>CM060395.1:99926691-105026773 GCA_030545235.1 Helianthus tuberosus
AAGAAATTGTCGTTCTTCAGTTCAGGATTGTAGATCTGTTATCAGAATGAGTCAACATAATATTTCATAATAGTTTCTTTGGCCAAATTTTTTACGTTCGTCCACTAAAGAACATTGAAGCACCAGAAGATCTCTCTTGCTGATCTGCGAAGTAGAATTTCAATGAGGATTCAGGTTACCGCCTTTTTTCATGGCTTTCATTTTTTCAGTTTTGGTGTTTCTTTCTTTTAAATTGTCTACTTTTGTGATTTAGGGTTCAACACTTTCAATCATTAGTGGACGTAACACAATTCTTGCTGAGGTAAGTGAAGATGTATTGAATAATCCTTGAAAGTTAATATCTTGATTTCATATTTGGTGTATGCGTGAGTTTTAAAAGCTGAATTTTCAGGTTAAGGTATCACAATAAATTACTGCTATACTGAGTTTAATCGGCTTTAGTGTTGCTAATTTAAAACATATGTTGAGGAACTTGAATTTGTGTTTAATGTTGTGATGAATTAAGATGTCACAATAGATGAAGTGGGTATATAAAATTGTGTCTTCATCTTCAGATTGCTTTCTTTAAGTATTTTTGGCTGATAATATTGTTCTATGTGATGTAGATATACTCACAAACTGTGTAGTGGAGCCCATAGTTTCAGTTATCTTTCAAAGAACAAAAGCAACCTGTTTTGCTTTTGGGCAAACATGTATCCTTCTAGCTGTAGTTATTGAAGTCAAGGCAAGTTCTTATTGCATGTTTTTGTTGATGTATTGTTCTACAGGTGCACGCAATAAGCTTTGTCTCATTGCTTTGCTTTTTTTTAGGCAGAATCCATATCGTGGTTGTGCTAAGCATGTTTTGTAATGGGTTAAAATGGGCTCGGGTCAAGCGGGTTGAATAATTTGCATATAAAAGATCTGAGAGGTTGTATACATTAAAAGCATAACTTGGGTTCCCTTTTTAGCTACATTTTTTATTTGAACCGTAAACCATAGCCTAAATCGACCAATTCATAAGGATTTACTATACAAAACACTCCCATGTTTCTTATTCCAAAGCAGAAGTGACCTGATCTAAACCAAAGATATTTAAAAATATCATGTATGTCGGAGTTTGTGTGTTTATTTTATAGGAAGATATCCATCAGTGAAAGTTGGATGATCCGAACAAAAAAACCGATCCACATTCGCTCGGATCACAACAGTGAAATGCATTCAATCTATGGTACATTTTTTTTGTTGGTAATGTTTGCCAAACATGAATGGTTATCCACTTATAAGAAATCATATAAAAAATTCTTTTGTAAATATAATTTTTTTTTAACACAACCCATAACCCGTGAAGCTCACGGGTATATAAACATATATACACACACACACACACACACATATATATATATATATATAGGGTCAGTATTTAGAGAGAACGGTGAAAAGTGTGAGAACGGTGAGAACAATTTTGGTGGTGACATGTGGCATTGATGTTAAATTATACTAAGGGGTAATATTGTAAAAAAAACCCACTCACATGAACTGGGTGTTCAAATAAAATGCTATAAAAACACCCAACTCAGAAAAACGCAATGAAAATACCCAGTTAAAATGCCATAAAACACTCAAAAAAGCTATTGTTATGCACACACAAAAAAAAACTATTTTTTTTAGCTATAATTTACAACAGCTCAAAAAACCATTTATTTGAGCCATGTAGCTCTCAGTTAAAAGGCCATAACAAAAAAAAAAACTATTTTTTGAGCTATAATTTACAACACATTAAAAAACCATTTTTTGAGCCATATAGCTCAAAAAACGCCATGCAAAAAAAAAGCTATTTTTTTGAGCTATAGTTTACAACAGCTCAAAAAAACCATTTATTAGCCATATAGCTCCAAGTTAAAACACCATAACAAAAAAAAAACTATTTTTTAGACTATAATTTACAACAGCTCAAAAAAAATCAATTTTTTGAGCCATATAGCTCAAAAAAACACCATAAGCTCCTACCCAAAAAAGTTTTTTTTGAGCTATAATTTAAACAGCTAAAAAAAAACCATTTTTTGAGCCATATAGCTCAAAAAAAGCATTTTTTTTGGTGTCTAACTGCTTAAATTAATATTTTTGAGCTAAAAAAAATCACAATTTGTACTATAAAAACGCCATAAAACCCCTAGTTCAGAAAAAAACGCCATGAAAAAACTCAGTTGAAAACGCAATAAAACACTCAGTTCAGAAAAACGCCCTGAAAATACCTAGTTAAAATGCCATAAAAACACATTGTTCAGAAAAACGCCATGAAAATACCTAGTTTAAATCGCCATAAAACACCCAGTTCAGAAAAACGCCATAAAACCTATTTAATTTTTTTTTAAAAGTATATCAATAGTACCATCGTTGGAAAGATTAAAAAACGCTAAATTTTATGGTGTAATTTTTTTCGAAAAATAATCATGTATAAAAAAGTTATTGTCGTTTAAATATGATGGGGAAAAAATGGCATGTGATTAGCATGTGCACCTTTGTTTGGATCTTTCTATTTTACCCCTCCTGGTAGTTCCAAGGCCCCTATTATTTACAAAAATGCCACCGCATCAATCTCAGCCACAAACCACTAAGATCTTGTGGGCTGAGAATCATTTCTCACCATTCTCACACTTTGAGGCGTTCTCTCCTGATCCTGTTCCTATATATATATATATATATATATATATATATAATGAAAGTATCTATAGAAAACCCTTATAATTTAGAAAACTTAGGAAAATCTAACCTCCCGATTTTTTTTTAAATTACACATGTTATATACATGTTTTTAAGGGTTTTGGAAAAAAAAAATCAAAAAAGCGTCATGTGGATATTTAAAAAAAAAATAAACAAATTTATGGGGTAACATATGTTAGACGAATGTAACATATGTTACACCAAAACTTGTTTATGTTTATCTAAAAATATCTACTCGGCGCTTTTTTGATTTTTTTTTTTTTTGCCTAAAACCCTTAAATACATGTATATAACATGTGTAAATTTTTTCAAAAAAAAAAAATGGGAACTTTGAGTTTCCCGGGTTTTCTAACCACAATTGAGTTTTCTATACATCCTTCATATATATATATATATATATATATATATAGGGAGAAGATCATGCGAGAACCACCTCTTATTGCGAGAACCGCGAGAACCAATGTGAACACAACCAAAAATGCCTAAAAATAGCTTGAAATCACATACAAATTTTTTTTTTTGATTTTTTTAATATTTTTTAGGTTAAAATCGCTACTTTTCGAAGCAAAATTTTTTTTTTAAATTTAAAAAAAAAATATTAAAAAAATATTTTAGATTTTTTTTTATTTTTTTAGATTTTTTAGGTTTTTTGGGGGTTTTAGTTTTTAGCATTTTAGCTTGGGGGGTTAGGTTTTTGGGGGGTGGGGGAGGGGGGTTTAGGTTTTTTTTGGGGGGGGGGGGGGTTAGGTTTTTTTTTTTAGGTTTTTTTTGGGGGTTTTAGTTTTTAGCATTTAGCTTGGGGGGGGGGGGGGTGGGGGTTAGGTTTTTTTTAGGGTTTTTTTTAGGTTTTTTTAACTATTTTAGGTTGTGTTCACATTGGTTCTCACAATAAATGGAGTTCTCGCATGAGCCCCTCCCTATATATATATATATATATATATATATATATATATATATATATATATATATATATATATAGGGTAAGGTTCATGCGAGAACCACCTTTATTGCGAGAACCGCGAAAACCAATGTGAACATAAAATAAAATAGCTAAAAAAACTTTAAAAAACCTAACCCCCACCCCTCCAAAAACCTAAACCCCCCCACCCACCCAAAAAAAAAACCTAAGCCCCCCCCCCCCCCCCCCCCCTTAAAAAAAAAAAAACCTACCCCCCAAGCTAAATGCTAAAAACTAACCCCCCCCCCCCAAAAAAAACCTAAACCCCCACCCCCCACCTCAAGCTAAAATGCTAAAAACTAAACCCACAAAAACCTAAAAAAATAAAAAAAACACACATTTTTTTTAAATATTTTTACATTAAAATCGCTTATTTTAGTAGCCAAAAAAAAAATTTAAACAAAAAAATAAAAAAAAACTATTTTTGGACTACTAAAAGTAGCGATTTTTTTTATAATAAAATGTTAAAAAAAAAATTTTGTGTGTTTTTTAGCTAGTTTTAGGTATTTTTGGTTGTGTGCACATTGGTTCTCGCGGTTCTCGCAAGAAAGGGTGGTTCCTAACGGATCCGTCTCCTATATATATATATATATATATTTGCACATGTGCATGGATAACTGTTATTCGGAATTTTTTTTATAAACAAAATATAGCGATTTTTCCTAAAAATAATAGTAAAAAAAATAAAAAAAAAATTTTGTGTGTGTTTTTAGATTTTTTTTAGAGTTAATTACATAGTTAGTCCCTGTGGTTTGCACAAAATAACAAGCTTAGGTACTAATAGTTTCTGATAACATTCTAGGGTATTAACTTTTCATTTTGTAACGTTTGAGGGTATTAAGCTTATTTGTAGGCTTAAAATCACATTTTGTTAGTACCTAAGTATGTTATTTTGGGCAAACCACAGGGACTACCTATGTTATTACCTTAGAAGTTAATAACCTCCAAACGTTACAAAATGAAAAGTTAATACCCTAGAAGGTGATTTTAAACTATTAGTACCTAAGTTTGTTATTTTGTGCAAACCACAGGGACTAACTATGTAATTAACTCTTTTTTTTAGGTATTACTATTTGTGTTCACACTTGTTCTCGTGGTTCTCGCAATAAAGGGTGGTTCCTAACGGATCCTTCTTATATATATATATATATATATATATATATATATATATATATATATATAAACTCATCCGAGAAACTAAACTATCCTTAATTATACGAGTATGGTATGTGTGGGATTAAATTTGTTTATCAACATAGGGTGGGGATCAAATTGTAAGTTTATTTTGGCTAGAAAGGATAGGAAGCAATAGGATTATGACATGTGGCAAAATTTAAAATAAAGAGAAAGGGTATTTTAGTCAATCTAATCCTTTTTTCTTCTTTCTTCTTCCCAGTAACTTCAAAAACCCACCATTTTCAAAACCCACCATCTTTAACCTTTTCTTCACTTACTATCTCAATAATCACTACATTATAGTGCGATTTTCGTCATCAATCCAAACACCCGATTAATGTGTTCTTCAACTTTTTTTTTTTTGAAGAAAACCCTGTTTAATTTCATTCAAAATCTCGTTTTTTCCGGTGATTTTGAAGATAATCACTTGATCCGTTTGATTCGATCGCTGATAAGTGTTTCTATCATTCAAATTTCGTCAATCCTTGAAGAAATTGGCTTCGATCCATGTAAGAAATTCTTTAATTTTATTTTTACGATCTGGGTTTTTGATTTAGTCATTGCGTTTTACGATCTTGGCGGGGGTCCGGGGGCAGCGCCCCTGGTAGCAGGGTCCAAGGGGCAGAGCCCCTGGCTGGTTCAGACAATTCCCAAACAAAACCTGGTTCAATGCGTTTTAGAGAGAATACCTTTCTTTGGTGTTTTTTAGGCCATTGCGTTTTAGAATTAAGACATTTTTATGTGTTTTCTGGCCATTGCGTTTTAGAAAAACACATTTTTGAAGTGTTTTTAGTCATTGTGTTTTAGAAAAATAAATTTTTTAAAGTGTTTTTAGTCATTGCGTTTTAGGTAAAACACATTTTTAGGTGTTTTCAGTCCATTGCGTTTTATAGATAACATTTTCTTTTGTTTTTTTAGGCCAATGCGTTTTAGAAATGAGGAATTTTTAAATGTTTTCTGGCCATTGCGTTTTATAAATAAGACATTTCTTTGTGTTTTTTGTGCATTGCGTATTAGGTAAAACACTTTCTTATGTGTTTTCAGTCCATTGCGTTTTAGAAAACAGACATTTTTAAGTGTTTTCTGGCTATTGCGTTTTAGGAATAAGACATTTGTTTGTGTTTTTGGTGAATTGCGTTTTAGGTAAAAACACATTTTTATGTGTTTTCAGTCCATTGCGTTTTAGAAACTACGCTTTCTTTTGTTTTTTTAGACTATTGCATTATATAATTAAGACATTTCTTTGTGTTTTCTGGTCATTACGTTTTACAAATAAGACATTTCTTTGCGTTTTTGGTGCATTGCGTTTTAAGCAACTGGGTTCTTTCCATTGCGTTTTACGCAACTGGGTTTTCAATTTTTTTTTCCAAAATATAGCAATAGTATACTCGTTTTAAAGATAAAAAAACGCTCGTTTTTGTGGTGCAATTTTATAAAAAAAAATATTGTATGAAAGAGTTATTAACTTTTTAAAAATAGGGGGGAATTGGAGGAGAGAGAAATTATTGCCTTGGATTGACTAGAATGTCCGTAGACAAACCCACGCGCCTCCTTTTTCCCATGAATTTCACTCATTTAATCTTAGCCATTGATTAAATAAATGGATGGTCAAGATTACTTCCTAGGCTTTCTACCCAAATAAACTTCCTATTTTTATATAAATATAAGGTGTACTATTTCAAGATATATTTCCTAAAATAACTATATAAGTTACATATATTAGTTTACAATACCAGACGTATTACGACTTGGGTTAAAATATATTATTTTATTTGTTTCATAAACCCTGGATTACATACGAGATTACACAAGACTTCGCTACTTACATTCATTGTTGTGTAGGTGAGTTTCATGACCTCCTTTTACTATTTTATACTTGGTAAAAAATATGCTTACTTACATTTAAATACGAAAACAAGAAAATGAGAAACAATTATTTGATTTCATTGTGTGTATGAGTTACATTATTCCTATTTGAGCAGAGCCGTTCCTACGTTTTTGGGGACCCTAAACGAACTACGAAGTGGAAACCCTTTTATACATATATATATTTTTTTGCATAACCAGATTCAAAAGTTGTGATTCGATTTGACATTGCTAAAATCTAAATCTATTTAAGAGATTAACGACGAGCCCTAAACAACAAATTAAATGGGCAAATAAGACCTGAAGGCCTAAATAACAAACTGAATAAAAAACAAGCCCTACTTTCTTAAATAACAACTTAGAATCAGCAAATAATGAGGATATCTAACCTGAGCAAAATGCCAAAACTTAGTTCCAAGCCACTATCTTCCAAGTTCCAAGCCAGCCACAAGATGAAATCGTTTAACTAAGTCCCACTGTCTTCCAAGTGCGACTGCAATACCAAATTAGGGCCAATCGAAATACTAAAGTATCAGTGTATCACTATAAAATAATCAAAATCAAAAGGTTGAGATTGACGAAATCAGTATAACGATGATATCGTTACACACACACACACACACACACACACTGAATACTAAAACTAGTCGTTTTTTAGTTGTTACCCGCTATAATGTTCAAAAGTTCGGATTCGATTCGACATTGCTAAAATATAAATCTATTACAGAGATTAACAATGAGCCCTAAAAAACAAATTAAAATAATAAAACAAGCCCTAAATGCATAACAACAAATTGAAATCAACAAACAAGCCCTATTCCCGAAACAACAACTTAAAATCAACAAATGAGGATGTCTAACCTGAGTGAGAGCCACAAAATTAATTCGCAAAAAGGAGTCAAAGTGCCAAACAGCCAATGTGTTCCAGCCTCCAGGTTCCAAGCCACTTGAACTGATTTCAAGCTGATTTCAGAAAATTGAATCAGAGTACTTCAAATCACAAAACTTATTTCGAATCAGAAACGGATTTCAAACTGATTTCACAAAATTGAAGTTGCCAATGTGTTCGATTTCAGACTTTCAATAACTTCAGTTCATACAAAAAGAGAAAAGAATCGACCGTTGTTACCTGCCATGATTATTGTTACGGGTTGAAATTGGGATGCAATGATTATCGTTCATCGTTGTGTGTTTACATAGCCATCGTCAGAACGTGCGATCTTCATGCCCAAACATCGAGATCCTTTCCACTCGCTTTTGTGTTTCACGTTCTGGCCTGCCTTCTATCACTTATCAGATAGATATTATTTGGGCTTAATCTATCTTGTAAATAATGGGCCTAGTATAAGGAAACCCTATTAGAAAAATGGTGGCTCTTCAAATCTGGTGGCCCTAGGCCTGCGCCTAGGGTTGTAAGCCCTTTGGGCCTGCCCTATATTTGAGCACTAGTCCCCTTCATCCCTGAACTGTAACGATTAGCTATATACTTAGCCTTGGGTCATATGAATAGTACTATTAGGCTGACACCCCCTATCATAGTTATTCGCTCTTACCTCTGATTGTATTGTAAAATGATTGCATATTTATCCAAATTCATCGCAATGTTTAAAGGTGCAATGTGATGTGCAAACTTTTATTTCGTCATGGTTTTGTTATAGGCTCATGTGACATATTTTGTAGTCCTTTCTAGACAATGATGAATCAATCATTGCCTTGTTTTGTTTATCATATGGTTTCTAAATATTTCCAAGAAACAATTTTCCAGTGTGTCGTTTAAACATGTGAACTCACTAAATTTATGTTGACATTTTTAAGCATGTTTTTTAGGTAATTGAATCAAGCTATGGAAATGGATTTTAAGCAAGCATTGAATCATAAGATACCAAAATTTTTGAAGATTTACTTTTATTACTCATGTATTTGAGCTATGGTTGTAAATCCTAACTTTTTAGACCATAGTTTGGATTGAAAACTTTAACATCTGTTATACAATTTTTATCATATAATTGTTTGCTTTAATCACATGCTATAAAAACCATGAACATTGCACTCTCGTGTTTCCACCTTGGTGGAGTGTGACAGAATGGTATCAGAGCCATTGGTTATAGCGAACTAGGTTACCTTAGTTAGCCTAGACTATAACCCTAAAATCCTCATCAAAAACGTTTTCATTGCATGAACGTTTTCATTGCATTCGCATTACATGACTTACACTACATTATATCGTCTGGATATTGTTGTCACAAAGATGTCATCCTCATCATCCACTCAAATCGTGCATTTCCTTGATACTATGGACAACCATCAATCTTCGGTGACCGCATTACCATGGTTTGTGTTAGGATCGGAGGCTCTCATGATAGTGTTTGTTTGTAATAAATGAACAATGAATAAACATGATTCAATGAGTTATGCAGCAGAAATGAACACAAACTTTGTAAACACAATCAAAGAGGAAAATAGTTTTGATAAACACATGCTTTTCATCAATCGAAAGGTTACAAAGCAAATCAAAAGATTACAAAGCAAGCTTACAAACTAAACTCCCCCTCAGCCTGATACTCCATGGTTGATTGCACACAAGATGAAAGGATTGGACTAGAGGAGAAGAACTCGCTCAGTCAATCAATCAAATGTAACAGTACAGAGTACTGCTCCATTTATAGGCAAACCAAACCACTGAGGCATCACAGCTGACGTCACCATGAAAGTGACATCTAACAGCCTAACAAACTCTATCCATTGATCTATAACTACTGACCATACAGACACTGATTACATTCTAAGCACTGATATATAACCACTGATTCTTCATTCCACTGATGTAATTAACAACCACTGATGTTGAGCATCAGTACTTTCTTCAAAGGGTGATCAGACCTTGAATGGGCAGTGGTTTAACTCTTCAGCAGTGCTTGGATTCCGTCAGTAGATTGAGCTTCAGTCTTTAATCTTCATCAGTACTTTAGTAACAGTTGTCTTTTGGGCAGTGCTTTGAAGTGTGTCAGTTGGCAGATAACCACTGTCAAGGGGAAAGCTTAATGCAAACAGCTGTTTATTATGAATCCACTGTAGTGATCCGGTTTTGGCTTTCATTATCTGTTCCTCTGGTAGGGTTCAATCCCAACAATCTCCCCCTGGAACAGATAATGCCAACACCCTTCATTGTTCTGGATCTTTATTTTCTCATCAGAAGTTCCTTAGCTTGTCTTTTAAATTCTGCTTCAAAGTCCTTGGAACTTGAGTCATCCTCATCCCTGCACAGTGTAAGTTCAAGGAGATCTTGTAGATCTTCAACACCAAGGCTTAGTGCTTGTTTCCTTGATATGTACTTCACTTCTCCATTGGATCTGAACAGGGTCAATACATGGGTCTTTTGATAAGACATCCATTTTAGTATTTTTGAACCCAATGGGTTTCTTGGGGGAGGTTTATTTACTGATGAGTTGGGAGATTTTGGCCTTGTAAATATTTGTGAAGCAGTATCCTGAGCTTTTGCTAGCTCAGAATTTTCAGACATTTGTTGGAAAGCCATTTTTATGACATCATTTGCTGCAGCTATATCTTCTGCAACTTCTTTGTCAATCTGCTCTTGTCTCTTTTGTTGATCTAGCTCCATGTCTGATATTTCTGCTGATGTGTTTGGTGATGATGGTTTTTTTAAAACCTTTTTGGCAAGGTCTTGAAGCTTTGCTGATCTGTCTTTATCTAAAGCCATTTTCTTGATGGCTTCTTCAAAGTATTCAGCTTCCCTTTCCTTTTCTTCTGCAACAGTCAGATGTTTCCTCTTTTCTTGGTTTATCACAATGATAGAGGTATCTGCTGATATGAACAGTGGTTTAGGATCAATGACCTGTTTGAGCTCTTTGTGTTCAGGCTTCTTTGGTGAATTAGGATCTATCATTTTTCTTCTTTTCAGCCTTTCATAAGCCTCATCTGTATACTGTTTTGTCCATTTTGCTATGGCTTTAGCAGTATCCACCTTTGCATCCACTAGCTCCTGCTTCTTTCTTTTGTACTCAGACGCAAGGTCAGCAATGAGCTTTTTGTATTTGCTCCAGTTTGGAGCTTTCCTCTTCTTGCTTGGATCATTTTTTATTCTTTCAATTCTGTTTGCCTCATGCTTTAATGCAACTATTGGCCATTCTTCGAATTGTTTTTCTTCAGCTGGATATAATTTTTCTTTCATGATGTATGCAAGATATTCTTTTCTCATTTCTTTTCGTAGATCTGTTTTGGGTGGTAAATTTTCCATTTCTTTGCTCAGATCTCTTGCATAGTCTTCCATCTGTTTGACTTTGGTGAGCAAAAATTCCATTCTTTCAGAAATGGCTTTGTCACTTTGATCTTCACATTCAATTTTGGCTCTTATCTTAGCCTGCCTTGCTTTGAGCTTGAGATATTCATCCATATTTTCTGGGATTATGAAGCCTATGAGAGAAGGAAATCTTCTTTTTGAAGGATCATCCTCAGTGTAGAATTGTCTCATCTCATTTTTTACAGCTTCAGGTTCCAGTGGATATTTTGCAACCATAGGATCATATTTGTCATCACCTGCCTGAGTTGTTTTTCTTTTTCTGGAGTAAATTTTCTCCAGTGAAGGAGTGCTTTTGGGTGATTTGTTGATTGTAGTAAAGATGGCTTGAAGTGAAGTGAAGGTAGTGGTGGATGGTGGCTGACTAACAGTTGTTGAAACAACTGGTGTTTCAACCTCTGTTGTTATTACAACTACTGATGTGTTAGTAGATGTCTTCTGCTTTTGAGCAGGGGTTGAAGGTGGTGAAGTTGTTTTTGGTGGTGGTGATGGAGAATCATCATCAGGAATGAAAATCCTTCTCCTTTTTATTGTAGGAGAGGCTGATGATGTCTTGGGTGGATCAGTGGTGGTGGTTTGAGTGGTGGAAATTGTCTGACTAACAGGTGTTGAAACAACTGGTGTTTCAACCACTGTTGTCGTTACAACAGATGTTGTAACATCTGTTGTCTTCTGCTTTATGGCAGGAGGTAATGGTGGTGAGTTTGGTTTTGGTGGTGGTAGTGGTGTTGTGATTATAGATGATGAAGGTGGTAGGGCAGTGGTTGTGGTGGTGTGTGGTGAAGTAGTATGTGTTGATATGGCAGCTTTATTCTGGCTATCTTTTTTCGGTTCAATATAAACACCGTTCTCAATTTCCTTCTTCTTCCACTTGATTTTCTCCCCCTTTTTGGCATTATCTGGGAAGGGGTTATTCATGAAAAGGATAGTGGGAGGAACTTTTCCAGTGGTGCTTTGTATATGAGCCTTGATAGCTTTGATGTCTACTTGAGTATCTTTAAATCTTGACTCCACCATGCTTGTCAGCATTTGTACATGTATTGCATGTTGCTGATCAGCCATTTGTTTTTGTTTATCAAGCAGGGGTTGAAATACATTCCATAGCTCATTTGCAGCAGGTGCAGGTTGTGCAGGTGCTTGAGCTGGAACAGCAGTGGATTGTGCTTTTTGAGCTTTTAACAACTGTTGCACCATATCCTTTATTTCAGCAACTGATGTTTCAAGATTTTCAACTCTGTTCGTCAATTCCTGATATTTTAAATCATCACCCAAGTTAATGGGATCATCTGATTCCCCACCAGCAGTGGTTGTATCAATGTGTGACTTAGGACACGAAGCCCAAAAATCATCCATTGATGCCCCTTGTTCTTGGTACTGGGGACTTCTTTCTTCAACACTTGATAACCTTTTGATGGTACCAGTGGTCAAAACATCCTCACTAGTGGTTATCAGTGGTGCTATGGAAGAAATTGCCTTCAAGGGAGTCTGATTAATGAAACAACTGGCCAAATGTAGATCTGTTGATCCAACATTTGTAGTTGCTGCTCCACTTGAACTACTGTCAGGAATTATTTCTAACTCCTGCAGTGTAACCTCCTCAGTTGTTGCTGGGATAGCAGAGGTATAAGCACCAGACCCAGTCACTTGTTGGAGTGTACTCTCAGTGATAGGTGATAGAGAGGAACTGGTTTGTGTCTGAGCTATAGCAACTGCATGCAACAAGGGTATTCTGGATTGTGGTAATGTGAGGGGTGAAGATATAGGTGATGAAAGAGACATGTCCTTGGGATCAGGACCGAGGAAGATGGATCCGATTGGGTCCAGAACTTCATATTGTGGGGTCCCTGTGCTTACAACCTGATCCTTTTGTGAGGATGTAGGAGGAGTTTGAGGCAATGGTGGAGATCTTTTTTTTCCAACTGCTGTGAGGAAGTAGCAGCAGTGGTTGTAAGTGACATTTGTGTTGTCACTGACAGTGGCTCTGGGATGTCATCTTCCAGAGTTGCCTTTGTTTTGGGTTTGGTGGGTTTTTGTATGATTTCTTTTTGGTCTTTTTGGTAATGGCAGGTGTGGGTTTCAAAGTAGTGGTTGTGCTGCTATGATCACCTGGAGCAGTGGGCTCAGCAGCTGATACCTGAGGAGCAGTGGTAACTGCTAAATTCTGCTCAGGCACCTCTGCATTTGTTTTTAAAGGTGTTAACATTCTAGTGAATGTTTCAGGTGTTAAACCTTTTATTTGAAAATAAACACCTTGTTCGAGCAAATTTTCATTTTCTTTTCCAAATTTTTGTTTAAAATAGTAGCTTAGAAACCTTGGAAAAAGTAGAAATGCTTTGCTATCAACATTTTTCACCAAATCATCAAAGATCTCCTGGGAATAATTATAATTTTCATTATTTAAAATAGCATAACCCAGACATTGGATCTTCAATGGTATTTCGTTAAAAGCAGTTGTTTTATTTGAAACACACATCAAAAGTGTGTGGAATAAAAACCTAGGTGCAGACGGAAAGAAACCTTTTTGTAAGGTATCTCTTTTTGTTTGTTCTGCATACCCCCTTTTCAGAAAATCAGTTTTCAACTCGTTTTTAAGAAAAGAAGTTTTACCTTGCTGATCATCGAGTTTAAAGACTTCAGAAATGGATTGTGGAGTAATTTGAATCGTTTTACCCTGTATGGAAGAGTTGATGGCTATGACTTTATCGTCTTGTTTTTCAAGCGTAGAATTTTTCCAAAACTCTCTCTGGGTTTGTTGGTAGATTGGAGCATCTGCTGTTAGCAAAGTTTTGTACTTTGATGCAGTCAAGATGTCGATGTTGGAATCGAAGGTGTGGTTGTTGGTGGGTTTTGTGAGTTGACCCAAGTAGTTGTGAGGGGATTTGTAAGGGATTTCAATGGGTTCAGCGGCTGTTTGAGTGACCTCTTTGGAAGATGATGATGATTTTGACTTTGATTTTGATTTTGATTTCGTCATTTTGATGAAGAAATACGAAGAATAATTTGAAAAGGAAGGTTGGAAACTGCTTTGAGAAGAGAATTTTTGGTTTTAATTCGACAGTGTAACAACCTGTTTGGGGTTTTGGTCAGGGTTTTATTTAGGGAGAAAGTGAATGCTGATGTGGCAGCGGTTACAAAGATCTGATGGGTAAAAACTGACCACGTGCCAACCTCTGATGAAAAGATGAATAATGGAGAACAGTTGTTTTGGAGAACCACTGATGAAGCAAATATCAGTGGTTACAACGGTAACAATATGAGAGCAGTGGGTGATTTTTACTATCAGTGGATAACATATCAGTGGATAAGACACTGATTTTGAGCATCAGTGCTTGCCAAAAAAAAAATGAAGGATCTGGGGTTGACTTTCAGCAGTGGACAGTATTTAGGAAACAAATTTTTGAACAAAGCAGTGGTTAGGGGAAATGGTAAAGATTTGAAAGACTAGTATATCAGCAACTGTTAGTGCATCAGTGGATAAGCTTTTGATAGATTCCTGACAGTGGTTTAGTACCCCAGATGATAAAGACTCTTTTACAATGGTTACTCATTTTGAGTCATTAAAAAATTTAATTATGACATGAATATCCAAGTATTTTAAGGTCTTTCAGCAATCAATTTTTGATTAGTTTTAAAACAACTTGAGTTTGACATAACCTTGACACTTGTGCCATTTCCTTTTGATCTGTTTTTAAGGATAATATCACCAATAAAAATAAGGTTCTATATCCAGACAGGAGATTGAAACTTTTACTATAAAAAACAAGTAAAAGTACAAAAATATATCATTCTAATAAAAAATAAAGAATAATATATCCTGTTTTATTGAGAAAAACCTTTTCAAGAAAAAAAATTAAAGGTTGTTTTGAAAACAGCATAAAAAAGGATCTGGTACATTTTCCAATTAAAAACTCATAGTCACATCATTTTCAAGTTTTAGGAATATGGTCAATGATTTTAAATACATTGTAATAACCATTGTTTGAAACCATTTTTCTTGTTAAATTGATTGCTAAAATGAGGAGACATGCTCACATGAGTTTTTGAAAGTTCAGTTATAAACTTTGTTACCATGTGATGATTCTGAAAAACTTGTCTAGTCCTCTTGTAAGTTTATTTACTGGAGATACTATTTATACCTGAACTTCCCTGTACCAATGAATGCACATAGTTGGTTGATGACCATTGTTCACCCTATTTTTGGACTCTTAAGTGTTTTACATTTATACTCTTTTCTTTTGACTACAAAAGTTTTGAGATAAACACACTTTTGAGATTTTGAAAATTTTCTTTTTCCCATTTTACCCTTCCCATTCATAAGTACTGAAGTACTCACTGGGAGGTTTTATTGAAGGAATATTTATTCCAAAATCATTTTGCAGTAATATTTTGAGAGATCTGGCCACATTTGTACACGTTCCATTATCAAATCTCATATTACATATCATTCGGAGTATTTTGACCCCTGATTTTCTTAATGTATTTTTAACAAGGTTGATTTGGTCCTTTTGAGGATTCTCAACCTGTTTTTCAATACATAAGATCTAATGACTAAAGTGTTAATTTCCCTCTTTTTACATTAGCAAAAACACTAATGTTTTTATGTACATAGGTTTTTGTTAATCTGAGGTTCGTACTTTAGCATCAAACATGATGAAACCATCACAAATTTCATAACAATAGTTGAAATCAATTTTGAAAAGAATTAATCATACCATAGTTACCAGACATGTTTTCAGATCTGAAAACTATGGGTGACTTGTGCATGACATCACTTGTTGTGTGAAATTTGTGTATCTTATGACATCTTGGTTGTTTTACAGAGTTTTTGAATGATCACTTTGAACACGATTTCTCGTTACTCTGTTTTTCAACTAAACACAATCAACCTTAGTATCAATGAATTTTGAGCTGAACTGTTATGTCAAATTGATTGTTAGATCGAATTTGACTGTCCTTGCTCTGATACCAATTGTTAGGATCGGAGGCTCTCATGATAGTGTTTGTTTGTAATAAATGAACAATGAATAAACATGATTTAATGAGTTATGCAGCGGAAATGAACACAAACTTTGTAAACACAATCAAAGAGGAAAATAGTTTTGATAAACACATGCTTTTCATCAATCGAAAGGTTACAAAGCAAATCAAAAGATTACAAAGCAAGCTTACAAACTAAACTCCCCCTCAGCCTGATACTCCATGGTTGATTGCACACAAGATGAAAAGATTGGACTAGAGGAGAAGAACTCGCTCAGTCAATCAATCAAATGTAACAGTACAGAGTACTGCTCCATTTATAGGCAAACCAAACCACTGAGGCATCTCAGCTGACGTCACCATGAAAGTGACATCTAATAGCCTAACAAACTCTATCCACTGATCTATAACTACTGACCATACAGACACTTATTACATTCTAAGCACTGATATATAACCACTGATTCTTCATTCCACTGATGTAATTAACAACCACTGATGTTGAGCATCAGTACTTTCTTCAAAGGGTGATCAGACCTTGAATGGGCAGTGGTTTAACTCTTCAGCAGTGCTTGGATTCCGTCAGTAGATTGAGCTTCAGTCTTTAATCTTCATCAGTACTTTAGTAACAGTTGTCTTTTGGGCAGTGCTTTGAAGTCTGTTAGTTGCCAGATAACCACTGTCAAGGGGAAAGCTTAATGCAAACAGCTGTTTATTATGAATCCACTGTAGTGATCCGGTTTTGGCTTTCATTATCTGTTCCTCTGGTAGGGTTCAATCCCAACAGTTTGTGTCACGCTAATCCTTGTACCCGCACCAGCCATCTGCACCAACAAGTAGAGGGAAACCTACCCGAGTAACAACTCAAAGCTGTATTTCTAATCATAGAGGGGCAAGTGATTGGAGGAATACTCTTCTGTGTTCAGACGAGATCATCAGTGTATAACACCCCAACCGACGATGAAAATGTCGGGGCGAGACATCAGTTGTTCAAAAGCTCATGATCAACTATTAAAGTTTAAATAATGTTAGTCAACCAAATAAAAATATCCATACATAGGATAAAAGACAAATTGTTCAACAAAACAAGATAACAAGTATTCCCAATTAAAAATTAACTAGGTCCATGCTCCTATGCATGGTTGCAAAAGTCGCTAAACGCTCACTAGTCGGATTTGAGAGTACTCGGGAAGTACTCGGCCTAGGCGGAGATTACTCGGGGAGTAATTAGCTTAGGCGAACAGTATTCCGGCCTCGGCAGCCTACCTTGTAGCGAGTACTCGGGGAGTACTCGGAGCCTAGGCGGGACTTTTACAACCATGAGTGAAACATATCTTGATGACACTTCATGCATTATTTCCTGAAACATGTATAAAATAAAAGGTCAATTAAAAATAGTTGGTGAGCATACATAGGTTTTAATAGATACTAGATACAACAGTTGAGTTAACTGCCACAACCTCAAATTCCACATGCGGAGTACTACCGCGAGGCGTGTGACTGACCAGGATCCAACCACCAATCATATTGAACATTCAGAGTAATTAAAATAGTTTCATCAAAATATGATTAGTGTTTAATAAAGTCCATGTAATGTCTTAAGTTTAAAAGCAGCGTTATGAACAATAGTGGAAGCATAAGTCAAACATTCAGTCAAAAGTTCAAGGTTCTGAAATTATTAAAAACCCAACACGGGTCAATGCGACCACTACACTTTCCAAGCTGCAAGCTCCTACAGTCACTGATTACCTGCAAAGCATGCAGTAGGGTGTTGGTGTGCGCTAGGAGTGATATGATTTTATTAACATTTTAAGCCCATTTTACGCATTAGTCAAGCTTTAAATTTATAAAACACGATATTATACTAACACTAAACACACACTTGGGCAAGTGCACCCATCGTGAGCGTAGTATAGTGTTGCTAAGATACCGAGGTCGTCCAAGGACACAAGAGCTTTTAATACCGGTTTAACTTCAACGTCTAATCGATCTAAATTTTTTAGAAATGTTTTGAAACATGAAAATAAAACTAAAAAAGTAAAAGATAAATAAAAAACTAAAAACAGATTGACAAGATAGAATCACTTGGATGCAACTCGTCTTTAATGTATCCTTTAATGATTTTCGCACTTTCGGACTATTTAAGAGATTATCTTAGTTATATTAGTAGGCCCCTCTTTTGAAGGTGACGTTACCCTCAACCCAGTGGTTTGAGTCAGCAGGGATACAATCCCAAAGGGTCGGAATATTGAAAAACAATTAAGTAAGTTATTAATGCAAAAAGTGGTAGGCCCCTCTTTTGAAGGTGACGTTACCCTCGGCTAAGTGGTTTGAGTCAGCAAGGATACAATCCCAAGAAGCCGGTTTAAAGTATTAATAATAGTTTACATATGAGGGGTTCAAGCTATTCGCAGCCCCACCATCCAATACCATTGGGCATTGAAGGAGGTCCTAGTAAGCTTGAACCAGGTCCTCGTAGGATCTATACACTGAACGAGACAAGAACTTTACCAAACCATCCCCCTAAGCCCCTTCCAGGTAGTTAACGCGCTTTATATAGACCGTAAAGACACGAATGATGACATCATTTACTTTATATAGACAGTAAAGTAACCTCAAGACACCATGAATAAATGATAAATAAAATTCACCTTCAACATAAGAAACTAGTTATTAAAGTCATTAATACAAACCCAAATAAAAGTGCCGAAAGATTAAAAATCAAAAGTAATACATTAAAAACTTGTTTTCACCAAGTGATGTAAGAGGCTTAGCCAAACATAACCTTTGATTGGCAAGAACTCTTACAATCAATCTTGGATCCCGAGACTACAACACACACTCTAAAGATGGATGATGAATGATGGTGGTGGGTGTTGGTGTTGTAGTGGTGGTGGTGGAATGGTGGCAAAGTGGGAGAGTAGTGGTTTGCCAAGGGATGCCTTTCAAGTGAACCAAGCACCCCCTTTTATAGCCAGAACAGAGCCCTGGCCACGGCCCCGTGTCCAGCCAACACGGCCCGTGGACAGCATCTTCATTTCCTTCATTAATTGCAATTGTCAGCAGAAGGCCCCACATGACCCCGTGTCTCCTGGGCACGGCCCCGTGGTTAACTCTTTGTTGTATTATCAAGATTCAGCGTATCTTAGAGTTGACCATGCCCCGTGTAGAGCTGGGCACGGCCACATGGTGGGCGTAGAAGCTTCTGTAGGTTTGTCATGTTGTGTAGGAACCCGATCACGCCCCATTCCCAGCTGGGCACGGCCCCGTGGTTAGGCTTTGTTTCCTTGTTTTTGCTTTGGGGATGGTGCCGAGGGGTCGGGCATATCACATTTATTCCTTCTTTTGGTATTTATGTTGGTTTTGGCTGCTTATCTGCTCATTTTGTTCTTTTAAGCTCGTTTGGTCCTGTAAATTCAAAAGAAAGAATGAAACGCGCTTTTTCCAACATTAGTACTAAAAAAGGGTTAGTTTTATGCCTCATTTGATGTAATTTATATGTTGCATTTTGCACACATCAAATACCCCCACACTTGAATCTTTGCTTGTCCTCAAGCAAAACTCTTTAATATGTGGCTTACACACCCAAATGGTAGAGGTAGAGAAGAAGCTTTGGGCTTATCTTGAGTGTCGGGAATCCAAGATCTTTATTGAATTTTATTTTTATTTTATTTACAATCCTATTTGTCATGATTTATTTAGAACAACTTATAAGAAAAAATATTAATTTGGGCATAACATGCCTCTTTAAAATTCTATCTATAAACAAGTTCACATACCTCATGGGAGATCACTCAACACTCGGCCGATTTGTGTATTTTTGTGAAGCACTCGAGACCGGCGTGGAACTTACTTCTACCATATGCTTGCCAAGCGATCAACCCTCCTCCTTTTTAACTATAAATCTTTGTAAATATCAAGAGGACTTTGGGGAAGGGTTAGGCTTGGGCTAAGGGTAGGCGGTTTTTGGTTAGTGGTTAGTAAAAATGGCGAAAAGCGTAAAAAGTGTCTGTTGTCATAAAAGTTTTTTTGTTTTTGTGACATTTATTCAAACTAAATATATTCAAACAAGATTTCTTTGAGGAACTTGTTTGTTTATTGTAAGACTTTCATTTTTTTTGTCACAAGATAACCGATCTTTTTACTAAAACAAAGGGGTTTGAAAAGAAAAAGGTTTTTGGTGGGTGATGGGTGTTTGTTTTTCGAGTTTTGAAACGAAAGGTTTTAGGCTCAAAGGGGTTAACTAGGGGGATTTTGGTTAGGTCATAAACAATTGAAAAATAATGGTTTTGAAAGGAAAATGGGTAGTCCTAATGCCTCTATCATTTACTTACTTGGGTTCAAGTTGGTAAGGACCCGGAATGTATCGTCTTAGCAAGTTCTAGAGTCGTAAGAACCAAGCGGCTATTCACACAAGAAACGAAAAATGAGCATTTAGTTTAAAGATATATGAGTGTATGCTCAATAAAGGCTCAAAACTCACTTGTTGTGGGAATGCGTTTATAATGTGATCAAGTATATATAATCAAATTTTAAATAGATTTGCCATGCCTTTTCATAATTATCTTATTTGGTTCTTTTTATCACGAAGCTATCGGTTGTAAATTTGTAAAAATATAATTAAACCAAGATAAATAAAAAAAGAACTTGCCATGCCTTTTCATAATTAAATAGATTTGCCATGCCTTTTCATAATTAAACCAAGATAAGTAAAAAATAATTTTTTTTGAAAAAAATTGGGGTGATTAGCGGTTCCAATAGAATTTTGTGTAAGGATTGTTATTGGGACTTGCAAAATTCAAGGTTTTAGCATCCCCCACACTTAAATTACACATTGTCCTCAATGTGTCCCAAAAATAAGTTTTTAAGTTGATTCAAATGTATAAAAGGTGTTTAAAAACAAGTTTTTCTGTTACTGGGTGTCTGGCCACGGCCCCGTGGTCAGATTGGCAGTAACAAATTTTAACGGAAGGCTGGCCACGGGGCGTGTTCAGTGAGCACTGCCCGTGGTCAGTTACCTGATCTGGGTATTTTTCTGCAGAGCCTGGGCATGGGGCGTGTTGGGCTGAGCACGACCCGGTGCTGCACATGCTGTAATGTTGGAAAAGTTGACGGAAGGCTCTGTTTTCGTGCATGGGGTGTGGTTTTAACGTCCATTTGGCAATTTTCATCTTCCCTTGTTTGTTCAACCATTATATAACATCCAAACACAACCAAATAACTTAAACCATCATTCATTAAGAGTGTAAAATACATAAGTCCTATAAATTAAAAATTATAAAGTCCTAAAAATGAAAAGCTACAAAAGTCCTAAGATAGATAGGTCACAAAATGCAGGAAATTTAAATCACGATGAAGTTCTACCCTAGATGTTTACATGATAAGAACATCAAAAACCCGAAAGTGATTTTCCGGTGTCTAAGGGCATTTAGAACTTCAAACCGGAGGGTGCTCCTCAAATGTCGTTGAGCCACTCCTCAATCTCCCGAGGGAGAAAGAAGGCGGGCTCATTATCCACAACATCTTGTGGAGGAAGTGCGGTGACCACCGGAACCCCGTTCAATACGGCTAGAGGAGGTTCCGGAGGAAGGTTATCCCATCCGGTTGGGATAATGATTTCCTGCGCGAGATTCCAACCTCCTTGCGGGATGACTGGCACCATAGGAGGCATTGAAAGAATGTTCAACCTTTGGTTCAAAAGGTTGACTTCTTGGAGGCAATTCTCTAATCCCACCGTCAAATGATTAATAGGGTCAATGAGGGCATCTTCCACGGATGTCATCTCATCAATGGCTTCTCGTAAAGCACACACATAGTTGACCAAGGAGGCTTCCATCGATGGTCTTCTCCCCCTTCGATTGTTTCTTGAGTGAGTAAAGATGTTCCACTGTTTTGGCTCAACATACTAAGAAAACAAGACGAAAGTTTCAAAAATATGAAAATGAGATTCCGGCCACGGCCCCGTGCTCGCTGGGCACGGCCCCGTGGTCACACCTCTGCAGGATTTTGAACCAAGGAATACCATTGTTTTAAATTATTTTTCCTTATTTTAAAACATTTCTGAGCATGAATAACTTAAAACAGTGTTGTAAAACTTATGTTTAATAAGATTCCTTGGTTAAAAACCTTGCAAACACTACAATAAAGGTTGAAGCTATGAATGTTTTAAGCTTTAATGGAGGTTGGAGAGTTTTGGAGAAGAAGGTAAGTGACAAAAGTGGCAAAGACAAGATGGTTGATGAAAAACCTTCTTGAGAATATACCTTTTGAGGTATGTGTGAAGATCCCAGCAAATCTTTGTCTTTGGAATGGATCCAAATGTGCAGGAACAATGCCGACTTTATAGAAAACAACACACTGACCACGGCCCCGTGTCGGCTGGACACGGCCCCGTGGTCAGACAAGGTTCTGACACATTTTGTCCGTATTATGAGCACAGGGTGTGTTGGCCTAGACACGACCCCGTGGTGAGAATTGAGGTGGGCACGGGGCGTGTTGACCTAAGCACGGCCCCGTGGCTAGAGTTTTTATGAAGTGGCATCTTATTTTAAGGTTTTCATTCGGATCGGGCGGCTCCTTACTGAAGGGAACAACACCGAAGTGCCTAAGGTACCTTAATCGCTCTTGATTTAAACAAGAACGCAAGAGGTTATCGGAAAGGGTAAAACCTAAACTACGTACCGGTGGGCGAAATCAACATTTATTCCCCTTATCCGGGCTCTTGTTAAAGAAGGTATATGTCGAATCGCTCAGGTCTATGAGCGCATCGGTAGGGGCCGATGGAGAGTCCGTCACGGCACGATCGACACAGGGATGACTATCGCTTATGCTTTCACAAGAGGTTGAGGTACTTTTGGTGTCGTCGATATTGGTAGAATCCGAATGTGATCCCAACAATTCTCCTTGATAGTTGTCTTGTGATGAATACCTCGCTTTCATCATAAGCTCCATTTCTTTTATTTTTAGGAGAATTCTTTCTTATAATTGACATAATTCTTTGGTTATGTCGGTTGGAAGAAATGGTTGAGGGCATTCGGGCAGGAGATAGTGATCATTTTTACTTTTGCCCATCTTAAGGTGATTACAGGAAAACGATGGGTCTAAATAGTGGAGTTCGTAGTTTAGAAAGAAACATTCTAAATCTTGATGGAATCCACCACATATTTGACACCACTCACCGTAAGAGTGGCGAAAGTAAAAATAATCAATATCACTCATATTTTTGTCAGAATTTACCAACCGACGGGTTCTTACGATTCTGTTTTCATTAACTGGGGGTTGGACACGTGGGCATGTTGAGTGGACAGGGCCCCGTGTTCAGCTACTGTCTGACTAAAAACAGGATTGCCAGTAACGATGATGGACACGACCCCGTGTCTGGCTGAGAACGGCTCGTGCAGAGTTCTGCAAAAACTGAAAAACTAATAAAAATCCTAAAAAATAGAAAAAACGAACAAAAATAATTAGGCCATTGATTTTAAACTTTCTTAAAATCCTTGTGTCCTCGGCAGCGGTGCCAAAAACTTGGTGTGCGTTAGATGTGATAAGATTTTATTAACATTTTAAGCCCATTTTACGCATTAGTCAAGTTTTAAATTTATAAAACACAATATTATACTAACACTAAACACACACTTGGGCAAGTGCACCCATCGTGAGTGTAGTATAGTGTTGGTAAGATACCAAGGTCGTCCAAGTACACAAGAGCTTTTAATACTGGTTTATCCTCAACGTCTAATCGATCTAATATTTTGAGAAAAGTTTTGAAACATGAAAATTGTCACACCCCCAAAATACCACATGCGGAAACACCACAGGACGTGTGACGTACCAGGATCCAGCCACCAATCACATTGAACTATAATAAATATTTAAGTAAAACATTCCATTCATTTCATAATATAATTTCAAGTCATAAGTTAAAACCAAAGTAAACGTTCAGCGGAAGCATAACGTAAATCGTTAATCATTTGTTTCAAAACAAGTGTTCACAACCAATAAAACATGTATCCAAGAGTCTCGTCCCATGACCACTCCAGCACCCCCAGATAGCAAGTCCCAACATGAATCTAACGACCTGCAAGCATGCAGACAAGTGTGTCAGACTACGCTGGTGAGTTCAAAGTTTGTGAACCTGTTTTAGTTACCAGATATAAGTATAAAACATTTCAATGATTTGTTGTTGTTAATAACTCGATTACCGCCGATGGCTCCAGATTATTTGCCCTATTCCCCAAAGCCTCTATCAAAGCAATGGTCAAGACTGGGGTCATTAGTTCACTCCCGACCTCCCCGGTGCGGTGTGAGGGTGCCAAATCTAAATAGCGCTATTAACTAATACCCCGTTGCCTCCCCGACAACAAATCGGTAGAAGGGACTTTAATGATAGATATGAGTGTATTAACCAACATCCCAGGTTTAACATTCCAGTCAAACCCCAATTACCCGACATTCCTCCCTGGAACATTTACCAGATGTCCCTCCCTGGGACGCATGCTTGGAAAAAGAGCAGTGAACTCACCTTAGATTTGCTCGGTATTTAACAAGTTACCCGTTCTAGTTAATCAATCAACCCTACCGTGGTTAACAATATTATCAGTTTCACATTTAAACAAGTTATTGCTTTTACACAGTTTATATTTCTCACAAGATCACAGTATGTCAGGTAGCAAATACACCTTTCTAACGCAAGTTCACATCTCATGTGAATATCACAAAGTAACACGTAATATAACAGGTGAGTTTGTTATACCAACTAATCGAACCAAGTTTCTTATTCTCATTGACATGCAACAAGGATCACATACACACATATCATAGGCACCTACTGTTCAACGCATTTACTTTCATGATGAAACACCCCTCGTGACGAAAGATCATCTTTCGTCGAGGTGAGGTGTGACGAAAAACCCATATGTTTCGTCGAGATGCTTGTCGATGAAGAATCATTCTTCGTCGACCTATGTTTCGTCGACTACCCTTGACAGTTCTGGGGTTTCCACAATTTCAGTAAACAAATCCAATAATCCAACTAAACAGATCAAACCACATACTCTACCCAGTTATCAATCCATGATCATAAGATTTCCTACTAACAGTTAAAGATGAATGCATATTCTTACGCACGTATAACAATCCGTAACAACGAGTCATTAGCTACTTCTATGATTTGCAATAATCCCTACTGATCAAACAATCATTAATTTAAACATCGAATGACCACACATACGATCCGGTGATTATTTAACAAGGAATCAATTCTTGTGCAAACTCTAGGCTATGATAATATAAACAGAATCCGAAACTCATATAAGATCACATCGTCAGGAATATAATATACTAACAACAAAAGGCTGCTAACCGTGATTTGAATGAATTGGTTTGATCGTAGTGCCGGAGGCTTCGAATTATTGATGAACAGCCGTCGGTTACCCGAGAGTGGAGAATAGTGCTTTAGGGTTTGCCGTAAAATGTATCTGAATTTATATTAAAATGTTGGGCCTCACTAGGTTGTGAAACTGTTTGACGAATCACCCTGCTCGAGGAAAGATGTTCCTCGTCGAGATCCCACACGGAGAAGAACCCCAAGTTTCGTCACAGGGAGATTGTGACGAAAGATCCCATCTTTGTCACACTAGGTTCTTTGATGACATGACTTATTATTAAACATTAGCATTTAACCTTAAACCACCAACATAACCATCCTTTCAACATTCAAACAAAACACTGTAATGATACAATGCAACGACTTATAAAACAGGATTCTAAAACAAGTGACACATAAAGGAAAGGTCTTGAAATTTCAGGTTATCACATCATCCCCAACTTGAAAAAAATTTCATCCCGAAATTTGATGAGCAATCCAAAATACTACGGCGTTAGTTCAGGATGACTGTGTATTCTCCGCGGGTGCCACATCATCCCCAACTTGAATGGGAATTTCGTCCCGAAATTCACTAGTTGCATCAGATTTAGATTTGTCAGCTGGGAATATGTAAGGGTACTTGAGCTTCATCTGATCCTCCCGTTCCCATGTGAACTCCGGTCCACGTCTTGAGTTCCAACGAACCCTCACGATCGGAATTCGACTACGCTTACGGACCTTGAATTCCCGATCCATAATCTCTATTGGTTCTTCGACAAATTGAAACTTGTCGTCGATCTTCAACTCTTGAAACGGCACCACCAGTGTTTCATCGGACAAACACTTCTTTAGTTGCGATACGTGGAAGACATTATGGACGTTACCCAACTCAGCAGGTAACTCTAACTTGTAGGCCACTTTACCAAGTCGCTCCAGAATTTTAAATGGCTAGACATAACGAGGATTAAGCTTTCCTCATTTCCCAAACCGCACCACACCCTTCCAGGGTGATACTTTCAACATAACCCGATCGCCTACAGCGAACTCCAAAGGTTTCCTACGCTTGTTAGCGTAGCTTTTCTGACAGTCACGCACTGCCGCCATATGATTTCTAATCTGAACAATCTTCTCTGAAGTTTCAAGCACAAGTTCCGGGCCTGTGATCTGGCTGTCATCCACCTCAGCCCAACAAGGAGGTGAACGACATTTTCGTCCGTACAATCCTTCAAATGGAGCTGCCTGAATACTGGTATGGTAGCTATTGTTATAGGAAAACTCTATCAAAGGCAGGTGTTTCTCCCAACCCTTGCCAAAATCAATCACGCACGCTCGTAACATGTCCTCAAGTGTTTGCATTGCTCGCTCACTTTGACCATCCGTCTGTGGGTGATAAGCAGTGCTCATGTCGAGACGCGAGCCAAACGATTTATGCATCGACTGCCACAAATCCGAAATGAAACGCGGGTCACGATCAGAGATAATAGAAGTCAGCACCCGTGCCTAGAAACCACCTCTTTAAGGTAAACAATGGCAAGTTATGAGAACTTATCCGTTTCCTTGATTGCTAGAAAATGTGCTGACTTCGTGAGACGATCAACGATCACCCAGATGGTATTGTTTCTGTTTTGGGTTCTCGGCAAGCCTGTGATGAAATCCATTGCGATTTGCTCCCATTTCCACATGGGTATTTCTGGTTGCTAAAGTAGACCCGAGGGCTTCTGATGTTCCACATTAACTTTAGCACAAGTCAGACACTTACTCACGTAAGTCGCGATGTGAGCCTTCATCTTCGGCTTCCAGTACAAAACCTTGAGATCCTGATACATTTTATCCGAACCCAGATGAACAGAGTATCGAGACTTGTACGCTTCGTCCATCACAAGTTCTATAAGATTTCCAAACAAAGGTATCCATATTCGTTCCATGCAATAGAGAATTCCATCAGATCTCTCTACCAACCGCTTTTCCATGCCCCTTAAGTACTCTATTTCAATGTTTTCCTCTTTCAACGCTTTGGTTTGTGCAGAACAGATCTGGTCAGGAAAATTAGAATGGATGGTGAGCTGCAAGGCGCGAACACATTTAGGTTTCGATTCCTTTCGACTGAGGGCATCAGCTACCATGTTAGCCTTACCCGGATGATACTTGATGGCACAATCATAGTCGTTTAAAAGTTCTACCCAGCGACGCTGTCGCATATTCAACTCCTTCTGGTCGAAAATATGCTGGAGTCTCTTTTGATCAGTGTAGATGGTGCATTTGGTACCGTACAGGTAATGCCTCCATATTTTCAACGCGAAAACCACGGCTCCCAACTCTAAGTCGTGAGTCGTATAATTCCTCCCGTGAACCTTCAGCTGTCGAGAGGCGTAAGCTATCACCTTCTTGCGTTGCATCAACACGCAACCGAGACCCTGAATAGAAGCATCACAATATACCGCGAAATCTTCGGTACCTTCTGGCAAAGACAAGATCGATGCGCTACAGAGCTTTTGTTTCAACATCTGGAAAGCATCTTCTTGCTTCATTCCCCACGAGTATACAACGCCTTTCTGTGTTAACGAGGTAAGAGGTTGAGCGATCTTCGAGAAGTCTTTGATAAATCTTCGATAGTACCCTGCAAGACCAAGAAACTGTCATACCTCTTAACGATTCTTTGGTGCCGCCCAATTTCTAATAGTGTCAATCTTTGCAGGATCCACGTGTATTCCAGATTCATTCACAATGTGGCCAAGGAAGTGTACCTCTTGAATCCAGAAGTCACACTAAGAAAATTTCGCGTAAAGCAGCTCCTTCCTCATACGCTCCAAAATGAGACGCAGATGTCGCTAGTGATCTTCCTTGCTCTTTGAATAGATCAGAATGTCGTCGATAAACACTATGATGAAATCATCAAGATACGGCTTGCACACACGGTTCATGAGATCCATGAAGACCGCTGGTGCGTTTGTCAATCCAAACGGCATAACCAAAAACTCATAATGGCCATACCGCGTTCGAAAAGTCGTCTTAGGAACATCCTCCACTCGGACTCTCATCTGATGATAGCCCGATCTTAAATCGATCTTCGAGTAAAAACTTGACCCCTGCAACTGGTCAAACAAGTCGTCGATGCGTGACAAAGGATAGCGGTTCTTAACAGTCACCTTGTTGAGTTCCCGATATTCTATACACATACGAAAGGACCCATCTTTCTCCTTTACAAACAAAACTGGGGCTCCCCAAGGCGAAGAACTGGGTCGGATAAAACCTCTATTCAACAGCTCTTGAAGTTGGTTAGATAGCTCTCCCCAGGTGCAAGACGATAAGGAGCACGAGCATTCGGAGCTCCTCCTGGTGCAAGTTCAATCTGAAATTCCACTTGATAGTGAGGAGGTAAAACAGGTAGTTCCTTAGGAAATACATCAGGAAATTCATGAACAACTGGCAGGTCTTCGATCTTTCTTTCTTCAGACGGAGTATCAGTAACAACTGCTAGAATAGCAGGATACCCCTTTTGTAGACACTTATGCTCTTGCATAGCTGAGATGGTACCAACCATCGCCCCACTACGATGCCCTTGAACCGATAAAGACTCTCCACTAGGAAGAGGAATACGTACGATCTTCTCCTTACATAGAATCTCAGCTTGATGTTTAGACAACCAATCCATACCACCCACTACATCAAAACTACCGAGGGTAATAGGAAGGAGGTCAATGTCAAACACTTGACCCACAAGATCTAATTTACACCAAAAAAGGACATGCGAAGCTTCAATCCTTTTATCAACGGCTAATTCTACTACATGCTTAGCTTCTAGAGGTGTTGAAGCTAACCCTAATCATTGACTGAACTCTAGGGACACATAACTTCAATCGGCACCGGAATCAAATAATACAGAAGCAAAGAGGTTGTTCACAGAAAACATACCAGTCACGGCATTGTTGTCGTTCCTAGCATCACCAGCACCAATTGTAAATACCCTTCCAAGAGCACCATTGCCCCATTGCTGCCATTATTGTTCCCAGCATTGTTGTTGTTGTTCTGACGGTTGTTGTTGTTATCATTGGCATTCAGATTCAGCTGAGGGCAGTCCCGTTTAATGTGACCCTCATCCCCACACTGGAAACACCCCATCTTAAAGCCTTGGTTCTGATGGGGCTGCTGCCTTTGCTGCTGCTGATGCTACTGATTCTTTTGCTGGTTTTGCTGCTGCTGCTTCGGGTACGGAGCTCTATAGTCTTTTGCCATATGGCCCACCTTATCACACCTATGGCAAGCTCGGACACACGGTCCATGATGATGATACCCACACTTGTTGCACTTTGGCTTCCTACCAACATAGGGGCCTTGGCTCTGATTGCTGTCCTGGCCTTGGTTAACTGAGGATGACTGACTGAAACTACGGTTATTGCTGTTGTCAGGCCTTTTCTGCGATTGACTTGCAACAGTCGCTTTGTTAGCATCGTTTCATTTACTCTTGTTATCACTAGCAGGTGTGGTAGCTATAGCAGCAGGGGTAGTAGCAGGAACACGGGGCGGTAGCGATCCACGCTCGACTTCTTGGTCGGTAATCTTGTGTGCCAAACGGATAATCTGAGGCGGATTGTTAAGGTTTGCAGCAGTGACCAAACTCTTTACTGCTGGTGCCAGGCCCTTGATATACAACTCAATTCTCCTAGGTGGGGGTCGAGACAGGTTAGGGCACATATTTGCTAACTCATGAGATCGTTTCGTATAAGCCTCGATCTCAGACCCCTCCATCTTCAGATTGTAGTACTCGTTCTCGAGCTTCTGGATCTCGTCACGAGGACAGTACTCCTCCCACATCAACTCCTTGAAATCATCCCAAGTAGTTGCATTAGCCATCTCGATACCCAACATTTGCAATTGGGCATTCCACCAGATCAAGGCACCATCTTCCAAGGTGCCTGTAGCATACTTCACATGGTCCCCCTCGGGACATTTACACATAGCAAACACTGACTCAGCCTTCTTAAACCAACGTAGCAACCCCACAACCACTCCAGTCCCACTGAATGTATGTGGCTTACAATCCATGAACGTCTTGAAAGTGCAAGCAGGCGGATTGTTTTGATTCTGATTCGCTTGCTGACCTAATGAATGAAAGAAAATTCAATACAAGGGTAAGAGCTGTGTACGCGACACAAGAAATAAGAGTATTTGGCACATATCGTACAAGCTTGGTAGGTTGCCAAAGCCTCAGCCACACGTGTGTTTATCAGATTTGTCAGTTCGGCCTGAGTCATCGCAATGTGACCACGCCCATGGCCACGTCCACTCATGATTCTATATCAGAAAAGGAAAAGGGTTAAGAGTCGAGTTATGGTAGGAGTCAAACCCCACAATACTTCTACTGATTACCAGGTTAACATCAGACTACAGAGCGGAACCCCCTTCACACTCGTTAAGCCTCACTGGGACTCTTATGCACTCCATATTATTATTATGTGTGCACCCATAACAACAATGCAATTTGCATGTTTATCTCAGCTCCTCCCAACTCGTGCTACAAGGTTCCTCAAATTCGAGTAGCAAATCAGAAGACACCACAAAACATAAGTCACGAAAGTCTAACGGGATATCACACTATGACTCTATCAACCACATAACCTAGGCAAATAGACATGAATTCAGTCTGTAGTGCTAAGTGTGCAATCACATGCAACATCATACGTGAACGTATACTAGATACACTATGCAATAAGTAAACGAGATACGAACCTTGCAATCTGGAGCTGAGTGTCATGGTTGATTTCGAAGTTGTCCGGTTATAGTCTGGTTTTATAAAAACGTTTTAAAACCTAGTTCACTATAACCAGTGGCTCTGATACCAAACTGTCACACCCCCAAAATACCACATGCGGAAACACCGCAGGACGTGTGACGTACCAGGATCCAGCCACCAATCACAATGAACTATAATAAATATTTAAGTAAAACATTCCATTCATTTCATAATATAATTCCAAGTCATAAGTTAAAACCAAAGTAAACGTTCAGCGGAAGCATAACGTAAATCGTTAATCATCTATTTCAAAACAAGTGTTCATAACCAATAAAACATGTATCCAAGAGTCTCGTCCCATGACCACTCCAACACCCCTAGATAGCAAGTTCCAACCATGAATCTAACGACCTGCAAGCATGTAGACAAGTGTGTCAGATGACGCTGGTGAGTTCAAAGTTTGTTAACATGTTTTAGTTACCAGAAATAAGTATAAAACATTTCAATGATTTGATATTGTTAATAACTCGATTACCGCCGATGCCTCCAGATTATTTGCCCTATTCCCCAAAGCCTCTATCAAAGCAATCGTCAAGACTGGGGTCATTAGTTCACTCCCGAAGTCCCCGGTGCGGTGTAAGGGTGCCAAACCTAAATAGCGCTATTAACTAATACCCCCGTTGCCTCCCCGGCAACAAATCGGTAGAAGGGACTTGAATGATAGATATGAGTGTATTAACCAACATCCCAGGTTTAACATTCTAGTCAAACCCCAATTACCCGACATTCCTCCCTGGAACGTTTACCAGATATCCCTCCCTGGGACGCATGCTTGGAAAAAGAGTAGCGAACTCACTTTAGATTTGCTCGGTATTTAACAAGTTACCCGTTCCAGTTAATCAATCAACCCTACCGTGGTTAACAATATTATCAGTTTCACATGTAAACAAGTTATTGCTTTCACACAGTTTATATTTCTCACAAGATCACAGTATGTCAGGTAGCAAATACACCTTTCTAACGCAAGTTCACATCTCATGTGAATATCATAAAGTAACACGTAACATAACAGGTGAGTTTGTTATACCAACTAATCGAACCAAGTTTCTTATTATCATTGACGTGCATACCAACTAATCGAACCAAGTTTCTTATTCTCATTGACGTGCAACAAGGATCGTATACACATACATCATAGGCACCTACTATTCAACGCATTTACTTTCACGGCGAAACACCCCTCGTGATGAAAGATCGTCTTTCGTCGAGGTGAGGTGTGACGAAAAACCCATATGTTTCATCGAGATGCTTGTCGACGAAGAATCATCCTTCGTCGACCTATGTTTCGTCGACTACCCTTGACAGTTGTAGGGTTTCCACAATTTCAGTAAACAAATCCAATAATCCGACTAAACAAATCAAACCACATACTCTAGCCAGTTATCGATCCATGATCATAAGATTTCCTACTAACAGTTACTAATGATTGCATATTCTTACGCACGTATAACAATCCGTAACAACGAGTCATTAGCTACTTCTATGATTTGCAATAATCCCTACTGATCAAACAATCATTAATCTAAACATCGAATGACCACACATATGATCCGGTGATTATTTAACAAGGAATCAATTCATCAACACAAATATCAATCTCAGACTTATGAACGCATACATACCACTGAACCCTCATCATGTAAACCCTAGGCTACGATAATATAAACAGAATCCTAAACTCATACAAGATCACATCGTCAGGAATATAATATACTAACAACAAAAGGCCGCTAACTGTGATTTGAATGAATTGGTTTGATCGTAGTGCAGGAGGCTTCAAACTATTGATGAACAACCGTCGGTTACACGAGAGTGAAGAATAGTGTTTTAGGGTTTGCCGTAAAATGTAACTGAATTTATATTAAAACGTTGGGCCTCACTGGGCCATGAAACTGTTTGACGAATCACCCTGCTTGACGAAAGATGTTCTTCGTCGAGATCCCACACTGCGAAGAACCCCAAGTTTCTTTGATGACGAAAGATCCCATCTTTGTCACACTTGGTTCTTTGATGACTTGACTTATTATTAAACATTATCATTTAACCTTAAACCACCAACATAACCATCCTTTCAACATTCAAACAAAACAGTGTAATGATACAATGCAATGACTTATAAAACAGGATTCTAAAACAAGTGACACATAAAGGAAAGGTCTTGAAATTTTGGGTTATCACAAAAATAAAACTAAAAAATGAAAAGATAAATAAAAAATTAAAAACAGATAGACAAGATAGAATCACTTGGATCCAACTCGTCTTTAATGTATCCATTGATGATTTTCGCACTTTCGGACTTTTTAAGAGATTATCTTAGTTATAGTAGTAGGCCCCTCTTTTTCAGGTGACGTTACCCTCAACCCAGTGGGTTTGATTCAGCAGGGATACAATCCCAAAGGGTCGGAATATTGAAAGACAATTAAGTAAGTTATTAATACGAAAAGTGGTAGGCCCCTCTTTTGAAGGTGACGTTACCCTCGGCTAAGTGGTTTGAGTCAGCAAGGATACAATCCCAAGATGCCGGTTTAAAGTAATAATAGTAGTTTACGTATGAGGGATTCAAGCTATTCGCACCCCCGCCATCCAATACCGTTGGGCATTGAAGGAGGTCCTAGTAAGCTTGAACCAGGTCCTTGTAGGATCTATACATTGAACGAGACAAGAACTTTACAAAACCGTCCCCCTAACCCCCTTCCAGGTAGTTAACGAGCTTTATATAGATCGTAAAGACACGAATTATGACATCATTTACTTTATATAGACAGTAAAGTAACCTCAAGACATCATGAAGAAATGATAAAGAAAATTCACCTTCAGCAAAAGAAACTAGTTATTTAAGTCATAAATACAAACCCAAATAAAAAGTGCCGAAAGATTAAAAATCAAAAGTAATATATTAAAAACTTGTCTTCACCAAGTGATGTAAGAGGCTTAGCCAAACATGGCCTTTGATTGGCAAGAACTCTTACAATCAATCTTGGATCTCGAGACTACTACACACACTCTAAAGATGGATGTTGAATGATGGTAGTGGGTGTTGGTGTTGTAGTGGTGGTGGAGTAGTGGCAAAGTGGGAGAGTAGTGGTTTGCCAAGGGATGCCTTTCAAGTGAAAAAGCACCCCCTTTTATAGCTAAAACAGAGCCCTGGCCATGGCCCCGTGGCCAGCATCTTCTCTTCCTTCATTAATTGCCATTGTTAGCAGAGGTCCGTACATGACCCCGTGTCTCCTAGGCACGACCCCGTGGTCAACTCTTTGGTGTACTATCAAGATTCTGTGTATCTTAGAGTTGACGCCTCGTGTAGAGCTGGGCACGGCCCTGTGGTGGGCATAGAAGCTTCTGCAGGTTTGTCTTGTTGTGCAGGCTCCTGACCACGCCCCATGCCCAGCTGGGCACGACCCTGTGGTCAGGCACTGTTTCCTTGTTTTTGCTTTAGGGATGCTGCCGAGGGGTCGGGCATGTCACGTTTATTCCTTCTTTTTGTATTTATGTTGGTTTTGGCTGCTTATTTGCTCCTTTTTTTCTTTTAAGCTCGTTTGGTTCTGTAAATTTAAAAGGAAAAAAGAAACGCCCTTTTTCCAAAATTAGTACTAAAAAGGGTTAGTTTTATGCCTCATTTGATGTAATTTATATGTTGCATTTTGCACACATCAGTGTCAACACAAAGTTGGCGAGTTCACAAGTTGTCCAGTTTTAATATTTGAAAACGTAAATTGTTTAGATAAGGTATTTATAATCACCTTATGGGGAGCTACCCCATCTGTAAGCTCACTAAACTGTAGATACCGACTACTGGTGACGTTGAGTTGTTGTGCCTTAAGTCAATGTCTATCATCATTGACCAAGTTGCAAGGCCTAGTAGTTCACGCCCAATCCCCCCGGTCACGATGTGAGGTTTGTCAAACCTAATAGCGCTATAAACTAATATCCCATTCATCCTCGGTGTTTAATCGGTATTGTAAGTGGGGACTTTCCATGATAGAGTTTCTTTTAGTTTGCTAGTAATGATTTATAAATAGTATCCAAACGTATTCCCCCGGGAATAGTATTTTATAGGTCTCCTTTCCAAGGATAGTAGTTCGTCCGTGTCCCCTCGGGAAGCATGCTTTTAGTGTGTGTGAACTCACCTTGGGTTGCTCGGCAGACGGTTTACTTGTTTTAGTTGTTGGTCAATCACGCCCTATTATTATTACCATATTTAATTAGGTTCGTATTCAAATAATGTCATTTATACATGTATTCAACATATAGCACATAATAGTATGCATTCCATAACACAAGGCTAATCACGAGAATACACTTAATTTCTATGAACAACAACTCACAGGATAACATACATAATACAAGCCCATTGCATGAACAGTGTGGAGTTATGTTTCGAGTTGGAACCAAAAAGATCCCAAGTCGCAACCGGACAAGTTTCGACTCGCAATCTCAGTCAGAACCTCATAAACCTTTATTTGATTCAGCATAAATCATTCAAATCCAATAACACTTATTTTACACATTCAAACCCTAAATCAGATCAAAGGCACAAAATTTCAAATATTATTAGACTACTCAAACAGATCATCAGGGTTTCATCATCCTACTATCCATTCAAACAGATCTAACTTTTAATAACACAACATCATCTAACACTGTTTCATCCATTTCTCCAAACAGGAATATAGGCCTATCTCTTATGAACTTTATCGAAATACATAAGAGCACATATCATGAATAAATTTCCTATCGTCCCTAATTCACTATTTTATCAACAAATCAGTGATTACCGTTTTGTACAAGGCATTCATGGTGACAATTATCATGCTTTTTATCATTCTATATAGCACACACATTCATGACCGTCATATATAACCAACACCCATTTAACCATACGGTTCATAAACCAAGTTTGAACTTTTATTATGCTTAAACATAAAATGAAGGTGATATACAAACCGGATGAGTTTAGAATACCAAAATATGTAGGAAGATTAGAGAAATGGAGCTCCCAAAGTGATGAACATCGACCGTCTTCCAGCTGTGATGTTGCTGCCGTTGAATGAGGATGGTTCTGTTGCCGGAATCCAAAGAGAAAGGGGAGAGATGATGGTGTGTTTTTAGGGGTTTTAGAGAGAGAAAGTGGATAAGGAGAGAGAGAGAGGGGAGAAGGGATGTTTTGTGGATTGATGCCAAATTATTATTGCCCTAAAACATTCTAATTGTCGGCTGGCAAGGCCTTTTATACACCAAGGAGGCCGCACACTTTTAAGTGTGCTCCCCATGGGTGTGCAGTCACCTAGGGTTCCTAGTGGGCTGGTTTGGGACTGGTTTCCTTATGTGAGAAAGTGGTAGCAGCCCAATACATAGCAGCCCAAGACCTAAGTAGTGTACGAGGGAGATGGAAGTGTGCGGCTTGGCATATCTTGTGTCGCACAGTCCACATATATATATATATATATATATATATATATATACTTATACATACACACATTACACAACAATTATAACATAAACTTTCATTTATTATATTCACGTAATAACTTTACAAAAATTATAGCATACATACATAAAATGAAGTGTATCAGAAAACCCGAAATGTCACATTATCCCCAAGTTTCAAGAAATTTCGTCCCAAAATTTAGAGCACAACTACTGACAAGCTAGTGTGTTACAATGTTTTCACAGGGTGTCACATCATCCCCCTTTTATTTTGGAATTTCGTCCCTAAATTCAGTTGTAGCCTCAGTGTTGGATGTATTGCTTGCAAACAACCTGGGATAACAGCGCACCATCTGGATTTCCCATTCCCAGGTAAACTCTGGGCCACAGCGCGAGTTCCAACGAACCTGAACGATAGGTATCTTGCTACGCTTGAGGGTCTTAGTTTCTCGATCCATGATCTCCATCGGTTCCTCAACAAAGAATATTTGATCGTCAATCGTGAGATCCTTAAAAGGAACAATAAGAGTTTCATCTGACAGGCACTTCTTCAAATTCGATACATTGAAAACGTTGTGTACTGCACTCAGCTCTTCAGGCAGGTTCAGTCTGTAAGCTGCTTCCTTACCGATCCTCTCGGTAATTTCGAAAGGTCCAACGTATCGCGGATTAAGCTTGCCCTTTTTTTCCAAAACGTACCACACCTTTTCAAGGTGAAACTTTTAGTAGAACCCGGTCTCCGACCTGGAATTCTAGAGGTTTCCTACGCTTATCAGCATAGCTTTTCTGATGATCTCGAGCCGCCGCCATGCGTTTTCTAATGTGGGCAATCTTATCCGTAGTGTCAAGTACAAGTTCTGGGCCGGTAATTTGGCTTTCGCCAACTTCCGCCCAATACAAAGGTGACCGGCATTTATGACCATACAATGCCTCGAATGGGGCTGCCTGAATGCTAGTGTGGTAGCTGTTGTTGTAAGAAAATTCTACCAGAGGTAGGTGTCGTTCCCACCCGTTTCCAAAGTAGATAACACATGCTCTCAGCATGTCTTCAAGTGTTTGGATGGTACGTTCGGTCTGACCGTCCGTCTGTGGGTGATAAGCGATGCTCATGTCTAACTGTGAGCTAAAAGATTTGTGTATAGCCTACCACAATTCAGGTATAAAACATGGGTCACGATCGGAGATGATAGAAGTTGGCACTCTGTGCCTAGCAACTACTTCCTTCAAGTAGATAGCTACAAGTTTCGAAAACTTCTCGGTTTCTTTGATTGCTAGGAAGTGAGCAGACTTTGTTAAACGGTCTATGATCACCCAAATGGTATCATTTCCACTTTGTGACCTTGGTAAGCGATTACGAAGTCTACGAAAATCTATTCCCATTTCCATGTCGACAATTCTAGTTGCTGTTGTAATCCTGAAGGCTTTTGGTATTCGATCTTGACTCTAGCACAAGTCAAGCATTTGCTAACGTACTTAGCAATAATGGCTTTCATGTTAGGCCACCAATACAGGGCCTTGAGATCGTGATACATCTTTTCAGAACTGGGATGTATCAAGTAGCGAGACTTGTGTGCTTCATCCATCAAAAGCTCTCAGAGATTTCCGTGAGATGGAACCCATATACAGCCTATGAAGTAATGTATGTCATCATCCTTAAGTTCAAGCTGCTTTTCCATACCTCGCATGGACTTAACTAGAAGGCTCTCCACCTTCAGTGCTTCGACTTGGGCGTTTCGAATTTGGTTAGGGAGGTTCGAGTGGATAGTAAGTTGTAAGGCACAGACACGCTTAGGTTTGGTTTCTTTCCGGCTTAGGGCATCAGCCACAACGTTCACCTTGCCCAGATGATACTTGATTACGCACTCGTAGTCGTTTAGAAGTTCGACCCATTGGTGTTGTCGCTTGTTCAACTCCTTCTGATCCGGTATATGCTGGAGACTCTTGTGATCAGTGTAAATTGTACACTGGGTACCGTACAAGTAATGTCTCCATATCTTGAGTGCGAATACTACAACTACCAGTTCCAAATCGTGTGTCGTGTAATTCCGCTCATGGATCTTGAGTTGTGGAGAAGCGTAGGCAATAACTTTCTCGTGTTGCATTAACACGCAACCGAGTCCTTGAATAGACGCGTTGCAGTAGACGACAAATTCGTTAATGCCTTCAGGTAACGAGAGAATAGGGGCACTACAGAGTTTCTCCTTAAGATTCTGAAATGCAGACTCCTGAGCATCGTTCCCCTTGTAAGCAATACCCTTCTGGGTAGGTGTTGTGATGGGTTGAGCGATCTTCAAGAATCACTCGATGAATCTGCGATAATATCCCGCCAATCCTAAGAAGTGTCGGATTTCGGTTGGAGTCTTGGGTGTAGGCCAGTTCTTGATAGAGTCAATCTTGGATGGATCAACGTGAATCCCAACTTCATTGACCACGTGTCCAAAGAAATGGACTTCGCGAAGCCAAAAGTCGCATTTCGAGAACTTGGCATAAAGTTGTTTGTTACGTAAGAGTTCTAGAATAAGACGTAGATGGTGCTCATGCTCCTCTCGATTCCTTGATTAGATCAGAATATCATCGATGAATACGTTCACGAATTTGTTAAGATAAGGTTTGCATACTCGATTCATGAGATCCATGAAAGCCGCAGGTGCGTTTGTCATTCCAAAGGGCATAACAACGAATTCGTAGTGACCATAACGAGTTCGGAAGGTTGTTTTAGAGACGTCCTCACTCCGGATTCTCAACTGATGATAGCCTGATCGTAGGTCGGTTTTGGAATAGAAACTCGACCCTTGCAACTGGTCGAATAGGTCGTCGATACGGGGAAGTGGGTAATGGTTTTTGATAGTAACTTTGTTCAGTTCATGATAATCGATACTCATACGAAAAGTGCTGTCTTTCTTCTTGACAAACAATACAGGTGCTCCCCATGGTGACGAGCTTGGACGAATAAAACCTTTATCCAATAGCTCCTGTAATTGTGTAGATAATTCCTCCAGTTCGGCTGGGGCTAGTCGGTAAGGTGCACGAGCTATTGGTGCTGCCCCAGGAGTTAGTTCGATTTGGAATTCAACCTGACGGTGGAGCGGGAGTCCAGGTAATTCCTTAGGGAATACCTTAGGAAAGTCGCATACCATAGGAAAATCTTCAACCTTCTTTTCTTTCTCATGGATGCCAGTGACAAGTGCTAGAATAACGGTAAGCCCCTTTCGTAAACACTTCTGGGCTCTTAAGAATGAGATGATGCCTGTGACTGCACCATTTGTGTCGCCTTGAACAATAAGAGGTGTACCAAAAGAACGAGGAATACGAATGACTTTCTCTTGACAGAATATTTCGGCTCGATGTTTAGATAACAAATCCATACCAATAACGACGTCAAAGCTTCCAAGAACGATGGGGAAAAGATTGACGAGGAAAGTTTGGCCCGATAGTACGATTTTACAACTGTTAATAACGTGTGAGGCCTCGATGTTTCTACCATTGGCTAATCCGACGACGTGCTTAGAGGGTAAATGTGTTGGCCTAGGCTTAAGCGTCTTACTAATACGTAGTGATACATAGCTAGCATCGACTCCAGTATCAAATAGTACAAACACGTAACGATCATCAACTAGGAACTTACCCGCTACAACGTTGGGATCATTCTTTGCTTCACCAGCCCCGATCACGAATGCTCTTCCTCTTGCACCATTGTCACCATTGTTGTTGTTGTTGTTGTTGTTTTGATTCAACTAAGGGCAATTCCTCTTGATGTGTCCTTCATCCCCGCACTAAAAGCAACCCTTAAGGTTACCATGATGCTGTTGCTGCTGCTGAGGTTGGTTTTATCTTGCTGGATTAGGGCTTCTACAATCCTTGGCCTCATGCCCCATATTGTTGCATCGGTGGCACTGGTTCCTTACACAAGGCCCACTGTGGTGTCGGTTACATGTGTTACACTTGGGGTGGTTCCCTCGGTACCAGCCCTGGTTTTGGTTAGCTGGTTGGTGCTGGCCTTTGTTGTTCTCAAACTTCCTATGCTGAGCTGGGGTTTGTGTGGGATTAGAATCCTTTCCCTGATTGGCATCCCACTTACGCTTGTTGTCTCCAGGGGTTTCAATAGTAGCACTGATTCATTTTGGCAACTTGCCCTGCTCCACAACTTGATGAGTAAGATGGTGTGCAAGATGAATAACTTGCTGGATCGTGGGGAGATTACCTGAAGTCATAAGACTTTGAATTTCAGGAACCAGAACCTTGATATACAGCTCGATTCTTCGATAGGCAGGCTGAGACATGTTGGGGCAAAGAGTAGCGTAGTCGTTGGATCGCTTAGTGTATACCTTGATTTCAGATCCAATCATTTTTTAGCTCGTAGTACTCGGTCTCGAGCTTGTGTGGTAGTATTCTTCCTTGATTAAGCTCTTGAAGTTGTCCCAAGGAGTAGCATTGGCCTCCGCTAGTCCGAGCATCTGAACTTGCGCCTTCCACCAAGAAAGTGTGTTTCCCTCCAAAGTGCCAGTGGTAAACTTCACCCAGTTAGCGGCAGGACATTCCTACACAGCGAATACATATTCGACCTTCTCGATATAGTGTAGAAGGCCTATGGCTCCTTCAGTGCCATTGAAAGGGAGAGGTTTGCAATCCATGAAAGTTTTGAAAGTGCAAATACGTGGTTAAGGATGTGCAGGTTGTCCTCTAGGATGGGCTGCAAAAGCCTTAGCGACGGTGTTGATCAGGTTCGTTAGTTGATCCTGAGTCATGTTAACGTTACCTCTTCCGCGTCCGCTCATTGTCTTCATATCCAGAAAACACAGTATGAGAATGACGCTGTAGTGTCATAAGAATAAGTAGGAGGAGGATTGACCATTGCACACAAGTTCACACGTATATATACATATGTAATTAAGTAGACTAGTATATATATCATCACAATATGCACCAAATAAGTAACAAGTAAACACAACCCCGAGCTACGAAGTCTAGATTCTTGAGACTTGCACTTGGAGTGTAGTATCGTCGCGAGTTACTTAGTACCGAAACGGGTTATAGTCTGGTTTTTCGCAAAAAAATATTTTTCTTTTTAAAACGAGTTCACTATAAACAATGTCTCTGATACCAATCTGTCACACCCTCAAATTCCACATGCGGAGTACTACTGCGAGGCATGTGACTGACCAGGATCTAGCCACCAATCATATTGAACATTCATAGTAATTAAAACAGTTTCATCAAAATTTGATTAGTGTTTAATAAAGTCCATATAACGTCTTAAGTTTAAAAGCAGCGTTAAGAACAATAGCAGAAGCATAAGTCAAACATTCAGTCAAAATTTCAAGGTTCTAAAATTATTAAAAACCCAAGACGGGTCAATGCGACCACTACACTTCCCAAGCTGCAAGCTCCTGCCGTCACTGATTACCTGCAAAGCATGCAGTAGGGTGTCAATAAAAAATTGGCGAGTTCACAAGTTGTCCAATTTTTAATATTTGAAAACGTAAATTGTTAGTAAAGGTATTTATAATCACGTTATGGGGAGCTACCCCATATGTAAGCTCTCTAAACTGTAGATACCGAATACTGGTGACGTAGAGTTGTTGTGCCCCAAGTCAATGTCTATCATCATTGACCAAGTTACAAGGCCTGCTAGTTCACGCCAGATCCCCCCGGTCACGGTGTGAGGTTTGTCAAACCTAATAGAGTTATCAACTAATATCTTGTTCGCCCCCGGCGATTAATCGGTATTGTAAGTGGGGCATTTCCATCATAGAGTTTCGTTTAGTTTGCTACTCATGATTCATAAATAGTATCCAAACGTATCCCCCCTGGGAATAGTAGTTTAAAAGTATCCTTTCCAAGGATAGTAGTTCGTCCGTGTCCCCCCTCCCCAGGACGCATGCTTTTAGTGTGTGTGAACTCACCTAGGGTTGCTCGGCATACGGTTTACTTGTTTTAGTTGTTGGTCAATCACGTCCTATTATTATTACCATATTTAATTAGGTTTGTATTCAAATAATGTCATGTATACATGTATTCAGCATATAGCACATAAGTAGTATGCATTCCATAACACAAGGCTAATCACGAGAATACACTTAATTTCTGTGAACAACAACTCATAGGATAACATACATAATTCAAGCCCATTTCATGAACAGTGACATGATTCAAATTAAGTAGTGTGCAGTCCATTGCATCATAGTGTGTGGTGTGACAACCCGCACAAAACCAGGTATCCGTACAACTTAATTAATGATTAATTATTACTTGACTTCTGTGCTTGATTGAAACTAGCTGATAAACTGCTACCTGCATACTGATACATGCACTTACTTGCATCATACTTTATTTGCTGTCACTACATTAATTACGTGCTGAACCCTAGTGACAAACATGATGCACAAAAAGCACAGTAGCACCAAACGGATACACAGTAAACATGCTGATAAAACCAGCATCAGGCAAATACTGCCTCAAGGCCTGTTAAGAGCCTCATATATTTTGGCTACACTGGTAGTGAGTGTAGGATATAAGGGTTGTGTTACCGCGTCTCTAGGGATAAGATACACTGATTCGGATGTGCCTAAAACGTACTTTAAGTACCAAACACAGCACTTTAAATAATTTAACCAGCTTCTAGCTGACTAGTAAAGTGCCAAAAATGAGAAAATATTACTAGACACTTTCTAAAGTGTCGGGGAAAACAAATTGTGTCACTAAAGATGTAATAACGACACTTTAAAGTCTTTTGTAACACTTTAACGGATTACTATCCAACCGGACACCCGGACTTTACCCGGAACATGAAAATTTTATTATTTTCACTTTTTATATTTTTCTGAGCAAGTTAGGGTCTCTGATTACCCTAACACCCGTCATACGCAACTAACAAGGTTAATACTTAACCTAACCTAATTAACATAACTAACCTCCCTAACTACTTGTTGGAATCGGATTAGGGACCCCCCCCCCAACCGATCGGTTACCTAGGGAGCACAAATGGTACTTGAAATCTTGCTAAATCTTGTTAAATCCAAGGTTGCCTAATATCCTTATGACATAGAGACCAATGGACAATAGCACCCTAAACTTCCTATAAATACACACTAACTCTAGAGATAAACACCACTTATCACAACACAAAATCACCCTCTCTTCTCTCCTTGGTGGCTCTCGGCCGAACCCCAACCCACACACCATCATATTTTCGGTTCTTGTCTCCTACATTCCAAGATCATTCACACATCACAAGGCACGTATAAGGAGCTTTGGTGCAAGCGGAACGCGAAGGACCACTCTCGTTGGCTTTTATCCACGCGGTTTTCGTCACAACTCTTCCCTAGCCTTGAGCTAGAGGTATAACCTTTAAAACTTGATTTTACACTCATCTAAAGTGGTTAATAGAACTTTCGTCGGTTAAATATCGTTAACATGCGTTTTGAATCTTTAAAGTCTAGTAAAATCACTAAAATGGAGGTTAATAGCATATGTCTTGTGTAAAAGTCGTAGGACTTGAAATTTGTGCTTATTGTGACCCGATCTATAATGTGGTAGCTCAAATCTTCGTTTAACCCGACTTTGTAAAATCACGTATCATCACATAAGCTTGTTTTTGAAAGATACAAGGGTTAAAAGTGAAACACTACCACATTTTAGAGACATGAACTTGTAGAGAAATATTTTACTTGTGTAAAAGTATTTTAACCGGTAAAATGGTGTTTAAAACTAGCGGATCTACGTATCCGCAAGTGGTATTTTTGAAAGACCACACTTTAAAGAAATCATGTTTTTCTAAAGATGGATCTTGCACTAATAAATATGATTTTATAAACCACAAGTGTATAGACACTTGTGAAATAAGGAGATCCGACAAAGAAGTGTATTTGTCACTTGTTACTAGAAGTTGTAAAGACGGTTTTCTCTAAACACGAGGTTTTTACAAGATTAAAGTTACTTTATATAGAAATCTACATATATAAGGATGATTTACATTATTAATGCGGAAAAACTGCAAGTTCATGCGATTATGCAAATTTACATACTTGTTGGCTAGTTTGATGTGTCGGAAATTGTTTGATTGAATAAAGAAGTTGATTGAGTTGATTTGTTAAAAGAAAATGATACGCTTAAAAGCGTGGCCACCTCCAGTTACAGAGGAAACTCTGGCGAAATTTTCTAAAAACCTAACACTTAGACTTTTTACACAACAAGTGTTAGAACTATTTTTGGGCATACTTTTGAAACATAAATTTCGCCAGTACTATATTTTACTAAACATTCGGAGGTGGGATTTTCACAAAGATTAACGTGATAAATATATTTGTCACAACACTGTTTATGATTATTTTGTGAAATACATAAATATTATTTTAGAGTGAAAATAATATTTACAAGCGTTAATGATTCCAAAACTTTGCGAACGCTTCCATAAACATATAAGTTACACCGGTAATTACATTACCACAAGATTGATAAAACGTAACTTACGCGCATGTATTGTATCCCCCATCCTTGGGAAGAAGAATAACTATCAAGCATAAACAAAATGTAACACGAAATAGTTGTCTAACTATTTCCCGCAAACATAAACTGTAAAGCTAAAGCACGGCCGTCCGTCTAATAGAATTAGCACTTGTAGGTCGTTGCACAGTTTACTGCTTCAGAGACGCTTGATAGAGTTTACGCATCCACTGTGAGTTCATGTCCCCCTTTTCTCTAACTGTTTTCAGTTTTCTTAACTGCGGGGGTGAAATACATGTTACTTTGTTTACAAGTACTTTATACACGGTATGAATAACGTAAGGAGGTTTAGATCATGTGAATGGGTAGTTAGAACCCCGAGGGACTCGAGCGGTAGATCTATTTGGGTGTAGCGAGCCCAGCTCCCGGTCCAACAGAACAGGCCTCTCGAAGGACTAACAGAACGGATCCGGAGTGACTTGGTACCCAACGCAAAATCGGCTAGGGTTGTGTCTTACTTACTTGCATTTCACGACATGCTAATGGCCTTGCAAACCATTGGTGATCACAAGTCCTCTTACACTGCTACATACCAGGAAACTTTTATACTTACAAGTGTTTTACTTACTCACTTGCACATGAACTCGCTCAACATTATTGTTGATTTTTCAACTCACATGTATTTCAGGAAATTAACGGATTCTGGCACGGTATGAACGTTTTCCCGCTGCAATCTTCATGAAGTCATCAAGGATTAGGGGTTGTGTTCTCTTACCTGGACAAGACACAATCCTTAACCCTCGTTTATGTTTTGTTATTAGTTGTAATGTTGTTGAACAAGGTTATGGTCGTATGTTTAAAACAATGGTACTGTATGTTGATTTCTAAACTTAATGATGACTTGCATGGTTTTTAAATTCATATAGCTTTGTTATGATTAAGCTATGGTATTAAGAAGTCACACCAAAACTAACCACGCTTCCGCAAAGCCAGGGTGTGACAGCTTGGTATCAGAGCTCTGATCATAGCGAACTAGGATTCTGTCTCGAGTCTAGACTATGATCACTAGGGCTCTCACGAAAACATTTTTCTGCATACCACTTAAGTCCAGATCCACACTTTTTACAAACAAATGTTGAGCACATTTTATTAATTATAAGTTCAGCTTGGAGGGCTGAGGATCGATCTGGAGGATCGAGATGGTCAAGGTAGTTGAACACGTTGGTTTGTTATAGGATCGATCTGGAGGATCGAGATGGTAAAGGTAGTTGAGCACGTTGGTTTGTTATAGGATCGATCTGGAGGATCGAGGTTTGGTTTAAGTGAAGGATAGAGCAGTCTGGTAGACTGAATGAAATTGACTAGTAAGACTAGGAGAAGTATGTGATACCTTACTTGGTGACTTACGTGATTAACTGATTATATGATTGATTATTATACGTATATGTGTTTGTGTTACAAATGTTATGCTTTCATCAAGTACTAGAAAGATGGGCACTACGAACCCCCTGACCATAGTATCAGACGACATAGTTCAACGAAGCACGAGGTATACATTTCTGATACTACCGGCACAGACAATGACGACTTTCAGCCCTTTGTGCACTGCCTGAAGTCGTAGCAGAGCCTACTGATGGCCACCTTGTTGGGATTTTACCACTGGCAGTGATCCCTGCTCCTGTGCCCCTTGCCGCTTATCCTGTTGATGATACGCCCTCCCAACGAGGCCTCTGAAGACGATAACGATCTACTGGAGGAGGACCCATTCGAGGGCAGGGCCTTACTACTGCTGGTATTAGACTACTACATGCGGACGCTCCTATAGGGGAAACTTATGACCATTCCCCTATCCCAGGCTCATTTGAGTGCTGACACCCGCATCTTCGCATATACAGGGAATGCAGCACTACTTACACGACGCCGACCCTGATATGGCATCACTAGCTGCACCGGATCCCACACACAGCTTTGAGTTTGATCGCGATACTGAGGACAACCCTGTCTTTCCGCCTGGTGTTAATCCAGACCATGACATTGAGTTCATACACTTAGACCAGCCCTTAGGGGGATCCTGTAGCCCCTGTGATTGTTGATCCAGCTGATTTTGAGATGAAGCTTTTGATTCGGAACTAGCCGTGGCCCCTGAGCCAGGCGTTGCTCCTGACCCCGCATTGGAGTATGACCCTGTTCATGCCAATGCACCGGCTGTTGCTCCTTGATTGATCATATGCTTGGATGAGAGAAAATTTGGGGTAACTGTGCAAGACAATTTATTATTACGGGGGCCCACGTAATAACGATTTGTAGTGCACAGGAATCCTGGTGGACTCTGCAGGTCAAGCGGATGATAACCAATGCAGTAGGAGATAACCTGAACACAAATGACCTAGGCGATGTAGCCTCGAGTTCATTCTATTACAAGCAACAAGCCAAATAGGCAAGCCTATGTGAAGGCTCGGAAATTTATTTCCCCACTCATACAGTGAGTATATTTGCGTGTGAAATTGGGTAATTACATGATGGCATATGTTGCTATATACACCCCATAGACAATTGAGACGTTGTCTAACCCGCTTCACACCACTTCGACAAAAGGGAATGTCACCCAGGCGTGACACAAACACCAGTACGTTGCCAAGGATAGAAGCCGAGATACAAGAACGCATCTCACAGACAAATGCACGACATGAAGCCCTCCACTCTAAGTACAGCGATGGCATTACTGGAGATAACCCTCCAACTGGCTGCACCTACAAACAGTTCCTGAACTGCAAGCCTTTGAACTTTGTCAGAACCGGAGGCACCGTTGCATTTGTTCGTTGGTCCAAAAGATCGACTCCACTCTAAGAATGAGTAACTGTTCGCCCCAACAGAGTGTTACCTACATCTCAGGGATATTTCTAGATGGCACACTCTCTTAATGGAACCTCCAGGTTCAGACCCTTGGCACAGACGCTGCTTATACACTGAGCTGGGACGAGCTCAAGGAAACGATTGAGAAGAAATGTTGTTTTAGGACAGAAATCCAGAAACTTGACGTAGAGTCCTGAAATTTGAGAAAGGACGAACCAGAGACTCCTGAACATGACCAGCGATCGCACGACTTGTCTAGGGTCGTCCCCTACTAAGTCATGGATGTAGCATAATAGAGCGGTGTACTTGTAAGCTTTACATTGTGGTCTCGAATTGTGGCGATACAATCGCAGTATTCTCATCGCATGCGATGTTCAATCAATTGTTTATGCCCTATAACATAAGAGGTTATGTGATTGATTTGTTGATAACATGAAATGTTATGTGTTGGTATTGTTGAATGCATACGTACACTTCACTTGCTATGACCTAACCAACTTAAACCATCTTTTAGAAAGATGCCGCCAAGACGACAACAACAGCCTATGCCTACCACTCAGGAAGAGCTACAACAAGTCATTGCTGCTGCCATAGCGCAGTACGCAGCTTCTCAGCCAGGAGGGAGCGGAAGTGTTAATCAAGGCAATAACAACCCACCTCACGGATGCACCTACAAGCAGTTCTTAGACTGCAAACCAGTTAACTTCGATGGCATGGGAGGTGCAGTTGCCTTTACCCGCTGGGCTGAGAAGACCGACTCTGTCATACGCATGAGCAAATGTGCTGAGGATCAACAAGTCACATACATTTCAGGGCTATTTCTCGACGGAGCCCTATCTTGGTGGAACTTACAAGTCCAAACCTTAGGCGAAGCTGCCGCCTACGCCCTGACTTGGGCCGAATTGAAAGAACTGATGCGCAAGAAGTACTGTTCACGCGCAGAAATTCAGAGGTTGGAGACTGAATTCTGGCACTTAAAGATGGATGGTCCGAAAGTAGCAGAGTACGTTCAGAGGTTTCATGACCTATCTCAAGTGGTTCCTTACATGGTTACGCCTGAATACAAACGAATCGAGCGCTTCATTTGGGGTTTGGCTCCCCAAATAATAAGCATGGTAACCTCCTCCAAACCAGCGACTATCACTGAAGCCATCGATTTGAGCGTGGCTCTCACCGAGGAGGGGATTCGTTTAAACAAGTTTGGTGATGTAAAGGCAAAGGAGAAAGAGACGCATGTTGAGTCGTCCGGAAGTAACAAAAGAAAGTTTTCGAACTTCAAGCTAAGTGTTAGCGGTGATGGTAAGAGAGGAGCACCAAGCACGCCAGCTCAGGGTGCAGCTGGCGGTGGAAGGAGAGGAAAGGGATATATGGGCACCCATCCCAGGTGTAATGCCTGCCAGCGTCACCATTCCGGTCAATGTGGGTTAAAGGTATGTGAAGCGTGTGGGAAACGTGGTCACTCTAAGGATACTTGTTGGGTCTCTGCCGGCCGTGGAGGCCAGGGAGGATATGGAAATAGGAATGATAACCGCGGTGGAAATGGGAATCGCCAGCAAGGAAATCTTGGAGGAAATAGAAACCGAAACAACAATGCAAACCAGGCTGGCAATGCCAACCAGAACAACACCCCAGCTGGAAATGGGGATGGTAATGGGCAAAGGCTCGGATGCTACAATTGCGGGGAAATCGGGCATTTTAAGAAGAATTGCCCAACACTGAATCAAGCCCGTGGTAGAGTGTTCCAACTTGAAGCTAGAGAAGCACGTCAAGATCCAAATGTTGTTACCGGTACGTTCCCTATCAATCAACGCTATGCATCCGTTTTATTTGATACTGGTGCCGATTATAGCTTCGTATCGCTAGAATTTAAGAATATGCTTGGGTTAGCTGCTAATAAGTTAGACATACCCTACTCGATCGAATTAGCTAATGGAAAGTTAGTTGGAGCCGACGAAGTAATCAGAGGTTGTGTGATAGAATTGGGAGAGCGCGAGTTTACTCTGGATCTACTACCGGTCCCATTGGGAAGCTTCGACGTGGTAGTAGGAATGGATTGGGTATCCAGGAACAAGGCGGAGATAGTATGTCACGAGAAAGTTGTTCGTATCCCAACTGACGATGGTGAGACAATTGTGGTTCACGGAGAGAAGCGTGACACACCGCTAAGATTCATCAGCTGCTTGAAGGCAAAGAAGTGTTTACGGAAAGGATGTGTTGCTTTTCTGGCACACATCGTAGACAAGAAGGCTGCCGAGCCAACAATCGAAGACATCCCTGTCGTAAGGGAGTATCCAGAAGTCTTCCCAGAAGACTTACCTGGACTGCCACCTCAGAGGCAAGTGGAGTTTCACATTGACTTAGTTCCAGGCGCCGCGCCTGTGGCTAAGGCACCATACAGACTTGCTCCATCAGAGATGCAGGAATTGTCAACACAGCTTCAGGAGCTGTTAGATAAAGGTTTTATCCGACCAAGCTTCTCGCCTTGGGGAGCTCCGGTCTTGTTTGTCAAGAAGAAAGACGGAAGTTTCCGTATGTGTATTGACTACAGAGAATTGAACAAGCTGACGATAAAGAACAGGTATCCACTGCCAAGGATCGACGATCTGTTCGATCAACTTCAAGGCTCAAGCTGTTACTCTAAGATCGATCTTCGATCTGGATACCATCAACTAAGGATACAGGAGGAAAGTATCCCGAAAACAGCCTTCCGAACTCGTTATGGACACTACGAGTTCCTCGTGATGCCATTTGGTTTGACAAACGCACCGGCGGTATTCATGGATCTAATGAATAGAGTTTGCAAGCCATACTTAGACAAGTTCGTGATCGTATTCATCGACGACATCCTGATTTACTCAAAGACGAAGGCTGAACACGAACAACATCTTAGAACCATTTTGGAGCTGCTAAAGAAGGAACAGTTGTACGCCAAATTCTCCAAGTGCGAGTTTTGGCTACGCGAAGTCCAGTTTCTTGGACACGTGGTTAATGGGGATGGAATTCATGTTGATCCCACAAAGATCGAGGCAATCAAGAATTGGGAGACGCCTACAACGCCAACCGAGATTCGACAATTCTTGGGTTTGGCTGGCTACTATCGAAGGTTCATCGAGGATTTTTCAAAAATCGCTCAACCGTTGACGCTCCTGACCCAGAAGGATAAGACGTTTGATTGGGGAATCAAACAGGACGAAGCGTTTCAGATATTGAAAGATAAGCTCTGCAACGCGCCAATTTTAGCTCTACCGGAAGGTACCGACGATTTTGTGGTATACTGCGACGCATCGCGTCAGGGATTGGGTTGTGTGTTGATGCAACGCCAAAAGGTCATTGCTTACGCATCACGCCAGCTGAAAGTGCACGAGAAGAATTATACCACCCATGATTTAGAGCTTGGCGCAGTGGTTTTTGCACTAAAGATCTGGAGGCACTACCTGTATGGTACGAAGTGCACAATTTTCACAGATCACAAGAGCCTACAACATATATTTAACCAGAAGGAGTTAAATATGAGGCAAAGACGATGGGTTGAGTTACTAAACGATTACGACTGCGAGATCAAGTATCACCCGGGAAAGGCGAACGTAGTAGCCGATGCCCTAAGTCGTAAAGAAAGAATCAAACCCATAAGGGTTAGAGCTTTGGAAATGACTGTACGAACCGACCTTCCCTCGCGCATTCGTGCTGCACAAAAGGAAGCTCTCAAGAAGGGAAACCTTGAGGAGGAATATCTCCGGGGAATGGAGAAGCTTTTGGTACCAAACGAGGAAGGGACGTTACATTTTGAGAAAAGGATTTGGGTTCCTCTGTTTGGTGGATTAAGGGAAGTTATTTTCGACGAAGCGCACAAGTCACGGTACTCTATCCACCCTGGATCGGATAAGATGTACCAGGATCTTAAAGATTACTATTGGTGGCCTAGAATGAAAGGCGACGTTGCTGTCTATGTGAGCAAATGTTTAACGTGCGCTAAGGTCAAGGCAGAATACCAGAAGCCTTCGGGACTTCTGCAACAACCAGAGATTCCCAAATGGAAGTGGGAACAAATCTCCATGGATTTTGTTACAAAACTGCCAAGAACGCCAAGAGGCCATGATATGATTTGGGTGATTGTTGACCGCCTAACAAAGTCCGCACATTTTCTGCCAATCAGGGAGAAAGACAGTACCAGTAAACTTGCGGAAATTTACATGAGAGAGATCGTAGCACGACATGGAGTACCACTCTCGATCATCTCTGATAGAGACGGGAGATTTGTGTCAAGAATATGGCAATCTTTCCAAGAATCTTTTGGCTCACAATTGAATCTGAGCACTGCATTCCATCCGCAAACTGATGGCCAGAGCGAGCGAACAATACAAACGTTGGAAGACATGCTGAGGGCATGTGTTATGGATTTAGGAGGTAGCTGGGATAAACACTTACCCTTGGTCGAATTTTCATATAACAACAGCTACCACACCAGTATTGGTGTCGCGCCTTTTGAAGCCCTATACGGACGCAAGTGCCGATCCCCACTATGTTGGTCTGACGCAGGTGATAGGCAACTTGCTGGTCCCGAGATCGTCCAAGAGACGACAGATAAGATCGCGCAAATACTCAAACGCATCGAAGCCGCTCGCCACAGGCAAAAGGCCTACGCGGATCCAAACCGGAAGCATGTGGACTTCCAAGTCGGAGAGATGGTATTATTGAAGGTTTCACCCTGGAAAGGGGTAGCGCGCTTTGGAAAGCGAGGAAAGTTGAATCCACGCTACATTGGTCCCTTTAGAATTCTAGAAAGAATTGGGACGGTAGCCTACAAGTTGGACCTACCTGCTGAACTGAATGGTGTTCACGATACATTTCATGTATCCAATTTAAAGAAAAGTCCAACTCAAATTGACGTTGCCATTCCTATCGACGAGATTCATATTGACGACACGCTCCACTTCGTTGAAGAACCTGTTGAGGTCACGGATTGGAAAGTTAACAAGACCCGCCGGAGCAGTGTCAAACTCGTCAAGGTACGTTGGAATGCCAGACATGGTCCTGAATTCACATGGGAGCGTGAGGACCGGATGAAGGAAAAGTACCCCCACCTATTTCCTAAGAACCCTGCTTCTACAAGCAGAACTTAAATTTCGGGACGAAATTTATTTAACGGGGGGAGAATGTGACAACCCGCACAAAACCAGGTATCCGTACAACTTAATTAATGATTAATTATTACTTGACTTCTGTGCTTGATTGAAACTAGCTGATAAACTGCTACCTGCATACTGATACATGCACTTACTTGCATCATACTTTATTTGCTGTCACTACATTAATTACGTGCTGAACCCTAGTGACAAACATGATGCACAAAAAGCACAGTAGCACCAAACGGATACACAGTAAACATGCTGATAAAACCAGCATCAGGCAAATACTGCCTCAAGGCCTGTTAAGAGCCTCATATATTTTGGCTACACTGGTAGTGAGTGTAGGATATAAGGGTTGTGTTACCGCGTCTCTAGGGATAAGATACACTGATTCGGATGTGCCTAAAACGTACTTTAAGTACCAAACACAGCACTTTAAATAATTTAACCAGCTTCTAGCTGACTAGTAAAGTGCCAAAAATGAGAAAATATTACTAGACACTTTCTAAAGTGTCGGGGAAAACAAATTGTGTCACTAAAGATGTAATAACGACACTTTAAAGTCTTTTGTAACACTTTAACGGATTACTATCCAACCGGACACCCGGACTTTACCCGGAACATGAAAATTTTATTATTTTCACTTTTTATATTTTTCTGAGCAAGTTAGGGTCTCTGATTACCCTAACACCCGTCATACGCAACTAACAAGGTTAATACTTAACCTAACCTAATTAACATAACTAACCTCCCTAACTACTTGTTGGAATCGGATTAGGGACCCCCCCCCCCAACCGATCGGTTACCTAGGGAGCACAAATGGTACTTGAAATCTTGCTAAATCTTGTTAAATCCAAGGTTGCCTAATATCCTTATGACATAGAGACCAATGGACAATAGCACCCTAAACTTCCTATAAATACACACTAACTCTAGAGATAAACACCACTTATCACAACACAAAATCACTCTCTCTTCTCTCCTTGGTGGCTCTCGGCCGAACCCCAACCCACACACCATCATATTTTCGGTTCTTGTCTCCTACATTCCAAGATCATTCACACATCACAAGGCACGTATAAGGAGCTTTGGTGCAAGCGGAACGCGAAGGACCACTCTCGTTGGCTTTTATCCACGCGGTTTTCGTCACAACTCTTCCCTAGCCTTGAGCTAGAGGTATAACCTTTAAAACTTGATTTTACACTCATCTAAAGTGGTTAATAGAACTTTCGTCGGTTAAATATCGTTAACATGCGTTTTGAATCTTTAAAGTCTAGTAAAATCACTAAAATGGAGGTTAATAGCATATGTCTTGTGTAAAAGTCGTAGGACTTGAAATTTGTGCTTATTGTGACCCGATCTATAATGTGGTAGCTCAAATCTTCGTTTAACCCGACTTTGTAAAATCACGTATCATCACATAAGCTTGTTTTTGAAAGATACAAGGGTTAAAAGTGAAACACTACCACATTTTAGAGACATGAACTTGTAGAGAAATATTTTACTTGTGTAAAAGTATTTTAACCGGTAAAATGGTGTTTAAAACTAGCGGATCTACGTATCCGCAAGTGGTATTTTTGAAAGACCACACTTTAAAGAAATCATGTTTTTCTAAAGATGGATCTTGCACTAATAAATATGATTTTATAAACCACAAGTGTATAGACACTTGTGAAATAAGGAGATCCGACAAAGAAGTGTATTTGTCACTTGTTACTAGAAGTTGTAAAGACGGTTTTCTCTAAACACGAGGTTTTTACAAGATTAAAGTTACTTTATATAGAAATCTACATATATAAGGATGATTTACATTATTAATGCGGAAAAACTGCAAGTTCATGCGATTATGCAAATTTACATACTTGTTGGCTAGTTTGATGTGTCGGAAATTGTTTGATTGAATAAAGAAGTTGATTGAGTTGATTTGTTAAAAGAAAATGATACGCTTAAAAGCGTGGCCACCTCCAGTTACAGAGGAAACTCTGGCGAAATTTTCTAAAAACCTAACACTTAGACTTTTTACACAACAAGTGTTAGAACTATTTTTGGGCATACTTTTGAAACATAAATTTCGCCAGTACTATATTTTACTAAACATTCGGAGGTGGGATTTTCACAAAGATTAACGTGATAAATATATTTGTCACAACACTGTTTATGATTATTTTGTGAAATACATAAATATTATTTTAGAGTGAAAATAATATTTACAAGCGTTAATGATTCCAAAACTTTGCGAACGCTTCCATAAACATATAAGTTACACCGGTAATTACATTACCACAAGATTGATAAAACGTAACTTACGCGCATGTATTGTATCCCCCATCCTTGGGAAGAAGAATAACTATCAAGCATAAACAAAATGTAACACGAAATAGTTGTCTAACTATTTCCCGCAAACATAAACTGTAAAGCTAAAGCACGGCCGTCCGTCTAATAGAATTAGCACTTGTAGGTCGTTGCACAGTTTACTGCTTCAGAGACGCTTGATAGAGTTTACGCATCCACTGTGAGTTCATGTCCCCCTTTTCTCTAACTGTTTTCAGTTTTCTTAACTGCGGGGGTGAAATACATGTTACTTTGTTTACAAGTACTTTATACACGGTATGAATAACGTAAGGAGGTTTAGATCATGTGAATGGGTAGTTAGAACCCCGAGGGACTCGAGCGGTAGATCTATTTGGGTGTAGCGAGCCCAGCTCCCGGTCCAACAGAACAGGCCTCTCGAAGGACTAACAGAACGGATCCGGAGTGACTTGGTACCCAACGCAAAATCGGCTAGGGTTGTGTCTTACTTACTTGCATTTCACGACATGCTAATGGCCTTGCAAACCATTGGTGATCACAAGTCCTCTTACACTGCTACATACCAGGAAACTTTTATACTTACAAGTGTTTTACTTACTCACTTGCACATGAACTCGCTCAACATTATTGTTGATTTTTCAACTCACATGTATTTCAGGAAATTAACGGATTCTGGCACGGTATGAACGTTTTCCCGCTGCAATCTTCATGAAGTCATCAAGGATTAGGGGTTGTGTTCTCTTACCTGGACAAGACACAATCCTTAACCCTCGTTTATGTTTTGTTATTAGTTGTAATGTTGTTGAACAAGGTTATGGTCGTATGTTTAAAACAATGGTACTGTATGTTGATTTCTAAACTTAATGATGACTTGCATGGTTTTTAAATTCATATAGCTTTGTTATGATTAAGCTATGGTATTAAGAAGTCACACCAAAACTAACCACGCTTCCGCAAAGCCAGGGTGTGACATGTGGTGTGACAACTAGCATTTTTCGACTAATTTCCGTACCATGTGAAAAGTGTTTAAGATTATGTGGTTATGGTTTTGATCATCTGAAGTGCATAATTTTACAACATACATTTAAAGATGTCACAAAAAAATTTTATGATTCATGTTATTCATTTCTATTGGTTGCGACTTGAAACAGTTTAGATAGTGCTCAGAATTAACTAGTACAATTATTAGATAGACTAGCAGTGCTTACAGGTGTTCAGTACTCAGACAAACGACATATTTAGAACACAAATTGAGGTCCAGAGCCAATATTATACTAAAACCCATATGAGGAAATAAGGGATTATGTTAATACTTTCCGGGAGAAAAACAACCACTAAAAACTACCCGAAACTAGCTATAAATGGCAAAATCAGCAAAATTCAGCAAAAATTCCGCATTTTCTAGCTTATGTAATATTCAGAAATAATGCCTAAATGCCCAGAATAACTTAAAAAGTATCGGGAACGTTATCAAGACCTAATAACACATTATGTTATACAAGTTACATATGTTGATCATTTAGTGATCCGATGACGAAACAAACACCCGACTACTATCTTGACACAAAAATGCAAACTGGTCAATGTTGTTTAAACAATATGAAGCTAGTTAAATTCAACAAACACCTCACATTACATAATGATCACCAATACATCCTAACCCCTAACTAAGTGACATATTACTTCACATATTACACTTAACACATTTCAAACAAATCAACCCCCCCCCCCTTTGGTGACCGTCCCCAAGGGACCCACCCACCTTCACCATGTTGACTAAACACATTGTTGGTCAAAGATCCTTATTGTAATCCTATGGTTAAAATGTTGGAGGGAAGGTTTAGCACAAGAGATAAAGGACCTTATCTACATCATTTTCCCATCATTCTCAACATAACAAAAGCCACAACACTTCTCTTCCTCTCCCCCACTACTCGCGGCCGAAACCATACCCCCCATCATCATCTTCATTCAATTCCATGTTATTTCAAGCATAACCTAAGGTGTCTCAAGGTTGATTAAGAAGGTGTCAAGCATTGGAAGTGGAAGGACCTCTCTCGGGAGCTATTATCCACCATTTTTCATCATCTTGTTCTTCCCTAGCCTTGTGCTAGTAGTAAGTTCCTTTGACACCCATTTTTCATCTTGTTTAAGTAGATATAACATATGTATAACTTAACATCTAAAAGATCTTACAAAACCAAGATGAAGAACACTATAAATCAAACTAAAAATCACAAGAAAACAAGTTGTTTATGATGTGTTATGAAGTTGTTAGTTGATTGTTTGTGTTTATGATGATGATCATCACATAAAGACTTGTTAGATGATGATTAGAAACATAATCTAACAAGTATACATGAGGATCTTGAAAAGATCCCTTGTGAACATGTTGTATGAGAAGATGAACTTGAAAAATAAATATGTTAAAGTGTAGAACTTGTTTTCTACAAAATGTGGTTCTTGAAAAAGTTGAAAAAGCTTGAACAAAATGTCAGTTGGTTCGTATCGGGTCAACCAAGGTCATTAACTTGCACTTGGTAGGCAAATTGAGTAACCAGGGTCATTAACTTGGACTTGGATACTTGAGTGGATGTCTAAAACTGACCAAAACTGATAAAACTGAGAAATTTGAAAAAGTTAGAAAATTTGAACAAGTTGAGATGATCGAATGATCATCCGATCGGATGACCATCCGATCGGATGACCATTCGAGTAGTGGTTAGGCTATAAAAGGCAGTCAACACTTGGTCAAGGTCATTCGATCAAACTACAATCCGTCACATTGCACATTTTTTTCTCTCAACTGTTCTTGATCCTTGACTCACATTCTTGCTATTCCATTCACATAGGATTGTTGGTTAGCACATCACTCACTATGGGAAAGGTAAGTCTTTCAAATTTCACCGTTAAATTTCATATTTTTGATGATTTTTTGAACCGTCAGTGACCTCAGTGGGTTTGACATAGATCTAGACTTGATTAGGTATTGTTTGTACAAATTGAACTTAGATCTAGGATGATCGGCCTTAGATTCATCGTTTCACCGTTCCAGTTTCATATAAAACACCTTGGATAAAGATTAAAGGTGTCGGTGGCCGATGGGGTTTTTCTCAAATTAGGGCCAAACTAGGAACTTTTGATAGAAATTGAACATAGGGTTTTGATCATCGGCAAATTCTTTAAGAGAAATTGTGTTCAATTTTTTAAAAATGTTGAAAAAAATTGATCTTGACATGATTTATATTCAAACTGTTCTTGATGTTTGATCGAACAGTAATCCGATCAGATGACCATCCGATTGGACGACCATCCGATCCACTACACTTTGTTGTTTGAATAATTCTAAGTGTTTGACTGTTTGAGTGATGATTGTTCATTTGTTTTTCATGTATGATCGAATGATCATTCAATCAGATGACCATCCGATCCAATTGCATTTTCATGTGTGTATCATTCTTTGAAGTACTTAACTGTTTCACTCGAATGATTATCTGATCGGATGACCATCCGATCCATGTCTCTATCTTGAACATTGAGTGATCAGTTATGTTTGTGCTCAAATGATCATTCGATCGGATGACCATCCGAGCAACAACACCTTCACTTAACTTCATTATGCTTGTCTGAACAAGACTCATCCGAACGGATTACCATCCGGCCGGATAGTCATTCGACAGATCAGTGTTGTGTAGAGTATAGAGTATAAAAGTGTTAGAAAAATTTTTGAAGTTTTTGAAAATTTTCACTAAACACTTTATATTTTGAAATACGTGCAGGCAAGAGGCTCTGACTTTCATTCTAAGCACAAAATTTACTGCATTCTAGAAGAGAATTATCCAAACATTGAGTCGTTTAAGGAGATAGTACCATTTCTGAAAGAGAGCAGAATATGTAAAGCTTTGACGGAGAAGCACAAGTGCTATGAATCGCATGTTAGAACATTCTGGAGTAGTGCAAGATATGATGAGAAAGAAGAAACGATTTATTCTGCCGTCAAGATGAAGGACGACAAAAAGAAGGACATCGATTTAGAAGTAAAGTTTACCGTTGGTGATGTAAGGAGGGTGCTGAATTTGCAAGATAAGGACGAGGATCCTATCATTATATCTGAAAGATTATGCAAAGGTTTCTGGTTTCACATGGGATACACGGGGAATGTTAATGATAAAGGATACATAGAGTCGAAGTTTTGTAGGCCATACAAGTTCCTAGTGCACTGTGTGATTCATGCACTATCGCACTGAAAGGGTGCATACGATGAGACTTCCGACTACATCATGAACATAATAGCGTGCTTAGTGCTCAATAGGCCATATAATATCTCACAAGTGATTTTCAATCACTTGATAGATAACATTAGAGGTGAGAAGTATATTATGTATCCTATGTTCATCCAAATGTTATTAGACGATCAAATCCCAAACCTACCAAAAGATCCAAAGGATGAACTTCATTTGCATCATATGGATAGTGAAACACTGAAGAGACTAGATAAGTATAAAGGATTGAAGCCTGAGAAGGAGCCAAGGTATAAATCTAAGTTTGGAAAGATAAACAAAGCGAACTATGTGGCACCTGAAGGAGATAATTGGAGGCATGCAGATAGCAACTCAGAAGATGAAACAGATAGATTGAAGGACATGGTTGAAAAGAAGTTGAGGTTTTTGGTGTATGAAGGACGAGAAAAAAAGAAAGAGAACGCCAAAGGTTTCTACACCGAAAGTTGTGATCAAGGGTAAACTTGGAAAACATTAAGCATCAGAAAGGTTCGTAGATACTTTATTTGAATATTATACAAACAATAATAATATTTGTGTTGTAGAAACAGAGAAAAGGAAGTTGACGCCAAGGTTGGTAGATGAAACTGTTATTCCACCGACAGACTTGATCAAACAAGGCGCAGATCTCTTGAATTTGTCATTTGCTGAATACGAGAAGCGATCAGCTGCAACAGCGGCCCAAGGTGCTAATATTGAAAAAGAAGCCGAAAGAACTGCAGAGGACATTGAGGTTGAAAAGACTGCAGAAACTAGAGGTGCGGGTGAAAGAGTAAAGGAGACGCATGCTGAAGGCTTGGTGCATACAGATTCAAGTGAGACTGAAAGTGATGAATTTGATCCTACAAAGATTGCACCAACGTCATATGTTAGTGGCAAGCAAAAGCTGAGAAGATCTCCAAAGAAAAAGAAAGCATCTGACGATGAAGATGCTACATATGTGCCAACACCAAAAGAGAAGAAGAAAGTTATTAAGAAGCGTAAAGCACGACCTTCAGGAGCTGTCTCAAGAAGTGTTAGAGCTAGGATAGATCTGTTCCTCAGCAAACAACAGTGACTCCTGAAGTTCAAAGTGTTGAAATTCCTGAAGCTGAAAAGAATGTTGAAGTTCCTGAGAATGTTGAAGTCGAAAGAACTGAAGAAAGCGTCAAAGATGTTGAAGTAGAGTTTGTTGGAGTTAGAAAGTCTACACCTCCACCAACACCTGAGAATCCTACAATTCATATTTCTCTGGATCATCAAAAGACACCGGAAAAGCAACCAAAGACTACTGAAGAGCCTCCATCCGCGTCAAAGAAAGCTACTACTTTGAGCTCAAGCCACAGATTTCCTAAGGTTATTGGTGAATATCCAGAAGATCTTCCTTCTGGTGATTTTAATGCCTTTAATGATGGGAAGATCAATGTGCTAACAAAGAAAGTAAGTGTTCTTGAAAAGGAAAAGGCTAAAGTCAAAGCAGGGCTTAAAGCAGTTATGGTAGAAAATGTTGCATTAAAGAAGGATTGAAGATCATGCTGAAGTGATTGATCAGTTGGGACATGAGCTTGAGGAGGTAAATGATCGATACAAAATTGTTGATAATTTTAACAAATTGCTGCATGAAATGTTGGGTGATGTGTGCCAACATGCTACAAGTGAAAATGAAGCATTGAAGAAAGAAATTGAAGCTTTAAGGGCTGATAAAGTGATAAAGGATGAGCAGTTGAACATGCTATACATGGTCATTAAACATAAGCTTGGAATCAATGTTCAAGCTGTGTCTGATGAAATAGAGATTCCGAATGTTGAGGCGAAAAGGATTGAAAGAGAAAGAAGGTTAGCCGAAGAAGCTAAGGAAAAGTGGAAGAGTGTGGCAGTCGATACTGCAGAAGTTGTTGGATCTTCAAGTCGTCCTGAAGGTACTGAAGTTGATAACTCACTTGCTCTTGTTCCAATTGGAGAAGTAATAGATGTGACTCCTGAAGAGATAAAGCTTGATAGAAGAAAGATTATAGAAAAACGACATTTAGAAGAAAAGAAAGATGATGAGGAAGAGGATGAGGAGTTGAAAGATCTGTACAAAGATATAGATGACTATGATGGTGATGATGATGGTGATAATAATGATGATGATGATGATCAAGGGGCTACAGGGTTGAGAATTGTGAAGCATTCAGGCCCTAATACTCTTGAAGACTTCTTGAATAACGAGCTGAATGAACAACAAGAAGACCAAGACCTTGAAGCTTCTTCTTCTTCTTCTTCTAAACAACATGCTGGTGATCAGGTATTCCTTACTCTTCCCAAAGTTATTTACTTACATGCTAAGGTTGAGGGGGAGTTGGAAGAGAATAGAACCAGAGAGTCAATGTTAGAGGAGTTAGGGATGGATGATGGTAATATGAAGTTTGATATTGAAGACGAGATACCACCCTCTCCTGAAAGAGAATATTCTTTCAAGTTCGTAAATGAAGCTGACAATTTCAAAGATGTGATTATTGAAGAGGGGTCTGATATATCTTATGAAGATACTCCATTTCACTACTCTAGAGTTGACGATGACTTTTCTACTTTAACTGAATTCTTTCAATCTCACAATGAAGACGAAGTAAGAAGGAAAGTAGTGGAAAGGATCGCTACTGAAGGGGTTCCTGACACTATACCTAAAGAAGAACTTCTTGAAGAAAGGAAGCGTTGGTACAAGGTGATGCCGAAGGAAAGAAAGTATAAAAGGCCTTTACAATATTTCACTTATCATCCAGATTAATCTCTGGGTGATATTCTTTCGTGGGGCTACTTGGAAGAATTGAAAGTTTAAGCTATCAGAAGAGAACATGGAGTGCAATACTTTGAATTTCTATCTGACATCAAGAGACTGACATGGTGGGATGTGGAGGAGCTTGTGCAAACGAAGAATATAAAGCAGTTTTACTATGGTTTGGAAGTTAAAATGCATGATCAAAAGTTGTGGAACTACATAAAGCTGCAAGCTAAGGAGAAATTTCCATATTGAAAGCCACATTATCCTAAACAACTTGTGAAAGTTGATACAGTTACGGGCGAGAAAGACATTACTTTGAAGATCAAACCTCCAAGGTGTCTAAAGAACATGCCGCTTCGTGCTATGGAGCAAGATTTCTATGAAGACTTCAAAGGTTGGCTCTATAATCAAAGTACAGCTGAAGCAGTGATTTCATTATTCGATAAGAAGACAGGAGAAACCAGATGCATTAATGTGTTAGATCCAATGTGGCTGGTTAATTGCTCAAAGAAAGATATAGACTATTTGTTCTTCAACAAGATAGTGTACAATGAGCCTGACAGAGTACAAGCACAACAGTATAAAAAGATGGTGAATCTGTGCTTTGCAAAAGATAATAAACTCTGAAAGGTATTGGGAAACAAAGTTCAGGGATCTAGAGTTAGAAGAATTCTTGAAGAAAGAGCGCCAAAGTGAAAGATTCAAGAAGATTGCTGAAAGAGCTGCTCAACTAGGTCAAAGGAAGTTTTAAAGACAACCAGATACTGATCAAACGCCTATCGAATATTAGGAAAACAAGATTCCTAAGTGCCAAAAATCAAGATATGGTGATCCTGAGTATCGCAAGTGGTGGAATGAAACAGGAAGACCTTTGAGAAGACAAATGTTAGAAGAAAGGAAAGAGAAGCGAAGGCAAAAGGCCAGAGAGAGCAGACGCAACAGGAAGACGCGTTGAAGACTGTGCAGGAAGGAAGACTACAGCTACATCCAAGGGGGAGTCTGTAGATGCATTCCATCTGTAGCTTCCGTCTGTACTTAGTCTATATTTTGTCATGTGTGTGTCATTGTATAGTTTTGTTTATATTTTATATTATAACTGGGAGATATCGGAACAAAACGTACATTGTAAAGCTCATCCGATCAGATGGCTTAGGTCATCCGAACGGATGATCATCCGGATGGATAACCATCTGGTCGGATGATATTATCTCCCAGCTAGCTATAACAACCCTCCTGAATATTTTGACACCCTAAAATATATTAAAATATTCCAATATGTCCTAAAATACACCCCGTATGTGAAAACCGAGCCCGAATACCTTTATTTTTATAAAAATTAATTAAAATCAAGTTTTTATGGGCGCTCGCGGGCCGCGTAGCCTTTGGCTACTGCTTACACGGGCCGCGACAGCTACAAGATCAGGCGACACCCGGTGCTGCCACGTGTCATCATCATGGCGGAGCTAGTGTGGTGACTGGGCCAGGCTAGGGCCTACCAGCCTACTACGCGGGCCGCGTAGACCTTGACCTGAGTTTACGCGGGGCGCGACAAGACCAAAATCAGGCCCTATATAAGGAGGGCATCGGGCCTTCAGTCAGTTCGTTCATTTCTCGACTTTCTCTATCGAATTTCTTATAGTAGGCACTATACTCGGGTATAATATCCCCCTAAGTAATGATGTTCTGCCCCGATGTAAGTATCATAACCCCGGTTACGTAGTAGATACGCTGCCCGATTGATTCAGGGTTTCGGAACGGCTGTCGAGGTTCTGCCCGACGTAGTCGTTGGAATGCCGTCTCGGGGAGGGTATTACTAATGTAAATATAAAGGGTTATTATACTAACGCGTGTGCATTGTGTAAATTATAGATAATCACCAGGAAACCCTTACAGAAAACCTAAGACAGCAATGTGAGTAATCTCCTTTTTTGTAAACTGTTTTTACAAAACCTTAAATGTTTTACAATGTGATTAACCAGTGATTGAGTCTTTGTAGTTCTTCAATTATGTAACTTGTCCGTTTTTTTCATATAAGAGTTATAGGTTGTTTAAATTTACTAACCACTAGTAACTAGTTTTATTTTTAAAATAATTATTCAACCCGTATAGTTTTAAAAACTATTTTATATATATTTGGTTGGAATGTTATACTAATTAATTGGCTTATATATGTGTGTGACATTTCTATTTTTTATATTAAAATAAAGTATATAAAACTTATATTATTAAACGGGTAGATTACAGGTAAGTTGACTGTTAGAAATATGAAGTACCTAGACGGACATAGTGACCGTCTAATAATTAAATTATAAAAATACATTGTATTTGGACTTACTCCGTTTTTAATGAAACTTGGTTCAAAATGTAGATAAGATTATTCTCGTTCTAATGACATATTCATTGTTTTATAAAACGATATATTTTAGAAGGTATAAGCGCCAAATAAGTGAAGCAGCTGAATTAAATATAATATGTAAAATAATAATAAAAGATAACACTCAATATTATTGTTTACGTAAATGTTGTTTACGTGTGTAGATAAGATGGAATAAGTTGACGTAGCAATATTTATCTTCAGTAACATTCAACTATAAATAACAATAGTTGGTACACTCTTCAAGTTGTTCACCATCTTTCTTCTTTCTCACTCTCTCTCGCCATGTCTCTGTTAATTTTTAGACCAAATTTTCTTTTAGTATCTTACTCTAAGTACTACAAAACCTTGCCCCGTTTTAAGGGTTTTAACCCCTGATCACTGATACCCTTTTCCGATTGATCTGGAGCCCCATAACGCATGTCAAGGCTCTGCCCGACTAAGTTCGTTGGGGTTCTGTCTCGTGACGTAGGGATAAAGTTGAACTGGGTTATTATATTTAACGCGAGTGCATTATATATATTGTATTAAATAGCTCAGGAGTTATACCCAAGATTCTACCAGGAGGCTTTTAGTTGAACCCTAAAGTTTCAAAGTGAGTCCATTCTCTTTTCTCACAGTTTGTGAGTTATTCTCCTTTTTATCACCTTTTTGTGACACAGTTATATTACAAAAATGTTTTCCAAAACCCTAAATGTTTATCGGTTATACTTATAGTGATTAAGTTTTTATATTTTGCAATAGCTGCCAATATGTGGGGTTTTAACTGTGTTCAAGATTAAAGGGGTTAAGTTAAAACACATATATTATTAGTGTATTTCTATAAATACTATGAATATTATAATTTTATTGACTATAATACTACACAACTTGTTGGATATATGCACTCAACCAGGAGGCAAATTTTATTTTGAAGTCTCGACAACTATAATATCACTATTAGTTATATAGTATTAAACCTAAATATGAAAGTTGAGTGCAAATTTTATTATAATGAGACATTAAAATATTACACTATATATCCACTGTACATATATCCATAACTATGTATATATGTACATAGTTCAATTGAGTATAACCAGAATTTTGTGGATCCCGCAACTATATAGCTACATCAAACCATAAAATATTCGACAACTATGTATATTCTTTTATAGGGATGGGGGATTTAAAATAGTTTATTATAACCCTTATGTATGATATATATAAACCTTAATGTATATCTTAAGTGATATATATTTAACTTTTAAAATATTAAGATGTACATCGGGAATTATAATTTTAAATCTGTTAGTACATAACGTCTATAGCTTCCATCAGCATATTGTCATATTTTGTATTCTGTGTTTTTGTAATATATATGTATGTATGTAGATAGCGTGACAACTCAGGAATAGGTTCTGTATGTAAAAGTGTTGGTTGGTACAAGTTCATCCGCACGCATGGCAATACGTCCGGATGACAATACGTACGGATGGTAATATGCACGGATGACTTATCCGCACGGATAAGTCATACGCACGTATGAGTCATACGCACGGGTAAGCCATACGCACGGGTGAGTCATACGCACGGATAGCCCACCCATACGTACAACACTTCTTAGTCTCCTGAGGTTGTCTATAAATAGGAGGTCCGGTGCAACTTTGTTAGAACTTTTGACACGCACGGATAGTCTGTACTTCTACCGGATCTTGTAACTTTCAGAACACTCAATAGAACAAACAGGCAGCAGTTAAACGTTGAATTCTGTGTTGAACAAATCTGTGATTCGTTATAATGGATTCCGCACATTAGACGAAATCGATTCATCTTGTTCCTACGATCAGATCCTGTATCAACGGGACCAACAAGTGGTATCAGAGCATCCAGGGAGCTGAATCGAGATCAACAACACTGAATTCACCGGAATTCAAGCTTTATTCGCTGATCAAAGTCAAATTTCAACGGAGATTTGACATCTGTTGCCGATTTGATTCAAATTTCACCGGAAATTTGACAGATTTCTTCTACTTCTACTTAGTTTTTGCAATTGTTCTTCATTTGTCACCATAAAATCAGAAAAACTTAAAATTGAGCAAGAATCTACGGTTAAAATTTGATAAAATTGAGATCAATTGATTCGCAATCATTCAAAGTATAATCCTACTTAGTTTCATAATCAGATTCAACCTAAAACTAGATCAAATTCATCAAAAACCATGTTTAGCTGTTCGTATTTGATGACGTCATTCACCCGTGCGGACAGTTGTCCAAACGGATTGGATTAGTTAGTTACTACAAGTTGTTTGCTGACATCATCATTGTTACACGCACGGATTACAACCCGTGCGGATAACCTGAAAAGTCAAAAGGTCAAAGATACTCATACGTACAACCATCCGAACGGATTACAACCCGTGCGGATAACATCTGTCATTCGTCCGGATAACTACTCGGACGGATCATCATTTGGTCCAAGTGTTTGAAATTTTTAGAATTTGTAAAAATTGTCTAAGTGTTTGAAAATTGTTTCAGGTATTTGAAAATGGAAGAATTCATGAATCCTTTCAGTGAGATTTATGCATTCGCGGGTAACTCCAGAGACGATACTTCCAACCACTCAAATGATAATCCGAACCCAAAGAAAACTTTATCCGATGCCCTAAGTGTTGAAAGCGCATATGGTACCTACAACAAACCACCAAAGCTAATGGCAATCGAAGAATATAATCGGTGGGCAAAACGATTTGATGAGTGGCTGAAAGCATTCGCATATCCAAGCTGGAAGAGCTTAAAGAACGGTTTTGCTGCAGGAAGACAAGATTGTGAGAATTTGTCAGAAACTGAAGATATAGAGAACTTTGTAGCTGAACAAAAATGCGTCGCTTTGATTCACCAGTCCGTAAGAGACGACATTATTTCACTCATTGAATACACAAACGCAAAAGATCTATGGGAAAAGTTAAATAAAAAAATGTGTAGGAAGTGCAGAAATAATCAAAAACAAAAAGAAATTGCTGAGAAAGGAGTTTGATTTGTTTGGATGCTTAAAAAATGAATCTGTTTGTAAAATGATTGAAAGATTTGGGCACTTAAAGTTGGAATTGGCGAGGCACGGAATTCTCTATTCTCAAGAGGAGCTAGTTGACAAACTGTTCGATTCACTACCAGAAGAGATGGATTGGCAGTACTATGCACTGATGTTAAAGAATACAATCAAAGCTGAAGATCTGACCGTCGACTTGCTGATTGAAAGACTAGAGAGTCATGAATTAGAGATAAAGAAAACACACAAAGTAAATCATTCATCATACCAACAAAACATGGAGCTGTACTATCCAAAGAGTATGATTCCCAAGAATGTTTCTCCAAGAACTGCTTTCTCCGCTGAAAATTCAAATCCTTCAAGTAAAGAAAGTTCAAGTTCAAACAATGGTTTTCATGGAGGTTTTTCATCCAATACTCCAAGTCAGGGATCTTCTTCAAATTCTTCAAGTCAACAACAATCTGTTCCAAAGAACGTGTTCTCATGCAACATTGCAGTAGATTTGAAGAATGCTCAGAATTTTGATGAGGAGTCGGCCAAACAGCAGATGATCTTTTTAGCATCTGTGTTGGAGTCGTATGAAGGGTTAGTAGCTGGGAAGATAGGGAACACCAATCTGACGAAAGAAGATTATGATCAGATTGATCCTGGGGAAATGGAGCTGATCGATATTCGTTGGGCTATGGCTAGTGCTGTTCGTCGAGCACAGCGTTTCATGGAAATTACTGGCAGAAAGACTATTGGTGATGCATCTACTAAGCTGGGGTTTGATAAGTCCAAGGTGACGTGCTTCAAATGTAAGCAGAAAGGTCACTTCAAACGAGAATGCAGAAATGCATATGCTGATGAGTCAGAGAACCCTTTCAGAGATGATTACTACAAGAGAGCAATTTATCACCAGAATAAATCTGATCCACCTAGATTAAAGCAGATTGAAGACAACAAAGAGAAATCTAGAGCTCTTGCTGTGATTCATGATGATGAATGTTTTGATTGGAGCGAACTGCTACCAGAGGAAGATGCGGTGGGTTATGCATTTGTGACGAAGATTGTTCCTTTTAAAGACAATAGAACTGAAGAAGAAAAGTTCGTCAACCGAAGAATGAAAGCCCAAACCAGAATGAGCAGAATTTATAACACATACAGAGAAGCTAAAAGAGCAAAAAGGTGGGATGCCGACAGAGAATGTTACCTTGATCCACAAGGAAACATTGCAGTTGACCCAGATTCCATTAGTGTTGATGCTCTCACCCAACAATTTGCCGAGGAAGAAGAAGCTAGACAAAGAGAATGGTGGGGAGGTGGTGATGAGAAACTAGTAGAGAAAGAAGAAAAAGTCAAAGAAGCAGAACAGAAGCCAAAGTCAAAGAATGCTGATGATGGGATCATTGATACATCACAAGAGTTAACGGCTGAAAACTTGAAGAAGATGGCTGAAAAAGTTCTTGCAGCAAAAGAACTTGAGGTAGTTTCTAGTTCTGGAACTGAGTCCAAAAACAAGGTCAGTTCAAATGGTACACTTGAGTCAGGTAAGAAAGTTAAATCTGAAAATGACTGCAAAAATTGCATGAAAGAGTGCAAAGTTTGTAGTACAATCACTTACCTCAATGGTAAGAAGGTTGAAGAGTTGACTAATAGAGTCAAAAGTGTTGAAAATCAAATCTTAAACCGTGACAAAATGCTGAAAGCTTCGAATGATAGATCAAAAGAATTATCTGAGAAAATTGAAAATGATAAAAATGACATAGAAAGAATAAGAAAAGAAAATGAAAAGTTGATTCTTGAAAATCGTAAAATTTCTGAAAATTTTGAGAAGCTAAAGCGAACGGTTAAAGATTCTGATGACAGGAATGGTAAAACAACGAAAGAAAATCTTCAACTATCAGGGGTTCTTAGAGTAAAAGAAGAGTTAATCAACCAACAACTTGATGAAATTGCGAAATTGAAGCTTAAATTTGAAGAAGCTAAAATTGAGAATGAGCGTATTAATTTGAAACTTAACAGTTACAACTCTGCAAGCTTTGTTTTGCAACACATTGTTCCAAAACCCATTGGGAAAAATAAAGCTGGCGAAGATGTATACTGTGATGGAACTGGGGTGGGGTTTCATCAAGTTCCGCCACCTGTTCTAAATAATTTTTCAAAAAAGCAATCAGGGTTGGTTAATGATGAAGTTGAAACAAATGAGATAAAACTGCCAGAGTCAATAGATGTGACATTTTCTTCATCATCATCCGATGACAGTGTTCAAACTGAAATCATTAAAGGCATGGCTGAAAGTGTCTTGGATAGTGATTCGACTGAAGATGAAGAATGTTTTCTGAACAATTACATTCCGAAACCAAAATCTAAAAACAACTTAGATGATGAGCCGGGTCTTGTGATGTACAAGATGTCTGGTTCTGATAAGTTGTATTCAGATTTTGAGTTTCCTCTGGATAATGTTAATGTGAATAAATTGAAAAATATTTTCAAATTGGTTGAAATTTGTTAGACCCCAACACGTTTAACCTTAAAAATGACGCAGCGGAAAAAGAGCTTTAAGATTTTCTTCCGTATTAACAACATTTCTTTCACGAAGGTTCCAAATCCTAAAAATGTTAAACGTACTGTAAAAGAATTTTACAACATTCATACTAAAATTTAGATTACCAAACGTTATATACTTCAACTATGTGACCAATCTATCCGTACAATCCTTGCTCTTGACTCGATCTACGTCCGCTTCACTTCCTTAGCAGCAGAAGAAGTCCGTGTAACACCTGTGGGCATCACATACAACTTAGCCATTAGTCAAAGGCATCATCATATACATTAATCTCATGTAATTAAAGATTGAATAACGTTCGTCAATTTAACATTAATTCATCCAATTATTCTTTCTCATCCTCTTATTCCGGGTTCGGTTTAAGTTTCGTAAGAATCCGGTGTACTTGTTCCTGCATCACATACCAACCTCAAACGCATAATTAGTAACGTTAAAATTCTACGTATCTAAATCATGCACATGTACATGTTTACATGTATACGTATGCGTCTACATACGTACATGCCCTCCTATATTTCTACATACCTGCATATACTCATACGTACCTTCTTCTATACCAATCCCATATCTACATACGCGCATGCATTACTACTTCTCTACATACCTTCATATATACCTACGTATCTTCGCATACGCATAATTCACATCTACATACATACATACCTTTACTTGCATACCCACGCATCTAATTACATACATACATGTTTACATCTTCGCATATGTATTTACATACATACATACATAACTACATACACACATACCTACTCACATACATACGTACATACTTACTTGCATCCACATATATATATACGTTCGTACCTACACACGTATGTACTTTCATATTCAAATACAAAATGCTCATGCTCATACATAACTACTTACGTACATACATACACCAATACCTACATATATACATACATGCATACATAACTCCATACTTACATACATTCATAAAATGAATCATAACTGCACCCGTGCATACCTTAGCTCACACGTGCATGTACTTACGTAATTTTCCTAAATGCATTCATACATACCTACTTGTCGGCCATTTTATATACATCAATCATCCCATTCAACCATAACAAGAAAACTCTATATGTATACTAAGAAGTGAATCGAAAGTCACTTACCTCGAGCGTTAGTGTTCACGCTTGTTTCCTCGCCTCTGCTTGACCCGTTAACCTTCCGTTTTCGAGTCCTTGCTAATGTGATTCCTATTCTTTCATGTCATCACAATTACATTATGGTTAGCACATATGCTCATTCATACTACATTCGTTTCTTTCCATTCATACATTACTTGACTTTTTATTAACCAAATACCACATACATAAGGCATATAGACTAAAAGTCACCTTGTTCCTTATTCAAGCAACTCAATTATCATCATACGCGACACATAGATTATCTACTACAATACGCCTGACTTCTCTACTATTACAATCATATCCGAGAGGCTAACCATGCTGTACATTAACGCCAATTTTACACATAGTAACGCTTTAAACACACCTTAACAACTGTAACATTCACCCGAAGCAATATTTAGTGTTTAGTAAATTGGTGACTAGAAAATCATATGTTTTAAGTTCACAAAACACATTATTTTCATTGCCGCATTTTTCTCGCAGCAGCTGTTCGGGGTCATTTTCCCCCTTTTTAATCACCTAATCCGACTTCGACTTTCAAATAAGAATTGTAATATGCGAAACAAGCTTTCCAACGATATAAGGCTCGTTGTCTAATTCCTAATAACGAATGAGATACGGCCTTTACAAGATGGCTATCTAGGGCTGTCAAAATGACGAATTTACTAACTTTACATGCTGTTTTGACCCACCAAATCTCATAACCAGCATCTTGTGACCAAATAAGAATTGTAACATGCGAAACAAGCTTTCCAACGATATAAGGCTCGTTGTCTAATTCCTAATAACGAATGAGATACGGCCTTTACAAGATGGCTATCTAGGGCTGTCAAAATGACGAATTTACTAACTTTACATGCTGTTTTGACCCACCAAATCTCATAACCAGCATCTTGTGACCAAATAAGAATTGTAACATGCGAAACAAGCTTTCCAACGATATAAGGCTCGTTGTCTAACTCCTAATAACGAATGAGATACGGCCTTTACAAGATGGCTATCTAGGGCTGTCAAAATGACGAATTTACTAACTTTACATGCTGTTTTGACCCACCAAATCTCATAACCAGCATCTTGTGACCAAATAAGAATTGTAACATGCGAAACAAGCTTTCCAACGATATAAGGCTCGTTGTCTAACTCCTAATAACGAATGAGATACGGCCTTTACAAGATGGCTATCTAGGGCTGTCAAAATGACGAATTTACTAACTTTACATACTGTTTTGACCCACCAAATCTCATAACCAGCATCTTGTGACCAAATAAGAATTGTAACATGCGAAACAAGCTTTCCAACGATATAAGGCTCGTTATCTAACTCCTAATAACGAATGAGATACGGCCTTTACAAGATGGCTATCTAGGGCTGTCAAAATGACGAATTTACTAACTTTACATGCTGTTTTGACCCACCAAATCTCATAACCAGCATCTTGTGACCAAATAAGAATTGTAACATGCGAAACAAGCTTTCCAACGATATAAGGCTCGTTGTCTAACTCCTAATAACGAATGAGATACGGCCCTTACAAGATGACTATCTAGGGCTGTCAAAAGTGACGAATTTACTAACTTTTAAACACAAACTTGAATCAATTCAAGTTTCATGTAGGCATTTTATCAAACACTTTGTGGGCGTACAACAAATAAGGCACAATGTACAAGTATCATTTGCATAACATGACCAATCCATGTCAATATCATCAAGAACATCAATATTTCATAGAATTTCACATAACTTCTCTTCTAATTCAGCCCTAACTAACAATTTATCATTATAAACAATCATCATACATTCCCTCATCCAATTTCATACTTTACTACACATATTCATTCTACTCTAAGTGGGTTTTCACTCCCAACATTGAATTAATCGATTTCAAGCATTCATAATGTTCTAGATGATGATCTTAGTTCAATATCATACTAATTTCATATAAACACATGGAATTTCTTGAAACCCTACATATTCAAAATCACCAAACTATCAATTTCTTCTTACCTTAAGCTTTAATAGGCCTAGATGATCAACAAATCATTGACATGCATGAGATTTAGTCACGATTAGGGCTTCAATTGGCTGATTTTGAGTGATTAGAAGGGTTTTCCTTTGCTTCTTGGCTCTGGCGTCGAACACACACACACACACACGCCTAATGTGTGTGTGTGTTTTATTCTTGTTTTTCATTTAATCATTCCAACTTTCTAATATGTCACCATTAGTCCCTTAAGTTCATGACACCATCATATTTGGCTTTAAATTCATTCCTTTAATTAATTTGCTAGACATTTAACTAGGTTTACTAACCCCGTTATTACACCTCATTTTGTTAAACATGATAACAAACTAGCAAATTAAATATTCGGTTTTGGGGTGTTACAAAATTGATTTGTCTGAAGTAGACGGTTTGAAACAGACAAAGAGACAAATGAATTTTGATAAAGATAAAGCTTACTATAAAAAACCTGTTATTCCACCACGTTTTTCAAACAACAATCGAAATAAATGGTCGGGAGGATATCAGGGTGGTAAGAATTATCAGAAAAAGAATGTTCAGAACAAGAAGTTTGCTGTGAAAAAGGTGTTTGTGAACAGTTCAAGTTCACTTTCTGATGAGGAATCTAAAATTTTTTCAAAAACAAACAAAGAGTTCTTTGAAAAGAAGACCTCACAGCCTCAGTCTGAAGGATCAAGTCGGGAAGTTGACACCCGAACATGCTTCAAATGTAATCAAGTTGGACATATTGCACGAAAGTGTACCAACTTGAAGCCTAAGACTGAAACTGTGAAGAATTCTATCAAGAGAGATGTTGTGAAAGGAAAGGCTCCATTGTTTGTTGAGAAAAATGTCTTGAAAAATGAAAACACCAAGATTAAAAATGAACCTGTTAAGAATTCGACATCTAAAAATGATAAATTTTACCAACGGGTTGCATCACCTCAACAAACATGGAAGCCAAAAGTTGTTGAAAGGAAAGCAAATTCACCAAAGGTGTCTGAAACTGAAAAATCATCATCTTCAACAAAGAAGATGTATGTACCTTTGGATTTTTATGAGAAACAAAAATCAACTTCTGAAAAGAAGTATGTGGTGAAGAAAAATCAACCAGCTGGTCAACCTCAAAAAGACGAATTTTTCTTATTCAAAGAGGTTGAAGTTGGAACTGCTGAAAGCCTAAAAATGAATGATAAAAACTTTCCGCCACTTTACACTACAAAAACTCACATTAATATCCAGTTACCCGAGTCAAAAGAGGCTTGGGTAGCATCAAAATCTCATTAAATGCTTTTGATATGTGCAGGAGCTTCCGAGATCCGTTTCACGTTGGATTATGGATAGTGGGAGCTTCTTGGCACATGACAGGAAAGACAGCGCTGCTGTATTATGTCAGAAATATCAATGGAGGTTATGTAGGGTTCGCTGGTAACCAAGGTGGTAGAATTGTTGGTGAAGGAACGTTATCCAACGGGATCGTCACGTTTGAAAGAGTTAACTACATTGCTGAGCTGGAAAATAATCTGTTAAGTATCTCGCAGATTTGTGACAGGATGTATACTACTCACTTCACAGACAAAGAGTGTTTGATTTTGAAACCAGGCTTTGTTATTCCTGAAGAATGGATCATCATGAGAGCTCCTAGAGTGAATGATCTGTATGTTTTAGACATGACCGTAGCAACTACAACAACGGGTCAAGCACACTGTTTTGTTTCTAGAGCAACGGAGAAAGAATCAAAGTTGTGGCATCGTAAGATGGGGCACATTCATCTTCATAAAATGAATCATCTAGTGCATAATGATTTGGTTCTGGGAGTTCATATTAAAGGTTTTCATCTAGAAAAAGAGTGCATTAGTTGCATGAAAGGCAGGCAAAAGAAAAAGTCACACCCCAAAAAGCAAGTCAATTCAGTCTCAAGACCTTTGGAGAGACTTCACATGGATTTATTTGGTCCTGTGAATGTCAAAAGTATTACAGGAGAACTTTATTGTCTTGTGGTTACTGATGATTATTCCAGATTTTCATGGGTATCATTCTTGAAGACGAAAGAAGAAACGTTTGACAGTTTGAGGGGGTTGTTCAGAAAGATTGAAAATCTGTACCAAAGGCGTATCAGAAGAATTAGAAGTGATAATGGTACTGAGTTCAAGAACAACAAGATGGAAGAATATTGTGATGAAAGAGGTATCTTGCATGAGTTTAGTGCTCCGTACACTCCGCAACAGAATGGAGTCGCAGAACGTAAAAACAGGACACTGATCGAAACGGCTAGAACAATGCTTGCTGATTCAAAGCTACCGATAAATTTTTGGGCAGAAGCAGTTTCCGCCGCATGCTACACGCTCAACAGAGTTCTCACTGTCAAGAAATTCAACAAAACATGCTTTGAGTTGATCAATAACCGAAAACCGAATTTGAAGTACCTTGAACCGTTCGGGTCACCCAGTACTGTTCTAGAGCCTTTTGGAAAGTTTGGTCCGAAGAGTATTGAAGGAATATTCATAGGTTATGCAATTCCATTATGACGTGTCTTCGTTCCAAGTCTGGAGCGGATTATTGAAGCTCAAAATGTTGAATGTCAAGGTCATACAATGCCTCCACAGAATCCTGGTGACTCATGGTGTTTCAATTATGATACTTTGTGGGAGTCCTTCAACATGGAGGAAGAACCAGAGTTCTTTGATGAGTTGGATATTCTGAGAGAGTATGAAGATTCAGATGAAAGATTTCCAGCAGAAACTTATCGAAAACGACAAGCTTCAAATGATGATGAGGCGGGTCCAAGCAATGCTGGAGAACATGACGATATTGAAAATGATGTTGCTCAAGAAAATCAGACGGTAGAGAATGATAATCAAGAATCTGAAAACAGACCAATATTCGATCATGATGATTCAGACTCTGAGGGGGAGCTAATCCAGTTTTCAAATCAAAATATTCCAGTCAGTGAACAAGTTGCTAATTTGGAGAGCGAAGTAGATGTTTCAGGCGAGGTGATCCCAAGAACGCTTTCTTATCATCCAGAGGAACTGATAATCGGAGAACTGCAATCAGGCGTCCGCACTCGAAGACAGCTTGATCAAGGGCTTACATGTTTTTACAAAAAAGTTGCTCCTTTACAAACCGAATTCTCATTAAGTTGTTTTATCTCGCAGATAGAACCAAGGACGTATAAAGAGGCGCTTACTGAAGATTCGTGGGTAAATGCAATGCAGGAGGAGTTAAACCAATTTGAAAAGTTAGGTGTGTGGAAGCTAGTAGATTTGCCCGATGGTCACCGGAAGATTAATACCAAATGGGTGTTTAAATGCAAGAGGGATGATCGAGGAGTTATCATTCGAAACAAAGCTCAACTCGTTGTCCAGGGCTTCAGTCAACAGGAGGGGATATATTACACCGAAGTATATGCCCCTGTCGCAAGACTTGAAGCAATCAGAATCTTCCTTGCATTCGCATCATGGAAAGGATTTAAAGTTTTTCAGTTAGATGTGAAGTCGGCGTTTCTCTACGGCAAGGTGAAAGAGGAGGTTTATGTCGGACAGCCACCGGGCTTCACCGACCCAATTCACAAAGACAAAGTTTATCTCCTTGACAAAGCGTTGTACGGCTTACATCAGGCCCCGAGAGCCTGGTATGAGACCTTGTCTCAACATCTGTTAGCCAACCATTTCACTCGAGAAAAGATAGACGCCACTCTGTTCACAAAAGAAGTCGACGGACATCTTCTGATTGTCCAAATTTACGTGGACGACATAATTTTCGGGTCTACAAATGAACAACCTGCAAAGATTTTGAACAAGTTATGAAGCAGAAGTTTGAAATGTCTTCAATGGGTGAGATGAAGTTCTTCTTGGGACTTCAAGTTGATCAACTTCCCGAGGGAACTTTCATACATCAAACAAAATACATTCATGATGTTCTGGAGAAATTCAGGATGTCAGGAATGTCACCAATGTCCACCCCATTAGCGACGAACCATGGGATAAACCCTGATCTCACCGGAGAGAAGGTAGATGAAACATTGTATCATTCCATGATCGGCTCGTTAATGTACTTGACGGCATCAAGACCGGATATTATGTACCCAACCTGCCTCGCAGCTCGATTTCAGTCAAATCCTAGAGCTTCGCACATGGTAATTGTGAAAAGGATTCTACGCTACCTGAAAGGAACTCCATCTCTGGGGTTGTGGTATCCAAAAGTTGGCGAATTCATGCTCGAAGGATATTCTGATTCTGATTTCGGATGCTGCAAAGTGAATGCTAAATCAACAACAGCGGGGTGCCAGTTTTTTGGACCACGATTGGTCACCTGGCAATGCAAGAAGCAGACCTCTGTCGCTTTATCCACTTGTGAAGCTGAATATGTATCTGCTAGCAGCTGCTGCTCTCAGATCTTGTGGATCCAGCAACAGATGCGTGACTACGGTTTGCAATTTCTTAACTCCCCTATCTTTGTTGATAATGAGGCAGCAATTAACATAACAAAAAATCCTGTTCATCACGCTAAAACTAAACACATTGAAATTCGTCATCACTTCATCCGAGACTGTTTCGAGAAGAAGTTGATACGAATAGAGAAAATCCACACCGATGAACAAAAAGCTGACTTACATACCAAAGCTTTTGACAAAACACGCTTTAAATATCTTTTGAAACTTAATGGTATGAAGTTACTATCGGATGCGGAGGAAATCATTGGCGTTGATGAAGGTGCCACTGTAGATGATGTTGAAAAACAATCTGCAATGGTTTGTCGAATTTTTACTTGTTTTGGTTTTTAGGGGGAGATAGTAGTTTTATTTTCAGAAAATACAAAAACAATAAAAAATTCGAAAAAGCCAAAAACATTAGAAAATTTCAAAAACCCAAAAACATGATAAAATTTCAAAAAGAGTTTGTGTAAAAAGGGAAAATGATAGTACATCAGCTAGACGGTTACAGTATGCTAAAGAAATGGAAAGTTCAAATGCGTTAAACAGTCTCACTGATGATGTGTCGATAGGTTTTTACACATTTAGTAGATTTGTTCGGGATATAAACCTAAAATCTTACTTGCTTATTTCGTGGGGAACACTACTTGAATATATAGGTAACCCCTGAAATCTCGTTTGAAAGGTCTCATAATCTGATATACTAGGTCTTTATACTCAATGATGTCTGGGGTATTATTCCGGGACTTCTGCTGAACGGTAGTTCTGACCTAGTCCTTGGATAATACTTTCTGCAAATGCTTGAAACATAGCATAAACCCTCAACATGCCGATGAAACAATAAAATTGATAGTCGCTGCTGTTGTAGCTAAAAGATCCTCTAAAGGGGACATTCCTTAAAGTCGAAGCTGATATCTCTCTGCGTATACGGAAGTATCGACCTGAGATCCCTCGGCCCTCGCATACCTAATTTATGTACAGATATCATTGTAGTATACTCACCTGTAAGACTGATTATTGGGATTCTGGATACGGGAGTATATTCAAGAGGTGGGACACGCGTATAAGTTTAAGTCTCTAAAATACTAAATCTGTATCCTGAACAGATTGAAATGTGTGTAAGAATTTAAGTGGATCAGCATATCGACAATCTAAGTGAATTGTTTAATGTTTGGCATGAAATCAAGCTTAATGGTACTTGTAATTTGTCGGAAGCTGATATGATTCCTTAACACGCTCACCAAAAATATGTTTGTAAATAGTTTATTTTTACCATTCTTATATTCTGTTTTTCATTTCTAGTCTAATTGCTTCATTAAAAATCCCAAAAAGATTTTATTTCTGCTTTATTTTCCGACAAACCAAAGTGGAGAGTTGATCTTCGGATTCAAAAGTAATAGAAGATGCAGGAAGTTTCTGGGATGGAAGATGAGTTTGGAGCTAATCATAACTAATCTGTAATTTGAAATGACAAACACAAGTTCATTAAGTTGATACTTGTAATTTTTCAGAAAAATAATTGAACAAAAATTCCAAAAGTCAGTATGTTTTGTTTCAGGTTAACCAAGGTCATTAAGTTGGACTTGGTTGACAAATTAAGTTCCTTGGGTCATTAATTTGAACCAAGCAACTTAAGTGGATTTCTAAAATCTGACAAAATTTGAGAAAAATCAAAGTTTCCATTAAAAGGTTAAAGTATGCCTCATTCGGATGTTCATCCGGACGGATAGCTATACGCACGGGTGACAATCCGCGTTTATTGATAGTATAAAAGGAGGGTCAAAGAGTCAGTCAATGTTATCCGCACGTACAATACTCTTTCTCTCTCACTCGCACTTTGACTTTCTGATTTCGGAATTATTTGCACGGATCTTTGTTTTCGTTGGTTTGCACAACACTAGCAATGGCAAAGGTATGTTTTTCTAACTCAAATCTGCTATAATCCGTTCTTTGATATTTGTTCATCTCGTATCTGTTCTTTCGGAGCTTTTATCTTAGATCTAGCCTGTGTTAGTCTGTTTTGTCATGAATAAATCATAGGGTTTTGTTCGGAACGATTAGATCTAGAGTTTTACCGGTTTAATTTTTGTTATAACATGTTTAAATCTTGTAGATCTGATGTTTAGACGGTACGAAGTGTCGGCTAGGTTTATGTGAAATTAAGCTGTGAATAGGAAGTTTTAGACAACTTTGAACATAGGGTTTTGATCGCGTTGACATCCTCTGTGTAGATCTGTGTTCAATTATAGGTTTTGCCTTAGAAAATTTTTGATGTTTAAAGGTTGTTCTTCATCTGTGATTTGTATACGCACGGATGGCAATCCGTGGCAAAGTCAGATTGTACGCACGCATGACAATCCGGGTACATGTTGTACGCACGGATGGCAATCCGTGACAAAGTCAGGCTGTACGCACGGATGGAAATCCGGGGCAATGTCATGTTGTACGCACGGATAACAATCCGGGGAAATGTCATGTTGTACGCACGGATGGCAATCCGGGGAAATGTCATGTTGTACGCACGGATGGTAATCCGTGGCAATGCCATGTTGTACGCACGGATGGCAATACGGGGCATAGACAAGTTGTCCGCACGGATAACTTATCCGCACGGAGAACTCATCCGCACGAATAAGTCATACGCACGGATAAGTCATGCGTACGGATAACCATTTAAGTGTCAAATCGTACAGAAAGTTTTTCTTTGATAGAATATTTTGAGATCCCAAAATTATTTCTCAAATGAATAAAACTTTTGCAGGATTGGGATAAATCTCATAATATTTATTGTGTGTTGGATAAAAAGTATACCGAAAACACAATAGTTCAAGATGTTGCGAAATTCTTGAGAGAAAGCAGAATATCTAAGGCTTTAATTGATAAGACTGTAGCATATGAATCGCATGTGAAACGATTTTGGAGTGCTGCAAGATACGAAGAGAGTGATAAAACCATTTATTCTGCTGTATCAAAGAAGGACAAGAATGGATAAGATATAGATTTGGAAATGAAAGTGACAGTTGGTGATGTAAGGAGAGTGTTGAATTTAGGAGACGATGATAGTGACCCAACCATTGTTTCTGAACGTCTTGTAAAAGGGTTGTGGTGCAGAATGGGTTTTGCTGGTAGTGTGAATGGAAAGATGCAGAAAACAAGTTTCAGTCACGCTTACAAATTCTTGGCTCATTGTGTTATTCATGCATTGTCACACAGAAAGGGTGGATATGATGAAACTCAAGATTATATCATGAATATCATTGCTTGTCTTGTACTGAACAGACCGTACAATATCTCTCAAGTAGTTTTTGATCACATGTTGGAGAATGTAAAGGATGGAAGCAAGAGGTTTCTTATATATCCTAGGTTTATCCAGATGTTGATAAATGATCAGTTTGAAGGTTTAGAAAAGAGAAGTGATGACATTTTGGGGTTGAGACATATGTCACCAGACACAATCAGCAGGTTGATTAAAGGTCCAAATCCAGGAGCAAAAAGAATGATCTGCAAAATTTCAAATCCGAACTATGTAGCTCCAGAAAATGATGCTTGGAGACATGAAGATAGCAATTCTGATAATGAAGATGACAAGATGAGTTTGTTCTTTAAGAAAGATACAAGATGGTGGTGTATCAAGGATGGAAAGAGAAAGAGAACTCCAAAGACGTCCCCTGCAGTTTCTATTCCGAAGAATGTAGAAAAGGGTATTGTGAAAGGGGGAGTCATAAGGAAATTAGAATTTTATGTTGTGAAAATTTCTAATAAATTTGTCAAACATCTGTTTTGCAGGGTCTTCTGGAAAACAGCAGCACAAGTTGATAGATGAAACAGTTTTGGAACCGTCAGCAGTTATTCAAGAAGGAGCTGAGCTATTATCTCAATCTCTTCAAAGTTTCTTAAAGAAGAATGAGGATGCTGCTAAAGGTGTTAAAGATCAAGAAGGAGTCGTTCAAGATCTATCAAGTGATGATGATTCTGAAACCACTATATCAGAATCTGAACTTGATCCAATCACTCTTGGCAAAGGAAAAGCTCAGTTAAAGAAAAAGTCTCCAAAGAAAAAGAAAGGGTCAGATGAAGAAGATTCAACTTATGATCCTGAGAATCCAAAGAAACAAATCAAGAAAAGAAAAGCAGTTGTAGTTGGCCTCATTCCTAGAAGTGTTCGAGCAAGAAAAGGCGAAAGTCAAGTTCAAAAGGAACATGATGGTAAAGATACTCAACATGTTGAATCATCTCAACCACAAGAAACAGAAGCCGAAAAGCAGACTAGTCACGATGAATACGTTGAAGTTACTGAGGCTGGAGTCTTTTATTCAAAGTTTCCAAAAGTACCAGAAAATATAGAGATTCCAGAATCATCCTCACGTCCAAAAGACTCAGATGATTTCTTTAGCCATATGCCATCTGCTTCAGGTGATCCGTTAGAAGATCTGAATTTTGATGATGATTTGTTCAACAATGAAGTAGTAAGAGTTCTGGCAAAGAAGGTCAAAGAGCTTGAGCAAGAAAAAGTAAAGGCTGAAGGAGAACGTGATCTTTTATTGAAGCAAGTTAATAAAATAATGAAAGCTCATGATCAGCTTAGATCAGTGTTAATGTTTCATGAAGATAACACTATGAAGAACATAAAGGAAGATAGTGATAACAATGCCAAAGTAATTGAAGTTCTTACGGCAGAAATCTCTTCGTTGAACGAGAAGACAAAGAATCTACAGGATGTAAATCAGTCACTCAATCAGCTTCTCAGTGAAATGAGTGAAGCTAATTCAAACGAAATGAAAGCAATGAAGTTGGAGATGGAAGCCATGAAGGCAGACAAAGTGATGAAAGATGAACAACTTAAGATGTTATACTCTGTGGTGGAAAATCTTTTGAAAAAGGATGTTCATGCTGCCTTCAATGAAATTGAAGTAAGAAAAGTTGAAGAAAGAAGACTTGAAAGAGAGAGAAGACTAGCTGAAGATGCTATCCAAAAGAACAAAAGTGTAGTTGAAGATGTTCAGGAAGCTGGTGGTTCTTCAAGTCAAGTTGATACTGAAATGATTGATGCTGAAAATGCTCAAGAACAAGTTGTTCAAGAACAAATTAAACATGGTCAAGATTTCATGTTAGTCGGAGAGCCTTCTCAAATCATTAATTCTGATGAAATCATTCGTAGAGTTGCTGCTGAACAAAAGAAGAAAAAGGCCAAAGAAGTGTTGCTATTAGAATTCAAGACAAAGCAATTTGTTATTGTTGGTGATGCATATACTGTGCCTCTCAACGTAAAAGAAGCTCTTCACAGAATGAAAATTATGAAAAAGAGAAAAGAAGCAAAGAAAGCTCGAGGAGAAGAAGTTAGTGATTCTGATGAAGAACTTCTTGTAAATGATGAAGCAGATGAAGATGAAGAGAAAGACGAAGATGAAGAGAAAGACGATGATGATGAGAAAGACGATGATAATAAGAAAGATGATGATAAGAAGAATGATGACGATGATCAAGGTTCTTCAGGATTGATTGTGAAGAATTCTATTGATGAACAAAAGATAGAGGAGTTTCTGAATGATCAAATCAACGAACAAGAAGATGATGATCAGCAAGAATCTTCTACTTCTGGAAAGCAGCACATGGATCAGGTATTTCTCACAAATCCTACCGTCATTTTCTTACAAGATAAAAATCAGGAAGTGATTGAGGTTAGAAGATCAAGGGAAGAGATGTTAGAGGAATTGGGTTTGTAAGATGGGAAATTTAAATTCGATATTGAAGATGAAATTCCTGAAACTTCTGAAGATGTATTTGAGCCAAGATATGCTTTCGAAGCTGATCATTACAATGATGTAATTGTTGAAGATGCTTCAGATTCATCTGATGATGAAGTCGATTTTCATTATTCTGGGATTGATGAAACATTTCCTTCGTTGTCGGAAATGTTCAAAGATAGAAATGAAGAAGAAATTAGAAGAAAGATAGTGGAGAAAGTGTCTGCAGAAGGTAATCCAGATACCATACCGAGAGAAATCTTAGCTGAAGAAAGAAAGAAATGGTACAAAGTCATGCCAAAAGAGAGAAAGAAACTTCGGGCACTACAATTCTTTACACACGACAAAGAACTCTCTTGGGGTGATATTCTCTCTTGGGGATATTTGGAAGACTTAAAAGTTTATGCAATCAGAAGAGAACAGGGAGTACAGTACTTTGAGTTCTTGGCTGATATCAAAACTCTGCCATGGTGGGATATAGATGAATTGGTAAAAACAAAGAACATCAAAGAATTCTACCATGGGTTAGATGTGAAGCAGCATGATCAAAGGTTATGGAATTATGTGAAGCTGCAAGCTGAGAAAAGATATCCTGATTGGAAACCACACTTTCCACAACACATTGTCAAAATCTTAGAAAGTGGTGAAAAGGATATTACTCTGGATATTAAACCTCCAAGTTGTTTGAAGAATATGCCTTTACGGGCAATGGAGCAAGATTTCCACGATGAGTTTGAAGGGTGGTTGTACAATCAAACTACAGCTGAAGCAATAATTTCTTTACATAACAAGTCCATAGGAGAAGCAAGAAGGATCTGTGTGTTAGATCCTATGTGGCTTGTTAATTGCTCAAAGAAAGATATAGATTGTCTGTTCTACAACAAAATAGTTTATGAGAGACCTGACAGAGAGCAAGCTATGCAATATCAAAAAGTTGTGGATGTTTGTTACGCAAAAGACATCAACTCTGGAAGATACTGGAAGACTAAATGGAGAGATCTGGAGATTGACGAGTTCTTAAAAGTATACAAGCGTGAACAACGTTCTAAAAATATTGCTGAGCATGCTGCTAAGTTGGGAAGACGTAAACTGGGAATTGTTCCTCCAACAGACCAAACACCAATTGAATCTGAAGAAAACAAAATTCCAAAGTGGGAACGAAAGCGTGATGGAGATCCTGTCTACAGAAATTGGTGGATGACTGAAGGTAGACAAAAACGAAAAAGAATGTTGGAGGAAAAGGCACAGAAAAGAAGGGAGAAAGCGCGTGAATGAAGACGCAGCAGAAGGAATTGAAGACTTTGCTGGAAGGAACTACAGCTACATCCGAGGGGGAGTCTGTTAGTACATAACGTCTGTAGCTTTCGTCAGCATATTGTCATATTTTGTATTCTGTGTTTTTGTAATATATATGTATGTATGTAGATAGCGTGACAACTCAGGAATAGGTTCTGTATGTAAAAGTGTTGGTTGGTACAAGTTCATCCGCACACATGGCAATACGTCCGGATGACAATACGCACGGATGGTAATACGCACGGATGACTTATCCGCACGGATAAGTCATACGCACGTATGAGTCATACGCACGTATAAGTCATACGCACGGGTAAGCCATACGCACGGGTGAGTCATACGCACGGATAGCCCACCCATACGTACAACACTTCTTAGTCTCCTGAGGTTGTCTATAAATAGGAGGTCCGGTGCAACTTTGTTAGAACTTTTGACACGCACGGATAGTCTGTACTTCTACCGGATCTTGTAACTTTCAGAACACTCAATAGAACAAACAGACAGCAGTTAAACGTTGAATTCTGTGTTGAACAAATCTGTGATTCGTCATAATGGATTCCGCACATTAGACGAAATCGATTCATCTTGTTCCTACGATCAGATCCTGTATCAACGGGACCAACAAAATCTTTGTCCCATTAATATATTAAATAATCATATAATAATTATTTAATTAATATGTTATATTTAATAAAGTTATAGTTACTAGTTTAACAGAAAATAATATATTTCATTTCCTAGGCTAATTGGTTTTATGCCATAGAAAATATATTTGACAAAGTAATGTCATGGGACACTATTAAGTCCAGAGTCACTAGTTGAGAGAATGATCAACAGTGATATGACCAGAAATATGACCAGAGTCACTAGTTGAGAGAATGATCAACAGTGACATGACCAAAGGCACTAGTTGAGAGAACGATCAACATTGCTATGACCAGAGTCACTAGTTGAGAGAATGATCAACAGTGACATGACCAAAGGCACTAGTTGAGAGAACGATCAACAGTGCTATGACCAGAGTCACTAGTTGAAAGAATGATCAACAGTGATATGACCAGAGTCACTAGTTGAAAGCTTGATCAACAGTGATTTGACCACCATCACGGGAATCGCCTAGTGACCGATACCATTGAATCATAATAAGATATATTTTATATTTATTACTTAAACTTCACTATTGGACGAAAGTTAGCCAATGAGTAATATGACCACCTTCACATCGGAACTGCCACCATTTGACAAATACTGATTGAGTTTTTGGGTAAATATAAACAAATATAAAAACCTTGTTGCTGTAAAAGTATAACAATATATTTTTATAAAAATGGAATGAACTCGCCAGTATTTATTACTGATAAAATGTTTTCAAAACGCGTTTCAGGTAATTTGCTGTAAAGATAATAGTAGCCAGCTATGGAGCACTGAAGGCTTAAATAAAGTGGCTATAAATACCTGAATAAAAGAAGAAATTATGTTTTATTTATTTGGGTTTATCCCTATAAAAACAATTGAATTGAATATGGGTTTGAGCCCATTTATTTAATATTAAAAGTTGGTGTTTTATAAACTCTGAAATTATTTCCTAACTACGATCATAATGAAAATTTTTCCGCTGCGTAATTAATAAACACCAATACCATCTGGCTGGCTCGCGGCTCCCGCTCCCAGGGTGGGGTCGGGGGATGTGACAAATTACTGCCGGTATGTTGGGGTTTTGTATACAAAATGTGTAACACGTTACCATTGGACAACGAGTTAGCCAATGTGTAATATGACCCACCAGTCAAGATTGACAATACTGAATGAGTAATTGTGTAGAAATAAACAATGTGATAGCTCTCAATACTGTTAAAGGATAAAAACCTTCTTGATTAAACTGGGATTCACTCACCAATATTTCCCACTAACAAAATGTTTTTAAACGTGTTTCAGGTAACAAAATGTGAAAGCCAACTAGAAGCCAGCTGGACAGCACTGAAGGCTTGGAAAAGTGGCTATAAAAGTTACCTAAATAAAAGAAGATGTTTTATTCAATAAAATAGGGATTTTCCCTATGAAAATGTTTGTAATGAAAACTTGGGTTTTATCCCAATATGTTTAATACTATAAAAGTGTGGTATTTACTTTGATAAACATTTCCTAACTACGGTCCTGATGAAATTTTCGCTGCCAAATTGATAAACAAAATGATACCACCAAAACTGGTCACGCGGCCGCCCGTTTCCGGGACAGATAGGGGGCGGGGGTTGCGACAGAAGGTGGTATCAGAGCTAAGCCACTGATTCAGCCACAGAAATGTTCTGCTGACACCGAAATATTATTCAAATTGTTAGCAAATTAATTATGGAAATATGTGCATAATTGTATTTTATTATTGTAAGTTATTTGACTATTTGTTAGTTTACAGTATGAGTGATCAAGGACCCTCAGACGTTTATCGTCAGTTGTCCAATTCACCTAGGAGTGAAGGTACCTCTTCACAGCCTGCCTTATCTGGGTATGCCGCTGATAATGAAGAAGGGATGTTTGTCTTTAAGGCTCAGTCTGTGTCACGGCCCCCGGTCCAGTTTGACCCGGTCCAGAAGCCGCGGGACAGAAACCCCGTGGTATTTATTTAATTTGGCAACAGAATTATTAAAAGGATCGTTTAAAACTTGAAAATGCCCGATTATTTTATTTCATAATTAGGGACAAACCCCGTAATTTACAATAAGGGAATTTCACGGGGAAACCCCTATTTTACAAAAACATGTTTCTTTATTTTTATTAAGCCACTTCTTCAAGCTTGATGTGCTACATGGCACTTTTTCCTGGATCACAACAGATCACCTGAAACATGTTTTAAAAAGGTTATATCAGCAGGGAAATACTGGCGAGTCACTAAAGTTACACAAAACGACACATTGTTATAATATACAGTATTAAGGGAGATTACATTGTTTCTATCAACCAATTACCCCAAATCGGTATTTGTCACTCGACTGTATCTGTGACTATGGTCAGATCACCCATTGGCTAACTCGTTGTCCAATGGTGACGGGGATTAAGTAATGTATACAAAACCCCACATACCGGCAATAATTGAAGATTACAAAAACTTAATCCCTGTAATTATAACTAGAAAACGTTTTAAGATTTTGTAAAGTACTTTGATAAAAAGAGAATGACTCACTTTGCAGATTTAGACGGGCAGCGTTTAGCCTACTGATTTTAGCCTGGTTAACCTAATTAAATAACAATGCACACGAAACTAGGTTAGTAACTTAATACAACATTTACGATAACTCACGAGACTAAAACCCTCACGACAAATGACAAAGTGCAATACTTAAAAATCCATCGAATTCACGACGAATGACAAAGTATAACCCGAGTTTGAGCAGCACTTAAACATTCATCGGATTGGTTTCAATCGATCAGACATTGAATTGTTGATGCATGGAATGTCTGTTGACTTTGTCTACATCAAGTCTTAGGTCAAGATAGATCAACATAGAGTCTTGATAGTCAAAATTAGGGTTTAATGTTGGTATTTCGTTTGAATGTACATATTAGAGGTGATTTCGTTTGTAAGGTCATAGTTATAGGTAGTTTCGCTCCAATGGACAAGAGGTTTCGCTTATGTGTCACATAGGTTTCGCTTATTAGGTAACTTGGAGGTTTCGCGTATTTGGTCTTGTCATAAGAGCGAAACATCATAGGCTATATATAGTCATCATGAGCGAGACCTAGTCATTGAGTCGTGACATTGGAGCGGAACCTGATCATACGCTTTGTAACCGAACTCTGTCAAAATTCATTCAGAAAGCAATAAAAGAGAAGGAATTGAATAGGAAAAGCTGTGTAACTTTGCGTATATTGATTCCGCCTTTATACGTGAAGATGAACGTTCTCAACTGACTTTTCGGGGTCGCAAAACGGTCCAACAAGTGGTATCAGAGCTTCAGGACGAGGAGTTCATACTACTACAGCTGAATCGACCAAATTCTCTTACTTCTACTCACTTTCTTTCATATTTTTTCGATTTGAGATAGTTCCTATGGTTAAAATGGTCTAAATTTCGAGTATAACGTGTAAAACATACGATTAACAAACCCTAGAAAGTTTCAGGTTGAAATTCGGAATAAAAATGGTTAAAATCAACTAAAAACTAGATTCCGCTTCTTCGGTAATCGATGGTTCCGCTCATTTGAACCATAAGGTTCCGCTTTTTCGAACATTAAAGGTTTCGCTTTTACGGACATAAGTTCAGTTTCGCTTATTTGAACATAAGTGCTTGTTTTTGCTGATATGGACATATACATATTTCGCTCATAGGGACACGTTTGATTTCGCTTATACAAACCATAAGGTTCCGCTTATTCGGACAAGTGATATTTCGCTTATTTGTCACATTCATATTTCGCTTTTCTATCACAACTGATTTCGTTTTTGTGTCATTACAAGTGATTTCGCTTATCAGTCATACAGACTGATTTCGCTTATTTGTCACAAGCTTCAAAATTTCGAAGAATTTTTCTAAGTGTTGGCTGATTTTGCAAGTACACTCAAGATGGATGACATATTCTTGAACCCGTTTAGCAACATGTACGCATTCGCTGGAGATTCCGGAAACAATGATACTTCGTCAAGTAATGTGAATGAGAATCCGCCGAAAGAGAGGAAAAAGGAAGCTTGGGAATCGGAAAGTGCTTTCGGAACATTCAATAGACCTCCAAAGCTAATGGCTATCGAGGAATACAGTCGGTGGTAAAGAAAGTTTGAAGATTGGTTGATGGCATTCGCATTTCCCAGTTGGAAGAGTTTGAAAAACGGTTATGCCAATGGAAACAAAAATGGTGAAACTTTAAGAGCAGCTGAGGAGATTGATTCGTTTGTAGCTGAACAAAAGTGTGTGGCTTTGTTATTTCAGTCTGTTCGGGAAGACATAATCTCATTGATCGATTATTCAAATGCAAAAGATCTTTGGGCAAAGTTAGAAAAGAAATGTTTAGGAAGTACTGAAATCGTGAAAAACAAAAAGAAACTTCTTAGAAAAGAGTTTGACCTTTTTGGATGTTTAAAGAACGAGTCAGCTTGTAAAATGATAGAAAGGTTTGGTCATCTGAAGCTGGAATTAGTAAGACATGATATCAGATATTCTGAAGATGATCTTATCGACAAATTGTTCGATTCGTTGCCTGACGAGATGGATTGGAGATATTATGCGCTGATGCTGAAGAATACCATCAAAGCACCAGAAAAGTTGACATTAGATTTGCTGATTGAGAAACTCGAGAGTCACGAGTTGGAAATGAAGAAGACATACAAAGTCAATCACTCATCTTACCAGCAGAATTTGGATTTGTATTATCCAAAGAGCATGATGCCAAAAGCAACTTCTCCAAAGACTGCGTTTTCTGTTGAAAATGTGTCCACAGCAAGCAAAGAAAGTCAAAGTGGTCAAAGCAGTGGAAATCAAAGTGGTTATCACAGTGGATCTTCATCATCTGCAGGTCATTCTGATGCAAAGAATCGCTTTCAATGCAACATCGCAATAGACTTAAAGAATGCTCAGAATTTTGATGAGGAGTCGGCCAAACAGCAGATGATCTTCCTAGCATCGGTGTTGGAATCGTATGAAGGGTTAGTAGCTGGGAAGATAGGCAACACCAACCTAACGAAAGAAGATTATGACCAGATAGATCCTGAAGAAATTGGAACTGATCGATATTCGTTGGGCTATGGCAAGTGTTGTTCGTCGAGCACAGCGTTTCATGGAAATTACTGGCAGAAAGACAATTTGTGGTCCATCTACCAAGCTGGGGTTCGATAAATCCAAGGTGACATGTTTCAAGTGTAAGCAGAAAGGTCACTTCAAACGAGAATGTAGAAACGCTTATGCTGATGAGTCGGAGAACCCTTTCAGAGATGATTATTACAAGAAGGCAATTTATCATCAGAATAAATCTGAACCGCCTAGATTGAAGCAGGTTGAAGACAATAGAGAGAAATCTAGAGCTCTTGCGGTGATTTACGATGATGAAGGTTATGATTGGAGTCAAGAGGTTCTACCTGAAGAAGATGCGGTTGGTTACGCATTCATGGCGAAAAACGACGAACCTATTCCGTGGAAAGACGATAGAACTGAAGAGCAGAAATATCAATATAGAAAAATGATTGCTGAAAACAAAATAATTAGAATATCTCGTATCTTTCTGGAAGCGAGGAGAGCAAATAGATGGGATCCGGACAGAGAGTGTTATCTTGATGAATATGGAAATATTGCGATCGATGACAAAACGCTTGATATCGAAGCCATAATCCAGCAGTACAAAGAAGAGGATGAGTACTGGCAGAATAAATGGTGGCGAACTGGAGACGAGAAAGAGAAAGAAGAGAAAGAGAGAAAGGAGAAAGAAGAGCAGAAAAAATCAAAGAAGATTGATACTGGAGTTATTGACACAACGCAGGAGTTGAATGCTGAGAACTTGGGAAAAATGGCTGACAAAGTGCTGGCTGCTAAGGCACTTGAGGTAGACTTTAACTCCGTGTCTGAGTCAAAAAGCCAGGTCAGTTCAAACTTGTCAACAAATGCGTCAGGTAAGAAAATCGATGGAAATGCTGATTGCAAAAATTGCAACAAAGAGTGCAAATTTTGTAACACAGTCACGTATCTCAACGGTAAGAAAGTTGATGATCTGACAGCAAAGGTCAGAAGCGTTGAGAATCAGATTCTTGATCGTGACAAAATAGTTAAAGCTTCAACTGAACGGATAAGAGAATTAACTGGCCAAATTGAAAATGATAAAATTGATCATGATAAAATTAAACAAGAAAATGAAAAGTTAATTCTTGAAAACCGTCAGATTTCTGAAAAGTTTGAAAAACTAAAAAGCACAATGAAAGATAGTGATGATCGAAATGGTAAAACTTTTAAAGAAAATGAACATCTAAAAGCAGTGCTTAGAGTAAAAGAAGAATCAATCAACCAACAACTGGATGAAATCGCTAAACTGAAACTTAAATTTCAAGAGGCTGAAATTGAAAACGAGCGAATCCAGTTGAAGCTTAATAGTTACAGCTCCGCAAGCTTTGTGTTGCAACACATTATTCCCAAACCCATAGGGAAAGACAAAGCAGGCGAAGATGTGTATTCTGATGGAACTGGGGTGGGTTTTCATCAAGTTCCACCACCTATTCTTGATAACTACACGAAAAAGCAATCAGGGTTGGTTGAAATTGAAGAAGAAAGTGAAGTTAAACTTCCGGAGAACATTGATGTCACTTTCACGTCTTCCAATGATGATAGTGTCGAAAATGATATTGTAAAAGGTGTTGTTGAAAATGTGCTAAAAATGGATAGTGACACTACTGAGGAAGATGGGTGTTTCTTGGATAAATACATTCAAAAACCAAAATCCAAAAACAATTTAAGTGATGAACCGAGTCTTGTGATGTACAAGATGGCTGGATCTGATAAGTTGTATTCGGATTCTGATTTTCCGATTGAGAATGTAAATGTGAACAAATTGACAAATGTTTTCAAGTTGGTCGAAGTTGAGTTGTCAGAAGTGAACAAGTTGAGTCAACCAAAGAGAAAAATGAGTTTTGAGAAAGATAAATCTTACTACAAGAAATATGTTAATCCATCACGTTTTTATAATAACAATCGAAATAACTGGTCGGGTGGTTATCAGGGTGGTTGGAATTATCAGAAAAGAAATGTTCCAAACAAGAGGTTTGCTGAAAAGAAAAAGTTTGTGAACAGTTCGAGTTCACTTGCTGATGAAGAGAAAGAGATTTTTTCAAAATCGAATAAAGAGTTCTTTGAGAAAAGAGCTTCACAGTATCAGTCTGAAGGCACAAGTCGAGTTGTTGATACTCGAACATGTTTCAGATGTAATCAAGTTGGTCACATTGCACGAAAGTGTACCAATGTGAAGCCTAAGACTGAAACTGTGAAGATTCAAAAGAAGAAAGTTGACAAAAAGGGTAAAGCACCAATCGTTGTTGAGAAAAAGAATGTGAAAAATGACAACATCAAAGTGAAAAATGAACCCGTAAAGAAAGTGGTAACTAAAATTGACAAATTTTACAAGCGAGTTGCGTTATCTCAACAAGTTTGGAAACCAAAAACAGAAATGAAAATTTCAACTTCTAAAGTGTAAAAGGCTGAAGAATCAATTTCGGTTGATTATGATGCAAAATTTCCACCTTTGAAGGCTGAAAATTTCAAAATTCAAATTGCGAGAGTCAAGGTTACACCTAAGGCTGATGAGGCCTGGGTGGACTCCATGTTCGACTAAACAGTTTGAATTGCCGGAGCTTCCTTGATAGCGAAGCATGAATCGGCATCTTTATTGAAGTTGGTTAAGTCAAAGTTTGTTTTGTGCAGGATCTTCCACAACTTGTATCCAGATGGATTATGGATAGTGGAGCTTCTAGACATATGACAGGGAAGACTGCGTTGCTGTATGATGTGAGAAATATCAATGGTGGTTACGTAGGATTTGCTGGTCATGAAGGTGGTAGAATTATAGGTGAAGGAACGTTATCCAACGGGATTGTGACGTTTGAGAGAGTTAACTACATTACTGAGCTGGAGAACAATCTGCTGAGTATCTCGCAGATTTGTGACAATATGTATACTACTCACTTCACTGATAAAGAATGTTTGATCTTGAAACCAGGATTTGTTATCCCTGAAGAATGGATTATCATGCGGGCACCTAGAGTGAATGATTTATATGTGTTAGATATGAGTGTAGCAACTACATCTACTGGTCAAGCACATTGTTTTGTTTCTAGAGCAACTGAGAAAGAATCGAGATTGTGGCACCGCAAGATGGGGCATATTCACCTAAGGAAGATGAATCACTTGGTGCACAATGATTTGGTTCTTGGAGTTCATGTCAAAGGTTTTCATCTGGAAGGGGAGTGCATTAGCTGTGTTAAAGGAAAGCAGAAGAAAAAAACACACCCTACAAAGCAAGTCAATTCAGTTTCGAGACCTCTGGAAAGACTTCACATGGATTTGTTTGGTCCTGTGAATGTCAAAAGTATTACAAGAGATTACTACTGTTTGGTCGTTACTGATGATTATTCCAGATTTTCGTGGGTTTCTTTCTTGAAGACGAAAGATGAAACGTTTGATAGTTTGATGGCGTTGTTCAGAAAGATTGAAACGTTTGATGGTACTGAATTCAAGAACAGAAAGATGGAAGAATTTTGTGATGAAAGAGGTATATTGCATGACTTTAGTGCTCCGTACACTCCGCAGCAGAATGGAGTCGCAGAACGCAAAAACCGGACACTAATCGAGACGGCTAGAACTATGCTCGCAGATTCAAAGTTACCGATAAATTTTTGGGCTGAAGCTGTTTCCGCCGCATGCTATACGCTCAACAGGGTTCTCACTGTCAAGAAGTTCAACAAAACATGCTTTGAGCTAATCAATAACCGCAAACCGAATTTGAAGTATCTAGAACCGTTCGGGTCACCCTGTACTGTTATAGAGCCTCATGGAAAGTTTGGTCCGAAGAGCATTGAGGGAATATTTGTTGGTTATGCAAATTCGATGCGACGTGTCTTCGTTCCAAGTGAGAAGCGGATTATTGAAGCTGCAAATGTTGAATGTCAAGGTTATACTATGCCGCCGCAGAATCCTGGTGATTCATGGCGTTATCATTATGACACACTATGGGATTTGTTTGACATGAGAGAAGAATCAGAGGAAGATGAAGATTTCTTTGATGAGTTGGATATTTTGCGTGAATATGAGTCGCAGTTAAGGTTCCCAGCTGAGTATTCAAGGCGACCACGGGAAACTTCAAATGATGATGAAGCAGGTCCGAGTAATGCTGGTGAACATGATGATGTCCAACAGAATGAAGTTGCTCAGGATAATCAGTCGGAGCAGATTGATAATCAAGAAACTGAAAACATGCCAGTCTTTGATCATGGTGATTCAGATTCTGAGGGGGAGCAAATTCAGATTTCAAGTCAAACAAACCAAGTTGGTGAACAAGATGCAGATCAGAATGTTACTAATCTGGAGGGAAATGTAGATGTTCCCAGCGAAGTGATGCCGCGAATTTTTTCATATCATCCAGAGGAGTTGATCATAGGAGAATTGCAGACAGGCGTTCGCACTCGAAATCAGATTGATAAAGGGCTTACATGTTTTTATACAAAAGTTGCTTCTTTGCAAACTGAATTCTCATTGAGTTGTTTTATCTCGCAGGTTGAGCCAAGAACTTACAAAGAGGCGCTTACAGAAGACTCTTGGGTCAATGCAATGCAGGAGGAACTTAGTCAATTCGAGAAATTAGGAGTGTGGAAGTTAGTTGATTTGCCGGATGGTCATAGGAAAATAAATACAAAATGGGTATTTAAGTGTAAGAGAGACGACAGAGGAGTTGTTGTACGAAACAAGGCTCGACTTGTTGTTCAGGGCTTTAGTCAATAGGAGGGAATTGATTTTACAGAAGTCTATGCTCCTGTAGCACGACTAGAGGAAATCAGAATTTTCCTTGCATTTGCGTCTTGGAAGAACTTCAAAGTATATCAGCTAGATGTAAAATCGGCGTTTCTTTATGGGAAGGTCAAAGAGGAGGTTTATGTCGGACAACCACCGGGCTTCACCGATCCAATCCACAAAAACAAGGTCTACTTATTGGACAAAGCGCTGTATGGTTTACACCAGGCCCCGAGAGCTTGGTACGAGACTTTGTCTCAACACCTACTAGCCAACAAGTTCATTCGTGGAAAAGTGGATGCCACTCTCTTCACTAAAGAGGTCGACGGTCATCTTCTGATAGTTCAGATTTATATGGACGATATAATCTTTGGGTCAACAAATGAAAATCTATGCAAAGATTTTGAATCCGTGATGAAGAAAAAATTCGAAATGTCATCAATGGGGGAGATGAAATTCTTTCTGGGTTTACAAGTTGAACAACTACCTGAGGGAATTTTCATTCATCAGACGAAGTACGTTCATGATATTCTAGAGAAATTTGGGATGTCAAGTTCTACTCCAGCTGCTACCCCACTTGCAACAAATCATGGGATTCACCCAGATCTCACCGGAGACAGGGCTGATGAAACGTTTTACAGATCCATGATAGGTTCTTTGATGTACCTAATTGCTTCACGTCCTGATATCATGTACCCAACGTGCCTCGTAGCAAGATTTCAATCTAACCCGAGAGCTTCGCATATGATTATTGTGAAGAGGATATTATGCTACCTGAAAGGAACTCCTTCATTGGGGTTGTGGTATCCTAGGAAAGGCGACTTTACGCTCGAAGGGTATTCCGATTCGGATTTCGGATGCTGCAAAGTAAATTCAAAATCAACAACTGTAGGATGCCAGTTCTTTGGTCCTAGATTGGTTACCTGGCAGTGTAAGAAACAAACGTCTGTGGCGCTATCTACATGTGAAGCGGAGTATGTTTCTGCTAGCAGTTGCTACTCTCAGATCTTGTGGATACAGCAACAGATGCACGACTACGGTTTGCAGTTTCTTAACACACCTCTTTTTGTTGATAATGAGGCCGCAATAAATATAACAAAGAATCCAGTACATCACGCTAAAACTAAACACATAGAAATTCCTCATCACTTTATTCGTGATTGCTTTGAGAAAAAGTTGATTCGAATTGAGAAAATCCACTCCGACGAACAGAAAGCTGATTTACATACCAAAGCTTTTGATAAAAATAGGTTTAAATATTTGTTAAAACTGAATGGTATGAAGCTTCTTTTAGTGTCGGATGGCATAATTGGCGTTGATGAAAGTACTGTTGCGGATGAAGACGAGATACAATCTGCAATGGTTTGTCGATTTTTTACTTGTTTTGGTATTTAGGGGGAGTAGATAGATGTATATAGATATATTTTCAGAAAATACAAAAACAGTAAAAAAATGCAAAAATACAAAAACATGATAAAATTTGAAAAAGAGCTTGTGTATATAGGGAAAATGATAGTACATCGGCTAGACTATTACAGTATGCTAAAGATTTGTAAAGTTTAAATGAGTTAAACAGTCTCACTGATGATGTGTCGATAGGTTTTCGCACATTTAGTAGATTTATTCGGGATAAAAACCTAAAATTTCAAATTTGTGAAATTCGTGGGGAACACTGCTTGGATATATAGGTAACCCCTGAAATCTCGTTTGGAAGGTCTCATAATCTGATATACTAGGTCTTTATACTCAATGATGTCTGGGGTATTATTCTGGGACTTCTGCTGAACGGTAGTTCTGACCTAGTCCTTGGATAATACTTTTCCGCAATGCTTGAAACACAACATAAACCCTCAGCATGCCGATGAAACAATAAAATTGATAGTCGCTGCTGTTGTAGCAAAAAGATCCTCTAAAGGGGACATACCATAAAGTCGAAGCTGATATCTCTCTGCGTATACGGAAGTATCGACCTGAGATCCCTCGGCCCTCGCATACCTAATTTATGTACAGATATCATTGTAGTATACTCACCTGTAAGACTGATAATTGGGATTCTGGATACGGGAGTATATTCAAGAGGTGGGACACATGAATGAGCTAAGTTCATAAGACATCTAATTCGTATCCTGAGTAAATTGAAATTTGTGTGAGAATTTAAGATGGATCAGTATATCGACAATCGAGGTGAATTGTTTAAGTCTGAGTATGAAATGAAGCTTAACGGTACTTGTAATTTGTCTGTATAGCTGATATGATTCCCTGACACGCTTGCCAAAAATTTGTTTGTAAATAGTTTACTTTGTTTACTTTCTACAATTTAAGTTTTCTGTATTTCATTTCTTAGTTTAGAACACTTTATAAAATCCAAAAAGATTTTATTTCTGCTTTATTTTCCGACAAACCAAAGTGGAGAGTTGATTGTTGGATTCTCAGATGTTTGAAGCAGATGCAGGAGATTCTGGACTAAAGAATGAGGAGAGCTTATCTTTGATAGAGTTTGATTTATTGAAAAGTAAAAAACAAGTTCATTAACTTGATACTTATTATTTTCAGAAAATGTGTAAATTGTTGTTATAAAAAAAAATCAGTTTGATTCGTCAAATGATCAACCAAGGTCATTAAATTGAACTTGGTAGATTAATCGAGTGATCAGGGTCATTAACTTGGACCTGAATACTTGAGTGGATTGCTAAAGCTGATAGTTTGTGATTTATTGTTGAAAAAGATAAGTTTGTAATGATTGATGTTTGAGAAACAGGTTTTGGACTTCATCATTCCCATGGAAGCTAAATGTCAAAGCTTGAACCAGATCAAGACCTCAGATTCTAGCATACTAAGAGGGGGAGTCTAGATCAACAGTCAATGGGGAATTTGAAGATGGAGCTAGGACAAGAGCTTGAACCTGTGAAGGTAGAGTGCTTATGATGAGAAGACAGAGATGGAGAAAAGACTAAGACTGAAGACTCGGAGCTGAAGACTTCGTCAACATCCAAGGGGGAGTATGTTGATGCATGGAATGTCTGTTGAATTTATCTACATCAAGTCTTAGGTCAAGATAGATCAACATAGAGTCTTGATAGTCAAAATTAGGGTTTAATGTTGGTATTTCGTTTGAATGTACATATTAGAGGTGATTTCGTTTGTAAGGTCATAGTTGTAAGTAGTTTCGCTCCAATGGACAAGAGGTTTCGCTTATGTGTCACATAGGTTTCGCTTATTAGGTAACTTGGAGGTTTCGCTTATTTGGTTTTGTCATAAGAGCGAAACCTCATAGGCTATATATAGTCATCATGAGCGAGACCTAGTCATTGAGTCGTGACATTGGAGCGGAACCTGATCATACGCTTTGTAACCGAACTCTGTCAAAATTCATTCAGAAAGCAATAAAAGAGAAGGAATTGAATAGGAAAAGCTGTGTAACTTTGCGTATATTGATTCCGCCTTTATACGTGAAGATGAACGTTCTCAACTGACTTTTCGGGGTCGCAAAACGGTCCAACATGAATCGTAGCAGTGATCGAGTTATTACCCTGTTATCGCGGCATAATTTCATGCTATGTGTGTGTTTTGAAGTATACAGACGATATCTCAACGTACGAAACGAGTTTTTACGTCGAACCAACGCGAAAATTTCAAGTGCCAACCCCTGCTACTTATACTGGAAAAATGGCGCTGTCGCGTGGCGTGACAGGCCGTCGCGTGGCGCGAGGGGAACCTCCTAGCATAGGGTAGCCCCGTGTATTTGTAGCTTAGCTAAGTCGACGATTTGACAAAATTCGATTTCTACGGAAAACTGTCAGGATAATATCAATTAGGGAAGACCCCCCTTGAGTTTTAGGGGCCTTGATCCTGATTCCAACTGTTCTGAAATTTTTAGGGGTCATGTAGTATTACTTGGGGGTCTCAATTAGGGCTTCCTATTGGGCAAAAATAAAATAAGAAATAGCAATTTTGATGAGAGTTATTACATCCTCCCCACCTTATAAAAATCTCGTCCTCGAGATTTACTGGAATAGGTAGGGATATTTTCGCTTCATCTCTGATTCCTGCTCCCAAGTGTACTCAGGTCCTCTCTTTGAATCCCACTTGACTTTGACCAGCACTAGTCGCTTGTGCTTGAGAAACTTGAGCTTTCTGTCTTCTATTTGCAATGGCTTCTCAACAAATTTTAACTTCTCATTTACCCCTACGTCTTGAAGATGTACTACCAGGGATTCCTCAGTTAGACATTTCTTGAGGTTGGATACATGAAATACGTCATGTACCCCGACTAGCTCTTCTGGTAGTTGTAAACGATAGGCAACTGGTCCTATTCGCTGGATTATTGGGAATGGTCCTACGTACCTTGGACTTAGCTTTCCCTTCTTTCCGAACCGAACTACTCCTTTCCAAGGAGAAACTTTTAAGAGTACCTTATCTCCGACTTGAAATTCCAGTGGCTTGCGTCGATTATCGGGATAACTCTTCTGGCGATCTCGAGCCGTCTTTAGTCTTTCCTTGATTTGAGTTATCTTGTCAGTGGTTTCTTGTACGATTTCGGGACCTGATAATTGGCTTTCTCATATTTCTGCCCAACAAACTAGAGTTCTGCACTTTCGTCCATACAGTTCTTCAAATGGGGCAGCTTCAATGCTTGAATGGTAACTATTGTTATAGGAGAATTCAATTAAGGGTAGGTGATCATCCCAGTTTCCACCAAAATCTATTACACATGCTCTAAGCATGTCTTCCAGGGTTTGGATTGTCCTTTCACTTTGTCCGTCTGTTTGAGGATGATAAGCTGTACTTAAATTTAATCGCGTCCCTATGGCTTCTTGGAAACTTGTCCAAAAATGTGAAGTGAAGCGACTATCTCTATCCGATACAATGGAGAGTGGGACTCCATGTAAGGATACTACTTCATCTACATACAATTTTGCCAACCTTTCCATGCTAAAGGTTTCCTTCATGGGTAGAAAATGAGCTGATTTGGTTAATCGATCCACAATTACCCAAATCGCATCATTACCTTTTCTGGTTTTGGCAACTTAGTAACAAAATCCATGGTTATTAGTTCCCATTTCCAAACCGGCATTTCTAATTGTTGGAGTAACCCTGAAGGTTTCTGGTGTTCTGCCTTAACTTGTGAACAAGTTAGACACTTAGATACATATCTAGCTATGTCCTTTTTCATTCCTATCCACAAGAAATTATTTCTTAAATCTTGATACATCTTATTATTACCAGGGTGCATGGTATACCTAGATTTATGGGCTTCCTCTAAAATCTTATTTCTTAAATTTCCTTTCTTAGGTACCCAAATTCTTTTCTTATGGAATCTCCAAATTCCATCAGCCCCTTGCTCCAAGTCTTTTATTCTTCCTTTCATTCCTTCAGCATCATCCTTGATTGCTGTTTCCTGAACATTCTTCAGTTGATCCATTAAGTCTAATTGTAAACTTAATCTAAGAGCACGAACTCTTCTTTGTTTCTCATGATACTTACGACTTAAGGCATCTGCAACTACGTTTGCTTTTCCTTCGTGATATTGAATATCACAGTCGTAATCACTTAGAATTTCCATCCATCTTCTTTGCCTCAGATTCAATTCTTTTTGCCCAAATATGTATTTTAAACTTTTATGATATGTATAAACAGTAAACTTACTTCCATACAGATAGTGTCTCCAAATCTTAAGGGCAAAAATTATCGACCCTAATTCTAAGTCATGTGTCGTATAGTTTTCCTTGTGCTTCTTTAATTGTCTTGAGGCATACGTAATTACCTTTTTGCGTTGCATTAGCACACATCCTAATCCGAACTTAGAGGCATCACAATAAACTTCAAAATCTTCTGTCCCTTCTGGTAAGGCAAGAATTGGGGTGTTTGTTAACTTTTGTTTTAAAACCTTAAAAGCCTCTTCTTGCTTAGGTCCCCATTCAAACTTAACTGTTTTACAGGTTAGCTTAGTTAATGGCACAACTATCTTAGAGAAATTCTTAATAAAGCGCCTATAGTATCCAGCTAATCCTAGAAAACTTCTAACTTCCGTAACTGATTGCGGGACTTTCCATTTGGTGATCGCTTCTATCTTAGTAGGATCTACGTGAATACCTTCGTGATTCACCATGTGACCTAAAAATTGCACCTCCTGTAGCCAAAATTCACACTTCGAGAATTTGGCGTAAAGCTTCTCCTTTCTTAACAAAGTTAAGAGTGCACGTAGGTGCTCACAATGCTCCTCCTGACTTTTGGAATAAATGTGTATATCGTCGATGAAGACAATTACAAATTTATCCAAGTACGGTTTACAGATCCTATTCATCATGTCCATAAATGCTGCAGGAGCATTTGTTAATCCAAAGGGCATGACTGTAAACCCGTAGTGACCATACCTAGTTCTGAAAGCGGTTTTAGGTATGTCTTCTTCTTGTACTTTCAACTGATGATATCTGGAGCGTAAATCTATCTTAGAAAAATATCTAGCCCCCTAAAGTTGATCGAAAAGATCATCAATCCTAGGCAATGGGTATCGATTCTTAATTGTAACCATATTCAGTTCCCTATAATCGATACACATTCTCATCGATCCATCTTTCTTCTTTACGAACAACACTGGGGCTCCCCACGGGGATGAACTAGGTTGTATGAATCCTTTACTGAACAATTCATCTAATTGCTTTTTCAATTCTAGCATTTCAGTGGGTGCTAATCGGTAGGGTGCTTTAGCCACGGGTGTAGTTCCAGGAATCAAATGAATTCTAAATTCTACCTCCCTATCTGGTAGTAATCCTGGTAACTCTTCTGGGAATACATCCGAGTATTCTGAGACTACAGGAATTTCTTTAAGTTCCTTACCCTTAGTGCTAATGATTACCGAAATCATATACACTATTTCTTGCTTTCGTTCATAACTAGCAACTTTCATTACTGAAATGAACTTCATGGGTTTTCGTGGCTTATCTACTGTAATCATAATTACTTCTCCTGTAGGTGCACGAATTTCTATGGAGTTCTTATCACAAAGGATTCGAGCATGGTTGGCTACTAACCAATCCATTCCTAACACGACATCGAATCCAGCTAAATTCATGGGTAATAGGTTTGCAGAAAATTTAAGACCTGAAAGTTCTATATTTTCTTTTTGCAAAATCGTATCTATGTTAACAGAGTTACCGTCTGCTGCTTCTACTGTATAAATCTGCCTAAGTTTCGTTAATGGTAACTTAAGAGCTTGGTAGAATGAAGTATTTATAAAACTTTGGTTTGCACCAGAGTCAAATAATACTTTTGCATAAACGTTGTGAACTAAGAACGTACCAGCTATTACGTCAGGAATCAGTTCGGCTTCCTGGGTGGTCAATTGGAAGGCTCTTACGTTCTTCTTCGTAGTCCCTTCGGCAGGTTTGGCCTTGTTATCTGCGGGTTTGACCAATTTTGGGCATTCTGGTCTAAAATGCCCAGCTTCTCCACAGTTGTAGCAGACCTTTGTTTTCTTCCTGCATTCCTCCTCTCGGTGCCCTACAACTTTGCAGAAATTGCAGACTTCGTTACATTTTCCGAAATGTTTCTTCTTGCAGTTCCTGCAGAACGGTGGAGTGGAAGATGATCCAGTCCCCTTTCTTTTGAAATTGCTATTATTACCCACACGAAATCCTTGGGTAATTTTCTGAGCCAATTCCCTCTTCCTATTTTCTTCTCGCGTACGCACCAGTCCGTCAGTCAAAGTGTTAGCTAATTCCACCGCACCATCGATCGTGCGGGGTCTCGCAGCTTTGACAATGTCACGGATCTCGTTAATTAAACCCCAAATGTAGCGAGAAATAAGTACCGGTTCTGGCAAAGCCAGAGTAGGCACAATTCGAGCATACTCGAAGAATTTCGAAGTATACCCTTGACAATCAACATCCACCATTTGGTGGCTCAAGAATTTGTTCGCCATTTGTTCTTTATCATATTCTGGGCAGAATTTTCTTTCCACCAGACGCTTAAATTCTTCCCAACTCATGGCATAAGCCAGGTCGCTTCCCTTGGCTTGCAACACCGTATTCCACCATTCTAATGCTTCTTCCTTGAAAAGGTGAGAAGCATACATGACTTTATCCTCCGCGGCACATTTACTTATTTTGATTACTGCCTCGGTTTTCTCCAACCAACGCAGTGCCGCGGTCGCTCCTTCATTGCCTGCAAATTCGACAGGTTTACAGGCAAGAAATTCCTTATAAGTGCAACCAGGCGTTGCAGCTTTCATTCTCTTAAGAAATGGGGCTTGCATTCCATCATTATCATTATTATTATTGTTGCCGCCTCCGTTTACGCTATTGCTGAAGTTATCTTCATGAGTACGTTTGCTAGGAATAATTTGTTGAGGTTCAACTGGATTTCGGGCAGCAGCAAGGATTGCTGGAATAGCATTGGTTATTCCTTGAGCAACGATATTCTTGATATCTTGCCTATTGAGGAAGTGATCCTCATTGTTTTGCTCAGATTGGTTAATCTCGTTAACTGGTTCATTATCAGCGTGTTCCAACTGGTAATTAATATGTATAAGTTATTAGCATAAAATAAATAATAACCAAACTTAATAAAACCATCGCACATAATCACGTCAACATGTATAGCCAAAATTGTCGATTTTTTGACTTCCATTTTTATATATTATAGTATGCTTCCGTACACACCCGTTATCTTACAAAAGTTTTATTTTTAAGTGATTTTACAGGATTATATTTTTAGTACTATTATTATTATTTTTCTATTATACAACCACAACCACACCATCACCATCTGCTCGCATCTCAGAAGCGACGTTCCCTCTCGTCGTACTTCCAGGAGATATGTTCTCCCACCTCCCGGATTCGATTCCTTGCATCCACCAGCTCCTCGGCAAAATGGCGGAGTTCAGCCAAGTTCTCATTGCTCATCGGTGGATTTGGTGCAGTCTCTGGGTCAAACTGAGGGAAAAAGGTATAAGGGTTATTTAAGAGATTCTGGAACTGCCAATCATTGGTCCACCATTCTTCCATCTCTCCTAGAGGTAGGGTGTTGACAAGGGGATCTGGGATGGCTGGTTCCAAATTCACTGGAAGTTGGGTTTCAGTAGAATAAGTGAAGAGGTTTTCATGGACAGGCCTAAGGATATCACAGTCTGCCAGTTTGCGATCCAACTCTTCCCACAATGGCATTTCCTCGGCTCGCCTGGAGCTTTCCCCGATCTCTATTCCTTTTCCTTTATCCATGGGACCCTCCGTCTTTTTAACTTTCTGAGTTGTTGGTTTCTTCCTGCGTACACGCCTCCAGCCCACGAATCTTCTTCTCTTCTTCGGTTTTGGTTTCTCCGGAGGTTGCGCTTGGAATTCCATAGGTTCATCAATGTCGGTCAAATAACCGGAAAAGTCACTGGAAACCCCCACCTTCACAGAATGGAGATTGAGATTCTTAAGAGCTTCAGACAACTCATTCATGCTGTTTAGCAGATATAGAGAAAACACACAAAATTCTAGATTAAAATTTTGTAAACCCATTTTCATGTAATCACAGAATGGCAATCAGAAAAATTAAGTATTTCTAAATACTTAATTGGCTTAAATCCGTGGCTCTGATACCACCTTTTTTCTGTCACGGCCCCCCGTCCAGTTTGACCCAGTCCAGAAGCCGTGGGACAGAAACCCCGTGGTATTTATTTAATTTGGCAGCGGAATTATTAACAGGATCATTTAAAACTTGAAAATGCCCGATTATTTTATTTCATAATTAGGGACAAACCCCGTAATTTACAATAAGGGAATTTCACGGGGAAACCCCTATTTTACAAAAACATGTTTTTTTATTTTTATTAAGCCACTTCTTCAAGCTTGATGTGCTACATGGCACTTTTTCCTGGATCACAGCAGATCACCTGAAACATGTGTTAAAAAGGTTTTATCAGCAGGAAAATACTGGCGAGTCACTCAAGTTATACGAAATGACACATTGTTATAATATACAGTATTAAGGGAGATTACATTGTTTCTATCAACCAATTACCCCAAATCGGTATTTGTCACTCGACTGTATCTGTGACTATGGTCAGATCACCCATTGGCTAACTCGTTGTCCAATGGTGACGGGTATCAAGTAATGTATACAAAACCCCACATACCGGCAGTAATTGAAGATTACAAAAACTTAATCCCTGTAATTATAACTAGAAAACGTTTTAAGATTTTGTAAAGTACTTTGATAAAAAGAGAATGACTCACTTTGCAGATTTAGACGGGCAGCGTTTAGCCTACTGATTTTAGCCTGGTTAACCTAATTAAATAACAATGCACACGAAACTAGGTTAGTAACTTAATACAACATTTACGATAACTCACGAGATTAAAACCCTCACGACGAATGACAAAGTGCAATACTTAAAGATCCATCGAATTCACGACGAATGACAAAGTATAACCCGAGTTTGAGCAGCACTTAAACATTCATCGGATTGGTTTCAATTGATCAGACATTGAATCATACCAGTGATCGAGTTATTACCCTGTTATCGCGGTAGAATTTTGTGCTGTGTGTGTGTGTGTTTTGAAGTATACAGACGATATCTCAACGTATGAAACGAGTTTTTACGTCGAACCAACGCCAAATTTCAAGTGCCAACCCCTGCTACTTATACTGGAAAAATGGCGCGACAGGCCGTCGCGTGGCGCGAGGGGCACCCCCTAGTGTCACACCCCGACCACGTAAAACAACGAAACGTGGCGGAAACGTCGGGGAGTGCTGTAATAGAATTAATTGTTTCACAACCATGGAAATTAAAGTTTCGTTTTATTTATCAAACAAGAGAGTTACATTGTCTTAAAACAAGAAACAAAGAGTACATAACATAAATTTACTAGTTCTTTCTTCGTTTTAAGTCACTAAGGCATAGGTCCGCCTAAATGTGTCTCGATCATCCTATGCAACAGCTCCTGAAAACACATGTGAAAATAGGTACGTCAACATAAAAATGCCTGTGATATACAAAGGTTTTGTGAAAATAGGATTCATGACTGGCGTTTAAAGAAATTATTTAATAAAAGTAGCCATGAATCTTGTTGAGTGGTTCCTTTCATAAGTCATTTGAAAAGTGATAAATAAACTTAATGATATATATATGTTTAAAAGAATAATGTATGGTTAAGTGAATAACCATGTAAAATGAGTTTGTATAAGTTAAGTTATTTGTAAAACGATGTTTATGTGAAGATTGTATTGTAGATGTAATATGTCTAAACTGAAATGGTTTAGATAACGCTACGATATGTAATACCATAAAAGCACTTATATATAGGAAGTACCAGCGACGTATCCACCATGTTTTTATCGTATTACACGTCGCCTCTTTACTTAAATCACTTACCCAAACAACCACCAAAATGTAATGTTTAACAATTGTAGAAATGTTTATGTATGGTCAAATACGGTTTACACAGTTCAACAGTTACAAACGGTTCACATAATCAAATGGTTAAAACGGTTCACATGGTCTAATGGTTACAACGGTTCACATAGTCAAGTGGTTACAACGGTTCACATGGTCAAATAGTTACAAACGGTTCAAAATGTAATATAATGTGTTCATATGCTGGATGAGCATATGCAACAAATTGTAATGTAAAACAATGTACTAAGTATGCCAAGTTAACATACAAAGCAGAAAAGCCATGTAAATCAATGTGCTAGCATGCTCAGTCAACATACATAGCAGAAATGTAAAGTAAAACAATGTAATGTAAATCATGTACTATAAGTGTACTAATGAACATAGCAAGTTTATGATGTGAAAACAGGAAAGCATGAAAGTAACAAGTAGGCACATGTGTTTCACCCCAAAACAGTTTGGAAAACAGTAAAAGAGGGGTCTATGTACTCACTTGAGATTGCCTAGAAGTCCTTGAGTAACAACCACACAATGCTAGAGATCACGGAAATCAAACGGCACCTAATAAGGTAACTATGTTAATAAACGGACCTAAATCGGAGGATCAGATAGAATGAGGGTTCGTAAACCAAACGAGTATGGGAACTCGTGTAATATGGTTTAACAAAATCTACATACTAAAATGAAACCTAACCTAAGTGCTTAAGACCCATTACGACCCGTTTAGGTAGCTTATGCTACTTTAACGCGTCGTTCGCGTAAAACACGTTCGGAATGCCTAACTAGCCCTATGATATGTAAAATATGCCTTAACATGTCTAATATTGTTGCTAATCAGTTTAGATATCAAAAACTATGTTACATAGGCTTAAAATGAATTTTGGCGTAAAAAGGGCATTTTGGTAATTTACCTAAGGCATATAAACTACCTATCATGCGACTAATCAAACCTAAGTGACCATAAGGTATAACCTCGGAAGGTTATTCCCAACGCTACTATGGTCACTTAACATGTTTGGTCGGATCCTAATGATCGACCAAACGGGTCGGGTTCGAAAGTATAAGCGATTGATTAGATCGCTTACCTTTACGACCCTAGACAAGCACAAAACTAAAAGTGACGAGCTAAGCATGTTAAAACATGCTTAACTAAGTTAGAAAACAAGTTTTGATATCAAAACGAACGGTTTTGATATCCCAGAGTAGTTTGGTTACAAAATACGCGAGAAAACGCATTTTCATCGAAACTACGACTCGTCACTGAGCCTAGATAACGTGGTAATCAGTAGGTATAGTCACTAGGGACTATAAACATCGTGATTACGCTCACGTTATGAAGTTCAAACAAACTTCGCGTTGACCATAAACTGGTCAAAGCAGAAAGTCAAACGCAGTTTGACTTTAACGACAAAAACGAATGAAAAGAACGAAAGAATACTTATAGAAGGTCCCCGCAAGCTCTTGATCCGATTTACTCTCAGGTATGAAGCATAAACTTCAACTTAGAGTGCCAAAATCAGATTCAAGTGTGCTTTGGGAGGAAGTGAGGGTGGGTATTTATAGGAATTCAAGAACCGTTAAGATCGTTCATCGAAAACTGAGTTTGATCTGGACCTTACATGTGTGCCCATGGTTTTCTAAAACCATGGGAGCCCCTAATAATGGACTAGGTTCATTGAATACCAGCCCATGGTTTTTGTAAAACCATGGGTTAAACCATCAACACTTCAAAATGGACTAGGTTCATTGAATCTAGTCAGAAATTTCAAAAATGGTCCCTGCACTTGTAAAACTTGATTTTTTTGCAATTTTAAGCCCCGTTAACCCCATTTCAAGGCCCTAAAATAAATTTAAATCATAGGGAACACAAAACATACTCAAACGTATCTCGGATGTCGGTTCGTTTGGTCGTACGGTTGCGTTATTCGCTTAATTACGACGGAATGCGCATAAGCGCGAAAAACGATCCAAATTGTGCGACGAATGGATTTTTCTTATGCCAAACACTAAAATAAAATATTTTAATGCTTACATAAATTTTTGGATGTCCGGATGTATTCAGAATGTATGTTATGCGCGAAAATGCAAACTTGTGCTCTTTTTGACGCTTTTAGTCCCTGAGTGACCCAAAAGTTTATTTTAACACACCTAACTCCTCAAAGCCTATTTCTAAGCTATGTAAATGATATTTATGGTATGTTTAACTTATGGTCATGTTCCGGAATGTCTGTTCCAGTACAAATCGTCATACTTTCGCAGTTTGTCGAATTTAGTCCCTGTAAGCGAATAAACTTGATTTTGCCGTGCCAAATCCTTCAAAAATCATTTCTAAGTTATGTAAAGGTTATTTAAGGTATGTTAAGCATATGTCACTGTTCCAGAGTGTTTGTTGCATTAAACTGGTTATATTTACGCATTAGATTGCGTATAACCTTCCAGAAAGCGATTTAAAGTTCGAAATCGAACAAGAATTGATATGTGCAAAGATCACACATATTTATACAAATTCCAAGTATGAAACACAATATTTCATTGATTTGTTATTTGTTTGCTGGTCGCAGTGACCCATGTGTCACTGTGTCCCCTACTTTAGGAAATTTCGTCCCGAAATTTATTCGTAGGAGTCTGTCTGTGACTTTGTGTTAAATGATCATCAGCGATACACAAGGCATAATCCTGTCATTTTCCTCAACGGATATTCTTCAGAAGGGAAAATGATCGAACGGAGTCATTTTCCTCAACGGGTTCTTCGGAAATGGAAAATGAAGGAGTTAACTAAACGGATATTCTTTTCCCTCAACGGATATTCTTCAGAAGTGAAAATGAATGGATGATTCATTTTCCTCAACGGGTTCTTCGTCAGAAATGGGAATGAAAGAATAATCAACGGATATTCATTTCCCTCGACGGATACTCTTCAGAACGAAAATGAACAAACGGAGTCATTTTCCTCAACGGATATTCTTCAGAATTGGAAATGAAGGATTTAACAAACGGATATTCATTTCCTCAATGGATAATCTTCAGAAACGAAAATGAACTAACGGAGTCATTTTCAACGGTTGCTTCCTCAGGTACGGAAATGAAGGATTTAACAAACGGATATTCATTTCCTCAACGGATAATCTTCAGAAACGAAAATGAACTAACGGAGTCATTTTCAACGGTTGCTTCCTCAGGTACGGAAATGAAGGATTTAACAAACGGATATTCATTTCCTCAACGGATAATCTTCAGAAACGAAAATGAACTAACGGAGTCATTTTCAACGGTTGCTTCCTCAGGTACGGAAATGAAGGATTTAACAACGGATATTCATTTCCTCAACAGATAATCTTCAGAAACTAAAATGAACTAACGGAGTCATTTTCAACGGTTGCTTCCTCAGGTACGGAAATGAAGGATTTAACAACGGATATTCATTTCCTCAACGGATAATCTTCAGAAACGAAAATGAACTAACGGAGTCATTTTCAACGGTTGCTTCATCAGAAATGGAAATGAAGGATTAGACAAACGGATATTCATTTCCTCAACGGATAATCTTTAGAAACGAAAATGAACAGACGGAGTCATTTTCAACGGTTGCTTCATCAGAGTTGGAAATGAATTGGGTTAACTCTAGATACATGACAGAACTGGCTGTGATTCTTGTGCACTAAATTCCATAATTATGTATGCATCCATAATTACGTAATTCCTTGCACAGTCCGCACAGTTTGTTTTGTAATTGTTTAGGGGAAGAAAATCAAACTTGTGATGAGGGTGACTAGACTACCATAGGGTCCTTTTAATTAGATCGACAGATGATCTTTTTAATTAGGCCACCAAGGAGTCCTTTCAGCTATATCATCACATGATATTCCTAACCAGATTTTTTGGATCAATTTGTTTAACTAGACAACTCAAGGGGTCTAATTATGGAGTAGTACTTTATAATCCAAGGGACTTGTCACGACCCCCGACCCACCCTGGACGGAATCGGGAGTCGCGAAGAGCCCAGCGGTACCGGTGATTATTTTGAAAACGTTGCAGCGGAAATTTCATCAGAACCGTGAGTTAGGAAAAATATCAGAGTTTAGAAAACACCGGATTTTATTTATTAAATAGATGGGATAAACCCATGTTTTACAATGGTAGCTTTAATAAAGATAAATTTTATTTAATTTAATAAAATAAGCCACTTCTTGATGCCTTTCAGTGCCGTATCCATCTTTTACTCCAATCTACTGTAATTACCTGAAAAGTGTTTTAAAAAGGTTTTGTCAGCGGGAAATACTGAGTGAATCATTCTATTTATGAAAACGACTCGTTTGTTATAATTTACAGTATTAAGAGAGATTACAATGTTTCAGATATCAAACCAACTACCCACAGTATTTGTCACTCGACTCTTTTCGGTGACTGTGGTCATATCACCATTGGCTGCCCCAATGAATGACGAATATCACTAATTTTAGGTTCGCCCACCTAAAGTGATAAAACAGCAATACTGTGCACAATACCCCACATACCGGCTGTAATTTGGTGATTACATAAACTTAATCACTGTAATTATAACTTTGAAAATATTTTAAGAATTTATAAAGCAGTTTGATAAAAAGAGAATGACTCACATTATAAACATGCAGATTCATACGGGCAAAGTTACAGATAAGCCTTGATAGATTGCAGGTTTAATTTGAGCAGAGCTTAGCCTATTTCTTAGCCTGGTAACCTAGTGCATACGAACTAGGTAGTAACTAATACAGCTTTTACGATAACTCACGAGATAAAACCTTCACAACGAATGACAAAGTGCAATACTTAACAATTCAGCGGATTCACAACGAATGACAGAGCATAGTCCGAGTTCGAACAGCACTCAAACATTCAAGTCGAAATCAAGATGAATAACAAAGTATAAACTCAATTTGAGCGGCACTTAAACATCCATTGGATAGTTTAATCAATCGGACATTGAATCGTAGCAGCGATCGAGTTAATACCCTGTTTGTAGCAGCACCCCGCTATACTAATTAGTGATTTGTGGGTGTTAATTGTGAGTATTTGGACAATAACTCCGTGCCAGAGTCGAATTTTATCGTCGAACGAACGCACAGAAGCCAGTCCCAAAGCCTGCTATTTATACACAAATTTTGCCATTTGTTACGGACCGTAACAAATATTCCTTACGGTCCGTAAGGGATACACTTTTCTTATTTTCTTGCCACGTGTGTTTGGAGTGCAGGTGAGTCGACGTTTCGATTAAATTTGATTTTTATAATAACTTATAAAGATAATCATTGAGTAGGGAATGCCCCCCCTGAGTTTTAGGGGCCTTGATCCTGATTCTGATTGTTCTGATAATTTTAGGGTTTGTGCAGAATTACTTGGGTTTCTCAATTAGGGTTTCCTTTTGGTTAAATTAAAATAAGAAATAGTATTTTTAATGAGAGTTGTTATATCAGTGGTCCGGGTTTATACTTACGGAACGTTTTTAGGATGTTTTTGTGTGAGTCGTTACATTCTACCCACCTTTAAAAATCTCGTCCTCGAGATTTACTGGAATACTTTTTCTTTATCTCAGATTCCAGCTCCCAAGTATATTTGGGTTATGATATTTCTTTTAGATTTATGTTATATTTGAGTCAACAAAATGACACAGATTAAATATCAAATTTTGTGAATAAGAGTTGTATAATAAGTAGAATTCAATAGTTCAACTGAATTGGTTCAAGAAATCGATTGTCAAACGAATGAGATGAAATGATATAAATTTCCAAAGTGACTAGGTTCAAGCCAAAAGATAGATATTTAAAATGAATGTGAAGGACTTTTAAAAAGGAAGCTTACTTTAATTGGCAACTGAGGAAGACTTAGAATTGACAGGTTCCAAATGAAATAAAAGTATGAAAAATGATTTGTCAAATATTTATGATATTAGAAAATCAAAGTGTTGAGATGAGTGAATTGCAAAGATACACCAGAAGACAATAGAGTTAGTGTATTATTAATTAAAGTTCCAAGTTGTTTTAATTGTGAAACAATGTGATAGTACACTATTAGTGACCATAGTTTTCATACTATGTCCTAGAGATCAAAATGAAATAAGAATAAATTGTTTTGGTAAGACCAACCATTATATTATATTTGTAAAGCAAATGTAATATATATATTATTTGTGTACTTGTCTGAACCGTATCTTATATATCAAATATAAATATTATTTGTGACGTATTTTTACTATATGTAAATGGTCACTACTTTTAAATAAATATTATTTTAGTATTTTACTATACTAAATAACTTATATTTACTATGTAATATATATTACAAAATACCGCAATGAAGTTATTATTTTACAAAATATTTTATTATTTTGTAAAAGAATCACTATTATTTATAACGTTAAAATGAAAATTTAAAGGTGTAAAAATATTTATTGTATAAAAGTACTTGTAAAATATTTGTAAATATATATCACTTAATGAGTCGATTCTATGTGATTACTTATTTTTCATTTTGAAATCATATAACATTGTGAAGGTATTTACAAATATTGTAAATAAGTGAAAATGAGGACTATTTTTTTTTTTTTTTTTAGTATAATGTTCTCCTAATCCAACGTAATTGATGACTACCATATTATTCTTATATAGTCATTTTCTTGCTAGTGTGTTACTATACATAGTTATCACAAAACATGTGATATATAATTTTATTTGTACTTTTAATTCTTGTATTGTTTTATGAAAATATGACTTCTCTTTACAGTATAAAGTATATGTAAAATATTTCTACATATAATTAAAATTTGCTAATTAAGTATGATAACTTAATTTATCTTAACTAGTCATTATCATGGTGGATATTGGTTAGTGCTGCCTTGTTTAAGCATAGGTGGCCAGTCCATGCCTAACTAAGGCTAGGCTATCCAATACCTGCCCTTGACAATAACCCTAGTATTAAAAATAATCTTAACACTACTACTTATTAATATATTATTATTAATAATAAAATTATCAATAATAAATAATTAAATAATAACTTTAAATAAAAGTATACCTCAAATATAATTTCTTCACCGCCATGGTTTAAAATATAGTAATACTATATTTGTAAATTAGGTAATTCCATATATAATCAATTAAATTTATATATACTGTTTTTCGATCAACGATGATAGAGCAATAAATATTATGAAAGACTCGATTGATATTTGTAATAATTATTAAGTGATATACCGAAATATAAATTTGGGTATCATTATCTGAGCACATGATTGTTTTAAGATTACTTGTATAGAATAAATCAACAAAGTGGATTTAATATAAATAATTAGATAATTAAATCCGAGATTAGCGCAATCTTCAAATTTTGTGAAAATATTACCACAAGGTGATTGTGATCACAGAAATGATTTAGTGAAGTCGAAAACTAAATAAGCCTATTATGGTTCAAAACAAATGAAGTGCTTGTTGGGACTATTTTGAATATGATAGCTTCCATCCATCATATGGAATCTTGAAATGAATATGTAATGTGAGCGAGTTAAATAATTTGAACTTTGATTTAAACAAAACAAGTTTTTTATAAGAAAATTCGGACATGGTCACTATAGAAACTATGGATGCCAAAGAAAATTGAGTTTTTCAAAAATTTATTGACTCGATATTAAGAGTCATTGTTTAGCAATAATGAGGTTCACCGTGCCAAAATTAAGTCTAACTAAAGGATATTTGAGTTTGGATAAAACGATAAATTAGAATGAAGCGCTCCAGTGGAATTCAGAAATTAAACGAACCACATGCGCAACAAACGGTGCATGTGTAACATGTGGATTTACCAAGAAATGAAATAGATCAATATTTGCTACTATGAAATAAATCCTCCTGGTATGATGACCGTTAGGAAAAGTAAAAATGCGAAAGTCAACTTATTATATGCAGAAGTCAGAATTTTCAATAAAAGAAATATAAGAACTTCTATCTGGAATTTCGAGTGATAACCGTTATTAAATGACATTATCAGGGAATGTCAAATAAAATGAAATAGGGAATTTGCAAAAGTATATGACTCCTTTTTCAGTGCTAATACTTATGACTCTGATTAAACTGTAGCGTACCTCAGCGATATTCTTGTCGCTTGTAGGATCGTGTGGCAAAGTGCTTCTTTTAATAGTTCTTCTACTGACAGAATTAGCTTTGGTGTCATCATGCCCAATTTATATTTTCCAAAGGTCTTGCCTTGGAAGTCGTGTGTGATATACTTCGACGTTTGTGGATGTATAATTTAAGTTTCATGTGTTTTCTTGTGCACTAGCACCACTTTACATGCTTTTTACTTGCGTTAATAGTTTATGGTAACGCATTAGAAATTTTTTTTTATACTTTTGATGGTGTCCCAACTTAAGGGTTTCCATTTGTTTATATTTTCACACGAGTTCAAGGTAGATGATTAAACGAAATAATGTTGGATATTGGAAAAGAGATTCCTAATAAAGAAATATAGACACAGATGCTTGTGCTTTATTCCAAATTAACTTTTGGAATTTCTTATAGATATATATATATTTATATAATCATATATTTCACATGCTGAAATAAACATACCATCTATCAGGTCAATGTATTTAACATATTCATATTTTCAAAAAAAACTAGTCAGATATCTGGTCATGATACTATTTAGGGAAATCTTGTCACTTGCTGACATATTATATACCTTCTTACCCGGTTCTCGCCGGAGAGGTCTCTTCAGTATATCCGGACAAACTGGAGAGTCTGCTACATCATACCCAGTCTTGCCGGAGAAAATTTTCTATTTCTTATAAATAGTATTTTTTCAAAAATGCCTATCTTATTAGGGCTTTTATTCAGAATTAAGGAAATTTGTATTTCCATAACATATCTTATTTTGACCACTGGACGATTCCTGTGATAGTGTCAATTTACTATTGATCATTCTTTCAACTAGTGACTCAGGTCATATTACTGTTGATCATTCTCTCAACTAGTAATTGCGGTCATATCACTGTTGATCATTCTTTCAACTAGTGATTCTAATCATAACACTGTTGATCATTCTCTCAACTAGTGCTTTTGGTCATGTCACTGTTGATCATTCTCTCAGCTAGTGACTCTGGACTTAGTTGTCCCGTGACATTACTTCATCAATTACTTATGGCATACCAAAATTCATCATATTTATTTACACAAGTACTTAGCTTATCGTGAAGCTAATACAAAGGCATCTTTTTTTAAGTTCAAGTCTAAATGCTATCATGTGTGCTACCAGTTAACAGCAATCTCCTAACTCTTTTATATGAATTTAGGTATTATTGTTACAACACCTAAAGGCTTAAAGCAGTGGCTCTGATACCACCTTCTGTCACGACCCCGGACCCACCCTGGACGGAATCGGGAGTCGCGAAGAGCCCAGCGGTACCGGTGATTATTTTGAAAACGTTGCAGCGGAAATTTCATCAGAACCGTGAGTTAGGAAAAATATCAGAGTTTAGAAAACACCGGATTTTATTTATTAAATAGATGGGATAAACCCATGTTTTACAATGGTAGCTTTAATAAAGATAAATTTTATTTAATTTAATAAAATAAGCCACTTCTTGATGCCTTTCAGTGCCGTATCCATCTTTTACTCCAATCTACTGTAATTACCTGAAAAGTGTTTTAAAAAGGTTTTGTCAGCGGGAAATACTGAGTGAATCATTCTATTTATGAAAACGACTCGTTTGTTATAATTTACAGTATTAAGAGAGATTACAATGTTTCAGATATCAAACCAACTACCCACAGTATTTGTCACTCGACTCTTTTCGGTGACTGTGGTCATATCACCATTGGCTGCCCCAATGAATGACGAATATCACTAATTTTAGGTTCGCCCACCTAAAGTGATAAAACAGCAATACTGTGCACAATACCCCACATACCGGCTGTAATTTGGTGATTACATAAACTTAATCACTGTAATTATAACTTTGAAAATATTTTAAGAATTTATAAAGCAATTTGATAAAAAGAGAATGACTCACATTATAAACATGCAGATTCATACGGGCAAAGTTACAGATAAGCCTTGATAGATTGCAGGTTTAATTTGAGCAGAGCTTAGCCTATTTCTTAGCCTGGTAACCAGTGCATACGAACTAGGTAGTAACTAATACAGCTTTTATGATAACTCACGAGATAAAACCTTCACAACGAATGACAAAGTGCAATACTTAACAATTCAGCGGATTCACAACGAATGACAGAGCATAGTCCGAGTTCGAACAGCACTCAAACATTCAAGTCGAAATCACGATGAATAACAAAGTATAAACTCAATTTGAGCGGCACTTAAACATCCATTGGATAGTTTAATCAATCGGACATTGAATCGTAGCAGTGATCGAGTTAATACCCTGTTTGTAGCAGCACCCCGCTATACTAATTAGTGATTTGTGGGTGTTAATTGTGAGTATTTGGACAATAACTCCGTGCCAGAGTCGAATTTTATCGTCGAACGAACGCACAGAAGCCAGTCCTAAAGCCTGCTATTTATACACAAATTTTGCCATTTGTTACGGACCGTAACAAATATTCCTTACGGTCCGTAAGGGATACACTTTTCTTATTTTCTTGCCACGTGTGTTTGGAGTGCAGGTGAGTCGACGTTTCGATTAAATTCGATTTTTATAATAACTTATAAAGATAATCGTTGAGTAGGGAATGCCCCCCCTGAGTTTTAGGGGCCTTGATCCTGATTCTGATTGTTCTGATAATTTTAGGGTTTGTGCAGAATTACTTGGGTTTCTCAATTAGGGTTTCCTTTTGGTTAAATTAAAATAAGAAATAGTATTTTTAATGAGAGTTGTTATATCAGTGGTCCGGGTTTATACTTACGGAACGTTTTTAGGATGTTTTTGTGTGAGTCGTTACAGGACTTAACTACAATGTAGAAGTCCATTAAGGATTTTAGGTGGTACCTTTGGGTATCCTACTATGAATCCCTTATACGAAGATATGGAAGATTCTACGAGATTTTGGATAACATAATTTGGATCACACAAAAACATAAAAGGGAACACATAATCACATAATTTTTTTCTTGCTTATTAATTGTTATTATCTTGTTATTGATTGTTATTAACTTGGCGTTGATTTGAACATGGGTATTCAAGGCATACTAGGAACCCGGTTGATGGACTTCAACATCCTCAAGCATCTATCTGAAAAGATAGGATGATCTTCTAAAAAATCGATTTTTACAAGGAATCACCACATTCGAATTAAGGTATACAACAGTTAAGGACTTACGGAAAAATCCTTAGGTACCCCATTAAGGAGTGGGTATTCGTCCATAGTTGTAACTTGCGCCTTGCCTTCGTTTTCCTTGGAGGAACGGTTACTTAGGATTTTCGTGGAAAACGCAAGAGATCATACAATGGAAGAAATTTGGGGGTAGTCTGTTCTTCAAGGAATACGGTCCCTTGATTGTCGGTATCACAGGGGATATGTTGTTTATTCATGCAACAACAATAAACATATTGCAATGTAAGTAAAAGATTTATTTATAAACAACATCAACAACTGTTTCACGGACCTTGACAACAAAAGAAAATAATAGATAAGACGTGATTATTTCTAAACAGCGTTGTCTTCCATTCGGCCAGATGCTCATCCCTGCACCGGATTCGCATTAGCAAGCTTTGGGCAGTTTCTTCGGAAATGGCCCATCTCGCCACAGTTGAAACAAGAACCTGGTGGAAAACGACCTTGAGAAGGATTGTTGTTAACTTGGTTGGGTGCAGCTGTAGTTGGGCAAACCCTCGCTGTATGACCTATAAGTCCACAAACTTGGCATGTGCGGCACCTCGCACCAGCATGATGATGTAGGCTACATTGGTTGCACAAGGGTGCAGTTCCGTTGTAGGGCTTCCTAGCAGGGGGTTGAGCTGGTTGGTTGGGGACGGCATGACCATTGTCAGCGACCATGGCGAAGTTCTGAGAAGCCTTTCGCTTCTTTGACTTCTTAGGGGATCCAGTCTGTTCATCCATGGTCTTTGATTCCTCGATTGGTTTCTTGTCACCCTTTCGAAAAAGTTTACCTTTCCTGATCTGAGATTCAGTCAAGGTTGCAGCTAGCTCAATGGCATGTCTAACTGTAGTAGGGTTACTACCAGTCACAATGTATTATATTGAGTCAGGGAGGCCATCAATGTACTTTTCGATTGCCTTATCCAAAGGCGTGACCATGTTTGGGCATAACAGACTTAACTCCTCGTAACGGTCCGTGTAGGCTCGATGCTCACTGCTATCTTGCTTAAGATCATCAAATTCCCTTTCTAAAGCCCTTAGCTCATGACGAGGACAGAATTCCTTCATCATAAGAGCCCTAAGCTCGGCCCAAGTCTGTGCTAAAGCAACCTCGGCACGACGGTCTCTCATCACCCCGTTCCACCATGTAAGAGCCCTCTTCAGAAACACACTAGAAGCGAACTCGACCTTGCGATTATCAGGACACTGAACGTGGCGAAATGTACTCTCAGTGCTCTCGAACCATTGTAGGAGCCCAGTTTCTCCCTCAGAACCACTAAACTTGAGTGGCTTAGCCGAATTGAAACTCTTGAAATTGCATGGAGCATTATTGTTGTTGTTGGCTTGGTTCAGTTGAGCAATAAGATTCGGGAAAGCAGCAGCCATTTGCTGCGCGATGATTTCTGCCAGTTCGGCATTCGCTATCTGATTGTCGCGTCGAGGAGGCATTCTAAAAGGAGGGAAACATGAAAGGAAACGAGCGAGATGATTAGATGAAAAGGATGATGTGATACAAAATTTGACAAAAGCAAAGATGGCGGTCATTTGTTTGTTACCACAAGGCAAACAAACGACACATTGTGACTAATCAAGGTAAATGGGTTAAAAATAATGTATCGCGAAGACATGCTCGCCTATAAGTGAACACTCACCCCAAGAGTTCCCAGGTAAGAGTGACTGGTCCGATTATGTGGATTTGTATGAACACTCTAGCCTTAGACAGAAAACCTAGGGTACAGGCATTCACTCTTCTAGTTTGCACGTGTTCACACTATTTAGGACCCAAAACTTTGAAGAGATTTTGAAAACTCAAAGGGGTTCAAAACCTTATAACAGCGGGTTTAAAACCTTACAATAGAGGGTTCAAAACCTAGTAATCAATCATCCATGAACTGATGATTAATTTTCAAAGCGGATTCAGAATTGATGTTCATATTGCGGTTATTACCTAGGATAGGTGACGGTTTTTGTTTTAAAAATCTAAACGCAAATCTTCTTGCGTTAGGGTCCTAGGAAGGTTATAGTCTAGGTCAAAGCATTACTAATAACCTAATTCCCTATAACCATTGGCTCTAATACCAACTTTTCTGTCACACCCCGACCACGTAAAACAACGAAACGTGGCGGAAACGTCGGGGAGTGTTGTAACAGAATTAATTGTTTCACAACCATGGAAATTAAAGTTTCATTTTATTTATCAAACAAGAGAGTTACATTGTCTTAAAACAAGAAACAAAGAGTACATAACATAAATTAACTAGTTCTTGCTTCGTTTTAAGTCACTAAGGCATAGGTTCGCCTAAATGTGTCTCGATCATCCTATGCAACAGCTCCTGAACACATGTGAAAATAGGTACGTGAGCATAAAAATGCCTGTGAGATACAAAGGTTTTGTGAAAATAGGATTCATGACTGGCGTTTAAAGAAATTGTTTAATAAAAGTAGCCATGAATCTTGTTGAGTGGTTCCTTTCATAAGTCATTTGAAAAGTGATAAATAAACCTAATGATATATATATATGTTTAAAAGAATAATGTATGGTTAAGTGAATAACCATGTAAAATGAGTTTGTATAAGTTAAGTTATTTGTAAAACGATGTTTATGTGAAGATTGTATTGTAGATGTAATATGTCTAAACTGAAATGGTTTAAATAACGCTACGATATGTAATACCATAAAAGCACTTATATATAGGAAGTACCAGCGGCGTATCCACCATGTTTTTATCGTATTACATGTCGCCTCGTTACTTAAATCACTTACCCAAACAACCACCAAAATGTAATGTTTAACAATTGTAGAAATGTTTATGTATGGTCAAATACGGTTTACACAGTTCAACAGTTACAAACGGTTCACATAATCAAATGGTTAAAACGGTTCACATGGTCTAATGGTTACAACGGTTCACATAGTTAAGTGGTTACAACGGTTCACATGGTCAAATAGTTACAAACGGTTCAAAATGTAATATAATGTGTTCATATGCTGGATGAGCATATGCAACAAATTGTAATGTAAAACAATGTACTAAGTATGCTAAGTTAACATACAAAGCAGAAAAGCCATGTAAATCAATGTGCTAGCATGCTCAGTCAACATACATAGCAGAAATGTAAAGTAAAACAATGTAATGTAAATCATGTACTATAAGTGTACTAATGAACATAGCAAGTTTATGATGTGAAAACAGGAAAGCATGAAAGTAACAAGTAGGCACATGTGTTTCACCCCAAAACAGTTTGGAAAACAGTAAAAGAGGGGTCTATGTACTCACTTGAGATTGCCTAGAAGTCCTTGAGTAACAACCACACAATGCTAGAGATCACGGAAATCAAACGACACCTAATAAGGTAACTATGTTAATAAACGGACCTAAATCGGAGGATCAGATAGAATGAGGGTTCGTAAACCAAACGAGTATGGGAACTCGTGTAATATGGTTTAACAAAACCTACATACTAAAATGAAACCTAACCTAAGTGCTTAAGACCCATTACGACCCGTTTAGGTAGCTTATGCTACTTTAACGCGTCGTTCGCGTAAAACACGTTCGGAATGCCTAACTAGCCCTATGATAAGTAAAATATTCCTTAACATGTCTAATATTGTTGCTAATCAGTTTAGATATCAAAAATTATGTTACATAGGCTTAAAATGAATTTTGGCGTAAAAAGGGCATTTTGGTAATTTACCTAAGGCATATAAACTACCTATCATGCGACTAATCAAACCTAAGTGACCATAAGGTATAACCTCGGAAGGTTATTCCCAACGCTACTATGGTCACTTAACATGTTTGGTCGGATCCTAATGATCGACCAAACGGGTCGGGTTCGAAAGTATAAGCGATTGATTAGATCGCTTACCTTTACGACCCTAGACAAGCACAAAACTAAAAGTGACGAGCTAAGCATGTTAAAACATGCTTAACTAAGTTAGAAAACAAGTTTTGATATCAAAACGAACGGTTTTGATATCCCAGAGTAGTTTGGTTACAAAATACGCGAGAAAACGCATTTTCATCGAAACTACGACTCGTCACTGAGCCTAGATAACGTGGTAATCAGTAGGTATAGTCACTAGGGACTATAAACATCGTGATTACGCTCACGTTATGAAGTTCAAACAAACTTCGCGTTGACCATAAACTGGTCAAAGCAGAAAGTCAAACGCAGTTTGACTTTAACGACAAAAACGAATGAAAAGAACGAAAGAATACTTATAGAAGGTCCCCGCAAGCTCTTGATCCGATTTACTCTCAGGTATGAAGCATAAACTTCAACTTAGAGTGCCAAAATCAGATTCAAGTGTGCTTTGGGAGGAAGTGAGGGTGGGTATTTATAGGAATTCAAGAACCGTTAAGATCGTTCATCGAAAACTGAGTTTGATCTGGACCTTACATGTGTGCCCATGGTTTTCTAAAACCATGGGAGCCCCTAATAATGGACTAGGTTCATTGAATACCAGCCCATGGTTTTGCAAAACCATGGGTTAAACCATCAACACTTCAAAATGGACTAGGTTCATTGAATCTGGTCAGAAATTTCAAAAATGGTCCCTACACTTGTAAAACTTGATTTTTTTGCACTTTTAAGCCCCGTTAACCTCATTTCAAGGCTCTAAAATAAATTTAAATCATAGGGAACGCAAAACATGCTCAAAAGTATCTCGGATGTCGGTTCGTTTGGTCGTACGGTTGCGTTATTCGCTTAATTACGACGGAATGCGCAAAAGCGCGAAAAACGATCCAAATTGTGCGACGAATGGATTTTTCTTATGCCAAACACTAAAATAAAATATTTTAATGCTTACATAAATTTTTGGATGTCCGGATGTATTCAGAATGTATGTTATGCGCGAAAATGCAAACTTGTGCTCTTTTTGACGCTTTTAGTCCCTAAGTGACCCAAAAGTTTATTTTAGCACACCTAACTCCTCAAAGCCTATTTGTAAGCTATGTAAAGGATATTTATGGTATGTTTAACTTATGGTCATGTTCCGGAATGTCTGTTCCAGTACAAATCGTCATACTTTCGCAGTTTGTCGAATTTAGTCCCTGTAAGCGAATAAACTTGATTTTGCCGTACCAAAGCCTTCAAAACTCATTTCTAAGTTATGTAAAGGTTATTTAAGGTATGTTAAGCATATGTCACTGTTCCAGAGTGTTTGTTGCATTAAACTGGTTATATTTACGCATTAGATTGCGTATAACCTTTCAGAAAGCGATTTAAAGTTCGAAATCGAACAAGAATTGATATGTGCAAAGATCACACATATTTATACAAATTCCAAGTATGAAACACAATATTTTATTGATTTGGTATTTGTTTGCTGGTCGCAGTGACCCAGGTGTCACACCTAGCATAGGGTAGCCCCGTGTATTTGTAGCTTAGCTGAGTTGACGATTTGACAAAATTCGATTTCTACAGAAAACTATTAGGATAATATCAATTAGGGAATACCCCCCCCCCCTTGAGTTTTAGGGGCCCTGATCCTGATTCCAACTGTTCTGAAATTTTTAGGGGTCATGCAGTATTACTTGGGGGTCTTAATTAGGGTTTCCTATTGGGCAAAAATAAAATAAGAAATATCAATTTTGATGAGAGTTGTTACAGTCTGAAGAGCCATTCCCTCAGAAAAAGAGAGGATGGTTCAGTAAGGGAGCATTCGAGCGTAGGAAAAGAATGCGAAAGTTGCAACAGCAGAGAGTCCTAGCAGCCGCTAAGCGAGAGTCAGATGCCCATACACAGGATATGCTTAATAGAAGCCTAGCCAATTTTCATATCCTAGCAACAATAGCTGCCGAACCAAACCTGGAACAACTAGTGGCCCCACAACCCTTACCTTTGTTCCCCACTCAGCCGATGGAGATAGAAGACAACCCCAAAAACCAAGTTCAAATGCATGATTTCAACCCTGAGGAGATACCTAGGATACCAGCCCCTAATCCCTTAGACCCGGATTATGATCCATGGTTCGATGATCATAGGGATTATGTGCCGCGTTACCACTTAAACGACGAACCCATGCCGAATTTAGCAGCCTATCCAGGTCTGGACCCTCTAGATCCCTATTACAATAACAATGAATACATTAGGGAGATCTTGGAGAATCCGTACCCTCAGGAGGATCCCATGCCCCAGTACCTAAACCCAGTACCAACACCTGCAACCCCAATGAGTGCAGAAAATGTGCACGAGGTACGAACTTTCGGAGAAGAGATTTTAGAAAGTAGTGAGAGGATGAGGCAAGTAGGAGAGCGACTCGTCTGGAAGTACGACGAGCGCAATATGGATTACTGTATGAATCCAGATCAGTGAAGGTGATGGTGGAGTTGGTAATAATAATATATATAATATAATAATATATATAATATGTTTGTATGAAAAAAAAAATAATAATATATGTGTAATAATAATAATAATATATGTTGTAGTATAGACCAATTCGTGGTTAACGATGCATAATAGTAGTGTTGTAATTTAATTCCAGTCTTAGTGTGTATTTGACGCATACTATAATAGAAAAGAGTAAGTCGCAATGTTCGACGCTTTTGACCAATATGTGTGTTGTGTGGTTATTGCCTAAATTATTAATTATTTGGTGATATTAATAATTGGCAAATGTTTAAAATTCAGATGGACGACGAAGTAAACCAGGAAAACCAGAATAATGATCACCAGAGTAACATTAACCCGGATAATGAAAACCCGAACAACAACAATAATGGAAACCTAGTGGATAACAGTGCCATGCAACATATAGTGGCACAAGGGATAATAGATGCGATGCCATATATTATCAAAACAGTTAAGGAAGCAAAAAATAAAAGTAAACATGATAGTAAACGACCCTCTGAACCTGAAAACAGCGTGAACAATGGACCCGTACTTCAAGTGCCCATTCCTAAAAGAAGAAAAACTGTGTCCTACGGTTGTTCTTATAAAGAATTTTGGTCTTGTAAACCAATGGAATTCTCGGGCAATGAAGGGGCCGTTGCATCTCTACGCTGGATAAAAAAGACTGAGGCAGTCTTAAGAATAAGTAAATGTGCTGAAGAGGATAAGATAATGTTTGCTTCTAATATGTTTAAGAATTCAGCATTAGAATGGTGGAACACTATCCTCCAGTCTAGGGGAAGTGATAGAACTTACAATATGGAATGGGAGGAGTTTAAAAACATGGTAGAAAGGAAATTCTGTCCTCCTAATGAAAAAGAACAGATAGCAAATAAATTCCTAAATCTTAGGATGATTGGAATAGATAGTAAGGGTTATACTACATTATTCTTTGAATATGCCCGAATAGTACCAACCCTTTCTTCACCAGAACCAGTTTTAATCTCCCGTTATATCTGGGGATTAATTGGAGAGATTAGACATGTAGTCAAGGCAGCTAGACCTCAAACCATAGAAGAAGCTGTAGAACTAGCAAATACCTTGACAGATGAGTTAGTCCATACACGAGAAGAGGATCAAAGAAGGAATCTAACCCAGAAGCTTACCCAGGAATTCCATTCTGGAAATTTTAACCACGGGAAAAATGTAGGTTCTACCTCTGCACCCTATTGCAAGTATTGTAAAAGGAAGCATTCTGGAAGATGCTCCATATATTGTAACTTCTGCAAAATATCTGGACACAAAGAGGAAGACTGCAGGAAGAAGCCTAATAACAGGATATGCTACAACTGTGGAGAACAAGGTCATATTAAGCCTAACTGTCCAAAGCTGGCTCCAGCTACGAACACCAAGAATACTAAAAATGCTAGAGCATTTGTTCTAACTGCAGAAGAAGCAAAGATGATCCAGGATGTGATCGCCGGTACGTTTTTAGTTAATGTTGTTTTTGCTAAAGTATTATTTGACTCTGGTGCGAACCAAAGTTTCATTAATACTTCATTTTGCAAACTTCTTAATCAATTATTAACTAAACTTCCACAAGAATGTCTAGTAGAGACAGAAATGGAGAAGCCATTAAGATTTCTGAAATCTTGTAGGGAGCAAGAATAGAAATTTTAAATCAGAAATTTATTGCAAATCTTTACCCAATGAATCTGGCAGGATTTGATGTTGTGTTAGGGATGGATTGGTTAACAGCCAAAAAGGCCAGTATTTTATGTGATCAAAAGTCAATTCAAGTAAATTCACCAAAGGGTGAAAAGATCACAATTAAAGGAAATAAAACCCTTAGATCCACAAAATTCATCTCTATGATGAAAGCCGCAAGTTATATAAGAAAAGGATCATTAGTGTATTTGATTTCCATAATCACTAACACTAAAGGAAAAGAATTAAAGGATATTCCAGTAGTATCCCAGTTTTCAGATTTATTTCCAGAAGAGCTACCAGGGCAACCTCCAGACAGGGAAGTTGAATTCAGAATCCATGTGATACTAGGAACTGCACCAATTGCCAAGGCACCTTACCGTTTGGCACCCGCAGAAATGCAGGAATTGAAGAAACAGTTAGATGAATTATTGGAAAAAGGATTCATACAGCCAAGCTCATCACCATGGGGAGCACCGATTTTATTCGTTAAGAAGAAGGACGGATCAATGCATATGTGCATTGACTACCATGAATTGAACAAAGTCACGATTAAGAATCGGTATCCATTACCAAGAATCGATGATCTGTTCTATCAATTGCAATGAGCACGATTTTTCTCTAAAATCGATCTAAGGTCAGGATATCATCAATTAAAGGTACAGGAAGAGGACATTCCTAAGACTGCTTTCAGAACAAGGTATGGCCATTATGAATTTACTGTCATGCCATTTGGTTTAACCAATGCCCCAGCTGCATTCATGGACATGATGAACCGAATATGTAAGCCATATTTGGATAAATTCATAATTGTCTTTATAGATGATATTCTTATTTATTCCAAGAGCAAAGGAGAACATGCAGCTCATCTGCACGCACTTCTAAGTTTACTAAGAAAAGAAAAACTTTATGCTAAGTCTTTGAAGTGTGAGTTTTGGTTAGAACAGGTACAATTTCTTGGACATCTAGTCAATCATGAAGAAATTCATCTAGATCCAACCAAGATCGAGGCAATGACCAAGTGGAAAACTGTAGGATCGTTTTCAGACCCGAACGAGTCAAACAAAAGAGTTTTTCTCAATACGAAAGGCGGAAACAGACGTACTAAGGTCAATTCAGCAAGAATATCACTTTAACTGTCGATTTGATTGATATAATAACGTTTTATAGCGAGACGACACTTCGGCAGCACTTCGTTGCTCTGACCGGAATTGTTACAAATGAAATCAAGACACCCCTATATATAAGATTCTAATTTCGCTTGAACCGCCTTCAAGCGGAATTATGTTTCAAGCTAGATTAGCTTCAAGCGGAATTAATACATGTGATTTCGCTTGAATGTGCCATGACACTTTCAAGCGGAATTACATATGTTAATTTCGTTTGAAACTGTCACTCACCCTATATTTTACATTTTCCTCGTATTTCGTGCCTTGATCTATCTAAATACAAATAAGACTCGATACAAGACGAAGTCGATAGACGCATGCACCAACAGACTCCCATTCGAATGTTGACGAGTCATAAAGTGTCGAGTCTTCGCATCTTCAGTGTTTATAAGTCCTTGAACTCTTTGAAGTATCTTGACACTGTAAAGCATCCTCAATTTCTCTCTTATCATCTCTTCCTCGAATGTTGATAATCTCCAGGATCTGAGTCTTGCTCTCAAGCTTTCTAATTCTCTTGATCAGATCTCTTGAATCCTTAAGTTCATCAACATCAGCAGTTCCAGAATCGTAACCTGACTCACACTTTCTACAGGTTCAGAATCGATTCCTGGCTCTATCCTGCACAAAAAAACTCTACCCACCAATAAATTTTCTGATGACCACTTGTAAAATCAATCTCACACTCTGATGAATCACTAGTGGATAAGATATTCAAACAATGATTTTACAATTTTAAACTTTGATGAACCACTTGCAGGAATAACGTTTTTCTTTTCAAAACAAACACTCTCCCAACCCTAATTGTCATCATATTCAACACTTGGAATTTTGAAAATCAGCTCTCCAACATCAGTTGTCGAAAATCTTTTTGTATTTTTCAAAATTTATGCTAAAACACACTAAAAATCTTTTTGGATTTTTGAACATAGAATGAAATGCAGTAGAAAAATATTTACAGACAATATTTTTGTGAGTTTGTGTAAGAGGATCATATCAGTTTTTGACAAGTCACAAGTACCGTTGAGCTTAGTTACACATTAAGAATTAAACAATTCACTTAGATTGTCGATATACTGATCCACTTAAATTCTCACACAAATTTCAACTGATTCAGGATATGAATTAGGTGTATTGATGTGCGGTAAAGTGTTACTTATTTTAGGTGTATATTTTAAGCCCTTTTTAACACTTATTTTAGCCAAGTTTTAAATTTATAAAACACGATATTTCACTAACACTAAACACACATATGGGCAAGTGCACCCATCGTTGAGTGTAGCATAGCGTTGGTAAGATACCGAGGTCGTCCAAGGACACAAGAGCTTTTAATACCGGTTTATCCTCAACGTCTAACCAAAACAAAAGTTTAGAAAAATGGTTTAAACTAAGAAAAATAAAACTAACTAAAATGCTGAAAATAAAAATAAAAATAAAAACAGATAGACAAGATGAATTACTTGGTTCCGACTCGTATCTAGTATAACCTTTGATTATTTCCGCACTTTTGCACATAATTAAGAGATTATCTTAGTTATTGTAGTAGGCCCCTCTTTTGAAGGTGACGTTACCCTCACCCCAGTAGTTTGAGTCAGCAGGGATACAATCCTAAAAGGGTGGATTATTGGAAGATAATGAATTAAGTTATTAATGCAGTATTGTGGTAGGCCCCGCTTTTGGCGGTGACGTTACCCTCGACTAAGTAGTCTGAGTCAGCAGGGATACAGTCCTAAATAGCCGGGTTATAGTATTAATAGTAGTTAACTTATGAGGGGATCAAAGAGTTTGGACCCCCGCCATCCAATACCGTGAAGTATTGAAGGAGGTCCTACTAAATTTGACCCAGGTCCATTGCAGGACCTCTAAACGCTGAACAATGGCAAGACCTTTACCAAACCGTTCCCTTAACCCCCTACCAGGTAGCCAACATACCTCCATATAGACCGTGGAGATATGAATGGTGAAAATCCTTTATTTTATATAGACAGTAAAATAATGCCAAGACACCACGGACAAACGATAAGGAAAGATCACCTTCAACATAAGTAACTAGTTATTAAAGTCATTAATACAAAACCAAATAAAAAGTGCAAAAGATTAGAAATAAAAAGTATTATACTAGACACTTTGTCTTCACCAAGTGATGTAAGAGACTTAGGCAAACATGGCCTTGATTATCAAGAACTCTTACGATCAATCTTGGATCCCGAGACGACTCACACACTCTATGATGGACAATGGATGATGGTGGTGGATGATGGTGTTGTGATGGTGGTGGGTGGTGGATGAAGTGTGAGAGAGGTGGTGTGCCAAGGGATGAGATGAAATGAATCCAAGCACTCCTATTTATAGGCTGAACAGAGAGCTGGACACGGCCCCGTGTCCGTCTGACACTCTCTCTCCTCATTAATTGTAATTCGCAATTACAATAAATGCGCCTGCTGTACTTTCGACACGCCCCCGTGTCCGCTGAGCACGGCCCCGTGATGGGCAATAGAAGCTTCTATAAGTTTGTCTTTTCTGCTGCTTCTTGGGCACGGCCCCGTGCTGGCTGAGCATGGGGCGTGTTCAGCCTTCTGTTTTCTCTATTTTGCTTTGGAAGGTGCCGTTGAGGGTTCGGGCAGTCCACTATTGTTCCTTTTCTTGTATTTATGTTGGATTTAGCTGTCTTTTTGCTTCTTTTACGTTTTTGAGCTCATTTAATCCTGAAAATACAAAAGGAAGACAAAAACACTCTTTTTCCAATATTAGTACTAAAAAAAAGGGTTAGTTTTATGCCTCATTTGATGTAATTTATATGTTGCATTTTACACACATCAAATACCCCCACACTTGAACTTTTGCTTGTCCTCAAGCAAAACTCTTTAATATGTGGCTTACACTCCCAAATGGAATAGGTAGAAGAGAACGTTTTGGGCTTGTCATAGAGTGTCGGGATTTCCAAGATCGTTTTGGGTTTTATTTTTATTTATTTACACTCCTATTCGTAATGATTTATTTAGAACTGTTCATAAAAGAAATTACTTATTTGGGCATAACATGCCTTTTTTTTTAAATTCTATTTATATACAAGTTCACATACCTCGCGGGGAAATCACTCACACTCGGCCGAAGGTGTATTTTTAGTGAATCACTCGAGAGCGGCACGGAACTTATTCCTACCATAGGCTTGCCAAGAAATCAATCCTCCTCCTTTTTAACTTTTATACCTTTGTAGATATCAAGAGGACTTTGTGGGTTAAGGGTTGGCTAGGGTTAAAGGTAGGTGGTTGGGTTAGTGGTTAGTAGAAAAAGGGCTAAAAGCGTAACAAGTGTCGGTTTTCGTATTTTTGCAACTTTTTATTTTTAATGAAGTTTTTATTCAAACAAAGTTATTTTTGATTACTTTGTTTGTTTATTTTCTTTTTGCTTCATTAGTATAAATATATATATTTTTTTTTTCACGAAGAATCGAACTTGTTACTAAAATAAAGGGTTAAAAATGAAAAAGGTTTTGGTGGGTGAAAGGGTTTTTGTTTGGGTGATGAAACGAAAAGGTTTAGGCTCAAAGGGGCTAACTAGGGGGATTTTTGGGTAGGTGGTAAAAGAAAAAGAAAAATAATGGTGTAGAAGTGAAAAAGGTTAGTCCTAATGCCTCCATCATGTACTTACTCGGGTTTAAGTTGATAAGGACCGGGAATGTATTGTCATGGCAAGTTCTAGAGTCGTAAGAACCAAGCGGCTATTCACACAAGAAACGAAAAATGAGCATTTAGTCAAATGATATGAAATTGTGTGCTCAATAAAGGCTCAAAACTCACTTTTGTGGGAATGGGTTTTTATGTGATCAAGTATATATAGTCAAATTTTAAATAAGTTTGTCATGCCTTTTCATAATTTTCTTATGTTGGTTCTTTTTTTATCACTACGCTATCGGTTGTAAATTTGTAAAAATATAACCTTTTTGAGAACTTGAATTTCCCGAGTTAAACCTAGACAAGAAAAAAAAAAATGAAATTTTTGAAAAAAATTTGGGGTGATTAGCGGTTCCAATAGAGTTTTGTGTAAGGCTTGTATTTAGGACTTGCAAAATTCAAGGTTTTAGCATCCCCCCCACACTTAAATTACACATTGTCCTCAATGTGTCCCAAAAATAAATTTTTAGGTTGATTAGATGTGTAAAATAGTGTTTAAAAAGCAAAAATTTGTGTTACTGGGCACTGAACACGGCCCCGTGTTATCCGGGCACGGCCCCGTGTTCAAGTGCCAGTAACAAAATTGAAATAAGAGAAACAGAAGTCTGGACACGGGGGCGTGTTGGGTGAACACGGCCCGTGTCCAGTTACCTGTACTGGGTGTTTTCTGCAGATGGTTCGACACGGGGCCGTGTTGGTTGGGCACGGCCCGTGTTGAACCTTCTGAAATGGAGAAAATTGTCGGGTTGCCTCGTTCTTGTGCATGGGATCATTTTTCTCGTTCCCCTTTTCATCCTTTACCACCATGAGTGTGTTTTACTCATTATAAACCATCCAAACCTTAAAACCATCATTTCATTTAATCATAGAGAGAACTTACATAATCCTAAATTAAACTAGAAATTAGAACTTATCTAGATAGGTCAGCAGGTACACGAGGTTATCATAAGGAGTTCTACTATTTTAAGAAAATTTCGAGAATGATTTCTCGATATAGTAGGACTTTTAGCCGAACGAATTCTTCCCTAAACTTTGTTCAAAGCCATTCTTCGATCTCTCTAGGGAGGAAGAATGCGGCTTCGTTTTCCTCTGCTGCTGGTGGTTGAGGGGGAACATTCACCGGGACTCCTTGCACCACTCTTCGCGGGAGTTCTTGGTGCATGGCGTACCATTCGGCTGGAATGACAACTTCGGGCACCATGTTCCACGCCCTTTGGGTTATTATGGGTACCAAAGGGGGGGAGGCGAGAAGGTTCAACCTCTGGTGCAAGAGGTTTACTTCATGGAGACAGCCCTCCAGCCCCACAGTAAGATAGTTGATACGGTCGATCAATGCTTCTTCCACTCCCGTCATTTCATCAATAGCCTCCCTTAGAGCGTAAACATAGTTTACAAGAGAGTCTTCTGCCGTTGAAGATCTCCTCCCTTGTCGGTTATTCCTTGAAGATGATCCGCTTGTTCTGCTTGCCATTTTCTGCGAAGAAAACCGAAGAAAGCTGAATTTTTACAAAACAGAGCCCCTGGACACGGCCCCGTGCTCGTTGAGCACGGCCCCGTGTCCATTTGTCTGCAGGATTTTTGGCTAAAGAATCTTGGAGTTTTAAATTATTTTTATGATTTCTATCTGGGTTTTAAGCTCAGATAATTTAAAATAAAGTTATACAACTAACTTTAGCCCAGAATCTTTAGCAAATAATCTTACAAACTTCACATAGAGGATTGGAATCAAGGGATTTCCAAACTTCCATGGAGGAACTTTTGAAAAATTTTGAAAGAGGAGGAAATGAATAAAAGTGGAAGGGACAAGAGGGTCCCTTGGAACCTTCTTTTAACACTTACCTAGGATGGTATGAGTGAAAATCCCAGGGATCTCTGTCAATTGAAGTGGTCAAAATGAGCAGGAATCAGGCTGCATTTAAAGAAAATGACAGCGCCCTGGGCACGGCCCCGTGTTGACTGGACACGGCCCCGTGTTCAGAGGAAATCCTGACACATTTTGTCCGTATTCTGACCAAATCAGCAGAGAATCTTTTTAGTGAGCACGGGGGCGTGTTGACCTGGACACGGCCCCGTGTCTGGAGGCTGCTTTATGGAGTTTTGCTATTTCAAGGATCTCCCCGATATCGGGTGGTTCCTTACTGGTTGGAACAACCCCAAAGTGCCTAATATACCTTAATTGTCCTAGACTAAGGCGAGAACGCAAGAGGTTGTCGGTGAGGGTAATTCCTATTTTCATTCTAGGTGGATAAGTCCAACCCTTTTCCGGGCTCTTGTTAAAGAAGGTATATGCCGAATCGCTCAGGTCTATGTATGCACCGAACGAAGTCGATGGAGAGTCCTTCACGGCACAATCGACACAGGGACGACTATCGTCCAAGTCTTTGCTAGGTACGAAGGCATTTTCGGGAGCAACGAGGTTGTCGGAATGCGGTTCCAACATTTCTTCATGGGTATTGTCTTGGGGTGGATCAATAAAATCCTTCCCAAGCTCTTCTATCCATTTCAGAATTAGCTCTTCTAGTTGAAATAACTCGCTAAGGAGCATTTCCCCTAGAATATCTGGCTGGGCGCATTCGAGGGAGAAATAGTGCTTATTTTTACTTTCGCCCCTCTTAAGGTTGTGAGAAGATGGTGGGTCCATGTAGTGGGGCCTATAATTTAGGAAGTAGCATTTTACTTCTTAATGTTCGCCACCACATAATTGACACCACTTACCATAAGAGTGCCGAAAGTAAAAATAATTACTATCACTCATGTTTATGTCAGAAATTACCAACCGTCGGGATCTAACGGTTCTGTTTTCAGTAACTGAAACTTAGGCACGGGGGCGTGTTGAGTGGACACGGCCCCGTGTTCAGCTTACTGTCTGATGAAAAACAGGATTGCCAGTTCCAATGATTGAGCACGGGGGCGTGTTCAGCGGGCACGGCCCGTGCTGAGCTCTGCAGAAGCTGAAAAACTAAGAAAATCCTAAAAAAAAAATAAAAAGAAAAATAAAAGATGATTAGGCCGTTGATTCCTAACTTTCTCAAAATCCTTGTGTCCCCGGCAGCGGCGCCAAAAACTTGATGCGTGCGGTAAAGTGTTACTTATTTTAGGTGTATATTTTAAGCCCTTTTTAACACTTATTTTAGCCAAGTTTTAAATTTATAAAACACGATATTTCACTAACACTAAACACACATATGGGCAAGTGCACCCATCGTTGAGTGTAGCATAGCGTTGGTAAGATACCGAGGTCGTCCAAGGACACAAGAGCCTTTAATACCGGTTTATCCTCAACGTCTAACCAAAACAAAAGTTTAGAAAAATGGTTTAAACTAAGAAAAATAAAACTAACTAAAATGCTGAAAATAAAAATAAAAATAAAAACAGATAGACAAGATGAATCACTTGGTTCCGACTCGTATCTAGTATAACCTTTGATTATTTCCGCACTTTTGCACATAATTAAGAGATTATCTTAGTTATTGTAGTAGGCCCCTCTTTTGAAGGTGACGTTACCCTCACCCCAGTAGTTTGAGTCAGCAGGGATACAATCCTAAAAGGGTGGATTATTGGAAGATAATGAATTAAGTTATTAATGCAGTATTGTGGTAGGCCCCGCTTTTGGCGGTGACGTTACCCTCGACTAAGTAGTCTGAGTCAGCAGGGATACAGTCCTAAATAGCCGGGTTATAGTATTAATAGTAGTTAACTTATGAGGGGATCAAAGAGTTTGGACCCCCGCCATCCAATACCGTGAAGTATTGAAGGAGGTCCTACTAAATTTGACCCAGGTCCATTGCAGGACCTCTAAACGCTGAACAATGGCAAGACCTTTACCAAACCGTTCCCTTAACCCCCTACCAGGTAGCCAACATACCTCCATATAGACCGTGGAGATATGAATGGTGAAAATCCTTTATTTTATATAGACAGTAAAATAATGCCAAGACACCACGGACAAACGATAAGGAAAGATCACCTTCAACATAAGTAACTAGTTATTAAAGTCATTAATACAAAACCAAATAAAAAGTGCAAAAGATTAGAAATAAAAAGTATTATACTAGACACTTTGTCTTCACCAAGTGATGTAAGAGACTTAGGCAAACATGGCCTTGATTGTCAAGAACTCTTACGATCAATCTTGGATCCCGAGATGACTCACACACTCTATGATGGACAATGGATGATGGTGGTGGATGATGGTGTTGTGATGGTGGTGGGTGGTGGATGAAGTGTGAGAGAGGTGGTGTGCCAAGGGATGAGATGAAATGAATCCAAGCACTCCTATTTATAGGCTGAACAGAGAGCTGGACACGGCCCCGTGTCCGCTGGGCACGGCCCCGTGTCCGTCTGACACTCTCTCTCCTCATTAATTGTAATTCGCAATTACAATAAATGCGCCTGCTGTACTTTCGACACGCCCCCGTGTCCGCTGAGCACGGCCCCGTGATGGGCAATAGAAGCTTCTATAAGTTTGTCTTTTCTGCTGCTTCTTGGGCACGGCCCCGTGCTGGCTGAGCACGGGGCGTGTTCAGCCTTCTGTTTTCTCTATTTTGCTTTGGAAGGTGCCGTTGAGGGTTCGGGCAGTCCACTATTGTTCCTTTTCTTGTATTTATGTTGGATTTAGCTGTCTTTTTGCTTCTTTTGCGTTTTTGAGCTCATTTAATCCTGAAAATACAAAAGGAAGACAAAAACACTCTTTTTCCAATATTAGTACTAAAAAAAGGGTTAGTTTTATGCCTCATTTGATGTAATTTATATGTTGCATTTTACACACATCATGTATTAAGGACTTAAACTCATTCATGTGTCCCACCTCTTGAATATACTCCCATATCCAGATCCCAATATTCAGTCTTACAGGTGAGTATACTACAGATGATATCTATAAGGGGTTAAATTGCGAAACCGTAAGAGCTCAGGTCAGAACTTCCGTTCAGCAGAGAGATGACGGCTCGACTTTTGGTGGGTCCCCTTTAGAGGATCTTTTTTACAACAGCAATGATTATCAATCTTATTGTTTCATCATTTTTGCTGAGGGCGGCGCTATATTTCAAGCAAGCAGTAAAGTATTCTCCGGGGACTAGGCCATTGCTTTCGCAAAATTAGAAGTCCCGGGATAATACACCAGATATCACTGAGCATAAAGACCTAGTATCTCAGAAAGAGGGTGTCACACCCCAACCAATTGCGGAAACATCGGGATGAGACGAAGTGTGAAGATTGCTAGAGACATCATAACGCTATTTGTGACAATGTTTAATAAACTGATTTCATTTCATAGAGTAAATTGTCAACATTACAAGAAATTCAAATACAACAAGTTCAAAGGAAATACATGACAACATAATCAAAATTGATACAACATATTAAACCTAAACGTCTATATGTGTATCTAGGCATCAACACTACTTCTTTTCATAGCATCGTCATCATCAACCTGTAACATGTTTAAAATACAATTCAATGCAAAAGCAAAGGTGAGTATACAAGTTTGGTACGTACCTAAAAAAAGATAAGTTTTAAACAATTCCTCATAGCAATCATGTGATTCAAGATAAACAATAAATTTGGCATGTGTCAAACATATCAAACCAATAATGAAACGGAAGATGCTCATGAGATAACCACAAGTCTACGGGCGGGTCGTTAATCCTATAGCGCTACATATGTCATGGTTAGGCTCGTACGAAGTTAATGATAAGTTTAACACATAATGTCCTCAACCCAAGTTTAAAGTATCAAGCAATCACGTATACAAGCATGTTATAGGAATGTTCATGTGTTTAAGCAAAATGTTCATGTGTAAGTTTTTGATAAGTAAACATGTTACACCCCAAAAGTGGTAAAAGTAAAGAGGGAAATACGAGTATACTCACAGAATTGCTAAGTCTTCCGATTATCCAAGCGTTGACGAGTGTAAAAGATTAGGAGGATATAACACCAAGCTCACCCTAGATGGGCAACGAAGGTGTATGAGTAAACGGAATTACGATGAAGGATGGAATTGAAATTAGAGTATAATTTGTTAATATAAATGTATATATACATATATATATTTATATAGTTTAAGTAAGAATTCTAAACTAAGTTTATCGAGAGTATTGTTGAAATGCTGTCAAAAATAAAAAGCAAATATACTTTTATATCCATTTTATAAAAAAAATTAAACGAATTTGATAGGTTTCGTTTTATGAATTTAACATGTTTCATTATACCGATTTTATGAAAAACGGGCAGAGTTTCCTCTGTTTTTGGACGATCCCGACAACCAAAGTGTCGATAAAATTGTCAAAACTCAATAAACAATCACATTATATATAAAATTATCGTCAACGTCGAACGTAAATAATCACTACACTTAACGGTTCGAGTTCGGTTTTAAAACAATAAATAGTTATCTAAGTAATAATAACAAAATTTGTGTCGTTATGATTATACCACGTCGTGTGTTAACTGAGTTTGACCTCAGTTGACTGAAGTTGACCGAGTTGACTAATGCGGAGCGATGGTTTGACCGAGGCTCGAATCCGCATCAAAACCAAAGCTGAACCTCGTGAACCTGTTTAGATGGGAACTCCAGTTTGAGATTTAAATGAACCAAAAACCTGAGCCAAAGCTTGAAACGAATGAAAACCGAACCAAACCTGAAACTGACCTGAAATCAACCTGCTGAATGTTGACGTGAACCCGAGCTAACCTGAACCGAAATACGACAGAAACCGAAACCATGAAATCCGAGTAACTGAGCTGGTTACCCGTAACTTGAACCAACGAGACCCGAAACGAATCTGGGTTGTCCGTTCCAATCTTGAACCCGAACGTATCTTGAACCGAAACAAACCCGACAGAACTGAATCGGCAGGCCCGAGACCGAACCAAATCGACACAGCTCGAGCTAACCACTGTACCGAGTCTGTTCGAGTCAAACAAAATGCCTGAATCGACGCTGAGCGGAAGTTGTATCGAATAAACTCAAGACAAACCTGAACCCAAAACTAACCGGAACCGCCGGCTGGAGTGACGCCGACGACGTCGCCGCCGTCGCGGCTCTCTCTTCTCTCTGCTTCTCTCTCTCTCTCTGTGTCTTTCCCTCTCTACACGTCGCTGCACCCTCGTCGCCGCCACCAGACGGTGGTGGCCGTTCATCTCTGGCGCCGGTCAGGTATTGGAAGGGAGGGAAAGGAGTGGAAGGTCTGTTGTTGGTATGATGTGTTGAAGAAGATGAAGGTACTGATAATATGTAGAAGGAGAAGTGAAATAGGAGGGAATTCAAGTGTGGGTGTTGGCATGTGCGGCTGATTCAAGATTAAAAGGATATTTAGGGTTTGCAACTTATAACAAAAGGTATTAATAGTTAGGTTTTTTTTACCGGGCTTGGGCCCCAGGCCCACAAGCCCGCTTCACGCGGCCCGATACGGTACTGAAGCCCGATTTCACAACTGAACGTCGTGATATATCGTAGGAAATTATTATTTTTTTTTGTTCTAAAAAAACACAAAAATGATGTCGGAGATGAGTGCGTGATGCGTTCGTTGTCGTTTGCGTTGAAAGCGCGTAAAAAGTGTGCCGGTTGTCATTTCTAACCAGTTTCTCGCTCTGATTTCGACTGCGATTAAAAAAAATAAGAAGCGAACATGTACTTCCTAAATATATATAAATGCAGAAAATACGAGGCGTTACAGTCTCCCCTCCTTTATGAAATTTCGTCCCGAAATTTATTCAGAAGGAAGAATTGAAAGGGTCTTGGCAAACATAAGAGGATTGTTCTAATAGACGAATACGAGTATAAGGATTGTATGCGTACTGAAAGCGATGAGTTAAGAATGAGGTATCGTCGTGGATAATCAGATATAATGCGTTTGTGAGTTGTTTAAAGTTTGAATTAGGTCAAAAAGGTCTGCAACACACTGAATTTCTCATGGCTCGTCTTACGAAAGTTTGGTAATATGATGAAAACACTTATATATAGGAAGTACCAGCGGCGTATCCACCATGTTTTGACCATATTACGTCCGTTTCGTATTCGGTGTCATGTTACGTTCCATGCCTTACCATACGTAGTTGTACACTCTATGGTTTCCCATACGCCCATCACTATAATCCCGTGTGCACCCGCAATTATATTGATCATCGCATGATCCGCATAGCTTGTACTAGTCGTGTATGAATTAAGGTATGCATAAATTATGAAAATAAGACTGCGTGTGAAAGAAATGTAGCATATAAGCATGTTTGTGTTCCAAATAGCATAAGATCAACGTAAGCGAATTCCTCAGGTTTCGCTCGCGTATGGGTGCGAAAGTATAAATCTTGTGTATAAATGAAGCATAAGCATAGCATAAGTTTAAATATGAATACACACGTGAGCATAAACACAACACGCATGGCATGAGTAGGAAAAAAAGTTAAGCATAATGTGTATGAAAAGTTAGTATAAGTGTGAGTACAAACATGAGTATAAGTATAAACACAAAGCGTATGAGTATGAATACGAGTATATGTATGAACATAAGATGTATGTGCATAGATATGAACGTGAATATAGGTGTAAAACATGAAGGTTTAAGTATGAATAAAATATATGTTGTATGTATATAAGTGTAAACAAGGTTGTATATGCGTAAATGAGAACATAAAATGTATGAACATAAATATGAATGTAATATAAACATGAATGTAAGTGCATCGTAAATGTATAATTGTGGGTGTATGTATAACGTAAAACGTATGAATTTTGAATCGTGAGTATAACATAAATGTGTAAGTGTGAACATTAGTGAAGACATAAAATGTATAAGGATGGATGTAGGAAATAATGATTTTGTTCATAGTATAGATCAAAATACATGAGTTTGTGCACGTAAAAGGTTAAAAATTTTGAGTATGAAAGAAAAGGGAACGAGTGACGCGCGTGAGATTGTCGTGAGATATTGACTTAAACGTGTAATATGATATGCATATATAGTTGTTTGCGCAAAACGTGAAGTTAAAATAGATTGAGTTGTCACGAAATATAGACTCTAGTTTGTGAATGTAAGAGAGAATAATACGTTTATTGGTTATGTGGAAAGTACTTTGTAAAGGAATGGAAATGCTACTGCGGTTATAAAAGAGTTTACATAAGTTGAAAATTTGTCGGTTCTTATGAAGTTTCCTTGCCCACGTGTTTTGAATTTAATTGACGTATCGAGTGAGGTTTTGAAAAGTTCTAGAGATTAATAAGTTTGCATCGTTTGAAGTAGCTTTGTGTTAGAAAATTCTGAAACTTACAGCTTCTTGTGAAAAAGTTGATCCTTAGAAAAAGGAATTTGGTACATGAACTTAGTGATTGTTGAAAAATGTTTCATTGGTTTTGAAAAGGAATTTTAGTAAATGATTGAATAATATTGGTAATATTTTATAGGTGTGTGCAAAAAAGTTGATTTGATTCTCAACTGAGAATAACAATCTCTAGTTTAATGGTGTGAGAGGAGCGTCTTTCAATGTTTTCGTTGATTGGTGAATTTGTGGGCAACGGATTTATTAAACCGATTATGCTGACAAGTAGTATTTCGTGAAATTTTTGAAAATCGAGGAACACGCGTTTATGGTAACATTAAAAAAAAATTTGTGTATGCTAGTGATGTGAAAATAGATTATAGAATAAGATGTACGTTTAAATAAATGAAGCATTTTGAAATACATGATAAATGATTTAGGTATAAACATGATCTTGTTTACATAATATAGCCTATTAAAAGAAAGCGTTGGTAACGATCACCTAGGTAAGGTAATCACCCCTAATCCGTTGGTGAGATCGTTGTAAGATGAGAAAAGAAGCGGAGTTAATCGTCAAGGTAAGGAAATCACTCCTATCTCGATGATATGTCTCTGCTCGTTACAAAAGTGTAATTAAAATTACGTGAAATCATGCATGCTAATAATGTATAATCGTTTGAAAAGTAAGAGCATGATGTGTGCGCAAAATGAAAACTCGAAAAATTGTTCAAAATTGACAAAAGATCGAAAATAATAAAGCGTAAGCTCGAATAAAACTTGGATGGTTCCAAACGGAACATTGACTAACCAAAGTGGTCGAAAGATCTTTTGAAATTGAGAAGCATGCTTTGGCCTAATGGGTGGTATACTCTCGCCGATAAGTCGGTTAACGGTATTCACCCTTCCAGTTACTACATGCTCCAAATCAATCGAAAATTCGAGACTTGGTGGGATTTTTGAAAATCAAGGAGCGGAACTAGTCGTCAAGGTGCGGGTTTCACCCCTAACTTGACGATTTCGTGCCCTAAGTGTGGTGGTTACTCGTCGGGTCAAAATTTAATTTCAACACCTTGACGAGCGTCCACTAGAATTTAAATTTGAAATTTCCATTAAGATGTGGATTTCACTCCTAACTTAATGGTGTAATTTCGTGCAAAATAGAATTTAACGGAATGAGAGTCGTTTACCAAATTGTGGGTTTCACGCCTATTTCGGTAAACTCATCTCGTTTGTACAATACGAGTGTTTTCGAGTTTAAGAAAAATCGAGTGAAATGCTTTAGAAGAGGGCGTACGCTAAGGGAATACACAAGCAAGTATAAACACATAAGAAGGCGCATCAAGAATGGTACATAAAGAATGGGACAATAAAACAAGTACTAACGCATAGAGAAATATGTCAAGAATACACATAAAGAATCGAAAAATGGAACAAGTATTAACACATAATAAAACAAGTATAGCACGTTAAGTGTTAACACATAAGTGGCATATATGTTTAAAAGATCAAAAGAGAATAAATAAAAACAAATAAGGTAGCAAGTAAGCAGTTTCAAGCAAAACATAAGAATAAAGCTCTAAAACTATAGACTAGGTTAAAGCATTCCTACTTTTCCTAATTCCCTATAGTTATGGCTCTGATACCAATCTGTCACACCCCAACCAATGGCGGAAACATCGGGATGAGACGAAGTGTGAAGATTGCTAGAGACATCATAACGCTATTTGTGACAATGTTTAATAAACTGATTTCATTTCATAGAGTAAATTGTCAACATTACAAGAAATTCAAATACAACAAGTTCAAAGGAAATACATGACAACATAATCAAAATTGATACAACATATTAAACCTAAACATCTATATGTGTATCTAGGCATCAACACTACTTCTTTTCATAGCATCGTCATCATCAACCTGTAACATGTTTAAAATACAATTCAATGCAAAAGCAAAGGCGAGTATACAAGTTTGGTACGTACATAACAAAAGATAAGTTTTAAACAATTCCTCATAGCAAGCATGTGATTCAAGATAAACAATAAATTTGGCATGTGTCAAACATATCAAACCAATAATGAAACGGAAGATGCTTATGACATAACTACAAGTCTACGGGTGGGTCGTTAATCCTATAGCGCTACATATGTCATGGTTAGGCTCGTACGAAGTTAATGATAAGTTTAACACATAATGTCCTCAACCCAAGTTTAAAGTATCAAGCAATCACGTATACAAGCATGTTATAGGAATGTTCATGTGTTTAAGCAAAATGTTCATGTGTAAGTTTTTGATAAGTAAACATGTTACACCCCAAAAGTGGTAAAAGTAAAGAGGGGAATACGAGTATACTCACAGAATTGCTAAGTCTTCCGATTATCCAAGCGTTGACGAGTGTAAAAGATTAGGAGGATATAACACCAAGCTCACCCTAGATGGGCAACGAAGGTGTATGAGTAAACGGAATTACGATGAAGGATGGAATTGAAATTAGAGTATAATTTGTTAATATAAATGTATATATACATATATATTTATATAGTTTAAGTAAGAATTCTAAACTAAGTTTATCGAGAGTATTGTTGAAATGCTGTCAAAAATAAAAAGCAAATATACTTTTATATCCATTTTATAAAAAAAAAATAAACGAATTTGATAGGTTTCGTTTTATGAATTTAACATGTTTCGTTATACCGATTTTACGAAAAACGGGCAGAGTTTCCTCTGTTTTTGTATGATCCCGACAACCAAAGTGTCGATAAAATTGTCAAAACTCAATAAACAATCACATTATATATAAAATTATCGTCAACGTCGAACGTAAATAATCACTACACTTAACGGTTCGAGTTCGTTTTTAAAACAATAAATAGTTATCTAAGTAATAATAACAAAATTTGTGTCGTTATGATTATACCACGTCGCGTGTTGACTGAGTTTGACCTCAGTTGACTGAAGTTGACCGAGTTGAGTAATGCGGAGCGATGGTTTGACCGAGGCTCGAATCCGCATCAAAACCAAAGCTGAACCTCGTGAACCTGTTTAGATGGGAACTCCAGTTTGAGATTTAAATGAACCAAAAACCTGAGCCAAAGCTTGAAACGAATGAAAACCGACCCAAACCTGAAACTGACCTGAAATCAACCTGCTGAATGTTGATGTGAACCCGAGCTAACCTGAACCGAAATACGACAGAAACCGAAACCATGAAATCCGAGTAACTGAGCTGGTGACCCGTAACTTGAACCAAGAGACCCGAAATGAATCTGGGTTTTCCGTTCCAATCTTGAACCCGAACGTATCTTGAACCGAAACAAACCCGACAGAACTGAATCAGCAGGCCCGAGACCGAACCAAATCGACACAGCTCGAGCTAACCACTGTACCGAGTCTGTTCGAGTCAAACAAAATGCCTGAATCGACGCTGAGCGGAAGTTCAATTGAATAAACTCAATACAAACCTGAACCCAAAACTAACCGGAACCGCCGGCTGGAGTGACGCCGACGACGTCGCCGCCGTCGCGGCTCTCTCTTCTCTCTGCGTCTCTCTCTCTCTCTTTCTGCGTCTCTCCTTCTCTACACGTCGCTGCACCCTCGTCGCCGCCACCAGACGGTGGTGGCCGTTCATCTCTGGCGCCGGTCAGGTATAGGAAGGGAGGGAAAGGAGTGGAAGGTCTGTTGTTGGTGTGATGTGTTGAAGAAGATGAAGGTACTGATAATATGTAGAAGGAGAAGTGAAATAGGAGGGAATTCAAGTGTGGGTGTTGGCATGTGCGGCTGATTCAAGATTAAAAGGATATTTAGGGTTTGCAACTTATAACAAAAGGTATTAATAGTTAGGTTTTTTTGACCGGGCTTGGGCCCTAGGCCCACAAGCCCGCTTCGCGCGACCCGATACGGTACTGAAGCCCGATTTCACAACTGAACGTCGTGAAATATCGTAGGAAATTATTATTTTTTTTTGTTCTAAAAAACACACACAAATGATGTCGGAGATGAGTGCGTGATGCGTTCGTTGTCGTTTGCGTTGAAAGCGCGTAAAAAGTGTGCCGGTTGTCATTTCTAACCATTTTCTCGCTCTGATTTCGACTGCGATTAAAAAATAAGAAGCGAACATGTACTTCCTAAATATATATAAATGCGGAAAATACGAGGCGTTGCAGAGGGATCCTTCAAACGAGATTTCAGGGGTTACCTATATATCCAAGTAGTGTTCCCCACGAAATAAGCAAGTTTGAATTTAAGTTTATATCCCGAAAAAGCTTACTAAATGTGTAAAAACCTATCGGCATATCATCAGTGAGACCGTTTAACGCTATTTAAACATTACATTTCTTTAGCATACTGTAACTGTCTACTGATGTATTATCATTTCCTCTTCTTTGACACCAAAACTCATTGTGTATTTTATCATGTTTTTGACTTTTTCAAATTTTCAAATGTTTTTGGAATTTCTGAAATTCTTTCTTCCCCTAAAATGCAAACACATTTAAAGAAATTTGAAAACAAACTGTACAAGTAAGTTGACAACCGATATAAAATCACATCAATTCGCCATCCACTTGGCATAAACAATCAGAACTCCCCCTTACAACAAACTTTTTTCCCATTGTGATTTCAAAACACTTAAGTTTGTTTTAATCAAATGGTTTTTCCTGAAAATAAGTTTTGTTGATTGATATTACCATTTGTAGGATAGGGGTTCATCATAGTGTTTTCTTCAAAATACCACTTGTAAGAATAGTTCAATCAAGTTCAACCTAATGACCTTGATTAACCTTCTTATAAAATCACAACCTCTTTTTCAACCACATGGCTTACCAACCAATACCTCATGTAGGTTGAATTCTCAAGATGCCGATACCTACTCCTCACTTACCAACCTGGGAGTTCCGGCAAGTCATACCTTTACTATTTTTCAAAACAATATAAGAAAGATGCCCGATTCATTCTCCACGATTACCAACTTGGGAGCTCCGGCAAGTCATACCTTTTTACTGTTCGTAGTAGGTACCATCCCAGTCACAAACCAGGGATGATACTTTACCTTGCTTCTTTGTTTTCTTTTCGTAAAATTCCTTGACTCCCTTGACCTTCGTGTCAATCATTTTTCCAAAAATATTATGAACAGTAGAATTAAAAGTTTTTTCAACATCAAAATCTTTCTTTTCAGAAAAGAATTGATTTGAAATCTCAACTTTTCCAACTTTCTTCTTAAAATTTTCAGCCCGAAGTGGTGGGAAATTCACATCATCCACAGTCGGCACTGATTTTTCACTTTTTGATTCAACTTGTGGCTCATCTGACTTTGTGGAATCAGATTCATCGCCAGAAGATAGCTCCTCTGATTTTGACGAATCAGAATCATTGCTAAAACTATCATCAGACTTCTTAACAACCCATTTTTGGTTGTCAAGGTTTCCTCTTTTCTTGTAAAACCTGTTTGAACATTCACCAATATCAAAAGTTGAGTTTTTGAAAAGTTTAGTTCTATCAATTGGTGGTTCAAACACAACTTCTTTATCTTTCAGTTTACGAGAAACTCCCTGTTTTGATTTTATTGCCTTGGAACAATTTTTGGCAATATGACCAACAGTGTTACATTGGAAACAGGTTCTAGTTTCTTTCATCTGATCAACCGTCCTCATCTCTTCTTGCTTCTTCGCAAGAAATTCTTTGTTCGACTGGTTTCTGAAAAGATTTTCTTTCTCTTCTTCAGATGATGTACCTGAAACAAATATCATTTTTGATTTAAAATCTCGAACATATTTTTCATTTTTATGATTTTTATGATTTTCTGGTGGAATAAATCCAAGACCTTTCTTTTTGAAATTACCGTTATGGTTTGGTTTCTTGTGAAAACCAGAACCTGAACTGTAACCCTTTTTCTTGTTTTCTCTTTGTTGAACTCTTGAGGTATACTTTTTAGGTTTATCATTAAGATTTACATCTTTTATTTCAGAAATATTAATTTCTGTTAGTTTGAAAACCTTTTTAATCATGTCAGGTTTGACACCTCTTATTGGAAATTCCTCATCAAAATATAATTTGTCAGAATCATTCAAAGTATATGCAACTTTAAACGTTTCGTCATCCAAAGTAGATTTTGATAACAGGAATTCTTTATTGTATACTCTTTTGCCCTGTTTGTTGGTTTGACTCGGAGTGCTGGACTCAGACTTTGACTCTGACATAGACTCCGACTTTGACTCCTCAGTTTCATCTCTATCCAACACCTGATCGACCAATTTCTTTATTAACTCGGACTCATGATCAGTGTCAGATGACGTAAACGTCACATCAATATTTTCTGGCAAGTTAACTGAAGACTCCGACTCCCACTTTAAGTTTGTTGCCTTTTCGACTCTTTCTGAATTTGGATTTCTCGGAGAATATCCATTTTCAAGCGGGGGTGGACACTTGTTGTAACTGGCACCTTGTTTCTTACCAGATGTCTTTGATTTAGTATCCTTCTTCTTTTCTTTCTTCTTCTCAGAAGTCTTTTCTTCAGAAGCCTTCTGTTCTTTAGTTACTTCATCATCTTCAAAAGCCTTCATGCCTTCAACAGTTGGATAAATCCTGTCAATGACATAAGAAGTACATGAGTAACTTTTCAACAAACGATTAACTCTTTCAGTTTCAATTCTTAGTGTTTCAAGTTTTTGTTCAAGCACAGCACACTTCTCAATGTAATTGTACACAACTTTCTGCTTTATCATGAAAGCTCCCTGAAGTGTCTTCATGGCTGTTGCTTGTTCTTCACTTGATTGATTGTATTGATTCATGGCCTTGTTCAGAACATCATAAGACTCCTTCAGCCTGTTCATGTTGTTCATCAGCTCACTGTTTTTCTTCTTTATAATCTCACAGTTTTCACAAATCAATGGAATCTTTCTTGCATCAACTTCTTCATCAACTTTGAATTTTGGAACCTCCTTAACCTTTTTTCTTATCATTGGAACCTCTTCATCATCACTGCTGACTGGTGTTTTGATATTTTTCTTTTTAGCTTTTTCATCTTCACTATCACTTTCTGCCATCATTTTAAAATAATCTGCCATTCGTTTTGCATAATACTCTCTATCATCATCACTATCCTCTTCAACTCGAGCAACAAACGCTTTTTGATATGAAGTTTTGTTTGGATCATAATCATCCCAACTGAAACCTTCCCAGTTAAACCCTTCTGGTAACTTTTCATCATCTTGGTTTATCAGGCATGCTTTGTTATTAGCTGAAATATATTTGTCCCAACTGAATCCTTTGGTTGGCTCTTTGTCATCCTGATTCACCATACAAGCTCTCTTTGAAGATTCCTCGATTACTTTTCTACCATGTGCCACTTGCGGTTCTTGTTGTTGTTGAGCAACTTGATGATAGATCGATTTCCGATAGTAATCATTGTTGTTGAACGGATTTTGAGCTCCACTTGCTTCGCGATTAGTGCACTCCCTCTTGAAGTGTCCTTTTTCCCTGCAGCGAAAACATGTGACTTTAGATTTATCAAAGCCTAAATTAGAAACAAATGCATCACGGAAGTCATCTCTTCCTGTGATCTATTTAAATTTCTCAGCTCGTCTTAACACACTAGCCAAACACCATTTTATGTCCATCAATTCCATCTCTTTAGCATCGATCTGATCGTAATCCTATCTTGTCAACATTGGATTCCCGATCCGACCTCCTACTAGATTTCCATAAGACTCCAAAACAGTCCCCAACAAAGACATGTGACTTTTCGCAACTTCTTCAGAATAATCCTGATCATTCTCAAGATTCAATACAATGTTGCATTGTAGCTTCTTGCCATTCTTTGTTGAAGAAAAATTTGGATCAAATGATGGATATGATGAAAAACTTGTGTTGCTGTTTGATCCTTTAGAAGAACTTCCTGATGAACTCTTTGCATTGAATGCAGTCTCTACCTTTGGTGACATATTGGTGGTTTTATCACTGACCCCACCTTTGTAATAAAGTCCGATGTCTTGTTCACCGTCGAAATCTTTCATTCTTAAAACCTTTCTCTGTTCCATCTCCCGAGCCTCAATCTTTTCAATGAACTTGCTCAGTGTCAGATTGCTAAAACCTTTCTTGTTTCTCAACATCATGAGATATGTACCCCAAGTCTCATATGGCAACGCATCAGCCAAGTTTTCGATCAACTCTTCATTATCTTTGTCGATGCTCAATCTCTTCATGTTGGCTAACAGATTACAGTATCTTTCAATGATTTGCTTTGTGCTTTCATTTTTCAACCCATGAAACAGATCAAATTCTTTCTTTAAAAGCGACTTTTTGTTCTTGACCATCTCTTGGCTTCCATGAAACTTCGATTTTAATGCTTTCCAGATTGAATAAGAAGTTCCATTGTGTTGCAATAAAACCAAGATATCTTCTTTCACAGCTTGTTGTAGTAGACTTAGCATCATTTTCTCATCTTTGTATTTCTTTCTATTTTCAGCACTCAGATCTTTAATTGCTATAATCTCCTCATCATCATTCATCGGTCTAACGTATTTCGTCTCGACACATTCCCAAGCATCTAAGTAGTTAGCTTGTACCCAGTTCTCAAAACGTCCTTCCCATCCCTTATACTCCTCGATGTTCATGAGCTTAGGCGGTTTTTGCATAGTCCCCGTTTCATTTTCCAACATCATGTTCTATGCGATAGTAATCGGGGTAACCGGGGTAGCGAATGCGTTGTAAAATTCCTCTTCCATGTTTCTGTTTTTTCAAAGTTCATTAAAACAGTGTTTTCAAACGGAATCACAATCTCAAACGGAATCCCAATTCAAACGAGATCACCCTGTTCAAGCGAAATATCAACTTTCAAATGAGATTACTTTCGAGCGGAATACCTTTCAAACGAAATACCTATTTTCGTTTGATGTGTTAAGCGGAATCACACTTTTGAAGCGGAATATGGATTTCAAACGGAATATCCCAATCTTTTCAAGCGGAATACTGGTTCAAGCGGAATTAACCAGTATTTTCAAACGGAATCAGATTCAAAATGTGATTTCAAGCGAAATCAACAGGTCAGTTCAAGCGATATTATGCTGATGTCATATTCTCGAGCTGTTTTTCAAGCGGAATTACAGATGTTACTGATTTTAGATCGAATTAAGATCTGAAACTTTCAAGGCTTTATTAGAACACTGTTGCGCACATTGTGTGAGAAATTTAGCCGATTTTAACTGTGAAAAGTTTGTTAATTTTGAAAAGAAGGTGTAGAAATCAGAATTTGCAGCTGAATTGGTGTGAACTCTTCCTCCTGAGCTCTGATACCACTTGTAGGATCGTTTTCAGACCCGAACGAGTCGAACAGAAGATTTTTTCTCAATACGAAAGGCGGAAACAGACGTACTAAGGTCAATTCAGCAAGAATATCACTTTAACTGTCGATTTGATTGATATAATAACGTTTTACAGCGAGACGACACTTCGGCAGCACTTCGTTGCACTGACCGAAATTGTTACAAATGAAATCAAGACACCCCTATATATAAGATTCTAATTTCGCTTGAACCGCCTTCAAGCGGAATTATGTTTCAAGCGAGATTAGCTTCAAGCGGAATTAATACATGTGATTTCGCTTGAATGTGCCATGACACTTTCAAGCGGAATTACATATGTTAAATTTTGTTTGAAACTGTCACTCACCCTATATTTGACATTTTCCTCGTATTTCGTGCCCTGATCTATCTAAATACAAATAAGACTCGATACAAGACGAAGTCGACAGACGCATGCACCAACAAAAACCCCTGAATCACCAACCGAGGTTAGAAGTTTCTTAGGATTAGCCGATTATTACAGAAGATTTATTCAAGATTTTTCTAGAATAGCCATTCCCTTAACTAAGTTAACCTGTAAATCCGTTAAGTTTGAATGGGGACCAAAACAAGAAGAAGCCTTTAGAATTCTTAAGAAAAGATTAACCCATGCACCCATACTAGCGTTACAAGAAGGAACTGAAGATTTTGTAGTCTATTGTGACGCTTCTAAGTTAGGTTATGGATGTGTATTAATGCAACGTCAAAAGGTTATAGCTTACGCCTCTAGACAACTTAAGAATCATAAAGAGAATTATTCAACCCATGATCTGGAGTTAGGAGCTATAATTTTTGCCCTTAATAAGGTATGTTTTTGGGCAAAAAGAATTGAATATGAGATAAAGACGCTGGATGGAGATACTTAGCGATTTTGATTGTAATATCCAGTATCATGCAGGAAAGGCAAATGTAGTAGCTGATGCTTTAAGTCGAAAGTATCATGAAAAGCCGAAACGGGTACGTTCTCTTAAATTAAATCTGCAAGTAGATTTAATTGATCAGATTAGAAAAGCACAAGAATCAGTAATCAAAGATGATACTGAAAAGTTGAAAGGAATGATTAAGGAATTAGAACAAGGAACAGATGGAATTTGGAGATTCCATAAGAAAATAATGTGGACACCTAAATTAGGAAACCTACGCCACTGTATATTAGAAGAAGCCCATAAATCTAAGTATACGATGCATCCTGGAAGTGATAAGATGTATCAGGATTTAAGAACGCATTTTTGGTGGATAGGAATTAAAAAGGATATAGCAGCATATGTTGCAAAGTGTTTAACCTGTTCACAAGTCAAAGCTGAACATCAGAAACCCTCAAGTTTATTGCAACAGTTAGAAATGCCTGTTTGGAAATGGGAATTAATAACAATGGATTTTGTTACCAAATTACAAAAAACAAGAAAAGGTAATGATACAATATGGGTGATTGTAGACAGATTAACCAAGTCAGCTCATTTTCTACCAATAAAAGAAACTTTCAATATGGAACAATTAGCTAAATTATATGTAAATGAAATAGTTTCATTACATAGAATTCCTCTATCAATTGTTTCTGACAGAGATAGTCGTTTTACCTCTCATTTTTGGACAAGTTTCCAAAAAGCCATGGGAACTAAGTTGAATCTAAGCACCGCTTATCATCCTCAAACGGACGGACAAAGCGAAAGGACAATTCAGACAATGGATGACATGCTTAGAGCTTGTGTAATTGATTTCGGAGGTAATTGGGACGATCATTTACCATTGATATAAATTTCTTATAATAACAGTTATCACACAAGTATCAATGCTGCACCATTCGAAGCACTTTATAGACGAAAGTGCCAAACACTAGTTCGTTGGGCAGAAATTGGAGAAAAACAACTATCTGGACCTGAGATAGTACAAGAAACAACAGACAAGATTATTCAAGTCAAGGAACGATTGAAAGCAGCACGTGATCGACAAAAGAGTTATGCTGATAACAGACGTAAGTCTTTGGAATTTTAGGTCGGAGATAAAGTATTATTGAAAGTCTCTCCTTGGAAAGGAGTGGTAAGATTCATCAATAGAGGAAAGCTAAGCCCCAGGTATGTTGGGCCTTTTGAGATTATTAGAAGAATAGGACCTGTAGCCTATCAGCTACAACTACCAGAGGAAATGGCAGGAATACATGATGTATTTCATGTATCTAATCTCAAGAAGTGTTTAGCTGATGAATCACTTGTAGTACCTCTTAAGGATATAGAGGTAAATGAACAGTTAAAGTTTGTAGAGAAGCCTCTACAAATTGAAGACATGAAAGTTAAGAACCTCAAGCACAAGAGAGTAGTTCTGGTCAAAGTGAAATGGGACTCCAAAAGAGGACCAGAATATACATGGGAGCTTGAATCAGAAATGCAAAGGAAATATCCACACCAGTTCCAATAGATCTCGAGGACGAGCTCTAAAACAAGGTGGGGAGGATATAACAACCCTCCTGAATATTTTGACACCCTAAAATATATTAAAATATACTAATATGTCCTAAAATACACCCCGTACGTGAAAACCGAGCCCGAATACCTTTATTTTTATAAAAATTAATTAAAATCAGGTTTTTATGGGCACTCGCGGGCCGCGTAGCCTTTGGCTACTGCTTACGCAAGCCGCGACAGCTACAAGATCAGGCGACATCTGGTGCTGCCACATGTCATCATCGTGGCGGAGCTAGTGTGGTGAGTGGGCCAGGATAGGGCCTACCAGCCTACTACGCGGGCCGCGTAGACCTTGGCCTGAGTTTACGCGAGGTGCGACAAGACCAAAATCAGGCCCTATATAAGGAGGGCATCGGGCCTTCAGTTAGTTCGTTGATTTCTCGACTTTCTCTCTCGAATTTCTTATAGTAGGCACTATACTCGGGTATAATATCCCCCTAATTAACGAAGCTCTGCCCCAATGTAAGTATCATAACCCCGGTTACGTATTAGATACGCTTCCCGATTGATTCAGAGTTTCGAAACGGCTCTCGAGGTTCTGCCCGACGTAGTCGTTGGAACGCCGTCTCGGGGAGGGTATTACTAATGTAAATATAAAGGGTTATTATACTAATGCGTGTGCATTGTGTAAATTATAGATAATCACCAGGAAACCCTTACAGAAAACCTAAGACAACAATGTGAGTAATCTCCTTTTTTGTAAACTGTTTTTACAAAACCTTAAATGTTTTACAATGTGATTAAGCAGTGATTGAGTCTTTGTAGTTCTTCAATTACTGCCGGTATGTTGGGGTTTTGTATGCAAAATGTGGAACACGTTACCATTGGACAACGAGTTAGCCAATGTGTAATATGACCCACCAGTCAGGATTGACAATACTGAATGAGTAATTGTGTAGAAATAAAAAATGCGATAACTCTTAATACTGTTAAAGGATAAAACTCTTCTTGATTAAACTGAGATTCACTCACCAGTATTTCCCACTGACAAAATGTTTTTAAACGCGTTTCAGGTAACAAAATGTGAAAGCCAACTAGAAGCCAGCTAGACAGCACTGAAGGCTTGGAAAAGTGGCTATAAAAGTTACCTAAATAAAAGAAGATGTTTTATTCAATAAAATAGGGATTTTCCCTATGAAAATGTTTGTAATGAAAACTTGGGTTTTATCCCAATATGTTTAATACTATAAAAGTGTAGTATTTACTCTGATAAACATTTCCTAACTACGGTCCTGATGAAATTTCCGCTGCCAAATTGATAAACAAAATGATACCACCAAAACTGGTCTTGCGGCCGCCCGTTCTCGGGACAGATAGGGGGCGGGGGTTGCGACACTAGCTCGCCTATAAATATAGACTAGGGGTTTATTTGTTAGTGCTAGTTGCTTGGTTTGTCTCTGAGGTGAAGCTCTGTCTAATTCTCACTTTAAGCATTGAACTCGTTGTTGATTCTACTTCCAGACTGTATATGGATTCCGCACTTCTATAGTGATCGAGATTCGACCTGAGTTGTTCAATCTAGAGCCAAACCAACCGGTCCTCACATTTTCCAGTGGATCCCATATTTCCTTAGCAGATGCACATGCATATACTTGAGAAAATATGTCATTTGGAAGTGCTATAATCAGAAGTGATTTGGCCCTTTCATCAGTAGACACCAAGACCTTTTCTTCTTGACTCTAGTGATTTTCACTTTTAACAGCGAAGGAGACAGGGATACCTGGTGTTTGCTCAGTTGCTGGAACTACTGGTATTTCAGTAGTTGGTATATGTGGGCCTCTCGCAATGGATTTAAACAGTGCTTGATCATGTCCATTAAGGAAATTGATCATCCTAATTTTCCATTGGTGGTACTCCTCTTTGACCAAGGTCAGAGGTTTTGACATAGAACCAATATTGAAAGCATAATTCCATGTTTGAAAGTTTGTCATATCTAGTTTAAGAGTTGAATATCAATAAAAATATACAGTTGATCTTTTGAAAATGATTTATTCAATCTGCTCTGATACCAATTGTTGATCCCAGATAGAAATACCCAAATACTTAAAATGGCAAGTGATTTCAACTAATAGAAAAATATTGTGCGGAACTAGAAATCAAACTTTCAAGAAACAACTTATAGAATTTTTCAAGTATATTGATGACTTTGTAAAACAAAGTTATTGGATATTACAAAATGAATACTCAAAGATTTCTATTCGAAGGGAAATGGAGTTTGTGGTGTGTGTATTGAATGCTAAGCAAAACTCATTTATCCTCCTGGGTTGACATCTCTATTTATAGAGAGTCTAGATCTGAATAAACATTTATTTATTCATCATTTTCTCTGCACAAAGTGACTTTTTGGCACATTCATTGAATTGGTTATTGTCAACTTGTTACTTTTTGGGTTTGTGTCAGGGCTTATCTCGAAGGCAAGTTGGTCCACCAGAATTTCTGGTGACCAGCTTACCAGAATTCTGATGAACTTGATTATCAGATTTCTGGTGATCAGACTTACCAAATTCTCATGATAAATACTAGATTTATCATCAAACTTCATCAGAAAGGTCTTGTCTGATTGTCTTCTTTGTCTTGATCTTTTCCTGATGCTTAGTTGAAGATGTATCTTTCTTTTCTTCTTGTCAAGTTATCATGTAGGCACCTTTTTAGTGATACTCCTTGACTGTATCTACAGCTTATTATCGGCTTGATCATCTTTTTCTTCAATACTTACATTTAAAGTTTCATAACAACCAATTAATCACTTGTGAAATAATCATGTTTGTTCAGCCGTGAAGGTTTCGGCGTATTCAATTAACCTATTTTTCAACTTTTTGATTTTTTTTCAACAAATTTAAAAACAAACATATTTTTTCATTTTTCAATTTTTGACAAAATAAAACAGATTTTTGGTTTTTAAATTTTACTATTTTTAGTATTTTTGATTTATGATTTATTTATATACAAAAACAAACAAACTCCCTGTTTTTCACTTGCAGGGTGCTGCCACCTCCCGTGCCAGGTTGCTCTGATTCTCCTCTTGTTGACATTCATCCGTCTTCAAGAGCACCTACACATTCAAACAACACAATCATTTGAATTATTCAACCCAGGTCTGTTTGACCTTGGGTATTGTGACACAATAAGAATTGTTCAATTTCGGAAAATCTTTTTCATTTTTAACAAAGACTTTTTTGTTCTTATTTTCAACCTTCTTGGTTGAATCGATTTTCCGATTTGCACTCACAAAAGTTATTCGTTTCTTTGCCACCCAAATTTGACCTGTTTGAATCATTCCTTTGATAGAATCGTGAATCATTTTGACTGTTTTGTTTTGTCAAATCAATTTTTGGTTTCCAAATTGTTTTGGTTCTGAAACATTTACTTTCTGTTTCCAAATCTGTTTTGGCAGAACTTTGGGTGTCGTTGGTTTCGGTTTCCAAGTTTGTTTTGATCCAAACTTGGTTGACTTCTGTGTCTTAACATCAACTTTCCTTTTCTTTTCAACATCAACAGGCGGACACATGCGACCAACATGTCCAATTTGATCACACTTAAAGCATGTTTTCTTTGAAACATCTTTAGCCTGTTGTTGTTGTTTCTTTTGAGCACAGAACTCTTCATTAGTCGGTCGACTAAATTGGAGTTCTTTTTCTTCTTCAGAACTTGTTCCGTGAACAAAGTTTGTCTGTTTCTAAAAATTTGTCTTTTCATATCGTTTCTTTTGATTTTGTTTCTTCTTATAACCCAACCCAACCTTCATGTTTTTCTTTTTGTAACTAGGTTTGTTATAAAAAGTTTTCTTGCTCTTCCCAGCGAATTTTGAAATTTTAGATTTTTCAGTTTCTACCAATTTGAAACCTTTATCAATCTTTTCCGAAATCACATTTTGAATCGGAAATTCAATGTCTGAGAATAATTTGTCCAATCTAATCATGGTATATGCCAATCCTATTGGATCATCATTTTCATCTTTCTCAGATTTTGAATTTTTAAGATAATTTTTATGAAAACTTTCCTCATCTTCATCATGTGATTCGGACTTATCTGTTTTGGTAGACTCCATTGTCAGAACGCTTTCAACAACCTTACCTACCACCTCTGAATCACCAAGATCATCAGATTTGGTGTAAGTCACATCGATGTTGTCAGGTAATTGATCAACCATGTTTATTGCTTTTTCCACCTTCTCATTATCATAGAATGTATAGTTATTCTCCAACGGTAGTGAAACCTGATGATATTCTGACCCAATTCCCTTTTTGTTCTTTTCAGACTTTTTACCATCTGGTGTGATGTTGAAATACGTTCCAGAATGTATGAAGAAGCATGATAACTTTGAAGTTTATTAACAACCTTTCTTTTTCAGCCAATTGTTGTTTAAGTTTAGCAACTTCATCAATGTATTGATTTAAAACCAGTTGTTTTCCTTCATATCTGGCTTCAACAAGTTTAGTTATTTTCTGACATGCTAACAATCTATCATCCAGACTTCTAACTTTACTCTTCAAAGTTTCATAAGCTTCTTTTACCGTATGATATGACAATTTCATTCCATCATATTCTTTTTGCAACTCTTGAATAATTTTATCTTTTTTAAAGACATTCATTGCACTCAGCTAAACACTTTTGTTTTAAAACTTTGTTTTCTTTTTCAAACATATCACATTTCTGTGTCAGTTCTTCTTCTTTTTGTTTAAGAAACCTTTCATTTTCAAGCATTTCAATACATTTTTCTTTAAAAATATGTTCTATTTTAGTAAATTCAGTGTCTCTGGATCTTAATTTTTTATCCTTTTCAGTACAAGCACTACATGTTTCCATGCATTTCTTGCACTGATCATCAGTTTTATTTTCAATTTCATCAATTTTATCAGGTGACTCAACATTATTAGATGACTTAGTAGTTTCAGCTTGAGTTGTTACCTCAACGTGATCTTCTGCCGGTGTGTTGTCAGACGTCTTCTTTAGAATTTCATCTTTCAGCTTCCTGCTCTCATCAACGATTTCTTCTACAGTTTTCTTCTTCTCGACACTGGCATAGATCACCCTTCTTATGCCCTCCTCTACTTCTTTCCTGTAGTTCGGATTCTCTCTAAGCCCTGCAGCCCATACTCCTACAGTTGGAATAGTAGTAACAAGAGCTTCAAAATCTACCTTTTGAGGATCAACTGTCGGATTTCCTTGAGGATCAACAAAACATTGTCTCTCTTTATCCCATCTCTTCGCACTCTTTGCTTCCATGAATACCTCATATACTTTGCTCAATTCCATTCTTGCATGACGATCCTCTCGGCTCTGTCTCATCTCAACAACCAAAGTAGATTTCTCCTTTGGAATGTATTTACTCCAATTAAACCCTTCATCTTCTTGACTCGTTATCAAGGCTTGTTTCCTCTCACTCGAAGAACCTTCACCAATTTTCTTTTGGTTCATCCTCGACGGCTGCTCATTGGTGCGATGATAGATAGCTTTCTTGTAATAGTCTTCATAAAATGGATTCACACTATCATCTGCTTTGTTATTGGTACACTCTCTTTTGAAGTGCCCTTTTTGTTTGCACTTGAAACAAGTGACTTTAGCATTATCAAACCCCAGCTTCATATCAGGCCCTTCAATACATTTTCTCCCCGTGATCTCCATGAAACGTTGAGCCCTCCTGATTACGCTAGCCATACACCATTGAATATCCATGAGCTCCATCTCTTCTGAATCTACCTGGTCATAATCCTCCTTTGTCATATTTGGATATCCGATTTTCCTGCGACCAAGCTTTCGTAAGATTCTAGAATATAAGCCAAAAAACTCATATGTTGTCTAGCAAAATCAGTATTCAAGTTTGGAGAATCTTTCCAATTCTGATTCGGATTTGATTTAGATGATGCAGAAGATGAATGATATCCAGAATCATAGTTCGGAGATTTGTTCTTTGAAGAATCACCAGTGTTGCCAGTACTAAATGTTGTACCGATCTTTGGTGTCTGATTGTTGAGCAACATACTTCCCTGGTAATACAAATCAACATTCTGCTGATAACTTGAACTAGTCATTTTGTTTTGGTTCTGTAACTCTAGATCATGACCTTCAAGTTTTTCAATCAAACCATCAAAAGTGATCTCGTCAAACTTGGCATCATTTTTCAAAACTATCACGAATGTTTTCCAATCATCAACCTGCGGTAATGCTTCAACCGGTTTATCGATAATCTCTTCTTTGTCCTTCTTGATTCCAAACCTCTCCAGCTCAATTTTCAAATGACATAATCTTTCTATCATTTGTCGAACCGTTTCTCCTTTCATGCAACCGAATAAATCAAATTCCTTCTTTAGAAGAGAGATTTTGTTTTTCTTGATATCTTTGCCTCCTTCGGCTTTCAGCTTCAATGCTTCTCACATCGACTTAGACGTTTCACCAGGTTGAATCAAAAAAAGAATACCCTCTCTAACATCTTTTTGTAATAATGTTACCATTTTTAGTTCATTAGAATGATCCTTTTTATCGTAATCTGTTAATTGTTTAACATGAAGTAATTCATTTTTATCGTTCACCGGCTTTTCATATCCAAAAGTTAACGTAATCCAACTATCATAAGCATACACTTTCACCCAGTTTTCAAATCTAGTGCTCCACCAATGGTAATCTTCTATATTCGTCAGTTTCGGTGGCTTTTGATGATTTCCATACCTGTTATCAATGTTCAGACTTTCTGAAATTACATTTGAAACACTTTTCGTTGCGGGTGTCGTTTTGGATGTAAATGCGTTGTAAAACGTGTTATAAAATTCTTCCTCCATGATATCGATCTTTGAATTACGCCTTGATTATCACCTGCAAACATGCAAAACAAATGATTGAGCAAAAATTTTTAAACTGAATACTTAAACCACTTGAAATGTATGAATGATGAACACTTTGAATTCTTCGAGAATATGAATGGGCTTCACACTTAATTCAGCCCAAATGAACTATCTTATACCGAATGGGCTAAAGTATCACGGATGAACTTGAGTTACTAGCGGATGTGTCTGAAACTCCGGATGGACTTCAACTAATGTCCGGATGGGCTCCTTGTTTTGACTAATGGGCCTTATGAATAATCCGGATGGACTTCAAAACTTATGGACTTGTTTTCTTGTGTGTGCAAAGCGTGATATATATTTTATTGATATTTTAAACCCATTTTACACATTACTCAAGTTTTAAATTCATAAAACATGATATTCTACTAACACTAAACACACACTTGGGCAAGTGCACCCATCGTGAGCGTATTATAACGTTGGTAAGATACCGAGATCGTCCAAGGACACAAGAGCTTTTAGTACCAGTTTAACCTCAATGTCTATTCAATCTAAAATTTTGAGAAAAGTTTTAAAATTAAAAACTAAAAATGCAAAAATAAAATAAAATAAAAGCAGATAGACAAGATGAATCACTTGGATCCGACTCGCCTTTAATTTATCCTTTGATATTTTTCGCACTTTTGGACTTTTTAAGAGATTATCTTAGTTATAGTAGTAGGCCACTCTTTTGAAGGTGACGTACCCTCAACCCAGTGGTTTGAGTCAGCAGGGATACAATCCCAAAGGTTCGGAATATTGAAAGACAATTAAGTTAGTTATTAATGCGAAAAGTGGTAGGCCCCTCTTTTGAAGGTGACGTTACCCTCGGTTAAGTGGTTTGAGTCAGCAAGTATACAATCCCAAGAAGCCGGTTTAATGTATTAATAGTAGTTTACATATGAGGGATTCAAGCTATTCGCACCCCCGCCATCCAATACCAGTGGGTATTGAAGGAGGTCCTAGTAAGCTTGAACCAGGTCCTTGTAGGATCTATACACTAAACAAGGCAAGAACCTTACTAAACCATTCCCCTAACCCCCAACCAGGTAGTCAACATGCCTTTATATAGACCGTAAAGACATGAATGATGCAATCTTTTACTTTATATAGACAGTAAAGTAACTTCAAGACACCACGGAAAAATGATAAGAAAAATTCACCTTCAACATAAGAAACTAGTTATTAAAGTCATTAATACAAACCCAAATAAAAAGCGCCAAAAGATTAAAAAACAAAAGTAATACATAAAAGACTTGTCTTCACCAAGTGATGTAAGAGGCTTAACCAAACATGGCCTTTGATTGGCAAGAACTCTTACAATCAACCTTGATCCCGAGACAACTACACACTCTAAAGATGGATGATGGATGATGGTGGTGGGTGTTGGTGTTGTAGTGGTGGTGGAGTGGTGGCAAAGTGGGAGAGTAGTGGTTTGCCAAGGGATGCCTTTGAAGTGAATCAAGCACCCCTATTTATAGCCTGCACATAACTATGGCCATGTCCCCGTGGCAAGCCTTTTCTCTTCCTTCATTAATTGCAAGTGTCAGCAAAGGGCCCCACACGGCCCCGTGGTCAACTTCGTATCTGTACTATCAAGATTTGGCATGATTTTGCGTATCTTTGCATTGACCATGCCCCGTGCTGAGCTGGGCACGCCCCCATGGGCATGGAAGCTTCTACAGGTTTGTCTTTTGTGCAGTTCCCTGACCACGCCCCATGTTCAGCTGGGCACGGCCCCGTGTTGAGCTGGGCACGCCCCGTGGTGAGCTGGGCACAGCCCCGTGGTCAGCTTCTGTCTCTTGTTTTTTCTTTGGGAGATGTTGCCGAGAGGTCAGGCATGTCATGTTATTCCTTCTTCTTGTATTTATGTTAGTATTTGGCTGCCTATTTGTTCCTTTTATTCTTTTAAGCTCATTTGGTCCTGTAAATTCAAAAGGAAGAAAGAAATGTGCTTTTTCCAACATTAGTACTAAAAAAGGGTTAGTTTTATGTCACATTTGATGTAATTTATATGTTGCATTTTGCACACATCATTTTCCAAATGAGGGCCAAATGGACTTAGTAGTTTACGGATGAAATATATTTGGGCCGGATAGAAACCTCCAGCGGAGAGGCCCTATAAAACTCACTAGCGGATACACTGATGAACCACAAACTCCGAATGGACTTTCCAGCAGATAGGCAACCAGATAAGCTAGTCGGACGAATGGGCCTCAAGTTTTTCGAATAGAGTTGATGTTGGGCCAGATGGGGGCTATCTAGTCCGAATGGCCTTGATTTTCTACCAGATGAGAAAATGTTCTAGATGGCCTTTTGTTTTTAGCGAATGGACTTATTAGCTTTTCATTCGGACGAATAACTTTTACTTTTCTAAACAAATGGACTTCAAACATGAACAGATGAGTAACACATTAGGCCTGATGTACACAATCCAGCGAATTTGGGCAGATAGACTTCTAATTTAATTGAAAATTCTGGTAAATCAAGAAATAGCCAAACACTATTTTACTCAATCGGACGGATAGGCGAAGTAACCGAAAGAACTTATATTCACGGATGGACCTTCAAAATGTCCGAATTAACCCCTTCCGGGCGGGTGGCCGTAATACTTTTACAAATTGGCCTGAGTACCTGAACGAATACTCGGGATTTCTTAAGGGGAGTGTACCGTTAACCGTTAAAAAAAAAAAAAAAACTGAACGAATGGACTCCTTACTTTCCTATCTGGGCGGATGGCCCAGATTCAGTTATGGATGAGCTGAACACAACACTGTTCATTCCGACTTTCAACTTCAATTTTTCCAAAATTAATCACTTAAAACTTTGAATTAAAATCTGAAATTTTGTAGGTTTATTTAAACATGTTTTGCGCAAATCATATAAAAAATTTATCCATTTTTATCCATGAAATCAATGAAAATCTGAGTTTTAAAGTTCAAAAATGCAAAAAATGTGAAGATGAAGAAATATGACGAATCTGATGCAATTTTAGCTCCAAAACAGATGAAATCACGTGGATTCTTGTATCTCTAATCCGTGCAATCGATCCCCCGCTCTGATACCACTTGTCGATACGTTTCCGGATTGAATTCGAACTCCCGACGATTGCGAAGAACATGTCTCACGTGCGGAATCCGTGTACGTGTGTGGATCGACACAAGAACGTAATAATATGATGATTCTATTGAAGATTTGACAAAGTACAAAACCTTGAATCACCTTGTAGCACTTTCTCTCTCTAGATCTTCTCTAAGATTCAAAAGTAGCAAAAGTACTAAACTCCTAACATAAGCCTCATATTTATAGGCAAGGCACTAATGAGGCAATGGTTAGGTGGATGTGGCATTTGTTTATTGGCATGGCTAATAGCCGTCGGACCCAAATGACACAAATTTAAAAAAATCATTTAAAAAAATATATATATACTCCCGAATATAAAAACTCACATTTCCACCCTTTTTCACCTTATTCTTTACCAACGTTATACTTTATATAATCTTTTTACTTTTTTATAAAAAAATCATGCATCCACACAACCGCAACTTCAATCCAAATAACCCCTATGGTGTGGGCGAAGTACCAAACACCACTTCGCCTCAAGCGTCTCAACCAAACAACGCTAATATCCCGATCCAAACATACTGTCGTACGACCAACTTCTTGCAAACCTACCTTTTATGTTTCCACCACAAATGCAACAATCGCTCACTCCTCTGTCTTGAACGCCCCTACACCCGAACAAACGAGCTTTATCACAAAACCTTGGGTCGAGATCACTATCAGAAAAATGACAGTCTCTTGTCAAAGTGGTGTGAAATAAATACCACCATGATCGCTGATAGGACCTAGAAATCTAACAAACGTAACTGACAAATTTAACTGCTGGAAACTTAAATACTATAAGATAGAAGACCCGATTCGAGATGGGTTAATCTCCAAGAACAAAGGTATGGATACCCAATTAAGATAACATAAATGTGACACCTGTGTCACTTCAACCATCAAACAAAGACCAAACCAATAAAATATTATATTTCATACTTGGGATTTGTATAAATATATGTATCATTTCCACATATCAATTCTTGTTCAATTTCAAGCCTTAAATCGCTTTCTGGAAGGTTATACGCGCACTGATGCGTAAATATAACCATTTTAATGCAAAAAACACTCTGGAATAGTGACACAGGCTTAACATACCTTAAATAACCTTTACATAACTTAGAAATAAGTTTTGAAGGCTTTGGTATGGCAAAATCAAGTTTATTCGCTTACAAGGACTAAATTCGACAAACTGCGAAAGTATGATGATTCGTACTAGAACAGACATTCCAGAACATGACCATAAGTTAAACATACCATAAATATCCTTTACATAGCTTAGAAATAGGCTTTGAGGGGTTCGGTATGCTAAAATAAACTTTTGGGTCATTCAGGGACTAAAAGCGTCAAAAAGTGCACAAGTTTGCATTTTCGCGCATAACATGCCCTCTGAATACATCCGGACATCCAAAAATTTATGTAAGCACTAAAATATTTTATTTTAGTGTTTGGCATGAGAAAAATCCATTTGTCACGCAATTTGGATCGTTTTTCGCGCTTATGCGCATTCCGTCGTAATTAAGCGAACATCGCGATCATTCGACCAAACGAACCAACATCCGGCATATTTTTGAGCATGTTTCATGTCCACAATGTTTAGGCATCATTTTAGGGCATTATTGTTGGCTTAACGGGCCTTAAACATATCGAAATGAGCGTTAAGCACCAACAGGGACTGAAACTGACAATTCAGCAAACTTGTGGCTGATCAGACATGCCCAGGCGAGCCGCGTAAGTTATGGTAGACCCTTACGCGGGTCGCGAGGCCCTCCCAGACCAGATTTAATTGTTTAAACAGCTGTTAACAGCTGTTATGCACTCATAACTCAATTCCACATGTTAGTTCCTGATCATGGGGGGCCATTTTGAGTTACCTTAGTGTTGCAACACATGTAAGGATGAGATTAAATCACGGTTTACGAGAAACGATCCTAACGGTGGTCCATTTCCTATAAATACCCAACCCATTTACTTACAAAACCCACAAAATCTGATCTAAGAATGCTCTAAGTTGAAGCCATTGCTTCATACCTGAGCTACTTGGACCAAGATTAGCTTGCGGGGACCCTTTGTAAGTATTCCTTCGTTCTTTTATTCTTTTAGCGTTAAAGTCAAACTTTGTTTGACTTTCTGCATTGACCAGTTTATGGTCAATGCGATGTTCGTTTGAACTTCATAACGTGAGCGTAATCACGATGGTTATAGTCCCTAGTGACTATACCTACTGATTACCACATTATCTAGGCTCAGTGACGAGCCGTAGTTTCGGCCAAAATACGTATTCTTGCGTATTTTGTAACCGAACTACTATTGGGTATCAAAACCGTTTGTTTTGATACCAAACCTGTTTTTTTTAAACTTAGTTAAGCATGTTTTAACATGCTTAGCTCGTCACTTTTAGTTTAGTTCTTATATAGGGTCGTAAGGTAAGCGATCTAAACAATCGCTTATACTTTCGAACCCGACCCATTTGGTCGATCATTAGGATCTGATCAAACATATTAGGTGACCATAGTTGTATAGGGAATAACCTTCCGAGGTTATACCTTATGGTCACATCGTTTGAGTAGTTGTATGATAGGTAGTATATATGCCTTAGGTAAATGACCAAAATGCCCTTTTTACGCCAAAATTCATATTAAGCATATGTAACATAACTTTTGATATCTAAACTGATTTGGCAACAATATTAGACATGTTAAGGCATATTTTACTTATCATAGGGCTAGTTAGGCGTTCCGAACGCGTTTCACGCGAACGACGCGTTAAAGTAGCATAAGCTACCTAAACGGGTCGTAATGGGTTGTAAGCACTTAGGTTAGGTTTCATTGTAGTATGTAGGCCTTGTTAAACCATATTACATGAGTTCCCCTACTCATTTGGTTTACGAGCCCTCATTCTATCCAATCCTCCGATTTTGGTCCCTTTTATTAACATAGTTACCTATATTAGGTGCCGTTTGATTTCCGTGATCTCTAGCATTGCTTGGTTGTTACTCAAGGACTACTAAGCAATCTCAAGTGAGTACATAGTCCCCTCTTTTACTGTTTTCAAACTGTTTTTGGGGTGAAGCATGTGTACCTATTTGTTATGTTCATGATTTCAAAGTATAATTGATTATACATGTTACTTATCATTTGAAAAACTAAATGACTATCTATGGTTTAAGCACTGATTTCTCAAAGAACATAAAATAAAATGTTGAATTGTACTTATTTTATGTTCACCAGACCGATTAGTAGTATGATATAGCGCTATAGAATTAGACACCCCATTCCTGTTGTCATGGAATGTCTGAAACCAATTTGTTTCTCCATCCAAATATGGATTGCCTTCGTGGTATCCCTATAGTCTCAAAGGTGTATTTTGATGCACTAGGTCTGAATGAATTCTTAAATCAAATTATTTTTGTATATTTAGTTATACTCCCAAAAGTATAGTTTGATATGCTCCCATATGCGATATTGTACAAAACCAACATATATTTTGTTAATCATCCAAAGCATATTTTGATATGTTATTTATGAAACCAAAACATAGTTTAATATGTTATTTATAAATCCAAAGTATACTTTTAATATGCTACTATAAGGTTATTCATTTAACCTTACATTATTTTACAAAGCATAACTTTTGATTTATTCAAACACTTTGTTTTGTACATTTTTACTTGTGGTTTAAGTAGTCTCATTTTACTTACCATACATAACTTTTGTTTACAAATTACATGGTTTACATTTAACTTGGGTTATACAATAACATTGGACTATTGGTTTAAACATGAACATTCTATATTGGTGGTTTGGTTTGAGTAAGTGACTTAAGTAACGAGGCGTGTGTAATATGATACAAGCATGGTGGATACGCCGCTGGTACTTCCTATATATAAGTGTTTGTATGGTATTACATATCGTAGCGTTATTTGAATCATTTCAATTTAAGTCATATAACATTTTATACAAATAACATACTTTTTCACAAGACATTGTTTTACAAACAACTTATCTTATACAAACTCATTTTTATTTGGTTATTCATTTAACCTTACATTACTCTTTTACGTATCATCTACTTTATCATCACTTTTCGAATGATTTATAAAACAAAACATTTTACAAGGATCATGACTGACTTTTGTTAAACAACTTTTTCTAAACTTATAAGTCATGAATCCTATATTCACAAAACCTATGTATCTCACAGGCATTTTTATGCTGACGTACCTATTTTTACATATGTTTCAGGTGCTGTCTTGAGATGATTGTTGATACATGCTACATTTAGGATGGACTCGTGCCTTAGCGACTTTAAAACTTGGAAGATCATAGTTGTACTTATTTGATTGTATTAAAACAATGAGTTCATTTATTCAATAAAACAAAATTATTTATTCCATGGTTACGAAACAACGATTCTGTTACAACACTCCCCGACGTTTCCGCCACGTCTTGTTGTTTTACGTGGTCGGGGTGTGACAGAAAAGTTGGTATCAGAGCCAATGGTTATAGGGAATTAGGTTATTAGTAATGCTTTGACCTAGACTATAACCTTCCTAGGACCCTAACACAAGTTTTCTTGTGTTTAGTTTTAAAACAATACCGTCACTTATTCTTAGGTGACAACCACAATAAGAACACAAATTTCTATCCCGCTTTGAAAACTAATCATCTGTTCTAGGATGATTTATTATATGGTTTTGAACCTTTTAAGTTTTCAAAATCCCGTCAAAGTTGGTCTAAATAATGTGAACACGTGCAAACTGGAAGGGTGGGTGCCTGTACCCTGAGCTTTCTGTCTAAGGCTAGAGTGTTCGTACAAATCCTCAATATCGGACCAGTCACTCTTAACTGGGAACTCTTAGGGTGAGTGTCCACCTATAGGCGAGCATGTCTTCGCGATACATTATTTTTGACCTATTTACTTTGATTAATCACCGGGGTCGTTTGTTGCTTTGTAGTAACAAACAAATGACCACCATCCTTGCTTTCATCAGATTTGTTTCATCTCATTCTTTTCGTCTAATTCTCTCACTCGTTTCCTTTCATGTTCCTCTTTTAGAATGCCTCCTCGACGCGACAATCAGATGGCGAATGCCGAACTGGCAGAAATCATCGCGCAGCAAATGGCTGCTGCCTTCCCAAATCTTTTTGCTCAAATGAATCAAGCCATCAACAACCATAATGCTCCATGCAATTTCAAGAGTTTCAATTCGGCTAAGCCACTCAAGTTTAGTGGTTCTGAAGGAGCAACTGGGCTCCTACAATGGTTTGAGAGCACTGAGAGTACGTTTCATCACGTTCAATGTCCTGAAAATCGCAAGGTCGAGTTTGCCTCTAGTGTGTTTCAGAAGAGGGCTCTTACATGGTGGAACGGAATTATGAGGGACCGTGGTGCTGAGGTCACATTAGCACAGACTTGGGCTGAACTTAGGGCTCTTATGATGAAGGAGTTTTGTCCTCGTCATGAATTGAGAGCTTTAGAAAGGGAATTCGATGACCTGAAGCAAGACAATGGAGAACATCGAGCCTATACTGACCGCTATGAAGAATTGAGCCTGTTATGCCCTACTATGGTTACGCCTCTTGATAAGGCGATTGAGAAATACATTGATGGTCTTCCTGACGTAGTTCAGGATATCGTTACTGGCAGCAACCCTACTACTGTCAGACAAGCCATTGAATTGCCTGCCACTCTGACTGAATCCCATATCAGGAAGGGTAAGCTGTTTCGGAAGGGCGACCCAAGACCATCTGACAAGACTGCTCAAGTTGAACCAAAGGAAAAACAGGCTGAGGTATCCAAGAAGAAGAAGCGCAAAGCCTCTCAAAACTACGCTGTAACTGCTCAAGACAAACAGGTTGCACCAAACCAGCCAACACAACCTCGCAAAAGGCAAAACTATGTTGGTACCGCACCTTTGTGCAACAAGTGCAACCGTCATCATCTGGAGCAAGAGCAATGTCACAAATGTACCCACTGTGGGCGGTTGGGACATTTGATCAATGTTTGTCGTTATGCAAATCAAGCTGCTGCAAACCCTGCTGCTGTTCAAGCACGGTTTCCACCGGGGTCATGTTATAACTGTGGTGACCTTACTCACTACAGAAACAATTGCCCAAGACTTGTTAACGCACCTCCAGTGCGAGGACGAGCATTTAACATCAATGAGGCAAACGGGAACAATGATGCAGCAGTGAACAATTAGTGTTTTGTAATTCCTTGGTTGTTATCTTTTGATACTTCAAGACAATTCGGTTGTTACATAAATAAAGATTTATTGTTTTTATTTCTGCAAAATTTATGCGATTGTGTGAATGTTTGATGCAACCTTATGATGTCAACCCAAAGACAAACTACTCGTGTGGTTCTGTCATTTTTATGATCACTTGCGATCTCCCCAAGAACCTTAAATACTCGTTTCTTTTAAGAAACAAAGCCAAATTCCTCTTAAGATCCTTCTATCTTTATAGATGGATCCTTGAAATGATTAAAGTGCCAAATGAAATCCATGGATTGGATTCCTAGTGTGCTTTAATTATCCATGCCCAAAGATAACAAATTAAAGAATCAAGTTAACTAATTTTGTGCTTATGTGTTTTCTTACATGTTTTGTGGTTGTATGTGATCCATCCAAATCCTTGTAGAATCTTTCATATCTCATATGAGGAATTCATAGTAGGATATCCAAAGTTACTATCTTAAATCCTTAATGGACTTCTACGTTGTAGTCAAGTCCCTTGGGTTTTAAAGTACTATTCTAAAATTGGACCCCTTGAGTGGTCTAGATAAACAGATTAATTTGAAAATCTGGTTAGAAATATCATGTGATGAAATAATTAAAAAGATCCCTTAAGTGGTCTAGTTAAGGAGATCGTACGATGGTCTAGTTAAAAAGATCATGTGTTGATCTAGTTAAAAAGATCGTTCGTTGACCTAGTTGAAAAGATCCTTTGGTGGTCTAGTCAAGTCGCTTCATGTTTATTCAATTGATTTTTTCCTCTACGCATTATGAAATGAACTATGCGGACTGTGCAAGGAATTACGTAATTATGGAGGCCTACATAATTATGGAAATTCAGTGCACAGAAACCACAAGAATTTTTGTCATGTGTTAAGACCTATAGTGACAAGAATAATGATACGGGAGAAGTCTTGGACCTTGACCGATGTCATTTTATCTTACACTCCCCAATTCTGATTTCAAGCACACACAAGTTTCCTATGATAAGTCTTCAAGGGAAATGTTCTTTTGTCCGTAATTCAAAATCCCATGTTTTGTTACTACAAGGACTTCACTTTGAGGGTTAACAAATTCGCTAAGAATCCTAACATGGCCCAGAGTTTTACTTAAGGGTTCAATGGATCTATTTGAAGGCGAAATCGTCACAGCTGTCTTCAAAAGTTTCCTCTAGAATTAAATTTCGGGACGAAATTTCCTAAAGTAGGGGAGACTGTGACACCTGTGTCACTTCAACCATCAAACAAATACCAAACCAATAAAATATTATATTTCATACTTGGCATTTGTATAAATATATGTATCATTTCCACATATCAATTCTTGTTCAATTTCAAGCCTTAAATCGCTTTCTGGAAGGTTATACACGCACTGATGCGTAAATATAACCAGTTTAATGCAACAAACACTCTGGAATAGTGACACAGGCTTAACATACCTTAAATAACCTTTACATAACTTAGAAATAAGTTTTGAAGGCTTTGGTATGGCAAAATCAAGTTTATTCGCTTACAGGGACTAAATTCGACAAACTGCGAAAGTATGATGATTCGTACTAGAACAGACATTCCGGAACATGACCATAAGTTAAACATACCATAAATATCCTTTACATATCATTGAAATAGGCTTTGAGGGGTTCGGTATGCTAAAATAAACTTTTGGGTCATTCAGGGACTAAAAGCGTCAAAAAGTGCACAAGTTTGCATTTTCGCGCATAATTTGCCTTCTGAATACATCCGGACATCCAAAAATTTATGTAAGCACTAAAATATTTTATTTTAGTGTTTGGCATGAGAAAAATCCATTTGGATCGTTTTTCGCGCTTATGCGCATTCCGTCGTAATTAAGCGAACATCGCGATCATACGACCAAACGAACCAACATCCGGCATATTTTTTGAGCATGTTTCATGTCCACAATGTTTAGGAATCACTTTAGGGCCTTAATGTTGGCTTAACGGGCCTTAAACATATCGAAATGAGCGTTAAGCACCAACAGGGACTGAAACTGACAATTCAGCAAACTTGTGGCTGATCAGACATGCCCAGGCGGGCCGCATAAGTTATGGTAGACCCTTACGCAGGCCGCGAGGCCCTCCCAGACCAGATTTAATTGTTTAAACAGCTGTTATGCACTCATAACTCAATTCCACATGTTAGTTCCTGATCATGGGGGGCCATTTTGAGTTACCTTAGTGTTGCAACACATGTAAGGATGAGATTAAATCACGGTTTACGAGAAACGATCCTAACGGTGGTCCATTTCCTATAAATACCCAACCCATTTACTTACAAAACCCACAAAATCTGATCTAAGAATGCTCCAAGTTGAAGCCATTGCTTCATACCTAAGCTACTTGGACCAAGATTAGCTTGCGGGGACCCTTTGTAAGTATTCCTTCGTTCTTTTATTCTTTTAGCGTTAAAGTCAAACTTTGTTTGACTTTCTGCATTGACCAGTTTATGGTCAATGCGATGTTCGTTTGAACTTCATAACGTGAGCATAATCACGATGGTTATAGTCCCTAGTGACTATACCTACTGATTACCACGTTATCTAGGCTCAGTGACGAGCCGTAGTTTCGGCCAAAATACGTATTCTTGCGTATTTTGTAACCAAACTACTATTGGGTATCAAAACCGTTTGTTTTGATACCAAACCTGTTTTTTTTTAAAACTTAGTTAACCATGTTTTAACATGCTCAGCTCGTCAGTTTTAGTTTAGTGCTTATATAGGGTCGTAAGGTAAGCGATCTAAACAATCGCTTATACTTTCGAACCCGACCCATTTGGTCGATCATTAGGATCCGATCAAACATATTAGGTGACCATAGTTGTATAGGGAATAACCTTCCGAGGTTATACCTTATGGTCACATCGTTTGAGTAGTTGTATGATAGGTAGTATATATGCCTTAGGTAAATGACCAAAATGCCCTTTTTACGCCAAAATTCATATTAAGCATATGTAACATAACTTTTGATATCTAAACTAATTTGGAAACAATATTAGACATGTTAAGGCATATTTTACTTATCATAGGGCTAGTTAGGCGTTCCGAACGCGTTTCACGCGAACGACGCGTTAAAGTAGCATAAGCTACCTAAACGGGTCGTAATGGGTTGTAAGCACTTAGGTTACGTTTCATTGTAGTATGTAGGCCTTGTTAAACCATATTACATGAGTTCCCCTACTCATTTGGTTTATGAGCCCTCATTCTATCCAATCCTCCGATTTAGGTCCGGTTTATTAACATCTACCTATATTAGGTGCCGTTTGATTTCCGTGATCTCTAGCATTGCTTGGTTGTTACTCAAGGACTACTAAGCAATCTCAAGTGAGTACATAGTCCCCTCTTTTACTGTTTTCAAACTGTTTTAGGGTGAAGCATGTGTACCTATTTGTTATGTTCATGATTTCAAAGTATAATTGATTATACATGTTATTACTTATCATTTAACAAACTAAATGACTATCTATGGTTTAAACACTGATTTCTCAAAGAACATAAAATAAAATGTTGAATTGTACTTATTTTTTGTTCACCAGACCGATTGGTAGTATGATATAGCGCTATAGAATTAGACACCCCATTCCTGTTGTCATGGAATGTCTGAAACCAATTTGTTTCTCCATCCAAATATGGATTGCCTTCGTGGTATCCCTATAGTCTCAAAGGTGTATTTTGATGCACTAGGTCTGAATGAATTCTTAAATCACATTATTTTTGTATATTTAGTTATACTCCCAAAAGTATAGTTTGATATGCTCCCATATGCGATATTGTACAAAACCAACATATATTTTGTTAATCATCCAAAGCATATTTTGATATGTTATTTATGAAACCAAAACATAGTTTAATATGTTATTTATAAATCCAAAGTATACTTTTAATATGCTACTATAAGGTTATTCGTTTAACCTTACATTATTTTACAAAGCATAACTTTTGATTTATTCAAACACTTTGTTTTGTACATTTTTACTTGTGGTTTAAGTAGTCTCATTTTACTTACCATACATAACTTTTGTTTACACACTACATGTTTTACATTTAACTTGGGTTATACAATAACATTGGACTATTGGTTTAAACATGAACATTCTATATTGGTGGTTTGGTTTGAGTAAGTGACTTAAGTAACGAGGCGTGTGTAATATGATACAAGCATGGTGGATACGCCGCTGGTACTTCCTATATATAAGTGTTTGTATGGTATTACATATCGTAGCGTTATTTGAATCATTTCAATTTAAGTCATATAACATTTTATACAAATAACATACTTTTTCACAAGACAGTGTTTTACAAACAACTTATCTTATACAAACTCATTTTTATTTGGTTATTCATTTAACCTTACATTACTCTTTTACGTATCATCTACTTTATCATCACTTTTCGAATGATTTATAAAACAAAACATTTTACAAGGATCATGACTGACTTTTGTAAAACCACTTTTTCTAAACTTATAAGTCATGAATCCTATATTCACAAAACCTATGTATCTCACAGGCATTTTTATGCTGACGCACCTATTTTTACATATGTTTCAGGTGCTGTCTTGAGATGATTGTTGATACATGCTACATTTAGGATGGACTCGTGCCTTAGCGACTTTAAAACTTGGAAGATCATAGTTGTACTTATTTGATTGTATTAAAACAATGAGTTCATTTATTCAATAAAACAAAATTATTTATTCCATGGTTACGAAACAATGATTCTGTTACAACACTCCCCGACGTTTCCGCCACGTCTTGTTGTTTTACGTGGTCGGGGTTTGACAGAAAACATTCACAATTCTCCAAAACTAGAAAAAGAGATATTAATAAACATAAATAGAGATAACTGCTCCTAAACTTCAGTTACACATTTACCCACCAGCCCTAATTCTCATTAACTGCTTTCTTGACTGGGGTGTTGACTGGGTATGGGCTGCAATTGAGTTAAGGGTCCAATTGTGTTTATTGGGCTCTGTTGGAATCGTATCAATACAGCCCGCCGGAAAAACAGACTTATCCTCAAGTTGACAATATGATATTTGTTGACTATTGTGCCAAGCAATCAACCATTCAATTGTAGGCTGACCTGCTTCATAGACCCATCCATAAGCTAACGTGGATTGTGAAGACCTTGCAATTTTCTTGTCTTTTGCATCTGAACACCGCCTAGATGACCATTAGATAGCACGTTTGATTTCAGCGATTTCCTTCTTATCATGTGTGTCCCCTTCAATAACAGGTGGTTGTTCACAGTTCGTATTACTTCCCCCTCCTCTCGACTCCAACAGTTTGCATGTTAGGAATTGCATGTGCTTATCAAAATCAGATATGCGTGGAGGGATTTTAGGGGTGGGTTGCAATGGCATAGGTATGGCTGGTAAATAAGGTTAATCAGCTTTAGTTTCCAAAATCTGATGGTGACCATTCCTATTATCAGAGTTAACCATCTCATCTCTTTTGTTGGCCATTAAACTATTTTCCACCACCTTATTCTTCCGATCCTCATCTAAATTTTCACAATAACTGTCATCTTTGATCATTTGAGTCTTGATTGCTGCTATATCATCCTTCATGGCTGCTAAGATTGCGTCTAATCGTGTCGCCATTGCTGATAACTGGGCAGAGATAACCGAATTCTGGGTTGTAAGCGCCATTTGACTTCCCGGTAATGGAACCAAATGATAGAACCCAGAAATCTAACAAACGTAATTAATAGATTTAACTGCTGGAAACTTAAATACTATAAGATAGAACACCCGATTCGAGATGGGTTAATCTCCAAGAACAAAGGTATAGATACCCAATTAAGATAACATAAACATTCATAATTCTACGAAACTAGAACAAGAGATATAAATAAACATAAATAGAGATAAATGCTGCTAAACTTCAGCTACACATTTACCCACCAGCCCTAATTCTCATTAACTGCTTTCTTGACTGGGTTTTACTAGGCCCTTGACTGGGTATGGGCTGCAGTTGAGTTAAGGGTCCAGTTGTGTTTATTGGGCTCTGTTGGAATCGTATCAATCGCCATCAACGGCCAATAAAACAACCTAAGGAACAACCCAACGAATGGTGAAACGGAGGTCAACTGGTTGACGCATGCGATGGCCTTGTATTCGGACGGAAAGAAAGGGGCCACCTTTAAATTTATTCGTTGTTGGGATATTGCGAAAAACTCCCTGAAATGGGCACGAGTACCTTTAGCGGGACAATCGTCGTCCAAAAGGCCCAAAAGGTGTTCCTCTACTAATCGCTCGTATGCTCGTACCGAGTTAGAGATCAACTTAAATGACGAAGATCTTGAAGCCGAACATTCACTTGGAAGAGATAAATCAAAAAAGACGGCGCAAAAATCATGCAATACGAGTGATGAAAGAAACTCCGCTTTGGCGGGCAGCGAAGATCAAATAGCTACATTCAATAACATCCAACAAGAAAGAAACACCCAAAAAGTAAAAGTTCTCGAGATTTACGAACAAAAGGAAAGGAAGTCGGATATGAAATTCCTCGCTATGAAGGTCGATCACCTTGGACCGAAAGAACGAGCGATGTACGACAAAACGAAGCAAGAAATAATGGATGAATATCATACTTAGTTTCGTTTTTGTTATTAGTTTCGGTTATTTTTTTAACTTTCGGGTTTTTTTTAATTTTTGTAATCTTTTTTATTAATGTTATTTGTTATATTAGCATTAATGATTTATTTTAAAATTAAATAGATTTTTAACAGTTTATAAATATAAAAACAAAATGTGTTTGCCATGTGTCGAATGACGTCACTCTTCTACGCCCCGGTCCCACACCTCTCGTTTTAGCACTACGCCACTTTTTTGACGCGTGCTTATGTGTCGTCCACATGTTGCATGACGCCCCATTTTCAAGCACCTCCGCTTCGTATATTCTTTTAACACATCTTTCTATTATATCCAAACCCTACCTTTATAGTATCAATGATTCGATTATACTTTATTTATGTTTGCTACCTGACTATTTAACTGAAGTCCGTCGCTAACCAACCACCGTAGCAACTTAAACCTTGCTCACCACCGTTTCTAAACTCCCAGAATTATCCCTCTTTACTTACACAAAAATTCATCACTTCTTACTTATTTTTAAATTTTATTTCTTATTTGTGATTCGATACTAAAAAGTTGTGGCAGACTAGTTACATGTATGTGTGTGAAATATTTGGAAGCTTTCATGATATTAGCAGATGGCAGATGTCAGCAAAATAAACGTTGGTCATCCCTACATTCGGTGACGTGTAATTCAAAGTAAAAATGTGGCAGCCTACAAGAATAATAATTTATCACAAACACTCGTCGCTGGTCAAAAAAAGCACAAAGACTTGTAATCTGAGTACCATGAACCTTTTTTAAGTTACACCCAAAAAATGTATCTATATTTTAGTGTGAGTAAAGCTGATCACGTTTGAGAAAATTTTACAAACCATAAATATATTTACTTAACCATTATTATTATTATTATTATTATTATTATTATTATTATTATTATTATTATTATTATTATTATTATTATTATTATTATTATTATTATTATTATTATTATTATTATTATTATTATTATTATTATTATTATTATTATTATAAAATCGGCTACTCAAAATACAACGAAGTTACCACATATACAAATAATTTTATTGTAGTTAGGTTATGGGGTATGGGGTATGGGGTGGTGGATTGGATCATGGATTGCCACGAAGGACATGATTCTTGTGGTACACCGTCGCCTTTTCAAACCATGGTGGTTCACATAATTTAATCCATGGCAATCCATAATCCAAACCACCACTCAGTACCCCATAGCCTAACTACAACAAAGACATGATTCTTTAGTACATTGTCCCCTTCTCAAACCATGGTAGTCTCCCTGTTTCAATTAATTAGGTGATTTTGATTGGTGAGGGATGATAGTAGGGGTCATGGTCCACACCATATAGGGTGGTGAATTAGGTTAGTGGATAAGGGTGGGTGACATGGCGCTGACGTGGAGAATGACAATGGTAATTTGGGTCATGGTCCACCACATAGCCTTATGTATTAAGTATATTTGGCAATATTTTGTAACACCTCAGAAATTCATAGCAAATAATATGGCAACACGTGTCCAGTCAACTCTCAAATATGCTAAATTATTTGGACGAAATGATGTGGAAGATTGGATGTGGAGGGGTCATTTGTGACAAAATGCCAAATATTGGCTTTTGAAGGTTCCTTACGGACCGCAAGGCATATGCTTTACGGACCGTAAGACATTGACAATTATCTTGGCCCCTGATGACTCCTTACGTACTGCAAGGTTTATGCCTTACGGACCGTAATGTATTTTAAATTGTGGGCGCGCTGAGGTCCTTACGAATCGTAACCCACCACTCCTTACGGTCTGTAAGGGGTGCAGCTGGCAGTAGCAGCCTGCTGCTCCTGCCATCTAGCTTGAGAATTGCACCATTTCCCATCTTCTTACACCTCAATGGACACTAGTCCAACATCAGGGAACCATGAGAAGACTTGGCATCATCTCATAATCCTTGTGCAACTATAAATAGAGGCCTTCATGAGCCTTCACAACTTACAACTTCACTTTTCTCATTCTAAATCTTCTTGGAGTGCTTTTGATCTATAGAGGCCTCATCTCAGGAGTTTAATCTCTGCCTTGAACACTTGTAAGTGTTCTCCGTTAATACTTTTTCATTTATAGGCTAGATAATGGCCGAAAGTCAAGCAAATTAACTTTTGCTTTGACTTTCGGTTATGACCATTTCGGTCAAGCCAATGTTCGAATCGAACATGGCTACATGATCGTAATAATGTAGGTGTTAATTCCCTATGAGGGCACCTTCTGAAGATCACGTTAAGTTGGTCAAATGACGGGTCAAAGTTTTATTAAATAAAAAGTCAAAACGCAGATTTTCGTAAATTTTGTAAAATGAACTTCTAAGTATCGAAACCTCAATTTTTGACATTATATCAGTTTGTATAACATAGTAGGACATGTTAGATCATGTCCAACCCGTCATTTCCTGCTTAGAGCTCGGTTCGCAACCGAAAGTCAAACAGTTTGACTTCTGGTTTGACTTTCGATTCTGACCCGTTTACGTTAAGTTAGCTACTATTTTGAAGTTATACTATGATCATATTATTGTATGGAATAACTCTCTGAGGTTATACCATTTGATCATATCATTTGTCGGGTTTTATGCAAGTCCACACAATATGCCCAAATATTGACTAAAACCCCCCTTTTATACATAGAATGGTTTTGAAACATATTGAAAATTTAGTATGAGATTGAAACTGATGTAACATGATATTAAACATGTTTTGGCATAATGGATTTGACATAGACCCATCCGATCACCCGATGCCGCCTATGCGCATACGGTTGACTTATACGGCCTAGTTTATACAAGTTAGCCGAATCGGGTCAAAATCTTTCCAAATCAGTTCTAATCAGAAGTTATGATTGTTTGTCCCATATTATACGAGTCATGGTACTTGTGAGGGTGCAAACCACATTCTATCCGGTCTCCGCTTAATCTAGCGAACCGTACCGATTTTATTATAGTTAACCGATCCAAGTCATATGACTTGAATACGACCCGTTAACATTCTAAAGGATCATATTTCATCCATTCCAGACTATGAGCCTCCAGTAAATTTCACTTGTGTTAGTTGATTTAATTTAACAGTTGTGCTTAATATATCTTTGGACCGTAAAGATAAAGCTCAGGTAAATACTCTTAATCTATTTTCCTTATATAGGCTTGGGATACAGTAAATTATTACTGCTTGGTTGGGTATGGGATCAATGACCAATGTGTCCAAAATCCAAATAACTCGTTTTAATCCGTTATGCTTGATAACTTAACATTGGGGGTTAATGTGATCATGTCCTGGATATCCACGGCTCACTTAATTGCAAGTGGCCACAACCTAAGCGCGAGGTGTAGGCATACACCTGACAGACGCTAATGCTATGATAAAATATTTTTCTTACCAAATATGGAGATTAAAGTGGTGTGTCGGTTAATCATGTATCGGAGTTTAGTCCGGGCCTCATATGTATTGACTAGCATATAATACTAGTAACAAAAGATATAGTTTGTCCCAAGTTATTTATGAAAATTGATATACCAAATGGTATAAAAATGGTTTTGAAAATATTTTCAAAACGTGTCGGTTAATTGTATTTACTGGTGAAAACTGACGTATTTTCAAAAGACCAAGCGCGGGATAGCAAGTACGGAATAAGCTGGAGCTGCTCGGTAATTGCTTATTGGAATTTGGGACTGCATGCAAAAAGCCTAGTAGTAATTATGTAATCATTTTTGTAAATTTCAATCCGCCTATGGATCTTTAATACACGTTCGGTCTGTATATTATTTTTGAACTTTCGTATATTTGTACTTTGTAATAATTATTTTATACTCCCAAGACTTCCGCTGTGTTAAATGTGAGTATCTATATCAATTGTCACACATAAACCCCAAGTCCGGGACTACCGGGAAATCAGGGTGTGACATATTTGATTGTCTATTTATCTTAATCATTAAAAGTGTTTAATAAGACAACCGTTTACATGCCTTATGGTAGAGATGAACATTTCTGGGTTTTTTTCGGGAACCAAAACTGGTTCCAAACCGGTTTCTAGATTGGTCGGTTCTTGATCAAGCGGGTTTCGGTTTGAAACCGATTCAAGTCTTCCCGAGTTTGATCAGTTTTCTGGACCGATTTGAAGCACCGGTTTTGATTTGGCTTCGGTTCGCAAAACAGTTCTTGCGCGCATTTTTTTAACCTTCTTGAAAATAGAAAAAGTTTATAAAAAACATAAAATACGAGTTTTACTTACTCTTTATAGTTTTTGAACAATTTTAGGATAAAAATAAGTAAATAACCAATTTTTAAAATATTTTAAAAAAATAAAAAATAAAACCAAATAACTAGACCGGAATTTCTTACTGGTTAAAACTAGTTTTTTGGGTTAGTTTCCAAACTAGTTTTTGCCAAACCATTTTTGGTTCGGTTTTCGTCTAGAATGGTGAAACCGGTGTGGAACCGCCGGTTTGGATATTGAACCAAACTGGTTCCGAACCGGTTCGGCTTCAATTCCATTCTTAAAAAACGGTTTGTTTAATCAGTTTTATGTTCATATCTACCTCTTACAGTAATTGGGTGTCTCACCTATTACACAACTGTTAAATTTCGTGAATATTAGTGTAATAATTCAGCTATTATTTTATTTATATATATTGAAAAGGGGATGTTACATACACGCTCATAGGAATTTGTTTTTACATACATACAAATAGGGGTGAGCAAAGGTTCCGAGCCTCTAACACCCGACCCGGAACCGTTTGTCCTAAAATATAAGAACCGAGATCAGCCCCTTATAAGAAGGTAATGGTTCAAGTCTAAGAAGGGTCTCACGGGTCCTATACCATTTTGGACCTTGTAGAACCAGTTACAAACAAGTTATTTTTTGAACTTGAAATAAACAATGGATAATGAATTATTTTGCTCATGCAACAAAATGGTATCAGTGAAAAAACTAATGGCCCTTGTTTAGATGATTCTTAACCTCTTAACATCTTCTACAATAGCTAAAAAACAATAAAGCCAACCTAATTCTGAAGCATAAAAAATAAAGTTATGTAAAGATATGGATTGTATTTTAAGATGAAATCTAAATCTGCCAAACCATAATACAAAATATTATTATTGAAAGTTACCCATGGGTCGAAACGAAACTGACCAGAACCCTTTTTTAGAATTCTAAAACCTGTGAATCAAACCTTCCAAAACAAAAGGCTTAGGTCCATTATGCTACTTGATGACGTGGGTAGCTCAAATCTTAAGAAACTAGTTTAAGTGCAATATAAGCTTGAAAGGTTAAAATGTTAAAAAGGTTCGATTTGCAATCCAGCTGTGATGAACAGCAAAAAGCACGAGGCAGGGACATGTCTCATCACACTTTACGTGTGACATCCTCTCCCAGCCGCAAAAGAGAAACATGTGGGACAAGACACTCTTTTATCCGTAGGTTAAAGCCTTCAACCCTCCAAAACGGGCAACCCCCTATCTGCAGTACCGGATCACTCAGTTAAAGGTTTCTTGTTTAAGGAACATCTTTCTCTATAAATGACCACTGCTGGTCACCTAACAGCACATTCCGAAATCTCTGACTTCCTCCCTTTAGAATTTGCATACTGCATGTTCTATTCTTCAATTACACAAACACGATCACATTGCATGCATCACTTCGGGGTTGAACTTCTTTCAATCCTAAGATCATAGCAATTGATAAGGGAGTGATCCCACCCTACGTATTGCATATGTAGGGGGACTCGTAACCTGCATTTGGTAAAACAAGACTCTTGAAGCCTTTTGCCTCACCAGTCTCCTCACTATACTCGGTCTCATATTTGTTGTAGCAACAAGTTGGCGCCCACCGTGGGGCTACATCACTAAATTTATCATTGAATACCAGTAGTGTAGCTCCAATTTCAACAGAAACCGTCATGTCTGAAGGGGAATCCCCGGAAGAGGTAAACCAAATTCCACGTACCTCTACTCCCAGCACTAGCCAAACTCCAGTGGTTGTACCTACCTCGTTTTCAACTCCGGGAAGCACTCCAACAGGAGTCACCTACCCCGAATTCCTTTCCTTTCAGACGCCGACCCCTTCTCGTTCAGGAGTCCCATCCCCTAACGTCGATGCAACGAACACCCCCACACGCATCGACCTAACACTGGAGGGGGTTGCAAACAATTTCGTGTAGTTAAGGTCTCTCCTTAACCAATACGTGAGCAGGGAAAGAGACAAAGGGGTGAGAATCAAGCTAGATTATGATGAGCCAGAACCATCATTATCACTAGGGCCACCCGTTTTTCCTTTTACAAGTTCACAGCCTGCTGTGTCAAGAAATGAAGCTGGTCCTAGCCATCCTCCTCCAAATCCAAGTCCATACACGTTTACAAGGCCAGATCCAACGTCCTTTCCTTTATTTTCTTCTCAGCCAGTGGCAACCGGTGCACCATTGGGGCACAAGTTAACTTTGGATTAGTTATTACAATCTCCTATTGCCAGCCTTCCACCACCCGTGTCTACGACGTGGGAGTAAGCCTTATCAGTTCTTCCCTTGGCACGGAGTGTTGTCATGAGTGCTCCTATGGGGGTAAATTATACAACTGCACCAGAAAGCCTTCGAGGCTTCAACCTCATGCCACAGATGATGGCCCAAATGATGGCAAGCTTTCCTTGGCAGCATTTCATTAACCAAGTGTTGGCCACCCAAGGGAATGCTAACAATCCGGGCACAAGAGCAGAAGAAGATCTGCCCAAACCATACAAGCCAAGCAATTTGTCCTGTTTTTCTCAACAAATTGCTGATTATGATTTCCCAACCAGAATCAAAATGACATCCCACATAAGAACATACGATGGAACGGAAGATCTAGAAGATCACCTCCAAATTTTCACCGGAGCTGCGAGAAAAGAGAAGTGGTCCAACGCTGAGTGCTGCCTTATATTTATGCAAACCCTTGTAGGGTCAGCTCGGATCTGGTTCAATGACCTGCCATCCAGAAGTATTCGAACCTTCGATGACTTAAGCAAAGGCTTCCTGGCTAACTTCTCACAACAAAGGAGGTATGTCAAGGATGCAACTGTGAACTTCCAAATCAAGCAAAAGGACGATAAAAGCCTCAGGACTTCATCGAGAGGTACAAAAAAGAAGGGTTGACATATGTGGGAGCCGATGAGAAGATGAGGGTTGCAGGCTTCATGAATGAAATCACCTCTAAGTATCTCACCATGGACTTCAACAAGTGCCTGCCCAAAACCTTTGAAGAAGCTCTTGAAAAGGCTGAAGCCCACAAAGAAAGAGGGGTCCTAGCTGGAGAAATAGCAGCCCCAGCAGAAAAAGAAGCAACTATGGTTCTTACGATAGACACTCCAGGAACTCAGACCCTCGAAGGTCTGAAGGCAAGAACCCTTCAAGCAGGGATAAGGCTATGAACTTCACATCTTTAACCAAAACTCCTCAGGAAATCTTTGCTACCGAAGAGGTTAAGCATAGCTTCCGACCACCCAAACCCTTGCCCAAAAGCAAAAGGAATGAAAATTCTACTCAGTTTTTTGAGTTCCATGAAGAAAAAGGCAATCACACCAATGATTGTTTCCAACTCGAAAAGAGAATCGAGGAAGCCGTCAAATCTAGAGAGCTTGCCCATCTTGTTAAAGGGGTGAAAGATAAAATGGGTTACGGAAAAAGCAAAGAAGTAAACATGGTGAACATTGATGAAGAAACCCCCACCAAGCGGCAATGCTTAGAAGCTTGGGAGCTTCAATGCTTGTGCTTCCCACCACCAAAAAAGGGACTTCACTCGAACCCTTTGGTAGTAGAAGCCATCGTGGGAACCCTAAAAACAAGCAAAGCTTATATTGATACGAGAGCAGCAACAGAGATAATGTTCGAGAAGTATTTCAACCAACTCAGCAACGAAGAGCGTTCAATACTTCAACCAGCTGAGTCATCCATTAAAGGTATCGCTGACATCCCTATCAAGCCTGTGGGCCAAAGAACACTTGACGTTTGCTTTAAAGAAGGAGAAATGGAGAGAACCAAATCACTCACCTTCATTGTGATCAACATGCCTTCCAGCTACGATGTTATCATAGGAAGGCCAGGGCAAAGCGACTTTAGTATGGTTGTTTCTGTTGGCCAAGGCATTGTCAAGTTCCCCACCAAAAGAGGAATTGCAACCCTTCAACCTACCCGGGAAGCCTTTCTGGTTGAAGGAGAAAACTCAGGGAAGAATGAAGATGAAGAACAAGGTTGGGTCATTAACCCTAAATATCCCCAACAAAGGATAAGGGTTAACACCAACCTCAACCAAGAAACTCTCTCGTACCTAAAGAAGTTGCTGACCCACAACATTGACATCTTTGCATGGTGTCCTGATGACATGACCGGCATCCCTCTGGATATCGCCGAACACGAGCTCAAGATCCCACCAAATGTAAAACCCATTGTTCAGCAGAAAAGAAGCCTAGCCCCAGATCGAAGCCTAACGGCATGCAAAGAGGTTGAAGGGTTGATACAAGCTGACAACCTCCGAAAGGTTAAGTATCACTCTTGGATAGCCAACCCTGTGATGGTAAAGAAGCCCGATGGGTCATGGAGAATGTGTATCGATTTCAAGGAGTTGAACAAAGCCTGCCCAAAGGATTGCTATCCTTTGCCCGAAATTAATCTAAAAGTAGACTCGCTCACAGGCTTCCCATTCAAGTGCTTCCTTGATGCTTATAAAGGCTACCACCAAATCCAAATGAAAAAGGAGGATGAGGAAAAGACGGCCTTCCATACCGACAAAGGTATTTTTTGCTATCAAAATATGCCTTTTGGACCTATCAATGATTGGTGGACAAAGCATTCGCTGAACAAACAGGTAAAAACATGGAAGCTTATGTGGATGACTTGGTAACCAAGAGCAAGACTGAGGGCCAAATGCTTGATGATATCCAAGAAACATTTCGAAACCTCAGGAAGATAAACATGAAGCTAAATCCTGTGAAGTGTTTATTCGGTTTTGAAGAAGACAAGTTCTTGGGGCACATTGTCGGAAAGCAAAGCATAAAAGTCAACCCCAACAAGGTCAAAGCTATCCTGGATACAAAATCCCTACAAAGTAAAAAAGGAGGTTGAAAGCCTGAACGGTAAGCTGACTGCCTTGAAGCGTTTTACCTCCAAGCTGGCAGAGAAGTCCCTTCCTTTTTTCAAAACCCTTCAAGGGTGCACAAACAAAAAGGACTTCAAGTGGACCGAGGAAGCAGATGAAGCCTTCAGCCAAATGAAACAACACCTGGCTTCAATACCAGATATCGCCACTCCTGAACTAGGGGAACTGATCTCTGTCTACCTATCAGTCGCTGAAAAAGCAATCAGTGCAGTCTTGACCATCGAAAGAAACAAGGCTCAGGTATCTATTTACTTCTTCAGTAAAACTTTAAAGTTCCAGAAACCAAGTATCCCCCATTTGGAAAACTTGCTCTTGCACTAGTAAAAACAGCTAGAAGGCTTCAAAGGTACTTTCAAGCACATCCCATACAAGTGGTCACCGACCAACCAACCAAGAATGTGTTTGAAAAACCTGAAACTTCCGGACATTTAGCCAAATGGGTTGTGGAACTAGGTGAACACAACATCACCTACGTTCCAAGAAAAGCCATGAAAGCCCAAATCTTAGCTGACTTCATTGTGGAAATACCCAAGGAAACGACAACGGAAGTCAATACAGCCTCCAATGAACCTTCTGTCCCTCATACTTTCAAGCTCTTCACCGATGGAGCTTCCAACGTTGAAGGGTCAGGAGCAGGGCTAGTCCTGATTGATCCTAATGAATTGGAATTCGCGTATGCTCTTCGCCTTGAATTTCAGACTACAAACAACGAAGTCGAATACAAAGCATTGAATGCAGGACTCAAGCTTACAAGAAAAACGGGTGTGAAAAAATTTCAAGTCTTCACAGACTCTCTACTTGTTTCAAACCAAATATACGACAACTACATAGCCAAAGAGCCAAACATGAAGAAGTATTGTGAAAAAGCAAAGGAGCTTATGAGTGCATTCGAATCATGCACCGTCAAACAAGTACCAAGATCACAAAACAAAAAAGTTGATGCACTAAGCAAGCTCGCTTCGCTGACCTTTGCTCATCTAACCAAAAAATTATTGGTTGAAGTGTTGAAATGATCATCTATTCAAGAACTCGAGGTACAGGATGCCATTACCGAAGAAAGCCCGAATTGGATGACCCCTTTGATCAAAGTCCTCACAAATGGCAGGCTACCAAGTGATCAAGTAGAAGCTGAAAGAGTTTGAATCAAGTCACGACAATATGTGTTGCAAGAAGATATCCTCTACAAAAAGGGATACCTTGCACCATTGCTTCGCTGTGTTGGCCCAGAGCAAATCCAGTACTTGATCAAGGAAGTTCATGAGGGAATTTGTGGGGCTCACTTCGGCCAAAGATAAGTGGTCTTGAAGTTGATGAACATCGGATATTTTTGGCCCACGATGCACCGAGATGCAAGTGAACAACTAAAAAAATGTGAAGCCTGTCAGATACATGCCCCGGTGCCAAAAAGCCCAAAACATGACTTGGTTCCCATCTCATTTGCTTGGTCATTCCACAAGTGGGGAATGGACATTGTCGGCCCATTTCCTCCGGCCAAAGTGGGGGTCAAATTCCTTCTAGTGGTTGTGGACTACTTCACTAAATGGTCGGAAGTGAAGCCACTGGCAAAGATAACAGAGAAGCAGATCATTGACTTCGTATGGGAATACATCATTTGTCGGTTTGGGCTGCCAGGAGTGTTGGTCACTGATAACGGAAAGCAATGTGCTGAGAAGCCTTTCAGCTCCTGGTGTATGAGTTTCGAATAACACAAGTGTTCAGCTCAGTGGCTGATGTGCGTGTAGTGTGATATATTTTTATGTATATTTTAAGCCCTTTTTAAAAGTTTAGTCAAGTTTTAAATTTATAAAACACGATATGCTACTAACACTAAACACACATATGGGCAAGTGCACCCATCTTGAGCATAGTATAGTGTTGGTAAGATACTGAGGTCGTCCAAGGACACATGAGCTTTTAGTACTGGTTTATCCTCAACGTCTAATCAAATCAAAAATTTAGAAAAATGTTTTAAATATGAAAATAAAAACTAAAAATGCTGAAAATAAAAATAAAATAAAAACAGATAGACAAGATGAATCACTTGGATCCGACGATTTCCGCACTTTTGCACTTTTTAAGAGATTATCTTAGTTATAGTAGTAGGCCCCTCTTTTGAAGGTGATGTTACCCTCAACCCAGTAGTTTGAGTCAGCAAGGATACAATCCTAAAGGGTCGGAATATTGAAAGATAATTAATTAAGTTATTAATGCGTAATGTGGTAGGCCCCTCTTTTGAAGGTGACGTTACCCTCGGCTAAGTAGTTTGAGTCAGCAGGGATACAATCCCAAGTAGCCGGGTTAATGTATTAATAGTAGTTTACATATGAGGGGATCAAGCCATTGGCACCCCCGCCATCCAATACCGGTGGGAATTGAAGGAGGTCCTAGTAAGCTTGACCCAGGTCCTTGCAGGATCTATACACTGAACAAGGCAAGAACCTTACCAAACCATTCCCTTAACCCCCGACCAGGTAGCCAACATATCTCTATATAGACCGTAGAGATATGAATGGTGTAAATCTTTTATTTTATATAGACAGTAAAATAATGCCAATACACCACGGACAAATGATAAGAAAGTTTCACCTTCAACATAAGAAACTAGTTATTAAAGTCATTAATACAGAACCAAATAAAAAGTGCGAAAATATTAAAAATCAAAAGTAATACATAAAAGACTTGTCTTCACCAAGTGATGTAAGAGACTTAGACAAACATGGCCTTTGATTGTCAAGAACTCTTACTATCAATCTTGGATCCCGAGACTACTACACACACTCTAGATGGATGATGGATGATGGTGGTGGATGTGGGTGTTGTTATGGTGGTGGAGTGTGGGTGAAGTGGTAGAGAGGTGGTTTGCCAAGGGATGCCTTTGAAGTGAACCAAGCACCTCTATTTATAGCTTTTACAAAAGCCCGGACACGGCCCCGTGTCCGCTGGGCACGGCTCGTGTCCATCCTTATTCTCTTTCTTCATTAATTGCACTTTGTCTGCATTAGCTCCACACGCCCTCGTGTCCGCTGGGCACGGCCCCGTGTGCAGAAGCGTATCTGTACTATCAAGATTTGCTTGGATTCTGCGAATCTTAGCGTTGACCACGGCCCGTGTTGAGCTGGGCTCGCCCCCGTGTCGGGAATAGAAGCTTCTAAAGCTTTGTCCTTTCTACAGACAACTGGTCACGCCCCCGTGTCCGCTGGGCACGGGGCGTGTTCAGCCTTCTGTTTGCTTGTTTTTGCTTGGGAAGATGCTGTCGAGGGGTCGAGCATGCCATGTTTATTCCTTGCCTTGTATTTTTGTTAGATTTCGCTGCATATTTGCTCCTTTTATTCATTTACGCTCATTTAGTCCTGAAAATACAAAGGAAGACAAAAGCACACTTTTTCCAACACTAGTACTAAAAAGGGGTTAGTTTTATGCTTCATTTGATGTAATTTATATGTTGCATTTTACACACATCAAATACCCCCACACTTGAATCTTTGCTTGTCCTCAAGCAAAACTCTTTTTAATGTGGCTTACACTCCCAAATGGAATGGGTAGAAGAGAAGTTTTGGGCTTGTCTTGAGTGTCGGGAATTCAAGATCTTTATAAGGTTTTATTTTTATGCTATTTACAATCATATTCGTTATGATTTATTTAAAACGTTTCATAAGAAAAATTACTTATTTGGGCATAACATGCCTTTTTTTAAAATTCCATTTATATACAAGTTCACATACCTCACGGGAGATCACTCAACACTCGGCCAAAAAATGTATTTTTGTGAAACACTCGAGACCGGCATGGAACTTATTTCTACCATATGCTTGCCAAGCAATCAATCCTCCTCCTTTTTAACTATAAACCTTTGTAAATATCAAGAGGACATTGGGGAAAGGTTAGGCTTGGGTTAAAGGTAGGTGGTTTTTGGGTTAGTGGTTATAAAAAGGGCGAAAAGCATAAAAAGCGTCGGTCGTCGTAAAACTTTTTGTTTTTTGTGACTTTTATTCAAATGAAGCATTTCCAAACAAAGTTTCTTTGAGGAACTTGTTTGTTTATTGCTATACTTCAATTTTTTTTTATAATAAGGGATGTCACATGAAGACCGAGCTTTTTACTAAAATAAATGATTTAAAAATAAAAAGGTTTTTGGTGGATAAAGGGTGTTTGTTTTGTGGGTTTAGAAATGAAAATGTTTTAGGCTCAAAGGGGTTAACTAGGGGGATTTTGGGTAGGTGATAAAAAAAATAAAAAATAATGGCGTTGAAAAGAAAAAGGGTTAGTCCTAATGCCTCCATCATTTACTTACTTGCGTTTAAGTTATTAAGGACCAGGAATGTATCGTCATGGCAAGTTCTAGAGTCGTAAGAATCCAAGCGGCTATTCACACAAGAAACGAAAAATGAGCATTTAGTTTAAAGATGTATATTTGGGCTATTCACGCTGGGCACGGCCCCGTGTGCAGAAGCGTATCTGTACTATCAAGATTTACTTGGATTCTACGAATCTTAGCGTTGACCACGGTCCGTGTTGAGCTGGGCACGCCCCCGTGTCGGGAATAGAAGCTTCTAAAGCTTTGTCCTTTCTGCAGACAACTGGTCACGCCCCCGTGTCCGCTGGGCACGGGGCGTGTTCAGCCTTCTGTTTGCTTGTTTTTACTTGGGAAGATGCTGTCGAGGGGTCGGGCATGCCACGTTTATTCCTTTCCTTGTATTTATGTTAGATTTCGCTACATATTTGCTCCTTTTGTTCATTTACGCTCACTTAGTCCTGAAAATACAAAAGGAAGACAAAAGCACACTTTTTCCAACACTAGTACTAAAAAAGTGTTAGTTTTATGCCTCATTTGATGTAATTTATATGTTGCATTTTACACACATCAGTGGCCTACCCTCAATCCAACGGCCAGGTTGAAAGGACAAATCGAAGCATTGTAGAAAGCATTAAAGCCCGATTGGGAAAGCATAATACCAACTGGCTTGAAGAACTCCCAAACGTGTTATGGGCAATCAGAACCACCGAAAAACAAGCCACAAAAAAACCCCATATAGCTTGGTGTTCAGGTCCGAAGCTATAATCCCGACATAAATAGGAGTTACAACAAAAAATACGTTCAACATTGATCTAGAACCAAACAAGCAAGAGACGATTTTGAACTTGAACTCCTAGAAGAAGCACGAGAGCAAGCAGCTATCTAAGAAGCAAGATACAAACAAAAGATGGAATCTTACTACAATGCCCGGGCAAAATATAAACGGTTCAAGCCTGGTGATCTCATTCTTAGAAACAATGAAGCCATCAAGAAGGAAAACCACGGAAAACTTGGTCCCAAATAGGAAGGGCCATATAACATCCTCGAAGCTCACAAGGGAGGGTCCTACAAATTGGCCGACTCGCAAGGCAAAAAGCTTCCCCGGCATTGGAACGGCAAAAACCTTAAAAGGTTCCACGTCTAGAAACATGTGTTAGAAAAAAATAGAAAAGTGTTGTTTTTGTTCCCTTTGTAACCTACACACTCTGATGAATGAACGATTATGTTCTTGTTAAAACTTGTCTTTCTATCCTATAATCAGGTTGAGAACCTAGCAAGAAACTCCATGACAAGGGTCATGTAAGGGGATGAGCTCCCAGGCCACATCGCTCAATAGGTTCAAAGGTTGAATGGACCTATATAAGGGGTGAGTTCCTATATCAATACAACTCCATGAGACTTAGAAAATTTTTAAATAAGTCTCATAGACAGGTCCGAACAGCCTTCACCAAATGTTCCTTAAGCCTTAGAAAATTGTTTCAAAAAATAAAGTCTCATAGACAGGCTTCCGAACCAAAATCAAACTGAATAAGAGTCATAAATAGGATAAGTGTTATGCCTTCTTGTTAAAAAAAATACCAAGGCTAAGTGACTGCAGCACTGAACCCTTCAAGGTATAAGTAACATAAGGAAAACACACAACCAACAAAGACAATCAAACGAACAAAAACCCAAGGGAAGAAAAAAAACAACAACACAATATATAACGGAAGTCAAACATAACCTAAGATTAAAAAGCACAAAGGGCCACATAAGGCCATAAACATCAAACATTGTCTGGAAGCCTCGAAGGCTATAAGCAACAAGGGACCTAAACGGTTCCCTTGAACAAAAGATGTTCAAAACACACAAATTACATAATATTGTTTTAAGTGCTAAGAAAGCTACAAATAAATTGTTCAAACATCAGAAATAGACTTAGAGGCCTTAGCCTCAACAGTCTTACCTTTATTTCCCTTCTTTGCCTTCTTCTTCTTTCTGCCTCCATCATCACTAGCAACCTTTGAACTTTCAATACTTGCTCCCATCGAACCCTCAGCAATATCCGAGAAGTTATCCTCACTATCCCCAGAGTGAGAACGCTTCTTGGATAAGGAACTTAGCACTTCAGCACAAACGGCCTCATTAAGGCTGGGGGGTTTCAAGTCCCGCAATACAGAAATGGGCTTACCAAAGCAAGTAGAAACCTCACCAACATAAGGATAGGTTAAACGCTCCATCTTGAGAACAGCTTCCTTAAAAATGGTTGAGGCTTGAGGCTGGTAGAAAGAAGATTGTTCCTGAGGTTGACCAGATTCATGAGCCTTGTAACCAGCAACAAAACCCAAGTGTTTACCATGATTGAGGAGCTTTGTGTAAACATCACCAAGAGCATAATTGAACTCAGTCGATTGAAGAAGATAGGTAACCACCTGCTGAAACCCATGCTCAATTAACCATTGGTTGTCACTTGTAACCTGGGACAAGGAAGCCTTCAAGCCCTCCTTCTCTTCCAGAAAGGCCTTTTGTTGAACATTAAAGGCTTCCCTATCAGCCTTCAACTGAAGCCTATCTGCTTCAAACCTCTTCTTCTCGTTACCTAACTCAAGCTCATGTCTTTTGGTCAGTTTATGAACTTTGACCACCCAAGACTTTTCCTTCTCAGCAAAACTATCAATCTCCTTTTTCATAGCCGCCATTGAAGCCTTCATTTTCTCCCTTTTCTTTGAAAATTCCTTAAACTCATGCATTCTTTAGCGAAAACGAGAGACTCCCTCTGGAAGCATAGCAGCCAAGTTGCAAACACCCAATAGCATACACAAAATCAATAGATCATCTTGCATTGCTGAGTTAGAACTACGAACCACAAGAGGTGAAAAGTGGTTCAACACATCTTCACAAACAACAGAGGACCTGAAGTTATCCCCAACCTTAACCTGCAAGTTAGGAACATAAACATCCTCAGCATTCCCCTCCACGGATTCTTTACCACTTTTCTCCGAAGCAACAGACACCATAACATTTTTACCACTTTACTTTCCTTTTTTCCCAGTAACAACGGCCAACTCCTTCTTCCCTTCAACTTCAGTACCCTGATCCTCAAAAAACTCAATCTCATCACTAAGATCAACATGTTCAACAGACGATTGACCCGGACCCTTCAAACAATGAGACGTACGACGGGTCGAAGGCTTGGAAGAACTAGCCTTTGTGAAACCTTTTACGTTAGGAACATTCACATACTTGCCCCCAGGAACCAATCTACCCTCAACAGTCCTACCAATGGCATCTTCACCCTCAATGGCTTCCGTATCTGTGAGAACAATATCAGAGGTATCATCTGACTTAATGATATCCAAAGTCGACATGACTGCACATAGCAAATAAAAATTCAGACAAAACAAACAAAAATAAACAAGAAATAGAAAAGCCAAAAAACATACCCTGATCACCCCTCATGAACAAAAGGTCTCGATTTGGCTTATCCCACAAAACGCTAACACCGGTAAAAACCAAGAGATGTTCAGGAAACGGACGAAGCTGAGAAGGACAAGCCCTTAGGGCTTTCAACATCCCTTCATTCAATTCAGACCCGGAAGGGTCAAGTTCATTTAAAACAGCATCTGGATGCCTCCTGACCATCTTAAAAAGGATAACTGACTCAAAAACCCAAAAGATTCTGTCACGGCCCCTGTCCCGGTGTGACCCGGCCCAGGAGCCGTGGGACAGAAACCCGTGGTATTTATTATTTGAGTTGACAGCGGAAGTATAACAGGATCTTTTTAAACCTTGAAAATGCCCAATTATTTTATTTCATAATGTGGGACAAACCCCGTGATTTACAATGGAGGAATTTCACGAGGAAATTCCCTGTTTTACAAAACATGTTTATTTATTTAACTGAGCCACCACTTCAAGCTTTATTAGTGCTCCGTGGCACTTTTCCTTGATTCACAGGAGGTTACCTGAAACATGTTTTAAAAATATTTTATCAGCGGGGAAATACTGGCGAGTCACACAAATTTGATAAAACGACACATAGCTATGAATTACAGCATAAGAACGATTACAATGGCTACTATCTTATTTTTATCTGGCGCCGTGTCACACCCTGGTGACGATGGTCATACCACTATTGGGTCCTTTCACCCAAGTAGTGATGATTATCACTGTTAGGTTGATGAACCTAACCGTGACAGATTAGTAATGTGCACAATACCCCACTAGCCAGTGATTTAAGATAACCACAACTTAATCCCTGTAATTATAACTTTTTGAAAATAATTGGAGTATTGTAAAACATTGTTGATAAAAAAAGAATGATGCACATTGAAAGTTTAGACGGGCAGAGTTTAGCCTACTGATAAGCCTGATAACCTAATTTAAACAACAATGCACATGAACTAGGTCAGTAACTTAATACAACATTTACGATAACCTCACGAAATCAAACCCTCACGACGAATGACAAAGTATAGCCCTGATTTGGGCAGCACTTAAACATCCATCAGATCGGTTTCAATCAATCGGACATTGTATCGTAGCAGTGATCGAGTTAATACCCTGTATCGTAGCAACGTTTCCCTAAGTGAAATTGTGATTTTAGGCAGCAAACTTCGTTTTTGAAAGAAATTTTGAGCAGAGATGAAAGTCCCATGCACAGGCAATTTATAGCAGAAAAATGAGTTTTACGCGGCCCGCGTAAACCTTAACAAGGTTTTACGCGGCCCGCGAGAGCCACCTAGTCTACGACTAGGGCTACCGTGTCATCGGTAGGTCTGCCACGTGTGCGACACGTGGCCCATAATGCTTATCTGCTCAACTTTAGGTTGACGCGGCCCACGAAGACTTCTCTTATGGTTTACGCGGCCCGCGTGAAATCCAGAAATCTTGTTTTCTTGGTTTTTCATGCACATTAGGGTTTTAGGGGTCCGGGTTTTCACTTACGGGTCATTTTTGGACATTTTTGCAGGTCCTTACATTCTCCCCACCTTATTTAAAATCTCGTCCTCGAGATTTATTGAAATAAGTGAGGATACTTTGCTTCATTTCTGATTCCAGTTCCCAGGTGTATTCCGGTCCTCTTTTTGAATCCCACTTGACTTTGACTAGTACCAATCTTTTGCGCTTGAGAAACTTAATCTTTCTGTCTTCTATTTGAAGTGGGTTCTCAACAAATTTTAGCTTTTCATTTACCTCTATATCTTGAAGAGGTACTACCAGGGATTCGTCTGATAAACATTTCTTGAGGTTGGATACATGAAATACGTCATGTACCCCGGCTAACTTTTCTGGTAGTTGTAAGCGATAAGCAACTGGTCCTATGCGTTGGATTGCTGGGAATGGTCCTATGTACCTTGGACTTAGCTTTCCTCTCTTACCGAACCGAACTACTCCTTTCCAAGGAGAAAATTTCAAGAATACCCTGTCTCCAATTTGAAATTCTAGTGGCTTGCGTCGATTGTCAGCATAACTCTTCTGGCGGTCTCGAGCCGTTTTCAGTCTTTCGTTGATTTGAGTGATCTTGTCGGTGGTTTCTTGTACGATTTCAGGACCTGATAATTGACTTTCTCCTATTTCTGCCCAGCAAACTGGAGTTCTACACTTTCGTCCATACAGTGCTTCGAACGGGGCAGCTTCGATGCTTGAATGGTAACTATTGTTATAGGAGAATTCGATTAAAGGTAAATGGTTGTCCCAGTTTCCTCCAAAATCTATAACACATGCTCTAAGCATGTCCTCCAGGGTTTGGATAGTTCTTTCACTTTGTCCATCTGTTTGAGGATGGTAAGTTGTACTTAAATTTAACCGCGTCCCCATGGCTTCTTGGAAACTTGTCCAGAAATGTGAAATGAAGCGACTATCTCTATCCGATACAATGGAGAGTGGGACTCCATGTAAGGATACTACTTCATCTACATATAACCTTGCCAACCTTTCCATGCTAAAGGTTTCTTTCATGGGTAGAAAATGAGCTGATTTGGTTAATCGATCCACAATTACCCAAATCGCGTCATTACCTTTTCTGGTTTTGGGCAACTTAGTAACAAAGTCCATTGTTATGAGTTTCCATTTCCATACAGGCATTTCTAATTGTTGTAATAATCCTGAAGGTTTCTGGTGTTCTTCTTTAACTTGCGAACAAGTTAGACACTTAGAAACGTATCTTGCTATGTCCTTTTTCATTCCTATCCACCAGAAATTATTTCTTAAATCTTGGTACATCTTATTATTACCAAGATGCATGGTATACCTAGATTTATGGGCTTCCTCTAAAATCTTATTTCTTAATTCTCCATGCTTAGGTACCCAAATCCTTTTCTTATGGAATTTCCAAATTCCATCAGCCCCTTGCTCCAAGTCTTTTACTCTTCCTTTCATTCCTTCAGCATCATCCTTGATTGCTGTCTCCTGAATATTCTTCAGTTGTTCCATTAAGTTTAATTGTAAACTTAATCTAAGAGCACGAACTCGCTTTTGTTTTTCATGATACTTACGACGTAAGGCATCTTCAACTACGTTTGCTTTTCCTTCGTGATATTGAATATCACAGTCGTTGTCACTTAGAATTTCCATCCATCTTCTTTGCCTCATGTTCAATTCTTTTTGCCCAAATATGTATCTTAAACTCTTATGATCTGTATAGACTGTAAACTTACTTCCATACAGATAGTGCCTCCAAATCTTAAGGGCAAAAATTATTGCTCCTAATTCTAAGTCGTGAGTCATATAATTCTCTTCATGCTTCTTCAATTGTCTTGATGCATACGCAATTACCTTCTTGCGATGCATTAGCACACATCCTAATCCTAGCTTAGAAGCGTCACAGTAGACTTCAAAATCTTCTGTTCCTTCTGGTAAGGCAAGAATTGGGGCGTTCGTTAACCTTTGCTTTAAAATCTTAAAAGCCTCTTCCTGCCTGGGTCCCCATTCAAACTTTACTGCTTTACAGGTTAGCTTAGTTAATGGCACAGCTATTTTAAAAAAATCCTTAATAAACCGTCTATAGTATCCGACTAATCCTATAAAACTTCTAATTTCCATAGCTGATTGCGGGACCTTCCATTTGGTGAACGCTTCTATTTTGGAGGGATCTACGTGAATGCCTTCGTGATTCACCATGTGTCCTAAAAAAATTACCTCCTGTAGCCAAAATTCACACTTTGAGAATTTGGCGTAAAGCTTCTCTTTTCTTAACAAAGTTAAGAGTGCATGCAAATGCTCATAATGCTCATCCTGACTTTTGGAATAAATGATTATATCATCGATAAAGACAATTACAAATTTATCCAAGTACGGTTTACAGATTCTATTCATCTTGTCCATAAATGCGGCGGGAGCATTTGTTAACCCAAAGGGCATGACTGTAAACTCGTAATGACAATACCTAGTTCTGAAAGCAGTTTTAGGTATGTCTTCTTCTTGTACTTTCAATTGATGGTATCCGGAGCGTAAATCTATCTTAGAAAAATATCTAGCTCCTTGAAGTTGATCAAAAAGATCATCAATCCTAGGTAATGGGTATCGATTCTTAATGGTAACCTTATTCAATTCCATGTAATCGATACACATTCGCATCGAACCATCTTTCTTTTTCACAAACAACACGGGCACTCCCCAAGGGGATGAACTAGGTTGTATAAATCCTTTACTAAGCAATTCATCTATCTGCTTTTTCAATTCTAGCATTTCGGTGGGTGCTAACCGATAAGGTGCCTTGGCTATCAGTGTAGTTCCAGGAATTAGATGAATTCTAAATTCTACTTCCCTATCGGGTGGTAATCCAGGTAGTTCTTCTGGGAATACATCCGGGTATTCTGATACTACTGGAATTTCCTTAAGTTCCCTACCTTTAGTGTTGATGATTGCTGAAACCATATACACTATTTCTTGTTTTCTTGAATAACTTGTAGGATCATGTACGAACCCGAATAAGTCGTTCAGAGGAGTTTTACTTCGTTTCAGAGGCGGAAACTAAGAAACAAAGATAGAAACAGCTTAATCTTCACTTTAAACACCGATTATATTGATAAAATCACAAATACAATCAGTCTTCACACCGGCAGCACTTCGGTATGGAATACAAGGATCTGATGTCTGATTTCGCTCATAGTGACCTATTTATAGGGTCCTGATTCTCCACGAAATGACATGGTGTCATTTGGAGCGGAATTAGAACTTAACTTTCGAGCGGAATCAGCTATTGTCATTTCGAGCGGAATTAGAAACTTATGTGATTTAGCTTGAAATGACAAGGTGTCATTTCGAGCGTAATCACCCCTAAAAACCACTATCTCGTTTTTCATGCCCTGATCTAACTAATACAGTACAAGACTCGATACAAGACGTAGACGACAGACGGATGCACCAATAAACTCCCCCTCGGATGTTGACGGAGTCTTCAGTGTCGAGTCTTCGCAACTTCAGTCTCTATCAGTCTTTGGGCTTCACTCTTTCAATCAACATTAACAGACTCCCCCTTGCAATATGCTGGCATTCCTTCAGTTCTTCAGCATCATCTGCTTCAGGATCGTAGTCTGGCGTTCACAGGTTCAAGATCGTTGCCTAGTTCATACTTTGTCTTCAGAATCCTCAAATATCGGAACCTGGCTTTTCAAACATAAGCTTCTCAGAATCGATCAACATAGCTCACATCAAGCCTTTTCTCAAACCTGCACCATCTCTACCTTAAAGTAAATTTTACAGTTTTAAACATTAACATGTGTACATCAACTCAAACTCTCCCTCAAATCAAACAGAAAATTTTATCAATGATAATCCTGATGAACCACTTGTAAATTAGATTAAAACACATTTGATTAAAAACATAAACTCCCCCTCACAACATGGTCATCATGTCTAGCACTTGGAATTTTGAAAATCAGCTCTCCAACACCAGTTGTCGAAAATCTTTTTGACTTTTTCAAAATTTTATGCTAAAACACACTGAAAATCTTTTTGGATTTTGAGATATTAAGAAATGCAGTAAAGAAATATTTACATACAATATTTTTGTGAGTTTGTGTAAGAGGATCATATCAGACATTGAGATAAATCACCAACACCGTTAAGCTTCATTTCATATTAAGTTCTAAACAATTCACCTAGATTGTCAATATATTGGTCCACTTAAATTTTCACACAAAGTTCAACTATTCCGAGATACGATATTAATGACTTAGGAACTTAAACTTATTCGCGTGTCCCACTACTTGAATATACTCCCGTATCCAGATCCCAATATTCAGTCTTACAGGTGAGTATACCACAGATGATATCTGTAAAGGGGTTAAATTGCGAGGGCCGTGAGAGCTCAGGTCGATACTTCCGTATACGCAGAGAGATGACGGCTTCGACTTTTGGTGTGTCCCCTTTAGAGGATCTTTTTGACAACAGCAATGACTATCAATTTTATTGTTTCATCAATTTGCTGAGGGCGGCGCTATATTTCAAGCAAGCAGAAGGTATTCTCCGGGGACTAGACCATTGCTTCCGCAAAATCAGAAGTCCCGGGATAATACCCCAGATATCACTGAGCATAAAGACCTAGTATCTCAGAAAGAGGGACCTTTCAAACAAGATTTCGAGGGTTACCCATATATCCAAGAAGTTGTTCCCCACGAGATAAGCAAGTTTGATTTTAGGTTTATATCTCGTCACAATCTACTAAATGTGCAAAAACCTACTGGCATATCCGTAGTGAGATTGTTTATAACATTTTAACTTTCCATTTCTTTAGCATGTTGTGACAGTCCACTGATGTACTATCATTTCCTCTATTTCACAACAAAACTCATTTTTGAATTTTATCATGTTTTTGCCTTTTTCAAATTTTCTAATGTTTTTGGATTTTCTAAAAAAAACTTACTCCCCCTAAAATGCAAACACATTTCAGGAAACTTGAAAACAAATTGTACAAGAAAAATTGACAACCGATATCGAATCACTTCAATTCGCCATCCACTTGGCATAAACAATCAGAACTCCCCTTACACAAAACTATTTTCTCATTATGATTTCAAAACACTTAAGTTTGTTTTAACCAAAATGATTTTTCCGGAAAATAAGTTTTGTTAAATTTACCACTTGTAAAGTTAGGGGTTTGGTTCATCACATTTTCCTCAATCATTTTTAGAAAATCAGATACAACTTAATGTCCCTGATTTACCATTTGGAAGTGAAAATTTCCATCAACCACTTGTAGGAATACCTCATCTACACAAAACCATTTTACCAATAAAAATGCCGATTCCTGCTTCACACTTACTAACCTGGAAGCTCCGGCATAACACAACCTGTAAAAATTTAGACAATTTTAAAATCTTTCACAAAAACAAGTTTAACAAGAATGATGCCGATTCCTGATCCACGATTACAAACTTGGGATCTCCGGCAAGTCAGGTTTTTCAATGAAAGAAAATATCCACCCAAGCCTGACCGGTCTTGGGTGATTTCAATTCAGATTTAGTTGGGGTGTAAGTTGCTTTCTTTGTAGCATAAAAATCTTTAACCCCTTTAACCTTCCCATCGACCATCTTTCCGAAAATTTTCTTCACATTTCCATTAAATGCTTTCTCAACATCAAAATTATCCTTCTCAGAATAAAACTGATTTGAGATTTCAACCTTCCCAATCTTTTGTTTAAAATTCTCAGTCCTCAATGGTGGAAAGTTCTCATCATCCATTGAAGGAACTAAGTTTTCAACACTCTCATCAAATTGTGGCTCCTCTGATTTTGTGGAATCAGATTCAACACCAGTTTTCTCCTCAGATTTCTTAACAACCCATTTTTGGTTGTCAAGCTTCACACTTCTCCTGTAAAACCTTTTTGAACATTCACCAACTTCATATGTAGAATTTTTAAACACTTTAAATTTCTCAGTTAGTGGTTCGGTTTTATCAACAACTACTTCTTTTAGTTTTTCTGAGACTCCCTGTTTTGTCTTAGTTGCTCTGGGACAGTTCCATGCAATGTGACCAACTTCATTGCATCTAAAACATGTTCTAGTCTCTTTTCTCTGAACTTCATTCTTCTTTTCACAAAAAATTCTTGATTTGATTGTCTCCAAAATGAGCTCTTCTTCTCCTCTTCAGCAGACGGACCTGAAACAAATTTTGTATATGTTTTAGAAATTTTTTTATTTTTATAGTTATCTAGTGGAATAAAACCAAGACCTTTCTTTTTGTAGTTACCATTTTGGTTTGGTTTCTTTTGAAAACCAGAACCAGAATTGTAACTCTTTTTCTTGTTTAAACGTTGTTGAACTCTTGAAGTGTATTTCTTAGGTTTTCCAGTAAGATTTAAATATTTTATTTCAGAAATATTAATTTCTGTCATTTTGAAAACCTTTTTGATCATGTCAAAACGAACACTTCTTATTGGAAACTCTTTATCAAAATATAATTTGTCAGAATCATTCAAAGTATATGCAACTTCAAATGTTTCGTCATACAAATTAGATTTTGACAACAAAAATTCATTACTATAAACCCGTTTTCCCAATGATTTTGAACTCTTTCCAGACGAACTCGAACTCCTGACAGACTGACACGAACTTTCGGACTCGGATTTTGACTCTGACTCCTCATCCTTATCCAACACCTGATCGACCATTCTTTTAATTAATTCGGACTCATGATCTGTGTCGGACGCTGTGAACGTGACATCAATGTTGTCTGGTAATACATCGGTTAACTCGGACTCTAACTTTAGATTAACTGCCTTTTGGACTTGTTCCTCATTCGGTTTTCAAGGCGAATACCCTTCCCATTTTCTTACCAGTATCCATTTTCTTCTTTGACTTCTTATCTTCGTCTTTAAACGCCTCAAAACCTGCAACAGTAGGATAAATTCTGTTTCTTACCAGTATACACTTGTTATAACATACACTCTGTTTCTTACCAGTATCCATTTTCTTCTTTGACTTCTTATCTTCGTCTTTAAACGCCTCAAAACCTGCAACAGTAGGATAAATTCTATCAATTATGTAATCACAACTTGTATAACTTCGCAGCAATCGTCTGATTCTTTCATTCTCGACTTTTTCACCATCCAACTCTTGCTTCCATTTCGCACATTCTTCAATGTAAAAATTTATCTCTTTCTGCTTCGACATCATCGTAGCATTCAACATTTTCAAAGCTTTTTCTCTTTCTGTGTTAGTTTTCTGCAGACTATTCACAGTCCTATTCAAAACATCGTATGATTCTTTCAAAATTTTCACATCAAACATCAACTTTTCTTTCATCTTCTCTGATTCACTAAACCTCTCGTCTTTTTCCTCACATTGTTTGCAGGATTCTGAACATGTACGACAAGGTTTCGTGACTTCAACAATCTTCTCTACCTCCACAATCTTTTCAACTTCAACTACCTTTTCCACTTCCACTATCTTCTCAATTACTTTGACTTCCTTCAATTCTTTTCCAGCTTTTCTCTCTTTGAGTTTCTTCAATTTATCTGCAAAATAAAACTCAAATCTGTCAGAAGATAAATGTGTTTTTCCAAGGTTTATCTGTTCAAGCTCTTCATCATCACTGTTATCTGTTGAACTGTTTTCAGATGAAACAGATTCTTCATCTTTCTCTTCATCATCAGATAATACAGCCATCCATTCTTTTATCAACTCTAGCTTTTGAACAATCTGAGCAATAAAAGCTTTAACATTAGGATCAGCTGGAATGTACTTGTCCCAGCTAAAACCTTCAGCCACTTTCTCATCATCTTGATCAATGATGCCATAGTAAGCTTTCCTGTTTGCATCTTCGATCATTTTTCCATGAGCTGTTTGTGAATCCTTTTGTTGATGTGGTTGAACAGTGATTTGTTGATATATAGACTTTCTATAGTAATCATCTTTTCCAAAAGGATTCTTTGCTCCACTTGCTTCTTGGTTCTTGCACTCTCTCTTGAAATGACCTTTCTCCCTGCATTTAAAACAAGTAACTTTAGATTTATCAAAACCTAAAGCTGAAAGATGAGCATCCAAAAAGTCATTTCGTCCTGTAATCATTTTAAACTTTTCAGCTCTTCTCAGAACACTCGCCAAAGCCCATTTTATATCCATAAGTTCCAACTCTTCTGCATCTATTTGGTCATAATCTTCCTTTGTTAGCATCGGGTTACCAATCTTTCCGGCTATCAAACCTTCATAAGATTCCAAAGCAGTAACCAATAGGCCCATATGATTTTTCACAACTTCTTCAGAAAAGTTTTGACCATTTTGAAGATGCAATGCCACATTACACTGAATCATATGCCCATTACCAACACTCGCACTTTGAACACTTGGAGGATTAACACTTGAAAACCCACTAGTGTTAACTGAACTTTGAATGCCTGTTCCAGATTGATTTCCTGCACTAAACGCAGTTTGGATCTTTGGACTTGCTTCAACACTTTGAACATTTCCCTTGTAGTACAGTTTGATGTCTTGTTGATGGCTTGAACTGTTCATTCTTGCAATTTTCTGCTGTTCAAGATCCTGTGCCTCCAGTTTTTCAATAAACTGACCAATCGACAATCTGCTAAACTGTCCAGAATTCTTCAGAATCATGAGATATGTACCCCATTCCTTTTGTGGTAAAGCATCAGCAAGCTTTTCAACCCATTCTGCTGGAGTTTTAGTAATCTTCAACTGAGACATGGTGCACACAAGATGGCAGTATCTCTCAATGAGAGTCTTTGTAGTCTCGCCAGGCATGCTCGTAAACAACTCAAACTCCTTTTTCAGTAACGCTGCTTTACTCTGTAACATCTCTGTACTTCCTTCAAATTTCTTCTCAAGAGATTTCCAGATCGAAAACGCATTTCCATCATGCTGAAGCAAAACAAATATATCCTCGTTGATAGCTTGCTGCAACAGACTTATCATCATTTTCTCTCCTTTATAACTCTCTCTCTCTTGGTCTGAAAACTCTGAGATAATTTTATCAACATTCATAGCAGTCTGTGGTCTGATGTATGCTGTTTCAATGCTTTCCCAAGCTCTTAGATGGTTTGCCTGGACCCAATTCTCAAAACGATTCTTCCATACATGATACTCTTCTATTCCCATAAGTTTCGGGGGTTTTTGCATTGTTCTGGTTTCGTTTTCCATGTTCATATTCTTAGCAATGTCAGCCGGAGTAGTCGGAGTAGCAAAAGCGTTGTAGAAATCCATGTTTCAAGTATCGAAGAATTTTTCAAACAAGCTTTCAAACTAACTGGTTCACCTCGTAAAACACCTGTATCACCTGCAGAACTCCTCCTCCTGAGCTCTGATACCACTTGTAGGATCGTGTACGAACCCGAATAAGTGGTTCAGAGGAGTTTTACTTCGTTTCAGAGGCGAAAACTAAGAAACAAAGATAGAAACAGCTTAATCTTCACTTTAAACACCAATTATATTGATAAAATCACAAATACAACCAGTCTTCACACCGGCAGCACTTCGGTATGGAATACAAGGATCAGATGTCTGATTTCGCTCATAGTGACCTATTTATAGGGTCCTGATTCCCCACGAAATGACATGGTGTCATTTGGAGCGGAATTAGAACTTAACTTTCGAGCGGAATCAGCTATTGTCATTTCGAGCGGAATTAGAAACTTATGTGATTTAACTTGAAATGACAAGGTGTCATTTCGAGCGGAATCACCCCTAAAAACCACTATCTTGTTTTTCGTGCCCTGATCTAACTAATACAGTACAAGACTCGATACAAGACGTAGACGACAGACGGATGCACCAACATAACTGGCCCCTTTCATTACTGAAATGAATTTCAGTGGTTTACGTGGCTTATCTCCTGTAATCACCACTATTTCTCCTGTGGGTGTATGAATTTCTATGGAATTCTTATCACAAAAAATTCGAGCATGGTTGGCTACTAACCAATCCATTCCTAATAAAACATTGAATCCGGCTAAATCCATAAGTAACAGGTTTGCAGAAAATTTATGGCCTAAGAGTTCTATCTTTCCTTCTCGCAAAACCTTATCTATTTTAACAGAATTCCCATCTACCGTTTCGGCAGTAAAAATTTGTCTGAGGTTGGTTAAGGGTAGTTTAAGAGCTTGGCAGAACGAAGTATTTATAAAACTTTGGTTTGCACCAGAGTCAAATAATACTTTCGCATAAACGTCATGAACTAGGAACGTACCAGCTATCACATCTGGGATGAGTTCTGCTTCTTGAGTAGTCAGCTGAAAGGCTCTTGCATTCTTTTTATTAGTTCCTTCAGCTGGTTTGGCCTTGTTGTCAGCTGGTTAGACCAATTTAGGACAGTCTGATCTAAAATGTCCAGCTTCTCCACAGTTGAAGCAGATTGTTGATTTCTTCCTTCTGCAATCTTCTTCTTGGTGTCCCAGAATTTTGCAGAAGTTGCAATACCCTTTGCATTTTCCAAAATGCTTTCTTTTGCAGGTACCGTAGAATGGAGCAGTGGAAGATTGCCTTGTTCCCTTTTTCTTGAAATTACTATTATTACCCACACGGAATCCTTGGGTGTTGGTGCATATTGGTGACAACAGCTTAGATTTGGTCTTTGGATATCTTGTAATTAGTTATACGATAAACGGTTAGCGGGTTTAGCTTTGTATTAGTTGAATAATAGAGTTTGGGCTAAACAAAACCCAGTTTGGGTCTAGGGGGACGAATTGGGCTTGCCCATGTAGGAAACCTTAGCCCAAGTTCCAAACCTTGTGTTATATAAACAAGGTTAGGCTTTAGGGTTTAGGTTAATCAGCCAAAACAGTGTTTGAGAGAGAATTCGTGAGAGATACTGGTCTTGGACGAATTTGGAATTGGTTAGGGTTTTGTTGATTGTAATTCGTGAGATTGATAATCAATAGAAACTCGGTTTGATTGTGAATTGATGATTTCTGTTCCTACACGTTTTCTGCTATTTTCTGATCAAGAGGATTCCGCACTCTTGATTAGATTGACAATTCTGTGAAAGATCCATACATCTAGGGGACCTACAATTGGTATCAGAGCATTAGGCTCTTGAAGGCTTGGTTCAGAATTGTGCTTGGCAGAATTAGGAAGTTTTTCGAAAATTTTGAAACCTGAAAAATTAGGGTTTCGAAATTTTTTTGTTGGTTTGATAAAATTTTCAAAATTATTGGCTGTTTTTGATCTTCTGTTTTGTTTGATTGCTGTTTTGCAGGGTTTAGGGTTTCCAGGACAGTTTTTGGTTGATTTTTTGAAGAATTTTGGCTAAGAAACTTGAGGATTCGAAGACTGTTCTTCGTGTTCTTCATTAAGTTCATCAAAATTTTGTCAAAACTTTACTGATTTGCTTGTTTGATTTTGCAGATTTGTGTTGGAGAAGAGATAGAATCATCAAAAATTTTGAGAAGATTGAATTTCCAAGTTTAACAGGAGAATTTAATTAATTTCGCAGTCTGGACCTGCGAAATTAACAGACCAGCGAACTTATAGGCGAAGTTAAAATCCAAAGGCGCTTTGGTAACCGTATAATTTTCCTCAGCGAAATTATTACGGTTTTCGGCGAATTTACTGGTCGTCGTAATAGCAAAATTGACCAGCGAATTTGGAGCGAATTTGACCAGCGAACTAGACCTGCGAAATTTACCTTTTCAGTGAGCTTTGATCAGCGAAATTGAACAATTAACAGGCCAGCGAAATTAGTCACACTTACAGCGAAATTAACAGCATAATTAAAGCGGTGGAACATTTTCTGGCAAGCGTAAGAAAAAATTCACGTTTTCGTAAATAAAAATTGATCCGTAGGTCATTTGAACAAACCGTCTGCACCGTCGAATTCCTTGCATTTTTAAGAAATTTTTTTTTTTTTGGAAAAGCCCGAATTCGGTTTTCGACATTAGATATCATTGGATTCGTCTTTTCGAGACAATTCTAACGGTGTAATTTGGTAACCACTGTTTTCGAAGAAATTCTGTACGGTTTTATCAGTCTGTTATGTTAAAATGTCGAACATGTCAAGTTTGAATGAGCTTTTGAGAATGGAGGTTGGCACTACCAACAAACCGCCTAAGATGATGAAGGTGGAAAATTATTTGACATGGAAGGATCGTTTTCAATCCTTCATTGAATATCAGGACACTCGCATGTGGATATGTATCGAAGATGGGTACACAAACCCAACACACGACTTTGAGGGCAGACCACGTAGAACTGCCTATGTAAACATGGAAGATGCTGATAAAAAGATGTATGAGGCTGAAAAGAGAGCCTTGGCTGCAATAAAGATGTCCTTACCAGATAGCATCAAACATACCTTCAAGAAGTACACTAATTCAAAGGATATGTGGGATGCATTAGAAAAACGATATGTTGGAAATGAAGATGTTAAGAAAAACAAAGTTGATCTACTGAAGAAGCAGTTTGCTGTTTTCAAGTACATGAAACATGAGTCACTTGAGGACATCATCACTCGTTACTACCATCTGATGTCAGAAATGGAAAACTATGAGATCGATTGCTATTCTGACGTAGAGAAGAATGACAAGCTGCTCGATGCCTTACCTACCAAGTGGGATATCTACACTCTCACGATAAAGGGAGAAGCAGATTATGAGACAAAAGAGCTTGAAGAAGTAGTTGGCAAGCTGAGAGCTTATGAGCTCAGTATGAAGAAGAAAGACACTGGATATGATCAGGTTCAAGATCCAGCAATTTACAATGGGCTTACATCTTCTTCATCTCACAATGCTTCTAGCGACTCTGCTACTACGTTTCTATCGTGTGAGAATGAGCAGGTCACAGTAAATGAGGATGGTGACGTGTGTTTTGTAGCTGCTTCAAGAGGATCAACAGGAGCCAAGAAAACATCAGCTACTAAGCAGAGTAGTGGTGTTAAGTCGATGCCTATGAGTGTTAAGTCTGTAGAAGAGCATCTTGCTCTACTTGCTTCATTTGTTGCATCATATGAAAACTACATTCAGGGGAAGATATCTGATCCTGCTACTTTAGATGAAGATTATGATCAGATTGACCCTGATGATCTTGAAGATATGGATTTGCAATGGCAAATGGCCATGATTACTAGACGAGTGAAGAGATTTATGAACCGAACTGGAAGGAAGTTTATAGGAAAGACTGTTGGTTTCGATAAGACGAAAGTCGGATGCTTTAACTGTCAAAGTTATGGGCATTTCGCCAGGGAATGTCAAAAACAAAAGCAAGAGACTTCGAGTCAGAGTTCAAACAACAGGAATGCATCAAACAATTCTAGCTCAAAGGCTTTGATCTCTACAGCACGGGAAGTTTCATATGATTGGACTATTCATCTAGAAGATAATGAGAATGCCACTCAGGCATTCATGGCAGAGATAGTGCCAGTTGATAATGTTGAAGTTTCTTTGGGAGATGCTGAAGCCAAAGTGGATGCTGAGGTCAAGATAGAGAGTAAAGATGAAGAAGAGAAGGGTGATCAGACAAAAGATGCGGAAGAGGAAAAGCAAAAGTCTGACCATGAAAAGGTAGCTGAAGAAAAGGAAGCTGAATACAAAAGAGTGAAAGCTCAGCTTGCGGCTCTCATGGCCAACCTTGACAAACAAACAGGAGAGGTAAAGTCTAACTCTGTGTGTTTAAAATGTCGTGAACTACAGGGTGAGGTAGACAGGTTGTCAACACAAAACCAAAGTCTGGTGGGCGAGATGTCTAACATTAAAGAATCTAACTTTTTTGCTAAAAGAAACGAATCTTTATACTTGAAGAAAATAAAAGGTTATGAAAGTAAAATTGAAGTGTTAACCTATAAATTAAATAAAAAACTTCAAGTCATAGACTTAGCTCATGAAATGATGGCTGAGAAAACAAAAGAGATTTCTGAAAAATGCAAAGAGTTGTCAGATGCACAACTCAAAATTGTTGAACTTGAAAAGAAATTAGGTCAATTCAGGGACTCTACTTTTGTTATGAAACACATGATGGGTGGCTTGAAGAAAAGTAATGACAAAACCAGTGTGGGGTTTCATGGTTTCAATGAAGTTCCACCTCCTGTTAGTCATGACTATTCTTTCTTGCCTAATGAAGATGATCTCATGGACTTTGTGTCAACATCACCAAGTAGTTCCACATCAAGTCAAGGAAATGAGTCTGCGTGTGATGATGCTAAGAAGAATAATAACAGCAAACCAGTTTTGAAAAAGAAAACTTCACATCCTAAGAATAAGAATCCAACTGTTGTTAAACAGATTAATTTTGTTCAAGGAAGTGACATGAAAAACGAAACAGCTGTTATTGAAAACGAATCTAATGTAGAGTTTGCTAAAAACAAGAACAAAGAAAATTCTGAAACTAAGCAAACTGAACCAAATTACTCTAAGGCATCATCATCAAAACCTAAATCTAGTTCAAAGGCTTCAGATAAGAAGTCTTCGAAAAAGAGATCGTGCTTCAAATGTCACACCAAGGGACATGTAGCTAGTTGCTGTCCTAACAAAAAGAGTGAAGCACAAATTAGTGAGAAACAGAGGGGGAAATCACCTAAGAAGAAAGGTGATAATGAGGAGAAAGTTGCAAATTCTCCAAAGAAATCTGCTGCTAAGCAACCAGAGAATGTTGCTATTGGTGAAGATAAGGCTGAAAAAGGAACTCCACAAGTTCCTCGTTTTCAAAGAAATCAACCAAGATTTCAGCCTAAATCTCCACCAGGCAGATATGAGAGACCTAGAAGCAGTTCACCAAGAATGAACAATTATAATTCAAATAATTTAAGGAGTCAAGGTCAATATCAAAATCGATACCAAAACAATGGTGGTCGAACTTTTTATAACAATGGCTTTAGAAATTACAACAATAATGCTTCTTGGAATCAAAATTCAAGGTACCAAAATCAAAATTTCCAAAGGTCAAATAGTCCAAACACATATAGGAACCCTCAGGACCAAAGACCTAGTGGAAATCAAAATCAAATTCCATCAACAGGTCTGAGATCCAAGACTCCAGTTAGGAGTAATGGATATTGGATGGATGTTCAAGTAGTTGGTGAATTTGGACGACCCAAGACAATTAAGGCTTGGGTCCCCCAATCTAACTAATCTTTTGGTTGGTGTGTGCAGGAGCTGCTAAGGAGGATTATCAACTTATGGTATGTTGATAGTGGCTACTCCAGGCACATGACAGGGGATGCGAGATTGTTAACTGAGTTTGAAGATTATGATGGTGGAAAGGTGAACTTTGCGGGTGCTAAAGGTGGTAGAATTACAGGACGAGGAAAAGTGACCAATGGGAAGATCACACTGGACAAAGTGAACTATGTTGAGCAGTTTAAACACAATCTGATGAGCGTGTCACAAGTCTGCGACAAAGGTCACTCGGTCCATTTTACCAAGAATGAAGCATTAGTTTTGAAACCAGGTTTGAAGATTCCGGACGATTGGATAGTGATGCGAGCGCCAAGGAGAAATGACACTTATGTCATGGACATGGGTGCTAAGGATCCAACTGCTGTGGTGGCGTGTTTACTATCAAAAGCATCTGAAGCTGAATCGATGTTGTGGCACAGACACATGGCCCATATTCACTATCGAAAAATGAATTACCTTGTTAAAAATAAGCTAGTGAAAGGGGTTCCAATGCAGAGGTTTCAAGTGGAAGATAAATGTTTTCCATGTCAAAAGGGAAAACAACACAAGAAACCTCATAAGTCTAAAACAGTAAATTCCATAGATGCCCCTTATGAATTACTTCACATGGATTTATTCGGTCCAGTGAACGTGAGGAGCATAGGTGGAAAATACTATTGTCTTGTTGTTACTGATGATTACTCACGATATTCATGGGTTTTCTTTTTAGGTACAAAAGATGAGACGGCGGAGATGCTGATAGATCTTTTTACGAAATTGGAAAATGTCCATGATGCTAGGATCAAAAGGATAAGGTGTGATAATGGCACGGAGTTCAAGAATCGAATTCTGGATCTCTACAGTCTTTGAAAGGGAATTGAACATCAATATTCTGCTCCTTATACACCTCAACAAAATGGAGTCGCTAAGAGGAAAAACAGGACGTTGATTGAAGCCGCAAGGATGATGCTTTCAGATTCAAAGCTACCAGTTCTTTTCTGGGGAGAAGCTGTGAATACAGCCTGCTACGTCTTAAACAAAGTTTTGACTGTTAAACGTTTTAATAAAACCTGTCATGAATTGATGTTTAACAAGAAACCAAACTTGGAAGGCTTTGAACCATTTGGATTACCCTGCACCATTGTGCGAAATAAAGATAAACAAAAATTCGGTGAGGTGGCTGACGATAGCTACTTTCTAGGTTACGTGCCTGGCACACCGAATAAAAGGGTTTTTAATCTAAAAACTGGTAAAATTGAGGTTGTTTTTAATGTAGAAATTACTACCTACAAACCTCAACAATCAACGAATGGACCTGCTATATTGTATGATTATGAAAGTGTTTTTAAATCATTTAATATTCCTGAGTTTCCAAATGCAGATGATTCTCAGTTAATTCAAATAGTGATTGGTGGAGACGATGAAGGTGAGTTCATGCCTAGATCGAATGTTGATATGACAGATGCTCTAGAAACTTCCCAAGGTGCTGCTGATCTTGATTCAAGCGATAGTGACTCTGAACCCATTCAGGGGAGGATTTCATTAATCCATTTGCGGATCAGAACATTCAGGGGGAGGTTGGATCAAACCTGGGTGACAATCTAGAAGTCGATGCTGTTGCTACTACACGAGCAAATAGGGATCATCCAGTTGACATGATACTTGGGGATCCTACTGCAGGTGTCCAGAAGAGAAGAAGCATAGCTGCAAATTCTGGGTTATTTGTTTTGATTGAGAAGACTGGGATAGTGAATGAGTGCTTGTATAGTTGTTTTATTTCCCAAGAGGAGCCGAAGAACATTCATATGGCCCTTAAAGACAATTCATGGGTTGAAGCTATGAAAGAGGAATTGGCCCAGTTTGCAAAGTTGAAGGTTTGGGAGTTAGTTGACCTTCCTAAAGGAGAAAGAGAAATTGGCACTAAATGGGTATTTAGGTGCAAGAAGGATGAAAGAGGGACAGTTACGCGAAACAAGGCTCGATTGGTGGTCAAAGGTTTCAATCAGTAAGAAGGGATAGATTACAATGAAGTGTTTGCACCAGTGGCAAGGTTGGAAGCAATCCGGTTGTTCCTAGCCTTTGCAACATTCAAGGGATTTAAAGTTTACCAACTAGACGTGAAGAGTGCATTTCTTTACGGGAAAGTCCAAGAAGTGGTGTATGTCTCACAACCAGATGGGTTCGTTGATCCAGATTATCCAGATCGGGTGTACAAACTTGATAAGGCTTTGTATAGATTACATCAAGCTCCCAGGGAGTGGTACGAGACACTGTCTACACATCTGATCAAGAATGGTTTTGAAAGAGGTCAGATTGACAGTACACTGTTCATCAAGAGGAAGAAGGAAGATTTTCTGCTAGTACAGGTGTACGTGGATGACATCATCTTTGGGTCATTAGATGAGAGCATGTGTAAAGAGTTCGAGCAGGTGATGAAGAGCAAGTTCGAAATGAGCGCTATGGGCGAGTTGTCTTACTTTCTGGGATTACAAGTTGAACAAAAGGAGGATGGGATGTTTATTCATCAAACAAAGTATGTGTATGACATTTTGAGTCAGTTCAAAATGAATGATTGCTCTACTTTCAACACACCCATTTGTGAAAATCACAATCTTGGCCCAGATCATGAAAGTACTGAAGACGTTGATCCAACTCAATACAGGGAAATGATTGGTTCTCTAATGTACTTGACTGCTTCACGACCTGACATTATGTTTGCAGTATGCTTGTGTGCCAGATATCAGGCTAATCCAAAAGAGTCACACATGAAAGCAGTGAAGCGTATTCTTTGTTACTTGAAGGGGAAACCTAAACTTGGGTTGTGGTATCCAGCTGATAGTGATATGAATTTTGTTGCTTACACTGACTCAGACTTTGGAGGATGCAAGTCGAACAGAAAGTCTACAACAGCTGGTTGTCAGTTCTTAGGAGGCAGGATTGTGTCTTGGCAATGCAAGAAGCAATCTTGTGTGTGTACATCTACGTGTGAAGCTGAATATATAGCTGCTGCTCTCAGGTTCTCTGGATACAACAGCAGATGCGCGATTACGGTTTGGATTTCACTCGTACTCCTATTATGATAGACAATAATGCCACAATTTTTATAACAAATAATCCCTTGAAACACAGTCGCACAAAACATATTGACATACGTCATCATTTTATATAGGATTGTGCTGAAAAGAGACTAATTGAATTACATCGAGTCGACACACTAGATAACCTGGCAGATCTTTATACTAAAGCTTTTGACAGGGCTCGCTTTGAACATTTAGTCGAACTCAACGGGATGAGGAATCCTGAATAACTGTTTTTTCATAAGAATTTTGTAAATAGTTTACTGTTTTTCTTAAAAATCAGAAAAAAAAAAATAGAAAACCACAAAATCCAAAAACATTGAAAAATGAAAAATAAAAAAAAAAATAGAAAATAAAAAATGAGTTATCACTGTGTGAAAAAGAATAAATGACAGTACATCAGCAAGTTAGACTGTCACACTCAAACTGAATTAAATTGCTTAAGTGTGATAGCAGCTTCATTATACGATGTACCAGTAGGCAAAAGTATGAAATAATCAACTTACCAATGTGATATAAACCTAAATAAACTGTGTATGAGTGGGGAACACATCAATGGTGTATGGTTTAATGACCTTAAATCTTACGTTGATAGATTGCCAAAAACTGAAGTTTTGGGTCTTTATACTGTTATTTCATCTGGGGATATTAGGGTTGTCCTTCTGCTGCATCCAGATACATGCTGACCTATACACAACTAGGATATCTTAAAAGAGCAAAAAATGCCAAAACCCATAAATGAAGAAGCTCTCATAGAGAGTCATTCAAATGTGCAAAATGCATAAATCGTACCAAAAATGGTATTTGTCTTAGCCCTCGTTAGATATTTTGGTCTCTTTGGTGTACGAAAGTACTGACCTGATCACCAATTATCTAAACGTTGAAAAACAAAACGGATGAATTCAGTATACTCACCTACTACGATGAATCTTTGTGCATACCTTGATCGCGGGGGTATATCCTGAATTGGGACACACTAATATTTCAGAAATAATATTACCTTAACGTATCATACGGTAATGGTACTTGAAATGTTCATGCATTTTGTTTAAGTGGACAAACATACTGGTAATCGTCTTGGACTGCTTTTCACGAAAAATTAAATAAAGAATTATCTAATTGTGTGAAACAGTTTGATTGTGCTGATATGATCTTCTTACCAGTGATTCTCACAAAAATAGAGTGTTTATTGCTTTTGTTATTTACTTGCTTTCAGAAAATATAAAAATACAAAAATAGTGTCTTTTTCTGTTAAAAATTCTTAACGTACGGAAAACTGTTATTCTTGGAGGAATTGTTACTGATAGGGGGAGACGGTGTTAGAAAGTGAGTTCAAAATTTTAAATCATACAGGATCTTGTGTGTTGGACAAAAAGTTTTGCATGTTGATGATAAGTTGAAAATGCTTAATCTGTGATATAATCTCTTGAATAATAATAATTTATTCAACTGTGTTGAAAAATTCTTATGGTTTCTCGAGATGTTTGTTTTATAGTATACAGATTGAAGCAGTATGTTGCTGAGATGTTGCTAAGTTGAGAAGATGAGAGTTTCATTGGATGCATGGTAGAACCTCCTTTCTATATTGCAGACAAAGATAAAGAGTTTGAAGATTGCTTTACAAATGTTGAACTGGAGTTTACTCAAACACTAAAGTTTTTGAAGATTTGGTGATTGGATGCATCAGCTTAGGGGGAGTCTGTTGTTGACAGAAGCTGTTGAAGCTGAAGCTATCCAAAGACCAAAGACAGTGCAAGATTACATGAAGATTGCAAGATGACTGAAGACAAAGTTATTTTATGAAGCTATTGTCAAGGGGGGGGGGGGGGGTTTGTTGGTGCATATTGGTGACAAACAGCTTAGATTTGGTCTTTGGATATCTTGTAATTAGTTATACGATAAACGGTTAGCGGGTTTAGCTTTGTATTAGTTGAATAATAGAGTTTGGGCTAAACAAAACCCAGTTTGGGTCTAGGGGGACGAATTGGGCTTGCCCATGTAGGAAACCTTAGCCCAAGTTGCAAACCTTGTGTTATATAAACAAGGTTAGGCTTTAGGGTTTAGGTTAATCAGCCAAAACAGTGTTTGAGAGAGAATTCATGAGAGATACTGCTCTTGGACGAATTTGGAGTTGGTTAGGGTTTTGATTGATTGTAATTCGTGAGATTGATAATCAATAGAAACCCAGTTTGATTGTGAATTGCTGATTTCTGTTCCTACACATTTTCTGCTATATTCTGATCAAGAGGATTCCGCACTCTTGATTAGATTGACAATTCTGTGAAAGATCCATACATCTAGGGGACCTACATTGGGTAATCTTTTGGGCCACTTCCTTCTTCCGATTTTCTTCTCTTGTGCGTACCAGCCCGTCGGTCAAAGTGTTGGCTAATTCTACAGCATCATCAATGGTGCGGGGTCTTGCGGCTTTGACAATGTCACAAATTTCGCCAATCAAACCCCAGATATAGCGAGAAATAAGTACCGGTTCTGGCGAGGGCCAAAGTTGGTACAATTCTGGCATATTCAAAGAATTTCGAAGTATATCCTCGACAATCAACATCCACCATTCGGTGGCTCAGGAACTTATTCGCCATTTGTTCCTTTTCATATTCGGGGCATAATTTCCTTTCTACCAGACGCTTGAACTCTTCCCAACTCATGGCATAGGCCATGTCACTTCCTTTGGCTTGTAATACCGTATTCCACCATTCTAATGCTTCTTCCTTAAAGAGGTGAGAAACATACATGACCTTATCCTCCTCGGCACATTTACTTATTTTAATTACTGCCTCGGTTTTCTCCAACCAACGCAGTGCGGCCGTTGCCCCTCCATTGCCTGCAAATTCCACCGGTTTGCAAGCAAGAAATTCTTTGTAAGTGCAACCAAGCGTTGCAGCTTTCATTCTTTTAAGAAATGGGGCTGGTATCACATCATCGTTATTATTATTGTTGCCGCCTCCATTTACAGTATTACTGAAATTGTCATCACGAGTACGTTTGCTGGGAGTAGGTGGTGGAGGTTCAACTGGATTTCGGGCAGCAGCAAGGATTGTTGGAATATCATTGGCTATTCCTTGAGCAACAATATTTTCTATATCTTGTCTATTCAGAAATTGATCTTCATGGTTTTGCTCGGATTGGTTAACTTCGTTAACTGGTTCATTACCAGCGTGTTCCATCTGGTAATTAGTATATATAAGTTATTAGTACAAAATAAATAACAACCAAACACAATACAATAATCGCACAAAATCATATCAACACATATAGCCAAAATTGTCGACTTTGCGACTTCCATATTTTTATATATTTTAGTATGCATTCGTACACACCAAATATTTTACAAAAGTTTTATTTTAGGTTATTTTACATGATTATATTTTTATTATTATGATTATTATTATTTTATTATTATTAAACATGTAGCCACAACCACAAACGATCCCTATCAGCTAGTACTTCAGAAACGACGTTCCCTCTCTTCGTATTTCCACGATATCCTCTCCCCCACTTCCCGGATTCTATTTCCTGCGTCCACCAATTCCTCGCCATAGTGGCGGAGTTCAGCCAGGTTTTCTGTGCTCAAAGGTGGATGTAGTGGAGGCTCAGGGTCAAATTGGGGGAAAAAGGTATTAGGGTTATTCAAGAGATTCTGAAATTACCAGTCAGTTGTCCACCATTCTTCCAGCTCTCCTGGTAGAGGTCGGGGTGGATAATAGGATCTGGGATAGCAGGTTCCAGATTAACTGAAAGTTGTGCTACAGCTGGGTAATTGAAAAGGTTTTCATCGGCAGGTCCGATGAGGTCGCTATTTGCCAGTTAGCGTTCCAGCTCCTCCCACGGTGGCATTTCCTGGGCTTGCCTGGAACTTTCCCCAATCTCTTTTCCTTTTCCTTTATCCCTCGAATCCTCAGTCTTGATAAATTTCTGTACTGCTGGTTTCTTCCTACGCATACGCCTCCAGCCTACTAGTCTTCTTCTCTTTTTCGGCTTCGGTTTCTCCTGAGGCTAGGCTTGGAATACTATTGGCTCTTCAGTATCCGCCTGGTAGCCAGTGAAGGTACCGGTAGTATCCATATCTGTGCTATGGATAGAAATATTTCGGAGTGCCTCCGATAGTTCATTCATGCTGTTAGCATACATGAAGAAACACATAAAATTCTAAATTAAAACTTTGTAAATTAAATTTTCACAGAATCACAGAATGGCATCAGAAAAATTAAGTATTAAATACTTAATTGGCTTAAATCAGTGGCTCTGATACCACGTTTTTCTGTCACGGCCCCCATCCCGGTGTGACCCGGTCCAGGAGCCGTGGGACAGAAACCCGTGGTATTTATTATTTGAGTTGACAGCGGAAGTATAACAGGATCTTTTTAAAACTTGAAAATGCGCAATTATTTTATTTCATAATGTGGGACAAACCCCGTGATTTACAATGGAGGAATTTCACGAGGAAATTCCCTGTTTTACAAAACATGTTTATTTATTTAACTGAGCCACCACTTCAAGCTTTATTAGTGCTCCGTATCACTTTTCCTTGATTCACAGGAGGTCACCTGAAACATGTTTTAAAAATATTTTATCAGCGGAGAAATACTGGCGAGTCACTCAAATTTGATAAAACGACACATAGCTATGAATTACAGCATAAGAGCGATTACAATGGCTACTATCTTATTTTTATCTGGCGTCGTGTCACACCCTGGTGACGATGGTCATACCACTATTGGGTCCTTTCACCAAAGTAGTGATGATTATCACTGTTAGGTTGATGAACCTAACCGTGAGAGATTAGTATTGTGCACAATACCCCACTAGCCAGTGATTTAAGATAACCAAGACTTAATCCCTGTAATTATAACTTTTTGAAAATAATTGGAGTATTGTAAAACATCGTTGATAAAAAAAAGAATGACTCTGTCGGTGCACTAAATGTCTGTTGATTACATCATTATCAAGTCTTGTGTCTAGGATTGTTTAAATGATCACACCATAGGATTTAAGTTAGGGTTTTTATAGTTGAAACATAAGATTTCGCTTGAGAGGATATGTGGATGCTTGAAGCGAAATCAACATAACAGATTTCGCTTCAGACAGTTCAAGCGAAATCATATGTGTCTATATATAGGTAGATCATTTGAAGCGAAATAGAGGGGATGTCATTGTATGTGTGACGAAGTGCTGACGGATCTGTATCAGAAAACTTGTACAAGCACTCAAATTAATCAGAAAAGAAAGATTAAAAGGATTAAAGCTGTTATGACTTTGTTTACGTTGATTCCGCCTTCGTATACAAAGATGAACTACTTTTACTAACGGTTTAAGGTCGTACAACGGTCCAACAAGTGGTATCAGAGCTCAGGACGAGGAGTTCATACCATAGCAGCGGATTATATTCTTTCTACTCATTTCTTTTTACATTTTTCAGATCTGAACAAGTTCCAACGGTCAAAATGGTCTAATTTTCGAGTATAACGTGTAAAACATAGTATTAACAAAGCCTACAAAGATTCGGACTGAAATTCAGACTAAAACATGTTAAAATTGACCTAAAACAAGATTTCGCTTGAAGTTGTTCGTAGATATCAGGTTGATTTCGCTTCAAAGTAAGACTGTTTGGACGATTTCGCTTGAAATTCCTGAAGCGAAATAGTTGGTTCGCTTGAACAGTTGAAGCGACACTGGTCTGTCAGATTTCGCTTGAGAGTCTGATTAGTTGAAGCGAAATAGTTGTTTTCGCTTGAAAACACTTATTGACTGATTTCGCTTGAACAATATTAGTTAACTGATTTCGCTTGAAGCTGATAACTTCAAGTATTTCGCTTGAACTTGCTGATTTTTCAAAACCTAAAAAATTTTCTAAGTGTTTGACTGATTTTTCAGGTACATTCACGATGGATGATATTTTCTTGAATCCGTTTGGCGATATGTACGCATTCGCAGGAAACTCGGGAGATGATACTTCTACAAACAACAACAATACGAATGAGAACGAGAATACTCCGAAAGAAAGAAAGAAGGAAGCTTGGGAGTCCGAAAGCGCATTTGGAACGTTTAACAAACCTCCTAAGTTGATGGCTATAGAAGATTATAGCAGGTGGGCAACAAAGTTCAAAGATTGGTTGATGGCATTTGCTTTTCCTTGCTGGAAAAGTATGAAAAATGGTTTTGCCCAAGGAAAGAAGAATGGTGAAGCATTAAGATCAGCTGAAGAGATTGATAATTTTGTGGCTGAACAAAAATGTGTGGCATTATTGTTTCAATCGGTGCGTGAAGACATCATTTCACTGATAGATTACTCTAATTCTAAAGACTTATGGGAAAAACTCAAAAAGAAGTGTCTTGGAAGCAAAGAGATTGTAAAAAATAAAAAGAAACTTCTTAGGAAAGAGTTTGATCTGTTTGGTTGTATAAAGAACGAGTCAGTGTGTAAAATGATAGAACGGTTTGGTCATCTGAAGCTAGAATTAGTAAGACATGAGATTGACATTTCTGAAGAAGATCTTATCGACAAATTGTTCGATTCGTTGCCTGATGAGATGGATTGGAGATATTATGCGATGATGCTGAAGAATACCATCAAAGAACCAGAAAAGCTGACATTAGATTTGCTGATTGAAAAACTCGAGAGTCATGAGCTAGAGTTGAAAAAGACGTACAAAGTTAATCAGTCATCTTATCAACAGAATCTGGAACTGTACTATCCAAAAAGCATGATGCCGAAAGCTACTTCTCCAAAAACTGCATTTTCTGCTGAGAATGTTTCTACAGCTGGAAAAGAAAGTCAAAGTGGTCAAAGCAGTGGAGGCCATAGTGGTTATCATAGTGGATCTACATCTTCTGCAAATCATTCTGATGCGAAGTTTTCTTGCAATATTGCTATAGATTTGAAGAATGCACAGAATTTTGATGCGGAGTCAGCCAAGCAACAAATGGTCTCTCTGGCATCTGTTTTGGAATCCTACGAAGGGTTGGTGGCTGGGAAGATTGGCAATACAAATCTGACAAAAGAAGATTACGATCAGATTGATCCTGAGGAAATGGAACTGATCGATATTCGTTGGGCTATGGCAAGTGCTGTTCGTCGTGCACAAAGATTCATGGAAATTACTGGAAGAAAAACAATTGGTGGTGCTTCTACCAAGCTGGGGTTCGATAAATCGAAGGTGACTTGTTTCAAATGTAAGCAGAAGGGTCATTTCAAACGAGAATGCCGAAACGCTTATGCTGATGAGTCGGAGAACCCTTTCAGAGATGATTATTACAAAAAGGCAATCTACCATCAGAATAAATCTGAGCCGCCTAGATTGAAGCAGGTTGAAGACAACAGAGACAAATCAAGGGCTCTTGCTGTGATTTATGATGATGAGGGGTATGATTGGAGTAAAGAAGTTTTACCTAAAGAAGACGCGGTGGGTTATGCATTCATGGCAAGCAATGATGAACCTAAGCCATGGAAAGATGATCGTACTGAAGAACAGAAATATCACTACCGGAAGATGGTTGCTGAAACAAAGATTATCAGACTTTCTCGTATCTATCTGAATGCAAGGAGAGCCAATAGATGGGATCCAGATAGAGAGTGCTATCTTGATGAGTATGGAAATATTGCAATTGATGATAGTAAACTTGATATCGAAGCCATCATCAAGGAGTACAAAGAAGATGATGAGTATTGGCAACACAAATGGTGGGGAACTCCAACTTCGAAAATGATTGAAGAAGAGAAAGAGAAAGAGAGAAAGGAGAAAGAAGAAAAAGAGAAGAAAGAAAAGCAGGTTGATACAGGCATAATTGATACTACGCAGGAGTTGACAGCTGAAAACTTGGGAGTGATGGCTGACAAAGTGCTAGCTGCAAAAGCACTTGAGGTAGATTCTAATTCTGCTACTGAGTCAAAGGAGTCGGTCAGTCAAAATGCGTCAGGTAACAAAAATGCGTCAGGTAACAAGAATGAGTCAGGTAAAAAGTTTGAAGGAAATGCTGATTGCAAAAATTGCACCAAACAATGCAATTTTTGTAGCACTGTCACGTATCTTAACAGTGAGAAAATCAAGAATCTGACAACAAAGGTTAGAAATGTTGAAAATCAGATTCTCGATCGTGACAAAAGTGTAAGAGCTTCAACTGAACGGAACAAAGAATTAACGACTCAAATTGAAAATGATAAAATTGAACGTGAGAAAATAAAATCTGAAAATGAAAAGTTAATTCTTGAAAACCGTCAGATTTCTGAAAAATTTGAGAAATTGAAAAGCATTGTCAAAGATAGTGATGATCGTAATGGCAAAACATTTAAAGAAAATGAACATCTAAGAGCTGTTTTGGGATTAAAAGAAAAATCGATTAATGAACAACTGGATCAAATTGCTAAATTGAAACTTAAAGTTCAAGAAGCTGAAATTGAGAATGAACGAATCCAGTTGAAGCTTAACAGCTATAAATCGGCAAGCTTTGTTTTGCAGCATATTGTTCCTAAACCTATAGGAAAAAACAAAGATGGCGAGGATGTGTATTCTGATGGAACGGGTGTAGGTTTTCACAAAGTTCCACCGCCAATTTTAGACAATTACACGAAAAAGCAATCTAGTTTGGTGGAAATTGAGGAAGAAAGTGAAGTTAAACTTCCTGAAAACATTGATGTCACGTTCACATCTTCCAATGACGAGGGTGTCCAAAGTGATGTGGTGAAAAGTGTGGTAGACAAAGTGCTTAAACCGGATTGTGACACTTCTGAGGAGGATGGGTGTTTCTTTGACAAATACATTCAGAAACCAAAGTCCAAAAACAACTTAAGTGATGAACCGGGTCTTGTGATGTACAAGATGGCTGGATCTGATAAGTTGTATTCGGATTCTGAGTTTCCCATTGAGAATGTTAATATGAAAAAGCTGACAAATGTTTTCAAATTGATTGAAGTTGAGTTGTCAGAAGTGAACAGTTTGAAACAAACAAAAAGGCAAATGAATTTTGAGAAAGATAAAGCTTATTACAAAAAGCCTATTGTTCCACCACGTTTTTATAATAACAATCGAAACAATTGGTCGGGTGGTTATCGAGGTGGTAATAGTTATCAGAAAAAGAGTTTTCAAAACAAGAGGTTTGCTGAAAAGAAGGTGTTTGTAAATGGTTCAAGTTCACTTTCTGATGAGGAAAATGAAATTTTTTCAAAAACAAATGAAGAGTTCTTTGAGAAAAGAGCTTCGCATTATCAGTCTGAAGGCAAAAGTCTAGGTGTTGATACTCGTACTTGTTTTAGATGTGAACAAGTTGGTCATATTGCACGAAAGTGTACATATGTGAAGCCTAGGACTGAAAATGTGAAGTATCAACAGAAGAAAGTTGATGTGAAGGGTAAAGCACCAATCGTTGTTGAGAAAAAGAATGTGCAAAATGACAACATCAAATTGAAAAATGAACCTGTAAAGAAAGTGGTAACTAAAAATGACAAATTTTATAAACGGGTCGCATTATCTCAACAAGTTTGGAAACCAAAAACTGAAATGAAAATTTTAACTTCTGAAGTGAAAAAGGCTGATGAATCAATTTCGGTTGATTATAATGCGAATTTTCCACCTTTGAAGGCTAAAAATTTCAAAATTCAAGTTGCTAGAGTCAAGGTTACACCTAAGGCTGATAAAGCCTGGGTGGACACCATGTTCGAATAAGCAGTTTGATTTGCCGGAGCTTCCTGGATCGCGAAGCATGAATCGGCATCTTTCTTGAAGTTGTTTAATTAGTAGTTTGTTTTGTGCAGGATCTTCCACAACTGATATCCAGATGGATTATGGATAGTGGTGCATCTCGACATATGACAGGAAAAACTGCATTGCTGTATGATGTAAGAAACATTAATGGTGGTTATGTAGGATTTGCTGGTCATGAAGGTGGTAGAATTGTTGGTGAAGGAACGTTATCCAATGGGATTGTGACGTTTGAGAGAGTTAACTACATCACTGAGCTGGAGAACAATCTGCTTAGTATCTCGCAGATTTGTGACAATCAGTATACTACTCACTTCACTGATAAAGAATGTTTGATTCTGAAACCTGGTTTTGTTGTTCCTGAAGAATGGATTATCATGAGGGCACCTAGAGTGAATGATTTATATGTGTTAGATATGTCTGTAGCAACTACAACTACTGGTCAAGCACATTGTTTCGTGTCTAGAGCAACTGAGAAAGAATCAAGATTGTGGCACCGAAAGATGGGGCATATACATCTTAGAAAAATGAATCATTTGGTGCATAACGATTTGGTATTGGGAGTTAATATCAAAGGTTTTCATCTGGAAGGGGAGTGCATTAGCTGTGTCAAAGGCAAGCAGAAGAAAAAGTCACACCCTATAAAGCAAGTTAATTCAGTTTCGAGACCTCTGGAAAGACTTCACATGGATTTATTTGGTGTGATGCCGAGAACTTTCTCATATCATCCAGAGGAGTTGATCATAGGAGAATTACAAGCTGGCGTTCGCACTCGAAATCAGATTGATAAAGGGCTTACATGTTTTTATACAAAAGTTGCTCCTTTGCAAACTGAATTCTCATTAAGTTGTTTTATCTCGCAGGTTGAACCAAGAACTTACAAAGAGGCGCTTACTGAAGACTCTTGGGTGAATGCTATGCAGGAGGAACTTAGTCAATTCGAGAAATTGGGAGTGTGGAAGTTAGTTGATTTGCCGGATGGTCATAGGAAAATTAACACTAAGTGGGTGTTTAAGTGTAAGAGGGACGATAGAGGAGTTTTCATAAGGAACAAAGCTCGACTCGTTGTTCAGGGATTTAGTCAACAGGAGGGAATTGATTTTACCGAAGTCTATGCTCCTGTAGCACGACTAGAGGCTATCAGAATTTTCCTAGCATTTGCGTCTTGGAAGAACTTCAAAGTTTATCAGTTGGATGTTAAATCGGCGTTTCTTTATGGGAAGGTTAAAGAGGAGGTTTATGTCGGTCAGCCGCCAGGCTTTACCGATCCAATCCACAAAAACAAGGTCTACTTATTGGACAAAGCGCTGTATGGTTTACATCAGGCCCCGAGAGCCTGGTATGAGACTTTGTCTCAACACCTACTAGCCAACAAGTTCATTCGTGGAAAAGTGGATGCCACTCTCTTCACTAAAGTCGTTGATGGTCATCTTCTGATAGTTCAAATTTATGTGGACGATATAATCTTTGGGTCGACAAATGAAAATCTATGCAAAGATTTTGAATCAGTGATGAAGCAGAAGTTTGAAATGTCATCAATGGGGGAGATGAAATTCTTTCTGGGATTACAAGTTGAACAACTTCCTGAGGGAATTTTCATTCATCAGTCAAAGTACGTTCATGATATTTTAGAGAAATTTGGAATGTCAGGTTCTACTCCAGCTGCTATCCCACTTGCAACAAATCATGGGATTCATCCAGATCTCACCGGAGACAGGGCTGATGAAACTTTTTATCGATCCATGATAGGTTCTTTAATGTACCTAACTGCTTCACGTCCTGATATTATGTACCCAACGTGCCTCGCAGCAAGATTTCAGTCTAACCCAAGAGCATCGCACATGATTATTGTGAAGAGGATATTGCGCTACCTGAAAGGAATTCCTTCATTGGGGTTGTGGTATCCTAGAAAAGGCGATTTTACGCTCGAAGGGTATTCCGATTCGGATTTCGGATGCTGCAAAGTCAATTCAAAATCAACAACTGCAGGATGCCAGTTATTTGGTCCTAGATTGGTTACCTGGCAGTGTAAGAAACAAACGTCTGTGGCGTTATCTACATGTGAAGCGGAGTATGTTTCTGCTAGCAGTTGCTGCTCTCAGATCTTGTGGATACAGCAACAGATGCGCGACTACGGTTTGCAGTTTCTTAACACACCTCTTTTTGTTGATAATGAGGCCGCGATAAATATAATTAAAAATCCAGTACATCACGCTAAAACTAAACACATAGAAATTCGTCATCACTTTATTCGTGATTGCTTTGAGAAAAAGTTGATACGAATTGAGAAAATCCACACTGACGAACAGAAAGCTGATTTACATACCAAAGCTTTTGATAAAAATCGGTTTAAATATTTGTTAAAACTGAATGGTATGAAGCTTTTGTCGGTGTCAGATGGTATAATTGGCGTTGATGAGGGTACTGTTGCGGATGAAGACGAGAAACAATCTGCAATGGTTTGTCGAATTTTTACTTGTTTTGGTATTTAGGGGGAGTAGATGTTTGTACATAGTTTATTTTTCAGAAAATACAAAAACAGTAAAAAAATGCTAAAATACAAAAACATGATAAAATGAAAAAGAGCTTGTGTATATAGGGAAAATGATAGTACATCAGCTAGACAATTACAGTATGCTAAAGATTTGGAAAGTTTAAAAGAGTTAAACAATCTTACTGATGATGTGTCGATAGGTTTTCGTACATTTAGTAGATTTATTCGGGATATAAACCTAAAATTCAAACTTGTGAATTCGTGGGGAACACTACTTGGATATATAGGTAACCCCTGAAATCTCGTTTGAAAGGTCTCTTAATCTGATATACTAGGTCTTTATACTCTATGATGTCTGGGGTATTATTCCGGGACTTCTGCTGAACGGTAGTTCTGACCTAGTCCCTGGCTAATACTTGCTTAAATGCTTGAAACACAGCATTAAACCCTCAGCATGCTGAAACAATTAAAATTGATATATGCTGCTGTTGTAAGCAAAAAGATCCTCTAAAGGGGACATACCGAAAAGTCGAAGCTGATATCTCTCTGCGTATACGGAAGTATCGATCTGAGATCCCTCGGCCCTCGCATACCTAAATTATATACAGATATCATTGTAGTATTCTCACCTGTAAGACTGATTATTGAGATTCTGGATATGGGAGTATATTCAAGAGGTGGGACACATGAATGATCTAAGTTCTTAATTCATCTAAATCGTATCCTGAGTAAGTTGAAATTTGTATGGGAATTTAAGATGGATCAGTATATCGACAATCGAGGTAAATTGTTTAAATCTGAGTATATAATGTAGCTTAACGGTACTTGTGATTTGTCTGAAAAGCTGATATGATTCCCTGACACGCTTACCAAAAATATGTTTGTAAATAGTTTACTTTGTTTACTTTCTGCAACTTAAGTTTTCTGTATTTCATTTCTTAGTTTAGAATACTTTGATAAAATCCAAAAAGATTTTATTTCTGCTTTATTTTAGACAAACCAAAGTGGAGAGTTGATTGTTGGATTCTCAGATGTTTGAAGCAGATGCAGGAAATTCTGGACTGAAGAATGAGGAGAGCTTACTTTGAAGAAGTTTGTATTGGTTGGAATGACAAAAACAAGTTCATTAACTTGATACTTGTTATTTTCAGAAAATGTTTGAAAATGTTATTTTCAAAATCAGTTTGATTCGTCAAAAGATCAACCAAGGTCATTAATTTGGACTTGGTAGATTAATTGAGTAATCAGGGTCATTAACTTGGACCTGAATACTTGAGTGGATTATTAAAGCTGATTGATTTTATGTTTTATTGTTGAAAAGATAGAATGGTTATGTTTGCTGGTTGAGTAACAGGTTTGATCTTCATTATTCCCAACGGAAGCTAATTGACAAAGCTTGAACCAGATCTCTCAGATCCTAGCATATCGAGAGGGGGAGTCTGTGAAAGGGGGAGTCTGGATCAACAGTCAAAGGGAAGATTGAAGTTTAAAGTTTAAAAGCTTGAAGATAAAGATTAATGAGAGTTTTTACAATGTTTGAAGATTGTTAAAGACAAAGACTTGAAGCCAAAGACTTCATCAACATCCAAGGGGGAGTCTGTTGGTGCACTAAATGTCTGTTGATTACATCATTATCAAGTCTTGTGTCTAGGATTGTTTAAATGATCACACCATAGGATTTAAGTTAGGGTTTTTATAGTTGAAACATAAGATTTCGCTTGAGAGGATATGTGGATGCTTGAAGCGAAATCAACATAACAGATTTCGCTTCAGACAGTTCAAGCGAAATCATATGTGTCTATATATAGGTAGATCATTTGAAGCGAAATAGAGGGGATGTCATTGTATGTGTGACGAAGTGCTGACGGATCTGTATCAGAAAACTTGTACAAGCACTCAAATTAATCAGAAAAGAAAGATTAAAAGGATTAAAGCTGTTATGACTTTGTTTACATTGATTCCGCCTTCGTATACAAAGATGAACTACTTTTACTAACGGTTTAAGGTCGTACAACGGTCCAACAGACTCACATTGCAAGTTTAGACGGGTAGAGTTTAGCCTACTGATAAGCCTGATAACCTAATTTAAACAACAATGCACACGAACTAGGTCAGTAACTTAATACAACGTTTACGATAAGCTCACGAAATCAAAACCCTCACGACGAATGACAAAGTACAGCCATGATTTGGGCAACACTTAAACATCCATCGGATCGGTTTCAATCAATCGGACATTGTATCGTAGCAGTGATTGAGTTAATACCCTGTATCGTAGCAGCATTTCCCTAAGTGATATTGTGATTTTAGGCAGCAAACTTCGTTTTTGAAAGAAATTTTCGAGCACAGATGAAAGTCCCATGCACAGGCAATTTATAGCAGAAAAATGAGTTTTACGCGGGCCGCGTAAACCTTAACAAGGTTTTACGCGGCCGGCGAGAGCCACCTAGTCTACGACTAGGGCTACCGTGTCATCGGTAGGTCTGCCACGTGTGCGACACGTGGCCCAGAATGCTTATCCGGTCAACTTTAGGTTGACGCGGCCCGCGTAGACTTCTCTTATGGTTTACGCGGCCCGCGTGAAATCCATAAATCTTGTTTTCTTGGTTTTTCATGCACATTAGGGTTTCAGGGGTCCGGGTTTTCACTTACGATTCGTTTTTGGACATTTTTGCAGGTCCTTACATTCTCCCTACCTTATTTAAAATCTAGTCCTCGAGATTTATTGAAATAAGTGAGGATACTTTCGCTTCATTTCTGATTCCAGTTCCCAGGTGTATACCGGTCCTTCTTTTGAATCCCACTTGACTTTGACTAGTACCAATCTTTTGCACTTGAGAAACTTAATCTTTCTATCTTCTATTTGAAGTGGGTTCTCAACAAATTTTAGCTTTTCATTTACCTCTATATCTTGAAGAGGTACTACCAGGGATTCGTCTGATAAACATTTCTTGAGGTTGGATACATGAAATACGTCATGTACCCCGGCTAACTCTTCTGGTAGTTGTAAGCGATAAGCAACTGGTCCTATGCGTTGGATTACTGGGAATGGTCCTATGTACCTTGGACTTAGCTTTCCTCTCTTACCGAACCGAACTACTCCTTTCCAAGGAGAAACTTTCAAGAGTACCCTGTCTCCAATTTGAAATTCTAGTGGCTTGCGTCGATTGTCAGCATAACTCTTCTGGCGGTCTCGAGCCGTTTTCAGTCTTTCCTTGATTTTAGTGATCTTGTCGGTGGTTTCTTGTACGATTTCAGGACCTGATAATTGACTTTCTCCTATTTCTGCCCAGCAAACTTGAGTTCTACACTTTCGTCCATACAGTGCTTCGAACGGGGCAGCTTCGATGCTTGAATGGTAACTATTGTTATAGGAGAATTTGATTAAAGGTAAATGGTTGTCCCAGTTTCCTCCAAAATCTATAACACATGCTCTAAGCATGTCCTCCAGGGTTTGGATAGTTCTTTCACTTTGTCCATCTGTTTGGGGATGGTAAGCTGTACTTAAATTTAACCGCGTCCCCATGGCTTCTTGGAAACTTGTCCAGAAATGTGAAGTGAAGCGACTATCTCTATCCGATACAATGGAGAGTGGGACTCCATGTAAGGATACTACTTCATCTACATATAACCTTGCCATCCTCTCCATGCTAAAGGTTTTTTCATGGGTAGAAAATGAGCTGATTTGGTTAATCGATCCATAATTACCCAAATCGCGTCATTACCTTTTCTGGTTTTGGGCAACTTAGTAACAAAGTCCATTGTTACGAGTTCCCATTTCCATACATGCATTTCTAATTGTTGTAATAATCCTGAAGTTTTCTGGTGTTCTGCTTTGTTAGTGCATTCATCTGTTGACTTCATCTTATATCGAGTCTCGTTGCGTTGCGGATCTGAACGAGTGTGACATCATCTTATACAATGATGACAACATCAATATGACATCATCAATGACATCACTACACAACAAGACAAAGCAATTTGGCATTCACGTGATATCAGATTGTTTAATATTGTAATTTCGTTTATGTGTACTTTAGTTAGGTAGGTGATTTTGCTCATTAGGTCACATTGGATTTCGCTGATGTGTCAACATGGGATTTCGCTTATATGGTCATGCCATATGAGCGAAATCAGTCCAACTATAAATACCCTCATGTGTTCATTAGTTGTAGACATTGGAGCGAGACCTGTTCATATGCTAGGTAACCGAACTCTGTTAAAATCATTCCAGAAAGCATTAATAAGAAGAAATTGAAAGGAACAGCTGTGTTCTTTCATCTACATTGATTCCGCCTTTGTTTTTAAAGATGAACTGCCTTATACTGACTATTTAGGGTCGGAACACGGTCCAACAAGTGGTATCAGAGCAGGAGCTCGATTGCACGGATCAAACACACTGAATCGCACAGGATATCATCAAAATCAGATTCGATTTCATCCTAAATTGATCTATTTTTTCATCTTCTTCACATTCTGTCACGTTTTTCAAAATCTAACGAGATTTTCTGGTTAAAAAATGGTTTGAACTTGAAGAATATTGTGCGAAACTGTTTTTTGAATAATCTGTGAAAATTTTAAATCATAAAACAGAGTATAACTCAATCAATTTGTTCAAAAACTGACAAGTTCGTTTGTACGTATGAACCAGAACTTTGAACTCAGATCTACGGCATTTTAGTGGACGATATTGAACAAATTATACTTCATTGCAATCGGAATTAAGTATAGAACAAGTCTTGAAAGTTTCATATCAAAATTCGGCTTGAAAATGGGTTGAAACTTAGGTCCGCTTATCCGAACATTACCAGGTCCGCTTATCCGGACATTATCTGGTCCGCTTATCCGAACAATACCCGGTCCGCTCATTTGAACAAGTGAGATCCGCTCATAGGGACTTGTTTGTTGAGGGTCCGCTCTAAGAGGTCCGCTCATAGTGACATTAAGAGGTCCGCTCATTGTGCAGGTCCGCTCATAGGTGTAACAATTAGGTCCGCTTATTTGAACCTGATAGTTCCGCTTATACGATCTGAGGAGATCCGCTTGAACGAACCTTGTAGATCCGCTTGAACGAACATTGCAGTTCCGCTTATTTGGACATAAACAGTTCCGCTTATACGAACTGTGTAGATCCGCTCAAACATACATTTTAGGTCCGCTTATTTGTCACAAAAGGGTTTCGCTTATTTGTCATCACGGTTTCGTTTTTACAGACATTTAGCTGACTTCGTTTATCAGTCAACAGTTGTCACGTGCATGATAATCAATTGAAATTCAGTTGTCACGAGATTTATACCTGTTTGTCAGCACCGTTTATTGATACATGTGATCAATTGGGTTTAGTGAGGACATGCATGTGAACTATTAAATTGAGAATTCAGTATTGCATGTGATAAAAGTTTGTTGGCCATTAATTACATGTGATTTTGTCAGCCAACCTTAATTGAAGATGACAGATTGCATGTGAGAACTTTTTGAAAGATAGCAATTCACTGTTTGAGGTCAAAGAGTCAAAGAGTCAAAGTGCCAACTGATCAACTCAAGTTTTGTCGTTTAGTAAAGTGGTTTGTGTCAAAGAGTCGGACTAATTTTCAGTCACACGGATTCCCATCCATTCGAGACATCTCACCCGAACGAACAGCGTTGTCACGAGATTATTTTCACTGATTTTTGTTGACTCACTCATTCAAGTACCTCGTCTGATTCAGTTGTTTGATATTTTTAAACTGATAGTTTGTTTGTTTGTATTCAGGAGATTCAAGATTTACAAAGTGCGAAGTTCAAGAAATTGATTGAAGATGTCAAACAACGGTGAAGAGTTCTACAATACTTTCTACAACGCGTTCACTTCCGAATCATCAGATAGAAGATCTGAGATGAAAGAATATTCAAGAGAGATTTCGGAGAATTTGAAGTTTGCGAACATGTACGGAAGCCAACAGAAGCCACCAAAGCTAATGAAAGTGGAAGATTATCACTGGTGGAAAAACATATTTGAGGGTTGGGTAAAAGCTTTCGCTACTGAAAGCTGGTTAAAACTGACAGATGGATACAATAAACCAGTAAAAGAGGGAGGAGAGTTAATAGATCCAAAAGATTTTACAGAAAAAGATATAAAAAATGTTGTGGCTGAATATAGAATGATAACATTGATCAAACAGTCAGTAAAAGAGGATATTATTTCATTGCTCGAACAAGAAAAGACTTCAAAGAGTTTGTGGGAAGCATTAGAGAGAAAATGTGTAGGAAGTAATGAAATTGTTAAAAACAAAAAGAAATTGTTGCGTAAAGAGTTTGATTTATTCAATTGTATGAAAAATGAGTTTGTTTGTAAAATGATTGAGAGATTCGGACATCTGAAAATGGAGCTGATCAGACACAAAATCTTACCTTCTGAAGAGGAGCTGGTGGATAAATTGTTTGATTCATTGCCAAATGATCAAGAGTGGCAATACTTCGCTCTAATGTTGAAAAATACAATCAAGCCTGAAGATTTAAAAGTGGATTTGCTGATTGAAAGGCTTGAAAGTCATGAGTTGGAGATAAAGAGATCTAAAGTCAACAATCCAGCTTATCAGCAGAATGTAGAGCTTTACTACAGAGGAAATGTACCGCAGGCTGGGTCTCCAAGAACAGCATTTTCTGCAGAAAGTTCAAGTTCAGTGAACAATGAAAGTCTTCACAGTGGTTTTCATAGTGGATCTTCTTCAACAACTTCTGATCAATCTGCTTCAAAGAATTTATTCCAGTGTAATATCGCAGTGGATCTGAAGAATGGGCAGAATTTCAGCGAAGAATCGGCAAAACAACAGATGGTTTTCTTGGCATCTGTACTTGAATCGTATGAAAGCCTTGTTGCAGGGAAGATTGGCAACACCAACTTGACGAAAGAAGATTATGATCAATTAGACCCTGAGGAGATGGAACTAATGGATATAAGATGGTGCATGGCCAGTGCGGTTCGTCGGGCACAGCGGTTCATGGAGATCACGGGGAGAAAGTCAATTGGTGGATCATCTACCAAATTGGGATTTGATAAATCCAAGGTGACATGTTTCAAATGTAAACAAAAAGGTCACTTTAAGCGCGAGTGCAGAAATGCGTATGCTGCTGATGATTCTGAAAATCCATTCAATGAAGATTACTACAGGAAGGCGATTTACCATCAGAACAAGTCTGAGCCACCAAGATTAAAGCAACCTGAAGAAAAATCAAGGGCTCTTGCAGTTATATATGATGATGAAGGTTACGACTGGAGTCAAGTTTGCCCTGAAGGAAGAGTCTATCGAAAGAGAGAGCAACGGAAACCTGAAGACAGATCCACGGGGATTCTGTTCAAGAAAGAGGGAGTCTGTGGTTGCTGATAATATCACATTTTCAAGAAGACCCGGAGAGAGAAAAGAAAAGATAAAACACTATGAGATTGACTGAAGAAGATGCAGTCGGATATGCATTTGTTGCAAATGATGATCATGATAATTGGTGGAGAAGAGACAGTGCAAGATGGGAGATTGGCAAATTGTATGAACCATTTAAGGAAGCACAAAGAGCCAAGAGATGGAATGAAGAACTAGAGTGTTACATGGATCCACAGGGTAATCCAGTAATTGATCCATCAAAAGTGGATTTTGATGCTGTAACTAATGTGTTTCCAAGTGAGGGTACTTTCAACACAAGAAGGCTTTCTGATAAAAGCTATTTGCCAAATTTGATGAACAAGTTAAAAGAAGTTTTTGAAGCAAGTTTACCGAAGGTGGTAGAGATGAAGAAAAGAAAAGAAGAAGAATTGAAGAAAATGATTGAAGAAGTGAAGACTGTTGCAAAGCTTGCTGGAGAGGAACAGAGAGCTGAAGAAGTGCAGAACTATGAAGAAGCTCAGAAAGAGGAGAACAAAGAACAAGATCAGAAAGTTGAGTCAGAAGAACTGGTGCTGAATGAGACTGAGGTTAGAAAATCTTCTGATCTATCGAATGTTGAAATGGTTGATGAAAAAGAAAACAAGTGCAGGAATTGCATAGAAATGTGCAAAGCCTGTACTGAAAAAGATGACATCATAAAAACAAAAGATAATGAATTAAGCAAACTTGAAAATGGTTTCACAATAAAATGTAAAGATATGATTGAAAAAGAAGAAATTTTGAAACTAAAAGTTGAAAATTTGACACAGAAATGTCAAGGTCTTGAAAAAGATAATGATGTTTATCGACAACTGTGTTCTACAAAATGTGTTGATTTTGTTGAAAAAGAATCTAAATTTCAAGATTTACAAAAACAGTATGATTCTTTAAAATGGTCGAGTCAGAGAGTACAAGAAGCATATGATACTTTGAAGAGCCAAGTCAAAAGTTTTGATCAAAGATTGTCAGAAACTTTAGTTACCAAAGAAATGTATGAAAGAAAGTTTAAAGAAAAGCAAATTGAATTAAACAAATGTGTTGATGAAATTGCTCATCTTAAACAAGTCTTGGCTGAAAAAGAAAAGGTTGTTACAAAACTTCAAAGTTATCATAACTCTTCGTACATTCTTGAACGCATTTTCAACATCACACCAGATGACAAAGATACTGAAAATTGCAAAAAGGGTATTGGTTCAGAATTTCATCAGGTACCACCACCATTGAGAAACAATTATACTTTTTATGATGAGGAAAAGGTGGCAAAGGGTTTGAACATAGCTGACCAGTTACCTGAAAGTATCGATGTGACTTACTCCAAATCTGATGATGCTAATGATTCAGAGGTGGTAAGTAAGGTTGTTGAAAGCGTTTTGAAAGATGAGTCTACAAAGGGTAAGTCTGAATCACAGGATGAAGATGAAGGAAATCTTTATGATGGTTATCTGAAAAACACAAAATCCGAGAAAAATTTGAATGATGATTCAAAAGGATTGGTTTATACCATGATTGGATCGGACAAATTATTCTTAGATGTTGTATTTCCGATTCAGAATGTGATTTCAGAGAAGGTCGATCAAGTTTTTAAAATGGTTGAGATTGAGAAGTCTGAGATTCCAAAGTTTGCTGGTAAAGGTCATAAATCTTTTTATAACAAACCTGGTTTTAAGAAGAAAAACATGAAGGCTGGTTTGGGTTATAAAAAGAAACGGAATTGGAATCAAAGTAAAAAACCAAATTTGCAACAAAAGATGAGTTTTGTTCAAGGGAAAAGTTTGAAAGAAGAGGAAAAACTCAAATTTGGACAACAGTCTAATGAGGAGTTTGATGCTATGAAAAAGAAACAACAACAGTCCAAGGATGTTTCAAAGAAAGTGTGTTTTAAATGTGATCAGATTGGACATGTTGCACGAAAGTGTCCAAATCCAAAGCCTGTTGATGTTGAAAAACAGAAATCTGAGGATGTGAAACCGAGGTCAACCAGATTTGATTCGAAACAAACTTGGAGGTACAATACAAACAAGTTTGCTTCAAATCAAAATTGGAAATCAAACCCGAACAGGTTCGATTCAAGACAGACCTGGAATTCTCACACACCCAGATTGAGAACAACACAGAGTTGGAGAACATCTGTTGATATGACAAAACCACAAGAGTTTTGGAAACCTAAAAATGTTATTCAAAAACAAAAGGTTCAAAAAGAGACAAATTTTTACAAAAGAGGTACTCCGAAAGGTCAAATGTGGAGTCCTAAGAAACAAGTGACGTTGGAAAAAGATGAGAAAGTTGAAGTCAATACTGAAAAAGTTTTAAATGACAAAGAGTTTCCAAAATTGAATGAACATTATTGTGTTGAAATGCCTAAAGTCCAACAGACCTGGGCTAAATTGTTCAAATGATTGATAAAGTTTGAATGTGCAGGTGCTCAAAGAAGCTGAAGATTGTGAGAATGGTAGTTGGAGCAGCCTGGCACAGGAAGAGGTTGCAGAACCCTGGTTTGGTTGAACAGGGAGTTTAGTTTGATTGTTTTCTGTACATAAATAAACAATATTTCTAAAATCCTAAAAATTTGAAAAATTAAAAACCAAAAATATGTTTTTAGTTTGTTAAAATTTGAAAAACCAAAAATATGTTGTTTTTAATTTTGTTTTGATTGTATGTTGATTGAATACGCCGAAACTCTCACGGCTGAACAAACATGATTACTTTCATCAGATTGAAAAACGGTTTTCAAACTGTTAAGATCAATGGGTTGTAAATCATGGGGGTACGTTATATTTTCTGCAAATCAGAGCATGTGAAGCAGAAAATGGATGGCGAGACAAAGCTATCAATGTTGGTTGTCAAATTTTCTTTAAATGGTTTTGCATTTTAGGGGGAGATATGTTGTTAGAAAACACAAAAACATTTGAAAATTTGAAAAAGCCAAAAACATGATAAAATTTAAAAATTGGGTTTTTGCGTAAAAAGAGGAAATGATAGTACATCAGTAGACAGTTACAGTATGCTAAAGAAATGTAATGATTAAAAAGCGTTAAACAGTCTCACTGATGATGTGCCGATAGGTTTTTGTACATTTAGTAGGTTTGTTCGGGATATAAATCTAAATTTTACTTGCTTATTTCGTGGGGAACACTACTTGGATATATAGGTAACCCCTGAAATCTCGTTTGAAATGTCTCATAATCTGATATACTAGGTCTTTATACTCAGTGATATCTGGGGTATTATTCCGGGACTTCTGCTGAATGGAAGTTCTGACCTAGTCCTCGAATAATACTTTCCGCAAATGCTTGAAACACAGCATCACCCTCAGCATATATGATAAGACAATAAAATTGCTTAGCAATGCTGTTGTAAAAAAGATCCTCTAAAGGAGACACACCCACAAGTTGAGTCATGATCTCTCTGCTGAACGGTAGTTCTGACCTGAGCTCTCATGATTCTTCATAATTTATTAACCCCTTACAGATATCATTTGTGTTATAATTGCCTGTAAGACTGAATATTGGGATCTGGATACGGGAGTATATTCAAGAGGTGGGACACATGAATGGGTTTAAGTTCTTAAAATACATAATTCGTATCCTGAATCAGTTGAAATTTGTATGAAAATTTAAGTGGACATGTATATCGACAATCTAAGTGAATTGTTTAATTCTTAAAGTGAATTTAAGCTCAATGGTACTTGTGACTTGTCAAAAACTGATATGATCCTCTAACGCATACTCAAACAAAAATATTGTCTGTAAATATGTTTGTACATATTTCTTTACTGCTTTATGTTTTCCGAAAATACAAAAAGATTTTGATTTTTGCTTTATTTTCGACAACTGATGTCTGAGTGCTGAGTTTCAAAATCTAAGTAAGCTGATCGTGTTTCTGAAAATAAAACAAGTTCATTAATTTGAAACTTGAAGTTTTAAAATTAAAAATTCAAAAACAGTTTGTGATATCTCCAAGGTCATTAAGTTGGACTTGGATGATTAACTGTGGGGGAGTTGGATGTTTATATTGTTATAGAGCTAGTTTCCGATACGATTCGATGAAACTGCCAAATTCATAAGAAGTGATTTTGAGGAGATTGAATTGTCAGATTACAATATCTGGAAGTTTAAAATGTTGTTACTTATAGTTGTATGAGTGATTGCAGGAAAAGTCCAGACTACGATCCCGGAAGCTGAGTCTAAGGGGGAGTCCGAAGACAAACTAAAAGTTAGGAGGAGCTTGTAGCTGAAAAGCTAGGTGTCGATCCCTAAAAGCACGGAAGCTTGACGAAAGGGGGAGCCTGCTGATGATAAAGCTGTTGATGATAGAACCAGTGATGAGATTCTGGTATAATAGTCAAAGTGTGAAGTTGATCAAGAGAGTGATGGATGCGTACAATGTTACAATCTGAATGAGAAGGTAAAATGACCAAGACTGAAGACTCGGAGCTGAAGACTTCGTCAACATCTGAGGGGGAGTCTGTTAGTGCATTCATCTGTTGACTTCATCTTATATCGAGTCTCGTTGCGTTGCGGATCTGAACGAGTGTGACATCATCTTATACAATGATGACAACATCAATATGACATCATCAATGACATCACTACACAACAAGACAAAGCAATTTGGCATTCACGTGATATCAGATTGTTTAATATTGTAATTTCTTTATGTGTACTTTAGTTAGGTAGGTGATTTCGCTCATTAGGTCACATGGGATTTCGCTGATGTGTCAACATGGGATTTCGCTTATATGGTCATGCCATATGAGCGAAATCAGTCCAACTATAAATACCCTCATGTGTTCATTAGTTGTAGACATTGGAGTGAGACCTGTTCATATGCTAGGTAACCGAACTCTGTCAAAATCATTCCAGAAAGCATTAATAAGAAGAAATTGAAAGGAACAGCTGTGTTATTTCATCTACATTGATTCCGCCTTTGTTTTTGAAGATGAACTGCCTTATACTGACTATTTAGGGTCGGAACACGGTCCAACATGCTTTAACTTGCGAACAAGTTAGACACTTAGAAACGTATCTTGCTATGTCCTTTTTCATTCCTATCCACCAGAAATTATTTCTTAAATCTTGGTACATCTTATTATTACCAGGATGCATGGTATACCTAGATTTATGGGCTTCCTCTAAAATCTTATTTCTTAATTCTCCATGCTTAGGTACCCAAATCATTTTCTTATGGAATTTCCAAATTCCATCAGCCCCTTGCTCCAAGTCTTTTATTCTTCCTTTCATTCCTTCAGCATCATCCTTGATTGCTGTCTCCTGAATATTCTTCAGTTGTTCCATTAAGTCTAATTGTAAACTTAATCTAAGAGCACGAACTCGCTTTTGCTTTTCATGATACTTACGACTTAAGGCATCTGCAACTACGTTTGCTTTTCCTTCGTGATATTGAATATCACAGTCGTAGTCACTTAGAATTTCCATCCATCTTCTTTGCCTCATGTTCAATTCTTTTTGCCCAAATATGTATCTTAAACTCTTATGATCTGTATAGACTGTAAACTAACTTCCATACAGATAGTGCCTCCAAATCTTAAGGGCAAAAAGTATTGCTCCTAATTCTAATTCGTGAGTCGTATAATTCTCTTCATGCTTCTTCAATTGTCTTGATGCATACGCAATTACCTTCTTGCGTTGCATTAGCACACATCCTAATCCTAGCTTAGAAGCGTCACAGTAGACTTAAAAATCTTCTGTTCCTTCTGGTAAGGCAAGAATTGGGGCGTTCGTTAACCTTTGCTTTAAAATCTTAAAAGCCTCTTCCTGCCTGGGTCCCCATTCAAACTTTACTGCTTTACAGGTTAGCTTAGTTAATGGCACAGCTATTTTAGAAAAATCCTTAATAAACCGTCTATAGTATCCGGCTAATCCTAGAAAACTTCTAATTTCCATAGCTGATTGCGGGACCTTCCATTTGGTGATCGCTTCTATTTTGGAGGGATCTACGTGAATGCCTTCGTGATTCACCATGTGTCCTAAAAATTGTACCTCATGTAGCCAAAATTCTCACTTTGAGAATTTGGCGTAAAGCTTCTCTTTTCTTAACAAAGTTAAGAGTGCATGCAAATGCTCATAATGCTCATCCTGACTTTTGGAATAAATGAGTATATCATCGATAAAGACAATTACAAAATTTATCCAAGTACGGTTTACAGATTCTATTCATCATGTCCATAAATGTGGTGGGAGCATTTGTTAACCCAAAGGGCATGACTGTAAACTCGTAATGACCATACCTAGTTCTGAAAGCAGTTTTATGTATGTCTTCTTCTTGTACTTTCAATTGATGGTATCCGGAGCGTAAATCTATCTTAGCAAAATATCTAGCTCCTTGAAGTTGATCGAAAATATCATCAATCCTAGGTAATGGGTATCGATTCTTAATGGTAACCTTATTCAATTCCCTGTAATCGATACACATTCGCATCGAACCATCTTTCTTTTTCACAAACAACACGGGCACTCCCCAAGGGGATGAACTAGATTGTATAAATCCTTTACTAAGCAATTCATCTATCTGCTTTTTCAATTCTAGCATTTCGGTGGGTGCTAACCGATAAGGTGCCTTGGCTATCAGTGTAGTTCAAGGAATTAGATGAATTCTAAATTCTACTTCCCTATCGGGTGGTAATCCAGGTAGTTCTTCTGGGAATACATCCGGGTATTCTGATACTACTGGAATTTCCTTAAGTTCCCTACCTTTAGTGTTGATGATTGCTGAAATCATATACACTATTTCTTGTTTTCTTGAATAACTGGCCCTTTTCATTACTGAAATGAATTTCACTGGTTTACGTGGCTTATCACCTGTAATCACCACTATTTCTCCTGTGGGTGTATGAATTTCTATGGAATTCTTATCACAAAGAATTCGAGCATGGTTGGCTACTAACCAATCCATTCCTAATACAACATCGAATCCGACTAAATCCATAGGTAACGGGTTTGCAGAAAATTTATGGCCTAAGAGTTCTATCTTTCCTTCTCGCAAAACCTTATATATTTTAACAGAATTCCCATCTGCCGTTTCGACAGTAAAAATTTGTCTGAGGTTGGTTAAGGGTAGTTTAAGAGCTTGGCAGAACGAAGTATTTATAAAACTTTGGTTTGCACCAGAGTCAAATAATACTTTCGCATAAACATCATGAACTAGGAACGTACCAGCTATCACATCTGGGATGAGTTCTGCTTCTTGAGTAGTCAGCTGAAAGGCTCTTGCGTTCTTTTTATTAGTTCTTTCAGCTGGTTTGGCCTTGTTGTCAGCTGGTTTGACCAATTTAGGGTAGTCTGGTCTAAAATGTCCAGCTTCTCCACAGTTGAAGCAGATTGTTGATTTCTTCCTTCTGCAATCTTCTTCTTGATGTCCCGGAATTTTGCAGAAGTTGCAATACCCTTTGCATTTTCCAAAATGCTTTCTTTTGTAGGTACCGCAGAATGGAGCAGTGGAAGATTGCCCACTTCCCTTTTTCTTGAAATTACTACTATTACCCACACGGAATCCTTGGGTAATTTTTTGGGCCACTTCCTTCTTCCGATTTTCTTCTCTTGTGCGTACCAGCTCGTCGGTCAAAGTGTTGGCTAATTCTACAGCATCATCAATGGTACGGGGTCTTGCGGTTTTGAAAATGTCACGAATTTCACCAATCAAACCCCAGATATAGCGAGAAATAAGTACCGGTTCTGGCGAGGCCAAAGTTGGTACAATTCTGGCATATTCGAAGAATTTCGAAGTATATGCTCGACAATCAACATCCACCATTCGGTGGCTCAGGAACTTATTCGCCATTTGTTCCTTTTTATATTCGGGGCAGAATTTCCTTTCTACCAGAAGCTTGAACTCTTCCCAACTCATGGCATAGGCCATGTCACTTCCTTTGGCTTGTAATACCGTATTCCACCATTCTAATGCTTCTTCCTTAAAGAGGTGAGAAGCATACATGACCTTATCCTCCTCGGCACATTTACTTATTTTAATTACTGCCTCAGTTTTCTCCAACCAACGCAGTGCGGCCGTTGTCCCTTCATTGCCTGCAAATTCCACCGGTTTACAGGCAAGAAATTCCTTGTAAGTGCAACCAAGCGTTGCAGCTTTCATTCTTTTAAGAAATGGGGCTGCTATCACATCATCGTTATTATTATTGTTGCCGCCTCCATTTACACTATTACTGAAATTGTCATCACGAGTACGTTTGCTGGGAGTAGGTGGTGGAGGTTCAACTGGATTTCAGGTAGCAGCAAGGATTGCTGGAATAGCATTGGCTATTCCTTGAGCAACAATATTTTCTATATCTTGTCTATTCAGAAATTGATCTTCATGGTTTTGCTCAGAATGGTTAACTTTGTTAACTGGTTCATTACCAGCGTGTTCCGTCTGGAAATTAATATATATAAGTTATTAGTACAAAATAAATAACAACCAAACACAATACAATAATCGCACATAATCATATCAACACATATAGCCAAAATTGTCGAATTTGCGACTTCCATATTTTTATATATTTTAGTATGCATTCGTACACACCAAATATTTTACAAAAGTTTTATTTTAGGTTATTTTACTTGATTATATTTTTATTATTATGATTATTATTATTTTAATATTATTAAACATGTAGCCACAACCACAAATGATCCCTATCAGCTAGTACTTCAGAAACGACGTTCCCTCTCGTCGTATTTACATGATATCCTCTCCCCCACTTCCGGGATTCTATTTCCTGCGTCCACAAATTCCTCGCCATAGTGGCAGAGTTCAGCCAGGTTTTCTGTGCTCATAGGTGGATGTAGTGGAGGCTCAGGGTCAATTTGGGGGAAAAAGGTATTAGGGTTATTCAAGAGATTCTGAAATTGCCAGTCAGTTGTCCACCATTCTTCCAGCTCTCCTGGTAGAGGTCGGGGGTGGATAATAGGATCTGGGATAGCAGGTTTCAGATTAACTGGAAGTTGTGCTTCAGCTGGGTAATTGAAAAGGTTTTCATCGACAGGTCCGATGAGGTCGCTATTTTCCAGTTGGCGGTCCAGCTCCTCCCACGGTGGCATTTCCTGGGCTTGCCTGGAACTTTCCCCGATCTCTTTTCCTTTTCCTTTATCCTTCGAATCCTCAGTCTTGATAACTTTCTGTACTGCTGGTTTCTTCTTACGCATACGCCTCCAGCCTACTAGTCTTCTTCTCTTTTTCGGCTTCGGTTTCTCCCGAGGCTTGGCTTGGAATACTATTGGCTCTTCAGCATCCGCCTGGTAGCCAGTGAAGGTACCGGTAGTATCCATATCTGTGCTATGGATAGAAATATTTCGGAGTGCCTCCGATAGTTCATTCATGCTGTTAGCATACATGAAGAAACACATAAAATTCTAAATTAAAACTTTGTAAATTAAATTTTCACAGAATCACAGAATGGCATCAGAAAAATTAAGTATTAAATACTTAATTGGCTTAAATCAGTGGCTCTGATACCACCTTTTTCTGTCACGGTCCCCATCCCGGTGTGACCCGGTCCAGGAGCCGTGGGACAGAAACCCATGGTATTTATTATTTGAGTTGACAGCGGAAGTATAACAGGATCTTTTTAAAACTTGAAAATGCCCAATTATTTTATTTCATAATGTGGGATAAACCCCGTGATTTACAATGGAGGAATTTCACGAGGAAATTCCCTGTTTTACAAAACATGTTTATTTATTTAACTGAGCCACCACTTCAAGTTTTATTAGTGCTCCATAGCACTTTTCCTTGATTCACAAGAGGTCAACTGAAACATGTTTTAAAAATATTTTATCAGCGGGGAAATACTGGCGAGTCACTCAAATTTGATAAAACGACACATAGCTATGAATTACAGCATAAGAGCGATTACAATGGCTACTATCTTATTTTTATCTGGCGCCGTGTCACACCCTGGTGACGATGGTCATACCACTATTGGGTCCTTTCACCCAAGTATTGATGATTAGCACTGTTAGGTTGATGAACCTAACCGTGAGAGATTAGTAATGTGCACAATACCCCACTAGCCAGTGATTTAAGATAACCACGACTTAATCCCTGTAATTATAACTTTTTGAAAATAATTGGAGTATTGTAAAACATTGTTGATAAAAAAAAGAATGACTCACATTGCAAGTTTAGACGGGTAGAGTTTAGCCTACTGATTAGCCTGATAACCTAATTTAAACAACAATGCACACGAACTAGGTCAGTAACTTAATACAACATTTACGATAAGCTCACGAAATCAAAGCCCTCACGAAGAATGACAAACTTTAGCCCTGATTTGGGTAGCACTTAAACATCCATCGGATCGGTTTCAATCAATCGGACATTGTATCGTAGCAGTGATCGAGTTAATACCCTGTATCGTAGCAGCGTTTCCCTAAGTGAAATTGTGATTTTAGGCAGCAAACTTCGTTTTTGAAAGAAATTTTCGAGCACAGATGAAAGTCCCATGCACAGGCAATTTATAGCAGAAAAATGAGTTTTACGCGGCCCGCGAGAGCCAACTAGTCTACGACTAGGGCTACTGTGTCATCGGTAGGTCTGCCACATGTGCGACACGTGGCCTAGAATGCTTATCCGGTCAACTTTAGGTTGACGTGGCCCGCGTAGACTTCTCTTATGGTTTACACGGCCCGCGTGAAATCCAGAAATCTTGTTTTCTTGGTTTTTCATGCATATTAGGGTTTCAGGGGTTCGGGTTTTCACTTACGGGTCGTTTTTGGACATTTTTGCAGGTCCTTACAGATTCGATCTTTCCAAGATCCAAGGGTAGAAACCAGCGAAGAAATCAAACAAACATCAACCTGGGACGTTTCGAACGTAAACCAGTCGCCATTTGTAGCCAAACGAAAAAAACGTCTAAACATTAACAAGTTATGATCATAACCTAGGGCACGACACAAGACTTCAAAGTGAAGAACCCTAGAAACCCCATGAGGGTGCAATTGCCCAAGGGAAACATGATAATATTCAAGCACATTCAAGACAAACACAGAAAAAGAGTACCGAAGATTTGAAAATTCGAAGTGGCGACAACACAAAGCAATAGAACCAGAAGGACATTGATCAATAGTTGTATCACAACCCGGAGCCGCCGGATTAACGGATGGATCAATACCCCATTGATCACAGAAGGAATCAACTTCCTCTTGTGTCATTTTCGAAAAGGTTTTACCCATGTCCTTCCTCGCACCCATCGTTCGAAGGGATGATCAAGAAAAATCAAGCAAAAAAGTGGAATATAGAAACTAACCTGTGAATCGGAAAAGAGAGAATGAAGGATTCTGGTTGTGAAAAGTATTAAAGAAATATGATAATTAAACTTAAATGAGAAGTTAAAGGATAATAAATTTGAAATACAGCGGTTACAGTGCATAGGACAGATAACCGCCATCTGAAAGCTGTCAGGATGTCAAATCAAGTTGTCCTATCAAAATTCAAAATAATACCGCCCAAAAGCCTTACAAAAAGCAATCCTTGAAGCCTTCAAGCCTTTTAGCTAATAAAAAACATAGCAAGAAATTCAGAAGCCTTTGAGTTCTCACCCGAACACCTCTAACTTGGGGAGCTGATGACGTGGGTAGCTCAAAGCTTAAGAAAATAGCTTAAGTGCAATATAAGCTTGAAACGTTAAAAGGTTAAAAAGGTTCGATTAGCAATCCAGCTGTGGTGAACAACAAAAAGCACAAGGTAGAGACATGTCCCATCACACTTTACGTGTGACATCCTCGCCCAGCCGCAAAAGAGAAACATGTGGGACAAGACACTCTTTTATCCGCAGGTTAAAGCCTTCAACCCTCCAAAACGGGCAACCCTCTATCTGCAGTACCGGATCACTCAGTCAAAGGTTTCTTGTTTAAGGAACACCTTTCTCGATAAATGACCACTCCTGGTCACCTAACAACAAATTTCGAAATCTCGGACTTCTCCCTCTAGAACTTGCATATTGCATGTTCTATTCTTCACTTACATAAACACTATCACATTGAATGCATCACTTAAGGGTTAAACTTCTTTCAATCCTAAGATCATAGCAATTGATAAGGGAGTGATCCCACCCTACGTATTGCATACGTAGGGGGACTCGTAACCTGCTTTTGGCAAAACAAGACTCTTGAAGCCTTTTGCCTCACTACCCTCCTCACTATACTCGGTCTCATATTTGTTGTAGAAACAGTACTGGTTCAGGTTCATGGTTCTAGAACCTAACTTGCTCATACATACATATATACATATATTTGAATCGTGCTTGGAAAACTCAAAATTCGGTTGGATTCAAATTTATTCGAATCAAAATTTCGATCCGAGTGGAATTTATAATTTTTAATTTGATTCAATTAGGATTAAATGTATATAGATTTATATATATATATATATATGTATATGTGTGTGTGTGTGTATAGGGTCAGGATTTAGAGAAAATGGTGGAAAATGTGAGAACGGTAAGAACGCTTATGGATCGTCCGATCAAAACAATCTATAGACTAGATTGGCGCGGTGGCGTTTTCGTAAATAACATCAATTTTATTACGTGGACGCGCTTCATTAAGGGTAAAAAGTCTTTTGACTTCTTCACACAAAACGCCATATCATGAAATAAAACGCCATACAATAGAACACACCATCCTAATCTAAAAACGCAATTAGATATAAAACGCCAAACTTAATTATAGTAAAACCCGCCTAAAAAAACCGCCAAAAACATCCTATACAACATCTCGGACCTTCAATTAAAAACACACATAACCCCAAACGCCATATTTAATATATACCATTCGTCTTAGAAACGCCAAAAAAACCCAAACATCAAATATCCTCTAAACCAAAACGTTTATTTGAAATTCAGTTTGGTTGTCTGTAAGGTTTCGCTCAATGTAATGGACAAAAATCCTTAAGTGAAGATATTGTCCATTTCATTGAGTAAAATCTTATTGACTTTATTGTCAACTTATAATGCCAAAACATACAAAAATATTATTGAAGTTTGTTGTCAATAAAGTTTAGCTGTATGGGGTGGACAACATTGTCAGACATCTTTTTTAACTGAGGATTAACAATGTTGTCCATCATCATACAGCAAAACATTGTTGATTTAGCATGATCAAATTTAGAGTTTTAAGGTGCTTTTATTTAGTGGTGTTCTTTTTCTCGGTAAAATGCCAAAAAGTTAAAAAATCAAACATCGTTCATTGGAAATTCAAGATTGTTGGCTGAAGGGTGTAAACTCAATAACATTTTGCTGCATGAGATGGACAAATCTTCAAGAAAAAGAGGCTGATTTCAGACTTTGTGCTTCCAAACGGTGACAAAAAAAACTACTTAAAAAACAAAAAATCAAAATAAATCATACGAAAGTCGAAATAGCCAGTGAAGATGATTCAAAAAAGAAGAAAGAGACTGGTGACAGTGAAGATTTGGAAGATCAATTTTTTATATATATATTTTCTTTTAATTTTCTTTTTCAGTTGATTGTTATATAATAACAACGCCATATATAATAAAAACGCCAGACAACCAAATGTTTGTTAAAACACTATCATGCCGTAAAACACCCCAAAAACTCACAAACTATAATAAAATTACTTTGGACAAGTATTATAAAAAACTCAAAAAAAAAAACCAAACTTGAAAAGGTAACTACAAACAGTAACTAAAAAACAGTAAAACTAAAGAGACGGAAAATTAATTATATTAGAATCTAAAACGCCAAACTTGAAAGATGGGACGTGTTACAGACTTCAGAGATAAAGCTTATCAAAAACACTAATTACAAACAGTAACTGAAACGACGAATACTTTATTATAATAATGCACCGCCTAACCTACGCGCCAAAAGACATCCTATAAAATGATGTCTCTCAGCAACTTCCATTTGATCTAACCAAAAAAACAAACGCCAATACTACTAAATACCACTCACTGTAAAACGCCCAAAAAAAAATTCAAAGATGGCTAATATGCTTTCTTGGATATTCAGTATTGTTCTTCGTGAAGGTTCACTAAATGGATTGTTAGGTGAGGGGAGTAACTCTGTAAGATTTTGCTGCATGAGATGGACAAATCTTCAAGAAAAAGATACTAATGACAGTCATATGTCATTTTGTGTTCTTTGTTCTTGAAGAAGGTTTGGATGAGGAGAAGAGATCAATGACACTGAAGAGTGGGATGATTATAAAGATGAAGATCAAGTTGAAGATCAAAGTGAAAAACCCACCCACATGTCATAGATTTATCTCCCCAAACATCCACAAAAGCCACTTCAACAGACGAGCAGGCAAAATAATCAAACCGATGGGTTTGTTAAGTTTTACATAAAACGCCATATATTTGGTGAAAGTTCTTGTACTATTAAAGAAGAGAGAGACTGATGACAGTGAAGATTGTGAAGAGAGATCCGATTAGGATTTTTAATTTATTTTTTTCGCGTCTATTTTTTTCCCTGTGGTTGTAATATAATTTTCCGATTGTAAAACGCCAATATACCACAAACGCCAAAAGGTATATAAAAAATAATAGAACAATGGGTCGTCTTGTCTAAAACGCCTTTGAATCTAAGAACAAGCAATGGGGCGTCATCCTAAAAAGTCATGGCTATACTTAGTATGGATGAAGCCATTCAGAGAGATATTCTGACCCCTTGGGGTTCCATTGGCGTACGATTTGAAAAACGCCATAAACGTCAAAATGTTAATACAATGAAACCATTAAAACGCCATATAATTATTGACTTTGGTTAACGCCAAAAAATCTTAAACCCCAAAAATAAATCAATATTGTGAAAAACGGAATTGGAAAAGCGGAAGATAAAATGACAAAAAAGCACATATGCCCTAATTATATCTGTAACAACCCGCTTTTTGGAAACTTAAAGTCAAAAGAAGAAAAGATTGCTAATTGCGATCTGTCACTCCTTGCTTAACTACTGGTCGTGCTTCTTGACTTGTAATCTAATTCTATTATTTATTTGCTTTAGTTGTATTATGTGGAGTATCTATTAATAATCGAGGTTTAATCGCATGTTTAATCGCTAATCGACTTATCGCTAATCGCTATCGCATTCGCGACTCGAATTATGTGTTCTGGATATTGTTTTACGTGTGTGTGCTATTATGTGTTACTTGTGCATGTTATGTTTATGTAGAGGTGTTTAATCACAATCGCAATCGCAATTCTATCGCATCGCAATCTAATCACAACGCTAAACGCACGTTATTTATAGTGATTGTATGTTAGATATAGTAGCTAGGTTATTAATGGTTAATACTATCGCATCGCTCACTCGAAACGCATCGAAATGCTCAGCACGCAAAACGAAATGCCGAAACTCAACTCGTCGGACCACTTCGATCGAATGGCCAATCGATCAAATGGCCAATCGATCGAATGGTCGTCCCATCGGATTGCCATCCGATCGGTGGACTATCCGACACTTGCTCCCCCTTTATATTTTTTTGGCAACCTATAAATACCCTCTGCCACATCACTTGTGAAGTGACAGCTCTCCCTCATTCGACCAGCACGCTCATGGCCTCTCTCTCTCGATTTCTCGCGATTCTTATAAGTTTTCAACTAAAATCTTGTACTTCTATGATCTACACACACTTCTTCATCTTTTTCACCTTTAAATCTTAACTTTTAACCGAGAAATCAACGGATTTGAGGTGTTTAAGGATGATGTCATCATGGAGTTCTTATGAACTTCAAGATTTAGCTATATTCCACCAAGAACAACTCAGATCTGAAGGATTTCCACATTATTTCACAGCGATTTCGCATAGATCTAAACATTTTCAAAGTTAAAAGGATTGAAAGATGGTTTCTAACTTTCTTTCAACTCTTTTACCTTCAATGCACTCAAAACCGATAGAATCAGAGCTCATTCTGGCCTTCTACTCATTTCTTAGTGAAGTATTGGTTAAGATCTGATTTCTATCGAAGAGACAACCGATTCCGGAGTAAACATGAACAACCGTCAAAGAACAGTCCATTGGTCGGATTAGGGTGATTCCTGTTTGATCGGGCGACTAGGGACTTGACGAGGTTCCGTTGTTTAGTACGTTATCATACCGTCTCAAACAAACAGCAAAAAATTTCAAAATAATCAAGCCAAGACAATCAGATTCGTTGGAACGGATTGCCGTCCGATCGGATTGCCATCCGATCGAACTGCAATCCGATCGGATTGCACTTGGTTCCACACTTAAACATTTTCTTCAAACTTTTAAAGATCTAAACGTCGAACGGATTGTCGTCCGATCGGATTGCTATCTGATCGAACGACCAACCAATCAGTGACATTTGGAACTTCGACACTTAATCATTTTTAGAATTCTCAAAGAACATCAGTTTCTAACGGATTGCCAACCGATCAGATTGCTATCCGATCGAGTGACCATCCTGCTGTGAACTTGTTCTCACTAAGTGTCCTGCCAATCGAATCGCTATCTGATCGAACGACCGTTCGATCGATCGACCTGAAGGGTAGAGATACTTCTTTGTTTTCAAAATGCTACAACGAATACTTCAAAGCCATCATACACAAACACATCCTTCCCAAACGAATGGCCATCCGATCGGATGACCATCTGAACGGATTGACATCCGATCGAATGACCATCTGATCAGATGGCAATCCGATCGGGTTACCATTCGACACTTGCTCACCTTGCACCGTTTTACGCGCTGTTCATTCGCTTATGCTACCGTTAACTGTTCAGGCTAATCACTCTAGCGCTCCCTTAAATCCATTAACTTCCATCGTTGTGAGTATACTCGATCCCTTTTTGCTTTACGCACTTTTGGGTGTTACATACGTTACTTATTCTAAATCACATCAATCACACACCGCAAACACTATTTATACGCTGAGTGTTATTGCATGTTACGTGTTACTCGATGAATGCTTGTATGTTATGTTAACACAGTGACTGTTGTATGACGCCTTAGCAACGATAGTACTATAGTTTGGACTCTGCACCTGTCGTGGACAAGGGTTGTTAAGGTTACCTCTTCACGTGTCACAGTGGTGATATGTGTTGCGTATTCTACAACTCGCAGTCTTGTCTGTGCATATTTCATTGTCGATAACCTACTAGCTTCACATTATACATGCTACATGCTGGTTATGCGTAAACGCTTTTGAACTCTACTATTACTATTAAACTTGTATGCTCACCTTTACACTATGTGTATTGACCTCTATTTTAACGTATGTAACAGGTGCTTAGGATGCTTTGCTTGTTACTTGCTGGAAATCAAGTTAGGATGGAGTCTAGAAACAAAGACAATTTATTTATTTAAATCTGAGTTATCGGAACAATGTTTTGTTTTGAGATATCTATGTCTGTAATAATTGGTTACTTGATGGGTTATGGTATGGGACATATATTAACTATCCGGTAATTTAGTTGTTATGGAATTTCTCTTGACAATGTGTTTCGCTCAGTGCCATGACCCGATGATTCCGCAATCGGTTGGGGTGTGACAGATTGGTATCAAATCCATAACTATAGGGAATTAGGCAAGACTCGAGCTAGTCCGGGTCGGTGTCTTAGAAACGACCTAGTCTATAGTCTAAGTACCAACAGACCTACTTGCGCATACCCGATATGGGTTTTGTATGAGCTTATTTGTTATTTCTTGCTCGAACTCGCTATGCACTACACTCTTGCGCGAACATCGCATACTACAGTTCCGCGCAAGATCAGCCTTTCCTAAGGCTAGTTAAACACACAAACGGATGATCTGGTTAAGATTAGGTGTGAAAACCGCAAACTCTGAACCAGATTACTCGTTCGATTTGCTATTTTTACTATAAACAAGAGAATTTGCGTTGAACCAGGAGTGAAATCCATACTTCGACGCTAATCTCCCTATCTATCTCATGATTCTATCACAAAAACAAGGATGTAGTCATTAAGTCAGGGGTGAAACCCGAACCTTGATGACACGTTCCGCTCTATACTTTTGGTTTTGCAAAACTCTCACCAAAGTCTCGACGGACTCCAACGACTTGGGTCACGCTGTAACTGGAAGGATGCATGCCGATCACCCAAATTGAGGCGAGAACACAGTCTAGAAGGCCAAAGCATGCACTAAAAGTCCTTGAGAATAGTCGTGTCACGTGGGTGTGTAGACGTGTTTCGACAAAACCCAAGACAATCTCTTCTCGATTTTTATGTGTTACGATTCTGGATTTGCCACCGCTGGCTCTGAGATTTATTGCTTTCATGAAAAATTTATGTGATTTTATGTATTTATGTGTTTCGATTTTTGGTGATTTACTCGCTTTTCGCTATTCGCTTTGATCAACACGTACCACTCGCACTGCACATATACCTCAACACGCTAACAAATCATTGGTCTCTATTCGCAATCGCTATACTTAATCACTATACGCTGCTATGAAGGATAGGTGAATACGTGCAAAATATGTGCTTGGGGGAGCTATGTGCTTATGTGCTACTTTGCTTACGTGGAATACGTGCTTATGTGCTTATGTGATTCTGTGTTTATGTGCCCATGTGATTTCATGAATTGATGTGTTCCTGAGCTTTATGGTGAATCGCTAGACTATACTAGGGTTAATCAAAATTGTGTTTGAGCCCTATGGAGATGTCTGTTGCAGACAATGTCGTCGTTTGGATCATTCCACTCTCGCGCTGCTCGCTGAAACCATGATGACAAACGAATCGCTGCTCTCGTCTCTAAGCAAATGGCGAAAGTCATCCCACAAATCGTCAGTGAGCTGAATGAGAATGCCAGCAAGTCCTCGGAGGAGTCCAGGACCGATACTCCTAAGGCCGCTTTTAGCTCCAAGCAGTTTAAAGCCTGCAGTCCAAAGGAATTTATCGGCGAAGATGGTCCTACAGCCATGTTTCAATGGTTTGATTCTATCGAAGTCACCCTACGCCAGAGTGGCTGTCCAGAAAACCTACGCACTGTCAATGCTACCGGCGTCTTCCAATCCCGCGCTCTTGATTGGTGGACGGCCGAGAGGAACAAACGAGGAAACGATGCAGCTTTCGGATTGCCGTGGGACGAGTTGAAGAACATCATGATGCAAGAGTTATGCCCTCCCCATGAACTCAAAAAGCTCGAGGATGAATTCTGGCACATTAAGCAGGATGGCAGAGATAACGCTGGTTTAACTGCTCGCTTCAAGCCGTTGAGTATTATCTATCCCGGTCAAGTTACTACCCCTGAGATTACAATCAAGAAGTATATCCGTGCTCCTCCGGATTGCGTTGCAGACTTTGTTCAGGCTGCAAAGACGACAACAATTGAGGAAACCTACCTGCTCGCCGCTGAGATCAACGATAAGCGAGTCAGGGTTGGTTATTTCGACAAAGCCTCCAAGAATCTGCATCAAGTCACCACTGCTCCCACCGCTGAAACCACAACAGTTCCAGCAACAAGAACTGTGCAGTTACTGCTGCCCTGCACCAAACAGTACCTGCCCAACCGCAACCTCAACACTGCCAAGTAGCGGCACCTGTGGTCAATGCACCACCTGCCAAGCGTGCATATGCTAGACCACACCCGCTTTGCCCTACTTGTACTTATCATCACCCGGTTGGTCTCGCATGTCGGTTCTGTGTTCATTGCAATATGTACGGCCACTTCACCGCAAACTGTCGTACAGGTTCACGCCAAGCTCCAGCTCCAGTTCAAGGTTAAGCTCCTGCACCGCAAGCTCTTCTTCCTGCTCCCCAGGGCCAACAGGAAGCTCCTGCACACGCGGCTCACGCTCGAGCTTGCTTTGCATGTGGTGATCCCAACCACTTTGCAAACATGTGCCCCAACAGGGTAGTGAAACAAGAGCCCCAGTAGCCGCAACAACACCAACAGCAGCAGCAGCCAGCAGCCCGCGGACGTGCTTTCAACATCAATGCCCGCCAGGCTCAAGCAGACAACAATGTGGTTAATGGTACGGTCCTTGTGAATGGTATATATACTTCGTGTTTGTTTGATACTGGAGCAGATAACTGTTTTGTATCGTTTGAATTCGAAAAGCTTCTCAATCGTAAGCACGCCCATCTCCCCCGACGTTCGATGTTGAAGTTGCCACTAGAATAACCGTCGCTGTCAATTCTGTTCTACGTGATTGTACGCTTGAACTCAACAATCATGTCTTTCCTATAGACCTTATCCCGATGCAGCTTGGTTGTTTTGACATCATAGTAGGCATGGATTTTCTTCACGAAAATCGTGCTGAAGTTGTTTGCTTTGATAAGATGATTTGTTTCTCGCTCGCTAATGGTGATCAACATTGTGTGTATGGCGAAACTTCTTCGAAAGGTCTTAAACTCATGTCATGTGTCCAAGCAAGCAAGTATCTCCGCAAGGAATATAGGGCTTTCTTGCCTGACATTGTAGTGGCGGAGAAGGAAAAGAAAGGAAACCCATGAGTGAAAGACGTTCCCGTTGTTTGTGAATTCCCTAACGTGTTTCCTGATGACTTACCTGGCTTACCTCCCACTCATGATATCGATTTCCGAATCGACCTCATTCCTGGAGCAAATCCTGTTGCAAAAGCGCCTTATCGCCTCGCTCCTTCTGAAATGCATGAACTCTCGAGTCAGCTCCAGGAACTACTTGATAAAGGCTTCATTCGCCCTAGCACCTCTCCTTGGGGCGCACCTGTCCTTTTCGTCAAAAAAAGGATGGTTCGTTACGGATGTGCATCGACTACATGGAATTGAATAAGCTGACTATTAAGAACCGCTATCCCTTGCCTCGAATCGATGATTTGTTTGATCAGTTACAAGGTGCTACGTGTTTTTCGAAGATCATTCTACGCTCAGGCTATCACCAATTACGCATTCAAGAGGATGATATTCCCAAAACCGCTTTCCGAACCCGCTATGGTCATTACGAGTTTGTTGTTATGCCTTTTGGTTTGACCAATGCTCCCACAGTTTTCATGGATTTAATGAATCGCGTGTGCAAACCCTTTCTTGACCGCTTCGTCATCGTGTTCATCGATGATATCCTGATCTATTCCAAGTCAAAAGCCGAACACTCGCAGCATCTACGTTTGGTTCTTGAGTTATGTCACACCCCCAAAATCCGCACGCGGAATACCACCGCTTGGAGGCGTGACATGACCAGGATCAAGCCACCAATCATATTGAACATAAGTATATAGTAAAAGTCATTCATCAATACGATAGGTGTTTCCAAAATCTAATATAAACAAGTGTGTAGCGGAAGCAATAATGTAAAACCCAACATAAGTTTAAGTTCAAAATGTCATAATGTTTAACAACACATTCACGATCCATGTCCACAATGACCGTGCCTCCCGTGCAAGCTCCATAAGTACCTAAGGTCCTGCAAGGCATGAAACAGAGAGTCAACAACTAGTTGAGCGAGTTCACAGTAAGAAAGTTCGTAATAGTAACTTCTCTTTATAACATGTGGCTCTACTAGGCCGATAGTATGTACTATTAGTGGGGTCTTCCCATATTTGTATATACACTAGACTATTTGTAACCATAAGTGTTCTTCTTAGCCCGAGAACAGTAGTACGTACAAGGTTTACGTAGGTTTTACGTAAGTGCCCTTCTTTACCCGAGGACAGTGGTACGCGTGGGGTTTACGTAGGTTTTACGTAAGTGTCCTTCCTGACTCCGGAAGACAGTTGCATGTGTGAGTTTACGTAGGTTTTACGTAAGTGTCCCTCGAAACCTGAGGACAGTGGTAAGTACTTGTTTACGTAGGTTTTACGTAAGTGTCCTGCTTAACCCGAGGACGATGGTAGATAGTCTAGTAGCCGCGTAAGTACGAGTAATTGTTAAATTCCATCATTCAACCCATTCCCAACCCCGGGAACCCCATGCCTTGGTAAGAGTGTGAACTCACCTTGTTTGCTCGGTATGCTAAGTTAAATGCTCACAATAAATCAGTCAAGTCCTATAGTGCACGTATACTCAATCAGTTCATGTTCGCAAGGTTTTGTTTGCAATCTATGTTACCAAGTGTGTTTGACTGTTAACATCATGTATCACATAGACAATTAATCACATTCATGCCATTCATACTTCACATAAATTTCCTCCACAGTTTATTCTAATCATGGTTATTCTCTTACATACTTGACATGTTTAACAAGCTTAACAAGGTTAACATATGTAACAAGGATAATAACTTTACAGTATTAGTTAACTGACAGAGTTAACATCTTTTAGCTGAATTAATAATCTATGCAGAACCAACATGCTAAACAAAGTTTCTAGACTTAACAGAATTGATAACAAACAAGATTGTTAAACATAACAGAGTTAATCAAACTAATAAAGCTAGCAACTTAATAACTTAACAGAGTTTAAATGTTTAACATAGTTGACATATAACTGAACAAATAGACTGAGTAGTTAAACTGAGTTATTTACTTAACAGAGTTAGTTAACTAACACACTAAACAGGTTAACAGCAAACAATAGAATGAAATCATCAAAGTGGCGAAATCCCTTTATGTTGCCGAAATCCAACTTGGGCCGAAATCAACATGTGGGCCGAAATCACTAGCTTAGCCGAAAACCCTTTATGTTCGAAATCCCTTATGTGCCGAAATCACTATGTGGGTCGAAAACTCATCTGGGCCAAATACACTGTATGGGCCGAAATCACTTATGTGATTTCGTCCAGTATAAAATGGTGGGGGTGTTTTCGTTACTGTTCATCATCATCAACAACACTTACTGTAACTTAAAACCCAGCAAATTCTAATCCCATTTCTTATCAGATTCAACCCTTTTGTACAAACAATCAATCAAACAAAAGCATAAAACATTTGATTAGATATCTACTCATCTGTATTTTCAGAATTAACATCCAACAACATCATAGTGTTTATCATTTAACAGGAGATCTAGTTGTGCATTTATCAACTAACTATCTACGATCACTTTATCTCGAAGATTATCAATCATCATTCATAGAAAACAATGATCTAAACATTAAATCATCAATCAAAATCAGATCATAAGGTTATAATATCTCACAGTAGCAGTCAATATAAGATATCATCTTTACATGTAAATCACTAACCGTATTAAACAGGGGTTTGGCTTCAAAATGAGGAATTCTCTTTGTGGGTTTCAGATGTAGAGAGAGAGAACAAAGTGATAAGGTTTGGTGAATGGGTAACGTCTCGGAGAAGATTTGTTTATAAACTGCTTATATAAAATATCTCAAAATACTGGGCCATGGGCCAAGCCCATCTCTGATTTCGCCAAACATTCTGGACGAAAACACTAAAGTGTTTTCATCACTTGGGTGATTTCATGGGCATTGTTTTCAGTAAGAGTTCATCTTTATTTAACATATGTTAATTAATACAACACCTTATTAACATACAATCACATATAAAAATATATTATGGATCCCAAGTATAAAATATCAATCGAAATACGATATAACGTATTACAAAGGTAAGCGTTGTGAAACAACGAGTCGTGTAAACAAACACATAAACAATAAAAAAAAATTAACGTGCACTAAATGCGAAGATGGAAATCTCGGAAACTCGAGTTGTCACATTATCCCCAACTTGAAAGAAATTTCGTCCCGGAATTTAGCATGCGGTTACTGAGGAAGCTAGGCAAGTTATCGTTTACTGGTTCTCCTGGGGTGTCACATCATCCCCCCGTTGATTTGGAATTTCTTCCCGAAATTCTGTAGTAGCTTCAGCCTCAGTAGTAGTTGCATTGTTTTTGAACAACTGGGGATATTTGAGTTCCATTTGGTCTTCGCGTTCCCAGGTGAACTCTGGGCCACGACGGGAGTTCCAACGAACTCGAACAAGAGGTATTCTGGTGTTCTTGAGGACCTTAACAACCCGGTCCGTGATTTCAACTGGTTCTTCGACGAAATGCAACCGTTCGTCGATAGTGAGCTCCTTAAGAGGAACTATATGGGTCTCATCTGACAGACACTTCTTCAGATTCGACACGTGAAAGACGTTGTGAACTGCGCTGAGTTCGGCTGGTAAGTTCAGTCTGTAGGCCACTTTGCCTATTTTCTCAATGACTTCAAATGGTCCAACGTATCGTGGATTGAGTTTGCCTCGTTTGCCAAAACGAACAACACCCTTCCAGGGTGAAACTTTGAGTAGTGCTCGATCCCCAACCTGGAACTCGAGTAGTTTCCTGTCTTTATCGGCGTATGCTTTCTGACGGTCACGAGCTGCCGCCATGCGTTGTCGTATTTGAGCAATCTTCTCAGTAGTATCAACTACCATTTCTGGACCTGTGATCTGACTGTCACCCACCTCTGCCCAACAAAGAGGTGATCGGCATTTACGCCCGTATAATGCCTCAAATGGAGCAGCTTTAATGCTGGTGTGGTAACTGTTGTTGTATGAAAATTCCACAAGTGGCAGATGTTTTTCCCAGCCCTTGCCAAAGTCAATTACGCACGCCCGAAGCATGTCTTCTAGAGTTTGAATAGTGCGCTCAGACTGCCCATCTGTCTGAGGATGATAAGCTGTGCTCATGTCTAATCGAGAGCCAAAAGATTTATGCATTGCTTGCCACAGTTCTGAAGTAAAACGTGCATCACGATCGGAGATAATAGAGGTGGGCACCCCGTGCCTCGAGACAACTTCCTTAAGGTATACGTCTGCTAGAGTGGAGAACTTATCCGTTTCCTTGATAGCCAAGAAGTGAGCAGACTTTGTGAGTCGATCCACGATCACCCAAATAGTATCATTTCCACGCTGAGATCTAGGCAGGCCAGTAACAAAATCCATGGAAATTTGCTCCCATTTCCATTGTGGTATTTCAGGTTGCTGGAGTGGGCCTGATGGTTTCTGATATTCCGCTTTGACTCTCGCACAAGTCAAACACTTGCTAACGTACGTTGCTATGTGGGCTTTCATGCTAGGCCACCAATATGTAGTTCTGAGGTCGTGGTACATCTTATCCGAACCAGGATGTACTGAGTAGCGAGACTTATGTGCTTCTTCCATTACCAGCTCGCGTAAGTTTCCATAGAGTGGGACCCAGATGCGTCCGGTTACATAATAGGCGCCGTCTGCCCTTTGTTCTAACCGTTGCCTTAAGCCGCGTAGGGCTTCAGCCCTGACGTTTTCTGGTTTCAATGCTTCTACCTGAGCATCTCGTATCTGTGAAGGAAGACTAGACTGAATAGTGAGTTGCAACGCTCGTACACGCCTAGGTGTAGTATCCTTTCGACTGAGGGCGTCGGCCACCACATTGGCTTTGCCCGGATGGTACTTTATAGCACATTCGTAATCGTTCAGTAACTCGACCCATCGACGTTGTCGCATGTTCAATTCTTTCTGCTTGAAGATATGCTCAAGACTCCTGTGATCGGTGTAGATGGTGCACTTGGTGCCATACAGATAATGTCGCCATATCTTGAGCGCAAAAACAACATCTCCAAGCTCTAAATCGTGTGTAGTGTAATTCCGTTCGTGAATCTTAAGTTGACGCGAAGCATAAGCAATAACTTTATCCCGTTGCATCAACACACATCCAAGACCTTGAATAGATGCATCGCAGTAGACTACAAAATCGTCCGTGCCTTCAGGCAATGAGAGGATAGGTGCACTACAAAGTCTATCCTTTAAGTGCTGAAACGCTGTTTCCTGTGTATCACTCCAACGGTAAGCAATACCTTTTTGTGTCAGTAATGTAAGCGGCTGTGCAATCTTTGAGAAGTCTTTGATGAACCGTCTGTAATAACCTGCCAAACCCAAGAATTGGCGTATTTCGGTTGGTGTGCGAGGTGCAGGCCAGTTCCTGATCGAATCTACCTTGGATGGATCAACATGAATCCCATCCTTGTTTACCACGTGGCCTAGAAAGTGGACTTCACGAAGCCAGAAGTCGCATTTTGAAAACTTAGCGTACAGTTGTTCCATTCGAAGAAGTTCCAAAATAAGTCGTAAATGCTGCTCATGTTCCTCCCGATTCTTCGAATAAATCAGGATGTCGTCAATGAAAACAATAACAAACTTGTCAAGATAAGGTTTGCACACCCTGTTCATAAGATCCATGAAAACCGCAGGTGCGTTCGTTAGCCCGAATGGCATGACCAAAAACTCGTAATGGCCGTAGCGAGTTCTGAATACTGTTTTGGAGACGTCCTCATCCCGGACTCTCAATTGATGGTAACCTGACCTCAGATCAATTTTCGAGTAATAGCTCGACCCTTGCAACTGGTCGAATAAGTCGTCGATGCGTGGAAGAGGATAACGATTCTTCACAGTCACCTTGTTCAGTTCGCGGTAGTCTATACACATGCGGAAGGTACCGTCCTTCTTCTTTACAAATAGTACTGGAGCTCCCCAGGGCGAAGAGCTAGGACGTATGAAACCCTTTTCCAAGAGTTCTTGCAATTGCTTAGACAGTTCTTCCAGTTCAGTTGGAGCTAAGCGGTAAGGCGCTCGAGCTATAGGTGCTGCTCCTGGAGCTAGCTCGATCTGAAATTCGACCTGGCGATGAGGCGGTAGCCCAGGTAACTCTTCAGGAAACACTTGAGGAAAATCGCGTACAACAGGAATATCCTCTAACTTCTTTTCTTTCGTCGATGTATCTGTAACGAGTGCTAAAATAGCTATGTGGCCCTTTCGCAGACACTTCTGAGCCTTCAAGAAGGAGATGATGCCACTCACGACACCACTCTTGTCGCCTTGAACTTCGAGAGGTTCTTTGCCAGTACGGGGAATACGAATGATCTTCTCCTTGCATAGGATCTCTGCTTGTTGTTGGGATAACCAATCCATACCAATGACGATATCAAAACTACTCAGAGTTATAGGAATGAGATCGATAGAGAAAGTCTGACCAGCGAGGATAAGATTACAACCCTGAACTATGTGTGTGGCTTCTAGTGTACCAGTGGCGTACTTCACCCTGCGAGCCTCAGGGCATTCACACATTTCAAATACCGACTCGAGCTTTTCAAACCAATGGAGGAGTCCAACCGCTCCTTCCGTGCCACTAAAAGTAGTAGGACGACAGTCCATGAAAGTTTTGAAGGTGCAAACAGGTGGCTGAGCGTGCTGACCTCCTGCTTGTGCGGCTGCAAGTGCCGCAGTAACTCGCTCGTTAATGAGAGCCGTCAGTTAGGCTTGCGTCATGTTGATACATCCAGACATGATCTTCATAGCAAAGATAACATAAGTGAAAGGTTCACGAATAGTGCGATGACAGAAGAGAGTAAGCACACAAGTGTTCTCATGCAATAGTGTTACGTTAATCTAAGCATACCCTGAGCAAAGTTCTATGCAATTCTATCAAGTAGGCAACAAAACATGTACCATATTACCTAGGATGTTGAGTCTTGCACGTGGAGCGAGGCGTCGTTGTGGATCGTTGAGCACTGTTCTGGTTATAGTCTGGTTTTAATAAAAACGTTTTCCCCTTATTAAAACCGAGTTCTCTATAACCAATGGCTCTGATACCAATCTGTCACACCCCCAAAATCCGCACGCGGAATACCACCGCTTGGAGGCGTGACATGACCAGGATCAAGCCACCAATCATATTGAACATAAGTATATAGTAAAAGTCATTCATCAATACGATAGGTGTTTCCAAAACCAAATATAAACAAGTGTGTAGCGGAAGCAATAATGTAAAACCCAACATAAGTTTAAGTTCAAAATGTCATAATGTTTAACAACACATTCACGATCCATGTCCACAACGACCGTGCCTCCCGTGCAAGCTCCATAAGTACCTAAGGTCCTGCAAGGCATGTAACAGAGAGTCAACAACTAGTTGAGCGAGTTCACAGTAAGAAAGTTCGTAATAGTAACTTATCTTTATAACATGTGGCTCTACTAGGCCGATAGTATGTACTATTAGTGGGGGCTTCCCATATTTGTATATACACTAGACTATTTGTAACCATAAGTGTTCTTCTTAGCCCGAGAACAGTAGTACGTACAAGGTTTACGTAGGTTTTACGTAAGTGCCCTTCTTTACCCGAGGACAGTGGTATGCGTGGGGTTTACGTAGGTTTTACGTAAGTGTCCTTCCTGACTCCGGAAGACAGTTGCATGTGTGAGTTTACGTAGGTTTTACGTAAGTGTCCCTCGAAACCTGAGGACAGTGGTAAGTACTTGTTTACGTAGGTTTTACGTAAGTGTCCTGCTTAACCCGAGGACGATGGTAGATAGTCTAGTAGCCGCGTAAGTATGAGTAATTGTTAAATTCCATCATTCAACCCATTCCCAACCCCGGGAACCCCATGCCTTGGTAAGAGTGTGAACTCACCTTGTTTGCTCGGTATGCTAAGTTAAATGCTCACAATAAATCAGTCAAGTCCTATAGTGCACGTATACTCAATCAGTTCATGTTCGCAAGGTTTCGTTTGCAATCTATGTTACCAAGTGTGTTTGACTGTTAACATCATGTATCACATAGACAATTAATCACATTCATGCCATTCATACTTCACATAAATTTCCTCCACAGTTTATTCTAATCATGGTTATTCTCTTACATACTTGACATGTTTAACAAGCTTAACAAGGTTAACATATGTAACAAGGATAATAACTTTACAGTATTAGTTAACTGACAGAGTTAACATCTTTTAGCTGAATTAATAATCTATGCAGAACCAACATGCTAAACAAAGTTGCTAGACTTAACAGAATTGATAACAAACAAGATTGTTAAACATAACAGAGTTAATCAAACTAATAAAGCTAGCAACTTAATAACTTAACAGAGTTTAAATGTTTAACATAGTTGACATATAACTGAACAAATAGACTGAGTAGTTAAACTGAGTTATTTACTTAACAGAGTTAGTTAACTAACACACTAAACAGGTTAACAGCAAACAATAGAATGAAATCATCAAAGTGGCGAAATCCCTTTATGTTGCCGAAATCCAACTTGGGCCGAAATCAACATGTGGGCCGAAATCACTAGCTTAGCCGAAAACCCTTTATGTTCGAAATCCCTTATGTGCCGAAATCACTATGTGGGTCGAAAACTCATCTGGGCCAAATACACTGTATGGGCCGAAATCACTTATGTGATTTCGTCCAGTATAAAATGGTGGGGGTGTTTTCGTTACTGTTCATCATCATCAACAACACTTACTGTAACTTAAAACCCAGCAAATTCTAATCCCATTTCTTATCAGATTCAACCCTTTTGTACAAACAATCAATCAAACAAAAGCATAAAACATTTGATTAGATATCTACTCATCTGTATTTTCAGAATTAACATCCAACAACATCATAGTGTTTATCATTTAACAGGAGATCTAGTTGTGCATTTATCAACTAACTATCTACGATCACTTTATCTCGAAGATTATCAATCATCATTCATAGAAAACAATGATCTAAACATTAAATCATCAATCAAAATCAGATCATAAGGTTATAATATCTCACAGTAGCAGTCAATATAAGATATCATCTTTACATGTAAATCACTAACCGTGTTAAACAGGGGTTTGGCTTCAAAATCAGGAATTCTCTTTGTGGGTTTCAGATGTAGAGAGAGAGAGAACAAAGTGATAAGGTTTGGTGAATGGGTAACGTCTCGGAGAAGATTTGTTTATAAACTGCTTATATAAAATATCTCAAAATACTGGGCCATGGGCCAAGCCCATCTCTGATTTCGCCAAACATTCTGGACGAAAACACTAAAGTGTTTTCATCACTTGGGTGATTTCATGGGCATTGTTTTCAGTAAGAGTTCATCTTTATTTAACATATGTTAATTAATATAACACCTTATTAACATACAATCACATATAAAAATATATTATGGATCCCAAGTATAAAATATCAATCGAAATACGATATAACGTATTACAAAGGTAAGCGTTGTGAAACAACGAGTCGTGTAAACAAACACATAAACAATAAAAAAAAAATTAACGTGCACTAAATGCGAAGATGGAAATCTCGGAAACTCGAGTTGTCACAAGTTACTCTAGGGAAACCGTCTTTATGCCAAGTTCTCCAAGTGAGAATTCTGGCTTGAAGAGGTTCAATTCCTGGGTCACATCGTCAATAGTCAAGGAATTCATGTCGATCCTGCAAAGATCGAGGCTGTTAAGAGTTTGGTTACACCCAAGAACCCGTCTGAAGTCCGTTCTTTTCTCGGACTAGCGGGCTATTATCGCCGATTTATCGAAGATTTCTCTAAAATCATTGTGCCGCTTACCTCGCTTACGCATAAGGACAAACCTTTTGTTTGGGGAACTAAACAAGAGGAAGCCTTTCAAACCCTCAAAGCTATGCTTTGCAATGCTCCTGTGCTCTCACTGCCCGATGGAAACGACGATTTCTTAGTCTACTGCGATGCCTCAAACCTTGGTCTTGGTTGTGTTCTCATGCAACGAGACAAGGTTATCACGTACGCCTCTCGACAGCTCAAGATCCACAAGAAAAATTATACAAACCCACGACCTCGAGCTAGGCGCAGTTATTTTTTGCGTTAAAGATTTGGCGACACTACCTTTATGGTACCAAGTGTACGATCTTCACCGATCATAGGAGCCTACAACACATCTTTGACCAGAAAGAACTGAATATGCGCCAACGCCGATGGGTTGAACTCCTCAACGATTACGACTGTGAGATTCGTTACCATCCAGGCAAAGCAAATGTCGTTGCCGATGCCCTCAGTCAGTGAAGCTATTTACACAGCGTTCATAATTCTCAAGCCAAGTTTAATCTAGAAGCTCTCATCTGTGACGCTCAGCATGCTTGTTTTACCGAAAGTACTTTGAAGAAGGAATGAATTCTAAATGATGGCGCCCAACTTGAGAATAAATCGAATGGTATCTTTCATTATCTAGACTGAATTTGGATTCCCAAGCGTACAAACTTGCGACAACTTCTGATGGACGAAGCCCACAAATCCTGATATTCTATTCATCCTGGTGCTGACAAGATGTACCAGGACATGCGCTACAAGTACTGGTGGCCGGGCATGAAAAAGAATATCGCTCTCTATGTCTCGAAATGCCTGACTTGTTCCAAAGTTAAGGCTGAGCATCAACGCCCCTCTGGCTTACTTGTACAACCCGAGATCCCGATGTGGAAATGGGAGAGTATAGCTATGGACTTTATAACGAAACTCCCGCGCACGGAATCAGATCACGACAGCATCTGGGTTATCATTGACCGTTTGACTAAATCCGCTCATTTCCTGCCAATACGAGAAGACTTTAAGGTAGAAAAATTAGCTCGAATCTACACCGATGAGATCATCTGTCAACACCAGGACGCCTCGTGACATCAACTCTGACCCCGATGGTCGGTTTACCTCGCGTCTTTGGGAAACGTGTCAATCTGCTCTTGGTACTACGCTTAATCTAAGTACCGCTTTCCATCCCCAAACCGACGGTCAGACTGAAAGAACGACTCGCACCCATGAAGACACGCTTCGCTCATGTGTCATGGATTTCGGTGGTAATTGGGACGCGCACTTACCTTTAGTCGAATTCTCGTACAATAACAGTTATCATTCTAGCATCCAAATGGCATTATTTGAGGCATAATACGGAAGGAAATGTCGATCGCCTATTGTATGGCACAAGATCGGAGACGCGCAAATTACCGGTCCTGAGCTGTTGCAAGAAACGACTGACAAAGTCCTCCAAATTAGAGACAATTTGCTGAAATCTCAGAGCCGTCAGAAAAGTTACACCGATAGATGCTGCAAGCCCCTTTAATTTAACGTTGGTGTAGGATCGGGGATTCGATCTAAACGAGTCGATCAGAATAGTTCTACACCAAATCAGAGGCGGAATTCATTGATTTGATCTTCATTCAGCTTGATGTGCATTTAGAAGTAGATTAAATGTCGATTGTATTGTATTGATATCACAATGTTACACGAGCTGGCGACACTTCGGCAGAGCTTCGCTACCGAAATCAGATTCGTTACAAATGAAGACCCAAGACCCACTATATATAGGAAGCCCAGGCCGCACAAACCAGTCCTCACCAGGTCGCATGAACTGATCCATTCGCACGAACTGGCCAGATCGCATGAACCTGCTGGTTCAGCCCTGTTTCCCGTTTTTCTCGTACAACGTGTCTTGGACTATCTATCTAGTTACATGACTTGATACAAGACGAAGTCAACAGACATATGCACTAACAAACTCCCCATTGGATGATGACGAGTCTTCAGTGTATTGAATCTTCAGTCTTGATCAGTCTTCTTGCTCTCTCCAAAGTATCTGTCTCTGTAAGCATCCTCAGCAATCTCTTTCGTCTTCAGACTCCCCCTTTCGATAAGCTAGGATCGCAGTCTGGAATCTTCTATCTACAGGCTTTCACATGTTCAGGAACGTCTCCTGACTCTCCGTAGCAACATAATCAGAAATCTGGCTCTAATCTGGATATGCTTATGCGGAAAATCCTCAGGAGTTGAACCTTAGCTCTTTCAAAGCTTTTTACCTACACATTCTCTACCCAAAAGTAAATTTCACAATTTTTAAAATTTAACAAATTTTGAAATCACTTGTAGATATCGTTTAACATTTCTCAAATTATCTCAAACTTTGACTTCATTTTTTAAATCTTATGTTTTGGGTATTTTTATTTATAACAATTTTAAAAACTTCATGAAACATTTTCAAATAAACCACTTGTATCCGTAATACACAAATTTGGTTTCAAATTAATGAACCATTTAATCATTTCAAAATCATTTCTCATTTCAAACAAACTCTCCCAACCCACTGTTGTTCATCATGTTTAGCACTTGGAATTTTGAAAATCAGATTTCCAACATCAGTTGTCGAAAATAAGATGAAATAAAATCTTTTTGAATTTTCAAAAATTTATGCTAAAACACATTTTTTTAATTTTTGTTCAAAGATTTTGGGAAATAAACTATATAAAGACATCTTTTTGTGAGTTTGTGTAAGAGGATCATATCAGTTTTTGACAAATCACTAGCACCGTTGAGCTTTAAACACTTTAAGTTCTAAACGATTCACTTAGATTGTCAGTATACTGATCCACTTAAATTCTCACACAAAGTTCAATTGTTTCGAGATACGAGATTATTATTTTAATGGACTTAACATATTCGCGTGTCCCACCTCAGAATATACTCCCATATCCAGACTCCTATATTCAGTCTTACAGGTGAATGTACACTAATGATATCTGTAAATGGGTAATGCGAGACCATGAGAGCTCAGGCTAGAACTTCCGTTCAATCAGAGAGATGATGGCTCGACTTTAGGTGTGTCCCCCTTGGGGATCTTCTTTTCAACAGCACATGATTAGCATTTTTCTATGTTTCATAATTTTTATGCTGAGGGTGAGCTTTAAGAATAAAGCAGTGCAGAGTATTATACGAGGACTAGGCTATTGCTCCCGCAAAATCAGAAGTCCCGGTATAATACCCCAGATATTATCACGCACAAAGACCTAGTATGTCAGAAATAGAAAGCCCTTCAAACAATATTTCAGGGGTTACCTATATATCCGAGATATGTTCCCCACGAGATAAGTAAGTATCTGATATTTAGGTTTATATCTCGAAAACAATCTACTAAGCATGTAAAAACCTACTGGCATATCATCAGTGAGACCGTTTATCACATTTTAACTTTCCAATTCTTTAGCGTACTGTGATTGTCTACTGATGTACTATCATTTCCTCTTTTTCACAACAAAACTCATTTTGATTTTTCGATGTTTTTTGGATTTTAGATTTTATCAAGTTTTTGGATTTTTCAAATTTTCAAAATTTCTAAATTTTTTACACCCCCTAAAATCAAAAATATGTTTCAATTTTTGATTTTCCGGGAAAATTTGAAAGTAAAAGCATTAAATTATACAAAGTAAAATGACAAACTGATGTGAATTGCTTCAATTCTCCATCCACTTGGCATAAACAATCAAAACTCCCCCTGACAACAAACTATTTTCCCATTGTGATTTCAAAACACTTAAGTTTGTTTTAATCAAAATGGTTTTCCGGAAAATTAGTTTTGTTGATGATAAAAAATCATGGGGTTTCATCACATTGTTCTTTTAACCACTTGTATGAAAGTTAAATCAAGCTCAACTTAAAGACCTTGATTAACCACTTGTAGGTTCTTCACACAAACATGTTTCAAGAATGATGCCGATTCATGCTCCACGATTACCAACTTGGGAGCTCTGGCAAGTCAGGATTTTCAAGCAAAGAATACAGACACCCAAGCCTGACCAACCTTGGGTGCATCCGAGTTATTTTCACTCGGTGTGTAAATTCTCCTCTTTGATTCATAGAATTCTTTTACTCCTTTGGCCTTTCCATCAACCATCTTACCAAAGATATGTTTCACTTTGCCATTAAACGCTTTTTCGACATCAAATTCTTTCTTTTTAGAATAGAATTGATTCGAAATCTCTACTTTTCCAACTTTTTGTTTTAAATTTTCAATCCGCAATGGTGGAAAGTTGACATTATCCATTGGCAGTATTGACTTTTCTCTTTTTAGCTCAACTTGTGGCTCCTCTGACTTTGACGAGTCAGATTCATCGCCAGAAAGTGCCTCTGATTTCTTAACAACCCACTTGTGGTTATTCAGATTCACTCTTCTTTTGTAGAAACTTTTAGAACATTCACCAACTTCATATATTGAATTTTTAAACATTTAAAATTTTTCCGTTGGTGTTGATAAAATTTTTAAACATTTAAAATTTTTCAGTTGGTGTTTCAGTTTTATCAACAACTTTTTCTTGAGTTTAGAAGACACTCCCTGTTGTGTGTTGGTTGCCTTTGGACAGTTCCAGGCGATGTGACCAACTTCGTTGCATCTATAGCAAGTTCTTGTTTCCTTTTTGGTTCCAAACACAGTCTTCTCAAACTTTTATTTTTCAGCAAGAAACTCCTTGTTAGACTGTTTCCAGAAAGCTTTTACTTTTTCTTCTTCTGAAGAAGCACCTGAAACAAATACAGTTTTTGATTTAAAATCTTTAATATTTTGATTATTTTCAACATCAAAACCCAACCCCTTCTTTTTGAAATTGCTTTTATGATTCGGTTTCTTTTGATGACCTAGACTGAAACCTTTCTTCTTGTTTAAGCGTTGTTGAACTCTAGAAGTATATTTAGGTTTTGAAAATCCCATTGTATTTTGTATTTCTGAAATTTTGATTTCTATCAATTTAAAAACTGTTTTAATATTTTCAATTTTCACATTTTTAATTGGAAATTCCTCATCAGAATATAATCTGTCTGAATCATTCAAAGTATATGCCACTTTGATTGTTTCGTCATTCAAATTATTTTTTGATATCAGAAAATCTTTATTGTAAACCCTTTTGACCGATGATTTCGAACTGTCCACTGATGAACTTGAGCTCTCAGATTCAGACTTTGACTCTGACTCCTCATCCTTATCCAACACCTGATCGACCACTTTCTTTATTAACTCCGACTCATGATCAGTGTCAGACGATGTGAATGTGACGTCAATGTTGTCTGGTAACTCATCAGTTGTTTCAGACTTTAACTTTATATTGACTGCCTTTTTTACTTGTTCCGAATTGGGTTTTCTGGGAGAATAACCTTCCCAGATCGGAGGCGGACACTTGTTATAATTTGCACTTTGTTTCTTACCAGTATCCATATCTTCCGACTTTTTATCTTGAAAGGCTTCAGAATCTGTTACTGTCGGATAGATTCTATCAATCAAGTAATCAGAACTTGAGTAACTCATTAGCAATCGTCTGATTCTTTCATTCTCAATCTTTTCAGTCTCCAATTCCTGGTTCAACTTTGCACACTCTTCAATATAATGATTGATGGCCTTCTGCTTAGACATCATCACTGCATTCATCATTGTCAAAGCATCTTCCCTTTCTGAGTTTGTCTTTTCCAACTGGTTGACTGTTATGTTCAACACATCATAAGATTCTTTCACGTACTTAATATCAAACAACAATTTTTCTTTCATCTTGTCTAGCTCACTATACTTCTTATCTTTCTCTTCACAATGTTTGCATGGTTCCAAACATTTCAGACAAGGTTTTGTGACCTCTACAATCTTTTCAATCACTTTAGCTTCTTTACTCTATTCATCCTTCTCTTCATGAGCGATATTTTCGCATTTTACCTCTTTCTTTTCTTTTGCTACTCTTCTCCCCTTTAGCTTCTCCAATTTATCTGCAAAATAAAATTTGAAACTTTCAAGAGATAAATGAGTTTTACCAATGTTTATTTGTTTAATTTCTTCATCATCATCACTGCTATCAATTGATGATTGATCAAAGACTGGTGTCTTTTCTGAACTATCTTCCGAAGAAACAGACTCTCCATCTTGACTTTTCTCATCATTTGCAAACACATCCATCCATTCTTTCATCAACTCTGCCTCTTGAATGATCTGTGCAACAAATGCTCTAAACTTTGAATTACTTTCAGCCGGAATATATTTTTCCCAGCTAAATCCCTCTGGCAATCTTTCATCTTCTTGATCTGGAGGCATAGTAATATAAGCTCTCTTCTTTCCATCTTCAATCGGAATAGTACGGGATGATGACGGTTGTTGAGCTACCTGATGATATATTGCTTTCCGATAATATTCATTATTCCCGAAAGGATTCTGAGCTCCACCTGCTTCTCGGTTGGTACATTCCCTCTTGAAATTTCCTTTTTCCCTGCACCGAAAACAAGTAACTTTAGACTTATCAAAACCTAAAGTAGAAACATTAGCATCACGTAAATCATCTCTTCCTGTAATCTGCTTAAATTTCTCAGCTCTCCTCAACACGCTCGCTAAACACCACTTAATATCCATTAGCTCCATTTCCTCAGCATCAATCTGATCATAATCCTCTTTTGTTAACATAAGATTTCCGATCCTTCCCGCAACCAAACTCTCATATGATTCTAACACGGAAACTAGTAATGCCATATGGCCTTTAGTGACTTCTTCAGAGAAATTCTGACCGTTCTGAAGATGCAACGCGATGTTGCATTGTAGCACATGACCATTACCATTGTTTGAGCCTTGAGACTGATAATTTGAAGTTGAAACATTAGGATTAACACTCGGATATGAAGAAAATCCAATGTTGTTGATTGAGCTTTGATTGAGTGATCCGGATGAGTTTTTTGCGCTGAAAGCGGTTTGGATCTTTAGACTTGCTTCAACATTTTGAACATTACCTTTGAAATACATCTTGATATCTTGTTGACCACTTCAATTGTTCATTCTAGCGATCTTTTGTTGTTCAAGATCTTGTCCTTTAAGTTTTGTCAATGAATTGAGCAATTGTCAACCTATCATACTCTCCGGTATTCTTCAAAATCATAAGATATGTACCCCATTCTTTTTGAGGTAAAGCATCGGCTAATTTTTCAACCCATTCCTCTCGATCTTTATTGATATCCAACCGACTCATTGAACATACTAAATGACAATATCTCTCAATAAGAGATTTTGTAGTTTGTAGGATCGGGGAATCGATCTAAACGAGTCGATCAGAAGAGTTCTAGACCAAATCAGAGGCGGAATTCAGTGATTTGATCTTCATTCAGCTTGATATGCACTTAGAAGTAGATTAAATGTGATTGTATTGATTTCACAACGTTACACGAGCTGGCGACACTTCGGCAGAGCTTCGCTACCGGAATCAGAAAAATCTTAAATGAAGAACCAAGACCCACTATATATAGGAAAGCTCAGGTCGCACCAACATGTCCCATACGACCTGGTCCAGGTCGCACGACCTGGCCAGTTCGCACGAACTGGCCCACTTCGCACGAACTGGTCAGTTCGTGTGAAGTGACTTGTTCTGACCTGTTTCCCAATTCTTTCAAATAACGCGTCTTGGTCTATCTAATCTATTACACGACTCGATACAAGACGAAGTCAACAGACATATGCACTAACAAACTCCCCCTTGGATGATGACGAGTCTTCAGTGTGTTGAGTCTTTCAGTCTTGATCAGCCTTCTCGCTATTTCCAAAATGTATTTCTCTGTAAGCATCTTTATCAAACTCTCTCTTCTTCTATCAGAATCTCAACCTGACTCTAACTTCTCTCTAATTCTCTTGATCAGGTCTCTTGATTCCTTACGCTCTTCAGCATCAGCAGCTTCTATCTCAAGTTTTGTTCCAGAATCTGTATCTGGCTCTTATGTCTTCAGACTCCCCCTTTGCTAACAAACTCAGTGCAACTGGGATCGCAGTCTGGAATCTTCTATCTACAGGCTTTCACATGTTCAGTAACGTCTCCTGGCTCTCCATAGTAACAGAATCAGAAATCTTGCTCTATTCTGCATCAGTAGTCGAAATCTAGCTCTTTCAAAGCTTTTTACCTGCACAAACTCTACCCAAAAGTAAATTTCACAATTATTAAAATTTTAAAAATTTAGAAACCACTTATAGATATCGTTTAACATTTCTCAAATTATCTCAAACATTCTCAAATAAACCACTTGTATTCGTAATACACAAATTTGGTTTAAATTTAATGAACCATTTAATCATTTCAAAATCATTTCTCATTTTAAACAAACTCTCCCAACCCTGTTGTTCATCATGTTTAGCATTTGGAATTTTGAAAATCAGCTTTCCAACATTCGTTGTCGGAAATAAGATGAAATAAAATCTTTTTGATTTTTCAAAATTTTATGCTAAAACACATTCTTTTTGGGTTTTTGTTTTTTAATGAAAAGCAGTGAAGAAATATTTACAGACAATATTTTGTGAGTTTGTGTAAGAGGATCATATCAGCTTTTGACAAATCACTAGCATCGTTGAGCTTTAAACACTTTAAGTTCTAAACGATTCACTTAGATTGTCAGTATACTGATCCACTTAAATTTTCACACAAAGTTCAATTGATTTGAGATACGAGATTAGTGTTTTAATGGACTTAACTTATTCGCGTGTCCCACCTCAGAATATACTCTCGTATCCAGACTCCTATATTTAGTATTACAGGTGAATGTACACTAATGATATCTGTAAGGGTTAATGCGAGGCCATAAGAGCTCAGGCTATTGCTTCCGCAAAATCAGAGAGATGATGGCTCGACTTTAGGTGGGTTCCCTTTAGAGAATCTTTTCTTCAACAGAACATGATTAGCATTTTTCAATGTTTCATCATTTTTTATGCTGAGGGTGGGCTTTATGATTAAAGCAGTGCAAAGTATTATACGAGGACTAGGCTATTGCTCCCGCAAAATCAGAAGTCCTGGTATAATACCCCAGATATCATCACGCACAAAGACCTAGTATGTCAGAAATAGAAAGCCCTTCAAACAAGATTTCAGGGGTTACCTATATATCTGAGAGATGTTCCCCACGAGATAAGTAAGTATTTGATATTTAGGTTTATATCTCGAAAAAAATCTACTGAATGTATAAAAACCTTCTGGCATATCATCAGTGAGACCGTTTATCACATTTGACTTTCCAATTCTTTAGCGTACTGTGATTGTCTACTGATGTACTAACATTTCCTCTTTTTCACAACAAAACTCATTTTTGATTTTACGATGTTTTTGGTTTTTAGATTTTATCATGTTTTTGGATTTTTCAAATTTTCAAAATTTCTAAAAATTTATTACTCCCCCTAAAATAAAAAATATGTTTCAATTTTTGATTTTCAAGGAAAATTTGAAAATAAACGCAATAAACTGTACAAATAAACTGACAAACTGATGTGAATTTCTTCAATTCTCCATTCACTTGGCTTAAACAATCAGAACTCCCCCTGACAACAAACTATTTTCCCATTATAATTTCAAAACACTTAAGTTTGTTTTAATCAAATGGTTTTTCCGGAAAATTAGTTTTGCTGATTTCACACATCATGGGGTTTCATCACATTGTTTTATCAACCACTTGTAAAATCTAACACTTGTAGGTTCTTATCACAAACATTTTTCAAGAAAGACGCCGATTCATGCTCCACGATTAACAACATGGGAGCTCCGTCAAGTCAGGATTTTCAGTTAAAGAGATTCACCCAAGTCTGACGGTCCTTGGGTGATTCCGAGTCATCATCACTCGGTTTCTTTTCTTTCTTATTCTTTTCATAAAATTCCTTTACCCCTTTAACCTTCCTGTCAACCATTTTTCCAAAAATATTTAGAACTTTAGGGTTAAAGGCTTTTTCAACATCAAATTCTTTCTCTTTAGAAAAGAATTGATTTGAAATCTCTCTTTTCCAACTTTTTGTTTTAAATTTCCGTTTGTCAATGGTGGAAAATTTGCATCATCCATTGTTGGAACGGAATTATCACTTTTTAGCTCAACTTGTGGCTCTTATGATTTTGACGAATCAGATTCATCGCAAGAATTTACATCTGATTTCTTAACAACCCACTTGTGGTTGTTCAGATTCACTCTTCTTTTGTAAAACCGTGTTGAACTCTCACCAACCTCAAATTTTGAATTTTTGAACACTTTAAATTGTTCAGTTGGTGGTTCATTATCAACCAACTTTTCTTCCAAGTTTTCAGAGACTCCCTGTTTTGTTTGGGTTACCTTTGGACAGTTCCATGCAATGTGCCCAACTTTTTGACACTGATAATAGGTTCTCGTCTCCTTCTTCTGAGCAACGTCATTCTTCATTCCCTCTTGCTTCTTAGCAAGGAATTCTTTGTTCGTCTGCTTCCAGAATAAGCTCTTTTCCTCTTCTTCCGAACTTGCTCCAGAAACAAAAACAACTTTCGATTTAAAATCGTTAACATATTTTTCATTTTCTTTTGGAATAAAACCTAAACCTTTCTTTTTGAAATTACTGTTATGGTTTGGTTTCTTTTCATAACCAGAACCTGAACTGTAACCTTTTTTCTGGTTTAATCTTTGTTGAACTCTTGAGGTGTATTTTTTAGGTTTTTTCAGTACGATTTACATCTTTTATTTCAGAAATATTAATTTCTGTTAATTTGAAAACCTTGTTAAACATTTCAGTTTTAACACCTCTTATTGGAAATTCTTCATCAGAATATAATTTGTCAGAATCATTCAAAGTATATGCTACTTTGAAAGTTTCATCATTCAAATTATTTTGTGACATCAGAAAATCTTTATTGTAAACCCTTTTGACTGATGATTTCGAACTGTCAACTGATGAACTTGAGCTCTTAGATTCAGACTTTGACTCTGACTCCTCATCCTTATCCAACACCTGATCAACCATTTTCTTTATTAACTCAGACTCATGATCAGTGTCAGACGATGTGAATGTGACATCAATATTATCTGGCAATCCATCTGAAGGTTCAGATTCCCACTTTAAATTGGTTGCCTTTTTGACTCTTTCTGAATTAGGATTTCTTGGAGAATATCCTTCTTCAAGCGGAGGTGGACACTTTGTATAATTGGTACTATGTTTCTTACCAAGATCCTTTACTTCAGGTTTCTCCTCTTCAAACGCTTTCATGCCTTCTACTGTAGGGTAAATCATGTCAATCACATAAGAAGCACATGAATAACTTTTTAATAACCTGTTTACCCTCTCAGTTTCTATCCTCTAAGTTTCCAATTTTTGTTCCAGTACAACACATTTCTCAATGTACTGATTGATAATTTTCTGCTTTGTCATGAACGCTCCATTGAGTGTCTTCATAGCTATCTCTTGTTCATTGCTTGACTTGTTATATTGATTCATAGCTTTGTTTAAAACATCATAAGATTCTTTCAGTCTCTTCATGTTATGAATCAATTTGTTGTTGTGCCTTTTCACAGTATCACAATTTTCACACTTCTCAGGCATCTTTTCAGTATCAGCTTCCTTCTCAACCTTGATAGCTGGACTTTCTTTAACCTGCTTCTTTATCACTCAAACATTTTCTTCAGGTTTGACCTTTTCATTAACAGTTGCTGCCTTATGATTCTTCTTTTTCGCAGCTTGTCTTTCTTTGATCTCTTCCATTTTTCCTGCAAAATACAAATTATACCTATCAGGTGAAAATTCTCTTTTATAATATTCAAGTTTTCAAATTTCTTTACTGTCATCATCACTCTCTTCATCTGATGAGTGATCAAAGATTGGTGCTTTTTCTGAAGCTTCTTTCGTTGAAATTGATTCTTCTTCTTTCTTTTTCGAACTGAATTGCTGAGATTCGTAATAAGCATACACCATTTCATCTTCAGCAGTTGAATCTTCAAAAATTTGAGCAACAAATGCTTTAGAATTTGAAGGTCTGTTAGGATCATAATCATCCCAATTGAAACCTTCTGGAATTCTCTCATCGTCTTGATGAACTAGATAAGCTTTCTTTGATGGCTCTTCGATCTCCTTCCTAGCATGTGAAGTTTGTGGCGATTCTTGTTGATGCGGAACAATTTGATGATAAATCGCTTTTCGATGATAATCATTGTTGCCGAATGGATTTTGAGCTCCACTTGCTTCGCGATTTGTGCATTCTCGCTTAAAATGCCCCTTCTCCCTGCAACGAAAACAAGTAACTTTAGATTTATCAAAACCTAAAGGTGAAGTGCCAGCATCACGGAAATCATCTCTTCCAGTGATCTGTTTAAACTTCTCAGCTCTTCTTAACACACTAGCCATACACCACTTTATATCCATTAATTCCATATCCTCTTTGGTCAACATTGGATTACCAATCCTCCCGGCTACCAAACTTTCATACGACTCTAATACGGTCACCAATAAAGATATATGACCTTTGGCAACCTCTTCCGAGAAATTCTGACCATTCTGAAGATGTAAGGCAATGTTGCATTGTATAACTTAGCCATTACTGTTGTATGAACTTCGCGGTTTAGAATTGGTTGATGAAAAATTTGGATCAAATGATGGATATGAAGAGAATCCAGTTTTGTTGTTTGATCCTTGGGATAACCCTCTAGAAGAACTGTTTGCGTTAAATGCAATTTCGATCTTTGGTGCAATGTTGGTTTTATCAACTGTACTTCCTTTGTAATACAGACCAATGTCCTGTTCACCATTAGAATTCTTCATTTTCTCCATCTTCCGTTGTTCCATCTCTTGAACTTCGAGTTTTTCAATAAACTTGCTCAGCAATAGATTCGCAAATTCACCATTATTCTTCAAAATCATAAGATACGTGCCCTAAACATCTTGTGGTAACGCATCGACCAATTTTTCAACCCATTCTTCTCTATCTTTCTTGATATCCAATCGTTTCATGTTAACCACCAAATTGCAATATCTTTCTATAATCATTTTGGTGTTTTCAGTTTTTAATCCACGAAATAGATCAAATTCTTTCTTCAAAAGCGATTTTTTGTTCTTGATCATGTCTAAGCTTCCAACAAACATCGTCTTTAGTGCTTTCCACATTGAGTGTGCACTTCCGTTGTGTTGCAATAAAATCAAGATGTCTTCCTTAATAGCTTGTTGCAATATACTGATCATCATCTTTTCACTTTTGTATTTCTTTTTCTCTTGATCATCTAAATCTTTAATCGCAACAATCTCTCCATCTTCATCAATCGGTCTAACATATCGTTCTTCAACACATTCCCATGCCTCTAAATGATTCGCTTGAACCCAATTTTCGAATCGTTCTACCCATCCACTATACTCCTCGATATTCATGAGCTTAGGCGGTTTTTTCATGGTGCCCATTTCATTTTCTAAGTTCACATTCTGAGCCATAGTGATCGGGGTAGCAAATGCGTTGTAAAATTCGTTTTCCATGTTTCGGTGCAAAAAGTTTTCAAGAACAGACTTTTCAAACGAACTGACCAAAATTCCACGCGACCTGAACCAAACGATCTGGAAAGTTGGTACGACCTGAATTGGTACGAACTGGCTTTGGTTCGATCTGGTTATATCTCACACGAACTGGATTTGATGCGACCTGAATTTGGTTCAAACCGTGCGAACTGGTTCTCCAACTGATCAAACCGTGCGAACAGATCACTGTTTCAAACTACCTGACTGTTCAGCTCGTGCGAATTGAATAATCTTTCAAACGACCTGACACTCAATTCGAACGATCTTACATGATTTTCATGCGGTTTGATCAATTTTATCAAGTTTTAGGTTGATTTTTGGTCTGATTTGTTCAAGGATTGATTAAAATAGTGTTTTACGTGTTATATCACAAAATCAGATCATTTTAACCGTAAATTCGTTGAAATTTTGAAGAAAAAGTGTAGAAAATGAGTAGAAATGAGATTTTATCCGTGAAAACAAGCTGAAATGGTAAGAACTCTTCCTCCTGAGCTCTGATACCACTTGTAGGATCGGGGAATCGATTTAAACGAGTAGATCAGAAGAGTTCTAGACCAAATCAGATGCAGAATTCAATGATTTGATCTTCATTCAGCTTGATATGCACTTAGAAGTAGATTAAATGTCGATTGTATTGATTTCACAACGTTACACGAGCCGGCGACACTTCGGCAGAGCTTCGCTACCGGAATCAGAAAAATCTTAAATGAAGAACCACCAACATGTCCCATACGACCTGGTCCAGGTCGCATGACCTGGCCAGGTCGCACAAACTGGCCCACTTCTCACGAACTGGTCAGTTCGTGTGAAGTGACTTGTTCTGACTTGTTTCCCGTTTCTTTCGAATAACGCGTCTTGGTCTATCTAATCTATTACATGACTCGATACAAGACGAAGTCAACAGACATATGCACTAACATAGTTTCACCCGGCAAGCTTGAGAACAATTCAAATTCTTTCTTTAATAGTGACTTTTTATTCTTGATCATCTTCGTACTTGCTTCGAATTTTGTACGAAGTGCTTCCCAAATCGAACGTGCACTATCATCATGTTGAAGTAATATAAAAATGTCTTCTTTCACAGCTTGTTGAAGTAAACTGATCATCATCTTTTCTACCTTGTACATTTCTCTCTCTTTTTCCATAAATTCAGAAATATTCTTTATAACTCCCGCATTATTACGAGGTCGAACGTACTTAGTTTCAATACACTCCCAAGACCTTAGATGATTTGCTTGAACCCAATTCTCGAACCGTTCTTGCCAATTATAATATTCTTCAATGCTCATCAACTTAGGAGGTTTCTGTAACGTTCCCGTTTCATTTTCCATAGTTACATTCTGAGCAACGGTAACAGGAGTACCCGGGGCAGTAGCAAATGCATTATAAAATTCGTTATCCATGTTTCGATGTCGAGTGTTTACAACAAAAAAATTTCAAACGATCTGACGTTTTGAAACGAACTGGAAGTTCTTAACCCTCCCTGTGCGATCTGGATTCACAAAACCAAACGATCTGAACTTAACCCTCCTCGTACGACCTGCATACTTTCAACTCGTACGACCAGGACCTAACTCAAACGACCTGGTGAGATTACAAGCGACCTGGATCAATCCGTGTGACTTGACCTTTCAAACCGTGCGAACTGATCGAACTTCCACGCGACCTGACCTGTTTCAAGCGATCTGGACTATTTTCACACGACCTAGATGTTCAGTCCGTGTGACCTGAGATATTTTCACACGATCTGAAAGTATCTCGAACAATCTGACAAGTTTTTCACGCGGTTTGGTCAATTTTATCAAGTTTTAGGTTGAATTAGGTTCTGATTTGTTCACAGATTGATTAAAACAGTGTTTTACGTATTATATCACAAAATCAGATCATTTTAACCGTAAAAACTCAGTAATTTTGATGAAAAACTGTAGAAGAGTGAGTAGAAAAGAGAAGAAATCGGATTTATCCATGAAAACAAGCTGAAATGGTAAGAACTCTTCCTCCTGAGCTCTGATACCACTTGTAGGATCGGGGATTCGATCTAAACGAGTCGATCAGAAGAGTTCTAGACCAAATCAGAGGCGGAATTCATTGATTTGATCTTCATTCAGCTTGATATGCACTTAGAAGTAGATTAAATGTCGATTGTATTGATATCAAAACGTTACACGAGCTGGCGACACTTCGGCAGAGCTTCGCTACCGGAATCAGATTCGTTACAAATGAAGACCCAAGACCCACTATATATAGGAAGCCCAGGTCGCACGAACCAATCCTCACCAGGTCGCACGAACTGGTCAGTTCGCACGAACTGGCCAGATCGCATGAACCTGCTGGTTCAGCCCTGTTTCCCATTTTTCTCGTACAACGTGTCTTGGACTATCTGTCTAGTTACAGGACTCAATACAAGATGAAGTCAACAGACATATGCACTAACAGTTGGCGATCACGTACTCCTAAAGGTTGCACCTTGGAAGGGGGTGATCAGATTCGGCAAGAAAGGAAAGCTCGCGCCTCGATATGTTGGACCCTTTAAAATTTTGGAAAGGATTAGAAAAGTGGCCTACAGACTCGAACTACCGGAGGAACTTAGTAATGTCCACCCGACTTTCCACATTTCGAACCTCAGAAAGTGCCTAGCCGACCAGGAATTACATGTCCCTCTTAAAGATTTACAAGTGGACGAAATATTACACTTCGTGGAAAAGCCTGTCGAGATCATGGGACGAGAAACCAAGGTGCTCCGACGCTCATGCATTCCCATTGTGAAGGTTCGCTGGGAAGGCAAACGCGGTGCCGAGTTTACCTGGGAACTCGAAAGTGACATGAAGGCGAAGTACACGCAACTGTTTGTTACACCTACTTCTTAAATTTTGGTACGAAATTTCCTAAAGTAGGGGAGGCTGTAACAACTCGCTTTTTGGAAAGTCAAAGTACAAGTCAAAGTCAAAGGAAGAAAAGATTGCTAATTGTGATCTGTCACTCCTTGCTTAACTACTGGCTGTGCTTCTTGACTTGTAATCGAATTCTATTATTTATTTGCTTTAGTTGTATTATGTGGAGTATCTATTAATAATCGAGGTTTAATCACATGTTTAATCGCTAATCGACTTATCGCTAATCGCTATCGCATTCGCGACTCGAACTATGTGTACTGGATATTGTTTTACATGTGTGTGCTATTATGTGTTACTTGTGCATGTTATGTTTATGTTGAGGTGTTTAATCGCAATCGCAATCGCAATTCTATCGCATCACAATCTAATCGCAACGCTAAACGCAAGTTATTTACAGTGATTGTATGTTAGATATAGTAGATAGGTTATTAATGGTTAATACTATCGCATCGCTCACTCGAAATGCATCGCAACGCTCAACACGCAAAATGAAACGCCGAAACTCAAATCGTCAGACCACTTTGATCGAATGGCCAATCGATCGAACCGCCGTCCGACTGGATTGCCATCCAATCGGTGGACTATCTGACACTTGCTCCCCCTTTCTATTTTTTGGCAACCTATAAATACCCCATGTCACATCACTTGTGATGTGACAGCTCTCTCTCTCATTCGACCAGCACGCTCAAGGCCCCCTCTCTCTCGATTTCTCACGATTCTTGTAAGTTTTCAACTCAAATCTTGTACTGCTATGATCTACACACACTTCTTCATCTTTTCACCTTTGAATTTTAACTTTTAACCTTGAAATCAACGGATTTGAGGTGTTTTAGGATGATATCATCATGGAGTCCTTATGAACTTCAAGATTTGGCTTTATTCCACCAAGAACAACTCAAATCTGAAGGATTTCCACATGATTTCACAACGATTTCACATAGATCTAAACATTTTCATAGTTAAAAGGATTGAAAGATGGTTTCTAACTTTCTTTCAACTCTTTTACACTCAAAACCGATATAATCGGAGCTCATTCTGGTCTTCTACTCATTTCTTAGTTAAGTGTTGGTTGAGATCGGATTTCTATCGAAGAGATAACCGATTCCAGAGTAAACATGAACAACCGTTAAAGAACAGTCCACTGGTCAGATTAGGGTGATTCCTGTTCGATCGGGCGACTGGGGAGTTGACGAGGTTCCGTTGTTTAGTCAGTTATCATACCGTCTCGAACAAACCGCAAAACTTTCAAAATAATCAAGCCAAGACGATCAGATTCGTTGGGATGGATTGCCGTCCGATCGAACTGCAATCCGATCGGATTGCACTTGGTTCCAAACTTAAACATTTTCTTCAAACTTTTAACGATCTGAACGTCGAACGGATTATCGTCCGATCGGATAGATATCCGATCGAACGACCATCTGATCAGTGAGATTTGGAACTTCGACACTTAATCATTTTCATAATTCTCAAAGAACATCAGTTTCTAATGGATTGTTATCTGATCGAGTGACCATCCTGCTATGAACTTGTTCTCACTAAGTGTCCTGCCAATCGGATCGCTATCCGATCGAACGACCGTTCAATCTATCGACCTAAAGGGTAGAGATACTTCTCTGTTTTCAAAATGCTACAATGAAAACGTCAAACCCATCATACACAAACACATCCTTCCCAAACGAATGTCAATCCGACCGAATGGCCATCCGATCAGATGACCATCCAAACGGATTGACATCCGATCGAATGACCATCCGATCGGATTGCCATCCGATCGGTTTACCGTTCGACACTTGCTCACCTTGCACTGTTTTATGCGTTGTTCATTAGCTTATGCTATCGTTAACTATTCTGGCTAATAACTCTAGCGCTCCCTTTAATCCATTAACTTCCATCGCTGTGAGTATACTCGATCCCTTTTTGCTTTACGCACTTTTGGGTGCTACATACGTTACTTATTCTAAATCATATCGATCATACAATGCAAACACTATTTATACACTGACCGTTATTGCATGTTACGTGTTACTCGATGAATGCTTGTATGTTATGTTAACACAGTGACTGTTGCCTGACGCCTTAGCAACGATAGTACTATAGTTTGGACTCAGCACCTGTCGTGGACAGGGGTTGTTAAGGTTACCTCTTCACGTGTCACAGTGGTGATATCTGTTGCGCATTCTACAACTCGCAGTCTTGTCTGTGGATATTTCATTGTCGATAACCTACTAGCTTCACATTATACATGCTGGTTATGCGTAAACGCTTTCGAACTCTACTATTACTATTAAACTTGTGTGCTCACCTTTACACTATGTGTATTGACCTTTATTTTAACGTATGTGACAGGTGCTTAGGATGCTTTGCTTGTTACTTGCTGGAAATCAAGTTAGGATGGAGTCTAGAAACAAAGACAATTTATTTATTTAAATCTGAGTTATCGGAACAATGTTTTGTTTTGAGATATCTATGTCTGTAATAATTGGTTACTTGATGGATTATGGTATGGGACATAATATTAACTATCCGGTAATTTAGTTGCTATGGAATTTCTCTTGACAATCTGTTTCGCTTAGTGCCATGCCCCGATGATTCCGCCATCGGTTGGGGTGTGACAATATTGCGCGCCACGTGTTGGGACAGGATGCATTCTCACCGTTCTCACACTTTTGGGCGTTTTCTCCTCATCCCGTTTCTATATATATATATTGTCACATCCCCAAAATACCACATGTGGGAACCCCCGCGAGGCGTGTGACGTACCAGGATCTAGCCACCAATCACATTAAACTCATAACAAGATTTCAAAAAGAACTTTCATTTATTAAAATAAGACGTTACCAAAACATTATTTATTGTTCAGCGGAAGCATAATACAATAGTTAAGAATTTCGTAACCCAAGTGTATAAAAACCATTAGGCTTGTCTCGTGATTCCATGTAACTCGACCCATGACCACTCCAGCATCCCAGACAGCAAGTTCCAAATAATTGTACCTATAGACCTATAAGCATGCAGAAAAAGTGTATCAGCATAACGCTGGCAAGTTCACTGATTTGTTAACTGATTGTTTCCAAGTATTCATTTATGTCATGTTGATAATAACTCGATACTGCAAGACGGCTCCTTTTTGCCCTTCCCCAATGCTCTATCAAACATTGGTCATGATTTTAAAGTTATTAGTTCACGCCCGTCCTATCCAGGTACGTCGTGAGGGTGCCAAACCTAACAGCTCTATCTACTAATAACCCCGTTTCCCTACAAGCAACTAGTTCGGTAGTATGATGGGACTTGAGTGATAGAAAGTGAGTATATTATCCAACATCAACATTTACTGAAAACTACCACATATCCCCTACAAGGATATGGGTTTGTAAAAGTCTGTTTGTTTGTTTGCCTGTTTGACTGTCCCCACCGGACGATGCTTGTAAAGAGGATAGTGAACTCACCTTAGATTACTCGGTATGTTATGTTACGTTACCCGTTCCAAGTTGGTCAACCAAACGCTAATGTGTTTATCAATAACAGTCAGTTTTGTATTCACACATAACACGTATTCTCCACACATACCACAACAGTAACGTACAAGGATTACACACACTGTCACACAAGTCATACCAGTTATTCACGTAACTTATCAGTACAATGTCATTGTATACACATAATGGTTATTCGTGCCTCAAACAAGTTTACATTGCAAGCTAGGGCTGTAAACGAACCGAACGCACACGAACAAGGCCTTGTTCGTGTTCGTTCGTTAAGGAAACTAACTTGTCCGCGAACTGTTCACGAACGCATACCGAACATAAATTTATGTTCGTGTTCGTTCGTTAAGGAAATTAAATTGTTCACGAACAGTTCGTGAACACTGGTCTCGAACACAAACGAACATTTATGATAAATACAACCATTGTTAAACATTGTTATCCTTAAACATTGGATATAAGTAGTTAAATACAACCATCAAATGATAAATCAAAACACAAGAAGTCTACCACACCACCAAATGATGAATAAAGTTTAACTAACATAGACATAATTATCCCAAAAATTGTCTTAGAATGTCCAAATTTTAGCTAACTTAGAAAAAATAGGGTTTCAAGTTTTCAATATGTTTAGATAAAAGGTTTATTATTTATTATTTTTTAATATAATCAAACGAACATATTACCAAACGTTCACGAACGCAGTCGAACGAACGAGACCTGTATTCGTGTTCGTTCGCTAAGCTAACCGAACGAAATTTTTTGTTCATGTTCGTTCGTTAAGCTAATCGAATGAACATAAACGAACTTCCCGCCCAGCAAGCAAATAAAACCCAATCAAGTGTGCGACTTAACATTCAATGTGCGATCATGTCATAAATGTGCGACGTGTTCCTATTTGTGCGATTCATGTATTGACATGCAGTTCACCAATTAACCAGCCCGTTATTGCATAAAACCCAAGTGAACTATGCGATGCATTCCCTAATGTGCGACCAAGCCATGAATGTTCGGCCCATCAGTGGTCGGCCCACCCCGGGTGTGCGATTGATTTGTTTTGTGCGGCCCAATCCTAACATGGCCCAAAGAGTAGATGACATGAAACAAGTGTGCGATCCTAGGGTTCGTGTGCGACTTCACCCTTTCTTTTCAGTTACACTTCCCTTAATTGTGGTTAGTCAGTTTCTCAATCATACCAGTTAATTCCCAGAATTTTCGCAAGCAACAATCATCATTAGAACACTATTCCATTCGGATCAAACAACATGATAATCTCTAAACCCGAAGAACAATTTACTGAACAACAATACGCTATCAATATTAGATCTTATCATAATTCATAATCATTAAGTTTAGCAATTCAATCATACAAGAAACATTAATCATATGGTAACATACAACCCTCGATTGCATTCATACTATCAAAACTATTCTAATTATAATCCCTAACAAATCGTAGATCTCAACCAACAATATTAATCATCAAACATAAACGCAGCCATGTACGATCAGAAAATAAATCGAAGTATGACATAACACTAACCGAGAAGAGATTTGCGAGTAGAGGAGTATGCTGAAATCGAACAGGGATCTCCAACTAGGGGAGTTGTCGTCAGCCTTCAAGGAAGAAACGGGAGAGCTAGGGTTTGCCAAACTTGTTTTGCAATCAAATAAATACCACACACAGTGTAACAATCCGAAATTCCAAGGTTTTCTTATACACCTCACTGACTTCACAACCCAGTTTTTACTATATGATTTACATGTTAGTTGGGTGCATAGTTTATCTGAATATTTGTGTGATTTGTGTGATGACTGGTTGTAACTGTTTAATGATAAATATAGTTAGGTTATTATATTTAATTGTATAATGATTGGTCTTTCGCCACTCTCATAAGAGTTTCGTCGAAGTAAGTTTTTCGCCGACCATGACTCGACGAAAGATGAGTCTTTTATCGTGTAGGGTCTTTTGCCGATAAGGACTTCGGCCCAACCCACTTCGTGGCCCAACTGTTAAACGTTGTGTAATTATATAACCCTTGCAGCCGCTAGAAAACCCTAGGTTCTCTCTAATCTAGCGATGGCAGTTCTCCCTCTACTCGATGCCCTTCTCGGATCGGAGACATTCTTGTTGATCTTGTATATCATTCTTGGTTAGTATATCATTCTTGTTGATCTTGTATATCATTCTTGGTTAGTATATCATTCTTGTTGATCTTGTATTCATTGCTATCTGTTATGTTAGGCACTAGAAATTAAATTATGATGTAGGGTTATGTTTGTACGTTAGTATGAACATGATAAACTGATTTGACTTGCAATAGATCGATGATGATACTGATTATTAGATGATGATTCAAACCTGTACGATGATGAATAATTGTTGAATAATGATGTTGTTCGATTTGTTTTGAAGAAGGTTATGCTTGATTCGAATGTCCATGTGATTGTTAATTGATAATGGATTAACTAGTTTAGGTTAATGTCATCTGATTGAATTTGGTATTGAAATTGTTAACAGTTAGGACGATTAGGGTTGTAGGTGCACCATGACTGTCAATATTGTTCACGACGAAACACTTATATTTCGTCACATATAGTTCATGAAGAAACACTTATGTTTCGTCAATGATAGTTCACGATGAAACTTATGTTTCGTCAATGATTGTTCATGATGAAACTTATGTTTCGTCTGTCACACCCCTTTCTAAGGCGGAAGCACGAGGTGTGATCATGAAAGGTTTTCATTGCATACGATTGGTAAACAAACTACATGCTCATAAAAATAACTTCAAACACCATTACCATTACATAACGGAAAACATAGTTTAAGTGTTTAAATCACGAAACAACATATTGTCTGAAAGTTTACAACTTATTTAAGACAAACATAAACGACATCCACGAGCATGAGTGAGACCGCGCGCACATCCACTTTTAGTTACCTGAAATACATGTGAGTTTTGGAAAAACGTCAACATAATGTTGGTGTGAATTCATGCAGTTCTTGAATTGAACGTTTGTATACTTTGTATGAAAAACATGGTATGTATCTTGTATAAATCAAGTGTTCATGTATAAATCAAGTATTCCTGTATGTATCAAGGTGTTAATGGGTTGCAAGGCCATTAACATGTGACACGACATAGGAAGCAACCAAACCATAGGCACTTTTCTAGTTGTCGATTCACGACAGAGACACAAAAACACTACTCGGTACTAGTTATCACTGAGAGTGGGGCTGCCCTAGTACCCATTAGATCTAACCTTTTGTTCTGCGGTCTAAGTATGTACACGATTAATGGTGCTTATGGTACCCTATTCGTGACACGATTTCTGGTATCATTTCTCAAAACGCATCATACTTGGTACTAGTTATCACCAAGAGTGCTTCTTGTTTTTGTATCATACCATTTATAAACATTGTAATATTTGTAACATGTATTTCACCCCCGAAGTTATAAAACTAAAAACAGTTAAAAGAAAAGGGGGAGCATGAACTCACAACTTTGCGTTCCTGCGTCGTAAACTTCAACGGTTTTTGCTTATCTAGCCTCGTGACCTAAACGTGTTTTATTGACGTTAGTCACTAGACTTGCATCGCACAAGTATAAGTCACTAGTTTTTGTATATATGTTCTTGTGTTAAAAATAATTTATATTTTTAACTATGTATCTTACTTATATTATTTTCTCAAAAATCAATATAAGTGTCTTGTATTTTTCACCCGAATTATGTATTTTGTCTAAATTTTCATTTCATGTTCATAACTTGTCCAAGTTATTTATTCTATCAAGTAATATATTTTCATAAATATATTCTCTTGTATTTGTCTAAGTGTGTTGTATGTGTATTTTTGTATTATCACTTCTTAAGAGTATTTAGTGTATTTTCAAGTCCTAATACACTATCACGTATAATACATACTACATACACTTAGCACAAAATTTGGTGATCAATAAATATATATATTTTTCTCAAAAATATACATACTTAATATCAATTTTAATCTTGAAGAAATCATCATTTCTTAACACAAAAAATTAGGGAAACCTTGGTAAATACTTTGAGATACATTTTTAGGGGATAAGTTTCTCAAAAACTTATATTTTTCTAAGTGTCAAAATTTATTAAAATTTTGACAGAGTTTCCCCTAAAAATGGAGTTTTCCCATGTTTTCAAAACATGTGTTTATTTTCTTTTAAATCATCAACAACATCAACAACACAATCAAGTCTTACCATAAGCCTAGATCATGTAAATCACACTACATCATGAACTTGAAATTCTTGTAAAAACTTGTAGTAACTTACCATGTTATTTAGTAGGTTTAGTTACCCTTAAAAAAACATGGTTGTTTGCTTGTAAATCTCATTCTTGGAGAATTTAGTCCTTTACAACTTGTAGAATGATTTTTTCTAAAAATACTTCTTTTGTATTTTTCTTGTTTCATAAGTGTTCATACACTTATTTTTCTAATAAAAATAATGTAGGTTTAGGTAAAAACCAAGATCTTTTAAAAATCTTATTTTAAACTTGGTTTTCTTGGAAAATCATTCATAAATCTTAGATTTATAAGTTTACTAGCTCACTTTGTTCATTACTTTTCAAGAAATCATTTATCCATCAAGTTCATGTTTGTACATGAGGATGATCTTCTTGTGTAACCACATAATCACTCTCTAACTTGCTAGTTCATGTGTTTAATCACAATCTAGCAAACTTCATGTATTGATCAACATCAATATTTCTAGTAATCAACAAGCAAACATTATACATCTACTAAACAACATTATTTCACCAAGATATCATCATATTTATAAGCTTTATGTTCAAGTTTCATGAATATGTCTTTTAATGGTTCTAGTGATTTCAACATAATATATCTTTTAACCACTAAAAATAGAAGTAAATGAGAGTGTTCAAGAGGCTTACAACTAGCTTAAAGCTAGGGAAGTGACAAGATGAAGATTGAGTGGTTAAAAGCAAACGAGTGAGGTCCTTCAAGTTCCACTTGCCCCGAGCTTCCTTAATCACCTCCTTGCACCTTAAATCAAGCTTGGAATGGATGAAAATGGATGGTGTATGGGGGGGGGGGTGGATGTGAGCCGTGAATCAAGGAGGAGGGAGGAAGAGATGAATTTTGGTGAAGTGTTGGTGAAGATTATGGTTAAGGCCTTGGGGTTATTATAAGCTTACTTCCAACAAGTGTGTAACCATTGGATTATATGTCTCCCATAGTACAAGACACAATCCAATAAACAATCAAATAAAATCCCACTAATTAGGCCATGTGACCGTATACTAGCATGGGGGAGGGGGTCTAATTGTAAGTTGGAACCATGTAGTTAGATTATAATTCAATTTCAAGTATATAGTTAGTTTAGTTAGTCACTAGATATTTTAGTGGGTGTTAGGGTGTTCGGGGATCATAACTAGTCAAGAAATAATTAAACAATGCTTCAAGTAATATTTTGGTGTTCAGGGTAATGTCCGGTTGTTCGGTTAGATACCGGTTCGTTAAAGTGCTAAATCGCATCATTTAGTGTCCTTTATGTCCCCTTTTGTAACACTTTCAATTCCCGACACTTAGGGAAGAATTCTGGATGATAAATCATGAATTCTGCATGATATTTATTCATTGAAAAGCTGATTATAGCTGAATTTAATAAAATTCTGCACTTAAAGTGCGTTTCGGGTACTTTTTAGTGCATATTTTAGCTTTCGTAATGCCTATATATAAACCCTTGTATGTACTCTTGGGTTTTAATGTATTCTTGTCGTTGGACCTACACCTAGGCTCCAATTCTATTGTCTAACTACTTTCTGCAGAATTGTTGACACAATGTGTCTTACCGGTGAGTTTACTAGTATTTCTGACGCAACGCTGTTCATTAATGCATAAAGTAATTCTTGTAGTATAAAACGTGCATGAATTCACTTGTATAGTATGAAATCAGACAATGTTGACATTTAAGCTCATAATTGGAGTCATTAAATAATAATCAAAGTGTACGGAAATTACCGGTTTGGTGCCAGTTGTCACAGTCTCCCCCCGTTAAAAGAATTTCGTCCCGAAATTCAGGCTGAGCTGACTCTTGCAGGAGTCTTCTTGAACAGGTGGGGATACTTTTCTTTGAACTGGTCTTCACGTTCCCACGTGTACTCGGGTCCGTGCTTAGAGTTCCAACGTACTTTGACAAGTTTGACAGTGCTCCTCCTGGTCTTGTTGACTTTCCAGTCTGTAACCTCAACGGGTTGTTCTGTAAATCGGAGGGTGTCATCAATACGCACTTCATCCGTAGGGATGATCACGTTTTCTTGTGTTGGACTCTTCTTGAGGTTGGATACATGGAACGTATCATGTACTCCATTAAGTTTTTCCGGTAATTCCAACTTGTATGCCACGGTACCAATTCTTTCTAAAATCTTGAATGGTCCGATGTATCGGGGATTCAGCTTCCCACATTTTCCGAATCTTACTACGCCCTTCCAAGGTGAGACCTTCAACAAAACTTTGTCTCCCACCTCGAATTCTAATGGTTTTCATCTTCGATCAGCGTAGCTCTTTTGTCGATCTCGAGCCGCCTTAATGCGCTCTCGGATCTGTATAATCTTGTCGGTTGTCTCTTGTACAAGTTCAGGACCAACCATTCGTTTGTCTCTAGCGTTTGCCCAACATAAGGGCGATCGGCACTTGCGGCCATATAGAGTTTCGAACGGTGCGGCTTTTATACTTGTATGATAACTGTTATTGTAGGAAAACTCAACTAAAGGTAGATGAGTATCCCAGTTGCCGCCTAGATCCATGACACATGCGCGAAGCATATCTTCTAATGTTTGTATAGTCCGTTCGCTCTGGCCGTCTGTTTGTGGATGGAAGGCCGTGCTTAGATCTAGCTGAGATCCAAATGCTTCTTGAAAGGATTGCCAGATTCTTGAGACAAAGCGCCCATCTCTGTCTGAAATAATTGAGATAGGCACTCCATGACGTGCCACGATCTCTTTTAAGTAAATCTCAGCAAGCTTTCTAGTGCTGTCTTTTTCTCGGATCGGTAGGAAATGCGCAGATTTCGTCAACCGATCAACTATCACCCATATCATATCGTGCCCTCTCGGGGTTCTGGGTAACTTCGTTATGAAGTCCATCGAGATTTGCTCCCACTTCCACATGGGTATCTCTGGTTGTTGCAGTAGGCCAGATGGTTTCTGATATTCAGCCTTAACCTTAGCACAGGTTAGGCATTTTCCAAGATATACAGCAACATCGCTTTTAAGTCTTGGCCACCAATAATATTCTTTCAAGTCGATACATTTTGTCTGATCCTGGATGGATCGAATATCTCGATTTGTGTGTTTCATCAAGGATGACTTCTCGTATACCACCATAGAGCGGAACCCAAATACGCTTCTTAAAGTATAAGGTTCCCTCTTCATTTGGCACCATATATTTCAACATACCACGGAGGTATTCAGCTTTATGGTTTTCCATCTTAAGGGCTTTTTGTTGCGCGTCCCAAATGCGTGCTGCGAGGTTCGTTTGAATAGTCAGTTTCAATGCTCGAACCCTTAGGGTCTTAACCCTTTCCTTTCGACTTAGCGCGTCTGCTACAATGTTTGCTTTTCCAGGATGGTACTTAATCTCACAGTCATAATCGTTTAGCAGCTCGACCCATCGTCGCTGGCGCATGTTTAGTTCCTTCTGATCAAATATGTGTTGTAAGCTTTTGTGATCTGTGAAGATTTTACATCGAGTACCATATAAATAATGTCACCAGATCTTCAAGGCGAATACCACTGCGCTTAGCTCTAGGTCGTGAGTGGTATAGTTTCTTTCGTGTACCTTCAATTGTCTTGAAGCATAAGCGATGACTTTCTGGCATTGCATGAGCACGCAACCCAAACCTTGTCGTGAAGCGTCGCAATATACCACGAAGTCTTCAGTGCCTTCGGGTAATGATAGTATTGGTGCATCGCATAGCTTATTTTTAAGTAGTTGGAAGGCTTATTCCTGTTTATCACCCTAGTCATACTTCTTGTCTTTTTGCATAAGGGCAGTTAGCGGTTGAGCTATTTTGGAGAAATTCTCAATAAACCGTCGATAATAGCCCGCTAAGCCCAAAAATTGTCGAACTTCAGTTGGGGTTTTGGGGGCTCCCCAATTCTTTATTGCTTCAAATCTTGGATGGGTCTACATGAATGCCCTTCTCATTCACAATGTGACCAAGAAATTGTACTTCACGAATCCAGAATTCGCACTTCGAGAATTTCGCATAAAGTTTCTCTTTCTTCAGTAGTTCCAAAATGGTTCTAAGGTGTTGCTCATGTTCTTCTTTCGTTCGCGAGTAAATCAGGATATCATCAATGAATACAATCACTAATTTATCAAGATATGGTTTGCATACGCGGTTCATCAGATCCATAAATACCGCTGGCGCGTTTGTCAGTCCGAATGGCATCACAAGAAACTCGTAGTGCCCATAACGCGTTCGGAATGCAGTCTTTGGTACGTTCTCTTCTTGTATTCTTAACTGATGGTATCCAGATCGAAGATCGATCTTGGAATAGTAGCTTAATCCTTGCAATTGATCAAATAAGTCATCAATCCTCGGTAGCGGGTACCGATTCTTGATAGTGAGCTTGTTCAGTTCCCTGTAATCTATACACATCCGCAGAGTTCCATCCTTTTTCTTCATAAACAATACTGGAGCTCCCCAAGGCGAGAAGCTTGGCCTTATGAATCCTTTATCCAACAACTCCTGGAGTTGTGTAGATAATTCTTGCATTTCGGATGGTGCAAGCCGATAGGGTGCCTTGGCTACAGGAGCGGCTCCTGGAACCAAGTCTATACGGAATTCAACTTGTCATTGCGGAGGTAGTCCTGGCAGATCTTCGGGAAAAACATCATGGAATTCCTTCTCCACAGGAATGGCTTCGAGTCTCGGCTCCTCAGCCTTCTTATCTACAACTTGAGCTAGGAAAGCAACACATCCTTTCCTTAAGCACTTCTGTGCCAAATAATATGGATGCAAAGTGATTGTTAACGAGAAACGTACCGGTGACCACGTTAGGGTCCTCGCGTGTGTCCTTTGCTCCAATCACAAATGCTCGAGCCTGAGCGTTGTTTCCCCTGGGCAATCTTTCACAAAATGATCCTTGCTTCCACAACTGAAGCATCATTGGTTCCGCCCAGCTCCATTCCCAGTTCGGTTACCATTGCCATTCCCATTTCCACCATTTCTATTACCGTCACCGTTGCGGTTTCCATTCCTATTCTTTCCTTTACCCCAACAGTCTTCAGCGCGGTGACCCAACTTTCCACACTTTTCGCATCTTGGAATGTGACAAACTCCTTCGTGATGACGCTTGCACTGATTGCATTTGGGCAAAGTGCCCATGTATCCCTTAGCTGGGGCATCATTCATGGCTGCAAGAGATTTCGCCTCCTGAGGCGGGTTGGTGTCACGCTTCTTGTTATTGAAACCCTTGTTGTTGTGAGTTGCTTGATTCAGATTCGAATGCTTGCTCTTTTTGTCACCGGACGACTCAGCATGCATCTCGGTCTTCTCTGTTGGGTTCAATGATAACTTCTTCATGCGAACACAATCTTCAGTAAGGCTGACAGCCAGAGTTACAGCCTCAGTGATGGTTGCGGGTTTGGCCGAAGTTACCATGCTGCGAAATTATGAGGCAAATCCCCAGATGTAGCATTCAACGCGCTTAAATTCGGGAGTCACCATGTAGGGAAGCACTCTAGACAGATCGTGGAACCTTCGAGTATAACCATTAATGTCAGCACCTTCCATGGCCAAGTGCCAGAACTCCGTTTCCAGTCTTTGGAGTTTAGCACAGGAGCAATACTTTTCTCTCATTTTCTCTTTTAGTTCATCCCAAGTCATGCCATACGCGACATCGTCACCCAAGGTTTGGACTTGCAAGTTCCACCAAGTCAGAGCTTCATCAACAAACAACCCAGTAGCAAAAGTGACTTGCTGATCTGCAGTACACTTGCTCATACGGATAGTGGCCTCTGTCTTCTCCGTCCAGCGTACAAACGCCACCGCACCTCCAGTGTCATCGTAGTTCATCGGTTTGCAGTCGAGAAACTACTTGAAAGTGCAGCCCTGAGCTGCGTTGCCTCCAGACGAATCTCCATTCGCATTACGTCTAGCATTGCTTGGTCCGCCACTGTCTTGGGTTCGGTTTGCGTCGTACTGGGCGATAGCTGCGGAGATCCTTTCCTCCAGTAGAGCGTTAAGCTCTTCAGAAGTTCTTGGCAGTGGGGGAGGAGGAGGTTGATCGCGAGCGTTCACAGTTCTTCTTGGTTCCATGTTCTGACAGAACATAACACAATAGGGTTATACATTTGTTTGATATCGTCATACAAGACAGTAGTAGTATATACATACACAGGCATATACCACATAAGGGACATCAAACACTTATTACTCCAGCAGAGTACTTAGTAGGCTGGAGGAGGGGTGTTCACGTTTGACCTTTTCTTACACTGAGGGAATCTATACGTGACAAGACTTGATGTGGTTTCTGTGCACTGAATTCCATAATTATGTATGCATCCATAATTACGTAACTCCTTGCACAGTTCACACAGTTCGTTTCGTCCTCGTATCTCTTCCTTCAGATAGGTCATTGTTTTCAGGTAAAGTCACGTATACTTGTGACATTCTACTTCTAGTATATGTATATATCAATTATCACACATAATTGCAAGTAATTCTCAATCACAGACGAGTGCTACTCCAGTGCACCCTAAGTCTCGTAGTGTCTACTCTTGACCCTTGTAAACAGTTTCAGGTAGTGGATGTCGCGGAAAGTTTTATGCAATGAAAACTCTTTGGAATAATTGTTTACATGAAAGGATCCTAGAGATTGTAGTCTAGACTCGAGAAGGAATCCTGGTTCACTACAATCATAGCTCTGATACCAATCTGTCACACTCCTTTCTAAGGCTGAAGCACGAGGTGTGATCATGAAAGGTTTTCATTGCATACGATTGGTAAACAAACTACATGCTCATAAAAATAACTTCAAACACCATTACCATTACATAACGGAAAACATAGTTTAAGTGTTTAAATCACGAAACAACATATTGTCTGAAAGTTTACAACTTATTTAAGACAAACATAAACGACATCCACGAGCATGAGTGAGACCGCGCGCACATCCACTTTTAGTTACCTGAAATACATGTGAGTTTTGGAAAAACGTCAACATAATGTTGGTGTGAATTCATGCAGTTCTTGAATTGAACGTTTGTATACTTTGTATGAAAAACATGGTATGTATCTTGTATAAATCAAGTGTTCATGTATAAATCAAGTATTCCTGTATGTATCAAGGTGTTAATGGGTTGCAAGGCCATTAACATGTGACACGACATAGGAAGCAACCAAACCATAGGCACTTTTCTAGTTGTCGATTCACGACAGAGACACAAAAACACTACTCGGTACTAGTTATCACTGAGAGTGGGGCTGCCCTAGTACCCATTAGATCTAACCTTTTGTTCTGCGGTCTAAGTATGTACACGATTAATGGTGCTTATGGTACCCTATTCGTGACACGATTTCTCGTATCATTTCTCAAAACGCATCATACTTGGTACTAGTTATCACCAAGAGTGCTTCTTGTTTTTGTATCATACCATTTATAAACATTGTAATATTTGTAACATGTATTTCACCCCCGAAGTTATAAAACTGAAAACAGTTAAAAGAAAAGGGGGAGCATGAACTCACAACTTTGCGTTCCTGCGTCGTAAACTTCACCGGTTTTTGCTTATCTAGCCTCGTGACCTAAACGTGTTTTATTGACGTTAGTCACTAGACTTGCATCGCATAAGTACAAGTCACAATTTTTTGTATATATGTTCTTGTGTTAGAAATAATTTATATTTTTAACTATGTATCTTACTTATATTATTTTCTCAAAAATCAATATAAGTGTCTTGTATTTTTCACCCAAATTATGTATTTTGTCTAAATTTTGTTTATAAATGAGATTGGTAATCTAGTACAACCATAATGTGTGGGCTGAAGCCTTGGTGGGTCGTTACGTGCTAAGTGACTACTCGATGATAATGGGTTAACTGTTATGACTTGAATTGCATGAGTGTGCTACATGAACAAGGACTTTGTATTACGTGAACAAGGAATACGTGTATTAACTGTACGTGTAACACACGGATTATGTGCACCTGAGACTGATTATTGTCGGTAACCATGTTAGGACGTCTGTGATCAACTATTAAACAAGTAACTAAACTTACCGAGCAAACCAAAGGTGAGTTCATTTCTCTTGAGCATGCGTCCCGGTGGTTGGGAGAGTCATTGGGCATCCCTAAGAGGGATGGGTTTGGGTAAATCAACTGGGTATTCCAGAGAGGAATACGTCTTGTGGGTAAAATCTGGTATGTTGGATAATACACTCGTCCTATCACTCTTAAGTCCCATCTTTTTGTTACCGGAGAGGTAACAGGGTATTAGTTGGTAGCGCTACTTAGGTTTGGCACCCTCACCCCGTACCGGAGAGGACGGGTGTGAACTAATGACCCAGTCATGCCCAGTGCTTTGATAGGAGCACTGGGGAACGGGCAAAACATAAATCAGGAGCCATCTTGTATCCGAGGTATTATCAACATTGTATTCAATAAACTGAATTAAACACTTGGTAACTAACATTTTCGTAACTCTATGAACTCACCAGCGTTGTCTGATACATGTGTGTGCATGCTCGCAGGTTATTGATACGTATGGATATGGAACTTGTTGTCTGGGATGCTGGAGTGTTCATGGGTCGAGGAATTTGGAAACTTGAAACGAGGCCAAATGATTTTATATATTTGGGTTTTAGTTAAACATGTATTATGCTTCCGCTGAACACGATGTACTACACTTAATGTTTTTGTAACTCTTTACATTAATGAAAGGTTTTATTTCAATTTTGTTATGAGTTCAATGTGATTGGTGGCTAGATCCTGGTACGTCACACGCCTCACGGGGGTTTTCGCATGTGGTATTTTAGGGGTGTGACAGTTTGGTATCAGAGCCAGGTTTTAGTGAACTTGGTTTTAAAACGTTTTTATAAAACCAGACTATAACCAAATAGTTCTGAAAGCAAGAATACGACCATGACACTCAGCTCCAGATAGCAAGGTTCGTCTCTTATTTACTCATTGCACAGCATAGCTAAGGAACACTTACATATGATATTGCATGTGATTGCACGTTTAGCACAACAGTATGAATTCATGTATTACTTGCATGTGTTATATGATGATAGGGTGGTATTTCCCTAGACATTCATGACTTACGTTCTGTGATGTTCTTTGTTTACTACTCGAGGTTGAGGAACCATTTTACATGAGTTAGGAGGAGCTGAGATGAGCATGCAAATCACAATATTATTATGGGTGCACGCATAATAATAATGTGGGGTGCATGCGAGTCCCAGTGAGGCTTAACAAGTGAAAAAGGGGTTCCGTTCCGTTATTTAATCGATGTGAAACACAACAGTCTATAAGAGTCATAACAGTAGTTGTCTCTTATTGGAAACGTGATCTTTTCACTCCTCTCTGAATCACTAGGAATCTCGATGTTATCAAGAATTACCTGAACGCCTAGCGAACTGTGTAGAATGTTAGGTGCTTGCACGGACATCCCTGAGTTGGATGCCGCAGCGTTGAATGATTGGTATATACTTTTCTCACTTATCTTCGTTTACTAGAACTCAACGTATTGACGCCTTAGATCCCGAAGTGCGATCACTTCTGCAACACTCTAGCAACATACCGTGTATTACTCGATCGACTTGCAAGATTGATGGATAAGAGGATGAGCATGGTAGCTTACCGATCTCAGTATTAGGACGACCCTAATTACTGGCAGTGAACACCAGCAAATCGACTACAATCGAATTCTTAACCCTAGACAGCGACTCATGGGAGTCAACTCTTGCGATGACAACCGATTACAGTATGGAATGTGTGACTACCAGCAAAGTGATTAGCGTTTTAGGAAGTGGCACAGAATGTGAAAAGGTGGACCCGGTTGGTGAAAGGTCGTAGAGTTCCATTTCTAGCAACAACATTAGAGGCAACAGTCACGGCAACATCAGGGTACTGGTAATCGTAGCCTACAGTATGGAAAATGAAGGTGCTTATGGCATGGGTTGGCCGTTGATAATTCAAGACGACAACAACCAAGGGAACGATGACAGTATTGGGAATCCACGTGACCGTAACAACACTGGTATTGGTGCTTGTGGAAGGGCATATAGGATTGGCGTGAGCAACGCCAGGCATTATAGCAACATGGTAGCTAGTGTGAGTAGCTAATCGCTTTGTCTCTGTTCTTCTTAACCCTGATGCTTCTTGAAGCCAAACCTGTGGTGGAATCGACTGAAGGCAAAACAATTGAATCCTCATAAGTTGGTTGGGATGCAAGCTCGACCTGGTGAGACAAGTGTTCGATATCGACCTTCTTTCTGCTACCCTTGATAGTTGCGATGCAGTAGTTAATGTGGATTGGTTATCTAGATATCACGCAGATATGCACCATGAGAGGAAGACTTTGCGTACCCCTCTCCCTAGTGGAGAATCGTCATCTGTCCAAAGAATCAGAGTTGTGAAAAGGGTTAGCATAAATTCTGCAATGAAAGTCCAGAAGTGTCTACAGAGGGATTACCCCGCCATTGTTAGCAACTGTTACTGACGATAAGGCTAAGAAAGGATCGAGGATCCACCAGTTGCTCATAATTCCTCTCGGTGTGCTACCCGAGAAACTTTCAGGTTTACTTCTACAACTGTTAGTCGGAATCCCAGTGGATCTCACGCCAGAGGCAGCTCTGAATACTTGTACTCTTACCATCTTGCACCAGGAGGGTTGCAAGAATTGTCTAATCAACTACAGAAACTGTTGGACAGGAGTTTGTCGGACCTAGTTTTCACTTTGGGGAGCCCCAGTTATATCTGTAAGGATAAGCCTTGTCGTATGTGTACTGGTTATCGATAACTCAGCAAGGTGACAGTCAAGAACCTTTTGCTTTGACCATGTAGTAATACTTTGTTGACCAGTTGCGAGGGACAAGCTTCCATTCGAGGATTGATTAACAAACAAGCTGTTATCAGATGGAAGTCCAAGGGGAGAGTGTTCCTGGAACGGCATACCGACGCAGTATGGCCATACGTCTTTGTATTCCATGACCATTGAGTTAATCAACACACCAGCAGCTTTATGGACCACATGAATCTACCGTGTTTGTGGATGACGTTTTGAATCATTACGAGGAGAAAGGAACAACATGGGCGGCATATGTATCCTATATTAGAGCTCCTGAGGTAGGAGCCACTCCGCGCGAAGTCTTGCTAAAGGTGACGTCTGGATTCGAGAGATACATTTTTGGTCATATAAACAAGGTGGGAATACACGTGGATCTTGCTAAGACTCATTATGATAGAAGCTGATCGACACCAAAGATCCCTTCGAGGATACAACAATTTCATGGTCTCGTTGGATACTATCGCAGATTCGTCGCAGGATTTTCAAAGATTGCGCAACTTTAATCTCCATAGCACAGTAGGGTGCTGTGTTAGTGAAAGACAAAACATGAGGACGTCTTTTTAGCTTACGAATCTCAACTCTGCAATGTGTTGAGCATCGTCTCTACCCCAGGGATTCGGGTGATCTAGTGGTATACTTTGATGGATCGAAACCGAGTCTCGCTACACATTGATGCAACAAGAGAAAGTGATGGCTTACGTAGTGGATTTACAAGAAGAGTTGCACGAGTCACAACCTGCAGTGGAAACCATGGTCTCTAGATTCCAGTGGAGGCATTAATTGGACGGTACCAAATGCACTACTTAGACTAATCACAAGGGCCTCCCGTGTACCCGGGTTTCGAAAGAGCTAAACCGGTTAATGACGTCGCTGGGTGGAAACTTTTGGATGATAATGCCAATCTCCTCTTGGAACGAATGTGGATCTCATTATGCGGCAACTGTAGGGAACTTGTGTTGAGCAAAGCACATCGATCTCGATATTCCAGTCGACTGGGTTTTGATGAGAGATATTCGGATTTATGAATCTTGTACTGGTGGTCGGGCATGAAGGCCTACCTAGTAATGTAGGTGAATAATGGTTGACTTGTGGGAAATTCAAGGTGGAGCATCAGCAACCAGAAGCACTTATATGGAAATGAGAACAAACTGCCACGGATTCTGTCGCTAGTCTATCTACAACTTGAAACGGAAACAATATCACCTGGGTGATAGTTGATTGTTTAACATAACCAGCGCACTTAATTGCAATCAAGGACACGGACAAGTCATCACAGCTTGTGAATATTCCTCTGGGAGAGGCGGCTTTTAGGCACGAGGTGCCAACTCCTGTTATCTCTGATTTTGAGCTATATCTGATTTATGGCGGGCAAAACACAACACCCTCGACTCACGTCTAGACATGAGCATCGCTTATCACCGTAGGATAAGCGGTCTGAGTAAACGAGCCATCCTGGCACCCGAAGACATGCGGCAAGCATGGGAGTGATTGACTTTAGTAGGCGTTAAAAGGACATTTACCTTTGGTTGAGTTCTACTGCAGCAGATACCATTCTAGTATTTAGATAGCCCTGTTTGAGGCATTGCGTGGACGATAATGCCATCCTGGTTGGGCTAACGTGGGTGACAACGTAATAGCAGGTTCAAGACTTGTACTTGAAACTCTTGGGAAGATGAATTAGATCAGAAATTGTTTGACGGCAATGTGTGACCGTCAGGAAAGCTGTTAAGCTTAGGGAACACTGGGAGTTCGCTATAGGCGAATGAGTCATGATTAAAAGTCTCACCCTGGGAGGGTGCGGTACACCATGGGAAAACGTGGCAAGCCTAGTTTACGATACGTTGGGACATTTGGATTTCTGGAACGAATCGGTGACATGGCTCACAAACTCGAGTTACCGGACGAATTGGGTAACGTTCGCGAGGTCGTTATGTCTCAAATCTATAGAAGTGGTTGTCCGAGGGAAGATTTGTGATACCTTCATTAGCCAAGTTGCATTGGTTGAGGAATCTACTTAAATCATGGACCAGGACATCAAGATTCGTTAGCATGGTAGAATTCCAATCGTGAGAGTGCGTTGGGACTCAAAATGTGGACTGGGGTCCACGTGGGAACACGATGATCGGAGTAAGCTCTAGCATCCTCAGTTGTTCAAACGGGTGTATCAATCTCTGATATCATTGCCAAATTTCGGGATAAAATTTCCTTTCAAGTTGGGGATGATGTGGTACCCGCGGAAAATCCATAGTCATCCTGAGTTAACGTCTCGTCGTTTGGATCATGAGTTAATATTTTGCCGTTTTGGACTAGCTACTTGTCAAATTTTGGGATGAAATTTCTTTCAAGTTGGGGATGATGTGACAATCCAAAATTCCAAGGTTTTCTTATACACCTCACTGACTTCACAACATTGTTTTTACTATAAGATTTACATGTTAGTTGGGTGCATAGTTTATCTGAATATTTGTGTGATTTGTGTGATGACTGGTTGTAATTGTTTAATGATAAATATAGTTAGGTTATTATATATAATTGTATAATGATTGGTCTTTCGCCACTCTCATAAGAGTTTCGTCGAAGTAAGTCTTTCGCCGACCATGACTCGACGAAAGATGAGTCTTTCGTCGTGTAGGGTCTTTCGCCGATAAGGACTTCTGCCCAACCCACTTCGTGGCCCAACTGTTAAACATTGTGTAATTATATAACCCTTGTAACCGCTAGAAAACCCTAGGTTCTCTCTAATCTAGCAACGGCAGTTCTCCCTCTACTCGAAGCCCTTCTCGGATCGAAGACATTCTTGTTGATCTTGTATATCATTCTTGGTTAGTATATGATTTTTGTTGATCTTGTATATCATTCTTGGTTAGTATATTATTCTTGTTGATCTTGTATTCGTTGCTATCTGTTATGTTAGGCACTAGAAATTAAATTTTGATGTAGGGTTATGTTTGTACGTTAGTATGAACATGATAAACTGATTTGACTTGCGATAGATCGATGATGATACTGATTATTAGATGATGATTCAAACCTGTACGATGATGATTAATTGTTGAATAATGATGACATTCGATTTGTTTTGAAGAAGGTTATGCTTGATCCGAATGTCCATGTGATTGTTGATTGATAATGGATTAACTAGTTTAGGTTAATGTCATCTGATTGAATTTGGTATTGAAATTGTTAACAGTTAGGACGATTAGGGTTGCAGGTGCACCATGACTGTCAATATTGTTCACGACGAAACACTTATATTTCGTCACATATAGTTCACGATGAAACACTTATGTTTCGTCAATGATAGTTCACAATGAAACTTATGTTTCGTCAATGATTGTTCATGATGAAACTTATGTTTCGTCAATGTTGTTCACGATGAAACTTATGTTTCGTCACATATAGTTGTGTGGGTTTTTCGCCGAGACTGTTCACATGTGGGTTGATGTTTTGTCTCTTCTGATTATGTTATTGGCAAGTGTGTGTGATTAAATGGTGAAATTGGAATGATAATATGCAATCTGCTTTGGACTAATGAGGAGAACTAATGTTATGCAACTTGATTGGGCCTTATGTGAGTAACTGAACCGCATGTAACTGTTTACGTATTTGGTCGTACACTCGAATTAGACAGAACACTTAAATGGGCTGTATGATTAGTGGGCCGCACCCCTCGGCTATAGGTGAACGAGTTACTTATTTAACCCGATTTCACTTTGGGCCTTGAAGTGTATGTGAGTAATATATGTATGTGCATATTATGTTTTGGGTCGTTATTAGTTTTATTTGTAAACTAGAATTAGCATTTGAGCTATGTTTATAAATGAGATTGGTAATCTAGTACAACCACAATGTGTGGGCCGAAGCCTTGGTGGGCCGTTACGTGCTAAGTGACTACTCGATGATATTGGGTTAACTGTTATGACTTGAATTACATGAGTGTGCTATATGAACCATAAATGTGTATTACGTGAACAAGGAATACGTGTATTAACTGTACGTGTAACACGCGGATTATGTGCACCTGAGACTGATTATTGTCGGTAACCATGTTAGGACGTCTGTGATCAACTGTTAAACAAGTAACTAAACTTACCGAGCAAACCAAAGGTGAGTTCATTTCTCTTGAGCATGCGTCCTGGTGGTTGGGACTGTCATTGGGCATCCCTGAGAGGGATGGGTTTGGGTAAATCAACTGGGTGTTCTAGAGAGGAATACGTCTTGTGGGTAAAATCTGGTATGTTGGATAATACACTCATCCTATCACTCTTAAGTCCCATCTTTTTGTTACCAGAGAGGTAACGGGGTATTAGTTGGTAGCGCTACTTAGGTTTGGCACCCTCACCCTGTATCAGAGAGGACGGGTGTGAACTAATGACCCAGTCATGCCCAGTGCTTTGATAGGAGCACTGGGGAACGGGCAAAACATAAATCAGGAGCCGTCTTGTATCCGAGGTATTATCAACATTGTATTCAACGAACTAAATTAAACACTAGGTAACTAACGTTTTTTTAAAACTATGAACTCACCAGCGTTGCCTGATACATGTGTATGCATGCTCGCAGGTTATTGATATGTATGGATATGGAACTTGCTGTCTGGGTTGCTGGAGTGTTCATGGGTCGAGGAATTTGGAAACTTGAAACGAGGCCAAATGATTTTATATATTTGGGTTTTAGTTAAACATGTATTATGCTTCCGCTGAACACGATATACTACACTTAATGTTTTTGTAACGCTTTACATTAATGAAAGCTTTTATTTCAATTTTGTTATGAGTTCAATGTGATTGGTGGCTAGATCCTGGTACGTCACACGCCTCGCGGGGGTTTCCGCATGTGGTATTTTGGGGGTGTGACACACAGCCATGTGTGTATGCGTCCAAATAAGGGAACCGGCCCAGTTGGGCTTGAGGTTCAGGGTCGAGAGTCCAGTTGCCCGAACAAAAGAGAGGTGTGCGACTCGATGAATGGTGTGCGAATTAAGACTTGTGCGGTCAGATATAACATTTGCCTAATGCATAAACTTGGAACTATACACTAAAAATCCAACATAACAATTATTTAGGTAACGTATACAAAACTTGTGTCAAACACAGGGCGATACCAGGAATCAGCATAATGAAAGGACTCCTGAATTTACGAGTTGTTACATCATCCCCAACTTGAAAGAAATTTCGTCCTGAAATTTGATAAGCAGTCTCAGAGGAGTGAAGTGATAAATGAAGATAGGTAGATCAAGATGGCTGCGGATTTTCCCTGGGTGCCACATCATCCCCAACTTGAAAGGGAATTTCGTCCCGAAATTCACCAGTCGTACCAGTGTTAGATTCAGCTGTCTTGAATAATTGGGGATACTTAAGTTTCATCTGATCCTCACATTCCCATGTGAACTCCGGTCGTCGTCTTGAGTTCCAACGAACTCTCACGTTTGGAATTCGACTGTGCTTACGAACCTTAACTTCCCGTTCCATGATTTCGATGGATCTTGCAACAACTGTAACTTGTCATCACTTTATGGTTCTTGCAAAGAGACCGCAAATGTTTCGTTGGCAAACGCTCCTTTGGATTTGATATGTGAACAACAGCGTGAACGTTGCCCAAACTATCAGATATCTCGAGTCTGTAACATGGATTAGAATTACCGCGCTTCCCAAAGCGCACCGCACCCTACCAGGGCGAAACTCTCAATGTGAAATGATTGCCTACTGCGAATCCTAAGGATTTCCTACGCTTAACAGCTATTCCGGCGGCCACGCATTGCCGTCATGCGATTTCTGATCTAAACAATCTTCTCAGGAGTTTTCGAGTACAAGTTCTGGACCTGTGATTAAACTGTCACCCACCTCAGCCCAGCAAAGAGGAGATCGACATTGTCGTACGTACAGTGCGTCAAATGGAGTTATTGGAAGGCAAACGTCTTTTCTAATCTTTACCAGTGTCGATCACACATGCTCGCAACATGTCTTCAAGAATTTGGATGGTTCGCTCGCTTCGGCCATCCGTCTGAGGGTAATAAGCAGTGCTCATTTCTAGACATGATTGGAAAGATTTGCGCACCACCCGCTGCAAATCAGATGCCAAATGCGGGTCATGATCAGGGATGTTAGAGGTTGGCACCTTGTGTTCAGGTATCACTTCTTTCAAGTAAGGATCCGCCGGCCGCAAAGACTTGTCGACTTTCTTGATCGCAAGAAAGTGCACTGGTTTCGCGAGACGATCAACGATCGCCTTAATGGTATCGTTTTTGTTTCGAGTTTAGGTAGAAAAGCGACAAAATCTATGTCAGTCTGTTCCCATTTCCACAGGGGTGTTTCTGGTTGCTGAAACAACCAGATGGTTTCTGATATTCCACCCTGACTTTTGCACGAGTCAAAGCATCGTTCACGTACATTGCTATGTGGGCCCTCATGCCCAGTCGCCAATACCAGATCTTTGGATCCTAATACATCCTATCCAACCCAGACGAATAAAATATCGATACTTGGGTACTTCGTCCAATATGAGTTCTCTAAAGATTTCCGTACAGAGGGACCATTATTCATTCCATGAAATAGAGAATACCGTCAGATCTTTCCACAAGTTGTTTCCCCAAGTCCCGTATAGCTTCAGCTTTAAGGTTCTCGTCCTTAAACGCTTCAGTTTGGGCAGAATGAATCTGGTCAGGTAGGTTTGAGTCAATGGTGATGTAACAGCCTAGTGTAACCGCACCATGATATTGTCCGCTTTGGCGGCCAGCACGCCCTCGGCGTCCGCCCCTCATGGTTTTCAAAACGCATCATGATGGTGAAGGTATCCAGCCCCTTATAAGGAAGCCTTTGTTCCCCTTCACAACTGATGTTGGATGTCACATTCCACCCCCTTAAGAGATCCAGCGTCCTCGCAGGACCTGGCACTGTCACACCCTCAAAATCCACATGCGGAGTATCACCGCTTGGAGGCGTGACTGACCAGGATCAACCCACCAATCATATTGAACATAACAAGTAATAAGTAAAATTCAACCATACAATATGAAAGGTGTTTCAAACCAAAAACGTAGTTAAGTGGTTAGCGAAAGCATAATTATAAAACCCAATGTAAGTATTAAGTACGAAATAAAGAAATGTTTTTAGCATGGCACACACTGCCATGTCCCACAACGACCGCGCCTCCCTGTGCAAGCTCCATGAGTACCTAACGACCTGCAAGGCATGTAACAATGAGTCAACAACAAAGTTGAGCGATTCACAGTTGGTTGTTTGGTTATAGCATTCGTTTCGTAAATCATATGTTCGTTTTGTAAACCATGTATCGTATTTATTCGTATCGCGGTCTCCCAGACATGTTTGCGAAGATTAGTGGGGGCTTCCCTTGTGTTACCAGACCGTGCGTATCGACTACTACGAAAATATAAGTGGTGCCCTAAGTCACTGTCTATCAGCATTGACCCTTTGCCCATAGTCCATTAGTACACGCCCGTCCGACTGGCACGGTGTGAGGTTTGTTAAACCTAATAGCGCTATTAACTAATGACCCGCTCGCATAGGCCTCGGCGATTAAGTCGATATAAATGAGGGACTTCAGTGATAGAGGTTTGGTCCAGTGTGTAATCTTGGCATCCTACCCACGGAGGATGGTTGTAGTTACTGTTAAATCATTTACCCATTCCCAACCCTTGGGAATCCCATGCCTTGGAAAGAGTGTGAACTCACCTTGGTTTGCTCGGTATGCTAAACTATGTACTCACAAGTAATCAGTCAAGTCCTATAGTTATGAACGTGTACACAATCAGTTCAAGTTCGTAAAGTTTCACATGCAATCAATATCACATGGTATGTTTGGCAGTTGACATTATGCATCATACAACAGTTAATCACGTTCATACAATCCATGTTTCACATCAATGTCTCTTGCAGTTTATACTAACATAATCACCAATAACATACTTAACAGAGTTAGTAAGCTTAACTGGATTAACGTATATACAGAGTTACATATTTAACAGTATAAGTAAACTAACTGAGTTTCACTGAACTAACAGTGTTAATACTTTACATGTTTAACAAACAAACAGTGTTAGTTAACTAATAGAGTTAACAAACTAGAAAAGTTATCTATTCAACGGAGTTAATAGAGTTAATAAAGTTAACTGAGTTACTAACTTAACTCAGTTAAGAGACTAAACAGAGTTATAGACTTAACAGGAATTAATAACTTAACATCATTAACAACTTGACAGAGTTACAAACTAACAGAACTAATGTGTCAGACTCATGGAAAAAACACATGCATGGCGAAAACACTAATTAGCGAAATCACATCAGGCGACGAAACCCCCCCCCCTTTTGGACGAAATCTCTTTGGGCGAAAACCCTTTGGTTTTCGTCGATCCTAAAGTGTGATGAAAACACAAGTGTTTTCGTCTGACCCTTTATGTATTCGTTGGGTGGGGATTTCGTCGGGTAGGGTTTTCATCCACACAACAGTTACGTAAGCACAGAAACCTTAATGATCGTCTAATGATTATACCGGCTGCCACAATCATGTACTCAACCAGATCTATGCATACAATCATCATCCCTAGCCACACATTGCATTTTATCCGATCGTTGTTTCACGCAACGATACCATCCGTTCCCTTAAAACCTTCAAATCTATCTATATCAGATCAAACATGAGCGCAGCAGGCATAAACAATACTCGTACAGATCATCGATAGTTTATCTACAGTGGTGATACACATATTACATCGAACATCATACAACAAATTATAAGAATTCCTAACTAATCCCTCAATACAATTCCACAACAAAATCACATAACAGTTGGTTCATGGTAACAACAGATAGTGCATGATGAATTACATCGAATAACTTTTAACAATAAATCACTAACCCAACAGGATGCACAACGAATATGTATTAGGCTTCGAGGTCTCAAGAATGTCGTCGGGTACAAAGGAAAGCGAGAGAGTGAGGAGATGTGATTAGGGTTTGCCAAATAATAGTTCACGTAAAGGTTGGGTGTTAAAATACTAAACAGACCATCACTGGGCCAAGGCCCATTTCTGGTTTTCGTTGGCCTCTTGTGGACGAAAACACCTTGTGTTTTCGTGGGTGTGTCTTCGTGGGTGGTGAGGTGTTTTCGGCTAGAGGGTGTTCGGTCAAAGCTCCACTTTTAATTACACATAACACAATATCAACATGGAACATATTATTAACATGCACCCAAATGTAATGCACACCATATGTATACATATCAATCACAATACGATTTAACATAATACAAACGTGTACAGTTGTGAAACAAACAAGTCGTGTAAACAAACAACTTAACAATTAACGTGCAATTAACGCGAAGATGGAATCTTGGAAACTCGAGTTGTCACATTATCCCCAACTTGAAAGAAATTTCGTCCCGAAATTTAGCACGTGGTTACTGAGGAAGCTAGTTGTGTTGTGTTGTTTCCTGGGGTGTCACATCATCCCCCCGTTGATTTGGAATTTCGTCCCGAAATTCTGTAGTAGTTTCAGCCTCAGTAGTGGTTGCACTGTTTTCGAATAACTGGGGATACTTGAGTTTCATTTGATCTTCTCGTTCCCAGGTGAACTCTGGGCCACGACGTGAGTTCCAACGAACTCGAACAAGAGGTATTCTGGTGTGCTTGAGGACCTTAACGTCTCGGTCCGTGATTTCAACTGGTTCCTCGACGAATCGCAACTGATCATCGATAGTGAGCTCCTTCAAAGGAACTATGAGGGTCTCATCTGACAGACACTTCTTCAGATTCGACACGTGAAATACATCGTGAACTCCACTGAGTTCTGCGGGTAGGTTCAGTCTGTAGGCCACTTTGCCTATTTTCTCGATGATTTTGAATGGTCTGACATAACGCGGATTAAGTTTGCCCCTTTTTCCAAAGCGAACCACACCCTTCCAGGGTGAAACTTTGAGTAGCACTCGATCCCCAACTTGGAACTCGAGTGGTTTCCTGCGCTTGTCCGCGAAGGCTTTCTGACAGTCGCGAGCTGCCGCCATGCATTGTTGTATCTGAGCAATCCTTTCCGTTGCATCTACCACCAGTTCTGGACCCGTGATCTGACTGTCACCCACCTCTGCCCAACAAAGAGGTGATCGGCATTTACGCCCGTACAATTCCTCAAATAGAGCGGCTTGAATGCTGGTGTGGTAACTGTTGTTATACAAAAACTTCACTAGAGGGAGATGTTTTTCCCAGCCGTTGCCGAAATCGATCACACATGCGCGAAGCATATCTTCTAGAGTTTGGATAGTACGTTCAGACTGCCCATCCGTTTGAGGGTGGTAAGCTGTGCTCATGTTTAAACGAGAGCCAAAAGATTTGTGCATCGCTTGCCACAGTTCTGAAGTAAAACGTGCATCACGATCAGAGATAATAGAGGTTGGCACCCCGTGCCTCGAGACAACTTCCTTAAGGTAGACGTCTGCTAGAGTGGAAAACTTATCCGTTTCCTTGATAGCCAAGAAGTGTGCAGACTTTGTGAGTCGATCCACGATCACCCAAATAGTATCATTCCCACGTTGAGATCTAGGTAGGCCAGTGACGAAATCCATGGAAATTTGCTCGCATTTCCATTGCGGTATTTCTGGTTGTTGGAGTAGGCCCGATGGTTTCTGATATTCGGTCTTGACTCTCGCACAAGTCAAACATTTGCTAACGTAAGTTGCTATATGAGCTTTCATGCTAGGCCACCAATACGTAGTTCTGTGATCGTGGTACATCTTATCTGAACCAGGATGTACTGAGTAGCGCGACTTATGTGCTTCATCCATTACAAGTTCTCGTAAGTTGCCATAGAGTGGAACCCAGATGCGTCCTGTTACATAGTAGGTGTCGTCTTCCTTTTGTTCTAACCATTGCCTCGAGCCGCGTAGGGCTTCAGCCCTGACGTTTTCTGGTTTCAATGCTTCTACCTGAGCATCTCGTATCTGTGAAGGAAGACTAGATTGGATGGTGAGTTGTAGTGCTCGCACACGCCTAGGTGTGGTATCTTTTCGACTGAGGGTGTCGGCCACGACATTGGCTTTGCCTGGATGGTACTTGATGGCACATTCGTAATCGTTCAATAGCTCGACCCATCGACGTTGTCGCATGTTCAACTCTTTCTGCTTTAAGATATGCTCGAGACTCCTGTGATCGGTGTAAATGGTGCACTTGGTACCGTACAGGTAATGTCTCCATATCTTGAGCGCGAAAACAACAGCTCCCAGCTCCAAATCATGTGTAGTGTAATTCCTTTCATGAATCTTAAGTTGGCGCGAGGCGTAAGCAGTGACTTTATCCCGTTGCATCAATACACAACCAAGACCCTGAATTGATGCGTCACAATAAACCACGAAATCATATGTACCTTCAGGCAATGAGAGAATAGGTGCGCTACAAAGTCTACTCTTCAGATGTTGGAATGCTGATTCTTGTGGCTCACCCCAAAGGTAAGTGACTCCTTTCTGAGTTAGGAGAGTGAGAGGTTGCGCAATCTTGGAAAAATCCTTGATGAACCTCCTGTAGTAACCTACCAAACCCAAGAATTGGCGGATTTCTGTTGGTGTACGGGGTGCAGGCCAGTTCTTAATCGAGTCTACCTTGGATGGATCAACATGAATCCCATCCTTGTTTACCACGTGGCCTAGAAAGTGGACTTCACGAAGCCAGAAGTCGCATTTTGAAAACTTGGCGTACAGCTGTTCTGCTCGAAGGAGTTCCAAAATGAGTCGTAAATGCTGCTCATGTTCCTCCTGACTCTTAGAGTAGATCAGAATGTCGTCGATGAATACAATCACAAACTTATCCAAGTAAGGCTTGCACACTCTGTTCATAAGATCCATGAAGACTGCAGGCGCGTTTGTTAACCTGAATGGCATGACCAGAAACTCGTAATGGTCGTAGCGTGTTCTGAATGCTGTTTTGGAGACGTCCTCGTCCCGGATTCTCAGTTGATGGTAGCCTGACCTCAGATCAATCTTTGAATAGTAGCTTGACCCTTGCAGCTGGTCAAACAAGTCGTCAATGCATGGAAGAGGATAGCGATTCTTTACGGTCACCTTGTTTAGTTCGCGGTAATCTATGCACATACGGAAGGTACCGTCTTTCTTCTTCACAAACAACACGGGAGCTCCCCAGGGTGAAGAGCTAGGATGAATGAAACCCTTATCCAAGAGTTCTTGCAATTGCTTAGACAGTTCTTCCAGTTCGGTTGGAGCTAAGCGATACGGTGCTCGAGCTATGGGCGCTGCTCCAGGAGCCAGCTCAATTTGAAATTCAACCTGATGATGAGGCGGTAGACCAGGTAATTCCTCAAGAAACACTTGAGGAAAGTCGCGTACTACTGGAATATCCTCTATCTTCTTCTCTTTCGTCGATGCATCAGTAACGAGTGCTAAAATAGCAGTGTGGCCCTTTCGCAAACACTTCTGGGCCTTAAGAAAGGAGATGAAGCCCACAATAGCACCACTCTTTTCGCCTTGAATTTCGAGAGGTTCTTTGCCAGAACGGGGAATACGAACAATCTTCTCCTTGCATAAAATCTCTGCTTGCTGTTGGGATAACCAATCCATCCCTATGACGATGTCGAAACTACCCAAGACTATAGGAATGAGGTTGATGGAGAATGTCTGACCAGCTAAGACGAGGTTACAACCCTTGACTATGTGAGTAGCCTCTACACTTTTACCATTTGCTAACTCTACTACGTGTTTGGTGTTTAAGGGAGTTGATGTGCGTTTAAGCATTTGACTAACTTTTAGAGACACATAACTGGTATCGGCACCCGAATCAAATAAGACAGTAACATAAAAGTCATCGAGAAGTAACATACCCATCACTACGTTAGGATCATTCCTTGTGTCACCCTGACCCAGCACGAACACTCGACCCCTGGCGCCGTTGCCATCGTTGTTTCCCCCATTGTTGTTCCCATTTCCCTGATTATTGTTGTTGTTGTTGTTGTTGTTCGGATTTTGATTTAACTGGGGGCAGTCCCGCTTGAAGTGGCCTTCAGCACCACACTGAAAGCATCCCCTGTTGCCCCGCTGTTGCTGCTGCTGGTTCTGTGGAGCTGGTGGTTGTTGTTGATGGTTCCGATTTGCAGGTCGTGAGCTCCTCCAATCCTTAGCTTCATGACCCATCTTGAGACACCTTTGACAACGTCCCTTGTTGCACTGACCACTGTGGTGTCTGTTGCATCTGTTGCACTTTGGGTGATTTCCTCGATATCCACCCTGCCCTTGACTACCAGAAGATTGCTGACCAGGACTCTGGTAGTCATCGATCTTTCGCTGCTGTGCCTGGGACTGAACCGAAGTCGAACCCTTGCTGGAGGTTCCATCCCACTTTCGTTTACTGTCACTGGGAATCGCAGAACTAGTAGTAGTAGCACCAATACGTTTAGGCAGCTTGTTCTATTCCACTGCTTGGTCTGTGAGACGATGAGCAAGACGAGTAACATCTTGAATAGTAGCAAGGTTGGCAGAAGTCACATGACTTTGAATCTCTGGAACTAAGCCTTTGAGGTACAACTCAATGCGCTTGATGGGAGGATCCACCATAGTTGGACACAACACTGCCAGTTCATTGGATCGTTTCGTGTACGCTTCTATCTCTAACCCCGTCATCTTCAGGTTAAAGAACTCCACTTCCAGCTTGTGGATGTCATCACGACTACAGTATTCACGTTTGATCAGTTCCTTAAAATCATTCCATGGGGTGGCATTAGCAGCCGCCAGCCCCAGCATCTGAACTTGCGCATTCCACCAAGTTAGCGCAGTGCCTTCGAGAGTACCAGTGGCATATTTCACCCTACGAGCCTCGGGGCATTCACATATTTCGAAGACCGATTCGAGCTTCTCGAACCAGTGGAGGAGTCCAACGGCCCCTTCAGTGCCACTGAAAGTAGTAGGACGACAGTCCATAAAAGTCTTGAAGGTGCACACAGGCGGCTGAGCATGCTGACCTGTTGCGTGTACAAGAATAAGACAGAGTTACACACAAGAGTTGGTTTATGAGGGTAGGATCTAAAGATCCTAGAGTAAGTTGCGACTGCAGGGTATACCTCCTGCTTGGGCAGCTGCGAGTGATGCAGTAACTTGTTCAGTGATTAAAGCCGCCAACTGGGCTTGAGTCAGGTTAACGCGTCCACTCATGACCTTCATTTCAAAGGAAACATGAGTGAGAAAGGTTCTCGAAAGTGTGATGACAGAAGAGAGTAAGCACACATGTGTTTTCAAACAATAGTTGTTACGTTTATCTAAACATACCATGAGCAAAGTTCTATGTAATCTAGCAAGTAGGCAATGTAAAAATAAATCATATCACCTAGAATGTCGAGCCTTGCACGTGGAGCAAAGCGGATCATTGAGCACCGTTCAGGTTATAGTCTAGTTTTAACAAAAACTTTTTCCCTTATTAAAACCAAGTTCACTATAACCAATGGCTCTGATACCAATCTGTCACACCCCCAAAATCCACATGCAGAGTATCACCGCTTGGAGGCGTGACTGACCAGGATCAAGCCACCAATCATATTGAACATAACAAGTAATAAGTAAAAGTCAACCATACAATATGAAAGGTGTTTCAAACCAAAAACATAGTTAAGTGGTTAGCGGAAGCATAATTATAAAACCCAATGTAAGTATTAAGTACGAAATAAAGAAATGTTTTTAGCATGGCACACACTGCCATGTCCCACAATGACCGCGCCTCCCTGTGCAAGCTCCATGAGTACCTAACGACCTGCAAGGCATGTAACAACGAGTCAACAACAAAGTTGAGCGAGTTCACAGTTGGTTGTTTGGTTATAGCATTCATTTCGTAAATCATATGTTCGTTTTGTAAACCATGTATCATATTTATTCGTATCGCGGTCTCCCAGACATGTTTGCGAAGATTAGTGGGGGCTTCCCTTGTGTTACCAGACCGTGCGTATCGACTACTATGAAAATATAAGTGGTGCCCTAAGTCAATGTCTATCAGCATTGACCCTTTGCCCATAGTCCATTAGTACACGCCCGTTCGACTGGCACGGTGTGAGGTTTGTTAAACCTAATAGCGCTATTAACTAATGACCCGCTCGCCATAGGCCTCGGCGATTAAGTCGATATAAATGAGGGACTTCAGTGATAGAGGTTTAGTCCAGTGTGTAATCTTGGCATCCTACCCACGGAGGATGGTTGTAGTTACTGTTAAATCATTTACCCATTCCCAACCCTTGGGAATCCCATGCCTTGGAAAGAGTGTGAACTCACCTTGGTTTGCTCGGTATGCTAAACTATGTGCTCACAAGTAATCAGTCAAGTCCTATAGTTATGCACGTGTACACAATCAGTTCAAGTTCGTAAAGTTTCACATGCAATCAATATCACATGGTATGTTTGGCAGTTGACATAATGCATCATACAACAGTTAATCACGTTCATACAATCCATGTATCACATCAATGTCTCTTGCAGTTTATACTAACATAATCACCAATAACACACTTAACAGAGTTAGTAAGCTTAACTGGATTAACATATATACAGAGTTACATATTTAACAGTATAAGTAAACTAACTGAGTTTCACTGAACTAACAGTGTTAATACTTTACAGGTTTAACAAACTAACAGTGTTAGTTAACTAATAGAGTTAACAAACAAGAAAAGTTATCTATTCAACGGAGTTAATAGAGTTAATAAAGTTAACTGAGTTACTAACTTAACTCAGTTAAGAGATTAAACAGAGTTATGGACTTAACAGGAATTAATAACTTGACATCATTAACAACTTGACAGAGTTACAAACTAACAGAACTAATGTGTCAGACTCATGGCAAAAACACATGCATGGCGAAAACACTAATTAGCAAAATCACATCAGGCGACGAAACCCCCCCCCCCCCGCCTTTTGGACGAAATCTCTTTGGGCGAAAACCCTTTGGTTTTCGTCGATCCTAAAGTGTGACGAAAACACAAGTGTTTTCGTCTGACCCTTTGTGTATTCGTTGGGTGCGGATTTCTTCAGGTAGGGTTTTCATCCACACAACAGTTACGTAAGCACAGAAACCTGAATGATCGTCTAATGATTATACCGGCTGCCACAATCATGTACCTATCCAGATCTATGCATACAATCATCATCCCTAACCACACATTGCATTTTATCCGATCGTTGTCTCACGCAACCATACCATCCATTCCCTTAAAACCTTCAAATCTATCTATATCAGATCAAACATGAGCGCAGCAGGCATAGACAATACTCGTACAGATCATCGATAGTTTATCTACAGTGGTGATACACATATTACATCGAACATCATACAACAAATTATAAGAATTCCTAACTAATCCCCCAATACAATTCCACAACAAAATCACATAACAGTTGGTTCATGGTAACAACAGATAGTGCATGATGAATTCCATCGAATAACTTTTAACAGTAAATCACTAACCCAACAGGATACACAACGAATATGTATGAGGCTTCGAGGTCTCAAGAATGCCTTCGGGTACAAAGGAAAGCGAGAGAGTGAGGAGATGTGATTAGGGTTTGCCAAATAACAGTTCACGTAAAGGTTGGGTGTTAAGATACTAAACAGACCATCACTAGGCCAAGGCCCATTTCTGGTTTTCGTTGGCCTCTTGTGGATGAAAACACCTTGTGTTTTCGTGGGTGTGTCTTCGTGGGTGGTGAGGTGTTTTCGGCTAGAGGGTGATCGGTCAAAGCTCCACTTTTAATTACACATAACACAATATCAACATGGAACATATTATTAACATGCACCCAAATGTAATGCACACCATATGTATACATATCAATGACAATACGATTTAACATAATACAAACGTGTACAGTAGTGAAACAAACAAGTCGTGTAAACAAACAACTTAACAATTAACGTGCAATTAACGCGAAGATGGAATCTTGGAAACTCGAGTTGTCACAGGCACCACCGATCCGGCCCTGGCTATGATACCATCTGTAACAGCCCAGCGTAACCGCACCATGATATTGTCCGCTTTGGCGGCCAGCACGCCATCGGCATCCGCCCCTCACGGTTTTCAAAACGCGTCATGATGGTGAAGGTATCCAGCCCCTTATCAGGAAGCCTTTGTTCCCCTTCACAACCGATGTTGGATGTCACAGGTGAGCTGCAAAGCTTGCACACATTTAGATTTCACAGTCGTAGTCGTTCAAGAGTTCCATCCAACAACGCCGTCGCATGTTCAAACTTTTCCGGTTCACGGATATGCTGAAGGCTCTTGTGATCGGTATAATTAGTGCATTCGGTACCATACAAGCAATGCCTCCAGGCTTTAAATCCCAAGACTATAGCTTCCCCCCAAGTTGTGAGTCATGTAATCCTTCTCGTGAATCTACAACTTGTTGAGAAACGAAAGCTATGACTCTCTCGTATTACATCAGCACGCAACCGAGACCGTGGATCAAAACAACACAATACACCAAAAAATTACTTGTACCATCAAGTAAGGACAATATTCAGTGCATCATAGAGTTTGGCTTCAAAAGCTGAAAAGACGTTCTCCTGTTTTGTTCCCCACAATTACACGGCACCCTTCTGTGTTAAAGCGGTAAAAGCTGGGCGATCTTCGAAAATCCCTTGATGAATCTGCAATAGTACCTAGCGTGACCAAGAAATTGTTGCATCTCCGAAGGATTCTTCGGTGCCGACCAGTTTCTAATAGGATGGGTCTTGGCGGGATCCACGTGTATTCCCAATTCGTTGACTATGTGACGGAGAAAGTGTACTTCTCGAATCCAGAAGTCACACTTAGAAAGACTTCACATGGAGTTGCTCCTCCCCTGGTTGCTCTAAGATAAGGTACAGGTGCCGCTCATGGTGTTCCTTTCTGCTGGAAATGATTCAAACGTCATCATAAATCACGGTTGATGGATTCGGCGAGATGAGGTTTACACGTACGATTTATGTGATACATCGGATGATAGTCCGATCTTAAGTCGATTTCCGAGTAGAAGCTTGACTCTTGCAGTCGGTCAGGCAGGTCGTCGATGCGGGGTAAAGGATGACGGTCCTTGACTGATACCTTGTTAGGTTCACTATAATCGATGCACACGTGAAGTGACCAACCTTTCTTCTACATGAATAGGACTGAGGCTCCCCAAGGTGAAAATCTAGGTCGAACAAAACCCCTGTCCAACCGTTCCTGAAGTTGATTCGACAATTCTTGCAACTTTCCTGGTGTGAGGCGATACGGAGTACGAGAAATCAGGGCTGCTTCTGTCGTGAGATCAATCTGAGATTCCACCTGACGATGTGGAAGTAATTCCTGGAAGCTCTTCAGGAAACTCATCGGGAAAACCTTGAACAACTGGGAGATCTTCAATCTTCTTTTCCTCAGACCGAGTATCGGTAACCAATGATAGAGTAGCAGAGTAGCTGAAACATTTCTGGGCTTTCGTCACTGAAGTGATACTGACAACCAGTGAATCTCCACCAGGGAGAGATGTACATGCGATTTCTCCTTACATAGGATTTCTACTCGAGGCTTGGGCATCCAGTCCATACCAATGACTACATCGAAGCTTCTAAAAGTAACAGGGAGGAGGTTAATGTTGAACACGTGACCTGAGATATCGTGTTCGCACCCCAAATGAACGTATGAGGCTTAAATTGACTTGTCATCAGTCAGTTCTACAACTTGTCTGGTCTCGAGAGATGTCGGAGTTGAATCAGGGCAGAGGCGAAGAGATTAGTTACCAAAACATACAGATTACCATGTTGTTGTCATACCTGGCGTCACCCACGCCAATCGTAAATGCTCTTCCATGAGCACCACTTCTAGTGTCGTTGTTATCGTTATGAGGATTCCCAACACTATCATTTTTCCCTTGGTTGTTGACGTCTTGACTTAACAACAGTCAATCCTTGTCGAAGTCACCGTCATTTCCATACTGAAGATTATGATTACGAGTACCTTGTGATCACCGTGGCCATTGCCTCTAATGTTGTTGCTTTGTAGACAGATCTCTACGATCTTTTGCCAATTGGGTCCGCCTTCCTGCATTTCTTGACGCATCCTAAGGTACTACCCATGGTGCCAGAAATTACACATCCCATACTCCGGTCGATTGTCAGTGGTTATATCCTGAGTGATTCTTAAGGGTTGACTACCGGAGGTTGCTTACTAGGGCTAGGGACTCGATTGAGGTCGATCTACTGGTGTTCGTTGTCGGTAATCAGGGTCGTCATAATACTAGGGCCGGTAATGTATCACGTTCATCTTCTTTTCAATCGGCATTGCGTGTCGATTGAACAACGCACGGTAAGTCGTTTGAGAATTACAGAGGTGATCTTACTTCTGGATCTGAGACGTCAATTCGTGGAATTCAAGTAAACGAGAAAAGTGAGGAGGGTACCGACCAAACATTCGACACTTCGACATCTAACTCAGAGACGTTTGTACTAGCAACTAACATTCTTATACAGTTCGCTAGACGTTCAGATACGTGCTCAGGCAACACTCAATATCATCGAGATTCGCAAGGATTCAGAGGGAACTGAAAAGATCACGCTCGAGTAGGAGACAATCATTGCTATGACTCCTACGGATTTGTTGTGTTTCTCATTAGATCGAATAATGGAATGGAAGCCCTTTCACACTTGTTAAGCCTCACTGGGACTCACATGCACCCCATATTACTATTATGTGTGCACCCACAATAATAATATGATTTGCATGCTCATCTCAGTTCCTCCTAACTCATGTCAAATGGTTCTTCAAACTCAAATGTCAAACGGAGGTTATCAAAGCGACAAGATCACAAGAATCTAAGGACTACAACATACCAACAACGCATCATAATGTAAACAAGTAATTCATGTAATTATGCTACAGTGACGAGTGTGTGTCCATATGCTATATCGTAAACAAGTGTACACTAGTCATGTAATGTGTACAGTAGGTGAAAAGACGAACCTTGCAATCTGGAGCTAAGTGTCATGGTCGTATTCTCGTATTCAGAACTGTTCGGTTATAGTCTGGTTTTATAAAAACGTTTTAAAACCAAGTTCACTATAACCAGTGGCTCTGATACAAATCTGTCACACCCCCAAAACACCACATGCGGGAACCCTCGCGAGGCGTGTGACGTACCAGGATCTAGCCACCAATCACATTGAACTCATAACAAGATTTCAAAAAGAACTTTCATTTATTAAAATAAGACGTTACCAAAACATTATTTATTATTCAGCGGAAGCATAATACAATAGTTAAGAATTTCGTAACCCAAGTGTATAAAACCATTAGGCTTGTCTCATGATTCCATGTAACTCGACCCATGACCACTCCAGCATCCCAGACAGCAAGTTCCAAATAATTGTACCTATAGACCTGCAAGCATGCAGAAAAAGTGTATCAGCATAACGTTGGCGAGTTAACTAATTTGTTAACCGATTGTTTCCAAGTATTGATTTATATCATGTTGATAATAACTCGATACCGCAAGACGGCTCCTTTTTTCCCTTCCCCAATGCTCTATCAAACGTTGGTCATGATTTTAAAGTTATTAGTTCATGCCCGTCCTATCCAGGTACGTCGTGAGGGTGGCAAACCTAATAGCGCTATCAACTAATAACATCGTTGCCCTACAAGCAACTAGTTCGGTAGTATGATGGGACTTGAGTGATAGAAAAGTGAGTGTATTATCCAACATCAACATTTACTGAAAACTGCGTCATATACCCTACAAGGATATGGGTTTGTAAAAGTCTGTTTGTTTGTTTGCCTGTTTGCCTGTTTGACTGTCCCCACCGGACGAATGCTCGTAAAGAGGAAAGTGAACTCACCTTAGGTTGCTTGGTATGTTATGTTTTGTTACCCGTTCCAAGTTGGTCAACCAAACCCTAATGTGTTTATCAATAACAGTCAGTTTCGTATTCACACAAAACACGTATTCTCCACACATACCACACTAGTAACGTACAAGGATTAGACACACCCTCACACAAGTCATACCAGTTATTCACGTAACTTATCAATACAATGTCATCGTATACACATAATGGTTATTCATGCCTCATACAAGTTTACATTGCAAGCCCATGTCTTATAAAATACATAACAGCTCATAACATCCCATAACTAGCACAAAATGGAAATCATCACATAGCACATTGTTGGCATTCATGTCACATACACATTCCTAGCACAAGTTCATGATTCGAGTAACAGTTTCACAACCTAACACATTATCCGATACAGTGTGCGGCCCAATTGGTTTAAGGGCCCAACCGAAGGTGTGCGGCTGGGTTCCGAGTGTGCGAGCACATAACATCCGTGCGGCCCAGCAAGCAAATAAAACCCAATCAAGTGTGCGACTTAACATTCAATGTGCAATCATGTCATAAATGTACAACGTGTTCTTGTTTGTGCGATTCATGTATTGACATGCAATTCACCAATTACCCAGCCCGTTATTGCATAAAACCCAAGTGAACTATGCGATGCACTCCCTAATGTGCGACCAGCCCCTGAATGTGCGGCCCATCAGTTGTCGGCCCACCCCGGGTGTGCGATTGATTTGTTTTGTGCTGCCCAATCCTAACACGGCCCAAAGAGTGATGACATGAAACAAGTGTGCGATCCTAGGGTTCGTGTGCGACTTCACCCTTTCTTTTCAGTACACTTTCCTTAATTGTGGTTAGTCAGTTTCTCAATCATACCAGTTAATTCCCAGAATTTTTGCAAACAACAATCATCATTAGAACACTATTCCATTCGGATCAAACAACATGATAATCTCTAAACCCGAAGAACAATTTACCGAACAACAATACGCTATCAATATTAGATCTGATCATAATTCATAATCATTAAGTTTAGCAATTCAATCGTACAAGAAACATTCATCATATGGTAACATACAGCCCTCGATTGCATTCATACTATCAAAACTATTCTAATTATAATCCCTAACAAATCATCGATCACAACCAACAATATTAATCATCAAACATAAACGAAGCCATGTACGATCATAAAATAAATCGAAGTATCACATAACACTAACCGAGAAGAGATTTGCGAGTAGAGGAGTATGCTGAAATCGAAAAGGGATCTCCAACTAGGGGAGTTGCCGTCAGCCTTCAAGGAAGAAACGTGAGAGCTAGGGTTTGCCAAAGTTGTTTTGCAATCAAATGAATACCACACACAGCCGTGTGTGTATGCGTCCAAATAAGGGAACCAGACCAGTTGGGCTTGAGGTTTAGGGCCGAGAGTCCAGTTACCCGAACAAAAGAGAGGTGTGCGACTCGATGAATGGTGTGCGAATGAAGACTTGTGCGGTCAGATATAACATTTTCCTAATGCATAAACTTGGAACTAGACACTTAAAATCCAACAGAACAATTATTAAGGTAACATATACAAAACTTGTGTCAAACAGAAGGTGAAACCAGGAATCAGCATAATGAAAGGACTCTTGAATTTACGAGTTGTCACATATATAGTGAAGAGTTCAAACGAGGAGAAATTTTTTATAAGAAGAAAAAAGTAGAAATTTCAACCAATAAGAATGTTTTATTTTACTTCATTTAATATAAGTATTTAATATTACTATAAGGGTACATTGGTAAATCTACATAGGACATTAATTTGTAGTCTTCCTTTTTAATAGCTAACTACATTAAATTTTTTGTAACTTATCTTCAAAATATATATTTTTTTTAGAAAAATAAAATAAAATAATTTAAAGGGTAGGATAAATTAGAGTTGTGTAGGATAAATTTCAAAAATGATAGTGTGACACCCCAGGAAAATCAGGAAAACAACGCAACTTAACTAGCTTCCTCAGTAACCATGCGCTAAATTTCGGGACGAAATTCTCTTAACAGGGGGAGAATGTGACAACCCTCAAATTTACATGTAACCGTACAGTTTATTAATAATAATTAATGTGCTTGACGACTGGGTGGAATTACTTAACTGATATCTGTGTTATGCTTACACGTATTTGTTAATATACTAATAGTGTACAAAAAGGTCACTAAATAGTCCGTTATAATTTACTAAGTGTTAGAAATTAAAAGTGTTACAAAAATATACATAAAAGACACTTTACAAATTAATTAAGCACTTTAACGAAACAGTATCCAACCGAACAACCGAACTTAACCCGGAGCATAAAAATATTGTCATTGACATTATTTTTCCTTTGCCAGTTAGGGTCCCCGAATACCCTAACCCCCGTTATAAATTATAACACACAAATAACTAATCATAATCCCTAACTAATCAAACTAGATTATTTGACCAAACTAGTTGAAATCCCACTAACTTCCCCACCCCCTTGACCATTCGGTTACCATGTGGGGGACATCCCACTAAATCTTGTGATTATAATAATCCACATGCCCAATATCTTCACTACACATTACCTAGTGGGTAATTAAGAGACATGGACTATAAGGAAGCATGAGGGGTTCACCATTTGCATTCATAATTTACTTAACAAAAAAAAATTCACATCTCTTTCACTCCCTCTCTTGAACTCACGGCTGCAACCACAAGCCACACCACACCCACTTTTCAATTTCATTCAAGTCATTCCAAGCTTATACAAGTGTGAGGGATCACGCATAAGGAAGCTCGGTGCACCCGGATTGCCAAGGACCTCACTACGTTGCTTTTAACCACTCGTTTTTCGACTAGTTTCTTCCCTAGCCTCGAGCTAGTAGTAAGTGACTCTAAACATCTTCTTGATCTATTCTAAAGTGGTTAATAAGAGTTTCGTCGGTTGAAAATCACTAACATATAAGATCACCAACTAAAAGTCTACTAAAGTGATGAACAAGGTGGTTAATGGATGAATATTAGTGTAAATCATGTAGATCTTGTGTGATTATGATTATTGGCTGATTATCTGATGTTTTACTGATTAATATTAATGTGTGATGTTGTTGTGGTCACTAAGCGTGATTAACGGAATCAACCGAACACAAGTTAGAGTGTGAAAACAGAATATGTCCCTGTTTTACAGCCAACTTGAGTTGGCTGTAAACAGGCCTTAAACTCAACGAAAAACCGATATTTTGAATCTAAAATATGTTATTATGAAATACGGTTCTAATGGCACCGGAATCGTAATTTTTGGACTCTGTTTGCTGTTTTTAAAGTGTTAATTTGTAACAGCAACTTAAGCTGAATTTTGACAGCAATAAATGGGTGTCATACTTTCAGTCATAATCTGAGTTTTGTGATGAATCGGACCATGAAATTTGTACAGTAGATGAAAACCGATGCATTTGTAATTACCCCACAGGAATTTCATAAATCGGACACTCGATGAATTTTTAATAAATTTTTCCGTGGACTGTGGTCAGAAATACATAAATCTGAGTTCAGTCTGGAATATGAATTTTTATAAAATATTGGTAATGAACCGGACCCCGATATTTTTACACAATAAATTATGGAACGTTTAAGACATCCTGTAAAAATTTGGGAATTTTTGGAATAGTTTAACTATTTTATTAAAATGTCCGAAAACAGCCGGTTTTGAATATAAATGCTGAAATGACATAAGTTGTGACTCGCGTGTCTAAATGTCGAGTATGCTATATGTGAATGATCTAACATGTTATATATGTTATGTGCATTATCATATGTTTGATTTTGAGTGGGGAATGGATGGGAAACTTAGATGGGCATAAACCGTTAAAGTGATGCATGGTGTGTGATAGATACGTGTAGGAACTTTGTGTTCTATTTGAAAGCCACTAAATGACTAACTGGCAAATCATACTAGGACGTGATTGACCGACCTTGACTGTTAGCTATATGGAGAATCTAACCGAGCAAACCGAGGTGAGTTCACACACTTTCTAAGGCATGGGATTCCCTGTGGTTTTGGAATGGGTTAAAGAATTAAAACTAAATCTACATGTCCTCCTTGGGTAGGATATGTACGGCCATCCTCCATAGAGTGGATGCCATTATTAAACCTACGAATTCTCCTGGTGCAGAATACGTACGTTCGTCCTCCTGGTGCAGGACAACAACCTTAAAACTAGCTAGACAAAACTCTATCAATAAGTCCCTCTTCATATCGACTTAATCGCCGAGGCCAATGGCGAGCGGGTCATTAGTTAATAGCGCTATTAGGTTTAACAAACCTCACACCGTGCCGTTCGGACGGGCGTGTACTAATGGACTATGGCAAACTGTCAGTGATGATAGACACTGATGTAGGGCATAACTATTGTTCGTAGTAGTCGATATCATACCGTCTAGTAGTTCAAATGGGGAAAGCCCCCCACCGGTTATGGTTATGGTTTGGGTAATGAAAAAGGAACTGGTTAAACATACTTTCAACTACGGGGTAACCCCCACGGCAATTACGCCAACGAAAGTCAAACCACGTTTTTCAGAAAACAACTTAAAACTAAACAACCAAACGTGAACTCACTCAACTTTGTTGTTGACTAGTTGTCACATGCCTTGCAGGTCGCTAAACACTTGGAGCTTGCACGAGGAAGGAGTCGTCGGACTGTTATGTTCCGTTCTTATTATTTAAGTCCGTATGAACTTATTAAACTTGCGTTCTGAACTTTAAAACTATGGACTTATGTTTTGAACTTATGTTTTATGCTTCCGCTGTTAACCTAAAATCGGTTTACTTCCTTTTGGTCACCAATCGTATTGTGTTGGTTTTATTTACTTAATTATGCTGTTCAATATAATTGGTGGCTCGATCCTGGCCACGTCACGCCTCCAAGCGGTGGTACTCCGCATGGTGGATTTTGGGGGTGTGACATATTGGTATCAGAGCCATTGGTTATAGTGAACTTGGTTTTAAAAAGGGAAAGGCTTTTTGATAAAACCAGACTATAACCTGTACAGTGCTCAACGATCCACAACGATGCTTCGCTCCACGTGCAAGACTCGACCCATAAATGGTATGATTTATGTTATATTGTCGGTTAGATAGTTCTCACTGTGCATTAGATAATGTGATAATTGCTATTTGAACCTTGTGTGCTTACTCTCTAATGTCGTCCCACACTTACGCACTTTCGCGACACTTTCCTCACTTACGTTGCTTCGTTATGAAGATCATGAGCGGACGCGGAGGACGTATCAACCTCACTCAAGCCCAGTTGACGGCTTTGATCAACGAACGAGTCGCTGAGGCACTAGCGGCTAACCCAGTAGGAGGTATAACCTGCTATACCAACTCACCTTAGGACGTTTAGATCCTACCTTCACAAACCAACCCTCGTGCTTAACCTTGTCTATTATTCTCACACAACAGGTCAACATGCTCAACCTCCTGTGTGCACATTCAAAACGTTCATGGACTGCCGACCTACTACTTTCAGTGGCACCGAAGGAGCAGTGGGCCTTCTTCACTGGTTTGAAAAGCTTGAGTCAGTTTTCGAGATGTACGAATGCCCCGAAGACCGTAGGGTGAAATATGCTACCGGAACACTTGAAGGAGCTGCTTTAACCTGGTGGAAGGCACAGGTTCAACTACTAGGACTGGCAGTTGCTAATGCCACACCCTGGAATGGTTTCAAAGAGCTGATCAAGGAGGAGTACTGTAGTCGGGATGACATCCACAAGCTAGAAGTGGAATTTTACAATCGGAAGATGACGGGGTCTGAGATTGAGGCGTATACTAAGAGGTCAAACGAGCTGGCCATCCTGTGTCCAACTATGGTGGACCCTCCCATCAAACGAATTGAGTTGTATCTCAAGGGCCTTGTGCCAGAGATCCAAAGTCACGTGACTTCAGCCAACCTGGGTACCATACAGCAAATCATCAAGTTGGCCCATCGACTCACTGACCAGGCGGTGGAGCAAAACAGACTGCCCAAACGAATCAATGCCACAGCTACTTCTGATGCACCTACCAACAACAAGCGAAAATGGGATGGGAACTCCAGTAAAGGTTCAACTTCAGTTCAGTCTCAACAGCGAAAGACTGATGACTACCAGAGTCCCGGTCAGCAATCTTCTGGTAACCAAGGACAGGGTGGATACCGAGGGAACCACCCCAAGTGCAACCGGTGCAACAAACATCACAGCGGGCAGTGCAACAAAGGTCGTTGCCTGAGGTGTAATAAGTTCGGTCATGAAGCAAAGGATTGCAGGAGCGCCCGACCAGCAAATCAGAATCGCCAACAACAACAACAAGCCCCACAGAACCACCAGCAGCAGCATCAGCAGGGAAATAAAGGATGCTTTCAGTGTGGCGCTGAAGGCCACTTTAAGTGGAACTGCCCCCAGCTGAACCAAAACCAGAACAATAACCAAGGAAATGGGAACCACAATGGGAATAACAATGGAGGCAACAATGGAGGCGGCAATGGGGGAAACAACAATGGCAATGGGGCAAGAGGTCGTGCTTTCGTGATTGGTCAGGGTGACGCAAGGAACGATCCCAACGTTGTGATGGGTAAGTTTCTTCTGGACGACTTCTTTGTTACTGTTTTATTCGATTCAGGTGCCGATACTAGTTATGTGTCCGTAAAAGTTAGCCAAATGCTTAAGCGCACTCCAACACTTTTGAACACCAAACACACGGTAGAGCTAGCAAATGGTAAAAGTCTTGAAGCCACACACGTAGTTAAAGGTTGTAACCTCGTCTTAGCTGGTCAGACTTTCTCTATCGATCTTATTCCTATCACACTGGGTAGTTTCGACGTCGTTATTGGGATGGATTGGCTATCTCATCATCAAGCGGAGATTGTTTGCAAGGAGAAAATCGTCCGCATTCCTCGTTCTGGTGAAGAACCTCTCATGATTCGTGGCGACAAGAGTGGTGCTGTCGAAGGCATCATCTCTTTCCTTAAGGCCCAGAAGTGTTTGCGAAAGGGCCACACTGCCATTCTAGCACTCGTTACTGACACATCAACGGAAGAGAAGAGAATTGAAGACATCCCTATTGTGCGCGATTTTCCTGAGGTATTTGCTGAGGAATTACCTGGTCTTCCGCCCCATCGCCAAGTCGAGTTTCAAATCGAGCTAGCTCCTGGAGCAGCGCCAGTAGCTCGAGCACCATATCGTCTAGCTCTATCAGAACTCGAAGAACTGTCCACGCAATTACAAGAACTCTTGGAAAAGGGTTTTATACGTCCTAGCTCTTCGCCCTTGGGAGCTCCAGTCTTGTTCGTAAAGAAGAAAGATGGTACTTTCAGAATGTGTATTGACTACCGCGAACTTAACAAGGTGACTGTGAAGAATCGTTATCCTCTTCCACGTATTGACGACTTGTTCGACCAGTTGCAAGGGTCGAGCTATTACTCTAAGATTGATTTGAGATCGGGATACCATCAGCTGAGAGTCCGAGATGAGGACGTCTCCAAAACAGTATTCAGAACTCGCTATGGCCATTACGAGTTTCTGGTTATGCCATTCGGGCTAACGAACGCACCAGCGGTCTTCATGGATCTCATGAACCGAGTGTGCAAGCCTTACCTGGATAAGTTCTTTTATGTGTTCATCGACGATATCCTGATCTATTCTAAGAGTCAGGAGGAACACGAGCAGCATCTACGACTTATGGTGGAACTTCTTCGAAAAGAACAGTTGTTTTCAAAATGTGACTTCTGGCTTCGCAAAGTCCACTTTCTAGGCCATGTGGTAAACAAGGATGGAATTCATGTGGATCCATCTAAGGTTGAATCGATCAAGAACTGGCCTGCACCCCGCACACCAACAGAAATCCACCAATTCTTGGGTTTGGCAGGATACTACAGAAGGTTTATCAAAGATTTCTCCAAGATTGCGCAACCTCTCACTTCACTGACTCAGAAAGGTGTCATCTACCGTTGGGGTGATGCACAGGAGTCCGCATTTCAACACCTAAAGGATAGACTTTGTAGCGAGCCTATCCTTTCATTGCCTGAAGGCATAGATGATTTCGTGGTTTATTGCGACGCTTCCATCCAAGGACTTGGTTGCGTATTGATGCAACGTGACAAGGTCATTGCCTACGCATCGCGCCAACTTAAAGTTCACGAAAGGAACTACACTACACACGACTTGGAACTGGGAGCAGTTGTTTTCGCACTTAAGATATGGAGACATTACCTGTACGGTACCAAGTGCACCATTTAGACCGATCACAGGAGTCTCGAGCATATCTTCAAGCAAAAGGAGTTAAACATGCGACAACGCCGATGGGTCGAACTCTTGAATGATTACGAATGCGCTATCAAGTATCATCCGGGCAAAGCCAATGTTGTAGCCGATGCCCTCAGTCGAAAGGATACTATACCTAAGCGTGTACGTTCTCTACAGCTTACCATCCAATCTAACCTTCCCGCTCAGATTCGTGATGCTCAGGTTGAAGCATTGAAAGTAGAGAACATCAGGGCTGAATCCCTACGAGGATCGAGGCAGCGGCTAGAACAAAAGGAAGACGGCGCTTACTATGTAACAGGGCGCATCTGGGTTCCACTTTATGGAAACTTACGCGAGCTTGTGATAGACGAAGCGCACAAGTCTCATTATTCGGTACATCCTGGTTCGGATAAAATGTACCACGACCTCAACACTACGTATTGGTGGCCTGGCATGAAAGCCCACATAGCAACCTACGTCAGGAAGTGCTTGACTTGTGCGAGAGTCAAGACTGAATATCAGAAACCATCAGGCCAACTTCAACAACCAGAGATACCTAAATGGAAATGGGAGCAAATTTCCATGGATTTCGTTACTGGCCTGCCTAGATCTCAACGCGGAAACGATACCATTTGGGTGATCGTAGATCGACTGACCAAGTCTGCACATTTTCTGGCCATCAAAGAAACGGATAAGTTTTCTACTCTTGCAGACATTTATCTAAAGGAAGTAGTGTCAAGGCACGGAGTGCCAACCTCCATCATTTCTGATCGTGACGCGCGTTTTACTTCTGAACTGTGGCAAGCTATGCACAAGTCTTTTGGCTCACGTTTAGATATGAGCACCGCTTATCACCCACAGACGGATGGGCAATCTGAACGCACCATCCAAACCCTTGAAGACATGCTTAGGGCATGTGTAATCGATTTTGGTAATGGCTGGGAAAAGCACCTCCCGCTAGTGGAGTTCTCATATAACAACAGCTACCACACCAGCATTCAGGCCGCTGCGTTCGAGGCATTGTACGGACGCAAATGTCGATCACCTCTCTGTTGGGCAGAAGTTGGTGACAGTCAAATCACTGGCCCAGAACTTGTGGCAGATACCACCGAGAGAATTGCTCAGATACGACAGCGAATGGCGGCAGCTCGTGACCGTCAGAAAAGCTATGCTGATAAGGGAAGAAAACCACTCGAGCTCCAGGTTGGGGATCGAGTGCTACTCAAAGTCTCACCTTGGAAGGGTGTAGTCCGCTTTGGCAAACGAGGGAAACTCAATCCGCGTTATGTCGGACCATTTGAAGTCACCGAGAAAATTGGCAAAGTCGCCTACAAGTTGAACCTACCTGAAGAACTCAGCGGAGTTCACAACGTTTTCCATGTGTCGAATCTGAAGAAGTGTCTGTTAGATGAGACCCTCATAGTTCCTCTTAAGGAACTCACAATCGACGACCAGCTGCGATTCATCGAAGAACCAGTAGAGATTACGGATCAAGACGTTAAGATCCTCAAGCATACCAGGATACCTCTGGTCCGAGTTCGTTGGAATGCTCGTCGTGGCCCAGAGTATACCTGGGAACGAGAAGACCAAATGAAACTCAAGTATCCCCAACTGTTTAAGAAAAACGCAACCACTACTGAGGCTGAAGCTACTGTAGAATTTCGGGACGAAATTCCAAATCAACGGGGGGATGATGTGACACCCCAGGAAAATCAGGAAAACAACGCAACTTAACTAGCTTCCTCAGTAACCACGCGCTAAATTTCGGGAAGAAATTCTCTTAACATGGGGAGAATGTGACAACCCTCAAATTTACATGTAACCGTACAGTTTATTAATAATAATTAATGTGCTTGACGACTGGGTGGAATTACTTAACTGATATCTGTGTTATGCTTACACGTATTTGTTAATATACTAATAGTGTACAGAAAGGTCACTAAATAGTCCGTTATAATTTCCTAAGTGTTAGAAATTAAAAGTGTTACAAAAATATACATAAAAGACACTTTACGAATTAATTAAGCACTTTAACGAAACAGTATCCAACCGAACAACCGGACTTAACCCGGAGCATAAAAATATTGTCATTGACATTATTTTTCCTTTGTCAGTTAGGGTCCCCGAATACCCTAACCCCCGTTATAAATTATAACACACAAATAACTAATCATAATCCCTAACTAATCAAACTAGATTACTTGACCAAACTAGATTACTTGACCAAACTAGTTGAAATCCCACTAACTTCCCCACCCCCTTGACCATTCGGTTACCATGTGGGGGACATCCCACTAAATCTTGTGATTATAATAATCCACATGCCCAATATCTTCACTACACATTACCTAGTGGGTAATTAAGAGACATGGACTATAAGGAAGCATGAGGGGTTCACCATTTGCATTCATAATTTACTTAACAAAAAAAAATTCACATCTCTTTCACTCCCTCTCTTGAACTCACGGCTGCAACCACAAGCCACACCACACCCAGTTTTCAATTTCATTCAAGTCATTCCAAGCTTATACAAGTGTGAGGGATCACGCATAAGGAAGCTCGGTGCACCCGGATTGCCAAGGACCTCACTACGTTGCTTTTAACCACTCGTTTTTCGACTAGTTTCTTCCCTAGCCTCGAGCTAGTAGTAAGTGACTCTAAACATCTTCTTGATCTATTCTAAAGTGGTTAATAAGAGTTTCGTCGGTTGAAAATCACTAACATATAAGATCACCAACTAAAAGTCTACTAAAGTGATGAACAAGGTGGTTAATGGATGAATATTAGTGTAAATCATGTAGATCTTGTGTGATTATGATTATTGGCTGATTATCTGATGTTTTACTAATTAATATTAATGTGTGATGTTGTTGTGGTCACTAAGCGTGATTAACGGAATCAACCGAACACAAGTTAGTAAGTTAGAGTGTGAAAACAGAATCTGTCCCGGTTTTACAGCCAACTTCAGTTGGCTGTAAGCAGGCCTTAAACTCAATGAAAAACCGATATTTTGAATCTAAAATATGTTATTATGAAATACGGTTCTAATGGCACCAGAATCGTAATTTTTAGACTCCGTTTCCTATTTTTAAAGTGTTAATTTGTAACAGCAACTTAAGCTGAATTTTGACAGCAATAAATGGGTGTCATACTTTCAGTCATAACCTGAGTTTTGTGATGAATCGGACCATGAAATTTGTACAGTAGATGAAAACCGATGCATTTGTAATTACCCCACTAGAATTTCGTAAATCGGACACTTGATGAATTTTTAATAAATTGTTCCGTGGACTGTGGTCAGAAATACATAAATCTGAGTTCAGTTCGGAATATGAATTTTTATAAAATATTGGTAATGAACCGGACCTCGATATTTTTACACAATAAAATATGGAACGTTTAAGACATCCTGTAAAAATTTGGGAATTTTTGGAATAGTTTAAATATTTTATTAAAATGTCTGAAAACAGCCGGTTTTGAATATAAATGCTGAAATGACATAAGTTGTGACTCGCGTGTCTAAATGTCGAGTATGCTATCTGTGAATGATTTAACATGTTATATATGTTATGTGCATTATCATATGTTTGATTTTGAGTGGGGAATGGATGGGAAACTTAGATGGGCATAAACCGTTAAAGTGATGCATGTTGTGTGATAGATACGTGTAGGAACTTTGTGTTCTATTTGAAAGCCACTAAATGACTAACTGGCAAATCATACTAGGACGTGATTGACCGACCTTGACTGTTAGCTATATTAAGAATCTAACCGAGCAAACCGAGGTGAGTTCACACACTTTCTAAGGCATGGGATTCCCGGTGGTTTGGGAATGGGTTAAAGAATTAAAACTAAATCTACATATCCTCCTTGGGTAGGATATGTACGGCCATCCTCCATAGAGTGGATGCCATTATTAAACCTACGAATTCTCCTAGTGCAGAATACGTACGTTCGTCCTCCTGGTGCAGGACAACAACCTTAAAACTAGCTAGACAAAACTCTATCAATAAGTCCCTCTTCATATCGACTTAATCGCCGAGGCCAATGGCGAGCGGGTCATTAGTTAATAGCGCTATTAGGTTTAACAAACCTCACACCGTGCCGTTCGGACGGGCGTGTACTAATGGACTATGGCAAACTGTCAGTGATGATAGACACTGATGTAGGGCATAACTATTGTTCGTAGTAGTCGATATCATACCGTCTAGTAGTTCAAATGGGGAAAGCCCCCCACCGGTTATGGTTATGGTTTGGGTAATGAAAAAGGAACTGGTTAAACATACTTTCAACTACGGGGTAACCCCCACGGCAATTACGCCAACGAAAGTCAAACCACGTTTTTCAGAAAACAACTTAAAACTAAACAACCAAACGTGAACTCACTCAACTTTGTTGTTGACTAGTTGTTACATGCTTTGCAGGTCGCTAAACACTTGGAGCTTGCACGAGGAAGGAGTCGTTGTGGTGTACGGACTGTTATGTTCCGTTCTTATTATTTAAATCCTTATGAACTTATTAAACTTGCGTTCTGAACTTTAAAACTATGGACTTATGTTTTGAACTTATGTTTTATGCTTCCGCTGTTAACCTAAAATCGGTTTACTTCCTTTTGGTCACCAATCGTATTGTGTTGGTTTTATTTACTTAATTATGTTGTTCAATATGATTGGTGGCTCGATCTTGGTCACGTCACGCCTCCAAGCGGTGGTACTCCGCATGGTGGATTTTGGGGGTGTGACAGATAGCGTGGAGGAAAATAGTCTTTATGACTAATTAATTAGTAAAAAATGATAATAAATGAGATAAGTGAAAAAAAAATTTAATGTTTTACAAAATTACCCTTTGTTCTTTTTCTTCTCAATTAAATTTTCTTCTCAATAAACCTTTCCATATATATATATAGGGTAAGGTTCATGCGAGAACCACCCTTATTGCGAGAACCGCGAGAACCAATGTGAACACAAAATAAAATCTAAAAAAAATCAAAAAAGCACTCAAAAATTTTTTTTTATTTTTTTTAATATTTTTTAATAAAAAATCGCTATATTTCGTTACCATAAAAAAAAAAAAAAAAACTTTTTTTTTTCGAGTAACAGTTATCCATGCACATGTGCATATGTATCATTACTTCAACAAATTCGGTAATACGTTATCAGGAATAGACAATTGCACTTTAATTTAGAATACCATTAATAATACACTACTTTTTACATTACCAATATTCAAAATGCACATGTGCATAATTAGGTATAACTATGATATAACGTGTTTTGGTACAAAAAGTTTGTGATTTTGAATGGAGAAGTAGACCCATATACATGTTTTTTGGTTAGTTATATCTAGTGGTTGATGGTTTGGTTATAGTTGTCAATTTTTTATGTAATATGTTGATTGGATGGTATAAATGGTGTTTACATACATGTAATAAAGTGAAAATATTGTTAATGGTATTGTATTATGGATGATAGGAGGTAATGGTATTGTATTATGGATGGTAGGAGGTAATGGTAGTGTATTATGGATGGTATGATAGATGAAAGGGAAAGTGTATTCAAAGTGGTGTACCAAAACACCTTATTTCATGTTGATACATATAAATGCACATGTGCATTTCTAATATTGGTAATGTAAAAAGTAGTGTATTACATATGGTAGTGTAAATGAAAGTGCAATTGTCTAATATATGTAATGAATTACGGAATTTGTCAAAGAAATGACAAAAATGCACATGTGCATGCTTGTGTATTATGGATGGAATGATAGATGAAAGAGAAAGTAGTGTACCAAAACACCTTATTTCCTGTTGATACATATAGATGCACATGTGCATTTCTAACATTGTTAACGTAAAAAGTAATGTATTACACGTGTTAGTGTAAATGAAAGTGCAATTAACTATTATTTGTAATGAATTACGGAATTTGACAAAGAAACGATACATATGCACATGTGCATGGAGAACTGTTACTCGAATTTTTTTTTTTTTTTTTTTTTTATTAACAAAATATTGCGAATTTTTCAAAAAAAATTGTAAAAAAATTAAAGAAAAAATTTTTGGGTGTTTTTTAGATTTTTTTAGGAATTACTGTTTGTGTTCACACTGGTTCTCGCGGTTCTCGCAATAAAGGGTGGTTCCTAACGGATCTTTGTCCTATATATATATATATATATATATATATATATATATATATAGGAATAAGTTAAAATGAGAACCACCTCGAGTTGTAAGAACCGCGAGAACCAAGTGCCACGGAGGGCCGTTGACCACGAAATTTTTTTTACACCTAGATCCGTATATTTTAAGACCGGGTGTAAATTTTGGGTTCAAACGGCGCGCCCGAGGGGGTAGTTTTTTACGCCCAAAGTTTGGTAAAAAAAAAAAAAAAAATTAAAAAAACCAAACTTTGGGCGTAAAAAACTACCCCCTCGGGCGCGCCGTTTGAACCCAAAATTTACGTACGTTGTTAAAATATACACATCTAGTTGTAAAAAAAATTTCGTGGTCAACGGCCCTCCGTGGCACTTGGTTCTCGCGGTTCTTACAACTCGAGGTGGTTCTCATTTTAGCCATCCCCTATATAGGAATATATATGGGATGGTTCAAATGAAAACCACTTTTATTGTGAAAACTCGAAAACCACTTTTATATGAAAAAAAAAATTCAAAAAAAAAATTTTTTTTTGGTTGTACTGCACATGTGGAGTACACTAATACGGAAAGCCTAAACCACTTAACCCACCCCCCACCGACACCCCCCAAAAACCTAAACCCCCCACCCCCCAAAAACCTAAATTCACCCTCCCACCAAAAGCCTAACCCCCCACCCTCCAAAAACCTAAACCCCCCCACCCTCCCGAAAACCTAAAACTAAACCCTAAACATAAACCCGAAAAAAACCTAAACCCCCCCCCCCCACACCCAAAAAGCTAATCCTAATCCTAAACCTCCAAAAAAACTAACCCTAAAAGCTAAACTAGACTCGAAAAGCTAATTTTAAGCATGTAATGCAATTGTAGTACATGTTATATTGCACATGTGCACTACTATAATAATAGTATTGAAAACAAGACGACACCATAAATCTTTTTTTATGTCATAAAAAATATGCTCGAATATACTTGAATGAAAGATACAAAAATTTGTGATCTTATGGTGCCATTTTTGTTTTAAAATGATAACGTATGGAGAAATGAGAAATGTTTGAAAAGTTATATATTTTGTTTTCCAATTTTACCCCTCCTTCATTAAAAGTCTCCCCCCCCCCCCCCTCCTTTTTAGTGGTTTTTAATTAGTTTTCGAGTTTTCACAATAACTAGTTGTTTTCATTTGAACCTTCCCCTATATATATAACTAATTAAAAAAAGCCTAAAAAACACACCAAAAAAATTTATTTTTTTTCAATTTTTTTATAAAAAATCGCAGGTTTTTGTATATAAAAAAAACTTTTTTTCAAAAAAAAAAAGATTTCGTATTACAGATATGTAATACTACACATGTGTATGTGTACTATGTGCAAGACAAAAAAAAAAATTTGAAAAATTTTTTTATATACTAAAAGTAGCCAAAATTATTATGCAAAAAAAAAAAATTTGGTATGTTTTTTTGGCATTTTTAATTAGTTTTCGAGTTTTTCACAATAACTAGTGGTTTTCATTTGAACATTCCCCTATATATATATATATATATATATATATAGGGGATGGTTAGATAGAAAACCCTATCTATATGAAAAACCTTAGAAAACCCAACCTCCCGACATTTTTTTTTTTTGAAAAAAATAACACATGTTATATACATGTTTTTAAGAGTTTTGGGCCAAAAAAATCAAAAAAGCGCCGAAAGGGATCTTTTTAAAAAAAAAAAAAAAATTTCAGCAAATTCTGGCATTTTTGACTAACACATGTTAGGCGACCGGACATTGCTGAAATTTGTTTATTTTTTTTAAAAATATCCCTTCGGCGCTTTTTTGATTTTTTTGGCCCAAAACACTCTAAAACATGTATATAACATGTGTAATTTTTTTCAAAAAAAAAAAATGTCGGGAGGTTGGGTAAAAATGGTTTCCCTTTTGGGTTTCCAGAGTTTTCTAAGAATTTGAGGGTTTTTTATCTAGCATTATCCTATATATATATATATATATAACATTAATAACATGAGTTTTTTAAGAAGTTGATTTTTTTCTATTAATTCGAATGGAGTTAACTCGAAGTTGAACTGTCGTATTCAAATTTCTAATTCAAATCGATGTTTTTGAATCTATTTGTGGGATATACCGGATACGATTGTTGTTATCGTTTACTCTGATATTTAATTTCTTCGTTAATGCTTTCTTTCAATTATGGTAATAATAAATTGATAAAATTGCATAAATCAACCCTTTGTTGTACGAGTATACTGTAATTTATATATTTCACTATGAAATCAGCTAAACCAAATCTTTATGTTCATGTTTTGTTACAGAGGTGAACCTTTAACAAAAAAGTCGTTTGTTTTTCTTGTTAACCCCTCTCACATGCATTCCATGTGAGGGTATTATGGTTTTTTCTCATGTTTTTTATTTAATATATATTTTTAATCAAAGTCCAATTCTCTCCCTCGTTTCCCAAAGCAACAACCCCACACACACATACTCTAAGGCCTAGAGTGTGGTATAGCGCCCCTGACCAAATCACCATTTTTAGCGCCCTTTAGCGCCCCATAGCCACCCCTGGGCGCCAAAGGGGTCGCCATGGAGAGGGCTCCATTGTAGTAACGAGCGCTAAAAGGGGTGCAGGTGGGGCCCATTCTTTTCAACCAATCAAATCTTTTGCTCTTTATTATTATTTTTTCTATTTGTTTAATAGGGGGCTTTAAACCATTGCATGCAAGTTAAAGGTAGAGGCTTTGAATCCCCCTATGTGACATGGCGTTGATTTGACGCGATAAAGCCCCTAAAGGCTTTATACCACACCCCCAGCCTAAACATAGATCTATCTAGATAGAGAGACAAAGAGAAACAAGAGAGAGAAAGAGAGTCGGAGTGAAGAAAGAGACAGAACGATGGCAATGAGAGGCGGAAGCGACTGATGATCATGGTGGTGCTATCACCGGTGACGGAGACATGAACAATGATGGGCTCTAAGGTGACAACGGCGGCGACTGTATTGTGGTAGAAAGAGAGAGATCGGAGATGAAGAGAGAGGGAAAGACAGAGATCGGAAAAAAGAAGAGAAATGATCAGAGACAAAAGCCGACCATGGTCTCCGACCGGCTGACCATGGTAACTATTTCACCTCGTAGAGAATTTACCGGAGAATTTGGTCGGATGAAGATGTAATTAGTGAATTGAACGTCGAGTGTATCGCCTATGAATGGAGGAACCAACATTATTAATATATATGCTGAATGTTACAAAAATTCACGATGGGCAATTTTGTATGTGAGTATATGATTTATCTATGGATATGCTATTGATGTTTATGGATATGATATTTTGCTTACAATATTGATGTTTCATGATTTGACATGGCTGTTGCAAGAAACTTTATTAATATGTATGGTGAGTGTAACAAAATTCATGATAGGCAAGTTAAAGAAACCATGGTGTCTTTTTGAAGAAATGTAATCGTTTGACACTGAGGTTAATTTAATTTAATGACACATACGATTTTGATCCCAGGTTTGGTTCAGAACAGTGGTGTTTTGGTGTAAGTGGTGATGAAGGGGTTTGATGGTAGCCTCGGGTGGATGTGGTTGTTAAACGAAGCAGTGTACGGTGGTCTGAAATTTATGATCGGATAGTCATCATAATATAGTTTATTTATAACAAGATTCAAATTTTAACGCATTTAAATGAATTTTAATCATTCCGTATAGTTTAAAAATGAACATTGTCTTCAAGGGGAGGGGAGATGGGTAACCAACACCGATGATTTTCCTATGTGAATTATATATAATCAAAACCTGACAACACCGAAGATGTTTTGACATTGAGGCATGTAAAAAAGTCGACACCAGTAAAAAATAATTGTTACCAATGATGGAATATAAAATAATTTAATTTATGGTCATTTACATATATCCCCTTACTAAGAGCTATTATTACATATTTACCCAGTCACTAAAATCAATTACATATTTCCTCTTCTTAAACACATTAATCCAAGCAAGTATTAGGTGAATGCATATGTCTGTAGCTTTCGTCACGTATCGAGTCTAGTTTTGTTTAGTATTGAATTGTATAGATTAGATTGTATTTCGTATGAAATGGTCGGGATTTTGATGTAAATGACCCTTTCGCACGAAAGAGTCTTTCGTGCGAGAGGGCCATAATGACCAGTTCGTATAAGTTGGCCTACTCGTCCCAGGTGTTTTGGACGAAAGGGCTCTACCTATAAATTGGAGAGTTGGGTCAATCATTTGTAACTTTTGGTAACTGAAGCGAAGCTCTGCCAAAATCGTTTCACAGGTTTTTTAACTTCTTCAAATCAATAGAAACGATTGTTCAACGGTGTCTTTGTGTATTTGTCATCTTTATACTCGGATTCCACACGAGATATGAAGACGTATTAGCCGGTCAGAGCATTTGGGAACCCGAAATGTCCTCACAAGTGGTATCAGAGCTTGGAGACCGTCAACGACTGATAACACAAGATACCAGCAAAATCGAGCCGATTTGGATTTGATTACATCATCTTTCTAATCACATCTCTTCTACTCATCTTCTTTCTACTTAAAACGCAAAATTAACGTTGAATTCATGGACAAAATTTTCTGATTTTTGGATATAACGTGCGAAAACATGACTTAATCAATCCTTGAAAAATTCAAACCAAAATTCAACTAATTCATTGAAAATTCTTGGAAAAACCATGAAAAACACAACCTGAGTTTCACAAGTCGTCCCAGACACTTTCGTACGAATTGACATACTATTTCTGACGAAAGTGCTAAAAAACAGTTTATTAAAAATTGTCACATTCACACGAAATGGACTAATCCCGTTCGTACGAAAGTGATCAGTCTTTATCTGTTCAGTCAAACTTGACCAATTCGTACGAAAGGCATTCCCTTTCGCATGAAAGCAGCTTATCCCTTTTGTTTTAAATTTTGGTTTGACCGTTTGTTGACTTTTTCAGGTACTTTTTCGAGAAATTCAAAGTAAGTAAACATGGAGTCAGAATTTTACAACGAATTCTATGACGCTTTCACGACCGTACCAACATCCACACCAAGAACAGCAACAAATGCGATATCTAAGAGTTTGAGCATTGACAACGCATATGGAACATATCAAAAACCACCAAAGTTAATGAACATGGAAGATTACAATGGGTGGAGTGAGCGTTTTGAAAACTGGGTCAAAGCATATGCATTTGATAGCTGGAGAATGTTAAAAGTTGAATATCAACATCTAAAAAATGATCGTAAAGAAGTAATAGCAATTGAGTCTTTATTGTCAGACGATAGAATGGGATACACTAATGAGTTATAAATGATTACATTTCTGCAACAATCTGTCAGAGATGATATACTTTCTTTGCTTCAACACATAGGATCATCAAAATCAATTTGGGAAGCATTGAAAAACAAATATGAGGGTGGGGCACAAATGATGAAAAGCAATAAATCATTGTTAAAGAAAGAATTTGATCTTTTCAATTGTTTAAAAGGTGAAAACATCAAATAGATGATAGAATGTTATTGTCATCTGTTAATCGAGTTGGATAGATTTCAGATTAAAAAAGGACAAAGAGGAGATAATGTACAAGCTCATTGATGTCGTACCAAACGAAGATGATTGGTCTACATACATCATGATTCTCAAGAATAGTGCAAAGTTTGGTACAATGATGTTACAGATGCTGATTCAAAAACTTGAAGGTCACGAGTTAGAAATTCAAAAGCAGAATAAGATGAGTAACTCAAGTCTTCAACAACCTGTACTATCGAGGGAGTCTATTTTCAAACAACCAATCTTCAAAAATTGGCACAGCATTTAGAGCAGAAAACTCGGTTGGATCACCAAAAAGTAACTCACCAAACAGTGGTTCATCGAGTAGTGGTTTTGGCTTTTAAAACTCAAATGCAAATCCAACCAATCAATCATCTCATGCATCGAATAATCATCAAAATCAAAACAACTCTAATGCAAATGTGATTCAATGCAACATAGCTGTAAACCAGAACAACTCACAGAGCATGAGTGCTGATGCAGCTAAGCAGCAAATGATCTTCTTGGCATCAATTTTGGTAGGGGTGTGCAACAGTTCAGAACCGGGCCGAATCGAACCGAACCGGAACCGTTTAATGCTAAATATAAGAACCGGAATCGAACAGTATTTCAACGGTTCCGATTCGGTTCAAAACCGGGCTAAACGGTTCTCTCCGGAACCGGTTATCAATTAAATCCCAAAACTAACAACAAAATAAAAATAATTAAAACTTTCAAACCGTTTAATATATATAATTAAGAGTTGCAACATTCAAAATTCAAACCAATCAAAATAAAAGTAGCAACAACAAAATGTTTCAAACCATGAAATGGAAGTATACAATGTAAAAAAACAAAATTCAACTAAAAAAACTTTTAGTTAACCACTAAAAAAACTTCATTCAAACATTATATAAAAACTATTTCTGTATTCTTTAATCCTATAAACATTTTTCTAAATATAATATTTAAAGTTTAAATAAAGTAACAGGGTTTTTGAATATGTTATTTAAAGTTTAAACCCAAACCGGTTCTAGCGGTTCTTTAAACAGACCCGTCGATTATAACCGGAACCGAACCGGGAACCGTTTATTCCCAAATTTAAGAACCGGAACCGGACCCGAAATGCAACAATACGGTTTGGATCTAGCGGTTCTGGTTCGATTCCCCAGTTCTGGCAGTTCAAAACCGTAAATTGCTCAGCCCTAATTTTGGAATCTTATGAAAGTCTAGTTGCAGGGAAAATTGGAAACCCCGACATGACTAAAGGAGACTATGACCAAATTGATCCAGAAGAGATGGAGTTAATTGACATTCGATGGTGTATGGCCAGTGTGATTAGACGGGCACAGAGGTTCATGAAGATAACAGGAAGACAATGTGTTGGAGGTCCAACTACTAAACTTGGATTTGATAAATCCAAAGTTACATGTTTCAAGTGTAAACAAAAGGGACACTTCAAACAAGAATGTCCAAACCAGGAGGTAGATGAGAATGTCAATCCATTTCATGTTGATTATTATCGAAAGGCAGTCTACCATCTAAATAAAGAACAACCACCGAAATTCAATTGACAACAGATCGATGAGGGTTCGACAAAAGAGAAAAATCGTGCATTGGTGGTAACCCAGGAGGATGAAGCTTTTAACTGGAACAAATACATTCCAAATGATGGTGTGGCTTTAGTGGCTGAATTGAAGGAAATACAGATGTCTCGAGAAGAACTTTATGCACATATGAAAATGGATAGATTAGTTAGAATCAATTGTGATGCACAAAATGCTATAGATGGGATACTAAAAGGAAATGTTATTTAGATGAAGATGGGAATCCTGATGTGGATTCTAGCATAATAGATTTTAACACAATCCTAAAATCTAAATCTTCTTCTGCGTGTATATTTTCAACTATTTCTATGAACGAAGAACCTGAGAAGAAACATGTGGAAGAGATCATTGACGGGAATCAAGAAATGACGGCTAAGAATCTGACGAAGATTGCCGATAAAGCATTGATGGCGAATCTAAACGAGGTAGAAATACAAACTGAGTTTGCTGAGTCGTCACAAAAGGTTAAGTCAATTGGTAATGATGTTGAGGGTAAGAAGAAATCTGATGATAAAAGTGAGATGAAGTGCAGGAAATGCATGGAAACATGCAGTGCCTGTACTGAGAAAGACGAAATTTTGAAATCCAAAAGTATTGAGTTCACAAAAATTGATGATCTTTTAAAAGAAAGATATAAGAAATTGTTTTACAAGAAAAGGATCTTAAAATAAAACAAAAACAAATCGATGATTTGAATGAAAAGATTGTTCTTTTGAAAAATGATTTGAAACAAGGTGAATTTGTTAGTTATAAAAAGGATTTTGAAATGCAAAAGCTTAAAGAACATAACGACATGTTGAGTTTTGACTATAAGAAAATGAAAGAGGCATATGAGACAATGAACAGAAAAACAAATGAGTTTGTTACACTCGTTCAGAAACAACATGAAACAAATGTGATGTTAAAAATAACTGTCACACCCCCCAAATATCACAAGCGGAGTATCACCGCAGGGAGCGTGATTAACCAGGATCAAGCCACCAATCATATTGAACATTATAATAAAATAAGTAAAATCCAACACAACCAATATGATTAGTGTCACACACAAAAAGTAAAGTCTAAGTTATTCAGCGGAAGCAATAAGTTTCAAACCAAAGTATAAGTTTAAATGTTCATAAAGTTTAACATGGCACACAACGATCCATGTCCCACAACGACTCCTTCCCCATGCAAGCTCCAGTTAAGTGCCTAACGACCTGCAAAGCATGTACCAACGAATCAACAACAATGTTGAGCGAGTTCACAGTTGGTTGTCTGGTTTAAAGTTGTTCCAAAAATCATAAGTTGTTTCAAAAACCATAGTTAAGCAGTTCCTTATTTCCCAAACCATATACCGTGGAGGCTACCCCATGTTGTAAACCACTAGACCCGTTACCATATCGACTACTGACTTTAGTCATGTTTATGTGCCCTGCGTCAATGTCTATCATCATTGACTAAGTGCCCAAGTACATTAGTCCACTCTCGTCCTCTACGGCACGGTGTGAGGCTTGTCAGACATAATAGCGCTATTTAACTAGTGACCAGTTCGCCAATGGCCCAGCGATTAAGTCTATATAAAAATGAGGGACTTCATGATAGAGTTTTGTCTAGTAAGTTTTATGTTGTCATCCTTCCTATGGAGGATGGAGGTACGTATTCTACCCAAGGAGATTACGCAGGATTTAATGTTGTCATCCTTCCCATGGAGGATGGAGGTACGTACCCTACCCAAGGAGAATACGCAGGATTTTAATACAGTTCCTTAACCCATTCCCAAACCACCGGGAATCCCATGCCTTGTAGAAAGTGTGAACTCACCTTAGTTTAGCTCGGTAGATTAAGTTATGGAAAGAAATACGCGAGGTGTAACTGGTCAATCACGTCCTAACATGATTACCATTTAAGGGTTAGTGGGTGTGCTCACGCGAAAACACGAATCCTAGATGTATCGAGAACGTAGCACATTTTAGCATACAATACTAAATATCATGCATGCATTTATCACGACATATCTTAGCGACAACACAAGTGTCACAAAAGACTAAAAATACTCTTCAATAAAAATTTCAGCAATATAGTATATTTTCGGCAGTTTTCGGATTGTTATCCGGAAAAGTTCGTGTACAACAAAATCCCAAAGAATTACAGAATGTTTTAAACGATCCAAATATTATTGTGTCAAAATCTCGGGATCCAATTCATCACCAATTAATTTATAAAATTCATTTACCAGGCTGCAATCAGATTCGTCACTTTCTGACTGGAGTCGACGAAAAAATTCATTTAAAATTCATCGTAAGTCCGATTAACGAAATTCCAGTTGGAGAATTACGGCGACACCCGAGGCCATCTACTGTACGAATTTCACAGCCTAGCTCTATCCAGACTACAAGTTATAATGAAAAGCGTAACATGAATTTTCTGCAGAAAAACGCAGCTTTTGCTGCTGTGTAAAACGACTCATTAAAAATAGTAAACGACCTCAGAAAAATGTAATTCGAGCGCCATTTGAAGCGTTTTTCAAAATAACACGTTATAGACTCAAGAAAATCCAGATTTCATTAAATTATGACCCCGTTACAGCCAACCGAAGTTGGTTGAAACCGTTGGACAGATTCTGTTTTTTTTTTTCAGTTTTTGACATTCTAGTGCAAGTTATATTGGTTCCGTTAACCGATTTAGCGAAAAATAACGACACTCACCCTTCCCTAACAGCAGGTTATCATCATAAATTATGTCATACTCAACCATTCATTAAGAACCAACAAGGTTTACATCTAGATCATACAAAGAAACGAAACTCTAACGACTAAGTGAAACCATAATCGACCTAAACATAATATACACATGGTCTTTCACAACTAGAACTACAAGTATCATCAAGAAGCATCAACAATCATCATGAATCATAAAACGCAACCCAATTTTAAGCTATTACAAGAACCAAAATCAAACTATAAGGATTACCGAGTCGATGAAGTGAATGCGGATTGCTAGACGCCTAAACCTAATGAGGAAGAGGACTTCTTGAGCCTTGCTTGTCGACTAGAGGGTAGTAGAGGGAGACAAAAGTTGAGATTGCAGGTTTAGGGTTTTTGCGTTGCCGGAATTATGATACCGCATGTGGTATACGTAACATTAAAAGGTGTGGTGGGCGGTCTGAATAGTTGGGCTGAAAACATGTTAAGGGATAGGGGTGGCAGCTTAGGTTCTAACTGGGCCATACGAACTTCTTGGGTCGATCAAATGCTAATAGACATTAACCAAATTGTTTAAATAATGAAAGGGAAAGTGTATGATCCTATACACTAATAAGACTTCGAATTAATCTATTTAGTCCACTAGGTATTAATCTATTAATCTATTTAATTCAACCGATATTAACATACTGTTGTTTTAAAATTTAGCTTTATATAAGTTGATAAAACAATCTAATATAATTTTTAGTTATAAAACAGTATGTAGTCTTTCCTTTAACAAACATAATTAGTATTTTATAACTTAATTTTATCTCATATGACTCGATTTTCATGAAAGGTTGTCTTTGGATCTTTTTTTAACATCTAACAATTTTAATCAACTAAATTAATTCATGAACAAGCAAGAATTGAAATTGAACTAGTCAAATTGAAACTGGTTAGTTATTCAACTGCTCAATATGTCCTTGATCATATCATCCCGAAACCCATAGGTAAGGATAAAAATGGAGAAGATGTTTATGGTCATGGGGGCGGTGTTGGGTATAACCGCGTTCCACCCCCTGTGAATAATGATTTTACAATAAAAAACGAGGGGTGGAAAAGGCCTTAAACATCAAGCTTAAAACAGAACAAGCAAAACAAACTGATGTTAAAAAGAATGACAAACTGCCAGAAAACATTGATGTTACTTTTGAAAAAACAGATAAAACCGATGAGGATGGAACTGAATCTGAGGTGGTTAACAAAATGGTAAACAGTGTGTTAAGATCTGAGGCTATCATGATTGTGTTTGTTTGAGATTAATGAAGAAATGGATGAATAACAAAAGGATCAAATGCAGCGGAAATGGAAACAAACTTTACAACACAATCAGAGAGAATTAGTTTTCAGTAAACATATGCTTTTCATTAAGTTGAATGATTACAAAACATAATGATTACAAGACATGCTTACATACTAAAACTCCCCCTCAGCATGAGCTCAATGGTTGATCATACAAGATGACTAGATTGAAGGAGAAAACTCCTTGAATAGAACAGTACAAACTGTTCTATTTATAGTACAGATCAAACCACTGAAGCATCTTTGCTGACGTCACCATGAAAGTGACATCTAATAACCTACCAACCTCTAAGGACTGTTACATACAACCACTGACTATCAAACAACTAATTACATAGACACTGTTTCTACAAACTACTGTTTCACTTTCCACTGATGTAGTCTAAGCACTGATGTTGAACATCAGTGCTTTCTTCAAAGGTGATCAGTCCTTGAATGAGCAGCACTTTGGTCTTCAACAGTACTTAGGAGACATCAGCAGATAGAGCTTCAGTTCTTTAATCTTTATCAGTGCTTGGCCTATCAGTGGTTGGGATGATCAGTGTTTGGAGACTATCAGTTGTTAGATCCACTTACAAGGGGAAAGTCTTTGTATAAGCACTGATTATGATGATCCACTGCTTTGAACCTGTTTTTGCTATATATCATATGTTCCTCTGTAGGGTTCAATCCCAACAATCTCCCCCTCAAATAAATGATCCCAAAACTCTTCATTATTCTTGGATTTTTATTGCCTCATCAAATATTCCCTAACTTGTCCTTTGAATTGTAACTCAAAGTCCATGGAACTTGTGTCATCCTCATCCCTGCACAGTGGAAGCTCAAGTAGATCCTGTAGATCTTCAACACCCAGGCCAAGTGCTTGTTCCCTTGATATATGCTTCACCTCACCATTGGATTTGAGCAAAGTCAATACGTGGGTCTGTTTATCAGATTTCCACTTTAGTATTTTTCAATCCAATGGGTTTCTTAGGAGACTCGTTATTGTTAATGAGTTTGGAGATTGAGGCCTGGTGATGACAACTTGGGCAGGGTCTTGAGATTTTGCTGATTCTTGTTGTTCTGCCCTAAGTGTCTGAAGAACCATCTTCATGATATATTCTTCTGAAGCTTGGTCTTCTTTTGATATTGGTGTTGTATCCATCTGCTTTTGTTTCTGCCTTTGATAAAAGATGGCAGTAGTTGGAACAGTTGGTTTTCTGATAGGTAACTTTTGTGGTTTGGCTGGAACCACTGCTTCAGGATAAACAGGCTTTTGAGGAGCAGTGGGATTTCTTGTTCTCAACTCTTCCAACCTTTTGTAGTTGGCTATCATTTTATCCTCTGTGAACCTTGTGACCTGGTTCCTTGACCCATAATCAGCAGCAATTAGTTCTTCTTTCATTCTTTTCAGCCTTAGGGTCCTTTCTGGTACATTCTTCTTGTACTTGGCCCATACTGGAGGAGTTTGCTTGACCTTTTCTTTAAGCATCTTTTGAATTCTGGCTATCTCTTCTTGTAATTCACTGATAGTCCATTCTTTATACTGATGCTTTTCTATTTTATACCTCTTGTAAGCCATGATATATTCAAGGTAGTCTTGCCTCATACTTTCATCATCTCTTTCAGATAAATTTTGGAAAAGATCTTTTGAGAACTGTTCCAAAGTTCTGACCTTGGTGAGCAGGTATTGCAGATTCCTCTGAATCTCTTTGTCAGACTTTCCCTTTGTATCTCTATTTGATATATCTTCTTCTTGTTGAGCCTTTATCTTGAGATACTCTTCTATGTTTTTAGGGAAAGGATAACCTTGAATGAAAGGAAGATTCCTTTTTGCAGGGTCATCTTCAGAGTAAAAGGACTTGATCTCCTCCCTGACTGCTGGAAGATCCAATGGGAATTGTAATCCCACAGGAACAATAGCAGTGTTTGAACTTAGAACTTGAGCTGAGGATAATGGAACAGGGTTTGGAATGGTGACAAGGGTCAGTGGTTGTGTTGATGTTGGAGTTGGTGAAGAGTCATCTTCCAGTATTATCCTTCTCCTTTTAGGTTTTGGAGAGGTTGGTGGTGGATTTGTGGGTTGAGTGGTAGTGATTGAAGTGGTAGGTGGCTGACAAACAGTTGTTGAAACAACTGGTGTTTCAACCACTGTTGTCATTACAACAGATGATGTGTCATCTGATGTCTTCTGCTTTTTGGCAGGTGGTTTTTGTGGTGGTGATGTGATTTTTGGTAAGGCAGTGGATTGAGTGTGTGTTGAAGTGGTAGTAATGGCAGTTGTTGGGGTAATATCTGTTGAAACCACTGAAGTACCAACAACCGTTGATACAACAGGTGTCTCAACATCTGTTGGTTTGGAGGTTTGATGAGAGGAATTTTTGGGGAGTTTGTTTAATGGTTTTGGAAGGTGTGGATTTGGGTTGCCTTACTTTTCTAGTAGGCTGTCTTCTTTTTGGCTTAGGAACAACTTCTTCTTCCTTAGGCTCAGAAGTACCATGCTCTTCCCTTTCTGTAACAACTCTCATCAAAAGTTATATTTATTAAATCAAATTGTCCAATAGGAAACCCTAATTGAGAAACCCAAGTGATTCTGTATAATCCCTAAATTTTTCAGAACATTTGGAATCAGGATTAGGGCCCCTAAAACTCAAGGGGGGTAAACCCTAATTGACAATTATCTCTAAAATGCATTGTCTAGAGTTAAAATTCACAAACTAGCAACTCAGCAGGCCTATACTAGTGACAAGGCTACCCTAGGGTAGGTTGTCACCCCAGGCGAGTCGCGACAGGAGCAGCAACATCTCCCGCGACACGCGGGGGAACTCAAATTCACGTATAAATAGGACGGCCTGTTTCATGCAATTGGGTGTTCTTTCGACGTTCAAATTCGAATTGTACGCTGAGTTATAGTATAATCACTACAAAAACACACACTGATCACGAAGTGCTGCCACAATTCAGGGTAATAACTCGATCGCTGCTACGATTCAATGTCCGATCGATTAAACTATCCAATGGATGTTTAAGTGCTGCCCACATTAGGGTTTATGCTTTGTCATTCGTCGTTAAATCGATGGATGTTTAAGTATCGCACTTTGTCATTCGTTGTGAAGGTTGTAATCTCGTTAGTTATCGTAAATGCTGTATTAAGTTACTAACCTAGTTTGTGTGCCTGATTATTTAAACTAGGTTATCACGGCTAATCAGTAGAATAAAGCTCTGTTAAATCTGCAATGTGAGTCATTCTCTTTTTATCAAATCTATTTACAAAAGTATGTTTATTTCAAAGTTATAATTACGGGGATTAAGTCTTTGTAATCACCAAGTTACAGCCGGTATGTGGGGTTTTGTATACATTACTTGATAATCGTCACCATTGGGGCAGCCAATGGGGGATATGACCATAGTCACAAATCCGGTCGAGTGACAAATACCGTGGGTAGTTGGTTTGATATCAGAAACATTGTAATCGCTCTTAATACTGTAAATTATAACGAACGAGTCGTTTTAGTAATTAGAATGATTCACTCAGTATTTCCCGCTGACAAAACCTTTTTCAAACATGTTTCAGGTGATCTGTTGTGATCCAGGAAAAGTGCCGTGAAGAACTACAGCTTAAGGAAGTGGCTCAGAATAAAAATAAAGAAACATGTTTTGTAAAATAAAAGATTTCCTGGTGAAATCTCAAGATTGTAAATTATCGGGTTTTATCCCAAATTGTGAAATAAAATAATCGGGAAATATTTCAGTTTTAAAAAGATCCTGAAGAAACTTCCGCTGTTAATTAAATACCACGGGATTTCTGTCCCGCGGCTCCTGAAACGGGTCAAACCGGGTCGGGGGCCGTGACAGAAATAAGGTGGTATCAGAGCCACTGATTTAAGCCTGTTAAGTATTTAGAAATACTTAATTTTACTGATTGCCAATTATGTGATTATGTGTTTTATTAACTGATTATTTGTTAAATACAGTATGGGTAAACAAAAGTTGTCAAATATCTATCTTAAACTAGATAGGTCATCCAACGAGAAGGGAAGTTCATCCCAAACAAAACCTTATGTAATTCCTGAAGAAAGAATATTTGTCCGTAAGGCACATTACGAGGAACCACTTTCTCCTAATAAAAGAAGTTTGATTATTAGGAAAAGTCAGGAGGAAATAAGGAAAAACCGAGAGAAGAAAGTTAAACAAGAAACCCAGGATTTAATCAATAAATCACCTTGGGAGGACAAATTAGATGAGAAATGGGCAAATCTTTATATGCTAGCCACAATAGCAGAAAATGCAAATCTCTAAATACTCAAAAGTTTTAGCACTTTTATTTCTCAGAAACCTTATTTAGTAAATAAATAAGTTACAGTAAATCGTAGTATAATTTACTTGTCAGTTATTTTATGTATGCAATAAAATTTATGGGTTATCTATAAAATTTTGTTATTTTAACATTTGGTATGTATTTTGCATATATGCAAAACAGCATGAATGAGATATCTGAAGGTTTAGAAAATCTTAACCTCTATCCCGTTAAGATAGAAGTTTCCAAGGAATTCACTGGTTACTTCGCTGATAAAGAAGAACCCATGGAATTTCAATCCAAACCACTGGCAAAACCTAAACCCAAGAAAAGAAGCAGATTTGTGGGCTGGAGGCGTGTACGAAGGAAAAAGCCAGCAACAAGAAAGGTTACCAAAACTGAAGAACCAAAAGACAAAGAAAAAGGGGTAGAAATTGAGGAAAATGTTAATCAAGTAGAGATAGAAGCTGAGAAGAGTTTTAAGCAAACAGAAATAGAGGTCGGAGAAAGTTCTAGACAGAAACAGAAAATGACTCTTTGGGAAGTTTTAGATCATCAATTAGTAATGAGTGACCTCATCGGACCTGCCGATGGAAACCTTGAACCAGCTAATCCAAACCTTATATTTACTAAAGAAGATCTTTTCAGTTACCCACTAGAAGCTCCAATTCCAATCAATATGGAACCTGCTATTCCAGATCCTATTGTCCAACCTCAACCACTACCAGTAGAGTTAGATGAATGGTGGACAACTGATTGGCAATACCAAAATCTTTTAAACAACCCTGATACATTTTTCCCACAAGTTGACCAAGAACCTCCACTATACCCAACCATGAGCCCTGAGAATCTGACTGAACTTCGCCTCTGGGGCGAAGAATTAATTAATGCAGGAAATCGGATTAGGGATGTGGGAGAAAGAGTTACTTGGAAGTATGATGAAAGGGAGCGTCGTTTTTAAGAAATTAGCTTACCAGATAATGAGAATTTGCAGGAATATGTGTGAATAAATAATCATAATAACCAATATGTGTAATAACTTAACAATAAAACGTTGTATGATAATCGTGTGTACGAGGCATAATATAATATATAGAAATGAAACTTGTGAAATCAATATTTTTTTTTTATTATACATGATAATGTGATTATGTGCAAACTGTTTTATGATATTTGTAATTATACTAATTATTTACATAAAATTTATTATCAGATGTCAAACATTGGTAACGAACCAGTAAATGAGGTTAATCAGTCTGAGCAACATCCAGGAGATCAATATATGACTAGACAAGATATCGAAAATATTGTTGCTCAAGGGATAGCCAATGCTATTCCAGCATTCGTTGCTGCTACAAAGAATCCAATCGAACCGCAACAAATTGTTCCTAGTAAACGTATTTCTGAAGATAACTTCAGTAATAGTGTAAACGGAGGCAATGATAATGTTAATCATAATGCAGAACCACATCAAGCTCCATTTCCTAAGAAAATGAAAGCCGCAACGCCTGGTTGCACTTTCAAAGAATTCCTTGCTTGTAAACCCACTGAATTTGCAGGCAATGAAGGAGCAACTGCATCACTGCGTTGGTTAGAGAAAACCGAAGCAGTCATTGCAATAAGTAAATGTGCTAAAGATGATCAGGTCATGTACGCATCAAATCTCTTCAAGGAAGGAGCACTCGAATGGTGGAACACTGTGTTACAATCAAAAGGAAGAATAATAGCTTATGCCATGACTCGGGAAGAATTTAAGGGTTTTATAGAAAGAAAATTCTGTCCTGAGTATGAAAAGGAACAGATGACGAATAAGTTTCTAAATCATCGGATGACGGGTGTAGATTGTCGCGGTTATACTTCGACATTCTTTGAATATGCTAGAGTAGTACCAACGCTGGCTTCGCCAAAACCGGTACTCATTTCTCGCTACATTTGGGGACTGATTAGTGAAATCCGCAACATCGTTAAAGCTGCGAGACCTCGCACTATTGACGATGCTGTGGAATTAGCTAATACCCTAACCGATGAACTAGTGCGCACCCAAGATGAAAACAGAAAGAAAGAATTGGCTCAGAAAATTACTCAAGGATTTCGTGCGGGTAACAGTAGTAATTTCAAGAGAAAAGGAACTGGGCAATTCTCAACTCCGTCATTCTGCCGAAAATGCAAGAAGAAACATTATGGAAGATGTGATATAACCTGCAATTTTTGCAAAGTTGTAGGACATCGTGAAGAAAACTGCAGAAAGAAAACAATAGTTTGCTATAACTGTGGAGAAAATGGACATTATAAAACAGAATGTCCTAAATTGGGCAAACCAGCAGACAACAAAACTAAGGCGACCGACGGAACTATTAAGAAGAATGCCAGGGCATTTCAGCTGACCACTCAAGAAGCAGAACTCATCCCAGATGTGATAGCGGGTACGTTCTTAGTTCACAACATTTACGCCAAAGTATTATTTGACTCTGGTGCAAACCAAAGTTTTATAAATACTTCATTCTGCCAAGCTCTTAATTTACCTTTAACCAATATTAGGCAGATTTTTACAGTTGAAACGGCAGACGGAAATTCAGTTAAAGTAGATAAAGTTTTGCAAGAAGAAAACATAGAACTTTTAGGACATAAATTCTCTGCAAAATTATTGCCGATGAATTTAGCTGAATTTGATGTTGTATTAGGAATGGATTGGTTAATAGCCAACCATGCTCGAATATAGTGTGATCAGAATTCCATAGAAATTCAATCACCCACTGGAGAAGTAATTAGGATTACAGGAGATAAACCACGTAAGCCCATGAAGTTCATATCAGTAATGAAAGTTGCTAATTATGAACGAAAACAAGGAATAGTATATATGATTTCAGTAATCATTAGTACTAAGGGTAATGAACTTAAGGAAATTCCTGTAGTCTCAGAATATCCAGATATATTCCCAGAAGATTTACCGGGATTACCTCCAGATAGGGAAGTAGAATTTAGGATTCATCTAATTCCAGGAACTACACCGATAGCCAAGGCACCTTATCGGTTAGCACCTACAGAAATGTTAGAACTGAAAAAGCAATTAGATGAATTACTAAGTAAAGGATTCATACAACCTAGCTCATCCCCTTGGGGAGCGCCAGTGTTGTTTGTAAAGAAAAAGGATGGTTCAATGAGAATGTGTATCGATTATAGAGAATTGAATAAGGTTACAATTAAGAATCGATATCCATTACCTAGGATTGATGATCTGTTTGATCAACTTCAGGGGGCTAGATATTTTTCTAAGATAGATTTACGCTCCGGATATCATCAATTGAAGGTACAAGAAGAAGACATACCTAAAACTGCTTTCAGAACTAGGTATGGTCATTACGAGTTTACAGTCATGCCCTTTGGGTTAACGAATGCACCTGCAGCATTCATGGACATGATGAATAGAATCTGTAAACCGTATTTGGATAAATTTGTAATTGTTTTTATAGACGATATACTTATTTATTCCAAAAGTCAGACAGAGCATTGTGAACACCTTCATGCACTCTTAACTTTGTTAAGAAAAGAAAAGCTTTATGCCAAATTCTCGAAGTGTGAATTTTGGTTACAAGAAGTGCAATTCTTAGGACACATGGTGAATCACGAAGGTATTCACGTAGATCCTGCTAAGATAGAGGCAATTACCAAATGGAAGGTTCCACAAACAGCAATGGAAATAAGAAGTTTTATAGGTTTAGCTGGGTATTATAGACGGTTTATTAAGGATTTTTCCAAGATAGCTGTTCCATTAACTAAGCTAACCTGTAAAGCATTTAAGTTTGAATGGGGACCTAAGCAAGAAGAAGCCTTTAGAATATTAAAGAAGAAATTAACAAATGCACCAATCTTAGCTTTACCAGAAGGAACTGAAGATTTTGAAGTATATTGTGATGCTTCAAAACTAGGATATGGATGTGTGCTTATGCAACGCAAAAAGGTGATTGCATATGCTTCAAGGCAATTGAAAAAGCATGAAGAAAACTATACGACTCATGATTTAGAATTAGGAGCCGTAATTTTTGCCCTTAAGATTTGGAGACATTATCTTTACGGAAGTAAATTTACTGTCTACACAGACCACAAAAGTTTAAGATATATATTTGGGCAAAAAGAGTTAAACATGAGGCAAAGGAGATGGATGGAAATCCTAAGTGACTACGACTGTGATATTCAGTATCATGAAGGAAAGGCAAATGTAGTTGCAGATGCCTTAAGTCGTAAATATTATGAGAAACAACGACGAGTTCGTGCTCTCAGATTAAATCAACAAATAGATTTAATGGAACAATTGAAGAATGTTCAAACTACAGCAATCAAGGATGATGCTGAAGGAATGAAAGGACGAATAAAGGAATTAGAACAAGGAGTAGATGGAGTTTGGAGATTCCACAAAAGTAGAATTTGGGTACCTAAGCAGGGAGACTTAAGACCTAAGATTTTAGAAGAAGCTCATAAATCTAGGTATACTATGCACCCAGGAAACAATAAAATGTACCAAGATTTAAGAAAGAACTTTTGGTGGATAGGAATGAAAAAGGATATAGCGCGATATGTTTCTAAATGTCTCACTTGTTCACAAGTGAAGGCAGAACATCAGAAACCTTCAGGTCTACTACAACAATTAGAAATGCCGGTATGGAAATGGGAACTTATAACAATGGATTTTGTTACTAAGTTACCCAAAACCAGAAAAGGTAATGATGCGATTTGGGTAATTGTGGATCGATTAACCAAATCTGCTCACTTTTTACCTATGAAAGAAACCTTTAGCATGGAAAGACTGGCAAAATTGTATGTAGATGAAATTGTATCCTTACATGGAGTTCCACTCTCCATTGTTTCGGATAGGGATAGTCGTTTTACTTCTCATTTTTGGAAAAGTTTCCAGCAAGCTATGGGAACTCGATTAAATCTAAGCACTGCATATCATCCACAAACAGACGGACAAAGTGAAAGAACGATCCAAACTCTAGAAGACATGCTCCGAGCATGTGTAATAGATTTTGGTGGAAATTGGGATGATCATTTACCATTAATTGAATTCTCCTATAACAATAGCTATCATTCAAGTATTGAAACCGCCCCATTTGAAGCATTGTACGGAAGAAATGCAGAACTCCAGTTTGTTGGGCAGAAATAGGAGAAAGTCAATTATCAGGTCCTGAAATAGTGCAAGAGACGACTGATAAGATTACTCAAATCAAGGAAAGACTGAAGATGGCTCGTGATCGTCAAAAGAGTTATGCAGATAATAGATGCAAGCCGTTAGAATTCCAAGTGGGAGACAAAGTACTATTGAAAGTTTCTCCTTGGAAAGGAGTTGTTCGATTCGGTAAGAAAGGAAAGTTAAGTCCAAGGTACGTAGGACCATTTTCAGTGATCCAACGTATAGGACCAGTAGCTTATCGTTTACAACTACCAGAAGAATTAGCAGGAGTACATGATGTATTTCATGTATCCAATCTCAAGAAATGCTTATCAGATGAATCACTGGTAGTACCTATTCGAGATATAGAGGTAAACGAAAAGCTGAAATTTGTTGAGAAACCTCTTCAAATTGAGGATCGAAAGATCAAGTTTCTCAAACATAAACGACTAGCTTTAGTCAAAGTCAGATGGGATTCAAAGAGAGGAGCTGAATACACTTGGGAGCTGGAATCAGAAATGAAGCGAAAGTATCCTTATTTATTCCAGTAAATCTCGAGGACGAGATTTTTAATAAGGTGAGGAGAATGTAACAACTCTCATCAAAAGTTATATTTATTAAATCAAATTATCCAATAGGAAACCCTAATTGAGAAACCCAAGTGATTCTGTATAATCCCTAAATTTTTCAGAACATTTGGAATCAGGATTAGGGCCCCTAAAACTCAAGGGGGGTAAACCCTAATTGACGATTATCTCTAAAATGCGTTGTCTAGAGTTAAAATTCACAAACTAGCAACTCAGCAGGCCTATACTAGTGACAAGGCTACCCTAGAGTAGGTTGTCACCCCAGGCGAGTCGCGACAGGAGCAGCAACATCTCCCGTGACACGCGGGGGAACTCAAATTCACGTATAAATAGGACGGCCTGTTTCATGCAATTGGGTGTTCTTTCGACGTTCAAATTCGAATTGTACGCTGAGTTATAGTATAATCACTACAAAAACACACACTGATCACGAAGTGCTGCCACAATTCAGGGTAATAACTCGATCGCTGCTACGATTCAATGTCCGATCGATTAAACTATCCAATGGATGTTTAAGTGCTGCCCACATTAGGGTTTATGCTTTGTCATTCGTCGTTAAATCGATGGATGTTTAAGTATCGCACTTTGTCATTCGTTGTGAAGGTTGTAATCTCGTGAGTTATCGTAAATGCTGTATTAAGTTACTAACCTAGTTTGTGTGCCTGATTATTTAAACTAGGTTATCACGGCTAATCAGTAGAATAAAGCTCTGTTAAATCTGCAATGTGAGTCATTCTCTTTTTATCAAATCGATTTACAAAAGTATGTTTATTTCAAAGTTATAATTAAGGGGATTAAGTCTTTGTAATCACCAAGTTACAGCCGGTATGTGGGGTTTTGTATACATTACTTGATAATCGTCACCATTGGGGCAGCCAATGGGGGATATGACCATAGTCACAGATCCGGTCGAGTGACAAATACCGTGGGTAGTTGGTTTGATATCAGAAACATTGTAATCGCTCTTAATACTGTAAATTATAACGAACGAGTCGTTTTAGTAATTAGAATGATTCACTCAGTATTTCCCGCTGACAAAACCTTTTTCAAACATGTTTCAGGTGATCTGTTGTGATCCAGGAAAAGTGCCGTGAAGCACTATCAGCTTAAGGAAGTGGCTCAGAATAAAAATAAAGAAACATGTTTTGTAAAATAAAAGATTTCCTGGTGAAATCTCAAGATTGTAAATTATCGGGTTTTATCCCGAATTGTGAAATAAAATAATCGGGAAATATTTCAGTTTTAAAAAGATCCTGAAGAAACTTCCGCTGTTAATTAAATACCACGGGATTTCTGTCCCGCGGCTCCTGAAACGGGTCAAACCGGGTCGGGGGCTGTGACACTTTCCATCATAACTTTCTTCTCCTGCTCAAACCTTTTAGATACAAATCTGAGGACAAAAGGTAGAGTAAAGGTAAAATTTGTTGATCAAACAGTTCCAATAAAGGTCGGCGATGAATCTGTTGTGTTGAAAACAAAGGAGCCACCTTCTGGTAAAGAATTTGTTTCTTCAGACGCAAAGGAGCCATGTCTTGGCGATGAATCTGACTCGTCAAAGTCAGAAGAGCCACAAGTTGAGAAAAAAATTGAAACGTCAGTTCCGCCAATGGATGATGTCAACTTTCCACCATTGCGGACTGAAAATTTTAAACAAAAAGTTGGTAAAGTGAAAAGTTCGAATCAATTCTATTCTGAAAAGAAAGAATTTGATGTCGAAAAGGCTTTTAATAGCAATGTAAAACATATCTTTGGAAAGATGGTTGAGGGTAAGGTAAAAGGGGTTAAAGAATTTTATGAATCAAAAAGATATGTTGAAACCCCGAGTCAAAATAACTCAAATACACCCAAGGCTGGTCAGGCTTGGGTGCCTGCATTCTTTGTCTGAAATCCTGACTTGCCGGAACTCCCAGGTTGGTAATTGGGGAGTAGGAATCGGCATCTTTCTTGAGAAATTCACAGGATGGTAACTTTGATATTTCGACTTACAAGTGGTTAATCAAGGACATTAAGTTGTACTTGATTTAACTATCTTACAAGTGGTATGATTATTGGAAATTGTTTTTGTGATAAATCTACAAGTGGTTGAAAACATTGTGATGAAACCCCATGTTTGTGAAACGACACACAAAACTAATTTTCCGGAAAAACCATTTTGATTAAAACAAACTTAAGTGTTTTGAAATCATAATGGGAAATAGTTTGTTGTCAGGGGGAGTTTTGATTGTTTATGCCAAGTGGATGGCGAATTGAAGCGATTCGATATTATGTTGTCATTTTATTTGTATAGTTTGTTTTCAAATTTTCTCAAAAAATCAAAATTGAAACATATTTTGATTTTAGGGGGAGAAAAATTTTAAAAAAATTTGAAAATTTGAAAAATTCATAAACATTGAAAAATTCAAAATGAGTTTTGTTGTGAAAAAGAGGAAATGATAGTAAATCAGTTGGACTATCACAGCATGCTAAAGAAATGAAATGTCAAATGTGATAAACGGTCTCACTAAAGATGTGACGATAGGCTCAGCTAGACTAGTAGATTTGCGATAACGATACAAACTTAAATGAAAAAAGCCTAGTTCTAGTGGGAAACACGGTTGAAAGCATAGTACTTAGTTTTTGTCCTTCTTGATTGTGTGCCTACTCAGTAATCGCTGAATGCAAAGAGCATAAAAACCGGTTAAGTTTGTGAGCTTCCACAACTTTGCTGAAAAGTCACTGTGATTCTGTGATTTCATTTTGCAAAGATTTAAACTTGTTTTATTTCTTTATTTTTTTTAAGCGTTGGACATCCTCTGCGTATACGTGAGTATCGACCTGGATGTTATTGCCTAAACGGTCTGCTTTATTTTCTTTGGTGTTTCGTTTAAGCTTTGGATCACCTCTGTGTATACGGGAGTATCGACCTGGTGGTTAAAGCCTAAACAATTGCAACTTGTTTTTATTTCTTTTTTTGTTTAAACATTGGACTTTCTCTGCGTATACGGAAGTATCGACCTGATTGTTAATGTTTAAACATTCTGCTTTATTTTTACACAAATCACAGTTGATGAAAGTTTAAAGGCATTACTCGAGTTAGTGTATTGCATGATGAGGGGATATGCTGAGATCGTGGGGTCCATAAGAATTTAGTGCAAATTTTATATACCCTAACGTATCGGTAAGCATTTCGAAAGTTTTTATATTGAGTTTAAGAGGACAACTATATCGTCAATCTATGTGAATTGTTTAGAACTTAAAATGTTTAAAGCTTAACGATGCTTGTGATGTGTCTCAAAAACTGACATGATCCTCTTACATAAACTTACAAAAATATGTCTGTATATAGTTTATTTCCCAAATTTCAAAAAGAGTTTATTGTGTTTTAGCATAAAATTTTGAAAAATCCAAAAAGATTTTCGACAACTGATGTTGGAGAGCTGATATTCAAAATTCCGAGTGCTAAACTTGATGAACCACATTGGGTTGGAAAGTTTGTTTAAATGAGAAATGTTTTTTTAAGAATGATTATATGATTAGTTAATCAAGGTCATTAATTTGAACTTGATGTAACTATTAATGTTTGGTGAATGAATGCTCTCTATCAGTAAGTTTTTGTTGGTGCAGTTGTCTGTCGACTACATCTTAGTTCGAGTCTCGGGTTCGTTGCGGTTTTGGTCAAGCATGATGTCATGATGACATCATCAAGATGACATCATCTCACAAGAGACAAAAGCATTTATGGTTTATATGTTGGTGATTTCGTCCATTATGTGTCATAGATCAGTTTTCGTCCTTTTGTCATTGTGATAGATTCGCTTTTATGTCATAGAAGTCAGGTCCGCTTTTATGTCATAGAGGTAGGTTCGCTTATTTGTCATAGGTTAGGTTCGCTTATACGTCATGTTGATCACCTATATATAGTCTCATGAGCGAACCACATAGAGAGTTCGAGGTGTATTCTTCCGGTGAGCCACGAAGTGCTACCGAAGTGTTGATTTGTTTGTAAACGTCATTCAGATTAATAGAATCAACATATTAAATTGAATTCTCGCTGAATTGAAACTGATTTGTCTGTTTCCGCCGTTCAAATCAGTAATAGCTCTTCTAACCGACTCGTTTAGGTCCGAATTCGATCCTACAATTGGTATCAGAGCCAGTGAAGAAGAGTTCTATACGATTTCAGCCGATAATTCTGTTTCTACACCATTCTTTTCCGAAAATCAAAATTTTTTACGGTCAAAATCGGTTTAAATTCACACAATATGTTCGGAATCTAGTATTAATAAACCCTTAAAAGTTTCATAACTAAAATCGACCTAAAACCTTGGATTTTTGAGGATTCGCTCATACGGACTCGTGATATTGATGATGTCATCAGCTGGTTCGCTTGTTAGGTCCGCTTTTTAGCACATGTTTGTCGACAGATCCGCTCATAGGGACATAATTGTAGTAGGTTCGCTCAAGAGGTCCGCTCGTAGTGACAATCATTTGAGATCAGCTCTTGTGGTCCGCTTATACAGACAACATTCAAGTCCGCTCATTTGAACATTAGGACTTCCACTTATTCGAACATACGGATTTCGCTCCAGGATAGTTGTTGAAATAATTGTGTCCGTCATCGAAAGGATAATCACGTGATTTGTTATCAGTAATTGGAAAAGAAATCATGTTGATGTCAGCTTGCATGTGACTCTCGAAAATTGATCTCAAGATTTATCGGTTTGCATGTGATAGACATTAAACAATATTATCAGTTTTAATTGGGAAAAGAAATCACATTTTTGTCGTTAGGAAGTGATCCTTATCACATGAATTGATTTTGGTAGCATTATCAAGTTGGTATTAAAAGATTGTCGACCAGACTAATCATAAGGTGTTTGCATGTGAATCTGATAAAGTGTTCCAACCCATGTGATGAGTCTTGGTTCAAGTAATCTTCATTAAATTTGTCGGATACTTGAATATTTGGGTTGTTACCAAGGTTTGCAGGTGATTTAGTGGGTCAGGCTTTTGCATGTGTTTTTGTTTAAAGATTGCGGCCCAAAGTTTGGATATATACTGAAAAGTGAAGGCCCAATCAAAGAATTGTGAAAGATATAGTTGTCGGCTCATGTTTAGAAATCCCATGTGATTTGGGTTTGTCTTTGGCTCAAGTTTCAACATCAACCAAGCAGTCAAATCAAATTAATTTGTTTCTTAATAAGTGTCGGCTACATTGTTTTAAAGATAATCACATTTAAAGTGTTGCTGAATATTAGTGATTCAAATCATCCTCGGCCCAAGTATAGTGTAGTTTGATTTTGAGCAGCCCAAGTTATCATGTGATTCATACACATTCTCGGCCCAATCAACATTTAAAGTGAACATTTGAAACCGAAAACATGGATAAAGAGTTTTACAGACTTTTTGGTATTGATTTCAGTGTCTTTATTAATGGACAAGTTGCTCCTGTTATTGTTGCCGAAACTTCCGGTATTGAAACTGAAACAGAAACTTTTCAAAAGGATGCAGAAAAAGAGCATATTTTTTATAACTCGTCTGATGAAGAGAGTGACAACGATGAAGAGGGAATACAAAAGCTTGAAGATTTTCAAAAGAAAATTTCATCTGATAAGAATAATGGGTGTTTTGCAGGTCAAGTGAAAGAGACTGATGAGATCAAATCTGAGAAAGATGTAAAAACAACAACAGCTGAAGAACAAATCAAACCTAGTGAGAAAAAACAGGTTGAACAAATTCCAGCGGTCAAGATTGAGAAAGAAGAATCTGAAAAACCTGTATCTGTGAATCCTGAATCAGAGTCAAAGAAAGAGGGTGCAGAAGACGCACCTATCTTTGATCATTCACCAGAAGAAGAGAGTAAGGATGAAAGTGTTCATGAGGAAAAGGAACAGGTTGAAAATATCTCATCTTTAAAGGTTGAGACACAAGTTGATGATAAACATATTCGTGTTTTGCTGAAAAATTGTGAGATGTTGACATTTGTTAATGACAAACTCTTGAAGGATGTTGAGAGTTTGTCATTAGAAAACAAAAATCTAAAAAAATCAGAAAATGTTTTGAAAAATCAAATTCACAATTTGGAAAAAGAGAAAGAAAAAGACTTTGAAAGCAAAAAAGAAATCTTCAGAAAATGAAGATTTCTGGGTAAAACTGGAAAACAAGAATTTGAAAGCAAAAGAAACAAAATTTCAAGAACAGTTAAAAGTTTTGGAAAATGAAAAATCTGTTCTTGAAAACATGAAGAATGAAAATGAAAAATCAATCAAGTCTCATCTTGAAAGAATATCTCAGCTTGAAAACGAAGCTGAGAATTCAAGAAACAAGATTGATGAACTTGAAAAGAAATTGAAAGGTTTTGTGACTTCATTAGACAGTTTGAATTTTCCCTGTCCAAAACCGATCAATTCAGTTCCAATAAGTGACGAAGTCACAAACTTTGACAATGTCAAAGTTGAAGATTGTGATGAGAAATCTGATGATGAAAAAGATAAAAGTGAAAAACAAAAATTGTTTTTGAAATTAAAAGAAAAATTTCAAGAAACTGTTCTGCAATCGACTGAAAAAGGTGAATGCTCTAAGCAAAAACCTTTGAAGAAGAAAGTGGAACAGAAACAAAAAATTAAAAATGAGAAAAATGTTCAAAAAGATAATAAAAGCTCATCAGATCGATCATCCAATCAAAATCAAAAATCACAAAAATTGAAAAATAAAAACTCAAAAACTGTTGGCAATAAGTGGTGCAGGTCGGACCACAGTGCTCAAAAGTCAAATCCAGCAAACAAGAGGAGCAAGGATTATCACCAAGCCAAACAGTGCTATGATCTGAATGTTTGGACTGAAAATGGTGATTGGTACGATAACAGAGTGTGTTACCGATGTGGTTATCAAGGACACATTGCTGTTAACTGCCAAGGTTGGAGTTATGAGACAAGGAGATGCTTTAATTGTAACATCAGAGGTCACATTGCCAGAGATTGCCCAAGGAGATCAAATGAAAGATTGAGGGTTAATTCTCATAAAATGGCAAAGAAATCAGTCAATGTCAAGCCCAAAGAACAGAAGGTTCAAGAACCTATAGTTCAAGAAACGAAAGTGAAGCTTTCTCAGGGGCAGAAAGACAGACTGAGGAAAAAGAGAAAGAAGGCTAGAGAGTATCTAGAGAAGATTTTGTCCTCGGATACAACTGGTAAAACAGATAAAAGTTCTGATAAATCGTCTTGCTCGCCAAAGAATGACAAATCAAGCAAAACGAATTCATCGGATACAAATCTGAGGACGAAAGAGGGAAAGAAGAAGAAGAAAGTTTGTGGCAATGAATCTGTTTCTTCGGAAACAAAGGAGCCACATGTTGGCGATGAATCTGGCTCATCAAAGTCAGACAAGCCACATTCAGGCAATGATTCTGGTATGGTAAAACCAGAAGAGCCAGTTGTTGAGGTAAAAATTGAGAATTCTGGTCTAACAATGGATGATGCAAATTTTCCACCATTGTTGAACAAGAATTAAAAAACACCCAAGGATTGTCAGGCTTGGGTGAATCTGTTCAAATAGAAAAACCTGACTTGCCGGAGTTCCCAGGTTGGTAAGCGTGGAACATGAATCGGCACATTTCTTGAGAAATTCACGTTTGTGATATTTCGAACTTACAAGTGGTAAATCAGGGACATTAAGTTGTACTTGATTTTCTACAAGTGATGTTTGTGGATTGTTCTTAAAAATGTTAGTTTTTACAAGTGATTGAAGAGAACAAAGTGATGAAAGATTCCCGAATTTGTGAAAAGACACACAAAACTTATTTTTCGGAAAAACCATTTTGATTAAAACAAACTTAAGTGTTTTGAAATCACTATGGGAAAATGTTTTGTTGTGAGGGGGAGTTCTGATTGTTTATGCCAGGTGGATGGAGAATTAAAGTGATTCTCATAATGTTGTCAAGTTTGTACAGTTTGTTTCAAATTTTCCCAGAAAATCAAAATTGAGACTTATTTTGATTTTAGGGGGAGAAAAATTTTTAAAAAATTAGAAAATTTGAAAATGTCAAAAACATTGAAAAATTTAAAAATGAGTTTTGCTGAAACAAGAGGAAATGATAGAAAATCAGTGGACTATCACAGCATGCTAAAGAATTGAAAAGTCAAATGTGATAAACGATCTTACTAAAGATGTGATGGTAGGCTCAGCTAGACTAGTAGATTTGCGATAACGATACAAACCTAAAATGAAAAGGCCTAGTTCTAATGGGAAACATGGTTGAAAGCATAGTACTTAGTTTTGTCCTTCTTGATTGTGTGCCTACTCAGTAATCGCTGATTGTTGAAAGACATAAAACTGGTTAAGTTTGTGAACTTTCACAACTTTGCTGAAAAGTCACTGTGATTGTGTATTTCATTTTGCAAAGATTTAAACTTGTTTTATTTCTTTATTTTGTTTAAGCATCGGACATCCTCTGCGTATACGTGAGTATCGACCTGGATGTTGTTGCCTAAACGTTCTGCTTTATTTTCTTTGGTGTTTCGTTTAAGCTTTGGATCACCTCTGCGTATACGGGAGTATCGACCTGGTGGTTAAAGCCTAAACAACTTCAACTTGTTTTATTTTCTTATTTTGTTTAAACATTGGACTTTCTCTGCGTATACGGAAGTATCGACCTGATTGTTAATGTTTAAACATTCTGCTTTGTTTTCGCACAAATCACAGTTGATAAAGTTTAAAGGCATTACTTGAGTCAGTGTATTGCATGATGAGGGGATATGTTGAGATCGTGGGGTCCATAAGAATTTAGTGCTATCTAAATATACCTTAACGTATCGGTATGCATGTCGAAAGTTTTTAGATTGAGTTTAAGTGGACAATATATCGTCAATCAACATGAACCGTTTAGAACTTAAAACGATTAAGAGCTTAACGGTGCTTCTGATTTGTCTAAAAACTGATCTGATCCTCTTTCGCAAACTCACAAAAATATGTTTGTACATATTTCATTTCTGCATTTAATTTCTGTTATTGCGTTTGTGTTTCATAGTTTGAAAAATCCAAAAAGATTTTTGACAACTGATGTTGAAAAGCTGATATTCAAAATTTCAAAGGCTAAACAAGATGAACAGTTGGGTTGGTTAAATGGTTTGAAATGTTTAAGATGATTCATTAAGTTGAATCAGAATTTGAAATGTTTCAAATTTAAAAAAAAAAACAAACAATTTTAAATGAAAATGGTTTGAAATGTTTAGTTGATCCATTAAGTTGAATCACAACATTGTTTTGTTTGTAATAGAGTGTTTGAGATGTGTAGGTTTCTGATCCTGTTGCTACGGAAAGCTAGGAGATTAATCAGAACCTGAGGAGAGCTTAAACTTTAAAAACCAGGATTTGATTTCAATGGTGATAACAAATTCCAGACGGCGAGATCCCAGCTTGATGATAGGGGGAGTCTGACGAGAGTTAGAGCCAGAGAAAGATCCGGGTTCATGATTCCAGGAAGAGTTCCTGAAGAAGACCGATCGAGATTGAAGAGTTGTCATGTTGAAGACTCTCACTGAAGATTCCGTCAACATTCAAGGGGGAGTCTGTTGGTGCAGTTGTCTGTCGACTACATCTTAGTTCGAGTCTCGGGTTCGTTGCGGTTTTGGTCAAGCATGATGTCATGATGACATCATCAAGATGACATCATCAATGACATCATCTCACAAGAGACAAAAGCATTTATGGTTTATATGTTGGTGATTTCGTCCATTATGTGTCATAGATCAGTTTTCGTCCTTTTGTCATTGTGATAGATTCGCTTTTATGTCATAGAAGTCAGGTCCGCTTTTATGTCATAGAGGTAGGTTCGCTTATTTGTCATAGGTTAGGTTCGCTTATACGTCATGTTGATCACCTATATATAGTCTCATGAGCGAACCACATAGAGAGTTCGAGGTGTATTCTTCCGGTGAGCCACGAAGTGCTGCCGAAGTGTTGATTTGTTTGTAAACGTCATTCAGATTAATAGAATCAACATATTAAATTGAATTCTCGCTGAATTGAAACTGATTTGTCTGTTTCCGCCGTTCAAATCAGTAATAGCTCTTCTAACCGACTCGTTTAGGTCCGAATTCGATCCTACAGTTTTTCAAAGTGATATAAATAAAAACTTATGTTTTAGGTAGAGAATGTGCAGGAAACGTTGAAAGCGCTAGGTTTCGATTCATGTGGATTAATGTCAGGTTTTCGATCCTAAGCTACAAATTCCAGACTGCGATCCCGGTACAACTTAAGGGGGAGTCTGTTAGCAAAGGAGAATTTGAAGAGTGAAAGAGCCAGACTCAGATTCTGGAGAATAGTTGTTAATGGTGTTTGAAGAGAATGAGAGAGTTTGAAGGATGCTTCAGCGTCAAATATTTTGGAAGCGTGAAGACTGATTAAGACTGAAGTTTTGACGTACTAAAGTCTTGTACTGAAGACTCCGTCAACATCCAAGGGGGAGACTGTTGGTGCATATGTCTGCTGACTTCGTCTTATATCGAGTCTTGGTTTCGTTGCGGATCTGAACAAGAATGATGTCATCATTCTCAATGATGACATCATACATATGACATCATGAAATAGCAAACACACACGAAATATGTTTTCTGTGAAATGATTTAATATATTTTCGTTTGAAAAGGTCCTCCCTAATTCCGCTTGAACAGACATGTTTGTATTTCAAGCGAAATTAGTGGCTTATATATAGGGGTGTCAAGGTTCTCATTTGGGACGGAATTAGGTTGGGTGTAACGAAGTGCTGGTGGATTTTCACTGTGATTTCAAGTTTATTATCAATGAGAAGTGTGATTTAAAGTGAAATAACTCTGTTTTTACTCCATTCTTACTGATTCTAAGCTATTTGTTTGTTTCTGCCACTCAAACAGTTGTGTATTGCCTCTGATTGACTCAATCGGTCGGTAAAACGATCCTACACTATCTTATCACCCTGAGGAGTATATCATTGGAGAACTCCAATCAGGAGTCCGAACCCAACATCAAATTGATCAGGGCTTATCGTGTTTTTAGACTAAAGTAGCTCCTTTACAAATTGATTTCTCAATTAAGTGCTTTATTTCGCAGGTTGAGCCAAAAACTTATAAAGAGGCGCTTACTGGAGAATCATGGCTAAAGGCGATGCAGGAGGAGCTGAATCAATTTGAAAAACTCAAAGTTTGGAAGCTAGTTGATTTATCCGAGGGTCAAAGAATGATAAAAACAAAATGGGTATTCAAGTGCAAAAGAGATGACAGAGGAGTGATAGTCAGAAACAAAGCTCGCCTAGTAGTTCAAGGTTTTAGCCATCAGGAAGGCATCGACTTTACTGAGGTTTATGCTCTTGTTGCTAGGTTGGAGGCGATTCGCATTTTCCTCTCTTTTGCATCTTGGAAAGGGTTTAAGGTTTATCAGCTTGATGTCAAGTCAGCATTATACGGAAAAGTCAAAGAAGAGGTGTATGTCGGTCAGCCGCCGGGCTTTACCGATCCGATCCACAAGGACAAGGTCTACTTGCTAGATAAAACCTTATACGGGTTGCATCAGGCCCCGAGAGCCTAGTACGAGACTTTGTCTCAGCACCTGTTGATGAATGGTTTTACTCGCAGTAAATTAGATGCAACACTCTTCACCAAAGAAGCTGATGGACACTTGCTGATCGTGCAAATATACGTGGATGATATAAATTTTGGTTCGACGAATGACGCATTGTGCAAATATTTTGAACGGGTCATGAAACCAAGTTCTAGATGAGCTCAATGGGCAAGATGAAGTTCTTCTTAGGCTTCCAAGTTGATCAGCTGCCTAGAGGAATCTTCATGCACCAAACAAAGTATGTTCACGATGTGTTGGAGAAATTCAGCATGACGGGAACTTCACCTATGTCCACACCATTGGTGCTCAATCACGGCATTCATCCGGATCCCACGGGGAATAAAGTCGCCAAGACTTTGTACCGATCAATGATAGGGTCCCTCATGTACCTAACGGCTTCTCAACCAGACATTATGTATCCCACATGCCTAGCAGCTCGCTATCAATCTAGTCCGAGAGCATCTAACATGGTGATCATCAAAAGAATCTTGTGATATCTCAAAGGAACTCCAAGTCTTGGCTTGTGGTATCCAAAGAACAACGAATTCAATCTAGCGGGATACTCAGATTCTGATTATGGCTGCTGCAAACTGAACGCGAAGTCTACCACCGCCGGCTGCCAAGAACTAGACTAGTAACATGGCAGTGTAAGAAACAGACTATGGTCGCTCACTCTACTTGCGAATCCGAGTACGTTTCGGCTAGCAGATGTTGTTCACAGATATTGTGGATTCAACAGCAGATGAGAGACTATGGTCTGCCATTTCTGAACACGCCTATTTTCGAAGACAATGAGGCTGCAATTAACATAACTAAAAACCCTGTTCATCACTCTAAGACAAAACATATTGAAATTAGACATCACTTCATTCGTGATTGCTACGAAAAGAAGTTGATAAGAATTGAAAAATCGACACCGATGAACAAAAAGCTGACTTTTACACAAAACCGTTTGTTAGATCAAAATTTCAATATCTTTTTAAACTTAACGGTATCAGCCTTTTGTCATCAGGGGGTGAAATTGTCGAAGGTGCTTCCAAGGCGGAGGACGTTGAGACGTAATCTGCATCGGTTTATCATTTTCTTCTTTCAAAATGTTTTTAATCTATGGGGAGAAAATGTAGTACAAAATACAAAAACATTTAAAAATTCAAAAATATAAAAAACATAGAAAAAGACAAAAGAGCTAGTGTAAAAGAGAAAAAGATAGTACATCAGTAGACAATCACAACATGCTAAAGAAACGGAGAGTTAAAAAGTGATAATGGTCTCACTGATGATATGCCAGTAGGTTTTTACACATTTAGTAGATTGATTTCGAGATATAAACCTAAATCAATGACTTTCTTATTTTGTGGGTAACATCTCTTGGATATATGGACTTAGTACTCCGAAATTTCGTTTGAGAGATTGCTTGATTCTAAGATATTAGGTCTTTATACTTATTGATATCTGGGGTATTATACGTGGTCTTCTGATTTTGCGTCAGCAATGGCCTAGACTTCGTATAATGCTTTCGCGCTTAAACCCAAACACTACATAAAAATTGAGAATATAGAAAGATATACATCAAGTGCAGTTTAAAATATTCGTAAGTGGAACACACCTAAGTCGAGCCTTCATCTCTTTGCTTGAACGGTAGTTCTAACCTGAGCTCTCAAGGCCTCGCACTAACCCAGAGACAGATATCATTTAGGTATATTCACCTGTAAGACTGAATCCAGGGAATCTTGATACGGGAGTATATTCTGAGGAGGGACACGCGATGAAGTTAGTTCTTAAAACATTAATCTCGTATCTTGAATCAATTAAAGTTTGTGTGAAAATTTAAGTGGATCAGTATACTGACAATCTAAGTGAATTGTTTAAAACTTAAAGTTTATATAGATCAACGATGCTTGTGATTTGTCATAAACAGATATGATCTTCTAACACAACTCACAAAAATATGTTTGTAAATATGTTGTTTCATTTCAGATAAAACCACAAAAAGATTTAGGGTGTGTTTTAGCATAAAGTTTGTAAAATACAGAAAGATTTTATTTCTGCTCTATTTTCGACCAATGATGTTAGAAATCGGATCTTCAGAATCTGGATGCAGAACTAACTTGAACTATCTGGGTGGGAGCTAATCTTGAAATAAAGAAAAATTGAAAAGTTTAACAAGTTCATTAATTTGAAACTTGAAAATGTTTGGAAACTTGATTGAAAAATGTCAAATGGTTCTTAAATCGGTTCAACCAAGGTCATTAACTTGGACTTGGTCGATAAATCGAGTAACAGGGTCATTAACTTGGACTTGGTTATTCGAGTGGATATTTAAATCTGATAAAATTGAAGTAGTTTGAAAAAATTGATAAGTTTGAAATTGAAACCGTCTCATACGAATCGGCTTGTCGGACGAGAGGGGTCAGCCATTTACTATTAATTGCTTTTGGGCCTAGTCGTCCGAAATGGTCAGGCCCATAAGCCCATTCGTCCGAGTGGCAAACAGTGTATATATATAAGGCCCTCTCGCAATTATCAGCCCATTCATCCATTTCACATTCAGAGAACACTGTTATTTCTCTTTGAGATTTCAACCTTTCCAAGTCGAATTGCTGCCAAAATTTTTACAAATAGTTGTGTTGATTAGCACAACATACACTATGGGAAAGGTATGTAATAGATTTGATAAGTTTTTAAAAGGTTTTTCATGATTCGCGCACATTCAGACACAAAACCTTAGATATAGGACGATTGAATGGACCAAAATTCAAATTGAGAACATAAAACTCTAAATCGGCACTTGTTTGAAGTTTTAGAACATTCAATTTCATAAAAATCAACAAATTTAGAACTTGCAAATGTTGAACAGTTCATATGAAGGAGATAACACTTTGTGACGAAAGTGTTGTTTCGTCCAAAACGGCCATTCGTTCTTAAATGGTATTAAAGTTCTAGTCGTTCCAAAGTGCCAGTCGCTCTTAAATGTCCTTATGTCATAGTTGTTACAGAGTTTAAATTTTTCAAAGTTAGAAATTTTCCGAAAAAGTGTCTGAAATTTATAAGTGTTTAATGTGTTTTGCAGGCAAAGAATACTAACTTTGATTCCAAGCACAACATTTGTTGCACGTTAGATAAATCACTTCCAAATATGAAGCCATTTGAGGAAATTCTGGAATTTATCAAATGTAGTCGAATAAAAAAGGCACTCACTGATACACACAAGGCTTACAGATCTCATATCGAGCGCTTCTAGAGGGGTGCAAGATACGAGGAAGCTAATAAAGCAATTCATTTGTTTGCCCAGACTAAAGAAGATCGAAAGGATAAAGATGTCAAAGTTGTGATCAAAGTAGCTGATATACGAAGGGTACTTGATTTGAAGGATAACGATGGTGATCCAGTTGGTCTGTCTGAACGCTTGTGCAAAGGATTGTGGTTCAGAATGGGATATACAGGATTTGTTAATGATCGTCAGTACAATAAGCAGAATCCCTCATTTCCATACAAGTTCCTGATTCATTCAGTGATTCATGCTTTGGGGCATAGAAAAGGTGGATATGATGTCTCTGTCGACTACATCATGTGCATAATCACTTCTTTGATTCTGAATCGGCTATATAACATTTCTCAAGTCATCTTTAAGCACATGAAGGAGAACACAACGGATGAGAAGTTGCTTCAAAATCCATCTATTTGAGCTTGTTGATTCAAGATTTCATAACGATTGATGCTTAGTCTAAAGAGACTCGCAATTATTGGCGCTGCAAAAGAAGTCACATGTCTCCACATTCCCCCTATTTCATTTATGGCGATTAGGCTATGTTCGACATTCCATGGTAATGTCATTCAACAACCGGTCATCGCACGAACTTCCAGGTAAAGTCCTTAAATTTCTTTTGTTGAAATTTTGACTTTTTGCATATAGTGAGTAGACTTTCATATCTCTACTCCCCCTAGTGATCATTGCATCACGAAAATTTTCTTACATAATAGCGAATACTCATTTGCTTCATTCTTGACGAATTCATATGTTACACATGCGTTTGTTACGCATGTGGCTTCACTTGAAATTGTTGCATTATCAAGTTTAAATATTATTTTGCTATACTCACTCCTTGCATTGTGATCTAGATAAACCGCATTATTGCATAATGTTGACTCTTTGATATCGAGTCAATGAAACTCGTTGAAACTCTTTTCTTTTCAAGCCACATACATGGTTTTCGTTGCAACCATGTCAAAATCTTCTTTTTGATACATGCATCCATTGTTGGACTGTGTTTAAACCAAGATTCAATTGTTTGAACTTGCTCGTAATATACATTCAATTCAAGGTTCCATATGATGGATTGAGGCCATCATATTCAACTTAATCCTAAAAAGCACTTCATTTGTTTTGAACTATACCATGCTTGTTTGGTCTTTGACTTTATTGAATCGTTTCTTTGATCACGGTCACCTTGTGGTGGCGTATTTCACAAGTTTGAAGCTTGCGCTAATCTCGTTGCTCACATCATGCACGATTTTAATTATTTAATTATTTATTTGTTTATTGATATTAAATCCGCTTGTTCGTTTTATTGTATCAAATCAGTCTTAATGCAATTGTGTGTTAGGATAAAGGTTCACAATGTTCATGTCATATTTCATTGTACCTCTTAACGATTCTTTCAACATCGATCGAACATTTTGTGATATTCATTGCTTTTCATCTTCGATCGAGAACATTATCGGATTGTTGTTTCGATATCAACTGAAAATCCTAAGAGATTTGTTTTTACTTCGTTGAACTTTGCATCTGATTTCAAAACACGGTGATGCTTGTTCGGTCACCGCTACTATTGAATTGTTCCATTCACTACGACACCTTGTGGCGTCGGTATAAACTCGTAGCTTGGACTAATCAATATCGAGCGTTTGATGCAAAACACGGTGATACTTGTTCGGTCACCACTATTATTGAATTGTTTCGTTCACTACGACACCTTGTGGCATCGGTATAAACTTGTAGCTTGTGCTAATCACGATCAGCCATCTCATGCAAAACTATATATGCTTTTCGTTTGACACCTCATTTAAGTAGTCTTAATGTAACTATGTATTAAGACGATGATACACCGGGTTCGGTTGTATTTCATTTCAGTGTATCCTTGCAACTCAACAATGTTAACACGTTGATTTTATCTTATTCATTATTTGGTTCAATAGTTGACAAATCATTTCATGATTCCATCTATTTGAGCTTGTTGATTCAAGTTTCAATCATACAACAACCAATGCAAGTTTCCGTTGGTAGGAAATTCGATTGTTCCAAAATTGATTTGCATATTATGAACGTTCATTTGAAATTCTATTGCTCGAAATTCCTCACTTATTGAACCCCACAAACTTGATCACATTGGTGATCGTATCACTATGCTTCGTTCACTTGACATCGATTTCTGGAACAAACTCAGTTGAACCGTTGGGTTCTTATTGATCCAAAATGTCTTTACATTCACGTATGTGACAACTCGAATTTCCGACGTTCTTTATTCGCATTTAATGCACGTTGACTTTGACTTTATGGTTGTGTTATGATAAAACCTAGTGTGTTTGCATGGTTATGTGTGATTGTATAACATGTGTACTGTTTGTAAAACTTAAACTGTTAAACTATCAAAGAACTCGATGAAACATAAGTGAGATTCGCCAAGATCAATCTCGACGAAACAGGTTAGTTTCGTCAACAAGCTTCTCGACGAAACAGGCTGTTTCGCCGGCCCATGATTCGCCAAAGCCCATTTAGGGCCCAATCCATTTTAGAGTTTATATTCTACGCGATGTAATTGTGAAATAACTGATTTATCAACAAACCCTACTCTCTTCCATGTGTGCGTGCGGCAGGAAGAAACCCCCCCTCGTGAAGATATCATCTTGTTAATCAGAGGTCTCGGTTAGTGGTTCCATACCATGTTAATTGTTATTTGGTTATTCCTTATGTGTTTATTCATATTGACTTGTGATGTAAACTGTTGCACAATCTTGTCTAAGTTATTATATTCGATAGGTACATGGAATCTTTATCTAGTAATCTACTTATTGTTCTTGATGATGACGTGAATCGTGCCATATGCAATATTATATGTATTAATATGTTACGTAAATCCTGATTGAATATGGTGTGTGTGAGTCGATTGGGTATTGGTTTCTAATGCTGGATTGTATGGATGATTTTAATATTAAACCTCATGAATGTTGATAGATATATATGATGATTTAAGTGGTGTTTATGATGGGTTAAAGTCAAATAAAACGGCTCCATGAGTTTGTGTAGTCATCGATGAGCATTGAGGATGAGGGTAACCGATTATGTCTGACTAGTTTTATGATAACCTTAAATAAAAGGGTGGCCCATGTGTTTGAATAATGTGTTATTTGTCAGTAAGAATGTGCATTGAATGATGAGATGAGGATTTATTTAATCTACGATGGATGGCCAATTTGTGTTACTGATCATTAGAGTTGTGACAATAAAAAGTTTAATATATTATAATGATGATTTTCTGTATGATGTTTGCTGTATGATCCGTGTATGATATTGACGGCAGAATTAGGGTTTTTACATAACTGACTATATGACGTAACTGACTTGTTGACGAATCATACTTCTATTGACGAAACAGAAACCTCGGCGAAACAGAATGTGTTTCGCCAAGAACAGCCGACGAAATAGGATCTTGTTTCGCCAAACAATACCACGACGAAACAGAATGTGTTTCGTCAAATTGTGTTTCGCCGAAGGTGTGTTTCGCCATTATGTAATCAGCACAGTAACATGTTTTTATTTTGTTTAAAAGTTAACTGGAATATTTAACTGCTGTTAAGTGTAACCATCTCGTATATGATTGTGATTACGTGTTACATGTTTATACGTGCACAACTTGAACGCAAACTGATTTCACATACGTGCATACTTTAGGACGTGATTGATTATTTGCGAGCATACATACTTAACATACCGAGCAAACCAAGGTGAGTTCACACAGCCAAGGCATGGGATTCCCGGGTTGGGAATTGGGTTGGATTATTTGTAATGGATAACTACTCGTACTTACGCTATCGCTAGACTATAGACCATCGTCCTCAGGATAGTCAGGACACTTACGTAAAACCTACGTAACCTAGTATCTACCATTGTCTCCCGGGTCGGGAGGACACTTACGTAAAACCTACGTAAACTAATACCGACTACTGTCTTCCGGGTCGGAAAGACACTTACGTAAAACCTACGTAAACCCCACACGTACCACTGTCCTCGGGGAAGGGCACTCACGTAAATCCTACGTGACCTTGTACGTATTCCTGTTCTCGGATTTAGAAGAACACATGGTTGTAAATAGTCTAGTAAGTACAAACATGGGAAACCCCCATTAGTAAAGTTAAACGTGGGAAACCCCCACTAGTAATACATATGATCATGGGAAACCCCCACTATTAGCACATACCTACATGGGAAGCCCCCACTAAATGCATACATGATTTGTACAACGAACTTATTAACTGTGAACTCGCTCAACTAGTTGTTGACTCTCTGCTGCATGCCTTGCAGGACCTTAGGTACATTTGGAGCTTGCACGGGAGGCGCGGTCGTTGTGGGCACGGATTTATGGATCTTATATTGAAACATTAAACATTGAACTTATTACTTACGTTGGGTTTACATTTGATGCTTCCGCTATACACTTAACATGTTTGGTTTTGAAAACACCTTTCGTATTGATGAATGACTTATATTATTTACTATTATGTTCAATATGATTGGTGGCTTGATCCTGGTCAGTCACGCCTCCAAGTGGTGATACTCCACAGTGGATTTTGGGGGTGTGACAACGTAATCTGAATAAGTCTTGATTTGATTACGTAGCCATTCATTTTGGTATTATTCGGGCTTACCTAGGAACGACACAACTCTGAGGAGATAACAAAGTCTAAATTTCGAGGACGAAATTTCTGTAACAGGGGGAGAATGTGACAACCGGTAATTAACGGCTCCTAATTACGCGATTAACAAACGTTTAAGGTGATAATAATTAGTGTTTATGGCACAAATTAACTTAATTAGGCTATTGAAATGCCTAGGAACGCCTATTCGACTTTACATTACGCGAATGATAATCTACGGAAAAAACTGCGTAACGATAACGAACTGATACCGTACAAAATACTGAAAACGCCGATAAATACGAAGTTTATACATATAACATATACTTATGGAATTCGTTTTGCGAAAATATCATGCTTTCAAACAACACAAACCGCAAACGCGAATGAAGAACGCGGAAACAGTAACGCACCGACAATCAACGACGAAGCGGAAGCACCAGACTCGAATTTCGTCTCGATATTAATATATTGCAATATATTTAGCTTCTTTTTTGAATTTTAATGTTCGTAGTTGAAAACTGATCGAAAAATGGATTCAAAAACGAAAAACGGATTAAAATGACAACCGAAGTGTTTGACACAATTTTAACGTAACTGCGAACATACGCGCCTAATAGCGATATACGACATAACTTTAGGAATTTTGACCCTAAAATTTAACTTTACGACATACTACGAGGATCGGGTTCAAGAAACGGGCTTTAGAATTTTGATTGGGCCGCTCTAAACACGTTAATGGGCCATGGGTCCAACTCACATTTGAAACCTAGATATATATATCCTTTTATAAAAATTTTACCCTCATTTTGCTCTCAAACAAGCCAGCCGACACTCCCCTCAATTCATTTCCTACTCTACACTCTTGTTAAAGAAACCCTAATCCCCTTCCCCTCATATCAGCGCACACCAGTACTCATCTCTCTAATCCATTCAAACACGGGTAAATGAAGGAATAGAAACCCTATCTTCTCATTCCTACAAACCACGCCTAACACTATCCCTGTTCTCCCTCTCGCGTGTCTGGTCGTCGGCGACCAGAGCCGATTACCGGTCGGCTGCCATTCTCCGACAAACCCAACACCCCCTCTGTTACAGATCTAAACGGCCGACCACCACCGTTTGGTGGTGGCGTATGGCGTGCGGCGGCGGAACGACAGGGAAACAGAAATGAATGAGTGAGAGGGAGAGCGATCGAAGATGAATAGGATAATGATAATGGAGATCCGCCGATGATGTTGATAATGATGAAGACGTGGTGGTTGCTGGTGGCTGAACGGCGACAGGATTTCTACACTTTGACAGATTTCTGACAAACTCCCGGGGTGTTGATATGTTGATAATAGGTGATGACCGATGGTGATACGCGATGATGATGACGCTGACGGGGGGCGGCTGATGGCGGCATGCCTTTTACCGGCGTCGGACAAACACGGCAGTAGTGGTATCATTCTGGTTTGGGTTTTGGTTTGGTTCGCATGTTGGTTAAGTGCTGGTCAGACCGAGTCAACGTGGAGTTTCGGGTCAGATTTGAGGTTAACATATTTGGTCCGGTTCAGTCGTATGGTCAGTGACTTCAGAATCCGGTTCGGGTTATATAAGATGGAATTCAGTTTACGGTTCACATGGTTCGGGTTTCGATCGACAGTCAAAGCTGGTCAAACGTGGTCAAACAATCAATGGTTCAAATTCGGGTTCGGTTAACTGGTCAACACGGGTGAAACCCGGTCAACAGCAGTCAACCACGGTTAAAATTAGAACCGGTAACTTTTAAATGACGCGAAATTTAGTTTAGCTCGATATAGATTTCAGATTTTTAGTAGTTTACGCGACTGAGCTCAACCCGTTTCGTTTTGGTATTAGTTTATATTTATTATACTCGACAAGATTTTATATAGATTGTTTATGCTATTGAAGTGTTGAGTGAATTTTGAAAAATATATCGACACTTAGTGGTCGTCCAAAAACAGAGGAAACTCTGTCCGTTTTTCGTAAAATTCATAATACGAAACGTATTCATAACACAAAAACGACATCTAACGAGATTGAGGTATTTTTATAAAATAAATATAAGAGTATATTTATTTTGGCGACGCTTTACAAAATGAGTTTATAACATTTCGAAAAAAGGGATTACAAGATAACAAAACACTGAAACTTATTTCGTATTAACATAATTTCTTATGTTTAATCCAAACATCTATTATTCGACGATTATTATTCGACGACTGTTTAAAATAAATAATATATTTATTGACAACGTTTACGACTCGAAAGTTTATAAAATAAATATAATTATTTATATTTATTTCAGACGTCAATAATTCGAATACTTTCGATTACTTTATAAAATAAATGTAAGTGTTTACATTTATCTCAAACGCCGATAATTTCGAATAATTTTTTAAAATAAATATAATTATTTATATTTATTTTCGAACGCCTAAACGGCATACAATATTTTACCGTAAGATTATAACAAACGGTGTTTATTTACGCCTTACGAAAACAAGAAGAGTCGTACTGCTGTTTCATTTACACCTTCTATTCGCGACTACTAGCACGACTTCGTAAGTATTTATATTTATATATATATAAATATATATCCTAAGTCATTCGGAAAACTAAGTCGTTTCCACGACTTAGTATTATCCTGATTATAAACAGGATCAAATAACCATTGATCGGTTATTCTAAGTCAAACTAACAACACCTTCGTAGAGTGGTTTTATTTACGACTCGGTAGAGCTCGGACATGTAGTTTAACTATGTTGTTTTATTAGAAACTTATAATTATTCCTTGATTAGGAATACTATAGTTGCACGCTAGCTAAATAAATGTTCTTGGAACTATACTACGGAATCACGCTAAGCTAGCTTTGCACAGGAATGTCAAGGTGAGTTCATAACCCCCACTTTTGACTGTTTTACATTTTTATAAATGTTTTCGGGGGTGGAAAGACATGCAAGTTTTGCAAAAACACAATGTTTCGATAAACAAAAATCACATGTTTCTAAACCATTTCGTAACAGGATTTCAACAAACTCAAATGGTTTACGAAAAGGTTTAAGCTAAATTACTGGTTCTTACAACAATACAAGGTTTTCGAAACATGCATGAGTTTCAATGACGTGGGCAAAGGCCCAATGACATGGGCAAAGGCCCAATGACATGGGAAAAGGCCTAATAACACTAGGTATGTAGCTATGGAATTAGATGATAACAGATCACTGTGCGTAAGTAGGAGGATGACATTAGTAACCATTAATCACGTAGTGACCAAGGTGCAAAAGGTATAGATCTATCGAGTTTGAGGCGCGCTCCACTCTGGGTTTAGTAACCCTTTATGAGTGCTTTTGCGATCCAAATTGATAACAAAGTTGTCTCGGTTTGGTTACTTACTTATGGCATAGGTCAGTGTATTACCTACACACTGATTTATCCTTAGATTCCATAGGTATCCTACATACCATGATTTCAATACCTGTTTACAAAGATAACAGAAAACATTTCAATACCGGTTTACAAAGATAAAAGAAATCAATTCAATGCCAGTTTACAGATATGACAGAAAACATTTCATTACAGGTTTACAAACTCAACAGTTACATATATCGGTTTATGGACATAACAGAAAACATTTCGTTACCGATATACAAAGATGACATTTCAAATGCTTTGAGATATTAAGATCTCACAAACCGGTTTTTCAAATGCAAGATTTCAAGTGTTTTAAAACGCATTTGATACAAAACAAACAAACTATGAACTCGCTCAACTTTATGTTGATTTTTCGCATGTTCTTTCTCAGGTTGCACTTTCAAAACTATGTAGGCGTTCAATTTCTAGAAGTCTTAGCTTATTTGCTTCCACTGTGCAATGAAGATACCAGTCCATTCACGCCAGCTCTGATATTTCGGGGTGTGACATATACAACAATTGTTTCCCATACAAACTGAAGAAGTTCAACAAACACCTCCACAGCAACAACAAAATATTCAGGAACCTGGTTCAACGACAAAGAAAGCTTCTACACCAAGGCATTCAGAATATTTGGCAGAATCAATCAAAGTTTTGGTGACATTCCGTTGGGTTCTGACCAGTGAATTTAGATGATATACCTGATATGCCATTCTTTGACGATGGAAGAACAAAAGTTGTGGAAGTTAGAGTGACAAAGCTTGAAAAAGATGTAACAACTCTCGCCAAAATTATTATTTCTTATTTTATTACGTCCAATAGGAAACCCTAATTGAGACCCCCAAGTAATATTGCATGGCCCCTAAAATTTTCAGAACAGTTGGAACTAGGATCAGGGCCCCTAAAACTCAGGGGGGGTATCCCCTAATTGACGATTATCCTCATAATTCATTGTAGGAAGCGAAATTCATCAATCTGCTGACTCACCGAGGCTACAAACACACAAGGCTACCCTACCCTAAAAAGGGCATCATCGCGCCACGCTACAGCATGTCGCGCCACGCGACAGGGACCAATTTTCAGTATATATAGCAGGGTTTGGCACTTGCATGGAACTGTTATTACGATGCTCAAATTCATTTCCTACACTGAGTTATACTCTATTTAGTGCAAAAACACACCAGCACCACGCTCTGCTGTGACAACAGGGTAATAACTCGATCACTGCTACGATACAATGTCCGATTGATTGAAACCGATTCGATGGATGTTTAAGTGCTGCCCAAATCAGGGCTATACTTTGTCATTCGTCGTGAGGGTTTTGATCTCGTGAGCTTATCGTAAAATTTGAATTAAGTTACTGACCTAGTTTCGTATGCATTGTTATTTAAATTAGGTTACAAGGCTAAATCAGTTGGCTAAACTATGCCCGTCTAAACTTGCAATGTGAGTCATTCTCTTTTATCAACAATGTTTTACAATACTCCAATTATTTTCAAAAGTTATAATTACAGGGATCAAGTCGTGGTTATCTTGAATCACTGGCTAGTGGGGTATTGTGCACATTACTAATCTCTCACGGTTAGGTTCATCAACCTAACAGTGATAATCATCACTACTTGGGTGAAAGGACCCAATAGTGGTATGACCATCGTCACCAGGGTGTGACACGGCGCCAGATAAAAATAAGATAGTAGCCATTGTAATCGCTCTTATGTTGTAATTCATAGCTATGTGTCGTTTTATCAAATTTGAGTGACTCGCCAGTATTTCCCCGCTGATAAAATATTTTTAAAACATGTTTCAGGTGACCTCCTGTGAATCAAGGAAAAGTGCTACGGAGCACTAATAAAGCTTGAAGTGGTGGCTCAGTTAAATAAATAAACATGTTTTGTAAAACAGGGAATTTCCTCGTGAAATTCCTCCATTGTAAATCACGGGGTTTGTCCCACATTATGAAATAAAATAATTGGGCATTTTCAAGTTTTAAAAAGATCCTGTTAAACTTCCGCTGTCAACTCAAATAATAAATACCACGGGTTTCTGCCCACGGCTCCTGGACCGGGTCACATCGGGACGGGGGCCGTGACAGAAAAAGGTGGTATCAGAGCCACTGGTTTAAGCCAATTAAGTATTTAGAAATACTTAATTTTTCTGATTGCCATTCTGTGATTCTGTTTACAAAATTTTAACTTAGAATTTTTCGTGTTTCTTCATGTATGCTAACAGCATGAATGAACTCTCAGAAGCACTTCAAAACTTTACTATCCATACCACAGATATGGATACCACCGGTACCTTCACTGGCTACCAAGCTGATACTGAAGAGCCAATGGTATTCCAAGCCCAACCTCAGGAGAAACCAAAACCGAAAAAGAGAAGAAGACTCGTAGGTTGGAGGCGTGTGCGTAGGAAGAAACCAGCGGTACAGAAAGTTATAAAGACTGAGGATCCAAAGGATAAAGGAAAAGGAAAAGAGATCGGGGAAAGTTCAGGACAAGCCCAGGAAATGCCACCCTGGGAGGAGCTGGACCGCCAATTGGCAAATAGTGACCTCATCGGACCTGCCGATGAAAACCTCTTCTATTACCCAGCGGAAGCACAACTTCCAGTTAATTTGGAACCTGCTATCCCAGATCCTATTATCCACCCCCGACCTCTACCAGGAGAGCTGGAAGAATGGTGGACAACCGACTGGCAATTTCAAAATCTCTTGAATAACCCTAATACCTTTTTCCCCCAATTTGACCCTGAGCCTCCACTACATCCACCTATGAGCACAGAAAACCTGGCTGAACTCCGCCACTATGGCGAGGAACTAGTGGACGCAGGAAATAGAATCCGAGAAGTGGGGGAGAGGATATCATGGAAATACGACGAGAGGGAACGTCGTTTCTGAAGTGCCAGCTGATGAAGATCGTATATGGTTGTGGGAATGTGTGTTTAATAATAATCATAATAATAAAAATATAATCATGTAAAATACCTAAAAATAAAACTTTTGTAATATAACGGGTGTGTAATGATGCATACTACTATATAAAAAGATGAAAGTCGCAAAGTCGACAATATTGGTTATACATGTTAACATGATTATGTGCGATTATTTTTTTGTGTGAGTGTTATTTATTTTGTGTTAATAACTTATATATATATATATTATTAATTACCAGATGGAACACACGGGTAATGAACCCGTTAACGAAGTTAACCAATCCGAGCAAAACCATGAAGATCAATTTCTGAATAGGCAAAATATAGAAAACATTGTTGCCCAAGGAATAGCCAATGCTATTCCAGCAATCCTTGTTGCTGCCCGAAATCCAGTTGAACCTCCACCGCCTACTCTCAGCAAACATACTCATGATGACAACTTCAGTAATAGTGTAAATGGAGGCGGTAACAATAATAATAACGATAATGATGGGATGCAAGCTCCATTCCTTAAGAAAATGAAAGCTACAACACCTGGTTGCACTTATAAGGAATTTATTGCCTGTAAACTAGTGGAATTTGCAGGCAATGAAGGGGCAACGGCCGCACTGCGTTGGTTGGAGAAAACCGAGGCAGTAATTAAAATAAGTAAATGTGTCGAGGAAGACAAGGTCATGTATGCGTCACACCTTTTTAAAGAAGGGGCGCTAGAATGGTGGAATACGGTACTACAAGCCAAGGGAAGTGATGTGGCCTATGCCATAAGTTGGGAAGAGTTCAAGCGTCTGGTAGAAAGGAAATTCTGCCTCGAATATGAAAAGGAACAAATGGCAAATAAGTTCCTGAGCCACCGAATGGTGGATGTTGATTGTCGAGGGTATACTTCGACATTCTTCGAATATGCTAGAATTGTACCTACCCTGTCTTCGCCAGAACCGGTGCTTATTTCTCACTACATCTGGGGTTTGATTGGCGAACTTCGTGACATTGTCAAAGCTGCAAGACCCCGCACTATTGACGATGCTGTGGAATTAGCCAACACCTTGACCGACGGACTAGTACGCACACGAGAAGAAAATCGGAAGAAGGAAGTGGCCCAAAAGATTACGCAAGGATTTCGTGTGGGTAATAGTAGTAATTTCAAGAAAAAGGGAACCGGGAAATCTTCCACTGCTCCATTCTGCAGTACCTGTAAAAGAAAGCATTTTGGAAAATGCAAAGCGTATTGCAATTTCTGCAAAATTCCGGGACATCAAGAAGAAGATAGCAGGAGGAAGAAATCAACAATCTGCTTCAACTGTGGAGAAGCTAGACATTTTAGACCAGACTGTCCCAAATTGGTCAAACCAGCGGACAACAAGGCCAAACCAGCTGAAGGAACTAATAAAAAGAACGCAAGAGCCTTTCAGCTGACTACCCAAGAAGCAGAACTCATCCCAGATGTGATAGCTGGTACGTTCCTAATTCATGACGTTTATGCAAAAGTATTATTTGACTCTGGTGCAAACCAAAGTTTTATAAATACTTCATTCTGCCAAGCTCTTAAACTACCCTTAACCAACCTTAGACAAATCTTTACTGTCGAAATGGCAGATGGGAATTCTGTTAAAATAGATAAGGTTTTGCGAGAAGGAATGATAGAACTCTTAGGCTATAAATTTTCTGCAAACATGTTACCTATGAATTTAGCCGGATTCAACGTTGTGTTAGGAATGGATTGATTAGTAGCCAACCATGCTCGAATTCTTTATGATAAGAATTCCATAGAAATTCATACACCCACAGGAGAAATAGTGGTGATTATAGGAGATAAGCCACGTAAGCCACTGAAATTCATTTCAGTAATGAAAGTGGCCAATTATTCAAGAAAACAAGAAATAGTGTATATGATTTCGGTAATCATTAACACTAAAGGTAAAGAACTTAAAGAAATTCCAGTAGTGTCAGAATATTCTGATGTATTCCCAGAAGAACTACCTGGATTACCACCCGATAGGGAAGTGGAATTTAGAATTCATCTAATTCCTGGTACTACACCGATAGCCAAGGCACCTTATCGGTTAGCACCCATCGAAATGCTAGAATTGAAAAAGCAGTTAGATGAACTGCTTAGTAAAGGATTTATAAAACCTAGTTGTAGGGTCGTCCTTTGACCCAAACGAGTCGATTAGAAGAGTATCAATTCAAGAGGCGGAAACAGATGAATTGACTTGTAAAACAGCTTGTTTCACTTCTAAACATCTTGTATATTGATTATAACAAGTTTACAGATCAGTAGACACGTCGGCAGCACTTCGGCACCGGAAACAAGAACCTTACAACTGATTTCGCATGAAGGCTATTTATAGAGTGGTTGATTTCGCTTGAAAGTGGCACTGGCCATTTCAAGCAGAATTAACCATGTTAATTTCGTTTGAAAGTGCACTTGCCACTTTCAAGCGAAATTACCCATTTAACACATAAACCCTATTTTCTCGTACAATGTGCCCTGATCTAACAATTCTAGTACAAGACTCGATACAAGACGAAGTCGACAGACGTATGCACCAACAGACTCCCCCTCGGATGTTGACGAGTCTTAAGTGTCGAGTCTTCAACGTCTTCAGTCTTTGGGCTCTTCCAAAATATCTGACAGGGTAAGCATCCACAAACTTTATCTCTTATCAACTCCAGGATCTGAAACTAGCTCTTACATCCTCTTGATCAGATCTCTTGACTCATTAAGCTCTACATCAACAGACTCCCCCTCGAAGAATGCTTGGGATCGTAGTCTGGCTTTCACAGGATCTAGAACGTGATCTGGCTCACATTCCTTCCCACAGGATCAGGACCAATTCCTGGCTCTACTGAAACCTGCATAAATTTCTACCCAAAAATAAATTTCATAAATTTAAAATTTTAACAAATTTAAACTCTGCTAATCACTTGATTAATTCAGATCAAAACATCAATTAATGATATAACAATTTTAATTTCTGATGACCTCTTGTATGTATATCATTTTTCAGTTCAATCAATCTACTTCATTCCAACAAACTTTCCCAAACCTGTTCGTCATGTATAGCACTCGGAATTTTGAAAATCAGCTTTTCAACATCAGTTGTCTAAAATCTTTTTGAATTTTTTTTCAAAATTTATGCTAAAACACACTAAAATCTTTTTGGATTTTTGATATAAAATGAAATGCAGAAAAGAAATATTTACAAACAATATTTTCGTGAGTTTGTGTAAGAGGATCATATCAGTTTATGAGACAAATCACCAACACCGTTAAGCTTTAAACATTTTAAGTTCTAAACAATTCACTTAGATTGTCAGTATACTGATCCACTTAAATTCTCAAACAAAGTTCAACTGTTTCGAGATACGAGATTAATGTGTTAGAGACTTAAACTTATTCGCGTGTCCCACCTCAGAATATACTCCCGTATCCAGATCCCAATATTCAGTCTTACAGGTGAGTATACCTAGATGATATCTGTAAGGGGTTAAATTGCGAGGACCGTGAGAGCTCAGATCAGAACTTTCGTTCAGCAGAGAGATGACGGCTTCGACTTTTGGTGGGTCCCCTTTAGAGGATCTTTTTTTACAACAGCACATGATTAGCATTTTTCAATGTTTCATCATTTTTTATGCTGAGGGCAGGCTTTTATTTCAAGCACGCGTAAAGTATTCTATGGGGACTAGGCCATTGCTTCCTCAAAATCAGAAGTCCCGGGATAATACCCCAGATATCACTAAGCATAAAGACCTAGTATCTCAAAAAGAGGGGTCTTTCAAACAAGATTTTGGGGGTTACCCATATATCCGAGAGATGTTACCCACGAGATAAGCAAGTTTGAAATTTAGGTTTATATCTCGTCACAATCTACTAAATGTGCAAAAACCTACTGGCATATCATCAGTGAGACCGTTTATCACATTTGACTTTCCAATTCTTTAGCATGCTGTGATAGTCCATTGATGTACTATCATTTCCTCTTTTCACAACAAAACTCTTTTTCATTTTATCATGTTTTTGTTGTTTTTCAGTATTATCAAAAAATTTTGGATTTTCTGAAATTTCTTACTCCCCTTAAAATTCAAAATCATTTAAAGGAAATTTGAAAACAAACTATACAAGGTAAAGTGACAACTGTTATCGAATCACTTCAATTCGACATCCATTTGGCATAAACAATCAGAACTCCCCCTTACAACAAACTATTTTCCCATTATGATTTCAAAACACTTAAGTTTGTTTTAATCAAATGGTTTTTCCGGAAAATAAGTTTTGTTGATTTTACCACTTGTAAAAATTAGGGTTCATCACATTGTTCTTTTGTAGGAAAAACAAGTACAATTTAATGTCTTTGATTTACCACTTGTAAGTGAAAACCTTTCTTCAACCACTTGTAGGTTCACTTATCAACCAAAATCACTTGTAAATCAAAATATAACAATATAAAGATACCACCTGTAAATTTACCAACCAAACATATTCAATAAAGATGCCGATTCCTGCTCCACAATTACCAACTTGGGAGCTCCGACAAGTCAGGTTTTTAGTTTGAAAATCCTATCACCCAAGCCTGGCCAGCTTTGGGTGATTTTGGTACACATCTATCCCACCATCTTTTTTATTGATAAAAATCTTTTGCACTTTTAACCTTTCCAATAACCATCTTCCCAAAGATGTGTTTGACTTTCCCATTGAAAGCCTTTTCAGCATCAAATTCTCCTTTACCAGAAAAGAATTGACTTGAAATCTCAGTTTTACCAACCTTTAACTTCAAATTTTCTTTTGACAATTTTGGAAAGTTTTCCTCGTTCAACTCTGGAACGGAATTCTCAATCTTTTTCTCAACAAATGACTCCTCGGATTTTATGGAATCAGATTTGTTGTCAGAACTACTATCAGATTTTACAATCCATCTTTGTTTGTTTTCATCAACTTTTCTTTTGTAAAAACGTTTCGAAGTTTCTCCAACTTCAAAGTTTGTTGGTTGTTTCTTTTCATCAAAATGTTTTTCTTTCAATTTTGAGTTAAAAGTAATTCCCTGTTTTCTGTTGTTGGACTGTTGGCAATTCCAAGCAATGTGTCCAATCTTGTGACATTTGAAACACGTTCTTTTGTCAACTTTTGGAGCAAATTTCTTCACTTTCTTCTTTATTTCAGCAAGAAACTCTTGATTTGACTGTTTCCAAAATGGTTTCTTCTGCTCTTCTTCAGAACTTCCTCCTACAACAAATTTTGTTTTTGGTTTATAAATTTTCTCATTTTTATAATTTTCTGAAGAACTAAAACCAAGACCTTTCTTTTTGAAATTACTGTTATGGTTTGGTTTCTTTTGAAAACCTGAACCAGAACTGTAACCATTTTTCTTATTCAATCGTTGTTGAACTCTTGAAGTGTACCTTTTAGGTTTTTCAGTAAGATTTAAATATTTTATTTCAGAAACATTAATTTCTGTTAATTTGAAAACCTGTTTGATCATCTCAATTTTGACACTTCTTATTGGAAATTCCTCATCAGAATATAATTTGTCTGAATCATTCAAAGTATAAGCCACTTTGAATGGTCCATCATTCAAATTAGATTTTGATAACAGGAATTCTTTATTGTAAACCCTTTTAACCGGTGAACTCGGATTCTTTTCTGACGAACTCGAACTTTCAGATTTAGACTCCGACTTTGACTCTTCATCCATATCCAACACCTGATCGACCACTTTCTTTAACAATTCAGACTCATGATCAGTGTCAGACGCTGTGAATGTGACATCAATATTATCTAGTAACTCATCAATGGTTTCAGACTTTAACTTGATGTTGAGAGCCTTATTTAATCGTTCCTCATTTGGCTTTCTGGGAGAATAACTTTCAAAGATCGGGGGCGGACACTTATTATACTTAGCACTGTGTTTCTTACCAGCATCCTTTTCTTCTTTCTTTTGTTCTTGAAAAGCTTCAAGACCTGCAACAGTAGGATAAACTCGATCAATCAAATAATCACATGTTGTGTAACTCAACAACAAACGTTTGATTCTTTCACTCTCTATCTTTTCGAGTTCCAAATCCTGCTTCAATTTTGCACAGTCTTCAATGTACTCATTGATGACCTTCTGCTTTGACATTAATCTAGAACTCATCTTTGTCATAGCAACCTCAATTTCTGAATTTGTCTTTTTTAGACCATTTACTGTTCTGTTCAGCACATCATATGATTCTTTAACATACTTCACATCAGACAACAAATTCTCTTTCAGCTTTTCAAGTTCACAAATTTTCTTGTCTTTCTCCCCACAATCTTTGCAAGATTCCAAACATTTCGAAGAAGGTTTAATAACCTCAACTATCTTTTCAACCTCGACAACCTTCTCAACTTCGACAAGTTTTTCAACTTCGACTATTTTTTCGACTTCAACATTTTTTTCTATTACTTTCTCAATTACTGGTTCAACATTTACTACTTCGGCTTCCATCTTTGCCTTTTCTTCAGCTACTCTTAATTCTTCCAGCTCTCTCTTTAATCTGGCAATCTTCTTCTCATTCAGCATCTCAACTTTATCTGCAAAAAACAAATTAAAACTATCAGGATCTATACATTTTCTGGTTTTATTAATGTATTCTTCTTCATCATCAGTATCTATATCACTTCCAAGATCTGGAAAAATCGGTATTCTTTTCGAACTTGATTTGACTTCATCTTCTTCCAGAATTCTAGCAACAAGACCTGAACCAGGTGGAATGTATTTATCCCAGCTAAATCCCTCTGTAACAAATTCATCATCTTGATCAATTATACCAAAACAAGCTCTTTTCTCTTTTACTTCAATGGCTCGTGCATGTGCAGTTTGTGGTTGTTGATCAATCTGATGAAAAAATGACTTTTGATAATAATCATTTTTTCCATCTTCTCTTCTAGTTGCTTCTTTGTTTTTGCATTCTCGTTTAAAATGTTCCTTTCCTTTGCAACGAAAACAGGTGACTTTCGATTTATCAAAACCTATTGGAGATTCACTTATTCCCCGAAAATCATCTCTACCAGTGATTTGTGTTAATTTTTCTGCTCTTCGAACAGCACAGGCTAAACACCACTTTACATCCATCATCTCAAGTTCCTCAGCATCAATCTGGTCATAATCCTCTTTTGTGAGTATCGGATTTCCAATCTTGCCAGCAATTAAGCTTTCATATGATTCCAACATAGCAACCAGTAATGCCATGTATTGTTTAGCTATTTCTGGAGAGATATTTTGACCATTTTGAATGTTCAAGGTAACGTTGCACTGCAGATTTGTAGAATTCTGTTGTTGAGGACTTGGTGTTGTAAAGTTTGGATCAAAGCTTGAATACGAGGATGAAGATCCACCACTTTGAGTCACCGTACTACTTTTTGTTCCAGAGGAAGTATCAGCACTGAAGCCAATTTGAATCTTTGGGCTGGGGGTAACTTCAAATTTATTCCCTCTGTAATATAAACTACATCTTGTTGAGCGTTTGGATTCTTCATGATTGCTGTTTTCTAGATATCCAACTCGTGCTCTTCAATCTTCTGAATAAACTGTGCCAGATTCATATTTTCAGATTTTCTTGTGTGTTTAAGAATCATCAAATAAGTTCCCCATTCCTGCTGTGGTAATGCATCAGCAAGTTTATCAACCCATTCATCGTCGTCTTTCTTTATATCCAATCTTCCCATTTCCAAGACTAAATGACAATATCTATCAATGGTCGTCTTTGTTGTTTCATGGTCAAAAGCTACAAACATGTCAAATGATTTCTTCAATAATGTCGTTTTGTTTTTGATCATATCTGCGCTTCCTTTAAACTTTTGAATCAATGTCGTCCAAATTGACCTAGCTGTACCCTCATGTTGAAGCAAAATAAAGATATCTTCCTTAATCGCTTGTTGAAGAATACTGATCATCATTTTTTCACTTGTATACTTCAATTTATCATTCTCTGAAAAATCACAAAACGCTTTTTCAAGCCCACGCTCATTTTTCGGTTTCTCGTAATCTTTCTCTAATGAACACCATGCATCAAACTTATAAGCTTGCACCCAGTTCTCAAATAGATTCTGCCATCCTTTAAAGTCTTCAATATACATGAGCTTTGGTGGTTTTTGATGAGTTCCCGTCTCATTTTCACTGTAAAGAGTTTCAGCAGCTGTAACCGGAGCAATGGTGTAGCAAACGCATTGTATAATTCCTCTTCCATGATTTAGCAAATTGTTTCACAACAAAACAAGTCTCAAATACTCAATTTCAACCGAAATACCAAACTCAAACGGAATCAAGCTTTCAAACGAAATCACTTTTGAAGCAGAATAACCCTTTTGGAGCGAAATATCTCTTTCAAGCGAAATCCCTTTTCACACGGAATACCCTCTCACACGGAATCCCTTATTTCATGTGAAACAAAAGAATTTTCAAATGGAATAACACTTTGGAGTGGAATTAACTAATTCCGTATGAACTATTTCAAACGAAATTACACTTTTGAAGCGAAATTACTTATTTCGAACGGAATTAGGTGAACTTTTCAAACGGAATAGCGATTTCAAGTGGAATCAAGTGATAATTTCGTGTGAAATGCTGCTGACGTCACTTAATCCGAAATCATTTTCAAGCGAAATTACATTTTTTACCAATTTTAAGCTGAATTAAGGACCAATTCTTTCAAGGATTTGTTAAAACACAATTACGCACACAATGTGAGAAATTCAATCCATTTTGACCGTAAAATTCTGTGAATTTTGTAAAAGAAGGTGTAGAAGACAGATTTTAAGGCTGTTTTGGCAAGAACTCTTCCTCCTGAGCTCTGATACCACTTGTAGGATCGTCCTTTGACCCAAACGAGTCGATCAGAAGAGTATCAATTCAAAAGGTGGAAACAGATGAATTGACTTGTAAAACAGCTTGTTTAACTTCTAAACATCTTGTATATTGGTTATAACAAGTTTACAGATCAGTAGACACGTCGGCAGCACTTCGGCACCGGAAACAAGAACCTTACAACTGATTTCACATGAAGGTTATTTATAGAGTGGCTGATTTCGCTTGAAAGTGGCACTGGCCATTTCAAGCGGAATTAACCATGTTAATTTCGTTTGAAAGTGCACTTGCCACTTTCAAGCGAAATTACCCATTTAACACATAAACCCTATTTTCTCGTACAACGTGCCCTGATCTAACAATTCTAGTACAAGACTCGATACAAGACGAAGTCAACAGACGTATGCACCAACACTAGTTCATCCCCGTGGGGAGCACCAGTGTTGTTCGTAAAGAAGAAAGATTGTTCGATGCGAATGTGTATCGATTATAGGGAATTGAATAAGGTTACAATTAAGAATCGATACCTATTGCCTAGGATTGGTGATCTTTTCGATCAACTTCAAGGAGCTAGATATTTTTCTAAGATAGATTTACGCTCTGGATATCATCAATTGAAAGTACAAGAAGAAGACATACCTAAAAATGCTTTCAGAACTAAGTATGGTCATTACGAGTTTACAGTTATGCCCTTTGGACTAACAAATGCTCCCGCCGCATTTATGGACATGATGAATAGAATCTGTAAACCGTACTTGGATAAATTTGTAATTGTCTTCATCGATGATATACTCATTTACTCCAAAAGTCAGGACGAGCATTGTGAACACTTGCACGCACTCTTAACTTTGTTAAGAAAAGAAAAGCTTTACGCCAAATTCTCGAAGTGTGAATTTTGGCTATAGGAGGTACAATTCTTAGGACACATGGTGAATAACGAAGGTATTCACATAGATCCCTCCAAAATAGAAGCGATCACCAAAGGGAAGGTCTCGCAATCAGCTATGGAAATTAGAAGTTTTCTAGGATTAGCCGGATACTATAGACGGTTTATTAAGGATTTTTCTAAAATAGTTGTGCCATTAACTAAGCTAACCTGTAAAGCAGTAAAGTTTGAATGGGGACCCAGGCAGGAAGAGGCTTTTAAGATTTTAAAGCAAAGGTTAACAAACGCCCCAATTCTTGCCTTACCAGAAGGAACAGAAGATTTTGAAGTCTACTGTGACGCTTCTAAGCTAGGATTAGGATGTGTGCTAATGCAACGCAAGAAGGTAATTGCGTATGCATCAAGACAATTGAAGAAGCATGAAGAGAATTATACGACTCACGACTTAGAATTAGGAGCAATAATTTTTGCCCTTAAGATTGGGAGGCACTATCTATATGGAAGTAAGTTTACAGTCTATACAGATCATAAGAGTTTAAGATATATATTTGGGCAAAAAGAATTAAACATGAGGCAAAGAAGATGGATGGAAATTCTAAGTGACTACGACTGTGATATTCAATATCACGAAGGAAAAGCAAACGTAGTTGCAGATGCCTTAAGTCATAAGTATCATGAAAAGCAAAAGCGAGTTCGTGCTCTTAGATTAAGCTTACAATTAGATTTAATAGAACAATTGAAAAACATTCAAGAAGCAGCTATCAAGGATGATGCTGAAGGAATGAAAGGAAGGATAAAAGACTTGGAGCAAGGGGCTGATGGAATTTGGAGATTCCACAAGAAAAGAATTTGGGTACCTAAGCAGGGAGATTTAAGAAATAAGATTTTAGAGGAAGCCCATAAATCTAGATATACCTTGCATCCTAGTAATAATAAGATGTATCAAGATTTAAGGAATAACTTCTGGTGGATAGGAATGAAAAAGGACATAGCTAGATATGTTTCTAAGTGTCTACCTTGTTCACAAGTTAAGGCAGAACACCAGAAACCTTCAGGGTTACTCCAACAATTAGAAATGCCTGTATGGAAATGGGAACTCATAACTATGGACTTTGTTACTAAGTTGCCCAAAACCAGGAAAGGTAATGACACGATTTGGGTAATTGTGGATTGATTAACCAAATCACCTCATTTTCTACCCATGAAGGAAACCTTTAGCATGGAAAGGTTAGCCAAATTATACGTAGATGAGGTAGTATCCTTACATGGAGCCCCACTCTCCACTGTATCGGATAGAGATAGTCGTTTCACTTCACATTTTTGGACGAGTTTCCAAGAAGCAATGGGGACACGATTGAATTTAAGTATTGCATATCATCCCCAAACAGACGGACAAAGTGAAAGGACGATTCAAACCTTGGAAGACATGCTCAGGGCATGTGTAATAAATTTTGGTGGAAACTGGGATAATCACCTTCTCTTAATTGAATTCTCCTATAACAATAGTTATCATTCAAGCATCGAAGCTGCCCCGTTCGAAGCACTGTATGGACGAAAGTGCAGAACTCTAGTTTGTTGGGCAGAAATAGGAGAAAGTCAATTATCAGGTCCCGAGATTGTACAAGAAACTACCGACAAGATCACTCAAATCAAGGAAAGACTAAAAACGGCTCGAGATCGCCAGAAGAGTTATGCAGACAATAGACGCAAGCCGCTAGAATTTCAAGTTGGAGACAAGGTACTCTTAAAAGTTTCTCCTTGGAAAGGAGTAGTCTGATTCGGAAAGAAAGGAAAGCTAAGTCCAAGGTACGTAGGACCATTCCCAGTAATCCAGCGAATAGGACCAGTTGCCTATCGCTTACAACTACCAGAAGAATTAGCTGAGGTGCATGATGAGTTTCATGTATCTAACCTCAAGAAATGTCTATCATATGAATCCCTGGTAGTACCTCTTCAAGATATAGAGGTGAATGAGAAGTTAAAATTTGTGGAGAAACCACTGCAGATAGAAGACAGAAAGGTCAAGTTTCCCAAGCACAAACGACTAGTGCTGGTCAAAGTCAAGTGGGATTCAAAGAGAGGACCGGAGTACACTTGGGAACTGGAATCTGAGATGAAGCGAAAATATCCCTACTTGTTCCGGTAAATCTCGAGGACGGGATTTTAATAAGGTGGGGAGGATGTAATAACTCTCGCCAAAATTATTATTTCTTATTTTATTACGTCCAATAGGAAACCCTAATTGAGACCCCCCAAGTAATATTGCATGGCCCCTAAAATTTTCAGAACAGTTGGAACTAGGATCAGGACCCCTAAAACTCAGGGGGGTATCCACTAATTGACGATTATCCTCATAATTTGTTGTAGGAAGAGAAATTCATCAATCTCCTTACTCACCCAGGCTACCCTACCCTAAAAAGGGCGCCGTCGCGCCACGCGACAGCCTGTCGCGCCACGCGACAGCCTGTCGCGCCACGCGACAGGGACCAATTTTCAGTATATATAGCAGGGTTTGGCACTTACATGGAACTGTTATTACGACGCTCAAATTCATTTCCTACACTGAGTTAGACTCTATTTAGTGCAAAAACACACCAGCACGACACTCTGCTGCGACAACAGGGTAATAACTCTATCACTGCTACGATACAATGTCCGATTGATTAAAACCGATCCGATGGATGTTTAAGTGATGCCCAAATCAGGGGTATACTTTGTCATTCGTCGTGAGGGTTTTGATCTTGTGAGCTTATCGTAAAAGTTGAATTAAGTTACTGACCTAGTTTCGTATGCATTGTTATTTAAATTAGGTTACAAGGCTAAATCAGTAGGCCTAAACTCTGCCCGTCTAAACTTGCAATGTGAGTCATTCTCTTTTATCAACAATGTTTTACAATACTCCAATTATTTTCAAAAGTTATAATTACAAGGATTAAGTCGTGGTTATCTTGAATCACTGGCTAGTGGGGTATTGTGCACATTACTAATCTCTCACGGTTATGTTCATCAACCTAATAGTGATAATCATCACTACTTGGGTGAAAGGACCCAATAGTGGTATGAACATCATCACCAGGGTGTGACACGGTGCCAGATAAAAATAAGATAGTAGCCATTGTAATCGCTCTTATGCTGTAATTCATAGCTATGTGTCGTTTTATCAAATTTGAGTGACTCGCCAGTATTTCCCCGCTGATAAAATATTTTTAAAACATGTTTCAGGTGACCTCCTGTGAATCAAGGAAAAGTGCTACGGAGCACTAATAAAGCTTGAAGTGGTAGCTCAGTTAAATAAATAAACATGTTTTGTAAAACAGGGAATTTCCTCGTGAAATTCCTCCATTGTAAATCATGGGGTTTGTCCCACATTATGAAATAAAATAATTGGGCATTTTCAAGTTTTAAAAAGATCCTGTTAAACTTCCGCTGTCAACTCAAATAATAAATACCACGAGTTTCTGCCTACGGCTCCTGGACCGGGTCACACCGGGACGGGGGCCGTGACAAAAGACAAAGGTGCTTCTGATGAAAAGATGAAGAATATGGAAACATAAAATGTTTTCTTGAAGAATGAAGTTCAAGTGTTGAATGAAAAAGTTACAAGTCTTGAAGCCGGTAATGTTGCACTGAATGAGGTTGTCCAAGGCTTGGTAACTACAAACGAACAGCTATCTGTTTCAAATACTATGCTGAATTCAGAGAATGAGATTTTGAATAAAATGGTGAACGATCATGAAGCAGATAAGCAGATAAAATCAAAGCAGATCGAGATATTGTATACTGTATTTGAAAGTAAGTTTGGAACGAGTGTGCAAGCTGAATTCGATCAAGTGGCAATCCATAGAGCTGAGGCTTGGAGTATAGAAAGAGAAAAGAAAGCAGCCGAGGAAGCGGCAGAGGCGATGAAAGATAAAGGAAATAAAAAGATTGTTGAATATAGTGAAAGTGAAGAAGATGAAGATGATGATGATGATGAAGATAGTGATTTCCGGGCCATCGACGATTACAAAGAAAGTGAAGATGACGATAATGATGATGATCAAGGTGGTGGCGGAAACATGCAGATTGTGAAGAATTTTGGTGATCATCAGGTGTAGGATTACCTGGATGGTGCACAGAATGAAGAAAGAGAGGATGTTAATTCTCAGGGGGAGAAAGTTTCAGATGCGACTCACGAATAAGAATCAGCTGGAATTTTCACTGAGGCTGTTCTGATCAACTCAGTTCCAGCTAACACACCTAAAGTGATATATCTCTGTCATGACGTGGAAGAGGGGGAGTATGTTCGCAGTTGTAGTCATGAAGAGATGATGGAAAAGTTGGGTATTTCTGATAAAAACTTCAAGTTTGACTTTGAAGCTGATCTAGAGAAGATGAATCCTAACGAAGCTAAAGACTGTGTTTTCAAGAACGTAGATGAAGCGAATGAATTTGACAACGTCGTCGTGGAGGATGATTCTGAGTCTGACAATGAAGGGCCTTTTCATTATTCTGGTAAAGGTTAAGAGGACTTCCCGACGTTTGCCGAATTATTTGCTACTCATAATGAAGATGAGCTTCGTAGGAGAGTTGAGGAAAGAATTCACGATGAAGGTATTCCCAAGACCATGTCTAGAGAAGAGCTAAGAGAAGAACGAAAGAAGTGGTTCAAACCAGAGGTTAATGAAAGAAAGTTCAAGCGACCGCTCAAATTCTTCACTCGACATCCAGATCAATCATTGGGAGATATTCTATCTTGGGGTTATCTTGAAGACTTAAAAGTTTATGCGATCAAGAGAGAGTTCAGGGTTCAATACTTCAAATTTCTGAAGGATCTGAAGATGTTACCTTAGTGGGACATTGAAGAACTTGTAAAGAGAAAGAACATTCAACAATGTCTTTGGGGTGAAGTACGATTTCATGAACAAGACTTTAGGGAGTTATTAGACAGCAAGCATTAATAGGTTTTCCTGATTGGAAACCTCATTACCCAAAGCTAATTGAGAAGATTGATCATATTACTGGTGAGAAGGATATTACTCTCCACATAAAGAGATCGTGCTGTATGAAGAATATGCCACTGAAGGAGACGGAACGAGATTTCTATAAAGAATTCAAAGGGTGGTACTATGATCTGAAGATATGCGAAGCAGTTATCTCTTTACACAACGAAGAAACCTGGATGTGGAGAGGAATTCGTGTACTAGATCCGATGTGGTTGGTCAATTGTTCGAAGAAGGATATTGAATGCATGTTCTTCAACAAGATATGGTTCTTACCTGAAGATAAGGAACAAGCATTGCAATTTCAAAATTTGATCAACGTACGTTTCAAAAAATACATCAACTCGGGGCACTATTGGAAGTCTAATTGGAGGGATCTAGAAAGAGAAGTGTTTCTGAAAGAAGAACGACAAAGAGAACGGATTGATAAGAAGATTGCTGAAGCAGCTCATCAATCAAGTTTAAGGATGCCTAAGCAATCGTTCGAGACCGATCAGACTCCAATACCAAGTGAAGAAAGAAAGATTTTCAGAATGACAATTTTTTGACAGTTGTGTGCAGACTCGAGAGTGGTGGATGTCGAAAGGAAGATTTGAAAGAAGAGAGAACCTAGAGAAGAGAGAGGAAGAGCAAAGACAGAAGAGAAGACGTTACGGTAGAGCTTGACAAAGACTATACGTGGAGACTACAGCTACATCCAATGGGGAGTCTGTGAATGCATATGTTTGTAGCTTTCGTCACGTATCAAGTCTAGTTTTGTTTAGTATTGAATTGTATAGATTAGATTGTATTTCGTACGAAGTGGTCGGGATTTTGATGTAAATGACCCTTTCGCACGAAAGAGTCTTTCGTGTGGGAGGGCCATAATGACCAGTTCGTATGAGTTGGCCCACTCGTCCCAGGTGTTTCGGACGAAATGGCCTGCCTATAAATAGGAAAGTTGGGTCAGTCATTTGTAATTTTTGGCAACTGAAGCGAAGCTCTGCCAAAATCGTTTCACATGTCTGTAACTTCTTCAAATCAATAGAAACGATTGTTCAACGGTGTCTTTGTGTATTTAGCATCTTTATACTCGGATTTCGCACGAGATATGAATACGTATTAGCCGGTCGGAGCATTCGGAACCCGAAATGGTCCTCACATATTAAACAATAAAAAAGAATACTAACTAAAGAAAACATTAATCCAAGTAAGTATTAAACAATAAAAATATTCCATTATTACCTTAAACACGTTTTTAAATAGGAAAATTGGTTTTTAATAAACCAACCTTTGTCCTGTTGGTAAATAATAATCTTACCTACGTAATTGGTATAAAATAATCATACCTATCAACATGTTGGTACTCAATGAACTTCCGTTAATTTTTTTAACTGAAGTTAGTTTTTAAGTTTTATTTATTACACAAACAGTCTCTGTAGTTGTAATTTACTAGTTTTAACTATTTTAAAACTAGTAAATTACAGTCCCTTGAGGTTTTTTTGTTTTATAAAATAGTTAAAACTAGTAAATTACAACTACAGGGACTTTTTGTGTAATAAATAAAACTTAAAAATCAACTTCTGTTAAAAAAAATTAACGGAAGTTCATTGAGTACCAACATATTGATAGGTAGGATTATTGTATACCAATTACGTAGATAAGATTATTATTTACCAACGGGACAAAGGTTGTTTTATTAAAAACCAATTTTCCTTTTAAATATGCTCGACAGAAGTTAAAGATATAAATGTTGGGGTGTTATCACACCATATATTATAAGTTATTTTATATTTTCCAGTATTGATAAGAGTTTAATTTTAAATTTTCATCTGCTTGTTAATTTTTTTTTCTTTTTATGTGCAGGACTAGGATCAAATACAAACCACATTTCACATACAAATTGTAAGAACCATTTAAAAAGTGTCACGTGACATCCAACCAATTATAGAGAATTGATAAAATAATATCCTAAATAATATCAATTATATTGAATTCCCTATAAATATGCTAACAAACAATTAATTCTTTATTTGGATCTTCTGATGCGTGTGAAGTGTCGTATATATTAGGTGTATATTTTAAGCCCTTTTAACACTTATTTTTAGCCAAGTTTTAAATTTATAAAACACGATATTTTACTAACACTAAACACACATATGAGCAAGTGCACCCATCGTGAGCGTAGTATAGCGTTGGTAAGATACCGAGGTCGTCCAAGGACACAAGAGCTTTTAGTACCGGTTTATCCTCAACGTCTAACCAAAATAAAAAGTTTAGAAAAATGTTTTAAACTAAGAAAAATAAAAACTAACTAAGATGCTGAAAATAAAAAATAAAAGTAAAAACAGATAGACAAGATGAATCACTTGGTTCCGACTCGTATCTAGTATAACCTTTGATTATTTCCGCACTTTTGCACATAATTAAGAGATTATCTTAGTTATTGTAGTAGGCCCCTCTTTTGAAGGTGACGTTACCCTCACCCCAGTAGTTTGAGTCAGCAAGGATACAATCCTAAAAGGGTGGATTATTGGAAGATAATGAATTAAGTTATTAATGCAGTATTATGGTAGGCCCCGCTTTTGGCGGTGACGTTACCCTCGACTAAGTAGTCTGAGTCAGCAGGGATACAGTCTTAAATAGCCGGGTTATGGTATTAATAGTAGTTAACTTATGAGGGGATCAAAGAGTTTGGACCCCCGCCATCCAATACCGTGAAGTATTGAAGGATGTCCTACTAAATTTGACCCAGGTCCATTGCAGGACCTCTAAACGCTAAACAATGGCAAGACCTTTACCAAACCGTTCCCTTAACCCCCGACCAGGTAGCCAACATACCTCCATATAGACCGTGGAGATATGAATGGTGAAAATCCTTTATTTTATATAGACAGTAAAATAATGCCAAGACACCACGGACAAACGATAAGGAAAGATCACCTTCAACATAAGTAACTAGTTATTAAAGTCATTAATACAAAACCAAATAAAAAGTGCAAAAGATTAGAAATAAAAAGTATTATACTAGACACTTTGTCTTCACCAAGTGATGTAAGAGACTTAGGCAAACATGGCCTTGATTGTCAAGAACTCTTACGATCAATCTTGGATCCCGAGACGACTCACACACTCTACGATGGACAATGGATGATGGTGGTGGATGATGGTGTTGTGATGGTGGTGGGTGGTGGATGAAGTGTGAGAGAGGTGGTGTGCCAAGGGATGAGTTGAAATGAAACCAAGCACTCCTATTTATAGGCTGAACAGAAGGCTGGGCACGGCCCCGTGTCCGCTGGACACGCCCCCGTGCCCGTCTGACAATCTCTCTCTTCATTAATTGTAATTCGCAATTACAATTAATGCGCCTGCTGTACTTTCGCCACGCCCCCGTGTTCACTGGACACAGCCCCGTGGTGGGCAATAGAAGCTTCTAAAGGTTTGTCTTTTGTGCCAGGGCTGACCATTCTGGACACGGCCCCGTGCTGAGCTGGGCACGCCCTGTGTCGAGCTGGGCACAGCCCCATGCTCAGCTTTCTTCTTGTTTTTGCTTTGGGAGTTGTTGTCGATGGGGGTCGGGCATGCCACGTTTGTTCCTTTTCTTGTATTTATGTTAGATTTTGATGTCTTTTTGCTTCTTTTGTTAATTTGAAATCATTTAATCCTGAAAATACAAAAGGAAGACAAAAGCACACTTTTTCCAACATTAGTACTAAAAAAGGGGTTAGTTTTATGCCACAGTTGATGAATTTTATATGTTGCATTTTCAACACATCAAATACCCCCACACTTGAATCTTTGCTTGTCCTCAAGCAAAACTCTTTAATATATGGCTATTACACTCCCAAATGGAATGGGTAGAAAAGAAGGTTTTTGGGCTTATCATAGAGTGTCGGGATTTCCAAGATTCTTTATTTAGTTTTATTTTTATTTATTTACAATCCTATTCGTCATGATTTATTTAAAACTTTTCATAAGATAAATTACTTATTAGGGCATAACATGCCTTTGTAAAATTTTATTTATATACAAGTTCACATACCTCACGGGGATCACTCAACACTCGGCCGAAAATGTATTTTTGTGGATCACTCGAGAGCGGCATGGAACTTACTCCTACCATAGGCTTGCCAAGCAATCAATCCTCCTCCTTTTTAACTTATATACCTTTGTAAATATCAAGAGGACTTTGTGGGTAAAGGGTTAGGCTTGGGTTAAAGGTAGGTGGTTGGGTGAGTGGTTAGTGGTTAGTAGAAAAAGGCGAAAAGCGTAACAAGCTTCGGTTTTCGTAAGACTTTCTATTTTTGTAACTTTTATTTTGATGAAGCTATTATTCAAACAAAGTTATTTTTGATGAACTTGTTTGTTTATTTTCACAAAATTTTATTTATTTTTTTTTTTTTTTTTTTTTTGAAAAGTCATATGAAAAACCGAGCTAGTTACTAAAACAAAAGGTTAAAAATGAAAAAGGTTTTGGTGGGTAAAAGGGTGTTTGGTTTGGGTTATGAAATGAAAAGGTTTAGGCTCAAAGGGGCTAACTAGGGGGATTTTGGGTAGGTCGTAAAAAAAAAAGAAAAATAATGGTGTAGAAATAAAAAGGGTTAGTCCTAATGCCTCCATCATTTACTTACTCGGGTTTAAGTTGATAAGGACCGGGAATGTATCGTCGTGGCAAGTTCTAGAGTCGTAAGAACCAAGTGGCTATTCACACAAGAAACGAAAAATGAGCATTTAGTTTAAAGATATGTAATTGTATGCTCAATAAAGGCTCAAAACTCACTTTTGTGAAAATGAGTTTTTATGTGATCAAGTATATATAATTGAATTTTAACTAAGCTTGTCATGCCTTTTCATAATTTTCTTATTTTGGTTCTTTTTATCACGACGCTATCGGTTGTAAATTCGTAAAAATATAACCTTTTTGAGAACTTGAATTTCCCGAGTTAAACCTAGACAAGTAAAAAAAATGAAAATTTAGCGGTTCCAATAGAGTTTTGTGTAAGGCTTGTATTTAGGACTTGCAAGATTCAAGGTTTTAGCATCCCCCCCCCCCCCCCACACACACTTAAATTACACATTGTCCTCAATGTGTCCCAAAAATAAGTTTTTCGGTTGATTAAATGTGTAAAAATGGGTTAAAAACAAGATTTTATGGTACTGGGTAGCTGAACACGGGGTGGTGTTGGCTGAGCACGGCCCAGTGTCCAGACTGCCAGTACCAAAAGTAAACAGAAGGCTGGGCACGGGGGCGTGTCCAGTGAGCACGGCCCCGTGTCCAGGTACCTGAACTGGGCATTTTCTACAGAACCTTGGGCACGGGGCGTGTTGGGGTGAGCACGGCCCCGTGCTGAACTTGCTGTAATGAAGAAAAATCATCGGGAGGCTCTGTTTTTGTGTATAGGGTGTTGGTTCAAGCTTCCCTTATCATCCTTCATCATCCTAAGTGTGTTTTATTCCTGAAAATTAAAAACTAAACTAGAAAACATAAAGGTTAATCTAAACTAAACTACGGATAGTTCCGCGGAATGCCTCCATGGTGCGCCACGTTTATAAGGGTCCTAGGCTAGACCCACTTTATCAGGTGGTTCTGGCTCATCTTCAATTAGGGGGTCATCATTGCCGAATGGATATTTCATTGATCGCTCAAGATCGACACTCTTTTTAAATGCCCCTAATTGAAGAGGTAGATTGTTGAACTTCCGGTTTTTCAAAGCTTCGTGTGTTTTTACAAATGGTTGCCCCAACACTAGAGGAGCGTCATCGAGGATGACAAAGCCGGTCGGGATTACCATTTGATTTGTTTGAACCAAGACATCTTCAACTATACTGATTGATTTTTTTACTTTCTGATTTGATAGAAAAATGGGTATTTGAAGTGGAGAAAAATCACTAATACTTAATTTTTCGAAAATGTAGTTAGGCATTATGTTAACACAAAGATCTTTATCAATTGTGACATTACTAATAAACGAATTTTGAAAGAAACATGGAACCGGTGTAATGTTAATTTCAAATGGGTCTTCTTTTATTAGCGAGGGTTGATCATTAGTTAACTTAACACTTACCGTTTCGTCAATTTTAGTGTTAGTGTTTAACTCTTTTAAAAACTTAGCATGAGTGGGTACTAAACAATGATTTTCAAAAGAAGGTGACAAGAGATTAATTTCTTCAAAATTAGACTCTTCTTGTATTTTAGCGTTTTCGGACTCACCTTTTTCGTTGTTTAACTTATGTGTCAGTTTTTCACTTATTTGTTCTTCCATTTTTACACTTTCGGTTATCTCTTCCTTTTTTAATTCTTCTCTTGCGCGGGACTCCTCTTCCCTTGCGCGAGCTTCTTTTATACATCGATCGATAACTCTAATGTGTTCTAATATCCTATCGGTCACTTCGGTTATAGAAAAAGAATCGTGGTTTTCAAAGCTTGAATCCGGTTGTTCAATTCTTTGTTCCTCATAATACCCATATGAAGTAGATGGTTCACACCATTGTTCTTCATTGTAAGCATATGATGGATAAGGGTCGTAATTTTGTTCTTCATAATACTCATATGAGGTGGGTTGTTCACGCCATGGTTCCTCATAATAAGCATACGAAGGTGGTGGCTCATATCTTGGTTCCTCGAAGTATGAGTATGAAGGCTCATACCTTGGTTAATCAAAATATGAGTATGAGGGAGGAGGTTCATACCTTTGGTCTTCATATGATGTGTATGAAGTTGATGGCTCGTACCTGGGTTCCTCATAGTAGGTGTATGAATTGGATGGTTGATATGAGCAATTATTTTGAACCGAGCGTGAGTTACGAAAATTAGTGCAATAGTTACCCCTATAATCATCCTCCTCATAGGTGTAGTTGTAGCCTCCTGAGTATTGATCCATAAGAATCACTCAGCAGACCACAACCGAGTCTCGAGACCAGAAAACAAAAATAAAAACGGAAACAGAGGTTGGACACGGCCCCGTGTTCAATGAGCACGGCCCCGTGTTCAGAATCTGTATCTGGGCGTTTTAATTAAATTTACTGATTTCGTTGAGCACGGGGCGTGTTCAGTGAGCACGGCCCGTGTTCAAGCTTCTGTTACTGGGTGTTTTATGAAAAATATGCAGCACGGCCCCGTGTTCAGCGAGCACGGCCCGTGTTCAACCTACTGTAAATGCAAAACTAAACTAAAATGCAGAAAAATGTGGGCCCGTTTTGAAAAGGTTTTGAAAAACTGATTAGGCCGTCGATTTTAAGCTTTCCTAAAATCCTTGTGTCCCCGGCAACGGCGCCAAAAACTTGATGTGCGATAAAGTGTCGTATATATTAGGTGTATATTTTAAGCCCTTTTAACACTTATTTTTAGCCAAGTTTTAAATTTATAAAACACGATATTTTACTAACACTAAACACACATATGGGCAAGTGCACCCATCGTGAGCGTAGTATAGCGTTGGTAAGATACCGAGGTCGTCCAAGGACACAAGAGCTTTTAGTACCGGTTTATCCTCAACGTCTAACTAAAATAAAAAGTTTAGAAAAATGTTTTAAACTAAGAAAAATAAAAACTAACTAAGATGCTGAAAATAAAAAATAAAAGTAAAAACAGATAGACAAGATGAATCACTTGTTTCCGACTCGTATCTAGTATAACCTTTGATTATTTCCGCACTTTTGCACATAATTAAGAGATTATCTTAGTTATTGTAGTAGGCCCATCTTTTGAAGGTGACGTTACCCTCACCCCAGTAGTTTGAGTCAGCAAGGATACAATCCTAAAAGGGTGGATTATTGGAAGATAATGAATTAAGTTATTAATGCAGTATTATGGTAGGCCCCGCTTTTGGCGGTGACGTTACCCTCGACTAAGTAGTCTGAGTCAGCAGGGATACAGTCCTAAATAGCCGGGTTATGGTATTAATAGTAGTTAACTTATGAGGGGATCAAAGAGTTTGGACCCCCGCCATCCAATACCGTGAAGTATTGAAGGATGTCCTACTAAATTTGACCCAGGTCCATTGCAGGACCTCTAAACACTGAACAATGGCAAGACCTTTCCCAATCCGTTCCCTTAACCCCCGACCAGGTAGCCAACATACCTCCATATAGACCGTGGAGATATGAATGGTGAAAATCCTTTATTTTATATAGACAGTAAAATAATGCCAAGACACCACGGACAAACGATAAGGAAAGATCACCTTCAACATAAGTAACTATTTATTAAAGTCATTAATACAAAACCAAATAAAAAGTGCAAAAGATTAGAAATAAAAAGTATTATACTAGACACTTTGTCTTCACCAAGTGATGTAAGAGACTTAGGCAAACATGGCCTTGATTGTCAAGAACTCTTACGATCAATCTTGGATCCCGAGACGACTCACACACTCTACGATGGACAATGGATGATGGTGGTGGATGATGGTGTTGTGATGGTGGTGGGTGGTGGATGAAGTGTGAGAGAGGTGGTGTGCCAAGGGATGAGTTGAAATGAAACCAAGCACTCCTATTTATAGGCTGAACAGAAGGCTGGGCACGGCCCCGTGTCCGCTGGACACGCCCCCATGCCCGTCTGACAATCTCTCTCTTCATTAATTGTAATTCTCAATTACAATTAATGCGCCTGCTGTACTTTCGCCACGCCCCCGTGTTCACTGGACACGGCCCCGTGGTGGGCAATAGAAGCTTCTAAAGGTTTGTCTTTTGTGCCAGGGCTGACCATTCTGGACACGGCCCCGTGCTGAGCTGGGCACGCCCCGTGTCGAGCTGGGCACGCCCCGTGTCGAGCTGGGCACAGCCCCATGCTCAGCTTTCTTCTTGTTTTTGCTTTGGGAGTTGTTGTCGATGGGGGTCGGGCATGCCACGTTTGTTCCTTTTCTTGTATTTATGTTAGATTTTCATGTCTTTTTGCTTCTTTTGTTAATTTGAGCTCATTTAATCCTGAAAATACAAAAGGAAGACAAAAGCACACTTTTTCCAACATTAGTACTAAAAAAGGGGTTAGTTTTATGCCACAGTTGATGAATTTTATATGTTGCATTTTGAACACATCATCTTCCCTTTGTTTTAAATGTGCTGATTAAGAAAAGTGCTGATATCATTCAAATATGTACTTGTTGGTGCACTACATCTGTCGACTTCGTCTTGTATCGAGTCTTACACTAGTTAGAAAAGATCAGGGCATGTAAAACAAGAAAATGTGATAGATTTAGTGAGATTTCGCTTGAACAATAGTTTAAGTTGAAGGTTTCGCTTGAAGCATCTCAAGCGAAATCATTCCATCAGATTTCGCTTGAGACATGCTGATGTCCATCCCAAGCGAAACCTTGAAGTCTATATATAGGAGGTTAGTGTCAAGCGAAATCATAAGTTGTTTTTGTGTGATTTCCATACCGAGGTGCTGCCGGTGTGAGAACTGATTGTAATTGCTTCCATATCAATACAAATCAGTGTTAAAGTGAAGATTCGGCTGTTTATAGGTCAAATACTTGTTTTCCGCACCTGTATTTGATGGAATTCCTCTGAACTGACTCGTTTAGGTCGCGAACCCGGTCCTTACAATTGGTATCAGAGCCAGTTGAGGAGTTCTGCAGGATTTCAGCTGAAATTGACATCGTTCTCTTACTTCTACATTTTCTTTTAACAGTTCAGAAACTTTTCACGGTCAAAATCGATTCATTTTCTCACGGATTGTTTAAAAGTACAAGATAACAAACCCTTGAAAGTTTCGTAGCAAAATTCGACCTAAAAGTGATTAAAATCAACCTTCGAATGAATTTCGCTTGAAGAACACAGCTTCATTGGACGATTTCGCTTGAAACTTCAAGCGACACATAACATTTCGCTTCAAACAGATTTTGTTTTCGCTTCAAGGATTTCGCTTCAGAAAGTGTTAAATTGAAAATTTCGCTTGAATCATTTCGCTTCAAGGATTTCGCTTCAATCAGTTTGACCATTTCGCTTCAAAGGTTGTTCAGTTGATCATTTCGCTTGAAGGATACAAAGTGACTATTTCGCTTGAAAGAATCTGTTATTGAAACATGGACAACGATTTCCACAATGCGTTTGCAACACCATCTAGTTCATCTTCCATTGCTCAAAACATGAATTCAGAAAACGAAACGGGGACGACTCAGAAACCCCCGAAGCTAATGGGAATTGAAGAATACTACGGATGGAAAGATAGATTCGAAAACTGGGTGCAAGCAAATCATCTAAGATCATGGGAATGTATTCTGACAAAGTATGCTCTACCACGAACTGAAATGCAGACTGAAAAACAGCTTTCAGATCTTAGTAAGGAAGAACGGGAAATATACCGAGCTGAAAAGATGATGATCAGTTTGCTTCAACAGGCCATCAAAGAAGACATCTTCATACTACTTCAACATGATAAAACATCACAATCAATATGGGATGCTTTAAAAATCAAAGTTGAAGGCAGTACAAGTATGATTAAAAGCAAGAAGGCATTGATTAAAAAAGAGTTTGATTTGTTCACAAGTTTGCCCGGAGAAGATACGAAGAAACTTATTGAACGATACTGTCACTTAGTACGAACAATGTCGATGATGAACATCACAAAAGAAAATGAGGAATGGGTGGATAAACTTGCTGATGCGTTACCTCAAAAAGAGTGGGGAACTTATTTAATGATATTGAAGAATACTGGAGTTTATGATAGGTTGTCAATCTCTCAGTTCATTGAAAAGATTGAAAGTCAGGATTTGGAACAGCAGAAGATTGCAAGGATGAATAATCCAAGTGGTCAACAAGATGTAAAGATGTATTACAAGGGTAGTGTTCCGATTTCAGAAGCTGAGAAAAGTCCGAAAATCCAAACTGCATACAGTGTTGGAGATACTACAGTAAAGATTGATCAAAGCTCAAACAAAAGCAGCAGTGGATTCTCATCATATCCAAGTGTCAATCCAAAGACTTCATCAGAAAGCTTTCAGTCTCAAAGCACAAAGATGGGAAATGGTTGTGTGATTCAATGCAACATAGCTTTAAATCTTCCAGAAGGTCAAAGTTTTTCTGAAGACATTGCAAAAGATCATATGGCATTACTTGGTTCCGTGCTTATCTCATATGAAGGTTTAGTTGCTGGTCGAATTGGAAATCCTATGCTTACCAAAGAGGATTACGATCAAATAGATGCCGAAGAGATGGAACTAATGGATATCAAATGGTGTCTTGCAAGTGTTCTTAGACGTGCTGAAAAGTTCAAGACAATTACCGGGAGAAATGATTTTCTTGATGCTTGTGTTTCTACTTTAGGTTTTGATAAATCTAAAGTTACTTGTTTCAGGTGCAGGGAAAAAGGTCATTTTAAGCGGGAATGCAAGAACAGAGAAGTTAGTGGTGCTCAAAATCCATTTGGAAAAGATGACTACTACCGGAAAGCCATTTATCAGCAAGTTGGTCAGACACAAGACTCACAGACGGCTCATGGTAGAAAGATTGAAGATTCAAAGAAAGGATGTTTGGTAGATTTCAACTGGAGCAACTACATTTCTTCTAATAGCACAGCATGTTTAGTGGACCAAAATGATGAACAACTACCTGAAGGTTTCAGTTGGGATATGTTTGTTGATGAAAAGGGTGATTTCAAAGCTTTCATTGCAAAGATTGTTAGAGAACCAAATTTGTTTACTACTTGGATGAGATCAATTGGTGAAACAGTGAAAGATCAATCAATTACTTCTGAAGAAAGTTCAGAAAGTGCTGATACTGAATCATTAAGTACAAACGAGAGTGTGCATAATGAGGATACTTCAGAAAAGGAAGTTGTATATGATCAAACACCATCTGATTCTGGTATTTCAGATGCTGATTCTGAAAAATCTGTAGAGTTTGATCAAACACCGATTGAAAATAGCAGTGATGATGAGGAAGAGAAACATATTAATATTGCTAAAAAACATCTTTCTCCTGAAAGTTTTCATTTTTATTTTGCAGATCGCATGGAGAAACTGAAGGAGAAACAAGATGCAAAAGAACAACAACAAGATGAGAAGGTTGAAAATGTTGTTCAAACTGAAGAAGATAAAAGTGTGAATGAAGAAAAGGTGATTAAAACTGAGAAAGTAACTGGAGTAGAAAAAGTTATTGAAGTGGTAAAAACAATCGAGGTTGAGAAGATTGTTGAAGTTGAAAAACCTTGCAAGAAGTGTTTGGAAGCTTGCAAAAATTGCGAAGAAAAAGATGTGACTCTGTTTGATAGAGAAAAACTGATAGAAAAGTTACTATCTGATATCAACTATGTGAAAGAATCGTATAGCGTGTTGAACAGAACAGTGACAGGTCTTCAAACAACGAATTCTGAAAGAGAAAAGGCTTTAACGATGACGAATTCTACGTTGATGGCAAAGCAAAAGGCAATTAATCATTACATCGAAGAAAATGCTAATCTAAAGCAAGAGTTGGAGAAAGAAAAGATTGAGAATGAAAGGATCAGACGGTTATTACTGAGTTATTCTTGTTCTGATTATGTTATTGATCGAGTTTATCCTACTGTTGCAGGTTTTGAAGCATTTCAGGATGAAAAGACAAAGAATGAGACTGGTAAGAAATCAACTGTTAAATACAACAAGTGTCCGCCTCCTATCTGGGAAGGATATTCTCCTAGAAAACCGAATGAGGAGCAAGTCGAAAAAGCAGTCAATATAAAGTTAAAATCAGAGACAACTGACGTTTTACCAGATAACATTGACATCACATTTACTGCGTCTGATACTGATCATGAGTCTGAGTTAATCAAAAGGGTGGTTGATCAGGTGTTGGATACTGAGGAGGTGTCTGAGTCAAAATTTGAGTCTGGGTGTTCAAGTTCGTCAGTCAACAGTTCAAAGTCGTCGGAAAAACGGTCTTATAGTAAAGAATTTTTGTTATCAAAAGCAAATTTGGATGATGAAACATTTAAAGTTGCATATACTTTAAATGATTCTGACAAATTATACTCTGATGAAGAGTTTCCGATTAGAAGTGTTCGTTTTGACATGATTAAAAAGGTTTTCAAAATGACGGAAATCAATTTTTCTGAAATTAAGGATCTAAAATCTACTGAAAAACCTAAAAAATACACTTCTAGAGTTCAACAAAGGTTAAACAAGAAAAAAGGAAAAAAGGATTACAATTCTGGTTCTATTTTTCAAAAGAAAACAAACCAAAATTGTAGTTACAAAAGGAAAGGTTTAGGTTTTATTCAGAAAAAAAATTACAGAAATTTAAACAATTCTAAACTAAAAACAGAATTTGTTTCAGGTGGAAGTGTTGAAGATGAACAGAAGAAACCTTTCTGGAGACAAACAAATCAGGAGTTTCTTGTTGAAAGGAAAAGAACAGGAACTGGAGTTTTTCATTCAAGAGACATTCTAAGAGATACAAGAACTTGTTTTCAATGTCAAGTTGTTGGACACATCGCTCACAATTGTCCAAACAAAGTCAACAGAAAACAGGGAGTCTCTGAAAAACTTAAAGAAAAAATGGTTGAAATGAATGATTCACCAACTACAAACTTCAAAATTTTTGACAATTCAAAAAATGAAGTTGGTGAAAATTCTAAAAAATTGTACAAAAAGAGGGCAAAAGACAACCAAAAATGGATTGTTAAAAATTCAGATGAAAAATCTGACGATGAATCTGATTTCACAAAATCAGAGGAGTCACAAGATGAGATCAAAGATTTGATGAATGATGTTGACATTAAATCACTGAGTGTGGAAGAGATTAAACAAATGGTTGGTAAAGTAGAAATCTCAGATTTTGATATTGAAAAAACATTTAATGAAAATGTTAAGAAAATTTTTAAGAAAATGCTTGATGGGAAAGTAAAGGGGGTTAAAGATTTTTATGCAACTAAAAACGCAACTTACAACCCTACTGCTCAGGAATTGGAAGCCACCAAGTCAAATAAGACTTGGGTGGAAGTTTGTTTCCCATGATAGTCTTATGACTATGCCGGAGATCCCAAGTTTATATCGTGGATCAGGAATCGGCATTTTTCTAATGTTTGAAGTTTTTGGTTGAAAGTTTTTGATAGTGTTTGGATGTTTACAGGTTGTATGACTACGCCGGAGCTTCCAGGTTGGTAAGTGCGAAGCAGGAATCGGCATTTTGATTGGTAAAATGGTGATGTAGACGTAACATTCCTACAAGTGGTATTGTGTTCTACATGTGGTAATTTTTACAATTGGTATAGAATGTGCATACATGCAAGTGGTAAATCAGGGACATTAATTTGTACTTGATCTGCTACAAGTGATTAAAAGTAGACAATGTGATGAACCACACCCCGAATCTACAAATGATTATATCATAAAAACTTATTTTCCGGAAAAATCATTTTGATTAAAACAAACTTAAGTGTTTTGAAATCTCAATGAGAAAATAGTTTTGTGATAGGGGGAGTTCTGATTGTTTATGCCAAGTGAATGGCGATTTGATGCGATTTGATATCGGTTGTCAAGTTTTTGTACAGTTTATTTTCAAATTTCCTTTAATGTGTTTACATTTTAGGGGGAGTAGAAATTTTCAGAAAATCCAAAAACATTTGAAAATTTGAAAAAGTCAAAAACATGATAAATGAAAAATGAGTTTTGTTGCATAAAAGAGGAAATGATAGTACATCAGTGGACTATCACAACATGCTAAAGAATTGGAAAGTTAAAAAGTGATAAACGATCTCACTGATGATGTGTCAGTAGGTTTTTGCACATTTAGTAAATTGTGACGAGATATAAACATAAATTTCAAACTTGCTTGTTCTGTGGGTTAACACAAACTTGGATATATAGGTAACCCCTGAAATCTTGTTTGAAAGGTCCCTTATTCTGAGATACTAGGTCTTTATGCTCAGTGATATCTGGGGTATTATCCCGGGACTTCTGATTTTGCGGAAGCAATGGCCTAGTCCCCTGAGAATACTTTACATTTGCTTGAAATATAGCTCACCCTCAGCTAAAAAATGATGAAACATTGAAAAATGCTAATCATGGCTGTTGAAACAAAAGATCCTCTAAAGGGGACACACCAAAAGTCGAAGCCGTCATCTCTCTGCGTATACGGGAGTATCGACCTGAGCTCTCACGGCCCTCGCACTATAATTTATTCCCTTACAGATATCATCTGTGGTATACTCACCTGTAAGACTGAATATTGGGATCTGGATACGGGAGTATATTCAAGTAGTGGGACACACGAATAAGTTCAAGTGCTTAAAACATTAATCTAGTATCTCGAAACAGTTGAACTTTGTGTGAAAATTTAAATGGACAAGTATACTGACAATCTAGGTGAATCGTTTAAAACTTAAAATGAAATGAAGCTTAACGGTGTTAGTGATCTGTCTCATAAACTGATATGATCCTTTTGCACAAACTCACAAAAATATTGTTTGTAAATATTTCTTTATTGTATTTCTTTACAATCAAAAATTACAAAAAGTTTTTAGTGTGTTTTAGCATAAATTTTGAAAATTCAAAAAGATTTTCGACAACTGATATTGAAAAGCTGATTGTCAAAATTTCAAGTGCTAAACATGATGACTTGGTTGTGAAGGGAAGTGAATCTTAAAATGTTAAAAGGTTTGTTAAAATCCTACAATTGGTATTTTTAAAAACCTACATTTGGTTCATTATTGGTTTGTGATATGAGAGAGAGTTATCTGATTATATCAGATTGTTGGTGCATTTAAATTGTTAAATTTAGAAAATTTATTTCTGGGTTAAGATTGTTACAGGTGAGCCAGATTAATTCATTCAAAGTTTATGAAAGTCAGAATCTACTCATGAATCTAAAGTTCGCTAGCTGCTGATGCTGATGAACTTAAGGAATCAAGAGATCTGATCAAGAGAATTAGATGAAATCCAGGCAATGATCTTGTAGACAACATTTGGGTCAGGCATCTATCCTAAAGCAGATGTTGCTGAAGAACAAATGAATGCCAGCAAATCGTAAGGGGGAGTCTGATAGAGCCAGGTGATTCTGGAAAAGAAGATAGAGAAAGAAAAGCCCAGAGACTGATCAAGAATGAAGATGTAAAGACACAGCATTGGTGTGACTCGATAGTCGACTCGTCAACATCTGAGGGGGAGTCTGTTGGTGCACTACATCTGTCGACTTCGTCTTGTATCGAGTCTTACACTAGTTAGAAAAGATCAGGGCATGTAAAACAAGAAAATGTGATAGATTTAGTGAGATTTCGCTTGAACAATAGTTTAAGTTGAAGGTTTCGCTTAAAGCATCTCAAGCGAAATCATTCCGTCAGATTTCGCTTGAGACATGCTGATGTCCATCCCAAGCGAAACCTTGAAGTCTATATATAGGAGGTTAGTGTCAAGCGAAATCATAAGTTGTTTTTGTGTGATTTCCATACCGAGGTGCTGCCGGTGTGAGAACTGATTGTAATTGCTTCCATATCAATACAAATCAGTGTTAAAGTGAAGATTCGGCTGTTTATAGGTCAAATACTTGTTTTCCGCACCTGTATTTGATGGAATTCCTCTGAACTGACTCGTTTAGGTCGCGAACCCGGTCCTTACAGTACTAAAATCAATTATCTTGATTAATTTTAATGTGCTAATGTAATTCAAAAGTGCTACTTTATGTATGTATTGTTTTGGTATGTGCTAATTTAACTTTTTTTAAGTGCTAGGATCTGTTCTTACGGTTTGTAGGATAAATATGGTTTGTACCGGAACCAACCCCTTTATGTGCATACCAAGGTTCGAGGGATGCTTGTAGATGAAGAAGCCCATGAAAACTGTTCCAAAAGGAAGAAATGAGTTTCTGAGCACAATTTGTATACATAAAATGATCAAGAAACGAGCACAACAAACCACAAAAGATCTGAACATCAATTTTGAAATTTCTAATGTTGTGAATAAACCAAAAGCATACGACCATGTGTATTTGAAATCGACTTACATGTGCAGCAAATAGGTTGTCTACTATTGCGTTGTATTCAAAATCGATTACGTCATGTTTGCAAAGCCTTGTGATATTTGTGAAGGTGTAGGGTTTTGCGAAGGTGAAGAAGAACCAAGAGAACCGTAACCATGGTTTATTTTGATAGAAACTAGCTGTGTTTAACCCTCTTTTGGATAGAAAAAACCCATCCTACTAAAGACAAAGCTATGGGTCTTAGGGGTCGAGAAATTACTATGCACGACCTGCTGGACCCTTTTAAGGAATTTCACAGCCTACAGGGCTAGGGAACCAAATATTAGACTATGGGCCCACGAGCTCAGTTAGGTTTCAAGGATTACGACTAACCCTAGAAACCTAACTGAGCCCGTGGACCCATAGTCTAATACCAAATGTATCAAAAGCAACAGCAACGGGGATAAAAACATGTTGATTATCTAATCAAGTTTTCTTATGCTTAGTGACATTTTCTAATTCTGCCTTTAACATAGCCTGGCCAGCAACAAACCTATTATCTCTAAGTCTAACAAAAAGGGACACTCCTATAAGGTCCACGCATACGTGTTTCCTTCTGTTCACCCAAACACAAAAATATTAGGTAGTCATGGTAGGGGTGTGCATGGGTCGGTTTGGGTCGGTTTTGGCTTAAAACCATAACCATAACCGCGATGTCGGTTAATGGAAAACCATAACCATAACAGGTCGGTTATGGTGGTTATGGTTAATCGGTTTTGATGGTTATAGTGGGTCGGTTGTAGGGGTGTTCAAAAAACTCGTGGCTCGCAGCTCGCTCGAAACTAGCTCGAAAAAAGCTCGAAGAAAGCTCGGCTCGAAATTAGCTCGGTTGTAAACGAGCCAGCTCGGCTCGGCTCGATTTATAAACGAGCCGAGCTCGAGCTTGGCCTGGCTCGGCTCGTGAGCTCGTGAGCTGGCTCGATAAGGTTTACATCCTTCTTTTTTTTGTCCCACATCGCTTAGAAAACAAAAACTAAGGGAATATCTCCACTATAAAAGAAGGTAAAGACAATGGAGAAAGTGAATTAACTATTTATACTTGCATATTTAGCCATATGGTTAAATTAAATAGCAATTATGGACCTTAGGCTATGAAGAAATTCATTTTTAGGGCTTTTTAAGTAAAAAATTTTGCGGTTCTTTGTTAGTTCGAGCTAGATCGAGCCGAGCCGAGCTAGCTCGAATTCTAATCGAGCCGAGCTCGAGCCTCAAATCTCAGCTCGATTTGAAATTCGAGCTCGAGCCGAGCCAGCTCGAATTGAGTTCGAGCCGAGCTCGAGCTGGATCTAGCTCGGCTCGACTCGGCTCGTTTACAGCCCTAGTCGGTTGTGGGTTGTTAACCGTGTATTTAGCCTAGCTAAAATAGCTTAATTTTTTTAACATGGAATAAATTGTTATTGCCTATAGTATTAAAAAATACATATAATCTATAATATTAATACTAATTATTATCGAATATTCAAATAAAGTGATATAATATATTCCATAAATTCAAATATCAACTAAAACCACAAAACGATATGAAAAACCCATAAATACTAAAAATCTCCAGTCAAAAACATCAAATATTAAAAATATGCTGAAAAGTCTTAAGTCCTACAAAGATTTATTACATGTCGGTTCGGTTCAGTTATGGTGGGTATGGAAAGATTGATAACCATAACCGACCCGCTACTTTCGGTTTTCAAAAAAAACCATTAACCGATCCACCGGTTTTTTATTTGGTTCGGTTTTTTCGGTTCGGTTTTGTCGGTTAATTCGGTTATGATTCGGTTTTTTGCACACTCCTAAGTCATGGAGTAGACCTCCCTCGAACGAATCCGTCAGAAAGGGAATAAGGGCCTCCTTCTTAGCCCAAACTAGTTAACTTCCCCTGCGCATTGCGGCGGGAAGTTAGTTGGTAGCGGTTCGATTCAATAAAGTACCGGTACCATAATCGACATTTAGTATAGCGACCGAAAGATAAACCTCCAAATAATAAAGTCATGATATGCCCAAAAACATATCGACATTTTACATCAATCAAAAATATAAAAATAAATATCGATAAAGGTTTCAAAAGTATAATTATTGGTACTGATGTTCATTTAAAAGTGACATGGTACCAATGTTGTTCGGACGGTATCAATTTTGCTCGTCACCGACACTCGTTATAGCTTATGATATAAAAGGAACTCTATACTGTTACAAAAGGTGTTGAGATAGTTTCGATTCGGTTTGTCACGGTGATAAACAAAAATATCAATTATAATTGACTCGATCAATTTTGAATAAAGCTTTTATCAAAACACAGATAAAATAAGCATGTCGCAATGGTATATTCGTGGAATTATAAAGCATTATACTATATTATTAAAATAACGAAAGAAGGTAAATAGCATTAATTTATAAAATATCGTATCTTAAATGTTATAAAAAAACAAAATATGTCTAAAATTAGAATTAAACAGTACTTAATAAATATATATCAAATAAACATAGTCACGGAGTTAGATCTTTAAAATAAGTTAACAAACACAACTTATTTAAAAAAAAGTCAAATTAAATAATAAATAAAATTTCATTAAAGGGATTACTAAAAATATATAAAAAATATATGCATAAATTTAGAATAAAAAATAAATAACTACTTAAAAACCCTATATCACTGTTCATGATAACTTTCTATTAATATACATATATATATATATATAATCATTTGGTAGGGGTTCGGTTCGTTTCGGTACCGACAATCATTATAGTAGGTGAAAGAGAAAACTAAAAAAAATAAAGTTGTGATATGCACAAAAGGATATATATTAATATCAATCAAAAACCATAAAAAGAATACCGGTTCCGATACTACCGATGTTGATACCAAGTTTGTTCGACTAAAATCGGTTCGTTAGTCACATATGAATACTCAGATACAAAAATACATGTTTTTTTATATTTTTATCGGCACACGTATAGTTTACGATAATAAAAATAAATTACATGTAAATCAAATTAAAATATTATATTAAAATTTAGCTATAATAAATAGAATTAAATTAAATATAATATTAAAATTTAGATTTACTGTTTATCAACAGTTTATATTCATATATATAATTAGAAAAAGGGTAGTTGGGTAATTTCTTGTGAAAAGAGAGAATGTGTAATTAAATTAAAAGGTTGAGTAAATATGTAAAAATACTTCTTAAAAAAAGGATATATGGAAAGATCCTTTAATTTATTAGCTTTACAACGTTTTACCTATTAAAAAGTTAAATAAATATTAATCCTATGTAAATCAACAAATAAAATCTATTAGGCTCGTAACTCATTACCCAAAAAAAAGTTAAAACAGTCATAATGCCCACATATGCGTCAGGTACTCACCGGTCAACGGTCATAGCATTCAACCCTTTCATTTTTGTTTTTTTACACAACTAGTAATAAGATCCGCGCGCGTTGCGGCGCGGGTACTTCGCAAATATCGAATGGATTAGTCCAAGCGTTATGTGATGTGTTAACCATATGAAAATGCACGTTTTGACGTATCCGATTAAACTCAATGTATCATATAGTTGCATTGCGATTGGATCAAAACGTAACGTAAATCGAATTTATATCGTACAATCATAACGTATTATACGCGACCCGACTAACTCGAATTTATATCGTGAAGACAAAAACTTCCGAGGGGGTGAAAGTGGCATTTACAAAGTTCATAAAAAGTTAGTGGTTATAAATTACATTTCCCTAACTTAAGGGTTAAGAAAGAGTAAAGATAATATTTAATAAAGTTTTAGGGTAAGAAGGAAACTATAACAAAGTTTGGGCTGAAAGTGAAACTACCACAAAGTTAGGGCGTCAAAAACAAACTACTTGTAAAATGGAGTAGTAGTTTAGGGACTAAATTTACCATTTTATGAAACTTTGAAGGTACAAAGTCAATGGGCTAAAATTGCAAAATCATGAAAGTATGAGGTAGGGGGAGGTAAAGCCGGTGGGGTTTCCACTGACTTTGTCTTTTAAGACTATTAGTAATAGATTATTACCCTAGGTCGCGCGTTGCGGCGGCGACTCCTTCGTTATTTAAGGTTGTCGACACGTTATGCGATCCTTAATTATAAGAAAACGCGTGTTTCGACGTATCCGATCTAACTCAATGTAACCTATATAAGCATTGCGGTTACAAAAGAAACGGAATCACCTTACCTTTGTATCAAGACCTAGCGCCTACACTAACTCGAATTTATATCGTCGAATGAAAACGTATTTTATTTGACCCTGCTCGTTTCCAAGAACAATTCAAGTAAAAAACGTAGACCAACCAAAAGGTACACAAAAATAAGTATGAAAACGTATTATATTTGACGAGACTTGTTTCAGGAAAAAAAAATATGTCGAAACGTGAATTTATATCGTTTACATTGAAACGTGAATTTACACCCACATGTAATAATAAACATGAAAAACTCGACTTATTTTCGTAAAAAAAAATTATGACGAAACGTCAAAATGTACACTAATTCGAATTTTTACCATCGAATCAAAACGTATTTTATTCGATCCAGCTCGTTTCTAAGAACAACTTTTGTAAAAAAATTACACAAAAATGTGAAACCATATCATAAAATACATTTACGGCTTATATGAGAAATAAAAGAAAACAAAAAGGTAAAAAAACATGGGGAAGACAAATAGAGAAAACAAAAAGGGGGAAACACGAAAAAAAAAGGAAAAAAGAAAAAACAAATAAGTATGACACAAATACTGAAAAAAAATAGATAAAGAAAAAGTAAAATAAAATAGAAAAAGAAAAAGCATGAAAGCCGACTATTAGATGGAAAAATTGGAAAAATACTTGGAGGAGAGCAGCGGGGGGAATCGAACCGGAGCAATGAAGTTAAAAAACCAAAGCATTATCCATTCCATCAAACATTTATTTAAGCAACTTACTTTGTAGCAAGTGTAATATATATCAAAGAACAGGTCGGTGGCTTTTGAGGTGACAGCCACCGACTTTGTTCTTTAAGTAAGTTAGTAATATGGGGATTTGAGTATCTCCAACGGTTGGTTAGGCTGGACGGTCATCGTTCTCCCTCCGTCGCCATCCCCCTCTCCATTACTAGCCCTCCTATAACAACTCTCCTAAATATCATTAAAGGGTGTACCTATTGGCACACCAATGTGCCTATATACACACCAAAAAAGTGGTTTTTTGTCTTATATGCATATCCTGCAGTGTCGAGCTATGGCCAAATCGCGGCGTTTTGATCCGGTCAACCAGACAAATACTGACGGGTGTCTGACGGGTCTGTTGACCGGACCAAAACACCGAACTTTGGCCGCGTTTTGGTCCTGTCAACCAGACACCGGGTCAGTCTTTTGTTTGGTTGACCGGACCAAAACGCGGCCAAAGCTCGGCGTTTTGGTCCAGTCAACCGACCCGTCAGTCTTTGTCTGGTTAACCAGACCAAAACGCCGCGCTTTGACTACAGCTCGACACTGCAGGGTGTGCATATAAGACAAAAAACCATTTTTTGAGGTGGCTATCTACACACCACGTGTGTAGATAGTTTGAGCCATCCTTAAAACACCCCTATACGTCCTAAAAGACACCCCGTATACAAAAAATAGGCCCGAAATACCTTTATTTTAACAAAAATCAAATAAAATAAGTTTTGCCGGCCGCCCGCCGGGCGCGACCCAGACAAGAGAGTCTGTCGCGAGCCGCGACTCCTTGACACCAGGCCGCACCCCAGCCCGCCACGTGGCATGACACCCGGCAAGCCTATACCGGTGACTAACCGAGGCTAGGGCCTACCCTACAGCCTCGCGGACCGCGAAGGCCGTTCTTGTTTCTCTCGCAGGGCGCGAGAGCCCCTGGTTCAAGCCTATAAATTGAGGTTTCGACATTCAGTTCAAACCGTTCAACTCAAAAAAATCTCTCTCAAATTCTCTAATAGCAATTATAATTCTCGGGTATAATACCCACTAAATAGTGAAGCTTTGCATCGATATAAAAATTATAACCCCCGGTTACGTATTAGTACGTTGCTCGATTGATCTAGTGCTCTGTAACGCATGTCAAGGCTCAGCCTGACTCAGTCGTTGGAGTTTTGTCTCGGGGAGGGTATAGCTAATGTAAAATTTTGATTATTATACTAACGCGTGTGCATTGTTTAAATTAATAGATTATAACCAGGAAGTCACAAGGAAATACCTAAATTAGCAATGTGAGAAATTCCTCTCTTTCATAAAATGTTTTTACAAAACCTCAATTATTTAAATTACAATTCACAGTGATTGAGTATTTGTAAATCTACAATTATCGTCGGTATGTTGGGGTTTTGTATACACAACTTGTTACTACACTGTGAGTAGTAGCATGACCACAAGTCAGGATTGACAGTACCGTGGGTGGTAATTAAAGTAGATGTAAACAAATGTAATTGCGGGTTGCCCTCAATGCTGTAAAATGATAAAACTTGTTTTGATTAAACTGGGATTCACTCACCAGTATTTTCCACCGACAAAAATGTTTTAAACGCGTTTCAAAGCCAAAATAGAAGCTAGCTTGAGAGCACTGAAGGCTTAGAAAAGTGGCTATAAAAGTTACCTAAATAAAGAAGAAGTTTTATTTCAATAAATTAGGGTTTATCCTTATAAACATGTTGTAATGAAAACTTGGGTTTTTCCTATGTATTTATTATTATGAAAATGTGGTGTTTTACTCTGATAAACTATTTCCTAACTACGGTCCTGATGAAATTTTCGCTGCCAAATTAAATAAACACCGATACCACGAGCTCTGAGCGCTCGCGGCCGCTCGTCTTCCGGGGGAAGGGGTCAGGGGTTGCGACAGAAGGTGGTATTAGAGCTACAGCCACTGATTTCAGCCACAGAAGTGTTTTGCTGACATCAAAATTGTCAATTCTGTTAGGAAATAATCTATGTGACTATGTGCATACATGTATATTATTGTTTTGTGTTATTTGACAATCTGTTAGTTTACAGTATGAGTGATCAAGGACCATCTGACGCCTATTGTCACCTCTCTAATTCTCTTAGAGATGAAGGTACTTCTTCCCAGCCTACTCATTCAAGGTATTCAGCTGACACCGAAGAGGGGATATTCATCTTTAAGGCGCAATCCGCAGAACCATTTCCTACGAAAAAGAGTGGATGGTTCAGTCGGGGAGCACATGAGCGTAGGAAACGAATAAGGAAATTACAGCAACAAAGGGCTTTAGCAGCAGCAAATAGGGAGATGAACGCCCAGACCCAAGACATAATCAATAGGCGATTGGTCAGCTTTCACATACTAGCCACAACCGCCGCAGACCCAAACTTAGACCAGATACTGGCACCACAACCACTACCACTATTCCCAACTCAACCTGTGGAAATAGAACCCAACCGAGAAGAACAGATTCCCATACCAGCTTTTAACCCTGATGAGATACCTAGATTCCCAGCACCTAATCCCCTAGCATATAATCCATGGAGTGATTACCATAGGGATTATTGAGAACTTTACTCACAAGAGGAACCCATACCAAACCCTATAGCACCATACCCCAATCTTGACCCTCTAGATCCATATTGGGATGCCGACCAGTATGTTCGGGAAATACTAGAAAACCCATACCCATATAGAGAACCCTTACCATAGTACCCTGACCCAATACCCGCACCACCACCACCCATGAGTACCGAAAACGTGCAGGAACTTCGCACATTTGGTGAGAAGTTAGTAGATGAAGGAGAGAGAATAAGGCAAATAGGGGAAAAACTCGTTTGGAAGTACGACGAGCGAAATATGCAATACTGGATGAACCCCTAGAAATAATATATATATAAATACGAGCAGTTTGAAAAAAAATCAAATCAACTAAAATAGATAATCTAATACCTACTAATGCATAACTAGTACTAGTAGTATGTTTTAAATTCCAGTTACAACTTGTAATAGATGCATATATATAAAATAGAGTAAATGTCGCAATGCTCGACGGTTTTGACCAATGTGTTTATTTGCATTACATCTTATTCTATGATATTAATAACTGATAATTGTTTGTAAATCCAGATGGACAACGAAGAAAATCAGGAAAACCAGAATAATGATAACCAAATAAATAACAGTGCCATCCAACACATAGTAACACAAGGAATTAGAGATGCTATGCCATATATTATCCAGAATGTTAAAGAAGCTGAAAATAATAAAAGTAATAGTGGAAGTAAACGACCACCTACTGAACCCAGTCATAGCGTAAACAATGGACCGTTACTTCAATTGGCTATTCCAAAAAGAAGAAGAACCATGTCATATGGTTGTTCTTGCAAAGAATTCTGGTCTTGCAAATCAATAGAATTCTCTAGCAATGAAGAAGCCATTGCAGCTCTACGCTGGATAGAAAAGACAGAGATCGTCTTAAATGTGACAACCGGTAGTTAACGCCCTTTAATTACACGATTAACAAACGTTTAATGCGATGATTAATAGTGTTAAGGCACAAATTAACTTAATTAGGCTCTTGGTATGCCTCGGAACGTTGATCGGACGTTACAGTGCGCGTATGAGGATTTTCGGGAAACCTACTGAATATTAAGCGATAACGAACTGACACCGTACAAACTACTGACAACGTCAATAAATACGAAATTTATACGTATAACTTATAGTTATGAATGTGGTTTTGCGAAATATTATCCTTTCGAACGACACAAAGCGCACGTGAACGAAAAACGCGGAAACAATAACGGGCCGACAATCAACGACGAAACGGAAGCACCGGACTCGAATTCCGTCTCGATATTAATAGATTATGATATAATTGGCTTTGTTTTTGAATTTTAGTATTCATAGTTGAAAATCAGATTGAGAAACGAAAGAAAAACGACGGACGAGGCTTTTACGCGATTTAACGCGGCTAATCGCATGAACGCGTCAAACAATAGTTTCCGACGAAATTTTGAGTGTTTTGACTCTAAAATGTTATCTTACGATATGTTACGACGATTGGGTTCGAAAACGGGCTTTGGATTTTTATTGGGCCGCTTAAAACGCGCTAATGGGCCTTGGGCCCAACCCACTTGATAAAACCCTAGGTATAAAGGAGTGCTTATACCTTATCCTCTCATTTTGAAAACTCAGACAAACAAAACATGCACACCGTCCAGATTCTTCCCTCTCCTCTCTTTCTTCTTCAACTTCAAGAAACCCTAGTTCCTTTTTCACAGACTATAGCCAACACCCCCATACTCCCTCGTTCTCCATCCTCTCGGTCTGATGACCAGAGCCGAACACCGGCATCCGGCGGACCTCTCCGTCCGTTCGTCTCCACTAGCAGGTCATCCACTAGTTCCCCTTCGATTGACGACACGGAGCACCACCACCACCGTCCGGTGGTGGTACGGCGGCGAAAATAAGCAGACAGAGATGAGAAAGAAAGAGAGAGAGAGAGAGATGGCGGAGAGTTTTTAACCGCGGCAGCGCCGCCGTACACGGTGGAAACGGCAGTGGCTCGGGATTACAGTACGATGATTGATGGTGGCAGTGGTGTATGGTGGCTGACGATCGGCTAGGGCAGACAACCGGAGCTGCTGTGCGGCGGCTGCCGGCAACAGCAAGGGCAAAGAAGGTAGTGGTGTTGTCGGTTTAAGTTTGGTTCGGATCTAAGGTTCTCTTCAAGATTCATGTGCGGGTTCTATTTCAGCTCGGTCAACAAAGTCAAACCAGTCAACACGTCAGGTTGACTGGTCAACACTGGTCAACTGGGGTCTCGGGTTCGGTCAACGGTAGTCACAGCAGCCAACGGATTGGTTTCGAGTCCTAGTCAACATAGTCAAACCAAGTCAGATTCGGTTTGGCCAACCGTGGTCAACATCAGGTCAACGTGAGGTCAATCTCAGTCAACCGAAGACCCGGTAATAACTTTAGACGTAGCAAGTGTTATTGCGTTATTTTTTTAGAGTTATAGTTGCACGCGACCGAGCTTAAACCGATGCGAATAGATACTAGTCACGTTTTGATACGTTTGATTAAAATTTTACATATAGAGATTATATTGTTGAAAATTGTTTGAATCATTGTTGATTTTTGACAAATAACGACAACTTGAGTTGTCGGGGTTATTCCAAAAACAGAGGAAACTCTGTCCGTTTTTCGTTAAAAACCCGATATACGAAACGTATTTATACTTTATAAATGACATTTATCGAGGGTCAAACTATTTTATGAACTAAATATATGCGTATATTTATTGTCGACAACCCTTTTGTAACTTGCCAAAAACAAGTTTACGACTTTTCAACGAACACGATTTTATAAGTTAACGAAATCCGATACTTGTATAAAATAAATATAATTGTTATATTTATTTCAACGTCGTTACTTTGTGCTATTTTATAAAAAAAATATAGTCGTCTATATTTATTTCGAATGCCAGAATTTGGATTCATATTTCAAATTCTTATAAAAGGAAAATAGATGCTTATATTCGTTTCAAACGTCAATATTTAATTACATACACATACTACCTTTCGAGACGACTAGTACGATTCATAAATATGTTTATATTTTCATATAAATATATATCCCTAGCATCTCAAACACCAAATATTCCTAAAGATAACAACACCTTCGTAGAGTCGTTTTGTTAACGACTCGGTAGAGCTCGGACATGTAGTTTAACTACGTTGTTTAATTAGAAACTTATAATTATTCCTGGAATAGGAATGCTTTAGTTGCACGTTAGCGAGTTCACGTTCTTGGAACGACACTACGGAATCACACTAAGCTAGCTTTGCACAGGAATATTCAGGTGAGTTCATAACTCCACCTTTTTACGGTTTTACATTTTGATAAATGTTTTCGGGTGGAAAGACATGCATGTTTTGCAAAAGCATACAAGGCTTTTGACGAACTTACATTACACATTTCTAAATCATGCTTCTAAACAAGTTTTGACTAATACAAATGGTTTGTGAATTACGACAAGCACAAATGGTTTACAAATGACTTATGTTTTATACCGGTTTTTCAAACAAGCATATTTTTCGAAATATGCATACACACGAATTCTATGCCCTGTGAGTTCATGTCCCCTTTTCGTCTTAAATACTTTTCAAGCTTTACAACTATCGGGGAAAATACCTGTACAATAGTATGATAAGTCAAGGAATGAAACACCTTAGATCATGTGAGAAATTAGGGCCATAACTAAAGCTCCATTAATCCAAGTTTGGACCAAGGAACAAAAGGGTTAGATCTAATGGGTTTTGGCGAGCCCCACTCATGGCCATTCGTTTGCTTAGGAGTGCTTTTGTTGCCCTACGACATGGTGTCGATACAATTAAAATCGTCTAGGGTTTGGATTGCTTCCTAATTCGTCACACATATTAATGTCCTCGCGAAACATTAACGATCAACGATTTCATTGACGCTTTACATACTACATCATTACATACAGATACATTTTATACAACTCACATTTTATGGATACATTTTATACAACTCACATTTTACAGATACATTCTACATGATACATACAAACATTCATAGTACTCAGTTACAGATACGTTTTACAAGTTACATATCATGTTTTCCTACAAAGTTTCTATATAACTTGACAAGAAAATGATTTTAAATTCGTTTTCTCAATATTATTTCACAAACCGGTTATTCAAAAGATTTATTTCAAATCTTTTACAAACAAACTATGAACTCGCTCAACTTTATGTTGACTTTTTCGCATGTTTCTTTCTCAGGTTGCATTTCTAAGAAAAGGCACGGTTGGAATAGGAGAACCATGAAAAGTCGAGTACTTAGTGGGCGTTCAATTTCTAGAAAGTCTTTGCTTAATTGCTTCCGCTGTGCAATGAAGATACCAGTCCAGTCACGCCAGCTCTGATAATTTCGGGGTGTGACATTAAAAATTAGCAAGTGCGTAGAGGAAGATAAAATCATGTTTGCCTCCAATCTTTTTAAGAATGCAGCCTTAGAATGGTGGAATACTATTCTCCAGTGTAGGGGAAGTGACAGAGTCTATAATATGGAATGGACTGAGTTTAAGAACATGGTTGAAAGAAAATTATGTCCTTCCAATGAAAAAGAACAAATTGCTAATAAGTTCTTAAACCTTAGAATGACTGGAGTAGACTGTAAGGGTTACACTACCATATTCTTCGAATATGCTAGAATAGTGCCAACCCTAGCCTCACCAGAACCAGTGTTAATCTCCCGTTACATCTGGGGATTAATTAGTGAGATTAGACATGTAGTCAAGGCAGCTAGACCACAAACCATAGAAGAAGTTATAGAACTAGCAAATACCTTGACTGATGAATTGGTACATACGCAAGAAGAAAACCAGAGAAAGAACCTAGTCCAGAAACTTACCCAGTTTTTTTCGCTACAGTAATTCCAACCGTGGGAAGAACATAGGTTCTACTTCCGCACCTTACTGTAAGTCTTGCAAGAAGAAACATTTGGAAGATGTTCCACATACTGCAACTTCTGCAAAATACCGGGACACAATGAAGAACACTGCAGGAATAAACCCAGTAATGGAGTGTGCTTCAATTGTGGAGAAAAGGGGCATATTAAAACGAACTGTCCGAAACTAGCTCCAGCCATGAACAAAAAGACTACTAAGAATGCTAGAGCTTTTGTTCTAACAGCAGAAGAAGCCAAGATGATTCCGGATGTGATTGCAGGTACGTTTTTAGTTAATGATGGTTTTGCTAAAGTATTATTTGACTCTGGTGCGAACCAAAGTTTTATTAATAATTCATTTTGCAAACTTCTTAGTCAACCATTAACTAAACTTCAACAAGAATGTCTAGTAGAGACGGAAAATGGAGAATCCATTAAGATCATTGAAATCTTGCAGGGAGCAAGAATAAAAATTCTAAACCATAGTTATTGCTAACCTTTACCCAATGAACCTATCTAGATTTGATATTGTGTTAGGAATGGATTGGTTAATAGCCAATCGAGCCAGTATTTTATGTGATCAAAAGTCAATACAAGTAAATTCACCAAAAGGTGAAAAGATCACGATTAAAGGAGATAAGCCAACTAGATCTACCAAATTCATCTCTGTGATGAAAACCGCAAGTTATGCAAGAAAATGATCACTAGTGTATATGATTTCCATAATCATTAACACTAAAGGAAAAGAATTAAAAGATATTCCCGTAGTATCTCAATTCTCAGATGTTTTTCCTGAAGAGCTATCTGGACTACTGCCAGATAGGGAAGTCGAATTCAGAATTCACCTACTAATAGGAACAGCACCGATTGCCAAGGCACCTTACCGTTTGCACCAGCAGAGATGCAAGAATTAAAGAAACTGTTGGACGAACTACTGGAGAAAGGCTTCATACAACCAAGTTCATCACCTTGGGGAGCACCAATCTTGTTTGTCAAGAAGAAGGACGGATCAATGCGTATGTGTATTGATTATCGAGAACTGAATAAAGTCACAATTAAAAATCGGTACCTATTACCGAGAATCGATGGTCTGTTTGATCAACTGCAAGGAGCTCGATTCTTTTCTAAGATCGATTTACGCTCAGGATATCATCAACTGAAAGTACAGGAAGAGGACATTCCTAAAACTGCCTTCAGAACAAGGTATGGTCATTATTAATTTACCGTCATGTCATTTGGTTTAACCAATGCCCCAGCCGCATTTATAGACATGATGAACATAATATGTAAACCATATCTGGATAAATTCATAATTCTCTTTATAGATGATATTCTCATTTACTCTAATAGTAAAGAGGAACATGTAGCGCATCTGCATGCACTTCTTACATTATTGAGAAAGGAAAGTTTTATGCTAAATTTTCAAAAAGTGAATTTTGGTTACAAGAAGTACAATTTCTTGGACATTTAGTCAATCATGAAGGAATTCATGTGGATCCCACAAAGATCGAGGCAATTACTAAATGGAAAGTCTCTGAGGAGGTGAGAAGTTTTCTTGGACTGGCAGGTTATTATAGACGGTTTATCCGAGATTTCTCTAGAATAGCCATTTCTTTAACAAAACTGACCTGTAAATTAGTTATGTTTGAATGGGGACCAAAACAGGAAGAAGTCTTTAGAATCCTTAAGCAAAGATTAACCAACGCACCCATACTAGCGTTACCAGAAGGAACTGAAGACTTTGTAGTCTATTGTGACGCTTCTAAGTTAGGTTATGGATGTGTGTTGATGCAACGTCAAAAGGTTATAGCCTATGCCTCTAGACAACTTAAGAATCATGAAGAGAATTATACAACCCATGATCTAGAGTTAGGAGCCATAATTTTTTCCCTTAAAATTTGGAGACATTACCTTTACGGTAGCAAGTTTACCATTTTCACCGATCATAAGAGTTTAAGATATGTTTTCGGGCAAAAAGAGTTAAATATGAGACAGAGACGCTGGATGGAAATTCTTAGTGATTATGATTGTAATATCCAGTATCATGCAGGAAAGGCTAATTTAGTAGCTGATGCTTTAAGTTGAAAGTATCATGATAATCCCAGAAGAGTACGTTATCTCAAATTAAATCTACAGGTAGATTTAAACGAGCAAATTAGAGAAGTACAAGAATCAGTAATCAAGGATGATACTGAGAAATTGAAAGGAATGATTAAGGAATTAGAAAAGGAACAGATGGAATTTGGAGATTCCATAAGAAAATAATTTGGATACCTAAACAAGGAAACCTACGCCACCGAATTTTAGAAGAAGCTCATAAGTCTAAATATACAATACATCCCGGAAGTGACAAAATGTATCAAGACTTAAGAAATAATTTCTGGTGGATAGGAATGAAAAAGGATATAGCAGCCTATGTGACCAAGTGTTTAACCTGTTCACAAGTTAAAGCTGAACATCAGAAACCCTCAGGTTTATTACAGCAATTGGAAATGCCTGTATGGAAATGGGAATTGATAACAATGGACTTTGTTACCAAATTACCCAAGACAAGAAAAGGTAATGATACAATCTGAGTGATTGTAGACAGATTAACCAAGTCTGCTCATTTCTTACAGATTAAGGAAACTTTCAGTATGGAACAATTAGCCAACTTATATGTGAATGAAATAGTTTCATTACATGGAATTCATTTATCTATTGTGTCTGATAGAGATAGCCGTTTTACTTCTCATTTTTGGACTAGTTTCCAAAAAGCAATGGGAACCAAGTTAAATCTAAGCACAGCTTATCATCCTCAAACGGGTGGACAAAGCGAAAGGACAATTCAGACAATGGAAGACATGCTTAGAGCTTGTGTAATTGATTTCGGAGGAAAGTGGGACGATCATTTACTATTAATAGAATTTTCCTTCAATAACAGATATCATACCAGTATCAATGCTGCACCATTTGAAGCACTTTATGGGCGAAAGTGCCGAACCCCAGTCTGTTGGGCATAAATTGAAGAAAAACAACTATCTGTACCAGAGATAGTGCAAGAAACAACGGACAATATTATTCAAGTCATGGAAAGACTAAAAGCAGCACGCGATCGACAAAAGAGTTATGCTGATAACAGGTGAAAACTGTTGGAATTTCAAGTAGAAGATAAAGTATTATTAAAAGTTTCTCCATGGAAAAGAGTAGTTAGATTCATCAAAATGGGAAAGCTAAGCCCCAGGTATGTTGGACCCTTTGAGATTATTAGAAGGATAGGACCCGTAGCTTATCAGCTACAACTGCCAGAAGAAATGGCAGGAATACATGATGTATTCCATGTATGTAATCTCAAGAAATGCTTAGCAGACTCTCCTAAATATCCTTAAAACACCCCTATACGTCCTAAAAGATACCTCGTATACGAAAAATAGGCCCGAAATACCTTTATTTTAACAAAAATCAAATAAAATAAGTTTTACCGGCCGCTTGCGGGGCGCGACCCAGACAAGAGAGTCTATCGCGGGCCGCGACCCCTTGACACCAGGCCGCACCCCAGACCGCCACGTGGCGTGACACCTGGCAAGCCTATATCGGTGACTAACCGAGGCTAGGGCCTACCCTACAGCCTCACGGGCCGCGAAGGCCGTTCTTGTTTCTCTCGCGGGGCGCGAAAGCCCCTGGTTCCAGCCTATAAATTGAGGTTTCGACATTCAGTTCAAACCGTTCAAATCAAAAAAATCTCTCTAAAATTCTCTAATAGAAATTATAATTCCCGGGTATAATACCCACTAAATAGCAAAGCTTTGCCTCGATGTAAGTATTATAAACCCCGGTTACGTATTAGTTACACTGCCCGATTGATCTAGTGCTCCGTAACGCATGTCAAGGCTCTGCCTGACTCAGTAGTTGGAGTTCTGTCTTGGGGAGGGTATAGCTAATGTAAAATTTGGGTTATTATACTAACACGTGTGCATTGTTTAAATTAATAGATTATAACCAAGAAGTCACAAGAAAATACCTAAATTAGCAATGTGAGTAATTCCTCTTTTTCATAAACTGTTTTTACAAAACCTCAATTATTTAAATTACAATTCACAATGATTGAGTATTTGTAAATCTACAATTATCGTCGGTATGTTGGGGTTTTGTATAGATAACTTGTTACTACACTGGGAGTAGTAGCATGACCACAACTCATGATTGACAGTACCGTGAGTGGTAATTAAAGTAGATGTAAACAAATGTAATTGCGGGTTGCCCTCATTGCTGTAAAATGATAAAACTTGTTTTGATTAAACTGGGATTCACTCACCAGTATTTTCCACTGAAAAAAATGTTAAACGCGTTTCAGGTAACAAAATGTGAAAGCCAAAATAGAAGTCAGCTGGAGAGCACTGAAGGCTTGGAAAAGTGGCTATAAAAGTTACCTAAATAAAGAAGAAGTTTTATTTCAATAAATTAGGGTTTATCCCTATAAACATGTTGTAATGAAAACTTGGGTTTTTCCCATGTATTTATTATTATGAAAATGTGGTTTTTACTCTGATAAACTATTTCCTAACTACGGTCCTGATGAAATTTCCGCTGCCAAATTAAATAAACACCAATACCACCAGCTCTGAGCGCTCGCGGCCGCCCGCCTCCCGGGGCAAGGTGTCGGGAGTTGCGACACCTCCGTCGTCGTTCCTCTAGCGTCGTCAACGTCGAGGTCTCGACGGCAAAGACGCCCCTCCCCCTCTCTCACAAACCTATACATACAATATATACATATATATATTAGGCTCATCCCCTCATTTCCTTAGCTCCATTCTCTTTACCCCATCCTCACACCCGATCTACGTGGCGCTTACATGGCGGATCATCCTTCAAGGATGGACCATCACAATACCGCATAGCCTTAGAGATACAGTTGGTTGGAGATGGGGTCCGCCAAACTAACCAAGAAACGAAGACAAGATATCCGTTGGAGGAGGTGAGTTGGTGTGGTCCGGTGCTGGGCTGGTCCGCTTAGGCGGACTCGTCCGGTGTGGTGTGGTGGGCCCCATGATGGTGTCTTAAAAACTAAAATAAAAAACCTAAATTTTAATGTTTTTATAATATAATTTTATTTTTTTAAATAAAACGTTAAACCTTATTAAATTATATAAAAAATATATAAAACAAAAAAAATTGCATAAACCTAATTAGACATTACGCAAACCTAATTAAGCATACCATATTAATTCCTAGTAAAACATATAAAAGCCCTAATAATATTCATCACAACTAAAAAGGTTGCCCAATGGATGTGACACACTACAATCGCTATCACGACTGTCTGATCTATAATCTTAAGGTAAGCGTCCGAAGTCAGGAGTTGGAGGGATGGTTCATCGTGCACCGGTGATAGGTATTCCTCACTTGGGTCGGTTTCGTACCCTTCAGCCCAACAGGGTATGACTTGTGTTTGACGAAGGTTTGTGGGTGGAATAGTAACCGTTTGAAAATATTTTTTTTTTGGAAGGTGACTTTCTATGTACTGGACCTATTGGTCACCGGGTTCACGTCAAAGACATTCCCCCGTCAGCCCCGCACTCTCGGACGCGATGTTCAATCGGGCCCCGGCCGCCGCGCAAGCTGACTTCCTCCCGGAAACCATACTGGAATAGTAACTACCTGACAATAATAAATTATTTTTTTATTGTATCAATTATAAATAGTTAAATAAAAGAAAAAGTAGGTGATGAGGTAGATAATGATGTGATGATTTGAAATTGTTTATTGTTGGAGGAAAAATAGAGTTTTAAAATGGTGGTGGTTTGGAATGATGGTGTAAGTCCCACATCGGTTGAGGAGGAGAACGAATCCTTCCTTATAAGAGGGTGGAAATCTTCTATACCAAGACGTGTTTTGCCTGGGCGAGCAACTCGTCGGGTGAAAACAAAACCGTGAGTTCCTGGATGGGCAACCCATCAAGGGCAAAGCGGACAATATCTTGGCACGGTTTACTTAGGCTGTTACAAATGGTATCAGGGTCAGGGGTCAGGCCGGTGTGCCAGCGAGGACGTTGGGCTCCCTAAGGGGGTGGAGATGTAAGTCACACATCGGTTGAGGAGGAGAACGAATCCTTACTTATAAGAGGGTGGAAACCTTCTCTACCAAGACGCGTTTTGCCTGGGCGAGCAACTCGTCGGGTGGAAACAAAACCATGAGTTCTTGGATGGGCAACCCATCGGTGGCAAAACGGACAATATCTTGACACATTTTACTTAGGCTGTTACAAATGGTATCAGGGTCAAGGGTCAGGCCGGTGTGCCAGCGAGGACGCTGGGCTCCCTAAGAGGGGTGGAGATGTAAGTCACACATCGGTTGAGGAGGAGAACTAAGTCTTCCTTATAATGGGGTGGAAACCTTCTCTACCAAGACGAGTTTTGTATGGGCAAGCAACTCGTCAAACTCGTCGGGTGAAAACAAAACCGTGAGTTCCTGTATGGGCAATCCATCAGAGGCAAAACGAACAATATCTTGGCACAGTTTGGTGTTACAATTCTGACCAGGTAGTCTGAAGTTTGAACCATGATGTTAGAAGAAGCTTCCCCTCCTGTTTCGTCGCTAATAACTCCAAAACAACTAGTGTTGTCCCAATGCCAGGCACCCCTTTTCCAGCCTATCCGGATTAGCTATGTATTTTTTTTATTCTTATATTTTACTTGAATGTTTAGATTGATTATTTTACTTAGAAACTTGATTCTTATATTTTACTTGAATGTTTAGATTGATTATTTTACTTAGAAACTTGAATTTGTAGTTTTTTTTATTTAAAACTTAATTACTAATTAAGTCATTTAGATTAAACTTGTTTAGATGTTTGATTGCTATAATTACTTCTTGGTTGATTCGAGTTTGATTTTTCAAGTTTAGAAGAAACTGCGTATTACTTGTTGGTTTAATAACCTAAACTTGATTTTTGAATTGTGTTTCGTCTGGGTTTGAATCTTGGTTTCTTATGTAAGGTTTATTTTCTTTCAATGGGATGGATATACATGTTGGGTTGTGTGGTGCTTCTATTTCATGGATTGATCTCCTCAAAAAATTTGACAATTACATGATCTAAATTCTCAAGTTGTACCAAACATCACTTAGTTTTGTTATTTACATTAGAATTCTTATAATTGATTTGTTTATTGATATAAGGAAAAATTACAAGTTTTGTCCTTTATCTTTGTACCACTTTTCAGGCGGTGTCCTTTTTAACGAATGTTGACAGGCGGTGTCCTTTACTAGGTATTTTGTTGCAAGTTTAGTCCTTTACACCCAACCCAGTTAAAAAACCCTGTTAATTGTTGACATGCGGTGTCCTTTACTAGGTATTTTGTTGCAAGTTTAGTCCTTTACCTAGGTATTTTGTTGCAAGTTTAGTCATTTACACCCAACAATTAATAGGGTTTTTTAACTGGGTTGGGTGTAAAGGACTAAACTTGCAACAAAATACCTAGTAAAGGGCACTGCCTGTCAACATTCATTAAAAAGGACACCGCCTGAAAAGTGGTATAAAGATAAAGAACAAAACTTGTAATTTTTCCTTGATATAATTCTTTGGTAGGATGACTTCTTTGCTAAATACATAACCTTCAACTGTTAATCTATGCTTTATATTTGTCTGGATTCTTCTGTGCTTGATGATGATGATGATGGAAAGGATAGGCCAAGACAAATACTAAAATGAAAGGTTGAACATAAGTTACCATCACGAATACATTTGTGCATGCATAAGTACTACTCACGGCTAGTCTTGTAACATCCTTTTAACAAAATAACCTCTGCTAAACTCGAATTTCTAAACATACAGCTGCTCATCTACAAATGCATAACCACCTCAAACTTCTACACTTCACAAGTCGCAATCCTAATTTCTAGGCATATGGTTGGTGTTTCTCGCTTTCTACAACCGCATATGTCCCCACCAGCATTTCCAGCTCTTGCAGTGCTCCAAAAGCTTCATAGTCAGGGTTGATGTATGGCCTTACGACACCCACGACTTCCTTAGCTTTTGATTGCTGAAACCGAAAAGACAACACATAAATATGACATCCTAAGAACAGGACATGTCTCAACACATTCAAATAAAAATTACACCTAATAGTAACTAACCAAGTTTCTCGAGTCCCACTAAAGCTACTCGAAGTTTTTCATTTTCTTTAAAATCGTCCAACTTTCATAAGATATTCAATGAGTAAATTACGTTTTTGGCCCCTGTGGTTATATCACTTATACTATATTAGCCCAAAATAAGAATTTTTAACATATCTGCCCCCATGATCTCTATAACTAACCATTTTGGCCCCTAAGTCTAACCATTTTGGCCTCCATGGTCTCTATAACTAAACCATTTTGGCCCCCATGATCTCTAGACTTAGGGGCCAAAATGGTTAGTTATAGAGACCATGGGGGCAGATATGTTAAAAATTCTTATTCTGGGCTAATATCGTAAAAGTGATATAACCACAGGGGCCAAAAACGTCATTTACTCGATATTCAATCTTATAAATGGTACACCTTTTACAATTAATTAATTTATATGATACATATATGAATCATACTTGCTACTTAGTGTTTACTTTTTTTAATTTGCTTGACGAAGGAGGTAGTAGTGAAGAAAAAAATCACTAAAGAATTAGCATGTTTCATTAATGTTCAGTTTAGGTTCTGTTGTTAAAAGCGATCGCTTGGTCCACCTAGGCGACCAAACACCGCTTTTGTCTCCTAGATAAAAAAAAAAGCAACGTTATTTTTTTTAAGACCTATCTTTTAAAAACAGCCTAGATTTTACTTAATTTTAAATATTTTAGAATCATATCTCATCAAATCTGTATATATCTTTAAAAGATATTTTGAATTTCACGAAAGTTAATATAATATTCATTCAATATAATATTCATTCAAGTTCTGTATATAACAAATAAGTCGTATCCACAACATTCACAGTTCTGCTTTTCTTTGCCGGCAAAAAAATACTATAGGTATGTGATTCTGTTAAAGAATTATTTATTTCATAATTCAGTTACATATTGATCCATGGGAACTATGCTACAGGCTATGGCTTCTCAATCATCTGAGAAATCCTGATGATAAAAATGTGGTTTCATGCAACTACTGCAACAAGATTACAAAAGGTGGAATTTTTCGGGCTAAACTACACCAAATTGGAGGAAACAGAAACGTCAAGTCATGTACGAGGTGTCCACAGGAGGTTAAAGAGGAGTTGAAGGCGTATGTTTTGAGCCAAAAGGCCAAGAAAACAAATGACGGCTTGGGTGATTTGGCTGATGAACAGGAAGAGGATGAAGTAATAGAGATACCTGCTCATCAAAACAAGAGGCAGAAGACTAATGTGAAGGGGCATTAGATGTGATGTTTTCAAAAGGTATGATAGCTTATTTTTTATTTCAGTTAATTACATGTATGTTAATTAAATCAGTGGTGTGTTAAATTCTGTCTCAGTTAATTAAATCAGTGGATTCTGTCTCAGATTGTATGTTAATTAAATGAATTTCAGTAGTGTTGTTATGGCTGTTTTGTTGTCTGTAATGGTTTTAAAAACAGGTAAAGGAAAACAAGTTCAAACAAGCATCAAGGATGCTTGTAATAAAGAGATCCGAGCCAAAACCATAGAGTCCATTGCAGCGTTTTTCTACCAGGCTGGGGATGCATTTAATGTGGCTAATATGGACTGCTTTAAAGAGATGCTCGTGGCTGTTGGGAACTATGGGCAGCATTTAAAGCCTCCATCATACTATGAGCTTCACGTTCCGTTACTAAAAAATGAGGTAGCAGGTTATTACCGACAATGGGAGCAACTTTAAGTTAGCAGGTTACTTTATTTTTTGATGTTTTCTATATATGATTACTCATCAAATTGCACCAACCTGTTTATAACAGATTATTTTACATGTCTTTTTGTAGGTAAAATGTTGATGGAAAAGCGGAAAAATCTATTTTGGACACCATGTGCAACGCACTGCTTGAATCTAATGCTAGAAGATATCGGTAAGATTCTAGATGTGAAAAAAAAAACTACTGAAAAGGCTATTTTCCTTGTTGGTTATATTTATAACCATAGTTATGTGTTGAACTTAATGAGGGAGTTTACTAAAAACAACGAGCTAACAAGGAGTGGAGTAACAAGGTTTGCAACCACGTTTCTTATGTTACTAAGCTTGCAAAAACAAAAATCTGTACTTGAAAATATGTTTGCTAGCGAACAGTGGATGAAAAGTAAATGGGTTGAAGAACGTAAGGGTGCAAGAGCGAATGACATTGTTTTTACCCCAACTTTCTGGAACAATGTCCTATTCACTCTGAAAATCATGGGTCCTCATGTTTGAGTGCTTAGAATCGTCGACAACGAGAAAAAAACCCGCGATGGGTTATGTGTACGAAGGTATGGAACGAGCAAAAACTGCAGTTGCAGCAGCTTTAGGAGGAGAAGATAACGAAGATTACATTGTTGTGTCAGGAATTATTGACAAGAGATGGAACTGCCAACTTCACCATCCCTTGCACGCAACGGGTTACTATCTTAACCCAGAGTTTTATTGCTACAATGTGGACATTGAAAGAGATAAAGAAGTGTCCCTTGGACTACATGAATGTATTAACAGGCTTGTCTCTAACAAGGACACGCAAGTAAGATATTAAGATTAATGTTGAGTTGATTCATTGGGTGAACCGGTCTGGATTTTTTAGTTTAGAAACAGCAAAGCGACAACATGGTAAAAAAGCACCTGGTAAGTTAACTGTTAACATACTTTTTACCTAGATTATTGACTTTATTTTTATATGTATAATGTGTTAAATTTGATTGTATGTAACAACTGAATGGTGGAAGTTGTATGGGAAAGGCACTCCGAATTTGCAACAACTAGCTATTAGAGTGCTTAGTTTAACATGCAGTTCATCCGGTGTGAACGAAACTGGAGCACATTTGAGCATGTAATTGAGCATTTCTTGTATCTAATATTTATACAAATCTTTAACAGATCCATTCAAAGAAGAGGAATCGTCTAGAGCATAAAAAACTACATGATCTCGTGTATGTTAGATACAAAAACATGCTAAAGAATAGACGCGATGTGGATGCGGCATATGATCCCATATCATTGAGTGATATTGATAATAGCAATGAGTGGTTAGTAGGAAAGATGGGTGAAGATAGAGTTTTTAATGATGATAGAGATTTGGTTTGGGATGTTGTAGAAGCGAGCGGAGCAGGGGAGCGTATACACAATACAAGATCTTCACGGCCATCTACTTCACAGTCGTTTGCTTCGAGGGCATCTGCTTCAAGGTCGTCTGCCAAGGCGTTCTACTTCAAGGCCTTCTAGTTCAAGAACATTGGTTGATGAAGATTCCGAAGAAGAACAAAGAGGAAGAACAAGTGAATGTTGCTGCCGGAAAAGACAAGGCAATTGTTGCGGATGACGACTCGGACTCCGATGATTTTTGAAGTTGAAAAACATTTGGTTTTGAATTTTATTAACTTTTTGAATTTTGAACTTTATTGTTTTCAAGTCTTAACAGTTTTGGTTTTGGGATATTTTGGTGATTCATAATAATGTTGGTTTTATTTTAAGGTTTATGATATTTGAAAACTTTTGGACTTTGAGGATTTGGCTTTTTTCGGTTCATAACTTTGTTTTTTTAATGTTTTTATTTGACTGCGCATTTTTTTTCTCAGTCCCTCGCTTTGTTTGCGCTATGTGCCTAGCGCATTTGATAACTATGAGTCAAATAAAATAAAAAGAAAATGTAATTAGCAAAGAGTAACCAAGATTCATATATGTTCCATTTAGGTCACTTGACTTTTTGAAAACATTTAACTCTCATAAAAAATATTCAAAAGATTGGAACACATTGAAAGTTAGAGTGACTTTAGAGGAACAAAAAACCTGAGTGACTTCAATGGAACACTTGAGAAACTTGGTTACTATTGTTTGAAGTTTTCCCTTCAAAAAACTAGTAGCTAAACTTAAAACCAAGAGACGGAGAACATACTAAATGTTCATATTTCAACTTCAATTCTTGGTACGCTACAAGCTGATGTGGATCTGTCACTATGATTGCGGTCCCTGGTCCAACCTAGAGTTCAAAAAGAAAATTTCATGTTAGCCGTCCAACAGATGTTAAAACTGCCCAAAGATGATAATAAATACATAAGGTATGGATCAATTTCATAACAACCTCACTCAGTTAGTGTGATTAACAACTAACTTAGCCTTGTCGGGCGCAATTTCATTACTTCATCCAATAACAGCACACCATATGTCAAAAGATCATTTGTCGACACGGGCACATCGTGAAACTTGTTCTTTGGTATGTGATTAGTAACTTAAGCATATAGCATATTTGATTAATTCACATAACGATTAAACTATGCAGTTAATATCGGTGAGATATAGGTGATATATTGGTAATATCGGTCATATATGTCCCTTAGTAAAATATCGGTGTCAAATATCGGTACCGATATTATCGGCGATATTGATCGACATTTGACCGATATAACCATAAAAATTTTGCATTATATTAAAATTACCGATATCCCACCGAGATAACCTATATTTCAAATATCGGTCCTTTACCGATATCCAATATTTTACCGCATTAATTGCATAGCTATTAAATATAAATGGTAACTTAAATATATACTAAATACAGTACTAAAAAATTCTCAGGAACATCTTATAAACAAGTCCATTACTAAATACAATACTTAGTTGAAGTTAAACAAAGAACGATTGTATTGTATTGTGATTATGAATGAGAGTATACAGGATATAAATAGATTACATAAATACACTCTAATACCCTCTAATATAAATCATATACATAAGTATCTATAACTTGTCTAATATCCCCCCTCAAGCTAAGCGTGGGAAACAAGCTGTAGCTTGTCCCGTAGAGTCACAAATCTATCGACTGGCAATGGCTTTGTAAAGACGTCTGCAATCTGATCATGTGTAGAGATGAACTGAACAAAAAGTCGCCCTTGAGCAACCTTCTCCCGTACAAAGTGAAAATCAACTTCAACATGTTTCGTACGGGCATGAAAAATAGGATTTGCAGATAGGTATGTAGCCCCCAGATTGTCGCACCATAAGATCGGAGCAGATTTCATAGGCACTCGAAGTTCACGCATAAGAGAATCAAGCCAGGTAAGTTCAGCAACTGTGTCAGCCAAGGCTTTATATTCAGATTCAGTCGATAATCGAGAGACAGTCCTCTGTTTCCGAGCCGACCAAGATACAAGATTGGAACCAAGATAAATAGCATATCCCCCCGTGGATCGACGATCATCGGGGCAGCCAGCCCAGTCCGCATCCGAATATGCTGTAAGAGACCGATAATCCGCATCAGTATAAGCATGCAAAGTAGAGCCAGACGACCGTTTGATGAGAAGACCATGATTCAAAGTGCCCTGTAAATATCGAAGAATGCGCTTAACAGCAGACCATTGATTTTCTGTCGGGGAATGCATATACTGACAAACTTTGTTCACAGCAAAGGCAATGTCAGGCCTAGTTAAAGTAAGATACTGAAGAGCACCTACAACTTGCCGGTAACGAACGGGATTATCAAAAACTGGACTGTCACCAAGTGAAAGGGGAGTTGTAGTGGAGCATGGAGAGGTAACCGGTTTGGATTGTAAAAGACCAGCCTTTGTTAAGATTTCCAAGATGTATTTCCGCTGAGAAAGTATGAGATCTGAACCAGCAGATTTAACTTCAATTCCCAAGAAATATGACAGTGCACCCATGTCTTGAAGGGCAAAAGTGGAACTCAAGCTTTTAACAACATGATCAATGGCTGCATTATTGTTGCCAGTCAGGATGATATCATCAACATAAACTAACATGTAAAGAATAGTTCCGGTAGAAGAGTAGATAAAAAGGGAAGGATCGGTGGTGGAGCCTTTGAAACCCAAGAGATGTAAAGCTTTAGATAAACGTTGGAACCATGCTCTAAGGGCCTGTTTCAAGCCATATAAGGACTTGTGTAGAAGGCATAAATGGTGAGGTTTAGCTGGATCCACAAATCCAGGTGGTTGTCTCAAATAAACAGTCTCCTTTAAATCACCATGTAAAAAGGCATTTTGCACATCTAACTGACGAAGAGACCACCCATGGGTAACTGCTAGAGAAAGAACAACCCGAATGGTGGTTGGTTTGACAACCGGACTGAAGGTTTCATGATAATCAACACCAGCCTGTTGATTGAACCCTTTTGCAACTAAGCGTGCCTTGTACCGTTTAATAGCCCCATGTTGGTCCCGTTTGAGTTTGTACACCCATTTGCAATCAACCACATTAGCATTCGAGACAGGTGGAACCAAGTCCACGTGCCATTTTTCTGCAAAGCCTTGTATTCCTCAGACATGGCTTGTTGCCATTGAGGATCCTTGTTAGCAATAGTGAAAGTTGTGGGTTCAGTGACAATTGGTTCAGTGGTGGTGTGAAAGGCCGAGGGATCATAACGTTTGGTTTTAGGAGGGTTTTGGCGAAGATGGGCTGGTCTGGTGGAGGTGTTAGGTGGGATAGAGGCCGCTGATGTTGGGTGATTTGGGACAGGTTGGTTCAGTGGTGTTTCAACAGAGGCGATGGTATGCGAGTGGGTCGGTTGTGGGCTGGGAACATGCAGGGATGATTGTGCAATGTTTTGGTCAGTTGCGGGGCTGGTTTGCGGATCAGAACCGGGCTGTTGTGATACGGATGTTTGTGGGTCAGTAGCGGGCTGGTTTGGTAGGTCTGGTTGAGCTGTTTGCGGGCTGGTTAGCAGGTCAGAAACGGGCAGATTCGGTTGGGCAGAAACGGGTTCTGTTGCAGGTTGTGTTGGGGAGCAACATGAGAGTGGAAAGGAGGAGAAGTAAGGGTCAGGTTGGGACTGTGTAGACTGAGGAGAGGACGTATGAAGAAAAGGGAAATATTGTTCATGAAACCGAACATGGCGTGCAATGTATAGGCGATGTGTTTTGAGATCAAGGCAACGATAACCATGATGGGGTGGACTGTAACCAAGAAAGAGACAGGGTAAGGAACGAAAATCCATTTTGTGAGGATTGTAAGGACGAAGATGAGGATAACACTGGCAACCGAAAACCCTTAAAAAGGAATAATCAGGTTTTCGTTTAAAAATGTGTTCAAAAGGAGAGATTTTGGAAGCAACACGAGAAGGCATTCTGTTAATCAGGTAAACGGCTGTATCAAAAGCAAAGTTCCAGAACCGTTTAGGAGCACCTGATTGGGCAAGAAGAGTAAGACCCGTTTCTACCACATGTCGATGACGTCTCTCAACAAAACCATTTTGTTCACTAGTGTGAGGGCATGAGAGACGATGAATAATGCCCAAGGAAGAGAGGAAGGGAGAAAGCGATCGAAATTCCCCTCCCCAATCTGTTTGAATAGATTTAAGTTTAGTGTTAAATTGTCTTTCAACCATAGCATGAAAAGTTTTAAAGGTAGCACAAACATCAGACTTGTGTTTTAATGGAAAGATCCACATGTAACGGGTAAAATGATCAACACATAATAAGAAATAAGAATCACCATTAAAGGATTTAACGGGAGCAGGACCCCAAACATCACAAAAGATTAAATCCAATACATTCGTACTATTATTAAACGATGAAGGTAATAAATGTAGTTTTGAAGATTTCCCCATGCGACAAGAATTACAAGAGGCACTCAAACTTTTATTGCTAACAGGAAGAGAAAATTGAAATAACATAGACTTCAAAAGGTCTGGATGTGGATGTCCAAGTCTTTGATGCCATGTGTCAGAAGATGCACGAACAGCAGAAAAAGCAAGACTTTGAACAGGACGTGGAAGCGGAAGGCGGAGAGAGTAAAGCCCGTTGTCACTTGGACCCGTGAGGAGGGTTTTCCGTGTAAACGTGTCCTTCACAGCAAAAAAAGTAGAGTGAAATTCAAAAAACACATTATTATCACAGCAAAATTTTTGGACAGAAAGGAGGTTACGTTTTAATTGAGGAACATGGAGGATATTTGAAAGGGTAAAGGTTTTGTGTGGGGAGTAAATTTTGGTTGAACCAATGTGTAAAATAGGGAGACTTTCACCATTACCAACGTAAAGAGAATCCTTACCATAGTATGGTTCTGAGTGATCAAGGCTGTGCTGATCCATAGCAGAGTGTCCATTGCAACCAGTGTCCGGAAGCCAATTAGTTGTTGCCTGTGAACGGTAGTCAGCAAAGTTTGCTGAAGGTGGAGGAGACCTCATAGTACTGGGATCCCTATTAGGACACTGAGATGGAATATGTCCAATTCCGCACCGGTTACAAGTACCAAAAACCATGTTGTGATTAGATGCCCAAGAAAACTGATTTCTATTACCACCATTAGAGTTGTTGGAACTGTGATTGTTGTTGTAGTTCCTGGAATTGTTACGGTTTCCACGACCCCGACTATACGAGCCACGGCCACGGCCCCGAGAGGCATAGTTTGCCTGATGTTGTGGAAAAACAGGCTGTGAAACTGAAGATTGGGGCTGAACTTGTAGGCCAAGTTGTGACATAACCTGCTGAAGAGCATGAACCGTGTCAGGAGGCAATGAAGGAGCCGCGGCTGAGAGAGTGCTAATTGGTGGTGTTGTGGCTGTAAAGGCCTGCACAGGGGCTGCCGGAGTCTTCCGGATCATGTAATCATGATCAGATAGGAGGGCGTGTAAATCTGAAAAAGCAGTGGGAAATTGTCGACCCACAATCTGTGATTTGAAGCCATCATATTCATCACGAAGGCCAGTAACAACCAGCATAACGATATCTTTTTCCTTTAATGGTTCGCCAATGTTGGCCAGGGCATCAGCATATTCACGTGCACGAAGTAGATAGGCAGCGCTGGTCTCATCGGGTTCCATCTTCAAACGAAGAAGCTGCGATTTGAGGGTATATTCTCTGGATATGGTATGAGGGGCAAAGGCACGTTCAAGAGCAAGCCATAATTCTCTAGATGTATCACCTTGAACATGCTGGAAGGCACTTTCAGAGATGGTAGATAGGAGTAGCATGCGAACATGAGCATCATTAGACACCCACGTTGCATGTTTTGGATTCTGTTGGCTGACTGGCGGTTGATCTTTTTCAGCAGAAGGAACAATAAGGAGCGGGTCTGGGCAAGTAATAGTGCCATCAACATAGGGAAAAAGTTTGTTGGTAACAAGGAAGGGCTGGATCATTGTTTTCCAGTGGCCATAATTGGTTGTAGAGAGAGTAAAACCAAACTTGTGGGAGTTGTGACTCTGTTTGTCGGTTGTGGAGAAGGGTGCAAGAAGTGACATGACGGCAGAGGGTGGCAGAGGGTGGGTGACGGCAGAAAAGAAGGATTAGGGTTTGTGACCCTTTGGCTCTTGATACCAAGTTAAACAAAGAACGATTGTATTGTATTGTGATTATGAATGAGAGTATACAGGATATAAATAGATTACATAAATACACTCTAATACCCTCTAATATAAATCATATACATAAGTATCTATAACTTGTCTAATAGTTGATCTTATTATCTTCCTATCTTCCTAACCTATACTAATAAATAAGTAAATTGGGTGCTACATGGCCTCTTCCTAGGGTATCCACCTAGGATTTTTCCACTTGTCACCACCACATTCATTCTCGACTTTTCCATTTAAAATCTTCTTAATTTTCATCTAACAAGTATAATTTAAGTCAAACTTCCAAAAATAAATAAAAATTTCAAAAATTTTCACTAAATATATGAAAATTCAATCATGTCAAACTTTTCATTTTTGATAAAGAATTCAAAATTTTCACTTCTTATAGTCAAACATTCATTCAATTCTAATCAATAAATAATAACTTAGTTATCGAGTGGACACCGACATAATCGATAAAATTTTGCATTTTTTAAAAAGAGTAAATAAACTTTTTTTACTTAAAAGCATGGTTTTAAAAACGTTTGAGGCGTGTGCCTCAAGGCGCGCCTCGAGGTGAAACGGCCAAAAAACGAGTCTGAAGGCGCGCCTCATGGTGTTTTTAATGTATATGTGCCTCAGAGGGGCTGAGGCGCTAAGAAAGCTTAGCCTCAGGGGATTTTGATAGCTGTTTTTGATGTTTTTTACTTTTTGCGTCAATTTCAAGCATTTCATGTCTTTTTTAAGTGTGTTTTTGATGATTTTGATGAATCTGCTGATGAAATTAGTTAGTATTATTATTTTTATAATATATATAATTTTTATATTTATTTATTGATACCGCCTCGGCCTTACGCCTCGTTTCGCCTCGAGGCTTACGCCTCGTGAGGCGAAGGGAAAACGCCTCGAAACTCGTTTCCGTTCTTTTAAACCTTGATTAAAAGCTTCTATTTAAGTCTAAATATCACCAAGTTCAAAATTATGTTTGTTAAATTATTGAAAAATATGGAAGGATAACGATAATAATTTTTTTATGAGTTATTGAAAAAAAACGTTTTAAAAATTTCCTTAACAAAGTTTATAACTGTCACGTCAAAGTTCATTACTTTAAAGACATATCATAACGATTGTATGTGTTAAAATATCATATTATATTATTCAGCCCGTGTAATACACAGGGTTTATTCAACCCGTGCAATACACGGGTTTTATAAAGACATAAATTTTTTTTATTACTGAGTACATAACTAATAACATTACATTTATTAAAGCTGTGTAACACTACTAACCTAGTTCTTACTAAAATTATACAAAAAAATAGTTTTACTTAAAATAATAATTTTGGGCAAGCGTGCGTGCATGAACTAGCTTACTTTAATAGATAAAACAAAATACTAACAATTTGTTTAAAAAGTTGAAATTAATCAGTGTCTATAAACATATATGATATAACCCATATAATGGATTTTCGTGTTACAATATAGCATGAATCAGAACAAACCCATATCTGGAATCACATTCGGTATCAACACTGGAGTTGCCCCTCCCCCTTAAAGAAGATAATATCTCTATACCATAAAATAAAACACTTTTATCACAAAAACACCTCTATCACACACACATGTATACATATAAACAATCCCCATAAATTATTGGATGTCTTACTAGTTCCCACAATCTATAAGATTCATGAAGCGTGAAGTGCGAAACCATTTTAATCATAGTTGTTAATGGCGAATAGCGACAAATAGCGATAAGGTACCTATATGCTACATAGCGAATAGCGATAAATAGCGGGTGCTATTTTATAAATAGCGATACACTAGGAAAAATTGTATATGTGTATTATATGTGTATTTAACAAAATACCCCCGTATATATATATGCTATTCTACATGTATATTTAACAAAAACCTAAAATCCAGCTATTTTATAGTTATATTTAATTGCTATTTATATTAAAAAAACAAAAAAATAAAAAAGATAATTTGGTAGCCTCTGAATGGTCATTAAAAGGCTACCTCTTAATGGAACCATTAAGAATTTTACCAATGAGAAGGTAGAAGAATGTGACATGTGATGATTTACCATTCAGAGGTTACCTCTTAACCATTCAGACTTGAGGTTACCTCTTATTTATTCAGAGGTTTTAAACCATTAAGAGGTAGCATCTGAATGGTCATTAAGAGGCTACCAAACAGCCAGTGTCGCTATTCTCGCTATCCATCGCTACAACCCTAATAGCGACGCTAGACCTATATGCTACGTAGCGCGCTATAGAGATCGCTACGATCGCTATTGATAACTATGATTTTAATAACCATGATTTTATCAATTTTTTCAATAGAACGAACCCGAAATAACAATTGATATAAATGCTTCTAAAACGATGGGCAATCCAGATTTTGTACAAGTTAGCATTCTTCCCCCATTGACTAAATCAATGTTTGGGACAAAAAGTAAAGTTCCTAAATCCACCAAACGGTAGCTCCACAGATTAGATAGGCTCAGAAAGACCAAAAGTAACCCCTTATGCTACGGAATGACCTAATACATATCAAAGTGACCCAACCTAAAAATACATTATGGGAACACTTATTTACAGGCTATAAGCTACATCTGACAAGAATGGAAATGAAATGATGTAGTACATAAGCATTTTATTTAGTATGGAAAATAACTTAGCACTTTTATATCAACTTCCAATCCAATGATATTACTAAAGATCTTTTAAACATTCAAGTGTTGTTAGCTAAGAATCTATTTGGTGTGTATTTCCTCGGAATAACAAACGTGAGCACGTCGTTTGTTAGCACGTTGACGATACTTAAGGCAAGTGGTATGTTCACTAATTCTACTCGGCACAAGTGTTTGCCATACTTAAGACACTAAAACCACCCTACTTTATAGTGCTAAATAATGGAACTTTTTAACTGCAGTGTTGAATGGATCGCAGGATGCAAAACGAGTTAGTATTATAAGGGACCTCATTCATTTAGTAATAATGCATTCAATTAACTAATAAAGAGTGCATGATTGAAGAATTACCTTGCTTGGTGAACCAAAGGAGTTCCTGAACTTGTTCTTGGGAGGGCGACCTCGGCCTCTTGAAACCGAACCACTCCGGGGATCACCAGACACAGCCCTCTTAGGCCTTCCTCTTGGACTGGCAACATTACCGGACAACGGCACAGTCACAATCCCTCCGATTCTCTTCGGCCTACCCCTCTTTGACACCCCACCATTAACCCTGGAAATCGACATCAATTTCGGCCTACCCCGTTTACGCCTTCCTTCAGAACCACCAACAGAGGCAGTGCCGCCAGATGCAGTAGCACTCTTTGGCGGCCGACCTCTACCCCTCTTTGCGGAAACCACCTCATTCTCACGAGGTGCGCCATCCGCCAAACCCAACGAGGCAAAGATGGGCGGTTCAGCATAGTTTCCTTCCAACTCACCCTGACCCAAATGGGTTTGGGTTTGGGTTTGGGTTTCGAACTGTGGCGGATAAGGCTGGATCTCAGGCGGTTGCTGTTCATTGGGCACCTGATACCCAAAATCGTGTCTGGGTTTAGGAGGACGACCGGGTTTTCTTCTGGGAGTTACCGAGGCAGAAGCGGAGTTTACAAAGCCATCATCAGTAGCTGTAATGGTATAGTCAGTGAAATGATTATCCATAACGGTTGTGGGCGGTTGAAAGGGGACAGATCTAGGCAGTGGAAGGGCGTACGAGTGTTTGATCATAATGAGTTGACCCTCGTTCTTCATTCGCTTGAGATGGTGGGTGAGCAAGTTGGGATGGGTGGGGGGTAAATTGGAGTACTCTCGTTCGATGTATTTAGCTATGGCTTGCCTGCTGGACCCGTCTTTGTCGTCTAGAGCAGCAATTGCAGCCATTATCATCTGTAAACATATGTATATGAGTCAGTGAATTGAAAGGAAAGTGTAATAAGAGCAGATTAGATGGTGTTACCTCGGGATAAGGTGGGTGGGCGCTGTTACCGGAGAAGGGGGGAGTTGCGTGGTGTTCCGGTGGGGCGAAGGACTCCATGGCTTTCGTTTGATTCGGATGAGGATGAAAGATGCGGAAGTGGATGATGGACGGAGCTTTATTTTGGGCATATATGATATGATGACATTTGTAATTTTGTTTGAATTGAATTTTTAAGTGTGTTCAATTTATCCATTAACCCTTTCCTACCATTTTTATCCCATTCATGAATCTTAAATCAATCTATATCTCTAATCGTAAATTGGCTTTTCCTTTCCGGTGGAAACGCAGTTCTTAGTTCTAGATTGGGCCATTTTTCAGGGAAATCTAGATGAAGGTACGAATCGGGGCTTTAATCATGGGTTCGAACCTGACGAGAGGCGAGGGTTTACGGATTCCATCTGGTTCCTGTGCATTGGAGAGGCACGGTCTCATGGCGGTCGAGGAATCGACCTTGGACATAGTCCCGAACGAACAGGATGGGTTTACACGTGAAGGGGTATGGTACCAAATCTCGCGCCAAACCGGACGCGAGTGACCATCACCCAGCACGAGTACTCCCATCAACAAGAACTTATCTGCGTCTGTGCGGGCACGCGCGAATGCATTTGACTGTTCCAATCGGTCTAGTGATGAGAAGAGTTACCTTGTATATTGAAACGGTTGTTTTCGTCACGACAAGGGATGCGGTAGCAACCGCGGTTACCACACATAGCGATGCGGCCCAGCACCGCATCCTATCGTCGACACAAGTGGAACTGACACTTTGACTTAAGTGTCCAAACCAGCAAGTGGCACTGACAACAGTCAGCTGTCCAGCCCACACGTATGCAAAGGTGGCACGCAGACTGACAGTCACAGCAAGACGTGGCATCACCCCAGGAAGAGTCCAACACTTCGTGACATGCGCTTCTGACACACCTACAAAGGGTTGCGCGTTGTCAGTCTAGCCACTCATTTACCCTCCTTCACTTTTCGGCTATAAATACCCATCCCAGACCAGGTTTGAGGTAACGTTATCTACTCTCTTTCACACTTACTACAAACACACACTTTGCTCTCAAGCAAATACTGATTCTCACGTTGGAGAGTGGTAACAAGGAGCACCCCCCACTCCATCCTCCTTGTTACGAGTCACGGTGTGTTTCCTTGTGCAGGAGATAGGTTAGTGGTCGATCCAGCCACCGATCCTCGGAAAGAAGGGATTAACCCTACTTGACGAGACCAGTGAATTAACCTCCCCGGTTAACTATTGTTTCATCATTGGCGCCCACCGCTACTCTTAGCACTTTTTTGTAAGAGCCTTAGTTCGTTTCTACGATTTACGTAAAAATATCGACTATAATTGTGTTTATAGGATACGGGTTTGTCAAAACATTTAAGAATTTAAACTGTTCAACTTAAAATAAAAAATATTCGTCGATTAAAATGAGACGACAAATTGTATCGCGGAAGCTTGTATCTTGTTCGTGTTCGGTCCTTCAACTAGCTTGATCGTCATCCGACATCTCAAGATATACCTACATTTCATAAACCATGAAATGAGTTAATAATCCGTAGTTTATAAGTGTTTAAATCAAGTCCGGTTATCAAAACGGATAAAAACAAAGCTTTTGCCAGTTATTGAGTCTCTCGCGGAGCGCGAGAGACAACACTCTTTCTCTCGCGTGTCACGACAGAAATTGTCTCCTCCGTCGCGTGGCGCGAGGAGTACACTTTTCCAGCCAGCTTTGTTTTGAAACCTGCATTTTCCAGCAATTTTTACATTTACGAAAACAGCCATAACTTGCTCGTTATTGGTTTCTTTTACGATCTGTTTCTTCCTACGTGATCGTAATTTGATTCTCCATCTCATGGAATTAAAATCCGACATCCGGATAACAATTTTCTTGATTTTAAGCCCTCGGCTTAAAATTCAATTATAACATTTTTTACTTGTTGATGTTTAAAACCACAAACTTGTTTCTAAATAGTCATAGAGCATACGCCCATGTATTTAACTCAAAATCTTTAGCTTGGGTTCTTAACTTTAATGAATTACGCGGCCCATGCCCAATTTATGCGCATAATTCGTTTTGACCCGTTTAGAGGATTTAAACCTTTAAGTTTAAATCTTTCCCTTTCTTTTCGCACATTCAACTCCATATTAAGATATCTAATTATCCGCCACCACAACTATAATTGTGGTGATTTTATTAATGTAAATTACTTATTCCAAATTGAACCATTCGGAATGTCAATTTACGGCAAGGACCATTTTGATACATTTGACCCAGAAAGGCTTATGCCTATAACTTTTATGCTTATCTATAACTTACATGATCATAATACATGTTCTTAAACCACCCCTAAGGGTCGTTTACCCGATTTATCAATCAAGGGCTTTTTGGTCAAATTTAGTCCCTTCTTTTTCGACGAAGGACTTTCAATAAGACATTTGACCAAAATCACACGTTTAACTATAATCTTATTTACGCGTACCTGGCTCGGGTCAAGTATTGACCTGTTTTAATACATTGCTTAATGATTTGCTAATTAATAGATTCCATAAGTCGTTTTACCCTGTGAGCATTAGAATCGACAAATACTTATTAGTCGTTATTTGTCAAATGGCGCTAAAAATCACCATTTGACCCGTTTGGTCTAAACGACCAAACATTTTGCACTTGTAATTGAATGGTATATATTTACCATTTCATTATTTAACCCATTTCGGCTTTCTCACCATATGGTTATATCTTTTTAAATCCGTTTCTTACGTGTTCAACCCAACATGGCTTATATCATATGGTGTCGTTTAAACTTCCACTTTTATTCGTCCATATGTAACCAAATCACCATTTTACCCTTATTATTCGTTTAGGTTTACCTTATAAAGTAGTCATTCAAAAAAAAACTCTTTTTATATATGTCATCTCATGACTACTTTACCATTTCGACCCCTTTTTACCATTAACATGGTTTTCATCATTTTATTCGTTCCAACTCTTATCGTTTCGTGTCGGAACCCATATTTCGGATATAATCCGTCGTCATATTTATGACCTATAAAATAAATACGTATCTTACAAATGGGTGTAAGCTTTACTTACCATGCATTCCAAGTTACGCTTTAACCTTCTTACTTGATTCGTTTGACCCGTCTCCTTCCCAAGCTTCCACCTCGCTTATCAAGCGTCAAACTATCATCATAATTCGTAAGACGGTTAGATTAGTCATCTACGACTATTCCATCTTACGGATTTTATGTCGAAATTATTATTCGACTTAATCATTGGTTAGTTTGACTTTCATAAGTCAACTACCTTTAATCATATAAAATGCGCAATTGCATTCAATAACTCATTAGGCATTTCATCAATTATCCGGTAGGCATTATTATGCCACCGTTTTAAACTATTTTTCTTTAATATAAGTTTATGCTACTATTAACACCAAGTTAACTTAGCTCTCATTTATGAAAGATAATTTATTCTTTCATTGTGCAAAATCTATGAATTTTCATCTATAAGTGAAATGTCACACCCCAACCGATGGCGGAATCATCGAGGCGCGACACTAGGAGAATCAGATTGCTCAAGAGGATCCATAATAACTATTTAATGACAATATTTAAAAGGTTCATTATCCCATGCTAATAAACAAACATTCCACAAATAGTCATACAGATTTCATGTCTCTCAAACAAACCAAATCCGACAACCTAGATTTTTATTGTGGGTTTCTAGACTTCCTAATCTTGATTCATGATAACCTGTGATTAACCTGCAACATACGTTAAAATAATGTCAATACAAAAATGTATTGGCGAGTATACAGGTTTGATGTAATAGTAAAGTAGATAAAAGCGTTGCGAATTTCCACATACATAAACGAGATACAACACAACATATATACTAACAAGACAAATACTTCCAGCTAAGTCCCGAGATGACTACGAAGGAGCGGTGCGAGATATTCTTAACTAGACCCTGTCGGGTGTGAGTCGAACTATAGTACTATACTAGCTAAGGTGGAAGGTCACGAGTAAGAGTTCTAGTACATATGTATCAAGCATCGCGTGTAAATATGTATATTGGCCATTCGCATGTGATAATGAGTTTAAGCATGTAATGTGTTTTGATAAGTGTCTTTATGTATGAATGTATGTTACACCCCAAAAGGTGCGTTTAAAGCGAAAAGGGATCAAGTATACTCACAGTGCGTGTTTAGCAAGTAAACACAATCTGGATTGGATTGAAGGGAGCGCCGGATCAGCCTGCGTACGGGAACAGAACATAAGTCTTCCAGGTGTTGACACGGTCGAAATCAGAGTGTCGAGTGGGGGTAAGAGCGAGTTAAGTGTTCAACAGTCTATCCCGACGGATGGGTCTAGTCCATCTGGACGGATGGGCTTTTATCCATTCGGTCGGAAGGTAATCGCTGTTGGAACGAAATGATCTGATGTGTAACCGATGTTTAAAATTTTCGAAAGAAAAGGTTTGGTATGGTAACAGCGTCTATCCGGTCGGATGGACATGGTCCATTCGGACGGATGGTCTATGGTTGTTTGTGAACCGTTAAGATTGTTAAAGTTTTGTTTAAAATGTTTTTAATCAACGGAGACGGGTATGATAATGGAACAAGACAATAGTGAATACCGATACAAACCCATTCGGGCGGATGGGTTAAGCCCATTCGGCCGGAGGTGTTGTTCTTGACGGAAATCCTTGTCTGACCCGTAGATCGGACCATCTCCTTGGTGGAAATCAACCCTAGAGTCGGCTCTTCGACTATGGAACAAGTCGAGAGTCTGACGGGTACATGATTCCACCAATATTGCATAAAAATCAAGGAGAGTTCATAAATCAGTTTGAAAGGTGTGAAAATCCTTTAGATCTGGGTCCGATCTCGGCTGAATGATGCTCCACCATGGTTTGCCTAAGCAAAACGAGTGGAAACCACCTTCGAGAGGTCTAAAATCAGTGATTTCGAGAAATAGTTAAGGTGTGTGTGTGATTTTGATAAAGAAGATGGAGTAGAAGTGAAATAGAGATTAAAATCGTAAGGAGAAAGCTTACAAATCGTCTTGTTCGCGATCTGGAGCCTTGAGAGCGTTTAGAGAAGCAAGAGTGTTGAAACGAGACACAAGGCCCCTATTTATAGTTGTGGGTAAGGTCTGCGACTTCTGGATGGCGGTGTCGAATGGGCGGTGTCCGGATGGGCAAACTCCATCGGGACGGATGGGCTCCATCCGGGAAGATGGCCCATTCGGACGGCCGAGTTGTGTTTCGATAACTTCCAAGTTTGGTTCGTTTTGTTGCGTTAACCATTGTGAGTACTTTAAGCGTTTTAGCGAGATAAGTAGTATCGCGTTACGTTACGTTCCAGTGCGATAATTTGAGTTGCGCGTGCGAGCGTTTGCGCGTTTAAGCAAGTTTTGATACATAGATAATAACATATTTATAACTAGTATTATAATATAATATATATACATAAGAAATCCACGTTTCGAGTTTGTATTTGCGTTGCGTTGAGCGATAGCGAGTAACGTAGTGGTAGCGTGATTGTGAAAGCGTTTTAGGCGTAAGTGTTGTGATATAGCGTGTTGCAATAAGCGTTGTAGCGCGGAAATATGCGATGTAGCGTAGTAAGCGATATAGTTTACATTATGATCTAAATCTCTGGTGCTAGGCGTAACGAGAGTAACAAGCGCGAAAGTGCGGGTTGTTACATGAAACCCGTTTCATCATGTTATTAGGCATTCATCCGAATACCTATTCTAATCAAGTTCTACATACAAACTAGTAGGCACACGATTTCACTTAGGAATTTTAACGAGCACCTTGTGGGCGAGATTGGTATACTTCTTTTATCAAGTTTGTGATTAACTTTTTAACCAAATTTTATAATAACCCTCCTAAAATATTTTGGACACCCCTAAATGTCCTAAAAGATACCCCGTATGCGAGAAACGGACCCGTTATACCTCTACACTTAGAAAAATTAACAAAAACAAAGTACAGGAGTCGGTGGAGGCCCGCGACGGAGACCCCCATGGTCTGACGCGGGGCGCGACAGCCTGGACTTGTCGGAAAAGGCATTGCGCCACGTGTCCTACGCGTGTCAAGCCTAGCCTGCTGACTAGACCAATCTACAGCCGCCTTTCAGGCTCTCGCGGCCCGCGACGGCTGAGACTTACTTGGTCGCGGGGCGCGACGGACCCCTCGATCAGCCTATAAAAGGGGGGCTTCGGCTTCATTTGATTTCGTTCATTTCTGTTTTTCTCTCTCAACTTCTGAATGACAATTATAATAACTAGGCATAATACCCACTATAAAGCGAAGCTTTGCCTCGTTGTAAGTACTATAACCCTGCTATTACCCTACGCGATCGATTTAGGATTCCGTAATGCATGTTGGCTCTGCTCGACTCAGTCATTGGAATTCTATCTCGTGTGTACACCCGATTGATTTAGGATCCCGTAATGCATGTCGGCTCTCCCCGACTCAGTCATTGGAATTCTGTCTCGAGTTGTACGGTTAATTTGAATTGGGTTATTTTACTAACATGTGTAAATTATTTAATTTTTATAGATAATAACCAGGAGATTCTCAGGAAGCTTTAGTTTACTTAACTTTGCAATGTGAGTACATTCTCTTTTTGTAAATCTTTTTGTGAGTCAAAATGTTTTACCAAAAACCTCAAATGTTTTAAATTATACTTAACAGTAATTGAGTATTTGTGATTCTACAATTACTGTCGGTATGTTGGGGTTTTGTATACAAAATGTGAAAGACGTTACCATTGGACAAAGAGTTAGCCATTGAGTAATGTGACCCAAAGGTCGGGTTGACAGTACTGAATGAGTAACTGAGTAGATATAAACAAATGTAATTGTGGATGCCCTCAATTCTGTAAAGTGATAAAACTGTTTTGATTAAACTGGGATGCACTCACCAGTATTTCTTGCTGATAAAATATTTTTAAAACGCATTTCAGGTAACACAATGTGAAAGCCAAATAGAAGCTAGCTGGATAGCACTGAAGACTTGGAAAAGTGGCTATAAAAGTTACCTAAATAAACAAGAAGTTTTTGGTTTCAATAATTAGGGTTTATCCCTACAAATGTATTGTCAAATGAACTTGGGTTTTATCCCAAAGCTTATTATTAAAAAAGTTGGTGGTTTACTCTGATAAAAATATTTCCAAACTACGATCCTGATGTATTATGCTGCCAAATTAATAAACACTGATACCACCCACACTGATGCTCGCAGCGCCCGCTCCCGGGGTAGGGGTCGGGGGCTGCGACAGAAGGTGGTATCAGAGCTACAACCACTAGTTTATGCCAAAGAAGTGTTCCACTGACACTGAAATTTTAAATTCTGTGTTAGGAAACTTATATGATTATGTGTTTTGTGTTATTTGACTATTTGTTAGTTTACAGTATGAGTGATCAAGGAACATCGGACGCTTATCGTCATTTAGATAGTTCATCGAAAAATGAGGGAGCATCATCTCAACCTGATCCCCCAGGATATTCAGCCGATATCAAAGAGGGAATATTTATATTTAAGGCACAAGCGAAGGAACCCTTTACTAGTAAGAAAAGAGGTTGTCTTAATAGAGGGGCACATGAGAGAAGAAAAAAAATGACGAAATTACAGCAACAGAGGGCGATAGTCAGGGCCAATAGGGAGGCAGATGCACAGATTCAGGAAGTAGCCAGTAAACCACCTTGGGAAGAGGAATTAAATAGACAGCTGGCCAATTTCCATATGTTAGCTACTACAGCAGTAGATGCTAACCAAAACCAAGTAGCCGATCCGCCACTGTTACCCTTATTCCCAGACAAACAGATGCTAGAACCTGACTAGGAGGATCCATTTCCAATCCCAGATGTAGATCCATATGAAATTCCCAGAATTCCCCCACCAAACCCCATAGCTCAATATACTGACCTTAATCCTTTAGATCCCTTTTGGAGTAGCGAATGGTGGACACAGAGTGTAATAAGAAACCCATTTCCTTATGGACAACCTATGGCTCAACACCCTGATCCGGTACCAGCACCCATGCCACCTATGAGCTATGAAAATTTGGAGGAACTTCGCTCATTGGGTGACGAATTAGTAGAGGAAGGAGATAGAATTCGAATAATAGGAGAAAAGCTTATGTGGAAGCATGTTGAGCGCGACATACATGATTGGATACATGACACTTAGAACATACCTAGATATATGTGTAATTCTGTATTTTGATAAATAAATAAACAAATATATATATATATATATATATATATATATTCGGATGCATTGTATATTTGATTTCCAGTTGTAGTTTGTAATAGATGCATATATATGAAAAAGAGTGAAAGTCGCAATGTACGACGTTTTTTATCAAACTATTTGTGTGATCGTGTATGAATAATTGTACTTAAATTTTATCCTGTGATAATTAATACCTGATAAATGTTCACAATTCAGATGTTGAACGAAGTAAATCAGGAAAACCAGAATAATGAAAATAACGGAAACCAAATAGATAACAGTGCCATTCAACATATAGTAGCACAAGGTGTGACAATTGTGCTCTGTAATCAATGTATAATGTAAAACAATATCAATTATTAATAAAAAATGTGTTTTGGTGATATTATGTGTGTATTTGTGTTTGATGATTTTACGTTTTGATTCGAGTTCGATTTCAAGTTTTAAATCGCTTTCTGGGAAGTTATACGCAAACCGGTGCGTAAACGCAGTCATTTTAACGCGACAAATGCTCCGGAATAGTGACATAGGCTTAACATACCTTAAATAATGTTTACATAACTTAGAAATAAGTTTTGGATGGTTTGGTGTGTTGAAAACAAGTCTATTCGATCGCAGGGACTATTTGTGTCAAACTGCAAAAGTATGCCGATTCGTTCTGTACCGATCATTCCGGAACTTGATCATAAGTTAAAAATGCCCTAAATATCCTTCACATAGGTTAGAAATAGGCTTTGAGGTGTTCGGTGTGCGAAAATAAACTTTTTGATCAAACAGGGACTAAAAGCGTCAAAAAGTGCATAAGTTTGCATTTTCGCGCATATCTTACGTTCTGAATATATCCGGACATCCAAAATTTTTTGTAATCATTAAAATATTGTATTTTAGTGATTGGAATGCAAAAATTCCCTTCGTCGCAATTTGGATCGTTTTTGCGTCCATTACGACTTCCGTCATAATTAACCGAATAACGCAACTGTACGATCAAACAAACCGACATCCGAGATGTTTTTGAACATATTTTAAGTTCCCTATACTTTAACTTCATTTTAAAGCCTTGAAATGGGGTTAACGGGGCTTAAACGTGTCAAAAATGCATCAACAACCAAGTTTTGGGCTTGCAGGGACCAAAAGTGACAATCTGTGAAAGTCTGCTAGGAGGGGCGCGTAAGCCTAGCCTATTCCTTACGCGGCCCGTGACAGACTGCCAGTACAGAAACATTGAATCTGGTCTTTGAGCTGGTTTTGATGGTTTACAACACCTGATTTTGGATGCTATGGGCTGGTTTTGAGTACCCCTTGTATTGTAAAACCTTGTGCCCACATGTATGGCCAAGATTGAAGCACGAATTGCGAGGAAGGATCCTAATGGTTGTGGGAATTCTATAAATACCCACAAGTTTTCATTCATTCCTCACACTTGATTCATTCTCTGCTCTAAGTTGAGGTTTAACACTTCATACCTAAGCAATTTGAATCAAGATCTTCCTAGCTTGGACCCTTTGTAAGTTTCTTTCATGCTCGTTTATGTTTTTCAAGCGTGAAAGTCAAACAGTGTTTGACTTTCTGCTTTGACCAGTCTTTGGTCAACACAAAGTTCGTTTGAACTTTGCAACGTGAGCGTAATCACGATGGTTATAGTCCCTTGTGCTTATACCTACTGATTACCATGTTGATTAGGCGTAGTGACGAGTCATAGTTTCGGTCAAAATGCGTATTTATGCGTATTTTGCAACCAAACTATTCTTGGGTATCAAAACCCTTTGTTTTGATATCAAAACCTGTTTTCTAACTTAGTTAAACATGTTTTAACATGTTTAACTCGTCACTTTTAGTCTAGTGCTTGTATAGGGTCGTAAGATAAGCGGTCTTAACAACCGCTTAGACTTTCGAACCCGACCCGTTTGGTCTATCATTAGGATCCGACCAAGCATGCCAGTGACCATAGTTGTATAGGGAATAACCTTCTGAGGTTATACCTTATGGTCACTTAGTTTAATTAGTTGTATGATAGGTAGTTTATATGCCTTAGGTAAATGACCAAAATGCCATTTTCATGCATAATTGATAATTAAGCATATGTAACTTAACTTTTGTCACTTAAACTAATTATGCAACATGTTTAGGCATATAATACTTGTCATAGGACTAGTTAGGCATCTCGAACGCGCATTTGCGCGAACGACGCGTTAAAGTAGCATAAGCTACCTTAATGGGTCATAACGGGTCGAAAGCACTTAGGTTAGGTTCCGTTTTAGAATGTAGGCTTTGTTAAACCATATCATATGAGTTCCAATACTCATTTGGTTTACGAGACCTCATTCTACCCGATCTTCCGATTTAGGTGTCGATTATTTAACTAGTAATCCGATTACTAGGTACTACTTGATTTCCTTATTTTGCTTGAGCTTATTGAGTTCTTTGGATCGAGGATACTTTGCACTTCGATGTGAGTACATAGATCCCCTCTTTTTACATGTTTTGTGGTAACTATGTGAGTACATAGTTCCCCTATTTTACTGTTTTCAATTGTTTTGGGGTGATTCATATGTGTTAAATGATTTCGATGTTTTTAACGATGGTTTCAAAAATGATTAATATGGTTTATATAAAACTAATAACGATTTCGATAATGTGAACAAACTTGTTGGACGTAATTACATAACAAATAACATTCATTAGCTTTGGCCGAACCGACCAGTATTAGGTTATGGTACCATAGGATTTGAAAAATCCCGTTATCAGACTGCACCCATGGTTATGTGTGGGGGTTATGTGTGTAACGACTGAATCTGTGATTGTTACTTTACCCTTTGGTGGTTTGTTAATACGAGTTTGTCGATGGATGAGTTACGAAGGTTTGGATGTTATTAGCGAGACGACCAAAAGTAGTTTTCACAATTAAAACGAGAATGATTTTGAACAACTGAAACGATTTAAACGAGTTAAACGAATTGGACAAACGATTGGTTTTTGGTTAGTGTTTAGATAACGGGACGGGTGTAATGTGATGAAAACATGGTAGATACGCCGCTAGTACTTCTTATATATAAGTGTTTGCATCATATTACATACCGTGGCGTTATTTAGTTCACTTGGGTAAACGATTTTGAAACTATGTCTCACAACTATGTTTTCTAAATAATATAAACCATACAAGTTTTACTAACGAATTGATTTACAATTTGGTCGACTTAAACAAATGTTTTGGGTTAAGAATCATGGCTGTGAGATTTTATAAACTATAATCAACTTGATTTGAGTTGGTTAATTATGTTGCAATACTATACACTTTTCAAAACAAGGTTTTTAATTAGGTATTGCAACATGTAAACGAGCCATGAATCCGACACTCTCATAAAACCTATGTGCTCGCCAGAATTTCTTTGCTGACTTTGTTTTTACATATGTTTCAGGTGTTGTTGAATGATGTTGATTGCTAGGATGCATGCTCACATAGGATCTGGACAAGGCCTTAGTGACCTAATAACGATGATAGTCTATGTTTAATTTGTTTTTTTAACTTGAAGACAATGTAAATTATCTAATGAATCAATAAAACGAAACTTTTTTAATCCATGGTTGTGAAACAATAATTCTGTTCCTCCACTCCCCGACGTTTCCGCGGCGGTTTCGTTGTTTTAACGCGGTCGGGTGTGACAGAAGAGTTGGTATCAGAGCCAGTGGTTATAGGGAATTAGGTTATTAGTAATGCTTTGACCTAGACTATAACTTTTCTAGGACCCTAACGCAAGAAGTTTGCGTTTAGATTTTCAAAAACCATACCGTCACCTATCCTTAGGTGATAACCACAACGAGAACACAATAACAAATCCGATTTGAAAATTAATCATCTGTTCTAGGATGATGTGTTATAAGGTTTTGAACCCTCTAGGTTTTCAAAATCTCGTCAAGGTTTGGGTCTTATAGTGTGAACACGTGCAATCTGGAAGAGTGGATGCCTGTATCCTGAGTTTTCTGTCTAAGGCTAGAGTGTTCGTACAAATCCACATAATCGGACCAGTCACTCTTACCTGGGAACTCTTGGGGCGAGTGTCCACTTATAGGCTAAAGCAGGTCTTCGCGATACATTATATTGACCTGTTTACTTTGATTAGTCACCGCGTGTCGTTTATTTGTTCAATATAACGAACAAATAATCGCCTTCCTTATGTCTTGTCGATGTTTTTCAATGCCTCTTTTGTTTATCCAATTGTCAACCTCACTCGTTTCTCATGTTTCCTTGTTCCTTTAGAATATGCCTCCTCGACGAGATGCACAACCTCCAACTAACAAAGAAATCACAACCCTTGTCTCTCAGCAAATGGCTACTGTGCTTCCGAACATAGTAACCCAGATCCATCAATTATACAACAATAATAACAATAATGCTCAGTGTAGTTTCAAGAATTTCAATTCGGCTAAACCGTTGAAGTTTTCTGGGTCTCAAGGGGCAACTACGCTCCTGCAATGGTTCGAAAGTTTAGAGAGCACATTTAGACATGTTCAATGTCCAAATGAGCGTAAGGTTGAGTTTGCATCAAGTGTGTTCGAGAAGCGTGCTCTTACATGGTGGAACGGTGTGATGCGTGATAGGGGTGCTGATGTGGCCTTGGCACAAACTTGGGAAGAGCTTCGAGCTCTCATGATGAAAGAGTTTTGTCCCCGTCACGAGATTCGAGCTTTGGAACGAGAGTTTGACGATCTGAAACAAGATGGGGGAGAACACCGTGCATATACGGATCGTTATGAAGAGCTGAGTTTATTGTGTCCCACCATGGTTACCCCGTTGGAGAAAGCGATTGAGAGGTATATCGATGGTTTACCTGATTCTGTGCAAGACATTGTGACTGGCAGTAATCCTACTACTGTTCGTCAAGCGATCAAATTGGCTGCTACTCTAACCGAGTCAGAAGTCATAAAAGGTAAACTGATCCGCAAGGGTGATAAAAAGAAGTCAGCTGATGCCACACTAAACAAGGAAAAGGGTAGGGGTAAGAAGAAGGGAGAGTCTTCTAAGAAGTCAAGAAAGTGCAAGGCTTCCCAGAATTTTGCTATTACTGCTCAGAACCCACACGCTCAACCTCCTGCGAAGAAACAGTATGCTGGTACCGCACCCCACTGTGCTCGATGCAATGGTCATCACGTTGCTCAACAGGCTTGCAAACAGTGCACTACGTGTGGTAAACTTGGGCATCTGGCCAACGTCTGTCGTTTGGGTCAAAATCAAGCCGCTCAGAATCCAGCACAGGTTCAGGAAAATGCTGTTAGATTCCCACCTGGTTCATGTTACAATTGCGGAGAGTTTGGTCACTTCCGCAACAACTGCCCGAGGTTAGTGAGCGCGAATGCAAATCCGAATGCAAATCCGAATGCCATTGCAAACGCTAATCCCGCCCGTGGACGAGCGTACAATTTGAATGCAAACGAGGCTTGAGCTGACAACGAGGTTGTCAATGGTACGTTCCTTGTTAACCATCGACCTGCATCTGTTCTTTTTTATTCTGGTGCCGATAGAAGTTTTGTTTCATTATCATTTGAGCCTTTACTTGCGATACCTAGAACTAAACTGAGGAAACCCTTATCTGTCGAAGTTGCTACTGGTAAACCTCTTGTACTCGATTCTGTTATTCGCGATTGTCAATTGAACCTCGATACCCATCTTTTTCCTATTGACCTCATACCGATGCAACTTAGGAGTTTCGACGTTATCATAGGGATGGATTGGTTAGCTAAGTTTCATGCTGAGGTGGTTTGTTTCGATAAGATTGTTCATATTCCTCTTTTGTCTGGTGAAGTCTTAGAAGTTCGTGGCGAGAAACCTTCAGGTGGTTTGAAACTCATGTCGTGTACGAAAGCCCAAAGTTATTTACGAAAAGGATATGTTGCTTTTCTGGCACATGTCACCGAAGAGAAAGGCAAGAGCAAGTGTATTCAAGATATCCCAATTGTCCGAGATTATCCAGAAGTGTTTCCCGATGAACTGCGTGGTTTCCCTCCAGTTCGTCAAGTCGAGTTTCATATTGACCTTGTACCTAATGCCAACCCGATTGCGAAAGCACCTTATCGTCTTGCACCGTCTGAGATGCAAGAGTTATCTAAACAGCTTCAAGAGTTATCTGATAAAGGATTCATCCAACCAAGTTATTCACCTTGGGGCGCTCCTGTCCTGTTTGTGAAGAAGAAAGATGGATCATTTCGAATGTGTATCGATTATCATGAGCTTAATAAGCTTACCATCAAGAATCGATATCCCCTACCATGAATTGACGATCTCTTCGACCAGCTGCAAGGTGCTTCATGCTTTTCCTAGATTGATCTGTGTTCTGGGTATCATGAGCTTCGTGTTCTCGAAGAAGATATTCCCAAAACTGCTTTCCGTACGAGATATGGGCACTAGGAGTTTACTGTCATGCTAATGTATGTAAAATGCAACATATAAATTACATCAAATGAGGCATAAAACTAACCCTTTTTAAGTACTAATATTGGAAAAAGAGTGTTTTTGTCTTCCTTTTGTATTTTCAGGATTAAATGAGCTCAAAAACGCAAAAGAAGCAAAAAGACAGCTAAATCCAACATAAATACAAGAAAAGGAATATTAGTGGACTGCCCGACCCCTCAACGGCACCTTCCAAAGCAAAGTAGAGAAATCAGAAGACTGAACACGCCCCGTGCTCAGCCAGCACGGGGCCGTGCCCAAGAAGCAGCAGAAAAGACAAACCTATAGAAGCTTCTATTGCCCACCACGGGCCGTGCTCAGCGGACACGGGGGCGTGTCGAAAGTACAGCAGGCGCATTTATTGTAATTGCGAATTACAATTAATGAGGAGAGAGATTGTCAGACGGACACGGGGCCGTGCCCAGCTCTCTGTTCAGCCTATAAATAGGAGTGCTTGGATTCATTTCATCTCATCCCTTGGCACACCACCTCTCTCACACTTCATCCACCACCCACCACCATCACAACACCATCATCCACCACCATCATCCATTGTCCATCGTAGAGTGTGTGAGTCGTCTCGGGATCCAAGATTGATCGTAAGAGTTCTTGACAATCAAGGCCATGTTTGCCTAAGTCTCTTACATCACTTGGTGAAGACAAAGTGTCTAGTATAATACTTTTTATTTCTAATCTTTTGCACTTTTTATTTGGTTTTGTATTAATGACTTTAATAACTAGTTACTTATGTTGAAGGTGATCTTTCCTTATCGTTTGTCCGTGGTGTCTTGGCATTATTTTACTGTCTATATAAAATAAAGGATTTTCACCATTCATATCTCCACGGTCTATATGGAGATATGTTGGCTACCTGGTCGGGGGTTAAGGGAACGGTTTGGTAAAGGTCTTGCCATTGTTCAGCGTTTAGAGGTCCTGCAATGGACCTGGGTCAAATTTAGTAGGACCTCCTTCAATACTTCACGGTATTGGATGGCGGGGGTCCAAACTCTTTGATCCCCTCATAAGTTAACTACTATTAATACTATAACCCGGCTATTTAAGACTGTATCCCTGCTGACTCAGACTACTTAGCCGAGGGTAACGTCACCTCCAAAAGCGGGGCCTACCACAATACTGCATTAATAACTTAATTCATTATCTTCCAATAATCCACCCTTTTAGGATTGTATCCCTGCTGACTCAAACTACTGGGGTGAGGGTAACGTCACCTTCAAAAGAGGGGCCTACTACAATAACTAAGATAATCTCTTAATTATGTGCAAAAGTGCAGAAATAATCAAAGGTTATACTAGATACGAGTCGGAACCAAGTGATTCATCTTGTCTATCTGTTTTTCTTTTATTTATATTTTCAGCATTTTAGTTAGTTTTTAATTTTCTTAGTTTAAAACATTTTTCTAAACTTTTATTTTGGTTAGACGTTGAGGATAAACCGGTACTAAAAGCTCTTGTGTCCTTGGACGACCTCGGTATCTTACCAACGCTATACTACACTCAACGATGGGTGCACTTGCCCATATGTGTGTTTAGTGTTAGTGAAATATCGTGTTTTATAAATTTAAAACTTGGCTAAAATAAGTGTTAAAAAGGGCTTAAAATATACACCTAAAATAAGTAACACTTCGCACGCATCAAGTTTTTGGCGCCGCTGCCGGGGACACAAGGATTTTAAGAAAGTTAGGAATCAACGGCCTAATCATTTTTTATTTTTTTTTTAGTTTTTTTTCTTAGTTTTTCAGCTTCTGCAGAGCTCAGCACGGGCCGTGCCCGCTGAACACGCCCCCGTGCTCAATCATTGGAACTGGCAATCCTGTTTTACATCAGACAGTAAGCTGAACACGGGGCCGTGCCCACTCAACACGCCCCCGTGCCCAAGTTTCAGTTACTGAAAACAGAACCGTTAGATCCCGGCGGTTGGTAATTTCTGACATAAACATGAGTGATAGTAATTATTTTTACTTTCGGCACTCTTATGGTACGTGGTGTCAATTATGTGGTGGCGAACATGAAGAAGTAAAATGCTACTTCCTAAATTATAGGCCCCACTACATGGACCAACCAACTTCTCACAACCTTAAGAGGGGCGAAAGTAAAAATAAGCATTATTTCTCCCTCGAATGCGCCCAGCTAGATATTCTAGGGGAAATGCTCCTTGACGAGTTATTTCAACTAGAAGAGCTAATTCTGAAATGGTTAGAAGAGCTTGGGAAGGATTTTATTGATCCACCCCAAGACGATACCCATGAAGAAATGTTGGAACCGCATTCCGACAACCTCGTTGCTCCCGAAAATACCTTCGTACCTAGCAAAGACTTGGACGATAGTCGTCCCTGTGTCGATTGTGCCGTGAAGGACTCTCCATCGACTTCGTTCGGTGCATACATAGACCTGAGCGATTCGGCATACACCTTCTTTAACAAGAGCTCGGGAAAGGGTTGGACTTGTCCACCTAGAATGAAAATAGGAATTACCCTCACCGACAACCTCTTGCGTTCTCGCCTTAGTCTAGGACAATTAAGGTATCTTAGGCACTTTGGGGTTGTTCCAACCAGTCAGGAGCCACCCGATACTAACAAGTGCCTTAAAAAACTAGGCAACTTCATAAAACAGTCCCTAGACACGGGGCCGTGCCCAGCCAACACGCCCCCGTGTCCATCGAAAGATTCCATTCTGATCAGTACGTCAGAATACGGACAAACTGTGTCAGAACTCCACCTGCACACGGGGCCGTGTCCACTGAACACGGGGCCGTGTCCAGGATGCTGTCGTTTTCTATAAATGCAGCCAAGAATTCTGCACATTTGGACCAACTTGGGACAGAGATTTGCAGGAATCTTCTCTCAAACTATCCTAGGTAAGTCTAAAAGAAGGTTCCAACAACCCATCTTGTCCTTTCCTCTTTTAGCCATTTCCTTCTTCTCCATCTTTCTCCAAGAGCTACCATTGAAAGTTTGGAATTCCTCCAACTCTATGGTAGGGATAAATGAGTTTTGTTCAAAGAATCTTGGTAAAAACATGTTATGAAACATTGTTTTAAGTTATTAGTAGCTAAAAAGGCCCCACAAGTTCAGAAAATAACTTAAAAATCCAAGTTTCCTTGTTCCGAAACTCTGCAGAAAGATGAACACGGGGCCGTGCTCAGTGAGCACGGGGCCGTGTCCGGTCACTGTTTCATTAAATAAACTATTTTTAGTTTATTTTTCGTAGGATGTCGAGTGAAAACAGCGAAACATCTTCTGTGCATTCGTCAAACAGCCGAAGAGGAAGAAGACCCTCCATTGAAGCTACACTTGTGCACTATGTGATAGCATTAAGGGAGGCTCTCGACGAAATGACTTCAGTAGAGGAGGTCCTAATCGACCGTATTAACGATCTTACGATGGGACTTGAAAGCAGCTTCCAAGAAATTAACCTCTTGCACCAGAGGTTAAATATTCTTGTAGCACCTCCAATGGAACCAGTCCTTCCTCAACAGGATTGGAACCTGGCACTCGGAATCAACAACCCTACCGGGTGGGAAGACTTTCCGGCGGAACCTCCCGTGGAACACCAACAAGAGATCCCGGTGGAAGTTGAAACTCCTCAAACTAATGCCAATGAGCCTTCTTTTCTCCTTCCAAGGGAGGTGGAAGAATGGCTCGCCGACATTTGAGGAGAACCGCACGCGGAAGAAGGAGTTCAAAAAGGCCTTGGTTAACCAAGATTAATTACTTCTTGGAAATTTTGCTAATTAAAATAAAGTAAAGGCTAGGACTCCATGGTTTGTTATTTCTTTGTTTTATCTAGTTTAATTTAGGACTATGTAAGTTCTCTCTATGATGAAATGAAATGATGGTTTTAAGGTTTGGATGGTTTGTAATGAATAAAACACACTCATGGTAGTAAAGGAAGAAAAGGGGAACGAGAAAAATGAACCCATGCACAAGAACAAGGCAACCCGACAATTCTCACCATTTCAGAAGGTTCAACACGGGCCGTGCCCAACCAACACGGCCCCGTGCTGAGCACCCTGCAGAAAACGCCCAGTTCAGGTAACTGGACACGGGCCGTGTTCACCCAACACGCCCCCGTGTCCAGGCTTCTGTTTCTCTTGTTTTAATTCTGTTACTGGCACTTGAACACGGGGCCGTGCCCGGACAACACGGGGCCGTGTTCAGTGCCCAGTAACACAATTTTTTGCTTTTTAAACACTATTTTACACATCTAATCAACCTAAAAATTTATTTTTGGGACACATTGAGGACAATGTATAATTTAAGTGTGGGGGGGGATGCTAAAACCTTGAATTTTGCAAGTCCTAAATACAAGCCTTACACAAAACTCTATTGGAACCGCTAATCACCCCAAATTTTTTTTCAAAAATTTCATTTTTTTTACTTGTCTAGGTTTAACTCGGAAAATTCAAGTTCTCAAAAGGTTATATTTTTACAAATTTACAACCGATAGCGTAGTGATAAAAAGAACCAACATAAGAAAATTATGAAAAGGCATAGCAAACTTATTTAAAATTTGATTATATATACTTGATCACATAAAAACCCATTCCCACAAAAGTGAGTTTTGAGCCTTTATTGAGCACACAATTACATATCATTTGACTAAATGCTCATTTTTCGTTTCTTGTGTGAATAGCCGCTTGGTTCTTACGACTCTAGAACTTGCCATGACAATACATTCCCGGTCCTTATCAACTTAAACCCGAGTAAGTAAATGATGGAGGCATTAGGACTAACCCTTTTTATTTCTACACCATTATTTTTCTTTTTCTTTTACCACCTACCCAAAAATCCCCCTAGTTAGCCCCTTTGAGCCTAAACCTTTTCGTTTCATCACCCAAACAAAAACCCTTTTACCCACCAAAACCTTTTTCATTTTTAACCCTTTATTTTAGTAACAAGTTCGGTTCTTCGTAAAAAACAAAAATTAAATAAAATAAAAAAATAAAAAAATTTGTGTGATAATGATGAAGCAAAAAGAAAATAAACAAACAAGTTAATCAAAAATAACTTAGTTTGAATAAAAGCTTCATCAAAATAAAAAGTTGCAAAAATACGAAAACCGACACTTGTTACGCTTTTAGCCCTTTTTCTACTAACCACTAACCCAACCACCTACCTTTAACCTTAGCCTAATCCTTAACCCACAAAGTCCTCTTGATATCTACAAAGGTATAAAAGTTAAAAAGGAGGAGGATTGATTTCTTGGCAAGCCTATGGTAGGAATAAGTTCCATGCCGCTCTCGAGTGATTCACTAAAAATACACCTTCGGCCGAGTGTGAGTGATTTCCCCGTGAGGTATGTGAACTTGTAAATAAATAGAATTTTAAAAAGGCATGTTATGCCCAAATAAGTAATTTCTTTTATGAAAAGTTCTAAATAAATCATTACGAATAGGAGTGTAAATAAATAAAAATAAAACCCAAAAAGATCTTGGAAATCCCGACACTCTACGACAAGCCCAAAACCTTCTCTTCTACCTATTCCATTTGGGAGTGTAAGCCACATATTAAAGAGTTTTGCTTGAGGACAAGCAAAAGTTCAAGTGTGGGGGTATTTGATGTATGTAAAATGCAACATATAAATTACATCAAATGAGGCATAAAACTAACCCTTTTTAAGTACTAATATTGGAAAAAGAGTGTTTTTGTCTTCCTTTTGTATTTTCAGGATTAAATGAGCTCAAAAACGCAAAAGAAGCAAAAAGACAGCTAAATCCAACATAAATACAAGAAAAGGAATATTAGTGGACTGCTCGACCCCTCAACGGCACCTTCCAAAGCAAAGTAGAGAAATCAGAAGACTGAACACGCCCCGTGCTCAGCCAGCACGGGGCCGTGCCCAAGAAGCAGCAGAAAAGACAAACCTATAGAAGCTTCTATTGCCCACCACGGGCCGTGCTCAGCGGACACGGGGGCGTGTCGAAAGTACAGCAGACGCATTTATTGTAATTGCGAATTACAATTAATGAGGAGAGAGATTGTCAGACGGACACGGGGCCGTGCCCAGCGGACACGGGGCCGTGCCCAGCTCTCTGTTCAGCCTATAAATAGGAGTGCTTGGATTCATTTCATCTCATCCCTTGGCACACCACCTCTCTCACACTTCATCCACCACCCACCACCATCACAACACCATCATCCACCACCATCATCCATTGTCCATCGTAGAGTGTGTGAGTCGTCTCGGGATCCAAGATTGATCGTAAGAGTTCTTGACAATCAAGGCCATGTTTGCCTAAGTCTCTTACATCACTTGGTGAAGACAAAGTGTCTAGTATAATACTTTTTATTTCTAATCTTTTGCACTTTTTATTTGGTTTTGTATTAATGACTTTAATAACTAGTTACTTATGTTGAAGGTGATCTTTCCTTATCGTTTGTCCGTGGTGTCTTGGCATTATTTTACTGTCTATATAAAATAAAGGATTTTCACCATTCATATCTCCACGGTCTATATGGAGATATGTTGGCTACCTGGTCGGGGGTTAAGGGAACGGTTTGGTAAAGGTCTTGCCATTGTTCAGCGTTTAGAGGTCCTGCAATGGACCTGGGTCAAATTTAGTAGGACCTCCTTCAATACTTCACGGTATTGGATGGCGGGGGTCCAAACTCTTTGATCCCCTCATAAGTTAACTACTATTAATACTATAACCCGGCTATTTAGGACTGTATCCCTGCTGACTTAGACTACTTAGCCGAGGGTAACGTCACCGCCAAAAGCGGGGCCTACCACAATACTGCATTAATAACTTAATTCATTATCTTCAAATAATCCACCCTTTTAGGATTGTATCCCTGCTGACTCAAACTACTGGGGTGAGGGTAACGTCACCTTCAAAAGAGGGGCCTACTACAATAACTAAGATAATCTCTTAATTATGTGCAAAAGTGCGGAAATAATCAAAGGTTATACTAGATACGAGTCGGAACCAAGTGATTCATCTTGTCTATCTGTTTTTCTTTTATTTATATTTTCAGCATTTTAGTTAGTTTTTAATTTTCTTAGTTTAAAACATTTTTCTAAACTTTTATTTTGGTTAGACGTTGAGGATAAACCGGTACTAAAAGCTCTTGTGTCCTTGGACGACCTCGGTATCTTACCAACGCTATACTACACTCAACGATGGGTGCACTTGCCCATATGTGTGTTTAGTGTTAGTGAAATATCGTGTTTTATAAATTTAAAACTTAGCTAAAATAAGTGTTAAAAAGGGCTTAAAATATACACCTAAAATAAGTAACACTTCGCACGCATCACATGCCTTTTGGTTTGACAAATGCCCCAGCTATCTTCATGGACTTAATGAATAGGGTTTGTAAACCTTATTTAGACAAGTTCATCATCGTGTTCATTGACGATATTCTTATTTATTCAAAGTCTCGAGCCGATCATGAGCAACACCTTCGTTTGACACTAGAACTCCTGAAGAAGGAACAACTTTTTGCTAAATTCTCCAAGTGTGAATTTTGGCTTAAGGAAGTTCAATTTTTGGGTCATATAGTTAACGAGCAGGGTATTCATGTGGATCCATCCAAGATTGTTGCAATTAAGGATTGGAATACACCAACGGCACCAACAGAAGTTCGTTCTTTTCTTGGTCTCGCTGGTTATTATCGACGGTTTATTTCAAACTTCTCGAAGATCGCGATTCCACTCACTGCTTTGACTCAAAAGAATAAGCCTTTTGAGTGGGGACCCAAATAAGAAGAAGCGTTCCAAACGCTAAAACGAAAACTCTGCGATGCTCCTGTTTTGTCCTTGCCCGAAGGAAACGATGATTTCGTTGTCTATTGTGACGCGTCAAATCTAGGCCTTGGTTGTGTTCTTATGCAATGGGGTAAAGTTATAGCTTATGCGTCAAGACAGCTAAAAGTTCACGAGAAGAACTATACAACTCATGATCTTGAGTTAGGTGCTGTGGTATTTGCTCTCAAAATCTGGAGACACTATCTTTATGGCACGAAGTGTGTGGTTTTCACAGACCACAAAAGTCTCCAGCATATTCTCAATCAGATGGAGCTGAATATGAGGCAACGACGCTGGGTTGAGCTATTGAGCGATTATGATTGTGAAATTCGCTACCATCCTGGTAAGGCGAATGTCGTAGCCGATGCGCTCAGTCAAAAGGAGCGAGTCAAGCTCAATTCTGTCCGAACTCTATCCGATATTCAATCTCGTGTCCTTCAAGCTCAACGATCTTGTGTGATCAAAGGCTTATTGAAATATGAGTTACCACTTCAACTTGAGCTTAGACTCGAAACGAAAGACGATGGGTTACTCTATTTCAAGGATCGTTTGTGGATTCCGAAACAAGACGATCTTCGCACTTTAGTGATAGACGAATCTCACAAGTCCCGATATTCTGTCCATCCTGGTGCTGATAAAATGTACAAGGATCTTCGTACTCAGTATTGGTGGCCTCGTATGAAGAAGGATATTGCTTTGTATGTATCAAAATGCCTAACTTGTCTCAAATTCAAGGCTGAACATCAACGACCATCTGGTTTGCTTGTACAACCAGAGATACCGGTTTGGAAGTGGGAGAACATTGCGATGGATCTTATCACCGAGTTACCGCATACATCTAAAGGTCACGATGCTATTTGGGTTGTTATCCATCGATTAACGAAGTCAGCTCATTTTATTCTGATTCGCGAGGATCTATCTGCTGATAAACTTGCAAAGATTTATGTTGATGAGATTGTATCACGACATGGTGTTCCTTTGAATATCATTTCTGATCGTGATACTCGATTTTCATCTCATTTTTGTAAGACCATGCAATCTGCTATGGGAACCCAACTAAATCTAAGCACTGCTTATCATCCCCAAACAGATGGACAATCCGAGAGGACGATTCAAACATTGGAGGATATGCTTAGAGCATGCGTGATAGACTTTGGTGGTAATTGGGATTCGCATCTACCATTAATCGAGTTCTCTTACAACAATAGTTATCATGCTAGCATTAATATGGCCTCGTTCGATTCTTTATACGGTCGAAAATGTCGTTCACCTGTCTGTTGGAATGAGATCGGTAAAGCTCAGCTTACTGGACCTGAGCTCAATCTGGAAACAACAGACAAAATCAAGAAGATTCACGATAATCTTGTGAAAGCAAGAAGCCGTCAAAAGAGTTATGCAGATATGCGACGCAAGCCCTTAGAATTTCAAGTCGGATACCGTGTCCTACTCAAGGTGTCTCCTTGGAAGGTAGTGGCGAGATTTGGAAAAAAGGAAAACTCGCACCTCGATATGTTGGACCATTTAAGATTGTTGAAATAATTGGAAAGGTTGCTCAGACTCGCGCTCAACAGTATGAGTGATCAAGGAACGTCGGACGCTTATCGTCATTTAGATAGTTCATCAAAAAATGAGGGATCATCATCTCAACCTGATCCCTCAGGATATTCAGCCGATACCGAATAGGGAATATTTATATTTAAGGCACAGTCGGAGGAACCCTTTACTACTAAGAAAAGAGGTTGGCTTAATAGAGGGGCACATGAGAGAAGAAAAAGAATGAAGAAATTACAGCAACAGAGGGCGATAGTCAGGGCCAATAGGGAGGCAGATGCACAGATTCAGGAAGTAGCCAGTAAACCACCTTGGGAAGAGGAATTAGATAGACAGCTGGCCAATTTCCATATGTTAGCTACTACAACAGTAGATGCTAACCAAAACTAAGTAGCCAAACCGCCACTGTTACCCTTATTCCCAGACCAACAAATGCTAGAACCTGACAAGGAGGATCCAATTCCAATCCCAGATGTAGATCCATATGAAATTCCCAGAATTCTCCCACCAAACCCCATAGCTCAGTATACTGACCTTAATCCTTTAGATCCCTTTTGGAGTAGTGAATGGTGGACACAAAGTGTAATAAGAAACCCATATCCTTATAGAAAACTTATCCTTCAACAACCTGATCTGGTACCAGCACCCATGCCACCTATGAGCCATGAATATTTGGAGGAACTTCGCTCATTGGGTGACGAATTAGTAGAGGAAGGAGATAGAATTCGAATAATTGGAGAAAAGCTTATGTGGAAGCATGTTGAGCGCGACATACATGATTGGATACATGACACTTAGAAAATACCTAGATATATGTGTAATTATGTATTTTGATAAATATATATATATATGTATATATATATATACGGATGCATAGTGTATTTGATTTCCAGTTGTAGTTTGTAATAGATGCATATATATGAAAAAGAGTGAAAGTCGCAATGTACGACGTTTTTTATCAAACTATTTGTGTGATCGTGTATGAATAATTGTACTTAAATTTTATCCTTTGATAATTAATACCTGATAAATTTTCACAATTCAGATGTCGAACGAAGTATATCAGGAAAACCAGAATAATGAGAATAACGGAAACCAAATAGATAACAGTGCCATTCAACATATAGTAGCACAAGGTGTGACAACTGTGCTCTGTAATCGATGTATAATGTAAAAAAATATCAATTATTAATAAAACAATGTGTTTTGGTGATATTATGTGTGTATTTGTGTTTGATGATTTTACGTTTTGATTCGAGTTCGATTTCCAGTTTTAAATCGCTTTATGGGAACTTATACGCAAACTGGTGCGTAAACGCAGTCAGTTTATCGCGAAAAACACTCCGTAATAGTGGCATGGGCTTAACATACCTTAAATAACCTTTACATAACTTAGAAATAAGTTTTGGATGGTTTGGTGTGTTGAAAACAAGTCTATTCGATCGCAGGGACTATTTGTGTCAAACTGCGAAAGTATGCCGATTCGTTCTGTAACGAGCATTCCGGAACTTGATCATAAGTTAAACATTCCCTAAATATCCTTTACACATCTTATAAATAGGCTTTGAGGTGTTCGGTATGCGAAAATAAACTTTTTGATCAAATAGGGACTAAAAGCGTCAAAAAGTGCATAAGTTTGCATTTTCGCGCATATCTTACGTTCTGAATATATCCGGACATCCAAAAATTTTTGTTATCATTAAAATATTTTATTTTAGTGATTGGAATGCAAAAATTCCATTCGTCGCAATTTGGATCGTTTTTGCGTCCATTACGACTTCCGTCGTAATTAACAGAATAACGCAACCGTACGACCTAACGAACCGACATCCGATTTGTTTTTGAACATATTTTAAGTTCCCTATACTTTAACTTAATTTTAAAGCATTGAAATGGGGTTAACGGGGCTTAAACGTGTCAAAAATGCATCAAAAACCAAGTTTTGGGCTTGGAGGGACCAAAACTGACAATCTGTGAAAGTCTGCTAGGAGAGGCGCGTAAGCCTAGCCTATTTCTTACGCGGCCCACGAGAGACTGCCAGTACAGAAACATTGAATCTGGTCTTTTAGCTGGTTTTGATGGTTTTCAACCCTTGATTTTGGATGCTATGGGCTTGTTTTGAGTACCCCTTGTATTGTAAAACCTTGTGCCCACATGTATGGCCAAGATTGAAGCACGAATTGCGAGGAACGATCCTAACGGTTGTGGGAATTCTATAAATACCCACAAGTTTTCATTCATTCCTCACACTTGATTCATTCTCTGCTTTAAGTTGAGGTTTAACACTTCATACCTGAGCAATTTGAATCAAGATCTTCCTAGCTTGGACCCTTTGTAAGTTTCTTTCATGCTCGTTTATGTTTTTCAAGCGTGAAAGTCAAACAGTGTTTGACTTTCTGCTTTGACCAGTCTTTGGTCAACACAAAGTTCGTTTGAACTTTGCAACGTGAGCGTAATCACGATGGTTATAGTCCCTTGTGACTATACCTACTGATTACCACGTTGATTAGGCGTAGTGACGAGTCATAGTTTCGGTCAAAATGCGTATTTATGTGTATTTTGCAACCAAACTATTCTTGGGTATCAAAACCCTTTGTTTTGATATCAAAACATGTTTTCTAACTTAGTTAAACATGTTTTAACATGTTTAACTCGTCACTTTTAGTCTAGTGCTTGTATAGGGTCGTAAGATAAGCGGTCTTAACAACCGCTTAGACTTTCGAACCCGACCCGTTTGGTCTATCATTAGGATCCGACCAAGCATGTTAGTGACCATAGTTGTATAGGGAATAACCTTCCGAGGTTATACCTTATGGTCACTTAGTTTAATTAGTTGTGTGATAGGTAGTTTATATATGCCTTAGGTAAATGACCAAAATGCCCTTTTCATGCATAATTGATAATTAAGCATATGTAACTTAACTTTTGTCACTTAAACTAATTATGCAACATGTTTAGGCATATAATAGTTGTCATAGGACTAGTGAGGCGTCTCGAACGCGCATTTGCGTGAACGACGTGTTAAAGTAGCATAAGCTACCTTAATGGGTCGTAACGGGTCGAAAGCACTTAGGTTAGGTTCCGTTTTAGAATGTAGGCTTTGTTAAACCATATCATATGAGTTCCAATACTCATTTGGTTTACGAGACCTCATTCTACCCGATCTTCCGATTTAGGTGTCGATTATTTAACTAGTAATCCGATTACTAGGTACTACTTGATTTCCTTGTTCTGCTTGAGCTTGTTGAGTTATTTGGATCGAGGATACTTTGCACTTCGATGTGAGTACATAGTTCCCCTATTTTACTATTTTCAATTGTTTTGGGGTGATTCATATGTGTTAAATGATTTCGATGTTTTTAACGATGGTTTCAAAAATTATTAATATGGTTTATATAAAACTAAAAACAATTTCGATAATGTGAACAAACTTGTTGGACGTAATTACATAACAAATAACATTCATTAGTTTTGGCCGAACCGACCAGTATTAGGTTATGGTACCATAGGATTTGGCAAATCCCATTTTCAGACTGCACCCATGGTTATGTGTGGGGGTTATGTGGGTAACGACTGAATCTGTGATTTTTAATTTACCCTTTGGTGGTTTGTTAATACGAGTTTGTCGATAGACGAGTTACGAAGGTTTAGATGTTATTAGTGAGACGACCAAAAGTAGTTTTCACAATTAAAATGAGAATGATTTTGAACAATTGAAACGATTTAAACGAGTTAAACGAATTGGACAAACGATTGGTTTTTGGTTAGTGTTTAGATAACTGGACGGGTGTAATGTGATGAAAACATGGTAGATACGCCGCTGGTACTTCTTATATATAAGTGTTTTCATCATATTACATATCGTGGCGTTATTTAGTTCACTTGGGTAAACGATTTTGAAACGATGTTTTCTAAATAATATAAACCATACAAGTTTTACTAACGAATTGATTTACAATTTGGTCGACTTAAAAAAATGTTTTGGGTTAAGAATCATGGTTGTGAGATTTTATAAACTATAATCAACTTGATTTGAGTTGGTTAATTATGTTGCAATACTATACACTTTTCAAAGCAAGGTTTTTAATTAGGTATTGCAACATGTAAACGAGCCAGGAATCCGACACTCTCATAAAACCTATGTGCTCGCCAGCATTTCTTTGCTGACTTTGTTTTTACATATGTTTCAGGTGTTGTTGAATGATGTTGATTGCTAGGATGCATGCTCACATAGGATCTGGACAAGGCCTTAGTGACCTAATAACGATGATAGTCTATGTTTAATTTGTTGTTTTAACTTGAAGACAATGTAAATTATCTAATGAATCAGTAAAACGGAACTTTTTGAATCCATGGTTGTGAAACAATAATTTTGTTGCTCCACTCCCCCGACGTTTCCTCCGTGGTTTCGTTGTTTTAACGCGGTCGGGGTGTGACACAAGGAATTATAGATGCTATGCCTTATATTATCAAGACTGTTAAAGAAGCAGATAAATCTGCAAGTGGAAGTAAACATCAACACACTGAACCAAGTCACAGTGTGAATAATGATAACGGACCTATTATCCAAGCTCCAATTCCTAAAAGAAGAAGAACCACTTCATACGGTTGTTCTTTAAAGAATTCTTGGCTTGCAAACCAATAGAATTCTCAGGCAATGAATGAGCCATTACAGCTTTAGGTTGGATAGAAAAGACAGAAGCAATCATAAAAATAAGTAAATGTGCAGATGAAGATAAGATTATGTTTGCTTCTAATCTTTTAAAAAATGCAGCCTTAGAATGGTGGAATACTATTCTCCAGTCTAGAGGAAGTGACATAGTTTATAATATGGAATGGATCAACTTTAAGGAAATGATTGAAAGAAAATTATGTCCTTCTAATGAGAAGGAACAAATCGCTAATAAGTTCCTAAATCTTAGAATGACTGGAATAGGCTGAAAAGGTTACACTTCCATATTCTTCGAATATGCTAGGATAGTGGCAAACTTAGCCTCACCCGAACCAGTGTTAATCTCCCGTTATATTTGGGGATTAATTAGTGAGATTAGACACGTAGTCAAGGCAGCTAGACCACAAACCATAGAAGAAGCAGTAGAATTAGCCAATACCTTGACTGATGAACTGGTACGCACACAAGAGGAAAATCAGAGAAAGAACCTAGCTCAAAAGCTTACCCAAGAATTTCGCTACAGTAATTCCAATCGTGGGAAAGGTACAGGTTCTTCCTCTACACCCTACTGTAGGTATTGCAAAAGAAAGCATTCTGGAAACTGCTCTATATATTGCAACTTTTGCAAAATCCCTGGACACAAAGAAGAAGACTGTAGGAAGAAACCCGATAATGGAATATGCTTTAATTGTGGAGAGAAGGGACACATCAAACTGAACTATCCAAAACTAGCTCTACCCACAACCAATAAGACTAAGACAACTGAAGCGCCTAAGAAGAATGCCAGAGCGTTTGTTCTGACAGCTGAGGAAGCCAAGATGATTCCGGATGTGATTGCCGGTATGTTCCCAGTTAATAACATATTTTCCAAAGTATTGTTTGACTCTGGTGCAAACCAAAGTTTTATCAATACTTCTTTCTACCAATTTCTTGACCAACCCTTAGTCAACCTTCAACAAGATTGTCTGGTAGAAACAGCAAACGGAGAATCCGTTAAGATAAGTGAAATCTTGCATGGAGCAAGAATAGAAATCCTAAACCATCATTTATTTGCTAACTTTTACCCAATGAATATGGCTGGATTCGATGTCGTATTAGGAATGGATTGGTTGGTAGCCAGTCATGCTAGTATTTTATGTGATCGAAAGTCAGTACAATTAAGTACACCAAGTGGTGAAAAGATCACAATCAAAGGAGATAAGCCAACCAGATCAACAAAGTTCATCTCTGTGATGAAAGCTGCAAGTTATGAAAGGAAAGGATGAATAGTATATATGATTTCAGTAATCATTAATACCAAAGGAAAAGAATTAAAAGATATTCCTGTAATATCTAAATTCTCAGACGTTTTTCCAGAAGAGTTGCCAGGATTACCGCCTGATAGAGAGGTTGAATTTAGAATTCACCTAATACCAGGGACGACACCGATTGCCAAAGCACCATATCGATTAGCACCAATGGAAATGCAGGAACTGAAGAAGCAATTGGACAAACTTCTTGACAAAGGTTTTATACAACCAAGTTCATCACCGTGGGGAGCACCGGTGTTGTTCGTCAAGAAAAAAGATGGATCAATGCGTATGTGCATTGATTATCGAGAATTGAACAAGGTCACGATTAAGAATCGGTACCCATTACTGAGAATCGATGATCTGTTCGATCAACTACAAGGAGCTCGATTCTTTTCTAAGATCGACTTACGCTCCGGATATCATCAACTGAAAGTACAGGAAGAGGACATTCCTAAAACTGCTTTCAGAACTAGATACGGTCATTATGAATTTACTATCATACCATTTGGTTTAACCAATGTCCTAGCCGCATTTATGGACATGATGAACAGGATATGTAAATCATACCTGGATAAATTCATAATTGTCTTTATAGATGATATTCTAATTTACTCTAATAGTAAAGAGGAACATGCAACGCATCTGCATACACTTCTGACATTGTTGAGAAAAGAGAAGCTTTATGCTAAATTCTCAAAATGTGAATTTTGGTTACAAGATGTGCAATTCCTTGGACATCTGGTTAATCATGAAGGAATTCATGTGGATCCCACAAAGATCGAGGCGATTACTAAGTGGAAAGTCCCTGAATCACCAACGGAAGTACGAAGTTTTCTTGGACTGGCAGGATATTATAGACGGTTTATCCGAGATTTTTCTAGAATAGCCATTCAATTAACTAAACTGACCTGCAAATCAGTTAAGTTTGAATGAGACCAAAACAGGAAGAAGCTTTTAAGATTCTTAAGCAAAGGTTAACCAACGCACCCATACTCGCATTACCAGAAGGAACTGAGGACTTTATAGTCTATTGTGATGCGTCTAAATTAGGATATGGATGTGTGTTGATGCAACGTCAAAAGGTTATAGCTTATGCCTCTAGACAACTTAAGAAACATGAAGAGAATTACACAACCCATGATCTAGAATTAGGAGCCATAGTTATTGCCCTTAAGATTTGGAGACACTATTTATATGGAAATAAATTTGTTGTCTTCACCGATCATAAGAGTTTAAGATATGTTTTTGGGCAAAAAGAATTAAATATGAGATAGAAACGCTGGATGGAAGTTCTTAGCGATTACGATTGTGATATCCAGTATCATCCTGGAAAAGCTAATGTAGTAGCTGATGCTTTAAGTCGAAAATATCATGAAAAGTCGAAACGAGTACGTTCTCTCAGATTAAATCTACAAGTAGATTTAAATGAGCAAATTAGAAAAGAACAGGAATCAGCAATCAAGGACGATGCTAAAAAATTAAAAGGAATGATTAAGAAGTTAGAACAAGGAACAGATGGAATTTGGAAGTTCCATAAGAAAAGGATGTGGATACCTGAACAAGGAAACCTACGCCACAGAATTTTAGAAGAAGCTCATAAGTCTAAGATACATCCCGGAAGTGATAAGATGTATCAAGATTTAAGAAAGAATTTCTAGTGGATATGAATGAAAAAGGATATAGCTAATTATGTTGCTAAATGTCTAACTTGTTCATAAGTTAAAGCTGAGCATCAGAAACCCTCGGGATTATTGCAACAGTTAGAAATGCCAATATGGAAATGGGAATTGATAACAATGGACTTTGTTACCAAATTACCCAAGACAAGAAAAGGAAATGATACATTCTGGGTGATTGTAGATAGATTAACCAAATCTGCTCATTTCTTACCCATGAAGGAAACTTTCAGTATGGAACAGTTAGCCAAGCTATATGTAAATGAAATAGTCTCATTACATGGAATTCCTTTATCTATCATATCCAATAGAGATAGCCGTTTTACTTCTCATTTTTGGACAAGTTTCCAAAAAGCAATGGGAACCAGGCTAAATCTGAGCACAACTTATCATCCACAGACAGACAGACAAAGCGAAAGGACAATCCAGACAATGGAAGATATGCTTAGAGCCTGTGTAATTGATTTCGGAGGAAATTGGGACGACCATTTACCATTAATAGAATTTTCCTACAATAACAGTTATCATACTAGCATTAATGCTACACCGTTTGAATCACTTTATGGACAAAAGTGCAGAGCGCCACTCTGTTGGGCAGAAATTGGAGAGAAGCAATTATCTAGACCAGAGATAGTGCAAGAAACGACAGATAAGACAATTCAAGTCAAGGAAAGACTAAAAGCAGCACGAGATCGTCAAAAGAGTTATGCAGATAACAAACAAAAACCTTTAGAGTTTCAAGTAGGAGATAAGGTATCATTAAAGGTTTCTCCATGGAAAGGAGTAGTCAGATTCGTTAAAAGAGGAAAGCGAAGCCCCATGTATGTTGGACCTTTTGAGATTATTAGAAGAATAGGACCTATAGCCTATCAGCTACAACTACCAGAGGAAATGGCAGGAATACATGATGTGTTTCATGTGTGTAATCTCAAAAAGTGCTTAGCAGACGAATCGTTAGTAATACCACCTAAGGACATAGAGGTAAATGAGAAACTTAAGTTTATTGAGAAACCTGTTCAGATTGAAGATAGAAAGATCAAGAACCTCAAACACAAGAGACTAGTTCTGGTCATAGTGAAATGGGATTCCAAGAGAGGACCATAATACACTTGGGAACTAGAATCAGAAATGCAAAGGAAATACCCACACCTGTTCCAGTAGATCTCGAGGACGAGATCTAAAACAAGGTGGGGAGGATATAACAACCCTCCTAAAGTATTTTGGACACCCCTAAATGTCCTAAAAGATAACCCGTACGCGAGAAACGGACCCATCATACCTCTACACTTAGAAAAATCAACAAAAACAAAGTACATGTAACACACCGTGTTTTGAAAGTCAAAGTACAAGTCAAAGGAAGAAAAGACTGCTAATTGCGATCTGTCACTCCTTGCTTAACACCCGATTGAACTTCTTGACTTGTAATCGAATTCTATTATTTGTTGAAGTTAGTTGTATTGTGGAGTATCTATAATAATCGTAGTTTAATCAATGTTAATCGCTAATCTATTTATCGCTAATCGCATCGCTCTCGCATCGCAACTCGAATTACGTATTCTGGATATTGTTTTACGTGTGTGTGCCATTTATGTGTTATTTGTGCATATTTATATACTAGTTTTGTGGTGATTAATCGAAAACACAATCGCAACTCTATCGCAACGCAAGCTCATCGCAAACTCGAGATGCAAAGTTACATATAAGTTAGTTAGGTTATTGTGTAACTATTGTTTAATACTATCGCATCGCTCAATCGCAACGCATCGCAACGCTCAATGCACGAAACGAAACATCGGAACGCAACTCGCCGGAACCAATCGATCGAATGGTCATCCGTGCGGATGACCATCCGATCGGATGGCCATCCGATCGGGTTGCCATCCGATTCGTCACTTGTGCGCCACTTTCCTCTTTTGGACACCTATAAATACCTCCTGTCACATCACAAACAGTGATGTGACAGCTCTCTCGTCCGACCAGCACTTCTCAGGCCTTTCTCCTTCGATTTCTCGCGATTCTTGTAAGTTTCTTCCTCAAATTTTGTACATCTATCATCTATACACACTTCTTCATCATTTTCACCTTTGAATCTTCACTTTTAACCATGAAATCTTCCCGATTTGTGGTGTTCTAGGGTGATGTCATCATGGGGTTCTTATGAACTTCAAGATTTGGCCTCATTCCACCAAGAACAACTCAGATCTAAGAGATTTCAACATGTTTAAACACTGATTTCGCATAAATCTAAACATTTTCAAGATGAAAAGGATTGAAAGATGTTTTCATAACTTTTCTTTCAACTCTTTTACACTCATGCACTCAAAACCGATAGAATCGGAGCTCGTTCAGGCCTTCTACTCGTTTCCCAGTGAAGTGCCGGTCCGAGATCTGAACATGAAAGACCGTCAAGAACAAGTTAACCGGTCAAATGGGGGATTCCCATCCGATCAGGTAACTTGGACTTGGTGGGGTTTCCGTTGTTCAGAACGTTGTCATACCGCCTCGATCAAACCGCAAACGTTCAGACTTAGCAAAATATTTCGAGTTTCAAAACGATCAGGTTGTTGAACGGATTGCCGTCCGATCGGATTGCCGTCCGATCGGATTGCCATCCGATCGAACGACAATCCGATCGGATGACATTTGGTCCCAACACTTAAACATTTTTACAAATTTTACAATTTTCAGAGATCATCAGTTTCTAACGGATTGCCATCCGATCGGAAGACCATCCGATCGAATGACCATCCTACTGTGAACTTGTTCTCTGAGAAATGCCTCGCTGGACAGATCGCCATCCGATCGAATGACCACTTGACTGGACGACCTAAAAAGTAGAGATACTTCTCTGTTTTCAAAATGCTACAACGAAAACTTTAAAGCCATCATACACAAACACATCCATCCCAAACGAAGGACAATCCGACCGAATGGCCATTCGTCTGGATGGCCATCCGTCCGGATGACCATCTGTATGGATTGTCATTCGATCGAATGACCATCCGTACGGATTGTCATCCGACCATATGGCCCTTCGTCACTCAGCTCATTTGCATCGTTTAACGCGCCGTTCTTTGCTTACGCTATCATTCTGTAATCAGGCTAACTTTCCAGCGCTCCCTTCAATCCAAGACGGTGTTTAGTTAATTAAATGCTATCTGTGAGTATACTCGATCCCTTTTTGCTTTACGCACTTTTGGGTGTTACATACGTTTCCTATATTCAAAACACAATCGACTCACAACGGAACCACTTTTATACGCTAACCGACTCTGCATGTTATACGTGTTACTCCATGAATGCTTGTATGTTATGTTTACACAGTGATTGTTGCCTGACACCTTAGTAATGATAGTACTATAGTTTGGGCTCAGTACCTGTCATGGACGGGGGTTGCTAAGGGTATTTCTTCACGTGTCACGGTGGTGATATGTGTTGCACACTCTACAACTCGCAGTCACGTCTGTGCATATTTCATTATCGATAACCTACTAGCTTCACCTTGCTACATGTTACATGTTGGTTATGCGTAAACGATTTTCGTTATCTATTATACTATTAAACTTGTATGCTCAGCTTTACACTATGTGCATTGACCTCTATTTTAACGTATGTGATAAGTGTTTAGGATGTTCGCTCTACTTGCTGGAATCAAGCTAGGATGGAGTCTAGAAACAAATCTAAATAAAATGTGAGTTGTCGGAACAGTATATCTGTCTTTGAGAAAACAATGTCTGTAATAACTGCTTTTATTTGATATACTCTAGTATGGGATATAATGATAAATATTCGGCAATTTTAGTTGTTATGGATTTCTCCTTGACAATCTATTTCGTTCAGTGCCGCGCCCCGATGTTTCCGCCATCGGTTGGGGTGTGACAGATTGGTATCAGAGCCATAACTATAGGGAATTAGGCAAGACTCGACCTAGTCCGAGTCGACGTCTTAGAAATGACCTAGTCTATAGTCTAAGTACCAACAGACCAACTTGTGCGACCCGGTAGGGGTTTTGTAAGAGCTTACTTGCTATTTCTCGCTCGCACTCACTAAACACTATCACTTAGCCTTTCCTAAGGCTAGAACCGCACAATTTTTTAAAGTGAACGAGTGATTAGATCGAGACTAGGTGTGAAAACCGCAAACTCTCGATCAGATCGTTTGTTCGACGCGCATTTTTACTATAAACACGAGAATTTGCGTTGAATCAGGAGTGAAATCCATACTTCGGCGCAAAATTTCCCTCTCTATCTCATGATTCTATCACACAAACAGGAACATGGTCGTTAAGTTAAGGGTGAAACCCGAATCTCGATGACTTATTCCGCTCCCCTAATGTGGTTTTACAAAGCCCTCACCAAAGTCTCGACGGACTCCAACGACACGAGACACGCTGTAACTGGAAGGATGCGTGCCGATCGCCCGGACTAGGTGTGTACTCCAACGACCAAAGTCCAGAAGGCCAAAGTGTGTGCTCTAAGTCCTTGAGAATAGTCGAATCCCTTTGGGTAGTCGACGTCTACTAGCCGAGACAATCTATTCTCGATTTTATGTGTTTCGATTCTGGATTTCACCACCGCTGACTCTGTGATTTATCGATTTTATGAGGAATTTAATGTGTTTTATGTGGTTTTACTTGTTTATGTGTTTCAATATTTGATGATTTATTCGCTTTTCGCTTTAATCGACACACACACAACTCTTACTACACATCTACCTCAAAACGCTAACAAATCGTATGCTATGTTACTCGCAATCTCACTAATCGCACTCGCAACTCTCGAACGTTTCATGCAGCTGTGAAAGATAGGTGAATACGTGCAATATATGTAGGTGAATACGTGCAAAATATAGTGGATTACTTGCCTCTGTGCTCTACGTGCTTATGTGCTTACATGCCTGTGTGATTATGTGCCAATATGTGGATGTGTTCCTAAGCTTTAGTAGTATTAAGTTGTTGTGAGGTGAGATTCGAACGTATAGTGTCTGAATCCTATGGCGATGTCTATTGCAGATAATGTCGTCATTTGGATCGCACACTGCTCGCTCCGCACGCCGTAGCCATGAGGACAAACGTATCGCTGCTTTAGTCGCTAAGCAGATGGCTAAGGTTATCCCGCAAATTGTCAACGAGCTTAATGAAAATGCTAGAAAGTCCTCTGACGAGTCCTGGACTGATTCTCCAAAGTCTACTTTTAGCTTCAAGCAGTTTAAAGCCTGCGGACCCAAAGAATTCACCGGAGAATATGGGCCGACTGCCATGTTTCAGTGGTTCAATTCTATCGAAGTCACCTTGTGCCAAAGCAGTTGTCCTGATAATCTCCGCACTGTTAACGCCACTGGCGTTTTCCAGTCCAGGGCTCTGGACTGGTGGACTGCCGAAAGAAACAAGCGTGGAAATGATGCAGCCTATGGGCATACGTGGGATGAGTTGAAGGACGTCATGATGAAAGAGTTCTGCCCTCCCCACGAGCTTCAGAAGCTGGAGGATGAGTTCTGGCACATCAAGCAAGAGGGTGGCGACAACGCTGGTTTAACTGCCCGCTTAAAGCAGCTGAGCATCATTTGTCCGGGCCAAGTTACTACTCCCGAGATCACCATCAAGAAATACATCCGTGCTCCACCGGATTGTGTGGCTGACTTCGTGTAAGCCGCGAAGACGACAACTATTGAAGAAACCTTCCTGTTCGCTGCCGAGATCAATGACAAGCGAGTTCGGGCTGGTTACTTTGATAAAACCTCCAAGAATCTACACCAAGTTACCGCCGCTCCCACCGCTGAAACCGCCGCCGCACCGCAAGCTTCAAAGTCCTCCCACCGCAAGAGAAAGAACAACAACAACAGTAGCAAAAATTGCGCTGTCACAGCCGCCGCTCCGCTCTAAGTTATTCCAGCTCAACCGCAACCCCAGAACCGCCAAGTAGCGGCCCCAGTGACCAATGCACCGACAGCCAAGCGTGCATATACTGGTCCTCACCCGCTCTGCCCTACCTGTACTTATCATCATCCTACTGGGATTGCTTGCAGATTTTGTGTTCACTGCAACCTGTACGGCCACTTCACTGCCAACTGCCGTACCGGTCCTTGCCAAGCTCCAGGTCAAGCTCCTGCACCACAAGCTCTCCTTCCTGCTCCACAGGGCCATCAAGCAGCTCCTGTCCCCGCTGCTCACGCTAGAGCTTGCTTTGCATGTGGTGATCTCAACCACTTTGCAAACATGTGCCCCAACAGAGTGGTGAAGCAAGAGCCACAGCAGCAGCCACAACAACATCAACAGCAGCAGCAGTAGCCAGCAGCCCGCGGACGTGCTTTCAACATCAACGCCCGCCAGGCTCAAGCAGACAACAATGCGGTTAATGGTACGTTCCTTGTGAATGGTATATATGCTTCGTGTTTATTTGATACTGGAGCCGATAACTGTTTTGTATCGTTTGAATTCGAAAAGCTCCTTAATCGTAAGTGCGCACATCTCCCTACGACGTTCAACGTTGAAGTTGCCACTAGAAGAACCATCGCTGTCAATTCTGTTCTACGTGATTGTACGCTTGAACTCAACAATCACGTCTTCCCTATCGACCTTATTCCGATGCAGCTCGGTAGTTTCGACATCATAGTAGGCATGGATTTTCTTCGTGAAAATCATGTTGAAATCGTTTGCGTCGATAAGATGATTCGTTTCTCGCTCGCTAATGGTGATCAATTGTGTGTTTACGGTGAAGTCTCATCGAAGAAACACCAACTTATGTCATGTGTCCAGGCTAGCAAGTATCTCCGCAAGGAATACCAAGCTTTCTTGGCGCACATTGTAGTAGCGGAGAAAAAGGAAGTTAAGGCAATGGATAAGGTGCCTGTGGTTCGTGATTTTCCTAACGTCTTCCCTGATGATTTACCTGGTTTACCTCCGAGTCGTGATATCGACTTCCGTATTGACCTTATTCCTAGAGCAAATCCTGTTGCTAAATCTCCTTATCAACTCGCTCCCTCTGAAATGCATGAACTCTCGAGCCAACTCCAGGAATTGCTTGACAAAGGCTAGCACCTCTCCTTGGGGCGCACCAGTTCTTTTCGTCAAAAAGAAGGACGGGTCGTTCCGGATCTGCATCGACTACAGGGAATTGAATAAGCTAACTATCAAGAATCGCTATCCCTTGCCCCGAATCGATGATTTGTTTGTTCAGTTACAAGGTGCTACGTGTTTTTCAAAGATTGATTTATGCTCAGGCTATCACCAGTTGCGAATCCAGGAGAAAGATATACCGAAAACCGCTTTCCGCACTCGATACGGCCACTATGAGTTCGTTGTTATGCCCTTTGGTTTAACCAACGTACCCGCAGTTTTCATGGATTTGATAAACCATGTGTGCAAACCATTTCTTGACTGCTTCGTCATCGTATTCATCGACGACATCCTTATATATTCAAAGTCGAAAGCCAAACACTCGCAGCATCTACGTTTGGTTCTCTTACTACTCCAAGGAAATCGACTCTATGCCAAGTTCTCCAAGTGTGAATTTTGGCTAGAAGAGGTTCAGTTCCTCGGTCACATCATCAATAGTCAAGGTATGTACGTCGACTCCGCGAAGATTGAAGCTGTTAAGAGTTGGGTGACTCCAAAATCACCATCCGATGTTCATTCGTTCCTTGGATTGGCAGGTTATTACCGTCGATTCATCGCTGACTTCTCGAAAATCTTCGTTCCGCTTACTTCTCTCACGCACAAAGACAAGCCTTTTGTTTGGGGAACTGAACAAGAGACTGCCTTAAGAACTCTCAAGCATATGCTCTGCAATGCTCCTGTTCTCGCCTTACCCGATGGAAACGACGACTTCGTTGTCTATTGTGATGCCTCGAACCTTGGTCTCGGTTGTGTTCTTATGCAGCGGGACATGGCTATCGCTTATGCCTCTTGTCAGCTCAAGATCCACGAGAAGAACTATACAACCCACGATCTCGAGCTTGGTGCAGTTGTTTTTGCACTAAAGATTTGGCGACACTACCTTTATGGTACCAACTGTACGGTCTTCACCGACCATAAGAGCCTGCAACACATCTTGAGTCAAAAGGAACTGAATATGCGCCAACGCCGATGGGTTGAACTTCTTAACGATTACGACTGTGAGATTCGTTATCATCCTGGCAAAGCAAATGTCGTTGCTGATGCACTAAGCCGACGAAGCTATTTGCATAGCGTTCGTGATATCCAAGCCCAGCACAATCTCGAAGCTCTTATCCATGACGCTCAACATGCTTGTTTTACCAAATGCACTTTGAAGAAGGAAATGATTCTCAATAATGGTGAACAACTGATGAATAAATCGAATGGTATATTCCATTACCTAGACCGAATTTGGATTCCCAAGCGTACCAACTTACGACAAATTCTGCTGGACGAACCCACAAATCTCGATATTCTATTTATCCTGGTGCCGATAAGATGTACCAGGACCTTCGCTACAAGTATTGGTGGCCGGGCATGAAGAAAGATATCGCTATCTATGTTTCGAAGTGCCTGACTTGTTCGAAAGTCAAGACCGAACAACAAAGACCCTCTGGCTTACTCATCTAACCCGAGATCCCTATGTGGAAATAGGAGAGTATAGCTATGGACTTCATAACGAAACTTCCGCGCACGCCATCAGGTCACGACAGCATCTGGGTTGTCGTTGACCGTTTGACTAAATCTGCTCATTTTCTGCCGATACGAGAAGACTTTAAGGTAGAAAAATTAGCCCGGATCTACACCGATGAAATCATCTGTCGACACGGAACGCCTCGTGATATCATCTCTGACCACGATGGTCGGTTTACCTCGCGTCTTTGGGAAACGTTTCAATCTGCTCTCGGTACTACTCTTAATCTAAGTACCGCTTTCCATCCCCAAACCGACAGTCAGACTGAAAGAACGATTCGTACTCTTGAAGACATGCTTCGCTCGTGTGTCATAGATTTTGGTGGTAATTGGGACGCGCTCTTACCTTTGGTCGAATTCTCATACAATAACAGTTATCATTCTAGCATCCAAATGGCACCATTTGAGGCATTATACGGAAGGATATGTTGATCGCCGATTGTATGGCACGAGATCAAAGATGTGCAAATTACCTGTCCTGAGCTGTTTCCAGAAACGACTGACAAAATCCTCCAAATTTGAGACTTCCTGCTGAAAGCTCGGAGTCGTCAGAAAAGTTACGCCGATAGACACTGCAAGCCCCTTGAATTTGATGTTGGCGATCACGTACTCCTAAAGGTTTCACCTTGGAAGGGTGTGATCAGATTCGGCAAGAAAGGAAAGCTCGCACCTCGATATGTTGGACCCTTTAAGATTCTGGAAAGGATCGGTAAAGTGACCTACAGACTCGAACTACTGGAGGAACTTAGCAACATCCACCCAACTTTCCACGTTTCGAACCTCAGAAAGTGTCTAGCCGAGCAGGATTTACAAGTGCCACTTGAGGATCTACAAGTGGACAAAACATTACACTTCGTGGAAAAGCCTGTCGAGATCATTGACCGAGAAACCAAGAAGCTCAGGCGCTCACGCATTCCCATTGTGAAGGTTCGCTGGGAAGGCAAACGCGACGCAAAGTTCACCTGGGAACTCGAAAGTGGCATGAAGGCGAAGTATCCACAGCTCTTCGTTACGCATGCGCCTTAATTTCGGGACGAAATTCCCTGAAGTAGGGGAGGCTGTAACACCCCGTGTTTTTTAGACGCCCAAACTTTTCACATTCGACAATTAACATAAAGTTCATACAATTTTACAAAATTTTGGCATGACCCTTTTGTATTAATAACTTTTCCCCTGCGTTTAACAACATCATTTTAATTAAGTCCTACGACACTTTTCAAAATAACAAAAGTTGTGACCACGTAAGGTTCACCATAAACATTTTGTACAAACTACACAAAAGGTTTTGAAATCTAAACTACTTACTAACATACTAGACACATGATTGACATCATATCACAAAATGAAATTTTTGACCCATACAAAATAGACAACTTGAACTGGAAGCGTATAAAAAGTAGACATTGTGTGTTCAGTCCGAGTGCGCCGCAATCAAGCATGGGATTTACCTATCATCCATGACAACAAAACATTTGTTAGTCGTAATACATATTAATTCAAATCCTTTCTTTACCTATCATTATTTGACCCATTAACAAAATTCGTCTATTTATCAACATCTTTATTTTAATTCATCCTTTACATTCTAGCATAGGTTATCTTTAAGTTTTTCTACCTTTCTTTCGGATACATCCAACATGTAAACTTTCCGACCCGTCCGAAATGGGTCGATACATACCATACGGTTTGTCATACTTCCATTATCTTGACCCGTTATCAACAAGTCAATTCTTATCCATTACGACATCTTACTTTCCAAACATTCTTGACCCACTTGAAGTGGTCATTACATATCCGTTACTATTGTATTTCTTATCCATTTCCCAACATACCACATATCACCATTTTACCATGAATAATCATACAATTCTACATAAAGACTTCTTTTTATTTATCAAACTATCATTCATAAATCTACTTATAAAGGAGAGTTAAGTTCATATGAACTTACCGTGATCCTGCTTTCCTTGCGCTTTGGAGTGACTTGCCCCTTCTTCCTTCTTAGTTCCTGTACATCATAACTTTATTCACTTAGCTTCCATTATTTTCACAATCCTTATTACCCAATATGACATTCATAAATCACATACATTCCCACCATGATCACATCTCATCAATTTAGCAAGTTTTCATACAAAATCACATCTAAATTCATTTAGACATTTCATCAAACACATGGTGCGCATACTACCTACAAAGCATGATGTACAAGTAGTTATAACATGTCCATCCTATCTCATCAATGGTTAATCATAATCTTTCATAATAAATATCATAACCCTATTTCATAATTTACTATTTTAACCATGAACATATGGTTCTAAATCAATTATTCATAACAATTTCATCAACAACAACCAAATTAATATGTAGAACTTCAAAATTTCTAACCATTCCTTGACATACAAGTGGGTTTTGCCCTAATCCATGCTCATATTCAAAATTTATCATCTCTTGATGTTTTGACAACCATAGCAACCATTATTCATACCAATTTTTGCATTACATTCACGAATTATACTAAACCCACAAAATCAAACATCACCAAATCAAGAAATTACACTTACTTAAGGTTAAGAACACTTAGTAAATCAGAATTCCTAGCTCATGCATTCGATTCCTTGCTAATTTCACTTTCAATTGATGGAATTTTAGAGACTTAGGGTTTTGAGAGGGAAAGAGTTCCCTGGCCTTCTCACGATCGCACACCAGACACCAAGTCTGGTTTCCCTTTTTTTATCATGTTTTATAACACAAATACACATCTAGTCCCTCATCTTTTAAACAATATTCACTTCAGTAATACACATTCTAACTTAGTCATTTTTTTTACTAACTTTTATTTTGACATAGTTATATAAGCTAAAGCTAGGTAGGAAACCCTAAAAATTTTAAAAAACCCTAGAAAACCCAACCTCCCGACATTTTTTTTTGAAAAAAAAATAACACATGTAATATACATGTTTTTAAGAGTTTTGGGCAAAAAAAAAACAAAAAAGCGCCGAAGGATTATTTTAAAAAAAAATAAACAAATTTCAGCAACTTCGGTGACTAACATGTGTTAGACAAAAAATGCTGAAACTTGTTTATTTTTTTTAAATATTCCTTCGGCGCTTTTTTGTTTTTTTTTTTTGGCCCAAAACTCTTAAAAACATGTATATTACATGTGTTATTTTTTTTCAAAAAAAAATGTCCGGGAGGTTGGGTTTTCTAGGGTTTTTTAAAATTTTTAGGGTTTCCTACCTAGCCCTACCCTAGTTATATATATATATATATATATATATATATATATATATATTGACATACGAGAATTTGGGGTGTTACAGTTTTGAAAGTCAAAGTCAAAGGAAGAAAAGATTGCTAATTGCGATCTATCACTCCTTGTTTAACTACTGATTGTGCTTCTTGACTTGTAATCGAATTCTATTATTTGTTGACATTAGTTGTATTGTGGAGTATCTATAATAATCGCAGTTTAATCGATGTTAATCGATAATCTATTTATCGCTAGTCGCATCGCAACTCGAATTACGTGTTCTGGATATTGTTTTACGTGTGTGTGCCATTTATGTGTTATTTGTGCATGTTTATATACTAGTTTTGTGGTGATTAATCGAAAACGCAATCGCAACTCTATCGCAACGCAATCTCATCGCAAACTCGAGATGTAAAGTTACATATATGTTAGTTAGGTTATTGTGTAACTATTGTTTAATACTATCGCATCGCTCAATCGCAACGCACAACGCACGAAACGAAACATCGGAACGCAACTCGCCAGAACCATTCGATCAAACGACCATTCGATCGAATGGTCATCCGTGTGGATGAACATCCGATCAGATGGCCATCTGATCGGGTTGCCATCCGATCCGTCACTTGTGCGCCACTTTCTTCTTTTGGACACCTATAAATACCTCCTGTCACATCACAAACAGTGATGTGACAGCTCTCTCGTCCGACCAGCACTTCTCAGGCCTTTCTCCTTCGATTTCTCGCGATTCTTGTAAGTTTCTTCCTCAAATCTTGTACATCTATCATCTACACACACTTCTTCATCATTTTCACCTTTGAATCTTCAATTTTAACCATGAAATCTGCCCGATTTGAGGTGTTCTCGGGTGATGTCATCATGGGGTTCTTATGAACTTCAAGATTTGGCTTCATTCCACCAAGAACAACTCTGATCTAAGAGATTTCAACATGTTTAAACACTGATTTCGCATAAATCTAAACATTTTCAAGATTAAAAGGATTGAAAGATGTTTTCATAACTTTTCTTTCAACTCTTTTAGATTCATGCACTCAAAACCGATAGAATCGGAGCTCATTCAGACCATCTACTAGTTTCTTAGTGAAAATTCGGTCCGAGATCTGATTCCTATCAACGAGATAACCGAGTTAGCGGGTTGAACGTGAAAGACTGTCAAGAACAAGTTAACTGGTCAAATGGGGGATTCCCATCCGATCAGGTAACTTGGACTTGGTGGGGTTTCCGTTGTTCAGAACGTTGTCATACCACCTCAATCAAACCGCAAACGTTCACACTTAGCAAAATATTTCGAGTTTCAAAATGATCAGTTTGTCGAACGGATTTCCGTCCGATCAGATTGCCATCCGATCGAACGACAATCCGATCGGATGACATTTGGTCCCAACACTTAAACATTTTTACAAATTATACAATTTTCAAAGATCATCAGTTTCTAACGGATTGCCATCCGATCGGAAGACCATCCGATTGAATGACCATCTTGCTGTGAACTTGTTCTCTGAGAAATGCCTCGCTGGACGGATCGCCATCCAATCGAACGACCGTTCGACCGAATGACCTGAAAGGTAGAGATACTTCTCTGTTTTCAAAATGCTACAATGAAAACTTCAAAGCCATCATACACAAACACATCCATCCCAAACGAAGGACAATCCGACCGAATGGCCATCCGTCCAGATGACCATCCGTACGGATTGTCATCCGATCGAATGACCATCCGTACGGATTGTCATCCGACCGGATGGCCCTTCGTCACTTAGCTCATTTGCATCGTTTAACGCCCTGTTCTTCGCTTACACTATCGTTCTGTAATCAGGCTAACTTTCCAGCGCTCCCTTCAATCCAAGACGGTGTTTAGTTAATTAAACACTATCTGTGAGTATACTCGATCCCTTTTTGCTTTACGCACTTTTGGGTGTTACATACGTTACCTATATTCAAAACACAATCGACACACAACGCAACCACTTTTATACGCTAACCGACTCTGCATGTTATACGTGTTACTCGATGAATGCTTGTATGTTATGTTTACACAGTGATTGTTTCCTGACACCTTAGCAACGATAGTTATAGTTTGGACTCAGCACCTGTCGTGGACGGGGGTTGCTAAGGGTATTTCTTCACGTGTCACGGTGGTGATACGTGTTGCGCACTCTAAAACTCGCAGTCACGTCTTTGCATATTTCCTTGTCGATAACCTACTAGCTTCACTTTGCTACATGTTACATGCTGGTTATGTGTAAACGATTTTCGTTATCTATTATACTATTAAACTTGTATGCTCACCTTTACACCATGTGTATTGACCTCTATTTTAACGTATGTGACAGGTGTTTAGGATGTTTGCTCAACTTGCTAGAATCAAGCTAGGATGGAGTCTAGAAACAAATCTAAATAAAATCTGAGTTGTCGGAACAGTATATCTGTCTTTGAGAAAACAATGTCTGTAATAACTGCTTTTATTTGATATATTATGGTATGGGACATAATGATAATATTCGGTAATTTTAGTTGTTATGGATTTCTCCTGGACAATCTGTTTCGCTCAGTGCCGCGCCCCGATGCTTCCGCCATCGGTTGGGGTGTGACAGTACAGGAGTCGGTGGCGACCCGCGACGGAGACCCCCATGGTCTGTCGCGGGGCGCGACGGCCTGGACTTGTCGGACAAGGCATTGTGCCATTTATCCTACGCGTGTCAAGCCTAGCATGCTGACTAGACCAAGGTATAGCCGCCTTTCAGGCTCTCGCGGCCCGCGACTGCCGAGACTTACTTGGTCCCGGGGGGCGACGGACCCCTCGATCAGCCTATAAAAGGGGGGCTTTGGCTTCATTTGATTTCGTTCATTTTTGTTTTTCTCTCTCAACTTCTGAATAGCAATTATAATACCTGGGCATAATACCCGTTATAAAGCGAAGCGTTGCCTCGTTGTAAGTACTATAACCCTGCTATTACCCTACGCGATCGATTTAGGATTCCGTAATGCATGTCGGCTTTGCCCGACTCAGTCATTGGAATTCTGTCTCGTGTGTACACCCGATTGATTTAGGATTACGTAATGCATGTCGGCTCTGCCCGACTCAGTCATTGGAATTCTGTCTCGAGTTGTACGGTTAATTTGAATTGGGTTATTTTACTAACACGTGTGCATTATTTAATTTTTATAGATAATAACCAGGAGATTCTCAGGAAGCTTTAGTTTACTTAAATTTGCAATGTGAGTACATTCTCTTTTTGTAAATCTTTTTGTGAGTCAAAATGTTTTACCAAAAACCTCAAATGTTTTAAATTATACTTAACAATAATTGAGTATTTGTGATTCTACAATTACTGTCGGTATGTTGGGGTTTTATATACAAAATGTGAAAGACGTTACCATTGGACAAAAAGTTAGCCAATGAGTAATATGACCCACAGGTCGGGTTGACAGTATTGAATGAGTAATTGAGTAGATATAAACAAATGTAATTGCAGATGCCCTCAATTTTGTAAAGTGATAAAACTGTTTTAATTAAACTGGGATGCACTCACCAGTATTTCTTGCTGATAAAATATTTTTAAAACGCGTTTCAGGTAACACAATGTGAAAGCCAAATAGAAGCCAGCTGGAGAGCACTGAAGGCTTGGAAAAGTGGCTATAAAAGTTACCTAAATAAACAAGAAGTTTTTGTTTTCAATAATTAGGGTTTATCCCGACAAATGTATAGTCAAATGAACTTCGGTTTTATCCCAAAGCTTTATTATTATAAAAGTTGGTGGTTTACTCTGATAAAAATATTTCCTAACTACGATCCTGGTGTATTCCGCTGCCAAATTAATAAATACCGATACCACTCACACTGATGCTCGTGGCGCCCGCTCCCGGGGTAGGGGTTGGGGGCTGCGACAAATTTTAACATCAATATCACGCCCTTATGTCTAGTGTTCATGAACTACATCTAGAACTTGCATCACAACATCAATGTTCACCCATTTAACACTCTAATTCAAGTGTTCATCATATTGTCATAAAACCCACTTAGAACCTACATGATTAGTTAACCGAAACACTAATTCATGGCACTAAATCAACAAGTTTACATCTAGGGCTTGTTCCTAGACTTGTACTCATATTAATTTCAATATAACATTCATTATTCATACCAAAATTTCGTTCATGAATGTTAATCGGAGTTTCAAAATATCACCAAATTACAAAATTCGACAAACCTTGTGATCTCATAGCTTAGGTGATCACGAATTTAGTTAAAGCCCCAATTTTCTTAGCTTGATTTCTCTTGATTTTGATCAATTTTTGTGTGTTTAGGGTTCTTGAAGAGAACCCCTTTTTCTTCCCCTGTGAACATCGACCAAACACACACTCATGTGTGTGTTTTGGTGTTTTAATAATTTAATTATAAACTTGTTTCATTTTTGCCTCTTTTAACCCCTCAAGTTTGAAGGTTATTATAAAATGTGCATTTATTCATATTTTCCTTGTTACCTACTAACATTTAGTTAACTAGGTTATTTATTCCTAGTTACGTCACCCTTAATTATGTCCAATTCATGTGTGTGTGTATATATGTTTATTTACACATATATATAAAAATTTTATATTTTCGGGGTGTTACATTTTTCCATCTCTTCTTTCTCAAAGATCATGACGGATCGTCAAAACCATCCTACGGGGGAAACCGCTGCCCCAGCAAATGCAGGGCAGACGGGAAATACTCCCCCGAACCAACCAATAGGCCATATCGTCACATCAACACATGCGGGAAATCCCCTCGTGTTTGTGTTGGACTTTTCATAGTACGCATCAGTACTGCCACCAGGAGTAGATCTTCACACCTGGTTCTTGCAACAACATGCTGCTCTAAATACGGCTTATACCCAGGCTTTCGCAAATACGCAAGCACCTGGAGGGCCCACACCAGCTCCATTTACACCCGCAGCTCGTGTTTTACAATATGAGGAGCGAGCACTGTAACACCTCGAAAAATTTACGTCCTATGATGTGTTGACACATGTCATAGGTTTGAACGCGTGAAAGAATGTTCTTGAAGGACTAAAGTTGACAAGCAATGAAACTATGTAAATATAAGGGTTCAAAGTGTCGACAATGAATAAAGATACTTTACAATAACCCTACACGATGTTTATAACCTTAAACGAATGGATCATGGATCATACGAAACTGTCACACCCCGATTTTCCACGTGTCACCGGTGGGCCCGGTAGGGGAGTATCGTGACGTGGTTGGCAACATCATGGTCAAACAACACAATATAATAATGCACAGCGGAAGCAAAAGATAAATATTTTACATTCCGAATATAAGTAATGTCAAAGTATTACAACGGAAGGTAAAGGATCCACAGGCGGATCAATAAAAGAAAACTGTTCAACAGACTTTAGGCATCTAGAACTGGCAAGATTCCCTAGTGACGCCCTGAGCTCCCAGCCAATTACGCATAGTACCTGTCACTTAACCTTTTTGGAAAATACGTCAGTTTACACTGGTAAATACAATTAACTGACTCATTTTGGAAAAAGAGTTTGAAAAGTGATTCGAGTGCAAACGGCACAAAATATCTTGACACATTGATTAAAATGCACAGAGGCAAAATTAATCTTTTATACTTGGGACAATTTTATTAATAAAAATCTTGTATCCGATTTACATGGTTGTCCAACATTTAGGGCCGGTGATTATACAATACAAGCCGGACAAGATTAATCGACACACCACAAATATAATCTCACAAGAAGATACCCTTACGAGTGAGTATACATTATACATATGCAACAGGAGGTGTTTTGCCTACACCTTGTGCTTACGTCGTGGCCATTCACTTTTTAAAATGAGCCAAGGATATCCAGGACACGGTCATTAACCCCCAATGTTATTTGTTATCAATCAATACAGATTAAAACGGGATTATGCAATTTAATCATCTCCGATTAAAAGGTTTCTACACCCGACCAAGCGGTATTTTTATAATACCGTATCCCAAGCCCGTATAAGGGAAAATAAGTTAAAAGTATTTACCTGAGCTAGCAATGCAATTTATACTCAGCCGTATATTCTAATCAGCAAGCACGAGTACTTCTACTGGGGCTCTCAATCTGGAACGAAGGTTTTATTAACCTATTAGATTACTAACGGGTCTTATTTAAGTCGTAACTTAGACCGGTTAGTTTTAAGAGAGGTTTACGGTTCGAACGCATGATTAAGCGAAGACCGGAATAGAATGTGATTTAGACCCGACAAGTTTGAAGACTTGTATAATATGGGTAAACTAAACACATTCTGGATTTTGAGATAAAAAGGATAAGGTTTGACCCGTTTCGGCTAATTTATGCAAACTAGTTACATAAACCGAACCGAACGCGCCAGAGGCGTAACGGGTAACCATAAGGGTCGCGAACAGGTTTCCTAAGTTAATATGCTTTAAATATGTTGTGATATCATTATGATATCTTCCATAATGCCCAAAACGAGATTTAATCATTAATTATGCCCCGTAGGGGTATTTTGGTCATTTTAGAGATTATAAAAGGGATTTAACGTAACCCCGATGTTCGGGACTGAAGAAATCAGTATACAACTTATTTTTAACAGATTATATAAGTTGGTAATAATCCTTATGTGTCAAAATGGTTTTAAGCCTAAACTACGCGTATAATACGCGTATAAACCCGTTTTAAGCGACGTACAATCAAAATACGATTTTTGGGTTTTCTGATTAGTTAAACAGGCTCAAAACATTACATTTATTATTTAAAATCAGTAGCAATTGGACTCGCATCAAAATTCTTTGTAGAAATCATTTTATGTCCGAAAAGGGTAAATTCGGTATTAACCGAATTAAGGCGATAAGCCTAGCTTAAGATCAGTTTAAAAATAATTAAAAATCTTCAAAAATCCCAAAATATTATTTAACATTAGTGGGTAAAAGTTTTGGTACCGAAAATCGGGTTTAGATAGGCTATGCGCTAATCGCGCCGTTTAATTAATAAAAAGTTTATTACATACGCTAATGCGCATATCTCCTAATCTAGACCTCCGATTGACGTGAAAATTTACGTACATGTTTAATAATCAGTAACTAAGATTATTGTACTTCCACATTTTCAAAATTCTCGTTGCATGGTCATAAGGGCATTACGGTCCATTTTAAGCATTTAACGGAACCGCGCGAACGAATCGGATAATCAACGAAACAAGTATGGAGACTTATACTATCATGCATCCCTACTCTAATGAAGCACTAAGGCATCTTAGAATCAAACTAAAACGGGTTAGAACCGAAGTCAAAGCAAAAGTCAAGGTTTTGCGCCTTTCGGTTCCGAACCGGGTTTAAACAGAAGTTTGTCGAGTCGGGCAAGCGTAGACAAGTTTTTATACTTATTACCATGTTATATTAAGGTTAAAATAGGTTACACGTCTCTCGGATTGCACTTCGTGCATTAAATCATGTTTTTCATTTCTGTTGACTTTTTCGGTCAACGTTTGACCCGACAAACGACCTAGTTAGGTCTGGATTCGGTACGTGCCCTTATAAGGGTTTAATACCCACATAATTACCTATCTAACGGTACCTTTAATTTGAGATACGACTGAGCTATCGATACTTAATCACGAAGTCAATCGTTAAGTACGATATATTGACTTTTAAGCAAATTTTAAAGCAAAACTGAATTTAGAAGGGTTAGGCAACTTACAAGGTGATTAATGGTCGACTAGGGATGATTAGAAAGACTTGGGATCAGCTCTTATGCTTCACAATTGCTCAGAAGATGAATGGTGAATGTTTGCAAGTTAGTGGGTCTTATATAGTGCCTTCAATCACCATGATTTGTTGACAAGTATGTCTATGATCCACCACAAATGATAAACACATGTCCCTAGTGTTCTAGAGTAGTTTAGGGGTGCCAAGGGGTGATGAATGTGCAAGAAAAACGAGCAAGGGTCGCGCACAAAACACTTGGCAGACAACAGCCCACGTTTTGCTGTTCTGGGAACCCCTCGCGTAGCGCGAGGGACCCCTCGCGTGGCGCGAGCACCTGCAGTTCAGCAATATTGTTTTCATTTTGCGATTCGGTCCTTGGCTTTTCAAAACTCGAATAGGTACTTGTTTCTTGCATGGTAAACCCTTATAATTGATCTAGTAAGGCCTTAAAACATATACCCACTTTGCCAAGTCCCCGGGTAACTTTATTTTCACCCGAAAAGTCCTATCTTTCAATGTTTACGCTTTAACACTTCGCACACGAATTTGATCATAACTTTCTCATACGATAACGAAACCTTATGAAATTTTTATGGTGCATTCTCATGAGCATAATTTATATTTACAAAGCTTCGGGTTTGTCAAAAGGTCACTCAGAGGTATAATTTAAACATGTTGACACATTTGGTCCCTGTAGTTTGAAATCTCCCACTTTTAGCTTCGTATGATCCATGATTTATTCGTTTGAAGGTATGAGCATCGTGTAGGGTTATTATACATTATATTTATTCACTGTTGACATTCAGAACCCGTAAAATCACATACTTTCCATGTTTGTCAACTTTAGTCCTTTTATAACATTCTTTCACACGTTCAGACTTTATGACCAGTGTCAACACATTATAGGACGTGAATTTTCGAGGTGTTACATCCTCACCCCCTTAAAATAAATCTCGACCCGAGATTTACTGAAATAAGTAAGGGTACTTTTCTTTCATCGTGGATTCAACCTCCCACGTGAATTCGGGACCTCTATGGGCATCCCATTTGACCTTTACAATAGGTACATGCTTCTTCCGAAGCTTCTTTACCTATTGATCTTCAATCAACAAAGGTTCTTCCTCAATTTTAAGCTCTCATCTTTATGCACATCCGTATGTGGTATAACCAGTGATTCATCAGCGAAACACGTCTTCAGATTGCAGATGTGGAACACATTGCGAATTCCACTGAGCTCTTTAGGTAAGTTTAGCTTATAGGCAACTGAACCTACACGTTCGATAACCTCGAAGGGTCCTATGTATCTTGGGCTTAGCTTGCCTTTCTTTAGGGTGATATCTATTGTTGAACCTTATTCCTTAACCAGAATTTAGGAGGTTTGCTATTTTCATAATCCTAAATTTTCTGCCGAATACTGGCATCTTACTGATGATTATGAATTTGCGTGATCTTATTGATTGTCTATAATGAAATTTTCAGATCTTAATGTTTGGACTTACCAACTATTGTCCTATCAATAAACGTTTATCATTCCATCTATACAAGGTTTTCAAGGGAGTAGCCTTGATACTTATACATCAAATATTATAGAGAAGCTTATCTTAAGGTGAGATGGTTATTCCAACCAGTACTTAACTAATATTAAGGAACAGCTAATCCTTGTCGTTAGTCGAACAATTCGACGATCTTGGTTAGCTGATGGCAAATTCTTAATCGTTGCCTATTTAGGGTTGCGGCATGCATGCATAAGCAATATGAACCGTCTTTCTTATTTAATAATATAATACCCTCTGAATATTGAGTCTGGCTATATGAGCCTATGTCTTAAAACTTACTTAATCAAGGTTTCGTTTATTCCATAAACAATATGGAGTTTTTACAATACTCCAGCCCATGGCGGGCTACAACTCTTAATTCTACCTGCCTTCCAGGAGGTAAGCAGGGACAACCTTTGAGAAGATAATTAAGATACAAGGAGGCTACAGAGATTTTCCATATCTCAGGCTCCAGTTCATCCATCATTGTCCGTGTCAAATGAGTGACACCTTTATGTTATACGTCCTCGAATTCCTTACTCGGGAACACTTACTAAAAAAAATTTCCATTTTTGGATATCTTCCTTGAATACTACTAGTCGACTTTAGTACAATATGATCGTTGGGAGATCTTAGGGGTTCCATGTATTAAACCTCCATGCTGATCAGACATGGAAATAATCTATGGGACACACTAGGATACGCCAATCCTCATATGACACTTTTATCAAACATAGTTTGGCATTCGCAGGCGATAGAAAACAATGAGAAAAGAAAAATAATTAAAATAACATATGTTGTCGTACTCTATTCGAAGAAAGAGTGCTCTTAGATTTTCGGAAGGATTCCTTGCCGATACGAGAAGAATCGGTTACTAAGGTTTCCTTGGTAATTATACTTTGTGGATATAATAAAAATTTTGCTAAGTTTATGGTTCATGAAGATTTATTATTGCCTGTATTAAAAACAGGGCACTTAGCAGGAATTATCATTGATACATGATAAGGAAGTTTATTGTACAAGTGCTTATATTAAATTAATAATGGAAGTTTCACAAACTAGGCACCTAGCTCAGTTGGCTAGGCGCGCGAAAGGGTGCGGCCGGCCTAGACCCGGGTTCGATTCCGGGGACGGTCAGTTCCACCATTTTTTTTTTTCACTATATTGAGTCCTTAAATATGCAACCAAAAGTTTGCTATAAGGATATTAGAAAAATGATTTCTAACAGATATTAATATCAATATAGGATTTATTGGAGCATTTTCGACGTAACATCGTCACTTTCTACCGGGCATTAAAGGACCGGAGTCTTAATCAGGTGGAGACAATAGTTCTCAACCTTTATCATTCATAGTATATTTATACGTGCCAGTATTAATTAAGTTTCTACATAAACTGTTTGATAACGAAAGGTACATATTATACTATTATTATTCTGCCCCATCTCTTGGGCGTTCATCCTGACCACTCGTGCGTTTGTCATCTTGGCCTACTCGGGCTTCTTCTGTTTCCTAGGGCAGTTGGTCTTGATATGCCCCTTCTCGTTGCAACCATAACAGGTTGCATCCTTCAACTTCTTGCAATCCATGGTTTTATGTCCTTTAGACTTGCAGATTCCACAAGCTCTGGGCTGCGATTTGGATTTTGGTTCGAACCTGCATTTCCCATAATGGCGCTTCTTGCAGGTCTCACATACTGGTTTCTGGTCGGACTTTTGTTTGTTCTTTTTCTTAGAACTCTGGGAGTTATCTACCTCCCTTTTCCTTTTTAGTTCATCCTTTGCATCAGAGGCATGAACGAGATCCTTCTTATGAGTAAGGAAGTGTGGTCCTAGATAAAATTTGGACCGAGCAGCATGGGGCTCCTTTAACTTTTTCACAGCTCTCTTCACAGCTTTCCTAACGGCTGCGTCTATCATAGTTTGAAGAACATCTTTGGAAATTCTAAGGTTTACAATTTCAGCATCATTAGCATGCGTCGCGTCATCAATGGCGCGATCGACTGTTGTCTTATCCGAGTTTGCCATTACTTTCTATTGGTTCCTAACACCAATAAAACAATTTCTTAGTTGAAATCCAACAACTACTATATTTTTATTCTGATGGCCTTAATATATACTAGCCATGATGTCAATAACCTATACAGGCTATTAAAGCACTAACATTCTTAATGAACATTATTTAAAATAATTTAATATTACTTAGCCTAGGTCGCAAAAGACCATTAATGGCATTAAAGATTTTGGACCTAGTCCATCACTTTTCTGACAGTGGATCAAAACGTCACATCTGTCTTTATTACATTAAAGAATTTAGGTAGCTTGAAAGCTTGCCTTAGGAATATTAGAAAAGAGTGATTTCTATTAGATATAAAATATCCATCTAAGGTTTGTTGGAGCATTTTTCTAAAGTATCATCGGTCAATTTATATCTCGTATTAAATGACCGAAGTCCTACTAAGACGGAGACAACGGTTCTCAACAGTGATCGTTCATTATTGAATCACATGTGTCAGCATCAAATGAATTTCTGCATAAACTGCTTGATAAGGAAAAGTACCTGCTATATAGTTATCCTTCTGCACCATCTCCTGGCGTTCCTCCAGAAGACTCATGCGTTTGTTTTCCTGGTCTCTCCAGGCTTCTTTATAAGCTTTGGACAGTTGGTTTTGATGTGCCCTTCCCCGTTACAATTGTAACATGTGGCGTTCTTCATCCCCTTGCAATCTAAGGTTTTGTGACCCTTGGTCTTGCAAATTCCACACAATTTAGCGCGTGGGTCTATTGTACATTTTCCAAAATGCTGCTTTTTGCAGTTATTGCATTTGGGTCTGTTATCAGACTGACTCGAGTTCTTCCTAAACTCGGAATCCTTCCCTCGTTCCGAGCTTCCCTTCTTCTTCTTGTTAGCTTGATGAGAGTTTTCCTCCTCTCTTTCACTTCTTCTCTCGCCAGATGCCTTAACAGACTTAATTCTGATTGCGTCTAAGGTGAGAGATAAGGATAAGTCCACCACGGACCTATATGTGGTTGGCCTAGATGCTTTGACATTCCCTTTTATCTCTGGTGCTAGGCCTCCAATGAAACGCGCTATGCGTTTAGGTTCAGGGGTGACTAGATAAGGAACCAGGCGGGACATAGTGTTGAAACTTGTCACATATGCCTGACAATCCAAATTCTCCATGACCAGAGTCAAGAAGTCTGATTCTATCTTTTCTACTTCATGCTGGGGGCAATAGTTTTCCTTGACTAATGCAACAAATTGCTCCCAAGATAAGTTGTAGAGTAGAACCTTTCCCGTGGCTTGGAGCAATGATCTCCACCATGCCAACGCTTCCCCTTTGAATGATTGTGAAACAAATTTCACAACATCTTGTTCCGCACAACCGCTGACGTCAACAACAGCGTCCATCTCATCGAGCCATGTCATGCAATCAATGGCTCCTTTTTCTCCTGTAAAGTCTCTGGGCTTGCAGGAGACGAAATATTTATATGAACAGGTCTTAACTGGTGCCTCTTGAGGAAACACAACTTGTCTAGGCGGAATACTCCTTTGATTTGACAAGTCATGAACATCGTCCTCCCTTGACTCATGTGTTTTAAGAGGGGGCTTACAACTAGCCGCAGATAGAGTCTTAGAGTGGGTATCATTTGACTCATCATACTGTCGATCAAGTGCTCGAGCAACATCATAATCTATTATTGCCTGTAGTTCTGCTCCAGTTACATTAATTCTGGTAGTATCATTCCTCTCCTTCAAGTGACTGTTAACTTCATTTAATCCAGCCATGTAGCTTGATTGCTACATAAATATTAACAATGATTTATTCAGAGATTATTATGGAATCATCATCTTTGACGATTTATCAACCATGGTAATATAAACCATATTGGTTAACTTGTTAGTTATCTTTAATTAGTATTTTCCATTATAATTTATCCTAGCTATGAAACATTAAGGATATTAAAGTGGCGCAAAAGGCCTAGTCACAAGGACAGTTCTAAATTTTATAAGCCATGATTTCAGAGAATCGAGGCATTAAGGTTTGAATCACGTTCATTACCTTGACAGGGAGTTGTAGACTTCAACTGTCTTTTGTCTTTTAGGACAATAGATATAGCCCGTGGGCATTTCCCTTCTGAGGGATGGTTATAATATGTTCATCTTCTCAGATGCTATTAGTCGAGATCGTATGGATCCTACCGACTATTATGCTTGGACCTGGTCCAATACTTTTAGACAGGAGGTCACAGACCACCACTGTCGTTGTCTTATCGGACAACAAATTTAGCCCGTAGGCACTTCATCACTACTGGATGTTTATAATGTGATCATCTTATAGGATGACACAAGCCATGATTTCTAAATCACTAGGCTAGATAGGAAAATTGGAAGAATCTAATATAAGGATGACTGTTGTGATTTTATCGAATCACATTTGTCAGGAGTGCTAACACGTTCTTAGGTGTTAACAAGGATCTGAATCCCTTGGGTAGGTTTCACCATCTTGGCCGCATAGGCTAGATTTCACCTTTAAGATTCTTTTTAAAATGCCTACTGGCAGGGAAGGAAGGATATTTATTTTATTCAGGATTTTTATCATAAATCCTAATTTATAATTTAATAATAGCACAAATGGCCTAGTCGCGTAGACAAGTTTAATTTATAAGCCATGATTTCAGAGAATCAGGGCAATTTATGAATTTGTAATGGCACAAAAGGCTTAGTCACGTGGACAAGTTTAATTTATGAGCCATGATCGTCTGGGATCGAGGCATTTAGTAATAGCACAGAAGGCTTAGTCACGTGGACAAGTTTAATTTATAAGCCATGATCGTCTGGGATCGAGGCATTTAGGTGTGAATCAAAGTTCATTACCTTTTCTTGACAGGGAGCTGTAGGCTACCACCGTCTTTAGTCTCAGAGGACGTTAATTATAGCCCGTAGGCACTTCCCTTCTAAGGGATGTTAATTTCCATTCATTTCATATTTTATGTTTAGAATGAAAACTTAATTTAATCAATTCATTATATGAAAATAAAAGTACAGAGTTGCCCTAAGCGGTCTTTGAAAGGAATAATGTGTCCTCGAAGGGACTGAAAGATAAATATGTCCTTATAAGGACTAATAAGGAAACGATCTTCAGTAAAAGGAGTTTCTTCTTCATTTTATGTCTGTATGCTTTCTCCTTGGTTGCTCGTTCCATTCTAGCCGCGGTACGAAGCTCAGCATTCCTAGGCTCCGGGTGTGGAGGACTCCTATTACGGCTTCTTCTCTTGGCGACGTATTTAATAAAAATTTTGGAAGTAAAATTTCCAGATTAGGATTGAGAATATTCCTATGTTAAGTCTAGACTCAGAAGATTTAGGAATGTGCAATTGTGTCATTGAGATTAAACACATAAAGCTAGTGTTTAATTCACTCAATGTTGGCTCTGATACCAACCTGTCACACCCCGATTTTCCACGTGTCACCGGTGGGCCCGGTGGGGGAGTATCGTGACGTGGTTGGCAACATCATGGTCAAACAACACAATATAATAATGCACAGCGGAAGCAAAAGATAAATATTTTACATTCCGAATATAAGTAATGTCAAAGTATTACAACGGAAGGTAAAGGATCCACAGGCGGATCAATAAAAGAAAACTGTTCAACAGACTTTAGGCATCTAGAACTGGCAAGATTCCCTAGTGACGCCCAGAGCTCCCAGCCAATTACGCATAGTACCTGTCACTTAACCTTTTTGGAAAATACGTCAGTTTACACTGGTAAATACAATTAACTGACTCATTTTGGAAAAAGAGTTTGAAAAGTGATTCGAGTGCAAACGGCACAAAATATCTTGACACATTGATTAAAATGCACAGAGGCAAAATTAATCTTTTATACTTGGGACAATTTTATTAATAAAAATCTTGTATCCGATTTACATGGTTGTCCAACATTTAGGGCCGGTGATTATACAATACAAGCCGGACAAGATTAATCGACACACCACAAATATAATCTCACAAGAAGATACCCTTACGAGTGAGTATACGTTATACATATGCAACAGGAGGTGTTTTGCCTACACCTTGTGCTTACGTCGTGGCCATTCACTTTTTAAAATGAGCCAAGGATATCCAGGACACGGTCATTAACCCCCAATGTTATTTGTTATCAATCAATACAGATTAAAACGGGATTATGCAATTTAATCATCTCCGATTAAAAGGTTTCTACACCCGACCAAGCGGTATTTTTATAATACCGTATCCCAAGCCCGTATAAGGGAAAATAAGTTAAAAGTATTTACCTGAGCTAGCAATGCAATTTATACTCAGCCGTATATTCTAATCAGCAAGCACGAGTACTTCTACTGGGGCTCTCAATCTGGAACGAAGGTTTTATTAACCTATTAGATTACTAACGGGTCTTATTTAAGTCGTAACTTAGACCGGTTAGTTTTAAGAGAGGTTTACGGTTCGAACGCATGATTAAGCGAAGACCGGAATAGAATGTGATTTAGACCCGACAAGTTTGAAGACTTGTATAATATGGGTAAACTAAACACATTCTGGATTTTGAGATAAAAAGGATAAGGTTTGACCCGTTTCGGCTAATTTATGCAAACTAGTTACATAAACCGAACCGAACGCGCCAGAGGCGTAACGGGTAACCATAAGGGTCGCGAACAGGTTTCCTAAGTTAATATGCTTTAAATATGTTGTGATATCATTATGATATCTTCCATAATGCCCAAAACGAGATTTAATCATTAATTATGCCCCGTAGGGGTATTTTGGTCATTTTAGAGATTATAAAAGGGATTTAACGTAACCCCGATGTTCGGGACTGAAGAAATCAGTATACAACTTATTTTTAACAGATTATATAAGTTGGTAATAATCCTTATGTGTCAAAATGGTTTTAAGCCTAAACTACGCGTATAATACGCGTATAAACCCGTTTTAAGCGACGTACAATCAAAATACGATTTTTGGGTTTTCTGATTAGTTAAACAGGCTCAAAACATTACATTTATTATTTAAAATCAGTAGCAATTGGACTCGCATCAAAATTCTTTGTAGAAATCATTTTATGTCCGAAAAGGGTAAATTCGGTATTAACCGAATTAAGGCGATAAGCCTAGCTTAAGATCAGTTTAAAAATAATTAAAAATCTTCAAAAATCCCAAAATATTATTTAACATTAGTGGGTAAAAGTTTTGGTACCGAAAATCGGGTTTAGATAGGCTATGCGCTAATCGCGCCGTTTAATTAATAAAAAGTTTATTACATACGCTAATGCGCATATCTCCTAATCTAGACCTCCGATTGACGTGAAAATTTACGTACATGTTTAATAATCAGTAACTAAGATTATTGTACTTCCACATTTTCAAAATTCTCGTTGCATGGTCATAAGGGCATTACGGTCCATTTTAAGCATTTAACGGAACCGCGCGAACGAATCGGATAATCAACGAAACAAGTATGGAGACTTATACTATCATGCATCCCTACTCTAATGAAGCACTAAGGCATCTTAGAATCAAACTAAAACGGGTTAGAACCGAAGTCAAAGCAAAAGTCAAGGTTTTGCGCCTTTCGGTTCCGAACCGGGTTTAAACAGAAGTTTGTCGAGTCGGGCAAGCGTAGACAAGTTTTTATACTTATTACCATGTTATATTAAGGTTAAAATAGGTTACACGTCTCTCGGATTGCACTTCGTGCATTAAATCATGTTTTTCATTTCTGTTGACTTTTTCGGTCAACGTTTGACCCGACAAACGACCTAGTTAGGTCTGGATTCGGTACGTGCCCTTATAAGGGTTTAATACCCACATAATTACCTATCTAACGGTACCTTTAATTTGAGATACGACTGAGCTATCGATACTTAATCACGAAGTCAATCGTTAAGTACGATATATTGACTTTTAAGCAAATTTTAAAGCAAAACTGAATTTAGAAGGGTTAGGCAACTTACAAGGTGATTAATGGTCGACTAGGGATGATTAGAAAGACTTGGGATCAGCTCTTATGCTTCACAATTGCTCAGAAGATGAATGGTGAATGTTTGCAAGTTAGTGGGTCTTATATAGTGCCTTCAATCACCATGATTTGTTGACAAGTATGTCTATGATCCACCACAAATGATAAACACATGTCCCTAGTGTTCTAGAGTAGTTTAGGGGTGCCAAGGGGTGATGAATGTGCAAGAAAAACGAGCAAGGGTCGCGCACAAAACACTTGGCAGACAACAGCCCACGTTTTGCTGTTCTGGGAACCCCTCGCGTAGCGCGAGGGACCCCTCGCGTGGCGCGAGCACCTGCAGTTCAGCAATATTGTTTTCATTTTGCGATTCGGTCCTTGGCTTTTCAAAACTCGAATAGGTACTTGTTTCTTGCATGGTAAACCCTTATAATTGATCTAGTAAGGCCTTAAAACATATACCCACTTTGCCAAGTCCCCGGGTAACTTTATTTTCACCCGAAAAGTCCTATCTTTCAATGTTTACGCTTTAACACTTCGCACACGAATTTGATCATAACTTTCTCATACGATAACGAAACCTTATGAAATTTTTATGGTGCATTCTCATGAGCATAATTTATATTTACAAAGCTTCGGGTTTGTCAAAAGGTCACTCAGAGGTATAATTTAAACATGTTGACACATTTGGTCCCTGTAGTTTGAAATCTCCCACTTTTAGCTTCGTATGATCCATGATTTATTCGTTTGAAGGTATGAGCATCGTGTAGGGTTATTATACATTATATTTATTCACTGTTGACATTCAGAACCCGTAAAATCACATACTTTCCATGTTTGTCAACTTTAGTCCTTTTATAACATTCTTTCACACGTTCAGACTTTATGACAAGTGTCAACACATTATAGGACGTGAATTTTCGAGGTGTTACATCCTCACCCCCTTAAAATAAATCTCGACCCGAGATTTACTGAAATAAGTAAGGGTACTTTTCTTTCATCGTGGATTCAACCTCCCACGTGAATTCGGGACCTCTATGGGCATCCCATTTGACCTTTACAATAGGTACATGCTTCTTCCGAAGCTTCTTTACCTATTGATCTTCAATCAACAAAGGTTCTTCCTCAATTTTAAGCTCTCATCTTTATGCACATCCGTATGTGGTATAACCAGTGATTCATCAGCGAAACACGTCTTCAGATTGCAGATGTGGAACACATTGCGAATTCCACTGAGCTCTTTAGGTAAGTTTAGCTTATAGGCAACTGAACCTACACGTTCGATAACCTCGAAGGGTCCTATGTATCTTGGGCTTAGCTTGCCTTTCTTTAGGGTGATATCTATTGTTGAACCTTATTCCTTAACCAGAATTTAGGAGGTTTGCTATTTTCATAATCCTAAATTTTCTGCCGAATACTGGCATCTTACTGATGATTATGAATTTGCGTGATCTTATTGATTGTCTATAATGAAATTTTCAGATCTTAATGTTTGGACTTACCAACTATTGTCCTATCAATAAACGTTTATCATTCCATCTATACAAGGTTTTCAAGGGAGTAGCCTTGATACTTATACATCAAATATTATAGAGAAGCTTATCTTAAGGTGAGATGGTTATTCCAACCAGTACTTAACTAATATTAAGGAACAGCTAATCCTTGTCGTTAGTCGAACAATTCGACGATCTTGGTTAGCTGATGGCAAATTCTTAATCGTTGCCTATTTAGGGTTGCGGCATGCATGCATAAGCAATATGAACCGTCTTTCTTATTTAATAATATAATACCCTCTGAATATTGAGTCTGGCTATATGAGCCTATGTCTTAAAACTTACTTAATCAAGGTTTCGTTTATTCCATAAACAATATGGAGTTTTTACAATACTCCAGCCCATGGCGGGCTACAACTCTTAATTCTACCTGCCTTCCAGGAGGTAAGCAGGGACAACCTTTGAGAAGATAATTAAGATACAAGGAGGCTACAGAGATTTTCCATATCTCAGGCTCCAGTTCATCCATCATTGTCCGTGTCAAATGAGTGACACCTTTATGTTATACGTCCTCGAATTCCTTACTCGGGAACACTTACTAAAAAAAATTTCCATTTTTGGATATCTTCCTTGAATACTACTAGTCAACTTTAGTACAATATGATCGTTGGGAGATCTTAGGGGTTCCATGTATTAAACCTCCATGCTGATCAGACATGGAAATAATCTATGGGACACACTAGGATACGCCAATCCTCATATGACACTTTTATCAAACATAGTTTGGCATTCGCAGGCGATAGAAAACAATGAGAAAAGAAAAATAATTAAAATAACATATGTTGTCGTACTCTATTCGAAGAAAGAGTGCTCTTAGATTTTCGGAAGGATTCCTTGCCGATACGAGAAGAATCGGTTACTAAGGTTTCCTTGGTAATTATACTTTGTGGATATAATAAAAATTTTGCTAAGTTTATGGTTCATGAAGATTTATTATTGCCTGTATTAAAAACAGGGCACTTAGCAGGAATTATCATTGATACATGATAAGGAAGTTTATTGTACAAGTGCTTATATTAAATTAATAATGGAAGTTTCACAAACTAGGCACCTAGCTCAGTTGGCTAGGCGCGCGAAAGGGTGCGGCCGGCCTAGACCCGGGTTCGATTCCGGGGACGGTCAGTTCCACCATTTTTTTTTTCACTATATTGAGTCCTTAAATATGCAACCAAAAGTTTGCTATAAGGATATTAGAAAAATGATTTCTAACAGATATTAATATCAATATAGGATTTATTGGAGCATTTTCGACGTAACATCGTCACTTTCTACCGGGCATTAAAGGACCGGAGTCTTAATCAGGTGGAGACAATAGTTCTCAACCTTTATCATTCATAGTATATTTATACGTGCCAGTATTAATTAAGTTTCTACATAAACTGTTTGATAACGAAAGGTACATATTATACTATTATTATTCTGCCCCATCTCTTGGGCGTTCATCCTGACCACTCGTGCGTTTGTCATCTTGGCCTACTCGGGCTTCTTCTGTTTCCTAGGGCAGTTGGTCTTGATATGCCCCTTCTCGTTGCAACCATAACAGGTTGCATCCTTCAACTTCTTGCAATCCATGGTTTTATGTCCTTTAGACTTGCAGATTCCACAAGCTCTGGGCTGCGATTTGGATTTTGGTTCGAACCTGCATTTCCCATAATGGCGCTTCTTGCAGGTCTCACATACTGGTTTCTGGTCGGACTTTTGTTTGTTCTTTTTCTTAGAACTCTGGGAGTTATCTACCTCCCTTTTCCTTTTTAGTTCATCCTTTGCATCAGAGGCATGAACGAGATCCTTCTTATGAGTAAGGAAGTGTGGTCCTAGATAAAATTTGGACCGAGCAGCATGGGGCTCCTTTAACTTTTTCACAGCTCTCTTCACAGCTTTCCTAACGGCTGCGTCTATCATAGTTTGAAGAACATCTTTGGAAATTCTAAGGTTTACAATTTCAGCATCATTAGCATGCGTCGCGCCATCAATGGCGCGATCGACTGTTGTCTTATCCGAGTTTGCCATTACTTTCTATTGGTTCCTAACACCAATAAAACAATTTCTTAGTTGAAATCCAACAACTACTATATTTTTATTCTGATGGCCTTAATATATACTAGCCATGATGTCAATAACCTATACAGGCTATTAAAGCACTAACATTCTTAATGAACATTATTTAAAATAATTTAATATTACTTAGCCTAGGTCGCAAAAGACCATTAATGGCATTAAAGATTTTGGACCTAGTCCATCACTTTTCTGACAGTGGATCAAAACGTCACATCTGTCTTTATTACATTAAAGAATTTAGGTAGCTTGAAAGCTTGCCTTAGGAATATTAGAAAAGAGTGATTTCTATTAGATATAAAATATCCATCTAAGGTTTGTTGGAGCATTTTTCTAAAGTATCATCGGTCAATTTATATCTCGTATTAAATGACCGAAGTCCTACTAAGACGGAGACAACGGTTCTCAACAGTGATCGTTCATTATTGAATCACATGTGTCAGCATCAAATGAATTTCTGCATAAACTGCTTGATAAGGAAAAGTACCTGCTATATAGTTATCCTTCTGCACCATCTCCTGGCGTTCCTCCAGAAGACTCATGCGTTTGTTTTCTTGGTCTCTCCAGGCTTCTTTATAAGCTTTGGACAGTTGGTTTTGATGTGCCCTTCCCTGTTACAATTGTAACATGTGGCGTTCTTCATCCCCTTGCAATCTAAGGTTTTGTGACCCTTGGTCTTGCAAATTCCACACAATTTAGCGCGTGGGTCTATTGTACATTTTCCAAAATGCTGCTTTTTGCAGTTATTGCATTTGGGTCTGTTATCAGACTGACTCGAGTTCTTCCTAAACTCGGAATCCTTCCCTCGTTCCGAGCTTCCCTTCTTCTTCTTGTTAGCTTGATGAGAGTTTTCCTCCTCTCTTTCACTTCTTCTCTCGCCAGATGCCTTAACAGACTTAATTCTGATTGCGTCTAAGGTGAGAGATAAGGATAAGTCCACCACGGACCTATATGTGGTTGGCCTAGATGCTTTGACATTCCCTTTTATCTCTGGTGCTAGGCCTCCAATGAAACGCGCTATGCGTTTAGGTTCAGGGGTGACTAGATAAGGAACCAGGCGGGACATAGTGTTGAAACTTGTCACATATGCCTGACAATCCAAATTCTCCATGACCAGAGTCAAGAAGTCTGATTCTATCTTTTCTACTTCATGCTGGGGGCAATAGTTTTCCTTGACTAATGCAACAAATTGCTCCCAAGATAAGTTGTAGAGTAGAACCTTTCCCGTGGCTTGGAGCAATGATCTCCACCATGCCAACGCTTCCCCTTTGAATGATTGTGAAACAAATTTCACAACATCTTGTTCCGCACAACCGCTGACGTCAACAACAGCGTCCATCTCATCGAGCCATGTCATGCAATCAATGGCTCCTTTTTCTCCTGTAAAGTCTCTGGGCTTGCAGGAGACGAAATATTTATATGAACAGGTCTTAACTGGTGCCTCTTAAGGAAACACAACTTGTCTAGGCGGAATACTCCTTTGATTTGACAAGTCATGAACATCGTCCTCCCTTGACTCATGTGTTTTAAGAGGGGGCTTACAACTAGCCGCAGATAGAGTCTTAGAGTGGGTATCATTTGACTCATCATACTGTCGATCAAGTGCTCGAGCAACATCATAATCTATTATTGCCTGTAGTTCTGCTCCAGTTACATTAATTCTGGTAGTATCATTCCTCTCCTTCAAGTGACTGTTAACTTCATTTAATCCAGCCATGTAGCTTGATTGCTACATAAATATTAACAATGATTTATTCAGAGATTATTATGGAATCATCATCTTTGACGATTTATCAACCATGGTAATATAAACCATATTGGTTAACTTGTTAGTTATCTTTAATTAGTATTTTCCATTATAATTTATCCTAGCTATGAAACATTAAGGATATTAAAGTGGCGCAAAAGGCCTAGTCACAAGGACAGTTCTAAATTTTATAAGCCATGATTTCAGAGAATCGAGGCATTAAGGTTTGAATCACGTTCATTACCTTGACAGGGAGTTGTAGACTTCAACTGTCTTTTGTCTTTTAGGACAATAGATATAGCCCGTGGGCATTTCCCTTCTGAGGGATGGTTATAATATGTTCATCTTCTCAGATGCTATTAGTCGAGATCGTATGGATCCTACCGACTATTATGCTTGGACCTGGTCCAATACTTTTAGACAGGAGGTCACAGACCACCACTGTCGTTGTCTTATCGGACAACAAATTTAGCCCGTAGGCACTTCATCACTACTGGATGTTTATAATGTGATCATCTTATAGGATGACACAAGCCATGATTTCTAAATCACTAGGCTAGATAGGAAAATTGGAAGAATCTAATATAAGGATGACTGTTGTGATTTTATCGAATCACATTTGTCAGGAGTGCTAACACGTTCTTAGGTGTTAACAAGGATCTGAATCCCTTGGGTAGGTTTCACCATCTTGGCCGCATAGGCTAGATTTCACCTTTAAGATTCTTTTTAAAATGCCTACTGGCAGGGAAGGAAGGATATTTATTTTATTCAGGATTTTTATCATAAATCCTAATTTATAATTTAATAATAGCACAAATGGCCTAGTCGCGTAGACAAGTTTAATTTATAAGCCATGATTTCAGAGAATCAGGGCAATTTATGAATTTGTAATGGCACAAAAGGCTTAGTCACGTGGACAAGTTTAATTTATGAGCCATGATCGTCTGGGATCGAGGCATTTAGTAATAGCACAGAAGGCTTAGTCACGTGGACAAGTTTAATTTATAAGCCATGATCGTCTGGGATCGAGGCATTTAGGTGTGAATCAAAGTTCATTACCTTTTCTTGACAGGGAGCTGTAGGCTACCACCGTCTTTAGTCTCAGAGGACGTTAATTATAGCCCGTAGGCACTTCCCTTCTAAGGGATGTTAATTTCCATTCATTTCATATTTTATGTTTAGAATGAAAACTTAATTTAATCAATTCATTATATGAAAATAAAAGTACAGAGTTGCCCTAAGCGGTCTTTGAAAGGAATAATGTGTCCTCGAAGGGACTGAAAGATAAATATGTCCTTATAAGGACTAATAAGGAAACGATCTTCAGTAAAAGGAGTTTCTTCTTCATTTTATGTCTGTATGCTTTCTCCTTGGTTGCTCGTTCCATTCTAGCCGCGGTACGAAGCTCAGCATTCCTAGGCTCCGGGTGTGGAGGACTCCTATTACGGCTTCTTCTCTTGGCGACGTATTTAATAAAAATTTTGGAAGTAAAATTTCCAGATTAGGATTGAGAATATTCCTATGTTAAGTCTAGACTCAGAAGATTTAGGAATGTGCAATTGTGTCATTGAGATTAAACACATAAAGCTAGTGTTTAATTCACTCAATGTTGGCTCTGATACCAACCTGTCACACCCCGATTTTCCACGTGTCACCGGTGGGCCCGGTGGGGGAGTATCGTGACGTGGTTGGCAACATCATGGTCAAACAACACAATATAATAATGCACAGCGGAAGCAAAAGATAAATATTTTACATTCCGAATATAAGTAATGTCAAAGTATTACAACGGAAGGTAAAGGATCCACAGGCGGATCAATAAAAGAAAACTGTTCAACAGACTTTAGGCATCTAGAACTGGCAAGATTCCCTAGTGACGCCCAGAGCTCCCAGCCAATTACGCATAGTACCTGTCACTTAACCTTTTTGGAAAATACGTCAGTTTACACTGGTAAATACAATTAACTGACTCATTTTGGAAAAAGAGTTTGAAAAGTGATTCGAGTGCAAACGGCACAAAATATCTTGACACATTGATTAAAATGCACAGAGGCAAAATTAATCTTTTATACTTGGGACAATTTTATTAATAAAAATCTTGTATCCGATTTACATGGTTGTCCAACATTTAGGGCCGGTGATTATACAATACAAGCCGGACAAGATTAATCGACACACCACAAATATAATCTCACAAGAAGATACCCTTACGAGTGAGTATACGTTATACATATGCAACAGGAGGTGTTTTGCCTACACCTTGTGCTTACGTCGTGGCCATTCACTTTTTAAAATGAGCCAAGGATATCCAGGACACGGTCATTAACCCCCAATGTTATTTGTTATCAATCAATACAGATTAAAACGGGATTATGCAATTTAATCATCTCCGATTAAAAGGTTTCTACACCCGACCAAGCGGTATTTTTATAATACCGTATCCCAAGCCCGTATAAGGGAAAATAAGTTAAAAGTATTTACCTGAGCTAGCAATGCAATTTATACTCAGCCGTATATTCTAATCAGCAAGCACGAGTACTTCTACTGGGGCTCTCAATCTGGAACGAAGGTTTTATTAACCTATTAGATTACTAACGGGTCTTATTTAAGTCGTAACTTAGACCGGTTAGTTTTAAGAGAGGTTTACGGTTCGAACGCATGATTAAGCGAAGACCGGAATAGAATGTGATTTAGACCCGACAAGTTTGAAGACTTGTATAATATGGGTAAACTAAACACATTCTGGATTTTGAGATAAAAAGGATAAGGTTTGACCCGTTTCGGCTAATTTATGCAAACTAGTTACATAAACCGAACCGAACGCGCCAGAGGCGTAACGGGTAACCATAAGGGTCGCGAACAGGTTTCCTAAGTTAATATGCTTTAAATATGTTGTGATATCATTATGATATCTTCCATAATGCCCAAAACGAGATTTAATCATTAATTATGCCCCGTAGGGGTATTTTGGTCATTTTAGAGATTATAAAAGGGATTTAACGTAACCCCGATGTTCGGGACTGAAGAAATCAGTATACAACTTATTTTTAACAGATTATATAAGTTGGTAATAATCCTTATGTGTCAAAATGGTTTTAAGCCTAAACTACGCGTATAATACGCGTATAAACCCGTTTTAAGCGACGTACAATCAAAATACGATTTTTGGGTTTTCTGATTAGTTAAACAGGCTCAAAACATTACATTTATTATTTAAAATCAGTAGCAATTGGACTCGCATCAAAATTCTTTGTAGAAATCATTTTATGTCCGAAAAGGGTAAATTCGGTATTAACCGAATTAAGGCGATAAGCCTAGCTTAAGATCAGTTTAAAAATAATTAAAAATCTTCAAAAATCCCAAAATATTATTTAACATTAGTGGGTAAAAGTTTTGGTACCGAAAATCGGGTTTAGATAGGCTATGCGCTAATCGCGCCGTTTAATTAATAAAAAGTTTATTACATACGCTAATGCGCATATCTCCTAATCTAGACCTCCGATTGACGTGAAAATTTACGTACATGTTTAATAATCAGTAACTAAGATTATTGTACTTCCACATTTTCAAAATTCTCGTTGCATGGTCATAAGGGCATTACGGTCCATTTTAAGCATTTAACGGAACCGCGCGAACGAATCGGATAATCAACGAAACAAGTATGGAGACTTATACTATCATGCATCCCTACTCTAATGAAGCACTAAGGCATCTTAGAATCAAACTAAAACGGGTTAGAACCGAAGTCAAAGCAAAAGTCAAGGTTTTGCGCCTTTCGGTTCCGAACCGGGTTTAAACAGAAGTTTGTCGAGTCGGGCAAGCGTAGACAAGTTTTTATACTTATTACCATGTTATATTAAGGTTAAAATAGGTTACACGTCTCTCGGATTGCACTTCGTGCATTAAATCATGTTTTTCATTTCTGTTGACTTTTTCGGTCAACGTTTGACCCGACAAACGACCTAGTTAGGTCTGGATTCGGTACGTGCCCTTATAAGGGTTTAATACCCACATAATTACCTATCTAACGGTACCTTTAATTTGAGATACGACTGAGCTATCGATACTTAATCACGAAGTCAATCGTTAAGTACGATATATTGACTTTTAAGCAAATTTTAAAGCAAAACTGAATTTAGAAGGGTTAGGCAACTTACAAGGTGATTAATGGTCGACTAGGGATGATTAGAAAGACTTGGGATCAGCTCTTATGCTTCACAATTTCTCAGAAGATGAATGGTGAATGTTTGCAAGTTAGTGGGTCTTATATAGTGCCTTCAATCACCATGATTTGTTGACAAGTATGTCTATGATCCACCACAAATGATAAACACATGTCCCTAGTGTTCTAGAGTAGTTTAGGGGTGCCAAGGGGTGATGAATGTGCAAGAAAAACGAGCAAGGGTCGCGCACAAAACACTTGGCAGACAACAGCCCACGTTTTGCTGTTCTGGGAACCCCTCGCGTAGCGCGAGGGACCCCTCGCGTGGCGCGAGCACCTGCAGTTCAGCAATATTGTTTTCATTTTGCGATTCGGTCCTTGGCTTTTCAAAACTCGAACAGGTACTTGTTTCTTGCATGGTAAACCCTTATAATTGATCTAGTAAGGCCTTAAAACATATACCCACTTTGCCAAGTCCCCGGGTAACTTTATTTTCACCCGAAAAGTCCTATCTTTCAATGTTTACGCTTTAACACTTCGCACACGAATTTGATCATAACTTTCTCATACGATAACGAAACCTTATGAAATTTTTATGGTGCATTCTCATGAGCATAATTTATATTTACAAAGCTTCGGGTTTGTCAAAAGGTCACTCAGAGGTATAATTTAAACATGTTGACACATTTGGTCCCTGTAGTTTGAAATCTCCCACTTTTAGCTTCGTATGATCCATGATTTATTCGTTTGAAGGTATGAGCATCGTGTAGGGTTATTATACATTATATTTATTCACTGTTGACATTCAAAACCCGTAAAATCACATACTTTCCATGTTTGTCAACTTTAGTCCTTTTATAACATTCTTTCACACGTTCAGACTTTATGACACGTGTCAACACATTATAGGACGTGAATTTTCGAGGTGTTACAGAAACGAATTGTGAAAGAAAGTCAGAGATTACAAACTACAGGGCTTAAATGTGTCAACATGTTAAGATATACCTCTGAGTGACCTTTTAGCAAACCTGAAGCCTTGTAACGATTAAATATGCTCACTAGAATATACCATAAAAATTTCACCAAGTTTCGTTACCGTATGAGAAAGTTATGATAAAATTCGTGTGTGAGGGTTAGAATCGTTAACATTGAAAGTTAGGGCTTTTCGGGTGATCACAAAGTTACCCGAGGACTTAACAAAGATGGTATAAGCCCTAAAGCCCCCATATGTCAATATTAAGGGTTTAAGATGCAAGAAATGTAGTGAAAATGACCTTTCGGGGGACCAGGGATCAAAAGTGCAAAAATATGGAGCCTGATGAATTGTTGCGCACCGCAACAAATAATTGTTACGGTGCGCAAGCAGTGCCCAGCGACAGAAAAACCCACAGGTCGCTGTTATCATCTTGTAACTGACTTTAATTGCAAGTTTTCGATTCTATGGGCTTGCTATACTGGTATATAGCCTATAGATGACACATGTAATCATCCTTGATCAATTGTAGACTCATTTGTCATCAATCAAAGGAGTTTGGATAAATTTATAAAGTTCCTAATGTTGACAACTTTGAACATTCATTCCATACTTCATCTCTGAGCATTTCTGGAACTCAAGACCATCTTCCAAGCTTTCCAAATCGTTCATAAGACTTGTGTAAGTATGTTTAACCCTTCTTAATCAAGTTATGCTTAGTTTATAGCCTAGAAATCAAACCATCGTAACTACGGTTTGACTTAACGATAAAACACAAACGGTCCAGGGTTTTGTCGAATCGAAAGTTGTTATAAGTTGGTAATCATGTGGGCTTTAAACCCTTAAAAGGGCACCCACTGATTCCAATCCTAACTAGGTCGATTGTCGAGTCAATGGTAATTAGAAAAAGTCAACAGAATTGTTATTTTCGATTTAACGCATGATTAACGATGTAAAAGGCGTATCACCTATTTTATCATTCTTATAACCTGATAATAAGTATGAAAACTTGTCTACGCTTGTTTGATTCGACAACTTTCTGTTTTGAACCGATTCGGAACCGAAAGACGCAAAAGTTTGACTTTTGCTTTGACTTCAGTTCTGACCCGGTTTTGATAGATTTAGACATGCCTTAAAGTTCCATTAGGACCTAGCTACATGTGTGTATAACCCTCTGCGTTTATACCACATAAATCCTTAATTGTCCGACGTTTCCGTTAATCGCCTAAATATTGACCGTAATGCCCTTATGACCATAAAACAAGAATTTTGGAAATATGAAAGTAAAATAATCTTAGTTACTAATTATTAAACATGTCTGTAAATTTTTACATCAGTTGGACATATAGATTAGGAGTTATGCTCAATGACGTAATTAGAACGCTTCTTAGTGATTTAACGGCGTCATTAGCGTAAAGCCTATCTAAACCCCATTTTTGACACCAAACCTTTTACCCACTGATGTAATATAATATTTTGAGATTTTTGAAGATTTTTAATTATTTTTAAACTGATCATAAGCTAGGATTAGTGCCTTAATTAGGTTAATACCGAATATACCCTTTTCGGCCATAAAATGAGTTTTACAAATCCTTTTGATGCCAATCCAATTGCTACTGATTTTAAATATTAAATGGAGTGTTTTGAACCTATTTAACTGATCAGGAAACTCAGAATCCTATTTTAACCCATACGTCGCTTAAAACGGCTTTATACGTGTATTATACGCATAGTTAGGGTTTAAAACTATTTTGGCATATAAGACTTATAACCAAATGTTATAACCTGTTAAAATAAACCATTTTACTGATTTAATCAGACCCGGATCACAGAAGATAAATTAATTCCTTTTATAATCTTTAAAATGACCAAAATACCCCTACCGGGCTTAATTTGAGATTAAACTCGTTTTGGGCATAACGGAAGGTATCCTACTGATATCACAACATATTTAAGGCATGTTAACTTAGGAAACCTGTTTAGGACTCTTATGGTTAACCGTTACGCTTCATACGCGTTCGGTTCGGTTTATGTAACTAGTTTACATAAATTAGCCGAAACGGGTCAAACCTTATCGGTTTTATCTCAAAATCCAGAATGTGTATAATATACTCATATTAAGCAAGTCTTCAAACTTGTCGGGTCTAAATCACATTCTATCCGGTCTTCGCTTAATCGTGCGTACGAACCGTATCTTTAAAACTAACCGGTCTAAGCTTAAGCATAACTAAAGACCCATTAGGATCCTAATAGGTTATTATAAACCTTCGTTCCAGATTAGGAGAACCAGTAAAAGATACTTGCACTTGCTAATTTTGATCTATACTTGCTCAGGTAAATACTTTTAACTTAATTTCCCTATACGGGCTTGGGGTACGGTATATAAAATACCGCTTGGTCGGGCATTGAATCTTTAATTGTTTTATGGTTAAAGTATTGAGATGTCTCGTTTAATTTGTTTTGTTTGCTTAAAGCCTTTGGGGGGTTAATGACCATGTCCCGGATATCCATGGCATCATTTTACGAAATGGCTACGACCTTAGCACACAGGTGTAGGCGTACACCTGTTAGTGTCTCATTTAAATAATGTGGTGTGTCTATTGATCTTTAACCCGGCTCGATCCGGGCTACTGAACGCATAAGTAACATGTAAATCCTTTACAAGCATTATATTCAAATAATTATCCCAAGTTATAAAATATTATTTGTGCCTTGTGCCTTAAATGCATTTTCTTAAACTCTTTTCAAAATGAGTCGGTTGATTGTATTTACCAGTGTAAACTGACGTATTTTTCTTAAAAAGGTTAAGTGCAGGTACTACGCGTAATAGGCTGGCTTGTCTCCTAGCATCCACAATAAGTCTCGCAAGCTTGGATGTCATAGACTGTTGAACATTGTTTCCTTTTATTTTTGATCTACCTGTGGATTTATATTCGACTACTTGTGATACTTAATATTACAATATCGTTTGGTTGAAATGAATCTATACTTTGCTTCCGCTGTGCATTTAAATATTGTGTTGTTTGACTATTATGTTGCCAACCACGTCACGATACTCCCCTACCGGGCCCACCGGTAACACGTGGAAAATCGGGGTGTGACAGGTTGGTATCAGAGCCAACACTGAGTGAATTAAACACTAGTCTTTTGTGTTTAATCTCAGTTACACAATTGCACATTCCTAAATCTTCGAGTCTAGACAAAGAACTTAGGAATAATCCAAAATGTTTTTTTTTATTTTAATTTAAATTTTGTCCTTTATATTTTTCCTTGTCGTTACCTTTGTTATATTAACAGGTTTAGCAATGCCGCCAAGATTCAGGCGAGGAGATCGAGGAAAGGCGCCGATTAGCGCCCCTAACGACCATAAGGCCAGGCCTTCAGGCCGGCGAACTCCTTCTACTACAAGGAGTGCAGATCCACGAGAACCTTGGAGGATTTACGAGGAGCCTTCCAGACGATCCACGTCACATAGCTCAACGCCTCCATACCATCATTCCTTTGGGCCGCAGTCCGAGAACGAGCCCAACAACCCGCAACCTTCATACATACCGTTACAGCGATCCTCATCGCAAGATTCTTTCCGCGACCCTACTCCTGTCTTTCAGGGCCAGTTTAACCCAGCAGAGTACCTACCAGAACAAGTAGGTTTTAACCCACTAGGACCGGAGGATCACTTTTCTGGTGATCAAGATATGGACGAGGACACAGATCCCGTCGAGGCTTCAACCGGAACCCTGAACCATCCTTTTGTGATCTCAGATGGTTCGTCTTTTCATGGAACACCATACCAAGGTCCGGATAGTCACATGGCACGGTTCGAACGGTGTGAGTGGTACTATACACCATCTTACCACTCATCGCCTCACCAGCAGCCGCAACAGCAGCAGCGAGATCCCTCTGAGGATCCACGTTTCGTGGCAGTCATGCCACCGCCTCCACCGCCGCCAGTTCATCTAGAGCCTCCAGAACCACCAAGACGTAGGAGGACTGGCGCACGGATGTCAGCACGAGGAGGGGAGTTTCATTTCAGTACCCCTCAACACTCTAGTGGCAGCCATTACCCGCCAATATCTGAAGACCCACAGATGGGAGGACCTTCAGTTCCAGTTTCAGAGGTGAATTCGACACCTGTTGCACCGCCATCACCGGGTTTTGGTAACCCTATCCCTGCATTTACTGCTCCGGCAGCTTACAACCCATACGGACCGCCAGCATACCATAACTATAACTATGCCGAGGCCGACCCATACCAAGTGGCAGCAAACTACCTTGCCCAAAATCCTGAGGGACCATATGGAACCCCTTGGGGAATGGGACATCCAGCTCGTGGGTATCAATTACCTGCTCAGCCGCCGCCACAGTACCAGCCACCACGGTTTTCTCCACCAGAGCAGGAGGATCTCCGTCAAAGACTGGGCAGGGTTGAGCAAGACCTCCAGAGAGAGCGTAAGAAGAATGAGGGATTCATGAGTGGTTTGGCAAATTTGCTGAAGGGAAAGAAGAAACGGGATCGTTAAATCCCAATATGAATTATTGTATTTCCTTCTTTAAATCAAGTCCCTACGTGGACATTTATTTATGTGTGTATGTAGTCCCTGCGTGGATATCTACCTTTGTACTTAGTCCCTACGTGGACTTGTCTCTATTAGTCCCTGAGTGGACATTTACTTTTGTAAACAGTCCCTGTGAGGACATGTATTATCTGTATAGCTCCTGCGTGGGCAAGTGTTTATGTGAAAAGTCCCGTTTAGGGCAAAGTGTACTACTTTTAAATTTTAATGGAATGTAAGCTTATAAATTTCATCTTTGCTATCTTATGCATAATTAAAATAGATATGAAATAAATAAATCGGAATCATTCCTTTTTAAAATCTATCTGCCTATGTTATTTTTAATTAAGGATCTTAAAAGTATAACCTAGCCTGCATGTCATTTTAAGACCTGGCTCAGATGGTAAAACTCGTTTAAAAGATTCAAATCCCTGTTAACATCTGAAAACATGTTAACACTCCTGGCAGACATGATTCGTTAAAAACACACGTGTTATTATTATATATGGATCTTTTCAAAGATTCCAAACCCAACTAAATGATCTCTGAATCATGGGTTAAATCATTAATAAATATGATCAGTTCTTTTTACCATCCATTGGTAATGGAATGCCTACGGGCCCTTCTCATTTTTATATGAGACAAAAGACAGTATTAGTCTGTGACCCTGTCTGATAAAGGTAATGAACTTTGTTAAACCCTTCATGCTTTGATTCTCTGAAATCATAGCTTAAAAATCTAAATTTGTCCCTGTGACTAGGCCTTATGTGCTAATAAAACTGCTATTGTTTTATAATTAGGATAAATTATATTAGAAATCCTAAATTTATGTGAGTAATAAATTAACCATATATGGTCTATGTTTACCACGGTTAATAAATTGCCATAAAAGACAATTCTATAATAAACTCACCAATGAATTGATGTCGATATGTAACAGTTCAAGCTACATGGCAGACTCAAATGAGGTCAACAGTCACCCAGGGAGAGAGCATGATAATGCCCGAGTAAATGTAGGGGGTGCAGAATTACAGGCAATGATAGATAATGCCGTTAATCGAGCTATGGATAGACAGCTCCATGAATCCGGTGGTACCCATGCAAGGACCCAATCTGCACCACACTCTAGAACACCCTCCAGGACCCATACTGCCCACAACAGTAATTCTCACCACTCATCAAACCAGAGGAGTGCTCCATCTCAAAGAGTCGTACGGGATCAAGAACCCCGTAATAAGGGTTGCTCCTATAAGTACTTCATATCGTGTAAACCCAGGGATTTTACTGGGGAAAAAGGAGCAGTAGATTGCATGACTTGGATGGACGAGATGGATACGGTTGTGGATATTAGTGGTTGTGATAATAGGGACATTGTGAAATTCGTGTCTCAGTCTTTTAAGGGGGAAGCATTAGCTTGGTGGAGATCTTTGATCCAAGCTACGGGGAAAGTCCCGTTGTACAATATGACCTGGGAACAGTTCATGGCACTGATCAAGGAAAATTTCTGCCCTCAACACGAGGTTGAGAAAATTGAATCTGACTTCTTGTCGCTGGTCATGAGAAACCTAGACTGTCAGGCCTACCTTACCAGTTTCAACACTTTGTCAAGGTTGGTTCCATATTTGGTAACTCCGGAACCTAAACGTATAGCTCGATTCATTGGGGGTTTGGCCCCGAAGATCAAAGCAAGTGTGAAGGCCTCCAGACCAACTACTTTTCGGTCAGTAGCGGACATATCATTGTCCCTTACCTTGGATGCGGTCAGGCTAAAATCGCAGAGGAACGCTGACACCGAAAAGAGGAAGCGTGAGGATGACAACTCGTGACGTTCAGACAAGAAGCAGAAGGGAAACAATGACCACAGGAAGGGGTCAGGATTTAGGAAGGATGGTCAGCAATCGGGTGAAAAACCCAGATGCAAAATCTGCAAGAGACAGCACTTCAGAAAGTGTAGGTATGAATCAAACTCGAATTCACAATCGAAATCTTTTGCATGTGGGTTGTGCAAGTCCAAGGAACACAAAACCTTAGATTGCAAAAAGATGAAGGATGCGACCTGCTACGGTTGCAATGAAAAGGGGCACATCAAGACCAATTGCCCAAAATACGCCAAGAAGCCTGAAGAGGCTAAGAAGACCAATGCTAGGGTTTTCAGGATGGATGCTAAGGAAGCCGTCAAGGACGACAATGTGATAACAGGTACCTTTCTCGTAAATGATGTTTATGCGAGAGTGTTATTTGATTCAGGCGCAGATAAGTCGTTCGTAGATAATAAGTTTTGTGAATTGTTGAAATTACATGTTAAGACTTTAAGTGTGAAGTATGAGGTGGAACTAGCAGATGGCACTTTAGAAACCGCCTCAACCTTATTAGATGGGTGTTACATATCCATTAAGAACCACTCTTTTCCTTTGTCCCTACTTCCTTTAAAACTAGCCGGTTTCGACATAGTTTTGGGTATGGACTGGTTATCTCATAACCAGGCCCAGATTATTTGCAATAAGAAGCAAGTGATGATCAAGACTCCGTCTGGTGAATCACTTACTATCCAGGGAGATACCCAGTATGGGCTACCCGAGAAAATGTCTATACTCAAAGACTCTAAGTGTTTGAAGAAGGGTTGTGTCATCTACATGGCACAAGTGATTATTGATGAGCCGAAGCCCAAGATTGGGGATATCCCCACCATTTCTGAATACCCTGGTGTTTTTCCTGAAGAACTACCTGGTTTGCCACCAGATAGACAAGTAGAATTCAGAATTGACATTATTCCTGGATCAGCACCGGTAGCAAGGGCGCCTTATAGGTTGGCACCAACAGAGATGAAGGAATTGAGAACACAGCTAGATGATTTACTAGCCAAAGGTTTCATAAAACCTAGTTCGTCTCCTTGGGGAGCACCAGTTTTATTTGTCAAGAAGAAGGATGAATCGATGCATCTGTGCATCGACTACCGCGAGCTTAATAAGGTCACTATCAAGAATAGGTATCCTTTGCCCAGAATCGACGATCTGTTCGATCAACTTCAAGGGGCAAGTTTCTTCTCTAAGATTGACTTAAGGTCAGGCTATCACCAACTAAAGGTTAGAGATGAAGACGTACACAAGACTGCATTTAGGACTCGTTACGGTCATTACGAGTTCCTAGTGATGCCTTTTGGGCTCACTAATGCACCAGCCGCGTTCATGGATCTCATGAATCGCGTTTGCAAGCCGCACTTAGATAAATTCGTCATCGTTTTCATCGATGATATCCTCATCTACTCGAAAAACCAAGCTGACCATGAGAAGCATCTTCATTGCATTCTGGAATTACTTCATAAAGAAAAGCTCTATGCCAAGTTCTCGAAGTGTGAATTTTGGCTTCGAGAAGTCCAATTTCTTGGACATGTTGTTAGTGAGCGTGGTATCCAAGTCGATCCCGCTAAAGTTGAAGCTGTCATGAATTGGCATGAGCCAAAGACGCCTACAGAAATTTGTAGCTTCCTAGGTTTGGCAGGATACTATAGGCGATTCATTGAAAACTTCTCAAGGATTGCTGCACCCCTGACTTCGCTGACACGTAAGAAGATTAAGTTTGACTGGGGTCCTAAGCAGCAGGAATCCTTTAATATTTTGAAACAAAAGTTGAGCAATGCTCCAGTACTGACATTGCCTGATGGAATAGAGGAGTTTGTAGTTTATTGTGATGCATCACACACCGGGATGGGTTGTGTGCTTATGCAGAAAGGCAAAGTCATTGCCTATGCTTCACGCCAGTTAAAGGTGCACGAAAAGAATTACACCACCCATGACTTGGAATTGGGTGCCGTTGTATTCGCACTAAAACTGTGGAGGCACTACTTATATGGAATCAAATGTGTGATCTATTCCGATCATAAAAGCCTTCAACATCTGTTCAACCAGAAGGACTTGAACATGAGGCAACGCCGTTGGATGGAAACTCTGAATGATTACGATTGTGAAATAAGATACCATCCCGGCAAGGCAAATGTAGTCGCCGATGCCTTGAGTCGGAAGGAGAAGGTGAAACCTATCCGAATCAATGCCAAGCGCATGGAAATAAAGAACAATTTGATTGAAAGGTTGTTAGCTGTACAGAAGGAAGCTGTGTTGGAAGCTAACTATCCTAACGAAAAGCTAGGGGTAACTAAGGAGCAGTTAACACTTAGCAAGGACGGAATACTAAGATTGAATGGACGTATATGGGTTCCAGTTTATGGGGGACTTCGAGATGTTATCCTCCAGGAAGCCCATAGTTCCAAATACTCCGTTCATCCTGGAGCTGATAAGATGTACCAGGATCTAAAGGCAAATTATATGGGTTCCAGTTTATGGGGGACTTCGAGATGTTACAACAGCCTGAACTTCCTACGTGGAAGTGGGAAATGGTGACGATGGATTTTATTACCAAGTTACCTAAGACCAGGAAAGGAAATGATACGATATGGGTTATAGTTGACAGACTGACTAAGTTAGCACATTTCCTACCCATTAAGGAGACCTATAGCTCCGACATGTTAGCCCAGTTATACGTGGATAAGATTGTAGCCTTACATGGCATACCTGTGGCTATTATCTCTGATAGAGATACTAGGTACACGTCGCATTTTTGTAAGAGTTTCCAACAATCTTTGGGCACACGTTTGAATTTTAGTACGGCTTATCATCCTCAGACTAACGGTCAGAGTGAGCGTACTATTCAAACGTTGGAAGACATGCTACGTGCATGTGCGATCGATTTGGGTGGTAGTTGGGATAAGAACCTACCACTAATTGAGTTCTCCTACAACAATAGCTACCACACCAGCATAAAGGCTGCGCCTTTTGAGGCATTATACGGTAGAAAGTGTAGATCGCCCGTTTGTTGGGCGGAAGTTGGAGATGTCCAATTGTCTGGACCAGAGATAGTGTTCGAGACGACGGACAAGATTGTCCAGATTCGTGACCGTCTCAAAGCTGCCCGGGATAGGCAGAAGAGTTACGCTGATCCCAAGCATAAGGATTTTCACTTCGAAGTAGGTGACAAAGTCCTACTTAAAGTGTCACCCTGGAAAGGAGTGATGCGGTTTGGTAAGAAAGGCAAGCTAAGCTCGAGATACATAGGACCTTTCGAGGTTATCGAACGTGTTGGGTCAGTTGCCTATAAGTTAAACTTACCGGAAGAGCTCAGTGGAATTCACAATGTGTTCCACATCTGCAATCTGAAGAAGTGTTTCGCTGACGAATCACTGGTTATACCACATACAGATGTGCATATAGATGAGAGCCTGGAATTTGTGGAAAAACCATTGTCGATCGAGGATCGACAGGTTAAGAAGCTTCGAAGGAAGCATGTACCGATTGTAAAGGTCAAATGGGATGCCCGTAGAGGTCCCGAGTATACGTGGGAGGTTGAGTCCACGATGAAAGAAAAGTACCCTTATCTATTTCAGTAAATCTCAAGGTCAAGATTTCTTTTAAGGGGGTGAGGATGTAACACCTCGAAAAATTTACGTCCTATGATGTGTTGACACGTGTCATAGGTTTGAACGGGTGAAAGAATATTCTTGAAGGACTAAAGTTGACAAGCAATGAAACTGTGTAAATATAAGGGTTCAAAGTGTCGACAATGAATAAAGATACTTTACAATAACCCTACACGATGTTTATAACCTTAAACGAATGGATCATGGATCATACGAAACGAATTGTGAAAGAAAGTGAGAGATTACAAACTACAGGGGTTAAATGTGTCAACATGTTAAGATATACCTCTGAGTGACCTTTTAGCAAACCTGAAGCCTTGTAACGATTAAATATGCTCACTAGAATATACCATAAAAATTTCACCAAGTTTCGTTACCGTATGAGAAAGTTATGATAAAATTCGTGTGTGAGGGTTAGAATCGTTAACATTGAAAGTTAGGGCTTTTCGGGTGATCACAAAGTTACCCGAGGACTTAACAAAGATGGTATAAGCCCTAAAGCCCCCATATGTCAATATTAAGGGTTTAAGATGCAAGAAATGTAGTGAAAATGACCTTTCGGGGGACCAGGGATCAAAAGTGCAAAAATATGGAGCCTGATGAATTGTTGCGCACCGCAACAAATAATTGTTACGGTGCGCAAGCAGTGCCCAGCGACAGAAAAACCCACAGGTCGCTGTTATCATCTTGTAACCGACTTTAATTGCAAGTTTTCGATTCTATGGGCTTGCTATACTGGTATATAGCCTATAGATGACACATGTAATCATCCTTGATCAATTGTAGACTCATTTGTCATCAATCAAAGGAGTTTGGATAAATTTATAAAGTTCCTAATGTTGACAACTTTGAACATTCATTCCATACTTCATCTCTGAGCATTTCTGGAACTCAAGACCATCTTCCAAGCTTTCCAAATCGTTCATAAGACTTGTGTAAGTATGTTTAACCCTTCTTAATCAAGTTATGCTTAGTTTATAGCCTAGAAATCAAACCGTCGTAACTACGGTTTGACTTAACGATAAAACACAAACGGTCCAGGGTTTTGTCGAATCGAAAGTTGTTATAAGTTGGTAATCATGTGGACTTTAAACCCTTAAAAGGGCACCCACTGATTCCAATCCTAACTAGGTCGATTGTCGAGTCAATGGTAATTAGAAAAAGTCAACAGAATTGTTATTTTCGATTTAACGCATGATTAACGATGTAAAAGGCGTATCACCTATTTTATCATTCTTATAACCTGATAATAAGTATGAAAACTTGTCTACGCTTGTTTGATTCGACAACTTTCTGTTTTGAACCGATTCGGAACCGAAAGACGCAAAAGTTTGACTTTTGCTTTGACTTCAGTTCTGACCCGGTTTTGATAGATTTAGACATGCCTTAAAGTTCCATTAGGACCTAGCTACATGTGTGTATAACCCTCTGCGTTTATACCACATAAATCCTTAATTGTCCGACGTTTCCGTTAATCGCCTAAATATTGACCGTAATGCCCTTATGACCATAAAACAAGAATTTTGGAAATATGAAAGTAAAATAATCTTAGTTACTAATTATTAAACATGTCTGTAAATTTTTACATCAGTTGGACATATAGATTAGGAGTTATGCTCAATGACGTAATTAGAACGCTTCTTAGTGATTTAACGGCGTCATTAGCGTAAAGCCTATCTAAACCCCATTTTTGACACCAAACTTTTTACCCACTGATGTAATATAATATTTTGAGATTTTTGAAGATTTTTAATTATTTTTAAACTGATCATAAGCTAGGATTAGTGCCTTAATTAGGTTAATACCGAATATACCCTTTTTGGCCATAAAATGAGTTTTACAAATCCTTTTGATGCCAATCCAATTGCTACTGATTTTAAATATTAAATGGAGTGTTTTGAACCTATTTAACTGATCAGGAAACTCAGAATCCTATTTTAACCCATACGTCGCTTAAAACGGCTTTATACGTGTATTATACGCATAGTTAGGGTTTAAAACTATTTTGGCATATAAGACTTATAACCAAATGTTATAACCTGTTAAAATAAACCATTTTACTGATTTAATCAGACCCGGATCACAGAAGATAAATTAATTCCTTTTATAATCTTTAAAATGACCAAAATACCCCTACGGGGCTTAATTTGAGATTAAACTCGTTTTGGGCATAACGGAAGGTATCCTACTGATATCACAACATATTTAAGGCATGTTAACTTAGGAAACCTGTTTAGGACTCTTATGGTTAACCGTTACGCTTCATACGCGTTCGGTTCAGTTTATGTAACTAGTTTACATAAATTAGCCGAAACGGGTCAAACCTTATCGGTTTTATCTCAAAATCCAGAATGTGTATAATATACCCATATTAAGAAAGTCTTCAAACTTGTCGGGTCTAAATCACATTCTATCCGGTCTTCGCTTAATCGTGCGTACGAACCGTATCTTTAAAACTAACCGGTCTAAGCTTAAGCTTAACTAAAGACCCGTTAGGATCCTAATAGGTTATTATAAACCTTCGTTCCAGATTAGGAGAACCAGTAAAAGATACTTGCACTTGCTGATTTTGATCTATACTTGCTCAGGTAAATACTTTTAACTTAATTTCCCTATACGGGCTTGGGGTACGGTATATAAAATACCGCTTGGTCGGACATTGAATCTTTAATTGTTTTATGGTTAAAGTATTGAGATGTCTCGTTTAATTTGTTTTGTTTGCTTAAAGCCTTTGGGGGGTTAATGACCATGTCCCGGATATCCCTGGCATCATTTTACGAAATGGCCACGACCTTAGCACACAGGTGTAGGCGTACACCTGTCAGTGTCTCATTTAAATAATGTGGTGTGTCTATTGATCTTTAACCCGGCTCGATCCGGGCTACTGAACGCATAAGTAACATGTAAATCCTTTACAAGCATTATATTCAAATAATTATCCCAAGTTATAAAATATTATTTGTGCCTTGTGCCTTAAATGCATTTTCTTAAACTCTTTTCAAAATGAGTCGGTTGATTGTATTTACCAGTGTAAACTGACGTATTTTTCTTAAAAAGGTTAAGTGCAGGTACTACGCGTAATAGGCTGGCTTGTCTCCTAGCATCCACAATAAGTCTCGCAAGCTTGGATGTCATAGACTGTTGAACACTGTTTCCTTTTATTTTTGATCTACCTGTGGATTTATATTCGACTACTTGTGATACTTAATATTACAATATCGTTTGGTTGAAATGAATCTATACTTTGCTTCCGCTGTGCATTTAAATATTGTGTTGTTTGACTATTATGTTGCCAACCACGTCACGATACTCCCCTACCGGGCTCACCGGTAACACGTGGAAAATCGGGGTGTGACAAGCACCGACATATACCGCGTCCCGGGATAGGCGCGGACCGTACGGACCTTCCTACGTAAGTGTCCATACGTTCAATGAAGAGGATTCCACATATGGATCCCGGGCCAGAGCACCCGTGCGCCAGCGCCTTGGCCCGCATGGAGAACACCGACGAGAATCATTTGCTCGCCGAGGGTCCGTCGTACTTAGCCGTCTGGGACCGCATCCCAACAACGAGGGTTACGATTGAACCAACCCAGATGACTACACATACCGCAGGGACTCCCAGACGGCCTAAAGCCAGTCTGGGGACTACAATTACTATACCCCCGCACAACCTCGCACAACATATGATCGCGCCGTAAAGCGTGATCAGAAGTCGGCCTACCGGCCGAAGTCCGCAACTAGCAGCTCCAAGTTCACAAAGGAGATTGCCTTGGCCCCACTCGAGAGGGTCAAACTTCCGCCCACTGTGGGCAAGTATAATGGTTCGTCGGATCCCGATGACCATATGAATGTTTTTTCTGGCGCCGGTATCATAGGCGGTTGGTCGGAACCCCTGTGGTGCCATTTGTTTGCCCAGACCCTCACAAGAATCTCGATGGCCTGGTTCGATTATTTGCCAGTGGGATCACTGGCCTCATTTGAGGACCTGCAAGAAAAATTTCTTGCCCACTTTAGCCAGCAGCGACGTCATGAGTGCGACCCAACAGACGTCATGAATATCTGGCATGGGGAGAACGAAGGCATGCAAGCCTTTGTTACCCGCTACAACAAAGAATGCCTCGAAATCGGCGGGGTAACAGACCAACTTCATATTTTAACACAATACATGTTATTTACTGAATATAAAGGTGTTAATAATCAAATTAGTGCAGATTTCCCATAAGTCACATAAATCATGCAATTTCACCCATTTTATTACTTTTCAAGCTTCATGTACCACATGCAAAGCTAATAAACTTATGACATAACTTTTATGCTATCAAAACACATTATTTAACATCATTTTACCATGTGTTATAATCTGTTTTAATCCATCTTTCTCACATTATTTCATTTCAGGTTCATTCTCAAATCATCATTTGATCATCACTAACATCCATATAAAAGCACTTAATGCATAATCATCATCATCTCATCATCATCTAGCCATTTTATCTTATCCATCAATTATTTATTATCTTCCATTTATTCCAAAACACTAACTTAAACATAATCATGCATTCAATCATCAAGTCTTTAATACATATAACATTTATACACTAGTGAACAAAACTCAAGTACATGCATACATATACATTAATTCAAGAATCATTCTTCATCCATTAAACTTTAATCATACTAATTTTACATAACCCCTTTTTGATCATACACACAATCAACTTTCAAGAATCATTTTAATCAAAACTTCAGCTTAAAATCGAAACACAATCACTAACACACCATATATATACCCACGGCTACATACACCCATACATATACTTCCATTTTTTTTTTATCTTTTTTAAAACCATTTGTTGGTTTAAGTTCAAGTGTTATGAAGAATCCATGTGTTTGAGAAACCTTCTTTCGTCATCATCATCATTATCATCATCAAGAAATAAGAACATGAACTTGAAAAATAAGTTTATACCTTCAAAAAATAAGTGGGTTTTGATGAGATTTATGATGATGATTTGCTTGTTCCTCCTTGAAATCACATTGGAAACACCTTTGGATCTTCAAACAAACTTTAAAGCCACTTGAAATGGACATGAATCCTAGCTTACACTTGGCAATTCGGAAGCAAACAAGAAAAAGGTGGGCACCCATATGGGCCGCCACCTACACATGCACACACATACACTACATATACATACACATATATAATATATTAGCCCAAACCAGGTATTTAACTGACTACCGGGTATTTTATCTTACGTTTTATCGCATTTTAAGACATTTTAAAATTATTTTATCAACTTATAAAAATTAACTCATCAAAATATTGTTGAATAATATTTTGTTTGCCTAGACTGGCTGCGTTGTTTGTATTTTGCAGTATGCGCGCAGTATGCTTTTAAATTCGAAAAATAGAGATTTTAAGCGTTTTAATTTATTTCCCTTCACGAATATAATTAAAAATAGAATTTTAATCATAACCGAATATTTTTAGGATTTTAACATTATTCAGGCGGTAACCAACGTTCGTTTCGCATTTTGTTCGTTACGCGATAAACGTTCATCTTATTATTGCCAACATAATTTTAACAAAGTTTGGATTTACCAACACTCTAGATACTATATATTAACATCATATTTAATAAAGTATTGCCTTTATTTATTCATAACACATGTCACGTTAGTACGATACATGCTTAAAATAGTCGGGTGTCACATAAATAAGTTTTTTTCGGTATCTTGGTGTGTGATAGTGTGTTTAGTCTTTGATACCATAATTGTTATGATATATATTTTAAAATTGTAAAAATGTATATTGGAATCTTAACTATTGGGGTGTTCATGATTTAATTTTAAATTGATTAAAGTGAAAACTAAACAGAAAACATTTAAAGCTTAGGGTAGAGGGTATGGTTGCGGTGAGTGTGATCGGGGAGGGGGTTGTCGAGTGGGGAACGATTGCCGGTGGTGGATCGGTGAGTGGGGAGTAGGAGAGAAGGGGTGTGGGCGGTGAGTATTCACCGAAGGTGAAGAAGAAGCGATGGAGGAGAGAAAGGAGAGAGAGAACCAATCATTTTTTTTAATTGAGTGGGTGTTTAAACCATTGCTAGTGTTTGAGTAAAAAATGGGGAGTGAATGTGGGAGTTAACATGACATGAGATTATTGGATGGAGAAAACTCAAACACCCTAACTCACCGCAACGATACCCTCCACCTTTAGTTGAATTACTTATTTTGGGTTTTTGGTTAGGTTTAAAAGCGGAACAAAATTTGTTATTCGGTTTTAAAAGTATGAATTCGGTTACAGACCGAATGACAAATAATAGATATTCAATTTTTATCACTTAGCCCAACCCAATTACACTATTTGTCTACGCCAATCAAATAATAAACAATGATAAAAAATTTAGAAAAGAATCTACCATGTTAAAACCGAAAACTGAAACGAACTCGAATTGAACTATACGAGTCCAGTTTGATTTTTCACTTTGGACCGAAAAATCTTTAAAAGAAGAAACTAAACATAATAAACTGAATACCGAACCAATTAACAACGATAGTCAAATAAAGGAATGAGATCAAATACAAACACTTATGTTTGTAAGAACCGTAAGAACCAACACATAATTGACAAGTGTCCTTCAATAAAAAATTAGTTTAGTGGTAATTTAGACATTTTCACCATATTTATTTATAACTAATTAAAAATAATTATTAAAACATCTCTAAATCCATGCAAGTTTAATTCAAATCAAAGTTTGAATTTTTTAACATATCCATGATCTAGTAACTCTCCATGATCGAACCAACCTGTAGGAACCACCACAAAAAATATAATCAGCACAACACTATATAATTAGCATAACATCCTTAATCGTTCTCCATTATCAGCACATCGTCCTCAATCGTTCTCCATTATCAACATAAACGACATTAGCACAACATCCTCAATCGTTCTCCATTGTCAGTACATCAGATGTGCTGATTATATCTACTTTTGGTGTTTGTTTGTATTATGTTGTAATTAACAAATAATCAGCACAATTATAAAAGAACTTTTGGTAACTTTTTTAAAAGTTACTTTTATAAATAAAAAAATGGTATATCAATATGTTACTTATATTAAAGATAAAAAAATACTTGATTTTATGGTATATTTAAAAAAATAATGAAGTATATAAAAGTTATTTTAGTTTAAAAAACCTTGGTGGAATTTGTATTTAATTGAAAATGGTCAAATGACTAGCAATTTTACAAAATTACCCCTAAGTTGTTAGTACTAATTTTTAATTATAAGGGCTTTATTTATAATCAACCCCAACCCTTGATTTAAGGAAAAATTACACTTTTCGTCCTTTATGTTTGTAGCTAGTTGCAATGGATGACCTTTACCTTTAATAATTACAGCCACAGTCCTTTATTTTGAAAACTTGTTACATCTTTCGTCCTTTAGCACTAACTTGGTTAAAATTTTCAGTTAAATTTATTTACTTAAGGGCAGTTTAGTCTTTCTACTTAATTATTTATAGTGTAAATAAAAAAATAAAATCAAATATTTTCCGTTTGCAACCCACCTCATCCGCCACACCACTCCCACCTCCTCCGTTTGCAACCCCAAGCACCACCAACCATTTTCCGGCGACATCCAATCACCCCCACCATTTCTGGCGACATCCAGTCACCACCAACCATTTCCGACGACATCCAGTCACCACCACCATTTTCGGCGACATCCAGCCACCACCAACCATTTCCGGCGACAACCAGACACCACCACCATTTCCGGCGACATCCACCACCATTGATTCTTCATCCCCAAAAAAAGGTCGCTGGCTCGCCGCCATCCTTCTTGGACCCCCAAATTTTCATTAGTATCCCATACCCCCAGATTTTTCATACAATATACATCAATTCCATAAAAAAATCTTCAATTAAAGCCACGCAACACCAACAATTTAATAGCTAATCATGGATATCGGCCCTCTATTCTACAATTTCTTTTTTTCCCTATACCCAGTAGCTAATCTGGAACAATTCAACTCAAATATTAAAATAATTAAGTGAAAATAAGGGATTCATGATTTAATTCTATCTAGAAGGAGCTTTAAAACTGCTTTTCTAGAAACAAAATTAAATACAAGCCTAAACCCTTGAATCTGAATCAAATTAGGGCAAAATGCATCACTAAGCATCATCATTATCAATCTAACCTTTGCAGCAGGAAACGGAAACGATACTCAGATCTGTTACAGAGATCTTAACAGTTATAAATGGAAGGGTGGTGGTGTTGTGCAGTGGTGGCGTTAATGGTGGTGGTAGTGGCGGGTTGGGATTTTCTATCGGAAAACTTCGTTCTTCACGGATTTGTGGCCAGGTAGATAGATGTGAAAAAGATGGGTATACAAGCTGCGGTGGTGGTTGCAGACGCAGGTGGTGGTGGGATGTTTTTTCTTTTGTTTTGTTACAGAGGGGAGGGTGAAGGGTTTATAAGGGGATGGAGGGTGTAAAAAGACACAAATGCCCTCACATGAGGTGCACATGATATGACTTAACGTTTAAAATTAACTGAGTTAGTGATAAAGGACCTAATGTGTAATGCTTTTAATGAAAAAAGAACTGTGGCTGTAATTATTAAAGGTAAAGGTTATCCATTGCAACTAGCTACAAACATAAAGGACGAAAAATGTAATTTATCATTGATTTAAACTATCAATGGTTCAGATCTGTTTCTTATGGATGTGGATTGATTTAACAAAGGCCGAAGTAGCGAGATGACAAGGAAGGGAACAGTCTCTTTTTTTCTTTCTTTCTGATAGAGTATCTTCTTCCCCAATATAAAAGAGCAGAAGTAGTAATACTTGGGGAGGGTTTGGGTTTTATGGGGGGTGGAACGTTCGTGGACGGTGTTCTTCGCTGGTTTCACCATCCCTCTCGTCGCTCTAAATCTAATGCCCCCCACTCTCAATCCAAACTATTAGATAATAATACCATTATACTCCAACACTTGGATCTCAACCTTATCAGAGTTCCCAAACGCATCTCTTTTCCCTCAACCTCCGCCGCCATGGATCATAACAACAGCAAGGTAATCCTTTTTCTTTTTGGTCCCATTCATACTCTCGATACTGAATCAATCCTGCCATCTATAAGATGATTTCTTCGCCGCTTAGAATCAACTGCACAAAGCACTTGTAGGTAATGCATTGATGATATATATATTCTAACAAGCTGTATTGATCATGCCCATTTTGTTACAAATATGATTACTTCAGCTTCAGGAAAAAGCTTCTGTGAAGACACCAACTAATTGGTTTGCCGCATAGCTATTAAAGGCGCTAGGCGTAGGCCTTGTCTGCGGCCTAGGCGCAAAGCACAAAAAAACCGATGGCCGAAGCGAAGAAAAGCGTACAATGAAAAAATATTAAAAATAAATGGCAAATTGGAAATAAATAATCCCACCTAACTCAATTTGGCCGATAATAATCACAAGTCAGTTATTGGCCGATAATAAGTCAATTTTTTTTTGTAAAATAGTCCGCCGTTAAAATAGCTTAACGGAGTTAAGTTTTTTTTCGAATTACAAACCGATGTTTTAGGGCTTTTGATCAGAACGAGGATATGAGTCGATTGATGTAAAACTTACCTCGAAATACTGCCCCAACCCACGAAACAGTGTTTCAATTCGGGTGTTTAAACTTCCAATTAACAAAAATCAAGCCATTTCGAGCACAATTTCGAGGTAAGTTTTACATCAATCGACTCGTATCCTCGTTCTGATCAAAAGCCCTAAAACATCGGTTTGTAATTCGGAAAAAAAACTTAACTCCGTTAAGCTATTTTAACGGCAGACTATTTTACAAAAAAAATTGACCAGTTCGGATTATTATCGACCAATAACTCACTTGGGATTATTATTGGCCAAATTGAGTTAGGTGAGATTATTTATTTCCAATTCGCCAAAATAAATTATTTTTTAGGAAAATAATACTATTCTTCAAATATAATAAACAAAAGCTATTAATAAAACATTTAGTATCATCTATTTAGTACAGAATGTTCTAAAATATTAGTGTATTAGTTTAGAAAAGTAGTTCTCCTTATATACAAGTAGAAATCTGGCTGGAATCTTGCGGGAATTTAGACAATTTGGCTGGGTACTCTTTGAAATCTAGGAATCTAGCCCGAATGTGCATCTAAACCATCACCTGGAGAATTGTAGCGCAATTGCCTTGGCTGGAAAATCGGCCTAGGCGCAAGAGGCGATGGCTTTTAACAACTATAATTTGTGGTGTTCCTATCTTCAAGCTTTTCTCGAGTGTAGGGTGTTCATCGAATCGAATAACGAATTTTCGAATTATTCGAATCGATTTTTTTGAATTTTTATTTTTTTACCTGAATTCGTATTCGATTTGATTAGTATTTGAAACTCGAATTCGAATCGAATTCGAATAAATTCGATTTAACTCAAATTCACCCTAAACAGTAAATTATTTTACTTTCTTTTTTCTAAACTATTACAAACTAATTATATTCAACATAAAAATATAATAAGTTGCAAAATTAATTAACTATCAATATGTCAAAACACCAAAATTTAGAAGATGGGTTGGTTATTGGTAGCGATTTAAGTTAGGTAAAAATTTAGAAATAAGTAGTATGGGCTATTTGTCAGTAGGTTTGGCAATGTTATGAATAATAAACTTATCAATTATGGATGTAGTTTATACTTTGGCCAAGTTTAGAAGTTATATGTGTGTGTATATATATGTTTGTGTGTGTATATACATATATGAAAAAAATATATATAAATTGAATTCAAATGTTATCACTCAAAATTTGACTTTAAAGGGAAGTAATTGTGTGACTTTCTTTATTGTTAATTGAATGCAGTTTCTTCCATTATCGCTTGGTTCTTAAAGGGTCTCTACATTGAAAAATATGCATAAATAATATACAGAACCTTGTCATAATATAGTTATCAAGTATGGGATTATTAAAGCTAAGATGTTATATTTGAGAAATATAGCATAATGAAATTTCTGTTTTATGTTGTTGTTTATCAGCTTGGAGCAGATTTCTTCACAGAATATGGGGAGGCAAGTAGGTACCAAGTTCAAGAAGTTATAGGCAAAGGAAGTTATGGCGTTGTGGCTTCTGCAGTTGATACTCACACAGGAGAAAAAGTTGCAATTAAGAAAATAAATGATGTTTTCGAACATGTCTCTGATGCCACAAGGATTCTTAGAGAAATCAAACTCCTTCGCTTGCTCAAGCATCCTGATATTGTAGAAATTAGGCATATTATGCTTCCTCCTTCTAGAAGGGAGTTTAAGGATATTTATGTAGTTTTTGAATTAATGGAATCTGACCTTCATCAAGTTATCAAGGCCAATGATGATTTGACGCCTGAACATCATCAATTTTTCTTGTACCAGCTTCTTCGTGGGCTGAAATACATTCATACTGGTTAGTTTACTTCTCATCACATGTTTTTGTGCTAGTCTGGTAATTACTTTGAATTTTACTATATTTTGCAGCAAACGTGTTTCATCGAGATTTAAAACCAAAAAACATTCTTGCTAATTCTGACTGTAAATTGAAGATTTGTGATTTTGGGCTTGCGCGGGTCTCATTTAATGATGCACCATCGACCATATTCTGGACGGTAAGTGTTGTTTTCTCTACATTTTCCATTTATAATATTTTCAAAGGATTACATTAGTTTTGTTGGATTAATGCAGGATTATGTTGCAACTCGATGGTATCGTGCTCCTGAACTCTGTGGCTCATTTTTCTCCAAAGTATGTGACAATTTCAGCTCATTTTGAAATTTTCCACCAAAGTGTTTTAGTGCATACAATCACTTTATTAAAAAAATAATTTTATTATTGCAATAATATCATTAGTAGAATGGTCGAATGTTTGTTGCGTGCCACCCATTCATACAGTGCTATAGTTACGCGTTTGACCCTCACCGCACACACACACACATATTGTATTGTAGTATACCCCTGGCGTCGATATCTGGAGCATCGGATGCATATTTGCGGAAATGCTTTTGAGGAAACCATTATTTCCCGGAAAGAACGTGGTGCATCAGCTGGATCTCATGACTGATTTGCTTGGCACTCCTTCCTCTGAATCTATTACAAGGGTTGGTTAGCTACCTCTTCTATTTCTTATTTGTCCTACAGATCAAATCATTAATACAATGTGTCAATGCAGATTCGTAATGAAAAAGCCAGAAGGTATCTTAGTAACATGCGTAAGAAGCCTCCTGTTCCTTTTGCACACAAATTTCCTAATGTTGATCCATTGGCCCTTCGCCTACTTCAACGCCTACTATCGTTTGATCCAAAAGATCGCCCATCGGCCCAAGAGGTACCTATGCTACACAATGCAAAACCCATATTTCTTATGAATGGGTCGATGCAACTCGCCCCATCTAAAAAATAACAACTCATTTTGACGTCCATTTATGCTACAATATATCGCATGTTTTTGGAGGTGCTAAGAAATCATTCCAATTGGTTTTGTTTCTAATGATATATATTTTACAGGCGCTAGCAGATTCATACTTTCAAGGGTTGGCCAATGTGGAGCGAGAACCTTCAACTCATGCCATATCAAAGCTTGAGTTTGAGTTTGAAAGGAGAAAATTGGCAAAAGTTGATGTTAGAGAGTTGATCTATCGAGAGGTTTACAATATTCCCCTGTTACATGGAAATTACAACTTATAACTCGCACATGGTTTATCTTTATGTTAGATGAACCAAATGACTAAATTGCCCTTGTGGATCTAATTCAAAAGATGGATCTTTGTAATGATAATAACATGCGAATAAGTAAGGTTTGATTAAACACATGCCAGAAGCGGATGGCTTTGCAACCCTCACTGGCATGTTTTTAATCAAAACGGATTGGGCTTGTATGTACTAATTGCTAACAATGTTCTTTTTTATATATCAGATTCTAGAGTATCATCCTCAGATGCTTAAGGAATATTTACGTGGTGGAGAACAAAGAGGCCCCGCTTGCGGTATGCTCATATAATGTATATATGCGTGGGCGCTCGGGGGGCAAAAGTGAAAGTGCACTAATTTTAACGTTATTTTACTAATTTCGTGAAAATAACGTTAAAAGAGGGGGACGGTTAATCATGCATCATGTGGTGGCGTTGATAGCCAAAAGACAAAGGGGTGCATGCACTAATCGGCGTTTGTCTCAATTGCTGAGTGTTATGTGCCTTATGTCCAAGGCTTGATGCAAAACCACAATCGAGCCGGGGGTCTCATTGGAAGCAGCCTCTCTATTCCTACGGGGTAGAGGTAAGGCTGTCTACATCTCACCCTCCTCAGACCCTACCTTAGCTTTGCTATTGGTGGGATATACTGAGTATGATGATGATGATGATGATGACGTGGTGGAGAACAAACTAGCTTTATGTACCCTAGGTGATTTGCTTTTTCCATCTTTTGTTTTGAAGCCTGTCTGAAAAATAGAGGTTGCCAAATGGGTCAACTGATGGAAGCGGCCTTTTGTGTGGTTCATAACGGGTTGTGTCTCCCAAACACTTTTAAATCCGTCTTAGCATTTTATAACTAACTAACTGACGTGTTAAAGATTATTACATAAGAAACTAAAGTTTTATAACTACAATCTGACCTTTTAAATTAAGTGGTTTAGACATGGAGGTTTTATGCATTTGCATATATTCCAGATCACGTTCGACCCCCTTCCTCTGTAGTTGACTGTTTCTAGGTAAGCCATTCAATCCGTTACATAACCGAATTGTATGTAGATGTGGTGAAATGGTCACCTCTACATAGAACATATGATTTTCCTGATGGGTAATGTTTATATGTTATAATTCACCAAATGAAAAGCTTATGTCTTTTTTTTTTAATTTAACAGTGGTGTTGAGCGTTTTAAGCGACAATTTGCACATCTAGAGGAGCATTATGGTAAAGGCGAGAAAAGTAGTACCCCGCCGCTGCATCGACAACATGCCTCACTCCCTAGGCAAGTTGCTATATTGAAATCATTCTCAAGAAATTTGATATATTATATTTTGGTCAACTTCTATCTTAGGGTAAAGACTTTTCTAATCAATGTTAAGGACCTATAATCATAAGTTTATAACCGAATAAAGGAATAAGGGATTAGTTCTTGGTTTGAAACAACACTAGTTTAAGATCCCGCGAGTTTCGCGGGTGGCTTAACACAAACATATAATATATACTGGTAATGAGATGAACTTTGTAATGAAAGAATTTTTCAATATAAACGTATAAAAATATGATTTTTCTCACTTAGGTAAATATGTTTTGATTCATTTTTTATAGGTATTGAGATGTTATTGTACAAATGATTTTATAGCAATTTTTAGAACCCGGATAGATTTCATTTTTTTAATTATTTTTAATAGCTTTGGTTATTTGATATATATTTTCTTAAATAAAGCATTTTAACCATTTGCCAAAACCTCACTTGCCAAAAAATAACAATCAATACTCCTCACCTTACCGGACAATACTCTTTTTCGGTCACCTCACTTCTAATTCCTCCGTAATCAGCTTCAGTTATTTGTGAGAACACTCAAAAGCTTTAGACAGCCTTGGTAAAAGCCATAGTTTTTTGGTGGTCCATAACATTGTTATGGTTAACTTAGTCCACTCTTCTTTATTTGTATCCAGGTTAACTCCTCTACTAATAGTTGTGTAATCCATAGATTTTTCAACGGTAAGCATTCATCACAGAACTGTCAGTCTAACTCTAGCTGTTGTTCTTTGATTCAACTAACATATTAACAGTGAGAGCTAAACAACAATGAGAAAAAGTTAATGTAATGGACCCAACATCATAAAATAAAATAGAATGATCAAATGTGCACTTCGGTTCCTTGTAGATTCGATAAATCAACTATCAAATAAATAGTTTTTCGAAGTAACCCATCACTACTCTATATGTCTATTATTTTCCATTTACTTGATTTAGACCTATATCTTGTGGAGCAAAGAGTAAGAATACATTCTTGGTAAATAGCCATGGGAACCACAGATAAGTGATAATTGCATAGAGAAACATGCCTTAACCATCATGTTCAGTGTGAATTTCATATAAAGTCATTATATATGATTATATGTTTCAAACTTGTAAACTCATTACTGGTACCGATAGAAGACGTAAGACTAATTACAAAAATGAATACTTTACCTTATTTGCCTCAGCTAGCATGAGAATAGTTAGTTGTTTTAACTTGAGAACTTGATCGGGCTTTAATAATGCATTTCCTGAATATCAAAAACATGAAAAAACTTTATCCCATCAAAATAATGCATCATACTGAGGTTTTTTTTTTTTTTGAACTGCCAAATTTATTAGAAGAAATGCAAGCCACTGGCTATACAAAGAAGAATATACAAAGGAATTACATAAACTGAATATTACACCAGTTGTTCTAGTCAAACGACAACAGGTTAACTCTGTTTTTCACCCACAGAACCCCATAGGTTTGATATCTTGCAGCATTTTCACCGGGTCAGCGCACCGTTAGAGAAGATGACTATGTTCCTCTTCTTCCAAATGACCCAGCAAGCAAGAATGATAACCAAGTTAATCAAGCTTTTGCAAGTAGCAGAGCCTTGAGAAAAGGTGTGGAGCTGGAAAAGTTCATTGATACTGAAGGTGTAAATAGCCGGGACCCTGCACCAGGTGGAAATCAACTGCCATAGACTGGGGAAGTGTAACATGCGGTGAGAAGGTGCTCCAAAGACTTATCTCTGTCGCCGCAAAAAGGGGTAGAGAAGAGAAGGGACATTGATACTTCTCCAGCTTAGCTCCACTCTAGTCGGAAGGCGGTTGAGCCAGGCTCGCCACCCAAAAAAATTTACTTTTTTAGGATATCGACCGGTTGCAGCAATCTCATAGCTCGTTCACCTCTTTAGCGGTATCCAGGTCACGAGACCAAGTCCGCATCAGCCCTGTAGTCTCCGCCTCAGTAGGGATGCGGTCCTTTACCAAACAATGTTTATTTGATTCAAGCTGGAATAAAGCTGGGCAAAAAAAATAATAATGAGTGATTCTGATGAATATTATACATAAGGAGACACTTGGAGCATCAAAGAAGCCATGATGGATCTCAATACAGCCAATATTACCTTCCTTAGCAACTAACGTGGCAACCTTCTCGTCTTCAACCAGTAAAATGAGGGTGAAATTAAGATCAAATTAGCAATGAGAAACTGAAATCAAATTAGCAATACCAAAGTGAAAATCAGCAATACCAATGTGAAATTGAAATCAAATTAGCAAGACATTGACGAAATTGTGCAACTTACAGTTCATATGATCAGGTGCATAGTTGTTAATTGCGACCATAGCGGTCGCTATAGCGCGCTTTATGGCGTTGCGGCGAAGTGTCGCTATGCTGTTCATGGCGATGACTAGCGACCTTAGCGGTTTTTTTTTAAGTTTCGTCGCTATGCTGTTTCTAAAAAAAAAAAAAATTAAATTGTGCAAAAACTGGCCCACGCGGGCCTGGGGTTTTCGGAACTGCATTCGTGTGGGCATGCACGAGTTCAATTAAATTTCAATTCAGAAACTCATTTTTTGCACCCCCCCTGCGCGCGGGTAGGACTTGTGGTAAAACCTGTCATAAAGCTACAATGGAGTAGTAAAGACTTTACCTTATAAACAACCATTAACTTTGTTAACACACCAATGTGGGACAAAGTATTTACCACCTTTTGAGACTTTCATTCACACACCCAACATATAAGTCCTTTGCTACTAACTATTAGTTTTTGTTAAATATACATGTAAAATAACATATATACAAGGGTATTTTGATGTAATATACATATAAAAATTTTCAAAAATCTTTTTCTAGTGTAATCGCTATTTATAAAATAGCCGTCGCTATTTGTCGCTATTCGCTACGTAGCCTAGCCATGCCTTGTCGCTATTTGTCGCTATTCGCTATCGACAACTATGATCAGGTGTTGGTTATCTCTTTATCATCCAAAAATGGAAATTGAAATATTCTTTCAAAATACTGGTCATCTCTTTATCATCCAAAATCTGAGATGTTGTCGCGAACAAAGGGTCTAAAAAAAATTTAAAGACCATTAATCAGCACACTACATCCAAACACTAAATGATTATTACGGTGACTTCAAGTAACAATAATCAGATGACCAGTTTCATGTCACACATCCAAACACCCCCTTAAAACATATATTAGCTAAATGGCAGTTTAGACAGCCTTGCAATTCATAGACCTTCCACAAAAAATAGATAAAAGATAAAAGAAATAAATAGATAAAATGCATTACCAGCAAAACTATAGATTGGATCAAACAAACGCTTACAAGAGCAATACACATGATTCAATACTAATTAGTCACCAATTTCTTTCAAGACCCGGTTAATACATTACAAATGCAGTTGCATCTTTTCCTGAATACAATTAAGGCACGAAACAAACCCTAACAACTCAATAAAACTAACCTGTGCTGATTTAATAGCCAATTCGGAACCAGAAATCCGTTTGATATGCTCCTTCACCAACCTCTTTGAATCTACAACAAAAGCACAAAAATAAGAAACCGAACCTACTGGCTCTTAAAAGCGTACCCAGGCCGCCCCCTTCAACTACCAGTCCCTAGTCCCTGAATCAATCACAATTGCACAATAACCACTCTTTTTCTCCTATCAAAAAGTTAAATATGATCATGGATTTGCAAATAAAGAATAGAATTAAGGTTAGAATTCATAACATAGGCACGCAAGATAGAGATTGAAGATGAACTATCTCTGTTATTGAGGCTAATAATCGCCCGTCCAAGATATCGCCAAGCCACGAAGAAATCGCTGATTACAGAAATCGCCATCAAGCTTCCATGGAATGGATCCTCGAATGCGAGTATGAGCAGATCTGACAACTACAAAACAAATATGAACTATAGTATCAGAAAAAATAACAAAAATTGATGGTTTTAAAGAAAAGGAGTGATAAAAGGTGAAAGAACATAGGCAATGGACAGAAAGGAAGGCAGCGAGAATTAGGGTTTGTTTCAATTTTGAAAGTCGGTGATAGAGTATTGTAGAGAAGAAGCGTATGAAAGAAGCAAATGGAATAAAAAGAGGCGATGTTTCAGTTTTCAATATTCTCGGATGTATATTGCCGCTCAAAACAATATTGAGAGGACTATTAAGTTGCCAGGTGGCATCAAGTGGTTTAAATTTATGCCAAGTGGCACCAAAATGTATTGTTTTAATATAGATAATAGATTCCCTAAAGAAATTGACAAGCGGATAAATGAAGGAAATGGGCGAGAAAAGAAATATTAAATAAATAAGAGAGAAGGAACATTATGATTTTTCATTATTTTTATTATTATCATTTAATTGGAGAGAGAAACACAAAAATTATAAATTATAAATTTGATATTATTATATTTAATAGGAGAGAGAGGCGGGGAAATAAGGGTGAAGAGACTGACACCAGAAAATGACATGTGTCCTCAAAGGTTTTCATTTATAATATAGATATGAACTCGATTTTAAAGATTTATAGATAGATGAACTCGATTTATATACACACACAGGTTGAGGTTCATTGGGGAACTAAAAAAAGTGGGGAACCAACTCAAACAGACTCTGATTGAACTCATTCCAGCGGCGTTGGAACCGATTTGTGGAACGCTAACTAGAACCTAAACCCTAGAGCTAAACACTAAAGCTAAACACTAAAATATAAACTATAAATCCTAAAGCTAAACCCTATATAAAGGGTTCAACAAGACGATTTGAACGCCGTTGGATTGAGGTCAATCGAAGTTTGTTTGAGCCGGTTCCCTCTCTGTTTCCCACATTTTTTTAGTTCCCCAATGAACCTCCATCTCCCTCTCTCTCTCTCTACACACACACACACACACACACACACATATATATATATAGAGAGAGAGAGAGCGTTCGTCTCAGAACGATATTATGTTGAGAACCGCATAATGATTAGTATCTATTGCTTTGAATATGACACTAAATATATCCTCCTTTTTTTCTCACTCACATTCCAGTTATCTTTTAACGTTATTTTACTAATTTCGTGAAAATAACGTTAAAAGAAGGGGGGGGGGGGGTACATGCACTAATCGGCAGTTGTCTCAATTGCTGAGTGTTATGTGCCTTTTGTCCAAGGCTTGATGCAAAACTACTATCGAGCCGGGGGTCTCACACGGAAGCAGCCTCTCTATCCCTACGGGGTAGAGGTAAGGCTGTCTACATCTTAACCTCCTTAGACCCTACCTTAGCTTTGCTATCGGTGGGATTTACTGAGTATGATGATGATGATGACATTCCAGTTATCTTTTATGCAGTACTTACAAGTTACAAGTGAATTACACGGGTGAACATATTATTTGAATTTTCTCTGCAGGGAAAGAGTTCCTGCACCGAAAGCGGAAACAACTGCAGCTAAAGAAAATGATATTGAAAAGGAGACGGTGGCTGCAGGCCATAAAGGAAACACGGTTAAACAAGATGGACTGACCAGTGCTCGTAACTATTTAAAGAGTTCCACTATTAGTGCCTCCAAATGTGTAGGTAGCCAAGGAACAAGAGATCCCACGGTACCTTTATTTTCAATTTTTGTTTTAAATTTATCTTTATCCACAGGTTCTCCAGAGGAATCATGTTACACAAATGTTTTTTTTTTGCATTTTTGCTGTTAGTTACCTTTTAGTAACAAATGAATACATTTAGAGGTGACAGTGTTTCAATGAGACCCAGCCTGGCCCATTTTGACCTTTACAAAAAGTACCCTTTTGACCCCAACATGTTACCACTTGCTAAAGTCTACATAAAGATTATTTTTGGATACGATAATTGGTAGAAGTCGCGGAGATTTCAAAACATAGAATTGGAATGGGGTTATGTTTTGGGTTGGATAAAAAATTCTTGATGATACAAAACATAGTTGTTAATGGCGAATGGCGACAAATAGCGATAAGGTACCTATATGCTACATAGCGAATGGCGATAAATAGCGAGCGGCTATTTTATATATAGCGATACACTAGAATTTAAAAAAAAATTATAAAAATATATTATATCAAAATACCTTGGTATATATGCTATTTTACATGTATATTTAACAAAAACCTAAAATCCAGCTATTTTATAGCTATATTTAATTGCTATTTATATTAAAAAACCAAAAAATAAAAATGAAGTGTCGCTATTCTCGCTATCAATCACTACAACCCTAATAGCGACACTAGACGTATACGCTATTTAGCGCGCTATAGCGATCGCTATTGACAACTATGATACAAAAGAAAAATCCAGCATTATTTGGAATAAAACATAGTGATCACTATAGCTTGTTCCTAATGCTTTTTTATAAAAAAACTGTCTTGTATTTTGTTTTTATAATTAAAGAAAAGAAGATGAACCGAAGGGTTTGATAATTTGAAGTAATGCTGAAGGTACTGTTAAATGGCGCAGGAAGAAGGTAAAGTTGCGCAGCAAGAGGAGGTTGATGAGTTAACCCAAAAAGTTGCAGGTCTAAAAGCTTAACTGTGAGGATGAAGTCGTCTTCTTGGTGTAGTTTAAAACTGGTAGTTTGTAAACCTGGCCCGAGTTCTTGTCTTGGTTCCTGGTTTAATATTTCAATGGTTTTCCGGTTCAGAATCTGAAACCGACCGCAGTCCGAGCCATAAGTAAGTGATACTGACACCATGCCGCTGCCTAATGAACCGACAAAGAAACCTAGTCTGTAATCATCTGTTTTAAGTTATTCTCGCAGTTAATCGATGTGCAATAAAAATGACAGCAAAAATGTTATTTAGAGACAATTTCAATAGCAACAGCCTGTTCAAACTAGGGGTGTTCAAAATTCGTTTCGAATTCGAAAAATTCGAGATTCGTTTAAATTCGATTCGATTATCAAGAATTCGTTTCGATTATAAAAATTCGAATTCGATTCAATTCGAGTCAAGTAAATCGAATACGAATTTATAATTTCAATTTCGATTCGAAATTCGAATAAAAATTATACATTTTTATTTATTATTTTTATATATAATATATATAATACATATGTAATTTTTATTAGGCTATAGTATAAATTATTTTCAAAATTTATTCCAAGTATTAAAATTACCAATTACCAAACCCACTACATGGCACATAACTAAAACCTAAGTAACAAATGTATCAATAGATTTCTAACCCCAAAAATATTAACTTGTAATGTGAAGTGGTTATTCCAGACTTCTCGTTTTGAATTTTAGTTATTTACATGTTTTTAAAGAATCTGAATCAAATCGAATTTATTCGAATTCGATTCGAATTCGAATTCTTAATCGAATACGAATTGGGTTTTTTATTCGAATACGAATTCGAATCGAATTCAGTAAGTTTTAATCGAATTCGAATCGAATACGAACTCAAGGGAAAATAAAAATTATTCGAATAATTCGAAAATTCGATATTCGATTCGATGAACACCCCTACTTCAAACAAATATCACTGATAGTGAAATTACAAATTGGTTGCAGTTGGTCATATCGAACCCATTTCAAATCAGATGCCACCTACACTGAAAAATTGGATTCTAACAGGGGATGACTAAACCAGGGCCAACAAAGCCCCTAGCAGTGGTCCAGTCTCCGGTTTGTCCTTTTGTCTTTTCGGTCTTCGGTGTCCCGTGAACAACCCTATGTGTTATTATGGACGAATTGGGTGGTCTTTATCATGTACTATCCCATAGGAGACCACCGTGCATCTGAGTCAGCTTATAGCACTGAGACTTTGATTTGTGTACAAGATTGGCTACAGTTTACACCAACAATTTACAAGATTCTTAACATTCATGGTCAAACAACTAGATTGAAAGTTAGAAGAAAATGGATGGTAATATTGTGCTTTATATTTTTAAATCTATCTACACACCCCCCAAATCTAATTAACACTCTGTTGCTGCATATTGTATGTGGATACATAGTAAGTACTGATTTAGTGGCTAGTCCTATACGCCGGGTATATGCCAATACCCGGCTTGTACGCGACAAATGTATTATTTTCTTCAAGCATGAGCAGTTATTTTGTGTTTTTTTTGGGCTATACGCCTCGTATTGACCAATATGAGATGTGTAGTTTTTTTTTTTTTTTTGTGTGTGTAACATTTATCACTATAGTTTTTTTTTATAAAAAAATAATACATACAATATTTATCGTTTTAATACTATAAATATTACGAAACTTTTTATTTTATATTTTTGTAATTTTTTACTTTATAAAATCCAAATGTTATATCGAAATGCCGTTTATTATATAATACGATATTGAAGACCTTTCTTGAGAGCCCGGAGATTATCACGAAGGTTTTGGACCCGTTCTACTGACGCGTTACGAAAGGCTGCCTCTAGCGCAACCCATATGTCCCGAGCTGAGGTTAATCCAACAATAATAGACGACGCTTCTTCGGTTAACGTACTTTAAACAAACAACACGTATTTAAACAACCAAAACTGAACATCAGTTTGTACTTACGTAACAAAAGAAAAGTTGCAACTGAATATGAAAAACAAAGCTACAAAGAATGACCACGTTCGAAGGAACCTGATTTGCGGGCGTATTTAGACCTGACGGACCAGGATTCGGATACTTTCGTGCCGGTGGTGGTGGTCAGGGATCGAGACCATCTGCCTTCCACCTATCATGAAACTCCTCAACCACCCACCCTAGCAAGTCTTCAAGTCAGTCGATGTGACAACTGGCACCAAACCGGTAATTTCCGTACACTCTAATCATTATTTAATGACTGCAATTATGTGCTTAATTGTCAGCAATGTCTGAACACATACTGAACAAGTGAATTCATGCACGTTGTATACTACAAAATATTGCTTTATGCATAAACGAGAGCGTTGCGTCAAAAATACGAGTAAACTCACCGGTAAGACACACTGTGTCAACAGAACTGCAGAAAGCAGTCAGCCAATAAAATTGGAGCCTAGGTGTAGGTCCAACAACAAAAATACATCAAAACCCAAGAGTACATACAAGGGTTTAATATATATACTCTCCGGAAGCATAAATAAGCACTAAAAAGCACCCGAAACGCACTTTAAGTGCAGAATTTTACATAATTCAGCTCTAAACAGCTTTTAGACATGTGAATATTATGCAGAAATGTCGTTTTATTATCCAGAATATTTCCCCAAGTGTTGGGAATCGAAAGGGATACAAAAAGGTACTTAAAAGACACTAAAAAGTGTGATTTAGCACTTTAACGAACCTGTTTATAACCGAACAACCGGACATTACCCGGAACCTAAAAATATTGTCAAAGACATTGTTTTTCCTTTTCTGAGCCAGTTAGGGTCCCCGAATACCCTAACACCCGTTATAAATTATAACACACTAATACCTTATTTTAATCACCTATCTAACATAACTAACCACTAACTATTAGTTAAAACCAAACCAAATGCCCCCCCCCCCCCCCCTTGCAACCGTTCGGTTCCCCCTAGGGAACACACACATCACCAACTTTTGATTTATTTATTTGCCTATGTCTCATATCTAATATACATAATATCCCATGGATAATTAGAGTGAATGGATTATTTAATTACATGCAAGATCACTTACATCAACACTTTACAAAAAAAATTGGCACTCTCTTTCTACTTTGGCTAACTCTCGGCCGATCACACACACCCATATCCACACATTTTCCAATTTCAATCTTGCAGTCCCACTCACTTACAAAGGTGAAGGATCACATACGAGGAGACCCGGTGCTTACGGATTGCCAAGGACCTCACCACAACGCTATTAACCACCCGTTTTTCGTCTAGTTTCTTCCCTAGCCACGAGCTAGTAGTAAGTGACTCTAAACACCATATTGATCTTGTCTAAAGTGGTTAATAAGAGATTTGTCGGATAAAAATCATGAACATATAAGATCAAAGTTTAAAGTCTACTAAAAATGATGAACAAAGTGGTTAATGAGCAAATATTAGTGTAAAACTCTTGGATCTTGTTTTGTTATGATTATTTATTATTGTTGGATGCTAGTAGGGGAATGGATCGTCATCTAACCACGCTAGGTCATGTTCATGGAACATGAACTAGCACTATGTTTAGTGTAAAAATAACTAGATGACGAACCCTTTCACTCACAAACATGAACTTGTGTAAAAACGATTTTTCTTATGAAATGGAGTTCTAAACTAGTAGATCTACGGATCTACAAGTGGTATTTTTGAAGAACCAAGTGTATGATGAAATCATGTTTAAAAAGCCGGATCTTTCTCAAAATAAATACATTTTTGAGAACCAAAAAGTGTGTAGACACTTGTGTAACGAAAGGATTTAACCAAGAAATATTTTCGTAAATACCGACTAGAAGTTGCAAAAGTTCGTATTCTTTAAAAAATAAAGTTTTCGAGATAATGATTTTTTTTTTTAGAGATGGAAAGATTTACTAAATGTGCTAGTAAGTTACTACACATTCTTGTAAATATTCAAGTTCATGAAATAGAGAAATTAGTGATTATTGTTGATGATTATTGTTGATAATTGTTGTTGATGATTGTTGACGATTTAAAAGAAAATAAACACATGTTTTGAAAACATGGGAAACCTCCATTTTTAGGGGAGACTCTGTCAAAATTTTTATAAATTTTGACACTTAGAAAAATATAAGTTTTTGAGAAACTTATTCCCTAAAAATTTATTTAAGAGTATTACCAAGGTTTCCCTAATTTTTGGTGATAAGAAATGAGGATTTCTTCAAGAATAAAAATGGATATAAGTATGTATATTTTTGAGGAAAAAAATATATATTATTATTTTATCACCAACTTTTGTGCTAAGTGTATAAAGTATGTGTTATACGTGCTACTGTATTAAGACTTAAAAATACACTAAATACTCATGAGGAGTATAAACATAAAAATACACATACAACATACAAGATACATAATTCGGGTGCAAAGTGCAAAACACGAGATACTTATATTAATTTTAGAGAAAATAATATAAGTAAGATACTTAGTTAAAAATATAAAATATTTTTAACACAAGAATATATACACCAAAGAGAGTGACCGTACTTGTGCGATACAAGTCTAGTGACTAACGTTAAGAAAACGCGTATAGGTTACGACGTTAATTAAGCAAATCCGGTGAAGTTTACGACGCAAGGAACGCAAAGTTGTGAGTTCATGCTCCCCCTTTTCTTTTAACTGTTTTCAGTTTTATAACTTCGGGGGTGAAATACATGTACAAATATTATAATGTTTATAAATGGTATGATAACAAGAAATGCACTTGGTGAGGACGAGAACCAAGTAGGATGCGTTATGAGAAATGATAACAAGAAACGCACTTGGTGAGGACGAGAACCAAGTAGGACGCGTTATGAGAAATGATACGAGAAATCGTGTCACGAATAGGGTACAGAAGCACCATTAATCAACAATATACCTAGACCGCAGAACAAAAGGTTAGATCTAACGGGTGCCGGGCAGCCACACTCTCGGTGAGGGCGAGAATCGAGTAGTGCTTTTGTGTCTCAGAATATACCAATTAAATGCCTAAGGTTTGGTGACTTCCTATGTCGTGTCACATGTTAATGGCTTTGCAACCCATTAACAATCCTGATACTTACAGGAATACTGTATTTACATAAAATTCATACCATACAAAAACTTGATTTATAACTTGAAGTACGTGGGGTACTCAAGAAAACGGGAATTATACTTGAGTACGTGGGGTACTCAAGAAAAACCTGAATTATACATAAGTACGTGGTGTACACATGAATACTTGATTTATATATGAAAACTTGATTTATACATGACACAAACTATGTTTTCATACAAAGTATACAAACGTGAAATACAAAAACTGCATGAATTCACACCAACATTATGTTGACGTTTTTTTTCTTTCCAAAACTCACATGTATTTCAGGTAACTAGGATGGATGTGCGCGTGGTCTTACTCATGCTTGTGGATGTCGCTTTGTTTATCTTTTAATAAAGTTGTGACTTTTAAGACATTATGTTATCTCGTGTTGTAAACACTTGACATATGTTTTCAGTAATGTAATATTTGAAGTTATTTTTGAGCATGTAGTATGTTTACTCTTCGTATGCAATGAGAACCTTTCATGATCACACCTCGTGCTTCCACCGTAGAAAGGGGTGTGACAGATTGGTATCAGAGCTGCGATTGTAGTGAACCAGGATTCTTTCTCGAGTCTAGTCTACAATCTCTAGGATCCTTTCACGAAAACAATTTTTTTCAAAGAGTTTTCATTGCATAAAACGTCCTGCGACATCCACTACCTGAAAATGTTTACAAGAGTCTAGAAAAGACACTACGAGACTTAGGGTGCACGAGAGTAGCACTCGTCTGTGATTGAGAGTTAATTGCAATTATGTGTGATAATTAGCATATACTATAAGTTGAATGTCACAAGTATACGTGACTTTACCTGAAAGCAATGGCCCGTCTGAAGGAAGAGATACGAGGATGAAACGAACTGTGCGGACTGTGCAAGGAGTTACGAAATTATGGATGCATACATAATTATGGAATTCAGTGCACAGAAACCACAGCAAGTCTTGTCACATATAGCTTCCCTCAGTGCAAGCCTACTAAGTACTCCACTAGAGTAAAAATTGTTTGATGTCACTTATGTGGTATATACTTGTGTATATATATATATACTACTGTCTCGTATGACGATATCAAACAAATGTTTAACCCTGTTGTGTTATGTTCTTCAGAATATGGCACTCAGAAGAGCTGTGAACGCTCGTGACCAACCTCCTCCTCCCCCACTTCCCAGAACTGCTGAAGAGCTGAACGCTCTACTGGAAGAAAGGATCTCCGCTGCTATCGCCCAGTACGAGGCGAACCATACTCAAGACAGTGGTGGACCAAGCAACGCTAGACGTAATGGGAACGGAGATTCGTCTGGAGGCAATGCAGCTCAAGGCTGCACTTTCAAGCAGTTCCTCGACTGCAAGCCAATGAACTATGACGACACAGGAGGTGCAGTAGCATTTGTACGCTGGACGGAGAAGACTGAAGCTACTATCCGCATGAGCAAGTGTACCGCGGATCAGCAAGTCACTTTTGCTACTGGGTTATTTGTCGATGAAGCTCTGACTTAGTGGAACTTGTAAGCCCAAACTCTGGGTGACGATGCCGCTTATGGCCTAACTTGGGAGGAACTGAAGGAAAGAATGAGAGAGAAGTATTGCTCTCGCGCTGAACTCCAAAGGCTGGAAACGGAGTTCTGGCACTTGACCATGGAAGGTGCTGACATTAATGGTTATACTCGAAGGTTCCACGATCTGTCAAGAGTGCTTCCCTACATGGTGACTCCCGAATTCAAGCGCGTTGAACGCTACATTTGGGGACTGGCCCCAGAGTTTCGTGGCATGGTGACGTCGGCCAAACCACAAACAATCACTGAGGCTTTAACTCTGGCTGTCAGCCTGACTGAAGATTGTGTTCGTATGAAGAAGTTATCACTGAACCCAACAGAGAAGACCGAGACACATGTTGAGTCGTCCGGTGACAAGAAAAGAAAGCATTCGAATCTGAATCAAGCAACTCGCAACAACAAAGGTTTCAACAACAAGAAGCGTGACGCTAACCCGTCTCAGGAGGCGAAGACCCTTGCAACCAAAGCATACCAAGGCTCCATGCCTAAATGCCAAAAATGTAAGTATCATCATGATGGAGCTTGTCGCATTCCAAGGTGCGACAAATGTGGTAAATTGGGTCATCAAACAGAAGACTGTTGGGGAAAAGGAAAGAACCGAAATGGAAACGGTGCTGGTAACAAGAATGGTAACGGGAAAGGGCGGAACCAAGGATGCTTCAAATGTGGAAGCAATGATCATTTCATGAAGGACTGCCCAGAAGGAAGCAATGCTCAGGCTCGAGCATTTGTGATTGGAGCAAAGAATGCACGCGAGGACCCTAATGTGGTCACCGGTACGTTTCTTATTAACAATCACTTTGCATCCATATTATTTGACACTGGCGCCGATTATAGCTTCATGTCTGTGGAATTTAAACGCATACTCGGAATAGAATCTAGTAGATTAGAAATTCCTTATTCCATAGAACTAGCCAATGGTAAACTTGTTGAATCGGGCGAAGTTGTCAGAGGTTGCACATTAGAACTTGGCGAACGAAATTTTAGCATCGATCTCTTACCTATTCAATTGGGTAGCTTCGATGTAGTAGTCGGAATGGACTGGTTGTCCAAGAACAAAGCTGAGGTTATTTGTTATGATAAAATCATTCGCATCCCTCTGGCGAATTGTAGGATTGTGATCTGACCCGAACGAGTCGTTTAGAGGTGTTCTTCTCTGTTTTAGGTGCGGAATAACAAGAAACGGAGATAGAAACAGCTGATTCTTCACTAAAACTGCTAATTGTATTGATTAACACTCGATTACACGCAGTTCTTCACACCGGCAGAGCTTCGGTATGGAATACAAGGACTGAATATATGATTTCGCTCTTGAACACATATATATAGTGTTGATGATTTCGCTCCAAGGACCACATGTCCACATGAGCGAAATCAGTCATGTCCAAATAAGCGAAATCAGCAACTATTTGACTCTATGAGCGAAATCATGACCTAAGACACATACATTCTCATATTTTCTCGTAAAACGTGCCCTAATCTATACAATGCAATGTAAGACTCGATCCAAGACGAAGTCGACAGATGTAGTGCACCAACAGACTCCCCCTCAGATGTTGACGAGTCGTCCATCGAGTCTTTGACAATATCATGTCTTCATTTCTTCAGTCTTGATCAGTCTCTGGGCTTCTCTCTCTATCTTCATCAACAGACTCCCCTTTAACAATATCTGCTTGAATATCTTCAGACTCCCCCCCCTCTCGATTTGCTGGCATTTCTTTGTTCTTCAGCAACATATGCTTCAAGATCATTGTCTGGCTTTCACTTTGTCCTCAGAATCGAAACCTGACTTTAGTTCTTGTTCATAAAATCTTCAGAATTGATCAGCCTGGCTTTCCTCAATCAGAGTCTTCAGGTATTGTAACCTGGCACTCTATCTTCAGGTTCAAGATTGAAACCTAGCTAATCCTGCACATTCTTAACCCAGAAGTAAATTTTCTAAACTTAACAATTTGTATGCACCAACACGCTGATATAATCAGATAACTCCCTCTCATAAACATATGCACCAACAACCACTCTCCCTCTTATCACACACATATGATGAACCACTTGTTGATATAAAAACACATTTGATGTTCAAGACACACTCCCCCTCACAACAATGTCATCATGTTTAGCCATTGGAATTTTGAAAATCAGCTTTCCAACATCAGTTGTCGAAAATCTTTTTGACTTTTTCAAAAGTTTATGCTAAAACACACACAAAATCTTTTTGGATTTTCTGAAAGAAAGTAACTGACACCACTTATAGAATCAAGAAAAATACAGAAATGAAATATTTACAGACAATATTTTTGTGAGTTCGTGTAAGAGGATCATATCAGTTTATGAGACATGTCACTAACACCGTTAAGCTTCATTTCATTTTAAGTTCTAAACAATTCACCTAGATTGTCAGTATATTGGTCCACTTAAATTTTCACACAAAGTTCAACTGTTCTGAGATATGATATTAATGTCTTAAGAACTTAAACTTATTCGCGTGTCCCACTACTTGAATATACTCCCGTATCCAGATCCCAATATTCAGTCTTACAGGTGAGTATACCACAGATGATATCTGTAAGGGGTTATAAATTATGAAGAATCATGAGAGCTCAGGTCAGAACTACCGTTCAGCAGAGAGATAATGACTCAACTTTTGGGTGTGTCCCCTTTAAAGGATCTTTTGAATTACAACAGCAATGACTATCAATTTTATTGTTTCATCAATTTGCTGAGGGCGGCGCTATATTTCAAGCAAGCAGAAAGTATTCTCCGGGGACTAGGCCATTGCTTCCACAAAATCAGAAGTCCCGGGATAATACCCTAGATATCACTGAGCATAAAGACCTAGTATCTCAGAAAGAGGGACCTTTCAAACGAGATTTCAGGGGTTACCTATATATCCAAGTAGTAGTTAACCCACAGAACAAGCAAGTTTGAAATTTTAGGTTTATATCTCGTCACAATTTACTAAGTGTGTAAAAACCTACTGACACATCCGCAGTGAGATTGTTTATCACATTTTATCTTTCCAATTCTTTAGCATGTTGTGACAGTCCACTGATGTACTATCATTTCCTCTTTTTTCACAACAAAACTCATTTTTGATTTTACCATGTTTTTGACATTTTCAAATTTTCTAATGTTTTTGGATTTTCTGAAATTTTCTACTCCCCCTAAAATCCAAACACATTTAAAAGGAAATTTGAAAACTACTAGACTCTTGACCCACTTGAAACATAAAATGAACTGTACAAAAACTTGACAACTGACATCGAATTGCATCAAATCGCCATTCACTAGGCATAAACAATTCACTAGGCATAAACAATCAGAACTCCCCCTTTCAACAAACCATTTTCTCATTTAGATTTCAAAACACTTAAGTTTGTTTTAATCAAAATGATTTTTCTGGAAAATGAGTTTGTTTTTACCACTTGTAAGTTTACCACTTGTTAAGTATGGGGATATGGTTCATCATCTTGTCAGTTTTTATCAAATGTAGTAAATCAAGTACAATTTAATGTCCCTGATTTACCGTTTGCAATTAAGCAACCTCTGTACCAATTGTAAGAATTACCACTTTTAGGATCACAAACAATACCACTTGTAGGTATGACTAACCAATACCAACTGTAGGAATGTTACGTCTACATGCATCATTTTATCAATCAGGATGCCGATTCCTGCTTTGCACTTACTAACCTGGAAGCTCCGGCGTAGTCATTCAACGTGTAAAATTTTAACAATTTTAACAACTTTCATACAAACACTTTAAAATATGAATGATTCCGATTCCTGATCCACGATATAAACTTGGGATCTCCGGCATAGTCCTAAGACTTTACGGGAAACAAACTTCCATCCAAGTCTTCTCAGACTTGATGGCTTTCAGTTCTTGCGCAGTAGGGTTGTAAGTTGCCTTTTTAGTTGCATAAAAATCTTTAACCCCCTTAGCTTTCCCATTCAACATTTTCCCAAAAATTTTCTTAACACTTCCATTGAATGTTTTCTCGACATCAAACTTAGTATTCTCGTTGTAAAACTGATTCGAGATATCAACCTTGCCAACTTTCTTTTTAACTTCTTCAAATTTCAGTGATGGAAACTCATCATCATTCACTGAAATTTTCATCTCAACCTGTGGCTCTTCTGGCTTTGTGGAACCAGATTCATCGCCGACTTTCTCATCAACTTTCTTAACAACCCACACTTGGTTGTCTTTCTATTTCTTTTTATAAAAATTCTTTTTAGAACACTCACCAACCTCATAAGTTGAGTTTTCAAAAATTTTAAATTTTTCGGTTGATGGTTCAATATCAACAACTTTTCCTTTCAACTTGTTAGAAACTCCCTGTTTTGACTTGGCATTTTTCGGACAGTTCCATGCAATGTGACCAGCTTCATTGCATTTGTAACAGGTTCTAGTTTCTTTTGAGTGACAAACTTCAGTTCCATTCTTCTTCTTTTCAGCAAGAAACTCTTGATTTGACTGTCTCCAGAATGGTTTCTTCTGTTCCTCTTCTGCACTTCCACCTGACACAAATTCTGTTTTTGTTTTATAATTTTTCAAATTTTTATGATTTTCTGGTGGAATAAATCCAAGACCTTTCTTTTTGTAGCTACGATTTTGGTTTGGTTTCTTTTGAAAACCAAAACCAGAATTGTAACCCTTTTTCTTGTTTAGACGTTGTTGAACTCTTGAAGTGTACTTTTTAGGTTTTTCAGTAAGATTTAAATCTTTTATTTCAGAAATATTAATTTCTGTCATTTTGAAAACCTTTTTGATCATGTCAAAACGAACACTTCTTATTGGAAACTCTTTGTCAGAGTATAATTTGTCCGAATCATTTAAAGTGTATGCAACTTCAAATGCTTCATCATCCAAATTTGCTTTTGATAACAAAAATTCTTTACTGTAAGCTCTTTTAACCGACGACTTTGGACTGTTGACCGACGAACTTGACCCTCCAGACTCAGATTTTGACTCAGACTCCTCATTAGTATCCAACACCTGATCGACCACCTTTTTGATTAACTCAGACTCATGATCAGTGTTAGACGATGTGAAAGTAACGTCAATGTTTTCTGGTAAATCATCAGTTGTATCGGTTTTAACTTTATATTGACTGCTTTTTCGACTTGCTCCTCATTTGGTTTTCTGGGAGAATAACCTTCCCAGATCGGAGGCGGACACTTGTTATAGCTAGCAGTCGGTTTCTTACCATTATCCTTCTTCTTTGTCTTTTCATCTTGAAAAGCTTCCATACCTGCAACAGTCGGATAAATTCTATCAATAAGATAATCAGAACTAGAATAACTCTGCAATAATCTTCTGATCCTCTCATTTTCAATCTTTTCAGTTTCCAACTCTTGCTTCCATTTAGCACTTTCTTCGATGTAAAAGTTTATAGCTTTCTGCTTCGACATCATCACAACATTCATCATCGTCAAAGCATCTTCCCTCTTAGAGTTTGTCTTTTGAAGACCTGTTACTGTTCTGTTTAAAACGTCATAAGACTCTTTCACATAATTGAAATTGAACAGTAACTGCTCCTTCATCTTCTCATACTCTGCCAACTTCTCATCTTTGGCTGCACATTCTTTGCAAGTCTCCAAACACTTCAAACAAGGCTTGATGACTTCAACAATCTTTTCAACTTCAATAATTTTCTCTACTTCAACCACCACTTTCTCATCTTTAGTCACCTTTTCTGGTTCAGCAATCTTCTCAGCAACACTTTCAGTCTTCATTTCCTTTTGTTCTTTTGCAGCTTGTTTTTCTTTCAGCTTCTCTATGCGATCTGCAAATTATAAATGAAAACTTTCAGGAGATAGATGAGATTTAGCAATGTTAATATGTTTTTCTTCCTCATCATCACTGCTGCTGTCATCAGTTGGTGACTGATCAAACTGTACAGATTTTTCAGAATTATCATCCGATGAACCAAAATCAGATGGTGTTTGATCAAAAATAATTTCCTTTTCTGAACTTTCATCACTTTGTGAACTTTCATCTGAACTCTGTGAGCTTTCTTCAGATGCAACAGATTTTACAGTTTCACCAATAGATTTCATCCATGCAGTAAACATGTCTGGTTCTTTCATAATCTTGGCAATGAAAGCTTTGAAATTTCCATTCTCATCTGCAAACATATCCCAGCTGAAGCCTTCTGGTAGCCTCTCATCATCTTGATCGACTATGCATGCTTTGCTATCAGGAGATATATAATTGTTCCAGTTGAAATCTACCAAACACGCTCTCTTGGAATCCTCAATCTTTCTACCATGAGCCGTCTGTGAATCTTGTGATTGACCAACCTGTTGATAAATGGCTTTCCGGTAGGAATCATCTTTTCGAAACGGATTCTGAGCACCACTAGCTTCCCTGTTCTTGCATTCCCGTTTGAAATGGCCTTTCTCCCTGCATCGAAAACAAGTAACTTTAGATTTATCAAAACCTAAAGTAGATACATGAGCATCAAGAAAGTCATTTCTCCCGGTAATCGTTTTGAACTTTTCAGCACGTCTAAGAACACTAGCTAGACACCATTTGATGTCCATTAACTCCATTTCTTCGGCGTCTATTTGATCGTAATCCTCCTTTGTGAGCATAGGATTTCCGATTCGACCAGCCACTAGACCCTCATAAGATAACAACACAGAACCAAGTAGAGCCATGTGGTCTTTAGCAGTGTCTTCTGAAAAACTTTGACCTTCTGGAAGATTTAGAGCGATATTGCACTGAATCACATAGCCATTTCCTGTCTTTGTGCTTTGAGACTGAAAACTCGTGTTTGACTCTTTAGGATTTACACTTGGAAATGATGAAAATCCACTGCTGCTTTTGTTTGATCCCTGATCAGCTTTTTCTGATGAATCCCCAGCACTGAATGCAGTTTGGATTTTCGGACTTCTCTCAGATTCTGGAATTGGAATACTACCTTTATAATACATCTTTACGTCCTGTTGACCACTCGGACTGTTCATCCTTGCGATCCTTTGCTGTTCCAAATCCTGACTCTCGATCTTTTCTATGAACTGAGAAATAGTTAACCCATCATAAACACCCGTATTTTTTAGAATCATCAAATACGTTCCCCACTCTTTCTATGGTAACGCATCGGCTAGCTTGTCTACCCACTCTTCACGATCTTTTGTAATACTCAACATCGACATTGATCGTACAAGGTGGCAATAGCGTTCAATCAGCTTCTTTGTGTCCTCTCCTGGTAAACTACTGAACAAATCAAACTCTTTCTTGAGCAGTGCCTTTTTTCTCTTTATCATATTCTCACTACCCTCAAATTTGACTTTAAGTGCATCCCAGATTGATTTTGCAGTTTTGTCGTGCTGAAGCAATATGAATATGTCTTCTTTGATTGCTTGTTGAAGCAGACTTATCATCATTTTCTCAGCTTTGTACATAACCCGTTCTTGATCTGTAAACTCAGATAACTCTTTGAGAACCTGCAAATCTGTTCGAGGCAACACGTATTTCTTCAGTATACATTCCCAAGACCTAAGATGGTTTGCCTGAACCCAGTTCTCGAATCTGTCTTTCCACCCGTAGTATTCTTCGATACTCATCAATTTCGGGGGCTTTTGGGTGGTTCCTGTCTCATTTTCCAAACTCATAGCTTGAGCAATAGCAACTGGGCCAGACGGTGTTGCAAACGCGTTATAGAACTCAGTATCCATGATGACTTAGTACGTTTTTCAAGATCAGTGACAAATAAACGAAATCAAGTGTCTGTGCACAAAAAGCGAAATCCCAGAAGTCCTTAAAAGCGAAATCAGATGATCATATGAGCGAAACCTGATGTTCCAAAAAGCGAAATCCCTTAATTTTGTGTCACAAGAGCGAAATTAGGGTTTTGTAGGTTCACAAAAGCGAAATCAGATGCAATTTTGAGCGAAATCAGTGTTTTGGGTGTCCCAATGAGCGAAATCAAGCTGACATATAAGCGAAATCATGAAATGTCCGAATGAGCGAAACCTAATCGGAGGTTAATTTGATCCATTTTTAGTCCGAATTTCAGTGTCAAACTTTCCAGGGTTTGTCTATGTCCAATTGTCTATGATCTGTGAAATTTTGAGTGAATTTTGACTGGTACAATTTTCTGAAATGATAAAAGAAGGTGTAGAAGTAAGAAAACAAGATGAAATCCAGCTAATCTCTGCAGAACTCCTCCTCCTGAGCTCTGATACCACTTGTAGGATCATGATCTGACCCGAACGAGTCGTTCAGAGGTGTTCTTCTCTGTTTCAGGTGCGGAATAACAAGAAACGAAGATAGAAACAGCTGATTCTTCACTAAAACTGCTAATTGTATTGATTAACACTCGATTACACGCAGTTCTTCACACCGGCAGAGCTTCGGTATGGAATACAAGGACTGAATATATGATTTCGCTCTTGAACACATATATATAGTGTTGATGATTTCGCTCCAAGGACCACATGTCCACATGAGCAAAATCAGTCATGTCCAAATAAGCGAAATCAACAACTATTTGACTCTATGAGCGAAATCATGACCTAAGACACATACATTCTCATATTTTCTCGTAAAACGTGCCCTAATCTATACAATGCAATGTAAGACTCGATCCAAGACGAAGTCGACAGATGTAGTGCACCAACACGAATGATGATACTCTCATCATGCATGGAGAAAAACGAGACGCGCCTCTTCGAATCATCAGTTGCATGAAGGCATAGAAGTGCCTGAGGAAAGGATGTGTCGCTTTCCTAGCACACGTTAGAGACAAGAAGGCTGAGGAGCCGAAACTCGAAGACATTCCTGTGGTGAAGGAATTCCCTGATGTTTTTCCCGAAGATCTGCCAGGACTACCTCCGCAACGACAAGTCGAATTTCGTATAGACTTGGTTCCAGGAGCCGCTCCTGTAGCCAAGGCTCCCTATCGACTTGCACCATCCGAAATGCAAGAATTATCTACACAACTCCAGGAGTTGTTGGATAAAGGATTTATAAGGCCAAGCTTCTCACCCTGGGGAGCTCCAGTATTATTCGCGAAGAAGAAGGATGGAACGCTGCGGATGTGTATCGATTACAGAGAACTGAACAAGCTCACTATCTAGAATCGGTACCCGCTACCGAGGATTGATGACTTATTTGATCAACTGCAAGTATCAAGCTACTATTCCAAGATCGACCTTCGATCTGGATACCATCAGCTGAGAATCCAAGAGGAAAGCGTACCAAAGACTGCATTCAGAACACGCTATGGGCACTACAAATTTCTTGTGATGCCATTCGGGCTGACGAATGCACCAGCGGTCTTTATGGATCTGATGAACCGCGTATGCAAACCATATCTCGATAAATTCGTGATTGTATTTATCGATGATATCCTGATTTACTCGCGAACGAAAGAAGAACATGAGCAACATCTCAGAACCATCTTGGAACTACTGAAGAAAGAGAAGCTTTATGCAAAGTTCTCGAAATGCGAATTCTGGATTCGCGAAGTACAATTTCTTGGTCACGTTGTGAATGAGAAGGCATTCATGTAGACCCGTCCAAGATAGAAGCAATAAAGAATTGGGAAGCTCCCAAGACCCCAACTGAAGTTCGTCAATTTTTGGGCTTAGCGGGCTATTACCGACGTTTCATCGAGAACTTCTCAAAGATAGCTCAACCGCTAACGACCCTTACACAGAAAGACAAGCTCTGCGATGCACCAATACTATCATTACCCGAAGGCACTGACGACTTCGTGGTATATTGCGACGCCTCACGACAAGGCTTGGGGTGTGTGCTTATGCAGCGCCAAAAAGTCATCGCTTACGCTTCAAGACAATTGAAGGTACATGAAAGAAACTACACCACGCACGACCTGGAGCTGGGCGCAGTGGTATTCGCCTTGAAGATCTGGCGAAACTATTTATATGGTACTCGATGTTCAATTTTCACAGATCGCAAAAGCTTACAACACATATTTGATCAGAAGGAATTGAATATGCGCCAGCGGCGATGGGTCGAGCTGCTAAATGATTACGACTGTGAGATCAAGTACCATCCTGGAAAGGCAAACGTTGTAGCGGATGCGTTGAGCCGAAAAGAAAGGGTTAAGACCCTAAGGGTTCGAGCATTAGAAATGACCATTCGAACGAACCTCACTGCACGCATTCGTGATGCACAACAAGAAGCTCTTAAAGGAGAGAACCGTAAAGCTGAATACCTACGGGGTATGCTGAAATACATGGTGCCAAACGAAGAGGGATCCTTATACTTCAAGAAGCGTATTTGGGTTCCACTTTATGGTGGCATACGAGAAGTCATCCTTGATGAAGCCCACAAATCGAGATATTCGATCCATCCAGGATCAGACAAAATGTATCAAGACTTGAAAGAATATTATTGGTGGCCGAGACTCAAGAGCGACGTTGCTGTCTATGTTGGAAAATGCCTAACCTGTGCCAAGGTTAAGGCAGAATATCAGAAACCGTCCGGCCTACTACAACAACCAGAGATTCCCGTGTGGAAGTGGGAACAAATCTCGATGGACTTCATAACGAAATTACCCAGGACCCCGAGAGGGCACGATATGATATGGGTAATAGTTGATCGATAAATGAAGTCTACGCAGTTCCTACCGATCCGAGAAAAAGACAGCAATGGAAAGCTTGCTGAAATATACTTAAGAGAAATTGTGGCACGTCATGGAGTGCCAATCTCAATCATTTCAGACAGAGATGGACGCTTTGTCTCAAGAATCTGGCAATCATTTCAGGAAGCCTTTGGATCTCAGTTAGATCTAAGCACGGCATTCCATCTGCAAACAGACGGCCAGAGCGAACATACTATACAAACGTTAGAAGATATGCTTCGCGCATGTGTCATGGATCTAGGCGGCAGCTGGGATACTCATCTACCTTTAGTTGAGTTTTCCTACAATAACAGTTATCATACGAGCATAAAATCCGCGCCGTTCGAAGCTCTGTTGGCCGCAAATGCCGATCGCCCTTATGTTGGGCAGATGCCGGAGATAAACATATGGTTGGTCCTGAACTTGTACAAGAGACAACCGACAAGATTGCGCAGATCCGATAGCGCATTAAGGCGGCTCGAGATCGACAAAAGAGCTACGCTGATCCGAAAAGAAAATCAGTAGAATTCGAGGTGGGAGACAAAGTGTTGTTAAAAGTCTCACCTTGGAAGGGCGTAGTCAGATTTGGAAAACATGGAAAGCTGAATCCACGATACATCGGACCATTCAGAATATTGAAAAGAATTGGTACCGTGGCATACAAGTTGGAGTTACCGGAAGAACTTAATGGAGTACATGATACGTTTCATGTATCCAACCTGAAGAAGAGTCCAACACAAGAAAACGTAATCATCCCGATGGATGAAGTACATATTGATGACGACCTCCGATTTACAGAACAACCCGTTGAGGTTACCGACTGGAAAGTCAACAAGACCAGGAGGAGCACTGTTAAACTTATCAAAGTACGTTGGAACTCTAAGCACGGACCCGAGTACACGTGGGAACGTGAAGACCAGTTCAAGGAAAAGTATCCCCACCTATTCAAGAAGACTCCAGCGAGAGTTAGTTCAGCCTGAATTTCGGGACAGAATTCTTTTAACGGGGGGAGACTGTGACAACTGGCACCAAACCGGTAATTTCCGTACACTCTAATCATTATTTAATGACTGCAATTATGTGAATTTCAAATCAGATGCCACCTACACTGAAAAATTGGATTCTAACAGGGGATGACTAAACCAGGGCCAACAAAGTCCCTAGCAGTGGTCCAGTCTCCGGTTTGTCCTTTTGTCTTTTCGGTCTTCGGTGTCCCGTGAACAACCCTATGTGTTATTATGGACGAATTGGGTGGTCTTTATCATGTACTATCCCATAGGAGACCACCGTGCATCTGAGTCAGCTTATAGCACCGAGACTTTGAATTGTGTACAAGATTGGCTACAGTTTACACCAACAATTTACAAGATTCTTAACATTCATGGTCAAACAACTAGATTGAAAGTTAGAAGAAAATGGATGGTAATATTGTGCTTTATATTTTTAAATCTATCTACACCCCCCCCCAAATCTAATTAACACTCTGTTGCTGCATATTGTATGTGGATACATAGTAAGTATTGATGTAGTGGCTAGTCCTATACGCCGGGTATATGCCAATACCCGGCTTGTACGCGACAAATGTATTATTTTCTTCAAGCATAAGCAGTTATTTTGTGTTTTTTTTGGCTATACGCCTCGTATTGACCAATATGAGATGTGTAATTTTTTTTTTTTTTTTTTTTTTTTTTTTTTGTGTGTGTAACATTTATCGCTATAGTTTTTTTTATAAAAAAATAATACATACAATATTTATCGTTTTAATACTATAAATATTACGAAACTTTTTATTTTATATTTTTGTAATTTTTTACTTTATAAAATCCAAATGTTATATCAAAATGCCGTTTATTATATAATACGATATTGAAGACCTTTCTTGAGAGCCCGGAGATTATCACGAAGGTTTTGGACCCGTTCTACTGACGCGTTACGAAAGGCTGCCTCTAGCGCAACCCATATGTCCCGAGCTGAGGTTAATCCAACAATAATAGACGACGCTTCTTCGGTTAACGTACTTTAAACAAACAACACGTATTTAAACAACCAAAACTGAACATCAGTTTGTACTTACGTAACAAAAGAAAAGTTGCAACTGAATATGAAAAACAAAGCTACAAAGAATGACCACGTTCGAAGGAACCTGATTTGCGGGCGTATTTAGACCTGACGGACCAGGATTCGGATACTTTCGTGCCGGTGGTGGTGGTCAGGGATCGAGACCATCTGCCTTCCACCTATCATGAAACTCCTCAACCACCCACCCTAGCAAGTCTTCAAGTCAGTCGATGTGACAACTGGCACCAAACCGGTAATTTCCGTACACTCTAATCATTATTTAATGACTGCAATTATGTGCTTAATTGTCAGCAATGTCTGAACACATACTGAACAAGTGAATTCATGCACGTTGTATACTACAAAATATTGCTTTATGCATAAACGAGAGCGTTGCGTCAAAAATACGAGTAAACTCACCGGTAAGACACACTGTGTCAACAGAACTGCAGAAAGCAGTCAGCCAATAAAATTGGAGCCTAGGTGTAGGTCCAACAACAAAAATACATCAAAACCCAAGAGTACATACAAGGGTTTAATATATATACTCTCCGGAAGCATAAATAAGCACTAAAAAGCACCCGAAACGCACTTTAAGTGCAGAATTTTACATAATTCAGCTCTAAACAGCTTTTAGACATGTGAATATTATGCAGAAATGTCGTTTTATTATCCAGAATATTTCCCCAAGTGTTGGGAATCGAAAGGGATACAAAAAGGTACTTAAAAGACACTAAAAAGTGTGATTTAGCACTTTAACGAACCTGTTTATAACCGAACAACCGGACATTACCCGGAACCTAAAAATATTGTCAAAGACATTGTTTTTCCTTTTCTGAGCCAGTTAGGGTCCCCGAATACCCTAACACCCGTTATAAATTATAACACACTAATACCTTATTTTAATCACCTATCTAACATAACTAACCACTAACTATTAGTTAAAACCAAACCAAATGCCCCCCCCCCCTTGCAACCGTTCGGTTCCCCCTAGGGAACACACACATCACCAACTTTTGATTTATTTATTTGCCTATGTCTCATATCTAATATACATAATATCCCATGGATAATTAGAGTGAATGGATTATTTAATTACATGCAAGATCACTTACATCAACACTTTACAAAAAAAATTGGCACTCTCTTTCTACTTTGGCTAACTCTCGGCCGATCACACACACCCATATCCACACATTTTCCAATTTCAATCTTGCAGTCCCACTCACTTACAAAGGTGAAGGATCACATACGAGGAGACCAGGTGCTTACGGATTGCCAAGGACCTCACCACAACGCTATTAACCACCCGTTTTTCGTCTAGTTTCTTCCCTAGCTACGAGCTAGTAGTAAGTGACTCTAAACACCCTATTGATCTTGTCTAAAGTGGTTAATAAGAGATTTGTCGGATAAAAATCATGAACATATAAGATCAAAGTTTAAAGTCTACTAAAAATGATGAACAAAGTGGTTAATGAGCAAATGTTAGTGTAAAACTCTTGGATCTTGTTTTGTTATGATTATTTATTATTGTTGGATGTTAGTAGGGGAACGGATCGTCATCTAACCACGCTAGGTCATGTTCATGGAACATGAACTAGCACTATGTTTAGTGTAAAAATAACTAGATGACGAACCCTTTCACTCACAAACATGAACTTGTGTAAAAACGATTTTTCTTATGAAATGGAGTTCTAAACTAGTTGATCTACGGATCTACAAGTGGTATTTTTGAAGAACCAAGTGTATGATGAAATCATGTTTAAAAAGCCGGATCTTTCTCAAAATAAAGACATTTTTGAGAACCAAAAAGTGTGTAGACACTTGTGTAACGAAAGGATTTAACCAAGAAATATTTTTGTAAATACCGACTAGAAGTTGCAAAACTTCATATTCTTTAAAAAATAAAGTTTTCGAGATAATGATTTTATTTTTTAGAGATGGAAAGATTTACTAAATGTGCTAGTAAGTTACTACACATTCTTGTAAATATTCAAGTTCATGAAATGGAGAAATTAGTGATTATTGTTGATGATTATTGTTGATAATTGTTGTTGATGATTGTTGACGATTTAAAAGAAAATAAACACATGTTTTGAAAACATGGGAAACCTCCATTTTTAGGGGAGACTCTGTCAAAATTTTTATAAATTTTGACACTTAGAAAAATATAAGTTTTTGAGAAACTTATTCCCTAAAAATGTATTTAAGAGTATTACCAAGGTTTCCCTAAATTTTGGTGATAAGAAATGAGGATTTCTTCAAGAATAAAAATGGATATAAGTATGTATATTTTTGAGGAAAAAAATATATATTATTATTTTATCACCAACTTTTGTGCTAAGTGTATAAAGTATGTGTTATACGTGCTAGCGTATTAAGACTTAAAAATACACTAAATACTCATGAGGAGTATAAACATAAAAATACACATACAACATACAAGATACATAATTCGGGTGCAAAGTGCAAAACACGAGATACTTATATTAATTTTAGAGAAAATAATATAAGTAAGATACTTAGTTAAAAATATAAAATATTTTTAACACAAGAATATATACACCAAAGAGAGTGACCGTACTTGTGCGATACAAGTCTAGTGACTAACGTTAAGAAAACGCGTATAGGTTACGACGTTAATTAAGCAAATCCGGTGAAGTTTACGACGCAAGGAACGCAAAGTTGTGAGTTCATGCTCCCCCTTTTCTTTTAACTGTTTTCAGTTTTATAACTTCGGGGGTGAAATACATGTACAAATATTATAATGTTTATAAATGGTATGATAACAAGAAACGCACTTGGTGAGGACGAGAACCAAGTAGGATGCGTTATGAGAAATGATAACAAGAAACGCACTTGGTGAGGACGAGAACCAAGTAGGATGCGTTATGAGAAATGATACGAGAAATCGTGTCACGAATACGGTACAGAAGCACCATTAATCAACAATATACCTAGACCGCAGAACAAAAGGTTAGATCTAACGGGTGCCGGGCAGCCACACTCTCGGTGAGGGCGAGAATCGAGTAGTGCTTTTGTGTCTCAGAATATACCAATTAAATGCCTAAGGTTTGGTGACTTCCTATGTCGTGTCACATGTTAATGGCTTTGCAACCCATTAACAATCCTGATACTTACATGAATACTGTATTTACATAAAATTCATACCATACAAAAACTTGATTTATAACTTGAAGTACGTGGGGTACTCAAGAAAACGGGAATTATACTTGAGTACGTGGGGTACTCAAGAAAAACCTGAATTATACATAAGTACGTGGTGTACACATGAATACTTGATTTATATATGAAAACTTGATTTATACATGACACAAACTATGTTTTCATACAAAGTATACAAACGTGAAATACAAAAACTGCATGAATTCACACCAACATTATGTTGACGTTTTTTTTTTCCAAAACTCACATGTATTTCAGGTAACTAGGATGGATGTGCGCGTGGTCTTACTCATGCATGTGGATGTCGCTTTGTTTATCTTTAAATAAAGTTATGACTTTTAAGACATTATGTTATCTCGTGTTGTAAACACTTGACATATGTTTTCAGTAATGTAATATTTGAAGTTATTTTTGAGCATGTAGTATGTTTACTCTTCGTATGCAATGAGAACCTTTCATGATCACACCTCGTGCTTCCGCCGCAGAAAGGGGTGTGACAGTCGATCTGGCGAGTAATCGTGTGTTAAAAGGCTAGAGGCAGGCCTGCATCTCGCTATAGTTTTTTTTTATAAAAAAAATACTACATACAATATTTGTCGTTTTAATACTATAAATATTACAAAACTTTTTATTTTATATTTTTGTAATTTTTTTACTTTATAAAATCCAAATGTTATATCAAAATGCCGTTTATTATATAATAATACGATAAATGACAATTAATCGAAACTAAACTACTATTTGATACGTAACAAACCAAACATGCTAAATTCTCTAAACAAACAACACATATTTAAACAACCAAAATTGAACATATATAACATCAGTTTGTACTTACGTAACAAAAGAAAAGTTGCAATTGAATATGAAATACAAAGCTACAAAGAATGACCACGTCTATGCCGACGGAACCTGATTTGCTGGCGGATTTGGACCTGACGGACCAGGATCCGGATACTTTCGTGCCGGTGGTGGTGGTCGGGGATCGAGACCATCTGCCTTCCACCTATCATGAAACTCCTCAACCACCCGCCCCGGCAAGTCTTCAAGTCGGTCGATTTGGCGAGTAATCGTGTGGTAAAAAGGCCAGAGGCAGGCTTGCATCTCGGGGATGGGTCTCAAGCTAAAATATGCGGGAAAAGGTCTATATTACTATTGGGTAAAATGAAGGAGCAAAGATTAATGACTGATATTCATTATATCCCTAATTTACGTAGTAATATAATTAGTCTCTGATTGGTGCGAAATCTAACATATATTTTATATAAAATGAAGCATGCTTTTACTGTTTTCTTGTATTAGTTTTGAAATAAGTCGTTTATTTCTTCACATTTGATTTCCAGAGTAAAAAAATGCATAAACCAACAAAAGGAGCAAATTCACGACGCAAAACAAATTTGCAAGAACGTGCTCCAGCCAAACGCCTCCGTGCTTCATTCCCTCAGAAAAGACAAAAGATGATCTCTGACATGTGGTCGTGCCTAATAAAACACGCCTCCCCTGTCACCTTGCAGCAGACAAGACAAAATAGGTCACCACGCACGGGCTGTGCCTCCCTTGGTCACCCCCCATGGAATATCCAAAGAAGATTTGCAAATCTAAGGACAATGGGACCCATAAAGTTGACTTGGGCCATGCCTCATCTCACACGTCCCGTGCCTATTTATGAATTATGAGAATAAGAGACAAAATGGATAGAGAAGGCTCTCACATGGGCCTTGCCTCGTCAGGCACGTGGCCGTGCCCCTCCCCTATTTCATCCTATAAATATGGAACTTGGGTTGCCATTCTCTTCATCTTTTGGCACCCACTCTCTCTCACTCACCACTACTATCCACCACATCTCCATCTTGTATAGAGTTTGGTTTGTCTTAGGATCCAAGATTGTAAGAACTTATATTTATAATAATTCTATCTTGTTGATTAGCATATTTATTCATACAAGCTTGATGATGTTTATCATTATGGCCATTCTTGGCTAAAGTTCTTGCATCACTTGGTGAAGATCAACCTTTAACGTATTTTTAGTTTCTTAGTTTTGGACTTTTAGTTTGGCGTGTGTTTATGATTTTGAATATGATTTTGTTATATTGAAAATGAGCTTTAATCCATCCATTATTTTGTGTTTTTTGATTCATGTATCCATGTCTTTACGTCTTTATAAATACACGTTAACTATTTGGAAGGGGGTTAGAAGTGTGGTTTTGGTTAAGTTCTTGCCTTACATGCAGAGGTGGTATACTCGATGTGCAAGGAGTTTGTTTTTCACATCCCTACTACCCTTAAGAGATAACACAAAATCAAGGGAATGATAGTAGATAATGAGTCTAATCCCTTATAATCAATACTTATATAATACTTTTTCTAGCCTTGCAGGGTGGTTGCCTTACTACTTCCAACCAATATAGCCGAGTGTAATGTTCGCCAAAAGGAAACCTATTACTTTATGGCATAATAGCACACAAATTCATTTTCTTTATAGAATGACTTTAGGTGGGTTCTTTCGCAAAGTACTTGGGAGAACACTTCGAAGAGGCGTATTTTTCGTATAATGCCAAAGAAGTTAATTTAGACATTATTGGGAAGTCGGACCAAGTGATTCCTTTTGTTATTATTTTCTTTTAATTTTTTTTGTTTAAAAACCTTTCACAAACTCACTTTTTGGTTTGACTGGACGTTGATAATTGATAACATTCTGGCATTGAAAGCTCTTGTGTCCTTATATGATCTCAGTATCTTACATTCGCCATACTACGCTAATAGTGGGTGCACTTGCCCTAATGTATTGTGGAAGTGATTGTATTCTACCTTGTTTGTAAATTTATAGCTTGAAATTGTGTTAAAAACCGACCTAATATAGTTAATATTTCTATACATATCTCGACACGTCAGTCTCGGTCAAGCAACGGAGTATGAATGCGATATACATATGAAAGGAGATTATTTATTAATGGGTGATGATCGGTTGGTAAAATTTAAAGTATTAATATATTTAAGTTTGCTAAGATATGCAAAATTTACTTCTAGACTACACTACTTTGAGATGGTTTGTATTTTGCAGGCATCAACAGATTTAAAGTGCATTTTGGAAGTTTACCGGGGCCTTGGGGATGAAGTTAAGAAGTCCCAAGGTGACACGTGTCAGTGGTGGATCAATTTGGAAGCAAACATTGCGGAACAGTAAGACAAGCTAGCATGAAACACTCAGTGATTCAAACGGGCATATGTTATGTTAGGAAATGAGTTCCAGAAACCATAATCTATGAAGCTTGAGTATGTTGGGATTGAACCCTACCAAAGGAACAGTTGATTAAAGCCAAAACTGGATCAGAACAGTGGATCCGGCATAAGCACTGCTGTATACAAGTCTCTCCCCTTGAAAGTCATTCTAACAACTGATGGCATGTATCCACTGTCCTTATACAACTGTTGTTCTACAAACAACTGATCAAGTTAAAGACTGATGAAGACTAAAGCCCTGATGATCAATCTATTGTTATGGGTCAAGCACTACTGAAGAAACAAAGTACTGCTGGAGTCACAACAGTGGAAGGAGAAAGCAGTAGTTTAGTCTTTCCTTTGTAATGCATTGTAATCAGTAGTTAGCTAAACAGTGCTTGTATTAGGTCAGTAGTTTCAGGTTGTTAGGAGGTTAGATGTCACTTTCATGGTGACGTCAGCCAAGATGCTTCAGTGGTTTGCTCGTGCCTATAAATAGAACAGTACCCTGTACTGTTCTATTGGCTCTCTCACCACTTGTCTTCTTGTACGAACAATCACTGAGAGCTCAGGCTGAGGGGGGGTTTGTGATACATGCATGCATTGTAATTGGTGTTTGAAATAAATTCAATCTTTCGGTTCTATGTTAAAATGTGTGTTGAAAGCATTTCTCCTATTTGATTGTGTGTGAAAGTTTGTTTCCATTTATATTCCGCTGCAATTACTTGTCCAACTTCATCATTATCAAACGTAAAACACAATCAATTGAAACTCAGATCCTAACAATTGGTATCAGAGCAATTTAAACCCAGATAGTCTTCAACCTATGAAAGATCATTGGACTCTTCAACCTATGAAGAGATTGAGGAATACCAATTTAAACCCAGATGGTCTGATGAGTGTGACATTCTTGAAAATTTCAAACCCATGGACTTCACAACCACTGATGGTGTTAAATCTCCCAAAGCAAAGGTCATTCCTCTCAAAGACATCCCAACAGTGGTTCAAAACTCTGTTGCAAAGGAGTCTGAAAAGAGGAAAAAGAGAGAAAAGGTTAAAAACTTATTTTGTGATTTCTGTGAAAAGAAGAATCATCTAACAAAAGACTGTTTTCATCTAAAAGCATATGATATCAACAAAACAAGTGTCATTGGGCCTGCTGAAAGCTGCACCATCTGTGGCAAATCAAACCACAAAACTCAAGAATGTGTGTATCTCAAATCCTTTGATGTAAAAAAGAATGAGTACACTGCAAAAACATCCTTGAGTTCATCAAATTCATCTGTCAAATTCACCAAGAACCAACCACTGTTTGTGCCAGTTCAAACAGCTGTTTCAAAACAGCTGAACCAAACCTCTGTTAAAAGAGATGTTCAGGTGACTGATGCACCCCCTGCCAATCAATACCGAAGAGGTAAGGGACAACCACCACACCAAAGGATCCCACATGTTTATGAGGCTTACAAAAATCCTTCTAAACCAAGAGTGAACAAGCATCTTTTTGGGTATCAGCAGATAATTGGGCAAGACCCCCAAGAGTGGTTAGAGAAAAACAGTTCTAAAACTGTCCAAACCCCTGAGCTAACCACTGTCCATCCACATGAACTTAACCTAGACACTGTTGAGACCCCATCCAAAGCCTTATTGGCTTTGGAGACCCTAATGAACTAATCTTTTACTACATGTGCAGGGAGCTTCTGCATGCTTAGATAGTCTTTGGTATGTAGATAGTGGAGGCTCCAGGCACATGACAGGATGTAGAGCCCTTCTCAAAGATTTCAAAACTCATGGAGGGGGTGATATATCCTTTGGCAATAATAGTAAAGGAAAGGTTTTGGGGTCTGGTACAGTTCAGTCTGGTAAAGTTAAGCTTGAAAATGTCAATCTAATAGACAATCTAAAATTCAACCTCTTAAGTGTCTCTCAAATGAGTGATTAGGGCTATGGCTCATTCTTTACAAAAGAGTGTTGTAGGATTGTTGGACCAGAAATGGTTGAAAAGATTGAAGAAATAATAAAAAATGGAAAAACCCAACTTGTTGCTCAAAGAAGTGGCAATGTTTATGCGGTGGATATGTCAAAAGAGAGCCCCAGGACTGATGCCTGTCTGTTCTCAGCTGCCTCTAACAAAGAGACAGAATTATGGCACAGGAGATTGGGGCACACAAATCTCAAGACAATCACTGCTATTTCAAAACAGGGGTTAGTAAGAGGTTTACCTCAAAAACTGTTCACCTGTCCTGAGCATTGTGTTTCCTGCCTAAAAGAAAAACAACATAAAAGCTCATACAAATCAATTGAAGAGTCCAAAACAACCAAGTGCTTGCAAATGCTTCAAATGGATTTGTATGGCCCAGTTAAAGTCATGAGTCTTAGGAAGAAAAGATATTGTTTGGTTATTGTTGATGACTTTTCTAGGTTTACATGGACTTACTTTTTACACTCCAAAGATGAGACTGCAGGCATTTTGCAAGACTTTGTTACACAGGTTGAAAAACAGTTTGACTTGCCAGTAAAAGTCTTCAGGAGTGACAATGGCACAGAGTTCAGAAACAAGGAGTTAGATGATTTCTATGTGTCAAAAGGGATTGTAAGGCAGTACAGCATTCCAAGAACACTAGAACAAAATGGGGTTGTTGAAAGAAAGAACAGGACTTTGATTGAGGCTGCCAGAACTATGCTTGCTGATTCAGGTTTGCCATTAACTTTTTGGGCAGAGGCAGTAAACACTGCTTGCTATGTCCAAAACAGAGTTTTAATCAATCCCAGGCATCAAAAGACTGCCTATGAACTGCTATATAAAATAAAGCCATTAATTTCATATTTCAAAGTTTTTGGCTGCCCATGTTTCATTTTAAACTTAAAAGATTCTATCTCAAAGTTTGCAGCCAAAATTGATTTAGGTTATCATCTGGGATACTCAACCACTGCTAAGGCCTACAAAGTGTTCAACACAAGGACTAAGACAGTGGAAGAGACTTTGAATGTAAAGTTCAATGAACTTTCATAAATGAAAATCCCAGTAAACCCTGCAGAATTATTTGATCTTGATAAATTCACATTTGAAAGTGTTGCTGTCAAGACTAACAATGCAGGTCCATCAGAAAATCCTCCATCAGACTATGGTTATGAAGTCATCATTCCTCAACAAAAGTCTGCTTCAATGGGAAGAGCAGCAGATGTTCAAAACAGCTGTCAAAGCTCATCCACTGCTACCTCAACAGTTGTTGACCAAAGTAGCCAATCTACATCAACCACTGTTGACAAAAGCCATCAAACAGTGGATAAAAGTCAACAAGTTTTCACACCTGTTCCTCCTATTCCTCCACCTCCATTTGAAGCCACTGCTGGATCATCAAAGTCACCAGCAGTGGTTAGCTCAGATGATACACATCTGTAGCCTTCACCATTAAATGCCATTGTTCCATACAAATGAGATCTAATCTTCTTGAAGTCTCATCCACCTGACCAAATCATTGGCAACATCAGTGAAGGGGTGCTCACAAGAAGTCAATCCCAAAACATTTGTCTTTTTGCTGGTTTCCTATCTCTCCATCAGCCAATCAAGTACCAAGAGGCACTTAAAGACAACAGCTGGGTAGAAGCTATGCAAGAGGAGCTCCAACAGTTTAAAAGACAACAAGTATGAGAACTTGTTCCACTGCTAGAGGGTGTGAGTCCTATTGGCACAAAGTGGGTCTTCAAGAACAAAACTGATGAAAGGGGTATTGTTGTCAAGAATAAAGCTAGGCTTGTGGTTCAAGGTTTCAGACAGGAAGAAGGCATTGACTATGATGAAACATTTACTCCTGTAGCCAGATTGGAAGCTATCAGACTGTTCTTGGCCTTTGCTGCCAACCACAACATCAAGGTGTACCAAATGGATATCAAATGTGCTTTCATCTATGGTAAGATTCAAGAAGAGGTATATGTTTGTCAACCTCCAGGCTTTGAGGATCCATTTAATCCAAATCATGTCTACAAGCTAAATAAAGCTTTGTATGGACTAAAACAAGCACCTAGAGCCTGGTATGAAACTCTTTCCACCTTCCTACTTTCCATTGGTTTCACAAGAGGTAGAATAGATAAAACACTGTTTTTAAAATGGAGAGGGAAGGACTTGATGATTGTCCAGATTTATGTGGATGACATCATTTTTGGAAGCACATGTAATAAAATGTGTGAAGAGTTTAGGCAACTCATGACAGCTGAGTTTGAGATGAGTGCAATGGGTGAACTCCAGTGCTTTCTTGGTCTCCAAGTAAGGCAACTGTAAAATGGCACTTTTATCCATCAAGGCAAATATGCCAAAGAACTTTTAAAGAAATTTGAGATGGATGATTGTAAGCCATGCAGTACACCCATTGCAACCAATAAAATTGTCATGTCTGATGAAAATGATGATTTGGTTGATCAAACTTTATATAGAAGCATGATTGGGTCTTTATTGTACCTAATTGCATCTAGGCCAGACATCATGTTTGCAACATGTGTTTGTGCAAGATCCCAATCAGCCCCTAGAAAGTCAAACTTAATTGTTGTAAAAAGGATATTCAGATACCTAAAAGGTGCTCCCACACTTGGTATCTGGTATCCAGCTAATGGAAATATCAAGCTTTCAGGTTTCTTAGATAGTGACTTTGCTGGATGTGACAAGACAAGGAAGTCCACTTCAGGAGGGTGCCAATTCCTAGGCAGTTGCTTAGTGTCTTGGCAAAGCAAAAAGCAAGCAGCTGTTTCCACATCCACTGCTGAGGCAGAGTATATAGCTGCTGGAAGCTGTACAACCCAACTGCTTTGGCTTCAAAATAAATTGCTAGATTTTGGTATCACTGCCCTAAAGACACCTCTCATGTTGGACAGCCAGGCAGCAGAAAATATCATCAAAAATCCAGTCTCCCATTCAACCACCAAGCACATTGATATCAGACATCACTTTGTGAGGGATTGCTATGAAAAAGGTTTGATTTCTCTACACCATGTTCCAACTAAGGATCAGCTGACAGATGTGCTAACAAAAGCATTAGACACATCAACCTTTGAAAGCTTGATCTCTAGGATTGGCATGCTGAACATGGAATAACAAGCAAAATCTTGTTTTTCTATGAATCAAAGCATTAAAATGTTTTCAGGAAATCAAAAATCCATCCTTAAAAATAGCTAAAAATGAATTTTTCATTAAATCCTTAAAAGTCTGCCATAACAACTGTTTTGTTCAAACATCTGTTCCACTAAAAGCTGTCCACTGCTGAAAGTCAACCCCTATTCTCTCATTTCCTTGGTAATCACTATTGTTCAAAATCAGTGTTTTCATCCACTGATAGTTAAAATCACCCACTGCTTTCATTATAACCATTGCAACCACTAATAATTGCCCCATCAGTGGTTTCCTTAACAACTGTCTTCCATTATTCATCAGGGGTTGGCACGTGGACAGTACATAGCGGTCATATCTTTTGTAACCGCTGTCATGTCAGCATTCACTTTTTCTCTTTATAAAACCCCTCTCAAACCCCAAACAGAGTTTTCACTGTCGAATCGAATTCAAAATTCCTTTCTCAAAGCAGTTACCATCCAATTCTCTCCAAATCACTCATCTTCTTCTTCCTCAAATGACAAAATCACCGTCTTCATCACCACAAAAAGACACTCAAATGGCCACCGAAACCCCAGAAATTACATACAAAGCTCCCCACAACTACTTGGGTCTCTTGACAAAACCAAGCCATACTGAAACCTTCAATTCCATCATTGATGCTATGTCGTCTTCAAAGTACAAAACTTTGTTGACTACTGATGCTCCGTTTTTTTACCACAATCCATTTCAGAAGTATTTGAACTCGATGATCTGCAAGGTAAAACTTCTTTTCCCAAAATCGAGTATCAAACAGATTTTATTGAAAGGGGGTATGCTGAGGAAATGAAAAAGGACACCTTACAAAAAGGTAGTTTTCCTCCTGCAACAAGATTTTTATTCCATACCCTTTTGATGTGTGTTTCAAATAAGACCACTGCTTTTAATGAAATACCATTAAAGATCCAATACCTGGGTTATGCTATTTTATATAATGAAAATTTTAACTATTCCCAGGAGATCTTTGATGATTTGGTCAAAAATGTTGATAAAAAATCATTTTTACTGTTTCCAAGGTTCTTGAGCTTCTATTTTCAAAAGAAATTTGCAAAGGATAATGCTCATGTGCTTATCCAGGGTGAACCATTTCAAATAAATGGCCTTACATCTGAAACATTTACAAGGCTTGTAAAAGTTTCCAAAACAAAAACAGGGGTTCCTGAGCAGAATTTAGCAGCTACCACTGCTCCTCAGGTATCTGCTACTGAGCCCACTGCTCTAGGTGATCACAACAGCAAAACAACTGCTGTGAAACCCACACCTAAAACCACCAGAAAACCAAAACCAAAGAAAACACAAAAACCCCCAAACCCACAAAAAAGGCAACTCTGGAAGATGAGATCCCAGAGCAACTGCCAGTGACAACACAAAAGTCACTAAAAACCACTGCTGCTACTTCCTCCCAGCAGTTGGTAGAAAGATCTCAACCCATGCCTCAAACTCCTCCTGCTTCTTCTAAAAAAGAACAGGTTGTAAGAAGAGGGACACCAAATTATGATGCTATGGAATCAATTGAATCCATCATCCACAGCCCACTTCCCGGGGCAAATTCGCTTTCTACACCCATACTCACTGCCACAATTCCCCCACAAACAAAACTCTTGTTGGATGCTCTTGATTTAAACCAGATACAAACCAGTCCTTCTCACTCACCTGTCAATGAGAATATACCCCAACAAGTGACTGGGTCTGGTGTTTCAATCATTGCTAACCCACCAAAAACACCTGAGGAGGTTACACCCCTTGAGTTACAAGTAACTCTTGGTGGTAGTTCAAGTGAAGCAGCTACTACAAGTGCTGAACCCACTGGTTTGCACTTGGACAGTGGTTTCATCAATAAGACTTCCTTGAAGGCAATTTCTTCTCTGGAAACACGAGTGTTTCCAGCATTCACTGGTTCACTAAAAAGTGTTTCTCATTTTGAAGGATGAAGTCCCTAGTACCAAGAACAAGGGGCATCAGTGGCTGATTTTTGGGATACAATCCCTCAGACAACCACTGTTACAACCACTGCTAGTGGGAAATCAGATGATCCCATTAAATTGGGTGATGGTTTAATGTACCAAGAATTGACGGATAGAGTTGATAAACTGGATACATCTGTTGCAGAAATCAAAGACATGCTGCAACAGTTGTTGAAAGCACAAAAGGTACCATCAACTGCTGCTCCAGCTCAAGCACCTGCACCACCACCTACTCCTGCTGGAAATGAGCTCTGGAGTTTATTTCAACCTTTGCTGATCCACCAAAGAGAATATGCTGATCAGCAACATGAGATACAAGTTCAAAAGATCATAAATCTCATGGAAGCAATGTTTAAAGATACATATGCAGATATCAAGGCTATCAAGGCCCATTTATTGAACACCACTGGCACTGCTCCTCCCTCTATCATCTTTGTGGATAATCCACCACCAGCTGATGCCAAAAAGGGGGAGAAATTAAAGCAGTTGAAAAAGAAGGGATATGAAGATGGGTTGTATATTGCACCAGACAAGTCTAGTATGCTTGCAGACATCCCTAAGCCAGATGGGTCTAAAAAGGTTGATGTAACCACTAATGTCATTGCTGATGCAAAAGCAAGGGTAAAAAGGGATATGGAGGCAAAGGATAAAGCAAGGTTTAAACAGGAGAAAAGAGTTTTTATGGAGATGAATGAGCAGGGTACTTCTGAGCCAAAGGATAAAGAAAATCCTGAGCAGAAAAGGAAGTAACCCACTAGAAAAGTGAGGCAACCCAAGACCACACCATCCAGATCCACAAAACATACTTCCAAACCTTCCAAAAGCTCCACACATCAAACCTCCAAACCAACAACTGTTGTAACTCCTGTTGTATCAACAACTGTTGGTACTTCAGTGGTTTCAGCAGTTGTTAAACCAACAACCACCACTTCAACACACACCACAACTACTGCTCCCACTTCAACCACTGCCTCACCAAAAATCACTTCTCCACCAAAAACAACTTCATTACCACCAACACCTCTTGCCAAAAAGCAGAAGACATCAGGTGACATATTAACTGTTGTAATGACAACAGTGGTTGAAACACCAGGTGTTTCAACAGCTGTTAGTCAGCCACCTTCCACTACAATAACCACCACTCAAATCACCACCACTGAACCAACCAAAACACCACCAACCTCTCCTAATCCAAAAAGGAGAAGGGTAATTTTGGAAGATGATGATTCTCCATCACCACCACCAACATCTTCACAACCTTTGTCACTTGCTATAATTCCTAACCCTGTTCCAATTTCTTCTGCACAAGCTTTTAACCCAAACACTGCCATTGTTTCTCCAGCTGTCCAGTATCCTTTAGAGCTTGCAGCTGTCAGAGAAGAGATCAAATCTTTTTACTATGAAGATGACCCTGCTAAAAGAAATTTGCCATCTCTTCAAGGATATCCAAGACCGAACAACATTGAAGAATATTTGAAGTTAAAAGGTCAACAAGCAGAGGATATCTCTAAAAGAAACACAAAGGGTAAATCTAACAAGGAAATCCAAAGATACTATCAATTCCTTCTTACTTAAGTAAGTACTTTGGAAAGGTTCTCAAAGAATCTTTGTCAGCAACTGTCAGAGAGAGATGATGAATCATTGCAAAAAGATTATGTTGAGCACATTATGGCTTTCAAAAGGTACAAAGGTGACAAAGCTCAATACAAAGAATGGACAGTGGGTGAACTAAAAGAGGAGTTGGAAAGAATTGAAAAAATGAATAAAGATAAAGTTAAACATACTCCTCCTGTTTGGGCAAATTACAAGAAAAATGTGCCTGATAAAGTGTTAAAGCTGAAGAGAATGAAAGAAGAGCTCATTACTGCTGATTTTGGGTCTAGGAATTAAGTTACAAGGTGGAAAGAAGAAAAGGTGATTGCATCTTATCAAAGGCTGGAAGAATTAAGAAAGAAAAATCCTAATATTCCACAAAAGCCTGATTATCCTAAAGCAGTGGTTTCAACTGAGCCACAAAAGCAACAAATCAGGAGATCTACTGCTCCACCTGCTGCCATCCTTTACCAAAGAAGGAAACAAAAGCAGATGGACAATGCAACAGCAGCAGATAAAGAAGCAGAGGATTACCTTGTGAAAAAAGGGGTTAAGCGGATGGTTGAAGAAAGACTTGAATCTGCACAAACTGCAAACACTGCTCAACCTGTTATCACCAGGCCCCCATCTCCAAACTCATCATCAATAAAACCTCTCCCAAGAAACCCACCGGACTCAAAAGTACTAAAGTGGAAATCTAACAAACAGACCCACGTACTGACTCTGATCAAGTCCAGTGGTGATGTGAAGAAAATATCAAGGGAACAAGCATTGGGCCTGGGTGTTGAAGATCTGCAAGATCTCCCTGATCTTACACTGTGCACGGATGAGGATGACATAGATTCTCTGAACTTTGAATTACAATTCAAAGGGCAAGTCAGGGAATGTTTGATGAGGCAATAAAGATCCTAAACAATGAAGAGTTTTGGCATCATCTGTTCCAGGGGGAGATTGTTGGGATTGAACCCTACCAAAGGAACAGTTGATTAAAGCCAAAACTGGATCAGAACCGTGGATCCAGCATAAGCACTGCTTTATACAAGTATCTCCCCTTGAAAGTGATTCTAACAACTGATGGCCTGTATCCACTGTCCTTATACAACTGCTGTTCTACAAACAACTGATCAAGTTAAAGACTAATGAAGACTAAAGCCCTGATTATCAATCTACTGTTATGGGTCAAGCACTGCTGAAGAAACAAAGTACTGCTGGAGTCACAACAGTGGAAGGAGAAAGCAGTAGTTTACTCTTTCCTTTGTAATGCATTGTAATCAGTAGTTAGCTAAACAGTGCTTGTATTAGGTCAGTAGTTTCAGGTTGCTAGGAGGTTAGATGTCACTTTCATGGTTACGTCAGCCAAGATGCTTCAGTGGTTTGCTCGTGCCTATAAATAGAACAGTACCATGTACTGTTCTATTGGCTCTCTCACCACTTGTCTTCTTGTATGAACAATCACTGAGAGCACAGGCTGAGGGGGAGTTAGTGATACATGCATGCATTGTAATTGGTGTTTGAAATAAATTCAATCATTCGGTTCTATGTTAAAATGTGTGTTGAAAGCATTTCTCCTATTTGATTGTGTGTGAAAGTTTGTTTCCATTTATATTCCGCTGCAATTACTTGTCCATCTTCATCATTATCAAACGTAAAACACAATCAATTGAAACTCAGATCCTAACAGAGTATCTCGGAGAGAAGAATATAAATATTGGGTTTTAAAAGTGTGGAAAAGTGTTCTTGGCATCTCCGATGCCATAGCCGACGATGTTAGTTTGATCCAGCTCTGACCTCAGGCATCAAATTCTGGCGTCGTGGATCTTTAGTGGCGTTGCCAATTCCAGGGTGTGGTTTCGGTTGAGGTAAATGCGTGAAACAACTAATTTTGATGAATTTAATTGGGGTTTCACCCCAATTCCAAAATTATTAAGTCTTTTAGCCTTTTTGGGAGAATCATGGCTTGTTCTTGATCGATTGTTCCATCTCATTTGAAGAATCATTACCGAAAACGAAGAATGATGATTTCTACCGCCATGCTAGGCTAATCCACTTATGATTACCCCGGGAGTGGGTTTGTAAGTTTTTAGGGTTTTCTTTTGTTGGATCTGAGTTTGGTTTTGATTGTATTTTTAGTTTGAATTAGAATGAAGATGGATGAGTTGTGAAGCGGAATTAAGTTGGAAACAAACTTTGCATACAATCAAACGAGAGTATTGCTTTGATCAAACACTTTTCACAAAGAACCGAAAGATTGAATTTATTTCAATTACGATTACAATGCAATGTTGAATACAAACTCCCCCTCAGCTAGAGCTCAGTGTTTGTTCGTGCAGAGAAGACGATTTTGCAAAGAGCTAATAGAACAGTACAGAGCACTGTTCTATTTATAGGCACTAGCAAACCACTGAGCATCTAAGCTGACGTCACCATGAAAGTGACATCTAACCTCCTAATAAACTCTAACCTATGATCAATATAAGCACTGCTATACTAACTACTGCTATTACATTTCATTACATAAAAGACATCTAAATAACGGCTGCATCCTTCCACTGCTGTGAACCCAGCAGTACTTGTCCGGATCAGCAGTGCTTGACTCAAGGCAGTAGATTGAACAGCAGAGCTTTAGTCTTTCATTAGGCTTTTACTTGATCAGCAGTTTGGAGGTCAGCAGTTTGCACGATCAGTAGATAGGAGGTCAGCAGATGTTGAAATCACTTTCAAGGGGAGAGACTTGTATGTAACATCTGCTTATTCTGGATCCACTGCTCTGATCCAGTTTTGGCTTTAATTATCTGTTCCTCTGGTAGGGTTCAATCCCAACAATCTCCCCCTGGAACAGATAATGCCAAAACTCTTCATTATTGTGGAACTTTATTGCCTCATCAACAATTCCCTTATTTTCCCTTTAAGTTGTAGTTCAAAGGTTAAGGCATCTGTGTCATCATCATCCCTGCTAAGTGGAAGATCAAGGAGATCCTGCAAATCTTCAAGACTTAGGCCAAGTGCTTGTTCCCTTGATATTTTCTTCACTTCTCCATTAGACCTGAACATAGTCAGTACATGGGTCAGTTTGTCAGTTTCCCACTTTAGTACTTTTGAGCCTGGTGGGTTTCTTGGGAGATTTTTATTGGATGAGGTGTTTGGTGAAGCTGGCCTATTCATTACTGACTGAGCAGTACTTGCAGTTTGATCCAAACCAAGAGTTTCTATAATCATTTTCTTTATCCCTTCTTTTACAAGGTCATCGCCTTTTATCAGCTCTTGGATGGTTTCACCACCCAACTGCTTTTGTTGCCTTCTTTTATAGATGGCTGCACCAGCTGGAGCAGTGGCTTTCCTGATTTGTAGTTTAGATGGTCTTTTTGAAACCTCTGCTACAGGATAGTCAGGTTTTTGTGGAACTGTGGGATCTTTCTTCCTTAACTCCTCCAACCTTTTTTAGGTGGTCCTGACTGTATCTTCTTTCCATCTTGCCACTTGATGTTTAGACCCATAATCAGCAGCAACTAACTCCTCTTTCATTCTCTTCAGCTCAAGTGATTTCTCAGGCACATTCTTTTTGTACTTTGACCAATCAGGAGGAGTGTGTTTGACCTTTTTGTTTATCATTTCTTGAATCCTGGCTGCTTCTTGTTCGAGCTCAGGAATGGTCCACTCCTTGTACATGTGCTTTTCTCCCTTGTACTTCTTGGTTGACATAATGCTTTCAATGTAGTATTTTCTTAGAGTTTCATCTGCTCTTTCTGAAATTTGTTGACATACATTTTTTGCAAACTATTCCAGGGATCTGACTTGTGTGAGCAAGTATTGATAGTTCTGCTGTATTTCCCTATCAGATTTCCCTTGTGTATTTCTTTTTGAGATATCCTATGCTTGCTTAGCCTTGATTTTCAAGTATTCTTCAATATTGTTAGGCCTGGGATATCCTTTAACTGATGGCAATCTCCTTTTAGCAGGGTCATCCTCATAGTAGAAAGATTTGATTTCTTCTCTGAGTGCTATAAGTTCAAGAGGGAATTGAACACCTGCAGGAGCTAAGGGCTGTTGAACTTGTGCTGATGAGAGAGGAACAGGTTTGGGTATTGTAACAAGTGATAGAGATGTTGAAGATGTTGGTGGTGGTGATGGTGAATCATCATCTGGTATGAAAATCCTTCTCCTTTTTATTTTAGGAGAGGCAGATGATGTTTTGGGTGGATCAGTGGTGGTGATTTGAGTGGCAGTGGTTTGTGATTGGCTAACAGCTGTTGAAACAACTGGTGTTTCAACCACTGTTGTCATTACAACAGATGTTGTAACATCTGTTGTCTTCTGCTTTTTAGCAGGAGACGATGGTAGTGGTGTTATTTTTGGTGGTGATGGTGGTGGTGGTAAAGCAGTGGTTGTGGTGTGTGTTGAAGTGATAACAAATGTTGAAACCTCTGAAGTATCAGCAGTAGTTGATACAGCAGGAGTTACAACAGGTGTTTGGGTGGAGGTTTGATGTTGGAGGCTTTTGGATGGTGGTTTTGGAGTATGCTTTGTGAGTCTGGATGGGATGGACTTGGGTTTTCTTTTTGGCTTAGGATTTTTAGCATCCTTTGACTCAGAACAACCATGCGCACTCAGCTCCATGTAAGCTCTTTTCTCCCCATTCCACCTTGACTTATCCTTTGCCTCTCTGTCCCTTTTTACACATGCTATAGCTTCATCAAGTGCATTTTGGGTAACATCAACCTTTTTGCTACCATCTGGCAAAGGAATATTTCTGGTCATAACATCTTTTTCTGGTTCAATGTAAAGACCATCATCTATTCCCTTCTTCTTCCACTCCTGAATTTTCTCCCCCTTTTTGGCATTATCTGGGGGAAGTTGATCAATAAAAAGAACTGTTGGAGGAGCAGTGCCAGTGGTTTTCAATAAATGGGCCTTGAGAGCCTTGATGTCTGCTTGTGTGTTCTTGAAGCTAGACTCCATGATGTTTCTCAGCTTTTGTACATGTATTTCATGTTGCTGATCAGCCATTTGTTTTTGTTGTTGGAGAAAAGGTTGAAATAGATTCCAAAGCTCATTTGCAGCAGGTGCTTGTGGTGGAGCAGGTGCTTGAGGTGGAACAACAGTGGATTGCATCTTTTGTACTTTCAACAACTGTTGTAGCATGTCCTTGATATCTGCAACAGCTGTATCCAGTTTGTCAACTCGTTCCGTCAAATCCAGATATTTTAAACCATCACCCAATTTAATGGGATCATCTGATTTCCCACTAGCAGTGGTTTTATCAGTGGTTGAGGTAGGGAGTGTACTCCAAACATTAACCACTGATGCCCCTTTTTCGTGGTACTGGGTCTTCTTCCTTCAACACTTGACAACCTTTTGATGTTGCCAGTGGTTAAAACAAATCCACTGGTGGTTGGCAGAGGTGCTATGGAAGGAATTGGCTCCAAGGAAGTCTTAATGATGTAACCACTGTCCAAGTGCAAACCAGTGGGTTCAGCACTTGTAGTGGCTGCTTCACTTGGAATACCACCAAGAGTTACGTGTAACTCAAGGGGTGTAACCTCCTCAGGTTGTGTTGGTGGGTTAGCAAAGATTGATACATCAGACCCATTCGTTTGTTGAGGCATGTTCTCATTGATAGGTGATTGAGAAGGACTGGTTAGTGCCTGGTTCAAATCAATTGCATCCAACAGAAGTTTAGTAGGTGGGGGAATTGTTGATGTGATGTTTGGTGTAGAAAGAGAATTTGCCCCGGGCATTGGGCTGTGGAAGATGGAAGCGAGTGATTCCAGAGCATCATATTGTGGAGTCCCTATTTGTACAACCTGTTCTTTTTGAGAAGAAGCAGGAGGAGTTTCGGTTATAGGTTGAGATATTTGTACCAACTGCTGTGAGGAAGTAGCAGCAGTGGTTTCTTGTGACTTTTGTGTTGTCACTGGCAGTAGCTCTGGTATCTCATCCTCCAGAGTTGCCTTTTTGATGGGTTTGGGGGGTTTTTGTGTTTTTCTTTTTGTTGGCTTTTTGGTGATTGTAGGTGTGGGTTTCAAAGTAGTTGGTTTGCTACTTTGATCACCTTGAGCAGTGGGCTCAGCAGCAGATACCTGAGGAGCAGTGGTAGCTGCTAAATTCTGCTCAGGCACCTCTGCTTGTGTTTTGCAAGGTGTTGACATTCTAGTAAAAGTTTCAGCAGTTAAGCTGTTTATTTGAAAAGATTCACCTTGTTTTATTGCAGCAGGGTCATTCTTACCAAGTTTCTTTTCAAAATAATAACTCAAAAATCTTGGAAATAGTAAGAATGCCTTTGTTTCAACATTTTTAACCAGATCATTAAAAATTTCCCGGGAATAACTAAATTTTTCTCCTTGTAGAATAGCATATCCCATATTTTGAATTTTTAATGGTATTTCATTGAAAGCTGTTGTTTTGTTTGAAACACACAGTAGGAGGGTATGAAATAAAAATCGTGTTGCAGAAGGGAAGTAACCTTTTTGTAAGGTGTCCTTTTTTACTTCTGCATTATACCCTCTTTCCAGAAAATCATTTTTTAACTCGTTTTTGGGAAAAGTAATTTTACCTTCCTGATCGTCGAGTTGAAAGACCTCTGAGATGAATTGTGGTGTAATCTTGACGTCTTTACCCTTTAGAGAAGAGTTGATGGCTATTACAGCATCTCCTTGTTTTTCAAGGGTTGCATTCTTCCAAAACTCTCTTTGAGTTGTCAAGTAAATTGGTGCATCTGCTGTTAACAAAGTTTTGTACTTTGATGCAGATATGGTAGCAAGGATGGAATCGAAAGCTTCTGTAGTGCCGGGTTTTATGAGGAGACCCAGAAGATTGTGAGATGGTTTGTGTGGAATTTCAGTGGGTTTAGCCTTTGAGAGGCTTCTTTCGAAGAGGATTTGGGAGTGGGTTTTGCAGATGATTTCGATTTTGTCATTTTGAAGATGATGATCGAAGAAGGTGTTGAAGGAATTTGATGAAGAAACTTCTTTGAGAAGAGAATTTTTGAGAATTCAATTCGACAGTAAAACCCTGTTTTGGTGTGAAGTGGGGGTTTTATAGAGGAAAAAGTGAAGGCTGACGTGGCAGCGGTTACACTATCAGTGGATAGCATATCAGTGGATAAGACACTGCTTTTGAACAACAGAGTTTATCAAGGAAATGAGAGGACAGGGGATGACTTTCAGCAGTGGACAGACATTTTGAAGCGGAGCAGACTTTTGAACAATCAGTGGTTATGGCAGACTTTTAAGGATTTTAATGAAAACTTCATTTTTAGCTATTTTTAAGGATGGATTTTTGATTTTCTGAAAACATTTTAATGCTTTTATTCATAGAAAAACAAGATTTTGCTTGTTATTCCATGTTTAGCATGCCAATCCTAGAGACCAAGCTTTCAAAAGTGGCTGTATCTAATGCTTTTGTGAGCACATCTGCCAGCTGGTCTTTAGTTGGAACATGATGCAGAGAAATCAAACCTTTTTCATAGCAATCCTTCACAAAGTGATGTCTGATGTCGATGTGTTTGGTGGTTGAATGGGAAATTGGATTTTTGATGATATTTTCTGCTGCCTGGCTATCCAACATGAGTGGTGTCTTTAAGGCAGTGATACCAAAATCCAGCATCTGATTTTGAAGCCACAGGAGTTGGGCTGTACAGCTTGCAGCAGCAATGTATTCAGCTTCAGCAGTGGATGTTGAAACAGCTGCTTGCTTTTTTGCTTTGCCATGAAACTAAGCAATCACCTAGAAATTGGCACCCTCCTGATGTGGACTTCCTTGTTGTGTTGCATCCAGCAAAGTCACTGTCTGAAAATCCTGAAAGCTTGATATTCCCATTAGTTGGATACTAGATACCAAGTGTGGGAGCACCTTTTATCTGAATATTCTTTTTACAGCAATAAGGTTGGATTTTCTAGGGGCTGATTGACTTCTTGCACAAACACATGTTGCAAACATGATGTCTAGCCTAGATGCAGTTAGGTACATCAAAGACCCAATCATGCTTCTATATAGAGTTTGGTCAACCAGCTCATCCTTTTCATTAGACATGACAAGCTTATTTGTTGCCATGGGTGTGCTGCATGGTTTACAATCATTCATATCAAATTTGTTTAAAAGTTCTTTTGCATATTTGCTTTGATGAATGAAAGTACCATTTTGAAAAGATCCATCTTTCTTTTTCACAAAGAGGACAGGAGCTCCCCAAGGCGAAAAGCTCGGACGGATGAATCCTTTATCAGACAACTCTTGAAGCTGTTTCGATAACTCTTGCATCTCCGATGGTGCAAGACGATAAGGCGCTTTCGCAATCGGATTGGTATTGGGTACAAGGTCAATATGAAACTCGACTTGACGAACTGGAGGCAAACCAGGCAGTTCATCGGGAAACACCTCCGGATAATCCTGAACAATCGGAATATCCTGAATACTCTTGCTCTTGCCTTGCTCCTCGGTGACATGTGCCAGGAAAGCAACATATCCTTTTTGCAGATATCTTTGGGCCTTCATACACGACATAAGCTTCAATCCACCAGATGGTTTCTCGCCACGAACTTCCAGAATATCGCCAGACGGAAGAGGAATACGAACAATCTTATCGAAATAAACCACCTCCGCATGATGTTTGGTTAACCAATCCATCCCCACGATAATATCGAAACTCCCGAGTTGCATTGGTGTGAGGTCAATGGGAAAAAGATGGTTATCAAGGTTTAACTGACAATCACGAATAACAGAATCGAGAACAAGAGGTTTACCAGTAGCAACTTCGACAGACAAGGGTTTCCTCAGTTTAGTTCTAGGTATTGCAAGCAAAGGCTCAAAAGATAGTGAAACAAAACTTCTATCGGCACCAGAATAAAAAAGAATGGATGCAGGTCGATTGTTAACAAGAAACGTACCATTGACGACGTGGTTGTCAGCTCGTGCCTCGTTTGCATTCAGATTGAATACTCGTCCACGACCGGGATTCGCATTTGCATTTGCATTGACATTGACATTCACGTTCGGATTTGCATTCGCATTTGCCAACCTCGGACAGTTGTTTCGGAAATGACCATACTCTCCACAATTGAAGCATGAACCTGGTGGGAATCTAGCAGCATTCCCCTGAACTGGGGCTTGAACCTGAGCAGCTTGATTCTGAACAATCTGATTCTGACCCGAACGACAGACGTTGGCCAGATGCCCAAGCTTACCACACGTTGTGCATTGTCTACAAGCTTGTTGTGCAACATGATGACCGTTGCAGCGAGCACAATGAGGTGCGGTACCAGCATACGCTTTCTTCACAGGTGGTTGAGCTGGCGGGTTCTGAGGGTTCTGAGCAGTTTGTGCAGTTACTGCAAAGTTCTGAGCACCCTTTCGCTTTCTCGACTTCTTCGAAGACTCACCCTTCTTACCCTTACCCTTTCCTTGTCTTTAGCAGAATCAGTTGACTTCTTCTTATCACCCTTGCAGGTAAGTTTACCCTTCCTGACTTGCGACTCAGTCAGGGTAGCAGATAACTCGATCGCTTGACGAACAGTAGCAGGATTGACGCCAGTCACAATATCCTGTATGGAATCGGGTAGACCGTCGATATACCTCTCTATCGCTTTCTCCAACGGGGTAACCATAGTAGGACACAAAATACTGAGCTCCTCAAATCGATCCGTATACGCACGGTGTTCTCCCCCGTCTTGTTTAAGATCGTCAAACTCTCATTCCAAAGCCCGAATTTCGTGACAGGGACAGAACTCTCTCATCATGAGAGCTCGAAGCTCTTCCCATGTTTGTGCCAACGCCACTTCGGCACCCCTGTCGCGCATCACTCCGTTCCACCACGTAAGAGCACGCTTCTCAAACACACTTGATGCAAATTCAACCTTACGCCCATTCGGACATTGCACATGTCTGAATGTGTTCTCGATACTTTCAAACCATTGAAGGAGTGCAGTCGCTCCTTGTGACCCAGAAAACTTTAACGGCTTAGCAGAATTGAAACTCTTGAAATTACATTGTGCATTGTTATTGTTATTGTTGTACAGCTCGTGGATTTGGGTCACAACGCCTGGAAGCACAGCAGCCATTTGCTAAGAGACAAGGGCTGCGAGTTCTTCAGCAGTACAGGATTGTGCATCACGTCGAGGAGGCATTGTCTAACAAGGGAATATGAGAAACGAGTGAGGTTGATAATTTGGAAAAACAAAAGAGGTATTGAAAATATCGACGAATCATAAGGAAGGCGATCATTTGTTCATTACCTCGAACAAACAAACGACACGCAGGGACTAATCAAAGTAATGAGTTAAAATAATGTATCGCGAAGACATGCTCGCCTATAAGTGAACACTCACCCCAAGAGTTCCCAGGTAAGAGTGACTGGTCCGATTATGTGGATTTGTACGAACACTCTAGCCTTAGACAGAAAACTCAGGGTACAGGCATTCACTCTTCCAGTTTGCACGTGTTCACATTATTTAGACCCAGACTTTGACGAGATTTTGAAACTTAAAAGGCACTAAGCCAAAAATGAGTCAAACTATCACCTAAGGGTAGGTGACGGTTTTGTTTTTTAAAAAAAAAATTCTAAACGCAAATCAACTTGCGTTGGGGTCCTAGAAAGTTATAGTCTAGGTCAAAATTTTACTAATAACCTAATTCCCTATAACCATTGGCTCTGATACCAACTCTTCTGTCACACCCCGACCACGTAAAACAACAAACCGTGGCGGAAACGTCGGGGAGTGTTGTAACAGAATTATTGTTTCAAACCTTGGATACCAAGAGTTTCGTTTTATTGAATATTAAACATTGTCTTAAGTTAAACAAACAAGTCAAACACAGTCTATTATCGTTATTAAATCACTAAGGCCTCGTCCGGTCCTAAGTCAGCATGCATCCTATTCGTAATCATCATTAAGCAACATCACCTGAAACATATGTAAAAACAAAGTCAGCAAAGAAATGCTGGCGAGTACATAGGTTTTGTGAGAGTGTCAGATTCATGGCTCGTTTGCATGTCGAAATAACTCGTACAACTTCGTTAATCGACATTAGAAAACCTTGTTTTGTAAAATGTTTGTATCGTAAAATGAATAACCAAATCAAAACAGTTTGGTTATAATTTATAAACCTCGATGCCATGAATCTTAACCCAAAACATTTGTTTTCGTAAACCAAATCGTAAATCGTTCTCGTAATAAAACTCGTATGGTTTATATAGTTTCGTAAACATCGTTGTGTGACATCGTTTAACTCGTTCTCGTTATAGATCATCGTTCATTTGTTTAAATCGTTCATAATAGTTCAAAAATCGTACAATCGTTTATTATCGTTCTCGTTCCCAATCGTTCTCATTTTAATTGTGAAAACTACTTTTGGTCGTCTCGCTAATAACATTCAAACCTTTGTGACTCGTCTATTGTTCAACTCGTTTTCGCATTAACAAACCTCCAAAGGGTAAGTTAACAATCATCAGATTCGGTCGTTACCCACCTAACCCACACATAACCATGGGTCCGGTCTGATAACGGGATTTGTCGGATCCTATGGTACCATAACCTAATACTGGTCGGTTTGGCCGAAATTAATGAATGTCATTCGTTATGTAATTACAACCAACAAGCTTGTTCACATTATCGAAATCGTTATTAGTTTGGTATAAACCATCTTACTCGTTTTGAAATCATCGTTAAAACATCAAAATCGTTTAGATACATATGAATCACCCCAAAACAATTGAAAATAGTAAAATAGGGGACTATGTACCCACCTTCGGGTGCGTTTTTAAATGTTAACACAATCCCTCAAATTTTTTATCCCCCCTAAATTAAATAAGAATGATTTTTAATAATCAAAAACCACACTTTGACATGCAAAATACTACTTATGTCATTTCTGTTTTAATATATACGAAACTGGACTGTTTTCAGACATTTAAATAAAATGGTTAACTTATTCCAAAAATTCCCAAATTTTTACAGAACGTCTTAAACGATCCAAATATTATTGTGTAAAAATTTCGGGGTCTAGTTCATTACCAATATTTTATAAAAATTCATTTTCCGGATTGAAATCAGATTTATCTTTTTCTGACTGCAGTCCACGGAGTAATTTATTTAAAATTCATCGAGAGTCCGATTTAAGAAATTCCAAAGAGAGAATTACAAGTACATCGGTGGTCATCTACAGTAAAAATTTCATGATCTAACTCTACACAGAATTCAAGTTATGACTGAAAACAAGACGCATATTTTCAGCAGCAAAAATGCAGCTCTAGCTGCTGTTACAAAATAGCACTTTAAAAATAGTAAACGAAGTCCAAAAATTATGATCCCAGTGCCATTAGAACCGTATTTCATAATATATAAATCCAGACTTCAGAAAATACATTTTTCGTTAAGTTACGGTCTGGTTACAGCCAACTGAAGTTGGCTGTAATCACTAAACAGCTTTCTGTTTTCCGTCTTTTAACATTATAAAGTGTGTTCGATTGATTCCATTAACATGTTTAGCGATCACAACAATACTTACAACAGATTATCACTTATATATTTCAGATTTATCATGCATCATCGTATTTCATCATCATTTTAATCACTACTTTATCATATGTTAGATGATGTTCAAGACTTGCTTAAGTTCTTTAGACTTTCTATCTTTTTGATCTTTGATTTGCGTGAATTATATATATTTTTTTATGAAGATATTTGTTCACACAAATTTAGTTTTAAAATGGTTTTTCACCTAGAAACTAACTACACACACAAAGGGCAAGTGTACCCGTCGGGTGGTAATATGGCTAATCGGTAAGAACCGGATATCAATCCGTGGATGCGGTGTCTCGATACTAAACTTTTGCTACTTTAAAGCCTTTTCAAATGATTGGGTTGATTTTTCTAACTTAGCATGCAAAGAAATAAACTACTAAAAATTCTAACAAAGAACAATATCTAAGAAAGGGTTGCCTAAACTAAGTTTCCACTAACTCACATGTGACAACAAAGGGGAAGGAGGTTGTGATGATGCAAGCTCTAAAATTAACTAAGTCCCCAATCAAGGTTTCCTAGTCTATAATTCTTAGGAAAACTAAAAATGAATTAACATTCTAATCACCTAAAAATTATTCTTTTAAGCTCACTTGCTAAGTTGATGTTAATCTTTAATCATGAGTTATTTGTTTGTCAAAACTCCTAACTCTACAAATTAGGGAAAACTAATATGAACAACACACTAATCACCCTAACTTGGTTTCAAGTAGTTGGCACTATCATCATGTTCTTGATATGAACCACAAGCATGGTCATGCTAGCTAACAATTTTAGCCTAAATCATCAAACTAACAAGAACACAAACTATAGAATCCATATAAACATACTCATGATCTTTCCAAATCTAGATGCAAGAATTCATACATATGCTCAAATCATCATTCAATCACATTAGCAATCACCATTCCTAGTTTCATGCTATGAATCATACTAACAAGTTAACAAGATTCAATAATCATAATATTTACATGGGCTTTCCAACACAACATGTAAATGCTTATGAGCAAACATTCAAGAACAAGAACTTTAATGCATACACATGAACTCCAAGAACAAGATTAAATACCAACATGAAGATTAACAAGAACAATCATCACATCTACTTCCATGTTATCACATATTCATTAGCTTCAACAAAGTTTAGACAACTCAAATGTTTAGCCCATAAGGCTCATGACTACCAAATCAAGTGCAAAGAAACATAAATTGTTCATAAAGTAATAAGCTAACCAAGTTAAAGACAAGATTAAAATGATGTTTGAGTAGATCTTCAAGTGATTAAGTCCTCTTCAAGGCTCCCTCTTAGCTCCAACAAGCTTCCAAGACCAGATTCTTGAGAGAAAAAGTCACCAAAATGCTCCAACTCCCTTGCAAATGAGCTAGGAACTCGTATTAAACTCTGGGCGTTTGGCACGACCATGCCACCTTTTGGCACGGTCGTGCTTGGCAAGTGCCAGAGCCACTTTCTTGAATGTTGACCAAGTATGCTACCATTTTGGGAAAAATCGCGCTCAAAAGTTCCCGAGGTGGCACGACCGTGCTCGGGCATGGTCTGGTCGTGCCAGCCGATAGTGCTCGGCTATGATTGATTCGATCTCGGAAACAAGCTGATCTGTTGCTGAAATTGGCCTGGCACGGTCGTGCCAGTGGTTGGCACGGTCGTGCTCCCTTGATTTTGATGGTGCTGGTGCTGGATGATGGTGCTGATCGAGAGTGCCGATGTCGGAATGGCTGGCACGGTCGTGCTCCTGGGTGGCACGGTCGTGCCGTATCTGGCAGTTTGCTGGAATGTTCTGTTTTCGCTCCATTTTGCTCCAAAAGCCTTTGTTTCATCACCGGGCCGAAGCCCGGACCTGTATTTTCACAAACAACTCAAATGAGTACCAAAATCAATGAAAATACAAAGAGTTTTCGCATAAACGGGGCGTATTTGACGTTTAAAAGATGTATAAATTCTTATACATCAATCTTTAAACATCATTAACCACTCAAAAATCATGTAAAATGCAAGGATCTAAGTGCTTACCACTAGCACAAGGCTAGGGGAGTTCGAGTGTAGAAAAGTGGTGGATAAAAGAAAACGAGAGCGGTCCTTCAACTTCCGAACGCACCAAGCTTCGTTGTTTGATCTCTAACACCTTTGGATGAATGGAAAATGACTAGAAAGTGGCTTGATGGTGGTGTTATGGTGGTTAGTGATGGCAGCCGAAAGCAAGGGAAGAAGGAAGGAGAAAGCTTGATGGGTGTTGAGTTATGAGAAGTGTGGTTATGTTCTAATGGTTACATTTATAATCTTCCATAACTTCATTATCCTTTGGTTCTTATGTTTGTTATGAGGGAACAAGATCAAGCATAATCCACTTTAATAATCAATTAAAATCTTCATGGGGGCCACTAAAATCCAGTTATAGGAGGGGGGGGGTCTAGGTGTAGGCTTTAACTAAATAGTTAGATATTAAGTTAAAAATTCAAGTATTAGTTAGGGTTTGGTTACAAGATATTTTCATGATGTGTTATGGTGTTCGGGGTCCATAACTAGTTCGAAAAAAATAAAAACAATATGTTTGACAATATTTTTGTGTTCCGGGTAAAGTCCGGTTGTTTGGTTGGGTATCGTTTCGTTAAAGTGTTTAATTATGTACCGGGTATTTTATCTAGCGTTCAAATCCCGATTTATGGCGTTCTAAATTATTTTTATTATTCTATAAAAATAAACTCGCCAAAATATTACTGAAATAAATTTCAGTTGCCAAGACTGGCTACGTTGTCTGTGTTTCGCAGTAAAAGCACTGCGTCGCGCAGAAACACACGGTACGCGCTTAAACTTGGAAAATAACGTTTTTAAGCGTTTTAATTTATTTTTCAACACGAACCTGATTAAAATAAGATTTTAATCACAACAGAATATTTGTGGGATATAAATATTATCCGGGCGGTCACCAACGTTCGTTTCGCAGTTTTGTCGTAATTAGTTCTTTAGTTCAAATAAACAAATAACTCAGGTCAAAACAATCAAGGAGTGCTCGATATAAAGAAAGAACCGAAAAGAAATAAGTAAAATATGTTTATGAGCAATGGTCCATCTTGGAAATCCCTACAAGTTCACCATGCATCCTCACAATGTTCACACACACTCGGCTAAATATAAGTGCACATACAATTTGTGGAGTATGTTTAGAACACTCGATGCCAAGACGATAACTATGCGATATCATAAGCTTGTGGAAGGATCAAATCTAATCACTCGGCAAAAATATAGCATAAATCATGAGGTCTTGATTGGGTTGTAACTTGGCTTGGGTTAAGGGTGTGGAAGTGGATTTTTTAAAAGTGGCTAAAACGGTTGTAACCCGACGGCTCGACTAACTTGAAATACAAGAAGATAGAACTATACAACTAAATAATAACTAACCGAGAGCTAACCGACAAGTATTGCTTTTCACTCCCAAAATTGCTCTAACAAAGCCATTTGATAAGGCTTTTTCAACTTTTTTTTTACAAGAATAACCCATGCTTTGGAGAGAACTAAGTACGTCTACTTAGCTAAAAACTCTTGATCATGAGGGTACATAACAACAAAGAGGAAACTATACAAAACTACAAGTTAATCATCAACCAAACCGGGTTTCCAACCAAAAATGGGTTCAAAATATAAAAGGCTAATTTGGCTAAGTGGTTAATATTTTGGTGGTTTAAAAGAAACGAACGGGAAAGGCTCAAATTGGTTTAACTAGAGGAATGATTTGGGTAGGGAGGTGAATAAAAATGGCTAAAATAAAAAGGTTTCCTAATGCCTCAATCACTTCTATGCTTTAATTCTTGCTTTGTGGCCTCGAAATGCATACCTAACACAAGTTCTAAATCGCAAAAGTTATCCGGCTCACTCAATCTTTGCCCGCAAAAACATGAGCAAAAATAATTCTAAAGCTATAAGGCTCAAAAATAACTCATGGAAATGGGCGTATTGGGTAAATATGCAAGGCAAACAAGTAGGTCAATCGCTTGATTTTTCATGCTCAATTTTATACAAAAAACATGTTACTTGACGGTTTTCCTTACACGAGCGAACCCCCTTTTTGCGTTTATCCTTATTTATTTATCAAAAATTTTGGTGCTTATTTCGATACTTATGTTGATTTGATTAATATGCCACAAAAATTGTTAAGAGAGAGCTTTGCATCATCATTATTATTATTATTATTATTATTATTATTATTATTATTATTATTTTTTTTTTTTTGTATTTGTATATATAAGACAACAAAGCTCAAGCGATAGACCACCTCCCCACACTTGAATTGTACATCGCCCTCGATGTACAACAAAAAATTGAATAAGCAATGGAAATGCGAATTCAACACAAATAAAGGAAGGTAGGAACACGAAAACTCCCCTGAAACAAAAAGGCTAGAATCGGAGCAATATGAAGTAAAAAGGAGCGTTCACAACGAACTACCAAGACATCCATCAAGCCAACATCTCATCGTTTATCCAAAAGAGTTTGAACAAACACTGCACATATAGCAAACAAGATCAAATTCACAAGAATATTACCCAACCCATTTTTCCCTTGCCTTTGTTTATTAATCTAACCACTACTAAAGCAATAAAAATTAACACCTACGACGGAGGGGTGTACGTACGACGGAAAATGGCACACCCCTCAAACACGAAATGATGATAAAAATACGAGATGGAAAGCGAAACTAAGACCTCTCGCCGGATCCCGAAGGACCGGCGTCGCTCCTGGGATCAAATCTGGATCTACGCCTAAATTGTGGCGGTGGCTGTGTGTATGGATGGTTGATTGAATTGGAATATCGTGCATGTGCACGTCATGATCTCCACCATCACCACCCTCATCGTCATCATCCGTCTCATCATCAGCAGGTAGCGGGTACCAGATCCTTCCCAATCTGTCCACAAGCTTTGGGACCCCGTTTACTCGGCGAATCAGGTGCATTGAGTTTAGCTGCTGCAGATCGAGGAGGCCATAGTCACAGGCTTCGGTCAAATTGCTTAAGGAAACCCGATAGCGTTTGGCAAGTTTTGTAGCGAAGGCCCCTCCGCAGATGCGCGATGTGGGTGTCGAACCAACACCGTGAAAAATCGATTCTGCCACACTGATGGCTACGTTGCAATGGTAGCCGGAGACGATATAGTACAGGTGGAAAAGGTCGCGGGTGGTGATATTTCCCGTGCTATCACCCCGACCTCCAATGACGTGGAATATGGCGCACTCTATGACCCGGTGAAGTGGGTCGAGGATCCATGTAGCTTTGGCTTTCCGAGGTTCCCAAATTCGGCCCGTCACAGTAATTTGATTCCAAAAGGCGGCCTTGTCTGTATCTGGCTCCCAATGTTGCAAACTCCCATGAAATAACTCAGAATCTATCTCATCTTCCGTATATAACCCCAACACCACAGCGAATCGGCTAATCGATTGGTGATGCCATTTCCTTCCCAATCGAAACTTGACACCAACATTTTTATCATAGACATCTGGGCATGGAAAGGTGAAACGGAACGATGCGAAAAATTCGATCACCAACTCTATGTACTGCGGCTCTGCGATCTCAAAAAGGCGGGACCACGGAGGTGTTATAAGATCATCAAACCGCTCGGTCTGTCCGAGCAAGTCTAAATCAACCCTTTGTAACCTCCTCATGGGCTCGATTAGATGCCGTCGACCCCATAACCGCTCCACCTTCGGGATACAGTACCCTTCCCTGGCATTGTTTGAGAACCGCAAATATGGGTGATCCATCTGCAAAATTGAGACAAGATTAATCAACAGCCAAAACAAACAGACAAATTTCGGGACTGGACAATATGGCACGGTCGTGCCACCATATGGCACTACCGTGCCAGACCTGCAATTTAGTGAGTTTATGAAGACTTCTGGGAATTTTATGAAGTCTGGGTTTTTATTCCCCAGGAGCACGACCATGCCATCCCACGGGACCCTCGTGCTCGGCCGTAAACGGCTCGGCTCTGAACCAACATTTCGGGAGGCACGACCATGCGACACAGCGGCACCCACGTGCCGGACCGACAACCGGTGACTGATCTAAGCAATTTCTCGAGAAGCACGATCGTGCTTCCATATGGCACCCTCGTGCCAGACCGACAACCGGTGACTAATCTAAGCAATTTCTCGAGAAGCACGATCGTGCCGTCCTATGGCACCCTCGTGCCACGTTGAAGATCTGGGAAAAATTATGAAGATCTGACGAACATTATGAAGAGCACGACCGTGCCGGTCTATAACACCCTCGTGCCTGACCTGGGTTTCTGGAAAATTTATGAAATTTTGATGCATATTTGAAGATCAAGACCGTGCCATAACAGGGCACGATCGTGCTCGTCGGAACCCAGCCTCGAAAAACCACTTAAATCACCCCCGAAACCCCAAATTTTTCAACTTTTTGTTTAGGGGTTTTGTAAATCGGTCCATTGTGGTTCAAATTGACACAAAAAACACTAAAAACGAGCTTGAATGAATCGGGTGATTTAGACCAAGCCCTAAAAACTTAAAGAACTAGCTATGAAGAACATGAAGAACATGACACTAAAACACATGAAACTAACTAGAAAAAAGAAGGATTCGTACCTGGAATGATGTTGGAATGAGAGGATTTCTTGGAGGAAGCTAGGAGATGCAAGAATCCGTGAGTGCTTGGAGTGGGTTCAATGGAGGAAGAAGGAGTTATGAAGAAGAAGATGGTGGTTGAGTTTTATTAAAGGGTTCTATTATTGGTCTGCAAAAAGGAGTCTGGTGGTGCCAGATCTTGATGATAGTGCTGCATTTTCGAATTTATTATTATATTAATTATTTTTTTTTCATTTTTTTGAAATTAGATGTAGAAAAACTTCTTTTTGCTGGTAGTGCAGAATTTTCGATTTAATTTTTTTTAAGGATGTAGAAAATGGAAATATATATAGAAAAATTCCTTGAACCCGGGGCACTCACGAAGCATCTCCTACCAAGAAAGAGAACCGAACTAACATACCTGAGAGCCGGCAACAAGCTCTAACATCCCTCGCGACCAGAACGAACCGCAACCTGAAAAGAAATAGACAACCACACACAAAAATAATAACAAAAATAATAAACACACAAACATGCTAAGTTTATTTATGAGTCTTCAGCTAGACTCACCACCCCGAATTCATTTGTTCCTGGGGTGGAGGGTAACAACCTCCTCGCTCGGGTCAACGGGCCCTCCAACATAAGCCTTTAACCTATGCCCGTTGACTTTAAACAATCGGCCATCCTCATGGCCTATCTCCACGGTCCCGTAAGGAAACACTGACCGTATAGTGTAAGGACCCGACCACCGAGATTTAAGCTTGCCAGGAAACAACTTGAGACGTGAGTTGTACAACAACACACGATCACCCACTCGGAATTCTTTCTTGTCCTTCAAGCGGGAATCGTGAAGCGTCTTAGTACGTTCCTTGTACAGCTTGGAGCTTTCATACGCATCGTGCCTAAGCTCCTCAACCTCGTGAATCTACACAAACCTGTTCTCACTCGCAGCAGCCATGTCAAGATTAACTGTCTTCAAAGCCCAATATGCTTTGTGCTCGAGTTCAACAGGCAAATGACAATTCTTCCCATAGACCAATTTAAATGGTGTGGTGCCTATAGGAGTCTTGTAGGCTGTCCGAAAAGCCCACAGTGCATCATCCAGTTTCTCGGACCAATCCTTACGGCTAGAATTAACCGTTTTCTCCAAAATCCGCTTGATACCCCGATTAGTAACCTCGACCTGTCCGCTCGTCTGCGGATGATATGGTGTAGAGAATCGATGTTGCACACCATATCGGGACAATGCTTTCTCAAGCTGAGCATTACAGAAATGCGTCCCACGGTCACTAATCAACGCCTTCGGGGAACCGAAGCGAGCAAACAACTTTTTCAAAAACCTCACCACTACCTTCGCATCGTTAGTGGGCAAAGCCTGTGCTTCAGCCCACTTTGAAACGTAATCAACAGCAATGAGGATGTAGCGGTTCCCAAAAGAGGTCGGAAAAGGGCCCATGAAGTCTAGCCCCCATACGTCAAAAACCTCACAAACTTGGATGCCGTTTTGTGGCATCTCATGGCGTGCAGAAATGTTGCTCGCCCTCTGGCAAGCATCACAGGACCTCACCCACTCGTGGGCATCACGGAAAATAGTCGGCCAAAAGAATCCGGCATCAAACACTTTCCTTGCCGTGTTGTTCGCTCCGTGGTGGCCTCCCGTGGGTCCTTCGTGACAGTGGCGTAAAATATCCCTCGCCTCGTCACCATGCACGCATCGCCGGATCATCCGATCCGCTCCTACCCTAAACAAGTAAGGGTCATCCCAGAAGTAATGCTTAACATCCGCAAAGAACTTTCGCTTCTGCTGATGGGTCATCCCCTTGATCAGGATGCCACTAGCTAGGTAGTTTGCAAAGTCAGCAAACCATGGGGAATCATCACTAGTCTCGATCCTCATGAGGGACTCGTGGGGGAAATTGTCATTGATGTTAGGCCCACGAGTTTTCTTTTCCTCGGAATGCTCAAGTCGAGACAAATGATCGGCTGCCAAGTTCTCAGCCCCTTTTTTATCACGGATTTCAATATCGAACTCTTGTAGCAACAAAATCCAACGTATCGATCTCGGTTTAGCATCCTGCTTACTGAAAAGATACCGAAGGGCTGCATGATCCGTGTACACAATGGTCTTGGAAAGGACAAGATATGACCGAAACTTATCGAAGGCAAAGACCACAGCTAGGAGCTCTTTCTCTGTCATGGTGTAATGCTCCTGAGCGTCATTCAAGGTCTTGCTCGCATAGTAAATCGGATGAAAGTGTTTATCTTTCCTTTGATCCAAGACGGCCCCGACTGCGAAGTCACTCGCATCACACATCAGCTCAAATGCCAACTCCCAGTCGGGAGCAACCATGATCGGGGCATTCACCAACTTCTCCTTCAATAGCTCGAATGCCCGAAGGCACTCATCGGAGAAAACAAACTGGGCATCCTTCTCGAGGAGCTGAGTCATGGGACGGGCGATTTTGGAAAAGTCCTTTATGAATCGCCGGTAAAAACCTGCATGACCTAGAAAACTCATAATAGATTTCACGGATGTGGGAGGCGGGAGCTTTGAAATAGTCTCGACTTTGGCTCGGTCAACCTCGAGCCCCGCCTGTGAAATCTTATGCCCAAGCACAATGCCCTCCTTCACCATGAAGTGGTATTTCTCCCAATTCAACACCAGGTTGACTTCTTCACATCTAGCAAACATCCTTTTCAGATTCCCGAGACACTGATCAAAAGAACTCCCAAACACAGAAAAATCATCCATGAACACCTCCATGGAGTCCTCGATCATGTCGTGAAAAATGGCCACCATACACCTCTGAAATGTGGCCTGGGCATTGCACAGTCCAAAGGGCATCCGCCGGTAGGCGAATGTTCCATAGGGACATGTGAATGTCGTCTTCTCCTGATCCTCAGGAGAGATGGGAATCTGAAAATAACCCGAAAAACCATAAAGGAAGCAGTAGTACATCCTGCCCGACAACCTCTCTAACATCTGATCAATGAAAGGTAGTGGGAAGTGATCCTTCCTCGTGGCATCATTGAGTTTGCGGTAGTCGATGCAAACTCTCCATCCGGTGACAGTGTGAGTAGGAATCAACTCGTTTTTCTCATTAGTCACCACTGTCATGCCTCCTTTCTTCGGAACTACCTGTACAGGGATAACCCATGGTGAATCAGAGATCGGGTACATCAAACCTGCATCAAGTAGTTTGATGACCTCTTTCTTCACAACCTCCTGCATGTTGGGGTTCAAACGCCTCTGATGCTGTACTACAGGTTTAAAGTCCTCCTCCATCAAAATCTTATGGGTATAAAAGGATGGATTGATCCCTTTTATATCCATAATTTTCCAAGCGATCGCCTTCTTGTGCTGCTTTAGGACTTCAAGCAATCGATCCTTCTCTTCCTTCGATAATCCTGCAGAAATGATAACGGGCAGATGAGTCTCGCCCTGCAAGAAAGCATACTCCAAATGATCTGGGAGCTCCTTAAGCTCAACCGAAGGTGGATCCTCAATAGAAGGGCGTGCTTTAGGCTCAGCAACGCGATCCACAACCTCAAAAACCTCGGGACACGGGGGAGACGCGTGACCTATCAGACAGGTCACCTCCTCGACTACTCGGTCCACCCTAGGTGAACTAAAATCCTCCCCTCTTAGCAGTTGTGTGTCCATAATATCCTCCTCGAAAGTAGCATGGAGATGATCACTCACATATGTGTCGATGGTCTCAATGAAGTAGAGTGTATCATCCTGACTTTGCGAGTGTTGCATGGATTTCCCAATGTCAAAGGTAACCTCCTCATCATCAACCCTAAGAGTAAGTCTACCGGTGCAGACATCAATCAAGGCTCTCGCAGTGGCTAAGAATGGGCGACCTAAGATAAGTGGAACATTTTTGTCCTCATCCATGTCTAGAATCACGAAATCGACATGAAAGACAAACTTGTCGATTTTCACCAGCATATTCTCAACTATACCTCGTGGATGCTTCACTGAACGGTCGGCTAGCTGAATGCTCATACGAGTCGGCTTGGGCTCTCCGAAGTCTAGCTTAGCAAAAACCGCATATGGCATGAGGTTTATGCTAGCTCCAAGATCAGCTAAAGCATTGCTGACCGACAAACTACCAATCAAACAAGGGATAGTGAAACTCCCAGGATCATTCATCTTCTTCGGTAGTTTGTTCTGAAGAACCGCTGAACACTCTTCATTGAAGGTCACCTGCGAAAGCTCCTCAAGTTTCTTTTTGTTGGATAGGATATCCTTCAGAAACTTGGCATACTTAGGCATTTGAACAAGTGCCTCGACAAATGGTAAATTTATATGAAGTTGCTTAAAAAGCTCGAGGAATTTACCATAGTGTTCTTCCATTTTCTGCTTCTTCAACCTCCCCAGATATGGAATGGGAGGGACATACTCTCTCACTGGCTCCTTGGGTCGTGCGGTACTTGCTGGGACTCGCCTCTGTTGCACCTCACCCGGAGACTCACACTCAATCTCCTCATCAACCTCATCATCATCAACCGGCTTTGCTGGAATAGCCGGAGGGATTGGCTGAGCGGTCTTGCCGCTTCTTAATGTGATGGCCTTTGCAGTAGCATTAGGATTAGTCTCTGTGTTGCTCGGAAGGCCCTCCTGTTGTCTCTCAGACAACATCTTGGCAATCTGGCCAACTTGGTTCTCAATGGTCTGGATGGAAGCCTTTTGGCTTCTCAACTCATTCTCGTGCCTCGTGAAACGACCGTCATACTCCTTGAAACGCTTCTCATTCTCGGCCTTTTGGGTGTTTTGACCGGCTAAGATCTGGCTAAGCATATCATGCACACTAGGCTCGCTAGCGGGAGGTCCCTGCTGAGGTCGAGGTGGACCATATGCTCCATGAGCTGGAGCTGGGGGACGTGAAGCAAATCCGGGTGGATGCAGATTAGAAGCATCGGGCCTCCAACTGAAATTTGGGTGATTCTTCCACCCCGGATTATAAGTATTGCTGTAGGGATTATTTTGAGGACGGTATTGGTTTCCCATAAAATCAACATGCTCGTGTGACATCTCTCCCGTCTGAAAATCACCTACCTGATATGCTCCCCCACTCGAAGAACCTCTCGAGTGCATTTCCATCACTCGATCAAATTTCGAAGATAAGGCATCCATACGTGCTGTCATGGCTGTGTAGTCGTCCACATGATGAACTCCCTGCCGAGAACTCTTACCTCTTGGTGGCTGTTGCGTCCAGTTTTTCACGTCACACTTTTCAAGAATCTCAAATGCCTCGGTGGCATTTTTCGTGCCGATATCCCCACCCGAGTATGTATCAACCATCATCTGTCCCTAACTGTCCAAACCATGGTAGAAGATCTGACATTGTTGCCACTTGGGCAACCCGTGATGTGGGACCTTTCTCATAAGCTCTTTGAAACGCTCCCATGCCTCGTAAAGGGACTCGTCCTCGTCCTGACGAAAGTTCAGAATCTTGGTTCTCAACCGAACAGTTTTCTCTGGAGGGAAATATTTCTGAAGGAACTTCTCAGCTAATTGATTCCATGTAGTGATAGATCCATCTGGAAGTGAAAGAAGCCACTCCTTGGCTCCATCCCGTAAAGAAAACGGAAAGAGCCAAAGGCGGATAGCATCCGATGATGCATCACGAATCTTGAATGTGGCACAAACTTCTAGAAACCCCGCAATGTGAACACTAGGATCCTCGTGATCCTTGCCATAAAACTGTATCGCATTCTGCAACATCGATATGGTGCCAGCCTTGATCTCAAAATTATTATTGTCGATTGTCGGTGCATTGATGCTCGCAGGTAAACCATCGAGTGACGGTTTTCCTATTTCGTTCAAGATCCTATTCTCTTCTGCGTCCGCCATGTCTACTCGAACCTCGTAGAAGGTGTGGTCGTCTGCCGCGTCTGTCTCAATCGTCTCGGCTACCAAGCGAAACCGCTCTCGCAGCCTCCGGTGAAGATCACGCTCCGGCTCCGCTGAAGGCTCAACGATATCAGCAGCGGGGGTTGAGGACATGCACGACCTGTAAGGAATAAGGAGGAGCACAATGCACAAAATATATACAAAAACACAAAAACAACTAGCAAATAATCATTTTTTTTTCAATTAATCAAGCAAAGGCAAATAAAACAAGTAGACAAAAACTTTTTACACTTTTCACAATGGCTAAATAAGCAACTCGAATCGTTTTCAAGAAGACCGCATCTCCGGCAACGACTCCAAAAACTTGATGTGCGTGAATTATATATATTTTTTTATGAAGATATTTGTTCACACAAATTTTGTTTTAAAATGGTTTTTCACCTAGAAACTAACTACACACACAAAGGGCAAGTGTACCCGTCGGGTGGTAATACAGCTAATCGGTAAGAACCGGATATCAATTCGTGGATGCGGTGTCTCGATACTAAACTTTTGCTACTTTAAAGCCTTTTCAAATGATTGGGTTGATTTTTCTAACTTAGCATGCAAAGAAATAAACTACTAAAAATTCTAACAAAGAACAATATCTAAGAAATGGTTGCCTAAACTAAGTTTCCACTAACTCACATGTGACAACAAAGGGGAAGGAGGTTGTGATGATGCAAGCTCTAAAATTAACTAAGTCCCCAATCAAGGTTTCCTAGTCTATAATTCTTAGGAAAACTAAAAATGAATTAACATTCTAATCACCTAAAAATTATTCTTTTAAGCTCACTTGCTAAGTTGATATTAATCTTTAATCATGAGTTATTTGTTTGTCAAAACTCCTAACTCTACAAATTAGGGAAAACTAATATGAACAACACACTAATCACCCTAACTTGGTTTCAAGTAGTTGGCACTATCATCATGTTCTTGATATGAACCACAAGCATGGTCATGCTAGCTAACAATTTTAGCCTAAATCATCAAACTAACAAGAACACAAACTATAGAATCCATATAAACATACTCATGATCTTTCCAAATCTAGATGCAAGAATTCATACATATGCTCAAATCATCATTCAATCACATTAGCAATCACCATTCCTAGTTTCATGCTATGAATCATACTAACAAGTTAACAAGATTCAATAATCATAATATTTACATGGGCTTTCCAACACAACATGTAAATGCTTATGAGCAAACATTCAAGAACAAGAACTTTAATGCATACACATGAACTCCAAGAACAAGATTAAATACCAACATGAAGATTAACAAGAACAATCATCACATCTACTTCCATGTTATCACATATTCATTAGCTTCAACAAAGTTTAGACAACTCAAATGTTTAGCCCATAAGGCTCATGACTACCAAATCAAGTGCAAAGAAACATAAATTGTTCATAAAGTAATAAGCTAACCAAGTTAAAGACAAGATTAAAATGATGTTTGAGTAGATCTTCAAGTGATTAAGTCCTCTTCAAGGCTCCCTCTTGGCTCCAACAAGCTTCCAAGACCAGATTCTTGAGAGAAAAAGTCACCAAAATGCTCCAACTCCCTTGCAAATGAGCTAGGAACTCGTATTAAACTCTGGGCGTTTGGCACGACCATGCCACCTTTTGGCACGGTCGTGCTTGGCAAGTGCCAGAGCCACTTTCTTGAATGTTGACCAAGTATGCTACCATTTTGGGAAAAATCGCGCTCAAAAGTTCCCGAGGTGGCACGACCGTGCTCGGGCATGGTCTGGTCGTGCCAGCCGATAGTGCTCGGCTATGATTGATTCGATCTCGGAAACAAGCTGATCTGTTGCTGAAATTGGCCTGTCACGGTCGTGCCAGTGGTTGGCACGGTCGTGCTCCCTTGATTTTGATGGTGCTGGTGCTGGATGATGGTGCTGATCGAGAGTGCCGATGTCGGAATGGCTGGCACGGTCGTGCTCCTGGGTGGCACGGTCGTGCCGTATCTGACAGTTTGCTGGAATGTTCTGTTTTCGCTCCATTTTGCTCCAAAAGCCTTTGTTTCATCACCGGGCCGAAGCCCAGACCTGTATTTTCACAAACAACTCAAATGAGTACCAAAATCAATGAAAATACAAAGAGTTTTCGCATAAACGGGGCGTATTTGACGTTTAAAAGATGTATAAATTCTTATACATCAATCTTTAAACATCATTAACCACTCAAAAATCATGTAAAATGCAAGGATCTAAGTGCTTACTACTAGCACAAGGCTAGGGGAGTTCGAGTGTAGAAAAGTGGTGGATAAAAGAAAACGAGAGCGGTCCTTCAACTTCCGAACGCACCAAGCTTCGTTGTTTGATCTCTAACACCTTTGGATGTATGGAAAATGACTAGAAAGTGGCTTGATGGTGGTGTTATGGTGGTTAGTGATGGCTGCCGAAAGCAAGGGAAGAAGGAAGGAGAAAGCTTGATGGGTGTTGAGTTATGAGAAGTGTGGTTATGTTCTAATGGTTACATTTATAATCTTCCATAACTTCATTATCCTTTGGTTCTTATGTTTGTTATGAGGGAACAAGATCAAGCATAATCCACTTTAATAATCAATTAAAATCTTCATGGGGGCCACTAAAATCCAGTTATAGGAGGGGGGGGGGGTCTAGGTGTAGGCTTTAACTAAATAGTTAGATATTAAGTTAAAAATTCAAGTATTAGTTAGGGTTTGGTTACAAGATATTTTCATGATGTGTTATGGTGTTCGGGGTCCATAACTAGTTCGAAAAAAAATAAAAACAATATGTTTGACAATATTTTTGTGTTCCGGGTAAAGTCCGGTTGTTTGGTTGGGTATCGTTTCGTTAAAGTGTTTAATTATGTACCGGGTATTTTATCTAGCGTTCAAATCCCGATTTATGGCGTTCTAAATTATTTTTATTATTCTATAAAAATAAACTCGCCAAAATATTACTGAAATAAATTTCAGTTGCCAAGACTGTCAACGTTGTCTGTGTTTCGCAGTAAAAGCACTGCGTCGCGCAGAAACACACGGTACGCGCTTAAACTTGAAAAATAACGTTTTTAAGCGTTTTAATTTATTTTTCAACACGAACCTGATTAAAATAAGATTTTAATCACAACAGAATATTTGTGGGATATAAATATTATCCGGGCGGTCACCAACGTTCGTTTCGCAGTTTTGTCGTAATTAGTTCTTTAGTTAAAATAAACAAATAACTCGGGTCAAAACAATCAAGGAGTGCTCGATATAAAGAAAGAACCGAAAAGAAATAACTAAAATATGTTTATGGGCAATGGTCCATCTTGGAAATCCCTACAAGTTCACCATGCATCCTCACAATGTTCACACACACTCGGCTAAATATAGGTGCACATACAATTTGTGGAGTATGTTTAGAACACTCAATGCCAAGACGATAACTATGCGATATCATAAGCTTGTGGAAGGATCAAATCTAATAACTCGGCAAAAATATAGCATAAATCATGAGGTCTTGATTGGGTTGTAACTTGGCTTGGGTTAAGGGTGTGGAAGTGGATTTTTTAAAAGTGGCTAAAACGGTTGTAACCCGACGGCTCGACTAACTTGAAATACAAGAATATAGAACTATACAACTAAATAATAACTAACCGAGAGCTAACCGACAAGTATTGCTTTTCACTCCCAAAATTGCTCTAACAAAGCCATTTGATAAGGCTTTTTCAACTTTTTTTTTTTACAAGAATAACCCATGCTTTGGAGAGAACTAAGTACGTCTACTTAGCTAAAAACTCTTGATCATGAGGGTACATAACAACAAAGAGGAAACTATACAAAACTACAAGTTAATCATCAACCAAACCGGGTTTCCAACCAAAAATGGGTTCAAAATATAAAAGGCTAATTTGGCTAAGTGGTTAATATTTTGGTGGTTTAAAAGAAACGAACGGGAAAGGCTCAAATTGGTTTAACTAGAGGAATGATTTGGGTAGGGAGGTGAATAAAAATGGCTAAAATAAAAAGGTTTCCTAATGCCTCAATCACTTCTATGCTTTAATTCTTGCTTTGTGGCCTCGAAATGCATACCTAACACAAGTTCTAAATCGCAAAAGTTATCCGGCCCACTCAATCTTAGCCCGCAAAAACATGAGCAAAAATAATTCTAAAGCTATAAGGCTCAAAAATAACTCACGGAAACGGGCGTATTGGGTAAATATGCAAGGCAAACAAGTAGGTCAATCGCTTGATTTTTCATGCTCAATTTTATACAAAAAACATGTTACTTGACGGTTTTCCTTACACGAGCGAACCCCCTTTTTGCGTTTACTCTTATTTATTTATCAAAAATTTTGGTGCCTCTTGGTACTTGACTGGCTGATGGAGTGATAGGAAACTAGCAAAAAGACAAATGTTTTGGGTTTGGCTTCTTGTGAGCACCCCTTCATTGATGTTGCCAATGAATTGATCAGGTGGATGAGATCTCAAGTAGATTAAATCTCCTTGGTATGGAATGATGGCATTTGTTGGTGAAGGCTGCAAATGTGTATCATCTGAGCTAACCACTACTGGTGACTTTGATGATCCAGCAGTGGCTTCAAAAGGTGGTGGAATAGGAGGTAATGGTGTGGACACATGCTGACTTTTATCCACTGTTTGAGGACTTTTATCAACAGTGCTTGATGATGTGGAAGCAGTGGTTAAGGGGCTACTTTGGTCAACAACTGTTGAGGTAGCAGTGGTTGAGCTTTGACAGCTGTTTTGAACATCTGCTGCTCTTCCCATTTTGGCAGACCTTTGAGGGATGATGATTTCATACCCATAGTCTGGTGTTGAATCTTCTGATGGACCTGCACTGTTAGTCTTGACAACAGTATTTTCAAAAGTAAATTTATCAAGATCAAACAGATCTGCAGGATTTGCTGGGATTTTCATTGATGAAAGTTCATTGAACTTTACATTCAAGGTCTCCTCCACTGCCTTGGTCCGTGTATTAAACACTTTGTAGGCCTTGGCAGTGGTTGAGTATCCCAGATGATAACCACAATCAATTTTGGCTGCAAATTTTGAAATGGAATCTTTTAAGTTCAAAATAAAGCATGGGCAGCCAAATACCTTGAAGTATGAGATCAGTGGTTTGATTTTATACAGAATTTCATAAGCAGTCTTTTTATGCCTGGGGTTTATTAAAACTCTGTTTTGGACATAGCAAGCAGTATTTACTGCCTCTGCCCAAAAAGTTAATGGCAAACCTGAATCAGCAAGCATGGTTCTGGCAGCCTCAATCAAAGTTCTGTTCTTTCTTTCAACTACCCCATTTTGCTCTGGTGTTCTAAGGATGCTGTACTGCCTTACAATCCCTTTCTTCACACAGAAGGCATCCAACTCCTTATTTTTGAATTCTGTGCCATTGTCACTCCTGAAGACTTTTACTGAAAGGTCAAATTGCTTTTCAACCTGTGTCACAAAGTCTTGCAAAATGCCTGCAGTCTCATCTTTTGAGTGTAAAAAGAAAGTCCACGTAAAGCTAGAGAAGTCATCAACAATAACCAAACAATATCTTTTCTTCTTGAGACTCATGACTTGAACTGGGCCAAACAAATCCATGTGCAGCATTTGCAAACACTGGGTTGTTTTGGACTCTTCAATGGACTTAAAATAGCTTTTATGTTGTTTTCCTTTTAAACAGGAAACACAGTGCTCAGAACATGAAAACAATTTTTGTGGCAAGCCTCTTACAAGGCCATTTTTTGAAATTTCTGTGATTGTCTTGAGATTTGTGTGCCCCAATCTTCTGTGCCAAAGTTCTGTCTCTTTGTTAGAGGCAGCTGAGAACAGACAGGCATCAGCTCTGGGACACTCTTTTGACATATCAACAACATAAACATTGCCACTTCTTTGAGCAACAAGTTTTGTTTTTTCAGTTTTTATTATTGCTTCAATCTTTTTGACCATTTCTGGTCCAACAATCCTACAACACTCCTTTGTGAAGAATGACCCATACCCCTTGTCACTCATTTGTGAAACACTCAGAAGGTTGAATTTCAGACTGTCTATCAGATTGACATTTTCAAATTTTATATTTCCAGATTGCACTGTACCAGACCCCAGAACTTTCCCTTTACTATTATTCCCAAAGGATATATCACCCCCTCCATGGATTTTGAAGTCTTTGAGGAGGGCTTTACATCCTGTCATGTGCCTGGAGCCTCCACTATCTACATACCAAAGGCTATCAAAGCATGCAGAAGCTCCCTTGGCAGCAGCCATCATGGCACAATCACATTGATGATTTTCTTCATCATCAGCTTTTACTTCCTTCTCACCTGCTCTCTTCTCTTCCTCTTCTTCTTTTTCCTCTTTGGACCAGGGACCTGTCAGTGGTTCAATTAGGGTTTCTGAATTTTCTCTCAGCAGCAGTTCACCAGCAACTGCATTAACAACTGCTTCAGTCACCTCATCCACTGTTTCATCACTTAGCTGTTCACCTTCAGTTTCTCCCCGCTCTGGTATTGACTCTAATGCCATCAAACAAAATTCATCATTAGAAGGTTCATTAAAAGCATAGAGTGCAAAATTTTCATCACCAAGCTCATCAGGCATGCTGCTCCAGTCAACAAAGCCTTGAGTGAAGAAGCTTTGCTGATCTGATTGAACCACTGCTGGAGCAGCTGTTTGAGGTGCAAAAGATTGCACTTGTGCCTGAGGGGCAGGGGTTTGAACGTACTGAATTTGTGGAACAGTGGTTTGGACATAATGCACATGCACAGGGGTAGCAGCATAGTGAGCAGTGTTAACATGGGCTGCAGGGGTATATTGGGTATAGTGCACAGTGCTTTGATTTTGTGGTCTAGGGTTTGAGCTGGGATGAGTTATTATAGGACCAGTAGTTTGACTCCTGCATTCCCTAGCAAAATGACCTAGCCTATTGCACTTGTAACACTTGATTTTCGATTTAACCAACCCAACCCTTAAATTCCCATGTAACCCTGGGAATTTTCTCCCTGTTCTTTTGTAGAATTTGCTTGTTCTTACACTAAGCAAAGCCAATTGATGCAAGATGTCCATCTCTTCTAAGTCAGTGGGATCAAAGTGTTGCAAATCATTGAGTTCAAAGCACAAATTATCTGACATCTGGTTCTCACAATTTGCAGTAAAAGCATAATTTGCAGAGTGAGGAACTGGGTTGTTAAAATTTCCACCAGCAGTTATATCAATAAAGTGATCATAACCCTGATCCTTACCACTGCTACCAGATTCTTCCTGACCAAAAAGAGCTGTGCTACCGAATGAATAATCATCAGTAACTTTGCCAGACTCTTGCAACTTCTTTTTCTGGTTCAACTCCCTTTCATAGGTCAGGAGTCTACCATGAAGTTGGGTCAGGGTCAGATCTTTGAACTCAGCAGAGTTTTTAGTAACAAAAGCTATGGTGTTCCATTTTTCTGGTAGTGATCTAAGGAACCTGCTATTTTGAGTTGTATTTGGAAAAGTTACTTTAACAAGCCTTAGTTCACTAATGAGACAACTGAATCGCTCAAACTGCTGAGTCAATGATTCACCCTTGATGTGACAAAATGTTTCATACTGCTGATTCAGAATTTCCCTATTGTTTTCAATGACTTCTTCTGTCCCACCAAACTGTTCCTTCAACGCATCCCATAGCTCTTTAGCACTGTTACAATGTAACAGTCCAGCATAGATCTCATTTGGTAATGCAGATGCTATGATGCTAAATGCTTTGGCATCGACTTCGAACTTTTGAAAATCAGTTTCAGTATAGTTTTCAGATGATTTAGGAACGAACTTCTTTGCATCCTCAGCACTTGGCACCATAGGAACATGGGGACCAAAAACAACAGACCTCCAACATCCAGTGTTCTGTTGAGCAAGGATGTGACCCATCCTTCTCTCCCAGACGTTGTATTCATTACGTTTAAGCATGGGTGGTTTAAAAAGCGAGCCAATGTTATTCTTGTCATCTTGTGATTGTGACGTCATCCTGGTTGTTTTACAGGCACTGATTAATCAACTTTAATGGTGATTAAACCTTGCTCTGTTTTTCAACAAAAACGAACAAACTATCGATATCAACGATTATGAGCTGAACTATTTATGTCAAAATGATTGTTAAATCAAATTTGACTGTCCAAGCTCTGATACCAATTGTTGGATCTGAGTTTGGTTTTGATTGTATTTTTCGTTTGAATTAGAATGAAGATGGATGAGTTGTGTAGCGGAATTAAGATGGAAACAAACTTTGCATACAATCAAACGAGACTATTGCTTTGATCAAACACTTTTCACAAAGAACCGAAAGATTGAATTTATTTCAATTACGATTACAATGCAATGTTGAATACAAACTCCCCCTCAGCCAGAGCTCAGTGTTTGTTCGTGCAGAGAAGACGATTTTGCAAAGAGCTAATAGAACAGTACAGAGCACTGTTCTATTTATAGGCACTAGCAAACCACTGAGCATCTAAGCTGACGTCACCATGAAAGTGACATCTAACCTCCTAACAAACTCTAACCTCTGATCAATACAAACACTGTTATACTAACTACTGCTATTACATTTCATTACATAAAAGACATCTAAATAACTGCTGCATCCTTCCACTGCTGTGAACCCAGCAGTACTTGTCCGGATCAGCAGTGCTTAACTCAAGGCAGTAGATTGAACAGCAGAGCTTTAGTCTTTCATCAGGCTTTTACTTGATCAGCAGTTTGGAGGTCAGCAGTTTGCACGATCAGTAGATAGGAGGTCAGCAGATGTTGAAATCACTTTCAAGGGGAGAGACTTGTATGTAACATCTGCTTATTCTGGATCCACTGCTCTGATCCAGTTTTGGCTTTAATTATCTGTTCCTCTGGTAGGGTTCAATCCCAACATCTTTATGTATAATTGAGATTGAACTTGTTCTTAATTATGGTTTTGATTGAGATTGTTGGTAGGATCGTAAGTATTGTCGTAAACTCGCGATTGTTAAGGTTTCTTTACACCATTGATATTGTTAGATAACAATTGCTTTTGTTTATTAAATCAATTAGGGTTTGTTCCGTGTTCTTGGTTTATAAAACATACAATTGTCCATTATTCGTGTAGTGAAGGTTTTCTTGCACCATTTACATGCGTTAGACGATTGTTGATGTCAACAACTTGGTTTTCGTTAACAAATCCAAAATTATCATTTTATTTTCAAGTAAAAATCAAACTCATTATGTGTGACAAATTCTACTCACTTGTAATTTTGAAACTCGAGTGTGATCATTGTTTACCTTATTCTTTACAATCATATTTTAATTACTGTTTTCTATAACCATTGTTCCAATTAAAGTCATTGTTTTTAGTGTTCTACAAATGAAAATCATATTGTGATTCTCACTTTCAAACAAACTTTTCAAAGATAAATTACAAGCTTCATAAACCAATCCTTAATCAACTAAACTTAGATCACTAACCACAAACTCTTCTGGTTCGACACCATTCTTTTCGCTAACTAATTAGTTAAAGGTACTAAGGAACACACTTTCTCTTTATCTTTGGTTGGTACATGTTGCTCAAGGGAAGGCGTTAATGAATGTAACTTGGTTCAAAAGTCGTGTTTATACGATTAAATTAGAAGTTGGAAAACCCGTTTGTTTGAAAGCTCGGATTGATATAAGAATTGGTTCGGGCACTTGAGACTAGGTCACCTAAATTTCGAGTTCATGAAATAAATGGTGAATAAATATATGGTTGTGGGAGTGCCTAAAATTAATCAAGAAAATCACATTTGTGATTTGTGCTTAGCCAGGTTGCAAATGAGACAACCTTTCTGAAGACGACGTCTTTCAGAGCAACCCATGCCTTGGAAATTCTTAATGGAGACCTATGCGGTCTATTTTTTTTAGCACAATAGCGGAAAATAGGTATGTATTTGTCTTAGTTGAGGATTTTTCACATTTCATGTGGACTTTTGTTTTGAAGGAAAAAACGACGCCTTTAAAACCTTTAAAAAGTTTAAAGTCATGGTGGAATTGGAAGTTAGTGGAAAAATCAAGACATTTCGAACCAATCAAGGGGAGAATATGCATCTCATGAGTTCAGTCAGTTCTGTGAAATGACGGGATTATTCAATATTTAACCGTTCTATATACACGTCAACAAAATGGGTGGTGGAGAGGTGAAACCGTACCTTAATGGAGTTCCTAATATTATTTTGGGCGAGGTAGTGAGGCACTCAACCGATTTGATAAATAAAACTCCAACACGAGAATTAAGAAAAAGACAAAACACCGCACGAGCTGTTAAAACCGGATCTTAAAATTCTTAATGTTTTTGGGTGTGTCATGTATTCGAAAATTGTTGGTGGTCTTCTTCCAAAATTAAACGATCTTTCAACTCGTGTAGTTTATCTTAGAAGCGAAAAGGGTTCGCGAGTGTATCTTTTATATAATCCAATGACTTGAAGAATTCCCTGTGGGTCGAGACGGGGATATGGAGTTTGATGAAAAACATGATTAGAATTGGGGAAAAATAATGTTTTAAATTACAAAGAGTCTCGCAACCGGGTATGTTTTGAGTGAATTTTTATGTCTTTATTGACACGAAAGTTGGGCCGGTTAAAACGGAATCCAATGAATCTAACAGTGGATCGCAAACACAAACTAGGTTAGATTCTGCTGGGTCAAGTAATAGTCAGAGTACCAAAGTCCCAAGTGGTTTTGAAAATGTCTAAAAACTCCAAATTGCGAAGGATCAAATATATCAACAGTGTTAAATAATGATCCATATACATTGGGCTCATCATGCCCACATTGTGGACATCATGACACCTTAAATGGACCAGTGATAGTTGCTAGACATTTTGGCTCAAGTATGAGAGGCACATTAAGGTGTGATCAGCCCAAAGGGCTGGGAGAAATAGAATGGCAAATAGCACAGGTTATAACCAAATGACTTTATTACTCCTGAGTGTTGTTGCATATTTGTGACAACAACTTATAGATTTGGGTCTTTGGATATCTTGTAATTAGTAAAAGGATAAACTGTTAGCTGGTTTAATTTTGTATAGTTGATTGGTAGAGTTTTGGGCCTTAAACCCCACATGTTATGAGTGGTAGGCGAATTGGGTTTAACCAATTCGCAGGCCTTTGTGAAACCATGCCCAAGTTGCATGTATTATGATATATAAACAAGTCTTTGCATTAGGGTTAGGGTTAAGCACTTCAAAACAATTTACAGAGAGTTAGAGAGAGCACTTGAGTAAACTCTAGGTCAGCATGTGCATAGCAATCTTCAAACTTTGTCTACAATGTAGAAAGGATGATTCTACCATGCATCCAATCAGACTCCTCTTCACATAAACTTCACAACAATTCATCACTTCACAACTACTCTGCTTCACATCACATCCTACACTTCACAGGAACCATCTGCAACCATCTGTATACAAAACTAACATCTCAAAAAACCCATTAGACTTTTTCATAAAAATGCAGATAAACCATTACTTTATCTGAAGATGTCAAAAAGTATTACAGATGTGCCAACAAAAATCCATTTGATTTAAGTTCATTTGAAAAATGACTTCTAAGTCCATTTGACTTTTAAGTCTATCCAACACACTAGATCCTTCAAGTTTAAAGATTTAGGACTCACTAATGTAACATCGTCTCCCCCTTACAGTAAAAATTCCTCCATGAATAACTATTTTCCGTACGTTAAGAATTTGAAATAAAAATATTTATTTTGTATTTCTATATTTTTCTTAAAGCAGATAAAAACCAAAAAGAAATGAACAAATAAAACAAACACTCTGTTTTTGTGAGAATCACTTGTTAAGAAGATCATATCAGCCAAGTCAAACTGTATCACACTTTTAGTTAATTACTTCTTATAATTTTCATGAATAGCAGTCCAAGACGATTACCAACCTTGTTTATCCACTTAAGCAAAATGCATGAACATTTCAAATTCTATTACCCGGTGATACGATTAAGTGTATTTTTATGCTAATGTACTAGTGTGTCCTACTTCAGGACATACTCCCGCGATCAAGGCATGCACAAAGCTTCCTCGTAGTAGGTGAGTCAAAATTCGTCGTTTTTTATTTACAACATCAGACCATAAGTGATCAGGTTTCGTTCAACAAAGATAACACTGTTGTATCCAACGAGGGTTAGGTAAATACCATTTTGGTACGAATTAAGCATTGTAGCTAATGGAATTCCCTCAACTTGAGTTTATCTTCCATTAAGGTTTTTGGCATTTTAGCTATTTTATGATATCTTGGTTGTGCCTAGGTCAACATATATCTGGATGCAACAAAAGGACAACCATGATATCCCAGATGAAATAATAGTATAAAGACCCAAAACCTCGGATTTTGGCAATCACAAGATTTAAGGTTACAAAACCATATGCCTATGATGTGTTACTCACTTAATAAACAGTTCGTTGTGTATCACCTTGGTAAGTTGATTATTTCATGTTTTTTGCCTACTGTTACATCATATAATGAATCTATTATCACACTTAAACAACTTTAAGTTCAGTTTCAGTGTAACAATTTAACCCCCTGACGTACTATCATATCTTCTCTTTCACACAGTGATCACTCATTTTTTATTTTCTATATATATATATTTTTGTTTTTTATGATTTTTTATTTTTATTTTAAATTATTTACATAAATTTCAAAATTGTTATGAAAAATTGGTTACTCAGGATTCCCCATCCCGTTAAGTTCGACTAACTTCTCAAAATGAGCCATGTCAAACGCTTTAGTGTAAAGATCTGCCAGGATGTCTAATGTGTCGACTCGATATAGTTTAATTAGTTTGTTTTCAGCACAATCTCATATAAAATGATGACGAATGTCAATATGTTTTGTTACTGAGCTTTACGGGTTTGTTTGTTATGGAGATTGTGGTATTATTGTCTATTATGATAGGGGTGCGAGTGAAATTCAAACCATAATCACGCATTTGCTGTTGTATCCAAAAATTCTGAGAGCAACAACTTCTAGTTGCAATATATTCAGCTTCACACGAAGACGTAGACACAGAAGCTTGTTTCTTGCATAACCATGACACAAGTCTTCCCCCTAAGAACTGACAACCACTTGTTGTAGACTTTCTGTTTGATTTACATTCTCCGAAGTATGAATCAATGTATGTAATAAACTCCAAGTCATTATTAGCAGGGTACCAAAGCCCAAACTTAGGCTTCCCCTTAAAGTAACGAAGAATTCGCTTCACCGCTTTCATATGCAACTCCTTTGGATTTGCTTGATATCTAGCACAAAGACATACATCAAACATAATGTATGGTCTTGAAGCAGTAAGATACATCAATGATTCGATCATGGCCTTATATTGAGTTGGATAAACATCTTCTACATTATTAGCATCAGGACCAAGATTGTGATATTCACAAATGGGTGTCTTAAAAGTTGCACAATCCTCCATCTTGAAATGAGTCAAAATGTCATATACATACTTCGTCTGATGAATAAAGATCCCATCCTTCTTCTATTCAACTTGCAACCCTAAGAAGAATGATAACTCACCCATTGCACCCATCTGAAACTTACTCTTCATCACCATCTCAAACTCATGAAACATGCTCTCATCAGATGAACCAAAAATGATGTCATCCACGTACACTTGTACCAACAGAAAATATTCCTTCTTTCTCTTAATCAAAAGTATACTATCAATCTGACCCCTTTCAAAGCCATTTGCTAAATGGTGAGTTGATAGTGTCTCGTACCACGCCCTGGGTGCTTGATGCAATCCATACAGTGCGTTATCCAATCTGTAAACATGATATGGATAGTCTGGATCAGTAAACCCATCTGGTTGTGTGACAAACACCACTTCTTTAACTTTCCCGTAAAGAAAGACACTCTTCAACTCAAGCTGTTAACTTTTAAACCTTTTTAAAGGTGCAAAAGCTAGAAACGACCGAATCGCCTCCAACCTAGTAACTGGTGCAAACACTTCATTATAATCAATCCCTTCTTGCTAATTGAACCCTTTCACCATAATCGAGCCTTGTTTCTCGTCACAATACCTCGGTCATCTTTCTTATAGTTGCACACCACATGGTGCCAATCTCTTTTTCTCCTTCTAGTAAATTAACTAACTCCTAGACCTTCAACTTTTCAAACTGGGCTAGTTCCTCCTGCAGAGCCTCTACCCAAGAATTATCCTTCAGAACATGTGAACATTTTTCGGCTCCACTTGAGAAATAAAACAGCTATACAAGCACTCATTGATAATACCAATTTTCTAAATCAAAGCATGCAAAGCCTAACACTCAATAACATTCTTCTTTGTCTGAACACCTGTATCCAGATCCCAAATTATGTTGTGAACTGGATGATTTCTATTTGCTCGTGTTGTAGCAATGGTGTCAACTTCCAAGTTGTTTTCCAGATTTGATCCGATCTCCCCTTGGATATTTTGATTAGCAAATGGATTAGTAAAGTCCCCCCCCCCCTCAAGAGGTTCAGACTCACTATCACTGGAAACCGCTTCTTCTGCATTTGCATTTGAGAAAATTCCTGGCGCATCTACCACATTTGAGTTATCTAAATTTGGAACGCTTGATCTTGAACCGAATACACTCTCATCTTCATCCCTGTTCAAGCTATGAATTAAATGCAAATCACCTACATTGGAAAACTAATGAATTTTAAAAGAATCAAAGAATCGATCATAATCATATAATTTTGAAGGACCTAGGTGGGACTGTTTGGGTGAATACGTTATAATTTCAATATTAAAAACCGTCTCAATTTACCGTTTATTTTATTAAAAACTCTTTTGTTTGGTGAACTGTCTACATAACCTAGGAAAAATCCTTCGTCAGCCATTTCACCAAATTTGGTTGGTTTTTATGTCGAATTATAGTGCATATTAACCCAAAAGATTCAAACCCCTCTAAATTTGGTTTACGGTTTCTCAAAAGTTCATAACATGTTTTGTTATGTCGTTTAACTGTCAAAACCCTATTCAAAACATAGCAAGCTGTATTCACAACCTTTGCCCAGAAGAGTACAGGAAGCTTAGAATAAGAAAGCATGGTCCTAGTAGCTTCAATTAAAGTCCTGTTTTTTCGTTTTGCAACTCCATTCTTTTGTGGTGTGTATGGTGCACTAATTTGATGCTCTATCCCCTTGAAAAGCTAGTACATATCCAACAACCGATTCTTGAACTCCGTTCCATTGGCACTTTTAATGTGCTTGATACTCGTCTCAAGTAAATTGTCCAACTTTGTAAAAAGGTTGATCAACATCTTTGTTGTTTCATCCTTCAACACTAGAAAGAAAACCCAAGAAAAACGAGAAAAGTCATCAGTAACGACTAAACCATAATATTTTCCTCCAATACTCCTTACATTCACAGGACCAAACAAATCCATATGAAATAATTCAAGTGGAAAAGCAATGGAATTCACTGTTTTAGACTTGTGAGGTTTTCTATGTTTCTTTCCCTTTTGACAAGGAAGACATTTTTCATCTACTGAAAACTTCTGCATAGGCACACCTTCCACTAAACCATTATTAACTATATAATCTATTTTGCGATAGTGGATATGTGCCATGTGTCTATGCTACAACACCGACTTAGCCTCAAATGCTTTTGATAACAAACATGTAGACACCATTGAAGAATCCTTGACACTCATGTCCATGACATAAGTATCATTCTTCCTTGGTGCCCTCATAACTACCTACCGTTAAGAATGACCAAAGCCGGTTTTAACAACAATGCCCCGGATTTAGTAAAGTGGACAAAGTAACCCTTATCACAAACTTGCGAAACACTCATCAAGTTGCGTTTGAGCTGCTCGATATAGTTGACTTTGTCCAAAGTAATATTCCCGTTGGTCACTTTCCCTTGACCTGTAATTCTACCACCTTTTGCTCCTGCAAAGTTCACATATGCTCCATTAATTTCTTTAAATTCTCTAAGCAATCACATGTGCCTCGAGTAGCCACTATCAACATATCACAAGTTGATTAGCCTCCTTAGCATCTTCTGCACAAACCAAAAAAAATTTAGTTAGATAGGGGGCCCAAGCCTTGATGGTCTTGGATCGTCCAGATTCATCAACTACAAAAAAATCCATCCAATATTCGTCACTCCTTACTGAAGTCTTGGATCTCAGACCTGTTGATGGAAATGGTTTTAGAGTTCCACTAGGTTTCTAGTCCTATGTCTTCCTATACAGGTTTGGAATCTATGACCTTTGGAAATTTTGATTTTGAAAACTTCTATTTTCAGTCACAAACCCTGAGTTCTGATGAAATCTCGATTGATTTCCAAAATTTTGATTGTTATAATTTCTAAAGTCATTATAACATTTTGACCACCACCATTGTGGTATTCATTTTGTTGTGGACTTAGACCTCTGAAATTATTTGACAATCCATTAAATTTATTCATCCTAGGTGAACTACTTCCACATCTGTCAAATCTGCCAGATGTAGACGCAGGCTGAAACCTTGGTTGATTTCTTTGAAAACGAGGAAATTGTTGATTTCTTGTTTCGACCCTATCTTCGGCAACAAATTTCATCGGTAAGTTTGAAATTTTCAACTCACAATCACCCTTCTTTTCTGGTGATTTGTTTTTCTTTGCTTCTTCAAAGGTGCTTCACCCTTCTTGTAAGGACAGCAACTAACTACATGTCCTTTTGTGTGACAATTGAAACACAACCTTTTCGTAAAAGCTTTCTTTTGGGAAGCTTTTGGACTTGATGGTTCTGATGAGTGGGTGATGTCTTGGAAGGACCTACGTTTGCTGTTTGTGATTTTCCATTATTCATTTTATTTTTGAAAAACTTTTTATTAGACTCTGTTTCAATTATTGTGGTTTCATTTTTCATGTCTTCCCTTTTCACAAAATTCACCTTTCTAACAAATTGTTATCTTTTAGGTTGGGGAGTTGCATTTTTGTTTTCCAGAACTGTGTCTCTTTTGGTTTCCTTCTTGACATCAACCACTACATAATCAGACAGATCTTCACTTTCAGATGAGGAATTATCAGGTACTTCGACAGTTATTGGTTCTACCCCAGCTGCTGCACTATACACAAAATATGTTAAATCATCTTCATGGGGTAAAAATGTATAGTCCCGATGAACAGGAGGAGGAACTTCATTAAATTCCACTGTTGTTCGATTATTACTCTTTTTTTAAGTTACCCATCATGTGATTCATTACAAAAGATGTGTTTCTAAATTGATCTATTTTTCTTTAAAGTTCCACACTCTTAACTTATGCATCATATAACTCTTTGCACTTATCAGAAAGTTCTTTAGTTTTATCTCACATGGTCTCATGTGCCAAATCTATTACCTGAAGCTCTTTATTTAGTTTATTGGTTAAAATACTAACTTCTGCTTCTAACGTGATGGGAGTGTGTACGGATTTTTGTTATATTTTTAACTACCTTTTACTCCTTTATCAAGCTTTAAATTTATAAAACACGATATAAAACTATCACTCTCTACAACACACTAGGGCAAGTGCACCCATCGTTGGCATAGTATAGTGATGATAAGATATCAACGTCGTCCAAGGACACAAGAGCTTTTAATACCAGAATATCATCGAAGTCTAATCTAACCAAATTTCCGTACAAAAAAAATTTAAATGAGTAAAATAAAGAAACAAAATAAATAAATAAAAGAACAGATAGACAAGATTGAATCACTTGGATCCGACTCGTCATTTATGTATCCTTTGGGGTTTTTAAGAGATTATCTTAGTTATAGTTGCATGTCCCTCTTTTGAAGGCAATGCTACCCTCAGCCATATTGGTCTGAGTCAGCAGGGATACAGTCCCGCAAGGCCGGATTATTGAATGATTTAAGTAAGTTATTAATGCAAAATATGCCATGTCCCTCTTTTGGAACAACACCGTATTGCCTGATGTACCTTAGGCTTCGGCGAGAGGTACGGAAATGCAAGAGGTTATTGGAAAGATAGAATCTTAGTTTAAAGCAGGAGGGGGAACCTTCCTTTATTTACCTTTTCCAGGCTCTTGTTAAAGAAGGTGTGTGTCGACTCGCTCCCGTCCAAACCATCAGTGAGAAACTCTCACATTGTAAAGGGGACTGTCATTGCGATGTCAATGACTATCGCCTTTGTTTTCGCAAGTGACTAGGGTAGGTTTATTGGTTTCGGTGTTGTTTGTTCCTGAATGTGGCTCCATCGATTCTCCTTAGCTTTTATTCCATGATGAATATCACGCCTTTATCATGGACTCTATTTCTTTGAGTTTCTGAAGAATCCTCTTTTCTGTTTGACATACGTCATCTATGTCTCCTACGGAAGAGGTTTGATGGAATTAAGGTGGATGGACGTTATTATTGTTTTTACTCCCTCCCATCTTAAGGTGATTGTCACAGGAAAACGATGGGTCTAAATAGTGGGGATTAAATTTATAATTGCACATTCTAATTCTTTATGCATTTCTCCACATAATTGACACTAGTCACCATAAGAGTGGCGGAGGTAACAATAATCATTAATATCCATGGTTTCCAGATAAGTTTTTAACCGTCGGGATTAAATGGTTACTTTTTTCTCACAAACTGTTGTTGTCACACGGCCCCGTGTGGTTGTCACACAACCTCGAGCTGCAGTTCGTATCTGGCAGAAAATAGTTTGTTGTTACTGGGGATGTGACACGATCCCGTGTTGATCACACACAGCCCCGTGTTGATCACACACAACCCCGTGTTACTCTTGCAGAAAGTAGAAAACTAGGAGAAAAAGAAGAAAACCCCAAAAAGAAAATTTAGAAAAGCATAAAAATGATTAGGTCGCCGATTCTAAACTTTCTTAAAATCCTTGTGTCCCCGGCAACGATGCCAAAAACTTGACGTGATGGGAGTGTGTATGGATTTTTATTATATTTTTAAGTACCATTTACACTTTTACCAAGCTTTAAATTTATAAAACATGATATAAAACTACCAATCTCTACAACATGCTTTGGGTTTTTTAAGAGATTATCTTAGTTATAGTGGCATGTCTCTCTTTTGGAGGGTCGCTACCTCGGCTATATAGGTCTGAGTCAGCAGGGATACAGTCCTGCAAGGTCGGTTTAAAGTTTTAATAGCAATTTATTTATATGGGATTCAAGCCATTCTTACTTTCCCCAATTTGATGCAATCTGCCTCAAAGGAAGTCCTAATAAGCTTGAATCAAGTCCTTGCAGGATCTATACACTGAACGAGTCAAGAACTTTTCCCAACCACCCTTCTAACCCCCTTCAGGCAGTTAATGCGCCTTATATAGACCATAAAGACACGGATGAGTGAATCAATAAAACATGAAGAAATTATTGTATAAAGTTTACTTTCAATATAAAAAACTAGTTATTAAAGTCATTAACACAAACCCAAATAAAAATTTACGAAAACTTAGAAATCGAAAGTAATACATAATTAACTTGTCCTCACCAAGTGATGTAAGAGATTAGACAATCATGGCCTTTGTTTGACAAAAACTCTTACTATCGATCTTGGATCCCGAGACTACTACACACACTCTAAGGATGGATGATGGATGAATGTGGTGGATGATGGTGGTAGTGGTGGTGGAGATGGAGTGGTGGCAGGTGTGAGAGAAGTGGTTTGCCAAGGGATTAGTTTCAAGTGAGCCAAGAACCTCCTTTTATAGCTAAAAATAGTGGCTTCACATGACCCCATGCCTGGTGGGCATGACCCCATGTCCTTCTCCTTCTCTGTCTTCATTTAATGCTGTCGTCAGCCATCTGCACACATGGCCCCGTGGCCCCTGTACTTGCTATACGAACCCATATTTGAAAATCTGAGAGTTGACCACGACTGGTGTCTAGAAGACACGGCCCCGTGTCCCTTGTCGTTTTCTGTTTGTCTTTATCTTCTGGGAATAGTGAGTGGGGCATGACCCCATGCCCGGCAGGTACGACCCCGTGTTTGGGTTCTGGTTTGTTATTTTTGTCTTTGGGGTGAAGCTTGGAGAGTCGATATAGTGTGTCAACTTCCTTTCTTCTGTACTTATGCTAGTTTTAGCTGTTAATTTGTTCCTTCTATTCGTTTAAGTTCTTTTAATCCTGAAAATAAAAAATAAACAAAGAAACACATTTTTTCCAACATTAGTACTAAAAAGGGTTGTTTTTACACCTTATTTGATACAATTTATATGTTGCTTTTTGTGCATATCAAATACTCCCACACTTGAATCTTTACTTGCCTTCAAGCAAAACTCTTTAATATTTGCTTACGCTCCCAAATGGAATGGATAGAAGAGAATTTTTGGGCCTTGTTTATAGAGTGTCGGGAATCCAAGTTCTTTATTTATTCTTGTTTTTATTTTATTTATAATCATATTCGACATGATTTATTTATAAGTTTTTAAGAAAAATAAATAACTTTAAGCATAACATATATTTAAAATTTCATTAAGCTGTATATACATTCACATACCTCACAAGTGGACACTCAACACTAGGCCGAAAATGTATAAATGAAATGTTCGGTCCCGGTATGGAACTTACTCCTACCATAAGCTTGACAAGAAATCAAACCTCCTCATTTTTAACTTAATCATTGTAAATATAAAGAGGACTTTGAAAGGGTATACTTTTGGTTAAGGGTAGGATAGTTTTATTTAAAAGTGGCTAAAGGCGTAAAAAGTCGGTTTTCTTTTGAAAATTTTTATTTGTGACTTTATGAACTACTAAATGCTTATAAGCAATATATTTGTTTATTTTATTGCAAGCAACTAAATTTTATTTATTTTAAATAAAGTCACATGTTTTTGCGTCTTTTCAAAAGAACCGATTTTTACTAAACTAAAGGTGTAAAGATAAAAAGATGGTTTGTGGGTGATGGTGTTTTGTGGGTTTTTGAAATGAAAGGGTTTAGGCTCAAAGGGGCTCACTAGGGGGAGTTTTTTTGGGGGAATAAAAGTAGAAAACAATGTTGAAAAGAAAAAGGGTTTAAAATCCTAATGCCTCATTCATATACTTACTTAGATTAGTCGGTAAGGACCGGGAATGTATTGTCTCATCAAGTTCTAGATTCGTAGGAACCGTACGGGCTATTTACACAAGAAATTAAGGATGAGCATTTAGTATAGATATGATATTGGATGCTAGTTAAAGGCTCAAAAATCACAATTTTGTGGGAAAAGGGTAAAAATGTGAAATATATATATATATTGGTGTGCGTTAGGTGTGATATGATTTTATTAATATTTTAAGCACATTTTACGCATTAGTCAAGTTTTAAATTTTAAATTTATAAAACACGATATTGTACTAACACTAAACACACACTTGGGCAAGTGCACCCATCGTGAGCGTAGTATAGTGTTGGTAAGATACCGAGGTCGTCCAACGACACAAGAGCTTTTAATACCGGTTTATCCTCAATGTTTAATCGATCTAAATTTTTTGAGAAAAGTTTTGAAACATGAAAATAAAACTAAAAATGCAAAGATAAATAAAATGAAAAAAATAGACAAGATAGAATCACTTGGATCCAACTCATCTTTAATGTATCCTTTGATGATTTTCGCACTTTCGGACTTTTTAAGAGATTATCTTAGTTATAGTAGTAGGGCCCCTCTTTTGAAGGTGACGTTACCCTCAACCCAGTGGTTTGAGTCAGCAGGGATACAATCCCAAAGGGTCGGAATATAGAAAGACAATTAAGTTAGTGGTAGGCCCCTCTTTTGAAGGTGGCGTTACCCTCGGCTAAGTGGTTTGAGTCAGCAAGGATACAATCCCAAGAAGCCGGTTTAAAGTATTAATAGTAGTTTACATATGAGGGATTCAAGCTATTCACACCCCCTTCATCCAATACCGTTGGGCATTGAAGGAGGTCCTAGTAAGATTGAATCAGGTCCTCGCAGGATCTATACACTGAACGAGACAAGAACTTTACCAAACCACCCTCCTAACCCCCTTCCAGGTAGTTAACGTGCTTTACATAGAACGTAAAGACACAAATGAGCAAATCAATGACATCATGAAGAAATGGTAAAGAAAATTCACCTTCAACATAAGTAACTAGTTATTAAAGTCATTAATACAAACCCAAATAAAAAGTGCCGAAAGATTAAAAATCAAAAGTAATACATTAAGGACTTGTCTTCACCAAGTGATGTAAGAGTTTAGCTAAACATGGCCTTTGATTGACAAGAACTCTTATGATCAATCTTAGATCCCGAGACTACTACACACTCTAAAGATGGATGATGGATAATGGTGGTGGGTGTTGGTGTTGGTGTTGTCGTGGTGCTGGAGTTGTGGCAAAGTGGGAGAGAAGTGGTTTGCCAAGGGATGCTTTTGAAGTGAACCAAGCACCCCTATTTATAGCCTGAACAGAACTCTAGCCACGGCCCCGTGTCCAGCCAACACGGCTCGTGGCCATCATCTTCTCTTCCTTCATTAATTGCAATTATCAGCAGAGGGCCCCACACGACCCCGTGTCTTCTGGGCCCGGCCCGGTGGTCAACCCTTTGCTGTACTATCAAGATTCTACAAATCTTAGAGTTGACCACGCCCCGTGTAGAGCTGGGCATGGCCCCGTGGTGGGCGTAGAAGCTTCTGCAGGTTTGTCTTGTTGTGCAGGGTCCTGACCACGCCCCATGCCCAGCTGGGCAAGGCCCCGTGGTCAGGGTCTATTTCTTGTTTTTGCTTTGGGAGATGCTGCCGAGGGGTCTGGCATGTCACTTTATTCCTTCTTCTTGTATTTATGTTGGTTTTGGCTGCTTATTTGTTCCTTTTGTTCTTTTAAGCTCGTTTGGTCCTGTAAATTAAAAAAGGAAGAAAGTAACGTGCTTTTCCAACATTAGTACTAAAAAGGGTTAGTTTTATGCCTTTTTGATGTAATTTATATGTTGCATTTTGCACACATTAAATACCCCCACACTTGAATATTTGCTTGTCCTCAAGCAAAACTCTTTAATATGTGGCTTACACACCCAAAGGGAAGAGGTAGAGAAGAAGTTTTGGGCTTATCTTGAGTGTTTGGAATCCAAGATCTTTATTAAGTTTTATTTTTATATTATTTACAATCCTATTCGTCATGATTTATTTAGAACACTTGTTAAGAAAAACTATTTATTTGGGCATAACATGCCTCTTTAAAATTCTATTTATATACAAGTTCACATACCCCACGGGAGATCACTCAACACTCGGCCGATTTGTGTATTTTTGCGAAACACTCGATACCGACATGGAACTTACTTCTACCATATGCTTGCCAAGCAATCAAACCTCCTCCTTTTTATCTATAAACCTTTGTAAATATCAAGAGGACTTGGGGAAGGGTTAGGCTTGGGCTAAGGGTATGTGGTTTTTGGTTAGTGGTTAGTAAAATGGCGAAAAACGTAAAAAGCGTCGGTTGTCGTAAAACGTTTTGTTTTTGTGACATTTATTAAAACTAAACACATTCAAACAAGATTTATTTGAGGAACTTGTTTGGTCATTGCAACATTCTCTATCTATTTTTTTCATGTCACAAGATAACCGAGCTTTTTACTCAAACAAATGGGTTTGAAAAAAAAAGGTTTTGGTGGGTCATGGGTGTTTGTTTTTCGGGTTTTGAAACGAAAAGGTTTAGGCTCAAAGGGGTTAACTAGGGGGATTTTGGGTAGTGGTGTAAAAATAGAAAAATAATGGTTTTGAAAGAAAAATGGGTTAGTCCTAATGTCTCCATCATTTACTTACTTGGGTTCAAGTTGGTAAGGACCGGGAATGTATCATCTTGGCAAGTTCTAGAGTCGTAAGAACCAAGCAGCTATTCACACAAGAAACGAAAAATGAGCGTTTAGTTTAAAGATATATGAATGTATGCTCAATAAAGGCTCAAAACTCACTTGTTGTGGGAATGGGTTTATAATGTGATCAAGTATATATAATCAAATTTTAAATAGATTTGTCATGCCTTTTTCAAAATTTTCTCATTTGGTTCTTTTTATCACGACGCTATCAGTTGTAAATTTGTAAAAATATAACTTTTTAGAACTTGTTATTTCCGAATTAAACCAAGATAAGTAAGAAAAAATGAAATTTTTTTGAGGTGATTAGCGGTTCCAATAGAGTTTTGTGTAAGGCTTGTTATTAGGACTTGCAAGATTCAAGGTTTTAGCATCCTCCCCAAACTTAAATTACACATTGTCCTCAATGTGTCCCAAAAATAAGTTTTTAGGTTGATTCGAATGTGTAAAAGGTATTTAAAAACAAGGTTTTGTGTTTCTGGGCGTCTGGCCAAGGCCCCGTGGTCAGATTACCAGTAACAGATTTTAACAGAATGCTGGGCATGGGGCGTGTTCAGTGAGCACGGCCCGTGGTCAGTTACCTGATCTGGGACTTTTTTTCTAGCAGAGCCTAGGCACGGGCATGTTGGGCTGAGTAGGGCCCCGTGTTGCACATGCTGGAATGTTGGAAAAGTTGACGGAAGGCTCTGTTTTCGTGCATGGGGTGTGGTTTTAACATCCCTTTGATAGTTTTCATCTTTCCTCATTTGTTAAACCATTATATAACATCCATACACCACACAATAACTTCAACAATCATTCATTAAGAATGCAAAATACATAGGTCCTAAAAATTAAAAATTATAAATTTTAAAGTCCTAAAAATGTAAAGCTACAGAAGTCCTAAGATAGATAGGTCATAAAATGCAGGAAATTTAAATCATTATGAAGTTCTACCCTAGATGTTTACATGATATGAACAACAAAAACCCGAAAATGATTTCCCGGTGTCTAATAGCTTTTAGAACTTCAATCCGGAGGGTGCCCCTCAAATGTCGTTGAGCCACTCCTCAATCTCCCGAGGGAGAAAGAAGGCGGGCTCATTATCCACAACATCTTGTGGAGGAGGTGCGACGACCACTGGAACCCCGTTCAATACGGTTAGAGGAGGTTTCGGAGGAAGGTCATCCCATCTGGTTGGGATAATGATTTCCTGCGTGAGATTCCAACCTCCTTGCGGGATGATTGGCACCATGGGAGGCATTGCAAGAATGTTCAACCTTTGGTGCAAAAGGTTGACTTCTTGGAGGCAATTCTCCAATCCCACCGTCAAATGATTAATACGGTCAATGAGGGCCTCTTCTACTGATGTCATTTCATCTATGGCTTCCCTTACGCTATGTTCCCGAGTTTCATTTAACAAGGGAAGAGAAAGGAATTAAAAGGAAGAGATTAAAAAATGTGTTCCAGAGTTTTTTTTAGGAAGGGAAGTGATGAGAAAAGAAAGGAAACAAGGGGATGATTGATGCAAATATTCATCCTCCCAATTTGGAGAGATTTGGTGAGAAAAGATTATTATGAATCTCAGAATTTTTTAAATTTCCTAAATTACCCTCTAATTCATTATAAATAAACATAGCGTACACCATTCTTTAACCTAATACATTGTTTTCTCCTCTGGCGCCAAAACCATCAGTTTGCTCCTTTCTTGGCGCCAATTTTCTCCTCCATCTCGATAAGCAGGTATGAGTTTCAATATGCAATTATAGATTTATAATTCTGTTTGCCTATTGCTTTTACATTTTGACGGCTACTCTAGTGTTAAGAATATTATGGGCCATTATAATGAGAATGAGTACATATGAAATTGAATTAAAGGAATTGTAGTATTTTATTAGTAGGTTGCATCAAATTTAAATTACTTTCCATGTTGTTTAGAGAAAAAGAGTAAGCTGGGACCAATATTTTTATAATGTTCACTAGAGCACAGTCACATAAAGAATAATACATTATATACATAAATAATGATTTGTTTTAATATTTGATGTGTTTTCTTTACATTTGAATGATCAAGTTTTTATTAAGTTTTACCTTTTGATTAACTGAAATAATGTTATGGCTGGTACTTATAATTCAAAGTGTGTTTACATAAGATTAAGATGTTTTATGTTAAAAGGGTATAATAGTAAAATTGTAACTTTCTATTCTTTTCCTCCCAACTCGGGAACACATAAAATGTTTAATTTCCTTTCATTTCCTTTTCATTTCATTAAACTCGGGAACACAAATATAATCACATCTTTTCCTTTCCATTCCCTTATAATTCCCCTTCCTTTCTCTTCTATCGTTAAATGAAACTCGGGAACACAGAGTTAAAGCGTACACATAATAGAACAAGGAGGTTTCCATCGATGGTCTTCTCCCTGTTCGACTGTTTCTTGAGTGAGCTGATGACGTTCCACTGTTTTGGCTCGACATACTAAGAAAACAAGATGAAAATTTCAAAAGTATGAAAATAAGACTCCGGCCACGGCCCCGTGCCCGCTAGGCATGACCCCGTGGTCACACCTCTGCAAGTTTTTGAACCAAGAAATATCATTATATTAAATTATTTTTCTGTATTTTGAAACATTTCTGAACATAAATAACTAAAAACAGTGTTGTAAAACTTATGTTTAATAAGATTCCTTGGTTAAAAACCTTGTAAATACTACAATAAAGCTTGAAGTTATGAATGTTCCAAGCTCTAATGGAGGTTGGAGAGTTTTAGAGAAGAAGGTAAGTGACAAAAGTGGCAAAGACAAGATAGTTGGAGAGAAACCTTCTTGAGAATATACCTTGTGTGAATATCCCAGCAAATCTTTGTCTTTGGAATGGATCCAAATGTAACGCCCAACGTCCCTAAACTTTAGGCAGTTGGCAAGATCAGTCCCTGAACTCCTGCAAATTGTTAATTTTAGACCTTGTGGTTAAGAAATGTTGATACTTTGGAAATGTTGGTGTGAATCTTAGTGATACTTGATGCTTAACACTATGATACTTGATTCTTTAATCTAGATGCTTGGTTCTTGAAACTTAAAACTATGAGACTTGATACAGATACTAGACTCTTGATGCTTAATCTAGATACTTGAATCCTTATGACTTAACTTGATACTTGATACTCGGACTCTTGATTCTTGATGTTTGAGAAACGATGATTCTAGACTCTTGAGACTCAAATTGGTGCTTGACTCCTTAGACTCGTGAAGTTGATTCTTGGTTAAACGAGAGACTGGAGCCTTATCACTGGCGGAATCTATAAAACTTTGAGACTCCGATGCTTGCAATGTAATCTAATTAATAAAGATACTTTACGTGATCTATATAACGCAACGCCTAACATAACGCGAAAAACGAATCATAAACTGGAAACGCGAGAAGGCTGGGTTGGCAAGAGTGACCAGCCGATCGGCTAGCCGGCCGATCGAACAGTCACCTATAGGCTGACCGATCGGACAGCCAGCCGATCGGACTGCCAGCCGAACCGAACCAACTTTCCTCCTTTCACCCCTCACCTATAAATAGGCTGTCACATCACCATTTCAGGTGATGTGACAGCTCTGACCGAACCAGACGCACGCGCACGCTATTTCTCCATTTCCTCATCGATCTTGGTACGTTTCAAGCTAGATTCTTATACTTTCTTACTCTACACATCATTCTCTACGTGATCCTCACCTGTAATCACACTTTTCACCATGAAATCTCTCAGATCTGAGATATTGAGGATGATGTCATCATGGTGGTTGTACAAGCTATCAGGTGATGTCACTCTGAGCAAGATCTAGCTCAGATCTAAGATATTTCATACGTTTTTACACTAAATCTAAGATAAATCTATACTTTTTCATGTAAAACTTGGGTTGATCTTCATCTTTTCTTCAAGTTTCTGATTTACTTTGGTGATAAACGTGACTGAACAGGCTGTAGATTGATTGGTGGTCTAGATTTGGTTTAAGAACGGATTGTTCACTGATTAAGACGGTCACAGGATGGATTCCGGCATAAACCCGTCGCTAACAGACAACTGGTTGAATTGGGGTGGTTCCTAACCGGTCAGAACGGCTGTTAAACGGTGAGTTAACGTTGCCTCAGTACGTGCCGTAACGTCACCGATAACTTTCAAACTTAGTAGTTTTACAAAAGTTGGTAGACGGGGACAATAGGCCAGCCAATCGGACAGCCGTCCGATCGGGCGGCCACTAATTACACTCGATCAGCCATCCTCCACGCTAGCCGATTGGACAACCGTCCGATCGGGCAGGCATTTAATCACATTAGGCTAGCCGATCGGACTACCGACCGATTGGACAGCCATCTAATCACATTAGGCTAGCCGATCGGACTACCGACCGATCGGGCAGCCATTTAATCACATCAGGCTAGCCAATCGGGCAACTGTCCGATCGGGCAGCCATTAGTCATTAGGCTAGCCGATCGACTGACCATCCGAACGGACAGTCAGCCGATCCAAGGCCTGCTTAAGCATTCTATTCAACCTCGATACTCTACCCGACGCTTATCCTATGGTAATTTAATCAGGCTAATCTCAAAAGAGCTCCCTTTGTTCCAATAACAGTTGCGACTGTTGAGCAATCACTGTGAGTATACTCGATCCCCTTTTACTTTAAACTTTTGGGGTGTAACATGTATTCTATGAAACTTAAACTTGAATCTTTGTAAACTTATACTCTATCCTATGTGAAACTTGTGATTCTTGATTCTTGATTCTTTGTGCTATGTGACGTTTAATCCAGAGTGTGTGGTTCCGCCTTAACAATAGTAGCGCTATAGGAGATGCACCTCCCCCATTACTCTCGGGGGGTATTGTTAAGAGGATTCTAGTTTACCTTGAGTCTTGGATAAACAACTAAGCATCGGGATACTTGGGCTATCACTGCATGGACTTCAACACTAGCACGGCTGAAAACTATTTCTTTTATTACTTACACTGTGGATATGAGTTGTTTTAATCTATTATCAAACTTGTATACTCGCCAATACTTTTGTATTGATATTTTAATACATGTTGCAGGTTGATAGGTTGAGATGGAACATGGAAATCAAGCTAGGGGAATGCCTAGAAACGTCACCCTAGTTAAATCTTGTCTTTTGAACAATTTGAAAAATCATGATTTGGGTTTTGTAATGTGATATTTTGGGGATGTTGAATTCTAGACATTATGCGGACTCCGCCATCCTCTGCGGACTCCAAGGCTGAGAAGCAGAAGCCTACAAAGTTCAACTACAAACATTTCATCTCTTGCAGCCCTAAGTCTTTCACGGGCAGTGATGGGGTGACTGCTATGCTCGAGTGGTTCGACAGCATCGAAGTTACCTTCATTAACAGTGAGTGCCCAGATCATCTGAAAACTAGGAGTGCGACTGAGATGTTTCAGGGCAGAGCATTGGAGTGGTGGTCGAATGAGAGAAACATCCGTTCAAATGAATAAGCCTATGCTCTCCCATGGGCTGAGGTGCGAGAACTAATGATGCTTGAGTTCTGCCCTCCCCATGAGCAGTTGAAGCTTGAAGAAGAATTCTGGTATCTGAAGCAAATTGGTGATGACAACCTGGCATATACTACTCGTTTTAAGCAGCTAAGTCCTATCGTCCCTCACTTGGTTTCGACTTCTAACCGGATGATAACCAAGTACATCAACGGCCTACCATCTGCAATGCGTGATTCTATCGAAGCAGCTCAGTTAGAAACTATCGAAGAAGTCTATCATCTGGCAGCAAGTTTGAACAACAACCGCGTGCGTGATAAACAGTTTGCTACCCCTGCCCCTTCAAAGTCTGCTAATCAAGTCACTCAGCAGCCTAGTGGCAGCAAGAACAAGAAACGGAAAGCTCAGGGTTCGGGTTGTAATGCCATTACTCCTGCTGCAAACCCTATGGCTAAACCTGCTCCTACTACTGTTGCTGCTAACCCTGCTGCTCCCGAAGCTAAGAAGCAATACACTGGGCCGCATCCCAAGTGTGCAACTTGCAACTACCATCATCCTGCTACTTCTGCCTGTTGCCTGTGCACCAACTGTAATCGCTATGGTTACACGACTCCCTACTGTCATCAAGCTAACCTTGCACCGCAAGCTCAGCAAGCCCCAGCTCAGGCAGCACTACCTGTCCCTCCAGCACCTTTGCAGAACCCAAGGCCAGTCAATGCTGTTCGTGCATGCTACAAGTGTGGAGATACTACCCACCTCCGTAACCAGTGTCCTCAGCTGAACCAGGACCAGCAGCCAGCCGCTCGTGGACGGGCGTTCAACCATAACGCAAATCAGGCTCGTAATGACAATGACGTTGTCAATGGTATGTTCCTTGTTAATAACCTTTATGCTTCGATTCTATTTGATACTGGCGCCGATAAAAGCTTTGTGTCCGTGGAATTTGAGTCTTTGATAAATTGTACACGCTCTAAGTTACCAGAGACATTCTCGGTGGAGGTCGCCAATGGTAGGTCGATTCTTGTGAATTCTATCGTGCGTGATTGTTCCTTGATTCTTAACGATCACGTATTCGCTATTGATCTTATACCCATGCGGTTGGGTAGTTTTGATGTCATTATCGGCATGGATTGGTTGCGTAAGAACCATGCCGAAATTGTGTGTCACGAAAAACTTGTCCGTCTTCCCCTTCCGTCTGGTGATCTTCTACACATCTATGGAGACCAACCTTCGAAAGGACTGAGATTGATGTCATGCACACAAGTGAGCAGAAGCTTACGTAAGCAAAACCCTGCATTCTTGGCCCACGTGGTGGAACAAAAAGGCAAGGGAAAGAACATAAGCGATGTTCCAGTGGTGTGTGACTTCACTGATGTCTTTCCTGAAGATCTTCCTAGTCTTCCTCCTCCCAGATCTGTTGACTTTCGTATTGATCTCATACCTGGTGCGAATCCTGTCGCCAGGGCTCCTTACCGTCTTGCGCCTTCCGAGATGCAAGAGTTATCCAGCCAGCTACAAGAATTGCTCGACAAAGGTTTTATTTGTCCAAGTACCTCCCCGTGGGGTGCTCCTGTCCTATTTGTCAAGAAGAAGGATGGTTCATTTCGTATGTGTATCGATTACCGAGAACTTAATAAGCTTACAATGAAGAATCGTTATCTGTTACCCCGTATTGATGACCTGTTTGACCAGCTACAAGGCGCGTCCTGTTTCTCTAAAATTGACCTGCGTTCTGGGTATCATCAGCTACGCGTTCTTGAAGATGATATTCCTAAGACCGCGTTCCGTACACGATATGGGCACTACGAGTTCGTAGTCATGCCTTTTGGCCTGACCAACGCACCTGCAGTGTTCATGGACCTTATGAACCGTGTCTGTAAACCCTACCTGGATCGTTTTGTTATTGTATTTATCGATGATATTCTCATTTATTCGAAGTCGAAAGCCGATCATGCTCGCCATCTACGTCTTATGCTTGAACTTTTACGTGGTGAACGTTTGTATGCTAAATTTTCTAAGTGTGAGTTTTGGATCGACGAAGTGCAATATCTTGGTCATATTGTTAGTAGACAGGGTATTCATGTTGACCCTTCGAAGATTGAGGCAGTGAAGAATTGGTGTACGCCTAAATCCGTGTCTGAGATTCGTTCTTTCCTAGGATTGGCGGGCTATTATCGCCGATTCATCGCAGATTTTTCGAAAATCGTTGTTCCTCTTACTACGCTAACCCAAAAGGAGAGGCCTTTTGTTTGGGGTCCCGAGCAAGAAAACTCCTTCCAAACCCTTAATAATCTTTTGTGTAATGCCCCTGTGTTGACTCTACCTGATGGCAACGACGATTTTGTGGTATATTGTGATGCCTCGAACCGTGGGTTGGGCTGTGTGCTCATGCAATGGGACAAGGTTATTGCTTATGCTTCTCGTCAGCTTAAGGTACATGAGAAAAACTATACTACCCACGACCTGGAGCTTGGCGCAGTCATCTTTGCGTTAAAGATCTGGCGACACTACCTGTATGGTACGAAGTGTGTGGTCTTCACCGACCATAGGAGCCTTCAGCATATCTTTGACCAAAAAGAGCTGAAGATGCGACAAAGACGTTGGGTGGAATTACTTAACGACTACGACTGCGAAATTCGCTATCACCCTGGCAAGGCGAACGTAGTGGCCGACGCTCTTAGTCGTAAGACTCATGTTAAGTCTATCTGAATCTCTAATGACCTCCATGCTTATATTCGAGAAGCTCAGTATTCATCAGCCAACGAAGGTAGTATAATCAAGGAAGTCCATGGTGCCCGTATTGACCAATTGGTAACAAAACCCGATGGACTCCAATACTACCTCAATCGCATCTGTGGGCCAGATCGCGATAATCTCCGCGAGCTCATTTTGACTGAGGCTCATAAATCCCGTTACTCTATCCATCCAGGTGCCGACAAGATGTACCAGGATCTGCGTACGACTTATTGGTGGCCTGGAATTAAGAGGGACATTGTTGTCTATGTATCTAAGTGCCTTACCTGCTCGAAGGTAAAGGCTGAACATCAGCGTCCTTCGGGACTCTTGGAGCAACCTAAAATCCCTGTTTGGAAATGGGATAGAATTGCTATGGACTTTATTACCAAACTACCCCGTACCTCTAAAGGTCACGATAGTATCTGGGTGATTATTGATCGACTGACCAAATCTGCTCATTTTCTTCCTATCCGTGAGGATTACAAAGTAAGGAGACTTGCTCGAATCTACACCGATGAGATCATAAGCCGTCATGGCGTACCTCTTGACATAATCTCAGACCGTGATGGTCGTTTTACTTCACGTCTTTGGCAAACGTTTCAATCCGCTATGGGTACACACTTGAATCTTAGCACGACCTTTCATCCTCAGACGGATGGTCAGACCGAGCGTACCATTCAGACCCTCAAGGATATGCTTCGTTCTTGTGTCAATGACTTTGGTGGTAACTGGGATGTACATTTACCATTGATAAAATTCTCTTACAACAATATCTACCATTCCAGTATTCAGATGGCTCCTTTCGAAGCTTTATATGGGCGAAAATGCCGATCTCCTCTCAGCTGGCATGAGGTTGGGGAAAAGCAGTTCACCAGCCCAGAGATTGTTCAAGAGGCAACGGATAAAATTCTTCATATCCGTGATAACTTGACCAAGGCTAGGAACAGACAAAAGAGCTATGCTGATAATAGGCGTAAGCCTCTAGAATTTGCTATTGGTGACCGAGTTCTACTCAAGGTATCTCCCTGGAAGGGAGTAGTTCGTTTTGGGAAGAGGGGAAAGCTTGCGCCTCGCTATGTGGGTCCTTTCGTGATACTTGAAAGGGTCGGCAAGTTAGCATACCGACTCGACTTGCCACAAGAGCTAAACAACGTGCACCCAGTGTTCCACGTGTCTAATCTGCAAAAACGTCTAGCCGATGGGGGACTGCAAGTTCCTCTGGAAGACTTGCAAATAAACGAAGCTGTACAGTTTGTGGAGAAACCGGTCGAAATCATGGATCAGATTGTCAAGCTTTTGAGGCACAGCAAAATCCCCATTGTTAAGGTTCGATGGGAAGGAAAGCGTGGCGCTGAATTTACTTGGGAGTTGAAAAGTGATAAGAAGGCCAGGTACCCGCATCTCTTTGAACAGCCTTCTTCTAAGATTTCGGGGAAGAAATCTCCTAAAGGAGGAGAGACTGTAACGCCCAGCGTCCCTAAACTTTAGGCAGTTGGCAAGATCAGTCCCTGAACTCCTGCAAATTGTTAATTTTAGACCTTGTGGTTATGAAATGTTGATACTTTGGAAATCTTGGTGTGAATCTTAGTGATACTTGATGCTTAACACTATGATACTTAATTCTTTAATCTAGATGCTTGGTTCTTGAAACTTAAAACTATGAGACTTGATACAGATACTAGATTCTTGATGCTTAATCTAGATACTTGAATCCTTATTACTTAACTTGATACTTGATACTCGGACTCTTGATTCTTGATGTTTGAGAAACGATGATTCTAGACTCTTGAGACTCAAATTGGTGCTTGACTCCTTAGACTCGTGAAGTTGATTCTTGGTTAAACGAGAGACTGGAGCCTTGTCACTGGCGGAATCTATAAAACTTTGAGACTCCGATGCTTGCAATGTAATCTAATTAATAAAGATACTTTACGTGATCTATATAACGCAACGCCTAACATAACGCGAAAAACGAATTATAAACTGGAAACGCGAGAAGGCTGGGTTGGCAAGAGTGACCAGCCGATCGGCTAGCCGGCCGATCGAACAGTCACCTATAGGCTGACCTATCGGACAGCCAGCCGATCGGACAGCCAGCTGATCGGACTGCCAGCCGAACCGAACCAACTTTCCTCCTTTCACCCCTCACCTATAAATAGGCTGTCACATCACCATTTCAGGTGATGTGACAGCTCTGACCGAACCAGACGCACGCGCACGCTATTTCTCCATTTCCTCATCGATCTCGGTACGTTTCAAGCTAGATTCTTATACTTTCTTACTCTACACATCATTCTCTACGTGATCATCACCTGTAATCACACTTTTCACCCTGAAATCTCTCAGATCTGAGATATTGAGGATGATGTCATCATGGTGGTTGTACAAGCTATCAGGTGATGTCACTCTGAGCAAGATCTAGCTCAGATCTAAGATATTTCATACGTTTTTACACTAAATCTAAGATAAATCTATACTTTTTCATGTAAAACTTGGGTTGATCTTCATCTTTTCTTCGAGTTTCTGATTTACTTTGGTGATAAACGTGACTGAACGGGCTGTAGACTGATTGGTGGTCTAGAGTTGGTTTAAGAATGGATTGTTCACTGATTGAGACGGTCACGGGATGGATTTCGGCATAAACCCATCGCTAACAGACAACTGGTTGAATTGGTGTGGTTCCCAACCGGTCAGAACGGCTGTTAAACGGTGAGTTAACGTTGCCTCAGTACGTGCCGTGACGTCACCGATAACTTTCAAACTTAGTAATTTTACAAAAGTTGGTAGACGGGGACAATAGGCCAGCCGATCGGACAGCCGTCCGATCGGGCGGCCACTAATTACAGTCGATCAGCCATCCTCCACGATAGCCGATAGGACAACCGTCTGATCGGGCAGGCATTTAATCACATTAGTCTAGCCGATCGGACTACCGACCGATCGGACAGCCATCTAATCATATTAGGCTAGCCGATCGAACTACCGACCGATCGGGCAGCCATTTAATCACATCAGGCTAGCCGATCGGGAAACTGTCCGATCGGGCAGCCATTAGTCATTAGGCTAGCCGATCGACTGACCATCCGAACAGACAGTCAGCCGATCCAAGGCCTGCTTAAGCATTCTATTCAACCTCGATACTCTACCCGACGCTTATCCTATGGTAATTTAATCAGGCTAATCTCAAAAGAGCTCCCTTTGATCCAATAACAGTTGCGACTGTTGAGCAATCACTGTGAGTATACTCGATCCCCTTTTACTTTAAACTTTTGGGGTGTAACATGTATTCTATGAAACTTAAACTTGAATCTTTGGAAACTTATACTCTATCCTATGTGAAACTTGTGATTCTTGATTCTTGATTCTTTGTGCTATGTGACGTTTAATCCAGAGTGTGTGGTTCTGCCTTAACAATAGTAGCGCTATAGGAGATGCACCTCCCCCATTACTCTCGGGGGTATTGTTAAGAGGATTCTAGTTTACCTTGAGTCTTGGGTAAAAAACAAAGCATCGGGATACTTGGGCTATCACTGCGTGGACTTCAACACTAGCACGACTGAAAACTATTTCTTTTATTACTTACACTGTGGATATGAGTTGTTTTAATCTATTATTCTATTATCAAACTTGTATACTCGCCAATACTTTTGTATTGATATTTTAATACATGTTGCAGGTTGATAGGTTGAGTTGGAACATGGAAATCAAGCTAGGGGAATGCCTAGAAACGTCACCCTAGTTAAATCTTGTCTTTTGAACAATTTGAAAAATCATGATTTGGGTTTTGTAATGTGATATTTTGGGGATGTTGAATTATAGACATTATGCATGAAATCTACTTAAATTTTATTGTAACAATAGTGTTATGGAATTCTCATGAGCAATCTGAACGCATAGTGCTCGCACCCCGATGTTTCCGCCATCGGTTGGGGTGTGACACCAAATGTGCAGAAACAAGGCTGACTTTATAGAAAACAACAACACACTAACCACGGCCCCGTGTCGGCTGGACACGGCACCGTGGTCAGACAAGGTTTTGACACTTTTTGTCCGTATTATGAGCACGGGGTGTGTTGGCCTGGACACGACCCGGTGGTGAGATTTGAGGTAGGCACGGGGTGTGTTGACCTGAGCACGGCCCCGTGACTAGAGTATTTATGAAGCGGCGTCTTATTTTAAGGTTTTTATTCGGATCGGGTGGTTCTTTACTGGAGGGAACAACACCGAAGTGCCTAAAGTACCTTAATTGCTCTTGATTTAAACAAGAACGCAAGAGGTTACCGGAAAGGGTAAAACCTAAATTACTTACCGGTGGGCGAAACCAACCTTTATTCCCCTTATCCGGGATCTTGTTAAAGAAGCTATACGTCAAATAGCTCAGGTTTATAAGCACATTGGTGGGGGCCGATAGAGAGTCCTTCACGACACAATCGACACATGGACGACTATCGTTCATGCTTTCACAAGAGGTTGAGGTACTTTTGGTGTCGTCGATGTTGGTAGAATCCGAATGTGACCCCAACAATTCTCCTTGATTGTTGTCTTGTGATGAATACCTTGCTTTCATCATAAGCTTTATTTCTTTTATTTTTAGGAGAATCCTTTCTTCGATTCGACATAATTCTTTGAAGGTTATGTCGGTTGGAAGAGATGGCTAAGGGCATTCGGTTGGATAATAATGACCGTTTTTACTTTCCCCTATCTTAAGGTGATTACAGGAAAACGATGGGTCTAAATAGTGGGGTTCATAGTTTAGAAAGAAACATTCTAAATCTTGATGGAATCCGCCACATACTTGACACCACTCACCGTAAGAGGGAGCGAAAGACAAAATAATCAATATCATCCATATTTATGTCAGAATTTACCAACCGTCGGGATCTTACGGTCCTGTTTTCAGTAATTGGGGACTGGACAAGGGGGCGTGTTGAGTGGACACGGCCCCGTGGTCAGCTACTGTCTGACTTAAAACAGAATTTCCAATAAGGGAGATAGACACGGCCCCGTGTCTGGCTGAGCACGACCCCGTGCTGAGTTCTGTAGAAACTGAAAAACTAAGAAAAATCCTAAAAAAAATAGAGAAATGAATAAAAATGATTAGGCCGTCAATTTTAAACTTTCTTAAAATCCTTGTGTCCCCGGCAATCGCGCCAAAAACATTGTGTGTGTTAGGTGTGATATGATTTTATTAATATTTTAATCCCATTTTACGCATTAGTCAAGTTTTAAATTTATAAAACACGATATTGTACTAACACTAAACACACACTTGGGCAAGTGCACCCATTGTGAGCGTAGTATAGTGTTGGTAAGATACCGAGGTCATCCAAGGACACAAGAGCTTTTAATACTGGTTTATCCTCAACGTCTAATCGATCTAATTTTTTTTAGAAAAGTTTTGAAACATGAAAATAAAACTAAAAATGGAAAGATAAATAAAATGAAAAACAAATAGACAAGATAGAATCACTTAGATTCAACTCATCTTTAATGTATCCTTTGATGATTTTCGCACTTTCGGACTTTTTAAGAGATTATCTTAGTTATAGTAGTAGGCCCCTCTTTTGAAGGTGACGTTACCCTCAACCCAGTGGTTTGAGTCAGCAGGGATACAATCCCAAAGGGTCGGAATATTGAAAGACAATTAAGTTAGTTATTAATGTGAAAAGTAGTAGGACCCTCTTTTGAAGGTGATGTTACCCTCGGCTAAGTGGTTTGAGTCAGCAAGGATACCATCCCAAGAAGCCGGTTTAAAGTATTATTAGTGGTTTACATATGAGGGGTTCAAGCTATTCGAACCCTCACCATCAAATACCGTTGGGAATTGAAGGAGGTCCTAGTAAGCTTGAACCAGGTCCTCGTAGGATCTATACATTGAACGAGACAAGAACTTTACCAAACCAGCCTCCTAACCCCCTTCCAGGTAGTTAACGTGCTTTATATAGACCGTAAAGACACGAATGAGCAAATCAATGACATCATGAAGAAATGGTAAAGAAAATTCACCTTCAACATAAGAAACTAGTTATTAAAGTCATTAATACAAACCCAAATAAAAAGTGCCGAAAGATTAAAAATCAAAAGTTATACATTAAAGACTTGTCTTCACCAAGTGATGTAAGAGTTTAGCCAAACATGGCCTTTGATTAACAAGAACTCTTACGATCAATCTTGGATCCCGAGACTACTACACACTCTAAAGATGGATGATGGATGATGGTGGTTGGTGTTGTTGTTGTAGTGGTAGTGGAATGGTGGCAAAGTAGGAGAGAAGTGGTTTGCCAAGGGATGCCTTTGAAGTGAACCAAGCACCCCTATTTATAGCATGAACAGAGCTCTGGCCACGGCCCCGTGTCCAGCCAACATGGCCCGTGGCCATCATCTTCTCTTCCTTCATTAATTGCAATTGTCAGCAGAGGGCCCCACACGACCCCGTATCTTTTGGGCACGGCCCCGTAGTCAACTCTTTGTTGTACTATCAAGATTATACAAATCTTAGAGTTGACCACACCCCGTGTAGAGCTGGGCACGGCCCCGTGGTGGGCGTAGAAGCTTCTGCAGGTTTGTCTTGTTGTGCAGGGTCCTAACCACGTCCCATGCCCAGCTGGGCACGGCCCCGTGGTCAGGGTCTGTTTTTTTTTTTTTTGCTTTGGGAGATGCTGCCGAGGGGTCGAGTATGTCACTTTATTCATTCTTCTTGTATATATGTTGGTTTTGGCTGCTTATTTGTTCCTTTTGTTCTTTTAAGCTCGTTTGGTCCTGTAAATTCAAAAGGAAGAAAGAAACCTGCTTTTTCTAACATTAGTACTAAAAATGGTTAGTTTTATGCCTTATTTGATGTAATTTATATGTTGCATTTTGCACACATTAATATTCAATCAGATTTTTAAAATTTGCCATGCCTTTGTATGCATTTTCCTTATATGGTTCCTTTTTTTATCACGGTGCTATCAGTTGTAAATCTATAAAAGCTTGAATTTTTAGAACTTGATTTCATAACTTAAACTATAAACAAGACAGAATAAACTTTTTTTTTGAACAAGATTTGGGGTGTTTTAGCGGTTCCAAGTAGAGTTTTGTGTAAGGCTTGTTTTTAGGACAAACAATATTCAAGTTATTCAAGTCCCCTCCCCCACACAATTAAATTACAAATTTTCCTCAATGTGTCCAAAATTGGTTAGATTGATTAAATGTGTCAAACGTGTGTTAAAAACAACAAATTTTTTTCAGAAAACAGGCATTTGACAAGACCCCGTGTCAAAAGTGCTAGTAACAAATTTTTCAAGATGAAAAACACGGGGACGTACCCATAGGACACTGCCCCATGTCAAGGTTCCATAATAAAAAATGTTGCAGTAGCCTTAGGGCATGGGGCGTGCGTCCCTCACACGGCCCCGTGCTGCACTTACTGATTTGAAGATTTTCAGTCGGGAGTCGTCTGTTTTCATGCATGGGGTGCTGGTTCAACGTCCTTTGGCCATTAGCATCACTTTTGCACACTTTATTTTTATCATCACACCCATTCATTTCATTTCATCCATAAAAAAGAAAGAAAAATACAAGGAAAAAAGAAAAAATAAGGTCCAAAGATAGATAGATAGATAGAAGCTTGATGGATGCCCTACGAGATTTTATTTTAACCCCAAATAGCTATTTCTTAGATCTATGAATGGTTAGTGGAGACCGAGACTAATCTTCGGAGGGCTTCAAGCAATTCTCCAGAAATGCTCTTTTAAAGGTTGTTGAGCATTTCCTCGATCTCCCTTGGAAGGAAGATAAAGGGTTCTTCGTCAACCTCTTCTTGAGGTAGGGGAGCGGGATTTATCAGAACCTCAAAGGTAGCATTGATTGGAGGCTCTGGTGGTATCTCGTCCCATCCAGTGGGGTGAATAACCTCGTTCGCAAGGTTCCAATCTTCTTGAGGCCAGATTGGCTCAATTGGGGGTACCACCAAAAGATTCTCTCAAAGCACTCACGTACCGGACAAGAGTGGCCTCTAGAGAGAGTCTCCTCCCCATGCGGTTATTCCTTGAGCTCATTGATGATGTACCGCTCTATTGGCTCGACATGCTAGTAAACATGACAAACTGTTAAAGATTTGGAATAACAGACAAGTAACACGGCCCCGTGCTTATGAGGCACGACCCTGTGTTGAATCAAAATAACTGATATTTCAGCCCAAGAACCTTTATTTTAAGTTAAATATGTTTGATTTCTTACATCTCTGAATGTAAATAACTTTAAATCATGTTTTAAAATACTAGATTTGCAAAAATTTGGCCTAAAATCATGCTTTTGACCTACCAATTGAAGCTTTCAAGCATAAAGCTTCAAGATTCAATGGAGGTTGTTGAAGGAAGAAGATGAAGAAATGGCTAAAAGTGGTAAAGACAGATTACTTTTAACGGGGGGAGAATGTGACAACTGGCACTTTTCCATGAATTTTGTACAATAATAAACAGTAATTTGTGCTTTAATGGCTGTGCGTGATTAAATTAACAAGACAAATGATTTTTTGATTACTGTCATATACATACAATGGCATTTCATGTTGCAAGATTTTTTTTTTATCATTATTACATGCAACACAGCATGGTACAATTAGTGCATGAAACAAAGTTAGCACAGTTATCAGACAAACTAGAAGTACTGACGTGAGTTCAGTACTTAGACAGACGTGATGATAAGACACAGAATGAGCCCGAAACCAAGTGTTACACTAGAATAGTGTGTAGGAAAGTAGGGATTACAAAACTGCCTTCCTAGTGATGATTTAAGTGCCGGAAAGTGTCAGAAACACACTAAAACTGCAGAATTCTGCAGAAAATAACCAAATTCAGCAATTTTCAGCATTTTAACAACTAAATATAATGCAAAAATGTGGTTTAATGGTCCAGAATACTTTCATAAGTGCCGGGAATCAAAACTGTCATAAAAGACAACATAAAGCACACTAAACTGCGCTATTTAGCACTTTAACGGACCGTAACGAAACGAACAACCGGACGCAACCCGAAATATCAAATTTTCACTAGAAGCATTGTTTTAGTGTTACTAAGCTAGTTATGGTCACCGAACATCATATTCCATCTTATAACGCTTAAACACACTAAACCCATAAATTTAAGACTAAAGAATTAACTAAACTAACTAACTACAATTGAAACCCAACCAAGACACCCCCCCCCCCCCACTTACGATTATGAGGTGCCCCCCACCTCCCCATTTCTTTTGATTATTAAAATTTGCTTTGTATAGAAGATATGGGACAAGGAATATTTATGTAAGATCATGTTGGAAAGTTAAAGTATGTAACCATAAGACTTTCCCCACACTTGTCATCACTTTCATTCAAACATCAAATTCTTCCCTTTCTCCTCTCTTGTTTACGGCCCAAGCACCACAAACACAACCTCCATTTTCTAGCTTCCTTAAACACATTCTAAGGTGATCTAGAGGGGTATCAAGCACATTTAAGAAGGGTGGAGGCATTGGAACTTGAAGGACCATCTCTAAGAGTTATTAACCACTTCAAATCTTCATCATCTTCCAACTTGTTCTTCCCTAGCCATTAGAGCTAGTAGTAAGCTTCTTGATCTTGTTTTTACTTCTAAACATTATGGTTAAAATGTTATGTAAGTGGTTAAACTCAAGAATCACTAAGAAATATGAAGATGATCACTAACATAAAGCTAAATAACATGAAATCTAAGTTGATTAAGTGTATGTATGAAACTTGTTTGTGGATTTCTTATGTTTATGATGTTGATCATCATAATAACCTTGCTAGATGATGATTAAACACATGATCTAGGAAGTATAAGGATGGATCTTGAAGAAATCAAAATGATCAGACTTTATGTGAATCATGAACTTGAAAATGAAGTTGTTTTAGAGCATGATGATGATTGATACATGTTAAAAGTCTTGTAAATGGATGATTTCAAAAATAATTTTCTCAAGAAACCAAGTTGATTTACAAGATTTACAAAGTCATAATTTCTAAGGAAACTAATCATATTTTTAGTGGTAAATCAAGACTAGAAACATGTTTGTAACAAGAAAAATACAAAGGAATTACTTTTAGAAAAATCATCTTATAAGTTGTGAAAGAATAAATTTTTCAAGAATGATATTTATGAACAAAGAAACATGTTTTAAAAGGTAACCAAGTCTACTAAATAACATAGAAAGTTACTACAAGTTTCTACAAAAATTTCAAGTTCATGATGTAGTATAAATTGCATGATTTTGGCACATGGTAAGTGTTGAATGATTTGTTGATGATTGATGTTGATTTTAAAAGAAAATGATATGCTTTAAAAGCATGGAAACCACCATTTTTAAGGGAAAACTATGGCGAAATTTTTGTAGAATTTAAACACTTAGAAAAATATTTTTAAACAAGTGTTTACAAGTATATTTCAATCATGGATTTTCATATAAAATTTTCCATAATTTTTGTTACAAAAATTACAAATATTGGAGGTTGGTTTTTGATACATAAAAGTGACTAAGTAAATATTTAGGAAAATATATATTTAGATCTCACAATTTGTGTGATTACTTGTATATTATGTGTATTAGTTATATTATTTTAGGACTTGAAATAATATAACTTACCAAAATACCCAGAATTATAATACAAAAATAATGCCAAAATTCCAAGAAAATAAATATATAATTTATACCCAAAAATTGGACAAACCAAACAAGGAATATGGATTAAATATATATTCCGGATTTAAGTTTATATACATATTTTTGACAAATGAGTTAAACGGTATTTTGGAAATCAAAGAAATACAAAATTAAGTATAAGAATACTTAATAAATACAAGAAAATACGTATTCTTGCACGTACGAATACACACCGGAATACACCACAAATACTTGGCAAAATACACAAAGATAATTATACCCATACTTGGGAAATATTCACGTAAAGAATTGCAAAATGAACTAAGGCAAAATATATATTATTTTGACAATATTCCAAATAAATGGATGAATATAATTTAAGTTAAAATATTAATATTTTAACTAATAATTATATACTTTGGAATTATATAATGTACATCAAGGATGTAACTCAAAGTATACAAAGAACTTCCAAAATAAGTCTTAATGAACAACTAAGACAAAGAGTCGTTACACGACCTAAATGTCTAATAAAACAAGGCACATGTGTAGGTAGCTGTATGACTCGTAGGAGGACCTTTGAAAATACGAGACAGCTGGACGCAAACTTGTGAGTTCATGTCCCCCTTTTCTTTTACTGTTTTCGGGTTTATAACTCTCGGGGGTGGAATACATGTTACGAATATTCAAATGGTATGATTTGGCTATGAAATGAACTATTAGATCATGTGAGAATAGACTAAAATTGAAATGTCGATATCTCTCATAAGAAACATGGACAAAGGTTAGATCTAACGGGTACGACCGAGCCCCACTCATGGTCCTTATGTGACCACTTAGAGTGCTTTAGTGTCCCAGTTGAGGTGATTCGACAACGGTCAAGGGGATTTGCCACAATCAAGGTGATTTGATACAGTCAAGGGAATTTGACACAGTCAAGGTGAATTTGACACAGTCTAGGGGAATTCGACACAGTCGAGGAGATTCGACAAAGACAAAAGCCTACTCATATTGAGTACTCCCTATGTCTTCACATACATTAATGTCCTTGTAAAACATTAATTGATCCGTTCATAGAAGCTTTTCATACCTGTTTTCAAAGGAGTCTCTCAAATCTTAACAAGATTATCAGTACTGACACAAAACACATGAACTCGCTCAACTTTTGTTGATGTTTTTCAAAATTACATGTATTTCAGGAAACAAGTTGGATCTTGGGGCTGGTATTGTTTCTGGATGTAAATTTCAAGTTTATATGTCATCCACTTTTGTTGGTTTGTAACTTAATAAAAGGTTGTGTTGTTTGAAACTTAAATGACTTGTGTTTATAATATTTTAAACTTTATGAATGGATGAACACTATTTTGATCATATAGTTGTTTATTATAATCGAATGCAATGAGAACCGATCTAGTCACACGCATACGCTTCCGCAAAAGTCAGGGTGTGACAGTTTGGTATAAGAGCTTCGATTGTAGTGAACTAGGATTCCTTCTCGAGTCTAGACTACAATCACTAGGACTCTCTCACGAAAACATTTTTACAAAAAGGTTTTTCATTGCATTTACGAAAGCACCAAGATCCATGACTCAAACATTTTTCAAAGAAAAGACAAGGCAAGGACATTAGTAGGGAGGAGAATACCCCAAATTAAAGTGCCAATTGAGGTATAGTCTACGTGAGATAGACTTACCAAAGACAAAATGACCCCCCCCTCCGAAAGGACAAACGAGAGTTATATGTGACATGACGCATCTATTTTCCTGTTTATACTAAGTAACATAATTATTCATTAACATATATGTGTATAAGTGTTCGGAATAATTATTGACGTGAACGAGATACCTTCGACTCCAAATCCTATTATTGTTCTTGACTCGCACGATGAAACTATCGACCTCGCGTTTATTGCAAAACTCATGGCTGGAGTGATTTCCAAATGAGATCCTAAGCTTGTTTCCGTAGAAGATGGCTGCTCTTCACTCTCGAATGCGAAGGTGCCTGACTACGGTAGTGACGGCGAGGCAGAGGAGGCAACCTTGGACAACAACCTTATTAGCAGGACGAGGTCCCTGTGGCCTTTGTGAAACAAGATTGACGACACTCTGTCCAGACAAGGAAGATGAGATACTCATCTTGAAGGTGCCCCTCCAACTACTAGGAATTCTCCTTATTCCTATTACGTCTAAGCATTGTGCCTACTCAAGCATAACGATAATGGATGTTAGCGCGTAGACCACCACAATGGTCCTTTCCATGTTGAAGGTATAAGGACCGTAGTGTCCCCTCTTTGGTTGATCATCTGCTTTGATCGAGGGAAAATTGGGGTGACCATGCAAGACAATTTATTATTACGGGGGCCCACGTAATAACAACTTGTACTGCATAGGGAATCCTGGTGGACTCTGTGGGTCAAGCTAATGATCACTACCCATCCAAAAATTTCTAAGTGTTAACACTTTCATCTAATAGAACAATACCTAGATAGTTGCTATATCACTTTACAAAGTAGGACACCTGTCTTTGCCTACTTCCTGCCTGACACTTCTACCCGTATGCGAGTCGTTTGGGAACCGATATCTAAGCAAGTGAAGATGGCTAACACTTGGGAAAGATTCAGCAGTTTTACACTCTCTATCACCCCTATATGTGGTAGAAATGCACAACCCCCATCTCTTGGGAAGTATGCCCGTCCTTGTGAAGCTAAAGACCTAAGAAAACCAATGTAGAAGAAAAATAACTACTACTTTCATATTATGGAACTTGTATGAATGTAACCTCGAGTTCATTTTGTTTTCCCTGTTAAAAACAATAAGTCAAGTTGTCAAGCATATATGAAAGCTCAGTGGTTGTTTCCTTACTCATATATTGTTGATTATATATGCATGTGTTTTGGGTGATTACATGTTTGCTTGTGGTGATATATATCTCATAGACAATTATTGAATGTTGTCTAACCTACCCCATACCTTTTTACCAGAAGAAAATGCCGCCCAGACGTGACACAGACACCAATACGCTACCAAGAACTGAGGCCGAACTCAATGAGCGCATTTCCCAAGCTATAGCGTAGCATGAAGCCCTCCGCTCTGAACACAGTGGTGGCACTTCCGGGAATAACCCCCCAACTGGCTGCACCTATAAACAGTTCCTGGACTGCAAGCCATTAAATTTTGATGGCACATGAGGTGTCGTTGCTTTTGTTCGTTGGGCAAAAAAGACTGACTCCGTTCTGAGAATGAGTAAATGTTCGCTCGAGCAGAGAGTTACCTATATCTCAGGGTTGTTTTTGGATGGCGCATTCTTCTGGTGGAACCTTCAGGTTTAGACCCTTGGTGAAGCTACTGCTTATGCACTGAGCTGGGACGAGCTCAAGGAATTGATGCGGAAGAAATATAGCGCCAGGGCTGAAATCCAGAAGCTTGAGACTGAGTTCTGGAATCTGAAAATGGACAGGCCGAAGATTGCTGAGTACGTCCAACGCTTTCACGACTTGTCTAGGGTTGTTCCCTACTTAGTCGAGCCTGAATTCAAGAGGATTGAACGATTCATTTAGGGACTTGCACCTCAAATCCTGAGCATGGTTACTGCCTCAAAGCCTCCAACCATCACAGAGGCTATCGATTTGAGTGTTACGCTTACTGAAGAAGCTCTTCGTATGGGAAAGTTTTCGGGATCTGAGACAAACAAGAAAGAAACTCATGTGGAGTCTTTAGGCGACAATAAAAGGAAGTTTTTGAACCTGAAGAAAGGCACCCAAGTCAGTTATGACAACTCTAATGCGAACAAAATAAGGGTAGTGAACCCGCCTCGTGGCATGAAAGCTTATGGAGCCACTAATAAGGCCGGTGGTAAGGTTTATTTGGGGACTAAGCCGAGATGTGACGAATGCAAGTTTCACCATGAAGGTCGATGTCTAAGGCCTAAGTGCGACAGATGTGGAAAGGAAGGACACAGCAAGGATGCCTGTTGGGCGATGTATCCCAAACAAGGAGGAAATGATGATGACAACCAAGACACAAATGATAATGGTAGAGTTCCAGGTTGCTTCAAATGTGGGGACGTGGGGCACTTTAGGAAAGATTGCCCTAGGAAGAACCAAGCGAGGAAGGGTCTTCACGATCGGAGCTCGTGAAGCACGCCAGGATCCCGATGCGATTACAGGTACGTTCCCTATTAACCAACACTATGCATCCATTTTGATTGATACTGCCGCCGACTTTAACCTTGTATCCTTAGGAATTAAGAACCTACTTGGCCTAGTTTCAAGTAGGATAGACACCTTATATTCGTTAGAATTGGCAAATAGAAGGTTAGTTAAAGCAGATGAGGTGATTAAAGATTGTATTTTGGAACTTAGAGAGCGGGAACCTTCTATTACCGTTGACTTGGGAAGTCATGATATTGTAGTCAGCATGGATTGGATATCCAAGGATAGGGCTGAAGATGTTCGTCATAAGGAAAATCATTCGCATCCCTCTTGCGAATGATGAGACACTTATAGTACACAACCTTCTTGCAATAGATGCGAGGGCACTAGGCCCCATAAGGTGGTGGATTTGCGACATCTCACATTGGTCATAGAGACACAGAAGCGCCTCCGAATAGGCTGCATAGCCTTCCTTGCTCATGTTGTCGATAAAGAGACCAAGAAGCCAAAGCCAGAAGACATCCCCGTTGTGAAGGAACTTCCATAAGTCTTTCCCGGAGACTTGCCTGGGTTACCTCCACAGCGACGAGTAGATTTTAGGATAAACCTAGTGCCAGGAGCGGCACCCATGGTGAAGGCACCTTACCGAATAGCTTCGTTCGAGAAACAAGGACTAACGACTCGACTACAAAAGCTGCTAGAACGAAGGATTCATCAGACCAAGCTTCTCGCCTTGGGAAGCTCCAGTGCTATTCGTTAAGAAGGAAGTTGGCAGTTTTTGTTTATACATCCACTTCAGGGAATTGAATATCAAGAATCGGTACCCCTTACCGAGAATTGATGACTTGTCGACCAACTACAAGGTCCCAGCTACTATTCCAAGATGGACTTATGGACAGGATATCACTAGCTGAGGACGCGAGAAGAAAGTATCCCTAAAACGACCTTTAGGACTCGCTTTGAGCATTACGAGTTCCTTGTCATGCCGTTTGGCTTAACAAATGCACCGGCAGTATTCATGGACCTCATGAATCGAGAGTGCAAGCCGTACCTGGATAAGATCGTGATTTTATTTATTGACTACATTCTTATATGCTCAAAGACCAAGGAAGGTCATGAGCAACATCTGCGAGCTATCTTGGAGCTTTTGTAGAAAGAACAGTTATATGCAAAGTCGTTGAAGTGCAAATTTTGGATTCGCTAGGTGCAAATTCTTAGATCACGTGGTAAATGAGAATGGAATTAACAACGACCCTGCTAAGAAGGAAGCAATCAAGAACTAGGAAGCCCCAAGGACGCCAACTACGATACGATAATTTCTGGGATTAGCAGGCTATTACAGACGATTCATAGGGGACTTTTCAAAGATTGCTCAACCGCTAACAACCCTAACCTAGACGGTACCCATTTGTCTTCACCTGACAGTACCAATAGAATTGCGGTTCTTGTGATGCTTCTCGACAAGGTCTCGATTGCGTGTTGATGCAATGAGACCAAGTCATTACGTACGCGTCGCGTCGATTAAAGGATCATGAGAAGAGACCTTGAACTAGGTGCAGTAATTGCGCGTTGAAGATTTGATGTCATTACTTGTATGGAAAAGGTTGCATGATCTTTGCTGATCACAAGGGTTTGCAGCACACCTTTGATCAGAATGACTTAAACATGAGATAATGAGATGGAATGAACTACTAAATGATTACGACTGTGATATTAAGTATCACCTGGACAAGGCGAGCGTTGTAGCAGACGCCTTGAACCGCAAGGATCGTGCAAAGCCTCTAAGGGTGCGAGCCTTAGAGATGACCATACAGACGAATCCCGCTACTCGGATTCGTGAAGCTGAGCAAGAGCTGCTCAAACCAGAGAACCTTCAAGCTAAAGCGTTATGTAGAATGGAAGTGCAATTATTGCCTAAGGTAAACTGAACATTATACTTCATGGAATGACTTTGGGTTTCGTTTCGCGACAATTTACGTACGCTTATTTTGGGACAAGGCTCATAGGTCAAGGTACTCGATCCATCCTGGATCCGACAAGATGTACCAAGACTTGAAGGATTAGTATGGGTGGCCCAAGTCGGAAGCTGATATAGCTACCTATGTGGGTAACTGTCTTACTTGTGCCGAAGTTAAGACAAAATACCGGAAACCATCAGGGCTGCTGCAAAAACCTGAGATTCCCATATGGAAGTGGGAACGAATCTCAATGGATTTCGTTACAAAGCTACCGAGAACCCAAGGAGGGCATGTTTTGATTTGGGTGATTATTGATCAACTCACCAAGTCTGCACATTTCCTACCGAACAGTGAGGAAGACAGCACAAGGAAATTAGCAGAGATTTATCTTAGAGAGATTGTGGCATGTTATAGAGTGCCTGTTTCAATCTTATCCGACCGAGATGGTCGTTTTGTGCCAAGGATATGGCAGACGTTTCAGAAGGCTTTTGGGTCACGGTTGAACCATGGTACTGCCTCTCACCCTCAGATGGACGGTTCAAGTGATCGGACAATACAGACTTTGGATGACATGCTACACGCTTGTGTGATGAACTTTAATGAAAAGTTGGAATACTCACTTGCCCTTAGTGGAGTTTTCCTACAATAATATTTATCACACCGTCGTTTAGGCCGCCTCGTGTGAAGCTTTATATGAACGTAAATATCGGTCCCCTTTGTGTTGGGCGGAGACCGGAGATAAACGATTTAGTGGCCTGAGTTGGTTCAGGAAACTACAGACAGGATCGTTAAGATACGTGATCGTATCAAGTCAAGCATGTGGTATACAGAGAAGCTACGCCGACAACCGTTGGAATTTATGTTGGAGATATGGTTATATTGAAAATCTCGCCTTGGAAAGGCGTGGTACGATTTGGAAAGCGTGGGAGGTTGAACCCACGGTATATTAGATCTTTCGAGATCCTGGAAAGGATTGGAAACATTCCTTACAAGCTGAAACTTCCAGAAGAACTTAGCAGTGTTCACGACACGTTTCACGTGTCTAATCTTAAAAAGAGTCTGACTCAAGGAAGCAGTCGTTATTCACGCAAATAGGATTCACATCAACGACAAACTCCAATTTACTAAAGAACCTTTTAAGGTTACGGACTGGAAGTCTACAAAACACAGAGAAGTCGTTTTTAACTTGTTAAAATTCATTGGAATTCACATTATGGCCAAGAATTTACTTGGGAACATGAAGACCAAATTAAGTCTTAAGTATCCACATTAGATTCAAAACTCCCTTGCGACGATGACATAGCTTGAATTTCGGGACGGAATTCTTTTAACCGGGGGAGAATGTGACAACTGGCACTTTTCCATGAATTTCGTACAATAATAAACAGTAATCTGTGCTTTAATGGTTATGCGTAATTAAATTAACAGGGCGAATGATTTTCTGATTACTTTCATATACATACAATGGCATTTCATGTTGCAAGATTTTTTTTAAAATTATTACATGCAACACAGCATGGTACAATTAGTGCACGAACAAAGTTAGCACAGTTATCAGACAAACTAGAAGTACTGACGGGAGTTCAGTACTTAGACAGACGTGATGATAAGACACAGAATGAGCCCGAAACCAAGTTCTACACTAGAATAGTGTGTAGGAAAGTAGGGATTACAAAACTGCCTTCCTAGTGATGATTTAAGTGCCGGAAAGTGCCAGAAACACACTAAAACTGCAGAATTCTGCAGAAAATAACCAAATTTAGCAATTTTCAACATTTTAACAATTAAATATAACGCAGAAATGTGGTTTAATGGTCCAGAATACTTTCATAAGTACCGGGAATCAAAACTGTCATAAACGACAACATAAAGCACACTAAACTGCGCTATTTAGCACTTTAACGAACCGTAACGAAACGAACAACCGGACACTACCCGAAAGATCAAATTTTCACTAGAAGCATTGTTTTAGTGTTAAGAAGCTAGTTATGGTCACCGAACATCATATTCCATCTTATAATGCTTAAACACACTAAACCCCTAAATTTAACACTAAAGAAGTAACTAAACTAACTAACTACAATTGAAACCCAACCAAGACACCCCCCCCCCACTTACGGTTATGAGGTGGTGTTAGTTCATGCGTCTATAGCTTCCGTCAGCATTGAGTCGTATTTTGTCTGTTTATGTCCTTTGTGAACAATTATGTTTATATATGTATATTCGTAAAAAGACAGCTCAGGGATTGGCACTTGTATGTAAAAGTGTTGACCAAAGGTTGACTTGTGTCACCCGATCGGATGGCACTTACCTAGATCCATGAGTTGCCTATAAATACCCGACCAGGTTATGTCATTCAGAACTTTTGGAACTTTAGAAGTCTCTGTCCTGTCTGACTATCTTCTGGCTCTTATGTACTTTCATATCATCTGAATAGAAAGATCAGACGGTGTTAAACGTTGAATACTTTGTCGTCCTTCTGTGACTTAATCCAATGGATTCCGCACATTGATCGAGGTCGATTCATCCGCATTCGTGACAATCAGATCCTGTACAAAAGGGCCTAACAAGTGGTATCAGAGCTTCTAGGAGGCTGAATCGAGATCTACGACAGCGAATTCACCGGAATTCCAGCTATTATTGCCGATTAGAGTCAAATTTCACCGGAAATTTGACGAATTCTCTCACTTTCTACTTAGTTCTTATTGTGTTCTTCATTTTTACACCTTAAAAAACAGAAAAACATAAAATTGAACAGGAAATTACGGTTAAAATTTGAAAAATTTGTTATCAATCTGTTCGCAATCAATCATAGTACAATCCTTCAAGATTTCATAAGAAAATTCCTTCAAAAACTGAATCAAAATCATCAAAAACTATGTTGAACTGTTCATGTGTGCTGACGTCATTCACTCGTTCGAACGTCTGTTCGAACAATTTGGCTTAGATTGTTCTTGATCACTTGTTGCTGACGTCATCAGTGTTACCAGATCGGATCATCACCCGATCGGACAGCATTGTTGCTCTTATTTTTGGTGCTTACGTCATCCTGTCATCCGATCAAACAGCACTTCCTAGATCCCTGAGTTGCCTATAAATACCCGACCAGGGTATGTCATTTAGAACTTTTGGAACTTTAGAAGTCTCTGTCCAGTCTGACTATCTTCTGGCTCTTATGTACTTTCATATCATCTGAATAGAAAGATCAGACGGTGTTAAACGTTGAATACTTTGTCGTACTTCTGTGACTTGATCCAATGGATTCCGCACATTGATCGAGGTCGATTCATCCGCATTCGTGACAATCAGATCCTGTACAAAAGGACCTAACAGGTGGCCCCCACCTCCTCATTTCTTTTGATTATTAAAATTTGCTTTGTATAGAAGATATGGGACAAGGAATATTTATGTAAGATCATGTTGGAATGTTAAAGTATGTAACCATAAGACTTTCCCCACACCTGTCATCACTTTCATTCAAACACCAAATTCTTCCCTTTCTCCTCTCTTGTTTACGGCCCAAGCACCACAAACACAACCCCCATTTTCTAGCTTCCTTCAACACATTCTAAGGTGATCTAGAGGTGTATCAAGCACATTTAAGAAGGGTGGAGGCATTGGAACTTGAAGGACCATCTCTAGGAGCTATTAACCACTTCAAATCTTCATCATCTTCCAACTTGTTCTTCCCTAGCCATTAGAGCTAGTAGTAAGCTTCTTGATCTTGTTTTTACTTCTAATCATAATGGTTAAAGTGTTATGTAAGTGGTTAAACTCAAGAATCACTAAGAAATATGAAGATGATCACAAACATAAAGCTAAATAACATGAAATCTAAGTTGATTAAGTGTATGTATGAAACTTGTTTGTGGATTTCTTATGTTTATGATGTTGATCATCATAATAACCTACTAGATGATGATTAAACACATGATCTAGGAAGTATAGGGATGGATCTTGAAGAAATCATAATGATCATCCTTTATGTGAATCATGAACTTGAAAATGAAGTTGTTTTAGAGCATGATGATGATTGATACATGTTAAAAGTCTTGTAAATGGATGATTTCAAAAATAATTTTCTCAAGAAACCAAGTTTATTTACAAGATTTACAAAGTCATAATTTCTAAGGAAACTAATCATATTTTTAGTGCTAAATCAAGACTAGAAACATGTTTGTAACGAGAAAAATACAAAGGAATTATTTTAGAAAATTCATCTTATAAGTTGTGAAAGACTAAATTTTTCAAGAATGATATTTATGAACAAAGAAACATGTTTTAAAGGGTAACTAAGTCTACTAAATAACAAAGAAAGATACTACAAGTTTCTACAAAAATTTCAAGTTTATGATGTAGTATAAATTGCATGATTTTGGCACATGGGAAGTGTTGAATGATTTGTTGATGATTGATGTTGATTTTAAAAGAAAATGATATGCTTTGAAAGCATGGAAACCTCCATTTTTAAGGGAAAACTATGGCAAAACTTTTGTAGAATTTAAACACTTAGAAAAATATTTTTAAACAAGTGTTTACAAGTATATTTCAATCATGGATTTTCATATAAAATTTTCTATAATTTTTGTTACAAAAATTACAAATATTGGAGGTTGGTTTTTGAAACATAAAAGTGACTAAGTAAATATTTAGGAAAATATATATTTAGATGTCACAATTTGTGTGATTACTTGTATATTTAGAATTATAATACAAAAATAATGCCAAAATTCCAAGAAAATAAATATATAATTTATACCCAAAAATTGGACAAACCAAACAAGGAATATGGATTAAATATATATTCCGGATTTAAGTTCATATGCATATTTTTGACAAATGAGTTAAACGGTATTTTGGAAATCAAAGAAACGGAAATTATAATTTTTACAAGTGTTACAAAAATATATCATATTTTCGTCAAGAAGAAAATATATTATTTTGAGTAAAGGAAGAATATATATTTTCTTGGATTATTAGAAGATATATTATTTTGAAAAAAAATATATTTTCTTAAACAAATTTAGAATATATTATTTTTTGGGTGAAAAATGGATTTATAAATATTTTCTAAGTTAATCTTGAAAATATATTATTTTTGTGGTTTATATGAAAATATAATTATTTTTGCCAAGGAAGAATTATAGATAATTTTCTATAAGAGTTTTCTTAAAATATATATATATTTTAAGAATGTAATTTGGTGATTTTTAAATAATATTCCGGAAGGTATAAATACAAAATTAAGTATAAGAATACTTAATAAATACAAGAAAATACGTATTCTTGCACGTACGAATACACACCGGAATACACCACAAATACTTGGCAAAATACACAAAGATAATTATACCCATACTTGGGAAATATTCACGTAAAGAATTGCAAAATGAACTAAGGCAAAATATATATTATTTTGACAATATTCCAAATAAATGGATGAATATAATTTAAGTTAAAATATTAATATTTTAACTAATAATTATATACTTTGGAATTATATAATGTACATCAAGGATGTAACTCAAAGTATACAAAGAACTTCCAAAATAAGTCTTAATGAACAACTAAGACAAAGAGTCGTTACACGACCTAAATGTCAGATAAGTTTTAACCGTCGGGATCAAATGGTTACTGTTTTCTAACAAAGTGTTGTTGTCACACGGCTCCGTGTGGTTGTCACATGGCCCTGTGCTACAGTTCGTATCTGGCAGAAAACAGTTTGTTGTTACTATGGATGTGACACAGCCCCGTGTTACTCTTGCATCAAGTAGAAAACTAGGAGAAAAAGGAAGAAAAACCTAAAAAGAAAAATTAGAAAAGCATAGGCCGCCGATTCTAAACTTTCATAAAATCTTTGTGTCCCCGGTAACAGCTCCAAAAACTTGACTTGAAGGGAGTGTGTATGGATTTTTATTATATTTTTAAGTACCTTTTACTCTTTTATCAAGCTTTAAATTAATCTTTGTGTCCCCGGTAACAGCTCCAAAAACTTGACTTGAAGGGAGTGTGTATGGATTTTTATTATATTTTTAAGTACCTTTTACTCTTTTATCAAGCTTTAAATTTATAAAACACGATATAAAACTATCACTCTCTACAACAGGCTAGGGTAAATGCACCCATCGTTGGCGTAGTATAGTGATGGTAAAATACCGAGGTCGTCCAAGGAAACAAGAGCTTTTAATGCTGGAATATCGTCGACGTCTAATCTAACCAAATTTTTTGTAACAAATATTTTTAAATAAGTAAAATAAAGAAACAAAATAAATAAATAAAAGAACATATAGACAAGATAGAATCACTTTGATCTGACTCGTCATTTATGTATCCTTTGAAGATTTTCATGTTTGGGTTTTTAAGAGATTATCTTAGTTATAGTGGCAACATGGATACAGTCCCGCAAGGCCAGATTATTGAAAGATAATTTAGCAAGTTATTAATGAAAAATGTGGCATGTCCCTCTTTTAGAGGCAACGCTACCCTCAGCCATATTGGTCTGAGTCAGTAGGGATACAGTCCCGCAAGGCCGATTTAAAGTTTTAATAGTAGTTTTTTTTATAAGGGATTCAAGCTGTTCTTACTTCCCCTGATTTGATGCTATCTGCCTCACAGGAAGTCCTAATAAGCTTGAATCAAGTCCTTGCGGGATCTATACACTGAACGAGGCAAGAACTTTACCCAACCACCCTTCTAACCCCCTTCCAGGCAGTTAACGCACTTTATATAGACCGTAAAGACACGAATGAGTGAATCAACAAAACATGAATAAATGATTGAATAAAGTTCATTTTCAATATAAAAAACCAGTTATTAAAGTCATTAATACAAACCCAAATAAAAAGTTACCAAAGCTTAGAAATCAAAAGTAATACATAAATAACTTGTCTTCACCAAGTGATGTAAGAGATTTAGCCAAGCATGACCTTTGTTTGACAAAACTCTTACTATCGATCTTAGATCCCGAGAATACTATACACACTCGAAGGATATACTATACACACTCGAATGATGGATGATGGATGAATGTGGTGGATGATGGTGGTAGTGGTGGTGGAGTGGTGGCAGGTGTGAGAGAAGTGGTTTGCCAAAGGATGAGTTGCAAGTGAGCCAAGCACCTCCTTTTATAGCTGAAACTGTGGCTTAACACGACCCCGTGCCTGGTGGGCACGGCCCCGTGTCCTTCTCCTTCTCTGTCTTCATTTAATGCTGTTGTCAGCCCATCTGCACACACGGCCCCGTGTGTCAACGGCACGACCCCGTGGCCCCTGTACTTGCTGTACGAACCCATATTTGCAAATCTGAGAGTTGACTACGATCCGTGTCTAGGAGACACGACCCCATGTCCGGTGTCATTTTCTGTTTGTCTTTATCATCTAGGAATATTGAGTGGGGCACGGCCCCATGCCCGGCAGGCATGGCCCCGTGCTCGGGTTCTGGTTTGTTGTTTTTGTCTTTGGGGTGAAGCTTAGAGGGTCAATATAGTGTGTCAACTTTATTTATTTTGTACTTATGCTAGTTTTTGCCGTTAATTTGTTCCTTTTGTTTGGCGAAATGTCCAAGATTTTGACATTTGAAGCATCTGACCTTGGATTTATCGAATCCAACCTTCTTCCCAATGAACTTCCTACAAGTTTTGTTCATGAATCGCCTGGCCTTTATGGATATCATGGCCATCTGCCACTGAATATGCATCTCATCCAAGTCATTTGGATCAATCTGCTCATAATATTTATCCAATGTTGATAGATCGATAATCTTGCCTTGAATATAATTTTGATAAGAAGCAACAAATGAGGTAAGCAGAGACAATTGATTCTTTGCTGATTTGACACTCATAGGCATAGATTTGGGAATTCTACTATCCGATCCAGACAATTGTCTCTTTCCTGCTATTGAGCCTCCCGATGAGGCAACAAAACACATTTCACCATCAGCATCAACAACTACATTTTCATTTTCACATGAGAGGAATGCAGTTGCTGAATTACTAGAAGCATTATGAGAAGATGAAGATGGAATGGCTTTGTAGATTCCCGGATCTTGAACCTGATCATAACCTGTTTCCTTCTTCTTCATGCTGAGCTCGTAAGCTATCAGTTTCCCAACAACTTCTTCTAAGTCTTTGGTATTGTAATTTGGTTCACCCTTGATCATGAGAGTATAAATATCCCACTTAGCAGGTAGGGCATCTAGCAGCTTGGTATTTATCTCAGTGTTAATGTATCCCTCTATGTCATAGTTCTCTATCTCTATCATCAGATGATAGAACCTTGTGATGATATCTTCGAGGGACTCATTTCTCATGCATTTAAAGACAACAAATTGTTTCTTCAGCAAGTCTACTTTGTACTTCTTCACATCAGCATTGCCCTTATATCTCTTCTCTAATGCATCCCGCAACTCTTTTAAGGTAGTGTACCTTCTAAAGGTGTGTTTGATCCCATCAGGAAGAAACGTTTTAATTGCAGCTAGCGCTATCTTCTCAGCTTCATACATTTTCTTCTCTGCATCATCTAAATTAACATTCGGTGTGACCCTTTGTCTTCCTTCAAAGTCATGAGTGGGATTCATGTTAGGACCGGTTTCAAATGACGTTTAAGTTCCTGGAGATATCTAATCCTAAGTCAGATGTGCAGAATCCATCAGATTTAGGTGAGTACACAAGTTTTAGTTATTTTTAACGTTTTCTATTCATATAAACTGTTTTACTTCCGAGTTTTCACTTTGACAGAGCTTCGCTGTCGGAATGAAAAAGTTACAAATGACTTGGTCCTCTCCGTTATTTATACACATGGTGTGGTGGTTTGGGATGGAAGACTACACCCGTGCGGATGAGTCTCATCCGTGCGGATGAACTCATCCGTATGGATCAACCTATAACATATAAAAACATAATCTAACATTCAAAACCCTATTACATATGACACCACACGATGACGTAGGTAACAGACATTATGCACCAACAATTCACATACCAATATGGAATACAGATCCACATATGTGTGTCCTGATACTCAACAAAAGACTCAAACCTGTCTTTCCAAGTAAGATACTGTTCTACCTTCATCAGCTTTGGCAGTTTGTTGGTAGTACCAACCTCATGCTCCATCTTCAACAGTTCATTCAAGTTCGACATACTCGGCATTTTTAACGTAACCGACATGTAAAAATGTTTAAAAATTTGTCCGAAAACTGTTTTTACCAAATTTTACCGTTAGACTCGTCTCGAGATTACGAATCCAATGATGTATAATGTCCAAAACCTTTTTCGGGATTTCCATGCCTTTTTGTCCTAAAATGATGGGATTTAAATGATGCTGTCCATTTTTAAAGTTCGTGCACGGATAATTTTTTGCGCTCAAATGCGTTAATTATCGAATACATCAGCTGATTAAAGTTCCACCACACTTGTTTTTAATTGCGTAGGTCTTAAAAATGTAGGGTTAATTATGCAATCCAAGTACACTGGTCAAATACGTTGGTAAAGTACGAAGGTTAAAAACCCTGTCAAGTACGCTGGTCAAATATGCATGCAGATAAAAAACGTTGAGTTCCACCTACGCTAAGGTTAAATACGTTAGAAGTGTCTGGATCAATATTACGATGCCTAGAAAAGTCGTTGATCACCGCGATAATGTCACAGAAGATAATTATCACTGTCCCCAAAGTTTCCTTTGGATTTAATACGCAGGTTAGTAAAAAACGCAAGTCCAGACTGCGAATTTAACAAAAATGCTGCAAACTTTTTCAGCAAGCCAAAAAAAACCTCTGATTTTTAGGGATCTGCAGATTTGATCAAATCTTTTCAGAATTTGATTATCTTTACTCCAAACAGATTCCTACAAAATCAAACAAGCAAAATATCAGTCTTTTTATGAAAATCCTGATGAACACAACCAAGAATACGAAGAAAAGTTCTTCAAATCTTCAAGTTTTTCCAGCCAAAATTCGTCCAAAATCTGCAAAACTTGCGAAAATAAATATGCAAATTAATGTTAAAAACACAGAAACTGCCGAATAGCCTTTCTGCTTCCGAAAGCAGCCTTCAAAACACCCGAAAATCTTCTATTTTCTGCTGCAAACAATTCTGAAGGGAGCCAATCAAGAGCCTAACGCTCTGATACCTATTGTAGGTCCCTTTAATGTCTATGGATCTTAACAGAATTGTCTATCTAACCTAGAGTGTGGAATCCTCTAGATCAGATTGTCACAGAAATGTGTAGAAATAGAAATCACCAACAAACTGATCTTTATTGATTATCAAACTATTGTTTACAATCAACCTAGATTCCGCACGTTAGTAAGATTGCAATTAATCATACCAGTTTTCATTAAAATCTTCTCTACTTACGCCTCTTGCCGAATTTTTATCACCTCCTAACTTTGCGAAACTTCAATTCTGACATAATAAGTAAGTTTTCCCAAATCAAACATCTCGAAATTTTAGCCATCCCGTGCTTAAACTCCATAATTAACTTTAAATTGGAACTGATCATAATTAAATCGTCTATGTACACGATGATTAATAACACATTCATTCATACGATTCTTCGATATGCGGGCTTATTCTTGCGAGCACCTGTGAAATTTTATATTTAATAAAATACTATTTAACTCCGTATTCTATGCACGTGGAGCTTGCCTCAATCGCACAATGCATTTGATATCCGTACAACATAAACTTCCTCCTTCAACTAGCCATGGAGGAACACAAATTTGACATCAAGATGATGCAATTCCCAACCTTCATTCGTTGCGGGTGAAATCAAAAATGAATTGTTTCAAGTCAAGCCAGTGACTTAAGAACTTCGTCAAAATCGACTCCAGGTTGCTTAACATGACCTTTTTCCATGAGTCTTACCTTGTGTTTATTTGGTGATCCATCCATGTTTCGTTTGACCTTGAAACTTCAGTCCAATCTCTTTTGCACAGCACAATAACTCGGTCAAATTCCACGTATTATTTTTATTAATGAGTCGATTTCGATACGCATTTCTTTCATCCACCCAATTTAGATTTCGCATCATCAAAATAAATCGGTTTGTCATCCGCAAGCAATAAAAATTCTTCATCAATCGTACTTGAATTTAAGATATAATCATTAAAACATACCGAGGTAACCACTACGCAAATGGATCTACAAACTACCGGCTTAGCGTAGGTCCCTTTAACGTCTATGGATCTTAACAGAATTGTCTATCTAACCTAGAGTGCGGAATCCTCTAGATCATATTGTTATAGAAACATGTAGAAAAAGAAATCACCAACAAACTGATCTTTATTGATTATTAAATAGAATTCGCAGAAGAGAAACCCTAGGCGAATTTGTGAAGTGTTAGGATCTAGGTTGATTGTAAATTGAAGCTAGTATGATTAATTGCAATCTTACTAATGTTCCAATGGATCCGAATATAAAAGTTTCTAGGTTTGAAGAAGAGGAAATTTTTTATGCAACGAAATATCGAAAGATTATCCGGTGTCTCCGGTACCTATTACAGACTCGCCTTGATTTGGCATATCCGATAGGAGTGGTAAGTCGATACATGCAATGCTTGAAGCAATCTCATGCAACTCTCATTAAGAAAATTCTTTGTTATTTGAAAGGTACTTTTTACTATGGAATTACCTACACTCGGGGATCGAATGTATTGGTCGGTTACAGTCATAGTAGTCACAACATATATCTAGACGATGGATGAAGTACTAAGGGATATGTGTTTTATTTTAAGTCTTCCCCAATTACTTGGTGTTTTTGAAAACAAAGAGCAGTGGCTTTATCATCGTGCGAGGGGAGTATATGGCGACGTGTGCAGCCGCGTGTCAAGCGGTTTGGCTAAAAGAATTGATAGTTGAATTACTCGATAAGAAAATTCAAGTGGTGGTGTTGGACCTACAAAAGAACATATGATATTTGAAAGCCAAAAATGACCTATCCGATCAAGAAATAAACAATAGATGAAGCACTCTCATCCTAAAGATAGTGAATCTTGAACACTAATTAGAACATCTGTTGAAGACATGCTAACATCTGTTCAAGCCTTGGAAACCACTGTAGAAGAAGAGCCAAGCACTGATCAAGACCAAAGTGCTGTTGAAGCAAAGATGTGTTCAGGCCAAATATATGTTTGATATGAAGCAAGATCGTTTGAAGATCAGAGGTTTCATCTATGTAATAGTATTTTTCTTTGTAATAGATGTTTAGTATATTAGATTAGATGTTAGATTCCCACAGATGTTTGCAAACATTTGTTGAATCTTTTCTATTAGGAATGTTAGATGTCACTATTAGGGTGATGTCAGCCAATCACGAACAGACCTTTTGTACTAATATAAATAGATCTCACCTGTTAGAGATCTATTTATCATTTCACATACATTCTCTTTTATACGAACAGATTTGTGAGTGATCAAGTGGAGGGGAGTTTGTAAAATCATCATATTGTAATTTGAAATCATTTGATTCCAATGGAAAAGAATTGTTGATAATATCTTCCTGCTTATGTGTTTGCATTTATTTGTCTTTAAGTTTATAAATTTTTTATTCTTATGTTTGCTTAAAAACCACAAGTATCAAACTCAGATCCTAAAAGGTGGTATTACGTGTTGGTATCACATCGGCGATAGCTCCCGTGAAATATCTGGTTTTTCGTAAAAGAAACAAACACATAAAATCCCAGTTTCACTATATTCGGGAATGTGTAGATCGTGAAGATATCATGGTCGAGCATGTTAGTGGCGTTGATTAAAAGGTGGATATTTTGACGAAGGCTCTTGGGAAAATAAAATTCAAAGAGATGTGAGAATTACTTGGAGCCAAAGACTTGTCTGATAAGAATTCGAACTTCCGGGGCTGATTATTAGGAATTCCAATCACCAATTCTAATCATGTAGGATTATATGAGGAAAACATGGAGTGGATAATTATGAATAATTAAATGTGTTTGATTTAATTAGTAGGTATAATTATCTTGTCCTAGATTAGTTGATTATCTAGCATCCTAAACGTGTTAGGTTTGGATGCTTAGATGATAATTATATGAACAATCCTAGTTATAGTCTAATAGGTGTATTTTTCAATATAAATACCATGTATTGGGTATTCTGGATTGTAATCAAGTTTTTTTTGTGAAATTTTCTTGATAAATAAAATTTAGGCATTAGCAAATTCCAATTGTAATTTCCGTTTTGGTTTTCTGTTTTGATACCTATTCATATTGAATGAGGCACTTTAAGTCTGACATGAAGATCACACATCCTTGCTTAGCTTAAAGATTTTTCATAAGGAGATCAAGCGTCAAATCATTGACTACAAAAGTTTTAAGTAACTTTCAGAGAAGATCGACAATATAACTTAAAAGATATATACTAAAATGAGGGGGAGTATTATACATGTTGCACTCTTTTCCCTTCACTAAGTTTTGTTTCACCAGGTTTTCTTAGACAAGTTTTTAAGGAGACAATATTACTTATCTAGAAGTATCACGGGAGAAAGTACGCGTTGCACTCTTTTCCCCCTCAACTATTGTTTTATCCTATTGACTTTTCCTAGCAAGCGTTTTAAGGGTCAGCATCACCAAGCATATTAGAATGAATAATATATTATTTTCTTTTATCACGTAGATAGTCAATGAGGTATGAATTGTAGAAGGGTAAATAGCCGTGTTTTAAGATGCGTATATGGTTCTAAGTGTTATTATCATAAAACATGGTTACTTTGAGTTTGATTTGATTCGCAGGTACCCGGAGCTTAACGGATGGCTTTTGGAGGTTAAGGGGAGAGTTTTGAGAAGCAATATGAAGGATTGGAAGCTTACACGTAAGACGGGAAATGAAATTTGCGACAAAGAGAAAGATTTCAGTCAGGGCACAACCTTGCGCCAGACATCAGATAAGCATGCGAAAATTTGGGTTTTACCCTATTTAAAGATATCTTCAACCCCAAACGCAAATATCTTCAACCCTAATCATGTTTGGCCAAGGATGAATTTCCAAGTTCCTGAACTCAATTTTCATCAAATCTTTAATGCAATCAAGATCTGTAGGATCGGATTCCGACACAAACGAGTCGTTCGGAAGAGTTCTAGTCCGTTTCAAAGGCGGAAACAGAGAAACGGATGTTAAAACAGCTTGTTTCACAATTTAATCTCCTTATATTGAATTGACACTGTTTACAATCGAAAGGAAAACCGGCAGCACCTCGGTATCGCTTCTGGCCAAAAGTTACAAATGACAAGTCAAGAAGCCTATTTATAGAGCTTTGATTTCGCTTGAAACCATTCAAGCGAAATCCTTAACTATCTTTGAAGCGAAATATAACAATACATGTTTGAAGCGAAATCTCATTTTAAACTTCAAATCCGTTTTGTCTTTTGTGATGATGCAGTGATGATGTCAGCATAATGATGTCATTTGTGATGTAACTTGTGTGATGTCATCATCCTTGATGATGACATCATGCTTGATTAGAACCGCATCGAACTCGAGACTCGATATTAAGACGAAGACGACAGATGTGTGCACCAACAGACTCCCCCTCAGATGTTGACGAGTCTTAAGTGTCGAGTCTGTGCATCTTCAGTCTTTATCAGTCTTTGTGCTTCACTCTTTCTATCAGCATCAACAGACTCCCCCTTTCAATGTGCTGGCATTCCTTCAGTTCTTCAGCATCATTTGCTTCAGGATCGTTGTCTGACTTTCACAATTTTGGCTTTTCAGAATCATCACTTCTCAAACTTTAACCTGCATAAACTCTACCTCACAATAAATTTTACAATTTACTCATTTCAAACATATAAACTTTCACTAATTCAAACTCTTCTCTAAAAACCTAATCAAAATGATCTTTCAATCTGATAAACCACTTGAAGTTTTAACAAAAATAATCAGTTTTAAACACAAACTCCCCCTCAAATCATACTCATCATGTTTAGCACTCAGAATTTTGAAAATCAGCTTTTCAATACCAGTTGTCGAAAATCTTTTTGTATTTTTCAAAATTTTATGCTAAAACACACTAAAAATCTTTTTGGATTTTTGAATAGAATGAAATGCAGTAAAGAAATATTTACAGACAATATTTTTGTGAGTTTGTGCAAGAGGATCATATCAGTTTCTGAGACAAATCACCAACACCGTTAAGCTTCATTTCATTTTCAGTTCTAAACAATTCACCTAGATTGTCAGTATATTGATCCACTTAAATTTTCACACAAAGTTCAATTGATCCGAGATACGATGTTAATTGTTTTAAGAGACTTAAACTTATCCGTGTGTCCCACTACTTGAATATACTCCCGTATCCAGATCCCAATATTCAGTCTTACAGGTGAGTATACCACAGATGATATCTGTTAGGGGAATAAATTATAGTACGAGGGCCGTGAGAGCTCAGGTCGATCTTTCGATACGCAGAGAGATGACGGCTTCGACTTTTGGTGTGTCCCCTTTAGAGGATCTTTTGCATTACAACAGCAGCGACTATCAATTTTATTGTTTCATCAGCTTGCTGAGGGCGATGCTATGTTTCAAGCATTTGCAGAAAGCATTATCCAGGGACTAGGTCAGAAATTTCTTTCAGCAGAAGTCCCGGGATAATACCCCAGATATCACTGAGCATAAAGACCTAGTATCTCAGAATAAGGGACCTTTCAAACGAGATTTCAGGGGTTACCTATATATCCAAGATGTTGTTCCCCACGAAATAAGCAAGTTTGAATTTTAGGTTTATATCTCGTCACAATCTACTAAATGTGCAAAAACCTACTGGCATATCCGCAGTGAGATTGTTTATCACATTTTTACTTTACATTTCTTTAGCATGCTGTGACAGTCCACTGATGTACTATCATTTCCTCTATTCACAACGAAACTCATTTTTGAATTTTATCATGTTTTTGTCTTTTTCAAATTTTCAAATGTTTTTGGATTTTCTGAAATTTTCTACTCCCCCTAAAATACAAACACATGAAAGGAAATTTGAAAACAAACTATACAGAAAGTGACAACTGATATCAAATCACCTCAATTCGCCATCCACTAGGCATAAACAATCAGAACTCCCCCTTACACAAAACTATTTTCTCATAATGATTTCAAAACACTTAAGTTTGTTTTAACCAAAATGATTTTTCCGAAAAATAGGTTTTGTTGATTTTACCACTTGTAAAGTTAGGGGTTCATCATATCGATCCTCAATCATTTGTAGAAAATCAAGTACAATTTAATGTCCTTGATTTACCACTTGACATTGAAAACCTCTTTCAACCACTTGTAAATAAACACAATCAAAATACAAAGAATGATGCCGATTCCTGATCCGCAATTACAAACTTGGGATCTCCGGCAAGTCCACAGACTTACTGTTCGTAGTATGAGCCATCCCAGTCACGAACTAGGGATGGTTCAATTTTCTCCTTCTGCATCTTCTTCTCATAAAATTCTTTAACCCCTTTGACTTTTCGATCAATCATTTTACCAAAAATGTATTTCACAGTGGGGTTAAAGGCCTTATCAACATCAAAAACCTTGTTATCATCATAAAATTGATTTGATATTTCAACTTTACCAATTTTCTTCTTAAAATCTTCATCCTTCAATGGTGGAAAATGAACATCATCCATTTGAGGAACTGAAGTTTTCAATTTTAACTCAACCTGTGACTCTTCTGATTTTATGGAATCAGATTCATCGCCAGAAGATAGCTCCTCTGATTTCAACCTATCAGAATCATCGCTAGAGCTACCACTAGACTTCTTAACAACCCATTTCTGGTTGTCAAGATTTCCTCTCTTCTTGTAAAATCTGTTTGAACTTTCACCAATTTCAAAAGTAGAATTTTTGAATAATTTGGTTCGGTCAATTGGCGGTTCAAACTTAACCACTTTCTCTCTTTGTTTACGAAAAACTCCCTGTTTCGATGATATTGCCTTAGAACAATCTCTGGCAATGTGTCCAACAGTGTTGCATTGGAAACAGGTTCTCGTTTCTTTCATCTCTTCTTGCTTCTTTGCAAGGAATTTACTATTCGACTGCCTCCAAAACCTTTCCTTTTCTTCCTCATCTCTTGATGTACCTGAAACAAATGTCATCTTTGCTTTAAAATCACGAACATATGTTTCATTTTTCTGTTTTTCTGTTGGAGTAAAACCAAGACCTTTCTTTTTGAAATTACAGTTAGGGTTTGGTTTCTTGTGAAAACCAGAACCAGAACTGTAACTTTTTTTCTTGTTTAATCTTTGTTGTACTCTTGAGGTGTATTTTTTAGGTTTATCAATAAGATTTACATCTTTTAATTCAGAAATATTGATTTCTGTTAGTTTGAAAACCTTTTTGATCATCTCAGTTTTTACACCTCTTAGTGGAAATTCCTCATCAGAATATAATTTGTCAGAATCATTCAATGTATATGCAACTTTGAATGTTTCGTCACTCAAATTAGATTTTGATAACAGGAATTCTTTGTTGTAAACCCTTTTAACTGAAGAATTTTGACTGTTGACCGTCGAACTCGAACTTTCAGAACCAGACTTTGACTCTGACTCTGACTTTGACTCCTCAGTTTCATCTTTATCCAACACCTGATCGACGACTTTCTTAATTAACTCGGACTCATGATCAGTGTCAGATGATGTAAACACGACATCAATATTTTCTGGCAAATTGACTGACGACTCCGACTCCCACTGTAAATTTGTTGCTTTTTCGACTCTTTCCTGATTTGGATTCCTGGGCAAATATCCATTTTCTAACGGGGGTGGACATTTGTTATAACTGACTTCTTGTTTCTTACCAGAATCCTTCTTGTCAGTCTTTTTCTTTGTATCATTCTTGTTCTTGTTCTTCTTTTCTGGAGTCTTTTCTTCAGTCTCTTTTCCATCATCCTTCTTTTCTTCAGTTACTTCATCTTCTTCAAATGCCTTCATGCCTTCAACAGTTGGATAAATCCTGTCAATGACATAAGAAGTACATGAATAACTTTTCAACAAACGATTTACTCTTTCAGTCTCAATTCTTTGCAATTCCAACTTTTGTTCTAGCACAGCACACTTCTCAATGTAGTTGTTCACCACTTTTTGCTTCGTCATAAAAGCTCCTTGAAGTGTTTTCATTACTGTAGCTTGTTCTTCACTTGTTTGGTTATACTGATTCATCGCTTTGTTCAGTACATCGTAAGATTCCTTCAAACTATTCAAATTATAGATCAGTGTACTGTTCTGCTTCTTCACAGCTTCACAGTTTTCACATTTCACCGGAATCTTTTTCGCATCAACTTCTTCATCAACTTTGAATTTTGCAACTTCAACCTTTACTTTCCTTTTAATCACTGGAATTTCTTCATCATCTGTTGGTGCACTACATCTGTCGACTTCGTCTTGTATCGAGTCTTAGACTAGTTAGAATAGATCAAGGCACGTAGAACGAGAAAATGTAATAGAATTAGTGAAGATTTCGCTTGAACAATAGTTTAAGTTGAAGGTTTCGCTTGAAGCATCTCAAGCGAAATCATTTCATTAGATTTCGCTTGAGACATGCTGATGTCCATCCCAAGCGAAACCTTGAAGTCTATATATAGAAGGTTAGTGTCAAGCGAAATCAGAAGTTGTTTTTGTTTCCATACCGAGGTGCTGCCGGTGTGAGAACTGATTGTATTTGTGTTCATATCAATACAAATCAGTGTTAAAGTGAAGATTCAGCTGTTTATACGTCAAATACTTGTTTTCCGCACCTGTATTTGATGGAATTCCTCTGAACCGACTCGTTTAGGTCGCGAACACGATCCTTACAATTGGTATCAGAGCCAGTTGAGGAGTTCTGCAAGATTTCAGCTGAAATTGACATCATTCTCGTACTTCTACACCTTCTTTTCATCAGTTCAGAATTTTTTATGGTCAAAAACTATTCAATTTCTCACGGATTGTTTAAAAGTACAAGATAACAAACCCTTGAAAGTTTCGTAGCAAAATTCGACCTAAAAGTGATTAAAATCGACCTTCGAATGGATTTCGCTTGAAGAACAAAGCTTCATTGGACGATTTCGCTTGAACTTTCAAGCGATACTTAACATTTCGCTTCAAACAGGATCTGTTTTCGCTTCGAGATTTTCGCTTCAAAGTTGTCGCTTCAACGTTTTCGCTTCAGTGTTTCGCTTCAAGGTGTTCGCTTCAGGATTCTCACTTCAGAAAGTTTCGCTTGAATCATTTTGCTTCAAGGATTTCGCTTCAATCAGCTTGACTATTTCGCTTCAAAGATTGTTCACTTAACCAGTTCGCTTGAAAGTGTCTGAAACATGGACAACGATTTCCACAACGCTTTTGCAACATCACCTAGTTCATCTTCCATTGCTCAGAACATGAATTCAGAAAACGAAATGGGGACGACTCAGAAACCCCCGAAGCTAATGGGAATTGAAGAATACTACGGATGGAAAGATAGATTCGAAAACTGGGTGCAGGCAAATCATTTGAGATCATGGGAATGTATTTTAACAAAGTATGCTCTACCACTAACCGAAATGCAGACTGAAAAACAGCTTTCAGATTTTAGTAAGGAGGAACGGGAAATATACCGAGCTGAAAAAATGATGATTAGTTTACTTCAACAGGCCATCAAAGAAGACATCTTCATACTACTTCAACATGACAAAACATCACAATCAATATGGGATGCTCTAAAAATCAAGGTTGAAGGCAGTACGAGTATGATTAAAAGCAAGAAGGCATTGCTTAAAAAGGAATTTGATTTGTTCACAAGTTTGCCCGGAGAAGATACGAAGAAACTCATTGAACGATATTGTCACTTAGTGAGAACAATGTCAATGATGAACATTAAAAAGGAAAATGATGAATGGGTGGATAAACTTGCTGATGCATTACCTCAGAAAGAGTGGGGAACTTATTTGATGATACTGAAGAATACTGGAGTTTATGATAGATTGTCGATTTCTCAGTTCATTGAAAAGATTGAAAGTCAGGATTTGGAACAGCAGAAGATTGCAAGGATGAATAATCCAAGTGGTCAACAAGATGTAAAGATGTATTACAAGGGTAGTGTTCCAACTTCAGAAGCTGAGAGAAGTCCGAAAATTCAGACTGCTTATAGTGTTGGAGATTCTACAGAAAAGACTGATCAAAACTCAAACAAAAGCAACAGTGGTTTTTCATTGTATCCAAGTGTTAATCCGAAAAGCTCATCAGAAAGTTTTCAATCTCAAAGCACAAAGATGGGAAATGGTTGTGTGATTCAATGCAACATAGCTCTAAATCTTCCAGAAGGTCAAAGTTTTTCTGAAGACATTGCGAAAGATCATATGGCATTACTTGGTTCAGTGCTTATCTCATATGAAGGTTTAGTGGCTGGTCGAATTGGAAATCCTATGCTTACTAAAGAGGATTACGATCAAATAGATGCCGAAGAGATGGAACTAATGGATATCAAATGGTGTCTTGCAAGTGTTCTGAGACGTGCTGAAAAGTTCAAGACAATTACCGGAAGAAATGACTTTCTTGATGCTTGTGTTTCTACTTTAGGTTTTGATAAATCTAAAGTTACTTGTTTCAGGTGCAGGGAAAAAGGTCATTTTAAGCGGGAGTGCAAGAATAGAGAAGTTAGTGGTGCTCAGAATCCATTTGGAAAAGATGACTACTACCGGAAAGCCATTTATCAGCAAGTTGGTCAGACACAAGAATTACAGACGGCTCATGGTAGAAAGATTGAAGATTCAAAGAAAGGATGTTTGGTAGATTTCAACTGGAGCAACTACATTTCTTCTAACAGCACAGCATGTATAGTGGACCAAGTTGATGAACAACTACCTGAAGGATTCAGCTGGGATATGTTTGTTGATGAAAAGGGTGATTTCAAAGCTTTCATTGCAAAGATTGTTAGAGAACCAGATTTGTTTGCTACTTGGATGAGATCAATTGGTGAAAAAGTGAAAGATCAATCGAGTACATCTGAAGAAAGTTCAGAAAGTGTTGATTCTGACTCATTAAATACAGATGAGAGTGTGCAAAATGAGGATACTTCAGAAAAAGAAATTGTTTTTGATCAAACACCATCTGATTCTGGTATTTCAGATGCTGAGTCTGAAAAATTTGTAGAGTTTGATCAAACACCGATGGAGAGTAGCAGTGATGATGAGGAAGAGAAACATATTAATATTGCTAAAAAACATCTTTCTCCTGAAAGTTTTCATTTTTATTTTGCAGATCGCATGGAGAAACTGAAAGAGAAACAAGCTGCAAAAGAACAACAACAAGATGAGAAGGTTGAAAATGTTGTTCAAAATGAAGAAGTTAGAAGTGTGGATGAAGAAAAGGTGATTGAAACTGAGAAAGTAACTGATGAAGAAAAAGTCATTGAAGTGGTAAAGACAATCGAGATTGAGAAAATTGTTGAAGTTGAAAAGCCTTGCAAGAAATGTTTGGAAACTTGCAAGAAGTGTGAAGAAAAAGATGTGACGTTGTTTGATCGGGAAAGATTGATAGAAAAGCTATTATCTGACATCAGCTATGTGAAAGAATCGTATAACGTGTTGAATAGAACTGTGACAGGTCTTCAAACAACGAATTCTGAAAGAGAAAAAGCTTTAACGATGACGAATTCTATGTTAATGGCAAAGCAAAAGGCAATTAATCATTACATCGAAGAAAATGCTAATCTAAAGCAAGAGTTGGAGAAAGAAAAGATTGAGAATGAAAGAATCAGAAGGTTATTACTGAGTTATTCTTGTTCTGATTATGTTATTGATCGAGTTTATCCTACTGTTGCAGGTTTTGAAGCATTTCAGGATGAAAAGACAAAGAATGAGACTGGTAAGAAATCGACTGTTAAATACAACAAGTGTCCGCCTCCTATCTGGGAAGGGTATTCTCCTAGAAAACCAAATGAGGAGCAAGTCGAAAAAGCAGTCAATATAAAGTTAAAATCCGAGACAACTGATGTTTTACCAGATAACATTGATATCACGTTTACCTCGTCTGATACTGATCATGAGTCTGAGTTAATCAAAAAGGTGGTCGATCAGGTGTTGAATACTGAGGAGGTGTCTGAGTCAAAGTTTGAGTCTGGGGGTTCAAGTTCATCTGTCCACAGTTCAAAATCATCGGAAAAACGGTCTTATAGTAAAGAATTTTTGTTATCAAAGGCAAATTTGGATGATGAAACATTTGAAGTTGCATATACTTTAAATGATTCGGACAAATTATACTCTGACAAAGAGTTTCCGATTAGAGGTGTTCGTTTTGACATGATCAAAAAGGTTTTCAAAATGACGGAAATTAATTTTTCTGAAATTAAGGATTTAAAATCTATTGAAAAACCTAAAAAATACACTTCTAGAGTTCAACAAAGGTTAAACAAGAAAAAAGGAAAAAAGAATTACAATTCTGATTCTAGTTTTCAAAAGAAAACAAATCAAAATTGTAGTTACAAGAAGAAAGGTCTTGGTTTTACTCAACCTGAAAATCGTAAAAATGAAAAATATGTTAGAGATTTTAAATCAAAAATGACATATGTTGCAGGAAAAAGCTATGAAGAGGAGTCAAATAGCTTATCTTTGGAAAAATCAAATCAAGAGTTCCTTGCTGAAAGGAAAAGAACAGGAACTGGAGTTTTTCATCCAACTGGAGGTTTTCAACCAAAAGACACAAGAACTTGTTTTCAATGCCAAGTTGTTGGACACATCGCTCACAATTGTCCAAACAAAGTCAACAAAAAACAGGGAGTCTCTGAAAAACTTAAAGAAAAAGTGGTTGAAAAGAATGATTCACCAACTACAAACTTCAAAATTGTTGAAAATTCAAAGAATGAAGTTGGTGAAAATTCTAAAAGATTGTACAAAAAGAGTGCAAAAGACAATCAAAAATGGATTGTTAAAAAATCAGATGTACAATCTGGCGATGAATCCGATTCCACAAAATCAGAGGAGTCACAAGATGAGATCAAAGATTTGATGAATGATGTTGATATTAAATCATTGAGTGTGGAAGAGATTAAACAATTGGTTGATAAAGTTGAAAGCTCAGATTTTGATATTGAAAAAACATTCAATGAAAATGTTAAGAAAATTTTCAAGAAAATGCTTGATGGGAAAGTAAAGGGGGTTAAAGATTTTTATGCAACTAAAAAAGCAACTTACAACCCTACTGCTCAGGAATTGGAAGCCACCAAGTCAAATAAGACTTGGGTGGAAGTTTGTTTTCCATAAAAGTCTTAGGACTTGCCGGAGATCCCAAGTTTATATCGTGGATCAGGAATCGGCATCTTTCTAATTTTTGAAGTTTTTGGTTGAAAGTTTTTGATAGTGTTTGGATGTTTACAGGTTGTATGACTACGCCGGAGCTTCCAGGTTGGTAAGTGCGAAGCAGGAATCGGCATCCTGATTGGTAAAATGGTGATGTAGACGTAACATTCCTACAAGTGATATTGTGTTCTTCATGTGGTAATTTTTACAATTGATATAGATGGTGCATACTTGCAAGTGGTAAATCAAGGACATTAATTTGTACTTGATCTGCTACAAGTGATTAAGAATAGACAATGTGATGAACCACACCCCGAATCTACAAATGATTATATCATAAAAACTTATTTTCCGGAAAAATCATTTTGATTAAAACAAACTTAAGTGTTTTGAAATCTAAATGAGAAAATAGTTTTGTGATAGGGGGAGTTCTGATTGTTTATGCCAAGTGAATGGCGATTTGATGCGATTCGATATCAGTTGTCAAGTTTATTGTACAGTTTATGTTCAAATTTCCTAAAATGTGTTTGCATTTTAGGGGGAGTAAAATTTTAAAAAAAATCCAAAAACATTTGAAAATTTGAAAAAGACAAAAACATGATTAAATTCAAAAATGAGTTTTTGTTGCATATAGAGGAAATGATAGTACATCAGTGGACTATCACAACATGCTAAAGAAATGTAAAGTAAAAATGTGATAAACAATCTTACTGCGGATATGTCAGTAGGTTTTTGCACATTTAGTAGATTGTGACGAGATATAAACCTAAATTTCAAACTTGCTTGTTCTGTGGGTTAACACAAACTTGGAGATATAGGTAACCCCTGAAATCTTGTTTGAAAGGTCCCTTATTTTGAGATACTAGGTCTTTATGCTCAGTGATATCTGGGGTATTATCTCGGGACTTCTGCTGAAAGAAATTTCTGACCTAGTCCCTGGATAATGCTTTCTGCAAATGCTTGAAACATAGCATCGCCCTCAGCAAGCTGATGAAACAATAAAATTGATAGTCGCTGCTGTTGTAATGCAAAAGATCCTCTAAAGGGGACACACCAAAAGTCGAAGCCGTCATCTCTCTGCGTATACGGGAGTATCGACCTGAGCTCTCACGGCCCTCGTACTATAATTTATTCCCCTGACAGATATCATCTGTGGTATACTCACCTGTAAGACTGAATATTGGGATCTGGATACGGGAGTATATTCAAGTAGTGGGACACACGGATAAGTTTAAGTCTCTTAAAACATTAACAACGTATCTCGGATCAGTTGAACTTTGTGTGAAAATTTAAGTGGACAAACATACTGACAATCTAGGTAAATTGTTTAGAACTTAATATGAAATGAAGCTTAACGGTGTTAGTGATATGTCTCAGAAACTGATATGATCCTCTTGCACAAACTCACAAAAATATTGTTTGTAAATATTTCTTTATTGCATTCCTTTACAATCAAAAATTACAAAAAGATTTTAGTGTGTTTTAGTATAAATTTTGAATAATTTAAAAAAAAAAAAAAGATTTTCGACAACTAATATTGAAAAGCTGATTGTCAAAATTTCAAGTGCTAAACATGATGACTTGGTTGTGAGGGGGAGTGAATCTTAAAATGTCAAAAAGGTTTGTTAAAATCCTACAATTGGTATTTTTTTTAAAAAAACCTACATTTGGTTCATCATTGATTTGTGACATGGGAGAGAGTTATCTGATTATATCAGATTGTTAGTGCATTTAAATTGTTAAATTTAGAAAATTTATTTCTGGGTTAAGATTGTTACAGGTGAGCCAGGTTAATTCATTCAAAGCTTACAAAAGTCAGAATCTGATCATGAATCTAAAAGTTTGCTAGCTGCTGATGCTGATGAACTTAAGGAATCAAGAGATCTGATCAAGAGAATTAGATAAAAGCCAGGCAATGATCTTGTAAACAACATTTGAGTCAGACATTGATCCTAAAGCAGATGTTGCTGAAGAACAAATGAATGCCAGCAAATCGTGAGGGGGAGTCTGATAGAGCAAGGTAATTTTGGAGAAGAAGATAGAGAGAGAAAATCCCGGAGACTGATCAAGAATGAAGATGTGAAGACACTGTATTGGTGTGACTTGATAGTCGACTCGTCAACATCTGAGGGGGAGTCTGTTGGTGCACTACATCTGTCGACTTCGTCTTGTATCGAGTCTTAGACTAGTTAGAATAGATCAGGGCACGTAGAACGAGAAAATGTAATAGAATTAGTGAAGATTTCGCTTGAACAATAGTTTAAGTTGAAGGTTTCGCTTGAAGCATCTCAAGCGAAATCATTTCATTAGATTTCGCTTGAGACATGCTGATGTCCATCCCAAGCGAAACCTTGAAGTCTATATATAGAAGGTTAGTGTCAAGCGAAATCAGAAGTTGTTTTTGTGTGATTCCATACCGAGGTGCTGCCGGTGTGAGAACTGATTGTATTTGTGTTCATATCAATACAAATCAGTGTTAAAGTGAAGATTCAGCTGTTTATACGTCAAATACTTGTTTTCCGCACCTGTATTTGATGGAATTCCTCTGAACCGACTCGTTTAGGTCGCGAACACGATCCTTACATCATCACTGCTCACTGGAGTCTTGATCTTTTTCTTCTTCTTTTTAACCTTTTCATCTTCACTGTCACTTTCAGCAAGCAGTTTCATATCAGCTTTGAATTTTCTCGCCCAATACTCACGATCATCATCACTATCTTCGTCCATGTTTTGAATTTTCAAATGAGCTGTATCACCTTGTGAAAAATACTCGAACTTGTGAATATTCTGTGCGGACTGAATGTTAACCAATTGTACGGACTGATATGACCCGGTTCGAATTCAATTGACCTGACCCTTCGAAATCTTTGAACTCCAAATCGTATGAACTGGCAGAAACCACGACTCAAACCACGCAACCTGAGTACACACTGTGCAACTTGACTGACAAACGTACTGATCGAACCGAGCGAATCGACTAAACTCCAAACCTTGTGACCTAACTGCTAATCAACAAATGTGAACCGAATTTTTCTTGCAATCTTATCACGAGTATTATAGCAAAATGATATCATGGGTTTTCAAAATGATCACATGAACTTCACAAGCCGACAAAACACTTTATATCAGACCAATCACAAAAATCAAAGCATACAAACAAATTACATGTATCGACAAAGCACACATTGAAGAAGCTGACACCTAATCACACAATTTAATATATGAATTTACACAGTCGAGGCACATCACACACTTTAACATGCAAGACTTTTCATTGAACTATTACATCAAATCACCGACAAGTATGAAATGTGTATTAATCTGATTGAACCGAAACAGAATATTCACATGCTCACATTAAAACTATGCAGATTTCACATGTATATGTCTTTGTTTGATAATAACCGATTGACAATTATCAATTAAACAAGCACAACTCGAGACTTTTGTGTCACATGTACACCATCATGACCTGACAACATGCAGCCGACACCAAATAATATCGAGATGATATGATTGAACCGAGACACTTATGTGATCAGAATTATCACGTGAATTGCTATGTAATCAAACTTAAAATACTTGTTTAATTGAGAAACACATGCAACGTACTGACACAATCAAAGTAATGACACAACAGCTATTATGTTCACGTTGTAAGTTCCTAGATATTCAACCGAAATCCAATCAGATCAATTTCGCTTCAACGATTCAAGCGAAATCAACTAGAATTATGTCCTTTTTTCAAGCGAAATCTATCTAAACAATTGCTGATGTCATCTTTTGTTCGAACAATTGAAGCGAAATTCCACAAAAATACAAGATTTAGGCTGATTTTAAACTTGAAACTTTCAAGGATTGATTAAACCATGTATGCGCACAATATATGTGAATTTTGTCCGATTTTGACCGGAAAAAAATTTTGTTTTTCGAAAAGAAAGGTGTAGAAACAGATTTTACGGCTGAATCAACAAGAACTCTTCTTCACTGGCTCTGATACCAATTGTAGGATCGGATTCCGACACAAACGAGTCGTTCGGAAGAGTTCTAGTCCGTTTCAAAGGCGGAAACAGAGAAACGGATGTTAAAACAGCTTGTTTCACAATTTAATCTCCTTATATTGAATTGACACTGTTTACAATCGAAAGGAAAACCGGCAGCACCTCGGTATCGCTTCTGGCCAAAAGTTACAAATGACAAGTCAAGAAGCCTTTTTATAGAGCTTTGATTTCGCTTGAAACCATTCAAGCGAAATCCTTAACTATCTTTGAAGCGAAATATAACAATACATGTTTGAAGCGAAATCTCATTTTAAACTTCAAATCCGTTTTGTCTTTTGTGATGATGCAGTGATGATGTCAGCATAATGATGTCATTTGTGATGTAACTTGTGTGATGTCATCATCCTTGATGATGACATCATGCTTGATTAGAACCGCATCGAACTCGAGACTCGATATTAAGACGAAGACGACAGATGTGTGCACCAACAAGATCCACAACAACCAATAAGATCAAATCATGATGATGATCGGCTAAAGTCTTTTGTGACCACCTCCGGGGTGGATGGTTCATGTATGTGGAAAACAAACGTTGTTTATTTAGTTTTTGGATTGTTTATCATGACTTGAAAGATACTTGTGGTTTAGTTTTGTTTAAAAGAATTGTTTGTGTTGTAATTATTCATCTTTTACCATTCGCATTTGTTTTTTTTTTATTTTTGAGTAAATTACAAGTTTTGTCCTTTATCTTTACATCAAATTTCAGGCACTGTCCTTTAGCCAAAAAGTTGACAGGCGGTGTCCTTTATGTTGCCAAATCTTGCAAGTTTTGTCCTTTTAGCCAAACTCAGTTAGATTTTTTGGTTAAATCTGGTCACTCAAGGGCATTTTAGTCTTTCTACCCTATTTATTTAATATTATCTAAAAATAAAACAAAAAAATTTAAAATATTATTATTATTATTATTATTATTATTATTATTATTATATATAGAGTAAATTACTGACCACCATCACCACCACCCTTCATCACCGCCACCATCACCACCACCCTTCATCACAACCGCCACCACCACCGCCACCACCCTTCATCACCATCACCATCACCACCACCCTTCATCAGACAAATCAATCACTAATCTTATTAAACCTCAGATCTAAACAAAACCCAAATTTAGATCAAAGAAGATGCACATCATAACATCACCTGACAATTAGATCTACACTAAATCAAAAACCCATTTCAAAATCAAACAAGAGGAATTAAAAAAAACAAACATACCCCTCCATCAGATTCGTGTCTAATTCTGACCAACTCATTCATCTTATGTGATCCAGCGACCAATCCAGCATTTGCCTGCATCTTTTCCAATGAAAACAATAGTTCACAAGATTTGATTTTTAGAGTGTTAATCTGATTTGAGGTTTCAAGATCCAAAATACCAAATCAAAAACCCCCAAAAATCCCCAAAAACAAAAATATCAAAAACCCTAAAAAACAATTCCGGCATCGATTCTCCGACCACCACCACCTGCAATCGCCTATAACATCACCTCCACCGCCGAACCTACCCCACCACCACAAACCACCCCTTCACCACCGAATCTCCTACCACCCACCTGCCACCCACTGACCACCCATCTGCAACCGACCTTAACACCACCTCCACCGCCGCCAATAACGCCACAGCCAGTCACTCGCCATCCACCCACTACCCACCTGCAACCGGCCTTAACACCACCTCCACCGTCGCCCCTAGCACCACAGCCACCCACCACCCACCTACAACCAAACCCACCACAACCACCCACCATAACCACCTGCCACATGTCACACCCGCTCGTAGCGGAAGCGCGAGGTGTGATCTGATCAGTTCTCATTGCATAACAATATAAGTGAACAATACTAAATGAATAAAAACAAGCTCCAATGCCATTGTCATAATTGTTTCGAAAGAACGCAACATAAGTTAAATGTATTTGTTACAAACCATCAAATGAAAATGCGTTTTCATGTTCTATACATCAAAATGTAAGTCTTAAAATGTCAAGGCTTTGACCACTATATCACCGCAAAGAGGCGGTATATAACGGGCAAACCTTTCAAATGGTGGCATGGAGTCTTGATACTTGCTTTCCTTGACTGAAATGTCTGTCAGGTCCACTAATTTCCTGAAATACATGTTAAGTTTGAAAACATCAACAAAAGTTGAGCGAGTTCATGCAGTTTAGCTGTATGAGATGTATCTGTAAAATGTGAGTTGTATAAACTGTATCTGTAAAATGTGAGTTGTATAAACTGTATCTGTATGAATGATGTATAAACCGTATCCACAACATGTGAATTGTATAAAATGTATCTGTATGTATGATGTATAAACTGTATCCACAACATGTGAATTGTATAAAATGTATCTGTATGTATGATGTATAAACTGTATCCACAACATGGGAATTGTATAAAATGTATCTGTATGTATGATGTAGTATGTAAAGCGTCAATGAAATCGTTGATCATTAATGTTTCGCGAGGACATTAATATGTGTGACGAATTAGGAAGCAATCCAACCCTAGACGATTTTATGTCGACTCCTATCGACTGGGACACAAACGCACTCTTCTGTATGGGTCCACGACCAAGAGTGGGGCTCGCCAAAACCCATTAGATCTAGTCCTTTGTTCCTTGGTCCAAACTGGATTAATGGTGCTTATAGTATGGCCCTAATTCGCACCTGATCTATGGTGTTTCATTACCTAACTTTAACATACTCTGAACATGTATTTTCCCCGATAGTTGTAAAGTTGTAAAACATTTAAATGAATAGGGGACATGAACTCACAACATTGCGTCCGTGAATAGAAGTAAATAAGATCTCACGTGCGGTCGTCCTGAATAGCGTTGCGACCTACAAATGTTCTTATTTTTGTTAGACACTTCGGTCTTTGTAAAGAACTTGAGTACAAGTCTTGTGTCTTCAATATGTGTAAGACTTGTATGTCTTTACTGTTCGTTAACTGTGTATTCGATGAATGAGTTGTTTAGTCGGATCTAGTCCGCTGAATTTCGTGTCTTATATGTATCAATTGTATAGTTGTGTTTCCAATAATGGTAACATTAGGCCAAGCCCATGTTTTCAAGTTATTGGGCTTAAATAGTGCTGGGCCTTAAATAGTGTTGGGCCTCAATAGTGTTGGGCCTCAAATAGTGTTGGGCCTCAAATAGTGTTGGGCCTCAAATAGTGTTGGGCCTCAAATAGTGTTGGGCCTCAAATAGTGTTGGGCCTCAAATAGTGTTGGGCCTCAAATAGTGTTGGGCTTCAAATAGTGTTGGGCTTGAATTGGGCTTGAATAGTGTTGGGCTTGAATAGTGTTGGGCTTGAATAGTGTTGGGCTTGAATAGTGTTGGGCTTTGGCCCATATGTTTAGTATTTGGGCTTAGCCCATGAATTTATGTTAAGCCCATTATGAAGATAAGCCCATTAAGAAAAATAGCCCATTAAGTAAAATAGCCCTTTAAGTAATATAAGCCCATTTGTTATAAAAATAGCCCACTAGTATAATATAAGCCCATTTATTTTTATAAAAACCTTTTTATAAAAATTTACTAAGTATACTTGTTAGTAAATAAAAACATACTAGTTTTTATAAGTTTATAAACATCCGAAATATGTTATTGATAGGATACTTATATTTCGTGTCGATAAATCGTCTAAACGTCGTAGTAACTCCCCGGATTGGCAATTCACTTATGTAGTCGTCCGTCGTTCATTTTGACCATAATTGGTGTCCGATTATTCGAATCGTCCGTAACTCGTTTTAAGGCGTAATTATGTGAAGTCTTATAAGACTTTGATTATTATGTATCATGTGTTCATTATTACCATTGTAATAAAGTTCCTATCTTTGATATATATAACTAATACCATCAAATAATCACATAGCACATAAGTTGTTAAATCACCAAATATATATTTTTCTAAAAAAAATATATATTTCTCTTGTCTAAATACAACCAAAAATGTTGTTACTTTATAAAATAAAGTTTTTATGAAAAATGGCTATATAACCTTTGTATTTTATTCTAACCATGTTTTATAAACATATCATTTTCTTTATCAAATCACCACCAATTTACTCTACAACTTAACTAAACATATGAGACTTTTATAACATGAAATTATCAAGATGATATCCAAATCATGTAGGGTTTTAACCATGATTATTTCATATGCTAACAAGTTCAAAAACCAAGTTTAATTTTAGTTTTAACAACTTTTATAAAAATCTCTAGTTGTATGTTACTTTTTATAATCTTGTGAGAGTATTGTTTTTAACCAAAAACCTTATGTATTTTCACAAGATCAATAGTTATGATCATCCATTAATCCTTTATGTTAAAAACCCTTTAACATAAACATGCATAATTTTTAGATCATAACTTAAAACATCTTCTAATAATTTATTTGCATCATAAACATCATAACAAGACTAAATAAGCATATATCAAGTCTTAGATCATAATATAAACAATCATAATTATATCATGATTTTTATCTTTGCTTCCTTGTATTTTTCATGCTTATTATGTATGATTACATGGTTATTATTAGTAATAATAACAATCATAAACTTAATATATTTGCATAAAAAAATAGATATAGAAGCTTACTTCTAGCACTAGGCTAGGGATGATCTTAGAAGATTATTAAGAACTAATAAGATGATGATCTTGATGATTTAAGGTTCTTGAATGGATGAAAAAGCTTCCTTTAACTTGTAAATGCTTTAGATCACCTTATGTTACTTGGAAATCCATCTTGATCATGAAGGAGATGATAAAAATAATTGGGTTTTTGGATGGTGTTCTTGGTGAAAAGATGAAGATTGAAAGTGTTCTTTGTTGGTGATAGATGAAAATGTGTAGTAAAGTGTGCTAGTAAAACTTAGTGATTAAGTGTTAGAATTAATCACCATTCACATCCACTTGCAAATACAAAGTAATATCTAGATATTTACCACATGGTTAAGTAATGTGGGGCCCCCTAATTTACGGTTATACATGGGGGGGGTCTTGTATGGTAAAAATGACTTAGTTATTTTTTTAGATTTCAAAAGAATATAAAGATGTAAGCCTTTAGGTGTTTAGGTTTTGCAATTTTCCGAGATGTTTCTTGACTTGCAAAGACCATAAACTAGCTTTACAAGACCAAAAATAATTACCACTAGTTCGCTACATGTGCCAAAATATAGTTCGGCTAGATGTTTAGCGCTCGTTTCGCAAGTAAATAGCCGAAAGGTACGCTTACGGAAGTTGTAGGAAAAATTCCAGTTATGTATGTAATGGATATTCCATAATTATTTTTATATGAAATTGGTGTCTAAACATCAATTTTTGCATCTTGTAATAAAATACAATTGCTGAATCTTGCGGAAAATTCATGAAATGGTCACTTTTAGCGCATTTCGGACAGTTTTTAGTGCTACCGGACATCGGTAAAATATTACCCGAACTCTTGTATTCCCATATCGGGTTTAATATATAATTGATATTGGACTCTCATCCGAGTCCTAAAGATGTCATTTTAGATGTTTTCTGCGGATCCAGAGTTTTCGTCAGCACTAAAGTTCACTAGGCACTACTCTAGTTGTTTCGGTGAATTGTTTGCACTATTTCAAATGTACCCGATAAAAGTGAATCATGTGTAATAATAAACGAATATTCCATGAGTTTTCTAAAATGTATAACATGTAATCATGCAGTCCGAATATTCAGAATACATACTTGTATAATGTAAATCATCGTTTTAAATGTAAGTAATTTACCCGAAAGTGGCAGTTGTCACATTCTCCCCCTGTTATTGAGAATTTCGTCCCGAAATTCAAGATGAGTCATCCTTTGCAGGATTGTTCTCAAACAGGTGAGAGTATTTGGCTTTGATTTAATGTTCTCGTTCCCAAGTATACTCGGGTCCGTGTCGAGAGTTCCAACGAATTATTACTAATTTGTTACGACTCCTTTGTATTTTCTGGACCTTCTGGTCCATGACCTCAACAGGTGCTTTGGCGAATTGGAGTTTGTTATCTATATGAACCTCATCCTTCGGGATGAAAACTGTTTCTTGCGTTGGACTCTTCTTGAGATTCGACAAATGAAATATGTCGTGTACTCTACTTAGTTCTTCTAGTAACTTTAGTTTGTAGAAAACGGTGCCAATCTTTTCCAAGATTTCAAATGGTCCAACATAACGTGGGTTAAGCTTTCCACGTTTACCAAACCTTGATACGCCCTTCCAAGGCGAGACTTTTCAACAAGACTTTGTCTCCAACCTCGAAAGATAATGGTTTTCGTCTTTTATCTGCGTAGCACTTTTGTCGATCGCGAGCCGTCTTGATACGGTCTCGGGTCTGAAAAATTTTTATCCGTAGTCTCTTGGACTAGTTTCGGACCAATTATTTAACTATCGCCTGTTTCCGCCCAACATAGCGGAGAGCGACACTTTCGACTATAAAGAGCTTCAAACGGTGCAGATTGTATACTAGTATTGTAGCTGTTATTGTAGGATAACTCAACTAAAGGTAGATGAGTATCCCAATTGCCGCCTAAATCCATAACACATGCGCGGAACATATATTCGAGTGTTTGGATTGTCCGTTCGCTCTGGCCGTCAGTTTATGGATGAAAGGCTGTACTTGGATTCAAATGAGATCCAAAGGCCTGTTGAAATGATTTCCAAATTCTAGAAATAAAACGACCGTCTCGGTCTGAAATGATTGAAATAGGCACTCCATGACGAGCCACTATTTCTTTGAGATAGAGTTCTGCTAGTTTCTCAGTATTATCCTTCTACCAAAACGGTAAGAAGTGCGTGGACTTTGTTAGTCTATCGATGATTACACATATCATGTAGTGACCTCTTGAGGTCCTAAGTAACTTCGTAATGAAGTACATCGATATTTGTTCCCATTACCAACCGGGAATCTCGGGTTGTTGTAACAAGTCCGAGGGATTTTGCTACTCGACTTTGACTTTCGCGCAAGTCAAGCATTCTCCGATATAAGTCGCGATATCACTTTTGAGGTTAGGCCACCGGTAGTATTCTTTCACTACTTAGGCCTATGTGCTTCCTCAAAATATCATCTCAAAGGCCGCCAAAGAATGGAACCTAATTTCAACCCATAAGGTATAAAGTTCCATCTTCTTTCGGCACTAATTGTTCCTTCATGCCTCGAAGTGTTTCTACTTGAATATGCTCTTCCTTGAGCGCTTGTGAATCATCTTCTCTAATGCTTGAAATCTCAGTATTCTAACTCGCTCCTTGCGGCTCAAGGCGTTAGCTACAACGTTCGCCTTGCCCGGATGGTACTTTATTTCACAATCATAGTCTTTCAACAATTCAACCAACATCGTTGATGCATATTTTAATTCTTTTTGGTTGAATATGTGTTGAATACTTTTATGATCCGTGAAAAATAATGCATTAAGTACCATATAATTGATGTCGCCATATTTTTAAAGCGAATACCACCACGCCTAACTCTAGTTCGTGAGTGGTATAGTTTTTCTCGTGAACTTTTAGTTGGCGTGACGTGTACACGATAACTTTTTCACGTTGCATGGGTACGCAACCCAATCCATGATGCGAAGCATCACAGTATACAACAAAGTCTTCAGTACAGTCGGGTAATGATAAGATTGTAAAATGCTATGTACAAATCTTAAGAATAAGTTGTAAGGCTATATCTTGTTTTTCGATTTGGGGCGAATTTATTGTCTTTAACAACTCTAAAATGGTTCTTAAATGTTGCTCATGTTCATCAGTCGATCGAGAGTATATCAAAATGTCGTCAATAAACATTATGACGAATTTGTCAAGATACGGCTTGCACACACGATTCATTAAATCCATGAAGACCGCTGGTGCATTTGTTAAACCAAAAAGGCATAACGAGAAACTCGTAATGACCGTAACGAGTCTTAAAAGCCGTTTTCGGTATGCTTTCCTCTTGAATTCGTAACAGATGATACTCCGATCGTAAGTCTATCTTAGAGTAGAAGCTAGAACCTTTCATAAACCATTTGAGTTAGCTGGAAATTCATTTGTAACATGGTTTAGAAATATGAATTTTCATTCATCGAAATGTTGTGCAGTTTTGCGAAACTTTCATGTCTTTCCACCCCCAAAACCTTTATAAAGATGTATAATGGTAAAGAGTGGGGGTTATGAACTCACAACATCCTTATTCGGTCAACTACAAGGTTCAGAAGGTGCTAGTCAACATGGAGATTTGGCTACGGTTGCAGCTCCCGGTACCAAGTCGATGTGAAACTCGACTTGTCGATATGGTGGTAGTCCTGGCAAGTCTTTAGGAAAGACTTCAGGGAATTCTTTTACCACAAGAATATTTGTCAGCTGTGGCCCAACGGCCTTCTTGTCTACAACAAGTGCTAGATAGGCAATACAACCTTTCCGTAAGCACTTATGTGCTTTCATGCCATTGATGATCCGCAATGGGGTGTCGCGCTTCTCTCCATGTATCACAAGTGTCTCTTCGTTCAGTAGTGGTAGGCGAATGATCTTCTCGTGACATAAGACTTTGGCTAGGTTATCGGATAACCAATCCATGTCAACCACTACTTCGAAACTACTCAACTGAACAGGGAAGAGATCGATATTGAATTTCAGCTCTAGACTCGACTAGTTTACTTTTTGCCAATTCTATAGAATGAGGAGACGTCTAGCTTGCTTGACTCTAGGCCAAGTACATTTTAAATTCTGTGTGGCGAGGACTTCACTGTATAGTTTTAGGAACCCTATGTTTAAATGTAGGATTACCCAATCCATATGTTTAGATGTAGGATAACCCGATCCATAAGTTTAGTTGTTGGATAACCCAACCATATGTTTAGATGTAGGATAACCCAATCCCTAATTGTAGCTAGGACAATCCCGTCCCTAGCCATGAAACTCATGTATGTGAAATGTTGAGATAAAGCTAAAATTGCCAATTGTATAAAATAACATGGATGTGAAATGTTGACGAATAGGATACGTAACGGTGACCCTTTATGATTTGACATGTCTCAGCTAATTCCCCATTAGCTAACTTGATATAGTAATGTGTGTCCAACAAGACTCTAATTCGAGTATATGCTTAACATTTAAAAGCAATAGCTAAGCTCGGTGTTGGTATTAATAAAATTGATACATGATGATCGTAGAGTGTACGTACTCATGACTTCATTTCTCTCATGGCGAGAGTTATTGTTTGAGTGATCGAGGTAGGGAGGGATGATGCGGTTATGCTTCGGATCCCCGAGGCTAAACCTAAAATGTAACACTCAGTGTGTTTGAATTCGGGTGTTTCCCAGTATGGAACAACCCTTGAGAGACCGTGAAAGCATCAAGTGTAACCATCAACATTGGCTCCAGTTATGATCGAGTTCTTTTATAAAATCATATGAAAATAGATATGAAAATCAGATGATATAAAAGAATGATGTATGATTAAATAAATAACCAATAGAAATGTAGTGTATAAATATATCATGTCCCGAAATAGAATATTATGTCTTGTGTAGAGGATGTCGTGTCTTGTGCGAAAATGTTGTGTCTTGTCTTTGTCGAAGAGATTTGAATAACACCACGATATGCAATATAATATAAGCACTTATATATAGGAAGTACCAGCGGCGTATCCCCCATGCTTTTATCATATTACACACGTCTCATCACTTACAAATAACCACCAAAAATGTCTTGTGTATACCAACGTCAATGACATGTATAACAATGTCTTGCGTAACAATGTCATGTATAAAACATGTCTTGATTAAAAGCAATGGTTTTCAACACATAACTTTTAACTTAAACAATTGATTCTTTTGGCGCCATGATCTTTTTAATACACACTATTAAAAGAATCTAGACATGTATTTGGATAAATAGAGTCTATCATGTGCCCAAGAATGAAGAATGCAATCAATCGGTCATGGAAACCTCAAGACCATATTGTTCATATATGTTTGAATAAATGATAATGTGGATAACCAAAACCAAAAGGTGTAATGCCTCTTGCGTGTATTGGTCATATGTTTAAATGGAAAAAGAAAAAAATAATTCGTTGAGGAGGGGAAACCAACCAGTGGTCTTCGTCTATATAATATGTATTCCCTACTCTATGGACCTCGATCATCCTAAGTAAAGAAAATCCTTTGTCTTACTTGTCCATGTGACAATTATGGTAATAGTGCTTGAGTTTCACGAGCTCTAGCAAAATTATTTAGAATTTCCAAAGATGTCGAATAGAATGTAATGAGGGAGTTGCAGCATGGTTCATGCCATACCATCCCTTGGAAAAAAAAACAAATGTCAAACGACGGAATTTATTGTATCACTTCCAATAAATATGATAAGGTGGAACATGATACAGTAAGGTAAGGTAAAGTAGGATAAAGTGTCATAGACACCCTGGAACCAACCCATGTTCAAGAATTCCGAGAATGTTGAGGAAAATCCTCCATGAGTAGCTAACACGTTTTATTCGTTTAAATGACTATTCTCAACTGAAACGTGATATAGATCGAATGTTAGGTGTGAACAAATACTTGTCGTCTTCCTGTATTGTATTGTATTGTATGGTATTGTATTGTATTGTATTGTAGGGTGTTATACTAACCACCACAGTTCGTGTTCTAATAGATAAGAAACATTGAATCTCGAATAATAATTTAAGAATTTGAACGAATAGTGATCATTAGCTTGGCCCGCAGAGTCCACCAGAATTCCCATGCACTACAAGTTGTTATTACGTAGGCCTCCGTAATAATAAATTGCCTTGCATGGTCACCCTAGCGTTCTCTCGTACAAAACAACCGATCAGTCAGAGGGGGGACACTATTGTCTATATACCTTCAACATAGGAGGGACCTTCGTGATAACTCACGTGTCAACGTCCGTTGTTGTTACTCGCAGGACGGTACGACGTTAGATGAAATAGAAATGGAAAGAATCTGTAACAATAACAATTGAAGAGGCACCTTCAAGATGAGTACTTCATCTTCCTTGTAAGGACAAGAGTATATCCACCTTGATTAGTATGAGTCACATGGATCTCGTCCCACTAATGGAGTTGTTGTCCAAGGTTACCACCTTCGCCTCATCGTCATTATCATGGTCAGGCATCTCAGCATTCGCGAGAAAGCAACCATATTTTACGGAATTAAGTTTAAGATTTCACTTAGGAATCATGTTCGCCATAAGCTCCGCAATAGACATGAGGTCGATATTTTCACCGTGTGAGTAAAGAATAATAATAGAGTTTGAAGTCGAAGGTATTTTGTTCTTGGCAAAATATTTCATGCAACATATATATGAACCACCTATATATATAATCATGTAAATCCTATCAATCAAGGATTTCTATCTTGTATAAGCTGAACCAGTAAACTGTTTATAATGCATAAACTGATAATGTATTGTATTGTAGGCACATAGTCTATTAATGTATTGTGTCTGTTTCTCATAGACTTCACCCATGGAAATGTCCTCGCTTGATTTATGTGAAATGAATTTTTGCTGTAGTGGACCTTGAAAAAATGTTTATGCAATGAAAACCTTTTGACTTGTCCAATTTTATTTATTATCTGTTCAACATGAACAAGAGGTTTTCGTGAGAGATCCCTAGTGATTGTAGACTTAGACTCGAGAAAGAATCCTGGTTCACTACAATCGATGCTCTGATACCAATCTGTCACACCCGCTCGTAGCGGAAGCGCGAGGTGTGATCTGATCAGTTCTCATTGCATAACAATATAAGTGAACAATACTAAATGAATAAAAACAAGCTCCAATGCCATTGTCATAATTGTTTCGAAAGAACGCAACATAAGTTAAATGTATTTGTTACAAACCATCAAATGAAAATGCGTTTTCATGTTCTATACATCAAAATGTAAGTCTTAAAATGTCAAGGCTTTGACCACTATATCACCGCAAAGAGGCGGTATATAACGGGCAAACCTTTCAAATGGTGGCATGGAGTCTTGATACTTGCTTTCCTTGACTGAAATGTCTGTCAGGTCCACTAATTTCCTGAAATACATGTTAAGTTTGAAAACATCAACAAAAGTTGAGCGAGTTCATGCAGTTTAGCTGTATGAGATGTATCTGTAAAATGTGAGTTGTATAAACTGTATCTGTAAAATGTGAGTTGTATAAACTGTATCTGTATGAATGATGTATAAACCGTATCCACAACATGTGAATTGTATAAAATGTATCTGTATGTATGATGTATAAACTGTATCCACAACATGTGAATTGTATAAAATGTATCTGTATGTATGATGTATAAACTGTATCCACAACATGGGAATTGTATAAAATGTATCTGTATGTATGATGTAGTATGTAAAGCGTCAATGAAATCGTTGATCATTAATGTTTCGCGAGGACATTAATATGTGTGACGAATTAGGAAGCAATCCAACCCTAGACGATTTATGTCGACTCCTATCGACTGGGACACAAACGCACTCTTCTGTATGGGTCCACGACCAAGAGTGGGGCTCGCCAAAACCCATTAGATCTAGTCCTTTGTTCCTTGGTCCAAACTGGATTAATGGTGCTTATAGTATGGCCCTAATTCGCACCTGATCTATGGTGTTTCATTACCTAACTTTAACATACTCTGAACATGTATTTTCCCCGATAGTTGTAAAGTTGTAAAACATTTAAATGAATAGGGGACATGAACTCACAACATTGCGTCCGTGAATAGAAGTAAATAAGATCTCACGTGCGGTCGTCCTGAATAGCGTTGCGACCTACAAATGTTCTTATTTTTGTTAGACACTTCGGTCTTTGTAAAGAACTTGAGTACAAGTCTTGTGTCTTCAATATGTGTAAGACTTGTATGTCTTTACTGTTCGTTAACTGTGTATTCGATGAATGAGTTGTTTAGTCGGATCTAGTCCGCTGAATTTCGTGTCTTATATGTATCAATTGTATAGTTGTGTTTCCAATAATGGTAACATTGGGCCAAGCCCATGTTTTCAAGTTATTGGGCTTAAATAGTGCTGGGCCTTAAATAGTGTTGGGCCTCAATAGTGTTGGGCCTCAAATAGTGTTGGGCCTCAAATAGTGTTGGGCCTCAAATAGTGTTGGGCCTCAAATAGTGTTGGGCCTCAAATAGTGTTGGGCCTCAAATAGTGTTGGGCCTCAAATAGTGTTGGGCCTCAAATAGTGTTGGGCCTCAAATAGTGTTGGGCCTCAAATAGTGTTGGGCTTGAATTGGGCTTGAATAGTGTTGGGCTTGAATAGTGTTGGGCTTTGGCCCATATGTTTAGTATTTGGGCTTAGCCCATGAATTTATGTTAAGCCCATTATGAAGATAAGCCCATTAAGAAAAATAGCCCATTAAGTAAAATAGCCCTTTAAGTAATATAAGCCCATTTGTTATAAAAATAGCCCACTAGTATAATATAAGCCCATTTATTTTTATAAAAACCTTTTTATAAAAATTTACTAAGTATACTTGTTAGTAAATAAAAACATACTAGTTTTTATAAGTTTATAAACATCCGAAATATGTTATTGATAGGATACTTATATTTCGTGTCGATAAATCGTCTAAACGTCGTAGTAACTCCCCGGATTGGCAATTCACTTATGTAGTCGTCCGTCGTTCATTTTGACCATAATTGGTGTCCGGTTATTCGAATCGTCCGTAACTCGTTTTAAGGCGTAATTATGTGAAGTCTTATAAGACTTTGATTATTATGTATCATGTGTTCATTATTACCATTGTAATAAAGTTCCTATCTTTGATATATATAACTAATACCATCAAATAATCACATAGCACATAAGTTGTTAAATCACCAAATATATATTTTTCTAAAAAAAATATATATTTCTCTTGTCTAAATACAACCAAAAATGTTGTTACTTTATAAAATAAAGTTTTTTATGAAAAATGGCTATATAACATTTGTATTTTATTCTAACCATGTTTTATAAACATATCATTTTCTTTATCAAATCACCACCAATTTACTCTACAACTTAACTAAACATATGAGACTTTTATAACATGAAATTATCAAGATGATATCCAAATCATGTAGGGTTTTAACCATGATTATTTCATATGCTAACAAGTTCAAAAACCAAGTTTAATTTTAGTTTTAACAACTTTTATAAAAATCTCTAGTTGTATGTTACTTTTTATAATCTTGTGAGAGTATTGTTTTTAACCAAAAACCTTATGTATTTTCACAAGATCAATAGTTATGATCATCCATTAATCCTTTATGTTAAAAACCCTTTAACATAAACATGCATAATTTTTAGATCATAACTTAAAACATCTTCTAATAATTTATTTGCATCATAAACATCATAACAAGACTAAATAAACATATATCAAGTCTTAGATCATAATATAAACAATCATAATTATATCATGATTTTTATCTTTGCTTCCTTGTATTTTTCATGCTTATTATGTATGATTACATGGTTATTATTAGTAATAATAACAATCATAAACTTAATATATTTGCATAAAAAAATAGATATAGAAGCTTACTTCTAGCACTAGGCTAGGGATGATCTTAGAAGATTATTAAGAACTAATAAGATGATGATCTTGATGATTTAAGGTTCTTGAATGGATGAAAAAGCTTCCTTTAACTTGTAAGTGCTTTAGATCACCTTATGTTACTTGGAAATCCATCTTGATCATGAAGGAGATGATAAAAATAATTGGGTTTTTGGATGGTGTTCTTGGTGAAAAGATGAAGATTGAAAGTGTTCTTTGTTGGTGATAGATGAAAATGTGTAGTAAAGTGTGCTAGTAAAACTTAGTGATTAAGTGTTAGAATTAATCACCATTCACATCCACTTGCAAATACAAAGTAATATCTAGATATTTACCACATGGTTAAGTAATGTGGGGCCCCCTAATTTACGGTTATACATGGGGGGGGTCTTGTATGGTAAAAATGACTTAGTTATTTTTTTAGATTTCAAAAGAATATAAAGATGTAAGCCTTTAGGTGTTTAGGTTTTGCAATTTTCCGAGATGTTTCTTGACTTGCAAAGACCATAAACTAGCTTTACAAGACCAAAAATAATTACCACTAGTTCGCTACATGTGCCAAAATATAGTTCGGCTAGATGTTTAGCGCTCGTTTCGCAAGTAAATAGCCGAAAGGTACGCTTACGGAAGTTGTAGGAAAAATTCCAGTTATGTATGTAATGGATATTCCATAATTATTTTTATATGAAATTGGTGTCTAAACATCAATTTTTGCATCTTGTAATAAAATACAATTGCTGAATCTTGCGGAAAATTCATGAAATGGTCACTTTTAGCGCATTTCGGACAGTTTTTAGTGCTACCGGACATCGGTAAAATATTACCCGAACTCTTGTATTCCCATATCGGGTTTAATATATAATTGATATTGGACTCTCATCCGAGTCCTAAAGATGTCATTTTAGATGTTTTCTGCGGATCCAGAGTTTTCGTCAGCACTAAAGTTCACTAGGCACTACTCTAGTTGTTTCGGTGAATTGTTTGCACTATTTCAAATGTACCCGATAAAAGTGAATCATGTGTAATAATAAACGAATATTCCATGAGTTTTCTAAAATGTATAACATGTAATCATGCAGTCCGAATATTCAGAATACATACTTGTATAATGTAAATCATCGTTTTAAATGTAAGTAATTTACCCGAAAGTGGCAGTTGTCACATTCTCCCCCTGTTATTGAGAATTTCGTCCCGAAATTCAAGATGAGTCATCCTTTGCAGGATTGTTCTCAAACAGGTGAGAGTATTTGGCTTTGATTTAATGTTCTCGTTCCCAAGTATACTCGGGTCCGTGTCGAGAGTTCCAACGAATTATTACTAATTTGTTACGACTCCTTTGTATTTTCTGGACCTTCTGGTCCATGACCTCAACAGGTGCTTTGGCGAATTGGAGTTTGTTATCTATATGAACCTCATCCTTCGGGATGAAAACTGTTTCTTGCGTTGGACTCTTCTTGAGATTCGACAAATGAAATATGTCGTGTACTCTACTTAGTTCTTCTAGTAACTTTAGTTTGTAGAAAACGGTGCCAATCTTTTCCAAGATTTCAAATGGTCCAACGTAACGTGGGTTAAGCTTTCCACGTTTACCAAACCTTGATACGCCCTTCCAAGGCGAGACTTTTCAACAAGACTTTGTCTCCAACCTCGAAAGATAATGGTTTTCGTCTTTTATCTGCGTAGCACTTTTGTCGATCGCGAGCCGTCTTGATACGGTCTCGGGTCTGAAAAATTTTTATCCGTAGTCTCTTGGACTAGTTTCGGACCAATTATTTAACTATCGCCTGTTTCCGCCCAACATAGCGGAGAGCGACACTTTCGACTATAAAGAGCTTCAAACGGTGCAGATTGTATACTAGTATTGTAGCTGTTATTGTAGGAGAACTCAACTAAAGGTAGATGAGTATCCCAATTGCCGCCTAAATCCATAACACATGCGCGGAACATATATTCGAGTGTTTGGATTGTCCGTTCGCTCTGGCCGTCAGTTTATGGATGAAAGGCTGTACTTGGATTCAAATGAGATCCAAAGGCCTGTTGAAATGATTTCCAAATTCTAGAAATAAAACGACCGTCTCGGTCTGAAATGATTGAAATAGGCACTCCATGACGAGCCACTATTTCTTTGAGATAGAGTTCTGCTAGTTTCTCAGTATTATCCTTCTACCAAAACGGTAAGAAGTGCGTGGACTTTGTTAGTCTATCGATGATTACACATATCATGTAGTGACCTCTTGAGGTCCTGAGTAACTTCGTAATGAAGTACATCGATATTTGTTCCCATTACCAACCGGGAATCTCGGGTTGTTGTAACAAGTCCGAGGGATTTTGCTACTCGACTTTGACTTTCGCGCAAGTCAAGCATTCTCCGATATAAGTCGCGATTTCACTTTTGAGGTTAGGCCACCGGTAGTATTCTTTCACTACTTAGGCCTATGTGCTTCCTCAAAATATCATCTCAAAGGCCGCCAAAGAATGGAACCTAATTTCAACCCATAAGGTATAAAGTTCCATCTTCTTTCGGCACTAATTGTTCCTTCATGCCTCGAAGTGTTTCTACTTGAATATGCTCTTCCTTGAGCGCTTGTGAATCATCTTCTCTAATGCTTGAAATCTCAGTATTCTAACTCGCTCCTTGCGGCTCAAGGCGTTAGCTACAACGTTCGCCTTGCCCGGATGGTACTTTATTTCACAATCATAGTCTTTCAACAATTCAACCAACATCGTTGATGCATATTTTAATTCTTTTTGGTTGAATATGTGTTGAATACTTTTATGATCCGTGAAAAATAATGCATTAAGTACCATATAATTGATGTCGCCATATTTTTAAAGCGAATACCACCACGCCTAACTCTAGTTCGTGAGTGGTATAGTTTTTCTCGTGAACTTTTAGTTGGCGTGACGTGTACACGATAACTTTTTCACGTTGCATGGGTACGCAACCCAATCCATGATGCGAAGCATCACAGTATACAACAAAGTCTTCAGTACAGTCGGGTAATGATAAGATTGTAAAATGCTATGTACAAATCTTAAGAATAAGTTGTAAGGCTATATCTTGTTTTTCGATTTGGGGCGAATTTATTGTCTTTAACAACTCTAAAATGGTTCTTAAATGTTGCTCATGTTCATCAGTCGATCGAGAGTATATCAAAATGTCGTCAATAAACATTATGACGAATTTGTCAAGATACGGCTTGCACACACGATTCATTAAATCCATGAAGACCGCTGGTGCATTTGTTAAACCAAAAAGGCATAACGAGAAACTCGTAATGACCGTAACGAGTCTTAAAAGCCGTTTTCGGTATGCTTTCCTCTTGAATTCGTAACAGATGATACTCCGATCGTAAGTCTATCTTAGAGTAGAAGCTAGAACCTTTCATAAACCATTTGAGTTAGCTGGAAATTCATTTGTAACATGGTTTAGAAATATGAATTTTCATTCATCGAAATGTTGTGCAGTTTTGCGAAACTTTCATGTCTTTCCACCCCCAAAACCTTTATAAAGATGTATAATGGTAAAGAGTGGGGGTTATGAACTCACAACATCCTTATTCGGTCAACTACAAGGTTCAGAAGGTGCTAGTCAACATGGAGATTTGGCTACGGTTGCAGCTCCCGGTACCAAGTCGATGTGAAACTCGACTTGTCGATATGGTGGTAGTCCTGGCAAGTCTTTAGGAAAGACTTCAGGGAATTCTTTTACCACAAGAATATTTGTCAGCTGTGGCCCAACGGCCTTCTTGTCTACAACAAGTGCTAGATAGGCAATACAACCTTTCCGTAAGCACTTATGTGCTTTCATGCCATTGATGATCCGCAATGGGGTGTCGCGCTTCTCTCCATGTATCACAAGTGTCTCTTCGTTCAGTAGTGGTAGGCGAATGATCTTCTCGTGACATAAGACTTTGGCTAGGTTATCGGATAACCAATCCATGTCAACCACTACTTCGAAACTACTCAACTGAACAGGGAAGAGATCGATATTGAATTTCAGCTCTAGACTCGACTAGTTTACTTTTTGCCAATTCTATAGAATGAGGAGACGTCTAGCTTGCTTGACTCTAGGCCAAGTATATTTTAAATTCTGTGTGGCGAGGACTTCACTGTATAGTTTTAGGAACCCTATGTTTAAATGTAGGATTACCCAATCCATATGTTTAGATGTAGGATAACCCGATCCATAAGTTTAGTTGTTGGATAACCCAACCATATGTTTAGATGTAGGATAACCCAATCCCTAATTGTAGCTAGGACAATCCCGTCCCTAGCCATGAAACTCATGTATGTGAAATGTTGAGATAAAGCTAAAATTGCCAATTGTATAAAATAACATGGATGTGAAATGTTGACGAATAGGATACGTAACGGTGACCCTTTATGATTTGACATGTCTCAGCTAATTCCCCATTAGCTAACTTGATATAGTAATGTGTGTCCAACAAGACTCTAATTCGAGTATATGCTTAACATTTAAAAGCAATAGCTAAGCTCGGTGTTGGTATTAATAAAATTGATACATGATGATCGTAGAGTGTACGTACTCATGACTTCATTTCTCTCATGGCGAGAGTTATTGTTTGAGTGATCGAGGTAGGGAGGGATGATGCGGTTATGCTTCGGATCCCCGAGGCTAAACCTAAAATGTAACACTCAGTGTGTTTGAATTCGGGTGTTTCCCAGTATGGAACAACCCTTGAGAGACCGTGAAAGCATCAAGTGTAACCATCAACATTGGCTCCAGTTATGATCGAGTTCTTTTATAAAATCATATGAAAATAGATATGAAAATCAGATGATATAAAAGAATGATGTATGATTAAATAAATAACCAATAGAAATGTAGTGTATAAATATATCATGTCCCGAAATAGAATATTATGTCTTGTGTAGAGGATGTCGTGTCTTGTGCGAAAATGTTGTGTCTTGTCTTTGTCGAAGAGATTTGAATAACACCACGATATGCAATATAATATAAGCACTTATATATAGGAAGTACCAGCGGCGTATCCCCCATGCTTTTATCATATTACACACGTCTCATCACTTACAAATAACCACCAAAAATGTCTTGTGTATACCAACGTCAATGACATGTATAACAATGTCTTGCGTAACAATGTCATGTATAAAACATGTCTTGATTAAAAGCAATGGTTTTCAACACATAACTTTTAACTTAAACAATTGATTCTTTTGGCGCCATGATCTTTTTAATACACACTATTAAAAGAATCTAGACATGTATTTGGATAAATAGAGTCTATCATGTGCCCAAGAATGAAGAATGCAATCAATCGGTCATGGAAACCTCAAGACCATATTGTTCATATATGTTTGAATAAATGATAATGTGGATAACCAAAACCAAAAGGTGTAATGCCTCTTGCGTGTATTGGTCATATGTTTAAATGGAAAAAGAAAAAAATAATTCGTTGAGGAGGGGAAACCAACCAGTGGTCTTCGTCTATATAATATGTATTCCCTACTCTATGGACCTCGATCATCCTAAGTAAAGAAAATCCTTTGTCTTACTTGTCCATGTGACAATTATGGTAATAGTGCTTGAGTTTCACGAGCTCTAGCAAAATTATTTAGAATTTCCAAAGATGTCGAATAGAATGTAATGAGGGAGTTGCAGCATGGTTCATGCCATACCATCCCTTGGAAAAAAAAACAAATGTCAAACGACGGAATTTATTGTATCACTTCCAATAAATATGATAAGGTGGAACATGATACAGTAAGGTAAGGTAAAGTAGGATAAAGTGTCATAGACACCCTGGAACCAACCCATGTTCAAGAATTCCGAGAATGTTGAGGAAAATCCTCCATGAGTAGCTAACACGTTTTATTCGTTTAAATGACTATTCTCAACTGAAACGTGATATAGATCGAATGTTAGGTGTGAACAAATACTTGTCGTCTTCCTGTATTGTATTGTATTGTATGGTATTGTATTGTATTGTATTGTAGGGTGTTATACTAACCACCACAGTTCGTGTTCTAATAGATAAGAAACATTGAATCTCGAATAATAATTTAAGAATTTGAACGAATAGTGATCATTAGCTTGGCCCGCAGAGTCCACCAGAATTCCCATGCACTACAAGTTGTTATTACGTAGGCCTCCGTAATAATAAATTGCCTTGCATGGTCACCCTAGCGTTCTCTCGTACAAAACAACCGATCAGTCAGAGGGGGGACACTATTGTCTATATACCTTCAACATAGGAGGGACCTTCGTGATAACTCACGTGTCAACGTCCGTTGTTGTTACTCGCAGGACGGTACGACGTTAGATGAAATAGAAATGGAAAGAATCTGTAACAATAACAATTGAAGAGGCACCTTCAAGATGAGTACTTCATCTTCCTTGTAAGGACAAGAGTATATCCACCTTGATTAGTATGAGTCACATGGATCTCGTCCCACTAATGGAGTTGTTGTCCAAGGTTACCACCTTCGCCTCATCGTCATTATCATGGTCAGGCATCTCAGCATTCGCGAGAAAGCAACCATATTTTACGGAATTAAGTTTAAGATTTCACTTAGGAATCATGTTCGCCATAAGCTCCGCAATAGATATGAGGTCGATATTTTCACCGTGTGAGTAAAGAATAATAATAGAGTTTGAAGTCGAAGGTATTTTGTTCTTGGCAAAATATTTCATGCAACATATATATGAACCACCTATATATATAATCATGTAAATCCTATCAATCAAGGATTTCTATCTTGTATAAGCTGAACCAGTAAACTGTTTATAATGCATAAACTGATAACGTATTGTATTGTAGGCACATAGTCTATTAATGTATTGTGTCTGTTTCTCATAGACTTCACCCATGGAAATGTCCTCGCTTGATTTATGTGAAATGAATTTTTGCTGTAGTGGACCTTGAAAAAATGTTTATGCAATGAAAACCTTTTGACTTGTCCAATTTTATTTATTATCTGTTCAACATGAACAAGAGGTTTTCGTGAGAGATCCCTAGTGATTGTAGACTTAGACTCGAGAAAGAATCCTGGTTCACTACAATCGATGCTCTGATACCAATCTGTCACACCCGCTCGTAGCGGAAGCGCGAGGTGTGATCTGATCAGTTCTCATTGCATAACAATATAAGTGAACAATACTAAATGAATAAAAACAAGCTCCAATGCCATTGTCATAATTGTTTCGAAAGAACGCAACATAAGTTAAATGTATTTGTTACAAACCATCAAATGAAAATGCGTTTTCATGTTCTATACATCAAAATGTAAGTCTTAAAATGTCAAGGCTTTGACCACTATATCACCGCAAAGAGGCGGTATATAACGGGCAAACCCTTCAAATGGTGGCATGGAGTCTTGATACTTGCTTTCCTTGACTGAAATGTCTGTCAGGTCCACTAATTTCCTGAAATACATGTTAAGTTTGAAAACATCAACAAAAGTTGAGCGAGTTCATGCAGTTTAGCTGTATGAGATGTATCTGTAAAATGTGAGTTGTATAAACTGTATCTGTAAAATGTGAGTTGTATAAACTGTATCTGTATGAATGATGTATAAACCGTATCCACAACATGTGAATTGTATAAAATGTATCTGTATGTATGATGTATAAACTGTATCCACAACATGTGAATTGTATAAAATGTATCTGTATGTATGATGTATAAACTGTATCCACAACATGGGAATTGTATAAAATGTATCTGTATGTATGATGTAGTATGTAAAGCGTCAATGAAATCGTTGATCATTAATGTTTCGCGAGGACATTAATATGTGTGACGAATTAGGAAGCAATCCAACCCTAGACGATTTTATGTCGACTCCTATCGACTGGGACACAAACGCACTCTTCTGTATGGGTCCACGACCAAGAGTGGGGCTCGCCAAAACCCATTAGATCTAGTCCTTTGTTCCTTGGTCCAAACTGGATTAATGGTGCTTATAGTATGGCCCTAATTCGCACCTGATCTATGGTGTTTCATTACCTAACTTTAACATACTCTGAACATGTATTTTCCCCGATAGTTGTAAAGTTGTAAAACATTTAAATGAATAGGGGACATGAACTCACAACATTGCGTCCGTGAATAGAAGTAAATAAGATCTCACGTGCGGTCGTCCTGAATAGCGTTGCGACCTACAAATGTTCTTATTTTTGTTAGACACTTCGGTCTTTGTAAAGAACTTGAGTACAAGTCTTGTGTCTTCAATATGTGTAAGACTTGTATGTCTTTACTGTTCGTTAACTGTGTATTCGATGAATGAGTTGTTTAGTCGGATCTAGTCCGCTGAATTTCGTGTCTTATATGTATCAATTGTATAGTTGTGTTTCCAATAATGGTAACATTGGGCCAAGCCCATGTTTTCAAGTTATTGGGCTTAAATAGTGCTGGGCCTTAAATAGTGTTGGGCCTAAATAGTGTTGGGCCTCAAATAGTGTTGGGCCTCAAATAGTGTTGGGCCTCAAATAGTGTTGGGCCTCAAATAGTGTTGGGCCTCAAATAGTGTTGGGCCTCAAATAGTGTTGGGCCTCAAATAGTGTTGGGCCTCAAATAGTGTTGGGCTTCAAATAGTGTTGGGCTTGAATTGGGCTTGAATAGTGTTGGGCTTGAATAGTGTTGGGCTTTGGCCCATATGTTTAGTATTTGGGCTTAGCCCATGAATTTATGTTAAGCCCATTATGAAGATAAGCCCATTAAGAAAAATAGCCCATTAAGTAAAATAGCCCTTTAAGTAATATAAGCCCATTTGTTATAAAAATAGCCCACTAGTATAATATAAGCCCATTTATTTTTATAAAAACCTTTTTATAAAAATTTACTAAGTATACTTGTTAGTAAATAAAAACATACTAGTTTTTATAAGTTTATAAACATCCGAAATATGTTATTGATAGGATACTTATATTTCGTGTCGATAAATCGTCTAAACGTCGTAGTAACTCCCCGGATTGGCAATTCACTTATGTAGTCGTCCGTCGTTCATTTTGACCATAATTGGTGTCCGATTATTCGAATCGTCCGTAACTCGTTTTAAGGCGTAATTATGTGAAGTCTTATAAGACTTTGATTATTATGTATCATGTGTTCATTATTACCATTGTAATAAAGTTCCTATCTTTGATATATATAACTAATACCATCAAATAATCACATAGCACATAAGTTGTTAAATCACCAAATATATATTTTTCTAAAAAAAATATATATTTCTCTTGTCTAAATACAACCAAAAATGTTGTTACTTTATAAAATAAAGTTTTTATGAAAAATGGCTATATAACCTTTGTATTTTATTCTAACCATGTTTTATAAACATATCATTTTCTTTATCAAATCACCACCAATTTACTCTACAACTTAACTAAACATATGAGACTTTTATAACATGAAATTATCAAGATGATATCCAAATCATGTAGGGTTTTAACCATGATTATTTCATATGCTAACAAGTTCAAAAACCAAGTTTAATTTTAGTTTTAACAACTTTTATAAAAATCTCTAGTTGTATGTTACTTTTTATAATCTTGTGAGAGTATTGTTTTTAACCAAAAACCTTATGTATTTTCACAAGATCAATAGTTATGATCATCCATTAATCCTTTATGTTAAAAACCCTTTAACATAAACATGCATAATTTTTAGATCATAACTTAAAACATCTTCTAATAATTTATTTGCATCATAAACATCATAACAAGACTAAATAAACATATATCAAGTCTTAGATCATAATATAAACAATCATAATTATATCATGATTTTTATCTTTGCTTCCTTGTATTTTTCATGCTTATTATGTATGATTACATGGTTATTATTAGTAATAATAACAATCATAAACTTAATATATTTGCATAAAAAAATAGATATAGAAGCTTACTTCTAGCACTAGGCTAGGGATGATCTTAGAAGATTATTAAGAACTAATAAGATGATGATCTTGATGATTTAAGGTTCTTGAATGGATGAAAAAGCTTCCTTTAACTTGTAAATGCTTTAGATCACCTTATGTTACTTGGAAATCCATCTTGATCATGAAGGAGATGATAAAAATAATTGGGTTTTTGGATGGTGTTCTTGGTGAAAAGATGAAGATTGAAAGTGTTCTTTGTTGGTGATAGATGAAAATGTGTAGTAAAGTGTGCTAGTAAAACTTAGTGATTAAGTGTTAGAATTAATCACCATTCACATCCACTTGCAAATACAAAGTAATATCTAGATATTTACCACATGGTTAAGTAATGTGGGGCCCCCTAATTTACGGTTATACATGGGGGGGGGTCTTGTATGGTAAAAATGACTTAGTTATTTTTTTAGATTTCAAAAGAATATAAAGATGTAAGCCTTTAGGTGTTTAGGTTTTGCAATTTTCCGAGATGTTTCTTGACTTGCAAAGACCATAAACTAGCTTTACAAGACCAAAAATAATTACCACTAGTTCGCTACATGTGCCAAAATATAGTTCGGCTAGATGTTTAGCGCTCGTTTCGCAAGTAAATAGCCGAAAGGTACGCTTACGGAAGTTGTAGGAAAAATTCCAGTTATGTATGTAATGGATATTCCATAATTATTTTTATATGAAATTGGTGTCTAAACATCAATTTTTGCATCTTGTAATAAAATACAATTGCTGAATCTTGCGGAAAATTCATGAAATGGTCACTTTTAGCGCATTTCGGACAGTTTTTAGTGCTACCGGACATCGGTAAAATATTACCCGAACTCTTGTATTCCCATATCGGGTTTAATATATAATTGATATTGGACTCTCATCCGAGTCCTAAAGATGTCATTTTAGATGTTTTCTGCGGATCCAGAGTTTTCGTCAGCACTAAAGTTCACTAGGCACTACTCTAGTTGTTTCGGTGAATTGTTTGCACTATTTCAAATGTACCCGATAAAAGTGAATCATGTGTAATAATAAACGAATATTCCATGAGTTTTCTAAAATGTATAACATGTAATCATGCAGTCCGAATATTCAGAATACATACTTGTATAATGTAAATCATCGTTTTAAATGTAAGTAATTTACCCGAAAGTGGCAGTTGTCACACCACAACCACCCGCCATAACCACCACCACAAAGCACCTCCACCACCACTGTTGTTAGAGAGAGAGAAGAGAGTGAGAGGAGAGAGAAGTTTAAGATCTGAATGAGAAAAAGGAAGTTTATATATTTTTTATTTTTAAGTTTTGTACAATTTAGTCCCTGAATAAATTCTTTTTACAAAATAGCCCCTTGATATGTGAAACGACAAAAATGCCCTCATGTGCAATGCACATGACCAGATTTAACTAAAAAATCTAACTGAGTTTGGCCTAAAGGACAAAACGTGCAAGATTTTGAAAACACAAAGGACACCGCCTGTCAAGTTTTGGTTTAAAGGACAGCGCCTGCAATTTGGGACATACATAAAGGACAAAACTTGTAATTTACTCTTTTTTTTTTGCATCGTGAATAGTTTGGTTATTGGGTGAGTTTTTGACACTTATAATTTGGTAGTTCAATTGCATAAGGTATTACTAAAAACTTGTCTTTGATTACCACTCGAATTAAACCGTTGACAAGAGCTTTGGTATCTATCTAATTAAATAGGTTTGGGTGAATCATTGAACTGGAAATCCGGAGGGGGTTGCTTTCCTTTAAAATTTGATAACTTTCTTAATCATAATCAATCAAAACTCAATCAAAGCAATGTTTTGTTCTTAGTTTTTAGTTAATCTAGGTTTCTACATGTTGGATCTGAGTTTCTTTTTGATTGTATTTTCGTTTGGAATTAAGATGGAAATGGAAGAGTTGTGCAGCGGAATTAAGATGAAAGCAAACTTTGCATACAATCAAACGAGAGTAATACTTTAATCAAACATCTTTACACAGAGAATCGAAAGATTGAATTTGTTTCAACAACGATTACAATGATTGATGAATGAATGCAAACTCCCCCTCAGCCAGAGCTCAGTAGTTTGTTCGTGCAAAGAAGACGATGTGGTGAAAGAGCTAATAGAACAGTACAAAGTACTGAACTATTTATAGGCACTTGCAAACCACTGAGCATCTTAGCTGACGTCACCATGAAAGTGACATCTAACCTCCTAACAAACTCTAACCTCTGATCTATAAACACTGATGTACTAAACTACTGCTATTACATTACATTATATAAAAGACACTTAAACAGCTGCTGCATCCTTCCACTGCTGTGAACCCAGCAGTGCTTGTCCGGATCAGCAGTACTTGACTCAAGGCAGTAGATTGAGTCAGCAGAGCTTTGGTCTTCCATCAGTCTTTGACTTTGGGCAGTAGATGCAAGGCAGCAGTTATAGGTCAGTACTTTAACAAGATCAGCAGATAGGAGGTCAGCAGATATGAAACCACTTTCAAGGGGAGAGATTTGCATGAACCAACTGTAAACGTCTGCTTATTCTGGATCCACTGCTCTGATCCAGTTTTGGCTTTAATTATCTGTTCCTCTGATAGGGTTCAATCCCAACAATCTCCCCCTGGAACAGATAATGCCAAAACTCTTCATTATTTGTGGAATACTTTATTGCCTCATCAACAGCTCCCTTATCTGACCTTTAAATTGTAATTCAAAGTCTAGGGCATCTGTATCTTCATCATCCCTGCTAAGTGGAAGATCAAGGAGATCTTGCAAATCTTCAAGACTCAGGCCAAGAGCTTGTTCCCTTGATATTTTCTTCACTTCTCCACCAGACCTGAGCAAAGTCAATACGCAGGTCTGTTTGTCAGTTTCCCACTTTTGTATTTTTGAGCCTGGTGGGTTTCTTGGGAGATGTTTATTTGCAGAAGTATTTGGAGAGGCTGGCCTATTCATGACTGGCTGAGCAGTACTTGCAGTTTGATCCAAACCAAGAGTTTCCATGATCATTTTCTTTATACCCTCTTTTCCAAGGTCTTCGCCTTCCATTAACTCTTTGATGGTTTCAGCAATCAGCTGTTTGTGTGGCCTTCTTTTGTAGATGGCAGCACCAACTGGAGCTGTGGATCTCCTGATTTGCAGCTTTGATGGTCTTTTTGAAACCGCTGCTTCAGGATAGTCAGGCTTTTGAGGAACTGTGGGATCTTTCTTTCTTAATTGTTCCAACTTTTTGTAAGTAGCCCTGACCGCATCTTTTTTCCATCTAGCAACTTGTCTTTTGTTACCATAATCAGCTGCTACCAGTTCCTCTTTCATTCTCTTCAGCTCTTCCTGTTTGTCAGGTACATTCTTTCTAAACTTTGCCCAGTTAGGAGGAGTGTGAGTGACTTTCCTGTTTATCATGTCTTGAATTCTTGCTGCCTCATTTTCAAGTTCAGGAATAGTCCACTCTTTGTACATGTATTTCTCTCCTTTGTACTTCTTGTGAGTCATAATGCTTTCAATGTAGTCTTTCTTCAGAGTTTCAGCAGCTCTTTCAGAAATTTGTTGACTAACATTTTTTGCAAATTGCTCTAGGGATCTGACTTGTGTGAGCAAATATTGACTTCTCTGTGCAATTTCTTTATCAGATTTCCCTTGTGTGTTTTTCTTTGAGATATCCTCTGCTTGCTTGGCCTTGATTTCCAAATATTCATCAACATTTTTAGGCCAGGGATATCCTTTTATTGATGGCAAACTCCTTTTGGCAGGGTCATCCTCAAAATAAAAAGATTTTATTTCTTCTCTAACAGCTGCTAATTCAAGAGGAAATTGAACACCTGCAGGAGGCAAGGGCTTGTACATTTTAACTGAAGAGAGAGGAACAGGTTTTGGAATTGTGACAAGAGCTAAGGATTTTGAAGATGTTTGTGGTGGTGAATAGTCATCATCTTTGAGAATTAGTCTTCTCCTTTTTGTAGGAGGGACTGATGATGTTTTGGATGGAACAGTGGTGGTAGATGTAGTGGCAGTGGATTGTGATTGACTAACAGTTGTTGAAACAACTGGTGTTTCAACCACTGTTGTCATTACAACAAATGTTATAACATCTGCTGTCTTCTGCTGTGTGTCAGCAGGTGTTGTTTTTGGTGGTGATGATGGTAAAACAGTGGATGTTGTGTGTGTTATCACCCAAGCTTTGCAACAGAGTTATCAAGCTTTGCAATACGATCCGTCAATTTCTGGTACTTTAAACCATCACCCAAGTTAATGGGATCATCTGATTTCCCACTAGCAGTGGTTTTATCAGTCGTAGATGTAGGGAATATACTCCAAACATTAACCACTGATGCCCCTTTTTCTTAGTACTAGGGTCTTCTTCCTTCAACACTTGACAACCTTTTGATGGTGCCAGTAGGATAAATAAATCCACTGGTGGTTGGCAGAGGTGCTATAAAAGGAATTGCCTCCAAGGAAGTCTTATGAATGTAACCACTGTCCAAATGTAACCCAGTGGGTGTAACAGTTGTAGTGGCTGCTTCACTTGGATTACCACCAAGAGTTACTTGTAACTCAAGGGGTGTAACCTCCTTAGGTTGTGTTGGTGGGTTAGCAAAGATTGATACATCAGACCCAGTCAGTTGTTGAGTTATATTCTCATTAATAGGTGATTGAGAAGGACTGGATAATGCCTGGTTCAAATCAATTGCATCCAACAGTGGTTTTATTGGTGAGGGAATTGTGGATGTGATGGTTGGTGTAGAAATAGGATGTGTCCCGGGCATTGGACTTTGGATGATAGAAACGACTGTTTCCAGAGCATCATGATGTGGAAGCCCTATTTGTACAACCTGTTCTTTTTGTGAAGAAACAGGAGGAGTTTCAGCTATGGGTTGAGATATTTGTACCAACTGCTGTGAGGAAGTAGCAGCAGTGGTTTCTTGTGACTTTTGTGTTGTCACTGGCAGGAGCTCTGGTATCTCATCCTCCAGAGATGCCTTTTTGATGGGTTTGGGGGGTTTTTGTGTTTTTCTTTTTGTTGGCTTTTTGGTGATTTTAGGTGTGGGTTTCAAAACAGTTGTGCTGCTGCTTTGATCACCTTGAGCAGTGGGCTCAGCAGCAGATACCTGAGGAGCAGTTGTAACTGCTAAAATCTGCTCAGGCACCTCTGCTTGTGTTTTGCAAGGTGCTAACATCCTTGAAAAAGTTTCAGTAGTTAAACTGTTTATTTGAGTAGGATCACCTTGGTTTATTACAGCTAAATCATCCTTACTGAATTTCTGTGAAAAATAGTAACTTAAAAACCTTGGAAACAATAAGAATGATTTTGTTTCAACATTATTAACCAAATCTTTAAAAATTTCCCGAGAATAGTTAAAATTTTCTCCTTGAAGAATAGCATATCCCAGATTTTGAATCTTTAAAGGGATTTCATTGAAAGAAGTGGTTTTGTTTGAAACACATAGTAGGAGGGTATGAAATAAAAATCTGGTTGCAGAAGGAAAATAACCTTTTTCTAAGGTAATTTTCTTCATCATTGTGGCTTCATACCCTCTCTCAATGAAGTCAGTTTGCAACTCGTTTTTAGTGAAAGAAATTTTACCTTCTTGATCATCGAGTTGAAAGACCTCTGAAATGGATTGTGGCGTGATTTGGACAGCTTTACCCTTTATAGAAGAGTGTATGGTGGTTGCAGTGTCTCCTTGTTTTTCAAGGGTTGCATTCTTCCAGAACTCCCTTTGGGTCGCCAAATAGATTGGTGCATCGGCGATGAACAAAGTTTTGTACTTTGATTTTGCCATGATGTCAATGATGGAATCGAACACTATGGTGGTTCCTGGTTTTGTGAGAAGACCCAGGAGATTGTGAGATGGTTTATGTGGAATTTCAGTGGAGATTGCCTTTTGAGAGGCTGTTTTCGATGAAGATTTGGATGAGGGTTTTGCAGATTTCTTTGATTTAGTCATTTTGAGGATGATTGATCGAAGAAATTTGTGGAAGATGAAATGAAAAACTGTTTTGAGAAGAGAATTTTTAAGAATTCAATTCGACAGTAAAACCCTGTTTTGGTGGTGAATGGGGGATTTTATAGGGAAGAAAGTGAAGGCTGAGGTGGCAGCCGTTACAAAAGGTCTGACCAATATGTACTGTCCACGTGACAACCCCTGTTGAAAGTGAAGGACAGTACTTTTGTGAAAGTGACTGATGAAGGCAGTGGTATGAAAGCAGTGGATGATTTTTACTATCAGTGGATAAGACACTGCTTTTGAACAACAGAGTTTATCAAAATAATGAGAGAGCAGGGGTTGACTTTCAGCAGTGGACAGACTTTTGAAGTATAGCAGACTTTTGATCAATCAGTGGTTAATGGCAGACTTTTAAGGACTTAATGAAAAAATTTCATTTTTAACTATTGTTAAGGATGGATTTTTGATTTTCTGAAAACATTTTGTTGCTTTTATTCATAGAAAAACAAGATGTTGCTTGTTATTCCATGTTCAGCATCCCAATCCTAGAGACCAAACTTTCAAAAGTGGCTGTATCAAGGGCTTTTGTGAGCACATCAGCCAGCTGGTCTTTAGTTGGGACATGATGCAGAGAAATCAAACCTTTTTCATAGCAGTCCCTCACAAAGTGATGTCTGATGTCGATATGTTTGGTGGTTGAGTGGGAAACTGGATTTTTGATGATATTTTCTGCTGCCTGACTGTCCAACATGAGTGGTGTCTTTAAGGCAGTGATACCAAAATCCAGCAGCTGATTTTGAAGCCACAGGAGTTGGGCTGTACAGCGTGCAGCAGCAATGTATTCAGCTTCAGCAGTGGATGTTGAAACAGCTGCTTGCTTTTTGCTTTGCCATGAAACTAAGCAATCACCTAGAAACTGGCACCCTCCTGATGTGGACTTCCTTGTGGTGTGACATCCAGCAAAGTCACTGTCTGAGAAACCTGAAAGCTTGATATTCCCATTAGCTGGATACCAGATACCAAGTGTGGGAGCACCTTTGATGTATCTGAAGATCCTTTTTACAGCAATGAGATTTGATTTTCTGGGAGCTGATTGACTTCTTGCACAGACACATGTTGCAAACATGATGTCTGGTCTAGATGCAGTTAGGTACAATAAAGACCCAATCATGCTTCTATAAAGTGTTTGGTCAATCAGTTCATCCTTTTCATCAGACATGACTAGCTTATTTGTAGCCATGGGTGTGCTGCATGGTTTACAATCATTCATATCAAATTTGGTTAAAAGTTCTTTAGCATATTTGCTTTGATGAATGAAAGTTCCATTTTGCAATTGCTGGACTTGGAGACCAAGAAAGCATTGCAGCTCACCCATAGCACTCATTTCAAACTCAGCTGTCATGAGTTCTCTAAACTCTTCACACATTGAGTTACATGTGCTTCCAAAAATAATGTCATCCACATAAATCTGGACAATCATTAAATCCTTCCCTCTCCATTTTAAAAACAGTGTTTTATCAATGGTACCTCTTTTGAAACCATTTGAGAGTAGGAAGTTGGAAAGAGTTTCATACCAGGCCCTTGGTGCTTGTTTCAAGCCATACAAAGCTTTGTTTAACCTGTAGACATGATCTGGATAAAATGGATCCTCAAAACCTGGAGGTTGACAGACATACACCTCTTCTTGAATTGTACCATAGAGGAAAGCACTTTTGATATCCATTTGAAACACCTTCATATTGTGGTTGACAGCAAAGGCCAGGAACAGTCTAATGGCTTCCAATCTTGCAACAGGGGCAAATGTTTCATCATAGTCAATCCCCTCTTCCTGTCTGTAACCTTGAACCACAAGCCTGGCTTTATTCTTGACAACAATACCCCTTTCATCAGTTTTGTTCTTGAAGACCCACTTTGTGCCAATGGGACTAACCTCTTCTGGCAGTGGTACAAGCTCCCATACTTGTTGTCTTTTAAACTGTTGGAGCTCCTCTTGCATGGCTTCTACCCAGCTGTTGTCTTTCAGTGCCTCTTGGTACTTGACTGGCTGATGGAGTGATAGAAAACCAGCAAAAAGACAAATGTTTTGGGTTTGGCTTCTTGTGAGCACCCCTTCATTTATGTTGCCAATGATTTGATCAGGTGGATGAGATCTCAAGTAGATTAAATCTCCTTGATATGGTATGATGGCATTGGTTGGTGAAGGCTGCAAATGTGTATCATCTGAGCTAACCACTGCTGGGGACTTTGATGATCCAGCAGTGGCTTCAAAAGGTGGTGGTATAGGAGGTAATGAAGTGGACAACTGCTGACTTTTATCCACTGTTTGAGGACTTTTGTCAGCAGTGTTTGAGGATGTGGAAGCAGTGGTTGATGGGCTACTTTGGTCAACAACTGTTGAGGTAGCAGTGGTTGAGCTTTGACAACTGTTTTGAACAGCTGGTGCTTTTCCCTTTGTGGCAGACCTTTGAGGGATGATGATTTCATACCCATAGTCTAGTGTTGTATCCTCTGATGGACCTGCACTGTTAGTCTTGACAGCAGTATTTTCAAAAGTGAATTTTTCAAGATCAAACAGATCTGCAGGATTTGCTGGGATTTTCATTGATGAAAGTTCATTGAACTTAACATTCAAAGTCTCCTCCACTGCCTTGGTCCGTGTATTGAACACTTTGTAGGCCTTGGCAGTGGTTGAGTATCCCAGATGATAACCACAATCAATTTTGGCTGCAAATTTTGAAATGGAATCTTTTAAGTTCAAAATAAAACATGGGCAGCCAAACACTTTGAAATATGAGATCAGTGGTTTAATTTTATATAGAATTTCATAGGCAGTCTTTTTGTGCCTGGGGTTTATTAAAACTCTGTTCTGAACATAGCAAGCAGTGTTTACTGCCTCTGCCCAGAATGTTAATGGCAAACCTGAATCTGCAAGCATGGTTCTGGCAGCCTCAATCAGAGTTCTGTTCTTCCTTTCCACTACCCCATTCGGCTCTGGTGTTCTTGGGATGCTGTACTGCCTTACAATCCCTTTCTTCACACAGAAGGCATCCAACTCCCTATTTTTGAATTCTGTGCCATTGTCACTCCTGAAGCTTTTCACTGAAAGGTCAAATTGCTTTTCAACCTGTATTACAAAGTCTTGCAAAATGCCTGCAGTTTCATCTTTTGAGTGCAAAAAGAAAGTCCATGTGAACCTAGAAAAGTCATCAACAATAACCAAACAATATCTTTTCTTTTTAAGGCTCATGACTTGAACTGGGCCAAACAAATCCATGTGTAGCATTTGCAGACACTGGGTTGTTTTGGACTCTTCAATGGACTTGAAAGAACTTTTATGTTGTTTTCCTTTTAAACAGGAAATGCAATGTTCAAGACATGAAAACAATTTTTGTGGTAGGCCTCTCACCAAACCATTTTTTGAAATTTCTGTGATTGTCTTAAGATTTGTGTGTCCCAGCCTTCTGTGCCAAAGTTCTGTCTCTTTGTTAGAGGCAGCTGAGAACAGACAGGCATCAGCTCTGGGACACTCTTTTGACATGTCAACAACATAAACATTGCCACTTCTTTGAGCAACAAGTTTAGTTTGACCAGTTTTGATTATTGCTTCAATCTTTTTGACCATTTCTGGTCCAACAATCCTACAACAGTCTTTTGTGAAGAATGACCCAAATCCCTTGTCACTCATTTGGGACACACTCAGAAGGTTGAATTTTAGATTGTCTATTAGATTGACATTTTCAAATTTTACATTTCCAGATTGCACTGTACCAGAACCTTCCCTTTACTATTATTCCCAAAGGATATATCACCCCCTCCATGGATTTTAAAGTCTTTGAGGAGGGCTTTACATCCTGTCATGTGCCTGGAGCCTCCACTATCTACATACCAAAGACTATCAAAGCATGCAGAAGCTCCCTTGGCAGCTGCCATCATTGCACAATCACATTGATGATCTTCATCATCATCAGCTTTCACCTTCTTTTCACCAGCCTTTTCTTCTTTCTCTTCTTCTTTGTCCTCTATGGACCATGGATCTGTCATTGGTTCAATCAGGATACCTGAACTTTCTCCCAACAGTAGTTCACCAGCCACAGCAGTAACCACTGCTTCAGTCACCTCTTCCACTGTTTCAAAGCTCTGCTGTTCCTCCTCTGTTTCAACCCCCTCCTGTATTGACTCTAATGCCATCAAACAAAACTCATCATGAGAAGGTTCATTAAAAGCATAGAGTGCAAAATTTTCATCATTAAGGTCTTCAGGCATACTGCTCCAGTCAACAAACCCTTGAGTGAAAAAGCTTTGTTGATCTGGTTGTACTGCTGCTGGAGCAGTGGTTTGAGGTGCAACAGTTTGCACTTGTACCTGGGGAGCAGGGGTTTGAACATATTGGATTTGTGGAACAGTAGTTTGGACATAGTGTACTGGCACAGGGGCAGCAGCATAGTGAGCAGTATTCACTTGAGCTGCTGGGCATATTGGGCATAGTGCACAGTGTTTTGGTTTTGAGGTCTAGGATTTGAGCTAGGGTGAGTAATTATGGGACCAGTAGTTTGACTCCTACATTCCCTAGCGAAATGTCCCAACCTATTACACTTATAGCACTTGATTTTCGATTTATCCAACCCAACCCTTAGATTCCCATGCAGACCTGGAAATTTTCGCCCTGTTCTTTTGTAGAATTTGCTAGTTCTAACACTTAGCAAAGCCAGTTGGTGCAGGATGTCCATTTCCTCTAAGTCAGTGGGATCAAAATGTTGTAAATCATTTAGTTCAAAGCTTAGATTATCTGACATCTGGTTTTCGTTTGCAGTGAATGCATAACTTGCAGAGTGAGGATCAGGGTTGTTAAAATTTGTACCAGCAGTTATGTCAATGAAGTGATCATAACCCTGATCCTTACCACTGCTCCCAGATTCTTCTTGACCCAAAAGAGCAGTGTTACCGAATGTATAATCATCAACGGCTTTTCCTGACTCTTGTAACTTCCTTTTCTGGTTCAACTCCCTTTCGTAAGTCAGGAGTCGACCATGGAGTTGGGTCAAGGTCAGATCCTTGAACTCAGGTGAATTTCTGGTGACAAAGGCTATAGTGTCCCATTTTTCGGGCAGTGACCTGAGGAACCTGCTGTTTTGAGTCGAGTTTGTAAAGGTAGTATTAACAAGCCTCAGTTCACTGATGAGACAACTAAACCGCTCAAATTGTTGAGTCAGTGATTCACCTCTAACATGACAAAATGTTTCATACTGTTGGTTCAGGATTTCCCTATTGTTTTCTATGACTTCTTCAGTACCTCCAATCTGTTCCTTAAGTGCGTCCCATAATTCTTTGGCACTGTTACAGTGTAACAGTCCAGCATATATTTCATTGGGCAGCGCTGATGCTATGATGCTAAACGCTTTAGCATCTAGTTCGATCTTTTGAAAATCTGTTTCGGTGTAGTTTTCAACTGGTTTTGGAACGAACTTTTTAGCATCTTCAGCGCTTGGCACTGAAGGAACATGAGGACCAAAGGTGACAGACCTCCAACAACCTGTGCTTTGTTGAGCGAGGATGTGACCCATCCTCCTCTGCCAGATGTTGTACTCATTTCTTTTTAGCATAGGTGGTTTAAAAAGTGAGTCGATGTTGTTTTTATCATCCTGAGATTGTGACGTCATTCTTGTTGTTTTACAGACACTGAGAAATCAACTTTAATGGTGATTAATCCTTGCTCTGTTTTTCAACGGACGAACAAACGATCAGTATCAACTGTTATGAGCTGAACTATTTACGTCAAAATGATTGTTAAATCAAATTTGACTGTCCAGGCTCTGATACCAATTGTTGGATCTGAGTTTCTTTTTGATTGTATTTTCGTTTGGAATTAAGATGGAAATGGAAGAGTTGTGCAGCGGAATTAAGATGAAAGCAAACTTTGCATACAATCAAACGAGAGTAATACTTTAATCAAACATCTTTACACAGAGAATCGAAAGATTGAATTTGTTTCAACAACGATTACAATGATTGATGAATGAATGCAAACTCCCCCTCAGCCAGAGCTCAGTAGTTTGTTCGTGCAAAGAAGACGATGTGGTGAAAGAGCTAATAGAACAGTACAAAGTACTGAACTATTTATAGGCACTTGCAAACCACTGAGCATCTTAGCTGACGTCACCATGAAAGTGACATCTAACCTCCTAACAAACTCTAACCTCTGATCTATAAACACTGATGTACTAAACTACTGCTATTACATTACATTATATAAAAGACACTTAAACAGCTGCTGCATCCTTCCACTGCTGTGAACCCAGCAGTGCTTGTCCGGATCAGCAGTACTTGACTCAAGGCAGTAGATTGAGTCAGCAGAGCTTTGGTCTTCCATCAGTCTTTGACTTTGGGCAGTAGATGCAAGGCAGCAGTTATAGGTCAGTACTTTAACAAGATCAGCAGATAGGAGGTCAGCAGATATGAAACCACTTTCAAGGGGAGAGATTTGCATGAACCAACTGTAAACGTCTGCTTATTCTGGATCCACTGCTCTGATCCAGTTTTGGCTTTAATTATTTGTTCCTCTGATAGGGTTCAATCCCAACACTACAATTAACACTTACCACAAATTCTCTGTGAGAAGACCCTACTTACCCTTGCTAGTAAAGGTAGTTAGGACCAATTTTTAAACTTGTTTGTGAACGATCTTTCGACATCGATCAATGAAGTATCATATTATGATGGCTATCCAGATTCCAACTTCCATCTCTTTAGCTCCTTTGTATTAATGTAAAAGCCCAAGGAAGAAAAATTCTCATTCTCATTCTCATTCTCCCATTATGAAATCTCTATATTTGCTATTAGGGGAGGGGGGTGGTCACTAGTGACCATTTTTCAATCACTCACAATATCCAATCATGTTCCGCCATGTCAGCAACCATTTTTCCATCACTCACAACCTTTTTAGTGGGGGTGGTCATCACTCACCACCACACCCAACAATTTCCCTCCAACCAACAATTACACTCACAAAAAAAATCATCACGGGTTGAAAATATCACGAAATCGGATTGCGTTATACTATAACGCGTTGAACTTTTGTTGTGGGGGTGGGTTCAACGCGTGATACAATTGTATCATGGTAAATAACGGGAGTGCCCCGTGTGCCCTTAGAATTAGAACATTAAAATATACTATGTAATTATATGCTTTTATCGGATTCCTTTTCACTTTTAACTACTGTACCATGTGTCCATTGAATAGTAAGTATGCAGTACAAACTACAAAGTATTGTCATGTGATCAGAGGGTTGGTTGTTAACACCAAAACGATCTAACAACTCACAAGACACGGACAATATTCAAGGGGGCCCATTCAATTACCAATGCAAATGACATTGTCCACTATCAATCGAGAGACTTGAGCATCCCATGTTAGTGGAGGCCCACACCCTCCCTCAATTATCGTATACACCAACCTATTATACACACCCTAAAACCGGCAATCAGCGATCCATTTAACGGCCGGTTACGTCACCTGGTTCAATAGTTTGTGGTTTGGAACCGGCAGTACAAACCGAAACTACTGTGGTTTTAACATAAGTATATTTGGAAAATATGGAAAATAAAATATAAGTGCTTAGATTAACAGGTTATGCTCATAATTCTTATTTTTGTTTGCTTTCTCAGATTGACGAGTAGCACTTGCTAAAAAGTGACAAAACCGATTTTAATCGGCTAGGCACCACAAACTAGCAGATTCATATATACACACACACTTGCTAAAAGGTGAATTTCAATCCGAATCGATTTTAATCAGATAGGCACCACAACGTAGCAAATTCATATATATATATATATATAGAGTAAAGTCCTATTTGAGTCCCTATGGTTTGTGCAGTTTAACCATTTGAATCCAAAAACCAAAACTGTCTTGATTTGAGTCCCTGTAGTCTCTAGTTTTAACCATTTGAGTCCCTGTGGTCTCTAATTTTAACCATTTGAATCCAAAAACCAAATGTTTCTGATTTGAATGTTGTTTACTTTTGGATTCAAATGGTTAAAATTAGAAACCACAGGGACTCAAATCAAAATAGTTTTGGTTTTTGGATTCAAATGGTTAAACTGCTCAAACCACAAGGACTCAAATAGGACTTTACTCATATATATATATATATATATATATATATATATATATATATATATATATATATATATAGGGAATCTTCATTGGGGAACACTAAAAAAGTGGGGAACAGCGGGGAACCGACTCAAACGAACTCCGATTGGACTCATTCCAATGGCGTTGGAACCGTCTCGTCGAACCCTAACTACGATCTCTTAACCCTAAACACTAAATCCTAACTCCTAAACTCTAAACCCTAAAGCTAAAAAATAAGCCTAAAATATAAGCTAAACTGTAAAATCTAAACTATAAACCCTAAAAGCTAAACCCTAAAGGCTAAACCTAAAGCTAAACCCTAAAGCTAAACCCAACACCCTAAAGCTAAACCCTAAAACTAAATCCTAAAGCTAAACCCTAAAAGCCAAACCCTAATATATTTAGGGTTTAGGGGTTATGATTTAGGGTTTAGGGTTAAAAGATCCTAGTTAGGGTTCGACGAGCCGGTTCCAACGCCGCTGGAATGAGTCCAATCGGAGTTCGTTTGAGTCGGTTCCCCACTATTCCTCATTTTTTTAGTGTTCCCCAATGAACCTCACACTATATATATATATATATATACATATATATATATATATACACATATATATATATATACATATATATATATACATATATATAGGGAGAAGATCATGCGAGAACCACCTCTTATTGCGAGAACCGCGAGAACCAATGTGAACACACCAAAAATGCCTAAAAATAGCTAAAAATCACACAAAAAAAATTTTTTTGATTTTTTTAATATTTTTTAGGTTAAAATCGCTACTTTTCGACCCAAAAAAAAAAAAATTTTTTTTTTTTTTTTTTTGCTTCGAAAAGTAGCGATTTTAACCTAAAAAATATTAAAAAAATCAAAAAAAAAATTTTGGATTTTTTTTATTTTTTAAGATTTTTTTAGGTTTTTTGGGGGTTTAGTTTTTAGCATTTTAGCTTGGGTGGGGGGGGGGGTGGGGGTGGGGGGGGTTTAGGTTTTTGGGGGGTGGGGGAGGGGGGTTTAGGTTTTTTTTTGGGGGGGGGGGGGTGGGGTTAGGTTTTTTTTAGCTTGGGGGGGGGGGGGGGTTAGGTTTTGGGGGGGGGTGGGGGGTTTAGGTTTTGGGGGGGGGGGGGTTAGGTTTTTTTTTTTTTGGGGGGGGGGGGGGTTAGGTTTTTTTAGCTATTTTAGGTTGTGTTCACATTGGTTCTCAAGGTTCTCACAATAAGAGTGGTTCTCGCATGAGCCCCTCCCCATATATATATATATATATATATATATATATATAGTGTGAGTTTCATTGGGGAACACTAAAAAAGTGGGGAACCGGGGAACACTCTTAAAAATTTAACTTAACATGTTAAAAATTAATTTTTTAAATATCTTTTTCGGTGCTTCTCCTTATATATACTTGTAGAAGCATTTTTAATAAAAAAAATCAAAAACTAAAAATATTTAAAAAAACAATTAAAAAAGGCTAAAAAATATTTTTTTAGAAAAATTATTTTTTTATTCGACTAGTTTCTCCTCCTTTTTATAAAGAAAAGAGCTGAATTTTTTTTTTAAATATTTTTAACATGTTAAGTTAATTCTATAAGATATAACTGTTTTTTAAACATTTTTTTTATATTTTTAGTTTCATTTTTTTTATTAAAAATGTTTCTACTTGTATTTATAAGAAAAAGCGCCGAAAAAAATTTAGAAAAAAATTATTTTTAACATGTTAAGTATAATTTTTAAGAGTGTTCCCCCGTTCCCCACTTTTTTAGTGTTCCCCAATGACTCCTCCGTAGTAGGCTAATTGAGAAACTTGAGAAGCATTCTGGACCACACATTTTCCCTAAGCAAAAAATGCAAATTTATTTATTTTATTTTTTTGGGAAAAATCAGAGGTTTTTCTTAAAGGTTTTAATTTTTTATTATTTTATTATTTTTTTTTATTTATACACATGTGTATATTGTTAATCTTTTAACTTTACATATGTGTATATTGTCAAATATACATATATGTATATACATGTTTAAAATTGAAAAATAAGTGTTATTTAGGGTTTAGCTTTAGGTTTTAGCAACAGTATTTAGGGTTTAGCTTTTGTGTTTAGCATTAGGGTTTAGCTTTAACTTTTGGGTTTAGCTTTACCTTTAGGGTTTGCATTCGGGTTTAGCATTAAGGGTTTAGTTTTAGGGTTTAGCTTTAGCTTTAGGGTTTAGCTTTAGTGTTTAGCATTAGGATTTAGCTTTATGGTTTAGAATTAGGGTTTAGCTTTAGGGTTTAGGGTTTAGCATTAAGGTTTAACTTTAGTGTTTAGGGTTTATAACACATATTTTTCAATTTTAAACATGTATACATATATGTACAGTTAAAAGATTAACAATATACACATGTGTATAAATCCAAAAAAAAATTAAAACCTTAAAGAAAAAGCTTCGATTTTTCAAAAAAAAAATGCTTTTTTTCACACTTTTTTTTGTATTTTTTGCTTAGTGAAAATGTGTGGTCCAGATTGTTTCTCAAATAGGCTGGACTTCTCTTAGGATCCCTACCCTATATATATATATATATATATATATATATATATATATATATATATATATATATATATATATACACACACACATATATATATATAGGGTCGGGATTTAGAGATAACGGTGAAAAGTGTGAGAACGGTGAGAACGTTTATGGATCGTCCGATCAAAACAATCCATGGACTAAATTGCGCAGTGGCGTTTTTGTAAATAACATCAATATTATTATGTGGGACGCGCTTCATTAAGGGTAAAAGGGTCTTTTACCGCTCATATTCAAAACGCCATCAAATGATAAAACGCCATACAAAAAAATAAAACGCCATTAAAAACAAAACGCCAAAAATTAAAAATAAAAAGCGTTGAATATTACAGGAAGATGAAACAACACAAAATAACTGAATTTCAGTTATTAACATTTATTAGAAGAAAATCTCTCCTAAATTACGCGTCAAAAACATCATTATATAAACAAACTTAAAACATAGCTTCCATAATCATTTCAATCTACCCATTTTCTACAAAAAAAAATCGTTAACCAAAAACGCCAACTTAAACAAAACGCCAAAAATGGCAACAATCATTTCGTGGAGATACACTCTGGGAATCAGACGATACGTCCTCCATTTTGACAACAGAAGGAGGGTGTATTTTAAGACGGTCAGGGCAATTCTGAAAATGGAAGAAGAGATACAGAGGCAAATCTTATCCATTGGAAGGGTGTGGTCCGATTCGGCAAGAAAGGGAAACTCGCGCATCGATATGTTGGACCTTTTAAGGTTCTGGAAAGGATCGGAAAAGTCGCCTACAGACTCGAATTACCGGAGGAACTTAGTAACGTCCACCCGACTTTCCACGTGTCAAACCTCCGAAAGTGCCTCGCCAACCACGATTTACATGTCTCTCTCGACGATCTACAAGTGAACGAAACATTACACTTCGTGGAAAAGCCTGTCGAAATCATGGATCGCCAATCCAAGCAGCTCAGGCGCTCACGCATTCCTATTGTGAAAGTCCGATGGGAAGGCAAACGAGGCGCCGAATTCACTTGGGAACTCAAAAGCGACATGAAGGCTAAGTACCCGCAGTTGTTTCAAGAGAGAAGCTAGAAAGAGAAAGTAGTATTGTGATTCTAGTGCTTTGTACGATTTCATATCAATCTATAGAATCACCGATTATAGTACGTTCTTGTGTGTTTGGTCACGTTCGTGTACGGATTCCGCAATCGTTTCGGAGTCAAAACCGGTCCAAACAGAAAATTTTCAAATGTGATTCACGGCGATGTACAGCTTCCAGCCTAATTTCGGGATAAAATTCCCTAAAAAAGGGGAGGCTGTAACACCCCGTGTTTTCACACGTCAAAGTCAAAGTCAAGGTCTAAGTCAACGACCGATTTCGCGCAACTTGACTTGTAGAAACTTCTTGTTTTTAATTATATTATGTGGAGTAAGTGTTGTTAATTGCAATAATCGATGTGTGTTAATCGTTAATCAATCGACTTACGACTGTGAAATACAGGAAGTAACAATGCGATAAAGTTAACTAATCAATAATCAAGCTATGCTAATCGAATCGACTTCTAATCGCAACTCGAGCTATGAATTTTGCTTGTTATTATACGTGTGTGTGTGCCTTACGTGTTACCTGTGCATGTTTATTTATGTTATGTTGTGATAAGCAAGCGAACTCAATCGAAACTCGAAATCCAACTCGAAATGCAAACGAATTCGAATCGTGAAACGGACTCTAGAAATGGTGGAAAATAGATCATGCGAGATATGAGTGTTTGGGACTGAAAGTAATTTGACTAGGAGAATCTATCGTATCGCATCAACCGCAATCGAAATCGAATCGGCAAAAATCATCGCGTCAAACATGCCAACCAAGTGCCATCCGATCGAATGGCCATTCGACCGGATAGCCACTTGGTGAGGGATGACAGGTGCCACCCGCTCGAATTGCCATTCGACCGAAAGGTCACCCAGGCGACGTGCCATTCGACCGAACAGTCCTTTCCTCTTTTGGCATCCTATAAATACCCCTGTCATTGTCATCTTTTCCACTTTTGGAAACCCTTGTTCGACCAGCACGCTCAACTCAACCTTTTCTCATATTTCTCTCGATTCCGGTAAGATCTCGTCCTAAATCTTGTACTTTCTTGATCTACACGCACTCCTACACCTTTCTATCTTTTAAATCTTAACTTTTAACCGTGAAATCACTAGATTTCGGGTGTTCTAAGGTGACGTCATCATGTGTTCTTCAAAGAACTTCATGTTTTGACCTCAACCCACTAAGAACAACTTAGATCTAACCGATTTCCACAAAGATCTTGTAAAGATCTCGACACAAGTGTGGTGAAAAAGGATTGAAAGATGGTTTTAACTTCTTTCGACTCTTTTTACACTTAAAACACTCAAAACCGGTAGAATCAGGTTCTGATCTAGTCTCCTACTCACCCTTAGTGTTGTGCTAGCTCAGATCTAGATTCTACTCACGAGACTACCGATTCCGGGTTAGTCAAGAACAACCGTCTCGAGCCGGTAACCGGCCGGACTAGGGTGATTCTTGGTCAGGATTGGCCAACTGGGTCAAACGAAGGGTTCTGATGGCTAACACGTTGTCAAAGTGACTCGACATAACGACAAACCTTCAAAACGACCAAGTGTAGAACGAACAGGACAATCAGAGCGGATTGCCAACCGAACGAATTACCATTCGAACGGATAGGCTACCCGAACGAATTGCCACCCGTACGGATTACACTTGGGTCCCACCTTCAAACAATTTTAATTAAAGTTTGGGTATTGACGAATTGCAATCCAATCGAACGACCCTTGAAAGGATTACTCTTCGGATCATGAGATACTAAGACTTTAAAAGACTTAACAATTTTCAACATGTTCAATGACACGAATTGCCATCCAATCGAATGACACTTATGTAGTGAACTTGTTTCAATAAGTAACCTCATCATGAAGTCGCCCTCCGAACGGATGACCATTCGAACGAATTGCCATCCGCACGACTAGTCGTTCGATCGACCGGCTGGAAAGATAGAGATACTTCATTGTTTCAAAATGCTACAATGAAAACTTCAAAAGTCAAACCATCAAACACAAACACATCCTTCTCATAGGAAGGAACAATCCACTCGAATCGTCACTCGATCGTATTACCATCCGATCGAATGACCACTCGAACGGATTGTTACCCGCACGAATTGCTGTTCGATCGAATTACCATCCGAACGAACCCCTATCCGACTCTTTCATACTTTGTGACGTTTTACGAATCACTTATCGTTATACTACCAAATCTATTCAGGCTAACCGCACTCGCTAAGCGCTCCCTTCAATCCATAATCGTTGTGAGTATACTCGATCCCTTTTTGCTTTAAGCACTTTTGGGTGTTACATACGTTACGAATATTCAAACTACAACTATCACACTACTCAAACTATTTGAACGCTAACCGTTACTGCATGTTATACGTGGCTCATGAACGCTTGTTTGTTATGTTTACACATGGAATACTGTCTACCTGCCTTAGCAACGATAGTACTATAGTTTGGACTCAGCACCCGTTCACACGGGGGTTGTTAAGGATCTTTTACTTGCATGGATTACGGTGGTAATCATGTATTGCGAACTGCCTCGGGCAGTCAACCCGCAGTCATTGGTATCGATGGATCTATGTCGATAACTAACGTGCTTCATTTCACTATGTGTACGTGTTGGTTATGCGTAAACGAATTCGAACTCTATATGCTATTATCAAACTTGTATGCTCACCTTTACATTTTATGTATTGACTTTATTTTAACGTATGTGACAGGTGCTTAGGTTGCTTGTACGCCTAGCTCACTGTGAAATCGAGGCTTGGAAAGGTCTAGGATGCTCTCTGTGCTGTGATGAAATCGAAGCTAGGAAAAGGGGTCCTAGAAACCAACAAATAAATTAGCTATGTTTAAATCTGAGTTGTCGGAACAGAATATTTGCCTAGATTTTATCTGTAATAATTTGTTTACTGTTTGAGACATGGTATGGGACATGTTAATTTAAATTGAATGGTAATGATAGTTGTTATGGAAACTTCTGGACAATCTGTTTCGCTCAGTGCCATGCCCCGATGATTCCGCCATCGGTTGGGTGTGACAGATTGGTATCAGAGCCATAACTATAGGGAATTAGGCAAGACTCGACCTAGTCCGGGTCGATGTCTTAGAAACCTAGTCTATAGTTAGGAACCAACAGACCAACTTGTGCATAACCAGTAGGGATTATGTACGAGCTTATTCCTCGCTATTCTCGCTTATGCTACACTATCACTGCACTCGAATTTCTCAATATAAACGGGCAATAAAGTCAAGAATAGGTGTGAAAACCGCAAACTCTCGACTAAATTGCTTAGCTAATGACGATTTATCAACGATTTCCTCATTATTTTCAATAACAAACGAGGGGAATTATACCAAATCAGGAGTGAAATCCATATTTTGATGAATAATCTCCTCAATCTTGCTAAAACAAGGAAGAAGTTGCTAAGCTAGGGGTGAAACCCTAACCTTGACAACTTGCTCCAAACTTTTACTCATCTCACCAAAGCCTCGACGAACTTCAACGACCTGAGTTCATAAGTATGACCTAGGGAGTACGTGTTGAATGCCCAAGAATCGAGGCAGAAACACGATCCCGAAGGTCGAAGTGTGACGACAAGTCTGTTAAGAGTAGTCGAATCACCTTGGGTAGTCGACGTCTAGTAGCCGCAGACGATCTAATCCTCAATATTGTGTTTGGAGTCGGCAGTTGTCGCTCTAATTCGTCGATTTTATGTGTTTCATGTGCTTTTACCTATTTATGTGTTTAAATTTTTGAAGAATTACTCGATTTTACTTTCATTTCGAACGGCACGCACGACGCACACTGCATTTCTATCTCAAATCGCTAACAAATCGCCGAATTTTGGACAAACCCATGCTATACTACGCTATTCGATATACTAAGCGCGATCGCTATGCTCGAACGATCGCGAGCTTTGAATAATAGGTTTCTGTTTTCTGACTGCTTCCAAGTGACTCAATGCGTATGCACTTCCTTGCTCCTGTGTTTTTACGTGCTTAGGTGTTATGTGATTGTTTGCTCTACATGCTTAGGAATTATGTGATTATGTGATTCTACGTGTTTAGGTGATTTGTGCTCTATGTGTTATGCGTGTACGTGGATGTACGTGTTACTGAGCTTTAGTAAATAGAAAACGTGTGAGGTGAGATTCGAATACAATGTGTTGGGTTCCGTGGCGATGTCTATTGCAGACAATGTCGTCTGGATCCCGTCATGCACTTTCTCGTCAAGAGAAGAGAGACAGACGTCTTGCTTCCATCATCGCTAAAAGCGTAGCAAAGGCTGTGAGTGATGTCTATGAGAATGCCAGCAAATCATCTGAGGAATCAAGAACCGACGCCCCTAAGGCTGCCGCAAGGCCTTTCAGTTTCAAGCAATTCAAGTCTTGTGGGCCAAAAGAATTCACTGGCGAAGGAGGTCCCACTGCACTATTTCACTGGTTTGACTCTATTGAGGTTACTCTGCGACAAAGTGGTTGCCCTGATGACCTTCGAACTCTGAACGCTACCGGCGTTTTCCAGTCCCGAGCACTAGACTGGTGGACGGCCGAGAGGAACAAGCGAGGGAACGATGCAGCCTATGGTCTGTCGTGGGACGAGCTCAAGGAAGTTATGCTAGAGGAATTCTGCCCTCCTCACGAACGTCAAAAGCTAGAAGATGAATTTTGGTACATCCAGCAAAAGGATGGTGACAATGCTGGTCTCACTGCTCGTTTTAAACAGCTCAGCATTATCTGTCCCGATCAAGTCAAGACTCCCGACATGACGATCAAGAAGTACATCCGGGCCATGCCCGACTGCGTTGCTGATTTCGTTCAAGCGGCTAAGACTACGACGATCGAGGAAACCTATCTGCTGGCCGCTGAAATCAACGACAAACGGGTTAAGGCTGGTGTCTGGGATAATACTTCGAAACATCTGCATCAAGCTACCACTGCTGCACCAACTGCTGAACCCACCTCATCAGGAAACAAGAGGAAGAATAAGAGAAAGAACAGTTCCAGCAACAAGAACTGTGCGATCACTGCTGCACCAGTTCAAGCCGTACCTGCCCAACAGCGTCAAGTAGCAGCGCCTGTGGCCAATGCACCGCCTGCAAAGCGTGCATACACTGGGCCACACCCGCTCTGCCCTACTTGCACCTACCATCACCCAACTTCAATTCCTTGCCGTTACTGTGCCCATTGCAACGTATACGGCCATTTTACTGCCAATTTCCGTATTCGTCAAGCTCCTGCCAACCAAGCTCCACTCACTGCCCCACAGGGTCAACAAGCTCATCCGGCACCCGCAGTCAAAGCCAGAGCCTGCTTCGCATGTGGCGACCCGAACCATTTCGCCAACATGTGCCCAAACAGGGTCGTGAAGCAAGAGCCTCAGCAACAGCAGCCACCGCAGAAACAACAACAGCAACAGCAAAAACAGGCCGCACGCGCCAGAACTTTCAACCTCAACGTGCGTCAAGCCCAGGCCGACAACAACGTGGTCAATGGTACGTTCCTTGTGAATGGTATTTATGCTTCATGTTTGTTTGATACTGGAGCCGATAACTGCTTTGTGTCACTCGAATTTGATAAACTCCTTAGTCGCAAACGTTCCCAACTCTCCTCGACATTCGATTTTGAAGTCGCTACCGGAAGAACCGTCGCTGTCAATTCCGTTATCCGTGATTGTACTCTCGAGCTCAACAATCACATCTTCCCAATTGACCTTATTCCGATGCAACTCGGAAGTTTCGACGTCATAGTAGGCATGGACTTTCTTCGGGAAAACCATGCTGAAGTTGTATGCTTCGACAAGATGATTCGATTCTCGCTCGCGAATGGTGACTCATTGTGTGTATACGGTGATACTACTTCGAAGGGTCTCAAACTTATGTCCTGTGTCCAAGCTAGCAAGTATCTCCGCAAGGAATACAGGGCTTTCTTGGCTAACGTTGTAGCAGCGGAGAAGGAAAAGAAAGAGAAGAAGGAAGTGAAGGACGTTCCTGTGGTTCGAGAATTTCCTAATGTTTTTCCAGAGGATCTTCCCGGATTACCGCCAAGTCATGATATCGACTTTCGTATCGACATCATTCCTGGGGCTAACCCTATTGCCAAAGCTCCTTATCGTCTTGCACCATCCGAAATGCGCGAACTCTCAACCCAACTCCAGGAATTACTTGGGAAAGGCTTCATTCGCCCGAGCACCTCTCCGTGGGGCGCGCCAGTCCTTTTCGTCAAAAAGAAGGACGGGTCGTTCAGGATGTGCATTGACTATCGGGAATTGAATAAGTTAACTATCAAGAACCGCTACCCTCTACCTCGCATTGACGATTTGTTTGATCAACTACAAGGCGCTACGTGTTTCTCAAAGATCGACCTGCGTTCAGGATATCACCAACTACGTATTCAAGAGGAGGATATACCCAAAACCGCGTTTCGTACTCGTTACGGTCACTACGAATTTGTGGTCATGCCTTTTGGCTTAACCAACACACCAGTAGTTTTCATGGATCTGATGAATCGCGTGTGTAAACCATATCTTGACCGTTTCGTCATCGTATTCATCGACGATGTCTTGATTTACTCCAAATCGAAAACCGAACATGCGCAACATCTACGTTTGGTTCTCGAGTTACTCCAGGGGAACCAACTCTATGCCAAGTTCTCCAAGTGCGAATTCTGGCTGGAGGAAGTTCAGTTTCTGGGTCACATCGTAAATAGTCAAGGCATTCACGTCGACCCTGCAAAGATTGAAGCTGTCAAGAGCTGGGTTACACCTAAGAATCCGTCTGAAGTCCGCTCTTTTCTCGGACTAGCGGGCTATTATCGACGATTTATCGAAGGATTCTCGAAGATTGTTGTACCACTTACCTCTCTTATGCATAAGGACCAGCCTTTTGTCTGGGGAACCAAGCAAGAGACTGCCTTCCAAAACCTCAAGCACATGCTTTGCAACGCTCCTGTTCTCATATTGCCAGACGGAAACGATGATTTCATTGTCTACTGTGATGCTTCCAACCTTGGTCTTGGTTGTGTTCTCATGCAACGGGACAAGGTCATAGCTTACGCTTCTCGTCAGCTCAAAATCCACGAGAAGAACTATACAACCCATGATCTCGAGCTAGGCGCAGTTGTTTTGCGTTAAAGATTTGGCGACACTACCTGTATGGTACCAAGTGTACGATCTTCACCGATCATAGGAGCCTACAACACATCTTTAATCAGAAGGAACTTAATATGCGTCAACGCCGATGGGTAGAACTTCTCAACGATTACGACTGTGAGATCCGTTATCACCCAGGCAAGGCAAATGTCGTAGCCGACGTACTCAGCAGACGGAGCTACCTGCTTAGCACCCGTAATGTTCAAGCCCAACGCGATCTCGAAACCCTCATCCGCGACGCTCAACATGCATGTTTTAATGAACGCACCCTGAAGAAAGAAAGAATCTACCACGATGGAGCCCAACTGGTGAGCAAATCAAACGGGATATTCCACTTTTTAGACCGAATTTGGATTCCCAAGCGAACGGAATTGCGACAAATCTTGATGGACGAAGCCCACAAATCACGGTATTCTATTCACCCCGGTGCCGACAAAATGTACCAGGATCTTCGTTATAAGTACTGGTGGCCGGGTATGAAAAGAGATATCGCTCTCTACGTCGGAAAATGCCTAACTTGTGCTAGAGTCAAGGCTGAACACCAAAGACCCTCTGGCTTACTCGAACAACCACCAATTCCTATGTGGAAGTGGGAAAGTATAGCTATGGATTTCGTAACCAAGCTACCGCACACGTCATCAGGTCACGACAGCATATGGGTTGTGGTCGACCGTTTGACTAAATCAGCTCACTTTCTGCCGATACGAGAAGACTACAAGGTAGAACGATTAGCCCGAATCTACACCGACGAGATCATTTGTAATCATGGGACGCCTCGTGACATCATTTCTGATCGTGATGCTCGTCACTTTGGAAGGGTGTGGTCCGATTCGGCAAGAAAGGGAAACTCGCGCCTCGATATGTTGGACCTTTTAAGGTTCTGGAAAGGATAGGAAAAGTCTCCTACAGACTCGAATTACCGGAGGAACTTAGTAACGTCCACCCGACTTTCCACGTGTCAAACCTCCGAAAGTGCCTCGCCAACCACGATTTACATGTCTCTCTCGACGATCTACAAGTGAACGAAACATTACACTTCGTGGAAAAGCCTGTCGAAATCATGGATCGCCAAACCAAGCAGCTCAGGCGCTCACGCATTCCTATTGTGAAAGTCCGATGGGAAGGCAAACGAGGCGCCGAATTCACTTGGGAACTCGAAAGCGACATGAAGGCTAGGTACCCGCAGTTGTTTCAAGAGAGAAGCTAGAAAGAGAAAGTAGTATTGTGATTCTAGTGCTTTGTACGATTTCATATCAATCTATAGAATCACCGATTATAGTACGTTCTTGTGTGTTTGGTCACGTTCGTGTACGGATTCCGCAATCGTTTCGGAGTCAAAACCGGTCCAAACAGAAAATTTTCAAATGTGATTCACGGCGATGTACAGCTTCCAGCCTAATTTCGGGTCAAAATTCCCTAAAAAGGGGAGGCTGTAACACCCCGTGTTTTCACAAGTCAAAGTCAAAGTCAAGGTCTAAGTCAACGACCGATTTCGTGCAACTTGACTCGTAGAAACTTCTTGTTTTTTAATTATATTATGTGGAGTAAGTGTTGTTAATTGCAATAATCGATGTGTGTTAATCGTTAATCAATCGACTTACGACTGTGAAATACAGGAAGTAACAATGCGATAAAGTTAACTAATCAATAATCAAGCTATGCTAATCGAATCGACTTCTAATCGCAACTCGAGCTATGAATTTTGCTTGTTATTATACGTGTGTGTGTGCCTTACATGTTACCTGTGCATGTTTATTTATGTTATGTTGTGATAAGCAAGCGAACTCAATCGAAACTCGAAATCTAACTCGAAATGCAAACGAATTCGAATCGTGAAACGGACTCTAGAAATGGTGGAAAATAGATCATGCGAGATATGAGTGTTTGGGACTGAAAGTAATTTGACTAGGAGAATCTATCGTATCGCATCAACCGCAATCGAAATCGAATCGGCAAAAATCATCGCGTCAAACATGCCAACCAAGTGCCATCCGATCGAATGGCCATTCGACCGGATAGCCACTTGGTGAGGGATGACAGGTGCCACCCGCTCGAATTGCCATTCGACCGAACGGTCACCCAGACGACGTGCCATTCGACCGAACAGTCCTTTCCTCTTTTGGCATCCTATAAATACCCCTGTCATTGTCATCTTTTCCACTTTTGGAAACCCTTGTTCGACCAGCACGCTCAACTCAACCTTTTCTCATATTTCTCTCGATTCCGGTAAGATCTCGTCCTAAATCTTGTACTTTCTTGATCTACACGCACTCCTACACCTTTCTATCTTTTAAATCTTAACTTTTAACCGTGAAATCACTAGATTTCGGGTGTTCTAAGGTGACGTCATCATGTGTTCTTCAAAGAACTTCATGTTTTGACCTCAACCCACTAAGAACAACTTAGATCTAACCGATTTCCACAAAGATCTTGTAAAGATCTCGACACAAGTGTGGTGAAAAAGGATTGAAAGATGGTTTTAACTTCTTTCGACTCTTTTTACACTTAAAACAGTCAAAACCGGTAGAATCAGGTTCTGATCTAGTCTCCTACTCACCCTTAGTGTTGTGCTGGCTCAGATCTAGATTCTACTCACGAGACTACCGATTCCGGGTTAGTCAAGAACAACCGTCTCGAGCCGGTAACCGGCCGGACTAGGGTGATTCTTGGTCAGGATTGGCCAACTGGGTCAAACGAAGGGTTCTGATGGCTAACACGTTGTCAAAGTGACTCGACATAACGACAAACCTTCAAAACGACCAAGTGTAGAACGAACAGGACAATCAGAGCGGATTGCCAACCGAACGAATTACCATTCGAACGGATAGGCTACCCGAACGAATTGCCACCCGTACGGATTACACTTGGGTCCCACCTTCAAACAATTTTAATTAAAGTTTGGGTATTGACGAATTGCAATCCGATCGAACGACCCTTGAAAGGATTACTCTTCGGATCATGAGATACTAAGACTTTAAAAGACTTAACAATTTTCAACATGTTCAATGACACGAATTGCCATTCGATCGAATTGCCATCCGATCGAATGACACTTATGTAGTGAACTTGTTTCAATATGTAACCTCATCATGAAGTCGCCCTCCGAACGGATGACCATTCGAACGAAATGCCATCCGCACGACTAGTCGTTCGATCGACCGGCTGGAAAGATAGAGATACTTCATTGTTTCAAAATGCTACAAAGAAAACTTCAAAAGTCAAACCATCAAACACAAACACATCCTTCTCATAGGAAGGAACAATCCACTCGAATCGTCACTCGATCGTATTACCATCCGATCGAATGACCACTCGAACGGATTGTTACCCGCACGAATTGCTGTTCAATCGAATTACCATCCGAACGAACCCCTATCCGACTCTTTCATACTTTGTGACGTTTTACGAATCACTTATCGTTATGCTACCGAATCTATTCAGGCTAACCGCACTCGCTAAGCGCTCCCTTCAATCCATAATCGTTGTGAGTATACTCGATCCCTTTTTGCTTTAAGCACTTTTGGGTGTTACATACGTTACGAATATTCAAACTACAACTTTCACACTACTCAAACTATTTGAACGCTAACCGTTACTGCATGGATTACGGTGGTAATCATGTATTGCGAACTGCCTCGGGCAGTCAACCCGCAGTCAGTGGTATCGATGGATCTATGTCGATAACCAACGTGCTTCATTTCACTATGTGTACGTGCTGGTTATGCGTAAACGAATTCGAACTCTATATGCTATTATCAAACTTGTATGCTCACTTTTACATTTTATGTATTGACTTTATTTTAACGTATGTGACAGGTGCTTAGGTTGCTTGTACGCCTAGCTCACTGTGAAATCGAGGCTAGGAAAGGTCTAGGATGCTCTCTGTGCTGTGATGAAATCGAAGCTAGGAAAAGGGGTCCTAGAAACCAACAAATAAATTAGCTATGTTTAAATCTGAGTTGTCGGAACAGAATATTTGCCTAGATTTTATCTGTAATAATTTGTTTACTGTTTGAGACATGGTATGGGACATGTTAATTTAAATTGAATGGTAATGATAGTTGTTATGGAAACTTCTGGACAATCTGTTTCGCTCAGTGCCATGCCCCGATGATTCCGCCATCGGTTGGGGTGTGACACCACTTGTACCAACACAGAAATAGACTCAAAATTGGAGTTAATGCATGACATGTTCAGGTGGAGGCTTCAGAATCTTCAGGAACAAGAAGCTGATGAAGGTGAATGTGATGACATGGATGAAGATCAAGATGAAGACTCCGAGGAGTAAGAAGATGACACAAGTGATTGATACTATTCAGATAAAGAACCTTCTGACGAAGGATTTTAATTTTTTTTCCTCTTTTTTTTCCTTCTATTTAATCTTCCTTTTTTTAAAGATAATTAAATGATATATTTCTATCTTTATTAGCAAAACGCCAAAATAATACTAAAAATGGTTAACCCTAACAAAACGCCAAAAATAACAAAAAATATTTTTCCTGCTTAATATTTTATTTACTCCGTTATTGTATTTTGTCATGTTGGTTTGCATAAGGCCATTTAAAAAAACACCAAACTTAGAAGATGGGACATCTATAACCTATAAAACTGATAAAAGCTGATCAACACAGTAAATACAAAAACAGTAACTGAAAAGACAGTTACTTTATTACTATCATTTATTACAATAAAAAGTCCCGCCTAAACTACGCGCCAAAAAACTCCTATAAGAGATGCGTCTATACACAATGAAATTAATCACACCCAGAAAAACACAAAAACACCATATCCTCTAGAAACCACTCCCTTTAAAACGCCACAGATGGCAAAGCTTTCACTGAAATGGATCCTTTTTTCTGAGGGGGGTTAACTCAATAATATTTTGCTAAATGAGATGGACAAATATTCAAGAAAAAGAGACTGATGACAGTGATATGCCATCATGTGAGCTTTGTTCTTGATGATTATATGGATGGAATAAAGGGATCAACACGAGTGTAAAATGCTATTTTGGACTCCATTATTACAAATAGCATCAAGCAAAAGTTGATCTTTAGTGACATGCCACCAAACAAGAATATCACACCAAAAAACAGGTTGCCACTAAGCAGCTTCTTCTAAAAAAACGGGGTTTATGAAGGAAAGTTGGCATCTAGCTAAAGTATTCAAAAAAGGTTTAAAACGCCAAAAACAAATTCAAGAAGGAAGAGGCTGATGACTTTGAAGATTCAGAAGAAAAATTAGATTACCATTTTGTATTATTTTTGTTTTCATTTTATATTGTTTTGATATCAAGTTATATGTTGTTTTGTTATCTAATTATGAATAAATAAAATAGATTATTATATAAAACTCCAAAAACTACAAACACCAAAACGCTAGTAGTATGAAAACTGGGAGAACAATTGCTGGCAAAGCACCTTGTAAAAAGGGTATTAAACGCCAAAAAATTCAATAAACGCCAAAAAAAATTGGTCTTCTTGTAATCTTATGCAAATTTTAATGACTCGTAGTGAATTATTATACAAAACGCCAAAAACGTCAAAAAAATAACCTGAAAACGCTATAACGCCAAAAAAATTATATATGTGACACAAAAACAATTAATTCAACGCCAAAAAGTTTAATAAATACAATTAACGCAAAAAAAAAAAAAAAACAAAGGCGCCAGAAAATATTATACTGCGTTGTGAAAATAAAAGGAGAATGAAAAGACAAAAAAGCCCCGCCGCCTTTCTCTTTGCCGCGGGACACGTGTTGGGCCAGGATGCATTCTCACCGTTCTCACACTATTGAGCGTTCTCTCCTGATCCCATTTCTATATATATATATATATATATATAGTGTGAGGTTCATTGGGGAACACTAAAAAAGTGGGGAATAGTGGGGAACCGACTCAAACGAACTCCGATTGAACTCATTCCAGTGACGTTGGAACCGTCTCGTCAAACCCTAACTAGGATCTCTTAACGCTAAACCCTAAATATATTAGGGTTTGGCTTTTAGGGTTTAGCTTTAGGATTTACCTTTAGGGTTTAGGGTTAGCTTTAGGGTTTACGGTTTAGCTTTAGGTATAGCCTTTAGGGTTTAGCTTTTAGGGTTTATAGTTTAGATTTTACGGTTTAGCTTAAGTTTTAGCCTTATTTTTTAGCTTTAGGGTTTAGAGGTTAGGAGTTAGGAATTAGGGTTAAGAGATCTTAGTTAGTGTTCGACGAGCCGGTTCCAACGCCGCTGGAATGAGTCCAATTGGAGTTCGTTTGAGTTGGTTCCCCGTTGTTCCCCACTTTTTTAGCGTTCCTCAGTGACCCTTCCCCTATATATATATCACGTGAGGTTCAATGAGGAACACTAAAATAGTAGAGAACAATGTATTTAACATGATTAATATATCATGAAAATTCAATTTAAAATGAGAAAAACTTTTTTCATTTTTTTAAGCTTTTGCATATAAAAATGTATAGAAGCTATTCTAATAAAAAAAATCATTTCTGTAAAACAAAATTTTTTACTGTTTATAAGATATTTTTTTAGTTTTTGATTTTTTATTAAAATGGTTTCTACATGTATTTATATCCAAAAGCTTTGAAAAAATAAAAAATATGATTTTTAACAAGTTAATTTTTGATATTTGTAAGAAGAAAAAAGAAGAAATTACAACCAATAATAATGCTTTATTTTTGTTTAATTTAATTTTTGTATTTAATGTTATTGTAAAGATATATTGGTAAACTTACACCGAACATAATTTGTAGTCTTTTTCTTAAATAGTTAACTACATTAAATTGTAACTTATTTTCAAAATATATATTTAAAAAAATTAATTTAAAGTGTAAGATAAATTACGAGGTGTGTAGGATAAATTACGAGTTTGTAGAATAAATTTCGATATGTGTGGTATAAAATTTGATAATGTGTACAACATATGTAAGATAAATTCTATATGTGTAGGACAAAATGAGATTGGCTAGATAATTAGAGAGTGAATAATTAACGTAAGAAGTTATAAATTATTTAATGTATTACCATTACAACATTTTCTTCTTTTTTTTTTCTTAAATTGATTTTCTTCTCATTTCTATATGTTTAGTGTTTAGTTTTAGGGTTAGTGTTTTGCTTTAGGGTTTATCATTAGGATTCAGGGTTTAGTTTTTAGGGTTTATAGTTTAGATTTTACGGTTTAGCTGGTTTTAGTCTTATGGTTTAGCTTAAGAGTTTAGGATTTAGGGCTTACAATTTCTTGTTAGGGTTCGATGAGCGGTTCCATTACCGTTGGAATGAGTCCAATCGAAGTTCGTTTGAGTCGGTTTCCTGCGTTTTTAGTGTTCCCCATTGAACCCAACTATATATATATATATATAGGATAATGCTAGGGAGAAAACCCTCTATTTTGAGAAAACCCTAGAAAACCCAACCTCCCGACTTTTTTTTTTTTGAAAAAATAACACATGTAATATACATGTTTTTAAGAGTTTTGAGCCAAAAAAATCAAAAAAGCGCCGAGTGGATGTTTTAAAAAAAAATAAACAAGTTTCAGCAACTTTCATCACTAACATGTGTTAGACAAAAAGTGCTGAAACTTGTTTATTTAAAAAAAAAACACTCGGCGCTTTTTTGATTTTTTTGGCTCAAAACTCTTAAAAACATGTATATTACATGTGTTATTTTTTTCACAAAAAAAAAGTCGGGAGATTGGGTTTTCTAGGGTTTTCTCAAATTTTTAGGGTTTTCTATCTAACCCTCCCCTATATATATACGAGTTAATTACTGTTTTCGTCTCTGTGGTTTGTCAAAAATCACTATTTTAGTCCATTAGTTTAAAAATTGCGATTTCAGTCCCTGTGGTTTCACTTTCGTAACCATTTCAGTCCCTGTACTAACATAATAAATGAATTGAAATGGTTACGAAAGTAAAACAACAGGGACTGAAATAGTGATTTTTGACAAACCATAGGGACGAAAACAGTAATTAACTCTATATATACTCTATAAATTAATAAGTCTAATGATAATCACGAATGCAATAGTTAATGTTTCTTAAATAGCTTCTCACATATCCTATCACATTAACGTTTTTGAATATACGTATACACAAACAATTAATCTTGACCCTCATGTGACTAGTATCCTCAACTTTTGTCTCTTCTAAACATAACCACTCATTCTAGTGCGAATCCAGTTCAAAATATCTGATGAAATCGCTTGTATAGGATAAAATTTGTCATCTTTTTGATTTGGACTATAACCAAATTATGGGAAATCTTTAGTCATATTATAATAAATCATTAAATCCTCCATTGACACCAACTTTCATAGACCTATAGTCGGATCCAACAATACAATCCTCCCCAAGACCAAGTAGTCGTCGTCATCATCATACTCAGTAAATTTCATTAATAGCAAAGATAAGGTAGGGTCTGAGAAGGGTAAGATGTAGACAGCCTTACCTCTACTCCGTAGGAATAGAGAAACTGCTTCCAGTGAGACCCCGGCTCGATAGTAGTTGTGCATCAAGCCTTGGACACAAGGCACATAACGCTCAACAATCGGGACAAAGGCCGATTAGTGTATGTACCCTTTTGTCTTTCGGCTATCAACGCCACCACATGATGCATGATTAACCATCCCCATCTTATACCTGATTATATAAACACGTCTCATACTCATCAGTTACTTTTTACTCAATACCCATCGAGTTTACGGGTATGGCTGCAGGTACCAGACATATCCGTTTAATATAACGTGTTTAAAAGTTAACCATTGGGATGCCGATTACCCGAAAACTGATTTTTAACTCAGCTAAAACCATTGTGAAACATTAACTCAACTGTATTTCTTTAATTTTAATAATTTCAAGTTTCTAACATAGATTTTTTATTTTAATTTCTAAAATCGTATAATACAATTATATATATATATATATATATATATATATTGTTGACGAGTATAAATAGTAACTTTATTTTTATAATAATATATAGCTTTTTATTATTTATTATTTAATATATTATAATAGTTTATTATTATATTTACTTTATGTTTATTATTATATTTACTTTTAATAATATATTTTATTTTTTTCCTTTTTTTAAAACATATATTTTCTTTACCATTTTTAATAATTGTTTTTTCATTTTAAGAACATATATTAATTTATCAATTAATTTGATACTTCTTTAATAAATTTACGTTTATAACTTTTTTAAAAAACTTAAGTACGTAGTTGTGCTTAATTTTTCTCTAACATTATGTTATAAGTTTTGTTAAGAACGAAATTATACTCAACATAAAGTATTTATATGGTATCATAAAACGGTACGGAGATAAACTAAATCGTTCTTATGGTTTGGCTTTCTAAACAACATTCTATATTTTCAAATTACGTTTGTTTTACATTATCATTTACTCGTTTTCGCCGCAACGCGAGACACTAAAAAAACTAGTAATATATTGTAATACAATAAAATTATATCACCAAACCCCATACAAGCCCCAAACTTAAGAAATTTTTTAAAACTTAGACTAGTCGGTATGGGGTCCGGCCCCGGTTCGTCGTGGATCGTCGACGCGCGGAACACCGTGCCCCCCCCCCGCGCGTCCTAATCGTCGAGTTGAAGCCGTTGGTGACGATCCAAAAGTGGTGGGCCCCTCCTAAAGTTACCGTTTGAAAAAAAAAAAATTCTAATTCAAAATTACAAACAAACGGTAATATTTATAATTTATATAAATTTCCATTCCATTTTCACTCTCATTCATCAATTTAACCCCAAAATTTCATCTCTCTCTCACATAATTTTTATAAATCTTCTTCCACTTTTATAAACCTTATACTTTAGCATGGATCCGTTCAACAACCCGAGCGACCCGAACAACCCGAACAATCCGTGGGTGATGAACCGTCCAAAGCAAAGGGGCTTAAGTGGACGCCACATTGGCACGTCTGACAACCCGATTAGAGGTAATAACCAACCGGGTGAAGGGTTTTGGGCAAAGGTTTTGGCGAAGTTTCTCGACTATATGGGTCAAGGCGCGTATCGAGATGTCGATTCGGTCTCAGCAAAGTGGCGGAAAATGAACACGCTCATCAATAGGTTTTGCGAGGAATATAATAAACTATATACAAGTGAGCGTCGTAGTGGCATGAGCGACGACGATGTGTTCCGAATGGCGTTGTAGAAGTATAAGGCGAACAATGGTAATACCAATTTTGCTCACGTTCGCGCGTGGATGGTTGTAAAAGACGAACCAAAATGGAGGCCGATCCCCAACGAGGTGGCGATGGCGAAATGCCAAAAAACATCGGAAACGAGTAGTTTTAGCGCCGGTGAATCGGACGCGAGGTGTAACTTAAACTTAAATGATGACGTCGCCTTTGACGAAGAGGAGTACGCCGTACATGAGCCGGAGCGTCCACCGGGCCGAGACAAATCAAAGAAGGAGCGGGCCAAGGGGAAACAAAAGGAAAAGGTGGACCCGAACATGGTTGAGTTTATGGAACACTTAAAAGTGTACAATGACGTCACGGCCCAAAAGACGAAGGCGAAGGACCGGGCCGCGGAAGAAAAAGCTCGTGTAGAGGAAGAAAAGTTACGCGAGAAGGTGCGGTTGTCGAATGAGAAAATCCGAATTTCCGATGAAAAAATTCGGCTCAAGGAATGGGAAATAATGATGATGAATGTCGAGGACGAACCCGAGCCGAAACGTTCGATGTTGAAAAAACTTCAAAACGACATCATGAAGAAGCATAATTTTATTTAAGTCTATGTTTTTTTTAAGTCTTTGGTTTTTTTTTATTAACTTTATGTTTTTTTTTATGTTTATGTAATGTGGTTTTAATATTAATGAAAATATTTTGTTAGTATATTTGTTAAATGTTAAAAAAAATAGAAGACTAAAAAAAATAAAAAAAACATAAAAAGTGGTGGAGGATGATGACTAGGACCATCTTAACCATGCCCTCTAGTTTTGGAGGATGGACCATCCTTGGGAGGATGATGACGTGGAGCCTACGTGGCGGATCATCCTCCAAGGATGATCCATCACCATACCGAGTAGCCTTATGTGATACCCAAATATCCGTCCAAAATATTTGAACAATAATAAATTCACATTCCAAAGATGATGGGACACGCTGCCTAACGGCAATCAATATGAACAAGACTTGTGATGAACTTGCAACGAATGGATTTACAAGACTCCTCTCTCAACGTATCAAATTACAATAATAAATATACACCTGATTTTATGTTTCTCCAAACATCCAAACGAATTCTACATATCTCGAAACGCAACCTCCAATAAGAAAAAAAATAATCCAAAGTAATATTCCCTAAATTTTTAATTTTATACAGTAAATAGATACCACCAAAAACATTTTGTTTTGTTGGCAGAAATCCATATGTGCACGGTGCACCTATGAACAAATGTACGCTACAGGAAGAGTCCAGAGTCATTTCGCACGACTCTAAAAACCTATTTTTTTGTTTGTACAATATAGTAATCCAGATAACATAAAACATGGCTTAGGGAATCACATCTCCTCGTGTTAGGGTATGATCTGCCTACATTGACGAGTAAAACCCTAGAAGAATATATTAAATGATTTTATAAAAATTAAAACAAGGCAACTTTTTTACTAACTTTATATAAAATTTCTCAGACCAAACTTGTATTTTAAGAAAATATAATATTTAACAAATTTAAACAGAATTACATTTCCATGAACAAACCTAACAACAAATACATAGAACTGAACACAAGATCCCCATTGCAGCCTACATGCTATAAAACAGTTGGTGACTGGAGACGTAAAGCAACAGTAAAGCTAAAGAGACAGTGAGAGATGAAAGGAATAGAGTGGATAATGAAGGAGAACCGTTGATTTCAGAGGAATCAACGGCTAATGGCATTCCATCACTGTTGAGTGTGCATGACTCAGGAATGGAATCACCATCTGTGTTCATCATTGTGGCTCTCAGAACAGCAGAAACCGTGTGTATATACGCTGACCTGTTCTTCGCCAGAAGCCAGGTCAGACCCATCAGCTCGCAATCCTCGTTGTGCATTTTACTGCTTCTCTCCTCTGATTTGTTTGTGTCACCCTTGTTAAGCTGCATATAACAATAAACCAGTCACCTTATGTCAAGATAGTGGGCATGTCGGCTTAAGCGAGGTTGAGCCTAAATAGTATGGAGCTCCAACTTTACATACTAAGCTTAGCTACGGCTCGTGACCCTAGTCAAGCATGTTGTTAAATAAATATGAACACAATAACTAAAAACTATATGTTTGTTTAAATATAATAATAATGACGAACTTAGTCGTGCCCGACATAAAAAAATGTTCCAAATGGATGAGAGCGTGAATACCACACACGAATGCGGCGCGTGAGAACTAGAAGTTTAATGTCACAAGCATGATAAAGACTTTACCAAATAGAACAACACAATCAATAATCAGATTCAGAAGCCTAACATGAATGAAAACAGTGAAATTGATACTAACCAAAAGAAGAGTCTTCAAGCATTTGGAGCATCCATCAAGACCCGGAAACCCATTAACCGCCACATTATTCAAGCAATCCTTCTCCAACCTCTGCACCACATGATTTCCGACCAAATCTCCGCCGGAATTCACCGAAAACGCCTCCGGACAAGACAACTGGTGCAATCGGATACCACATTCGCAGTAAACGACGTCGCAGGACTCGTTAACTCTCGTCAACTCTATTCCGTTACTCTTCAGTCGGTTCTCCAGGCTGTCAATGCACGTCTCGGAGTCGTTGGGGAGGAGAGGGAGGTCGTAGTACGACGCCGTTTGCTGCGGTTGTTTGATCGTCTTGCCGAGTGCGGTTGCGGAGTAGGCGGAGTATAGCCAGGCGGCGAGGACCGGGCAGCACCTTGAGCGTCTAAGCTGACCGGAGGCGTGTTTCCCAGTGCAAGCCGATTTGACGTTTTTGAAGAGGTCGTTGGGGAGATCTAAGGGGCATCCTGAGTCTTCCGACTGTTCGGGAAAGGCGGGGATTGTGGTGGCTGGTGGTGTGGGGTTTGGGTGGAAAGACTGTACGGGGTCTGTGTTGGGCAATGCGGGCAGGAGGGGCAGGAATGAGAATAAAGGTAACAGGAACAACCAGTAGTTCATTGTGGGAGGGAGTTTAGTTATTGTGAAATGGAAGGGAGGGTGGGTGGGGGTTGGGAAGGATGAGTGACATTAAAGTGTGGAGTAGTGGGATGGGTGTGGGTGTGGGGGAGGATTGGAGGAAAGTAAGGTGTTTGCTTTATCGAGTTTTGTGTTCAGAGGTGGGGTGATGCTGAGATACAGATGGATAGTTGAAGGGCTATTTTTGTAAATATAGCTATATAATTTTTTTTTAAATTATAGACTAGGTTTGAACCCCGTGTATTACACGGGCTGCATAAATGTAATTTTATATATTAAATAATAAAAAACGATATATCTTAAAAAACCTCGTGTATCGCACGTGTTGAATAAAATATAATGTTATATGTTAACACTTAGAGTCGTCAAGATTTATATTTTAAAAATGAACTTTGGTGTATTAGTCACTTGTTATAAGATTTCAGTTTCAAATGAGAACCTTTAATTCCTAATTTACTATAATTCCAATCACCGAACTCCAAAGTATATTGTGGACTCGGGTTACTCTCGGAGTACTCTGTTTGGTCCAGCGGGTGCCCTGAGAGTACTCGAGATTGATTCTGTTAGCCGTTTAAAAAACACTCGGTATATAACTTTATAATTATATAAAAAGCAAATGTTTATTCTTATCTAATTATTTGTTTAAAATTATTTATAGAAAAATAAATATTTTTTCATATCTAATTTTGTTTAAAATTATTATTGTTGTCGTTGTTGTTCAATGTAAGAGATAAATAGGAAAATAAGATGACAAAGCATCGGAAAGTGACACATGTCCAGAAAAAAATTTCATTTATTAGTATAGGAAGTTTTATTTATTTCATTCGATCAATTTAGATTTTTTTATTTATTACTTTTTATATATTGAGTTAATTAATCATTTGTCTACAAAAATATTTCAAACTTGTGATCACATATCGGTTTGATAGTATTTTCAAATAGTAAAATATTTATGTCTAAAATTATTATTATTATTATTATTTAATACAAGAGATATTAGTATTTGATATAAGAGAAAAATATGAAAATAAGATGAGAAAACACCAGAAAATGACATGTGTCCATAAAAGCTTTTCATTTATTAGTATTTCAATAGTATTTTCAAATAGTAAAATATTTATGTCTAAAATTATTATTATTATTATTAGTATTATTTAATATAAGAGATAAATATGAAAATAAAATGAGAAAGCACCAGAAAGTGACATGTGTCCATAAAAGATTTTCATTTATTAGTATAGTAAGATTTATACTAATACTATTCGACAATGTAAAAGAGTTGTATCCAATTCTTTTACGACCGATGAATAAAATTCCGGTTATACGACGTAGCCCAATGATAAAAGGTAACTTTATACACCTGCGACCGCACATAGAGAGCTTGGTAGCACTGCTTGAGATAAGATTCGAACTTGAAGCCTAACTCTTCACTTGCCCTCCAATACCAGTTGAGCTGCAGCTCATTGGCAAAAAAAAGAGTCTAATCCATAAATGATGTTCATTGGCAACAAAAAAAAAACGTCTGGTCCATAAACGATGCGATGGTTTATATAAAAATAACACTTTTGTGTTCTGACTACGAGAAAGTAATAGTTTTTGTTATTTAAACGTGTTGTTTCGTAGTATTTTCAAGATTTAATGCTAACTTTAACTCTCTCGAATCTTGTTATTTATAGTTTTAACTCTCTTAAACTTATCTAAATTTACTACTTTACCCTTTTACCTTGTTTTGACTTACTACTTCGCCTTTTTACATGATGCAATATCTATACTTTTCCATTCATTGTAATCTTTTACTTTCATTTTCAAATTTTGTAATGGTTGACGATCGAAATAATAAATATTATTTGAAATGTTTACATACATTATTTTAAACACTTTACATACTTACAGATGCTTACATTTGTTGCTTATATCATGTTACACCCTTACATATACTTGCATGTACTTAAACGTGCTTAACATTGAGTTTTTTAGCCAAAACTAACCACCAAACCAACTCTGGGGGCCAAAAATGAAACTTTTGGAAATTGTCCCTCCCGCACCACACGAAGGAGCACCTGATGTAACAACCCGACTCTTTGAAGTCAAAGTACAAATCAAAGTGAAAGTCAAAGGAAGAAAAGATTGCTAACTCGATCTGTCATTCCTTGCTTAATTATTACTTGTACACTCGAACCTCGTTAGTCGATACTTTAGTTTACGTTGTTTTAGTTGAATATGTGAAGTAACAATGTAATAAACGCAATTAAACGCTTAACACTATCTCATCGCAATCGCATCGCAACTTGGATCAGAATTTTGGATATTGTTTTACGTGTGTGTGCTATTATGTGTTACTTGTGCATGTTTATTATATGTTTTGAGGTGATTAATCGCAAACGCAATCGCAAATCTATCGCAACGCAATCTCATCGCGAACTAGAAACGCAAGGTTACTTATGTTGTTGTATGTTAGTTATGTTATTTGTGTAACTATCGCATCACTAATTCGACACTCGCTTAAACGCATCGCAACGCTCAACGCACGAAACGAAAATCGGAAAACCAACTCACTCGAGCCATCCGATAGAAAGGCCCTCCGATCGAATCACTCCCACCGCCTTTCTCCTCCTTCCCCTATAAATACCCACATGTCACATCACTGTTCACGTGATGTGACAGCTCCCCTCCGACCAGCGCATTCTCGGCCCTTTTTCTCTCGATTCCTCGCGATTCTTGTAAGTTTTCATCTCAAATCTTGTACTTCTATCATCTACACACACTTTCTCATCGATTTCACGCACAAATCACAACTTTTAACCATGAAAACCACCTGATTTGGATGTTATCGAGTGACGTCACGAGTTTGTATGGACACCGGAGTATGACCTCATCTCCCCAAGAACAACTCAGATCTAAGGGATGCCTGCGATGTTTAAACACTGATTTCACCTAAATCTCAACTTATCACAAGTGTTTCAAACTTTTCTTCAAACATTCTTCATTTTTGCTCAAAATCGATAAAATCGGAGCTCGTTCAGGCCTTCTACCCATTCTCTAGTGAAGTTCCGGTTTGAGAACGGATTACTATCGGAGAAACAACCGATTCACGGGTTAAATATGAAACACCATCATGAACAGCTGGTTTGGATCGAACGGGGTGATTTCCGTCCGACCGGATGAGTTGGACCTGATGGGGTTCCCGTTGTTTGACACGTTGTCACATCGTCTCGGTCAAACCACAGAACTTTAAACTTAGCAAATTTTTACAAGTTTTCAAACGAACAGGTCGCCGAACGGATTGCTGTCCGATCGGATCACCATCCGATCGAGCAACGGTCCGAATGGGTGACTTGTGGATTTCAACACTTAAATATTTTACAAAACCTCGAAGGATATCAGTTCCAAACGAATAGTCATCCGATCGGACGACCATCTGATCGAATGACTATCCTACCAGGGACTTGATCTTTTGTAATGTTCACTTGGACGGATCGCCATCCGAGCGAACGGCCATCAGACCGGACGACCTGAAAAGTAGAAACATTTCTCATCTTTTAAAATGCTACAATGAAAACTTCAAAGTTCATACACAAACACATCCTTCCCAAACGGACAACCCTCTGACCGAATGGCCATCCGTCCGGATGACCATCCGTCCGGAAGGTCAACCGATCGGATCACCCTTCGTCACTTTTCCCACCGACACTCTATTCCACGCACTGTTCAACGTTTATACTGTCGTTATCTGATTAGCCTAACTCTCCAGCTCTCCCTTCAATCCAAGACTGTGTTTATTCATTAAACACGATCTGTGAGTATACCCGATCCCTTTTTGCTTAAAGCACTTTTGGGTGTTACATACATTACTATATCAAATCACTTCGACACACACAACTACTTTTGTACGCTAACCTCTCTGCATGTTATACGTGTTACTCGATGAATGCTTGTATGTTATGTTTACACAGTGATTGTTGTCTGACACCTTAGCAACGATAGTACTATAGTTTGGACTCAGCACCTGTCGTGGACAGGGGTTGTTGGTGTGTGTTGGGTGTAATATATTTTTATTGATATTTTAAGCCCTTTTTAACACGTTAGTCAAGTTTTAAATTTATAAAACACGATATTCTACTAACACTAAACACACACATGGGCAAGTGCACCCATCGTGAGCGTAGTATAGCGTTGGTAAGATACCGATGTCGTCCAAGGACACAAAAGCTTTTAGTAACGGTTTATCCTCAACGTCTAATCAAATCAAAAGTTTTAGAAAAGGTTTTAAACATGAAAATAAAAACTAAAAATGCTGAAAAATAAAAATAAAAGAAAAACAGATGACAGGATGAATCACTTGGATCCGACTCGCCTTTAATGTAACCTTTGATGATTTCCGCACTTTTGCACTTTTTAAGAGATTATCTTAATTATAGTAGTAGGCCCCTCTTTTGAAGGTGACGTTACCCTCAACCCAGTGGTTTGAGTCAGCAAGGATACAATCCCAAAGGGTCGGAATATTGAAAGATAATTAATTAAGGTATTAATGCGTAATGTGGTAGGCCTCTCTTTTGAAGGCGACATTACCCTCGGCTAAGTGGTTTGAGTCAGCAGGGATACAATCCCAAGTAGCCGGGTTAATGTATTAATAGTAGTTTACATATGAGGGGATCAAGCCATTCGCACCCCCGCCATCCAATACCAGTGGGTATTGATGGAGGTCCTAGTAAGCTTGGCCCAGGTCCTTGCAGGATCTATACACTGAACAAGGCAAGAACCTTACCAAACCATTCCCTTAACCCCCGACCAGGTAGCCAACATATCTCTATATAGACCGTAGAGATATGAATGGTGAAAATCTTTTATTTTATATAGACAGTAAAATAACGCCAAGACACCACGGACAAATGATAAGGAAGTTTCACCTTCAACATAAGAAACTAGTTATTAAAGTCATTAATACAAAACCAAATAAAAAGTGCGAAAATATTAAAAATCAAAAGTATTACATTAAATGCTTTTCTTCACCAAGTGATGTAAGAGACTTAGCCAAACATGGCATTTGATTAACAAGAACTCTTACTATCAATCTTGGATCCCGAGACTACTACACACACTCTAAGGTGGATGATGGATGATGGTGGTGGATGTGGGTGTTGTAGTGGTGGTGGAGTGGTGGTGAAGTGGGAGAGAGGTGGTTTTCCAAAGGATGCCTTTGAAGTGAACCAAGCACCCCTATTTATAGTCTGCACAGAAGCCTGGGCACGGCCCCGTGTCCATTGGACACGGCCCCATAGCCATCCTCTTTCTCTTTCTTCATTAATTGCAATTGTCTGTATTAGGCTCCACACGCCCCCGTATTCACTGGGCACGGCCCCGTGTGCAGAAGCGTATCTATACTATCAAGATTTGCAAGATTCTGCGAATCTTAGCGTTGACCACAGCCCGTGTTGAGCTGGGCACGCCCCTGTGCTGGGAATAAAAGCTTCTATAGCTTTGTCATTTTCTTCAGACATCTGACCATGCCCCCGTGTCCGCTGGGCACAGGGGCGTGGTCAGCCTTCTGTTTCTTGTTTTTGCTTGGGAAGATGCTGTTGAGGGGTCGGACATGCTACATTTATTTCTTTTCTTTGTATTTATGTTAGTTTTTGCTGCATATTTGTTCCTTTTGTTCATTTAAGCTCATTTGGTACTGAAAATACAAAAGGAAGACAAAAGCACACTTTTTTCCAACATTAGTACTAAAAAGGGTTAGTTTTATGCCTCATTTCATGTAATTTATATGTTGCATTTTACGCACATCAAATACCCCCACACTTGAATCTTTGCTTGTCCTCAAGCAAAACTCTTTATTATGTGGCTTACACACCCAAATGGAATGGGTAGAAGAGAAGTTTTGGGCTCGTCTTGAGTGTCAGGAATCCAAGATCTTTATTGGGTTTTATTTTTACACTATTTACAATCATATTCGTTATGATTTATTTAGAACGTTTCATAAGAGAAATGACTTATTTGGGCATAACATGCCTCTTTAAAATTCAATTTATATACAAGTTCATATACCTCACGGGAGATCACTCAACACTCGGCCGAAGATGTATTTTTGTGAAACACTCAAGACCGACATGGAACTTACTTCTACCATATGCTTGCCAAGCAATCAATCCTCCTCATTTTTAACTATAAACCTTTGTAAATATCAAGAGGACTTGGGGAAGGGTTAGGCTTGGGTTAAAGGTAGGTGTTTTGGGTTAGTGGTTAGTAAAAAGGGCTAAAAGCGTAAAAAGCGTCGGTCATCGTAAAACTTTTTGTTTTTGTGACTTTTATTCAAACTAAGCATTTTCAAACAAAGTTTCTTGAGGAACTTGTTTGTTTATTGCTAGACTTCAATTTTTTTTATAAGAAGCGTCACAAGAAAACCGAGCATTTTACTAAAATAAGGGGTTTAAAAGAAAAAAGGTTTTGGTGGGTAAAGGGTGTTTGTTTTGTGGGTTTAGAAATGAAAAAGGTTTAGGCTCAAAGGGGTTAACTAGGGGGATTTTGGGTAGGTGATAAAAAAAATGAAAAATAATGGTGTTGAAAAGAAAATGGGTTAGTCCTAATGCCTCCATCATTTATTTACTTGGATTTAAGTTGGTAAGGACCGGGAATGTATCATCGTGGCAAGTTCTAAAGTCGTAAGAACCAAGCGGCTATTCATACAAGAAACGAAAAATGAGCATGTAGTTTAAAGATGTATGCTTGTATGCTCAATAAAGGCTCAAAACTCACTTTTTGTGGGAATGGGTTTATAATGTGATCAAGTATATATAATCAAATTTTAACTAGATTTGTCATGCCGTTTCATAATTTTCTTATGTTGGTTATTTTTATCACGACGCTATCGGTTGTAAATTTGTAAAAATATAACCTTTTTAGAACTTGTTATTCCCAAATTAAACCAAGACAAGTAAAAAAAAACGAAAAGTTTTTGAAAAAATTTGGGGTGATTAGCGGTTCCAATAGAGTTTTGTGTAAGTCTTGTTATTCGGACTTGCAAAATTCAAGGTTTAGCATCCCCCCACACTTAAATTACACATTGTCCTCAATGTGTCCCAAAAATAAGTTTTTAGGTTGATTGAATATGTAAAAAGGTGTTTAAAACAAGGTTTTGGTGTTACTGAGCATCTGGCCATGACCTCGTGCTGGGTGAGCACGGCCCCGTGGTCAGAGGGCCAGTAACGAAAACTTACAGAAGGTGGCCACGGGGGCGTGTCTGGTGGACACGGCCCCAACGCGGGCATATTATAAACAAACAGTAGGTACATGGTGATGGACACGGGGCGTGCTGGTTGGGCACGACCCCGTGGTGACACTCTGCAATCTTTGAAAACAGGTTTTGACTTTCGGTTCTGGTTTTCGGGCTTATGTAGCACTAATACTTAGTGCTTCCAAGCCTCCTAGGTACCTGTTTTACTTAAAAATACCACACCACAGAAATAACAAACATCCTACCTTACCATAAGTTTACCATCCATAACACAAACTAAAAAAAAAAGAAGAAAAAAACACTACAACAAAAATGGCTTTTTAGGACCTTTTCTCTGGGACGCTTGTAAAAGAGGGTCCTAAAAAACTATTAAATAGGACTAATGAACTTTTGGGGTCCTTTTATAATATACACTACTAAACCGGTGTCCTAAAAAACTATTTAATACGATGGATGCTTTTTGGGGTCCTATTATCATATAATTTAATAGGACACTTAAAACGTAGATCCTAATAAAGTACTTTATAAGACATTTAATTGTTAGTGTCCCATCATGTGGTACTGTATTAGGACACTTGTTCATCTGAGGTCCTATTATAACATAACTTAATAGGACACGTTGTAGTTAAGTCATAAATGTTCAGTGTTATAGGACCCTTTCTAGTCGAAGTCATATTAGAACTTAACTTAATAGGACACTTGACACTTGGGTCTTATAACTTTAAACTTTGGGTAAATTACTTTTTGAGTCCTTGTGTTTTTGTGGTTTTAACCACTTGAGTCAAAAATCAAAATGTTTAACGCCCTGAGTCCTTATAGCCACTTTTCTTAACCATTTGAGTCCAAATTTCTAACACTGTTAGAATTTTTTGGTTAAATATTTTTAAATGACCAAAATACCCTCCACATCTTCCCTATAAAAATTCCATCATCTCCTGTATCCTTTTAATCATCCCCATTCTCTAGACATCTATCACCCCCACCCCCACCACTGCACTACCATCATCCCCACCATCGTACCATTATCCCCACCACATCACCATCATCCTCACCACCGCCACCATCCCCACCACACCACCATCATCCCCACCACCGCCACCATCCCCACCACTATCACCACCACCGTAGACAGCACGTTGCAAGGGTCCCACACCGTGATTGACGACGACAGCAAAAGAAGACCCCGAATTGGCTTTCAATTTGGTGAAAAGAATGATTCAGGAAGGATGGATAAAGTGTACTAGATGTTGCAGAGGTTGCAGGCGAGTGTGCGGTAGATTGGTGAGGATACGACGGGTTGATAGAGGATTGGTTTAGGCCGGATTGTGCAGCGGGTGTCGGGGTGGCTTGCCAGAGGGAGACACGGGCTGATTTTTTTTTGCAAACTACTAGAAAATGAGGCTAATGCAACTTTTTAGATGCAACCCTTTTCAATTGTGTTGCATTTGACTCTAATGCAACTCCACTTGACATAAAGGTTGCAATAAATTATCTAATGCAACTTTTTTTTATAAAAAGTTACAAATTTTACTAAAAGTTGCAAATTTTATTGAAATTCGCAACTTTTATTAGAAAAGTTACATTGTAAAAACTTAAACACAACTCTTATTTTAAAAGGTTGCGTAATTCAATGGAAATGACAAAAACTTATTGTAAGATTGGTTTGTAAATAATAAAAAAAACTTTCATGATATTTTAGTGATATTTTATATTTAAATTATTAACTCTTATTTTTAAAGGTTGCGTAATTCAATGGAAATGACAAAAAATTATTGTAAGTTTTGATTTGTAAATAATAAAAAAAACTTTCATGATTTTTTAGTGATATTTTATATTTATATAATATATTTGCAATAAATTAATTGGTAAGATTAATGTAGAAATACCTAAAATTTATATAAATTTGCACAAATGATGACCTAGAATGACCTTTTATACAAAAACCAATCATCATGTTGCTAACTTTCTTTGGTTCAATTACAAACAGCGTTAGTGATTGTTTTTCTATAACAACCACTACTAGAAAATGAGGTTAATACAACCTCTTAGACGCGACGTCTGATTACAAATTCCTTTTGCGCTTAATTTGCAATGAAAAAAATGATGATAGATTACAATGCGATTGATATCATTTTTATGTCGATTGACAAAATAAATAATTTTACAACAAATTTGATATATTTGTTTAAGGTTCTTTACACCAAATCAATCCTCACGAAAGCATATTCACAAAATCTTAGCAATATGCATACTACCGTTCTAGCGCTTCAATTGCCTATTCATTTGAGTTGCTTGTTTCACTTTGGACCGCTACACTCAAATGTTATGTGAGGTTATGTGGTGTATAAGACGTGACCACTACACATGTCCTAACAAGATAATTTACTGTGAAAAAAGGAATTGACTAGAAGTCTTAACTCCCATTTTTACACCATTTTCAGAGCTAACCGATATGAATTCAGTCAGTTAGCTATCAGCGTACCACTTGAACTTCCTAAATATGAGTAAAAACCAATCTTTGATCATGGAGTTCGATGTAAATGGTTTCTTTGTGACATTTCTTTAAACAGTTTGTGTGCATCTTCCAAGTTAGCATGAATTTGCCAATCTGGTTCATTTTGTAAAAAAGACCCATAAGCTCATTGCTTTCCATCACTACAGAATTAATATAACTTTGCTTTACGGTTCGAATTATAAAATCAAATTAACACAGTAAACCATAACACTGCTAAATATTGGATCGAAAATGAAATAATATTCTTGAGCATTTGTAAATAGCCATTAAACATGAATTGGATAAACTATCAGACCTGATTTACAGCTAACCTACAAATTAATAAAAAATAATCTTGAGTGAGTTGGAATGAAAGCCTTACAATCAATCCTTACATTAATAGCCTTTGTACACACTTCCAACCACGGCAGACGTATTTAGGTATGAATGTGATGAGTGAGGAATCGGAGTTTTTTTTTTCCATGCTTGAGGGGGCGAACCTGATGATTGGGCGGATGCGAAATGGGAGGCCTCTATACGTAATTGAAAGGAAGTAGGAGAAAGGAAGGAGCTCGAAGTTCGCTGTTTTGGGGAGAGGGCGGGAATAAGAAATTTTTTGGGAGGGAAGTAAAGGAGGGAGAATTTTCAACTTTCACTCGACTTAAATACACCAATGTTTATATTAAAATATTTTCTAGATATTATACAAGTAGACCTATTTAACTAAGACTATGGGGTATGAGGCGGGTTTGGGGCGTGGGTTGGGTACAAACGCCGAAATCACCACCCCAGGTGGGCTTGGATTTCGGCGTGGCCCTTGGGCGGGGGTTTCAGCCTGAGCATTGGGTTGGCCTAGCGGTCTTCCGTGGCCGGCTCTCATTGGCTGGGTTGGCTAGACTATATGTGTCAACCCATGCCCCAAACCCCCGCCCACCATACCCCACAGTCTAAATGGATTAACAGGTCGACCGGTTTAACTAAACGAGCTAGTAAGTAGATCTATTTAGTTAAACAAATTTGTCTACCTAGTTAAACTGGTCGACCTGGTAACTAGTTTAGGAAACACGTTACCTACTAATCCGTTTGGTTAAACCAGTCGACCCACTAACTTGTTTAGTTAACCAGGTCTGCCTACCCATTAACCCGTTTAATTAAACCGGTCGACCCGCTAACCTATTTAGTTAAACAAAAATTTACTTACTAACCCGGTTATAGCCCGTTTAGTTAGAAAGGCCGACCTGCTAACTCGCTTAGATAAAAGGTTTGCCTACTAACTCGTTGAGTTAAATCAGTCGACCTGTTAATCCATTTAGGTAAATAGATCTACTTACTAGCCCATTTAGTTATACATGTCGACCCGCTAACCTGTTTAGTTAAGCCCATCGACCCCCTAACTCGTTTGCTTAACAGGTCAACCTACTAACCTGTTTAACACATGTTATTACAACTCACCAACTCAGCTATAACATATTTACCACTTGATTATCACCCGCCAACCTGCTTGATATGTCTATATAAATGGCTAAATGAGTGGAGTTCGAGTTACACAATTTTAAGTATGCGGATAAGGGTTGATGTTGTTTACATAAATAAAAAATGAGTTGTGTACATGGTTAGAATTCAACCTATCAACCCATCAACCTGTCAATCAACTAACCAGACATGATAGACAACCCTAAATGAGTGTAAAAACATCAATGACCCATCCTAACCTAAGGGTGGAAGGAGCACCATGCAGTGACCCCTTCGGTGGGCCTCTTTCCCGATCGGCAAGGTGCCGCTAGCACTAAATCGGTGAACATTGAAGGGTTGTTACGGTGAGTAGTCACCGATGAGAGAGGGGCTTAATGTGGGCCCCACTATATTTCAACCAATCACACATTTATTGATTTTTCTATTTTTTTAAATAAAAAATTGTTTGGGTAAAGCACCCCTTGTTATTGAGTGCAAAGTGAGAAGTGAAGAAGAGTGTTTATATGGCATGAGATTATTCGCTACGAAAAAATTTACCACTCTCCATTTGGGGAGCACTCATTCCACCCTTAAAGGCGATAATTTTGCTTATAAATAAGTATATGTTACCCAGGCTCTATCCTGAGTCCACCCGGGTTTTCGTCCCACCGTGTGTTACGCCAGAGAGTTCTGCTCTTGTAGCGGGACAACGACTGTAAAGTGGCAGTCGGCGGTATGGTTTTCTGGGGGAACGCCCGAGTCAAATTCTGAAGCCAGCGTGGGCCCGATTAAGACAATATAGTCTAACTGGAGTGGGATAACATGGCTCTCTAATTTGGAGAGTGCGGTAGCTTAATATAAGAAAGTCGCCGTTCCAAAAAAAAATAATGGATTTTCAAATATAATATTATATATTAATTATTTTGATTTTGATTTCCCTCATAATATAATAAAATTTGAATTAATGCAACGAGGGGTAACAAGCAGGGTAAGATATATAGATTAAATATCGAGTAAATTACAAGTTTTGTCCTTTATGTTTATATCAAATTGAAGGCGCTGTCATTTTTTTCAAAGTTGTAAACATAAAGGACAAAACTTGTAATTTACTCTTAAATATTATTAATGTATTTGAAATTTCAATAAGAACTGTCGCGGTTCATACCTCTTCAACCCTAATTAGCCTCTTTGATCAATTGCTTCACCCATGAACGGCGTACAAAGGGCATTGACCATCGAACAACTGCTGGCCGTTTGGTCATACCGGACTTTTTCAATACGTAATGTTCTGTTTGATTCGCGTGACCAGGTATCAATTGAACCTCTTCCTTCAATTCGTTCAGTTTGATTCGGTAACATTTTCCACTTCCACAATGATGTGGAATTTAGGAGAATAAAAGCCACAACGAGATAACAGGGAGCGAGTTCTATAACTTTGAATTGTTTAACTAATTTATGAATTATGATACTCCCAAAATAAAAAGTATAACTCATTTTATTGAAATCTATCGCCATTGTTAATGTTTGTTAACTGATAAGTTACCAGTTAACTGATGCAATAACTTTATTATTATAGCACACCAATTTTTTAAATTTAGTGTATCTACATAACTGTTCATCTTGCTGGGAAGTTAATCCATAACTTTTAAGACGCCCCCCCTGGATTGACTTGGGTTAATTTGAGCCAAATCTTTTGATGAATTCAAGTTGTAAATCTGAACTTGTGGAATTGAGTCAGAGTGATAGAAGCTTTTGATGACTTATTTGTATGAGGTTTTGTTTATATTCCAATAATTGTACATTTGGTGTCAAATTGAAAAGTGAGTTAGGCGCGCGCCTAAAGCGCCTGGTGGAGGGCTAGGCGCAGATCCGTGTCTTTTTTCAAAAAACGCACTCATGCGCTCGCCTAGAGCTAGGCGCAGGCGCAGCCATCCACCGTAAAACAAAAAAAAAATAACAGCTTGAAATGGAACAATATAGAGGGTAGATGGAGAGGAACCTTGTTTAGCAACTTCTTGAAGGGGAGAGAAGAACCTGATTTACACTGTAGATCATGGTCGACACCAACGACGTGGTAGACTGGTGTCGGCTGCCCTTTTTGACAGAAAACCTAATTTAATAAGACAGACGGACTGCATTTTGTTGATTGTAGACTGGGCTGGCAGTCTTTAGTTTAAATAACTAAACTATTTCATAAAATAGACGGATGGCCCAATTAAATATCTTTAAATTGTTTTATTTTGTTACAAATACTCATCTATATACTATATATAAGCATTTCCCATGTCCACAAAGGTAATTTCCATTCTAATTTTTAAGACGGCATGCGAACAGTCATGACTTCTTCAGCTAATCTTTCATCCTTTCTCCCAAATTTTCCCCCCAACTCAATGTAAGTCGCCAATTGATTGATGATGAAACCGTCAGAGTATATGTATAATTAATTAGGTTTCACGCTTGAAATTCCTTCTTGCACATCGAAATCTTCAGCAAACTGAAGACAACCATTAATGTTTGAAACCGTCGAGCAATTATAGATATCATCAGTTAGGGGAATTTCTATTCAGAATATTCAATATGCGTCTCTGCAGGAGAGACGAATTTCTAGGTTATTCCCAGGCTTAATTTTTACCTAATTTGTTGTCGTTTTTGTTCTAATTTCAGGGTGAAATCTTAAGATTCGTATGTTTACACATCTGTTGGGTATTTCGATCGCTAGGGAAGAAAGAAAGGATGTGGATATATCATTTACCAGGTGATGGGTTATATATAGTATATAGATATTTTACAGTTTTGATATTTTTGTTGTGTATGATCTTAGGGTTTAGTTGGTATGTTGTGGTACAAATTTGCATAAATAATTATCTTGACTCTGTTTTTTTCAATTTTCAATTGTGGTATGCAAGTGCAATTTTGAAAAAGTATTCATCAACAGTTACCACAATCTTCACAGGCTATGCATCTACTGCTTTTTTCGGTCATACCTTGACTATAAATTTTATGCTAGGAATTTCTATTGTTTTCATTTCAATGCATCAAGTATGGCTATAAAAATTCATGTAATTATGCTCATCCTTGATGTTCAAAAATGTTACCGCGCTCTTCATTTTATGTCCAGTTCTTTTCTCCTGTTTCAGATGTTAAAGAAGAAAAAAATGGAGTAACAAAGCTTGAAATAGGTTAAACATAGTCTAAAGAGGGTTAAGGCAATCCAGGTCAAAGTTAAAGTATAGATCAACGTGTCAAGAATCAAACTATAGTGTGTGAAATTGGTTTTATGAAGGTGAGTTTTGGTTGAAAAGCCGACATGCAGACAAAACGAGTCTTTATTTCATCAGTAGTGGTGGGTTTTGGAATTGTGTCGGTATTATGGTGATCTTGGTTGGCAATGGGTGGCGTTGATTGGCCTTGATACAAAGCAGTTTAATGGTTGTGACGTTGATTTTGAGGTCATTTTATGGTTGTGGTTCAGCTTGGATATCTTTGTATCGACCATGGTGGAATGGTGTTGCTGACGTTTTTTGATAATAATTTCAATTAATACAACTGGTTTTTATGCAGAAAAGGCTGATGATGGCAATTTTGATGGTGGAGGATGACAATGGTGTCTACGAACCAAAAAGTCGAATCAACGTGTACGAGGTGTTAAAATAAAGCAAGGATAACAACAGGTTCTGTGTTTGTGGTATGATTCACAACAGTTTGGCAAGGGCACTAATTACACTAGCTGGTTACAAGAGGTAACGATCTGTTCAAGATGTTTTGAAACCTGATGTTTTTATATAAATAATTGTTGTTTGTTAACAGAAACTTTGAAGTTCATTAAGTGTTGTTTACATATGCTATACATAGATGAATAATGACACAGTAGATGACAAATCTTATTACCTTGGCTTGTACTTATTATATGGTTTGGGTTAATTCTTGCTATGAAGCATTCAGATATGCGATTATTCGTGATTTGACTGCCGCTGGTTTTGGTTTAAACAAATTTTGCTATGCGGATCAGACGGCCGAAGCATTCCTTGGAAGAAAGTCAAGGATGCTGTTGTCACAGTTCCGGGTAAGTAGATTTGGGTTTAATTTAAATGGGTTGTGTTCGTGTCAACTCGGGCGGATAACTTACTATTGGGTATTGTCTATGTACTTGATGTTTTAAGTATTTGTCTTTACACTCAAATGTATACCATTGTAAATTGTCGACCCGCCGCAATGCGATTTGCAGGTTGTGGTGTCTTAGGGATGGTCAGAATTTAATCTGCTAAAGCGATTTGCAGGCTCGGTTGTAACGCGAAAGCCGGGAAATCATTGGAACAGAGAGAAGCTATGGGTTGTTTTGCAAGGTCGGAACATGGCTTCTATACTGGTTGTAATGCGAAAGCCGAGAAATAATTGGAACAAGAAGTTGCAGGAGACCATCGGTCGTGAGAAGCTATGGGTTGTTTTGCAAGCTATGGGTTGTTTTGCAAGATCGGAACATGGCTTCTATACTGGAGGTCGATGATTGCAATGGCCACACATTCATCTAGGTTTCATAAAGATTATATTGTTTATTGAAATGAAATGTTGTTATCGATGTGCACATCAACATGAATATAATATGACAGATTTGTCAAAATCGAATAAACCATATATTTGGTACATAGGGTTGAACCAAATCAGTTTTTGTTTAAAATTTCTTACAATTTTATACTTAATTATTATGTTAACTATGATTATAAAATTAACTTATTTCGATAATATGATTGTTTTTTTAATAACATGATATTGGACACTTTGGGCGACTTTTGACCCATTAGCAATTTTTTTTTTAATTTTTTATAATCTGTCGAACATTATTAATGAAAATTATATGCTATGCAGTTTGACCCGACGCCTAGAAGAGGCGAACCTGATGTCACAAGAACACCTGATTTCTTAAAATATCTGAAATATCCGGTTTAAAATAAATAAAATATAATAAATAACTGCATAGTCGGATATCGATTCATTATCTGATCGGATATCCGAAATTTCGGATACGGGTTCAGATAGTGAAACGAGGTATCCGGGATATCCAGTTTTGAACACCCCTTGGCGGGTATTCTTGTGAAAAACGCCCAAGAAGGGTGTTAATCTCTAGATTTGCTTGTTTGATGTATTCAACAATGTTTTTAGTCTTTATGGTAAGTAGAGTCAGTGTCTTGCATCATCTTCTTAACGGGTTCTTTTTTATCGCAACACATCCAAACACTTGTTGAGTCATTACACTTGAGGGAGATTGAAATCAAGACCGTAAACTCTGTTGGATCATGGAGCAGAGGAATTACTGTGGTGGGGTCTGATTCAGTCAAATCGGGTAGCTTCAGTGGTCGGAGGAAGTTTGTTCAGACGTTTTCTCTTGCTCTTGTTCAGCCATTTTCTCATGCTATTGTTATGAATGATATTTTCACTATGTTAGTGAGGAAGACTTATCTGGTATTGCATCTGCTTCTTATAGTAGCTTCTTCAATTTATGAACATTCTTCAATTTATGAACATTCATAACAAACTGATAACTGTGACTTTAATTATAGGTGTCATATACGAAAAAGATGTCACTGATATATTCAATATCAAGAGAAACGACAGTGAAACCATTGAAGACTTCACGTCCCGGTTCACCAAAAAAAACCTCACAGATCCCACAAACTAGCGACGATATAAAGATATCGGCTTTTATTTATGGCGTATGTAACGATCAACTGGTGAAGAATCTAAAGCTAAACTACCCAAAAACATTCAAAGACATGATACATCAAGTTAGAGGTTTTGTTAAGGGAGAGAAGGCGTGTGCGTTACTGAAAGATGCAGAAACGCAGAAGCCCGCACGCGCTATGTGCCCCAAAAAGCGGAAGCGGAATACGGGCTCAAGGAGAGCAGCGTCGTTTCGAGGGTCCAGGCGAAACACTCTCACCATACCATCCTATGAGACATGACCGCTCCTCGCAAATCATGGATGGAACAACCTTGCGAACAAATGATTTCCAGGAGGCCCTCTTGTCGTTACGCTACAATGCTCGGTCATCGTCTCATTCGACGTAAGAGACATGTCCATTGGCGGATAAAATCAACCAATGTATCCTGTTGAACTAAGAATGACCAAACCTATTTTCCAACTAATATTTACATATGTAGAAAATTTTAACTTTTTGTGAGGTACCCGAAAACAGTGGGCACAGAATAACAATACTTTTGTAGACCATAGACGACACGAAAGTGATCAGTACGTTCACACACATGCAACAAAAAACGTCATCTACGCGTCTCACTCGAAGAAGGTTCAGCTTAAAAAAACTAAACACACAATACTATACATACTCTAATATTACCAACGTTTTAATAACCGGTTTTTAAATTGTACCCATTTAGGCTTTGAAACGGTTTAACCTGTTCAGCCGCGTTCTATTACATGGTCACACCGGGATCACTAACTAACCCTATAACGTCATAAAATGTGGCCATGAGAGCCGCGATGCTCGCAACTAAATGCTTACTAAAGGACCCCAAGCACAGGCCCTCGGCTGATGAGGTGGTCAAATGAGCAGCTTCAAGATTTGCAGAAAGCTGCTGATGTTTCAAAAAGAGAACCTATTCGGAAACACGGGGATGGCAAGCCTATTTGTTCTCGACTTGGTGATATATTCATGCCTGATATTATCGACTCCGCCGCAACGCGCGGGTCTCCCACTATATATTTAGAAGTATTAATTATTATTGATATTATTATATATATTTTCAAAAGATATTATGATTTTTTTTCTATTACATTTGTTTAAATAGTATTATATGTATTTTTTATTTTTTTTATTATGGCACCTTACTTAAAAAAGCTCTCGCTTTTTTTGCGCCTTGCGCCTAAGCTCTGGGCGAGGCCCTTGCGCCTTGCGACTTTGACAGCATAGGTACCAGGGGCTCTTTTCGCTGACTGTTTCTACCTTCAAAGGATTATTGGATGCCCAATATACTTACGTATGCATATATGTATGTATGTATGCATGCATGTATGTACGTATAGCTTCTTTACTTGTTATATAATACTTTGAACTTTGATGACTTGTTGCGGTATAATGCCAAAAATAAATGAGGTAGGGTTCATTTATTGTTGTGGCATATTTTTTTTCCTAATAATTGTTTGTCATAATCAAGCAATTTGATTTTTACCTTTGGATGGGCCAACTCATATCAGAGATGGAAGGGTCGAGGGGTGGTTCCAGTGTTCAACCTCTTGCATCACAACATTTCCCCAATGTAACCGATGGACATCAACGTTTACGGGTATTTTTCTATATAAATCTTTAGTGTTCCACCTATTACAAACCAATTTTCCTTAGTTTTTCTATAAAAATATTAGCCTGCTAGTGTAAAACTTTATTCATTTTTTTGTAAAATGATTTTTTGCACTATTATGACTAGAGTTTAATAAATATTTGTTGAAACTAAAATCTAGGTCGGAGATGAAGTTTTCCTCAAAAGCATTCTAAACTCTACCAAGATTGTAGCAAGAGGAAGGGTCCAGAGCTTGGACCCAAATGATCTAGTTGGTGGTACAAAGATTGGACTAGAATGGTGTGAGGTAAACATTCAAGTACCAATAAAAAAAAGATGAAAACTTGGTAAGACCATATGGTTTATTTTCTACAATTCAAGATTGTATTGGTGCATCCATCGCATGGCCCTATCCATTCATTTCGGTATGTATTTGGTAAACTTGTGATACAAATAATTTTAATATCATAGAACTTAATGCTTATACATAGATGGTTTATTTGTAGGTAGTCCATGAGGATTGAGGACGCATGATGACTCAAGATTTTATGCTTCTTATTTCTTTAATTACTTTTTATTTATTTGTTAAATGTTAAGACTTTATGTTAGATAATGTTATAACTTATTTATGGTTAGTGTTTTTGTTATGAACATGCTTATTTGGAATATAATGAAGTTTTATTTCTTTCATTAGTTGATGTTATACAATAACTATTAGGATGTTATATGTTGATGGTCTGTTTATAAAATTGGTTTTATAATCTTATTTGGGATATTAGGACCATTTTCTTGATATTAAAGTAGCTATAACATTACATCATAAAGGTCCTATAAATTAATTTTAAGGACGCTTGTATGTGTATTAAAAGATTAAAAGTAGGTAAATATTATAAAAGTGTCCTAATATGTTCTTTTTAGGACGCTATTTAAGTTGTCTATAGACATATTATGCGACCATAAAATTGGTTTCATAATCTTATTTGGTATATTAGGACCCTTTTCTTGGTACTAAATTAGCTATAATGTTACATCATAAAGGTCCTATTAATTAATTTCTAAGGACACTTGTAAGTGTATCAAAAGATTAAAAGTATGTAAGCACATGTTAGAACATCGTAAAAGTGTCCTAATATTTTTTATTATGACACTATTTTGGTTGTTCAAAGACATATTACGCGACCATAAAATTGGTTTCATAATCTTATTTGAGATGTTAGCACGTTTTTTTAGTTCCGGGACTTATTACGACCCCTTTACATGAAACACTTTTACCGTTGGTCCTATTAAATGAAAGGTCCTATAAACGAGCATTTTAGGATGCTTTTACGCGTACTAAAAACCCAGTTTTCTTGTAGTGAAAATGCAGGAAAGTTAAAGTGTTAACGGAAAGTAAATTGTTCAACATTGGCACGCAGGCCAGATAATTGTTTTTAAGAGCAAGGGGTTAACCTGTTAAGAGCTTCAACCGTGTCACATTACCTCCAACGCCTCCATCTCAATCCATATCTTCATCCTCGTCATCTCCTCCTTGGTTCGCCATGTACTCCCAGATGTTGCTGATGCCATCTTGCATGTCGGAGATGTTCCTCTCCATTGCTCTGACCCGGGTGTACGTGTTGTGTCACACCCCCAAAATCCACATGCGGAGTATCACCGCTTGGAGGCGTGACTGACCAGGATCAAACCACTAATCATATTGAACAAGTAAATAATTAATTGTAAAAGTCCAACCAACACGATTAGTGTCCAAAACAAACATAGTTTAAGTTATGAGCGGAAGCATAATATTTAAAACCAAAACATAAGTTTAAATATCCAAAGGTTTAACATGGCACACAGCTGTCCATGTCCCACAACGACTCTCCCCCATGCAAGCTCCAACTAAGTACCTATTGACCTGCAAAGCATGTAGTAACGAGTCAACAACAAGTTGAGTGAGTTCACGGTTGGGTGTTCATTTTAAGTTGTTCCAAAAACAGTTTCCTTTAACTGGCATCCTGCCGTGGGGGTTACCCCATAGTTGAAAATGTGATTTGTTTAACCCATTAACTCTGGCAATCCAGCCGTGGGGGCTACCCCATGATAGTTATCTGGCATTTCAGCCGTGGGGGCTACCCCGTGTATACACTAGACTCGTTACCATATCGACTACTGACGAAAGTCATGTTTAAGTGCCCTGAACTGTCAATGTCTATCATCATTGACGTGCCCAGATCCATTAGTTCACGCCCGTCCTCTGAGGCATGGTGTGAGGCTTGTCAGACCTAAATAGCGCTATCTAACTAATGACCCGCTCGCCATTGGCCCGGCGATTAAGTCGATATAAAAAGGAGGGACTTCGTGATAGAGTTTTGGTCTAGTAAAAGTTATCTGTCCGTAAGGACGAGGAATTACATTCCTGAACCAGTACTGTCCTACCCAAGAAAGGACGAGGAATCCATGTTCCTTAACCCCATTCCCAACCCCTGGGAATCCCATGCTTTGTAGAGTGTGAACTCACCTTGGTTTGCTCGGCAGATTACACAGAAAGGTCAAGTCTAGCAGCTAGTGGTCAACCACGTCCTAACATGGTTATCATACAAGTCAGGTTTTGGTTTCACAGAGTGCACATAAGTATCACGTAAGATAGCATGTAAGAACACACACGGATCATAGCAACACATATCATTACGTTCAACATAGCATTTTCATACTTGTATGGTTTTAGATATATTGGGCCGAACCATTGGTGAAGTTCACTAATCATAATACAACATACACTTCGGCCCATCATGTTGTGCGATTCAAATACCCACCCGGCCCAAAAGTCAAAAGCCCAACTAATAACATGCAAATGTCTTGCGCGATCCGGATGAGTTTGTACGATCCGGATAGCTTGTGCGATACATTTGGGTTGTGCGATCGGATCCAGTCCAGCCCAACAAGTATACCCGGCCCAACAGTTAATCAATAAAAATCAACTTGTGCGACCCAGCAGTCTTGTGCGACTGGGGTCCCCTTGTGCGACTGAGCTTGTGTGTTCGGTCTTGTGCGACTTGTTTTGAAATCCGAAATTTATGGAAAGCAGTTACATAACTTTTATCTTGCAAATCAATTTACCAGGTTTCCATTATTGCATAAAAAATCAATTAACAGTTTCTATCCTAACTAATGATCGATCAACCAAGAGATTATCAACAATTCACATGAACTTTAATCATAATCAAATCGACCTACATATTAACTATTAAACCACAGAATTAAAATCACACACACACACCTCATACTCGATTTACATGAACATGCCACAGATTATAAACATCATCATACTACAATCCAAAGCATAGAAACATAGCAGCCGATTTAACAGGCATTCGGTTTCTCAATCATTAACAACATCAAATAACTATTAGCCCTATATCGATCAAAATACTTTACATATGAGCCAAATCTCAACATTAACTAATATCATTCATAATTCACCATGCATTATTCATAAGTCATTGTGTGCGAATCATATAATCATCATATCATGTAACACAAAATCAATAGATATAACACTAACCGATTAAAGATGGGTGTGAGTGATCCGAACAAGAAAAGATCTTCGATGGAAAGGATGTTTGGCTGCCTTCGAGTTCGTGAGGGAGAGAGAGAGAGCACTAGGGTTTTTCTATGTGTGGTTGCAAATAATGAAAAGTGTTCACCTACTCATTAGGCTATGCATATGAGGAGTAGGCCGAACCCATCATGGGCTGCCTATGTGTTCCGAGTTCAAGGAGAAGTGGGCCGAGAGTTGCATGAGTCAAAGTCCATTGGTTTGTGCGTTCGGATGTCTATTGTGCGATTGGTTTCTTTCGTGTGGTAATACATACATATAAACAAACACAACAATTCACATTTAACATCACATTCAATGACATAGCATTCCATTTAATCATTCAATTCACATAGTCACAAAATGTTTATGTTTCATCAGGGTACAAAGATAGGTTCGGAAATACGAGTTGTCACATTATCCCCAAGTTGAAAGAAATTTCGTCCCGAAATTTAGCACGTATTCACTGAGGAAGCTAGTTAAGTTGCATGGTTTTCCTGGTTTTCCTGGGGTGTCACATCCTCCCCCCGTTGATCTGGAATTTCGTCCCGAAATTCCGTAGCTTCAGCCTCAGTAGTGGTTGTACCGTTTGCGAACAGTTGGGGATACTTTTGTTTCATCTGATCTTCGCGTTCCCAGGTGAACTCTGGGCCGCAACGTGAGTTCCAACGAACTCGAACGAGAGGTATCCTAGTACGCTTGAGGACCTTAACATCCCGGTCCGTGATTTCAACAGGTTCCTCGACGAATCATAACTGCTCATCGATAGTGAGCTCCTTCAAAGGAACTATGTGGGTCTCATCTGACAGACATTTCTTCAGATTCGACACGTGGAAAACGTCGTGCACTGCACTGAGTTCCGCTGGTAAGTTCAGTCTGTAGGCCACCTTGCCTATTTTCTCAATAACTTCGAAAGGTCCAACGTATCGTGGGTTAAGTTTGCCCCGTTTGCCAAAACGAACCACACCCTTCCAGGGTGAAACTTTGAGTAGTACACGCTCCCCAACCTGGAGCTCTAGTGGTTTTCTGCCCTTATCGGCGTAGACTTTCTGACGGTCACGAGCTGCCGCCATTCGTTGTTGTATCTGAGCAATTTTCTCTGTTGTGTCCACCACATGTTCTGGACCAGTAATCTGACTATCCCCCACCTCTACCCAACAAAGAGGTGACCGGCATTTACGCCCGTACAATGCCTCAAACGGAGCAGCTTTAATGCTGGTGTGGTAGCTGTTATTGTATGAAAATTCCACAAGTGGCAGATGCTTTTCCCCGCCATTGCCAAAATCAATTACACATGCCCTAAGCATGTCTTCGAGGGTCTGGATGGTACGTTCCGACTGCCCATCCGTTTGCGGGTGATAGGCTGTGCTCATATCTAATCTTGAGCCAAAAGACTTGTGCATTGCTTGCCACAGTTCTGATGTAAAACGTGCATCTCGATCCGAGATAATAGAGGTGGGCACCCCGTGCCTCGAGACAACTTCCTTGAGATATACTTCTGCTTGGGTGGAGAACTTATCCGTTTCCTTGATGGCCAAGAAGTGAGCCGACTTTGTGAGTCGATCCACGATCACCCAAATAGTATCGTTACCACGTTGTGATCTAGGCAGGCCAGTAACAAAATCCATGGAAATTTGCTCCCATTTCCATTGTGGTATCTCTGGTTGTTGAAGGGGGCCTGAAGGTTTCTGGTATTCTGCCTTGACTCTCGCACAAGTTAAGCACTTGCTAACGTAAGTTGCTATGTGGGCCTTCATGCTAGGCCACCAATATGTGGTTTTGATATCGTGGTACATTTTATCCGAACCAGGGTGCACTGAGTAGCGAGACTTGTGTGCCTCATCCATCACAAGCTCTCGTAGGTTGCCATAAAGTGGGACCCAAATGCGTCCTGTTACGTAGTAAGCACCGTCTTCCTTCTGTTCTAAGCGTTGTCTTGAGCCGCGTAGGGCTTCAGCCCTGACGTTTTCTGGTTTCAATGCTTCTACCTGAGCATCTCGTATTTGAGAAGGAAGACTAGACTGTATAGTAAGTTGTAAAGCTCGTACGTGCTTGGGCGCAGTGTCCTTTCGACTGAGGGCGTCGGCCACAACATTGGCTTTGCCCGGGTGGTATCTGATCGAGCATTCGTAGTCATTCAGTAGCTCGACCCATCGTCGCTGTCGCATATTGAGTTCCTTCTGTTTGAAAATATGCTCGAGGCTTCTGTGATCAGTGTAGATGGCACATTTAGTACCATACAGGTAGTGTCTCCATATCTTAAGTGCAAAAACAACCGCTCCTAGCTCTAGATCGTGTGTAGTGTAGTTCTTTTCATGAACCTTGAGTTGGCGTGAAGCGTATGCTATAACTTTATCCCGCTGCATCAATACACAACCAAGACCCTGAATGGATGCGTCGCAGTAAACCACGAAGTCGTCTGTGCCCTCTGGCAATGAAAGGATAGGTGCACTGCAAAGTCTATCCTTTAAGTGCGGAAACGCTAACTCCTGTGCATTTCCCCAACGAAAAACAACGCCCTTCTGCGTTAGTGAAGTAAGAGGCTGTGCAATCTTGGAAAAATCCTTAATAAACCTCCTGTAGTAACCTGCCAATCCCAAGAATTGGTGAATTTCCGTTGGCGTACGAGGTGCAGGCCAGCTCTTGATTGACTCTACCTTGGATGGATCAACGTGAATCCCATCCTTGTTCACTACATGGCCTAAGAAATGGACTTCACGAAGCCAGAAGTCACATTTTGAAAACTTGGCGTACAGCTGTTCTGTTCGAAGGAGTTCCAAAATGAGTCGTAGATGCTGCTCGTGTTCCTCCTGACTCTTAGAATAGATCAGGATGTCATCGATGAAGACAATAACGAACTTGTCTAAGTAAGGCTTGCACACTCGATTCATCAAGTCCATGAAGACCGCCGGTGCGTTTGTTAGCCCAAACGGCATGACCAAAAACTCATAATGTCCATAACGGGTTCTAAAGGCTGTTTTAGAGACGTCCTCTTCTCGGACTCTCAGCTGGTGATATCCCGATCTCAAATCGATCTTTGAATAGTAGCTCGACCCTTGCAGCTGGTCGAACAAGTCGTCAATGCGTGGAAGAGGGTAGCGATTCTTCACAGTCACTTTGTTCAGTTCACGGTAGTCGATGCACATTCTGAACGTACCGTCTTTCTTCTTCACAAATAGCACTGGAGCTCCCCAGGGCGAAGAGCTAGGACGAATAAAACCCTTATCTAAGAGTTCTTGTAATTGCGTAGATAGCTCTTTCAACTCTGATGGAGCTAAACGATACGGTGCACGAGCTATGGGTGCCGCTCCAGGAGCTAACTCGATTTGAAACTCGACTTGACGATGAGGCGGGAGGCCAGGTAGTTCCTCAGGAAATACCTCAGGATAGTCGCGTACAATCGGAAAGTCTTCTATCTTTTTCTCTTTCTTCGAGGTGTCAGTAACGAGAGCCAGAAAGGCAGTTTGGCCCTTACGCAAACACTTTTGGGCCTTAAGGGAAGAAATGATGCTCATAACAGCACCACTCTTGTCGCCACGAATCATAAGGGGTTCTTCACCTGGGCGGGGAATACGGACAATCTTTTCGTTGCAAAGAATCTTTGCGTGGTGTTGGGATAACCAGTCCATCCCAATGACAACGTCGAAACTACCCAGAGTGATAGGAAGGAGGTCGATCGAGAAAGTGTGATCAGCAAGAACAAGACTACAACCTTTGATTACGTGTGTGACCTCTATACTTTTACCATTAGCTAACTCTACAGCGTGTTTGGGATTCAAAGGTGTTGGGGTACGCTTAAGCAATTGACTAACTTTTAGGGACACATAACTAGTATCAGCACCCGAATCAAATAAGACAGTAACGTAAAAGTCGTCGAGAAGGAACTTACCCGTCACGACATTGGGATCGTTCCTAGCTTCTCCCTGGCCAATAACGAACACACGACCCCTTGCCCCATTGCCATTGTTGCCCCCGTTGTTCCCATTCCCCTGATTATTGTTGTTATTGTTGTTCTGGTTCCTGTTCAGCTGGGGACAATCTCTCTTGAAGTGGCCTTCAGCTCCACACTGAAAGCACCCCTTGTTATTACCCTGCGGCTGCTGTTGCTGGCGTTGATTTCGTTGAGCTTGTTGTTGTTGATGATTCTGGTTTGCGGGGTAAAGACTTCTACAATCCTTCGCTGCGTGGCCTGGCTTGTTGCACCGATGACAGTTACCCCTGGTGCATGGCCCGCTGTGATGTAGGTTACAACGATTACATTTAGGGTGATTCCCCTTGTACACACCACGGCTTTGGCTGCCAGATGATTGCTGACTAGGACTCCTATAGTCGTCAGTCTTTCTCTGCTGAGACTGAGATTGCACAGAAGTTGAACCTTTGCTTGAAGCCCCATCCCATTTTCTCTTGTTGTCACTAGGAGCATCTGAAGTAGCTGTAGCACTTATACGCTTTGGTAACCTGTTCTGCTCCACCGCCTGATCCGTAAGACGGTGAGCCAACTGAACAACCTGCTGGATAGTGGCGAGGTTCGCTGAAGTCACACGACTTTGGATTTCTGGCACTAAGCCCTTGAGAAAAAGTTCAATACGCTTAATTGGAGGATCCACCATAGTAGGACACAATAAGGCAAGCTCATTCGACCTCTTAGTATATGCCTCAATTTCTGACCCCGTCATCTTGAGGTTGTAGAACTCGACTTCCAGCTTATGAATGTCGTCACGACTGCAGTATTCCTCCTTGATCATCTCTTTAAAATTGTTCCATGGGGTGGCGTTAGCAGCAACCAACCCCAGCATTTGGACTTGAGCGTTCCACCATGTGAGAGCTAGACCCTCAAGAGTACCAGTAGCATACTTCACCCTGCGTGCCTCAGGGCATTCACACATTTCGAACACAGATTCTAGTTTCTCAAACCAGTGGAGGAGACCTACAGCTCCTTCAGTGCCGCTAAAAGTAGTTGGTCGGCAGTCCATAAAGGTTTTAAAGGTGCACACAGGTGGCTGAGCATGCTGACCTGTTGTGAGTGTAAGAAAGGACAAAGTTTAACACAAGGATAGGTTCACGAGAGTAGGATCTAAAAATCCTAGAATGAGTTTTAAACTGCAGGGTATACCTCCTGCCTGGGCTGCTGCAAGTGCCGCAGCAACCTGTTCGTTGATCAGAGCCGTCAACTGGGCTTGAGTCATGTTAATGCGTCCAGACATAATCTTCATATCAAGGGAAACATGAGTGAGAAAGGTTCGCGGAAGTGCGATGACAGAAGAGAGTAAGCACACACGTGTTCAAGCAACAGTAGCTATACTAGCTAATCATACCATGAGCAAAGTTCTACGTAATCTAGCAAGTAGGCAATGTAAGCATAAATTATATCACCTAGAATGTTGAGCCTTGCACGTGGAGTGAAGCGTCGTTGTGGATCGTAGAGCACTGTATAGGTTATAGTCTGGTTTTAACAAAAACGTTTTCCTTTATTAAAACCAAGTTCTCTATAACCAATGGCTCTGATACCAATCTGTCACACCCCCAAAATCCACATGCGGAGTATCACCGCTTGGAGGCGTGACTGACCAGGATCAAACCACTAATCATATTGAACAAGTAAATAATTAATTGTAAAAGTCCAACCAACACGATTAGTGTCCAAAACAAACATAGTTTAAGTTATGAGCGGAAGCATAATATTTAAAACCAAAACATAAGTTTAAATATCCAAAGGTTTAACATGGCACACAGCTGTCCATGTCCCACAACGACTCTCCCCCATGCAAGCTCCAGCTAAGTACCTATTGACCTGCAAAGCATGTAGTAACGAGTCAACAACAAGTTGAGTGAGTTCACGGTTGGGTGTTCGTTTTAAGTTGTTCCAAAAACAGTTTCCTTTAACTGGCATCCTGCCGTGGGGGTTACCCCATAGTTGAAAATGTGATTTGTTTAACCCATTAACTCTGGCAATCCAGCCGTGGGGGCTGCCCCATGATAGTTATCTGGCATTTCGGCCGTGGGGGCTACCCCGTGTATACACTAGACTCGTTACCATATCGACTACTGACGAAAGTCATGTTTAAGTGCCCTGAACTGTCAATGTCTATCATCATTGACGTGCCAAGATCCATTAGTTCACGCCCGTCCTCTGCGGCACGGTGTGAGGCTTATCAGACCTAAATAGCGCTATCTAACTAATGACCCGCTCGCCATTGGCCCGGCGATTAAGTCGATATAAAAAGGAGGGACTTCGTGATAGAGTTTTGGTCTAGTAAAAGTTATCTGTCCGTAAGGACGAGGAATTACATTCCTGAACCAGTACTGTCCTACCCAAGAAAGGACGAGGAATCCATGTTCCTTAACCCCATTCCCAACCCCTGGGAATCCCATGCTTTGTAGAGTGTGAACTCACCTTGGTTTGCTCGGCAGATTACACAGAAAGGTCAAGTCTAGCAGCTAGTGGTCAACCACGTCCTAACATGGTTATCATACAAGTCAGGTTTTGGTTTCACAGAGTGCACATAAGTATCACGTAAGATAGCATGTAAGAACACACACGGATCATAGCAACACATATCATTACGTTCAACATAGCATTTTCATACTTGTATGGTTTTAGATATATTGGGTCGAACCATTGGTGAAGTTCACTAATCATAATACAACATACACTTCGGCCCATCATGTTGTGCGATTCAAATACCCACCCGGCCCAAAAGTCAAAAGCCCAACTAATAACATGCAAATGTCTTGTGCGATCCGGATGAGTTTGTACGATCCGGATAGCTTGTGCGATACATTTGGGTTGTGCGATCGGATCCAGTCCAGCCCAACAAGTATACCCGGCCCAACAGTTAATCAATAAAAATCAACTTGTGCGACCCAACAGTCTTGTGCGACTGGGGTCCCCTTGTGCGACTGAGCTTGTGTGTTCTGTCTTGTGCGACTTGTTTTGAAATCCGAAATTTATGGAAAGCAGTTACATAACTTTTATCTTGCAAATCAATTTACCAGGTTTCCATTATTGCATAAAAAATCAATTAACAGTTTCTATCCTAACTAATGATCGATCAACCAAGAGATTATCAACAATTCACATGAACTTTAATCATAATCAAATCGACCTACATATTAACTATTAAACCACAGAATTAAAATCACACACACACCTCATACTCGATTTACATGAACATGCCACAGATTATAAACATCATCATACTACAATCCAAAGCATAGAAACATAGCAGCCGATTTAACAGGCATTCGGTTTCTCAATCATTAACAACATCAAATAACTATTAGCCCTATATCGATCAAAATACTTTACATATGAGCCGAATCTCAACATTAACTAATATCATTCATAATTCACCATGCATTATTCATAAGTCATTGTGTGCGAATCATATAATCATCATATCATGTAACACAAAATCAATAGATATAACACTAACCGATTAAAGATGGGTGTGAGTGATCCGAACAAGAAAAGATCTTCGATGGAAAGGATGTTTGGCTGCCTTCGAGTTCGTGAGGGAGAGAGAGAGAGCACTAGGGTTTTGCTATGTGTGGTTGCAAATAATGAAAAGTGTTCACCTACTCATTAGGCTATGCGTATGAGGAGTAGGCCGAACCCATCATGGGCTGCCTATGTGTTCCGAGTTCAAGGAGAAGTGGGCCGAGAGTTGCATGAGTCAAAGTCCATTGGTTTGTGCGTTCGGATGTCTATTGTGCGATCGGTTTCTTTCGTGTGGTAATACATACATATAAACAAACACAACAATTCACATTTAACATCACATTCAATGACATAACATTCCATTTAATCATTCAATTCACATAGTCAAAAAATGTTTATGTTTCATCAGGGTACAAAGATAGGTTCGGAAATACGAGTTATCACATGTTGCTTGCCATATTGTAGGTGTTGCGGGTGCACATAAGGTTTTCCTGCAAGAGATCATGTAAGCTTTGAAAATTAGGAAAACCACCTCCTTCAGAGGATGATTGTCCCTCATCACCATGATACTGGTACTGGTACTGGGGAGGAGGACAGATTTGTGGGGCGTGAAGGACGAGAGCCTCTTATGGGTTCCAAACATGTCCCTGAACCATTTGAAATCGAACCATCCCGTCATTTGCTTCGCTGATGATTCCCATTGAGCGGCATATGACAAGGTCCACTTTACCCGACCATGGGCCCTTCTTAAAGGACCTTGGCATCTTTTGCACGAAGTTTTTGAAAAGGAGGTAGATCTGTGACACCTGTGTCACTTCAACCATCATACAAATACCAAACCAATAAAATATTGTGTTTCATACTTGGGATTTGTATAAATATGTGCATCGTTTGCACATATCAATTCTTGATCGAATTCGAGCTTTAAATCGCTTTCTGGGAAGTTATACGCGAACTGGTGCGTAAACGTTATCAGTTTAATGCGACAAACACTCCGGGACAGCAATATAAGCTTAACATGCCTTAAATAACCTTTACATAACTTAGAAATAAGTTTTGAAGGCTTTGGTATGGCAAAAACAAGTTTATTCACTTACAGGGACTATTTGCGTCAACTTGCAAAAGTCTGCCGTTTCGTAAGGCAACGTACAGTCTGGAACTTGATCATAAGCTAAACATACCATAAATAACCTAAACATAGCTTAGAAATAAGCTTTGATAGGTTCGGTGTGCGAAAATATGCTTATTTCATCCTACAGGGACTAAAAGTGTCAAAAACGACGTAAGTTTGCACTTTCGCGCATATCTTACGTTCTGACCACATCTGGACATCCAAAATTTTTGTACACACTAAAATATTTTTATTTTAGTGATCGGCATGCAAAAAATTCATTCGTTTCGCAATTTGGATCGTTTTCGCGTCCGTTACGATTTCCGTCGTAATTAGCCGAACAACGCAATTGTACGACCAAACGAACCGACATCCGAGATATTTTTGAGCATATTTTAAGTTCCCTATACTTTAACTTCATTTTAGAGCTTTGAAATGGGGTTAACGGGGCTTAAACGTGTCAAAAATGCATCAAAAATCAAGTTTCTCAAGTGCAGGGACTAAATTATCAATTTCTGAAAGTTGTTAGTCTCCAAGTAGCGTACGGACCATATTACCCATATCCTTACAGTCCGTAAGGCATGCCCAGTTCACAAAAAATTCACAGCAGCTTCCCAGCTCGTTCTTGAGGCCCTTGTTTGCAATTTTCATGTTTTGGGGACCAAGTTAACACCTTCCCAAGCATGTTAGCTGGCCCATAACACTTGTATGGTTGAGATTTCTTGCTTCTTGGCCAAACAAACACTTGTTTTGATCTTGTGAGTTCATGACAAGTATAAATAACCATCAACTCTCATTTGTTCTTTGCTCATTCTTCTCATTCCTCCTCTACATCTGCTTTGGAGAGCTTCCTAATCTGATTGGGAATTTATTCTTAGTAGAAAAGATAGCAAGGACCTTTAGTGAGCATTCTTTCATTCTTTTATTTATGTTAGTGCAGAAAGTCAAACAGTTTGGCCAACAGTTTGACTTTCGGTTTTGACCATCAATTGGTCAAGTCAAAGTTCAACTAAACTTTGTAACGTGATTGTAATCACGATGGTTATAATCCTTAGTGATTATGCCTACTGATTACCACGTTAACTAGGTGTAGTGACGAGTCAAAGTTTCGGTCAAAATGCGTTTTAGCACGCATTTTACAACGGAACTACTTTTAGGTATCAAAACACCTTGTTTTGATACCAAATCAGTTTCTAAGTTAGTTAAACATGTTTTGACCTATTTAACTCGTCACTACTAGTTTGGTGCTTGTTTAGGGTCGTAAGCTAAGCGGTCTAAACAACCGCTTAGACTTTCGAACCCGACCCGTTTGGTCGATCTTTAGGATCCGACCAAGCCTAGTTAGTGATCATAGTTGCATAGGGAATAACCACTGAGGTTATACCTTATGATCACATAGGATTGGTTAGTCATTTGCTAGTTAGCTTGTATGCTTATAAGAAATGACCAAAACGCCCTTTTGAAGCATAAATCTGTATTTTTGCTTATGTGAACATATTTTTGACATTTAATCAGATTTAGTAACATGTTTAGGCATAATTGGGCATATAAGACTTGACATAGCACATAGATAACCATCCGAGCATAGTTTTACGCAAACGGCGCATTATAGTAGCTTATACTACCATAATGAGTCAAAACGGGTTAAAAGCACTTAGGTAGACTTCCAAATCAGAATGTTAGGTTTATTAAATCATGCCATATGAGTTCCAATACTCATTTGATTTATAGAACCTCATTCTATCCTATCTCCCGATTTAGGATCCGATTATTAACATAGTCAACCATATTAGGTACCGTTTGATTCCGTACTCTCTCTAGCTTTGCTTGGTTGTTGTTCAAGACTTCTAAGCACCCACAAGTGAGTACATAGTTCCCCTCTTTTACTGTTTTTGATGTTTTGGGGTGAAGCATGTGTACCTATTTGTTATGTTCACGATTTCAAAGTATAATTGATTATACATATTAGTACCTATCTTTTGACAAACCAAATGATTATTTATGATCTAAACATTGATTTTTTCAAAGATTATAAAACAAATTGTTGGATAGTACATATTTTGTTCACCAGACCGATTGGTAGTATGATATAGCGCTATAGGATTTGACACCCCATTCCTGTTGTCATGGAATGTCTGAAACCAATTTGTTTCTCCATCCAAATAGGGATTGCCTTTGTGGTATCCATATAGTCTCAAAGGTGTATTTTGATGCACTAGGTCTGACTGAATTCTTAAATCACATTTTATTTGTATATTTTATTATACTCCCAAAAGTATAGTTTGATATACTCTCATGTGTGATATAGTACAAAACAACATATATTTTATTAAACTACCAAAACATATTTTAAATATGTTATTATTCAACCAAAACATAGTTTAATATGTTTATCAATCCAAAGTATACTTTTGATATACTACCAAAACGATTATTTTGACTACTAAAGTATATTTAATATACTATCTGTTTAACGATTTTGAAACCGAAATATATTTTGATATATTACTTAATCGACTTTCTTAAAACCAAAGTATATTTTTATATATACTACAAACATTTTATTCAAAACATTATTTTATAAACTCAATTTACTTGATTATTTATTATGCATCATTCTTTTATATCATCAAATTTCTCATAAGTTTTCACATGATTTTATAAAGAAAACATTTTTAGGTTCATGACTACTTTTTATTAAAAACATTCTTTTAAACTTATAAGTCATGAATCATGCATAAACAAAACCTATGTATCTCACAGGCATTTTTATGCTGACGTACCTATTTTTACACATGTTTCAGGTTCTGCTATGTGATGATTGTTGACGCATGCTATACATAGGATGGACTCGTGCCTTAGCGACTTTAAAACTTGAAAGATAAAAAGTTGTATTTATTTGATTTGTTGGAAACAAAGAGTTCAATAAAACGAAATTATTTAATCCATGGTTGTGAAACAATGATTCTGTTACAACACCCCCCGACGTTTCCGCCACGTTTTGTTGTTTTACGTGGTCGGGGTGTGACAGAAAAGTTGGTATCAGAGCCAATGGTTATAGGGAATTGGGTTATTAGTAATGCTTTGACCTAGACTATAACTTTCCTAGGACCCTAACACAAGTTATCTTGTGTTTAGTTTTAAAAACAATACTGTCACCTATCCTTAGGTGACAACCACAACAAGAACACAAAATTCGAATCCGCTTTGAAAATCAATCATCTGTTCTAGGATGATTTATTGTAAGGTTTTGAACCTTCAAAGTTTTCAAAATCTCGTCAAAGTTTGGGTCTAAATAATGTGAACACATGCAAACTGGAAGAGTGAATGCATGTACCCAGAGTTTTTTGTCTAAGGCTAGAGTGTTCGTACAAATCCACAGTATCGGAACAGTCACTCTTACCTGGGAACTCTTGGGGTGAGTGTTCACTTATAGGCGAGCATGTCTTCGGTGAAACATTATAATGATCCATTTACTTTGATCAGCCACTGCGTGTCGTTTGTTTGTTCGAGGTAAAAAACAAATGATCGCAATTTTTATGCGTTCTGTTTTCATTTCCCTTGTTTCCTCCCATGTCTTCCATTTTCTTCATAATGCCTCTTCATCGCAACAAAACTCGAGTGTCCGGACCAGGTGCTACAATTGCCCAACAAATAGGCGTCGTACTCCAGAAGACCGTTGATTTAGCTATCACCATGACTCGTCTCAGGGATGAAGTCGTGCAAGGGAACCGCTCCTTGGAGCAATCGATGCAACCGTCATCATCCAAATCAAATACCCTGTTACAAATGTACCCACGGTGGACGATGGAGACATTTGGTTAACATGTGTCGCTTTGCTGTTCAAAGCAAAGCAGTTGCAAACCCTGTTGATGCTTAAACTTCAAGTTCTGCTTCATATGTCGCCTTGGCATATCTAGCGCCTCAACCTCATGAACTTTCTACCTTGTGTATCGACTTAAGCACGCCTAGTGCAAGGTGTCGAAGCACCTCTTGTTACACAAATTCCAAAATCCATGTAGGATCTTTCTATCCTCATAATTATATCCTTGTGGATGAATATCACTCAAATCGAAGACCTTAATTGAATTATTCGTATGCCTTAATACGTACATTACGATTCAATAAGGACAAAGCCGAATTCTTATTAAGATCTTCCTATCTTCATAGTTAGATTCTATTGATTAAAGTGCCAAATGGAATCCACGGATTGGATTCCTGGCGTGCTTTAAATATCCATGTCCAAAGATAACAAAGTAAAGATCAAGTTAAACAATTATGTGATTATGTGCTTGTGTGTTTTCTTATGTGTTTTGTGTTTTTATGTGATCCATCCAAATCCTCGTAGAATCTTCCATATCTCATATGAGGGATTCATAGTAGGATATCAAAAGGTACTATCTTGAATCCATAATGGACTTCTACGTCGTAGTTAAGTCCCTTGGATTATAAAGTACTATTCTATAATTGGACCCCTTGGGTGGTCTGGTTAAACAAATTGATTCAAAATTCTGGTTAGAAATATCATGTGATGATATAGTTGAAAAGATCCCTTAAGTGATCAATTTAAAAAGATCGTACGACGGTCTAGTTAAGAAGATCATGTGTTGATCTAATTAAAAAGATTGTTCGTTGATCTACTTAAAAAGATCCTTTGGTGGTCTAGTCAAGCCGCTTCATGTTTATTCGATTGATTTTTTTCCCTACACATATTGAAATGAACTGTGCGGACTGTGCAAGGAATTACATAATTATGGATGCATACATAATTATGGAATTCAGTGCACAGAAACCACGGCAAGTTTTGTCATGTGTTAAGACCTATAGGGATAAGAATAACGAAACGAGAACAATGTAGAAAGGAGCATGGTGGATACGCCGCTGTTACTTCCTATATATAAGTGTTTCTTATTACATTGCGAACGTAGCGTTATTTAAGTTATTAGAAGTCCTGGACTTTGACCAATGTCATTTTATCTTAAACTCTCCAATTCTGATTTCAAGCACACACAAGTTTCCTATGATAGTCTTCATAAGAAACGTTCTTCTGTCGGTAGTTCGAAACTCCATGTTTTGTTACTACAAGGTCTTCACTTTGAGAGTTGAAAATTTCGCTAAAAATCCTAACATGGCCTAGAGTTTTACTTAGGGTTCGAGGGATTTATTCGAAAGCGAAACCGTTCCAGTTGTCTTCACAAGTTTCCTCTAAAATTAAATTTCGGGACGAAATTTCCTAAAGTAGGGGAGACTGTGACACCTGTGTCACTTCAACCATCATACAAATACCAAACCAATGAAATATTGTGTTTCATACTTGGGATTTGTATAAATATGTGCATCGTTTGCACATATCAATTTTTGATCGAATTCGAGCTTTAAATCGCTTTCTGGGAAGTTATACGCGAACTGGTGCGTAAACGTTATCAGTTTAACGCGACAAACAATCCAGGACAGCAATATAAGCTTAACATACCTTAAATAACCTTTACATAACTTAGAAATAAGTTTTGAAGGCTTTGGTATGGCAAAAACAAGTTTATTCGCTTACAGGGACTATTTGCGTCAAATTGCAAAAGTCTGCCGTTTCGTAAGGCAACGTACAGTCCGGAACTTGATAATAAGCTAAAGATACCATAATAAACCTAAACATAGCTTAGAAATAATCTTTGATAGGTTCGGTGTGCGAAAATATGCTTATTTGATCTTACAGGGACTAAAAGTGTCAAAAACGACGTAAGTTTGCATTTTCGCGCATATCTTACGTTCTGACCACATCTGGACATCCAAAATTTTTGTACACACTAAAATATTTTTATTTTAGTGATCGGCATGCAAAAACTTCATTCGTTTCGCAATTTGGATCGTTTTCGCGCCCGTTACGATTTCCGTCGTAATTAGCCGAACAACGCAATCGTACGACCAAACGAACCGACATCCGAGATATCTTTTAGCATATTTTAAGTTCCCTATACTTTAACTTCATTTTAGAGCTTTGAAATGGGGTTAACGGGGCTTAAACGTGTCAAAAATACATCAAAAATCAAGTTTCTCAAGTGCAGGGACTAAATTGTCAATTTCTGAAAGTTGTTGGTCTCCATGTAGCTTACAGACCGTATTGCCCATATCCTTACGGTCCGTAATGCATGCCCAGTTCACAGAAAATTCACAGCAGTTTCCCAGCTCGTTCTTGAGGCCCTTGTTTGCAATTTTCATGTTTTGGGGACCAAGTTAACACCTTCCCAAGCATGTTAGCTGGCCCATAACACTTGTATGGTTGAGATTTCTTGCTTCTTGGCCAAACAAACACTTGTTTTGATCTTGTGAGTTCATGACAAGTATAAATAGCCATCAACTCTCATTTGTTCTTTGCTCATTCTTCTCATTCCTCCTCTACATCTGCTTTGGAGAGCTTCCTAATCTGATTGGGAATTTATTCTTAGTAGAAAAGATAGCAAGGACCTTTAGTGAGCATTCTTTCGGTCTTTTATTTAGGTTAGTGCAGAAAGTCAAACAGTTTGGCAAACATCTTGACTTTCGGTTTTGACCATCAATTGGTCAAGTCAAAGTTCAATTGAACTTTGTAACGTGATTGTAATCACGATGGTTATAATCCTTAGTGATTATGCCTACTGATTACCACGTTAACTAGGTGTAGTGACGAGTCAAAGTTTCGGTCAAAATGCGTTTTAGCACACATTTTGCAACGGAACTACTTTTAGGTATCAAAACACCTTGTTTTGATACAAATCAGTTTCTAAGTTAGTTAAACATGTTTTGACATGTTTAACTCGTCACTACTAGTTTGGTGCTTGTTTAGGGTCGTAAGCTAAGCGGTCTAAACAACCGCTTAGACTTTCGAACCTGACCCGTTTGGTCGATCTTTAGGATCCGACCAAGCTTAGTTAGTGATCATAGTTGCATAGGGAATAACCACTGAGGTTATACCTTATGATCACATGGGATTGGTTAGTCATTTGCTAGTTAGCTTGTATGCCCATAAGAAATGACCAAAACGCCCTTTTGAAGCATAAATCCGTATTTTTGCTTATGTGAACATATTTTTGACATTTAATCTTATTTAGTAACATGTTTAGGCATAATTGGGCATATAAGACTTGACATAGCACATAGATAACCATCCGAGCATAGTTTTACGCAAACGACGCATTATAGTAGCTTATACTACCATAATGAGTCGAAATGGGTCAAAAGCACTTAGGTAGACTTCCAAATCAGAATGTTAGGATTATTAAATCATGCCATATGAGTTCCAATACTCATTTGATTTATAGAACCTCATTCTATCCTATCTCCCGATTTAGGATCCGATTATTAACATAGTCAACCATATTAGGTACCGTTTGATTCCGTACTCTCTCTAGCTTTGCTTGGTTGTTGTTCAAGACTTCTAAGCACCCACAAGTGAGTACATAGTTCCCCTCTTTTACTGTTTTCGATGTTTTGGGGTGAAGCATGTGTACCTATTTGTTATGTTCACGATTTCAAAGTATAATTGATTATACATATTAGTACATATCTTTTGACAAACCAAATGATTATTTATGATCTAAACATTGATTTTTTCAAAGATTATAAAACAAATTTTTGGATAGTACATATTTTGTTCACCAGACCGATTGGTAGTATGATATAGCGCTATAGGATTTGACACCCCATTCCTGTTGTCATGGAATGTCTGAAACCAATTTGTTTCTTCATCCAAATAGGGATTGCCTTTGTGGTATCCCTATAGTCTCAAAGGTGTCTTTTGATGCACTAGGTCTGACTGAATTCTTAAATCACATTTTATTTGTATATTTTATTATACTCCCAAAAGTATAGTTTGATATACTCTCATGTGTGATATAGTACAAAAAAACATATATTTTATTAAACTACCAAAACATATTTTAAATATGTTATTATTCAACCAAAACATAGTTTAATATGTTTATCAATCCAAAGTATACTTTTGATATACTACCAAAACGATTATTTTGACTACTAAAGTATATTTAATATACTATCTGTTTAACGATTTTGGAACCGAAATATATTTTGATATATTACCTAATCGACTTTCTTAAAACCAAAGTATATTTTTATATATACTACAAACATTTTATTCAAAACATTATTTTATAAACTCATTTTACTTGATTATTTATTATGCATCATTCTTTTATATCATCAAATTTCTCATAAGTTTTCACATGATTTTATAAAGAAAACATTTTTAGGTTCATGACTACTTTTAGTTAAAAACATTCTTTTAAACTTATAAGTCATGAATCATGCATAAACAAAACCTATGTATCTCACAGGCATTTTTATGCTGACGTACCTATTTTTACACATGTTTCAGGTTCTGCTATGTGATGATTGTTGACGCATGCTATACATAGGATGGACTCGTGCCTTAGCAACTTTAAAACTTGAACGATAAAAAGTTGTATTTATTTGATTTGTTGGAAACAAAGAGTTCAATGATTCAATAAAACGAAATTATTTAATCCATGGTTGTGAAACAATGATTCTGTTACAACACTCCCCGACGTTTCCGCCACGTTTTGTTGTTTTACGTGGTCGGGGTGTGATAGAAAAGTTGGTATCAGAGCCAATGGTTATAGGGAATTAGGTTATTAGTAATGCTTTGACCTAGACTATAACTTTCCTAGGACCCTAACACAAGTTATCTTGTGTTTAGTTTTAAAAACAATACCGTCACCTATCCTTAGGTGACAACCACAACAAGAACACAAAATTCGAATCCGCTTTGAAAATCAATCATCTGTTCTAGGATGATTTATTGTAAGGTTTTGAACCTTCAAAGTTTTCAAAATCTCGTCAAAGTTTGGGTCTAAATAATGTGAACACATGCAAACTGGAAGAGTGAATACATGTACCCAGAGTTTTTTGTCTAAGGCTAGAGTGTTCGTACAAATCCGCAGTATCGGAACAGTCACTCTTACCTGGGAACTCTTGGGGTGAGTGTTCACTTATAGGCGAGCATGTCTTCGGTGAAACATTATAATGATCCATTTACTTTGATCAGCCACTGTGTGTCGTTTGTTTGTTCGAGGTAAAAAACAAATGATCGCAATTTTTATGCGTTTTGTTTTCATTTCCCTTGTTTCCTCCCATGTCTTCCATTTTCTTCTTAATGCCTCTTCATCGCAACAAAACTCGAGTGTCCGGACCAGGTGCTACAATTGCCCAACAAATAGGCGTCGTACTCCAGAAGACCGTTGATTTAGCTATCACCATGACTCGTCTCAGGGATGAAGCCGTGCAAGGGAACCACTCCTTGGAGCAATCGATGTAACCGTCATCATCCAAATCAAATACCCTGTTACAAATGTACCCACGGTGGACGATGGAGACATTTGGTTAACATGTGTCGCTTTGCTGTTCAAAGCAAAGCATTTGCAAACCCTGTTGATGCTTAAACTTCAAGTTCTGCTTCATATGTCGCCTTGGCATATCTAGCGCCTCAACCTCATGAACTTTCTACCTTGTGTATCGACTTAAGCACGCCTAGTGCAAGGTGTCGAAGCACCTCTTGTATCGACTTAGAGGCTGCACACGTAGTCAAGGGTTGTAAACTTATTCTCGCTGACCAGGCCTTCTCTATATACCTTATTCCTATCGTCTTGGGTGCGAGCTTTACAACTCACTATACATTCTAGTCTTCCTTCCCAAATACGAGCTGCTCAGATAGAAGCATTGAAACCAGAAAACGTCAGGGCTGAAGCCCTACGTGGCTCAAGGCAACGCATGGAACAAAAGGAAGACGGTGCTTACTACGTAACGGGACGCATTTGGGTCCCACTCTATGGCAACCTACGAGAGCTTGTGATGGATGAAACACACAAGTCTCGCTACTTGGTACACCCTGGTTCGGATAAGATGTACCACGATATCAGAACTACGTATTGGTGGCCCAGCATGAAGGCCCACATAGCAACCTACGTCAGCAAGTGTTTGACTTGTGCGAGAGTCAAGACGGAATACCAGAAACCCTCAGGCCTACTCCAGCAACCAGAGATACCACAATGGAAATGGGAGCAAATTTCCATGAATTTCGTTACTGGCCTGCCTAGATCCCAGCGCGGAAACGATACTATTTGGGTGATCGTGGATTGACTCACAAAGTCTGCTCACTTCTTGGCTATCAAGGAGACAGATAAGTTCTCCACTCTAGCAGAAGTATACCTCAAGGAAGTTGTTTCGAGGCACGGGGTGCCCACCTCCATTATCTCGGATCGAGATGCGCGTTTTACTTCAGAGCTGTGGCAGGCGATGCACAAATCCTTTGGCTCACGATTAGACATGAGCACGGCGTATCACCCTCAGACGGACGGACAGTCCGAGCGCACTATTCAAACCTTAGAAGACATGCCTCGTGCATGTGTAATCGACTTTGGCAACAGCTGGGAAAAGCATCTGCCACTTGTGGAATTCTCGTACAATAACAGCTACCACACCAGCATTAAAGCTGCTCCGTTTGAGGCATTGTACGGGCGTAAATGCCGGTCACCTCTTTGTTGGGCAGAGGTGGGAGATAGTCAGATCACTGGTCCAGAACATGTGGTAGACACAACCGAACGAATTGCTCAAATACGACAACGCATGGCGGCGGCTCGTGACCGTAAAAAAGTCTACGCCGATAAGGGCAGGAAACCACTAGAGCTCCAGGTTGGGGAGCGGGTACTACTCAAAGTTTCACCCTGGAAGGGTGTGGTTCGTTTTGGTAAACGAGGCAAACTTAACCCACGATACGTTGGACCTTTTGAAATCATTGAGAAAATAGGCCAGGTGGCCTACAGATTGAACTTACCAGCAGAACTCAGTGCAGTTCACAACGTTTTCCACGTGTCGAATCTGAAGAAGTGTCTGTCAGATGAGACCCACATAGTTCCTCTGAAGGAACTCACTATCGACGAGCAGTTACGATTCGTCGAGGAACCAGTTGAAATCACGGACCGGGATGTTAAGGTCCTCAAGAGCACTAGAATACCTCTCGTTCGAGTTCGTTGGAACTCACGTCGCGGCCCAGAGTTCACCTGGGAACGCGAAGATCAGATGAAACAAAAGTATCCCCAACTGTTCGCAAACAGTACAACCACTACTGAGGCTGAAGCTACGGAATTTTGGGACGAAATTCCAGATCAACGGGGGGAGGATGTGACACCCCAGGAAAACCGGGAAAACCATACAACTTAACTAGCTTCCTCAGTGAGTGCTTACCAAATTTCGGGACGAAATTTCTTTCAACTTGGGGATGATGTGACAACTCGAAATTTAGAACCCTTCATTGTATCTCGATGTAACATGCTTGAACATATGTGACTAATTAACTTGTCGGTTTAATGAAAGATATAAGTAAATTTATGTGATTATGTGTTGTGCTTGTATGCATAGTGTGTATATATGTATAAGTGAGCCGAGAACCATGAACCCGACTCGAGACCATGCGGTCTCGAGTGAACAGTAACAGTTGGGCCGGATTGGGCCATACACCCCTTTTTAGCCCACTCGAAACCCTTGTAGGGTGTACCACCCAAACCGGGTATAAAACCCCCATCCACCCTTTTTCCCTTACACTCTCACACACTCTCTCCCTCACTAAAACCCTAGAACTACAAGACCTCCTCCCCTTTCTCTCGGACCAAACCGGTGATAACAAGGACACTCGGCTCGATTCAAGCTCGGAATCATCACTCGAAAGCTCACCCATCGACTCTTCATACCCTCACACTTCGAGTCTCTACCGGTTAGTGTTCTAATGTGTCCTAGGTGTTATATGTGTGCTAGATGTCATGTGTTCTTGATGAATGAAACATATGCTTAACCTCTTTTGTATGATCTTGATTGACCTAATGAGTAAGAATCATGAAATATATGAAGATTGTTGTTGTTCATCTATGATGTAGATGCTTGGTTTCTAGATAAAGTCATGGTTAGGAAGAATAGAGTGGTTTGTTAATGATCATGCTAACTTGACATATGAATAAGTAGAAAAATGTTTGAATATGGTGCTATTATGTTCTCGGTTGGATGTGTGAATGATGAGGATCGATGGTGCATTAAACTAGGTGGATTATGCTAGCATAAATCGGTTTAAATGAGCATGTTTGTTTAGGATGAAAACCCTAAAGATGAACTAGATGAATATGTGTTGAATATGGTATGAAGATTGGATGATATTTGAAAATGCTTGTTTTGATCCATTTTGGTTAAGTGTTAGACAAATAGACATGTTTGTAGAACCTCATTGGATAGTACATAAAAATCACAACAGTGAAATTCTGTTGGATAGTACAACGCGGGCAGATGCATCAGAATCAGCAGGTGAACGAGTCGAAACCACTGGTCTCGACTCGAGACCATGAAGCTACAACTCGAGACCGCAACGGTTGCGACTCGAGACCCAGACCAAGCAACTCAAAAACGGACTTCAGGGACTCGAGACCATCAAGGTCTCGACTCGAGACCACATCGTGACCACTCGAGACGGGACTCGAAACCTCGGAGGTTGAGAGTCATGCCTGCACCACTCGAGACCAACCATTACAAGTCGAGACCTCCTGGTTGCGACTCGAGACCGCATGTTCTCGAGTCGGGATCACCTTGTCTCGACTGGGCTGCTCACTTCAGTTATTGGGCCACAACGTGATCTGTTTGGGCTGCCTGTTTAACTGAACTATGTGTTAGTTGTTACTGTTGACTGATCCAATAGTAGAACAGGCCCAATAACTCAACATATAACTGTATGCATGCTATGTGTTAGACTATGTATAAAACATACGTGCATTTCTTGGTTTGAACCTGACTCGAATGGTATCTATGTTAGGACGTGGTTGACCACTTATAGCTTGACCGACTTTCTGTGTAACTGCCGAGCAAACCAATGTGAGTTCACACTTTCTTCAAAACATGGGATTCCCAGGGTTGGGAATGGGGTTAAGGAACATGGATTCCTCGTCCTCTCTTGGGTAGGACAGTGTTGGTTCAGGAATATAATTCCTCGTCCTCATGGACAGATAACTCGTACTAGACCAAAACTCTATCACGAAGTCCCTCCTTTTTATATCGACTTAATCGCCGGGCCAATGGCGAGCGGGTCATTAGTTAGATAGCGCTATTTAGGTTTGACAAGCCTCACACCGTGCCGCAGAGGACGGGCGTGAACTAATGGACTATGGCACGTCGGTGATGATAGACACCGACGCTAAGGGCACTTAAACATGACTACAGTCAGCAGTCGATATGGTAACGAGTCTAGTGTATACATGGGGTAGCCCCCACGGCCGAAACGCCAGATAACTAACACGGGGTAGCCCCCACGGCTGGATTGCCAGAGTAAATGGGTTAAACAAATCACGTTTTCAACCATGGGGTAACCCCCACGGCAGGATGCCAGATAAAGGAAACTGTTTTCGGAACAACTTAAAATGAACACCCAACCGTGAACTCACTCAACTTGTTGTTGACTCGTTACTACATGCTTTGCAGGTCAATAGGTGCTTAGCTGGAGCTTGCATGGAAGAGAGTCGTTGTGGGACATGGACAACTGTGTGCCATGTTAAACTTTGAAACAATTGAATTTACGTTTTGATTTTAAACGTTATGCTTCCGCTTGCTACTTAAACCATGTTTTGTTTGGACACCAATTGTATTGGTAGAACTTTTATAATTACATGCATGCTTGTTCAATATGATTGGTGGCTGGATCCTGGTTAGTCACGCCTCTAAGCGGTGGTATTCCGCTGGTGGATTTTGGGGGTGTGACAAAAGAGGTCACAATATCGTACCGAATGAGGGTTACCACAAATGGTACAATAGTCTTCCCTATAATCATCCTCCTCATAGTGGTAGTTGTAATCTCCTGAGTATTGATCCATAAGAATCACTCAGCAGACCACAACAGAGTCTCGGGACCAGAAAACAAAAATAAAAATGGAAACAGAGGCTGAGCACGACCCCCTGTTCAATGAGCACGGCCCCGTGGTCAGGTTCTGTATCTGGGCATTTTAAAAAATGTGACTGGTTTTGTGTAGCACAAGGGCGTGTTTAGTGAGCACGACCCCGTGTTCAGACTCTGCATCTGGGAGTTTTGTAAAAATTATAAAGCACGGGTGCGTGTTCAGCGAGCATGACCCCGTGTTCAGTCTACTGTAATGCAAAAACTATCTAAAAATGAAAAATGTGCGCGCGATTTAAAAAGGTTTTTAAAAACTGATTAGGCCGTCGATTTTAAGCTTTATTAAAATCCTTATGTCCCCGGCAGCGGCGCCAAAAACTTGGTGTGTGTTGGGTGTAATATATTTTTAATGATATTTTAAGCCCTTTTTAACACGTTAGTCAAGTTTTAAATTTATAAAACACGATATTCTACTAACACTAAACACACACATGGGCAAGTGCACCCATCGTGAGCGTAGTATAGCGTTGGTAAGATACCGAGGTCGTCCAAGGACACAAGAGCTTTTAGTACCGGTTTATCCTCAACGTCTAATCAAATCAAAAGTTTTAGAAAAGGTTTTAAACATGAAAATAATAACTAAAAATGCTGAAAATAAAAATAAAAGAAAAACGGATAGACAAGATGAATCACTTGGATCCGACTCGCCTTTAATGTAACCTTTGATGATTTCCGCACTTTTGCACTTTTTAAGAAATTATCTTAGTTATAGTAGTAGGCCCCTCTTTTGAAGGTGACGTTACCCTCAACCCAGTGGTTTGATTCAGCAAGGATACAATCCCAAAGGGTCGGAATATTAAAAGATAATTAATTCAGTTATTAATGCGTAATGTGGTAGGCCCCTCTTTTGAAGGCGACGTTACCCTCCGCTAAGTGGTTTGAGTCAGCAGGGATACAATCCCAAGTAGCCGGGTTAATGTAGTAATAGTAGTTTACATATGAGGGGATCAAGCCATTCGCACCCCCGCCATCCAATACCAGTGGGTATTGAAGGAGGTCCTAGTAAGCTTGGCCCAGGTCCTTGCAGGATCTATACACTGAACAAGGCAAAAACCTTACCAAACCATTCCCTTAACCCCCGACCAGGTAGCCAACATATCTCTATATAGACCGTAGAGATATGAATGGTGAAAGTCTTTTATTTTATATAGAAAGTAAAATAACGCCAAGACACCACGGACAAATGATAAGGAAGTTTCACCTTCAACATAAGAAACTAGTTATTAAAGTCATTAATACAAAACCAAAAAAAAAAGTGCGAAAAGATTAAAAATCAAAAGTATTACATTAAATGCTTGTCTTCACCAAGTGATATAAGAGACTTAGCCAAACATGGCCTTTGATTGACAAGAACTCTTACTATCAATCTTGGATCCCGAGACTACTACACACACTCTAAGGTGGATGATGGATGATGGTGGTGGATGTGGGTGTTGTAGTGGTGGTGGAGTGGTGGTGGAGTGGTGGTGAAGTGGAAGAGAGGTGGTTTGCCAAGGGATGCCTTTGAAGTGAACCAAGCACCCCTATTTATAGCCTGCACAGAAGCCCGGGCACGGCCCCGTGGCCATCCTCTTTCTCTTTCTTCATTAATTGCAATTGTTTGTATTAGGCTCCACATGCCCCCGTTTTCGCTGGGAAGGCCCCGTGTGTAGAAGCGTATCTGTACTATCAAGATTTGCAAGATTCTGCGAATCTTAGCGTTGACCACGACCCATGTTGAGCTGGGCACGCCCCCGTGCTCGGAATATAAGCTTCTGTAGCTTTGTCATTTTCTTCAGACTTCTGATGTCACACCCCAACCGATGGCGGAAACATTGGGGTGCGGCACTAAGCGTTCAGATTTCTCAAAAGTTTCCATAACACTAGATATTTCGATATAGATTAAATAGATTCAAACACCAACCAAAATCAAACCAAAAGTATCGAGAGTTACATCAAGTTTCAAATATTGTTCTTGACTTAATTAAATTAACTAGGTGAGTTTCTAAGCATCATCCTAGCTTGATTCATGAATCCAACATCCTATCAAACTGCGATTATAGTGAACTTTTAAAAATAGAACGTCGAAAAAACATGGCTAATTTAATCAAATTTATATCGCTCTTTTGTCACACCCCGATATTTCCACGTATTACCGGTGGGCCCGGTGGGGGAGTATCGTGACGTAGTTGATATCATCATAGTCAAACAACACAATTTTAAATGCACAGCGGAAGCAGAAGATAAATATATTACAACCCGATATAAAGTAATATCAAATATTACAACGGAATGTAAGATGGATCCACAGGCGGATCTTAAATAGAAAGATAACACTATTCAACAGACTTTAACATCTAAAGCTTGCGAGACTTGATTATTGATGCCTGGAGTAGCCAGCTTATTACGTATAGTACCTGCATTTAGCCTTTTTGGAAAATATGTCAGTTTACACTGGAAAATACAATTAACTGACTCATTTTGAAAAGTTTAATAAAATTGGTTTGGATGCACGTGGCACAAAACTCTTTATAACTTGGAATAATTATTTGAATATAATACTTGTAAAAGAATTACATGTTTCTTATGCGTTCAGTAGCCAGATTCGTGCCGGGTTAAAGATTAATAGACACACCACATGATATAGTCCCGCGGCGGGTTATTTCCGAAGGCGGCGATTATACCATATTATTTATTTATGCACTGACGGGTGTACGCCTACACCCCGTGCTAAGGTCGTGGCCATTTCGTAAAATGATGCCAAGGATATCCGGGACATGGTCATTAACCCCCAAAGGCTTTTAAGCAACAAAACATATTTTTAAACGGGTCATCTCGATAATACTTAACCACCAATCGATTAAGGTCGAATGCCCGACCAAGCGGTATTTTATATACCGTACCCCAAGCCCGTATAAGGGAAAATAAGTTAAAAGTATTTACCTGAGCTAAATATAAATTCAATCCCAGCCGTATATCAAATCAGCAAGTACAGATAGCTTTTACTGGGCTCCTAAATCTGGAATGAAAGTTTTTAATAACCTATTAGAATCCTAACGGGTCTTTAATTAAGCCTATGCTTAGACCGGTTAGTTTTCAAAAGGAAGATACGGTTCAAACGCATGATAAAGCGAAGACCAGAATAGAACATGATTTAGACCCGACAAGTTTAAAGACTTGTATAATATGGTTAATCTAAACACATTCTGGATTTTGAGGTAAAAACAATAAGGTTTGACCCGTTTCGGCTAATTTATGCAAACTAGTTACATAAACCGAATCGAACGCGCACGAAGCGTAACGGGTAACCATAAGAGTCATATACAGGTTTCCTAAGTTAATATGCCTTAAATATGTTGTTATATCAGTAGGATACCTTCCATTATGCCCAAAACGAGTTTAAATCTCAATTTAAGCCCCGTAGGGGTATTTTGGTCATTAAAAAGATTATAAAAGAGACTAATTTTAATTCTGAGACTCGGGTCTGAAATAATCAGGAAAACAACTTAATTTAATAGGTTATATCAGCTGGTGATAAGTCTTATATGCCAAAATGGTTTTAAACCCATACTAGGTGTTTAATACGCGTAAAAAGCCGTTTTAAGCAATTTCCGGGTTATACAGGAAATCTGAGTTTTCTGATCAGGTTATAAAGTTCAAAATACTTCATTTATTATACAAAATCAGTAGCAATTGGATTGGTGTCAAAATACTATGTAAAACTCATTTTATACACAAAAAGGGTATAATCGGTATTTACCGAATCAAGGCCATAACCTTAGGTTATGATCAGGTTAAAAATAATTAAAAATCTTCAAAAATCTCAAAATAATATATTACATCAGTGGGTAAAAGGTTTGATGTCAAAAATTGGGTTTAGATAGGCTTTACGCTAATTATGCCTTTTAATTAACAAAAAAGCTTTCAAATTACGCTATTGAGCATAACTCCTAATCTAGACCTCCAACTGATGTGAAATTTTAGAGACATGTTTATAAATCAGTAATAAAGATTATGGTCCTTTCACATTTACAAAATTCTCGTTTTATGGTCAAAAGGGCATTATGGTTAACATTAAGTAATTAAAGGAAACGTGTAAACGAATCGGACAATCAACGATTCAACAACAGAGGGTTATACTATCATGTAACCTGGTCCTAAGGAAGCTCTAAGGCATTTCCAAACCCATCTAAATCGGGTCAGAACTGAAGTCAAAGCAAAAATCAAAGTTTTGCGACTTTCGGTTCCGAACCGAGCCTAAACAGAGAATTGTCGGATCAAACAAGCTTAGACCAGTTCTTATACTTATTACCAAGTTATATAAGTGATAAAATAGGTTACACGCCTTCTACATTGCTAGTTATGCGTATATTCAAAAATTAGGATCCTGTTGACTTTTTATAATAAACTTTGACCTGACAATTGATCTAGTTAGAGTGGGAATCAGAGAGTGCCCTTTTAAGGGTGTAATGCCCACATAATTACCAACTTATAACTACTTTCAATTTGACTAAACATCAGACCATTAATGATCAATCGATAAGTCAAACCTTAATTATGACGGTTTTAAGTTGACAGTTTGGCCCCTGAACTTCCAAACTTGATTTTTAACATGGTTTCTTGCACTTGTAACCCCCAAACTTGACTTTTAAGGACTCCAAGTCATAAACCAATGTTGTTAAGTCCCCGGTTATTCATGCGATCACCGAAAAGTCTTAAATTCCAACGTTGATGCTTTTAACCCCTTGTATACGAATTTTATCATAACTTTCTCATACGATAACGAAACTTGGTGAAAATTTTATCATACCTTCTAGTGAGCATAATTAATCGTTACAAAGCTTCGGGTTTGCTAAAAGGCCACTCAGAGGTATACTTTAAACATGTTGACACATTTAACCCCTGTAGTTTGTAATCTCTCCCTTTCTTTCATAATTAGCTTCGTATGGTCCACGATTCATTCGTTTAAGGGTATAAACATCATGTAGGGTTATTGTAAAGTATATTTATTCATTGTTGACATTTTGAACCCTTATATTCACATACTTTCCTTGTTTGTCAACTTTAGTCCTTCTAATCAATCCTTTACACGTTTTAAGCTCATGACACGTGTCGAAAAATTTTGGACATGAAAATTTCAAGGTGTTACATCCTCACCCCCTTAAATGAAATCTCGACCTTGAGATTTGTTAAAATGCTGGAAGTACTTTTTGTCGCATAATGGACTTAACTTCTATAACATATCTGGAGTCTTTCCAAGCTCCCAAAGTGACCCCTATATTAGGTACATGTATCCTTATGGAGCTTCTTAACCTGTCGATCCTCAATCGATACAGGATGCTCATCACATCATAACTCTGCATATCATTATGTGATAGTGCTTCTTGACTTATTGGCGAAACACATCCTTCAGTCACTAGTGTGCAATGTATTGCAAGCTCCGCCAAGCTCGTTAAATAGGTTTTAGCTTATAAGCTACTTGATCTTGATACATTCGATTTCCTTCGAATGATTCTATATATTCAGAGCTTAACTAGCCTGATAATTTAACAAATTTGGCACACCCTTCCTGGGTGATATCTTTTGTTGAACCTTATTTCTTAACAAGAATTTAGGAGGGTTGCTACTTTCATAAATTCTTGATTTCCTGCCGAATACTGGCAACTTAAAGATGATTAGGGATTTGTATGATCTTATCCGTTGTTTCCAATGCAACTTTCAGATCCTGATAAGTGGACTTCCCAAAGTCTCGTCCATCCAAAGGATGTTTTGATATTTCATCTATACAAGGTCTCCAAAGGAGCAGCCTTGATACTTATGTGGTAGCTATATAGAAAAGCTTAATTTAAGGTGTGATGGTTATTCCAACCACTGCTTAAAACTAATCTTAAGGAATAGCTAATCCTTGTCGTTAGTCGAACAAATCGACGATCCTGGGCAGCTGATGGCAATTCTTAATTGTTGCCTTAATTAGGGTTGCGGTAATCAATGCATAAGCAAAATGAACCGTCTTTCTAAATTAATTATACCGAGTTCTCAGAATATTGGGTTAGCTATATGAACCCTCTATTTTAAAACTTACTTAATCAGGGTTTCGATTCTCTCAATGATGGTACTAGCCGTCTTGGGGATTTCATAATAATAATACAACCCTAAATGGGATGTAAATCTTAACTCTACTTGCCTCCCCGGAGGTAAACAGGGTAATCTTAGGAGAAGATAATCAAGATACAAGGTGGTTACAGAGAATTTTCCCAACCTCAGGCTCCAGTTCATCCATCATTGCTTGTGTCAAATAAGTGACAAATTTATGTTACGAGTCCATGAATTCCTTAATCGGGAATATTTACTTGGACAATTCCATTCTGGATGTCTTCTTTGAATACCATTAGCTAACTTTAGTACCATATGACCATCGAAACATCTTTGTGGTCCCATGCATTAAACCTCCATACTGATCAGGCATGGAAGCAATCTATGGAACATATTAAGATACACCAATCTTCATATGGCGCTTTTATCATCCCATCTGGTATTCGTAATCGATTGAGATCAAGGTGACATCAATTATATATGCTGACGCACTTCCTCTAGAGAGGGGATACTTCTAAAATTCTACTACTGAGGGTTTCTAATAGAAGGAATGGTTCTTATGATTTTTGCCTGTAAGTTTTACCTTACTCTTAATATCTGGTGTTCTTATAGAATATTTCTAAAATTTTGCTAAACTTATGGTCTTATGAGAGACTTAGCAGCCCCTGAAACCAAATGTATCTCCTAGTAATAAAATCACAATAAGGGATTTATCTAGTGTTATTGTTAATGTGGACTGCCTCTAATCATTCATCAGGAGGGTTAAACGCCTCCATTCTTAATCCTTCTAAACTTAGCTGAAAAATCTTTGACATATTTTAGGGCAGTCTCAGCTTTGACTGGTTGTTTCTTTATCTATACAACACGAGTAGCTGAGGTAGATCCATAATGGATTTATAATGTGCAGGCTTTGAAACCTTAATGTGCCCTCTCATTGCCGTTGCTAACACCAATAATTATTGCATTAAGCTTAGATTTTGGGTAACTGAATAGGACACTATCTCAGCCAATGCATTAAAAACTTGTAACATACTGTCTATAACCTAGAACTTTTATGGCGAGAGTCAGAAAATTCTTATTCCATCTTTTTCCATTTTGTGGTGTGGATGATGGGTTTTTCTAATAAGGTCCTTAAAACTTGGACCATCCCATAATGTATAAGAGAATCCTTCTTGTGGACTTCATTAATGTCCTCACTAATCAAAGGTATTGCCATCGAATGACTGTGACGCACAACTCACCGTGTGCTTTCCAGCATGACCGCTGATATACTTAATGGTTTCCTCTTCATTCAACAATTTCCTGTAATCGATGGCCCCCTTTTACCATTGAAGTCTCTTGACTTCCAAGAGACGAAGTACTTTTAAGTACATCCTAAAAGGAATGGGCTCCTTACCATATATGATTTTGTTCGAGTTATTCTTCGCATTTGGAGTATGAATAAAACTCTTCTTATGAGCAGTGACGTGAGTTTTTAGAGTAAGCAGCATCCGGCTTCTTGAACCTTTTCATGACTTTTTCTCATAGCCTTTCTAACAGCTGCGTTAATTACAGTTCTGGAGATTAACTCCATTAACTTTGAGGTTCATATTTGATGCATCATTAACATTTGTCGCATCTCTAGCATTGCACTGTTGTTTGTCTCTTCTGAGTTTTCCATACTCGAAGCTTTGGTATTAAATACCAAATTCAGCAAGTACATATGCAATCCATACCCTATGTCTCCTTGAATTATTAAAGGCTCACCATAAGGAGTCTTGATAATTATTTGTTTCTTATCACGTAAAGTATGGGGTTGGTTACAGGATGACCAACCCATTTCTATTATTGCATCGAGTCCCTCTGTTTTAACGGAAGAAGGACAGTGGAAAAGAATGATTCCTAATGGATATAAAACATCCATCTAATATTGCTGAAGCAGTCTCTGAGGTACTATCGGTCAATTTTACTTTATACTTAACGCTTAGAGTTTTTAACAGGCAGATTTAATGATTTTTAAAATCTATTGTCTACGAAAGACTTGTCTGAACCTGAATTAAATAATACTCTAGCATGAGCGTTATTGGTAAAGAGAGTACCTGTTGTGACATTTTCATCCTGAATAGCCTCTTGAGCATCCATTCGAAAGCTTCCAGCTTTGGTCTTCTTAGCCTCCCCAGGCTTCTTGGTTTTGTTTGGGCAATTAGTTTTGATGTGCCCTATTTCATTGCAACCATAGCAGGTTGCGTCCTTTATGTCTTGGCACTCCAAAGTCTTGTGCCCTTCCTTATTACAAATTCCACAAGGCTTAGCTTGTGCTTTTAAAGTGCCTTTTCCTTTAGTCGCCTTCTTTGGGCAGCTGGTCTTTATGTGCCCTTTTTCTCCACAACCATGGCAGGTCGAATCTTCCATCTTCTTGCAATCCAAGGTCTTATGCTCCTTGAACTTGCAGATTCCACAAGGTGAAGGCTGAGATTCAAATCTGCATTTCCCGAGGTGGTATTTCCTACAGGTTTTGCATCTGGTCTTTTCACCGGTCTGCTGTTTGTCCTTCAAATCCTTGCATTCATGGGTCTTATGATCCGTCTCCTTACAGATGACACATCCCCTGGTCTAATCATAGAAACATTTTCCGAAGTGCTTCTTCCCGCATGTTTTACATTCGGGTTTTGCCTCCTTTGGTTTGGACTGGTTATAGCTTGAACCGGTCTAACCCTTTTTGTAACCTTTATTTGGGGTGTTTTCGCATTTTTGCTTATGATCCTTTAATACACGGTCCACCACGTTGTTTACGGCTGTATCTATCATAGCCTGTAACTCGGTGCTTGTTAAGTTCAGTCTTGCATCTTCATTCTGATCAATTGGATGATTGTGAGCTTCAGAGGAGTCAGTCATGGTGAACCTTTGAGGGCTACAAACCAGGGAGTAATAATTGGTTTAATTATATGGTGAATTGTCGAATTTGATGATTAAATAGCCATGGTACAAATAAGCCATATAGGCGAATAGATAGTATTAAATTTATTTGATTATGTTTTGCCTAGGTTTTTAAATAAACCATCTTTGGCATTTTAACGGAATATCATCTTTCATATCTATAGACAGGGGACATAAGTCACGACTGTCAATGTCGTACCGACATTTTATATAGCACAAGGGCTTGTTCCCAAGGACTTTTGATGGCACAGGGGCCTTGTCACTAGGGAAAAATTTAAAACATAATGGATGATTCCTTTGGATCGGAAAATTTCATAGTTCATTGTCCTGACAAGAAGTTATGAAATAAAACTATCTTTTTCATGCATTCATCTTTGCCCGTAGGTATACATCCCAAAATGGATGTTTTGATGTGTACATCATGTTCGACGTTTATTAGCCAAGATTCCTATTGATCGTTTATGCTAAATAAGGGGTTTGGAAGTTCCTAATATAAAGATGACAAGTGTGATTTTATTGCATCACCTTTTTCAGGAGTGTTAACATGTTTTCAGATGTTAACAAAGATCTGAATCTCTTTTAAACAGGTTTTACCATCGTAGCCAGGTCTTTAATGACATTCAAGCTAGGTTATACCTTTTAAGATTCTCTTTTAACATGTATACTGGCAGGGAAGGAATGATACTTATTTTATTCAGGATTTTTATCTTAAATCCTAATTTATAAGTTAATAATAGCACAAATGGCCTAGTCACGTAGAAAAGTTTAATTTATAAGCCCAGATTTTATGGAATCGAGGCATTAAGGTTTGAATCAAAGTTCATTACCTTTTCTTGACAGGGAGTTGTAGGCTACGACTGTCTTTAGTCTCAGAGGACGTTAATTATAGCCCGTAGGCACTTCATCCTTAAGGGATGATTATATAAATAAGGGAAATTAGAATAACCCACTTTAAGAATGACTTATGTGATTTTATCGAACCAAGTCTGCCAGGAATATTAACATGTTACAGATGTTAACAAGGATTTGAATCTTTCGAATAGGTTCTACCATCTTGGCCTTGTCATACATGCTAGGTTTACCTTTAAGATTCTTTTAATATATAACGCAGAACAATCCTAAATTGAGATGTTATTAAGGATCTGAATCTAATTGAGGAACTGCCATCTTGGCCCTGTCTTAAAACAACACATGGACTAGGTCTTGTCCTTTTTAGAATTTGCCATTTTATTATAATGGTAGATCTTATAAAAGGAATGCTATTTTAATTTATTTCATATATTATATATATTGGTAAGATGAAATTTTTGATAAAGCATTCCAAGGATTTTAAAAGTACAGAATTTTCCTGAACGGGACTTGAAAGAAATGATGTTGTCCATGAAGAGACTGAAGATATGTATGCCCTTATAAGGACTTACTAAGGAAACGAACTTTTGTAAAAGGAGCTTCTTCTTCATTTCATTTCATTTCATTTCTGAATGCTCTCTCCTTGGTTGCACGTTAAACCTAGTCGCGGTACGAAGCTCGGCCTTCCCTAGGCTCAAATGGGGAGAATTTCCATTATGGCTTCTTTGCTTGGCGATATATTAAAATATATAAAGTTGTAAGCAATAATCCTCCGAATGGAGACGAGAGTATTCCTATGTTAAGTCTAGACTCAGAAAGTCAAGGAATGTGCTACTGTGTCACTGAGATTAAACACCAAAGACTAGTGTTTAATTCACTCAGTGTTGGCTCTGATACCAACCTGTCACACCCCGATATTTCCATGTATTACCGGTGGGCCCGGTGGGGGAGTATCGTGACATAGTTGATATCATCATAGTCAAACAACAAAATTTTAAATGCACAGCGGAAGCAGAAGATAAATATATTACAACCCGATATAAAGTAATATCAAATATTACAACAGAATGTAAGATGGATCCACAGACGGATCTTAAATAGAAAGATAACACTATTCAACAGACTTTAACATCTAAAGCTTGCGAGACTTGATTATTGATGCCTGGAGTAGCCAGTCTATTACGTATAGTACCTGCATTTAGCCTTTTTGGAAAATACGTCAGTTTACACTGGTAAATACAATTAACTGACTCATTTTGAAAAGTTTAATAAAATTGGTTTGGATGCACGTGGCACAAAACTCTTTATAACTTGGGATAATTATTTGAATACAATACTTGTAAAATAATTACATGTTTCTTATGCCTTCAGTAGCCCGGTTCGTGCCGGGTTAAAGATTAATAGACACACCACATGATATAGTCCCGCGGCGGGTTATTTCCGAAGGAGGCGATTATACCATATTATTTATTTATGCACTGACGGGTGTACGCCTACTCCCCGTGCTCAGGTCGTGGCCATTTCGTAAAACGATGCCAAGGATATCAGGGACATGGTCATTAACACCCCAAAGGCTTTTCAGCAACAAAACATATTTTTAAACGGGTCATCTTGATAATACTTAACCACCAATCGATTAAGGTCGAATGCCCGACCAAGCGGTATTTTATATACCGTACCCCAAGCCCGTATAAGGGAAAATAAGTTAAAAGTATTTACCTGAGCTAAATATAAATTCAATCCCAGCCGTATATCAAATCAGCAAGTACAGATAGCTTTTACTGGGCTCCTAAATCTGGAATGAAGGTTTTTAATAACCTATTAGAACCTAACGGGTCTTTAATTAAGCCTATGCTTAGACCGGTTAGTTTTCAAAAGGAAGATACGGTTCAAACGCATGATAAAGAGAAGACCGGAATAGAACGTGATTTAGACCCGACAAGTTTGAAGACTTTTATAATATGGTTAATCTAAACACATTCTGGATTTTGAGATAAAAACGATAAGGTTTGACCCGTTTCGGCTAATTTATGCAAACTAGTTACATAAACCGAATCGAACGCGCAAGAAGCGTAACGGGTAACCATAAGAGTCATATACAGGGTTCCTAAGTTAATATGCCTTAAATATATTGTGATATCAGTAGGATACCTTCCATTATGCCCAAAACGAGTTTAAATCTCAATTTAAGCCCCGTAGGGGTATTTTGGTCATTAAAAAGATTATAAAAGAGATTAATTTTAATTCTGAGACTCAGGTCTGAAATAATCAGTAAAACAACTTAATTTAATAGGTTATATCAGTTGGTGATAAGTCTTATATGCCAAAATGGTTTTAAACCCATACTAGGTGTTTAATACGCGTAAAAAGCCGTTTTAAGCGATTTCCGGGTTATACAGGAAATCTGAGTTTTCTGATCAGGTTATAAAGTTCAAAATACTTCATTTATTATAAAAAATCAGTAGCAATTGGATTGGTGTCAAAATACTATGTAAAACTCATTTTATACACAAAAAGGGTATAATCGGTATTTACCGAATCAAGGCCATAACCTTAGGTTATGATCAGGTTAAAAATAATTAAAAATCTTCAAAAATCTCAAAATATTATATTACATCAGTGGGTAAAAGGTTTGATGTCAAAAATTGGGTTTAGATAAGCTTTACGCTAATTATGCCTTTTAATTAACAAAAAATCTTTCAAATTACGCTATTGAGCATAACTCCTAATCTAGACCTCCAACTGATGTGAAATTTTAGGGACATGTTTATAAATCAGTAATAAAGATTATGGTCCTTTCACATTTACAAAATTCTCATTTTATGGTCAAAAGCGCATTATGGTCAACATTAAGTAATTAACGGAAACGTGTAAACGAATCGGACAATCAACGATTCAACAACAGAGGGTTATACTATCATGTAACCTGGTCCTAAGGAAGCTCTAAGGCATTTCCAAACCCATCTAAATTGGGTCAGAACTGAAGTCAAAGCAAAAGTCAAAGTTTTACGACTTTCGGTTCCGAACCAAGCCTAAACAGAGAATTGTCGGATCAAACAAGCTTAGACCAGTTCTTATACTTATTACCAAGTTATATAAGTGACAAAATAGGTTACATGCCTTCTACATTGCTAATTATGCGTAAATTCAAAAATTAGGATCCTGTTGACTTTTTATAATAAACTTTGACCCGACAATTGATCTAGTTAGAGTGGGAATCAGAGAGTGCCCTTTTAAGGGTGTAATGCCCACATAATTACCAACTTATAACTACTTTCAATTTGACTAAACATCAGGCCATTAATGATCAATCGATAAGTCAAACCTTAATTACGACGGTTTGACTTTTAAGCTAATAACTAAGTAAAACATGATTAAGGAAGGTCAAGGATACTTACCAAGGTCTAAGGCACGACCAGAGATGCTTAGGGAAGGTCCTTGTGCTCCAGAAATGATCAGAAGTGAAGGTATGAAGGGATGATCAAAGTTTGAAACAATGTGGGTCTTATATAGTGCTTTTGATCCATCAAGATCATGACAACAAGCCTATGAGGTGATCCCAGATCAATTACAAGTGTCCCTAAACCTTCGAACTAGTTTAGGTAGCTCTTGGTGGTGAAAAAGGGCAATATATGTCGGTTACATGGGCTGAACAGCCATCAGTTGATTTTCTGCATCTGGGAGTAGCTTACGGACCGTAAGGGTCCTAGCATACGGTCCGTAAGGACCAGGCCAGCATGACATAACTTTCAAAAGTTGACAGTTTGGCCCCTGAACTTCCAAACTTGATTTTTAACATGGTTTCTTGCACTTGTAACCCCCAAACTTGACTTTTAAGGACTCCAAGTCATAAACCAACGTTGTTAAGTCCCCGGTTATTCATACGATCACCGAAAAGTCTTAAATTCCAACGTTGACGCTTTTAACCCCTTGTATACGAATTTTATCATAACTTTCTCATACGATAACGAAACTTGGTGAAATTTTTATCATACCTTCTAGTGAGCATAATTAATCGTTACAAAGCTTCGGGTTTGCTAAAAGGCCACTCAGAGGTATACTTTAAACATGTTGACACATTTAACCCCTGTAGTTTGTAATCTCTCCCTTTCTTTCACAATTAGCTTCGTATGGTCCACGATTCATTCGTTTAAGGGTATAAACATCATGTAGGGTTATTGTAAAGTATATTTATCCATTGTTGACATTTTGAACCCTTATATTCACATACTTTCCTTGTTTGTCGACTTTAGTCCTTCTAATCAATCCTTTACACGTTTTAAGCTCATAACACGTGTCGAAAAAATTTGGACATGAAATTTTCGAGGTGTTACATCTTTATGAAAATATCTCGAGTTGTATAACACTCGATCTAACTATTTTAGTCCATACATATTCTATGAACTTGATATAGTACGTTCTTGAGGTTTTGACATCATTAATGCTTCTAGCATTATCAATCCATGAGGGAATTATTTCCATCTTATCCAAATATGCATGTGCTTTTACTCTTAGAAGTTTTACTATATAAACTTTCCCTTTTAACACATAGATAACTATATCATATGCAAAAATATCAAGAACACTTGCTTTTATCTCCAAAATTCATATTGTACCATGTTTGTACACAGTGTACATTGAGATGCCATAATAACCAGGTACACATTTTCTATGTGTGTTTATTGGAGTATTGGTGCACTATAATTACATCCATAAGGTGTTTCAATTAACCTCTTAAGCACTCAAATGCTTTAGGATACTCATGGGGAGTTCCAATTATATTCAATTCAATAACATATACAACATGTATATGTATTCAGATCTGAATTTATATAATAATCATAATATTCTCGAGAACTTATTTTATATGATTTAGTATCAAGTGATACATAACTTTCATAAGACGCGTGTCAATTCTCTTTTATATATTACCAGACTAATAAGATATTGGAAAGTCAATGCATCCACCACTGAAGAATACATTTTCTCATAATAAATCATAGGTATTTGTGAAAATTCTTATGCCACCAATTTTGAATTAGATCACTTAATTTAATTTTCACATGATTCGCGTAAAAGACACTTTTGTATCCAGCATATTTTACAACTTCAGTTGTATGGACTATTGGTCCAGAATTCATTAGAGAACCAAACTCTGCCTTATTTGCGTCTTTCTATTTTTGGCCAATCATTTCTTAATATTCATTCATAGGCAGATCTTAAATCTTGATCCTCATCATTTAATCATTTTAAGCGCTACAATATATACAAAAGTATAACGACATCGATTTTTATTTCGATTCCATACATATCTTAGACATGATACAACTTAGCGAGATCTCTTTATTTTCAGGTACCTGAGGTTCTTCTTGAACCATCATGTCTATTGTCCCTTCAGGGGATCTTTTTACTATAACCTCGACTTGACCATCTTAATTACTTGCTCCAATTTTCGAGGAATTTTATTACTGGAATCAACTAGTCTACCACGCTTTAGGCGTGCAATAGACTCATTACAAAAATATGTGGTTGTCCTCTTGGGACACAAAGATAACTGGAGCATAAGCAATTGATTATGTGACTTACTTAGTCACTCTATTTAGGTCAGTGAACTTGTCTGGTAATTTGTTCTTTAATATTGGTAAATGAATTATACTTTAAACTTCTAGTTCATAGTTTATAGTCTGAGGATCAAGATGACATGATAATTCATTTCACTTTTCATTTTCCAACTGCTTGTTATCTCCCCCTAATGTTGGGAACATTCATTCACTAAAATGAAAACCAATGAGCCATAAACAAATTTCTCACTAATGGCTTTAAGTATTCAATCATAGACGATTATTTATACCCAGCATATTCTCAAACTTTTTAGAAGTCCCATCTTTGTGCGGTGTGGTGGATGAGTTTCAATATATGTCGCACAAGCAAAATCTTTGATGAGACATCTTTGGTTCCAGACCAAAAACCAACTGTATGGGGAGAACTATAACTTATTGTCTTGATGTGAATTGATAGTACTATATATAAAATTACATGTACCTAAATGAACTTTTGCTCCTCTCATGATCATTGGATTTGTAACCAATAGTAGACGTTTAGTGATCATCTCAACAACAACACTTATTCTAATGATCGTTAATAACTTGGGAATCAAATTCACTATTATCAAATAAATATACTAATCTGGATTAATATGCTTGCTATCACATTGGCTAAGCAGCAATTACACAAATTTCAGGTTGTGGATTTGATAACCATTTAGACGATGCATCGATTTAAAAACACTAAATGGTATCATGTTGGGATATGTGTATCCTTTAATCACTTCCAAAATATTTAGGGATACACACCCTTCTTTATTTGGAAAAATATGAAATTACACTTGAGAGCAAACATCACATGCTAATTATTAGCTTGAAGAATCTTTTAGCTCTTCATTATGTTTCACATCATCATTGACTCGGTGTGGTCCAACCGGTCATGCCAACTAATTAAATAATCATGATACATAAAATTCTAGTTTATGATCGTATGTGTATTAGTTGCATTATGCGAGAGAACAACGCATGATCATTGCAAACTATCATGTTATATAACTTTTATCCTTTTCACATTTTGTTCTCATATAATCACTCCCATAATTTGCCACTTCTAGTGGTCTATCTCATTATGACTATTATTACAATTCTGATAGTCGGTCTCATTATTAACTTTGCTATCAAACAATAATATTCTGATGGTCTGTGACAACTGGCACAAAACCGGTAATTTCCGTACAATTTAATTAATACTTAATGACTGCAATTATGTGCTTAAATGTCAACATTATCTGATTACATGATATACTTGTGAATTCATGCACGTTTTATACTACAAGAAATTTTCTTTATGCATCAATGATAGCGTTGCGTCAGAAATACTAGTAAACTCACCGGTAAGACACATTGTGTCAACAATTCTGCAGAAAGCAGTCAGACGGTAGAATTGGAGCCTTGGTGTAGGTCCAACGTCAAGAACACATTAAAACCCAAGAGTATATACAAGGGTTAACATATAGACTTTCCGGAAGCTAAAATATGCACTAAAAAGCACCCGAAACGCACTTTAAGTGCAGAATTTTACAGAATTTAGCTATAATCAGCTTTATAACCTCGAAATATTATGCAGAATTCATTTCTTATCATCCAGAATACTTCCCTAAGTGTCGGGAATTGAAAGTGTCACAAAAGAATACATAAAGGACACTAAACGGTGCAATTTAACACTTTAACGAACCGGTATTAAACCGAACAACCGGACATTACCCGTAATATCAAAATATTACTAGAAGCATTATTTTAATGTTTCTGAACTAGTTATGGTCCATGAATACCATAACACCCCTTATAACTTAATAACACATCAAGTCCCTAAAAATTACACATGAAAGCTAACTTGTTTATAAATTAGAGTTTGGAAATTACACTTTGCCCCCCCCCCCCTACATAGTGGACGGTCACCTTAGTGGCCCCACTTTTGATTTTGTAATCTTGCTAAATCTCCAAAATCTTGCCAAGATATTTCATTATCTTCCTTGGATTCTATAGGATTTTGTAAAGATCTTTGGAAGATATGAAGTGATTATAAATAAACATAAGCATCCATCTTCTCCACAACACCAACCAAACTCCTCCCTCTTCCCCCATCTTCGGCCGTAAGTCACACCACCACCATCACCATATTTCAATCACCATTCATCCATTCCAAGGTTATCTCAAGGTGTAAGGTGCAAGATTAGAAGGTTTGGTGCTTGAAGGACCTCTCTTGTGTGCTTTAATCCACTCCATATTCACCATTGTTCTTCCCTAGCTTTAAGCTAGTTGTAAGATTCTTAAACACCCTTGTTTACTTCATATTTTAGTGGTTAAAAGATATAACATGTTGATTATTATAAGAACACTAAAAGACATACAAATGAATCTTGAAACATAAGGTGAAATATGATGATATCTTGATGAAATGATGTTGTCTAGTAGATGTATAATGTTTGCTTGTTGATTACTAGAATTTTTGATGTTGATCAATACATGAAGCTTGTTAGATTGTGATTAAACACATGATCTAGCAAGTTACAGGATGATTAAGTAATAACACAAGAAGATCATCCTCATGTATAAACATGAACTTGATGAATAAATGATTTCTTGGAAAATAATAAACAAAGTAAGCTAGTAAACTTATAAATCTGAGATGTATGAATGGTTTTTCTAAAAGAACCAAGTTTAAAATGTGATTTTTAGAAGATCTTGGTATTTACTTAAACCTACACTATTTTTATTAGAAAAACAAGTGTAAAAACACTTATGAAACAAGAAAAATACAAAAGAAATATTTTTAGAAAAATCATCTTACAAGTTGTAAATGACTAACTCCTTCAAGAATGAGATTTACAAACAAACAACCATGTTTTTAAGGGTGACTAAACCTACTAAATAACATGGTAAGTTACTACAAGTTTTTACAAGAACTTCAAGTTCATGATGTAGTGTGATTTACATGATCTAGGCTTATGGTAAGACTTGATTGTGTTGTTGATGTTGATGACGATTTAAAAGAAAATAAACACATGTTTTGAAAACATGGGAAACCTCGTTTTAGGGGAAACTATGTCAAAATTTTTATAAATTTTGACACTTAGAAAAATATAAGTTTTTGAGAAACTTATTCCCTAAAAATGTATCTAAAAATATTTACCAAGGTTTACCTAATTTTTGTGTTAAGAAATTATGATTTCTTCAAAATTAAAATTGATATTAAGTATGTATTTTTTCCAGAAAAATATATATATTTATTGATCAACAATTTTGTGGTAAGTGTATGTAGTATGTATTACATGTAATAAGTGTATTAGGACTTGAAAATTCACTAAATACTCCTAAGGAGTGAAAATACAAAATACACATACAACATACTTAGACAAATACAAGAGAATATATTTATGAAAATATATTACAACAACAACAACAACAACCATACCCAGTGAATCCCACAAATAGCAAAGCTACTTATAGGGTCTGGGGAGGGTGGGATGTAGACAGACCTTGCCTCTATCCATAGGGATAGAGAGGCTGCTTCCAGAGAGACCCTCGACTCGAAAACGAAAAGCAAACCAACACACCAAGTCAAAGAATATAGAAATAAGAAGTCGCTCATACCAAGAAAGTGAACAGAGTGGCACAATGTATTGTAAATAATGTAAAATAGCATACAACATCATTTGTGCATAAACACAAGCAGGCAATCACCGGAAAAGTCACTTAAAGAAAAAGAAAAACCTACGACCCTGAAATACACCTTAGAGCTTACTGCCATATCCTCTAGAGGTCCTTAACCCTAATCCTACGCCTCCACAAAGTCCTATCTTGGACCATGTCCTCAGAAAGATGCAACTCTAGTAAATCATGCATGATCTGCTCATCCCATGTCAGTTTGGGTCTTCCTCTACCTCTCCTCCCCTCCACAGTAAGAGTTTCCACTACTCTAACTGGTGCCGTCGTTTCCCTCCGCTTCACATGCCCAAACCATCTCAATCTCCCCTCCTTAATCTTCTCCGATATACTAGCTACTCCTAATCTATCCCTAAAAACCACATTTCTTATCCGATCTAACCTCGTGTGTCCACACATCCACCTCAGCATCCTCATCTCTGCTACCTCCATCTTGCGCGCTTGTGTCTTCTTGATAGCCCAACAGTCTGTTCCATAAAGCATAGCTGGCCTAACTGCTACCCTGTAAAATTTCCCTTTTAGTTTAGTTGGGAACCTCCTATCGCATAATACCCCACTGGCTGCCCTCCATCTACACCAGCCAGCCTGTATGCGATGGGTTACATCACTATCTATGTCACCATCTCTTTGTACAAACGACCCCAGATACTTAAATCTAGTTACCTGCGGGACCAATTGATCCTCAATGGTGATTTGGGTGTCATCGTCAACGGCTACACCGCTGAAATCACAGTGTAGATACTCAGTCTTAGATCGACTAATCCTTAGGCCCTTGCCCTCTAAAGCTACTCGCCACTCCTCTACCCTCACGTTCAGGCACTGTTTAGTCTCTGCAATCAACACAATATCGTCTGCAAAAAGCATGCACCACGGAACTGTCTCTTGAATCAACTTGGACAACTCATCCAAGACAACCGCAAAAAGAAAAGGGCTCAACGCTGACCCCTGGTGGAGTCCTACCTCCACAGGAAAGAAGTTTGTATCTCCTACAGGCGCGCGGACACTAGTTTTCGTTCTATCATACATATCCTTAATTACGTCTATATACTTCCCCGGTATCCCTCGACCCTTCAAACTATCCCAAATCAGTTGGCGTGGGACAGTGTCATATGCCTTTTCCAGGTCGATAAACACCATATGTAAATCTTGCTTCTTCGCTCTATATTTTTTCATCAGCCTCCTTAGAATATGTATCGCTTCTGTAGTTTACCTCCCTTTCATGAATCCAAATTGGTTTACTGAAACCTGAGTTTCTCTTCTAATTCTAGTTTCGATTACCCTCTCCTAGAGCTTCATAGTGTGACTTAGCAGTTTAATTCCTCTGTAGTTCCCACAACATTGAGCGTCTCCTTTATTCTTGTATAAAGGCACCACACGCTACTCCTCCACTGATCTGGCATTTTTCCAGTCTTGAAAATACAATTGAACAAAAGTGTTAACCATCGGACTCCTTCTTCTCTATTACTTGATAGAATAAATAACTTGGACAAGTTATGAACATGAAATGAAGTTTTGGACAAAATACATAATTCGGGTGAAAAATACAAGATAATTATATTTATTTTTGAGAAAATAATATAAGTAAGATACATAGTTAAAAATATAAATTATTTTTAACACAAGAACACATATACAAAAGATAGTGACTCGTACTTGTGCGACACAAGTCTAGTGACTAACGTTAATAAAACACGATTAGGTCACGACGCTAAATAAGCAAATCCGGTGAAGTTTACGACGCAGGAACGCAAAGTTGTGAGTTCATGCTCCCCCTTTTTCTTTTAACTGTTTTCAGTTTTATAACTTCGGGGGTGAAATACATGTTACAAATGTTACAATGTTTACAAATGGTATGATGGATACAAGAATTGTGAAATGATACGAGAAATCATGTCACGAATAGGGTACCATAAGCACCATTAATCAACAATATACCTAGACCGCAGAACAAAAGGTTAGATCTAACGGGTTTTCGGGCAGCTACACTCTTGGTGAAAACTAGTACCGAGTAGTGCTTTTGTGAGTCGTGAATCGACAACTAGAAAAATGCCTATGGTTTGGATGCTTCCTATGTCGTGTCACATGTTAATGGCCTTGCAACCCATTAACAACTTGATACATACAAGAATACTTGATTTATATAGGAATACTTGATACATACAAGAATACTTGATTTATACAGGAATACTTGATACATACAAGAATACTTGATTATACAAGAATACTTCATTTATACAAGATACATACCATGATTTTCATACAAAGTATACAAACGTTCAATACAAGAACTGCATGAATTCACACCAACATTATGTTGACGTTTTTCCAAAACTCATATGTATTTTAGGTAACTAAAGTGGATGTGCGCGCGGTCTTACTCATGCTCCTGGATGTTGTTATGTTTATCCTTAAATAAAGTTGTCAACTTTCAGACAATATGCTGTCTCGTGATGTAAACACTTAATCTATGTTTTCAGTAACGTAATGTTACGGGTATTTGAAGTTATTTTTACGAGCATGTAGTATGTTTACCTTTCGTATGCAATGAGAACCTTTCATGATCACACCTTGTGCTTCAGCCTAAGAAAGGGGTGTGACAGATTGGTATCAGAGCCAGGTTGTAGTGAACTAGGATTCCTTCTCGAGTCTAGTCTACAATCTCTAGGATCCTTTCACGAAAACAATTTTCAAAAAGTTTTCATTGCATAAATCTTTCCGCGACATCCACTACCTGAAACTGTTTACAAGAGTCAAGAAAAGACACTACGAGACTTAGGGTGCACTGGAGTAGCACTTGTCTGTGATTAAGAATTACTTGCAATTATGTGTGATAATTGATATATGCATATACTAGAAGTAGAAGGTCACAGGTATACGTGACTTAGTCTGAAAACAATGGCCTATCTGAAGGAAGAGATACGAGGATGAAACAAACTGTGCGGACTGTGCAAGGAGTTACGTAATTATGGATGCATACATAATTATGGAATTCAGTGCACAGAAACCATAACAAGTCTTGTCACGTATAGATTCCCTCAGTACAAGAAAAGGTCAAACCTGAACACCCTTCCCCCAGCCTATTAAATACTCTTTTAAGAGTAATGATTAAGGGTATAAAGACAAGAACCGCCAATGTGAAGTAAGGTGTTCATCTAATTATACATGCTTGTTGCTGTATGAATTAATTTATACACTTGGCGGATTGTTTGATGTCACTTATGTGGGTATATGTCTGTGAATATACTACTACTGTCTCGTATGACGATATCAAACAAATGTCTAACCCTATTGTGTTGTGTTCTGTCAGGACATGGCACCCAGAAGAGCTGTGAACGCTCATGATCAACCTCCTCCTCCCCCACTGCCAAGAACTGCTAAAGAGCTGAACGCTCTACTGGAAGAAAGGATCTCCGCAGCTATCGCCCAGTACGAGGCGAACTGTACTGAACAAAGTGGAGGACCAAGCAATGCGAGACGCAATGGGAATGCAGATTCATTTGGAGGAAACGCAGCTCAGGGCTGCACTTTCAAGCAGTTTCCCGACTGCAAACCGCTGAACTACGACGGCACTGGAGGTGCAGTGGCGTTTGTACGATGGACGGAGAAGACTGAGGCTACTATCCGTATGAGCAAGTGTACCGCGGATCAGCAAGTCACTTTTGCTACGGGGTTGTTTGTTGATGAAGCATTGACTTGGTGGAATTTACAAGTTCAGACTCTGGGTGATGATGCCGCGTATGGCATGTCTTGGGATGAGCTGAAAGAGAAAATGAGAGAGAAGTATTGCTCTCGTGCTGAACTCCAAAGGTTGGAGACTGAGTTCTGGCACTTAACCATGGAAGGTGCAGACATCACTGGGTATACTCGAAGGTTCCATGATTTGTCTAGGGTAATCCCCTACATGGTGACTCCTGAATTTAAGCGCGTTGAACGCTACATTTGGGGATTGGACTCAGAATTTCGCGGCATGGTAACTGCGGCCAAACCTGTAACAATCACTGAGGCTGTAACTCTGGCTGTCAGCCTTACTGAAGATGTTGTCCGAATGAAGAAGTTATCGCTGAATCCTACTGAGAAGACCGGGACGCATGCTGAGTCGTCTAGTGACAAGAAAAGGAAGCATGCGAACCTGAATCAAGCGACACGTAACAATAAGGGTTCCAACAAGAAGCGTGACACTAACCCGCCTCAGGAGGCGAAAACTATTGCAACTATGAATGACGCTCCTGCCAAAAGGTACCTGGGCACTCTGCCCATTTGCAACCATTGCAAGCGTCATCACGAAGGGGTTTGTCTGTCGCATTCCAAAATGCGACAAGTGTAGGAAATTGGGTCACTATGCTGAGGATTGTTAGGGAAAAGGAAAGAACCGGAATGGAAATGGTGCTGGTAATAGGAATGGCAACAGAAAGGGGCAGAACCAAGGATGCTTCAGTTGTGGAAGCAACGAGCATTTCATGAAAGACTGCCCAAAGGGGAACAACGCTCAGGCTCGGGCATTTTTTATAGGAGCAAAGAACGTACGCGAGGACCCTAATGTGGTCACCGATACGTTTCTCGTTAACAATCACTTTGCATCCATACCATTCGACACTGGTGCCGATTATAGTTTCATGTCTGTGGAATTTAAACGTATGCTTGGGATAGAGTCTAGTAGATTGGATATTCCTTATTCCATAGAATTAGCCAATGGTAAACTTGTTGAATCGAGCGAGGTTGTTAGAGGCTGCACGTTAGAACTTGGTGAACGAAGATTTAGCATCGATCTCTTACCTATTCAATTGGGTAGCTTCGATGTAGTAGTCGGAATGGACTGGTTGTCCAAGAACAAAGCTGAAGTTATTTATCATGAGAAAATCATTCGCATCCCTTTGGAGAATGATGAAACTCTCATTGTACATGGAGAACAACGAGACGCGCCTCTGCGAATCATCAGTTTATGAAGGCACAGAAGTACTTAAGGAAAGGATGTGTTGCTTTCCTAGCACACGTTGTAGATAAGAAGGTTGTGGAGCCGAAACTTGAAGATATTCCTGTGGTGAAGGAATTCCCTGATGTTTTTCCCGAAGATCTACCAGGACTACCTCCGCAACGAACAAGTCGAATTTCGTATAGACTTGGTTCTAGGAGCCGCTCCTGTAGCCAAGGCACCCTATCGGCTTGCACCATTCGAAATGCAAGAATTATCTACACAACTCCAGGAGTTGTTGGATAAAGGATTCATAAGGCCGAGCTTCTCGCCTTGGAGAGCTCCAATATTGTTCATAAAGAAGAAGGATGGGACTCTGTGGATGTGTATCAACTACAGAGAACTGAACAAGCTCACAATCAAGAATCGGTATCCACTACCGAGGATTGATGACTTATTTGATCAATTGCAAGGATCGAGCTATTATTCCAAGATCGACCTTCGATCTGGATACCATCAGTTAAGAATCCAAGAGGAAAGCGTACCAAAGACTGCATTCAGAACGCGTTATAGGCATTACGAGTTCCTTGTGATGTTATTCGGATTGACGAACGTGCCAGCGGTATTTATGGATCTAATGAACCGCGTATGCAAACCATATCTCGATAAATTTGTGATTGTATTTATCGATGATATCCTGATTTACTCACGAACGAGAAAAGATCACGAGCAACATCTCAGGACCATTCTGGAACTACTGAAGAAAGAGAAACTTTATGCAAAGGTTTCAAAGTGCGAATTTTGGATTCGCGAAGTACAGTTTCTTGGTCACGTTGTGAACGAGAAAGGTATTCATGTAGACCCATCCAAGATTGAAGCAACAAAGAATTGGGAAGCCCCCAAAACCCCAACTGAAGTTCGACAATTTTTGGGCTTAGCAGGCTATTATCAGCGATTCATGGAGAATTTCTCAAAGATAGCTCAACCGCTAATTACCCTTACGTAGAAAGACAAGAAGTACGACTGGGGTGTTAAACAGGAAGAAGCCTTCCAGCTACTTAAAAATAAGCTATGCGATGCACCAATACTATCATTACCCGAAGGCACTGAAGACTTCGTGGTATACTGCGATGCTTCACGACAAGGTTTGGGTTGCGTACTTATGCAGCGCTAAAAAGTTATCGCTTACGCTTCCAGACAATTAAAGGTGCATGAAAGGAATTACACCACGCATGACTTGGGACTAGGTACGGTGGTATTCGCCTTGAAAATCCGGCGACATTATTTATATGGTACTCGATGTACGATCTTCACAGATCACAAAAGCCTACAACACATATTTGATCAGAAAGAATTAAACATGCGTCAGCGACGATGGGTCGAGCTGCTGAACGACTATGACTGTGAGATTAAGTACCATCCTGGAAAGGCAAATGTTGTAGCAGACGCGCTAAGCCGAAAAGAAAGGGTTAAGACCCTAAGGGTTCGAGCATTGGAAATGACTATTCGGACGAACCTCACTGCACGTATTCGTGACGCATAACAAGAAGCCCTTAAGATGGAAAATCGTAGAGCTGAATACCTCCGAGGTATGTTAAAATACATGGTGCCAAATGAAGAGGGAACCTTATACTTTAAGAAGCGTATTTGGGTTCCGCTCTATGGCGGTATGCAGGAAGTCATCCTTAATGAAGCTCACAAGTCGAGATACTCGATCCATCCTGGATCGGAAAAAATGTACCAAGACTTAAAAGAATATTTTTGGTGGCCGAGACTCAAGAGCGATGTTGCTATTTATGTTGGAAAGTGCCTAACCTGTGCTAAGGTTAAGGCTGAATATCAGAAACCGTCCGGCCTACTGCAACAACTAGAGATACCCATGTGGAAGTGGGAACAAATCTCGATGGACTTCATAACAAAATTACCCAAGACCCCTAGGGGGCACGATATGATATGGGTGATAGTTGATCGATTGACGAAATCTGCGCATTTCCTATCGATCCGAGAAAAAAGACAGCACTGGAAAGCTTGCTGAGATATACTTAAAAGAAATCATGGCACGTCATGGAGTGCCTATCTCAATTATTTCAGACAGAGATGGGCGCTTTGTCTCAAGAATCTGGCAATCCTTTCAGGAAGCCTTTGGATCTCAGCTAGATCTAAGCACGGCCTTCCATCCACAAACAGACGGCCAGAGCGAACGAACCATACAAACGCTAGAAGATATGCTTCGCGCATGTGTTATGGACCTGGGCGGCAGCTGGGATACTCATCTACCTTTAGTTGAGTTTTCCTACAATAACAACTATCATACGAGCATAAAAGCCGCACCGTTCGAAGCTCTGTATGGCCGCAAGTGCCGCTCGCCATTATGTTGGGCAGACGCTGGAGAAAAACGCACGGTTGGTCCTGAACTTGTACAAGAGACAACCGACAAGATTATGCAGATCCGAGAGCGCATTAAGGCGGCTCGAGATCGACAAAAGAGCTACGCTGATCAAAGACGAAAACCATTAGAATTCGAGGTGGGAGACAAAGTTCTGTTGAAGGTCTCACCTTGGAAGGGCATAGTAAGATTCGGAAAACGTGGAAAGCTGAATCCACGATACATCGGACCATTCAAGATCATGCAAAGAGTTGGTACCATGGCATACAAGTTGGAATTACCGGAAGAACTTAATGGAGTACATGATACGTTCCATGTATCCAACCTCAAGAAGAGTCCAACACAAGAAAACGTGATCATCCCTGCGGATGAAGTGCATATTGATGACACCCTCTGATTTACAGAACAACCCGTTGAGGTTACAGACTGGAAAGTCAACAAGACCAGGAGAAGCATTGTCAAACTTGTTAAAGTACGTTGGAACTCTAATCACGGACCCGAGTACACGTGGGAACATGAAGACCAGTTTAAAGAAAAGTACCCCCACCTGTTCAAGAAAACTCCTGCGAGAGATAGATCAGGCTGAATTTCCGGACGAAATTCTTTTAACGGGGGGAGACTGTGACAACTGGCACCAAACCGGTAATTTCTGTACAATTTAATTAATACTTAATGACTACAATTATGTGCTTAAATGTCAACATTATCTGATTACATGATATACTTGTGAATTCATGCACGTTTTATACTACAAGAAATTTGCTTTATGCATCAATGATAGCGTTGCATCAGAAATACTAGTAAACTCACCGGTAAGACACATTGTGTCAACAATTCTGCAGAAAGCAGTCAGACGGTAGAATTGGAGCCTAGGTGTAGGTCCAACATCAAGAACACATTAAAACCCAAGAGTATATACAAGGGTTAACATATAGACTTCCCGGAAGCTAAAATACGCACTAAAAAGCACCCGAAACGCACTTTAAGTGCAGAATTTTACAGAATTCAGCTATAATCAGCTTTATAACCTCGAAATATTATGCAGAATTCATTTCTTATCATCCATAATACTTCCCTAAGTGTCGGGAATTGAAAGTGTCACAAAAGAATACATAAAGGACACTAAACGGTGCAATTTAACACTTTAACGAACCGGTATTTAACCGAACAACCGGACATTACCCGGAATATCAAAATATTACTAGAAGCATTATTTTAATGTTTCTGAACTAGTTATGGTCCCCGAATACCATAACACCCCTTATAACTTAATAGCACATCAAGTCCCTAAAAATTACACATGAAAGCTAACTTGTTTATAAATTAGAGTTTGGAAATTACACTTTGCCCCCCCCCCCCTACATAGTGGATGGTCACCTTAGTGGCCCCACTTTTGATTTTGTAATCTTGCTAAATCTCCAAAATCTTGCCAAGATATTTCATTATCTTCCTTGGATTCTATAGGATTTTGTAAAGATCTTTGGAAGATATGAAGTGATTATAAATAAACATAAGCATCCATCTTCTCCACAACACCAACCAAACTCCTCCCTCTTTCCCCATCTTCGGCCGTAAGTCACACCACCACCATCACCATATTTCAATCACCATTCATTCATTCCAAGGTTATCTCAAGGTGTAAGGTGCAAGATTAGAAGGTTTGGTGCTTGAAGGACCTCTCTTGTGTGCTTTTATCCACTCCATATTCACCATTGTTCTTCCCTAGCTTTAAGCTAGTTGTAAGATTCTTGAACACCCTTGTTTACTTCATATTTTAGTGGTTAAAAGATACAACATGTTGATTATCATAAGAACACTAAAAGACATACACATGAATCTTGAAACATAAGGTGAAATATGATGATATCTTGATGCAATGATGTTGTCTAGTAGATGTATAATGTTTGCTTGTTGATTACTAGAAATATTGATGTTGATCAATACATGAAGCTTGTTAGATTGTGATTAAACACATGATCTAGCAAGTTACAGGATGATTAAGTGATAACACAAGAAGATCATCCTCATGTATAAACATGAACTTGATGAATAAATGATTTCTTGGAAAATAATAAACAAAGTAAGCTAGTAAACTTATAGATCTGAGATGTATGAATGGTTTTTCTAAAAGAACCAAGTTTAAAATGTGATTTTTAGAAGATCTTGGTTTTTACTTAAACCTACACTATTTTTATTAGAAAAACAAGTGTATAAACACTTATGAAACAAGAAAAATACAAAAGAAATATTTTTAGAAAAATCATCTTACAAGTTGTAAATGACTAACTCCTTCAAGAATGAGATTTACAAACAAACAACCATGTTTTTAAGGGTGACTAAACCTACTAAATAACATGGTAAGTTACTACAAGTTTTTACAAGAACTTCAAGTTCATGATGTAGTGTGATTTACATGATCTAGGCTTATGGTAAGACTTGATTGTGTTGTTGATGTTGATGATGATTCAAAAGAAAATAAACACATGTTTTGAAAACATGGGAAACCTCCATTTTTAGGGGAAACTATGTCAAAATTTTTATAAATTTTGACACTTAGAAAAATATAAGTTTTTGAGAAACTTATTCCCTAAAAATGTATCTAAAAATATTTACCAAGGTTTACCTAATTTTTGTGTTAAGAAATGATGATTTCTTCAAAATTAAAATTGATATTAAGTATGTATATTTTTGAGAAAAATATATGTATATTTATTGATCACCAAATTTGTGCTAAGTGTATGTAGTATGTACTACATGTAATAAGTGTATTAGGACTTGAAAATACACTAAATACTCCTAAGGAGTGAAAATACAAAATACACATACAACATACTTAGACAAATACAAGAGAATATATTTATGAAAATATATTACTTGATAGAATAAATAACTTGGACAAGTTATGAACATGAAATGAAGTTTTGGACAAAATACATAATTCGGGTGAAAAATACAAGATACTTATATTTATTTTTGAGAAAATAATATAAGTAAGATACATAGTTAAAAATATAAATTATTTTTAACACAAGAACACATATACAAAAGATAGTGACTCGTACTTGTGCGATACAAGTCTAGTGACTAACGTTAATAAAACACGTTTAGGTCACGACGTTAAATAAGCAAATCCGGTGAAGTTTACGACGCATGAACGCAAAGTTGTGAGTTCATGCTCCCCCTTTTTCTTTTAACTGTTTTCAGTATTATAACTTCGGGGGTGAAATACATGTTACAAATGTTATAAATGTTACAATGTTTACAAATGGTATGATGGATACAAGAATTGAGAAATGATACGAGAAATCGTGTCACGAATAGGGTACCATAAGCACCATTAATCAACAATATACCTAGACCGCAGAACAAAAGGTTAGATCTAACGGGTTTTCGGGCAGCCACACTCTTGGTGAAAACTAGTACCGAGTAGTGCTTTTGTGTCTCAGTCGTGAATCGACAACTAGAAAAATGCCTATGGTTTGGATGCTTCCTATGTCGTGTCACATGTTAATGGCCTTGCAACCCATTAACAACTTGATACATACAATAATACTTGATTTATACAGGAATACTTGATACATACAAGAATACTTGATTTATATAGGAATACTCGATACATACAAGAATACTTGATTTATACAAGAATACTTGATTTATACAAGATACATACCATGATTTTCATACAAAGTATACAAACGTTCAATACAAGAACTGCATGAATTCACACCAACATTATGTTGACGTTTTTCCAAAACTCACATGTATTTCAGGTAACTAAAGTGGATGTGCACGCGGTCTTACTCATGCTCCTGGATGTTGTTATGTTTATCCTTAAATAAAGTTGTAAACTTTCAGACAATATGCCGTCTCGTGATATAAACACTTAATCTATGTTTTCAGTAACGTAATGTTATGGGTATTTGAAGTTATTTTTACGAGCATGTAGTATGTTTACCTTTCGTATGCAATGAGAACCTTTCATGATCACACCTCGTGCTTCCACCTAAGAAAGGGTTGTGACATGGTCAATCTCATTGTCAACTTGGTTATCATAGTACTTCTGATGATCGATCTCAATACTAACATGACCATCATTACAAATTTCTCAATTATGTGCATAATAACGACATTTTCAATTACCATTATAAAATCATATTCACTTCAGGAAATGGGATAACCAGAACTAGCTTCATAGCTTTCCATTATATACTAAGTCATATAAAATCATTTCAATCTTTTCATAATCATGTGTGATATGTGTGATAAATGGAAAAATTTTATCTAGTTTTCCTTATAAATAATTTCTCTTCTCATAACATCAATTAAAAAGTAATTATACAGTCATATAATTCTTATCGTTCTAAAATCTTATGACCTTCTAGAATTTGATAATGAAATTCAGGGAGTATGACACTTTGGATGTCTTATATTCACATTTTCCCCCTCATGATAGTGATAAAAGCTACAACTTAATTTGATTTATGAATTCTACTCAATACTATCAATATAAGAAACAATAGCATACATAATAGAGGCTATACAAATAATCAAATCATATAATACATTACACTACAATATGTCATCATATATAAGGAGTTGCACTAAGACGTTTTCGAAATAATATTTATTTCATCACTTATAAGAAAACATATATAAATTATACATTAACCTATTAAGGTATAATTAAAAGTATATCTTATTTATAAATACTGTCACTCTAATTTGAACCAAAACAAATATCCTCATATGATGTTTAAATAACATATAATAATTTTTTTTTTGTTTTTTTGTAGTAACAAATAATCTCAAATTCTCAATGTAAAGTTAATTTGCAATTAACGTACATGTTTCATACATTTCATATATTGTAGAAAATAACAAATAATTATGATGATATCTTAGGATATAATATATAAATAAATACACATTCCATCTACGATATATGATAGAAATATATAAACACATTCCAACTGATACAACATAAAGATAAATTAACTAATAATATTAAAATAGTAGCATAATCCATTCATTTATATATCCCCTTGTATCTTAATGATTACTCATATTAATACGCTTTTCTTTTAAGATTTTCTATAATATTTTTAACAATATTATATAATAATATAATATTATATTATATAATAATATAATATTAATATATAGAAGATTGATATTAAATATATGATATATCAGATTATTTTCATGTTTTATTTTCTATACGTATAATATATTAACAATATTTTTTTTCTTTCATAGATATTATAAAATATATCATGAGGATTTCAAGGTTATATTATTTCACAATATGTCTCTTGTCACACGAACGTTTCACCTATTCATATTTTATACAATCCATTTATGCTTTAATGATTTTCAAATATCAACACATCATATATGATACATCTACCGATATCATAGTAAATAAAAAGAAGATAATAAAATCAATTAAATTAAAGATGATACATACCTTGAGATCTTGATGGTAAATTGATGGAAGATTTAAAGCTTCAAAGATACTATAATGATGTCATCTCCATGTGATAAGCAAGATTGAGAATTCACAATTTTCTCAATATATGTCACTCAGTTTATGAACATCAATAAATATAAACAAGGGTTACGGAGAAGATCTAATAAAACAAAATTACTAAAATAATTACAATATATGGAAATCTCTTTTTATGATTCTTATTAATCATACTAAAAATATGTTAGACAACTTACGAGTTTTAATAAAAATATTCACAAATAACACGATAATAATGACTCCATTCAAATCATGAAAAGGAAATAAATTTTACGATCATAATACACAGTTTTAATAATCCTTATACTAGTTGTGGACCTTAAAATTTATATAAGATTTTGATAAATATATTTATCCAATATAAATCATATATGTTTTAAATTGATTCTTGAAATTCACTCGTTGATTTTTATACAATATATATCAGGTTGAAAAATTACGTTTAAAAAGAATGAATCATAAAGCAATCATACTATTCGTCTAAATAAATAAAAAGATCAAGTTGACATCACGGGACTTTCGACGCCCATGTTACAAAACTCATTTTGTTGATAAATTGATTGGGCTTTAATTTCAAGAGTTTCCAATTCTTTCTTTTAAAACCAATGTTGTCGAAAATACATACCAAAACCCAATGCAAAATTTCAAGCGGTGGTATGTATATGATTATTTAATGTATACTAATAAAAGAAGATTCAACAAAGATTACCTTTTTTTTTCTCGAAGGATGACACTTTAGCAAGTTGTGGATCTCAAACTGCCCAGATAAGCATTCACGCCATTTACGATGTTTGACAAGGTAATAAGGTATGTAATGACGACTATAGAAACAAGGGTTTTAGAACGAGCACTGTCGTGCTGATAACGTGTTGTGAAACAACAGCCTACTAGCGACTAGTATATGAACATAAGCGCAAGTATCAAAGGAACATAGAGAGAAAGATAGAATAGAGAATTGTTATTCATTGTGATGTATATACCATATACAAATGTCATTATATATAGGCCCTTACATTAGTACAATAGTAACTAAAGAGATAGGAGTTACAGGGGTGGATAGTCACTACATAATGGATGCACTAAAGGGATAGGAGTTATAGATGTGGATAGTCATCACATAATGGATACATTCATAACATATTTAACTTTTTAAATTGTTCCAACAATGCGATTTTTCTTGAATTCGACTTATCCATTAGTTTTAGGAATCACCTACAATAGCGTAAACCACCTATAAATTCTAAAGAAAAGTATAGTTCTTACATGCAAATCCTACATTCCAGTCCATTTGATAGCCAGGGTCTTTTGGTTGTTTTTGATGTGGATCGTACATGTAATAAGTTGTATTGTCACACCCCGATATTTTCACGTATTACCGGTGGGCCCGGTGGGGAGTATCGTGACGTAGTTGATATCATCATAGTCAAACAACACAATATATATATGCACAGCGGAAGCAAAAGATAGATTCATTTCAACTTTAATAAATTGTAATATCAAGTATCACAAATAGTCGAAACAGATCCACAGGCGGATCAAAATAAAAAGGAGATATTGTTCAACAGTTTTATTGACATCCAAGCTTGCGAGACTTATTGTGGACGCTAGGAGAAAGCCAGCCTAGTTCGAGTAGTACCTGCACTTAACCTTTTTGGGAAAATACGTCAGTTTACACTGGTAAATACAATTTAACTGACTCATTTTGAAAAGTTTAATAAAATTGATTTGAATGCACGTGGCACAAAACTTTTTATAACTTGGGATAATTATTTGAATATAATCTTGTAAAAGAATTACATGTTTCTTATGCGTTCAGTAGCCCGATCCGTGGACCGGGTTAAAGATTAATAGACACACCACATTATTTATTTAGGCACTGACGTGTACGCCTACACCCCGTGCTTAGGTCGTGGCCATTTCGTAAAATAATGCCAAGGATATCCGGGACATGGTCATTAACCCCCCAAAGGCTTTAAGAAAACAAAACATTTCCAAATGGAGCATTTCAATGATTTAACCTCTATTCGATTAAAGATTCAATGCCCGACCAAGCGGTATTTTATATACCATACCCCAAGCCCGTATAGGGAAAATAAGTTAAAAGTATTTACCTTTGCAAGTATAAATCACAATTAGCAAGTGCGTGTAGCTTTTACTGGGTCTCCTATTCTGGAACAAAGCTTTATAATAACCTATTAGATTTTCAAACGGGTCTTTAATTAAGCTTAAGCTTAGACCGGTTAGTTTTAAAGGAAGACACGGTTCGAACGCATGAATAAGCGAAGACCGGATTAGAATGTGATTTAGACCCGACAAGTTTGAAGACTTGTATAATATGGGTAAACTAAACACATTATGGATTTTGAGACAAAAATGATAAGGTTTGACCCGTTTCGGCTAATATATGTAAACTAGTTACATAAGCCGATCCGAACGCGAAAAGTGCGTAACGAGTAACCAATTGAGTCCTATGCAAGTTTCCTAAGTTACTATGCCTTAAATATGTTGTGACATCAGTAAGATGTCTTCCATTATGCCCGAATTGGATTTAAACTCAAACTATGCCTCGTAAGGGCATTTTGGTCATTTAATAGGTTATAAAAGAGTTTAATTAGTAATCTGAGTTACAGGTCTGATTTATTTAGTAAATATACTTAATTTAATAAGTTATAACAGTAGGGTACTAGATATATGTGAAATTTATCATTTAAAACCAACTATGCACCTTAGGGGCATTTTAGTAATTTCACATAGGCTTAAAAGGTCAAAACTGGAAATCTGAGTCTAAAACTTTTGCTTACTGTTAAAATATAAAAATTTTACTAAAAATATCAGTAGGCATCAAACCTTATATGTTTAAAATAGTTTTAATATATACTATGCGTTAAAAACGCTTAAAAAGGCGATTTTGAGCTATTTCCGGGTTTTGAAAGGAAAGCTGAAAATTTTAATATTCCAGAAGGCTCAAAATATTTTATTTATCATAACAAATCAGTAGCAAAAGGTTTGGTATCAAAATTATTTGTAAAACTCATTTTATAGCCCAAAAGGGCAAAACCGACAATTACCGAATCAAGCTTAGAGACCTATGTTATGCTCAGCCAAAAATTAAATAAAAATATTTAAAAATATCAAAATATTATTTTATATCAGTGGGTAAAAAGTTTGGTATTAAAAATTGGGTTTAGATAGGCTATATGCTAATTACGCCGTTTATTTAATAAAAAGCTTTCTAATTACGCTAATGAGCATAACTCTTAATCTAAACCTCAAACTGATGTCAAATTTTAGGTGCAAGTTTATAAATCAGTAACTAAGGTTCCTACTCTTTTACTTTTTCAAAAATCATGTTTTATAGTCAAAAGGGCATAATAGTCAACATTTAAGCACTTAACAGAAATATACATATGTATCGGATAACTAATGAACCAAGTTGTATAATCTCAGAGCGTTATACTTATATGAAACCTGGTCCAAGTAAAGCTCTAAGGCAATTCTAAAACATGCTTATACAGGTCAGGACTGAAAGTCAAAGCGAAAGTCAAATTATGTGACTTTCGGTTCCGATCCGAGTCTAAACTGAAAATTATCGGGTTGAACATCTTTAGACATGTTCTTACATTAATTACCAAGTTATATTAGTGATCAAACAGGTTGCATGTCTCCTACATTGCTAATTATGCATTAATTTGAAAATAAGCATTCTGTTGACTTTTTAATAACAAGTTTGACCCGACAATTGACCTAGTTAGAGTGGGAATCAGAGAGTACCCTTTTAAGGGTTTATTACCCACATAAATACCTACTTATAGGTACTTTTAATTCGAGATTTGACTGAATAAATTTTAATTAATCTCGAAGTCAAACTTTAATTACGACGGTTTGACTTTTAGCTAATTAACTAAGCTAAACTGAAATAGGAAGGGTTAAGGACACTTACAAGAGTCCTAAGCACGACTAGGGATCACTAGGAAGCTTGTTGCTGATCAGGGGAGCTCCAGAAATGAAGGTGCAATTGAATGAACAAAGTGTTGCAACTAAGTGGGTTCTTATATAGTCATTTTGATCACTTAGGATCATGCCAAGGAAGTCTATAAGTGTTTCCAGATCAAGACAAGTGCCCTCTATGCATGAAATACCATTGGGGCAGCCCCTGGTATGTAAAACAATCCTTTGAAGTCGGTCTAACAGCTTTAACAGGCAGCTGTGCGCTTTTTCTACGCTGGCAGCTTGTTCGCGGGCCGCGTAAGGCCCCTCGCGGGCCACCTAAAAGTGGTGCAACAGGCCAAACAAGTTTCAAGATTTGCAATTTAGCCCCTGGTCCTTTCTAACGTGGTTTTAAGTGTTTTTCTTGCACTTTTGGCCCTCTAACTTGATTTTTAAGGACCTTAAGACTTTTATAAACTTGGTTAACTCCTTGGTTAACTTTGTGCTTACCCGAAAAGTCACAAATTTCAACGTTGACGCTGTTAACCCCTCGTATACGAATATTGTCATAACTTTCTCATACGATATCGAAACTTGGTGAAATTTTTACCGCATATTCTAGTGAGTATAATTTACCGTTACAAATCTTCGGGTTTGCTAAAAGGTCACTCAGAGGTATACTTTCACATGTTGACACATTTAACCCCCGTAGTTTGTAATCTCTCACTTTCTTCCACGATTTGCTTCGTATGATCCATGATTTATTCGTTTAAGGGTATAAACATCGTGTAGGGATATTGTAGAGTATATTTATCCATTGTTGACACTTTGGACCCTTATATTCACATAGTTTCCTTGTTTGTCAACTTTAGTCCCTCTAAAGTATTCTTTCACACGTTCAAAGCTTATGACACGCGTCAATACATTATTGGACATAAATTTTCGAGGTGTTACATCCTCACCCCCTTAAAAGAAATCTCGACCTCGAGATTTACTGAAACAGATGAGGGTACTTTTCTTTCATCGTGGACTCTACCTCCCATGTGTACTCGGGACCTCTACGCGCATCCCATTTGACCTTTACAATAGGCACATGCTTCCTTCGAAGCTTCTTTACCTGTCGATCCTCAATCGACAATGGTTTTTCCACAAATTTCAAGCTCTCGTCTATATGCACATCTGTATGTGGTATGACTAGCGATTCGTCAGCTAGGCATTTCTTCAGATTGCAGACGTGGAATATGTTGTGAATACCACTGAGCTCTTCAGGTAAGTTTAACTTGTAAGCCACTGACCTGACACATTCGATGATCTCGAATGGTCCTATATACCTTGGGCTTAACTTACCTTTCTTACCAAATCGCATCACCCCCTTCCAGGGTGATACCTTTAGCAAAACCTTATCACCAACCTCATATTTCAGAGGTTTACGCTTTAAATCTGCATAGCTTTTCTGCCTATCTCTGGCAGCTTTCAGGCGGTCACGAATCTGGACAATCTTGTCCGTCGTTTCAAAGACTAAATCAGGTCCTGATAATTGGAGTTCTCCTACTTCCGCCCAACAAATAGGTGTTCTGCATTTTCTACCATATAATGCCTTAAAAGGCGCAACCTTAATGCTGGTATGATAGCTATTGTTATAGGAGAATTCGATCAATGGCAGGTGGTTATCCCAACTTCCACCTAAATCAATCACACATGCACGAAGCATGTCTTCCAAAGTTTGGATGGTACGCTCACTCTGCCCATCCGTTTGAGGATGGTAAGCTGTACTGAAATTCAAGTGCGTGCCCAAAGACTATTGGAAACTTTTCCAAAAATGTGATGTGTATCTCGTATCTCTGTCAGAGATAATTGATACTGGCACACCATGTAGAGATACAATCTTATCTACGTACAATTGGGCTAACATGTCGGAGCTATAAGTCTCCTTAATGGGTAGGAAATGTGCCGACTTAGTCAGTCTATCTACTATCACCCATATAGTATCATTTCCCTTCCTTGTCTTTGGCAACTTGGTGATGAAATCCATTGTCACCATCTCCCACTTCCATGTGGGAAGTTCAGGCTGTTGTAGCAAACCTGACGACTTCTGATGCTCAGCTTTGACTTGCGCACACGTCAAACATTTAGCTACATAGGCGGCTACAGACTTTTTCAAGCCTATCCACCAATAGTTTGCCTTTAGATCCTGGTACATCTTATCAACTCCAGGATGAATAGAATATTTGGAACTGTGGGCTTCCTGGAGGATAACATCCCGAAGTCCTCCATAAACTGGAACCCATATTCGTCCATTTAACCTTAGGATTCCATCCTTGTCATAGGATAACTGCTCTTTAGTTACTCCTAGCTTTTCTTCAGGATAGTTAGCTTCCAACACAGCTTCCTTCTGTGCAGCTAACAACCTTTCGTTCAAACTATTCTTTATCTCAATGCTCTTGGCATTGATTCTTATAGGCTTCACTCTTTCCTTCATGCTTAAGGCATCAGCAACTACATTCGCCTTGCCTGGATGGTATCTTATCTCACAATCATAATCATTTAAAGTTTCCATCCAGCGTCGCTGCCTCATGTTCAAATCCTTCTGATTGAACAAGTGTTGAAGGCTTTTGTGATCTGAATAGATCACACACTTGGTTCCATACAAGTAATGCCTCCATAGTTTTAGTGCAAATACAACGGCACCCAGCTCTAAGTCATGGGTAGTGTGGTTCTTCTCGTGCACCTTTAGCTGTCGTGAAGCATAGGCAATGACTTTTCCTTTCTGCATAAGCACACCGCCCATACCGGTGTGTGATGCATCACAATATACTACAAACTCCTCAATTCCATCAGGTAACGTTAATACTGGAGCGTTGCTCAACTTTTGCTTCAGAATATCAAAAGATTCTTGCTGCTTATGCCCCCAGTCAAACTTGCTTTTCTTGCGGGTGAGTAAAGTCAGGGGTGCTGCAATTCTTGAGAAGTTTTCGATAAATCGCCTATAGTATCCTGCTAAACCTAGGAAGCTACGAATCTCTGTAGGCGTCTTTGGATCTTGCCAATTCATAACAGCTTCCACCTTAGCGGGATCCACTTGGATACCACGCTCACTAACCACATGTCCAAGGAATTGGACTTCTCGAAGCCAAAATTCGCACTTCGAAAATTTGGCGTAGAGTTTCTCATGATGTAGAAGTTTAAGAATACAGCGAAGGTGTTTCTCATGGTCCGCTTGGTTCTTCGAGTAGATGAGGATGTCGTCTATGAAGACGATGACAAATTTGTCCAAGTAGGGCTTGCAGACGCGATTCATGAGGTCCATGAATGCGGCAGGAGCATTAGTGAGCCCAAAAGGCATCACTAGGAACTCGTAATGACCATAACGAGTCCTAAATGCAGTCTTGTGTACATCCTCATCTTTAAGCTTCAATTGATGATAACCTGACCTTAAATCAATCTTAGAGAAGTAGCTTGCCCCTTGCAATTGATCGAACAGATCGTCGATCCTGGGCAAAGGATACCTATTCTTGATAGTGACCTTATTAAGCTCACGGTAATTGATGCACAGACGCATCAATCCATCCTTCTTCTTGACAAACAAGATCGGCGCTCCCCAAGGAGACGAACTAGGTCTAATGAAACCTTTGGCTAGCAGATCATCTAACTGCGTCCTCAACTCCTTCATCTCCGTTGGTGCCAACCTATAAGGTGCTCTAGCTACAGGTGCTGCTCCGGGGATGATGTCAATTCAAAATTCCACTTGCCTATCTGGTGGTAAACCAGGTAGTTCTTCAGGAAAAACTTCAGGGTATTCAGAAATGACGGGAATGTCTTCTATCTTAGGTTTCGGCTCATCAATAGTAACCTATGCCATATAAATGACACAACCCTTCTTCAGGCATCTAGACGCCTTGAGCATAGATACTTGCTCAGGTAGTCCATACTGGGTATCTCCCTGAATGGTAAGTGGCTCACCAGACGGGGTCTTGACTACTACATGCTTCTTGTTGCACACAATCTGGGCTTGGTTATGCGATAACCAGTCCATACCTATCACTATATCAAAACCGGCTAGCTTAAAGGGAAGTAAGGATAAAGGAAAAGAGTGATTCCTAATGGATATAACACATCCATCTAACACAGTTGAGGCGGGTTCTATGGTTCCATTAGCTAGTTCCAGCTCATACTTCACACTTAAGGCTTTAACAGGCAATTTCAACAATTCACAAAACTTGTTATCCACAAAAGACTTATCCGCTCCAGAATCAAACAACACTCTAGCATAAACATCATTTATGAGAAAGGTACCTGTGATCACGTTGTCGTCCTGAACAGCTTCCTTTGCATCCATCTTGAAGACCCTAGCATTGGTCTTTTTCCCATCCTCAGTTTTCTTGGTGATCTTTGGGCAATTGGACTTAATGTGCCCTTTTTCATTGCAACTGTAGCACGCTGCGTCCTTCAGCTTCTTGCACTCTAGGGTCTTATGTTCCGAGGATTTGCAAATCTCACAAGGCCTCGGTTGAGACTGGGATTTTGACTCAAGTCGGCACCTCCCAAAATGGTGCTTCTTACAAACCTTACACTTGGGCTTATCTCCAGATTGATGCCCATCTTTCCTAGATCCAGACCCCTTCTTGTGGTCATTGTTTCCCTTGTGCTTCTTGTATGACCATCGTGAATTGTCGTCTTCACGCTTCCTTTTCTCGGCATCCGTGTTCCTCAGCGATCTCTGCCTGACCGCGTCCAGTGTGAGGGACAAGGATATATCAGCTGCAGACCTGAATGTAGCTGGCCGAGAGGCTTTTACACTTGCCTTAATTTCTGGGGCTAAACCCCAATGAAACGAGCTATTCTTTTGGGTTCCGGGGTTACAAGATAAGGAACCAACCTTGACATTGTATTAAAGCTCGTAAGGTAAGCTTGGCAATCCAGATTTTTCATTACCAATGACAGAAAATCTGACTCAATCTTTTCAACCTCATGCTAAGGACAGTAGTTCTCTTTGATGAGGGTAACAAATTGTTCCCATGTCATATTGTACAGTGGAATCTTCCCAGTAGCTTGAATCAATGATCTCCACCAGGCTAAGGCCTCACCTTTGAACGATTGATATACAAACTTTACTACATCTTTATCAGCGCACCTGCTGATATCAACCACGGTATCCATTTCATCCAACCAGGTCATGCAGTCAACCGCTCCTTTCTCCTCAATAAAGTCTCTGGGTTTGCATGAGACGGAGTATTTATATGTACAGGACTTACCTCGCGGTTCCTGTTTAAGTTCGATCTTCTTTGACGAAATACTTTGCTGGTTCGAGGAGTGATGCTCTTCATCATCTTTCTTTGGCTTATCTAGCTTAGAGGGTGGCTTACTATGAGCCTCAGAATGTGTTTTTGGCTTAGAATGAGGTGCTGATTGGGTCCTGCTTCGAGTACTACTCGATTCACTATATTGCCTCTCTATGGCTTTAGTGACCGCATTGTCAATTAATGTTTGGAGTTCTGCACCAGTTATATTGATTCTGGTGGCGTCATGATTCTCCTTTGGCCGACTGTTAACCTCGACAGACTCGGCCATGTAGTTGAATTGCTACATAAAATGATGACAATGATTCATTTAGGGAATTTTAATAGACTTGTCATCTTAATAATTTATTAACCATGGTAATTAAAGAGCCATACTAGTTAATTTGTTAAGTAATTTCATTTGGGACTTTTCATTAGTAACCCTTAGTTCTAGAATAAAATGTAATAATGGCACAATAGGCCTAGTCATATGGACAATTCTAAATTATAGATTTAGATCTTATAGGATCTAGTTATTAAAGTTTGAATTAAAATTCACTACCTCTCATGACAGGGAGTCTATAAGCTACGACTGTCTTTTGTCTTATATGACATTAGTTATAGCCCGTAGGCATTACATCACAATCGGATGTTTAAATAATAAGGAGTTGGGATAATTAACACAAGGGTGACATGTGTGATTTTGCGGATCACATTAGCCAAGAATGTTAACATGTTTGCAGATGTTAACAGAGATTTGAATCTTTTTAAACAGGTTTTACCATATTAGCTCAGTCATTATAATGACCTATAAGCTAGGTTTTACCTTTTTAAGATTCTTATTAATATTCAACGCAGAACAATCCTATATTGAAATGGTTAATATGGATCTGAATCTAATTGGGAATTACCGTCTTGACCCTGTCTTTAAAATGACATAAGGTTAGGTCTTGTCCTTTTAGATTTTATCATTTTAATATAATGATAGATCTTGTATAAATATGGTTATTATTTATTTTATATTTTTGTTCATGCATATAACTGAAAAAAATAAAATTTAAATCTAACCATTTCACCACATGAATAAAAGTACGAGTCTACCCTGAACGGGACTTTTAAATGAAATAACATGCCCTCGTAGGGGCTTAACCAAACAAACATACCCACGCAGGGGTTAAAACAGAAAGACAGGCCCACGCAGGGGCTCAATGGAAACAAGAAAATACAACCAACAATTGAAGGATTCAACGGTCCTTCTTGCTCTTCCCTTTTATCAAACTTGCCAATCCCTTGAGAAAACCATGTCGTTCCCTTCGATCTCTGTGAACTTGATGTTCAACCTGGTCCAGTCTTTGGAGAATTTCCTCTCTTTCTGGCGGGGAAAATTGTGGTACTTGCGACTGCGGCTGATATGGAGGTCGAATAGACGGCTGCTGTTGGTACCCATAAGCTGGGTATCCGACTCCCCAAGGAGCTCCGTAAGGCCCATCGAGGTTAGCAGCATTGTAGTTCCACGCCGCTAGGTATGGGTCGATCTCCGCATAGTTGAAACTGTTGTGAGCCGGCTGCTCGAAGGGATTATACGTTGCTGGGCCAGTGTATGTGGGAATTGGGTTGTCAAAGCCCAATGGTGGTGGCATGGCATGCGTAGAGTTCACTTCCGGGTTGGGGTTTGAAGGTCCCCCAAACTGCTGGTCTCCTCGGAGCGGCGGATAGTGGCTGCTACTCGATGGTTGGGGTGTGCTGATATGTACCCCTCCTCCTTGCACGGACATTCGTGCGTTTGTTCTCCTTCGCCTTGGTGGCTCAAGGCTGCTGCTGAGGTGGTGGTGGTGGCGGGGTAACTGCCACAAAGCGAGAATCCCTGGAAGGATCCGATTGTTGTTGTTGCTGCTGCTGCTGGGGCGTTGAATGGTAAGAGGGTGTGAAATACCACTCATACTGGTTCATCCTTGCTTGAAAGCTCTCTGGACCACGGAAAGGTGATCCGTGAAAAGACGAACCATCGGAGATCTCAATAGGGTGTGTGGGGGTACCACTCGGTGGTTCAGTAGGGTCGGTATCCTCTTCCATGTCCATGGCGTGATCCCCTGGAAAGTGGTCTTCAGGCCCCAACGGGTTAACACCCACTGGTTCCTCTAGGTAGTTTACCGGGTTGAATCGGCTTCGAAAGAGATGGGACAAGTTATCAAAAGAATGGCACGAGTCGGACCGTTGTAGAGGGATAAACGAAGGTTGTGGGTTATCTGGTTCGTTCTCGGAATGGGGTCCAAAGGAGTGTAAGTAAGAAGGTGACGAAGCTAACGAGACAGATCACCTCGATGGCTGCAGGTGTGATCTCCAGTCTCCCTGAGGACTGGTGCTAATAGGAACGAGTGAAGTTCGCCTTTGAGAAGGCCCGACCTCCTGGTCGTGGGTTCCTACTGGTGCCTTTCCTCTGCCTCTGAAGAATCTTGGCGGCATATTTCCTGTCAAAAACAAAAAGATACAACAAAGGAATATAAAGGACAAAGTTTAAAAAAAACAATTTGAATTATTCCTAAGTTCTTTGTCTAGACTCAAAAATTTGAGGAATGTGCAATTGTGTAACTGAGATTAAACACAAAAGGCTAGTGTTTAATTCACTCAGCGTTGGCTCTGATACCAACCTGTCACACCCCGATATTTCCACGTATTACCGGTGGGCCTGGTGGGGAGTATCGTGACGTAGTTGATATCATCATAGTCAAACAACACAATATATATATGCACAGCGGAAGCAAAAGATAGATTCATTTCAACTTTAATAAATTGTAAGATCAAGTATCACAAATAGTCGAAACAGATCCACAGGCGGATCAAAATAAAAAGGAGATATTGTTCAACAGTTTTATTGACATTCAAGCTTGCGAGACTTATTGTGGACGCTAGGAGAAAGCCAGCCTAGTTCGAGTAGTACCTGCACTTAACCTTTTTGGGAAAATACGTCAGTTTACACTGGTAAATACAATTTAACTGACTCATTTTGAAATGTTTAATAAAATTGATTTGAATGCACGTGGCACAATTCTTTTTATAACTTGGGATAATTATTTGAATATAATCTTGTAAAATAATTACATGTTTCTTATGCGTTCAGTAGCCCGATCCGTAGACCGGGTTAAAGATTAATAGACACACCACATTATTTATTTAGGCACTGACGGGTGTACGCCTACACGCCGTACTTAGGTCGTGGCCATTTCGTAAAATGATGCCAAGGATATCCGGGACATGGTAATTAACCCCCCCAAAGGCTTTAAGCAAACAAAACATTTCCAAACGGAGCATTTCAATGATTTAACCTCTATTCGATTAAAGATTCAATGCCCGACCAAGCGGTATTTTATATACCATACCCCAAGCCCGTATAGGGAAAATAAGTTAAAAGTATTTACCTTTGCAAGTATAAATCACAATTAGCAAGTGCGTGTAACTTTTACTGGGTCTCCTATTCTGGAACAAAGGTTTATAATCACCTATTAGATTTTCTAACGGGTCTTTAATTAAGCTTAAGCTTAGACCGGTTAGTTTTAAAGGAAGACACGGTTCGAACGCATGAATAAGCGAAGACCGGATTAGAATGTGATTTAGACCCGACAAGTTTGAAGACTTATATAATATGGGTAAACTAAACACATTCTGTATTTTGAGACAAAAATGATAAGGTTTGACCCATTTCGGCTAATATATGTAAACTAGTTACATAAGCCGATCCGAACGCGAAAAGTGCGTAACGAGTAACCAATTGAGTCCTATGCAAGTTTCCTAAGTTACTATGCCTTAAATATGTTGTGACATCAGTAAGATGTCTTCCATTATGCCCGAATTGGATTTAAACTCAAACTATGCCTCGTAAGGGCATTTTGGTCATTTAATAGGTTATAAAAGAGTTTAATTAGTAATCTAAGTTACAGGTCTGATTTATTTAGTAAATATACTTTATTTAATAAGTTATAACAGTAGGGTACTAGATATATGTGAAATTTATCATTTAAAACCAACTATGCACCTTAGGGGCATTTTGGTAATTTCACATAGGCTTAAAAGGTCAAAACTGGAAATCTGAGTTTAAAACTTTTGATTACTGTTAAAATATAAAAATTTTACTAAAAATATCAGTAGGCATCAAACCTTATATGTTTAAAATAGTTTTAATATATACTATGCGTTAAAAACGCTTAAAAAAGGCGATTTTGAGCTATTTCCGGGTTTTGAAAGGAAAGCTGAAAATTTTAATATTCCAGAAGGCTCAAAATATTTTATTTATCATAACAAATCAGTAGCAAAAGGTTTGGTATCAAAATTATTTGTAAAACTCATTTTATAGCCCAAAAGGGCAAAACCGACAATTACCGAATCAAGCTTAGAGACCTATGTTATGCTCAGCCAAAAATTAAATAAAAATCTCAAAATATTATTTTATATCAGTGGGTAAAAAGTTTGGTATTAAAAATCGGGTTTAGATAGGCTATATGCTAATTACGCCGTTTATTTAATAAAAAGCTTTCTAATTACGCTAATGAGCATAACTCTTAATCTAAACCTCAAACTGATGTCAAATTTTAGGTGCAAGTTTATAAATCAGTAACTAAGGTTCCTACTCTTTTACTTTTTCAAAAATCACGTTTTATAGTCAAAAGGGCATAATAGTCAACATTTAAGCACTTAACGGAAACATGCATATGAATCGGATAACTAATGAACCAAGTTGTATAATCTCAGAGAGTTATACTTATATGAAACCTGGTCCAAATAAAGCTCTAAGGCAATTCTAAAACATGCTTATACAGGTCAGAACTGAAAGTCAAAGCGAAAGTCAAATTATGCGACTTTCGGTTCCGATCCGAGTCTAAACTGAAAATTGTCGGGTTGAACATGTTTAGACATGTTCTTACATTAATTACCAAGTTATATTAGTGATCAAACAGGTTGCATGTCTCCTACATTGCTAATTATGCATTAATTTGAAAATAAGCATTCTGTTGACTTTTTAATAACAAGTTTGACCCGACAATTGACCTAGTTAGAGTGGGAATCAGAGAGTACCCTTTTAAGGGTTTATTACCCACATAAATACCTATTTATAGGTACTTTTAATTCGAGATTTGACTGAACAAATTTTAATTAATCTCGAAGTCAAACTTTAATTACGACGGTTTGACTTTTAGCTAATTAACTAAGCTAAACTGAAATAGGAAGGGTTAAGGACACTTACAAGAGTCCTAAGCACGACTAGGGATCACTAGGAAGCTTGTTGCTGATCAGGGGAGCTCCAGAAATGAAGGTGCAATTGAATGAACAAAGTGTTGCAACTAAGTGGGTTCTTATATAGTCATTTTGATCACTTAGGATCATGCCAAGGAAGTCTATGAGGGTCTGTTTGGTATGGGGTAATGGAATGGACGAAGGAATGGAATGAACGAGGTAATGGAATGGACGAGGGAATGCAATGGATCATTACCATTCCATGTCTTGTTTGGTTACCATGTGAATGGAATGAATTATTATTGTGTATTGTTCGGTAGGCAAGAAAAACGGAGTAATAAAATTAGCGGTGAGTGGTGGTGGTGGTCGGTGGTAGTGATTATGGGTGGTTATAGGCGGTGGTGGGTGTCGACGGCGGCGATGGGTGGTGGTGGTGGCGGCGAGTGGCGGTGCGGCTATGACGACGAGTGGTGGTGGCGACAAGGTGGTCGTTGGTGCTGGGTGGCAGCAAAGGTGGCGGTTGGTGGCGGCGGCGGTGGTTGGTTGTGGCGGTGGTGGTGGCGTCGACGAATGGTGGTGGGCGGCGGCGGCGAGTGGCGTAGGCAGTTGGTCGCAGCTGTGGGTGATAACGGTGGCGAGTGGGTGGCGGTGGCGACGGTGGCTGTCGGGGTGAGGTGGTGGCGGCGGCGGCGGTTGGTTGTGGCGGTGGTGGTGGCGTCGACGATGGTGGTGGGCGGCGACGATGGTGGTGGGCGGCGGCAGCGAGTGGCGTAGGCGGTTGGTCGCAGCTGTGGGTGATATCGGTGGCGAGTGGGTGGCGGCGGCGACGGTGGCTGTCGGGGTGAGGTGGTGGCGGGTGGCGGCGATGGCGTCGGTGGTGGGTGGTGGTGGTGGTAGTGGGTTGTGGTGAAGGTTGTGGGTTGTGGTGTTGTTGAGGAATGGTGCAAGAGAGGATGGAATGGAAAAAAAACATGGGGGGTGGAAGGAATGATTTTGAGGGAATGGAATTCCTTTTGGAATGGGTGATTCCATTCCATTGACCAACCAAACACTCTTTTCTTCATTCCCTCGTAATCACTCATTCCATTCCACCTCTCATTCCTGCATACCAAACACTACCTGAGTGTTTCCAGATCAAGACAAGTGCCCTCTATGCATGAAATACCATTGGGGCAGCCCCTGGTATGTAAAACAATCGTTTGAGGTCGGTCTAACAGCTTTAACAGGCAGTTGTGCGCTTTTTCTGCGCTGGCAGCTTGTTCGCGGGCCGCGCAAGGCCCCTCGCGGGCCACCTAAAAGTGGTGCAACAGGCCAAACAAGTTTCAAGATTTGCAATTTAGCCCCTGGTCCTTTCTAACGTGGTTTTAAGTGTTTTTCTTGCACTTTTGGCCCTCTAACTTGATTTTTAAGGAGCTTAAGACTTTTACAAACTTGGTTAAGTCCTTGGTTAACTTTGTGCTTACCCGAAAAGTCACAAATATCAACGTTGACGCTATTAACCCCTCGTATACGAATATTGTCATAACTTTCTCATACGATATCGAAACTTGGTGAAATTTTTACCACATATTCTAGTGAGTATAATTTACCGTTACAAAGCTTTGGGTTTGCTAAAAGGTCACTCAGAGGTATACTTTCACATGTTGACACATTTAACCCCCGTAGTTTGTAATCTCTCACTTTCTTCCACGATTTGCTTCGTATGATCCATGATTTATTCGTTTAAGGGTATAAACATCGTGTAGGGCTATTGTAGAGTATATTTATCCATTTTTGACACTTTGGACCCTTATATTCACATAGTTTCCTTGTTTGTCAACTTTAGTCCCTCTAAAGTATTCTTTCACACGTTCAAAGCTTATGACACGCGTCAATACATTATTGGACATAAATTTTCGAGGTGTTACATGTATACTAGTTTATCCTAATTGAATCAAAAGACCGCTTCACCATTTTAACCACTTGTGCAGTGAATTTAGATAAACGGTCCTTGACAATGTTGCGCATGGTCTTTGGGTATTCTCCGTAAACAATGGGATGCAAAAACCTACACAGAAAAACATTACTCATTTGTGGATCATGAGCTCAAAAATGCAGGTTGTCACACACTCATTTGGCAATTGGCTTCGACGTGCTTTTGTGTTATTTCGCTTAGGTAAAGTTTCTAGGGTTGTCTGAGACGGTAGTTAATAGAAGATTCAGAGTTTTAAAGAATTTGATTTTACTAGATTTATTAGATTTTTTTTTGAACAAAAGCTAATGAGTTATTTAGTTATATTGAAATGAAGGAACGACATAGTATTCAATCAAATCAGTCTTAGCCCGTAGGATGTGAGAGAGATTAAATCTAGATGGTATAGTTGGTTCAGATATAGAACGTCATGTAATTATATTGGTTGGGGTGACTGGTGTAAATACCCTATGTATATGTTGTAATTTTCTGCCCTTTACTCATTTGAGTCGGGGGTGTGTGTTGTTTGTTTGGCATTTTGCTCGTTTGGGTCGAAGGTTGTTTTTAATAAAGTTCTCTTTAAAAAAAAAAAATTAGTTATGACTGATTGACTTCTTGGGTGTTTATTAGATTACATTAGACCTTTAATATTCACATTGTATATAACTCCTATTATATCTACCAATTATGATTGTGAATTTGTGATTGACTTTGAATGTCATGATTGACCAAGTATAGTTGTGAATGACTATTGTTGCCATTATTTGTTACGGATTTCGTTGTTTCCATTGACTGACGTTCAAAGTTATTTTAACTATACAAAATGACTGTATCCCTCATTTGTTAACAAATTGGATTCAACTGGAACTAGCACACCCATGGCATTTTGTTACTAAGCATATGAAAATGACTTATATTAACTCAAACATTGGCATTTGTAACCATTCATTACTAACTTATTGATGCCTGTTTATTTAGTACTTGTTCTATCTCCCAAGTCCTTAGTGCTAATTTCTACTCAGTATTTTCTGGAACCAGTAGGCAGACATCTTGGGGTATCTCTTGAGCGTTTTGAAGTCGACGTAAACAATGCCAAACCGTGATGTGTACCCTAATCTCCATTCAAAGTTGTCGAGCAGTGACCATGCAAAGTAGCCGATTACATTTACACCGTCATCAACGGATTGCTTGAGTGCAGCCAGATAACCCTTGTAGTAATTGATCCTCGTTGTGTCATGTAAGCCCTTAGCAAGGGTTATATTACCTGGATCATCCATTCCTATCACACACATAATGAACACTAGAATTAGATGTTGTTTGTTTTATAAATGTTATATGTTTGATTCATACCGTTTTCAGCTAGAATAACAGTCGGGTTCCCATAACGTTCTTTAATGTACATCAAGGCTTTGTGTAGACCCCATGGCACATTGTAGAGCCAGTATGAATATGCCTGCATTTTCAACTATGTTATCCATGGAAGTTCTCTTAACAAATTTTAAAGAGAACACATTTTTTCTTAGAAGAGTGATTCATACCCGTGGACCTATTGGTACACCTTTGCGCTTATCTGCAGAAAAGGTAAAGAACATGAGTTCGTGTTCTATAGTGGGTTTAGAAAAACCATCCGTATTTGTAGGTGATTTTATATTTGTGTTTATATTGGCAGGGATGATAAGCAAATTCAATTAGGGGGTGGGAATTCACATTTGTAAGAGTAAAATTCGTTTTTCTTATCTTGTGATTTTGATCTAGTAACATTTTTAATAATTGTTTTCTAGAACGCAAAACTCTCACACACTAAATATACACAAATGTCTACAACGAGACTAGAACCAACACCACTTGAAGAGCAACACTTTACTACACTTCTTGATACCAATAGACTACAACCCTCTTTGTTGATTTTGTTCCAATAACTAACCGTGTAATAGTCATTAATTTTCAAAAAAAAATCTAAATACATAGTTTTGTTTATTATTATTATTATTATTTTTTAATGTAAGTTTTATTGAACACCAAGTCATTTTCAAATTATATTGAATTTAACTTGGTTATTAATGAAAGAGTTAAGTTTCATTTTTGTCTATATGGTTTGTTCACTTTTATCATGTCGGGCCAATTTTCAAAATTGTACGGTTTCCTCCCTAACATATTTGATACATGTCATTTCACTCTAAATATTAAACTTGAGTCACTTAACTGGGGTTAATTATTTGGATTGAAATGGCATGTTCAAGTATGTCAGGGAGGAAACTGTTACAATTTTGAAATTTGACCCGAAATGACAAAAGTGAACAAACTCTAGGGACAAAAATGACACTTAACTCTTAATAAAACTCATATTTAAATGTAGAAAAAATGGAACAAAATCGTGCAATTACCTGTATATTAAAATTTGAACACAATGAACAGTAACATCATCACGGGGATTAGCAAATGGTATCGGGTACTGGTGCCGGTATCAAATTTATCAAACCGGGTATATTTTTTGTACTGAATCGGTACCGACTTTTGACATTTTCGGTATCGGTTCGGCACCGGTTTTTACCCTCAAATACCGGTACCGTACCAGTACCGACCGGTACCGAACCGTACCGTACCGTGACAGGTATATTCGGTACAGGTACCCACTTTTGGGGATTTTCGGTACCAGTTGGTACCGAGCTCATCAAATCCTGTAGCAACGTAGCAACGCAAGTAATTGCACCGTTTATATTACTTTTCATACACAACCAAATGAATAGTAACATCATCAAGGGGATGAACAAATGGTATTGTAACACCTCGAAAATTCACGTCCTATAATGTGTTGACACGTGTCATATGTTTGAACGTGTGAAAGAATATTATAGAAGGACTAAAGTTGACAAACATGGAAAGTATGTGAATATACGTGTTCAAAATGTCAACAATGAATAAATATATTGTACATTAACCCTACATGATGCTCAAACCTTCAAACGAATAAATCATGGATCGTACGAAGCTAAAAGTGAGAGATTACAAACTACAGGGGTTAAAGGTGTCAACATGTTTAAGTTATACCTCTGAATGACCTTTTGACAAACCCGAAGCTTTGTAACTGTTAATTATGCTTACTAGAATGCACGATATAAATTTCATGAAGTTTCGTTATCATATGAGAAAGTTATGATCAAATTTGTATGCGAAGGGTTAAAAGCGTCAACGTTGAAGTTTAGGACTTTCGGGTGACAATAAAGTTAACCGAGGACTAAACAAAATGGGTAAATGTCTTGAAGCCCTTAAACATCAATTAGGAGGGTTCAAAATGCAAGAAAATGAAGTCTAAACAAAGCTTGAAGAGCCAAGGATCAAAACACAAAAATCAAAAGTTGAAGATCTTGTCAGAATAGGCTTAGCGCGACGCGAGGCCCATGGTGGGGGGCTTAGCGTCACGCGAGGGGCTGTCTGCTCCGAAATCTTTGGGTTTTTTGCCTGCCAATTGCATTCTAATCGACTCTTGAACGATTTTCCTCATCTTGCTTGACCCCTAAATGCCTCCTAGAACCTTAGGGACATGTGTTGATGATTCATGGTCCATGATAGCTTGAGTTGTCAACAATCTATGGTGATTTGTAACGCCCCAAAAATCTGAATGTTAATATTTGTAGTATGTTCTTATGTGACACGTCATGAAATAAATAACTAGGCTATTTAACCTAGTTAAGGGTATGGTAAAAAGTATTAAATGAAAAAGGTAGTGTCAGTTATGTTTAAAAGGAAAAACCCGAGGGGCTAGAGTGGAATAGATGAAAGTTGATTACTAATTAAAAGGTCTATACACACACAAACACACACATATGTGCGTGTTCTTGAATCTTCAGGAGCTCACAAGAGCTCCAAACCCTAGTTCCACTAAATCACCAAATTAAAGGGTGAATCGAAGCTCAAATTCAAGAAGGAACATGGATTAATGATCACCCTCATGAGGGGATCATAAGGTATGTCTTAAATCTAAGATTTGTGATCATGTGTGAAGTGGGTTATGTTCAAAATCGTGAGTTAATATGAAATTAATCATGTATAAGGGTTAGAATCATCATTTAGAACATAGGTTATGTATGGTTTGTGTTAATTTGATGTTTAGAGGTGAAACCCACTTGTTTAGGTAAGGATGATGACTTGAATGATCATCCATGTTCAACTCTTATTGATTGTTGATGAATTATGATGAATTCTTGTGAGATGAATGGAATGAAATACGGTATGATATGTTTGATGCTTATGTGTGAAAAGTACATGTTGATTAAGAGTAGGATTTAATGAGTTATGTATGAGTTTAGACGATTTATGCATGGATTAGTTGTACGTTATGCTTAAAAAGGTGGTACGCACACCAAGAGTATGATAAGACGTATATAATGTCGTCCGTATAGTCAATTATGATGTTGCGGGTATATGTTGATAAGTCGATGATTGCATATGGTTAATAGTTGACTTTTGAAAGTCAACAAGTATAAGAAACATGATTTGACTCGTTGTCGTAAAGGTAGGTTTATAGGAAGTCGTTGGGTACATGTTATGTTAATATGCGTTATGTGTGATTACATGATGAATTACATGAGTTGGAAAGAAGATGAAGTTGATTTTTATGTAGTATGCTTGTTAGAAATGACTAAGGGAAGTTAAGTGTGGATTATGCGATTGGTATGATTGTTAACATGTACAAATAGGTATGCTAACAAGAATGTGGTTTCGATGACATGGAAGTGTAGGGACCATGTCGAGACGGCCTCAAGCAAGATGTGCTAACGGGTCAAGAAGGGGCAAGGATCGGATACGAGCGCGGACGCATAAGGTAAGTGATTTCTATAATCACTTCTTAGATTGTTAAGTAATATGGTGTTTTAATTAATTAAATATGATGTTTGAGGGTTGTTATGCGTGGAAGTCCTTCGTCGTAAGGGTTGGGGTTAAAGTTGACTAAAATGCCCTTGGTGGGTATTTTGGGCGAACGACCTGTAAAAGATGTTTAGAAATAAGATAAATGACCAAGTAAATAATTAGGATAAGTACGGAAGTGAAATGTATGTTTTTGAGGATCAAATGCAATGAAATACAAAAATACCCTTAACGGGTCAAAGTAAGCTTTTGAGTAAAAAGAGTTTAAAGAATGCAAGATATCCGAGAATTTAATCTTTTATAATAGGCGTCATTGATATTATTGGGTATATAAGAATTTATGGTCAAATAAACAAGTTAGATGGATAAATGCATGAACGGGACAGGATATGGAAAAAGGGTAACAAGCCGAAGGCTTAAAAGTCTGGAATTTGGTTAATCCGGATGTCGGGTCTTAACTCCATAAGATAGAGTATTAAATTACGGACGCGTAGGAAAAAGAATCGGGTAAAACGGACTAATAATGAAGAAGTTATGGCCGTTTCCGTGAAATCGGATCGCGCTGGAAATATGCAGCAACTAGCTGCAAACCTGCTGTTGTTTTGAGGGGGTCGCGTCACGCGACGGCCCGTCGCGTCGCGCGACGGGTGTAGTTTCTCCGAAAAGTTGTTTCGTGTCTTATTTGATGCCGGGAACTCGTTTAAAGGCGTTTTAAGTCACGTACGTCCAATTTAACTCATGTTTATGTGATCTTAAGGGTATGCACGTAGGTAAATAGATTCGTATGTATGTTTATAAGGATGTGAATAAGTATGTGAGTGTATGTAGGTATGCGTATGGAGAATAGGCATGTACGAGTTTGGTATACTGCAATCAGGTATGTATGTATGTATGTATGTATGTATGTATGTATGTATGTATGTATGTATGTATGTATGTATGTATGTATGTATGTATGTATGTATGTATGTATGTATGTGAATGTGTGATGTCATGACCGTACGTATCAATGTAGGTATGTGTGTATGTAGAAACTATGTATGTATGTGAATGTGTGATGTCATGACCGTACGTAGCAATGTAGGTATGGGTGTATGTAGATACTTGTAGAATGATTTAAGTGTATATATATGTAAGGATGCATGTAGGTTAGTACTTATGTGTGTACATATGTATGTCGGGAGATAATGTGTATGAAGTTTAAGTATGAACATAATTCTTTCGGTACGATGATGTGTTTATGTTGTTTAATCCGTGTACATGGAGTTATAAGTGTGATGCAGGAATAGCAAAGAAGACTCACCACGAATTATATGACAGGATGGAAAAGCTGGAATGTAAAGAATTAATGAAATGAGAAATAGATGTGAACAAACCTTGTATGTTTATAATGCGTACTAATGTTGTAAATTTTATGTGGTGAGCGCAGGTAATACCAGTCACGATGATATCCAAGAATTGGAGATCAAGGATCGAGTCACATGATAGATTGTACGGGAGTGTCGAGTACGTAATTGAGTGAAGTCAGTTTATGATTTCTTGTTGTAAATAAGTATAATAAATGTAATTATTGAGAAAAATTAACCCTAGAAATGAGAGTAAGTGTGTCTAAGGGTTTGTAACTAAAGAAATTTTTATGGTGCGAATTTCCGCTGCGACTTTTGTCATTTACGATTTAGGGTATTACATGATTGGAGCACTATATAAAGCCATGAAGTTGCAACTCATTCTTCACACCTTTCTCTTGCACTTCTGATCATTCTTGGAGCTCCAAAGCAGACTAAAGGGATCTCTGGTCGTTCATAGGACTCTTGTAAGTTTGCTTAACCTTCCTTAGTTAAGTTTTTGCTTAGTTATAGCTTAAAAGTCAAACCGTCGTAATTAACGGTTGACTTCAAGATTAATCACTAACGGTCCAGTGATTAGTCGAATTAAAAGTAGTTATAAGTTGGTAATTATGTGGATAATAAACCCTTAAGAGGATTCCCCCTGATTCCCACTCTAACTAGGTCAAATGTCGGGTCAAACTTACTATTAAAAAGTCAACAGAATGTGTAATTTCTAATTTATGCATAATTAGCAATGTAGAATACATACAACCTGTTGGATCATTAATATAATTTGGTAATTAGTGTAAGAACATGTCTAAACATGTTCAACCCGGCAATTTACTGTTTAGACCCGGTTCGGAACCGAAAGTCGCAAAGCTTTGACTTTTGCTTTGACTTCAGTTCTGACCCGTTTTGGTATGTTTTAGAATTACCTTAGAGCTTCATTTGGACCAGGTTACATGCTAGTATAACCCTCTGTGATTATACACCATGGTTCATTAGTTAACCAATTAATACGCATGATTCCGTTAATTGCTCATATGTTGACCATTATGCCCTTTTCACCTTAAAACGTGATTTTTAAAAATGTAAAAGAGTAGAAACCTTAGTCACTAATATATAAACTTGTATGCAAAGTTTGACATCAGTTTGAAGTGTAGTTTGAGAGTTATGCTCATTAGCGTAAATTGAAAGCTTTATGTTAATTAAAAGGCGTAATTAGCGTATAGCCTATTTAAACCTACTTTTTGATATCAAACTTATTACCCACTGATGTAATATATTATTTTGGGATTTTTGAAGATTTTTAATTAATTTTAGGCTGAGCATAACTTATAGTCGCAGGCTTAATCCGGTAATTGTCGGTTTTGCCCTTACGGGCTATAAAATGAGTTTTACATATCTAATGGACTCCAAACCTTTTGCTACTGATTACATATGATAAATAAATTATTTTAAGCCTTCCGGAATAATAAAAATATCAGCTTTATGTATCGAACCCGGAAATGGCTTTTAATCGCCTTTTTAAGCGTTTTTAACGCATAGTATGTACTAGAACTATTTTAAACATATAAGGGTTGATACCTACTGATATTTTGGGCAAATTATAATATTTTAACAGTAAGCAAAAGTTGTTTAACTCAGACTTCAGTTTTGAGCTTTACGACTTATGTGAAATTACCAAAATGCCCCTACGGTGCATAGTTTGGTTATAATTGATAAATTTCACATATATACTTTATCCTACTGTTATAACTTAGTAAACTAAGTATTTTTGCTGATTATATTAGACCTGTAACTCAGATTAATACTTAGACTCTTTTATAACCTTGAAAATGACCAAACTACCCCTACGAGGCGTAGTTTGTGTTTAAATCCGGTTCGGGCATAATAAAAGACATCTTACTGATGTCACAACATATTTGAAGCATATTAACTTAGGAAACCTGTATATGGCTCTTATGAATACCCGTTACGCTTATTTCGCGTTCGGTTCGGTTTATGTAACTAGTTTGCATAAATTAGCCGAAACGGGTCAAACCTTATCGGTTTTATCTCAAAATCCAGAATGTGTATGAAATACGCATATTAAGCAAGTCTCCGAACTTGTTGGGTCTAAATCACATTCTATTCCGGTCTTCGCCTAATCGTGCGTTTGAACCGTATAATTAACCGGGCTAAGCTTAGGCTTAATTAAAGACCCGTTAGCATTCTAATTGGTTATTTATACCATCATTCCATACTAGAGCCTCCCGGTAAATTGTACCTACGCTTACTTAAGTGAATACGGCTGAGTTATTATAATTCTTGCTATTTAAGACAGGAGCTAGCTCAGGTAAATACTCTTAACTTATTTTCCCTATTACGGGCTTGGGATACGGTAATATAACTACCGCATGGTCAGGTATGGGATTCAAAGACCAATAAGTCGGGAAATCCAAATAACCTGTTTTAATTCATATTGCTTGACTGAAACATTGGGGATTAATGCGACCGTGTCCTGGATATCCTTGACTCATTAAAATTGCAATGGCCACGACCTAAGCACGGGGTGTAGGCATACACCTGACAGATGCCATATGTTTATTAATTAATTATACCCAATAAGGGATTCCCAATAAGGGAATAGTGGTGTGTCGGTTAATCATGAACCGGCATAGAACCGGGCCCCGTATGTAGAGCAAGTTATGTAAAACTGATAACATGAAATGTAGTTTGCCCCAAGTATAAAAGATTAATTTTGCCTCTGTGCATTTTAATCAAAGTATAAAAGTTTAATTTTGCCTCTGTGCATTTTAATCAAAGTGTCAAAATATTTTGTGCCTGGTGCATCTAAATCAATTTTCTTAAACTCTTTTCAAATGAGTCAGTTGAGTGTATTTACCAGTGAAAACTGACGTATTTTCAAAAGTCTAAGTGACAGGTACAAGTACGTAATAGGCTGGAAGCTGCTCAGGAAGTTAATAAGGAATCTTGCAAGTTCTAGGCGTCTAAAGTCTGTTGAACAATATTTATGTTTTAAGATCCGCCTGTGGATCCTTTACTTTCCGTTGTAATACTTGATATTACTTTATATTCGGATTGTAATATATTCATCTTTTGCTTCCGCTGTGCATTCATAAATTGTGTTGTTTGACTATGATGATATCAACTACGTCACGATACTCCCCACCGGGCCCACCGGTGACACTTGGAAAGTCGGGGTGTGACAGGTATCGGATACCGGTACTGGTATCAAATTTACCAAACCGGGTATATTTTCAGTACCAAATGGTACCGACTTTTGACATTTCGATATCGGTTCGTAGGGCTGTAAACGAACCGAACGAACACGAACAAGGCCATGTTCGTGTTCGTTCGTTAAGGAAATAAATGTGTTCACGAACGTTCATGAACACTTACCGAACGAGATTTTATGTTCGTGTTTGTTCATTAAGGAAATCAGCGTGTTCGCGAACGGTTCACGAACACAAACGAACACAAAAAAATTTGGTGATCTCGACGTACGATAAAGATAGATGGCCAAGAGAGTAGCACTCGAACTTGAATCCCTTATTGTGGAACGGAGGTCGATTGTATTCGTAGATGTAACTAATGAGAAATGAAAGGGAAATGATGCATAAACAAAGTGAAAGTGGGTTTCCTAGTTTAATTGTTAGGGAAATAAAATAAATAAAAGTTTAATAATATAAAAAGTACAAATAAAATATAAGAAAGTACAAAGATCTTCAATTAAAACACAAACATACGAACATAAACGAATGCAAATCAACGAATGTTCACGAACACGTTCACGGACACCTTACCGAACGTTCACGAACACAATCGAACGAACGAGACCTCTGTTCATGTTCGTTCATTTAACTAATCGAACGAAATTTCTTGTTCATGTTCGTTTGTTTATTAAACGAACGAACATAAACGAACTTCCCGCCGAACGGTTCACGAACTGTTCGCTGAACGTTCGGTTCGTTTACAGCCCTATCGGTTCGGCACCGGTATTCACGGTTTTTTACCCTTAAATACTGGTACCGTACCAGTACCGACCGGTACTGAACCGTACCGTACTAGGTATATTCAGTACCGGTACCCACTTTTGGGGATTTTCAGTAACGTTATTTTCGGCACCGGTTGGTACTGAGCTCATCAAATCCTGTAGCAACGTAGCAACGCAAATAATTGCACCGTTTAGATTACTTTTCATTAGATTAAAAATTACTTGGGAAAATCAAATTATATTTTTATTGTAATATTGAAAAGTTTTTAATTGGTTCCAATTATGAGACTTTGCTTGAATTCAACTTATCTAGTTCGTATATAGAGGAATATTGGATTTTAATAATTCTAACTATTTGTCGTTGGCCGCCAACGGTCCTAATTTAAAAAATAACAACTGGCAGTCCCAACTATTGACATATTGGCCACCAATGGACCCTGACTAACAGAACTCTAACGTCGTTAGTCTCCGGTCGCCAGAAACCGTTTTTGGTCAGAAAAAGGTTTCTAAAGGTCCGATCTAAGGTTACAAAGAGGTTTGGGATGAAAATGTTGAGTTTTCTGGCCAAAAAGTTGAGTTTTCCAGCAAAAAAGAGTTTTACGGCGACTTCAATAATGGGGCTTTTACTAGAAAAAAGTTTCTAAAGGTCTGTAATAAAGGTTACAAAGAAGTTTAGGAGAAAAAAATGTGAGTTTCCTACCAAAAATGAGTTTTCCGGTCAAAAATGTTTTTCCGGCGACCGGAGACTAACGGCATTAGGGTTCTGTTAGTTAGGGTCCATTGGAGGCCAATATGTTAATAGTTGAGACTGCGAGTGGTTATTTTGAAGTTAAGACTGTTGGCGGCCAATATGAATAATTAGGATTTTTAAAATCCAATATTCCTTTAGAAATCACAGCAACTTATCTAGTTTCGCATATAGTTTTAGAAATCACCTACAATTGCGTAAACCACCTATAAATTCCAAAGAAAAGTATAGTTCTTACATGCAAATCCTGCATTCCAGTCCATTTGGTAGCCGAGATCTTTTGGTGGTTTTTGATGTGGATCGTACATGTAATAAGTTGTATACTGGTTTATCCCAATTAAATCAAACGACCCCTTCACCATTTTAACCTCTTGTGCAGTGAATTTCGGTAGACGATCCTTGACAATGTTGCGCATGGTCTTTGGGTATTCTCCATAAACAAGGGGATGCAAAAACCTACATAGAAAAACACCATTCATATGTGGATCATGAGCCCAATGTTTAATTTACCCTCTTACCATCCAAGGTGAAAGTCTCGCGCTCTTTGAGCAGCCAGATTGTCGGCTTTTGATCTTGTGAGAGGTTCATACCAAACAAAGTCTAACAAAATCCCGATACGCCCTTTCTGTTTATCCTGTATTGTCATAGCATAAAAAGATCTACGGTGAGAGTGGTAACTGACGTACCGTCTTTGGGAGAGACTGCATAGATTACCGACCCAAGGCAGCCTTCGGCAGCAACTAGCAAACGGGTTCCTACCCATGGAAGGAAACCATCGGTAGATTGACAAAGTAGATACCGACGGACCAACACAAATATTCATATAAACTTACTTTTAGATTTATTTTTATGATTTTCTAATTTTCGAGTTATCGACAGTGTCTAGTGATAGGTGATAATGTTCTAGCAGTTTAAATTTTCTAGGAGTATCACTTTCTAATAACCTAATAATGAAGTTGAAACAATTTAAAATGTTTAATGCATCTTACTTGATATTTTTGACGGTATCTTTGGACTGCAGCTGCATGACTTAAGATTAGATTGTGGGTAACGATATATGGTTCGGTTGCCGAATTTCCAGCCGTGCAATTCCCGTATGCCTTGGAACACCTTCCGGGGGCGAAAAAACCATTGTCATAACCAAGGGCGGCTACAACTCTAGGCTCGTTAAATGTCATCCAGTTCTTGACTCTGTCTCCGAATGTGTTGAAGCAAAAGTCCGCATAATTAGCAAAATCATCCCTATTGTTTAAAATAAAAATGTGAATACATAATCCGACAGTGATATTCATTATTATATAAAATAATAATAATAAACATATTGAACATCCAGAAAATAAAACCCAGTTTAATGACACATACTGCATTCAACAAAGATTCCTATCAGATTCTTGGCAGTAGTACATCTACTCCGAAACAGACAAATCTAGTTCATTGTGGTGATATTTTTATGTAATTAAGAAGCATATACTTAAATCTGTAGGGTTTTTTATTATTTTTTTTATTTAACACATTTAAAAAGTACTAAATTATCGGAAACCATATTATTCACCCATATACATTATCAACTATTAGGGTTGGTGGCCCAATGGAAGAAGCAAAGCTTCTAACAGCACCTAAATTGAGTAGGTCATGGGTTCAAGTCGTTCAAAAAATGAATCCGTACATGCAATAGTGTTTGAAGATAGTGATTTTACAGCCCTCGGTATATATTAGGGGTGTTCAAAAAAATTTGGATCCGAAACCGAATACGAATCCAAAATCTCCGAAAATCTGTATCCGAAAATTCGGATATCCGAAAACCGGATAATCCGAATTTTCGGACTCGGATTCGGATATGAATTTCAAAAATTTCGGATAACCCGATTATCCGATAATTAATTTGTTTTATAAATATATATAGAATATGAGCATTATATTTAGTTTGAAATATAGTAAAAAATAGTAAATAATCAGATTCGGATGTTCATTTATGAATGTTTTAAGTTTTCAATGTTGAAAATTTGGGAAAACGAATATAGGTTTAGTTTTAATCTATGCACGCAACGATTTTTTTTATAAATTCGAATATTCGTTTGGATATCCGAATCCATATCCGAAATTTCAGATATCCCGAAATTTCGGATACGGATTCGGATTTTAATATTCACTATCCGAAATTTTTGGATATCCGATTTTCGAATATCCGAAAACCGGATAATCCGATCTTGAACACCCACTAGTATATATGCAATAGTGTTTGAAGAATGAATACGTACACAACTTGGTGGTCCAACCATCCTAGATACTTTTGCTCAAGGGCTAGTGGAAGGTCATAATGATTGAGATTGGCGTAAGGGGTAATGCCTGTAACAAATATAAATAAATAAATTCATCAGTTACCGGTCCTTAAATTTGTTTACGTTAATTCAAATGAAAATAGTACGTACCTTTCTTAAGCATGTAGTCAATTAGACGATTATAGTAAGCAACTCCTCTTTTATTCACCTTCCCGGTCCCCTCTAAACATAATAATTAATTCAAACAAACAATGAACACACACTAATGCTATATGTATTGATTAAATTGCTTGAGGTGTGATTGATAGTTACTTGGAAATATCCGCGACCATGAGATTGAGAATCGATACGCGTCAAAGTTAAGATTTGCCATCATATCCATATCTTCCTGTACCATACAAATACGTTACATACTTACATATAAATATCTCATCTACTTGAAGGGTGCCCGCATGATACAATGAAGAACACATACACTGGCAGAGGTGTGCATGATTTGGTTTGATTATTAACCTTAACCGAAAAGAAACTAAAGTCATCGATTAATCTATTTTATTAATCAATCGTTTTCTATTAATTAGTTCGCTTTATTGTGTTATATTATCGGTTTAAGGTTCAGTTCAGTTAAAAAACAAAACCAAACTTGATCTAATTTTTTTGCTTAGAAATACATGAAATGAATATATAAATACATGAAACTAATGTATAAATACATGAAATGAAGGTATAAATAAATGAAATCGAGATATAAATACATAAAATTAAGTTATAAAAAATGAAACACATGAGATTGAGGTTTAAAATCTCTCTCTCTCTCTCTCTCTCTCTCTATATATATATATATATGAGAATGATTCGTTAGGAACCACCCTTTATTGCGAGAACCAATATGAACACAACCAAAAAAAATTTAAAAACACATAAGTTTTTTTTTTAATATTTTTATGAAAAAATCGCTGCTTTTCGTTATTAAAAAAATTGAAAAAAAAAATTGGCTACTAAAATAGTGATTTAAATAAAAAAATATTAAAAAAAATTGTGTTTTTTAGATTTTTTTAGGTTTTTTTGGGGTTTAGTTTGTAGCATTTAGCTTGGGTGGGGGAGGGTTAGGTTTTTTTAGGTTTTTGATGGTGTAATGGGTTTATTTTGTTGTGTTTGCATTGGTTCTTGCGGTCCTCGCATGAACCTTACCCTATATATATATATATATATATATATATATATATATAGGTCAGTTAACGTACAATAGGGCTTATCGTACGATACGTACGCGATCATCCCAGTCGTACGATCTGGTGCGAATTCAATCTTCCACATGCGATTTTCTCCATCTACACACCTCATGCCATTTTTCACATTACCCCATGCTAGCCATTTTTTCACATGAGATTTCAAAACATGCGATTTCATGCAAGCCATTGATTTTGTCCATCTACACACCCCATGCCATTTTTCACATTCCTCCATGCTAGCCATTTTTTCCACATGCGATTTCATTTGCATGGGATTTCAAAACATGCGATTTCATTGCATTTTCAAGCCATGCGATTTCATTTGCCTTTTTATAACATGCAAAAATTGAATTTGCACCGTACGGTTGGGATGATCGTGTACGTATCGTACGATAAGCTCTATTGTACGTTACACTTTTTCTATATATATATGTGTGTGTGTGTGTGTGTGTGTGAATGATTGGGTTCGGTTCAGTTAATTTTTGTTAACTGAGGGTACAAAAAAGATAACCGATTTTTGGTTAATTCGGTTGATTTCAGTTTGGTTTCGTCTGGGTTTTTTTTTCAGTTTCGGTTAACAGTTCGTTATTGTCCACCCATAGACGCTATTAATCACGTAACGCGTCAAATTCTTTTAAATCAAAAAAAGCCTATAGTAAAACTTCACGTAAAGCGTCAAATTCTTTTTAAAATAAAATACTTGTTTTTTAGTGTAATTTTTCTAAAAGTATTAACAATGAAAAACTTATTTTCATTTACAAATAGTAAGGGTAGTTAATTTAAAACATGGGGAAAAAGGTCTATTTATTATTTAAATGAACAAAAGTTGAGGCCACAAATGTGTAAGTATATTGCCTTAAAGACATATTTGCCTAAAAAAAATTAACACATCCTATTACACATTGAACAATAAGGATAAAGGGTGTGATCATAACCCTCATGACCACCGTGATCCTTTACATAGTCGTCATGTCACCCACCTATAATCTACCGTCAAAAACCACCACGCTAAGGGTGTGGTCATGACCCAAACCACTATCCCCTTTATTTTTTTTAATATATTTTTCTCAAAATTATCAATGGGAGGGCCATTGTAAACGTGGTTCAATCCACGTAAACCATCATTAATCAAGGAAGGGGACAATGTACTATTTAATTAGTGGTCTTATGTGACAAATAATGTTCTAATAACACACGCCCCCACAGATATAGCTAATTAAAATACAGTTTAATCACTTTTGACAAAATGTCAAAAGGTGAATAAACCCAAACCACTTTTAAATTTGGCCATCTCACACTGGAAAGATACACTTGATGCGTCCTTCTGCCCAAGGCGACTGTCACATGTTCACGAGCTCCTTTCAATTTTGGTGGGCAAAAATGTCAAATGTCAAAACGTGGGTTGCAATTATAAGAAAAAAACAAAATTGCAAAAGAGGCATCCGGGTCCATTCACCACTGCCCAAGGCGACTGTCACATGTTCACGGGCTCCTTTCAATTTAACAATTTTGGACCACTTTTGATTCCACTAAACGTGAAGATTTTTATTTCATTACATATTTATATTTTTTTCACCTGAAATCATATATTGATGTAATTATGAACTATTAGATTTAGTAACTAGAATTACCTTGTATCGATGATATTGATCCACACTAACTTCCCCCGTGGCGTTGTTCGGCTCAAGTCCTGCAAATAATTATAATGGATTGAGTTAATTACTGTTTTCGTCCCTGTGGTTTGTCAAAAATCACTATTTCAGTCCATTAGTTTAAAAATTGCGATTTCAGTCCCTGTGGTTTCACTTTCGTAACTATTTCAGTTCCTGTGGTTTCACTTTCGTAACCATTTCAATCCATTATTCTGTTAAGTACATGGACTGAAATGGTTACGAAAGTGAAACCACGGGGACTGAAATCACAATTTTTAAACTAATTGACTGAAATAGTGATTTTTGACAAAACACAGTGAAAAAACACTAGATTTTATAGGTTGAGTCACTAACTAATTATGAAACAAAGGAATCAGTTTTGGTAATGGTGCCGACAAAAAGAGTCGGAAGTCTTGAATACCAAAGAGTGCACGTTTTAATTTATAATTATGTAATGATTTCGGTTGAACATTCCACATCTTGGTATCTTTTAAAACAAAATATAACTCTAAAACTTCTCTACATATCATCATATATTCAAACTAAATTGTAAATATCATATATTGTCTACTCTACTAAATGATATATTCATTTTTACAATTTCTCCATACCCTACTTTTAACCCTTTTTTTCTTCGTATTTTAGTTATAATCATTTAGTTATGAAGGAGTGTGTAGCTATACTAACAATGCTTATAAAACATGTTTTATCAAATGATGTTTATAACTAAAATACTACAGTCGGGACGTTTGTTCTTTGAAAACTTAACTACCAACATAGGAGATAGCTTGAGAAAGAGTTCAAGATTACCAGGAGTCTTAATGAACTCGTCCCAAATGCTTGGTCCGCGTCCACCTTTATGAGCCATGCCTTCTACCTGATAAGCCGACGTTGCGGTTCCAAACACGAACCCCTTTGGAAAGCTCTTACGGCTCACGTTGGCGGGGCGGGTTGAACCCACCGCCACTGCTAGGGAAACCACCAACACTACTAATAGTGGCAATGGTGTTCTCATGTTTTCTGTCTGGGAGGGCATGTAGGCAGACCCTTTGTATTTATAGTTGAAAAGCCAAGTAGAGTGCCTAGGGCTGTAAACGAACCAAACGTTCAGCAAACAGTTCGTGAACCGTTCGGCGGGAAGTTCGTTTATGTTCGTTCGATTAGCTTAACGAACGAACACGAACAAAAAGTTTCGTTCGGTTAGCTTAGCGAACGAACACGAACACAGGTCTCGTTCGTTCAACTACGTTCGTGAACGTTCGGTAATGTGTTCGGTTACGTTCGTTCATGTTCATTTGTTTATATTAAAAAAAACAATAAATAATAAATCTTTTATCTAAACATATTGAAAACTTGAAACCATATTTTTTTCTAAGTTAGCTAAAATTTGGACATTCTAAGACATTTTTGGGGATAATTATGTCTAAGTTAGTTAAACTTGATTCATCTTTTGGTGGTGTAGTAGACTTCTTGTGTTTTGATTTATCATTTAATGGTTGTATTTAACTACTTATATCAAATGTTTAAGGATAACAATGTTTTTGTGTTTTGTTTTCAAGTTAAATGTTTGTTTGCGTTCGTTTTTATTTGCTTTCATTCGTTTGTGTTCGAGACCAGTGTTCATGAACTGTTCGTGAACAACTGAATTTGCTTAACGAACGAACATGAACACAAACTTATGTTCGGTATGCGTTCGTGAACAGTTCGCGAACATGTTAATTTCCTTAACGAACGAACACGAACATGGCCTTGTTCGTGTTCGTTCGGTTCGTTTACAGCTCTAAGAGTGCCTTTGTTAGCCAAATTTGGTATATTATTTTTATAAAAAAAATATTATAAAAAAGACGATAAAAATTTGAAATGTATAGTTATTATTGTTAAGGTGTGACGCAAAAAGTAGCAATCTCTATTATGCCTAGAAATTTGTATCTATCCTAAAAAATATGATATTTTAATTGGAGAAACGAGGAAAATTATGTAAGTGTATATTTCCTTGTTCATTACAATGGATACAAGATGCCTATACAGAATAGGGAGCAATCTAGAAATAATTATAAGCTTTTTTTTTTTTACGGTAAACTTAATTAACGAAAAAACGACGACCCAAGCCAGGCCGACACAAAACTACAAAATTACATATTTACAAATGAACTCCAATCCTTCCAATCTACACCTTTGTATCTCGATCTAGTTGAGAACCAAAGAAAACTTAAAGCCTTAATCTCGCTAATAATATTTTCAATCTTAACCGGCGAATTCGAAAATTTGACGCCATTCCTAGCTCTCCAAATGCTCCAACTAGCAATCATAATGATGCCTTGAACCGCGTTCTTTTTCTTCTCTGACACTCCGAGATCTTTGTGGAAAGAAAAGAGATCCCGAAGAGAAAAAGCGAAGATGTTGGGGATATTGCACCAAGAACTAATACCACTCCACACTGTCGACGCGATGAAACAGGCCACAAACAAGTGATCGGCCGATTCCTCATCAGAATTACACAAGGGGCACGATGAGTCACCAATCCCAACATTTCTTTTCCTTAACGCTTCGGCTGTGGGGACTTTGTTCATCTCCAACCTCCATGCATGAATGTTGACTTTCGCTGGAACCCAGTTGCACCATTCCAACACAAAATTAATCTCCTGCATATGATCCTCTTTCAATAACTTTTTAACCTCTTTTACCGAGAACGAGCCGTCCGCTTCGGAGGACCACTTCCACCGGTCCTTTTCAGCCGATAAATGAACATTGTCCAGCAGCCCAACTAACTGATCAAGGTTGGAACGAGTACCTGAATCCGATATGACCGAGTTCCATCTCCAATTATACCTGTCGTCGCCATTAAGACTGTTAAACCTGTCCGCAACCGAGGCCCTTTTTTCAGCTTCCAACCTAAATAATTCTGGGTAAACATCCTTGAGCGGTTCTTCTAGGAGCCATGAGTCAAGCCAAAATGCAACATCCTCACCGTTACCAATTGTTCCTCTCATGAAATTACTTAATGGGCAGCCACCCACCTTTGTGTTAACGAAATTCTTAGCTATATTATTCCAAACTCCGGTAAGAGATTTTTTACGCGGAATACACTCCCATCCCGTCCTACTAGCATGAAGGGCATTGATTACTTTTTTCCATAAGTTACTTTCTTCTGTCTTGTATCTCCATCCCCATTTTGATAATAAGGACTTGTTCACCACATCTAATTTACTTAAACCCAAACCTTCATATTTTTTCGGACAAGTAACCTTGTCCCAAGCAACCCAATGCATCTTTTTTTCTTCTCCAGAACCACCCCATAAAAACTTCTTTATCATGGATTCTAATTCTGAGATAATCTTTTTTGGAGCTTTGTAAAGAGGAAATAATTATAAGCTATCAATCAGGGATATTACAAATAATATGTCACAATATATGCCAATAATATCGGGTGATATTATTGGCTAACAGTCCTTCACAGTTTGAGCCGTAGGCGATCAAAGGCATAAACTGGATCGAAACCATTGAAACAAGTGCTTCGGTAACCCTTTGGTGAAAATGTCCGCGTACTGATAGTCAGTTGGAAATGAAGGACTTTTACTATGCCAAGGCGAACTTTTTCCCGAACAAAATGTATATCCAGTTCAATGTGTTTGGTTTGTTGATGTTGCACAGGGTTACAGGCTAGGTACATTGCGGAGATGTTGTCACACTAAATGATGGACGCGTTGAGAACAGAAAGATGTAGTTCCGATAGTAAGTTGCGAATCCAACTTAGTTCAGCAACAGTATTTGCAATGCCTCGGTATTTGGCCTCAGCACTGGACCGGGATATAGTTGGTTGTCATTTCGAAGACCACGAGATAAAATTGCCGCCTATGTACACGCAATATCCAGAGGAAGACCTGCAAGAGTCGGGGCACCCGGCCCAATCGGCGTCAGTGTATGCTGTCAATTCCTTGGATCTGGATGGCATGATAAGAAGGCCTTGGGATAGAGTGCCTTTGATGTATCGAAGTATGAGTTTCAGAAGTTGAAAATGTGGCTCTCAAGGGGCATGCATGAAGAGACATACTTGTTGTACCGCATACGCAATATCTAGCCGAGTGATGGTAAGGTATTGTAATACACCGGCCAAGCTACGATATAATGATCCATGTCGTCAGTTGCACTTAGTTTTGAACCCACATCAACTGGAGTGCTAACCAGCTTAAAGTTTGACATGTTTGCACGGGCCAATATATCTGTTGCATAAGTGGACTGAGAAAGGAGCAAGCCGTTCTTTTGTCTTTGTACCGCGATACCAAGAAAATGGTGTAACTGGCCAAGGTCAGTCATGTTAAACTCCGCTGACAAAAAGCTAATGATACTCCTTAACAAAGAGTCACTGGAAACGGTTAGAATAATATCGTCTACATATAAAAGCAGATATGCAACTTGGTCACCTTGACGGTAAACAAACAACGAATTGTCACACACACTGCTCGTTAACCCACATTTGGAGATGTAACCTTCAAATCATTGATACCATGCTCGTGGGGCTTGTTTCAAACCATATAGAGACTTGTTCAACTTACAAACTTGATTTGGGTGAGATGACGAAGTAAAACCTGGTGGCTAAAACATGTACACGATTTCTTTTAAATGACCATGAAGGAATGCATTCTTGACATCCAATTGATGGATGGGCTAGGCCTTCGATGTAGCAAGACTCAAAACCGTGTGAATGGTTATAGGTTTAAACAACTAAGAAAGTACTTCGTTATCTGCAAGGGATGAAAGACTATAAATTGACTTATAGAACAAGTGATAATTTAGAAGTGGTAGTTATTCTGATTCTGACTTTGCTAAATGCAAAGATGATAAGAAATGTCACACCCCGACCGCGTAAAACAACAAAGCGCGGCGGAAACATCGGGGCGTGTTGCAACAGAATTAATGTTTCATAACCATGGATACCAAATAGTGTTTCGTTTTATTAAACATTGAATAATTACATCGTCTTGAAATCTAAATACACTATTTAAACATAGTCTATCATTGTTATTGAGTCACTAAGGCCTTGTCCAGTCCTATGTGAGCATGCATCTTATCAATCGATATCTTTCAACAATACCTGAAACATATGTGAAAACGAGGTCAGCAAAGAAATGATGGCGAGTACATAGGTTTTGTAGGAGTGTCGAAATCATGGCTAGTTTAGACGTTGCAATACTTTATTTAAAAACCTTGTTTTGAAAAGAGTATAATATTGCAACTTAATTAACCAACTCAAATCAAGCGGGTTATAATTTGTAAAACCTCGTAGCCATGACTCTTAACCCAAAAACATTTGTTTTAGTAAATTATTTGAAAAACAAAGATAAGTTCAGGTGATATGTATAAATAAGAGAATAATGCATGATTAAATGAATAACCATGTAAAATGAGTTTGTATAAGATAAGTTGTTTGTAAATAAATGTCTTGTGAAAAGTATGTTACTTGTATAAAATGTTCTATGTCTCAAACTGAAATGATTCAAATAACGCTACAATATGTAATACCATACAAACACTTATATATAGGAAGTACCAGCGGCGTATCCACCATGCTTGTATCATATTCCACACGCAATGTTACTTAATCACTTAATCCAAACCAAACCACCAAAGTAATGTTCATGCCCAAATGTAAATCATGTAATATGTATAACCAAAATAATATCGTATATCGCTTTGAAGCCAATCGTTTACCCAATCGTTAAAACATCGTGTGAAACCCAATCGTTACCCAATCGTTAAAACATCGTGTGAAAACCAATCGTAAATCGTTTAATTCGTTTTAGGTCGTGAAACTACTTATAAGGTCGTCTCGCTAATAACATTCAAACCTTCGTGACTTTCGTAGCTTCTCGTTTTCGTCGCTTCTCGTTTTCGTATTAACAAACCTCCATAGGGTAAGTTAATAATTACAGATTCAGTCGCTACCTACCATACCCACACATAACCACGGGTGTAGTAAATAACGGGATTAGTCAGATCCTATGGTACCATAACCTAATACTGGTCGGCTTGATCATTGCTAATGAATGTCATTTGTTATGTAAACACAACCAACAAGTTTGTTCACTTTATTGAAATCGTTATTAGTTTTGTATAAATCGCCTTAATTGTTTTTGAACCCATCGTTATAATATCGAAAACATTTAGCACATATGAGTCACCCCAAAACAATTGAAAACAGTAAAAGAGGGGAATAATGTACTCGCCTGAGAATGCTTGGAGGTCTTGAACAACAACCAAACAAAGCTAGAGAGAGCACGGAATCAGTCGGCAAATCTAAACTATATAAATAAACCGGACTTAAATCGGAAGACTGGGTAGCAGGAGGGTTTGTAAACCAAATGAGTGTAGGAACTCATATGATATGGTTTAACAAAGCCTACATACTAAATGAAACTTAACCTAAGAATTATCGACCCATCGCGACCCATTAAGGTAACATACGTTACTTTAACGTGTCGTGCGCGTGAAACGCGTTCGGACCGTCTAACTAGTCCTATGACAAGTGTTATATGCCTAAACATGTTACATAATCAGTTATGTGACAAAAGTTTAGGTTACATATGCTTAATTACCAATTATACATGAAAAGGGTATTTTGGTAATTTACCTAAGGCATATAAACTACCTATCATACAACTACTTAAACGATGTGACCATAGGGTATAACCTCGGAAGGTTATTCCCTACCTATTATGGTCACCTAATGTATTTGGTCGGATCCTAATGATCGACCAAATGGGTCGAGTTCGAAGGTATAGGCGATTTATTAGATCGCTTACCCTACGACCCTAGACAACGTGGTAATCAGTAGGCATAGTCCCAAAGGACTATAACCATCGTGATTACAATCACGTTGCGAAGTTCAAACGAACTTCGCATTGACCATTACTGGTCAACGCTGAAAGTCAAACAAAGTTTGACTTTCTGACTCGAAAAGCAGTAAAAATAAGGAAAAGAACGAAAGAATACTTACGAAGGGTCCCCGAATGCTAACCCAGATCAAAATAGCTCAGGTATGAAACGAAGGTTCCAACTTAGAGCTTTCTTAATCAGATTTGTGGGTTTTGGGGTTGAGGGTGGATGGGTATTTATAGTATTCGGTCCACCGTTAGGATTGTTTGTCGATTATCGTGCCTTAATCTCATGCGTACACTTGTCGGAAGCTTATGGTGGCTCATTAGGCCACTCACCATAAGAGTTAGACACATGGCAAGGGATTAAGGAGTGGTAAACAGCTGTGATCTGCTGTTAAAAACACTGAATCTGGTCTGGGAGTTGCTTTACGGACCGTAAGCTTGTGGATGTTGAGGTCCGTAAGCTTACTTTGGCAGAATTACAGTTTTGGTCCCTGCAATGTAATCAGCCCATTTTTGACACGTTTAAGGCCCGTTAACCCCATTTCAAAGCTCTAAAATGAAGTTAAAGTATAGGGAACTTAAAACATGCTCAAAAATATCTCGGATGTCGGTTCGTTTAGCCGTACGAACGCGATGTTCGCTTAATTACGACGGAATGCGCATAAGCGCGAAAAACGATCCAAATGACGCGACGAATGGATTTTTCTTAAGGCGAACACTAAAATATAATGTAGTCATGCTTACATAAATTTTTGGATGTCCAGATGTATTCAGAACGTAAGTTATGCGCGAAAATGCAAACTTGTGCACTTTTTGACACTTTTAGTCCCTGAACGACACAAAAGTTTATTTTAGCACACCGAACCCCTCAAAGCCTATTTCTAAGCTATGTAAAGGATATTTATGGTATGTTTAACTTATGGTCATGCTCCGGAATGTCTGTTACAGTTCGAATTGGCATACTTTCGCAGTTTGTCAACTTTAGTCCCTGTAAGCGATTAAACTTTGATTTCTCCACACCAAACCTTCCAAAACTTATATCTAAGTTATGTAAAGGTTATTTAAGGTATGTTAAGCCTATTTCACTATTCCGGAGTGTTCGTTGGATTAAACTGGTTATATTTACGCATCAGAGCGCGTATAACCCTCCAGAAAGCGATTTAAAGCTTGAAATTGAACGAGAATTGATATGTGCAAATGATACACATATTTTTACAAATCCCAAGTATGAAATATAATATTTCATTGGTTTGGTATTTGTTTGATGGCTGTGGAGGCACAGGTGTTACAGTCTCCCCTACTTTAGGAAATTTCGTCCCGAAATTTATTTAAAGGAAACTTGTGAGAGTTTAAAACATGAAGTTGAAAAGATCAAATAACATTGGTTAGGGTTCTTGAACTTCTAGTAACCTTAATAACATTATGTTTGCAATGTAAGAGGGACACTTATATACAAGTATATGAAGCGTCATTGGTGCGTCCACCATGCCTCCATTACATCGTTCTCATTTTGTTATTGTTGTCACTATCGGTTCCTTCACATAATAAATCTTACTGGATTTCTGTGCACTAAATTTCATAATTATGTGCGCATCCATAATTAGAGAATTCCTTGCACAGTTCACACAGTCTATTTTATAATGTGTAGGGGGAAAACCAATGAACAATCCTGTGATGAGTGTGACTAGACCGCCATAGAGTCCTTTTGACTAAATCAATAAATGATCTAAATAGACTATCAAGGAGTCTGTCCAGCTACATCACTAGATGTCGTCTTTTAACCAAATTGTGAATCAATCTTTTTGACTAGACCACTTAAGGGTCTCCTATAAAACATGGAGTGGTACTATATAATCCAAGGGTCTTAACTATTTCATAGAAGCCCATTTAAGGATTAAAGGTAGTACCTTTTGAATATCCTGCTACGAATCCCTCATATCAAGATACGAAAGATTCTGCGAGGATTTGGATAACGAATATCCAGAGTATTAAAAACACAAAAATGCATAAAAGAAAACATAAGATGAGTAAACACATAGTCACATAACCACAAAATTGTTTGTTAATTTGTCTTGTAAATTGCGTACATACATTTAAAGCACACTAGGAATCCATTCCGTGGATTTCATTTGGTACTTTAAACGTTAACAAGAAACCAACTATAAAGATAGAAAGATTCAAAAAGAAAATTCGATTTCGATTATTAGGAACCGAAATGTTCGAATTAAGGTACATAAGGAATCCAATTAAGGACTCTGATTTGAATGATGATTATCCACAAGGGTCTAATTGTGGAGATAAAAAGATCCCATATGGATTTTAGAAGTTGAAGATGTTTTGAAATCTTGCACGGGATGTGCTTAAGTCAAAACATGAAGTAAAATGCTTATGAAGTTGAGATGCCTGATATGTCAAGGCGACATATGAAGCGGAATTTGAAGGTTAAGTCAATGTATGAGGAAAATATTTTTGAAAACTATGCATGGGGTTCTTTTAAGAAAAATGTGTTTAACGTTTTTGAAACCTTATATATAATACTTTTTGAAATCATAAAGTAGGTGTATTAGGTAGATATATTTACAAAAATGTTTTTAAAATCATGCGAGATGAATTTTTGAAATTATGTATAAGGTTTTTGAAAGATATGAATGATGCTTTTCGAAATCATGCACTTGATCAGAAAATGTATTGTGTTAATATTGTCTTCAGACTATATGAAATATTTTGAAATTAGAAAGGTTGGTTTTGATAACATGGCCAATGTTTTTGAAATAACATAGACAATGCATCTAGAAAAATTGTTTTCAAACTATATGAAATGTTTTGAGATCATGAAGATTGTTTTGAAATACTGGTACTGTGTATGTTGAAAAATCAAAACGTAATGGGTATGAGATTTGAAAATATCCTTAGTTATCTAACCAAGGATTCAAAGGCACAGATGTGCGAAGAGCACGATTACTCATAATGTCACTTAATTTTCTGTACTTTGTTTCTTAGAGTGAAACGAGTACTTAAAATTTTCGAGGGAATCATGAGCAATCATTTGAAAGAGAGAAATCACAAGAGTAGTTTGTAAGGTACATAGTTCCTTGATGTAGGTATCATAGGAAAAGCCATATACACCTAGCAGGGGGTTGAGCTGGTTGGTTGGGGACTGCTTTACCATTGTGAGCGACCATGGCGAAGTTCTGAGAAGCCTTTCGCTTCTTTGACTTCTTAGGGGATCGTTCATCCATGGTCTTTGATTCCTCGATTGGTTTATTGGCTGATGGTGTTGTCGCCTGACTAGGTCCTGCCTGTCTTGGTGACTCTTGAGTGGCTTCATCCTGGAGATGATACATGGCAGTAGCTAATTCAACAGTCTTCAGGGCTACTTCGCCTATTCGCTGAGCGAATTTTGCCTGCTTGCTCAGATATCTGGGCGTCATCGTGATGAAGAGACATTCTTGAAGAAAAAGAAAGGCATAGGGAGAAACAGGTGAAAGATTATTGGACAATCAAAACAGAATGATAACGCATGAAGATTGCGATCATTTGTTTGTTACCTAAGGCAAACAAATGAGACGGTGACTGATCAAAGTAAATGGGTCAAAAATAATGTATCGCGAAGACATGCTCGCCTATAAGTGAACACTCATCCCAAGAATTCCCAGGTAAGCACAACTGGTCTCGCGTCTGATGAGATGTATACGAAGTGTTTGCCTTGACAGAAAACCCAGAATACAGGCATTCACCCTTCCAGTTTGCACGTGTTCACATTATTTAAAACCCAAAACCTTGACGAAGTTTTGAAAACTCAAAGAGGTTCAAAACCATATAATAGAGAGTTCAAAACCTTATAACAGAGAGTTCAAAACCTAGTAATCAATCATCCTAGAACAGATGATTAGTTTTCAAAGCGGTTTTGAAATTTATGTTCTTGTTGTGGTCGTCGCCTAAGGATAGGTGACGGTATTGTTTTATGACTAAACGCAAGTAAACTCGCGTTAGGGTCCTAAGAAGGTTATAGACTAGGTCAAAGCATTACTAATTACTAATAACCTAATTCCCTATAACCATTGGCTCTGATACCATCTTTTCTGTCACACCCCGACCGCGTAAAACAACAAAGCGCGGCGGAAACATCGGGGCGTGTTGCAACAGAATTAATGTTTCATAACCATGGATACCAAATAGTGTTGCGTTTTATTAAACATTGAATAATTACATCGTCTTGAAATCTAAATACACTATTTAAACATAGTCTATCATTGTTATTGAGTCACTAAGGCCTTGTCCAGTCCTATGTGAGCATGCATCTTATCAATCGATATCTTTCAACAATACCTGAAACATATGTGAAAACGAGGTCAGCAAAGAAATGCTGGCGAGTACATAGGTTTTGTAGGAGTGTCGAAATCATGGCTAGTTTAGACGTTGCAATACTTTATTTAAAAACCTTGTTTTGAAAAGAGTATAATATTGCAACTTAATTAACCAACTCAAATCAAGCGGGTTATAATTTGTAAAACCTCGTAGCCATGACTCTTAACCCAAAAACATTTGTTTTAGTAAATTATTTGAAAAACAAAGATAAGTTCAGGTGATATGTATAAATAAGAGAATAATGCATGATTAAATGAATAACCATGTAAAATGAGTTTGTATAAGATAAGTTGTTTGTAAATAAATGTCTTGTGAAAAGTATGTTACTTGTATAAAATGTTCTATGTCTCAAACTGAAATGATTCAAATAACGCTACAATATGTAATACCATACAAACACTTATATATAGGAAGTACCAGCGGCGTATCCACCATGCTTGTATCATATTCCACACGCAATGTTACTTAATCACTTAATCCAAACCAAACCACCAAAGTAATGTTCATGCCCAAATGTAAATCATGTAATATGTATAACCAAAATAATATCGTATATCGCTTTGAAGCCAATCGTTTACCCAATCGTTAAAACATCGTGTGAAACCCAATCGTTACCCAATCGTTAAAACATCGTGTGAAAACCAATCGTAAATCGTTTAATTCGTTTTAGGTCGTGAAACTACTTATAAGGTCGTCTCGCTAATAACATTCAAACCTTCGTGACTTTCGTAGCTTCTCGTTTTCGTCGCTTCTCGTTTTCGTATTAACAAACCTCCATAGGGTAAGTTAATAATTACAGATTCAGTCGCTACCTACCATACCCACACATAACCACGGGTGTAGTAAATAACGGGATTAGTCAGATCCTATGGTACCATAACCTAATACTGGTCGGCTTGATCATTGCTAATGAATGTCATTTGTTATGTAAACACAACCAACAAGTTTGTTCACTTTATTGAAATCGTTATTAGTTTTGTATAAATCGCCTTAATTGTTTTTGAACCCATCGTTATAATATCGAAAACATTTAGCACATATGAGTCACCCCAAAACAATTGAAAACAGTAAAAGAGGGGAATAATGTACTCGCCTGAGAATGCTTGGAGGTCTTGAACAACAACCAAACAAAGCTAGAGAGAGCACGGAATCAGTCGGCAAATCTAAACTATATAAATAAACCGGACTTAAATCGGAAGACTGGGTAGCAGGAGGGTTTGTAAACCAAATGAGTGTAGGAACTCATATGATATGGTTTAACAAAGCCTACATACTAAATGAAACTTAACCTAAGAATTATCGACCCATCGCGACCCATTAAGGTAACATACGTTACTTTAACGTGTCGTGCGCGTGAAACGCGTTCGGACCGTCTAACTAGTCCTATGACAAGTGTTATATGCCTAAACATGTTACATAATCAGTTATGTGACAAAAGTTTAGGTTACATATGCTTAATTACCAATTATACATGAAAAGGGTATTTTGGTAATTTACCTAAGGCATATAAACTACCTATCATACAACTACTTAAACGATGTGACCATAGGGTATAACCTCGGAAGGTTATTCCCTACCTATTATGGTCACCTAATGTATTTGGTCGGATCCTAATGATCGACCAAATGGGTCGAGTTCGAAGGTATAGGCGATTTATTAGATCGCTTACCCTACGACCCTAGACAACGTGGTAATCAGTAGGCATAGTCCCAAAGGACTATAACCATCGTGATTACAATCACGTTGCGAAGTTCAAACGAACTTCGCATTGACCATTACTGGTCAACGCTGAAAGTCAAACAAAGTTTGACTTTCTGACTCGAAAAGCAGTAAAAATAAGGAAAAGAACGAAAGAATACTTACGAAGGGTCCCCGAATGCTAACCCAGATCAAAATAGCTCAGGTATGAAACGAAGGTTCCAACTTAGAGCTTTCTTAATCAGATTTGTGGGTTTTGGGGTTGAGGGTGGTTGGGTATTTATAGTATTCGGTCCACCGTTAGGATTGTTTGTCGATTATCGTGCCTTAATCTCATGCGTACACTTGTCGGAAGCTTATGGTGGCTCATTAGGCCACTCACCATAAGAGTTAGACACATAGCAAGGGATTAAGGAGTGGTAAACAGCTGTGATCTGCTGTTAAAAACACTGAATCTGGTCTGGGAGTTGCTTTACGGACCGTAAGCTTGTGGATGTTGAGGTCCGTAAGCTTACTTTGGCAGAATTACAGTTTTGGTCCCTGCAATGTAATCAGCCCATTTTTGACACGTTTAAGGCCCGTTAACCCCATTTCAAAGCTCTAAAATGAAGTTAAAGTATAGGGAACTTAAAACATGCTCAAAAATATCTCGGATGTCGGTTCGTTTAGCCGTACGAACGCGATGTTCGCTTAATTACGACGGAATGCGCATAAGCGCGAAAAACGATCCAAATGACGCGACGAATGGATTTTTCTTAAGGCGAACACTAAAATATAATGTAGTCATGCTTACATAAATTTTTGGATGTCCAGATGTATTCAGAACGTAAGTTATGCGCGAAAATGCAAACTTGTGCACTTTTTGACACTTTTAGTCCCTGAACGACACAAAAGTTTATTTTAGCACACCGAACCCCTCAAAGCCTATTTCTAAGCTATGTAAAGGATATTTATGGTATGTTTAACTTATGGTCATGCTCCGGAATGTCTGTTACAGTTCGAATTGGCATACTTTCGCAGTTTGTCAACTTTAGTCCCTGTAAGCGATTAAACTTTGATTTCTCCACACCAAACCTTCCAAAACTTATATCTAAGTTATGTAAAGGTTATTTAAGGTATGTTAAGCCTATTTCACTATTCCGGAGTGTTCGTTGGATTAAACTGGTTATATTTACGCATCAGAGCGCGTATAACCCTCCAGAAAGCGATTTAAAGCTTGAAATTGAACGAGAATTGATATGTGCAAATGATACACATATTTTTACAAATCCCAAGTATGAAATATAATATTTCATTGGTTTGGTATTTGTTTGATGGCTGTGGAGGCACAGGTGTTACAAGAAATACACTCCGGGCTATATCTTTATGTTAGTAGGCGGCGGACCTATATCATGGAAGAGTCATAAACAATAGTTAACCATAACTTCCACAATGATGGCAGAATACATTGTTGTTTACAACGCAACCTATCATGGAATGTTTCTTAAAAATTTGATCACTAGACTCAAAATAGTTGATTCCATTTCTAGACCATTGAAACTTTATTGTGATAATTCAATTGTCAATAGTTTCTCGAACAATAACAGTTCAATTAGTAGTTTATATCTTGATACAAAGTACTTGTTCGTACGTGAGCGAGTTGAGGGGGAAAATATTTGTATTGAGTATATAAGTGCTAAAAATATGCTTGCGGATTCAATGACTAAAGGTCTCCCATATAAAGTTTTCATATGGGATTTACTAACGACCTTATCTAATTGCATATTGTACTTAGGTTTTAATTAATGAAATTTCCTCAATTTTGACTTTGTATGTCTCTAAGATATGTTTTGCTAGCTTAATGACATATAGACAAATATAAATACAAATCAAACGTTTAAAGGGCTTACTTGTGAATTTTGATCGTAACTGCTATGTTTTAAATTGAGGTTGTAATATGGCTAATGGAGGTCCTGAGTTGAATGTTGACTCAACAACTGTATTTCTCTACTACGGTTTTTGGTTTAAGGCTAAAATAAATATTAACTTCTGATCAGACTTATTTAATGCTCATAATAAATGATTACTTGGCTAAGTGAGAGAATGTTAGATTAAATATATAAATTGTATTTAATCGAGTAGCCATTATAATCATTTATATTATATCTGATCAAAATATTAAAATTATACTTTATTATTATATTAGTTGGTAATTGTTGATGGATCATATTACCTTTACTAACTAATAAAGGTTTCCCTTTGGGTGTATTTAAGGAGATAACCGGAGAAGTTAAAGGGTTAGGCACATGGGTGAAACCACCCCTTGGCCAAGGTGGGTGGGCACACCTCTTGAAAATCAGTGTTAATTTGCGGCAAAAATCCTGACAGCACCTCTTGGAAATTTCGTTCGCACCCTTTAGAAATTTTCGATCGCCCCCCTTAGAAAAAAAATATTATGAATTTATAAAAAAATTTTAAGTAAACTCTGATATTTATTAAAATACAACCTAAATTCCTAATTTATATAATTATTAACCACTCTAAATTAACCCAATTAACAATCACTTAACCTTTACTCATTTAGCCCAATAAAGAATACATAACCTAATTACCCAAGCCCAATCCATTCTAATTTGAACAAAAATAAAATAACCAAACCCACCGCCCTTTCCCCTTTTCTCTCGGCTCCCACTCTCTCCGATCCCTAGACCCACGCGCAAACCACAGTCACAGGCGATCGATTTCTCCTGTTTTTTAGCCAGAGAAAAAGTAAAATCCGGCCACCCTTCCCACGCAAACAACAGGAACATCACGCACTGGGTATGGTTCGATTATTGAAGTTGTTATTCTTGTTTTATTTGGATTTTTAGGAGAAATAGAGTTGTAAAAGGTTTGAAATTTTTACTTGTTTTGATGTTATTTGAAACTTTAGTAGGGTGATTTTGTAGTTTTAGTTTGTTTAAATGGCTAGTTACAAGGAATCATCAACTAGGGCTTGAAATTAAAATTGAAAATTATAAAGTTTGGTGATGATTGTTTAAGACTTTAAGTGTTTAGTGATCCTTTGATAGTTATATAGAGAAAGACTTGTTTAAGAAGTAGCTCTAGATGATGTTTTGGATGGATTTCAAAAAATGAAAACCCGTAGCCCGATATTTTAAATATGTTCGTAACGACATTTGACGTGTTTTTTATGATTATATAAATTTTAGCTTGATGTTCTTTTATTATACATGACCCGATCCGATCCGACACTGTGACAACTGGCCCAAAACCGGTAATTTCCGTACTGTTTTAATTAATATTTATTACCTGCATTTATGTATTTACACGTCAACATTGTGTGCTCATTTGATATACAATTGAATTCATGCATGTTTCATATATTAACTGTCACATCATACAATACTTTAAGCGTTGCATCTAATTGATTAGCAAGCTCACCGGTTAGACAAGTTTCATCAGCATGTCTGCAGAAAAAATTAGACAATAGAATTAGGACTTAGAAGTACGTCCAACATCAAAAATACATTGGAAACTAAGTAGGTGAACAAAAGTTAACATAAACACTTTCCGGAAGCTAAAACAGACACCAAAAAGCACCTGAAACGCACTTTAAATGCAAATTTCTGTAGAAATTTAGCAAAAACGACAATTTAACATCAAAATATTATGCAGAATTAAGGTTTAAATGTCTAGAATAACTTGTAAAGTGCGGGACTGAAAACTATCATAAAAGATACCTCATAACTTACAAAACTGCGCAATTTAGCACTTTAACGAACCGATAACCGAACGAATAACCGGACACTACCCAAAACACCAAAAATAGACTAGAGGCATTGTTTTAGTGATATAAAGCTAGTTATAATGCTAGAACACATTAAAAATCATAAAAACACATAAACACACTTAACCTTCCATTTAACCCCTAAACTTACATCTTCTACCCACAACTTCCAAACTTTTCCACTTTACCCCCCCCCCCTTATTTGAAACCGGCCCCAAATGTGGCCCCACAACTTTTCCAATAAAATATTCACTAATGTAATCTAGATATTGGGCATTAGACACATTGGTTAATCACTTGTTGGAAAGATTATAACTTAGACTTCAAGACCATTTCTCATTCATAATTTCCTTTCCAACTTCACCTCTCTCTCTCTTCTCCCCCTGCTCACGGCTACACACCACCACCCACACACTTCCATTTTCAACCATCTTCCAAGTAATCCAAGGTGATCACAAGGTGTAAGGAGGCTATCTAAGAAGGCTTGAAGTGCTAGAAGTTCAAGAACCACTTGGAGGAGCTTTTATCCACTTGATTTCTTCATTCTTTATCTTCATCTTGTTCTTGCCACTTCCCTAGCCATTAGAGCTAGTAGTAAGCTTCAAAAACTCTATTTTTCTTCATGTTAGTGTTATGTACAAGTTACACTTTCAAAGAAACTAAACTTTAAAGTATGAAGACATAAAGATCTAACATAATCTAAAGAAAAACAAGTGTTTTTAGTGATATTTGATGTATGTAATGAAGTTGATGTTGTTGAATCTTGTGTGCATGTATAGATTTATCATGTTAAAGCTTGTTAGAAGCTTTAGATCTAACAAGTTTAAGCATGGATCTTGAAATATCCATGGTTAAACTTGAAGATGAACTTGAAAAGCCTTTATGTAAACTTGGAAAATGATTTTCAAGCATGTTCTTGTGTTCTTGAAGAAACTGAGTTTATGTAAGACTAACTTATGAGACTAAACATCATAAAAAGTTTGTAAAAAGTTCATCAAGAAGCTTATTTTTTAATGATTCATGCATGTTAAGCATGGATGGCAAAACTTGATGATGAACATAAAAATGGTTTTAGATTATGTTTTTCATGGTTTTAAAACCCTAAAACTTGTGAATGGTTTATTTAGTAAAATAAAGTTTCACACAAAGTTTGTAGAAATTAAACGAGAACACTTATTTTTTAAAGATCTTTGTATGTAAAGTGTAGATCTAAAAGACTACACATTTTTAACAAAAATCAAGTTCATCATAAGGTTTTTCATGGTGAATTTAGTGTATGTTGTTTGTGAAATTTGTTGGAAATTGATTTTGGATGATGAAAAGAAAATAAACAAATGTTTTAAAAACATGTGAAACCTCCATTTTTAGGGGAACTATGTCAAAAATTTTATAAAATTTTGACACTTAGAAAAATATAAGTTTTGGTGAAACTTGTTCCCCAAAAGTTCACCTAAAAATATTTACGAAGGTTTTCTAATTTTTATACAAAAATTACAAGTAAGAAATAAGGATTTCTTCAAGTATAAAAACAATATTAAGTATGTATATTTTTAGGGAAAAATATATATATTTAGTGGTCACAAGGTTATGTGCTAAATGTATATTATATATATTAGTGATGTTAGGAACTTGAAAAAAAATACACTAAATACTCCCAAGGAGTATCCTACAAAAATACACATACAAATACTTAAGAAATACACAATGATACAAGTATACAAAATTACATATAAAATGATACATGGACAAATACAAAATATATATCAATATACATATATTTTCTATAAAATTAAGGACCTGGACAATTATTGGACTTATTGGACAATTTTATATAATTATGGACTTATACAAAAATTACTACAAGTAGTGGAAGAATTATAAAAGTGTGACAAAATATATACAAACCATAAACCTTAAAAATATTATTACTTCTAAGAAATAAAACTCAGGAAAGTAATAAAATCAAAGAATTGATTTTTGGTAAATAAATACAAATATACAAGTATTTACACTTAAAATACAAGTATACTTTCCTAAGTATACTTACACCTAAAAATAATATTAGAAATATTATTTAACAAATTACCTATATTTATTTTTGACAATTAAATATAAGTGACAAATATTTGGTAAAAGTTAAAAATATATTATTTTTAACAAATAATATTTTCAAATCCTACTTGCACAAATGAATATATTTTTGGGGTAAAAATATATAACAAATACAATATTAAGCATAATGTGGCATACAAATATGACACCTTAAATCCAAAAAGTAACTTGTACTTAGAAGTTTACAAGTTAGGTGATTAACATACTTAGAACGTCTATAGGTCACGACACTCGAGTAGCAAAAGCCGGTGCAGCTAGACGCTCAAGACGCAAAGAAGTGAGTTCATGGCCCCACTTTTAAACGTTTTTACTGTTTTCTAAACATTGGGGAAAACACATGTACAAATTGGTATGTTTAAACAAAGGAATCATACATAGATCACGTCACGAATAAGGTATACGTAAGCACCATCAATCTAGTTTAGACCGAAAGAACAAGGGTTATATCTAACAGGTCCGGGCAGCCTCACTCTTTTGACAACACATAGTCATGGAGTGTCTTGGGTCACAGTCGTAGGGTAAACGATGTCAAAAATCGCCTAGGTTTGGATGCTTCCTATGTCGTCACATATGTTAGTGGCCTTGCAAACCCTTAGCGATCTCTATTCCATTTCATTACAATTTACAAACTTACATTTTACAAATTACATACCATGCTTTTACACAATAACAAATGTTACATTTTACTCAATCTGCATGAATTCACACCAACTTCTGTTGACGATTTTTAAACTTACATGTATTTCAGGAAATTAGTGGATGATGTTCGCGGGCTCCTTGTCAAGATGTTTAGTGTCCAATCTCCGTTGGCATCTTTTGTGGATTTGTTTACTATATCCCACCTTCTGTGGTGATATAGGAACAAAACCTTGATCTTTGTTTTGAAATTGTGATGTGAACTTTCAAACAGTTATCTTTTAGTTATGATGTAAACTTTAAACTAATTTCTGTATTTTGGATAATCAAACTTGAATGGTAACTTGGAGTATGTTTTAATTCATGTAGCAATGTTTACTCATCATATGCAATGAAAACCACTCAGATCACACCTCGTGCTTCCGCCTTCGAAAGGGGTGTGACAGATTGGTATCAGAGCTTCGATTGTAGTGAACCAGGATTCCTTCTCGAGTCTAGTCTACAATCTTATGATCCTCTCACGAAAACAATTTTTCAAAAGTTTTCTTTGCATAAAACATTCCGCGACATCCTCTATGTAAAATTGTTTTTCAAAAATCAAGCAAGGACACTACGAGACTTAGGGTGCACTGGGGTAGCACTAATCGTCAACTAGGGACTACTTGCTTATTTGTGTGTAACTATATATATTGATTAAGTAGTAATAATTAATATATGTAAATACACCATGGATTTTATGTTACAGGTACTCATGTCATCTTCTGAGAGCAATGGTCTGTCTGACGAGCATGATCCTATGGCGATCTTCTCCGATGATGAGGTAGCACCCGCCCCCGAGATCTTCACGTCTGACTCCAAGACTGACCCGGAGATGATGTCTGATGACGACGATCTCGACGATTTTCAGCCTTTCGCCCTACCAGATTTTGGTGACGACGTCCCTTTCATTGATGATGCCCTAGCTTTACCTTTACCCATCCATGATCAGCTTATCATTGGACATCCTGAAGGTGAGCATCTTGTTGAACCTATTCTGATTCATGTTATTCCACTTGTTGCCATCCCTGCTGAGAATTGGCCTTTCATTGTTGATCTGGATGATGATGTTGATGTCCCCGTGTTTGAGGTGGAGCACCCTGACGACGACCTTGGCGATGGCGGGGTTTTCGACGTCGCTGTCCTAAACGTAGCATCTCTTGTTGTGTCTGTCATCGATATTTCTTCTAATTCTGACCTTGATTCTGACGCTGACTCCTTCGAGTCAGTGACCTCTTCTGCCCTTCGAGCCGCAGGATTAGAGGCTTACCCTACCGACGATGATGATGCTAGATCGGTTGCACCAGCTACACCTACTCATGTTCCCACTCTTACTGATACACCTCCTCATACTCCGACCCATGTTGCCAGTGGCAGCTCTTCACAGCCACCTTTCCTAGTGGACCATTCTAGCTGGATACGTAGCATCTGTTATGCTTTAGCTTTTCCACACACACCTCCTACTCATGGGGGAGAGCCCTCAGGTCACCCACAAATACCTCCACCCGAGTCGAGTCCATGTCTTCAGTCACCTCGATTATTCCCTCCATATAATATGCCATTGTCTGATCCATATCATCCTTCTCATTACTCTGGTTACACCAGAGATGATCTCCTGCTATCACTCCAGCTTTAGGTAGAGATCCTATGTTGTAGGGTCTATGAGTTGGAAAACGAGGCTGATGCTAGACGACCTTCCCTACCGGACTTTCCGCCACCAGTCACACCGCCACCACCATCTTCACCCCCACCAGCATCTCCACCACCACCTATACATGCACCTATTGATGGCCATGCTGCTTGATTCCTTACACTAGACCAGCAGATTAGTTTTCTGATCCGTCGAGTCCACGAGCTGGAGGATGAGGTAGCTCATCTTTGTAGTTTGGTCCTTCCTATGCCCCCACCTTCTCCACCAGCCCATTAGATTTTCTTTGCAGGTACTGTATGTTGGAGCATTATTTTTGGGTATGAAGACTACAACCGAGTTTTGGGTACAACTTGAAGACGAAGGACCGCCAATGTGAAGAAAGATATTTTTCCTTTTATGTATTAAAACTTGTACTATTGGGTGATGTAACCCTTATGCATTTTTGTTTTCTTCACAAACAATTATGTAACAAGTTGTCCTGATATATAAAAACTCGGTTATTATCTTTGTGACGCATTATTATTTATCTGTTTATGCATGCTTGTTGCTTGTATGAATTGATTTATATGTTTGGTGGGTTATTTGGTTGTGTGTATATATGTAAACGTATATATATATATATATATATATATATTCATTTACTATCTACTATGATGGTATCAGACAAATGCCTAACCCTGTTGTGTTGTGTTTTGAAAGAAACATGCCACCTAGGAGAATCATGAACACTCGAGGTTCTAACCCACCCCCGCTGATGCCAAGAACTGCTGAAGAGTTGAACTCTCTTCTCGAAGAAAGGATTTATGAAGCCCTCGCCCAGTACGAGGGGAACCGTGCCGAGCACAGTGGAGGCTCAGGAGGTACCGGTCGAAATGGTCATGGAGATTCATCTGGAAGAAACCCTAACCAAGGTAACGTTGAGTTGAATTGCTATAATTTGATGGAACATATGAACGACCATTGGTTCATTGTTTCATTGATTGCTCATTTACGAATCGGTTGCATAAAATTCCAGGTTGCACCTACAAGTAGTTTCTAGAGTGCAAGCCGCTGAATTATGACGGCACCGGAGGTGCAGTGGCTTTTGTGCGATGGACGGAGAAAACGGAATCCACGATCCAAATGAGCAAGTTTACCACGGATCAACAAGTTACTTTTGTTACTGGGTTATTCGTAGATGAAGCTTTGACTTGGTGGAACCTGCAAGTTCAAACTCTGGGTGATGATGCAGCGTATGGTATGTCTTGGGATGATTTGAAGGAACGGATGAGGGAGAAGTATTGTTCATGTCACACCCCCAAAATACCACCTAGGGAATGTCCCTGTTAGGCGTGTGACATTCCAACAACGAGCCACTAATTACATTGAACCCATACAAGACTCTAAATAAAATTCTCAATTATTAATAAAAATGCCATCAACAAGTTTAATTGAAAACCAACATGTTCAGCGGAAGCAAATAGTAAACTGAAGTTAACTGTTCAAAACCAAAGTATAGTATCAATAGTTCAAACACATGAATCCCTTCAGTCGACCCATGACCACACCAGCTGCTCCAAACAGCAAGTTCCAATTCCAAAACATCTAAGGACCTGCGAGCATGCAACAAGTGTATCAGACAACGCTGGTAAGTTCACAGCTTTTTCGAAAACGTTAGTTACCAAGTGATTATTCCAGTTCATTAACAAATGCAAAAGTAATATTGATAATATCTCGATACTGAACAAGACGGCTCCTGATGTATGTTTTGTGTAACACCTCGTAAAATCATATCCAATAAAATAAAGACACGTGTCATGTAAGGCAAACGTGTTATAAACCTAGATCAAGTTAAAGATGTATGGTAGGATTTAAAAGTGTCGACATGTTAATTAATACCTCTGAGCGACCTAGTTATGAATCCCAAGACCCTAATCTATTTTATAAACATCTGATATGCTAAAATCCGATTATCCCTGATAATGTATAATTCAAATTTTGCAAAAGATGGGATTCTAGGTGCATTTACGACAAAATTCATTTTAAAAACCTTCTTAGATAGGTCCAAGAAACCTCATGTACATAGCAACACATGCAAGGACAAGCAAGGCATGTCTATATGGTCCCTCTACTGAAAAGAAGACATAAGATTAGAGGTTAGCAAAGTTGCATGGTCAAGGCCTAAGAAATTACAAAGATTTTGTTTTCTGATGAAGGCTTACGGACCAAAAAGGGGCCACCTTACGGTCCGTAAGGTGGCAGAGCTGGGCGATAAATTCTGAAGAGCGGATACGGACCGCAAAGCCAAAGGCTTACGGTCCATAAGACCTGTAACTGGGCAAATTTTTGGACAGTTGCCTGTTATAACAAGTTACACCACCATAGAAAGGTGGTATTCGAATTCAGGGGCTTTGCAACTGGTTTTTGGCAGTATAGGGACACATGGATGCATCTGGGATCAATCCTAGACTATTGTGGAGAGATCTTATGAGTTCAAGTTGGGTATATATAGAACTTGAAGTTCCAACACTTCTTGCTTCATTTCAAAACCAATTCTAGCATTTCTCTGGAACTCCTGGGACTTCAAGCAGACTTCCATCAACTTCTACTTTGTAATTAGGACCCTTGTAAGTGCCCTTAACCCCTCTTAATTCAGTTTTATTAGTTTAATGGCCTAAAGTCAAACCTGTCGTAATTAAAGTTTGACTTAGTGATTAATCACCAATGGTCCAGTGATTAGTCAAATTAAAAGTAGCTTTGAGTTGGTAATTATATGGGTAATAAGCCCATAAAAGGGCACCATCTGATTCCCACTTTAACTAGGTTAATTCTCATTCATATAACTTGGTAATTAATGTAAGAACATGTCTAAGCATGTTCAACCCGACAATTTTCAGTTTAAGCTCGGTTCGGAACCGAAAGTCGCAAAAATAGACTTTTGCTTTGACTTTCTGTTCTGACCCAATGTAGCATATTTTAGAAATGCCTTAGAGCTCTATTAGGACCAGGTTACAAGTTAGTATAACCCTCTGAGGTTATACAACTTGGTTCATTAGTTATTCGATTCATGTACATGTTTCCGTTATATGCCTAAATATTGACCATAATGCCCTTTTGACCTTAAAACAAGAATTTTGAAAATGTGAGAGGACAATAATCTTTATTACTGATTTATAAACACGTCCCTAAATTTTCACATCAGTTAGAGGTCTAGATTAAGAGCTATGCTCAATAGCGTAATTAGAAAGCTTTTTTATTAATTAAACGGCGTAATTAGCATAAAGCCTATCTAAACCCAATTTTTAAAACCAAACTTTTTACCCACTGATGTAAAATAATATTTTGGGATTTTTGAAAATTTTTATTTATTTTTAGGCTGAGCATAACATAGGGTTCTAGCTTTGATTCGGTTATTGTCGGTTTCGCCCTTTTGGCCTATAAAATGAGTTTCACAAATCATTTTGATACCAAACCTTTTTCTACTGATCCTATATGATAAATAAAATATTTTTAGCCTTCTAGAATGATAAAAATATCAGCTTTCCTTATAAAACCCGGAAATCGCTTAAAACCGTCTTTTTACGCGTTTTTAACGCATAGTATGTATTAAAACTATTTTAAGTATATAAGACTTGACACCTACTGATATTTTTAGTAAATTTTCATAATTAAATAGTAGGCAAAATTTTTAAACTCGGAATTCTAATTTTGACCTTTAAAGCTTATGTGAAATTACCAAAATGCCCCTTCGGTGCATAGTTTGGTTATAATTAATAAATTTCACATATATCCAATACCATACTGATATAACTTATTAAAGTAAGTATTTTTACTGATTATATCAGACCTAAAACTAAGATTTATATTTAAACTCTTTTAAAGCTTTAAAATGACCAAAATACCCCTACGGGGCATAATTTGAGTTTAAATTCGTTTTGGGCATAATAGAAGATATCTTACTGATGTCACCACATATTTAAGGCATATTAACTTAGGAAACCTGCTCATGACTGATTTGGTTACCTGTTACGCATTATTCGCGTTCAGTGCAGTTTATGTAACTAGTTTGCATAAATTAGCCGAAACGGGTCAAACCTTATCATTTTTATCTCAAAATCCAGAATGTGTTTAGTTTACCCATATTATACAAGTATACAAACTTGTCGGGTCTAAACCACATTCCAATCCGGTCTTCGCTTAATCTTGCGTTTGAACCGTATATCCTCATTTAAAACTAACCAGTCTAAGCATAGGCTTAATTAAGACCCGTTAGGAATCTAATAGGTTATAAAAACCTTCGTTCCAGATTTAGGGGCCCAGTAAAAGCTACATGTACTTGCTTGGTGGTATACGGCTGGGATAAATTGTATAAATTTGCTCTGGTAAATACTTTTAACTTATTTTCCCTTATACGGGCTTGGGGTACGGTATATAAAATACCGCTTGGTCGGGCATTGAATTTTTAATCATATGAAGGTTAATTTATTGAGATGACCCGTTTAAACTGTTTTGTTTGCTTAAAGCCTTTGGGGGGGTTAATGACCATGTCCCGGATATCCTTGGCATCATTCATTGAAATGGCCACGACCTAAGCACAGGGTGTAGGCATACACCTGCCAGTGCATATATATAAAAAAGGTATAACCGAAGGTTCGAGAATAACTCGTTGCGGGATTATATCATGTGGTGTGTCTATTAATCTTTAACCCAGTATTCAACCCGGGCTACTGAACGTATAACGAACATGTAATTCTTTTACAAGTTTATATATAAATAATTATCCCAAGTTATAAAAAAATGTTTTTGTGCCTTGTGCATTCAAATCAATTTTTCCTAAACCTTTTCAAAATGAGTCAGTTAATTGTATTTACCAGTGTAAACTGACGTATTTTCCCAAAAAGGCTAAGTGCAGGTACTAATCGAAATAGGCTGGCCTCTCCTTAGCATCAATAAGAGTCTTGCAAGCTTGGATGCGTTTTAAATCTGATGAACTATGTTTCCTTTTTATTTGATCCGCCTGTGGATCCATTACAGTCCGTTTTGTGATACTTTGATATTACTTTATATTCGGGTTGTAATGTGATTCATCTTTTGCTTCCGCTGTGCATTTAAAATTGTGTTGTTTGACTATGACGATATCAACTACGTCACGATACTCCCCACCGGGCCCACCGGTAATACGTGGAAATATCGGGGTGTGACAGGTTGGTATCAGAGCCAACACTGAGCGAATTAAACACTAGCCTTTTGTGTTTAATCTCAGTTACACAGTTGCACATTCCTCAATTTTCGAGTCTAGACAAAGAACTTAGGACAAATCCTGATTTGTTTTATTTTTGTCCTTTATATATTTCCTTGTTGTTATCTTTGTCTATGTCGACAGGTTCAATCATGCCACCAAGGATCATGAGGGGAAGAGGAAAGGCACCAATCACAGGCCACGACCATGAGGCCGGGCCATCACACAGACGAACCCCACCGGTCACTATGAGCACAAGTCCACAGAAGCATTGGAGGACGTATATACAGCCAGCGAGGCGATCTGTCTCGCTAAGTTCGTCACCATCCTATCACCATTCCTTCGGGCCTCAATCTGAAAATGAGCCCCACAACCCGCAGCCATCTTTCATCCCCCTCCAGAGGTCCAACCCTCACCATTCATTCGATGACCCGACACTTGTCTTCCAAAGCCAGTTCAACCCGGCAAACTACATTGAAGAACCAGTGGGTTTTAACCCATTGGGACCTGAAGACCACTTCTCGGGCGACCATGCGGTGGACATGGACGAAGACACGGATCCCGCCGAGCCTCCAACCGAGACCCCTAACCACCCCATATAGATCTCTGATGGGTCATCATTCCATGGATCACCGTACCGTGGTCCAGACAGTTACGAGGCGAGATTCGCCCAGTATAATTGGGTGTTTACCCCTTCGTACCACTCCTCGCCTCACCAGCAGCAGCAGCAGCAGCTAGATCCCTCTAAGGATTCTCGTTTTGTGGCACTCACTCCACCGCCACCACCACCATTTCAGCAGCCGCCTCCGGAGCCACCAAGGCGACGAAGATTAAACGCACGGATGTCCGTGCGAGGAGGAGTGCGTATCAGCTCCCCTCAACCTTCGAGTGGCAGCCACTACCCGCCACTCTATGAAGACCCGCAGATGGGTGGGCCTTCAAACCCCGTCTTGGAAGTAGACTCTCCGCCTGTCGCGCCACCACCGTTGGGTTTTGGTAACCCAATTCTTACATACGCCGGCTCAGCGGCGTGTAATCCCTTTGAGCAGCCGGCCCACACCAACTACAATTATGCTGAGGTTGACCCATACCAGGCATCATGGAATTACTATGCTCTCCACCCTGAGGGGCCTTATGGAGCTCCCTGGGGAGTTGGGTACTCAGCTTATGGGTACCAAAAACCGCCACCTCCTCAACCTCCACATCGGCAGCCGCCGCAGCCGCATTTGATACCACCAGAGCGACAACAGGAAGTTCTCGAAAGGTTGAGCCAGGTAGAGCGGGAAGTTCAAGCAGAGCGCCAGAACAACCGCGGATTCTTCAAGGGTTTGGCAAGCCTAATCAAGGGGAAGACCAAGGGAAGGGATTTTTGAAGATCCTTGTTTATTTATTTATGTTGTAATCAAGTCCCTGCGTTGTAACAACCCTCGGTAAAATCGACACTCTCATAATATTTCCGACACCATTGTATATTTTAAAATACCCTCATATGTCTTTATATACACCCCGTATGTGAAAGCCGAGCCGAAATATATTAAATAATATTAAAAATAAAATAAAAATCTGAAACTTAGGTTGAGGCGGGCCGCGTATAACCCACCTCAATCTTACGCGGGCCGCGAGTGTCCTGAATGGTCACGCAGCCCTAAGCTGACACGTGTCGACATCGTGGCGGACCTACATGCTGACCCAGCTAAGCTATATGTTGACTGGATGTTGACGCGGGCCGCGTAAGCGACCCTTGTCTTTCACGCGGGCCGCGTGAGAGTCGGGATCAGCAACTATATAAAGGAGGCCTCGGGTTTCATTTTCCGTCGTTCATTTCTCAATTCTCAATCACAATTTCTGTAGTAGAGTTATAATACGCGAGTATTATATCCCCCTAAATTAGGGAGGTTCTGCTCCGTTGTAAGTATTATAACCCCGGTTTCATAGTAGATATGCTGCCCGATTGATTTAGGGTTCCGTAATAACTGTCGTGGTTCTGCCCGACGTAGTTGTTGGAATGCCGTCTCGGGGAGGGTATCATTAATATTTTCAAAGGGTTATGATACTAACCAATGTACATTTGTATAAATTATAGATTATATCCAGGAAACCCTTACGGGAAGTCTAAGATAGCAATGTGAGTTTATCCTCTTTTTGTTAACTTTTTGTAATGTTTTACAAAACCTTAATTATTTTACAATGTGATTAAGCGGTGATTGAGTCTTTGTAGTTATTCAATTACTGCCGGTATGTTGGGGTTTTGTATACAAAATTTACTACCTTGTGAGTAGTAAGTCGGGGATGACAGTACGTTACCATTGGACAACAAGTTAGCCAATGTGTAATATGACCCACAAGTCAGGATTGACAGTACTGAATGAGTAATTGTGTAGAAATAAACAATGTGATCGCTCTCAATACTGTTTTAATTGATAAAATGTTTCTTGATTAAACTGGGATTCACTCACCAGTATTTCCCACTGACAAATGTTTTTAAAACACGTTTCAGGTAACACAATGTGACAGCCCATTAGTAAAAAGCCAGCTGGAGAGCACTGAAGGCTTGGGAAAAATGTGGCTATAAAAGTTATCTAAAAGACGATGTTTTAAATTCAATAAAATAGGGTTTATCCCTATAAACGTGTTGTAATAAGAAACTTGGGTTTTGCCCATGTGATTATTAATATAAAATATGGTGGTTTTACTCTGATAAACATTTCCTAACTACGGTCCTGATGTAAATTCCGCTGCCAAATTAAAACAAACCTGATACCACCGTCACTGAGCTCGCGTCCGCCCGTTCCCGGGGATTAGGGATCGGGGGTTGCGACATGCGTGGACATCTGTCTCTGTATTCCGCCCCTGCGTGGGCATGTCTTTCTGTTTAACCCCTGCGTGGGTATGTTATGTTTGTTTAGCCCCTGCGTGGGCATGTTATTTCTCTTTAAGTCCCGTTTAGGGCAACCATGTACTTTTGAATTTTGTAGTGGAATGATTAAATTTAAATTTTCATTTTTAATTGTATGCATAAACATAAAATATGGAATAAATGAAAAATAATGTTCCTTTTATAAGATCTACCATTATAATAAAATGATAAAATCTAAAAAGGACAAAACCTAGCCCATGTGCCATTTTAAGACAGGGCCAAGATGGTAGTTCCCCAAATTAGATTCAGTTCCCTATTAATATCTCAATTTAGGGTTGTTCTACGTTAAAAATAAAAAGAATCTTAAAGGTAAAACCTAGCCACATGTCATTCTAGATATGGCCAAGACGGTAAAACCTATTCAAAAGATTCAAATCCTTGTCAACATCTGAAAACATGTTAACACTCCTGGTAAAATGTGATTCGATAAAATCGCATAAGTCATCCTTACATTGAATTCTTCCAATTTCTTTTATTATATTAAACATCCAATAGGGATGTAATGCCTACGGGCTATATTCATTGTCATATAAGACAAAAGACAGTTGTGGTCTTCGACCCCCTGTTAAGAAGAGGTGATAAACTATGATTAAAACTTCCATACCTTGATCCTATAAGATCATGATTAAAAATTTAAAACTTTCCATGTGACTTGGCCTTTTTGCCATTAATATATTTTAATTATAACTAAGGATTATTATAATAAAAGATCCTGAATATATATATATATGCTTAACAAATTAGTCAAAATGGTTTCTTAATACCATGATTAATAAATCATCTAGAATGATAAAACTGTTATAGACCTCTGAATAAATTGAAAAATCATTATTTTATGTAGCAATCAAGCTACATGTCTGGGTCAGACGAGGTCAACAGTCACCCCAGAGATAATCATGACACCTCCAGAGTCAACGTAGCAGGAGCAGAATTACAAGCATTGATAGATAATGCCGTTATGCGAGCCCTGGACAGACAGCTAAATGAATCCAGTCGTACCCATGTAAGGACTCAGTCTGTACCACACTCTACCCTCAAGAACTCATACTGCTCACAATAGTAATTCCCGTCACTCATCAAACCAGAGGAGTGTTCCATCTAAAAGAATCGTGCTAAACCAGGAACCACGTGATATGGGTTGCTCCTATAAGTATTTTGTTTCATGCAAACCTAGGGATTTCACTGGTGAAAAAGGGGCTATTGAAAGCATGACATGGTTAGACGAGATGGACACCGTGGTTGATATCAGTGGTTGCGCTGATAAGGATGTGGTAAAATTTGTATCCCAGTCATTCAAAGGTGAAGCACTAGCTTGGTGGAGGTCTTTGATCCAAGCTACAGGGAAAATCCCATTGTACAATTTGTCTTGGGAGCAGTTTGTAACCTTGATTAAGGAGAATTACTGCCCTCAGCATGAGGTTGAAAAGATTGAAGCTGATTTCTTGTCGTTGGTTATGAAAAACCTAGATTGTCAAGCCTACCTTACGAGCTTCAACACTATGTCAAGACTGGTTCCGTATCTGGTTACTCCGGAACCCAAGAGGATAGCTCGTTTCATTGGGGGATTGGCCCCATAAATCAAGGCCAGTGTGAAGACCTCCAGACCAGCTACTTTTAGGTCTGCAGCCGATATATCATTGTCTCTTACTTTGGACGTGGTCAGGCAAAGATCGCTCAGAAACACCGATGCTGAGAAGAGAAAGCGTGAGGATGACAACTCACGACGGTCAGATAAGAAGCATAAAAGAAACAATAACCACAAGAAGAGTTCTGGAAGTAAAAAGGATGGTCAACAGTCGGGTGATAAGCCCAAGTGCAAAGTCTGTAAGAAGCACCATTTCGGGAGGTGCAGATATGAATCAAAATCCCAGTCCCAGCCGAGAGCTTGTGGGATTTGTAAATCCTCTGAGCACAAGACGTTAGAGTGTAAGAAAATCAAGGATGCAACGTGCTATAACTGTAATGAAAAAGGGCATATCAAGTCCAACTGCCCAAAGTTTGCTAAGAAAGCTGAGGATAGGAAAAAGACCAATGCAAGGGTCTTCCAGATGAACGCGCAGGAGGTGATCCAGAATGACAATGTCATAACAGGTACCTTCCTTATTAATGATGTTTATGCAAGGGTGTTATTTGATTCTGGAGCAGATAAGACATTTGTTGATGATAAGTTTTGTCAGTTGTTAAACCTGCCTGTTAGAACCCTAAGCATAAATTATGAGGTTGAATTAGCCGATGGCACCATAGAAACCGCATCAACCGTGTTAGAAGGATGTTTCATATCCATTAGGAACCACTCTTTTCCATTGTCCTTACTTCCTTTGAAGTTAGCTGGTTTCGACATAGTAATAGGCATGGATTGGTTATCCCATAACCAAGCTCAGATTGTGTGTGACAAAAAGCAAGTGGTGATCAAGACTCCGTATGGTGAGCCACTTACCATACAGGGAGATACTCAGTATAGACTGCCTAAGCAAGTGTCTATGCTTAAGGCATCAAGGTGTATGAAGAAGGGTTGTGTCATTTACATGGCACAAGTGACTATTGATGAGCCGAAGCCTAAGATTGAAGACATTCCCGTCATTTCTGAATATCCCGAAGTATTCCCTGAAGAACTACCTGGTTTGCCACCAGATAGGCAAGTAGAATTTAGAATTGACATTATTCCTGGAGCAGCGCCTGTTCCAATAGCACCTTACAGGTTGGCACCAACAGAGATGAAGGAGTTGAGGACACAGTTAGATGACTTATTGGCAAAAGGTTTCATTCATCCTAGTTCATCTCCATGGGGAGCACCAATCCTGTTAGTGAAGAAGAAGGATGGATCGATGCGTCTATGCATCGATTATCGCGAGCTTAACAAGGTTACTATCAAGAATAGATATCCATTGCCCAGGATCGATGATCTGTTCGATCAACTTCAAGGGGCGAGTTATTTCTCCAAGATTGATTTGAGGTCAGGCTACCATCAGTTGAATGTTAGAGATGAAGATGCGCACAAAACTGCATTTAGGACTCGTTATGGTCATTACGAGTTCCTAGTGATGCCTTTTGGGCTCACTAATGCACCAGCAGCGTTCATGGATCTCATGAAGCGTGTCTGCAAGCCATACTTGGAAAAATTTGTTATCGTATTCATTGATGACATTCTGATTTATTCAAAGAATCAAGCTGACTATAAGAAGCATCTTCAATGTATTCTGGAACTACTTTAGCAGGAGAAGCTCTACGCCAAGTTTTCCAAGTGTGAATTTTGGCTTCGTGAAGTCCAGTTCCTTGGACATGTGGTTAGTGAGCATGGTATCCAGGTGGATCCCGCTAAGATCGAAGCTATCATGAATTGGCAAGAGCCAAAGACTCCCACAGAGATCCGTAGCTTTTTGGGTTTCGCAGGATACTATAGGCGATTTATTGAAAACTTCTCAAGGATTGCAGCACCCCTAACTTCATTAACCCGCAAGAATGTCAAGTTTGACTGGGGACCTAAGCAGCAAGAATCCTTTGACATTCTCAAGCAGAAGTTGAGCAATGCACCTGTGTTAACATTGCCTGAAGGAATCGAAGAATTCGTAGTTTATTGTGATGCATCGCACACAGGTATGGGATGTGTGCTCATGCAAAAAGGCAAAGTTATTGCCTATGCCTCTCGACAGCTAAAGGTGCACGAGAAGAACTACACCACCCATGACTTGGAGTTGGGTGCCGTTGTATTTGCACTAAAACTGTGGAGACATTATTTGTATGGTACCAAATGTGTGATTTATTCTGATCACAAGAGACTCCAACACTTGTTTAATCAGAAGGACTTAAACATGAGGCAGCGTCTATGGATGGAAACTCTAAATGACTATGATTGTGAAATCCGATACCATCCAGGCAAGGTGAATGTAGTCGCCGATGCCTTAAGTAGAAAGGAAAGGGTGAAACCTATAAGAATCAATGCCAAGAGCATTGAATTAAGGAATAGTTTAAATGAAAGGTTGTTAGCGGCTCAAAGAGAAGCTGTACTAGAAGCTAACTATCTGGATGAAAAGCTAGGAGTAACTGCTGAACAGTTATCCTATGGCAAGGACAGAATCCTGAGATTAAATGGACGAATATGGGTTCCAATTTATGGAGGACTTAGGGATGTGATCCTCCAGGAAGCCCACAGTTCTAAGTACTCCGTTCATCCTGGAGCTGATAAGATGTACCAGGATCTAAAGGCAAATTTTTGGTGGATAGGCTTGAAGAAGTCTATAGCTACCTATGTAGCCAAATATCTGACGTGCACGCAAGTTAAAGCTGAACACCAGAAGCCGTCAGGTCTGCTACAACAGCCTGAACTTCCCACCTGGAAGTGGGAAATGGTGACTATGGATTTTATCACCAAGTTGCCAAAGATGAAGAGAGGGAATGATACTATTTGGGTTATAGTGGATAGACTGACTAAGTCAGCCCACTTCATATCGATTAAGGAAACACACAGCTCAGATAAGTTAGCTCAGCTGTACGTGGATGAGATTGTATCTCTCCACGGAGTGCCAGTGTCTATAATCTCTGATAGGGATACAAGGTATACATCGCATTTCTGGAAAAGCTTTCAGCAATCCGTAGGCACTCGATTGAATTTCAGCACAGTATATTATCCTCAGACGGATGGTCAAAGTGAACGTACTATACAGACACTCGAGGATATGCTACGAGCTTGTGTTATTGACTTAGGAGGAAGTTGGGATGATCATCTTCCATTAATCGAATTTTCATACAATAATAGTTATCATTCCAGTATTCAAGCTGCGCCTTTTGAAGCTTTTATGGAAGAAAGTGCAGAACGCCCGTTTGTTGGGCAGAAGTTGGAGATGTCCAACTAACAGGACCCGATATAGTCCTGGAGATGACAGATAAGATTGTGCAGATACGAGATCGTCTCAAAGCTGCCAGGGATAGGCAGAAAAGTTACGCAGATAAAAGGCGTAAACCTCTAAAGTTCGAGGTAGGTGACAAAGTGTTACTAAAGGTATCGCCCTGGAAAGGGGTGATGCGATTTGGCAAGAAAGGTAAGTTAAGCCCAAGATACATAGGGCCATTCGAGATCATCGAATGTGTTGGAACAGTGGTTTACAAGTTAAATTTGCCTGAAAAGCTCAGTGGAATCCATAATGTATTCCACATCTGCAATCTGAAGAAATGTCTAGCTAATGAATCACTAGTCATACCACATACGGATGTGCATATAGATGAGAGCCTGAAGTTTGTTGAAAAACCTTTGTCAATTGAGGATCGACAGGTTAAGAAGCTTCGAAGGAAGCATGTACCGATCGTAAAAATTAAATGGGATGCCCGTAGAGGTCCCGAGCACACGTGGGAGGTAGAATCCACAATGAAAGAAAAATACCCTCATTTATTTCAGTAAATCTCGAGGTCGAGATTTCTTTTAAGGGGGTGAGGATGTAACACCTCGTAAAATCATATCCAATAAAATAAAGGCACGTGTCATGTAAGGAAAACGTGTTATAAACCTGGATCAAGTTAAAGATGTATGGTAGGATTTAAAAGTGTCGACATGTTAATTAATACCTCTGAGCGACCTAGTTATGAATCCCAAGACCCTAATCTATTTTATAAACATCTGATATGCTAAAATCCGATTATCCCTGATAATGTATAATTCAAATTTTGCAAAAGATGGGATTCTAGGTGCATTTACGATAAAATTCATTTTAAAAGCCTTCTTAGATAGGTCCAAGAAACCTCATGTACATAGCAACACATGCAAGGACATGCAAGGCCTGTCTATATGGTCCCTCTATGTAACACCTGTGTCATTTCAACCATCAAACAAATGCCAAACCAATGAAATATTGTATTTCATACTTTGGACTTGTATAAATATGTGTATCTTTTGCACATATCAACTCATGTTCGATTTCAAGCTCTAAATCGCTTTCTGGAAGGTTATACGCGCACTGATGTGTAGTTATAACCAGTTTAATCCAACGAACACTCCGGAATAGTGAAATAGGCTTAACATACCTTAAATAACCTTTACATAACTTAGATATAAGTTTTGGAAGGTTTGGTGTAGTGAAATCAAAGTTTATTCGCTTACAGGGACTAAATTTGACAAACTGCGAAAGTATGCCAATTTGAACTGTAACAGACCTTCCGAGACATGACCATAATTTAAACATACCATAAATATCCTTTACATAGCTTAGAAATAGGCTTTGAGGTGTTCGGTATGCTAAAATAAACTTTTGTGTCATTTAGGGACTAAAAGTGTCAAAAAGTGCACAAGTTTGCATTTTTACGCGTAACTTACGTTCTGAATACATCCGGACATCCAAAAATTTATGTAAGCACTAAAATATTTTATTTTAGTGTTTGGCATAAGAAAAATCCATTCGTCACGTCATTTGGATCGTTTTTCGCGCTTATGCGCATTCCGTCGTAATTAACCGAACATCGCAATCGTACGGCCAAACGAACCGACATCTGAGATATTTTTTTAGCACAAATTAAGTTCCCTATACTTTAACTTCATTTTAGAGCTTTGAAATGGGGTTAACGGGGCTTAAACGTGTCAAAAATGCATCGAAAACCAAGTTTAGGGGCTGCAGGGACCAAAACTGTAAATCTGCCAAAGTTGTTACCTTACGGACCTCAACATTGGCAGCTTTGAGGTCCGTAAAGCAGTCCCCAGAACAGATTAGATTAAACAGTCAGCAATTTGCAGCTGTTTAATCCTCACCCACACATTTCCCACTTGCCTAATCAGCTGGTAAGAACCATTTTTAGGCACCACAACTTTCCGACACTTGTACGGATATGATTAAGGCACGATATTCGACAAACGATCTTAACGGTTCGGGTATTCCTATAAATACCCAACCCACTTAACTTCAAAAATCACTAGAATCTGATCATTTGTGCTCTAAGTTGAAACCTTTGTTTCATACCTGAGTTATTTTGATCTAGATTAGCATTCGGGGACCCTTCGTAAGTATTATTTCGTTCTTTTATTGCTTTTCGGGTCCGAAAGTCAAACTTTGTTTGACTTTCTGCATTGACCAATTTATGGTCGATGCGAAGTTCGTTTGAACTTCATAACGTGAGCGTGATCACGATGGTTATAGTCCCTAGTGACTATACCTACTGATTACCACGTTATCTAGGCTCAGTGACGAGCCGTAGTTTCGGGCAGAATACGTATTCTTGCGTATTTTGTAACCAAACTACTCTTAGGTATCACAACCGTTTGTTGTGATACCAAACCTATTTTCTAAACTTAGTTAAGCATGTTTTAACATGCTTAACTCGTCACTTTTAGTTTAGTGCTTATATAGGGTCGTAAGGTAAGCGATCTAAACAATCGCTTATACTTTCGAACCCGACCCGTTTGGTCGATCATTAGGATCCGACCAAACACATTAGGTGACCATAGTATATAGGGAATAACCTTATGAGGTTATACCTTATGGTCGCTTCGTTTAAGTAGTTGTATGATAGGTAGTTTATATGCCTTAGGTAAATTACCAAAATACCCCTTTGATGCCAAAATTCATTTTAAACATATGTAACATAACTTTTGACATCTAAACTGATTTGACAACCATATTAGACATGTTAAGGCATATATTACTTGTCATAGGACTAGTTAGGCGGTCCGAACGCGTTCTACGCAAACGACGCGTTAAAGTAGCATAAGCTACTTAAACGGGTCGTAATGGGTCACAAGCACTTAGGTTAGGTTTCATTTAGTATGAAGGCTTTATTAAACCATACTACATGAGTTCCCATACTCATATGGTTTACGAGCCCTCATCCTATCCGATCTTCCGATTTAGGTCCGGTTTATTAATGTAGTTACCTATATTAGGTGCCGTTTGATATTCCATGATCTCTAGCATTGCTTGGTGGTTATCTTAGGACTTCTGAGCAAGCTCAAGTGAGTACATAGACCCCTCTTTTACTGTTTTCCAAACTGTTTTGGGGTGGAACACATGTGCCTACTTGTTACTTTCATGCTTTCCTGTTTTCACATCATATACATGCTATGTTCGTTAGTACATTATAGTACATGATTTCATTGCATTTCATGCTATGTATGCCCATTGTGTGCGTACTTAGTACATCGTTTTACATTACATTTCATGCTATGTATGTCCACTGTGTGCATACTTAGTACATTGTTTTACATTGCATTTCTGTTGCATATGCTCATCCAGCATATGAACACATTATACTACATTTTGAACCGTTGAAATCATTTGACTATGTGAACCGTTTGTATCTGTGAACCGTGTGTATCTGTGAACCGTTTGTATCTGTGAACCATGTGAACCATTTGTATCTGTTGACATGTTTTACATTTGACAATAGACAATTGACATTACATAAACATTTCTACAATTGTTAAACATTACTTTGGTGGTTTGGTTTGATTAAGTGATTAAGTAACGATGCGTGTGTAATATGATACACGCATGGTGGATACGCCGCTGGTACTTCCTATATATAAGTGCTTGTATGGTATTACATATCGTACCGTTATTTGAATCATTTCAGTTTGAGACATAGAACATTTTATACAAGTAACATACTTTTTACAAGACATTGATTTACAAACAACTTATTTTACACAAACACATTTTACATGGTTATTCATTTAACCTGACATTTATTTATACATATCATCTGATCTTATCGTTTTCCAAATGATTTACAAGACAAAGCAAATTACAAGGTTCATGACTAAACATTTTCTCAAACATAAGTCATGAATCTTATTTTCACAAAACCTATGTATCTCACAGGCATTTTTATGCTGACGTACCTATTTTCACATGTGTTTTCAGGAGATGATGCATAGGACTTATCAAGACATACTTAGGCGGACCTGTGCCTTAGTGACCTAAAACGAGACAAGAACTAGTTAATTTATGTTATGTACTCTTGGTTTCTTGCTTAAAACAATGTAAACTTGGATGGTTGATTAATAAAACGAACTTTAAATTCCATGGTTGTGAAACATTAATTCTGTTACAACACTCCCCGACGTTTCCGCCACGTTTTGTATGTTCTACGTGGTCGGGGTGTGACAGAAAAGATGGTATCAGAGCCAATGGTTATAGGGAATTAGGTTATTAGTAATGCTTTGACCTAGTCTATAACCTTTCTAGGACCCTAACGCGAGTTTACTTGCGTTTAGTCATAAAACAATACCGTCACCTATCCTTAGGCGACTACCACAACAAGAACATAAATTTCAAAACCGCTTTGAAAACTAATCATCTGTTCAAGGATGATTTATTACAAGGTTTTGAACCCTCTGTTATATGGTTTTGAACCCTTTAAATTTTCAAAATCTCGTCAAGGTTTTGGGTTTTAAATAATGTGAACACGTGCAAACTGGAAGGGTGAATGCCTGTATTCTGGGTTTTCTGTCTAGGCAAGCACTTCGTATACATCTCATCAGACGCGAGACCAGTTGTGCTTACCTGGGAATTCTTGGGATGAGTGTTCACTTATAGGCGAGCATGTCTTCGCGATACATTATTTTTGACCTTTTTACTTTGATTAATCACCGAGGTCGTTTGTTGCTTTGTAGTAACAAACAAATGACCACTATCCTTGCGTTCATCAGATTTGTTTCACCTCATTCGTTTCGTCTAACTCTCTCACTCGTTTCTTTTCATGTTTCCTCTTTTAGAATGCCTCCTCGACGCGAAAACCAGATAGCGACTGCCGAACTGGCAGAAATCATTGCACAACAAATGGCTGCTCAATTCCCAAACCTCTTTGCTCAATGGAATCAAGCCAACAACAACAACAATGGTCCATGCAATTTCAAGAGTTTTAACTCGGCGAAACCACTCAAGTTTAGTGGTTCTGAGGGAGCGACTGGGCTTCTTCAATGGTTCGAGAGCATTGAGAACACTTTCCGCCACGTGCAGTGTCCTGACAATCGCAAGGTCAAGTTTGCTTCGAGTGTGTTCCAGAAGAGAGCCCTTACGTGGTGGAACGGGATTATGAGAGATCGTGGTGCAGAAGTTGCTTTAGCACAGACATGGGCTGAACTTAGAGCCCTTATGATGAAGGAATTCTATCCTCGTCATGAGATCAGGGCCTTGGAAAGGGAATTCGACAATCTTGAGCAAGACAGCGGTGAGCATCGAGCCTACACGGACCGTTATGAGGAGTTAAGTCTGTTATGCCCAAACATGGTCACGCCTTTGGATAAGGCAATCGAAAAGTACATTGATGGTCTCCCTGACTCAATACAAGACATTGTGACTGGAAGCAACCCTACTACAGTTAGACAGGCCATTGAGCTATCTGCAACCTTGACTGAATCAAAGATCAGGAAAGGTAAACTTTTCCGAAAAGGTGACAAGAAACCGGCCGAGGAACCGAACCCAATCGAGGAATCAAAGACCATGGATGAACAGACTGGATCCCCTAAGAGGCCAAAGAAGCGAAAGGCTTCTCAGAACTACGCTGTGGTCGCTCACAATGATCAAGCCGTCCTCAACCAACCAGCTCAAACCCCTGCCAGGAAACCCTACAATGGAACTGCACCTTTGTGCAACCAATGTGGCCTACATCATCATGCTGGGGTGAAGTGCCGCACATGCCAAGTTTGCGGACTTATAGGTCATACAGCTAGGGTTTGCCCAACCGCAGCTGCACCAAATCAAGCTGGCAACTATCCTGCTCAAGCTCGTTTTCCACCGGGATCTTGCTACAACTGTGGCGAGATGGGCCATTTTAGTAGGAATTGCCCAAGGCTTGCTAATGCAAATCCAGCGCAGGGATGAGCATATGATCAACCAGAAGACAACATCGTTTAGAAATAATCACGTCTTATGTATTATTTTCTTTTGTTGTCAAGATCCAAGAAACAGTTGTTATCGTTGTTTATAAATAAATCTTTTACATTGCAATGTATTTATGTGATTGTATGTATAAACAACATATCCCCTACAATACCGACAATCAAGGAACCGCATTCCTTGAAGAACAGACTACTCCCAAATTTCTTCCATTGTATGATCTCTTGCGTTTTTCACGAAAATCCTAAGTACCCGTTTCTTCCAAGAGAAACGAAGTACGAGGTGCCAAGTTAATAGCAATCAATAACAAGATAATAACAAGTAAACAACTATGTGATTATGTGCTTATGAACATTACAAGACAAACTGTGCGGACTATGCAAGGAATTACGTAATTATGGATGCATACATAATTATGGAATTTAGTGCACAGAAACCACAGCGAGCTTTGTCATGTACCTAGAAGTTAACCCTATTCATTTCCAATTCTGAAGAATACCCGTTGAGGAAAATGACTCCGTTTGTGCATTTTCGTTCTGAAGAGTATCCGTCGAGGGAAATGAATATCCGTTTATTTAATCCTTCATTTCCGAACCTGAGGAAACAACCGTTGAAAATGACTCCGTTAGTTCATTTTCGTTTCTGAAGATTATCCGTTGAGGAAATGAATATCCGTTATTTAATCCTTCATTTCCGAACCTGAGGAAACAACCGTTGAAAATGACTCCGTTAGTTCATTTTCGTTTCTGAAGATTATCCGTTGAGGAAATGAATATCCGTTTGTCTATCATTTTCATTTCCGTTTCTGAGGAAGCAACCGTTGAAAATGACTCCGTTTGTTCATTTTCGTTTCTGAAGATTATCCGTTGAGGAAATGAATATCCGTTATTTAATCCTTCATTTCCGAACCTGAGGAAACAACCGTTGAAAATGACTCCGTTAGTTCATTTTCGTTTCTGAAGATTATCCGTTGAGGAAATGAATATCCGTTTGTCTATCATTTTCATTTCCGTTTCTGAGGAAGCAACCGTTGAAAATGACTCTGTTTGTTCATTTTCGTTTCTGAAGATTTGTCCGTTGAGGAAATGAATATCCGTTTGTCTATCATTTTCATTTCCGTTCTGAGGAAGCAACCGTTGAAAATGACTCTGTTTGTTCATTTTCATTTCTGAAGATTTGTCCGTTGAGGAAATGAATATCCGTTTGTCTATCATTTTCATTTCCGTTTCTGAGGAAGCAACCGTTGAAAATGACTCCGTTTGTTCATTTTCGTTTCTGAAGATTTGTCCGTTGAGGAAATGAATATCCGTTTGTCTATCATTTTCATTTCCGTTTCTGAGGAAGCATCTGTTGAAAATGACTCCGTTTGTTCATTTTCGTTTCTGAAGATTTTCCGTTAAGGAAATGGATCCCCGTTTGTTTATTCCTTCATTTCCGCTTCTGAAGAATACTCGTTGAGGAAAATGACTCCGTTTGTTCATTTTCGTTCTGAAGAATGTCCGTTAAGGAAATGACAGGATTATGCTTTACATATCTCTGGTGGTTATCTGACACAAAGTCACAAATAGACTCCTACGAATTAATTTCGGGACGAAATTTCCTAAAGTAGGGGAGACTGTAACACCTGTGTCATTTCAACCATCAAACAAATTCCAAACCAATGAAATATTGTATTTCATACTTTGGACTTGTATAAATATGTGTATCTTTTGCACATATCAACTCATGTTCGATTTCAAGCTCTAAATCGCTTTCTGGAAGGTTATACGCGCACTGATGTGTAGTTATAACCAGTTTAATCCAACGAACACTCCGGAATAGTGAAATAGGCTTAACATACCTTAAATAACCTTTACATAACTTAGATATAAGTTTTGGAAGGTTTGGTGTAGTGAAATCAAAGTTTATTCGCTTACAGGGACTAAATTTGACAAACTGCGAAAGTATGCCAATTTGAACTGTAACAGACCTTCCGGGACATGACCATAAGTTAAACATACCATAAATATCCTTTACATAGCTTAGAAATAGGCTTTGAGGTGTTCGGTATGCTAAAATAAACTTTTGTGTCATTTAGGGACTAAAAGTGTCAAAAAGTGCACAAGTTTGCATTTTTACGCGTAACTTACGTTCTGAATACATCCGGACATCCAAAAATTTATGTAAGCACTAAAATATTTTATTTTAGTGTTTGGCATAAGAAAAATCCATTCGTCACGTCATTTGGATCGTTTTTCGCGCTTATGCGCATTCCGTCGTAATTAACCGAACATCGCAATCGTACGGCCAAACGAACCGACATCCGAGATATTTTTTTAGCACAAATTAAGTTCCCTATACTTTAACTTCATTTTAGAGCTTTGAAATGGGGTTAACGGGGCTTAAACGTGTCAAAAATGCATCGAAAACCAAGTTTAGGGGCTGCAGGGACCAAAACTGTAAATCTGCCAAAGTTGTTACCTTACGGACCTCAACATTGGCAGCTTTGAGGTCCGTAAAGCAGTCCCCAGAACAGATTAGATTAAACAGTCAGCAATTTGCAGCTGTTTAATCCTCACCCACACATTTCCCACTTGCCTAATCAGCTGATAAGAACCATTTTTAGGCACCACAACTTTCCGACACTTGTACGGATATGATTAAGGCACGATATTCGACAAACGATCTTAACGGTTCGGGTATTCCTATAAATACCCAACCCACTTAACTTCAAAAATCACTAGAATCTGATCATTTGTGCTCTAAGTTGAAACCTTTGTTTCATACCTGAGTTATTTTGATCTAGATTAGCATTCGGGGACCCTTCGTAAGTATTCTTTCGTTCTTTTCTTGCTTTTCGGGTCCGAAAGTCAAACTTTGTTTGACTTTCTGCATTGACCAATTTATGGTCGATGCGAAGTTCGTTTGAACTTCATAACGTGAGCGTGATCACGATGGTTATAGTCCCTAGTGACTATACCTACTGATTACCACGTTATCTAGGCTCAGTGACGAGCCGTAGTTTCGGGCAGAATACGTATTCTTGCGTATTTTGTAACCAAACTACTCTTAGGTATCACAACCGTTTGTTGTGATACCAAACCTATTTTCTAAACTTAGTTAAGCATGTTTTAACATGCTTAACTCGTCACTTTTAGTTTAGTGCTTATATAGGGTCGTAAGGTAAGCGATCTAAACAATCGCTTATACTTTCGAACCCGACCCGTTTGGTCGATCATTAGGATCCGACCAAACACATTAGGTGACCATAGTATATAGGGAATAACCTTATGAGGTTATACCTTATGGTCGCTTCGTTTAAGTAGTTGTATGATAGGTAGTTTATATGCCTTAGGTAAATTACCAAAATACCCCTTTGATGCCAAAATTCATTTTAAACATATGTAACATAACTTTTGACATCTAAACTGATTTGACAACCATATTAGACATGTTAAGGCATATATTACTTGTCATAGGACTAGTTAGGCGGTCCGAACGCGTTCTACGCAAACGACGCGTTAAAGTAGCATAAGCTACTTAAACGGGTCGTAATGGGTCACAAGCACTTAGGTTAGGTTTCATTTAGTATGAAGGCTTTATTAAACCATACTACATGAGTTCCCATACTCATATGGTTTACGAGCCCTCATCCTATCCGATCTTCCGATTTAGGTCCGGTTTATTAATGTAGTTACCTATATTAGGTGCCGTTTGATATTCCGTGATCTCTAGCATTGCTTGGTGGTTATCTTAGGACTTCTGAGCAAGCTCAAGTGAGTACATAGACCCCTCTTTTACTGTTTTCCAAACTGTTTTGGGGTGGAACACATGTGCCTACTTGTTACTTTCATGCTTTCCTGTTTTCACATCATATGCTATGTTCGTTAGTACATTATAGTACATGATTTCATTGCATTTCATGCTATGTATGCCCATTGTGTGCGTACTTAGTACATCGTTTTACATTACATTTCATGCTATGTATGTCCACTGTGTGCATACTTAGTACATTGTTTTACATTGCATTTCTGTTGCATATGCTCATCCAGCATATGAACACATTATACTACATTTTGAACCGTTGAAATCATTTGACTATGTGAACCGTTTGTATCTGTGAACCGTGTGTATCTGTGAACCGTTTGTATCTGTGAACCATGTGAACCATTTGTATCTGTTGACATGTTTTACATTTGACAATAGACAATTGACATTACATAAACATTTCTACAATTGTTAAACATTACTTTGGTGGTTTGGTTTGATTAAGTGATTAAGTAACGATGCGTGTGTAATATGATACAAGCATGGTGGATACGCCGCTGGTACTTCCTATATATAAGTGCTTGTATGGTATTACATATCGTACCGTTATTTGAATCATTTCAGTTTGAGACATAGAACATTTTATACAAGTAACATACTTTTTACAAGACATTGATTTACAAACAACTTATTTTACACAAACACATTTTACATGGTTATTCATTTAACCTGACATTTATTTATACATATCATCTGATCTTATCGTTTTCCAAATGATTTACAAGACAAAGCAAATTACAAGGTTCATGACTAAACATTTTCTCAAACATAAGTCATGAATCTTATTTTCACAAAACCTATGTATCTCACAGGCATTTTTATGCTGACGTACCTATTTTCACATGTGTTTTCAGGAGATGATGCATAGGACTTATCAAGACATACTTAGGCGGACCTGTGCCTTAGTGACCTAAAACGAGACAAGAACTAGTTAATTTATGTTATGTACTCTTGGTTTCTTGCTTAAAACAATGTAAACTTGGATGGTTGATTAATAAAACGAACTTTAAATTCCATGGTTGTGAAACATTAATTCTGTTACAACACTCCCCGACGTTTCCGCCACGTTTTGTATGTTCTACGTGGTCGGGGTGTGACACTCTACTGAAAAGAAGACATAAGATTAGAGGTTAGCAAAGTTGCATGGTCAAGGCCTAAAAATTACAAAGATTTTGTTTTCTGATGAAGGCTTACGGACCGCAAAGGAGCCACCTTACGGTCCATAAGGTGGCAGAGCTGGGCGATAAATTCTGAAGAGCGGATACGGACCGCAAAGCCAAAGGCTTACGGTCCGTAATACCTGTAACTGGGCAAATTTTTGGACAGTTGCCTGTTATAACAAGTTACACCGCCATAGAAAGGTGGTATTCGAATTCAGGGGCTTTGCAACTGGTTTTTGGCAGTATAGGGACACATGGATGCATCTGGGATCAATCCTAGACTATTGTGGAGAGATCTTATGAGTTCAAGTTGGGTATATATAGAACTTGAAGTTCCAACACTTCTTGCTTCATTTTAAAACCAATTCTAGCATTTCTCTGGAACTCCTGGGACTTCAAGCAAACTTCCATCAACTTCTAATTTGTAATTAGGACCCTTGTAAGTGCCCTTAACCCCTCTTAATTCAGTTTTATTAGTTTAATGGCCTAAAGTCAAACCCGTCGTAATTAAAGTTTGACTTAGTGATTAATCACCAATGGTCCAGTGATTAGTCAAATTAAAAGTAGTTTTGAGTTGGTAATTATATGGGTAATAAGCCCTTAAAAGGGCACCATCTGATTCCCACTTTAACTATGTCAATTGTCGGGTCAAACCTGATTATAAAAAGTCAACAGAAAGCAATTTTTCAAATAAACACATAATTAACAATGTAGAAGCCATGTAACCTGTTTTGTCATTCATATAACTTGGTAATTAATGTAAGAACATGTCTAAGCATGTTCAACCCGACAATTTTCAGTTTAAGCTCGGTTCGGAACCGAAAGTCGCAAAAGTAGACTTTTGCTTTGACTTTCTGTTCTGACCCAATGTAGCATATTTTAGAAATGTCTTAGAGCTCTATTAGGACCAGGTTACAAGTTAGTATAACCCTCTGAGGTTATACAACTTGGTTCATTAGTTATTCGATTCATGTACATGTTTCCGTTATATGCCTAAATATTGACCATAATGCCCTTTTGACCTTAAAACAAGAATTTTGAAAATGTGAGAGGACAATAATCTTTATTACTGATTTATAAACATGTCCCTAAATTTTCACATCAGTTAGAGGTCTAGATTAAGAGTTATGCTCAATAGCGTAATTAGAAAGCTTTTTTATCAATTAAACGGCGTAATTAGCATAAAGCCTATCTAAACCCAATTTTTAATACCAAACTTTTTACCCACTGATGTAAAATAATATTTTGGGATTTTTGAAGATTTTTATTTATTTTAGGCTGAGCATAACATAGGGTTCTAGCTTTGATTCGGTTATTGTTGGTTTTGCCCTTTTGGCCTATAAAATGAGTTTCACAAATCATTTTGATACCAAACCTTTTTCTACTGATCCTATATGATAAATAAAATATTTTTAGCCTTCTGGAATGATAAAAATATCAGCTTTCCTTATAAAACCAGGAAATCGCTTAAAACCGTCTTTTTACGCGTTTTTAACGCATAGTATGTATCAAAACTATTTTAAGTATATAAGACTTGACACCTACTGATATTTTTAGTAAATTTTCATAATTAAACAGTAGGCAAAATTTTTAAACTCAGAATTCTAATTTTGACCTTTAAAGCTTATGTGAAATTACCAAAATGCCCCTTCGGTGCGTAGTTTGGTTATAATTAATAAATTTCACATATATGCAATACCATACTGATATAACTTATTAAAGTAAGTATTTTTACTGATTATATCAGACCTGATACCCAGATTTATATTTAAACTCTTTTAAAGCTTTAAAATGACCAAAATACCCCTACGGGGCATAATTTGAGTTTAAATTCGTTTTGGGCATAATAGAAGATATCTTACTGATGTCACCACGTATTTAAGGCATATTAACTTAGGAAACCTGCTCATGACTCATTTGGTTTCCCGTTACGCATTATTCGCGTTCGGTGCAGTTTATGTAACTAGTTTGCATAAATTAGCCGAAACGGGTCAAACCTTATCATTTTTATCTCAAAATCCAGAATGTGTTTAGTTTACCCATATTATACAAGTATACAAACTTGTCGGGTCTAAACCACATTCCAATCCGGTCTTCGCTTAATCTTGCGTTTGAACCGTATATCCTCATTTAAAACTAACCAGTCTAAGCATAGGCTTAATTAAGACCCGTTAGGAATCTAATAGGTTATAAAAACCTTCGTTCCAGATTTAGGGGCCCAGTAAAAGCTACCTGTACTTGCTTGGTGGTATACGGCTGGGATAAATTGTATAAATTTGCTCTGGTAAATACTTTTAACTTATTTTCCCTTATACGGGCTTGGGGTACGGTATATAAAATACCGCTTGGTCGGGCATTGAATTTTTAATCATATGAAGGTTAATTTATTGAGATGACCCGTTTAAACTGTTTTGTTTGCTTAAAGCCTTTGGGGGGGTTAATGACCATGTCCCGGATATCCTTGGCATCATTCATTGAAATGGCCACGACCTAAGCACAGGGTGTAGGCATACACCTGCCAGTGCATATATATAAAAAAGGTATAACCGAAGGTTCGAGAATAACTCGCTGCGGGATTATATCATGTGGTGTGTCTATTAATCTTTAGCCCAGTATTCAACCCGGGCTACTGAACGTATAACGAACATGTAATTCTTTTACAAGTTTATATATAAATAATTATCCCAAGTTATAAAAAAATGTTTTTGTGCCTTGTGCATTCAAATCAATTTTTCCTAAACCTTTTCAAAATGAGTCAGTTAATTGTATTTACCAGTGTAAACTGACGTATTTTCCCAAAAAGGCTAAGTGCAGGTACTAATCGAAATAGGCTGGCCTCTCCTTAGCATCAATAAGAGTCTTGCAAGCTTGGATGCGTTTTAAATCTGATGAACTATGTTTCCTTTTTATTTGATCCGCCTGTGGATCCATTACAGTCCGTTTTGTGATACTTTGATATTACTTTATATTCGGGTTGTAATGTGATTCATCTTTTGCTTCCGCTGTGCATTTAAAATTGTGTTGTTTGACTATGACGATATCAACTTCGTCACGATACTCCCCACCGGGCCCACCGGTAATACGTGGAAATATCGGGGTGTGACATTTTGCCAGTTCCCCAGTGCTCCTATCAAAACACTGGGCATGACTAGGTCATTAGTTCACACCCGTCCTCTCCGGTACGGGGTAAGGGTGCCAAACCTAAGTAGCGCTACTAACCAATACCCCGTTACCTCCCCGGTAACAAAAGATGGGACTTAAGAGTGATAGAGTGAGATTATTATCAATTATTCCAGTTTTACCCAAAAGACTTATCCCTCCCCGGGATACCCACTGACTGTCCCATCCACCGGGACGCATGCTCAAGAGTAGTGAACTCACCTTAGTTTTGCTTGGTAAGATTAATTTACTTGTTTATCGTTGGACACCCATACCCTAATATGGTTCCAATGGCAGTTAGTCTCGCTTACACATAAACCACATATTCTTTGTAAAAATTCCACAAGTGGTAAACAAGTATGGCACGTATTATCACACAAGTTACAACAAGCATCCGGGCCATAAGTATTCTCACGTTACAGGATCATATATCACAATAACACATAGTAACAGTCCAATCCTCATTCAATTGAACATGTATATAATGACAACAATTCGTAATACTCTATAATCTTTTAGTTATAACAATCTTGTATCCAAGCTGTATACGACCCAACATAAACTTATTGTTTTCACTTCGTTTGCGTAGCCCAGTTGCCGAACAAGGCCCAATCCAAATTATGTGTTATTATTATAACTTTTTAGCCCAATTATACCAAACCAATTTATCTAATTGAATTACATATGAAAACATAGGCCAAGCAATATTCAACAATATTCATATTGTTAGTATTAAACTACCAAACCCAACTGTGTGTTTCCTATGTTACCCGTACACTATACCCGGCCCAACAACATAAGGTCCAAATATACATCCCGAACCCAATGAATGGTCTGCTGCGACTCGCTAAATGGTAAGGCCCAATAATCTTTGGTCCAATCAAAAGTGTGTGTGTGTGTGACGGACCATAGGTGTGCGGCCCACTGTGTTTACCCAAAATTGAATATGAATTAAATGGGATCAAGATAATGGCCGACACCAATTGATAGCTTATTGGACCTTTAAACTTTTGTCATGTAATCTTGAAAGAACTATCATTTGATTAGACCCACCCTCATGTGATACTGACAACCAATTAGGTGTTGTAGAATATTTCCAAACAACTTTATTCAATATGGCCAACATCATTGCATGTGATAAGGTTGAAGGTGCAGTTTATCATTCCAATCAATTAACCATTATCGACACATAACTAACAAACCCTATTGCATAAACTTTCCATATAATCGATTTACTATCATCAACAGTTCCTAGGTTTTGTGTTATTTTCATAACATATCTAATCAATTAATCAAACAACATGTTTTTCAATCATCAATCATCTAATAAATATCCATATCAAACAATAATCATGATCTGTGGCCTATTACATACATGACTTGCTAGCAACCCCTAGTCAATATATAGATAATAGACATTAATCCAGCCAATTACTACATGTTAATGAGTCATTCAACCTCAAACATCTTGCAAGTAGTACCCTAAACCCTATCTAAATCATCGAATCCCATAATCATCTCATAACAATTTCATGATTACAAAGCTAACCACCAAGAAATCTATTATCTTGCAATTAACTAGTACACAAGACATCGAGCACAACATAATCACATAAACAGGAGCATCACATAGGAATCAATATGAATGTGGTTACACTAACCGAATGACTTGATCCAAAGGAGAAACCCTCGAGAGAGGGGGGGGCACTTCCACTACCGTCGAACAATCAAGAAGGAATAGGGTTTCTGTACGTGTGTTATTATGTTACGTATCTAACATTAGAGCATGCGGGCTTCAAGATGTGTGGGTCGAGGATAGGTTCCGAGTAATGTGGCCTCCGGCCCAAACCAATATGAAGTTTAAACATATTCGCGGCCCAAGTGAAATAATTAAGCACATGTAACACGTTTAGCACATATAGCACGTTTAACACATATAACACGTCTAACACATATAACACGTTTAACGACTTCATGTATAGTTAACATGCACACCTAATATTTAGTGATGTACACGTGCAATCCAACGCCAAAGATTGTGGAGTTTAAGTAACACTACCCTTAGAGATTCGGGTTGTCACATCATCCCCAACTTGAAAGAAATTTCATCCCGAAATTTGACAATTAGCTAGTCCAAAACGGCCAAAATATTAACTCATGATCCAAAACGACTAGATGTTAACTCAGGATGACTGTGGATTTTCCGCGGGTACCACATCATCCCCAACTTGAAAGGGAATTTCGTCCCAAAATTCGTCAATGACAGCAAAAGTTGTTTCAACCGCTTGAACAATTGAGAATACTAGAGATCTATCAAACGCTCGCGTTTCCGCGTGAACTCCGGTCCACGTCTTGAGTTCCAACAAACTCTCACGATTGAAATTCGACTGTGTTAACAGTGGGTTCCTCGAGAAGGGTATCGCAAGTGTTGCGTCGAGCAGACGCTTCTTTAGGTTTGAGACATAAATGACATCGCGTACATTACCTAATTCGTTAGGTAACTCGAGTTTGTGAGTTATATCACCAACCGTTCCATAAATCCGAATGTCCCGGCGTACCACAAACTAAGCTTGCTACGTTTCCCATAGTGTACCGCACCCTCCCAGGGTGAGATTTCCGATACATTCGCCTTCAGCGAACTCCCAGTGTTTCCTAAGCTTATCAGCTTCCCTGACGGTCACGCATTGCCGCCAAACGATTTTCGATCTGAGCAATCTTCCCAAGAGGTTCGAGTACAAACTCTGGATCTGTGATTAGGTTGTCACCCACCTTAGTCCAACAAGGAAGTTGGCATTGTCATCCATGCAATGCCTCAAACAGAGCTGTATGCATACAAAAACGGTAACAGCTGTAGTAGAGCTCACCCAAAGACAAGTGTCCTTCCCAAATGTTTACTATAGTCAATCACGCACGTGCTCGCCGCATGTCTTCGTGTGTCAGGATGGTTCGTTACCCTGCCCGGTTGTCCTACAGTAATAAGTAATGCTCATGCCTAGAAGTGAGCCAAGGGTGTTGCGTATTGCCTGCCATAAATCAGGTATAGCTCAAAATCAGAGATACAGGGGTTGGCACCTCGTGCCCAGATAGCCGCCTCTCTCAGAGGAATATCCACAAGCTATGAAGACTCATCAGTTTCTTTGATTGCAAGAAGGTGTGCTGGTAACGTGAGACAATCAACGATCACCCAGGTGGTATTGTTTCCGTTTCGAGCTGCAAGTAGACAGAATCCATGGCAGTCTGTTCTCATTTCCATATAGGTGTTTCTGGTTGCTGATGCTTCACCTTGAATTCCCCACAAGCCAAGCAACATTCGCATACATAGCTAGGCGGGCATTCATGTCCGATCACCAGTGCAAGATTTATAGATCCTAATATTTCTCACCAAAACCTAGACGACTAGGTTATCGAGGCCGGTGTGCTTTGCTCAACATGAGTTCCCTACAGTTGGCGTATAATGATATCCACATTCATTCTATGAGATAGCGTATATCATCCGACCTGCCACAGGTTGCTTCTCCATGCCCCACATGGGTTCAACTTGAAAATTCTCTTCCTTCAGCTCTCCAGTTTGAACAGAGCGAGTCTGATCAGGTAAGTTAAAGTCGATAGTGAGCTGTAAAGCTCGTGCACATCCAGGTTTCACAGTCGAAATCATTCAAAGGTTCCATCTAGCGATGTTATTACATGATTTAGCTCCTCCGAAATAATGGTACACGGGAGGCCCTTGTGATCGGTCTAAGTAACGCATCTGGTACCGTCCAAGTAATGCCTCCAACTTGAATCCAAAGACCATGGTTTCCACTACGTAATTCCACTACGTAAGCCATCACTTTCTCGTGTTGTATCGGCGTGTAACTGGGACTCTGATTCGAATCATCATGGTATACCACTAGGTCGCCCGTACCCTCGGGTAAGGACATTACTCAGTGTATTGTGGAGTTGAGTTTCAGAAGCTGAAAAGACGTCCTCCTGTTTTGTCTCCCATGATTTTACCGCACTCCGCTGTGCTAAAGAGGTTATATCGGCGCAATCTTCGAAAATCTCACAATGAATCTGTGATAATGTCTGGCATCACCAAGGAATTGCTGCATCCCTGAAGGAATCTTTGGTGTTGATCAGTTTTAACCAAAATGGGTCTTAGCGAGATCCACGTGTATTCCCACTTCATTGTTTATATGATCAAAAATGTGTACTTCTCGAATCCTGAAATCACACTTGGGTAGACTTCGCACGTAGACGCTCCTCCCCTAGAAGCTCTACGATGAAATACAAGTGTCGTTCATGGTGCTCCTTTCTCCTGAAAGTGATTCAAAACGTCATTGATAAACACGGTTAATGAGTTTGGCGAGATGAGGTGGACACATACTACTCATGTGATCCCTAAGGTTGCTAGTGTGTTGGATAACTTAAACAACAAAACAGAAAACCTTAGTGGTTGTACCGTGCCTATAACGCCATGTTAGAAATCATCCTCCCCTGGGTCTTCCTTCAGGTGACAGTCCAATCATAAGTCGGCTTTCGAATAGAAACTTGATCATTTTGGCGGCTCAAGTAGGCCGTCGATGCGAGATAGAGGGTAACGGTCTATGATTGCCACCTTGTGGTAGTATGTACACGTACGAAAGGACTCGTCCTTCATTTCCTCAATAGAGCTCGGGCTCCCCAGGACAAGGGGCTAGATCGCTAAAACTCCCACCCGGTAGTTCCTGAAGTTGATTAGACAGTTCTTGCAATCCCTCCTGGTACAAGACGGTATGAAGTACGAGTGGTCAAGGTTGCTTCTGGCGTGAGATTAAACTGAGATTCTGCCTAACGGTTGTGGAAGTAAGCCCAAAAGTTCCTCGGGTAGCAAACCGAGAGGAATCACGAACAATTGGTGGATCCTCGATCCTCTTTTTCCTTAGCCCTAACATCGGTAACGGTTGCTAACACAGCGGAGTAATCCCTCCGTAGACACTTCTGGCCTTCATAGCTGAAATGGCGCTAACCTTTGCACTACTCTGATGCTCTAGAACAAATAACGATTCTCCACACAAAGTTTTCTCCTCACAGGGTATATCTGTGTGATTCCTGGATAGCCAATTCACACTAACTACTGCGTTGTAACCATCGAGGATAATAGAAGGGAGGTCGAAGTCAAACACTTGTCCCACAAGGTCGAGTTTGCACCCCAGCGAACATATGAGATTTCAATTGTCTTGCCATCAGTCGATTCCACAACAGGTTGGTTTCAAGAAGCATCAGGGTCAAACAGAACAAGAACGAGGCGTTTAGTTATCAAGAACGTGCAGGCCACCATGTTGCTATAATCCTGGCGTCGCCCATGCCAATCTTAAATGCCCTTCGACGAACATCATTTCCAGTGTTGTTATTTTCGTCACAAGGAATTTCAGTACTTGTTGTCAACCCCTTGATTGTTGTCGTCTTGATTTATCAACGGCCAATCCATGCCGTAGACACCTTTCCTTTTTCATATTGTAGGCTACTATTACAAGTATCTTGAGGTTGCCATGACTATTGCCTCTAAGGTCGTTGCTTGAAACGGATCCTTACGATCTTTCACCACCCAAATCCATCTTTTCACATTCTGTACCACGTCCTAAAGCGCAACACACTGTGTTGGTAGTCACACAGTTGACCCCCATAAGTTGCTGACTAGGGTTAAAGATTCGATCGAAGTCAATTTGCTTGTGCTCGCTGCCGGTAATCTGGGTCGCCCCAATACTGAGGTCGGTAAGGTACTACGCTCGTCCTCTTGTCCATCGATCTTGCAAGTTAATGGAGTGATACACAGTATGTTGCTAGAGTGTTACAGAAGTGATCGCACTTCGGGATCTAAGCGTCAATACGTTAAATTCCAGCAGACGAAGATAAGTATAGACCAATCATTTGACGCTGCGGCATCCAACTCAAGGACGTTCGTGCAAGCACCTAACATTCTACACGGTTTGCTAGGCGTTCAGATGCGTATTCAGGTAATACTCGATAGCATCAAGATTCGTAAGGATTCAGAAAGGAGTGAAGAGATCACGTTCAAGTAGGAGACAACCACTGCTGTGACTCCTATGGATTTGTTACGTTTCTCATGATCGAACAACAGAACAGAACCCCTTTTCCACTTGTTAAGTCTCACTGGGACTCGCATGCACCCCACATTATTGTTATGTGTGCACCCATAATAACAATAATCCAATTTGCATGTTTATCTCAGCTCCTCTCAATTCGTGTTAAAAGGTTCCCTGAATTCGAGCAATAAGACATACGACACTACAACATAGATCATGAAAGTTCAAGAAGAGTCACACTCTTAAAACACGTAACATGGGTTGGTAACATGGAAACTCATACTGTAGTGCCAAGTGTGCATTCACGTGTAATGTCATACATAAGTGTACACTAGATATACTATGCAATAGTAAACGAGAAACGAGCCTTGCAGTCTGGAGCTGAGTGTCATGGTCAATTTCGGATCTGTTCGGTTATAGTCTGGTTTTATAAAAAAAAACGTTTTAAAACCAAGTTCACTATAACCAGTGGCTCTGATACCAAACTGTCACACCCCCAAAATACCACCTAGGGAATGTCCCTGTTAGGCGTGTGACATTCCAACAACGAGCCACTAATTACATTGAACCCATACAAGACTCTAAATACAATTCTCAATTATTAATAAAAATGCCATCAACAAGTTTAATTGAAAACCAACATGTTCAGCGGAAGCAAATAGTAAACAGAAGTTAACTGTTCAAAACCAAAGTATAGTATCAATAGTTCAAACACATGAATCCCTCCAGTCGACCCATGACCACTCCAGCTGCTCCAAACAGCAAGTTCCAATTCCAAAACATCTAAGGACCTGCGAGCATGCAACAAGTGTATCAGACAACGCTGGTGAGTTCACAGCTTTTTTGAAAACGTTCTGTCACGGCCCCCGACCCGGTTTGACCCGTTTCAGGAGCCGCGGGACAGAAATCCTGCGGTGTTTAATTAATTGAGTTTGACAGCGGAAGTTTTCATCAGGATCTTTTAAAATGTAAATATTTCCCGATTATTTTATTTCACAATTCGGGATAAAACCCGGTAATTTACAATAGTTTGATTTCACGAAGAAATCTTTTATTTTTACAAAACATGTTTCTTTATTTTATACTGAGCCACTTCCTTGAGCTTGTAGTGCTATATGGCACTTTTCCTGATTCATAACAGGTCACCTGAAACATGTTTGAAAAAGGTTTTGTCAGCGGGAAATACTGAGTGAATCATTCTATTTTGCATAATGATGCATAGTTATTAATTACAGCATAAGAGCGATTACAATGGCTTCTATCTTATTTTTATCTGGCATCCTGTCACAATGGTGACATGTCACAATGGTGACGATGGTCATACCACTATTTAGATCAATGAATCTAAATAGTGACGATTATCACTGTAGGTCAATGAACCTAACAGTGATTATCCCGAGTAGGTCAATGAACCTAACTGGGAGAAAATTAGTAATGTGCACAATACCCCACTAACCAGTAATTCAAGATATCCAAGACTTAGTCCCTGTAATTATAACCTTGAAAAATAATTTGAGGTATTGTAAAATAGTTGATAAAAAGAGATTGACTCACAAACAGTGAGAAAAGGAGAATGACTCACATTGCAGATTTATACGGGCAGAGCCTAGCCTACTGATTAGCCTTTTATCCTAATTTCAATAACAAGCACACAATTTGGGGTTAGTAATCAATCCAGCATTTACGATAACTCACGAGATTAACCATCACAACGAATGACAAAGTGCTATGCTTAAACATCCATCGAATTAACGACTAATGACAAAGCATCACCCCAATGTGGGCAGCACTTAAACATCCATTGAGTACATTGATCGATCGGACAATGAATCGTAATAGCGATTGTGCTAATACCCTAATTGTGGCGTCGATTTAGTGCCTGTGTGTGTTAATTGTGATAAACAGAGCATAACTCCGTGTAGAATTGGAATTTCTTCGTCGTTTCAACTCCCAGAATCAAGTCCCAAACTCCTGTATTTATAGGTGAATTTTGTCCCTTAGGCGGCCCGCGTGAGAATTAAGCTAACTTGAGGCGGCCCGCGTGAGAACTATTTTCATGCATAGGGTTGCCACGTGTGGGACTAGCTCAGCTGAGTCGACGGTTTCTGAAAATTCCTTTCTGCCTACGTTTTAAGTGGATAATCGTCAATAGGGTTTAACCCCCCCTGAGTTTTAGGGGCCCTAATCCTGATTTTGAAAATTATGAAAATTTTAGGGTTTGTTCAGAATCACTTGGGTGTCTCAATTAGGGTTTCCTATTGGTCAATTAAAGTAATAATTAGTACTTTTTGATGAGAGTTGTTACACGTTAGTTACCAAGTGATTATTCCAGTTCATTAACAAATGCAAAAGTAATATTGATAATATCTCGATACTGAATAAGACGGCTCCTGATGTATGTTTTGCCCGTTCCCCAGTGCTCCTATCAAAACACTGGGCATGACTGGGTCATTAGTTCACACCTGTCCTCTCCGGTACGGGGTGAGGGTGCCAAACCTAAGTAGCGCTACTAACCAATACCCCGTTATCTCCCCGGTAACAAAAGATGGGACTTAAGAGTGATAGAGTGAGATTATTATCCAATATTCCAGTTTTACCCAAAAGACTTATCCCTCCCCGGGATACCCACTGACTGTCCCAACCACCGGGACGCATGCTCAAGAGTAGTGAACTCACCTTTGTTTTGCTCGGTAAGATTAATTTACTTGTTTATCGTTGGACACCCACACCCTAATATGGTTCCAATGACAGTTAGTCTCGCTTACACATAAACCACATATTCTTTGTACAAATTCCACAATTGGTAAACAAGTATGGCACGTATTATCACACAAGTTACAACGAGCATTCGGGCCATAAGTATTCTCACGTTACAGGATCATATATCACAATAACACATAGTAACAGTCCAATCCTCATTCAGTTGAACATGTATATAATGACAATAATTCGTAATACTCTATAATCTTTTAGTTATAAAAATCTTGTATCCAAACTGTATACGACCCAACATAAACTTATTGTTTTCACTTCGTTTGCGTAGCCCAGTTGCCGAACGAGGCCCAATCCAAAATATGTATTATTATTATTATTATAACTCTTTAGCCGAATTATACCAAACCAATTTATCTAATTGAATTACATATGAAAACATAGGCCAAGCAATATTCAACAATATTCATATTGTTAGTATTAAACTACCAAACCCAACTATGCGTTTCCTATGTTACCCCCGTACACTATACCTGGCCCAACAACATAAGGTCCAAATATACATCCCGAACCCAATGAATGGTCTGCTGCGACTCGCTAAATGGCAAGGCCCAATAATCTTTGGTCCAATCAAAAGTGTGTGTGTGTGACGGACCATAGGTGTGCGGCCCACTGTGTTTACCCAAAATTGAATATGAATTAAATGGGATCAAGATAATGGCCGACACCAATTGATTGCTTATTGGACCTTTAAACTTTTGTCATATAATCTTGAAAGAACTATCATTTGATTAGACCCACCCTCATGTGATACTGACAACCAATTAGGTGTTGTAGAATATTTCCAAACAACTTTATTCAATATGGCCAACATCATTGCATGTGATAAGGTTGAGGGTGCAGTTTATCATTCTAATCAATTAATCATTATCGACACATAACTAACAAACCCTATTGCATAAACTTTCCATATAATCGATTTACTATCATCAACAGTTCCTAGGTTTTGTGTTATTTTCATAACATATCTAATCAATTAATCAAACAACATGTTTTTCAATCATCAATCATCTAATAAATATCCATATCAAACAATAATCATGATCTGTGGCCTATTACATACATGACTTGCTAGCAACCCCTAGTCAATATATAGACAATAGACATTAATCCAGCCAATTACTACATGTTAATGAGTCATTCAACCTCAAACATCTTGCAAGTAGTACCCTAAACCCTATCTAAATCATCAAATCCCATAATCATCTCATAACAATTTCATGATTACAAAGCTAACCACCAAGAAATCTATTATCTTGCAATTAACTAGTACACAAAACATCGAGCACAACATAATCACATAAACAGGAGCATCACATAGGAATCAATATGAATGCGGTTACACTAACCGAATGACTTGATCCAAAGGAGAAAGCCTCGAGAGAGGGGGGCACTTCCACTGTCATCGAACAATCAAGAAGGAATAGGGTTTGTGTACGTGTGTTATTATGTTACGTATATAACATTAGAGCGTGCGGGCTTCAAGAGGTGTGGGCCGAGGATAGGTTCCGAGTAATGTGGCCTCCGGCCCAAACCAATATGAAGTTTAAACATATTCGCAGCCCAAGTGAAATAATTAAGCACATGTAACACGTTTAGCACATATAGCGCGTTTAACACATATAACACGTCTAACACATATAACACGTTTAACGACTTCATGTATAGTTAACATTGTAGGATCGTTGTTGAACCCGAATGAGTCAATCAGAAGAGTCTTTTCTCTGTATCAGAGACGGAATCAAAGATACAGACGCTCAAACTAATTATAATGCTTCTTTGATTGATTTAACAACGTTTACAACCTGAAAGCAATCTGGCAGCACTTCGTTACAATTTTCGGAACCGTTACCAAATGAACAACATGTGCACTATATATAGTGGAGACAGGTTCGCTTAACATGCATTCAAATCCTAATTTTGAAGCATTACCTTATACTTCAAAATCTTTAGTTCATAAGGCTAATATCTGAGTATTTGGTTAATTTCTGCTTTAAGATCCTCATTCAAACTTAGCTATTTTACAAGTTAACTTAGTTAATGATATAACTATCTTAGAAAAATCCTTAATAAATGTCTGTAGTATCCGACTAAACTTCTAATTTCCATTGCGGATTAGGGAACCTTGCATTTTGGTAATATCTTATCAGGATCTAAATGAATACCTTCATGATTCACCATATGTCCTAAGAATTGCATTTCTTGTAACCAAAATTCACACTTCAAAAATTTGGCGTAAAGCTTCTCTTTTCTTAACAAAGTTAAGAGTACATGCAAGTGCTGAAAATGTTCTTCCTGATTTTTGGAATAAATAAGTATATCGTCGTTGAAGACAATTACCAATTTATCCAATTATGGTTTACAGATCCTATTCATCATGTCCATGAATGCTGCAGGTGCATTCTTTAATTCGAAGGGTAGGACTGTAAACTAATAATGACCATACCTAGTTCTGAAAACAGTCTTAGGTACATCTTCCTCTGATACTTTTTAATTGATAATATCCGGAACATTAGTTGATCTTAGAAAACTATCTATCTTCCTGGAATTGATCAAATAGATCATTAATTCTAAGTAATGGGTATCGATTCTTAATTGTAACTTTATTCAATTCTCTATAAGCAATACACATTCTTATTGAACCATACTTTTTCTTAACAACCAATATTGTGCTAACCGATAAGGTTCCCTGGCTTATCGGTAAAATTCCTGGAATTAGATAAATCCTAAATTCTATATCCCTATCTGGTGGTAATCCAGGTAAATCTTCTGGAAATACATCTGAGTATTCTGGAATTACAGAAATTTCCTTAATTTCTTTATCTTTAGTATTGATGATTATTGAAATCATATATACTATTCCTTGCTTTCGTTCATAATTAGCAACTTCCATTATTGATTATGAACTTTATGGTTTTACATGATTTATCTCCTTTAATCATTATTACTTTTCCAGTGGTTGCTCAAACTTTTATAGAATTCTTATCACAGATAATTCGAGCATACTTGTTTACTAATCAATCCATTCTAACATATCATCGAATTCAACCAATATGGTTGCATAAAATTTATGACTTAAAAGTTCTATTTCTACGTTTTGCAGAACCTTATTTACTTTAACTAAATTCCCATCTGCCAATTCTACTGTAGAAATTTATCTAATGCTTGTTAACGGTAAGTTAAGAGTTTGGCAGAGTAAAGTATTTATAAAACTTTGGTTTGCACCAGAGTCAAATAATACTATTGTGTAAACGTTGTAAGCTAAGAACATATCGGCTATCACATCTGGAATCATCTCGGCTTCTTGAGTAGTCAGCTGAAAGGCTCTCGCATTCCTTTTTGCTCCTTCTGCTGGTTTGGCTTGATTGTCAAATGGTTTATTTAGTTTTGGACAATTTGGCCTAAGATGTCCAGTTTCTCCACAGTTGTAGCAAACTGAAAATTTCTTCTTCCTGCAGTCTTCCTCTTGATGTCCTGGAATTTTGCAAAAATTGCAATATCCTTTGCATCTTCCAAAATGCTTCCTTTTGCAGAAATTGCAAAATGGACTATTAGAAGATTGCCCATTCCCTCCTTTCTTGAAATTGTTATGGTTACCCGAATGGAATTCTTGGGTAATCTTTTGGGCTACTTCCTTCCTTCTATTTTCTTCTCTTGTCCGTACTAGTTCGTCAGTCAGAGTATTGGCTAATTCCACCGCATCATCAATCGTGTGAGGTTTCGCAGCCTTGACAATATTACGGATTTCGGAAATCAATCCCCAAATATAACGAGAAATAAGTACCGGTTCTGGCGAAGCCAGGGTTGGTACCACTCGAGCATATTCAAAGAATGTCGTAGTATAACCTCGACAATCTACATCCACCATCCGATGGGTTAGAAACTTATTTGCCATTTGATCTTTTTCATATTCAGGACAGAATTTTCTTTCTACAAGACTCTTAAATTCTTCCCATTTCATGGCATAAGCCCTATTTCTTACTTTAGCTTGTAACACTGTGTTCCACCATTCTAGTGCCACTTCTTTGAAAAGATTTGACGCGTACATGACCTGATCATCCTGAGCACATTTACTTATGGCAATTACTGCCTCGGTTTTCTCTAACCAACGTAGTGCCGCAGTCGCTCCTTCATTGCCTGCAAACTCAGTGGGTTTACAAGCAAGAAATTCTTTGTAAGTGCAACCAGGTGTTGCAACTTTCCTTTTCTTAGGGAGCGGAGCTTGCCGTGGTTCATTATCATGATTAACATGATTACCGCCTCCATTTACGCTATTACTGAAATTATCTTCAGAAATGCGTTTACTAGGAACAACTTGTTGCGGTTCGATTGGATTTTTAACAGCAGCAATGATTGCTGGAATAGCATTGGCTATCCCTTGAGCAACTATTCCTGGAATAGTGTTGGCTATCCCTTGAGCAACTATATTTTCTATATCTTGCCTAGTCACATATTGATCCCCCGGTTGTTGCTCAGATTGATTAACCTCATTAACTGGTTCATTATTAGCGTTTTCCATCTGATATCTAATTTATATATACATAATTAGTATAAAGGAAATAATCCAATGTCATAATTTAATTGCACATAATCACATAAACGAATATGCAAACAAAATTTGTAACTTTCTAAAATTTCCTTATATCTTGCTTCTATATACACCCGTTTTATTATTTATTTTACACATACCGATTTTACTATTACTATTACACAATCATAGTTTCATAATCCACTATCCTTTGTCAGGTGATATTCTAGTAACGGCGTTCCTTCTCATCGTATTTCCAGGAGATCTGTCCCAAAATCTCTTGGATCCTATTCCCAGCATCCATTTTGTCAAAATGACGAAGTTCAGTCATATTCTCGTTACTCATTGGTGAATTTGGTAAAGGTTCTGGATTGAACTTAGGAAAAAACTTATAAGGATGGTTTTGTAACAGTATTTCATTATTCAACCATTCGTCTATTTGCCAGTGGATTGAAGGGTTTGGAATAGCTGGTTCTACTCTCATTGGTAGTTGTGTTTCAAGAGAATGAATAAAATCATTTTCTTTAATAGGCTCAATAGTATCATCGGTTGCCATTATAAAATCTAGTTCTTCTTGAGATGGTAACCCCCCAATTTGCCTAGAACTTTCCCCAATTTCCATTTTCTTAGTCTTAGGTTTCTCAAGAGGTAAAGCGTTGAATTCTATAGGTTCTTCTATGTCTGGAATATACCTATTGAAATCTCTGGAAACTTCGATTCTTACTGGATAGAGATTTAAATTCTGAAGGGCTTCCGACAGATCACTCATGTTGTTTACACAATTACTAAGTTAAAAATCATAGCAAAATTTTATAGAAAAACTTTTAAATTTTATTTCATATTGGGTAACTATGAAACAACCGAATATGAAAACATACTAGGTTTTATTTGTAAATTTATTTATTGAATAAGGTTTCTAGACTGTATATAATAAAAGTGCTAAACTTTTGAATCAGAATATTTTTTTTATATTTACTACTACAGTAGCTAACATATAAAAATCTGCCCATACTGTTCAAAATTAGTCAGATAATAAAACATATAATCACAAAATAGCAATTAATAAAAATTAAGTATTTTCTAAATACTTAATTGGCTTAAATCAGTGGCTCGATAAGTGGCTCTGATACCACATTTTTCTGTCACGGCCCCCGACCCGGTTTGACCCGTTTCAGGAGCCGCGGGACAGAAATCCTGCGGTGTTTAATTAATTGAGTTTGACAGCGGAAGTTTTCATCAGGATCTTTTAAAATGTAAATATTTCCCGATTATTTTATTTCACAATTCGGGATAAAACCCGGTAATTTACAATAGTTTGATTTCACGAAGAAATCTTTTATTTTTACAAAACATGTTTCTTTATTTTATACTGAGCCACTTCCTTGAGCTTGTAGTGCTATATGGCACTTTTCCTGATTCATAACAGGTCACCTGAAACATGTTTGAAAAAGGTTTTGTCAGCGGGAAATACTGAGTGAATCATTCTATTTTGCATAATGATGCATAGTTATTAATTACAGCATAAGAGCGATTACAATGGCTTCTATCTTATTTTTATCTGGCATCCTGTCACAATGGTGACATGTCACAATGGTGACGATGGTCATACCACTATTTAGATCAATGAATCTAAATAGTGACGATTATCACTGTAGGTCAATGAACCTAACAGTGATTATCCCGAGTAGGTCAATGAACCTAACTGGGAGAAAATTAGTAATGTGCACAATACCCCACTAACCAGTAATTCAAGATATCCAAGACTTAGTCCCTGTAATTATAACCTTGAAAAATAATTTGAGGTATTGTAAAATAGTTGATAAAAAGAGATTGACTCACAAACAGTGAGAAAAGGAGAATGACTCACATTGCAGATTTATACGGGCAGAGCCTAGCCTACTGATTAGCCTTTTATCCTAATTTCAATAACAAGCACACAATTTGGGGTTAGTAATCAATCCAGCATTTACGATAACTCACGAGATTAACCATCACAACGAATGACAAAGTGCTATGCTTAAACATCCATCGAATTAACGACTAATGACAAAGCATCACCCCAATGTGGGCAGCACTTAAACATCCATTGAGTACATTGATCGATCGGACAATGAATCGTAATAGCGATTGTGCTAATACCCTAATTGTGGCGTCGATTTAGTGCCTGTGTGTGTTAATTGTGATAAACAGAGCATAACTCCGTGTAGAATTGGAATTTCTTCGTCGTTTCAACTCCCAGAATCAAGTCCCAAACTCCTGTATTTATAGGTGAATTTTGTCCCTTAGGCGGCCCGCGTGAGAATTAAGCTAACTTGAGGCGGCCCGCGTGAGAACTATTTTCATGCATAGGGTTGCCACGTGTGGGACTAGCTCAGCTGAGTCGACGGTTTCTGAAAATTCCTTTCTGCCTACGTTTTAAGTGGATAATCGTCAATAGGGTTTAACCCCCCCTGAGTTTTAGGGGCCCTAATCCTGATTTTGAAAATTATGAAAATTTTAGGGTTTGTTCAGAATCACTTGGGTGTCTCAATTAGGGTTTCCTATTGGTCAATTAAAGTAATAATTAGTACTTTTTGATGAGAGTTGTTACACGTTAGTTACCAAGTGATTATTCCAGTTCATTAACAAATGCAAAAGTAATATTGATAATATCTCGATACTGAATAAGACGGCTCCTGATGTATGTTTTGCCCGTTCCCCAGTGCTCCTATCAAAACACTGGGCATGACTGGGTCATTAGTTCACACCTGTCCTCTCCGGTACGGGGTGAGGGTGCCAAACCTAAGTAGCGCTACTAACCAATACCCCGTTATCTCCCCGGTAACAAAAGATGGGACTTAAGAGTGATAGAGTGAGATTATTATCCAATATTCCAGTTTTACCCAAAAGACTTATCCCTCCCCGGGATACCCACTGACTGTCCCAACCACCGGGACGCATGCTCAAGAGTAGTGAACTCACCTTTGTTTTGCTCGGTAAGATTAATTTACTTGTTTATCGTTGGACACCCACACCCTAATATGGTTCCAATGACAGTTAGTCTCGCTTACACATAAACCACATATTCTTTGTACAAATTCCACAATTGGTAAACAAGTATGGCACGTATTATCACACAAGTTACAACGAGCATTCGGGCCATAAGTATTCTCACGTTACAGGATCATATATCACAATAACACATAGTAACAGTCCAATCCTCATTCAGTTGAACATGTATATAATGACAATAATTCGTAATACTCTATAATCTTTTAGTTATAAAAATCTTGTATCCAAACTGTATACGACCCAACATAAACTTATTGTTTTCACTTCGTTTGCGTAGCCCAGTTGCCGAACGAGGCCCAATCCAAAATATGTATTATTATTATTATTATTATAACTCTTTAGCCGAATTATACCAAACCAATTTATCTAATTGAATTACATATGAAAACATAGGCCAAGCAATATTCAACAATATTCATATTGTTAGTATTAAACTACCAAACCCAACTATGCGTTTCCTATGTTACCCCCGTACACTATACCTGGCCCAACAACATAAGGTCCAAATATACATCCCGAACCCAATGAATGGTCTGCTGCGACTCGCTAAATGGCAAGGCCCAATAATCTTTGGTCCAATCAAAAGTGTGTGTGTGTGACGGACCATAGGTGTGCGGCCCACTGTGTTTACCCAAAATTGAATATGAATTAAATGGGATCAAGATAATGGCCGACACCAATTGATTGCTTATTGGACCTTTAAACTTTTGTCATATAATCTTGAAAGAACTATCATTTGATTAGACCCACCCTCATGTGATACTGACAACCAATTAGGTGTTGTAGAATATTTCCAAACAACTTTATTCAATATGGCCAACATCATTGCATGTGATAAGGTTGAGGGTGCAGTTTATCATTCTAATCAATTAATCATTATCGACACATAACTAACAAACCCTATTGCATAAACTTTCCATATAATCGATTTACTATCATCAACAGTTCCTAGGTTTTGTGTTATTTTCATAACATATCTAATCAATTAATCAAACAACATGTTTTTCAATCATCAATCATCTAATAAATATCCATATCAAACAATAATCATGATCTGTGGCCTATTACATACATGACTTGCTAGCAACCCCTAGTCAATATATAGACAATAGACATTAATCCAGCCAATTACTACATGTTAATGAGTCATTCAACCTCAAACATCTTGCAAGTAGTACCCTAAACCCTATCTAAATCATCAAATCCCATAATCATCTCATAACAATTTCATGATTACAAAGCTAACCACCAAGAAATCTATTATCTTGCAATTAACTAGTACACAAAACATCGAGCACAACATAATCACATAAACAGGAGCATCACATAGGAATCAATATGAATGCGGTTACACTAACCGAATGACTTGATCCAAAGGAGAAAGCCTCGAGAGAGGGGGGCACTTCCACTGTCATCGAACAATCAAGAAGGAATAGGGTTTGTGTACGTGTGTTATTATGTTACGTATATAACATTAGAGCGTGCGGGCTTCAAGAGGTGTGGGCCGAGGATAGGTTCCGAGTAATGTGGCCTCCGGCCCAAACCAATATGAAGTTTAAACATATTCGCAGCCCAAGTGAAATAATTAAGCACATGTAACACGTTTAGCACATATAGCGCGTTTAACACATATAACACGTCTAACACATATAACACGTTTAACGACTTCATGTATAGTTAACATTGTAGGATCGTTGTTGAACCCGAATGAGTCAATCAGAAGAGTCTTTTCTCTGTATCAGAGACGGAATCAAAGATACAGACGCTCAAACTAATTATAATGCTTCTTTGATTGATTTAACAACGTTTACAACCTGAAAGCAATCTGGCAGCACTTCGTTACAATTTTCGGAACCGTTACCAAATGAACAACATGTGCACTATATATAGTGGAGACAGGTTCGCTTATATGGACGTCCATATGAGCGGACCTATTAGCTTATGGTTCGCTTTTATGGACAATGTCCATATAAGCGGACCTATTAGCTTATGGTTCGCTTTTATGGACAATGTCCATATAAGCGGACCTACTTGCTAATCCACCAACTTTCAATTCTCGAACCTCGTGCACTGGTTATTCTAACCTATACTATATCATAACATGATACAAGACGAAGTCAATAGACGTAATGCACTAACAGACTCCCCCTCGGATATTGACGAAGTCTTCAGTGACTATTCTCTGTTATGACACCTTCTTCAGTCTTAATCATTCTGCATCCTCACTCATATTGTAATATTGTAAGCATCCATCACTCTCTTTCTCAACTTCACACTTTGACTCTTACACCAGGATCTCATCACTGGTTCTATCATCAACAGCTTTATCATTAGCAGGCTTCCCCTTTCGTCAAGCTTCCGTGCTTTTAGGGATCGACACCTAGCTTTCCAGCTACAAGCTCCTCCTAACTTTTAGCTTGTCTTCAGACTCCCCCTTAGACTCAGCTCTCGGGATCGTAGTCTGGATTACCTGCAATCACTCATACAACTATAAGTAACAACATTTTAAACTTCCAGATATTGTAATCTAACAATTCAATCTCCTCAAAATCACTTCTCATGAATTTGGCAGTTTCATCGAATCGTATCGGAAACTAGCTCTATAACAATATAAGCATCCAAATCCCCCACAGTTAATCATCCAAGTCCAAATTAATGACCTTGGAGATATCACAAACTGTTTTTGAATTTTTGATTTTAAAACTTCAAGTTTCAAATTAATGAACTTGTTTTATTTTCAGAAACACGATCAGCTTACTTAGATTTTGAAACTCAGCACTTAGATATCGGTTGTCGAAAATAAAGCAGAAATCAAAATCTTTTTGTATTTTCTGAAAATATAAAGCAGTAAAGAAATATGTACAAACATATTTACAGACAATATTTTTGTTTTGAGTATGCGTCAGAGGATCATATCAGTTTATGACAAGTCACAAGTACCGTTGAGCTTAATTTCACTTTAATAATTAAACAATTCACTTAGATTGTCGATATACTTATCCACTTAAATTTTCATACAAATTTCAACTGATTCAGGATACGAATTATGTATTTTAAGAACTTAAACCCATTCATGTGTCCCACCTCTTGAATATACTCCCGTATCCAGATCCCAATATTCAGTCTTACAGGTAATTATAACACAAATGATATCTGTAAGGGGTTAATAAATTATGAAGAATCATGAGAGCTCAGGTCAGAACTACCGTTCAGCAGAGAGATCATGACTCAACTTTTGGGTGTGTCCCCTTTAGAGGATCTTTTTACAACAGCATTGCTAAGCAATTTTATTGTCTTATCATTGATGCTGAGGGTGATGCTGTGTTTCAAGCATTTGCGGAAAGTATTATTCGAGGACTAGGTCAGAACTTCCATTCAGCAGAAGTCCCGGAATAATACCCCAGATATCACTGAGTATAAAAACCTAGTATATCAGATTATGAGACCTTTCAAACGAGATTTCAGGGGTTACCTATATATCCAAGTAGTGTTCCCCACGAAATAAGCAAGTGTTTGAATTTAGGTTTATATCCCGAAAAAGTTTACTAAGTGTATAAAAACCTATCGACACATCCACGGTGAGATCGTTTAACACATTTAAACTTTCCATTTCTTTAGCATACTGTAACTGTCTACTGATGTACTATCATTTCCTCTTTTTACGCAAAACTCAAATTTTTGAATTTTATCATGTTTTTGGCTTTTTCAAATTTTCAAATGTTTTTGGATTTTCTAATGACAATTTTTCTCCCCCTAAAATGCAAAACCATTTAAAGAAAATTTGACAACCAATACTGATAGCTTTGTCTCGCCATCCATTTTCTGCTTCTCATGCACTGATTTGCAGAAAATATAACGTACCCCCATGATTTACAACACATTGATATTTTACAGTTTGAAAACCGTTTTTCAATCTGATGAAAGTAATCATGTTTGTTCAGCCGTGAGGGTTTCGGCGTATTCAATCAACATACATTTAAACAAAATTAAAAAAACAAATATATTTTTGGTTTTTCAAATTTTAACAAACTAGAAACATATTTTTGGTTTTTAAATTTTCAAGTTTTTAGGGTTTTGAAAATATTGTTTATTTATATACAGAAAACAATCAAACTAAAATCCCTGTTCAACCAAACCAGGGTCCTGCAACCTCTTCCTGTGCCAGGCTGCTCCAACTACCATTCTCACAATCTTCAGCTTCGTTGAGCACCTGCACATTTCAAACTTTATCAATCATTTGAACAATTTAGCCCAGGTCTGTTGGACCTTAGGCATTTCAACACAATAATGTTCATTTAATTTCGGAAACTCTTTGTCATTTAAAACTTTTTCAAAGTTGACTTCAACTTTCTCATCTTTTTCCGACGTCACTTGTTTCTTAACACTCCACGTTTGACCTTCCGGAGTACCTCTTTTGTAAAAAATTGTCTCTTTTTGAACCTTTTGATTTTTAACAACATTTTTAGGTTTCCAAAACTCTTGAGGTTTTGTCATATCAACAGATGTTCTCCAACTCTGTGTTGTTCTGAATCTGGGTGTGTGAGAATTCCAGGTATGTCTTGAATCGAACCTGTTCGGGTTTGATTTCCAATTTTGATTTGAAGCAAACTTGTTTGTATTGTACCTCCAAGTTTGTTTCGAATCAAATCTGGTTGACCTTGGTTTCACATCCTCATATTTCTGTTTTTCAACATCAGCAGGCTTTGGATTTGGACACTTTCGAGCAACATGTCCAATTTGATCACATTTAAAACACACTTTCTTTGAAACATCCTTGGCCTGTTGTTGTTTCTTTTTCATAGCATCAAACTCTTCATTAGACTGTTGTCCAAATTTGAGTTTTTCCTCTTCTTTCAAGCTTTTCCCTTGAACAAAATTCATCTTTTGTTGCAAATTTGATTTTTTACTTTGATTCCAATTCTGTTTCTTTTTATAACCCAAACCAGCCTTCATGTTTTTCTTCTTAAAACCAGGTTTGTTATAAAAAAGATTTATGACCTTTACCAGCAAACTTTGGAATCTCCGACTTCTCAATCTCAACCATTTTGAAAACTTTATCAACCTTTTCTGAAATCAAATTCTGAATCGGGAATACAACATCCAAGAATAATTTGTCCGATCCAATCATGGTATAAACCAATCCTTTTGAATCATCATTCAAATTTTTCTCGGATTTTGTGTTTTTCAGATAACCATCATAAAGATTTCCTTCATCTTCATCCTGTGATTCAGACTTACCTTTTGTAGACTCATCTTTCAAAACGCTTTCAACAACCTTACTTACCACCTCTGAATCATTAGCATCATCAGATTTGGAGTAAATCACATCAATACTTTCAGGTAACTGGTCAGCTATATTCAAACCCTTTGCCACCTTTTCCTCATCATAAAAAGTATAATTGTTTCTCAATGGTGGTGGTACCTGATGAAATTCTGAACCAATACCCTTTTTGCAATTTTCAGTATCTTTGTCATCTGGTGTGATGTTGAAAATGCGTTCGAGAATGTACGAAGAATTATGATAACTTTGAAGTTTTGTAACAATCTTTTCTTTTTCAGCCAAGACTTGTTTAAGATTAGCAATTTCATCAACACATTTGTTTAATTCAATTTGCTTTTCTTTAAACTTTCTTTCATACATTTCTTTAGTGACTAAAGTTTCTGACAATCTTTGATCAAAACTTTTGACTTGGCTCTTCAAAGTATCATAAGCTTCTTGTACTCTCTGACTCGACCACTTTAAAGAATCATACTGTTTTTGTAAATCTTGAAATTTAGATTCTTTTTCAACACAATCGACACATTTTGCTGAACACATTTGTCTATACACATTATTATCTTTTTCAAGATCTTGACACTTCTGTGTCAGCTTTTCAACCTTTAGTTTCAAAATTTCTTCTTTGTCAATCATTTCTTTACATTTTATTGTGAAAACATTTTCAAGTTTAACTATGTCATTATCTTTTGTTTTTATGATGTCATCTTTTTCTGTACAGGCTTTGCACATTTCTATGCAATTCCTGCACTTGTTTTCATTGTTATCAACAATCTCAACATTTGATAAGTCAGAAGATTCATTTACCTCATTTTCTTTCAGCACCGATTCTTCTGTTTCAGCTTTCTGAACTTCTTCTATCTTTTCCTCTTCAGCTTTCTGTTCCTCTTCAGCAACAGTCTTCGCAACAGCCTTTACTTCTTCAATCATCTTCTTCAATTCTTCTTCTTCTCTCTTCTTCATTTCTACCACCTTCGGTAGACTTGCTTCACAAACCTCTCTTATCTTCTTCTCCAAATCAGGCAGATATGCTTTATCAGATAACCTTCGTGTGTTGAAAGTAGCCTGCCTTGGAACCAAATTTGTTACAGCTTCGAAATCCACTTTTGATGGGGTCAACAACTGGATTACCCCGTGGATACATGTAACATTCCAACTCTTCATTCCATCTTTTTGCTCTCTGGGCTTCTTTGAATGGTTCATTTAATTTTCCGATTTCCCATCTTGCATAATCTGCTTTCCAATATCTATCAGAATCAGCATCAGCCACAAATGCATATCCAACTGCATCTTCTTCAGGGAAAACCTGACTCCGGTCGTAACCTTCATCATCATAGATAACTGCAAGAGCCCTTGATTTTTCTTCAGGCTGTTTCAATCTTGGTGGCTCAGACTTGTTCTGATGGTAAATCGCTTTCTTGTAATAATCTTCGTTGAATGGGTTTGCAGATTCATCATTAGCATATGCATTTCTGCACTCGCGCTTGAAATGACCTCTTTGTTTGCATTTGAAACGTGTCACCTTAGATTTATCAAATCCCAGTTTGGTAGATGATCCACCAATTGACTTTCTCCCCGTGATCTCCATGAAACGCTGTGCCCGACGAACTGCACTGGCCATGCACCATCTTATATCCATTAGTTCCATCTCCTCGGGGTCTAATTGGTCATAATCTTCTTTCGTCAAGTTGGTATTACCAATCTTCCCTGCAACGAGGCTTTCATACGATTCAAGTACAGATGCCAAGAAAACCATCTGTTGTTTTGCCGATTCTTCGCTGAAATTCTGCCCATTCTTCAGATCCACTGCGATATTACACTGAAACAAATTCTTGGAAGCAGATTGACTTGAAGTGTTTGAAGAAAATCCACTGTGAAAACCACTTTGAAGACTTTCATTGTTCACTGAATTTGAACTTTCTGCAGAAAATGCTGTTCTTGGAGATCCAGCCTGTGGTGCATTTCCTCTGTAGTAAAGCTCCACATTTTGCTGATAAGCTGGATTGTTGACTTTAGATCTCTTTATCTCCAACTCATGGCTTTCAAGCCTTTCAATCAACAAATCCACTTTCAAATCTTCAGGCTTGATTGTGTTTTTCAACATTAGAGCGAAGTATTGCCAATCTTGATCATTGGGCAATGAATCAAACAATTTATCCACCAGCTCCTCTTCAGAAGGTAAAATTTCATGTCTGATCAGCTCCATTTTCAGATATCCGAATCTCTCGATCATTTTACAAACAGATTCATTTTTCATACAACTGAAAAGATCAAACTCTTTACGCAACAGTTTCTTTTTGTTTTTAACAATTTCATTACTTCCTACACACTTTTTCCCTAACGCTTCCCACAAACTCTTTGAAGTTTTTTCTTGTTCAAGTAACGAAATAATATCCTCTCTTACTGACTGTTTGATGAATGTAATCATTTTATATTCAGCCACAACATTTTTTATATCTATGTCTGAGAAATCTTTTGGATCTATTAACTCTCCTCCCTCTTTTACTGGTTCAGTGTATCCATCTGTCATTTTAACCAACTTTCAGGAGCGAAAGCTTTTACCCAACCCTCAAATCTGTTTTTCCACCAGTGATAATCTTCCACTTTCATTAGCTTTGGTGGCTTCTGTTGGCTTCCGTACATGTTCTCAAACTTCAAATTCTCCGAAATCTCTCTTGACTATTCTTTCATCTCAGATCTTCTATCTGACGATTCGAAAGTGAACGCTTTGTAGAATGTGTTGTAAAATTCTTCACCGTTGCTTGACATCTTCAATTACTCTTCCTCCTGAGCTCTGATACCACTTGTAGGATCGTTGTTGAACCCGAATGAGTCAATCAGAAGAGTCTTTTCTCTGTATCAGAGGCGGAATCAAAGATACAGATGCTCAAACTAATTATAATGCTTCTTTGATTGATTTAACAACGTTTACAACCTGAAAGCAATCTGGCAGCACTTCGTTACAATTTTCAGAACCGTTACCAAATGAACAACATGTGCACTATATATAGTGGAGACAGGTTCGCTTATATGGACGTCCATATGAGCGGACCTATTAGCTTATGGTTCGCTTTTATGGACAATGTCCATATAAGCGGACCTATTAGCTTATGGTTTGCTTTTATGGACAATGTCCATATAAGCGGACCTACTTGCTAATCCACCAACTTTCGATTCTCGAACCTCGTGCACTGGTTATTCTAACCTATACTATATCATAACATGATACAAGACGAAGTCAATAGACGTAATGCACTAACAAACATACACACCTAATATTTAGTGATGTACACGTGCAATCCAATGCCAAAGATTGTGGAGTTTAAGTAACACTACCCTTAGAGATTCGGGTTGTCACAGTTCACGTGCTGAACTTCAGAAGTTGGAGACCGGGTTCTGGAACTTGGCTATGGTTGGTGTAGATATCGTTGGGTACACCCAAAGGTTCCATGATCTCTCAAGAGTGATCCCCAATCTTGTGACCCCTGAATTCAAGCGCATTGAGCGCTACATCTGGGGATTGGCTCCTGAGATTCGTAGTATGGTGACATCGGTTGAACCTGCAACGATCACTCAGGCTGTAACTCTGGCTGTCAGCCTTATGGAAGATGCTGTTAGAATGAAGAAGTTGTCCCTGAAGATAATTGAGAAAATGGAGATACATGCTGAGTCGTCTAGGGACAAGAAGAGGAAACATTCGAGCCTTACCCAAGCAACCCGCAACAACAACAAGAACTCTAATAACAACAAGAAGCGTGACTCAAATCCGCCCCTCGAGGCGAAGACATTTGCTGTTGCAAACGAGACTGGGGTTAAGAAGTATTTGGGCAACCTGCCCAAGTGTGATAAGTGCAAGTATCACCATCTGGGTGCTTGTCATGGGCCGAAGTGTGAAAAGTGTGGTAAACCGGGTCATTGTATTGAAGATTGTTGGGGAAGAGGTAATGGAGGAGGAAATGGTACTGCTAATGGGATCCGCAATGGAAACAACGCTGGTAATAGAAAAGGAAAGTTAAGAGAGTTATAGGGTGTGGTCATGACCCTCATGACCACCGTGACCCTCCACGTCAGTGCCATGTCACCCACCTCTAATCCACCATCCAAAACGAATACCCTAAAGGGTGTGGTCATGACCCAAATCACTATCCCCTTATTTAATTTAATTTATAGGGGAGGGTTCAATCGAAAACTCTTTTTATTGTGAAAACTAACTAAAAAAAAGCCTAAAAAACATACCAAAATTTTTTTTACAATTTTTTTTATAAATTTTCGCTACTTTTTTTATATATATAAAAATTTCAGAAAAAAAATTGTACTGCACATATGCAATAATACGGAAAAGCCTAACCCACCCCCACCCCCCAAAAACCTAAATTCACCCACCCACCAAAAGCCTAACCCCCCACCCCCCAAAAACCTAAACCTCCCACCCCCCACCCTCACAAAACCTAAAACTAAACCCTAAACATAAACTCGAAAAAAACCTAACCCATCCCCCCCCCCACCCGCACCCCTCCAAAAACCTAAACCCCCTTCCTCACACCCAAAAACCTAATCATAATCCTAAACCTCCAAAAAAACCTAACCCTAAAAGCTAAACTAAACTCAAAAGCTAATTTTAAACATATAATGCACATGTGCAGTACAAGTTTTTTTTTTTTTTTTTTGAAATTTTTTTTTTGTATATATAAAAAGTAGCGGAAATTTATAAAAAAAATGGCATTTTTTAAGCTTTTTTAGTTAGTTTTTATGTTTTCACTTTAATTAGGGGTTTTTAATTGAACTTTCCCCTTAATTCATATTCGTCTAAAGAAAAAGGAAATTATTTCTTGAAAATAGAAAGGAGGACCATGGTTTTCATTGTTAATCCATGCAAACCATGGTGGATCATGCAAGAGGTGGTGTAGCCTTCCATCCATATTCCTACGTAGTGAATTATGTTCCAGCTATGACTCCCATACCCTTTAGCTTATCATGCAATAGGTAATGGTTCGGATTATAAAAATCATTTTAACTTATTAGTTTTTGTTTACATGTAATTTAGGTAATAGTTATTTTACTTTTACATAACCTTCATTTCACGCTTTTTATTTAACACCAATTTCTAAAACGTTATAATTATGCTAGCTTCTTACTCAATTAAAGTTAGACCATACGGTGTGGAGAGAATTGGGGTGGGATATTATGCGACATGTGAACCACGCGTCAAAACGGGGCGTGGTGTTAAAATGGACGGTGTGGCTTGGGACGTGGAAACGTGGCTTTTTTCGACACATGTCACACACTTTTTGTATTATTTTATAATTAAAATTATATAAAATGTAATAAAAACTTATAAATATATTACTAGAAAAATAAATTTAAAATAAAAAACATTACATAAAATAAAAATACGAAACTAATCAATAACGTCGTGGTAAATGCTGTGAACGGGACGATGTGAACGGCGTTGAACAACAACGCCATTTTTGAACGCCCACACTGTATGATGTTAGATAAATGTTTTAGAATCATTTGTATCATATATCTTATAAAAAAATCGGGGTGTTGAGAGATTTAACCCTTGTGACGAGGATCACGGTGGTGTTTCTTGTCACATCCACACAAATGGAACTCCGGACCAAGACTTGTTGCCTATTAATTAGACCAATATGTTAAGTGATAGTGTAGGGTAGATTCTGTAACGTATTTAGCTATATAATGAGACCACAACTGGAACCCAATCATATCACAAATCAATACAAACAATATATTTTTAATGGTTTATCTTGATACAAGAGGTAGAGCTCAACCTTAGAGCATTCACGTCCAACCCCCAAATTATGTGAGGGGAGTTTTTATTTTATAAAAAGTGGTTGTAGGTGGTTGTGAGTAGAGGAGAGAGAAAATGTAAATTTGAGGGGATACTGTTCACCCTTTATAATTTTTTTAGGGTGTTAATATTAACACAAGGTAAAATCTTGTTTTAACATGGTGTATACGGGCCGTATAAGGTTATACGGCCCGTATAGAATAAAATGAACTGACAAAGTCTGTGGGCGCAGACTTTGTCAGATTATCTTATTCTATACAGGTTGTATAACCTTATACGGCCCATATACACCATGTTAAAACAAACATTGGTCGTATACAACGTATATGATATCTTTATATGGACCGTATAATTGTATACGACTCGTATAGATAGGAATTTTTTTGAGTTAATGTTCACACATTTGGGTTTCGATCTGGCAGTCTATATAGTGTTCAGAACCATCAAATCGAACTGGCTTCTGCTATCAAGGAAAACGAGTTTTAGTTTTCTTTTTACTTTGAAACAAATCCCATTTCATTAAAGAGAAAGAAAACTCAGACAAATGACCATTTGATAAACATAAAACAAGCATGGAAGACTTTTAACCATCAAGGCAAACGGGTTTCAGTTTTCTTTTTATTTTGAAACAAATCTCATTTCATCAAAGAGAAGGAAAACTCAGACAAACTGGTTTCAGTTTTCTTTTTACTTTGAAATAAATCCCATTTCACACATTCGTGTTTGGCAATTGGACATCAATTGATATTGATGTCCTAGTTTGGTGGTTTGTTTGAGTTTCCTATTCTCAAATTCACAATGATTATCAAGAGTCTGCGTCAATAACTTCCGAGTATATTTTGCAGGTGCTTAATGTTTATTAATTGGTCGTTTGTCTGCGTCAATAATGACCATTCGATCTGGCAGTCTATGTAGTGTTCAGAACCATCAAATCAAACGGCTTCTGCTATCAAGGAAAATTGGTTTCAGTTTTCTTTTTACTTTTAAATAAATCCCATTTCACACATTCGTGTTCGTCAATTGGACATCAATGGATATGGTAACAACTACCAAGGGGATATGGGTATGTTGCATAATTCATTTAGTTTCTGTTTGGCACCTTCAATCTTCGTTGCTACATTAAAATTAACAAAACGGTCTCGGCTGCATGAAGCTTTGATGTATGTTGCAAGTTAAACCCACAATAAATGTATGTTGGTTAATTGTAAGTATTGCATTTGCGTTAACACGCCTCATTTCATCTTTTGTTACTCTTTTCATCGATTTCAACAAATTTTTTCAACAATCAGTAAGCAAATACACAACGGTTCTCCAATTCTAAATCAGTAATGTAAGGAGAAGCGTTGAAATAATGGACATCCATCAAGCCCAAAAAGATAACTTGTGTTCAGAACCATCAAATCGAACGGCTTCTGCTATCAAGGAAAACTGGTTTCAGTTTTCTTTTTACTTTTAAATAAATCCCATTTCACACATTCGTGTTCGTCAATTGGACATCAATTGATGTTGATATCCTAGTTTGGTGCTTTGTTTGAGTTTGGTGGTATGTTGATGACCATACGCGACAAGGCGGTGGTTTTGGAGGGAAGAGATTCACAGTTACGAGATTTGAGTTGGGTTACAAATGGGTTGTATCGGTTATTCAGATCTCTATTCGGTCATCTTTCCAAACTTCAACACACGAATATGTGGTTCCCAATTTGTAACTTGTGTCCAAGGTTTCTTGTTATGTAAAATGTGAGCTTTTACAGCAACTATATCGATATTCTAGTTCTCCTTTTCCTTCAATTTCCAGAACATTCTCCCAAACCATAACAAAGTCATTTTCTATCAATTTTCAGAACCTTCGTTGTGAACTTGAGAATAGGAAGCTCAACAATGGTGGTTATTAACTAACTCAAACAAAGTTTGTAGTTCTAAATCCTCAATGTTACTGCGTTTTCGTCAATCCCACATATACTAATTAAAAAAAGAAAGTTGATTAATTGTATACGGGTCGTATAATGTTATACGACCCGTATACAAGACATAAAACAGTGCTCGTATGTTGACTATATGATCAAATAAAAAATTATAAAGGTTTTATACGACCCGTATAACTTTATACGGGCCGTATACATTCTTGAATTTAGTCAGCAGTCATTCCTTCTTAATGAACTCAAATTCAGGAAATGATGAGTAATGTAAGGAGGAGCGTTGGAATTCAAGGATTTAGACGCCATGTCACAGGAAGGTGGGTACAGAAACCACGAGAGGGTGTGGGATGGAGTGTAGTGATGGTAAAAAGGTGAAGGTTATTGGTTATGGTGATTAAACGGAGGTGAGATGTTAAATGAGTTCCTCACCGTTCACTGCTTTTTTTAGCTGCTTCTCTTGTTAAGTTTTTTGTATTGACAACTAGTGCCTACCAAATAGTGAATAGTTGATATGATGATTATACCACAAAACTTATAGTGAATAGTTGATATGATTAGGCAAAACAGTTCTCCAATTCCAGATCAGCGATATTGTTGAATCTGTTGCTGCAGCTCTATACATTGATTGTGGATTTAACTTGCAACATACATGGATGGTTTGTTCACGTACGAGGCGTGTCAGAAGGATGGAAAGCAACTTGTTGTTTAGACACTTATCGCATCCCACTCTTCTGACACCAAAGAGAATGCAACGGAGATTGAAGGTGCCAAACAGAAACTAAATGAATTATGCAACATTTCCGCATTTTATCTATCATGTCATCGATCAACTGCTCATCATGGCATCTAAATCCTTGAATCTCAACGCTTCTCCTTACATTACTCATCATTTCCTGAATTCGAGTTCATTAAGAAGTAATGACTGCTGACTAATTAGTGGAAGAATCTCGTTCCGTATTTTCTCCTTTTGCTAGTTCTCGAAGAATCTCGTTCCGTATTTTCTCCTTTTCTAGTTCTCGAAGAATCTCATTCCGTATTTTCTCGTTTTCTAGTTCTCGAAGAATCTCATTCCGTATATAGATGTCAATCAAAGTTACACAAGGCAATTAAGCCTTACAAACACCATCTAAAAAGTTATATAATATGCTTTAAGCATTCTGAACCCTGGCTACAAACAACCCAACAAACCCTAACTTTCACATGGACAGTTGTTTGGAATTGTCTGAGAATAATTTGAAGGCTCACAAATTTCAATATCAGATATGTATTCGGTCATCTTTACAAACTGCAACACACGAATATGTGGTTCCCTTCACAAAGCCACTGTGTTTACATGTAGTGTACAGTGTTCTAATCTCACCATATTCAAGCATTCTGAACCCTAGCTACAAACAACCCAATAAACCGTTATCTCCTCCATGTAGTGAATAGTTGATATGATTAGACCACGAAAGTACTCCATCCGGTAGTTAACAGACGATAATCGGCAGGGTTCTGTCGACAACCCATATGGACAGTTGTTAGGGTACAAAAGACGATAACTCGTTATATGTATTTTTATGTATCAGCTTGCGATTTCTTCTAGAGGGTTCACCTATGGTAGTGTTTTTTTTCCTTTTCTAATATCACCATATTCAAGCATTCTGAATCCTAGCTTCAAACAATCCAACAAACTCCGGATACTGAAAACGCTATCTAAAAAATTGTTAAAATTTATTAAACAACAACAGGCCCGCAAAGCCCATCAACGACTGCGTGTTGTGGGCATTGAGGCAACAATAGATAATGAACGAATTGTTGAACTTCTTGTTCCAAATGCAGCTGTAGGATCCGTACTTAAAGGTCTCTCTCTCTCTCTCTCTTACATAGTTGATATGATTAGACCACGAAAGGACTCCATTCGGTACTTAACAGACGAATAACAGTATCATTTAATGAAATTTAACGTACATACCGCATTCGAAGATCCTCGCATCACAAAGCCACTGTGTTTACATGCAGTGTACAGTGTTCTAATATCACCATATTCAAGTATTCTGAACCCTAGCTACAAACAAACCAACAAACTCCAGATATTGAAAACATTATCTAAAGAATTACTAAAATTTATTAAACGGTTGTTCGGTTTTACACACAAAAAAAATAAATAAAATATATACGGGCCGTATACAGATCTTAAAACCCAAAAACTGATCAAACCTCAAAAAGTAAACACATTTGGCCGTATAACATTGTATTGCTCGTATACACATGTATACGGGTCGTATAATGTTATACGCCTCGTATACATGTAAAACAAAAAAAAGATTCCACTGCATTTATTTCTGTGCAAAATCATTCTATACGGGCTGTATAACCTTATATGGCCCGTATACAGGGCGGCTATGAGGGTGTGCGGGGAGGACTTTCGCACAGGGCGTGATTTCGAGGGGCACGTGTTTTTTTTTAACTGATACATATATGTTAATAAATAGAAATCGAACAAACAATATACATAAAATGATCTTTGGTGCAGTGGCACGCGTGTTTTGGTTAGTTCTTTGGGCCTGGTGAGACCCAGGTTCGAGTCCCTTGATTCACTTCTTTTTTATTGAGTTTCATTTAACAGTTTCCAATAATTGCACAACTGGTCCCTGCACTTAAAAGTTCTAAAGAATTACCAAATCAGTCCCTTCAATTAGGAAATTAGTTTAATATAAAATGTATAACTAGGTTAGTTATTTCTTTTGTAATTATTAACGGGACTAACAAGTTTCATTCATAAAATTAATATTTTAAACCCGAAAAAACTAGTTATAGTAATTTCTAAATACGCGACATCTAATATAAATAAAAAAAGTTCGTTTAGGATCCGGTTTTCAAAACGGATGGGTATGGGAGATCCGTTTTTGGCGGATGTTACACATTGTTTATCGAATAATACGATTTTTTCATTTTCGTAAATGCCTTGTTTATCGTTAAGATATAAGGGCACATTTTTTTGACCTCGAACATGGTACATGAATTCTCAGAGACGCCACTGTCCGTATACACTAGGGGATGTGAAAATAAGATTATAGGGGTGTGTGTATATTATCACTTTTTTAAATATATTTTGAAAGTGCTTGTAACGGGAAGAGAGAGAAAATGTAATGGTAAATGTATTAAAAATATTATTTAATTGAAAATGAGAGAGAAAAGATAGTGATTTTTAGTGTAATATACAGGGTAAAAAATGGGGAGTTGAATGTGAATGCTAGGAAAACCCACCATTGACCTCTAGATTCGTCGCTATCAGTCGAGGGTTTGCACCTCCAGTTATTCCATTCACTTTCTCTAATATCGAGCCGGATGTATAACCAGAGGTTTAAAATTAGGAATGCGAGATAAAAAAAAAAAGCAAAAACAATTCATTAAACCACAGAATTATATAAACAGTTTCATTTCTTGATTGTCTAAATTAACATGAAGTCAATAAATGTTACTAATATTTGCAAAATGAACATTAACGGGTCAACTCGAAACACGACCGGAACGACACAAATTCTAATGGGTTGGACATAGCGATGAGCATTTGGTACCGGGTAATGGTACCCACTTTTCCGTTTTTCAGTACCGGTACCAAACCGGTGTATTCGGTACCGGTACCCACTTTTCCCATTTTTCGGTAATGGTACTTTCGGTACCGAACGGATACCGTGCTCGTCCCTAGTTAGACAAGAATAAGCATATGCATCGGGTTAAGGTTAAAGATTTTAACCCACCAACATCGTATGACGCCCAGAAACCCTATTAACATCACAAATCAAGGTTTTATGATGTTTTTATCTTTGCAAGGGAAACAACTCACAAAAACCATCGCCTGTCACTTTTTAAAACAAGTTACACTTTTCATCAAAACACTTTAATCAAAATCTAAAAGATAACACATTTGTAATCAAATCATGAAAAAGAATTGTTAAATGATTGTTCAATTTTGTTATTTAACAAAAAACACAAGATAGAATACATGACATGAGATTACAGTAATCTGAAGCTCTGATATAATCTTGCAGAAAAAATGTCAAAACTATCAGTTGATCTTTTTATCACAAAAAAAAAACCAACCCAACTGATGCTAGTAATTGAAAAGACTGAAAGCTTAACTAAAAACTGTTTAATGGATATGAAACTCTAGATTACATACAAGACATACAACATCCGTATTGCCACCTTCAAAGGCGATTAAATTGAATCATTTATGGTTGTGCAGTATTTTGAAACAAGCAAATGACAAAACCTTGTTTCATCTTAGAAGTAAGCCTGGCAAAACGATTTTCGGTCAAAGTTACAAGCACTGGGCTCTAGATTCAAATTAATCAAGCTTAGACTCTTAACAATGTAGCAAAAAGTGCATCTTACACCCTTGAGAAAAAATTCAAGATGGTGTTTTTGTTGCTCTCTGATTTGCTTTCAGCTTTCTTTCCGCTTGTTACCTTCTTTTTCGCTCCAGACTTCATAACAGATTTAGACTCTACGCTTTTCTGCGAATTGGGTGTCATTTCCAGATCTTCGACTTCTGTAACCTCTGAATGTTCAGTAGCACATTCATTCAGCACCATTGATTCTTTCTTTCTCTTAAAAGGGTTGTTATTAGGAACCACTGACGATCTTTTGGCAGGATTCACGTGAGTATCGTTGTTTGATGGAGATATCAACTGTTTAAGATTCGATAATCGTTCTAAACTGGGTTCAGGCTTAGTTCTGTCCACCACTGTAATCTTTTTGGTTCCGGGTTTACTAGATGAGACAATGGTAAAGCAGCCCTCTGTGGTTGCTTCTTGTTTCGTGAACCGGTTGTTGACTGCAATTGATTTTTTTGGTTGACCATTACAGCTAGGAAACTCATTAAACCCCTTCATGGTACAAGGGTCCAGTTGACCTTCGGCAATTGCAGAAGCTTGTGAAGATGATAATTCACTGACCGTTGTCAAGGAGGACAAAATTTGAAGAAAAAACATTACCGCCGGAATGGATATATCCATAGGTAAATAAATAAAGATGCCCACCTAGTCGGTGAACATTGAATAGATATAAAGGATACGGTCCAAGGAAGTCAAGCTCTTCATCCGAATAATTTAGAAGCGTTTCCCCAAGTGGTGTCAAGTGTTTTAACCTTTTTGAATCTGCATCATAGCTGCAGAGGATGTAATACTTGTAGATATCATTATATAAAAAATGACGTAAAAATGGCGAAAAAAAGGAGGGCACAAACATTCTGGCATGCTGAAAAACAGCTAATGCTTCTCTAAAAGATGTGAAATAGTCTTTGGGCATTTGATCTCCTTTATCATACTTTAAGACAGATAAGACCTGTAAAAGAACAAATCAAGGTCACTTATTTTGTCATTACAATAACCTCATTTTATACATTTCGTATAATATGCTTACACGGTCTAAATTACGATACTTAGAAACCAAAGCATGAGCCTTCGCAATCCCAATTCCAGGCACAGATGGAAGAAAATCACATCCAGCTAGAACACACATGCCTACATATTCACTGCTATTATTAGTTTAATTAAATGGTTCAAATGGGTAAATAACGGTTAGCCTAGTTAAAATAGACTCCGAGGCCAAGCTTGTCAAACAAGTTAAAATAGACTCCGAGGCCAAGCTTGTTAAACCCTCTTAATCATTTCAATTCAAAACTTTATTATTATAGTTTTCTTAATCATATTAACTATTTGGATTTATATGTGTATGGTTACCAGTGAACAACTCTTTGTCAAAGTGTAGGAAGGAAGGTAGACGTCCCACTGAATCAAAAACTTTATCTATAACTATCTCTTCCCCATTGCCATATCGGTCCATCTTGAAAATAACCTGTTTCACAGTATACATCCCGAAAATGTTAAAAGAAACATTAATTATGGGACCCACCGAATCCTAAACCCGTCGCAGATATTACCTACCAACTATTTTATCAGAAGACGTGGATGAAACTAACTGAGAAAAAAAATAGGCACAGCTCACTTTATAAACATTACTTTTATATTATATTTTTTTCTGATGATATACAGCCCATGAAAAATATTTATTATAGAAGATTACTAAGGTCGAAGTGAAGTTCTTACAGAGGAGCAACCATAGGCAAGAAGATCACTGTCCTCTGATATAACTGCTGCAATTCCACCTTTGTCAGCATCAAGACTGAATAAATACGCTAATTGTGCATCCGCCTCATACGGTGCGACTACAAACTCTATATTCTCTGATCTTAAAATCTGGGAATGTAGCGCCAATTAAACAACAGAATTTCATTTAAAACCAAAGTAACAGCTGGATATTTAAGTACCTGAATAAGTTGGTGTGCCATTAATGGTGTAATGCTCACTGCCCTCTGCACCCAAAAATGAACTCTTCGATTAAAATTTTACAAAGTCAGGGGTGGACCCAGAACTTTTTTTCACAAGGGTCAATTTTTTTCCTCGTAATTTTGAAGAAATCCTCTTAGAAAATGTTTTTTTTTTTTCAAAACAAGAATAAAATCCATGTTCATCACCTTAAAAATTACAAACATCTTTAAAAACCATTTGACGAATGGCAGCAAAGAGAAAAAGGCCAGAATAATCTTTTAAAAGGAGCCAACAAGGTTTGAAACCTGGTAAACTAATTCAAGGAAATCAAGGTTAACCACTCCAACAGTCTATCTTTTTTCATTTAAATCACACAACCAACATATAAGAGTTGTCCAATAAACTACGGGATCAATAAATTTCCAAAGGTATATGTAACATATATAAAACTTAAAAAAGATAAAGTGTGAGGTCGCATCCCTCGGGATCAAACCGTTAGCAAGTACCTGGAACATCTCTATTGCAGCATTTGTATCGCCTTCTTTGAGCTTCGCCATTGCTAATTCACGATTGTCTTTCCGTTTACTATATAATATATTAACAGAAATCAACTGTATGTACTTCAATTATAAAGAATAAAAAAATTTAACTAGAGTTCACCTGTGTCTTTGTTGCTCTGTTAGGGCCTTGCAGGGGATGTTACAACCATCAAAAACTAGCACCGGAGTAATATTATGATGACGAAGCATATTGATTCGATGCATACAGTAGTTTATGTATTGAAACTTTTTGTCCCCTTCTGTATTCAGACAGAGCTCCATACTACATGAATAGGCTATTCATTTTCAAAGAAATGTTAGTTTTTATCAAACATCATTAAGCATAACCACTAGGATAAAATAAATATTAATCATTAGTAACTAATGAGTAGACTCATTGGGAGCAGCCTCTCTGACTTTCAGGGATAAAGGTAGTATTAGATCTCATCTCACCCTCCTCAGATCCTACCGACAAGCGGGAGTATGTATGTATGTATGTTTTGTTTAGCGACCTTGGTTTTAAAAAAGCGAGAAACGCACAAAAGCGACGAGGTCTAAAACCAAGCGAAGGCCCGAAGCGCAAAAGTGGTGGGCTTTTCATACCCGAGGCGCAAGCTAATTATATATTTTTTTATATATCTCATACATATCCCATAGGTTTTTAGCTTTACCTACCCAAAATATAGCTATAAGTAGGGTTTCTGTATGATTTTAGTTGCATGCACAAGCCAAAAAACCCAAGGTACAATAGTTAGATGCATAAAAACGCCTCGAGTACGAGAGGCGCGCGCCTTAGGCCAAAAAAGCCCACAAAAATCCCAAAAAAGTGTGCCTTTTTGGCGCTTCTTGCAATTACTCTAGGCGCTGAGCGAAAAAGCCCCAGGGTGTGCGCCTCAGGCGCGCTTTTTAAAACCAAGTTAGCGACTAATGAGCAATAGCGGACCCAGAAGTTTTTTCTTGGGTCACTAACATTCGGTGTTTGAATATCTATCAACTAGATGACACATTAGTATCCTATTAAAAACATATAAATTTTTTGGGGACAACTGCATTGCAAATTACATATAAATTGATTAACTTTAGACATAATGTGAAGGGACTATCTGTTTCAGTTGAGCAAATGTATAAAAGTCGAGAGAATAGAGAAAGAAGACATACCTCCTTTGTGAAGCCATGAATAAGCATCAATGCCCACCTGTAAAAATCAAACAAACAAACAAACAATTAGCAAGAAATAGAGTATCCCAAATCAATAAGAATAGATTGCACGCCACGCACGCGTTTGTGTGCATATTTCTTGATGTGAATGGGCTCAACGTAGGGTTTCATGAATCTGAGAAGATCTTTGATCCCCATTTGCTGTTTGATTTTTCGATGGGTGGATTACTGCGAGGATAGGTTGGATCTGAAACTTTTGTACGGCCAGTGAAGCTTTTCTTTCTTTTTTTTTTTTTACCGCGAAAGAGTGTTTTGAAATATTTGAGGGAAAGCCTCCCGCTACTGCCTAGTGTTTATGCATTTTGGGTAAATTATAGGTTTGGTTTCAATCGCATACACTATTTCTTCCTTATAATTATACTAAAAAAAAGCTATATTTTCTCTCCTCATATAGGGTGTGAGTTAGATCGGCTATGTTGTATGAGACAGATTGTTGGGAAATCAAAAAGACACAGGCACACAAGATGGAGGTAGCGGATATGAGGATGCTTAGCTGGATGTGTGGGCACACACGTTTAGAACGAATAAGAAATGAGGTTTTTAGAGAAAGGTTATGAATGGCTAGTATATCAGATAAGATAAGAGAGGGAAGATTGAGATGGTTTAAACATGTGAAGAGGAGGCAGACGATGGCGCCGGTTAGAGCTGTGGAAATCCTCACGGTGGAAGAGAAGCGGAGTAGAGGCAGACCTAAAGTTAAATGGGATGAGCGGATTAGACAAGATTTACTAGAGTTGCACCTCTCCAAGGACATGGTCCAGGATATGAGTTTGTGGAGGCGTAGGATTAAGGTTAAGGATGGGTAGGAGGAGGTACAGTGATATCTTAGCTCTATAGTAGGGACTCTGATATTCCTATAATTTATGTGTACTTTACATGTTATTGTATAGTCGTATTTATGCCTCTATGTCTTATAATGTCATATTATGCTCCTACTTATTCTTTGTTACTTTTCCATCAATGTTGCTTTTGTTCATGTTCTTAGTAGTCTGTTGATCCTTATATTTAGTTTGTTTGTTTTGTCCGTTGTTTAAGTTGAGCCGAGGGTCTCCTTGAAAGAAGTCTCTCTATTTCATGGATAGAGGTAAGATTCGTCTACATCTCACCTTTCTCAGACCCTACTAATAGCTTTGCTATTGATAGAATTTTAATGGATATGATTTATTAATAATAATAATAATAATAATAATAATAATTATTATTATTATTATTATTATTATTATTATTATTATATTGTACTATTATTTATTTATTTTTAATTTATATATTAATTGTCTCAAATATTTATCTTAATATTCAATGTATTTTGATTTCATCAATGAACATTTCAAATATTATTATTATTTATTTATATTATATTATATTATACATATGAATCTTAATGATCATAGTGAAATATAATTTTAAGTATTTATCTTTTTATTTCTTAATAATATTTTATATATTATGTAATTTGATTTTTAGTGATAAATAGTAATTCATAATGTATTTGTTTTTTATTATTTATTATTTAATGTGATATTTTAGTAATAACTTGCGTATGTTAACTTTAAAAAAAAATATAAATCCGCGTTTATGTTTATTTTTTTAACGTTCCACAGGCATTAGATCGGTATCGGTACAGATTGTTACAGTATCGGTAGAATAACAACTTGCGTTTCTTAAATTAAAAAAAAACCTAAATCCGCGTCTATGTTTATTTATTTTTTAACATCCCACGGGCATTGGATCGGTATCGATAGAGTTCGTTACAGTAGCGGTACAATACATGCGCTAGGTATGAAATCAACACGTGTTTTACATTAGTGGAAAACAACAAAAACAAACACCAATAGCGGCAACGATGTTGTTCGAACGATATCGACTGGTTCACATTATCACGCTACATGTATCGATATTCATTTATCATCACATAATGAGTTGTATAAATAAATAATTTTCATAACCAGAAACCATAAAAATGAATACAAGTATCGGTGCTGATGTCGTACGGTATGGTAAGATAGTGATACAGTGTCAGTTAGTGAAAGAAAACACATAATACAGAAATATAGGTAGCGAACAAATGTTGTCATTTGGTTTCGGTCCGGCTCACTGCAGCAGCGATACGATATTCATTTTCAAACAAGAAACATACCGGTACCGATATTGTTCGGTTTAACACAACATGGTAGCGATACGACGTCAGTTTATCGAAATCAAAAACAATAAAAATAAATACCGGTACTAATACACATGTTGTTCAGTCGATTTCAGTTAGGTTTGGTACGATAGTGGTACAATATTCATTTGCAATAAAATTTATATCGCAATGTTGGCAAAAACAAACATAAAACGTGTGACATTTGTGCCATTTCGACCATCGTACAAATACGAATCCAATGAAATCTTGTGTTTCATTCTTAAGACTTGTACAAATACTTGTGACAATTGCACATATCAATTCTTGTTCAATTTCAAGCTTTAAATCGCTTTCTGGAAAGTTATACGCAAACTGATGCGTAAATGTAATAAGTTTAATGCGACAAACACTCCGGAATAGTGACATAGGCTTAACATACCTTAAATAACCTTTACATAACTTAGAAATAAGTTTTGGAGGGTTTGGTGTGCCAAAAACAAGTGTATTCGATCGCAGGGACTATTTACGACAAACTGTGAAAGTATGCCGATTCATATAAAAACGAACATTCCGGAACTTGATCATAAGCTAAACATACCCTAAATATCCTTTACATAGCTTAGAAATGGGCTTTGAGGGGTTCGGTATGCGAAAATGTGCTTATTTCATCAACAGGGACTAAAAGCGTCAAAAAGTGCATAAGTTTGCATTTACGCACATATCTTACGTTCTGAACATACCCGGACATCCAAAAATTTTTGTAATTGTTAAAATATTTTATTTTAGTGATTGGAATGCAAAAATACCATTCGTCATGTAATTTGGATCGTTTTCGCGTCTGTTTGAGTTTTCATCGTAATTAACCGAATAACGCGACCGTACGACCAAACGAACCAACATCCGAGATTTTTTCAAGCATATTTCATGTTCCCTACACTTTAACATCCTTGTATAGCCTTTAAATTGGGTTAACGGGGCTTAAACGCGTCGAAAAACAAGTTTTAAGTATGCAGGGACCTGTTCTGCCATTTTTGGAAACTTTAAACTAACCTCCCTCATGCCACGCGCCAGACCCAGGTGCACCTGGCGCGCCACGTGAAAGAGGCACTTTTTCAGCAAACTGGTTTTCTTCATACAGCAGCTGTTCCTTGGGTTTTATACATGGTTTTATCATACTTTGGGCTGGTATTTGGACTCCCCTAGTATTTAAATCAGTGGGTAACAAATGTATGGTCATGATCAAGTCTCAAAACATGTGGAATGATCCTAATGGTTCTTGAATTTCTATATAAACCCAAGAATTCTCAAACCCAACTTGCTCATTTCCTCTCAAATCTGATCATTGAAGCTATCCCTCTGGTTGAAGGCTTCAATCTTTAGTATTCTTTGTTCTTGATCCAAGCTTGGACCCTTTGTAAGCTTCTTTCATGCTTGTTCTTGTATTTCAAGCATGAAAGTTAAACAGTGTTTGACTTTCTGCTTTGACCATGTTTTGGTCAAGACAAAGTTCGTTTGAACTTTGCAACGTGAGCGTAATCACGATAGTTATAGTCCCTTGTGACTATACCTACTGATTACCACGTTGATTAGTCGAAGTGACGAGTCAAAGTTTCGGTCAAAATGTCGATTATGCGCATTTTGCGATGAAACTATTTTCGGGTATCAAAACACTTTGTTTTGATATCAAACATGTTTTCTAACTTAGTTAAACATGTTTTAACATGTTTAACTCATCACTCTTAGTATAGTGCTTGTGTAGGGTCGTAAGTCAAGCGGTCTTGACAACCGCTTAGACTTTCAAACCCGGCCCGTTTGGTCGATCATTAGGATCCGACCAAACATCTTTTGTGACCATAGTTGTATAGGGAATAACCTTTCGAGGTTATACCTTATGGTCACTTAGTTTAATTAGTTGTATGATAGATAGTTTATATGCCTTAGGAAAATGACCAAAATGCCCTTTTCATGCATAATTTGAATTTAAGCATATTTAACTTAAATTTTGTCACTTAAACTGATTATGCAACATATTTAAACATGTTAGGGCATATAATACTTGTCATAGGACTAGTTAGGCGTCTCGAACGCGCATTAACGGGTTATAATGGGTCATAAGCACTTAGGATAGGTTCCGATTTAGAATGTAGGCTTTGTTAAACCATATCACATGAGTTTCAATACTCATTTGGTTTACGAGACCTCATTCTACCCGATCTCCCGATTTAGGTGTCGATTTATTAACATAGTGATCCGATACTAGGTGCCACTTGATTCCTTGATTGCCCGAGCTTGTTAGTTCACTTAAATCGAGGACACCTTGCAATCTCAAGTGAGTACATAGATCCCCTCTTTTCCGTTTTTGAAATGTTTTGCGGTGATTCATATGTGCTAAACGATTTCAAGTTTTCTAAAACGACTGTTATGGTTTATATTAAACACAACGATTTAAATTATATGAACAAACTTGTTGGGGCGTTGGTCGAAAGACAATTGAATGACATTCATTAACTATTTTTAAGCTGACCAGTAGTACGTTATGGTACCATAGGATATTATGATACCATAAGATCTGACAAATCCCGTTATCGGACTTTCACCATGGTTATGGGGGTAATGTGGGTAACGACAGAACCTGATGATTGTTAACTTATCTTTGGTGGTTTGTTAGTACGAGTTAAACGATTAAGACGAGTCACACAGGTTTGAATGCATTCAATAAAACGAACAAAAGTTAGTTTTTCACAATTTAAACACGAACCATTGGAACTATTGAACTATGTGAACTATTTGAACTATGTGAACCACTGGAACTATCTGAACTATGTGAACTATTTGAACTATGTGAACCACTGGAACTATCTGAACTATGTGAAAGATTTGAACTATTGAACCATTGGAACTATTTGATCTATGTGAACTATTTGAACTATTTAACCATTGGAACTATTTTATCTATTTGAACTATTTGAACGATTGGAACTATTTGAACTATTGAACGATTGGGTTATGGTAAGTGATTAGGTAACGGGGCGGGTGTAATGTGATAAAAGCATGGTGGATACGCCGCTGGTACTTCCTATATATAAGTGCTTTTAACACATTACATGTCGTTGCGTTATCTAGATCACTTGGACAAATGTTTTCAAAACGAAATTACACTACAAGGTTTACTTAAAGATATAAACCATACAATGTTTACTTTCAACGACGCTTTACTACTTGGTTTACAAATACAAATGATTTCAGTTAAGATTCATGGCTACAATGGTTTTGGTTTATACATATATCAACTTGTAAAAGTTGATAGAAACATACTGCAATATCAAACTCTTTTGTTTTCAAGGTACACACTCAACAACTCTCGTAGTTGGACGAGGTATTGCAATATGAACTCAAGACCTATTTATAGGCTAAAGCATGTCTTCGCGATACGTTATAAAGACCTATTTACTTTGTTCAACCATTGTGCGTCGTTTGTTTGTTCGAGGTAACAAACGAATGATCGCCTTTCTTATGTTTTGTTGATATCTTCAATATCCCTTTTGTCCATTCAAATGTCAATCTCACTCGTTTCTCATGTTTTCTTGTTCTTTTTAGAAAATGCCTCCTAAACGCGATCAACCTGAAAATGCTGCCCTTGCAGCCACAATCGTTCAGCAGATGGCTGTTGTGATTCCGAACCTTATTACCCAGATAAACCAAGCGAATAACAATAACAACAATAACAATGCTCAGTGTAACTTCAAAACATTCAATTCAGCTAAGCCATCGAAAATTTCTAGGTCTCAAGGAGCAACTGCACTCCTACAATGGTTCGAGAGTCTAGAAAGCACATTCAGACATGTTCAGTGTCCAAATGAGCGAAAGGTTGAATTCGCATCTAGTGTTTTTGAGAAACGAGCATTAACATGGTGGAATTGTGTGACGAGAGATAGGGGTACCGATGTGGCACTGGCTCAAACCTGGGAAGAGCTTTGAGCTCTAATGATGAAGGAATTTTATCCTCGTCATGAAATTAGGGCATTGGAAAGGGAATTCGACGATCTTAAGCAAGATAGCGGTGAGCATCGAGCCTACACGGACCGATATGAGGAGCTAAGTCTGTTATGCCCAACCATGGTTACGCCTTTGGATAAGGCAATTGAAAAGTACATTGATGGCCTCCCTGACTCAGTTCAAGACACTGTTACTGGTAGCAACCCTGCCACAGTTAGACAGGCCATTGAGCTATCCGCTACCCTGACTGAATCTCAGATCAGGAAGGGTAAACTTTTCCGAAAAGGCGACAAGAAACCAACCAATGAAACAAAACCGAAGGATAAGCAGACTGAATCCTCCAAGAAGTCAAAGAAGCGTAAGGCTTCTCAGAACTTCACCGTGGTTGCTCAAAACAATCAAGCTGTCCCTAACCAACCAGCTCAACCCCATGCTAAGAAGCCATACAACGGAACTGCACCTTTGTGCAACCAATGCAACCTTCATCATCATGCTAATATGCAATGCCGCAAATGCCTAAATTGTGGACTTACTGGTCATACAGCTAGGGTTTGCTGAGCTACGGCTGCACAAAATCAAGTTGATAACAACCCTGCTCAAGCTCGTTTTCCACCAGGTTCTTGCTATAACTGTGGCGAGATGGGCCATTTCAGAAACAATTTCCCAAAGCTCGTTAATGCAAATCCAGCCCGTGGATAAGCATTCGACTGACTGGAAGACGATGCTGTTTAGAAACGATCGAACTTTATGTATTATTTTCCTTTTGTTATCCATGACTATGAAACAGTTATTTTGATTTATAAATAAATATTTATTAAATATTTATTTACATTACGATGTACAAATGTAGTTACATGTATGAACGACATATCCCCTACGATACCGACACCAAGGAACCGTGTTCATTGCAGGACAAACTACTCTCGTAGTTCTTCCATTCTTGTGATCACTCGTGATCCCCAACGAAAATCCTAAGTACTCGTTTCTTCTAAGAAACGAAGTACAAGGTACAAGTTACAACTTTGGACAAATACCCAAAGTACCACTTTAAATCCTTGATTGGATACCTAAGGGTAATTCCGAAAGTCCTTAACTGGTCTTACGCAATATACATATCATATCTTCCTGACTTCATGATATTTTACACAGCATATGATTTCAAAAGATTATGCATGTTTTCAAAAACCTCATACATGTTTTCAAAATCATCTCACATGGTTTTAAAACATTTTATAAAAATGTTTACCTGATATACTTAGTACATGATTTAAAAAAAACATTACAAAAGGTTTTCAAAAACATATTTTTAACGATTCCAAGCATAAGCTTTTAAAAACAATCTGCTCGTATGTTGCCTTAGCATACCCAGTACAAGATTCCTAAACATTTCCCGCTATAAATTCCAAATCCTTATAGGATCTTCTTCATAGATAGATCCTTGTGGATGTTTAAAGTGCAAAATCAAATTCCTTAATTGGATTCTTTGTGTGCTTTAAAACGAATGTTACAATTCATTGAGAACGAAATAATATCCTTATAAGATCATCCTATCCTTGTAGATGGATTCTTGAGGATGTTTAAAGTACTAGTTGAAGTCCATTGATTGGATTCCTGGTGTATTTCGAATGCACGTGTACAAATCAATGACAAATTAATAACAAGTTAATAACAAGCTGATAACGAATTGATAACCAAGTGGACAATTGTCTGAATATTATGTGCTTACGTGTTTATGTGTTGACCTAATCAAAGAAACTCTATGGTCATCTAATCAAAGTTATCACAAGGTTTTTCGACTAATTCTATCCCCAACACATTATAAAATAAACTGTGAGGACTGTGCAAGGATTTACGTAATTATGGATGCATACATAATTATGGAATTCAGTGCACAGAAACCACAACAAGTTTTGTCATGTGCCTACTTAAACAAGAAACAAAAGTTAACTATATTTATTTTCATTTATGATGAAGTACCCACTGAGGAAAAATGAACTAGCTATTCATTTTTCGCTTCTGAAAGAAATACCCACTGAGGGAAATGAATAATCTATTCATGAACCGTGTTCATTTTCATTTCTTATGAAGTACCCACTCAGGAAAATGAACTATCCATTCATTTTCGCTTCTGAGAAATATCCACTTAGGAAAATGAACAAATTCATTTTCGTTTCCGATGAAGTATCCACTGAGGAAAATGAACCATCCGTCCATTTTCGCTTATGAAGAAATATCCACTGAGGAAAATGAATAAATTCATTTCGTTTCTGGTGAAGTATCCACTGAGGAAAATGAATTGATCATTCATTTTCGCTTCTAAAGAAATATCCACTAAGGGAATGAATAATCCTGCATTAATTTTGTCATTTTCGTTTCTGATAAAGTATCCACTGAGGAACATGAACTATCCGTTCATTTTCGCTTTTAAAGAAATATCCACTGGGGAAAATGAGTAAATTCATTCCACTTCTGATGAAGTATCCACTGAGGAAAATGAATTATCCATTCATTTTCGCTTCTAAAGAAATATCCATCGGGGAATGAATAATCCTGTATCGACTCCTTCATTTCCACTTCTGACGAAGTATCCACTGAGGAAAATGAATCATCCATTCATTTTCGCTTCTGAAGAAATATCCATCGGGGAAATGAATATTCTTAACAACAATCCTTCATTTCTACTTCTGACTAAGTATCCACTGAGGAAAATGAATCATCCATTCATTTTCGCTTCTGAAGAAATAACCATTGAGAAATGAACAACTTATACATTCTTTCATTTCCGTTTCTGATAAAAGTATCAATTGGAGAAAATGAATTACCCATCATTTCCGCTTTTAAAGAAACATCCATTGGAAATGAATAAACCTATTCGTCTTTCATTTCCACATCTGACGAAGAATCCATTGGAGAAAATGAATCATCCATTCATTTTCACTTCTGAAGAATATCCTCAGGAGAAATGAAATACAACTCCTTACAAGATCTTTCTGTTTTAATAGTTAGATTCTTAAAGGATACTCTCAGAACTATTGGTTAATTTGGTCTTATCATTTAACCAAATCTCTCGTTCCCACTTCCTGCCTTAATTAAGGAAGCACCCACTAGGGAATGATAAAGTTATGCCTTACATGGAGATCTCTGATGGGTTACTCTATGCAAATAGATAACGCCCTAGATTCCCTGCAAGATGATTGTTTAACACAACTATACAAACAGACTCCTTCGAATAAATTTCGGAACTTGATCATAAGCTAAACATACCCTAAATATCCTTTACATAGCTTAGAAATGGGCTTTGAGGGGTTCGGTATGCGAAAATGTGCTTATTTCATCAACAGGGACTAAAAGCGTCAAAAAGCGCATAAGTTTGCATTTACGCGCATATCTTACGTTCTGAACATACCTGGACATCCAAAAAATTTTGTAATCATTAAAATATTTTATTTTAGTGATTGGAATGCAAAAATACCATTCGTCATGTAATTTGGATCGTTTTCGCGTCCGTTTGAGTTTTCATCGTAATTAACCGAATAACGCGACCGTACGAACAAACGAACCGACATCCGAGATGTTTTCAAGCATATTTCATGTTCCCTATACTTTAACATCCTTGTAGAGCCTTGAAATTGGGTTAACGAGGCTTAAACGCGTCGAAAAACAAATTTTAAGCATGCAGGGACCTGTTCTGCCATTTTTGAAAACTTTAAACTAACCTCCCTCATGCCACGCGCCAGACCCAGGTGCACCTGGCGCGCCACGTGACAGAGGCACTTTTTCAGCAAACTGTTTTCTTCATACATCAGTTGTTCCTTGGGTTTTATACATGGTTTTATCATACTTTGGGCTGGTATTTGGACTCCCCTAGTATTTAAATCAGTGGGTAACAAATGTATGGTCATGATCAAGTCTCAAAACATGTGGAATGATCCTAACGGTTCTTGAATTTCTATATAAACCCAAGAATTCTCAAACCCAACTTGCTCATTTCCTCTCAAATCTGATCATTGAAGCTATCCCTCTGGTTGAAGGCTTCAATCTTTAGTATTCTTTGTTCTTGATCCAAGCTTGGACCCTTTTTAAGCTTCTTTCATGCTTGTTCTTGTATTTCAAGCATGAAAGTCAAACAATGTTTGACTTTCTACTTTGACCATGTTTTGGTCAAGACAAAGTTCATTTGAACTTTGCAACGTGAGCGTAATCATGATGGTTATAGTCCATTATGACTATACCTACTGATTACCACGTTGATTAGTCGAAGTGACGAGTCAAAGTTTCAGTCAAAATGCCGATTATGCGCATTTTGCGAGGAAACTATTTTCGGGAATCAAAACACTTTGTTTTGATATCAAACCTGTTTTCTAACTTAGTTAAACATGTTTTAACATGTTTAACTCGTCACTCATAGTATAGTGCTTGTGTAGGGTCGTAAGTCAAGCGGTCTTAACAACCGCTTAGACTTTCGAACCCGACCCGTTTGGTCGATCATTAGGATCCGACCAAACATCTTTTGTGACCATAGTTGTATAGGGAATAACCTTCCGAGGTTATACCTTATGGTCCCTTAGTTTAATTAGTTGTATGATAGGTAGTTTATATGCCTTAGAAAAATGACCAAAATACCCTTTTCTTGCATAATTTGAATTTAAGCATATTTTGTAACAACCCGCTTTTTGGAAAGTCAAAGTACAAGTCAAAGTCAAAGGAAGAAAAGATTGCTAATTGCGATCTGTCACTCCTTGCTTGACTATCAAATCGTACGTTTGACTTGTAATCAATTCTTTTTACTTAATCGCTTTAGTTGAATTATGTGGAGTATCTATTAATAATCGAGGTTTAATCGCATATTAATCGCTAACCGACTTATCGCTAATCGCTATTGCAATCGCAACTCAAATTGTGAATATTGTTTTACGTGTGTGTGCTTTTATGTGTTACATGTGCATGTTATGTTTATGTTGTGGTGTTTAATCACAATCACAATCGCAAATTCTATCGCATTGCAATCTAATCGCAAACGCTAAACGCAAGTTATTTATAGTGATTGTATGTTAGATATAATAGTTAAGTTATTTGTGTGACTAGTGGGTAATACTATCGCATCGCTCACTCGAACCGCATCGCAACGCTCAACACGCGAATCGAAACGACAAAACTCAACACGCCGGACACCTGGATCAAATGGCCAACCGATCGAGTGGCCATCCAATCGGATTGCCATCCGATCGGTGTCCCTTCTGACACTTCAGCACTTTCCTCTTTTGGAAACCCTATAAATGCCCTCCTGTCACATCATTTGTGATGTGACAGCTCGTCACTCGACCAGCCGCACACAAGCTCTCTTTTCTCTCGATTTCTCGCGATTCTTATAAGTTTTCAACCTAAATCTTTTACTTCTATGATCTACACGCACTACTTCATCTTTTTCACCTTTGAATCTTAACTTTTAACCATGAAATCACCGGATTTGAGGTGTTCTAGGGTGATGTCATCATGGAGTTCTTATGAACTTCAAGGTTTGGCTTCATTCCACCAAGAACAACTCAGATCTGAAGGATTTCCACATGATTTCACAACGATTTTGCATAGATCTAAATATTTTCAAAGTGGAAAAGATTGAGAGATGGTTTTCCAACTTCCTTTCAACTCTTTTACACTCAATGCACTCAAAACCGATAGCATCGAAGCTCGTTCTGACCTTCTACTCTTTCTTAGTGATGTGTTGGTTCAAGATCTGAATTCTATCCAAGGGACAACTGATTTTGGGTTAAGCATGAACCACCGTCTCGAACAGTTAAATGATCGGAGTAGGGTGATTCCTGTTTGATCGGATCACCTAGGTCAAGAAGGGGGTTCTGTTGTTTAGCACGTTGTCAAACCGTCTCGAACAAACCGCAAACTTTCAAAATAATCAAGTTCAAAACGATTGGAATAGTTGGGACGGATTGCCGTCAGATCGGATTGCCATCCGATCGAACTGCAATCCGATCGGATTGCACTTGAGCTTCCAAACACTTAATCATTTCCAAGTTTTCAAAGGACTGAATGTCGAACGGATTGTCATCCGATCGGATTGCCATACGATCGAACGACCATCCGATCATGTGACATTTAGAACTTTGGTACTTGATCATTTTCAAAGGGCAACAGTTTCCAACGGATTACTATCCGATCGGATTGCCATCCGATCGAGTAACCATCCTGCTGTGAACTTGTTCTCACTAAGTGTCTTACCAATAGGATCGCTATCCGATCGAACTGCCGTTCGATCAATCAACCTGAAGGGTAGAGATACTTCTCTATTTTCAAAATGCTACAACGAAAACTTCAAAGCCATCATACACAAACACACCCTTACCAAACGAATGTCAATCCTCGGATGACCATCCGAACGGATTGACATCCGATCGAATGACCATCCGATCGGATTACCGGTCGACACTTGGTCACCTTTTCACCGTTTTACGCACCGCTCTTCGCTTATGCTATCGTTAACTGTTCAGGCTAATCACACTAGCGCTCCCTTCAATCCATTACCATCGCTGTGAGTATACTCGATCCCTTTTTGCTTTATGCACTTTTGGGTGTTACATACGTTACATATTCTAAATCACAATCGAACACACAACGCAAACACTATTTATATGCTGACCGTTATTGCATGTTACTTGTTACTCGATGAATGCTTGTATGTTATGTTAACACAGTGATTGTTGCCTGACGCCTTAGCAATGATAGTACTATTTGTTTGGACTCAGCACCTGTCATGGACAGGGGTTGTTAAGGTTACCTCTTCACGTGTCAAAGTCGTGATATGTGTTGCGCATTCTACAACTCGCAGTCTAGTCTGTACATATTTCATTGTCGATAACCTACTAGCTTCGCATTATACATGTTACATGCTGGTTATGCGTAAACGATTTCGAACTCTACTATTACTATTAAACTTGTATGCTCACCTTTACACTATGTGTATTGACTTTATTTTAACGTATGTGACAGGTGCTTAAGATGCTAGGAATTGTTGTGCTTTGGTGAATCAAGCTAGGGGTCTAGTTATGTCACGCTTAAATCTGAGTCGTCGGAACAGTATTTGTTTTTGAGACAATTATTTGTAATAACTGTTTTTATTTGGATATGTTGTGGTATGGGACATGACGTTTAATTATCTGGTAATGAATAGTTGTTATGGATACTCATGGACAATCTGTTTCGCTCACTACCATGCCCCGATGTTTCCGCCATCGGTTGGGGTGTGACAGATTGGTATCAGAGCCATAACTATAGGGAATTAGGCAAGATTCGACCTAGTCCGGGTCGATGTCTTAGAAACGACCTAGTCTATAGTCTAAGTACCAACAGACTGACTTGTGCATACCTAGTGTGGGTTTTGTACGAGCTTATTCGCTAATTCTCGCTTACACTCACTATACACTACACTTTTGCGCGAACATCGCATACTACAGTTCTGTGCGAAATCAGCCTTTCCTAAGGCTGGACATACACACAAACGGATGATCTAGTTAAGATTAGGTGTGAAAACCGCAAACTCTCGACCAGTTCACTCGTTCGAATTGCTATTTTTACTATAAACAAGAGAAATTGCGTTGAACTAGGAGTGAAATCCATACTTCGACGCATATCTCCTTATCTATCCCGTGATTTCATCACACAAACAGGAATGTAGTCGCTAAGTTAGGGGTGAAACCCGAACCTTGATGACTCGTTCTACTCTCTAATGTGGTTTTACAAAACTCTCACCAAAGTCTTGACGGACTCCAACGACTAGAGGTCACACTGTGACTGGAAGGATGCGTGCCGATTGCTCGAATTGAAGCGAGAGCACAGTCCAGAAAGCCAAAATGTGGACTTAAGGTCCTTGTGAATAGTCGAACCACTTTGGGTAGTCAATGTCTACACACACCCGAGACAATCTATTCTCGATTTTTATGTGTTTCGATTCTGGAATCCGCAACCGTTAACTCTGTGATTTATCGATTTTATGTGGATTTTATGTGGATTTTATGTGTTTTTATGAGATTACGCTATGATCAACACGCACCACTCGCACTGCACATTTACCTCAAAACGTTAACAAATCGCGTGCTATACTACTCGCTGTGTTCTCGCTGTGTTCTCGCTGATCGCAATCGCTATACTTAATCGTTATACGTGCTGTGAACGATAGGTGAATATGTGCAACATATGTGTTAGGTTAGCTTATGTATGCTTATGTGCTTATGTGTCTATGTGCTTATGTGATTCTGTGATTTTGTGCTTATGTGAATTTTGTGAATGGCTGTGTTCCTGAGCTTTATGGTGAATCGCTAGACTATACTAGGATTAATCGAAATTGTGTTTGAGTCCTATGGTGATGTCTGATGCAGACAATGTCGTCGTTTGGTTCATTCCACTCGCGTGCCGCTCGCCGAAACCATGATGAGAAACGCATCGCCACTCTCGTCTCTAAGCAAATGGCGAAAGTTATCCCCCAGATCGTCAGTGAACTGAACGAGAATGCAAGCAAGTCCTCAGAAGAGTCCAGGACTGATACTCCCAAGGCTGCTTTTAGTTTCAAGCAGTTCAAAGCGGGCGAACCAAAGGAATTCACCGGAGAAGATGGTCCTACGGCCATATTTCAATGGTTTGATTCTATCGAAGTCACCCTGCGCCAGAGTGGCTGTCCAGAAAACCTGCACACCGTCAACGCTACCGGCGTCTTCCAATCCCGCGCTCTTGATTGGTGGACGGCCTAGAGAAACAAAAGAGGAAACGATGCAGCTTTCGGATTGTCTTGGGATGAGTTGAAGAACATAATGATGCAAGAGTTCTGTCCTCCCCATGAACTCCAAAAGCTTGAGGATGAATTCTGGCACATAAAGCAGGAGGGCGGAGATAACGTTGGTCTGACTGCCTGCTTCAAGCAGTTGAGTGTTATCTGTCCCGGTCAGGTTACTACCCCAGATGTCACAATCAAGAAGTATATCCGTGCTCTTCCAGACTGCGTCGCAGATTTTGTTCAGGCTGCAAAGACGACAACGATCGAGGAAACCTACCTGCTCGCTGCAGAGATAAACGATAAGCGAGTCAGGGCGGGTTATTTCGACAAAACGTCCAAGAATATGCATCAAGTCACAGCCGCTGCCACCGCTGAAACCACTGCCGCACCTCAGTCATCCAAGATCTCACGCCACAAAAGGAAGAGCAACAGTAGTTCCAGCAACAAGAACTATGCGATCACTGCAGCTCCGCTCTAAACAGTACCAGCACCACCGCAACCTTAACACCGCCAAGTAGCGGCACCCGTGGTCAATGCACCACCTGCAAAGCGTGTATACACTGGACCACACCCTCTTTGCCCTACTTGTACTTATCATCACTGGACCACACTGGACCACACCCTCTTTGCCCTACTTGGCAGTGTTAAGGTTGCGTGCATACACTGGACCACACCCTCTTTGCCCTACTTATACTTATCATCACCCGGTGGGTATCGCATGCCGGTTCTGTGTTCATTGAAATATGTACGACCACTTCACCGCAAACTGCCGTACAGGTCCACGTCAAGCCCCCGCTCCAACACACGGTCAAGCTCCTGCTCAACAAGCTCTAGTTAGTGCTCCTCAAGGCTATCAAGCGGCTCCTGCACCCGCGATCCATGCTAGAGCTTGCTATGCGTGTGGCGATCCTAACCACTTCGCAAACATGTGCCCCAATCGAGTGGTGAAGCAAGAGCCACAACAGCAGCCTCAGCAATAGAAGCAACAACCAGTAGCCCGTGGACGTGCATTCAACATTAACGCCCGCCAGGCTCAAGCAGACAACAATGTGGTAAATGGTATGTTCCTTGTGAATGGTATATATGATTCGTGTTTATTTGATACTGGAGCAGATAATTGTTTTTATCATTTGAAATTGAAAAGCTCCTTAATCGTAAGCGCGCTCATCTCCCCTCGACGTTCGATGTTGAAGTTGCCACCGAAAGAACCGTCGCAGTCAATTCTATTCTATGTGATTGTACGCTTGAACTCAACAATCACGTCTTCCCTATCGATCTTATTCCGATGCAGCTCGGTAGTTTTGACATCATAGTAGGCATGGATTTTCTTCGCGAGAATCGTGCTGAAGTTGTTTGCTTTGATAAGATGATTCGTTTCTCGCTCGCTAATGGTGATCAACTTTGTGTGTATGGCGAAACTCCTTCGAAAGGTCTTAAACTCATGGCGTGTGTCCAGGCTAGTAAGTATCTCCGCAAGGAATACCAAGCTTTCTTGGCATACATCGTAGTAGCAGAGAAGGAAAAGAAAGGTAACCCGGTAGTGAAGGACGTTCCCGTTGTATGTGAATTCCCAAACGTTTTTCCCGACGATTTACCCGGATTGCCACCCACTCGTGATATCGATTTCCGAATCGACCTCATTCCTGGAGCAAATCCTGTTGCTAAAGCACCTTATCGTCTCGCTCCTTCTGAAATGCGCGAACTCTTGAGTCAGCTCCAGGAACTTCTTGATAAAGGCTTTATTCGCCGTAGCACCTCTCCTTGGGGCGCGCCTGTCCTTTTCGTCAAAAAGAAGGATAGTTCGTTTCGGATGTGCATCGACTATAGGGAGTTGAATAAGTTGACGATCAAGAATCGCTATCCCTTGCCTCGAATCGATGATTTGTTTGATTAGCTACAAGGTGCTACGTGTTTCTCGAAGATCGATCTACGCTCAGGCTATCACCAATTACGCATTCAAGAGGAGGATATTCCCAAGACCGCTTTTCGAACCCGCTATGGTCATTACGAATTTGTGGTCATGCCTTTTGGTTTGACCAACGCCCCCACAGTCTTCATGGATCTATTGAATCGAGTGTGCAAACCCTTCCTTGACCGCTTCGTAATCGTATTCATCGAAGATATCCTGATCTATTCCAAGTCAAAAGCCGAACACTCGCAGCATCTATGTTTGGTTCTTGAGTTACTCCAGGGAAACCGTCTCTATGCCGAATTCTCCAAGTGCGAATTCTGGCTGGAGGAGGTCCAATTCTTGGGTTACATTATCAATAGTCAATGTATCCACGTTGACCCTGCGAAGATCGAAGCTGTTAAGAGTTGGGTTACACCCAAGAATCCGTCTGAAGTCCGTTCCTTTCTCGGGCTGGCAGGCTATTATCGCCGATTTATCGAAGTTTTTTTCTAAGATCGCTGTACCGCTTACCTCTCTTACGCATAAGGACAAACCTTTTGTTTGGGGAACTAAACAAAAGGAAGCCTTTCAAGCTCTCAAAGCTATGCTTTGCAATGCTCCCGTGCTCTCACTGCCCGACGAAAACGACGACTTCGTAGTCTACTGCGATGCCTCGAACCTTGGTCTTGGTTGTGTTCTCATGCAACGAGATAAGGTTATCGCGTACGCTTCTCGACAGCTCAAGATCCATAAGAAGAACTACACCACACACGACCTCGAGCTTGGCGCAGTTGTTTTTGCGTTAAAGATTTGGCGACACTACCTTTACGGTACCAAGTGTACGATCTTCACCGATCACAGGAGCCTACAACATATCTTTGACTAGAAGGAACTGAATATGCATCAACGTCGGTGGGTGGAACTACTCAACGATTACGACTGTGAGATTTGTTACCATCCTGGCAAAGCAAACGTCATTGCCGATGCTCTCAGCCGACGAAGCTATTTGCAGAGCGTTCGTAATTCCCAAGCCCAGTTCAATCTCGAAGCCCTTGTACATGACGCTCAGTATGCTTGTTTTACCGAACGAACTTTGAAGAAGGAAAGAATTCTAAACGATGGCGCCCAACTCGAGAATAAATCGAATGGTATCTTTCATTATTTGGACCGAATTTGGATTCCCAAGCGTACGAACTTACGACAACTTCTGATGGATGAAGCCCATAGAACTCGGTATTCTATTCATCCCGGTGCTGACAAAATGTACCAGGACATACGCTACAAGTACTGGTGGTCGGGCATGAAAAAGGATATCGCCCTCTATGTTTCGAAATGCCTGACCTGTTCGAAGGTCAAAGCTGAGCATCAAAGACCCTCTGGCTTACTCGTTCAACCCGAAATTCCGATGTGGAAATGGGAGAGTATAGCTATGGACTTCATAACAAAGCTTCCGCGTTCTCAATCAAGTCATGATAGCATTTGGGTTGTAGTTGACCATTTGACCAAGTAAGCTCACTTCTTGCCGATACGAGAAGACTTTAAGGTAGAAAAATTAGCCCGAATCTACACCGATGAGATCATTTGTCGACACGGGACGCCTCGTGACATTATCTCTGACCGCGATGGTCGGTTTACCTCACGTCTTTGGGAAACGTTTCAATCTGCTCTCGGTACTACTCTAAATCTAAGTACCGCTTTCCATCCCCAAACCGACGGTCAGACTGAAAGAACGATTCGCACCCTTGAAGACATGCTTCGCTCATGTGTCATAGATTTCGGTGGTAATTGGGACGCGCACTTACCTTTGGTCGAATTCTCGTACAATAATAGTTATCATTCTAGCATACAAATGGCACCATTTGAGGCTTTATACGGAAGAAAATGTCGATCGCCTATTGTATGGCACGAGATTGGAGACGTGTAAATTACCGGTCCCGAGCTGTTGCAAGAAACGACTGACAAAATCCTCCAAATTCGAGAAAATATATTGAAAGCTCGGAGCCGACAGAAAAGTTACGCTGATAGACGCCGCAAGCCCCTTGAATTTGACGTTAGCGATCACGTACTCCTAAAGGTTGCACCTTGGAAGGGGGTGATCAGATTCAGTAAGAAAGGAAAGCTCGCGCCTTGATATGTTGGACCCTTTAAAATTCTGGAAAGAATTGGAAAAGTGGCCTACAGACTCGAACTACCAGAGGAACTGAGTAACGTCCACCCGACTTTCCACGTTTCGAACCTCAGAAAGTGCTTGGCCGACCAAGAATTACATGTCCCTCTCGAAGATTTACAAGTGGACGAAACATTACACTTCATGGAAAAGCCTGTCGAGATCGTGGGACGAGAAACCAAGGTGCTCAGACGACGCATTCCCATTGTGAAGATTCGCTGGGAAGGCAAACGAGGTGCCGAGTTCACCTGGGAACTCGAAAGCGACATGAAGGCGAAGTACCCGCAACTGTTTGTTACGACTACTTCATAAATTTCGGGACGAAATTTCCTAAAGTAGGGGAGGTTGTAACAACCCGCTTTTTGGAAAGTCAAAGTACAAGTCAAAGTCAAAGTCAAAGTCAAAGGAAGAAAAGATTGCTAATTGCAATCTGTCACTCCTTGCTTGACTAGCAAATCGTACGTTTGACTTGTAATCGAATCTTTTTACTTAATCGCTTTAGTTGTATTATGTGGAGTATCTATTAATAATCGAGGTTTAATCGCATATTAATCGCTAACCGACTTATCGCTAATCGCTATCGCAATCGCAACTCGAATTATGAATATTGTTTTATGTGTGTGTGCTTTTATGTGTTACATGTGCATGTTAAGTTTATGTTGAGGTGTTTAATCGCAATCGCAATCGCAAATTATATCGCATTGCAATCTAATCGCAAACGCTAAACGCAAGTTATTTATAGTGATTGTATGTTAGATATAGTATTTCAGTTATTTGTGTGACTAGTGGGTAATACTATCGCATCGCTCACTCGAACCGCATCGCAATGCTCAACACGCGAATCGAAACGACAAAACTCAACACGCCGGACACCTGGATCGAATGGCCAACCGATCGAGTGGCCATCCGATCGGATTGCCATCCGATCGGTGACCCATCCGACACTTCAGCACTTTCCTCTTTTGGAAACCCTATAAATGCCCTCCTATCACATCGTTTGTGATGTGACAGCTCCTCACTTGACCAGCCGCACTCAAGCTCTCTTTTCGCTCAATTTCTTTCGATTCTTGTAAGTTTTCAACCTAAATCTTGTACTTCTATGATCTCCACGCAATCCTTCATCTTTTTCACCTTTGAATCTTAACTTTTAACCGTGAAATCACCGAATTTGAGGTGTTCTAGGGTGATGTCATCGTGGAGTTCTTATGAACTTCAATGTTTGGCTTCATTCCACCAAGAACAACTCAGATCTGAAGGATTTCCACATGATTTCATAACGATTTTGCATAGATCTAAAAATTTTCAAAGTGGAAAGGATTGAGAGATGGTTTTCCAACTTCCTTTCAACTCTTTTACACTCAATGCACTCAAAACCGATAGAATCGGAGCTCGTTCCGACCTTCTACTCTTTCTTAGTGATGTGTTGGTTCAAGATCTGAATTCTATCCAAGGGACAACTGATTTCGGGTTAAGCCTGAACCGCCGTCTCGAACAGTTAACTGATCGGATTAGGGTGATTCCTGTTCGATCGGATCACCTGGGTCAAGAAGGGGGTTCTGTTGTTTAGCACGTTGTCAAACCGTCTCGAATAAACCACAAACTTTCAAAATAATCAAGTTCAAAACGATTAGAATCATTGGGACGGATTCTCGTCCGATCGGATTGCCATCCGATGGAACTGCAATCCGATCGGATTGCACTTGAGCTTCCAAACACTTAATCATTTCCAAGTTTTCAAAGGACTGAACATCGAACGGATTGTCGTCCGATCGGATTGCCATCTGATCGAACGACCATCCGATCATGTGACATTTGGAACTTTGGTACTTGATCATTTTCAAAGGGCAATAGTTTCCAACGGATTGCTATCCGATCGAATTGCCATCCGATCGAGTAGCCATCCTGCTGTGAACTTGTTCTCACTAAGTGTCTTACCAATCGGATCGCTATCCGATCGAACTGCCGTTCGATCGATCGACCTGAAGGGTAGAGATACTTCTCTATTTTCAAAATGCTACAACGAAAACTTAAAAGCCATCATACACAAACGCACCCTTACCAAACTAATGTCAATCCGATCGAATGGTCATCCGATCGGATGACCATCCGAACGGATTGATATCCGATAGAATGACCATCCGATCGAATTGCCATCCGATCGGATTACCATTCGACACTTGGTCACATTTTCACCATTTTACGCACCGCTCTTCGCTTATGCTATCGTTAACTATTCAGGCTAATCACACTAGCGCTCCCTTCAATCCATTACAATCGCTGTGAGTATACTCGATCCCTTTTTGCTTTATGCACTTTTGGGTGTTACATACGTTACATATTCTAAATCACAATCAAATACACAACACAAGCACTATTTATACGCTGACCGTTATTGCATGTTACTTGTTACTCGATGAATGCTTGTATGTTATGTTAACACAGTGATTGTTGCCTGACGCCTTAGCAATGATAGTACTTTTTGTTTGGACTCAGCACCTGTCAAGGACAGGGGTTGTTAAGGTTACCTCTTCACATGTCACAGTGGCGATATGTGTTGCGCATTCTACAACTCGCAGTCTAGTCTGTGCATATTTCATTGTCGATAACCTACTAGCTTCGCATTATACATGTTACATTCTGGTTATGCGTAAACGATTTCGAACTCTACTATTACTATTAAAATTGTATGGTCACCTTTACACTATGTGTATTGACTTTATTTTAACGTATGTGACAGGTGCTTAAGATGCTAGGATTTGTTGTGCTTTGGTGAATCAAGCTAGGGGTCTAGTTATGTCACGCTTAAATCTGAGTCGTCGGAACAGTATTTGTTTTTGAGACAATTATTTGTAATAATTGTTTTTATTTGGATATGTTGTGGTATGGGACATGACGTTTAATTATCTGGTAATGAATAGTTGTTATGGATACTCATGGATAATTTGTTTCGCTCAGTGCCATGCCCCGATGTTTCCGCCATCGGTTGGGGTGTGACATATTTAACTTAAAATTTGTCACTTAAACTGATTATGCAACATATTTAAACATGTTAGGGCATATAATACTTGTAATAGGACTAGTTAGGCGTCTCGAACGCGCATTCGTACGAACGACGCGTTAAAGTAGCGTAAGCTACCTTAACGGGTTATAACTGGTCATAAGCACTTAGGATAGGTTCCGATTTAGAATGTAGGCTTTGTTAAACCATATCACATGAGTTTCAATACTCATTTGGTTTACGAGACCTCATTCTACCCGATCTCCCGATTTAGGTGTCGATTTATTAACATAGTTATCTGATACTTGTAACACCTCGTAAAATCACGTCCAATGATGTATTGACACGTGTAATAAACCCTAATTGTAACACCCTGAGTTTTCGGGAAGTCAAAGTCAAGGTCAAAGTCAACGACCGATTCGCGCAATCTGACTTGTAGTAGAATTTCTTTTATGTGTTTAATTTAGCTGTATTATGTGGGGTAAGTGTCAATAATTACAACAATCGATGTATTACAATCGCCATCTAATCGACTTACGACTGTGAACTGTAGGAAGTAACAATGCGATAAAGTTAACGAAACGATAATCAAAATATGCTAATCAAATCGACCTCGAATCGAATCTCAACTCGAACTACGCATTTTAGTTACTGTTATACGTGTATGTGTGTGCCTTACGTGTTACCTATGCATGTTTATTTATGTTATGTTGTGGTAATCAATCGAAACGCAATCGAACTCAATCGACATCGAACTCAAATCACAATCGAACTATGATAATTAGTGGAGAAAGGATAGCGCAAGATATGAGTGGTTGGGATTAAAAGTAATTTGACTAGGAAACCCTATCGTATCGAACCGCTCGCAACCGAAATCAAAATATCAAAAATCGTCGCACCAAACACTCGAAATGTGCAGCTGATCGATCAGGCTACCAGCCGATCGAACAGCCAGCCGACCGGACTGCTGTCCGATCGGACAGGCTGTCCGATCGAGCTGCCTGGCCGATCGGCTAGCACTTTCCTCATATGGCATCCTATAAATACCCCTGTCATTGTCATCCTTTCCACTTTTGGAAACCTCTGTTCTACCAGCACGCTTAGTTCATCCTTTTCTCAGATTCCTCTCGATTCCGGTAAGATTTCGTCCTAAACCTTGTACTTTCTTGATCTACACACACTCCTACACCTTTCTATCTTTCAAATCTTAACTTTTAACCGTGAAATCATCAAGATTCAAGTGTTCTAGGATGATGTCATCATGGGTTCTTGAAGAACTTCATGTTTTGGCCTCAACCCACCAAGAATAACTTGGATCTAGCCGATTTCCACATAAACAAACAAAGATCTTTCATAGATCTAAACATATACACGGTGAAAAGGATTGAAATGTGGATTTTCCAACTTTCTTTCAACTCCTTTTCACTCAATGCCTTCAAACCGATAGAAGCGGAGCCTGTGCCGGCTTACAAATCACTCCGGTGGTTGCATGGCTCAAGATCCGGATTTTATCCACGAGGTTAACCGATTTCGGGTTAAACGTTAAACTCCATTCTGAACAGTCCACCGGCCGGATTTGGGTGATTCCTGTCCGACCAGGGGAACCAAGTAAGGACGAGGGATCTATGGTTCGACTCGTTGTCAAAATACCTCAATAAAACGACAAACAATCAGAACAACCAAGTGTTAGACGAATAGGCTGATCAGGTCAGGATGTTGACCGATCGGACTGCTGTCTGAACGGACAGCCAGCTGATCGGACAGTCAGCCGATCGACTGGCCAGCCGATCGATTAACACATGGTCCCACACTTAATCAATTTATTTTGAAGACTCGTATTGAACGAACTGTTGTTGGTGCACTACATCTGTCGACTTCGTCTTGTATCGAGTCTTAGTCTTAGAATGTTAGATTAGGGCATGTTATATGAGAAAATAGGATAGCATATGTGTCTTAGATGAGGGTTTCGCTTATAGAGACATAGATGGGGTTTCACTTATATGTCAAATGGTGATTTCGCTGATTTGGACATGTTAGGGTTTCGCTCATATGGCATGTACATTGGAGCGAAACCTCAAGTCCTATATATAGGTAACATAAGCGAAATCACATAGTAATAGTGGTGAAGGTCTTGTATGTAACAGCGAAGCTCTGCCGATTCGTCTCCATCGCTTGTAAATTGTCAGCAGATCAATAAAAGAGACTTTTAATAGTAAAATCAAGCTAAACAAAGACTGAATCAATGAATTCCGCCTCTGATTCAGTTTGAGCACTCTTCTGATCGACTCGTTAGGTCTCTCACGATCCTACAAGTGGTATCAGAGCTCAGGAAGAGGAGTTCTGCAGTATTTAGCTGATTTTCATTGAGATTTCTAGCTTCTACACCTTCTTTAATCATTTTAGAGAGATTTACTGGTCAAAATTCGCTCAAAATTTCACAGATCATAGACAATTGGACATAGACAAATCTCTGAAAGTTTGACACTGAAATTCAAACTAAAAATGGACCAAATTGCATTCCGATTAGATTTTGCTCATACGGACATTGTGTGATTTCGCTTATATGTCATCCTAATTTCGCTCCAAGATCATCCAATCAGCCTAATTTCGCTCATAGGGCAACCCAGACACCTGATTTCGCTCAAAGGGTTTCACTCTTGTGAACATCAGGGTTTCGCTCTTGTGCACATAAGGGTTTCGCTCTTGTGGATACCTTCGGGTTTCGCTTATTGTAACTACTCAGGGTTTCGCTTATTGTGACAAATCAGAGTTTCGCTCATTGTGACACTCTAGCTTTCGCTCATTGTGACACTCAAGGTTTCGCTTTTGTGACAATCCAAGATTTCGCTCCAATGACACTCAGGGTTTCGCTCATAGGACACTTCTTGTTTTCGCTTTTGTGACATTTTAGAAAACGTGTCGGGATTGTTAGAAAAATGGCAAAGGTCTTTGATGAAAAAGAAAACAATGATCTTAAAAGGTTAAATGATTGGTATCGAGGATATTTCAGTAGTTCTTATCAGAAATTACCCAAAGAGGTTTGGAGTAACCGGTTCGAATGTTTTCTGTGCAAGAAAGATGAAAAATTGGATGATTTGGAGAAGCGTTTTGATCGTTTGATTGACTATTTGAAGGAAAATCAAATAGTAATAACAGAAGCTGATATGGTATCAAAGTTTGCTAATGGATTACCAGCTGAATGGGATGATTGTTTGAAAAATTTGAGAGAAAATTCTAGTTTTTCAAAATTATCTCTGAATAAATTCATTAGTAAACTTAAAAATCACGATTATGAAATTTATCAAAAGAAGAGAGATGTGATGGATAAAATAAAAATGAATTTAGATGAGTTGAATTTAGACGTGATAAATGAAATAAACAAAAGAATCAATGTTTGTTGGGCAGCAAAAAGAAATTTGATATATGATATGAAAAGGGGTTGTTATATTGATGATAATGGTAATCCTCTTGATTTCGTTACAATCTTTGGTGCAGGTACTTATAAGATAGAGAAAGAGAAAGTTTCAAAAGTTGAAGAATCTGTAGAGTTTGGATCTTCAAATTTTGAATCAGTGTGCACCAAATGTGACAACTTTAAGGATGACAATGACAAACTCGTGAAAGATGCGGAAAGTTTGGCATTGGAGATCAAGAAGTTGAACAATGAAAAGCAAGCTGATGATAAACAGATTCTGGAGTTGCAGGAAAATTGTGTAAAGCTGAAATCTGAAAATGACAAACTGTTAAGTAACTTGAACAGTTTGACATTTGAAAACCAGAAGTTGAAAGAAAATGAAAAAGTAAAAATTGTGAAAGATTTTCAAAGTCAAATAAAAATTTTAGAATATGAGAGAGATTTGTTTGGTAAAAACAATCTTGAAAAACAAATTGCAATCAATTCTCATCTTGAAAAGATTATTCGACTTGAAAAGGAAGCAGAGTGTGCTCAAAAGAAAATCAAGGAATGGGAAGAAAAGTTGAAGGTGTTTGTGAATACTTCAACTATTCCTTGTCCAAAACCTATTAATTCAGTTCCAATAAGTGACGATGTCACAAACTTTGACAAAGTCAAAGTTGAAGATTGTGATGAGAAATCTGATGATGAAAATGAAAAAATGAAGAAAAAGAATTTATTTTTGAAGTTAAAAGAAAAGTTTCAAGAAACTGTTTCACAATCAACTGAAAAGGGAGAATTCTCTAAGCAAAAACCTTTGAAGAAGAAAGTGGAACAAAAACAAAAAGAGAAAATTTTGAAAAATGTTAAAAAAGAAAATAAAAGTTCATCAGATCAATCATCCAATCAAAATCAAAAATTACAAAAAGTAAAAAATGAAAACTTAAAAATAGTTGGTAATAAGTGGTGCAGGTCGGACCACAGTGCTCAAAAGCCAAATCCAGCAAACAAGAGGAAAAAAGATTATCACCAAGCCAAACAGTGCTTTGATTTAAATGTTTGGACTGAAAATGGTGATTGGTATGATAACAGAGTGTGTTACAGATGCGGCTATCAAGGACACATTGTTGTTAACTGCCAGAGTTGGAGGTTTGAGTTAAGAAGATGTTTTAACTGCAACATCATTGGCCATATTGCTAGAGATTGCTCAATGAGATCAATGAGAAGATCGAGGGTTGAATCTCAGAAGCAGGTGAAGAAACCAGTCAATGTCAAGCCCAAAGAACAGAAGGTTCAAGAACCTAAAGTTCAAGAAAAGAAAGTAAAGCTTTCTCAGGGGCAAAAAGACAGACTGAGGAAGAAGAGGAAGAAGGCGAGAGAGTATCTCGAAAGGATTTTATCCTCGGGTTCATCTGTTGATAAAAATAAGAGTTCTGATGAATCGACTCCCTCGATTGCAAAGTCAAGCAAGACGAATTCATCAGATACAAATCTGAGGACGAAAGATGAAAAGAAGAAGAAGAAAATGGTCGGCGATGAATCTGACATGTCGAAGTCAGACAAGCCACCTTCAGGCGATGAATCTGACAGATCAAAGTCAGACAAGCCATGTGCAGGCAATGATTCTGGTACGGTAAAGCTAGAAGAGCCGGTAGTTGAGGTAAAAACTGAGAATTCAGGTTTAACAATGGATGATTCAAATTTTCCACCATTGTTGAACAAGAATTCAAAATCACCCAAGGACAGTCAGGCTTGGGTGAAATTGTTCAAATGAAAAACCTGGCTTGCCGGAGTTCCCAGGTTGGTAAGCGTGGAACAGGAATCGGCACATTTCTTGAGAAATTCACGAAAGTGATTTTGACTTACAAGTGGTAAATCGGGGACATTAAGTTGTACTTGATTTTCTACAAGTGACGTTTGTGGATTGATCTTACAAATGTTAGTTTTTACAAGTGGTTGAAAGAACAAGGTGATGAAACCCCATGTTTGAGAAATGACTCACAAAACTAATTTTCCGGAAAAACCCTTTTGATTAAAACAAACTTAAGTGTTTTGAAATCACTATGGGAAAATGTTTTGTTGTCAGGGGGAGTTCTGATTGTTCAAGCCAAATGAATGGAGAATTGAAGTGATTCTCATCATGTTGTCACGTTTCTTGTATAGTTTGTGTTTCAAATTTTCCCAGAAAATCAAAATTGAGACATATTTTGATTTTAGGGGGAGTAAAAATTTTAAAAAAATTAGAAAATTTGAAAATGTCAAAAACATTGAAAAATTTAAAAAAAAATGAGTTTTGCTAAAACAAGAGGAAATGATAGAAAATCAGTGGACTATCACAGCATGCTAAAGAAATGTAAATGTCAAATGTGATAAACGGTCTCACTAAAGATGTGACGGTAGGCTCAGCTAGACTAGTAGATTTGCGATAATGATACAAACCTAAATGAAAAAGCCTAGTTCTAGTGGGAAACATGGTTGAAAGCATAGTACTTAGTTTTGTCCTTCTTGATTGTGTGCCTACTCGGTAATCGATGATTGTCGTAAGACATAAAACTGGTTAAGTTTGTGAACTTTCACAACTTTGCTGAAAAGTCGCTGTGATTGTGCATTTCATTTTGCAAAGATTTAAACTTGTTTTATTTCTTTATTTTGTTTAAGCATCGGACATCCTCTGCGTATACGTGAGTATCGACCTGGATGTTGTTGCCTAAACGTTCTGCTTTATTTTCTTTGGTATTTCGTTTAAGCTTTGGATCACCTCTGCGTATACGGAAGTATCGACCCGGTGGTTAAAGCCTAAACAACTTCAACTTATTTTTATTTTCTTATTTTGTTTAACCATTGGACTTTCTCTGCGTATACGGAAGTATCGACCTGATTGTTAATGTTTAAACATTCTGCTTTGTTTTCGCACAATCACAGTTGATAAAAGTTTAAAGGCATTACTTGAGTCAGTGTATTGCATGATGAGAGGATATGCTGAGATTGTGGGGTCCATAAGAACTTAGTGCGAAATTAATATACCTTAACGTATCGGTAAGCATGTCGAAAGTTTTTAGTTTGAGTTTGTGTGGACAACAATATCGTCAATCTATGTGAATCGTTTAAAGCTTAAAACGATTAAAAGCTTAACGGTGCTTGTGATGTGTCTAAAAAACTGATATGATCCTCTTTAGCAAACTCACAAAAATAGTGTTTGTACATATTTCATTACTGCATTTAATTTCTGTTATTGCATTTATGTTTTGAAAAATCCAAAAAGATTTTCGACAACTGATGTTGGAAAGCTGATATTCAAAATCTCAATGGCTAAACATGATGAACAGATGGTTTGGTTAATTGGTTTGAAATGTTTAAAATGATTCATTAAGTTGAATCAGAATTTGGAATGTTTCAAATTTTTGATCAATTTTAAATATAAATAATTCTCAAATGTATAGTTGATTCATTAAATTGAATCACAATATTGTTTGTTATAATTGTGTGTTTGAGATGTGTAGGTTTCTGATCATGTTGCTACGGAAAGCCAGGAGATGCATCAGAACCTGAGAAGAGCTTAAACTGAAAAAACCAGGATTTGATTTCAAAGGTGATAACAAATTCCAGACAGCAACCCCAGCTTGATGATAGGGGGAGTCTGACGAAAGTTAGAACCAGAGAAAGATCCGGGTATATGATTCCAGAAAGAGTTTCTGAAGAAGACCAATCAAGATTGAAGGATTGTCATGTTGAAGACTCTCACTAAAGATTCCGTCAACATCTGTTGGTGCAGTTGTCTGTCGACTACATCTTTATTTGAGTCTTAGATAGAGAGAGAGAAGCCCAGAGACTGATCAAGACTGAAGAAGTGAAGACACAGCATTGTCGTGACTCGATAGTCGACTCGTCAACATCTGAGGGGGAGTCTGTTGGTGCACTACATCTGTCGACTTCGTCTTGTATCGAGTCTTAGTCTTAGAATGTTAGATTAGGGCATGTTATATGAGAAAATAGGATAGCATATGTGTCTTAGATGAGGGTTTCGCTTATAGAGACATAGATGGGGTTTCGCTTATATGTCAAATGGTGATTTCGCTGATTTGGACATGTTAGGGTTTCGCTCATATGGCATGTACATTGGAGCGGAACCTCAAGTCCTATATATAGGTAACATAAGCGAAATCACATAGTAATAGTGGTGAAGGTCTTGTATGTAACGGCGAAGCTCTGCCGATTCGTCTCCAACGCTTGTAAATTGTCAGCAGATCAATAAAAGAGACTTTTAATAGTGAAATCAAGCTAAACAAAGACTGAATCAATGAATTCCGCCTCTGATTCAGTTTGAGCACTCTTCTGATCGACTAGTTAGGTCGTCTCACGATCCTACAACTGTTGTTTGATCTGACTACTGTCCGATCAGATTACTCTTCGGATCATGAGATACTATACTTCAACACTTAATCGATTTTTCAACATGTTCGATGCACTAGGAGTGCCACCCGATCGAACAGCCGTCCGATCAGGTGACACCTTGCTAAGAATATAAAGTTGTTGACTATTGTTGACTTGCCAACCGATCAGTCAGCAAATCATTAAGTTTTTGACTTGTTGACCTGTCCGATCGAACACCTGTCCGATCCAAAGCAAATCACTACAATTCATTAAAATACCTAACCGATCGGGTTGCCGACCGATCGAACAGCCGTCCGATCGACCGACCTGAAGGGTAAAGGTACTTCAATGTTTTCTAATGCTACAACGAAAACTTCAAAAGTCAAGCCATCATACACAAACACATCCTTCTCAAAGGAAGAAACAATCCACTCGAACAGCCATCTGATCGGCCTACCGACCGACCGGACAGCGGTCCGAGCGGACTGTCAACCGAACGGTCAGCCGTCCGATCGACCAGCTGTCCGACTCTCCAACACATGTTTCCCGTTTTACGCGTCGCTTATTATTATGCTATCAATCCATTCAGGCTAACTTTACTCGCTAAGCTTAGCGCTCCCTTCAATCCATCAACCACTGTGAGTATACTCGATCCCTTTTTGCTTTATGCACTTTTGGGTGTTACATACGTTACAACTATTCAAATCACATCAAACACACTACTCAATACTATTTGAACGCTAACCGTTAATGCATGTTATACGTGGCTTATGAATGCTTGTTTGTTATGTTTACACATGGAATGCTGTCTACCTGCCTTAGCAACGATAGTACTATAGTTTGGACTCAGCACCCGTTCACTCGGGGGTTGTTAAGGACAATTACTTGCATGGATTACGGTGGTAATCATGTATTGCGAATTGCCCCGGGCAGTCAACTCGTAGTCATTGGTATCGATGGTTCTATGTCGATAACTAACGTGCTTCATTTCACTATGTGTACGTGCTGGTTATGCGTAAACGAATTCGAACTTTATATGCTATTATCAAACTTGTATGCTCACCTTTACATTATATGTATTGACTTTATTTTAAACGTATGTGACAAGTGCTTAGGATGCACACATGGTAGGAATTTGAAGCTAGAATAAAGCTTTAGAGCCCAACAAATAGTTGTCTGTAGTAACTAAATCAACGGTCTCTAGAAGCAGATAAACAATTGCTCTATTTTGAAATCTGAGTTGTCAGAATAGAATATTTGCCTGGATTTTGTCTGTAATAATTTGTTTGTTGTTTGAGACATGGTATGGGACATGTTATTTTAAATTGAATAGTAATGATAATTGTTATGGAAACTTCTGGACAATTTGTTTCGCTCAGTGCCATGCCCCGATGATTCCGCCATCGGTTGGGGTGTGACACTAATGAAGTCAAACATTGAATTTAAGGGACTAATTTTTTGAAAAATCGAAAAAATTGATTATGAAAGGACTGGAAGTGTTAGCATACCTAAAATAAGTTTCTAAATAACCTCTCACAATATTTATATTCACAAATGAGCCACTTGGCGATCGAGTGTAGCCGTTTGCGTAATTAATTGAAAGTTTGCGCAATAAAGGGGTAAAAGCGTCAACATGTTAATTCTTACCTCTGAGTGACCTTTTAATAAACCGGGAGTTTCATGATATTTGAATATACTCTTGGGAATGCCAAACATTGGCCGTTTAAGGTTTTTATGCCTATAAGTAAAGTTACGCGCAACTTTGCAAGTTAAAGGGACTAAAAGAGTCAATATGTTTAGTTATACCTCTGAATGACCTTTTAGCGAACCCGAAGCATCATGATGTTTAATAATACTTTCAATAATGCCTAATATAGATTAGATGAGGCTTCAATGCTATTAAATGATGAGATGCGCAAGTTTGCGCAATAGAGGGACCTAAAGCGTCAACTTTTGAATCTACGCCTTTCGGTCACCATTTAAGCAAACGGGAGTGTAGTAATATTTAAGTATATTCTTAGGAATTCCCATTATGGGCCATGGAAGGCTTGGATATCATTAAACGACATTTCACGCTGCTTTGTGCGATTAAAGGACTATTTGCGTCAAACTGCAAAAGTATGTCGATTCGTATAGAATCGGACCTTCCGAAATATGACCATAAGTTAAACATGCCCTAATTATCCCTTACCTAACTTAGAAATAGGCTAAGAGGTGTTTCATGCGCAAAAATAAACTTTTAAGTCATGCAGGGACTAAAAGTGTTAAAAAGTGCACAAGTTTGCATTTTCGCTCATATCTTGCATTCTGAATATATCCGGACACCCAAAAATTTATGTAACCACCAAAATATTTTATTTTAATGTTTGGCTTGATAAAATTCCATTCGTCGTGTAATTTGAATCGTTTTTCGCGTCCGTTCGTGTTTCGTCATAATTAGCCGAACAACGTGACCGTACGCCAAACGAACCGACATCCGGCATGTTTTTTAGCACGTTTCATGTTCCCTATGCTTGGGTATCATTTTAGAGCCTTAAAAATGGGGTTAACGGGGCTTAAACGTGTCAAAACACATCAAAAATCAAGTTCGGGGACTCAAGGGCCTGTTCTGCCATTTTACCAAACTTTCTGCCAGCAAGCATGGTCCTTACGGACCGTAAGGGACCACATATGGTCCGTAAAGCATCACCAGACCAGCAAAATGTTGTTTTCAGCTATTCCAGCTGTTTGTGAGTGTTGCAAATGGTTTTCTAAGCAATCTATGGGCTCCCATGGTTTTGTAAATCAGTGGGCTCGAGGTGTACGACTGAGATTAAAGCTCGGGAATTGAGGAACGATCCTAACGGCTCTCAAAAACCTATAAATACCCCCCTTGATCATGGCTCTCCTTGCTCATTCACTTTCTTTCTTGCTCCAACACTCAAATCTGAGGATCCTGATCAAGGGAGTCTCCTTTTGAGTTACCTTCAGTCCATTGGACCCTTGTAAGTGTCCTTTCGTGCTTAGTTTAAATTATTTAGCGTTTATAGCCAATAAGTCAAGCGTTTGCGATAAACGCTTTAACTTTTAAACGGTTGAGCCATGGTTCGCAACAAACATGGCTACGTGACCGTAATTAGGTAGGTGTTAAACCCTCAAAAGGGCACCTCCTAATTACCACGTTTACTTAGTTAAATTGTCGGGTCAAATAAAAGTCAAACGAGTTAGTTTTAAATAAAATTTATAACTATTAATATAGAAGCCATATAAATCAGTTTTCTTATTTTAATAACTTGGTAAATATTAGTTGAACATGTCTAAGCATGTTCAACCCGACAATTCTAAGTATAGGCTCGGTTCACAACAGAAAGTCGCAAAGTTTGAACTTTGCTTTGACTTTCAGTTCTGACCCGATTTAGCTTAGTTTAGATATGTCATAGGATTCCTTTAGGACCATGTAATAGGTTAGTGTAACCCTCTGAGGTTATACAACTTTGTTCCTTAGTTATCCGATTCATATGCATGTTTCCGTTAATGCCTAAATGTTGACTATTATGCCCTTTTAACCTTACAAAGAAATTTTTGAAAATGTGAGAGGATAGAAACCTTCATTACTGATTTATAAACTTGTCCCTAAAATTTGACATCAGTTTGAGGTCTAGATTAGGAGTTATGCTCATTAGCGTAAATGAAAAGCTTTTTATTATTAAACGGCATAATTAACATAAAGCCTATCTAAACCCAATTTTGATACCAAACTTCTTACCTACTGATATAAAATAATATTTTGGGATTTTTGAAGATTTTTATTTATTTTAGGCTGAGCATAACATAGGGTTCTAGGCTTGATTCGGTAATTGCCGGTTTTCCCCTTTTGGCTTATAAATTGAGTTTTACAAAACATTTTGACCCCAAACCTTTTGCTACTGATTTTATAAGATAAATAAAATACTTTAAGCTTCCTGGAATGATAAAAATATCTGCTTTTTTTTAAAACCCGGAAATCGCTTAAAACCGTCTTTTTACGTGTTTTAAGCGCATAGTATGTATTAAAACTATTTTAAATATATAAGACTTGATACCTACTGATATTTCAAGTAAATTATTATACTTTAGCAGTAAGCAAAAGTTTTAAACTCAGATTTCCAGATTTGACCTTTAAACCTTAGGTGAAATTACCAAAATGCCCTTCGGTGCATAGTTTGGTTATAAATGATAAATTTCACATATATGTAATACCCTACTGATATAACTTATTTAAAATAAGTATTTTTACTGATTATATCAGACCTGAAACTCAGATTTATATTAAATCTCTTTTATAACCTTTTAAATGACCAAAATACCCCTACGGGGCATAATTTGAGTTAAAATTCGTTTTGGGCATAATAGAAGATATCTTACTGATATCACAACATATTTAAGGCATATTAACTTAGGAAACATGTTCATGACTCATTTGGTTACCCGTTACGCACTTTTCGCGTTCGGGTCGGTTTATGTAACTAGTTTACATAAATTAGCCGAAACGGGTCAAACCTTATCATTTTTATCTCAAAATCCAGAATGTGTTTAGTTTACCCTTATTACACAAGTATACAAGCTTGTCGGGTCTAAACTACATTCTAATCCGGTTCTCGCTTAATCATGCGTTTTGAACCGTATCCTCCTTTAAAACTAACCGGTCTAAGCATAGGCTTAATTAAGACCCGTTAGGAATCTAATAGGTTATTAAAAACCTTCGTTCCAGATTTAGGAGCCCAGTAAAAGCTATCTGTACTTGCTGATTTGATATACGGTTGGGATTGAATTTATATTTAGCTCAGGTAAATACTTTTAACTTATTTTCCCTTATACGGGCTTGGGGTACGGTATATAAAATACCGCTTGGTCGGGCATTGAATCTTTAATTGTATGAAGGTTAATTTATTGAAATGACCCGTTTAAATTGTTTTGTTTGCTAAAAACCTTTGGGGGGTTAATGACCATGTCCCGGATATCCTTGGCATCATTTTAAGAAATGGCCACGACCTAAGCACGGGGTGTAGGCGTACACCCGACAGTGCATATATAAATAATAAGGTATAACCGCCGGTTTCGGGAATAACTCGCCGCGGGACTATATCATGTGGTGTGTCTATTAATCTTTAACCCGGTGTCAATCTGGGCTACTGAACGTATAACGAACATGTAATTCTTTTACAAGTTTATATATAAATAATTATCCCAAGTTATAAAATGTTTTGTGCCTTGTGCATTCAAATAAATTTTCTAAACCTTTTTCAAAATGAGTCAGTTAATTGTATTTACCAGTGTAAACTGACGTATTTTCCCAAAAAGGCTAAGTGCAGGTACTAATCGAAATAGGCTGGCCTCTCCTTAGCATCAATAAGAGTCTCGCAAGCTTGGATGCATTTAAGTCTGTTGAACTATGTTTCCTTTATATTTTGATCCGCCTGTGGATCCGTTACAGTCCGTTTTGTGATACTTTGATATTACTAAATATTCGGTTTGTAATGAGATTCATTTTTTGCTTCCGCTGTGCATTTAAAATTGTGTTGTTTGACTATGACGATATCAACTACGTCACGATACTCCCCACCGGGCCCACCGGTAATACGTGGAAATATCAGGGTGTGACAGGTTGGTATCAGAGCCAACATTGAGTGAATTAAACACTAGCCTTTTGTGTTTAATCTCAATGACACAGTAGCACATTCCTTGACCTTCTGAGTCTAGACTTAACATAGGAATGCTTTCATCTCTATTCGGAGAATTATTGCTTTCAATTCTATATTTTAATACGTCGCCAAGCAAAGAAGCCGTAATGGAAATTCTCCCCATTTGAAGCCTAGGGAAGGCCGAGCTTCGTACTGCGACTAGGATTAACGTGCAGCCAAGGAGAAAACATTCAGAAATAAAATGAAGAAGAAACTCCTTTTGCTGAAGTTCGTTTCCTTAGTAGGTCCTTATAAGGGCATACGTATCTTTCAATCCCTTCATGGACAACATCATTTCTTTCAAGTCCCGTTTAGGGCAATTCTGTACCTCCTTTGGAATCATTGGAATGTTTTAACTAAATTTATTTATCATTGCATATGAACATAAAATATGAAATAATAACATTCCTTTTATAACATCTACCATTATAATAAAATGGCAAAATCTAAAAAGGACAAGACCTAGCCCATGTGTCATTTTAAGAACAGGGCCAAGATGGTAATTCCTCAATTAGATTCAGATCCTTATTAACATCTCAATTTAGGATTGTTCTGCGTTAAATAATAAAAAGAATCTTAAAGGTACAACCTAACCTATATGTCATTTCAGACAAGGCCAAGATGGTAGAACCTATTCAAAAGATTGAAATCCTTGTTAACATCTGTAAACATGTTAACATTCCTGGAAAATGTGATTCGATAAAATCGCATAAATCATCCTTATACTGGATTCTCCCGAAATCCCTTCTTATTTTGTGAATGAAGCATCCATTAAGGATGTAATGCTTACGGGCCATATTCATTGTCATATAAGACAAACGACAGTCGTAGCCTACAACTCCCTGTCAAGAAAAGGCAATGAACAACGTTCAAGCCTGAATACCTTGATTCTACAAAATCATGGTTTATAATTTAGAGTTTCCCTTGTGACTTGGCCTTTTTGTGCCATAGTTATATTTCAATTAAATCTAGGATAATTATAATGAAAATCCTGAATAAAATAAATATCATTCCTTTCTTGCTAGTATACATATTAAAAGAGAATCTTAAAAGGTATAACCTAGCTTGAATGTCATTAAAGACCTAGCTATGATGGTAAGACCTGTTTAAAAAGAGATTCAGATCCTTGTTAACACCTGAAAACGTGTTAACACTCCCGACAACAGTGATGCGATAAAATCACACTTGTCCTCTTTATATTAGGAATCTTTTCCAAACCCCTTATTTAGCGTAAATGATCAAGAGGAATCATGGCTAATAAACGTCGAACATGATGAACACATCAAAACATCCATTGAGATGAATACCTTCGGGCAAAGATGTATACATGAAAAAGATAGTTTTATTTCATAACTTCTTGTCAAGACAATGAACTATGAAATTTTCCGATCCAAATGAATCATCGATTATGTTTTAAAATTTCCCTAGTGACAAGGCATCTGTGCCATCAAAAAGTCCTTTGGAACAAGCCCTTGTGCTATATAAAATGTCGGTATGACATTGACAGTCGTGACTTATGTCCCCTGTCTAATAAATATGAAGGATTATATTCCGTTTAAACGCCAAAGATGGATTATTTAAAAACCTAGGCAAAACATGATCAAATAAATTTAATACTATCTATTGGCCTATATGGTTTATTTACACCATGGCTATTTAATCATCAATTCGACAATTCACTATATAATTAAACCAATTATTACTACTTGGTTTGTAGCCTTCAAAGCTTCACCATGGATGACTCATCTGAAGCTCACAATCATCCAGCTGATCAGAATGATGATGCAAGACTGAACTTAACGGGCATCAAGTTACAGGATATGATAGATACAACCGTAAACAAAGCTGTGGACCGGGTATTAAAGGATCATAAGCGAAAGTGCGATAATACCCCAAATAAGGGTTACAAAAAGGGTAAGACCGGTTCAAACTATAACCAGTCCAAGCCAAAGGAGGCAAAACCCAAATGTAAAACCTGTGGGAAGAAGCACTTCAGAAAATGTTTCTATGAACAGACCAGGGGATGTGTCATCTGTAAAGAGATGGATCACAAGACCCATGAATGCAAGGACTTGAAGGACGCCACATGCTACGGTTGTGACGAGAAGGGGCACATAAGGAACCGCTGCCCAAAGAAGGCGACTAAAGGGAAAGGCACTTTAGATTCACAAGCTAAGCCTTGTGGAATTTGTAATAAGGAAGGGCACAAGACTTTGGAGTGCCAAGACATAAAGGACGCAACCTGCTACGGTTGCAATGAAAAAGGGCACATCAAAACTAATTGCCCAAATAAGACCAAGAAGCTTGGGGAGGCTAAGAAGACCAAAGCTGGGGACTCTCAAATAAATGCTCAAGAGGCCATTCAGGATGACAATGCCACAACAGGTACTTTCCTTATCAATGAGGCTCATGCTAGAGTATTATTTGATTCAGGTTCAGATAAGTCTTTCATAGACAATAGATTTTGTAAATTATTAAATCTGCCTGTTAAAACTCTAAGCGTTAAGTATGAAGTAGAATTGGCCTATGGTACCTCAGAGACTGCTTCAGCAATATTAGATGGATGTTTTATATCCATTAGGAACCATTCTTTTCCGCTGTCCTTGTTTCCGTTAAAATAGAGGGACTCGATATAGTGATAGGAATGGATTGGTCGTCTTGTAACCAAGCCCATATTATGGGTGATAAGAAGCAAGTAGTTATCAAGACTCCTTACGGTGAGCCTTTGACAATTCAAGGAGACGCATGGTGCGGATTGCCTAAGCACTTGTTGAATTTAGTATTTAATACCAAAGCTTCGAGTATGGAAAACTCAGAAAGGACAAACAACAGTCGCGATGCTAGAGAGGCGACAAATGTCAATGGTACATCAAATATGAACCTCAATGTTAATGGAGTTAATCTCCAAACTGTAATTGAAGCAGTTGTTAGAAAGGCTATGAGAAAAGTCATGAAAAGGTTCAAGAAGCCAAATGTTGCTCGCTCTAAAACGTATGTCGCTGCTCATGAGAAGAGCTTTATTCATACTTCAAATACGAAGAATAACCCAAACAAAATCATACATGGCAAGGAGCTCCATTCTTTCTAGGATGTACTTAAAAAGTACTTCGTCTCTTGGAAGTCAAGAGACTTCAATAGTAAAAAGGGGCCATCGATTGCAGGAAATTGTAGAATGAAGTAGAAACCGTTAGGTGTATCAGCGGTTATGATGGAAGGGACACATCAAGGTATGCACCGCAGTCATTCAATGGCAATACCCTTAATTAGTGAGGACATTAATGAAGTCCACAAGAAAGGTCCTCTTATACATTATGGGATGGTCCCAGTTTTAAGGACCTTATTAGAAAAATCCATTATCCGCATCACGAAATGGAAAAAGATGGAATAAGAAATTTTCTAACTCTCACTATAAAAGTTCTAGACTATAGACAGTATGTTACAAATTTTAATTCATTGGCTGAGATAGTACCATATTCAATCTACCCAAAAATCTAAGCTTAATGCAAATAAGCTTAATCATTGGTGTTTAGCATCGGCAATAAAAGGGCACATTAAGGTTTCAAAGTCTGCTTATTATAAATCCATAATGGATCTACCTCAGCTACTCACGTTTTAGAGAGTAAGAAATAACCAGTCAAAGCTGAGATTGCCCTAAAATTTGTCAAAGATTTTGCAAGCTAAGTTTAAAAGGATTAAGAATGGAGGCGTTTAACCCTCCTGATGAATGATTAGAGACAGTTCACATTAATAATGACACCAGATAAATCCCTTATTGTGATTTTATTAGTTACGTTTGGTTTCAGATGCTGCTAAGTCTCTCAAAAACCATAAGCTTAGCAAACTTTTAGAAATTTTCCCGTAAGAACCCCATATGTTAAGTGTAAGGTAAAACTTACAGGCGAAATCATAAGAACCATTTCTTCTGTCCCTATCAGAAACCTTCAGTCGTAGAATTTTAGAAGTATACTCTCTTTAGGGAAAGTGCGTCAGCATATATAGTTGATATCTCTTTAATCTCTATCGATTGCGAATACCAGATGGTATGATAAAAGCACCGTATGAGGATTGGTGTATCTTAATATATCCCATAGATTGCTTCCATGCCTGATCAGTATGGAGGTTTAATGCATGGGACCACAAAGATATCCCGATGGTCATATGGTACTAAAGTCAACTAATGGTATTCAAAGAAGATATCCAGAATGGAATTGTCCAAGTAAATGTTCCCGATTAAGGAATTCGTGGAATTGTAACATAAATGTGTCACTTATTTGACACAAGCAATGATGGATGAACTGGAGCCTAAGATATGGAAAATCTCTGGATTATCTTCTCCTAAGATTACCCTGTTTACCTCCTGAGAGGCAAGTAGAGTTAAGATTTATATCCCATTTAGGGCTGTATTATTATGAAATCTCCAAGACGGCTAGTACCATCATTGGAAGAATCGAAACCCTGATTAAGTAAATTTTAAAATAAAGGATTCGTATAGCCTAACTCAATATTCTGAGAATTCGGTATAGTTAATTAAGAAAGACAGTTCATTTTGCTTATGCATTGATTACCGCAACCCTAATTAGGCAACAATTAAGAATTACCATCAACTGCCCAGGATCGTCGATTTGTTTGACTAACGGCAAGGATTAGCTATTCTTTAAAATTAGCTTTAAGCAGTGGTTGGAATAACCATCTCACCTTAAAATGAGCTTATCTATAATAGTTGTCATATAAGTATCAAGGCTGCTCCTTTGGAGACCTTGCATAGATGGAATGTTAAACATCTATTGTTAGACAGAAGATTGGTAAGTCCAATTATCAGGATCTGAAAGTTGCCTTGAAAACAACGAATAAGATCAAACAAATCCATAATCATCTGTAAGTTGCCAGTATTCGGCAGAAAATCAATGATTAATGAAAGTGGCAACCCTCCTAGGTTCGTGTTAAAGAATAAGGTTCAACAAAAGATATCACCCTGGAAAGGTGTGCCAATCTGTTAATTATCGGGCTAGTTAAGCTCTGAATATACAGAATCATTCGAGGGAATCGAATGTATCAAGATCAAATAGTTTATAAGATAAAACCTACTTAAGGAGCTTGGCGGAGCTTGCAATGCATTACACACTAATGATTTAAGGATGTGTTTCGCCAATAAGTCGAGAAGCATTATCATATAATGATATGAAAATTTGTGATATGGTGAGAAACCTGTATCGATTGAGGATCGACAGGTTAAGAAGCTCCAAAAAGGATACATGTACCTATTATAGAGGTCAACTTTGGAGTTTGGAGAGGCTCCAGATATGCTATAGAAGTTAAGTCCATTATGCGACAAAAGTGCTTCCAGGATTTAGCAAATCTCGAGGTCGAGATTTCTTTTAAGGGGGTGAGGATGTAACACCTCGTAAAATCACGTCCAATGATGTATTGACACGTGTAATAAACCCTAATGAAGTCAAACATTGAATTTAAGGGACTAATTTTTTGAAAAATCAAAAACTTTGATTATGAAAGGACTGGAAGTGTTAGCATACCTAAAATAAGTTTCTAAATAACCTCTCACGATATTTATATTCACAAATGAGCCACTTGGCGATCGAGTGTAGCCGTTTGCGTAATAAAGGGGTAAAAGCGTCAACATGTTAATTCTTACCTCTGAGTGACCTTTTAACAAACCGGGAGTTTCATGATATTTGATTATACTCTCGGGAATTCCAAACATTGGCTGTTTAAGGTTTTTATGCCTATAAGTAAAGTTACGCGCAACTTTGCAAGTTAAAGGGACTAAAAGAGTCAATATGTTTAGTTATACCTCTGAATGACCTTTTAGCGAACCCGAAGCATCGTGATGTTTAATAATACTTTCAATAATGCCTAATATGGATTAGATGAGGCTTCAATGCTATTAAATGATGAGATGCGCAAGTTTGCGCAATAGAGGGACCTAAAGCGTCAACTTTTGAATCTACGCCTTTCGGTGACCATTTAAGCAAACGGGAGTGTAGTGATATTTAAGTATATGCTTAGGAATTCCCATTATGGGCCATGGAAGGCTTGGATATCATTAAACGACATTTCGCACTGCTTTGTGCGATTAAAGGACTATTTGCGTCAAACTGCAAAAGTATGTCGATTCGTATAGAATCGGACCTTCCGAAATATGACCTTAAGTTAAACATGCCCTAATTATCCCTTACCTAGCTTAGAAATAGGCTTAGAGGTGTTTCATGCGCAAAAATAAACTTTTAAGTCATGCAGGGACTAAAAGTGTCAAAAAGTGCACAAGTTTGCATTTTCGCGCATATCTTGCATTCTGAATATATCCGGACACCCAAAAATTTATGTAACCACTAAAATATTCTATTTTAATGTTTGGCTAGATAAAATTCCATTCGTCGCGTAATTTGGATCGTTTTTCGCGTTCGTTCGTGTTTCGTCGTAATTAGCCGAACAACGTGACCGTACGACCAAACGAACCGACATCCGGCTTGTTTTTGAGCATGTTTCATGTTCCCTATGTTTGGGTATCATTGTAGAGCCTTAAAAATGGGGTTAACAGGGTTTAAACGTGTCAAAACGCATCAAAAATCAAGTTCGGGGACTCAGGGGCCTGTTCTGCCATTTTACCAAACTTTCTGCCAGCAAGCATGGTCCTTACGGACCGTAAGGGACCACATACGGTCTGTAAAGCATCAACAGACCAGCAGAATGTTGTTTTCAGCTGTTTCCAGCTGTTCCAGCTGTTTGTGAGTGTTGCAAATGGTTTTCTAAGCAATCTATGGGCTCCCATGGTTTTGTAAATCAATGGGCTCGAGGTGTACGGCTGAGATTAAAGCTCGGGAATCGAGGAACGATCCTAACGGCTCTCAAAAACCTATAAATACCCCCCTTGATCATGGCTCTCCTTGCTCATTCACTTTCTTTCTTGCTCCAACACTCAAATCTGAGGATCCTGATCAAGGGAGTCTCCTTTTGAGTTACCTTCAGTCCATTGGACCCTTGTACGTGTCCTTTCGTGCTTAGTTTAAATTATTTAGCGTTTATAGCCGAAAAGTCAAGCGTTGGCGATAAACGCTTTGACTTTTAAACGGTTGAGCTATGGTTCGCTACAAACATGGCTACGTGACCGTAATTAGGTAGGTGTTAAACCCTCAAAAGGGCACTTCCTAATTACCACGTTTACTTAGTTAAATTGTCGGGTCAAATAAAAGTCAAACAAGTTAGTTTTAAATAAAATTCATAACTATTAATATAGAAGCCATAGAAATTAGTTTTCTTATTTTAATAACTTGGTAAATATTAGTTGAACATGTCTAAGCATGTTCAACCCGACAATTCTAAGTATAGGCTCGGTTCACAACCGAAAGTCGCAAAGTTTGAACTTTGCTTTGACTTTCAGTTCTGACCCGATTTAGCTTAGTTTAGATATGTCTTAGGATTCCTTTAGGACCATGTTATAGGTTGGTGTAACCCTCTGAGGTTATACAACTTGGTTCCTTAGTTATCCGATTCATATGCATGTTTCCGTTAATGCCTAAATGTTGACTATTATGCCCTTTTAACCTTAAAACGAAAATTTTGAAAATGTGAGAGGATAGAAACCTTCATTACTGATTTATAAACTTGTCTCTAAAATTTGACATCAGTTTGAGGTCTAGATTAGGAGTTATGCTCATTAGCGTAAATGAAAAGCTTTTTATTAATTAAACGGCATAATTAACATAAAGCCTATCTAAACCCAATTTTGATACCAAACTTCTTACCTACTGATATAAAATAATATTTTGGGATTTTTGAAGATTTTTATTTATTTTAGGCTGAGCATAATATAGGGTTCTAGGCTTGATTCGGTAATTGCCGGTTTTGCCATTTTGGCTTATAAATTGAGTTTTACAAAACATTTTGACCCCAAACCTTTTGCTACTGATTTTATAAGATAAATAAAATATTTTAAGCTTCCTGGAATGATAAAAATATCAGTTTTTCTTTAAAAACCCAGAAATCGCTTAAAACCGCCTTTTTACGTGTTTTAAGCGCATAGTATGTATTAAAACTATTTTAAATATATAAGACTTGATACCTACTGATATTTCAAGTAAATTATTATACATTAGCAGTAAGCAAAAGTTTTAAACTCAGATTTCCAGATTTGACCTTTAAACCTTAGGTGAAATTACCAAAATGCCTTTCGGTGCATAGTTTGGTTATAAATGATAAATTTCACATATATGTAATACCCTACTGATATAACTTATTTAAAATAAGTATTTTTACTAATTATATCACACCTGAAACTCAGATTTATATTAAATCTCTTTTATAACCTTTTAAATGACCAAAATACCCCTACGGGGCATAATTTGAGTTAAAATTCATTTTGGGCATAATAGAAGATATCTTACTGATATCACAACATATTTAAGGCATATTAACTTAGGAAACATGTTCATGACTCATTTGATTACCCGTTACGCACTTTTTGCGTTCGGATCGGTTTATGTAACTAGTTTGCATAAATTAGCCGAAACGGGTCAAACCTTATCATTTTTATCTCAAAATCCAGAATGTGTTTAGTTTACCCTTATTACACAAGTATACAAGCTTGTTGGGTCTAAACCACATTCTAATCCGGTTCTCGCTTAATCATGCGTTTTGAACCGTATCCTCCTTTAAAACTAACCGGTCTAAGCATAGGCTTAATTAAGACCCGTTAGGAATCTAATAGGTTATTAAAAACCTTCGTTCCAGATTTAGGAGCCCAGTAAAAGCTATCTGTACTTGCTGATTTGATATACGGCTAGGATTGAATTTATATTTAGTTCATGTAAATACTTTTAATTTATTTTCCCTTATACGGGTTTGGGGTACGGTATATAAAATACCGCTTGGTCGGGCATTGAATCTTTAATCGTATGAATGTTAATTTATTGAAATGACCCGTTTAAATTGTTTTGTTTGCTTAAAACCTTTGGGGGGTTAATGACCATGTCCCGAATATCCTTGGCATCATTTTAAGAAATAGCCACGTCCTAAGCACGGGGTGTAGGCGTACACCCGACAGTGCATATATAGATAATAAGGTATAACCGTCGGTTTCGGGAATAACTTGCCGCGGGACTATATCATGTGGTGTGTCTATTATCCTTTAACCCGGTGTCAATCCGGGCTACTGAACGTATAACGAACATGTAATTCTTTTACAAGTTTATATATAAATAATTATCCCAAGTTATAAAATGTTTTGTGCCTTGTGCATTCAAATAAATTTTCTAAACCTTTTTCAAAATGAGTCAGTTAATTGTATTTACCAGTGTAAACTGACGTATTTTCCCAAAAAGGCTAAGTGCAGGTACTAATCGAAATAGGCTGGCCTCTCCTTAGCATCAATAAGAGTCTCGCAAGCTTGGATGCATTTAAGTCTGTTGAACTATGTTTCCTTTATATTTTGATCCGCCTGTGGATCCGTTACAGTCCGTTTTGTGATACTTTGATATTACTAAATATTCGGTTTGTAATGAGATTCATTTTTTGCTTCCGCTGTGCATTTAAAATTGTGTTGTTTGACTATGACGATATCAACTACGTCACGATACTCCCCACCGGGCCCACCGGTAATACGTGGAAATATCAGGGTGTGACAGGTTGGTATCAGAGCCAACATTGAGTGAATTAAACACTAGCCTTTTGTGTTTAATCTCAATGACACAGTAGCACATTCCTTGACCTTCTGAGTCTAGACTTAACATAGGAATGCTTTCATCTCTATTCGGAGAATTATTGCTTTCAATTCTATATTTTAATACGTCGCCAAGCAAAGAAGCCGTAATGGAAATTCTCCCCATTTGAAGCCTAGGGAAGGCCGAGCTTCGTACTGCGACTAGGATTAACGTGCAGCCAAGGAGAAAACATTCAGAAATAAAATGAAGAAGAAACTCCTTTTGCTGAAGTTCGTTTCCTTAGTAGGTCCTTATAAGGGCATACGTATCTTTCAATCCCTTCATGGACAACATCATTTCTTTCAAGTCCCGTTTAGGGCAATTCTGTACCTCCTTTGGAATCATTGGAATGTTTTAACTAAATTTATTTATCATTGCATATGAACATAAAATATGAAATAATAACATTCCTTTTATAACATCTACCATTATAATAAAATGGCAAAATCTAAAAAGGACAAGACCTAGCCCATGTGTCATTTTAAGAACAGGGCCAAGATGGTAATTCCTCAATTAGATTCAGATCCTTATTAACATCTCAATTTAGGATTGTTCTGCGTTAAATAATAAAAAGAATCTTAAAGGTACAACCTAACCTATATGTCATTTCAGACAAGGCCAAGATGGTAGAACCTATTCAAAAGATTGAAATCCTTGTTAACATCTGTAAACATGTTAACATTCCTGGAAAATGTGATTCGATAAAATCGCATAAATCATCCTTATACTGGATTCTCCCGAAATCCCTTCTTATTTTGTGAATGAAGCATCCATTAAGGATGTAATGCTTACGGGCCATATTCATTGTCATATAAGACAAACGACAGTCGTAGCCTACAACTCCCTGTCAAGAAAAGGCAATGAACAACGTTCAAGCCTGAATACCTTGATTCTACAAAATCATGGTTTATAATTTAGAGTTTCCCTTGTGACTTGGCCTTTTTGTGCCATAGTTATATTTCAATTAAATCTAGGATAATTATAATGAAAATCCTGAATAAAATAAATATCATTCCTTTCTTGCTAGTATACATATTAAAAGAGAATCTTAAAAGGTATAACCTAGCTTGAATGTCATTAAAGACCTAGCTATGATGGTAAGACCTGTTTAAAAAGAGATTCAGATCCTTGTTAACACCTGAAAACGTGTTAACACTCCCGACAACAGTGATGCGATAAAATCACACTTGTCCTCTTTATATTAGGAATCTTTTCCAAACCCCTTATTTAGCGTAAATGATCAAGAGGAATCATGGCTAATAAACGTCGAACATGATGAACACATCAAAACATCCATTGAGATGAATACCTTCGGGCAAAGATGTATACATGAAAAAGATAGTTTTATTTCATAACTTCTTGTCAAGACAATGAACTATGAAATTTTCCGATCCAAATGAATCATCGATTATGTTTTAAAATTTCCCTAGTGACAAGGCATCTGTGCCATCAAAAAGTCCTTTGGAACAAGCCCTTGTGCTATATAAAATGTCGGTATGACATTGACAGTCGTGACTTATGTCCCCTGTCTAATAAATATGAAGGATTATATTCCGTTTAAACGCCAAAGATGGATTATTTAAAAACCTAGGCAAAACATGATCAAATAAATTTAATACTATCTATTGGCCTATATGGTTTATTTACACCATGGCTATTTAATCATCAATTCGACAATTCACTATATAATTAAACCAATTATTACTACTTGGTTTGTAGCCTTCAAAGCTTCACCATGGATGACTCATCTGAAGCTCACAATCATCCAGCTGATCAGAATGATGATGCAAGACTGAACTTAACGGGCATCAAGTTACAGGATATGATAGATACAACCGTAAACAAAGCTGTGGACCGGGTATTAAAGGATCATAAGCGAAAGTGCGATAATACCCCAAATAAGGGTTACAAAAAGGGTAAGACCGGTTCAAACTATAACCAGTCCAAGCCAAAGGAGGCAAAACCCAAATGTAAAACCTGTGGGAAGAAGCACTTCAGAAAATGTTTCTATGAACAGACCAGGGGATGTGTCATCTGTAAAGAGATGGATCACAAGACCCATGAATGCAAGGACTTGAAGGACGCCACATGCTACGGTTGTGACGAGAAGGGGCACATAAGGAACCGCTGCCCAAAGAAGGCGACTAAAGGGAAAGGCACTTTAGATTCACAAGCTAAGCCTTGTGGAATTTGTAATAAGGAAGGGCACAAGACTTTGGAGTGCCAAGACATAAAGGACGCAACCTGCTACGGTTGCAATGAAAAAGGGCACATCAAAACTAATTGCCCAAATAAGACCAAGAAGCTTGGGGAGGCTAAGAAGACCAAAGCTGGGGACTCTCAAATAAATGCTCAAGAGGCCATTCAGGATGACAATGCCACAACAGGTACTTTCCTTATCAATGAGGCTCATGCTAGAGTATTATTTGATTCAGGTTCAGATAAGTCTTTCATAGACAATAGATTTTGTAAATTATTAAATCTGCCTGTTAAAACTCTAAGCGTTAAGTATGAAGTAGAATTGGCCTATGGTACCTCAGAGACTGCTTCAGCAATATTAGATGGATGTTTTATATCCATTAGGAACCATTCTTTTCCGCTGTCCTTGTTTCCGTTAAAATAGAGGGACTCGATATAGTGATAGGAATGGATTGGTCGTCTTGTAACCAAGCCCATATTATGGGTGATAAGAAGCAAGTAGTTATCAAGACTCCTTACGGTGAGCCTTTGACAATTCAAGGAGACGCATGGTGCGGATTGCCTAAGCACTTGTTGAATTTAGTATTTAATACCAAAGCTTCGAGTATGGAAAACTCAGAAAGGACAAACAACAGTCGCGATGCTAGAGAGGCGACAAATGTCAATGGTACATCAAATATGAACCTCAATGTTAATGGAGTTAATCTCCAAACTGTAATTGAAGCAGTTGTTAGAAAGGCTATGAGAAAAGTCATGAAAAGGTTCAAGAAGCCAAATGTTGCTCGCTCTAAAACGTATGTCGCTGCTCATGAGAAGAGCTTTATTCATACTTCAAATACGAAGAATAACCCAAACAAAATCATACATGGCAAGGAGCTCCATTCTTTCTAGGATGTACTTAAAAAGTACTTCGTCTCTTGGAAGTCAAGAGACTTCAATAGTAAAAAGGGGCCATCGATTGCAGGAAATTGTAGAATGAAGTAGAAACCGTTAGGTGTATCAGCGGTTATGATGGAAGGGACACATCAAGGTATGCACCGCAGTCATTCAATGGCAATACCCTTAATTAGTGAGGACATTAATGAAGTCCACAAGAAAGGTCCTCTTATACATTATGGGATGGTCCCAGTTTTAAGGACCTTATTAGAAAAATCCATTATCCGCATCACGAAATGGAAAAAGATGGAATAAGAAATTTTCTAACTCTCACTATAAAAGTTCTAGACTATAGACAGTATGTTACAAATTTTAATTCATTGGCTGAGATAGTACCATATTCAATCTACCCAAAAATCTAAGCTTAATGCAAATAAGCTTAATCATTGGTGTTTAGCATCGGCAATAAAAGGGCACATTAAGGTTTCAAAGTCTGCTTATTATAAATCCATAATGGATCTACCTCAGCTACTCACGTTTTAGAGAGTAAGAAATAACCAGTCAAAGCTGAGATTGCCCTAAAATTTGTCAAAGATTTTGCAAGCTAAGTTTAAAAGGATTAAGAATGGAGGCGTTTAACCCTCCTGATGAATGATTAGAGACAGTTCACATTAATAATGACACCAGATAAATCCCTTATTGTGATTTTATTAGTTACGTTTGGTTTCAGATGCTGCTAAGTCTCTCAAAAACCATAAGCTTAGCAAACTTTTAGAAATTTTCCCGTAAGAACCCCATATGTTAAGTGTAAGGTAAAACTTACAGGCGAAATCATAAGAACCATTTCTTCTGTCCCTATCAGAAACCTTCAGTCGTAGAATTTTAGAAGTATACTCTCTTTAGGGAAAGTGCGTCAGCATATATAGTTGATATCTCTTTAATCTCTATCGATTGCGAATACCAGATGGTATGATAAAAGCACCGTATGAGGATTGGTGTATCTTAATATATCCCATAGATTGCTTCCATGCCTGATCAGTATGGAGGTTTAATGCATGGGACCACAAAGATATCCCGATGGTCATATGGTACTAAAGTCAACTAATGGTATTCAAAGAAGATATCCAGAATGGAATTGTCCAAGTAAATGTTCCCGATTAAGGAATTCGTGGAATTGTAACATAAATGTGTCACTTATTTGACACAAGCAATGATGGATGAACTGGAGCCTAAGATATGGAAAATCTCTGGATTATCTTCTCCTAAGATTACCCTGTTTACCTCCTGAGAGGCAAGTAGAGTTAAGATTTATATCCCATTTAGGGCTGTATTATTATGAAATCTCCAAGACGGCTAGTACCATCATTGGAAGAATCGAAACCCTGATTAAGTAAATTTTAAAATAAAGGATTCGTATAGCCTAACTCAATATTCTGAGAATTCGGTATAGTTAATTAAGAAAGACAGTTCATTTTGCTTATGCATTGATTACCGCAACCCTAATTAGGCAACAATTAAGAATTACCATCAACTGCCCAGGATCGTCGATTTGTTTGACTAACGGCAAGGATTAGCTATTCTTTAAAATTAGCTTTAAGCAGTGGTTGGAATAACCATCTCACCTTAAAATGAGCTTATCTATAATAGTTGTCATATAAGTATCAAGGCTGCTCCTTTGGAGACCTTGCATAGATGGAATGTTAAACATCTATTGTTAGACAGAAGATTGGTAAGTCCAATTATCAGGATCTGAAAGTTGCCTTGAAAACAACGAATAAGATCAAACAAATCCATAATCATCTGTAAGTTGCCAGTATTCGGCAGAAAATCAATGATTAATGAAAGTGGCAACCCTCCTAGGTTCGTGTTAAAGAATAAGGTTCAACAAAAGATATCACCCTGGAAAGGTGTGCCAATCTGTTAATTATCGGGCTAGTTAAGCTCTGAATATACAGAATCATTCGAGGGAATCGAATGTATCAAGATCAAATAGTTTATAAGATAAAACCTACTTAAGGAGCTTGGCGGAGCTTGCAATGCATTACACACTAATGATTTAAGGATGTGTTTCGCCAATAAGTCGAGAAGCATTATCATATAATGATATGAAAATTTGTGATATGGTGAGAAACCTGTATCGATTGAGGATCGACAGGTTAAGAAGCTCCAAAAAGGATACATGTACCTATTATAGAGGTCAACTTTGGAGTTTGGAGAGGCTCCAGATATGCTATAGAAGTTAAGTCCATTATGCGACAAAAGTGCTTCCAGGATTTAGCAAATCTCGAGGTCGAGATTTCTTTTAAGGGGGTGAGGATGTAACACCTCGTAAAATCACGTCCAATGATGTATTGACACGTGTAATAAACCCTAATGAAGTCAAACATTGAATTTAAGGGACTAATTTTTTGAAAAATCAAAAACTTTGATTATGAAAGGACTGGAAGTGTTAGCATACCTAAAATAAGTTTCTAAATAACCTCTCACGATATTTATATTCACAAATGAGCCACTTGGCGATCGAGTGTAGCCGTTTGCGTAATAAAGGGGTAAAAGCGTCAACATGTTAATTCTTACCTCTGAGTGACCTTTTAACAAACCGGGAGTTTCATGATATTTGATTATACTCTCGGGAATTCCAAACATTGGCTGTTTAAGGTTTTTATGCCTATAAGTAAAGTTACGCGCAACTTTGCAAGTTAAAGGGACTAAAAGAGTCAATATGTTTAGTTATACCTCTGAATGACCTTTTAGCGAACCCGAAGCATCGTGATGTTTAATAATACTTTCAATAATGCCTAATATGGATTAGATGAGGCTTCAATGCTATTAAATGATGAGATGCGCAAGTTTGCGCAATAGAGGGACCTAAAGCGTCAACTTTTGAATCTACGCCTTTCGGTGACCATTTAAGCAAACGGGAGTGTAGTGATATTTAAGTATATGCTTAGGAATTCCCATTATGGGCCATGGAAGGCTTGGATATCATTAAACGACATTTCGCACTGCTTTGTGCGATTAAAGGACTATTTGCGTCAAACTGCAAAAGTATGTCGATTCGTATAGAATCGGACCTTCCGAAATATGACCTTAAGTTAAACATGCCCTAATTATCCCTTACCTAGCTTAGAAATAGGCTTAGAGGTGTTTCATGCGCAAAAATAAACTTTTAAGTCATGCAGGGACTAAAAGTGTCAAAAAGTGCACAAGTTTGCATTTTCGCGCATATCTTGCATTCTGAATATATCCGGACACCCAAAAATTTATGTAACCACTAAAATATTCTATTTTAATGTTTGGCTAGATAAAATTCCATTCGTCGCGTAATTTGGATCGTTTTTCGCGTTCGTTCGTGTTTCGTCGTAATTAGCCGAACAACGTGACCGTACGACCAAACGAACCGACATCCGGCTTGTTTTTGAGCATGTTTCATGTTCCCTATGTTTGGGTATCATTGTAGAGCCTTAAAAATGGGGTTAACAGGGTTTAAACGTGTCAAAACGCATCAAAAATCAAGTTCGGGGACTCAGGGGCCTGTTCTGCCATTTTACCAAACTTTCTGCCAGCAAGCATGGTCCTTACGGACCGTAAGGGACCACATACGGTCTGTAAAGCATCAACAGACCAGCAGAATGTTGTTTTCAGCTGTTTCCAGCTGTTCCAGCTGTTTGTGAGTGTTGCAAATGGTTTTCTAAGCAATCTATGGGCTCCCATGGTTTTGTAAATCAATGGGCTCGAGGTGTACGGCTGAGATTAAAGCTCGGGAATCGAGGAACGATCCTAACGGCTCTCAAAAACCTATAAATACCCCCCTTGATCATGGCTCTCCTTGCTCATTCACTTTCTTTCTTGCTCCAACACTCAAATCTGAGGATCCTGATCAAGGGAGTCTCCTTTTGAGTTACCTTCAGTCCATTGGACCCTTGTACGTGTCCTTTCGTGCTTAGTTTAAATTATTTAGCGTTTATAGCCGAAAAGTCAAGCGTTGGCGATAAACGCTTTGACTTTTAAACGGTTGAGCTATGGTTCGCTACAAACATGGCTACGTGACCGTAATTAGGTAGGTGTTAAACCCTCAAAAGGGCACTTCCTAATTACCACGTTTACTTAGTTAAATTGTCGGGTCAAATAAAAGTCAAACAAGTTAGTTTTAAATAAAATTCATAACTATTAATATAGAAGCCATAGAAATCAGTTTTCTTATTTTAATAACTTGGTAAATATTAGTTGAACATGTCTAAGCATAGTGATCCGATACTAGGTGCCACTTGATTCCTTGATTGCCCGAGCTTGTTAGTTCACTTAAATCGAGGACACCTTGCAATCTCAAGTGAGTACATAGATCCCCTCTTTTCCGTTTTTGAAATGTTTTGCGGTGATTCATATGTGCTAAACGATTTCAAGTTTTCTAAAACGACTGTTATGGTTTATATTAAACACAACGATTTAAATTATATGAACAAACTTGTTGGGGCGTTGGTCGAAAGACAATTGAATGACATTCATTAACTATTTTTAAGCTGACCAGTAGTACGTTATGGTACCATAGGATATTATGATACCATAAGATCTGACAAATCCCGTTATCGGACTTTCACCATGGTTATGGGGGTAATGTGGGTAACGACAGAACCTGATGATTGTTAACTTACCTTTGGTGGTTTGTTAGTACGAGTTAAACGATTAAGACGAGTCACACAGGTTTGAATGCATTCAATAAAACGAACAAAAGTTAGTTTTTCACAATTTAAACACGAACCACTGGAACTATTGAACTATGTGAACTATTTGAACTATGTGAACCACTGGAACTATCTGAACTATGTGAACTATTTGAACTATGTGAACCACTGGAACTATCTGAACTATGTGAAAGATTTGAACTATTGAACCATTGGAACTATCTGAACTATGTGAAAGATTTGAACTATTGAACCATTGGAACTATCTGAACTATGTGAAAGATTTGAACTATTGAACCATTGGAACTATTTGATCTATGTGAACTATTTGAACGATTGGAACTATTTGAACTATTGAACGATTGGGTTATGGTAAATGATTAGGTTACGGGGCAGGTGTAATGTGATAAAAGCATGGTGGATACGCCGCTGGTACTTCCTATATATAAGTGCTTTTAACACATTACATGTCGTTGCGTTATCTAGATCACTTGGACAAATGTTTTCAAAACGAAATTACACTACAAGGTTTACTTAAAGATATAAACCATACAATGTTTACTTTCAACGACGATTTACTACTTGGTTTACAAAGACAAATGCTTTCAGTTAAGATTCATGGCTACAATGGTTTTGGTTTATACATATATCAACTTGTAAAAGTTGATAGAAACATACTACAATATCAAACTCTTTTGTTTTCAAGGTACACACTCGACAACTCTCGTAGTTGGACGAGGTATTGCAATATGAACTCAAGGCAATGAATCTGACACACTCACAAAACCTATGTACTCGCCGTCATTTTTATGCTGACATATTTTCACATATGTTTCAGGGACCGTAGTTTGATGATGTTTGATGATGATTATGATGCATGCTCACATAGAGATGGACGAGGTCTTAGTGACTTAATAACAATGAAGGACAATATGTTCATATTTTGCTTTTAATATTTGAGACAATGTAATAAGCTTAATTCAATAAAACGAAACTTCAATCCATGTGTTGTGAAACAATGATTTTGTCTCTCCACTCCCCGACGTTTCCGCCGCGGTTTGTTGTTTTGACGCGGTCGGGGTGTGACAAAACGCAAAACAAATGAACCGATATCAACTAAACAACATCATATTCATTTTCATTGTTTTTTTATCGATGTAAGGGTATCTCTTTCGATTACTACAGCCAGTGGCGGATCTAAAATATTCTTATAGGGGAAACGTTTCAGAAAAAAAGTAACGAAATCTAAAAAAGGTCATTTTTTTTTTAAAGTTACACTACCGCCGAGCGTCAAGGGGTAGCAGGGGCTACCCCTATTTACAAGCTATACCCGCCACTAACTACAGCGAGTGTCGGTACCGTAGCGAATCGAACAGATAATGACCAAATTCCCGCCGCGAAGCGCGGGGAAAAACTCACTAGTATACATGTGAATAGATAGTTGTCATGAACAATAAATTAAAATTTTTAAGTTTTGTCTCTTAATTTTTAGTAATATTTTATTTAGTATTCATTTCATTTTTTTAATAATAAATAGTAATTGACAATTCTTATGCTTTTTTTATTAATGGTATTTTATTGCATTCAAATTGATTTTTTTCTATTTTTAACATTCCAAGTTATTTGCATGCGTCCTGTGATGGTACGTTACCTCGGGCATTAGATCAATATCGGTTTGTTACAATACTGGTATGATTAATGCATTCGACATAGAAATCACCATGTGTTTTACATCGTCCGAAAATGATCAAATCAAACACCGGTACCGACACCGATGTTCTTTGAACGGTATTGATCGGTACCGATGTTGTTTGGTACGGTATGCTAGTGATGCGTTGTTAGATTATCGAAAAAACAACAAAAATAAATAGGGGTACCGAACCGATGTTGTTCGCTCGGTTTTCGTTCAATTAACTACGGTAGCGACACGATATTTATTATCAAACCAAGAATCATAAAAAATAATACATAATGGTACCGATGTTGTTTGTTCCGGTATGGTATGGTAGCGATATGGTCTTAGCTTATCGAAAGCAAAAACAATAAAACTAAATATTGGTACCGATATACATGTTCAGTCGGTTTCGATTCGATTTGGCACAATAGCCGTTTTCAAAAAAAAGTTTATACGCAAACCAACTAAACTAAGTTTACGGCACAATAGTCGTTTTCAAAACAACATTAGTATCGGTATCAATATTTGTTTTTATTGTTTTCGATCGATGTAAGGTTTTCTCTTTCGATTACTATAGCGAGTGTTGGTACCGTAACAAACCGAATAGATATAAACCTTTTATGAATACTAATCAATATTTTATTAATAGCATTTACTATAGGTTCTATGAATACTAATCAATATTTTATTAATAGCATTTACTATAGGTTCTTAAGTTTTTCATTTGAACCCCTCAAATAAGAGAGGATGTATTGAAATGTAAAAAAGCATGGATGGTAGTAATGAAACGGAATGTTATAACTTAAGTTTTTGAGTTAATTACACATATAGTTCTTGTTATTTATTGAAAGTAACACCTTTGAGTACTAACTTATTTCTTTAACAGCTTTAGGTTCTATGTTTCGATTTTATAACACCTTTGAGTATTAAGGCTAAATGTCATTAATTTTTTCTATTAAATCAAAGTAAAATCACTAAACTACCCTTATATAATTTTCTGTTAGTAATCAAAGATGTTACCTTCAATAAACTATAAGAACCATATGTGTAATTAACTCTAAAAAAATATAAAAACTCATTATGTTTGTAAACACTAATATTATAAAATATGCTACATAAAAATATTTCATATTTATATTTCTAAAATACATACAATTACCAAAGAGTTATAAAATATGTTACGTTTATTTGCCAAAATGTTGTACTTTCCATTTCAAACAATATACTTGCCCTTTTAGTATGAAATGAAATTGAGTTATCTAAATATTGTCACAATTAATCGTTATGAAGTCTCTTGCAATCTTGTTTTCGCCTCACTCTGATATTTCCGCCATCGGTTAGGGTGTGACGGATTGGTATCAGAGCCATAACTATAAGAAATTAGGAAAAAATTGCTATGATTTGACCTAGTCTATAGTTTAAGAACCATTCTTGCGTATATGCTTAAAATACTTAAATTCGTCCTACTTTGCTTCTCATCTTATCTTTTGTCTTAAATATACAATTCTTTCCTAAGACGAACTATAATACACACATGAAGATGCGAAGACACTCTTATTTCACAAACAAGACGATCTCACCAAAATAGGCATGAAAACCCTCCCTTTTGGTGAAAACCCTCAATCCGCGTTTATCGATTTTTCACGAAACTGTACCATCAAGTTAGGAGTGACATCCATACCTTGATGGAGAATTTCCATTTCACATTCTAGTGGACCCTTACCAACGAGTCGAAATTTATCTCCTTACCTTGTTTGGTAAGTACCAACCACGTTTAGAGAACGATGTTATCAATTTAGGGGTGATACCTACATCTTGATAACTAGTCCACACTCCTCGATTTTCAATCTCGCTAAAGTCTCGAACTTTCGTTTGACTTGGGACATGTAATAACCGGAATGGTGAATACCGTTAACCGAAATTTCGGCCAGAGTATTCTACCTATTAGGCCAAAGCATGCTTCCCAAACTCAAAGGAGTTTTCGATCACTTTGGAAAAGTCTTAGTTTCGTTTCGAGACACTCTAAGTTTTACATTGAATCTCTTTTATGTTATATCAATTTTAAGGTTTTTTACATTTGATACGTTTCTCCTTTCAAAATCGAAGATACGAATCGCACTTTACTCGTAATCTCAAACAATAATAAATCCCCGTGAACATACTATAGTTACAATCTTTTTGTCATTATTTGTGATTATACAATGTAAATTCTTGTTATGCTTATGTGAACTACTTGAAACTTACGTTTTACGTGACATATTACATGCCAAATTATACATGTTATTTTCAAAATACGCTATGATCAAGTCTCATCCTTCTCTTTAATCAACCTTATAGATGTCTTACAACTGCCACTTAAACTCCAAGAAGGGTTCCAAGTCAAGCTCTAACAAAAAGAAGCTTTTGTTCATGGCTAAGCAAATGGCCCAAGAGATACCCGACACTGTGAGCAAAATCAACGCCTCCAATACCCCAAACTCTTCGGTTGATTCTAAAATCAACCAACCTGAGCCAACCTCGTTTAACTACAAACACTTCGCTGCTTGCAACCCTCTAACATTCACGGCAATAAAGGTGCCACCAAAATTCTTGAGTGGTTCGATAGCGTTGAGATGACCTTTATTAATAGTAAGTGTCCCGAACACTTGAAAACATGAAGCACAACCGGCGTCTTCCAGTCGAGGGCTCTCGACTGGTGGACAAACGAGCACAATATCCGTAGCAACGAAGAAGCCTACGCCCTCCTTTGGGCCGAAGTTAAACAAATGATGCTAGCAGAATTTTGTCCTCCGCACGAGCAACAAAAGCTTGAGGAAGAATTTAGGCACCTCAAACAAGTGGGTGATGATAACCTCGGTTACACCACCCACTTCAAACAGTTAAGCATCATTGTTCCCCATATTGTTAGCACGCCCTAACGTGTGATTAGGAAATACCTCCAAGGTCTTCCTCCCTCCATCCGCAACGTTATTCAAGCCACTAGACCCGACACCATAAAGTTAGTCTACCGTCTAGCAGCTAGCCTTAATGAAAACCGAGTGAGTAATAGGCACTCCTCACCCAAAACCACCACCAAATCCATCAATCAAGCCACCACCGAACCCAAAGACCCCAAATCTCAGCTGCGAAACAACAATGGCAAGAAACGAAAGTTTCAAAGCCAGAGTTGCAACGCTATCACACCCGTTAACAACCACAGTCCCTCGCAAGAAAACGCTAGAAAGCCTTACACTAGGACTCATCCCAAGTGGTACATGTGTCACTACCATCACCCAACTAACACCGCATGCCGCCATTGCACGACTTGCAATCAGTTTGGGCATTTCGCTGCTACCTGCTGAAATGGCCCCGCGCCACAAGGCAATCAAGTTCAAGGACCACCCCAAAACCAAAACCGTTAAGTACCCGCAAACAATGGTAGATCTTGCTACAAGTGCGGTGATCCTACTCACATTCGGCCTCAATATCCGCAAGTCAATCAAGAGCAACAACAACAACAACCTCGTGGACGCTCCTTCAACATCAACGTGAAGCAAGCGCAGAACGAAAATGAAGTCGTGAATGGTACGTTCTTTGTAAACGATTTTTATGCTTTATTACTATTTGATACTGGTGCAAATAAAAGTTTGTATCCGTGGAATTCGAACCAATGCTTAATTGTATACGCTATAAACTTCCAAAATCATTCACCGTCAAAGTAGCCAATGGCTAATCAATCATCGTTGACTCCGTCCTCCGCGATTGCATTCTCACTCTTAACGATCACGAGTTTCCTATCGATCTCATACCCATGCAATTGGGTAGTTTTGATATCATAGTAGGCATGGATTGGCTTCGTAAGAACCATGCTGAAATCGCTTGCCACAAAAAGTTCGTTCAACTTCCTCTTCCGTTCGGTGACACATTGCACGTCCACGACGAAAAGCCTTCAAAAGGTCTTAAACTCATGTCGTGCACCCAAGCAAACAAGTAATTACGTAAAGAGTACCTTCCCTTTCTGGCCCATGTTGTGGAAGAGAAAGGTAAGGGAAAAGGCGTAAGTGATGTTCCAGTGGTGTGTGATTTCCCTGATGTTTTTCCCCAAAGACCTACCTGGTCCTCCTCCTCCTCGTTCTGTCGATTTTCGTATTGACCTCATTCCCGATGCTACACCCATTGCTAAATCTCCTTAACATCTCGCACCTTCGGAGATGCAAGAGCTATCGAGCTAACTTCAAGAATTACTTAATAAAGGCTTCACACGCCATAGCACTTCTCCTTAGGGTGCTCCGGTTCTCTTCGTTAAAAAGAATGATGGATCCTTTCGGATGTGCATCGATTATCGTGAACTCAAAAACTCATCATCAAGAACCGTTATCCTCTTCCTCACATAGACGGCCTTTTTTATCAACTCCAAGGTGCAACATGCTTTTCAAAAATCGATCTTCGTTCTGGTTACCATCAACTTCGATTCCTCGAAGAGGATATTCCAAAAACCACGTTTTGTACTTGGTACGATCACTACGAGTTCGTGGTCATGCCTTTCGGTTTGACCAATGCAACCGCGATATTCCTGGATTTGATGAACTGTGTGTGTAAGTTATACTTGGACAGCTTTGTGATCGTATTCATAGACGACATTCTCATCTATTCCAAAACCCAAGCCGAACACGAGCAACACTTGCGTCTAATCCTCGAACTCATATGTGTCGAGCAACTATATGCCAAATTCTCCAAGTGTAAATTTTGGATAAAAAAAGTTCAATTTCTCGGCCACGTCGTGAACGGGCAAGGTTTTCACGTTGATCTCGCCAAAATCGAAGCCGTAAAAAATTGGGTCGCACCAAAGTCTCTGTCCGAAATTCGTTCCTTCCTTGGATTGGCCGGTTACTACCACCGATTCATCTACAAATTCTCCAAAATCATTGTTCCACTCACCTCGTTAACTCAAAAAGATAAACCTTTTGTTTGGCGTTCCGAATAAGAGGAGTCTTTTCAAACGCTCAAGGACTTGCTTTGCAATGCTCTTATCCTCGCTCTTCCCAGTGGCAACAATGATTTCGTTTTCTATTGTGATGCTTCTAACCAAGGTCTCGATTGTGTTCTTATTCAATGAGACAAGCTTATCGTTAGGCAACTTAAAATACACGAGAAGAACTACACTATCCACGACCTTGAACTTGGTGCGGTTGTTTTTGCATTAAAGATTTGGAGACACTACCTTTACGGTACTAAGTGTGTGGTCTTCACCGACTATAAGAGCCTCCAACACATCTTTAACCAAAAATTTCTCAACATGCATCAAAGACGATGGGTAGAGTTGCTCAACGACTATGATTGCAAAATTCGTTACCACCCCGGTAAAGCGAATATAGTGGCCGATGCACTTAGTCAAAAAAATCATGTAAAGAGTATTCGCTGCTTCCAAATCCAGAACGACATTCAAATGCGTATTCGTGAGGCACAATACTCATACGTCAATGAAAACAACTTAACCTTGGCACGACTTTTCATCCTCAATCGGATGGTCAAACCAAACGTACTATCCAAACCCTCGAGGACATGCTTCGTTCGTGCGTAATTGATTTTGGTGGAAACTGGGATGTACATTTACCTTTGATAGAATTCTCGTACAATAACAGTTATCACACTAGTATTCAAATGGCTCCATTCAAAGCCTTGTATGGTCGTAAGTGTCGTTCGCTTGTTTGTTGGCACAAGATTGGAGACGCACAAACCACCGATTCTGAGCTTATACAAGAGACGACAGACAACATCTTACAAATCTGTGACAACCTCCTCAAAGCTAGAAGCCGACAAAAGAGCTACGTCGACAAAAGACGCAAACCCTTGGAATTCAACGTTGGTGATCATTAACTCCTCAAGGTATCCCCTTGGAAAGGAGTTGTTCGGCTACAAAGTCTATTTTTCCTACAAAGTGTACAAAGTCATAAAACACCAGAATTTCAGCCATAAAACACACTCAAAACCCACAAATAACAGAGCGAAGATCACTAAAACACAATATCCAAACCCTAACATTCCATAAAAACTTCAAACGCACCATCATAGAACTATGAATATAAAACAAAACATGATAATCAACATAAAACACACTAATGTTAGTCATTCGATAATCAAAGCCTTATCATCCAAAACACAACACAAAACCCACAAATATGGCGTTTTAGTAATCTTCACTTTGTCATTTGTGGGTTTTGGGTGTGTTTTATGGTTGACATTATGATGTTTTATGACTTTTTACACTTTGTAGGAAAAATGAACTTTGTAGCCAACTCCTACCACACATATACATGTATGTATGTGTGTGTATATATATATATATATGTATATATGTATGTATTCGTTTGTCCGATGTCCGATTTGTTCATTGTCCGCATCTATGTTTAGGGCTATAATATAATTATGCTTATATATATATATATATATATCTTTATTTATGTTTCCAAGTATCAAATTTTGAGGATATGTGTATGCACATATACGTTTCCATATACTTTGTTATACTTGTTTAACTTTCAAGTATTTGGAGATTTTCATGTGTTGTGTATTTGTATTTAGTTAGCAAATCCCTAACTTCTAATACACACACATAAGTACACACAAGTATACATACATAGGGCTGTAAACGAACCGAACGAACACGAACAAGGTTATGTTCATGTTCGTTCGTTAAGGAAATTAACATGTTCGTGAACTGTTCATGAACGCATACCGAACATAAGTTTATGTTCGTGTTCGTTCGTTAAGGAAATTCGGTTGTTCACGAACAGTTCGTGAACACTAGTCTCGAACACAAACGAACACAATCAAATAAAAACAAATGCAAACGAACATTTAACTTGAAAATAAAAAAAATAAAAACATCGTTATCTTAAACATTGAATATAAGTAGTTAAATACAAACATGAAATGATAAATCAAAACACAAGAAGTCTACCAGACCACCAAACGATAAATCAAGTTTAACTAATTTAGACATAATTATCCCTAAAAATGTCTTAGAATGTCCAAATTTTAGCTACTTAGAAAAAATAGGTTTCAAGTTTTCAGTATGTTTAGATAAACGGTTCAAACAAACACGAACGAACGTAAACGAACATATTACCGAACGTTCACGAACGTAGTCGAACGAACAAGACCTGTGTTCGTGTTCGTTCGCTAAGCTAACTGAACGAAATTTTTTGTTCGTGATCGTTCGTTAAGCTAATCGAACAAACATAAACGAACTTCATGCCGAACAGTTCACGAACTGTTCGCTGAACGTTCGGTTCGTTTACAACCCTATACATACACATAAGATGTGTTTTCTAAGTGTATACATACAAATATATATATATATATATATATATATATATGAGATGTGAGTTGGCTACAAAGTTCATTTTTCCTATAAAGTGTAAAAAGTCATAAAACACCATAATATCAACTATAAAACACACTCAAAACCCACAAATAACATAGTGAAGATTACTAAAACACCATATTTGTGGGTTTTGTGTTGTGTTTTGGATGATATGGCTTTGATTATCGAATGACTAACATTAGTGTGTTTTATGTTGATTATCATGTTGTTTTTATATTCATAGTTGTGCGATGGTGTGTTTGAAGTTTTTAAGGACTGTTAGGGTTTGGATATTGTGTTTTAGTGATATTCACTATGTTATTTGTGGGTTTTGAGCATGTTTTATGGCTAACATTGTGGTGTTTTATGACTTTGTACACTTTGTAGGAAAAATGGACTTTATAGCCGAACTCCACCTTATATATATATATAGGGGATCGCTAAAATGAAAACCACCTCTAGTTGTAAGAACCATGGGAACCACATTCTAGCCTTTGGATCAACAAGATGGATGGATGAGATTAAAAGGAACAAAAATTAATATTAAATACATTTTGTCTTATTATGTCTTTAATATTTTAATCCAAAATGGTAGTTTAGTAAAATAACATTTTTTTGTCTTTTTGCCTTTATTATTTTTTTATTACTTTTTTGTTTTATTATATTAGTTTTTATTTTTTAAAAAGATTTTTTTATTAAAAACATTTTTAAATTCAATTTTTTTTAACAAAGACAGTTTTTTTGCGCACCGGTTTTTGCACGTCGTTTTTACGCCCGGCTTTTTAACGCATCGTTTTTTAATGGGTCGTTTTTCACGCCGTTTTTTACGTTCGACTTTTTCAAGCGTCGTTTTTTTAACGCGGCGTTTTTTACGTCCCTTTTTTTCGCGGCGTTTTTTTGCGCCACATTCACGCCCCTTGTTTTAGGCGCCGTTTTATCACACTGTTTTTTACGTTTTGCAACTTACGTAGAAAAAGGTTTACGTTTTATATTTTACGTTAAAAAGTTTACGTTTTACGTTAAACCTTTTAAACTTTTTACGTTTTACATTAAACTTTTTACGTTTTACGTTAAACTTTTTACGTATTACGTTAAACTTTTTACGAAAAACTTTTTACGTTTTACGAAAAACTTTTTACGTTTTACGTAAAACTTTTTACGTTTTATGAAAAACTTTTTACGTTTTTACGTAAAACTTTTTACGTTTTACTTTAAAACTTTTTACGTTTTACGAAAAACTTTTTACGTTTTACGTTTTACTTTAAAACTTTTTACGTTTTACGTGAAAACTTTTTACGTTTTACATAAAACTTTGAGTTAAATGCTTGGTTGGTCCCTGTGGTTTGCAAAATATTCATACTTGGTCCTAGTGGTTTAATAATTACACGCGTGGTCCCAAAAGTTGTCAAAAATGAACTCGGTTGGTCCCCTGACCTAACCTTTGTTAAATTTATCAGTTAACTATGTGTGAAATAACTATATTACCCTTGAACAATTAAAAACCTAAAACTAAGAATTAAAAGACCCACCACAACCTGCATCATCTTCATCACCATCATCATCTTCATCTTCAATGTCACCTGCAACTTCTTCGGTTTCTAATCTCCGTTCATCATCATTAAAGTATGCAGGGACCAACCAAGCATTTAACTGTCATAACGTAACTAAACAAACAAAAACGACAACCTAAAAAAGTTTTTTAGTGTTTTTTTCTGTACCAGATGGGAATCTTCAAAATCAAAACTCATCCAATTGCCATTAGGCAACACATGCTGCATTTGATGCACCCCAAGTTCACTCACGGTGCTGCCACATTACAACTTCAGATCATCACATATCTGTAGTTCAGAAGTCGAACGTACAATTATATAATCTCTATAAGAACCTTGCATATACAAGAAGTGGCCCCAACAGGAAAGAATTTTCAATTGTTCTTAATTGGGGATCTTTGGGATCTGCAAAATATTTATGAAGTTTAAGCAACGCAAAGTCAAAATTAAACTCTAACAAACGGAATGTAGCATTAACGCATACCAGCAAAAAAAAGCAGGCGTTGCCAAAGATGATGGCTGATGGGGGTCTCACTCTCTCTCTCGAGAGGGGGTTGTTGAAGAAGATGATGAGTGCGGGCTGAAAAAGAGGGGTTGTTGACCAAGCATTTAACTTTTTTTTATTTCTTTTAATTGTCCAGGGGTAATATAGTTATTTCACACATAGTTAACTGAGAAATTTAATAAAGGTTAGGTCAGGGGACCAACCGAGTTCATTTTTGACAACTTTTAGGACCACACATGTAATTAGTAAACCACTAGGACCAAGTATGGAATTTTTGCAAACCACAGGGACCAACCAAGCATTTAACTCCAAAACTTTTTACGGTTTAACTTTTTTTTACAAAAACTTCTTTACGCAAAAACGAACGCACCCAGAAATCGCAAACTCGGGAGATGTCTCAGATATATCGTTATCATCATCGACTAGGGGGGGGGGGATTAAAAACCAACAACATCAAAACAAAGTCTATCTCGAAAAAAAAAACGGGGTTTGTCTCAGAATAACTGATAATCAAAAGGCTGCAAAAGAGGGGTTGCAGGTTTAAAAAACCTACCCTCCGTCGTCCTTGCCGCGCCATCGTCATCAAAATCAACGTTTTTATTTTTTTCATCATCGCCGCCGGCATCCAACATATCAAACCCACAAAAGTCCACTGATCAAAATCACCAGATAAACAAGAACACAGGCAAAAAATCAAAGAAACCCAACCAAAAAATCAAACCATCAAACCCACATAGTCCACATAGTTCATCAGACCCACATAGTCCACAAACCCAACCAAAACAAAATTGGAAACCCCACCTTCACTGACCCAACTCAAAACCATCATCGAGCACCCACCACCTCCGACATCGAGCACCCACCACCTGCCATCGAGCACCCACCACCTCCGACAACGACACCAAGCCCAACGCCACCAACCCACCTCTGCCCCACACCACCCAAAAAACCCCCACCGCCAGCAACCCCAACGCCACCGCCACCGCCACCACCACCAACAACCGTCGCCCACCTTCATCATAAAAAATCCCCCCAAAAATCCAAATTAAAAAATAAGAAAGATAAGTAGATCTATGTGATAAAGAGACATATAGAAACAGGTGGGTGTGGGTGACCTGAATAGATGGCGGCGGATGGAGTGGAGGTCACTTGTGACGGCGGAAGGGGTGACGGTGGGTCGCCGGGAGAAGGAGGGGGTCGCCGGAGAGCATATCTGAGTTCGGTGTGGGTGTGGTGTTTGGGGGTTTCCGGTAACATCGCCGATGTGGGTGTGGTGTTTGTGGGACGCCGGAGAAACGAGCGGGGCGCCGGTGGGGGTGTGGTGTACTCAGATGAAGATGATGAAAATGAATGTGGGGGTAACTTCATATGTGCAGGTTTTTATTTTCGATAGAGAGAGAGAGAGAGATGAAAAAGAAGCATTAAAGATGATGGTCATGGACTTTAAATAGACAGACAATACATGGATTAGACATTTAAAGTAAATGACCAAATTACCCTTTAAGATGATTGGTGGAGAATGGTTCTTATGGTTCTTACAACTGGAGGTGGTTTTCATTTTAGCGGCCCCCTATATATATATATATATATATATAACCGAAGCCTATGGTATTACTCTCCGGAACGGTGACTTAAAGGGTATACCCTCTAGGTTAAAGTTGTGAAAATAAAAGAAAAAAATGTGAAGCTCATGGTATTACCCTCCGGGATGGCGACTTGGTGGATATACCATCTGAGTTAAACATAAGCAAAAATATATCTAAGCTCATAAACTTCATCCATCATCCATTAAAAAAATTAATTTTAGATATAAAGTGGTAGAGTTGTAGCTCTTTGCCTTATAAGCTTGATTCGGGATTAAGTGGATCTGTAGATTCTGGGCCTGAGACCTTTAAATTGAATGTTAAATTGAACATAATGCTAGCATGAATGAGGCCTAACGAGTTAGCGGTTGGGATAAAAGTGGATTATAATACTGTTAATTGTAGTTTATACGTTCTTATATCTTTAACTAAGTAAACTATTTTTTTTGAAACCGATTCTTCCGATTATGATTCCATTGCATATTTTTCAGAATAAAAAATGTTTAAGTGTGGGAATATTTGATATTCTCTAAATTATACATGTTTTTATAAATATTTCCTTTTTTGTAGCTTTAAAGTTGTTTTTATTAAGTCACTCGTTCTTGATTCATAACTGAAGTTGAAATGTTTAAAGATAAATAAGCCAAAACGATTCAATAAGTATAATTGTTTAAAAAGATTAGTGTAATTGTTAAAAGGTTAGTGGGTGATAATTAAAATGATTAATATGGGTTAAGAAATATTTAATCTATTAATATTAAGGGGATAATCAAATAGAAAGTTTATTTTGTCTATGAAGGAGAGGAAGCAATAGGATTATGACATGTGGCAAAATTTAAAATAAAGAGGAAGGGTATTTTAGTCAATTTTATCAAATCTTCTCCCTTCTTCTCTATGTAACTTCAAAACCCACTATCTTCAACCTTTTCTTCACTTTATATCTCAATAACCACTACATTATAGTGCGATTTCCGTCATCAATCAATGATTCAAACACCCAATCAACATGTTCTTCAACTTTTTTTTTTTTTGAAGAAACTCAGTTTAATTTCATACAATATCTCATTTCCCCCCGTGATTTTGAAGCGATCGATTCGTTCGATCGCTGATAAGTGTTTCTAACATTCAAATTTCGTTAATCGTTGAAGAAATCTGAAGAAATCGGATTCGATTTATGTAAGAATTTTTTGAATTGCATTTTTACGATCTGGGTTTTTGAATTGAGTTATTGCGTTTTACAAAGTAATTAAAAAACAATGTTTTTTTTTTCGTATTTTCAGTCCATTGGGTTTTAGAAACAACACATTTTATTGTGTTTTTAGTCCATTGCGTTTTATGTAAAACACGTTTTATGTGTTTTTAGTCCATTCCATTTTAGAAAAAATACACTTTCTTTCGTGTTTTTAAGCTATTGCGTTTTAGATAAAAAAACATTTTTAAGTGTTTTTTGCTCCAATGCGTTTTAGAAAAACACATGTTGAAGTGTTTTTAGTCCATTGCGTTTTCGGTAAAACACATTTTTATGTGTTTTTAGTCCATTGTGTTTTAGAAAGAACAATTTCTTTTGTGTTTTTAGGCCATTGCGTTTTAGAAAAAAAAGACATTTTTATGTGTTTTTTGGTCCATTGCGTTTTAGAAAACACATTTTGAAGTGTTTTTAGTCCATTGCGTTTTAGGTAAAACACATTTTTATGTGTTTTCAGTCCATTGCGTTTTAGAAAGAACACTTTCTTTTGTGTTTTTAGGCCATTGCGTTTTAGAAAAAAAGATTATGTGTTTTCAGTCCATTGCGTTTTAGAAAGAACACTTTCTTTTGTGTTTTTAGGCCATTGCGTTTTAGAAAAAAAGACATTTCTTTGTGTTTTCTGGCTAGCGTTTTAGAAATAAGACATTTTTTTTTGTGTTTTTTGTCCATTGTGTTTTAGAAAAAAATCATTTTTTACGCTTTTTGTCCATTACGTCTTACGTAACTGGGTTTTCGAAAATATAACAATAATATACTCGTTTTAAAGATAAAAAAAACTCGTTTTTTTGTGCAATTTTTATAAAAAAAAAATAATGTCATATGAAAGAGTTATTAACGTTTAAAAAATGGGGGGAATTGGAGGAGGGAGAAACACAAACCCACGCGCCTCCTTTTCTTTTTCTTCAATTTCACTCATTTAATCTTAGCTCTTGATTAATAAATAGATGGTCAAGATTACTTCCTAACCTTCCTACCCAAATAAACTTTCTATTATATGTTGACAAATGTTGAAGTAAATTAAATCAGATTATGTTTTTTTTGGTCTATTAATATTAAATGTAGTAGTAAATTAAACCAGATTATGTTTTTATGGAAATTAGAAGAAAACTCTTAACATATATATGATTTTGATATTTCAGGTTCACGCTTAGATATGCAAAAAAGGGTTTGGGATTTACGATTAAATGAATTAAATAAATGGGTTATCTAATAAGATTCAAATCAAAGGTGGTTGTTAGTTAGATTCAAACCAAAGGTTGTTGTTGGGCTAAGTCGTCCATGAAAGGTTGTTGTTAGTTAGATTCAAATCAAAGGTTATTGTTGGGCTAAGTCATCCATGAGGAGTTAAACATGAGTATTTGGACTGCAAGTTGTGGAATTATGGGCCCAAAAGAAATCATAGGCCGGTGGAGCAAGTGAATTAAATAAAGAACGGATGTCATTGTTATAGGGGGTTGCGAAGGAGGAATTACTATTACTATATATAACATTTTGGGTACGCGTTATCTATAGTGCCAGTCTAATTACCTAAATTGCCCTTTCCTATGAAATTACATAATTGCCTTCGCCTGGTGTACAATCATAAAATGAGGGGCGTTTTGTCATGGGTATTCTTGGAAAAGCAATTACTATATATAACATTTTGGGTACGCCTTATCTACAGTGCCAGTCTAATTACCTAAATTGCCCTTTCCTATGAAATTACATAATTGCCTTCGCCTGGTGTACAATCATAAAATGAGGGGCGTTTTGTCATGGGTATTCTTGGAAAAGCAATTACCTTGGCAAAGACAGTTTTCACATTTTATATATACAGTTCATTTTACTATTTTTGAAAAAAAGAAATATTCAAATTGCTTCAGTTTATGTCTATAAATTGTCAGATCTCAACTTTAATCTTACTATATAATAAAAGAAACCAATAAAAGGACACTTGTCATCATTCTAGACTATCATTAATTGTAGATAATTATTATTAAATTTAAATTATTAAATTTAATATATGTTTCAAACATTTAAGAAAATTACGGATAAAGTTTCACAAAATATTAAATTTTAAAGTTATATAATTTAATAATTACCGATAATTTATACTTATCTGATTAATTTAAATTTAAATATTATTTTGTAGCTATAAGTTTATCTATTTGGCTAATTGCTATATGCTTAATCTGGACATTTCAACATATTTTTAGAACTAATAAATTAAGACCACTATTATTTAAATAAGACTTGGGTTATTAAATTTATATTCACATGACTGTTAAAACTCGTGAGAAAGTCGATGATGAAGGTGGTCTTCTAACCGATGGTTCAAATGCTTTCATGTTTGTAAACTTGACAAACATCACACGTTTTGATCATACATGACACAGAATTTTGTTTGTATATCAGAAACGCATCTTAAAAATATCGTTTTCTAATTGTTAAATCTTCGTTATTAACTATTTGATTTTTTATTTACTTAACCCGTGTAATACACGGGGTTATAACCTAGTACATGCATATATGATGATTTAATTAGTTAGTCTAAAAGGGTGTGATCATGATCATCTATATAGGTATTATGTCACGTAACTCTAATCCACCATTCAAAACTACTACCTTAAGGCTATTGAGTGTGGAGGAGGGTAGTCCTCAAAGGATAATGCGTCACGTAGACGTCCACGTCAGAGGGTGTGGGAGATGAGCCTTAATAAAAGGAAAGATCCCCGTCGCAGGCGGCTAGCTCCGGACGATGGCAACGATGACGGGCCCAAGCGAGCGGTCTTGCTGGTCTGCGCCGGAGGTCGGCGGGCAGGGGACGGGCCCCACACCTCGTAGTGTAAGGGTGTGGTCATGAACCAAACCACTATCCCTTTTATTATATTTAATATATTTTTGTCACAAAAATTTCAAATGTGAGGGGCGTGGTAATCGTGGTTCAATCCACACCAACCACCATTAATGAAGGAGAGGGATCGTATAACTTTCTATTAATGTTCCTACGTGATGAATCATATTCCAACCATTATCCCCACACCCTTCAACCTACTGTGTGTAAGGGGTTAAACGGCAACACGAACCAAACTTTTTTACACAAACGTGTCACGTACACATAAAACATTAAAACAAGACACGACGAGAGTATTCACAATTAACAAAAACAATCACTGAATTAACTTTATTCAAACTTTTCCCAATTTCAAAAACAAATAAAAAAACAGGTTATCAATTATGCATCTTTTGATAATTCTTATTTAATAAAAGGGTGGAGTTCTAGAGTGTTTGTTAATTGAGTGAACAAATCATGACCACTGATTTACATCATCAAATTGTAAAATACATCACACTATTATTATATATTTCAATAATTACAATAAACGATGAAGATATAGCTACTATCCTATATTATTTTAATTAATAACAATAAAATGAAATATCAAAGTGAACTCTAGATTTTAAGTTAATAATACGGTAAAAAGTAGATTTGAGTAAAGGTGATAAGAGTGTGTTATTGAAATATTTACATCGAGTTAAACATCTAGAATAAGATATTTAACTAAAAAAAATTTAAAACTAGCTGTTAAACCTTTATGAGTAGTTCAAATTTTGTTTAAAACTTATTTTCGTTTTAAATCGGCGCAACAAGCCGGACGTATTTCTAGTTAGAATATATTTCGAGAAGCTGCATGCATATGATGAGTGGCGGAGTTAGCCCTTTAATTCAGACGTATTCTAAATTAATTTTTTTATCAAACAATCATACAATAATAAATAACAATAACAAATATAATAATAAAAAAAGGAATATATTTTTCAGTAGTACAAATACCTAATAGATTTGCCATCTTCTTTTTTTATAATTTGAAATCGTTCCATCACATCGACGTCTTTTACTTTATCACAAGCTTCTTTTTCGACGGCACAAACCATAGCATTGTTCAAATATTCTGGGCCCATTCGATTGCGTAAATCCGTCTTGACAAGCTTTAATTTAGAAAAAAACATCTTTCAACGGTTGCAGTTGCAATCGGTAAAACCAAAGCTAGCTTCACTACCCAATAAACCAAAGGACAAGCACTATATGTTCTGGTTTCCACCATAAGATGAGTAAGATCACTAGAACTTTCAATTGCAATTTGCCGCCCATGCCCATAATCAATTGATTATTTTATTTGTTTGGGCTTAATTATCATGTAACTTATTATTTGGGCTTAATTGTTAAACAAGTATTGGGCTAAAGGAATAATATCAAGTTTCATATTTTTCTCTTAAGGTTATCCTTGTATATGTTTAAGGGTACCCTATGTATAAAACCGAAAAAATACACTGCGAATACGGAGTTGAGCCGTAGCCCGTGCTACGGCTAGTTACTCATTGGTTCCGCCCATGCATATGATCAAAAGATATACAACCGACGAATTACAAGGCTGCTTAGGAGACGAATTTAAGGGTGTTCTAAGGAGGAGAAAGCTTTCAAGCGAGGATATTAGAGTTAAAGACTATAACTTTTTGGTTAGACTTTGTTTGCTTGTTTCGGTTTTGTTAACTTGAATTTATAAACATGTTTGCTGAATTTAATTGTTTCGAAGTTGTGTTTACTTCGTGTTTGAACATGAGTAGCTAATTTTCTCTAAGTTACCTCGGTGTATGGATGATTGTTGATTCGCTGTAGTTTTTTCGGTTTTGGATTAATTGTGATTTTGGTTTAATGTTTTGGTAAATTGTGTTTTTATTCAAGTTTTTAATGTATTTGCATTTTTAGTACTAATTAATAATTAATCTATCGTTCCATGCGTGCCTTGTTGAATGTCTTTCAGTTATAGATACGTATTAGGTTGCCTACTTTGTGTTCGTGACTTGTTTATGATTTTTGACGTCGAATCCTATGGGAACTTTGATTGAGGTCTTAGAGGTACTTAGTGTTCTACCAATCCTAGAGACTGAGAGGTAATAACTTGTTGGGTACTCTTTGTCATTTGATGGTTGGGTGTTAATTGCCCGAGAGTGAGTCACCCTTTATTTATCTTTTGATCTTTGCTATCCTTAGTTAGAAACTTGTAGATTCACTACCCCTCACATCCCTTACACTTCCTGAATGTATTGTTTCTGGTTGGACATAGAGGATATCAAGAATTAGGGTACCATTACATTTAGTTTAGAGAGACCGAGAAGTGATCTGAACTATAGACCAGTGAGTTTACACACTTCCCTAGATACTAGATTGCAACATGTTTGGAGAATGATCTGCCAGCCAGTCTTAGGTCTAGATTAGTGTATTTTAAGATCCGGTAGCCAAATCCAGTTATCCAATCCCAAGAGTTGTGACGAGTTAACATGATTCTTGCCTAGGTAGCTACTTTCTCATCATCATCATCTGATTTCTCCTATATTCATTGTTTGATTGCTCTGTTTTTGTATTTTCCTTCTTATTTGTTTTAGTAGCTAGTTGATAAAATCCAGACATTCACGAAAAATTGCTAGACTAGGACTCGATAGAGGTTTGGTATCGAAATTCGTGCCATTGTATCCTTGGATTGATACTCGGTATTACCGACTTAACTATATTACGATTGGTGCACTTGCCTATTATGTGTAATTAAGTTTTACCTCTGAAAAAACAAACATCCCCTTATAGCCAATAGCTAGGCAGTCTATGTTTGTCAATGTGGCCTAACTTTATACCCGCTTTCACAGTTGACTCTTATGTGTATAGCTAAGGTAGTTCAACAAATATGATAAATGACAAAAAAGCAGCTTACACATGTTAGGAGGACAAATATTAGAACCTAATGTTATGCTGTAGCTATTTTCAACCTACGATATTCTTTTTTTCATCTGCCGAACCAAGCCACAGCGCCAAGAAGGCGCATGAAGAATAATCAACCAACATTCCACCTTTCAAATGGCTGAAACTTAGTAGAACTATGCAGCCGAAAGCCTAACAAAGCCATTGCCATGCACAAGCTTATATAGGAACTTGACTTTTGTACAACTTATCTGCCTAACACAATTGGTGTTAGCAAGCTATGTTGTAAACAACACAAAACCATTTTGTATATCCCTAACAGATATAATAGGCAATGTGACCGAAAGGAATTAATGTAACAAACCTTTGGCTTTCGTCTAATATAATATATATGTAATGAACCCGCCACATTGCGGCGAGTACTAATTTTAATTGAAAGATAAAGGAAAAAAATATTGATAGTTGAGAACATGGTATGCTTTTTATGGCAATAAATAGAAAGTAAATAAATAGGAAAAAAACAAGATCTAATGCATGTATTACGTAAATTTTTTAAACTAATATTCTAATGCATGTTCCTATAAACTGACCGGGTTCAATTAACTCAACTAAAAATATAATTTGAACACAATGCCTAGTGTGAGCCATGAAACCGGGTTCTATTTGTTTTACAAATAGGTATCTTGTGTCTTATATTTGCTAATATAACTTAGGCGGGTGTAGTAGTGTGTTAAATCCAGTGGCGGAACTGGTTAAATCGTATGCAACAATTTTCTCACCCTCTTTAAAACTTGAATCTCTCAAGCGGCTGACTCCTTGTCCTAAATGTTATGTCGGTATGTCGAGTGCTTTTGATCATTTGTCGATGGTAGCCAAAATATAAGGAAATAAAGTTTTGTTGGAAATATAACAAGTTTGTTATTTCTTTGTCGACAATCTCAGTATACATCTTACAACTTAATTAGAGTTCTTATGTTTTATCCTAAACGGCTGCGTCTAACTCACTCCTTAACTATATTTAACATTATTAAATAACTTAACATATAAAGTATCTTTTACACTTACCAAAAAAGAAAACGTATTCAATAATTGTAATCTCTCCGGAAAACTATTATGCTACCAAACAAACCATATTTAAAAATGATTTGTAGTACGTTTTGTAAATGAACCTAATGTTAGGTAGGTTTGTTGTTTGTTTTAGCAACTGAAAAAACATGAAAAAATTCTTTTTGAGTATTTAACTTTTTTTTTAAAAGAAAACTCCAATTAAACACACCTCCGACTCAAACGGGTAAAAGGCCAAACAACACCTCCGACCCAAACGGGCAAAGGGTAGAGAATTAAAACATATACATAGAGTATTTACACTACTCTACCCAACTAATATAATTACAAGAAGATCTATTTTAAATCAAGCAAAACCTCTCGATTTTATCTCCCCTATAATATCTTGCGATCTATTTTGAGTATTTAACTAAGCGAATGAATATGAACACATGCGTTGTTCGTTCATTTACATTCGTAAATGTCCATTTGTATTTATTTATTTACATTTGTTTATGTGTACTCATTTAGGTCCACTCGTATGTTCGTTTACATGATTATTTAAATTATTTATTAGTTATTACTTATTAGTAATACCAATTCGACAAGAACATATTCATTTAACAAACAAACATGAACAAGAAAATTCGTTTGCATATTATGTTCGGTTAAAGTTAAATAAACAAATACGAACATGCCTAATTTGTGTTCATCTACAAGCCTATTGATAGTATTTAAAAATTCATGGATTATATTTTTTAATTATTATTTTATTTTATTATTAAGGAGGTAGGTTTTAGTTTAAAGTTACACGTTGAGTATAATTTCTAAGAAAGTTAACAGTTTAATTAGATTATCATCTTTACGAGCGAGATTCCTCCGCGCTTCGTGACGGGAACTCAATAGGTTTCGGTTCGATTCGTTAGGATATCAACACTTATTATAGTAATCAAAAGAGGAAATCGTACATCGATCGAATACAATGAAAACAAATATCGATACCAGTACTAATGTTGTTTAGTTGATATCGGTTCGGTGCGTTCTATGTTTATTTTTTCCAACATTGGGATATAAATTTTACTGAAAACGAATATTGTGCTGCTATCATACCAAATCAAACTGAAACCGACTGAACAACATATGTATCGAACCAGTATTTATTTTTAGCGTTTTTCCTTTCTATAAACTGCCACTGTATTGTTTTCATACTGTGTCGAACTGAACCAAACAACATTAGTATTGATATGTATTCTTCTTTTATGGTCTCTTGTTTGCCAACGGATACCGTGCCAACAGTGAACCGAACGAACAACATTTGTTTTGGTACCGATATTTATTTCTATTGTCTTTTCTTTTAATAAACAGATACCATATCACAACCATATCATATCAAAAAACATCTTTATCGGTACTTGTACTCATTTTTATGGTTTTTGGTTTCGAAGTTTTTTCATCTATACAACTCTGTCAGGACAGTAAATGAATATCGATACCAGTAGCGTGACAATTTGAACTGATCAACACCGTTCGAACAACATCGATGCCGCTACCAGTGTTCGTTTGTACCATTTTGATCGATGTAAAACAATATTAATTTCTATACCGAGCACATATATCGTATCGGTATTGTAACAAATCGAACCGGCACATGTTAATTTCTATACCGAATGCATGTATCGTACCGATACTATAACAAACCGAACCGACACCGATCCAATACTTTCGGTAACGTACCGTTGAATGTTAAAAAATTTCATTGGCACTTTGTTTTAATATGTATAATAATTTTTTAAGTTAAAATCAAATTAAATAATAATTAAAATACTATTATACATACTTAAAAAAATAGAGTTACTATTCATAAGCGCTTTTTTTAATATGTATGTATATAACTTTGTTTTAATATGTATATAATGTATAATAATACATGCGGTAACGTACCGTCGAATGTTAAAAAAAAATCATCAGCACTTTGTTATAATATGTATAATAATTTTTTTAAGTTAAAATCAAATTAAATAATAATTAAAATACTACTATGTAACAACCCGCACTTTCATGCATTTTTACTACTCGCTATACTCGTTACGCCTAGCACCAGAGATTCGGATCATAATGTAACTATATCGCATACATCGCTATATCGAAACATTTTCACATATTATCGCATATTTTATCACTCTCACATCACATCGCACTTGCCGACAACCACGAAGATGTCAAGTGAGGACCAATTCTACCCTTCTTGATAGCCGTGATGTGTCGCAGGGCAACTCATTACTTAAAACACACAATAACGTTCACGATGACATAGAGAGAGGACCTACTCTACCCTCCTCAATGACTGTGAAACGTCGCAAGGTAATCGCATACTCGAAACGAAACCCGGATTATTGTATCGCAACTTTAACATATGGATACGTAAATACGGCCCCAAGTGATTAAATATATATATATATAATAATAATAATAATAATAATAATAATAATAATTAAATATAGGAAACGCGTACCCAAAACTATCGCAACGCTCAAAACAATGAATTTCCCCGCACCAAAGATCCAACCGGAATGGCTATCCGAACGGATAGGCCATCCGAACGGATTGCCATCCGAACGGATGGGCCATCCGAACGGATGAGCCATCCGACCCAGCACACCCAACCTCCTCTACCCTTCTCTCTTGCATATAAATAGCCTGTCACTTCACTAGAACAGTGATGTGACAGCTCCCACTCGACCAGCACGCTCTTGGACCCTTTTTCTCTCAATTTCTCGCGATTCCGGTAAGATTTCGACCTAAATCTCGTACTTCTATGATCTACACTTAATTCTACACCTTTCTATCTTTTAAAACTCAACTTTTGACCGCGAAATCTACTGATTTGAGGTGTTTAAATATGATGTCACCAAGAGTTCATATGAACTTCAAAGTGTGACCTCATTTCACAATAAACAACTCAGATCTGGGTGATTCCCACATATTTTATAACAATCTCACCTAAAAATCTATGTATCCAATCAAAGTACTGTGCAATTTCGGGTTAAACATGAGAAACCGTCAAGAACGGCCAGATCTGATGGAACAGGGTGGTTCCCGGCCGTTAGGACGGGTCGGAACTGATGAAATTTCATTTGTTTAATACGATATCACACCATCTCAGTAAAACCACATGTATTCCTTCCAAAAACCATCAAAAACAGTTGATCGGGATGTTGGAACGGGCTGTTGTCAACCAGCCGGACAGGTCATCCGACCGGACAACATGCCATCCGATCGGATAGCATGCCAACCGACCGGATAACATGCCATCCGACCAAACAACATGTCATCCGATCGGATGTCTGTCATCCGACCTAAACCACTGTTATCCGAACAGTTATCAGCATCCAACCCAAAGAACTGTCGTCCGACCGGATGAGGTTATCCGACCGGATGAGTACCATCCGACTGGATAACTATCATTACGATACTGTTCCCGCTTAAACCGTGCATCGCTTACAATACCATTCAATGTTTAGGCTAACGCAGACGCACTCTTAACCGATCCAATCAAATTGTGTTCTCGCTGATTAGGCACTGTGAGTATACTCGAACCCCTTTTTAATCGCATTTTTGGGTGTAACATACGTTCCTAATAAATCGAACTTATCAAACGAATTACTCAATCAAACTACTTATCACTTGCGAATGACTGTTATGCATATTTATACGTGATGCTAGTTACATACGCATTAGGACTCATACTCGCGAGGTCCCGCCTTAACTAGTATAGTACTATAGCACCCGGCGGGGTCTAGTTAGGATGAATAGCAATCGCGGTCGAAGCTCGAGTGACTTAGCTGGTAGTATCTGTCTTTATGCATGTATGTTGAGGTATCCCGTTTATGTATTTGGTAATTCGCAGCACTTGTTACTAATTGTACGATACTCTATCAAAACTTGTATACTCGCCAATACTTTTGTATTGACGTCGTTTTAACGTATGTTGCAGGTTAGATCGCTCTCAACATCAAATCAAGCTAGGAAGTCTAGAAACTCGCTTAAAAATCTAGGTTGTCGGATTTGTATTGTTCGAGAGGACAAGAAATCTGTGATAACTTATGTGATTGTATTGTTTGTTAGTATGGGATAACGAAAGTAATGAATATTATCGCAATATAGTTGTTATGGATTCTCTTGAGCAATCTGATTCGCCTAGTGCCGCGCCCCGATGATTCCGCCATCGGTTGGGGTGTGACAGATTGGTATCAGAGCCATAACTATAGGGAATTAGGCAAGACTCGACCTAGTCCGGGTCGACGTCTTAGAAATCGACCTAGTCTATAGTCTAAGTACCAACAGCCCGACTCGTACGAACCCAGTAGGGCTTGTATTGGGCTTACTTATACTCTCGATCAAAATTGCTAAAAGCTACAACTTTGTGTGAACACCGCGTACTACAGCTTCACACGAAGACGCCTTTCCTAAGGCTGAAATACTACTTTGCCTTTCCTAAGGCTGACACAATACACATGTTTTCGAAAATACTCGCATATCACAACTGAGTGATCCAGTCGAGACCAGGTGTGAAAACCAAGAACTCTCGATAAGATCGCTCACTCAACGCATTTTCTAGCACGAGAACCTTTCGTTGAGTTAGGAGTGACATCCATATCTCGACAAAGGCCTCAATTTCGAAATTCTAGTGGAACTCTCGGATTTATTCGATGAGCACAACCACAATTGGGAACGAAGCTGTTAAGTCCGGGGTGAAACCCGTACCTTAATAAATCGTTCCACTCTCTAAATGGTTTTCAAAAAAAAAAAAGCTCTCACCAAGGACTCGACCATAACAACGACTCGAGCCACGCAATGACTAGGAAGACGCATGCCATGAGCTGCATCCCAGTGGAAGCATAAGTCTTCTAGGGCAACGCGCGTGCGCGAACTTGTTGGGCATAGTTGGGTTACCTTGGGTAGTCAACGCCTAAACACCCGAGGCACCCTACCTATTTTTCTAGCATACGACTCGTCGATTTTACGCTATATGGAATCTATTTACGCTCATGTGTTTACAATTTAAACTTTACGCTTTACCGATTTCTCGACTTATCGGTTTTCGCTCCCTGCTTTATGAATGCACAACTCGCACAGCCATCACAATCTAAAACAAAAACCGAATACTCGCGACAAAACTAATGCTTAACTATTCACTCTCACATCGCGTCCTCGCGTTATCTATACAAACATGTGAGTAAATATCGCAACAGTATATACATATATATATATATGTATATATATATATATATATATATATATATAAACGAAATCGCCTACGTGTGAGAACTTAGGATTTCATGTCTCCTATGTGGCTCCTATGTGTATACATAATACTATACTACTTGCAACAAGTTTTGAACGCACTCAACTCGCATCGCATCGCAAGACTTAAAATCATTATGATCGAATCTCACTCCAAGTCTCTCTGTCTAGATGCCTTCCAACAACTCTGCTTCGAGAATGTCAGCCAGGAGACGAGCTAAACGAAGGAACGAAAAGAGGATTGCTTCACTCGTGGTCAGGGAAGTGGCCAAGGTCGTTCCTCAGATTGTCACTCAAGTGCACTCTCTTAGCAACTCTCGAACTTCGGAAGACGTTAAGACAAAAGCGCCTCAGTCTACTTTTCTCTACAAGCACTTCAAAGCCTGTGATCCAATGGTCTTCACAGGTGAAGGAGGTGTCTCTCAGCTACTTCAGTGGTTCGATTCTGTTGAGGTGACCCTTCGTCAGAGTGGGTGCCCCGAGCATTTTCAAACCACTTGCGCTACTGGAGTATTTCAATCGCGAGCACTCGGCTGGTGGACTGCCGAACGTAACAAATGTGGAATCTCCGCAGCTTAAGCTCTCTCTTGGGATGAGCTGAAAGAGCTCATGAAGAAAGAGTAATGTCCTCCTCACGAAGTTCAGAAGCTAGAAAATGAATTTTGGACAATCAAGCAAGTCGAAGAAGACAATGCGGGCTACACCGCAAGGTTCAAACAGCTTAGCGTAATCTGCCCAAGTCAAGTCGACACTTCAGAAAAAGCCATCCCGAAGTACATTCGCGGCTTGCCTGAGTGTGTTGGTGATTTTGTTGAAGCTGCAAGACCTGCTACCATCGAAGAAACCTACCGCTTGGCCGCAGAAATCAACAACAAACAAGTCTTGGATGGATTCTTCTCCAAGAATCCTGTCAAACAAGCTCATCAAGCAATCGTCATCGATTCATCCGGTGAATCTTCCGATGATTCTACCGACGATCCTTCTGAAGATTCCACCGACGATGCCTCCAGGGAATCATCAGACGAACCCTCCAACGACAACGACACCTCATCTCAGAATCGCAACGAGCTCAGCCACAAGCGAAAGGAACCAAGCGTGGATGAAATTCCAAACCCCACACCGCTACGATTTGCCCCCGTCCTTGTAAAGCGCGCCTACACCGGAAGCCATCCCCTGTGCCTCATGTGTACGTATCATCACCCACCAGGAACTAACTGTCGTTATTGCGACAATTGCAACTGGTATGGTCATTTTACCCAGAACTGCCGCACAGGACCGCAACTTTGAGGAATTTCAGCAACAACCGCCGTCTCCGCAGAAGTACTCCACAGCAACGTTATTTTGCTTCAAATGTTGTTGTAATAATACGAATTTTTCGCCGTCAATTTCTTTTATGTGTGGGAACTTATTTTATCACTCGACGCATGGGGATTCTATTTCTCTCTTATACTCGCGCACGACCTATATGCTAGCACTATGTACTATATAATGTATTTTACCCCTATTATGCGTTCTTGAGATAAAGTACGATAAACGTGCAAGAATCAAATTAATCACGGGTGCACACGGGATTATTTTGGTTAGTGCACGGAGATCGTAGTGAGTTTCAATGATGCCTTAACGTTCAGGGCATGGTTAAGCGTGGTGGATACGCCGCTGGTATTTCCTATATATAAGCGTCTTGACCATGTCTGACGAAGTGTGACACCTATTCACGGAATAAAGGCGTATGGTGGAAACATGACGGTGCTTAGCCATGCCAACCGAAGTTTTGTGAAGAAAGTGCCATGTGGAGTTGGAACGTAGACCTATTATGTTATTGTGGTTATTTTCGACACACTAAACTATACATCGCAAGGCGTAACAATATTAATCGCAACTTAAGGTGTGTAATCGACAGACTTTTCGTAAGTCAACACGCTTACAATCGCGTATCGCTAGAATCTATTTCGCAAATCGCAATCGTATATTATGTGTCCCGCGCTATCGCTTGTTGTGTGAATCGCAATCGCTTTTAGTGTGTTCTCGTTTAATCGCTTATGTATGTGCGTCACTTGTTATGCATCGCTTATTACGCATGTATCGCTCTGTCGCTTACCGCTACTGTGTATCGCATGCTGAGAAATCGCGTATCGTGAATCGCTTGACGAGTACCGCACATCACTCGTCGCTTTTCGCCGTAACGCTTCTCGCGCTTATCTCACCGCTTCAATATTTTCATCGCCTATCGCCATCGTTATTTGTGTTATCTGTATTATCTGCGTTATGTTAGCACACACAACCTCGCTTCACGAGATGAAACTAATAGGGCTAAGACATGGTGGTGTTTTAGCCGTATCAGCAGACTTTCGTGGAAAAAGGTCATGTGGGCTAATGTTAGTTTAAAATTTGTAGTGTTGTTAAACCTAATCTAATCGCATCTCCCCATCGCTTACAACGCATCGACTGTCGCTTATTACTCGACGGTTGTCGCTATCACTTGACGCTATCGCTCATCGCTTTTCGCTTATCGTTTTTTTTACTTATCGTCGCCACTTTCTCTTATCACGTTATGTTGTGTTATTAATCGATTATTACCTCACTTGTATCGCTGAACGGAGTTCGAAAACGACTTCATCACTCAGTTCGCCCTTTCAAGGCTTAATCCAACCCTTCTCGTTTGGATCGAGTCATCGCAATTCTGTCTGTACTATGTCGACACGGATGACACTGCCTGACGAGACGGAAGCCATATGAATAAAACATGGTGGATACGCCGCTGGTACTTCCTATATATAAGTGTTTTACCGATATTGTAGAACTTTCGTGGGAAAGTGCCATGCGGTGCCAACCTTAAATTAAATTTTTGGTATAATTAAAGAGGCTTTGTTTACGCAAATTTTAAAACTGACCTTCTCTTACAAACTTTTCTAAGAACTAATCAAAACCTTTGTACAAAATGAGATTTTCTTGGGACACTGGTGTGACAATCGACTCAAGTCAACGTCGTGTGATGAGAAAATTTCGTAAAACGAATTTTGATCACCTTAAAATCCTTTAATAACCTAACAAAACCCTTCTCATAGCACTGGTATGAACATCGCTACAGTTAATGCCGCACCGTGAGAAGATTTTCACGAACAAGTTTTTCCAAATTAATCGACTTTTCGAAAATTTAAAACGCTTTGGAGTCGCATTCTCGGTATGTTATCGCTTTTGATTGTTCGAATCATATTTCTCGTCGCTTTTATCGCTATTCTAATTCGCATCAACTCTCGCAACCCTGCTAGTGGATTAATTTCGGGACGAAATTTCCTAAAGCAGGGGAGACTGTAACAACCCGCACTATCATGCGTTGTTACTACTCGCTATACTCATTACGCCTAGCACCAGAGATTCGGATCATAATGTAACTATATCGCATACATCGCTATATCGAAACATTTTCGCATATTTTATCACTCTCACATCACATCGCACTTGCCGACAACCACAAAGATGTCAAGTGAGCACCAATTCTACCCTTCTTGATAGCCGTGATGTGTCACAGGGTAACTCATTACTTAAAACACACAATAACGTTCACGATGACATAGAGAGAGGACCTACTCTACCCTCCTCAATGACCGTGAAGCGTCGCAAGGTAATCGCATACTCGAAACGAAACCCGGATTATTGTATCGCAACTTTAACATATGGATACGTAAATACGGCCCCAAGTGATTAAATATATATATAATAATAATAATAATTAAATATAGGAAACGCGTACCCAAAACTATCGCAACACTCAAAACAATGAATTTCCCCGCACCAAAGATCCAACCGGAATGGCTATCTGAACGGATAGGCCATCCGTACGGATTGCCATCCGAACGGATGGGCCATCCGAACGGATGAGCCATCCGACCCAGCACACCCAACCTCCTCTACCCTTCTCTCTTGCCTATAAATAGCCTGTCACTTCACTAGAACAGTGATGTGACAGCTCCCACTCGACCAACACGCTCTTGGACCCTTTTTTCTCTCGATTTCTCGCGATTCCGGTAAGATTTCGACCTAAATCTCGTACTTCTATGATCTACACTTAATTCTACACCTTTCTATCTTTTAAAAGTCAACTTTTAACCGCGAAATCTACTGATTTGAGGTGTTTAAAGATGATGTCACCAAGAGTTCATATGAACTTCAAAGTGTGACCTCATTTCACCATAAACAACTCAGATCTGGGTGATTCCCACATGTTTTATAACAATCTCACCTAAAAATCTATGTATCCAATCAAAGTACTGTGCAATATCGGGTTAAACATGAGAAACCGTCAAGAACGCCTTAACTAGTATAGTACTATAGCACCCGACGGGGTCTAGTTAGGATGAATAGCAATCGCGGTCGAAGCTCGAGTGTCTTAGCTGGTAGTATCTGTCTTTATGCATGTATGTTGAGGTATCCCGTTTATGCATTTGGTAATTCGCAGCACTTGTTACTAATTGTACGATACTCAATCAAAACTTGTATACTCGCCAATACTTTTGTATTGACGTCGTTTTAACGTATGTTGTAGGTTAGATCGCTCTCAACATCAAATCAAGCTAGGAAGTCTAGAAACTCGCTTAAAAATCTAGGTTGTCGGATTTGTATTGTTCGAGAGGACAAGAAATCTGTGATAACTTATGTGATTGTATTGTTTGTTAGTATGGGATAACGAAAGTAATGAATATTATCGCAATATAGTTGTTATGGATTCTCTTGAGCAATCTGATTCTCCTAGTGCCGCGCCCCGATGATTCCGCCATCGGTTGGGGTGTGACATATTATACATACTTAAAAAAATTTAAGTTACTATTCATCTGTAACACCCCAAAATTTATAAAACTTTATATTAGAATTATAAAGTACAAAATAAACGAGAATAAACTAACTAGGAAATAAATAACCCAGTTAGTTATGAGTCATGTAGTAAATTATGAACTAAATAAAAGTTGAGGGGCTTATGTGTAGAACTTGAAACTTAATTTAATTAAAAACAAAAGAACACACACAAAGGTGTGTCTGGTCGATCAAACAACAGGGGCGAACAAGAGCTCCCCCACCAAACCCTAACTTGTGCCAAATTGAACAAATTGGAGGTTCAAATAAGTTTTAAATCGATTTTCAAGCACGAATTTGTGATCACTTTGTTGAAGGGATCATAAGGTATGCAAAATCTTGATGTTTTGATTCATCTTAAATTCTAGGTTAATTGTGAAAATCGAAATTGAGCTTGATTATATGTTGTATAGATGAAATTGGAAGTGATATGATGTCTAGGGATAAACCCTAGATGATTTCTTGTTAAAATCTTTGCATGATACTTGTGGGGTTCATAATCACCATTGTAGATGATTAATGGGTTTTGTAGAAACTTGATAAACACTAGGATTATGATTCTTGATCTAGTGTAATCTGAGTTTTATGAGGTAATTCTTGAAATATTGATGTTAAAACATGTGTAAATTTGCCTAATTGATGTTGATTTAGACGAAAATAACAAGTCATGAACTTGGTTCTAACTATGTAAAAATTTGACCCGCTAGGTGTTTGTTAAAATGCCTAAGTGAAGATTAAAATGTTAAAAATCGGATGAAAACGCAGATTTGATTATTATAGCGAATTATGCGTTAATGATTATGAAAAGAGTTCTAAATTGATTGTGAATTGAACTCTTTAGGCAAAGAATCCGGATCGTCGAGCGGACAAGCCGGAGGGGATACGCGTTTGAAGGGTGTGCTCTAAAGGTACGTGACTTTAGTCCCGTTACATTATGCATAAATGTTTGGTATTAGTGTACAAATGGTGTCATAGTGTAATATACGCGTTTGATGTCTCATTGAAGTGGCGAAGCTCACTCGACAATCAAACGGGTCAAAATAATGGTTGGAATTAGTTTGGCTTGTCATCAAAGTGATGATTTTCACTCGACAACCAAACGGGTCAAAACTATGCTTTTAAAATGATCATGTGTGAAGAGACTTGAGAATATCATATTGCGTTAGTGTTGGATAGTAATACGTCAATGAATTGGTTATGCTAATTTAAGTTTACGGACCCGAGATATCAGGTCAAACGATAGAAATCAATTGTAAGTGTTGCTTGAAACGGTATGCTTGAATTTTGAGAAAACAAGCATGAAATTCTAATGTGAGCGTAAATGATACGCCAAGATTTACAAGCCCGGGGATTTGGGTAATTACGTCTAAAAAGTTTTAGAACTGAAAAATGGTACTATGCACATATAGCTAATGGGTTGAATAATTGAAACAAGGATTTTGTGAACCACTCGTTCGTAATTTGGTTTTCGTTGTGTGAAATTTACATGATTGGATCCGTAATTTTATTACGGACTCATAGGAAAAAGAATCGACTAAAACGGACAACAGAGTCAAAAGTTATGATGGTTTAAAGTTAGATTTTTACAAATTTTCAGAGCTGGGCAAATATGCAGGCCCAGAAACTGGACCTGCTGTAAAACGCACTCCCCCGCGCCACGCGACGGGGCAACTAAATCCTGGCACGACACTCGGAGCCGCCCGCGGCACGCGAAGGTGAATCTTGGGTCTGGCGCGTGGCGCGACATACCAAGAATCAAGATTATTATTTTTCTGAAATGTGTATGCTATTGGGACTTGTTTATGTTTATTAATAAGTTGTCAAAACTAACATTTGATGCGGTTTTGACCTCAGGTGATGCTTGTTAGTTAAGGATGTCGATCAAGCGTGAAATCAAGAACCGAACACCATTTTTGAAGCTTACGCACTAATCTAAACATGTCTAGACAATGTTGTTTTGTAAACTCTATTAGATGTGAATGTTTTAAACTAGATGGTTGCTTATGTTAATTCACTAAATCAATGTACATATTAACTGATTAACTAAGTTTTTGTTAACTACGCATTTTGATTTAAAAAGTCCTTATTTTATGATTAAACAATGAAATAAATAAGATGAGTGTTACAAGTTGGTAATCAGAGCTCAAGGTTATTAACAAGGTGTGTTCGGTTCAAGCTTGATCAAACATCCGGTAAGAGTTAATTGTTTTAGTAGATTTATAAAATATAGAAGGGAAGTATGAATTGACGTGCACGGGAAGAGCGTGTTAACACACTCAAACCCGGAAAGTGCATTAAATTAGAACGGTTAAAGCAAGTTATGAACTTGGCTAAACCGAAGTAAATAAAACATATGTTAAAGATGAAATGTTTAACGACTGGTATAAACATTTCGGTTTTTAAAGATGACGGAGGAAGGTAATGTTAATGCGGTGCCGATAGTCACCGAGCAAATCAAGGAAGTGATTGCTGAGGAAGTAGGAAAGGCAATTGAAAACAGCTTATCCGACTTTATTGATAAAATCCAGAACACGGTACTATCGGTAGTTGATGAGAGAATCAAGAAGTTGGAGGATAGTACCAACATAGCTAAAGAAAAGTCGGGAGAACGCAAAGGCTGCTCGTACAAGGAATTTATGGCATGTAAACCACCACTTTATAATGGAGAGGTGGATCCGATAATATGCCAACGTTGGTTAAGTGATATTGAGGGGGTATTTGAGAGAACCCACTGCGACACGAACGACTTCGTAGCTTATGGTACGGGTCAACTTAGAGGTCACGCAAAGGATTGGTGGGATAACAAGAAAAAGGAAATAGGAAGCGAAGCGGCTAGGGCTATGACCTGGGACGAGTTTAAGGTACCATTCCTTAAACACCACAGTCCCAAGGTGGTTATCAATTGAATCAAAGAGGAATTCATTCAGCTCAGGTAGAAAGGTGAATCTATCGATAAGATCACGGGGATCTTTCTCGACAAACTGAGGTTTTGTGATGAGTTGGTGATGTCCGAAGAACAGAAAGTGTATTATTACTATAATATGCTAAGTGCAGAATATCGGGAGTTTATGACTCCCTCAAAATACGAGACTCTCACCGAAATCATTAACACTGCTTGAGAAAGGGAGATAGAGCTGAAGAAACAAATTGAAATGGGTGAAAGAAGGGCACAAGTGGTTAATCCAAGCCCTACAAAAAAGGCGCGTACAACTGAGTCATCTAAGAAACAGGATGGGAAAGGCGGGTCGCCAAGCTGTAAGGTTTGCGGGAAAGGGCACAAGGGTGAGTGTTGATTCAAAGATAAGCCATGTCCCATATGTGGGAAGACAGGGCACACGGCTGCATTTGTGACACCCCAGGAAAACCATGCAACTTAACCAGCTCCCTCAGTGAGTACGTACCAAATTTCGGGAAGAAATTTCTTTCAACTTGGGGATAATGTGACAACTCGTATTTCAGAACCTATCTTTGTAACGTATGTGAACACTATGTGATTATGTGAACTTGATGATTAATGGAATGTTATGTTTGATATGTGTTATGTGTAATGAATGTATGTATATAAACGAACCAATCGCACAACACAACCCAATCCAACAAGCCCATTCGGGCTACACTCTTTGCATCCGAACCTAGGGCAGCCCAAGTTGGGTTCGGCCCACTCCCTCATACGCATACACACACCCTTAGAGAGTTTGTTTCTCATTTGTTGCAAAACAAGAACACACCAAACCCTAATATCTCCTTCTCTCTCTCTCGATCCCGACGGCAACAACATCCATCTCTTCGAAGCTCTCTCGATTCGGATTATTCTTATTTGAAGCTTGATAACCGGTTAGTGTTTTATGATGCTTGTTGTTAGATAATATTATGGTTGCCATGAGTTTATGTAATAGTTAGGGTTCTTGGTATGAATAATGTTCTTGATGTGGTAATATTCATATGATTCAGATTACATGTTATTGATTTAGAACCGTGTAGATGTTAATCGGATTTGCATATTATTGTTCTAGAACCGAATGCTTGTTAACCGGCTGCATGTATGTGAAATCGGACTAGTTGTATGGTCGATTATGAAGTGTTATATGATGATTTGAAACCCCTAGATGGATATATTTAAGTATTTTGATTATTGTTCATGATTATGATTATGTTAGGGTTCATGAGAATGGATGTTAAAACCCTTGTTTGATCGAGAATTTGCATGAATGGAAACTGTTAATTGGGTCAAACGAATTGATTTGGAATTGGTAATTGATTGCATGAAATTAGGAAATCATAACTGATCGCACAAGACTCCTTGGTCGCACAAGGCAGTCGCACAAGATAGACTGATGTACAACAAGTTAGAACACAGTGTACAACTAAGGTATGCATGATCGCACAAGACCTGTGGATCGCACAAGAAGGTGCCGATCGCAGAAGTCTTGGGCCTTACACAAACAACTTGGATTTGGATTACTGTTGGGCCTCAAAGCCCAAGTCCTGTCGCACAAGGATTGTCTAGTCGCACAAGATGAACTGGACCGCACAAGATTATTAAACTGTTACATTTGTTGGGCCGTATGAGTGTTGGGCAGTTTATGTTAATTGGGCCGGGTTTAAGGCTGATCGCACAACCCATTGTGGATCGCACAAGTTGTGCTGATCGCACAATGGGATGGGCCGCCTATTGGTTGGGCTTTATCTTTCGGATTGCACAAGTTGGACGTGTTTGGTACTTGAATGCTACTGTTAATGTGTTAACATGTATTATGTGTTTGCCATGATCAATACGTGTTCATAACCTGTTAAACTATGTGTAAACATACGTGCTTTACTTGAACCTAGACCTGACTTGTATGGTAACCATGTTAGGACGTGGTTGACCTCTAGCAGCTCGATTGGCCTTTCGTTTATCTGCCGAGCTAACCTAAGGTGAGTTCACACTTACTACAAAGCATGGGATTCCCTGGGGTTGGGAATGGGTTAAGGAATATGGATTCCTCGTCCTTTCTTGGGTAGGACAGTACGGGTTCAGGAATATAATTCCTCGTCCTCATGGACAGTTAACTTTCACTAGACCAAAACTCTATCACGAAGTCCCTCCTTTTTATATCGACTTAATCGCCGGGCCAATGGCGAGCGGGTCATTAGTTAGATAGCGCTATTTAGGTCTGACAAGCCTCACACCGTGCCATAGAGGACGGGCGTGAACTAATGGATCTGGGCACGTCAATGATGATAGACATTGACAGTTCAGGGCACATAAACATGACTACAGTCAGCAGTCGATATGGTAACGAGTCTAGTAGTATATACATGGGGTAGCCCCCACGGCCAGAGAGCCAGATATATAAACATGGGGTAGCCCCCACAACTAGATAGCCAGAGTAAACGGGAATAAACAAAACACGTTTTCAACCATGGGGTAACCCCCACAGCAGGATGCCAGTTAAAGGAAACTGTTTTTGAAACAACTTAAAACGAACACCCAACTATGAACTCGCTCAACATTGTTGTTGACTCGTTACTACATGCTTTGCAGGTCAATAAGTACTTAGCTGGAGCTTGCATGGGGAAGAGTCGTTGTGGGACATGGGCAGCTGTGTGCCATGTTAAACTTTGAAACATTTAAACTTATGTTTGGTTTTAAACATTATGCTTCCGCTTGCAACTTAAACTATGTTTGTTTGGACACCAATTGTATTGGTTGGACTTTTATAATTACTTACTTGCTTGTTCAATATGATTGGTGGCTTGATCCTGGTCAGTCACGCCTCCAAGCGGTGATACTCCGCAGGTGGATTTTGGGGGTGTGACAGCATTATGCCCCGGGAAGGTGTCGGTGTGTTATAAATGCTACCAACCGGGTCACAAGAAATCGGAATGCCCGGAACTAGTCGGGAAAAAAGATGGCAAGGATTCACATACAGAGACTCCAAAAGAAAAGGCCAGATCCTTCCAGTTAACTGCAGCCGAGGCGAAGGTGGAACCCGATGTGGTCTCAGGTATATTTGCCATAAATTCAATTCCCGCACATGTGTTATTTGATACGGGTGCGAATAAATCCTTTATTTCACATGGATTTATTCGACATCCTTCATTCGAACTGACAAAATTACCTATGCCTTTAGAAGTAGAAATAGGTGACAACAAAAGTTTTATCGTATGTGACGTGTGTCAAAATTGTAAGATGAGTATCGACGGTGAAGAATACTCAATAGATTTGATTCCGATGTCGATGGGAGAATTCCAAGTAGTAGTCGGGATGGATTGGTTATCCCGACACCACGCGAAGGTCGTGTGTTTCTGCAAGGAGATAAAATTAACATCTCCAAGTGGAAAACACGTTACTATTTATGGCGAAAAAGGGGGTAATCCCGTTATGTGCTCGATGTTAAAAGCTCACAAACTCATGAGGCGTGGATGTAGAGCATTCATGATATACGCAAACGAACCAGACAAAGGATCGCCAAAGATTGAAGATGTACCGGTGGTACGTGAATATGCCGATGTATTTCCGGAAGATTTACTAGGAATACCGCCTGAACGGGAGGTAGAGTTCGGAATCGAATTGATTCCGGGCGCGAAACCTGTGGCCAAGGCGCCGTATCGGCTCGCGCCATCGGAGCTACAAGAATTGATGTCTCAAATCCAAGACCTGCTCGATAAAGGATTTATTATACCGAGTGTGTCTCCGTGGTGCTATTCGTGAAAAAGAAAGACGGAAGTATGCGCATGTGTATCGACTACCGGGAGTTAAACAAACTCACGGTGAAAAATCGATACCCACTCCCAAGAATTGATGACTTATTTGACCAGCTACAAGGTGCGAGTTGGTTCTCAAGGATTGACCTTAGATCGGGTTATCATCAGTTAAAGGTCAAGGAGGAAGATGTACCGAAGACGGCCTCTCATACACGGTACAGGCATTACGAGTTTCTCGTGATGTCCTTTGGGTTGACCAATGCACCCGCGGCTTTCATGGACCTCATGAACCGGGTTTGGAAACCAATGTTTGATAAATCAGTGATAGTGTTCATCGACGACATCTTAGTATATTCAAGGAATGAAGCAGAGCATGCAAGCCATTTACGCGAAGTGTTGGAAACGCTCAGAAGAGAGAAATTGTTTGCAAAATTCTCGAAATGTGCTTTCTGGTTACGAGAGGTGCAATTTCTCGGGCACATCATTAGTGCAAACGGGGTGTTGGTAGACCCGTAAAAAATAGAAGCTGTGGCGAGATGGAATCCACCGAAGAATCCTTCGGAAATCAGAAGCTTTTTGGGGCTCGCGGGATATTATAGGAGATTCATACAAGACTTCTCCACGATCGCTACACCGCTGACCAAACTAACCCGTAAAGACGAAAAGTTTATTTGGGGCGAAGAACAAGAAAAAGCGTTCCAAACGCTTAAAGAAACGTTGACCCATGCTCCGGTATTGACACTGCCGGATGGGGTTGACGACATGGTAGTTTACTCGGATGTGTCACATTCGGGTCTTGGGTGCGTTTTGATGCAACGGGGCAAGGTTATAGCCTATGCCTCGAGACAACTAAAGACGCATGAAAAGAATTATCCTACGCACGATCTTGAGTTTGCGGCGGTGGTATTTGCTTTAAAGATATGGAGGCATTATTTGTACGGGGAAAAATGCACGATCTTTACCGACCATAAAAGTTTGAAATATTTCTTCGATCGGAAGGAATTAAACATGAGGCAGAGGCGGTGGTTAGAAACTGTCAAAGATTTTGATTGTGATATACATTACCACCCGGGGAATGTGGTGGCAGATGCGTTAAGCCGAAAGGTAGATTATACACCCATTCGAATACGATCAATGCAACTAATCGTAACATCGGGTTTACTTGAACAAATCCAGAGATCTCAAATCGAAGCATTGAAGGAGGAAAATGTGAAGAAGGAAAGGATAGTTGGCCAATTGAAAGAGTTGGCGGATAGTAACCAAGGGTTAAAGACGCGTTTTGGGAGGATATGGGTTCCAAATTCGTGTGGAGTCAAGGCGCTCTTACTTGACGAAGCCCATAAATCCTGTTATTCAATTCATCCGGGGCAACCAAGATGTATAACGATTTAAAGCAAAACTATTGGTGGCCCGGGATGAAAAGAGATGTTGTAAAATATGTGGAAAAGTGGATGACGTGTTTGCAAGTCAAAGCAGAACACCAAAAGCCGTATGGTAAACTGCAACCGTTGGACATCCCAGTTTGGAAATGGGAACAAATCACAATGGACTTGTTGACCAAGCTGCCTAGAACCAACCGCGGTTTCGATGCTATATGGGTGGTTGTGAATAGATTGACAAAAAGTGCTCACTTCATTCCGATTCGTGAGACTTATACATCCGAAAAGATGTCAGAGGTGTATACCAATGAAATAGTGGCACGTCACGGGGTACCGATATCTATTGTGTCCGACAGAGATACCCGGTTTACTTCAAACTTTTGGCGTGAATTTCAAGAACAAATGGGAACTAAATTGTTCATTAGTACCGCGTACCATCCACAAACGGATGGACAAAGTGAAAGAATAATACAGACGTTGGAGGATATGTTACGGGCATGCATTATCGACTTCGGGGGTAGTTGGGATGTCTATCTACTATTGGTCGAATTTTCATATAATAACAGTTACCACGCAAGCATCGGTATGGCCCCGTACGAGATGATTTACGGTAGAAAATGCCGAACCCCGGTGTGTTGGGGCGAGGTGGGTCCACGTGAGCTTGCACATAAGGATATAGTCCAGGTCACGAATGAGAAGATCGATTTGGTCCGAGCCCAAAAATCATATGCAGACAAAAGAAGAAGACCAATTGAGTTTCAAGTCGGTGACAAAGTTATGTTAAAGGTATCCCCGTGGAAGGGAATCATTCGGTTCAGAAAAAGGGGCAAGTTAAGCCCGAGATTTATTGGGCCATTCAGAATTATCGAACGGGTCGGTTAGGTTGCTTACCGTCTCGAACTGCCTGAGGAGTTGAGTGGGATACATAGCACGTTCCACATGTCACATCTCCGAAAATGTCTAGCCGACGAAACTGCTTATATCCACTACGATGGCATCGAGGTGGATAACAATCTCAATTACGCAGTAAAGCCGATTGCAATTTTAGATCGTAAAGTGAAGAGTTTAAGAAACAAAGAAATTGACGAAGTAAAGGTCAAATGGGAACACAGGAAAGGTTCGGATACCACATGGGAGTCCGAGGAGGAGATGAGACGTCTCTACCCCACACTTTTCGGTACGTATTCTGGTTTCGGGGAAGAAACCCTTTTAAGGGGGGTGGATTTGTAACACCCCGAAATTTATAAAACTTTATATTAGAATTATAAAGTACAAAATAAACGAGAATAAGCTAACTAGGAAATAAATAACCCAGTTAGTTATGAGTCATGTAGTAACACATGAATGAATTAAAATGCCTAAATTATAAACTAAATAAAAGTTGAGGGGCTTATGTGTAGAACTTGAAACTTAATTTAATTAAAAACAAAATAACACACACAAAGGTGTGTCTGGTCGATCAAACAACAGGGGCGAACAAGAGCTCCCCCACCAAACCCTAACTTGTGCTAAATTGATCAAATTGGAGGTTCAAATCAGTTCCAAATCGATTTTCAAGCACGAATTTGTGATCACCTTGTTGAAGGGATCATAAGGTTAGCAAAATCTTGATATTTTGATTCATCTTAAATTCTAGGTTAATTGTGAAAATCGAAATTGAGCTGGATTATGTGTTGTATAGATGAAATTGGAAGTGATATGATGTCTAGGGATAAACCATAGATGATTTCTTGTTAAAATCTTTTCATGATACTTGTGGGGTTCATAATCACCATTGTAGGTGATTAATGGGTTTTGTAGAAACTTGATAAACACTAGGATTATGATTTTTGATATAGTGTAATCTGAGTTTTATGAGGTAATTCCTGAAATATTGATGTTAAAACATGTGTAAATTTGCCTAATTGATGTTGATTTAGATGAAAATAACAAGTCATGAACTTGGTTCTAACTATGTAAAAATTTGACCCGCTAGGTGTTTGTTAAAATGCCTAAGTGAGGATTAAAATGTTAAAAATCGGATGAAAACGCAAATTTGATTATTATAGCGAATTATGCGATAATGATTATGAAAAGAGTTCTAAATTGATTGTGAATTGAACTCTTTAGGCAAAGAATCCGGATCGTCGAGCGGACAAGCCGGAGGGGATACGCATTTGAAGGGTGTGCTCTAAAGGTACGTGACTTTAGTCCCGTTACATTATGCATAAATGTTTGGTATTAGTGTACAAATGGTGTCATAGTGTAATATACGCGTTTCATGTGTCATTGAAGTGGCGAAGCTCACTCGACAATCAAACGGGTCTAAATAATGGTTGGGATTAGTTTGGCTTGTCATCAAAGTGATGGTTTTCACTCGACAACAAAACAGGTCAAAACTATGCTTTTAAAATGATCATGTGTGAAGAGACTTGAGAGTCTCATATTGCGTTAGTGTTGGATAGTAATACGTCAATGAATTGGTTATGCTAATTTAAGTTTACGGATCCGAGATATCGGGTCAAACGACAGAAATCAATTGTAAGTGTTACTTGAAACGGTATGCTTGAATTTTGAGAAAACAAGCATGAAATTCTAATGTGAGCGTAAAGCCGTGGAATGGCGCGGATACGCCAAGATTTACAAGCCCGGGGATTTGGGTAATTACGTCTAAAAAGTTTTAGAACTGAAAAATGGTACTATGCAAATATAGCTAATGGGTTGAATAATTGAAACAAGGATTTTGTGAACCACTCGTTCTTAATTCGGTTTTCGTTGTGTGAAATTTACATGTTTGGATCCGTAATTTTATTACGGACTCATAGGAAAAAGAATCGACTAAAACGGACAACAGAGTAAAAAGTTATGATGGTTTAAAGTTAGATTTTTACATATTTTCGGAGCTGGGAAAATATGCAGGTCCAGTGGACTCATAGGAAAAAGAATCGACTAAAACGGACAACAGAGTAAAAAGTTATGATGGTTTAAAGTTAGATTTTTACATATTTTCGGAGCTGGGAAAATATGCAGGTCCAGAAACTGGACCTGCTGGAAGACGCACTCCCCCGCGCCACGTGACGGGGAAACTAAATCCTGGCGCGACACGCGGAGCCGCCTGCGGCACGCAAAGGTGAATCTTGGGTCTGGCGCGTGGCGCGACAGACCAAGAATCAAGATTTTTATTTTTCTGAAATGTGTATGCTATTGGGACTTGTTTATGTTTATTAATAAGTTGTCAAAACTAACATTTGATGCGGTTTTGACCTCAGGTGATGCTCGTTAGTTAGGGATGTCGATCAAGTATGAAATCAAGAACCGAACACCATTTTTGAAGCTTCCGCACTAATCTAAACATGTCTAGATAATGTTGTTTTGTAAACTCTATTAGATGTGAATGTTTTAAACTAGATGGTTGCTTATGTTAATTCACTAAATCAATGTACATATTAACTGATTAACTAAGTTTTTGTTAACTACGCATTTTGATTTAAAAAGTCCGTATTTTCTGATTAAACAATGAAATAAATAAGATGAGTGTTACATCATCAACACTTTGTTTTACTATGTATAAAAAATTAGAGTTACTATTCATCAGCATTTTGTTTTAATAATAACGAGATTGTTTCCCTCGCGCGTTGCGACGATACGTTAACGTTATCATGAGCGTTCAATCAGTATCAGTTAGGTTCATTATAGTATTGGTACGACACATACACTCGGTACAGAAATTAACACATATTTTACATCGACCAAAAATGAAAAAAACAAACATCGGTACCGACAATGATGTTGTCCTAACGGTATTGACCAGTTCAGATCGTCATGGTACTGGTAATGATATTGGTTTATCTTCGCAGATATAGTTGTATAATGAAAATTATTGAAACTGGAAACCATAAAAATGAATACAAGTACATGTACCAATGTTGTTTGGTTGGACACGTTAATTATCAAAGGCAAAAACAGTAAAGATAAGTACTGGTACAGATACCGATGCTGTTCGGTTGGTTTCGATTTGGTTAACTACGGTAGTGACACAAAATTCATTACCATACAAATGAGTACATGTACCAATGTCGTTTGGTACGACATAGTAGTAATACGATGTCATTTTATCAAAAAGGGAAAACAATATAAATAAATACTGGACCGATACATATATTATTCGGTCGGTTTCGGTTCTTATTTGGTACGATAGCGGCACAATATCCATTTTCAATAACATTTATATTGCAATGTTGAAAAATACAATCGGTTTTGGTTCGGTTTAGTGCTATAGCGACACAATAAACGTTTTCAATAAATTTATAACGCTATACTGAAAAAATCAACATAAAACGTAAATTATTATAAAATAATTATAATATATAATAAATAAAATATTATTAGAAAAATTGAAACAACTGTTTAATAAATGAAAGTCACTGTTTATCAAGACTCTATTTTAATATTTTAATTAATTAATAATTAATTAATATGTATAAAATAATAATAGTTGACTTTGTCGTTTACTACAGTTGACTTTGGAGTTTGCTTTGAACATTGAAGTTTACTTGGAAATCTTCACATCCTTTCCTTTATTTTGTTATAATTACACTAAAAATTATTATGTTTTCTCTTTTTATTAATTAAATAATATTTTTAATTTTAATTTTATTTTTTAATAGCAAACGGAACTTATCATTAACTAAAAAAGTTTATGTCTTTATCATTATTTTTTTTCTCTCCTTCACTCACGACCACTTTCAAAATATATAAAAAAATTTAATAGGGGGAACGATGTCTCCCAAAATATACAGATGAACAGTAATATTTCATCTCTACTCCACTCACCATTACTTTTTGTAATATGCAAAACTAACGCACATTAAAATACAAAATGGGATATGAATGTTCTTAGAAGTTTCAGAACAAGCTTGGTCCATATATTAGCGGAATTAAGTGGGGTGTGTAGCGATCTATAGACTGTAGTTTATGCTATATTAAAAACTATTATTTATCCACTTTAATATTTCTTAGAATTTAACGCTTTGAAATCTATATAATATAGATCATTTGATATTAATTTGATTACTAGTAGGTTTTCCCCCGCGCTATGCGATGGTAACTCAGTTATTATCAGTTCGGTTGGGTTCGTTTCAAAACCGACACTCGTTATAGTAACTGAAAGAGAAAACTAAAGAAATAAAGTCGGGATATGCTCAAAAGGATATCGACACATATTTTATATCAATCAAAAACCTTAAAAACAAATACTGGTTTCTAATATTGCCGATACCAGTACCGATGTTATTTGGTCGAAATCGATTAGATGCGTCACATATCGAGACTCGTATAGTTTACAATAAAAAAATACATTTTTAATATTGCTATCGGCACTTGCATAATATATAATACAAAAAATATGTTGTTTTGAATACAAAAAAAGTAAATACTATACATCGTCGGTTCCGGTTCTATTTGGTATTATAGCGACACGATATCAATTTTCATGAAAAACTGTACCACAAAGTTTAAAAAGTATAGTTACATAGTTAGATTTAAAAAACTAACATGAGCAATGTATTAAAAAATAAACTAAATGATAAATAATCTTTTATCAAAAAACTCAAAAAGAATATTTAAAAAATTCAAAACACTATTCATCGCCAATTTAAATTAATATAATAATAATAATAATAATAATAATAATAATAATAATAATAATAAAACTTGTGGTAACGTACCGTCGAACGTTAAAAAAAATTCATCGGCACTTTGTTATAATATGTATAATAATTTTTTTAGTTAAAATCAAATTAAATAATAATTAAAATACTATTATACTTACTTAAAAAAATTGGAGTTAGCACTTTGTTTTAATATGATGGTGGTGGTGGTGGTGGTCGTGATGTGTAATTAGGATTATTATTAGGGTTATTAATGTGGAAGAAAAAGGAACACCCGAAGCTACAACGTGAAAAGGTATCCAACCGAACTTGTGCTAGCAAACAAATTCGTTATTTTGCTCTTTTCTTTAGTTTTGTTCGAAAAATGTTTCTAGAATTAGCAATGTTGTCTTGCCTGTTGCATTAGAAATTTGATTGATATCGGTTCAGATTATCACAATATCGACTCTAAGTATATCAACCAAAAGAGATAATCCTGAAAATAAGTCGTGATATGCTTAAAATGATATCTATACGTGTTTTACATCGTTTGAATACTATAAAAAACAAATGTCGGTGATGGTTATGAATATACCGATACTAGTGCCGATGTTGTACGCTTTGAATTGGTTCAATTCGTCACGACACTGGTACAATACCAATACCCACTATACCTTACGAGATATAACCCTTTTTCAACAATGTTCGGTCGAAGTTGGTTCGGCCGCGCTACATGACGGAACTCAGTCAGTTTAGGTTTGTTTGTTACGATGATGGCACTCGCTATAGCAACCAAAAGAGAAAATTCAAAAAAATGTTGATCAAACTCATATAAACAGATATAGAAAACGATTTCAATCATACGGATATCAGTACCGATGTTGTTTGGTCGAAATAGGTTCAGTTTGTCACGATACCTGATATGACTCCCACTCGTATAGTGTGCGGTACAAAAAAATACTCTATTTTAAATATCACTCCGTTAATGAAATTTATATCTAAATGTCCAAGTAAAAAAAAATTAACACGTTTGATGCAGGTTATCGGTCGATGTATGTTCGATTAGTAACAATACTAGCACGATAGGATACCAAAAAAAACTCTCTATGACATATACAACTCCGTTTTCAATGTAATTTATACTGGAAACCATATAACGAATGCTTTTATCGGTACCTATGTTGTATGAAAGATACATTGGTCGTCACCCAAAAAAATAATAATAAATTATATGTGATTTTTTTTTCAATTTTGAACAAAACTTTTATCAAAACGTATAACCTTAATAACATGTATGTTTGTGCTTCGATCACTCACAACCCGTTTCAAATTTTCTTTAAATCAGAATGTTGATAAAAATAAAACGTCGCAACGATATATTCTTAATTTTATAAACATCATATCTTAAAAGTTGTAGCCACTTACGTATGTGGCCTAGTGGTCAAGAGGATTTTCCTGTTGTGAGGAAACCCAGGTTCAATCCTAAGGATTGAGAGTAATTTAGGAGTATCATCTTTGTTTTAAAAACAATAAATTCTTAAAAGTTATAAGAGAAAAATAAATTATGCTTATAATTATTAAAATAATAGAAATGTTTGTGACTTCGAAACAATTATTGTCACACCCTGACTTTTGCGGAAGCGTGATTATGTGTGACTTGCTTAATATCATTGCATTCAATCATAACAACAACTATATGATAAAACTAAAGATGATCATCCATTAAATAAGTTTAAAATATCACAAACATCATTGTTTTGAAATCCCAACACAGACTTTGAATCCATATTACAAACCACACAAATAGTTTTAGAGTTCCATAAGGACTTAACAAAAGACATTAATGAAAATCAGGTTTTGAACTATACATCTTATCTAGGATAAGATGCACAATCCAAACCCTTAGACTACGGATGACATCTTTTATTCTCAACATAAGTTGAAACCTCCAAACGCCCGCCAGATCCACATTTAATTCCCTGAAATACATGTAGTTTGAAAACATCAACAAAAGTTGAGCGAGTTCATGTGTTTGTATGTGTGCATGAGTAAACCTTTGAAATCATTGAAAGTATGTATGTATGTAAACCCCGGTATGAAAGCAACAAGGAAAACAGATCATTAATGGTTTGCAAGGCCATTAATATGTGTGACGTGATGCAGGAAGGCTCAAACCTAGCAAATTTTGTCTCCGGCAATAAGACATAGTCACCTCATGGGCCAAACCCCGGTCCACATGGGTGTGGGCTCGCTACACCCAAATAGATCTATCACTCATGTCCCTCGGTCCTACTACGAGGATTAATGGTCTTAAGCGTTGTACCCACCACTCACATGATCCAACAGTACCTTTCCTTAGCTAACCAGACCAAATGTAATCGTATGTAAACAATTTGTAACATGTACTTCACCCCCGAAGTTATAAAACTGAAAAATGTTAAAAGAAAAGGGGGACATGAACTCACAGTCTTGCGTTCTTCGTAATCAACGGTAACTCAAAGTTTCTTCCGGTGTGCACGACTACCTACAACGTACTATGACCTATTAGACGAGTGGGTCGTGCCTTGACTTAGTATTAATTAGTGCCTTTAAGTTACGATTCTTTTATGTCCTTAATATTATCCCAAGTTATATAATTATTTGTCAAAATAATAAATATTTTAACTTAAATTATATTTATCAAATTTTAGAATAATAGTTAAAATAATATATTTTAACTCGTTACTTTCCAAGTATGTATACATGTTTATCCTTCCCAAGGATGGGTGTATTTGTATTCGTATTCTTATACTTGTATATTTTTGCCATGTATTGGTGTCGTATTCCGGTGTGTATTTATACATACGAGAATACGTATTTTTATTGTGTTTATTAAGTATCCTTATACTTAATTTTGTATTAACTTTTCTCGAATAATATCTCTAGTAAAAATACATTAACATATATTTGCAAATTATATATTTTAAGAAATGTTACTTAGAAAAATTATTTATAATTTTTCCTTGGCAAAAATATTTATAAATTTCATACAAGTCTCAAAAATAATACATTTCCAAGTCTAACTTTGGAAATATATATAAATCCATTTTTCTTCCAAAAATAATAATACGTCTTCTAATAATTCCAAGAAAATATATATTTTTATTTGCCCAAAAATAATATATTTTCTTCTTGCAAAAAATATGATATAATCTTGTAATAATTGTAAAAATCACATTTTTGTTTCCTTGGTGTCCAAAATATTATTTACCAAAAATATACTTGTGAATAAGTTTTCCGGAATATTTTTGTAGGTTATATTCCTTTATTTGGTTCCAACAATTATTTAAGTATTCTTTGTATATTTATTCCTTGGAATTTTGGTAATATTTTGGATTGTAATTTTTGGTATTTTGATAAGTTATATTATTTCAAGTCCTAAAATAATATAACTAATACACATAATATACAAATAATCACACACATGGTGCCATCTAAATATATATTTTCCTAAATACATATTTAGTCACTTTTATTTATAAAAACCAACCTCCAATATTTGTAATTTTTGTAACAAAAATTTATGGCAAACTTTATATGAAGATTCATGGTTTGAAATATACTTGTAAATATTTGTTTAAAAATATTTTTCTAAGTGTTTAATATTTAGAAAAATTTTGCCATTGTATTTCCTAAAAATGGAGGTTTCCTTGCCTTCAAGGCATATCATTTTCTTTTGTAAATCAACAATAAACAATCTACACTTACCAATTTTGCCAAAAACAAGCATAAACTACCACATCATGAACTTGAAAATTTATGAAAATGTGTAGTAACTTACTAGTGTGTTTAGTAAGCTTGGTTACCCTTTAAAGTGCGGTTGTTTATTTAAAAAATTCATTTTTAGAGAAGTTAGTTCTTTACAACTTATAATCACATTTTCTAAAAATGTTTCTTCTTGGATTTTTCTTGTTAAACATGTGTTTCCACACTTGTTTAACCTCTAAAAACATGGTTGATTTCTTTAAGAACCAAGATTAAGTAGACTTTGTATTTTTAACTTGGTTTCTTGAAAAATCATTCTTGAAATCTTAGATTTAGAAGACTTACATCTCATTTTAATCATCATTTTACAAGGAAACAATACATTCTTTCAAGTTCATGTCTTTCATGAGGATGATCTATTAATCTCTAACATTTTCATCCTCTCATCTTGCTAGATTATGTTTTTAATCATGATCTAGCAAGATCATATGATGATCTACATCATTTACATAAGTAAACAACAATCAACAAGTATAACAACACATAAACATCAAGATTGCTTATGATTTTAAGCTTATGTTCATGTTTCATTCTCTTGATTCTTAGTGTTCTTTAAGATTAACATCATGTATCATCTTTTATCCACTTAAATAAGATGTAAAATGAAGAGTGTAGTGTTCTTACCACTAGCTCAAGGCTATGGATGATCAAGAGAAGAAAAGAAGTGGATAAAAGCAAATGGAGAAGGTTCTTCAACTTCCAAAAGCTCCCAGCTTCCTTATGCACCTTCTAACACCCTTGTGTATATGTAGAATTGGATGAAGATGAATGAATGATGATGATTATGTTGTTGTTGCTCTCTGCCGTGAACAAGAAGAAGAGAAGAGAGAAGAGTGGTGTGAAGTGTTTGTGAATGTAATGAAGTTATGGACTTGGAGGTTTACTTATAATCCATTAACACATGATCTTCCATTGTGTAATATGTTTAATAAAGAAAGAACAAGATCTATTAAAATAATTAAATAAAATCAAATGTGGGGCCCTTGTTGGGGCCGTAAACTAGGTGGGGGGGGGGGGTCTCTTAGGCTAGGGTTTAACCAAGTAGTCAGTTTATGGTTAGGATTAAAGTGTTTAGTTAGGTGTTTAGTTACTAGATATTTATATAGTGTGTTATGATGTTCGGGGAACATAACTAGCTTGGTAATGTTAAAACAGTGCTTCTAGTGAAAATTTGGTGTTTCGGGTAGTGTCCGGTCGTTCGATTGGTTACCGGTTCGTTAAAGTGCTAAACTATGCAGTTTAGTGTGCTTTATGTTACCTTTTGTGACAGTTTCGATTACCGACACTTAGGAAAGCATTCAGGACCATTTAACCATATTTCTGCATGATATTAGAGTGTTTAAATGCTGATTTTGCTGATTTTCTGCAGAATTCTGCAGTTTATGTGAGTTTTAGGCACTTTCCGGCACTTAAACTATCTATAGGAAGGCAGTTTTGTGATCCTTACTTTTCTACACACTATACTAGTGTAATGCTTGGTTTCTGGCTCATTCTGTGCCTCAACACATTGTCTGTCTATGTACTGAACTCCGTCAGCATTTTTCCCGATTTGTCTGATAACTGTGCTAACTGTGTTTCACGCATTATTTGAGTCAATAAAGTTCTCATGCAATAATGATATGACATTAAGCAATATGTGATGCACATGTATGTATATGGCAATAATCAGAAAGCAATGCAAGTCATTAATTGAAATTCAGCACAGACATTAAGCACTAATCATGGTTTAATGGTTTTACGGATACCTGGTATTTTGACAGTTGTCACATTCTCCCCCTGTTAAGAAAATTTCGTCCTGAAATTTTAAGCTTTACCACTAGCTGCAGGGGAGTTAGGGAACAAATGCGGGTATTTTGCTTTAATACGGTCTTCACGCTCCCAAGTGAACTCTGGGCTGTGACGTGCATTCCATCGAACCTTGACAAGTTTAACACTACTCCTTGGAGTCTTGTTAACCTTCCAATCTGTAACCTCAACGGGTTCTTCGGTAAAGTAGAGTGTGTCGTCAATGTGAACTTCATCAGCAGGGATGGCCACTGTTTCTTGTGTTGGACTTTTCTTCAGATTAGATACATGAAATGTATCATGAACCCCATTAAGTTCTTCTGGTAGCTCCAACTTGTATGCTACAGAACCAACCCTTTCCAAAATTCTGAATGGTCTGATATATCGTGGGTTTAACTTACCACGCTTCCCAAAGCGTGCTACACCATTCCAAGGTGAAACTTTTAACAAAACCATATCACCTACTTCGAATTCCAAGGGTTTACGTCTTTGGTCCCCATAGCTCGTTTGTCGATCACGAGCCGCCTTGATGCGCTCTCGGATCTGCATGATCTTATCAGTCGTTTCTTGGACCAGTTCGGGACCAACCAACTGTCTATCACCTGCATCTGCCCAGCATAACGGTGATCGACACTTGCGTCCATAGAGAGCCTCAAACGGTGCAGCTTGAATGCTTGTATGGTAGCTATTGTTATAGGAGAACTCAACCAAAGGTAGGGGAGTGTCCCAACTGCCACCCAAGTCCATTACGCAAGCACGTAGCATATCTTCTAGCGTTTGAATCGTTCTCTCACTTTGACCGTCTGTCTGTGGATGAAAAGCAGTGCTCAGATTCAACTGAGAACCAAATGCTTCTTGAAAGGATTGCCAAATCCTTTACACAAATCTTCCGTCTCTATCTGATATAATCGAGATAGGCACTCCATGACGTGCGACTATCTCTCTTAGGCACAGCTCAGCTAGCTTACCTATGTTATCCTTTTCTCTGATCGGCAAAAAGTGCGCAGATTTTGTCAAACGGTCCACGATTACCCAAATCGTATCATGACATCTGGAAGTCTTGGGCAACTTGGTTATGAAATCCATTGACATCTGTTCCCACTTCCACATGGGTATCTCAGTTTGCTGTAGAAGACCTGAAGGCTTCTGATACTCGGCCTTCACTTTGGCGCAGGTCAAACACTTCCCAACATAAGTAGCCACATCGCCCTTAAGCCTTGGCCACCAGTAATAATCCTTCAAATCTTGGTACATCTTGTCCGATCCTGGATGGATCAAGTACCTCGATTTATGAGCTTCATAAAAAATAACATCTCTAAGACCACCAAAAAGCGGAACCCAAATTCGTCCCATAAAATACAAGGTTCCTTCCTCGTTGGGTACCAATCTTTTCTCCATCCCACGGAGAAATTCAGCCTTTAAGTTTTCTTTCTTAAGAGTTTCTCTCTGTGCAGCACGAATACGCAACGAGAGGTCTGTCTGAATAATCATCACTAAAGCCCTAACCCTATTGGGCTTGATCCTTTCTTTGCGACTCAAGGCGTCTGCCACCACATTCGCCTTTCCTGGATGATATTTGATTTCGCATTCATAATCATTTAACAGCTCTACCCAACGTCGCTGCCTCATGTTAAGCTCTTTCTGATCGAATATGTGTTGAAGGCTCTTGTGATCTGTAGATATTGTACACCGAGTACCATACCGATAATGTCGCCAAATCTTCAAAGCAAACACCACTGCGCCTAACTCCAAATCATGTGTGGTGTAGTTCTTCTCATGAACCTTTAACTGGCACGAAGCATAAGCGATAACCTTCTGTCGCTGCATCAGCACACAGCCCAATCCCTGACGCGAGGCGTCGAAGTATACCACGAAGTCGTCGGTGCCTTTGGGTAGGGATAAAATAGGTGCATCGCAAAGCTTATTCTTGAGCAGCTGAAAAGCTTCTTCTTGTTTATCTCCCCATTCGTACTTCTTATCCTTTTGAGTAAGGGAGGTCAGTGGTTGAGCGATTTTAGAAAAATCCTCAATGAATCTGCGATAGTACCCTGCTAAACCCAGAAACTGACGGATTTCGGTTGGTGTCTTCGGAGTTTCCCAATTCTTAATCGCCTCGATCTTGGTGGGATCCACATGAATTCCATCCTCGTTTACCACGTGACCAAGGAACTGTACCTCACACAACCAAAACTCGCACTTCGAGAACTTAGCACAGAGCTTCTCCTTCTTAAGCAGTTCTAAGATGGCTCTAAGGTGTTGCTCATGCTCTTCCTTAGTTCGCGAATAGATCAAAATATCGTCGATAAATACAATCACGAATTTATCGAGATATGGCTTGCAAACCCGGTTCATCAAATCCATGAATACTGCCGGTGCGTTTGTCAAACCAAATGGCATTACTAGAAACTCATAATGTCCATAACGAGTTCTAAAGGCAGTCTTTGGTATACTCTCTTCTTGAATCCGCAGCTGGTGATAACCTGATCGAAGATCGATCTTGGACTAGTAACTCGAACCCTGAAGTTGATCGAATAAATCGTCAATCCTCGGCAAAGGATACCGATTCTTGATGGTTAACTTGTTTAGCTCTTGGTAGTCGATGCACATATGAAAACTACCGCCCTTCTTCTTGACAAACAGAACTGGAGCTCCCCAAGGCAAGAAGCTTGGTCTAATGAATCCCTTGTCCAGAAGCTCCTGAAGCTGCGTCGACAATGTCACACCCCAACCGATGGCGGAATCATTGGGGTGCGGCACTGAGCGAAACAGATTGTCCAGAAGTTTCCATAACAACTACGATTACCAATTATTTAAACATCACGTCCCATACCATGACATATCAAGTAGCATAGTTATTACAGACAAATCAAAGACAAATTGTTCTGTTCCGACAACTCAGATTTCAAATAAATAAATTGTTCGTTGGTTTCTAGACTCTCCTAAGCTTGATTCCATCAAATAGCAAGCACGCATCCTAAGCACCTGTCACATACGTTAAAATAAAGGTCAATACACAGTGTAAAGGTGAGCATACAAGTTTGATATAGCATAATAGAGTTCGAAATAGTTTACGCATAACCAGCATAAAACATGTACAAAGTGAAGGCAAGTAGGTAATCGACAGAGAAATATGTACAGACGTGACTGCGAGTTGTAGAATGCGCAACACATATCCCCACTGGGACACGTGAACCCTTAACAACCCCTGTCCACGACAGGTGCTGAGTCCAAACTATAGTACTATCGTTGCTAAGGTGTTAGGCAACAATCACTGTGTTAACATAACATATAAGCATTCATCGAATAACACGTAGCATGCAATAATGGTCATCGTATAAATAGTGTTTGCGTCGTGTGATAGATGTGATTTAGAATAAGTAACGTATGTAACACCCAAAAGTGCATAAAGCAAAATGGGATCGAGTATACTCAGAGATTGTGTTTACAAGTAAACACTCTCTTGGATTGAAAGGAACGCTGAGAGATTAACCTGAACAGTTAACGATAGCATAAGCGAAGAGCGGTGCATTAAATGGTGCAAAAGTACCAAGTGTCGGATGGTAATCTTTTTGGATGGTCATCCGATCGGATGGCCATTCGATTGGATTAACATTCGTTGGTAAATATGTGTTTGTGTATGATGGCTTTGAAGTTTTCGTTGTAGCATTTTGAAAACAGTGAAGTATCTCTACCCTTCAGGTCGGTCGATCGAACAGCAGTTCGATCGGATAGTGATCCGATTGGTAAGACACTTAGTGAGAACAAGTTCACAGCAGGATTGTCACTCGATCGAATAGCAATCCGATCGGATGGCAATCCGTCAGTTACTGATGGTCTTTGAAAATTGAAAATGATTAAGTGTCGAAGTTCCAAAAGTCACATGATCGGATGGTCGTTCGATCAGATGGCTATCCGATCGGACGGTAATCCGTTCGACGTTCAGAACCTTGAAAGTTTGAATGAAAAGTTTAAGTGTGGAACCAAGTGCAAGCCGATCGGATGGCAATCCGATCGGACGGCAATCCGTCCCAACGACCTGATCGTCTTGGTACTTGATTATTTTGAATGGTTTTGCAGTTTTGAACGAGACAGTGTGATAACGTGCTAAACAACAGAAACCCCATCTTGACCCAAGTGATCCGATCGAACATGAACCACCCTAGTCCGACCAGTTCACGGTTCGAGACGGTTGTTCATGTTTAACCCGAAACCAGCTGTCTCTTGGATAGAATTCAGATCTTGAGCTAACACATCACTAAGAAAGAGTAGAAGATCAGAACGACCTCCGATTCTATCGGTTTTGAGTGCATTGAGTGTAAAAGAGTTGAAAGAAAGTTAGAAAACCATCTTTCAATCCTTTTAACCATGAATATGTGTAGATCTATGCGAAAACATTGATTATTCATGTGGAAATCCTTCAAATCTAAGTTGTTCTTGGTGGAATGAAGCTGAACTTTGAAGTTCATAAGAACTCCATGATGACATCACCCTAGAACACCTCAAATCCGGTGATTTCACGGTTAAAAGCTAAGATTCAAAGGTGAAAAAGATGAAGGAGTGCGTGTAGATCATAAAAGTACAAGATTTAGGCTGGAAACTTACAAGAATCACGAGAAATCGAGAGAAAAGAGAGTTTGAGTGTGGCTGGTCGAGTGAGGAGCTGTCACATCACAAATGATGTGACAGGAGGGTATTTATAGGGTTTCCAAAAGAGGAAAGTGTTCAAGGTTCGGATTGGTCACCGATCGGATGGCAACCCGATTGGATGGCAACCCGATCGGATTGCAACCCGATCGGATGGAAACCCGATAGGATGGCCACTCGATCGGTTGGCCACTCAATCCAGGTGTCCGACGTGTTGAGTTTTATCGTTTCGATTCGCGTGTTGAGCGTTGCGATGCGATTCGAGTGAGCGATGCGATAGTATTACCCATTAGTTACACAAATAACCTAACTACTATATCTAACATACAATCACTATAAATAACCTACGTTTAGCATTTGCGATTAGATTGCGATGCGATAGAATTGCGATTGCGATTAACACCTCAACATAATCATAACATGCACAAGTAACACATAAATAACACACACACGTAAGGCAATATCCAAAATTCGAGTTGCGAATGCGATAGCGATTAGCGATAAGTCGATTAGCGATAAACATGCGATTAAACCTCGATTATTAATAGATACTCCACATAATACAACTAAAGCAAATAAATAGTAGATTCGATTACAAGTCAAAGAAGTCAAAACATTAGTTGAGCAAGGAGTGACAGATCGCAATTAGCAATCTTTTCTTCCTTTCAATCTTGACTTTGACTTTCAAAACACGGGTTGTTACAGACAACTCTTGCATCTCAGAAGGCGCAAGTCAATAAGGTGCCTTGGCTACAGGCGCGGCGCCTGGAACCAAGTCAATATGGATTTCGACTTGTCGTTGGGGCGGTAATCCTGGCAAGTCTTCGGGGAAGACTTCAGGATATTTCCTCACCACAGGGATATCTTCGAGCTTCGATTCTTCGGCTTCTTTGTCAACAACGTGAGCCAAGAAGGCAACACACCCTTTCCGTAAAAACTTCCGTGCCTTCAAACAACTGATAATCCGTAGAGGCGTATCATGCTTCCCCATGAATCACGATCGTCTCTTCATTCATCATTGGGATGCGGATAATCTTCTCATGGCATACGATCTCAGCTCGATTACTTGACAACCAATCCATTCCAACCACTACGTTGAAACTTCCCAACTCAACTAGCAGCAGATCAAGCGTAAACTCACGCTCTCCAAGCTCTATCACATAGTCTCTAATCACTTCGTTTGCTTCTACTAGCTTCCCATTAGCTAGTTCTATCGAATACGGGATATCTAACTTACCTGCAACTAACCCAAGTATATCCTTAAATTCTAGAGATACGAAGCTATAGTTGGCACCGGTATCAAATAACACAGATGCAAAATGTTGATTGATAGGGAACGTACCAGTGACTACGTTCGGATCCTAACGAGCTTCCCTAGCTCCAATGTTGAAGACTCTTCCCTGAGCTTGGTTGTTCTTTGGTCAATCCCGCTTGAAATGCCCTACTTCACCACAACTAAAGCAACCTTGGCCATTTCCGGTACCACTCTGATTGTTGTTGTTATTTCCCACGCGGTTTCCACTTCCCGCTTGGTTTCCGTTTCCATTTCGGTTTCCATTACCTCCCTTGTTATTTCTATTCCCATTACCGTTTCCACCACGGTTACCATTGCCATTGCCATTTCCTCTTTGACCGCCATTCCCACGACCAATACCAGCCCAGCATGTTTCCTTCGAATGACCATTCTTTCCGCAGTTATCACACTTCCTGAACTTGCACCGGCCGACATGATGATACTGACATACATTACACTTGGGCAGGGTGCCCATATATCATTTCCCCTTGTTTTCTGAACTTGCAGCACCAGTCCTGACCTCGGCTGGTGGGTTCGCATCTCTTCGCTTACTAGCACTGTTGTTGCTTCCTTGGGTACCCTTCTTGAAATTTGAGAACTTCCTTTGGTTCTCTCCAGACGACTCGGCATGAGTCTCTTTCTTCTTCTGCTCGGAGATTGAAAACTTGCCCAATCGAATGGCTTCCTCTGTCAAAGCCACACTCAAATCAATGGATTCATTGATCTTTGGAGGCTTCGAAGTAGTCACCATGCTCAGTATTTGGGGTGCCAATCCCCAAATGAAACGTTCAACTCGCTTGAACTCTGGCTCTACCATGTAGGGGACACCACGAGATAAATCATGGAATCTCTGCACGTACTCAGCGATCTTAGGACCATCCATTTTCAGATTCCAGAACTCGGTTTCCAACTTCTGAATTTCAGCCCTTGAATAGTACTTCTTACGCATCAGCTCTTTCAGCTCATCCCAAGTCATAACATATGCTGCAGCCTCACCTAGAGTCTGAACCTGAAGGTTCCACCACGACAGGGCTCCGTCTAGGAATAGTCCAGAAATGTAAGTGACTTGATGCTCTGGCACACACTTACTCATTCGCAGCACAGAATCTGTCTTCTCAGCCCATCTTACAAAAGCTACGGCACCTCCAGTGCCGTCAAAGTTAAGAGGCTTGCAGTCCAGGAACTGCTTGTCAGTACAGCCTGTACAAGCAACATCATTTACAGAAATCATTAGCAAACGCACATGGAAATGTCCAAACGTATTGTAATGTGTCTTAGGTGACTTAAACATTACCGTGAGGTGGGTTATTTCCTGAGGTACCTCCGCTGTGTTCGGAGCGTAGGGCCTCATGTTGTGCGATTGCCTGTGAAATTCGTTCTTGTAATTCTGCCTCGGTTGTGGGCAACTGAGTGTTCCTTCGAGGAGGCATCTTCTAAGAAAAAGATTGTATAGGTTAGGTCTTAATCGTATAATAAGTATATAGTACGTATACAGAATTGTGTCTATCATAACAAGCAAGCATACAGCATCACAATCATAGCACAAACATGTAATTCAACAACGTATTTAATGAGAACATGACGATTGAGCTTCCATTAATCATCGACCACAAAGTATTGTTACATGTTTTACAAGAGTATCATATCAAAAGGAACACAGGGTCACACTACCCTTGTTAACAAGTCTATCAGTCTACAAAAGTCATACAATCAAAAGGTGGTCTCCAAAAGGCTTCACAAGCTCAGCTCAATAGTGGTGCTCTCATCAAAAGCAATGCAACCTACATAAAACCAAAAACTAGCTATGCTGATGGTGGTGGAGGAGGATGTGGAGGAAAGAAAAGCAAGCTGCGCATATACGCAAGCTCCTCCTCAAGCTCATAGACATGACGCAGTAGATAACTAATCTGCTGCTCGACCGTAAGGAATCGAGCATCAAACTCTGGAAATGGAGTAAGTGGAGCGGGTGGATGTGAAAATGGTGACGGTGATGAACGAGGGGGAACAAAAGCAGGCTGGCAAGGACATGGTAAAGGACACGGTGTCATCTCAAGCTCCAAAATCCTACGACTCATGATCTCATACTGAAGCTGAAGTGATAGAAGTAACTCATCCCGTGTATAACCAACAAAGTGAGAGGGATGGTAGGGATCCGAAATCGGCATGGAGTATGGCGGGAACCATCGGAATGGCTTATAAAGTGGTGAAGAAGTAAAAGGAGCAAATGGTGCAGACTGGGGAATGTGGGGAAAAGCTGCTGAAACATGAGGGTCATGACTAGGCTGCTAGCCTGAAGTACCTTCCCCTGGACGGGGTCCGGGTATGTCCTGCAAGAAAACGATAGGTAAATCAACACGATGAACATCAGACTCCACAGGGTGAAAGGGAGCAACATCAGCGAGTGCGGGTGTAGGTGGAGGAATAAGTGGCTCAATAACAGGAGGGTCAACGGGTGCAGGAACTGGATCAGGTATGAGGGGTGCAATGTCAGGTAAGCCAAGAGGAATAGGGTCATGATCAGGTAAAGGCTCAGGATCAGCAGGTGCATCATCAGGCTGATCAACAGGAACAAAATCTGGCTCAAGACCAGGCTTGAGGTCGTGTGGAGGGGATGGTGCAGCTGACATGGCCGTATCATCATCAGAATCAGTGGCATAGCATCGTAATCCAACTGCCTGCAAGGCGGAAGACGTCACAGACTCAAAGGAATCTGAGACAGAGTGTAAACTAGTGTCAGAGGAAATCTCAATAACAGGGATCTTAAGAAGTGGAATAGCAACAAAGTCCTCATCCAACTCTCCATCACCATGGGCGTCATCAGGTGGACAATCAACAAACAGATCAACATCATCATCAAACAGATCATCAAAAGGCCAATCCTCAGGAGGGATGACCACTAAAGGAAAAATAGCGAGGATCGGTGCCACAATATGCTCACCATTGGGATGTCCGATGATAAGATGATCATGGACTGGAATGGGAATAACAAAAGGATCCTCGTCTGGAATGCCATCAGCAAGCGGTAAGTCATCTCCAAAATCAGCAACGCAAACGGCTTAAAGTCGTCGTTGTCGTCTGACAGCATATCTGGGTCGCTCTCAGTATCGGATGTAAAGATCTCTGGCTCTGGTGCGATCTCGCCATCGGACACAATAGCCATGGGGTCATCAGTGTTGGACAATCCACTCTCGGATGAAGACATAGTGTCTGTAACAAAACAATCATAAGATATGCACATATATTAACCACTATCACTTAGCATGCAATTAAAGACAATGTATCATGAAATCATGTATCCTTATCATTCCTCACAAATCCTTTTTATCCTTCCTAGTCTCCCAGACTAAACCACAAATGTAAACCTTGCAATCGTGTTTCTTGTCTTTCCGTTTGTAAAAATGTTTGTTTCCCTGGATCTGGGCGTTTCGTGTATGCAATAAAAACATGTTGTAAAAATATTTTCGTGAGAGCCCTAATGATTGTAGTCTAGACTCGAGAAAGAATCCTAGCTCGCTATAATCGAAGCTCTGATACCAAACTGTCACACCGTGATTTTTGCGGAAGCGTGATTATGTGTGACTTGCTTAATATCATTGCATTCAATCATAACAACAACTATATGATAAAACTAAAGATGATCGTCCATTAAATAAGTTTAAAATATCAAAAACATCATTGTTTTGGAATCCCAACACAGACTTTGAATCCATATTACAAACCACACAAATAGTTTTAGAGTTCCATAAGGACTCAACAAAAGACATTAATGAAAACCAGGTTTTGAACTATGCATCTTATCTTGGATAAGATGCACAATCCAAACCCTTAGACTACGGATGACATCTTCTATTCTCAACTTAACTTGAAACCTCCAAACGCCCGCCAAATCCACATTTAATTCCCTGAAATACATGTAGTTTGAAAACATCAACAAAAGTTGAGCGAGTTCATGTGTTTGTATGTGTGCACGAGTAAACCTTTGAAATCATTGAAAGTATGTATGTATGTATGTATGTATGTTTGTAAACCCCGGTATGAAAGCAACAAGGAAAACAAATCATTAATGGTTTGCAAGGCCATTAATATGTGTAACGTGATGCAGGAAGGCTCAAACCTAGCAAATTTTGTCTCCGGCAATAAGACATAGTCACCTCATGGGACAAACCCCGGTCCACATGGGTGTGGGCTCGCTACACCCAAATAGATCTATCACTCATGTCCCTCGGTCCTACTACGAGGATTAATGGTCTTAAGCATTGTACCCACCACTCACATGATCTAGCAGTACTTTTCCTTAGCTAACCATACCAAATGTAATCGTATGTAAACAATTTGTAACATGTACTTCACCCCCGAAGTTATAAAACTGAAAACAGTTAAAAGAAAAGGGGGACATGAACTCACATTCTTGCGTTCTTCGTAATCAACGGTAACTCAAAGCGTCTTCCGGTGTGCACGACTACCTACAACGTACTATGACCTATTAGACGAGTGGGTCGTGCCTTAACTTAGTATTAATTAGTGCCTTTGAGTTACGTTTCTTTTATGTCCTTAATATTATCCCAAGTTATATAATTATTTGTCAAAATAATAAATATTTTAACTTAAATTATATTTAACAAATTTTGGAATAATAGTTAAAATAATATATTTTAACTCGTTACTTTCCAAGTATTTATACATGTTTATCCTTCCCAAGGATGGGTGTATTTGTATTCGTATTCTTATACTTGTATATTTTTGTCATGTATCGGTGTCGTATTCCGGTGTGTATTTATACGTACGAGAATACGTATTTTTATTGTGCTTATTAAGTATCCTTATACTTAATTTTGTATTAACTTTTCCGGAATAATATCTCTAGTAAAAATACATCAACATATATTTCCAAAATATATATTTTAAGAAATGTTACTTAGAAAAATTATTTATAATTTTTCCTTGGCAAAAATATTTATAAATTTCATACAAGTCTCAAAAATAATACATTTCAAAGTCTAACTTAGGAAATATATATAAATCCATTTTTCTTCCAAAAATAATAATACATCTTCTAATAATTCCAAGAAAATATATATTTTTATTTGCCCAAAAATAATATATTTTCTTCTTGCCAAAAATATGATATAATCTTGTAATAATTGTAAAAATCACATTTTTGTTTCCTTGGTGTCCAAAATATTATTTACCAAAAATATACTTGTGAATAAGTTTTCCGGAATATTTTTGTAGGTTATATTCCTTTATTTGGTTCCAACAATAATTTGAGTATTCTTTGTATATCTATTCCTTGAAATTTTGGTAATATTTTGGATTGTAATTTTTGGTATTTTGATGAGTTATATTATTTCAAGTCCTAAAATAATATAACTAATACACATAATATACAAATAATCACACACATGGTGCCATCTAAATATATATTTTCCTAAATACATATTTAGTCACTTTTATTTATAAAAACCAACCTCCAATATTTGTAATTTTTGTAACAAAATTTTATGGCAAACTTTATATGAAAATTCATGGTTTGAAATATACTTGTAAATATTTGTTTAAAAATATTTTTCTAAATGTTTAATTTTTAGAAAATTTTTGCCATAGTATTCCCTAAAAATGGAGGTTTCCATGCCTTCAAGGCATATCATTTTCTTTTGTAAATCAACACAATCAATCAACAATCAACAATAAACAATCTACACTTACCAATTTTGCCAAAAACAAGCATAAACTACCACTTCATGAACTTGAAAATTTATGAAAATGTGTAGTAACTTACTAGTGTGTTTAGTAAGCTTGGTTACCCTTTAAAGTGTGGTTGTTTATTTAAAAACTTCATTTTTAGAGAAGTTAGTTCTTTACAACTTATAATCATATTTTCTAAAAATGCTTATTCTTGGATTTTTCTTGTTACACATGTGTTTCCACACTTGTTCAACCTCTAAAAACATGGTTGATTTCTTTAAGAACCAAGATTAAGTAGACTTTGTATTTTTAACTTGGTTTCTTGAAAAATCATTCTTGAAATCTTAGATTTACAAGACTTACATCTCATTTTAATCATCATTTTACAAGGAAACAATACGTTCTTTCAAGTTCATGTCTTTCATGAGGATGATCTATTAATCTCTAACATTTTCATCCTCTCATTTTGCTAGATTATGTTTTTAATCATGATCTAGCAAGATCATATGATGATCTACATCATTTACATAAGTAAACAACAATCAACAAGTATAACAACACATAAACAACAAGATTTCTTATGATTTTAAGCTTATGTTCATGTTTCATTCTCTTGATTCTTAGTGTTCTTCAAGATTAACATCATGTATCATCTTTTAACCACTTAAATAAGATGTAAAATGAGGAGTGTAGTGTTCTTACAACTAGCTCAAGGCTAGGGATGATCAAGAGAAGAAAAGAAGTGGATAAAAGCAAATGGAGAAGGTTCTTCAACTTCCGAAAGCTCCTAGCTTCCTTATGCACCTTCTAACACCCTTGTGTATATGTAGAATTGGATGAAGATGAATGAATGATGATGATTATTATGTTGTTGCTCTCGGCCGTGAACAAGAAGGAGATAAGAGAGAAGAGTGGTGTGAAGTGTTTGTGAATGTAATGAAGTTATGGACTTGGAGGTTTACTTATAATCCATTAACACATGATCTTCCATTGTGTAATATGTTTAATAAAGAAAGAACAAGATCTATTAAAATAATTAAACAAAATCAAATGTGGGGCCCTTGTTGGGGCCATAAACTAGGTGGTGGGGGGGGGGGTCTTTGGCTAGGGTTTAACCAAATAGTTAGTTTATGGTTAGGATTCAAGTGTTTAGTTACTAGATATTTATATAGTGTGTTATGATGTTCGGGGACCATAACTAGCTTGGTAATGTTAAAACAGTGCTTCTAGTGAAAATTTGGTGTTTCGGGTAGTGTTCGGTTGTTCGGTTGGTTACTGGTTCGTTAAAGTGCTAAACTATGCAGTTTAGTGTGCTTTATGTTACCTTTTGTGACAGTTTCGATTCTCGACACTTAGGAAAGCATTCAGGACCATTTAACCATATTTCTGCATGATATTAGAGTGTTTAAATGCTGATTTTGCTGATTTTCTGCAGAATTCTGCAGTTTATGTGAGTTTTAGGCACTTTCCGGCACTTAAACTATCTCTAGGAAGGCAGTTTTGTGATCCTTACTTTCCTACACACTATACTAGTGTAATGCTTGGTTTCTGGCTCATTCTGTGTCTCAACGCATTGTCTGTCTATGTACTGAACTCCGTCAGCATTTTTCCCGGTTTGTCTGATAACTGTGCTAACTGTGTTTCGTGCATCATTTGAGTCAATAAAGTTCTCATGCAATAATGATATGACATTAAGCAATATGTGATGCACATGTATGTATATGGCAATAATCAGAAAGCAATGCAAGTCATTAATTGAAATTCAGCATAGTCATTAAGCACTAATCATGGTTTAGTGGTAGTACGGATACCTGGTATTTTGACAGTTGTCACAATTATCCTCATAATTGTTATAATAATAGAATTGTTTGCGACTTACAAAACATCATCCTCACCTTATAAAAATTTATTTATGTACTAATTGTAAAATACTATATAGATGATGCTTCATTGAGAATCGCTAATTTGGAATAAATCTAAACAAATGGATAATTGAGGGGTGGACCTAGAGAGAGGTTGGGTGAGTGAGCGCACTTTTTAAAAATTAGTGTATTTTATAGAGCAATATCCAATCACACACTTTGAAAATTTGATTAAACCTCTCGTTCGCACCCTCTAAAAATATTTATTGGGTCCGCCACTACTCATAAATTGTACTCTTTATCATTTGTCGTTAAAAAGTTTAAAGACTGTCTTTTATAGTTTAATTTTGCATGCTATTTGTCATTTACACTAACTAGTGTTTAACTTTACAGTTACAATTAAGGTAAAATGACTGTTTTATCCAAAAGACATAATCTGTAATGTATTTATAAATAACATAATCTTTCATTTATTCAAAGCTTTTTTCTTTTCTTTATTTTATTTTTTCTTTTTGTTGGACCTACAAAAGTACAGATTAACCTAAAAAAAAAACAGATTACATTCAAAAGCTAAAATATGACCTATCTAATCAAGAAATAAATAGTAGATGAAACATTCTTCTCCCAAAGATAGTGAATCTTGAACACTAATCAGAACATCTGTTGAAGACATGTTAACATCTGTTCAAGCCTTGGAAACCACTGTTGAAGATGAGCCAAGCATGATCAAGACCAAAGTGTTGTTGAAGTAAAGATTTGTCCAAGAAGATCAAACATCTGTTCAGGCCAAACAGATTTCTGATATAAAGCAACAGCAGATTGAAGATCAGAGGTTTCATCTATATAACAATGTTTTGTTTGTAACAAATGTTTAGTATATTAGATCAAATGTTAGATTCCCACAAATGTTTGCAAACATCTATGGAGTCTTTTCTATTAGGAATGTTAGAGTCACTATCAGGGTGATGTCAGCCAATCACGAACAGACCTTTTATACTTAGTATAAAAAGATCTCATTTGTTAGAGATACATTCATCACATTTTGTTATCCATTGTACGAACATATTTTTATGTGATCAGGCTGAGGGGGAGTTTGTAGAGTCAATTGTACTGTAATAAAATCATTTGAGTCTGATATAAAACAGTCGTTGATAATAATTCCCTGCTTGTGATTATTTTATCCGCTTTACAATTTATAATTGTCTGTTCTTATCTGTCTTAATCACAAGCCTCGTAAACTCAGACCTTAACAGTTGGTATTAGAGCTTGGTCACATTAAACATGATTTCACAATCAGTTTAGTATTCAAAGATTAGCTCCCAAAGATCTAATATGTTCGTAACTCAGAGTTGTAAAGTGCTGAATTCAAAAATTATTTCACACATACTCTATTTTTCTTCAAAATAACAAAAGAGACTGCACAAAATGATCCATATAACACCGGCTTCAGTAATAAGCCTCTTATGCTTGTCAAATCTAAGTATAATATCTGGCAACGTAGGATGACTCACATACTAGCTCAATAGAACATCGGGTGTTGGAAGTCTCTTATATATGGACCTCACATTCCAATGGTACCTAGCGTCGAAAACCCTTACACATATGTCAAGGGAGAAACCCTTACACAACAGTTGAGAGGTTTTCATGTTTAACCAGTAAACTAAAGTTGGCGAACAAGGAATTTGCTAACTCAACTTTAAGTAACCGATTTTTAAGATCTCTTCCTGAGAAGTGGGACACTACAGCCATGGTGATAAGGACAACCCATGACTTCAAGGACATGACCCAGACTTAACATCATGTAAAGCTCTTAACATTTGAGAGATAATTTGTCTAGAAAAAGAAGCTCCACGAAACTGGAAAAGCGTCCGACGATTATGTTTTTGGAAACACGACACTTCTGATTTAGGAAGGATTGTCACGGCCCCCGACCCGGTTTAACCCGTTTCAGGAGCCGCGGGACAGAAATCCCGTGGTATTTATTTAATTGAGTTTAACAGCGGAAGTTTATCATCAGGATCTTTTTAAAGCTAAAATTTTCCCGATTATTTTATTTCACAACTCGGGATAAAACCCTGGTAATTTACAATACTATGATTTCATGGAGAAATCTTTATTTTACAAAACATATTTCTTTATTTTATAATGAGCCACTTTCTTAAGCTTGCAGTGCTTCCCGACACTTTTCCTGGATTACAACAGATCACCTGAAACATGTTTGAAAAAGGTTTTGTCAGCGGGAAATACTGAGTGAATCATTCATTTTACTAAAACGACCTGTTTGTTATAATTTACAGTATTAAGAGCGATTACAATGTTTCTATCTTTTGAATTAACTGACCCAGTTATCACTTGACCGGACTTGTGACTGTGGACATATCACTTGCTGGGTCCTTTCACCCACAAGTGATAAATAATTAGTAGCTATGTGCACATCCCCCCACTTACTGGCAGTAATTTCAGATAACAAAGACTTAATCCCTGTAACTATAACTTTGCAAATAAAGTTTTGGAAATAATTTGGTAAAAAGAGAATGACTCACATTGCAGATTTAACACGGATAGAGTCTAGTCTACGGATTATCCTTGTTACCCTAATTTAAATAACAATGCACACAAAACTGGGTTAGTAATCAATACAGCATTTACGATAACTCACGAGATCAAACCCTCACAACAAATGACAAAGTGCGATACTTAAACATCCATCGAATTAACGACGATGACAAAGCATAACCCTAATGTGGGCAGCACTTAAACATCCATTGGATATATTGATCGATCGGACAATGAATCGTAACAGCGATCGAGTTATTACCCTGTTTTGCGGCAGCAATTAGTGAATCGTGTATGTTTTTGTAGTATTCTGATCGTAACTCAGTGCATGTAGCGAGAATTTACGTCGTTTTAACTCCTGAATTCAATTACCAAACCCTGCTATTTATACATGAATTTTGTCTAGCTTACGGACCGTAAGACTCAACCCTTACGGTCCGTAAGGGACACGAAATCACTTATAGAGTAGCCACGTCTGGGACTAGCCTTGCTGACTTAACTGTTTTGTAAATTCGATTTTTGACAACGAGATTTTAAGATAATCGTAACTAGGGTTTACCCCCTATGAGTTTTAGGGGCCCTGATCCTGATTCTGATTGTTCTGAAAATTTTAGGGTTTTTACAGAATCACTTGGGTGTCTCAATTAGGGTTTCCTATTGGACAAATTATTTTAATAAATATGACTTTTGATGAGAGTTGTTACATTCTCCCCACCTTAATAAAAATCTCGTCCTCGAGATTTACTGGAATAAGTAAGGATACTTTTTTTTCATCTCAGATTCCAGCTCCCAAGTGTATTCAGCTCCTCTCTTTGAATCCCAATTTACTTTAACTAGCACTAGTCGTTTGTGCTTGAGAAACTTCACTTTTCTGTCTTCTATCTGAAGAGGTTTTTCAACAAATTTTAGCTTTTCGTTTACCTCTATATCTTGGAGAGGTATTACCAAAGATTCGTCTGACAGACATTTCTTGAGATTGGATACATGAAATACATCATGTACTCCAGCTAATTTCTCTGGTAGGTTTAAACGATAAGCAACTGGTCCTATACGTTGGATCACTGGAAATGGTCCTATGTATCTTGGACTTAGCTTTCCTTTCTTACCAAATCTAACCACTCCTTTCCAAGGAGAAACTTTCAACAGTACTCTGTCTCCAACTTGGAATTCTAATGGCTTACATCTATTGTCTGCATAACTCTTCTGGTGATCTTGAGCCGTCTTCAGCCTTTCCTTGATTTGTGAAATTTTGTCAGTTGTCTCTTGCACTATTTCAGGACCTGACAATTGACTTTTTCCTAATTCTGCCCAACAAACTGGAGTTCTGCACTTTCTTCCATACAGTGCTTCAAATGGGGCAGTTTCAATACTTGAATGATAACTATTGTTATAAGAGAATTCGATCAGAGGTAAGTGACCGTCCCAATTTCCACCAAAATCTATTACACATGCTCGGAGCATGTCTTCTAGAGTTTGGATCGTCCTTTCACTTTACCCGTCTGTTTGAGGATGATATGCAGTGCTTAAGTTTAGTCGAGTTCCCATTGCTTCTTGGAAACTTTTCCAGAAATGAGAAGTGAAACGACTATCTCTATCTGATACAATGGAGAGTGGAACTCCATGTAGAGATACGACTTTATCTACATACAACTTTGCCAGTCTTTCCATGCTAAAGGTTTCTTTCATAGGTAGAAAGTGAGCAGATTTGGTTAATCGATCCACAATTACCCAAATCGCATCATTACCTTTTCTGGTTTTGGGTAACTTAGTAACAAAATCCATTGTTATGAGTTCCCATTTCCATATTGGCATTTCTAACTGTTGTAATAAACCTGACGGTTTCTGATGTTCTGCCTTAACTTGTGAACAAGTAAGACACTTAGAAACATATCTAGCTATATCCTTCTTCATGCCTATCCACCAGAAATTCTTTCTTAAATCTTGGTACATCTTATTATTTCCTGGGTGTATGGTATACCTAGATTTATGAGCTTCCTCTAGGATCTTATTTCTTAATTCTCCCTGCTTTGGTACCCATATTCTGCTTTTGTGGAATCTCCAAATTCCATCAGCTCCTTGTTCTAATTCTTTTATTCGTCCTTTTATTCCTTCAGCATCATCCTTGATTGCTGTTTCCTGAACATTCCTTAATTGTTCCATTAAATCTAATTGTAGATTTAATCTGAGAACACGAACCCGTCGTTGCTTCTCATGATACTTACGACTTAAGGCATCTGCAACTACATTTGCCTTTCCTTCGTGATATTGAATATCACAGTCGTAGTCACTTAAGATTTCCATCCACCTCCTTTGCCTCATATTTAACTCTTTTTGCCCAAATATATATCTTAAACTTTTATGATCTGTATAGACAGTAAACTTACTTCCGTACAGATAATGTCTCCAGATTTTCAGGGCAAAAATTACGGCTCCTAATTCTAAGTCATGAGTCGTATAATTTTCTTCGTGCTTTTTCAATTGTCTTGAGGCATACGCAATTACCTTTTTGCGTTGCATAAGCACACATCCTAATCCTAGTTTTGAAGCATCACAATATACTTCAAAATCTTCTGTTCCTTCTGGTAAGGCTAAGATTGGAGCATTGGTTAATTTCTATTTCAAGATTCTAAAGGCTTCTTCTTGTTTAGGTCCCCAATCAAACTTAACTGTTTTACATGTTAGCTTAGTTAATGGTACCGCTATCTTGGAAAAATCCTTAATAAACCGTCTATAGTATCCCGCTAAACCTATAAAACTTCTAATTTCCATTGCAGTTTGTGGAACCTTCCAATTGATAATTGCCTCTATCTTAGCAGGATCTACATGAATACCTTCGTGATTCACCATGTGTCCTAAGAATTGCACTTCTTGTAACCAAAATTCACACTTCGAGAATTTGGCGTACAATTTTTCTTTTCTTAACAAAGTTAAGAGTATATGCAAGTGCTGACAATGTTCGTCCTGACTTTTGGAATAAAGAAGTATATCGTCTATGAAGACAATTACAAATTTATCCAAATACGGTTTACAGATCCTATTCATCATGTCCATGAATGCTGCAGGTGCATTTGTTAACCCAAAGGGCATTACTGTAAACTCGTAATGACCATACCTAGTTCTGAAAGCAGTTTTAGGTATGTCTTCTTCTTGTACCTTCAATTGATGATATCCGGAGCGTAAATCTATCTTAGAAAAATATCTAGCTCCTTGAAGTTGATCGAAAAGATCATCAATCCTAGGTAATGGGTATCGATTCTTAATTGTAACCTTATTCAATTCTCTATAATCAATACACATTCTCATCGAACCATCCTTCTTCTTTACAAACAACACTGGAGCTCCCCAAGGGGATGAGCTAGGTTGTATGAATCCTTTACTTAGTAATTCATCTAATTGTGTTTTCAGTTCTAACATTTCGGTAGGAGCTAACCGATAAGGTGCCTTAGTTATCGGTGTAGTTCCAGGAATTAGATGAATCCTAAATTCTACTTCCCTATCTGGTGGTAATCCTGGTAACTCTTCTGGAAATATATCCGGGTATTCTGAGACTACAGGAATTTCCTTAAGTTCTTTACCCTTAGTACTAATGATTACTGAAATCATATATACTATTCCTTGTTTTCGTTCATAACTAGCAACTTTCATTACTGATATGAATTTCATGGGCTTATGTGGTTTATCTCCTGTAATCGTGATTATTTCTCCAGTAGGTGCCTGAATTTCTACAGAATTTTTATCACAAAGGATTCGAGCATGGTTGGCTATTAACCAATCCATTCCTAACACAACATCGAATTCAGCTAATTTCATAGGTAACAGATTTGCAGAAAATTTATGACCTGAAAGTTCTATTTCTACTTTTTGCAAAACCTGATCTATTTTAACTGAATTCCCATCTGCGGTTTCGACTGTAAAAATCTGCCTAATGTTGCTTAAAGGTAACTTAAGAGCTTGACAGAATAAAGTATTTATAAAACTTTGGTTTGCACCAGAGTCAAATAATACTTTTGCATATACGTTGTGAACTAGGAACGTACCAGCTATCACATCTAGAATAAGTTATGCTTCTTTAGTGGTCAGCTGGAATGCTCTGACATTCTTTTTAGTGGCTCCATCGACCGTCTTGGCTTTGTTGTCTGCTGGTTTGACCACTTTAGGACATTCTGTTTTGAAATGTCATGCTTCTCCACAATTATAACAAATTATGGATTTCTTCCTGCAATTTTCTTCACGATGTAACACCCCGAAAATATAAAACTTTATATTGGAACTATAAAGTATAAATAAACAAGAATTTACTAACTAGGAATTTTATACTAGTTGGTTAAAAGTCTAGAAATAATCTAAAATAGGTTAAAAAGCAACCAATTTACATATTATCATAGTGGAGGGGTGTAGGTTGTTAAAAATTGAAACTTTAGTTATGTTAAACAAATAAAACACAAACCAAACACCCCATTGTGGGGGTCTGGTCGACCAGAACATCAAAGGGGGGCGACACCCACCTTCAAAACCAAGAATCTCACTAAAATTCTCAAATTGAAGGAGCAAATCTGGTCCAAACAAAATCCGAGCTTAGAATCTTGATCCCTATCGCAAGGGGATTACAAGGTATGTAAAATTTAGTGAAAAATCTTAACTTGAATTTCTTATGAAATTGGGAAAAATCTGAATTTAGGGTTGCATGTATAGGTTGTGATGATTTAAGAACAACTATAGTGTCTAGGGACAAACCCTAAACAAACACAAGCTGAAATCATGTAAAATTTTAGTGGAAACCATGATCACCATTGTAGGTGATTAATGGGTTATGTGTTAATTGATGAACACTAGGATTGTGGGTGCTAATCTTGTGTAATTTGACAATTTGAAAGTGATTTCAGAAATCTAAAGACTAATAATCATGTAAAATTGTTGATAGAGGTGAGATTAGGGCTAAATGATAAGTTATAAACTTGTCTTATAATCATATGAAAAATCTGCCTTTAAGGTGTTTGTGAAAATGCCTCAAAGAAGGCTTGAAATAGAAATTTAAAGATTTAACGCATAATTACGATGTTTCGGTGTATTATGCGAAGTAAGGTTTAAATAGAGTTCTAAACATGTCTTGAATTGAACTCTATAGGAAAGGATACCGGGACGTCAAGTGGACAAGGCGGTAGTGATTTGCGGTTGAAGGGCGTACACTAAGGTATGTAACTTGACCCGTTACATTTAGTAGATTTTGATGATTGTATAATATGTATTCGAATTTGAGAACAAGAATGGTTTGAGTTAAGTAGAGATGTCGCTATATTGAAAGATTGGTCAAACTCGGTTGGAACTCGTTGGTAGTTGTCACATGGGAGGATTCCCTAGACGAGCCAACGGGTCGAATAAGTGAGTAAAGCATGGTTAATGTTTTGGAGTATGATGAATTGCTCTTTGATATTGGTTTAGGTATAATATGTTGGAAATATGAGAATTTGATGTATTGGTTTCTTAGAAAAGCGAAATCCGAGAAATTGGTTTGAGTGAGATGAACAAACCAAACAAAAACATAGATTTCCAGGAACTACCGTAAATTACGGTAATACCGTAATTTACGGTAGAGGTCATGTGTTTTACGGTGGTTCACCCCCTGGTTTACGGTGGACCAAAAACTTCCAGAACTCACCGTAAATTACGGTAACACCGTAATTTACGGTGGAACCAAGAATCTTCTAATTGCTTTTTAATTTTAATTGATGTTGGATCATATGTTTAAGTCTTATGTATCTAAGTCAAAACTAATATTTTTAATGGTTTTGACCCTAGGTGACTAGATGGACCTTACGGATGGTGGTCAAGCAACGTAGAAGAACCGAACACGACTTTTGAAGCTTCCGCTATGTTCTTAATCTTATTTAAACTTTGTTCATGGGTTGTAAACTATTTCTTAATCAACTTTTGCATACTTTAAACATAGTCATTAGTTGACTAATGTTTGTGATACTTGTAATCTTGACTTATGAAACTTAACTAAATTTAATATCTTTAGTATAAAATGTATAAAATTAGTCTTAAATTCAAGTAAAAATTTAAGGGTGTTACACACGATGTCCTACAGTTTTGCAAAAATTGCAATATATCTTGCATCTTCCAAAATGTTTCTTTTTGCAATTTTGACAGAACGGCAAAGTTGAAGATTGCCCTGTTCCTCTTCTCTTGAAGCTGTTATTACTACCCGTACGAAATCCTTGGGTAATTTTCTGAGCCAGTTCCTTTTTCTTATTATCGTCTCTTGTGCGTACCAGTTCATCAGTTAGAGTGTTGGCTAATTCCACTGCATCGTCAATAGTGCGAGGTCTCGCAGCTTTAACGATATTGCGGATTTCACCAATCAATCCCCAAATATAGCGAGAAATGAGTACCGGTTCTGGCGAAGCCAGTGTTGGTACCACTCTAGCATATTCAAAGAATGTTGAAGTATAACCGCGACAATCTACCCCCATCATTCTATGATTTAAGAACTTATTTGCCATTTGATCTTTTTCATACTCAGGAAATAAATTTTCTTTCTACAAGATTCTTAAATTCTTCCCAATTCATGGCATAAGCTATCATTCTTCCTTTTGCTTGTAACACCGTGTTCCACCATTCTAGCGCCCCTTCTTTAAAAAGATTTGATGCGTACATGACCGGATCATCCTGAGCACATTTACTTATGGTAATCACTGCCTCGGTTTTCTCTAACCAACGCAGTGCCGCAGTCGCTCCTTCATTGCCTGCAAATTCAGTGGGTTTGCAAGCAAGAAATTCTTTGTAAGTGCAACCAGGTGTTGCAGCTTTCATTTTCTTAGGGAGCGGAGCTTGCAGTGGTTCATTATTATGATTAGTATGATTACCGCCTCCGTTTATGCTATTACTGAAGTTATCTTTAGAAATACGTTTGCTTGGAATGATTTGTTGAGGCTCGATTGGATTTCTAACAGCAGCAACTATTGCTGGAATGGCATTAGCTATTCCTTGAGCAACAATATTTTCTATATCCTGTCTAGTCATATATTGATCCCCCGGGTGTTGCTCAGATTGATTAACCTCATTAACTGGTTCGTTATTAGCGTTTTCCATCTGATAATTAATTTATAGATAAATAATTAGTATAAAAGAAATAATCCAATGTTACAATTAATTGCACATAATCACGAAAACGAATATACAAACAGAATTGTAAATTTTCTAAAATTTTATTTGTTTTATAGATTATATCATGCTTCTATATACAACCGTTTTATTATTTATTTTACACATACTGATTTAACTATTACTATTACACAACCACAGTTTCATAAACCTCCTATCTTTCGTCATTTATTTTCCTAAAAACGAAGCTCCCTTTCATCATATTTCCAGGCAATTTGTCCTCCTATCTCTCGGATCCTATTCCCAGCATCCATCAGCTCTTCACCAAAATGGCGAAGTTCAGCCATATTTTCGTTACTCATCGGTGGATTTGGTAGGGGTTCTGGATCGAATTGCGGAAGAAAGGAATAAGGACTGTTGATAATGTTTTGGAATTGCCAATCATTTGTCCACCATTCATCCATTCCTAAAGGTTGGGTATGGATTATTGGTTCTGGGATTGCTGGTGCAAGATTTATAGGGATTTGGGTTTCAATAGGACGAGTAAAAACATTTGTATTGACAAGTTGAATAGTATCACAGCTTGCCAATATAAAATATATTTCCTCCTGAAATGTCATTTCCTGGTTTTGTTTAGAGCTTTCTCCAATTTCCATCTGAGTTTGTCTAGAACCTTTTCCAACCTCCATTTCTATTTCTTTAGAATATTCCTCAAACTGTATTCCCATTTGCTTAGACTCTTCCCTGACTTCAATCTCTAATTCCGGCTGTCTAGAACTTTCCCCGGTTTCAATTTCTTTTCCTTTTTCTAAGGGATTATTTATTTTAGGAAGTCTCTTAACTGGCTTTTTCCTATGTACACGCCTCCCCCACACGTATCTCCTTCTTTTCTTTGGTTTTGGCTTTTCCAGAGGTGGAGCGTTGAATTCTATAGGTTGTTCCATATCAGGAAAGTACCCAGTAGACTCTTTAGAAACTTCTATGTTTACAGGGTAAAGGTTGAGATTCTCTAGGGCTCCAGATAATTCATTCATGCTGTTTAAAATAAATTAAAAATTTTATAACAACTTTCAAAATAACCTTCACATATTATTGCATATCATATGACTACAAACAACTGAAATTTAAAACACACTATGTTTTATTGTAAATTTATTTATTTACTAGATGGATTTTCTAGCTTGTAGGTGATATGGTTTGCTAAAACTGAAACAAATTATTTAAAGATCTTCATTTACTGCTACTGTAGCTAACATATAAAGATCTGCCCATTTTTCGTCTAACTTGTCTTCCCAAGGTGATTTACTGGTTAATTCCTGGGTTTCCTTTTTAACTTTCTTTTCTCGGGATTTCCTTAATTTCTCCTGACTTTTTCTCATAATTAAACTTCTTTTATCAGGAGAAAGTGGTTCCTCGTATTGGGCTTTTCGAACGAATATTCCTTCTTCAGGTGTTTGGGATGAACTTCCCTTCTCATTTGATGACCTATCTAATTTAAGATAGATGTTTGAAAGCTTTTGCTTACCCATACTGTAACTAACAAATAATCAGTTAATAAAACACATAATCACATAATAGTAATCAGGAAAAATTATGTATTTCTTAAATACTTAATTAGCTTAACTCAGTGGCTCTGATACCACTTTTTTTTGTCACGGCCCCCGACCCGGTTTGACCCGTTTCAGGAGCCGCGGGACAGAAATCCCGTGGTATTTATTTAATTGAGTTTAACAGCGGAAGTTTATCATCAGGATCTTTTTAAAGCTAAAATTTTCCCGATTATTTTATTCCACAACTCGGGATAAAACCCCGGTAATTTACAATACTATGATTTCACGGAGAAATCTTTATTTTACAAAACATATTTCTTTATTTTATAATGAGCCACTTTCTTAAGCTTGCAGTGCTTCCCGGCACTTTTCCTGGATTACAACAGATCACCTGAAACATGTTTGAAAAAGGTTTTGTCAGCGGGAAATACTGAGTGAATCATTCATTTTACTAAAACGACCTGTTTGTTATAATTTACAGTATTAAGAGCGATTACAATGTTTCTATCTTTTGAATTAACTGACCCAGTTGTCACTTGACCGGACTTGTGACTGTGGACATATCACTTGCTGGGTCCTTTCACCCACAAGTGATAAATAATTAGTAGCTATGTGCACATCCCCCCACTTACTGGCAGTAATTTCAGATAACAAAGACTTAATCCCTGTAACTATAACTTTGCAAATAAAGTTTTGGAAATAATTTGGTAAAAAGAGAATGACTCACATTGCAGATTTAACACGGATAGAGTCTAGTCTACGGATTATCCTTGTTACCCTAATTTAAATAACAATGCACACAAAACTGGGTTAGTAATCAATACAGCATTTACGATAACTCACGAGATCAAACCCTCACAACAAATGACAAAGTGCGATACTTAAACATCCATCGAATTAACGACGAATGACAAAGCATAACCCTAATGTGGGCAGCACTTAAACATCCATTGGATATATTGATCGATCGGACAATGAATCGTAACAGCGATCGAGTTATTACCCTGTTTTGCGGCAGCAATTAGTGAACCGTGTGTGTTTTTGTAGTATTCTGATCGTAACTCAGTGCATGTAGCGAGAATTTATGTCGTTTTAACTCCTGAATTCAATTACCAAACCCTGCTATTTATACATGAATTTTGTCTAGCTTACGGACCGTAAGACTCAACCCTTACGGTCCGTAAGGGACACGAAATCACTTATAGAGTAGCCACGTCTGGGACTAGCCTTGCTGACTTAACTGTTTTGTAAATTCGATTTTTGACAACGAGATTTTAAGATAATCGTAACTAGGGTTTACCCCCCCTGAGTTTTAGGGGCCCTGATCCTGATTCTGATTGTTCTGAAAATTTTAGGGTTTGTACAGAATCACTTGGGTGTCTCAATTAGGGTTTCCTATTGGACAAATTATTTTAATAAATATGACTTTTGATGAGAGTTGTTACAAGGATCATCTTCAGGAAGGACAAATGGTCATAGTTTTGATCATTATATTGATATATCAACTAGAATCAACTCTAACCAATATTCCTCAAACTATGTATTCACAACAAAAGATGATGGTCATGATCCTGATAGTTTGTCGTTTGTCCTTGATGATCTGAAACATATTAATCCACTTACTTAGAGGAAATGGATATTTTGCACTAGGTGGCCCTACTAAGTATAAAAGCAAATAACTTTTATAAAAGAACTGGTAGGAGATATCCAAGACTAAATGGGAAGACAAGGGTTGGGTTGGATAAATCCAAGATAAAGTGTTTCAAATATAACATACTAGGTCATTTTGCTAGGGAATGCAGAAATCAAACAAGTAATTTTGCACCGGTCATAACCTACCCAAATCAAAGACCTCAAGTAAACAATTAACAACACTTTTATCAAAATACCTAAAATACCCTTGCATAAAGTGTTCAAAACACTGCCCATTTTGCCCAAAGCACGAGTCCTGTTCCTATGCAATATACTCAAACATATATCCCCCAAGTTTAGTATGTTCAATTGCATGTCACACATGTTCAAGCACCTCTTACAACTCCTGCTCCTACAACTGTAGAAACCAACCAACAAAGCTTTTTCACACAAGGCTTTGTTGACTGGAGTAGTTTACCAGAGGAAGTAACTAATGAAAACTTTGCTTTAATAGCAAAAACTAATGATGAACATGATAACTTTTGATTTATGACATTTGAAGGTATCTCAGGAGAAGATGATCAAGAAAAAGTAATTGTTGTTGGTGAAAGCTCTGTTGGTGAAACTGCTGAGATCCCCGAACAAATGTCTGTTTGTGACAAAGGGTATGCAGAAAGGATTAAAGAAAACTATCCCAAAAGTTCCACTGAATGCATCAATGATGATCTTGTGAAAACTGTTGCTTTCAAGGTATCACCTCACTTTCTCAAAGAATTATGTTCAGACAAATGCATCATAGTATTTGCAAACATCAAAGAGGTGAATGAAAACCTTAGAGAGAAGGTTTAAGTTAGTGAAATTGTTCTTGAAAAACTAAAAAGGGATTTTAAAACAAGACTAACTGAAAAAGGACCAGAAAATCAGCAGTCTCAAACATGAAGCAACCATAACCAATGATAAACTCTAAACTATGATAGAAAAATATCAAAGTTGCAGAAAGGAGTTGGAATCCACTCAAATTACATGTGAAAAAGGGTAGAATCATGTACTGGTTATGAGATGTTTCTTGAAAAACAAATAAAAAACAATGTGAAGTTTGGAGTTAGATTTAGAAAACATGATAATGAAAAACCCTCCAACACTTCCATTGACTCTGAATGGTTGAAATCATACCAACCAACTCAATTGGTGAAGAAATCAAGATCACAGAACCAAGTGGTAAAAATATCACTCTAGAAAAACCACATGGTTCCATTCAGGCTGCAAAACAAAAATATGAATTTAAACCCACATGGTCTAATGAATATGATGTGCTTGAAAACTTCAAACCAGATGATTTCACAAACCCAAATGGTCTCAAGCCACCCAAGATAAAAATCATTCTGTAACACCCTAGTTACTAATTAACGATTTTGTATGTAATTACCAACGATTAGATGTGTAGTTAAGACTACACATGCTATAAAAATACGGGTTTATTAAAACTTTTACAAATCATGAGTTATTCTACATCACGTGATCATATGTTTAATCCTTATGTATCAAAGTCAAAACTAATGTTTTAATGGTTTTGACCCTAGGTGATTTACAACATGGCAAAGTGCGGAAGCGTGTATCTATATCGTGTTCGGTTCTTCGTTGAGCTTGATCGTCTTCCGGCATCCAAGGTGTACCTACATTTCATAAACATGAAATGCTTTAGTCATACATGACTTAAAACGTGTCTAAACGAGTCCGAGAAACAATTGATAACAAAAACAAAAATTTCAACCTGACCTCCACCGTAAATTACGGTGGCACCGTAATTTACGGTGGCCACTGGTTTTACATGCCCCTACCGTAAACCAGTAGGGGGCCACCGTAAGGCTTTTCATCTCCACCGTAAATTACGGTGGCACCGTAATTTACGGTGGACCCTGCATCCAGTTTTCCATTTTTGCCGTAATTTGACACGAAATCTTCCGTATCTTTCAAACCGCTTGTCCGTTTGGCTTACCGTTTCTTCCTACGTGTTTGTAATTTGATTCTCCATCATTTGGAGTTAAAATCCGACATTCGGCTTAACAAAATTTAAGACTTCTAAGTCTTCGGCTTATTACCCTTTATACCAAATTTTGACCCGGTTATGCATTTTATCAAACAAACGTATTTATTTGATTCCTATATTTCATACACTTCATCAAATAATTGTGATATACCATATTAGGTTCTAATCATAGGTTTATTACACAAATTAAACCCGTTTTCACTAGTATGCTTATTTTGACCCGTTAAGGATATTTTAAGCACTTTTAAGCTCAATTTCGCTTTCATTCTAATCTAGCGTTGTAACCTATATCTCTTATCTAGTACTCTTCCATCACAACTAAATGTGTGTTGGATTTAAAGTAGATATCTATGTGTTCCGAATTTATACCTCTTGAAATATCATTTTACGGCAAAGACTCATATGGAGTCTTTTGGCCCAAGAATTACATCTTTCACTACCCGTACTCGTTCTAAACTTTTGTTTAATCATAAGACTCCTTTCCAAACAACCTCTAAGAGTTGTTTGTTCAATTTAGCCTACAAGGGCGTTTTGGTCGATTTTGGTCCTTCTATTACAATGAAGGGCTATCACCAATTATTCGACCAAATTAGCACTTTTACATACATCATAAATAAGCGTACCTGGCTCGGATCAACAAATAGACCCGATTTTAATACCTTGCTTTATATTCGCTAATTAAGAACGATGCGAATATCCATTGGATATCTATTCCTGTAAGCATATGACTCGACAAAAGAATCATTAGTCTATATAGTCAAAAGGTGTTGTCTACACCTTTTGACCCGTTTGGCCGAATTGACCATTTATCTTTGCGAAATGATATTTATTATCATCTCCTCTACATGACTCTTCCCGTTTAACACCGTACGGTAATTTTAAATATAAACCGTGTATTTCTTTCGACATAATATGACCAATTTATCGATTTACTTCTTTTTAACCATTATTATGGTTTCTATCATCTTTGATTTTCTTGTTCCGTTCGACTACACGACGGAACATCATATTTCAATTGTTTAGATATCTCATTCATAATTTATATGATAAGAAAACATTCCACAATTTAAGACTAGTGTAAGCTATACTTACCTTGCATCCGAATTATGCTTTTCCGCCATTCTTGCTTTGTTTGACCCGCTTCCTTTCCAAGCCTCCACCTAGCTTGTCAAGCGTCAAACTATCATCATAATTCGTAAGACGGTTATATTAGTCATCATTAATTATGACTATTCCATCTTACATATTTTCTATCCCAATTACCATTCGATCTTATTAATGGTCGGTTTGACTATTTAAAAGTCAAATCACCAATTAACACATATGATTGCACTATCAAGTTCACAAGACTCAATTAGGCACATTATCAACACTTAGTTCTCATTTAGGCATTTTAACAAACACCTAATGTGCATGATTTTACATATTTACTAACTAGTTCCTAACTAGTTATTTTTACCAAAATTAACATAAAAAATCACCACTATCACTTATGATCAATTACTCAAACTTGCAAATTGTTCAAGTATCTTGTTCCTACTAGCAACTATGATGTTTTTAAACATGTGTACATCATCATCTTTACTACATAATCAAAACCCACTTGACACATGAGTGTATGATCATGGATTCACAACCATGAACATCAATTCAACAAGTACATGACTAGGGTTTACTCATAGACATAGTTTCATCACTAATTTCATCCAAACAACAAACATGCAAGTTCAGATTCGAGTTCTCTAGGTTTGCTCAGAATTTCAACTAGAGATTTCTCAAGAAATTTACATACCTCATGACTCCTTTTTCAATGGAGATCACTAATTCATACTCGGATTTTGATTTGGACTTGATTTGCCCCTTAAATTTGATGAAATTGTGTTGATTAGGGTTTGACCCTTCTTGGTCGCCCCTGAGCTCGATCCAGAACACACACTGTGTGTGTGTGTGTTTGTGTTTGTTTTTTATTAAATAACTTTTCTAGTTATCCCGCTTTAACCCCTCATGTTTGGTTCGTTATTAAGTAGGCCACAACCTACTTATTTCTTTTAACAATTTTCCCACTTATTAACTAGGTTAAATATTCCTAGTTAACTTAGCGGGTTCGGGAATATTTATGACTAAGTTTATTTTAGGTCCCGTTAACTCGGGCCTTCTAAGCTTTTATTTCTTAAAAGCTTTTATTCACTTTTTATTTATTATTAGGATTAATTATTTAAATCCTAATATTTACCGGGTAAATTTTTACCACTAAAGGTATTTTACCCGTCTTTACTATTAACGTGGTTTGATTACCAAAGCCGTTTTCGGGGTGTTACAAGTCTACCCCCCTTAAAGAGGTTTCGTCCTCGAAACCTTTTCTTACTTAATTTATCGAGTTCAACTCCATGTATTTGCTCTCGATAATCAATTAAGCATTTCTCATATCTTAACCGATTGTTAGTATTACCAGAAAAGTATGGTAATATTCTTTTGGTTATTAATCATCTACGTATCTTACATGACATAATGCGACTGGAAATAACGTAATCTCGTTATTTCCACTAGTTTAATTAACTTAGCGATATTCCTCGCTTTCATATACTATCGAATTCTTTATGAATCCATTACTTTGACCCGTTTAAAGGTTTCTAGTGAAATCTTTCACTTCTAGCAACAATTCCTTTTATTTTCAAATTTACTTATTCGGTTTAGTTATACCGAATTTACCGTTTACAAGCGAACCAAATTTCTTAACTTAAATTGCTGACTTTAACCGGTTTCATTAACTAGACTTATTTGTCCAGTTCCTTTTTACCGCTTGCTTGGTTATATTGTGATTCTACTTCACATTACATTTCTTGACCGTGATTGTGTTACATCATGTTTAATTTATATCAACCTTTCATTTTTAAGAATATCACTTTTCGAATATATCATCTTGCGCCTATCAGTGTCAAGACTTGTATCTTTCATGCTTACTATTTAAATTCCTATCAGAATTTATGTTTGTAAAAACATTACTTCTTACTAAAACCGAAGTTTTAGTTTTAGGATCTTTTCATTAACTTGTGTCAATCATCCATACTGGGATATTGACAGTCCGTAATTTAATCCTTTACAGTCTTAGTTTTTATGCGGGGATTCTTAACTGATTTCCTCGCTTTATTCCATCTAACCCGTAGGTTTTATCACTTAGCCTTACGGGCTATTTTTGATTAGACATTCACCTCTTTAAGGCGAAGTCCTTATAACTTCTTTCTAATCATGACCCGTGGGTCGTTTTAGTCCGTATATCTCTCATTTGTTTATAACCCTAAAGGTTATGTTGATCCCGTAGATCACTCTTTTTACTCATGTCTTATTAAAATATATATTTGGTGTCAAAGCACTCTTTTTACGTTTGAAATTCATTTGTCTCAAGCTTACCGTTATCCGGCTTGCGCTTACTTACGCCTTCAAGCATTATACTTTATTCAACCCGTTCAATCTCAAAATAGTTGAATATAATTATCAGAATTTCTGTTTACGAAATTTTTATGGTCTTTTAGTCATAACTCATAATCCGAGTCTTTTGACTTTAAATTCATGTTCTCGTTTCTCGGTTTACGCATGTGTTTAATTCTTACCCATCAACCGGGTGTTTTACCAAAGTCGTTATTATTGCAATCCTCCCGGTATGCATTAAGACCTCGCTTCATTTTTATATTTTGACTTTGTCTTTAAGTTCGACGTTTTACAAAAATGACCCGTTAAGGGACATATTTGCATTTTCCGGGTTCGAGTGCAAGTACACTCCCTCCCATTGCTTGTCTAAATCATTTTTCATGTTTGCGTTTTCTGGGTTCGTGTGTAAGCACACTCCCTCCCATTGCTTGTCTAAATCATTTTACTTGCTTGCGTTTTATGGGTTCGAGTGTAAGTACACTCCCTCCCAATACTTGTCTAAATCATTTTACTTGCTTGCGTTTTATGGGTTCGAGTGTAAGTACACTCCCTCCCAATACTTGTCTAAATCATTTTACATGCTTGCGTTTTATGGGTTCGAGTGTAAGTACACTCTCTCCCAATACTTGTCTAAATCATTTTACATGCTTGCGTTTTATGGGTTCGAGTGTAAGTACACTCCTTCCCAATACTTGTCTAAATCATTTTACATGCTTGCGTTTTATGGGTTCGAGTGTAAGTACACTCCTTCTCAATACTTGTCTAAATCATTTTACATGCTTGCGTTTTATGGGTTCGAGTGTAAGTACACTCCTTCCCAATACTTGTCTAAATCATTTTACATGCTTCTTTGTCCCTTCGCTCGGGCTCATAATCCTGATGTAATACGCTCCAGTCACTCGGTTGTGCGTTTACATTATTATCAAATATTTTGCTTATCTGATTCATTTGGGTACTTTTTAATTAGTCCCATTTACTCCGCCCTTACTACATCGGATGTAAATGTGTCCGCTATAAGAAACTCGTGGTATCATATGCCACTACTTACTTGGCCAGAGTAAGCGATTTAACACATGACGTACACGACCTTTTTATAGTTTTCACATCACGCCCTATGTAAGTAACGCCTCTATTCAGTTTTCTTGGAAATTATATCCTGGATATGTATTTCTGTTCAGGCTTTCCAAGTTTCTAATTTACCCATGCAACGATCATTCTCTACGTGTTTGTTGCATATTGCTAATTGTGCGATTATTTAAAATGTGCACCTTGTAATGTTTGCCCCTACGGGCGTTCCTTGCTATTAACCTTGTTCGCGACCGTTACGCGATTTTGGTCCTTGATGAGTATGCTCTTCCTGTCATACCTCGTACCGTTCCATCATCATATCCATAATTCGTTCAACTCCCGCCATCTTCAGACGCGAGTGTCCTTCAATTAAAACATTCACAAGAGTTAGTAATGTCAACTTCAATAATCGCCCGTATTATAATACAAGGCTTTTTTCTACTATACGCGTCAACGCACGTATTTTCGTCAACCATATCAATCATTTAAACTGGGGTAACATATACCACACGATAGCTCTATGTGTTGTTTACAACACTTTAGCATACTAACTATTAACGTACTTGTACTTACCGGATTTGCGATCAAGCCTCGAACCGAACACTATTCTTTGTCAAGAGCATAAGGTTTAAGTCCAAGCATGGTTCCTCCCCACCATACTCGGATCTCTTAAACCAAGGCTCTGATACCAACTTGTAACACCCTAGTTACTAATTAACGATTTTGTATGTAATTACCAACGATTAGATGTGTAGTTAAGACTACACATGCTATAAAAATACGGGTTTATTAAAACTTTTACAAATCATGAGTTATTCTACATCACGTGATCATATGTTTAATCCTTATGTATCAAAGTCAAAACTAATGTTTTAATGGTTTTGACCCTAGGTGATTTACAACATGGCAAACTGCGGAAGCGTGTATCTATATCGTGTTCGGTTCTTCGTTGAGCTTGATCGTCTTCCGGCATCCAAGGTGTACCTACATTTCATAAACATGAAATGCTTTAGTCATACAGGACTTAAAACGTGTCTAAACGAGTCCGAGAAACAATTGATAACAAAAACAAAAATTTCAACCTGACCTCCACCGTAAATTACGGTGGCACCGTAATTTACGGTGGCACCGTAATTTACGGTGGCCACTGGTTTTACATGCCCCTACCGTTGTCACACCCCGACCGCGTAAAACAACAAATCGCGGCGGAAACATCGGGGCGTGTTGCAACAGAATTAATGTTTCATAACCATGGATATCAAAAGTGTTTCGTTTTATTAAACATTGAGTAATTACATCGTCTGGAAATCTAAATACACTATTTAAACATAGTCTATCATTGTTATTGAGTCACTAAGGCCTTGTCCAGTCCTATGTGAGCATGCATCTTATCAATCGATATCATTCAACAATACCTGAAACATATGTGAAAACGAGGCCAGCAAAGAAATGCTGGCGAGTACATAGGTTTTGTAGGAGTGTCGAAATCATGGCTAGTTTAGACGTTGCAATACTTTATTTAAAAACCTGGTTTTGAAAAGAGTATAATATTGCAACTTAATTAACCAACTCAAATCAAGCGGTTTATAATTTGTAAAACCTCGTAGCCATGACTCTTAACCCAAAAACATTTGTTTTAGTAAATTATTTGAAAAACAATGATAAGTTCAGGTGATATGTATAAATAAGAGAATAATGCATGATTAAATGAATAACCATGTAAAATGAGTTTGTATAAGATAAGTTGTTTGTAAATAAATGTCTTGTGAAAAGTATGTTACTTGTATAAAATGTTCTATGTCTCAAACTGAAATGATTCAAATAACGCTACAATATGTAATACCATACAAACACTTATATATAGGAAGTACCAGCGGCGTATCCACCATGCTTGTATCATATTCCACACGCATTGTTACTTAATCACTTAATCCAAACCAAACCACCAAAGTAATGTTCATGCCCAAATGTAAATCATGTAATATGTATAACCAAAATAATATCGTATATCGCTTTGAACCCAATCGTTAACCCAATCGTTAAAACATCATGTGAAACCCAATCGTAAATCGTTTAATTCGTTTTAGGTCGTGAAACTACTTATAAGGTCGTCTCGCTAATAACATTCAAACCTTCGTGACTTTCGTCGCTTCTCGTTTTCGTCGCTTCTCGTTTTCGTATTAACAAACCTCCATAGGGTAAGTTAATAATTACAGATTCAGTCGCTACCTACCATACCCACACATAACCACGGGTGTAGTAAATAACGGGATTTGTCAGATCCTATGGTACCATAACCTAATACTGGTCGGCTTGATCATTGCTAATGAATGTCATTTGTTATGTAACTACAACCAACAAGTTTGTTCACTTTATGAAATCGTTATTAGTTTTGTATAAATCGCTTTAATTGTTTTTGAAACCATCGTTATAACATCGAAAACATTTAGCACATATGAGTCACCCCAAAACAATTGAAAACAGTAAAATAGGGGAAAATGTACTCGCCTGAGAATGCTTGGAGGTCTTGAACAACAACCAAACAAAGCTAGAGGGAGCACGGAATCAGTCGGCAAATCCAATACTATATAAATAAACCGGACTTAAATCGAGAGATTGGATAGGATGAGGCTTGGTAAACCAAATGAGTGTTGGAACTCATATGATATGGTTTAACAAGGCCTACATACTACAATGAAACCAAACCTAAGTATTATCGACCCATCGCGACCCATTAAGGTAACTTATGCTACTTTAACGCGTCGTGCGCGTGAAACGCGTTCGGACCGTCTAACTAGTCCTATGATAAGTGTTATATGCCTAAACATGTTACATAATCAGTTATGTGACAAAAGTTTAGGTTATATATGCTTAATTACCAATTATACATGAAAAGGGTATTCTGGTAATTTACTTAAGGCATATAAACTACCTATCATACAACTACTTAAACGATGTGACCATAGGGTATAACCTCGGAAGGTTATTCCCTATATACTATGGTCACCTAATGTATTTGGTCGGATCCTAATGATCGACCAAACTGGGTCGAGTTCGAAGGTATAAGCGATTTATTAGATCGCTTACCCTACGACCCTAAACAACGTGGTAATCAGTAGGCATAATCCCAAGGGACTATGACCATCGTGATTACAATCACGTTGCGAAGTTCAAACGAACTTCGCATTGACCATTACTGGTCAACGCTGAAAGTCAAACAAAGTTTGACTTTCTGACTCGAAAAGCAATAAAATAAGGAAAAGAACGAAAGAATACTTACGAAGGGTCCCCGAATGCTAACCCAGATCAAAATAGCTCAGGTATGAAACGAAGGTTCCAACTTAGAGCCCAAATGATCAGATTTGTGGGTTTTTAAGCCAAAGGGGGGGTGGGTATTTATAGAAAAAGTAGAGCCGCTAGGATCGTTTCTTGAATATCGTGCCACGATCCGAGCCGTACACTTGTCACAAAGTTTATGGAGCCACATATGCTCCTTATCTTAGTGATTAAGCAATTTAAAACATGTGGTTGTGGTTAAATCTGCTGAAAACAGGCTGTTAAGTACTCTGCATCTGGTCTGAACTTGCTTTACGGACCTCAAAGCTGCCAATGTTGAGGTCCGTAAGGTAACAACTTTGGCAGATTTACAGTTTTGGTCCCTGCAATGCAATCAGCCCATTTTTGACACGTTTAAGGCCCGTTAACCCCATTTCAAAGCTCTAAAATGAAGTTAAAGTATAGGGAACTTAAAACATGCTCAAAAATATCTCGGATGTCGGTTCGTTTGGTCGTACGAACGCGATGTTCGCTTAATTACGACGGAATGCGCATAAGAGCGAAAAACGAACCAAATGACGCGACGAATGGATTTTTCTTATGGCGAACACTAAAATATAATGTAGTCATGCTTACATAAATTTTTGGATGTCCAGATGTATTCAGAACGTAAGTTATGCGCGAAAATGCAAACTTGTGCACTTTTTGACACTTTTAGTCCCTGAATGACACAAAAGTTTATTTTAGCACACCGAACCCCTCAAAGCCTATTTCTAAGCTATGTAAAGGATATTTATGGTATGTTTAACTTATGGTCATGTTCCGGAATGTCTGTTACAGTTCAAATTGGCATACTTTCGTAGTTTGTCAACTTTAGTCCCTGTAAGCGATTAAACTTTGATTTCACCATACCAAACCCTCCAAAACTTATATCTAAGTTATGTAAAGGTTATTTAAGGTATGTTAAGCCTATTTCACTATTCCGGAGTGTTCGATAAATTTTTGGATGTCCAGATGTATTCAGAACGTAAGTTATGCGCGAAAATGCAAACTTGTGCACTTTTTGACACTTTTAGTCCCTGAATGACACAAAAGTTTATTTTAGCACACCGAACCCCTCAAAGCCTATTTCTAAGCTATGTAAAGGATATTTATGGTATGTTTAACTTATGGTCATGTTCCGAAATGTCTGTTACAGTTCAAATTGGCATACTTTCGTAGTTTGTCAACTTTAGTCCCTGTAAGCGATTAAACTTTGATTTCACCATACCAAACCCTCCAAAACTTATATCTAAGTTATGTAAAGGTTATTTAAGGTATGTTAAGCCTATTTCACTATTCCGGAGTGTTCGTTGGATTAAACTGGTTATATTTACGCATCAGAGCGCGTATAACCTTCCAGAAAGCGATTTAGGGTTTGAAATTGAACAAGAGTTGATATGTGTAAACGATACACATATTTTTACAAATCCCAAGTATGAAATATAATATTTCATTGGTTTGGTATTTGTTTGATGGCCGTGAAGGCACAGGTGTTACAGTCTCCCCTACTTTAGGAAATTTCGTCCCGAAATTTATTTAGAGGAAACTTGTAAGAATTTAAAACATGAAGTTGAATAAGATCAAACAACATTGGTTAGGGTTCTTGAACTTCTAGTAACCTTAATAACATTATGTTTGCAATGTAAGAGGGACACTTATATACAAGTATATGAAGCGTCATTGGTGCGTCCACCATGCCTCCATTACATCGTTCTCATTTTGTTATTGTTGTCACTATCGGTTCCTTCACATAATAAATCTTACTGGATTTCTGTGCACTAAATTTCATAATTATGTGCGCATCCATAATTAGAGAATTCCTTGCACAGTTCACACAGTCTATTTTATAATGTGTAGGGTAAAACCAAATGAACAATCCTGTGATGAGTGTGACTAGACCGCCATAGAGTCCTTTTGACTAAATCAATAAATGATCTAAATAGACTATCAAGGAGTCTGTCCAGCTACATCACTAGATGTCGTCTTTTAACCAAATTGTGAATCAATCTTTTTGACTAGACCACTTAAGGGTCTCCTATCGAATCATGGAATGGTACTATATAACCCAAGGGTCTTAACTACCAGGTAGAAGCCCATAAGGATTTAAGGTAGTACCTTTTGAATATCCTACTATGAATCTCTCATATGAAGATATGAAAGATTCTATGAGGATTTGGAAAATCGTAACACACAAAAACATAGAGGAGAACACATAAACACATATCATATAACCACAAAATTGTTCGTTAAATTGTCTTGTAAATTGCGTACATACATTTAAAGCACACTAGGAATCCATTCCGTGGATTTCATTTGGTACTTTAAACGTTAACAAGAATCCAACTATAAAGATAGAAAGATTTCAAAAGAAAATTCGATTTCGATTCTAGGAACCGAAGTGTTCGAATTAGGGTACAAAAGGAATCCAATTAAGGACTCTGATTTGAATGATGATTATCCACAAGGGTCTAATTGTGGAGATAAAAAGATCCCATATGGATTTTAGAAGTTGAAGATGTTTTGAAATCTTGCACGGGATGTGCTTAAGTCAAAACATGAAGTAAAATGCTTATGAAGTTGAGATGCCTGATATGTCAAGGCGACATATGAAGCGGAATTTGAAGGTTAAGTCAATGTATGAGGAAAATATTTTTGAAAACTATGCATGGGGTTCTTTTAAGAAAAATGTGTTTAACGTTTTTGAAACCTTATATATAATATTTTTTTTTTTTTGAAATCATAAAGTAGGTGTAATAGGTAGATATATTTACAAAAATGTTTTAAAATCATGCGAAATGAATTTTGAAATTATGTATAAGGTTTTTGAAAGACATGAATGATGCTTTTCGAAATCATGCACTTGATCAGAAAATGTATTGTGTTAATATTGTCTTCAGACTATATGAAATATTTTGAAATTAGAAAGGTTGGTTTTGATAACATGGCCAATGTTTTTGAAATAACACAGACAATGCATCTAGAAAAATTGTTTTCAAACTATATGAAATGTTTTGAGATCATGAAGATTGTTTTGAAATACTGGTACTGTGTATGTTGAAAAATCAAAACGTAATGGGTATGAGATTTGAAAATACCCTTAGTTATCTAACCAAGGATTTAAAGGCACAGATGTGCGAAAAGCACGATTACTCATAATGTCACTTAATTTTCTGTACTTTGTTTCTTAGAGTGAAACGAGTACTTAAAATTTTCGAGGGAATCATGAGCAATCATTTGAGAGAGAGAAATCACAAGAGTAGTTTGTAAGGTACATAGTTCCTTGATGTAGGTATCATAGGAAAAGCCATACACACCTAGCAGGGGGTTGAGCTGGTTGGTTGGGGACTGCTTTACCATTGTGAGCGACCATGGCGAAGCTCTGAGAAGCCTTTCGCTTCTTTGACTTCTTAGGGGATCGTTCATCCATGGTCTTTGATTCCTCGATTGGTTTCTTGGCTGATGGTGCTGTCACCTGACTAGGTCCTGCCTGTCTTGGTGACTCTTGAGTGGCTTCATCCTGGAGATGATACATGGCAGTAGCTAATTCAACAGTCTTCAGGGCTACTTCGCCTATTCGCTGAGCGAATTTTGGCTGCTTGCTCAGATATTTGGGCGTCATCGTGATGAAGAGACATTCTTGAAGAAAAAGAAAGGCATAGAGAGAAACAGGTGAAAGATTATTGGACAATCAAAACAGAATGATAACGCATGAAGATTGCGATCATTTGTTTGTTACCTAAGGCAAACAAATGAGACGGTGACTGATCAAAGTAAATGGGTCAAAAATAATGTATCGCGAAGACATGCTCGCCTATAAGTGAACACTCATCCCAAGAATTCCCAGGTAAGCACAACTGGTCTCGCGTCTGATGAGATGTATACGAAGTGCTTGCCTTGACAGAAAACCCAGAATACAGGCATTCACCCTTCCAGTTTGCACGTGTTCACATTATTTAAAACCCAAAACCTTGACGAAGTTTTGAAACTCAAAGAGGTTCAAAACCATATAATAGAGAGTTCAAAACCTTATAACAGAGAGTTCAAAACCTAGTAATCAATCATCCTAGAACAGATGATTAGTTTTCAAAGCGGTTTCGAAATTTATGTTCTTGTTGTGGTTGTCGCCTAAGGATAGGTGACGGTATTGTTTTATGACTAAACGCAAGTAAACTCGCGTTAGGGTCCTAAGAAGGTTATAGACTAGGTCAAAGCATTAATAATTACTAATAACCTAATTCCCTATAACCATTGGCTCTGATACCATCTTTTCTGTCACACCCCGACCGCGTAAAACAACAAATCGCGGCGGAAACATCGGGGCGTGTTGCAACAGAATTAATGTTTCATAACCATGGATATCAAAAGTGTTTCGTTTTATTAAACATTGAGTAATTACATCGTCTGGAAATCTAAATACACTATTTAAACATAGTCTATCATTGTTATTGAGTCACTAAGGCCTTGTCCAGTCCTATGTGAGCATGCATCTTATCAATCGATATCATTCAACAATACCTGAAACATATGTGAAAACGAGGTCAGCAAAGAAATGCTGGCGAGTACATAGGTTTTGTAGGAGTGTCGAAATCATGGCTAGTTTAGACGTTGCAATACTTTATTTAAAAACCTGGTTTTGAAAAGAGTATAATATTGCAACTTAATTAACCAACTCAAATCAAGCGGTTTATAATTTGTAAAACCTCGTAGCCATGACTCTTAACCCAAAAACATTTGTTTTAGTAAATTATTTGAAAAACAATGATAAGTTCAGGTGATATGTATAAATAAGAGAATAATGCATGATTAAATGAATAACCATGTAAAATGAGTTTGTATAAGATAAGTTGTTTGTAAATAAATGTCTTGTGAAAAGTATGTTACTTGTATAAAATGTTCTATGTCTCAAACTGAAATGATTCAAATAACGCTACAATATGTAATACCATACAAACACTTATATATAGGAAGTACCAGCGGCGTATCCACCATGCTTGTATCATATTCCACACGCATTGTTACTTAATCACTTAATCCAAACCAAACCACCAAAGTAATGTTCATGCCCAAATGTAAATCATGTAATATGTATAACCAAAATAATATCGTATATCGCTTTGAACCCAATCGTTAACCCAATCGTTAAAACATCATGTGAAACCCAATCGTAAATCGTTTAATTCGTTTTAGGTCGTGAAACTACTTATAAGGTCGTCTCGCTAATAACATTCAAACCTTCGTGACTTTCGTCGCTTCTCGTTTTCGTCGCTTCTCGTTTTCGTATTAACAAACCTCCATAGGGTAAGTTAATAATTACAGATTCAGTCGCTACCTACCATACCCACACATAACCACGGGTGTAGTAAATAACGGGATTTGTCAGATCCTATGGTACCATAACCTAATACTGGTCGGCTTGATCATTGCTAATGAATGTCATTTGTTATGTAACTACAACCAACAAGTTTGTTCACTTTATGAAATCGTTATTAGTTTTGTATAAATCGCTTTAATTGTTTTTGAAACCATCGTTATAACATCGAAAACATTTAGCACATATGAGTCACCCCAAAACAATTGAAAACAGTAAAATAGGGGAAAATGTACTCGCCTGAGAATGCTTGGAGGTCTTGAACAACAACCAAACAAAGCTAGAGGGAGCACGGAATCAGTCGGCAAATCCAATACTATATAAATAAACCGGACTTAAATCGAGAGATTGGATAGGATGAGGCTTGGTAAACCAAATGAGTGTTGGAACTCATATGATATGGTTTAACAAGGCCTACATACTACAATGAAACCAAACCTAAGTATTATCGACCCATCGCGACCCATTAAGGTAACTTATGCTACTTTAACGCGTCGTGCGCGTGAAACGCGTTCGGACCGTCTAACTAGTCCTATGATAAGTGTTATATGCCTAAACATGTTACATAATCAGTTATGTGACAAAAGTTTAGGTTATATATGCTTAATTACCAATTATACATGAAAAGGGTATTCTGGTAATTTACTTAAGGCATATAAACTACCTATCATACAACTACTTAAACGATGTGACCATAGGGTATAACCTCGGAAGGTTATTCCCTATATACTATGGTCACCTAATGTATTTGGTCGGATCCTAATGATCGACCAAACTGGGTCGAGTTCGAAGGTATAAGCGATTTATTAGATCGCTTACCCTACGACCCTAAACAACGTGGTAATCAGTAGGCATAATCCCAAGGGACTATGACCATCGTGATTACAATCACGTTGCGAAGTTCAAACGAACTTCGCATTGACCATTACTGGTCAACGCTGAAAGTCAAACAAAGTTTGACTTTCTGACTCGAAAAGCAATAAAATAAGGAAAAGAACGAAAGAATACTTACGAAGGGTCCCCGAATGCTAACCCATATCAAAATAACTCAGGTATGAAACGAAGGTTCCAACTTAGAGCCCAAATGATCAGATTTGTGGGTTTTTAAGCCAAAGGGGGGGTGGGTATTTATAGAAAAAGTAGAGCCGCTAGGATCGTTTCTTGAATATCGTGCCACGATCCGAGCCGTACACTTGTCACAAAGTTTATGGAGCCACATATGCTCCTTATCTTAGTGATTAAGCAATTTAAAACATGTGGTTGTGGTTAAATCTGCTGAAAACAGGCTGTTAAGTACTCTGCATCTGGTCTGAACTTGCTTTACGGACCTCAAAGCTGCCAATGTTGAGGTCCGTAAGGTAACAACTTTGGCAGATTTACAGTTTTGGTCCCTGCAATGCAATCAGCCCATTTTTGACACGTTTAAGGCCCGTTAACCCCATTTCAAAGCTCTAAAATGAAGTTAAAGTATAGGGAACTTAAAACATGCTCAAAAATATCTCGGATGTCGGTTCGTTTGGTCGTACGAACGCGATGTTCGCTTAATTACGACGGAATGCGCATAAGAGCGAAAAACGAACCAAATGACGCGACGAATGGATTTTTCTTATGGCGAACACTAAAATATAATGTAGTCATGCTTACATAAATTTTTGGATGTCCAGATGTATTCAGAACGTAAGTTATGCGCGAAAATGCAAACTTGTGCACTTTTTGACACTTTTAGTCCCTGAATGACACAAAAGTTTATTTTAGCACACCGAACCCCTCAAAGCCTATTTCTAAGCTATGTAAAGGATATTTATGGTATGTTTAACTTATGGTCATGTTCCGGAATGTCTGTTACAGTTCAAATTGGCATACTTTCGTAGTTTGTCAACTTTAGTCCCTGTAAGCGATTAAACTTTGATTTCACCATACCAAACCCTCCAAAACTTATATCTAAGTTATGTAAAGGTTATTTAAGGTATGTTAAGCCTATTTCACTATTCCGGAGTGTTCGTTGGATTAAACTGGTTATATTTACGCATCAGAGCGCGTATAACCTTCCAGAAAGCGATTTAGGGTTTGAAATTGAACAAGAGTTGATATGTGTAAACGATACACATATTTTTACAAATCCCAAGTATGAAATATAATATTTCATTGGTTTGGTATTTGTTTGATGGCCGTGAAGGCACAGGTGTTACAACCGTAAACCAGTAGGGGGCCACCGTAAGGCTTTTCATCTCCACCGTAAATTACGGTGGCACCGTAATTTACGGTGGACCCTGCATCCAGTTTTCCATTTTTGCCGTAATTTGACACGAAATCTTCCGTATCTTTCAAACCGCTTGTCCGTTTGGCTTACCGTTTCTTCCTACGTGTTTGTAATTTGATTCTCCATCATTTGGAGTTAAAATCCGACATTCGGCTTAACAAAATTTAAGACTTCTAAGTCTTCGGCTTATTACCCTTTATACCAAATTTTGACCCGGTTATGCATTTTATCAAACAAACGTATTTATTTGATTCCTATATTTCATACACTTCATCAAATAATTGTGATATACCATATTAGGTTCTAATCATAGGTTTATTACACAAATTAAACCCGTTTTCACTAGTATGCTTATTTTGACCCGTTAAGGATATTTTAAGCACTTTTAAGCTCAATTTCGCTTTCATTCTAATCTAGCGTTGTAACCTATATCTCTTATCTAGTACTCTTCCATCACAACTAAATGTGTGTTGGATTTAAAGTAGATATCTATGTGTTCCGAATTTATACCTCTTGAAATATCATTTTACGGCAAAGACTCATATGGAGTCTTTTGGCCCAAGAATTACATCTTTCACTACCCGTACTCGTTCTAAACTTTTGTTTAATCATAAGACTCCTTTCCAAACAACCTCTAAGAGTTGTTTGTTCAATTTAGCCTACAAGGGCGTTTTGGTCGATTTTGGTCCTTCTATTACAATGAAGGGCTATCACCAATTATTCGACCAAATTAGCACTTTTACATACATCATAAATAAGCGTACCTGGCTCGGATCAACAAATAGACCCGATTTTAATACCTTGCTTTATATTCGCTAATTAAGAACGATGCGAATATCCATTGGATATCTATTCCTGTAAGCATATGACTCGACAAAAGAATCATTAGTCTATATAGTCAAAAGGTGTTGTCTACACCTTTTGACCCGTTTGGCCGAATTGACCATTTATCTTTGCGAAATGATATTTATTATCATCTCCTCTACATGACTCTTCCCGTTTAACACCGTACGGTAATTTTAAATATAAACCGTGTATTTCTTTCGACATAATATGACCAATTTATCGATTTACTTCTTTTTAACCATTATTATGGTTTCTATCATCTTTGATTTTCTTGTTCCGTTCGACTACACGACGGAACATCATATTTCAATTGTTTAGATATCTCATTCATAATTTATATGATAAGAAAACATTCCACAATTTAAGACTAGTGTAAGCTATACTTACCTTGCATCCGAATTATGCTTTTCCGCCATTCTTGCTTCGTTTGACCCGCTTCCTTTCCAAGCCTCCACCTAGCTTGTCAAGCGTCAAACTATCATCATAATTCGTAAGACGGTTATATTAGTCATCATTAATTATGACTATTCCATCTTACATATTTTCTATCACAATTACCATTCGATCTTATTAATGGTCGGTTTGACTATTTAAAAGTCAAATCACCAATTAACACATATGATTGCACTATCAAGTTCACAAGACTCAATTAGGCACATTATCAACACTTAGTTCTCATTTAGGCATTTTAACAAACACCTAATGTGCATGATTTTACATATTTACTAACTAGTTCCTAACTAGTTATTTTTACCAAAATTAACATAAAAAATCACCACTATCACTTATGATCAATTACTCAAACTTGCAAATTGTTCAAGTATCTTGTTCCTACTAGCAACTATGATGTTTTTAAACATGTGTACATCATCATCTTTACTACATAATCAAAACCCACTTGACACATGAGTGTATGATCATGGATTCACAACCATGAACATCAATTCAACAAGTACATGACTAGGGTTTACTCCTAGACATAGTTTCATCACTAATTTCATCCAAACAACAAACATGCAAGTTCAGATTCGAGTTCTCTAGGTTTGCTCAGAATTTCAACTAGAGATTTCTCAAGAAATTTACATACCTCATGACTCCTTTTTCAATGGAGATCACTAATTCATACTCGGATTTTGATTTGGACTTGATTTGCCCCTTCAATTTGATGAAATTGTGTTGATTAGGGTTTGACCCTTCTTGGTCGCCCCTGAGCTCGATCCAGAACACACACTGTGTGTGTGTGTTTGTGTTTGTTTTTTATTAAATAACTTTTCTAGTTATCCCGCTTTAACCCCTCATGTTTGGTTCGTTATTAAGTAGGCCACAACCTACTTATTTCTTTTAACAATTTTGCCACTTATTAACTAGGTTAAATATTCCTAGTTAACTTAGCGGGTTCGGGAATATTTATGACTAAGTTTATTTTAGGTCCCGTTAACTCGGGCCTTCTAAGCTTTTATTTCTTAAAAGCTTTTATTCACTTTTTATTTATTATTAGGATTAATTATTTAAATCCTAATATTTACCGGGTAATTTTTTACCACTAAAGGTATTTTACCCGTCTTTACTATTAACGTGGTTTGATTACCAAAGCCGTTTTCGGGGTGTTACACATTCCTATCACCAACTCTCAAACAGATGTTAAAACACTTGTTGCTGAAAAGAGAGACAAGGGTAATAGGAAAGATAAGACCACATATTTGTTTTTATGACTTTTGTGAAAAGAAAAATCATATGACAATAGACTATTTTAAGTTAAAATCATATGATATCAACAAAGGAAACAATATCTACGAGTCAACGTCTGGGTGCACCATCTGTGGGAGAACCAATCATGTGGCTCAAAAGTGTTTTTCCTAAAACCTCATTATATCAACAATAATAGGTGTAACACCTCGGAAAATTTCAGCGAATTATATGGTAACATGTGTCCAATTAACTCTCAATTTGCCAAGTTTTTTCGATAAGAGGGACTAAAAGTGTAAATTTGTGGAGGGACCATTTATGTCAACATGCCAATTAATTTGGCCTCTGAGTGACCCTTACGGACTGCAAGGCTTAAAGCCTTATGATGTAATATTAAATATATTTTGATGTAATATTTAATCTAGTAGTCATTATAATCATTTACATTATATAGATCAAAATATATAACGACCTATTAAAAAAATTAGTTGGTAATTGTTGATGGACCATATTACCCTTGTGGAAAATTGGTATTTAATAAACCAACCTTTAACCAGTTGGTAAATAATAATCCAACCTACAGAATTGGTATATAATAATCCTACCTATCAACATGTTGGTACTCAATGAACTTCTGTTAATTTTTTTTTAACTGAAGTTAGTTTTTAAGTTTTATTTATTACACAAACAGTCCCTGTAGTTATAAGTTACTAGTTTTAAGTTTTATTTATTACACAAACAGTCCCTGTAGTTATAAAAAAATCATAAAAATCCTAAAAAATCAAAAAAATTCTAAAAAATCATAAAAATTCTAAAAAAATAAAAAAAATCTTAAAAAATCAAAAAAATTATAAAAAATCAAAAAAATCAAAAAAATTCTAAAAAATCAAAAAAATCATACGGGTCCTCAAATCGTTTATCTGCTGGTCGGAGATGGTGGCTATGTGCTACATACGGGTCCTCAAATCGTTTCGATCTCTAACGCAAATCGTTTTTCCGGCAAACTCTACACCACACGTTGGAGATGGTGGCTGTGGGACTACATTCGGATTTGTATCTGGCACTTTGAACAAATTAAGGGTTTCCACTTCATCATCACCTTGAACGAGTTTTTGGTTGAACTTGATGAAGCCGATTAAAACTCCTAACCGGAAAAAACGAGCGGTCACCTTGTAGATCTTGAACTAGTGAAGCCATTGGTCTCTGACCAAACTTCTGCAAAACCAATTTGACACACATGTGCGTTCTTTTTCTTTTCCATTCTTCTTGGATTTGGTCAGGAGAGAGATTCAATGTCATTTCTTGTTAATGTAGACGGGGATGATGGTGGTGGTTATGGTCGGTGGAGAGAGAGGGGTAAGAGTTATGTGGAGGTGGATCTGGTCGGGTTGTTGTGGTGGTGGTTGGGTGTTGGTGGTCGGGTGGTGGTGATGGTTGTGGTGGTCGGGTGGTGGTGGTGATGGTAGGGTGTTGGTGATGGTGGCAGGTGGTAGTTGGTGAGGCAGGTGGTGGTGTTAGTAGCAGGGGCGGCGGTGGTATTAGTAGAGGTGTGGTGGTAGGGTTTTTGATTTTTTAGAATTTTTATGATTTTTTGATTTTTTTAGATATTTTTTGATTTTTTAGAATTTTTTTGATTTTTTATAATTTTTTTGATTTTTTAAGATTTTTTTGATTTTTTTAGAATTTTTAGAATTTTTTTGATTTTTTATGATTTTATTATAACTACAGGGACTGTTTGTGTAATAAATAAAACTTAAAACTAGTAACTTATAACTACAGGGACTGTTTGTGTAATAAATAAAACTTAAAAACTAACTTCAGTTAAAAAAAATTAACAGAAGTTCATTGAGTACCAACATGTTGATAGGTAGGATTATTATATACCAATTCTGTAGGTTGGATTATTATTTAACAACTGGTTAAATGTTGGTTTATTAAATACCAATTTTCCTACCCTTGTTAACTAATTAGTTTTACTCTTGGGTGCATATATAAGGAAACTAATGTAGAGGTTACAAGGTTAGACATCTTGTGTTTACTCATAACATCAAATCGGCTTCCCTCTCCTCAACCGATACCCTTTTCGGTTTTCTCATCACCATCACTAGATTGCACCCTAAGGAGGAACCAGATCACCTTGACAAGCATGTCGACTTCGATGGCTGCATCACTCACTGGATTCTCTGCTGGCCTGTCTGCAATCACGGGTATGTTTTCATGATTTCCATTATGCCTAAAACAGAACTGATCAACATGACCTATATTGGAATTGGTATGTGTTTACTATCGTTTTTTTTTTTTAAATCGCGTGCCCCTCAAAATTACGGGCCTTGTGCGGAGGTCATCCCCGCACACCATCAAAGCCACAACTGGTGATACATATCGAAATAAGTAGATGGATCATACATGTTATGTTGATCGTGAAGTTATAATAATATTTGGTTGAACGATGGACCGTACTAAATGCTAGCGAATTGGATAGGGAAGCAGTTACGTGGCGGCTAAAAATAATGTACAGGTTAGCGTTAGACGTATGTAAATCCTAAAATACATTCATTAATTAATACCCAGACACATATGTTATATATAGCACGCACCCCAGTCCAACACAACCCCACAATCCTCAAACATCCTCTACACCATGACGCTTTCACTCCTTTCCTTGTTCTCCATCCATCCCCAACTACAACCTCTTGTAGCCAAATTGTCTTTACTTGACACCATCATCTTCTATGTGAGTTCTCTCCATCTCTATTTCTGTGTGGGGTGCAGGGTGGGTGACGGCTCAGGGCCCAAACCATCCAGATGCCCGAATTTTTTTTTAAATAAAGTTATGCCGTAGAACTTAAAATACATAAGTATTGAATTGGAAAATGACATGATTATGCGCATGGTCTGGTAGTTCTCATGTCACTTTATTAGCGAGTAGACAGTTTAATCTTGATAGTTTCAATTTTAGTTGATTTTTTTCTTAATGTTTATTACCTATGCATTAAATGCAAATGAAATTAATTGACGAATTTTGTATTAGAGTAAATCAAAATGGGAATCATAGTTACTTTCAAATCTAGTAAAAGTATGATTATTTATGTTAGTTTCTTAAAATATTATTCAATCTACAATTAATTGTGTGTTACATTTTTTTTATGATATGAGTCTTATTTTTTTTTTCAACTCTATGTATTTCCAAAATAAACTTGTGTATTTTCTAAAAGTTTTAATTTTAGGGACCTATGTTTTATCTTCGCCTATGTTTTATCTTCGCATAGGGGCCGCATATTTTTAAATCTTTTTGGATAAGGAAGATATATGTGAAAGTAATAAAATAGTAATGATTGGATTGTGGGTCTTCCACTGCAGCGCAGTGGTTGTTCTCATCTCGGTGAAGGCTTGGCCCGAGGTTTTACCCGGGTTCGAGTCTGAGGGGGGAGCAGTTTTACATATTCCATGGGGTTTTTACATATTCTATGGGGTTTCTGCGCATCAGGGGTGTGCTACGCTTTCTAGCGGTGGTTGAGTAGTCGGTCTTTGGACATAGCTCCGAAAGGGTGGGTTTACACGTGGAAAGCAGTTAGTCGTTAAAAAAAAAGTAATGATTGGATTGTGGTGCAGATTGTGCATATTGTGGACAAGTGTGGGTTATGGCATAGGCTACCGGTGCTACTGGGGCTGGCTTATTTGGGTCTCAGAAGACGCTTGCACCAGAAATACAATCTCCTACATGTAGGAACAAACACCGGAAAACAATATGACGTGCAACAGTATCCTCATCGGACAGCTGACGGAAAGTGCAACCATCCAACGGATCATATCGTAGGCAGTCAAGGAACATTTTTTGGTCGTAATATGCCTCCATCCACTTCCAGCTTCGGGGTAAGATTCCGAATTCATCAAGATTGTAATATAAACTAATTTAATTTTTTTTTGGTTTATTATACATACACAGATGTGTATACAGTATATCTATGGGAAGGATTAACAAATTTATATATGTATATACAAATAAATAAATAAAATGTGTTTTTTTTTATAAAAAAATGTAATTTTATAATTCAAATTCGAATAATCAAAGCGGTTGGTTGTCTTCAAAATTCCTAGATCCGATATTGATTCAAAAATTGAGTTAAGAATTTGTATAAAAAGGTACCATTTAAATATCTAAAACCCGAATTTCGGTTTAAATAATTAACAGCCTGACTAATGGTGCGGCGGTCCATTTGCAAAGGCTAAGCCTTTAAACATCTTGGAATGGGAAGGTGTTGGGTTTAAGTCCTACGACAGAAATAAAATAAATTTGCCGTAAAAAAAAATAGTCAACAATCTAGTGTATTACTATTATTAGAATCAACAACCTAGTGTATTGCTATTATTAGAGAATGTTTGCAAAGAATAAATTTGTATGTGTGATTATTTTTTAGAAAATATAAATAGTATTTACATTAGACATGATGTTTCTGTTGGGTGGATGAAGGTCCGTGTTGGACTCCATTTTCCCATTTCTTTCTAAAAGTTACAAACTATTCGTAAACTTTATATTTTGATATTGACAAAAACATAAATTGTTAAAATCAATATTTTTTTTTGAAAGATAACTTTATAAACAACGACGGGGACGGCAACAAACCAACAACCACGCCACCACCTTACAACATATACAAAGGGAACTTACACCATTCTATCAAATCTAAATTTCTATACTTCGATCTACTCTTCAACACATCCCCGAAAATCACCCCACTATTACAGTTTCCATTCGAGAAGATCTTATCATTTCTAACTTCCACGAAAATCACCCCAATATATTTTTTTCTCTGTTAACATTTTTTTATGTTTTTTTATATATTATTTTTAGTAAACAGATTATTTTATATATTGTTGTTTGTAGAAATATGAGGTCGTGGGTTTAAATGCCCACCTCCCTATCTGTCGGAAAAAAAATTGTTGATGTCTCATTTTGTCAGTATCATAAATGAAATTACAACAATATTTGCTTAATTTGTTTTTATAGTTATTTTAACCACGAATTTTACTTGCTTAGGTTTAAACTAAGGTCTTTCACCAAAGAGATTTTGCCTTTTAATTATCACTAATATTTGCTTAATTTGTTTTTATAGTTATTTTAACCACGAATTTTACTTGCTTAGGTTTAAACTAAGGTCTTTCACCAAAGAGATTTTGCCTTTTAATTACCACTAATATTTGCTTAATTTGTTTTTATATTTCGTTTAACCACGAATTTCACATGCTTAGGTTTAAACCTAGGTCTTTCACCAAAAAGATTTTGTCTCTTAATTATCATTGGCTATAACCCAAGTGGCAATATAGAAATTTCAAGAGGTGTATCATCATTAGAAAATTAACCATCACCAACGACTGACCCGCCCTAATCACGGACAAAAGTTTTAAAATAATAATCTAAAAGTACAATTTATAAATATATGTGGTTGATTGGTCGTGCCAACGAATTAACAAAAAACCCAAATGTAAATAATTTATCAATATGTCGTTGATACGTTGGTTACAATTTTCATTAGCGACCTATCACCCACGCCATGTTTCCCAATATTCACCACTTTCACCGAGGGATTCTTCAGCGATATCCGTTGTTGAAAGTCCTATGTCTTGTAGTGTATTATGAATAAAAAAAAGTTGGAGTGTCTGATAATGTGAGAAATAATATGGTTTTGAAATTGAAGTTTTAACTTGTATCTTAAAAATTTGAAGTTGTTGGAGCCTCATCCCTCAGTGGTGGCCACAAAGTTACTTGAAAGAAGGAAATTTGCAGACTGTGGGAAGCAATTCAACATGATAGCTTGCTCTTGGTTACAGTTCATGATTCACGACTGGATTGATCATATGGAGGATACCCAACAGGTTAAGGGAATTAACTTAATTCAGTTGTACCATTATGGTCGATGAGAAAAAAATAAAAAATGCTTTATTTATTTATTTATTTATTTTTTTTCTGAAAAGGAGTAATGACAAACGGGTGATTTTGTTGTTGGACCTTAAATTGGTTAACCGCTAGGTAAGATATCAACTTCGTATTCCTCAAATATCCAAAATTGACACGAGTGTACTTTGGCAGCAAAAGTGGCGGTTCAAAAAAAAAAAAAAGATTCTACAAAGTGAACTTGTCAGATCAACTTTAAAGTCGCTATCTTAGATAACGACTAACCGAGATTTGAAGCCTATCCAAATAAACCACCCATTTGTCATTGGCTTTTTTTTCAAAAGAACTCATTATTTATTAAATAACTTGTCAATCAAGGAAGGAACCTTGTGTACTAACGTTGGTCAATACAGGTTGAGATTGTAGCTCCGGCTGAGGTGGCTGAGCAGTGTCCATTGAAGTCATTTAAGTTTTACAAGAGCAAACAATTTCCTACAGGGTCACTTGATACTAAGACTGGTTTTCTTAATTCAAGGACTCCATGGTGGTAAGTTGCTTCAGTTATTCTAGGACATGTATTTTGACTTCACACAAGTCAAAATGACATTCATCAATCTAGCATATCATATACTGAGATGGTAAAAAAAAGTTTAGCTAGTGAATTAAGTAAAAAAAGTATAATGGGTATTTTCGCGACCGGACTGGTTGCGAGAACCAAGCATGCCTGGTTAAGGTTGAACAAGTTTTTTAGTTTTGATTATTTTTCTCCTCAAATTTAGTTTACGGGTTCCTTCACCACTCTAGATTCTATATTTTATTTATCGTAGCGTATTTATATTTTATTGAAATTAGAATGTACATCTAAACATAGGTTAATTTTATTAAAATATTTATGATGTCATACGCTTCTTAATTTGGTTTAACTAGAATACTGGTGGACTAGTAAAGCAACCGATTTGCTGCCTGGTCCGGCTATGAGGACATGATAATGGATTGGTTAAAAAATAAATAAAAAATTACGGTAGTTTATTGAAAAAGTTAGTCTGGTAACCACATAGCCGGATCTATTGCAGGGATGGAAGTGTTATTTACGGAAATAACGAAGCCGGGATGGGGAAGGTAAGAGCTTATACAGATGGAAAGCTGAAAATAGCTAGAGATGGACTTCTTGAACATGACGACAAGGGGATTCCCATATCTGGTGATGTCCGAAATTGTTGGGCTGGTTTCTCCCTTTTGCAAGCTTTATTTGTTAAAGAGCATAATGCTATTTGTGATATGCTTAAAGTAAGTTCATCAATTTTTTCTATCCATTTTTCATCTATTTTTTATGGCGAAAAACTTCAATAAAAATATAGAAAATACGGGCCGGCAAGAAGCTGTAAAACCTACAAAATTACTAGATAATATTTATGCTCAAAAACAATATTTAAACAGCCAGAAACTAAAGTTTCGCTTGACACCCGAAATAGGTGTAAGTTTCATGTAAGCAACAAGGTAGTCCATACAGCACAAACAATGGTTCAAGAACTTAATTTGTGACAATTTATGCAGGACCATTATCCAGAATTTGATGACGAGAAATTGTACCAACATGCAAGATTGGTAACTTCAGCAATTATTGCAAAGATCCACACCATTGATTGGACTGTTGAACTCCTAAAGACTGATACTCTTTTAGCAGCTATGAGAATCAACTGGTAGATAATTCACAAACTAGATTTTACTCGATTTTCAAATAAGAACTACATATCAACTTTCCCTTGCATGTTTGCAAATAATAAACAAACAAACCAAGCTAGTAAGGTCCCATATGCACCCAAATGAGACCACGATTAAAATACCCTTTTCCTTTTGCAAATAATGTGTTTATCATATACAAACATGGAGTAACATGAATTGTTGCATCCAATGTATACAAGTGAAAGATTCTTGATACATTATGCTTTCTTTACACTTGGAAGTAAAGTAAACACAAATCCTTTTTTGTTAATCTAAAAATGGATCACCGAATTAAGCTTTTTGATCCACTGCTATATGATGTTTGCGTAATTTTACTATTAAGGTGAGCGGTTCAATTTCATTATCAAGTTTGAATTCAGTATGGTGTGGTGTGGTTTTGGACCTCTAATTTTGACCCGACCCATGTGATGAAAATTACTGGAATTAAATGTAGGTATGGCATGCTTGGGAAGAAAGTGAAGGATTTGTTTGGAAATATATTAGGACCTGAACTAAGCGGATTAGTTGGTCTAAAAAAGCCCCAAGATTATGGAGTGCCATATTCTTTGACGGAGGAGTTCGTAAGCGTCTACAGAATGCACACAATACTGCCAGACAAAATAATTCTTCGTGACATCGATTCCAAAGCTTCAAAACACAAATCCATTCCGCCAATTCAAGAAGAGTATTGTTCTTTTTGTGTACACGTATTCCATTATATGAAGGAATTGTGAAATATATTGATCAATGTTTTGTATAGGGTGAATATGAAGGATATGATAGGAAAAGAAGGAGAAAAAAGATTGTCGAATATCGGTATGGAAAAGATGTTAGTATCCATGGGGCATCAACCTTGTGGTGCTGTCACTTTGTGGAACTATCCGTCGTGGATGAGAAACCTTGTTGCTCATGATATAGATGGGGAAGAGAGAAAGGATCAGGTGGACATGGCTTCCATGGAAAGTATGTACAACTTTTTGGAAACTTTACTTTGGGGGGGGGGGGGGGGGGGGGGGGGGGATTCCTCAATTTATGGTGTGCGTGTTTTTTTCAACTTAGATTTATAGTGTATTAGACCTTGGTAAAGGCGACTTCTTTTTGATCGAAATATGGTTTTCTGCAAGAAAATGAAACCTCAAGTGAAGTCACACTTGGTAACCACAACTTCAAGTGAAAACATATTTGGCAACTCTGACTTTTATTAAAAAAAAATGGCACCACCGTAGTAATTGGCATAAATGTTTTCATCTTATGTCAAGGTTGCCAAGGGAGACTTCCCATGGGGTTCCATTTTCTTGCGGAAAACCATATTCCGATGAAAAAGAAGTCGCTCTTCCCAAGTGCGACTACACTACAAATGAAGTTAAAAAGAAAACACACCAGGATTCTAACAACATTCTAAATTTTCATTATTATATTTGACTAATTATATATGATCTTAGTGTAACATGCTTGTTGAAAAATTTAAAAGTTTATAGAGATCGAGAAAGAAAGGTTCCTCGATATAACGAGTTTAGGAGAAACTTGCTAATGACCCCCATTAGCAAATGGGAAGATTTGACTGATGACGAAGAGATTATTGAAGCGCTCAATGAGGTATACGGAGACGATGTTGAAAAGCTTGATCTGCTAGTGGGAATACATGCTGAGAAAAAAATTAAAGGTTTTGCCATTTGTGAGACTGCTTTTTTCATCTTTGTGCTAGTTGCTTCAAGGTAATACTTAATCTTAGTCTTCTTATTGGCTTGAACATATATGTGTAATTGGATAAATATTATATTTTGTTAATCCAATGTTTAACCATGCTTGATTATAGGAGGCTTGAAGCAGATCGCTTCTTTACAACCAACTATAACTCGCAAACATACACCGAGAAAGGACTACAATGGATTAATAAGATTGAGAGCCTGAAAGACATTATCGATCGACATTTCCCAGAGATGTCAATGACTTGGATGAGATGTTCTAGTGCGTTTTCTGTGTGGGATTCAGATCCAAATACCCCTAACTATGTTCCCTTGTATTTGCGATATGGTAACACACACTCATGTTAGTAATATGGTGTATTTTGAGACAAAAAGCTTGGCTAGTATGAAGAATAAAACCTACGTTTTATCCATACTTCTTTATGATTCGTATGTTGTCTCATGCGACCAAGAACATACTAATTAATATAAACTTCAACTTATCACCTAGGTCCCACACCACATTAAGGTAAGGGTGCCACATAAATTCGGTGTCGTTCATATCATCTTATGTTTTAAACATAATGGAAAATCATGTAAATAATACCTGATACAGCAAACAGGCCAACGGAGAATTCACTCAGAGATGCAGCCATTGTGTTCGACATGATAGTAAGCTTGATCTGGTTCCCTTTTAGTTGATGATGGTACCGAGTTCTTTAGGGTTGAAGAACTCGTAATAATGGAGAGAGAGGAGGTCGAATTTTAAGTTATGTTATGATTGTCTAACCGTAATACCTCTCTAGTAATCTCCTTATATAACCCCAATTAGTTAATAAGAGTAATATGGTCTATCAACAATTATCAACTAATTATATTATAGATTTTAAATTAATTTTTTTCTTTTTTGAAAAAAATATATTTTTTTTAAATAAGTTACAAATTTAATGTAGTTAGCTATTAAAAAGAAAGACTACCAATTAATGATCTATCTAAGTTTACCAATATACCCTTACACTAATATTAAATATAAAATTAAATGAATTAAAATGAGACATTCTTATTGGTTGAAATTTCTTCTTTTTATTCTTATAAAAAAATTTCTTATCATTTAAACTCTACATTAGTTAAGGATATAATTCTTTTATTTCTATTATTTGATAACATTAAAAGTAGTAGTTTCAATGGACAAACCAAACAAATTTCTAGAGATAGAGATGAGCCTCATAACATATATCTCTTCATTCATGCATTATTAATTGATTATCTTGTGCCATACGACTAAATATACCTTTTTTAGGTCATAAAATTTTTGTGTTTCAGTTGACGGCATAGGTTACCTAAGAACAAGTAACAATGACCTATATTTTTTCTCTCTTTCTCATAAATTTGATCATAAATTTTTTGTGTTTTAGTTGACGGCATAGGTTACCTAAGAACAAGTAACAGTGACCTATGTTTTTTCTCTTTTTCTCATAAATCTGAGAGTTAAATGCTTGGTTGGTCCATGTGGTTTGCAAAAATTGCAGACTTGGTCCTAGTGATTTACTAATTACAAGCGTGGTACCAAAACTTGTCAAAAATGAACTCGGTTGGTCTCTAACCCTAACATCAGTTAAATATTTCTGTTAGAACACCCCATGTGCTTGGCACACGAGGGTAATTTGGTCATTTAAGCTCCTTCTTCCCACCCCATCCCTTTTTCTTCTTCATCAAATCACCACCACCATCTCAGCTCCTCCCCCTAATACCCACCACCACCATCAAATCCCCAAATTCTTCATCAGGGGGCATCTAGAAGATAAATGTCAGAACCATAGTATACTGCTCGCGCAAGTTGAATCCTTTGCTTTTGACCACCACTCATGTTAATCCCTCTTTGGTCAATTTCTGTTAAATCTCCATGTTCAAAAGCTATAAGATCTTTATCCAAAGCACACGCTTTTATGGCTTTTTCATACTTATCTCTAACCATTGGCTTTCCATACAATATGTTATCTTGAATTGTACCACTCTGAATACAATATGTTTGGCTAACATAAGCAACTGATCCAAAAACATCCACCTGGAAACAAAAATATTTGCAATGAACTTGATTCTTCAACCCCGACCCCCAAACGTAGGAACGGGAATGGGGAACGGGGGAGGAGATGTTTCAAAAGTAGGAACGGGAATGGGGAAACAGGTGTTAAATGGTTTGGGGAAGAAGGGGTGGGGTGGGAAGAAGGAGCTTAAATGACCAAATTACCCTCATGCGCCAAGCACATTGGTATTTTAACAGAGATAATTAACTGATGTTAGGGCTAGGGACCAACCGAGTTCATTTTTGACAAGTTTTGGTACCACGCGTGTAATTAGTAAACCACTAGGGCAAAGTCTGCAATTTTTGTAAACCACAGAGACCAACCAAGCATTTAACTCTAAATCTGATCATAATTTTTTTGTGTTTCAGTTGACGGCATAGGTTACCTAAGAACAAGTAACATTGACCTATGTTTTTTCTCTCTTTCTCGTAAATCTGATTTTAAAAATGTAACTATATGGCAAGAGAGGAAACACCAATTTCAATTAAGAGTTGTTAGCATACATGTATCATGACTATTATCTATACTTTCTATGCAAAGAGAAAATGCAGTGACATAAGAAAAGCTTAGTTGGCAGCAATAGAGGCTGTTCAACAAGGCTTTTCATATGTTATTACTGCATCATAAATCGGAATATATAAATCACTTTAAAATACATTTAATTTCAAACCATTGCCCTATATTCAAATTTCAAAGGTCTGGCCCACATTCAAAAGGGTAAACCACTGCCCATCTCCAAGAAAGTATAACTTAGCAGATGTTTTGAAATTGCCAGTAATTTCAAATTCAAAAAGCTTGGGGATATGTAATTTGCAATTAATTCATGTCACTCACTCACTTCTGTCAATCATCTTCTTATATAAAGGTTTTTTTTTCTCATTTCACTCTTCATATTTACATTCTCGTGTTGTAACGCCTAGCTTTTCACAGCTTTCCGTTTTTAGAATGATCGTATTATAATTCTACTTTCTGAAAATTGTCTCTCTTGGTAATCGTATTCCATTTTCGAATCATTATAAATCCGAGATTTCGATTGTAATAAAATTAATCTTTTATGTGAAATTCACGTTGTTTATACATTGATATATGGATTCGTTTAATACATGATTCCTGATTCTCGTAAACGTAGTTTTAACTCGCAAACAAAGTGATTACGTAACCTTGAACCATTGTTTATGTGCAATACTTTCTCGCAATACATAATCCATGATCGTATACTTTTTTTTATCCCTAAAACATAATTCTTGATCAAGTCATTTAAACATACTTGCAAACATGTTTATTTATCACTTTTTGGCACCTTAAAACATGTCTAATACACATATTCAGCCTTGGAACATGTTGTCTATTCATTAAACAAGTTAAATACATATTATACCTCTCATATACAGCAACTAAAAGTAAAAAAAAAAAAAACAATGGACAACAGTCCCGATCGAACAACCCCTTATGGCTGAATTTTCCTTGTCTTTTCATTGTTTAACACCTCAAAACACATGATGCTTTAATGTTTAGTTAACTAACCTAACATATTATAAATTATTCTATACCTAATCTAAATTGTCAAAAAAAAAAGGATGTTTAGTGGCTGTAACAGCCTCCGGCCGCAAGTCTTAAGACAACAACTTTCATTTTTATTTAATTGCTTTAACCCCATGTGTGGCTGAATTGTTTGTTATTTTAATCAAATTACCACCATCCAAATACATTAAATCAGCACCACTACTTAATATGTATATTATACTTGGGTAGGGATATGGTAAAAAGTGTCTAAAATGTAAGAAGGGTAAGAAGTGTTTTAAACTATTGGATATTTGATCTAATGGTTGAGATCAATAGGGTATAAAATGTAAATTGTGTTTTAATTAGAAGGACCTTATGTAAAAATTGAAGGGCAATAGTGACTTTTCCAACGTTTCAAATATGGTAACCGTTTCAAAACCCCCATAAATCTCCTAAATATCAGCGAATTTATGGTAACCGTCATCAATCTCCAAAAAATCAGCGAATTTCTCGTACAGATTAAATTCTTCGATTTCCTTCACAGCAACTTTTATAACACTATAAGAACAATATATTACATGATAAAACACTATAGGAGGATATAACACTATCTGTTTACTGTAAGACACTATACATAAATAAAACACTGTTGATGTGGGATAAAACACTATGAAAAGGAACAATATTGATGGGATAAAACAATATGAAAGGAAGAGTATATTACATGATAAAACACTATAGAAAACATTGTTCATGACGTAGTGTTTTATCAATACAAAACATTCCCAGATTTTAAAACACCATGACTATGATTCAAGTCATGGTGTTTTATCTGGAGACATTGTTCATGGCGTGGTGTTTTAAACATCTATGATTCAAGTCATGGTGTTTTATCAGGAGACATTGTTCATGGCGTGGTGTTTTATCAATACAAAAACATTCCCAGATTTTAAAACACCATGACTATGATTCAAGTCATGGTGTTTTAGCTGGAGACATTGTTCATGGTGTGGTGTTTTAAACATATATGATTCAAGTCATGGTGTTATATATGGATTCAAGTCACGATCAGAAATGATTCAAGTCACGATCAGAAATGTGGATGACGAAGATGAAAGACGATGACGGTGAATGATTTGTGGAGACGAAAGAAATTGGTGACGGTGGTCGGAGATGCAGGTGTTCAAATCGGAGAAGATGACGTGAACTGTGATGATGATGACGGAAGGTTAACAAGATGGTCGGAGAAGATGATCTGAATCGGAGATGGAGATGAAACGATCAATCCCTAAAAATTCTCATCGCCAGTTTTTTTTCCAGTTATATTGGAAATCAATTAATTGACAAGAATGTACAATTACTAATATACCCTTTTGAATTAATTAAGATGAGGGACACTTGTCATTCCCAAATTATTTCTTACACTTCTTACAAAAGATGGACTTTGTACAGGATCCTCTACCTATTATACTTTACAAAACACATACTTAGTGCTCAAAAGCAAACAAAAATTGTAATAAAACATGGCTGTTACACAGCCCCCATCCGGTCGCAATTTTTAGCAGGTTTTAAGTTGTTTTATTATTAACTAGTGGGGAACCCGCGCGTTGCAGCGGTGTCGACAATATGGCCGAGAACATAATTCAAAGCTAAAAACTTAAAAAAAATCCTATATATATTGTGTGTGTATATATATAAAAGCACTTCGCGCTTCCCAAAACAAAGCGGAGTCGACAATTTCCATTAGTTTTATCTTATGTTATGAATCAGTTACAAGCATCAAGGGTTTTGCATTGGGTTAGTTTTATCGTATGCTAGAACCCATTTACCAATTCTCCCTTTTATTATATACTCTTATGAAAGTTGGATAGCATGTTCTTAATAGGATTTGTAAGCATTTTCTTGAAGTCTTGATCAAACCTATCTTCTTGAAATGATTGATCCGTGAACTCTCGATCTGTAAAGTTGACTAATTCTAATTTTGAGGCTGGCTTGAGTCGCATAAGTATGGTATTCTTGGGCTGCTTCTATTATGTCAAACTCTAACCCTACACATGGTTGGATTCTAGACTTTCCATTTTCTCTTTTCTCATTTGTTTAAAAAATCAGTAGACCTGGCTTTGCCTGTATGGTCACGGTGTTGTCTATATCTTGGCTACTCACATGACTCATGCCTTAGAACTATAGAAAACACAAATCGCACCCAACTAATATTTCATATCGTGTATAATATTTCAAATCAATTATTAATAAATAATTTAACCATTCATTGTACCCATATAACAGAACCCTATTTTTTGAATTTAACAAGCATGAAAAACATCTTGCAGATAGATTAGATGGATAGATATCGACTTATCAATTTTAAATATATGTTATATATAATTAGGGGTGGCAAAATGGGTGGGTTGGCCAGGTTTGGGTAATGGGTTAGGATGGGTATGGGTTAGGATGAGTTTGAGTTTATTAAGAAATGGGTTAGGATGTGGTTTTTGTCAAAATGGATATGGGCATAATAGGCTAAAAATATAAATAAATTAAAAAAATTTAAAATCAAAAAAATTTAAAAAAAAAATAGAAATTCAAAAAATAATAAAAAATAAAAAATGTTTAAAAAAATAATAAAAAAACCTTGCTTGCTAAAGCCGCCAACACGCTACCAAAACGATCACCTGAAACATTTTTTGTGTACCCTTGCAGCCCCACCTGTTTGTGAGCCTCCATAATGACCGGAAAAGAAAAGAAAAAAAAAAGAGAAACCTTGCACCAAAAACCAATTTACGCCCATACCAAAGCTGCCACAGAACAGGCCATGAAGATATGCTCGGTCGAGTTGTTTCCCAAGCCGCAAAGGCTGCAAACTGAAACAAACGAAACAATGTTCATTTTCTACAACTCCTGAGAAGCGAGCAATCTACCCATCGAGAGCCTCCGGCCAAAAGTGTAAAGTTTCATTGGCGCACAATTGTTCCAATAAAAAAGCTAGACTGCTACTGTTGGTGTAGCTCAATCTCAGCAGCCCTTCTGCTAAAGCAACAGTGAAAAGATTGGACAATTCTTCCGACCAAAATCATTTATCTTGGCAGCCACTGAAGCGAATTTCAGACAGTTTATTGACCAAATATGTTAGCTTAGTGACAAAAGTGTTACTCAGATAATTTTGCCTCCATTTCCATTAAATCTTGTGTCTATCTCCACCTCAGTTAAAAATTATCATCATTAATATACAGATATAGGATTACTCAAATACATCTTGAAAAACAACCAAGGAACAAGTTGATTCCACTAATTTAATTTATCTATGTAAAAACACAAACTTGTAAATAACTTAAAATGAGCAAAGTTATTATATATTTCAATTACCAACAGAGTAGCAATTCATATAATGATAGTTGCGCAAGTGCATAAGTCAGAAGTAGCTTAAAACTGAAACATGATATGCCTTCTATCCCAATACAATATGAGCAAACATGAATTTAGTCAATTATACGTATTTACATAAACAAATAAAAAGTAATAAATTATCCATTTCATAATCAAATCTGGATCAGTCAACTGTTGTTATTAAACCGACTCTTTTATTTGTAATTTATGTAAAATACGCACATGATCATTCAATTTAGGGTAAAATCAAACCTGAAGATCTGAAATTGGTTTCACTTTTTCAACATAGCGATACCAATAGGTATCTCTTAAATGAAAACAAAATAAAGAAATTTAATTGTTTTCATAACATTGATTGCTATCTCCTAAATAAAAACAAAATCACAAGTTTGAATTAGATTTCTTTTTTAAATGAACAAAATAAGACATAATATTGAATCACAAGTTTGACGGATTGCTAAAGGGTAACTTACTAAAAACATATGTAGTCCAAGTCAAAACTGAACCTGTGGTTTCATGTCCAGCAACCAACATTGACAAAAGGTCATCATGTACCTATTGACTTGACACCTAAACATAAATCATGAGGAAAATGGCCGTATATTAACAACTCAAATAGCAATCCGGTTCAATACTTACGATTGCAGATCACTTCCCTGCTAGCAAGCAAGAATAGAAAGATTCTTGGGTCTGCACCATTTACAAAATCATCATCTTAATCTTTAACCAAGTTATCGTTGCTGTGACAAACATGAAGAGATGTACTAACTGTTAAAGCTTTCAAGATATCTAAGTAGAACAACTTCAAACATACTTTTAAGAGCTACATACCTGAAATAATAATCAATTTGGCTCACTATCCTAGCATACAACATGGGATCTGCTACAAAGTACATGGGAGGCGGAATCGGTGGCCCGACAACAGGCGCCATGCCTCTGAGTGACTCCGGTGGAGGTGGTGGACCTTGAAAATAGTACACCGGCAAAGATGGAAGATATGCATACAGATTGAAACATTATACAAAGTGAGTTAAATATAAATAAAAATCAAGATTGTGATCATAGTATAAGTATGAAACTCACCAGGATACATCATATTATTGCCAAACGGCCTCAATAGAGGCATTTGCGGAGGAATAAACGGAGGAGGGGTATGCACAGCAGGTCGTACATAACCCCTAGGATACCCTCTCTGCGCGTGACTGTCTCTACCATTAAGGAAATTTTAATTACAAAAGCTTCAGCTCGGCTCGGCTCGACTCGAGCTATTTTGAGAACAACCTCAAACGAGCTAAAAGCTAAAATTTTGTTTGGGCTCGTTTAGGCTAGCGAGCCTAAACGAGCTTTGTATTTCAGGCTCAAACTCGCGCTCGATAACTAAACGAACTCTATTTCAGACTCGAGCTCGGGCTCGAGCTCGTTAAGGCTCGGCTCGAGCTCGTTAAGGCTCGGCTCGTTCGAGCTTTTAGCCGAGCCGATCTCGAATTGGTAAACCAAAAGCAAGCCAATTTGTAAGCTGGTTGTCATCAGCCATTGGTCAAACAAAAAAATAATAAAAAAGTCACCTACAGTTACTGTAAACTTGTTTTGGTTATCCATCAAATTCCAATTCCCATAGGGATTCCAATTCCAATTTCTACACATTCCGCGAACCAAATGCCCCCTAAACAACTGGCCACCCCTAACTCTGAACCCGTTCCTTACTTCCTTTATTGTACCTGGACTGCCATTTATATGCCCATGAGTACACTTGACTTTAACCCAAACAGACCTTGACCCGATTACACCTGACCTGACCTGACCAGACCAGACTTGAACTTTGATTCAACCAGGCATACCTTTGTGATTCCTTGCAGCCGTTAAAATTGAATCCACCAGGTAGAACTTGGGCAGTTGGACCGCCAAAGTTGAAACTAAGTTGTGAACCATCAAGCACGGGCTCCTATTCTTCCAACCAGTGAGTCTCGAGAATTTTCATGGCATTTTCATAAATTTCATTGTTGTCCTGAGACTATAAGTTCTCAATCTTTGCTAAACTCACAGTCACAATCCATACAAACCATAAATCATTACAAAAAGTTTTAAAAAAATAGATAAAAAATCGTTAAAGAGGATCAAGCCAAAAATCATCCCATTCTATGTCTAAACCCGAAAACCGAATAACCCAGACCCGAACAACCCGAACATTAAATGTGTCGGTTATCGGGTCATTTTTTCCTGAAAAAAACCCGAAGAACACCCCTAATACTGCGGGTGTTGCAACAAGAATCAACTGTCACACCCGCAAAATACTTACTTGTGAGACGGTACATTACAATGAAAATCGTAGCAGAAATATAAACCAGCTAGAAATAGAAAAAGCAAGACATGGAAATGAAACATGAAAGATGAGCATGCAATAGGCTGATGCTCAAAGACAGAAGCTACAATAGGTATATGATCATTAGTATACGAGGGGTCCACAAAAGAGTAAAATAGGCTCGTCCATGGTGAGATATGGCCAGACATTGTACCTAATCCAGAGCAATTCTCAGAAGGGCTGGAAACAGTTTTGTATCATTTAGCATGTGCTTGATCAAACTAAGAAGTATAATACCTACCAACATACCAAAAATTTGTAAGATTCATATAGTAGCTTTTTAACCTGGTAGCTATCATTCATGATGAGCACTTTAACAAATAAATATATAAAAGTTGACTTGAACCTAAAAAGATCAAAAACCCAATTAAAATTAGTAATTTAACATCAAGAAATTACAAAACCTGCTTTGATTTAAACCCTAATTTAAAACTCAACAAAAGCCTAACTGATTTCTTAAGATGTGGTTTTTCAAAAATCTTCAACTTGAAGTTTCAAGAAGTCCACCTAGTATCAAGTAAACAAACCAGATATGAAATTCATTTTTCAAGTCAGATTCTTGCAAAATTAACACTGAAATATACAAAAAGTTGTGGCAACGAAAATTCAGGAACCACTTCACATAAAACTCAGAACCCATCTTGAGTTTCAATCAGAAATGCTTTGAGAATCCAAAGATGAGTTCTTCAGCAAAGCAGCAACATCTGCATCAAAAAGTTCAAAACTTTTAGTTGCTTATAAACAGTATATTTAAACCCTAAAGAGCAAAAATGTCCTACACCAATATCTAGCCATATAAATGTAATATAACAAGATTAACAACAACAACGTATAGAAACAAGATAGGATCTTCATCTTCAAGAAAAAAAGAAACCCAATTCATATTGAAAGAAAACAGTGACGAATGTTTCAAGAAAGTGTTGAGTAAAAAGAAGATACCATCTGGTGCTGAAATCGTTGCCGGTGATTCACCTCAACCTAGGCTCTCCACCGGTACAACCCCTGTGCCTAATAGTGGTCAGATTAGTCGCTGGCGATTCCTTTTATCCTCGCCGGTTTTCCCCAATTCTCCTCTCTGACGTTTCTCTCTATCTCATTGATAATATGGGATATGTTTTACCATTCAATTGAATTCAAAGAATTATAACATAGAAGGGGTGATGGAAACCGTCGAAGGCGAGACTCTTCATTTGCAATGGAAGACGGAAGGCACGATGCACGCAGTAGGGTTTTAAGGGGGGCATATTTGGAAACAGGGGACAAAAATGGGGGATGTTAGCCTGAGAATTCATATGGCGTCTTAAAATAGCTATGGGAAATTCCATTTTTATCCCACTGAAATGCTTTATACAGGTCTATAGATTAACCCCCAACCACTTATCTTAAATACCAACCAATTAAACTTTAATCCTTCCCCCTATAAATACAACTTATATCTAGCCTCTTTACCACTTTTACAACCCTTAAACATACTCAAAACACTCCCTAAACATAGCTGAGTTTTCAGCAACATATCAGAAAGTTTTTAGCCTTCTAAGTGAGTTTTAACTCACTTCTACTTCAATTTTCCTCTCATTTCTTTCTTCTTAACACTTGGATAACCTCTAGGAAGGTTTTCGCAAGTTTGCTTGGGCAAACTAAGGTGAAACCCCACTATTCTTTGAGGCCCAAAGTGCAATAAAAATTCTGCCCTTTTTTGTTTCTTCATATGATTCATTTTTATGTTGATAACTTGAGGGAATCTTGTTCCCATCAAGCTCACAATCTTTGTTCCTATCAAAGTTATGAGTTCAAACGCTCACATATTTTTTGTTTTTTTACTTGACAATCAAATGATGAAAACAAGCACAAGTCATCATCTTCCATATGATGAACTTGTGCCTTGTGAAGTGTGAACAAATGGAAGCCTTGGCTTTCCAAACTAAGTTCCACTCCTTCATTCGAACACTTTTATAACTTGTTAGATTAGATTTACTTTCTTGTTATTCATGACCCTCCCACCATCTTCATGATGGTGTGTGTAGTGGTGAATCATATAATGAGGCTTCAAACCTCCATGCTTGACAATACATGATATTACATGACAATACGTGATTGGACATAGTTTAGGATATATTATTACCATATAAATATACCTATTATTATATAAAAACATGGCTGAGTTTGTGGTGTTAATCAAGCTATGATTAATCACCATAAACCTAAGCTAACATATCCAAGATTCTAGAGTACTTGTTGTGATTCCAATGGGCAATTTGGGACCCATGAAACCACTTGATATGGTGTCATGAACAAACTCTTAGAACTTAGATATTACTTTCATATATACATACTTTTATTACTTTAAATTTCTAATTCCGATTCTAAACACCCCACATAAATTCCAACACCAAACACACTCGTTCTCCTAATCTCATTAACTCGTCAATACATGGATAATCGGAAGACTTAGCAATTTTGTGAGTACACTTGACCCATTTTCCCTTTTAAATACACTTTGGGTGCAACATGTTTTACTTGTTAAACCGCACAATTCACAAACATGCTTTTATTCATTCAATCCATATACTGTAACACCTCGTAAAATCCCGTCCAATATAAAAAAAAGACACGTGTCATATACTTTAAACGTGTTATAAGTCCGGATCATGTTGAAAGGTAACTAAGAGGATTAAAAATGTCAACATGATAATTATTACCTCTGAGTGACCTTTTTAACGTTACCGAACCTTGGTAGAATAATTATAAACTTTCATGAATATCTGATGAAGGCTTCACATGTATCTGGTTAAATCTCATAGTAACAAATTCAAATATTCAAGAAATGGGACCCTATGTGTTTTTACGACAAATTCTCTCCCTTTGGCTTTTTCAAAAGACTACAAGACAATGCCATTGCATGGCCACACTCCCAAGATGTCTCAGGTCTGAACATATGGTCCCCTCCTGCTGATAATGACTATAGATTCGAGTACTAAAAGATTGCATGGTCATATGTTATAGTTCTCAAAAGTTTTTTTTCTTCTGACCTGTAGGATCGTTTTCAGACCCGAACGAGTCGATCAGAAGAGTTTTTCTCAATAAGAAAGGCGGAAACAAACGTATCGAGTTCAATTCAGCTAGAATATCACTTTAAACTGTCTTTATATTGATTTGACAGCGATTTACAACGAGATGGCACTTCGGCAGCACTTCGTGGATCAAACCGGAATTGTTACAAATGATTTCGCTTGAAAGGTATATATAGGCTCCTAATTCCGTTTGAAAGGTGTTCCAAACGAAATTAGATTCCAAACGGAATCCAATTCCGCGCGGAATTACATACAACACTTTCAAGCGGAATTACTTATATTCTCGAACTACGTGCCCTGATCTAACATATTTAGTACAAGACTCGATATAAGACGAAGTCGACAGACGCATGCACCAACAGACTCCCCCTCGAATGTTGACGAGTCTTCAGTGTCGAGTCTTCGCATCTTCAATCTTTATCAGTCTTCGGGCTTCTCTTTTGAAGTATCTGACATTGTAAAGCATCCTCAAATCTCTCTCTTCTCTTTATCAGCACCAACAAATAACCTTCTCTTGGATGTCTTCAGACTCCCCCTTTCAATAAGCTGGGATCGCAGTCTGGAATTCTTTTTCTAGGATCGAGAACTGGCTCACATTTTTTCACAGGTTCAGGATCATGACCTGGCTCACATCCTGCTCTGGATCGAAACCTGGCTAACCTGCACATTCTTAACCCAGAAATAAATTTCACAAATTTATAATTTGACAAATTTATACTCTGCTTACCACTTGTAAATATAATTCCTAAAATTATTTAACATTTATACTTTCTGATGAACCACTTGCAGGAATTATTATTTTTCTTTTCAAAAACACACTCTCCCAATCCAATTGTCATCATGTTTAGCACTTGGAATTTTGAAAATCAGCTTTCCAACATCAGTTGTCGAAAATCTTTTTGTATTTTTCAAAAATTTATGCTAAAACATACTAAAAATCTTTTTGTATTTTTGAATTTAATGAAATGCAGTAAAGAAATATATACAGACAATATTTTTGTGAGTTTGTGTAAGAGGATTATATCAGTTTATGAGACAAATCACCAACACCGTTAAGCTTTAAACATTTTAAGTTCTAAACGATTCACTTAGATTGTCAGTATACTGATCCACTTAAATTCTCACACAAAGTTCAACTGTTTCGAGATATGAGATTAGTGTTTTAGATACTTAAACTTATTCGCGTGTCCCACCTCAGAATATACTCCCGTATCCAGATCCCAATATTCAGTCTTACAGGTGAGTATACCACATATGATATCTGTAAAGGGTTAAATTGCGAGGGCCGTGAGAGCTCAGGTCAGAACTTCCGTTCAGCAGAGAGATGACGGCTTCGACTTTTGGTGTGTTCCCTTTAGAGAATCTTTTCTTCAACAGCACATGATTAGCATTTTTCAATGTTTCATCATTTTTATGCTGAGGGTGGGCTATATTTCAAGCAAGCTTAAAGTATTCTCCGGGGACTAGGCCATTGCTTCCGCAAAATCAGAAGTCCCGTGATAATACCCCAGATATCACTGAGTATAAAGACCTAGTATCTCAGAAAGAGAGACCTTTCAAACAAGATTTCGAGGGTTACCCATATATCCTAGAGATGTTCCCCACGATATAAGTAAGTTTGAATTTAGGTTTATATCTCGTCACAATCTACTAAATGTGCAAAAACCTACTGACACATCATCAATGAGACCGTTTATCACATTTTGACTTTCCAATTCTTTAGCATGTTGGGATAGTCCACTGATGTACTATCATTTCCTCTTTTAAACAACAAAAACTCATTTTTGAATTTATCATGTTTTTAATTTTTCAAATTTTCAAATGTTTTTGGATTTTCTGAAATTCTTACTCCCCCTAAAATTCAAACACATTTAAAGGAAATTTGAAAACAAACTATACAAGTAAATTGACAACTGATATCAAATCACTTCAAATCGCCATCCACTTGGCATAAACAATCAGAACTCCCCCTCACAACAAACTATTTTCCCATTATGATCTGAAAACACTTAAGTTTGTTTTAATCAAATGGTTTTTCCGGAAAATAAGTTTTGTTGATTTTACCACTTGTAGGTTTGGGTTCATCATATTGTTTTCCAAAATACCACTTGCAAAAATGGTCAAATCAAGTTCAACCTAATGACCTTGATTAACCTACTTATAAAATCACAACCACTTTTTCAACCTCATGGCTTACCAACGAATACCACTTGTAGGTTGAATTCTCAGGATGCCGATTCCTACTCCTCACTTACCAACCTGGGAGTTCCGGCAAGTCCAGGATTTTTACTGTTCATAATAGGTTCCATCCCAGTCACAAACCTGAGACGAAACATTCTTACCTGGTTTCTTCAAATTTTTCTCATAAAATTCTTTCACTCCTTTGACTTTTCCATAAACCATTTTTCCAAAAATATGTTGCACTTTGGAATTAAAAACTTTTTCAACATCAAATTCCTTCTTTTCAGAATAGAATTGATTTGAAATTTCAACCTTACCAACTTTTTGTTTAATATTTTCAACCTTCAATGGTGGAAAATTGACATCATCCATTGAAGGAACTAAATTCTCACATTTAACCTCAACCTGTGGCTCATCTGACTTTGAGGAGTCGGATTCATCGCCAGACAATAGCTCCTCTGATTTTGACGAATCAGAATCATTGCTAAAACTATCATCAGATATCTTAACAACCCATTTTTGGTTGTCAAGATTTGCACTTTTCTTGTAAAATCTCTTTGAACATTCACCAATTTCAAATTTTGAATTTTTGAAAAGTTTAGTTCTCTCAATTGGTGGTTCAAACTCAACCATTTTTTCTTTCAGTTTAGAAACTCCCTGTTTGGTTTGGATTGCCTTTGGACAATTCCTGGCAATATGACCAAATGTTTTGCACTGAAAACAGGTTCTCGTTTCCTTTCTTTGAGCAACTTCTTTCTTCATCTCTTCTTGCCTTTTAGCAAGGAATTCTTTATTTGACTGATTTCTGAACAAATTTTCTTTTTCTTCTTCAGAAGATGTACCTGAAACAAATATCATTTTTGATTTAAAATCTCGAACATATTTTTCATTTTTATAATTTTCTGGTGAAATAAAACCTAGACCTTTCTTTTTGAAATTACCGTTATGGTTTGGTTTCTTTTGAAAACCTGAACCAGAACTGTAACCCTTTTTCTTGTTTAAACGTTGTTAATATCTTGAGGTGTAAGGATTAGGTTTTTTAGAAAGATTTTCATCTTTTATTTCAGAAATATTAATTTCTGTTAGTTTGAAAACCTTTTTGATCATTTCTGGTTTAACACCTCTTATTGGAAATTCCTCATCAAAATATAATTTGTCGGAATCATTCAATGTATATGCAACTTTGAATGTTTCGTCATTCAAATTAGATTTTGATAGAAGAAATTCTTTATTGTAAACTCTTTTGCCCTGTTTGACGGTTTGACTCGGAGTGCTGGACTCAGACTTTGACTCAGACATAAACTCCAACTTTGACTCCTCAGTTTCATCGTTATCTAACACATGATCCACTACTTTCTTCATCAATTGAGATTGTTGATCAGTGTCAGACGATGTAAACGTAACATCAATATTTTCTGGCAGATTAACTGAAGACTCCGACTCCCACTGTAAATTTGTTGCCTTTTTGACTCTTTCTGAATTTGGATTTCTCGGAGAATATCCATTTTCAAGCGGGGGTGGACACTTGTTGTAACTGGCACTGTGTTTCTTACCAGAATCTTTCATTTTAGTATCCTTCTTCTTTTCAGAATTCTTGTCTTCAGAAACTTCCTCTTCATCAAATGTCTTCATGCCTTCAACAGTTGGATAAATCCTGTCAATGACATAAGAAGTACATGAGTAACTTTTTAATAATCGATTAACTCTTTCAGTTTCAATTCTTTGAGTTTCCAGTTTTTGTTCTAGCACAACACACTTCTCAATGTAATTGTTCACCACTTTCTGCTTTGTCATGAAAGCTCCTTGAAGTGTCTTCATTGTTGTTGCTTGTTCTTCGCTTGATTGATTGTACTGATTCATTGCTTTGTTCAGAACATCGTATGATTCCTTCAACCTGTTCATGTTGTTAATTAATTCGCTGTTTTTCTTTTTCATGATCTCACATGTTTCACAATTCACAGGAATCTTTCTTGCATCAACATCTTCATCAACTTTGAACTTTGGAACTTCCTTTACCTTTCTCTTTATCACTGGAGCTTCTTCATCATCACTGCTGACTGGTGTTTTAACCTTTTTCTTTTTCTTTTTAACTTTTTCATCTTCACTAACACTTTCTGCCATCATTTTCAAATGAGCTACCATTCTTTTAGCATAATACTCAGTATCATCATCACTATCTTCTTCAATACGAGCAACAAAAGCTTTTGCTTTTAAAATATCTTTGTCCGGACAGTAATCATCCCAACTGAAATTTTCCCAACTAAACCCTTCTGGTAATTTTTCATCATCTTGGTTTATCAGGCATGCTTTGTTGTCAGCTGAAATATATTTGTCCCAACTGAATCCTTTTGTTGACTTTTTGTCATCCTGATTCACCATACATGCTCTCTTTGAAGACTCCTCGATTACTTTCCTACCATGTGCCACGTGTGGTTCTTGTTGTTGTTGAGCAACTTGATGATAAATCGATTTCCGATAGTAATCATTGTTGTTGAACGGATTTTGGGCTCCACTTGCTTCGCGATTAGTGCACTCCCTCTTGAAGTGTCCTTTTTCCCTGCAACGAAAACAAGTAACTTTAGATTTATCAAAACCCAAATTAGAAACACATGCATCACGGAAATCATCTCTTCCTGTGATCTGTTTAAACTTTTCAGCTCTCCTCAACACACTAGCCAAACACCACTTAATATCCATTAATTCCATCTCTTCAGCATCAATCTGATCGTAATCCTCTTTTGTCAGCATTGGATTCCCGATCCGACCTGCAACTAAACTCCCATATGACTCCAACACAGTTCCCAACAAAGACATGTGACTTTTCGCAACTTCTTCAGAATAATCCTGATCATTCTCAAGATTCAAAACAATGTTGCATTGTAATCTCTTTCCATTCTTGGTTGCAGAAAAGTTTGGATCGAATGATGGATATGAAGAAAAACTCGTTTTACTGCTTGATCCTTTAGATGATCCCCCAGACGAACTCTTTGCATTGAAAATCGTTTCAACCTTCGGTGACATGTTGGTGGTTTTATCACTGACACCACCTTTGTAATAAAGACCAATGTCTTGTTCACCATCGAAATCTTTCATTCTTAAGACCTTTCTCTGTTCCATCTCCTGAGCCTCAATTTTTTCAATAAACTTGCTCAGTGTTAGACTGCTAAATCCTTTCTTGTTCCTTAACATCATGAGATATGTGCCCCATGTTTCATGTGGCAATGCATCAGCCAACTTTTCGATCAACTCTTCATTATCTTTGGTGATGCTCAATCTCTTCATGTTTGCTAACAGATTGCAATATCTTTCTATGATTTGTTTTGTGCTCTCATTTTTCAAACCACGAAATAGATCAAACTCTTTCTTCAAAAGCGATTTTTTGTTCTTGACCATCTCTTGGCTTCCATTAAACTTTGATTTTAAAGCTTTCCAAATCGAATAAGCACTTCCATTATGTTGCAATAACACCAAGATATCTTCTTTCACAGCTTGTTGTAGTAGACTTAACATCATTTTCTCATTTTTGTATTTCTTTTTATCATCAGCACTCATATCTTTAATTGCAATCTCCTCTTCGTCATCATTCAATGGTCTAACATATTTCGCTTCAACACATTCCCAAGCATCCAAATAATTTGCTTGAACCCAGTTTTCAAAATGTCCTTCCCAACCTTTATACTCCTCAATGTTCATGAGCTTAGGCGGTTTTTGCATAGTCCCCGTTTCATTTTCTAACATTGTGTTCTGTGCAAGAGTAATCGGGGTAACTGGAGTAGCAAATGCGTTGAAAAATTCCTCTTCCGTGATTCGGTTTTCAAGAAATGTTCAAACAGTCGGTTTCAAACGAAATTATACTTTCAAACGGGATTCCCTCTCAAGCGAAATTACTTTGTTCAAACGAAATCCCTTTTCACACGGGATTACCTTTTCAAACGAAATAGCTCCTTTCAAGCGGAATACCTAATTCCGTATGAACTAACACTCTTTTCAAACGGAATCACTAATTCCGTATGAAATTCCCAAACGGAATAGCAAGTTGAAGCGGAATAACACGTTTCAAATGGGATCACTCAAACGGAATTACCAATTTCAAACGAAATCAACCAATCTTTCAAACGGAATACCAGTTTCAAGCGGAATTAAGGACAAATTCCGTATGAAATGCTTTTGACGTCATCATTCTCGAATTGATTTTGAAACGAAATTACCAATTTTATCAATTTTAGATCGATTTTAAGTCCGGAACTCTCAAGGCTTTGTTACAACACTGATGCGCATATAATGTGTGAAAATTAGCCGATTTTAACCGTGAAAAGTTGTTAAATTTTGAAAAGAAGGTGTAGAAATCAGAATTTGCAGCTGAATTGGTAAGAACTCTTCCTCCTGAGCTCTGATACCACTTGTAGGATCGTTTTCAGACCCGAACGAGTCGATCTGAATAGTTTTTCTCAATACAAAAGGCGGAAACAAACGTATCGAGTTCAATTCAGCTAGAATATCACTTTAAACTGTCTTTATATTGATTTGACAACGATTTACAGCGAGATGACACTTCGGCAGCACTTCGTGGATCAAACCGGATTTTTTACAAATGATTTCGCTTGAAAGGTATATATAGGCTCCTAATTCCGTTTGAAAGGTGTTCCAAACGAAATTAGATTCCAAACAGAATCTAATTCCGCGCGGAATTATATACAACACTTTCAAGCGGAATTACCTTGTTTAAGCGGAATTACTAATATTCTCGAACTACGTGCCCTGATCTAACATACTTAGTACAAGACTCGATATAAGACGAAGTCGACAAACGCATGCACCAACATGACCAAGCTTTACGGACCGCAAAGGGTCCACCTTACGGACCGTAAGGTGGCTGATTTGGGCGATAAAGATTAAAAAGCGGATACAGACCGTAAGGCCCTAAGCTTACGGTCCGTAAGACCTGTAACTGGGCAGAAAATAGTGGTCAGCTGCAGGTTCAGCCGGTTCCACCGCCTTAGATGCACGGTTTTCAAATTCAGGGGCTGCACCAATGGTATTTCATGCATAGGGGACACCTGGGATGATCAAGAAACACTTGTAGACTCATGTGGAATGATCTTGTGCAATTGAAATCACTATATAAAGAACTTGAGTTGCAACATTTTTCTTGCTCATTTAAAATAATTTCAAAACCCTTCTCTGGAGCTCCCTGGACTTCAAGCAAGATTTCTTAAGCTCCTAATTCATGCTAAGAGCCTTTGTAAGCATTCTTATCCTTCCTAATTCAAGTTTTATTAGTCTAATGACCAAAAGTCAAAGCCGTCGTAATTAAGCTTTGACTTAGTGATTAATCACTGATGGTGCAGTCATTTTTCGAATTTAAAGTGGCTATGAGTTGGTAATTATGTGGGTAATAAGTCCTTAAAAGGGCACCCTTTGATTTCCACTCTAACTAGGTCAATTGTCGGGTCAAACTTAATATTAAAAAGTCAACAGAAAGCTATTTTGCAAATAAACTCATAATTAACAATGTAGAAGCCATGAAACATGTTTTAACACTTATATAACTTGGTAATTAATGTAAGAACATATCTAAGCATGTTCAACCCGACAATTTTGAGTTTAGGCTCGGTTCGGAACCGAAAGTAGCAAAATTTAACTTTTGCTTTGACTTTCAGTTCTGACCCGATTTAGATTGTTTTAGAAATGCCTTAGGGTTCCATTAGGACCATGTTACATGTTAGTATAACCCTCTGAGTTTATACAATGTGGTTCCTTTGTAATCCTAGTTCATTGCATGTTTCCGTTAAGTGCCTAAAATTGACCATTATGCCCTTTTGACATTAAAACGATATTTTTGAAAATATGAGAGGACAAAAACCTTTATTACTGATTTATAAACATGTCCTAAAAATTTGACATCAGTTTGAGGTCTAAATTAGGAGTTATGCTCAATATCGTAATTTCAAAGCTTTTTATTAATTAAACGATATAATTAGCATAAAGCCTATCTAAACCCACATTTTTACACCAAAGCTTTTACCCACTGATGTAATATAATATTTTGGGATTTTTGAAGATTTTTGTTTATTTTTAAACTGATCATGGCATAGGGTTCTTGCTTTGATTCGGTAATTGTCGGTTATACCCTTTTAACATATTGATACCAAATATTTTGCTACTGATTTTATATGATAAATAAAATATTTTAAGCCTTCTGGGCTGATAAAAATCTCAGCTTTCCTTATATAACCCGAAAATCACCGAAAACCGACTTTTTACGCGTTTTAAACGCATAGTATGGGTTAAAACTATTTTTTGGCATATAAGACTTAATACCTACTGATGTTTTAAGTAAATTTTTATACTTTAATAGTAAGCAAAAGTTTTGAACTCAGATTTCTAAATTTGACCTTTAAAGCTTATGTGAAATTACCAAAATGCCCCTACGGTGCATAGTTTGGTTATAAATGATAAATTTCACATATACGCAATACCCTAGTGATACAACTTATTAAATTAAATATTTTTACTGATCTTTTTAGACCAGAACCTCAGATTAATATTTAACCTCTTTTATAATCCTTAAAATGACCAAAATACCCCACGGGGCTTAAATTGATTTTAAAGCCGTTTTGGGCATAATGGAAGGTATCCTTCTGATATCACAACATATTTAAGGCATATTAACTTAGGAAACATGTTCATGACTCATTTGGTTACCCGTTAAGTAACTAGTTTGCATAAATTATCACGTTCGGTACGGTCTATGTAACTAGTTTGCATAAATTAACCGAAACGGGTCAAACCTTATCATTTTCACTTCAAAATCCAGAATGTGTTTTTGGTTTACCCATATTATACAAGTCTTCATACTTGTCGGGTCTAAACCGCATTCTAATCCGGTCTTCGCTTAATCATGCGTTTTGAACCGTATACATTTCTTTAAAACTAACCGGTCTAAGTTTAAATTTAAGTAAGACCCGTTAGGAATCTAATAGGTTAATTAAAACCTTTGTTCCAGATTTAGGAGACCAGTAAAAGATATTTGCACTTGCTGATTTGTACGGCTGGGATAAATTTGTATAATTTGCTCAGGTAAATACTTTTAACTTATTTTCCCTTATACTTGCTTGGGGTACGGTATATAAAATACCGCTTGGTCGGGTTTTGAATTTTAATCGTATGAAGGTTAAATCATTGAGATAACCCATTTAATCTGTTTTGTTTACTCTAAGCCTTTGGGGGGTTAATGACCATGTCCTGGATCTCCTCTGCTCATTCATTGAAATGGCCACGACGGGGTGTAGGCATACACCTACCGGTGCGTATGTAAAAATAATGTACCCACCTGTTCGAGAATAACTCGCCATGGGATATATTATGTGGTTTGTCTATTAATCTTTAACCCAGTTTTCAACCCGGGCTACTGAACGTATAATAAACATATAATTCTTTTACAAGATTATTTTTAAATAATTATCCCAAGTTATAAAGATTATTTGTGCCTTGTGCATTTAAATCAATTTTCTTAAACATTTTCAAAATGAGTCGGTTAATTGTATTTACCAGTGTAAACTAACGTATTTTCCAAAAAGGCTAAGTGCAGGTACTAGGCGGAATAGGCTGGCTACTCCTAGCATCAATAAAGAGTCTTGCAAGCTTAGATGTTTATAAATCTGTTGAACAATGTTCCTTTTAACTTGATCCACCTGTGGATCTCTTACAACCGTTTTTGTAATAATTGATATTACTTTCATTCGGTTTGTAATGTTATTATCTTTCAACTTCCGCTGTGTATTAAACTGTGATAAATTGTCTATGATGATATCAACTACGTCACGATACTCCCCACCGGGCCCACCGGTAATAAGTGGGAATATCGGGGTGTGACAGGTTGGTATCAGAGCCAACATTGAGTGAATTAAACACTAGCCCTTTTGTGTTTAATCTCAATGACATAGTTTGCACATTCCTGGATTTCTGAGTCTAGACAAAGAACTTAGGACTAATCCTAATTTATTTCATTTTGTCCTTTATTGTTTTCCTTTGTTGTTTCTTTTGTTTGTTTTGACAGGTTCAACAAAATGCCGCCAAGGTTTCGAAGAGGAGGACGAGGTCAGACCTTCCCACCGGCGAACTCTGTCTGTTACTATGAGCACAAGTCCTCATCAGCACTGGAGGACCTACTTAGAGCCTGCGAGGCGTTCTGTCTCGCTTAGCTCCTCACCTTCCTACCATGATTCCTTCGGACTCAATCAAGACAACGAGTCCGACCACTCACGCCATTCCTACCTGCCACTGCAGCGTTCGGGGTCACATCACGCATTTCAAGACCCGACCCCGTATTTCCAGAGCCGGTTTAACCCGGCAAATCAAATTGAAGAACCAATGGGTCATAACCCATTAGGCCCCGAAGACCATTTCCCTGAAGCTTAGGACATGGAGATGGATGATGACCCAGATCCTGCTGAACCACCATCTGGGACACCGACTCACCCCATCGAGATTTCGGATGGGTCGTCTTTTCATGGATCACCTTATCGTGGTCCATACATCTATGAGGAAAGGTTTGCCCAATACGACTGGGTGTTTACCCCCTCTTACAACCCATCGCAGCAGCAGCAGGATCCCTTTGAGGATTCACGTTTTGTAGCGGTCACTCCACCGCCACCACCGCCGCCATAGCAGCAACCGCCTCCGGAGCCACCGAGGCGTAGGAGATCAGGAGCACGGATGTCCGTGCGAGGGGGATTCCATTTCAGCACCCCTCAGCATTCAAGTGGCAGCCATTACCCGCCACTATATGAAGACCCACATATTGGTGGGCCTTCAAACCCCGTTTCTGAGGTGGACTCTGCGCCAGTCGCACCGCCACCAGTGGGTTATAATAACCCAATTCCTTCGTACGCCGGTGCAGCCCATACTAGCTACAACTACGCCGAAGTTGACACGTATCTTTTAGCGATGAACTACAATGCTCTTCATCCCGAGGGGCCCTATGGAGTCCCATATCAGACTGGGTACCCGACCTATGGGTACCAATACCCGCCACCTCCTCAACCTCCGCAGCATCAGCAGTCGCCGCAGATCCAACCATCGCAGCAGGAGATTCTTCAAAGGTTGAGTCAGGTGGAACGGGAGGTTCAAGAAGAGCGTAGGAGCCACCGAGGATTTCTCAAAGGTTTGGCGAATCTAATCAAGGGAAAGAAGAAAAGGGATTTTTCAAAATTCCTTATTTATTTATTTATATTGTAATTTCCTTATTTCAATCAAGTCCCTGCGTGGACATCTATTTATGTATTCAGTCCCTGCGAGTACTTGTATTTTCAGTTTAGCCCCTGCGTGGGCAAGTCATTTCTGTTAAAGTCCCGTTTAGGGCAAATATGTACTCCTTTAATTTTAGTGGAATGTTTAATTGAAAATTTCATTTTTGTCATTATATGCATAAATATAAAATATGAAATAAATTAAAATATCATTCCTTTTAAAAAATTAATCTGCCATTAAATATAAAAGAAAATCTTAAAGGCAAAACCTAGCCATGTGTCATTTTAAGACCGGGCCATGATGGTAGTTCCTTGTAAGACTCAAAATCCTTATTAACAACTGAAAACATGTTAACACTCCTGGCAAATGTGATTCGATAAAATCACATAAGTCATCCTTATATTGGATCCTTCCAAATCCTTTCTTTTATTAAACATCCATTAGTGATGTAATGCCTGCGGGCCATATTCATTGTCATATAAGACAAAAGACAGTTATAGTCTATGACTCCCTGTCAAGGAAGGTAATGAACTATGATTCAATGCCTTAACGCCTCGATCCTATAAGATCATGGCTTATAAATTAAATTGTCCTTGTGACTTGGCTTTTGTGCCATCATAATATATTAATAAATTATAACTGAGGAAAACTATAATGGAAAATCCTGAATGAATATGCCTAGTAAATTAACCAATATAGTTTATTAATACCATGGTTAATAAAATTATCAAAGATGACAATCCTGTTATAGAATTCTGAATGAATCATTATCATTATTTTATGTAGCAATCAAGCTACATGGCAGAATCTGAAGAAATCAACAGTCACCCTGTAGAGAATCATGATACTACCAGAATCCATGTAACTGGTGCGGAACTTCAAGCATTGATTGATAATGTTGTTTCTAAAGCCATGGACAGGCAATTTAGAGAGTCTAGTGGTACACGCTCAAAGACTCACTCTGTAGCTCACAGTAAGCCACCTTCTAAATCTCATGAGTCGAAGAAGGATGATGCCTAACACTCCTCAAATCAGCATAGTATCCCGTCTAAGAAGATTATATTTGATCAAGAGCCACGTGCAAAGACGTGTTCATATAAGTATTTCGTCTCTTGTAAGCCCAGGGATTTCACTGGGGAAAAAGGCGCCATTGATTGCATGACGTGGCTAGACGAGATGGATACGGTGGTTGACATTAGTGGATGTGCCGAGAAAGATATTGTGAAGTATGTCTCACAGTCGTTCAAGGGAGAAGCCCTAGCTTGGTGGAGATCTTTAATCCAAGCTACTGGAAAGATTCCGTTATACAACTTAACATAGGCTCAGTTTGTTGCGTTGATCAAAGAGAATTTCTTTCCTCAACATGAAGTTGAGAAGATCGAGACTGACTTTCTGACATTGGTTATGAAAAACTTAGACTGTCAGGCATATCTCACGAGTTTTAATACCATGTCTCGATTGGTTCCATACTTGGTTACACCGGAACCAAAGCGTATAGCCCGTTTCATTGGGGGTTTAGCCCCAGAGATCAAAGCGAGTCTGAAAGCATCAAGACCTACTACATTTAGGTCAGTAGCTGATTTGTCATTATCTCTCACCCTTAATGCGGTCAGGCAGAGATCTCTTAGGAACTCTGATGCTGGGAAGAGAAAACGTGAGGATGATAACTCACACTGTTCAGACAAGAAGCACAGGACAACTCTGATCATAAGAAGAGTTCAGGGTTCAAGAAAGAGGACCAACAGTCGGGTGAGAAGCCCAAATGCAAGACCTGCAAGAAGCGCCATTTGGGAAAGTGCAGGTATGAATCCAAGTCCCAATCACAGCCAAGAGCCTGTGGGATCTGTAAGTCTTCTGAGCATAAGACGTTAGATTGTAAAAAGATAAAGGATGCGACTTGTTACAACTGTAACGAGAAGGGGCATATAAAGTCTAACTGCCCAAAGTATGCGAAGAAGCCTGAAGAAGGTAAGAAGACCAATGCTCGAGTCTTCCAAATGAATGCTCAAGAAGCGATCCAGAATGATAACGTGATAACATGTACCTTTCTTATCAATGATGTTTATGCAAGGGTATTGTTTGATTCGGGTGCAGATAAGTCGTTTGTAGATAATAAGTTTTGTAAGTTATTAAATCTGCCTGTTAAAACCCTTAGCATAAAGTATGAAGTAGAATTGGCTGATGGTACCATAGAAACTGCTTCAACCGTGTTAGATGGATGTTTCATATCCATTAGGAACCACTCTTTTCCATTGTCTTTGCTTCCTTTGAAACTAGCTGGATTCGACATAGTAATAGGCATGGATTGGTTATCTCATAACCAAGCTCAGATCGTTTGTGACAAGAAACAAGTGGTTATCAAGACTCCGTATGGTGAGCCACTTACCATACAAGGAGATACTCAGTACGGGTTGCCTAAGCAAGTGTCTATGCTTAAGGCATCAAGGTGTATGAAGAAAGGCTGTGTCATTTATATGGCACAAGTGACTATTGATGAACCAAAGCCCAAGATTGAAGACATCCCTATCATTTCTGAATACCCTGATGTATTCCCTGAAGAACTACCTGGTTTACCCCCAGATAGGCAAGTGGAGTTCAGAATCGACATTATACCTAGAGCAGCACCTATTGCAAGAGCACCTTACCGGTTGGCCCCAACTAAGATGAAAGAGTTGAGAACTCAGTTGGATGATTTATTGGCAAAAGGATTTATTAGGCCTAGCTCATCTCCTTGGGGAGCACCGATCCTGTTTGTGAAGAAAAAGGATGGATCAATGTGTGTATGCATTGATTATCGAGAGCTGAACAAGGTTACAATCAAGAATAGATATCCATTGCGCAGGATCGATGATCTATTCGATCAGCTTCAAGGAGCCAGTTACTTCTCCAAGATCGACTTGAGATCAGGATATCATCAGCTGAAGGTTAGAGATGAAGATGTGCACAAGACTGCATTCAGAACTCGCTATGGTCACTACGAGTTCTTAGTGATGCCTTTTGGACTCACTAATGCACCAGCAGCGTTCATGGATCTCATGAATCGCGTTTGCAAACCCTACTTGGACAAGTTTGTCATTGTCTTCATTGATGGCATTCTTATTTATTCGAAGAATCAGGTTGATGATGAGAAGCATCTTGGTTGTATTCTTAAACTTCTTCAACAAGAAAAGCTCTACGCCAAGTTTTCAAAGTGTGAATTTTGGCTTCGTGAAGTCCAATTCCTTGGACATGTGGTTAGTGAGCGTGGTATCCAGGTGGATCCCGCTAAGATTGAAGCTATCATGAATTGGCAAGAGCCGAAGACGCCCACAGAGATTCGCAGCTTCTTGGGTCTGGCAGGATATTACAGGCGTTTTATTGAAAATTTCTCAAGGATTGCTGTACCCCTAACTTCGTTGACTAGGAAGAATATCAAGTTTGATTGGGGTCCTAAGCAACAAGAATTCTTTGAGATTCTTAAGCAGAATTTGAGCAATGCTCCGGTGTTGACATTGCCTGAAGGGATCGAAGAATTTGTAGTTTACTGCGACGCCTCACACACAGGTATGGGATGTGTGCTCATGCAGAAGGGCAAAGTCATTGCCTATGCTTCCCGACAATTAAAGGTGCACGAAAAGAATTACACCACCCATGATTTAGAGTTGGGTGTCGTTGTGTTTGCACTAAAACTTTGGAGGCATTATTTATATGGTACCAAGTGTGTGATCTATTCTGATCATAAAAGCCTTCAACACTTGTTCAACCAGAAGGATCTGAACATGAGACAGTATCGATGGATGGAGACACTGAATGATTATGATTGTGAAATCCGATACCATCTAGGTAAGGCGAATGTGGTCACCGATGCTTTAAGCAGAAAGGAAAAGGTTAAGCCCATTAGAATCAATGCCAAGAGCATTGAATTGAAGAACAACTTAAATGAAAGATTGTTAGCCGTTCAGAAGGAAGCAGTATTGGAAGCCAACTATCAGAATGAAAAGTTGGGAGTAACTATTGAGTAGTTATCATATGGCAAGGATGAAATCCTAAGATTGAATGGACGAATATGGGTTCCAATCTATGGAGGACTTCGGGACGTTATCCTCCAAGAAGCCCATAGTTCCAAGTATTCTGTTCACCCTGGTAGCGACAAGATGTACCAGGATTTAAAGGCAAATTACTGGTGGATAGGTTTGAAGAAATTTATAGCCACTTACGTGGCCAAATTTCTGGCGTGTGCTCAAGTTAAAGCAGAACACCAGAAGCCGTCAGGTTTGCTACAACAGCCTGAACTTCCCACCTGGAAGTGGGAAATGGTAACTATGGATTTCATCACAAAGTTACCAAAGACAAAGCGAGGAAATGATACTATTTGGGTTATAGTGCACAGATTGACCAAGTCAGCCCACTTCCTACCTATAAAGGAAACACACAGTTTAGATAAGTTAGCTCAGCTGTACGTGGACGAGATTGTATCTCTTCACGGAGTGCCAGTGTCTATCATCTCTGATAGGGATACGAGATATACATCGCACTTTTGGAAAAGCTTTCAGCAATCCCTAGGCACTCGATTAAACTTTAGCACTGCATATCATCCTCAGACGGACGGTCAGAGCGAGCGTACAATTCAAATTCTGGAGGATATGTTAAGAGATTGTGTTATTGATTTAGGTGGAAGTTGGGATGATCATCTCCTGTTGATCAAATTTTTGTACAATAATAGCTATCACTCAAGTATTCAAGCTGCACCTTTTGAAGCTTTGTATGGAAGAAAGTGCAGGACGCCCGTTTGTTGGGCAGAAGTTGGAGACGTCCAACTAACAGGACCTGATATAGTCCTAGAGACGACAGACAAGATTGTGCAGATACGTGATCGTCTCAAAGCTTCCACGGATAGGCAGAAAAGCTACACAAAATTCGAGATAGGTGACAAAGTGTTACTTAAGGTATCACCCTGGAAAGGGGTAATGCGATTTGGCAAGAACGGCAAGTTAAGCCCCAGATACATAGGACCATTCAAGATCATCGAATGTGTCGGAACAGTGGCTTACAAGTTAAACCTGCCTGAAGAGCTCAGTAGGATTCATAATGTGTTCCACATCTGCAATCTAAAGAAGTGTCTGGCCGATGAATCGCTAGCCATGTCACATAAGGATGTGCATATTGACGAGAGCTTAAAGTTTGTTGAAAAACCTTTGTCGATTGAGGATAGACAGGTTAAGAAGCTTTGGAAGAAGCATGTACCGATTGTAAAGGTTAAATGGGATGCCCGTAGAGGTCCCGAATACACGTGGGAGGTTGAATCTAGAATGAAACAGAAGTACCCTCATTTATTTCAGTAAATCTTGAGGTCGAGATTTCTTTTAAGGGGGTGAGGATGTAACACCTCGTAAAATCCCATCCAATATAAAAAAAAGACACGTGTCATAGACTTTAAACGTGTTATAAGTCTGGATCATGTTGAAAGGTAACTAAGAGGATTAAAAATGTCAACATGTTAATTATTACCTCTGAGTGACCTTTTTAACGTTACCGAACCTTGGTAAAATAATTATAAAGTTTCATGAATATCTGATGAAGGCTTCACATGTATTCGGTTAAATCTCAAAGTAACAAATTCAAATATTCAAGAAATGGGATCCTATGTGGTTTTACGACAAATTCTCTCCCTTTGGCTTTTCAAAAGACTACAAGACAATGCCATTGCATGGCCACACTCCCAAGATGTCTCAGGTCTGAACATATGGTCCCCTCCTGCTGATAATGACTATAGATTCGAGTACTAAAAGATTGCATGGTCATATGTTATAGTTCTCAAAAGTTTTTTTTTCTTCTGACCAAGCTTTACGGACTGCAAAGGGTCCACCTTACGGACCGTAAGGTGGCTGCTCTGGTGTAACACCTCGAAAATTCACGTCCTATAATGTGTTGACACGTGTCATACGTTTGAACGTGTGAAAGAATGTTATAAAAGGATTTAAGTTGACAATTATGGAAAGTATGTGAATATATGGGTTCTAAATGTCAATAGTGAATAAATATATTGTACATTAACCCTACATGATGCTCATACCTTCAAACGAATAAATCATGGATCATACGAAGCTAAATATGAAAGAAAGTGAGAGATTACAAACTACAGGGGTTAAATGTGTCAACATGTTTAAGTTATACCTCTGAGTGACCTTTTGACAAACCCGAAGCTTTGTAACGGTTAATTATGCTCACTAGAATGCACGACATAAATTTCATAAAGTTTCGTTATCGTATGAGAAAGTTATGATCAAATTCGTATGCGAGGGGTTAAAAGCGTCAACGATGAAGTTTAGGACTTTTCGGGTGACAATAAAGTTAACCGAGGACTAAACAAAGTGGGTATATGTCTTGAAGCCCCTATAAGTCAATTTGGAGGGTTCAAAGTGCAAGAAATAAAGTCGTAGCAAAGTTTCCAAGAGCCAAGGACCAATGCGTAAAAAATCAAAATTTCAGATTTGTGCAGAAGGGGCCTCGCGCCACGCGACGGCCCTGGGGGGGGGGCTACACGTGCCGCGAAGGCCTATCTGTTCCGAAAGCTTTGGGTTCTTGTCTGCCTTTACCATTTTAACCGACTTATGAACGATTTTCCTCATCTTACACGACCCCTAGGCAACCCCTAGACACTTAGGGACATCTGGAAGTGATCCATGGCCATGTTAGACTTGTGTGTCAATGATCCATGAGTTCTTGAGCACTATATAAGGCCACAAGGTTGCAACCAATTCTTCACACCTTCCTTCAGCATTCCTGATCATTTCTGGAGCTCCAAAGCAGGCTCAAGTGATCACTAATCGTGCAAAGGACTCTAGTAAGTATGCTTAACCTTTCTTAGTTAAGATTTTGCTTAGTTTTAGCTTAAAAGTCAAACCGTCGTAATTAACGGTTGACTTAGCGCTTAATCACTACTGGTCCAGTGATTAGTCGAATTGAAAGTAGTTATAAGTTGGTAATTATGTGGGTAATAAACCCTTAAAAGGGTTCCCCCTGATTCCCACTCTAACTAGGTCAAATGTCGGGTCAAACTTGTTATTAAAAAGTCAACAGGATCCTTAATTTCTAATTTATGCATAATTAGCAATGTAGAACACATACAACTTGTTTGATCATTAATATAACTTGGTAATTAGTGTAAGAACATGTCTAAACATGTTCAACCCGACATATCTCTGTTTAGACCTGGTTCGGAACCGAAAGTCGCCAAGCTTTGACTTTTGCTTTGACGTCAGTTCTGACCCATTTTGGTATGTTTTAGAAATGTCTTAGAGCTTTAATTGGACCAGGTTACATGCTAGTATAACCCTCTGTGATTATACACCTTGGTTCATTAGTTAACCAATTAATATGCATGATTCCGTTAATTGCTCATATGTTGACCATTATGCCCTTTTCACCTTAAAACGTGATTTTTGAAAATGTAAAAGTGTAGAAACCTTAGTTACTGAATTATAAACTTGCACCCAAAACTTGACATCATTTTGAGGTGTAGATTAAGAGTTATGCTCATTAGCGTAAATTAAAAGCTTTTTAGCGATTAAACGACATAATTAGCGTATAGCCTATTTAAACCCACTTTTTGATATCAAACTCTTTACCCAATGATATAATATATTATATTGGGATTTTTGAAGATTTTTAATTAATTTTAGGCTGAGCATAACTTAGGGTCGTAAGCATGATTCGGTAATTGTCGGTTTTGCCCTTTCGGGCTATAAAAAGAGTTTTACATATCTTTTTGACCCCAAACCTTTTGCTACTGATCTTATATGATAAATAAATTATTTTAATCCTTCTGGAATAATAAAAATATCAGCTTTATGTATAAAACCCGGAAATGGCTTCTAATCGCCTTTTTAAGCGTTTTTAACGCATAGTATGTACTAGAACTATTTTAAACATACAAGGGTTGATACCTACTGATAGTTTAGGTAAATTATAATATTTTAACAGTAAGCAAAAGTTGTTAAACTCAGACTTCAGTTTTGAGCTTTTCGGCTTATTGAATTTACCAAAATGCCCCTTCGGTGCATGGTTTGGTTATAATTGATAAATTTCACATATATAATTTACCCTACTGTTATAACTTATTAAATTGAGTATTTTTGCTGATTACATCAGACCTGTAACTCAGATAAATACTTAAACTCTTTTATAACCTTGTAATTGACCAAACTACCCTCACGGGGCATAGTTTGTGTTTAAATTCGTTTCGGGCATAATAAAAGACATCTTACTGATGTCACAACATATTTGAAGCATACTAACTTAGGAAACCTGAATATGGCTCTCATGAATTCCCGTTACGCTTATTACGCGTTCGGTTCGATTTATGTAACTAGTTTACATAAATTAGCCGAAGCGGGTCAAACCTTATCGGTTTTATCTCAAAATCCAGAATGTGTATGAAATACCCATATTAAGCAAGTCTTTAAACTTGTCGGGTCTAAATCACATTCTATCCGGTCTTCGCTTAATCGTGCGTACGAACCGTATTTTTGAAACTAACCGGTCTAAGCTTAAGCTTAACTAAAGACCCGTTAGGATTCTAATAGGTTATTATAAACCTTCGTTCCAGATTAGGAGGACCAGTAAAAGCTACTTGCATTTGCTTATTGTGATTATTACATTGCTCAGGTAAATACTTTTAACTTATTTTCCCTATACGGGCTTGGGGTACGGTATATAAAATACCGCTTGGTCGGGCATTAAATCTTCCATCGTTTGGTGGTTAATTGAATAATTTGATCGGCCCGTTTAAATCGTTTTGTTTACTTAAAGCCTTTGGGGGGTTAATGACCATATCCCGGATATCCTTGGCATTATTTTACGAAATGGCCACGACCTAAGCGCGGAGTGTAGGCGTACACTCGTCAGTGCATAAATAGTTGATGTGGTGTGTCTATTGATCTTTAACCCAGCACGATCCGGGCTACTGAACGCATCAGGAACATGTAATTCTTTTACAAGATTATATATTTAAATGATTATCCCAAGTTATAAAATGTTTATGCCATGTGCATCCAAACCAATTTTTAATCATTTTTAAAATGAGTCAGTTGATTGTATTTACCAGTGTAAACTGACGTATTTTCCCAAAAAGATTAAATGCAGGTACTAAGCGTAATAGGCTGGATTCTCTCCTTAGCATCAATAAAGAGTCTCGCAAGCTTAAGATGCCTATCGTCTGTTGAACTACTGTTTCCTATTTATCTCGATCCGTCTGTGGATAAACTTTCAACTGTTTGTGATACACGATATTACAATATTTTATTCGGTTGAAATACATCTTTCAATTGCTTCCGCTGTGCATTTAAATATTGTGTTGTTTGACTATTATGTTGCCAACCACGTCACGATACTCCCCACCGGGCCCACCGGTGACACGTGGAAATCGGGGTGTGACAGGTTGGTATCAGAGCCAACTCTGAGTGAATGAAACACTAGCCTTTTGTGTTTAATCTCAGTTACACAATTTCACATTCCTAAACTTTCGAGTCTAGACAAATAACATAGGACAAATTCTACCTTGTTTGTTTTGTTTTGTCCTTTATTTTATATATTCTTGTCGTTATCTCATGTTGTATTAACAGGGTTAATTATGCCGCCAAGATTCTTTCGACGAAGAGGACGAGGCAAGGGGCCAATCACCGCCCCCAATGACGACGAGGCAAGACCTTCGCACATGCGAGCTCCTCCACCACTGCGAGTGATGACCCTAGAGAAACCGGAGGATCCTATTTGAACCAGCTAGACGATCTGTATCGCACAGTTCGACACCTCCCATTCATAACTCTTATGGGCCACATTCGGAAAATGAGCCCGACAACCCTCAACCTTCTTACATACCTCTTCAACGATCCCTATCGCATAATTCTTTTGGTGACCCTACACCTGTTTTTAGGGGCCGGTTTAACCCGGAAAATTACATACAAGAACCAGTGGGTTTTAACCCATTGGGGCCGGAGGATCATTTCTCCGGCGATCATGCGGAAGATATGGACGAGGACACTGATCCAGTCGAGCCCGCAACCGGAACTCCGAACCATCCTATCGAGGTCTCAGATGGTTCATCTTTTCACGGATCACCCTACCATGGTCCGGACAGTTACCAGGCGCGATTTAATCAACACGAGTGGTATTTTACACCCTCGCATCATTCGTCGCCTCACCAGCAGCAGCAACAGGATCCCTCTGAGGATTCACGATTCGTGGCAGTCACGCCACCGCCTCCACCGCCGCCAGTTCAGCCGGCACCTCCGCAGCCGCCGAGGCGTGGGAGAACCGGAGCGCGGATGTCCGCGCGAGGAGGAGACTTTCCTTTTAGCTCTCCTCGACAATCAAGTGGCAGTCATTATCTGCCACTTCAAGAAGATCCACAAATGGGTGGGCCTTCGAACCCAGTTGCACCGCAACCACCAGCGATGGGGGGTTCTATGACGTACAACCCGTTTGGGCCGCCGATTCACACCAACTACAATTACGCTGAAGCCGACCCATACTTGGTAGCGTCCAATTACAACGCCTTTAACCCTGAAGGACCGTATGGAGCTCCTTGGGGAGCAGGGTACCCAACTCAGGGGTACCAGATACCTGCCAGACCAATAATACGGACTCAATCGCAGCCGCCACGTTTTTCTCCCCCAGAACGGGAGGAAATTCTCCAGAGACTGGACCAGGTCGAGCGAGACTTTCACCGAGATCGCAGGGAGCGACAGACTTTCTTCCAAGGATTGACAAGCCTAATAAAAGGGAAGAGCAAGAAGGACCATTGAATCCTTCCACTGTTGTTGTATTTTCCTTGTATCATTTGAGCCCCTGCGTGGGCCTGTCTTGCTGTATTAGCCCCTGTGTGGGTATGTATGTTTGTTTGTTTTGAACCCCTGCGTGGGTCTATCTTTCTGTTAACCCCTACGAGGGTGTGTTGTTTGTTTAAGTCCCTGCGTGGACTAGTATTTCAATTTGACCCCTGCGTGGGTATGTTGCTTTATTAAAAAGTCCCGTTTAGGGCGACGTGTAACCTATTAATAATTAATGGAATGTTTAATTTATAAATTTCATTTTTGCTATTATATGCATAAATATATTATATGGAATAAATAAATCAAAATCATTCCTTTTAAAAAAAAAATAATATGCCTATTTAAATATTGAATAAGAATCTTAAGAGTGAAACCTAGCCTGAGTGTCATTGTGAAGACCTGGCCATGATGGTAAGACCTGTTTAAAAGATTCAAATCCCTGTTAACATCTGAAAACGTGTTAACGCTCCTAGCAGATGTGATCCGTTAAAATCACACACGTCATTCTTATATAAGGAATTCTTTAAAAGATTCCTAACCCAACTAAAAGATCTCTGAATCATGGGTATAAATCATCAATTAAGATGATCATGTTTTGACCATACATTGGTAATATAGTGCCTACGGGCCTTGCTCATTTCTACATGAGCCAAAAGACAGTGGTAGCTATGACTCCCTGTCTGAGAAAGGTAATAAACTATGTTCAAGCCTTAAAAGCTTTGATTCTCTGAAATCATAGCTTATAATTTATAAATGTCCTTGTGACTAGGCCTTTTTGCGCCACTAATAAAACTGTTATTGTTTTATAATTAGGATAAATTATAATAGAAATCCTAAATAAATGTGATTAATAAATTAACCAAATATGGTCTCTGTTACCATGGTTAATGAATTGCCATAAAAGACAATTCCATAATAAACTCCCAAGTAAACTATTGTCCTTGTTTTATGTAACAGTTCAATTAAAATGGCTGACTCAGATGAAATTAATAGTCACCCAGTGGAGAATAATGATAACGCCCGAATTAATATAACGGGTGCTGAACTAAAAGCATTAGTAGATGACGCAGTTACAAAGGCCTTAGAGCGGCAGTATGAAGAATATAGTGGGACTCGAAGCAGGACCCTATCTACGCCGCATTCGAAGCCTAAAACACACTCTGAGGCTCACAGCAAGCCACCTCCCAAGAAGGATGAACCCAAGAAGGGAGATGACGATTGTCGCTCCTCAAATCATCATAGTGATCCATCTCAAAAGATTGTTGTGAATCAAGAACCCCGTGACAAGGGTTGCTCTTATAAATATTTTGTCTCATGTAAACCCAGGGATTTCACTGGGGAGAAAGGAGCTGTAGATTGTATGACGTGGTTAGATGAGATGGATACAGTTGTTGATATCAGCGGATGCGCTGAGAGGGATGTGGTCAAGTTTGTGTTACAATCATTTAAGGGCGAGGCCTTAGCCTGGTGGAGATCGCTGATTCAAGCCACCGGGAAGATCCCATTGTACAACATGTCATGGGAACAATTCGTTGCCCTCATCAAGGAGAACTACTGTCCTCAGCACGAGGTCGAAAAGATTGAGTCAGATTTTCTTTCATTGGTAATGACCAATCTAGATTGCCAAGCTTACCTCACGAGCTTTAATACCATGTCGAGGTTGGTTCCGTATTTGGTGACCCCAGAACCCAAACGAATAGCTCATTTCATTGGGGGTTTAGCCCCCGAGATAAAGGCAAGCGTGAAGGCCTCTCGGCCAGCTACTTTTAGATCTGTTGCAGATATATCTTTCTCCCTCACGCTGGACGCGGTCAGACAAAGATCGCTGAGGAACAAAGATGCTGAGAAAAGAAAACGTGAAGATGATAATTCACGGAGGTCGAACAAGAAGCACCGAGGAAACGGTGACAACAAGAAGGGGTCTGAGTCAAGGAAGGATGGGCACCAATCTGGTGAAAAGCCCAAGTGCAAAGTCTGCAAGAAACAGCACTTCGGAAAGTGCAGGCTCGAATCGAACTCGCAGACTCAGTCACGAACTTTTGCTTGCAGGATATGCAAGTCCAAGGAACACAAGACCTTGGATTGCAAAAAGCTGAAAGACGCAACGTGTTACCGTTGCAATGAAAAGGGGCACATTAAGACCAACTGCCCAAAATATGTAAAGAAAGACGGCGAAGGAAAGAAGACCAATGCTAGGGTCTTCAGGATGGATGCAAAGGAAGCCGTCCAGGACAACAACGTGATTACAGGTACTTTCCTTGTAAACGATGTCTATGCAAGAGTACTTTTTGATTCAGGCGCTGATATGTCTTTCGTAGATAATAAGTTTTGCAAACTGCTGAATTTACCTGTCAAAACCTTAAATGTGAATTATGAGGTGGAGTTAGCAGATGGCACCATAGAAACCGTCTCAACTATGTTAGATGGATGTGTTATATCCATTAAGAACCACTCTTTTCCTCTATCCCTACTTCCCTTTAAGTTAGCTGGTTTTGACATAGTTTTGGGTATGGACTGGTTATCTCATAACCAGGCCCAAATTGTCTGCAACAAAAAGCAAATGGTGATTAAGACTCCGTCTGGTGAATCTCTTACCATTCGGGGAGATACCCAGTATGGACTGCCTGAGCAAGTGACTATGCTCAAGGCCTCCAAGTGTTTAAAGAAGGGTTGTGTCATCTACATGGCACAAGTGATTATTGATGAGCCTAAACCGAAGATAGAAGATATCCCCGTCATTTCTGAATACCCTGAAGTGTTTCCTGAAGATCTACCTGGCTTACCACCAGATAGGCAAGTCGAATTCAGAATTGACATCATCCCCGGGGCAGCACCAGTTGCTAGAGCACCTTATAGGTTGGCGCCAACGGAGATGAAGGAATTAAGAACGTAACTAGATGAGTTGCTGGCCAAAGATTTCATTAGACCTAGTTCATCTCCTTGGGGAGCACCAATCTTATTTGTCAAGAAGAAGGATGGGTCGATGCGTCTGTGCATCGATTACCGTGAGCTTAACAAGGTCACTATCAAGAACAGGTATCCATTGTCCATAATCGATGATCTGTTTGATCAATTGCAAGGGGCAAGCTACTTCTCTAAGATTGACTTGAGGTCAGGCTACCATCAATTGAAGGTCAAAGATGAAGATGTACACAAAACTGCATTTAGGACTCGTTATGGTCATTACGAGTTCCTAGTGATGCCTTTTGGGCTCACAAATGCACCTGCCGCATTCATGGATCTCATGAATCGCGTCTGTAAGCCCTACTTGGACAAATTTGTCATCGTCTTCATAGACGACATCCTCATCTACTCGAAGAACAAGGCTGATCACGAGAAGCATCTTCGATGTATTCTTTCGTTACTTCAGCAGGAGAAGCTGTCACACCCCCAAAATCCACACGCGGAGTATCACCGCCTGGAGGCGTGACTGACCAGGATCCAGCCACCAATCATATTGAACAAGCATGTAAGTAAATAGAAAATCCAACCAATACAATTGGTGTCCAAACAAAACATAGTTTAAGTTGCAAGCGGAAGCATAATGATTAAATCCAAAACCAAATATAAGTTCAAATGTTTAAATGTTTAACATGGCACACAGTTGTCCATGTCCCACAACGACCACGCCTCCTCGTGCAAGCTCCATAAGTACCTAACGACCTGCAAGGCATGTAACAACGAGTCAACAACAAAGTTGAGCGAGTTCACAGTTGGTGTTCTTTGTTAGGTTGTTTCAAAAACCATGAGTTCGTTTGTGAGTAGTAAGTTAATCCGTTTACCCTGTTTCCCAAACCTATCCATAGTTGGTGGGGGCTTCCCCATGTTAACCACTAGACCTGTTTACCATATCGACCACTGACTAAAGTAAGTTGGTGCCCTAGCGTCAATGTCTATCATCATTGACGTGTCCAGATCCATTAGTTCACGCCCGTCCTATGCGGCACGGTGTGAGGCTTGTCAAACCTAAATAGCGCTATCTAACTAATGACCCGCTCGCCATTGGCTCGGCGATTAAGTCGATATAAAAAGGAGGGACTTCATGATAGAGAGTTTTGGTCTAGTATCTGTGTTGTCACCCTTCAATAAAGAGGGTGTGTACGTAATCCCCAAACCAGGAGATTACGCAGGTTCCGATTATATTCTTATCACGTGTTGTCACCCTTCAATAAAGAGGGTGTGTACGTGTCCTAAGCTAGGAGATCACGCAGTTTTAGTTTAAATCCTTTACCCATTCCCAACCCTTGGGAATCCCATGCCTTGTGGAAAGTGTGAACTCACCTTTGCTTTGCTCGGTAGATAAAGCATTTGTCCTAAGTTGGTCAACCATATCCTATTATGGTTATCATTTATTAGGACGGTAAACAAGTAATCACATATAAGCTACACGTATCTAACACGTACTTGTCAAGTAGTGCACAAGCATCGATTATTGTATAACATCTTACCCATGAATAATTCATGTATAAAACAGTTAATCATGAAATAATAATATGGATCAGTGAGTGTGTGACCTTATAAGGGCCTGGGGCTATTCTAGTGTGCGGCCCACCAGAACAAAGCCCAATCATAATGGAGTGTGTGGCCCACTTGTCAGGTGTGCGGCCTACAATAATGTTGTACTGTGCTTGAGTGGTTTGTACAACGAAAGTGTATGATCCAAACGTGAATGTGCGATCACTATTCAATGTGCAATTTATTATAAATGTATGGATGTTAAGGGGGTGCGATGAGATTAAATCAAACAGCAGGTTATTCACGTTTATTGCAATCAAATCGGATAATCCAAATGCCACTCCTCACATTAGTTTTTCATAAATCAGGGTATCTCATTTATCATGTGAAATAATCATCCTAATTATTGTGATCAGTCTACAATATCATTTATCATATGTCAATACCCACTAGGCCACTATATATAAACATTAGTCATGAAAAGGGCACATACAGTATCATCATATTTCCAGTTTAAGTCATATCCAAGCTAGTTTGTACTCAAAATTTCAAAACACATTTAAAAACCTCATACCCACATTGCAAAACTCAAATATGACAAAGGACTTAAAACAAACAACCGGTCAAAGGAAAATCATTAGATTCACAGGTGTCGCAACCTTGTCTACCCTTTTTATGCCAAAATTAGAAGATTTCCAATACTAATTTATAATCACTAAAAACCATCAGATCAATCATTATAACCACCACCATTAACATGCTATTCTGCCATCAACATGATTATAATACAATTTCTCAATTTCCCATAATATTCACATAGCATACTTAGCATCGTAGAACATTCATATTCACTTCTGTTACACGAGATCATACAAGGAAACAATTAACATAGCAGGGAATCTACTAACCACGCTCAACCGAATCGAAGGATGCCTCAATGATTGTTACACCCTGGCTTTGCGGAAGCGTGGTTAATTTTGGTGTGACTTCTTAATACCATAGCTTAATCATAACAAGCTATATGAATTTAAAAACCATGCAAGTCATCCATTAAGTTTTGAAAATCAAAATACAGTACCATTGTTTTTAACCAACAACCATGACCTTGTTCAACAACATTACAACTTATAACATAACATAAACGTGGTTTAAGGACTGTGTCTTGTCCAGGAAAGAGACACATCCCCTAAACCCTGATGACTTCATGACAAGTGCAGCGGAAAACGTTCCATACCGTGCCAGATCCGTTTAATTTCCTGAAATACATGTGAGTTGAAAAATCAACAATAATGTTGAGCGAGTTCATGTGCAAGTGAGTAAGTAAAACACTTGTAAGTATAAAAGTTTCCTGGTATGTAGCAGTGTAAGAGGACTTGTGATCACTAATGGTTTGCAAGGCCATTAGCATGTCGTGAAATGCAAGTAGGTAGACACAACCCTAGCCGATTTTGCGTTGGGTACCAAGTCACTCCAGGTCCGTTCTGTTAGTCCTCCGAGAGGCCTGTTCTGTTGGGCCGGGAGCTGGGTTCGCTACACCCAGATAGATCTACCGCTCGAGTCCCTCGGTGTTCTAACTACCCATTCACATGATCTAAACCTCCTTACGTTATTCATACCGTGTATAAAGTACTTGTAAACAAAGTAACATGTATTTCACCCCCGCAGTTAAGAAAACTGAAAACAGTTAGAGAAAAGGGGGACATGAACTCACAGTGAATGCGCGTCTCTACCAAGTGTCTCCAATACAGTAAGCTGTGCAACGACCTACAAGTGCTAATTCTATTAGACGGACGGCCGTGCTTTAGCTTTATAGTTTATGTCTTTGGGAAATAGTTAGACAACTATTTCGTGTTTATGTTCCGTATACACTTGGTAGTTATTCTTCTTCCCAAGGATGGGGGATACAATACATGTGCGTAAGTTACGTTTTATCAATCTTGTGGTAATGTAATTACCGGTGTAACTTATATGTTTGTGGAAGCGTTCGTAAAGTTTTGGAATCATTAACGCTTGTAAATATTATTTTCACTCTAAAATAATATTTATGTATTTTCACAAAATAATCATAAACAGTGTTGTGGCAAATATATCTATCACGTTAATCTTTGTGAAAATCCCACCTCCGAATATTTAGTAAAATATAGTGCTGGCGAAATTTATGTTTTGAAAATATGTCCAAAGATAGTTCTAACACTTGTTGTGTAAAAAGTCTAAGTGTTAGGTTTTTAGAAAATTTCGCCAGAGTTTCCTCTGTAACTGGAGGTGGCCATGCTTTCAAGCGTATCATTTTCTTTTAACAAATCAACTCAACAATCTTCTTTATTCAATCAAACAATTTCCGACACATCAAACTAGTCGACAAGTATGTAAATCGCATAATCGCATGAACTTGCAGTTTTTTTTTTCCGACTCCATAGTGTAAACACCCTTTATATATGTAGATCTTTATATAAAGTAACTTTATTCTCATAAAAACCTTGTGTTTAGAGAAATCCGTCTTTACAACTTCTAGAAACAAGTGACAAATCTACTTCTTTGTCGGATCTGTTTGTTTCACAAGTGTTTACACACTTGTGGTTCATAAAATCATGTTTACTAGTGTAAGATCCACTTTTTAAAGTACACGATTTCTTTATTGTGTGGTTCTTCAAAAATACCACTTGCGGATACGTAGATCCGCTAGTTTTAAACACCATTTTACCGTTTAAATCACTTTTACACAAGTAAAATATTTCTACACAAGTTCATGTATCTTGTGTGGTAGAGTTTCACCTTTTAACCCTTGTATCTTTCAAAAACGAGCTTATGTGAAGATACATGATCTTACAAAGTCGGGTTAAACGGTGATCCGAGCTACCACATCATAGATCGGGTCTCAAAAATAACAATTTTCAAGTCCTACAACTTTTACACAAGTTATATGTCTTTAACCACCATTTTAAGTATTCTTAGTAGACTTTTAATCATCATCTTTCATTTTAACGAGATTCAACCGACAATATTCCTTTTACCCACTTTAGATGAGTGTAAAAACAAGTTTTAAACATTATACCTCTAGCTCGGGGCTAGGGAAGATCTTTGATGAAAAAGAGGTGGATAAAAGCTAACGGAAGTGGTCCTTCGCGTTCCACTTGCTTCAAGCTTCCTAAAACGAGACCCTTAACACTTGTATGTTCTTGAGATGTGATGATGGAAATCGAAAGGTGGGTGTATGAGCAAGGGGGTGTTTGGCCGTAACTTACATAGAGAGAAAGAGAGGGTGTTGGTGAGTTTGTGAGGTGATAAAGATCAAATGTGTTTAAGTGTTAACTTATAGACTAAACATTGAGTTATTATCCAAAGGTCCTAGTGTCATGTAGATATTAGGCAATGAAGATTTAAATAATCAAATAGTACTAACCATGTTCCCTCATAGTTAGGCCGGTTAGGATTGGGGGGGGGGGGTCCTAGTTCGAAATCAACTAGCCATTAGGTGATTAGTTAGGTTAAATAGGTTAGTTAAGTATTTAACTCGGTTAGTAATATATAGCGCGTTATGACGGGTGTTAGGGTAATCAGGGACCCTAACTAGCTCAGAAAAATATAAATAGTGAAAATACTAATATTTTCATGTTCCGGGTAAAGTCCGGGTGTTCGGTTGGATAGTAATCCGTTAAAGTCTTTTGTAATGCTTTAAAGTGTCGTTATTAACATTTTTAGTGACACATTTTGTTTCCAACACTTTAGAAAGTGTCTAGTGTTATTTTCTCATGTTCTGGCACTTTACTGGTCAGCTAGAAGCTGGATTAATTATTAAAGTGCTGTGTTTGGTACTTAAAGTACGTTTTTTTTTTTTGGCACATCCGAATCAGTGTATCTTATTCCTAGAGACGCGGTACCATAACCCTTATATCCCTACACTCACTACCAGTGTAGTCAAAATATATGAGGCTCTTAACAGGCCTTAGAGGCAGTGTCTGCCTGATGCTGGTCATATCAGCATGTTTGCCGTGTATCCGTTTAGTGCTACTGTGCTTTTTGTGCATCATGTTTGTCACTAGGGTTCAGTATGTAATTAATGTAGTGACAGCAAATAAAGTATGATGCAAGTAAGTGCATGTATCAGTATGCAGGTAGCAGTTTATCAGCTAGTTCAATCAAGCACAGTAATCAAGTAGTAATTAATCATTAATTAAGTTGTACGGATACCTGGTTTAGTGCGGGTTGTCACATTCTCCCCCCGTTAAATAAATTTCGTCCCGAAATTTAAGTGCGGGTTCTTAGGAAATAAGTGGGGGTATTTCTCTTTCATCCGGTCCTCACGTTCCCATGTGAATTCAGGACCATGTCTGGCATTCCAACGAACTTTGACGAGTTTGACACTGCTCCGGCGGGTCTTGTCAACTTTCCAATCCGTGACCTCGACAGGTTCTTCAACGAAGTGGAGCGTGTCGTCAATATGAATCTCGTCGGTAGGAATGGCAACGTCAATTTGAGTTGGACTTTTCTTTAAATTGGATACATGAAATGTATCGTGAACACCATTCAGTTCAGCAGGTAGGTCCAACTTGTATGCTACAGTTCCAATTCTTTCCAGAATTTTGGAGAGACCAATGTAGCGCGGATTTATCTTTCCATGCTTCCCAAAGCGTGCCACCCCCTTCCAGGGTGAAACTTTCAATAACACCATTTCTCCGACTTGGAAGTCCACATGCTTCCGGTTTGGATCCGCGTAGGCCTTTTGTCTGTGGCGAGCGGCTTCGATGCGTTTAAGTATTTGCGCGATCTTGTCTGTCGTCTCTTGGACGATCTCGGGACCAGCAAGCTGCCTATCACCTGCGTCAGACCAACATAGGGGTGATCGACACTTGCGTCCGTATAGGGCCTCAATTGGCGCGACACCAATGCTGGTGTGGTAGCTGTTGTTGTACGAAAATTCGACCCAAGGTAAGTGTTTATCCCAGCTACCTCCTAAATCCATAACACATGCCCTCAGCATGTCTTCCAAAGTTTGTATCGTTCGCTCGCTCTGGCCATCAGTTTGCGGATGGAACGCAGTGCTCAGATTTAATTGTGAGCCAAAAGATTCTTGGAAGGATTGCCATATTCTTGACACAAATCTTCCGTCTCTATCAGAGATGATCGAGAGAGGTACTCCATGTCGTGTCACGATCTCTCTCAAGTAAATTTCCGCAAGTTTACTAGTGCTGTCTTTCTCCTTGATTGGCAGAAAGTGTGCGGATTTTGTTAGGCGGTCAACAATCACCCAAATCATATCATGGCCTTTTGGCGTTCTTGGCAGTTTTGTAACAAAATCCATTGAGATTTGTTCCCATTTCCACTTGGGAATCTCAGGTTGTTGCAGAAGTCCCGAAGGCTTCTGGTATTCCGCCTTGACCTTAGCGCACGTTAAGCATTTGCTCACGTAGACAGCAACGTCGCCTTTCATCCTAGGCCACCAATGGTAATCTTTGAGATCCTGGTACATCTTATCCGATCCAGGGTGGATAGAGTACCGTGACTTGTGCGCTTCGTCGAAAATAACTTCCCTTAATCCACCAAACAGAGGAACCCAAATCCTTTTCTCAAAACATAACGTTCCTTCCTCGTTTGGTACCAAAAGCTTCTCCATTCCACGGAGATATTCTTCCTCAAGGTTTTCCTCCTTGAGAGCTTCCTTTTGTGCAGCACGAATGCGCAAGGAAAGATCGGTTCGTATGATCATTTCCAAAGCTCTAACCCTTATGGGCTTGATTCTTTCTTTACGACTTAGGGCATCGGCGACTACATTCGCCTTTCCTGGGTGATACTTTATCTCGCAGTCGTAGTCGTTTAATAATTCAACCCATCGTCTTTGCCTCATATTCAACTCTTTCTGGTTGAATATATGCTGTAGGCTTTTGTGATCTGTGAAGATTGTGCATTTCGTACCATACAGGTAGTGTCTCCAGATCTTTAAAGCGAAAATCACTGCGCCAAGCTCTAAATCGCGTGTGGTATAATTCTTTTCGTGCACTTTCAGTTGGCGTGATGCGTAAGCAATGACCTTTTGGCGTTGCATCAACACACAACCCAATTCTTGACGCGATGCGTCGCAGTATACCACAAAGTCATCAGTACCTTCTGGTGGAGCTAAGATTGGCGCGTTGCAAAGCTTATCCTTCAATATCTGAAACGCTTCTTCCTGTTTGATTCCCCAATCAAACGTCTTATCCTTCTGCGTGAGGAGCGTCAAAGGTTGAGCGATTTTCGAGAAATCCTCGATGAACCTTCGATAGTAGCCAGCCAAACCCAAGAATTGTCGAATCTCGGTTGGCGTTGTAGGCGTTTCCCAATTCTTGATTGCCTCGATCTTTGTGGGATCAACATGAATTCCATTTCCATTAACCACATGTCCAAGAAACTGGACTTCGCGTAGCCAAAACTCGCACTTAGAGAACTTGGCATACAACTGTTCCTTCTTTAGCAGCTCCAAAATGGCTCTAAGATGTTGTTCGTGTTCAGCCTTCGTCTTTGAGTAAATCAGGATGTCGTCGATGAATACAATCACGAACTGGTCTAAGTATGGCTGGCAAACTCTATTCATAAGATCCATAAAGACTGCAGGTGCATTTGTCAAACCAAATGGCATAACGAGGAACTCGTAGTGTCCATAACGAGTTCGGGAGGCTGTTTTCGGGATACTTTCCACCTGTATCCTTAATTGATGGTATCCAGATCGAAGATCGATCTTAGAGTAAAAGCTTGAACCCTGAAGTTGATCGAACAGATCATCGATTCTTGGCAGAGGATACCTGTTCTTGATCGTCAGCTTGTTCAATTCTCTGTAGTCAATACACATGCGGAAACTTCCGTCCTTCTTCTTGACAAACAAGACCGGAGCTCCCCAAGGCGAGAAGCTTGGTCGGATAAAACCCTTGTCTAACAACTCTTGAAGTTGTGTCGACAATTCCTGCATTTCAGACGGAGCAAGTCTGTATGGTGCCTTAGCCACAGGCGCGGCGCCTGGAACTAAGTCAATGTGAAACTCCACTTGCCTCTGAGGTGGTAGTCCAGGTAAGTCTTCTGGGAAGACTTCTGGATACTCTCTTACGACAGGGATGTCCTCGATTGTTGGCTCAGCAGCCTTCTTGTCTACGATGTGTGCCAGAAAAGCAACACATCCTTTCTGTAAACACTTCCTTGCCTTCAAGCAGCTGATAAATCTTAGCGGCGTGTCACGCTTCTCTCCGTGAACCACAATTGTCTCACCATCATCAGTTGGGATACGAACAACTTTCTCGTGACATACTATCTCAGCCTTGTTTCCGGATAACCAATCCATTCCTACCACCACGTCGAAGCTTCCCAATTGGACTGGTAGTAGATCCAGAGTAAACTCGCGTTCTCCCAATTCTATCACACAACCTCTGATTACTTCGTCGGCTCCAACTAACTTTCCATTAGCTAATTCGATCGAGTAGGGAATATCTAACTTATTAGCAGCTAACCCAAGCATATTCTTAAATTCTAACGATACGAAGCTATAATCGGCACCAGTATCAAATAAAACGGATGCATAGCGTTGATTGATAGGGAACGTACCCGTAACAACATTTGGATCTTGGCGTGCTTCTCTAGCTTCGAGTTGGAATACTCTACCACGGGCTTGATTCAGTGTTGGGCAATTCTTCTTAAAATGCCCGATTTCCCCGCAGTTATAACATCCGAGTCTCTGCCCATTTCCATCCCCATTTCCAGCTGGGGTGTTGATCTGGTTGGCATTGCCAGCCTGGTTTGCATTGTTGCCTCGGTTTCTGTTTCCTCCAAAGTTTCCTGGTAGGCGGTTTCCATTTCCACCACGGTTATCATTCCTATATCCATATCCTCCCTGGCCTCCGCGGCCGGCAGGGACCCAACAAGTATCCTTAGAGTGACCACGTTTCCCACACGCTTCACATACTTTTAGCCCACATTGACCAGAATGGTGACGCTGGCAGGCATTACACCTGGGATGGGTGCCCATATATCCCCTTCCTTTCCTTCCATTATTCGTTCGGGTACCTTCAGTGAGCTTCCTTTTGTTCCTTCCGGATGACTCTACCTGAGTCTCCTTGTCAGGGTCTGCAAGTTTTTCTAGTCTAATTGCTTCCGTAACGAGTGCCAAACCCATCTTACTTGCAGCATCAGTTGTTGGTGGCGTTGATGTTGTCATCAAGCTCAAGACTTGAGGCGCCAGTTCCCAAATGAATTGTTCCAATTTCTTCAGTTCTGGTTTTACCAGGTATGGAACAATTTGTGATAGATCATGGAGTCGTTGCACGTACTCCAACACCTTCGGACCTTCCATCATTAGGCTCCGAAATTCATCTTCCCACTTCTGGGTTTCTGTGTGGGGGCAATACTTCTTATGCATCATTCCTTTCAACTCATCCCAAGTTAACGCGTATGCTGTAGTTAGGCCCATTATTCGAACCTGAAGATTCCACCATAATCGAGCTCCATCTTGAAACAACTCAGAAACGTATGGGACCTGTTGTTCTGGCGTACAGCCACTCATTCGAAAGATGGATTCCATACCTTCAATCCATTTTACAAAAGTTATGGCACCCCCAGTGCCGTCGAACTTCGGAGGCTTGTAGTTGAGGAAGTGCCAGTAGGAACAACCGTTATTTTCTGAGGTACCTCTGATAGGTTCGGAGCGTAGGGCTTCGTGCTGTGCTATAGCTGCAGCAATTATCTCTTTAAGTTCTGCCTCAGAGGTGGGCATGCGCATTTCGCGTCTTGGCGGCATCTTCTAAAAGATGTTTCACATGGGTTAGGTCATAGCAAGTGAAGTGTACGTATGCATTCAACAATACCAACACATAACATCTCATGTCATCAACAAGTCAATCACATAACCTCTTATGCTATGGGACATAAACAATTGATTGAACATCGCATGTGATGAGAATACTGCGATTGTATCGCCATAATTCGAGACCACAATGTAAAGCTTACAAATACACCACCATATCATACTACATCAATGACTTAGTAGGGGACGACCCTAGGCAAGTCGTGCGATCGCTGGACATGTTCAGGAGTCTCTGGTTCGTCCTTTCTCAAATTTCAGGACTCTACGTCAAGTTTCTGAATTTCTGTCCTAAAACAACATTTCTTCTCAATCGTTTCCTTGAGCTCGTCCCAGCTCAGTGTATAAGCAGCGTCTGTGCCAAGGGTCTGAACCTGGAGGTTCCATTAAGAGAGTGTGCCATCTAGAAATATCCCTGAGATGTAGGTAACACTCTGTTGGGGCGAACAGTTACTCATTCTTAGAGTGGAGTCGATCTTTTGGACCAACGAACAAATGCAACGGTGCCTCCGGTTCTGACAAAGTTCAAAGGCTTGCAGTTCAGGAACTGTTTATAGGTGCAGCCAGTTGGAGGGTTATCTCCAGTAATGCCATCGTTGTACTTAGAGTGGAGGGCTTCATGTCGTGCATTTATCTGTGAGATGCGTTCTTGCAGCTCGGCTTCTGTCCTTGGCAATGTACTGGTGTTTGTGTCACGCCTGGGTGACATTCCCTTTTTGTCGAAATAGCGTGAAGCGGGTTGGACAATGTTTCAATTGTCTATGGGGTATATATATAGCAACGTAAGCCATCATGTAATCACCCCATTTCACACGCAAATATACTCACTGTATAAGTGGGGAAATAAATTCCTGAGCCTTCACATAGGCTTGTCAATTTGGCTTGTTGCTTGTAATAGAATGAACTCGAGGCTACATCGCCTAGGTCATTTGTGTTTAGGTTATTTCCTGCTGCATCGGTTATCATTAGCTTGGCCTGCAGAGTCCACCAGGATTCCTGTGCACTACAAATCGTTATTACGTGGGCCCCCGTAATAATAAATTGTCTTGCACAGTTACCCCAAATTTTCTCTCATCCAAGCAGATGATCAGTCAAGGAGCAACAGCCGGTGCATTGGCATGAACAGGGTCATACTCCAATGCGGGGTCAGGAGCAACGCCTGGCTTAGGGGCCACGGCTAGCTTCGAATCAAAAACTCTATCTCAAAATCAGCTGGATCAACAATCACAGGGGTTACAGGATCCCCCAAGGGCTGGTCTAAGTGCATGAACTCAATGTCATGGTCTGGATCAACACCAGGCGGAAAAACAGAATTGTCCTCATAATCGCGATCAAACTCAAAGCTGTGTGTGGGATCCGGTGCAGCTGATGATGCCATATCAGGGTCGGCGTCGTGTAAGTGGTGCTGCGTTCCCCATATGTGCGAAGACGCGGATGTGAGAGACTCAAATGAGTCTGGGATAGGGGAATGAGTTTCCCCTGCAGAAGCGTCCGCATGCAGTAGTCTAATGCTAGCAGCGAGAGGGCCTTGCCCTCAAGTGGGTCCTCCTCTTATTAGTTCGACATCGTCTTTAGAGGCAATGTCGGGGGCATATCAACAACGAGATAAGTGGCAAGGGGCACAGGAGCAGGGATCACCGCCAGTGGTAAATTCCCAACAAGATGGCCATCAGTAGGCTCTGCTACGACTTCAGGCAGTGCACAAAGGGCTGAAAGTCGTCATTGTCTGTGCCGGTAGTATCAGAAATGTACACCTCGTGCTTCGTTGAACTATGTCGTCTGATACTATGGTCATGGGGTTCGTAGTGCCCATCTTTCTAGTACTTGATGAAAGCATAACGTTTGTAACACAAACATATATACGTATAATTAATCATATAATCAGTTAATCACATAAGTCACCAAGTAAGGTATCACATACTTCTCCTAGTCTTACTAGCCAATTTCATCCAGTCTACAAGACTGCTCTGTCCTTCACTTAAACCAAACCTCGATCCTCCAGATCGATCCTATAACAAACCAACGTGCTCGACTACCTTGATCACCGCGGTCCTCCAGACCGATCCTTTAATAAACAAACGTGCTCAACTACCTTGATCACCTCGATCCTCCAGACCGAGCCTATAATTTATAAAATGTGCTCAACATTTGTTTGTAAAAAGTGTGGATCTGGACTTAAGTGGTATGCAGAAAAATGTTTTCGTGAGAGCCCTAGTGATCATAGTCTAGACTCGAGAAAGAATCCTAGTTCGCTATGATCAGAGCTCTGATACCAAGCTGTCACACCCTGGCTTTGCGGAAGCGTGGTTAATTTTGGTGTGACTTCTTAATACCATAGCTTAATCATAACAAGCTATATGAATTTAAAAACCATGCAAGTCATCCATTAAGTTTTGAAAATCAAAATACAGTACCATTGTTTTTAACCAACAACCATGACCTTGTTCAACAACATTACAACTTATAACATAACATAAACGTGGTTTAAGGACTGTGTCTTGTCCAGGAAAGAGACACATCCCCTAAACCCTGATGACTTCATGACAAGTGCAGCGGAAAACGTTCCATACCGTGCCAGATCCGTTTAATTTCCTGAAATACATGTGAGTTGAAAAATCAACAATAATGTTGAGCGAGTTCATGTGCAAGTGAGTAAGTAAAACACTTGTAAGTATAAAAGTTTCCTGGTATGTAGCAGTGTAAGAGGACTTGTGATCACTAATGGTTTGCAAGGCCATTAGCATGTCGTGAAATGCAAGTAGGTAGACACAACCCTAGCCGATTTTGCGTTGGGTACCAAGTCACTCCAGGTCCGTTCTGTTAGTCCTCCGAGAGGCCTGTTCTGTTGGGCCGGGAGCTGGGCTCGCTACACCCAGATAGATCTACCGCTCGAGTCCCTCGGTGTTCTAACTACCCATTCACATGATCTAAACCTCCTTACGTTATTCATACCGTGTATAAAGTACTTGTAAACAAAGTAACATGTATTTCACCCCCGCAGTTAAGAAAACTGAAAACAGTTAGAGAAAAGGGGGACATGAACTCACAGTGAATGCGCGTCTCTACCAAGTGTCTCCAATACAGTAAGCTGTGCAACGACCTACAAGTGCTAATTCTATTAGACGGACGGCCGTGCTTTAGCTTTATAGTTTATGTCTTTGGGAAATAGTTAGACAACTATTTCGTGTTTATGTTCCGTATACACTTGGTAGTTATTCTTCTTCCCAAGGATGGGGGATACAATACATGTGCGTAAGTTACGTTTTATCAATCTTGTGGTAATGTAATTACCGGTGTAACTTATATGTTTGTGGAAGCGTTCGTAAAGTTTTGGAATCATTAACGCTTGTAAATATTATTTTCACTCTAAAATAATATTTATGTATTTTCACAAAATAATCATAAACAGTGTTGTGGCAAATATATCTATCACGTTAATCTTTGTGAAAATCCCACCTCCGAATATTTAGTAAAATATAGTGCTGGCGAAATTTATGTTTTGAAAATATGTCCAAAGATAGTTCTAACACTTGTTGTGTAAAAAGTCTAAGTGTTAGGTTTTTAGAAAATTTCGCCAGAGTTTCCTCTGTAACTGGAGGTGGCCACGCTTTCAAGCGTATCATTTTCTTTTAACAAATCAACTCAACAATCTTCTTTATTCAATCAAACAATTTCCGACACATCAAACTAGTCGACAAGTATGTAAATCGCATAATCGCATGAACTTGCAGTTTTTTTTTCCGACTCCATAGTGTAAACACCCTTTATATATGTAGATCTTTATATAAAGTAACTTTATTCTCATAAAAACCTTGTGTTTAGAGAAATCCGTCTTTACAACTTCTAGAAACAAGTGACAAATCTACTTCTTTGTCGGATCTGTTTGTTTCACAAGTGTTTACACACTTGTGGTTCATAAAATCATGTTTACTAGTGTAAGATCCACTTTTTAAAGTACACGATTTCTTTATTGTGTGGTTCTTCAAAAATACCACTTGCGGATACGTAGATCCGCTAGTTTTAAACACCATTTTACCGTTTAAATCACTTTTACACAAGTAAAATATTTCTACACAAGTTCATGTATCTTGTGTGGTAGAGTTTCACCTTTTAACCCTTGTATCTTTCAAAAACGAGCTTATGTGAAGATACATGATCTTACAAAGTCGGGTTAAACGGTGATCCGAGCTACCACATCATAGATCGTGTCTCAAAAATAACAATTTTCAAGTCCTACAACTTTTACACAAGTTATATGTCTTTAACCACCATTTTAAGTATTCTTAGTAGACTTTTAATCATCATCTTTCATTTTAACGAGATTCAACCGACAATATTCCTTTTACCCACTTTAGATGAGTGTAAAAACAAGTTTTAAACATTATACCTCTAGCTCGGGGCTAGGGAAGATCTTTGATGAAAAAGAGGTGGATAAAAGCTAACGGAAGTGGTCCTTCGCGTTCCACTTGCTTCAAGCTTCCTAAAACGAGACCCTTAACACTTGTATGTTCTTGAGATGTGATGATGGAAATCGAAAGGTGGGTGTATGAGCAAGGGGGTGTTTGGCCGTAACTTACATAGAGAGAAAGAGAGGGTGTTGGTGAGTTTGTGAGGTGATAAAGATCAAATGTGTTTAAGTGTTAACTTATAGACTAAACATTGAGTTATTATCCAAAGGTCCTAGTGTCATGTAGATATTAGGCAATGAAGATTTAAATAATCAAATAGTACTAACCATGTTCCCTCATAGTTAGGCCGGTTAGGATTGGGGGGGGGGGTCCTAGTTCGAAATCAACTAGCCATTAGGTGATTAGTTAGGTTAAATAGGTTAGTTAAGTATTTAACTCGGTTAGTAATATATAGCGCGTTATGACGGGTGTTAGGGTAATCAGGGACCCTAACTAGCTCAGAAAAATATAAATAGTGAAAATACTAATATTTTCATGTTCCGGGTAAAGTCCGGGTGTTCGGTTGGATAGTAATCCGTTAAAGTCTTTTGTAATGCTTTAAAGTGTCGTTATTAACATTTTTAGTGACACATTTTGTTTCCAACACTTTAGAAAGTGTCTAGTGTTATTTTCTCATGTTCTGGCACTTTACTGGTCAGCTAGAAGCTGGATTAATTATTAAAGTGCTGTGTTTGGTACTTAAAGTACGTTTTTTTTTTTTTTTTTTTTGGCACATCCGAATCAGTGTATCTTATTCCTAGAGACGCGGTACCATAACCCTTATATCCCTACACTCACTACCAGTGTAGTCAAAATATATGAGGCTCTTAACAGGCCTTAGAGGCAGTGTCTGCCTGATGCTGGTCATATCAGCATGTTTGCCGTGTATCCGTTTAGTGCTACTGTGCTTTTTGTGCATCATGTTTGTCACTAGGGTTCAGTATGTAATTAATGTAGTGACAGCAAATAAAGTATGATGCAAGTAAGTGCATGTATCAGTATGCAGGTAGCAGTTTATCAGCTAGTTCAATCAAGCACAGTAATCAAGTAGTAATTAATCATTAATTAAGTTGTACGGATACCTGGTTTAGTGCGGGTTGTCACAATGATGGGGTCTGCTGCCAACGCGATACAAGGGGGAGGGGGTTTCCACTGCCGTACGCCAATTATGGAGGGAGGTAGGGTTTGTATATGTGTGGTATTATCTTGTTACGTACACCTATATTACAACAACTTAGGGCGGTTCATAATTAGCCAAGTTAATGGGCTCAAGCCCAAGTAAATGGCAGCCCCTAAAATAACTTAATGTGCAAGTGGACTTGAGGTAATGAGTTTATTATATGTAATCAAATAGAGGTATAATTGGGCCGAGGACTTGATGTGCGGCCCGAATAGTGAATGATGTGGTAACCGGTAACCGGCCCAAGTACATGGAATACCGACACGTTACACGTTTTAATAACTAATAACTAATCATAGCAACTAATAACTAATCGTAACAAAGAGTGAAAGAGGAATAACGAATAATCAAGATTACACGACTAAGCTTGGAAATTCGAGGTTGTCACATCATCCCCAACTTGAAAGAAATTTCGTCCCGAAATTTAGTACGTAGTTACTGAGGAAGCTAGTTATGTTGTGTTGTTTCCTGGTTTTCCTGGGGTGTCACATCATCCCCCCGTTGGTTTGGAATTTCGTCCCGAAATTCTGTAGTAGCTTCAGCCTCAGTAGTGGTTTCGTTGTTTTCGCCATCAGCCGATTCCACAACAGGTTGGGTTTCAAGAAGCATCGGGGTTAAGCAGAACAATGGCGAAGTGATTAGTCACCAAGAACACGTAGGCTACCATGTTGTTATAATCCCGGCGTCGCCCACGCCAATCCCTAATGTCCCTCTATGAGCATCATTTCCCGTGTTGTTTTACTCGTTGCGAGTATTTCCAGTACGGCCGTCGTTCCCTTGGTTGTTGTCGTTGAATTTAACATTGGCCACTCCATGCCGTAAGCACCTTCACTTTCCATACTGTCGGTTACCATTACAAATACCTTGTTGTTGCCGTGACCGTTGCCTCTAATGCTGTTGTTTGAAACGAAGCTCTACGACTCTTCACCATCAAGGTCCATCTTTTCACATTCTGAGCCACGTCCTAACGCGTTACTCACTGTGCTGGCAGTCACACCTTCCATACTACCATCAGCTGTCCTCACTTATGCCCCGATTAATTCATAAGAGTTGACTCCCATGAGTTGCTGACGAGGGTTAAGGATTCGTTTGAAGCCAATTCGCTGGTGCTCGTTGCCGGTAATTAGGGTCGTCAAGTACTGAGGTCGGTAAAGTACTACGCTCATCCTCCTGTCCATCGATGTTGCAAGTTGCTTGAGTAATACTCGGTCTGTTACGAGGGTAACGCAGAAGTGATCACACTTCGGGATCTAAGATGTCAAAACATGAGTTCCAGCAAACGAAGAGGAGCAAGAAAGGTATCGATCAATCATTCGACGCTGCGACATCCTACTCAGGGACGTTCGTAGAAGCACCTAACATTCTACACGGTTCGCTAGGTGTTCAGATGGGTGTTCAGGTAATACTCGAGAGCATCGAGATTCGAAAGGATCCAGAGATGAATGAAAAGTTCACATTCGAGAATGGGACAATCACTGCTATGACCCCTATAGGTTTGTTATGTTTCACATCGGTCAAATAACGGAACGGAACCCCTTTTCCACTTGTCAAGGCTCACTAGGACTCGCATGCACCCCACATTATTATTATGTGTGCACCCACAATAATATTGCGATTTGCATGCTCATCTCAGTTCCTCCTAACTCATGTCAAATGATTCCTCAAACTCAGATGTCAAACGGAGGTCGTCAATGTAATAAGATCACAAAAAACCTAAGGACTATGGCATACTATCAACGCATCATAAGGTGAGCAAGCAATCCATGCCATCTTGCTATAGTGACGAGTGTGTGTTTGTGTGTTTCGTCATAAACAAATGTGTACTGTCACATCAAAGGAAACATGGGTGAGAGAGGTTCGCGAGAGTGCGATGACAGAAGAGAGTAAGCACACAAGTGTTTTCAAACAATACTTGTTACGTTTATCTAAGCATATCACGAGCAAAGTTCTATGTAACTAGCAAGTAGGCAATATAAACATAAATCATATCACCTATAGTGTGGAGTCTTGCACGTGGAGCGAAGCGTCGTTGTGGATCGTTGAGCACTGTACAGGTTATAGTCTGGTTTTATCAAAAAGCTTTTCCCCTTTTTAAAACCAAGTTCACTATAACCAATGGCTCTGATACCAATTTGTCACACCCCCAAAATCCACACGCGGAGTATCACCGCCTGGAGGCGTGACTGACCAGGATCCAGCCACCAATCATATTGAACAAGCATGTAAGTAATTAGAAAATCCAACCAATACAATTGGTGTCCAAACAAAACATAGTTTAAGTTACAAGCGGAAGCATAATGATTAAATCCAAAACCAAATATAAGTTCAAATGTTTAAATGTTTAACATGGCACACAGTTGTCCATGTCCCACAACGACCACGCCTCCTCGTGCAAGCTCCATAAGTACCTAACGACCTGCAAGGCATGTAACAACGAGTCAACAACAAAGTTGAGCGAGTTCACAGTTGGTGTTCTTTGTTAGGTTGTTTCAAAAACCATGAGTTCGTTTGTGAGTTGTAAGTTAATCCGTTTACCCTGTTTCCCAAACCTATCCATAGTTGGTGGGGGCTTCCCCATGTTAACCACTAGACCTGTTTACCATATCGACCACTGACTAAAGTAAGTTGGTGCCCTAGCGTCAATGTCTATCATCATTGACGTGCCCAGATCCATTAGTTCATGCTCGTCCTCTGCGGCACGATGTGAGGCTTGTCAAACCTAAATAGCGCTATCTAACTAATGACCCGCTCGCCATTGGCTCGGCGATTAAGTCGATATAAAAAGGAGGGACTTCATGATAGAGAGTTTTGGTCTAGTATCCGTGTTGTCACCCTTCAATAAAGAGGGTGTGTACGTGTCCTAAGCCAGGAGATCACGCAGTTTTAGTTTAAATCCTTTACCCATTCCCAACCCTTGGGAATCCCATGCCTTGTGGAAAGTGTGAACTCACCTTTGCTTTGCTCGGTAGATAAAGCATTTGTCCTAAGTTGGTCAACCATATCCTATTATGGTTATCATTTATTAGGACGGTAAACAAGTAATCACATATAAGCTACACGTATCTAACACGTACTTGTCAAGTAGTGCACAAGCATCGATTATTGTATAACATCTTACCCATGAATAATTCATGTATAAAACAGTTAATCATGAAATAATAATATGGATCAGTGAGTGTGTGACCTTATAAGGGCCTGGGGCTATTCTAGTGTGCGGCCCACCAGAACAAAGCCCAATCATAATGGAGTGTGTGGCCCACTTGTCAGGTGTGCGGCCTACAATAATGTTGTACTGTGCTTGAGTGGTTTGTACAACGAAAGTGTATGATCCAAACGTGAATGTGCGATCACTATTCAATGTGCAATTTATTATAAATGTATGGATGTTAAGGGGGTGCGATGAGATTAAATCAAACAGCAGGTTATTCACGTTTATTGCAATCAAATCGGATAATCCAAATGCCACTCCTCACATTAGTTTTTCATAAATCAGGGTATCTCATTTATCATGTGAAATAATCATCCTAATTATTGTGATCAGTCTACAATATCATTTATCATATGTCAATACCCACTAGGCCACTATATATAAACATTAGTCATGAAAAGGGCACATACAGTATCATCATATTTCCAGTTTAAGTCATATCCAAGCTAGTTTGTACTCAAAATTTCAAAACACATTTAAAAACCTCATACCCACATTGCAAAACTCAAATATGACAAAGGACTTAAAACAAACAACCGGTCAAAGGAAAATCATTAGATTCACAGGTGTCGCAACCTTGTCTACCCTTTTTATGCCAAAATTAGAAGATTTCCAATACTAATTTATAATCACTAAAAACCATCAGATCAATCATTATAACCACCACCATTAACATGCTATTCTGCCATCAACATGATTATAATACAATTTCTCAATTTCCCATAATATTCACATAGCATACTTAGCATCGTAGAACATTCATATTCACTTCTGTTACACGAGATCATACAAGGAAACAATTAACATAGCAGGGAATCTACTAACCACGCTCAACCGAATCGAAGGATGCCTCAATGATGGGGTCTGCTGCCAACGCGATACAAGGGGGAGGGGGTTTCCACTGCCGTACGCCAATTATGGAGGGAGGTAGGGTTTGTATATGTGTGGTATTATCTTGTTACGTACACCTATATTACAACAACTTAGGGCGGTTCATAATTAGCCAAGTTAATGGGCTCAAGCCCAAGTAAATGGCAGCCCCTAAAATAACTTAATGTGCAAGTGGACTTGAGGTAATGAGTTTATTATATGTAATCAAATAGAGGTATAATTAGGCCGAGGACTTGATGTGCGGCCCGAATAGTGAATGATGTGGTAACCGGTAACCGGCCCAAGTACATGGAATACCGACACGTTACACGTTTTAATAACTAATAACTAATCATAGCAACTAATAACTAATCGTAACAAAGAGTGAAAGAGGAATAACGAGTAATCAAGATTACACGACTAAGCTTGGAAATTCGAGGTTGTCACAGAAGCTCTATGCCAAATTCTCTAAATGTGAATTCTGGCTTCGTGAAGTCCAATTTCTTGGACATTGATGTGCGATAAAGTGTTATATATATTAGGTGTATATTTTAAGCCCTTTTTAACACTTATTTTAGCCAAGTTTTAAATTTATAAAACACGATATTTCACTAACACTAAACACACATATGGGCAAGTGCACCCATCGTTGAGTGTAGTATAGCGTTGGTAAGATACCGAGGTCGTCCAAGGACACAAGAGCTTTTAGTACCGGTTTATCCTCAACGTCTAACCAAAATAAAAGTTTAGAAAAATGTTTTAAACTAAGAAAAATAAAACTAACTAAAATGCTGAAAATAAAAATAAAAATGAAAACAGATAGACAAGATGAATCACTTGGTTCCGACTCGTATCTAGTATAACCTTTGATTATTTCCGCACTTTTGCACATAATTAAGAGATTATCTTAGTTATTGTAGTAGGCCCCTCTTTTGAAGGCGACGTTACCCTCACCCCAGTAGTTTGAGTCAGCAGGGATACAATCCTAAAAGGGTGGATTATTGGAAGATAATGAATTAAGTTATTAATGCAGTATTGTGGTAGGCCCCGCTTTTGGCGGTGACGTTACCCTCGGCTAAGTAGTCTGAGTCAGCAGGGATACAGTCCTAAATAGCCGGGTTATAGTATTAATAGTAGTTAACTTATGAGGGGATCAAAGAGTTTGAACCCCCGCCATCCAATACCGTGAAGTATTGAAGGAGGTCCTACTAAATTTGACCCAGGTCCATTGCAGGACCTCTAAACGCTGAACAATGGCAAGACCTTTACCAAACCGTTCCCTTAACCCCCTACCAGGTAGCCAACATATCTCCATATAGACCGTGGAGATATGAATGGTGAAAATCCTTTATTTTATATAGACAGTAAAATAATGCCAAGACACCACGGACAAACGATAAGGAAAGATCACCTTCAACATAAGTAACTAGTTATTAAAGTCATTAATACAAAACCAAATAAAAAGTGCAAAAGATTAGAAATAAAAAGTATTATACTAGACACTTTGTCTTCACCAAGTGATGTAAGAGACTTAGGCAAACATGGCCTTGATTGTCAAGAACTCTTACGATCAATCTTGGATCCCGAGACGACTCACACACTCTACGATGGACAATGGATGATGGTGGTGGATGATGGTGTTGTGATGGTGGTGGGTGGTGGATGAAGTGTGAGAGAGGTGGTGTGCCAAGGGATCAGATGAAATGAATCCAAGCACTCCTATTTATAGGCTGAACAGAGAGCTGGACACGGCCCCGTGTCCGCTGGGCACGGCCCCGTGTCCGTCTGACACTCTCTCTCCTCATTAATTGTAATTCGCAATTACAATAAATGCGCCTGCTGTACTTTCGACACGCCCCCGTGTCCGTTGAGCACGGCCCCGTGATGGGCAATAGAAGCTTCTATAGGTTTGTCTTTTCTGCTGCTTCTTGGGCACGGCCCCGTGCTGGCTGAGCACGGGGCGTGTTCAGTCTTCTGTTTTCTCTATTTTGCTTTGGAAGGTGCCGTTGAGGGTTCGGGCAGTCCACTAATGTTCCTTTTCTTGTATTTATGTTGGATTTAGCTGTCTTTTTGCTTCTTTTGCGTTTTTGAGCTCATTTAATCCTGAAAATACAAAAGGAAGACAAAAACACTCTTTTTCCAATATTAGCACTAAAAAAAGGGTTAGTTTTATGCCTCATTTGATGTAATTTATATGTTGCATTTTACACACATCAAATACCCCCACACTTGAACTTTTGCTTGTCCTCAAGCAAAACTCTTTAATATGTGGCTTACACTCCCAAATGGAATAGGTAGAAGAGAAGGTTTTGGGCTTGTCGTAGAGTGTCGGGATTTCCAAGATCTTTTTGGGTTTTATTTTTATTTATTTACACTCCTATTCGTAATGATTTATTTAGAACTGTTCATAAAAGAAATTACTTATTTGGGCATAACATGCCTTTTTAAAATTCTATTTATATACAAGTTCACATACCTCGCGGGGAAATCACTCACACTCGGCCGAAGGTGTATTTTTAGTGAATCACTCGAGAGCGGCACGGAACTTATTCCTACCATAGGCTTGCCAAGAAATCAATCCTCCTCCTTTTTAACTTTTATACCTTTGTAGATATCAAGAGGACTTTGTGGGTTAAGGGTTGGCTAGGGTTAAAGGCAGGTGGTTGGGTTAGTGGTTAGTAGAAAAAGGGCTAAAAGCGTAACAAGTGTCGGTTTTCGTATTTTTGCAACTTTTTATTTTGATGAAGCTTTTATTCAAACTAAGTTATTTTTGATTAACTTGTTTGTTTATTTTCTTTTTGCTTCATCATTATCACAATTTTTTTTTTCACGAAGAACCGAACTTGTTACTAAAATAAAGGGTTAAAAATGAAAAAGGTTTTGGTGGATGAAAGGGTTTTTGTTTGGGTGATGAAACGAAAAGGTTTAGGCTCAAAGGGGCTAACTAGGGGGATTTTTGGGTAGGTGGTAAAGGAAAAAGAAAAATAATGGTGTAGAAATGAAAAGGGTTAGTCCTAATGCCTCCATCATTTACTTACTCGGGTTTAAGTTGATAAGGACCGGGAATGTATTGTCATGGCAAGTTCTAGAGTTGTAAGAACCAAGCAGCTATTCACACAAGAAACGAAAAATGAGCATTTAGTCAAATGATATGAAATTGTGTACTCAATTAAAGGCTCAAAACTCACTTTTGTGGGAATGGGTTTTTATGTGATCAAGTATATAATCAAATTTTAAATAAGTTTGCTATGCCTTTTCATAATTTTCTTATGTTGGTTCTTTTTATCACTACGCTATCGGTTGTAAATTTGTAAAAATATAACCTTTTTGAGAACTTGAATTTCCCGAGTTAAACCTAGACAAGTAAAAAAAATGAAATTTTTGAAAAAATTTGGGGTGATTAGCGGTTCCAATAGAATTTTGTGTAAGGCTTGTATTTAGGACTTGCAAAATTCAAGGTTTTAGCATCCCCCCAACACTTAAATTACACATTGTCCTCAATGTGTCCCAAAAATAAATTTTTAGGTTGATTAGATGTGTAAAATAGTGTTTAAAAAGCAAAAATTTGTGTTACTGGGCACTGAACACGGCCCCGTGTTGAGTGGGCACGACCCCGTGTTCAGGTGCCAGTAACAAGAACTTACAGAAGGTGGACACGGCCCGGTGTCCACTGAACACGGCCACGTGTTTGACAAAATTCTGCCGAACAGAAGCCAAACAGCAGGTCTGGGAGGTGAGCACGGGGGCGTGTTGGCTGGACACGTCCCCGTGTGGACAGTCTGAAAGCCTGAAAAACAGGTTTCTTCCTCCGGTTTTTCCATCCTGGCCCTATAAGTGCTGAGGCTTAGCACCCCAAGCCTTGGTTTGTACCTGTTTCAACACTTAATACCACACCAAGCAATACAAACATCCTACATTACCACAGTTAATTGTTCCAAGCATAAAGTAAAAGAAAAATAAAACGGAAAATAAAAGTGTTTAAGGAAAGTAAATTGTTCAACTTCTGGCACGCATGCCACCAATCGTTCGATAGATAAAGGGACTTAAACCTGTGGGCTCGCCATCAACCCGCTCCTGCTCCTCCAAACCCTCTAATCCATATCTTCATCGCTATCATCACCTCCATCCCCATGCCCCGCCATATGCTCCCGGATGCTGCTGATATCGTCTTGTATATCGTTGATGTTGCGTTCAATAGCTCCGACCCGGTGGTATGTGTTGTTGGCGAGGTTGTAGGCGTTCCTGGTACACATAAGGTTTTCCTGCATAAGATCATGTAAGCTTTGAAAATTAGGAAAACCGCCTCCTTGTGAGGAGGATTGACCCGGATCACCATGGGGTGGATACTGGTGGTGGGGAGGTGGTGCGTGAAGAACTAGGGCCTCCTGTGGGTTCCATGCATAGCCTTGCGTTCTTTGGAAACTCACTGTTCCGTCTTCCGCCTCATAGAGTAAGTTCATGGCTCGGCAAATGTGGTAGTCAACTCGTCCCGACCATGGGCTTCTTTCAAAGGCTCTTGGAATTCGCGTGTAATGCTTAAAAAGACGGTACACCCATCCTCCGTAGAAGATAGGCGTTGGAGCTCGAGCAAGGTGGTTGAGATGCATGTTTTTCAACAGGAGATACGGAACATCAAGAGGCTTTTGGTTGTGGATACAGTGGAGGACAACCAAATCTTTCAACCCTACAACACCACTACTGTCGTGTCGTTGGTTTAGAGAGTAGGTGAGGATCCTGTGAATGTAGCGATAGAGCGGATCCCTCAGCTTTGTACTCTTGGTGCTACGAGGGTCGTAGATTCCTTCACCGATTTGAGCCCATGCGGCTTGTCTTTCATTCACCTCCAAGTCTCGTAATCCCCCGGTATTTTCTTCGTTTCCCGATTCCTCTTCTTGATATAGACCTATTATGGCTCCAAACTGTGCCATGGAGATCGAGTACGTTGTTCCTCCACACCGAAATACAACCCCAGTATTGTCAAATGGGTCACACCTTGAATCGAAGTTGAAGGTACTGTAGAACTCCATGGTACATTGATGTACTGATTGAAGCCTAGTGTTTAATGCAACAGCTAGTGGTCCCGTAACGATGTTGTTGAATCGGTTCAGCTGGTTTACCAAGGTTAACAGATCTGTGCAAGCTCTCCTCGGGTACTCTTCGGGTCTTGTTTGGAGAACCTCATACCTTGCCCTTGCATCAAGCTCACTTGCATTGAACCTTGTGAACTTTGCCATCTGAAAGAATATACCAAAGATTAGCACGAAACAGAAATGTTTTCAGAAAAAACTGCAAACAGTGGGCTGGACACGACCCCGTGTCCAGCGGACACGGCCCCGTGTCCAGAGGTCTGTTACTCAAAAACTTCAATTTTCGACCCGGTTTCGAAAACTTGAAAATTTTTGGTCCAATAGGTGCGGTTTCCCCCGAAAATGAAACCCTAAACACCGTTTTTCCCAAAATATCCCGTTTACCTTATCAATTTTGTCTTTTTCGGTTCAAGAACAAGGGTTTTGGGGTTTTTGTAAGAAATCGGGTGAATCTATGAACAATCTAAGTTTATTTACTTCCCCTAACACTAATCTAACTAAATACAAGCAGATTTAGGCAAAAAATTTAGGTTCGATCCGGATGAACATCAAGAACCCTAGATTTTTCCCCAAATTTGTGGTGTATTAACTACATGCAAGTAACTAATCTAACTACTAAGAGTGATAGAATCATACCTTGACGTTGTTAGATCGGTAAGAGACGTTGGAATTTCGTGAAAAATCGCCTGGAACCAGAGCTTTTGTGGGGAAACGGGGCGTGTGGAATGAAGAAACTGTTTTGAAAAAGGGGTTTTATCCCGTCTGCAGCGCGAACACGGCCTCGTGCCGAGCAGTTTTTTTTTTTTTTTTTGTGTGTGTGTGCGCGTGTGAGTGCCCCTTTTCCCATAAGCTATGGTTTAGAAAACTTACCGCTGTATTTTGTCGTCTCAATCGTTCGTAACTTACCAGGCATGATGTTTTTATTCTTCCACGATTTGAAGCGAGATCTCTTCTTCCTCATCCTCAATGAATCCTTGATAGAGTTTCAGCCGTTGGCCATTGACTTTAAATGGTGGCCCATTTCGAGGTTTAATTTCTACTGCACCGTGTGGAAAAATATGGGTGACGGAAAAAGGTCCTGACCACCTAGACTTTAATTTACCAGGAAACAATCGAAGTCGTGAATTAAACAAAAGAACTAAGTCTCCCACCCGAAATTCATTAGGTTTAATATGTTTGTCATGTAAATTTTTCATTCTTTCCTTATAAATCTCGGAGTTTGAGTATGCATAATTCCTAAGCTCGTCTAATTCATTTATTTGACAAAATCGATTTTTACCAGCAAATTCTAGATCTAAGTTTACATTTTTGATTGCCCAGTAGGCTTTGTGTGCAATTTCTACTGGTAAATGACAACTTTTTCCATAGACTAGCTTATATGGGGTTGTACCTATCGTTGTTTTATAAGCAGTTCGAAAAGCCCATAAAGCATCATCTAATTTATCAGCCCATTCCTTTCTATTTAATCCTACGGTTTTTTCGAGTATTCGTTTTAACCCTCTATTAGTCACTTCGGCTTGTCCGTTTGTTTGAGGGTGATATGCTGTCGAAACCCGGTGATAGACCCCATATCTTGTTAAAAATTTTTCAAGTTGATGGTTGCAAAAATGGGTACCTCTATCACTTATTAAAGCTTTAGGTGTGCCAAAACGAGAGAATAATTTTTTCAGAAATCTTACCACTACTCTTCCATCATTTGTTGGAAGTGCCTCGGCCTCGGCCCATTTAGACAAGTAATCCACTGCCACAAGTATGTATTTGTTTCCTTTTGATGGTGGGAAAGGTCCCATGAAGTCGAGTCCCCAAACATCAAAAATTTCACAAACAAGAATGCCATTTTGTGGCATTTCGTTTTTGGAAGAAATATTACCTGTTCTTTGGCAAGCATCACATGTCTTTACAAGATTTTGAGCATCTTTGTAAATGGTTGGCCAATAAAATCCTGAATCGAATACCTTTCGTGCGGTACTGGCAGCACCATGATGTCCTCCGTATGGACCTTCATGACAATGGCGGAGAATTCTTCGTGCTTCACTACCATGTACGCATCGTCTGACGAGTTGGTCGGCACACATTTTGAAAAGATATGGATCTTCCCAAAAATAGTGTTTCACATTGGCAAAGAATTTTTTTCTTTGATGATGTGGCCACCCTTTTGCGACTATTCCGCTAGCTAGGTAGTTAGCAAAGTCGGCGTACCATGGTTCTTCCTTAAATTCCACCATTTCCAGGGATTCAGTTGGAAATTTTTCGTTGATTTGCTCGTCCCTGGTTGCCTCCAAAGCAGGGTCTTCTAAGCGCGAAAGATGATCTGCTGCGGTATTTTCTGCTCCTCTTTTGTCCTTGATTTCAATGTCAAATTCTTGGAGGAGTAGAATCCACCTAATCAAACGTGGTTTTGCGTCTTGCTTCTTAAAGAGATATCGAATGGCTGCATGGTCTGTATAGACTATAGTTTTAGAAAGAACAAGATAAGAACGAAATTTATCAAAAGCAAATACCACAGCTAGTAACTCTTTTTCAGTTGTTGTGTAATTTTCTTGTGCATCGTTAAGTGTTTTACTAGCATAATATATTGGGTGGAAATGCTTTTCCTTTCTCTGTCCCAAGACAGCTCCAACTGTAAAGTCACTAGCATCACACATGATTTCGAAAGTAAACTTCCAATCAGGTGCTATCATGATAGGCGCATTGACTAGCATTTCCTTTAGTGTTAGAAATGCTTGATTGCAATCCTTGTCAAAGATGAAAGGAGCATCTTTTTCAAGTAATTTTGTTAGAGGCCTTGAGATTTTTGAAAAGTCTTTGATAAACCGCCTATAAAATCCGGCATGCCCTAGGAAACTTCTAATAGCTCTTACGGAGGATGGAGGAGGTAACCTAGAAATGGTATCTATTTTGGCTCGGTCCACCTCCATTCCTTCGCTTGAGATCTTGTGACCGAGTACTATTCCCTCCGTTACCAAGAAATGGCATTTTTCCCAATTAAGGGCGAGGTTAGTTTCCTCACATCGGGAAAGCATTCGTTCAAGGTTATCGAGGCATTGGTCGTATGAATCCCCAAAGATAGAAAAGTCGTCCATGAAGACTTCCATTGTCTTTTCTATCATGTCATGGAAAATGGCTACCATGCAACGTTGGAATGTTGCGGGGGCATTACATAGACCAAACGGCATGCGTCGATAAGCAAAAGTTCCATAGGGACATGTGAAAGTTGTCTTTTCTTGGTCTTCGGGTGCTATCGGGATTTGAAAGTAACCTGAAAAACCATCCAAGAAACAGTAAAATTTATGACCGGATAATCTTTCTAACATTTGATCAATGAAGGGTAAAGGAAAATGATCCTTTCTTGTTGCTTCATTTAATCGTCTATAATCTATACATACTCTCCATCATGTGACGGTTCTTGTTGGTATTAATTCATTCTTTTCGTTAGTAATTACCGTCATACCTCCTTTCTTTAGAACTACTTGGACGGGACTTACCCAAGGACTATCGGAAATAGGATAGATAAGTCCGGTGTCAAGTAATTTGATGACTTCGTTTTTAACCACTTCTTGAACATTTGGATTTACGCGACGTTGTGGTTGTATGACTGATTTGTAGTCATCATTCATCAAAATTTTGTGTGTGCACATAGAAGGACTAATTCCTTTTATGTCAACAAGTTTCCAAGCTATTGCATTTTTGTGTTTTTTCAAAAGATTGATTAGTTTTTCTTTTTCTAAGTTATCTAATTTAAACGAAATAATTACAGGTAACTTACCATCTTTGTCTAGAAAAGCATATTCCAAACCTTTTGGAAGTTCTTTGAGCTCAAGTGGTGGGTCTTTAGGAGACTCCTTATTTGGTTGCTCGTTTCGATCAAGAACTTTAAAAGTTTGTTCTATGGCGACCTCTTCTTCATCAAAGTGGTCAATCTCTTCACTTGTATCGGGTGGTTCATCTTCATCTTCAATTAGGGGGTCATTATTTCCGAATGGATATTTCATTGATCGTTCGAGATCGACACTTCTTTTAAATGCCCCTAATTGAAGAGGTAAATTATTGAACTTCCGGTTTTTCAAAGCTTCGTGAGTTTTTACAAATGGTCGTCCCAACATTAGAGGAGCGTCATCGAGGATGACAAAGTCGGCTGGGATTACCATTTGATTTGTTTGAACCAAAACATCTTCAACTATACCGATTGATTTTATTACTTTCCGATTGGATAGAAAAATGGGTATTTGAAGTGGAGAAAAATCACTAATACTTAATTTTTCGAAAATGTAGTTAGGCATTATGTTAACACAAAGATCTTTATCGATTGTGACATTACTAATAAACGAATTTTGAAAGAAACATGGAACCGGTGTAATGTTAATTTCAAATGGGTCTTCTTTTATTAGCGAAGTTTGATCATTAGTTAACTTAACACTTACCGTTTCGTCAATTTTAGTGTTAGTGTTTAACTCTTTTAAAAACTTAGCATGAGTGGGTACTAAACAATGATTTTCGAAAGAAGGTGTCAAGAGATTAATTTCTTCAAAATTAGACTCTTCTTGGATTTTAACGTTATTTGACTCACCTTTTTCGTTGCTTAGCTCATGTGTCGGTTTTTCACTTATTTGTTCTTCCATTTTTTCATTTTTAGTTATCTCTTCCCTTTTTAATTCTTCTCTTGCGCGGGACTCCTCTTCCCTTGCGCGAGCTTCTTTTATACATCGATCGATAACTCTAATGTGTTCTAATATCCTATCGGTCACTTCGGTTATAGAAAAAGAATCATTATTTTCTAAGCTTGAATCCGGTTGTTCGACCCTTTGTTCCTCATAATACCCATATGAAGTTGATGGTTCACACCATTGTCCTTCATTGTAAGCATATGATGGATAAGGTTCGTAATTTTGTTCTTCATAATACTCATATGAGGTGGGTTGTTCACACCAAGGTTCCTCATAATAAGCATATGAAGGTGGTGGCTCATATCTTGGTTCCTCAAAGTATGAGTAAGAAGGCTCATACCTTGGTTCATCAAAATATGAGTATGAGGGAGGAGGTTCATACCTTTGGTCTTCATAGGATGTGTATGAAGTTGATGGCTCGTACCTGGGCTCCTCATAGTAAGTGTATGAATTGGATGGTTGATACGAGTGATTATTTTGAATCGAACGTGTATTACGACAATTTGTGCAATAATTACCCCTATAATCATCCTCATCATAGGTGTAGTTGTAACCTCCTGAGTATTGATCCATAAGAATCACTCAGCAGACCACAACTGAGTCTCGGGACCAGAAAATGAAACAAAGATTGAAACAGAAGGCTGGACACGGCCCCGTGTCTGGTGAACACGGCCCCGTGTACAGGATCTGTATCTGGGCGTTTTAATTAAAGTTACTGGTCACGTTGAGCACGGGGGCGTGTTTAGCGAGCACGGCCCCGTGTTCAGACTCTGTATCTGGGTATCTATCTAAAAATATGCAGCACGGGGGCGTGTTCAATGAGCACGGCCCCGTGTTCAGGCTACTGTAAATGCAAACTAAACTAAAATGCAGAAAAATGTGCGCGCGTTTTGAAAAGGTTTTGAAAAACTGATTAGGCCGTCGATTTTAAACTTTCTCAAAATCCTTGTGTCCCCGGCAGCGGGGCCAAAAACTTGATGTGCGATAAAGTGTTATATATATTAGGTGTATATTTTAAGCCCTTTTTAACACTTATTTTAGCCAAGTTTTAAATTTATAAAACACGATATTTCACTAACACTAAACACACATATGGGCAAGTGCACCCATCGTTGAGTGTAGTATAGCGTTGGTAAGATACCGAGGTCGTCCAAGGACACAAGAGCTTTTAGTACCGGTTTATCCTCAACGTCTAACCAAAATAAAAGTTTAGAAAAATGTTTTAAACTAAGAAAAATAAAACTAACTAAAATGCTGAAAATAAAAATAAAAATGAAAACAGATAGACAAGATGAATCACTTGGTTCCGACTCGTATCTAGTATAACCTTTGATTATTTCCGCACTTTTGCACATAATTAAGAGATTATCTTAGTTATTGTAGTAGGCCCCTCTTTTGAAGGCGACGTTACCCTCACCCCAGTAGTTTGAGTCAGCAGGGATACAATCCTAAAAGGGTGGATTATTGGAAGATAATGAATTAAGTTATTAATGCAGTATTGTGGTAGGCCCCGCTTTTGGCGGTGACGTTACCCTCGGCTAAGTAGTCTGAGTCAGCAGGGATACAGTCCTAAATAGCCGGGTTATAGTATTAATAGTAGTTAACTTATGAGGGGATCAAAGAGTTTGAACCCCCGCCATCCAATACCGTGAAGTATTGAAGGAGGTCCTACTAAATTTGACCCAGGTCCATTGCAGGACCTCTAAACGCTGAACAATGGCAAGACCTTTACCAAACCGTTCCCTTAACCCCCTACCAGGTAGCCAACATATCTCCATATAGACCGTGGAGATATGAATGGTGAAAATCCTTTATTTTATATAGACAGTAAAATAATGCCAAGACACCACGGACAAACGATAAGGAAAGATCACCTTCAACATAAGTAACTAGTTATTAAAGTCATTAATACAAAACCAAATAAAAAGTGCAAAAGATTAGAAATAAAAAGTATTATACTAGACACTTTGTCTTCACCAAGTGATGTAAGAGACTTAGGCAAACATGGCCTTGATTGTCAAGAACTCTTACGATCAATCTTGGATCCCGAGACGACTCACACACTCTACGATGGACAATGGATGATGGTGGTGGATGATGGTGTTGTGATGGTGGTGGGTGGTGGATGAAGTGTGAGAGAGGTGGTGTGCCAAGGGATCAGATGAAATGAATCCAAGCACTCCTATTTATAGGCTGAACAGAGAGCTGGACACGGCCCCGTGTCCGCTGGGCACGGCCCCGTGTCCGTCTGACACTCTCTCTCCTCATTAATTGTAATTCGCAATTACAATAAATGCGCCTGCTGTACTTTCGACACGCCCCCGTGTCCGTTGAGCACGGCCCCGTGATGGGCAATAGAAGCTTCTATAGGTTTGTCTTTTCTGCTGCTTCTTGGGCACGGCCCCGTGCTGGCTGAGCACGGGGCGTGTTCAGTCTTCTGTTTTCTCTATTTTGCTTTGGAAGGTGCCGTTGAGGGTTCGGGCAGTCCACTAATGTTCCTTTTCTTGTATTTATGTTGGATTTAGCTGTCTTTTTGCTTCTTTTGCGTTTTTGAGCTCATTTAATCCTGAAAATACAAAAGGAAGACAAAAACACTCTTTTTCCAATATTAGCACTAAAAAAAGGGTTAGTTTTATGCCTCATTTGATGTAATTTATATGTTGTATTTTACACACATCAGACATGTAGTTAGCGAACGCGGAATCCAAGTGGACCCCGCTAAGGTTGAAGCTGTCATGAACTGGCAAGAGCCAAAGACGCCTACAGAGATTCGTAGCTTCCTGGGATTGGCAGGATATTACAGGCGTTTCATTGAAAATTTTTCAAGGATTGCTGCACCCTTAACTTCCTTGACTAAGAAGAAAGTAAAGTTTGTTTGGGGCCCTAAGCAGCAAGAATCCTTTGATATCCTAAAGCAAAAGTTGAGCAACGCTCCTGTATTGACGTTACCTGATGGAATCGAAGAATTTGTAGTTTATTGTGATGCATCGCACACTGGCATGGGATGTGTGCTTATGCAGAAAGGAAAAGTTATTGCCTACGCTTCAAGACAGTTAAAAGTGCATGAAAAGATTTAAACCACCCATGACTTAGAGTTGGGTGCCGTTGTATTTGCACTAAAGCTATGGAGGCACTATTTGTATGGGATCAAGTTTGTGATCTATTCTGATCACAAGAGCCTCCAGCACCTGTTTAACCAGAAGGATTTAAACATGAGGCAGCGCCGATGGATGGAAACGTTGAATGATTATGATTGTGAAATCAAATACCATCCAGGCAAAGCAAACGTGGTTGCTGATGCCTTAAGCAAGAAGGAAAGGGTGAAACCCATCCGGATCAATGCCAAGAGCATTGAAATAAAGAACAGTTTGAATGAAAGGTTGTTAGCTGCACAGAAGGAAGCTGTGTTGGAAGCTAACTATCCTAACGAAAAGCTAGGAGTAACTGAGGAGCAGTTATCTCTTGGCAAAGACGGAATACTGAGATTGAATGGACGAATATGGGTTCCAATTTATGGAGGACTTCGGGATGTTATCCTCCAGGAAGCCCATAGTTCTAAATATTCTGTTCATCCTGGAGCTGATAAGATGTACCAGGATCTAAGGGCAAACTATTGGTGGATAGGCTTGAAGAAGTCTGTAGCCACCTATGTAGCTAAATGCTTGACGTGTGCGCAAGTCAAAGCAGAACATCAAAAGCCGTCAGGTTTGCTACAACAGCCTGAACTTCCTACGTGGAAGTGGGAAATGGTAACTATGGATTCTATTACCAAGTTACCAAAGACAAGGAAAGGAAATGATACGATATGGGTTATAGTTGATAGACTGACTAAGTCAGCACATTTCTTACCCATCAAGGAGACTTACAGCTCCGACATGTTAGCCCAGTTGTACGTGGATAAGATTGTAGCTTTACATGGCATACCTGTGTCTATTATCTCTGACAGAGATACTAGATACACATCCCATTTTTGGAAATGCTTCCAACAATCTTTGGGCACGCGCTTAAATTTCAGTACGGCTTACCACCCTCAGACTGACGGACAGAGTGAGCGTACCATCCAGACATTGGAAGACATGCTACGTGCATGTGTAATTGATTTAGGTGGTAGTTGGGATAACCACCTACCATTGATTGAGTTCTCCTACAACAATAGCTACCATACCAGCATTAAGGCTGCGCCTTTCGAGGCCTTATACGGTAGAAAGTGTAGAACGCCCGTTTGTTGGGCGGAAGTTGGAGATGTCCAATTATCAGGACCAGAGATAGTCTTTGAAACGACGGACAAGATTGTCCAGATTCGTGACCATCTCAAGGCTGCCCGAGATAGGCAGAAGAGCTACGCAGATCCAAAGCGTAAATCTTTTCACTTCGAAGTAGGTGACAAAGTGTTGCTTAAAGTATCACCCTGGAAGGGAGTGATGCGATTTGGTAAGAAAGGCAAGTTAAGTCCGAGATACATAGGACCTTTCGAGGTTATCAAACGTGTCGGATCAGTTGCCTATAAGCTAAACTTACCTGAAGAGCTCAGTGGTATTCATAATGTATTCCACATCTGCAATCTGAAGAAGTGTTTCGCTGACGAATCACTGGTCATACCACATACAGATGTTCATATAGATAAGAGCTTAAAATTTGTGGAAAAATCATTGTCGATTGAAGATCGACAGGTTAAAAAGCTTCGAAGGAAGCATGTGCCTATTGTAAAGGTCAAATGGGATGCACGTAGAGGTCCCGGGTACACGTGGGAGGTTAAGTCCACGATGAAAGAAAAGTACCCTTATTTATTTCAGTAAATCTCGAGGTCGAGATTTCTTTTAAGGGGGTGAGGATGTAACACCTCGAAAATTCACGTCCTATAATGTGTTGACACGTGTCATACGTTTGAACGTGTGAAAGAATGTTATAAAAGGATTTAAGTTGACAATTATGGAAAGTATGTGAATATACGGGTTCTAAATGTCAACAGTGAATAAATATATTGTACATTAACCCTACATGATGCTCATACCTTCAAACGAATAAATCATGGATCATACGAAGCTAAATATGAAAGAAAGTGAGAGATTACAAACTACAGGGGTTAAATGTGTCAACATGTTTAAGTTATACCTCTGAGTGACCTTTTGACAAACCCGAAGCTTTTTAACGGTTAATTATGCTCACTAGAATGCACGACATAAATTTCATAAAGTTTCGTTATCGTATGAGAAAGTTATGATCAAATTCGTATGCGAGGGGTTAAAAGCGTCAACGATGAAGTTTAGGACTTTTCGGGTGACAATAAAGTTAACCGAGGACTAAACAAAGTGGGTATATGTCTTGAAGCCCTTATAAGTCAATTTGGAGGGTTCAACGTGCAAGAAATAAAGTCGTAGCAAAGTTTCCAAGAGCCAAGGACCAATGCGTAAAAAATCAAAATTTCAGATTTGTGCAGAAGGGGCCTTGCGCCACGTGACGGCCCTGGGGGGGGGGGGGGGCTACACGTGCCGCGAAGGCCTATCTATTCCGAAAACTTTGGGTTCTTGTCTGCCTTTACCATTTTAACCGACTTATGAACGATTTTCCTCATCTTGCACGACCCCTAGGCAACCCCTAGACACTTAGGGACATCTGGAAGTGATCCATGGCCATGTTAGACTTGTGTGTCAATGATCCATGAGTTCTTGAGCACTATATAAGGCCACAAGGTTGCAACCAATTCTTCACACCTTCCTTCAGCATTCCTGATCATTTCTGGAGCTCCAAAGCAGGCTCAAGTGATCACTAATCGTGCAAAGCAAAGGACTCTAGTAAGTATGCTTAACCTTTCTTAGTTAAGTTTTTGCTTAGTTTTATCTTAAAAGTCAAACCGTCGTAATTAACGGTTGACTTAGCGCTTAATCACTACTGGTCCGGTGATTAGTCGAATTGAAAGTAGTTATAAGTTGGTAATTATGTGGGTAATAAACCCTTAAAAGGGTTCCCCTGATTCCCACTCTAACTAGGTCAAATGTCGGGTCAAACTTGTTATTAAAAAGTCAACAGGATCCTTAATTTCTAATTTATGCATAATTAGCAATGTAGAACACATACAACCTGTTTGATCATTAATATAACTTGGTAATTAGTGTAACAGCATGTCTAAACATGTTCAACCCGACATATCTCTGTTTAGACCCGGTTCGGAACCGAAAGTCGCAAAGCTTTGACTTTTGCTTTGACTTCAGTTCTAACCCGTTTTGGTATGTTTTAGAAATTCCTTAGAGCTTTAATTGGACCAGGTTACATGCTAGTATAACCCTCTGTGATTATACACCTTGGTTCATTAGTTAACCAATTAATATGCATGATTCCGTTAATTGCTCATATGTTGACCATTATGCCCTTTTCACCTTAAAACGTGATTTTTGAAAATGTAAAAGTGTAGAAACCTTAGTTACTGAATTATAAACTTGCACCCAAAACTTGACATCAGTTTGAGGTGTAGATTAAGAGTTATGCTCATTAGCGTAAATTAAAAGCTTTTTAGCGATTAAACGACATAATTAGCGTATAGCCTATTTAAACCCACTTTTTGATATCAAACTCTTTACCCACTGATATAATATATTATTTTGGGATTTTTGAAGATTTTTAATTAATTTTAGGCTGAGCATAACTTAGGGTCGTAAGCATGATTCGGTAATTGTCGGTTTTGCCTTTTCGGGCTATAAAAAGAGTTTTACATATCTTTTTGACCCCAAACCTTTTGCTACTGATCTTATATGATAAATAAATTATTTTAAGCCTTCTGGAATAATAAAAATATCAGCTTTATGTATAAAACCCGGAAATGGCTTCTAATCGCCTTTTTAAGCGTTTTTAACGCATAGTATGTACTAGAACTATTTTAAACATACAAGGGTTGATACCTACTGATATTTTAGGTAAATTATAATATTTTAACAGTAAGCAAAATTTGTTAAACTCAGACTTCAGTTTTGAGCTTTTCGGCTTATTGAATTTACCAAAATGCCCCTTCGGTGCATGGTTTGGTTATAATTCATAAATTTCACATATATACTTTACCCTACTGTTATAACTTATTAAATTGAGTATTTTTGCTGATTACATCAGACCTGTAACTCAGATAAATACTTAAACTCTTTTATAACCTTGTAAATGACCAAACTACCCTCACGGGGCATAGTTTGTGTTTAAATTCGTTTCGGGCATAATAAAAGACATCTTACTGATGTCACAACATATTTGAAGCATATTAACTTAGGAAACCTGAATATGGCTCTCATGAATACCCGTTACGCTTATTACGCGTTCGGTTCGATTTATGTAACTAGTTTACATAAATTAGCCGAAGCGGGTCAAACCTTATCGGTTTTATCTCAAAATCCAGAATGTGTATGAAATACCCATATTAAGCAAGTCTTCAAACTTTTCGGGTCTAAATCACATTCTATCCGGTCTTCGCTTAATCGTGCGTACGAACCGTATCTTTGAAACTAACCGGTCTAAGCTTAAGCTTAATTAAAGACCCGTTAGGATTCTAATAGGTTATTATAAACCTTCGTTCCAGATTAGGAGGACCAGTAAAAGCTACTTGCATTTGCTTATTGTGATTATTACATTGCTCAGGTAAATACTTTTAACTTATTTTCCCTATACGGGCTTGGGGTACGGTATATAAAATACCGCTTGGTCGGGCATTAAATATTCCATCGTTTGGTGGTTAATTGAATAATTTGATCGGCCCGTTTAAATCATTTTGTTTACTTAAAGCCTTTGGGGGGTTAATGACCATGTCCCGGATATCCTTGGCATCATTTTACGAAATGGCCACGACCTAAGCGCGGAGTGTAGGCGTACACTCGTCAGTGCATAAATAGTTGATGTGGTGTGTCTATTGATCTTTAACCCGGCACGATCCGGGCTACTGAACGCATAAGGAACATGTAATTCTTTTACAAGATTATATATTTAAATGATTATCCCAAGTTATAAAATGTTTATGCCATGTTCATCCAAACCAATTTTTAATCATTTTTAAAATGAGTCAGTTGATTGTATTTACCAGTGTAAACTGACGTATTTTCCCAAAAAGATTAAATGCAGGTACTAAGCGTAATAGGCTGGATTCTCTCCTTAGCATCAATAAAGAGTCTCGCAAGCTTAAGATGCCTATCGTCTGTTGAACTACTGTTTCCTATTTATCTCGATCCGTCTGTGGATAAACTTTCAACTGTTTGTGATACACGATATTACAATATTTTATTCGGTTGAAATACATCTTTCAATTGCTTCCGCTGTGCATTTAAATATTGTGTTGTTTGACTATTATGTTGCCAACCACGTCACGATACTCCCCACCGGGCCCACCGGTGACATGTGGAAATCGGGGTGTGACATCTGGGCGATAAAGATTAAAAAGCGGATACGGACCGTATGGCCCTAAGCTTACGGTCTGTAAGACCTGTAACTGGGAAGAAAATAGTGGACAGCTGCAGGTTCAGCCGGTTCCACCGCCTTAGATGCACGATTTTCGAATTTAGGGGCAACACCAATGGTATTTCATGCATAGGGGACACCTGGGATGATCAAGAAACACTTGTAGACTCATGTGGAATGATCTTGTGCAATTGAAATCACTATATAAAGAACTTGAGTTGCAACATTTTTCTTGCTCATTTAAAATCATTTCAAAACCCTTCTCTGGAGCTCCCTGGACTTCAAGCAAGGTTTCTTAAGCTCCTAATTCGTGCTAAGAGCCTTTGTAAGCATTCTTAGCCTTCCTAATTCAAGTTTTATTAGTCTAATGACCAAAACTTAAAGCCGTCGTAATTAAGCTTTGACTTAGTGATTAATCACTGATGGTCCAGTCATTTTTTGAATTGAAAGTGGCTATGAGTTGGTAATTATGTGGGTAATAAGTCCTTAAAAGGGCACCCTCTGATTTCCACTCTAACTAGGTCAATTGTTGGGTCAAACTTAATATTAAAAAGTCAACAAAAAGCTATTTTGCAAATAAACTCATAATTAACAATGTAGAAGCCATGAAACCTGTTTTAACACTTATATAACTTGGTAATTAATGTAACAACATGTCTAAGCATGTTCAACCCGACAATTTTGAGTTTAGGCTCGGTTCGGAACCGAAAGTCGCAAAATTTGACTTTTGCTTTGACTTTCAGTTCTGACCCGATTTAGATTGTTTTAGAAATGCCTTAGGGTTCCATTAGGACCATGTTACATGCTAGTATAACCCTCTGAGTTTATACAATGTGGTTCCTTTGTAATCCTAGTTCATTGCATGTTTCCGTTAAGTGCCTAAAATTGACCATTATGCCCTTTTGACATTAAAACGAGATTTTTGAAAATGTGAGAGGACAAAAACCTTTATTACTGATTTATAAACATGTCCTAAAAATTTTACATCAGTTTGAGGTCTAAATTAGGAGTTATGCTCAATATCGTAATTTGAAAGCTTTTTATTAATTAAACGTCATAATTAGCATAAAGCCTATCTAAACCCACATTTTTACACCAAAACTTTTACCCACTGGTGTAATATAATATTTTGGGATTTTTGAAGATTTTTATTTATTTTTAAACTGATCATGGCATAGGGTTCTTGCTTTGATTCGGTAATTGTCGGTTATACCCTTTTCGCTAATAAAATGAGTTTTACATAACATATTGATACCAAATATTTTGCTACTGATTTTATATGATAAATAAAATATTTTAAGCCTTTTGGGCTGATAAAAATCTCAGCTTTCCTTACATAACCCAAAAATCACCGAAAACCGACTTTTTACGCGTTTTAAACGCATAGTATGGGTTAAAACTATTTTTGACATATAAGACTTAATACCTACTGATGTTTTAAGTAAATTTTTATAGTTTAACAGTAAGCAAAAGTTTTGAACTCAGATTTCTAAATTTGACCATTAAAGCTTATGTGAAATTACCAAAATGCCCCCACGGTGCATAGTTTGGTTATAAATGATAAATTTCACATATACGCAATACCCTACTGATATATCTTATTAAGTTAAATATTTTTACTGATCTTTTAGACCAGAACCTCAGATTAATATTTAACCTCTTTTATAATCCTTAAAATGACCAAAATACCCCTACGGGGCTTAAATTGATTTTAAATCCGTTTTGGGCATAATGGAAGGTATCCTACTGATATCACAACATATTTAAGGCATATTAACTTAGGAAACCTGTTCATGACTCATTTGGTTACCCGTTAAGCATTTATCGCGTTCGGTACGGTCTATGTAACTGGTTTGCATAAATTAACCGAAACGCGTCAAACCTTATCATTTTCACTTCAAAATCCAGAATGTGTTTAGTTTACCCATATTATACAAGTCTTCATACTTTTCGGGTCTAAACCACATTCTAATCCGGTCTTCACTTAATCATGCGTTTTGAACCGTATACCTTTCTTTAAAACTAACCGGTCTAAGTTTAAATTTAAGTAAGACCCGTTAGGAATCTAATAGGTTAATTAAAACCTTCGTTCCAGATTTAGGAGACCAGTAAAAGATATTTGCACTTGCTGATTTGTACGGCTGGGATAAATTTGTATAATTTGCTCAGGTAAATACTTTTAACTTATTTTCCCTTATACGGGCTTAGGGTACGGTATATAAAATACCGCTTGGTCGGGTATTGAATTTTAATCGTATGAAGGTTAAATCATTGAGATAACCCGTTTAATCTGTTTTGTTTATTCTAAGCCTTTGGGGGTTAATGACCATGTACTGGATCTTCATTGAAATGGCCACGACTTAAGCACGGGGTGTAGGCATACACCTGCCGGTGCGTATGTAAAAATAATGTACCCACCTGTTCGAGAATAACTCGTTGTGGGATATATTATGTGGTGTGTCTATTAATCTTTAACCCGGTTTTTAACCTAGGCTACTGAAAGTATAATAAACATATAATTCTTTTACAAGATTATTTTTAAATAATTATCCCAAGTTATAAAATATTATTTATGCCTTGTGCATTTAAATCAATTTTCTTAAACATTTTCAAAATGAGTCGGTTAATTGTATTTACCAGTGTAAACTGACGTATTTTCCAAAAAGGCTAAGTGCAGGTACTAGGCGGAATAGGCTGGCTACTCCTAGCATCAATAAAGAGTCTTGCAAGCTTAGATGTTTATAAATCTGTTGAACAATGTTCCTTTTAACTTGATCCGCCTGTGGATCTCTTACAACCGTTTTTGTAATAATTGATATTACTTTCATTCGGTTTGTAATGTTATTATCTTTCGACTTCCGCTGTGTATTAAACTGTGATAAATTGTCTATGATGATATCAACTACGTCACGATACTCCCCACCGGGCCCACCGGTAATAAGTGGAAATATCGGGGTGTGACATATACATGCCTTGTTATGCTTAGGTTCATGCTAGAATACATACTACTTGTTAACTCGGCTTAAACAATTATAGTGCTATAGGAGTAGCACACCACCCGACGGGGTTTTGTTAAGTCTTTATTCTATAACGGTCTCGTCACTTTTGTGTCGAGGGATGCTAAATACTAGTGGACACTAGAGTTGACATATTGTTATGCATGATAGATTGACCTTGTATACCAATTGCTATGTTGGATTGAAAATACCTTTTCATACATATGCCACGAGTCTAAAACTAGTGTACTCGCCAATACCTTTGTATTGAACTATGATTTTAAAACATGTTGCAGGTTTAGCGATGATGTTGATGATGCATGGAATCTAGTAGGATGCTTAGATACACACTTTAAATTTTGTATTTTATTTGTATTGTATTTCATTATTCATGTTGTATTTGTTTCAAATCCTTGTAATTGACTCTTTAGAAATGAAATGAAAATTTATCATTTAAATACTTGTCACAAATAGTGTTATGAAGTCTCTTGCAATCTATTTCGTCTCACTCCGATGTTTTCGCCATCGGTTGGGGTGTGACAGATTGGTATCAGAGCCATAACTATAGGGAATTAGGAAAATTGCCATGCTTTTGACCTAGTCTATAGTTAAGCACCAAAATTCGACCATACTTGCTTCACATGCTACTTTTATGAAATTTCTTTACATGTTATTCTTGAAATGTCTCTTACGTGTTATTTTCTTAAAATGCTTTATGTGCTTATACTTGTTATTATTATTTTAAACATAAGTCTTTTACTCATTTATACTAAATTGGAAACCACTTGTAATACACAAACAAGACGACTTCACCAAAATAGGCGTGAAACCCACAATTTGGTGAAAGACTCTCAATCCAACTATTCTTTTTACACGAAATTCGCCACCAAGTTAGGAGTGAGATCCTCACCTTGATGGGGAATTTCAGCTTTCAAATTCTAGTGGACCCTCGTCAAAGTGTTGAAATTAAATTTTGACCCGACGAGTACAACTACACTTAGGATACGAAATCATCAAGTTAGGGGTGAAACCCGCACCTTGTCGACTAGTTCCACTCCTTGAATTTTTCATAAATCCCACCAAGTCTCAAAATTTTGATTGATTTGGGACATGTAGTAACCGGAACCGTTAACCGACCTGTCGGCGAGAGTATTCCACCTATTAGGCCAAATCATGCTCCTCAAATTCGAAAGACTTTTCGACCACTTTGGTTAGTCAAAGTTCCGTTTTGGAACCATCCCAAATTTTAATCAAACATGTGTTTCTATTATTTATTTTATACGATGCAATCTTTCAAATTCGAATTTACTTTCGATATTTTCTTCTCACACACACATCATACTAAATCTTTTTAATACATTTATACCTATACATGATTTCAAAACGTCACTCAATTTTGTTTACATTCTTTATAACGCCAAAATGGAGACATATCATTGAGTTAGGAGTGATTTCCTTACCTTGATGATTAACTCCACTCCTTCTTTTCTTAAAACGACCTCACCAACGAGTTAGGGGTGATTCCCTTACCTAGGTAATCGTTACCAAAACTTTCCTTCAAAATACTTTATCAAGCAAACACAATCATGTTTCATACCTAAATCATTTATCATTTATCGAAATACCCACTTATATCAATTCCAAAATACATTGTTTTATCAAACGTACTTCTTATCCTACAATCTATTTTCACATAACTCACATACACGAAATTCTTAATCATACCTTAAAACGTTTTATTTCCCGAATTTCAAAACCTTATGAAATGCTACCTATCAATTTAATCGGTCCAATGAATCTCTGGCCCATGAACTTCATATTCAACTTAATCACTAAAAAACGCACACGTTATATCATCATACTAGAGACTTCCATTCTTAATCGAAATCAAACCAACATTTCTCAATTACTTATAAGATCTTATAGATGTTATATGATCGTTTTACCAAATACTCTTTTCAACATCAATAAATCATTTGTTAAAACTTTTAACAATCACTAAGTCCTTTTGCTAAATTTCTTTTCTAAGGATCCTCATTTTCACAAGAACCTCCTAAATTCATAATTTCTTGTTTGATGAAACGAACTTACTTTTATCGAAAACCTTTTTCCTACACCAATTTACAAAACACGTGGGCAAGAAGACTTCATGGGGACCGACCATCTTCAGATTACGTAAACTCTTTTAAAACAAAAGTAGCATTTCCATTCATTACAAAATACATTATGCTTAACCAATGAGTACTTTATATCCTCTTACATATACAAACTATATTCTACCCTTCAAATCAAGCTCAATCTAATTTTGATTCGATAAACTCAATGTTTCGTTTAAACAACTATACATGCATATCATCATACGCATTTTAGACGATATCTCGCGATAACATCATTCATATCGTTCGTATTTACATACTCAACTTTTTGAATGCTTTTATACGCTTAAATCCGCTATGTCCCAACGTACACTATATACGTAAATTTTATTATTCGTACCTACACTTATACGTTTTATGCTTATACTTATACTCATACTACTCGTACGTTTTATGTTTATACTCATACTTACGTGCATATTCATACTTAAACTTATACTTATGCTCATACTTTCATTCATACTCATGATTCATACATTCGTACCCGTACGCGAGCGTAATCTGAGTGATTCGCTTACATGGGTCCCATACATACTTAAGCATGGACTTGCTTATATACTATATTCTTATACGTACACATTCTTATTTTTAAATTATGTATACCCTGATTCATACACAACTAGTACAAGCTATGCGGATCATGCGACGATCAAAATAATCGCGGGTGCACACGGGATTATAGTGAAAGGCGTATGAAAACCATAGAGCGTACTACTGTGTATGGTAAGACACGGAACGTAACATGACATCGAATAACGAGACGGACATAACATGGTCAAAACATGGTGGATACGCCGCTGGTACTTCCTATATATAAGTGTTTTCACCATGTTACCAAACCTTCATAAAACGTGCCATGAGAAATTCGGTGTTTTGTAGACCTATTTAGACCCAATACAAAATTTACCAACTCACAAACGTATTGCTAAACGCGCGATATCCGATTATCCACGACGAGACCTCATTCTTAACACATCGCTTTCGTTTGTCCAATACACATACCATTCTTATACTCGCATTCTTTTATTAGATCGATCATTCACTCTTATACCTCCAATATTCTCTGTTATTCTTTGTCTTTTATACAAACCTTGTTTACAATCAATCGGTTTAATTGTTCGAACCCTAAAATACTTTCTTGCTTTGAAACTATCTTCTATTCATTATTTATGCGCAAACACACTTAGTTGGCCGTTACCTCCAAAATCGTTTTATTTAAAATGCCTAAGTTTCTCGTTTCTCCTCGAAGAACAATTTTCTAAAACTGAGATTTGTTAATGCTCTTTAAAACCAATGAAACTTTTCTTACAAACTACAGTGCAGTCACACTTTTCAACAAAATACATATTTTTTTATGCGAAAGCTTTCCCTCTTAGGTAGCATATTTTAAAATACCTCTTCATTGAGTTATCCAACCTTGTTTAAGCTCGCACGTCTATACACACACATGCACGTTTCACTTATGCTCAATGACTCGAATCATTTTAGTCAAACGAACTCTTTTTACAAACCTATCTTTTCGCTCTTCAAAATTCCATACTTTTCAACACGTCTCAACCTTCCAAGACTCGATTTTAGACAATCATCCTTTTAGCCAAAATTGCCTTTTCAAGTCTATCTCTTGAATAAATTTCGGGACGAAATTTCCTAAAGGATGAGAGACCGTAATGCCTCGCTTTTCGCAGTTTTCCGTTCTTTGAATGATCGTATTATAATTCTACTTTCTGAAAATTGTCTCTCTTGGTAATCGTATTCCATTTTCGAATCATTGTAAATCCGAGATTTCGATTGTAATAAAATTAATATTTTATGTGAAATTCACGTTGTTTATACATTGATATATGGATTCGTTTAATACATGATTCCTGATTCTCATAAACGTAGTTTTAACTCGCAAACAAAGTGATTACGTAACCTTGAACCATTGTTTATGTGCAATACTTTCTCGCAATACATAATCCATGATCGTATACTTTTTTTATCCCTAAAACATAATTCTTGATCAAGTCATTTAAACATACTTGCAAACATGTTTATTTATCACTTTTTGGCAACTTAAAACATGTCTAATACACATATTCAGCCTTGGAACATGTTGTCTATTCATTAAACAAGTTAAATACATATTATACCTCTCATATACAGCAACTAAAAGTAAAAAAAAAAAAACAATGGACAACAGTCTCGATCGAACAACCCCTTATGGCTGAATTTTCCTTGTCTTTTCATTGTTTAACACCTGAAAACACATGATGCTTTAATGTTTAGTTAACTAACCTAACATATTATAAATTATTCTATACCTAATCTAAATTGTCACAAAAAAAGGATGTTTAGTGGCTGTAACAGCCTCCGGCCGCAAGTCTTAAGACAACAACTTTCATTTTTATTTAATTGCTTTAACCCCATGTGTGGCTGAATTGTTTGTTATTTTAATCAAATTACCACCATCCAAATACATTAAATTAGCACCACTACTTAATATGTATATTATACTTTACAAAACACATACTTAGTGCTCAAAAGCAAACAAAAAATGTAATAAAACATGGCTGTTACACAGCCCGCATCCGGTCGCAATTTTCAGCAGGTTTTAAGTTGTTTTATTATTAATTAACCCCCAACCATCTTAAATACCAACCACTTAAACCCTAATCCTTCCCCATATAAATACAACATATATCTAGCCTCTTTACCACTTTTACAACCCTTAAACATACTCAAAACACTCCCTAAACACAGCTGAGTTTTCAGCAACATATCAGAAAGTTTTTAGCCTTCTAAGTGAGTTTTAACTCACTTCTACTTCAATTTTCCTCTCATTTCTTTCTTCTTAACACTTGGATAACCTCTAGGAAGGTTTTCACAAGTTTGCTTGGGTAAACTAAGGTGAAACCCCACTATTCTTTGAGGCCCAAAGTGCAATAAAAATTCTGCCCGTTTTTGTTTCTTCATATGATTCATTTTTATGTTGATAACTTGAGGGAATCTTGTTCCCATCAAGCTCACAATCAAGTCTATGATTGTGGGTTTGTATTAGGGTGATTACCATCAAAGTTATGAGTTCAAACGCTCACATATTTTCTGTTTTTTTTACTTGACAATCGAATGATGAAAACAAGCACAAGTCATCATCTTCCATATGATGAACTTGTGCCTTGTGAAGTGTGAACAAATGGAAGCCTTGGCTTTCCAAACTAAGTTCCACTCCTTCATTCGAACACTTTTATAACTTGTTAGATTAGATTTACTTTCTTGTTATTCATGACCCTCCCACCATCTTCATGATGGTGTGTGTAGTGGTGAATCATATAATGAGGCTTCAAACCTCCATGCTTGACAATACATGATATTACATGACAATACGTGATTGGACATAGTTTAGGATATATTATTACCATATAAATATACCTATTATTATATAAAAACATGGCTGAGTTTGTGGTGTTAATCAAGCTATGCTTAATCATCATAAACCTAAGCTAACATATCCAAGATTCTAGAGTACTTGTTGTGATTCCAATGGGCAATTTGGGACCCATGAAACCACTTGATATGGTGTCATGAACAAACTCTTAGAACTTAGATATTACTTTCATATATACATACTTTTATTACTTTAAATTTCTAATTCCAATTCTAAACACCCCACATAAATTCCAACACCAAACACACTCGTTCTCCTAATCTCATTACCTCGTCAATACATGGATAATCGGAAGACTTAGCAATTTTGTGAGTACACTTGACCCATTTTCCCTTTTAAATACACTTTGGGTGCAACATGTTTTACTTGTTAAACCGCACAATTCACAAACATGCTTTTATTCATTCAATCCGTATACATGCCTTGTTATGCATAGGTTGATGCTAGAATACATACTACTTGTTAACTCGGCTTAAACAATTATAGCGCTATAGGAGTAGCACACCACCTGACAGGGTTTTGTTGAGTCTTTATTCTATAATGATCTTGTCACTTTTGTGTCGAGGGATGCTAAATACTAGTGGACACTAGAGTTGACATATTGTTATGCATGATAGGTTGACCTTGTATACCAATTGCTATGTTGGATTGAAAATACCTTTTTATACATATGCCACGAGTCTAAAATTAGTGTACTCGCCAATACCTTTGTATTGAACTATGCTTTTAAAACATGTTGCAGGTTTAGCGATGATGTTGATGATGCATGGAATCTAGTAGGATGCTTAGATACACACTTTAAATTTTGTATTTTGTTTGTATTGTATTTCATTATTCATGTTGTATTTGTTTCAAATCCTTGTAATTGACTCTTTAGAAATGAAATGAAAATTTATCATTTAAATACTTGTCACAAATAGTGTTATGAAGTCTCTTGCAATCTATTTCATCTCACTCCGATGTTTCCGCCATCGGTTGGGGTGTGACACGTGTTCTCTGCTTTTGTATTTTCAAACCACATTTCCAATGTATCTCTCCCTAAATCCCTTCTTCTCAATACTCGACATTTGTTCATAAAGGATGTGAGAAAACGGAAGCTCTCTCTGACCCACTTTCAGAACAAATTTTAGGGATATGTGGTTTGCCTTGATGATGGTAATGTCATATATATAATTATGTTTGTTTTGGTTTTTGATTTTTACTAATTGTTTTTTATCTGAGTTATGACTAAATGATGATTGTGAATGATCTGAGCAGATGATGATGATGATGATTGTTCTACAGTTGTTTCCAACATCATTGTTCCAACATCGTTTAAAGTTTTTTTTTTTTTTGCTACTATAATTTTGAAATTTTTAATTTTTAATTTTGAAGTGATCTACTCTAATTCTCGCTTTATATTTCAGTCTAATCACAGTTGTTTGAAATTCATACAATCATCTGCGGGTTATTTTAGGTTTGTGGATTTTAAACTGTTGATATATTCCAGCTCTGTTTTCTTCGAGCGACCGGTGGTAGAAGTATTTGTGGAGTCATAATGGTTTTAGAATATGTTAATATGGATATTGATAGAATCAAATTAAACACAAAGAAAGATTATTAAATGTACAGTTAAAATAATTTTTCTTTTGACTAAATGATGATTATAATTGACTTGGGCAGATGATGATGATGTAGAACCCACAGTGGTTCCTACTAAACGCAAGAAAGGATCTGCTACTATTGTAAGATAAGATTTTATTTAATAAGATATATAAGTAGATTTAGTTTGTTCTTTCCTGCCTTTTTTGTATTAAAAAGAAGTATAAATTTTGGAATTTTGACGTATAGAATGTATACACTTCTGCAGGCTCCAATGATTTAAAGCAACTCTTTATCAAGCAAGTTAAGGATTAAGTATATGAGGATAGGGCTACTCTTCAACAGCTGAAGAAGTGTTTTGATGTACTGCATCTTGGTCTGTTCACGAGAGACCAGGTTTCCAGAAATCTGATGGTGATGCCTTCAATACTTCCGTGGAGTTCATGGCGATTGTCAAAGATATACATTGAGAAGTTCATTACTCGATGGAGTTGAAGCTAAAAGCACTTAATTTTTGCTGTTAGATTCCTAAATTTCTTGGTGTTGTTGTTAGATTTTAAAGTTTCGTTGTTCAGTACTCGATGTAATTGTTGATCTTTTAATCCTCATAATTAAATTTTAATCCTATTAATGTTTGTGGAGCATTTTATTTTTACTAATTTTAAGGTGCATAAGTATTATTATGTAATTTTTAATATCATCTGATTATTGCAGATCGGTATTGATGCAGATGTGAAATTGTCTCTGAGTTGATTAGATTATGTTGATGTTGAATCAATTTCTGTTACTGTATAGATCTGTCAAAGTTAAAGTTTGCCAAAAGAGAACATCTGCTCGAAATCATCATCTGCTGATCTAACGGCTGTTTGACTTACTACTGTTGCCAACATCTGTTGTTGCCTAACAGAGCTTTTTGAAGAATTTCCTCATCTCAATTGCAAATACTCATGCATTTGTTTAGTAGTGATCTTCTGCTAATCTAACGGCTATTTGACTTGCTACTGTTGGCAACATCTGTTGTTGCCTAACAGAGGTTCGCAACATCTTTGTCTGTTGGAGTTGCAGAAGCATGTGTTTACTATGTAGAGTATTGCCGGTCTTTAAATGAAGAGATTTTTTTATTATTTTTTTATGTCAGAGGTTTGAAATTTTAGTATTTTTTTATTATTTGGTAAGTCAACAGTTTTTTGAAAAATTTCCTCTCAATTATAAATACACAACATCTGCTCTTCTAAAATGTCTGTCAGAGGTAAACTCTGCCCAAAGAGAACATCTGATGTGGCATAAGAAAAGATGATGTGGCAGCCATAGAGGCTGTCCAACAAGGCTTTTCTTATGTCATTACTGCATCATAAATCGGAATATATAAATCACTTTAAAATACATTTAATTTCAAACCACTGCTCTATATTCAAATGTCAAAGGACTGGCCCACATTCAAAAGGGCAAACCGCTGCCCATCTCCAAGAAAGTATATCTTAACAGATGTTTCCTTTGGCAAACGTATACCTTAGCAGATGTTTTGAAATTGCCGGTAATTTCAAATTCAAAATGCCTGGGGATATGTAATTTGCAATTAATGCATGTCATTCACTCACTTCTGTCTTATAGTAAAGGCGTCTTATAGTAAATGAAGAGGTTAATTGTAATTATGATAACGTGTTTAATTTTATACTTTTCCCATGGAAACACACTTTTGAAATGTTTTGCATTAAAAGCCTAACCATCGTCGCATCATATTCTTTAATAGTAAGTTAGTCTGACGATGTATTTAGTCATAACCGCCTTAATATGGTATATAAAATACATTGGGAAGAGGCTTTCATCATTACCGCTTTCATCCATCTACTCAATCATCTTCAAAGTTTTTTGTTTATCAACATCATTACAATTTCTTTAGCTTTCAAACACGCATTTGTTCACTGCAAAATGGAAAACATTTTTCAAGTGATTGTTGACGAAATTTTCACAAGGCTCTCTGCAGAAGATATTGGTCGTTTAAAATGTCTTTCCAAGAATTTTTATAGGGAACTATCAAGTCATGCATTTGAGATGATGCATGCTCTCCGAAGTGGAGATTCACTACAAAAGAAACTACTCTCCTTTAAAGACACATCAATTGTCGTTGACAACATAGTAGCTGGTAATTTAGATGTTGTTACAAGCAAAACCTTAAATTTTCCTAACAATGTCCACCCTACCTTCTTACGTATTCTATCGCCATTTAATGGATTGTTGTTAGTTTGCAATGAAGGGATTTGCTGTGAGCTGATCATTTGGAATCCAACTACTAGGCGCTATAAGGTTTTGTCTGATGACTACTTAAATTATATTCATGATCGAAACTTTGATACCGGTGGAATTTATTTTGATCAATCCAATGATCTGAAAGTGCTGAACATCAGATGTTACCGTAATGTGGCTACTGCTCGTGTTTACTCACGACGTCGTAAGTTATGGAGAACAATAAATTTCGGTAGCGTAAATAATTATGGTTCAAGCGGTTATTCATGGTCTCCAGGAATTTATGCTGATAAAACCATATATTTCATGGTTTCAAATTATTGGTATCCACTAGATGAGAGGAACATCGTTGCTTTCGAAGTTCTTTCTGAGACTTTCAGAATGCTTCATTTTCCAGAGAGTATCGTAGTCAACCCTTGCCAAGGGCATTTTTTGACCATCGCAAAGAGGCTGCATTTGATTGTTATTGGAAAGGCTGCTGAGCTAACTGCTGATTTGCTCAGATATGAAGAAGAAGGCTGGATCAAGGTATTTGCTTTCAATAATACTCGTGTAGTTGATTATATAGATAGGCGCCGAAGGACTAATATAATTGAAAACAACAAGTGGCTGATAACAAGCATTTGGGGGGATATGGTTGAAGTTGATCTGAGCAATGAAGTTTTGAAATACCTCCAACATGTTGACAACTACAATAGTCCGAAAGGAGTTTTATTTATCGAGACTACTGTTTCGCCCATTGATTAGAAATTAGTATGCTGTATTTTACTTAATGTTGTTTGCTATTTTGAACTTTGTTTATTATATAGTTACCTCTGTTTGACACCTGTAGTTTTTATATAATTAGTTGTGTTAAAATTATTAACCATGTTTGTTATTTAAATTAATTAAATGAATATTTAGGTTTGAGAGTTTAAAAGCTTGTAATATTGGCAAAGGTCTGTTTAAATGATGAAAACTCTGTTGTTGTGAACAGATGTTTGAAAATAAAACAGTGGTTGATACATCTGTTGACTTTGGTCAATAAATTGATGAAAACAGATGTTTAAAACCAATGTTGGGTTAAAGCAGAGTGTTGTGGAGAAAAATGTGGTTGAAACCCCTATTTGGTTAAAACGGTGGTTTAAAACCACTGTTGGGTTAAAATAGTGTTTTGTGGAGGTTGAAGGGGATTGTAACGACTGTTGGGTTAAAATATTGTTTTTTTTTGGAGAAGGAACATGCTTGAATGCAAATGTTATTTCGTTTACAAAAGATTAATAATTGTATATTTTTGTATTTTTTATACTCTAAACTTTAAGTATTTAAGGATGAAGTTGAAGTTGGGGGGATATGGTTGAAGTTGATATGAGCAATGAAGTTTTGAAATACCTCCAACATGTTGACAACTACAATGATCCGAAAGGAGCTTTATTTATCGAGACTACTGTTTCGCCTATTGATTAGAAATTATTATGTTGTATTTTACTGAATGTTGTTTGCTGTTTTGAAGTTTGTTTATTATATAGTTACCTCTGTTTGACATTTTCATAATTTATATAATTAGTTGTGTTAAAATTATTAACCATGTTTGTTATTTAAATTAATTAAATGAATATTTAGGTTTGAGAGTTTAAAAGCTTGTAATATTGGCAAAGGTCTGTTTAAATGATGAAAGCTCTGTTGTTGTGAATAGATGTTTGAAAATAAAACAGTGGTTGATACATCTGTTGACTTTGGTCAACAGATGGATGAAAACAGATGTTTGAAACCACTGTTGGGTTAAAGCAGAGTGTTGCGGAGAAAACTGTGGTTGAAACAGCTATTGGGTTAAAACGGTGGTTTAAAACCACTGTTGGGTTAAAATAGTGTTTTGTGGAGGTTGAAGGGGATTGAAACGACTGTTGATTTAAAATATTGTTTTTTGGAGAAGGAACATGCTTGAATGCAAATGTTATTTCGTTTACAAAAGATTAATAAATTGTATATTTTTGTATTTTTATACTCTAAACTTTAAGTATTTACCGACTGACGTATCTATTTATAAGTCTATAAATATAACCATATTCATCATTTATATTTGTTATGCATGGTTTTCTAAGAAACCACCCGTGTTTGCACACGGGTCTTACCTCTAGTATATTATTAGAGTGGAAATGACACCCATAACATGATAACTAAAAATTCACTAATCAAAAGTTGCCATCTCATTCCACCTAATTCTATTACATGACCACAAAACCACTTGAGTTATTTAAAAAAATATATATATAAATTAAGATAAACTAAAAACAACTTTGAAAAAAAAAACAACAATAACAAAAAAAACCTACAAAATAAAATTAAAAATACTCTTCAGTCGGAAATAGGAATATTCTATTAGTCAACGAGATATTACCGGATCAATCAAAGAGATATCGAGATATTACTGGATAAATCAAAGAAAAATCAACGGATCATTTGTATTTATGTATATTAATTTCTGTATTATTATGTAATAGTGTTTCCTAGAATAGCTCTAGGTTTGTTAGGATTCTTCTTGTATTTATACCCTTCATTTCTGTCAATATGATCATCAAGCATTATCATAGTTAACATGGTAATCAGAGCTTAGGTTTTGTCTCACTACAAAAAAAATCTTCTCTTTTCCGATTACGGTCTCCTTTGTTTCTTTGCTTCTCTTGTTCGGCTATTGTAGGATCGTTGTCGGACCCGAAATGAGTCGATCAGAGGTATTCTACTCAAAATGAAAGGCGGAAACAGACATAATGAGTTGAATTCAGCTAGATCTTCACTTAAACTGTCTTGTATATTGATTCTGAAATGATTACAATCCTGAAGACACTTCGACAGAGCTTCGCTGTCGGAAACAAGAACATTACCTCTGATATCGCTTGAACAGACCTAATACCTATTTATAGAAGTCTGATGTTGCTTGAAACAGCCTCAAGCGAAACCTAATACAAGCGAAATCACAACAAATTTATTCAAGCGAAATAACAAAGATTAATTCCAAGCGAAATCTCATGTTTGACATCTTCAAGCGAAATCAACCATTTGACTTGATTTCTTGATCTTTGTGCCATGAGCAATGCAAGACTCGATACAAGATGAAATCAGCAGACGTATGCACTAACAGACTCCCCCTCGGATGTTGACGAGTCTTAAGTGTCGAGTCTTCAACGTCTTCAGTCTTTATCAGTCTGAAAATGTAAGCATCCTCAAACTTTATCTCTTTCTCCTCTTCAGCATCAACAAATTCTTCTTGAACAATCTTTACTTTGATGTCTTCAGACTCCCCCTCTCGTTATGCTGGGATCGCAGTCTGTCTCGTTGAAATCACATAGTCTTCAGGTATCGGAACCTGACTCTCTATCAACTATCCCAAGATTACCTAGCTCTTATCCTGCACATTCTTTACCCAAAAGTAAATTTCACAAAATTAACAATTTACAAATTTATCTATAAATTTCCTCTTCAAATTAATCCAGAATGATTTATCAATGATAGAAACCTCAGATGACCATTTGTAAAAAAATTTCAAATTTTTAGATTAAAACAACTCCCCCTCAAAACATACTCATCATGTTTAGCACTTGGAACTTTGAAAATCAGCTCTCCAACATCAGTTGTCGAAAATATTTTTGAATTTTTCAAAATTTATGCTAAAACACACTGAAAATCTTTTTGGATTTTTCAAAGATAATGAAATACAGTAAAGAAATATTTACAGACAATATTTTTTTGAGTTTGTGTAAGAGGATCATATCAGTTTATGTGACAAATCACCAACACCGTTAAGCTTTAAACATTTTAAGTTCTAAACGATTCACTTAGATTGTTAGTATACTGATCCACTTTAAATTCTCACACAAAGTTCAACTGTTTCGAGATATGGAATTAATATCTTAAGAACTTAAACTTACTCGCGTGTCCCACCTCTTGAATATACTCCCGTATCCAGATCCCAATATTCAGTCTTACAGGTGAGTATACCACAGATGATATCTGTAAAGGGTTAAAATGCGAAACCGTGAGAGCTCAGGTCAGAACTTCCGTTCAGCAGAGAGATGACGGCTCGACTTTTGGTGTGTCCCCTTTAGAGGATCTTTTTTACAACAACAATGATTATCAATTTTATTGTTTCATCATTTTTGTTGAGGGCGGCGCTCTATTTCAAGCAAGCAATAAAGTATTTTCCGGGGACTAGGCCATTGCTTCCGCATTATCAGAAGTCCCGGGATAATACCTCAGATATTACTGAGTATAAAGACCTAGTATCTCAGAAAGAGGGATCTTTCAAACAAGATTTCGGGGGTTACCCATATATCCAAGAGATGTTCCCCACGATATAAGCAAGTTTGAATTTAGGTTTATATCTCGTCACAATCTACTAAATGTGCAAAAACCTACTGGCACATCATCAGTGAGACCGTTTATCACATTTTAACTTTCCATTTCTTTAGCATGCCGTGATCGTCCACTGATGTACTATCATTTCCTCTTATTTGACACAAAACTCATTTTTGAATTTTATCATGTTTTTGCCTTTTTTAAATTTTCAAATGTTTTTGGATTTTCAGAAATTTCTTACTCCCCCTAAAATGCAAACACATTTAAAGGAAATTTGAAAACAAATTGTACAAGAAAAATTGACAACCGATATCGAATCACTTCAATTCGCCATCCACTTGGCATAAACAATCAGAACTCCCCCTTACAACAAAATATTTTCCCATTGTGATCTCAAAACACTTAAGTTTGTTTTAATCAAATGGTTTTTCCGGAAAATAAATTTTGTTGATTTTAAACCACTTGTAGATTAGGGATTCATTCATCACATTGTTTTTCAATCACTTGTAGGAAAATGCAAGTACAACTTAATGTCCTTGATTTACCACTTGTCAGTGAAAACCTTCTCAATCACTAGCAGGTTCACTTGTCAACTATAACCACTTGAAAATCAAAATATAACAATATAATGATATCACCTGAAAATTTATCAACTGTACCACTTGTAAGATTATTAACCAAGAAAGATGCCGATTCCTGCTCCACGCTTACCTACCTGGAAGCTCCGGCAAGTCCAGATTTTTACTTATGAAAAACAGACATCGAAGCTTCACCAAACTTAGATGTTTCTTCCTCACCTGCACTTGGGGTGTAAGTTGCCTTCTTTGTTTCATAAAACTCTTTTACCCCTTGCACTTTACCTTCAACCATTTTCCCAAAAATCTTTTTAACGTTTCCATTAAAAGCTTTCTCAACATTGAATTCTTTCTTCTCAGAATAAAACTGATTCGAGATCTCAACTTTTCCAACTTTTGGTTTAAAATTTTCAGCCCTTAATGGTGGAAAATGAACATCATCCATTGGAGGTACTGATGTTTCCAGTATTATCTCAACCTGTGGCTCCTCTAATTTTATGGAATCAGATTCATCGCCAGATTTCTCATAAAACTTCTTAACAACCCACATTTGGTTGTCATGTTTAGCTCTCTTTTGATAAAAATGTGACTTTGAACACTCACCAACTTCATAAGTCGAATTTTCAAAAATTTTGAATTTCTCAGTTGGTGGTTCATGTTTCTCAACAACTTTTCCTTTAAGTTTTTCAGAAACTCCCTGTTTTGTCTTTGCATCCGACGAACAATTCCATGCAATGTGACCAACTTCATTGCATTTAAAACAGATTCGAGTATCCTTTCTGTGAAAAACTCCAGTTCCTATTCTCTTTCTCTCAGCAAGAAACTCCTGGTTTGATTGTCTCCAGAAAGGTTTCTTCTGTTCTTCCTCAGCACTCCCTCCTGCAACAAATGTCATTTTTGATTTAAAATCTTGGACATATTTTTCATTTTTATAATTTTCTGGTGGAATAAATCCTAAACCTTTCTTTTTGAAATTACCATTATGGTTTGGTTTCTTTTGAAAACCAGAACCAGAACTGTAACACTTTTTCTTGTTTAAACGTTGTTGAACTCTTGAAGTGTATTTTTTAGGTTTTTCAGTAAGATTTACATCTTTTATTTCAGAAATATTGATTTCTGTAAGTTTGAAAACCTTTTTGATCTTTGCAAAATTAACACTTCTTATTGGAAATTTCTCATCAGAATATAATTTGTCTGAATCAATCAATGTATATGCCACTTTGATTGCTTCGTCATTCAAATTAGATTTTAATAACATGAATTCTTTATTGTAAACCCGTTTAACCGACGACTTTGAACTGTTGATCGACGAACTCGAACTTTTGACGGACGGAATTAAACACCCAGACTCGGACTTTGACTTAGACTTTAACTCCGACTCTTCATCTGTATCCAACACCTGATCGACCACCTTTTTTATTAACTCGGACTCATGATCAGTGTCAGACGATGTAAAAACAACATCAATGTTTTCTGGTAATTCATCAGTTATGTCGGACTTTTACTTTATATTGACCGCTTTTTCGACTTGCTCCTCATTCGGTTTTCTAGGCGAATACCCTTCCCAAATCGGAGGCGGACACTTGTTATAACTAACACTCTGTTTCTTACCAGTATCCTTCTTCTTTGGCTTCTCGTCATCTTTAAATGCTTCAAAACCTGCAACAGTTGGATAAATTCGATCAATGAGATAATCAGAACTAGAATAACTCTGTAATAGACGTCTAATTCTCTCATTCTCTATCTTTTCTGTCTCCAACTCCTGCTGCAATTTGGCACATTCCTCAATGTAATGATTTATGGCCTTCTGCTTTGTCATCATCACAGCATTCATCATGGTTAACGCATCTTCTCTTTCAGAATTTGTCTTTTGAAGACCAATTACTGTTCTGTTTAGCACATCATACGATTCTTTCACATAATTGAGATTGAACAGTAATTATTCTTTCATCTTTTCTTGCTCAATCAGTTTCTCATCTTTTGCTGCACATTCCTTGCAAGATTCTGAACACTTTAAGCAAGGCTTGATGACTTCCACAATTTTTTCAACTTCGATGACTTTCTCAACCTCAATCACTGATTCAATTTCAGTCACCTTTTCTGCTTTAACTTCTTCATTTTGAACAATCTCTTCTTTTTGATCAACACTTTCATTCTTCATTTTCTTTTGTTCTTGTGCAGCACGTCTTTCCTTTAGTTTCTCCAAGCGATCTGCAAAATAGAATTGAAAACTTTCAGGAGATAGATGAGCTTTTGCAACATTAATATGTCTTTCTTCCTCATCATCACCACTGTCATCAGTTGGTGATTGATCAAAATCTATCACTTTTTCAGAACTATCATCTGAAGAACTAGAATCAGATGGTGTTTGATCAAAATTTAATGTCTTTTCTGAACTATCATCTATAAAACCAGAATCAGATGATGTTTGATCAACAACAGGTACTTCCTCTGAGCTTTCATCGGATGAAACAAATTCTTCTTCTTGATTCTTCTTATGAACACCAATTGCTTTCATCCATTCAGTAAACAAATCATGTTCTTGAACTATCTTTGCAATGAAAGCTTTAAAATTCCCATTCTCATCCGCAAACTGATCCCAGCTGAACCCTTCAGCTAACTTTTCATCATCTTGGTTTATTAGACATGCTTTACTATCAGCTGATATATATTTATCCCAACTGAAACCTGGAGCCATTTTCTCATCATCTTGATCAATGATACCAGAATAAGCTTTCTTATTTGCATCTTCGATCAATTTCCCATGAGCAGTTTGTGTTTCCTTTTGTTGATATGGTTGATGAGCAACTTGTTGATATATGACTTTCCGATAGTAATCATCTTTTCCAAAAGGATTCTTTGCTCCACTAGCTTCTTGATTTTTACATTCTCTCTTGAAATGACCCTTTTCCCTGCACCGAAAACAAGTAACTTTAGATTTATCAAAACCCAAAGTAGACACATGTGCATCCAAAAAATCATTTCTCCCTGTGATCATTTTAAACTTTTCTGCTCTCCTCAAGACACTAGCTAGACACCATTTGATGTCCATGAGTTCCATCTCTTCAGCATCTATCTGATCGTAATCCTCTTTGTCAGCATAGGATTTCCGATCCTCCCTGCAACCAAACCTTCATAGGATTGTAGCACAGTTGCAAGTAACGCCATGTGATCTTTTGCAATTTCTTCAGAAAAACTTTGACCATCTGGAAGATTCAATGCAATGTTGCACTGTATCACACAACCATTTCCACTTTTTGAACTTTGAGAATGAAAACTTGATGTTGGACTCTTTGGATTAACACTTGGATATGAAGAAAATCCACTGCTACTGTTTGGATTTTGTTCAACATTTTCTGATGAGTTTCCAGCACTAAAAGCAGTTTGAATCTTCGGACTCTTTTCAACCTCTTGAACATTGCCTTTGTAATACATTTTCACATCTTGTTGATTACTTGGATTATTGATCCTTGCAATCTTTTGCTGTTCAAGATCTTGACCTTCAATCTTCTCGATGAACTGAGATATTGTTAAACCATCATAAACTCCGGTGTTCTTTAAGATCATCAAGAATGTACCCCACTCTTTCTGAGGTAAAGCATCAGCTAATTTGTCTACCCATTCTTCACGATCTTTGGTTATGCTTAACAACGACATGGAACGAACTAAGTGACAATATCTTTCAACCAGTTTCTTTGTATCTTCTCTTGGCAGACTTGTGAATAGATCAAATTCTTTCTTAAGCAGTGCCTTTTTACTTTTGATCATCTTCTCACTTCCCTCAAATTTAATTTTAAGAGCATCCCAAATTGATTTTGAAGTTTTGTCATGTTGAAGCAATACAAATATGTCTTCTTTAATAGCTTGCTGCAGTAAACTGATCATCATCTTTTCAGCTCTGTACATGTCTCGTTCTTTGTCATTGAATTCAGATATTTCTTTTTCAACTTGCAGATCAGTATGTGGTATAACATACTTCTTCAAAATACATTCCCAAGATCTCAAATGGTTTGCTTGAACCCAGTTCTCAAACCGATCTTTCCATCCGTAATACTCCTCAATGCTCATTAGTTTCGGGGGTTTTTGTGTAGTTCCAGTTTCATTTTCCATATTCATGTTTTGAGCAATGGTAGCCGGAGTAGTCGGGGATGTATCAAATGCGTTGTAGAATTCTTCACTCATGATTAGGTAACCTTTTTCACACTACAACAAAAATGGCTTTTTAGGACCTTTTCTGTGGGACACTTGTAAAAGAGGGTCCTAAAAAACTATTTAATAGGACTAATGAACTTTTGCGGTCCTTTTATAATATACTCTACTAAACCGGTGTCCTAAAAAACTATTTAATAGGATGGATGATTTTTTGGGGTCCTATTATCATATAATTTAATAGGACACTTAAAATGTAGATCCTAATAAATTACTTTATAAGACAATTAATTGTTAGTGTCCCATTATGTGGTACTGTATTAGGACAGTTGATCATCTGGGGTCCTATTATAACATAACTTAATAGGACACGTTGTAGTTAAGTCATAAATGTTCAGTGTTATACGACCCTTTCTAGTCGAAGTCATATTAGAACTTAACTTAATATGACACTTGATACGTGGGTCTTATAACTTTAAACTTTATAGGACACTTAATCATTGTTGTGTTATTATAATACACCGTAATAGAACACTTGATATTTTAGTCATAAAACATTAGTTTTATAGGACGCTTATTCACTAGAGTTTTATTATAATATAACTTAAAAAGACATTTGTCACTTGGGTCTTATAAATTTAACCTTTATAAGACGCTTAATCATTGTGGTGTTATTATAATACACTGTAATAGCTAGGGGTGCAAACGAGCCGAGCCCGAGCTCGACCAGGCTCGAGCTCGAGCGCGTTTAACACATTAAAGCTCAAGCTCGAGCTCGGCTCGATTCGAGCTTTATTTCTAAAGCTCGAGCTCGGCTCGGGCTCGACTCGTTTAGTATTTATTAATTAATTTATATTAATTATAATTATTATTATACATATAATTTAGTTATTTTTTATATTTACATAAATGGTAATTATTATTATATAAATATATGTTTAATATATTAATAAAAAATATATAAACAAAAAGCTCGATTAGGCTCGCGAGCCGGCTCGAGCTCGATAAGCGAAGCTCGGGCTTGGGCTCGTTTACTAAACGAGCTTGTTTTTAGGCTCGAGCTCGTTTAAGCTGGGATCGTTCGAGCTTTTTTTCGAGCCGAGCTCGAGTAGCTCGGCTCGTTTGCACCCCTAGTAATAGCACACCTGAATTTGAGTCATAAAACATCAGTTTTATAGGACACTTATTCGCTAGAGTTCTATTATAACATAACTTAATAGGACACTTGACACTAGGGTCTTATAACTTTAACCTTTATAAGACGCTTAATCATTATGGTGTTATTATAATACACTTAATAGGACACTTGATATTTGAGTCGTAAAACATAAGTTTTATAGGATGTTTATGTAAACTGTCGTATTTTTTGATACAAAATGTCCTAAATTTGGATCACAAGGGAATTTTTATTCCCTCCTAATTTCTACTAAAAAATTAGAAACTCCCTTCCATTTTCATTCTTTGAATTCCCATCATAATAGGATCTCAAACTATTCAATCCTTCATTCAATCGATGACATATTTTCTGCTGGCACAGACTTTGTCAGTTTTTTTTTATTTTATACGGGCCGTATAACAGTATACGGCCCGTATACACCATGTGTAAATAAGTTTTCCCATGTGTTAATATTAGGACCCAAATTTAATTCTTCTTTACAATTTTTTTCACTTTCCCTCCTATTCCCCCCCCCCCCCCCCCCCCCCCCCCCCCCACGTAGTTTTCCCCAAATTGATTTCAAACTCCCCAAAATTGAGCGCACACATTACGATCTTCACTCATTACTTTTAGCCCTAATAAATCGGTTCTTCTCTCTGAAATTGATTCCACTTTCCTGCTTATGTATAACTTTAATGGACAAAGATGATGACTGCGGATACCGCGGTGGTGGTCATAGTGTCGTCGCTTGTAGATGGAGGTTCAACCACAATGATTCTCGATTGGTTTTGCCTCCCTTCACCCTCTATCGCACCAGTGCTTCTCCACCATTCACTGCACTGTCATGTTGGCATTTAGGAGGTAAGTTTTTTTCTGTTTTTATTTACTCGTTACGCCTTTTTGCATATTGGGAAATCCACGCCTCTTACGGTTTTTGTTGTTGTTTTTGATAGCAAGGCTTGCTATCCTTAAGGCCAAGGGAAACTTACATGATTGGCTTCTTCTATCACCATCCATGTATTGCAACCCATACTTGTTTTACTTTTCAGTTACTCACTACATACAACATATATACATACGTATACCAGATTATGTGAAGAATCATGTTATTTTCAAGTTCTGACTATGTTTCATGAGATGGATGCTAATAGTGCAGTATTACTTAAATGTTAATGGTGTTTGCAACACATCTTACAAATTGTTGGTGAATGGTTTTTAAAATGTGCAGTTGGATACCTAAAATGAGAAACTAATGGACAACTTTAGACTTTGCATTCAAACTACATGTCTGTCTGAGGGCTTTATATTTTCAAATAGGTTAGAAAATCTTGCTTTTGTTTCCCATCTCCTTTAAAGCGGTTCTTTTTTGTCTTGTAATAATTTAATGATAAGAAACAAGTTAATGTGTGGGGAAGAATACTTGGCTCTATAGAGAAAGCTTTTGTTGTGCACTAACAAAAAACAAGAGGTAAAAGATGCATTATCCCTTATAGCCGAACTGACAAAAATATTGGTGAGGGACTACCTGATTTTCATATTCAAAACCTGATATACCTTAATTGTTCTACCTGTATTGTAAACAAGCTGGTTATTTTATTCAGGTATTAGTTATTTTCAGGAGTCCTATATGCTATCGTTAAAGAAATCATTGATACATTGGTAACATTAGAACCATATGTACTATAAGAAATCATTGATACCTTGGTAATATATAATATATCCCATACCCAGGAAAACAAAGCTGCAAAATTGACCTGTGGCGTTTTTCAATCTTGAAGTTAAAGATGCTTCGTAGTTGAGCTTGAAGGTTTCCAAAAGAAGTAAGTCAAGATTTAACCTTTTTGGCTTGATTTTGATTTTATAAATTGACTATTTTGTGAGTTTTGTATCTACAAATCAAGGAGTTGAAAAACAAAAAAATAAAAAATTCAGAGTAGAGCCCCAAATTGTTTTACTTTGCTTTGATTCCATTAATCTGATCCGCCACTGCATATTCACTAGATATCGTCTTCGCAAAGACTATGCTACTAGACTGGTTAATGTTATGGAGTATGAGGAACATGAGAAACGAGCATGGAGTGTTGATTTCTCACGTACTGAACCTACAATGCTAGTATCTGGTAGTGATGATTGCAAGGTACTTTGCTTTTGGTGGGGATGTGTACTTATTTTTCTTCTGGTTTCTTAATGCATTGCATAATATCCAACAGGTAAAGATTTGGTGTACCAAGCAAGAGACAAGTGTTGTTAATATTGACATGAAAGCAAATATTTGTTCAGTCAAGTATAATCCTGGATCTAGTTATCACGTTGTAGTAAGTTTTTACACATTTAAAAGCTTATCTGTCTGTATACATTCATTCGCTTATTGGCACCTTGCAGGTGGGTTCTGCATTCGTTATGATGACCTCAGAAATATAAGTCAACCATTGAAGTAGTAGTGGATATCAGGTATATATTTTTCTATAAATGGCTATTGAACAACAAAATATAGGTTTTCTATAGTATGTTGAATGAATGCCTACAAGTTGTTTGATAAAATGTCTGAGTGAGTGTTGAAAACACAGTGGTCTTCACAATTTAATAAAGACAATGGCGGCATATGTAGATGTTGTTTGCTTAGAACAATGATACAAATAACTTAGATTAGATGATGCAATAGGGTATGTTTCATCAAATGGAATACTAATTGTTATTGTGAATGTTACGCATGTATATAGATGATGCAATAGGGTATGTTTCATAAAATGGAATACTAATTGTTATTGTTTAAATCGGTTCAAAGTAGTTGACATTGTATTAGATCATTTTTGTTGAATAGGCAAAACGTGGGATTGACAATGTGGAGTAGGGATGAGCACGATACCCGTTCGGTACCGAACCAGTATCGGTACTGAAATACTGGGAAAATTGGTATCGGTACCGGGCTCGGTACTGGTACCAGAATACAAGGAAAATTGATACAGGTACCGAATATACCGGTTCGGTACCGGTGTTTTATTATTTTTCAATCGGTACCGGGCTCGGTACTGGTACCAGAATACAAGGAAAATTGGTACCGGTACCGAATATACCGGTTCAGTACCGGTGTTTTATTATTTTTCAGATTTTTTTTTTATTTTTAAGAGTTTTATTGGATTTTTTTTAGAATTTTTAGAATTTTTTTTATTTTTTAGAATTTTTTTTTGAATTTTATAATTTTTTTGTTGGACCATGGATCGGATCATGATCCATTTAAGTTGGATAATTAGTGGATCGGATCATGATCCGATCTATATCCATCCATTGACAAGCCTAGTTTCAACTAACAATGGTTAGTTTTGTTAACTAGGACCATTGGGAAAATATTTTAAAAACGTGGGATTATTATGTACCAAGAGTAAAGGTGGGATTAGTGTGTATAAGATTGTAAACGTGAGATTATTAAAAACCAATTTTCCTTAGTTTTTCTATAAAAATGTTAGCCTGCTAGTGTTAAACGTTATTAATTTTTTTGTAAAATGATTTTTTGCAATATTATGACTAGAGTTTAATAAACATTTGTTGAAAACTAAAATCTAGGTCGGAGATGAAGTTTTCCTCAAAAGCATTCTAAACTCTATCGAGACTCTAGCAAGAGGAAAGGTCCAGAGCTTGGACCTATATGATCTAGTTGGTGGTACAGAGATTGGACCAGAATGGTGTGAGGTAAACGTTCAAGTACCAATAAAATGATCTAGTTGGTGGTACAGAGATTGGACCAGAATGGTGTGAGGTAAACGTTCAAGTACCAATAAAATGATCTAGTTGGTGGTACAGTGATTGGACCAGAATTGGTGCATCCATCGCATGGCTCTATCCATTCATCTCGGTATGTATTTGTTAAACTTGTGACACAAATAATTTTAATATCATAGAACTTAATGCTTATTCATGGATGGTTTATTTGTAGGTAGTCCATGAGGATTGAGGACGCATGATGACTCAAGATTTTATGCTTCTTATTTCTTTAATTGCTTTTAATTTCTTTGTTAAATGTTAAGACTTTAATTTAGATAATGTTATAACTTATTTATGGTTAGTGTTTTTGTTATGAACATGCTTATTTGAAATATAATGAAGTTTTATTTCTTTCATTAGTTGATGTTATACAATAACTATTAGGATGTTATATGTTGATGGTCTGTTTATAAAATTGGTTTTATAATCTTATTTTGGGATATTAGGACCATTTTCTTGATATTAAAGTAGCTATAACGTTACATTATAAGGGTCCTATAAATTAATTTTTAAGGATGCTTGTATGTGTATCAAAAGATTAAAAGTAGGTAATCACATATTAGAACATTGTAAAAGTGTCCTAATATGTTCTTTTTAGGACGCTATTTAAGTTTTCTATAGTCATATTATGCGACCATAAAATTGGTTTCATAATCTTATTTGATATGTTAGGACCCTTTTCTTGGTACTAAATTAGCTATAATGTTACATCATAAGGGTCCTATCAATTAATTTCTAAGGTCGCTTGTAAGTGTATCAAAAGATTAAAAGTATGTAAGCACATGTTAGAACATCGTAAAAGAGTCCTAATATGTTTTTATTAGTACACTATTTTGGTTGTTTAAAGACATTATGCAACCATAAAATTGGTTTCATAATCTTATTTGAGATGTTAGGACGCTTTTTTAGTTCCGGGACTTATTACGACCCCTTTACATGAAACGCTTTTACCGTTGGTCCTATTAAATGAAATGTCCTATAAGATAGCATTTTAGGACGCTTTTGCGCGTACTAAAAACCCAGTTTTCTTGTAGTGTCACAAAACAGGTACTTTCGAGCGAAATAAGATCTCAAGCGAAAACACCCTTCAAGCGAAATTACCTGTACAACAACTTTTCAAGCGAAATCAAAATAATTTCAAGCTAAATCAGAATGATTTTCAAGCGAAATATCTTCACAAGCGAAATCAGTTGTAATTCAAGCGAAATGACTTATTTCGCTTGGAATTCTCAAACTTGTTTAAGCGAAATTAGATGGTACGTTCAAGCGAAATAAAGTTTTTAGTCCGTTTTTATCTGATTTAGTCCGAATTTTGATATGATTTTCTCAAGGGTTTGTTAAAACACTATTTCGCTTATGCTGTGAAAAATTCAGGCCATTTTAACCGTGAAAAGTTGTCAAATTGATAAAAGAAGGTGTAGAAGTAAGAAAAAGAGATGAAATCAAGCTGAAAACTGCAGAACTCCTCCTCCTGAGCTCTGATACCACTTGTAGGATCGTTTTCGGACCCGAAATGAGTTGATCGGAGGTATTCTACTCAAAATGAAAGGCGGAAACAGACATAATGAGTTGAATTCAGCTAGATCTTCACTTAAACTGTCTTGTATATTGATTCTGAATTGATTACAATCCTGAAGACACTTCGACAGAGCTTCGCTGTCGGAAACAAGAACATTACCTCTGATATCGCTTGAACAGACCTAATACCTATTTATAGAAGTCTGATTTCGCTTGAAACAGCCTCAAGCGAAACCTCATACAAGCGAAATCACAACAAATTTATTCAAGAGAAATAACAAAGATTAATTCCAAGCGAAATCTCATGTTTGACATCTTCAAGCGAAATCAACCATTTGACTTGATTTCTTGATCTTTGTGCCATGAGCAATGCAAGACTCGATACAAGACGAAATCAGCAGACGTATGTACTAACAGCTATGACAGACAAAGATGCAAAAAACTCTGGATCCAATTCCGGCAAACCCAACACCCCTTCGCTTCACCCGGTATTTACGGCTTCTAATATCCAACACAAAGTTCGCATGTTGGATGGTTTGAAGGTCACATATTCATCGTGGGTTAAACTCTTTCAATTAAATGCCCGCGGATACAAAGTCCTCGACCACATCGACGGGACTTTACCTCCACCCGAAACCGACCCTAACCACGATACATGGCTCGAAATCGATGCTATCGTCTTACAGTGGATTTACTCCACCGTTTTCAATGACCTCTTGGGTCGCATTCTTGATACCGGGTCCATTGCCCTCGACGCGTGGAATCGTCTCAAGAAAATCTACCTGAATAATAAGGGTCCCCGTGCCGCTTCCATCAAGAAATCCTTTACCAACCTTACACTGAAATCCATGCCTTCTTCGCAAGATTATTGCCAAAAACTTTGGGAACTCGCTGCCCAACTCACTGATGTAGATTAGCCCGTGTCCGAGAGTCGTTTAACCATCCAATTCGTCAGTGGTCTTCCACCCGAGTTCGATGTCATTGCTGCCCAGTTACATCAGTCTCTCCCACCTTGGGAGGATGCCATTAATCTCTTGGATGCTGAAGAATACCATCACAATGCTCGTCAAACCGATTCATCTGTGGTTGATGCCACTGTCCCTGATACAACTCCATCGGTTCAACAACCGCCTCCTCATCGTGAAAACAACCAGCGTGGCCCCCACGCTACAACCAATGACGACTAAGAGGCGGCGGGTATCGCTCATCCAGGAATGAAGGTCAACAACCTCCAAGCCAATACTCAAGTTCCTCCACTCAACAGTCTGGCAATTCATCAGACCGAAATAAATCTGTTCCTTGGGGTCCCCCACAGCAATGGGCTTCTCCACCTTGGTGGGCCACTACCACTCCTCCAAACATGGGCTGGGCTCCTCCGCCATGCCCTTATCCTACACAAGCCGGATGGGCCGGCTCATGGCAACAAACTTCTTGGTAGCCCACTTCCTCAGGTTTTCAAACTAGGCCCAACAACAACAAAAACAAATCGGCCAGCACCTCATCCAAATATGATCTGTAGGCTCACATAACGGATTTTGATCCCCTTTAACCGACTGACATTGGTCAAGCATTTCAGGCTCTCGCTGTTGTTCAAGATGACCCAAATGGGAATATGGACATCGGCGCGTCGAATCATCTAACGGATGATGAAGGTATATGTTCTAACTCTCCATCGTTTACTTCTATTAAATCTATTTTAGTTGGAAATGGCCAGAAAATGCCAATTCTCGGATCTGGTCACGCATACTTTCCAAACCAACAAAACAACCTTCACCTAAATAACATCCTTTATGCACCCCATGTTATTAAAAACCTTATCTCAGTTCGAAAGTTTACAACCGACAACTCCGTATCCATTGAATTTGACCCATTTGGCTTTTCTGTGAAGGACCTGAAGACTAGGAAGCACCTGAGTCGTCACAACAGTGATAACCACCTTTACCCAGTCACTGCCCATGCTCAAGTTACACCAAATGTTTTTGCTGCTTTTGCTCCCGAATCATGGCATGATCGGCTAGGCCACCTGGGAGTTTCCATCATTGATTTTCTTGCTTCAAGTAAATTTATTTCATGTAATAAATCTAGTCGTCTATTTTGCAATTCTTGTCAACTTGCAAAACATAAACGATTGCCTTTTGTTTCTTCTATTTCCAGTACTGTTTTACCCTTTGATATTGTGCACTGTGATTTCTCGACATCTCCCATTGTTTCTAACACTAGTTACAAATATTATTTGGTATTAATTGATGATTTTACCAACTATACTTGGGTTTTTGCGCTTCATTACAAATCTGAAACCATCATCAAATTCACCAAATTTTATACCTATATCAAAACCCAATTCAATCTAACCATAAAGTCGTTACAATATGACAATGGTGGTGAATTTAATAACCACCAATTCCATTCTCACCCATGCTTCCATTCCCACAACCTACTGGGTAGAAGCAATCCACACTGCTACCTACCTTCACAATATCTTGCCCACAAAGTTACTTAACAACCATACCCCTAACGCTGCCCTTTACTTACGCCATCCTACATATGAACATCTTCGTGTGTTCGGATGTACTTGCTTTCCCAACCAGTCTTCCACTCTACCTCATAAGCTCGCACATCGCTCATCCCCGTTCGTTTTCCTCGGATACCCTCCAACTACCACGAATACCGATGTCTCAACCCTGCCATGGGCAAAACCATTTTTTCCTGCAATGTTACTTTCGATGAGACAACATTCACATTTTCCCAATCTCATACACCTTGTGATTACTTTCCTCTTGAAATCGACCTATCCAACATCATGTTCACTCATCCCACCTCATTCTAATCACCAACTGAACCAACTACACCCCACAATTCACATCCTCAACATAACCCACACAACAGCCCATCTTTTCACACACCTATGACCCAAATACCAAACCCGCCCAGAATATTGCTTCCGCACCCTCTATTACTTTTCCCACTCAACCGGCCCACTATACCGACCCACCAACCACAGCCCACTTCAAACCCACAACCGCCAACTCCCAACCGTCGACTATACCAGCCCAACCCAACACCCACAGAATGACCACCCGCCTAAAGGCCGTCATCACCAAACCCAAACAACCAATGAACCTTCACACAACCTCTCACCCATCCATCTCACCAGTTCCTAAATCACATGTGTATGCGTTATTGGATCCGAATTGGAAAGTGGCTATGACCGATGAATATAGATCATTAATGGAAAATAAAACTTGGGAGTTAGTTCCATGGCCTACTAATGCACCCATCATACGGTGTATGTGGCTTTTTAGACACAAATTTAAGGCCACTGGGAACTACAACGATACAAGGCATGACTAGTTGTTAATGGAAAATCGCAACAGGTGGGTATTGATTGCTTTGAAACATTTAGTCCGGTTGTTAAACCGACTACCATCCGCACTGTTCTAAGCCTTCCTGTGTCCCGCCAATGGCCTATCCACCAGCTTGATGTCAAAAATGCATTCTTGCATGGTGATCAACTAAAATAGTCTTCATGCATCAACCTCCAGGCTTTGTTGATGGACACCACCCTTCGTTTGTTTGTCCCTTGAAGAAGTCTCTATATGGCCATAAGCAAGCCCCTCGCGCATGGTATCAATGGTTTGCTAATTACATTATCCAATGTGGTTTCCGTAGTACTGCCTGTGACCCATCTCTTTTCGTTTATCACCAAGGTCAACAAATCGCTTACTTGTTACTTTACGTGGGCGACATAATTTTGACCGCTTTGGATAACAACTTTCTACAAAAGATTATTCGATCACTCTCCACTGAATTTGTAGGATCGTTTTCTGACCCAAATGAGTCGATCAGAAGAGTTCTTAGACTAAACCAGAGGCGGAATTCATTGATTCAGTCTTCATTTAGCTTGTATAACACTAGAATCACTATTAACTGTCTTGTTTATTGATCTGATAACAATTTACAGCACGGAGACACTTCGACAGCACTTCGGCATCGGAAGCAAGAAGCTTACAACTGATTTCGCACGGATGGTATTTATAGGCATCTAATTCTGCTTGAACATGCTCAAGCGGAATTACATTTCAAGCGGAATCAACTCAAACGGAATTAACATTATGATTCCGTGTGAAGTGACCAGCTAATTTCGTTTGAAATGACCCTGTGTCATCTCAAACGGAATTACCTAAAAATACACAATTCCTCGTTTTCCGTGCCCTGATCTATACACACTAGTACAAGACTCGATACAAGACGAAGTCGACAGACGTATGCACCAACAGACTCCCCCTCGGATGTTGACGAGTCTGAAGTATCGAGTCTTCTCATTCTTCAGTCTTGAGTCTTGACCGATCTTCTCTACTTCAGGAACTTCTCCTTTCTTTCCATAGCAACAGGATCAGGCACCTGGCTTCTTTGTCTTCAGACTCCCCCTTTCATTCAGCTGGGATCGTAGTCAGGAATTCTTTATCTGTAGCATAGTAACGAAAACCTGGAATTCAACATCAGGAACCGAAACTTTGCTTTGTTTAACATTTCCTGCACAAACTTTCTCTCAAACACATAAGTTTTTACAATAGTTACATCAACTTCAAATTAATGATCTTGAATAACTAATCAAACTTTCTTTCTTCAAAACAAATTTCTTCATTTAAACACACACTCCCAACCCTGTTCATCATGTTTAGCACTTGAAATTTTGAAAATCAGCTCTTCAACATCAGTTGTCAAAAATCTTTTTGTATTTTCAAACAACAAACTAAACTTCTATAAAGAACAATATTGAAATGTAGTAAAGAAATATTTACAGACACTATTTTTGTGAGCTTGTGTAAGAGGATGATATCAGTTTATGTGACCAATCACTAGCACCGTTAAGCTTTAAACATTTTCAGTTCTAAACGATTCACGTAGATTAACGATATTGTTGTCCACTTAAACTCAATCTAAAAACTTTCGAAATGCTTACCGATATGTTAAGGTATATTAATTTTGCACTAAATTCTTATGGACCCCACGATCTCAGCATATCCCCTCATCATGCAACACACAGACTCAAGTAATGCCTTTAAACTTTTATCAACTGTGATATGTGCGAAAACAACGCAGAATGTTTAAACATTAACAATCAGGTCGATACTTTCGTATACGCAGAGAAAGTCCAATGTTTAAACAAAATAAGAAAAATAAAACAAGTTGAAGTTGTTTAGGCTTTAACCACCAGGTCGATACTCCCGTATACGCAGAGGTGATCCAAAGCTTAAACGAAACACCAAAGAAAATAAAGCAGAATGTTTAGGCACTAACATCCAGGTCGATACTCACGTATACGCAAAGGATGTCCAATGCTTAAACAAAATAAAGAAATAAAACAAGTTTAAATCTTTGCAAAATAAAATGCACAATCACAACGACTTTTCAGCAAAGTTGTGAAAGTTCACAGACTTAACCAGTTTTATGTCTTTCGACAATCAGCGATTACTGAGTAGGCACACAATCAAGAAGGACAAAACTAAGTACTATGCCTTCAACCATGTTTCCCACTAGAACTAGGCTTTTCCATTTATGTTTGTATCGATATCGCAAATCTACTAGTCTAGCTGAGCCTACCGTCACATCTTTAGTGAGATCGTTTATCACATTTCATCTTTCCATTTCTTTAGCATGCTGTGACAGTCTAACTGATCTACTATCATTTCCTCTTTTTCACAACAAAACTCATTTTTGCATTTTTCAATGTTTTTGGAATTTTCAAATTTTCTATTTTTTTTTTAAATTTTTACTCCCCCTAAAATCAAAATATGTCTCAATTTTGATTTTCTGGGAAAATTTGAAAATAAACTGTACAAGGTAAAGTGACAACATGATGAGAATTACTTCAATTCTCCATTCACTTGGCTTGAACAATCAGAACTCCCCCTGACAACAAAACATTTTCCCATAGTGATTTCAAAACACTTAAGTTTGTTTTAATCAAAATGGTTTTTTCGGAAAATAAGTTTTGTGAGTCATATCTCAAACATGGGGATTATTTATCACCTTGTTTTCTTCAACTACCTGCCGATTCCTACTCCACTCTTACCAACCTGGGAGCTCCGGCAAGTTAGGTTTTTCATTTAAAGAGATCCACCCAAGCCTGACAAACCTTGGGTGTTTTCGAGTGATCATCACTCGGTTTTCTTTCCAATTTCTTGTTTTAAATTTCCGTTTGACAATGATGGAAAACATGCATCATCCATTGTCTTAACGGAACTGTCATCTTTTAGCTCAACAGATGGCTCCTCTGGATTTGACGAACCAGATTCATCACCCGAACGTGGCTCCTTTGATTTTGACAAGTCAAATTCATTGCCTGATTGTGGCTTGCCTGACTTTGATGAGCTAGATTCATTGCCAAAATGTAGCTCCTTTGTTTTCGAAGAAACAAATTCATCGCCATCAAAAACTTTGATAAAGACTTTATCTGAAATATTAACTTTCTTTGATTTTTCATCAGTTTGATTAGTTAATTTTTCTTTCTTTATCTTCCCTTTTGTCCTCAGATTTGTATCTGATGAATTCGATTTGCTTGAATGACCATTTTTTGTTGAACAAATCGATTCATCAGAACTTTTATCTGTTTTACCTGTTGAATCCGAGGACAAAATCCTTTCGAGATATTCCCTCGCTTTCTTCCTTTTCTTCCTCAGTCTGTCTTTCTGCCCTTGTGAAAGCTTTACTTTCTTTTCTAGAACTTTCTGTTCTTTGGGATTTTCTTCGATTTTGACTGGTTTCTTTGCCATTTTCTAAGATTCAGCCCTCGATCTTCCCTTTGATCTCATTGGGCAATCTCTTGCAATATGGCCTTTGATATGACATTCAAAGCATCTTCTCATCTCAAAACTCCGACTCTGGCAGTTAACAACAATGTGTCCTCTAAAACCACAGTTGTAGCACATTCTGTTATCGTACCATTCACCATTTTCATACCACACATTTAGATCATAACATTGTTTAGCTTTGTGATAATCATCACTCCTCTTGTAAGCTGGATTTGGCATTTGAGCACTATGGTCAAACCTGTACCACTTATTACCAACTGTTTTTGAGTTTTGATTTTCAACTTTTTGTGATTTTTTATCATGATTGGATGATTGTACTGATGATCTTTTATTTTCACTTTGAACATTTTTTGAATTTTTTACATTTTGTTTTTGTTCCACTTTCTTCTTCAAAGGTTTTTGCTTAGAGCATTCTCCCTTTTCAGTTGATTGCAGAACAGTTTCTTGAAAATTTTCTTTTAATTTCAAAAACATTTTCCTTTTCTCATCTATGTCATCAGGTCCATCATCACAATCTTCAATTTTGACTTTGTCAAAATTTGTGACATTGTCACTTATAGGAACTGAATTGATCGGTTTTGGACAAAGATGATTTGGAAAATCTGACAAGGTCACAAAACCTTTCAATTTCTTTTCAAGCTCATCAATTTTATTTCTTGCCCTCTTAGCTTCTTTTTCAAGCTGAGAGATTTTCTCAAGATGAGACTTGATTACCTTTTCATCTTCAATTTTATTCTTTTCAAAAACAAATTTTTCGTTTTCTAAAACTTTTATTTGTTCTTGAAATTTTGATTCTTTTTCTTTTAAAATTTTTATTTTCCAATTTTATCCAAAAATCTTCATTTTCTGAAGATTTTATTTTATTTTCAAAAACTTTTTCTTTTTCCTTCAACATTTTGTTTTCCAATGTCAAACTCTCCACATCTTTTAAGAGTTTGACATTTTCTGATCTGGATTTATCACAATTTAAGCACATCCCAGGCATCTTTTCTGTGTCAGACATCTTTTCTACATCAGCTTTCTTTTCAACCTTGAAAGCTGGAATTTCTTTAACCTGTTCCTTTACCTCCTGAACTTCTTCCTCAGACTTGACTTTTGAGTGTACTGATTCAGAATTTGAAGTTACATTTGTTGAAGTACTTGATTCTTTGACTTCATCATTCTTTGACACCAAAATTGTCAGTTTTAAACCCTTTTTAGTTTTATCTAACACAATTTCTGAATCCCTTTTTATAGCAACTGATTCTCTTGAAATTGATTTTTCAAAAACTGGTTTTTCTTCAATCTCAATATAACTCTCTTGTTGAGATACATAGTAATACACTGCTATATCATCTTCAGAATCTATGTTTTGATAACGAATTTCACAAATTGGTTCACTTTCAAACGAAATTACTTTTGAAGCGAAATCACAATTTTGGAGCGTAATAACACTTTCAAACGAGATCAACTTTCATACGGAATTACTAGTTCAAATGAAATATCAGCTTCACACGGAATCACTTTCACACGGAATACCGTTTTGGTGCGAAATCACTGATTTCGCTTGAAATGTTTCAAACGGAATCAGTTTTCAAACGGAATCAAGTGTAATTCAAACGAAATCACTGATTCCGTGTGAAGTTACCTCAATTTTTCAAACGGAATAAGATGTTCGTTCAAACGGAATTAATCTTTTGGCCAATTTTTGTCACTTTTCGTTTGAATTTAGGTCTGATTCTTTCAAGGGTTTGTTAAAACTGTATTTTACACACAATATCAAAAGTTCAGACCATTTTAACCGTGAAATCTTGATTAATTTTGAAAAGAAGGTGTAGAAATCAGAATTTTCCAGCGAAAACAAGCTAAAAGGTAAGAACTCTTCCTCCTGTGCTCTGATACCACTTGTAGGATCGTTTTCTGACCCAAATAAGTCGATCAGAAGAGTTCTTAGACTAAACCAGAGGCGGAATTCATTGATTCAGTCTTCGTTTAGCTTGTATAACACTAGAATCACTATTAACTGTCTTGTTTATTGATCTGATAACAATTTACAGCACGGAGACACTTCGACAGCACTTCGACGTCGGAACCAAGAAGCTTACAACTGATTTCGCACGGATGGTATTTATAGGCATCTGATTCCGCTTGAACATGCTCAAGCGGAATCACATTTCAAGCGGAATCAACTCAAACGGAATTAACATTATGATTCTGTGTGAAGTGACCAGCTAATTTCGTTCATTTCAAACGGAATTACCTAAAAATACACAATTCCTCGTTTTCCGTGCCCTGGTCTATACACACTAGTACAAGACTCGATACAAGACGAAGTCGACAGACGTATGCACCAACAGAATTCGCTATGTCTGATTTGGGCGACCTACATCATTTTCTGGGTATTCACGTTACATGCACTAAAAGTGGTATCAAACTCTCACAGGAATCCTTTGTGAAGGATATTTTAGCTCACGCAAATATGACCGGGTGCAAACCATGTAGTACTCCATGCGATACTGATTCTAAATTAAGTAACAGCCCTTATACTGAAGTCTCACCGAGGCGCTGCAATATTTGACTTTCACAAGACCAGACATCTCTTATGCTGTCCAACAGATCTGTTTATTTATGCATGCCCCTCGGGAACCCCATTTTCAATACTTGAAGCGCATCCTTCGTTACCTCAAGGGAACTACTGATCATGTTCTTCATATTCGTCCATCTACCTCCCTCAAACTCACTGCCTACTCTGATGCTGCTTGGGGAGGTTGCCCCGACTCCAGACGGTCCATGTCTGGTTACTGTGTTTTCTTGGGCGATAATCTGGTGTCCTGGTCTTCCAAAAGACAACACACTGTCTCTAGATCCAACGGAGAAGCAGAATATCGCAGTGTTGCCAACACTGTGACAGAGACAAGTTGGCTTCGAAATCTTCTCCCGGAGCTTCATATTCCCACGCACGACGCCACTATTATTTTTTGTGACAATATCTCGGCAGTCTATCTCTCTGACAACCACGTACAACATCAACGCACCAAACACGTGGAGATTGACATTCATTTTGTCCGGGAAAAGGTTCGCATTGGTTACATTCACGTCTTGCACATTCCAGTTGATTATCAATACGCAGACATTTTCACAAAAGGTCTTCCGAAGCAAAATTTTCAACGTTTTAAGTCCAGCCTTTGCGTTCGTTCTACTACCGCTGCGACTGCGGGGGACTATTAGTCGACGAGATATTACCGGATCAATCAAAGAGATATCCAGATATTACCAGATAAATCAAAAAAAAAATCACCAGATCATTTGTATTTATGTATATTAATTTATGTATTATTATGTAATAGTGTCTCCTAGTATAGCTCTAGGTTTGTTAGGATTCTTCTTGTATTTATACCCTTCATTTCTGTAAATACGATCATCAAGCGTTATCATAATTAACATATTCACATGTATATCACCAATGTATTCCACTAGATTATATTATAGTCGAAAGTGTGTTTCTTCATCCCACAACTCCAAAATAATATCATCGGGAATGTTGGATCTGAGTGTGTATGTGTGTGTGTAGTGTGTATTTTTCTTCTGAAACAGGTAATCAAATTGATAATTCAATCAAATTATAATTAACAAACACATTAAATTATCACAGTTGGATTTGGGAATGATTGCTAATGATTCATATAGGATTCAAATGATGTAATACAATCACAAGGTACAATAGTACTCCTCCTTACCAAGTGAACACACTCACACTTAGTTTTTATGCTCTACGCTCTAAGTGTTAACCTATTTCAAAGAAAAAACAAAACTATATATAGGAGGTGTAAACTGCTAGTGATGTCATCTTGAAAGCGACCCTTAACAGCTTCAATAAATGATATAACTGCTAGATTGTTACACTATTACATTGAACTGTTGCTCTTTTGTAAGTTTAGTAAAAATAACTGGATTTCATAGAACCACTGGTTGGAAAACAGTACTTTTGGAAATCCTAAACTTCTGTCTTTGACTTGGTCTTCTAGTCTTCAGTCTTTGACTTTAGTTGACTTTGATTGTTGACTTGTTGACCAGCACTTTGACTATCAATAGTTGGGACAACTATTTTGAGAGGCTTTTAAAGGAAGAGAAACTGGTGGATTTGTAGATTGTATTTTAACTTATTCAGGCAAGGATGATGGATCCTTTGGGTTTTGGCTTTCATCATCAGGAAATCTTATATAACCCAATAATTTCCCCTTAAATCTGCCGATGCCAAAACTCACTTATTTGAGCTTGTCATTTATTCTCATATTTTGTTGATAAAGAGTCATTTGAAAAGTTTTGTTAATGTTGAAGCTTAGGACTATTCCTTTATCTTCATCATAGTCAACCATCTTTGACTTATATAGAAAGGTTCTCTGTCTTCACACATTTTAATTTGTAAGTAGCTTCTTGTCTCTAAGTCTCTGAGTTAGGGAAGATTAGAAAGTGCTACCCTTTGGACCTCTGAAGAAAGAGATACACTCCTTTCTTCTGAGAGGTGTGGGATTTTTAAACACCTTTTATCAAGGAATAATTGATCCTTTTAAGAATAGTTGACAAGGTTAAGACCTTCAGAAGCTTATAAAGGATTTTCTGTGTTATTTGTGTGTAGTGATGGATTTTTTAGAACTACTTGATGTTTTGTATTTTAGCTTCCAGTTGTTTGTGGATTAGAAGTTTCAAGATTAGACTGATAGTCCCAAACTCCTTGCGTGTTTGTGGAAGAATCATCATTTTAATCCTTATTTGCCTACCATCTTGACTCTTCTTTGCTAATCCCTTGATTGGTAATAAGCTTCTAGAAGATATCAGTTAAATTTTCTAGGGTAGGAAGAACATTGGTTTTTCTTGAATGTTTTCTAGATTCTTGAATGTTCTAGAAGGTAGGATGAATACTTTATGTGGTATGTTGCATTTAAGTATGGTATCTCCCCTTTTTTGGTATCATCAGATTGGTTGGATAAAGATAATAGCACCCCTACTGGTTAGTGATGAGGTAGTTATTTCCTCACAAATAGTTTGGCTTTCTGTGGCTGGAAGGATTTTGAGAGTGGCTAATGGATATGGAATTTTGAGCTCCTATTTAAGAGAGGCCAGCTATTGGGTATATTCATGGATTATCTGGTCTTAGCTTAAGGCATGTTGGTGACCATCTATTTAGTATTAGATACCTCAGCTCTCAACTTAGTTCATCAATTCAAGAAGTTTCAGAATTTTGTCATCATTCAATCTAGTGAAATCATATGCCCCCACAGAGTGTGGTTGTATCACAAGTTTTGTAAAGCTGTGATGCCCCTTTTTCTTAGTAATGGGGACTTCTAGTTGTTTTGTCTTCCTGAGGAAACAAACTGTTGTTGCCTGTAAGGTGGTCTTACTTATGTTTCCACTGTCAATCTGTAACCAGGGGTTACCGGAAGATCACCAATTGGTGTGTTGATTTCTCCAACTAAAGTTATAGTTATTATCAAAGTGATTTTGGTTGTGGCCTCCTATATACTCAACATGTTCCTGCCTAAGTAGTGGACACTCTAACATACCGTGATCTCCCCTGCACATCTCGCATTTGTCTACCTTGGCTTTTAATTCCTTAACTTCTCTAGACAAGTTTTCAAGAGCACCAGCCACTTGAGTATCTAAGGTGCTTGGTGAACACCTCGCATAGATGCAGGTGCACTCGGAGTAGGAATGGAATTCATGTTTGCTGATCGCCGCTCGTATTCAGAATGAGCAAAGCTCTCAAAAAGATCGTTGCATTCAACCACAGTTTTCTTTCCCATAAGGTAACATCCTATAGACGTATCAAACCAAGCACAAGTTTCATATGTGAGCCCGATGTAGAATTTCTCTATAAGGGTCCAACCAAAGAGACCCAGCTGGGAGCATTTGGCAATCAGATTCTGAAAACGCTCCCAAGCAAGGTAGTAGGGTTCATCTGATTCCATCTGGAATGAATGGATCTTATCTCTAAGCCTAGATGCTTTCGCAGGTGGGAAATACTTATTCAGGAATCCTTCACGCAGAGCTGCCCATGTGGTAAATGTACTAACACACTGTGAATCGAGCCAAGTGGCGGCTCGTCCAGCTAAAAAAATGGGAACAGCTGAAGGAAGATATAATCATCAGCGGCACCTTGAAGCTTGAAGGTACCGCATATGCGGGTAAGGCGGGCTATGTGGGCAGGTGCATCCTCATCATCACAACCATGGAATTGACACGAGTTAAGGAATATGGTCATGATGTATGAGGGGATTTGCCATGAGTTTTCATTTGTGATGGGCGGACAGGTGATGAGAGATTTCATTCCCGTGAAACCTTCAGTTGATTGTTGGTGAATGGTCCTACGTTTGGCCATATTAGGACGAGTTGGTTTTTGACTGGATGGTGGAGAAGGAAAAGGGGTAAAATAAAAAGCAGGTGGTTTAGATTGGAGAGTAGAGTTAGAAAAGGGTGAGCTCGAGGAAGAAGTACTAACCTTTGGTTTGAAAACCACAAGTGCGGGATTATGTGACGGTGGCAGTCCCTGCGAGCGAATATGTGGCATTCACTGCAAAGCAAACGCAAGACTGTGAGAATGGACTAGACACACTAAAAGACACAAAACAAAAGACAAAATGAATAGCATAGATCTTTAGTTAAGTGTAATCAAAGCTAATAAACGCAATCGCCATAGAGTCCCCAACAACGACGCCAAAACTTGATGTGCATAAAGTGGTTTAATTAAAACTAACTAAAGCAACCCTAACATAGACACTCTAAGTTCTAAATTTATATTCTATGACTCTCTAACCCTAAACCATACAACTGGCAAGTGAACCGGTCAATGTAGTACAACCTAAAAGTCCGAGTATCGAACCCACGAGACTCTACTAATTACATTAACCAGACTCAATTATTTATCTAAACTGACTCGACGTAATAGTTTTCATATTTTGAGGGGGGTTTCTAATAATCTAATGCAATTAATTAAAATAATATAGAACGCGAACACTGACACGAATTATGACTTTGGATTACTTCAGATGACGAAAAGGACATTACCTAGGTTAGAATCCTACACATGTTTGATGGGTTTTCTATCGAAATAGGAACTATTATGGAACCAGCATCTTAAGATGCTAAACTCAAATATAATCTAAAGAACCCTCGACCCTACTCAAGTTGAACCCTAAAAGAACCCTAAAAGCTGTTTATTTACCGGTTTTAGTGGATTCCCTCACGAGTTTCCAACTCTAATAATAAAGTACCCTAAAAGACAATCTACCTCATAACACGAAAATCAAGGGTAACTATGGAATCCTGATATGACTCGATAAGCAAGAAAGATAGAGTAACTAGAGAGATCTTCTCACAAAGGCTCTAACCCTAGCAATCTAACAACCTAGACGAACCGGCAATCGCGCACCTCACTATTATTAAGATTAATTGAATATCTAGACCTACTCAATTCACGATTATAAATCATATGGATACTATGTCTAGCAAACCATTAACTAATAAAAAACACACAATAATTGATTTAACATGAACCTATAACTGAAAGACGCCCGAAAAGGGAACATGTGAAGTTATTAATCATGCAATTGAACAAGTTAAGATACGCGTATACATCAGATCATAAAAACCAAGTCTTTACTTTTATTATTAAACCACAATAGACGTTCCAAAACCAATAAGAAAAACAAGTCAAAACATGGTAATCATCTACAACCCAAGTAGTGTATAAAGTTTTAGCCTAGTAACATGTTAAAAACAACAAGGTTCAATTTAAGTTCAAAGGTCATGGTTTGAATCAATAAAACGAATAAACAAAGAAACCAGATGATAAAACCCGAGTAATCTTCAATACAGTGCTTGAAAGATTCAACCTTTCGCTCTTGATCTCCAAAATCCGTCTCTAACAGCAACAAATTCGCCCAAGTTCAACTTCTTTTCATCCAAGAAACAGTTATGATAGGTTTATAGTTGTTTTTAGTTATAAACACCTCAAATCTGGACCCAAATCGTAATCTTCTGCGAATAAAGTCCCCTCGCGGCACACGAGGGGGTATTGTTTCTTCTTCTCATTGTAACACCCCGATCGCGTAATACAACAAACCGCAGCGGAAACATCGGGGAGTCACGTTACAGGAATTGTTTCACAACACATGGTATTTGAAGTTTTGTTTTATTTCATTAATAGACTCATTGTTTTGATACAAACCAAACAAGTAAAAACAATTGTCTTTCAAGTTTTTAAGTCACTAAGGCCCGCGTCCATCCTATGTTGAAGCAAGCATTCATATCATCAAACAATAATTCCTGAAACATATGTGAAAAACAGTCAGCAAAGAAAGCTGGTGTGTACATAGGTTTTGTATGTCAAATTCATGGCTTTGAATTCATATTGCAATACCTCGTCCAACCTCGAGAGTCGACAAGTATAAATCTTGAAATCAAAAATTGTTTGATATTGCAATATATTTTATCAACTTTACAAGTTGATATAAGTAAAACAAAACCTTGTATCCATGAATCTTGACTGAAAACATTTGTTTTGTAAAACCAAGTAGTAAATCGTCTTGAAAGAAAACTTTGTATGGTTTATATCTTTAAGTGAAAACTAATTCGTCACATTGTTCAAAACCATTCATCCTTGTTATAAACCAATCGTCCTTTGTACGTGTTATAAAGCCATTGTACGTGTCGTCAATCAATCATCCGTGTCATGAATAAATCGTTCGTGTTTTAATTGTGAAAACTTTTGGTCGTTCTTTAATGAATACATTCAAACCTGTGTGACTCGTCTATACCACCCATGGGGTATCTTTAATAGACCCTGAAAGGCCTCTTTAACAAGACTAACAAATCAACACTTGATTTGTTTATCAGAACAGTTTCTGTCGTTCCCCAAACTACCCACCAAATCCAGTGAATAGCCTGGTAACGGGATTGTCAGTCCTATGGTACCATAACATACTACTGGTTGGCTTGATCAAAGCTAATGAATGTCATTCGTGTTATGAATTAACACACCAACAAGTTCATTCACATTATTGAAATCGTTGTGTTTTATATAAACCATAGGCTTTGTTTTTTAAAACTTGGAAAAGCATTTTGGCACATATGAATCACCACAAAACAATTGAAAGCATAAAATAGGGGAACTATGTACTCACTTGGGATTGTGTATAACCCGTGTATGAATGTGTAAACAAAGCCCAAGAGATCAAGGAATCAAGTGTGTCCTAACATTGGGTAACTATGCTAAAGTAACAGGACATAATCGGAGGAATCGGATAGAATGAGGTCATGTAAACCAAATGAGTGTTGGAACTCATATGAAATGGTTTAACAAAGTCTACATTCTGATTTGGAATGAATCCTAAGTGCTTTTGACCCGTTAAGGTAGTTTACGCTACTTTCACGTGTCATTTGCGTAAACGCGTGTTCGAATGGATATACATGTCCTATGATAAGTCTTAAATGCCCAAACATGTTTGAAAATGTAATAACATTAGTTTATATGTGAAAAGTTTGATTACATATGCTAAAAATGGATTTATGCGCAAAAATGGCATTTCGGTCATTTTCGAGGGCATAGTAACGACTTATCATATATCTAACCAAACGACGTGACCATAAGGTATAATGTAGGATCGAATCGTGACCCAAATGAGTCAATCAGAAGGGTTCTTGTCTATACGAAAGGCGGAAACAAATGTATAAACTGTGAAACAGCTTGATTATCACTTTAAACATCTTGTATATTGATATAACACTGTTTACAATCAGTAGACAAACCGGCAGCACCTCGGTATCACAATCTAATTCCGTTACAAATGACAAACATGAACCACCTATTTATACCCTCGTAATTCCGCACGAAACTAAAACATGACAATTCATACGAAATTACCGAAAGTAATTCCGTGCGGAATTATGTGAGAATCTTTCATGCGAAATTAGAATATGTTTCATGCATGCATCCTATTTAGTGAGATGTGACACTTTCATGATGTCATATTGTGATGTCACTTGTATGATATCACATTCTTGTTCAGATCCGCAATGAAACCAAGACTCGATATAAGACGAAGTCGACAGATGTATGCACCAACAGACTCCCCCTCAAATGTTGACAAGTCTTAAGTGTCGAGTCTTCAACGTCTTCAGTCTTTATCTGTCTTTGGGCTCTTTTTAGAATCTCGATCTGATTTTTGCCTCACTCTAACATTCTTCAACTAATCTCCTCCTCGGATGATGTAACTCTCTCTTGTATTATTCAGGATCAGCAGCTGGCTCTAGCAACTTCAGACTTTCTTTCTCTAACAGACTCCCCCTCAACTGGTACTGGGATCGTAGTCTGACTTTCACAGGATCAGAATCGTGACCTGACTCTGTGTCTGCTCAGGGTCAGAAACAAGGCTATCCTGCACATCCTTAACCTCAAAATAAGATTTACAAATATAACAAATTTTTATTCTTTGATTGCCACTTGTAAAAACATTATTCATTTTCAAAACAATTTACTTTCAAAAGACTCCTTTTCACTTAAAAACTTTTCAATCACATTCTCCCAAACCTGTTCATCATGTTCAGCACTCAAAATTTTGAAAATCAGCTCTTCAATATCAGTTGTCGAAAATCTTTTTGGATTTTTCAAATTTTTTGCTAAAACACACTGAAAATCTTTTTGGAATTTTGTTTTGAAAGAAATACAGTAACGAAATATTTACAAGCAATATTTTTTGTGAGTTTGTGTAAGAGGATCATATCAGTTTCTGAGACAAATCACCAACACCGTTAAGCTTTAAACATTTTACGTTCTAAAAAATTCACTTAGATTGTCAGTATACTGATCCACTTAAATTTTCACACAAAGTTCAACTGTTTTGAGATACGATATTAATGTTTTAAGCACTTAAACTTATTCCACCTCAGAATATACTCCCGTATCCAGATCCCAATATTCAGTCTTACAGGTGAGTATACCTAGATGATATCTGTAAGGGGTTAAATTGCGAGACCGTGAGAGCTCAGGTCAGAACTTCCGTTCAGCAGAGAGATGACGGCTCGTCTTTAGGTGGGTCCCCTTTAGAGGATCTTTTTTATAACAGCACATGATTAGCATTTTTCAATGTTTCATCATTTTTTATGCTGAGGGCAGGCTATATTTCAAGCAAGCGTAAAGTATTCTCTGGGGACTAGGCCATTGCTTCCGCAAAATCAGAAGTCCCGGGATAATACCCCAGATATCACTAAGCATAAAGACCTAGTATCTCAGAAAGAGGGGTCCTTCAAACAAGATTTTGGGGGTTACCCATATATCCGAGAGATGTTACCCACGAATTAAGGAAGTTTGAATTTTAGGTTTATATCTCGTCACAATCTACTAAATGTTCAAAAACCTACTGGCACATCATCAGTGAGACCATTTATCACATTTTTCTTTCGATTTCTTTAGCATGTTGTGATTGTCCACTAATGTACTATCATTTCCTCTTTTATACAACAAAACTCATTTTTGATTTTATCATGTTTTTGACTTTTTCAAATTTTCTAATGTTTTTGGATTTTTTGAAATTTTACTCCCTCTAAAATGCAAACACATTTTAGGAAATTTGAAAACAAACTATACAATAAAGTGACAACTGATATCGAATTACTTCACTTCGCCATCCTCTTGGCATAAACAATCAGAACTCCCCCTCACAACAAACTATTTTCCCATTGTGATTTCAAAACACTTAAGTTTGTTTTAATCAAATGGTTTTTCCGGAAAATTAGTTTTGTTGATTTTCACACCACTTGTAGGTTAGGGGATAAACTCATCATTTTGTTCTCCAAAATACCACTTGTAAGTATGGTTCAATCAAGTTCAACTTAATGACCTTGATTAACCATTTGAAAATGAAAACCTTCTTCAACCACTTGCAGGTTCACTCACCAACAATCCCATTTGTAAATCAAAATATAACAATTTAAAGATATAACCTGTAGATTTACCAACCAAACATTTCAAGAATGATGCCGATTCCTGCTCCACTCTTACCAACCTGGGAGCTCCGGCAAGTCAGGAATTTATGGTGATAATGCTGTCACCCAAGCTTGACCAGCCTTGGGTGATTTTGGTGGCAAACATCTGTCCCACCAACATTTTGATTTGTAAAATTCTTTAGCATCCTTCACTTTCCTGTCAACCATATTTCCAAAAATATGTTTAACATTTCCATTAAACACCTTTTCAGCATCAAAATCCTTTTTATCAGCAAAGAATTGACCTGATATCTCAAATCTACCTTTTGATTTTAGATTATCTTTCGACAATGGCGGAAAGTTTTCCTCGTTCAACTCAGGAACGGAATTATCAACCTTTTTCTCAACACATGACTCCTTTGATTTTATGGAATCAGATTCATTGTCAGAACTTCTTTCAGATTTTACAACCCATTTTTGTTTGTTTAAATCAACTCTTCTTTTATAAAAACGTTTTGAACTTTCACCTTCTTCGGAAGTTGAATGTTCAAACACTTTCGATTTCTCAGTTGATTGTTTCTTTTCAAAGACAAGTTTTTCTTTCAGTTTTGAGTTAGAAATAACTTCCTGTTTTGTGTTGTTGGACTGTTGGCAATTCTTGTCACACCCCGACCACGTGAGACAACGAAACGTGGCGGAAACATCGGGGAGTGTTGTAACAGAATTAATTGTTTCAAATCCATGGCAATTAAAGTTTCGTTTTATTAATCAAACAAGAGAGTTTACATCGTTTTAAACAGGAAACAAAGAGTACATAACACAAATTAACTAGTTCTTGCTTTGTTTTAAGTCACTAAGGCACAAGTCTGCCTAGATGTATCTTGATCAATCCTATGCATCAATTCCTGAAAACACATGTGAAAATAGGTACGTCAGCATAAAAATGCCTGTGAGATAGATAGCTTTTGTGAAAATAAGATTCATGACTTAAGTTTAAGAAAATGTTTAATAAAATTTAGCCATGGACCTTGTAAATCGATTTGTTTTTGTAAATCATTTCAAAGGCAATAAGACCAGATGATATGTATAAATAAGAGAATAATGTATGGTTAAATGAATAACCAAGTAAAATGAGTTTGTATAAGATAAGTTGTTTGTAAAACAATGTCTTGTGAAAAGTATGTTATTTGTATAAAATGTTATAAGTCTCAAATTGAAATGATTCAAATAACGCTACGATATGTAATACCATACAAACACTTACATATAGGAAGTACCAGCGGTGTATCCACCATGCTTGTGTCATATTACACACGCCTCGTTACTTAAATCACTTACTCAAACAGCCACCAAGATGTAATGTTTAACAATTGTAGAAATGTTTAGGTATAGTCAAATGTCTATTGTCAAATGGTTCACATGGTTCAATAGATACAAATGGTTTACATAATGTAATGTAATATAATGTGTTCATATGCTGGATGAGCATATGCAACAAATTGTAATGTAAAACAATGTACTAAGTATGCACACAATGGACATACATAGCATGAAATGTAATGTAAAACAATGTACTAAGTATGCACACAATGGACATACATATCATGAAATGTAATGTAAAACGATGTACTAAGTATGCACACAATGGACATACATAGCATGAAATGTAATGTAAAACAATGTACTAAGTATGCACACAATGGACATACATAGCACGAAATGTAATGTAAAACGATGTACTAAGTATGCATACAATGGACATACATAGCATGAAATGTAATGTAAAACAATGTACTAAGTATGCACACAATGGACATACATAGCAAAACAATGTAATGTAAATCATGTACTATAAATGTACTAATGAACATAGCAAGTATATGATGTGAAAACATGGAAAGCATGAAAGTAACAAGTAGGCACATGTGTTTCACCCCAAAACAATTTGAAAACGGTAAAGAGGGGTCTACGTACTCACTTGAGATTGCTCAATAGACTTTAGATATCCACCAAGCAAAGCTAGAAGATCACGAATATCAAACGGCACCTAATATAGGTATCTACATTAATAAACGGGCCTAGATCGGAGGATTGGATAGAATGAGGGTTCGTAAACCAAACGAGTATGGAGACTCGTGTAATATGGTTTAACAAAGCCTACATACTAAAATGAAACCTAACCTAAGTGCTTACGACCCATTACGACCCGTTTAGGTAGCTTATGCTACTTTAACGCGTCGTTCACGTGAAACGCGTTCGGACCGCCTAACTAGTCCTATGACAAGTAGAATATGCCTTAACATGTCTAATATTGTTGCCAAATCAGTTTAGATGTCAAAAGTTATGTTACATATGTTTAAAATGAATTTTGGCGTCAAAGGGGTATTTTGGTAATTTACCTAAGGCATATAAACTACCTATCATACAACTAACTAAACGTCATGACCATAAGGTATAACCTCGGAAGGTTATTCCCTATATACTATGGTCACCTAATGTGTTTGGTCGAATCCTAATGATCGACCAAACGGGTCGGGTTCGAAAGTATAAGCGATTGTTTAGATCGCTTACCTTACGACCCTATATAAGCACTAAAATAAAAGTGACGAGCTAAGCATGTTAAAACATGCTTAACTAAGTTTAGAAAACAGGTTTGGTATCAAAACAAACGGTTTTGATACCCAAGAGTAGTTTGGTTACAAAATACGCGTAAATGCGCATTTTGGCTGAAACTACGACTCGTCACTGGCCTAGATAACGTGGTAATCAGTAGGTATAGTCACAAGAGACTATAACCATCGTGATTACGCTCACGTTATGAAGTTCAACCGAACTTCGTGTTGACCATAAACTGGTCAACGCAGAAAGTCAAACATAGTTTGACTTTCGGACTCGAAAAGCGATAAAAGAATGAAGGAACACTTACAAAGGGTCCCCGCTAGTAAATCTTGATCGAATAGCTCAGGTATGAAGTAATGGCTTCAACTTAGAGCTTTTAGATCAGATTTGTGGGTTTTTGCAAGTGATGTTGGTGGGTATTTATAGATGTGGTAGAACCGTTAGGATCATTTATCGAATAACATGCTTCAATCTCAACCTTACACTTGTTGCAACCCTATGGTATCTCAAAATGGCCCCTCATGATCAGGAAAGGGCAAGTGGAATTGAGTTTTGGGTGCATAACAGCTGTTAACAGCTGTTTAAACAAGTTTATCTGATCTGGGAAGCTGACACGGGCCGCGTAAGGATCACACAAGGCTTACGCGGGCCGCCTGGCTCTTCTGATCAGAAAACAACTTTGCCATATTGACAGTTTCAGTCCCTGTTGGAGTTTAAGCTCATTTCCGACACTTCTAAGGCCCGTCAAGCCAACTTTAAGGCCCTAAAATGATGCCTAAACATTGTGGGCATGAAACATACTAAAAAATATGCCGGGTGTCGGTTCGTTTGGTCGTACGATCGCGATGTTCGCTTAATTACGACGGAAGCGCGAAAAACGATCCAAATTGCGTGACGAATGGATTTTTCTCATGCCAAACACTAAAATAAAATATTTTAGTGCTTACATAAATTTTTGGATGTCCGGATGTATTCAGAACGTAAGTTATGCGCGAAAGTCCAAACTTGTGCACTTTTTGACGCTTTTAGTCCCTGAATGAGCCAAAAGTTTATTTTAGCACACCGAACCCCTCAAAGCCTATTTCTAAGCTATGTAAAGGATATTTATGGTATGTTTAACTTACGGTCATGTTCCGGAATGTCTGTTACAGTTTAAATTGACATACTTTCGCAGTTTGTCAAATTTAGTCCCTGTAAGCGAGTTAACTTGATTTCGGCATACCAAACCATCCAAAACTTATTTCTAAGTTATGTAAAGGTTATTTAAGGTATGTTAAGCCTATTTCACTATTCTGGAGTGTTCCTTTCCTTAAACTGGTTATATTTACGCATCAGATAGCGTATAACCTTCCAGAAAGCGATTTAAAGCCCGAAATCGAACAAGAAATGATATGTGCAAACGATACACATATTTTTACAAATCCCAAGTATGAAACACAATATCTCATTGATTTGGTATTTGTTTGATGGTCACGGAGGCACAGTTTTCCAATTCTAAGCAATATGTCCAACTTTTTGGCACTTAAAGCAAGTTCTTCTGTCAACTCTTTGAGCAAACTTCTTCACATTCCTCTTTACCTCAGCAAGAAACTCTTGGTTTGACTGTTTCCAGAATGGTTTCTTCTGCTCATCTTCAGAACTTCCTCCTGCAACAAATGTTGTTTTTGGTTTATAATTTTTCTCATTTTTATAATTTTCTGAAGAATTAAAACCAAGACCTTTCTTTTTGAAATTACTGTTATGTTTTGGTTTCTTTAGAGAACCATAACCAGAACCGTAACCCTTTTTCTTGTTCAATCTCTGTTGGACTCTTGAAGTGTACTTTTTAGGTTTTTCAGCAAGATTTAAATCTTTTATTTCAGAAATATTAATTTCTGTTAATTTGAAAACCTGTTTGATCTGTTCAGTTTTGACACTTCTTATTGGAAATTCCTCATCAGAATATAATTTTTCTGAATCATTCAAAGTATATGCTACTTTGATTGGTCCGTCATTCAAATTAAATTTTGATAACATGAATTCTTTATTGTAAACCCTTTTAACCGGTGAACTCGGACTCTTTTCTGATGAACCCAGACTATCAGACTCAGACTTCGGTTTTGACTCTTCATCCATATCTAACACCTGATCGACCACTTTCTTTAATAACTCGGACTCATGATCAGTGTCAGACGCTTTGAATGTAACATCAATATTGTCTGGTAATTTATCAATGATTTCAGACTTTAACTTGATGTTGACTGCCTTTTTTAGACGCTCTTCGTTAGGATTCCTGGGAGAATAACTTTCATGGATCGGGGGGCGGACATCTGTTATACTTGACACTTGATTTCTTACCAGTATCAGTATCTTCAGTCTTTTTCTCCTTGAATGCCTCAAGACCTGCAACAGTAGGATAAACACGATCAATCAAATAATCACATGTTGTATAACTCAACAACAAACGTTTAATCCTTTCATTTTCAATCTTTTCAAGCTCTAAATCCTGCTTCAGTTTCGCACAATCTTCAATAAACTCATTGATGACGCTCTGTTTTGTCATTAAAGTTGCATTCATCCTCATCTGAGCAGTTTCAACTTCTAAATTTGTCTTTTTCAGACTATCAACTGTTCTATTCAGAACATCATACGACTCCTTCACATACTTCACATCAGACAACAAGTTCTCTTTCATCTCTTCCAGTTCAAGAATTTTATTGTCTTTTTCCTCACAAACTTTGCAAGATTCTGAACACTTCAAGCATGGTTTTTCAACTTCAACCACTTTTTCAATTATCTTTTCAACCTCGATGATTTTCTAAACTTCAACGAGTTTTTCAACTTCTACTATTTTTTCGATTTCAACTATTTTTTCCACCACTTTCTCTACTTCAACAATTTTCTCTATAACTTTCTCAGTTACTGCTTCAACATTTGCTTCTCCATCTTTTGCAGCTTTTCTTGTTTCTGTTTCTTCACATTCTCTTTCCAATTCATGCTCTTCAATTTTCTAAATAAATTGTGCCAAATTCAAATTCTCAGACTTCCTCATGTGTTTTACAATCATCAAATAATTTTCCCATTTCTGTTGTGGTAAAGCATCAGCAAGTTTATCAACCCATTCATCATCGTCTTTCTTTATGTCCAAACTTCCCATTTCCAAAACAAGATGACAATATCTATCAATGGTCATTTTTGTGGTTTCATTATCAAAGGCTACAAACATGTCAAAAGACTTCTTCAGTGAATCCTTTTTGTTCTCGATCATATCTGCACTTCCTCTCTTGAAACGAAAACACTCCTTGGAACAAAATCAAAGCTTCACAAACACAAACTTTCTTGTTTTAAAAATACTGGTCTCAAACGAGCTGGATCACCTCGTAAAACACTGGCAAACAAACAAACAAACGACCAGTTTAAACGGACTAAATATGTAAAAATGTGTGTTGATGAAATCAATCTAAGACTCGTGTCGAAGATTTGCGGACTCGTTCCAATGTTGTTCGAGTAAACTCACTGAATGAATGAACACCTCTTTACTCAAACAATCACGTAAATTCTTATAGTGAATTGAACAAATATAATATCCGACAAAATCTTTAATCACTTCACATAAGCCATCAAATCATATGAATCGCTTTTAATTTGGGCTGTTGACTTTTAATCAAATCACGTGAATCATTTAATGAAGTCAAATGCTTTTGGCCGACAATTGCTTTATCAACACAACTTGGTTGGACCGAACCTGTTAGATCAAAAAAAAATATCAACTATTAAAAGATTCACTGCCCTTGAATCAAATGATTGGGTCGATCAACACATGCAAACCGATATGATTGGGCCTCAAAACTTTAAGTCGCATGCAACAATTTGATTATCAACACATGTATTGGGCCGAGAAATATGAACTTCAATCAGTGTCAGACAACAATACTTAATGTTCACATGCAAATTTTTTAATGTCTGATTTTACTTTGATTGTGTCGACAACCCAATATCACATGCAAACTGACACAAAATACTTGATTTCTTTTCCCAACTATCAATGACCTGACATCCTCATTTTACGTTTCACACGAAATTATGCAATTCACACGGAAATAGAAAAACACAGTAATTTCGTACAAAATTAAAGAATATTTTCACGCGAAATCATGCTCATGTCACCATGTTCGAACATATTATTTTCATACGGAATTACAGATTTTATCAGTTTTTGATTGAATTATGGTCCAAATCTCTCAAGGCTTTATTAAAACACTGTTTTGCTTAAGATGTGTGAAAATCAGGCCATTTTAACCGTCACAACTAGTTTAAATGAGAAAAGAAAATGCATGTAGAAGACAAAAATAGAGATGAAATCAGGCTGTTTTGGTATGAACTCCTCGTCCTGAGCTCTGATACCACTTATAGGATCGAATCATGACCCAAATGAGTCAATCAGAAGAGTTCTTGTCTATACGAAAGGCAGAAACAAACGTATAAACTGTGAAACAGCTTGATTATCACTTTAAACGTCTTGTATATTGATATAACACTGTTTACAATCAGTAGACAAACCGGCAACACCTCAGTATCACATTCTAATTCCGTTACAAATGACAAACATGAACCACTTATTTATAACCTCGACGATTTTCTCAACTTCAACGAGTTTTTCAACTTCTACTATTTTTTCGATTTCAACTAGTTTTTCCACCACTTTCTCTACTTCAACAATTTTCTCTATAACTTTCTCAGTTACTGTTTTGGTCAAAAATTACCGAAGCAATTTAGTGATCAAATTAGTTAAGTGAGGTAGTGTGCTAAAATTATGTGTGAAAAATATGTTAACCAAGTTAATTATAAAAACAGTTTCAGGATACGGCTCAAGATATAGAGCTGTATCTGTGATCAAACAATGAGCAGAAAAGTAAAGGTTGACACGTGATGTACGAGGAAAGCCCTTGATCAATCTAGATCGCCGGCACAAAACCTCGGGAGCTGACAATCGCAGCTGCCTTATTCTTCTATTGCTTCAAATATCAGGATACAGTGCAGGATGTGGTGCGGATCAACTATGTGGTACAATGTAATTCGAATACACGTGTTGTGTGTAGTGTTTGCAGTGAGCTAGAGAGCAAAAGTGTTCGAGAGTGTGTGAAAGTTGCGTTGTGCCTTAATCTGATCCGCCCCCATCTATTTATAGTAAAACAAATGTAACAAACTATCCTAAATAACCGGGATCCAACGAATATTCCTCAGTCGAACGTTGTAGACCTGGTCTTTCGGGTTCAACGTCTCTCCCATAACAAATACGCCCGAGTCTTGAGGAGATGAAGTCCATTTGACCGTTGGCAAGTCCCAGTCTTTAACCTGCACGTGATTAATTCGATCAACCTCAGGATATCGCCCAAGATGTTAGCAATATCCTCGTCCAGCATCCTGGTCACAAATAAACAATAAAAGCAGGATATTGATCAAGATATGTACGCTCAGAAAATGACCCATAACAATTGTCCCCAAATATATCTGTTGGTATACCAATCCAACGGATATATTTTAAAAGTTTCATCTCATCAATTAAGGCAATCAATATGATGAGACCCTTGAAATGACAATGTGCAACTTCCAAGGCGATATTTACTCTTTACCCCCTACAATGGGCCTTGGTTTGAGGTGAAACCAAAAGCACAACTTTTGACTTGTTAATAATATAACTATCTCCTGACTTATTTGTTGTTGCCTTTTAATTTATGTCATGCATTCCTTAACGTAGATTTTAGCTTTGCAAAATATACTCAGTGATATATTATGAAAACTTTTATTAAATAAAACTTCCAAAAATTCAATCAACTTTAGAGAAAATTTTTCAAAGAATAAAAGAAAGTCCAATTTCCAAAACCTGTTTCGACAATTCTTGCTTGATCAAAGTTTCAAACCAGTACCAGCGTCAAATAACTTAATCAAATATCCTGAAAAGTATTTCGAAAATAAATTTTAAAAATATATTCCGACAATTTATCCTAATCAGGATGTTTAACCTTTTACCAAACATAGTACTGTTAAAAACTTAAACAACGTTTACAAAGGAAAGATCATACCAGGAATAGGGTATAACCCTATTTTTAAACTTCAATCCCCTTGTAACTCTTCCAATAAAGATGTCCCCTGTCTGAGACACTCAGTGTATTAGGTCCGAGCTTTATCCTTTGAGCTTTACACAATTGCCTCAGTAGGGATGTCGCCTGTGCACAATGTCTTCGAATACTTAGAAATCTTTTGGTCATCAATTCCAATTGTATAGACAATTTTTTGTGTTACAGGGGTAAAACCCAAAAATGTACTGGAGATAAATCCCTCGTATCCTGGGGAAATCCCAAATTTTCGTGCGCTACAGGCGGGAGTGTATAAACTCCAAGGCTTAGAAAGGTGAAAACCTTTAACCCTTAGAGAGTATGAAAATACCCTTTCGTGAGAGAGGGCGATCAATCCTCATATACCTTTAGGATTCAGGATATAGCTAATAGTAACGAAATTGTCAGCCACTTTTACATGGACTGGTCCCGCCACCTTGAACTATTCCCGAATAACTTGCGCTCCAGGCGGGGTGTTTAAACCCAATTCGGAAAAAAGGTGAATACCTTTAAACCTGTGAAGGGATCAGGATCCCTTATACGTGAGAGAGGGGGCCAATCCTCTAATCTTCCGAAGTATCCTGAGTGAGCATCCTGGAGCTATATCCTGGAGCATATGCTGCAAAACATCCTTAAACTAAGGTGGGTGTTAGCTTGGCTAACACCCCTCCGATGCTTAAGTCAGTACTTGGTTCAAGATAACAAACAAATATATTTAAAAGAGATAGAATACATACCATTCTGAGATAGAAATTAAATTCTATTCTTACTTGAAATAGAGCTTTAAGTGTATTGCATTCCAGGATCTTGGTAGCATATCCCCCTCCATATCCTTGAGTCGGTATGCACCTTTTCCTGATTCTGATTCAATCTCATATGGTCCTTCCCATTTCGGAGCCAGCTATCCATCAGCAGGATTGGTAGTATTCTGAAAAGCTTTTCTTAACACCCAATCTCCAACTCTGAACCTTCTAATCCTTATACTCTTGTTGTATGTTCTGGATATCCTTTGTTGATATGCCGCCATTCTTTGCCGTGCTGCATCTCTTGTCTCATCAATAGTATCCAGCTCCTGGCATAGGACTTCAGGATTCTGCTCAGGATTCCAGAGGTTGGATCTTGCTGTGGGTATCACCATTTCTGTCGGGATCACTGCTTCTGCTCCAAATACTAAGGAAAACGAGGTTTGACCAGTTGCATTTTTTACCGTCGTTCTATCAGCCCACAAAATAAAGGGTAATTCTTCTGCCCATCTTCCTTTTTTGGCTCCAAGTCTCTTCTTTAAGTTATTGACAATTATCTTGTTTGAGGATTCTGCTTGTCCATTCGCTTGAGGATGTACCGGAGTAGATGTTATCATTTTGATTCCCCAACTCTTGCAAAAGTCAGTAGTTCTCTTGCTTTTAAACTGAGAACCATTGTCACAGATTATCTCGGCTGGTACTCCGAATCTGGTCAGGATATTTCTCTTTATGAAGGATACTACTTCTTGATCCCTAACTTGGACAAATGCCTCGGCTTCAACCCATTTGGAGAAATAATCTGTCATTTCCAACATAAAAACCTTCCCTCCTGGAGCCTTTGGAAGCTTTCCCACTATATCCATACCCCACTTCATAAATGGCCAAGGGGAAACAATAGGATACAACGGTTCAGCAGGCTGATGTAATATGTTACTATGTCTTTGACATGCATCACATCTTCGAGCATATTCTGCGGCATCTTTTCTCATTGTCGGCCAATAATATCCTGTCCTTAATACTTTTGAGAATAATGACCTGCCCCCAGTATGGTTACCACAATCCCCTTCATGTATATCCTGAAGTACTTCTTTGGCTTCAGGATCCTCCAAGCACCTCAAATAGGGTCCTGCAAGAGATTTCTTATATAAAACATTATTTATAATAGTGAATCGTGATACCTTCATCCTAAATGCCTTAGGATTTTCATTTCCAGGGATGTGTCCTTCCTTGAGATATCTCACGATTGGAGCCGTCCAGGATTTAGGATCCTTTTCAGGATACTCTACTCCAGGATCCTGAATACCCGATACTTCTTTATCCTGAGGATACGTTGCAGGATATAGGACATGTAATATTGGTATTTGGGTCCCTTTTGGTATCCTGATCGATGATCCCAAATTTGCTAAGGCATCTGCTTCAGCATTATCCTCCCTTGGTACCTGTTCAAGTGTAAAAACATCGAAATATCCTGCTAATACTTTGAGAATATCGAGATATTCGATTAATTTCTCACCCTTAACTGCATAGGATCCATTAAAATGGTTAGTAATTAACAAGGAGTCAACATATACTTGAAAATTCTTGATACTCATATTCTTAGCCAACTCTAATCCTGCAATTAAAGCCTCATACTCTGCTTCATTATTAGTAGCAGGAAATTCACATCTAATAGCCTGGGGTAATATGTCCCCCTGTGGCGATTTTAGTAGTATACCTAATCCTACTCCTCTTACATTAGATGCACCATCAGTATATAATGTCCAGGATCCTGAGGATTCTCCTAACTGTTGAACTTCTAGGTCTACCTCATCCTGAATGTCACTACTGAAATCAGCCACAAAGTCAGCTAAAGCCTGAGACTTTATGGCATTTCTAGGTTCATATACTAAATCATAAGCACTTAACTTTACTGACCACTTGGCCATCCTGCCTGACATCTCTGGTTTCCTAAGCACATTTTTGACAGGATAATTTGTTTTAACATGGATCCTATGTGTCTCAAAATAATGTCTAAGCTTTGTCGATGCCATAACTAGATCTAATATCAATTTTTCTAAATGAGAATACCTAGTTTTAGCATCTAACAAACTTTTACTAACATAATAAACAGGATATTGCTGACCTTCATGGTCCTTTATAAGAACGGCACTTACAGCATTCCCTGATACAGCGAGGTATAGGGATAGTGGTTCACCATTTTCAGGTTTCATCAATAGAGGTGCAGTTGAGAGATATCGCTTCAAATCCTGCAAGGCTGCTTCATGCTTTGCTCCACATTCAAATTTCTTATTCTTCTTGAGGATATCATAGAATTCCTTGCATTATTCCGAGGATCTTGAAATAAATCTGTTCAAAGCTGCTACTCGGCCTGTTAACCGTTGAACGTCCTTCATATTCGAGGGTGATTTTATATCCAGGATAGCTTTAATCTGCTCCGGGCTTGCCTCTATCCCCCTTTTCGTCACCATATATCCTAGAAGCTTTCCTGCCCCCACTCCGAAATGGCACTTAGCAGGATTCAGCTTCATGTTATACTGATCCAGAATATCAAATGCTCCCTTGATATCCTGGAGGTGATCCTCAGCCTTTTAGATTTCACCACCATATCGTCAATATACACCTCCATGGTGTCCCCCAGCTTATCTTTGAACATCATGTTCACCAATCTCTGGTATGTTGCACCTGCATTTTTCAAACCGAAAGGCATAGCAGTATAGCAATAAATACCTGTTGGTGTCATGAAAGCAGTATCCTCCTGGTCCGAAGGCTCCATTTGAATCTGCTGAAATCCTGAGGATGCGTCCATGAACGTTAACATTTCATGCCCAGCAGTAGCATCCACCATTGCATCGATATGAGGAAGGGGGAACGGGTCTTTAGGACAAGCCTTATTCAAGTCTGTGTAATCTACACAGACTCTCCATTTCCCATTTTTCTTCTGCACTACGACCACATTCGCCAACCATCTTGGGAACTTGACATCTCTGATCATTTTGGACTTTAACAATCTTTCAACTTCCTCTTGGATGATTATATTCCGCTCAGGAGCAAACTTCCTTCTTTTTTGCTGAATAGGCTTGAATGACCTATCAATTCCAAGCTTGTGAGTAATAATGTCTTTGGATATACCTGTCATATCCTCATGCCTCCATGCAAACGTTTACATCCTGCACTTCAAAAAGTCAGTTAATTGTTTTTCAATATCCCGAGGGATATTGGTTCCTACGAGCACCGAGATATCAGGATTATCCTGATCCAGGATAACTTTCTTCACATCCTGCTCCGAAGCTTCCAAGGTATCCCGGGCCCGCATCTTTAATTGCTATGCTGGATTAGGCTTGGTCGAGGATTTCATTGAGGATGTGTAGCATTCCTTCGCCTCCTGCTGATCACTATCAACTTTGACGGGGTTGGAATCTTGATGCATTGGTGATAAGTTGAAGGCACAGCCTTCATGTCATGGATCCATGGCCTGCCTAGTATGATGTTATAGCAGGATAAGGAGTCCATCACACAGAAGCGTTGTATCGAGTTGACCCCTTCAACGTATACTGGTAACTTTATCTCTCCTACAGTATTTCTAGCTTCTCCACTGAAACCAACGAGCACAATGGACTTTGAAGTAATGTCCATCGGAGATACATTCATCCTTTTCAATGTTTCAAGCTGAATTATATTGACAGAACTACCGTTGTCCACCAATATCCTGCGTACAAAATGGTTAGCCACATATAATGTTATTACCAAAGCATCATGGTGAGGATCCTGAACAGTATCCCTGTCATCACTATCGAAAGTGATCACTTTATCAGTTGTGAGGGTAGTCATCCTGACTGGTTTGTCTCCCCTTTCACTCTTAGCTTCCTTTGCATCTCTCTTAGCCGCCGAATACGAAGTCCCACAAATGTCAGATCCTCCTGAAATAAAGTTAATTATCTTGGCATCTGCTGGGGGTGATGCTGCTCGTTCAGGATCCTTCTCGGGATCCTGCCCTTTATTCTTCTTTCTTCCCAGCAAGTCCTTCAGATACCCTTTGCTTAACAGGTAACTTATTTCTTTCCTTAAAGCAATGCAATCCTCGGTCATATGTCTGAAGTCTTCATGGAAGGCACACCATTTGGATTTATCCTTCCAATCAGCTTTCTGCTGGTTCTTTCGAGGCCACCTAGCTTTGTCCCCTAAACCCTGCATAGCATACATTAACTCAGGTATATTAACAGAAAAGCAGTATTCAGATAAGTCAGGATATTCTTCAGGATCCTCGTCTTCAACAGCATTCACTTTCTTGTTATCATTTCTGCCATATGGCTTGGAGCGATATGGCTTATATGAGGATTCTGATTTCCTGTTAGTTGATTCATAGGTTGAGGTAGAATTCATCCTCTCCTGCATCTTCTTGTCATCTTCCAAACGGATATATCTCAAAGCCCTGTTACGAGCTTCGTCGAGATTCCTGCAGGGATTCATTACAAGATCTTGATAAAACTGAGAATCCTTTTGTAACCACATCTTAAAAGCTTGCACAGCTGTTGCAACATCAAGATGTGGGATATCCAAGGATTCTCGACTGAATTTGTTCACATAATCCCTCAAGGATTCCTGAGGCCCTTGAGTTATCCTGTAAAGATCACTGGTTAGTTTCTCAAAACTCCGGCTGCAAGAAAACTGACTATTAAATAAATTAACCAAATGAGCAAATGAAGTAATTGAGTGAGGAGGAACATTTAATAGCCATTTTAAGGCTGATCATGTCAGGGTAGATCCAAAACCCTTGCACAAGCATGCTTCCTTGAGCTCCGGAGAGATAGGGTTGATCTCCATTCTTTCCCTATACTGGGCAATATGCTCTTCAGGATCCGTAGTCCCATCATACAGCTTCATGTTGGGAGTCTGAAATCTTTTTGGGATTTCAGCATCACATATAGGATATGCAAAGCGGGATATCTTGTGGCTGTCTTGGGATACTTCTGGAATTGGCTGGACCACTCCAGGTACACTGGATATCATGTCCTTCAATTTCTGGAGCTCCCTGGTAAATGTTGACGTCATACCTGCATCCTGCAAAGAGCCATTGTTGTTAGTAGCAAGAACATTATTATTTGACACATTACTGGTCTGAGGATTTTGGCCATATCCTGAACTCCTCACAGTGGACATCCTGACCGAAGAGGGTATCTCAGGGGTATGATTCTGAGAATGGCTTGGGACGATATTCCCCCTGTTATCCTCAGTGTAAACTGTGGAACTGAAGTTCAAGGCCCTGGGTTGTATAGGAGTGACAGTTTCTTCAGCAGGTCTACTTGAGCTAGCTTTTAAGAGTTGTATTTCTCTTAACAGCATTTGGTTAGTCTCCTGTTGCTGCCTCATTTGTTCCTGCACACTTCCAAATAAAGTTAGAATTTCATCATTAGAGGCTAAAACGGGAGCAGATCCCTGAACACTCCGAGTAGGGATAACATCTTGAGGTTGTGAAGAAAATGGCATCCTTGGAGGAGGTGGTGGAAGCACCGAACCGGTGGTAGCGGAGGTTGCAGCAGACATAGTGGAGGAGCTCATGTTTGATCTTGAGGCCATTGTAAACAATGTGGCAAAAAGTTTTGAAAATAGAAAACCGATTAACGATTTCACAAAGATTTTTAGTAAAGGTAGCACCACTTGCCCCACGGTGGGCGCCAAATTGTTTTGGTCAAAAATTACCGAAGCAATTTAGTGATCAAATTAGTTAAGTGAGGTAGTGTGCTAAAATTATGTGTGAAAAATATGTTAACCAAGTTAATTATAAAAACAGTTTCAAGATACGGCTCAAGATATAGAGCTGTATCTATGATCAAACAATGAGCAGAAAAGTAAAGGTTGACACGTGATGTACGAGGAAAGCCCTTGATCAATCTAGATCGCCGGCACAAAACCTCGGGAGCTGACAATCGCAGCTGCCTTATTCTTCTATTGCTTCAAATATCAGGATACAGTGCAGGATGTGGTGCGGATCAACTATGTGGTACAATGTAATTCGAATACAAGTGTTGTGTGTAGTGTTTGCAGTGAGCTAGAGAGCAAAAGTGTTCGAGAGTGTGTGAAAGTTGCGTTGTGCCTTAATCTGATCCGCCCCCATCTATTTATAGTAAAACAAATGTAACAAACTATCCTAAATAACCGGGATCCAGCGAATATTCCTCAGTCGAACGTTGTAGACCTGGTCTTTCGGGTTCAACGTCTCTCCCATAACAAATACGCCCGAGTCTTGAGGAGATGAAGTCCATTTGACCGTTGGCAAGTCCCAGTCTTTAACCTGCACGTGATTAATTCGATCAACCTCAGGATATCGCCCAAGATGTTAGCAATATCCTCGTCCAGCATCCTGGTCACAAATAAACAATAAAAGCAGGATATTGATCAAGATATGTACGCTCAGAAAATGACCCATAACAGTTACTGCTTCAACATTTGCTTCTCCATCTTCTGCAGCTTTTCTTGTTTCTGTTTCTTCCCATTCTATTTCCAATTCATGCTCTTCAATTTTCTGAATAAACTGATACCACTTGTAGGATCGAATCGTGACCCAAATGAGTCAATCAGAAGAGTTCTTGTCTATACGAAAGGCGGAAACAAACGTATAAACTGTGAAACAGCTTGATTATCACTTTAAACGTCTTGTATATTGATATAACACTGTTTACAATCAGTAGACAAACCGGCAGCACCTCGGTATCACAATCTAATTCCGTTACAAATGACAAACATGAACCACCAATTTATAACCTCGATGATTTTCTCAACTTCAACGAGTTTTTCAACTTCTACTATTTTTTTGATTTCAACTATTTTTTCCACCACTTTCTCTACTTCAACAATTTTCTCTATAACTTTCTCAGTTACTGCTTCAACATTTGCTTCTCCATCTTCTGCAGCTTCTCTTGTTTCTGTTTCTTCCCATTCTCTTTCCAATTCATGCTCTTCAATTTTCTAAATAAACTGTGCCAAATTCATATTCTCAGATTTCCTCATGTGTTTTACAATCATCAAATAATTTTCCCATTTCTGTTGTGGTAAAGCATCAGCAAGTTTATCAACCCATTCATCGTCGTCTTTCTTTATCTCCAAACTTCCCATTTCCAAAACAAGATGACAATATCTATCAATAGTCATTTTTGTGGTTTCATTATCAAAGGCTACAAACATGTCAAAAGACTTCTTCAGTGAATCCTTTTTGTTCTCGATCATATCTGCACTTCCTCTCTTGAAACAAAAACACTCCTTGGAACAAAATCAAAGCTTCACAAACACAAACTTTCTTGTTTTAAAAATACTGGTCTCAAACGAGCTGGATCACCTCGTAAAACACCGGCAAACAAACAAACAAACGATCAGTTTAAACGGACTAAATATGTAAAAATGTGTGTTGATGAAATCAATCTAAGACTCATGTCGAAGATTTACGGACTCGTTCCAATGTTGTTCGAGTGAACTCACTGAATGAATGAACACCTCTTTACTCAAACAATCACGTAAATTCTGATAGTGAATTTAACAAATATAATATCCGACAAAATCTTTAATCACTTCACATAAGCCATCAAATCATATGAATCGCTTTTAATTTGGGCTGTTGACTTTTAATCAAATCACGTGAATCATTTAACAAAGTCAAATGCTTTTGGCCGACAATTGCTTTATCAACACAATTTGATTGGACCGAACCTGTTAGATCAAAACAAAATATCAACTATTAAAATATTCACTGCACTTGAATCAAATGATTGGGCCGATCAATACATGCAAACCGATATGATTGGGCCACAAAACTTTAAGTCACATGCAACAATTTGATTATCAACACATGTATTGGGCCGAGAAGTATGAACTTCAATCAGTGTCAGACAACAATACTTAATGTTCACATGCAAATTTTTAATGTCTGATTTTACTTTGATTGTGTCGACAACCCAATATCACATGCAAACTGACACAAAATACTTGATTTCTTTTCCCAACTATCAATGACCTGACATCCTCGTTTTACGTTTCACATGAAATTATGCAATTCACACGGAATTAGCAAAACACAGTAATTTCGTACGAAATTAAAGAATATTTTCACGCGAAATCATGCTCATGTCACCATGTTCGAACATATTTTCATACGGAATTACAGATTTTATCAGTTTTTGATTGAATTATGGTCCAAATCTCTCAAGGCTTTATTAAAACACTGTTTTGCTTAAGATGTGTGAAAATCAGGCCATTTTAACCGTCACAACTAGTTTAAATGAGAAAAGAAAATGTAGAAGACTGAAATAGAGATGAAATCGGGCTGTTTTGGTATGAACTCCTCGTCCTGAGCTCTGATACCACTTGTAGGATCGAATCGTGACCCAAATGAGTCAATCAGAAGAGTTCTTGTCTATACGAAAGGCGGAAATAAACGTATAAACTGTGAAACAGCTTGATTATCACTTTAAACGTCTTGTGTATTGATATAACACTGTTTACAATCAGTAGACAAACCGGCAGCACCTCGGTATCACAATCTAATTCCGTCACAAATGACAAACATGAACCACCTATTTATAACCTCGTAATTCCGCACGAAACTAAAACATGACAATTCATACGAAATTACCGAAAGTAATTCCGTGCGGAATTATGTGAGAATCTTTCATGCGAAATTAGAATATGTTTCATGCATGCATCCTATATAGTGAGATGTGACACTTTCATGATGTCATATTGTGATGTCACTTGTATGATGTCACATTCTTGTTCAGATCCACAACGAAACCAAGACTCGATATAAGACGAAGTCGACAGATGTATGCACCAACATATAACCTCAGTAGGTTCTTCCCTATATAACTATGGTCACAATTAGCTGTTTGGTCGGATCCTAAGATCGACCAAATGGGTCGGATTAAAAAGTCAAAGCGGCGGTCAAACCGCTCGACTTACGACCCTATATAAGCACTAAACTAGAAGTGACGAGTTAAACATGTCAAAACATGTTTAAATTAGTTGGAAAACTGATTTGGTATCAAAACTTAGTGTTTTGATACCCGAAAATAGTTCCGTCATAAAATGCACATAATTGTGCATTTTGACCGAAACTTTGACTCGCCACTTCGACTAGTAAACATGGTAATCAGTAGGTATAATCACAAGGGATTATACCATCTTGATTACGATCATGTTACAAAGTTCGATTGAACTTTGACTTGACTTATTCATGGTCAAAACCGAAAGTCAAATGGGAGTCAAACTGTTTAACTTTTAGCTTAAATAGCTGAAATAAATAAACAAGACTGGATAGAACACTTACTTGTGTTCTAGGATGAAGAAAACTCAGATGGGAGGCCTCCAAATATGGTAGCAACTCTTCTTAGAGCAATTGAGATGAGAAAGAGCAAATGAGCAAGTTTTTGGGCAGATTTTGAAGGCGATTTATAATTGTAGTGAAGCCACAAGATCTTGCCTTGTGTATGGAGTATTGCCCAATGATTCACAAGATCAATACAAGTGTGTGGACAAGAATTCAAGCCTTGGAGATCACTCAAATAGCCCACAAGATTGAAAAACTAACTTAAAAATACACGAGTTGCAGCTGTTAGGAAGGTTTTTTCGAAATCCACTCATCGCGTCGCATGACCACAATAGCCCAGGGCTGTCGCGTGGCGCGACCACATATAGCCAGACTTTCAAAGTTTGGCAAGAATGGTCCCTGCACGTATTTAAACATGTTTTCGACGTATTTAACCCCGTTAACCCATTTTTCAGGCTTTACAAGGACGTTAAAGCATAGGGGACTTGAAATATGCTCGGAAATATTGTGGATGTCAGTTCGTTCGGTTGTACGATCGCGTTTTTCGCTTAATTAAGATGAACGCTTTTACAAACGCGAAAACGAACTAAATTGCGTAACGAATGGTATTTTTGCATTCTTATCATTAAAATACAAGATTTTAATGATTAGAAAAATTTTTGGATGTGCGTACGTGTTCCGTATTAAGAAATACGTGAATCGGCAAACTTTCGCAGTTTGTCACAACTAGTCCCTGTGATCAAATAAACATGTTTTTGCTATACCGAACCCTTAAAAACTTATTTCTAAGTTATGTAAAGGGTATTTAGGGTATGTTTAACTTATGTCATTGTTCTAGAGTTTACGTTGCGTTAAACTGATTACGTTTGCGTAACAGTTTACGTATAACTTCCAGGAAAGCTCTTGAGTGTTCGAATTCGTACAAGGATTGAAATGTGTAAATGTCTCATGTAATTATACAAATCCAGGGAATGAAACACAAGATTTCATTGGATTCGAAATTGTTTGGAATTGTATACTGTTTATAAAAGCACAAATGTCACACTAGCGTCGTGCGAGACCATCAAAGGTCAAACGGTCAAACCAAGCCCCTCGCGTCATGCGAGGGGGTCTACCTTTCCTTGTCCCACGACGTGACATGGTTTTTTTGTGACATCTGTGCCTCCACGGCCACCGAACAAATACCAAACCAATGAAATATTGTGTTTCATACTTGGTATTTGTATAAATATGTGTGTCATTTACACATGACAATTCTCGTTCGATTTCGAGTTCTAAATCACTTTCTGGAAAGTTATACGCGAACTGATACGTAAATGTAATCAGTTTAACACGACAAACACTCTGGGATAGTGACATAGGCTTAACATACCTTAAATAACCTTTACATAACTTAGAAATAAGTTTTGGATGGTTTGGTGTGTCGAAATCAAGTTTATTCGCTTACAGGGACTAAATGGTTTGAGTTCCCTATACTTTAACTTCATTTTAGAGCCTTGAAATGGGGTTAATGGGGCTTAAACGTGCCAAAAATGCATCAAATATCAAGTTTTGGACCTGCAGGGGCTAAATTGTAATTCTGCCAAACTTGGCTAGGCGGGCCGCGTAAGATGAAGGCTATTCTTACGCGGGGCGCGAGGTCTTGCCAGACAGAAACAATGTATTTGGTCCATTTCAGCTGTTTTGATGGTTTTAAACCTCTGATTTCAATACCATTTGATGGTTTTTATGTTCCCATTGTATTTTTAAAACCTTGGGCCCAAGTGTAAGGTCATGATTCAAGCACGGATAACGAGAAACAATCCTAACGGTTGTGAGTTATCTATAATACCCAAGCTTTCATTTCTTGTTCCTCACAAATCTGATTCAAATGCTCTAAGTTGGGGTTTAGCACTTCATACCTGAGCAATTTGAATCAAGATTTCCATGCTTGGACCTTTTGTAAGTATTCTTTCGTGCTTTTATGCGTTTTTAAGCACGAGAGTCAAACTGTGTTTGACTTTCTGCTTTGACCACGATTGGTCAACACGAAGTTTGTTTGAACTTCGCAATGTGAGCATAATCATGATGGTTATAGTCCCTTGTGACTATACCTACTGATTAACACGTTGATTAGGTGTAGTGACGAGTCATAGTTTCGGTCAAAATACGTGCCTATGCGTATTTTGAAACCAAACTATTCTTGGGTATCAAAACCGTTTGTTTTAATATCAAACTTGTTTTCTAACTTAGTTAAACATGTTTCAACATGTTTAGCTCGTCACTTTTAGTTTAGTGCTTGTGTAGAGTCATAAGTCAAGCGGTCTAAACCACCGCTTAGACTTTCGAACTAGACCTGTTTGGTCGATCATTAAGATCCGATCAAGCATGTTTAGTGACCATAGTTGTATAGGGAATAACATTCTGAGGTTATACCTTATGGTCACTTAGTTTAAGTAGTTGTATGATAGGTAGTTTATATGCCTTAGGAAAAATGACCAAAATGCCCTTTTTATGCATAATTGGATTTTAAGCATATGTAACATAAACTTTTGTCACTTAACTGATTATGCAACATATTTAAACATGTATAGGCATATAATACTTGTCATAGGACTAGTTAGGCGGTCTGAACGCGTTTCACGTGAACGACGCGTTAAAGTAGCGTAAGCTACCTAAACGAGTCGTGATGGGTCGTAAGCACTTAGGTTAGGTTTTGACTTAGTATGTAGGCTTTGTTAAACCATATCATATGAGTTCCAATACTCATTTGGTTTACGAAACCTCATCCTATCCGATCTTCCGATTTAGGTCCGGTTTATTTTACATAGTTACTTATATTAGGTGCCGATTGATTTTCGTGATCCCTCTAGCTTTGCTTGGTTGTTATTCAAGACTTCTAAGCATTCTCAAGTGAGTACATAGTTCCCCTATTTTACTATTTTCGATTGTTTTGGGGTGATTTATATGTGTTAAATGATTTCGATGTTTTTAACGATGGTTTCGAAAATGAATAAAATGGTTTATATTAAATTATAACGATTTCGATAATGTGGATAAACTTGTTGGTTGTAATTACATAACAAATAACATTCATTAGTTTTGGCCGAACCGACCAGTATTAGGTTATGGTACCATAGGATCTGACAAATCCCGTTATCATGCATGCCACAAGATCTTGCCTTGTGTATGGAGTATTAGGTTATGGTACCATGGTTATGTGTGGGTTAGGTGGGTAACGACTGAATCTGTTATTGTTAATTTACCCTTTGGTGTTTTATTAATGCGAGTTTCGAGATAGTCAAGTTGCGAAGATTTGGATGTTATTAGCGAGGCGACCAAAAGTAGTTTTCACAATTAAAACGAGAATGATTTAAACGACTAAAACGATTTTAACGAGTTAAACGATTTGGGTAAACGATTGGTTTTTGGTTAGTGTTTAGATAACGGGATGGGTGTAATGTGATGAAAACATGGTAGATACGCCACTGGTACTTCTTATATATAAGTGTTTTCATCATATTACATACCGTGGCGTTATTTAGTTCACTTGTTTAAACGATTTTGAAACGATGTCACAAAATGATGTTTTCTGAATAATATAAACCATACAAGTTTTAATAACGAGTTTTTTACGAGATGTTTTACAATTTGATTTAATTAAACAAATGTTTTGGGGTTAAGAAGCATGGCTATGAGATTTTACAAATTATAACCAACTTGATTTGAGTTAGTTAATTATGTTGCAATACTATACACTTTTTCAAAACAGGGAATTTAATTAGGTATTGCAACATGTAAACTAGCCATGAATCCGACACTCTCATAAAACCTATGTGCTCGCCAGCATTTCTTTGCTGACTTTGTTTTTACATATGTTTCAGGTGTTGTTGAATGATGTTGATTGCTAGGATGCATGCTCACATAGGACTGGACGAGGCCTTAGTGACTTAATAACAATGATAAACTATGTTTAACTTGTTTGTTTAAGTTTCAAGACAATGTAAATGATTAATCTTTAAATAAAACAAAACTTCAAATTTCTGTGTGTTATGAAACAATGATTCTGTTACAACACTCCCTGACGATTCCACCGCGATTTGTTGTTTTACGCGGTCGGGGTGTGACATTTTTTCCCTGATTTCTTCATTCGTTTACTGGTTGATCACACATGACTCATTTGACGACTTGATTTTCTTTGATTAGGCTCGTTTTTATTCCTTTTAGCTTCCAATCTCTCATGGAGCCCTGCAAATCACAACCAACTAAGTAAAACACAAAATACTATGTAAAACAACACAAAATGTAACGAAAATTATACAAACTATAGACAGAAACTAGATGTATTTTTCAATACATCAATAATCATAAAGTTTGAAGCTTTGAAGATATAGAAACCCGTTCAAACTTTTGATTTTCTTTTGTTAAATCTTCAACTGGACATGATGTTTGCTACTGAATTTGATTGTTTTAATACTTAGAATTTAGCATTAGAATAATATAAGTTAGTTAATTAATTAAAATCAGTTAAATTAAAATGTGTATCCAATCTTAATTTTTTTGAGATATGATTTAGGATTGCTAAGTTAATCTATGTGTTGTTTTATAGTTCTGAACACTCATTACCACGGGGTTATTCTGTTTATTCATGTCCAGTGATTCTTGGTTTTCAATTTATCAGTCTAGAACTAGCTTCATGATTATAAGGTTGTTAGAATTTTTCTATTTCAATTTGGATAGTTGTGGGATTCATAATTTCCACGTAAACATGTTTCCATCTTAGCACTTCATTTAAACATCTTGTTTGCACTTCATAGATCGTTTTTTTTTTTTTTGGCTTTTGTGAGTGTGGATCACATTCCTACTTGTCTAATCACTGTAGGATCCATTCCCATTAATGATAGGATAGTCGAGTCTAGAATCATAACTTAGTAAATTGTCAGATTAGAAGTCATTGCATGTCATTAGGGATTCACTACCTAGGTGGTTTTTCATTCTCATTGGTTAAACCCTTACTTGCTAGTCATCTGAGTCTGAGTCTTAGTTATGTTAGTTCTCATGAGTTTTAATTAGGTTAACTAATTAGTTAAATACAAACATAAAAACTAAATCAATTTTAAGCTAGTGATTCGGTAGAGGTTATGTATTAAGGTTTGCTAGATAGAGTTCCTAGGTTCGATACTTGGTCTTACTTTCTATACTATTACACGACCAGTACACTTGTCGTTTGTGTGTAGTTTATTGAGTTCATATTTTAAATCTTGGTCCGAATTTAGGTATGTATATTATCACACATCAACCAACTAAATACTTTGTTAAAAACCATCCAGTTCTTGAAATACCTTTATAATTTCATCCCTATAATTCTTGCTACTTCACAAAGACACAATGTCACACCCCAACCGATGGTGGAAACATCGGAGTGAGATGAAAACATGATTACTCGAGACATCATAACAACTAATTGTGACAATATATTTAAACAACAAGTTTCATTTCATACTAAAGGGAAATACATTGTCTTGGAATGTAGAGTACAACATAGTGCAATTAAACATAACAACTTGAAACAAATACATAAGTTTAAAGTTTATGCGTGTTTCTAGTCCACCCTAAATATCGTTCTTCAATCGTCATCAACTAGTTTCCTGCAACATGTATTAAAATAAAATCAACAAAAGTTGGCGAGTATACAAGTTTGAATACATAGCATAATCTGTCTAAAAGTTGTCTCATATCTAACATGGTTATTTGCATACATTGTTTATTATCATACTAGCATGTGTTAACTATAAGTCAAACCAAATTATACCGCAATCATGCATATCCTTCTCGCCGAAATGACAAGGTCGTAACATAGTTTACTTAACAATACCACAAGAATACGGGCAGTGCGTTAATCCAATAGCGTTATAATTGTTAAGGGAGGCTTGCAAAGTTAATGAGCATATAGAACACAAGAATGAGAATAACATGTAATAACAAGTACAATGTTCTTAATGAGTGTTTATATGAACAAGTTTAATCGTGAGTATGTGATTTGTAATATTGTGTACATGTTGCACCTATGGTGTGTAAAAAGGAAAATGGGATCGAGTATACTCATGGTTTGCGTCGTAAATCCTGCCGTGAGTTGATGCGTTTGAGTGTTTAGAGAAACTGCCGAGTTATCATACAAGTATAAATGAGGCGTATGAGTTCAACGGATTTTGGAATCAGAATGTAAATGCGAGATTCTTACTTAGTAAGAAGGTACATAAAATTTATCTTGACAAAACACCAAATTTGGGCACCATGATGAAGTGTTTTTAAAGGCACAAGTTGACCTATTGGAAGTCCAAACATGAGGAATTCAATCCAAGATATTATAACCATAACCATTGACATATATCCATGATATGATTAGTTATTAGGGTTTGGCTATCAGTGTTATTTTATATATATGTGTGTGTGTGTGTGTGTGTGTGTGTGTGTGTGTGTGTGTGTGTGTGTTTATTATGTCTTATGGTCAAGTATTATCAAGTATGTCAAGCAAAGAGGTAGGATGATTTCCATTCATTAAACCTCATTATATGATTTACCAAATGTCACACCCCCAAAATCCACACGCGGGGTATCACCGCTTGGAGGCGTGACTGACCAGGATCAAGCCACCAATCATATTAAACAAGCATAAGTAAACAAAATTCAACCAACAATATGAAAGGTGTCCAAAAACCAAAGCATAGTTAAGTTTTTAGCGGAAGCATAATTGTAAAACCCATAGCAAATATTAAGCATGAAATAAAGTAATGTTTAAAGCATGGCACACACTGCCATGTCCCACAACAACTGTTCCTCCCTGTGCAAGCTCCAAGAGTACCTAAAGACCTGCAAGGCATGTAGCAACGAATCAACAACAAAGTTGAGCGAGTTCACAGTTGGTTGTTTGGTTATATTATTCATTTCGTAAATCGTATGTTCGTTTTGTAAACCATGTATCGTATTAATCCTTATCGCGGCCAATCCAGGCATCTGTGCGATGATTAGAGGGGGCTTCCCATGTGTTACTAGACCACGCGTATCGACTGCTACGAAAATATAAGAGGTGCCCTAAGTCAATGTCTATCAGCATAGACCCTTTGCCCATAGTCCATTAGTACACGCCTGTCCGACTGGCACGGTGTGAGGTTTGTTAAACCTAATAGCGCTATTAACTAATGACCCGCTCGCCCTAGGCCTCGGCGATTAAGTCGATAATTGAGGGACTTCCTTTGATAGAGGTGATGGTCTTATGATCGTGTACGTAGGCTTTACGTACGTGCCCTTCAATCCGAGGACAGTAATAAGTATAACTGTACGTAGGTTTTACGTACGTGCCCTTCAATCGAGGACAGTAATAATTTGTTTAATAGAAATAGTTGTACGAGTAGTTATTCAATCCCATTCCCAACCCCCTGGGAATCCCATGCCTTGGCTAGTGTGAACTCACCTTGGTTTGCTCGGTATGCTAAACTATGTGCTCGCAAATAATCAATCAAGTCCTATAGTATGCACGTATACTTAATTAGTTCACATTCGTAATGTTTCACATGAAACTAGTGTCACAGTAATATCATACATTTAACAAAGTTGGCATCTAGCAGCACTAACAAGTTAACTGAGTGAATAAAGTTAATAGAGTTCATGGAATAACAGAATTTGTCAACTAACAGAGTTACTTAAACAATGAAGTTAACACTTAACAACTTAACTGAGATTTACATACTTAACAGAGTATAATAAACTAACTGAGTTAATTAAGTGATTAACTTAAATTGAATCACATATTAAATAATGTAACAGTTAACAGTATACATATTGCTGAAATCACCTAAGTGGACGAAATCACTTATGTCAAAACACTATATGGGACGAAATCCCATATTGGCCGAAAACACACATGGGTCGAATACCATTATTGCCGAAAACACTTAGGTGGGCTTGAACAGTTATTAAATCACTTTGTTTGGGCCGAAAACTGAATGGGCCGAAATCACCCTTTGGTCGAAATCACTTGGGCCGAAATCACTTAGGTGATTTCGTCCAGTTTCAAGATATGGGGGTGTTTTCGTTAGCTTCATCATCTTCACCAACATTTACAGCAACTTATAAAACCCAGCAACTCTAATCAACTAACAGTTACATGAATAAATTTGCAGATCATTCAACCAAGCAAAACCAATATGCATAATCATCATCATTATTATACCAATCGTATATATATATATATAATAACCAGATATATACACATACGCAGACATGTAACGATCTATCGAAAGTTATACACAATAAACCATGGTGCAAACTAACCGAGATGTAAAACTGATGGATTGACCGAAAACAAAGGCTCCGTAGGCTTGCAGTCGCCGTCACAGTTAGAGAGGTGCTCTAGGGTTTTCTAATTGTTGCCCTTTTGCGTACAGGTTAAGTAAAACAATTTAAATAAACATTACTGGGCCAAAGGCCCACTCTAGTTCACGTTGGACCCATAGTGGACGAAAACACAAAGTGTTTTCACCACAAGGGTGTTTTCAGGTAGGGTGTTTTCATGAGTGGGTGTTTGGCATGACTTATTAAACAACAGAATGTTAATTCTAAATATAATATTAACCTTCACTATAATTATAATGCACACCACATATATAACATATCGATCACAGTACGAATTAACATATTACAACGTCTACAGTTGTGAAACAAACAAGTCGTGTCAACAAACAACATAAAAAAAAAATTAAAGTGCAATTAATGCGAGGATGGAAACCTTGGAAACTCGAGTTGTCACATTATCCCCAACTTGAAAGAAATTTCGTCCCGAAATTTAGCATGCGGTTACTGAGGAAGCTTGGTAAGTTATCGTTTACTGGTTTTCCTGGGGTGTCACATCATCCCCCCGTTGATTTGGAATTTCATCCCGAAATTTTGTAGTAGCTTCAGCCTCAGTAGTAGTTGCATTGTTTTCGAACAACTGGGGATATTTGAGTTCCATTTGGTCTTCTCGTTCCCAGGTGAACTCTGGGCCACGACGGGAGTTCCAACGAACTCGAACAAGAGGTATTCTGGTGTTCTTGAGGACCTTAACATCCCGGTCCGTGATTTCAACTGGTTCCTCGACGAAATGCAACCGTTCGTCGATAGTGAGCTCCTTCAAAGGAACTATGAGGGTCTCATCCGACAGACACTTCTTCAGATTCGACACGTGAAAGACGTTGTGAACTGCACTGTGTTCAGCTGGTAAGTTCAGTCTGTAGGCCACTTTGCCTATTTTCTCAATGACTTCAAATGGTCCGACAAATCACGGATTAAGTTCGCCTCGTTTTCCAAAACGAGCCACACCCTTCCAGGGTGAAACTTTGAGTAGCACTCGATCCCCAACCTGGAACTCGAGTAGTTTCCTGTCTTTATCGGCGTATGCTTTCTGACGGTCACGAGTTGCCGCCATGCGTTGTCGTATCTGAGCAACCTTTTCTGTAGTATCAACTACAAGTTCTGGACCTGTGATCTGACTGTCTCCCACCTCTACCCAACAAAGAGGTGACTGGCATTTACGCCCGTACAATGCCTCAAATGGAGCGGCTTGAATGCTGGTGTGGTAGCTGTTATTGTACGAAAATTCCACAAGTGGCAGATGCTTTTCCCAGCCGTTGCCAAAGTCAATCACACATGCCCTAAGCATGTCTTCAAGAGTCTGGATGGTGCGTTCAGACTGCCCATCCGTTTGTGGGTGATAAGCTGTGCTCATGTCTAACCGAGAGCCAAAAGATTTGTGCATTGCTTGCCAAAGTTCTGACGTGAAACGTGCATCCCGATCGGAAATAATAGAGGTGGGCACTCCGTGCCTCGAAACCACTTCTTTCAAGTAAACGTCTGCTAGAGTAGAGAACTTGTCTATTTCCTTAATAGCCAGGAAGTGTGCAGACTTAGTGAGTCGATCCACGATCACCCAATTAGTATCATTCCCACGTTGAGATCTAGGCAGGCCAGTAACAAAATCCATGGAAATTTGTTCCCATTTCCATTGTGGTATCTCAGGTTGTTGGAGTGGGCCTGATGGTTTCTGATATTCCGCCTTGACTCTCGCACAAGTCAAACACTTGCTAACGTAAGTTGCTATGTGAGCTTTCATGCTAGGCCACCAGTATGTAGTTCTGAGGTCGTAGTACATCTTATCCGAACCAGGATGTACTGAGTAGCGAGACTTATGAGCTTCTTTCTTTACAAGCTCGCGTAAGTTACCATAGAGTGGGACCCTGATGCGTCCTGTTACATATGCCTTTTGTTCTAACCGTTGTCTTGAGCCGCGTAGGGCTTCAGCCCTGACGTTTTCTGGTTTCAATGCTTCTACCTGAGTATCTTGTATCTGTGAAGGAAGACTAGACTGAATAATGAGTTGCAACGCTCGTACACGCCTAGGTGTAGTATCCTTTCGACTGAGGGCGTCGGCCACCACATCGGCTTTGCCCGGATGGTACTTTATGGCACACTCGTAATCGTTCAGTAGCTCGACCCATCTACGTTGTCGCATGTTCAATTCTTTCTGCTTGAAAATGTGTTCGAGACTCCTGTGATCGGTGTAGATGGTGCACTTAGTGCCATACAGATAATGTCGCCATATCTTGAGCGCAAAAACAACGGCTCCCAGCTCTAAATCGTGTGTAGTGTAGTTCCGTTCATGGATCTTAAGTTGGCGCGAAGCATAAGCAATGGCTTTATCCCGTTGCATCAACACACATCCAAGACCTTGGATAGATGCGTCGCAGTAGACTACAAAATCGTCCGTGCCTTCAGGCAAGGAGAGGATAGGTGCGCTACAAAGTCTATCCTTTAAGTGCTGAAACGTTGTTTCCTGTGTATTACTCCAACGGTAAGCAACACCTTTCTGTGTCAGTAATATAAGCGGCTGTGCAATCTTTGAGAAGTCTTTGATGAACCGTCTGTAATAACCCGCCAAACCAAAGAATTGGCGTATTTCTGTCGGTGTGCGAGGTGCAGGCCAGTTCTTGATCGAATCTACCTTGGATGGATCGACATGAATCCCATCCGTGTTTACCACGTGGCCTAGAAAGTGGACTTCACGAAGCCAGAAGTCACATTTCGAAAACTTGGCGTACAACTGTTCTGTTCGAAGGAGTTCCAAAATAAGTCGTAAATGATGCTCGTATTCCTCCTGACTCTTCGAATAGATCAGGATGTCGTCAATGAAAACAATGACAAACTTGTCAAGATAAGGTTTGCACACCCTGTTCATAAGATCCATGAAAACCGCAGGCGCGTTCGTTAGCCCGAGTGGCACGACCAGAAACTCGTAATGGTCGTAGCGAGTTCTGAATGCTGTTTTGGAGACGTCCTCCTCCCGGACTCTCAGTTGGTGATATCCTGACCTCAGGTCAATCTTCGAGTAATAGCTCAACCCTTGCAACTGGTCGAATAAGTCGTCGATGCATGGAAGTGGATAGCGATTCTTCACAGTCACCTTGTTCAGTTCGCGGTAGTCTATGCACATGCGGAAGGTACCATCTTTCTTCTTCACAAATAATACTGGGGCTCCCCAGGGCGAAGAGCTAGGACGTATGAAACCCTTTTCCAAGAGTTCTTGCAATTGCTTCGATAGTTCTTTCAATTCTGATGGAGCTAAGCGATACGGTGCGCGAGCTATAGGTGCTGCCCAGAACGATAGGAATGAGGTTGATAGAGAACGTCTGACCAGCGAGGATAAGATTACAACCCTAAACTATGAGTGGCCTCTAGACTTCTACCATTAGCTAACACTACGACAGGTTTGGTGTTCAAGGGAGTTGGTGCATGTTTTAACATTTGGCTAACTTAGAGACATATAACTGGTATCCGCACCCGAATCAAACAATACAGTAACATAAAAATCGTCAAGAAGAAACTTACCCATAACTACGTTGGGATCATTCCTTGCGTCACCCTGACCAATCACTTTCACGCGGCCCCGGCGTCATTGTTTCCATTGTTTGCCCCGATGCTATCCCCATGGTCGTCCTTGTCTCCATGGTTGTGGTTCTGAGTCTGGTCCTGGTTTATTTGCGAACAATGTCTCTTGTAGTGATCTTTAGCATTATACTGAAAACATCCTTTAAAACTCTGTTGTTGCTGCTGATTCTGTGGAGATTGAGGCGGTCGTTGCTGTTCTTGAGTTACAGGACGTGAGTTTCGACAATCCTTAGCTTCATGACCTATCTTGAGACACCTCTGACAACGACCCTTGTTGCACTGACCGCTGTGGTGCCTATTGCATCTGTTACAGTTTGGATGATTTCCTCGATATCCACTCTGCCCACGACTACCAGAAAATTGCTGACTGGGACTCTGGTAGTCACCTATCTTTTGCTGCTGCACCAGAGGCTGAACCGGAATTAATCCCTTGCTCAGGTTTCCATCCCACTTGCGTTTGTTGTCACTAGAAGCACATGTAGTAGCAGCTTTAACACGTTTCGGTAGTTTGTTTTGTTCTACAGCCTGGTCTGTGAGACGATGAGCAAGCCGAATGACCTGCTGGATAGTGCCAAGATTAGCTGCGGTTACATGACTCTGAATTTCTGGCACCAGACCCTTGAGATACAGCTCGATGCGTTTGGTGGGAGGGTCTACCATAGTGGGACAAAATGTGGCTAATTCATTTGATCTCTTCGTATAAGCCTCAATTTCAGACCCCGTCATTTGTAAGTTGAGGAACTCCACCTCTAGTTTGTGGATGTCTTCCCGACTGCAAAACTCTTCCTTAACTAGGTCCTTGAACTCGTTCCAGGGGGTGGCATTAGCAGCTGCCAGCCCTAACATTTAAACCTGTGCTTCCCACCAGGTTAATGCAGCACCTTCGAGTGTTCCAGTGGCAAACTTTACTCTACGAGACTCAGGGCAATCACGCACCTCAAAGTCAGTTTCGAGCCTCTCGAACCAATGGAGTAGGCCTACAACTCCCTCAGTACCGCTAAAGGTACTAGGTCGGCAATCCTTGAGATTATTGAGGGTGCAAACAGGTGGCTGAGCGTGTTGACCTATTGTGTATAAGGATAGGACAAGGTTAAACACAAGAGTTGGTTTAGGAGTGTAGGATCTAAAGATCCTAGTTACGACTGCAGGGTATACCTCCTGCTTGTATGGCTGCGAGTGCCGCAGCAACTCGTTCGTTAATGAGAGCCGTCAACTGGGCTTGAGTCAAGTTGATACATCCGGCCATGATCTTCATAGCAAATACAACATAAGTGAGAGAGGTTCGCGAATAGTGCGGTGACAGAAGAGAGTAAGCACACAAGTGTTCTCGAGCAATAACAAATAGTAGACAATGTAATCTAAGCATACCACGAGCAAAGTTCTATGCAATTCTAGCAAGTAGGCAATAAAACATATACCATATTACCTAGTATGTTGAGTCTTGCACGTGGAGCGAGGCGTCGTTGTGGATCGTTGAGCACTGTACAGGTTATAGTCTGGTTTTAATAAAAACATTTTCCCCTTATTAAAACCGAGTTCTCTATAACCAATGGCTCTGATACCAATCTGCCACACCCCCAAAATCCACACGCGGGGTATCACCGCTTGGAGGCGTGACTGACCAGGATCAAGCCACCAATCATATTAAACAAGCATAAGTAAACAAAATTCAACCAACAATATGAAAGGTGTCCAAAAACCAAAGCATAGTTAAGTGTTTAGCGGAAGCATAATTGTAAAACCCATAGCAAATATTAAGCATGAAATAAAGTAATGTTTAAAGCATGGCACATACTGCCATGTCCCACAACGACTGTTCCTCCCTGTGCAAGCTCCAAGAGTACCTAAAGACCTGCAAGGCATGTAGCAACGAATCAACAACAAAGTTGAGCGAGTTCACAGTTGGTTGTTTGGTTATATTATTCATTTCGTAAATCGTATGTTCGTTTTGTAAACCATGTATCGTATTAATCCTTATCGCGGCCAATCCAGGCATCTGTGCGATGATTAGAGGGGGCTTCCCATGTGTTACTAGACCACGCGTATCGATTGCTACGAAAATATAAGAGGTGCCCTAAGTCAATGTCTATCAGCATAGACCCTTTGCCCATAGTCCATTAGTACACGCACGTCCGACTGGCACGGTGTGAGGTTTGTTAAACCTAATAGCGCTATTAACTAATGACCCGCTCGCCCTAGGCCTCAGCGATTAAGTCGATAATTGAGGGACTTCCTTTGATAGAGGTGATGGTCTTATGATCGTGTACGTAGGCTTTACGTACGTGCCCTTCAATCCAAGGACAGTAATAAGTATAACTGTACGTAGGTTTTACGTACGTGCCCTTCAATCCGAGGACAGTAATAAGTATAACTGTACGTAGGTTTTACGTACGTGCCCTTCAATCGAGGACAGTAATAATTTGTTTAATAGAAATAGTTGTACGAGTAGTTATTCAATCCCATTCCCAACCCCCTGGGAATCCCATGCCTTGGCTAGTGGGAACTCACCTTGGTTTGCTCGGTATGCTAAACTATGTGCTCGCAAATAATCAATCAAGTCCTATAGTATGCACGTATACTTAATTAGTTCACATTCGTAATGTTTCACATGAAACTAGTGTCACAGTAATATCATACATTTAACAAAGTTGGCATCTAGCAGCACTAACAAGTTAACTGAGTGAATAAAGTTAATAGAGTTCATGGAATAACAGAATTTGTCAACTAACAGAGTTACTTAAACAATGAAGTTAACACTTAACAACTTAACTGAGATTTACATACTTAACAGAGTATAATAAACTAACTGAGTTAATTAAGTGATTAACTTAAATTGAATCACATATTAAATAATGTAACAGTTAACAGTATACATATTGCTGAAATCACCTAAGTGGACGAAATCACTTATGTCAAAACACTATATGGGACGAAATCCCATATTGGCCGAAAACACACATGGGCCGAATACCATTATTGCCGAAAACACTTAGGTGGGCTTGAACAGTTATTAAATCACTTTGTTTGGGCCGAAAACTGAATGGGCCGAAATCACCCTTTGGTCGAAATCACTTGGGCCGAAATCACTTAGGTGATTTCGTTCAGTTTCAAGATATGGGGGTGTTTTCGTTAGCTTCATCATCTTCACCAACATTTACAGCAACTTATAAAACCCAGCAACTCTAATCAACTAACAGTTACATGAATAAATTTGCAGATCATTCAACCAAGCAAAACCAATATGCATAATCATCATCATTATTATACCAATCGTATATATATATATATAATAACCAGATATATACACATACGCAGACATGTAACGATCTATCGAAAGTTATACACAATAAACCATGGTGCAAACTAACCGAGATGTAAAACTGATGGATTGACCGAAAACAAAGGCTCCGTAGGCTTGCAGTCGCCGTCACAGTTAGAGAGGTGCTCTAGGGTTTTTTAATTGTTGCCCTTTTGCGTACAGGTTAAGTAAAACCATTTAAATAAACATTACTGGGCCAAAGGCCCACTCTAGTTCATGTTGGACCCATAGTGGACGAAAACACAAAGTGTTTTCACCACAAGGGTGTTTTCAGGTAGGGTGTTTTCATGAGTGGGTGTTTGGCATGACTTATTAAAAAACAGAATGTTAATTCTAAATATAATATTAACCTTCACTACAATTATAATGCACACCACATATATAACATATCGATCACAGTACGAATTAACATATTACAACGTCTACAGTTGTGAAACAAACAAGTCGTGTCAACAAACAACATAAAAAAAAAATTAAAGTGCAATTAATGCGAGGATGGAAACCTTGGAAACTCGAGTTGTCACACCAAAGCACAAAATCATCAACTTAGTTGATCATTTTGGTTGGTCATGAACAAGAATACAACTAATAAATTACTAGATTCCTAAGTAGCCACATAAGGACAACCCGGGCGTGTCATACCCAACATGGCAAATGTTGGAGGTGGGCGGGGTTAACTTACTTTGATTCTTAGAAGCTACTTAGTTAGATATTCATCTAACTCATCAAGTAACCAAGTGAAACTCAAACTAGACAAGTGCATTCCAATCATGGTAAATGTTTGGAGACTTGGTGTAGTTTGGACACTTTGTTACTTTTAAGTGTACTCGATGACTTAGGTTAGTTAGATTGGAGATGTTTGCACCTCAATCTTTCTGAATTAAAGCCCCAACTCAAGTCCATCAACAGGCATGTTAGTTGGGAACAAGGTTGAGTTCATGTTCATAAACAAAAGTTGCAAAATATAAAAGTTTTACAAAAACAAATTTTAAATCAACTTTGGACCTCAAATATGGTGATGTTCCAACTTAGTATGCCATGGTAAACTTGTGGAAACACTCCTAGAGGTTGTCCAAGTAGATTGAAAGAACAAAACAAGAAGAAAAGATGAGAAAAAGTGTTCAAAACTCACTATTTTGAACCTTGATACGATCTGCCAACACATGGAGATTTTGGAGATTTTGGAGATTTGGAAGTGATTTGAGAGACTGTAAAGTGTTTAGGAGGTGTGGAGGAAGGTATTTATAAGTGGGTATTATGGTTTGGGGTTTAATGAGGTTAGTTGGGTGTTAGAGTGGTTGGAAAGTAAAAAAAACGGACTTAATTTGCGAATTTAAAATATCTGGCTGAAAATCGTGCTTTTCTTCGCCAAGCGACAATGCACTAGTGCTTGGTCACGTGGCGCAAAGAAAGCATTGTTTTCCAAAGTTTGCAAAATGTTCATTTTACCCCCTGCAGTTGATTTTATTGGTTTTTCAAACTTGAAACCCAATATTAATAGTGTTTTTGGGTATCTAAGGTGTATGCAAGTATGTGTAAGTATAAAACACGTATGATCACACTCCGAATCATATATAAATTTTAAGTATGGTTCGGTTTTGTATAAAAACTGCGTGTTTGTGATTGGTTACATATTGTGTAAGTATGATCAACGAAATTGATATAAAATATTTTTTTTCCATTGATCAAAGTCTCGGAATTACAAGGATTGAATATAGAATACGAATACAAGATTTCTAAAAAAAGAAAGTATGAAAATACGGAACGTTACACACAATACCAATGATAATCTAACATCAATGTCTGAATGCTTTAGTAATCAATCAACAACAATTAGGGCTCCCATTGAGGACACAAGTGCTCCGTTTTCTTATTAAAAATGTCAAAGTATTAGGGAAAACTAAGAGACACTATAGGCAAGTTAAGAACATTAACCCAACTAAATTATCAATGCATAACGACAATTAAACACATTTCAACACAAATTGTGACTTCAGATTCCTAAAATAAGCTCTGGAAAGTTTGCTGTCTACTTCACAGTACGCACATACACAATTTACAACCACATGGGAAAACAAAGAGACATTATTGGCAAGTTAAAAACATCGATCCATTTAACTTAACGTGAAAATAAATCCAAGTAGTGTAGATGTATCCCTTTGTGCCATCTAACCTCTATCTACCCAAACGACGAACAAAGCCACTCCCACATATATTCGACCTTAATAAGAAGCAACAACTCATCGAGGAGAACCCTAGGAAGCCTACAAAGGTTTGAACGATACAAAAATGCCCCATATCTGATTATATGATATCACAACTTAAAAAATGAAGCTAGAAGTACTACTCATCATCCTTTTTGCACATCCCCCTTCGATGCCACCATGAAAACTGTGACAACCGGCAAAACTCATGGTAATTCCGTACAACTTAACGACTATTTATACATTTAATTGCGTTCATATTTGGCTTAATTTATGCATAATTAGGTCATACAAAGGCTAGCATTTGTAGGACATGTTTAAACTTGACAATTGGTATTGTTACTTTCGTCATGTCGCGAGAAAATGAATAACTATGTCCTAATATATTGGCGCACAATGTTGAAATCAATATTCACCTAAACACACTATTCATGCCAGGAAGTTCAGAAACTATCCAAAACAACTAACGAATGATACGAAAGCGTATCATCACAAATGTTTATACCAAAAACCCTAATTAGAGACATCAATTCCTAATATACTTTAACTTTCCGGAAAATGCCTAAACTATTAAAGTGTCATTCCGAATTATAATATAACAATTCTACTTGTTAGCAACTCAAAAACTCAGCATTTCAATGTTAATAAGGCTTGTAAATAATACTAATTATCCTAAACAATCGCAAAGGTATCAAATAATTATTCAAGGTGTTATTGCCGGTATTGTCGCGCATCTTTCATACATTGTCCGGTACCGAACCGACAACTAAACTAGTGGCATTCTTAACATCCTAACACCTAAACCAACTAGTCTAGTGAACTAGTTAAGGCCACTTATCATCCTAAACTACCATTAACCCTCTAATTAACCTAGTTAACATAATCACCAAAATATCTACAAGTTTAGCAAATTGTCACATGTTATAAACTTAAACTAATCAAAAGCCCATCACCTACACCCCCCCCCCCCACCACTTGACGGTTTCAAGGTGAACCCTCCCACCTTGACTTATGTTGATTTTGCATGATGTTACGGCATGGTGTGGAGATTTATTGTTAACTACCAAAGTGCAAGATCTTATAACAACACCAAACTACATCATACACACTTTACCAGTTCACAAAATTCATAAACAAACACCCTCATTATCTCTCTCTCTCTCAAATCTCGGCCAAGAACACACACACCTACATCCATTCTTTTCAACCTTAAACAGCCTAATTCAAGCATTACAAGCCCATTTCAAGATTATCTAAGGATGTTTCAAGCCATGGATGCACAATAGGAGCCTTACACTTGCATTTGGAGCTTCAACATCAACTTTTTCTCTTCATCATCTTCATCTAGGTGCTTCCCTAGCCTTGTGCTAGTAGTAAGAGCTTCTACCACCATTTTTATGCTTATTATGTTATGTAGATTAACAAAGTACAACTTGATCATCTTGAACATCCTTAAAAACAAAGCCTAAAACCCTATACATAAACTAACAAGCTTACAAATTGAAGTGTTATGTGTTGATTATGTTGATTAGTGTAGAATGGTTCGTATGAACTTGGTGATTAGTGTAAAGTATGATGTTTAGACATTATGATCTTGTAAGAACATGCTTAAAATGATGATCTAAACATCAAGATGTTTAGATCTAACAAGATCATCACCTTCATGATTCATGAACTTAAACACTAAACTTGAGAGTGCTTTTTGGAAAGATATAACTTTTACAAGAAACTAAAATGATATTTGTTGAACTAAGAATCTTAAAAAGTAACATAAACAAGTTTATATATATGGATGAACTAGTTAAAAATCATGAGAAATATTGTTATTTTTAGTGGTCTTGTTAAAGTATATAAAAAGGTTCATGAAGATAAAGATGAAAATGTGTTAATATATGCATGCAAAGTATGATTGGAAACTTGATATGAGTTGATGATGATTTTGGGATTTAAAATATGGTTTAAAATACGTATTAATAACGTGGAAAATGTCCATAGTATAACAGAAACTATGGCGAAATTTTCTAAAATCCTATACATGATTAAGGTGTGATTAAAAGATGATTAAAATCACTAAACGTGATTAGTGACCTTAATCATGATTAGGCGAACTTTTGTGGAAAAGTTTAAGTCCTAAACTCCTAATTTTTTTCTTAAACACTTATGTTCATTTTCATAAGTTAAAATGGAATTATATATATATATATAGGATGAAAATATATGTATACTTAGAAAACTCCATATTATGTGTATAAATACTTATGTGCATTTATGTTACTCTTAAATGAAACGAGTACTTAGGATTTTCGGGAAGATCACAAGTGATCATAGATTGAAAGAATCACACGAGTAGTTTGTTCTGCAAGGAACACGGTTCCTTGGTGTCGGTATCGTAGAGGTATGTCAAACAGACACACATGCGTATCAGTTTCGCAAAATAAAATTGGAACAACAATTTTATTTATAGAAAAGCTGAATTGTTTCAAAAGATAACAACAAAGGAAAATACAAGGTCTAATTGTTTACTGCTGCATTGTCATTTGCATTTGCCTCGTTTATGTTAAACACTCGTCCACATGCTGGATTTGCTTTAACAAGTCTTGGGCAATTGTTCCGGTAGTGAGTAAGATCACCACAGTTATAGCACGATCCAGGTGGAAACTGTGCTTGAACAGCAGCAGGGTTTGCAGCAGCTTAGTTTTGGTTAGCATAACGGCAGGTATTGACCAAATGTCCCAATCGTCCACAGTGGGTACATTTGTGACACGGTGTCTGATTCACATGATGATGGTTGCATTTGTTGCACAAAGGTGTAGTACCAATATAGTTTTTCCTAGCACGAGGCTGTGCTGGCTGATTTGGTGCAACCTGATCATTCTGAGCAACTACTGTGAAGTTTTTTAAAGCCTTACGCTTCTTCGACTTCTTAGAGGACTCGGTCTGTTTATCCTTTGGTTTTTCTAGTGCTGACTTGTCAGATGGTTTCTGGTCGCCTTTTCAGAAAAGTTTACCCTTCCTGATCTGAGATTCAGTCAGGGTAGCAGATAGTTCGATGGCTTGTCTGATGGTAGTAGGGTTGCTACCAGTAACAATGTCCTGAACTGGGTCAGGGAGGCCATCGATGTACTTTTCAATTGCCTTCTCCAAAGGCGTAACCATGGTAGGACATAACAGACTTAACTCCTCATAACGATCAGTGTAGGCTCGATGTTCACCGCTGTCTTGTTTAAGATCGGCAAATTCCTGTTCCAAAGCCCTGAGCTCATGACGAGGACAGAATTCCTTCATCATTAGAGCCCGAAGCTCTTCCCAGGTTTATGCCATTGCCACATCGGCACCCCTATCATGCATTACACCGTTCCACCATGTAAGAGGACGCTTCTCGAATGCACTGGATGCAAACTCAACCTTGCGCTCATTCGGACATTGCACATCTCTGAATGTGCTCTCCAAACTTTCGAACCATTGCAGGAGCGCGGTTGCTCCTTGAGACCCAGAAAACTTCAAAGGTTTAGCATAATTGAAGGTTTTGAAACTACACTGAGCTTTGTTGTTGTTATTGTTGTTGTATAACTGATAGATCTGGGTTACTATGTTCGGAAGCACTGCAGACATTTGCTTAGAGACAAGGGCTGTGACTTCTTCGTTGGTTAGAGGTTGTGCATCTCGTCGAGGAGGCATTGTCTAAAAGGAATAAGGGAACATGAGAAATGCGTGAGGTCGACAATTGGAAAAAAACAAAAGAGGTATTGAAAACATCGACAAAACACAAGGAAGGCGATCTTTCGTTCGTTACCTCGAACAAACAAACGACACGCAGTGACCAATCAAAGTAAATGGGTCAATATAATGTATCACGAAGACATGCTTTAGCCTATAAGTGGACACTCACACCAAGAGTTCCCAGGTAAGAGTGACTGGTCCGGTACGGTGGATTTGTACGAACACTCTAGGATTAGACAGAAAACTCAGAGTACAGGCATCCACCCTTCCAGATTGCACGTGTTCACATTATAAGACCCAAACTTTGACGAGATTTCGAAAACTTTGAAGGTTCAAAATCTTATAATAAATCATCCTAGAACAGATGATTGGTTTTTAAAGCGGATTTGAAAATTTGTGTTCTTGTTGTGGTCGTCACCTAAGGATAAGTGACGATATTGTTTTAAATCTAAACACAAGAATCTTGTGTTAGGTTCCTAGGAAGGTTATAGTCTAAATCAAAGCATTACTAATAACCTAATTCCCTATGGACTAGATTGGCGCAGTGGCATTTTCGTAAATAACATCAATTTTATTACGTGGACGTGCTTCATTAAGGGTAAAAAAGTGTCACACCCCGACCACGTAAAACAACAAATCGTGGCGGAAACGTCGGGGAGTGTCGTAACAGAATCATTGTTTCACAACCATGGATTAAATTGTTTCTTTTTATTGAATTATTGAACTCATTGTTTTATTTCAATTCAGATAAATACAAATATTGTCTTTCGAGTTTTAAAGTCACTAAGGCACAAGTCCATCCTATGTATAGCATGCATCAACAATCATCACATAGCAGCACCTGAAACATATATGAAAATAGGTACGTCAGCATAAAAATGCTTGTGAGTAACATAGGTTTTGTTGATTTAGGTTCATGGCTTTAGTTAACATAAGAAAAAGGTTTTATGTTTTACAAAAATAGCCATGAATCCTTGTAAAAGTTTTGTTTCTAAAAATGCATCTGTTTTGATAAAAGGTTTGTAGTATATACAAAAATATACTTTGATTTGGAAGTAGTTAAACATATAGTATATCAAAATATACTTTTGTTACTGAAATAATAGATTTGGTAGTATATCACAAATATACTTTGGTTTGGAAATAGTTAAACGTATAGTATATCAAAAATATACTTTTGTTACTAAAATAATAGATTTGGTAGTATATCACAAATATACTTTGGTTTTGTAAATAGTATCTCAAACTATGCTTTGGTTTTGTGAGTAACATATCAACTATGCTTTGGTTTTGAAAGTAGCATATTAACTATGCTTTGGTTTTGAAAATAACATATCAACTTATGCTTCGGTTTTGATAATAGCATATCAACTATGCTTTGGTAAATAACAAAGTCGGTAGTATATTAAAACATATGTTGGATTTTGTACATAGTATATCAAAGTATACTTTGGTTTATAATATCACATTTGAGAGCACATCAAACTGTACTTTGGTAGTATATCAAAATATACAAAAGAAACTGTGATTTAGTATTCATTCAAGCCTTAGTGTATCAAACTACACCTTGGAGACTATAGAAATACCACAAAGGCAATTTCTATTTGGTTAAAATTTGGTTTCTGACATTCCATACAACAGGAATGGGGTGTCTAGTCCTATAGCGCTATATCGTACTACCAATCGGCTTGGTGAATGTATAAAGAAAGTACAATCCAACAATTAGTTTTAAAATCTTTAAAAATTTGTGTTTAAACCATAGATAATTGTTCAATTCGTCAAAAGATAAGTACTAGCATGTATAATCATAAAGTTGAAATCATCAAAATAACAAATAGGCACATATGTTTCACCCTTAAACATTTGAAAGCAGTAAAAGAGGGGACTATGTACTCACTTGAGATTGCGAGTATCCTTGATTAAGTGTCATAACGAAGCTCGGGAAATCAAGGAATCAAGTGGCTCCTAAGTCGGAATCACTATGTTAAACAATCGGCTCCTAAGTCGGAAGATTGAGTAGAATGAGGTCTCGTAAACCAAATGAGCATTGGAACTCATGTGATATGGTTTAACGAAGTCTACATTCTAAAACGGAACCTATCCTAAGTGCTTACGACCCGTTACGACCCATTAAGGTAGCTTACGCTACGTTAATGCGTCGTTCGCGCAAACGCTCGTTCGAGACGTCTAACTAGTCCTATGACAAGTATTATATGCCTAAACATGTTTAATTATGTTGCATAATCAGTTAAGTGACAAAGGTTTAAGTTACATATGCTTAAAATCCAATTATGCATGAAAAGGGCATTTTGGTCTTTTACCTAAGGCATATAAACTACCTATCATACAACTACTTAAACTATGTGACCATAAGGTATAACCTCGGGAGGTTATTCCCTATACAACTATGGTCACTAAACATGCTTGGTCGGATCCTAATGATCGACCAAACGGTTCGAGTTCGAAAGTTTAAGCGGTGGTTTAGACCGCTTGACTTACGACTTTAAACAAGCACTAAACTAAAAGTGACGAGCTAAACATGTTAAAACATGCTTAACTAAGTTAGAAAACAGGTTTTGATATCAAAACAAAGGGTTTTGATATCAAAACAAAGGGTTTTGATACCCAAGAGTAGTTTGGTTGCAAAATACGCATAAATACGCATTTTGACCGAAACTACGACTCGTCACTACGCCTAGTCAACGTGGTAATCAGTAGGTATAGTCACAAGGGACTATAACCGTCGTGATTACGCTCACGTTGCAAAGTTCAAACGAACTTTGTGTTGACCAAAGACTGGTCAAAGCAGAAAGTCAAACACTGTTTGACTTTCACGCTTGAAAAGCGATAAAAGAACGAAAGAAGCTTACAAAGGGTCCAAGCTAGGGAGAACTTGATCTATAACACTCAGGTATGAAGCAAAGGCTTCAACTTGGAGCATTAAAATGATCAAGGGTGCAGAAAATGGAATGAAGGCATGGCTATATATAGTTTTCGGTAAATCGTTAGGATCATTCCTTGCTAAAGAGGGAACAATCTTGGCAATCCATGTGGGTTAATGGTTTTCTAATACTAGGGGACATGAAATACCATCAAAATTCAGCAGATGGTAAGCTAAAACCATGGAAAAATCGCCTGAAAACAGCTGCCATGGCCAGATTCAATGTTTCTGACCTGTTAGTCTGTCACGCCCCGCATAGCATTAGGACCAGGCTTGCGCGCCCCGCGTAAGAACTTTGACAGAAATGCACTTTTAGTCCCTGCAGCTTAGAAACTTGGTTTTCGATGCATTTTTGACACGTTTAAGCCCCGTTAACCCCATTTCAAGGCTCTAAAATGAAGTTAAAGTATAGGGAACTTAAAATATGCTCAAAAACATCTCGGATGTCGGTTTGTTTGGTCGTACGGTTGCGTTATTCGGTTAATTACGACGGAAGTCGTAACGAACGCAAAAACGATCCAAATTAAGCGACGAATGGAATTTAATCATGCCAATCACTAAAATAAAATATTTTAATGATTACATAAATTTTTGGGTGTCCGGATATATTCAGAACGTAAGATATGCGCGAAAATGCAAACTTATGCACTTTTTGACGCTTTTAGTCCCTATTGATCAAATAAGTTTATTTTAGCATACTGAACCCTTCAAAGCCTATTTCTAAGCTATGTAAAGGATATTTAGGGTATGTTTAACTTATGATCAAGTTCCGGAATGTTCGTTACCATACAAATCGGCATAGTTTCGCAGTTTGACGCAAATAGTCCCTGCGATCGAATAAACTTGTTTTTGACACACCAAACCCTTCAAAACTTATTTCTAAGTTATGTAAAGGTCATTTAAGGTATGTTGAGCCTATGTCACTGTTTCGGAGTGTTTATTGCATTAAAATGATTGCGTTTACGCATCAGTTCGCGTATAACTTTCCAGAAAGCGATTTAAAGCTCGAAATTGAACAAGAATTGACATGTGCAAATGATACACATATTTATACCAATCCCAAGTATGAAACACAATATTTCATTGGTTTGGTATTTGTTTGATGGTCGTAGTGACACAGGTGTCACAAAAAGTCTTTTGACTTCTCCACACAAAACGCCATCTCATGAAATAAAACGCCAAACAAATAGCACACACCATTCTAACTGAAAACGCCATTAGATATAAAATGCCAAACTTAATTATAATAAAATCCCGCCTAAAAAACCGCCAAAACATCCTATATATACAACATTTCAGACCTTCAATTAAAAAAACACACAAAACCCCAAACGTCATATTTAATATATACCATTCGTCTTAGAAACGCCAAAAAACCCAACATCAAATATCTTCTAAACCAAAACGTTTATTTAAAATTCATTTTGGTTGTTTGTATGGTTTCACTCAATGTAATGGACAAAAATCCTTAAGTGAGGATATTGTCCATTTCATTGAGTAAAATCTTATTGACTTTATCCTCAACTTCCATCCAATTTATAACGCCAAAACATACAAAAACATTATTGAGGTTTGTTGTCAATAAAGTTTAGCTGTACGGGGTGGACAACATTGTCATATATCTTTCTTAACCGAGGATTAACAATGTTGTCCATCTCATACAGCAAAACATTATTGATTTTAGCATGATCAAATTTTGAGGTTTAAGGTGCTTTTATTTAGTGGCGTTCTTTTTATCTGTAAAACGCCAAAATTAAAAGATCAAACATCGTTCATTGGAAAATTCAAGATTGTTGGCTGAAGGGTGTAAACTCAATAACATTTTGCTGCATGAGATGGACAAATATTCAAGAAAAAGATGCTGATGTCAGACTTTGTGCTTCCAAACAGCGACAAAAAAACTACTTGAAAAACAAAAAAAAAAAAAAAACAAAATGAATCATACGAAAGTCGAAACAGCCAGTTAAGATGATTCAAAAAAGAAGAAAGAGACTGGTGACAGTGAAGATTTGGAAGATCAATTGTTTATATATTCTTTTTTTTTATTTTCTTTTTCAGTTGATTGTTATATAATAAAAACGCCATATATAATAAAAACGCCAGACAGCCAAATGCTTGTTAAAACGCTATCATGTCGTAAAACGCCCCAAAAACTCCCAAACTATAATAAAATTACTTTGGAAAAGTATTATAAAAAACCCAAAAAATAAAAAAAATAAAAACCAAACTTGAAGATGTAACTTGAAACAGCAACTACAAAACAGTAAAAATGAAGAGACAGAAAATTTATTATATTAGAATCTAAAATGCCAAACTTGAAAGACGGGACGTGTTACAGACTTCAGAGATAAAAGATTATCAAAAACAATAATTACAAATAGTAACTGAAACGACGAATAGTTTATTATAATAATTGTCACACCCCGACCACGTGAAACAACAAATCGTGGCGGAATCGTCGGGGAGTGTTGTAACAGAATTATTGTTTCATAACACATGGAAATTGAAGTTTTGTTTTATTGAATCAAAAGAAGTTACAATGTCTTAATAACAAAGAAACATAACATAATTAACTAGTCTTGCATCTTTTATTGTCACTAAGGCCCAAGTCCGCCTAAGTGCATCTTGATAAATCCTATGCATCATTTCCTGAAACACGTGTGAAAATAGGTACGTCAGCATAAAAATGCCTGTGAGATACATAGGTTTTGTGAAAATAGGATTCATGACTTTTAAGTTTAGAAAAAAAGTTGTTTAACAAAAGTCAATCATGATCCTTGTAAAATGTTTTGTTTTTATAAATCATTTGAAAAGCGATGATAAAGTAGATGATATGTAAAAGAGTAATGTAAGGTTAAATGAATAACCAAGTAAAATGAGTTTGTATAAAATGAGTTGTTTTGTAAAACAATTGTTTAGTGAAAATATGTCATTTGTGTAAAATGTAATATGTCAAATATTGAAATGGTTTAAATAACGCTACGATATGTAATACTATAAAAGCACTTATATATAGGAAGTACCAGCGGCGTATCCACCATGCTTTTATCTTATTACACACGCCTCGTTATTTAAATCACTTAAACAAAACCAACCATCAATGTAAAAATGTTTATGTATAGTCAAATGTCAAATGTTTGTTTGAAAACCATCAAATGTAAATCATGTAATGTGTAAACAAAAGTTATATATGGTAAGTAAAATGAGACTACTTAAACCACAAGTAAAAATGTACAAAACAAAGTATTTGAATAAATCAAAAGTTATGCTTTGTAGAATAATGCATGCTTTACTGATACAACATCTATTCGGTTATGTTAAACGCCTACATTCAAGCCTTGAGACAGACGAATAACCCTAAGTAAAGGTTATCAAAAGAAAATGTTTTCGGATTCGGTCATTCCATCCATCCAAACAAACCTAAGATTTTAGGAACGGGATTTGTCAAGTCCTATGGTACCACTACCTACTACCGAGCGGCATGATCGGTGTTAATGAATGTAATTTAGTCCCGTTAAACAAACCAAATGATATACCAAATGCAAGCATGACTTATGAAAATAATGTACCTAGTATGCTAAGTAAACATACAAGGTAGAGATGTAAAACAATGTGTCCATATGTTACTGGAACATATGCAACAGAGATGCAATGTAAAGCAAATGTACTAAGTATGCTAAGTTAACATACAAAGCAGAAAAGTCATGTAAAACAATGTGCTAGCATGTTAAGTAAACATACATAGCAAAAGAAATGTAATGTAAATCAATGTGCTAAGTATGCTAAGTAAACATACATAGCAAAACAAAATGAAATTATGTACTAATAGTGTACTAATGAACATAGCAAGTATATGATATGAAAACATGGAAAACATGAAAATAACAAGTAGGCACATGTGTTTCACCCCAAAAAGTTTGGAAAACAGTAAAAGAGGGGTCTATGTACTCACTTGAGGGTGCTTAGAAGTCTTGAACAACAACCAAGCAAAGCTAGAGGGATAACGGAATCAAACGACACCCTATATAGATAACTACATAAATAACTGGACCTAAATCGGGAGATTGGATAGTAGGAGGTTTCGTAAACCAAATGAGTATTGGAACTCATATGATATGGTTTAACAAAGCCTACATACTAAAATGAAACCTAACCTAAGTTCTTACGACCCGTTACGACCCTTTTAGGTAGCTTATGCTACTTTAACGCGTCGTTCGCGTAAAACGCGCTCGGGCCGCTTAACTAGTCCTATGACAAGTAAAATATGCCTTAACATGTCTAATATTGTTGCTAAATCAGTTTAGATGTCAAAAGTTACGTTACATAGGCTTAAAATGAAATTTGGCGTAAAAAGGGCATTTTGGTAATTTTCCTAAGGCATATAAACTACTTATCATACAACTACTTAAACGATGTGACCATAAGGTATAACCTCGGAAGGTTATTCCCTATACAACTATGGTCACCTAAAGTGTTTGGTCGGATCCTAATGATCGACCAAATGGGTCGGGTTCGAAAGTATAAGCGATTGTTTAGATCGCTTACCTTTACGACCCTAGACAAGCACAATTCTAAAAGTGACGAGTTAAACATGTTAAAACATGTTTAACGAATTTAGAAAACAGGTTTGGTATCAAAACAAATGGTTTTGATACCTAAAAGTAGTTTGGTTACAAAATACGCAAGAATACGCATTTTGGCCGAAACTACGACTCGTCACTAAGCCTAGATAACGTGGTAATCAGTAGGTATAGTCACTAGGGACTATAACCATCGTGATTACGCTCACGTTATGAAGTTCAAAAGAACTTTGCATTGACCATAAACTGGTCAATGCAGAAAGTCAAACACTGTTTGACTTTCATGCTAAAACGCATAAAAGAATGAAAGAGGACTTACAAAAGGTCCAAGAATGGAAGTTTTGATTTAAACAACTCAGGTATGGAGCACAAGACCCCAACTTAGAGCTGAATAAATCAAAGGTGTGAGTTCAAGTGAAGTGGGGGTGGGCTATTTATAGTTTTTCTAGGACTGTTAGGATCGTTTCTCGTAACCGAGCTTTGATCTTGGCCCTACACTTGCACCCCCTGTTTTGCAATACCTTGGGCACTCAAAACCAGCCCATAGGAACTTCAAAAACCATTTGCAACCATGGGGAACAGCTGGAAATCAGTTTTTGGTATCTGGGGGCTGCTTACGGACCGTATGCAACTCCCCTTACGGTCCGTAAGGACCTTGCAGACCAGCAAGTTTGAAATTTGGCAGAACAGGCCCCTGAGACTCCAAACTTGATTTTTGATGCGTTTTGACATGTTTAAGCCCCGTTAACCACATTTTAAGGCTCTAAAATGATGTTAAAGTGTAGGGAACTCAAAACATGCTCAAAAATATCTCGGATGTCGATTCGTTTGGTCGTACGGTTGCGTTGTTCGGTTAATTACGACGGGAGTCGTAACGGACGCAAAAACGATCCAAATTACGCAACGAATGGATTTTGATCATGCCAAACACTAAAATAAAATATTTTAATGCTCACATAAATTTTTGGATGTCCGGATGTATTCAGAACGTAAGATATGCGCGAAAATGCAAACTTATGCACTTTTTGACGCTTTTAGTCCCTGAATGACCAAAAAGTTTATTTTAGCACACCGAACCCCTCAAAGCCTATTTCTAAGCTATGTAAAGGATATTTAGGGCATGTTTAACTTATGGTCATGTTCCGAATTGTCCGTTACAGTACGAATCGGCATACTTTCGCAGTTTGTCGATTTTAGTCCCTATAAGCGAATAAACTTGATTTCGGCACACCAAACCCTCCAATACTTATTTCTAAGTTATGTAAAGGTTATTTAAGGTATTTTAAGCCTATGTCACTATTCCGGAGTGTTTGTTGCATTAAACTGGTTATATTTACGCATCAGTGCGCGTATAACCTTCCAGAAAGCGATTTAGAGCCCGAAATCGAGCAAGAATTGATATGTGCAAATGATACACATATTTATATAAATCCCAAGTATGAAATATAATATTTCATTAGTTTGGTATTTGTTTGATGGCTGTGGAGGCACAGGTGTCACAATAATGCACCGCCTAACCTACGCCGCCAAAAGAAATCCTATAAAATAATACCTCTCAGCAACTTCCATTTAATCAAACCAAAAAAACAAATGACAATACTACTAAATACCACTCACTGTAAAAACGCCAAAAAGTAAAAAAATCAAAGATAGCTAATAGGCTTTCTTGGATATTCAGTATTGTTCTTCGTGAAGTTTCACTGAATAGATTGTTAGGTGAGGGGAGTAACTCAGTAAAAATTTGCTGCATGAAATGGACAAATATTCAACAAAAAGATACTGATGACAATCGAATGTCATTTTGTGTTCTTTGTTCTTGAATAAGGCTTGGATGAGGAGAAGAGATCAATGACACTGAAGAGTGGGATGATTATAAAGATGAAGATCAAGATGAAGAAAAAGCGAAAAACCCTTGTACTATTAAAGAAGAGAGAGACCGGTGACAGTGAAGATTGTGAAGAGAGATCCGATTATGATTTTTAATTTATTTTCTTCGCTTCTATTTTTTTCCCTATGGTTGTAATATAATTTTACAATTGTAAAAAGCCAAGATACCACAAAAACCAAAAATGTATATAAAAAATAATAGAACAATGGGCCATCTTGTTTAAAACGCCTTGAAAAACGCCATTCAGATAGATTTCCTGACCCCCTGGGGTTCCAATGGCATACGATTTGAAAAACGCCAAAAATGCCATAAACGCCAAAATGTTAATACAATGAAACCATTAAACGCCATTAATTATTGAATTTGGTTAACGCCAAAAATCTTAAACCCCAAAAATAAAACAATATTGTGAAAAGCGAAACTGGAAAAGCAGAAGATAAAATGACAAAAAAGCCCATACGCCCTAATTATATCGCGCGCCACGTGTTGGGCCAGGATGCGTTCTCACACTTTTGAGCGTTTTCTCCTGATCCCGTTCCTATATATATTGACGAAATAATATATAGATACTAAATCGACACTAAATAGTTAGCATAAGTTTGGTAATAAATTAAATACATCGTCACCGACAACGATCACTATATCATCACGATAAGGAACGTGTACATCCTACTGACAGCATTTGGTCATTCTCGACACGAAAATATATATTAACGACTACTACGACGAACTCTAAAAATAATATATCTTTAGATACTTGGAAATAGATATTTCAATACTCCTAAATTCAGGAAGTATAATACAAATAATCACAAAGTGAAATACATAAGTATAATACAAATAATCACTAAGTGAAATACATAAGTATATACAAAGGTATCGAATAACTATTCAAGGCATTATTGCTGATATTGTCGCGCATCTTTCATACATTGTCCGGTATCGAACCAACAACTAAACTAGTGGCATTCTTAACATCCTAACACCTAAACCAACTAGTCTAGTGAACTAGTTAAGTCCACTTATCATCCTAAACTACCATTAACCCTCTAATTAACCTAGTTAACATAATCAACAAAATATCTACAAGTATAATACTTGGAAAGTTAAACAAGTATAACAAATATATGGAAACTTACAAGTGTATACACATACCCTCAAAATTCGATACCTGGAAAGAAACCATACATGAAGATATATATATATATATACATATATATAAGCATACTTATATTATATCCCTACACACGGATACGGATAACAGATAAAACAGACATCGGACAAACGAAAACACACACACACACACACACACACACATATATATATATATATATATATATATATATATATATATATTGACGAAATAATATATATACTAAACCGACGCTAAATATTTTGCATAAGTTCAGTAATAAATTAAATACATCGTCACCGACAACGATCGCTATATTGTCATGACGAGGAACGTGTACATCCTATCGACGACATTTGGGCATTCTGAACACGAAAATATATATTAACGGCTACTACGACGAACTCTAAAAATAATATATTTTTAGATACTTGGAAATATATATTTCAATACTCCTAAATTCCGGAAAGTATAATACAAATAATCACTAAGTGAAATACATAAGTATATAAGTATACTAATACGTATAAAATACGTACACTAAAACACTTGGTGAAGTTGCAAGATTACAAGAATGTACATGTACACAAATACGTATAATTACATCATAAATACTGGCAATAAAGTATACAAGTACAGTATATATGTGGTATACGTATACATTTAAATATGCAAGTATATAGTAATGTACACAAATACACTTGTTAAAGTGTACACATACAAAGGACACTATACATGTACACCAATTTTAATACGATGTTAAAAATAAATATTTTTAACTATTATATCTAGAAAAGATATACCTATATATTTGTGAAACGAATATATACTAATGAACCGAACATACTTATACACATGAATTCACCAACTTTTGTTGACTTTTTAAACTTACATGTTGAAGAAACACCGACCTGAATGGTAGGCTCGGACTAGGACTTCAACTCTTGGCGATCCGAACAGCTTACTGCAAAACAGAACGTCGTTATGACTCGTTACAGGAATGGGGTTATTCCTGTAACCACCCTCCGACGTGAGAATAAGTCTCAGTTTAGGAGTAAAGAATATATGTAGAGAGAGTGAGAGAGTAAACGGGAGCAAAATGTCCATACCTTTGATGTTTACCTCTATTTATAGTTTACCTTTAGGGTTTCCTCTAACTTAGGATGGGCTCCGATAAGTTAGGGATTTGCATGATCTTCCCAAAAGATTGGGGATTTGGTTACGTGGTATATCCATGCAAAATGGAACATTCTAGAATAAACATGTGTAATAATATATATATAATAAAATAATAGGTAACGCCCGGGTCGGGTTAGCCGTTCCGGGTTATACCTCGTCATGTCCCTCCAGTCCGAAGTTATGAAATGAATTTCATGGGATCGGACTAAAAAAGGAAAAAGTCAAAATACCCCCTTTGAGTGCAAGTTCCTCTAGTGGGAGTACCGTTGCTTTTTTGAAAGATGACGGCGATGTGAAAGGTGTGACAGTTAGGTCATCATTAGGATGATAGTTGTACCTCCCCTATCTTGACACGCGTTCCCATCTGTTTGCCTTTTTGAATTTGAAAGGTTATTAGCCCTTTCTTATAAATAGGTTTCCCATTTAGGGGTTTCCCATTTTGGTCTTTGCTCTTAACTTCTTCACTTTCTTGATTGCAAAAATGGCCTCCAAAACTGGCGAATCTTCTTCTGCCCAAACAAGCTCTGATGCACTGCTTTACAAATGGGGGGTGATATCATTCAACAATCTCGTGCAAGAGTATGATATCAAACCGGAATGGAATCCGGTGTTGCCCTCGAAGACAGACACAGCCTTCCCATTGAAAAAGGGCAAAATCACTTTGTTCAGTGATTTTTTCAAATTCTGCAATTTCCGGTTGCCAATCACCAAGTTTTGTAAATTCGTTCACGACGAATATCCCATTCACATCTCCCAACTGCATCCTTTAGGGTTAGTTAAACTTCGTCACTTCGAGTTTGCTTGCATAGCCCTGGGTCATATCCCTGAAATTACAGTGTTTAGGGCTTTTTTCGTCCTTGTGTGGAAATCCCCCTTCTTTACTTTTGATCGACGGGACATTGGTGTGTCTTGTCTGAGGGATATCCCTGCTAGTTCCAGGGATAAGGACTGGAAGAAAAAGTTTTTCTATATTGACGTCGGTGTTATCCCCGGGGAGATGCACTAGAGGGAAATGGGGGCCAAGGAGAAATTCAAGGATGACGGTCCCCCTGCTGATGCCTATGTTGAGAATGCTCTTTTTAAGAAATTGAGCCAACACCCCTCCGAGTGTACGGTGATCCCGGAGGGGTCCCTGGTGATGGCGGGGATGAGTCAGCTATGGCGTGATAGCCGGTTAAACCCTTCCTTTCAAAGGCTCGATGAAGGTATGTGTCCGTTTGCTTTTAAGTTGATTTGTGAATTATGCATATTTTAATGTGTCTGGACTTTAAATAGGTAAATGGAGTCTGTTCGATTTTGTTGATCCCCCCCGTAACACTGCTTTGATACACGCGGATCGTGTGATTGGGGAGCAAGAGCCTGGTGTGTTGGGGATCCATCTTGAATAATTTATACTTCCCATTGTACCAGCGGACTCAAATGCTTACATTTCGCAGCCTTCCCCCAGCTGGGGGAGCAATGTAGAGACAAAGAAACCAACCCGGGTAAAGATAACCAGGAGGAAAGTTGTTACTGCGGGGGCTACTACTTCACCTGTGGCGGTTAGTATTTCTGCAGCCCCGGAGGGTGCTACTGCTGTTTCTGCCCCTACAAGTTTGGTTAGTCCACCACGCGCACAGAAAAAGCGTAGGATAATGCCTCCTTTGACTTCTTTCCAAGCAATCAAGGCTGCTCACGCCTTACCCGCTGGTGAGTGATTTTACTTGTTAATGTAGGAGTTGAATTCTTGTGTGCTTTTTCTGAATATCTGATTTGATGCAGGTTCCTTTGTTGAGGCCCAAGTTGAGGGTGTATCCTCTGTGCCCTTGACAACTGGGGATGTTGTGTCTTCCGCTGCTGGCGGGCCAAGCCTTTCAGACCTTATATCCTAGGTGAGTGTTGTCGCTGTTAGCTCTTCCATGCTACCGCCTGTATTTACAACTGTTGTGGTTGTAACACCCAGCCCTGTTTCCATGCCTACAACGTCTGTTGCTTGCGAGCCAACTAGTGCTAGAGATACCGCTGTAAGTGATGCCGGGGGATCTAGCAGTGGTTTTGTTGATGATGGGACCCGTTTGGGCAATGATCTTTATCTGCCCACCATTTGCTGGGATCTGAATGCTCAGGACAAATGCTATCAACCTAAGTGGAAGATAGCGGAGTCTTCCAAATTGATTTCCCCCCAGTGGTGCATCATTGGGTTGAGCGGGCATACCCCCGGCTGAATTAGCCTATGTAGAGGGGTTGAATAATGAGAACTTGATGAATGCGACTATGGTGGATGCTGTCAGTCAGCCCCAGAGGTTGGCGAAAATCCGGCGCCGGTGGATGCATGATAACAATGAGCTCCACCAGGCCTGGATTACCATTCAGGAGCTGATGGATGAAAAGTATCGCTGTGAAAGCCAACTCCAAGCTGCTGGTCTCAGGGAGAGTCGGTTTGTCTCTTAGAAAAACAAGGCGGATGAGGATCTGAAGCGTGTAACAACCAATCTTGCTGAAGAGAGAATATTATGGGCCCATGACATAGCGGAAAAGGATCGGGTCCTTTCTCACACCAAGACTGTTCAGGAAGAGCTGGAACGTAAAGCCGTCACTGAGGCTCAAAAGGTGAGATCTGAGCTATCTGCTGAGGTGGAAAAGTTCCGTATTGACACCGATTTTGTGTCTCAGGTGCAGGAGAGGTATCAAGGTCTCGCCGTGGAGTTAGAGGCGTCTAATGCTAAAGCTCAAGCCAAAAAAGTTGAGCTAGAAGAGCGGGAGGAGTAGCTTAAAAAGCTGCAGCAGGTGTGTGACTCTCTCGTTTCGGAGAAACATCAGCTCGTTCAGTCTTCAACCACCCACCAGGCGCGCCTTAAAGAGGCGGAGAGTGCACTGGATCAGTCAAACGCCGAGGTGGATAGCCTGACTAGCCCCCTGGCTGGTTTACAGGGTGATAGGAACTGGCTGATAACCAATGGCTTGGTTGTGGCTTTTGAGTATCTTCGCCAATCAGAGCCCCTTGTTACTCTTTTGGACCGCCTGTCTACTGCCGCTTATAAGTCAGGGCACCATGATGGCCTCTATGAGGGTTATTTTAGGTGCGAACAAACGGATAGGATTACTCCCGCGTTCCAGGAGAATAGAGTCAAGCTGACAGCGGAGATGGCAGATGCTCTTGAAGCGGCTTGTAATGACCCACTGCCCGCGTATGCGGAGCTGGTTGACAAGGTGGCCAAAGACGGCGTGGACTCCTTACGCCAGATGTTGGATGTGGCGGAGGAGTCTAGAGAGGAATGAGTGTTTTTTTATATTTTATTTCCACTGTTCCTTTAGATATTTTGTAAAGACACTGTTTGTTTTTGTTTGGGGTGCGTGTAAGCACTGGAGTTGTGTCAGACAATTAATGCAAATATCATCATGATGGTGCCGCCGTTTTACTTATATGTGGCGATTTGACATGTAATGATGCCTTGTTATTAATTTTGTTGTCGTCATGGTTGTCAGCCATCTTAATCTCCTATAAATTATGTCATGCTTTTTCCAAATTTGGTAAATGAAAAAATGGAGTGAAAATGCCGAAATCGGAAAATGTCCGACATACTTCAAAATTTGGATGCAGCGGAAGCTCTGGTCCATCTCCAGGATCCGGTGACGGAGAAGATGATCTGGGGTAAGAAGGCTAACTCCGGCGATACCATGCCCTGGATAAACAGGTCTTGAAGGAGTATCGGAGATGATGGCCCTTCTAAGGCTGAAGCAGGTGTGGTTCTCTTATTGGCCGACACCTTGATGCAAGCATTTCCTTTCGAGTATGTCCAACATTGTATAGCGGTATATGAACGACACTGGATTGGCCGTCGTTGTGCAGGCTCAGTTGGTGATTGGAGGATGTCAGCTTCTCGGGTTGATGAGGTGCATATTAATGACCTAATCGTCGATCCTCATCCATTGGAGTATTATGGTAAGGTATTGCATACCCCTGCAGAGGTGTTAGCAATGTTTCCCGATATGTAGATAAGTAGAACATGTTCGTTTTTTGGTATTCCCATATGCTGGTGTTTAACAACAGGGACAAGTACTTGGTTTTGTAAGATAGTTGTATGTATTTATTACCAAAATACCTATCTTTTGTAGTGGTTAATGCATCTATTACCAAGATACCCACTCTTAGCGTTATATAGTTTTGGTCATCTGACTTATGTAGGAAAAATATTTCATGTCAAAGACATTTTTTACCGTTATATGCAGTTTGAATGCGATGATAATTTTTAGTGTACGTGTAAATAACAAAAGAGAATAAAAAGTAACTTTTATTAACTTAACTGAAATGAAAAACCGACATCGTTCATGATGGATTACACTTGTTCATAAAAAGAAAACGGCTAAACCCGTCGTTAGGGGCGGGAGTCTACATGTAACATTTTTTCAACTGAGCAGCGTTCCAGCTACGTGGAACCGCTGTGTCATCAATCCTGTATAAGCGGTAAGCCCCATTGCCTAAGTCTTCTTGGACGATGTAGGGGCCTTCCCAGTTGGGTCCCAACTTTCTTGAGGGTTCCGCTCTACTGGCCTCGTTATCCCGCACGACATACTCACCTTCCTTGAAAGTTTGCTGAGCCACGCGTTGGTTATAGTACTTCTCTAAAGTTTTCTTGTATTTTTCCTCGCTGATGGCGGCTGTCTCGCGCCGTTCTTCCAAGAGGTCCAGGCCTTCCCGCAGGAGCCTTTCATTATCATCATCAGTGGTTAGGCACCTTAGCGAAGGTAGCCCAACTTCTGCTGGTATCATTCCCTCAGCGCCATAGGTTAGGCTGAAGGGGGTTTCGTCGTTACTTGTCTTGGGCATGGTCCGATGTGCCCAGAGAACGTTTGGTAATTCTTCTACCCAAGAAATCCCCTCGTAGCCTAACCTTCTTTTGATTCCATCAAGCAAACTCCTATTTGCGCGCTCCACTTGGCCGTTTCCTTGGGGATGTGCGATCGATGTAAAGATTTGTTGAATCTGAAGTTCTGCACACCAATCTTGTAAGACCCTATCTGTGAATTGTGTTCCATTGTCGCTCACAAGTTATAGTGGCAATCCAAATCGGCACACTACGTGTTCCCATAGGAATTTCTTGGCATTTTCAGCGGTTATCTTTGCCAAAGGCTTTGCTTCAACCCACTTGGTTAAATAATCGATCGCCATAATTAAGTACTTTAGCTTCCTGGGGCCAGCGGGAATGGTCCCATGATATCAACTGCCCATTTTTAAAAAGGTCAGGCTGCCGTAACCGGAATCAAGTTGTTTTTAGGGCGGAGCGTTTGTGGGGTAAACTTTTGACAGCTACGGCATTTTCTGAGTTCGTCTACCGTGTCTTCGTGCATCCCAGGCCAATAGTGTTCGGCGTTTTGGATCTTGGCAACAATTGCCCAGGGTTCAGCATGAATGCCGCATATACCGGCGTGTATTTCTTGGATCAAGTACTTGCCTTCCGCTGGGGATACACACCGTAATAGTGGTCCCAAATACGACTTCCTGTATAGGACGTCGTTGTTCACCTCATACTGTAACGCCTTGGTTTGTATCTTCTGGTCTTCGCCTCTGGCAGGGGGTAATTCCCCCTTTGTGAGGAATTTTAGAATGGGAGTGTACCAGCAGGGTTCTTCCGCTGTGACGGCGGACACCTCCCAGGATTCTATGGAAGGTGCCTGTAGCGTTTCCACCTTCACTTCCTTTTCCATGCCCGAGGTAGCTAGCTTGCTCAGGGCGTCAGCTATTTGATTTTTTCCCCGATCGACATGATTGAGTGTGACGCTGTCGAAAGAAGCTATGAGTTCCTTGGTTTTAGCCAAGTATTTTTTCATCGTCTCATCTTTGGCTTCATAAGTCTCATTCGCCTGGTTATTGACCAATAAAGAGTCAACATATGCATCAACCCTTGTTGCTCCCATAGACTGGGCCATTCTCAAGCCCGCTAACAGCGCTTCATACTCTGCCTCGTTGTTGGAGCATTCAAAGTCAAACCACATGGCGTACATCAATTTTATCTCATCCGGGATTATTAGCATGAGGCTCGCTCCGGATCCTTTTCCACTGGAAGACCCGCCCGTGTATAACTTCCAGGTCTGCCTGGCTGTGCTAGACTCGGGTATGTCATTGACCACGGGGTCTTGTTTCACTCCTCCATCAGGGATTTCGGCTAGGAAGTCGGCGATTACTTGCCCCTTGATTGTTGTTCGTTTCCGATATTCGATGTCTAGGGCCCCCAGCTCAATCGCTCATTTGGCCAATCTCCTAGAGATTTCTGGTTTGTGTAAGATTTGTTGTAGGGGATAGTTAGTTAAGATCTGCATGCGGTGCCCTTGGAAGTATCTTCGGAGACGCCGGGTAGCGTGGACTAATGCAAGTACCAATTTTTCCAGTGTTGGATACCGCGTTTCAGGTCCCACTAATACCCGGCTGATGTAGTATATGGGCGTTTGTTTGCCATCCCTTTCGACCATGAGTACCGCGCTTACAGCGTTGTGGGCTGCCTCCAGGTACATCTTCAAAAGTTCCTCTGGGTATGGCACCGTCAACATAGGTAGCTTTTCAGTGAACCACTTCATGTCTTGCAAGGCTTCTTCTGCTTCACTAGTCCATTTGAAGTTTTTCTTGTTGAGACAGTCTTTCAACGTTTTTATGAATGGCAAAGATCTCTCGGCGTGTCTTGCCAAGAACCTGTTTATGGCCACCAAACGCCCATTCAGTGCTTGTGCCTCTTTTAAAGTTCTGGGGGAGGGCATTCACGTTATAGCGGCTATCTTATCCAGGTTGGCTTTAAAGTCATCCCGGGTTACTACTACCCCCAAGAACTTACCTTCTTCTACCCCAAACGAACACTTCTTGGGGTTGAGTTTAATGTTGTAGTCTCTCAGCTTTTGAAAGGTTTCCTCGATGTCTTCGAGCATTTGTTTTTCTTCTCTGCTCTTGATTACTAGGTCATCGACATATACCTCCAAATTTCTTCCGATTTGCTTCTCGAAGGCCTTGTCCATGAGGCGTTGATAAGTAGCCCCGGCATTTCGTTAACCAAAAGGCATTTTGGTGTAGCAAAAGATGCCTATATCAGTGTGAAACGCCGTTTTTTCTTCATCCTCTCTTGACATCTTGATCTGGTGGTAACCCTTATAGGCGTCTAAGAAACACTTATACCTAAAAGGGACCAAAGAGTCAACCTTGAAATCCATCTCGGGCAGTGGATAAGCGTCTTTAGGACAGGCCTTGTTTAAATCTTTGAAGTCAATGCACATTTGCCATGTGCCATCTTGTTTTTTGACCATAACGGGGTTTGATACCCATGTATGATATTTAATTTCATGGAGGATTCCAGCTTCAACTAGTTTCCATACTTCTCTTACTACTGCTTCTTTTCGATCTGGGGCCATGCTACGCTTTCCCTGGGCCACGCGCTTGATGCCTGGGAGCATAGCTAACCTGTGTTCTGCCTTATCCCGGGTATCCCAGTCATATCAGAGTGTTCAAAAGCGAAGATATCGGCGTTCCTCCTTAGCAATTGTTTCAAGTTGTTTTTAACCTCAGGAGAGAGGACATCTCCTATTGTAACTGTTTGCTCGGGTGGCGTGTGCTCAAAACCCACCTTTCTGGGCCGATGGCACCGGTAGGTCCTTGACGGCATCTTTTAGTATCCAAAACTTCACCCAACTTATCCCGGTAAACTGTTGCAACCCCCCGCGGTGTGGGGAACTTCATGAACCCACGCGCCGTGGAGACGACAGCATCTAGTTTTCCCAGGGTAAACCTTCAAATTATCACATTGTGGTAGGATTCGGCACGTACCACAAGAAATGTGAGGAGTATGGTTCTTTCGCGAGGGGCGTGTCCGAATGTTACCGGAAAGGTTATTTGGCCAATTGGGTCAACCTTTTCTCCGATGAACCCCTTAATAGGGGCGTGTACTGATTCGAGAAGCTTCTTGTCTTCCGGTTGCATCCTGTTGAAACAATGCTCGTAAATTATATCTTCGGAGCTTCCTGTGTCTACTAGGATCCTTCTCATGTTGTAATCGCCTACAGCGGCGGATATGATGAGGGGGTCAGTGGTGAGGTGTAAATCCTCAACGCGTCGTTCGACCGTTATGGTTGCTAGCATCCAGGGCTCGAGCGTGGAGAAACTCCGCTTTGCTCCCTTTCCCTTATCGGCGTAAACCATTTTCAATTCCCGTTGTCTCTTGCCCGCCCCCTTATCAGCGTCTTCTTTGTTAGGGAGCAGACCCTGCTTTATATCTCGAACCAGGTGAGCTAACTTACCCGCCTTCACGAAGTATTCGATTTCCTTCTTCAACTGATAGCAATCATTGGTATCATGTCCGCTACCCTTGTGATATTAACAGTACTTGCTGGTGTCTTTCTTGGGCGCATCTTTCAATGGCTTGGGAGGGTTGAATTTCAGGTTCTCAGAAGCCAAGATTTTTGCAAGCGTTTTACTCAAGTTAGGGTATTCAGACCTTGACTTGGAGGAGGATTCGTTTCTTTAATACGAGCTCCTGGACCTATCATATCGTGAGTCTGACCTGTCACTTTCTGGAACATGTCTCCTCTGTGCTTGCCCTTAGAGTTTCGCTGCTCTCTATCGTCCTGGCTTTTTTGTGCTTCCTTTTTCCTGTTAGCATCGTGACTAGCTGCCACAGTCTTTTCTTGTGTGACATACACTTTGGCTATTCTCAGGATTTCATCTATGGTGGAGGGCACGCCATCCCTTCCATACAGTGTCCTTAACAGCTCGTCATCGTTTACTCCTTGTAGAAAAGCACCGTAGGCCAGATCATTTGTTATTCCTGGGATCGCCAGGCTTTCTTTGTTGAATCTGACGATGAAGCTTTCCACCGTCTCATTGTCTCGCTGAGGAATATGGAGGAGTTCGTCTCGATCTTTTGTGTGTCGCCTTTGTTGACTGAATTGCAACTGGAATTTGGACACGAAGTCTTCAAAACTATCGATTTCCCCCACAGGTAGACTATCCCACCACACTCGTGCTGCTCCAACCAGCGTTTGGACGAACATCTTGCACTAAAGAGACATGGGCCAGCAGGCTACCTCTCCGGTGCTCTTGAACAGGTTTAGATGGTCATCAGGGTCACTTAAACCATCGTATTTGCCCACTGTCTGAGGCATCTTAGGTTTCTCCTTGATCGGGGCTTCAGCGATTCTCCTTGTAAATTTAGACCTGAAAGTGGCGTCCGCTGGCTTGTAAGGCCTGGTAAGGTCGTCATCTTCCACGTTGATGGGCTGCACTTGTTGTATCGCCCCGCCCTGGCCAGTACCCTGTGTAACAGGGGGTTGGGCTGTGGTGATGTTGAGTGTGGAGCTGGGTCCCCCGTTTGGAGAGAAACGATGTCTTGATGTGTTTCCCCTGTCATACATAGGCTCCGCCGTAGGCGGGGATTGACCATAAGTTGGTTGTGAGGTTGGAAAAGACCACCAGGGTGGAATGTAAGATGCGTATGGTGGATGCTGAGCATAACTCTGCGCTGTCATCTGGGGTGAGTACGCCTGGTTGTTATACGGGGGTAGGTACCCATAAGGAAGTGCATAGTAATAACCTGGGAATAAGCTTGATTCCCAGGTGTAACAGGAGCATTCATGATTCCAGTAGGCATGATTACTGTCTGATGGGGTGGCATGGACAACGCTGCTGTAAGCGCCGCTGTATATAGCGGTGGCATAGCGTGCGTGATAGGCGGATGATAATACTAGGCCATGATCATTTGCTGTGTAATATTGCCTGGACCCGCGGATGTGATAACGGGCATGGTGCTGTGACGTATAGTCTGTGCACTTGTCATTGATGCTGGAGTAGAAACAATGGTGGTTGTGGTGGTTGGAACCACCGGTCATAGCTGCCATGAGGTATATGCAAGGGGGTCCACGGCTGCCGTCCCAGAGGGAGTAGCTGAGGTGTTCGCAAACCCCGGTGGTGCTTCTACTTCAAACTCCAGGTCCAAAGACCTGGTTATGGCGGGTGAAACCGGCGTGGTTGTAACCACTGAACTTGTCACCAGCAACGAATTACTGGTCATCACTATTTGATTTGGTGTTGTTGTCGTGTTCTGATCGCTTGCCATTGGGTCTAAGTTCACAGATGTTACCGAAGAGTCCCACGGATGGCGCCAATGAAGAAACACCGACCTGAACGGTAGGCTCCGACTAGGACTTCAACTCTTGGTGATCCGAACAGCTGACTGCAAAACAGAACACCGTTAGGACTCGTTACAGGAATGGGGTTATTCCTGTAACCACCCTCTGGCATGAGAATAAGTCTCGGTTTGGGAGTAAAGAATATATGTAGAGAGAGAGAGTAGACGGGAGCAGAATGTCCATACCTTTGATGTGACTACCCTCACTAAACCAGGTATCCCTACGACTTAATTAATAATTAATTACTGCTTAATTACTGTGCTTGTTTGAAATTACTGATGAACTGCTACTTGATTTCTGATACATGCATATACCTGCATCATACTCTACTTACCGTCACTACATTATTTACATGCTGAACCTTAGTGACAAACATGATGCACAAAAAGCACAGTAGCACTATAAACGGATAACCTATTGAGCATGCTGATAAAGCCAGCATCAGGCAGACACTGCCTCTAAGGCCTGTATGAGCCAGAAATATTTTACTACACTAGTGGTGAGTGTAGGGATATAAGGGTTGTAGAACTGCGTCACTAGGAATAAATTACAGTGACCGGATGTGCCTAAAACGTACTCTAAGTACAAAATTCAGCATTTGGCTAACTATTAAAGTTCCAAAACATGAGAAAAATATTACTAGACACCTTCCAAAGTGTCAGGAATAAGTTGTGTCACTAAAAATAATAATAACGACACTTTAAAGCTTCGTTAAGCACTTTAACGGATTACTATCCAACCGAACAACCGGATTATACCCGGAACATGAAAATATTGTCATTAACATTGTTTTTCTTTTTCTGAGCCAGTTAGGGTCCCTGAATACCCTAACACCCGCTATAACGCACCACACATTAGTAACCAAGTTAACCTTCACATTTAACTAACTAACACTTGATGTTTAGTTGGAATCTAACTAGGAACCCCCCCCCCCCCTTCACGAATTTGGTCCCCAAGGGGACACCCCTTGTACCTTGTTGATTATAATAATCTAACATGTCTAATATCTATAAGACACTAAATCCATTGGTTAATAATCTTGACATTGCCTATAAGTTCCAAACTAAACACACTAACACCTTAACCACCAAAACTTAGACAAAACTCTCTCTCCCTCTCCTTGCTAAACTCACGGCCGAACACCCCCTTGAGCATCCATCCATCTTTCGATTTTGGTCATCACATTCCAAGCTTACACAAGCGTTAAGGACCACATACGAGGAAGCTTGGTGCAATCGGAAGGCGAAGGACCTCACTCTATTGCTTTTATCCTCTCATTTTGCGACTAGTTTCTTCCCTAGCCTCGAGCTAGTAGTAAGTCGCTTAAACCACCTTCCCGAACTATTTTAAAGTGGTTAATATGATTTGTAACGGTTAAAACTCGTAAACATGCAAAATGATACATAAAAGTTTACTAAAAATGCTTGTAATGATGGTTAAAAGCTCATATGTTGTGTAAATCTTGTAGTATTTGATTTGTGTGATTATTTGGACCCGATCTATGTTGTGGTAGCTCGGATCATCGTTTAACCCGGATTGGTCATGATCTTGGATCATGACATAAGGTTGTTTTGGAAGTAACAAGGGTTAAAGGATGAAACTCTACCACACACGAATCATGAACTTGTGTAAAAGTGATTTTGCTTGTAAAATAGTGTTTAAAACTAGTAGATCTACGGATCTACAAGCGGTATTTTCAAAGGACCACGTGTCAAGAGAAAACATACTTTTAAAGACGGATCTTTCATAAACAAGAGTGATTTTAGCAAACACACAAGCGTGTAAATACTTGTGTAACACTAAGTTTCGACAAAATAACTATTTTTGTAAAAGATGACGAAAAGTTGTAAAAACGGGATTTCTCTAAAAACGAGGATTTTACAAAATCAAATGGATTTATATAGAGATCCGCTAAAAGTAATGGGATTTACTTCATAATATTAGAAAACCACAAGTTCATGTGATTTTTGCGACTTATATATATTTGTTGACTAATTTGACGCGTTGAACATTGTTTTGGTTAAATAAGGAAATTGTTGGGTTGATTTATAAAAGAAAATGATACGCTTAAAAGCGTGGCCACCTCCAGTTACAGAGGAAACTCTGGCGAAATTTTTCTAAAATCCTAACACTTAGAATTATTTTCACTATAAGTGTTAGAAATACTTTTCGACTTGTTTTCAAATTATAGATTTCGCCACGACTTTATTTACAAAACATCGGAGGTGGGATTTTACAAAATAAAACTTGGCAAATATATATTTAGTATATATTTTCATAAAGTCACTTGATATGTGTTTATGATTATTTTGTGAAAATACTAGTATTATTTTTAGGGTAAAAATAATACTCTCGAATGTTAATGGATCCAAAATAATACGAACGACTCTACGATAAATATATAAGTTACACCGGTAATTATTATTACCACTCGATCGTTAAAACGTAACTTACACATTTTAAGGAAATATTCATGAACATACATGTATTAAATCCCCCATCCTTGGGAAGGAAAATGATTACCAAGTATACAGAATGTAAACACGAAATAGTTGTCTAACTATTTCCCGAAAAACTTAACCCTTAAAGCTAAGGCACGGCCGTCCATCTAATAGAGTTAGTACGTGTAGGTCGTCACACAGCTGCTTGATTTGGAGGTATACTTGGTAGAGACGCACCACTGTGAGTTCATCTCCCCCTTTTCTCTTAACTGTTTTCAGTTTTCTAAACTACGGGGGTGAAATACATGTTGCTTTGATTACAAGTACATTATACATGGTATGGTTAGCGTAAGGAGGTTTACTACTTAGATCATGTGAGTGGGTAGGAGCAACATGAGGCCATTAGTCCTCATGGTAGGACCGAGGGACAGGAGCGGTAGATCTATCTGGGTGTAGTGAGCCCAGCCCCAGGCCAAACTAGAAACGGACCTCGGGGTGACTTCGTGCCCGACGCATAAATCCGCTAGGTTTGAGTCTCCCTACTTGCACTTCACACATATCAATGGCCTTGCAAACCATTGGTGATCTCAATTCCCTTATTTGCTACATACCAGGATTATTTTCATACTTACAAAGGTTTATTTACTCACTTACACATGAACTCGCTCAACATTATTGTTGATTTTTCAACTTACATGTATTTCAGGGAATTAAAGGATCTGGCGCGGTATGACACGTTTTCCCGCTGCACTAGTTACGAGATCATCTGGGTTTAGGGAATGTGACTCTTTCCTGGACAAGTCATAGTCCTTAAACTATCATTATGTTATGTTGTGTTTGTTGAACAATGTTTATGTCGTTAGGATGTGTTTCCGTTAAGACAATGTTGTTGTATTTGGTTTTTAAAACTTAATCGAATGGATGATCTTGCATAATTTTATTTCATATAGCTTTGTTATGGTTAAGCTATGGTATTAAGAAGTCACACCAAATTAACCACGCTTCCACAAAGCCAGGGTGTGACATTTGATGTTTACCTCTATTTATAGTTTACCCTTAGGGTTTCCTCTAACTTAGGATGGGCTCCGATAAGTTAGGGATTTGCATGATCTTCCCAAAAGATCGGGGATTTGGTTACGTGGTTTATCCATGCATAATGGAACATTCTAGAATAAACATGTGTAATTATATATTTATAATAAAATAATAGGTAATGACCGGGTCGGGTTAGCCGTTCCGGGTCATACCTCGTCACATGTATTTCAGGAGATTAAGTGGATCTTGGCTCGAATGGTTATCAAGACGTACAAGGGTGTCAAGTTGGCGATGTCATCCACTTTTGAAGGGTTTGATCTATATATCTCATCTTTGAGTGAGATACAGGATGCAAAGCCTTTGCGTTTTAAAAACTTTATTTTGGAACAAGTCTTTTGTAAAACATTATAACTTGTTTTGTCTTTTTCTTTCGAACAACGTATGACTTGTATCTTTATTTCATGGTTAAATAGATGAACATCGTACTTTTTAATCATATAGCTTGTTTACTTACATCGTATGTAATAAAAACTAATCAAGTTCACATCTTGCGCTTCCGCCTACGAGCAGGTGTGACAGATTGGTATCAGAGCTTCGATTTTAGTGAACCAAGATTCCTTCTCGAGTCTAGTCTACAATCACTAGGATCCTCTCATGAAAATGGTTTTACAAAAACAAAGGGTTTTCATCGCATACACAAACGCAAGATCCACTACACAAAACTCCTTGCATGACTTATATGAGATCCTTATAATGCATGTTGGACTAAACTTATACAATACACTATATAAAGTATATAAAACATATATAATATATATAATAACCAAACCCTTGATGATAATCAAATGATTATTCGTCAAGGTACTAAGTTACATCGTCTAAATACTTAGTTTCTCGTTACGATTCTAATGGGCATTTAAACCCATGAAATCATTCTAACCCTTACGGGTTTTATAGTGTCTAAAACGAGTATTAAATCTGGATGATTACTTTATCATATTCATACTTTTGTGTACTTTAAATCCCAAATCTAAACACGCCTTAATCTTCAATCCAAACCCATTCATACTCTTAATCTCATTAACTCGTCAACACTAGGATAATCGGAAGACTTAGCAATTTTGTACTTGACCCCTTTTGTTTTAATACACTTTGGGTGCAACATGTTTTACTTGTAAAAATGCACAATTCACACAAACATGCTTTATACAATCAATCCTTATACATGCTTTGTTATTCTTAGGTTCATGCTAGAATTCATACTACTTGTTAACCCGCTTTAACAATTATAGCGCTATAGGAGTAGAACACCACCCAACGGGGTTTTGTTAAGTTATATTCTTTATAGTCTCGATTACTTCGGTATCGAGGGACACATATTATTCATTCTTAGTCTCGTATTTTGTAGCGAGGGACACATATAATTCTTGTGGACACTTGGGTTTGACTTTTAGTTATGCATGCTAGATTTATCTTGTATATTGAATTGCTATGTTGGATTGAGAAATACTTTTTACACTTATGTCACGTGTCTAAAACTAGTGTATTCGCCAATACGTTGTATTGAACTATGCTTTTTTTTTAACATATTGCAGGTTATTGATGATGTTGATGATGCATGGAACAAAGTAGGATGCCTAGATACTCACTTTAAATTTTGTATATTGATTGTATTGTAATTCTTTTATTCCAAATTGTTGTATTTGATTTCAATCCTTGTAATTGACTTCTAGAAATGAAATAAATTCAATATTTAAATACTTGTCGCAAATATTAGTGTTATGATGTCTCGAGCAATCTATTTCGTCTCACTCCGATGTTTCCGCCATCGGTTGGGGTGTGACATTAGACTATAAAAAATTAACACAAGACCAACCCTTCCGAGGAGCATGTTACATAAAAAGATTGTAATTTTTGCAATCTCGTAAGTATGGTAAACGAGCATCCCAAAACAACCTATTTTCAGTGAATTGAGTTATGCATACTTATAAGTTTATAAAGTGTCGAATTTGCTACTTTTAGTGTCCGTATGTGCTTAATGGTTGTATAACTGGTGTATAGCATGTCGTAGTGTATATTAAGAACATGTGCTTAAAAGCTACTCGGTAATATATTTGTGACAACTTATACACATGCTACTTGTTAGATACGTGTAGAATTTACGTAATATATTCGTACACAAACTCTAATGGTATTTGTAACCATAAGAGGACATGGTTGACCATTCTAGTTCGTGTACTTTTAATCTACAGAGCTAAGCTAAGGTGAGTTCACAACTTTTTCTAAAAGCATGTGTCCCTGGTTTGGGACAACACACTTATTTCCCAGGCTTGGGAAATACATGCGGTACCCCTGGATTGGGGCTACATGCGCATTCCTGGATTGGAACCACTGAAGCCAACCATCCACTGGAGGTGGACCACACTATCCCTAGATTGGGATTGCGTAGTATTCCTGGATTGAAATACTACTTTTTAAATACTGTAATTTATAACTCATGTCTTTAGCAGACTAAACGAACTCTATCTGAAAGACCCCACACATTATATCGATTAGTCGTCGGGTTTGGCGAACGGGGTATTAGTTGATAGCGCTATTAGGTTTGACAAACCTCACACCGTGCCGAGGAGGGCGGGCATGAACTTTTCCTTGGAAACTGGTCAATGATGATAGCCATTAACACGGGGCACAAACAACTACAACAATCAAGTTTCAGTACCACATAGTTTAGTGGCTTAATGATGGGGTAGCTCCCTATGACATGATTTATAAACTAAGTATTTGAACAAACCTTGTAACAACACTGAAAAGTGTGAACTCGCCAACTTTATGTTGACACCCTACTGCATGCTTTGCAAGTTGCTAGGTACAGCTATGGACGGACGTTGCAATCGACTGGAGTGTGTGGTCCGTAAAGCTTTATGTTTGGTACATTTATTAAACTTATGGTTTTAAGTGTAAGATGAGTTTACTTTATTTTTTTCCGCTGCTAACTTATACTGTATTTTGGACTTTTAAACATTGATCACTAATCGTGTTGATTGTGATGATTTTACAACGTACATAAATGATTCAACATGATTAGTGGCTGGATCCTGGTCAGTCACACGCCTCGCTGTAATACCCCGCATGTGGAATTTGAGGGTGTGACAATATGTGAGGGCAATATGGGAATTTACAAGGAGTTCACATTTTAGAGATATCCTTTCTTTCCCAGTCACTCCAATTTACTCCAATTTGGAAGGGAACATATATATTCAATATTTTCTTCTTTTTCCTTTCTTTTCCCTCCCCTTCTTTCCTAAAAACAACTCTGGACCGTGGTTTTTTTCTGTTTTCCTCTCAATTCTTTTCTTTTCCCTTCTTAACATGAGACTCTAGAACACAAGACACACTAAAATAGATACTCTAACATCAATATCAGAATGCTTTAGTAATCCATCAACAAAAATTAGGGCTCTCGTTGAGGACACAAGTGCACCTTGCATGGAGATAGGCGACATTTAACCTACAAAAGTCACCATATGCTCTGTTTTCTTATTAAAATGGCAAAGTATTAGGGAAAACTAAGAGACACTATAGGCAAGTTAAGAACATTAACCTATCTAAATTATCAATGCATAAAGACAATTAAACATATTTCAACACAAATTGTGGCTTCAGAACCCTAAAATAAGTTATGGAAAGTAAGATGTCTGCTTCAAAGTACGCACATACACAATTTACAACCACATGAGAAAACAAAGAGACATTATTGGCAAGTTAAAAACATTAATCCATCTAAATTAACGTGAAAACAAATCCAAGTAGTGTAGATGTATCCCTTTGTGCCATCTAACCTCCATCTACCCAAACGATGAACAAAGCCACTCCCACCTATATTCGGCCTTCATCAGAAGCAACAACTCAATGAAGAGAACCCTAGGAAGCCTACAAAGGTTCAAAAGATACAAAAACACCCCAGATCTGATTATATGATATCACAACTTCAACAATGAAGCCAGAAGTACTACTCATCATCCTTTTTGCACACCCACCTTCGATGCCTCCATGAAAACATGTTTTCCACAATTGCTAAAAATCCAAGCTGCCACCTTTTAACCTTTCATCAAAGCTCATATTCGGCTAAAATCCTAACAACACACCATGAAATAGTGATATGAAACAAAGGATTTCATACAACCATAAAACGAAAATGAGAAGAGAATCAACCAAGTTTATTGAAGGGTTTTAGAGAAAGAACATTCTCAAAACCCTAGCCACCACCCTCGTAACTTTGCTCTTACCTTCATGATTTCAGCCTCAAAAAATGTTAATACACCATTCGCATGATGCTACAATGGATTTCAACCCTTGAATCCATTCTACATGGTGAAAAGAAGCCAAAAAATGATTAGATATAGGGTTCATAGAAAGTGACGACCATGAAAGAGAGCGAGAGAATTTCTTACACACCTTAAGTGTGTGCAGGCAGTTGGTGCTTTAGGGTATGGAGATTCCAAGACATTTAAGACACCTCATTCTTAAACTGGTTGTACATACTACTTCAAGCAATTGTACGTGTCCTAAAAGTGACAAATTACCAATGCTACTCCTCTGATATGCATTATAAAATAGTACATGTTATATGACTTTTTGCTTTTATGTGTTTCGTTTGCTATAACGAATGTACTGAAATGCGATACTGACCGAGTTTTCTCTGTAACTCCTCTACACTTAAATTAAGCTACTTTTTTTCCAAAAAACTAATTCACTTTGCTATCCCATGTACTTTCTTTTAACTTTGATGTTTACTTTGAACTAATTTACTTTTCTATCTACTTGCTTATTTTTTATCTACATTTTCAACCCGTTGCGAAACACATGTAAATATCCACTACTAATTTACTTTGCTACATCTAAACTTTAATAAAATCACCATATAATCCATGAACTATTGCTATCGCCACGTCTTTTGCATATGCTGGATCCCAGCCGCAACACACTGGTAGGAAACCGACTAGTTATTTTTAATTAAGAAATAACTAGAGATTGTGCCCACGCGCGATGTGACGCATGTGCATTAGGTGATAATTGGTGGCATAAACATTAAGAAAACTTAAAGGCTATTACCCTTATCAAAATTGTAGTATAATCCTTGCAACATGGCACCAAGAAATTAGGGTTATTTGGGGTTTTAAATGAGGGGAAAGAGATGGTAGGTTAAAAGACATTAATGCCCTCACGTGGGCCCCACGTGACTATAATTAACTGAGAAAATTAATTGGGTTTGGGGTAAAGGATATAACATGTTAGGATTTGTGAACATTAGGTATGATTAATGTAATTATTGAAGACAAATGACATGATCTGCAATAACATACATACATAAAGGACGAGTTTTGTAATTTACTCTAGAAATTTTTTATAAGAGTTTTAAAGTTATGGTCCTTGCTTGCTGCTTTCACAGTTTTGTTGCCTTGTTGCTGAAGCCAAAATGTCTTCCATTAAGTGAGATGTTGATGTCTTGGCCTTTCCAATATTGTTGCCGATGCCAAAATATTGTGCTAAAACCAAAGCATTCGTTGTTCTTGTATGTGTCTCGCAAAAGAGATAGCTTTTGTGAAGGCTCTAGTCTTTTTTTCACTTGGAAAATTGGCAAGGATGCATCTTGTTTTCTCTGATCTGGCAAAAATGTTACTTTCCCCATTGTCCTTTTACTTCTTTGCTTGCTTTCCCGTTGTTTCATCGTCTGTGTAATAGTAAAATGATTTTATAGGTAGTTTTATGCATTTGGCCTTTTAAAAAAATGTGGATATATTTGCATGAGTGTAATCTATAACGTTATCTATGTATATAGAATTAGAGACCTCATTGCTACATGACGCAAAAGACTGTCGTACAGGTACTGAAGTGGACGCATCAGGAGAAGAAAGAGATTCATCAAGTATACGACGCCGTTTTCGAGAGTTAGACATAGTTAACAATAAGGTTTCCTAATATACTAAGACAGCAACAATTAAGAAAATAAAATAAATAGCAAAGCATATACAAAGCGAATTACAAACTAACCTGAGCGGACGGTACCAAACAGAAAAACTGAAAAGGTAAAGCAAAAATCATAAGTAAAAATCAGTAAGTAGACATACACACGCATAATCATTAGACAACTATGAAACAACGAAAAGAGGCATAAAGATTCAGGCTATGTAATAGTGACTGGAGAAAGAGTTTTGTGTAAGTTATTTTTTCTTACCATAAAAAAAACACAACAATCCAAACTTAAGAACAACATGAATGAAACTAATAAAACATGTCTACATCATATTGACGAATCGTAAATTGTTCTGTTCATTTTTATTTGTTTAGGCTGTACAACATTCGAAAGTTATAAATGCGGTTATTAATACACGGTTCTAATGACATTGATATTGTTCGGTGAGTATTGAATCGTTTTGTAAAAGTATTGATCAAGAATGATAAAAATAATCCCTAAACACTGAATAAAAAGCAAAAGGTATGAAATGAAATGGTGTCGCATGTTCGTATAAGCAAAAGATTATCATTATTATTACTATTATTATTATTACAAAAAATAGAAGACTATTTTTTGAAGAGAAGGCCTATTTGTTATTTATGTAAAGTGTGTTAGTGTGATATTAAATAGTCACATATATAACTATCTTTCTTGTAAACACAAAAATCATTTTATTTCTGCAATGTTCATGCGTTTTTAGTAATTTTATTTTACAAAAGTTAGTGAGCGACGTACAAAACACAACGGAGAAGCAGAAACTTTGCTGGCTTGGTGTTAGTAAACATCAGGCATGCCTCGGGTATTAGTGGGCAGTATAACAACCCGGACGTATTCAGACCAGTTTGAATAACTTGGTAAAAAAAACAGTTTGTTTAGTGATAGATAGATATAAAGTATATTTTATTTTTTGATTTTGTGAAGGATGTAAAGTTTCAGATCTGTGAAAGGTTGAATGAAAAAAAGAAAAGGAAAAAAATTACAATTGATTTTGATAGAGTCCTGCGGGGGAGAAACCATGGCAGGTGGAATGGAGTCCTGCGGGGAATATTTCTGCTGGAACCACGAAAGTGGTGGAGTTAGGGCCGAAGTTGGCGAAAAAGAATATTAAGGAGCACATGACTACGAAGCCGATACGGTTCTCGTGTTTGGTCCAGTGGTGGTAAGGAATGGCAAGGACAAACATGAATACCGTCATGAAAAAGAATCCCATGAGTTGGGTTGCAAAACGCCCCATGCGATGTATGAAAAAGACCTTGAACCAGTAACCGGGAACGGTACTGAATATCGCGATAAGGGTTTGGGCTTTCGCTACTTGGTAGACTTCACCAATGACACTCATTGCATTCGCGGGCGGGATCCACCTGATATCACTTAAGACGTCTTTTTGGAAGAGGTTGTTTGAGTAGAAAGCGATATCGAGTAAGAACCAAGTGGAAGTGATTCCATGCAACTGGAGGCCGTGGCGACGGGCGAATTCTTTCGAAAACAATCCGAATGAGTTTCTAGTAGCATGAGCAATTTTGTCTACCTTATGCTCTTCGGCTTTGATTTCAAGCTGTAAAACTTGAGCCATGTAACGTGCGGTATCCGGCATCTTCATACGCCAGTAGTAACTCAAAGCTGCGGGAATCGCATGAAACATGAGTATAATATGCCATACGTAGTCCGCCTGTAGGACCGTGGACCCAAGTTAAGCTGAAGAAACCAAACCACTGGATTTTAAAAGTTTCTAAATCCACTAGAAAAGGACTGCCTTTACATTATGATTATGCTATTCACCCTAAATTCCTTTAAAGCAAATTACTCTGTAAGGATACTTATGATTCACGTCAATTCATCTTTTAAATCATAATTTAAATTTACTTTTACTATTACTATTAACTAAATACTATTTAAATTAACTATTATCTTATTTAAAAAGTTAATTATATAACCTGATTTTCCAATACTTCTTTTTTTATTTTTTATTTTATGACAGTTTTACAATCATTAATCTTCAATGACCACACTATTCTCCAAATTGTCTTATTTCCAAGATCCGGTAAAACAACTTTTATTTTTTTTATTTTACTCGGATCTTGTTATTGAAACCTAACCGAAAGAAACTATTCTACAAGGCAAATTTATCTACATTATAAATGTGGAGACATCCCACCAAATTTTTTACAGTTTACTAACATTTATAACATCCCAACAAAATTTCATAAAGCCAATGTCTTCGGCAAGTCAAAACAAAGCAATCATACATGCATCAACTTCATTCAAGTTAAGAAACCCTAGACTGTCAATTAAAAGGAATGTGTTAAGAAAAACTCACCTGAATAGCAAATTAAAGGTCCTGGTAGCCTACAACTTGAAAGCCCTCTAGATGATTTGAAAGCATAGAGCCAAAATTGTGAAACCCATTGCTACGAAATCTGATGATTTGCTGATTTCCTATGCATTCTAATCTTCTGAATTGTGACATCTGTGCCTCTACGACCATCATACAAATACAAAACCAATGAAATCTTGTGTTTTATACTTGGAATTTGTATAAATACATGAGACATTTGCACATCTCAATTCTTGTTTGATTTCAAGCTTTAAATTGCTTTCTGGAAAGTTATACGCAAACTAATGCGTAAACGTAATCAGTTTAACGCGACAAACACTCCGGAGTAGTGACATAGGCTTAACATACCTTAAATAACCTTTACATAACTTAGAAATAAGTTTTGGAGGGTTTGGTGTGCCAAAAACAAGTTTATTTGATTGCAGGGACTATTTACGACAAACTGTGAAAGTATGCCGATTCGTATAGAAACGAACATTCTGGAACTTGATCATAAGCTAAACATACCCTAAATATCCCTTACATAGCTTAGAAATAGGCTTTGATTGTCACACCCCGACCGCGTTAAAACAACAAAACCGCGGCGGAAACGTCGGGGAGTGTCGTGGCAGAATTATCGTTTCACAACCATGGATACAAAAAGTGTTTCGTTTTATTGATAATATTAAACATTAACATTGTATTAACACAAAAAAAACAAGTTACATATCGACTAATATTGTTATTATGTCACTAAGGCCTCGTCCAGATCCTATGTGACTCATGCATCCTAGTAATCATCATCAAGCATCAACACCTGAAACATATGTGAAAACAAAGTCAGCAAAGAAATGCTGGCGAGTACATAGGTTTTATAGGAGTGTCGGATTCATGGCTAATTTAAATGTTGCAATACTTTGTTAAAAACCTTGTTTTGAAAAGAGTATAATAATTGCAACTTAATTAACCAACTCAAATCAAGCGGGTTATAGTTTATAAAACCTCGTAGCCATGATTCTTAACCCAAAAACATTTGTTTTAGTAAAGCAAATTGTAAAACATCTCGTATTAAATCGTTAATAAAAATCGTTAATAAATCTCGTTAATAAAACTCGTATGGTTTATATCATTTCGAAAACCTCGTTTGTGTGACATCGTTCTAAAATCGTTTACCCAAGTGAACTAAATAACGCCACGGTATGTAATATGTTGAAAACACTTATATATAAGAAGTACCAGCGGCGTATCTACCATGTTTTCACCACATTACACCCGTCCTGTTATCTAAACACTTAACCAAAAACCAATCGTTTATCCAACTCGTTTAATCTCGTATGAATCGTTCCCAAATCGTTAATTCGTTTAAATCGTTTAAATCATCCTCGTTTTAAGTGTGAAAACTATTTGTGGTCGCCTCGCTAATAACATTCAAACCTTCATGACTCGACTATTTCGCTCTCGCATTAATAAACCACCAAAGGGTAAATTAACATTCAGATTCAGTCATTACCCACCTAACCCACACATAACCATGGGTGCAGTATGATAATGGGATTTGTCAGATCCTATGGTACCATAACCTAATACTGGTCGGCTTGATCAATGCTAATGAATGCCATTCGTTATGTAATTACAACCAACTAGTTTATTCACTTTATTGAAGTTGTTATTAGTTTAGTATAAACCATCTTAATTGTTTTAGAAATCATCGTTATAATATCGAAAATCGTTTTGAAAACCATCGTTAAAACCTTGAAAACATTTAGCACATATGAATCACCCCAAAACAATTGAAAATAGTAAAATATGGGAACTATGTACTCACTTGGAGTGCAAAGTATCCTCTATCAATAGAACTTCAACAAACTCGAGCAAACCAGAGAAATCAAACAGCACCTAGTAATCGAATCACTAGTCAAACAATAGACGCCTAAATCGGAAGATCGGACAGAATGAGGTCTTGTAAACCAAATGAGTGTTGGAACTCATGTGATATGGTTTAACAAAGCCTACATCCTAAATCGGAACCTAACCTAAGTGCTTTCGACCCGTTGCGACCCATTAAGGTAGCTTACGCTACTTTAACGCGTCGTGCGTGCAAAAGCGCATTCGAGACGTCTAACTAGTCCTATGACAAGTGTTATATGCCTAAACATGTTTAAATATGTTGCATAATCAGTTACGTGACAAAAGTTTATGTTACATATGCTTAATTACCAATTATGCATGAAAAGGGCATTTTGGTCATTTACCTAAGGCATATAAACTACTTATCATACAACTAATTAAACCTAAGTGACCATAAGGTATAACCTCGGAAGGTTATTCCCTATGCAACTATGGTCACTAAACATGTTTGGTCGGATCCTAATGATCGACCAAACGGGTCGAGTTCGAAAGTCTAAGCGGGTGTTTAGTCCGCTTGACTTACGACTCTACACAAGCACTAAACTAAAAGTGACGAGCTAAACATGCTAGAACATGTTTAGTTAAGTTAGAAAATAGGTTTTGATATCAAAACAAACGGTTTTGATATCCTAGAGTAGTTTGGTTACAAAATACGCATAAACACGCATTTTGGCCGAAACTACGACTCGTCACTACGCCTAGTCAACGTGGTAATCAGTAGGTATAGTCACAAGGGACTATAACCGTCGTGATTACGCTCACGTTGCAAAGTTCAACGGAACTTTGTGTTGACCATTGACTGGTTAAAGCTGAAAGTCAAACTTGTTTGACTTTCATGCTTGAAATACAAGAACAAGCAAGAAGAGGACTTACAAAGGGTCCAAGAAGGATGTTTGATCTAAAATAGCTCAGGTATGAAGTGCAAGCACCCCAACTTAGAGCTGATTTCAGATCAAGTGTGAGAATGAAGTGAAGTGGGGGTTGCTATTTATAGTAAGTTAGGATCAATAGGATGATTCCAAGTGGTTTGAGGGTGTAATCTTGGCCATACATGTGGGTTGATGGTATTAGAATACCATAGGAGTCGAAAACCAGCTCCAGGTATTGCAAATATTACATTAAAACCCCTGAATTTAGCCCAGAATGTTGCTTCTGAACTTTCTGTCTGGCAAGGCCACACGGTCCGCGTAAGATGTGGCTTGGGCTTACGCGCCCCGCCTGGGCCATCTTTGGCAGATTGTCAAAACAGGTCCCTGCACTTCAGAAACTTGGATTTCGGCTCATTTTTGACACGTTTAAGCCCCGTTAACCTCATTTCAAGGCTCTAAAATGAAGTTAAAGTATAGGGAACTTAAAACATGCTCAAAAATATCTCGGATGTCGGTTCGTTTGGTCGTACGGTTGCGTTGTTCGGTTAATTACGACGGAAGTCGTAACGAACGCAAAAACGATCCAAATTAAGCAACGAATGGAATTTTATCATGCCAATCACTAAAATAAAATATTTTAATGATTACCTAAATTTTTGGATGTCCGGATATATTCAGAACGTAAGATATGCGCGAAAATGCAAACTTGTGCACTTTTTGACGCTTTTAGTCCCTGAATGACCAATAGAGTTTGTTTTAGCATACCGAACCCCTCAAAGCCTATTTCTAAGCTATGTAAAGGATATTTAGGGTATGTTTAACTTATGATCAAGTTCTGGAGTGTTCGTTACTATACAAATCAGTATAGTTTTGCAGTTTGACACAAATAGTCCCTGCGATCGAACAAAGTTGATTTCAACACACCAAACCATTCAAAACTTATTTCTAAGTTATGTGGAGGTTATTTAAGGTATGTTTAGCCTATGTCACTATTCCGGAGTGTTTTTCGCGTTATACTGACTGCGTTTACGCACCAGTTTGCGTATAACCTTCCAGAAAGCGATTTAAAGCTTGAAATTGGAATCGAATCTAATTGAAAATTCACCAAACACAAATACACACATAATAACATCAAAACACATATAGTAAAACCAAATCACATTGTTTTATTAATAATCATCATTGTTTTACATCGTACATCGATTACAGAGTACAGTTGTCACATTGATGGGTTCGTTATGCGAAAAGGTGCTTATTTGATCAATAGGGACTAAAAGCGTCAAAAAGTGCATAAGTTTGCATTTACGCACATATCTTACGTTCAGAACATATCCGGACATCCAAAAAAATTTGTAATCATTAAAATATTTTATTTTAGTGATTGGAATGCAAAAATACCATTCGTCGCGTAATTTGGATCGTTTTCGTGTCCGTTCGAGTTTTCATCGTAATTAACCAAATAACGCAACCGTACGACCAAACAAACCGACATCCGAGATGTTTTCAAGCATTTTTTATGTTCCCTATGCTTTAACTTCATTATAGAGCCTTGAAATGGGGTTAATGGGGCTTAAACTTGTCAAAAACCAAGTTTTTAGCATGCAGGGACCAAAACTGCCAAAAACTGAAAACTTTCAGCCTGACCTGCCAGGAGTGTGAGAGTGTCGCCTGAGAGTGCACTGTGCAGAATTCCAGTTTTAGCAAACAGCAGATGTTCCTTGGGTTTTAGGCATGGTTTTTCAATACTTTGGGCTGGTATTTTGACTCCCCTAGTATTCTAAACTATGTGCCACAAGTGTATGGTCATGATCAAGTCTCAAAACACTTGGAATGATCTCAATGGTTCTTGAATTTCTATATAAACCCAAGAATTCTCAAACCCAACTTGCTCACTTCAGAATTTCCTTCTCAATTCTGCTCATTGAAGCTATCCCTCTGGTTGAAGGCTTCAAATCTTTAGTTTTCTTTGATCTTGATCCAAGCTTGGACCCTTTGTAAGTCTCCTTCATGCTTGGTCATGCATTTCAAGCATGAAAGTCAAACAGTGTTTGACTTTCTGCTTTGACCATGATTTGGTCAACACAAAGTTCGTTTGAACTTTGCAACGTGAACGTAATCACGATGGTTATAGTCCCTTGTGACTATACCTACTGATTACCACGTCGATTAGTCGAAGTGACGAGTCAAAGTTTCGGTCAAAATGCGTATTTGTGCGTATTTTGCAACGAAGCTATTTTCGGGTATCAAAACACTTTGTTTTGATATCAAACCTGTTTTCTAACTTAGATAAACATGTTTTAACATGTTTAACTCGTCACTTTTGGTCTAGTGGTTGTTTAGGGTCGTAAGTCAAGCGGTCTTGACAACCGCTTAGACTTTCGAACCCGACCCATTTGGTCGATCATTAGGATTCAACCAAGCATATTTTGTGACCATAGTTGTATAGGGAATAACCTTCTGAGGTTATACCTTATGGTCACTTAGTCTAATTAGTTGTATGATAAGTAGTTTATATGCCTTAGGAAAATGACCAAAATGCCCTTTTCATGCATAATTTGAATTTAAGCATATGTAACTTAAATTTTGTCACTTAAATTGATTATGCAACATATTTAAACATATTAAGGCATATAATACTTGTTATAGGACTAGTTAGGCGTCTCGAACGCGCATTCGCGCGAACGACGCGTTAAAGTAGCGTAGACTACCTTAACGGGTCGTAACGGGTCGTAAGCACTTAGGATAGGTTCCGATTTAGAATGTAGGCTTTGTTAAACCATATCACATGAGTTCCAATACTCATTTGGTTTATGAGACCTCATTCTACCCAATCTCCCGATTTAGGTGTCGATTTATTAACATAGCGATCCGATTACTAGGTACCACTTGATTTCCTTGGTTTGCTCGAGCTTTATTAAGTTCATTTAATCGAGGATACTTTGCAATTCAATGTGAGTACATAGTTCCCCTCTTTTACAACTTTCAATTGTTTTGGGGTGATTCATATGTGCTAAACAATTTCGAGTTTTTCTAAAACGAATGTTATGGTTTATATTAAACACAATGATTTAAATTATATGAACAAACTTGTTGGGGCATTAGTCGAAAGACAATTGAATGACATTCATTAACTATTTTTAAGCCGACCAGTAGTACGTTATGGTACCATAGGGTATTATGATACCATAGGATCTGACAAATCCCGTTATCGGACTTTCACCATGGTTATGGGGGTAATGTGGGTAACGACAGAACCTGATGATTGTTAACTTACCCTTTGGTGGTTTGTTAATGCGAGTTGAACGATTAGGAGGAGTCACACAGGTTTGAATGTATTCAATAAAACGACCAAAAGTTAGTTTTCACAATTTAAACACGAACCACTAGAACTATCTGAACTATGTGAGCTATTTGAACTATGTGAACGATTTGAACTATTGAACCGTTGGAACTATTTGATCTATGTGAACTATTTGAACCATTGAAATTATTTGATCTATGTGAACTATTTGAACTATTGAACCATTGGAACTATTTGATCTATTTGAACTATTTGAACGATTGGAACTATTTGAACTATTGAACGATTGGGTTATGGTAAGTGATTAGGTAACAGGGCGGGTGTAATGTGATAAAAGCATTGTGGATACGCCGCTGGTACTTCCTATATATAAGTGCTTTTAACACATTACATGTCGTTGTGTTATCTAGATCACTTGGACAAATGTTTTCAAAACGAAGTTACACCACAAGGTTTACTTAAAGATATAAACCATACAATGATTACTTTCAACGACGACTTACTACTTGGTTTACAAAGACAAATGCTTTCAATTAAGATTCATGGCTACAATGGTTTTGGTTTACACATATATCAACTTGTAAAAGTTGATAGAAACATACTGCAATATCAAACTCTTTTGTTTTCAAGGTACACACTCGACAACTTTTGTAGTTGAACGAGGTATTACAATATGAACTCAAGGCCATGAATTTGACACACTCACAAAACCTATGTACTCACCAGCATTTTTATGCTGACGTATTTTCACATATGTTTCAGGTACCATAGTTTGATGATGTTTGATGATGATTATGATGCATGCTCACATAGGGATGGACGAGGCCTTAGTGACTTAATAACAATAAAGGACAATATGTTCATATTTTTTTTTAATATTCGAGACAATGTAATAAACTTAATTCAATAAATCGAAACTTCAATCCATGTGTTGTGAAACAATGATTCTGTTACGACACTCCCCCGACGTTTCCACCGTGGTTTGTTGTTTTAACGCGGTCGGTGTGTGACAGAAGAGTTGGTATCAGAGCTCATGGTTATAGGGAATTAGGTTATTAGTGATGCTTTGACCTAGACTATAACCTTCCTAGGACACTAACACAAGTTATCTTGTGTTTAGTCTTAAAACAATACCGTTGCCTATCTTTAGGTGACAACCACAACAAGAACATGAATTACAAATACGATTTGAAAACTAATCATCTCTTCTTAGATGATTTATTATAAGGTTTTGAACCTTCAAAGTTTTCAAAATCTCATCAAAGTTTGGGTCTTATTAATGTGAACACGTGCAATCTGGAAGGGTGGGTGCCTGTATCCTGAGTTTTCTGTCTAAGGCTAGAGTGTTCGTACAAATCCACATAATCGGACCAGTCACTCTTACCTGGGAACTCTTGGGGTGAGCATCCACTTATAGGCTAAAGCATGTCTTCGTGATACATTATAAGGACCTATTTACTTTGTTCAGCCATTGTGTGTCATTTGTTTGTTTGAGGTAACAAACGAATGATCGCCTTCCTTATGTTTCGTCAATATCTACAATATCTCTTTTATCCATTCAAATGTCAATCCCACTCGTTTCTCATGTTTTCTTGTTCTTCTTAGAAAATGCCTCCTAGACGCGATCAAACTGAAAATGCTGCCCTCGCAACCACAATCGTTCAGCAGATGCCTACTGTGATTCCGAACCTCATTACCCAGATAAACCAAGTAAATAACAATAACAACAATAACAATGCTCAGTGTGGCTTCAAAACATTCAATTCAACTAAGCCATCGAAGTTTTCTGGGTCTCAAGGAGTAACTACGCTCCTACAATGGTTCGAGAGTCTAGAAAGCACATTCAGACATGTTCAGTGTCCAAATGAGCGAAAGGTTGAATTCGCATCTAGTGTTTTTGAAAAACGAGCATTAACATGGTGGAATGGTGTGATGAGAGATAGGGGTGCTGATGTGGCATTGGCTCAAACCTGGGAAGTGCTTCGAGCTCTAATGATGAAGGAATTCTGTCCTCGTCATGAAATCAGGGCATTGGAAAGGGAATTCGACGATCTTAAGCAAGATAGTGGTGAGCATCGAGCCTACACGGACCGATATGAGGAACTAAGTCTGTTATGTCCAACCATGGTTACGCCTTTGGATAAGGAAATTGAAAAGTACATTGATGGCCTCCCTGACTCCGTTCAAGACATCGTTACTGGTAGCAACCCTACTACAGTTAGACGGGCCAATGAGCAATCTGCTACCCTGACTGAATCTCAAATCAGGAATGGTAAAATTTTTTGAAAAGGCGATAAGAAACCAACCGATGAAACAAAACCAAAGGATAAGCAGACTGGATCCTCCAAGAAGTCAAAGAAGCATAAGGCTTCTCAGAACTTCGCCGTGGTTGCTGATGTGCGCAAAATGCAACATATAAATTACATCAAATGTGGCATTAAACTAACCCTTTTTTAGTACTAATGTTGGAAAAAGTGTGTTTTTGTCTTCCTTTGTATTTTCAGGATTAAATGAGCTCAAATGAACAAAAGAAGCAAAAAAGGCAGCTAAATCTAACATAAACACAAGAAAAGGGATAAACGTGGCATGCCCGACCCCTCGACAGCATCTTCCCAAGCCAAGCAAAACAAGATAACAAAAGGCTGAACATGCCCCGTGCTCATTGAGCACGGGGGCGTGCCCAAGTATCTACAGAAAAGACAAAGCTGTAGAAGCTTCTATCACCCACCACGGGGGCGTGCCCAGCGGACACGGGGCCATGGTCAACTCTAAGATTCGCAGAATCTGAGGAAATATTGATAGTACAGATATGCTTCTGCACACGGGGTCGTGCCCAGCGGACACGGGGGCGTGGTCAACTAATGCAGACAAACTGCAATTAATGAAGAAAGAGAAGATGGGTGGACACGGGGCCGTGCCCAATGGACATGGGGCCGTGTCCGGGCTTCTGTGCAGGCTATAAATAGGGGTGTTTGGCTCATTTGCAAACCATCCCTTGGCAAACCACCTCTCTCACACTTCACCCACCCACCACCACCATCACAACCCACATCCACCACCATCATCCATCATAGAGTGTGTGAGTAGTCTTGGGATCCAAGATTGATCGTAAGAGTTCTTGACAATCAAAGGCCATGTTTTCCTAAGTCTCTTACATCACTTGGTGAAGAAAAGTGTCTAGTGTAATACTTTTTATTTTTAATATTTTCGCACTTTTTATTTGGTTATGTATTAATGACTTTAATAACTAGTTTCTTATGTTGAAGGTGAGTCTTCCTTATCGTTTGTCCGTCGTGTCTTGGCATTATTTTACTGTCTATATAAAATAAAATATTTTCACCATTCATATCTCCACGGTCTATATGGAGGTATGTTGGCTACCTGGTCGGGGGTTAAGGGAATGGTTTGGTAAGAGTCTTGCTTTGTTCAGTGTATAGATCCTGCAAGGACCTGGGTCAACTTTAGTAGGACCTCCATCAATACCCACAGGTATTGGATGGCAGGGGTCCGAACTCCTTGATCCCCTCATATGTAAACTACTATTAAAACTTTAACCCAGCTACTTAGGACTGTATCCCTGCTGACTCAAACTACTTAGCCGAGGGTAACGTCACCTCCAGAAGAGGGGCCTACCACAATATGCATTAATAACTTAATTAATTATCTTTCAATAATCCAACCCTTTAGGATTGTATCCTTGCTGACTCAAACTACTAGGTTGAGGGTAACGTCACCTTCAGAAGAGGGGCCTACTACAATAACTAAGATAATCTCTTAAAAAGTGCAAAAGTGCGGAAATAATCAAATGTTACACTAAACACGGGTCGGATCCAAGTGATTCATCTTGTCTATCTGTTTTTATTTTTATTTTATTTTTTAGCATTTTAGTTAGTTTTATTTTTCTAGTTTAAAATCCTTTTTTCTAAACTTTTGATTTGATTAGACGTTGAGGATAAACCGGTATTAAAAGCTCTTGTGTCCTTGGACAACCTCGGTATCTTACCAACACTATACTACGCTCCCGATGGGTGCACTTGCCCATATGTGTGTTTAGTGTTAGTAAATATCGTGTTTTATAAATTTTAAACTTGGCTAAAAAGTGTTAAAGGGCTTAAAATATACATTAAAAACTATACGACACTTCACACACATCAGTTGCTCAAAACAATCAAGTTGTCCCTAACCAACCAGCTCAACCCCCTGCTAAGAAGCCATACAATGGAACTACACCTTTGTGCAACCAATGTAACCTTCATCATCATGCTAATGTGCAATGCCGCAAATGCCTAAATTGTGGACTTGCTGGTCATACAACTAGGGTTTGCCGAGCTGCAGCTGCACAAAATCAAGTTGACATCAACCCAGCTCAAGCTCGTTTTCCACCAGGTTCTTGCTACAACTGTGGCGAGATGGGCCATTTCAGAAACAATTGCCCAAGGCTTGTTAATGCAAATCCAGCACGTGGATAAGCATTTGACTGACTGGAAGGCGATGCTGCTTAGAAACAAACGAACATTATGTATTATTTTCTTTTGTTATCCAAGTCTATGAAATAACTATTTTGGTTTTTCAATAAATCTTTATTTGCATTACGATGTACGAAAACAAATGTGGTTACATGTATGAATGATATATCCCTACGATACCGACATCAAGGAACTGTGTTCCTTGCAAGACAAACTACTCTTGTAGTTCTTCCATTTTTGTGATCGCTCGTGATCCCCAACGAAAATCCTAAGTACTTGTTTCTTCTAAGAAACAAAGTACAAGGTACAAGTTACAACTCTGGACGAATACCCAAAGTACCACTTTAAATCCTTAATTGGATACCCAAGGGTACTCCAGTAAGTCCTTAATTGGTCTTACGCATTATACACATCATATCTTCCTGACCTCATGATATTTTACGTAGCATATGATTTCAAAATATTATGCATGTTTTCAAAAACCTTATACATGTTTTCAAAATCATCTCACATAGTTTTAAAACATTTTATAAAAATGTTTACCTAATATACTTAGAACATGATTTCAAAAACATTATAAAAGGTTTTCAAAAACATATTTTTAACGATTCCATTCATAGTTTTCAAAGACAATTTGCTCGTATGTTGCCTTAGCATACCTAGTACAAGATTCCTAAACTTTTCCCGCTATACAAATTTCAAATCCTTATAGGATCTTCTTCATAATTAGATCCTTGTGGATGTTTAAAGAGCAAAATCAAAGTCCTTAATTTGGTTCTTTGTGTGCTTTAATACGTATGTTACGATTCATTAAGAACGAAACAGTATCCTTATAAGATCATCATATCCTTGTAGATAGAATCTTGAGGATGTTTAAAGTACTAGTTGAAGCCCATTGATTGGATTCCTGGTGTACTTCGAATGCACGTGTACAAATCAAAGATGAGTTAATAACAAATTAATAACACGGAATAACGAGTTGATAAACAAGTTAACGATTGTGTGACTCTTACGTGCTTATGTGTTTATGTGTTGACCTAATCAAAGAAACTATATAGTAATATAGTCAAAGTTATCACAAGGTTGTTCGACTAATTCTATCCCCTACACGTTATAAAATAAACTGTGCGGACTGTGCAAGGAATTACGTAATTATGGATGCATACATAATTATGGATGCATACATAATTATGGAATTCAGTGCACAGAAACCACAGCAAGTTTTGCCATGTGTCAACTTAAACAAGAAACAAAAGTTAACTATATTCACTTCCATTTCTGATGAAGTACCCACTGAGGAAAAATGAACTAGCTACTCATTTTTCGCTTCTGAAAGAAATATCCACTGAGGGAAATGAATAATCTATTCGTGAACCGTGTTCATTTTCGTTTCTTATGAAGTATCCACTGAGGAAAATGAATTATCCATTCATTTTTGCTTCTGAGAAATATCCACTGAGGAAAACGAACAAATTCATTTTCGTTTCTGATGAAGTATCCACTGAGGAAAATAAACTATCCGTTCATTTTCGCTTCTGAAGAAATATCCACTGAGGAAAATGAATAAATTCATTCCGTTTCTGGTGAAGTACCCACTGAGGAAAACGAATTGATCATTCATTTTCGCTTCTAAAGAAATATCCACTGAGGGAATGAATATCCTTTACTATAATCCTTCATTTCCACTTCTGACGAAGTATCCACTGAGGAAAATGAATCATCCATTCATTTTCGCTTCTGAAGAAATATCCATCGGGGAAATGAATAACTTATTCAACAATCCTTCATTTCTACTTCTGATGAAGTATCCACTAAGGAAAATGAATCATCCATTCATTTTCGCTTCTGAAGAAATAACCACTGAGAAATGAACAACTTATACATTCCTTCATTTCCGTTTCTGATAAAAGTATCCATTGGAGAAAATGAATTATCCATTCATTTCCGCTTTTGAAGAAATATCCATTGGAAATAAATAACCCATTCGTCTTTCATTTCCATATCTGACGAAGAATCCATTAGAGAAAATGAATCATCCATTCGCTTCTGAAGAATATCCACTGGAGAGATGAAATACAAATCCTTACAAGATCTTTCTGTTTTAATAGTTAGATTCTTAAAGGATACTCTTAGAATTATTGGTTATTTTGGCCTTATCATTTAACCAAATCTCTCGTTCCCACTTCCTGCTTTATCTAAGGAAGCACCCACTAGGGAATGATAAAGTTATACATGGAGATCTTTGATGAGTTACTCTATAAAAATAGATAAAGACTCTAGATTCCGTGCAAGACAATTGTTTAATACAATTATTCAGACAGATTCCTACGAATAAATTTCGGGACTAAATTTCCTAAAGTGGGGGAGACTGTGACATATGTGCCTCTACAACGATCATACAAATACAAAACCAATGAAATCTTGTGTTTTATACTTGGAATTTGTATAAATACATGAGACATTTGCACATGTCAATTCTTGTTCGATTTCAAGCTTTAAATCGCTTTCTGGAAAATTATACGCAAACTAATGCGTAAAGGTAATTAGTTTAACGCGAAAAACACGCTTGAGCAGTGACATAGGCTTAACATACCTTAAATAACCTTTACATAACTTAGAAATAATTTTTGGAGGGTTTGGTGTGCCAAAAACAAGTTTATTCGATTGCATGGACTATTTACGACAAACTGCGAAAGTATGCCGATTCGTATAGAAACGAACATTCCGGAACTTGATCATAAGCTAAACATACCCTAAATATCCCTTAAATAGCTTAGAAATAGGCTTTGATGGGTTCGTTATGCGAAAAAGTGCTTATTTGATTAATAGGGACTAAAAGCGTCAAAAAGTGCATAAGTTTGCATTTACTCGCATATCTTACGTTCTGAACATATCTGGACATCCAAAAATTTTTGTAATCATTAAAATATTTTATTTTAGTGACTGGAATGCAAAAATACCATTCGTCGCGTAATTTGGATCGTTTTCGCGTCCGTTTGAGTTTTCTACGTAATTAACCGAATAACGCAACCGTACGACCAAACGAACCGACATCTGAGATGTTTTCAAGCATATTTTATGTTCCCTATGCTTTAACTTCATTGTAGAGCCTTGAAATGGGGTTAACGGGGTTTAAACGTGTCAAAAACCAAGTTTTTAGCTTGTAGGGACCAAAACTGCCAAAAACTGAAAACTTTTAGCCTGACCTGCCAGGAGTGTCGCGACAGAAACACTGTCACCTTCCGCGTGTCGCCTGAGACCGCACTGTGCAGAATTCCAGTTTCAGCAAACAGCAGTTGTTCCTTGGGTTTTAGGAATGGTTTTTCAATACTTTGGGCTGGTATTTGGACTCCCCTAGTATTCTAAACTATGTGCCACAAGTGTATGGCCATGTTTAAGTCACAAAACACTTGGAATGATCTCAATGGTTATTGAATTTCTATATAAACCCATGAATTCTCAAACTCAACTTGCTCACTTCAGAATTTCCTTCTCAATTCTGCTTATTGAAGCTATCCCTCTGGTTGAAGGCTTCAAATCTTTAGTTTTCTTTGACCTTGATCCAAGCTTGGACCCTTTGTAAGTTTCCTTCATGCTTGGTTATGCATTTCAAGCATGAAAGTCAAACAGTGTTTGACTTTCTGCTTTGACCATGATTTGGTCAACAAAAAGTTCGTTTGAACTTTGCAACGTGAACGTAATCACGATGGTTATAGTCCCTTGTGACTATACCTACTGATTACCACGTCGATTAGTCGAAGTGACGAGTCAAAGTTTCGGTTAAAATGCGTATTTATGCGTATTTTACAACGAAGCTATTTTCGGGTATCAAAACACTTTGTTTTGATATTAAAACAGTTTTCTAACTTAGTTAAACATGTTTTAACATGTTTAACTCGTCACTTTTGGTCTAGTGGTTGTTTAGGGTCGTAAGTCAAGCGGTCTTGACAACCGCTTAGACTTTCAAACCCGACCCGTTTGGTCGATCATTAGGATCCAACCAAGCATATTTTGTGACCATAGTTGTATAGGGAATAACCTTCCGAGGATATACCTTATGGTCACTTAGTCTAATTAGTTGTATGATAAGTAGTTTATATGCCATAGGAAAATGACCAAAATGCCCTTTTCATGCATAATTTGAATTTAAGCATATGTAACTTAAATTTTGACACTTAAACTGATTATGCAACATATTTTAACATATTAAGGCATATAATACTTGTTATAGGACTAGTTAGGCATCTCGAACGCGCATTTGCGCGAACGACGCGTTAAAGTAGCGTATACTACCTTAACGGGTCGTAAGCACTTATGATAGGTTTCGATTTAGAATGTAGGCTTTGTTAAACCATATCACATGAGTTCTAATACTCATTTGGTTTACGATACCTCATTCTACCCGATCTCCCGATTTAGGTGTCGATTTATTAACATAGCGATCCGATAACTAGGTACCACTTGATTTCCTTGGTTTGCCCGAGCTTTATTAAGTTCATTTAATCGAGGATACTTTGCAATTCAATGTGAGTACATAGTTCCCCTCTTTTACAGCTTTCAATTGTTTTGGGGTGATTCATATGTGTTAAACGATTTCGAGTTTTTCTAAAATGAATGTTATGGTTTATATTAAACACAACGATTTAAATTATATGAACAAACTTGTTGGGGCGTTGGTTGAAAGACAATTGAATGACATTCGTTAACTATTTTTAAGCCGACCAGTAGTACGTTATGGTACCATAGGGTATTATGATACCATAGGATCTGACAAATCCCGTTATCGGACTATCACCATGGTTATGGGGGTAATGTGGGTAACGACAGAACCTGATGATTGTTAACTTACCCTTTGGTGGTTTGTTAATGCGAGTTGAACGATTAGGAGGAGTCACACAGGTTTGAATGTATTTAATAAAACGGCCAAAAGTTAGTTTTCACAATTTAAACACGAACCACTAGAACTATCTGAACTATGTGAACCACTGGAACTATCTGAACTATGTGAACGATTTGAACTATTAAACCATTGGAACTTTTTGATCTATGTGAACTATTTGAACTATTGAACCATTGGAACTATTTTCTAGTTTAAAAACCTTTTTTCTAAACTTTTGATTTGATTTGACATTGAGGATAAACCGGTATTAAAAGTTCTTGTGTCCTTGGACGACCTCGGTATCTTACCAACACTATACTATGCTCACGATGGATGCACTTGCCCATATGTGTGTTTAGTGTTAGTAAATATCGTGTTTTATAAATTTAAAACTTGGCTAAAAAGTGTTAAAGGGCTTAAAATATACATTAAAAACTATACGACACTTCACACGCATCAAGTTTTTGGCGCCGTTGCCGGGGACATAAGGATTTTAAGAAAGTTATGAATTAAAGGCCTAATTGTTTTCTTATTTTTCTATTTTTTTTAGGATTTTTCTTAATTTTTCAGCTTCTGCAGAGCTCAGCACGGGTCGTGCCTGGTCGGACACGGGCCGTGCCCAGCATTGTTACTGGCAGTTTTTATTTTCCGAGTTACAGAGAGTTGAGCACGGGGCCGTGTCGGTGCAACACGGGGCCGTGTCGAGCTCCCCAGTAACAGGGATCCGGAAAACAATCACTGTATCTCCGACCACGGGCCGTGTTCATCTGAGCACGGGGCCGTGGTGAAATTTCTGACCAACTTTCTTTTTGTTTTTATTGCAGGACTTGGAACCCAGGCGCCACATCTGAACTTCCCACGTAGTGTATGAGCTCCAGTTCTAGTAGAGACATAAAAGAACCCCTAGACGAACCCGAACGCTTTCTAAGAAAAAGACTTAAAGCTAAAAACCAAGAGAAAGTTTCAGGGGACCCATTTCCAATGGCGGACCAATGTACCCTCATGGATTACCTACGACCCACCGTAGGTAATCTCGGCGCCGCTATCAATGCACCGAATGTCGAAGCCAACAACTTCGAACTTCGGCCACATTTGATACAAATGCTTCAAAACTCCGCAACCTTCCATGGGCTTGCGGACGAGGATCCCCATCTACATATTACTAATTTCTTAGAAATATGTGATACCTTCTGGATCAATGGAGCATCAAATGACGCCATCCGCCTTCGAATGTTTCCATTTTCACTAAAGGACCGAGCTAAGGCTTGGCTTAATACCCTCCCAGTTGGCTCGGTAAACACCTGGGATGAACTAGCCCAAAAGTTTCTATATAAGTATTTCCCTCCTGCTAAAACGGCTAAATTAATGACTGAAATTAATACATATTCACAAGAGGATGGGGAATCCTTATATGAAACTTGGGAAAGGTTCAAGGAGCTACTAAGAAAGTGTCCTCATCACGGTCTTGCGGTATGGCAACAAGTATCCACTTTCTATAATGGGTTGTTGCCACACACAAGACAAACACTTGACTCTAGCTCCGGGGGACTTTTAGGTAATCGTCGCCCAAATGAAATATATAATCAAATAGAGGAAATTGCTTAAACCAATTTTCAGTGGCACACTCCCTGAGGTAGTAAATCTATTGCCCCGGGTGGCCATAAGGTTGATGAAAGCACTTCTTTACAAGCCTAGATCGAGGCCCTTTCTTCAAAAATAAAAAAGCTAGAGATGGCAAAAACGGCCTCGGTCATGGCTTGTGAGGGGTGTGGTGGGCCACATGAAAGTTGGAGTTGTATGAAAGAAGTGGATAATCAAACAGAATCAGTAAACTACATTGATAATAGACCTAGGCCGTCGGGTCCTCCAACGGGTACCTACAACCAAGGATGGCGTAACCACCCTAACCTTGGTTGGAGAGAACCCGGCAATAGTAGTAACCAACAAAATCTAAACCAAAGAACAAACTTTCAACAACCAAGAAACGAGTCACAAAATTTCTCTCAACAACAAGGGGGACGAGAAAGGCTTGAAGATACCGTATCTCGCCTCATCTCCGACACCGAAAAGAAAAACTCGGATCGATTTTAACAATTGGAATCGAATTTTAGAAATCAACAAGCTAGTATTCAAAACATTGAAAAACAATTAAATCAAATAGCTCAAAATTTCTCCGAGAGACCACAAGGCGTGTTACCAAGTAATATCGAAACCAACCCAAAGGCGCAAGTACATCTCATCACATTGAGAAATCGTACCGTGGGTCCCGAGGAAGCTCCATTACCTCCAACTGAAAGAAGCCAATATAGCCAAACCACAACTCCACCCACGCCCCAACAAGAAAAGGCTTCTCCAACAATTCAAGAGCCCACCAAAAATCCTCCGGTTCCATACCAGGGTCGTTTAATTCGCCAAAAGACCGATGAGCAATTCGCAAAGTTCAAAAATTTGCTAAAACAATTGCATGTTAATATTCCATTTATCGAAGTCCTAACTCAAATGCCTAAATATTCAAAGTTTATGAGGGACTTCCTCACTCATAAAAGGAAAATTGAATCATTGCAATTAGTTAATTTAGGCGAAGAATGCTCCGCCTTGCTACTCAGCAAACTCCCGCAAAAGAAGATTGACCCTGGAAGCTTCACAATTCCTTGTTCAATTGGGGAATCCCCCATTCGCAATGCACTAGCTGACCTCGGGGCTAGCATCAACCTCATGCCCGCATCAATGTTTAACCGACTCGGCCTAGGGAAAACAAGCCCTACAAAAATGAGCATACAACTCGCCGATAGGTCCGTCAATATCCACAAGGTGTCGCTGAAAATCTATTGGTCAAAGTCGGCGAATTTGTCTTCCCGGCCGACTTTGTCATACTAGATATGGAGGAAGATACCGAAGTACCACTCATCTTAGGGAGGCCATTCCTAGCTATGGCCCAAGCAGTGGTAGACATGAATGGTGGAACACTGACATTGAGGATTGGGGACAAGGAAATGAAGTTTGGAGTTGGGAGGAGAGTAGAAGACGATGACCCGGTCAATTACATGAAGGTCATAGACTCAAGTTTGGATGATACTCTCCGACTGTGCAACATGGGATGTAAAACATCCCACGTGGGTAACATATGACCAGGCTTTAGGTCTAGCCAAGGACCCTTATAAACGTGGTGCACCACGGAGGCATTCCGCGGAACTATCCATAGTTTAGATTAATTTTTATGTTTTCTAGTTTAGTTTTAATTTTCAGGAATAAAACACACTCGGGATGGTGAGGGATACCAAGGGAAACTTGAACCAACACCCCATGCACAAAAACGGAGCCACCCGACAATTTTTCTTCATTACAGCAAGTTCAACACGGGGTCGTGCTCAGCCAACACGCCCCGTGCTCAACCATCTGCAGAAAATGCCCAGTTCAGGTAACTGGACACGGGGCGTGCTCGCTGAACACGCCCCCGTGCCTAGGCTTCTGTTTCTTTTTGTTACTTTCTGTTACTGGCGATCTGAACACGGGGCCATGCCCGACACCACGGGGCCGTGTCCAGACGCCCAGTAACATAATTTTTTGCTTTTTTCACAACTTTTTACACATTCAATCAACCTAAAAACTTATTTTTGGGACACATTGAGGACAATGTGTAATTTAAGTGTGGGGGGGGGGGGGATGCTAAAACCTTGAATTTTGCAAGTCCTAATTACAAGCCTTACACAAAACTCTATTGGAACCGCTAAACACCCCAAATGTTTTCAAAAATTTTTCATTTTTTACTTGTCTAGGTTTAATTTGGGAATTTCAAATTCTAAAAAGGTTATATTTTTACAAATTTACAACTGATAGCGTCGTGATAAAAAGAACCAACATAAGAAAATTATGAAACGGCATGACAAATCTAGTTAAAATTTGATTATATATACTTGATCACATAAAAACCCATTCCCACAAAAAGTGAGTTTTGAGCCTTTATTGAGCATACAAATACACATCTTTAAACTAAATGCTCATTTTTCGTTTCTTGTGTGAATAGCCGCTTGGTTTCTTACAACTCTAGAACTTGCCACGATGATACATTCCCGGTCCTTACCAACTTAAACCCGAGTAAGTAAATGATGGAGGCATTAGGACTAACCTTTTTTATTTCAACACCATTAATTTTTTTAACCACCTACCCAAAATCCCCCTAGTTAACCCCTTTGAGCCTAAACCTTTTCATTTCTTAACCCATATCAAACACCCTTTTACCCACCAAAACCCATTTTTTTAAACCCTTTATTTTAGTAACAAAGCTCAGTTTTCGTGTGACTTCCTTATCGTTAAAAAAATTGATAAAGAAGAAAAGAAAAATGAAGTTATCAATAAACAAACAAAGCTCATCAAAAGAAGGCTTGTTTGAATAATACTTCATTAGAATAAAAAGTCACAAAAATGTTTTGCGAAAACTGACGCTTTTTACGCCACCTACCTTTAACCCAAGCCTAACCCTTCCCCCAAAGTCCTCTTGATATTTACAAAGGTGTATAGTTAAAAAGGAGGAGGATTGATTGCTTGAAAAGCTTATGGTAGGAGTAAATTCCAAGCCGCTCTCGAGAGTTTTCACAAAAATACACCTTCGGCCGAGTGTTGAGTGATCCCCCGTGAGGTATGTGAACTTGTATATAAATAAAATTTTAAAGAGGCATGTCATGCCCTAATAAGTAATTTATCTTATGTAATATTTTAAATAAATCATGACGAATAAGATTGTAAATAAATAAAAATAAAACTTAATAAAGAATATTGGAAATCCCGACACTTTATGTGTCACACCCCGATTTCCACGTGTCACCGGTGGGCCCGGTGGAGAGTATCATGACGTGGTTGGCAACATAATAGTCAAACAACACAATATTTAATATGCACAGCGGAAGCAAATTGTAAGATTATAATTCAACCGAATATAATATTGTAATATTAAATATCACAACTGTCGATTGTTTTATCCACAAACGGATCGAAAATAAAATGGAAACAGTAGTTCAACAGACTTTAGGCATCTTAAGCTTGCGAGACTTCTATTGATGCTAAGGAGAAATCCCAGCCAATTACGCTTAGTAACTGCATTTAATCTTTTTGGGAAAATACGTTAGTTTACACTTGTAAATACAATCAACTGATTCATTTTGGAAAAATGATTAAAAATTGATTTGGATGCACGTGGCATAAACATTTTATAACTTGGTAGAATTATTTAAATATATAATCTTGTGAATGAATTACATGTTCCTTATGCGTTCAGTAGCCCGGACGTACCGGGTTAAAGATCAATAGACACACCACATCAACTATTTATGCACTGACGAGTGTACGCCTACACTTCGCGCTTAGGTCGTGGCCATTTCGTAAAATGACGCCATGGATATCCGGGACATCGTCATTAACCTCCCAAAGGCTTTTAAGTAAACAAAACTGTTTAAACGGGCCGATCAAATTATTCAATTAACCACCAAACGATGGAAGATTTGATGCCCGACCAAGCGGTATTTTATATACCGTAACCCAAGCCCGTATAGGGAAAATAAGTTAAAAGTATTTACCTGAGCAAAGTATTAATCACAATAAGCAAATTGCAAGTAGATTTTACTGGTCCTCCTAATCTGGAACGAAGGTTTATAATAACCTATTAGAATCCTAACGGGTCTTTAGTTAAGCTTAAGCTTAGACCGGTTAGTTTCAAAGATACGGTTCGTACGCACGATTTAGCGAAGACCGGATAGAATGTGATTTAGACCCGACAAGTTCAGAGACTTGATTAATATGGGTATTTCACACACATTCTGGATTTTGAGATAAAACCGATAAGGTTTGACCCGTTTCGGCTAATTTATGTAAACTAGTTACATAAACCGAACCGAACGCGTAATAAGCGTAACGGGTGAACGTAAGAGCCATATATAGGTTTCCTAAGTTAATATGCTTCAAATATGTTGTGACATCAGTAAGATGTCTTTTATTATGCCCGAAACGAGTTTAAACACAAACTATGCCCCGTAGGGGTAGTTTGGTCATTTAAAAGGTTATAAAAGAGTTTAAGTATTTACCTGAGTTACAGGTCTGATGTAATCAGCAAAAATACTTATTTTACTAAGTTATAACAGTAGGGTAAAGTATATATGTGAAATTTATCAATTTTAATCAAACTATGCAACGTAGGGGCATTTTGGTAATTTCACATAAGCCGTAAAGCTCAAAACTAAAGTCTGAGTTAAACAACTTTTGCTTACAGTTAAAATATTATAATTTGCCTCAAATATCAGTAGGTATCAACCCTTGTATGTTTAAAATAATTCTAGTACATACTATGCGTTAAAAACGCTTAAAAAGGCGATTAGAAGCCATTTCCTGGTTTGATACATAAAGCTGATATTTTTATTATTTCAGAAGGCTTAAAATAATTTATTTATCATATGTGATCAGTAGCAAAAGGTTTGGAGTCAAATAGATGTGTAAAACTCATTTTATAGCCCGTAAGGGCAAAACCGACAATTACCGGATTAAGCCTACGACTCTTAGTTATGCTCAGCCTAAAATTAATTAAAGATCTTCAAAAATCCCAAAATAATATATTACATCAGTGGGTAAAAGTTTGATATCAAAAAGTAGGCTTAACTAGGCTATACGCTAATTGCGCCGTTTAATTAACATAAAGCTTTCAATTTACGCTAATGAGCATAACTCTCATTCTACACCTCAAACTGATGTCAAACTTTGCATACAAGTTTATATATCAGTGACTAGGGTTTCTACTCTTTTACATTTTCAAAAATCACGTTTCAAGGTGAAAAGGACATAATGGTCAACATATGAGCAATTAACGGAATCATGCGTATTAATCGGTTAACAAATGAACCATGGTGTATAATCACAGAGGGTTATACTAGCATGTAACCTGGTCCAAATGAATCTCTAAGGTATTTCTAAAACATACCCAAAACGGGTCAGAACTGAAGTCAAAGCAAAAGTCAAAGCTTTGCGACTTTCGGTTCCGAACCGGGTCTAAACAGGAAATTGACGGGTTGAACATGTTTAGACATGTTCTTACACTAATTACCAAGTTATATTAATGATCAAACAGGTTGTATGTGTTCTACATTGCTAATCATGCATAAATTAGAAAATAAGCATGCTGTTGACTTTTCATTAACAAGTTTGACCCGACATTTGACCTAGTTAGAGTGGAAATCAGGGGGAACCCTTTTAAGGGTTTATTACCCACATAATTACCAACTTATAACTACTTTCAATTCGACTAATCACTGAACCATTAGTGATTAATCGTTAAGTCAACCGTTAATTACGACGGTTTGACTTTTAAGCTAAAACTAAGTAAAAACTTAACTAAGAAAGGTTAAGCAAACTTACAAGAGTCCTATGAATGACCAGAGATCACTTGAGAGAAGTCTTGAGCTCCAGAAGTGATCAGGAATGCAAGAATGAAGGTGTGAAGAATGTTTACAACTTCATGGCCTTATATAGTGATTTAATCACCACAAAATGTTGACACACAAGTCTACTACTAACCATAACTCATCCACAAGTGTCCCTAGATGTTTAGGGGTTGTTTAGGGGTCAAGAAAGATGTGGAAAATCGGTTAAAGGTCGATCAGAAAGCACTTAGCAGGCAAAACCCAAAGTTTTCGGAGCTGGTAGTCCCTCGCGGCACACGTAGACCCCCCCCCCCCCCTTGGGGCTTCGCGTGGCGCGAGGCCTTGTCTGATCAAATCAGAATTTCTGATTTATTGCGTTTTGATCCTTGGCTCTTCAAACTTTGTTTAGACCTTTGTTTCTTGCATCTTGAACCCTCCAAATTGATTTATAAGGGCTTTAAAACATATACCCACTTTGTTAAGTCCCCAGTTAACTTTATTGTTACCCAAAAAGTCCTAACTTTCAACGTTGACGCTTTAACCCTTCGCACATGAATTTGATCATAACTTTCTCATACGATAACGAAACTTTACGAAATTTATACCGTGCATTCTAGTGAGCATAATTAACCGTTACAAAGCTTCGGGTTTGTCAAAAGGTCACTCAGAGGTATAACTTAAACATGTTGACACATTTAACCCCTGTAGTTTGTAATCTCTCACTTTCCTTCATATTTAGCTTCGTATGATCCATGATTTATTCGTTTGAAGGTATGAGCATCATGTAGGATTAATATATAATATATTTATTCACTGTTGACATTTAGAACTCGTATTTTCACATACTTTCCATGATCGTCAACTTTAATCCTTTTATAACATTCTTTCACACGTTAAAACATATGACACGTGTCAACACATTATAGGACGTGAATTTCCAAGGTGTTACATCCTCACCCCCTTAAAATAAATCTCGACCTGAGATTTACTGAAATAAATAAGGGTACTTTTCTTTCATCGTGGATTCAACCTCCCACGTATATTCGGGTCCTCTACGGGCATCCCATTTGACCTTTACAATAGGCACATGCTTCCTTCGAAGCTTTTTAACTTGTCGATCTTCAATCGACAATGGTTTTTCCACAAATTTTAAGCTCTCATCTATATGCACATCTGTGTGTGGTATCACCAGTGATTCATCAGCGAAGCACTTCTTCAGATTGCAGATGTGGAACACATTGTGAATTCCACTGAGCTCTTCAGGTAAGTTTAACTTATAGGCAACTGACCTGACACGTTCGATAACCTCGAAAGGTCCTATGTATCTCGGGCTTAGCTTGCCTTTCTTACCAAATCGCATCACTCCCTTCCAGGGTGATACTTTATGCAACACTTTATCACCTACTTCGAAGTGAAAAGATTTACGCTTTGGATCTGCGTACCTCTTCTGCCTATCACGGGCAGCTTTGAGACGGTCACGAATCTGGACAATCTTGTCTGTCATTTCAAAGACTATCTCTGGTCCTGATAATTGGACATCTCCAACTTCCGCCCAACAAACAGGCGTTCTACACTTTCTATCGTATAAGGCCTCAAAAGGCGCAGCCTTAATGCTGGTATGGTAGCTATTGTTGTAGGAGAACTCAATCAATGGTAGGTGGTTATCCCAACTACCACCTAAATCAATTACACATGCACGTAGCATGTCTTCCAATGTTTAGATGGTACGCTCACTCTGTCCGTCAGTCTGAGGGTGGTAAGCCGTACTGAAATTCAAACGTGTGCCCAAAGATTGCTGGAAACTCTTCCAAAAATGTGACGTGTATCTAGTATCTCGGTCAAGAAATGTGCTGACTTAGTCAGTCTATCAACTATAACCCATATCGTATCATTTCCTTTCCTTGTCTTGGGTAACTTGGTGATAAAATCCATAGTTACCATTTCCCACTTCCACGTGGGAAGTTCAGGCTGTTGTAGCAAGCCTGACGGCTTTTGATGTTCTGCCTTGACTTGCGCACAAGTCAGGCACTTAGCTACATAGGCAGCTACAGACTTTTTCAAGCCTATCCACCAATAGTTTGCCCTTAGATCCTGGTACATCTTATCAGCTCCAGGATGAACGGAGTATTTGGAGCTATGGGCTTCCTGGAGGATAACATCTCGAAGTCCTCCTTAAATTGGAACCCATATTCGTCCATTCAATCTCAGAATCCCGTCTTTGCAAAGAGATAACTGCTCCTCAGTTACCCCTAGCTTTTCATTAGGATAGTTAGCTTCCAACACAGCTTCCTTCTGTGCAGCTAACAACCTTTCAGTCAAACTATTCTTTATCTCCATGCGCTTGGCATTGATTCGGATGGGTTTCATTCTTTCCTTTAGACTCAAGGCATCAGCGACTACATTCGCCTTGCCGGGATGGTATCTGATTTCACAATCATAATCATTTAAAGTCTCCATCCAACGGCATTGCCTCATGTTTAAATCCTTCTGATTAAAGAGGTGCTGGAGGCTCTTGTGATCAGAATAGATCACACACTTGATTCCATATAGATAATGCCTCCACAGTTTTAGTGCGAATACAACGGCACCCAACTCCAAGTCGTGGGTGGTGTAATTCTTTTCATTCACCTTTAACTGTCGTGATGCATAGGCAATAACTTTGCCTTTCTGCATAAGCACACACCCCATGCCAGTGTGAGATGCATCACAATAAACTACAAATTCTTTGATTCCATCTGGCAATGTCAGTACTGGGGCGTTGCTCAACTTTTGCTTTAGGATATCAAAGGACTCTTGCTGTTTAGGGCCCCAAACGAACTTTACTTTCTTCTTGGTCAAGGAAGTTAGGGGTGCAGCAATCCTTGAAAATTTTTCAATGAAACGCCTGTAATATCCTGCCAATCCCAGGAAGCTACGAATCTCTGTAGGCGTCTTTGGCTCTTGCCAGTTCATAACTGCTTCAACCTTAGCGGGATCCACTTGGATACCACGCTCACTAACCACATGTCCAAGGAATTGGACCTCTCGAAGCCAGAATTCACACTTAGAGAATTTGGCATAGAGTTTCTCACGATGCAGGAGTTTGAGAATACAGCGAAGGTGTTTCTCATGGTCAGCTTGGTTCTTCGAATAGATAAGAATGTCGTCGATGAAAACGATGATGAATTTATCTAAGTAAGGCTTGCAAACGCGATTCATGAGATCCATGAACGCGGCTGGTGCATTAGTGAGCCCAAAAGGCATCACTAGGAACTCGTAATGACCATAACGAGTCCTAAATGTTGTTTTGTGTACGTCTTCATCTCTAACCTTTAGTTGATGGTAGCCAGACCTTAAGTCAATCTTCGAGAAATAACTTGCTCCTTGCAATTGATCGAACAAATCGTCGATCCTGGGCAAAGGATACCTATTCTTTACTGTGACTTTATTAAGCTCACGATAATCGATGCACAGATGCATCGATCCATCCTTCTTTTTGACAAATAGGACTGGCGCTCCCCAAGGAGACGAACTAGGTTTAATGAAACCTTTAGCTAGCAATTCATCTAATTGCGTCCTCAATTCCTTCATTTCTGTGGGCGCCAACCTGTAAGGTGCTCTAGCAACAGGTGCTGCTCCAGGGATGATGTCAATTCTGAATTCCACTTGCCTATCTGGTGGCAAACCAGGTAGTTCTTCCGGAAAAACTTCAGGGTATTCAGAAATGACGGGGATGTCTTCTATCTTCGGTTTAGGCTCATCAATAATCACTTGTGCCATGTAGATGACACAACCCTTCTTTAAACACTTTGAAGCCTTGAGCATAGTCACTTGCTCAGGCAGCCCATACTGGGTATCTTCCCGAATGGTAAGTGATTCACCAGACGGAGTCTTAACCACCACTTGTTTCTTGTTGCAGACAATTTGGGCCTGGTTACGAGATAACCGGTCCATACCCAAAACTATGTCAAAACCGGCTAGCATAAATGGAAGTAGGGATAAAGGAAAAGAGTGGTTCTTAATGGATATAACACATCCCTCTAACACAGTTGAGACAGTTTCTATGGTGCCATCTGCTAACTCCACCTCATAGTTTACGCTTAAGGTTTTGACAGGTAAATTCAGCAATTTGCAAAACTTATGATCTACAAACGACTTATCAGCGCCTGAATCAAATAGTACTCTTGCATAGACATCATTTACAATAAAAGTACCTGTAATCACGTTGTCGTCTAGAATTGCTTCCTTTGCGTCCATTCTGAAGACTCTAGCATTTGTCTTCTTGGCCTCTTCAGGCTTCTTGGCGTATTTAGGGCAGTTGGTTTTAATGTGCCCTTTCTCATTGCAACTGTAGCAAGTTGCATCCTTTAGCTTTTTGCAATCCAAGGTCTTGTGGTCCTTGGACTTGCATATCCCGCAAGCAAAAGTTCTTTGCGAGTTCGATTCGAGTCTGCACTTTCCAAAGTGCTGTTTCTTGCAAATCTTGCATTTGGGCTTCTCACCAGACTAGTGCCCATCTTTCCTTGACTCAGACCCCCTCTTGTTGTCACCGTTTCCACGGTGCTTCTTGTTCGACCTCCGTGAATTATCATCTTCACGTTTTCTCTTCTCAGCATCTTTGTTCCTCAGCGATCTTTGCCTGACCGCATCCAGAGTGAGGGACAAAGAGATGTCAGCTACAGATCTGAAAGTAGCTGGCCGGGAGGCCTTCACGCTTGCCTTTATTTCCGGGGCTAAACCACCGATAAAACGAGCTATTCTTTTTGGTTCCGGGGTTACCAGATACGGAACCAACCGGGACATTGTGTTGAAGCTCGTGAGGTAAGCTTGACAGTCAAGGTTTGTCATAACCAATGATAGAAAATCAGACTCTATCTTCTCAACCTCATACTGGGGGCAGTAATTCTCCCTGATGAGGGCAACGAATTGTTCCCAAGACATGTTGTACAATGGGATTTTCCCGGTGGCTTGAATCAGTGATCTCCACCAGGTTAAAGCTTCACCTTTAAAAGATTGCGACACAAACTTGACTATATCCCTCTCAGCGCACCCGCTGATATCCACTACTGTATCCATCTCGTCTAACCACGTCATACAGTCAATGGCTCCCTTTTCCCCAGTTAAATCTATGGGCTTGCACGAAACAAAGTATTTATAGGAGCAACCCTTACTACGGGGTTCTTGATTTAGTACAACCTACTGAGATGGAGCACTGTGGTGGTTCGAGGAGAGTCGGTCATCATCTTTCTTCAGTTCTTCCTTCTTGGAAGGTGGCTTGCTGTGAGCCTCAGAGTGTGTTTTAGGCTTTGAATGCGGCTTAGATAGGGTCCTACTTCGAGTCCCACTATACTCTTCGTACTGCCGCTCTAAGGCTTTTGTAACTGCGTCGTCTACCAACGCTTTCAATTCAGCACCCGTTAAATGAACTCGGGTGTTATCAATATTCTCCACTGGATGGCTATTAATTTCGTCTGAGTTAGCCATTTTAATTGAACTGTTACAGAAAACAAGGACAATAGTTTATTTGTGAGTTTATTATGGAATTGCCCCTTAGGGTAATTCATTAACCATGGTAAACAGAGACCATATTTGGTTAATTTATTAATTATATTTATTTAGGATTTCTATTATAATTTATCCTAATTATAAAACGATAACAGTTTTATTTGTGGCACAAAAGGCCTAGTCACAAGGACATTTATAAATTATAAGCTATGATTTCAGAGAATCAAAGCATGAAGGTTTGAACCTAGTTCATTACCTTTATCTGACAGGGAGTCATCGCTACCACTGTCTTTTGGCTCATGTGGAAATGAGCAGGGCCCGTAGGCACTATATTACCACGTATGGTAAAAATATGATCATCTCAATTGATGATCTAAACCCACGATTCAGAGATCATTAAATTGGGTTAGGAATCTTTTGAAGAATCCAATAATAAGAATGACGTGTGTGATTTTAATGAATCACGTCTGCCAGGAGCGTTAACATGTTTACAGATGTTAACAGGGATTTGAATCTTTTAAACAGGTCTTACCATCATGGCCAGGTCTTCATAATGACACTCAGGCTAGGTTTCACTCTTAAGATTCTTATTCAATATTTAATAGGCAGATTATTAACAAAAGGAATGATTTTGATTTATTTATTTCATGTAATATATTTATGCAGATAATAGCAAAAATGAAATTTATAAACTTACATTCCATTAATTTATTAAAAGGTTACACGTCGCCCTAAACGGGACTTTTTAAATAAACAACCTTACCCACGCAGGGGTTTAAACAAGGACTTACCCACGCAGGGGCTTAACAACAAACATCATAATAGTCCATGCAGGGACTTACACAAATAACATAATAGTCCACGCATGGATTTAAACAATAACATACCCTCGTAGGGGTTAACAGAAAGATAGACCCACGCAGGGGTCAAAACAAACAAGCATACACACGCAGGGGTTTATACAGCAAGGCTTGCCCACGCAGGGGCTCAACAACAATTGGAAGGATTCAGTGGTCCTTCTTGCTCTTCCCTTTGATCAAGCTTGTCAATCCTTGGAAGAAGCTTTGTCTCTCCCGGCGGTCGCGGTGGAAGTCTCGCTCTACTTGGTCCAGCCTTTGCAGAATTTCTTCACGCTCTGGTGGGGAGAACCTTGGCGGCTGCGATTGCGTCCGAATAATAGGTCTATTAGGTATTTGGTACCCATGAGTCGGGTACCCTACTCCCCACGGAGCTCCATACTGTCCTTCTGGGTTAAAGGCGTTGTAATTAGGCGCTACCAAGTACGGGTTAGCTTCAGCGTAACCGTAGTTGGTGTGAGTTGGTTGTTCAAACGGGTTGTACACCATAGAACCCGTGTATGCTGGAATCGGGTTATCAAAACCCATTGGAGGTGGTTGCTGTGCAACGGGGTTCGAAGGTCCACCCATTTGTGGATCTTCTTGATGTGGCGGATAATGGCTGCCACTTGACAGACGAGGAGAACTAAAATGAAAGTCTCCTGCTCACGCAGACATACGCGCTCCGGTTCTCCTACGCCTCGGTGGTTGTGGAGGTGCCGGTTGAACTGGTGGTGGAGGGGGCGGTGGCGTGACTACCACAAACCGTGAATCCACAGAGGGATCCTGCTGCTGCTGCTGCTGCTGATGAGGCGACGAATGATGCGAGGGTGTGAAGTACCACTCATGCTGAGTAAACCTCGCCTGAAAGCTGTATGGACCACCGTAGGGTGATCCGTGAAAAGAAGAGCCATCCGAAATCTCAATGGGATGGTTCGGTATACCACTGGCAGGTTTGACGGGATCCGTGTCCTCGTCCATATCCATAGCGTTATCCCCCGAGAAGTGGTCCTCTGGTCCCAATGGGTTAAAGCCCACTGGTTCTTGTATAAAATTTGCCGGGTTAAACCGGCCCCTAAAAACAGGTGTAGGGTCACCAAAGGAGTGGTGCGATAAAGATCGCTGTAAAGGTATGTAGGAAGGTTGTGGGTTGTTGGGCTCATTTTCCGAGTGTGGCCCATAAGAGTTATGCACAGGAGGTCTCGAACTGTGCGAAACCGACCGTCTAGCCGGCTCAAAGAGGTTCCTCCGGTTCTGTCGAGGATCGTCACTCTCGGTAGTAGAAGGAGCTCGCATATGCGAAGGTCCAGCTTCTTTATCATTGGGGGCGGTGATTGGCCCCTTTCCTCGTCCTCTTCTTCGGAAGAATCTTGGCGGCATTTTCAATCCTGTCAATACGACATAAGATAACGGCAAGAATATATGTATAATAAAATAAAGGACAACAAAATCAAACAAGGTAGAATTTGTCCTATGTTATTTGTCTAGACTCGAAAGTTTAGATATGTGCAATTGTGTAACTGAGATTAAACACAAAACGCTAGTGTTTAATTCACTCAATGTTGGCTCTGATACCAACCTGTCACACCCCGATTTCCACGTGTCACTGGTGGGCCCGGTGGGGAGTATCGTGACGTGGTTGGCAACATAATAGTCAAACAACACAATATTTAATATGCACAGCGGAAGCAAATTGTAAGATTATAATTCAACCGAATATAATATTGTAATATTAAATATCACAACTGTCGATTGTTTTATCCACAAACGAATCGAAAATAAAATGGAAACAATAGTTCAACAGACTTTAGGCATCTTAAGCTTGCGAGACTTCTATTGATGCTAAGGAGAAATCCCAGCTAATTACGCTTAGTACCTGCATTTAATCTTTTTAGGAGTTTACACTGGTAAATACAATCAACTGACTCATTTTGGAAAAATGATTAAAAATTGATTTGGATGCACGTGGCATAAACGTTTTATAACTTGGGAGAATTATTTAAATATATAATCTTGTGAACGAATTACATGTTCCTTATGCACTGACGATGTAACGGGTTAAAGATCAATAGACACACCACATCAACTATTTATGCACTGACGAGTGTACGCCTACACTCCGCGCTTAGGTCGTGGCCATTTCGTGAAATGATGCCAAGGATATCTGGGACATGGTCATTAACCCCCCAAAGGCTTTTAAGTAAACAAAACTGTTTAAACGGGCCGATCAAATTATTCAATTAACCACCAAACGATGGAAGATTTGATGCCCGACCAAGCGGTATTTTATATACCGTAACCCAAGCCCGTATAGGGAAAATAAGTTAAAAGTATTTACCTGAGCAAAGTATTAATCACAATAAGCAAATTGCAAGTAGCTTTTACTGGTCCTCCTAATCTGGAACGAAGGTTTATAATAACCTATTAGAATCCTAATGGGTCTTTAGTTAAGCTTAAGCTTAGACCGGTTAGTTTCAAAGATACGGTTCGTACGCACGATTTAGCGAAGACCGGATAGAATGTGATTTAGACCCGACAAGTTCAGATACTTGCTTAATATGGGTATTTCACACACATTCTGGATTTTGAGATAAAACCGATAAGGTTTGACCCGTTTCGGCTAATTTATGTAAACTAGTTACATAAACCGAACCGAACGCGTAATAAGCGTAACGGGTGAACGTAAGAGCCATATACAGGTTTCCTAAGTTAATATGCTTCAAATATGTTGTGACATCAGTAAGATGTCTTTTATTATGCCCGAAACGAGTTTAAACACAAACTATGCCCCGTAGGGGTAGTTTGGTCATTTAAAAGGTTATAAAAGAGTTTAAGTATTTACCTGAGTTACAGGTCTGATGTAATCAACAAAAATACTTATTTTACTAAGTTATAACAGTAGGGTAAAGTATATATGTGAAATTTATCAATTTTAATCAAACTATGCACCGTAGGGGCATTTTGGTAATTTCACATAAGCCGTAAAGCTCAAAACTAAAGTCTAAGTTAAAAAACTTTTGCTTACTGTTAAAATATTATAATTTGCCTCAAATATCAGTAGGTATCAACCCTTGTATGTTTAAAATAATTCTAGTACATACTATGCGTTAAAAACGCTTAAAAAGGCGATTAGAAGCCATTTCCGGGTTTTATACTTAAAGCTGATATTTTTATTATTTCAGAAGGCTTAAAATAATTTATTTATCATATGTGATCAGTAGCAAAAGGTTTGGAGTCAAATAGATGTGTAAAACTCATTTTATAACCCGTAAGGGAAAACCGACAATTACCGGATTAAGCCTACGACTCTTAGTTATGCTCAGCCTAAAATTAATTAAAGATCTTCAAAAATCCCAAAATAATATATTACATCAGTGGGTAAAAAGTTTGATATCAAAAAGTAGGCTTAAGTAGGCTATACGCTAATTGCGCCGTTTAATTAACAAAAAGCTTTCAATTTACGCTAATGAGCATAACTCTCATTCTACACCTCAAACTAACGTCAAACTTTGCATACAAGTTTATATATCAGTGACTAGGGTTTCTACTCTTTTACATTTTCAAAAATCACGTTTCAAGGTGAAAAGGGCATAATGGTCAACATATGAGCAATTAACGGAATCATGCGTGTTAATCGGTTAACAAATGAACCATGGTGTATAATCACAGAGGGTTATACTAGCATGTAACCTGGTCCAAATGAAGCTCTAAGGTATTTCTAAAACATACCCAAAACGGGTCAGAACTGAAGTCAAAGCAAAAGTCAAAGCTTTGCGACTTTCGGTTCCGAACCAGGTCTAAACAGGAAATTGTCGGGTTGAACATGTTTAGACATGTTCTTACACTAATTACCAAGTTATATTAATGATCAAACAGGTTGTATGTGTTCTACATTGCTAATCATGCATAAATTAGAAAATAAGCATGCTGTTGACTTTTCATTAACAAGTTTGACCCGACATTTGACCTAGTTAGAGTGGAAATCAGGGGGAACCCTTTTAAGGGTTTATTACCCACATAATTACCAACTTATAACTACTTTCAATTCGACTAATCACTGAACCATTAGTGATTAATCGTTAAGTCAACCGTTAATTACGACGGTTTGACTTTTAAGCTAAAACTAAGTAAAAACTTAACTAAGAAAGGTTAAGCAAACTTACAAGAGTCCTATGAATGACCAGAGATCACTTGAGAGAAGTCTTGAGCTCCAGAAGTGATCAGGAATGCAAGAATGAAGGTGTGAAGAATGTTTACAACTTCATGGCCTTATATAGTGATTTAATCACCACAAAATGTTGACACACAAGTCTACTACTAACCATAACTCATCCACAAGTGTCCCTAGATGTTTAGGGGTTGTTTAGGGGTCAAGAAAGATGTGGAAAATCGGTTAAAGGTCGATCAGAAAGCACTTAGCAGGCAAAACCCAAAGTTTTCGGAGCTGGTAGTCCCTCGCGGCACACGTAGACCCCCCCCCCCCCTTGGGGCTTCGCGTGGCGCGAGGCCTTGTCTGATCAAATCAGAATTTCTGATTTATTGCGTTTTGATCCTTGGCTCTTCAAACTTTGTTTAGACCTTTGTTTCTTGCATCTTGAACCCTCCAAATTGATTTATAAGGGCTTTAAAACATATACCCACCTTGTTAAGTCCCCAGTTAACTTTATTGTTGCCCGAAAAGTCCTAACTTTCAACGTTGACGCTTTAACCCTTCGCACACGAATTTGATCATAACTTTCTCATACGATAACGAAACTTTACGAAATTTATACCGTGCATTCTAGTGAGCATAATTAACCGTTACAAAGCTTCGGGTTTGTCAAAAGGTCACTCAGAGGTATAACTTAAACATGTTGACACATTTAACCCCTCTAGTTTGTAATCTCTCACTTTCCTTCATATTTAGCTTCGTATGATCCATGATTTATTCGTTTGAAGGTATGAGCATCATGTAGGGTTAATATATAATATATTTATTCACTGTTGACATTTAGAACTCGTATTTTCATATACTTTCCATGATCGTCAACTTTAATCCTTTTATAACATTCTTTCACACGTTCAAACATATGGCACGTGTCAACACATTATAGGACGTGAATTTCCGAGGTGTTACACTATGACAAGCCCAAAACCTTCTCTTCTACCCATTCCATTTGGGAGTGTAAAGCCACATTATAAGGAGTTTTGCTTGAGTACAAGCAAAGATTCAAGTGTGGGGGTATTTGATGTGCGCAAAATGCAACATATAAATTGCATCAAATGTGGCATTAAACTAACCCTTTTTAGTACTAATGTTGGAAAAAGTGTGTTTTGTCTTCCTTTTGTATTTTCAGGATTAAATGAGCTCAAAAGAAGCAAAAAGGCAGCTAAATCTAACATAAACACAAGAAAAGGGATAAACGTGGCATGCCCGACCCCTCGACAGCATCTTCCCAAGCAAAGCAAAACAAGAGAATAGAAGGCTGAACACGCCCCGTGCTCATTGAGCACGGGGGGCGTGCCCAAGTGTCTGCAGAAAATACAAAGCTGTAGAAGCTTCTATCACCCACCACGGGGGCGTGCCCAGCGGACACGGGGCCGTGGTCAACTCTAAGATTCGCAGAATCTGAGGAAATCTTGATAGTACAGATATGCTTCTGCACACGGGGTCGTGCCCAGCGGAAACGGGGGCGTGGTTAACTAATGCAGATAAACTGCATTTAATGAAGAAAGAGAAGATGGGTGGACACGGGGCCGTGCCCAATGGACACGGGGCCGTGTCCGGCCTTCTGTGCTAGTTATAAATAGGGGTGCTTGGCTCATTTGCAAACCATCCCTTGGCAAACCACCTCTCTCACACTTCACCCACCCACCACCACCATCACAACCCACATCCACCACCATCATCCATCATCCATCTTAGAGTGTGTGAGTAGTCTTGGGATCCAAGATTAATCGTAAGAGTTCTTGACAATCAAAGGCCATGTTTGCCTAAGTCTCTTACATCACTTGGTGAAGACAAGTGTCTAGTGTAATACTTTTTATTTTTAATCTTTTTGCACTTTTTATTTGGTTATGTATTAATGACTTTAATAACTAGTTTCTTCTGTTGAAGGTGAGTCTTCCTTATCGTTTGTCTGTGGTGTCTTGGCATTATTTTACTATCTATATAAAATAAAAGATTTTCACCATTCATATCTCCACGGTCTATATGGAGGTATGTTGGCTACCTGGTCGGGGGTTAAGGAAACGGTTTGGTAAGAGTCTTACCTTGTTCAGTGTATAGATCCTGCAAGGACCTGGGTCAACTTTAGTAGGACCTCCTTCAATACCCACTGGTATTGGATGGCGGGGGTCCGAACTCCTTGATCCCCTCATATGTAAACTGTTAGGGGAAGATTTTCCAATCCTAAGGATCATGGATCCTCAAGTGCTGCCAGGATCATGGATCCTCAATTCTGTTTGAATTAAGGATCCTCAGCAGGTGTTGCAGGATCAGGATTAAGGATCCTTATTGTTATCCTAATACTAACGATTGTCTTCATTGTATATAAGCTTGTTTTGCAGGAGCAAAGGCGTGGACCGAGTCTCACCGAAATTCCTGGAGCATATTCCTTCAATATTCCGCACGTGCTTGGCTCTTATGGACGTTATGGAGATCGTGGGGAGCTTGCACAAATTGCGGATAGTTAGTTAGTCTAGTTATTTCTAATTTAAAATGGGGATAACAAGCTTGAGTTAGAACACTTAGCTAATTTTTGCATACACATACTCTCGTAACAGCTCTCAATCAGCTCTCAAACACTACTTGGCGATTTCATACATTTTTTGCACATTGCACACTAGTGATCCTTGTAACAAGCTTGTTATCATCCGGAGTTGTAATCTTCTTTTGATTAATCTTAGTTGGTGATCGGTAGTTTCCATCACCCGAGGTTTTTTATGCCGGAGATCAACTCTTGATCAAGGGCTTTGTCCTCGTACAAATCCTTGTGTCTTTTGGTCATTACATTTCTGAATTATCCTTAACATTGTTCATTGATTCAAGCATCACACCTCACAACAAAAGATTTGGTTGCATTATCCTTGCTTGATTTTTGACCAAAACAGTTTGGCGCCCACCGTGGGGCAATTGGTGCTTCATTCCTAAGAAATTCTTGTTTTTGTGATCATTCTGGTTCATTACAACCAAGCAGATGGCTTCTTCAGCAAAGAGCACTTCAAGTTCAATGCCGGCAGTCACTTCTTCACATGGCGTTCCACCTTTGCCTCCACCACCTTTTGGATCCCAGAAGAATGCTGAAAATGCTGCGAAGAAACAAAGCCCAATTTTTTCAAACCCTCCAACTTCTTCTGTTTCTTCTAATCCTACTACTAGTGATCTTTTTACTTTGATTTTGCAGATGAAGAATCACATACAGGAGCAGGACAAAACCAATGAAAGGATCCTTCGGGAGATTGGTGATATCAAGAAACAAAAGAAATCAGTGGAGGATCACTCTCCTCTGATACCAAGGTCATTGGATTTCGATACTCCAGCTATAACCGCCTTACAAACTGCAGCTCCAGACATCCAGTATCAGGGCGGACCATTGGGAAGGCGTTATGGAGCAACAACTATGAGTCAGGCTTTTGGTTCTCACTTCCAGCCTCAAGGATCCTGTTTTCAGCCTTCGGGATCCTCTTTTCAGCATCAGGGATCCTTCGTCAGCTCAGGAGGATATTTGGGAATGCACACGGTCCTAGGATCCTCTCAGGTTCAAGGATCCTCTTAGGTTCAAGGATCCTCTCAGGTTCAAGGATCCTCTCAGGTTCAAGGATCCTCATTTCAGGTTCAAGGATCCTCTCAGCCTCAGGGATCCTCTCGGGTTCAAGGATCCAACATCTTTCAGGATCAAGGATTCTTGAGAAGTGTACAACCCCCAAGCACAGATGTTCATCAAGGAGACTTCATTCCAATGCAGACCATTACCTCTTCTGGTCCTTCAATCATACCAGAATCCCGTCAATATGCACATCTGCGATTCCAAACTTGAATCCTTTGGGAGGTAACACTTTCAATAATTCTTATAACACTAACCATGGCTCTATGCAGGATACAGGTATCAATCAAGCTATGGCTAGGGAATTACAGAAGCTGAAGGATATGATATCCAGCATTCCAGGAGTGGTTAAGCCTATTCCTGAAATTGCAGATGGGAGCCATAGGATATCTCGTTTTGAACCACCTATTTGTGATATTGAGATACCCAAAAGATTTCAGATACCAACTATGAAGCTGTATGATGGTTCAACGGATCCAGAAGAACATGTAGCTCAATATAGAGAAAGGATGGAGATCAACCCCATCCCAGAGAGGTTAAAAGAAGCATGTCTATGCAAGGGTTTCGGATCCACACTTACAGGATCTGCTCTTAAATGGCTGCTAAGTCTTCCCCCTTACTCCATTACTTCATTTGCTAATCTAGTTAACCTGTTTAATAGTCAGTTCTCATGTAGCAGAAAATTTGAACGATTAACTAGTGATTTATATAGGGTAACACAAGGTCAAAATGAATCACTTAGAGATTATATCACTAAATTTAGTAAAGAATCCTTAGACATTCCTAACCTAGATATAGTTACGGCTGTGGAAGCCTTTAAAATGGGTTTACTTAGGGATTCATTATTCTATGATGATCTTGTTTTGACCCCATGCAGGAATCTTGATGAAGTGAGAACCAGGGCCCTTAGATTCATCCAATTAGAGGATGATAAAAGGATCCAGGAGAGACTGACAAGATCCTCAAAACAGGAAAAGCAAGGATCCTACTTCAAGAATAACAAATTCAAGTCCTACAACAAGTCTGATAACCAGAATGTGCATGCAGTAGAACAAGAAGATGATGATGAGGATTATCCTCCAATTTCTGAATATTGTTTTTCTGTTGATAACAATGAACTAATTCTTGCAATGCAGAATCTAGGTGAGAAAGCAAGATGGCCAAGGAAAAGTGATAAACCAGCCGCAACAAAAGACAAGTCCAAATGGTGTGCATATCATGAGGATTTCGGACATCTCACTGAAGAGTGTATTGCACTTAGAAAAGAAATTGGTTACTTGTTAAGCAAGGGGCACTTGAAGGAACTTTTGGGACGAAAGAAGTCAAGGATCCAGGATCCCGAAAGGATCCCAGAAAAGGCTCCTGCTCCTCCAGCAGATGCACAAGTTATAAACTTCATATCCGGTGGATCAGACATTTGTGGTACTTCCTTTTCAGCAGCCAAAAGACATGCCAAGGAAACCAAAATGGATAATGGAGATAGACCCATCCGGACTTCCACTGTTACCAAGGATAAAATTATAACTTTTGATGAGGATGATCGTGTTGATGTTCAGGATCCTCATCATGATGGTCTTGTTATTACTCTGTTTATTTCTAACCATTTTATTCGCAGGATCCTGATAGATGGAGGAAGCTCAGTAAATATCATTCAGCTTGATGTCCTCAAGAAGATGAACATCCCTGAATCAGACATTGTCCCAAGATCCTCAGTTCTTGTGGGATTCAGCGGAGAGACCAAGAATACATTGGGGGACATCAAACTCCCTATCTATATTGAAGGACTTCATTCTTATCAAAAATTTTGTGTTATAGATTGCTTATCATGTTGTAATGATATCCTTGGCAGGCCATGGATACATGACATGAAGGCAGTCCCATCTACCTATCATCAATGTGTAAAGCTTCCTAGTCCATGGGGAGTGGTGAAAATTGAGAGTGATCAACAAGAAGCTAAGAATTGTTACACGTCATCAATGAAGCCAGCCTCAAGACCAAGGGAGCAATAGCAATTAAAGCATCCTCCAAGAGTTGTCTTAGAGGCAAGAGAACATGATGTGAAAGAAATCCTTATGGATCCTCATGATCCTGAATCCATCGTCTTCATAGGATCAGGGATCCTCAGGAACATTGAACAGAATCTAGTATCCTTCCTTAAGAGGAGGAAAACTACCTTTGCTTGGAAGCATGAGGACATGATAGGTATATCTAAAGATATAATTACTCATAAGCTTGGCATTGACAGGTCATTCAAGCCTATACATCAGAAAAGGAGGAAGTTTGCACCTGAAAGGAATGCTATTATCCAGGAAGAGGTAGACAAACTACTTCGGGCAGGTATGATAAGAGAGGTTAAGTATCCAAGGTGGTTGTTGTTCAAAAGAAAAATGGAAAGTGGAGGGTATGTGTCGATTTTACTGATTTAAACAAGGCATGTCCCAAGGATCCTTTCCCATTACCCCACATTGACTCCATGGTGGATGCTACCGCGGGTCATGAGTTGTTGACTTTTATAGATGCTTCATCTGGATTTCAACAAATTCAAATGGAACCATCCGATCAAGAGGATACAGCCTTTATGACCCCAACTGGTATATATTGTTATATTGCTATGCCATTTGGACTAAGGAATGCAGGTGCTACTTATCAAAGGCTAGTCAATATGATGTTCAAGGAACAAATGGGACACACTATAGAAGTCTATATAGATGACATGGTGGTTAAGTCCAAGAAAGCTGAGGATCACCTTAGAGACTTGGAGGAAGCATTCAATATCCTTGATAAATTTAATATGAAACTAAATCCTTCCAAGTGTCACTTTGGTGTTAAAGCAGGTAAATTCCTAGGCTATATGGTGACAAAAAGGGGCATTGAAGCAAGTCCAGAGCAAATTAAGGCTATTGTGAATATCAAATCTCCTACCAATGCCAAGGATGTGCAAAGATTGACAAGAAGGATCGCAGCCTTGAACAGGTTCATATCCAAATCCTCATAAAAATGCAAGGAATTCTATGACATTTTGAGGAAGAACAAGAAATTTGAGTGGACTGAAAAGCATGAAAATGCTCTCAAATCTCTTAAGGATTACCTATCCTCAGCCCCTGCCTTGATGAAACCAGAAAAAGGGGATACATTATCCTTGTATTTGGCGGTATCCTCTAAAGCAGTAAGTGCGGTCCTTGTTAAGGATCACGAAGGTACACAACATCCTGTCTATTATGTAAGTAAGAGTTTGCTTGGTGCTGAATCCAGGTATTCACATTTAGAAAAACTTATCCTTGCACTAATTATGGCATCTATAAAATTAAGACATTATTTTGAAACTCATGCTATTATTGTTAAGACTAATTTTCCAATTAAGAATGTTCTCAGGAAACCTGAAATGTCAGGAAGGATGGCTAAGTGGGCAGTGAAACTTAGTGCTTATGATATAAGATATGAACCAAGGACTGCCATTAAATCCCAAGACTTAGCTGACTTTGTGGCAGATTTCAATAGTGACTTGCAAAGGGAAGCTGAGTTTGAAGTTCAACAGCTTGAAGAAACTAAGGATCCTTGGATACTCTTCACTGATGGAGCTTCTAATGTCAAAGGAACAGGACTTGGAATACTACTAAAATCACCACAGGGGGACATAATACCCCACTCCATAGCTTGTGAGTTTCAAACTACTAACAATGAGGCTGAGTATGAAGCCTTGATAGCTGGTTTGCAAATTGCCAAGCATATGAGGATCAGGTATCTTGAGGTACATGTAGATTCATTGTTAATTACTAATCACTTTAATGGATCCTATGCTGTTAAAGGTGAAAAGCTAATCAAATATTTAAAGATAGTCAAAGAATTGGCACTCTCTTTTGTTTCCTTTAGTTTGACACAGGTACCCAGATAAGAGAATGCAGAAGCTGATGCATTGGCCAACCTAGGATCATCCTTGAAGATTCCAGAGGATATCAAGATCCCTATTATCCATATCCTAACCCCCACTATTGAGGATCATGTAGCCATGGAGATAGGAGAGGATTCTGCAATCATCCCTAGTGATGATACACAATCTCATTCAGGATCATGGATCCTTCCAATCATGAGATACATACAACATGGAGAGATTCCTACAGGAGAAAACCCCGGGGCTTTCAAAATTAAGGTATCTCAATTCACAATATTGAATAACATGTTATATAAACAATCTCTTGCAGGTCCATATCTAAGATGCATTGAGGATCCTGAAATCCAAGAAGTTCTAAAGGATTTTCATGAAGGAGATTGTGGAAACCACACTGGGGGCAGGGCATTATTCTCAAGGATCCTGAGGACAGGATACTATTGGCCTACTATGAAGAAGGATGTTGTGGAGTATGCCAAGAAGTGTGATCCTTGTCAGAGACATAGTAATATCCTTCACCAACCAGCAGAGCTCTTACATCCTATATCCTCTTCTTGGCCATTTATGAGATGGGGAATGGATATAGTTGGTAAGTTTCCTAAGGCACCTGGTGGAAAAGTATTCATGCTTGCTATGACTGATTACTTCTCCAAGTGGATAGAGGCTGAAGCCTTTGCTCAAGTCAGAGAAAAGGAAGTGATATCCTTTATTAAAAGAAACATTATTACTAGATTTGGTATTCCTTCTGAAATTGTTTGTGATAATGGATCCCAATTTATTGGGAGTAGAACTACTAACTTTTGTGACAACTGGGGGATTAAGATGATAACATCAACACCAGTCCACCCACAAGCTAATGGTCAAGCAGAATCATCCAACAAGATCATCATCAACAATTTGAAGAAGAAGCTTGGATCCAAGAAAGGAAAGTGGGCAGAAGAACTACCTTATGTACTATGGGCTGATAGGACAACTCCTAAGAATGCTACTGGCCAAACTCCATTCTCTTTGGTATTTGGAGCAGAATCAGTGATCCCTACAGAGATGGTGGTTCCTACTGCAAGAACAAGCATTCGTGATCCTGAAGGAAATGCTGAAAACTTGGTTCAAGACTTGGATACTATAGAAGAACTCAGGGATTTGGCAAGGATAAGGATGGCTAGTTATCAACAAAGGATGGCTGGAGCCTACAACAAAAATGTCAGGATCAGGAAATTCCAAGTTAGTGATATGGTATTAAGGAAAGCATTTCAGAACACCACCAATCCTGCTGATGGGAAGTTAGCACCAAAGTGGGAAGGCCCCTATTTGATTGAAGCTGAAGCAGGAAAGGGGGCATATCGATTGCTAACAATGGAAGGTGATTTGCTACCAAGAGCTTGGAATGCTGTCCACTTGAAGAAATACTTCATGTAATAAGGATCCATGATCCTTAGCTAACAAGTATCCTTGAAGGATCCTTACAGGACAGAGGATCCTCATTTTGGTAATGATCTAATCTCAAACTATTTCATTCTTTAATTATCCTATATATAAGGATAAGGATCCTGGATCCTTTATCCTCCTTTCACTTGATTCTGAGTTTTGCAGAAGGTTTGGATATCCTTAACAAAGGAATTGAGTATCCACAGAAGTATCCAGTTATTTGGGCTTGACCCCAGTTATTTGGGCTTGACTCCAGTTATTTGGGCTCGTCCCCAGTTTTTTGGCCTGTCCCCAGTATCGCCAGTAGCGCAAGATGATCCTGGTACAGTTCATGGCAATGGGACCAGTACTCGCTTTAGGGGCTGACAATTTCATTGTACTGGCTGTATCCAGGATCCTACGTATAATGGTAGACGTACCATACATCCGTTCCTAAGGTTTCTAACGTTTTCACGTTAGCTAAGGTTTTGGCATTTTCATGTCACTAAGTTTGGATAGTCGCCAGTGAGGGCCATACTCTAGTTTACACAAGATCCTTTGGGCTTGTCCCCAGTTATCCTTTGGGCTTGTCCCCAGTTATCCTTTGGGCTTATCCCCAGTATATTGGGCTTATCCCCAGAATTGTTGGGCTTGTCCCCAGTCACTAACTTTTCTCTTATATTGGCTTAGTCCCAAGTTATATTCTGTTTCAGGTTTTCGAAGTTAAACAGCTAAGGATCCCTGATCCTTACCTTTTACTAAGGTTTGTCTTTTGGTTATCCTGATTATAAATATTAAAGGTTAGGATCCTAACTTGGATTCTCAGGTATGATCCTTAATCACTTTGATTTTATTCATTATTTATATAAGTGTCCCTTATCCTTTGACAACAGAACTAATGATCCTTAAGTTGTATAACCTTTCTGAATCTATCGATTATAGGATATTTGATCCTTGATCATATCCTAAAACTTTTAGATATGATTTGTTAAACTTAATAAATTCAAACAAAGTGTATAAGAACAGTTGACAAATAAAGAATTCACAAGGATAACAACGCGAGAAATAGCCAAAAAGTTAAGATTTTATTTATTCACAAAAGTTAAACCCTTTTAAGGTTGTCAAAATTGCCAACCCAAATTTCTACCAGCAATACGTGGCCCGTCCACTTGGGTTGGCAAAGGGTGTCCATTGTTAACAGGTCTTAAAAGTGCAGGAAATATAAGATGGCAGGATAACAAGTGGTTTCATCCCCCAAACATAGAATCCCTCCACCACCTATTATCCTACCTATTGTCTAAGGATCCATGATCCACAACCCTAGAAACTATTGTTCAAAGTACAACCCAACATTGTTTTAAAACATCATAACCAAAAAACTTTCAAATCCTAAAAAAATGGGCTCCGACCGCGTCTAGAAATATCCATCATCGCCCATTTCTGCAGCTCACACCTTGGCTGCATCACCACCAGCATCATCACCACCAGCTTGATCCTTCCCGCTGCCACTTGCCTCAATCGCCAAGACCTCGGTAGCCTCCTCCTCATCTTCTAGCTCGGCCAGCTTCGCCTTCCAGCCCTCCTTGTCCCAAGTGGTCCTGTCGAAGTCAGGATCCTCAGCCTCCTAGGCCATTTGCAGCTTGATCTTGTACATGGTGATGGCAGCAGAGACTTTAGCATCCTCCAGCAGCTCACTCTTTTCATGATCAGCATTTATCTGGGCCATGAGCACCTGCTTCTTCGCCAGATTGAGGTCCTTTTCGAGAGAGGAGATGGTTTGATCCTTGGCCAGGAAGATTTTTTGGAACTCCAAATGCTTCTGATCAGCTTCTTCATTATAAGCATCAAACAGCATTTCGATCTCGGTGAATTTCTGCAAAAAAGACAAGTTAAAGTTCAGGATCAGTGATCCTCAAGTGGGCAGGATAATGAAGCATAGTGGGTGATCCTTACCTCAGCAAAGTATTCTTGGAACTGGTGGCGGATAAGAGGCAAGCCTTCAAGATTTTCAGCTTCAGTGGCATTCCTCTGCTTTCCCCCCTTAGAGGTGACAGGCTTGGGGACTATGGCACTCAGGCTAGCAGCAGTTTTCTTTCTTCCGGAGCGAGGAGCCACAACGCTAAGATCACTAACACTGAAGCGGGTGGCTGACTTTGAGGATTTTCCAGCGCCTGTCAATCCAAAATAACAGATAAGTGTTCTTGTTTTATTTTCATTTAAACATTTAATTACATACAAACATGGATACTTACTTGACATTGTGACTGAGCCTGAGGATACTTCTTGAGAATCCTTGGTGATTGCTTGGAATGATCTTGTTTCAGGATCAAGATTCCAGAAGGCGTCGATCCTCTCTTTTGTTGCAGGTGATGGAATGAGATGAGAGACAGAAATAGCTGCAAAATAACGAAAAGAAAAGATCAGTTATCCCTACAGGAACAGGGTTATCCTATGATCCTTCTATAAGGATCCTCTATCCTACCGTGAGTGGCCCATTTTCTGGGGAGATCCTTCCCATCCGGGATAGAATCCCTCCTGACAAAGAAAAAACGTTTCTTCCAGTTTGTATCATTCTTGGTGGTTTTCAGGATTGGATAAGGTTCACCGGGTTTGTGTTTGAATAAAAAGCGGTGTGAACCATGGCTCACAAGGTTGTACAGTTCAGTGAGTTCAGACATTCCTAACTCTATATCCTCCTGCTCAATGATCCTTTCTAGGGTATACAAAACCCTCCACATCATAGGCATTGCCTGGATATAGGATATGCCGGTAAGGGAGAAGAAAGATTGGGTAAAAGCAGGAAAAGGATAGGAGTATCCTATCAGAAATGGGGTGACTGGAAAGGCAACCCAAGTTTCAGAAACGAAATCGCTCAAGGCAGTAGGGTTAAAAGGTTTAATGACAGTGTTCGCCGGAAAGCAACGACGAATCCGGTCTATCTCCGGATCAGTAAAGCAACAACGTTCCTCTTGAGAATATTTGATGATTCCCTGGCTCTTTAGGGGACTATCCTTTTGGTGATCCTTAGCTGGTGAAGATCTTAACATCATCTTGGTCATGGGTGATGGTAAAGAAAGAAGGAACAGAGCAAGAAGATGAAGAGAGAAAGGAAAGAGAAGTACCTGTTTGATCTTCGAATGAGGATTTAAAGAGTGAAACGCACGAATTTAAATGCTTCCGGATCCTTATCTCTAACTTGAATTTATAATGATGATTTTGCAGGGATGTCGCTTCAAGTGGCGTAGGATCTGCAACGGATAGTTTGATCCTAAGGGCTATATATCCGTTAGTTTGTTGCGGATAAGATCAAGAAAATATAACTCGATAATTTACACTTTACTCCTTATATTTTGGGGGCAATTGTTAGGGGAGGATTTTCCAATCCTAAGGATCACGGATCCTCAAGTGCTGCCAGGATCATGGATCCTCAATTCTGTTTGAATTAAAGATCCTCAGCAGGTGTTGCAGGATCAGGATTAAGGATCCTTATTGTTATCCTAATACTAGCGATTGTCTTCATTGTATATAAGCTTGTTTTGCAGGAGCAAAGGCATGGACCGAGTCTCACCGAAATTCCTGGAGCATATTCCCTCAATATTCCGCACGTGCTTGGCTCTTATGGACGTTATGGAGATCGTGGGGAGCTTGCACAAATTGCGGATAGTTAGTTAGTCTAGTTATTTCTAATTTAAAATGGGGATAACAAGCTTGAGTTAGAACACTTAGCTAATTTTGGCATACACACACTCTCGTAACAGCTCTCAATCAGCTCTCAAACACTACTTGGCGATTTCATACATTTTTTGCACATTGCACACTAGTGATCCTTGTAACAAGCTTGTTATCATCCCGAGTTGTAATCTTCTTTTGATTAATCTTAGTTGGTGATCGGTAGTTTCCATCACCCGAGGTTTTTTATGCCGGAGATCAACTCTTGATCAAGGGCTTTGTCCTCATACAAATCCTTGTGTCTTTTGTTCATTACATTTCTGAATTATCCTTAACATTGTTCATTGATTCAAGCATCACACCTCACAACAAAAGATTTGGTTGCATTATCCTTGCTTGATTTTTGACCAAAACATAAACTACTATTAAAACTTTAACCCGGCTAATTAGGATTGTATCCCTGCTGACTCAAACTACTTAGCCGAGGGTAACATCACCTCCAGAAGAGGGGCCTACCACAATATGCATTAATAACTTAATTAATTATTTTTCAATAATCCAACCCTTTAGGATTGTATCCTTGCTGACTCAAACTACTGGGTTGAGGGTAACGTCACCTTCAGAAGAGGGGCCTACTACAATAACTAAGATAATCTCTTAAAAAGTGCAAAAGTGCGGAAATAATCAAAGGTTACACTAAACACGGGTCGGATCCAAGTGATTCATCTTTTCTATCTGTTTTTATTTTTATTTTATTTTTCAGCATTTTAGTTAGTTTTATTTTTCTAGTTTAAAAACCTTTTTTCTAAACTTTTGATTTGATTAGACGTTGAGGATAAACCGGTATTAAAAGCTCTTGTGTCCTTGGACGACCTCGGTATCTTACCAACACTATACTACGCTCACGATGGGTGCACTTGCCCATATGTGTGTTTAGTGTTAGTAAATATCGTGTTTTATAAATTTAAAACTTGGCTAAAAAGTGTTAAAGGGCTTAAAATATACATTAAAAACTATACGACACTTCACACGCATCAGTTGCTCAAAACAATCAAGTTGTCCCTAACCAACCAGCTCAACCCCCTGCTAAGAAGCCATACAACGGAACTACACCTTTGTGCAACCAATGTAACCTTCATCATCATGCTAATGTGCAATGCCGCAAATTCCTAAATTGTGGACTTGCTGGTCATACAACTAGGGCTTGCCAAGCTGCAGCTGCACAAAATCAAGTTGACATCAACCCAACCCAGCTCAAGCTCTTTTCCATCAGGTTCTTGCTACAACTGTGGCGAGATGGGCCATTTCAGAAACAATTGCCCAAGGCTTGTTAATGCAAATCCAGCACGTGGATAAGCATTTGACTGACTGGAAGGCGATGCTGCTTAGAAATAAACGAACATTATGTATTATTTTCTTTTGTTATCCAAGTCTATGAAATAACTATTTTGGTTTTTCAATAAATCTTTATTTGCATTACGATGTACGAAAACAAATGTGGTTACATGTATGAATGATATATCCCTACGATACCGACATCAAGGAACTGTGTTCCTTGCAAGACAAACTACTCTCGTAGTTCTTCCATTTTTGTGATCGCTCGTGATCCCCAACAAAAATTCTAAGTACTTGTTTCTTCTAAGAAACAAAGTACAAGGTACAAGTTACAACTCTGGACGAATACCCAAAGTACCACTTTAAATCCTTAATTGGATACCCAAGGGTACTCCAGTAAGTCCTTAATTGGTCTTACGCATTATACACATCATATCTTCCTGACTTCATGATATTTTACGTAGCATATGATTTCAAAAGATTATGCATGTTTTCAAAAACCTTATACATGTTTTCAAAATCATCTCACATAGTTTTAAAACATTTTATAAAAATGTTTACCTAATATACTTAGAACATGATTTCAAAAACATTATAAAAGGTTTTCAAAAACATATTTTTAACGATTCCATGCATAGTTTTCAAAGACAATTTGCTCGTATGTTGCCTTAGCATACCTAGTACAAGATTCCTAAACTTTTCCCGCTATACAAATTTCAAATCCTTATAGGATCTTCTTCATAATTAGATCCTTGTGGATGTTTAAAGAGCAAAATTAAAGTCCTTAATTTGGTTCTTTGTGTGCTTTAATACGTATGTTACGATTCATTAAGAACGAAATAGTATCCTTATAAGATCATCCTATCCTTGTAGATAGAATCTTGAGGATGTTTAAAGTACTAGTTGAAGCCCATTGATTGGATTCCTGGTGTACTTCGAATGCACGTGTACAAATCAAAGACGAGTTAATAACAAATTAATAACAAGGAATAACGAGTTGATAAACAAGTTAACGATTGTGTGACTCTTATGTGCTTACGTGTTTATGTGTTGACCTAATCAAAGAAACTATATAGTAATATAGTCAAAGTTATCACATGGTTGTTCGACTAATTCTATCCCCTACACGTTATAAAATAAATTGTACGGACTGTGCAAGGAATTACGTAATTTTGGATGCATACATAATTATGGATGCATACATAATTATGGAATTCAGTGCACAGAAACCACAACAAGTTTTGCCATGTCTCAACTTAAACAAGAAACAAAAGTTAACTATATTCACTTCCGTTTCTGATGAAGTACCCACTAAGGAAAAATGAACTAGCTACTCATTTTTCGCTTCTGAAAGAAATATCCACTGAGGGAAATGAATAATCTATTCGTGAACCGTGTTCATTTTCGTTTCTTATGAAGTACCCACTGAGGAAAATGAATTATCCATTCATTTTCGCTTCTGAGAAATATCCACTGAGGAAAACGAACAAATTCATTTTCGTTTCTGATGAAGTATCCACTGAGGAAAATAAACTATCCATTCATTTTTGCTTCTAAAGAAATATCCACTGAGGAAAATGAATAAATTCATTTCGTTTCTGGTGAAGTACCCACTGAGGAAAATTAATTGATCATTCATTTTCGCTTCTAAAGAAATATCCACTGAGGGAATGAATAATCGTGCACTAATTTTGTCATTTTCGATTCTAATGAAGTATCCACTAAGGAACATGAACTATCCGTTCATTTTCGCTTCTAAAGAAATATCCACTGAGGAAAATGAATAGATTCATTCCGCTTCTAATGAAGTATCCACTTAGGAAAATGAATTATCCATTTATTTTCGCTTCTAAAGAAATATCCATTGGGGAATGAATAATCCTGTATCGATTCTTTCATTTCCACTTCTGACGAAGTATCCACTGAGGAAAAATGAATTATCCATTTATTTTCGCTTCTGAAGAAATATCCATCGGAGAAATGAATATCCTTTACTATAATCCTTCATTTCCACTTCTGACGAAGTATCCACTGAGGAAAATGAATCATCCATTCATTTTCGCTTCTGAAGAAATATCCATCGGGGAAATGAATAACTTATTCAACAATCCTTCATTTATACTTCTGACGAAGTATCCACTGAGGAAAATGAATCATCCATTCATTTTCGCTTCTGAAGAAATAACCACTGAGAAATGAACAACTTATACATTCCTTCATTTCCGTTTCTGATAAAAGTATCCATTGTAGAAAATGAATTATCCATTCATTTCCGCTTTTGAAGAAATATCCATTGGAAATAAATAACCCATTCGTCTTTCATTTCCATATCTGACGAAGAATCCATTGGAGAAAATGAATCATCCATTCATTTTCGCTTCTGAAGAATATCCACTGGAGAGATGAAATACAAATCCTTACAAGATCTTTCTGTTTTAAATTTTAATAGTTAGATTCTTAAAGGATACTCTTAGAATTATTGGTTATTTTGGCCTTATCATTTAACCAAATCTCTCATTCCCACTTCCTGCTTTATCTAAGGAAGCACCCACTAGGGAATGATAAAGTTATACGTTGAGATCTTTGATGAGTTACTCTATGCAAATAGATAAAGACTCTAGATTCCGCGCAAGACAATTGTTTAATACAATTATTCAGCCAGACTCCTACGAATAAATTTCGGGATGAAATTTCCTAAAGTAGGGGAGACTGTGACATATGTGCATTGATGTGTGCAAAATGCAACATATAAATTACATCAATTGTGGCATAAAACTAACCCTTTTTTTAATACTAATGTTGGAAAAAGTGTGTTTTTATCTTCCTTTTGTATTTTCAGGATTAAATGAGCTCAAATTAACAAAAGAAGCAAAAAGGCAACTAAATCTAACATAAATACAAGAAAAGGAATAAACGTGGCATGCCCGACCTCCCCGAAAGCATCTTCCCAAGCAAAACAAGAAAACAGAAGGCTGAACACGCCCCGTGCTCAGTGAACACGGGGGCGTGCCCAAGTGTCAGCATAAAAGACAAAGTTGTAGAAGCTTCCATCGCCCACCACGGGGCCGTGCTCAGCGGACACGGGGCCGTGCTCAACTATAAGATTCGCAGAATCCAGGCAAATCTTGATAGTACAGATATGCTTCTGCACACGGGGTCGTGCCCAGCGGACACGGGGCCGTGGTCAACTAATAAAGACAAGAGCAATTAATGAAGAAAGAGAAAAGGATAGACACGGGGCCGTGCCCGAGCTTCTGTTCAACCTATAAATAGGAGTGCTTGGCTCAAGCTCAAACCATCCCTTGGCACACCACCTCTCTCACACTTCACCCACCACCCACCACCATCACAACACCATCATCCACCACCATCATCCATTGTCCATCATAGAGTGTGTGAGTCGTCTCGGGATCCAAGATTGATCGTAAGAGTTCTTGACAATCAAGGCCATGTTTGCCTAAGTCTCTTACATCACTTGGTGATGACAAAGTGTCTAGTGTAAATTTTTTTTATTTTTAATCTTTTCGCACTTTTTAATTGGTTATGTATTAATGACTTTAATAACTAGTTTCTTATGTTGAAGGTGATTTTTCCTTATCGTTTGTCCGTGGTGTCTTGGCATTATTTTACTGTCTATATAAAATAAAAGATTTTCACCATTCATATCTCCACGGTCTATATGGAGGTATGTTGGCTACCTGGTCGGGGGTTAAGGGAATGGTTTGGTAAGAGTCTTGCCATTGTTCAGTGTATAGATCCTGCAAAGGACCTGGGTCAAATTTAGTAGGACCTCCTTCAATACTTAACGGTATTGGATGGCGGGGGTCCAAACTCTTTGATCCCCTCATAAGTTAAACTACTATTAAAACTTTAACCCGGCTACTTAGGACTATATCCCTGCTAACTCAAACTACTTAGCCGAGGGTAACGTCGCCTTCAAAAGAGGGGCCTACCACATTATGCATTAATAACTTAATTAATTATCTTTCAATAATCCGACCCTTTAGGATTGTATCCTTGCTGACTCAAACTACTGGGTTGAGGGTAACGTCACCTCCAAAAGAGGGGCCTACTACAATAACTAAGATAATCTCTTAAATAGTGCAAAAGTGCGGAAATAATCAAAGGTTACACTAAACACGAGTCGGAGCCAAGTGATTCATCTTGTCTATCTGTTTTTCTTTTATTTTTATTTTTCAGCATTTTAGTTAGTTTCTATTTTCTTAGTTTAAAACTTTTTTCTAAACTTTTGATTTGATTAGACGTTGAGGATAAACCGGTACTAAAAGCTCTTGTGTCCTTGGACGACCTCGGTATCTTACCAACACTATACTACGCTCACGATGGGTTCACTTGCCCATATGTGTGTTTAGTGTTAGTAAATATCGTGTTTTATAAATTTAAAACTTGGCTAAAGAAAGTGTAAAAGGGCTTAAAATATACTTAAACTTATATACACACTTCACACGCATCAAGTTTTCGGCGCCGCTGCCGGGGACACAAGGATTTTAAGAAAGTTAGGAATCAACGGCCTAATCGTTTTTCTTATTTTTCTATTTTTTTTTAGGATTTTTCTTAGTTTTTCCGCTTCTGCAGAACTCAGCACGGGCCGTGCCCGCTGAACACGCCCCGTGCCCAATCATTGGAACTGGTAATCCTGTTTTAAGTCAGACAGTAAGCTGAACACGGGGCCGTGCCCACTCAACACGCCCCCGTGCCCAAGATTCAGTTACTGAAAACAGAACCGTAAGATCCCGACGGTTGGTAATTTCTGACACAAACATGAGTGATACTGATATTTTTTACTTTCGGCACTCTTATGGTACGTGGTGTCAAATATGTGGTGGTTCCCATAAGGAATTAGAATGTTATTTTCTAAATTATAAGCCCCACTATATAGACCCATCGTTTTCCTGTATCCTTAAGAGGGGCGAAAGTAAAAATAATCCATATCTCTCCCTCGAATGCTCCCAACCTGATTTTCTAGGAGAAACGCTTCTTGATGAACTATTTCAATTAGAAGATCTAATTCTTAATTGGTTAAAAGAACTTAGGATATATTTCAATAATTTATCTCAAGATGATAACCAAGAAGAAGTGTTGGAATCGCATTCAAACAACTTCGTTGTTCCCAACGATACTTCTAACTCTAGTGAGGACTTGAGCGATAGTCGTCCCTGTGCCGATTGTGCCGTGAAGGACTCCCCGTCAACTTCGTTCGATGCATACATAGACCTGAGCGATTCGGCATACACCTTCTTTAACGAGAGCCCGGGAAAGGGTTGGACTTGTCCACCTACATATAGCATAGGAATCACCCTCACCGACAACCTCTTGCGTTCTCGTCTCAATCTAGAACAATTAAGGTATCTTAGGCACTTTGGGGTTGTTCCATCCAGTAAGGAACCACCCGATCCGGAAAAAGTTCCTTGAAAATAGACAAAACTTCATAAACAGCCTTTCGACACGGGGCCCTGCCCAGGTCAACACTCCCCCGTGTCCACCAAAAGATTCCCTTCTGACTTTTTGTCAGAATACGGACAAAACGTATCAGGATCTTGCCTGCACACGGGGCCGTGTCCAGCCGACACGGGGCCGTGTCCAGCCTGCTGTCGTTTTCTATAAATGCAGCCAAGAATCCTGCACATTTGGACCATCCAGGGACAGAGATTTGAAAGGATTTTCTAACTTACCATCCTAGGTATGTTCTAAAAGAAGGTTCTAACAAACATCTTGTCCTTACCTCTTTTATCCATTGCCTTCTTCTTCATCTTTCTTGCAACAACACCTCCATTGAAGCTTGATTCCAAGCTTTATTGTGAGGTTTGTTCAACTTTTGTTCAAAGTAATCTTGTTAAAAATAAGTTACACAACATTGTTTTAAGTTATTTCTGTTCAAAAATGCTTCATAAGTTGAGAAAATAATTTGAAACTCCAATATTCCTTGTTCTAAAAAACTGCAGAAAGGTGAACACGGGGCCGTGTTCACTGAGCACGGGGCCGTGTTCACTGAGCACGGGGCCGTGTCCGTGGTACTGTTTAATTAAAATGAACTATTTTTGGTCTGTTTTCGTAGAATGTCTAGTCAAAACAGTGGAACCTCTTCTGCGCACTCCAGAAACAGTCGAAGGGAGAGAAGGTCATCAATTGAAGCGACTCTCGTACGTTACGTGATGGCATTACGTGAAGCTCTTGACGAGATGACTTCGGTAGAGGAGGTCCTAATAGACCGTATAAATTATCTTACGGTGGGGTTGGAAAATAGTTTTCAAGAAATAAACCTCTTGCACCAGAGGTTAAACATTCTTGTGACACCTCCCATGGAACCAATCCTCCCTCAAGAGGATTGGAACCTAGCACTTGGAATCAACAATCATACCGGTTGGGACGACATTCCAGCGGAACCTCCTCTTGAAGATCTACAAGAAGTCCCGGTGGAGGTTGCACCTCCTCAAACCAATGCCAATGAGCCCGCTTTTCTTCTCCCTAGGGAGATAGAAGAATGGCTCGCCGACGTGTGAGGAACCCATGCCCGGAGAAAGAATTTTTTCAAGCCACATCTAACCGAGGGATTTACCTTTTCGAAAATTTTGCTAATAGAATAAGTAGTAGGCTAGAACTTCTTGGTTTATATTTCTTGTGTTTCTTTGACCTAGCTATCTAGTAATTTAATTTTTAGGACTACTATGTAATTCTCTCTATGACTTAATGAATGATGGTTTTAGTTAACTTGGTGTTTGGATGGTGTTAAAATGAATAAAACACACTCTGGATGGCAAAGGATAACAAGGGAAACTTGAACCAACACCCCATGCAGGAAAACAGGGCCATCCGACAAACTTTCTTCATTACAGCAAGCTCAGCACGGGCCGTGTCCGCCCAACACGGCCCCGTGCTGCACAGTCTGCAGAAATGACCCAGTTCAGGTAAACTGGACACGGGTCGTGTTCACCTAACACGCCCCCGTGTCCAGGCTTCTGTTTCTTTTGTTTAATTTTTGTTACTGGCACTTGAACACGGGGCCGTGTCTAGCGCCCAGTTACACAAATTTTTGCTTTTTCACACCTTTTACACATTCAATCAACCTAAAAACTTATTTTTTTGACACATTGAGGACAATGTGTAATTTAAGTGTGGGGGGGGGGATGCTAAAACCTTGAATCTTGCAAGTCCTAATAACAAGCCTTACACAAAACTCTATTGGAACCGCTAATCACCCCAAATTTTTCAAAAATTTTCATTTTTTTTTACTTGTCTAGGTTTAATTTGGGAATTTCAAAATTCTAAAAAGGTTATATTTTTACAAATTTACAACCGATAGCGTCGTGATAAAATGTAACACCTCGAAACATCACGTCTAATGAAGTATTGACACGTGTAATAAACCCTAATGAAGTCAAACATTGAATTTAAGGGACTAATTTTTCGAAAAATCGAAAACTTTGATTATGAAAGAACTGGAAGTATTATCATACCTAAAATAAGTTTCTAAATAACCTTTTACAGTTTTATATTCACAAATGAGCCACTTGTTAATCAAGTGTAGTCGTTTATGTGATTAATTGAAAGTTTGCGCAATAAAGGGTTAAAAGCGTCAACATGTTAATTCTTACCTCTGAGTGACCTTTTAACAAACCGAGAGCCTCATGATATTTTATTATACTCTCGGGAATGCCAATCATTGGCCATCCAAGGCTTTTATGCCCAAAAGTGAAGTTACGCGCAACTTTGCAAGTATAAGGGACTAAAAGTGTCAATATGTTTAATTATACCTCTGGATGACCTTTTATCGAGCCCGAAGCATTATGATGTTTAATAATACTTTCAAGAATGCCTAATATGGATTATATGAGGCTTCAATGATATTAAATGATGAGTTACGCAAGTTTGCGCATTAGAGGGACCTAAAGCGTCAAACTGCTAAAGTATACCGATTCGTATGTTATCTGACCTTCCGGAATATGACCATGAGATAAACATACCCTATTTATCCTTATTATAGCTTAGATATAGGCTTAGAGGTGTTTGGTGCGCAAAAATAAGCTTTTAAGTCATGCAGGGACTAAAAGTGTCAAAAACGCACAAGTTTGCGTTTACGCGCATATCTCACATTCTGAATATCCCTGGACACCCAAAAATTTATGTAAACACTAAAATATGTTATTTTAGTGTTTGGCTTGATAAAATTCCATTCGTCGCGTCAATTGGTTCGTTTTTCGCGTTCGTTCGTGTTTCGTCGTAATTAACCGAACAACGTGACCGTACGACCAAACGAACCGACATCTGGCATATTTTTGAGCATGTTTCATGTTACCCATACTTAGGCATAATTTTAGAACCTTAAAAATGGTTTAACGGGCCTTAGATGAGTCGGAAATGGCATTTGGAAGTGCAGGGACTAAAACTGTCAACAAATGAAACTTTGTTTGGCTGATCATGTCCTTACGGACCTCAACACTATGGACCTTATGGTCCGTAAGCCAGTTCCCAGATGCAGAAACTCATTTAAAATGGTTGTTCAGCCTTGCAAACGACTTATCTTGCCCCTTAACATCACCAAAGGCCGCCTAAACTGAATTTTAGACCTTAGGGACACTTGTTACTGATCCATGATCATGTATAGCATGATTTGTCATCATCTAAATGAATCAAGAACACTATAAAAGGCCTTCATGGTTGCAACCATTTGATCACTCACTTCATCTGCTTTCTTGGAGCTTCCTGGAGCATAAGAGCAGATCCAAGCCATCCCTAATAGTGCATTAGGCTTTGGTAAGTATGCTTAACCTTTCTTAGTTGAGTTTTTACTTAGTTTTAGCTTAAAAGTCAAACCGTCGTAATTAACGGTTGACTTAGCGATTAATCATTAATGGTCCAGTGATTAGTCGAATTGAAGGTAGTTATAAGTTGGTAATTATGAGGGCAATAAACCCTTAAAAGGGCACCCTCTGATTCCCGTTCTAACTAGATCAAATGTCGGGTCAAAGTTGTTTATAAAAAGTCAACAGGGTCCTAATTTGCGATTTAAAACATAATTAACAATGTAGAAGCTTTGCAACCTGTTTTATTACTCTTATAACTTGGTAATTAATGTAAGAACATGTCTAAGAATGTTCGACCCGACAATTTTCTGTTTAGACCCGGTTCGGAACCGAAAGTCGCAAAACTTTGACTTTTGCTTTGACTTCAGTTCTGACCCATTTTAGTAGAGTTTGGAAATGCCTTAGAGCTTCCTTAGGACCAGGTTACATGTTAGAATAACCCTCTGTGGTTGGATCGTTGATTGTCCGATTCGTTTACTCGTTTCCGTTAATTGCTTAAATGTTGACCAATATGCCCTTTTGACCATAAAACAAGAATTTTGGATATGTGAACAGAAAATAACCCTTGTTACTGATTTATAAACATGTCCCTAAAATTTTACATCAGTTGGAGGTCTAGATTAGGAGTTATGCTCATTAGCGTAATTATAACGCCTTTTAGTAATTAAAAGGCGCAATTAGCATAAAGCCTATCTAAACCCAATTTTTGACACCAAACCTTTTACCCACTGATGTAATATAATATTTTGGGATTTTTAAAGATTTTTAATTATTTTTAACCTGCTCATAACCTAAGGTTATGGCATTAATTCGGTAAATACCGAATATACCCTTTTCGGTCATAAAATGAGTTTTACATAGTATTTTGACACCAATCCAATTGCTACTGATTTTATATAATAAATAAAGTATTTTGAACTTTATAACCTAATCAGAAAACTCAGATTTCCTGTATAACCCGGAAATCGCTTAAAATGGCTTTTTAAGTGTATTAAACGCATAGTTTGGGTTTAAAACCATTTTATCACATAAGACTTATTACCAACTGATATGACCTATTAAAATAAGTTATTTTACTGATGTATTTGGACCCGGATCTCAAAACTTCATTTAAACTCTTTTACAACCTTTAAAATGACCAAAATACCCCTACGGGGCTTATTTTGAGATTTAACTCGTTTTGGGCATAATGGAAGGTATCCTACTGATATCACAACATATTTAAGGCATATTAACTTAGGAAACCTGTAATTGACTCTTTTGGTTACTCGTTACGCACTTTTCGCGTTCGGATCGGCTTATGTGACTAGATTGCATATATTAGCCGAAACGAGTCAAACCTTATCATTTTTATCTCAAAATCCAGAAGGTGTTTAGATTACCCATATTACACAAGTCTTCAAACTTGTCGTGTCTAAATCACATTCTATCCGGTCTTCGCTTAATCATGCATTTGAACCGTAAACCTTTCCTTAAAACTAACCGGTCTAAGTTACGACTTAAATAAGACCCGTTAGGAATCTAATAGGTTAATAAAACCTTCGTTCCAGATTAAGAGCCCCAGTAGAAGTACTTGTGCTTGCTGATTAGAATATACGGCTGAGTATAAATTGCATTCGCTAGCACAGGTAAATACTTTTAACTTATTTTCCCTTATACGGGCTTGGGATACGGTATTATAAAAATACCGCTTGGTCGGGTGTAGAAACCTTTTAATCGGAGATGATTAAATTGAATAATCCCGTTTTAATCTGTATTGATTGATAACAAATAACATTGGGGGTTAATGACCGTGTCCTGGATATCCTTGGCTCATTTAAAAAGTGAATGGCCATAACTTAAGCACAAGGTGTAGGCATAACACCTCCTGTTGCGTATGTAAAAGATATACTCACTCGTAAGGATGTCTTCTTGTGAGTTATATTTATGGTGTGTCGATTAATCTTGACCGGCTTGTATTGTATAATCACCGGCCCTAAATGTTGGACAAACATGTAAATTGGATACAAGATTTTTATTAATAAGATTGTCCCAAGTTATAAAAGATATTTTGTGCCTCATGCATTCAAATCAATTTTCAAACTCTTTTCCAAAATGAGTCAGTTAATTGTATTTACCAGTGTAAACTGACGTATTTTCCAAAAAGGTTAAGTGACAGGTACTGAACGTAATTGGCTGGAAGCTCAGGGCGTTAATAAGGAATCTTGCAAGTTCTAGATGCCTGAAGTCTGTTGAACAGTTTTTCTTTTATTTGATCCGCCTGTGGATCCTTTACTTTCTGTTGTAATACTTTCATATTACTTTATATTCGGATTGTAATATATTTATCTTTTGCTTCCGCTGTGCATTTATATATTGTGTTGTTTGACTATGATGATATCAACTACGTCACGATACTCCCCTACCGGGCCCACCGGTGATACGTGGAAATATCGGGGTGTGACAGGTTGGTATCGGAGCCAACATTGAGTGAATTAAACACTAGTCTTTCGTGTTTAATCTCAATGACACAGTAGCACATTCCTTGACCTTCTGAGTCTAGACTTAACATAGGAATACTCTCAATCCTAATCTGTAAATTTTTGCTTCCAATTTTTATATATTGGATATGTCGCCAAGCGAAGAAGCTGTATTAGAAATTCTCCACATCCGGAGCCTAGAAATGCTGAGCTTCGTACCGCGGTGAGAATGAAACGAGCATCCAGGGAGAGAACATTCGAAAGTAAAGTGAAGAAGAAAACTCCTTTTGCTAAAGATTGTTTCTTTAATAGTCCTTATAAGGACATATTTATCTTTCAGTCCCTTCGAGGACAACATTATTCCTTTCAAGTCCCGTTTAGGGCACATCTATACTTTTAAATTTATAGTTGAATGATTAAATTTAAAATTTTCATTCTAAGCATGAAAAATGAAATAAATGAAAAATACATTCCTTTTATAAGATCTACCATTATAATAGAATGGCAAAAATCTAAAAAAAAAAAAAGTACATGACCTAGCCACGTGCTATTTTAAGACATGGCCAAGATGGTAAGACCTATTCAAGAGATTCAAAATCCTTGTTAACACCTAAGAACGTGTTAGCACTCTTGACAAATGTGATTCGAGAAAATCACAACAGTCATCCTTATATTGGATTCTTCCAATTTTCTTATCTAGCCTAGTGATTTAGAAATCATGGCTTAAATCATCGAATACAGATGATCATATTTTAAACACCTAAGAACGTGTTAAACACTCTTGACAAAAGTGATCTGAGAAAAATCACCATAGTCATCCCTATATTGGAAATTTGCAAATTTCCTGATTCGGCCTAATGATCTAGAAATCATGGCTTATGTCATCCCATAAGATGAACATATTATAAACATCCGTTAGTGATGAAGTGCCTATGGGCTAAACTTGTTGTCCGATAAGACAACGACAGTGGTGGTCTTTGACCTCCTGTCTAAAAATATTGGACCATGTCCAAGCATAATAGTCGGTATGATCCAAACGATCTTGACTAATAATATCTGAAAAGATGATCATATCATAAACATCCCTCAGAAGGGAAGTGCCCACGGGCTATATCTATTGTCCCAAAAGACAAAAGGCAGTTGTAATCTTCGACTCTCTGTCAAGAAAAGTAACCGACTATGCTCAAACCTTAAATGCCTCGATCCCAAACGATCATGGCTTATAAATTCAAATCTGTCCTTGTGACTAGGCCTGTTGTGCCGCTACTAAAACTGTTATTGTTTTTATAATTAGGATAAATTATAATAAAAATCCTAAATAAATATGATTAACAAATTAACCAAATCTGGTCTCTGTTTACCGTGGTTAATGAATTGCCATAAAAGACAATTCTATGATAAACCCCCAAATAAACTATTGTCATTGTCTTATGTAACAGTTAAATTAAAATGGTTGACTCGGATGAAATTAATAGTCACCCAAGGGAGAACAATGATAATGCCCGAATTAATATAACGGGTGCTGAACTGAAAGCGTTAGTAGACGACGCTGTTACAAAGGCCTTAGAGCGGCAGTACGAACAATATAGTGGGACTCGAAGTAGGACCCTATCTACACCGCATTCAAAGCCACCTCCCAAGAAGGATGAACCCAAGAAAGAAGATGACGATCGTCACTCTTCAAATCATCATAGTGATCCGTCTCAAAAGATAATGCTGAATCAAGGACCCCGTGATAAGGGTTGCTCCTACAAATACTTTGTTCCGTGTAAACCCAGGGATTTCACTGGGGAAAAAGGAGCCATCGACTGCATGACATGGCTCGATGAGATGGACACTGTTGTTGATATTAGTGGATGTGCAGAGCAAGACATTGTGAAGTTTGTTTCACAATCTTTTAAAGGAGAAGCTCTAGCTTGGTGGAGATCACTAATCCAAGCTACGGGGAAGATCCTGTTATATAATCTGACATGGGATCAGTTTGCTGCCCTTATCAAAGAAAATTATTGTCCTCAACATGAAGTTGAGAAAATCGAGACTGAATTCTTGACATTGGTCATGAAGAACCTAGATTGTCAGACATATCTTACAAGTTTCAATACTATGTCTCGGTTGGTTCCTTACTTGATCACACCGGAACCAAAGTGAATAGCTCGCTTTATTAGGGGTCTAGCCCCAGAAATAAAGGCAAGTGTGAAAGCATCGAGACCTACTACTTTCAGGTCAGCGGCAGATCTGTCGCTATCTCTCACACTCGATGTGGTCAGAAACAAGGCTGCCAAAGCCTCTGAAGATGGAAAGCGTGAAAGAGAGGAGGGGAACTCTCATCGATCTGACAAGAAGAAGAAGGGAAGTTCTAAGCATAAGAAAGATTCCGAGTTTAGGAAAAACTCGAGTCAGTTCAATAACAAGCCCAAATGCAGTAACTGTAGAAAACAACATTCTGGAAAATGTACGATTGACCCAAGTGCTAAATTGTGTGGAATTTGCAAGACCAAGGGTCACAAAACTTTAGATTGCAAGGAGTTGAAGAACGCGACATGTTACAATTGTAACGATGAAGGACACATCAAAACCAACTGCCCAAAACTTATAAGGAAGCCTGGAGAGGCCAAGGGAACAAATGCATGAGACTTCCAGAGGAACAACCAGGAGATGATGCAAAATGATGACGATATAGCAGGTACCTTCCTTTATCAAGAAGTTTATGCATAAATTTATTTGATACTGGCACATATGATTCTATAATGAATGATAAATGTTGAGAACTGTTGTCTCCGCCTGATTGGGACTCCGGTCATTTAAATGCGAGATAGAAATTGGCCGATGATACTTTAGAGAATGCTCCAACAAACCTTAGATCGATATCTTATATCTATTAGGAATCACTCTTTTCTGATATCCTTATGGCAAGCTTTCAATCTATCCAAATTCATCAATATAATAAAGACAGATGTGACATTTCAATCCCCTGTCAAAAAGATGATGGATTAGGTCCAAACCTTAACTGCCATTGATGGTCTTTTGTGACCTAGGCTAAATATAATGGATATATATATTAAGTGACATTCATTAAGGATGTTAGTACTATATTAGCCTGTATGGTCTATTGATACCATGGTTAGTATATGTTAAGGCCATCAGGATGAAGAATAACAGTTATTGGATTGCAACTAAGAAATTATTTTGTTGGTGTTAGGAACAAATATCGAGTATAACAAACTCTCAAAGTCTTCCATGAGAACCCTATATATTAAGTGTAAGGTAAAACTTACAGGTAGAAAATTCACAGGAACTATTTCTTCTATTCCTGTCAGAATTCTTAAATCATAAAATTCTAATGTACTCTCTCTCCAGATAAATGCATTCAAATGAAATTGATATCTCTTTTATCTCCATCGATTACGAATACCAGATGGTATGACAAAAGCGCCATATGAGGATTGGTGTATCTTAATATGTTCCATAGATTGCTTCCATGCCTGATCAGTATGGAGGTTTAATGCATGGAACCACAAAAATATCCCAATGATCATATGGTACTAAAGTCAGCTAATGGCATTCAAAGAAGATATCTAGAAAATAGAATTTTTCCAAATAAATGTTCCTGGTAAAGGAACCTGTGGACTCATAACATAAAAGTGTCACTCATTTGGCACAAGCGAGGATGGATGAACTGGAGCCTGAGATTTGGAAAATCTCTGTAACCTCCTGGTATCTTGATTATCTTCTCCTAAGACTACCCTGTTTACCTCCCGAGAGGCAAGTAGAGTTAAGATTAACATCCCGCTTTGGGTTAGAGTGTTGTAAGAACTCCATATTGATTATGGAATAACCGAAACCCTGATTAAGTAAATTTTAAGATATAGATTCATATAGCCTAACTCAATATCCTGAAAATTCGGTATAGTTAAGTATGAAAGACGGTTCATTTTGCTTATGCATTGTTACCGCAATCCTAATAAGGCAACGATTAATAATTGCCATCAACTGCCCAGGATCGTCGATTTGTTCGACTAACGACAAGGATTAACTATTCCTTAAAATTAGTTAAGCAGTGGTTAGAATGACCATCTCACCTTAAGATAAGCTTTTCTATTGTGACAACCCTCACCAAACCAGGTATCCGTACGACTTAATTAATATTTAATTACTGCTTAATTTCTGTGCTTGCTTACAACTGTGATTAAACCGCTTACTGATACTGATACATACACATACTTGCATCATACTTTATAAACTGTCACTCTAATATTTTTTTACACAAACATCAGTGACAACCTTGATGCACAAAAAGCACAGTGAGCACACTATACGGGATACCCATTAAACATGCTGATATAACCAGCATCAGGCAGACACTGCCTCTAAGGCCTGTATGAGCCAAAGATAGTTTACTACACCTGTAGAGAGTGTAGGGAAATGAGGGTTGTAGAACTGCGTCACTAGGTGTTAGTTATAGTGACCGGATGTGCCTAAAACGTACTTTAAGTACAAAATTCTACACTTTAAATAAAAATTCAGCATTTAGCTAACTAGTAAAGTGCCAAAACATAAGAAAATATTATTAGACACTTTCCAAAATGTCGGGAATAAATTGTGTCGCTAAAAATAATATTAACGACACTTTAAATAATTATTTGGCACTTTAACGGACTAGTATCCAACCGAACAACCGGACTTAACCCGGGACATAAAATATTGTCATTATCATTGTTTTTCTTTTCTTAGCCAGTTAGGGTCCCCGAGTACCCTAACACCCGCTATAAGTTACAACACACACACTACACTAAATAAACTTCTAACTTAACTAACTATTACTTATTCATTTAGTTAGAATCCAACCCCCAAACACCCCCTAAGTAACCGATCGGTTACCACCAAAGGTGACACACTTTGTCCTATTTTGATTAAATTAATCCTTTTGCCTAGAATCTACTAAACATATTGTTCCATGGGTAATTTGTTTGGATGGGCTATAATTTAAACCACAAGATCACCCACCATATTCACATAACACTTTACAAAAAAAAAAAAAAACCTTATCTTTCTCCTCTCATCACTCTCGGCCGAGAGCTACCTCACATCCACCATCATTTTCCAACTTCATTATTGCCATTTTATATACATCCAAGTGTCAAGGATCACGCATAAGGAAGCTAGGTGCTTACGGTTTGCCAAGGACCCCTTCACCACGCTATTAACCAACCGTTTTTTTGACTAGTTTCTTCCCTAGCCTCGAGCTAGTAGTAAGTGACTCTAAACGCCTTTTTGATCTATTCTAAAGTGGTTAATAAGAATTTTGACGGTTGAAATTTATGAACATGTAAGAACAAAATTTAACATAAACAAAGTGGTTAATAGATGAATATTGGTGTAAAACTTATAAGACTTGTTTTGTTATGATTATTTAGTGTTGTTTTATGCTAGTGTTAGTTCGGATCGTCATCTAACCCGACTAAGTCATGTTCATGAAACATGACCTAGTGTATGTTATAGTGTGAAAAGTGGTTAGATGAAGACCACTACTACTTATAACCATGAACTTGTGTAAAAACAATTTTTCTTACAAAATGGAGTTCTAAACTAGTAGATCTACGGATCTACAAGTAGTATTTTCGAAGGACCAAGTGTAAAATGAAATCATAATTTTAAAGCCGGATCCTTCCTAAACAAAAGTGATTTTTGTGAACACACAAGTGTGTAGACACTTGTGTAACAAAAAGTTTTAACAAAGAATTATTTTTTATAAATTTTGGACAAGAAGTTGTAGAAATGTATCTTCTTTAAAAACAAGCTTCTCAAAGAAACCGAGTCTACTTATAAAAGATCTACTAAAATATGGGGAAGGTTACTACATATCTTACACAAACCACAAGTTCATGTGTTATGCGATTTATATCTATTTTGGACTAGTTGATGTTGAAATATCGTTTGTTAATGTTGGGAACATTGTTGATTTGAATTATAAAAGAAAATGATACGCTTGAAAGCGTGGCCACCTCCAGTTACAGAGGAAACTCTGGCGAAATTTTTCCAAAAATCTAACACTTGTAAATATTTTTATCACAAGTGTTATGGATATATTTTTAACTTATTTTTCCAAATAAATTTCGTCACGATTTTTATTACAAATTAAGCAAGTGTCGGAGGTGGGATTTTCACAAAATAAAACTTGCTAAAATATATATTTAGAATATATATTTTCATAACAACACTTGTGTAAATTTTTGTGATTATTTTGTGAACTACGTAAATATTATTTTTAGGGTAAAAATAATATTACCAAATATTAACGACTCCAAAATAATTCTAACGCCTTCACAATAAATATTAAGTTACAACGGTATTACTATTACCACCCGATCTTTATCCGTAACTTACGTATTTTCAGAAAATACTCATAAGTGTGTATTTTGACAAGGATATTATTTTGGAGAATTGTATGGAATAAAATATAATATTTTTGGGAAAAATATTTATATTTTGGAAGTAAAGTATTTTTGGACAAATGAAATAAAATATATTTTATTAAGTGAGACTTAATAATATATTTCGAAGTTATACGAACGCACATGTATTAAATCCCCCATCCTTGGGAAGGAATATATTTACAAAATAATTACGAAGTGTAAACACGAAATAGTTGCCTAACTATTTCCCAAAGACATTAAACCTTAAACTAAGGCACGGTCGTCCGTCTAATAGAAGTTAGTACGTGTAGGTCGTCGCACAGCAGATTTTCTGGGAGATACTTTTTAGAGACGCACTTCGGTGAGTTCATGTCCCCCTTTTCTCTTAACTGTTTTCAGTTTTCTAAACTGCGGGGGTGAAATACATGTTACTATGATTACGAGTACTTTTTACATGGTATGGTTAGCGTAAGGAGGGTTACTACTTAGATCATGTGAGTGGGTAGGCGCAACTTGAGGCCATTAATCCTCATTGTAGGACCGAGGGACAGTAGCGGTAGATCTATCTGGGTGTAGCGAGCCCAGCCCCAGGCCCAACAGAACGGACCTCGGGTTGACTTTGTGCCCAACGCAAAATCCGCTAGGTTTGAGTCTTCCTACTTGCACTTCACACATATCAATGGCCTTGCAAACCATTGGTGATCTCTTTTTTCTTATTTGCTACATACCAGGATTTTATACTTACAAAGGTTTTACTTACTCACTTACACATGAACTCGCTCAACATTATTGTTGATTTTTCCAACTTACATGTATTTCAGGGAACTAAGGATCTGGCACGGTATGCTACGTTTTCGCGCTGCGTTAAAGTATGGGATCATCCACGATTAGGGATTGCGACTTTTACCTGGACGAGTCGCAAGTCTTAAACTACGTCTATCTTAAGTTTGTGGTTGTGTCTTTCAAACAATGTTTTTATGTTACTAGGTTGTAATTTCCGTTGCATGTGTCAACGCCTTAAGACAATGTTGTGGTATTTTACTTTTCAAACTTAAATCAATGGATGATCTGCATGGTTTTATTTTCATATAGCTTTGTTATGATTAAGCTATGGTATTAAGAAGTCACACCAAATAAACCCACGCTTCCGCAAAGCCAGGGTGTGACAGCTTGGTATCAGAGCTCTGATCATAGCGAACTAGGATTCTTTCTCGAGTCTAGACTATGATCACTAGGGCTCTCACGAAAACATTTTTACATTGCATACCACTTAAGTCCAGATCCAAAACGTTTTTACAAACAAATGTTGAGCACCTTTTATTTGTTAGTTATAGGCTCGGTCTAGGAGGCTAAGGCTCGGTCTGGGAGGCCGAGGTAGTTGTCTAGTGGGACTAGGGAGTCAGTCTGAGAGGCTGGGAGAATTGGCTAGTGGGACTAGGGAGTCAGTCTGAGAGGCTGGGAGAATTGGCTAGTGGGACTAGGGAGTCAGTCTATTGGCTAGTGGGACTAGGGAGTCAGTCTGGGAGGCTGGGAGGCTAGTGGGACTAGGAGGACTATTTGATTGCTTATTGGACTAATGTGCATATTTGACTATATGATTGATTATTTGTGCATATTTGTGTTTGTGTTACAGACACCATGGATTCATCTGGCACAGGAGGGTCGTACACTACTGACCCTATGCACATTGTATCAGACGACCGGGAGTCATCAGAGCGAGAGGTGTACACTTCTGACACCACCAGTACAGACGACGACGATTTCCAGCCGTTTGCACTACTCGATGTCGTTATCTTGTTCATTAAATCCGGCAAGTAACTTTTATCAGATAGTCTTCTTGTATTGAAAGTACCCTCATTTGGAAACAGATTTGTTACTGCCTCAAAATCCACTTTTGAAGGGTCAACAACTGGATTACCTCGTGGATCCATGTAACATTCCAGTTCATCATTCCATCTATTGGCTCTCTTAGCTTCTTTGAATGGTTCTCTATATTTATCAATTTCCCATCTCGCGTAATCTCTTCTCCACCAAGTATTATGATCAATCGACATCTTTAATCACCTTGTATATCTTTGATCACCTGAATTACCTGAATCACGAACAACAAACAAAATGATTAGGATCGGGTGGTAATCCGTTCAGATTGCCACTCGATTCGTTGCACTTTAAAGAACTTGAACACACAAAAATTTTTTATACGGATTGTGACTCGTTCGGATGGGTCAATAGTCAATCGGATGATGTTGGCCCAATCAGATGAGATCAGCCCACTCGAATGGGTGTCTTCGAACAGATGGAGATCCGGATGGTGATTCGTCCGGATGGGGATCCGGGTGGCTGAGTTATCCGCACGAGTAGTGATCCGGACGAGTGGGGATCCGTGCGGATGAAGTTGACTTCTTTGACTTTAATGAATGAACAACAAACTCACTTGCAACAAGACAAAAACCTTCACGTGAGAATCTGATTTTAAGTGGCAGACAATACTAATTAATATTTCACATGCAGTCTGACATCATCTATGAATCTCGTGAAAATCTGATATTTTCAATTAAAGCTTGCCGACTAGATCACGTGCATATTGTTGTAGTTATTAATGATGGCAGGTTAATGTTGACTAAGTGACTAGTATTGGGTTCACGTGACAATTGATGTTATCCGCACGACGAAGTTGTCCGTGCGAGTGGATTGCTATGACCCGGATTGTTGTTCGTGCGGACAAGTTGTCCGTGCGAGTGGTTTATTCGTGCGGACAAGTTATCCGCGCGAGTGATTTATCCGTGCGGACAAGTTATCCGCGCGAGCAATCAGTCAACAAAGGTCAACACGGATTGATATCCGCACGGGTAATAATTCGCTCCGAGAGGTCAACTTAAGTCAACCCGGATAAACTATCCGCACGAGGATGTTATCCGTGCGAGTAACCAGTCAACAAGTCAACACGGATTGTTATCCGTGCGAGTGAAAATGATGTTATCCGCACGAGTAGAAACCTGAAACAGTCAACAAAGTCAAATATCTTTTAAATGAATTACAAAGAAGGAATCTTGAGATGAATGTTATCCGTGCGAGTATCTGGTCAAAAAGTCAACACGGATAGTTTGTCCGCGCGAGTGGGTAATCCGGACGGTGAATCACGTGAACACATGCAACAGCAACAGTAAACATGTCTAAACTTTTCGGACACTAAAATTCTAGATATCTCCCAAATTACTTTGAATTAAGATCTGAAAATTTATAGGCTTGTAGATCAATGAATTTCGCACAACATATCCAAATTTTAGCAATTTTCAACCGTAAAATCTTGTTTAATTTGGTGTTTTTCAGTTAAGAACGTTAAGAGATGAAAAGATGAAGAAATTGAGCGATTTTTTATCTGAATCTGAAGAATTTCCATGCGAATTCGTGTGATTGATCCGTGCAATCGAGCTCCTGCTCTGATACCACTTGTAGGTCCCGGTTTTGACTCCGTTTCAATTGCGAACCGACCATGCGACGTGCGGAATCCGTGCACGAACGAGACCGAAACACACGAGATGTAATATAAACTGTGATTCTATTGATTGATATGAAACTGTACAGAGAAACACGAATCACCTTTTGCCTTTCTCTCTCTACTTTCTCTCTCTAACTTTGAAAGCTCCAAGTCTCAAATGTGGCAAAAGTTCCTAAATGAAACCCTAAGGCTCCTATTTATAGGCCAAGGGATATAATGAGAAATCTAATTATTTACACAAATGCCACCTTGCCTTTTACTAAAATATAACACTATAAGCACTAAACTTAATCTATTTCTGCTACAGTCTTGAGATGACGGAGGCGATAGACATACTGCACTAACAGTTACAGACACCATGGATTCATCTGGCACAGGAGGGTCGGACACTACTGACCCTATGCACATTGTATCAGACGACCGGGAGTCATCAGAGCGAGAGGTGTACACTTCTGACACCACCAGTACAGACGACGACGATTTCCAGCCGTTTGCACTACCCGATGCCGTGATTGAGCCCGCTGATGGCCCCATCGCTGGGGATTTGCCGCTTGTGGAGATCCCTGCTCCCATACCCCTTGCCATGTACCCAATTATTGATATGCCTCTAGACGTAGTCGTTGACGACGACGTCGATTTGTTTGACGACGAGCCACTGGAGGATGACGTTGAGGGCGAGGCCCTATTAGCTGCCGACGATCTTTTGCTACTCGCAGATGCTCCTGCTGAAGAGTCACCTGCCCATTCACCTGTCCCAGACTCTTTCGAGTCTGTGGCCTCTGCACCGTCGCATGCGCAGGGTGCGCAGCACTATTCTCATGATTCAGACCCCGATAGGGCGTCATCTGCTGCACCTGCCCCTGCCCTGAGTTTTGCTATTGATCATGACATTGATGAGGATTCTGACCCCGTCTTCCCACCTGGCTTCGATCCAGACTAGGGCATTGAGTTTATACACCTGGATCAGCCTATGGAGGACCCTGTTGACCCAGTTGACCCTGCGTTTGCTGACCCCGCAGATTTCGAGATGGAGTTTGACGACCCGGAGCCTGCTGTGGCCCCCGAGCCGGTAGTTGCTCCAGACCCCGTGTTCGAGCATGACCCTATTCATGCTGATATACCCATTGTTGATCCTTTGATTGCTGATGTACCTATCGATGATCACCCTATTGATGCTCCACTTTTGGAGGATGAGCATGCTGTTGATGCTTAGGTTGTTGCCCCTCACATTGTTGATATACCCGCTGAGCCTGATGTTGTTGCTCCTTTTCCTGACCCGGTGCCTCTAGAGCCCGACCATGCACTCTTTGCGACTCATGTCGACCCTCAGTATGCTGACACCCGAAATGGGTGGATAGAGGACGATGATGATGACTACCCGCCTTTTGTGGTACCCGTTACGCCTGCTTCGGCACCTGTTTCAGTTCCTACTGATGTTCCCTTGCATCCCGTTCATACTACCGGTGTTCACCACACCGACTTACCTGTTATGTTCCGTCAGTTTACACCGCCATCACGCCCGGGAGAGGGTTCCTCGACTCATCCCGTTGGTCATGTGCCGATACCTGTCCCGGTCATACCACAGTTTTCTACTGCTGTTCCTCCTGTTCCACTGTTTGCGATACCACCCTTTGCTCCGTCTGGTGAGCCTTTTCTTTGGACTTCACCACCTATTATGCCACTGACAGATCCATATCATCCATATCATGTCGGGTCTTCTACCGAGGATGTCCTTGTTTCGTTCATGGTCCAGCAGGAGGCACTTACTCGACGCGTGCAGGAGCTCGAGAGAGCTCAGAGACCCCCATGCCAGTGCCCTCCTCATCCTGCGATATCGCATCCCCCTCGACCGTTATCTCCAGACTCTGCTGCACGTTTTTGGACACAGGAGCAGCAGATAGCTTTCTTGTTACGTTCTCACCGAGCCATGGAGGAGGATTGGCTCCACATGCGCCGTTTGTTCTATTCTCATTTTCCCCCTCCTCCGCCGCCATCAGCGTAGGGCTATTTTGTACGACACGGGTGGACTTTTGTTGAGAAGACGGCGATTGCACAGATTGCACACCTTTTGGGAGACTGCATATTGATCCTGACTTTTGTTGTTATGTATATTGGATATGTTGACACTGATTTGATATTTTGGACTGGGGTGATGTAGCCCTTAGTCGTTGATGTTGTATGTTACAGTTATGTACTTGTACACTTTACCCTGTGGTCTCGATTTATGGCAATGCAATCGCGGTATTCTCATCATATGTGATGTTTGATTGATTATTTATGATTTATAACATGGGATGTTGTGTGATTGATTGTTTATGTTCTATGACATGAGATGTTATGTGTTTGGTTTATTTTAACATGAGATGTTATGTATTATTACTATCGTTATATACGCACACTTTACCTACCATGACCTGACTTACGTGAACCATCTTTTAGAAGATGCCACCGAAACGCGATCCACGCATGCCTGCCAACGAGGCAGAACTTCAACAAATCATCGCTGCTGCCATCGCGCAATACGCCGCTTCTCAAGGAGGACCCAGCGGAAGCAGCTCAAACAGTAACGGCAACAACAATCCGCCTCATGGTAATACTAAATCATCAAGGCATACCATGATACATTGGATATCTATAGCAAGTTTGCTAATGCCATTCATATATTGTAACGTATGTGCAGGGTGCACCTACAAGCAGTTCCTGGACTGCAAACCTGTAAACTTTGATGGCATCGGAGGTGCTGTTGCTTTTGTTCGTTGGGCCGAAAAGACAGAATCAGTTCTCCGCATGAGCAAATGCGCTCCAGATCAGCAGGTTACTTACATCTCTGGGCTATTCTTGGACGGAGCCCTGTCATGGTGGAATTTACAAGTCCAAACACTTGGTGAAGCCGCAGCCTACGCATTGACGTGGAACGAGCTGAAAGAGCTCATGCGCAAAAAGTATTGCTCTCGCGCTGAGATCCAGAGGTTGGAAACTGAGTTTTGGCATTTGAAGATGGAAGGTCCGAAAATTGCGGAATATGTTCAGAGGTTTCACGACCTGTCACATGTGGTACCTTATATGGTCACGCCAGAATTCAAGCGGATTGAGCGCTTCATTTGGGGTTTAGCTCCTCAAATCATTAGTATGGTGACCTCTTCAAAACCGGCAACAATCACTGAGGCGATCGATCTAAGCGTAGCTCTCACTGAGGAGGCGATCCGCCTAAGCAAGTTTTCTGATGTTGAGCAAAAGAAGAAGGAGACTCGTGTAGAGTCGTCCGGGGGTAACAAAAGAAAATTATCGAATTTCAAACAAGGCACAAGCGGTGATGGCAGAAAAGGAGAGTCAAGCACGCCGGCCCGAGCTACAGCCGGTGGTGGGAGGAAAGGACAGGGATATATGGGTACACATCCCAAGTGCAACATCTGCCAGCGTCACCATTCTGGCCGGTGTGGAACAAAATTATGCGAAGCTTGTGGAAAGACTGGCCACTCAAAGGATACTTGCTGGGCCACTGTTGGCCGGGGAGGCCAAGGAGGATTTGGGAATAGAAATAATAATCAGGGTGGGAACGGAAATCGTGCACAAGGAAATAATGGAGGAATGGGAATCGAGGCAACAATGTGAATCAAGCTGGTAATGCGAACCGAAACAACAACAATCAAGCTGGAAATGGTGGAGGAAACAGGCAAAGACCAGGTTGTTTTAACTGTGGTGACATTGGGCACTATAAGAGTAACTGCCCAGACTTGAACCAAGCACGAGGAAAGGTTTTCAATATCAAAGCGAGGGAAGCGCGCCAGGATCCCAATGTTGTTACTGGTACGTTCCCTATAAACCAACGCTTTGCATCCGTTTTATTTGATACTGGTGCCGATTATAGCTTCGTATCGTTCGAGTTTAAGAATATGCTTGGTCTAGCCGCTAGTAAATTAGATATTCCTTACTCAATTGAATTGGCTAATGGAAAGTTAGTAGAAGCCAATGAAGTGGTCAGAGGTTGTGTAATCGAGTTGGGAGAGCGTGAGTTTACCTTGGATCTACTACCAGTCCAGCTGGGGAGCTTCGACGTGGTAGTAGGAATGGATTAGTTATCAAGCAACAAGGCTGAGATTGTTTGTCATGAAAAGGTCGTTCGTATCCCAACCGAAGATGGAGAAACAATTGTGGTTCCTGGTGAAAAGCGTGATACGCCTTTAAGAATTATCAGTTGCCTGAAAGCTCGTAAGTGTTTACAAAAGGGATGTGTTGCCTTCCTGGCACACATCGTGGATAAGAAAGCTGCAGAGCCGAAAATCGAAGACATCCCTATCGTGAGGGAATATCCTGAAGTCTTTCCAGAGGACTTGCCAAGATTGCCACCCCAAAGGCAAGTGGAATTTCACATTGACTTAGTTCCAGGCGCTGCGCCTGTAGCTAGGGCACCTTATAGACTTGCACCGTCAGAGATGCAGGAGTTGTCGACACAACTCCAGGAGTTACTTGACAAAGGATTCATCCGACCAAGCTTCTCACCTTGGGGAGCTCCAGTTTTATTTGTCAAAAAGAAAGACGGTAGTTTTATTTGTCAAAGATCGATCTTCGATCTGGATACCATCAGCTAAGGATACAAGAGGAGAGTATCCCGAAAACAGCCTTCAGAACTCGTTATGGACATTACGAGTTCCTAGTTATGCCGTTTGGGCTAACAAACGCGCCTGCTGTTTTTATGGACCTAATGAACCGAGTCTGCAAGCCGTATCTCGATAAGTTCGTGATTGTATTCATCGATGATATTTTGATTTATTCAAAGACAAAGGCTGAACACGAACAGCACTTAAGAGCTATTTTGGAATTGCTGAAAAAGGAACAGTTATATGCCAAATTCTCCAAGTGCGAGTTTTGGCTACGTGAAGTCCAATTCCTTGGACATGTAGTGAATAGGGATGGAATCCATGTTGATCTCACAAAGATCGAGGCGATAAAGAGCTGGGAGACTCCAAAGACGCCGACCGAGATTCGCCAGTTCTTAGGTTTGGCTGGCTATTATCGAAGATTCATTGAGGATTTTTCTAAAATCGCTCAACCCCTTACCGCGCTCACACAGAAGGATAAGAAGTTTGATTGGGGAATCAAACAGGAAGAAGCGTTTCAGTTATTGAAGAACAAACTTTGTGATGCGCCGATCATAGCACTACCAGAGGGTACAGATGATTTTGTGGTATACTGTGACGCCTCACGTCAAGGATTGGGTTGCGTGTTGATGCAACGCCAGAAAGTTATAGCTTACGCGTCACGCCAGTTGAAAGTTCATGAAAGGAATTATACCACGCATGATTTAGAACTAGGCGCAGTGGTGTTTGTGCTGAAAATCTGGAGACATTATTTGTATGGTACAAAGTGTACAATCTTCACAGATCATAAGAGCCTACAACACATATTCGACCAGAAAGAGCTGAATATGAGACAAAGACGTTGGGTCGAATTGTTGAACGATTACGACTGCGAGATAAAGTACCATCCAGGGAAGGCGAATGTGGTCGCCGCTGCCCTAAGTCGTAAAGAAAGGATCAAGCCCATAAGGGTTAGGGCTTTAGAAATGATTATCCAGACAGATCTCTCTCTCCGCATTCGTGCTGCACAGAGAGAAGCTTTGAAAGGAAGGAATATTGGAGACGAGTATCTCCGTGGGATGGAGAAGCAGTTGGTGCCAAACGAGGAAGGAACTTTATGTTTTATGAAAAGGATTTGGGTTCCTCTGTTTGGTGGTTTGAGAACAGTTATTTGTGATGAGGCACACAAATCACGGTACTCTATTTATCCCGGTGCGGATAAGATGTACCAGGATCTTAAGGATTATTATTGGTGGCCTAGAATGAAAGGCGATGTTGTTGTTTATGTTGGCAAGTGTTTAACGTGCGCCAAAGTGAAAGCTGAATACCAGAAGCCTTCGGGACTTCTGCAACAACCCAAAATTCCCAAGTGGAAATGGGAACAGATTTCAATGGACTTCATAACGAAACTGCCCAAGACGCCCAGGGGTCACGATACTATTTGGGTGATAGTTGACCGCCTAACAAAGTCTGTGCACTTCTTGCCAATCAAGGAGAAGGACAATACGAGTAAACTTGCGGAAATATACATGCGAGAAATTGTTGCACGTCATGGAGTGCCTCTCTCGATTATCTCTGATAGAGATGGGAGATTTGTATCAAGGATTTGGCAATCCTTCCAAGAAGCTTTTGGCTCGCAATTGAACCTAAGTACTGCATTTCATCCGCAAACTGATGGCCAAAGTGAAAGAACTATTCAGACATTGGAGGATATGCTGAGAGCATGTGTAATGGATCTTGGTGGTAGCTGGGATAAGCATTTACCATTGGCCGAATTCTCATACAACAACAGCTACCACACCAGTATTGGAGCCGCGCCATTTGAAGCTCTTTACGGACGCAAGTGTCGATCACCCCTATGCTGGGCTGACGCAGGTGATAGGCAGCTTGTTGGTCCCGAAATCGTCCAAGAGACTACAGACAAGATTGCGCAGATTCGAAAACGCATCGAAGCGGCTCGCGAAAGACAGAAAGCCTATGCAGATCCAAACCGGAAACATTTGGAATTCCAAGTTGGAGATATGGTTTTATTGAAAGTTTCACCCTGGAAGGGTGTGGCACGCTTCGGAAAGCGTGGGAAGTTGAATCCGCGTTACATTGGCCCTTTCAGGATTCTGCAAAGGATTGGGCTTGTAGCCTAAAAGTTGGACCTACCTGCTGAACTCCATGGTGTTCACGATACATTCCATGTATCCAATTTGAGAAAAAGTCCAACACAAGATACAGTGATCATTCCTGCTGACGAAGTTCATATCGACGACACGCTCCACTTCACTGAAGAACCTGTTGAGGTCACGGATTGGAAAGTTAATAAAACTCGCAGGAGCAGTGTCAAACTCGTCAAAGTTCGTTGGAATGCGAGGCATGGGCCTGAATTCACGTGTGAGCGTGAGGATCGAATGAAAGAGAAATACCCCCATTTATTTCCTAAGAACCCTGCATCTAGAAGCAGAACTTAAATTTCGGGACGAAATTTATTTAACGGGGGGAGAATGTGACAACCCTCACCAAACCAGGTATCCGTACGACTTAATTAATATTTAATTACTGCTTAATTTCTGTGCTTGCTTACAACTGTGATTAAACCGCTTACTGATACTAATACATACACATACTTGCATCATACTTTATAAACTGTCACTCTATTATTTTTTTACACAAACATCAGTGACAACCTTGATGCACAAAAAGCACAGTGAGCACACTATACGGGATACCCATTAAACATGCTGATATAACCAGCATCAGGCAGACACTGCCTCTAAGGCCTGTATGAGCCAGAGATAGTTTACTACACCTGTAGAGAGTATAGGGAAATGAGGGTTGTAGAACTGCGTCACTAGGTGTTAGTTATAGTGACCGGATGTGCCTAAAACGTACTTTGAGTACAAAATTCTGCACTTTAAATAAAAATTCAGCATTTAGCTAACTAGTAAAGTGCCAAAACATAAGAAAATATTATTAGACACTTTCCAAAATGTCGGGAATAAATTGTGTCGCTAAAAATAATATTAACGACACTTTAAATAATTATTTGGCACTTTAACGGACTAGTATCCAACCGAACAACCGGACTTAACCTGGGACATAAAATATTGTCATTATCATTGTTTTTCTTTTCTTAGCCAGTTAGGGTCCCCGAGTACCCTAACACCCGCTATAAGTCACAACACACACACTACACTAAATAAACTTCTAACTTAACTAACTATTACTTATTCATTTAGTTAGAATCCAACCCCCAAACACCCCCTAAGTAACCGATCGGTTACCACCAAAGGTGACACACTTTGTCCTATTTTGATTAAATTAATCCTTGTGCCTAGAATCTACTAAACATATTGTTCCATGGGTAATTTGTTTGGATGGGCTATAATTTAAACCACAAGATCACCCACTATATTCACATAACACTTTACAAAAAAAAAAAACCTTATCTTTCTCCTCTCATCACTCTCGGCCGAGAGCTACCTCACATCCACCATCATTTTCCAACTTCATTATTGCCATTTTATATACATCCAAGTGTCAAGGATCACGCATAAGGAAGCTAGGTGCTTACGGTTTGCCAAGGACCTCTTCACCACGCTATTAACCAACCGTTTTTTTGACTAGTTTCTTCCCTAGCCTCGAGCTAGTAGTAAGTGACTCTAAACGCCTTTTTGATCTATTCTAAAGTGGTTAATAAGAATTTTGACGGTTGAAATTTATGAACATGTAAGAACAAAATTTAAAGTCTACTAAAATAACATAAACAAAGTGGTTAATAGATGAATATTGGTGTAAAACTTATAAGACTTGTTTTGTTATGATTATTTAGTGTTGTTTTATGCTAGTGTTAGTTCGGATCGTCATCTAACCCGACTAAGTCATGTTCATGAAACATGACCTAGTGTATGTTATAGTGTGAAAAGTGGTTAGATGAAGACCACTACTACTTATAACCATGAACTTGTGTAAAAACAATTTTTCTTACAAAATGGAGTTCTAAACTAGTAGATCTACGGATCTACAAGTAGTATTTTCGAAGGACCAAGTGTAAAATGAAATCATAATTTTATAGCCGGATCCTTCCTAAACAAAAGTGATTTTTGTGAACACACAAGTGTGTAGACACTTGTGTAACAAAAAGTTTTAACAAAGAATTATTTTTTATAAATTTTGGACAAGAAGTTGTAGAAATGTATCTTCTTTAAAAACAAGGTTCTCAAAGAAACCGAGTCTACTTATAAAAGATCTACTAAAATATGGGGAAGGTTACTACATATCTTACACAAACCACAAGTTCATGTGTTATGCGATTTATATCTATTTTGGACTAGTTGATGTTGAAATATCGTTTGTTAATGTTGGGAACATTGTTGATTTGAATTATAAAAGAAAATGATACGCTTGAAAGCGTGGCCACCTCCAGTTACAGAGGAAACTCTGGCGAAATTTTTCCAAAAATCTAACACTTGTAAATATTTTTATCACAAGTGTTATGGATATATTTTTAACTTATTTTTCCAAATAAATTTCGTCACGATTTTTATTACAAATTAAGCAAGTGTCGGACGTGGGATTTTCACAAAATAAAACTTGCTAAAATATATATTTAGAATATATATTTTCATAACAACACTTGTGTAAATTTTTGTGATTATTTTGTGAACTACGTAAATATTATTTTTTGGGTAAAAATAATATTACCAAATATTAACGACTCCAAAATAATTCTAACGCCTTCACAATAAATATTAAGTTACAACGGTATTACTATTACCACCCGATCTTTATCCGTAACTTTCGTATTTTCAGAAAATACTCATAAGCGTGTATTTTGACAAGGATATTATTTTGGAGAATTGTATGGAATAAAATATAATATTTTTGGGAAAAATATTTATATTTTGGAAGTAAAGTATTTTTGGACAAATGAAATAAAATATATTTTATTAAGTGAGACTTAATAATATATTTCGAAGTTATACGAACGCACATGTATTAAATCCCCCATCCTTGGGAAGGAATATATTTACAAAATAATTACGAAGTGTAAACACGAAATAGTTGCCTAACTATTTCCCAAAGACATTAAACCTTAAACTAAGGCACGGCCGTCCGTCTAATAGAAGTTAGTACGTGTAGGTCGTCGCACAGCAGATTTTCTGGGAGATACTTTTTAGAGACGCACTTCGGTGAGTTCATGTCCCCCTTTTCTCTTAACTGTTTTCAGTTTTCTAAACTGCGGGGGTGAAATACATGTTACTATGATTACGAGTACTTTTTACATGGTATGGTTAGCGTAAGGAGGGTTACTACTTAGATTATGTGAGTGGGTAGGCGCAACTTGAGGCCATTAATCCTCATTGTAGGACCGAGGGACAGTAGCGGTAGATCTTTCTGGGTGTAGCGAGCCCATCCCTAGGCCCAACAGAACGGACCTCGGGGTGACTTTGTGCCCAACGCAAAATCCGCTAGGTTTGAGTCTTCCTACTTGCACTTCACACATATCAATGGCCTTGCAAACCATTGGTGATCTCTTTTTCCTTATTTGCTACATACTATGATTTTATACTTACAAAGGTTTTACTTACTCACTTACACATGAACTCGCTCAACATTATTGTTGATTTTTCCAATATTTCAGGGAACTAAGGATCTGGCACGGTATGCTACGTTTTCGCGCTGCGTTAGAGTATGGGATCATCCACGATTAGGGATTGCGACTTTTACCTGGACGAGTCGCAAGTCTTAAACTACGTCTATCTTAAGTTTGTGGTTGTGTCTTTCAAACAATGTTTTTATGTTACTAGGTTGTAATTTCCATTGCATGTGTCAACGCCTTAAGACAATGTTGTGGTATTTTACTTTTCAAACTTAAATCAATGGATGATCTGCATGGTTTTATTTTCATATAGCTTTGTTATGATTAAGCTATGGTATTAAGAAGTCACACCAAATAAACCCACGCTTCCGCAAAGCCAGGGTGTGACATCTATAATAGTTGTTATATAAGTATCAAGGTGACTCCTTTGAAGACCTTGTATGGATGGAATGTTAAACATCTATTGTTGGGACAATAGATTGGTAAGCCCGCTTATCAGGATCTGAAAGATTCATTGGAAACAACGAATAAGATTATACAAATCCCTAATTATCTGTAAGTTGCCAGTATTAGGCAGAAAATCAAGAATTAATGAAAGTAGCAACCCTCCTAAATTCTTGTTAGGGAATAAGGTTCAACAATAGATATCACCCAGGAAGGGTGTGCCAAATTTATTAAATTATCAGGTTAGTTAAGCTCTGAAATATAAAGTCATTCGAAGGATTCGAATGTATCAAGATTAAATAGCTTACGAGCTAAGACCTAATTAAGGAGCTTGGTGGAACGCGCAATGTGACCCACACTAATGATTTAGCGACGTGTCACCAATAAGTCGAAAAGCACTATCACATAATGATATGCAGATCTATGATAGTATGAGCAACCTATGTCGATTAAGAATCGACAGGTTAAGGAGCTCCAAAAGAAAGTATGCACCTAATGTATAGGTCAACTGGGATACCCTTGGAGGCCCAAATATACCATGGAAGTTAAATCCATGATACGACAGAAAGTACTTCCTTTACTTTAAGCAAATATCGAGGTCGATATTTCTTTTAAGGGTGTGAGGATGTAACACCTCAAAAAATCACGTCTAATGAAGTATTGACACGTGTAATAAACCCAAATGAAGTCAAACGTTGAATTTAAGGGACTAATTTTTTGAAAAATCGAAAACTTTGATTATGAAAGGACTGGAAGTATTATCATACCTAAAATAAGTTTCTAAATAACCTTTTACGGTTTTATATTCACAAATGAGCCACTTGTTAATCAAGTGTAGCCGTTTATGTGATTAATTGAAAGTTTGCGCAATAAAGGGTTAAAAGCGTCAACATGTTAATTCTTACCTCTGAGTGACCTTTTAACAAACCGAGAGCCTCATGATATTTGATTATACTCTCGGGAATGTCAATCATTGGCCATCCAAGGCTTTTATGCCCAAAAGTGAAGTTACGCGCAACTTTTCAAGTATAAGGGACTAAAAGTGTCAATATGTTTAATTATACCTCTGAATGACCTTTTATCGAGCCCGAAGCATTATGATGTTTAATAATACTTTCAAGAATTCCTAATATGGATTATAGGAGGCTTCAATGATATTAAATGATGAGTTACGCAAGTTTGCGCATTAGAGGGACCTAAAGCGTCAAACTGCTAAAGTATACCGATTCGTATGTTATTTGACCTTCCAGAATATGACCATGAGATAAACATACCCTATTTATCCTTATTATAGCTTAGATATAGGCTTAGAGGTGTTTGGTGCGCAAAAATAAGCTTTTAAGTCATGCAGGGACTAAAAGTGTCAAAAACGCACAAGTTTGCGTTTACGCGCATATCTCACATTCTGAATATCCCCGGACACCCAAAAATTTATGTAAACACTAAAATATGTTATTTTAGTGTTTGTCTTGATAAAATTCCATTCGTCGCGTCAATTGGTTCGTTTTTCGCGTCCATCCGTGTTTCGTCGTAATTAACCGAACAACGTGACCGTACGCCCAAACGAACCGACATCCGGCATATTTTTGAGCATGTTTCATGTTCCCCATACTTAGGCATCATTTTAGAACCTTAAAAATGGTTTAACGGGCCTTAGATGAGTCGGAAATGGCATTTGGAAGTGCAGGGACTAAAACTGTCAACAAATGAAACTTTGTTTGGCTGATCATGTCCTTACGGACCTCAACACTATGGACCTTATGGTCCGTAAGCCAGTTCCCAGATGCAGAAACTCGTTTAAAATGGCTGTTCAGCCTTGCAAACGACTTATCTTGCCCCTTAACATCACCAAAGGCCGCCTAAACTGAATTTTAGACCTTAGGGACACTTATTACTGATCCATGATCATGTATAGCATGATTTGTCATCATCTAAATGAATCAAGAACACTATAAAAGGCCTTCATGGTTGCAACCATTTGATCACTCACTTCATCTGCTTTCTTGGAGCTTCCTGGAGCATAAGAGCATATCCAAGCCATCCCTAATAGTGCATTAGGCTTTGGTAAGTATGCTTAACCTTTCTTAGTTGAGTTTTTACTTAGTTTTAGCTTAAAGGTCAAACCGTCGTAATTAACGGTTGACTTAGCGATTAATCATTAATGGTCCAGTGATTAGTCGAATTGAAGGTAGTTATAAGTTGGTAATTATAAGGGCAATAAACCCTTAAAAGGGCACCCTCTGATTCCCGTTCTAACTAGATCAAATGTCGGGTCAAAGTTGTTTATAAAAAGTCAACAGGGTCCTAATTTGCGATTTAAAACATAATTAACAATGTAGAAGCTTTGCAACCTGTTTTATTACTCTTATAACTTAGTAATTAATGTAAGAACATGTCTAAGCATGTCTAAGCATGTTCGACCCGACAATTTTCTGTTTAGACCCGGTTCGGAACCGAAAGTCGCAAAACTTTGACTTTTGCTTTGACTTCAGTTCTGACCCGTTTTAGTAGAGTTTGGAAATGCCTTAGAGCTTCCTTAGGACCAGGTTACATGTTAGAATAACCCTCTGTGGTTGGATCGTTGATTGTCCGATTCGTTTACTCGTTTCCGTTAATTGCTTAAATGTTGACCAATATGCCCTTTTGACCATAAAACAAGAATTTTGGATATGTGAAAAGACAATAACCCTTGTTACTGATTTATAAACATGTCCCTAAAATTTTACATCAGTTGGAGGTCTAGATTAGGAGTTATGCTCATTAGCGTAATTATAACGCCTTTTAGTAATTAAAAGGCACAATTAGCATAAAGCCTATCTAAACCCAATTTTTGACACCAAACCTTTTACCCACTGATGTAATATAATATTTTGGGATTTTTAAAGATTTTTAATTATTTTTAACCTGCTCATAACCTAAGGTTATGGCATTAATTCGGTAAATACCGAATATACCCTTTTCGGTCATAAAATGAGTTTTACATAGTATTTTGACACCAATCCAATTGCTACTGATTTTATATAATAAATAAAGTATTTTGAACTTTATAACCTGATCAGAAAACTCAGATTTCCTGTATAGCCTGGAAATCGCTTAAAATGGCTTTTTAAGCGTATTAAACGCATAGTTTGGGTTTAAAACCATTTTATCACATAAGACTTATTACCAACTGATATGACCTATTAAAATAAGTTATTTTACTGATGTATTTGGACCCGGATCTCAGAACTTCATTTAAACTCTTTTACAACCTTTAAAATGACCAAAATACCCCTACGGGGCTTATTTTGAGATTTAACTCGTTTTGGGCATAATGGAAGGTATCCTACTGATATCACAACATATTTAAGGCATATTAACTTAGGAAACCTGTAATTGACTCTTTTGATTACTCGTTACGCACTTGTCGCGTTCGGATCGGCTTATGTGACTAGATTGCATATATTAGCCGAAACGAGTCAAACCTTATCATTTTTATCTCAAAATCCAGAAGGTGTTTAGATTACCCATATTACACAAGTATTCAAACTTGTCGAGTCTAAATCACATTCTATTCCGGTCTTCGCTTAATCATGCGTTTGAACCGTAAACCTTTCCTTAAAACTAACCGGTCTAAGTTACGACTTAAATAAGACCCGTTAGGAATCTAATAGGTTAATAAAACCTTCGTTCCAGATTAAGAGCCCCAGTAGAATTACTTGTGCTTGCTGATTAGAATATACGGCTGAGTATAAATTGCATTCGCTAGCTCAGGTAAATACTTTTAACTTATTTTCCCTTATACGGGCTTGGGATACGGTATTATAAAAATACCGCTTGGTCGGGTGTAGAAACCTTTTAATCGAAGATGATTAAATTGAATAATCCCGTTTTAATCTGTATTGATTGATAACAAATAACATTGGGGGTTAATGACCGTGTCCTGGATATCCTTGGCTCATTTAAAAAGTGAATGGTCATAACTTAAGCACAAGGTGTAGGCATAACACCTCCTGTTGCGTATGTAAAAGATATACTCACTCGTAAGGATGTCTTCTTGTGAGTTATATTTATGGTGTGTCGATTAATCTTGACCGGCTTGTATTGTATAATCACCGGCCCTAAATGTTGGACAAACATGTAAATCGGATACAAGATTTTTATTAATAAGATTGTCCCAAGTTATAAAAGATATTTTGTGCCTCGTGCATTCAAATCAATTTTCAAACTCTTTTCCAAAATGAGTCAGTTAATTGTATTTACCAGTGTAAACTGACGTATTTTCCAAAAAGGTTAAGTGACAGGTACTGAACGTAATTGGCTGGAAGCTCAGGGCGTTAATAAGGAATCTTGCAAGTTCTAGATGCCTGAAGTCTGTTGAACAGTTTTTCTTTTATTTGATCCGCCTGTGGATCCTTTACTTTCCGTTGTAATACTTTGATATTACTTTATATTCGGATTGTAATATATTTATCTTTTGCTTCCGCTGTGCATTTATATATTGTGTTGTTTGACTATGATGATATCAACTACGTCACGATACTCCCCTACCGGGCCCACCGGTGATACGTGGAAATATCGGGGTGTGACATAAAATGAACCAACATAAGAAAATTATAAAAAGGCATGACAAGCTTAGTTAAAATTTGATTATATATACTTGATCACATAAAAACCCATTCCCACAAAAGTGAGTTTTGAGCCTTTATTGAGCATACAAATATATATCTTTAAATTAAATGCTCATTTTTTGTTTCTTGTGTGAATAGCCGCTTGGTTCTTACAACTCTAGAACTTGCCACGACGATACATTCCTGATCCTTACCAACTTAAACCCGAGTAAGTAAATGATGGAGGCATTAGGACTAACCCTTTTTATTTCTACACCATTATTTTTTTTTACCACCTACCCAAAATCCCCCTAGTTAACCCCTTTGAGCCTAAACCTTTTTATTTCTTAACCCAAACCAAACACCCTTTCACCCACCAAAACCTTTTTATTTTTAACCATTTGTTTTAGTAACAAGCCCGATTTCTCGTATGACTTTCAAAAAAAAATTATGATGAAGCAAAAGAAATAAACAAACAAGTTGATCAAAAATAACTTTGTTTGAATAATAGCTTCATCAAAATAAAAAAATTGCAAAAAATAAAAAGTCTTACGAAAAACCGATGCTTTTTACGCTTTTCGCCCTTTTCTACTAACCACTAACCCAACCACCTACCTTTAACCCAAGCCTAACCCTTCACCCAAAAGTCCTCTTGATATTTACAAAGGCATATAGTTAAAAAGGAGGAGGATTGATCGCTTGGCAAGCCTATGGTAGGAGTAAGTTCCAGGCCGCTCTCGAGTGATTCACTAAAATACATCTTCGGCCGAGTGTAGAGTGATCCCCCGTGAGGTATATGAACTTGTATATAAATAAAATTTTAAAGAGGCATGTTATGCCCTAATAAGTAATTCATCTTATGAAAAGTTTTAAATAAATCATGACGAATAGGATTGTAAATAAATAAAAATAAAACGTAATAAAGAATCTTGGAAATCCCGACACTCTATGACAAGCCCAAAAACCATCTCTTCTACCCATTCCATTTGGGAGAGTAAAGCCACATTATAAAGAGTTTTGCTTGAGGACAAGCAAAGATTCAAGTGTGGGGGTATTTGACGTGTGCAAAATGCAACATATAAATTACATCAATTGTGGCATAAAACTAACCCTTTTTTTAATACTAATGTTGGAAAAAGTGTGTTTTGGTCTTCCTTTTGTATTTTCAGGATTAAATGAGCTCAAATTAACAAAAGAAGCAAAAAGGCAACTAAATCTAACATAAATACAAGAAAAGGAACAAACGTGGCATGCCCGACCTCCCCGAAAGCATCTTCCCAAGCAAAACAAGAAAACAGAAGGCTCAGCGGACACGGGGCCGTGGTCAACTATAAGATTCGTAGAATCCAAGCAAATCTTGATAGTACAGATATGCTTCTGCACACGGGGTCGTGCCCAGCGGACACGGGGCCATGGTCAACTAATAAAGACAAGAGCAATTAATGAAGACAGAGAAAAGGATGGACACGGGGCCGTGCCCACTGGACACGGGGTCGTGCCCGAGCTTCTGTTCAGCCTATAAATAGGAGTGCTTGGCTCAAGCTCAAACCATCCCTTGGCACACCACCTCTCTCACACTTCACCCACCACCCATCACCATCACAACACCATCATCCACCACCATCATCCATTGTCCATCATAGAGTGTGTGAGTCGTCTCGGGATGCAAGATTGATCGTAAGAGTTTTTGACAATCAAGGCCATGTTTGCCTAAGTCTCTTACATCACTTGGTGAAGACAAAGTGTCTAGTGTAATACTTTTTATTTTTAATCTTTTCGCACTTTTTAATTGGTTATGTATTAATGACTTTAATAACTAGTTTCTTATGTTGAAGGTGATTTTTCCTTATCGTTTGTCCGTGGTGTCTTGGCATTATTTTACTGTCTATATAAAATAAAAGATTTTCACCATTCATATCTCCACGGTCTATATGGAGGTATGTTGGCTACCTGGTCGGGGGTTAAGGGAACGGTTTGGTAAGAGTCTTGCCATTGTTCAGTGTATAGATCCTGCAAAGGACCTGGGTCAAATTTAGTAGGACCTCCTTCAATACTTAACGGTATTGGATGGCGGGGGTCCAAACTCTTTGATCCCCTCATAAGTTAAACTACTATTAAAACTTTAACCCGGCTACTTAGGACTGTATCCCTGCTGACTCAGACTACTTAGCCGAGGGTAACGTCGCCTTCAAAAGAGGGGCCTACCACATTATGCATTAATAACTTAATTAATTATCTTTCAATAATCCGACCCTTTAGGATTGTATCATTGCTGACTCAAACTACTGGGTTGAGGGTAACGTCACCTCCAAAAGAGGGGCCTACTACAATAACTAAGATAATCTCTTAAATGGTGCAAAAGTGCGGAAATAATCAAAGGTTACACTAAACACGAGTCGGAGCCAAGTGATTCATCTTGTCTATCTGTTTTTCTTTTATTTTTATTTTTCCGCATTTTAGTTAGTTTCTATTTTCTTAGTTTAAAACTTTTTTCTAAACTTTTTATTTGATTAGACGTTGAGGATAAACCGGTACTAAAAGCTCTTGTGTCCTTGGACGACCTCGGTATCTTACCAACACTATACTACGCTCACGATGGGTGCACTTGCCCATATGTGTGTTTAGTGTTAGTAAATATCGTGTTTTATAAATTTAAAACTTGGCTAAAGAAAGTGTAAAAGGGCTTAAAATATACTTAAACTTATATACACACTTCACACGCATCAACTTCTACAACCATCATACAAATACAAAACCAATGAAATCTTGTGTTTTGTACTTGGAATTTGTATAAATACATGAGACATTTGCACATGTCAATTCTTGTTCGATTTCAAGCTTTAAATCGCTTTCTTGAAAGTTATACGCAAACGGATGCGTAAACGTAATCAGTTTAACGCGACAAACACTCTGGAGCAGTGATATAGGCTTAACATACCTTCAATAACCTTTACATAACTTAGAAATAAGTTTTGGAGGGTTTGGTGTGCCAAAAACAAGTTTATTCGATCGCATGGACTATTTACGACAAACTGCGAAAGTATGTCGATTCGTATAGAAACGAACATTCCGGAACTTTATCATAAGCTAAACATACCCTAAATATCCCTTACATAGCTTAGAAATAGGCTTTGAGGGGTTCGTTATGCGAAAAAAGTGCTTATTTGATTAATATGGACTAAAAGCGTCAAAAATTGCATAAGTTTGCATTTACGCGCATATCTTATGTTCTGAACATATCCGGACATCCAAAAATTTTTGTAATCATTAAAATATTTTATTTTAGTGATTGGAATGCATAAATACCATTCGTCGCGTAATTTGGATCGTTTTCGCGTCCGTTCGAGTTTTCGGCGTAATTAACCGAATAACGCAACCGTACGACCAAACGAACCGACATCTGAGATGTTTTCAAGCATATTTTATGTTCCCTATGCTTTAACTTCATTGTAGAGCCTTGAAATGGGGTTAACGGGGCTTAAACGTGTCAAAAACCAAGTTTTTAGCTTGTAGGGACCAAAACTGCCAAAAACTGAAAACTTTCAGCCTGACCTGCCAGGAGTGTCACGACAGAAACACTGTCACCTTATGCATGTCGCCTGAGAGTGCACTGTGCAGAATTCCAGTTTCAGCAAACAACAGTTGTTCCTTGGGTTTTAGGCATGGTTTTTCAATACTTTGGGCTGGTATTTGGACTCCCCTAGTATTCTAAACTATGTGCCACAAGTGTATGGCCATGATCAAGTCTCAAAACACTTGGAATGATCTCAATGGTTCTTGAATTTCTATATAAACCCAAGAATTCTCAAACCCAACTTGCTCACTTCTGAATTTCCTTCTCAATTCTGCTCATTGAAGCTATCCCTCTGGTTGAAGGCTTCAAATCTTTAGTTTTCTTTGATCTTGATCCAAGCTTGGACCCTTTGTAAGTTTCCTTCATGCTTGGTTATGCATTTCAAGTATGAAAGTCAAACAGTGTTTGACTTTCTGCTTTGACCATGATTTGGTCAACACAAAGTTCGTTTAAACTTTGCAACGTGAACGTAATCACGATGGTTATAGTCCCTTGTGACTATACCTACTAATTACCACGTCGATTAGTCGAAGTAACGAGTCAAAGTTTTGGTCAAAATGCGTATTTATGTGTATTTTGCAACGAATCTATTTTCGGGTATCAAAACACTTTGTTTTGATATCAAGCCTGTTTTCTAACTTAGTTAAACATGTTTTAACATGTTTAACTCGTCACTTTTGGTCTAGTGGTTGTTTAGGGTCGTAAGTCAAGCGGTCTTGACAACCGCTTAGACTTTCGAACCCGACCCGTTTGGTCGATCATTAGGATCCGACCAAGCATATTTTGTGACCATAGTTGTATAGGGAATAACCTTCTGAGGTTATACCTTATGGTCACTTAGTCTAATTAGTTGTATGATAAGTAGTTTATATGCCTTAGGAAAATGACCAAAATGCCCTTTTCATGCATAATTTGAATTTAAGCATATGTAACTTAAATTTTGTCACTTAAACTGATTATGCAACATATTTAAACATATTAAGGCATATAATACTTGTTATAGGACTAGTTAGGAGTCTCAAACGCGCATTCGCGCGAACGAATATTAAGGCATATAATACTTATTATAGGACTAGTTAGGCGTCTCGAACACGCATTCGCGCGAACGACGCGTTAACGTAGCGTATACTACCTTAACGGGTCGTAACAGGTCGTAAGCACTTAGGATAGGTTCCGATTTAGAATGTAGGCTTTGTTAAACCATATCACATGAGTTCCAATACTCATCTGGTTTACGAGACCTCATTCTACCCGATCTCCCGATTTAGGTGTCGATTTATTAACATAGCGATCCGATTACTAGGTACCACTTGATTTCCTTGGTTTGCCCGAGCTTTATTAAGTTCATTTAATCGAGGATACTTTGCAATTCAATGTGAGTACATAGTTTGTCACACCCCGAAATTATCCGAGCTGGCGTGACCGGACTGGTATCTTCATTGCACAGCGGAAGCAAATAAGCTAAGTCTTTTAGAAAATGAACGCCACTAAGTACTCGACTCCACATGGTTCTCCTATTCCAACCGTGCCTTAACTTTTGAAATGCAACCTGAGAAAGAAACTTGCGAAAAATCAACATAAAGTTGAGCGAATTCATAGTTTGTTTGTAAAAGATTTGAAATAAATCTTTTTGAATGACCGGTTTTTGTTGTATTGTTGAGAAAACGAATTTAAAATCATTTTCTTGTCAAGTTATATGGAAACTTTGTATGAAAACATGGTAAGTATCTTGTATAACGTATCTGTAACTGAGTACTATGAATGTTTGTATGTAACTTGTAAAATGTATCTGTACTGAGTACTATGAATGCTTATATGTATCACGTAGAACGTATCTATAACTGAATACTATGAATGTTTGAGATCGCTAGTGGTTTGCAAGGCCACTAACATGTGTCACGACATAGGAAGCCACCAAACCTAGGCATTTTTGTCGACTTTGACTGAGACACAGAAGCACTCATTGGTAGAAGTAAGCCAAGAGTGGGGTTGCCTGAAACCTATTAGATCTAACCTTTTGTTCCGTCGTCTGAATGTATACGTTGATTAATGGTGCTTATGGTACCCTATTCGGGACATGATCTAGAATGTTTTTCCTTAGTTTTTCGTACCACTTTGTACTTGTATTTTTCTGAATTTTGGGAACTAGAATGCATGTGTATGTACTTTTCAAAGAATACTCTTGCTTGAAAAACCGGTATAGAACATAAGCTTTTTCGTAAACCATTTATGTCTGTTAAAACTTGTTTGTAAAATGGTTTAGAAATATGTAATTCATGTTTATTGAAAACCTTGAATGTTTTGAAAAATGTGCATGTCTTTCCACCCCGAAAACTTTTAAAAAAATGTAAACCTGTAAAAAGGTGGGGTTATGAACTCACCTGAATATTCCTGTGCAAAGCTAGCTATATACGACTTCGTGATGTCGTTTCCAAGACGTGACTCGCTATCGTGCATTCTACAATATTCCTAACACGGAATATCTTATAAGTTTCTAATCAAAAGCAGTAACTAAACTACGTGTTACCGAGCTCTACCGAATCGTTAACTGAACGATTCGACGATAAGTTGTTAACTTAATAGAAAAGATTAAGTTAAACTTTATCGCCCTGAGAAGTCGTTTGTATATATAGGAATATTCGTACGAAGGTAATATATAATAAACTTGTATTATATATATTGCGTCTTGGATATATTTGCCATAATATACGTATATGCCGTTTCGGCATTTGTAATAAATATAAAAAGTTATATTTATTTTGCGAAAGTATCACCGAGTTGTTTGAAATTTGAAATAAATAATAACTATATTTATTTTTATAAAAGCATTCGTATTGTTTAATACTTGAAATAAATATACAAACTATATTTATTTTGTAAAAACGAATTCATGTTGTACTATGTTTGAAATAAATAGATAAGTTATATCTATTTTATAAAAGAATTGTCGTTTTTGTTTGACGTTCGAAATAAATATAATAACTATATTTATTTGTTGTCGAAATAATTTCCGTATCGTTGTTTTCGTAAGTTGTAAGTTGTTGTCGAAACAAACTTTATATTTGTATCTCGTTTTATAAAAGTCGCTTTATATCAATAATTGTCGTTTTCCAAAAAAAACATGTTTTGTTTTATAATAAAACTCGTTTTATTTTACGGGTTTTCTCGAAAAACGGGCAGAGTTTCCTCTGTTTTTGGACGGCCCCGACAACACAAGTTGTCGTTATGTTTTCAAAATTCAACAAGTTTTCAAACAATATATTTATAATTCAATCAATATATATGTAGCGTTTGTCAACTAAATCAAAACGTATACTATAATCAATTTGGGTTTGAGCTCGTTTGTCACGTACGATTAAACTATAAAAATAACAAAATAAATGTGCCGTTAATTTTTACTAAGTCTTCGCGTCGAAATATCGAGCCGCTTGACCGAGTTGACTCGGTTTGACCGAGTCGCGAACCCGAACCATTCTGTTGACTACTTTGACCCGTTGACCGAGTTGTTGACTTTGACTGAATCTGACCCGAAGTGCGGCTGGCCCGAAGAACCCGAACTGACCCGAGACTCCCGCACAGAACCTGAAACACCGTGAATCTGGAAATGAACCTATACCCGAACCGGACTCGTGTCGAGCCTCAAAATAACACCTCCACTGTCGCGACGTTGGTCGGCCACCGTCACACCGCCGTGTGCGGCGCTTGTCGTCGGGACTGGTGGTTGTCACCACCATCATCTAGCATCATCATAATTGTCGTCTCTTGCTGCCTGAACCAAAACGAGACCACAACAGTGCTTGGAACAAAACTTGAACTAGAACAAATCTTGAACCACTTACTTGAAACCTGTTGGACCACTCACCACCGTCACGCCGCCACTGTTGCCGCCGTGAGCGGCGGCGCCGCTTCTTCTCTGCCGTCTTCCCTCTCTCTCTTCTCGTTGCTTCTCTCTCTCTGTCTCCTGCTTCGTAACCGCCGCCATACGCCGCCGCGAGCCCATCTCTCTCTCTCTGTTTTTCTGATTTCCGTCGCTGGACACGAGGTAGTCGAAGGGTGTTTGGCTGTGGATGTTGTGGTCATCGGAGAACCGAGAAGGAGGGAAGGGGGTGTCGCCGGCTGGACAACCACCGCCGGCCGGTTAACCGGCGCCGGCTCCCATCGGTTGCCAATCTTGTTATCGAGAGGGAGAGATGAGGGAGTGAGAGATGTCTTGTGTTGGATTTGGGTTATGTTTGTGTGTGTATTGTTTGTCTGGATATATGACCGAGAGAGAGATGAGAGGCAATGAATGTGTTTTAGGGTTTTGAGAGGTAGGAGATGAAGATGTCTGATGTTTTTGTTTTGTGTGTGCAATGTATGGAGGGTGTATGTGTTTTATAGGATCTAATTGAGATCTTGTAGAGATTTCAAAATCTTGAGTAGATTTTATTTAGATTTTGTATATCTTGCATAGATTTTATAAAGATCCTATAGAGATTTTATAAGATCTTGTAGGATCTTGTACAGATTATGTAGGAAAACCACTAATATATTACGTGCAGGTTTAGGCTTGTGGGTTTTGGGCTTAGGCCCGGGGCCCACAAGCCCATCTCATGTGTGAGTGGCCCGTAATTCCTACGAGACCCGATATCGTAGCCCAAACTCCTTAGAATAAAATATTCGTGTAACATCCATGTTTGGCGGCGTTGTCAGTATTTCGTACGGTTTCAGTTCGTTGTCGCGTAATATTCAGCAGGTTTCCCGTAAATCACCATACGCGCACTGTACAGTCGAATAAACGTTCCTGGGCACTCAAAGGCCTAATTAAGTTAATTTGCGCTGTAAACACTATTTATTATTGCGTTAATCACCTGTTAATCATGTAATTAAGAGCTGTAAATCACCGGTTATCACATTCTCCCCCTGTTAATAAAATTTCGTCCTCGAAATTTAGACTACGTTAACTCCTTAGAGCTACGTTATGCGTAAGTAAATACGAATAATATCAAAGGAAACGAGACATACTGATACAGTCACCAGTGTGACCAAGTTAACAGGGGTCCAATAAAAGAGGAATTTCGACCAAAAGAATTCCAAATGGACGTTTACAATATGCAATTGAATGTTAGAAACAATAACATTCGCTAGGAGAAGCTTAGAATCAACAAGCCCAAACGAAATAGTTTTGCATGAAATGCTCAATCATGATCAGCCCAAGCTGCAAGTTCTACTGACGCCACAAAGTGTCGTAGTGAATGAAACAATTCAATAATAGCGGTGATTGAACAAGTATCACCTGTGTTTTGTATCAAATGCTCAATCATATTTAGCCCAAGCTACAAGTTTATACTGACACCACAAGGTGTCGGAATCAACAAACAATTTTATGGAGTCGAATGCCAAACAAGTTTACTACGACTCGAGACAAATGAAATGCTCGTTAAAAATCGATTTGAATATGATGCTCCCAATACATCATATAACGCTTTGAATTGAATATGTGTAATGGACAGGTTCAAACAATTGAATTTGATTTCGGCGCAAGCCGACAATAAATACATGTATCAACAAGAAAACTTTCGGCATGGCCTCAAAGAAATACCATGTATGTAACTTGAAAGAGAAAAGAATTTTCAAGAAAATGTGTTGACTTGATAACAAAGGAGCCAACAATTACAATAATGTAGGTCTTTCGAATCACAAATCAATAATTAGATTTAGCAAAACAATATTTGGACTTTGATTAAACGCTTATTTGAAACGAAACCACATGCGTAACAAACGATGCATGCGTAATATATGAATATTCAAGAACCGAAGCAAATGAATATTCGCTATACTGAAAGAAATGATCGTGACACAATGACCATTAAGAGGAGTAGAGATACGAAAATCTACTTAGTAAATGTGAAAGTCGAAATTTCAATAAAAGAAATTTAAGGACTTTACCTGGGGTTGCATGTGATAACCGGTTGTTAGGTAACATTACCATGGAATGTAGAACATGGTGTATTCGTCATTAATGCGATAGGGGGAATGCGGAGACATACGTCTTCTCCTTGGAATGATTCGTGTCATTGCAGGACCGCGCGCCAAACCGCCGCTTCCTGATTGATAGTTTTCGTACTGACAGAATTTGTATCGGCGCTGAAATGCTCCATCTTGTCTTCTCAAAGACCGTGCCTCGTAAGTCGTATGTAACATACTTCAACCTCCGTTGATGTATAGTTGCGTTTCGTGAAGTTTGCACGCCCATGCTTTGTTTTGCGTAGGTTACCTGATCGGTTAACTAAAATAGCAAAGACGACATAATAATGGCGTTTGTCCGAGTTAATAAACGAGGTTCCTACGTGATGACCTTTAATGAACTTCAACATGAGTTTTCGAAGGTCTTAAATGCATGTTTCCTAAACTCTCAGGGTTTTATGTACTGTATGTAATTGTTTTTGTGTTCCATGTGTATAACACCACAATAGCGTATGTTTGAAAACAAAATCTTGACTGTTTGTTTTTCGGCAACGGTTGGAGACCATATTCGAGTACTATGCGTTCTGTATGCATTCAGGTTTTAATATTCTAAGTTCCCAGAGGATGGTGAGGTTAGAGCCTAGGTATCTCTACAGAAACCTAATTCGCTGTAACCTATAGCTCTGATACCAATCTGTCACACCCCGAAATTATCAGAGCTGGCGTGACCGGACTGGTATCTTCATTGCACAGCGGAAGCAAATAAGCTAAGTCTTTTAGAAAATGAACGCCACTAAGTACTCGACTCCACATGGTTCTCCTATTCCAACCGTGCCTTAACTTTTGAAATGCAACCTGAGAAAGAAACATGCGAAAAATCAACATAAAGTTGAGCGAGTTCATAGTTTGTTTGTAAAAGATTTGAAATAAATCTTTTTGAATGACCGGTTTTTGTTGTATTGTTAAGAAAACGAATTTAAAATCATTTTCTTGTCAAGTTATATGGAAACTTTGTATGAAAACATGGTAAGTATCTTGTATAACGTATCTGTAACTGAGTACTATGAATGTTTGTATGTAACTTGTAAAACGTATCTGTACTGAGTACTATGAATGCTTGTATGTATCATGTAGAATGTATCTGTAACTGAATACTATGAATGTTTGAGATCGCTAACGCAAGGCCACTAACATGTGTCACGACATAGGAAACCACCAAACCTAGGCATTTTTGTCGACTTTGACTGAGACACAGAAGCACTCATTGGTAGAAGTAGGCCAAGAGTGGGGTTGCCTGCCATTAGATCTAACCTTTTGTTCCGCCGTCTGAATGTATACGTTGATTAATGGTGCTTATGGTACCCTATTCGGGACATGATCTAGAATGTTTTTCCTTAGTTTTTCGTACCTCTTTGTACTTGTATTTTTCTGAATTTTGGGAACTAGAATGCATGTATATGTACTTTTCGAAGAATACTCTTGCTTGAAAAACCGGTATAGAACATAAGCTTTTTCGTAAACCATTTATGTCTGTTAAAACTTGTTTGTAAAATGGTTTAGAAATATGTAATTCATGTTTATTGAAAACCTTGAATGTTTTGCAAAATGTGCATGTCTTTCCACCCCGAAAACATCTAGAAAAATGTAAAACTGTAAAAAGGTGGGGTTATGAACTCACCTGAATATTCCTGTGCAAAGCTAGCTATATACGACTTAGTGATGTCGTTTCCAAGACGTGACTCGCTATCGTGCATTCTACAATTCTTCCTAACACGGAATATCTTATAAGTTTCTAATCAAAAGCGGTAACTAAACTACGTGTTACCGAGCTCTACCGAATCGTTAACTGAACGATTCGACGATAAGTTGTTAACTTAATAAAAATGATTAAGTTAAACTTTGTCGCCCTGAGAAGTCGTTTGTATATATAGGAATATTCGTACGAAGGTAATATATAATAAACTTGTATTATATATATTGCGTCTTGGATATATTTGCCATAATATACGTATATGCCGTTTCGGCGTTTGTAATAAATATAAAAAGTTATATTTATTTTGCGAAAGTATCACCGAGTTGTTTGAAGTTTGAAATAAATAATAACTATATTTATTTTTATAAAAGCATTCGTATTGTTTAATACTTGAAATAAATATACAAACTATATTTATTTTGTAAAAACGAATTCATGTTGTACGATGTTTGAAATAAATAGATAAGTTATATCTATTTTATAAAAGAATCATCGTTTTTGTTTGACGTTCGAAAAAAATATAATAACTATATTTATTTGTTGTCGAAATAATTTCCGTATCGTTGTTTTCGTAAGTTATAAGTTGTTGTCGAAAGAAACTTTATATTTGTATCTCGTTTTATAAAAGTCTCTTTATACCAATAATTGTCGTTTTCTAAAAAAAACATGTTTTGTTTTATAATAAAACTCGTTTTATTTTACGGGTTTTCTCGAAAAACGGGCAGAGTTTCCTCTGTTTTTGGACGGCCCCGACAACACAAGTTGTCGTTATGTTTTCAAAATTCAACAAGTTTTCAAACAATATATTTATAATTCAATCAATATATATGTAACGTTTGTCAACTAAATCAAAACGTATACTATAATCAATTTGGGTTCGAGCTCGTTTGTCACGTACGATTAACCTATAAAAATAACAAAATAAATGTGCCATTAATTTTTACCAAGTCTTTGCGTCGAAATATCGAGCCGCTTGACTGAGTTGACTCGGTTTGACCGAGTCGCGAACCCGAACCATTCTGTTGACTGCTTTGACCCGTTGACCGAGTTGTTGACTTTGACTGAATCTGACCCGAAGTGCGGCTGGCCCGAAGAACCCGAACTGACCCGAGACTCCCGCACAGAACCTGAAACACCATGAATCTGGAAATGAACCTATACCCGAACCGGACTCGTGTCGAGCCTCAAAATAACACCTCCACTGTCGCGACGTTGGTCGGCCACCGTCACACCGCCGTGTGCAGCGTTTGTCGTCGGGACTGGTGGTTGTCACCACCATCACCTAGCATCATCATAATTGCCGTATCTTGCTGCCTGAACCAAAACGAGACCACAACAGTGCTTGGAACAAAACTTGAACTAAAACGGATCTTGAACCACTTACCTGAAACCCGTTGGACCACTCACCACCGTCACGCCGCCACTGCTGCCGCCGTGAGCGGCGGCGCCGCTTCTTCTCTGCCGTCTTCCCTCTCTCTCTTCTTGTTGCTTCTCTCTCTCTGTCTCCTGCTTCGTAACCGCCGCCATACGCCGCCGCGAGCCCATCTCTCTCTCTGTGTGTTTTTCTGATTTCCATCGCCGGACACGAGGTAGTTGAAGGGTGTTTGGCTGTGGATGTTGTGGTCATCGGAGAACCGAGAAGGAGGGAAGGGGGGTGTCGCAGGCTGGACAACCACCGCCGGCCGGTTAACTGGCGCCGGCTCACATCGGTTGCCGATCTTGTTATCGAGAGGGAGAGATGAGGGAGTGAGAGATGTCTTGTGTTGGATTTGGGTTATGTTTGTGTGAGTATTGTTTGTCTGGATATATGACTGAGAGAGAGATGGGAGGCAATGAATGTGTTTTAGGGTTTTGAGAGGTAGGAGATGAAGATGTCTGATGTTTTTGTTTTGTGTGTGCAATGTATGGAGGGTGTATGTGTTTTATAGGATCTAATTGAGATCTTGTAGAGATTTCAAAATCTTGAGTGGATTTTATTTAGATTTTGTATATCTTGCATAGATTTTATAAAGATCCTATAGAGATTTTATAAGATCTTGTAGGATCTTGTACAGATTATGTAGGAAAACCGCTAATATATTACGTGCAGGTTTAGGCTTGTGGGTCTTGGGCTTGGGCCCGGGGCCCACAAGCCCATCTCATGTGTAAGTGGCCCGTAATTCCTACGAGACCCGATATCGTAGCCCCAAACTCCATAGAATAAAATATTCGTGTAACATCCATGTTTGTCGGCGTTGTCAGTATTTCATACGGTTTCAGTTTGTTGTCGCGTAATATTCAGCAGGTTTCCCGTAAATCACCATACGCGCACTGTACAGTCGAATAAACGTTCCTGGGCACTCCAAAGGCCTAATTAAGTTAATTTGCGCTGTAAACACTATTTATTATTGCGTTAATCACCTGTTAATCATGTAATTAAGAGCTGTAAATCACCGGTTGTCACATAGTTCCCCTCTTTTACAGCTTTCAATTGTTTTGGGGTCATTCATATGTGCTAAACGATTTCGAGTTTTTCTAAAACGAATGTTATGGTTTATATTAAACACAACGATTTAAATTATATGAACAAACTTGTTGGGGCGTTGGTCTAAAGACAATTGAATGACATTCGTTAACTATTTTTAAGCCGACCAGTAGTACGTTATGGTACCATAGGGTATTATGATACCATAGGATCTGACAAATCCCGTTATCGGACTTTCACCATGGTTATGGGGGTAATGTAGGTAACGACAGAACCGGATGATTGTTAACTTACCCTTTGGTGGTTTGTTAATGCGAGTTGAACGATTAGGAGGAGTCACACAGGTTTGAATGTATTCAATAAAACGACCAAAAGTTAGTTTTCACAATTTAAACACGAACCACTGGAACTATCTGAACTATGTGAACCACTGGAACTATCTGAACTATGTGAACGATTTGAACTATTGAACCATTGGAACTATTTGATCTATGTGAACTATTTGAACTATTGAACCATTAGAACTATTTGATCTATTTGAACTATTTGGAACGATTGGAACTATTTGAACTATTGAACGATTGGGTTATGGTAAGTGATTAGGTAACAGGGCGGGTGTAATGTGATAAAAGCATGGTGGATACGCCGCTGGTACTTCCTATATATAAGTGCTTTTAACACTTTACATGTCGTTGCGTTATCTAGATCACTTGGACAAATGTTTTCAAAACGAAGTTACACTACCAGGTTTACTTAAAGATATAAACCATACAATGATTACTTTCAACGACGACTTACTACTTGGTTTACAAAGACAAATGCTTTCAGTTAAGATTCATGGCTACAATGGTTTTGGTTTACACATATATCAACTTGTAAAAGTTGATAGAAACATAATGCAGTATCAAACTCTTTTGTTTTCAAGGTACACACTCGAAAACTTTCGTAGTTGAACGAGGTATTGCAATATGAACTCAAGGCCATGAATCTGACACACTCACAAAACCTATGTACTCGCCGACATTTTTATGCTGACGTTTTTTCACATATGTTTCAGGTACCGTAGTTTGATGATGTTTGATGATGATTATGACGCATGCTCACACAGGGATGGACGAGGCCTTAGTGACTTAATAACAATAAAGGACATTATGTTCAGATTTTGTTTTAATATTCGAGACAATGTAATAAACTTAATTCAATAAATCGAAACTTCAATCCATGTGTTGTGAAACAATGATTCTGTTGCGACACTCCCTGACGTTTCCACCGCGGTTTGTTGTTTTAACGCGGTCGGGGTGTGACATGAATCTTGCACTAAAGACTTCCAATTGTTCTCATCTGAGAGAAAAGTGAAGAAATCATTTTAAGATGATAGTAGAAGAGGGAACACGTTGCAAGACACATGGATGGTAAGAGGGAAAAAGAGGAAAACGTACGAGGGATGTAATGTGAAAATTGCACCAACTTTGTGCTTTAAGTTTATAGGGTAATATGCTATGAACAATTTCATAACGACGGTAGATGATCGAAAGATGACAGAAGAATAACATAAGAGAAAAGGAAAAACTCAATTCATTCGATGATTCCATCTGTTACAACTAGGGGTGTTCAAAAAAATCCGTATCCGATATATCCGAAAACCGGTATCTGAAATATCCAAAATTTCGGATATCTGAAAATTCGGATATCCGAAAATTCGGATATCCGAAAACCGGATATCCGAAAATCGGATAATCCGAAGTTTCGGATATCCGAAAATTCGGATATCCGAAAATCGGATAATCCGAAGTTTCGGATTCGGATGTGAGTTTTTAAAAATTTTGGATAATCGAATTATCCGATATCCGAAAACATAAAACATAAAAATAAAAAATAAATATTATATTGTATAATATTGGGTTTTCAATCCATTTTCCATCATCTTTTCTCCTGATTCTACCCTCTTCTCATCCATTCCAAGAAATTAGGGCTCAACCGCCACTCCCTCATACTGTTCTTATGAGTTGCTTACCACGCCGCCGGTTGGCATCTCCTCACCGTCATCATCTTTCATTCTTCCCGTTGCTCGTATTCATCTTCTGTTCTTTGATAGACCATATAATTAAGTTAGAGACTAGTTTTATATATCATTATATTTAGTGGTACTATAGTGTATCTTTATGTTCTATATATATGACATTCCTGTAATCATTATTTCAAATCAATAATACAATCTGTAGATGTTTTGGATTTGGTTTATTGTGATGTTTGGGGTCCCGCACCCTCTATTTCCTTTAATGGTTGTCGCTTTTTCTTATTATGTGTTGACCATCATTCACGCTATATGTGGTTTTACCCTATAAGGAATAAATCTGATGTTTTCTCTGTTTTTGAATTGTTTGTTAAAATGGTTGAAAGACAATTCAATACTAAACTTAAAAGAGTTCAATCTGATTGGGGTGGTGAATTTCGTAATCTTGCTTCGTTTCTAACATCTCTTGGCATAATCCACCAACGTTCGTGTCCACATACGAGTGAACAAAATGGTGTTGTCGAACTCCGACATCTCCATATTGTTGAAACTGGCTTGGTGCTTCTTGCTCACTCTCATGCCCCTCAACGTTTTTGGGAGTTTGCCTTTGAAACCGCGGTTTACCTAATAAATCGCATGCCCTCAAGAATCAACTCAAACAAATCACCTTTCCAACACTTATTCAACCGACCACCTGATTACTCATTTTTACGAGTCTTTGGGTGTGAATGCTTCCCTTTCCTACGCCCGTATAATCATCATAAAATGGACTTCTGGTCCACCCCATGTGTTTTTCTAGGCTACAGCTCAGTTCATCATAGGCATCGCTGCCTAGATTTAAAATCTGACCGGATTACATTGCTCGTCATGTTCGCTTCAACGAACTCATTTTTCCATTCAAACAACCACTCACACCCACATCCCCTACACAATCATCTTCGTACTATTCTTCCTACCCCATACCATCAGCCTGTCCTTCCACTTCTACTTCCCAGCCTTCAACCGAACCTCACAGAGCTGAAACACAGCCTTCGGACCACCATCAAACCCATAACCAACAACCCTCGAACTTGTCCCACACAACAGGCCATGAACCCACTCATTCCAGCCCTGAACCGACCCTTTCCAGCCCTCCTTTCAGCCCTGAAACAACCTGTTCCACCTCAATCCCTACTACCTCACAGTCCTCAGCTCACATTTCCTCTTCACCACCACGTACCCGTCCGCATAATCTTCGCCAAAATCCTAAGCCAACAATTCGGTATGATCCTTCAGCTTACCAGGTCTCTACAAATTCTTCCGAGTCTATTGAACCTTCCTCTTTTACTATCGCCAACAAATCACCGGAATGGCGCCAGGCCATGGCTGAAGAGTTTGATGCTCTTGTTCGGAACGGGACATGGTCTCTTGTTCCCCGTGTTGCGAATACTAATGTTATTGATTCAAAATGGGTTTACAGGATCAAAAAGGACGCACATGGAAAGGTCACTCGTTACAAAGCAAGACTCGTTGCCAAAGGTTTTAACCAAAACCCGGTGTTGATTACCAAGAGACCTTCAGTCCTGTTGTTAAAGCAACAACGATACGGGTTCTATTGTCTCTTGCTGTGACAAATCAGTGGTCTCTCAGACAATTAGACGTTCAAAATGCCTTCCTTCACGGTGACCTAAAGGAAACTGTCTACCTACAACAACCACAGGGGTTTGTTGATAATTCTAAACCCGATCATGTTTGCTTACTACATAAATCTCTTTATGGCCTGAAACAGGCACCACGAGCATGGTTTGAAGGTCTTAGCAGCACCCTGCATCATATGGGCTTTACCGGTTCTAAAACGGATCCTGCGATATCTCAAAGGTACCTCTCATTTTGGTCTGTTTATTCGTCATGCCTCTGCCTCTACTCTTCATACCTTTACTGACGTCAACTGGAACACCACTTTGCGAACTTTTTCTGATGCTGATTGGGCCGGCTGTCCAGATGATCGCCGGTCCACCGGGGGGTTTGCCATATACTTAGGCTCTAATCTTATATCATGGAATGATCGAAAACAGCGTGCGGTGTCACGTTCTTCTACTAAATCTGAATATAAAGCTCTAGCCGACACTGTTGCTGAATTAACATAGCTAGAGGCCCTTCTACATGAGCTCGGTATCATCTCTAAGATTACACCTACACTCTGGTGTGATAATCTAGGTGCCACGTATTTGTTCGCTAATCCTGTGTTCCATGCTCGCACAAAACATGTTGAGTGTGGTTATCACTTTGTTCGCGATAAAGTTCCTCAGGGAAAACTTCAGATCAAGTTTATCTCCACACATGATCAAATAGCTGACGTTTTCACCAAGCCGCTACCGTCTCAAAGGTTTCTAATGCTGAGGTCTAAGTTGCAGGTCGTTCCCCGCCCTCAACTTGCGGGAGGATGATGGACCATATAACTAAGTTAGAGATTAGTTTTATATATCATTATATTTAGTGGTACTAAAGTGTATCTTTATGTTCTATATATATGACATTCCTGTAATCATTATTTCAAATCAATAATACAATTTGTAGTTCTGTACGTTCTATTATTCTTCATGTCATTTCATACTATCATCTTCCTAACTGGTTTACAAGTGGATATCACCCTTTCAACAATTTACCGGTTTTAACCCAAACAATAAAGGGGATAAAATAGATTCATTCTTGTCATATTGATCTACTAAGCTTATTTGTTCTGCAGTTATTATGTAAAATCTTATTTATTTGTTTCTTGTTTTCTCGAGTGGAAGTAACCTTAAATTTAGGCAAGAATTATTTGTATCATTTAGAATTTTACATCATGAACCTTCAGTATGTTTATTGCTTTGCTTGTACATGAACCATCTGTATGAGATGGAATTTTTTATGTAGTTTTTAATTTCGGATATCCGTTTTGATATCCGAAATTTCGGATACAGATTCGGATATACGGATTCGAATATCAAAATCCACTATCCGAAATTTTTGGATATCCGAAAAACTGATTATCCGATGTTGAACATCCCTAGTTACAACGCACACACTATATAGCGACTATCCAACCAATAAACCTACACTATACAACAGTTAAATTTTGGTCCTTTTATTTTGACAAGTAACATAATAATCATTTGGCATCCCCTGTTCCACGCAGGCCTTTCTGAAAATACGACAGGACGAGAGGTTAATAACCCCATCTAAAACCCTCCCTCCCTCCCTCCCTCCCTCCCTGAAGAGAATTACCCTGCAATAATGTTTATGAGAGTATCTCTGAATCCACTGAGGACTAGTTGCCGGCGCCTCCATTTGAGCCCTAGATTCATCATCAGCCCCCTTTTTCATCCCTCGTCGTCATCATCGTCATCGCAGCAGCGACTGTTGGTTTGCTCTTCTTCTTCTTCTTCCAGTCACCTGATTAAGAGAAGGGATTCCTCCTACTCGTTACCCTACTTCTACCAGCAGCGTTTGCCCTACGGCCGCTACGCTTACGACGAATATGCTTCCGAAGACGACTCTGACCTTGAACCTCCACACTCCTCTCAAACTCTGGTTAGTCTTGTTCTTATCAATTTCTTATAATTCACAGCTGTTTCTCATTCACAAACTCACTTTTACCACACAATTTAGCCACCAGCTGCAGTGTTTATGATATATGCTTTATGTTTAAGCACCGCGCTTGCCGCGTGCGCATATCATGTGTATATGTGCGGGCCCTCGAGGGGCAAATGAAATTGCACTAATTTTAACGTTATTTTACTAATTTTGTAAAAATAACGCTAAAAGCGGCGGACTGTTAAACATGCATCATGTGGTGGCGTTGATAGCCGAAAGACAAGGGTAAATGCACTAATTGGCCTTTGTCCCGGTTGGTGAGTGTTATGTGCCTCATGTCCAAGGCTTGATGCAAAAATACTATCAGCCTCTCTATTCGGTTGTATACATCGTACCCTTCTCAGACCCTACCATAGCTTTGCTATTGGTGGGAATTACTGGGTATGTTGATGATGTTGTTTGAGCAAGCCTTTGGAATCATGTAGTCAATTTTAGCATTGAAGGTTTCACTTTTTATAAAGTAGGTTTTGATATTCTGTAGTTGTGATTTTAACAAAGATAGATTTGAACTTATATACCAGGGGGCTTCAACTCTTGACAACATTGACGAGTGGCAATGGAAGCTAACTACACTCATTAGGAAAAAAGATGAGCAAGAGCTAGTTTCACGTGAAAGAAAAGATAGAAGAGATTTTGACCAACTTTCTGCACTCGCTACTCGCATGGGATTACACTGGTATCATGTCTTTGTTTTAACTCTTCTTTTTTTGTTTCTTTGTCTACTTATACTTGTAATCTTTGCAGCCGACAATATTCCAAAGTAGTTGTCTTTAGTAAAGTTCCATTGCCAAATTACAGACCAGATCTGGATCAAAAACGCCCACAAAGAGAGGTAGATTTATATGAAGTTTCTTCTTATGTAATTTTTGCAACGTCATTCATGCTACAAAAGAGAACTTATAATGTTTTAGTGTCAAACAAACTGAAAGTGATACATGCCTACTTGATAAATTATTAGACATACAAGATTCTTCAAGACATAAATTCATGCATGTTGTGATACCAATTTGACAAGACTTGGCTAGGATATACTAAAGTTTTTAAAATGATCCTGAACTCTATTCTTAGTTGAAAATATCTGGTTAAGAGGATTATTTGAATATGTCTAGGTGGTTGTTTCTTCAGAACTACACAGTCGAGTTGATTATCATCTTAAAGCGCACCTTTCACGAAAGTCTGTTGCCAGAGATGGTTATCCAAATAACACTATGACTACATCCCCTGGTCTTAAAACTGATCATGAGCAAGACGAGCCTCATAGAAGAAGTCCTGTTGCAGAGGGAATTCTCAGGCGTAAGAGTTTTCAGCTTCGCAATATTCAACAAGATTGGCAGGTTTATTTCGTGTCTTTTAATCTTCTGCAACTTCATGCATTACCAAGTTCATATAGCAATCCAATGGTTAGGGGTGGAAAAATGGAAACTCTTTCTATTTAGTTTTCTGAATTTTTGAAATGACACATGTGCTAAATAAGATTACAGAAACTAAATATTACGAAATCAGTTGAACTTTCTTTAATAAAGAAGTTTGGGAAATTTTTTATGCATTTGATTACAACTTGGTTGAATTTCAATCCATTTGACTTGTTTCATTTTATAGTAAATACTTTAGCTTAACCTGTTAGATATTAAGTATAACTATGATTGACCTATTAATAGGTAAATGGTTCTATATTGACATCTCTACCCAAGGTGTATGTAACTGCTTTCTTGAAGGCCCTGTTTTGCTACTCCACAATGACTTGTGGATTGTACATGTATATTCTTAGTATAGTACTGGTAGATGCTGAAGTTATTTTTAGAGCGTGTCAGATCATATTGACATCTTTTTATCTTTCTGTAGGAATCTGCTGAAGGCCAAAAAATGCAAGAATTAAGGAGAAGTTTACCTGCATATAAACAAAAGGAAACATTGTTAAATGCTATTTCCAGAAATCAGGTGGGTTTTACACTCATGTTTTAATTTTAAATAACAACAACAACCATGCCCAGTAAAATCCCACAAATAGCGAAGCTATTGGTAGGGTCTGGGGAGGGTGGGATTTAGGCACATCTCTACCCATGGGGATAGAGAGGCTGCTTCCAGTGAGACCCTCGGCTCCCAAAACACCCAAGAAATAAATAAATATAACATGAGTGGTAAAAGAGTACATGGTAAACAAGACAAATATAACATCACAAACAACCTATACACATAGATACAAGATGAGAAACGCATGTAAATTCCACCTAACATAGTAACATGTAAGCATATATATGACCATACATCACACCTAAATCTCAATTGTAACCTCCCCTAGAAATCCTTAACCTTAATCCTATGATAATTTTTTTATTATCTAAACAGAATACATATACTCTATAACCTTTACGTACAAGTTAACTTGAGCCTAAAATAATTGATTGTATAATACATTTGGCAGGTAATTGTTGTGTCTGGAGAAACAGGTTGTGGTAAAACGACACAGTTACCTCAATACATCTTGGAGTCTGAAATTGAAGGTGCTCGTGGAGCTGAATGCAGTATTATCTGTACCCAGCCCAGACGAATATCTGCCATGTCAGTTGCTGAGAGGGTTGCAGCAGAGCGAGGGGAGAAGCTTGGAGATTCTGTAACTTTTCTAATCTGCAGCTTTGAATAATATTTATTGTAATAGATGGTAACATGTTTTTATTTTCCAAAGGTTGGATATAAAGTTCGGCTTGAAGGAATCAAAGGAAGGGATACCCGTCTTCTATTTTGCACTACTGGCATTTTGCTTAGAAGATTACTTCTAGACAGGAGCTTGCAAGGTGTAACTCATGTTATTGTTGATGAGATCCATGAACGAGGGATGAATGAAGGTAAATGTAAAAGTTGGTGTCAAGATGGAATATGTCAAAATAGGTCCGGTCATTTCTATCATGGGTCTGGTCAGGTCCAGTTGACCTTTAAAACACATTTTTTCTAATTTGTTGAAATTGTTTTTACAAATAGTTCAAGTACGGTTACCATGTACAACATTATTACGGCTATGCAAGTCTTTGACATCGGCTCTTGGCAACTTTCAACCTGTTTGACCAATTTTGATCTACTCCGCTTTTAGCTATTTTTTTTTGTTTTACCAGTTCGAGATAGTTTACTACCGAATTTAAAGGTTTCATGAGCGGAAATGGCTATCTATATCGTAAACTTTTGCCTGATAAATATTCCTTTCGTGTCAGATTTTCTACTTATTGTTCTAAAGGAGCTCCTTCTTCACCGACCAGAACTGAAGTTAATTTTGATGAGTGCAACCCTAAATGCTGAGCTTTTCTCCTCTTACTTTGGAGGGGCTCCAATGATTCACATTCCTGTAAGTTACTCTTGTTAGGTAAAGGTGGTATTTGCTTTTGTGTTTTAAAATGGATTTCATAATTATTTCAAAATAGTCAGTTTTCGTGTTTTGGTAACAAGAATCTGCCTTTTGACTTTGGATTTCAATTAATGTTTTTAAAAAATCAGTAAAATTTTTGTTCAAATGTAAAGTTCTTTTAACCAAATTTTAGGTACTTTTACTTCCATATCACAAGCTGTATATCCTTTACAGACAAATGTTGTTTATGGTCATTTTACGTGTTAGTTTCTTAAATAATCAACATACTCAACAACTGTATCTGAATATTGCAACTTTAAACGACAAGAGTATTCCTGCTGTATTATAGCTGATTATCTGATTCTGGTTATTTAAATTTCACATAACCACTTTCAAATACCCCCTAAGACTAAGATTATGAATTTGGCATTTGCATTCACAAGTGTCACGTCTTTTTCTGCTCCTTCTAGTTACAATATTTTTGAGTTTGAGAGTTATATGATCCTTTCAAGCATGGTTTGTGTCTATGTTAGTCTTTAATGGTTATCTGTATACCTCTTTGGTGTTTCTTTTTTTTCAGGGTTTCACTTATCCAGTTCGGAGCTATTTTCTGGAGAATATTCTAGAAATGACTGGATATAGGTTGTCAGCGTATAATCAAATTGATAATTATGGTCAAGAGAAAAGTTGGAAAATGCAGAAGCAAACTTTGCGTAAAAGAAAGAGCCAAATTGCTTCAGCCGCAGAGGTATGTATTGCTGAGAGTATTGTCTATTTTCCCTTGCATTGATTGTGTTTATATAACATGAAACATTGTTTGTGGATTGGAACAGGATGCACTTGAATCTGCTGATTTAAGAGATTTGAATCCTCGGACTAGGGATTCTTTGTCTTGTTGGAACCCGGATTCGATTGGGTTTAATCTTATCGAAAATGTTCTTTGTCATATATGTAGAAAAGAAAGGGCAGGTGCTGTTTTGGTTTTTATGACTGGTTGGGATGATATTAATTCACTCAAGGATCAACTCCTGTCTCATCCGTTATTGGGAGATCCATCCAAAGTTTTACTTCTTGCATGTCATGGCTCTATGGACAGCTCAGAACAGGTAACAACATTGCAGATAATCTCTTTCTTCACATTATGAGCAAGTACCAATGTAAAACATCTTCTGATCGTTAAACAACTTTATATGGATTATTAAAAGTATTTTGGTGGCTATAGATGAGATGAGCCAGAGATGACAATTTTGACCCATTTGCATGTACATGGTTTAATTGGGGCTGTAGTTTTTAATGGGTATAAAATAGCTGAAAGGAAATGGCCTAATGGGTACGTGAGGTGTATATTTTAATGCATTAAACCTCCCAAATCAGTTTTATGTGATTGTGATTGAAATTATTTAGTTTTTATGATCAAGGTTGACACACTGTTAAAATTGAATATTTGTATGACAAAAATTGTTTTTGGTCAACACAACCTGACTCACCGGTAAAAAAAAAGTTACTGTTTTAACCTGCTGGACCCCCTTAAATCTGTCAGCTCTATATAAAAAAGTTGTATACCATAGTTTAGATTATGTAATATTTCATGTTGTTGAATAGCATTTATTAATTATATTTTTGCTGTTTACTTTCTTCATATGGACGCGACGATGCCCGTGATGCATAATTTTCTTTCTAACATTTCTTTTATGAATCTTTCTTTTTCAAAATCCACTTGCCTCAACAATGGTTGATGTTGGTAGATGTTTAGGAAATTATACCAACTTCAAGGAATTAATAACTCTATGGTTAACATAAATGCGGATCTTCATTCCAACAATTTTTTCTGTGTTGCTTAAAGTTTTTGGATTCTTTCCATGTCAAAAACTTTGTTATTCCATTAATTATGTAAATGGATGAATAAAATGATTCAGGAGGTTCTGCACATTATAAATACACTCTTGGTGGCTTTGACCAGCCTCCTTGTAAACTATTCTTTCATTAGGTCCATTCAATTTTGAATACTAGTAGTGATATTATATTAGAATGGCTAGCTAGTGTTGTCTGATGCTTTTGTTGTGAACAGAAATTGATATTTAATAAGCCTGAAGATGGTCTCAGGAAAATTGTTCTAGCGACCAACATGGCTGAGACAAGCATCACCATTAATGATGTAGTTTTTGTTGTCGATTGCGGAAAAGCAAAAGAAACGTCCTATGATGCACTCAATAACACTCCATGTTTGCTTCCGTCCTGGATCTCAAAGGCTTCTGCTCACCAGGTTAGTGTTATTGAGAACTAAGTATTCCCTCTTGTGATTACAATAAATTTTATTTCAACATGTCTAATGTTTTTTAAAAGTAATTTAGATGGTTTTATGTGTCAAAAATACACTATGGCAGCTTCTGAGCTGTTTGAATCATTTGAGCTTTCCCTTTTCAGCTAGTTCTCCCCCTCACTAGCTTTGTTTCAAAAGGCGTGATATTCATACAAGATTTGTAAATTAGTTCTATGTAACATTTTCTTTCTTGCTAATCCTCAAAAATCCAAAAATAAAATAGTAAACAGTTTAATACTACAAAAAGCATGGCTTGCTCTATTAGTGTCTGTATGTACAGCTAAAAAAGCTTAGGAAACTAAACATTATAATAGGAAGAAAAAAATTCTTTTCTATATTTTTTTTATATTGTTTCAACTTTCAAGTCTCTTTTCACATCACACTCTAAACCATCTCTTGTTCTCTGTCTCTGTTTCTTTTATCTTTTCTTTGTTCTTAGCTATAAACTTCACCGGACCAGAAGTGAAAGCAAGATTTTCATTATCAGCAACAATCAACCATAAAAGAAAAAAAAATCTGCGGTTATTTTTCTCATTGCTGCCTCTCACCCCCTCCCTCCCTCATACCGATGACTACCCCACCTATACAAGAAGCGTTTGAAGCATCCGCCTTAGGTGAAATTGATCGTAAGGCATGCTTTTCTAAACGAAACTCTTTAGATCCGGATCATCCATTCATATGAAATCTCTAATCTCTATTTTTCTAGCACGATGTCCCGCTTGTGTGATCTGATCTGTTTTAACTTTTGGGAAATACTGATGGTTGGATCTACTGCTTATGGAAAATGAAACTGTCGTAACCAACGTTTTAGGATTTATATGGAATTTGAAGGGTTGACTTTCATGGTCGCTTATTAAAGAGGAGAGGGGGTAGCATGGTTTAAAAAAACGCTTGAGGCGGAACGTCAAGAAATCGAATCAGAGGGGCGCCTCACTGCTTGTTTTTATACGTACGCCTCAGTGGTATGAGGCGGACATTTCTTGTCGAGGCGGAATGGAAATTAAGAGGCGTACATGTCTTTTTAGGCGAGAGAAATTAGGGTTACTGAAGAAAACAGGATCAATTCTGAAAGAGGCTGGACGAAATACAGAGGTAGATTAAAGATGGAGACGTACCTGGCTTGTAGCGATGAGTGACCAGGAAAAATTAGGGTTTCAGGAATGGAGACGATGATGGAGGCGTAACTCTTTTAGGGTTACTGAAAAAAGAACGGCTCTTTTATTCATTTTATTTACAAAAACTTACATTAGGACCCTTAAACATTAAACTTTTATCATATTTAACCCAAAACAATTCTCACAAGTCTATGTACATTAGGAAAATTAAATGTTTTATATTTAGTATTTTATTTTTTAAAAGATATATAATTTTTATATTTATTTTTTAATTCCGCCTCGGGTTTACGCAGCGGTTCGCCTCGAGGCTTACGCCTCGTGAGGCGAAGGGAAAACTCCTCGAAACTCGTTTCCGGTTTTTTAAACCTTGGGGAGTAGTAGGATTCTTGGCTTTAAGTAGCTTCATACTAGAGCTGGTTAAATGGGCGGGTTAGGGGGGCTGTGTAACCAACCAGTAGAAAAAGCTGTGCTGTTATAGTTGACTAGACTTGTTTAAATATTTTTGGATGACTCTCTACCTGACCAATTCCCATTCAACCCGTTAGAGATGAAACGTAACCTGATTCGATCCATGTATAAGTACTTGGCACAATTTTCAGTTTTACATTTGTTATTACTAGTGGGTTTACCCGCGCGTTGCCGCGGGATCTAATGTGTACAAAAACGCAAAAAATGCATATTTAATAGTACAACCAAGTAATCAACATTGTGTTTCAAAAAGGCCCTTCTAAAAGAAAAAAAGACGTGAAAATACAAAATAACATACTTATCCAAATTAATCGTATACACATCCAATTTAAAAGACTTTCTTGATTAAATAATTTTTATTATAAGACCATTGACCCTTCCCTATCTCTTCACACTTCAAACTCTAAAATTTTTAATGCAAGTAACATGAAATAATACATAAGTGTCATATAATTAAAAAGATATACTCAAAACAACCCGAAACAGGTATATTCTAGATTTCTAACCATTCAAGTCTTCAGCCTCAAACCTCAGAATCATTCAACTCGAACTCAAAGTTAGCGGTCAGACAAGAGGCCACATGTTTACATCAAGATTTTGCATATAGTTGGTTCATAAACATTAAACTGCAAATTACCATAACTTTAACTAAACCCCTCTTTATCCCCTCGTCTTCAAACCCAACCCACTTTCCAAACCTAATAAAAAAAGAAAAAAGTAAACCAACAACACAAACAAACAAAAAGTGGGCAAATCTGCAAATTTAGATTCATCAACAAACTTAACAGCAAAAGAGATTATATGAACCTTTTTAAATCATATACATTTAGATTGATATGAGTTCAAAGTTCTTACTCATTTGCGGCATTTTCTTCATCCTTTGAAGCACCATCATTAGCATTTTCTTTACTTTTTTCCAATAGAACCGATGATAATTCTTCAATGTTCTTAACCTGTTCTGCTACCCCATCATCATCTTCTTTCTTTAGTTCAGTTTCTTCAAATTAACTGCTGGTGTTACGGTTTTGATCAAAGTTCCAAACATACTCATGTTAACCCAAACAAGTTTTGATCCGTCACCCGCAGTCCCGTCTAACCCATTCAGTTTACAGATCAACAGTTTGGTGTATGTAATGGGTCGATTTCTAGCTACTTGCTAGTGTCTGACTGAATTTGAGTTGGAATAAAATGATTTCGTTGTTCAAAAAAAAAAGTTTACAGATTGACAACATATTTATCTTCTTGCATTTATTGTCGAATACGAACATTGACTGAATACAACTGTGAGAGAAGGACTATTCATATCGCTCGCTCAAAAAGAGTCTAAAAATCAGCTGATTCACAGACGAAGCTAGCTCGGCTCGGATCATTTATAAGCCAAGTAGAGCTCGGTTCAGCTCATTTAAAAACCGAGCCAACTCGAGTGGGCTCATTCACAAACCAATCTCAGAGCACAAACTGACTGGGCACTTTGCGATGTTAAACACGAATGCTAGATGTTTAGTTAAAAAAAGCTTACTAATATATCTCTAAATTAACATATTAAGCATAAAATTGCACTTACTTTTGATCTGTATTCAATTTTTTTGGACAATCTTGTCCCTTAATATATCTTTAAATTGCTTCTTCACTTTTCTAAGTTGCTTCTGTTGGATTGTTAGAGGTATGAATTCTAAGCCTACATTAATTAGTCGTGTTTGTTATGCTACTCGAATATGGTTGTCATTAGAATTGACTTGTACCGACAAGGTTTAAGTTCAAATACAATATAAATGATGAAGTGTTGAAGCTACTGGTTGTAATACTTTTGTCATATTAGCCATAAAAAAAAAAACTAACTTAAGAGTCCTACAAGGTAATAGCATCATATTAAACCAATCCACCCAACCCCCTAGATAAAGATCAATTGCAACAAGTCTACCTGCTGTGCTCGCGGGTATGCCTTTTAGCAGCAGTTTGTTCTAAAAGGCTATATATGTCATTTGCGTTGTGCAGAGCTTCTTCTTCTAAACCTCTTACAAAAACACAACCTTTCCATCTTCCATTAATGACATGGGCTTCTTTTGCCTGTCCTCTAAAGATCTTGCAGTTATGTGGTAAGATCAACTATCTCTTCATTTTAAAGTTCCAAAAAAGTAAGTTTCAAGCAATAATCAACATTTTAAGTCTCTAAAGTATCATATAAATCATCCACAGAATGATTTGTTAAAATATCTATTGAACATTTGAAGCCTAACCTTTTTGTTGAGAAAAGTTGTATGTGCTTCGTTGAACTTTCAAAATGGATATTACTGAGTCAAATCCTATAGTCTCACTTGGCAACACCTATAGCATGGTTAAAGACACCTTGACATATTCATAGCTTCAGCCCAATAAACTTATGTTTAAAAACAATAAGTCAAAACCTGATTGGATGCATTGCTGCGAATGAGATTATTCAGCAATTCAAGACAATCCTGTGAGGTGAGAAACAAAGATAAGCATAAAAGTTATATTTAAAAAAAGTTATATTACTAAACAAAGAAGAAAAAACTTGCTCACCTACACAACAACCCCACTATCCGAACCTCCCTCTTCCTTAGAATCTTGTCAAAAGCACCTTCAAATACCAATATTTTTTTGGATTTCCTCATAAATAAAAATACCTCATTCTTTATGACCTACAAAAGAAACGCGTACTATTTTTAAAAATGATATCCCCAAATACTTTATGCCCTTTACAATTTATCTCTCGATCATACCTTTGCATAAAATTTTCTTACCAGTTACCTGAAATTAATTGGAGAATATAGTAGCTGCCCAAAGTGGTTCAGGAGTACAGATCTCCGATAACCGCCTCCTTGTCGGCGAGTTGTTGCGGGAGATCGGAAGATTCCGATTCTAGAACAGAGAACCTTCTCCACCTGAAATCGTATGAAACTAAAGTAATATATCAAAAATCAATAAACAAAACGAATTTGGTTCCATGTTCATACAATTATACATAAAAATCATAGGAGCAATAATAGGAATTCTTACATAAAAATATCTTTTTAGCATTATAGAAGAATAAGCAAACAAGCTGTGAAGAAGGAAGAAAGTGGCTTGATTGATTGTGCTTCATCCTTAAGGTGCTGGAGATGGGGAATTCATCGGATTTAGGCGTCGATTGAATTTGTCTGGCTTTTGGTGTGCTCTCCTTAAGGTGCTGGAGATGGGGAATTCATCGGATTTAGGCGTCGATTGAATTTGTCTGGCTTTTGGTGTGCTCCGGCTGATTGATTTTAGGCGTCCTAACATGTCGTCTAAAGGAAACAAAATCAATTACAAACCAGAGATTGATGGTTTCTTGAATGGGGGGTGATTCGGTCTTAAATAATTGCAGGTCTGAGCAGTAATTGATTTCAGTTTCATTCATCAAACCCTAATTGATGATATCAATAATGGGTCAAGGAAAGAAGGAAGATGAAGCAAACGATCAGACTGGAAAGGGATTCAATTGAAATAAAGGCATTAATGTGCCAAGAAAGGGAAGCGAATGGCCGAGGAGCAATTCCTCTAGTCTTATATTTACCATTTTACCCTCAAAGTGTCTTAAAAGTTTGTAAAAGTTGTTGTTTTAGTCCCTCTCAAATGGTTTGAAGGTGTTTGTACATATAGCTTTAAAACTTATACATATGGTAAAATGACCAAAAGGGTAGAAAAGCCAGTTTCTTTAATATAGTAGTATAGATTATGGGAGCTCATGAAGCTTTTCATCTGTTGTAGAGGAGAGGAAGAGCAGGCCGTGTTCAGCCAGGTGAATGCTACCACCTGTATCCCAAATTTGTATACGATTCTTTTGCTGAATATCAACTGCCAGAACTGTTGAGGACACCCTTACAGTCTTTATGCCTCCAAATTAAAAGTTTACAGCTTGGTAGTATTTCAGACTTCTTATCAAGGGCCCTGCAGCCACCTGAACCTTTATCAGTAAGTTATTCCACAACTATTAACTATCCTGCTGATTTGTGTTTCTGCTTATTATTCCTAACACAATAGTAAAATGGCTAATTACAGGTTCAGAACGCTATTGAATACTTGAAAATAATTGGGGCTCTAGATGACAATGAAAATCTTACAGTGTTAGGTAATAATCACTCGTATCCTTATTGTTTCCATATATTGAAACTTACTTATAATATGCTCACTGAAACTAGAGATGGCAATTTTGACCCATTTTCTTATAGATGTGCGGATAAAGGTTGTGTTTTACCTCTTAACAAGTCAAACGGGTAATATGGGAAATATTAGCTAAAAGAAACAAGTCAGATGGGTTGTTTGGGATTAAAGTTGCCCAAAGTCCTTTTTTAATTCACAAAACCTCATAAATTATTTCACTGAGAAAGTTGGTTTATTATTGAAGTACCCACAAGTTATTAATAGAAAAGTAGTTGTCGATAATTAAAGGTTTGGGGTCAACCCTTACCCAATCAAACCACAACTGTTTCAACTGACCTGTTCATATTGCCATCACTAATAACAAGCTTTCTTTACTTATAAATATGAAATTAGACTTCACATACCTAATCATAGTTGCTTTTTCCGCAGGACGTAAATTGTCAGTACTTCCAGTTGAGCCCAAACTTGGTAAAATGCTAATATTAGGGGCTATTTTCAACTGCCTCGATCCAATAATGACCGTTGTTGCTGGTTTAAGTGTCCGAGATCCATTTTTGATGCCGTTTGACAAGAAGGATGTAAGTACCGTTCTCCGTTTGGTTGTCAGAGTCTATTTTTTGGAAATCTATATTGCTTGAAAACCAACATGGTGGATCAAGATTTTTATTATATTTAGCTCTTAATTTACATAGCAATTATGTGACAACTTGTGAAGTGTCGCTCTGTTTATGAAATCCATTGACTTGTTGTGCAAATTCCTGTCTTCTCTTCAGTAATCTAGTTTTCATTGATTGACCTCAGAAGTCAAATCCCCCTCCCTTTTATGAAAGTACGGTGTAACTTGTTTGCTATTGTGACATGTGTATTATTTCTAATGGTGGTAATATGGGAGGGTCGGGGTGGAAATTTTTTAGCGCCGTTTGAAACTGCTGGGGCAAAATGTTTGATCTATGTATATACACACATTTATAAATACACACATATAATATATGTATGTATGTATAGGGAGAGGATCATGAGAAAACTCTTATCAAACAATTGATATCTGTGTTGAATTTTTTATGAGGTGTAGTTTTTAGGGTTTAATTTTTAGAGTTAAGGGGTTAGCTTTTAGGGTTAAGATTTATTTCTTAGGCTTTACGGGTTAGGGTTTAGTAATGGTTAGATAAAGTTTTCTAACAAAGAAGAGTTTTCTCATGATCCCTCCCCAATGTATATGTATAAATACTACATATAAATTACTATTAGGTGTTACAAAAGGTATATAATACGATAATAATCTGTTTTTTTATTTATTTATAAATAAAGTTGTTTATTAAGAGATCATACAACCTGGGCGACTTTTGACCCAGTTGAACCTTTTTTTCACCTGTTTTGATTTTAGCAAATTTATATTGAGTTTGTTTGATCTGATAGAGAAATTTATAAACTAAACTGACCCATTTACCTATAAATTGGGTGAGTGCCACATTCAACCATATTTCAGCTTGACTACATTGTTCTACTTCTAACTTTAAGTTTGATTTGTTTCTCTCCCCTAGCTTGCTGAGTCAGCAAAAGCCCAGTTTTCTGGAGGTGATAACAGTGACCATTTTGCTCTTCTGCGTGCTTATGATGGTTGGAAAGCTGCTGAAAGACAACAGTCAGGTCAAGAGTATTGTTGGAGAAACTTCCTTTCTTCACAAACCCTAAGAGCTATTGATTCTCTTAGGAAGCAATTCTATTATTTGCTTAGAGAGAGTGGTATGGTTGATAATCTGGAGAAATGCAACACATGGAGTGATGATCAACATCTTATCCGAGCCATCATTTGCTCAGGGTTGTTCCCTGGAATTTGTTCCGTTGTGGTCAGTACTCCTTTTCTTTTCCTAGAGCTAGACAAATGGGTGGGTCAGATGACGAGCTAAAACGGGTAATATTTAGTCGGTCTGGATTGGGTTGTGTGCTGACTAGCATCAGTTTTATATAGCATTTATTTATTTCATGCTTAAGTGTGATTACCATTGTTAATCTAAACCATAAATATTTAGCATTAAAAATACACTTTAGGAAACTTTTAACCTGCTGGACCTATTCAGTCATGAAGCCTTTGTTAATAGGAGTTATCTTTTCCTTTTTTCTAGATTACTTCCTTTTATTTAGGTTTATAGTTGTAATCTTTCCTTTTTATTGATTTTTATTTCTGGTTTGCTTCCTAAGTGAGCAAGACATTTTCTTTTCTTCTATACATAAAAGAGTCATGCTGGTATATTTTTGCAATAATAGCTTGGTCTACGGACGGGTTAACACCTTTTTATACTTGTCCAATAGCTTCTTAGTTTAATGGACATCTAAAGCGTGGTGATCTGTGCAACCCCCCCCCCCCCCCACCACACACACACACACATTTTGATTTGTACAATATCAAAAGCATCAAGTACAACATTACAAGTTTAGTGGTATCAATGGCCATTTTCTAAGTTACAGTTGGAAAAGGATATTCAGTATCTATTTGGGGTGGTACTTTTGGTGATTGTAGAAAGTATATGATCTCCCTCACCATGGGAAAATACAAAAGCACAATCTTGTTTTTTTACTGTTTATATTCAGTTTTTTTACGCCCGCTTGCGGTATGCGCATATGATGTATGTATGTGTGGGCGCTCGGGGGGCAAAAGTGAAAGTGCACTAATTTTAACGTTATTTTACTAATTTCGTGAAAATAATGTTAAAAGAGGGGGATGGTTAATCATGCATCATGTGGTGGCGTTGAGCCGTTGATAGCCGAAAGACAAGGGAGTACATGCACTAATTGGCCTTTGTCTTAATTGCCGAGTGTTATGTGCCTTATGTCCAAGGCTTGATGCAAAACTACCATCGAGCCGGGGGTCTCACTGGAAGCAGCCTCTCTATTCCTACGGGGTAGAGGTAAGGCTGTCTACATCTTACCCTCCTCAGATCCTACCTTTGCTTTGCTATTGGTGGGATTTACTGAGTATGATGATGATGATGATTATGATTATGATTTTTCAGTTAACCCCAAGAATACTGATTCTTTTCAATCTGCAACTAGCTTTCAAACCTCTGGTTGTGCCGTCTGTGTGCTACTTCACTGCTTTAATTATTTTCTATCTATATAGCTTATATTTATTTTGTTAATAATCATTATCCTAAATTGTGGGTTACATGATAATCTTACAGACTCCAGCTGAAAAGTTTTTTTTTATGCCTGTAAATCTGTAATCACAGTAACTGTATCCAACAGCTGTCTGTTATATGAGAGCACCTTGTTTCTCTATAGTGACAGTACATCTATATGCTATTTATGTTAGCCATGCTCTATTATTGGTTTCAAAGTAAGGATCCAACGGAGGTTTATATGTAAAAGAGACGCAACTTGATAAAAATGTTGATATGTAAAAGAGATGCAACTTCTAGCTGCACATAAAGCTTATTTAGTTGTTTGTAGATCAATCACGTTTTTAAAACCAACGCTCTATTAATGAACAGTTATTTTTACATCAGTGTATTGTAATATCTGATATATACATATGGAGATGAATTTGTTTTTTGCAGAACAAAGAGAAATCAATATCTCTGAAAACAATGGAAGATGGTCCTGTATTGCTCTATTCAGTAAGTTTATATTTCTGCTTTGATTTTGAGAACAACTTGCAATTAAGTCTTTGTGTAATTTGAATTGTATTGTATTGTATTGCATATAGAGTTCAGTTAATGGGCAGGAATCAAGAATCCCATATCCATGGCTGGTATTCAACGAAAAAGTGAAAGTGAATTCTGTTTTTCTACGAGATTCAACAGCTGTGTCGGATTCTGTTCTTCTTTTATTTGGAGGAAGTGTTACAAGAGGCGGTCTGGTAATTATTAAGTTTCTTCTTCATTTGTAGTCCAACTTTTATTTATTTATTTATTTTATTGTTGGGAAATAGGATGGACACTTGAAAATGCTGGGGGGTTACTTGGAATTTTTCATGAAGCCTGGCTTGGCAGCCACTTATCTTGCCTTAAAGAGAGAGCTCAATGAACTCATTCAGTTGAAGGTAATTGGGTTTGTTTTAATCTGTTACCTAGAAATTGCGAAATTGTTTATGAAGCACTTTTGTAAATTGTTTATTTTCTCTTGATCCATTTACCCACTAGATCCTTACTGATAAAATTTAAAGTGAATTGAGTTGAAATTGCCACCTCTTCTCTACTGTATCTTTTTTCTATCTTCAAAACGGTGACTTGAAATTTGGTCAACTTTAGTTCGATAGTCTCTAACCGGCAGAATTGGTCGAATTTGGAAACTTAACTAAACTGAAATTGGTTAAACATGTCTGTGTTTGAAAATGCTTCAAAGTTTCCCAAGGTGTTTATCAAAATCTCAAATTTGATTTATTTACAAATTAGTTACTAGTTTAATAGAGTAGTTTTGTAATCATATTTAATACATAAATAATAATAATAATATGTAAATTTAGATTTTTAAACATGTTGACCACTGGACCTGACTCGAATTGACCCCTGTTAGAAACCTAACAAGTCGAGTTGAGAAGGATAGTTTCTTAAGCTTGAGCTTGGCTTGGTCTCGACTCGTTATTTATTTTTTTAAATATGTAAAATTTTTTCTCGTATACATACATAATATATACACACACACATTCTATATGTAATAAAAAATATATAATTATTCAGTTAATTTTATCCTGTCTTTATATATAACATTAGGTAAATAATTATATATTCGTTATATAAAATTATAATTATGATTTTTGTATAAATAGTAGGCTTGTTTAGGCTCACAAACTCGCTTAGTGATGCTCGGGCTCGAACTCATTTATTGTATGAGCTTCAATTTAGGCCGAGCACAGGCTCAAGCATGTTTTAGCTCCGCTCGTTTAGAATTTACATGCCCTTTTTTTTCCTCTTGCAGCTTCTGAATCCCAAAATGGACATAGGCCAGAACAATGAATTCCTGGAGTCTCTAAAACTATTGATATCTGGGGATCGCTGTGAGGGTAGATTTGTGTATGACCGTAAAGTAACGCCGGTTTCAAAAAATAGTGGGAAACAATCTGATAAAAAATCAGCAGCCACTTGTGGCCCTGAAGCCGAGAATGAAAATTCCAAGAATCACTTGCAAACGTTACTTCTAAGAGCAGGTCATCAACCGCCTTCCTACAAGACAACACAGTTAAAGAACAATAAGTTTAGATCCACTGTGATTTTCAACGGTTTGGATTTTGTTGGGGAACCATGTGGTAGTAAAAAACTTGCAGAAAAAAGTGCCGCATCTCAGGCTCTTGAGTGGTTAACGGGTGAGATCCGCTCTTCACAAAAGGCAATCGACAATATCTCAACATTACTAAAGAAAAACAAAAAGAAGAGCCGAGTTCACTAAAACCAGGTATATGCACAAAAAAGTCTTTTATTGATTAACTCTTAAATTTAAACGGATTAACCTTATTTATATTAACCAAAACCAAAATCTGATTACTTTCATGCCTTGATAGGAACTGCCGCTCCAAATTTTCCATTGTTGAAGAGGTGCAAAAGTAAAAACATACATGCCTGCACCAATCGACGGAATTCAAACTGCCGTGCCAGGAAAGGCGAGGCGAGGCGAGGCGATACTAACATATTTCTGGTGGTGATGTTTTGGAGGTTAGGAAAATAGTGTCCTAGTTATAGTATTGTTTTATTGTTGTTGATTAGTTATACTTGGGTTTAAACTCGTGTCTTGGAATTTGTAATTATTTATTATATCACAATAAATAGTTTCAAACACCACTTAACTTATGAACTGTTAATAATAATAATAATCTTAACACGTTTAAAATGATCATGTGTAACGATCATGTAATTTGGCAGAAACTAATTCTACCAATTTACTTCTCTTCCACCAACCAAACACGTTTTTTTTAGCGGAAATAATTCTAATACCAATTGGGGCGTGAGAGTTTCATGTATGATTTCCAAGACTTGATTTTCATAAACAAACAAAATTAAGTGCTTTTGCTGCCAATGATGATAGCAGATATCTTTGATATTAAAGATAAGAGATAATTTTTTTTTTTTTTTTTGAAAGGTGTGAATTATTTGCGAATGTCGGGAGGTCTAGCATACGTTGTCTTAACCGGGTCCGCGCTAGAGAGCCCCCTCGCACAATAGATCCCCAATTTAAACCCCTCAATGAGAAACCCCTATCACCAAGACTCGAACTTGAGACCTTGAGGGGAAAACTCACCCGGGCCCACCATAAGTGGAACTTAAATACCCGTAGCCACCACTAAAGCACTAGTGATGGTTAAAGATAAGAGATAATCTGGTAGGGCTAATGCTCAACTTAACATTTTTTTAGAAATTATTGAAGGCCGACTACTTGAGCTTCTATAGACCAACTTTTAGGTTGGATTCTATAATGTTAAATTAAGCGTCTACATTACAAAGTAAGTCCTAAGAAACGTCTTAATTTCTTAAAAAAAAAAGGGAAATGTCACATAATAGTAAGTAAGTTTTAAAACCGTTCTAATTAGGTCACTCATATCATTTTTGTCTCAATTAGATAACTTAACATTCAAATCGAGCCATGTCCTTTTTTCCATGTATCAAGAAAAAAATGAAGCATAAGATACCATGGTCGGATTATTTTAATATATCAAATTAAATTTATTAAAAATAAAAACACTTTAATTACATTGAAAATTAAAAAAACAAGTTACAATCCACGTCATCACTCGACGTTAGCATCAAATAAAAGAGAAAAAAGAAACAAAAATCTACATCATCACGGTTACCTATGAAATGGATGAAAAAACCCTTAATTTTAATGAAAAATGAATGTTGAGTGACCTGATTGGAACACATTTGAAACTTGAGTGACCTAATTGGAACATTTTAAAAACTTGGTTACTATTCTACAAAGTTTATAAAATATATATAAACTTACAAATTATCATAAAAGGGTAATTATGTCATTTGACAATATTATATTTCAATTCCTCTTATGTTTTTGAAAACCAAACAGGACTATACGAAAGGATTCTATTGCAATTTTTTAACCAAACGCATGAATGCAATTTATTCCGATTTCTTCAAATTTCAATTCGTTTGACAAATTCTAATTATCTATATATTAGAGCATTCACATCCAAATAACTAAATTATGTGTGTAGTGTTTTTAAAATATAAAGAGTATAAAAAGCCGTTGAGTGGAGGAGATAGAAAATGTTACTGTTCATCTGTATATTTTAGGGGACACTGTTCACCCCCTATAATTTTTTAATATATTTTAAAAGTGGTTGTGAGTAGAGGAGAGAGAAAAGATAATGATAAATGTATAAAAAATATTATTTAATTGAAAAGGAGAGAGAAACTGTAGTGTTTTTTAGGTTCTGTTTGTTTTTGCTTAAAATGTCTGTAAAGAGCTTATGTCTGCGGACGGGCAGACATAAGCCCTTGAAGACTGTTTCTTAAAAAAAAAAAAAAGATCTTCAAATAGCTTTTAATAGCTTAAAAAATAAGCTATGTATGATAGCTTCACAAATGAGATCAGATCTTCACACAAACCACCCACCCTTCTTCTTCCTCTTCTCCCCTGCCACAACCTCCCCGCCACCACCTCCACCTGCCACCACCTCCTACCTCTCAGCCACCACCTCCACCACCACCATCGTCAAAACCCACCACCACCAAACCCATCAATTTTAGGGAGACCGTAGAGAGAGAGAGAGATCTGTGAGAGAGAGAGAGATCTGAGAGAGAGAGAGCGACCTGTAAGAGAGAGGCCGTAGAGAGAGAGAGAGGCGGTGGTGTGATGGCGGAGGTGGTGCGGTGGTGGTGGCAGAGATGGTGCGGTGGTGGTGGTGGTGGCGGAGGTGGTGCGATGGTGGTGGTGGTTGTAGAGAGAGAGATTGTAGAGAGAGAGAGCAGGGAGAGAACTCTTGGGTGTGTGTTGTGTTGTGTGTTGTGTGTGTGAAGTTGGTTTTGAAGGAAAAAAACAAACCCTCTTCTCCTTGCAGACTGCAGACATTTGGGCCACATCTTCTCTTGCAGATGCCTGCAGATGTGGTCCGCAGACTACAGACATTTTACATCTGAAAAAACAAACAGCACATTAGTGTAATTTATGGTGAAAATATGGTGGATTGAATATAAATCCTCTTAAAAAACAAACACAATGAAAAGTGATACACACATTATCTATTATCTATATATTAAAAAAACAAACGCAATGAACAGTGATAGACACATTAGGCTTAGGCTGTGGGGAGTGGGTGTTGGTTGGGGTGGGGGGTGTCCTTCAACGCCAGCTGCTCCACTCCGGGTTGGCTTTGCCCCTTTGGCGTGGGTATTCAGCTAGGCGTGGGGCGGGGGGAGGGGGCGGGGCAGGGGCAAGGTGACTTGGCTGACTTTGGTTGGCTGGTTCAATACAGCTGACTTTGGTTGGCTACTTTAACTAAAAAAAAATTCACATGGTTGGTCACGCCAAGCTAAGACACGCCACACCACACCCCTCATTTTTCACCTTAAGCTTATGGATCCTACTCTCGCCACATGTCGAGCAATGTCCCTAACCCAAGCCCTTCCACTCTCTGCAGCCTTAAGAAGTTGCCGTGTGGCGGTTGGCCCACTAAGAAGTTGCCATGTGACATCTTTTTTTTACCTTTTCGGTATGCTATATAATTAAAAAAACTAAATTCGTAACTTTGTTTAATTTTTTCATGCGTTTCGTTGTACATTTTGTTTGTTTGTATATGGTATATGAGTTCATGCCAGTATTGTGATGGTACCATGACAAACCGGACCAATTCCTATCAAATAATTGTTTTGAATCGATGTAGATCACACGTTGATATTCTTTTGGTCATATCACGATTTTATTTTTATTTTTTTTCTTTTCAGTAGCTATAAATAGCATCGATACAATAATGTAACGAGATTAACCGATACCAATTAAATTCCTATCGCGTAGCATGGAACAGCTACCAGCGTAAGGCGCCGGTTTTCTAGTTTTATAAAAAATGTTATGCAAACCAAACCAAACGACCCTTTAAAGAAAAAAAAAGATTTTAAAATGAGGAATTTGACAACTTTTAAAATGTTATTTAATATTTACTTGTTTTTTTTTAACTTGTGAGACGCATGTCTTATCTACATTTTCGTCATCTATTGGATATTATAATAAGGTAAAGCAGAATAGCATTATTGAAAGAAAGTTGCATCTATCGCCTTTCACTTTCTTTCTGCCGACTAATGGATCATCATCAATTTATCATCTTAATTTCAGTTTTGAAATTGATTTCCACATGAAAGAAAAATTCAGAATATACAGTAAATTCCAAAAACTACAAAGACTGGTTCTTGTTAACTTGTTATTGTCTACTACTACTACAGAAAGGATGCGAAAGTAACTGGGAAGCTGTCCATCTCTTCCCGGAATCCTTATCCAAACAACACTCAATAAAGCTTCGAAACTCATCCGAAACTCCTTCCGGCAAACTCGGGGGTTCACCGAAACATATCGCGCACATGAGCGTCGCCCAGTCGGGTTTCTGACCACTTGCCAGCAACGGGAAATGACCCATATACAGTTCCAATATCGTTAACCCTAAACTCCATATATCACCCGAGTAACCGTTATAATTTGCACCGTAGCTATCCGGATCAAAGCGTTCCGGACTCATGTAGGCGCACGTACCCACGTACGAATTACAGGCGTCCAGCGTCCGGCACATAATCTTACTCACTCCGAAATCAGCGATCTTCACCTCCATGTTTTTATTCACCAGAAGATTTGCTGGCTTGATGTCCCTATGAATGATTTTATGCGCATGCAGATAGTTAAGCCCGTTGAGAATCTGACGCGCCACGTTGGCGAGTGTCTGCTCCGTAAACACCCCACCGTTTTTAGAAAAGGAGTCTAGGGTTCCGGCGTCCATGTATTCCATCAATATGGCAATATCCCCATCAGGCTTTTCAAATATCTCGTGACATTTAACCACGAAGGGGGAATCTGCTCGCCGGAGAATCTCCATCTCACGAAAGATCTGGCGGCGCATCATTGGATCACTGTCGGCGTGGACAACCTTGAGCGCGAAAACATCCAATGTTTTCTTGTGAACCACTTTGTAGACGGTGCCGCCGTTTCCGTGTCCGAGAACTTGAACCGTCTCGTATTCGGTTGTGGTTGTGGTGGTGGTGGTGGCGGTGGGAGGGAACCGGGGCCGCCGTTCGGGTAACCTGAGGCCCAGTTTTAACTGCCCACGATCTCGAACAAGTGCCATCTTTACAAGGTTTTAAAATGGAGTGGATGTTGAGCAGAAGTGTCGAGAGAGAATATATATAAGTGACCTTGAAAAGCACGTGGTTTTGAATTTTAAAATATTATAATGACGGAGGAAGGCATACGGAGGCACACGTGGGACCCAAACATTACAGATTCATCTGCACGTATAACATCGAGGACTTTTGTCTTTAACTTCATTTCTTTTTTTTTTTTTTTTTTTTTTTTTTTGTGATTCATGACATTTGCGTTATTAAATGTGAACAAGTGGAGCAGCTGTCTCAGTTCTTATCCTGAACTATTTATTATGTCACATTTCTGATTTCCTTAAGTTTTTTAATGTTCACATTATTGATATTTTTTTATGTGTGACATGAAAATAAGTGGCGAAGCTTGAATAAAAATTTTGAGGAAGGTGAAACCCAATTTATATGTTGTATAAATATTTAGAAAAACTTTCAATACTATGCCGGTTTGTGTAAAACAGGTTGTGAAGATACATATCCGAGTCCGGACCTTCTCATAAGGGACGGACCGATTCACTTCATACCGAACATTCTGAAGACCTCCATACCCCAGAATGACCGAAGCCGGAAAACCAAGTAAGTGCGTATGGACGAATGACGTCATCTTAGTTGACTATTATAAATACCCATCTAAGTACAAGGCCAAGTAGGATTTTCTGAACCTTCGTCCTACTTTCTCTCTCTATTTTCTTTCTCTATCAAATACTTATCCTCACGCCGGATGGTGGTCGCAGAAGGGCCCTCCCATCTCTGCGGCGAGCCTAATGGTTTTCTCTTTTGCAGGTTCAAGTCCTCAATCTCTCTCCAAGGTCCAAATTCGAATTGCAGGCTCCGGTCTCTCTGAATTTTGGATCTTCAGGTTGAGAGTTCACAATATTAAAATTATCTTTAATTCTAATTTAAAATGGGTTGATAAATCCACGTGTTTAATCAAACATAACCCACATAAGTCCGGTATAACTATTCAATGGGTTCAACATTACAACCCAAAATACGACCCGGTTCCTATGGTGTTAGAAATTATCATCACTAACATATTTGTTTATATACAAAAATGCATAAATCTCGAGGAGAGGTCCAAGGTATCAATTGATGTAAGTAAGTAGAAATCACATTTGTTATTCAAAAAAAAATATATATGCAAAAATTATGTGTTTCCGTATCTTAAATTTGAAAGACAGATCAACTGTTGTTTTTTTTTAAATTAATGGTGTACCAATTTTAGTGCTTGCTATGAATATCAAGTATTATAAAAGGTAGAATATGATAGATATATATATATATATTTGGGATGTTTTTAATTAATTTGAGTAGTTGAGGAGTCTTTTCATCCATGGTGGCTAGGGTGCAAGTGGGTTTGTGGCTTGTCTTATCCAAGCGCACTCAAGCGTCACGCAAGTTCGTCGTAACCCGGTTATTTCAATTATAAAAAAACGGGCGGCGACAAAAGGGGAAAAAGACCCGTTTATCATTTTGTACTCATGGTTTATGGACATTTAGTTCTAATATACTAATTTTTTTTTTTGAAACGCTAATATACTAATATTAATAATCAATATAGGTGTGTCCAGGGGGGACCCAAGTATCTTCTTAGGTGGGCGAGAAAAAAAAAATTAGTGTATTTTTAGGTAAAACCCAAACGCACATTTTGAAAATATAGTTGAACCCGTCATTCGCACTCCTAGCAAATAATTACTGAATCCGTCACTGAGTGTGTCATCTAAGTAACGACAGTTTAAATGAATCAGCAAAGCCAAATATCAAGTGTTTAATTAAGAGTACTCACATTCTCTGCACCATCTTTTATCCTGTTTATCTCTTATTATTTTAAAAGCCTCTCATATCTTTTTTTTTTTTTTGAAAGATAAATTTATAAACGCAAACTCAGCCTCCAAGAAGGAGAAAGAGACGCGACCAAAACACAAAACAATTACACCATGTCGAATTTACACCATGTTTGCCAATCTATACAATCCTTTTTATATCTACATCTAAACCACAGAAAGCTCAAAACCTTTATCTCCGCAACCACTTCGACAACATTTAGATTTTTATCCGAGAAGATGCGATCATTCCTAGCTTTCCACATACACCATAAGGCAATGTAGATAATACCTTGAAACGCTACTTTCTTATCTCCATTCAGCCCCACCGATTGATGAATCGTAACAACATCCCGAACCGAAAAAACAAAAATGTTTGGTATCCTACACCAAGTCGTAATCGCTGCCCAAACACCAATAGCAAAACAACAACCCGAGAACAAGTGGTCTGCCGTCTCCAAGTCGTGATCAAAGAAAACGCAATTTTTTCGTCGAACCTGAATATTTCTTCTTTCTAAAGCGGCCGTTGTTGCAATTTTGTCCATCTCCGCCCGCCAGACAAATATATTTACTTTAGAAGGGACCCACTTGCACCAGTCCAAGACGAATTCCGGTGCTTGTTGCTGCTCCTCCTTTTGAAGCCAAAATTTAGCCGCCTTGACCGAAAACAACTCCGAACCATCGCCTAACCACTGCCATGTATCTTGAGCCCCTGAAAGAAATACATTGTTAATATTAACCAAACAATCTTCCTTCTCTGCGATCACTGATCAACTGTTGAGGCGTTCACTTTATTCCAAAAACCATCCGCACCTTCTCCTTGTGAAGCACAACGATCCGCAACAGTGGCCAACTTATCCAATTCTAATTTAAACAAATTAGGGTATTTATCTTTAAACGCTTCTTCACCTAGCCAAATATCAACCCAGAATCGAATGCTCTTGTCGTTACCCAACTTGCCTCTCATAAGCTCATTCAATCGCTTGCCTTCAACTTTTATATTGTACTCGTGTTTCACTAATTTTTCCAGGTCCCTGTGAAGCGACTATTAATTGGTATACTCCCCCCATTTCTTCTTTGAACAATGAATCGAGTCGATGATCTGACGCCAAAAAGCACCCGTCTCCACTCTGTATCTCCAAACCCATTTTAAAAGAAGAGCATTGTTACTGATATTCAATTTTTTTATTCCCAAACCTCCATTCTTTTTATTGCGCGTGACCTTTTCCCAAGCGACCCAATGCACCTTCCTCACTTCTAAGTTCCCACCCCAAAGAAACTTCTTAATCATGACTTCCAAATCGTTAATAATCTTCACCGGTGCCTTATAAAGCGAAAAGTAATATGTTATCCACCATACTTATTAGTTCTCTTTTTTCAATGGTTTCTTTTTAGTAAATTATCACTATTTTTTTCCAAATCCTACAAGGATCTCAATAACTTTTTTCTATTTTTCTTAAATCCAATGGGTTTTTGGGACCCCACAAATATGGGCAAGATCCGCCGAATGCTGTAGGTGGCCAGGTTTTTATTTCTGATTTTCTGTTTCTTTTTTTCTTTTTGATCCGTTTTGAAATCAAAGCCACCACAGTTGTCCCTTGCAACTCGATATTAATGATCTACTTGCAGATTTAGTTACCATGGTAATTCTTCACCGAAACATCATCATGATCTCAGCTGTTAATTATCACGACAGATTTTCGTTCATTTTATTCAAGGGCACGACATCTTCAAACACTCCCAGTCGTTACCACCTTGTACAGGTGGAGGCCGATGTACAACCATTAAGTTTTAAGAAACTTAATGTAGCATGGGGGTGCACTAGGAGTTACTAAATCATACCAGTAAAACTTTAGGAAAGATTTGATTGACCAACAACATACCTAGGTTTCTTAAATGCCTTCATCCTATGTTAATCAAAATGACTATAACTCCTAGTGTTGTTTACAAGAAAACAAAACAGAACAAATATACATATGTTTCTTATATTACATGAAATAATCAATCAGCTGGTCCCTTTATTTTAGAATATATTTTGCAGGAACAAACATTTCGACTCATTGCTTGATTGACCTGAGCTCCCACTTGCCTTCACCGTCAATCAATCGTAATTCCATAGAGTGGAATGGTATTAAAGCAGGACGCTGAGACAAGAAAACACCAACATTTACTCACCGATTAACAAAGTTAAAAAAATGAGTTTATTTTACCTGGGATGATGTAATGACAGTGATACCCAGGTCACGTGCAAGCCTATAAAGATGCTCTTCAACATCGACACTTGTAGCACTGGAAAAGAGAGGATAAAATGGATAATAATCTAGCAATACTAATCATATGTTTGTTATTGTGATTGTTACTTACTTGGTGCATTCATCAAGGATGCCAAACCGAGGCTTGTGAAAGAATAAACGAGCCTTGAAACAGGAAGGAAGATATTACAAAATTAATATTAGTATATATAAATAAAATAAGAAAATGGATTTGCAGTGTTTGTATGAGGGTCTGTCTCACCATGCCTAATCTCTGTTGTTCACCAAGAGAAAGGATGTCTTCCCAGTTGTGACTAGCATCCCAGCTGGAGCCTTCCCTTTCAAACAGGTATGATAATTTCACATTCTCTAGAATCCTTTTCAGATGTGTATCCAGAATATCTGTGTCTATTTCACCTGAAAAAAAAATATTGGTATGATCAATACATGTCGTCATCACTAGATTTTCATTTGGATTGATTTTCCACTTCACCTTGTTGATACAAACTCAATGCCTGGTTTTGTGCTTGCTGATAGGAGAGAGGATAGATAATTTGATCCCGTAAGCTTCCTAAACAAGTATACGGCTTTTGAGGAATATAAAATATACTACACTCAGAGCTGGATGATGGTTTAACAAGTCGTCCGTCTACTATAGGCCAAAGGCCTCTTAAAGCCCTGAACACCGAGCTTTTACCACTCCCGTTTGGACCTTCATCAATCAGAGTAAAAACAGTCAGATATATTCACTGACCAGCAAGAAGAAAGTTAAATAAATATATTCTGACTGACCAGTAAGAAGAAGGCTTTTCCCTGGCAAAATATCACATGTCAACCTTCTGGCTAATAACTTCTGTGCTGGGGTAATGATGTCAACCTCCAAAAATGAGATACCGTCCCCCTCATCAGACTGTGATGAAGTACCCACAGTTTCATCTAACATGAATAAAATCACTTGTTTATAAGTGTATGGGGTCAAAACTGACACCTGTAAATTGTAAATAGCGTTTTATAGCACTAACCAGATTGTGCAGCCTCAAGATACTCTTCGAGCTCGAAAATCCGGTTAACACCACCAGAGAGTTCGATGAACTTTCTATGAAGCTCCAAAATGTCCCCAAAGGCCAAGAAGCTTTGTGATACAACAGATGCCAAAAATCTCAACGCATGTGCCAACTCGCCTGCAAAACACAAGACGATTGATCACAAACAAATCACATCAGAATACAACTAAATCTAATATTACCTTGAGTGGAAGTCAATGAACGGTCAGCTTTGTGCTCCAAAGCATATAACAAGCTCAGTCCCCAGGTCACATTGTGAGGTAATTGTTTAGTCACAAAGTCATCTAGCACACCAAATAGCCATTTCTTCTTTAGAAGTGTTTTCGCATGAACAAGAACCTCATTAAATCTTGACTCAATCATCTGCCAATGGTAAACCACATTTTGTGCATGCATTAAATATAATGAACGTGGTACAATATCATCTATGTTGTAACTTCTTCATAATAATTAACATTTACCAACCATGTGGTTTTCACCATGCAGCTTTAAGACAAAACAGAAATTTTTTAAAGTGAGAACATCCAAAACAAAGAAAGAAGATAAAAACAAATGACAGCCCGGTTCTTATGCTTCTTTAAAGACCATGACATCCGTTTACCATAAATGATATAGGTTGTAATTAAAAATTATTCATGATAATCAGTTTCATAAATCAATTTTAATTAAAAAGAGTTAATTGCCCGAATAGTCCTTGTGGTTTGCCATTTTTTCAGGTTTAGTCCCCAACTTTTCAAAATAGCATGTTTGTTCCCTGTGGTTTGCGCACTTGTTACTCGGGTAGTCCCTACACTAGATGGATGTTAGTTTGTTCAGTTAAATTGATGTGAAATGACCAATATACTCTTACTATTAAACATAAATGTTAAAACAATAAAAAAAGAGATTTAACTAAACTGTGGACCCCACCTGTATTATAAAAACAATTCAATGAAATTTCTTATAAACCCACCTTCTTCTCCGACATATAACCAGCGACCAACCCCACCCTCCCTTCTTTTCTTCACTATCTCCCCCACCATGAACTCAACAAATCATAAATCGCACACCCACGAATCATCTCCTTCCAACTAAAACCATTCCCTCTCCAAAACCTCACCCTCCTCGACTCCCACCGCCGCCGGTACACAATCACATGCTCATTAAACACTCAGCTGGTCTGGTGGCACACCGGTGAGGTATCTTTAGTTGTTCAGGTTTAGGTTGTAATTCCTCCTGAGATGTTGGAATGAGGGACTATTGGTGGAATTGTTGTTGAATGGGTATGCGATAGGTGGGAACGAGGGGTGATTAGTTGGGTGGTGGTTGATTTGGTGGTGGCGGTGGGCCACGGCGGTCTATGGTGGTGGCAATTAGGTGTGACGGGGGTGGGCGGAGGTGTGGGGGTGGGTGTTTCAGCCGACAGAGATGGAGGGTTTGCGGTGGCCGTGGAAGGTGGTAAAAAGGTGGGGGCTTTCGGTGGTCGGGTGGTGAGGTGTGTCGGAGGTGAAAGGGGAGAGTGATTTGAGGTTTTTTATTGCAGAGGTGAAGGTAATGGAAGGCGGTGACGTGTGTCGGATGTGATTGGTTGTTTGCGGTGGTGAGAAGGTGACAGGTTGTGTTTAAATGGTGGTGAAGGTGTGTGTGGTCGCGGGCATGGCCGGAAAAACGTGGCGGTGGTGGCCGGTGTTAAAGAGTCACCGGAGAAGATATAAGTGGGGTGGGGGATAAGTTTTTAATTTTAAATGTATATATATAAGTGGGGCGGCTGGGGCCTACTTGTTTTAAATGATTATTTGAATTTTTTAATTATTTTATTTATAAGAAAGGGTATATTGGTCATTTCACATCAATTTAACTGCACAAACTAACATCCATCTAGTGTAGGGACTACCCGAGTAACAAGTGAGCAAACCTCAGGGAACAAGCATGCTATTTTGAAAAGTTGGGGACTAAACATGAAAAAATGGCAAACCACAGGGACTATCCGGGCAATTAACTCATTAAAAAAGTAGACAATAATTGTATTGATGTATTTCTATATTCACAAAGAACACCTTAAGAGAGAAGAGTGTTTTTGGAACAACCCAACCTATTTGAATGGTTCTTAAAGACGACCCGAACCTGTTACCCAACCCACCTGACCTGCTGATAGCCACAGAATAAAGAATTACCGCTTTTTCTCTAGCACCGCCTCCAAAGAAAGCAACAGATTCAGCATGGGTACGCAGCCTCTCGTGCATGAACCTGAGTTGAACAAAAGTATTTTGTGTCAGAAATATCCTTCAAGCTCCATTGCTTTAAAAAAAGTGAGACACAAAAACAACCTAAAGCTTCCTTCGAGTTCTTGTTCCCTATTTCCGAGGTCACCAAAATCTGGAGTCACGCTCCTTAAAAAGCCTAAACCTAGCAACATGTATGCATATAGAATAGCAACACCTCGTCGACCAGTTAACATCTTCATTCTCCACGTGAACCTGTAATAATCAGAAAGAATTGCACATGGGAAAAATACAACTACGAGACCTTTTCCATAACAAGGTTTTCTTATTAGAGTTTTGAGCGTAAGTGGCACTTCCCATTTCCTCATAAGTGGGTTGACTCGAGTTATGTTTGGTCAAATGAGCCAAGTCAAAAAGATTTAGTTAACAAATGGGACAGAACTGTTTTTTACCGCATAACATTCAAGTCGTTTTGATGACAATAAGATTAATATTAAAACAGTACACACTTTTAATGATCATGATTAACCGCTATCTACAAAAGAAAAAGATTTATAAATGTAAGACAAAAGGTACCCAGCACAGTTTGACCTGCACCTGTTCTGACCCTTACCCAACCCGCCCATGTTGTCACCTACATCAAGAAAAGAATGAGTTGAACTGCCACATGGACTCACCATAAAATATCAACAGTTGGCTTTACCATTCCTGTTACGAGCCCTGACAAATCTGTTGTTAACTTTTCGAGATCTTGTGTTATTCTCTGATCTGCATCAATGCTAACTCCTGACATCTGAAATACCTGAAAACAGAAATGCTTATTAATATAGAGTTAAATTCACGTAAAAATAAAATAAACGTACGAATTGAAAGAAAAGTCAAAAAAGCGGCGGTGTCATTTTGGTAATTATCAGCAACTTCAAAATTACTCGTAGAGTAATTTTGAGCTTCTGTAGAGTAATTTTGTAAATGTTCATGTAGAGTAATTTTGGTCGTGTAGGGTAATTATCAAAAATGTAGGGTAATTATCAAAATTACACTAACCCCCCCCCCCCCCCCCCCCCCAAAACTAAAAGCTAAAAACTAAACCATAAAGCTAAACCCCATAACTAAATGCTAACAAAATTACTCTACAAGACATTTTCCAAAATTACTCTACAGAAGTCAAAATTACTCCTACTAGAGTAATTTGATAATTACCCTACATTTCCCAAAATTACTCTACAGATGCTCAAAATTACTCTACAAGACACTTTTTGCTTTTTTCCCCAGTAATTTAGAAGTTGCTGATAATTACCAAAATGACACCGCCACTTTTTGCTTTTTCCCTCAATGCGTACGTTAATATTATTTGTATTTGATCCTTTACCTATTAATATAACCTCTTCTACATCAAAGATTGACAGCATCACAGTACTGCCATAACTCATAATATTCAGAAACTAGGATGAACCAGCTTTTATTTTGAAAATAACTTGTTTAGTTAATGCTGGATCAATTTGACCTTAAACATGAAATACTTTTAAAAAACTAATTTAAAATGAGAAGAATTTCCAGATAGCAAATCAAAAGTTTTAAGTTACCTTGTAATATGCATTTTTCCTCAAGTAATTCTTAAGCAAGTGAGAAGTCAACTTAATCCTCCATCCGAGTGCAAGCCTCGCAGTCAAGTGTCTTCACACAAAAAAACAATTAAATATCCTTCACTACAATCCATTACAAGTTGCCTACTGCAAACAAGTGAGACATGGAGCAGCCGAGCAGGTATAAGCTCCCTCACAACAAAGAAAGACTAGCTACTACAGGTGGCAATTTCGCCCCACTTAGATTATGTTTTATCTATAACGGGTAAAATCAGAAAGTACAGCTGAAAAAGAAACTGGTCAAAAAAGTCGAAAGTCAGCCTACGATTATTTTAATTGTCATTCGACTTAATTAATTATATATTATCATTATTCTAGGTGACCCCTGCACTGCATTTAATAAATACAAAACGTGTCGGGTCAGAGAAGCTTGACCCCTACCAAAAAGTTGTGCATTCTAACACGTCTCCCATATTGTCACTTCTACTAACTAATATCATGGATACTACAGGTTCAAAGCTATTCAACCATGAAAGAGGAAAGTCATACGTACTTCATCAATTTTGTACAAATTTTAAGTCCTGTGCTTGGAGTGTGTTTAAAAGTTCTTGATATCATTGTCAAATTATGGACCAGCCCACTAGCTAAATAGGGCTACAAATTGAAAATCTAACCGTCAGCGCACTTCCACGAAATATTGCCAAGTAAAGATTGCAATTTCGACAAATTTACCTATCAGAGGGTCAATGTGGATTATGTTGTCTCTAATGGGTACAAATGGTATAATAAAAATAGCATAAAAGGAAGCTAGTCAAATGTTTTTAGTGCATATAACCTACTAAACCATTTTAAATTTTTATCCTTTTCTCTAAAAATATTAATAAAATATATAGTTTTGTAATCACATTTGATACTTATGTCTATGTGATTATAGAAAAGGGGGAAAACTATTTCTGGTCAACCCAACCCAACCCGAACTGGACCAATGAACTACCTGTTTTGACCTGAACCGTTGTCAACCCAACAATCGTCATTTGTACAGAAACGGATCACGTGAGTCAACAATTATAGTTTCTTCTTCTATGATTGACTCACATAATCTGCTTAAAAAGTTATATTAAATGCACTTCAATTGTGATGATGAATACCTCAAAGAAGGTGCAACAAAAGAAGAAGCAGCACTCTGAAGGACACTAACACCAATCAAGCGTATAAAGGCTGCTTTATCTTGCTCTAAAACATACTTCACAGTCGTTCCTGATAAGTCAGAATACCACAAGAATAAGTGATGAACAAATGCAACAACATGAAATACAAATTGAAAAGTAATACTGATACCATTTAAAGAAGCTATACGATCCGATATCCAAGTTCTTGAGACTACAAGAAGAGCAACAGCAAGAAGTTGTGCTCCTTGCTTATCCAATACAGTGGGCACCTAAATTTAAAATTACAAGGGTCAAGCAGATCCTATGGATTTACAAGAAAAGGTAATTCATTTGGATATTTCAAATATCGTTCAATCACTGAAGAGAGCTAAGGGTGTTGGTTTATTCTGAGATGTATAAACTCATATTTTATACTAGCTATTATGTTGTGCCATTTTATATCAGCTGTTCAACGGGTGTCTGATTAGTAACAATATATTTTATTCTAAGAGAGAATAATGAAGTCAAACAAAAAGCTTTAAAGATAGATTAAACTTACCAGTACTTTAAACATGGCAGCTATTCTTAAGGGCAGTACCCGAGGATCATTACGCAGTTGTGGGACAACAGGCACAGAGCTAGTAATCTCCTCAGATGGGGATGCAGCTATTAGCTCTGAAAAATATGACTGAGTAGACTTGGAAGTAGACTCCTGCTGCAGATCACAATTTTTTAATCATGTTACAGTACATCTTCCAGGTCAAAGGACGAAAAGGTTGGTTAGCCAATCAAAACAGGTTTGGGCTGAAATGTGTCGGTACTTTTAGTACATGTTGACCAAAAAACACTTGTCCATCCATATTTTTCTTTTTTTATACATAAGCAATGCATTAATTATGATTACAAATACAATACAATACTATTACAATAAAAATCCATACTTATTTTTTTTAAAGAGTTTAGATGACTGTCAAGTGGCAACCCAACCCATTTGACCAATTTTCATTGTATCATTTTTTTACAGAACCGATTTGACCAGATTGAGATGAAGCACTACACATTCGTAAGTCAATGGATCAAAATTACCAACTTTTTTTTATATAACTAAATACAAAATAGAAAAGATGTCAAACTTTACACACATTTCTTGTATCCTCAAATGCACGTTGAACTGCCATTGCATCACTTTGACGTTCTGTTTCAGATGACTTTAGTTTAGGAAACTCATTGTCAGTGCCACTATGAGCCCGGGAATCTTCCCTGTCAAAAAATGTTTAAACCTGTTAAAAGCACACAATAAGGGGGTGGGGGTGCTCCACTTCCATCACTCACCACACCCAATCATCAAACGCCACGTCATCGAGCTTGGTTCCATCACTAGTGATGGATTTTAGTGGGGGTGCCCATCACTAGCTTGGTCCCTCCCCAACGGTCACATTCCCAAAGTTCACCTCTCTTCTTCACGCGTGATGACGAGCACGCGTTTTGGCCACCACGCGTGGTCACCTTTGGTGGCGGCGGTGTTCCACGCGTGGTCACCAAGCCACCACGGTTCACCACGGAGCGCCCCCACCCCCCTAATATATATATATATATATATATATATATATATATATATTTACACATAAGTGCATGAAAATAAATGAACCTTTTGTAATTAACTCTCCAACCCCCTTCCCCATCCAAAGAGAGTACAACATCATGAAATGCAACAAGAGCGGGTCGATGAGATATAGTGATGCAGGATGTTCCCATAGCTCTAACTTTAGCACAGAAGCGTTCTTCCATATCAGTTGTAACAGCACTTGTGCATTCGTCAAGAATTGCAAACTTTGGTTTGTGATAGAAAAGCCGAGCCATTCCTAGTCTTTGTTGTTCCCCAAGGGACAACTCTTCCCCCCAGTTTATCTCTTTTTCAGGTGGGTAACGATTCAATAAATACTCAAGGTCAACCTGATCAAAAATGGAAAAGAACACTCAAGATCCATAGAAGATCATGTTACTCAGTGAAAGAAACAGCATCGGACAAAAATTGTTACATTTTTTAATAGCTCAAGCATTTCATTGTGAGTGAGGGGTTCAACTTGTTGATCTGAGGTAAGAGGATATATCAACTGGTCACGAAGTGTTCCAACAGCTGTATAGGGTCTTTGGGGGACATAAAAAATTTCGTTATTGAGATCCGAACCAACCCCGGGTTTTACAATATGTCCAGACACCAAAGGCCACAACCCTCCCAAAACTCTGAACAGTGAGCTTTTCCCACTACCATTTGGTCCTGCATAAAACAATTTAAGCCTAAACGTTTACTTATAAATAAGGCCCTGAAATTGTAAGAAAACAAAGTCCTCTTGTGTCTTCACTGTCTTGTATGCAAACAACTAAAAATGTGGAATAACATAAACATGTGCTATACTTTTAATAGAAGATACCAGACACCCAAAATTTATAAAACAGAACCATAAGAGAAGATATCAGAAACCCAAAACAATAACGATAGTAGGGAAACAAATGATAATAAGTCAGTTGTTAAAGAGTCAATGCATCATAAGACGACCTAATTCATTCAGTAAAAAAATGATTAATGAAACTGATTATCATGAAAGAATAAGTAAATTATATACCTGTGATTAAAAGATTAGACCCTGATTCGACTTTTAAAGTTAAATCTTCCACCAAGACATTACCACTTGGAGTAACCACCTGATAAATTATTCAGTCAAAGGCATATCACATCACATATATAATAAATAAAAATCTTTGGGAACACATGTTACTTTCTGGTGCCTCCTCACTCTTATTTTCCCACCTCTCGCCTATTAAATATTAAATCATAATTCCCCGCTTCTCTCTTAGTTATTTAATATTTCTTTTCCGAACTATTACCTTTATTTTTTTCCGGTTATTAATAACTATTTAATATTTCATTGATCCAACCATGTGTAATACACGTGTTTCTAACCTAGCGCGCGTGTGTGTATATATATATATATATATATGTAATATAACCATATATATGTGCGTATATATATGTGCGTATATATATGTAATATAACCATATATATGTTTGTATTATACACACACACATATATATGGTAGGGATCCTAAGAGAAGTCCACCCTATTTGAGAAACTTGAGAAGCATTCTGGACCATACATTTCCCTAAGCTTTTCGTAATATACACATATGTATAGGTTAGAATTAACTATATACATATATGTATATTGTCAAATCTTGAATTATACACATATGTATACCATCAATTAGAATCATGTGAGAAGCACTAGGCTAATTGAGAAACTTGAGAAGCATTCCGGACCACACATTTTCTCTAAGCAAAAACGCAAAAAAAAATTTTTTTTTTTTGGAAAAATCGAAGCTTTTTCTATAAGTTTTTTTTTTGGGATTTATACACGTGTATATCGTCAATCTTTTAACTATACATATGTGTATATTGGCAATCTTTTAACCATACATATGTGTATATTGTCAAATTTTTCACTATACATATATGTATATATATGTTTAACATTGAAAAATAAGTGTTGTAAATCAATGATTGAGGTGAATGATTTAGTTTTAGCTTTAGGGTTTAGCATTAGTATTTAGGGTTTAGCATTAGGGGTTAGTTTTAGTGTTTAGTATCAGCATTTAGGGTTTAGGTTTAGTGTTTAGCAGTAATTTTAGTGTTTAGTATTAGTATTTAAGGTTTAGCTTTAGGGTTTAGTTTTCAAGTTTTAGCATAGGGTTTAGTGTTTAGGGTTTAGAGATTTTTGGTTATTGTTCAATGAGTTGGTCCCAATGCTGCTAGAATGAGCTCAATCAGCATTCGTTTGAGTCGGTTTCCTACACTTCTTAGGTTAAGGATATATATTTTTCATAATTTACACATATGTATAGTTTAAAAATTACCTAAATACATATGTGTATAATTCAAAATTGACAATATACATATACATATATGTATATATGCAAAAAAAAAAAAACACTCTTAAAAATAAGCGATTAGAAGTAAAAAAAAAACACTTTTTTTGGCTTGGAGAAATGTGTGGTCCAGAATGCTTCTCAAGTTTCTCAAATAAGGTGCTCTTCTCTTAGGATCCCTACCCTAGATAGATATATATATATATATAACACAAGAGAAAATAGATTTGAGGTACCTTGACTTTATCAAACTCTATGTAGTCTGCTTGAGTTATATAATTCTTACTCCCTCTTCTTTGTAAAGAAGGTACATCTTTTGGACTTAACTCTCTAGATACAGCCATAAGTTCATGAATACGATCTGCATAGCCGCTGCACATTGAAGATTTCCTTTAGCATGTTATACCTTTCCTTCATAAGGTAATAAAAACAGTTTATACAACAATATGCTTCAACCATTAGCAATGTCAGGCTACCTCCTCAACATACAACATATATAGATAGCATCAAGTCACCACAATTACATTATGAGCAACAAACATGATCCTCGATAATCATAATCATAATCACAATCTCTCTTCCTAGATTTTAGAAAATAGGCCAGCCGCCAGCATTTTAGGCATGTTGTATTACCTAAGCATGCATTAATAAAAGGCTCTATCTGGACCAGGTTCAAATGTCAAAATAGAAAATGACTTTTTGATAAGCGTTCTAAACGGATAAATCACCGTTCTAACCCTCTGTTTTATTCCAAATCAAATAAGCATTGTAAAATGATAGCATTTACATCATAATATTTTTATGAATGAAACATAAATTAATTTGTCAAATGTGGCAGATCAATCTTTGTGGGAGAACAAGCCCTCAGCAGGGTTTTTTTCAAATCAGTAATGTATATAACCATAAAAACAATATGCAAAGTCACCTCGCCTACTTTGACAAGATATAGAATCATGATGGAGTAACATTATATGCAAAGAAAAACTTAAAAAGGAAAACATACAGGATTCAAACTACAGCACTGATTTTCAAAAAAAAAAAGTAAATTGAGAGGAAGAAAATATCTGAAAAAAAGCTGCCAGCGGCAAGCTTCAGTCAAAAGACAGATGTCAAACATCATATACAAGACAATCAACAAGTGGGTATTTTTAAAGTTACACTTTTCATACACTTAAAATCAAATACATAAAGTGGATATTGCTTTTTTGCGTGTACATTGCATATTAAAAATGGAATAATCAAGTAAGTTTATATAAAAACTAGAAAGATACCTTAGACGATTAAGGCGTCTAGAACTTATGGAGAGAGTTCCCAAGGACTGAAACAATGATATTATAACACTGGTATGGTATCTCAAATTGCTCAACATTTCGGCCCTTCCTAATGTTGAGGTGTCAGGTCTCAAAGTGCCAGAAAAGAAAGGCTCTATAATTAAAATGACAGCAACAGTTGCTCCAAGATACTTTAACAAGAAATCTTGAACCATGCCAAACCACCAATGGTCATGTTGGACTTTTTTCAAATGACGAACAAGTGACTTAAACTTTTGCTGGATATGGGATGATTCTCGAGTTTCACCACCATAAAATGCAATACTTTCGGCATGAGTCCTTAACCTTGAGTGAAGTTGTCTATACTCACCTTCAAGTTGTTGTTCTTCAGACATCAATTTACCAAATGCAGGAGAGAAGTTTCTGATAGTGGCTCCTGCTCCTACCACATAAGCCTGAAAGTCAAGGTACCATTAATAACTTAGATAGATTATATATATGTGTTGACCATAGTTATTAAAGCGAGCGCCCAAATAAGGCGCAGGGTGGGAAAACGCCGCTTCGGGTTACGAGGCATTTAATGCGCGTGGGGGCTAAGTAATTATTGTTTTTTTGGAGATTTGTATTTCAGCCTATATCTATAAGAGACCTTTCAAACTCTCAACAAACATACGCAATCACTGGATCTCAACATCGATTCTCAACAACTGCCAATAATCTTCAGGTTAGTTCATGTCATAGTTATTAAAGCGAGCGCCCAGGCGCGCCTTGGCGCAAATAAGGCCCCGGGCCCAACAAATTGCCCTGAGTGTGCCTCGCGCCTTTAATAACTATGGTGTTGACAATTTAAGCATGCGTTAGTTAAACTGAGACTTACCAAAATCCAAAGTATATACTTGGGACTTGCATAAGAACATAAGCGCCAAGAATACAGAAGGCCATCAGTAACTGCAATGAGATCTTCTTGTACAAGATCACTCAATTCTGAGCAGAACCTTGGTACATCACTCGCAATTCTTTGCTCAGGATTAGTTATCCGCCCATCAACATGGGACATTTTGTAGTATATCATATTCTGGAATCCAAACAAACAATTTTAAATTCAAAATCATCACATACTAATAATCAACATGAGACATTTTGTAGTATATCATATTCTGGAATCCAAACAAGCAATTTTAAATTCAAAATCATCACGTAATAATAGTAGTAGTAGTAGTAGTAGTAACAACAAACCTGAAAATATTGTGCATGAATAAGCTTTGTCAATATCTTTCTGAACCTCAAGCTTAAGGTCCCTGTTATGTACTTGGATGTAGAATATAAAGCAGATTGAACAAAACATAAGATAATATTTTCAACAATCAACTGAACAAAGGCTGGCACTCGTCGAAGAAAAGCAGAACGAAATAGGAACCCTTGAACTTTTGCTAATCTATTGCTCACAGCAGTTCGTAAGACCTGAATAAAATTAAAACCTTAACAAATTAGTAAAGAGAGCAACAGATACAGTGATATTAATCTAATACAAGTCATATACTGCTATTCACAGAAACCTAGTTTTTGGTAGAAATTAAACATGAAAGTCGCCTTTAATAACTATACTACGCCTATTAAAACCAAGCTTCTATCCATGTACAAGGGGCGAAATTTCCTCATCTTACTAGTAAGGCACGTTAAAAAAACAAGAAAGCAAACACAACCAAATAAAATATAATATATCACATTGAAGAAAAAGGCTTACCACGGTGGCGACAAGAGCTAAAAGGTCCCTTGCACCCATCCTACCCATATGGGATAGCAGAATTGCAGCCAAGACCTGGAGTGATTTTAGTCCTTTCTTTTGCCTACTTTTTTTAATAACATTATTCTTATTCTTCCCGTCATCCAACTCCTTGTCAATTCCATTGGGCCTTCTTACTCTGCTCCGAGATTGCATATATGCAGCAGTTCCACCAGCAACTATAATGCCACTTGCCACCAATAGGGCTTTCCTACAACCATGTAAAAACAACCACTTATACACAGAAATTCAAGACTAAAGTATGATAATACATTCAAATTACCCGCTAAGCAAAATACATTACTGACCCATTTACAAATGAACTGGTCATTTGGGTTATCAAGATGGTCATAAATTTAGCTAAAAGTGGAAGAGGTCACACATAAATGTGCCGAATGTCTACTTCCCCGTAAATCTTTTTTATTAATCACTAATTTATACACACTGTTTCTGTAACCAGCACTAATTATCTATTAAAGTTGTTAAAATACATATGTAAAGTGTTAGCACTTAGCATGTCAACCCAACCAAACCCAGCATGCTTCCACCCTAACCAAAAAAGCCCAACCTACCCATCTAGCCACCTCTTAACTGAATTGACAATTTGAAGCGCTTCGAGAAAATAAAAATAAAGCTAGAATGCAAATGTATAAAACACAAGCTTTCACCATAGTTACAATACTCATATGTTATGTCTGCGGTTTGCATCTGTAGCAGTTGCAAAGAAATCTATTGCTACAAAGATAAAAAAAAAAAAAAGTGAATCGACTTTGTTCCAACATTAGATGCCTTAAAGAAAGCTAATTGTTCACATAAGCCGAACACATGAGATCATAGTTGTCAATAGCGAGCGTAGCAATCGCTAAGCGCGCTACGTAGCATATAGGCCTAGGCTCGCTATTAGGGTTGTAGCGATAGATAGCGATAATATCAATCAATCATACCCAGTAAAATCCCACAAATAGCAAAGCTATTGGTAGGGTCTGGGGAGGGTGGGATGTAGGCACACCTTACATCTACCCCTAGGGATAGATAGGCTGCTTCCAGTGAGACCCTAGGGATAGCGATAATAGCGAGAGTTTATTCTTTTTTTGTTTTTTAATATAAATAGCAATTAAATATAGCTATAAGATAGCTGGATTTTAGGTTTTTGTTAAATATACATGTAAAATATCATATATACCAGGGTGTTTTGATATAAGATACATATAAATTTTTAAACTTTCTTTTCTAGTGTATCGCTATATATAAAATAGCCAACCGCTATTTATCGCTATTCGCTATGTAGCATACAGGTAGGTACCTTATCGCTATTTGCCATTAATAACTATGCATGAGATATTACATGTAACGAAATAAATAACTACTTAAGAGATCAACATCCACAATAAATAAGTGAGATGAGCATCACTTTTTCTTAATCATAATTTGCAAAGTTGGAAGGATAGTATAACTAGTAAATTATATATATATATATATCAATCATTAGCATATAGATAAGCAAGAAAAAGTAAAAACAGTATCATAAGTGATCCAAGAAGTCAAATAAGTGGAAAATGATAAAGAGAAGCAATAAATAAACCTGCGACCGGAGGAAACAAGGCTACGACCGCGCTCCGTCAACTGTAGTAACTGGAGGGAAGTCATAGCTATAGCTACAGTTCAATCGGCACCTGAAAAGCAACTTATTATTAGGGTTCCAAGTGAATCAAAATCAATTACATATTCAGTATGATCAATCGTACTAAGTAACTAATTAATAATAGGCGTGAGATGCAGAATTGGAATTGGAATTGGAATTGGAAGCATCAAGAGCGTGGGGTTTTGATCGGGGTTGGGTTGGGGGATTACGAAAGAAAGAAAAAGTGAGATTTTTGTGTTTATATTTGGGTTGGGTTGGGGTTGGATTGGATCGGTGTTTTGGCAGCAACGGAACCACCCGGTGCAAATTGATAGAGCACCCTTTTCAAGGAATGGTCATGCCATTTTATCCCCTTTTCTTTTTCTAATATCTACAACTACTTTTTTAGAAAAAAATAAAAACTTTGATTTAATTTTTCTATAATCTACAACTACTTTTTTAGAAGAAGAAGATGAAAAAAATAAAAACTTTGATTAATCCCTATTATTAAAAGAGTAAACTACCAAAATGGTCTTAGAGATTTATCACTTTTGTCACTTTATTTCAAAACTTAAACCTTTTGAATCTGTGTTCATATGGTTTCAATTTTCTTGTTATTTTCATCCTAAATCAAAATCTGGTCAGATTTTGAAGTTAATATCCATATTTTTTTGTCTTTTTTCTTCCTTTTCATGAAGGGCAAAATGGTCTTTTAACGTTTTATTATAACAAATTAAAAAATCTGACCATTTTGAGCTTCATTAAACGAAAAGAGAAAGACAAAAAAATTGGATGTTAACTGAAAAATCTGACCAGATTTTGCTTTTGAATGAAATGGCAATAAAATCGAAACCACATGGACCCAGATTCAAAATGTTTGAGTTTTAGACTAAAGTGGCAAAAGTGATCAAACCTCAGGGACCATTTTGACAGTTTAATCTTAATAAAAAGTAGTTGAGAGATATTTAAGTTTCTGTACAATTTTATGATTTAATCCCTATTAATAAAAGTTGTTGAGATATTTTAAAGTTTCTATACAGTTTTAAGTTTTAGTTAGTTACGATAAAAATCTTCTTTGATCATGATATGATATTCGTAATAACTTTTTTCAATTAACTTGATACATTGATGTACAGTTAGGAGTCTAATAAACAAAAGAGAAAATTGCACTTTCGTTCTTTATGTTTTAAAGTTTCAGCAGATGTCTTTTAACTTCAAAAATTACAATGGTTGTTCTTTAGTCCAAATCTCAAACTGTCATTTTGGTCCCTGTGGTTTGGCCAGTTTTGCCACTTTAGTCCAAATCTCAAACTTATTACATCTGGGGTCCCTGTGGTTTGCATTTTGTTGCCATTTTGGTCCAAAATTCAAAAACCCCATTTTTTTACTGTTGCAACCACCTATTTTGTCTTTTAGTTCAGGGGTATTTTAGTCATTTTGCTTTTCATTTTACATTTTCTTTATTAACATCATCCCCAAATAAATAAATCATAATCATCATCGTCATCCCCAAATAACTGATTCTCTCTCTTCTCTCTCTAAATCGATCAGATCCAGATCCACCATCGTCATCGTCATCTCCGGCGTCGTCCCTACCGAAACTCAGATCCACCATCGTCATCGTCATCTCTGCGTTCCTCTCTCTCTCTCATGTTTCTCTCTCATTCGGCTCTCTCTCTCCCTCTCCTGTTTCTCTCTCTCTCTCTCTCTTTCTAGTGGAATGTTGTTTGAAGGAGATGGTGTTGTGATGTAAAAGAGAGAGAGAGAGGTGCGGTGGTTGCAGGGGGTGCGAGAGGGTGGTGGTGCTTGGCGGCGAGAGGGGGGTGGTGGTGGTGGCAGGTGGTGGTGCTTGTTTTTGTTTTTGTTTTTGCTCCACTCCCGCATCTCCACTCCCGGATTGAGTTGCAGGTGGTTTTTGTTTTTGTTTTTGCTGCATCCGCATCTCCCAACTTTGTTACTTGAATCTGTGCTGCATCTCTGTGGATCTCTGTGATCTCGGTGATCAGAGTCATCGCTTCTATGGCGGTGGTGGTGATGGTGGTGGTTATTGTTGTTGTTGTTCTGGCAGTGGTTATTGCTGTTGTTGTTCTGGCAGTGGCATCATTATTTATTAAGTTTGTTTCAAGGCTATGATGATCAGAGTATCCTGAGCAAAATTAAAGGGACATTGAAGATCCGAACCGTATCTTGGTGGGGCAAAATCCAGATGGCATAGTGAAGAAGAATTTGACATTCTCTCACCAAGCAACTGTGTATTCTGCAGCCATGGCGTAACTCGTTTCTTCTTTGTCCCCATCCCCCAATTACAGATCTGAGCCTGTCTCCTTGCATTTAATTTATTTTCTCTTGAAGATATGATTTTTTTTAAATCCAGGTTGTGGTGGGTTGTGATGGTGGAGGAGGTGGTGGTGTTTGGGTTGTGCAGAGGTTGAAGATGATGATGATCAGGGGTTGAAGATGATGATGATCAGAGGTTGAAGATTATATTTGGGGGTTTTTAATAAAAGAATTGCTTTAATGAAAATTAAATGACCAAAATGCCCCTGCACTACAGGACAAAATAGGAGGTTGCAACAGTCAAAAAAATAGGGTTTTTGGATTTTGGACCAAAATTGCAACAAAATGCAAACCACAGGGACCCGGATGTAATAAGTTTGAGATTTGAACTAAAGTGGCAAAACTGGCCAAACCACAGGGACCAAAATGGCAGTTTACTCCTTTTTCTAATATCTACAACTACTTTTTTAGAAAAAAATAAAAACTTTGATTTAATTTTTCTATAATCTACAACTACTTTTTTAGAAGAAGAAGATGAAAAAAATAAAAACTTTGATTAATCCCTATTATTAAAAGAGTAAACTACCAAAATGGTCTTAGAGATTTATCATTTTAGTTCAAAACTTAAACCTTTTGAATCTGTGTCCATATGGTTTCAATTTTCTTGTTATTTTCATCCTAAATCAAAATCTGGTCAGATTTTTCAGTTAATATCCAGATTTTTTTGTCTTTTTTCTTCCTTTTCATGAAGGGCAAAATGGTCTTTTAACGTTTTATTATAACAAATTAAAAAATCTGACCATTTTGAGCTTCATTAAACAGAAAGAGAAAGACAAAAAAATTGGATGTTAACTGAAAAATCTGACCAGATTTTGCTTTTGAATGAAATGGCAATAAAATCGAAACCACATGGACCCAGATTCAAAATGTTTGAGTTTTAGACTAAAGTGGCAAAAGTGATCAAACCTCAGGGACCATTTTGACAGTTTAATCTTAATAAAAATTAGTTGAGAGATATTTAAGTTTCTGTACAATTTTATGATTTAATCCCTATTAATAAAAGTAGTTGAGATATTTTAAAGTTTCTATACAGTTTTAAGTTTTAGTTAGTTACGATAAAAATTATCTTTGATCATGATATGATATTCGTAATAACTTTTTTCAATTAACTTGATACATTGATGTACAGTTAGGAGTCTAATAAACAAAAGAGAAAATTGCACTTTCGTTCTTTATGTTTTAAAGTTTCAGCAGATGTCTTTTAACTTCAAAAATTACAATGGTTGTTCTTTACGTTTGCACATGATTACAGATGGTGTCCACTTGTAACACCCCGAAAACGGGTTTGGTAATTAAACTCGTTAATACTAAAGAGCGGGTAGAATACCGTTAGCAGAAAAGATTAACCCGGAAATTATTAGGATTCAAATAAATAAGCCTAATAATAAATAAAAAGAGAGCAAACGACTTGAGAAGACAAAGTTTATAAGGCCCGAGTTAACGGGACTTAAAATAAAACGGGTTATAATTTCCCGAACCCATTAAAATAACTAGGAATAAAAATAACCTAGTTAGAAAGAAGCCTTGTAGTAATATGTTAGAAGGTTAAAAAAAACACCTAAAATAAGAACCTGATAATAGTTTGGGGACCAAAGGTGTTAAGTTTGAAACTAATATTATTAAAAAAAAACACCAAACAAACACGTATGGTTCGATAAAAAACACAGGGGCGACCAAACATCCTCCACCAAACCCTAGTTCATGCAAATTGTCCAAATTGAAGGTCCAAATCAATCCCAAATCAAAATCCGAGCACGAATTAGTGATCTCCACTGAAAAAGGAGTCACAAGGTATGTAAATTTCATGAGAAATCTCTAGTTGAATTTATGAGTAAACCTAGAGAATTCAAAAATTGTTGATGCATGCTTGTTATATGGATGAAATAGGAACATTGTAGTGTTTAGGAGTAAACCCTAGACAAGTATATATTGAAATCATGCCTAGCTCAAGTAAATTCAGATTTTGTTGATGCTAATTCATGTATGAGATGCTTTTAGGGTTTTGATTGCTAAAAAATAGTGTTATGATGTCAAGAACATGCTTAAATTGAAAGCTGAATTCAAACGGCTCTTGATCAGAATTTACAGCCGACTTGTATTGGCTGTAACCTAGACAAAACGTGACAAAAACATGTGTTTCTTGAGTCTAAAATGTAATTCCAGGAAATATCTTTAAAACCCCACTAGAATCGCATTTTTTCGACGAAAATTGAGCGTTTTATGAATTTTTCCGTATCAAATGTTCAAGCTGCGTTTTCTGGCAGAATTTGCAGCCCATTACGAATGTCATAACTCAATTTAGGAATTGAGTTATGATCTCAAATTCTTACTGTAGAAAGTTTTAAGTGATTAAAAGAATCGCCAATTGGAATTTCGTCAATCGGATAAACGGGGAATTTTTAATGATTTTTTCCGTAAGCTGCAGTCAGAAGTGACGAATCTGATTACAGCTTAGTAGATGAATTTTTTCGAATTTTTGGTAAAGAGTTAGATCTTGAAATTTTAACACAAGGTCTAACCCTCCGAGAGGTACGCCACATAAAAAATCATAATTTTTGAAGACTTGTAAACAGGTTAAACAGGTCACCAAAAAAGCCTATTTTCAGTGATACGAAACTTGATTTTTGATGTTATAAATTATGCCCACAATGTTCATATGTTGAAATTATGAATTAAACGCGTAATTTCCTAGTTCTACTAATTACGTGCAATGTGGGGTAATACAAATTTTAATTATGAAGTCGATTTAGCTTATATGCACATATCATATAATTAAGGGTAGTTAATTTTTGAAAAGTTAAACTAACAATGGACGGAGTCGAATAGTAGTTTTGACATAGAAAATACGTAAGGTGGAATAGTCGTGGTTATAATGACTAATCTAACCACCTTGTGAATGATGATGATAGTTTGACTCTTGACAAGCTAGATGGAGGCTTGAGAATGAAGCGGGTCAAACGGAGCAAGTACGAAAAGGAAAGCGTAATTTGGATGCGTGGTAAGTAAAAGCTTACACCCTTTTTAGTATACATCAGTTGTGTGTATTGAAAATGAATAAGGAAAAGTTAGTAATAGAGTTATAATGTTCCGACGCAAATAATATGAGTCGGAACTAGTGCAATGGTGAGAAATCATAAACAATGGCAAAAAAGGGTAAATTGGTAAATTAGTCATGTGACGATGAACTAATAAGAAATTTTGAAACATTACGTTATGGTGTAAACCGGAATGGGTAAAAGGGCGAGATGGTAACTAGATATCATCTCATAATGAAAAATCGTCGTTCGGACTAAACGAGTCAAATGACATTGGCAAGATCATTTGACAATATTAATTGATGATCGCTTGTTGAGTTTTGTGATTACAGGAAATATCATACGGTTCGCGTTGGTATTAATTAGAAATTAATAGTGAGAGATATTTAAACGGGTCAATCCTATGACTCGAGCCAGGTACGCATATTTAGAAATTATTGTTAAAGGCGATATTTTTGGTCAAATATTAGCGAAAGTCTTTCGTCGTAAAATGAAGGACTAAAATTGACCAAAAAGCCCTTGATGGGAAAACCGGGCAAACGAACCTTAGAGGTTGTTTAGGAATTTGCATTAAGATTACGAAATATAGGTAGATACCTTAATGTAGTAAAATGAGGGGTGAAAGGAGTGTGAAATTTAAAGTAAGATGGTAAATCCCTCTAACGAGTCAAAATGAAGTTTTACGCATAACTCAACCTTTAGTGGTATAATGTATGAAAGTTTTAGACTTACGAGTTGATAGTTTTGAGATAATAAATATTTCAAAAATTTGCAATGATTTAAACAAAAGTGGTTTAATGAATCTTGAAACGGGTCAAAAGTGTTAAAAAGGAATTTCAAGCCGAAAGCTTGAAATCTGAATTTTTGAAGTAGTTGAATATCAGGTTTTAACTCCATAAGATGGAGAATTAAATTTCGAACGCGTAGGAAAAAGAATCACGTAAAACGGACTTCTAGATCAAAAGTTATGGCCTTTGAAAGTTTGATTTTTGATAAATAAACATAGCTGGAAGAAATGCAGGTCCCAGATGCGGCCCTGCTCGGAAACGATCTCCCCCGCGGCACGCGAATGAGAACCGGGCACCGGGCGCGACACGCGGGTGCTGTCGCGGCACGCGAAGGAAAAGAAGGAGCCTCTCTCGTGGCGCGAGAGGCAAAATTCCGAAGTTTTATTTTTATTTTATTTGTTTGTTTATGAAACTTGTTTATACATGTTTATAAGCTATCAAAACTAACTTTTAAGTTGGTTTTGATCATAGGTGATATCAAGTGTACCCGGATGGAGATCAAGCGATGGCAAAGGACCGAACACACGAAAAATGAAGCTTCCGCAAGTTGTTTCGTCGTTATTCTAAAACGATGAATTAAATCACATTATGTTGTATTACTTTAAATTGTAAAAGTTTTTAATAAACCCGTATTTTTCATTGTAATTGTAATCGTAATTACATGATTATGGACTTAAATTATACGAAAATCGTTAAATAATAGCAAGGGTGTTACACCTTTTAACCTAACTCAGTTAAATTTTAGAGTTAGGTGAGCAAGTTGGTCTTTTTACCATTTAATCTATTTCTATTAATATTAAAATTCGAAAAATATTTTACTTAAAAACCCACATTCTCTCTCTCTCTCTCTTATCTCTATTCCTCTCTTTCTCTCTCTTCTTCATCTCTACTCTCTCTTTTTCTTTCATTTAATAAATTCAAGTCTTTATCTCTTGTATCGCAGCAGGTATAACCCCGAAGGCCGAACCACCATCGCTGTCACTTTTCGTTAAAAATCAAACCAGGGTTTATGCCAGCTAGGGGAAGCGGGAATGGTCGGACATTGATATGCGCTGATGGATGGCGGTGAATTGTTGTCAGTGGGTGGTGATGTTGGTTAGGGAAGGCACAGACGACGGTGGTCACGTTTACAAATATGTTTTTTTTTAATTTTGTGTTTCTGGCTAAATAAAAATATGAAGAGAGAGAGAGAGAAAGAGAGAGAGTAGAGACGAAAAAGAGAGTGAAATAGAGATGATAGAGAGAGAGAGTGGGTTTTTAAGTAACATATTTTTTGAATTTTAAAATTAATATTAATAGAAATAGGTTAAATGGTAAAAAGACCAACTTGCCCTTATGTTTAATGCACACGATCAAACCTAACTCTAAAATTTAATTGGGTTAGATCAAAAGGACACCGCCTGTAATCATATGCAAACGTAAGGGACAGCCACTGTAATTTTTAAAGTTAAAGGACAGTGGCTGTAGAAACTTTGAAATATAAAGGACAAAAGGTGCATTTTTTTCTAAACAAAATTGATTCAATTTAGTACCTTCTGAAGATGCATCTTTGTCGGCAATAAAAAACGGGCTAAGAAAATTAAATAGCAATTGAGGCTTTGTCCTTAACACGGACCCCTTTAAATATATTTTGAGTCTCCACTAAGATAAATTGTATGATTTGCATGATGCAACAGCTGAATTAGTATGCATTGTTGAAGTTCACTCATGTGTATGAGATAACATCGGGCTTTTCAGTGTTTTAGTATTTGTGGAAATAGTAGAAAGCATTGATATGGATGAATGAATCAGGAGAGTTCTACTTTATATGTTGCTGGAAAATGGGTTGCTCGCCTTTCTCGTATTCTTAGTTTAATTGTACACCCCGTAATTCCAATCAAAGTGGCCTTACTTCTCTCGTGCATTGTCCATAATCATTAAAGTCCGTGCCGTTAGCCTCACCGTTCACTTAATGTTATAGGAATATACTAGGAAATGTTTCAACTCTTTTTACAAGTTAGAGGATATGTATCCGCATATATATTATTTTATATATTAGGTACACTCCACAACGACCACCCTTAGGATATATGAGTAAGTTGTTCAACTGAACCAAAATCATGACACTTATAATCAGCTATGTTATGCTTCCTTCATATTCCTTTTTTGGCTTTAGTCACATTCAACGACTCAGTCTCTTACTAAGTAGCGGGTTGTCAGATCTAAAACATTATCGTTAACTCCGTTGAATCACTAAAGATAATTTACAGTTGAGGCCAATTGTGATGACATATACTATCACACCCTCAAATTACATATGCGGGGTTTTACTACGAGACGCGTGACAAACCAGGATCATTGTCTTTAGTTAACATTGAATGACCACTATATGATATTTCCAAATTACCATTTGCTCATCAATGAGGAAACATTGTTTAAAGTTTTAAAGTAACGCATAAGCAAAAATGAAAGTAAGTTCAAAAGTAGTTAATGCGCAAAACAAGGCGCTCAAACCCATACGGTTAATGTAAAGAAAAGAGTTTAAATGTTTGTAAGTGTGCGACTCCATGCAATGCCCTATCCTTGTGCGTACCTTAGCGACCTAAGAAAACATGCTAAAATGTGTCAACACTAGTTGGTGTGAGTTCACAAGTTTCAATAGAAAGTAAATGTTTGTTGGATAAAGTAAATTCAATCATATCATTAGGTAGCTAGCCTGTTTACAAGTTACTAAGTGTTTCGAAACCGAAGCAGACTGTTTGTGTTTGATGCCTTCCACCACGCCTATCAGAAACAATGGTGAGATGTTAGGTCGATATTACACCCGTTCGACCTCTAGTCGAGATAGCGCGACTAATCCTGGTGGGGTTTGTCAAACCCAGTAGTACTACTCAAGATTACCTCTCTAAACCCTATACTAACGGTTCGAGATGTAAGGACTTTCATAATATGTTTGCACTTACTAAAACAAGTGATATAAAAGAAATACAAAATCTAAATGTTTGCGTTCATGTTTTCTCCCTAGAAAGGAGTGCGTAAAAAAGGGTCGTGAAACTCACCTTTGTGTGTGTTAATCAGCAAGTAAAGAATAGGTGACCTGTTAACGGTCACCTATTACGCATAAGTCTATAAGTGTGTGCTCGTGTAGGTTCATAAAACCCTTATATCCAAACAATCTCATTATTTATGATTATAAAAAGATTCATACGTTTGGCTCAAGTTTGACCCGACGACCCGTTGGTGACTCATTAAGTGTATTATTGTTTGTTCACGATCACACAATCATAAAAAACCCATAAAGTACATCACATTGCACGTATGACTCATATCTAAACTTTATTACAAATAAATTTTCCCTTTTAGTAAGTTGTGCATGGAACTCTAATTCCCAAGATTCCAATAAAATGACACTTCTAAACATGTGAATGCATCCTAATTAACATATTATCATTATACACATCATCATGCACGTCCAAATCACCAATTCTACGTGTCTATGAAAACAAAGTTTATACTTTTGGAAAGCTATGATCTAGCATGCGAGTTTACATATTTTCACACATCAAAACACGTTTACACATTCCATGTAACACATTAACATCATCATACATAATCATGCATGTTTAAAACTCAAGTTACAAATTGTAATTTCAATAAAGTTTCCCTTTATAGAAACCCTAGGTAATCAAGCATTGTTCATGTAATTAAATCATACCAAGCACTTTCATACAACCTATCTAGCACATAAAAAACAACATTAACCACCACAAGTGGCCTAGTGGTGGAGTGACTTGGGTTCTCCAATGGAGACCCAAGTTCAATTCCCATTAGTGCCACTTTGGTGGCCACCGACACCCGCTTTAAGCCGGACCGAGGACACTCGAGGTCTCGGGTTCGAAACATGTTTCTTACCCCTCTTTGATGGCTATGGGTATTTGCCGCCAGGGATCCTTGTCGGGTGGTGAACTGGGAAGGGAGATCCCTTCCACGGTCAGGGGTACCGTGCAACTACCCTTTTTTTACATGTACTAATATCAACAAAGTTTCTATTATTAGTAAGTTAGGAACACCATGTTTGGTTACTAAATCTAATCTTTTTAACATGTTAATGTACTTGAATTAACACATATTCATCATTACTAACATCACAATCCATCATGCATGTCTAGAATTCACTACACAAAATTCTTCAACAATAAAGTTTCTATTTTTAGTAAGGCATGAACTACTATGAATCTACGGTTGTCAATTCATGCAAAACCATTCATATCACATAGAAAATCATAACCAAGTATTAGACATATTTGGATAACTAGTCACCCATAAACTTGAAAACATAAAAATAATAAAAAAACAACTAAAATTCTTACTTGAATGCATTAGAGGTAATGAGAATCGACCAAGAATGTGCCCAACTACAAGATCTAAGTAACAAACAAGGTGGACTGGTGGTGGTGGTGCTGGGTTGAGACGGATCGCAAGGGGAGAGGGGATCTCAGCCGTATGTGGGATGGATTAGGTTTGGGTTTGTTTTTTTTTTTTTTTTTGTATATAAGAATCTGATATATGGTATTCGTGGGTTGGATAGTGGGCTTTAGGATTCCCATAGGCCCCTTTTAATTAGAGTTTCAAGATTAACAATAATCCCCGTTAATTTTTTTAAATTCTCATTTTATACTAAAAATACGAATCCAAGTAATTACGCATAAAAGCACGTGATTTCACGAAAGTTCACATAATGCAAGTAAAGGCCAAATAACATAAATTCACGTAATTTATATTTATCTAACTGTTTGGGAATATTATTTCGATTGTTCACCAACGTTCGGGGAAAAACTCGTATGTGATTCAGTAATTCTTCGAATTACCGTTACATGAGTGTTCGTGTAATAACTGACACACTTAATTGACCCTAATCAAGTGTAATGCATGAATGAATGTTTGAGACAATGTTTGAGATAACAAAGTTTGTGTTAACCTGAAAATGTCGGATGTCACATACACTTTAACAATAATAAACTTTCGTATTGTCAAATCATAAGATTATACCCTCATATCAACTAGGATCTAGTTATAATGATTTATCTTTGGAATGATATATTCTTGGATCTGTATATCCAACACACATATACAATAACATTGTCATTAACATATCATCCCAAAAGGTCATAATCTAAGCAATTATTTGAAGTAAGCATTTAAACTCGATTTTAACATATACAACATGTTTAATGTCAATTACATATAATTAAGTAAATTAAAAATACGAAATGAATCATTACATATATATTATCATACCCCAATCAGGGGGTTGGATGTTGTGACCGATTGATACAAAACTTACATAACGGAATAAAGTGAAATAAATAACCATCATCAGTAGTCTACACTTGATTAAAGTTACAATCACAAGTCCAAGTATCTATGAGACTATGACATCAACAATGGTAGTTGATTCTAATAACCTCTTTGCTTCATCTGATATGTAGTTTATGATACGACATATGTATTTTAGAGAAAATATCCATATCCAACTAAGCTCGTGAATAAGTTGTTAATTCAAGTCTTGCAAAAAAAAAACGGGTTCCTCGATACATGCTTAAAAATAATATGTTAATTGGAAAGCTAATGAGCTCATGAATTTACATGACGATTTGTAGAAAGATTATGTAAAGTATGGTGCATATTTCAAGTTTACAATCAAACCTTGCATCCAGACACCCATTTGAACCCCAAAATCTCCAACACATGCTCGTTAATGTCATGGGTCAAATAAACATACATCATTCTAAAACATAAGTAAAAAAAGGCAATAATAAATGTCACAATGATGCCATTATCTCAATGAGGTTTCCTTGTCATAGTAGCCAATTTGTGAGGGGGATTCCCACGTAGTACTTGTTATGGGTGGTTTTCCGCTCATATATCCTGGAATATATTCTGACTCTGTTACTTTAAATTGTGATCAGGATATTGGTAACATCCTGATGCAGTATCCTGGTAATGACTTATTGTTCACGTGCAGATTAGCAAGGAATGCTAGTAACGATCGAGAAGACTGCTTCTCCTGAAGACTAGGACTTGGTGGTTGAGAAGAGAACGTTGAAGCCACAAAGAAGGGGTCTCCAACGTTCCAAAGGGAATATTCGGGGCATCCCCCATTCTTAGGATAATTAGTTATTTCCTTTTGCTATATATAGGAATGATCGGATCAGATAGAACACACACAAAATTTTTACACACTCTTGCTTTCTAATAGCTGCAATCACTCACAAAACACTTACACTTGTACTCGAATCGCATTGTAACACTTAGTTGATCCATATCATATCCTGCACTGTATCCTGACATTTGAAGTAATAAGAAAAACAAGGCAGCTGCGATTGTCAGCTCCCGAGGTTTTGTGCCGGCGATCTAGATTGATCAAGGGCTTTCCTCATACATCTCGTGTCCCCCCTTTACTTTTTTGCTCATTGTTTGATTGTAGATATAGCTCGATATCCTGAGCTATATCCTGAAAACTGTTTTTTGTTAACAACTTGATCAACATATTTTCCACGAATACTTCTAGCACACTACCTCACTTAACTAATTTGATCACTTAATTGCTTCGGTAATTTTTGACCAAAACAATTTGGGCCCACCGTGGGGCAAGTGGTGCTATTTCTACTAAAAGCTTTCATAAAATCACTACTTGGTTTTCTATTTTCAAAACTTTTTGCTACACTATTTTCAATGGCCTCAAAATCAAACATGAGCTCTTCTACCATGTCTGCTACAACCTCTGCAACAGTTGGTTCGGTGCTTCCACCACGTCCAAGGACACAAGCCTCTTCACAGCCTCAGGATCTTCCAAGAAGAACGGAAACTCATGTGGCCCGGGATATTATTCCCACTCAAAATGTTCAAGGATCTGCTGCCTCAGGGAGAACTCCTATTATGGCTTCTAATGATGAAATTCTAACTTTGTTTGGTAGTATACAGGATCAGATGAAGCAGGAGACCAACCAAATGCTGATGAGAGAGATACAACTCTTGAAATCCAGCTCAAGCAGGCCTGCTGAGGATACCGTCACTCCCTTGCAGCCCAGGGCTTTGAACTTCAGTTCGGCAGTATATACTGAGGACCACAGGGGCAACATTGTGCCTAGCCATTCCCAGAGTCATACTCCTGAGATACCCTCTTCGGTTAGAGTGTCAACTGTGAGAAGTTCAGGATATGCTCCAGGATATGGCCAGAATCCTCAGACTGGTAACGTGTCTAATAATACTAATACTCTTGCTACTAATGGTATTGGATCTTTGCAGGATGTAGGTATGACATCAGCATTCTCTAGGGAGCTTAAGAAGTTGAAGGATATGATATCCAGTGTACCTGGGGTGGTCCAGCCAATTTCAGAAGTGTCCCAGGATAGCCACAGGATATCCCACTTTGCATATCCTATTTGTGATGCTGAAATCCCGAAAAGATTTCAAACCTCCAACATGAAGCTCTATGACGGAACCACGGATCCTGAAGAGCATATTGCTCAATACAGGGAAAGGATGGAAATTAACCCTATCCCTCCGGATCTCAAGGAAGCATGCCTCTGCAAGGGTTTTGGTTCTACTTTGACAGGATCAGCCTTAAAATGGCTCCTAAACATTCCACCTCATTCAATTAAATCATTTGCTCACTTAGTCAATTTATTTAACAGTCAATTTTCTTGTAGTCAAAGTTTTGAGAAACTAACCAGTGATCTCTACAGGATAACTCAAGGGCCTCAGGAATGTTTGTTGGGATTATGTGAACAAGTTTATCAGGGAATCTCTGGATATCCTACATCTTGATGTTGCAACAGCTGTGCAGGCATTTAAAATGGGGTTGCAAAAGGATTCCCAATTTTATCAGGATCTTGTAATGAATCCTTACAGGAACCTGGATGAGGCTCGAAACAGGGCCTTGAGATACATTCGACTGGAAGATGATAAAAAGATGCAAGAAAGGATGAATTCATCCTCAACTTATGAGTCAACTAACAGGAAGTCAGAATCCTCATACAAACCATATCGCTCTAAGCCATATGGCAGGAATGACAGCAAGAAAGTGAATGCTGTTGAAGACGAGGATCCTAAGGAGTATCTTGAATTGTCAGAATATTGCTTCTATGTTAATATACATGAACTAATGTATGCTATGCTGGGTTTAGGAGACAAAGCGAGGTGGCCCAGGAAGAACCAACAAAAAGCTGATCGGAAGGATAAGTCCAAGTGGTGTGTCTTCCATGAGGATTTTGGACATGTTACTGAAGATTGCATTGCCCTGAGGAAGGAAATAAGCTATCTGCTAAGCAAAGGATATTTGAAGGATCTTCTGGGAAGAAAGAAGAATAAGGGTCAGGATACTGAGAAGGATCCTGAGCGAGCAACATCACCTCCTGCAGATGCCAAGATAATTAACTTTATTTAAGGGGGATCCGACATCTGTGAAACCTCTTATTCTGCAGCAAAAAGACATGCAAAGGAGGCTATGGCAGAAAGGGGAGATAAGCCAACCAGGATGACAACCCTCACAACCGATAAAGTGATAACGTTTGATAATGATGACAGGGATACTGTCCAGGATCCTCATCACGATGGTTTGGTAATAACTTTATATGTTGCTAATCACTTTATGCACAAGATACTAGTGGATAATGGCAGCTCTGTCAATATTATTCAGCTAGAAACGCTAAAAAGGATGAGTGTTTCCCCGATGGACATCACTTCAAAATCCACTGTACTTGTCGGGTTCAGTGGAGAGGCCAAGAATACTGTGGGAGAAATAAAGCTGCCAGTATATGTTGAAGGAGTCAATTCAATGCAACACTTCTGTGTCATGGACTCCTTATTCTGCTACAATATTATATTGGGTAGGCCATGGATCCATGAAATGAAAGTTGTGCCATCAACCTATCATCAGTGTATCAAGATCCCTACCCCTTGGGGGGTTGACAAGGTGGAAAGTGATCAACAAGAAGCAAAGGAGTGTTATTCTTCTTTGATGAAATCCTCAACAAAGCCCAAAGCAGGATAGCAATTAAAGATGCGAGCCCAGGATACCGCGGAGGCTTCAGAGCGGGATGTTAAGAAAATTATCCTGGATCAGGATAATCCAGATATCTCGGTGCTCGTAGGAACCAATATCCCTCAGGATATTGAAAATCCATTGACTAACTTTTTAAAATGCAGGATGTCAACATTCGCATGGAAGCATGAGGATATGACAGGTATTTCCAAGGATATTATAACTCACAAGCTCGGAATTGACAGGTCTTTCAAGCCTGTTCAACAAAAACGAAGGAAGTTTGCTCCTGAATGAAACACAATAATCCAGGAAGAGGTTGAAAGATTATTAAAGAGCAAGATGATTAGGGAAGTCAAATTTCCCAAATGGCTAGCAAATGTAGTTGTGGTTCAAAAGAAAAATGGGAAATGGAGAGTTTGTGTAGATTACACAGACTTGAACAAAGCATGTCCTAAAGACCCTTCCCTCTGCCTCATATCGACTCAATGGTGGATGCTACTGCTGGTCATGAAATGTTAACCTTCATGGATGCATCCTCAGGATTCTAGCAGATACAAATGGAACCTTCAGACCAGGAGGATACTGCTTTTATGACACCAACATGTATTTATTGTTATACTGCTATGCCTTTTGGTCTGAAGAATGCAGGTGCAACATATCAAAGATTGGTGAACATGATGTTTAAAGACAAACTGGGGGACACCATGGAGGTATACATCGATGATATGGTGGTAAAATCCAAGAAGGCTGAGGATCATCTCCGGGATATTGAAGGAGCATTTGATATCCTGGATCAGTACAAGATTAAATTAAATCCTGCTAAATACCATTTTGGAGTGGGGGCAGGAAAGTTTTTGGGATACATGGTGACTAAAAGGGGGATCGAAGCAAGCATGGAACAGATCAAAGCTATCCTGGATATCAAGTCACCTTCAAACATGAAAGATGTACAAAGATTAACAAGTCGAGTAGCAGCATTAAACAGGTTTATATCGAGATCCTCGAAACAATGCAAGGAATTCTACGATATCGTGAAAAAGAATAAGAAATTCGAATGGGGAGAGAAGCATGAAGTAGCCTTGCAGGAATTGAAGCAGTATCTTTCAACTGCACCTCTATTGATGAAGCCCGAGGATGGTGAACCATTATCCCTGTATCTTGCAGTATCAGGGAATGTAGTAAGTGTTGTTCTGGTAAAGGATCACGAAGGTCAACAGTATCCTGTCTATTATGTTAGCAAAAGTTTATTAGATGCTGAAACTAGATATTCTCATTTATAAAAAATGATATTGGCCCTAGTTATGGCATCGACAAAGCTTAGACATTATTTTGAGACACATAGGATTCATGTTAAAACTAATTATCCTGTTAAAAATGTGCTTAGGAAACCCAAGATGTCAGGTAGGATGACTAAGTGGTCAGTAAAATTAAGTGCCTATGATTTAATATATGAACCTAGAAATGCCATAAAGTCTCAGGCTCTAGCTGACTTTGTGGCTGATTTCAGTAGTGATATTCAAAATGAAGTAGACCTAGAAGTACAACAGCTAGGAGAAAACTTAGAATCCTGGATATTATATACTGATGGTGCATCTAATGTGAGAGGTGTAGGATTGGGTATACTACTAAAATCGCCACAGGGGGACATATTACCCTAAGCCATTAGGTGTGAATTTCCTGCCACTAATAATGAAGCAGAATATGAAGCTTTGATTGCAGGATTAGAATTGTGCAAGAATATGAATATTAAAAGTTTGCAAGTATTTGTTGATTCCTTGTTAATTACTAATCATTTTAATGGATCCTATGCAGTCAAAGGAGAAAGGTTAATCGAATATCTTGAAATTCTTAAAAAATTAGCAGGATATTTTGATGTTTTTACACTTGAACCAGTGTTGTAAAAGTCGGATTCCAAGGCCGAGTACTCGGTCCTTGGAACCCCTCCGAGGCGACTTCCTCCTAGGCGGACTCAATTAGTCGGCCTCGGTCAAACTCGGTCAAACTCGGCGCCTAGTCGGCCTAGTCGGACATAGTCGGAAAGAGTCGGCCTAGTCGGTCTAGGCGGTCAACGTGGGTTGTTGACTTTTAATTAGTCAAAATCGGTCAACATCGGCCTACTCGGCCTTGTACTCGGACTACTCGACCTTGTACTCAGACTAGTCGGACTTGTATTCAGAATATTTGAACTTTAAACATGTTTCATTTTAAATTATACTCAGTTGGCATGAATTATGCTTATTTTAACATATATATAATATATAACAATTAATTTTCTTTATAGTTACCATGTCCGCGTAATCCCCGAGTACTCTCCGAGTACTCCGATTACTCCCAACTCCCCAGTCGGCCGACTAGGGACCGCCTAGCGACTTTTACAACACTGACTTGAACAGGTACCGAGAGAGGATAATGCTGAAGCAGATGCCTTGGCAAACTTAGGATCTTCAGTCAGAATACCAAAAGGAACTCAGATACCAATATTACATATCTTATATCCTGCAGTAGATATTTTCAAATCTCAGGATAAGGAAGTAGCAAGTATTCAGGATCCTGATCATAATGAGTATCCTGAGGAGGATCCTAAGTCCTGGACGACCCCAATCATGAAATATCTCAGAGAAGGACACATCCCAAAGGATGAGAATCCTAAGACTTTTAGGATGAAGGTATCCCGATTCACTATTATAAATAATGTTCTATATAAGAAATCTCTTGCAGGACCATACCTGAGGTGCTTGGAGGATCCCGAAACTAAGGAAGTACTTCAGGATGTACACGAAGGGGATTGTGGTAACCATGTTGGGGGCAGATCGTTATTCTCAAAGGTGTTAAGAACATGATACTATTGGCCGGCGATGAGGAAAGATGCTGCAGAATATGCTCGAAGATGTGATGCTTGTCAAAGGCACAGTAATATACTGCATCAACCTGCTGAACCGTTATATCCTATTGCTTCCCCTTGGCCATTCATGAAGTGGGGTATGGATATAGTGGGAAAGTTGCCAAAAGCTCCAGAAGGAAAAGTTTTTATGCTGGCAATGACAGATTATTTCTCTAAATGGGTTGAAGCTGAGGCATTTGTTCAAGTCAGAGACCAAGAAGTAGTGTCCTTCATCAAGAGGAATATCCTGACTAGGTTCGGGATACCAGCCAAGATAATTTGTGACAATGGCTCTCAGTTTATCAGCAAGAGGACTACCGACTTTTGCAAGAGTTGGGGAATTAAAATGATCACATCCACACCAGTACATCCTCAAGCAAATGGACAAGCAGAATCCTCGAACAAGATAATTGTCAACAATTTGAAGAAGATACTAGGAGCTAAGAAAGGAAGATGGGCAGAAGAATTACCCTTTGTCTTATGGGCTGATAGGACAACAGTAAAGAATGCAACTAGGAAAACCCCATTTTCTTTAGTATTTGGAGCAGAAGCAGTAATCCCAACAGAGATGGTGATACCTATAGCAAGATCCAGCCTCTGGGATCCTGAGAAGAATCCTGAAGCCCTATGTCAAGAATTGGATACTATCGATGAGACAAGGGATGCAGCAAAATTGAGAATGGTAGCATACCAACAGAGGATATCCAAAGCGTATAACAAGAACCTAAGGACTTGAAGGTTTCAAGTTGGAGATTGGGTATTAAGAAAGGCTTTTCAGAATACTACTAATCCTGCCGATGGAAAATTAGCTCCAAAGTGGGAAGGACCTTATGAGATTGAATCGGAATCTGGGAAATGAGCATACTGGCTTAAGAATATGGAGGGGGATATACTACCAAGATCCTGGAAGGCTATACACCTTAAAGCTTATTTCAAGTGAGTTTAGAATTTAGTTGCTAACTCAGGATGGTATGAACTCTATCTCTTTTAAATATAATTCTATTTTATTCCTATTGAACCCAATACTGACTTAAGCATCGGAGGGGTGTTAGCCTAGCTAACACCCACCTTAGTTAAAGGTTGTTTTGCAGAATACGCTTCGGGATATAACTCCAGGATATACACTCAGGATGAATCGAAAGATTAGAGGATTGGCCCCCTCTCTCATGTTTAAGGGATTCTGATCTCTTCACAGGTTTAAAGGTATTCACCTTTCTCTCGAATTGGGTTTAAACACCCCGCCTGGAGCGCAAGTTATCCAGGGATAGTTCAAGATGGCGGGACCAGTCCATGTAAAAGTGGCTGAAAATTTCGATCTTGTTAGCTATATCCTAGATCCTAAAGGTATATGAGGATTGATCACCCTCTCTCACGAAAGGGTATTTTCATACTCTCTAAGGTTTAAAGGTTTTCACCTTTCTAAGTCTTGGAGTTTATACACTCCCGCTTGTAGCGCATGAAAATTTGGGATTTTCCCCAGAATACTTAAGGGTTTATCTCCAGAATATTAAGGATCTATCTACAGGATATTTTAGGGTTTATCCCCTATAACGCGAAAGTTATGCACAAGTGTACAATCAGTTGTAATTGATGCCCTAAAAATTCCTAAGTATTTAAAGACACTATGCACATGGGACATTCCTACTAAGGCATTGTGAAAAGACTCAAAGGATCAAGCTTGGGCCTAGTTCACTAAGTACCGCAGACTGGGGACATCTTCGGTGGAAAGGTTGCAAAAGGATTGAAGTTTAAGGATAGAGGTGTACTATATTTCTGGTATGATCTTTCCTTTTTGTTCTTTTAGAAGCCTTATCTAAATTGTCTAAGTTTTTAAAACTATGTTCGACAAAAGTCTGGTTAAAACATTTATGAGTATCCTGATCAAGATATATTTTCAGGATATTTGGATAGAATAATTGAAATATTACACTAAGATTGGAAAGTTGAAATTGCAAGCAATACATAACAAGATTTGCAAAAATGGACAACAATGGGTAAGGCAAAAAGAAGTTAGTTTATTAACATAGCAAAAGATTGTGCTTTTGGTTTCATCTCAAACCGAGACCCATCCACCAAAAGCAGAATTAGTTTTTAAGCATATTTACTTAACAATTGAAGGCTTCGTCTTGAAACCCAAGATACCTCCACCTTCAATTGTTAAACTGTTCAAAATAAAGCATACTAATTGATGCCCAAGGGCTTCGTCCTGAAACTCAGGATCCCTCCACATTTGGCCATCACATTGTCTAAGTGCAGGAAAGTAAATTGTTTAGCAGACAAGGAAAAAGAAATTGTTCAACAACCACAACCATCAGAAATTAAAAAGTGGGCTCTGGCCTAGGCATGATTATCCATCATCGCCCACTTCGCTGCTGTCACACCCCAACCGATGGCGGAAACATCGGGGCATGGCACTGAGCGAAACAGATTGTCCAGAAGTTTCCATAACAATTATCATTACCAATTAATTTAAAGTAACATGTCCCATACCATGTCTCAAAAGGCAAACAAATTATTACAGACAAATCTAGTCAAGTAGTTCTGTTCCGACAACTCAGATTTATACATAAATAGTTTATTTATTGGTTTCTAGGACCTCTTTTCCTAGCCTCGATTTCATCACAGCACAGAGAGCATCCTAGACCTTTCCTAGCCTCAAGTTCACAGCAAGCTAAGCATGTAAACTTCCTAAGCACCTGTCACATACGTTTAAGTAAAAGTCAATACACATAGTGTAAAGGTGAGCATAAAAGTTTGATAATAGCATATAGAGTTCGAAAGCATTACGCATAACCAGCACGTACACAGAGTGAAATGAGGCATGTTAGTTATCGACATGAACCTATCGATACCAATTGTTTTGGTAAAAAATTACCGAAGCAATTTAGTGATCAAATTAGTTAAGTGAGGTAGTGTGCTATAATTATGTGTGAAAAATATGTTAACCAAGTTAGTTATAAAAACAGTTTCAGGATACGGCTCAAGATATAGAGCTGTATCTGTGATCAAACAATGAGCAGAAAAGTAAAGGTTGACACGTGATGTACGAGGAAAGCCCTTGATCAATCTAGATCGCTGGCACAAAACCTCGGGAGCTGACAATCCCAGCTGCCTTCTTCTTCTTCTATTGCTTCAAATAACAGGATACAGTGCAGGATGTAGAGCGAATCAACTAGGTGTTACAATGTGATTTGAATACAAGTGTTTGTGTGTAGTGTTTGCTGAAAGCTAGAGAGCAAAAGTGTTCGAGAGTGTGTGAAAGTTTCGTTGTGCCTTAATCTGATCCGCCCCCATCTATTTATAGTAAAACAAATGTAACAAGCTATCCTAAATAACCGGGATCCAGCGAATATTCCTCAGTCGAACGTTGTAGACCTAGTCTTTCGGGTTCAACGTCTCTCCCATAACAAATACGCCCGAGTCTTGAGGAGATGAAGTCCATTTGACCGTTGGCAAACCCCAGCCTTTAACCTGCACGTGTTTAATTCAATCAACCCGAGGATATCGCCCAGGATGTTAGCAATATCCCCGTCCAGTATCCTGGTCACAAATAAACAATTAGAAGCAGGATATTGATCAAGATATATACGTTCAGAAAATGACCCATAACACCAATGAATGCGGGTTGACTGCCCAAGGCAGCTCGTAATACATGATCACCACTGTAATCCATGCAAATAATTGTCCTTAACAACCCCCGCGTGAGCGGGTGCTGAGTCCAAACTATAGTACTATCGTTGCTAAGGCAGGTAGACAGCATTCCATGTGTAAACATAACAAACAAGCATTCATTAAGTCACGTATAACATGCGGTAACGGTTAGCGTTTAAAGTATTGCGTAGTATGTTCGATGTGATTTAGTATAAGTAACGTATGTAACACCCAAAAGTGCGTAAAGCAAAAAGGGATCGAGTATACTCACTGCGATGATGGATTGAAGGGAGCGCTAGAGAGTAAGGTTAGCCTGATCAGAATGATAGCATAAAGATAAGGGACACGTAAAACGATGCAAGGTACAAGTGGTTCGGAAAGCAGTCCATTCGGACGGTAGTCCGACCGGACAGCCAGTCATGCGGTTGGGAGTCCGTTCGGACAGTCGTCCGGTCGGATGACTGTTCGAGTGGATTGTTTCTTCCTTTGAGAAGGATGTGTTTGTGTATGATGGATTGACTTTTGAAGTTTTCGTTGTAGTATTTTGAAAACATTGAAGTACCTCTATCTTTCAGGTCGGTCGATCATGAAAACATTGAAGTACCTATATCAGGCACTTCTTTCTCTCTCTTTTCTATTTTCCTTGTTTACATCTCTTGTTCTCCGATTGTGATCCTCCATGGCGACCCGTACTAGATCGCAAATGGCGGATTCTGTTTCCCCCTTCCACAAACAAAATTTGCTTCAGAAACCTTCAAAGGAGGTGTGTTCTTTCGATAATTCCGACATCGCAGCCCTACGAGCTTCCGGTGCCTTTCCCGCCGGGACAATCTTCCGTCCATTCGACCGAGAGGTCCGATCGGATTTTTGTTCCGACGAATGGGTCTGCTTTTTTGCCTACCCTTTCTCCATAGGACTTCAATACCCGTTTTCACCTTTTATTTCTCGTTTCTTTGAACTTACTGGCCTTAGCTTTGCCCAAATCATGCCCATGGTTTGGCGCATATTAGTCACCTTGGAAGGAATTAAGGCTCGCCATATGCCTGACCTGTGCATCGAAGATTTGCTGATGGCTTATCGTTTAAGATCTCATGGTTCCAGCCGATTCCTTCTATTCTATATTTCCAAAGATCCTCTCATCCTCAAAGCTACCAAGAACGAGGATAAGTGGACAAGAAAATTCTTCTTTGTGAAAAGAGACTCCATTGATAAGGGGTTTGACCTCCCTAAAAGATGGTTGACTTCTGGTAGGACTTAGGGTTTTAGGAATATCCCCAATCATATCCCAAACCTCCATCCTGAACCAATATCCTGATGTATCTATTTCCTTTCTTGCAGCAAACTTCAAGGAACTAGCTCCCCCTAGTGCTGAATCAGAAGGAAGAATAAAAGAGATCTACAAGCTTCCAGAGGGTGAAAGAACCTTTAACCTGCTACTCACAAGCTCAAGTCAAAGATCAAGTTCCAACATGTCTGGTAAGCACATTTTCAGGATTGTATAGAGATATAACAAGTCTAAAACATCTTCCCTTGTGTAGTGCCAGTTATTAACCTCGAAGGCTTCCAACTCGACGAGTTGGATAGCTACTCTAGCCTCGCGCCTACCAAGCAAGAATCCAATCCGAAGTCATCCGTCACACCGAAGCCTACCAACTCGAAGACCACCACCGCTCCCAAAGCTCCTCCGGCATCCCGGACCCGGGCCTCTAGTTCCCGAAAGAGAAAAGAAGTTGATCCTCCCGCTACACTTCACGAGTTCCCATTTGAGAACCACGGGTTTACTGAATCCAACAAATTTATGACCGACTTCCTTAACCAGGTTAGTATCCTGACCTGTATCCTGCACCAGATGCTAAGTAGAAATGTTCATTTAGAATAACGCCTGTTTCTTTACCTTGCAGGGCCTTGAACGCCTGGTATTCCTCTATGAGGACACATGTGGTTTAAACGTCATGCTAGAAAGCAAACTAAAGAAGGCTGAAGCTACCATCAAGGATCAAGCAGCAATCGCCACCGCCAAATCTGAACACTACGAAGCTAAGTATAAGGCCATGACCCAAGATCACCAAGCTGTTATCCAAAAGATCACCCAAGAGGCTCAAGCTAAGTCTGACGCGGTCCAGGTTCAGCATGAACAAGATATGGCTTCATACCGGGAGAGCCTTAAGAATACAGTCATCATCTCCCTCCTCCAGGCCAGACTGAAAATGGCTTACGAAGCTAGGGCTTTGGGCGTTGAATGCCCCTCATGGAACATCAAAGCCTGGGAGATGAAATTGAAAGATCTTGGCGGCAATCCGGTGGAGCCCCCTTCAAAACCTGTCGCAGAGGAGCCCACCAAGGTAACCGAGAAGGTGGATGATGCTGGTGCCTCAAAGGATGCCGGTGGTGATTCTGGAGAAAATGCTGATGGAAAGGATGCTGCTGATGATGCTGAGAAGAATGTTGGAAAGGATACTGGTGGAGATGTCACGATGAAGGAGGGAGCTGACCTTTAGATGCAGCGACGTGGACGATGATGGATATATGTGCTGAGGCCGGAGCCCACTTTTTAAAATTTCATGGCTATGGTCTGTAGAACAATTTACATTTCCTGTCTTTGAACAATTTATATTTCCTGCATTAGAACAATATGATGACCAAAGGTGGATGGGTCCTAGGTTTTAGGATGAAGCCCTTGGTCATCAGTTAGTATAATCCGTTTTGAATATCGTAACGGTTGAAGGTGGACAGGTTTCGTTTTGAGATAAAACCTTCAACCGTTATGTAGGTATGGTAAAAACTAAACGTGCTTTTGGCGGATGGGCCCTGGTTTGAGGTGAAACCAAAAGCACAACTTTTGACTTGTTAATAATATAACTATCTCTTGACTTATTTGTTGTTGCCTTTTAATTTCTGTCATGCATTCCTTAACGTAGATTTTAGCTTTGCAAAATATACTCAGTGATATATTATGAAAACTTTTATTAAATAAAACTTCCAAAAATTCAATCAACTTTAGAGAAATTTTTTCAAAGAATAAAAGAAAGTCCAATTTCCAAAACCCGTTTTGACAATTCTTGCTTGATTGAAGTTTCAGACTAGTACCAGTTTCATACATCTTAATCAAATATCCTGAAAAGTATTTTGAAAATATATTTCGGGAATATATCCCGAGAATTTATCCTAATTAGGATGTTTAACCTTTTATAAAACATAGTACTGTCAAACACTTAAACAACGTTTACAAAGGAAAGATCATACCAGGAATAGGGTATAACCCTATTTTTAAACTTCAATCCCCTTGTAATTCTTCCAATAAAGATGTCCCCTATCTGAGACACTCAGTGTATTAAGTCCGAGCTTTATCCTTTGAGCTTTACACAATTGCCTCAGTAGGGATGTCCCCTGTGCACAATGTCTTCGAATACTTAGAAATCTTTCGGTCATCAATTCCAATTGTATAGACAATTTTTTGTGTTACAGGGGTAAAACCCAAAAATGTACTGGAGATAAATCCCTCGTATCCTGGGGGAAATCCCAAATTTTCGTGCGCTACAGGTGGGAGTGTATAAACTCCAAGGCTTAGAAAGGTGAAAACCTTTAACCCTTAGAGAGTATGAAAATACCCTTTCGTGAGAGAGGGTGATCAATCCTCATATACCTTTAGGATTCAGGATATAGCCAATAGTAACGAAATTGTCAGCCACTTTTACATGGACTGGTCCCGCCACCTTGAACTATTCCCGAATAACTTGCGCTCCAGGCGGGGTGTTTAAACCTAGTTCGGAAGAAAGGTGAATACCTTTAAACCTGTGAAGGGATCAGGATCCCTTATACGTGAGAGAGGGGGCCAATCCTCTAATCTTCCGAAGTATCCTGAGTGAGCATCCTGGAGCATATACTGCAAAACATCCTTAAACTAAGGTGGGTGTTAGCTTGGCTAACACCCCTCCGATGCTTAAGTCAGTATTGGGTTCAAGATAATAAACAAATATATTTAAAAGAGATAGAATACATACCATTCTGAGATAGAAATTAAATTCTATTCTTACTTGAAATAGAGCTTTAAGTGTATTGCATTCCAGGATCTTGGTAGCATATCCCCCTCCATATCCTTGAGTCGGTATGCACCTTTTCCTAATTCTGATTCAATCTCATATGGTCCTTCCCATTTCGGAGCCTGCTTTCCATCAGCAGGATTGGTAGTATTCTGAAAAGCTTTTCTTAACACCCAATCTCCAAATCTGAACCTTCTAATCCTTATATTCTTGGTGTATGTTCTGGATATCCTTTGTTGATATGCCACCATTCTTAGCCGTGCTGCATCTCTTGTCTCATCAATAGTATCCAGCTCCTGGCATAGGACTTCAGGATTCTGCTCAGGATTCCAGAGGTTGGATCTTGCTGTGGGTATCACCATTTCTGTCGGGATCACTGCTTCTGCTCCAAATACTAAGGAAAACGGGGTTTGACCAGTTGCATTTTTTACCGTCGTTCTATCAGCCCACAAAACAAAGGGTAATTCTTCTGCCCATCTCCCTTTCTTGGCCCCTAATCTTTTCTTCAAGTTGTTGACAATTATCTTGTTTGAAGATTCAGCTTGTCCATTTGCTTGAGGATGTACATGAGTAGACGTAATCATTTTGATTCCCCAACTCTTGCAAAAGTCAGTAGTCCTTTTACTTATAAACTGAGAACCATTGTCACAGATTATCTCGGCTGGTACTCCGAATCTGGTCAGGATATTTCTCTTTATGAAGGATACCACTTCTTGATCCCTAACTTGGACAAATGCCTCGGCTTCAACCCATTTGGAGAAATAATCTGTCATTGCCAACATAAAAACCTTCCCTCCTGGAGCCTTTGGAAGCTTTCCCACTATATCCATACCCCACTTCATAAATGGCCAAGGGGAAACAATAGGATATAATGGTTCAGCAGGTTGATGTAGTATGTTACTATATCTTTGGCATGCATCACATCTTCGAACATATTATGTTGCATCTTTCCTCATTGTCGGCCAATAATATCCTGTCCTTAATACTTTTGAGAATAATGATCTGCCCCCAGTATGGTTACCACAATCCCCTTCATGTATATCTTGAAGTACTTCTTTTGCTTCAGGATCCTCCAAGCACCTCAAATACGGTCCTGCAAGAGATTTCTTGTATAAAACATTATTTATAATAGTGAATCGTGATACCTTCATCCTAAATGCCTTAGGATTTTCATTTCCGGGGATGTGTCCTTCCTTGAGATATTTCATGATTGGAGCCGTCCAGGATTTAGGATCCCTTTCGGGATACTCTGCTCCAGGATCCTGAATATCCGCTACTTCTTTATCCTGAGGATTCGTTGCAGGATACAAGATGTGTAATATTGGTATTTGGGTTCCTTCTGGTATCCTGATCGATGATCCCAGATTTGCTAAGGCATCTGCTTCAGCATTATCTTCCCTTGGTACCTGTTTAAGTGTAAAAACATCGAAATATCCTGCTAATTTTTTGAGAATATCGAGGTATTCGATTAATTTCTCACCCTTAACTGCATAGGATCCATTAAAATGGTTAGTGATTAACAAGGAGTCAACATACACTTGCAAATTTTTGATATTCATATTCTTAGCCAACTCTAATCCTGCAATTAAAGCCTCATACTCTGCTTCATTATTAGTAGCAGGAAATTCACACCTAATAGCCTGGGGTGATATGTCCCCCTGTGGCGATTTTAGTAGTATACCTAATCCTACTCCTCTTACATTAGATGCACCATCAGTATATAACGTCCAGGATCCTGAGGATTCTCCTAACTGTTGGACTTCTAGGTCTACCTCATCCTGAATGTCACTACTGAAATCAGCCACAAAGTCAGCTAAAGCTTGAGACTTTATGGCATTTCTAGGTTCATATACTAAATCATAAGCACTTAACTTTACTGACCACTTAGCCATCCTGCCTGACATTTCTGGTTTCCTAAGCACATTTTTGACAGGATAATTTGTTTTAACATGAATTCTATGTGTCTCAAAGTAATGTCTAAGCTTCGTTGATGTCATAACTAATGCTAGTATCAATTTTTCTAAATGAGAATATCTAGTTTCAGCATTTAACAAACTTTTACTAACATAATAGACAGGATATTGCTGACCTTCATGGTCTTTTATAAGAACAGCACTTACAGCATTCCCTGATACAACGAGGTATAGGGATAGTGGTTCACCATTTTCAGGCTTCATCAATAGAGGTGCAGTTGAGAGATATCGCTTCAAATCCTGCAAGGCTGCTTCATGCTTTGCTCCCCATTTGAACTTCTTGTTCTTTTTGAGGATATCATAAAATTCCTTGCACTTTTCCGAGGATGTTGAAATAAATCTGTTCAACGCTGCTACTCGGCCTGTTAGTCGTTGAACATCCTTCATATTTGAAGGTGATTTGATATCCAGGATGGCTTTAATCTGCTCCGGGCTTGCCTCTATTCCTCTTTTAGTCACCATATATCCTAAAAACTTTCCTGCCCCCACTCCGAAATGGCACTTAGCAGGATTTAGCTTCATGTTGTATTGATCCAGGATATCAAATGCTCCCTTGATATCCAGGAGGTGATCCTCAGCCTTTCTAGATTTTACTACCATATCGTCAATATATACCTCCATGGTGTCCCCCAGCTTATCTTTGAACATCATATTCACCAACTTCTGGTATGTTGCACCTGCATTTTTCAAACCGAAAGGCATAGCAGTATAGCAATAAATACCTGTTGGTGTCATGAAAGCAGTATCCTTGTCACGGCCCCCGACCCGGTTTGACCCGTTTCAGGAGCCGCGGGATAGAAATCCCGTGGTATTTAATTAACAACAGAAGTTTTCTTCAGGATCTTTTAAAACTGAAAAATTTCCCGATTATTTTATTTCACAGCTCGGGATAAAACCCGGTAATTTACAATCTTGAGATTTCACAAAAAAATCTTTTATTTTACAAAACATGTTTCTTTATTTTATACTGAGCCACTTCCTTAAGCTTGTAGTGCTTCGCGGCACTTTTCCTGGATCACAACAGATCACCTGAAACATGTTTGAAAAAGGTTTTGTCAGCGGGAAATACTGAGTGAATCATTCTATTTATGAAAACGACTTGTTTGTTATAATTTACAGTATTAAGAGAGATTACAATGTTTCCTGATATCAAACCAACTACCCACAGTACTTGTCACTCGAACATCCATCGGTAGCGTCTTTGCCCGATGGTGTCTGTGACTATGGTCATATCACTCATTGGCTAACTCGTTGTCCAATAGTGACGGTTATCAAGTAATGTATACAAAACCCTACATACCGGCTGTAACTTGGTGATTACATAAACTTAATCACTGTAATTATAATCTTGAAAATAAACAAGCTTTTGTAAATAAATTTGATAAAAAGAGAATGACTCACATTGCAGATTTAATTTGAGCAGAGCCTAGTCTACTGATTAGCCTTTTAACCTAAAGTAATAACAGGCACACAATTTGGTTAGTAACTTAATACAGCATTTACGATAACTCACGAGATTAAAACCTTCACAACGAATGACAAAGTGCGATACTTAAACATCCATTGATTTAACGATGAATGACAAAGCATAAACCCTAATGTGGGCAGCACTTAAACATCCATTGGATAGTTTAATCGATCGGACATTGAATCGTATCAGCGATCGAGTTATTACCCTGATTGCGGCGTCGATTAGTGATCCGTGTGTGTTAATTGTGGTAAACAGAACGTAACTCGGGGCCTAGAACGAATTTCTTCATCGAACATACGCAGAATTTCAAGTGCCAATGTCTGCTATTTATAGTCGAAATTGGCCAGGCTTACGGACCGTAAGACTTAACCCTTACGGTCCGTAAGGGACACCTAATTTTTATAGAGTAGCCACGTCTGGGACTAGCCTAGCTGAGTCAGTAGTTTCGTAAATTTCAAGTTTGACAACGTTTTATGTAGATAATCGGTAACTAGGGTGTACCCCCCTGAGTTTTAGGGGCCCTGATCCTGATTCTGATTGTTCTGAAATTTTTAGGGTTTGTGCAGAATCACTTGGGTGTCTCAATTAGGGTTTCCTATTGGACAAATTAATTTAATAAATATGACTTTTGATGAGAGTTGTTACATTCTCCCCACCTTAATAAAAATCTCGTCCTCGAGATTTACTGGAATAATTGAGGATACTTTCTCTTCATTTCTGATTCCAGCTCCCAAGTGTATTCGGGTCCTCGTTTCGAATCCCACTTGACTTTAACTAGCACTAATCGTTTGTGCTTGAGAAACTTCACTTTTCTGTCTTCTATGTGAAGAGGTTTCTCTACAAATTTTAATTTTTCGTTTACCTCTATTTCTTGGAGAGGTACTACCAAAGATTCGTCTGATAGACATTTCTTGAGATTGGATACATGAAATACATCATGTACTCCAGCTAACTCTTCTGGTAGTTGTAAACGATAAGCAACTGGTCCTATACGTTGGATCACTGGAAATGGTCCTACGTACCTTGGACTTAGCTTTCCTTTCTTACCAAATCTAACAACTCCTTTCCAAGGGGAAACTTTCAACAGTACTCTGTCTCCAACTTGGAATTCTAACGGCTTGCATCTATTATCTGCATAACTCTTCTGGCGATCTCGAGCAGTCTTCAGCCTTTCCTTGATTTGAGTAATCTTGTCAGTCGTCTCTTGCACTATTTCAGGACCTGACAATTGACTTTCTCCTATTTCTGCCCAACAAACTGGAGTTCTGCACTTTCTTCCATACAATGCTTCAAATGGGGCAGCTTCGATGCTTGAATGATAACTATTGTTATAGGAGAATTCAATTAATGGTAAGTGATCATCCCAGTTTCCACCAAAATCTATCACACATGCTCGGAGCATGTCTTCTAGAGTTTGGATTGTCCTTTCACTTTGCCCGTCTGTTTGTGGATGATATGCCGTGCTTATGTTTAGTCGAGTTCCCATTGCTTGCTGGAAACTTTTCCAGAAATGAGAAGTGAAACGACTATCCCTATCTGAAATAATGGAGAGTGGAACTCCATGTAGAGATACGATTTCATCTACATACAACTTTGCCAATCTTTCCATGCTAAAGGTTTCTTTCATAGGTAGAAAGTGAGCAGATTTGGTTAATCGATCCACAATTACCCAAATTGCATCATTACCTTTTCTGGTTTTGGGTAACTTAGTAACAAAATCCATTGTTATAAGTTCCCATTTCCATACTGGCATCTCTAATTGTTGTAGTAGACCTGAAGGTTTCTGATGTTCTGCCTTGACTTGTGAACAAGTAAGACACTTAGAAACATATCGGGCTATATCCTTTTTCATGCCTATCCACCAAAAATTCTTTCTTAAATCTTGGTACATCTTATTGCTTCCTGGATGAATTGTATACCTTGACTTATGGGCTTCTTCTAGAATTTTATTTCTTAATTCTCCTTGCTTAGGTACCCAATTTCTGCTTTTGTGGAATCTCCAAATTCCATCAGCTCCTTGTTCTAATTCTTTAAACCGTCCCTTTAATCCTTCAGCATCATCTTTGATTGTTGTTTCTTGGAATTGTTTTAGTTGTTCCATTAAATCTAATTGTAGATTTAATCTGAGAGCACGAACTTGTCTTTGGTTCTTATGATACTTACGACTTAAAGCATCTGCAACTACATTTGCCTTTCCTTCGTGATACTGAATATTACAGTCGTAATCACTTAAAATTTCCATCCACCTTCTTTGCCTCATGTTTAACTCTTTTTGCCCAAATATATATCTTAGACTTTTGTGGTCAGTATAGACAGTAAATTTACTTCCGTAAAGATAATGTCTCCAAATCTTAAGGGCAAAAATTACAGCTCCTAATTCTAAGTCATGAGTCGTATAATTTTCTTCGTGCTTTTTCAATTGCCTTGAAGCATACGCAATTACTTTCTTGCGTTGCATTAGCACACATCCAAATCCTAGTTTTGAAGCATCACAATATACTTCAAAATTTTCAGTTCCTTCTGGTAAGGCTAAGATTGGAGCATTGGTTAATTTCTGTTTCAAAATTCTAAAGGCTTCTTCTTGTTTAGGTCCCCATTCAAACTTAACTGCTTTACAAGTTAGCTTAGTTAATGGTACAGCTATCTTGGAAAAATCCTTAATAATCAGTCTATAATATCCGGCTAAACCTATAAAACTTCTAATTTCCATTGTAGTTTGTGGAACCTTCCAATTAGTAATCGCCTCTATCTTAGCAGGATCTACATGAATACCTTCATGATTCACCATGTGTCCTAAGAATTGCACTTCTTGCAACCAAAATTCACACTTCGAGAATTTGGCATACAGCTTTTCTTTTCTTAACATAGTTAAGAGTGCATGCAAGTGTTGACAATGTTCGTCCTGACTTTTTGAATAAATAAGTATGTCATCTATGAAGACAATTACAAATTTATCCAAATACGATTTACAGATCCTATTCATTATGTCCATGAATGCTGCAGGTGCATTCGTTAACCCGAAAGGCATGACTGTAAACTCGTAATGACCATACCTAGTTCTAAAAGCAGTCTTAGGTATGTCCTCTTCCTGTACCTTCAATTGATGATATCCGGAGCGTAAATATATTTTAGAAAAATATCTAGCTCCTTGAAGTTGATCGAATAGATCATCAATCCTAGGTAATGGGTATCGATTCTTAATTGTAACCTTATTTAATTCTCTATAATCGATACACATTCTCATTGAACCATCCTTCTTCTTTACAAACAACACTGGCGCTCCCCAAGGGGATGAACTAGGTTGTATGAATCCTTTGCTTAGTAATTCATCTAATTGCTTTTTCATTTCTAACATTTCGGTAGGAGCTAACCGATAAGGTGCCTTAGCTATCGGTGTAGTTCCAGGGATTAGATGAATCCTAAACTCTACCTCCCTATCTGGTGGTAACCCTGGTAACTCTTCTGGAAATACATCTGGGTATTCTGAGACTACTGGTATTTCCTTAAGATCTTTACCCTTAGTACTAATGATTACCGAAATCATATACACTATTCCTTGCTTTCGTTCATAACTAGCAACTTTCATTACTGATATGAACTTCATGGGCTTACGTGGTTTATCTCCTGTAACCATAATTACTTCTCCGGTGGGTGCCTGAATTTCTATAGAGTTCTTATCACAGAGAATTCGAGCATGGTTGGCTACTAACCAATCCATTCCTAAAACAACATCGAATTCGGCTAATTTCATAGGTAACAGGTTTGCATAAAATTTATGACCTATAAGTCCTATTTCTATATTTTGCAAAACCTTATCTATTTTAACTGAATTCCCATCAGCCGTTTCGACTGTAAAAATCTGCCTAATGTTGATTAAGGGTATATTAAGAATGTGGCAGAATGAAGTATTGATAAAACTTTGGTTCGCACCAGAGTCAAATAATACTTTGGCGTAAATGTTGTGAACTAGAAACGTACCAGCTATCACATCTGGAATCATCTCGGCTTCCTGAGTAGTTAACTGAAAGGCTCTAACATTCTTCTTAGTAGCTCCATCGGCTGTCTTAGCTTTGTTGTCTGCAGGTTTGACCAATTTAGGACATTCAGGCTTAAAATGTCCTGTTTCTCCGCAATTATAGCAGACTCTTGTTTTCTTTCTGCATTCCTCTTCACGATGTCCTACCATTTTACAAAAATTGCAGGTTACAATACATCTTCCAAAATGTTTCTTTCTGCAATTCCTGCAAAATGGCGGATTTGAAGATTGCCCTGTTCCTCTTTTCTTGAAGCTGTTATTATTACCCATACGAAATCCTTGGGTAATTTTCTGAGCTAGTTCCTTCTTCCTGTTTTCATCTTGCGTGCGTACCAGTTCGTCGATTAATGTATTAGCTAATTCCACCGCATCGTCAATCGTACGAGGTCTCGCAGCTTTAACGATGTTACGGATATCACTAATCAATCCCCAAATATAGCGAGAAATGAGTACCGGTTCTGGCGAAGCCAGCGTTGGTACCACTCTAGCATATTCAAAGAATGTCGAAGTATAACCGCGACAATCCACACCTATCATTCTATGATTTAGGAACTTATTTGCCATCTGATCTTTTTCATATTCAGGACAGAATTTTCTTTCTACAAGACTCTTAAATTCTTCCCATTTCATGGCATAAGCCCTATCTCTTCCTTTGGCTTGTAACACCGTTTTCCACCATTCTAGCGCCCCTTCTTTGAAAAGATTTGACGCATACATGACCTGATCATCCTGAACACATTTACTTATGGCAATTACTGCCTCGGTTTTCTCTAACCAACGCAGTGCCGCAGTCGCTCCTTCATTACCTGCAAACTCAGTGGGTTTACAAGCAAGAAATTCTTTATAAGTGCAACCAGGTGTTGCAGCTTTCATTTTCTTAGGGAGCGGAGCTTGCCGTGGTTCATTATCATGATTAACATAATCATTCCCTCCGTTTACACTATTACTGAAGTTATCTTCAGAAATACGTTTGCTAGGAACGATTTGTTGTGGTTCGATTGGATTTTTAACAGCAGCAACGATTGATGGAATAGCGTTGGCTATCCCTTGAGCAACTATTTCTGGAATAGCGTTGGCTATCCCTTGAGCAACGATATTTTCTATATCCTGCCTAGTCATATATTGATCCCCCGGTTGTTGCTCAGATTGATTAACTTCGTTAACTGGTTCATTATTAGCATTTTCCATCTGATAATTAATATTTATAATTTATTAGTATTAAATAAATAACAATTACACAAAACAATTATACAGAATTCATAACACCAATATAGCCAAAACTATCGATTCTCGATTTCCATTTATATTTAATAGTATGCATCAATACACACTATTATCTTACAAAGTTTTATTTGTAGTTATTTTACAGACTGATTTTACTTATTACTATTACACCACTACAGTTCCATAAACCCCCTATCTTTTGTCAGTTGGTATTCTAGTAACGACGTTCCCTCTTATCGTAAGTCCAGGAGATCTGTCCCAAAATCTCTTGGATCCTATTCCCAGCATCTACTAGTTCTTTGTCAAAATGGCGGAGTTCAGCCATTTTCTCGTTACTTATTGGTGGATTTGGTAAAGGTTCTAGATTGTACTGAGGAAAAAGCTTATAGGGATTGTTTTGTAACTGTATTTCATTAGTCAACCATTCGTCTATTTGTGAGTGGATTGAAGGGTTTGGAATAGCTGGTTCTAAGTTCATTGGTAGTTGTGTTTCAAGAGAATGAATAAAATCATTTTCATTACTCGGCTTAATAGTATCATAACTTGTCAATATCAGATCTAGCTCTTCCTGAGATGGTAACCCCTCAATTTGCCTAGAGCTTTCCCCAATTTCCATTTTCTTAGGTTTGGGTTTCTCGAGAGGTGAAGCGTTGAATTCTATAGGTTCTTCTATGTCTGGTATATACCTATTGAAATCTCTAGAAACCTCTATTCTTACCGGATAGAGATTTAAATTCTGAAGGGCGTCAGACAAGTCACTCATGCTGTTTAAATATGCAAAACAATCAAAATTTATTAAGTCAAAATTTCATAGAAAACCTTTTTAAATATTATTTCATATTGGTTAACTACCAAGACAACTGAAAATTAAAACACACTAAGGTTTACTTATGAATAAGGTTTCTAGACTGTAGGTAATCTGGGTGCTAAAACTTTGAGTCAGATTATTTTAAAAATTTGTATTTACTGCTACAGTGGCTAGCATATAAAGATCTGCCCATACTGTACACAATTAATCAGATAATAAAACACATAATCACAAAATAGCAATTAATAAAAAAATTAAGTATTTTCTAAATACTTAATTGGCTTAATTCAGTGGCTCTGATACCACCTTTTTCTGTCACGGCCCCCGACCCGGTTTGACCCGTTTCAGGAGCCGCGGGACAGAAATCCCGTGGTATTTAATTAATAGCGGAAGTTTTCTTCAGGATCTTTTAAAACTGAAATATTTCCCGATTATTTTATTTCACAGCTCGGGATAAAACCCGGTAATTTACAATCTTGAGATTTCACAAAAAAATCTTTTATTTTACAAAACATGTTTCTTTATTTTATACTGAGCCACTTCCTTAAGCTTGTAGTGCTTCGCGGCACTTTTCCTGGATCACAACAGATCACCTGAAACATGTTTGAAAAAGGTTTTGTCAGCGGGAAATACTGAGTGAATCATTCTATTTATGAAAACGACTGGTTTGTTATAATTTACAGTATTAAGAGAGATTACAATGTTTCCAGATATCAAACCAACTACCCACAGTACTTGTCACTCGAACATCCATCGGTAGCCTCTTTGCCCGATGGTGTCTGTGACTATGGTCATATCACTCATTGGCTAACTCGTTGTCCAATAGTGACGGTTATCAAGTAATGTATACAAAACCCCACATACCGGCTGTAACTTGGTGATTACATAAACTTAATCACTGTAATTATAATCTTGAAAATAAACATGCTTTTGTAAATAAATTTGATAAAAAGAGAATGACTCACATTGCAGATTTAATTTGAGCAGAGCCTAGTCTACTGATTAGCCTTTTAACCTAAAGTAATAACAGGCACACAATTTGGTTAGTAACTTAATACAGCATTTACGATAACTCACGAGATTAAAACCTTCACAACGAATGACAAAGTGCGATACTTAAACATCCATCGATTTAACGACGAATGACAAAGCATAAACCCTAATGTGGGCAGCACTTAAACATCCATTGGATAGTTTAATCGTTCGGACATTGAATCGTATCAGCGATCGAGTTATTACCCTGATTGCGGCGTCGATTAGTGATCCGTGTATGTTAATTGTGGTAAACAGAACGTAACTCGGTGCCTAGAACGAATTTCTTCGTCGAACATACGCAGAATTTCAAGTGCCAATGTCTGCTATTTATAGTCGAAATTGGCCAGGCTTACGGACCGTAAGACTTAACCCTTACGGTCCGTAAGGGACACCTAATTTTTATAGAGTAGCCACGTCTGGGACTAGCCTAGCTGAGTCAGTAGTTTCGTAAATTTCAAGTTTGACAACGTTTTATGTAGATAATCGTTAACTAGGGTGTACCCCTCTGAGTTTTAGGGGTCCTGATCCTGATTCTGATTGTTCTGAAATTTTTAGGGTTTGTGCAGAATCACTTGGGTGTCTCAATTAGGGTTTCCTATTGGACAAATTAATTTAATAAATATGACTTTTGATGAGAGTTGTTACAATCCTCCTGGTTCGAAGGCTCCATTTGAATCTGCTGAAATCCTGAAGATGCGTCCATGAACGTTAACATCTCATGCCCAGCAGTTGTATCCACCATTGCATCGATTTGAGGAAGGGGGAATGGGTCTTTAGGACAAGCCTTATTCAAGTCTGTGTAATCTACACAGACTCTCCATTTCCCATTTTTCTTCTGCACTACGACCACATTCGCCAACCATCTTGGGAACTTGACTTCTCTGATCATTTTGGACTTTACAATCTTTCAACTTCCTCTTGGATGATTATGTTTCGCTCAGGAGCAAACTTCCTTCTTTTTTGCTGAACAGGCTTGAACGACCTGTCAATTCCAAGCTTGTGAGTAATAATGTCTTTGGATATACCTGTCATATCCTCATGCTTCCATGCAAACGTTGACATCCTGCACTTCAAAAAGTCAGTTAATTGTTCTTCAATATCCCGAGGGATACTGGTTCCGACGAGCACCGAGATATCAGGATTATCCTGATCCAGGATAACTTTCTTCACATCCTGCTCCGAAGCTTCCAAGGTATCCTGGGCCCGCATCTTTAATTGCTATGCTGGATTAGGCTTGATCGAGGATTTCATCGAGGATGTGTAGCATTCCTTCGCCTCCTGCTGATCACTATCAACTTTGACGACCTCCCCAAGGGGTTGGAATCTTGATGCATTAGTGATAAGTCGAAGGCATAGCCTTTATGTCATGGATCCATGACCTGCCTAGTATGATGTTATAGCAGGATAAGGAGTCCATCACACAGAAGCGTTGTATCGAGTTGACCCCTTCAACATATACTAGTAACTTTATCTCTCCTACAGTATTTCTAGCTTCTCCACTGAAACCAACGAGCACAGTGGACTTCGAAGTAATGTCCATCGGAGATACATTCATCCTTTTCAATGTTTCCAGCTAAATTATATTGACAGAACTACCATTGTCCACCAATATCCCGCGTACAAAATGGTTAGCCACATATAATGTTATTACCAAAGCATCATGGTGAGGATCCTGAACAGTATCCCTGTCATCACTATTGAAAGTGATCACTTTATCAGTTGTGAGGGTAGCCATCCTGACTGGTCTCTCTCCCCTTTCACTCTTAGCTTCCTTTGCATGTCTCTTGGCCGCCGAATACGAAGTCCCACAAATGTCGGATCCTCCTGAAATAAAGTTAATTATCTTGGCATCTGCTGGGGGTGATGCTGCTCGTTCAGGATCCTTCTCGGGATCCTGCCCTTTATTCTTCTTTCTTCCCAGCAAATCCTTTAGATACCCTTTGCTTAACAGGTAACTTATTTCTTTCCTTAAAGCAATGCAATCCTCGGTCATATGTCCGAAGTCTTCATGGAAGGCACACCATTTGGATTTATCCTTCCAATCAGCTTTCTGCTGGTTCTTTCGAGGCCACCTAGCTTTGTCCCCTAAACCCTGCATAGCATACATTAACTCAGGTATATTAACAGAAAAGCAGTATTCAGATAAGTCAGGATATTCTTCAGGATCCTCGTCTTCAACAGCATTCACTTTCTTGTTATCATTTCTGCCATATGGCTTGGAGCGATATGGCTTATATGAGGATTCTGATTTCCTGTTGGTTGATTCATAGGTTGAGGTAGAATTCATTCTCTCTTGCATCTTCTTGTCATCTTCCAAACGGATATATCTCAAAGCCCTGTTACGAGCTTCGTCGAGATTCCTGCAGGGATTCATTACAAGATCCTGATAAAACTGAGAATCCTTTTGTAACCCCATCTTAAAAGCTTGCACAGCTGTTGCAACATCAAGATGTGGGATATCCAAGGATTCTCGACTGAACTTGTTCACATAATCCCTCAAGGATTCCTGAGATCCTTGAGTTATCCTGTAAAGGTCACTGGTTAGTTTCTCAAAACTCCGACTACAAGAAAATTGACTGTTAAATAAATTAACCAAATGAGCAAATGAAGTAATTGAGTGAGGAGGGACGTTTAACAGCCATTTTAAGGCTGATCCTGTCAAGGTAGAACCGAATCCCTTGCATAAACATGCTTCCTTGAGATCTGGATGGATAGGATTGATTTCCATCCGTTCCCTATACTGGGCAATATGCTCCTCAGGATCCGTAGTCCCGTCATACAGTTTCATGTTGGGAGTCTGGAATCTTTTTTGGGATTTCAGCATCATAGATAGGATATGCAAAGCGGGATATCCTGTGGCTGTCTTGGGATACTTCCGGAATTGGCTGGACCACTCCAGGTACACTGGATATCATGTCCTTCAATTTCTGGAGCTCCCTGGTGAATGTTGACGTCATACCGCATCCTGCAAAGACCCATTGTTGTTAGTAGCAAGAATATTATTATTTGACACATTACCAATTTGAGGTATTTGGCCATATCCTGAACTCCTCACAGTCGACATCCTAACCGAGGAGGGTATCTCAGGGGTATGATTCTGAGAATGGCTTGGGATGATATTCCCCCTGTTATCCTCAGTGTAAACTGCGGAACTGAAGTTCAAAGCCCTGGGCTGTATAGGAGTGACAGTTTCTTCAGCAGGTCTACTCGAGCTAGCTTTTAAGAGTTGTATTTCTCTTAACAGCATTTGGTTAGTTTCCTGTTGCTGCCTCATTTGTTCCTGCACACTTCCAAATAAAGTTAGAATTTCATCATTAGAGGCTAAAACGGGAGCAGATCCCTGAACACTCCGAGTAGGGATAACACCTTGAGGTTGTGAAGAAAATGGCATCCTTGGAGGAGGTGGTGGAAGCACCGAACCGGTAGTAGTAGAGGTTGCAGCAGACATAGTGGAGGAGCTCATGTTTGATCTTGAGGCCATTGTAAACAATGTGGCAAAAAGTTTCGAAAACAGAAAACCGATAAATGATTTCACAAAGATTTTACTAAAGAGAGCACCACTTGCCCCACGTGTTAGGGGAGGATTTTCTAACAATTAGTGATCCTTACTTGTTATCCTAATAAATGATCCTTACTTCTGTGACAGATAGTGATCCTCAGAAGAGCTTCAGGATCAGGATCATGGATCACCTTAAGGATCCTCATACTAACGATTGTTTGTTTGTGTTTCGTATTATTTTGCAGGAGTAACAAGCTTGACTTGGTCTTGGCAACGTTACTATGGAATATTCCACGGGTATTTCGCACACGTTTGACTGGAAATGGACGTTGTGGAGAACGTGGGAGCATGGCACAAAAGTCGGATAGTTTGTTAGCATAGTTAACTTCTATTTTTAAAGGGGTGACGAGCTAGTAATTAGAACACTTAGCCATTTTCAGCTACACACACTCTCGTACAATTGCACTCTTGAAGCTTTCGGCAAGCACTTAACAGTTTTCACTCACTTTTACACATTTCACCATAGTGATCCTTGTACCTAGCTCGTTACTATCCGAAGTTGTAAACATTTACTGATTTATTTGAGCTTGGTGATCGGTAGTTTCCATCACCTGAGGTTTTTTATGCCGGAGATCTTCTAAAGATCAAGGGCTTTTTCCTCGTATAAATCCTTGTGTCATTTGTGCAATTTACATTGAAGTGATCCTTATCATTGTTCCTCATTTCAAGCATCATTCCCCGTAACTAAGAGTTTGGTTGCATTATCCTCATCAGATTTTTTGACCAAAACACCACGGTGGGCACCAAATTGTTTTGGTCAAAAATTACCGAAGCAATTTAGTGATCAAATTAGTTAAGTGAGGTAGTGTGCTAAAATTATGTGTGAAAAATATGTTAACCAAGTTAGTTATAAAAACAGTTTCAGGATACGGCTCAAGATAAAGAGCTGTATCTGTGATCAAACAATGAGCAGAAAAGTAAAGGTTGACACGTGATGTACAAGGAAAGCCCTTGATCAATCTAGATCGCCGGCACAAAACCTCGTGAGCTGACAATCGCAGCTGCCTTCTTCTTCTATTGCTTCAAATAACAGGATACAGTGCAGGATGTAGAGCGAATCAACTAGGTGTTACAATGTGATTTGAATACAAGTGTTTGTGTGTAGTGTTTGCTGAAAGCTAGAGAGCAAAAGTGTTCGAGAGTGTGTGAAAGTTTCGTTGTGCCTTAATCTGATCCGCCCCCATCTATTTATAGTAAAACAAATGTAACAAGCTATCCTATATAACCGGGATCCAGCGAATATTCCTCAGTCGAACGTTGTAGACCTAGTCTTTCGGGTTCAACGTCTCTCCCATAACAAATACGCCCGAGTCTTGAGGAGATGAAGTCCATTTGACCGTTGGCAAACCCCAGCCTTTAACCTGCACGTGTTTAATTCAATCAACCCAAGGATATCGCCCAGGATGTTAGCAATATCCCCGTCCAGTATCCTGGTCACAAATAAACAATTAGAAGCAGGATATTGATCAAGATATATACGTTCAGAAAATGACCCATAACACCAATGACTGAGGGTTGACTGCCCAAGGCAGCTCGTAATACATGATCACCACTGTAATCCATGCAAATAATTGTCCTTAACAACCCCCGCGTGAGCGGGTGCTGAGTCCAAACTATAGTACTATCGTTGCTAAGGCAGGTAGACAACATTCCATGTGTAAACATAACAAACAAGCATTCATTAAGTCACGTATAACATGCGGTAACGGTTAGCGTTTAAAGTATTGCGTAGTGTGTTCGATGTGATTTAGTATAAGTAACGTATGTAACACCCAAAAGTGCGTAAAGCAAAAAGGGATCGAGTATACTCACTGCGATGATGGATTGAAGGGAGCGCTAGAGAGTAAGGTTAGCCTGATCAGAATGATAGCATAAAGATAAGGGACACGTAAAACGATGCAAGGTACAAGTGGTTCGGAAAGCAGTCCGTTCGGACGGTAGTCCGACCGGACAGCCAGTCATGCGGTTAGGAGTCCGTTCGGACAGTCGTCCGGTCGGATGACTGTTCGAGTGGATTGTTTCTTCCTTTGAGAAGGATGTGTTTGTGTATGATGGCTTGACTTTTGAAGTTTTCGTTGTAGTATTTTGAAAACATTGAAGTACCTCTATCTTTCAGGTCGGTCGATCGGACAGCAACCCATTTGGTTGGCACTTCAGTGAGAACAAATTCACAGCAGGGTGTCACTCGATCGGACGGTCATTCAGTCGGGTGACATCCTTGGTGCATTGAACATGTAGAAAATTGTTTAAGTGTTGAAGTTAGCATGTCTCATAATTCGGTTGGCAGTTCGATCGGATGGTAGTCCGATCGGACAACAAGTCGTTCAACATTCAGACTTCAAGTGTTGGCAGAAATGGTTAAGTGTGGGTCCAAGGTGCAAGTCGTACAGGTGGCCAGTCGTACGGTTTGGCTGTCCGTTCGGATAACACTCCATCCTGGTTAACCTGTTCGTCTTACACTTGGTTGTTTTTGATAGTTTGTCGTTTTATCGAGATATTTTGATAGCGTGTTAAGCAACAGAAACCTCGTTTATACTTGGTGCTCCTGATCGGACAGGAATCACCTAAACCCGATCAGTGGGCGGTTTGAGATGATGTTCCATGTTTAACCCGAAATCGATAATCTCATGGATAGAATACGGATCTTGAACCAACACAACCACAACAATGAGTAGCAAGCCGACACAAGTTCCGATCCTATCGTTTTTGAGTGCATTGAGTGTAAAAGAGTTGAAAGAGAGTTGGAAAACCATCTTTCACTTCTTTTCATTGTGAATATCTTTAGATCTATGGAAGATCTTTGTTAGTTTTTGTGGAAATCAGTTCGATCTAAGTTGTTCTTGGTGGATTGATGCCAAAACATGAAGTTCTTCAAGAACACATGATGACGTCATCCTAGAACACCTTAAACCTCGAAGATTTCACGGTTAAAAGTTAAGATTTAAAAGATAGAAAGGTGTAGGAGTGTGTGTAGATTAAGGAAGTACAAGATTTAGGACGAGATCTTACCGGAATTGTGAGAAATCGAAGGCAAAAAGCGAGTAGGAGCACGGGTCGGACGTCACTTGCCAAAAGTGGAAAGAGTGAAAGTGACATAGGGTATTTATAGGGTTACCCAAAGAGGAAAGGGCTGGTCGATTGGCTAGGCAGCCCGTGCGGACAGCCTGTCCGATCGGACGGCAGTCCGATCGGTCGGCTGGTCGCCTGGTCGATCAGTCACCTCGTTCGAGTTTTTGGCGCGACGATTTTTGATGTTTCGATTGCGATTGCGAGCATTGCGATGCGATAGATTTTCCCAGTCAAATTACTTTTAATCCCAACTTCTCATATCTCGCACTGTCTCTTCTCCACAAGTAACACTTAAGGCACACACACGTATAACAATAAAATGCGTAATTCGAGTTGCGAGTGCGATTGTAATAGCGATAAAGCGATTAAACATGCGATAAATAGCGATTAATATGCGATTATTAATAGATACTCCGCATAATACAACTAAAGCAAAAATACAATAGACTAATTACAAGTCAAAGAAGTCAAAACAGGAATTGAGCAGGAAGAGACAGATTGCAATTAGCAATCTTGTCTTCCTTTGACTTCAATCTTTACTTTGACTTTAACTTTCGAAACACGAGGTGTTACAGCCTCCCCTAGTTGAGGGAATTTCGTCCCGAAATTAGGCCGAAGCCTTAACAAACAACTGCGGGTACTTCGCCTTCATGTCGCTTTCGAGTTCCCAAGTGAACTCTGCGCCTTGTTTGCCTTCCCATCGGACTTTCACAATGGGAATGCGCGAGCGTCTGAGCTGCTTGGTTTGGCGATCCATGATTTCGACAGGCTTCTCCACGAAGTGTAGTGTTTCGTTTACTTGAAGGTCATCGATGTGTACAATTAAATCATGCTCAGCCAGGCACTTTCGGAGGTTTGACACGTGGAAAGTCGGGTGGACGTTACTGAGTTCCTCCGGTAGTTCGAGTCTGTAGGTGACTTTTCCGATTCTTTCCAGAATCTTAAAAGGTCCAACATATCGAGGCGCTAGTTTCCCTTTCTTGCCGAATATGACCACACCCTTCCAAGGTGATACCTTTAGGAGTGCGTAGTCGCCAACGTCAAATTCAAGGGGCTTGTGTCGTCTATCGGCGTAACTTTTCTGTCGACTTCGAGCTTTCAACAAGTTGTCTCGAATTTAGATGACTTTGCCAGTCGTTTCTTGTAATAGCTCAGGACCGGTTAATTGCGAGTGACCGATCTCGTGCCACACAATAGGCGATCGACATCTTCTTCCGTATAAAGCCTTGAATGGTGCCATTTGAATGCTGGAATGATAACTGTTGTTGTACGAGAATTCGACTAACGGTAGATATGTGTCCCAATTGCCACCAAAGTCTATGACACACGAACGGAGCATGTCTTCAAGAGTACGGATCGTTCTTTCAGTCTGACCGTCGGTTTGAGGGTGGAATGCGGTACTTAAGTTAAGCGTAGTACCGAGAGCCGCTTGAAACATTTCCCACAGTCGCGAGGTACACCGAGCATCACGATCAGAGATGATGTCACGAGTCGTCCCATGATTACAAATGATCTCGTTGGTGTAGATTCGGGCTAATCGTTCTACCTTGTAGTCTTCCCGTATCGGCAAAAAGTGAGCTGATTTGGTCAAACAATCAACGACAACCCAGATGCTGTCGTGACCTGATGACGTGTGCGGAAGTTTTGTTATGAAGTCCATAGCTATACTCTCCCACTTCCACATAGGGATTAGTGGTTGTTCGAGTAAGCCAGAGGGTCTTTGGTGTTCAGCCTTAACCCTTGCACAAGTCAGGCACTTTCCAATGTAGAGAGCAATATCCCTTTTCACGCCAGGCCACTAGTACTTGTAGCGAAGATCCTGGTACATTTTGTCGGCACCAGGATGAATAGAATACCGGGATTTGTGGGCTTCGTCCATCAAAATCTGTCGCAAATCGGTCCGTTTAGGGATCCAAATTCGGTCCAGAAAGTGGAATATCCCATTCGACTTATTCACAAGCTGAGCTCCATCGTGGTAGATTCTTTCCTTCTTCAGAGTGTGTTTATTAAAACATGCATGCTGAGCTTCGCGGATGAGAGTTTCGAGATCATATTGGGCTTGAGTATTACGAATGCTGAGTAAGTAACTCCGTCTGCTGAGAGCATCAGCAACAACATTTGCTTTGCCTGGGTGATAACGAATCTCACAGTCGTAATCATTGAGAAGTTCTACCCATCGGCGTTGACGCATATTAAGTTCTTTCTGATCAAAGATGTGTTGTAGGCTCCTATGATCGGTGAAGATCGTACACTTTGTACCATACAGGTAGTGTCGCCAAATCTTTAACGCGAAAACAACTACGCCTAGCTCGAGATCATGGGTTGTATAGTTCTTCTCGTGGATTTTGAGCTGACGAGATGCGTAAGCTATAACCTTGTCTCGCTGCATAAGGACACAACCAAGACCAAGGTTGGAAGCATCACAATAGACAATGAAGTCGTCGTTTCCGTCGGGCAATGTGAGAACAGGAGCATTGTAAAGCATGTGCTTGAGAGTTTGGAAAGAAGACTCTTGTTCGGTTCCCCAAACAAAAGCCTTGTCTTTATGTGTGAGAGCGGTAAGCGACACAACGATCTTTGAGAATCCCTCGATAAATCGTCGATAATAGCCCGCTAGTCCGAGAAAAGAACGGACTTCAGACGGGTTCTTAGGTGTAATCCAACTCTTAACAACTTCAATCTTCGCGGGATCGACGTGAATACCTTGACTATTAACAATGTGACCCAGAAACTGAACTTCCTCCAGCCAGAATTCGCACTTGGAGAATTTGGCATAGAGTTGATTCCCCTAGAGTAGCTCAAGAACCAAACGTAGATATTGCGCGTGTTCGGCTTTCGATTTGGAATAGATTAAGTCATCATCGATGAATACGATGACGAAACGGTCGAGATAAGGTTTACACACACGATTCATCAGATCCATGAAAACCGCGGGTGCGTTGGTTAAACCAAAAGGCATAACAACGAATTCTTAGTGGCCATATCGAGTGCGAAACGCGGTTTTGGGTATATCTTCCTCTTGAATGCGTAGTTGGTGATATCCTGAGCGTAGTTCGATCTTCGAGAAACACGTAGCACCTTGTAGCTGATCAAACAAGTCGTCAATGCAAGGCAGATGGTAGCGGTTCTTGATAGTTAACTTATTCAATTCCCAATAGTCGATGCACATCCTAAACGACCCATCCTTCTTTTTGACGAAAAGGACTGGCGCGCCCCAAGGAGAGGTGCTCAGGCGAATGAAGCCTTTCTCAAGTAATTCCTGTAGTTGGTTCGAGAGTTCGCGCATTTTGGACGGTGCGAGTCGGTAAGGAGCTTTGGCAATAGGATTGGCTCTAGGAATGAGGTCGATACGAAAGTCGATATCACAACTTGGTGGAAGACCAGGAAGATCGTCAGGGAACACATTAGGAAATTCACGAACCACAGGAACGTCTTTCACTTCTGTCTTTCCTTTCTTTTCCTTCTCCGCTACTACAATATTCGCCAAGAAAGCTCTGTATTCCTTGCGGAGATACTTGCTAGCTTGGACACAAGACATGAGTTTGAGACCTTTCGAAGCAGTTTCACCATATACACACAATAAATCACCATTCGCGAGCGAGAATCGAATCATCTTATCGAAGCACACAACTTCAGCATGGTTTTCGTGAAGAAAGTCCATGCCTACTATGACGTCAAAACTTCTGAGTTGCATCGGAATAAGGCCGAATGGGAAGATGTGATTGTTGAGCTCAAGAGTACAATCACGAAGAACATAATTAACGGTGACAGTTCTTCCGGTGGCGACTTCAACATCGAACGTCGAGGGGAGATGGGAGCATTTACGACTAAGTAGCTTCTCGAATTCGAACGACACAAAGCAATTATCGGCTCCAGTATCAAACAAACATGAAGCATAAATACCATTCACAAGGAACGTACCATTGACCACGTTGTTGTCAGTCTGGGCTTGGCGCACATTGATGTTGAAAGTTCTGGCGCGTGCGGCTTGTTGCTGTTGCTGGTGTTGCTGCTGTTGCTGGGGCTCTTGTTTCACAACCCTATTTGGGCACATGTTCGCAAAGTGGTTGGGATCACCACATGCGAAGCAGACTCTGCCGTTGATCGCGGGTGCCTGAGCCGCTTGTTGACCTTGCGGGGCTGGGAGCAGAGCTTGATGAGCAGTGGCTTGAGCTGGCGCTTGACGAGGACCAGTACGGCACTTGGCGGTGAAGTGGTCGTACATGTTGCAGTGAGCGCAGAAACGACAGGCGAGGCCCACCGGGTGATGATAAGAACATGTCGGGCAAGCCGGGTGGGGGCCTGTGTATGCACGCTTTGCTGGTGGTGCATAAGTAACTGGTGCTGGACGGTAGTGATGCTGCTGCTAGGCCGGTACGGCCTGAAGAGGAGCAGTAGTGGTGGTGACAGCACAGTTCTTGTTGTTGGATATGCTGTTGTTGTTCTTCTTCTTGCAGCGTGAGGACTTTGACGGTTGAGCGGCGGCGGTTTCAGCAGTTGGTGCGGCAGTGACTTGGTGCAGACTCTTTGAAGCGTTATCCCAAACACCAGCTTTTACCCGCTTGTCATTGATTTCAGCGGCAAGCAAGTAAGTTTCTTCAATCGTTGTGGTCTTTGCAGCATGCACAAAATCCGTAACACAGTCTGTTGGACCGTTGTACGACCTCTAAAAGTCAGTAAAAGTAGTTCATCTTTGCGTACGAAGGCGGAATCAACGTAAACAAAGTCATAACAGCTTTAATCCTTTTAATCTTTCTATTCTGATTGATTTGAGTGCTTGTACAAGGTTTTCTGATACAAATCCGTCAGCACTTTGTCTCACATACAATGACTAACTACTTCAAGCGAAACACAACACACATATATATAGGCTTGATGATTTCGCTTGAGCATGCTTGAAGCGAAATCATATGATGTTGATTTCGCTTGAAGATGTTTCAAGCGAAATCTTCAAGATTAAACCATACAAACCCTAATTTAACCCTAATGTGTGTTTAATCAAACTATTTAGACACAAGACCTAATGCAGACGAAGTCAACAGACATTCCATGCACTAACAGACTCCCCCTTGGATGTTGACGAAGTCTTCAGCTCCTGAGTCTTCAGTCTTGGTCTTTTCTCCAACTCTGTCTATTCCACAAAAACACTCTATCTTCACAGGTTTAGGATCACAATCTGATTCCATCTTCAAACTCCCCTTTGAATGTTGATCCAGACTCCCTTTTTCATTGACTCCCCCTCTCAATATACTAGAATTTGAGATGTCTGGTTCAAGCTTTGTCATTTAGCTTCCGTTGGGAATAATGAAGTTCAATCCTGTTTAACCTGCACATTCTCTACCTCACCATAAGTTTCACAAATTTATAACATTTGAATTTAACAAACTTACTGGTAGAAATCAACAATCATACTAGTTACATCAAGTTCAAATGAATGACCTTGATTAACTAACCCATCAATCTTTCAAAAACAATTTGTATATGACATTCAAAGTTTTCATCAAACTCTTCCAACCCTGTTCATCAAGTTTAGCACTTGGAATTTTGAAAATCAGCTCTTCAACATCAGTTGACGAAAATCTTTTTGAATTTTGATTTTAAAGAAAAACAGTAAACAAATCTATACAAACAATATTTTTGTGAGTTTGTGTACGAGGATCATATCAGTTTATGAAACAAATCACTAGCACCATTAATCTTCATTTCATTTTAAGTTCTAAACGATTCACCTCGATTGTCGATATACTGATCCATCTTAAATTCCCACACAAATTTCAATTTACTCAGGATACGATTTAGATGAATTAAGAACTTAGATCATTCATGTGTCCCACCTCTTGAATATACTCCCGTATCCAGAATCCCAATAATCAGTCTTACAGGTGAGAATACTACAATGATATCTGTATATAATTTAGGTATGCGAGGGCCGAGGGATCTCAGATCGATACTTCCGTATACGCAGAGAGATATCAGCTTCGACTTTTAGGTGTGTCCCCTTTAGAGGATCTTTTTGCTTACAACAGCAGCATATATCAATTTTATTGTTTCAGCATGCTGAGGGTTTAATGCTGTGTTTCAAGCATTGCAGCAAGTATTAGCCAGGGACTAGGTCAGAACCACCGTTCAGCAGAAGTCCCGGAATAATACCCCAGACATCATAGAGTATAAAGACCTAGTATATCAGATTAAGAGACCTTTCAAACGAGATTTCAGGGGTTACCTATATATCCAAGTAGTGTTCCCCACGAATTCACAAGTTTGAATTTAGGTTTATATCCCGAATAAATCTACTAAATGTACGAAAACCTATCGACACATCATCAGTGAGACCGTTTATCACATTTGACATTTCATATCTTTAGCATGCTGTGATAGTTCACTGATTTTCTATCATTTCCTCTTGTTTAACACAAAACTCATTTTTGATTTTTCAATGTTTTTGAAATTTTCAAATTTTCTAATTTTTTTTTAAAATTTTTCTCCCCCTAAAATCAAAATATGTTTCAATTTTGATTTTCTGGAAAATTTGAAAACAAACTATACAAGAAACGTGACAAACTGATATCAAATCACTTCAATTCGCCATTCACTCGGCATAACCAATCAGAACTCCCCTGACAACAAACTATTTTCCCATTATGATTTCAAAACACTTAAGTTTGTTTTAATCAAAATGGTTTTTCCGGAAAATTAGTTTTGTTTGTCTTTGCACAAACTAGGGGTTTCATCACCTTGTTCTTTTTCAACCATTTTAAAGAATTAACAATTAAGACCCTTGTCAATAACAAACACTAGTAGAAAATCAAGTACAACTTAATGTCCCTGATTTACCACTTGAAAATTTAAATATCACAGTTACCATCCTGTGAATTTCTCAAGAATGATGCCGATACCTGCTTCACTCTTACCAACCTGGAAGCTCCAGCAAGTCAGGTTTTTCTATTTAAACAGATTCACCCAAGCCTGACGGTCCTTGGGTGATTTAGAATTCTTATTCAACAATGGTGGATAGTTTACATCATCCATTGTTAAACCTGAATTCTCCATTTTTACCTCAACACATGGCTCTTCTGGTTTTACCATACCAGAATCATTGCCTGAATGTGACTTGTCTGACTTTGACCTGTCAGATTCATTGCCTGATGGTGGCTTGTCTGACTTTGAGACGTCAGATTCATCGCCAACCATTTTCTTCTTCTCCTTTTTCCCTTTTGTCCTCAGATTTGCATCTGAAGAATTCAATTTACTTGGCTTTGCAATCGAGTGAATTGATTCATCAGAACTTTTTCTCGGATTACCAGTTGTATCCGAGGACAAAATCCTCTCCAGATATTCTCTGGCCTTCTTTCTCTTCTTTCGCAGTCTGTCTTTTTGCCCCTGAGAAAGTTTTACTTTTGCTTCCTGAACTTTAGGTTCTTGAACCTTCTGTTCTTTGGGCTTGACATTGACTGTCTTCTTTGCCGTTCTTTGAGATTCAACCCTCAATCTTCCCATCGATCTCCTTGGGCAATCTCTAGCAATGTGGCCTCTGATTTGGCAGTTATAGCATCTTCTTGTCTCATAACTCCAACTCTGGCAGTTAACAGCAATGTGTCCTTGATAACCGCATCTGTAACACATTCTGTTATCGTACCATGTACCACCTTTAGTCCAAACATTCAAGTCATAGCACTGTTTGGCTCTGTGGTAATCGTCACTCCTCCTGAAAGCTTGATTTGGCCTTTGAGCTCTGTGGTCCGACCTGCACCACGAATTACCAACTATTTTTAAGTTTTCATTTTTAAATTTTTGTGGTTTTTGAAAACGATTGGATGACTTATCTGATGAGCTTTTATTTTCATTTTTAGGATTTTTCAAATTTTTATCTTTTTGTTTCTGTTCTGCATTCTTCTTAACAGGTTTTTGTTTAGAACATTCACCTGTTTCAGTAGTTTGCAAAACAGTGTTTTTAAATTTTTCTTGTAATTCTAAAAATATTTTTCTTTTCTTTTCTTTTTCATCATCAGATATTTCATCACAATCTTCAATTTTGACTTTGACTTTGTCAAAATTTGTAACATTATCACTTATTGGAACAGAATTGATCGGTTTTGGACAAACATATGATGCAGAAGTCACAAAACTTTTCAATTTATTCTCTAACTCTTTGATTTTCTTTTTATCACATTCGGCTTCTTTTTAAGTCGAATAATCGTCTGACGATGGGAATTGATTACCTTTTGCTTTTCAACATTGTTCTTGCTAAAAACAGATCTCCCATCTTCAAGAATTTTTATTTGACTTTGAAAATCTTTTTCAATCTTTAATTTTTCATTTTTAAAATCCTTTTCTTTTTCTTTAAAATTTTTGTTTTCTAATGACAAACTGTTCAAACTACTCAGCAGTTTGTCATTTTCTGACTTCAATTTCTCACAATTTTCTCTCATTTCAAGAATCTGTTTATTATCAGATTCTTTCTCATCCTTCAAACTTTTGATTTCTACTGTCAAATTCTCCACATCTTTCAAGAGATTGAAATTTTCAGCTTCGGATTTTTCGCATTGTGAGCACACAACTTCACTTTTCGAAGTTTCATCCTTCTTTGATTCTTCATTCTTTGTCATTCCTTCTTTAATCCTTTCGATTACTTTACTAAACTCAACCAAACTCATATTTTCTGAATTTCTTTCAATTTCATCTAGTAACTCTTTCTTTTTCTTTTTCTCTTCTTCATCTCCCCACCATTTCTTCTGCCAATACTCATCCTCTTCTTTGTACTGCTGGATGATGGCCTCGATATCAAGCGTTTTGTCATCGATTGCAATATTTCCATATGGATCAAGATAACACTCTCTTTTCGGATCCCATCTATTTGCTCTCCTTGCTTCCAGATAGATACCAGAAAGTCTAATAATCTTGGTTTCAGCAGTCATCTTCCGATATTGATACTTCTCTTCCTCAGTACGATCATCTTTCCATGGCTTAGGTTCGGAATTTGCCATATTGTATGTTCCTGCAAACAAACAAATAAGCAAACACTTAGTAAAATTTTAATTTTTGAAAATTCAGCAACTTCAAGCGAAAACAGTTTAATAAAACTGTTCAAGCGAAATCAATCAACAAAACTGATTCAAGCGAAATCTACTATTTCGCTTCAACTGTACAAGTTCCAATTCAACAGTTTCAAGCGAAATCTACTATTTCGCTTCAGGAGGTCTTCAAGCGAAATCTACTAGACACAAGTTTGCTTCAGGAATTTCAAGCGAAACCTACTATTTCGCTTCAGGAAGTATCTGTTTCGCTTCAAGAGTTTCAAGCGAACCAGTCCAAACAGTCAGATCTGAAGCGAAATCAACCTGTTATCTTCGAACACTTTCAAGCGAAACCTAGTTTTAGGTCAATTTTAACATGTTTTAGTCTGAATTTTAATCTGAAACTTTGTAGGCTTTGTTAAAACTCAGTTTTACACGTTATACTCGAAAATCAGACCATTTCGACTGTTGGAACTTGTTCAGATCTGAAAAAGGTAAAAAGAAATGAGTAGAAAGAAGATAATTCGCTGCTATGGTATGAACTCCTCGTCCTGAGCTCTGATACCACTTGTTGGACCGTTGTACGACCTCTAAAAGTCAGTAAAAGTAGTTCATCTTTGCGTACGAAGGCGGAATCAACGTAAACAAAGTCATAACAGCTTTAATCCTTTTAATCTTTCTATTCTGATTGATTTGAGTGCTTGTACAAGGTTTTCTGATACAAATCCGTCAGCACTTTGTCTCACATACAATGACTAACTACTTCAAGCGAAACACAACACACATATATATAGGCTTGATGATTTCGCTTGAGCATGCTTGAAGCGAAATCATATGATGTTGATTTCGCTTGAAGATGTTTCAAGCGAAATCTTCAAGATTAAACCATACAAACCCTAATTTAACCCTAATGTGTGTTTAATCAAACTATTTAGACACAAGACCTAATGCAGACGAAGTCAACAGACATTCCATGCACTAACACAGTCGGGTAGAGCTCGAATGTACTTCTTGATTGCCATGTCAGACGTCTTCACTTGATCGGGACAGATGATGCTGAGCTGCTTGAAGCGAGCAGTCAGGGCAGCGTTGTCACCTTCTTTCTACTTAATATTCCATAATTCGTCCTCTAGCTTTTGGCGTTCATGGGGAGGGCAGAACTCATCCATCATGATGGCCTTCAACTCTTCCAAGGTTAGCTCATAAGCTGCATCATTTCCGCGTTTGTTTCTCTCGGCCGTCCACCAGTCTAATGCGCGGGACTGGAAGACACCGGTAGCGTTTAGAGTGCAGAGATTTTATGGACATCCACTCTGGAGCAGAGTGACTTCGATGGAATCAAAACATTGAAACATAGCCGTCGGGCCATCTTCTCCAGTGAATTCCTTTGGACCGCATGCCTTGAACTGCTTGAAGCTGAAAGCAGTCTTGGTAGCAACTTTAGGAGCTTCGGTTCTCGACTCCTCAGATGATTTGCTAACATTCTCGTAAATCTCACTCACGATCTGAGGCACAACCTTGGCCACTTGTTTAGCGAGGATGGCAGCAAGGCGTTTGTCCCTCTGTTCTTGGCGAGAGAGTCATGGGTGACGGGGTCCTGATGATGGTCCAGTTGACATTGTCTGCAACAGACATCGTCATGGGTCTCAGACACATCATAATCGAATCTCACCTCACACGTCTAGTACTTACTAAAGCTCAGGAACACAGTGAAACATGTATCATGTAAACACATAGACACGTATTCACATAACCACAAAAGCACAGAATCACGTAGGCACGTAGAGCACAAAATCCACAAAAACACATAATCATGTAATCATAAGAGGCAGTCAGATTACAGAAACCTATCATTCAAAGTTCGCGAGTGTTCGAGTATAGCGATCGTGTTTAGTATATCGAGTAGTGTAGTATAAGCGTATATCATAGCATAGGGTCGTCCATAGTTTAGCGATTTGTCAGCGTTTTGAGGTAGAAATGCAGTGCGAGTCGTGTTTGTCGATCGGAGTGAAAGCAACAATCGAATAATTCTCCAAAATTTAAACACATAAACAGGTAAATACATATACCAACACATAAAATCAACGAATCATCAGAGTCAGCAGTTGCGGGCTCGGAATCGAAAACACTTAAAAATCGGGAAATAGATCGTCTGCGGCTATTAGACATTGACTATCCAAAGCGATTCGACTATTCTCAAGGACTTGTTGTGCACATTTGACCTTCAGGACTATGCTTTTGTCTGGATTCTTGGGCGTTTGGCACGCATCCCATTAGTCATATCGTGACTTCAGGTCGTTGGAGTTAGTCGAGACTTTGGTGAGAGTTTTGTTAAAAGGGCGGAATAAGTCGTCAAGGTTAGGGTTTCACACCTGGCTTAACACCTTCGTCCCTGTTTTGATAAAATAAGAGAGAATTATGCGTCGAAGTATGGATTTCACTCCTATTTCAGCGCAATTTCTCGTGTTTATAGATAAAAACGTGGGTTGATCAAGCAATTCAGTCGAGAGTTTACGGTTTTCACACCTAATCTCGACTTAATTGTTTGTTCATGTCTTGAAAATTCGAGTGCAGAGATAGTGTAGCGTAGGCGAGGATAGCGAGAAATAGTAGTAAGCTCATACATAATCCCTAATGGATATGCACAAGTCGGTCTGTTGGTTCCTAACTATAGACTAGGTTTCTAAGACATCGACCCGGACTAGGTCGAGTCTTTCCTAATTCCCTTTAGTTATGGCTCTGATACCATTCTGTCACACCCCAACCGATGGCGGAAACATCGGGGCATGGCACTGAGCGAAACAGATTGTCCAGAAGTTTCCATAACAATTATCATTACCAATTAATTTAAAGTAACATGTCCCATACCATGTCTCAAAAGGCAAACAAATTATTACAGACAAATCTAGTCAAGTAGTTCTGTTCCGACAACTCAGATTTATACATAGATAGTTTATTTATTGGTTTCTAGGACCTCTTTTCCTAGCCTCGATTTCATCACAGCACAGAGAGCATCCTAGACCTTTCCTAGCCTCAAGTTCAGAGTAAGCTAAGCATGTAAACTTCCTAAGCACCTGTCACATACGTTTAAGTAAAAGTCAATACACATAGTGTAAAGGTGAGCATACAAGTTTGATAATAGCATATAGAGTTCGAAAGCGTTACGCATAACCAGCACGTACACAGAGTGAAATGAGGCATGTTAGTTATCGACATGAACCTATCGATACCAATGACTGCGGGCTGACTGCCTAAGGCAGTTCGTAATACATGATCACCAATGTAATCCATGCAAATAATTATCCTTAACAACCCCCGTGTGAGTGGGTGCTGAGTCCAAACTATAGTACTATCGTTGCTAAGGCAGGTAGACAACATTCCATGTGTAAACATAACAAACAAGCATTCATTAAGTCACGTATAACATGCGGTAACGGTTAGCGTTTAAAGTATTGCGTAGTATGTTCGATGTGATTTAGTATAAGTAACGTATGTAACACCCAAAAGTGCGTAAAGCAAAAAGGGATCGAGTATACTCACTGTGATGATGGATTGAAGGGAGTGCTAGAGAGTAAGGTTAGCCTGATCAGAACGATAGCATAAAGATAAGCGACGCGTAAAACGATGCAATGTACAAGTGGTTCGGACAGCCAGTCGTGCGGTTGGTAGTCCGTTCGGACAGTCGTCCGGTCGGATGACTGTTCGAGTGGATTGTTTCTTCCTTTGAGAAGGATGTGTTTGTGTATGATGGCTTGACTTTTGAAGTTTTCATTGTAGTATTTTGAAAACATTGAAGTACCTCTATCTTTCAGGTCGGTCGATCGGACGGTCGTTCGATCGGACGGTCGTTCGATCGGACGGTCGTTCGATCGGACGGCAACCCGTTCGGTTGGCACTTCTTTGAGAACAAATTCACAGCAGGGTGTCACTCGATCGGACGGTCATTCGGTCGGGTGGCATCCTTGGTGCATTGAACATGTTTAAAATTGTTTAAGTGTTGAAGTTAGAATGTCTCATAATTCGGTTGGCAGTTCGATCGGATGGTAGTCCGATCGGACAGCAAGTCGTTCAACATTCAGACTTCAAGTGTTGGCAAAAATGGTTAAGTGTGGGTCCAAGGTGCAAGTCGTACGGGTGGCCAGTCGTACGGTTTGGCTGTCCGTTCGGACAGCAGTCTGTTCGGATGGCACTCCGTCCTGGTTAACCTGTTCGTCTTACACTTGGTTGTTTTTGATAGTTTGTCGTTTTATCGAGATATTTTGATATCGTGTTAAGCAACAGAAACCTCGTCAATACTTGGTGCTCCTGATCGGACAGGAATCACCCAAACCCGATCAGTGGGCGGTTCGAGACGATGTTCCATGTTTAACCCGGAATTGATAATCTCGTGGATAGAATACGGATCTTGAACCAACACAACCACAACAATGAGTAGCAAGCCGGCACAAGTTCCGATCCTATCGTTTTTAAGTGCATTGAGTGTAAAAGAGTTGAAAGAAAGTTGGAAAACCATCTTTCACTTCTTTTCATTGTGAATATGTTTAGATCTATGGAAGATCTTTGTTAGTTTATGTGGAAATCGGTTAGATCTAAGTTGTTCTTGGTGGATTGAGGCCAAAACATGAAGTTCTTCAAGAACACATGATAACGTCATCCTAGAACACCTTAAACCTTGATGATTTCACGATTAAAAGTTAAGATTTAAAAGATAGAAAGGTGTAGGAGTATGTGTAGATTAAGGAAGTACAAGATTTAGGATGAGATCTTAGCGGAATTGCGAGAAATCGAAGGAAAAAGCGAGTAGGAGCACGGGTCGGATGTCACTTGCCAAAAGTGGAAAGAGTGAAAGTGACATGGGGTATTTATAGGGTTACCCAAAGAGGAAAGGGCTGGTCGATCGGCTAGGCAGCCCGTGCGGACAGCCTGTCCGATCGGACGGCAGTCCGATCGGTCGGCTGGTCGCCTGGTCGATCAGTCACCTTGTTCGAGTGTTTGGCGCGACGATTTTTGATGTTTCGATTGCGATTGCGAGCGTTGCGATGCGATAGATTTTCCTAGTCAAATTACTTTTAATCCCAACTACTCATATCTCGCACTGTCTCTTCTCCACCACTTATTATATCATTTCGATTGCGATTGAGTTCGATTGCGTTTCGATTGATTACCATGACATAACATAAATAAACATGCACAAGTAACACTTAAGGCACACACACACCTATAACAATAAAATGCGTAATTCGAGTTGCGAGTGCGATTGCGATAGCGATAAAGCAATTAAACATGCTATAAATAGCGATTAATATGCGATTATTAATAGATACTCCACATAATACAACTAAAGCGAAAATATAATAGACTAATTACAAGTCAAAGAAGTCAAAACATGAATTGAGCAGGAAGATACAGATCACAATTAGCAATCTTGTCTTCCTTTGACTTCAATCTTGACTTTGACTTTGACTTTCGAAACACGGGGTGTTACAGCTGCTTTCAAGGAGCAGCACCATCTTCACCAGCAGCATCTCCTCCAGCACCCGCACCAGCATCACCGTCAGGATTCTTTTCAGCATCACCATCACCACCAGCATCAGCCGCCTCCTCCGCTGCCTTGGAAGGCTCCTCACCCGCAGGCTTAGCAGGATACTCGATAGGACTACCCCTGAGATCTTTTAATTTTGCCTCCCAAGCACTAACATTCCAGGAGGGGCATTCAAAGCCCAAAGCTTTGGCTTGATAAGCCATCTTTAGCTTGGCTTGAAGAAGCGAAATTACAACGGGCCCTTTAAGGCCCTCTTGATAGGTAGTCATATCCTGCTCGAACTGAAGATGGGCGGCATCCAGCTTGGCTTGGGCATCTTCGTTGGCCTTGTTGATGGAGACTTTAGCTTCCTGAGTCACAACTTTGAATTTGTCCTCATAGTGTTGAGACTTGGCGGCGGCTATGACTCCCTGATCAATGATGGTGGTCTCAGCTTTCCTCAGCTTCACTTCTAGCATCTTGTTCAGACCACAGCTTTCTTCATAGAGGATTGTCAGGCGTTCAAGACCCTACAAACCAAAGAAACAGGTATTAACGTATCTTAACATATATAACCATCATATGATGCAGGATGTAGGTTAAGGATATGTACCTGGTTAAGAAAGCTGGTCATAAAGCCACATGATTCGAGGAACCCATGGTTTTCATAAGGGAAAGTCTCAGATGATGCTGGAGAATCAGTTTCCTTTCTTTTACGGGAGCTTGAGGCACGTGGCTTGGTAGCAGGAGAGGGCTTAGGTACGGCTACTGGTTTAGAACTGGGTACTGGCTTGGAGGTGGAAGCAGGTTTGCTAGGTTCCTTCTTCACCTGGACAGGAATAGAGTAGCTGTCCAACTCGTCAATATCAAAGACTTCTGGAACTTTGGCTGGTGCAGCAAAACAGGGAAAAAATCTAAATCTCTACTCTTATCTCTTATTTTGTTAATTAAATATATGGAAAAATTGTGTAATCCTTACCAGACATATCTGATGAAGAATATTGGCTTGAACTTGGAAGATGCAGTGTAAAGGTTCTGTGACAATCAGGCAATTGATAGACCCTGTTGATTCTTTCTTGGGATTCTTCAGTGGGAGGAGCCAACTCATTGAAGTTTGCTGCATAAAAACATCAGGATGTTAGTGCAGGATACATCATCAGGATATGTTTGGGGATATCTTAAAGCCCTAAAACCCTACCGGAGGTCTACCATTTCACTGGAAGGCTATTTCCTTTGGGAATGGAATCCCGTCTAACAAAGAAAAATTTCGTTGCCACCCATCCTCTTTATTTGATGCTTTGAGGATGAGGGGGTTGCTAGAAGTCGAGAAAAGCAAGAAACAACTATTGCCATGTGATCGGAGACGGTAAGCAATCGGAAGGTCTTCGATACAGAGATCGAGGACATGAAGGGTTTTGATCTGGTTAAGCATGATGAGTACTCTCCAGACCATAGGCATTGTTTGAGCAAAACAGAGACCGGTGATTCGAAAAAACTGTATGATAAATTCTGGAAAGGGATATCGAAGGCCAAGGGAGAATGGGTATGATGAAAAACAAATCCACTCTTCGGAAGAAACGTCTGAACGGATGCTCCGGTCAAACGGACGGATAACCGCCCTGTCGTAGAAAGCACCGGAGGTTCTCAGTGCGGCGATATCGGCGTTGTCGAAGGAGCACACTTCCTTCTCGGGGTGTTTGAGTAGGTTTTGGTTAATGAATGACGAGGTGGACTCGCCGGAATGTGATCGGGTTCTGGTGGCCATCATGGGATTTGAGCAGAGAAAATTTTAGAAGATAAGAGAGAGAGAAGTACCTGAGAATTCTGAGGAAGATGATCGTTATCAACAAGAAAAAGAGAAGATATAGGGGCGAAGTAGATGGCCATTAAGTGATAAGCGCGTTGGAAGTTGCACAATGTCACTTCAATCGTCACTTCAATTTAATTGCCTCGATCCAAGAGATAAGAGTTAAAATATATCCGTTGGAAATTGGTATCCCAATAGATATATTTTGGGGACAATTGTTATGGGTGGTTTTCCGCTCATATATCCTGGAATATATTCTGACTCTGTTACTTTAAATTGTGATCAGGATACCGGATCAGGATATTGGTAACATCCTGATTCAGTATCCTAGTAATGACTTATTGTTCACGTGCAGATTAGCAAGGAATGCTAGTAACGGTTGAGAAGACTGCTTCTCCTGAAGACTCGGACTTGGTGGTTGAGAAGAGAACGTTGAAGCTGCAAAGAAGGGGTCTCCAACGTTTCAAAGGGAATATTCGCGGCATCCCCCATTCTTAGGATAGTTAGTTATTTCCTTTTGCTATATATAGGAATGATCGGATTAGATAGAACACACACAATTTTTACACACTCTTGCTTTCTACTAGCTGCAATCACTCACAAAACACTTACACTTGTACTCGAATCGCATTGTAACACTTAGTTGATCCGTATCATATCCTGCACTGTATCCTGACATTTGAAGTAATAAGAAGAACAAGGCAGCTGCGATTGTCAGCTCCCGTGGTTTTGTATCGGCGATCTAGATTGATCAAGAGCTTTCTTCGTACATCTCGTGTCCCCCCTTTACTTTTTTGCTCATTGTTTGATTGTAGATATAGCTCGATATCCTGAGCTATATCCTGAAAACTGTTTTTTGTTAACAACTTGATCAGCATATTTTCCACGAATACTTCTAGCACACTACCTCACTTAACTAATTTGATTAGTTAATTGCTTCGGTAAATTTTTACCAAAACAGTACTGTAATACCTCGAATTTCCGTAACCATAAAATAATAAATATCGAAATATTATGTTGGGTTTTGGAACGAGTTTAATACATTGTAAAATTGGTTAAATGATTATCGACAAGTATTGAATGTAATATTAAATAAATATGAGTTAACAATAATCTTATACAAAAAATAAATAACATTAAGATTTTCTAATGACATTTAGAAGAAAAATACCATTCTATACCTTTTTATGATTTGAAATTGAGTTAAATGTTATTTTCATCCACTTTGCTAACTCCATCCAATTTGGTTGTAAACTTAAAGGGTATTTAGGTCTTTTACCTACCAACTTCATCTCCACTTCACTAATGTAATATTCGTACTTTCCTATTCATTGTAATCTTGTACTTTCATTTTCATATCTTGTAATCATTGATGACCGAATCAATAAATATCATTTGGAATGTTTACACATATTGTTTTAAACACTTTACATACTTACACATGCTTACATTTCTTGTTTACGTCATTACATATACGTACATATACTTAAACGTGCTTAACTTTGAGTTTTTAGCCAAAACATACCACCAAACCAACTCTGGTGGTAAAAAATGCAACTTTTGGAACCAACCCTCCAACGCCACGTGGAGGAGCACCTGCTCCCTCCCGTGACGAGCGGGAGCTTGCTGTTTAACCTGTTGACTTTTGTCTCTCCGCGCCACACGAAAGAACCTTGGTTGCTCTCCGCAACGCACGGGAGAGACACATTTGCAGCAGAACTCGCCCAACTATGGATTTCAATGTTTCCACCCAACTTCTAACTTCCAACCACTTTTCCCATTTAATTCGATCTAACCCGCTTTTTGCACAATAAATACATCACATGTCCCACCTCATTTCACTTTACATTTCTCCAAATTCACTCTCGATCTCCCCAAACTTCTGCATTTTTTAAGAACTTCCAAAGTCAAAACCGAAAGGTTTGACTATCATATTACTGCTTATTTCTTTTAGTTTTCGGTTTAGTTGTTGTTTGCATTTGTTTTTATCATGAATCCAAGACCTTAAACCATCTTCTTAATCCATAAACAAGAATGGTTAAGGCTTTTTTTCCGGATTCTTCACATTTCATACATGTTCTTTACCATTATACCCTCTAACTCTAACTTGACTTCCAGCCCTTTACCAAACCCAAACGCCATGTTTGACTATTCTTGTGTTACGGTTGGTGCTTATAGAAGTGCATACATGACCTAACATCTTGCATCCATGTTCATTGCCTTTTATCCATGTTCATGCATTAGTTTGACCTATTTGGGGCTATTTCACCAGAAGCCAAACCTAGACACCAAACTATCTTAATGTTTGGATGTCTTGTGTTAAAGGTAGGCATATGTAGTGGTTAGGATGCAAATCACATCATCTACCTACTTGCATGAACATGTTATAGTTATTTCTGCACTCTTGCATTTTTTCCCAAAACCGAACCGAAATCCCACCAACTAAATGGATGGTGATTTCGTGTTATGGTGAAACTCATATGAGATTTATGAGAAGATTATTCCTTTTTTATCTCTGAATTTTATGGAATTTTTATTATTTTATATTGATTTTTGCCATTTTTAGCATTTTTATCACCTTAAATCTATTTATAATCAATTAAAACATAATAAATAATTTTGGGCAGAAAATAAATATTAAAATTATCAAAACTTTTTGTTCTAAATTTATTTATTTATTTTTGGGAATTTATTTATTTACTTATCATGTTAGGAAACTTTATTTGTAAGTATTGAAGAAAATCACAATCAACTAGATCTATGAAAAGATAACAGTCCTGAAGATCACAACAAGAAGAAGAAGATCAGATAGGACAACTGAAATGCATAACATCTACTTCAAAGAATCACAAGTTGATCAAGAGCTGAATTAGATTATCAGAGAAGGTCATTTCTGATGGATCTGATGATATTTCTGATGAAATATCATCAGTTTCTAACGATTCTGATCATCAAGATTTTCTGATGATTTGTTCACCAGAATTTCTGATGAAGTGGTTTATCATAAATTATGATGAATACCCCACTTGTCTGAAATCAGCTCTATCCTGTCAAACTTACAGAAGCAAGTTGACATTATTGGATATCATGATGAAAAAGGAAACTTGAACGTTGGATTCAATGAATATGTCAAATGGCTACTTTTTGCAGGACTTATTGCATGAATAAACTATTGTTTATTCATGCACCCAGCCTTCTATAAATAGAAGGCTCAACCAACAGAAGACAATTGAGTTTGAAGCTTAGCATTCACACATACATCAAAACTCCATTGCCCTCTCACCCATAGAATTCAAGATTCATTTGTATTAGATAATAATCTTACAATCACCTTGTAAACCATTTTGTTTCAAAGTGATACAAACTTGATAATTCTGTAGGTCTTGTTTTTGAAAGGCTGATTTCCATTTCTGCACATCTTTTTCACATCTACTGAAATCACTTGCCATATTACGTGAAAAGAAGTTGTTCAGGCCATACTGGGTCCAACAATTGGTATCAGAGCAGATTGAATAAATTATTTTCAAACGATCAATCGCTCATCTTCTTTTCTCTAAATATGGCTAGCTTTCAATCCTGGAATAATGCTTTTAACATTGGTTCTATGTCCAAACCTCCGACTCTGGTCAGAGAGGAATACCCCCAATGGAAAATCAGGATGGTCAATTTCCTTAATGGTCATGACCGAGCTCTGTTTCAATCCATTGAAAGGGGTCCACATATACCAATGACTGAAATACCAGTTATTCCAGCAACTGACCAATCACCTGCTATCCCTGCCTCACGAGCTCCCAAAAGTGAAATACTTTGGAGTGAGGAAGACAAGGAAAAGGTGGCTGGGGATGAAAGGGCACTTTTAATAATGGCCATCCCCAATGACATATTTTCACAAGTTGATGCATGTGCATCAGCCAAGGAAATATGGGATCAGTTGGAAAATCTTTGTGAAGGAGGAGAAAGGATGAGAAGAAACAACCTTCTGGGGTAGCCCAGTTGGCCAGTCCCACCCAGCCTCACCTTGAGGTCACTGGTTCGACTCCCGTCAATGCCCTACTAGGGTGTTGGGGCTCTTCACCGTGGGTAATCACCGCCAGGCAGTATTGGGACGTTACTAGCTTGCGGAGTTGCAATACTCCGGCGGATGGGAGGTCCGTGCAACTACCCCCCCCCCCCCAAGGATGAGAAGAAACAAAAGAACAAACAATGTCTCATCTTATGAGAGGTTTAAAAGTTTGCCAAATGAAAGATTAAATGATACATATCTAAGATTCACAAAACTTTTAAACGAGCTAAAGAAATTTGGAATAACAAAGTCAAATGATGAAAGAAACATAAAATTTCTTGATGCCCTTCCTAGAGAATGGAGAAGTCTAACCATGACTTTGTCCTCAACCTTAGAACTAGGAAACATGAGTCTCCATGACTTATACAGCATCTTGATCCCCAGAGAGGAAGAAATATTTGAAGAAACCATTCAAAGAGGGGGATCTTTAGCTCTTATCTCAAACTCACAAAGATCAACACCTACCAATGATCCACAACCATCAAATAGCCAAAGTTGTGAAATTTCTGATACTTCATCAGATTTTTCAGCTTTTGCTGAAGCAATTGCACTGCTCACCAAAACATTTGAGCAGAGGTTGAGGGGAGGAAGCCAGAGATACTAGAGAAGTGACAGAGGAAGGATGGATGGGAGATCTAAAGAGGAAATTAGATCTAAGGATAAAGGGAAGGCTGAAGTTATGTGTTACAAGTGCAAGCAGAGAGGTCACTATGCATCAGAATGCAAGACCAAAAAGCTCAAGGATGATGCTTATTATGAGAAAAAGCTTGAAGAAGCAAAGAAGCAGTAACAAGTTAGCTTAATTGCAGGAACAGATACATGGTTATCTGATGATTCTTCTGATGATGAACAAGAAGAATTGGCAAATTTCTACCTCATGGCACTTTCTGAAGGTTTACCAGAAACTTCAGAACAAAAGGTAAATTTAGACAATCTTGATCTTAATCACAAGCTAAACAAGCTCATGTCAGATTTTCTAAATCTGCAAGAAAAACATCAATCAGATATTAGAAAATCTGATGAGTTGCAAAGGACTATGAATAAAATCATTCTTGAAAACCAATTACTCATAGAAGAAAGTTTAGATCACAGAGCTAAAATTGAGTTCTATGAAAATGAAAGAAAAGATCTTTACAAGAAAATCAATGATAAAGAAATTAATGTAAGAGGTTTTCAACAAGCCAAAGAATTCATAAATTTCATTGAGTCCACACCAAAGAACAAAGGAGAGGGTTTAGGATATATAAAATCAAAAGGAAATAAACCCACTGTCTTTGTAAAAGCAACTCATCAGATTTTTGATAAATTATCATCAGAATCTGATTCTGAATCTTGCAAGTCAACCTGTTCTGAATACTCTTTTGAAAAACCAAACTTCAAAGCAAACATAAGTGAATGCAGTCAAGAATCTATAAAGACTCCAGAAGCAGTTCACTCATCTTTTCAAAATTATCCACTCATTCCATCACAAGAAAAAATATCAGAAAATTATGATAAATCTTATATGTGTGTTGACATACTTGTTGGAACCTGAAGGTTTATACATTAAGGATTGCTTAGTTAAAGGGTTGATTTTGTATTTGTTAAATATATGTTTTGGGTCGATATGTATGGGTTGGGTTAGTCTAGTTAGTTTCGGTTGGGCCTAGGGTATTTACCCATATGATTTTGTATTTAAACAAACCTTAACCTTGGAGTTAAGGTTGATCAGTTGATAGCGAACAAGGGAAGGCCAGCCGAAATCTATTGTGTCTTGTATCCGTCACCTTCATTTAGTGAATGCAAGATATCTTGGTTTGTTTTAATTGCCTTTGGTGTTTCGGTTATATTTGTTCTTGAATCTGCTTGTGTTTGATTTCCGCACTTACACTAGTTATCGTTTGATATCATTGAAAGATCCTCACGGGTTTTACAATTGGTATCAGAGCCAAGAAACCAATTCTTGGTTCGGTTTTGATATCATTCTGATTCAAGAATATCTTATGTTACTGATCCAGTTTTTGCTTGTGTGTGCTTTGTAGTGACAACAGTTTTGGTTGCATGTTCTGTCTTCGGATCATTCAATCTTCAAACTGTTCATAGAAAATATTGAAAGAATTTACTGATTTTGGTTCGTGTGATTTCAGTGAGTTGTTTGCTGATTTCTCGGAAGTTTGTTGAGGATTAAAATTCAAAGATTTCAAAATCTTTGAATTTTGGAAGCTGCTGATAATCAGGGATTTCTGCTGGCTTTATCACATTGTTTGTTTTGCAGGGTCTCGACTCGCAACCAGTCTTGGTCTCGAGTTGTCCACATCCAGTCTCGACTCGCAACCAGCCTTGGTCTCGAGTTGTTCACTTCTAGTCTCGACTCGCAATCTATTGAAGTCTCGAGTAATCTACTTCTAGTCTTGACTCGCAACCATCTTCCGTCTTGAGTTGTCAACTTCTGGTCTCGACTCGCAACCTACTAAGGTCTCGAGTTGTCATCATCACAGTCTCGACTCGCAACTGTGGTCTCGACTCGCATCGACGATCTGCGACGTGATTTGGACTTTGGACTTAAAACATAATTAATAAATTAATTAATCATGTCTGCAAATAATGTTGACCTGGCTGCCCTTAACAAACAACAAGAACTGGATTCAAAGGTTGGGACCACTACACGCATTCCAAGGTTGACTGATGCAAATGATTTTCCTGAGTGGAAATGGCGTTTTGAACAACATGTGAAGGTCAAGGATTCTAAAATTTGGAGAAGTATTCTGAGAGGTCCAAGGGAGATCATGACAGATAGTCCTACTGAACCAGGAGTAAAAATAAAGAAACCCAAAAGTCAATATACTGAAGATGATTTCAATATAATTGAAGAAGATGAAAGAGCACTGTCCTATTTGACCATGGGATTGGGTCCAGACATTGCTATTGGTTTTCGTACCTGCAAATCTGCCAAAGAACTGTGGGAATCTCTGATCGATGTTTATGAAGGAAATGAGGACATGAAGGAGAGTTGAAGAAATTTGCTGAGACAAAATTTCAACAATTTCAACCATATCTATGGAGAAACTGTTGATAACCAACTTCAAAGGTTTGTCAAACTGGTCACTCAAATGCAGATGGAAGAAATTCATACATCAAATGCTTCGACAAATAGACAACTTCTGAATGCGTTACCAAAAAGCTGGGATCATCATGTTGCAATGATCAAGAAAACAAAAGATCATGCTAGGTGCAGTTTGTCAGAGATGATTTCTCATATCAAAGCCTGCGAACTAGATGATAAACAAAGAGAAACCAACTATAAGAACAGCATGCTAGCTGCAGGATTCTCTGTTGCTCCTACTTCGTCAAACAATAACAACGCAGTTCTCTTGTCTCAAGGAGGATTTCAAATGTTTAGCAACGCGGCATCTGCTAAGGCTGCTCCTACTTCAGCAAATGTCTATTACTCTGGGTCTCCTACACAAGCTGCTCCATCACTTTCTACTGCTGCTTCTGCTTCCGCTGTGAATGCATCCACTGCTGCTCCTGCTTCCACTGTGAAAAATGAGATGATTGCTTTCTTTACACAACGGTCTAAAGAAAATCTGGATATCGCAGCCTCTGTTATAAACTGTTTGAATGCATTTGTTGCAGGAAAAATTGACCCCCCTAAATGGTGTGGCGATGACTTACATCAGATTCATCCTGATGATGTTGAAGAAATGGACATCACTTGGCAGATGGCTATGCCTGCATTCAGGGCAACAAGGTTTATGAAAAGAACTGGTAAAAACAAATGGGGTGCTTCATTTACAGGAGCGTCTACAGTGCCTTTTAAACTACGCTGTTACAACTGTCATGAGGAAGGACACTATGCTCGAAACTGCACAAAGCCTCCGATTAATAGAGAACAGACTCCTACCCAGCCCGTAACACCTAATTAAGAGAGAGCTCTTGTGACCACATCAAGTATAACGGATGATGCTGCTACTGGAAGTCCTCAACCCCTGGGATTAGCTCAAGCCTTGGTGGTTCAGCCTGACATCAACTTTGATTGGAATTCGGAAATTGAGCAACTGAACATCTCAGCTCCAGAAAATCAAGCTGCTTCAAACAACATTGCTTTCATGACCTCAAATGATCAAGTTTCTGTACCAGAGGAGGAGGCATCAGCTGAAAACTTGGCTCTCATGACCCAGATTCTTTCAGCTCCAGTCAAAGGTCTCACCAAAGAAGAGGTACTTTCTGCTTTCTGTACTCCTGAGTGTAGAGAAAGAGTTGAAGCTTATAGAATACACAACGCTGAGCTAATTCAAGATTATCAAGATATAAAAAATAAAAACTTTACTTTATCGAAAAACGAAAAACTTTATAAAGAAAAGATTGAAGCTCAGCGAAAAGACATCGTCAAACTCAAGGATGATGTAAGTGTGAAAACAACTCAACTCTTATATGTTCAGGAGAAACTGTGCACTGTGACTAAGGAACTGGAAGATATCAGAGATATATATCAAATAAATGAACTTAACATTAAGAAATTTGATTCTTCCAGCAAATTAGTCAAAAACTTGTGTGATCAACAGCTCGCATACAAGGAAAAGAAAGGGCGTGGTTTGGGTTTTAATCAGGCTCCTCCTCCCTATAATGACAATTATACTTATTTACCCATGACTGAGGAGGAGATGATGAATGAAAGTAAAATGACTTATGGTCCCAAAAACAATAAGTCATCATTTAATGACAGACCAATTGAGAAACATAAGTCTGCTCCAATAAATTTTGTTTCTAAAGGCTCAATTGATCCTAACACTTCGTCTTCATGTGCAGATAAAGTATCTGAAGTAAAATGTGGAGATGTTCTTGGGAGTGAACCAGTTGTTCATACTAATATTTCTGAAAATTATTTTGAACAAACTGAATCTGATATTGCTTTTGGTCGGTCTTTGTTTGCGTCGTTTTGTGCTTATGTTTTGTCTAGTGAGCCTGATGTTTTGGGCAAAACTGACAATGTTTGTGTTGAACCTTTGAACAATAAGTCTGATGATGAATTTTCTTCAGTTAACGATTGTGAATGTGATGTTTCTAACCCTTTGGTTGATGACAGTGTTACAGGTGAGGTCCCTCAGGACACATTCAGTGAAACCACTGAAACTTCTTCACAAGAAAATCAAGAGTATCGTGATTCTTCTTCTGAATCTGTCTCAGTGGGCATCCCTAATGTTGAATCTAGTGGGATCCCATTGGAAACTGTAGTGGAAATTGAACCTGAATTAGTTTCACATGATAAATGTGTTGATGAAATGCATATTGATGAGACTTCTGCATGTTCAAATACTGAAACTGATTTTGGTAAAGAAGAAAAAGGGTTTAAGTTAAATAAAGAGTCATTAGAAAATATTTTTGAAATTAAAACATCAACTGCAAATGATGATCTCGGTAAAGAAAGGGTGTCAAATTGTTCATCAACATCACATGAATGTGTAACTTCTAATCAGCAGACATCAAAATGCTCAGTACAGCCACAAGCAAAACATTTTAGGAAAATCAAATCGTCCAATCATTCAAAATCAAACAAAGATTCTTCATTAAAGTATAAAATTTTTCATAATACTTACACAATGAAACGGCAAACTTGTTTTAATTGTGGAATTGCTGGACACATTGCCAGAAACTGTGTTCAACTCCCAAGTGCCCAGTCCAAGAAGAAGTTTGTACAAAATCAGAAGGTTAAGTCTAACCGATATCGTTGTTCAGAGTCAATGACGACTGAAAGGTCTAAGAAAATGAAGAACAACTATCGCAAAACTAAACCTTTTGATCAAGATTGGAATGCAGCAAAACATCGAAATCAAAATCAAAAGAACAGTTTTAAAGAAATCAACATAATGGTTTTGGTAACTATAATTCAAATTGGTCAAACACATTTTGGAAACCCAAAACTGGTGCTGCACAATCTAATACTTTTCGCCAAAGATCTCTCATGAAAAATCATTCAAGATTTCTGATCAAAGATAATCTAATTTGGCAAAAAGTGACATATATTGATGCACAAGGAAAACCCAGATCCACTATGGGCTGGGTTCCTAGATCGAACTAATCCCGCTAATCGTGCAGGAACAGCTGTGGAGGACTACCGTGCGACTTTGGTACATGGATAGTGGCTGTTCCAGGCACATGACAGGAGACTTATCCCAACTGATAAATGTAAAAGAATTTAATGGTGGATATGTCTCATTTGCGGGAGGAGAATAAGGAAGGATCACACTGAAAGGAACAGTAAGAAACGGTGTTTTAAGCTTTGAGAATGTTAACTATGTTCCAGAACTGAAACACAATCTGTTGAGCATCTCTCAGATTTATGATCGAGGAAATTCAGTTCACTTTACAAAGAAAGGATGTTATGTACTTAAACCTGGAATTGTCATTCCAGAAGATTGGTTCTTAATGTCAGCAGAGAGACGAGGAAATGCTTATGTGATTGATATGAACAAGAAACCGTGTGAAGAAGTTACTTGCCTATTCTCAAAGATTTCAGAACATGATGGTCTACTGTGGCATCGTCGTCTTGGGCATGTAAACATGAAGAAGCTGAACCGACTGGCTAAAGGTCAACTAGTCCACGATCTTCCAATAAAAGATTTCATGTTGGTTGAAAAATGTGTTGCTTGTGCGAAAGGAAAAGCTCATCGAAAACCTCATAAGTCTAAACCTGCACCCTCAACGAAAGCTGTGCTCGAATTACTTCACATGGATCTTTTTGGTCCAGTGAACGTGTTGAGTATTGGCAAGAAAGCTTATTGTCTCGTAATCATTGATGATTATTCACGTTACACCTGGGTGTATTTTCTCAGCCACAAGAATGAAACTGCAGTCTTAGTGAAACAATTCATCACTCTGGCAGAAAATCAAGCGAGCACCAAAGTGAAGGTTATTCGATCTGACAATGGGACAGAATTCAAGAACGTAACTTTGGACACATTTTGCATAGAAAAGGGAATTGATCGTCAGTATAGTGCACCACGAACTCCTCAACAAAATGGAGTAGCTAAAAGAAGAAATCGTACTCTTATTGAGGCTGCACGAACTATGCTGGCTGACTCGAAGCTTCCTAGTTTCTTTTGGGCTGAGGCAGTTAGCACGACTTGTTACGTTCAGAATCATGCTTTAGTAAATAAACGTCATATGAAAACTCCTTATGAGATTCTGGAAGGACGTAAACCTTCGGTTTCACACTTTCGTATCTTTGGATTTCCATGTGTATTATTACTTATGGACTCTAATGGAAAGTTTGAAGTCAAAGGGGACGAATGTTTCTTTGTTGGATATGCAAAAGGCTCTGCCTATAGAGTATACAACTAAGTAACTAAAAAGGTCGTCGAGTCGTGCAATATTGAATGGCTCGAAGAAAATGCTACGGATGCTAGAGTTGGACCAGATTGGTTATATGATTATGCAAATTTGTTTAAATCATTTAACATTTTGTCAAGTGTTTCTTCAGATGCAGAGATATCTACTCCAAAGCAACCGTTGTCTTTTGAAGATACTGAAGAAGAAGAACAGACAGAAGGAAGCTTCAGACATCACACCATTGACCCACCGGGAATGGTGTTTACACAACATCCTCTGCCTCAACAAATGTCTCATCAATCTCCTGAAGGTGCACAATCTAGTGGAATTTCACCTAATACAGCTGGATCAGAATTGTTTACGGATCCTATTCCTGAAGAGTGTACTGTTACCACTCCTGTGAGTCATAGTCCGCTAGCACCTAATGAGGGGGAGTCAAGCAACATACACACATCTCTAGACGAGACGATACCTGAATTTGCCATTCCAACAAGTGTTCAAAGAAATCATCCTATTGAGAATGTGATAGGTCCTGTGAATGCAGGAGTTCAGACCAGAAGCCAATCAGGAATCATTAATTTGTGTTTATATTCTAGCTACATTTCTCAAATTGAACCTAAAACCATTGATGTAGCGTTGCAGGAACCAGGTTGGGTTGATGCTATGCACGAAGAGCTAAACCAGTTCGAGAAGCTAGGAGTATGGAAACTTGTGGAGTTGCCAAAAGGAAAACGCAAGCTTGGAACTCGCTGGGTTTTCAGAAACAAGCAAGATTCTGAAGGAGTTATTGTTCGAAATAAAGCACGATTAGTGGTCCAAGGATTCAGACAGATAGAGGGACTGGATTATGATGAAGTCTATGCCCCTGTTGCTCGACTTTAAGCAATCCGGATTTTCTTAGCATACGCATCCTTCATGGGATTCACTGTTTACCAGATGGATGTCAAAACGACATTTTTGTACGGAGAAGTGAAGGAAGAAATTTTTGTTGAGCAATCGCCGGGTTTTATTCATCCAGACCATCCAGAATATGCCTACAAGCTTGACAAGGTATTATATGGGTTGCATCAAGCACCTAGGGCTTGGTATGCAACTCTGACAGAACATCTTCTGGCTCATGGATACACACGAGGCACAATAGATCAGACTCTGTTTATCAAAAGAGTGGGCAAGGATCAAATCTTGGTTCAAATTTATTTCGATGATATTATCTTCGGGTCTACAAGTGAGGAGCTTTGCAAAGAGTTTGAGAGAGTTATGCAAAAGAAGTTCGAAATGAGTGCACTCGGTGAAATGACATTGTTTTTGGGTTTACAAGTTAAACAAGATTCACGGGGCATTCTAATTCATCAAGGGAAATATGTGGACGATGTGCTGAAGAAATTCAAGTTCACTGACGCTAAACCGGCAGAAACTCCAATGGCAGAAAGACCGTTGTCAACTGAAGATGCTGAAGGATCCCCTGTTGATCAACGACTTTATAGGTCTATGATTGGATCGTTGATGTATTTGACAGCTAGTCGTCCTGACATCATGTTTGCTGTCTGTAATTGCGCACGATATCAGGCTAATCCTAAAACTTCTCATCTTACTGCTGTTAAACGAATCTTTCGGTACCTTAAAGGCCGACCCAGGTTTGGTCTTTGGTATCCGAGGGATTCGAATTTTGACCTGTTTGCGTTTTCTGACAGTAATTTTGGAGGCACTGACAAGGACAGGAAATCCACCTCTGCTGGATGTCAATTTTTGGGTGACAGGCTCATTTCTTGGCAATGCAAGAAGCAACAAACGGTAGCTATTTCCACAGCTGAAGCAGAATATGTTGCAGCTTCGGCGTCTTGCTCTCAAGTGGTGTGGATGCAACATCAATTGCAGGACTACGGTTTGACTTATCTTAAGACTACCATATAGTGTGATAATGATGCTGCCATACAAATTGTGAAAAATCCTGTTTTCCACTCAAAAACCAAGCACATTGATATTAAAGTTCATTTTATACGAGACTGTTTTGATAGAGGTCTTATCAAACTGGAGCAAATCGACACAGATGCAAATGCTGCCGATTTGTTCACAAAACCTGTCAGCAGTTCGAAATTTCAAGTGCTTGTGGATTTTCTGAAAATGATCCGCTTTACTGACTGAGCATGTCTTTGTTTTATTCGTAGGTAAATTTGTTCATAAAGTTTTCTATTCTTAGGTAGTTTTTATTTATGCTCAAATTTAGGGGGAGAAAATTATGAAAAATACAAAAACATTAAAAAATTGAAAAATACAAAAAGAGGCATTGCATGACTGGGAAATGAAATGAATTTTCACATTATGGTCATGGGCTGACTCATGTAAGACCAATATCGAAATAGTTTGACTCTAGTATGATGTGTTGGTAGGCTCTATCCTTAAGACTGGAAACATTGACTGTTTCTGTTCAGAACTAAAATAGTACATGACCTCAGAAAAGAAAATCACTTGGAATTAGCTCATGTCTATTTGAATGTATGTATGTTGTCCCGATACACACAATTTTGGTCTGACTCTGAAATCTTCTCTGAAAAAGTCGTGTATCTCCTCTGCTGCATCCAGATATATGCTGACCTGGAGGTGCTAGGCAACGTCAGCTTCTGCTGCATTCAGATACATGCTGACCTAGCTGTACGTTGTCGCTCTGTAGATCAATTATATACCCGAAAGAGGCCCTTAAGTGCCCAAAAGAAACCCAAGAGACCTATATCAAACTGAGAAAAACTCATTTGATCTGTATATTATACCATCTCTGCTTAAGATCTATTCTGTTCTCTTCTCAATCTATTCCCAGTTAAGATTTCAGAGATTTGGATTGGACTTGTGAAATATGTGGTAGGGAAGCTACTTGCATGATAGAGTGTGCCGTTTATAATTCCGGGAATTGATTAGTATTTGTTTGGGTGTTCATTGTTAAGAAATCAAAACATGATAAAATTTTTTACTGACAGTTATATGGAAAAGGTCTAGGGAGATGAGTTTAGGTGGACAAATATACTGGCAATCGTTTAGATCATTCGGTAGTATATCAGTGTTGATAAGTGAAGTCAAGCCCGAAACCTCGTGATTTGATCCCTGAGCAATTTTATTAATTTCCTATTTTATTTTTGTAAATAATAGTTTTTATTATTTATTTTTGTTTTAGGTTTTTGCATTCATGGAATGTGCTCAGAAGGTTAAGTGGGTTATTGAAATTATATATGATATTTAAAGGATGTGTTTCATAAATGAATTAATTGATTTAATTAAAAACCCTTAAATATCAGACTCAGCCCAACAATTGGTCTCGGCCCAAAGTAAATGGCCCAGTTCACATTTGGGGATGAGGTATATAAGACAGGTCTCGAGTCGAGACCTCATTTCTCACTCGAGACAAACTGATATTCTCTCTCAAAATTCCGGCAAGTTTTTACCGTTTCCGACGCGTTTTCCAGTCTCGACTCATCAAACTTGTTTTTCCGGTCTCGACTCACCAATATTTGAAGGTATTTGATTATTTTTGTTGAGTTTTTGTTGAAGTTCTGCAGGTGATTTGAAGATCTGATGATGAATTTTTGAAGATTTGAAGACAAATATAAACCCTAGTCTTGAACATATTTTGGTCTTCAAGGAAATTTAAATTGTTTTTGGAGTTTTGATCCAAAAGCTGGGAAGATGAAGTTGTTTGTGTGGTCTCGACTCAGATAACACATAAGGACTCGAGACCGATGGTTACGAGTCGCAATCTCATGGTCTCGACTCGAGACCTCAAGGTCTCAACTCATGGTCTCGACTCGAGAACTCATAGTCTCGACTCATGGTCTCGACTCGAGAACTCATAGTCTTGACTCATAGTCTCGACTCATGGACTCGACTCATAGTTTTGAGTCAAAATTTATCATCTGAGTCATGGTGCTGTTGACTTGTTCTGATTGTTGACTTTGTGATTTGAAAGTTTCATACAAATATATAACTGTCAATGTTTCTAATGCATTTGTGTTTTATGCAGATTATGGATTTAAAATTCATTTCGACACATAATCAAGCAGGATACTTAGCACCACCTCTGGAGAAACACAAGAAGATGTACACGTCATTAATGAAAGGCCTCAACAGTTGCCGCATTGTTCACGCATTACGAGAAAATCCAGTAGTCTATGAAAGTCTTATTCAAGAGTTTTGGAAAAGTGCAAAGATATAAGTTATTGAAGGAAAGGGAATTATTGTTGCTGACATTCAAAAGAAAGTTGTCACTGTGATAGAGCAGATGATTCGAGAAGTATTACATTTCAATGACCAAGAAACAGACTCCATTGAGCTTCCAGCTGGAACGGTGGAGGCAATTTTACCTCGATTGAGTTATGAAGGAAAGTATCCGCCTTTGGTCAAGAAGTTTGTGCATCCTTATTGGCGTCTTTTGATGCACATGTTTATGTTGTGCATGACAAAAAATAGAGGAGGTACAGATCAATTAAATATCACACAGTCTGCTGCTCTTGTTTGTGTGATAACGAACGAGCCTTTCAATTATTCAAAGTATATTTTGGAAGCGATGAAGAGAAATGTGTTTGGAGTCAGAAAGGACAAGTTTCTTATGTATCCAAGGTTCTTGCAAATGATTTTTAATGCTTGCTATCCAGAGTTGGAGAGATCTGGAAACACATTGGAGTTGAAGCCCATGGGTCCAGCTTGTTTTGGTGCTCTCACTCCAAAGAAGGGTACTGAAAAGAAATTTGAAGGTTTAATTCCGTTAGAGAAATTTGGTCAATTTGCAGAGAATGAAGATGTAGCTGCTAATCCAGTAATAGTGCAACCTGTTCCAGTGAATGATGCGCCAATCAATACACCTGCAAATGCTATAGTTGCTGAAGAACATGATATTCAAAGGGCTATTGAAGATGAGCCTGAGACAGAGATTTTAACAATCAACTCTGACAATGAAGGCATAGAGATTATGTGTGATTCAGGAGATGATGAAGAGCTTCCTCCTGAAGCTGAAGCTGATGTTGCTGTTTCTGCTGTTCCACCTGTGATTTCTACTGAAAATTTGGCTTTGTTGTTAAAGTCTGTAACTGATAAGATGGGAAATCCTCCTTCTGATCTTTCAGTATCAAGTGAAGAGCCTAGTGAGAACCCAAAGGATCTTGATTCCCTGCCATTGAAGCGGAAAAAGGAGGGATCCTCGACTCAGAATGTATGTTGAACAAAACAAAGATCAATCCATGAATATTGCTGAAGATGATGATGGTTTGTATGACTTCGATTTTGAGAAAAGTGTCACTAATACCACCACCATTACTGAAGATATCTTTGAGTTTGATGCTGATACTCAGAGAGATAATTTAGAGACCACCACTGCTGATGTTCTAGGTACGAATGTTGTTTCTGAGTCTGTAAGTGGGTCAATACCTCATGGTATCTCTGAATCTGCAGGTCCTTCTGGAGTCATTCATGATGTGCCTGGCAGTTCAAGTGGTAAGAGACCTGAAGAACCATTGAGGATGCCGTTTGATAATGACTCGAGTGATGATGATGAGTTTATTAGCATGAGGGAGATGAAGAAACGACTGGTTGTGCTTGAGCAAGATTCAATTTATAAAGATGCCAAGATTATCCAACTTGAAGATACTATAGTGAAAAAAGATAAACAGATTGAACAGCTTCAAGGAGATGTTAGTTTGTTGTTCAATATGGTTTATGATTTACGTGGAAAGTTGGAGAAGAAATTTGGACAAGAGTTTTCTGATCCGTCTGACGTTGAAAACAGAAGAAAAGCCTTCGATAAGGATGATGCTGAGAGAAGTGTTGCTATGGAACAATACTTCAAAAGAGTTACTGATCCAGTGGCAGACAAAGAGAAGGCTGAAAGAATTAAAAAGAAAAGGGAGTTTGTAATTCTGAAGAACAAGAATCTAAATCCAGATGATGATGATGCTCATGCAACTCACCATTTAATGGATGTTGGTGAAACTCTCTATGATAAAGTTGGAAATCGTTCTGGTGTGGTTAGCTGGGGATTTGATCATGATCGCCAAAGATGGTGGATAAAGAGAAAAGTTGGTCCTGTCGAGTGGTACAAAAATCCAGGCCAGTTTCAGTCTTTCACTAAAGTTGATTTGACAAATTTGTCTAAAGCACGTTATGTAGATGATAAGCCTGGAGGTCCTGGATATGTGTTTTTCGAGAGATTGAAGAGGGAAGTTCTTCGTAACTTTCCTTCGATGCGCACGACAGAGTCCTTTGTTAAACCAGCTAAAGGAATTAGAGATCCATACACAAACAAGCGTATGAAGATAGTGCACTGGCCTGTAACTGACAAAGAAAAGATGATTCCGTTGGTGAAAAAGATTCCAAAAGGTGCTTTGAAGTCCTTACATTTCTGGGCTTATGATGAGCGTCTAGGACAGGCAGTGTTTGTTTATGATGATGATGTGAATTTTCGATTGGTTGATCAAGTTAATGTGCTGAATCTTGCCCTTGAAGATCTGGAGGTGTTAGCTCGAAATCAAATTAGAGCTACTGAAAAGTATGAAGAGATTGCAAAAGGATGGACTGCTGCTGTTGTTTCAGCTATTCATATTCGAACTAAGGGATTTGGTGGACTCAAGGATCGTCTGGGTGGTGACAGTAGTTGTTGAAGTCTCAAGATCCTTCATGCATAAACCTAGGGGGAGATTGTTGGAACCTGAAGGTTTATACATTAAGGATTGCTTAGTTAAAGGGTTGATTTTGTATTTGTTAAACATATGTTTTGGGTCGATATGTATGGGTTGGGTTAGTCTAGTTAGTTTCGGTTGGGCCTAGGGTATTTACCCATATGATTTTGTATTTAAACAAACCTTAACCTTGGAGTTAAGGTTGATAAGTTGATAGCGAACAAGGGAAGGCCAGCCGAAATCTATTGTGTCTTGTATCCGTCACCTTCATTTAGTGAATGCAAGATATCTTGGTTTGTTTTAATTGCCTTTGGTGTTTCGGTTATATTTGTTCTTGAATCTGCTTGTGTTTGATTTCCGCAGTTACACAAGTTATTGTTTGATATCATTGAAAGATCCTCACGGGTTTTACAATACTAAAGCTTGTTCAACACCATCTTCAAAAGAAAAATGTAAAATCTGTTTATGGCTCAGCATATAACAAAATTTCTGATGAAAAACCAAGAAGAAAAAATAATCTGATTATAATCCCATCAGAAAAAGTACCCAAGCATGCCTGGGTACCAAAAACCCTCTAATCATTCCATTTCAGGACCATCATGTGCAGCAGATCTGGTACTGCGATTCAGGAAGCTCCAAGCACATAACTGGGGACAGGAGCTTACTCAGCAACTTTGTTCCAAAGCTGGGTAGAATGGTAAATTTTGGAAATGGAATAAAAGGGAGGATCATGGGATATGGATGCATAAGGTATGGATGTTTGACCATAGAAAAAGTAGCTTATGTTGAAGGCTTAAAGTATAATTTTTTGAGTTGTGGTCAATTCTGTGACAAAGGTTTTCAGGTAACCTTTTTACTAGAAAAATGCTTGTTAATAGGTATAGATGATAATAAAATCTATTTAAGTGGGAAAAGAATAAGAAAATCAATTTACTATTTTGATTTCAAAGAAGAAAGTGAACATCCAAAACTATGTTTATTTTCAAAAATCAACAAAGGTAGTACTTGGTTATGGCACAAAAGGCTAGCCCACTTAAATTTCAAAAACCTAAGTAAACTAGCAAACAAAGGTCTGGTAAAAGGATTACCTTTGATATCCTTAAAGAAGGATAAAATTTGTGAAGAATGTGAGATGAGTAAATCCAAGAGAAGCTCACATAAATCAATTTCTGAGTCTTCTATTTCACAAAATTTGGAACTTTTACACATGGATTTGTGTGAACCCATAAGTACAAAAAGTTTTTCTGGAAAGAAATACATACTAGTAATAGTAGATGACTTCTCCAGGTACACATGGGTAGAATTTTTGAGAAAGAAAAGTGAAACTCCTGATCTGATCATTAATTTTATCAAGAAAATTGAAAATCTGTTAAAACTAACAGTCAGAAGAATCAGATCAGACAATGGAACAGAGTTTAAGAATTCAAAAATTGAGAATTTTCTTGCAAGTAAAGGAATCTCTCATGATTTTTCTGCTCCCAGAACACCTCAACAGAATGGGGTGGTTGAAAGAAGAAATAGGACCTTGGTAGAAGCTGCTATAACTATGCTTGCTTATGCTAAGTTGCCCACTCATTTTTGGGCAGAAGCTGTAGCAAATGCATGTTTTACCCAAAACAGAACCATAATCAACAAAAGGCACCACAAAACACCATACAACATTATCAATGGAAGAATTCCAAGTGTAAAATTTTTGCATACATTTGGTTGTAGATGTTTTGTTTTCAATGATTTTGAAAGCCTTGAAAAATTTGACAGAAAAGAAGAAAAAGGTATTTTTCTTGGTTACTCTTTGTCCTCAAAAGCATATAGAATCTTTATTCTCAACACAAGGACAATCAGAGAAAGTCTGTATGTTTCATTTGATGACTCATCAGAAACAGAGGTTTCTGATGAATACATGAAAGAAATAAATTTTTCTGACAAACAAGAAAATTATGAACATCTCTTTGAAATGATAACTGAAGATTTCCTAGAACATGATAATTCTTTCAAAAACAAATCAAAAGATTCTTCATGTACTAACTTTGCAGAACAAAGGTGTAGTACATCAGAAACTCAGAATTCTGATATCTTACACACAAATGAGGCACCTATTCAGAGGGAAACTTCAAATCCATCAGAACCAACAACTTTTCACAACAAGTTAAGATGGATCAAAGGTCATGTTCATTCTGACATCATTGGCAACCCTGCAGATGGCGTGAGAACAAGATCTGCAACTGCACATGAGTGTGCATTTTCTGGGTTCTTAAGCAAAGTAGAACCCAAATTTGTCAAAGAAGCTCTAAGTGACCCAGACTGGATTCAAGCTATGCAAGAAGAGCTTGATCAGTTTGAAAGGAGCAAGGTATGGGATCTGGTACCCAAGCCAAAAGACAAATCTGTCATAGGCTCAAAATGGGTGTTCAGAAATAAATCTGATGAGAATGGCATAATCACCAGGAACAAAGCAAGGTTAGTGGTCAAGGGTTACTGTCAACAAGAAGGTATTGATTATGATGAAACTTTTGCACCAGTAGCTAGATTAGAAGCTGTAAGAATTTTTCTTGCTTATGCTGCATCCAAGGATTTCAAAGTTTATCAAATGGATGTAAAATCAGCTTTTCTGAATGGTAAAATTGAGGAAGAAGTTTATGTGCAGCAACCAGAAGGCTTTGTTGATCCAAAATTTCAAAATCATGTTTACTGATTAAACAAAGCCTTGTATGGGTTGAAGCAAGCTCCTAGAGCCTGGTATGAAACTTTATCAAACTTCTTACTCAATTCTGGGTTTACCAAAGGAACTATTGACACCACACTTTTCCTCAAAAGACACAAAGGTCATACTTTGCTGGTCCAGATATATGTTGATGACATTATATTTGGATCAACAAATGAAAAATTTTGTAACAAATTTCAAAAGTTGATGACCAGCCACTTTGAAATGAGTATGATGGGTGAGTTAACCTTTTTCTTAGGGTTACAAGTTAAACAAAGAATTGATGGAATATTTTTGAGTCAATCAAAATATGTGAAAACAATTCTACAAAAATACTCACTTGAAAACTGCTCTGTTTCAAAAACTCCCATGGCAACAGGGAACAAGTTAGATTCTGATAAGGATGGAATAAGTGTAGATATTAAAACCTATAGAGGGATGATAGGATCACTACTATATTTAGCTGCAAGCAGACAAGATATTATGTTTGCAACATGCTTTCTGGCCAGATATCAATGTGATCCTAAAGAATCCCATCTAAAAGCAGTAAAAAGGGTTTTCAAATATCTAAAAGGCACATCAGAACTTGGTCTCTGGTATCCTAAGGATACAAACCTTGAATTAATTGCATTCACAGATGCAGATTATGCAGGGTGCAAAATTGACAGGAAAAGCACATCTGGTGCTTGTCAACTCTTGGGAGAAAAATTGGTATGTTGGGCAAGCAAGAAACAAAACTGTGTTGCCACATCAACATCAGAATCAGAATATGTAGCAGCAGCAAGTTGTTGTTCACAAGTGTTGTGGATGCAAACTCAACTGAAAGATTATGGAGTAACTCTGACAAAAATACCAATTCTATGTGATTCAAAGAGTGCTATTGCAATAACAGAAAATCCAGTTCATCACTCAAGAACCAAACACATAGATGTCAGATATCACTTCATAAAAGATCATGTGAAGAAAGGTAACATAGAAATGTATTTTGTTCCAACTGAAAACCAAATTGCTGATATCTTTACAAAACCTCTTGAGGAAAAGAGACATAATTTTTTGATCAGCAAACTTGGCATGGTTAATTTAAATGATGAAGATTTTTCAGAAAACACAAGTACACAAATTGAAAACCAATTTGATGAACATCAAAGTTCTGATAATCAAAGAACAAATCAACTGGTTTCTGACAAAGCAATCCATTAATCTGATGGAACATCAGAAAATCTGATGAATCTTCAATAAGTGATGATTTATCAGATAAACTGAGAAAATATCAGAATATCTGGTGAAATCACCAGAACTTCTGATATAAAATCAGAAACCAGGTTGAAACATCAGAATAATTTGTAATCATCATAAATTTCCATCTTCATGCATATCCCACATATTGTATATATTCATATAGGTGTATATTTTGTTTTTGTATTTTTTTCTTCTCTCTTTTTAATTAAAAAAACAAAAAGGGGGAAAAGTAACATGCATAAAGATAAAATTCTATATAGCTGAGAAAATCAACCGTCTCTAGAAAATTTTTACAGATTATTGAATTTTATTTTTTCTGCCAATGCATGCAACGTCATTTTTTCATAAGAAACTTAAGTGACACGTAGGCACTAAAATGATTAGGAGCTATGAAAGTAGCCGCCTAGTTATTAAATGCTTACTCACATATGGGGCTTAGTAGACTGTCACATTCACTGCAACAGATATCGTTTTAATTGAAGAGATGAAAATAAAAAAAAAGTTGGCTGTTAATATCATTTATGAGGAACTATCACTTTCATCTATAAATATTAACAACCTGAAAAGAACTTACTTCACACCAAAATCATCTCTTCAAAAGCCCTTCAACAGAATTTTCTTATCTTAAAATGGGTCGCCCAAAATTGATGAAAGCAACTCAATTCCCTCTCCCATTTCACAGACTTCATAATCTTAGATTAAGATCCAACTTGGAAGGACCTGCATGGGAGGACTGCAGTTTTGTGTACAATATGATCATGCGAAGTTCTTTGGGCTTTGTTGTATCATCACATGTCACCATTTATCCAAAACTTCTTCAAGAGTTCTAGTGGAACTCTGAAATCATTTTTAGTGGTACTTCCATGTGGATTGAGAGTGAGGTTATGGGGGTCAGAATTACCCTAAAAGAGGAAACAATCAGAAATGTCCTCAGCCTGGGTAATGATCATGAAATCCAATTCCTGGATAAGGCAGATGTGCAACAGACCTTGACTGAAATGGGATATCATACATACAACTCGTCAAGGGCGGTTAGCAAATCTGGGTTTATACCACCTTTCTAGTTTTTGGTAACACAACTAAGTGTCTGCTTCTCCAAGAAGATTGGACACTTCAACGAGCTGTCCAATAGGATGATGGAAGTGGTCCATGCTGTTGTACAGGAAAAACCTTACAACTATGCTAAGTTTCTCATGAGAGACCTAGTAGCAAACATCCACGACCGTCAACCTTTTCTGATCTACCCTCGATTCGTAACCAAGGTGATCACCAGTCAGCTGGACTTCGGAGGAGTGAGAAGCTGCTATCCAAGGGCCGAGCTGGTACTTCAAGAAAACATAAGTGAGCCCACCCTGGTGCCATCAACGAATCACACCAGTCGAATAACCAGTCTTTGGTTATATGTGAAGTGCATGTACAACGTGTTGGAGGAGGAGGAGTAGTTGTGGTTTGTTTTTCTTTGTTGTGTGTTTTATGTTTTTTTTATATATATCAAGTTTGCTTTAATTTCTTTTCATTCATTTTTTTTGTGTCAATAGATCTAGGGGGAACTAACACAACATGTCTGATAAAAACAAGGAAAATCTAGTGAAATTCAAATGAAATCTGACAAGATTTAGTGAACATCAGAAAATCTGGTAATTATTCAGAAAACTCAAGCCATACGAATCTGTTCATTCACCAGAAATTTTTCAAAGTAACCAGAAAATCTGACAATAAATCAGAAAATCAAATTTTTATCAGAAAAATCTCTTGAAAGCCAGGAAGTTTGACAAATCATCAGAAAAACATTGCCTTTAACCAGATTTAAAGAAACTTATAACCATCTAAATTTTTGAAATAAGTTTCTTTCAAAATATTTTTTTTCTGAGGACTGGAACAAGCTGTATGAAAAATACTTCCTGTATATCAGAACAAAGGTGTGGAGTTCAGAACTGCAGAACAGCAATGTAAGTAAAAATCTCGGAACTCTACTTATTCCCTCTCATCTCAAAAAAAAAAAATCTGATGATTCATCCTCTATAAATGAATCAAACACATTCTGATGATATATGAAGAAAATACAACTCTCAAAGGTTTTATTCAAAATTTTCTGATATATATCATCAAGAGGAAAACCTGGGAAGATACACAAACTAAGAAAAGGTTTCTACTGGACCTTTTTGAAACAAAAGGGGTCCCACATGGAGAAAAGGTGCAAGTTGGAACTTAGTGTTTATCCGCAAAATCATTGGAATCTCTAAGTCTCTTTAAAGGATTTACATTAAATTAGAGATAAACCAAAGGTTTTTCAAAAACGGTTGTTTCCTTAAAGGATTAAAACATCATTAAGGTGTCATTAACCACCTTGAATACAAACAACCCACGAAAAACACTAAAAAATCTCTGTCTGTATACACTATAAATACCTCATTTAAAAATAGAGACTTCCATCTTCAACCTTCAAATTCAAAACCCTAAAACCCTTTTCCGAAACAAAAACCCAAATTCTCAATGGCAGCTATCAACATCAACATACCACCAATTGAACACTCTGTTCCCTTCATAACTGAAGCTGAATTTCTTCCATTAAAGAGCAACAATGAAACAATGAATGATAGCATTGAAGAGTATGATACAAAGTGTCAAATTCTCATTGAATTTCTAACCAGATGTCCTATAGCTCAAGCTCTCACAAAGACCAGAGAGGTACCAAAAGAACTCATACAACAAGTTGTAAAAACTCTCAAAGTCTCAAATCAACTCGAGCTAACAGCACATGTGTGGGGAAATATCTTTATTACAATATCACCAGAGAAAATAAGGGAATGTTTGGAACTACCCTTAAACCAAAGCTATGAAGAAGCACCAGTAAAAGAAGATATGTTCTCACAACTTGATGCTGTAATGGGTTACAAGACAAAGATTTCAAAAATCAATGAATTCAAGAGAAACAAGCTACCTGCCTTCTGGCAAGTTTTAATGGAAATTCTGAACAAGTGTCTATCATCAAAGATTGGAGGTACAGATCAGATAAATAAGAATAGTCTAACAATCATGTTCAGTCTCATTAGTGGGTTGAACATTGATTTTGGAATAGAAATATGTATTCTGATCAGAAGATCAATTCTGACTAACGCTGGAAGGATAGATTCACATCTACCCTTTCCCAGATTTCTGTCAATCATAATTTCTGATGCCTTTTCTGAAAGGAACCTAGAAATTCCAGCATCAGAAAATATGTGGAGAACAGAAATTATGAGACCTTGGACTGCCGTAGGATCCTGGAAGTCAGATCATGATGTGCCTGCTCTATCAGAAAAAGTGATGAATCTGATACCAGAAGATTCACCATACAGAGCAGAATATCTGAAGATGTTGAACAAAAGGCCAGAAAACAAAGAAGTTTTTGAAAGTGTGTCCCCCATGGAGCATGATGCACAAGAGTCAAGCACACCAAGAATGGAACAGCAGGGTGAATCTGATCCTCATCCAGTTGATGAAGATGTGAATATGAGTCATGTGGCAGAAGAACATCATGCTGAAATCTCACATATGGGAGAAACAGGTGCACAACACTCCAAACTAAACTTATTTCATTTCTCTGAGAGTGATTCTGATGAATCAATTCAAGGAAAATATGAAATTTTACATAGAGGCACTATTTCTGCAAAACAAAATGTGAGTGAAACCAAGGACCCATTTTCTGAATCAGATTCTGAGGAGGAAAATGTGGTGGCAACAGGTGGAGATCAGTCTACTGATCAAGGAAACCTGGATGAGAAAACTAAGAGTTTCTCAACAACTCATGGAGAACCTGAAAAGGTTCAAGGATATGAGAAAAACCAGAACTTGAATGTGTTTCAATTCTCTGGTGAGGAGACAGAGAATTTGGATTTTTCCAATCCTCTTAACCTCAGAACAGCAGAGAATGTGTTTTCTGCTGGTGTTAGAAGGGGAACATCCGTTGTTTCTCCTATTTACCAAGGACATCAATCTATGTCACACAAGGAACTTGAAGACACAACTGATACTGAGAAAACAGCCACAGGAGGAAAACTTGATCTAATACTGGAAGAAATCAGAAATCAAAAGTCAGATATCAAGGTTTTATCAGAAACTGTCAAAACTATGCAGAAGCAAATAGAAGACAATGCTGCAGCCCTCAACAAACTGCAAAAGTCATCAGAAAACAGAGAGAGCTCATCAGAATTCGAGAAGGCTCTCAAGGAATTGCATGATATCAAGAAAAAGATAGTTGAGGTTGCAACTGCAGGAGAAAGCTCAAGTTTAGGAAAGATTCTTGAAGAAATACAGTTCCTCAGAGCCAACAACAGTAGCATGGCTAAGGCTTTTGAGAAGCTGTTGATGGAATTGACTACAAAGAAATCAAGAAAACCAGGAGTTTCAGAAAATGAAGAAACAAGAAGAAATAAATACTCAAATTCTCACTAATGTTCATTTGTTAGTAGAGAGATTGCAGTATAATGTTGCTAGACTAGCAAAAGTTGATCTTCATGAACTGAAAGCCCCAATTCCACAAGAAAGACAAACAAGAGGATTAGAAACTCCTCAACAGCAATCAGAAACCATTCAACAAGATCAAACCAAACAAACAGAAACTTCAACAGCTCAAAAACAGAAACAACCCATGGGTCCACCTCCAGATAAACAAAAGTTACTCATGGGTCCTCCACCAAACGTCCCAAAGCTAGACACATCAAGGGTCCAGCAGAAAGAACATGTTCAAGTTCAGTCATCTTCTACAGCCATCACAGGAGAAACAGAGTTCAACATAAAGATGGATACAAAAGAGAAGAGAAGAATGGAAAATGAAGTGACTTCCTCAAAAAGGCCAAGAAAAGAAATGATAGAAGATTCAAAGGGGAACATCAAAGAAATGGATGTGCTGAAAGGTGATTTACACACTATTATGTACCCTGAAGAACATCTAAAGCATTACTACTGGAAAGGTCCAGAAGACAACCCAAAGAGACCACTCTCTCCATTGAGTAAAGGAATTGTTGAAATCAGAAACAATGGAGGCTGGGAAATTCTGCACAAACACATGACCAATCCAATAGTATCTATTGAAAGAATCAATACTTTGACCACTGGAGGAGGCATCTTAGGTAATGAAGGACAAAACAAGTATACCTTGATCAGAAAAGATAACAGTGAACAAAAGGCTACTGATGCAAATCTGGCTGATGATATTCACCCAATGGGCATAGTCAAAATGAAGAATATCATTGATATAGAGAAAAGTGGTTCAGTTGTGATCAGAAGAGCCCTTGACAGCCTCAAAAGTGCAGGAGCAAAGCTATACAAAAGGGCTGCACTGGCAGACTTTGATCTATGTATCAATTTTGAGTACAACAACAAGGTATTAATACCTCCTCCCAACACCAGAATTCCAGCTGAAATTCCTTCTAAGCTTGTGAGAACTGGAGCAATCTTTGACAAACCAGAAATGTGTGTAGTCTTCAAAGATTCTAATGAAGAGAAAGCTCTGTTCAGAATCAGTGAAATATACAGGTATTCAAATCAAACTCTGAAATATATAAGGAACTGCATGAATGAAAAACAAGAGCAGCTCAAGAAGAAGGGAAAGAACAATGAACAGCTGAGAAAAACAATTGAAGAATGTATTGAAAACTGGATGGAGTCAAGAGCATGGTACAAAGAGATGTACAAGGAAACTCAAAAGGCAATTGATCATAAGAAAAAGGCTGAAACCAGGAGACAAATACAGGAGTGGAGTGAAGATCAATTAATGAATTGATGAGATAAAATTTCTGTTTTTGAACAATATTTTATTTTTGTCTGATTTATGGTTGGTTTGACTATGTTCTATGTTTCTGAACTTAGTTGTTTTGAATTTTTCTTTCAAGAAGCAGTTGAAAGTTGTTTATGTTAGATATAGAGGTAGTTCATTTTCTTACAATACTTAGGGGGAAACTGTTAGGAAACTTTATTTGTAAGTATTGAAGAAAATCACAATCAACTGGATCTATGAAGAGATAACAGTCCTGAAGATCACAACAAGAAGAAGAAGATCAGATAGGACAACTAAAATGCACAGAATCTACTTCAAAGAATCACAAGTTGATCAAGAGCTGAATTGGATTATCAGAGAAGGTCATTTCTGATGGATCTGATGATATTTCTGATGAAATATCATCAGTTTCTGACGATTCTGATCATCAAGATTTTCTGATGATTTGTTCACCAGAATTTCTGATGAAGTGGTTTATCAGGAATTCTTATGAATACCCCACTTGTCTGAAATCAGCTCTATCCTGCCACACTTACCGAAGCAAGTTGACATTATTGGATATCATGATGAAAAAGGCAACTTGAACGTTGGATTCAATGAATATGTCAAATGGCTACTTTTTGCAGGACTTATTGCATGAATAAACTATTGTTTATTCATGCACCCAGCCTTCTATAAATAGAAGGCTCAACCAACAGAAGACAATTGAGTTTGAAGCTTAGCATTCACACATACATCAAAACTCCATTGCCCTCTCACCCACAGAATTCAAGATTCATTTGTATTAGATAATAATCTTACAATCACCTTGTAAACCATTTTGTTTCAAAGTGATATAAACTTGATAATTCTGTAGGTCTTGTTTCTGAAAGTCTGATTTTCATTTCCGCACATCTTTTTCACATCTACTGAAATCACTTGCCATATTACGTGAAAAAGAAGTTGTTCAGGCCATACTGGGTCCAACATATCATTTATCTATTAATATAAAAACCTAAATTTAAATAACTTAAACTAGATATTTAACACTTTATAAAACAAGGACTTTTAGCGTTTTAATACTTAGTATCCTTATATTGTCCAATATTATGTATGATTTCATACATAGTAGTTTTGCATATAATCATAAAATAAATTTGTATGATTATTTAAACCACTATATATCAACATTTTCGTTAATCGTTTTTATGGAGTTCATTCATTTTGCCTTTGTATTTTTATTTCCTTTTATGTTACTTTTCGTTTATTCCTTACCTTAACCATGCACTTATACATTTACGTTTTTACCCCTTTTAGGCTAGACTTTGTTCACTCATCCAAATCCTTACGCTCGTTCGTGATTTCCACTCGGTTAACTTCACAAATAGTGAGTATACATGATCCCTTTTTTACTTTTACTCTATTTGGGACGAAAACATGTTCATATATTAAATATACTACAAATGCTTATACAAATACATATCCACTTACATGTACATTAGTCTATATGGCTTATGTGTTACATACTTGTTTATAATTAGTCCCGTGCATAGTCATTAACTTTAGCCGCCCTTAACATGTATAGTGCTATAGATTGACAACCCGCCTAGATTGATCCCACGGATCTGTGGTCATTGTTAAGTTTACATTCTTGGAATAGCCTTTTATGCTGTGGTGTACACAATGTCTTACATTTGGGTTTGAATATTGCCTTTGTACATGCATGTTACATACTGCCATATTAGTACTTTTGATACGTGGATTATGCTCTTTTTACACTTATGTTATGTATCAAAACTTATATACTCGCCAACTTTTGTTGATCTTTATTTTAACATGTTTTCAGGGAATGCATGAGATGATGTTGACAAGGTCGCTATCACATAGGACTTGGACTTATACTTTAAATTTAATCAAATATTTTGTTGTCGTTTCTTTTGTTGAACAATGTTTTTTCCTTCAAGTATTGTGTGACAATTTAAATTTCAATAATTAATATATTTCAACGTTAGTGCTATGATGTCTTTGAGCAATCTACTCTGTCTCACTCTGATGTTTCCGTCATCGGTTGGGGTGTGACAAATTAGTATCAGAGCCATGGCTATATGGAATTAGGTTACCAGCATGCCTTTGACCTAGACTATAACTAAGTGCCCATATCCATGCTTATGTGTTACTTGCTTATCCTATCTTGTTCCCTTAAACTATTATTCTTCCCTTATTGTTTCTATTCCCATCTTTTGTCTAATCTCATTTTACTTGTGAACTATGATGTAACATCCAAGAAGACTACTCGTATTTTCAAAAAGGGAACTTTATTATCAAGTTAGGAGTGATTTTCTTACCTTGATGACTAGTTTCATTCTTTTCATGCAAACAGAAACTTCACCACTGAGTTAGGAGTGATATCCACATCTCAATGGTGAAATCCACTCTTTATTGATTTTCAATTCTCATCAAAGTCTTTAATCTTAATAAGTGAGACAAAACATGAATTATCCTAAGTACCGGTAGTCGGGACGTCCTGTCTAGGCTGGCATTCGCATAAATCCCAATTGAGGGACCCGTTGCCTACCTAGGGACCAATGATGAGAGTACACTATTAGGTTAGCACGTGTATTCTTTGATCACTAGTAAGATTAAACATCTTGATTTGTCAAAGTTTCCATCGGGTTTATAACTAGATTGGAACAATCCAAAATTATTTTCAATTTGTTTACCCTTTATGTTTCACTCTTCATTATAAATTTTATTTTGGTGTCATTATGTTAATCTCTAACCCCTCATTTATCTAAATTGCTACACCTTAAGTTTTAATTCCCCTAATCTATGATTTATTTATACAATTCCAAGAGTTATTTTACATTACTTATGCATAACATTCCATTTATTGATCCAATTCTCATGATTCTCTTGTTTCATCTTCTGTAGATGTCTTCACATCATCATCAAGCTCGCAACCCCAAGCGTAAATCTGAGCGAAGAATCGCTGCTATGATCGCCAAGCAAATGGCGACGATCCTTTCTACTTGGGATGAGCAAATCGTTCTCGGTACCGGTACTGAATTTACCGAACCGGGTACTTTTTCGGTACCGATTCGGTACCGACTTTTAGCATTTTCAGTACCAGTTCGGTACCGGTATTTAACGGTTTTTACGCTTAAATACCGGTACCGTACCGAACCGGGTATATTCGGTACCGGTACCCACTTTTGGGGATTTTCGGTACCGATTCTTTCGGTACCGGACGGTACCGAGCTCATCCCTACTTCCTACTCTAGCTAACCAACTTAGCAACTCCACTAGCAATGGGAATAGTGGGGACGGAAATGCAAAACCTAGTCATTGCACATTCAAATATTTCAACTCTTGCACTCCCAACAAGTTTCACGGTTCCGAAGGAAGCATGGGTTTACTCCAGTTATTCGAAAACATGGAGTTGACTTTCATCAATAGTGCTTGTGAAGACTTTCTTCGTGTTCGTTATGCGAGTAGCGTTCTTCAAGCATGTGACAACTGTCAAATTTTCGTGTATCCGTACAATAATTAAACACTAATTTGTAGCTTAATGACTGTGCTTGATTTAAATTAATGACATGAATGCTTTCTGATTATTGTCATATACATACAAGTGCATCACATATTGCATGATGTCATATCATTATTGCATGCAACACTTTATGATTCAAATGATGCACGAAACAAAGTTAGCACAGTTATCAAACAAACTAGAAGTACTTACGAGAGTTCGGTACACAGATAGACATGATATTGAGAAACAGAATGAGCCAGAAACCAAGAGTTACACTAGTATAGTGTGTAGGAAAGTAGGGATCATAAAACTGCCTTCCTAGTGATAGTTTAAGTGCCGGAAAGTGCCCAAAACTCACCCAAACTGCAGAATTCTGCAATTTTCAGCAAAAAATCAGCTTTTTAACAACATAATATGATGTCGAATTATGGTTTAATGGTCCAGAATACCTTCCTAGGTGTCGGGAATCAAAACTATCACAAAAGGGAACATAAAGCACAAAAAACTGCATAGTTTAGCACCTTAACGAACTGGTAACCAACCGAACAACCGGACACTACCCGAAACATCAAATTTTCACTAGAAGCATTGTTTTATCATTTCTGAGCTAGTTATGGTCACCGAACATCATAACACATCTTAAATCACATAACATCTAAAAACACTAACTAAACACTTAGAATCTAACTAGATCATTCAACAAACAATTGAAACCCAACCCTATAACCCCCCCCCTGGCGACGGTTAGGAACATGGGGCCTACCCCATGATTTTCTAACAATTGTTTAATGGATATGTTGCATGCTTTAGGAACATTATATCCAAGAGATTAAGTGATGTTGGGAGTTAATTTTTAATAACCTCAAGTCCCTCATTTTCTCATTTCACCAAACACTACACACCTTCATCTCTCTCCCTCCTTCTCCCCTTGTCACGGCTGAGAATCACCACCACCATACCACCCATTTTCACTTCAATATCTTCCAATTTCAAGTGTTACAAAGGTGATAGGAGCTAAACTAAGAAGCTTGGTGCCATTGGAAGTTGAAGGATCCTTCTCAAGAGCTATTAACCACCAAGTTTATCATCTTCATCATCCATGATCTCAAGAGCTATTAACCACCAAGTTTATCATCTTCACCAAGTTTATATGAAAATATAATTATTTTTGCCAAGGAAGAATTATTGATAATTTTCTATAAAAGTTTTCTTAAAATATATATATTTTTAGACTGTAAAATGGTGATTTTTTATTGGTTAAAAACAATATTCCGGAAATTTAAATACAAAATTAAGTATAAGAATACTTAATAAATACAATAAAAATACGTATTCTCGTACGTAAAAATACACACCGGATTACGCCACCAATACTTGGCAAAAATACACAAATCTAAGAATACAAGTATAAGTATACCCATCCTTGGGGAAAATATTTATGGAAGGAATTTCAAAACAAATAAGTTAAATATATTATTTTAACAAATATTCCAATAAATAATAAATATAATTTAAGTTAAAATATTATTATTTCAACAAATAATTATATACTTTGGAATAATATTTATTACATCAAAAATGTAACTCAAAGATACTAATTAAGATTAAAAGTCATGGCACGACCCATCCGTCTTATAGAACGTAGCACGTGTGTAGGTAGTCGTGCGACCGAGGAGAAGCTTTGAGTTATACCAGTTTGCAGGACGCAAGATTGTGAGTTCATGTCCCCCTTTTCTTTTAATTGTTTTCAGTTTTATAACTTCAGTGGTGAAATACATGTTACAATTGTTTACAAACGTTTACATATGGTATGGTTAGCTAAGGAATGAACTGTTAGATCATGTGAGTGGTGGGTACAATGCTTAAGACCATTAATCCTCGTATAAGGACCGACGGACATGAGTGATAGATCTATTTGGGTGTTGTGAGCCCCACCCCTGGGCCAGAAGTGGCCGAAGGTGGTGACTCTGTCTTCCAGCCGGAAGACCGGTACAAAATCCGCTAGGTTTGAGCCTTCCTGCACCATTGCACACATATTAATGACCTTGCAAATCATTAATTGATCTGTTCATAGACGCTTTCATACCGGGGTTTACAAATACATACTTACATTGATTACAAGTTTATTACGAGCTCACTTACAAAACACATGAACTCGCTCAACTTTTGTTGATGTTTTCAAACTACATGTATTTCAGGAAATTGAAAATGGATCTGGCGGGCGTTCAAGGTTTTCAAGATGTGTCTACAATAAATGATGTCATCCGCAGTTTTGTAGGGTTGAAATGGATGTCTTATCCTATATAAGACAAACAGTTCAGAGCCTTGTTTTATCAATGTATTTGTCAAGTCCTTTATGGAACTTCAAACATTTGCATGGTTTGTGTTTTTAAACTCGAAGTCTTGGTTGATGTTAAACAATATGGTTGTATTATTTTGAAACTCAGTAATGGATGAACATCATGATTTCTAGCATATAGTTGTTTGGTATAATTGAATGCAATGATATTAAGCAAGTCACACGTAACACGCTTCTACAAAAGTCAGGGTGTGACAGTTTGGTATCAGAGCTTAGATTGTAGCGAACTAGGATTACTTCTCGAGTCTAGACTACAATCATTAGGGCTCTCTCACGAAAATATTTTTACAAAATATTTTTCATTGCATTTTCAAAACGCCGAGATCCATGGAACAAACGTTTTACAAAAGGAAAGACAAGGAACACGAGCAAGGTCATAGTTGGTTTGCATGGGGTAGACTAGTTAAGATAGAAAAAGTTTCGTGAAGGATAATGTGAATACATGATTAAGTGATGATTGTATTTGTTTGCATACACTGAGTGTTAGTGGTTAACATATGTGCACATGTTATGATTGTTATGCTACAGGTATACATGTCCTCTTCTGAGAGCGGTTTATCGGAGGAGCACGATCCGATGGCGATCGTCTCCAATGACGAGGTAGCGCCCATACCGGAGGTTCTGACTTCAGATACTGATAGCGATCCAGAGATACTATCCGAGGACGACAATGACTTTCAGCCTTTCGCTCTCCCAGACTTTGGAGACGACCTACCTATCACTGATGGCTTCCCTGTCGGGGATCCTTTTGATTTCCCTGCTCCTATCCATGATCACCTCATCATCGGTCACCCCGATGGTGAGCATATTGTCGCACCTATCATCGACGTTGTTCCCCTCATGGTCATTCCTCCTGAGGATTGGCCCTTTGATGATCTTTTTGGTGATGATGTCAATTTATTTTAGGACGGTCCCCCAGCTGAAGTTCAGGGCGACGGGGAAGTTGATGATGATGTTGTTATCCTAGATGTACCACCTCCTGTCATTCCAGTTATCGAGTTATCTTCTTACTCCAGCTTGCATTCGGTTTTAGACTCCTTTGAGTCTGTGACTTCCTCAGCCCTGCGGGCGGCCGGACTGTAACTTTATGCCACTGATTCCAATGATGACACTGCGATGTCTGCTGCACCCTTATCCCCTGTTAGAGTCCCTACACCTCCTCACGACCCAGAGCCTGTTCCTGAGCCAGACCCTGTTCCATTTGGCCTGCCTGATATTTCACCTCTTGACCCTGAGCCAATTCCTGATCCTGACCATGTCCCGTTTGGATTACCAGATATCGCACCTCTCATCCCGGAGCGGGTTCTTGCTCCGTTTGATCTCCCATTTGCTGATCCATTCATTCCACCACCCCCGCCCGTTGATGTCGCTCCCCCACATCCTATTGAGTCTGATGCTCACCGCACTGACCTTCCGATTGTCTTCCTGCAGGACATCCCTGCTCCCCGACCAGGGGAGGGTACCTCGGGACAGCCTCCGAGTTATGACCCATTTGCTTCAGCCGCTTTCCCTCCAATCCCACAGACTACACCTTTTACTCCCTTTACATCCGCATCGCTTGATGAGCCATTTCGATGGTTCCCTCCATATACCATGCCTATCTCAGACCCTTACCATCCCTCTCATTATGGAGGCTACATTCGCGATGAGTTACTTTTGTCTTACAGTTACAGTTTGAGATCTTAAGTCGTAGAGTTCTTGAGTTGGAGCTCAGTAAGGGTGCTAGACGGTCACCCTGTCCTTGTCATTCTGCTTTTGTCCCTCCACACTCATCACCGTCAGCTTCGTTTATACCTCCACCTGCTGCTCCTGCATCTATCCCGGGGTTTGATGCCCACTTTTTCACTGTCGAGCAGCAGATTAGCTTTTTGCTTCGTCGTGTGTATGAGCTCTAGGAGGAGCCTGCATATGTCCGCAGTTTGCTTTTTCTTCCCTCCTCCTCCTCCTCCTCCTCCTCCTCCGCCATCATCATAGTGGGTTTTTGGTTTTGTGCAGATGCATTACTTTTGGCGAGAGCACTACAATTGAGCTGAGATTGTGAAGAATGGAAGACCACTTTTTGACTATATTGTTTTTGTATATTGGCAGACTTATTGACAAGGGTAGAGTGACCCTGTGTCTCTTTTGATGTGATACACTTTGTAAACAATGTAACTTGTGGTTGGTAATTAATGAAAGCTCAATCATCATGTTCTCACTAAACACATTGTTGGATTACATGTTCATGCTATGATTATGTTGTTGCATGGTTGTTTGCTATGATGATTGCTTATATATATATATATATATATATATATATATATACATACGACTCCTAGACGATTATTTATTTATTTAACAAATAAGGCCTGACCTATCCGATTTCTTATTAGAAGAAAGATGTCACCATGAAGAAATACTGTAACCAATAACCCTCTGCCCACGACAGAGGCAGAATTATAAGAGCGCATCTCACAGGCCATCGCACAGCACGAGGCCCTTCGCTCCGAACATAAGGGTGGTACCTCAGGGAATAACCCACCAATCGGTAATGTTTAGTCACATAAGACACATTACAACTCGTTTGGATATTTCCAGCTGTGCTTTACTAATGCTTTCTGTGAATGATGTTGCTTGTGTACAGGTTGTACCTATAAACAGTTCTTGGACTGCAAGCCCCTAAATTTCGATGGCACTGGGGGTGCCGTTGCCTTCGTATGCTGGGTGGAGAAGACGGACTCTGTTTTGAGAATGAGTAAATGTGCTCCAGAGCAAAGAGTTACGTACATTTCTGGGCTGTTTTCTTGACGGGGCACTCTCGTGGTGGAACCTCCAGGTGCAGACTTTGGGTGAGACTGTTGCGTATGCATTGACATGGAATGAACTGAAATAGTTGATGTGCAAAAAGTAATGTTCTCAAGCGGAGATCCAGAAGTTGGAAACGGAATTCTGGAACTTGAAAATGGACGGTCCGAAGGTGGCGGAATATATTCAGAGATTTCATGATTTATCGAGAGTTGTTCCTTATTTGGTGGAGCCAGAATTTAAAAGGATAGAACATTTCATCCGGGGATTGGCACCTCAGATTCTGAGCATGGTAACAGCGTCCAAGCCTCCAACTATTTCCAAGGATATTGACTTAAGTGTGGCGCTTACTGAAGAAGTAGATAGGTTGGGAAAGTTCTCGATCTCTGAATCGAAGAAGAAAGAGACTCATGTGGAGTCATCTGGGGATAACAAGAGAAAGTTCACTAACTTCAAGAAAGGCACCCAAGCGAACAACAACAATGCCAACAAGCGAAGAGACGCTAATCCGCCAACTGAGGCATAGACTGGCGCTGCAAGTGCTGAAAACAAGGGAAAAGGGTACCTGGGTACCCTACCAAAGTGGGATGTATGCCAGTTTCATCATGCTGGTCAGTGCAGGTATAGGAAATGTGGCAACTATGGAAGGATTGGGCATTCTAGGGAAACGTGCTGGTATGGGGCGGGTCATGGAAATGGAGGACATGGTGGAAATGGCAATGGCAATGGTAATCATGGGGGTAACGAAAATCAACATGGAAATCAGAATCGGGGTGGATATGGAAATCAAGCGGGAAATGGAAACCGTGGAGGACACAACAACAACAACAACAACAACAACTAGGGTGGTAATGGAAATGGACGCGACCAAGGTTGTTTTGGTTGTGGTGAAATGGGGCACTTTAAGCGGGACTGCCCTAAAAATAATCAAGCACATGGAAGGGTGTTCACCATTGGAGCTAAGAACATACTTGGTTTAGTTGCAAGTAAGTTAGACGTCCCGTATTCGATAGAACTGGCTAATGGAAAGCTAGTAGAAGCTAATGAGGTAATTAGAGGTTGTATTATGGAACTTGGTGAGCGTGATTTTTTGATAGATCTTCTGCCAGTCGACTTGGGAAGTTTCGATGTCGTAGTGGGGATGGATTGGTTGTCAAGTAATCGTGCGGAGATAGTGTGCCATGAGAAGCTCATTCGCATTCCGGTTGCGAATAAAGAGACGACCGTGATTCACGGAGAGAAGCATGATACGCCTTTGTGGATCATCAGTTGTTTGAAGGCACATAAGTTTTTACGTAAATGATGCGTTGCCTTCTTAGCTCATGTCGTTGATAAGGAAGCCGAAGAGCCGAAGATTGAAGATATCCCTGTGGTAAGGGAATATCCTAAGGACTTCCCCAAAGACTTGCCAGGATTACCTCCGTAACGACAAGTTGAGTTCCACATTGACTTGGTTCCAGGAGTCGCGCCTGTAGCCAAGGCACCTTATCGACTTACGCCATCAGAAATGCAAGAGACAAGGGATTTATAAGGCCGAGCTTCTCACCTTGGGGAGCTCCAGTGTTGTTCGTCAAGAAGAAGGATGGTAGCTTTCGAATGTGCATCGACTACCGGGAGCTGAACAAGCTAACCATCAAGAATCGGTATCCCTTGCCGAGGATTGATGATTTATTCGACCAACTGCAAGGATCAAGCTACTATTCCAAGATTGATCTTCGATCGGGTTATCATCAGTTGCGGATCCAAGAGGAGAGTATTCCAAAGACTGCATTCAGAACTCGTTATGGACATTATGAGTTCCTCGTAATGCCGTTTGGATTGACCAATGCGCCAGCAGTGTTTATGTATTTGATGAACCGAGTGTGCAAGCAATATCTCGATAAATTTGTGATCGTATTTATCGATGATATTTTGATTTATTCGCGGATGAAGGAAGATCATGAGCAACACCTCAGAGCCATTCTACATCTATTAAAGAAGGAAAAGCTCTACGCTAAGTTCTCGAAGTGCGAGTTTTGGATTCGAGAGGTACAGTTTCTCGGTCACGTGGTAAACGAGAATGGCATTCATGTGGATCCCACAAAGATTGAGGCAATCAAGAGCTGGGAAACTCCAAAGACACCGACTGAGATCCGACAGTTTTTGGGTTTAGCAGGCTATTATCGCAGGTTCATCGAGAATTTCTCCAAGATAGCTCAACCGATGACATCCCTTACTCAGAAGGACAAGAAGTACGAATGGGGAGACAAGCAAGAAGAAGCCTTTCAGCTGCTCAAGAACAAGCTGTGCGATGCCCCGATATTATCCCTACCCGAAGGCACGGAAGACTTCGTGGTATATTGCGACGCTTCGTGTCAGGGATTGGGTTACGTGCTCATGCAACGCCAGAAGGTTATCGCTTATGCTTCACGCCAACTGAAGGTCCATGAGAAGAATTATACCACTCATGATCTGGAGCTAGGTGCAGTGGTATTTGCCTTGAAGATCTGGCGACATTATCTGTATGGTACTTGATGTACTATTTTCACGGATCACAAGGGCCTGCAGCACATATTTGATCAGAAAAAGCTTAACATGCGACAACGACGATGGGTTGAGTTGTTGAATGATTATGACTGCCAGATCAAGTATCATCCTGGAAAGGCGAATGTGGTAGCAGACGCCTTAAGTCGAAAGGAAAGGATTAAGCCCATAAGGGTTCGAGATTTAGAAATGATTATTCAAATGGATCTCACTTCATGTATACGTAACGCACAACGAGAAGCTCTTAAGAAGGAGAATCTTAAGGCTGAATATCTCTGAGGAATGGAGAAGAAGTTGGTGCCTAACGAGGAAGGAACCTTGTATTTCATGGGACGCATTTAGGTTCCGCTTTATGGTGGTATTAGAGAGGTTATTTTCGACGAAGCTCATAAGTCGAGGTACTCGATCCATCCAGGATCGGACAAGTTGTACCAAGATTTGAAAGACTACTATTGGTGGCCAAGACTCAAGAGTGACGTTGCCATGTATGTTGGGAAATGCCTAACCTTTGCTATGGTTAAGACCGAGTATCAGAAACCCTCAGGTCTTCTGCAACAGACGGAAATACCCATGTGGAAGTGGAACAGATTTCGATGGACTTCATAACAAAGTTACCCAGGACCCCTAGAGGACATGACATGATCTGGGTAATAGTGGACCGACTGACAAAGTCTGCGCACTTCCTACCGATTCGAGAAAAGGATAGCACGGGAAAGCTAGCTGAGCTTTACCTCAGGGGGATAGTAGCATGTTATGAATGCCTATCTCGATAATATCAGATAGAGATGGACGGTTTATGTCAAGGATTCTTTCAAGAAGCCTTTGGGTCTCAGTTGAATCTGAGTACGACTTTTCACCCGCAGACAGACGGTCAGAGTGAGCGAACTATTCAAACGCTGGAAGACATGCTCCGGGCATGTGTGATGGATTTGGGTGGCAGTTGGGATACTCATCTACCTCTAGTTGTGTTTACCTACAATAACAGCTACCATACAAGTATTCAAGCCGCACCGTTCAAAGCTCTCTATGTCACACCCTGACTTTTACGGAAGCGTGATTATGTGTGACTTTCTTAATATCATTGCATTCAACCATAACAAACAACTATATGATAAAACCAAGATGTTCATCCATTAGATAGCTTTAAACATTACAAACAACATTGTTTTAAAATCCCAAACACAGACCTCATGTTCAAAATACAATACCAACAAGTTTTAAGTTCCAGATAGGACTTCGCAAAAGATACTAACAAACTAGGTTTTGAGCCATGTATCTTATCCAGGATAAAATACATAACTCAAACCCTTCAACATTGGATGACATCTTTTATTAAAGACACGACTTGAAAACTTCAGCACCCGCCAGATCCACATTTAGTTTCCTGAAATACATGTAGTTTGAAAACATCAACAAAAGTTGAGCGAGTTCATGTGTTTTGTATGTGTGCACGAATAAACCTTGTAATCATTGTAAGTATGTATGTATTTGAAAACCCCGGTACGAAAGCAACAAGGAAAACATATCAATTAATGGTTTGCAAGGCCATTAATATGTTTGACGTGATGCAGGAAGGCTCAATCCTAGCGGATTTTGTACAGGGCTTCCGGCTGGAAGACATAGTCACCTCATGGGCCAAATCTCGGTCCTCATGGGTGGGGCTCGCTACACCCAAATAGATCTATCACTCATGTCCCTCGGTCCAACTACAAGGATTAATGGTCTTAAGCGTTGTACGCACCACTCACATGATCTAGCAGTACCTTCCTTAGCTAACCATACCATATGTAAACGTTTGTAAACAATTTGTAACATGTACTTCACCCCCGAAGTTATAAAACTGAAAACAGTTAAAAGAAAAGGGGGACATAAACTCACAGTCTTACGTTCTTCGATCAAATACCCAAAGCTTCTCTAGAGTGCACGACTACCTACAAACGTACTACGGTTTATTAGACAGGTGAGTCATGCCTTGACCTTAGTCTTAATTAGTGTCTTTGAGTTACATGTTCTTATGTCATCAATATTATTCCAAAGTATTTAATTATTTGTTAAAATAATAAATATTTTAACTTAAATTATATTTATTAAATTTTGGAATATTAGTTAAAATAATATATTTTAACTTGATACATTTATGTATTTGTACATGTATATCTTCCCAAGGATGGGTGTATTCATACTCGTCTTCTCAAACTTGTATATTTTTGCCAAGTATCGGTGGCGTATTCCGGTGTATATTTATACGTATGAGAATATATATTTTTATTGTTTTTATTAAGTATTCTTATACTTAATTTTTGGTATTAACTTTTTCGGAATATTATTTCTAATAAAAATGTATATTCTCAAAATATATATTTTAAGAAAACTTATGTGACATCTGTGCCTTCACGGCCATCAAACAAATACCAAACCATTGAAATATTGTGTTTCATAGTTGGGTTTTGTGTAAATATGTGTATCATTTGCACATATCAATTCTTGTTCGATTTCGAGCTCTAAATCGCTTTCTGGAAAGTTATACGCGGACTGATGCGTAAACGTAATCAATTTAACGCGACAAACACTCCGGAACAGTGACATGGGCTTAACATACCTTAAATAACCTTTACATAGCTTAGAAATAAGTTTTGGAAGGTTTGGTGTGTTGAAATCAAGTTTATTCGATCGCAGGGACTATTTGCGTCAAACTGCGAAAGTCTGCTGATTCGTATGGTATCGAACATTCCAGAACTTGACCATAAGTTAAACATACCATAAATATCCTTTACATAGCTTAGAAATAGGCTTTGAGGGGTTCGGTGTGCAAAAATAAACTTTTTGGTCAAACAGGGACTAAAAGCGTCAAAAAGTGCATAAGATTGCATTTTCGCGCATATCTTACGTTCTGAATATATCTGGACATCCAAAAATTTATGTAATCATTATAATATTTTATTTTAGTGATTGGCATGATAAAATTCCATTCGTCGCGTAATTTGGAATAACTTTAGGATCCGACCCGTTTGGTCGATCTTTAGGATCCGACCAAATATACTTTGTGACCATAGTTTCATAGGGAATAACTTTCTGAGGTTATACCTTATGGTCACTTCGTTTAGTTAGTTGTATGATAGGTAATTTATATGCCTTAGGAAAATGACCAAAATGCCCTTTTTACGCATAAATTAATTTTAAGCATATGTAGCCTAAATTTTGACATCTAAACTGATTAGGCAATATTATTAGACATGTTAAGGCATATAATACTTGTCATAGGACTAGTTAGGCGGTCCGAACACGTTTTACACGAACGAAGCGTTAAAGTAGCGTAAGCTACCTAAACGGGTCGTAATGGGTCGTAAGCACTAAGGTTAGGTTTCGATTTAGTATGTAGGCTTTGTTAAACCATATCATATGAGTCCCAATACTCATTTGGTTTACGAAACCTCATCCTATCCAATCTTCCGATTTAGGTCCGGTTTATTAATATAGTTACTTATATTAGGTGCCGATTGATTTCCGTGATCCCTCTAGCTTTGCTTGGTTGTTATTCAAGACTTCTAAGCATTCTCATGTGAGTACATAGTTCCCCTATTTTACTGTTTTCAATTGTTTTGGGGTGATTCATATGTGTTAAATGATTTCGATGTTTTTAACGATGGTTTCGATGTTTTTAACGATTTCGATAATGTGAACAAACTTTTTGGGCGTAATTACATAACAAATAACATTCATTAATTTTGGCTGAACCGACCAGTATTAGGTTATGGTACCATAGGAACTGACAAATCCCATTATCAGACTGCACCCATGGTTATGTGTGGGGGGTATGTGGGTAACGACTGAATCTGTGATTGTTAACTTACCCTTTGGTGGTTTGTTAATGCGAGAAGCGATAGGCGAGTTGCGAAGGTTTGGATGTTATTAGCGAGGCGACCAAAAGTAGTTTCACAATTAAAACGAGAATGATTTAAACGATTTAAACGATTTTGGAACAATTTAAACGAGTTAAACCATTTTGGAACAATTTAAACGAGTTAAACGATTTTGGAACAATTTAAACGATTTTGGAACAATTTAAACGAGTTAAACGATTTTGGAACAATTTAAACGAGTTAAACGAATTGAACAAACGATTGGTTTTTGGTTAGTGTTTAGATAACGGGACGGGTGTAATGTGATGAAAACATGATAGATACGCCGCTGGTACTTCTTATATATAAGTGTTTTTTCATCATATTACATACCGTGGCGTTATTTAGTTCACTTGGGTAAACGATTTTGAAACGATGTCACACAACGATGCTTTCTAAATAATATAAACCATACGAGTTTTATTAACGAGATGATTTACAATTTGGTTTTCTTAAATAAATGTTTTGGGTTAAGAATCATGGCTACGAGATTTTATAAGTTATAACCATCTTGATTTGAGTTGGTTAATTATGTTGCAATACTATACACTTTTCAAAACAAGGTTTTTACTTTTGACTCTTGTAGTCTAATGAGGTATTGCAACATGTAAACTAGCCATGAATCCGACACTCTCATAAAACCTATGTGCTCGCCAGCATTTCTTTGCTGACTTTGTTTTTACATATGTTTCAGGTGTTGATTGAATGATGTTGATTGCTAGGATGCAAGCTCACTTAGGTCTGGGCGAGGCCTTAGTGACTTAATAACAATAATAGACTATGTATAACTTGTTTGTTTAAATTTCAAGACAATGTAAGTGGTTAATCAATAATAGACTATGTATAACTTGTTTGTTTAAATTTCAAGACAATGTAAATGGTTAATCTTTAAATAAAACAAAACTTCAAATTTCCGTGTGTTATGAAACAGTGATTCTGTTACAACACTCCCCGACGATTCCGCCGCGATTTGTTGTTTTACGCGGTCGGGGTGTGACAGAAGAGTTGGTATCAGAGCTCATGGTTATAGGGAATTAGGTTATTAGTAATGCTTTGACCTAGTCTATAACCTTCCTAGGACCCTAACACAAGATTCTTATGTTTAGATCTTAAAACAATACCATCACTTATCCTTAGGTGACGACCACAACGAGAACACAAATTTCTAATCCGCTTTGAAAACCAATCATCTGTTCTAGGATGATTTATTACAAGGTTTTGAACCTTCAAAGTTTTCAAAATCTCGTCAAGGTTTGGGTCTTATAATGTGAACACGTGCAATATGGAAGAGTGGATGCCTGTATCCCGAGTTTTCTGTCTAAGGCTAGAGTGTTCGTACAAATCCACATAATCGGACCAGTCACTCTTACCTGGGAACTCTTGGGGTGAGTGTCCACTTATAGGCTAAAGCATGTCTTCGCGATACATTAATATGACTCATTTACTTTGATTAGTCACCGTCTCATTTTTTTGCCTTAGGTAACAAACAAATGATCAAAATTTTTATGCATTGTCATTCTGTTTTGTTTATCCGATAACATTTCACTTGTTTCTTCCTATGTCTTCCATTTCCTCTAGAATGTCTCTTCATCGCAGCGATGCTCAGATGTTCGAACTGGCTACCAAATTTGCGCAACGAATAGGCGTAGTAATCCAGAAGACTGCTGAATTAGCTGTTGCCATGTCTCGTCTCCAGGATGAAGCCACCCAAGAAGCATCAAAGGAAGCAGAAGCCAAGCCTTCGAAAAGGTCAAAGAAGTGTAAAACCTCAAAGAATCCTCCAGCCGTTGCACCAAATAAAGCAGAGCCTAGCCAGGTGGCAGCACCACCAACCAAGAAGCCGTACTTGGGAACTGCTCCTTCATGCAATCAGTGTAACCTCCATCACCATGCCAATGTCAAATGCCGAAGATGTTTCAACTGTGGACTTATTGGCCATACGACAAGAGTTTGTCGTTCAGTCACTGTGCTAAACCAAGTTGTTCAGAACCCTGTTCAACTTCAAGCAGATCTAGCACAAGCTCGTTTTCCTCCTGGTACTTGCTACTTCTATGGCGAGACGAGTCATTTCAGGGATGAATACCCAAAGTTTGTCAATGCAAATCTGACCCATGGGCGAGCATTTGGTTGATTAGAAGACGCTGCTGCTTTAGATTAGTTTAAATCTTATGTTTTTGTTTCTTTTGTATTTCCTGAACTCTGGAACAACGTAGTTGGTTTATAAATAAATCATTGTTTACAATTCCGATGTACAAGTGTAGTTACATGTGTGTATGGCATACCCCTACTATATCTACACCAAAGAACTATGTTCTTTACAAATTACTCTTGTAGTTCTCCTATTCTTGTGATCGCTCATGATTTCCTCGAAAATTCTAAGTACTCGTTTCATTCTAAGAAACGAAGTACAGAATATAAGTGACATTTTGAGTAATCTCTTTAAATCCTTGGTTAGATAACTAAGGATATTCTTCGATCTCGTACCCATATCATTTCATTCTAGTTTTTATAACAATATGCATAGTATATATTTTTCAAAAAAAAAAAAAAACAATCTTCATAATTTAAAATATTTCATATAGTTTGAAAACAATTTTAACACAATATATTTATTTAATGTATCAAGTGCATGATTCCAAAAGCATTATCCACGTTTTCTAAAACCTTATACATGATTACAAAATTCATCTCACATTATTTTAAAAACAATTTATAAACATATTTACCTAATACATCTACCGTATGATTTCAAAAGTATTACGTAATGTTTTAAAAACATTTTTGAAAAACCCCATGCATGGTTTTCAAAAAACATTATGCTCATATGATTGATTTAACATACGTAATACCCAACCTCCAAATTCTGCTTCATATGTCGCCTTGACATATCTAGCACCTCAACTCCATGAATATTCTACCTCGTATTTCGACTTAAGCATGTCTAGTGCAAGGTTTCGAAGCGTCTTGTCACACCCCGACCACGTAGAACATACGAAACGTGGCGGAAATGTCGGGGAGTGTTGTAACAGAATTAATTGTTTCAAATCCATGGCAATTGAAGTTTCGTTTTATTGATTAAAAGTGTTACAATGTCAAATAAATCAAGGAAATACAACAAAATTAACTAGTCTTGCATCTTTTATTGTCACTAAAGCCAAAGTCTGCCTATATGTATCTTGATCATCTTATGCAACAGTTCCTGAAAAACACATGTGAAAATAGGTACGTCAGCATAAAAATGCCTGTGAGATACATAGGTTTTGTGAAAATAGGTTCCATGACTTATGTTTGAGAAAATGTTTAGTCATGAACCTTGTAATTTGCTTTGTTTTGTAAATCATTTGAAAAACAATGAGTTCAGATGATATGTATAAAATAAGTGAATAATGTATGGTTAAATGAATAACCATAGTAAAATGGGTATGTATAAGATAAGTTGTTTGTAAAACGATGTCTTGTGAAAAGTATGTTATTTGTATAAAATGTTATATGTATCAAACTGAAATGATTCAAATAACGCTACAATATGTAATACCATACAAACACTTATATATAGGAAGTACCAGCGGCGTATCCACCATGCTTGTATCATATTACACACGTATCGTTACTTAATCACTTAATCAAACCAAACCAATGTCAAAATGTCTATGTCAAATATCCATGTCAAATGTCTATGTCAAATATCCATGTCAAATGTCTATGTCAAATATCCATGTCAAATGTCTATGTCAAAATATCATGTATGGCAAGTGAAATGTCTCAACTAAACCATATACACAAAAACAAAGTATTGAAGTAAAACTTGGTTTAAATCAAAGTTATGTTTTGTGGGAAAATGCATGATCAAATGTCAATCATGTTAAAATGTCTATGCCGAAATGTCTATGTCAAATACGGTTCACACGGTTCACAGATACAAACGGATCACAGTCAAATGATTACAACGGTTCAATATGTAGTAAAATGTGTTCATATGCTGGATAAGCATATGCAACAGAAAATCAATGAAAAACGATGTACTAAGTACGCACACAATGGGCATACATAGCATGAAATGTAATGTAAAACGATGTACTAAGTACGCACACAATGGGCATACATAGCATAAAATGTAATGAAATCATGTACTATAATGTACTAATGAACATAGCAAGTATATGATGTCAAAACAGGAAAGCATGAAAGTAACAAGTAGGCACATGTGTTCCACCCCAAAACAGTTTGGAAAACAGTAAAAGAGGGGTCTATGTACTCACCTGAGATTGCTCAGTAGTTCTGGAGTGACAACTAAACAATGCTAGAGATCGCGGATATCAAACGGCACCTAGTATAGGTAACTATGTTAATAAACCGGACCTAGATCGGAAGATCGGGTAGCATTAGGGTTTGTAAACCAAATGAGTGTAGAGACTCGTGTCATTTGGTTTAACAAAGCCTACATACTAAATGAAACTTAACCTAAGTGTCTACGACCCATTTCGACCCGTTTAGGAAGCTTATGCTACTTTAACGCGTCGTTCGCGTGAAACGCGTTCGGACCGCCTAACTAGCCCTATGACAAGTGTTATATGCCTAAACATATTACATAATCAGTTATGTGACAAAGGTTTAGGTTACATATGCTTAATTACCAATTATACATGAAAAGGGTATTTTGGTAATTTACCTAAGGCATATAAACTACCTATCATACAACTACTTAAACGATGCGACCATAGGGTATAACCTCGGAAGGTTATTCCCTACCTACTATGGTCACCTAATGTGTTTGGTCGGATCCTAATGATCGACCAAACTGGGTCGGGTTCGAGGTATAAGCGATTTATTAGATCGCTTATCCTACGACCCTAGACAACGTGGTAATCAGTAGGCATAGTCCCAAGGGATTATGACCATCGTGATTACAATCACGTTGCGAAGTTCAAACGAACTTCGCATTGACCATTACTGGTCAACGCTGAAAGTCAAACAAAGTTTGACTTTCTGACTCGAAAAGCAGTAAAAATAAGGAAAAGAACGAAAGAATACTTACGAAGGGTCCCCGAATGCTAACCCAGATCGAAATAGCTCAGGTATGAAACGAAGGTTCCAACTTAGAGCTTTCTTGATCAGATTTGTGGGTTTTGAACAAATGGGGGGTGGGTATTTATAGGAAAAGTAGAGCCGTTAGGATCGTTTCTTGAATATCGTGCCACGATCCGAGCCGTACACTTGTCACAAAGTTGTGGTGGCTCAATTTGCCACCTACCATAAGGTTTTGACATGTGGAAGAGGGATTGGAGGTGCTAAACAGCTGCAACCAGCTGTTAAATGCAGTTAATCTGGTCTGATAGTGGGAAGCGGCCCGCTTCAGGATCAGCCAAAGACAATGCGGGCCGCATGGCCCTTCTGATCTGCACATATGTTTGAAAAATGACAGTTTCAGTCCCTGCACGTGTTTAAGGCCATTTCCGACACTTCTAAGGCCCGTAAAGCCAACTTTAAGGCCCTAAAATGTTGCCTAAACATTGTGGACATGAAACATGCTCAAAAATATGCCGGGTGTTGGTTCGTTTGGTCGTACGAACGCGATGTTCGCTTAATTACGACGGAATGCGCATAAGCGCGAAAAACGATCCAAATGATGCGACGAATGGATTTTTCTTAAGGCGAACACTAAAATATAATGTAGTCATGCTTACATAAATTTTTGGATGTCCAGATGTATTCAGAACGTAAGTTATGCGCGAAAATGCAAACTTGTGCACTTTTTGACACTTTTAGTCCCTGAATGACCCAAAAGTTTATTTTAGCACACCGAACCCCTCAAAGCCTATTTCTAAGCTATATAAAGGATATTTATGGTATGTTTAACTTATGGTCATGTTCCGGAATGTCTGTTACAGTTCAAATTGGCATACTTTCGCAGTTTGTCAACTTTAGTCCCTGTAAGCGATTTAACTTTGATTTCACCACACCAAACCTTCCAAAACTTATATCTAAGTTATGTAAAGTTTATTTAAGGTATGTTAAGCCTATTTCACTTTTCCGGAGTGTTCGTTGCATTAAACTGGTTATATTTACGCATTAGTGCGCGTATAACCTTCCAGAAAGCGATTTAGAGCTTGAAATCGAACAAGAATTGATATGTGTAAACGATACACATATTTTTACAAATCCCAAGTATGAAATACAATATTTCACTGGTTGGGCATTTGTTTGATGGTTGAAATGACACAGGTGTTACACGTCTCCCGCTCTTTGAATTCCAAAATCCATATAGGATCTTCTTATCTTCACGATTTGATCCTTGTGGATGATTATCGCTCAAATCGGAGTCCTTAATTGAAATTCCTTGTATGCCTTAATACGTACATTACGATTCAATAAGGACAAATCCGAATTCCTATTAAGATCTTCCTATCTTCATAGTTAGATTTTTTTGAAATATTTAAAGTGCCAAATGAAATCAACAGATTGGATTCCTGGTGTGCTTTAAATACTCGTGTTCAAGTTAACAAACAAATTAACAAAATGATAACAAATTTAAGATCAAGATAATCAATTATGTGATTGCGTGATTATGTTTTATGTGTTGTATTTTTGTGTAATCTGACTTTTCGTTATCCAAATCCTCGTAGAATCTTCCATATCTTCATATGAGGGATTCATAGTAGGATATCCAAAGGTACTACCTTAAATCCTTAATGGGCTTCTACGTAATAGTTAAGACCCTTGGATTATATAGTACCACTCCATAATTCAAAAGAGACCCTTTGGGTGGTCTAGTTAAAAAGATTGATTCAGAATCTGGTTAAGAATGGCATGTGATGATATAGCTGAAAAGACTCCTTGGTGGTCTATTTAAAGAGATCATTTATTGATTTAATTAAAAGAACCCTATGGTGGTCTAGTCACACTCATCATAGGTTTGTTCATTTGGTTTCCTTCCCCTACACATTATAAAATGCACTGTGTGGACTATGCAAGGAATTACGTAATTATGGATGCATACATAATTATAAAATTCAGTGCACGGAAACCAAAGTAATATTTATCATGTGTAAGAACCGATAGTGGCAACAATAACGAAACGTGAACAATGTAATGGAGGTACGGTGGACGCACCAATGGCGCTTTATATACTTGTATATAAGTGTCCCTCTTACATTACAAGCATGATGTTATTTAAGTAACTAGAAGTTCAGAAACCCTAACCAGTGTTGTTTTATCTTTTCGACTTCATGTTTCGAGCTCTCACAAGTTTCCTCTAAATAAATTTCGGGACGAAATTTCCTGAAGTAGGGGAAACTGTGACATCTGTGCCTTCACGGCCATCAAACAAATACCAAACCAATGAAATATTGTGTTTCATACTTGGGGTTTGTGTAAATATGTGTATCATTTGCACATATCAATTCTCGTTCGATTTCGAGCTCTAAATCACTTTCTGGAAAGTTATACGCGAACTGATGCGTAAACGTAATCAGTTTAACGTGACAAACACTCCAGAACAGTGACATGGGCTTAACATACCTTAAATAACCTTTACATAACTTAGAAATAAGTTTTGGAAGGTTTGGTGTGTCGATATCAAGTTTATTCGATCGCAGGGACTATTTGCGTCAAACTGTGAAAGTCTGCTGATTCGTATGGTATCGAACATTCCGGAATTTGACCATAAGTTAAACATACCATAAATATCCTTTACATATCTTAGAAATAGGCTTTGTGGGGTTCGGTGTGCAAAAATAAACTTTTTGGTCAAACAGGGACTAAAAGCGTCAAAAAGTGCATAAGTTTGCATTTTCGCGCATATCTTACGTTCTGAATATATCCGGACATCCAAAAAATTATGTAATCATTAAAATATTTTATTTTAGTGATTGGCATGATAAAATTCCATTCGTCGCGTAATTTGGATCGTTATTCGCGTCCGTTCGTGTTTCGTCGTAATTAACCGAACAACGCAACCGTACGACCAAACGAACCGACATCCGAGATGTTTTTGAGCATGTTTCATGTTCCCTATAGTTTAACTTCATTTTAGAGCCTTGAAATGAGATTAACGGGGCTTAAACGTGTCAAAAATGCATCGAAAAGTAAGTTTAGGACATGCTGGGACCAATTCTGACAATCTGCCAAAGATGTCCCTCACGGGGCGCGTAAGCTGAGGTCTATTCTTACGCAGACCATGTAAACAGGCCAGATCAGCAAATCAGTTTTTCAATTCAGCAGCTGGTTTCCTGGGTTTTGAGCATGGTTTTGCAACTCTAGGGGCTTGTTTTGGGCACCCATATATTACCAAAACAGTGGGCACACATGGACGGTTCAGATTAAAGCTCGTTTATCAAGGAACGATCCTAACGGTTTTGTGAAATCTATAAATACCCAACCCTAATTTCATTTCAACTCACACTTGATCTGAGTTTATGCTCTAAGTTGAAGCTTTTGCTTCATACCTTAGTATCTTAGATCAAGTTCTTCCTTGCTTGGACCCTTTGTAAGTTTCTTTCGTGCTTTTATGCGTTTTTAAGCGTGAAAGTCAAAAAATGTTTGACTTTCTGCTTTGACCGGTCAATGGTTAACACGAAGTTCGTTTGAACTTCGCAACGTGAGTTTAATCACGATGGTTATTGTCCCTTGTGACTATACCTACTGATTGCCTCGTTGATTAGGTATAGTGACGAGTCATAGTTTCAGTCAGAATACGCGTTTATGCGTATTTTGCAACCAAACTATTCTTGGGTATCAAAACCATTTGTTTTGCTATCAAACCCGTTTTCTAACTTCGTTAAACATGTTTTAACATGTTTAAGTCGTCACTTTTAGTTTAGTGCTTATGTAGGGTCGTAAGATAAGCGGTCTAAACAACCGCTTAGACTTTCGAACCCGACTCGTTTGGTCGATCTTTAGGATCCGACCAAATATACTTTGTGACCATAGTTTCATAGGGAATAACTTTCTGAGGTTATACCTTATGGTCACTTCATTTAGTTAGTTGTATGATAGGTAATTTATATGCCTTAGGAAAATGACCAAAATGCCCTTTTTACGCATAAATTAATTTTAAGCATATGTAGCCTAAATTTTGACATCTAAACTGATTAGGCAATATTATTAGACATGTTAAGGCATATAATACTTGTCATAGGACTAGTTAGGCGGTCCGAACACGTTTTACACGAACGAAGCGTTAAAGTAGCGTAAGCTACCTAAACGGGTCGTAATGGGTCGTAAGCACTAAGGTTAGGTTTCGATTTAGTATGTAGGCTTTGTTAAACCATATCATATGAGTCCCAATACTCATTTGGTTTACGAAACCTCATCCTATCCAATCTTCCGATTTAGGTCCGGTTTATTAATATAGTTACTTATATTAGGTGCCGATTGATTTCCGTGATCCCTCTAGCTTTGCTTGGTTGTTATTCAAGACTTCTAAGCATTCTCATGTGAGTACATAGTTCCCCTATTTTACTGTTTTCAATTGTTTTGGGGTGATTCATATGTGTTAAATGATTTCGATGTTTTTAACGATGGTTTCGAAAATGATTAAAATGGTTTATATTAAATTAATAACGATTTCTATAATGTGAACAAACTTGTTGGGCGTAATTACATAACAAATAACATTCATTAATTTTGGCCGAACCGACCAGTATTAGGTTATGGTACCATAGGATCTGACAAATCCCGTTATCAGACTGCACCCATGGTTATGTGTGTGTGGGGGGGGGGGGATGTGGGTAACGACTGAATCTGTGATTGTTAACTTACCCTTTGGTGGTTTGTTAATGCGAGAAGCAATAGGCGAGTTGTGAAGGTTTGGATGTTATTAGCGAGGTGACCAAAAGTATTTTCACAATTAAAACGAGAATGATTTAAACTATTTAAACGAGTTAAACGATTTTGGAACAATTTAAACGAGTTAAATGATTTTGGAACAATTTAAACGAGTTAAACGATTTTGGAACAATTTAAACGAGTTAAACGATTTTGGAACAATTTAAACGAGTTAAACGATTTTGGAACAATTTAAACGAGTTAAACGATTTTGGAACAATTTAAACGAGTTAAACGAATTGAACAAACGATTGGTTTTTGGTTAGTGTTTAGATAACGGGACGGGTGTAATGTGATGAAAACATGGTAGATACGCCGCTGGTACTTCTTATATATAAGTATTTTTTTCATCATATTACATATCGTGGCGTTATTTAGTTCACTTGGGTAAACGATTTTGAAACGATGTCACACAATGATGTTTTCTAAATAATATAAACCATACGAGTTTTATTAACGAGATGATTTACAATTTGGTTTTCTTAATTAAATGTTTTGGGTTAAGAATCATGGCTACGAGATTTTATAAGTTATAACCATCTTGATTTGAGTTGGTTAATTATGTTGCAATACTATACACTTTTCAAAACAAGGTTTTTACTTTTGACTCTTGTAGTCTAATGAGGTATGGCAACATGTAAACTTGCCATGAATCCGACACTCTCATAAAACCTATGTGCTCGCCAGCATTTCTTTGCTGACTATGTTTTACATATGTTTCAGGTGTTGATTGAATGATGTTGATTGCTAGGATGCAAGCTTACTTAGGACTGGACGAGGCCTTAGTGACTTAATAACAATAATAGACTATGTATAACTTGTTTGTATAAATTTGAAGACAATGTAAATGGTTAATCTTTAAATAAAACAAAACTTCAAATTTCCGTGTGTTATGAAACAATGATTCTGTTACAACACTCCCCGACGATTCCGCCGCGATTTGTCGTTTTACGCGGTCGGGGTGTGACGACTTTCATAGAAAAATTATTTATAATTTTTCCTTTGGCAAAAATAATTGTATTTTCATTTAGACCTCAAAAATAATATATTTTCAAGATTATCTTAGAAAATATTTATAAATCCATTTTTCACCTAAAAATAATGTATTCTAAATTTGTTTGAGAAAATATATATTTTCTTCCAAAAATAATATATTTTCTAGTAATTCAAGAAAACATATATATTTTTCTTTAGGGGTAACTTTGTAGAATAGTTACCAAATTTTAAAAGTGTTCCAATTAGGTCACTCAAGTTTCAAAAGTGTTCCAATCAGGTCACTCAACATTCATTCTTCATTAAAATTAAGGGTTTTTTCATCGATTTCACAGGTAACCGTGGTGATGTGGATTTTCATTTCTTTTTTCTCTTTTATTCGATGTTAACATCGAGTGATGACGTGGATTGTAACTTGTTTTTTTAAATTTTAATGTAATTAAATGGTTTTTATTTTTAATAAATATAATTTTATATATTAAAATAATTCGACCCCAGCATCTTATACTCTATTTTTCTCTTGACACATGGAAAAAAGGACATGGCTCGATTTGAATGTTAAGTTATCTAATTGAGACAAAAACAACACCAGTGACCTAATTAGAACACTTTTAAAACTTGGTTACTATTCTGTGAAATATTTCTTTACTTTTCTTTTAAAAATAATGTATTTTCCTCTTGTCAAAAATATGATATAATTTTACAATAATTGTAAAAATCATATTTTTGTTCTCTTGGTGTCCAAAATACCGTTTACCAAAATATACTCATGAGTTTAATTCCGGAATATTTATGTAAGTTATATTCCTTGTTCGGTTTCTCCAATAATTTGGGTATAAACTATATATTCGTTTCTTGGAATTTTGGTAACATTTTGTATTATAATTTCTTGGTATTTTGGTGAGTTATATTATTTCAAGCCCTAAAATAATATAATTAATACACATAATATACAAATAATAACACACATGGTGACATCTAAATATATATTCTCCTAAATACATATTTAGTCACTTTTATTATCAAAAACCAACCTCCAATATTTAGTAATTTTTGTAACAAAATTTATGGCAAACTTTATATGAAAATTCATGGTTAAAATATACTTGTAAATATTTGTTTAAAAACATTTTCCTTAGTGTTAAATTTATAGAAAAAATTTGCTATAGTTTCCCCTTAAAAATGGAGGTTTCCATGCTTTCAAAGCATATCATTTTCTTTTATAAATCATCACAATCATAAACAAATCAAACAATACTTACCAATTTGTCAAAACGAAGCCATAATCACTAATTCATGAACTTGAAAGTTTATAAAAATTTGTAGTAACTTACTAGTGTATTTAGTACACTTAGTTACTCTTTAAAGTGTGGTTGTTTATTTAAAAACATCATTCTTGAAGAATTTAGATGTTTACAACTTGTAAAATATTTTTCTAAAAATATTTCTTCTTAATTTTTTCTTGTTAAATACATGATTCTACACTTGATTAACCACTAAAAATGTGATTAGTTTCTTTAAGAACCAAGTTTATGTAAATCTTGTATTTTAACTTAGTTTCTTGAGAAATTAGTTTTGAAATCATCCACTTACATGATTTATATCACACTTTGATCATCTTTATTCATGAAAAACATTTTATACTTCAAGTTCATGCTTTCACATAAGGATGATCACTTTGATCTACAACATAATCATCCTCTCATCTTGCTAGATTATGTCTTTAATCACTATCTAGCAAGTTCATATGATGTTTAACATCATTAACACAATCAATCAACAATCAAGTAGCATAAGAACACTTAAACAACATGATTCATGGTGATTTTTAGTCTTATGTTCTTGATCATTAGTGTTCTTCAAGATTATACACTTGTAACATCTTTTAACCAATTAAACAAGATGTAAAAAGAGGTGTAGATGATCTTACTACTAGCTCAAGGCTAGGGATGAACACAAGATGAAGATGAAGATGAAGATGAATGAGGTGGTTAATAGCACTTGCAAGAGGTCCTTCCACTTCCAAGAGCTCCTAGCTTCTTTGTGATTCTTCTTACACCTTTGAATGATTCGAGAATGGATGGATTTGAAGTGAAGGTGGTGGTGGTGTGCTTGGTGGCTCACGGTCGTAGGTAGAGGGAGAGGGAGAGAGTTTAGTGCGTGTTGTGTTGTGTTGTGTTGTGTTGAGAATGATGAGTTCATGAACTATTGGTTTTACTTATAACCTTCTAACAACAAATAATCTAGTGTGTAATATGTTATAAAAAGTAGAAGACATTATCTATTTTAATAATCAAACAAAATCAAGAAGTGGGGGCCACTTCATGACCGTAAATAGGAAGGGGGGTCTAGAGTAGCTTGTAAAGATTAGTTGGTTGTTTAGTTGAAATCTAAGTGTTATAGTTAGGTGTTTAGTTATTAGGATGTTATATAGTGTGTTATGATGTTCGGGGACCATAACTAGCTCGGAAATGGTAAAACAATGCTTCTAGTGAAAATTTGGTGTTTCGGGTAGTATCCGGTTGTTCGGTTGGTTACCGGTTCGTTAAGGTACTAAACTATGCAGTTTAGTGTGCTTTATGTTACCTTTTGTGACAGTTTTGATTCCCGACACTTAGGAAAGCATTCTGGACTATTTAACCATAATTCTGCATAATATCAAGTTGTTTAAATGCTGAATTTTGCTGAATGCTGCAGAATTCTGCAGTTTGTGTGAGTTTTAGGCACTTTCCGGCACTTAAACTATCACTAGGAAGGCATTTTTATGATCCATACTTTCCTACACACTATACTAGTGTAACTCTTGGTTTCTGGCTCATTCTGTGTCTCAATACCATGTCTGTCTATGTACTGAACTTCGTCAGCATTTTTCTGATTTGTCTGATAACTGTGCTAACTTTGTTTCGTTTATCATTTGAATCAATAAGTGTTGCATACAATAATGATATGACATTTTGCAATATATGATGCATATGTATGTATGATAACAATAATCAGAAAGCAATTCATGTCATTAATTGTAATTCAGCACATTCATTAAGTCATAATTATTGTTTAATAATTGTACGAATACATGCAAATTTGACAATTATCACATTCTCCCCCTGTTAAGAAAATTTCGTCCCGAAATTTTACGCTGCGCTATTAGCTGCAGGGGAGTTAGGGAACAAATGTGGATATTTTGCTTTCATACGATCTTCACGCTCCCAGGTAAACTCTGGGCCGTGACGTGCATTCCATTGAACTTTGACAAGCTTAACACTACTCCTCCGAGTCTTGTTAACCTTCCAATCTGTAACCTAAACGGGTTCTTCAGTAAAGTGGAGTGTGTCGTCAATGTGTACTTCATCCGCAGGGATGACAACCGTCTCTTGAGTTGGACTTTTCTTCAGATTAGATCCATGAAATGTATCATGAACACCGTTTAGTTCTGCTGGTAGCTCCAACTTGTACGCTACTGTACCAACCCTTTCCAGAATCCTAAATGGCCCGATATAACATGGGTTTAACTTACCATGCTTCCCAAAGCGTGCCACACCTTTCCAAGGTGAGACTTTTAACAAAACCACATCACCCACTTCAAATTCCAAGAGTTTTCGTCTTTGGTCCGCATAACTCTTCTGTCGATCACGAGCCGCCTTGATGCGCTCTTGGATCTGTGTGATCATATTAGTCGTTTCTTGGACCAGTTCGGGACCAACCATCTGTCTATCACCTACATCTGCCCAGCATTACGACGATTGGCACTTACGTCCGTAGAGAGCCTCGAACGGTGCAACTTGGATGCTTGTATGGTAGCTGTTGTTATAGGGAAACTCAACCAAGGGCAGATGAGTATCCCAACTGCCACCTAAATCCATTACACAAGCATGTAGCATGTCTTCCAACGTTTGAATAGTTCTCTCTCTCTCTCTGTCCGTCCGTCTGTGGGTGAAAAACTGTACTCAGATTCAATTGAGAACCAAAAGCTTCTTGAAAGGATTGCCAAATCCTTGACACAAACCGTCCATCTCTATCTGATATGATCGAGATAGGCACTCCATGACATGCAACTATCTCCCTTAGGTAAAGCTCAGCTAGTTTACCTGTGTTATCCTTCTCTCTAATCGGCAAGAAGTGTGCAGACTTCGTCAACCGATCCACAATTACCCAAATCGTATCATGACCTCTAGGAGTTCTAGGTAACTTGGTTATAAAGTCCATAGAAATATGCTCCCACTTCCACATAGGTATTTTTGGCTGTTGCAGGAGACCTGAAGGCTTTTGATACTCGGCCTTTACCTTGGCGCAAGTTAAGCACTTTCCAACGTAGATGGCAACATTACTTTTAAGCCTTGGCCACCAATAGTAATCCTTTAAATCTTGGTATATCTTGTCCGATCCTGGATGGATCGAGTACCTCGATTTATGAGCTTCATCAAAAATAACCTCTCTAAGACCACCAAAAAAACGGAACCCAGATACGTCCCATGAAATACAAGGTTCCTTCCTCGTTGGGTACCAAATTTTTCTCCATTCCTCGGAGATATTCAACCTGAATGTTCTCTTTCTTAAGAGCTTCCCTTGGTGCAGCGCGAATACGCAACGTGAGGTCCGTTTGAATAATCATCTCTAAAGCACTAACCCTTATGGGCTTGATCCTTTCCTTTCGACTTAAGGCATCTGCCACCACATTCGCCTTTCCTGGATGATACTTAATCTCGCAGTCATAATCATTTAACAACTCAAACCATCGTCGTTGTCTCATATTAAGCTCTTTCTGATCAAATATGTAGTGAAGGCTATCGTGGTCCGTAAAAATCGTACATCGGGTACCATATAGATAATGTCTCCAAATCTTTAAAGCAAACACCACTGCGCCTAACTCCAAATCATGCGTGGTGTAGTTCTTCTCATGGACCTTTAATTGGCGCGAAGCATAAGCGATAACCTTCTGGCGTTGCATTAGCACACAACCCAATACCTGACGCGAGGCGTCACAGTATACCACGAAGTCGTTGGTGCCTTCGGGTAGGGATAATATAGGTGCATTGCATAGCTTATTCTTAAGCAACTAAAATGCTTCTTCTTGTTTGTCTCCCCATTCATACTTCCTGTCCTTTTGAGTAAGGGAGGTCAACGGTTGAGCTATCTTGGAGAAATCCTCTATGAATCTGTGATAGTACCCTGCTAAACCCAAAAACTGTCGGATCTTGGTTGGCGTCTTCGGAGTTTCCTAATTCTTGATTGCCTCGATCTTGGTGGGATCCACATGAATACCATCCTCGTTTACCACGTAACCGAGGAACTGCACTCCGCGTATCCAAAACTCGCACTTCGAGACCTTAGCGTAGAGCTTCTCCTTCTTTAGCAGCTCTAGGATGGCTCTAAGGTGTTGCTCATGGTCTTCCTTTGTCCGCGAATAAATCTAAATATCATCGATAAATACGATCACGAATTTATCGAGAAATGGCTTGCAAACCCGGTTCATCAAATCCATAAACACTGCCGGCGCATTTGTCACCCCAAATGGCATCACTAGAAACTCGTAATGTCCATAACGAGTTCTGAAGGCAGTCTTTGGTATACTCACTTCTTGAATTCGCAGCTGGTGATAACCCGATGAAGATCGATCTAGTAATAGTAACTTGATCCCTAAAGTTGGTCGAATAAATCATCAATCCTCGGCAAGGGATACCGATTCTTGATGGTTAACTTGTTCAGCTCTCAGTAGTCGATGCACATACGAAAACTACCGTCCTTCTTCTTGACGAACAGCACTGGAGCTCCCCAAGGCGAGAAGCTTGGCCTTATGATTCCCTTGTCTAGTAACTCTTGAAGCTGTGTTGACAACTCTTGCATCTCTGAAAGCGCAAGTCGATAAGGTGCCTCGGCTACAGGCACAGCGCCTGGGACCAAGTCAATGTGGAATTCGACTTGTCGTTGAGGAGGTAATCCTGGCAAGTCTTCGGGGAAGACTTCAGGATATTCCCTTACCACAGGGATATCTTCGAGCTTCGGTTCTTCGGCCTCTTTGTCCATGACATGAGCTAAGAAGGCAACACATTCTTTACGCAAAAACTTCCGTGCCTTCAAACAACTAATAATCCATAGAGGGTATCATGCTTCTCCCCGTGTATCATGATCGTCTCTTCATTCGCCATCGGGATGCGGATAATCTTCTCATGGCATACAATCTCAGCATGATTACTCGACAACCATTCCATCCCAACCACGACGTCGAAGCTTCCCAATTCCACTGGCAGAAGATCTAACAAAAAATCACGCTCTCCAAGCTCTATAACACAGCCTCTAATCACTTCATTGGCTTCTACTAGCTTCCCATTAGCTAGTTCTATCGAGTACGGGATGTCTAACTTACTTGCTACCAAACCAAGTATATTCTTAAACTCTAAAGATACGAAGCTATAGTCGGCACCGGTATCAAATAGCACAGATGCTAAATGTTTATTAATAGGGAACGTACCAGTAACCACATTCGGATCCTGGCGAGCTTCCCTAGCTCCAATGTTGAACAATCTTCCACGAGCTTGGTTATTCTTTGGGCAGTCCTGCTTAAAATGCCCTATTTCACCACAACCGTAACATCCTTGGCCGCGTCCATTCCCGTTTCCACCTTGATTGTTGTTATTATTTCCCTCGCGGTTTCCATTTCCCGCCTGGTTTCCATTTCCATTCCGGTTTCCATTTCCTCCCTGATTTCTATTCCCATAACCATTTCCACAACGGTTGCCATTACCATTACCATTTCCTCCTTTCCCACCATTTCCACGACCAGCTCCAACCCAACACGTTTCCTTAGAATGACCATTCCTTCCACAGTTAGCATACTTCCTAAACCTGCACTGACCGGCATGATGAAACTGACATACATCACACTTGGGCAGAGTGCCCATATACCCTCTTCCTTTGTTCTCAGCATTTGTAGCACCAATCCTGACCTCGGCTGGCGGGTTAGCATCTCTCCGCTTGTTAGCACTGTTGTTCCCTTGAGTACCTTTCTTGAAGTTTGTGAACTTCCTCTTGTTTTCCCCAGACGACTCCACATAAGTCTCTTTCTTCTTTGGCTCAGAAATCGAAAACTTGCCCAACCTGACTGCTTCTTCCGTCAGTGCCACACTCAAGTCGATTGCCTCAGTAATTGTTGGAGGCTTAGAAGCAGTTACCATGCTGAGAATCTGGGGTGCCAATCCCCAGATGAAACGTTCGATCCTCTAAAACTCTGGTTCTACCAAGTAGGGGACAACACGTGACAAATCATGAAATCTCTGCACATACTCAGCCACCTTTGGACCTTCCATTTTCAGATTCCAAAATTCAGTTTCCAATTTCTGAATTTCGGCTCGGGAACAATACTTCTTTCGCATCAGCTCTTTCAATTCGTCCCATGTCAGAGCATACGCTGCACCTCTCCTAAAGTTTGAACCTGAAGGTTCCACCATGACAGAGCCCCATCTAGAAACAGTCCAGAAATGTACGTGACTTGATGCTCTGGTGCACATTTACTCATCCGCAGAACAGAATCCGTCTTCTCAACCCATCTCACAAAAGCTACGACACCCCCAGTGTCGTCAAAGTTCAGAGGCTTGCAGTCTAAAAACTGCTTGTAGGTACAGCCTGTACACAAGCAACATCATTCACAGAAAGCATAAGCAAAGCACACTTTGGAAATGTCCAAACATATTGTAATGTGTCTTAGGTGACTTAAACATTACCGTTAGGTGGGTTATTCCCTGAGGTACCTCCGCTGTGTTCGGAGCGAAGGGCCTCGTGGTGTGCGATGGCCTGTGAGATGCGTTCCTGTAATTCTTCCTCTGTAGTCGACAGAGGATTGTTGGTATCGGTGTTCCTTCGCGACGGCATCTTCCTTCTAGGAAGAAGATCAGATGGGTCAGGTCTTATTTATTTAATAAATAAATAGTACGTATATATAATAGCGTTCATCATAGCTAGCAATCATGCAACAACATAGTCATAGCACAAACATGTATATCAACAAGGTGTTTAGTGAGAGCATGACGATTGAGCTTTCATTAATCATCGACCATAGTTACATTGTTTACAAAGTGTATCATATCAAAAGGGACACAGGGTCACACTACCCTTGTCCAATAAGTCTGTCAATATACAAAATCACATGATCAAAAAGTGGTCTTCAAAAGTCTTCACAATCTAGGCTCAATAGTGGTGCTCTCACCAAAAGTAATGCAATCTGCATAAAACCAAAAACCAACTATGCTGATGGTGGAGGTGGAGGAGGAGGGAAGAAAAGCAAGCTGCGAACATGCGCAAGTTCCTCCTCGAGCTCGTATACACGACGAAGTAAATAACTGATATGCTGCTCGACAGTAAGGAAACGAGCATCAAAACCTGGAAAAGGAGTAAGAGGAGCAGGTGGAAGTGCAAAAGGAGACGGTGATGAATGTGGGGGAACAAAAGTAGACTGGCAGGGACAAGGTGGGGGACGTGGAGTCAGCTCAAGCTCCAAAAATCTGTGACTCAAAACCTCAAACTGAAGCTGAAGCGATAAAAGTAACTCATCTCGTGCGTAGCCAACAAAATGAGAGGGATGATAGGGGTCTGAAATTGGCATAGTACGGTGGGAACCATCGGAGTGGCTCGTCAAGCGGTGAAGAAGTGAAGGGAGCAAACGGTGCAGTCTGAGGGATCTGAGGAAAAGCTGCTGAAGCAAAAGGATCGTCACGCGGGTGCTGGACTGAAGTACCTTCCCCTGGACGGGGTGCAGGGGTGTCCTGAAGAAAAATAATCGGCAAATCAGTGCGATGGACATCGGACTCTACAGGAGGGAGAGGGGCAACATCAGTGGGTGCGGGTGGAGGAATAAATGGCTCAACAACCGGAATATCAACAGGTGCAGGAACTGGGTCAGGAGTAAGAGGTGCAATGTCTAGTAAACCAAATGGGACATGGTCAGGGTCAGGTATCGGCTCAGGGTCAGAAGGTGCAACATCTGGCTGATGAAAATGAATAGGGTCCGGCTCGGGGTCATTCTCGGGGTCGTGTGGAGGAGATGGTGCAGCAGACATAGCGGTGTCATCATCAGAATCAGTAGTGTAACGCTGTAATCCGACCGCCTGTAAAGCTGAAGACGTCACAAACTCAAAGGAGTCTGAGACTGAGTGCAAGCTGGAATCAGAGGATATCTCAACAACAGGAATCTCAGGAGGTGGGATAGCAACAACATCCTCATCTATCTCCCCATCACCCTGGGCGTCAGCAGGAGGACCGTCTACAAGCAAGTCGATATCGTCATCAAACAAATCATCGAAAGGCCAATCCTCGGGAGGAATGACCACGAGAGGAACAGGATCGAGGATCGGAGCCACGATATGCTCACCATCGGGATGACCAATGATGAGGTGATCATGAACTGGAACAGGAATGACAAAAGGATACTCGTCAGGGAAACCATCAGCAAGAGGTAAATCATCGCCAAAGTCGGGCAACGCGAACGGCTGAAGTCGTCCTCATCGTCGGATAGCATGTCAGGATCACTTTCAGTGTCTGACGTAAGTATCTCTGGCTCAGGTGCAATCTCATCATCTGAGATGGTGGCCATAGGGTCATCAACGTCTGATAATCCGCTCTCTGAAGAAGACATGATGCCTGTAACATAACATTCATAACATGTGCACATATATTAACCACTATCACTTAGTATGAAATCAAGACAGTTATCACTCAATCATGTATTCACATTATCCTTCCTAAAACTTTTCCAGTCTTTCCTAGTGTACCCCAGACTAAACCACCAATGTGACCTTGCAATCGTGTTTCTCGTCTTTCCTTTTGTAAAATGTTTGTTCCATGGATCTGGGCGTTCCGTGTATGCAATGAAAACATGTTGTAAAAGTATTTTCGTGAGACCCCTAATGATTGTAGTCTAGACTCGAGAAAGAATCCTAGTTCGCTACAATCGAAGCTCTCATACCAAACTGTCACACACTGACTTTTGCGGAAGCGTGATTATGTGTGACTTGCTTAATATCATTGCATTCAACCATAACAAACAACTATATGATAAAACCAAGATGTTCATCCATTAGATAGCTTTAAACATTACAAACAACATTGTTTTAAAATCCCAAACACATACTTCAAGTTCAAAATACAATACCAACAAGTTTTAAGTTCCAGATAGGACTTCGCAAAAGACACTAACAAACTAGGTTTTGAGCCATGTATCTTATCCAGGATAAAATACATAACTCAAACCCTTCAACATTGGATGACATCTTTTATTAAAGACACGACTTGAAAACTTCAGCGCCCGCCAGATCCACATTTAGTTTCCTGAAATACATGGAGTTTGAAAACATCAACAAAAGTTGAGCGAGTTCATGTGTTTTGTATGTGTGCACGAATAAACCTTGTAATCATTGTAAGTATGTATGTATTTGAAAACCCCGGTATGAAAGCAACAAGGAAAACATACCAATTAATGGTTTGCAATGCCATTAATATATGTGACGTGATGCTGGAAGGCTCAATCCTAGCGGATTTTGTACCGGGCTTCCAGCTGGAAGACATAGTCACCTCATGGGCCAAACCCCGGTCCTCATGGGTGGGGCTCGCTACACCCAAATAGATCTATCACTCATGTCCATCGGTCCTATTACGAGGATTAATGGTCTTAAGCGTTGTACCCACCACTTACATGATATAGCAGTACCTTCCTTAGCTAACCATACCATATGTAAACGTTTGTAAACAATTTGTAACATGTACTTCACCCCGAAGTTATAAAACTAAAAACAGTTAAAAGAAATGGGGGACATGAACTCACAGTCTTGCGTTCTTCGATCAAATACCCAACGCTTCTCTAGAGTGCACGACTACCTACAAACGTACTACGGTTTATTAGAAGGTGAGTCGTGCCTTGACCTTAGTCTCAATTAGTGTCTTTGAGTTACACGTTCTTGTGTCATCAATATTATTCCAAAGTATATAATTATTTGTTAAAATAATAAATATTTTAACTTAAATTATATTTATTAAATTTTGGAATATTAGATAAAATAATATATTTTAACTTGACACATTTATGTATTTGTACATGTATATCTTCCCAAGGATGGGTGTATTTATACTCGTCTTCTGAAACTTGTATATTTTTGCCAAGTATCGGTGGCGTATTCCGGTGTATATTTATACGTACGAGAATACGTATTTTTATTGTGTTTATTAAATATTCTTATACTTAATTTTTGGTATTAACTTTTCCGGAATATTATTTCTAATAAAAATATATATTCTCAAAATATATATTTTAAGAAAACTTACATAGAAAAATTATTTATAATTTTTCCTTTGGAAAAAATAATTGTATTTTCATTTAAACCTCAAAAATAATATATTTTCAAGATTATCTTAGAAAATATTTATAAATCCATTTTTCACCCAAAAATAATGTATTCTAAATTTGTTTGAGAAAATATATATTTTTCTTCCAAAAATAATATATTTTCTAGTAATTCAAGAAAACATATATATTTTTCTTTACTTAAAAATAATGTATTTTCCTCTTGTCAAAAATATAATATAATTTTATAATAATTGTAAAAATCATATTTTTGTTCTCTTGGTGTCCAAAATACCGTTTAGCAAAATATACTCATGAGTTTAATTCCGGAATATTTATGTAAGTTATATTCCTTGTTCGGTTTCTCCAATAATTTGGGTATAAATTATATATTCGTTTCTTGAAATTTTGGTAACATTTTGTATTATAATTTCTTGGAATTTTGGTGAGTTATATTATTTCAAGCCCTAAAATAATATAACTAATACACGTAATATACAAATAATCACACACATGGTGACATCTAAATATATATTCTCCTAAATACATATTTAGTCCCTTTTATTATCAAAAACCAACCTCCAATATTTAGTCATTTTTGTAACAAAATTTATGGCAAACTTTATATTAAAATTCATGGTTAAAATATACTTGTAAATATTTGTTTAAAAATATTTTCCTAAGTGTTAAATTTCTAGAAAAATTTTGCCATAGTTTCCCCTTAAAAATGGAGATTTCCATGCTTTCAAAGCATATCATTTTCTTTTATAAATCATCACAATCATCAACAAATCAAACAATACTTACCAATTTGCCAAAACCAAGCCATAATCACTACTTCATGAACTTGAAAGTTTAAAAAAATTTGTAGTAACTTACTAGTGTGTTTAGTAGGCTTAGTTACTCTTTAAAGTGTGGTTTTTTATTTAAAAACATCATTCTTAAAGAATTTAGATGTTTACAACTTGTAAAATATTTTTCTAAAAATATTTCTTCTTGAATTTTTCTTGTTAAATACATGATTCTACACTTGATTAACCACTAAAAATGTGGTTAGTTTCTTTAAGAACCAAGTTTATGTAAATCTTATATTTTAACTTAGTTTCTTGAGAAATTAGTTTTGAAATCATCCACTTACATGATTTATATCACACTTTGATCATCTTTATTCATGAAAAACATTTTATACTTCAAGTTCATGCTTTCACATAAGGAAGATCACTTTGATCTACAACATAATCATCATCTCATCTTGTTAGATTATGACTTTAATCACTATCTAGCAAGTTCATATGATGTTTAACATCATTAACACAATCAATCAACAATCAAGTAGCATAACAACACTTAAACAACATGATTCATGGTGATTTTTAGTCTTATGTTTAAGATTTATGTTCTTGATCATTAGTGTTCTTCATGATTATACACTTGTAACATCTTTTAACCAATTAAACAAGATGTAAAATGAGGTGTAGATGATCTTACTACTAGCTCAAGGCTAGGGATGGACAAAAGATGAAGATGAATGAGGTGGTTAATAGCACTTGCAAGAGGTCCTTCCACTTCCAAGAGCTCCTAGCTTCTTTGTGATGCTTCTTACACCTTTGAATGATTCGAGAATGGATGGATTTGAAGTGAAGGTGGTGGTGGTGTGCTTGGTGGCTCATGGTCGTAGGTAGAGGGAGAGGGAGAGAGTTTAGTGTGTATTTTGTTGTGTTGTGTTGAGAATGATGAGTTCATGAACTATTGGTTTTACTTATAACCTTCGAACAACAAATAATCTAGTGTGTAATATGTTATAAAAATTAGAAGACATGATCTATTTTAATAATCAAATAAAATTAAGAAGTGGGGGCCACTTCATGACCGTAAATAGGAGGGGGGTCTAGAGTAGCTTGTAAAGATTAGTTGGTTGTTTAGTTGAAATCTAAGTGTTATAGTTAGGTGTTTAGTTATTAGGATGTTATATAGTGTGTTATGATGTTCGGGGACCATAACTAGCTCGGAAATGGTAAAACAATGCTTCTAGTGGAAATTTGGTGTTTTGGGTAGTATCCGGTTGTTCGGTTGGTTACCGGTTCGTTAAGCTGCTAAATTATGCAGTTTAGTGTGCTTTATGTTACCTTTTGTGACAGTTTTGATTCCCAACACTTAGGAAAGCATTCTGGACCATTTAACCATAATTCTGCATAATATCAAGTTGTTTAAATGCTGAATTCTGCAGTTTGTGTGAGTTTTAGGCACTTTCCAGCACTTAAACTATCACTAGGAAGGCAGTTTTCTGATCCATACTTTCCTACACACTATACTAGTGTAACTCTTGGTTTCTGGCTCATTCTGTGTCTCAATACCATGTCTGTCTATGTACTGAACTTCGTCAGCATTTTTCTGATTTGTCTGATAACTGTGCTAACTTTGTTTCGTGCATCATTTGAATCAATAAGTGTTGCATGCAATAATGATATGACATTTTGCAATATATGATGCACATGTATGTATGATAACAATAATCAGAAAGCAATTCATGTCATTAATTATAATTCAGCATAGTCATTAAGTCATAATTATTGTTTAATAATTGTACGGATACATGCAAATTTGACAATTGTCACACTCTATGGCCGTAAATGCCGCTCACCGTTGTGTTGGGCAGATGCTGGGGATAGACAGATGGTTGGCCCTGAATTAGTCCAAGAAACAACTGACAAGATTATGCAGATCCAAGAACACATCAAGGCGGCTCGTGATCGACAAAAGAGTTACGCAGATCAAAGACGAAAACCCTTGGAATTCGAAGTAGGAGACTTGGTTTTGTTGAAAGTCTCACCTTGGAAAGGTGTAGCACGATTTGGGAAATGTGGCAAGTTAAACCCACGTTACATTGGGCCATTCAGGATATTAGAAAGGGTTGGTACCGTAGCGTACAAGTTGGAATTACCAGAGGAACTAAACGGTGTTCACGATACATTTCATGTGTCAAACCTGAAAAAAAAAAGCCCAACTCAAGAGACAGTTATCATCCCTGCGGATGAAGTACATATAGACGACACTCTCCACTTTACTGAAGAACCCGTTAAGGTTACAGACTAGAAAGTCAACAAGACTCGGAGAAGTAGTGTTAAGCTCGTCAAGGTTCAATGGAACTCACGTCACGGCCCAGAGTTTACTTGGGAGTGTGAAGATCGAATGAAATCAAAGTATCCGCACTTGTTCCCTAACTCCCATGCAACCGATAGCGCAGCTTAAAATTTCGGGATGAAATTTTCTTAACGGGGGGAGAATGTGACAACTGTCAAATTTCTGTGTATCCGTACAATGATTAAACAGTGATTTGTAGCTTAATGACTGTGCTTGATTTAAATTAATGACATGAATGCTTTCTGATTATTGTCATATACATACAAGTGCATCACATATTGCATGATGTCATATCATTATTGCATGTAACACTTTATGATTCAAATGATGCACGAAACAAAGTTAGCACAGTTATCAGACAAAGAAGTACTGACGGGAGTTCAGTACTCAGACAGACATGATATTGAGACACAGAATGAGCCAGAAACCAAGAGTTACACTAGTATAGTGTCTAGGAAAGTATGGATCATAAAACTGCCTTCCTAGTAATAGTTTAAGTGCCGAAAAGTGCCCAAAACTCACCCAAACTGTAGAATTCTGCAATTTTCAGCAAAAATCAGCTTTTTAACAACATAATATGATGCCGAATTATGGTTTAATGGTCCAGAATACCTTCCTAGGTGTCGGGAATCAAAACTGTCACAAAAGGGAACATAAAGCACACAAAACTGCACAGTTTAGCACCTTAACGAACCGGTAACCAACCGGACACTACTTTAAACATCAAATTTTCACTAGAAGCATTGTTTTATCATTTTCGAGCTAGTTATGGTTACCGAACATCATAACACATCTTATAATCACATAACATCTAAAAAAAACTAAACACTTAGAATCTAACTAGATAATTCAACAAATAATTGAAACCCAACCCTATACCCCCCCTGGCGACGGTTAGGAACATGGGGCCCACCCCATGATTTTCTAACAATTGTTTAATGGATATGTTGCATGCTTTAGGAACATTATATCCAAGAGAATAAGTGATGTTGGGAGTTAGTTTATAATAACCTCAAGTCCCTCATTTTCTCATTTCACCAAACACTACACACCTTCATCTCTCTCCCTCCTTCTCCCCTTGTCACGGCCGAGAACCACTACCACCATACCACCCATTTTCACTTCAATATCTTCCAATCTCAAGTGTTACAAAGGTGATAGGAGCTAAACTAAGGAGCTTGGTGCCATTGGAAGTTGAGGGACCTTTCTCAAGAGCTATTAACCACCAAGTTTATCATCTTCATCATCCTTGATCTCTTTCCTAACCTTGTGCTAGTAGTAAGACTCTTGAAACTTCATTTTACTTCTCTTTTGATTGGTTAAAAGATTATGTAAGTAACTAAACATGAAGATCATGAAAGAATAAGAACATAACTCTTCACATAAACCTTAAAATCACAAGAATATATGTTGTTTAAGTATATGAGTGAATCTTGATGATTGATTTCTTGTGATTATGATGTTAATCATCATAAGAAACTTGCTAGATTGTGATTAAACACATGATCTAGCAAGTGAGAGGATGGATCTTGTGAAATCAAGATGATCTTCCCTTTATGTAAACATGAACTTGAAAGATGAAGTTGCTTTTATGAATGATGATGATTAAAACATAATATAAGTCTTGAAGAAGAATGATTTCAAAGATGATTTCCTTAAGAAACCAAGTTTATAAACAAGATTTACATAATCATGAATTAAGGAAACTAACCATGTTTTTAGTGTTAAATCAAGTGTAGAAATAAGTTGTTAACAAGAAAAATACAAGAAGAAATATTTTTAGAAAATCATCTTCTAAGTTGTGAAAGACTAAATTTTTCAAGAATGATAATTATAAACAAATAATCATGTTTTAAAGGGTAACTAAGTCTACTAATTACATGGTAAGTTACTATAAGTTTTTACAAAAACTTCAAGTTCATGATGTAGTGTAATTGCTTGATTTTGGCACATGGTAAGTGTTGATTGAATTGTTGTTGATTGATGATGATTTTAAAAGAAAATGATATGCTTTGAAAGCATGGAAACCTCAATTTTTACGGGGAAACTATGGCAAAAATTTTCTAGAATTTAAACACTTAGAAAAATATTTTTAAACAAGTGTTTATAAGTAAATTTTAACCATGGTTTTTCATATAAACTTTGCCATAAATTTTGTTACAAAAATTATAAATGTTGGAGGTTGTTTTTGATAAATAAAAGTGACTAAGTATATATTTAGGAAAAATATATATTTAGATGTCACAATTTGTGTGATTACTTGTATATTATGTGTATTAGTTATATTATTTTAGGACTTGAAATAATATAACTTACCAAAATACCAAGAATTATAACACAAAATATTACCAAAATTCCAAGAAAACGAATATATAATTTATACCCAAAAATTGGGCAAAACGAACAAGGAAAATGGACTACATATATATATATTCCAGAATTAAGTCCATATATATTTTGACAAATAAGTTAAACGGTATTTCGAAAACCAAAGAAACGAAAACTATAATTTTTACAAGTGTTACAAAAATATATCATATTTTTGTCAAGAAGAAAATATATTATTTTTTAGTAAAGAAAGGATATATATATATTTTCTTGGATTATTAGAAGATATATTATTTTGAAGAAAATATATTTTCTTAAACAAATTTAGAATATGTTATTTCTGGGGTGAAAATGGATTTACAAGTATTTTCTAAGTTAATCTTGAAAATATACTATTTTTGAGGTTATATGAAAATATAATTATTTTTGCCAAGGAAGAATTATAGATAATTTTCTATAAAAGTTTTCTTAAAATATATATATTTTAAGAATGTAAAATGGTGATTTTTTATTGGTTAAAAACAATATTCCGGAAAATTAAATACAAAATTAAGTATAAGTATACTTAATAAATACAATAAAAATACGTATTCTCGTACGTAAAAATACACACCGGATTACGCCACCAATACTTGGCAAAAATACACAAGTCTAAGAATACAAGTATAAGTATATCCATCCTTGGGGAAAATATTTATGGAAGGAATTTCAAAACAAATAAGTTAAATATATTATTTTAACAAATATTCCAATAAATAATAAATATAATTTAAGTTAAAATATTATTATTTCAACAAATAATTATATACTTTGGAATAATATTTATTACATCAAAAATGTAACTCAAAGATACTAATTAAGATTAAAAGTCATGGCACGACCCATCCGTCTTATAGAACGTAGCACGTGTGTAGGTAGTCGTGCGACCGAGGAGAAGCTTTGAGTTATACCAGTTTGCAGGACGCAATATTGTGAGTTCATGTCCCTCTTTTCTTTTGACTGTTTTCAGTTTTATAACTTCAGGGGTGAAATACATGTTACAATTGTTTACAAACGTTTACATATGGTATGGTTAGCTAAGGAATGAACTGTTAGATCATGTGAGTGGTGGGTACAACGCTTAAGACCATTAATCCTCGTATAAGGACCGAGGGACATGAGTGATAGATCTATTTGGGTGTTGCGAGCCCCACCCCTGGGCCGGAAGTGGCCGAAGGTGGTGACTATGTCTTCCAGCCGGAAGCCCGGTACAAAATCCGCTAGGTTTGACCCTTCCTGCACCATTGCACACATATTTATGACCTTGCAAATCATTAATTAGTCTGTTCATAGACGCTTTCATACCGGGGTTTACAAATACATACTTACAGTGATTACAAGTTTATTACGAGCTCACTTACAAAACACATGAACTTGCTCAACTTTTGTGGATGTTTTCAAACTACATGTATTTCAGGAAATTGAAAATGGATCTGGCGGGCGTTCAAGGTTTTCAAGATGTGTCTACAGTAAATGATGTCATCCGCACTTTTGTAGGGTTGAAATGGATGTCTTATCCTAGATAAGACAAACACTTCAAAGCCTTGTTTTATCAATGTATTTGTCAAGTCCTTTATGGAACTTCAAACATTTGAATGGTTTGTGTTTTTAAACTCGAAGTCTTGGTTGATGTTAAACAATATGGTTGTATTATTTTGAAACTCAGTAATGGATGAACATTATGATTTCTAGCATATAGTTGTTTGGTATAATTGAATGCAATGATATTAAGCAAGTCACACGTAACACGCTTCCACAAAAGTCAGGGTGTGACAAAGCAAGGGCTCACACACGGTGGAACAACGAGAAGAAAAACTGTAGATCTGATTCCACTCTTGCTTTACCATGGGATGAGTTCAGGCAAATGATGATATGATGAATTTTGCCCTCCAAACGAAATGCAAAAACTTGAGGACGAATTCTAGCACCTTAAGAAAATTGATGGTGATAACTTGGCTTACACCAACTGATTCCATGATCTTTGTCACACCCCAACCGATGGCGGAAACATCGGGACGGGACGAAATAGATTGTTTGAGACATCAAGACTTGCTAAATTTGACAATATTTAAATAGAATTCCATTTTCATTGATAATCTAAGTGGTACATTGTTTAGAATGGAATTACAACAAGGAAATTCAAATACGGAAAAATAAAAAGTCTATAAACTTAAAGTGTGTTTCTAAAATCCATCTTACTAGATTCTTGAAACGTCATAGCATCAATCTCATGCAATATATATTAAAGTAATGGTCAACACATAAAGCATTGGTGAGCATACAAGTTTTGACTAGTAGCATAGATAGAAAAGTTGTCATCAACCCTACATGGCATAAAAGTGTACTAAGGCATAAATCATAACATAGCTAGCATGCATCAATTATAAGTCAAACCAATTGTGTCCACAAAGTTGTGTATCTTATCACCGAAGCGAATAAGACCGTGATTGAATAACTTAACATAAACCCTTCACAAGGGTGGTGTGCTACTTCTATAGCGCTACACATGTTAAGGTTGGCTCATGACGTTAATGACAAATATTGTGCTACTCCTATAGTGCTAGACAACAACATATTTTCATGGGCATGGACTTGTTTGATGTTGATCAGTGTAATGTCTGAAGTTTCTATAAACTGTTGGTGAAGTTTTAAAGATCTGAGGATCGAAGCAATGGGGAAGTTACGTTAAACTAAACACAGATGTGGTTAATGTTGAAGTGGAGAAGCTGTAGTGATTGGTTTCAAGTTTGTTAGTTCTCGTGAAAATTGCAGTATTGCCAAGTCAAAGTTTCTGCAAACCCGAAACATCAGTCAGGATTGACGCATGTGGGATGACATCAACAAACACTTGACTAGAGTTGCAGTTATATTCAGCACAACATTCAACAAAGAAGTTCAAGATTCGACAACAACGTTCAAGGAGGAATTCGTTGATGCATATTTATGTACCCGTTACTGTACGAATAGGCTAGATCGAGTATGTACTGAATATGTGTTTGTAAGTGTGTTTAAACTAACGAACAGGGTCATCAAATGAGACATTCGTTTGACTGAAGGCATTCGAGTGACTGAGGTCAATCGAATAATACATTCGCTTGAATATGTCATGCGAATGATCTCAATCGACTGAAGCTCCCAGTCGATTGGGATTACTTATATAAAGTTGCTGCCATTTGTTTGAACATAAGTTTGAAAGTTTGAGAATGAGAGGAAAGATCACACTTGAAATCTCCCGGTGGATAACGATGTAAACTCTTTCGGTATAGTGACGGTTCATTCTCATCATGTGTATTCTATCAAATTGAGTTTCTATCCTTAAAACTTCCGTCTTGAGTGATCATCAAACGCTAATCTATAGGCTTTTGATTTGTATCACGTTTTTAGAAAAGTCCAGTTATATTATTACCTTTTTCAACAAATTATACACTAAGTTCATCTTTTTACATAACTTTTATGGTTTTACTTTTATAGGTAGATTTTAGTCCTGAAAGTTATGTTGAAATGCAGCTGGTTGTTTATTTTCTTGTTTTAGAGAAATCTTGCACGTCACTTACAATCCTATTTTGATGTAATCGTTAATTTATCAGTTGTACACGATTTCTTTATTTGTAATGATGTATGTAGCACCAAAAAATCATTCCCAGCCCAATAAAAATCTATCTTTATATAATATCCAAAATTCCAAAATAGCAGAAATTATAATTCTTTTAACATTTGACCTCTTAATACCTTTTAATGTTTGGTCGTTTCCATAAAATACAACATTTCCTTTGTTTCTTCTTTCTTCTAGTAATAAAATTTACACATAAAGTACACGGTTTCTTTCTTCCAATAAAATATAAAGCATATCCAAGTGGTTAACTAAAATTTTGAAATTAGTCTCTAGCCGTTTTTTTTAAGTACACAATAGTGCTTATATTTTGCCTTCTGTAACGTATTTAGTCACTAAACGTTGGGGACCAAATGCAAACCACAAGAACCATCTGTGTACTTTTGACAAAAGTTAAGGACTAAATAGGTTACCAAGTACAAACCACAGTATCATCCGTGTACTATTGAAAAACTATGGACTAAATCCAAAATTTTGTTTAACTAATGGACAATCCTTGTACTTTACTCCATTACTTCATTTATTCACAAGAAAAATTATATGCAATGAAATTAGGGCTGTCCAAAAGGCTCGCCGCTTAGAGCTCGCTCGGATTTAGCTCGGAAAAAACTCGCTCGGTATGTCTAGGTTTGAAACTGAGCAGAGCTGGCTTGGCTCGGTTAGGCTAGAAAGTGAGCCTGGCTCGGTTCGGCTCGGCTCGTAACGAGCCGTATTGGCTCGCTTTGTAGCCCGGCTTAGCTCGAATTAATATACTTGTTATATTATATATATATATATATATATATATATATATATATAGGGTAAGGTTCATGCGAGAACCACCCTTATTGCGAGAACCGCGAGAACCAATGTGAACACAAAATAAAATCTAAAAAAAAATCAAAAAAGCACTCAAATTTTTTTTTTTTTTTTAATATTTTTTTTAAAAAAATCGCTATATTTCGTTACTAAAAAAAAAAAAAAAAAAAAACTTTTTTTTTTCGAGTAACAGTTATCCATGCACATGTGCATATGTATCATTACTTCAACAAATTTGGTAATACGTTATCAGGAATAGACAATTACACTTTAATTTACAATACTATTAGTAATACACTACTTTTTACATTACCAATATTCAAAATGCACATGTGCATAATTAGGTATAACCAATGATATAACGTGTTTTGGTACAAAAAGTTTGTGATTTTGAATTGAGAAGTATGCCCATATACATGTTTTTTGGTTAGTTATATCTAGTGGTTGATGGTTTGGTTATAGTTGTCAATTTTTTATGTAATATGTTGATTGGATGGTATAAATGGTGTTCATACATGTAATAAAGTGAAAATATTGTTAATGATATTGTATTATGGATGGTATGAGGTAATGGTATTGTATTATGGATGGTAGGAGGTAATGGTAGTGTATTATGGATGGTATGATAGATGAAAGGGAAAGTGTATTCAAAGTGGTGTACCAAAACACCTTATTTCATGTTGATACATATAAATGCACATGTGCATTTCTAATATTGGTAATGTAAAAAGTAGTGTATTACATATGGTAGTGTAAATGAAAGTGCAATTGTCTAATATGTGTAATGAATTACGGAATTTGTTAAAGAAATGACAAAAATGCACATGTGCATGCTTGTGTATTATGGGTGGAATGATAGATGAAAGAGAAAGTAGTGTACCAAAACACCTTATTTCATGTTAATACATATATATGCACATGTGCATTTCTAACATTGTTAACGTAAAAAGTAGTGTATTACACGTGGTAGTGTAAATGAAAGTGCAATTGACTATTATTTGTAATGAATTACGGAATTTGACAAAGAAACGATACATATGCACATGTGCATGGATAAATGTTACTCGAAATTTTTTTTTTTTTTTTTTTTTTGAAAAAAATTTTTTATTAACAAAATATAGCGACTTTTTCAAAAAAAAAATAGTAAAAAAATAAAAAAAAAATTTTGGGTGTGTTTTAGATTTTTTTAGGAATTACTGTTTGTGTTCACACTGGTTCTCGCGGTTCTCGCAATAAAGGGTGGTTCCTAACGGATCTTTGTCCTATATATATATATATATATATATATATATTACAAAAAAAAAACTTATTATTATTTACACGTATTTAGAGTGTAATTTGATATCTATCACATATTTTAAGGTTGATTACTAAATGAACTAATATAATTTTGTTCAAATTTAAAACTTCTTTTATGTTGTTGAACTTGATTTTTGATTGTAATGAATTAGGTTGAACTTATTTTGATATGTTCTTTCGAAATACTGAATAATATTAATTCTTCTTTTTATAATCGAGCCAAACCAAGCCAAGCCCGAGCTTAGATATTCAGCTTGGCTTATAATCGAGCCGAGCCCGAGCTTGCCCTGGCTCGGCTTGGCTTGGTGTTAACTTCGAAATGAGAAACAAAATACAGAAGAGGAATTTCACACAATCAAAGCTACTTCATTGATAACCACCAACTAACATTTATACACTGACTCAACTAATTCACCTGCCTACTAACCGATTCCAACTAACAGAAACTTATTACATTTTTGACACAATTAGTCCCTGTACTTCTATTTATTACACTTTTATCTAAAACAATAGTAACATACCCCCCCCCCCCTTAACAAATTTCTTGTCCTCAAGAAATAAAGCTTGGAAAACGCAACTTGAACTCATCTAGATACTCCCATGATGCTTCTGAAATAGGAAGATCTTGCCAATGAACCAATATTTGCTGAACCATCTTATCATTTCGACGTACCCCTCTCTTATCCACCACAGCTCTTGGTTGTAACACAAAGCGAGGACCAGTTGGTAATGGTAACACAGGTACATTGTTTCCATAAGCTTTTTTTAACAGTGATACATGAAACACTAGATGAATTTGCGAAGTTGCCGGCAAATCCAACTTCTAGTCAACACTACCCACTTTCTCTAATACTAAGAAGGGACCAAAGTAACGAGGCCCTAGCTTAGAATATTTGTTGGCCCGGAGAGATGTTTGAACAAAAGACTGCAACTTCAAATAAACCCAATCCCCAACTTCAAAAGATCTCTCACTTCTATTCTTATCCGCATATTGTTGCATACGGTTCCTTGCCTGCAATAGAGACTGTTTTAACTGAGTTAACATCACTTCCCTATCTCTATGTAACACCTCAACTGCAGCCACAGTAGTATCCACAGCAATATATGGAATATGTATAGGAGGAGGGAAACCATATAAAGCTTCAAAAGGACTGATCTTGATCGCAGAATGATAAGTAACATTATACCACCATTCAGCTAAGCTCAACCATTTCACCTACTGTTTCGGATCATGTATACACATACACCGCAAATACGTCTCTAAACATCGATTAAGAACCTCCGTTTTCCCATCACTCTGTGGATGATATGCAGTGGAAAAAGACAACTGTACCCCTTGTAAACGCATGAATTCTTTCCAGAACCGACTAAAAAATACTGAATCTCTATCAAACACAATTGTCATAGGACACCCATGTAATTTGAACACTGAATCCATAAAAACCTGAGCCACTTGAGGAGCAGTATATGGATGCGACAAGGGCATAAAATGTGCATACTTAGTCATTCTGTCAATGACTACAAAAATAGTATCTTTCCCTTGAACTTTTGGTAAGCCACCAATGAAATCCATCGACACATCAGTAAAAACATGGGCAGGAACAGGTAATGGTTGTAACAATCCTGGATTTGCAACTGGTTCATACTTGGCTTGTTGACATATGTGGCATGCTTTAACAAAGTTATAAACTTGCTTCGAACAACCTCTCGAATAACAAAAACTCGTAAGTTTTTTAAGAGTAGGAATGAAACCTGAATGTCCTCCCACAGGTGAAGCATGAAACAAATGTACAATATCCTTCTTCAACTGATCATCACTACCAATCCACAATTTGCCTTTTCGTTTCAACAACTGGCCATCCCAAGTAACTTTATTCCCAAATTACCCTTGTTGCACCTGCTGAATAATGTTCTGAATATGAGAATCATTCTGCCATGAACCTTTAATTCTTGTTAATAATAAAGGATCCAACGAACTCATGCCCATTTCAAACAATGCTAACCCAGGAATCCTAGACAACCCATCTGCCACTTTATTATCAACCCCTTTCTTATAAACGATCTCATAAGTGTAACCCATCAACTTTACCAACCAAGTCTGCTGCAAAGGAGTTGTAATCTTTTGTGTTAGTAAATGCTTCAAACTTTTATGACCTGTTTTGATGACAAAATTCTTAGTGACCAAGTAATGATGCCACTATTTAACTGCCAACAAAATAGCCATCAGTTCCTTCTCATAAACTGATAATAATTGTTGTTTGGTTGATAATGGCTTGCTAAGAAAAGCTAATGGATGACCCTCCTGCATCAGAACAGCACCTAATCCTCTTGAGGAACCATCAGTCTCCAAAACGAACTCTTTATTGAAGCCAGGTAAAGCTAACACTAGGGCTGATATTAAAGCCTGGTTTAACTGTTCAAAAGCCTCTTGAGCCACTGCAGACCACACAAATGCAACTTTCTTTAATAATTCAGTCAATGGCCTTGCAATTAATCCAAAAGACTTTATAAATCTTCTGTAATATCCAGCTAGGCCTAAGAATCCCCTTAACTGTTTGAGATTACCAGGAATAGGTCATTGTTTAATTGCTAAAATCTTATGAGGATCTGTCTGCACTCCATTGCCCCGAAATAATGTGGCCTAAATACTCCACTGATGACCCACCAAAAGAGCACTTAGACTTTTTCGCCATTAATGAATTTTGTCTTAGCAACAATAGCACTTGCTCTGAATCCTCAATATGTTGTACCATATTCGGACTATATACTAGAATATCGTCAAAAAAAAAAGCTAAAGTAGTCTTTCGCATCAAAGACTTAAATGTGGAGTTCATTAGTGCTTGAAATGTAGCCAGAGCATTCGTTAGACCAAACAGTATTACCACAAACTCGAATAACCCTTGATGGGTTCTAAAAGCAGTTTTATGAACATCTGCCTCATCCATTCTGATCTGATGATAACCAACCCTGAGATCCAACTTAGAAAAGACAGAAGCACCCCTAGCTCATCCAATAACTCTTCAATTAACGGTATAGGAAATCTGTTTTTTACTGTACCTGCATTCAATTGTCTATAATCAACACAAAATCTCCAAGATCCGTCCTTCTTAACTAACACAACAGGAGAGGCAAAAGCACTTTTACTTTCCCTCACTACTCCTGTATCCAGCAACTCCTGAGTCAACTTTTCCAATACATCTTTTTGAGCTGCACGATACCTATAAGCTCGTTGATTTATAGTAATATTCTCATCCTTCAGCACAATCCTGTGATCACAACTTCTTTTGGGTGGTAATGTTGCAGGAACTTCAAAGATATCGGCATATTTCTCTAGTAATTCTTGTAGAATCTTACTTGTTTCAATATTAGTGACCTTAGCCTCATGTTGATACCCACCTCCTTCTACTTGCAGACTAAACATCTGGGGCCACTGTTACATTAGAACCTCCTTTAACCAAACTATCCATCTTCTCAGCTGAACACATAGTAATGCTATTAGAATCAATACCTTTTAACTCGGTCCACTGTCCTCCTGTCTTGAACTTCATAGTAAGTTTTTTAAAATTCCATATGATATCATTTAAGGTCTGCAACCACTGAACCCCCAAGACCATATCATAGTTACTTAGCGGTATCAACATTACATCAGCACTGAACCATTTATTCTGCATGACCCATTTGAAATTTTCACACAACTTTGTACAAGACATCTCACATTCCCATCAGCTACTGTAATACTTAAAGCTCCCACATCTTTAATCGGACAACCCATTCTTGTAGCCAAATCTAAATTCAGAAAATTATGAATGGAACCTGAATCAATTAAAATATGCAAACATTTTGTACCAACTGACCCTTTTACCCTCATTGTTGAAAAAGAAGGTACCCCCATAATAGCATTCAAAGATATTTTAGGTTCTTGAATCTCTTGTGATATAATATTCCCCAAATCTACTTCGTCATTCTCCTCCACCTCAATTAATTCGATAGAAAATAGTTGTTTATTCTTGCACACATGCCCAGGGGTATATTTGTCATTACACCCAAAACATTCCCCTTTAGCCCTCTTATCTTCAATCTCTTTATGTGTCAATCGCCTAGAATTGAGAGGTTTTGGTTTGCTCAAAGGAGCAGGTAACAATGACAGATCAGATGAACTGTTTGGAACAGGAGACTTATTACTATAATCTGTACTCCTATTATTATAAGCAGATCTAACAAAACTTTTAGCAGGAGTAAATTATATGGCAGCTAGTGACTCTTCTTGCATTCTTGCCAACATATAAGCCTCAGGCAAATTACTAGGCCTTAACAACCTAACTGGAAACCCTATCTCAGGTTTAACAGCTCTTAAAAACAGACTTACAGCATACTCATCACATATTGACACTTTTGTTAAGGCTAAATTGAACTCGGCATAATTCTTTTAAAGTCCCTGTTTGCCTCAAAGAAGCTAATGCTCCCATAGCATCTTGATTCAAGATAACCCCAAACCTAGCAGTTAAAAAATCCCTATATTCTGACCACAACATACCCTCTATACTTCCACCTCTCGATTTAACAAACGATTGATGCCACAATACAGCAATATCTTCCATATAAACAATAGCATACTTGATTTTCAAGTGTTCCGGAGTTTCATCAATTGTAAAGAAATGTTCAACTCTACAAAGCCACCCTTCCAAATTATCACCATTAAAGTTGGGAAAATCCATCTTTGTCAACCGATTATTGAAACTATTGTAAGAATTACCATTGGAATGTCCATGATTATTGCCTGTACCCATTGATTGAATACTCTACAACACCTCAGTCATTTGCGCTTCCATTTGGTTCTTAATTGCTGCCAAATTTTCCGCAAAACGATTCATTGAATTCTCATTTTTAACACAATTAGTCCCTGTACTTCTATTTATTACACTTTTATCTATAACAATAGTAACACTTGGGCAAGCCCTAAATGCAACCACAAGTAAAATCAGCCATTTAACTTCGACCATAATGAATCTCAGGATTAGGATCAAATACAAAGGATCCTAATTGTAAGAAGTGTAAGAAGGATTTATAGAGTGACAAGTGTCCAATAACCTAAAAAAACCCACTACACAAAAAAAAACCCACTACAAAAAAAAAAAAAAAAAAAAAAAAAAAACATCCACCACCAGCAAAAACCTAAACCCCCCCCCCCCCCACATCACCCACCAATTTTTTTTTTTTTGCCGAGAGGGTGGGGGTTTAGGTTTTTGGGTGGTGGTGGGGGTGGGTTTTTAGATTTTTTTTTTTTTTTTTTGGGGGGGGGGGGGGGGGTTAGGTTTTTTGGGGTTTTTTTTTTGGTAAGGTTTAGTTTTTTTTTTTTTTTGTTTTTTATTGCCCGGGAGTGTGTGTGGGGGGGGGGGGGGGGGTTAGGTTTTTTTTAGGTTTTTGGGGGGTGGGGGGTTAGTTTTTTTTGGTGAGGTATAGTTTTTTTTTTTGTCCGGGGGGGGGGGGGGGGGGTTAGGTTTTTTTGGGTGGGGGTGGGTGTTTAGGTTTTTGGTGGTGATGTAGTGGGGGTTTAGTTTTAGGTTATTGGACACCTGTCACTCTATAAATCCTTCTTACACTTCTTACAATTAGAAGCCTTTGTAGAATAACTTGACCCATGAATCTGAAATTGAAATATGGAACTTATTTGGTAACTTAGAATAGTTGCAAACAGCACCACCACTACTGTTTACCACCCCAACCAGTGGCCATTGAAACCACCACCGCCATATAATTTAGTAATTTACATGTTCCTAACTAAAACAAACCCATTTCAACCTGAACAAGATAGATTTGTTTGTGAAACGACCTGGTCTGTTTTTCGCTTTTGACATGTTACCCGATCCGACCAGTCCGTTTTGCCAAGGCTTGGAAGCTTAAAACGACGTTGACATTTAAAAGTCATGCGATTTCCAATAATCATATTAGTTTAAAGTCGTGTATATATGTATGTATGTTGATTTCGAACGGTTAACAAAAAGTATACTCAGGTCAGCTACAACACAAGTAGTTGTGATCAAGGGGATAAAGAGGCTTGTTTCAAAGCAAGAGCTGCTGCACGGTACCATGAAGCTGCAGCCATGGCCCCTGGATCCGGAACTGATTTAAGGATATCTGTTGAGACATATGTTGAGCGACCCGCCTGTATCATATATATGGCAGGCATGTAAGAGGGCATTTTTATCCATTTATCGGTCAATTCGGACTATGTGTTCAACTCTAATGGTAAACAAAAAAAGGTCAGATGGGTTACAGTGGATCTCCAAACTAAAAGAAAATGAGAATCTTTCGGAAAAATATGGCTTCGATCATCTTATTTAGCACATAAATTTAAAAAACATGGACTAAAACGATGTTTGCATGAAAAATAAAAGGTTAAGAGAACTAGTTTGGTTGATCTCAGGAGTAAAGAATTAAAAAATAATGGATAGTGAGAATTCTAAGAAAAGACAAAGTGAAAGATACCTGAGCTTCCATGTGTTTAGTGGACTCTGCTCCTTCAATCGCAGCATTAGATGAGGTAAGAAAAGCATCCAAAGGATCATCCCCAATCGTTAACCTCTGTTTAAGAAGTGTTGAAGCCGGAATAAGGGCATCCAACATGGTACGATAACCAGCAGCAGCCCCACCATATAACATAACTGCACTGATAGCCCCCTCGAACGCATCAGCCCCTGCAGCACAGATAGATAGATACTTTAAGGGCCAAGTCAATAACAGACAGAAGCAACCCATGACGTCACGTCAAAGGACAGACAAAACTTTCTCACATTGTAGTGGTGTAATCTCTGATTGATTGTTTGGTTTCAACCGTGCATATGCTGCCTTGCAAAATATGTCATACAGGATTCCACTTGTTCCTCCCATCACTCTTCTGATGGATGATCCTATCTCATTAATCGTTTCAGCAGCATCATTCAGGGGATAGCTATTACAAAACAAAAGATCAGCCTCAATAACTCAAATACTCAAAAGTACTTGAACAACAAAGAACATACTGCTTCTTTAGATCCTCTTGAATAGCTGTTGCGCCTCTACACATCTGTACCCTCAACAATTATGTAATTAGGCATTAATAAATATCAAATTTTAATCTTAATGTAGTTGGGGACTTACTGTTGATCCACAGTCACCATCACCCACTTTGCTGTCCCACTCATTTAAACTATCTTTAAGGTTAATAATTGCAAGTATTGATGCTTCTATTGCTATCTCCAGCACACGACCTTGCTCATTAAGCTCTTGTGGCCTACTCAATAGCTGAAAAACCAAATAAATTCACATGCCAACATCTCAGATAAAAGAAAAAGATCTAGTAGACGAAACGGGTAAATTGGACTATGGTGAGACTGATGGGTTATGAATGGCATTTGTGCACAACAACCTCATCACTCTTTGTTGAACGAGAAGGTGGAACTGGAACTGGAACAGGAATCTTGGCAGGCGGGTGATCACCTACAAGTAACTACAACTACTGAGTTTTACGTATACATATAAAGATTCTCTATATATAGTTATTATAATATAACTACCACCAGTTGAATGAAAAAATGATTCAATTGTATTTTTGTATCAACGCATGTGATAGTTATCGACACTAGGAGCAAGCTAAGAAGATGGAATTACAAACCATCAACTCCGACAGGCCAATGTGGAGCCTTAGTTGCAGCATCTAGGCGTTTTAAAATTGCTGCTTCTGCCTTCATTATGGATATTGAAAACCCTGCGAGCGAATACATACAGGGAATTAAAGAAGCACTTTGTTTGCATAAAAAACAAGTTAACAACGAACCTGCCATATCAAGAGATGTCATAAATGAGCCCGTATATACTCTGACAACAGCAAGTCCATGTTCAAGCTGTAAAAGAGGGACTGCCTTTCCAGCAGCAATCATCAATTCCATTACAGGTGTTGATCCTAATCTGAAGAAGATATCAAATCTTTTCACAAAACCCAGATGTATGGAACTTATATACTAACAGAACGCATGCTACATTTTCAGGAAACAAATCATTTTATAGTGTGTTAACACTCAGGCAACTAACAAACTATTTTCTTATCCCGATATCAATTTATCGTCTTTAAGATGATAAAGTTTTTAAGCATGAGTGATCCACATTTTTAGTACGAACATGATGAATGGTTTTGTTACAAAACGCTTTTATGATGTATCCATAAAGTATGCTACACTTGTAGCCTCTACTTAAGATGTTCTCAAATAGCTTCTGAGTTCTCTTGTGTAAAATGTATAGTAAGAGTCCATACCCATTAATCATGAGTACCACACGACTCCCACGTTTAATTGGAACATAGTTAGTTTCCTGAACACACGGAAAAAAGTAGTATTAACTCCAAAGTCTAAATTCAGTAAGTAAATAAACAAACGGTTGCAATCAAGTAAATTTACAAATGAATGTTTGATTAAACAAGAAAAACATGTTCAAGTTCAATATCTAGTTGGGCGGTGGGGTACCTGCCTATGGATTAATCAGATTAGAATTTTACATATGTAACTTTTATATATACTAAGCAAGACAATGTACTTGTATAAAAACGTTGAATCAGATTTTCTTTTAAGTTTTAAGTAACATACTTCTGAGAGTATACGATTGAGCACATGGGATACCACCAAATCCACGGGTTGGATGTCTGCTACAATAGCACCAGGTTCTCCATGCTAAGCAAATGCAAATTCATTAATTAACAAAATCATATGTATAATAAACACACCCTACTTACAGATACTGTACTTACAATTCCAAGACCAAGCTCCATTTTTCCAGGCCCCAAACGGTCTGATTTTGGCTGACCAGGAAGCGTGCAAACTGAGAGTGCAACACCCATTGTACCAACTATTCCACATGTATGCCTTGCTTCAGAAGCAACGTCAGAAAGAGAAAGACCAGAAGCAGCTGCTGCTCCCGCAATCTAAATTTCTCAAGAAATTTATACACATGCTATATTTACACAAACATACTAGTTGAAGAGTAAATTATTTTAGGATATATACCTTATGAACAAGAATGGTTCCAGCCAAGCCTCTTCTTCCAGCTATGCCTAGCGGGGGTGGCAGTGCACAATCATCTCCAACGATTACCATCTACAACGCATATTAAAAATGTATCAAAACAATATGTTTTGAGCCTGAGCCTGAGCCTCCATTTTAAGGGTGATAGCATGCCCTGACCTCTACTTTGTAACCTTCAGCTTTAGCTTCCTCCGCTGCCAATCCAAAATTTAAGCGGTCCCCAGTATAGTTCTGTTGATCCAAAATCAGTGGTCATGAAACTCACAACTGCTAACTAGAGATGTGAATCACCTTGACAATTAGAAGGCATCCCATTGGCCCAGTGACAGCTCGTATGCCCTGAAGTTGGAAAATATATTACTAAAAGAAAAACTTGAACAGAATTCTATTCTAGTTGATTTGATTTGATTTCCTACAGCAAGAATTGAAGCAACAGGCGGTGAGGCAAAAACATCGCCACAGATTGCTGCTGTGAGCATCCCATCCCCTACGAATCCAGCATGAGCAGGCTCATGCCCACTCCCACCTCCTGAATGAGATGATAATTCATAAGGATACACCAAATGTATTTATGGTTTATCTATAGATAATGAAGGTACCTGATATAACGGCAACTTTGTCATACGTTGAAGGTGAAACATCAGCACGTAAAACAACCTTGACCTGTATCGATAAAAATGATAAAGGAGTAATAAAAGAATGGAGTTGTGATAAAGTAACTACCTCTGGAAAGCCATCCAAATACTGCAACCCGGGATAAGTTTCTACAAGTCCCTCAATGAACTCAGTTACCACATCTACAAGATATACAGGAGAATATCAACCCTAGAATCCAAGAAACAAAACTAACGAGCCTTAAGCTAAACTAGATTAGCTTCTCACGAATATCCATATAGATCACATACATAGATTGTTTACTGCACTAAGACTGTCCGCAGTGGGGCGCCATCACAAGGCAAAATAGGGCATAGCGCCGCCGCACACCACTACGGCCGGCGCTATCACGGCGTGACTACTCTTTCCCCACTCACAAACATATACATCATACATATATATAAAGCCCCATACATATATAACCCCACTACACACTCAAGTTATATAAAGCCCATCTCTTACACAATCCGCCACTTGTCGTATAACGCCCCACAAGGGGCTTTATGACTACATATGGCCTAAGCAACTATTTACTTGATGACTGTATGCAAATATACACAATCCTTCCGTATAAAGTCATATAGAAATTCACTACAAATCATCAGCATTTCAACATTGTTAAGCTTGATATTGTTTCTATCATACTTGATTTTGTTTTAAAAATGAAATGAAATTAAAATCACCAGAACTCAAAACAAGAGAAAGACGACAGAAAGGGATCAAAATTGACGGAGCTATCATCCAAGTTGAAGAAAGGATAATACCATTAGGATTGTTTATCAGCTTTTTACCCTCGAACGCCATAACCCTAGCCAGCCAGTGCTCAAGCCTGTGAACTTGTTCCTTGGGGGAGTAGCTATCAGCTTACAAACTTAGCCCCTTCTGATTAGTAGCCACCAAACCTACTCTATTAATAAATCAAAGAGTTAAGTTTCGTTTTCTTCATGTGGTTAGATCGTTTTAACGGTTTTGCCTCAATCATTTAAAAAATACTCACATGAGGGTATTTTGGTAATTTTGTGTATAAAATAAAGTGTACTTTGGCAATTTGTGTGTAAGGATATTTATATAAGACATACACTCTCTCTCTATCTCTCTCCACTCCCTCTCTAACTTCTCAACCCCACTAGCCACCACCATCAACCTGCCGACCACTAGCTACCACCACTGCTTTCCCTTTTAGATTACCGGAATCCTTGTTAGACTCGCACCACTACCGCCACATCAAGGGATTTAGGGTTTGAAAGACTCAATCGTCACACCACACTAGAGTTTCTGCCGCCTCGATTCCTTCAAGGATGTTGATCTAAACCCTAACACATAGCCGCTACCCTTAATCAAAAGATGATGAAGCTAATGGTGATGGTGGTTTGAACAGTTGACGATGATGGTGATGGTGATGCTTGCAAGTCCAGCCGTTCTTCGACGAAGGTATTAGGGTTCAGAGGACAATGGTGATGGCGATACTTCGACAATGTTTGAAGTTAACTAGATCGGCTACAAGAAGCGGCAATGGTAAGTAAGTATATGTCTAGATCTGACGGTGATGAATGTGGGTTATAACTACCAATGCCTTCCATGGTTGAATGTATGATTTTATGGGAAACATTTTCATGATTTCCATTTGGAGTTGAATGATATTGTCATATTTCGATTTTTATTTGTGGTATGAATTTCTAAGGTTTAAGAAAGAGTAGAGGAATATTTGTGGAGAGAGAGAAAGTGTTGTGGTGGTGGTGGTAGTAGTAGCCTAGTAGGCAGTGGTGGCAGGTAGTGGTGGTTGGTGGTGGCAGCAGGTGGTGTGGTTGGGTTGGGTTGATGGTAGAGTGGGTTTTAAAATGAAGATGATAAAAGCTTTAGATTGGAAAAAGACAAAATTGCCCCTCATGTGAGGGGCACATGACCACGTTTTAACAGTGGAAATGGACGTCGTTTGAGGCAGGGAGCAAAATGATGATAGGTTACATAGATCAGGGAATAAAATGACTATTTATAAAGGATTGGGACAAAACCATTAAAACGACCAAACTAAAGGGAGCAAAACGGAAGTTTACTCTAAATCAAATTATACGGAAAGTAACCTCTTACTGATTTAGCACTTAATGGTTCAGACTGTTTGTTTCGCGAGCAGATGTCTGAATGGTTCAGACATTTGCCTCTGAATGGTTAAGCATTATACTAAGGGGCTGTTTGTCAACATCTGAACCAAGAAGTGTCGAATGAATAAGAGGTCTAAATGGGTAAGAGACTCTAAACCAATAAGTGCTGAACTAGTAAAGTGATGTTTGGTTGCACATCTGAATGATTGTGTAAAATGATATTTTTACCCATCTGAACTAATTTGTGCTGACTGAAATATATCTATTTGTTTAGCGCTCTATACAGAATGATGAATAATTTAAAAAAATATAAAACATAACTGAAAATTCAAGTTAAACCTAAATTCTTCAAAGTGCACGGAAACATACTATAATCCAAATAGAAATTAATACTAAGCGTACAATTTTAATTTGAACCACTTGACCATACTTGACTAGCGATCTGGTTAAGTAAGGTATTCATATACTCAATGCCTTGTGAACCCCATTCTATGTCTTGAACAAACTGGCCATCACTTTCTCCACCTTGTATTTCAGAAAACAAAGTGTTCTCACCGTAGTCCATAAATAATTGATCATGAATATTGCATTTCCTTATAAAATTATGGACGGCGAAACAAGCAATCAATATGTTTCTTTGTATTGGAAAAGAAAAGGGAGCCATTTGCTTTAGGATTGGGAATCTTGCCTTCAAAACACCATATGACGGATCAATAACATTTCTCAGTTGTGCGTGTACATGATTGAATTTTTCTTCCGTTGTTAACGCACGTTGTCGTCGAAAATCGGCTAACCAATACCTCGTATTACGGTAGAGGGTCATAAAACTACGAGTGTTGGTGTATGCAGCATCGCAAAGGTAATATTTATCTATAAACGTTAGTATCAGAACTATTATATAAAATAAACACATAATGTATTTAATAATCAATGTTAAAAAATAAATAAAAACCTGGTGGGGGGGAAGGAAAGTCGGAAGTCTGGTTAAATGCTACTTCTTTTAGAACTCGTGAATCTTGTGCACTGCCCTCCCATCCGGCCCATACGAACGTGAATATCATATCGTTAGTATCAGAACTATTATATAAAAAAATACATAATGTATTTAATAATCAGTGTTACAAAATAAATAAAAACCTAGTTGGGGAAGGAAAGTCAGAAATCTGGTTAAATACTACTTCTTTTAGAACTCGTGAATCATGTGCAATGCCCTCCCATCCGGCCCATACGAACGTGAATATCATATCGAAATCACAAATTGCTAGTACATTTCGAAAGCATTCACCTTTTCCTCTTCCCCTATAACGAGTCTGTTGATCAGCGGGCACAATTGCATGTATAAGAATTCCATCTAATGCGCCTATTGCTCTAGGAAATATTTGTTTTAGCTTTCTATGTCGTTCGGATGTATTGGCGTTTGCATTAGAAGATGTTGGAACTATAAGTTCTCTTGCGAAATTCATCACTGCATTTAAGATCTCATGAAAACATCTATGAATCGTTTCAGTCGAGTGTTGAAACCTTCGTCTAACCATTCGAAAACGTTCATTATGTCCTATGACCATAAAAAACATAGCCAACTTTTCTTCAAAGCTTATTGTCCTACTACTTTGCAACCAATTTTTTTTTATTTAAAATGGTTGCACACTAGTACAAATGCATCACGTGAAAGACACATCATCTCAATTGCTTGTGTAAGAGTTCCATCTAACGCACCTATTGCTCTATGAAATATTTGTTTTAGCTTTCTATGTCGTTTGGATGTATTGGCGTTTGCATTAGAAAATGTTGGAACTATAAGTTCTCTTGCGAAATTCATCATTGCATTTAAGACCTCATGAAAACATCTATGAATCGTTTCAGTCGAGTGTTGAAACCTTCGTTTAACCATTCGAAAACGTTCATTATGTCCTATGACCATAAAAAACATAGCCAACTTTTCTTCAAAGCTTATTGTCCTACTACTTTGCAACCAATTTTTTTTGTTTAAAATGGTTGAACAATAGTACAAATGCATCACGTGAAAGACACATCATCTCATAACATTGTGTAGAAGATCCATGCAACAATTCTTGTGTGTATGCATGACCGGTCAATGCCGAATTCAGATCTCTTATCCTTCCATTCCTGTTTGAGCATAACGATACCAAATGGCAGCAAAGGACCATGAAAAATAAAATATCATCATCCGCATCTATACGAAACCTGTCATAAAAATTCAAACAAACATAATAAATAATCTTAACATAATACACGAAATCCACAACAATAATTTTAATAAAATCCATGAAATCCATAACAATAGTTTCAACAAAATCCACAAAATCCAAAACAATAGTTTCAACAAAATCCACAATATCCATAACAATAGTTTCAACAATCTTATCCAAAAAACATCCATGATAATAAGTTCAACAAAATCCTATTAGAACAACCCGTACATCGCCCCCGCGTTTTTAACCCGTAGCTCGCAACACTGCGGCTTGAGTAGTAACCACACTTTCCTAATATCGGCACTTTCACCAAAAAACAAAAGTGTCGTTTGATGTTTTGCATCTGTTTCTTCCCATCCCATTGTTTACAACTTCTTCATGCATGCATCCATATTGTTAGAGAGTTCATGTTTCTCGATCAAAATCTTTGCTACCTTCGTAAGACAGTATTTAATTTCTAGTAGTGCCGAATCTTCTGTTGCCTTATCTTTTCATTCTCCCCTCTTTTTTAGACCGAATAGTTGACTCGTCACTAACGCCTTGAGCCGGGGACTCCACCTGAGTGCACTCGACATCCTCAATACCATTTAAATTCCACTCAAACACTTCCTCATTAGGGTGAGGAAGTGTAGAAGATGGCCCCCAACTGTCAAACCCATTTGTCGTAGATCCCTCAAACAATTGAATACAAAGCTTGGGGTAAGATAGTGGGGCACTTCGCAAAGCTTCTACGGATTTGTTGGGCTCTGTGAAAAATATTATAGAATACTATAAAATTGTTGAGAGATAATAGTAACTATCGGTTTAAAAAAATACCTTCATCTCAGTTTGCCATTCTTCTTCTGAGAAGTTAAATGTGTTTGTTATGTGATCATAAACATTGCCAGTTTCACACATATAATAAAACCTTTTAGAGTGTGTTTCTATGACCAATATAATTATAAACACAAATTATACTTTGTACATTCTATTTCACAAACTATTTCTAATCATAAGCACCAATATAATCTAAAGACCATGAAACCTCATACAAAATTTCAAATTCTAAACTATAATACTGAAATTGTAATCCTAAAGACCATATAATCCTACCCTTTTTCTATATAATCAACAAACAAACACCTTCTAAACTATAATACTGAAACTGTTGAATAGAACATGAAAAATTAGGGCTAACACCTATAATCATAAGCCACAAATAATCAACAAACAAACACCACAAATAATCAACATGCCTGCAAAGGTGAAGGATAGTGGCAATGTAGAGGAGGTCGGTCATGTGGAGGAGCAGTGGAGGAGGAGGCGGCGCTGTGGAGGAGCAGAGTAGGAGGAGACGACTGTCATGTGGAGGAGCAAAGGAGGAGATGGTGGCGCTGTGGCGGAGCAGTGGAGGAGATGGTGGCGTTGTGGCGGAGCAGTGGAGGGGAGATGACGGCTATGGAGGAGGAGTGGAGGGGAGACGACGGCTATGGAGGATATGGGAGGAGAAAGATGAGAACGTGATGTTGAGGGAGGAGTTGTTACTTTATTAGGGCAAGAGGGCATGTGTGTCAAATGTTTCATTCAATGTTTTATTTTAGCTGAACCATTCTATCTGAATGGAACCATTAAGAGGTGGTGTTTTGGTGAACCAAACACATGTACCTCTGACCGGTTCAGAGGGAACCTCTTAATGGAACCATTCAGATGTAAACAAATAGCCCCTAAGTCTAAATGGTCAAGACCTCTAATCTGAATTTGTTAGACATTTGTCTCTAAACGGTTAAGCATTATATTGGCTCTTAATGGTTCGGACCTCTTACTGATTCAACACTTAATGGTTCAGACCTTTTACTGGTTCATCACTTAACCATTCAGAAGTTTCCAAACAACCCCTAAATTGTTATTTTAGTCCTGAGTTTTGGCCTAAAATGTCAATTTTAGTCCAAATAGTTTTTTTCTTCTCAGGGTCCCCGACATTTTCATTTTTGGTCATTGTCGTCCATTCTGTTAACTCAGTCAAAAAAACTCTTCCATCGTTTACTAAATAGTTTGGTATTCGTTTCACTTTTTTACTTTTTATATAAACAATAGAAATATGATTTTTTATAATTTTTTTATAAAAATATGACTTTCCCATCTTTACACACACACACTCTCTCTCTCTCCCCCTAACACCATCACCTCCACATCCACCAACACCAACCACTGACATCACCCTTTCTATCTTCATCATCAACTCCTTTATCTTCTTTATCCAAACCACCTAAAACCCTAATTTTTCAAACCAACGAACGTCATAGAGGGCAGGAAAACATAGAGGCGGCGACAGTTAGGGTTTTCGAAGGTCGAAGGGTCAGCGATTGTCACTGAGTATCGGAGGGTTGTGGTTGCCACGGCTTGTGTATTTGGGTTCAGATAGAGGTTTTTTGGTGAAGTTGTTGTGGTCAATTGGTGGTTTTAAGGGGTCAAGAACGTTACCGGAAGTTGCAGGTTTTCTAGTTAAAAATGACAGTGCGGTGGCTAGGGTGATGGAGTTGATGAAGAAAGTAAGGTGGTGCAGCGACGATATATCTATAGTGGAGATCCTAAACAAAACAAAGTGTTGCAAGTCTTACTTTTCATCCATTCCCCAATTTGTATATATAAGGGGGTGTTTGGGAGTGCTTATAAAACTCCTTATTGACTTTTTGGAAAAGTCAGTATGGAGTGACTTTTTGGAAAAGCCACTTTTCCCCTCGCATACACCCTCATTGTCAAACATCATTTTGGAGCTTATGACTTTTCAAAAAGCCAATAAGTCAATAAGTTGTTTCAAAATGCTTAGCCAAACATGCCCTAAAAAAGTAAAAGTAGTAATTTGTTCAAAACAGGGAAACTAAACGGATCCTAAATTGGTTCAAGATTAGATCGCTAGACTCATAGGATTGGTGATTTTTCAATAGTCAATATTTCCAATATTATAAAAAGTTTGTCTGGTGGTAGTGGTTATGAAGGGGTAATCTTTTATCTAGTGGTGGGTTGGGTTTTTAAGAATATGATATTTCCCAATATAGGAAAATATAGCAACTGAGTTGGAGCATTGGGATCTCCTTTTATTTTTAGAGAGATAAGGGAGAGAGTGCGGTGGTGGTTATGGTGGGGAATGGTGGTAGTAGTTGTGGTGAGGAATGATGGTGGCGGTGATGGTGGATGAGAGAGAAGAGACATATAGAGTTAGGTTGTTTGATAATTTAAAAAAAAATATATTAGAAAGGTTATCGTACAAGGGGAAAGAAGTGTACGAAGTGTAGGAGTGAAGTTTGACTATTGATTTGCAAGATCAATGTTTGAGATTAAGTGGTCCCAAATATAAAATTTACATAACTGAAAACAAGGGAAACAAGTGGGGAAAAAGGCAAAATAGAAAAATCGAATATTGTTCTCATAAACCCACTTCCCCCTTGATTTTCAAAGGACTATAACTTTTCTATATGTTAATATTTTTTAATAAAAATTACACTGTATTAATGGGCATTTTATTCTCTTTAATTCGAGCAGCCTATTGCTATAGTTTTCTTTAAAAATATTGCATGATTTTGAATACCTATTACGTGATTTTGAATACCCAGTAACTGACTATGTGATTTTGAATACTCACTTAGGGGGTGTTTGTTTTTTGTGAAAAGCTCTTAAGGACCTCTTATGTCTGCCCCAGGCAGACCACGCGCAGACATTTGAGTCTGCAGTGTGTTTGTTGTCACACCCCAACCGATTGCGGAAACATCAGAGTGAGGCAAAATAGATTGCTCATTACTCACAACACTAAATTGCGACAAGTATTTAAATAATGATTTCATTTCATTTCATAACAATTCAAGTACAACATAGAAGGAAATACAAGATTGTTTGTTACAAAATACAATAAATTACAACAAATGTCGAATGTCTAAACTACTAAGCATGAATTCAAGTTTGGTGCGTTTCTAGGCATCCTACTACGTTCCGTGCATCATCATAATCGTCAAAAAAACCTGCAACATGTTTCGAAAGCATAGTTTAATACAAACGTATTGGCGAGTACACTAGTTTTAGACACATGACATAATTATGAAAAGTATTTCTCAAATCCAACATGGCAATTTGGTATACAAGGTTGAACTAGCATGCATAACTAAAAGTCAAACCCAAGTGTCCACAAGAATTATAAGTGTCCCTCGCCACAAAAGTGAACAAGACGGTTTATGTATAAGAATGTTGACTTAACAATACCCCGATGGGCGGCGTGCTACTCCTATAGTGCTATAATTGTGGTGGGCTAGCTAAGTTAATGACAAGTAGCATGTATGAATCTAGCATGAACCTAAGCATAACAAAAGCATGTATAACGGATTGAGAGATTAAAGTAAGTTTTGAATGAATTGTGTATTTGACAAGTTAAACATGTTTCAACCCAAAGTGTGTAAAAATAAAAATGGGTTAAGTGTACTCACAAAATTGCTAAGTCTTCCAATTATCCATGTATTGACGAGTTAACGAGAATAGGAGAGCGAATGTGTTCGGTGTTGAAGTTTAAGGGGTGTTTAGACTCGAAATTAGGAATTTAAAGTACACAAAAGTATGTATATGAGAAAGTAATCATCTAGACTTAAACACTTGTTTTTGACACTATGAATCCCGTATGGGTTAAAGTGATTTCATGGGTTAAGATACCCATTAGAATCATAACGAGAGATTTAAGTCCTAGATAATATAACTTATTACCATGACAGATAATCATTTGATTATTATCAAGGGTTCGGTTATGTATTTATATTTAATATATTTTATATAGTATGTAATAAGTCCAACATATTTATCATGGAATTTCATAGAAGTCATGCATGGAGGTTGGAGGATAACCTTCCTTTAACCTCTTTCGTAGGATTCACCAATTCATAGTTGTCACAAGGACAACTCGGATGGTCATGAATGAATGGAAAGGAAATGTACATACTTCTCAAGGGACAAATCATCAAGTGAGGTGGTGGATTGAAAGTAGGATAGCCAAAGCTTCCATGTAATCACACCCATACCAAGCACAAGTCTTGTTACAAGAACAAGCTTGTATGGTTCAACACTTGTGGGTTAAAAACCCTTACAAAACAGAAAGTTTAGAGGCAATAAACACCTCCGAATTTGTGTGAAACAACCTTGGTTAGCCTCACTAATCATGGACTTGATTAATGGCATAAGAACACAAGTTTGCATGAGGAAAACACAAGTTTAAAGAAAGTTTATAAAGATTTTTTCCAAAACAGAAAGTTTGGACCTCAAAATGGTGATGTTCCACCTTGGTTTTCCATGGAAGACCTGTGGAAACACTTCTAGAGGTGTTCCAAACTTTGTAGAGGAAGAAGTGAAGAAAATAGAAGAAAGGTGAGTATGAACTCACTTTTGTGACTTGTATAAATCTGCCTTGAATATGATTATAATCTGAGAATAAGCTGCTAATTGAGAGTGTTTTGAGTGAGATTCAAGTGTTTGTAAAGTGGAAAATGAGTGGGAATGAGGTGGGTTTTATAGTTTAGGTTTAGGGTGAGTTAGGTGAGTGATTAAATGCAAGAAACACACCAAAGAAACACAAAGTTGGCCAATCCAAGACCTGGTTGAAACTTTCTTCAGATTAGGAGGGGTCGCGGGGCGTGACCGTGAACAAGCATCCCTATCGCGCAGCGCGACGGGTCAAATCTCCGGAATTAAGTTTCTTTTTTGGCAAATTTGATCCCTTATGTTTGTAGTTGATATGTTTTAATGTGTTTTAGGGTAATTTATGTATAAAAACATAAGATAAGGTGGTTTTATGTAATTTTAACATATGAACAAGCATAGATAAGCAATAGAAAAGTATTTGTAGGTGTTCGACGATGTACAAGCATAAGTGAATAACGTATAAGTCGAGTACTTAAGTCATGGATTTGCAAGTTAATTACACGTTCACATGAATCACGAATAAGGCGTCTAACGTATAACGAATTAAAACGTATAAGTGTAACGAGTAAGTAAGGTCTAATTTGGAATAAAACAATGGATATTATTACGATAAAAGTCTCGGATTTACAACGATAAAATGAAATACGATCACAAGAGGAACAAGCTTCCAAAATTAGAAAACCAGTCAAGCTTTCTAATTAAGGAAAGTCAAGAAAAAGTGGAGCGTTACAGTCTCCCCTCCTTTAGGAAATTTCGTCCCGAAATTTATTCAAGAGGAAGACCTTGGAGAAAAAGCATTTTGGCTAAGCAATTGACTAAAATCGAGGGTTGGGGATTCGATACGTGTTGAAATGTACAAAACCATTGAGAAATGAAAGGATAGGTTTGTAAAAAGTGTTTGTTCGAAATAAGTTTTGAGGCATTACCCATAAGTTAAACGTGATGCGTGTGTATAGGAAAAGTGAGCTTAAACAAGTTTGAATAACTCAAATGGAGAGGTATTTTAAAATAAGCTACCTAAGAAAGAAAGCTTTCATATAAAACGGTACGTATTTTGAGGAAAAGTGTGGTCACACGGTAGTTTGCATGAAAAATTTTATTGGCTTTAAGGGTATCATTAAATCACATGTTTGTAGAAAATTGTTTATTAGCGAGGAAAGAGAAAGTTAAGTATTTTAATAAAACGGTTTTGGAGGTAACGGCAAACTAAGTGTGATTGTGCATAAATAAAGGATAGAAGATAGTTTTGAAAGCAAAAATATTTTAGGGTTCGAACGTTTAAACCGACTGATTGTAAACGAGGTTTGTATAAAAGCCGAAGAATAACCGGGAACAACGGAATTATAAGAGTGAATGAATGATCTAGTAGAGGAATGCAAGGATAGAAATGTTATGTGTGTTGGATATAAAACGAATACGAGGCGTTAAGAATGAGGTTTCGTCATGGATAATCGGATATCGCGTGTTTAGAAATGCATTTGTGAGTTGTTAAAGTTTCTGTATCGGGTCTAAATAGGGTCTGCAAAACCCCGAATTTCTCATGGCATGTTTTACGAAAGTTTGGTAGCATGGTGAAAACACTTATATATAGGAAGTACCAGCGGCGTATCCACCATGTTTTAACCATGTTATGTCTGTTTCATTATTCGGTGTCATGTTACGTTTCGTGTCTTATCATACACAGTAGTACACTCTATGGTTTTCATGCGCCTATCACTATAATCCCGTGTGCACCCGCGATTATATTGATCGTCGTATGATCCACATAGTTTGTACTAGTTGTGTATGAATCAGGGTATTCATTATATTTGAAATTAAAAATGAGTACGTGTAAGAGTGTAGTATGCATGTATGTTTACGTTTAAGTATGTATGAGACCAATGCTATCGAACCCCTCGGGTTATGCTCACGTATAGGTATGAATGTATGAATATGAGTATGAATACAAGTATGTGTATGAGTATCAGTATGAGTATGAGTATAAGTATAAGTATAAATTTAAGTATAAGTATGAGTAGGAGTATGCATATAAGTATGAGCAGAAGTATAAGCATGTATGGTGATGATTGCGTATATAGTATAATTTGAATTCAACGAATTTTAGGCATACAAAAGATCGAGGAGTGTTGAGTATGTAAAATGAGCGATATGTGTGAGTCTGTCTTGAAACATCGACTAAAACGTGTATGATGATACGCATGTATAGTTGTTTGAATAAAACGTTGTGGTTATTGAATCAAAATAGTTTGAGTTTGACTTGAAATGTAGGATCGAGTTTGTGAATACCAAAAGAATATAAGGTATCTATTGGTATGCGAGATGTATTTTGTAAAAGAGAAAGGAAATGCTACTCTTGTTTCAAAAGAATTTACGTAAGTCGAAGATTGTCGGTTCTCATGAAGTCTCCTTGCCCACGTGTTTTGAAATTGAAATTGTGTATTGAGCGGTGTATGAAAAAGGTTTTTCTTTCGTTTTTTTTTAAAACGACAAGTTTTCTTTATTAAAGTATTTCGTATCACAATATGAAGAGTTGTATTTTAGAGTCGTTTGCGAAAGCTTTGGTCCTAGAAAAGGATTTTAGCAAACTTGAACTTAGTGACTTTGGGTGGGTTTGAAAGGGTTTTAGCAAAATGAACTTATAACATCTACAAGGTTCTATAAGCGTGTGAGAAAAGTTGGTTGGGTTTTTGATTGAGAATAAATGTCTCTAGTATAAAGTTGTAATGTGAGCGTGTTTAGCGATTAAGTCGAGTACGAAATTTGTGGGCAAGAGGTTCATTAGGCCTATTAAGTTGATGGGTAGCATTTCATGAAGTTTTGAAAATCGGGTAATAAAACGTTTAAGGTATGATTAGGAATTTTGCATATGGGATTTATGTAAAATAGGTTGTAGGGTAAGGAATACGTTTGGTAAAACAATGAATTTTGAAATTTTGCATAAGTAGGAATTTGACAAAATGATAAACGATTTAAGTATAAAAATTGATCGTGGGGTTTGTATAATAAAGTTTCCAAGAAGTTTGGTAAAGATCACCGAGGTAAGGGAATCACCCTCGTCCCGTTGGTGAGGTCGTTTTTGAGAAGGGAAAGAGCGGAGCGAATCATCAAGGTAAGGAAATCACTCCTATCTTTGTGATATGTCTCCTTTTTAGGTTATGTGAAATGTAAATCTAGTTGAGGACGTTCTTGAAATCATGCATGTGAATAACGTATAATTGTATGAAAAGGTTTAGCGAGATGTGTGTGTAAAGATCTTGAAAATAATTTGAAGAAGAGGTAGTATCGTGTTAAACATAAGATTAAAAGTAGTATAATCGACGTTTGTTTAAAACTTGGATTGTTCCAAAACGGAACTTGGACTAAACCAAAGTGGTCGAAAGTTCTCTTGAATTTGAGAAGCATGCTTTTACCTAATAGGTGGAATACTCTTGCCAAAATATTCGGTTAACGGTATTCACAATTCCGGTTACTACATGTTCCAAATTAATCGAAAATTCGAGACTTGGCTGGATTTTGAAAATCAAGGAGTGGGACTAGTTGACAAGATGCGGGTTTCACCCCTAACTTAACAACATCGTACCCTATGTGTGGTTAGTACTCGTCGGGTCGAGAAAGTTAATTCCGACACGTTGATGAGGTTCCACTAGATTTGAAATGGAAATTCTCTATAAAGGTGAGGATTTCACTCCTAACTTGATGGCGAATTTTGTGTAAAAAGAATAAGTGGATTAAGAGTCGTTCACCAAATTGTGGGTTTCACGCCTATTTTGGTGAAGTCGTCTCGTTTGTATAGTGTGAGTGTTTGGAGTTTAGCATAATGAGGTAAATTGCCTTAGGAAAGGCGTGTGTTTGAAATAGTAAAACAAGTATAAGTACATAAAGCATTTCAAGAATTTTCATATAAAAGACGTTTCAAGAAATTAGCGTATGAATCAAGTATGGTCAAGTATGGTGCTTAACTATAGACTAGGTCAAAAGCATAGCAATTTTCCTAATTCCCAATAGTTATGGCTCTGATACCAATCTGTCACACCCCAACCGATGGCGGAAACATCGGAGTGAGACAAAATAGATTACTCATTACTCATAACACTAAATTGCGACGAGTATTTAAATAATAATTTCATTTCATTTCATAACAATTCAAGTACAACATAGAAAGCAAATACAACATTGTTTGTTACAAAATACAATAAATTACAACAAATATCGAATGTCTAAACTACTAAGCATAAATTCAAGTTTGGTGCGTTTCTAGGCATCCTACTACGTTCCGTGCATCATCATAATCGTCAAAAACCCTGCAACATGTTTTAAAAGCATAGTTCAATACAAACGTTGTAACATCCCAATCGCGTAATACAACAACACGAGGTGGAAATATCGGGGAGTCACGTTACAAATTGCTCACAACTACTGGTACTAAATTGTTTCATTATTGTTATCATTGTTTTACAAATAAAGAATACATGTAAATGTCTTTTGATTTAAGAAGTCTAAGGCCCGAATGCAGTCCTATGCGTTGCATGCTTGAATAGTCGAAAACCTGAAACATATGTGAAAAACAGTCAGCATAAAAATGCCGGCGAATACATAGGTTTTGTTAGCCAAATAAATGGCAAAAGTTTGATATTGCAATACTTTGACAACTACGAGAGTTGTTGATTGAAAATAAATATTGAAGCCAATGAATGGCAAAAGTTTAGTATTGCAATACATAATCTTGATTATGAAAACTCGTGGCAAAAAGTATTGTATATGGCAATATGATTATTACTAAGTAATTTTCATGCCATTGAAATCGTACATTTGTATCTCGTAGAAATCATCGTAAAACTCGTTAATGTGTTATTAGAAATCCAATCAAGGATTAGTAATAACTGTTTTGAAATCTGTCAAAACTTGTGTGAGTATTACGTAAATCAAGTCAATGATTTAAAATAATACTTTGGACATCCTTCTAAGAATCTAACATATGAAGATATGGAAGATTCTACAAGGATTTGGATAATCGAACATTGAATCAATCGTACACAAAATCCTAAAGTGATTCGGATAACGCTACAAGAGTAATAAAATAAGAACACTTATAATAGGAAGTACCAGCGGCGTATCCACCATGTTCTTATTTTATTACACCCGTTTCGTTATCTAAATCACAACTACCACATAAACACATAAATCGTCAACTTGTCACCAACTTGTAAACACGCATTAAAGTACACAATGAATCCAAACAAGGACTACAATATTAGTACTCTAAACATCCCATATATGTCTAGCTATGAAGATAGATAGATAGATACTACAGGGACCAGGTTCTTGTCACATTGTCTTGTCACATACGCATTAAATTACACAATGAATCCAAGGGACTATAACCATCGTGATTACGCTCAACGAACTTTGTCTTGACCAATTCATGGTCAAAGCTGAAAGTCAAACACTGTTTGACTTTCTTGCTTGATTTAACTAAACAAGCATGAAAGAATACTTATAATGGTCCAATGCTTGAAGAGAGGACAAAGAATGCTCAGGTAGGTGGCCTTCAACAAGGTGATTGCCTCCACTTAGAGCAGATTAGAGAAGAAAAGCAAATGAACAAGGAACAATGGAAAAACCCCTTGCTATTTATAGGAAATCAAGTGCCTTTAGGATCATGACAAGTGTTTTTGAATGGATCAAAGCATGATCAACACCCTACACATGTTATACACTGATTTGGCAACTTGGGGAACACATAAACCAGCTCATGGTATGCAAAAACTATGGTTAAAAACCAATTCAGCAGCTAATTTGAAGGATTCAATGAATCTGCCCAGCTCCAGCTCTCGCGGTCCACGAAGGATACAACAAAAGTCTTCGCTGGCCGCCAGGGAGTGCAGGTCAGAACTTTCAAACTTGTCAAAACAGGTCCCTGCAGCTCCGAAACTTGTTTTTTCGACGCGTTTAACCCCCGTTAACCCAATTTCAAGGCTCTACAAGGTTTTTAAAATATAGGGGACTTGAAATATGCTTGAAAATATCCCGGATGTTGGTTCGTTTGGCCGTACGATCGCGTTGTTCGGTTAATTACGACGTAACTCAAACGGACGCGAAAACGATCCAAATTACGCGACGAATGGTATTTTTGCTTTCCAATTACTAAGATAAAATATTTTAATGATTACAAAAATTTTTGGATGTCCGGATATGGTCAGAACGTAAGATATGCGCGTAAATGCAAACTTATGCACTTTTTGACGCTTTTAGTCCCTATTGATGAAATAAGCGCATTTTCGCATACCGAACCCTTCAAAGCTCATTTCTAAGCTATGTAAAGGATATTTAGGGTATGTTTAGCTTATGATCTTGTTCTGGAGTGTGCATTGCTATAAAATCTGTCACACCCCGACCACGTAGAACATACAAAACGTGGCGGAAACGTCGGGGAGTGTTGTAACAGAATTAATGTTTCACAACCATGGAGATTAAAGTTCGTTTTATTAACCAACCATCCAAGTTTACATTGTTTTAAGCAAGAAACCAAGAGTACATAACATAAATTAACTAGTTATTGTCACGTTTTAAGTCACTAAGGCACAGGTCTGCCTAAGTATGTCTTGATAAGTCCTATGCATCATCTCCTGAAAACACATGTGAAAATAGGTACGTCAGCATAAAAATGCCTGTGAGATACATAGGTTTTGTGAAAATAAGATTCATGACTTATGTTTGAGAAAATGTTTAGTCATGAACCTTGTAATTTGCTTTGTCTTGTAAATCATTTGAAAAACGATAAGATCAGATGATATGTATAAATAAATGTCAGGTTAAATGAATAACCATGTAAAATGTGTTTGTGTAAAATAAGTTGTTGTAAATCAATGTCTTGTAAAAAGTATGTTACTTGTATAAAATGTTCTATGTCTCAAACCGAAATGATTCAAATAACGGTACGATATGTAATACCATACAAGCACTTATATATAGGAAGTACCAGCGGCGTATCCACCATGCTTGTATCATATTACACACGCATCGTTACTTAATCACTTAATCAAACCAAACCACCAAAGTAATGTTTAACAATTGTAGAAATGTTTATGTAAAGTCAATTGTCTATTGTCAAATGTAAAACATGTCAACAGATACAAATGGTTCACATGGTTCACAGATACAAACGGTTCACCGATACACACGGTTCACAGATACAAACGGTTCACAGATACACACGGTTCACAGATACAAACGGTTCACATAGTCATATGATTTCAACGGTTCAAAATGTAGTATAATGTGTTCATATGCTGGATGAGCATATGCAACAGAAATGCAATGTAAAACAATGTACTAAGTATGCACATAGTGGACATACATAGCATGAAATGTAATGTAAAACGATGTACTAAGTACGCACACAATGGGCATACATAGCATGAAATGTAATGTAAAACAATGTACTAAGTAATGCACACAATGGGCACACCTAGCATGAAATGTAATGTAAAACAATGTACTAAGTAATGCACACAATGGGCACACCTAGCATAAGATGCAATGAAATCATGTACTATAATGTACTAACGAACATAGCATGTATATGATGTGAAAACAGGAAAGCATGAAAGTAACAAGTAGGCACATGTGTTCCACCCCAAAACAGTTTGGAAAACAGTAAAAGAGGGGTCTATGTACTCACTTGAGCTTGCTCAGAAGTCCTAAGATAACCACCAAGCAATGCTAGAGATCACGGAATATCAAACGGCACCTAATATAGGTAACTACATTAATAATCATCATCATCATCATCATCATACTCAGTATATCCCACCAATAGCAAAGCTAAGGTAGGGTCTGAGGAGGGTGAGATGTAGACAGCCTTACCTCTACCCCGTAGGAATAGAGAGGCTGCTTCCAAGGTAACTACATTAATAAACCGGACCTAAATCGGAAGATCGGATAGGATGAGGGCTCGTAAACCATATGAGTATGGGAACTCATGTAGTATGGTTTAATAAAGCCTTCATACTAAATGAAACCTAACCTAAGTGCTTGTGACCCATTACGACCCGTTTAAGTAGCTTATGCTACTTTAACGCGTCGTTTGCGTAGAACGCGTTCGGGCCGCCTAACTAGTCCTATGACAAGTAATATATGCCTTAACATGTCTAATATGGTTGTCAAATCAGTTTAGATGTCAAAAGTTATGTTACATATGTTTAAAATGAATTTTGGCATCAAAGGGGTATTTTGGTAATTTACCTAAGGCATATAAACTACCTATCATACAACTACTTAAACGAAGCGACCATAAGGTATAACCTCATAAGGTTATTCCCTATATACTATGGTCACCTAATGTGTTTGGTCGGATCCTAATGATCGACCAAACGGGTCGGGTTCGAAAGTATAAGCGATTGTTTAGATCGCTTACCTTACGACCCTATATAAGCACTAAACTAAAAGTGACGAGTTAAGCATGTTAAAACATGCTTAACTAAGTTTAGAAAAATAGGTTTGGTATCACAACAAACGGTTGTGATACCTAAGAGTAGTTTGGTTACAAAATACGCAAGAATACGTATTCTGCCCGAAACTACGGCTCGTCACTGAGCCTAGATAACGTGGTAATCAGTAGGTATAGTCACTAGGGACTATAACCATCGTGATCACGCTCACGTTATGAAGTTCAAACGAACTTCGCATCGACCATAAATTGGTCAATGCAGAAAGTCAAACAAAGTTTGACTTTCGGACCCGAAAAGCAATAAAAGAACGAAAGAATACTTACGAAGGGTCCCCGAATGCTAATCTAGATCAAAATAGCTCAGGTATGAAACAAAGGTTTCAACTTAGAGCACAAATGATCAGATTCTAGTGATTTTTGAAGTTAAGTGGGTTGGGTATTTATAGGAATACCCGAACCGTTAAGATCGTTTGTCGAATATCGTGCCTTAATCATATCCGTACAAGTGTCGGAAAGTTGTGGTGCCTAAAAATGGTTCTTATCAGCTGATTAGGCAAGTGGTAAATGTGTGGGTGAGGATTAAACAGCTGCAAATTGCTGACTGTTTAATCTAATCTGTTCTGGGGACTGCTTTACGGACCTCAAAGCTGCCAATGTTGAGGTCCGTAAGGTAACAACTTTGGCAGATTTACAGTTTTGGTCCCTGCAGCCCCTAAACTTGGTTTTCGATGCATTTTTGACACGTTTAAGCCCCGTTAACCCCATTTCAAAGCTCTAAAATGAAGTTAAAGTATAGGGAACTTAATTTGTGCTAAAAAAATATCTCGGATGTCGGTTCGTTTGGCCGTACGATTGCGATGTTCGGTTAATTACGACGGAATGCGCATAAGCGCGAAAAACGATCCAAATGACGTGACGAATGGATTTTTCTTATGCCAAACACTAAAATAAAATATTTTAGTGCTTACATAAATTTTTGGATGTCCGGATGTATTCAGAACGTAAGTTACGCGTAAAAATGCAAACTTGTGCACTTTTTGACGCTTTTAGTCCCTAAATGACACAAAAGTTTATTTTAGCATACCGAACACCTCAAAGCCTATTTCTAAGCTATGTAAAGGATATTTATGGTATGTTTAACTTATGGTCATGTCCCGGAAGGTCTGTTACAGTTCAAATTGGCATACTTTCGCAGTTTGTCAAATTTAGTCCCTGTAAGCGAATAAACTTTGATTTCACTACACCAAACCTTCCAAAACTTATATCTAAGTTATGTAAAGGTTATTCAAGGTATGTTAATCCTATTTCACTATTCCGGAGTGTTTGTTGCATTAAACTGGTTATATTTACGCATCATTGCGCGTATAACCTTCCAGAAAGCGATTTAGAGCTTGAAATCGAACAAGAGTTGATATGTGCAAAAGATACACATATTTATACAAGTCCAAAGTATGAAATACAATATTTCATTGGTTTGGCATTTGTTTGATGGTTGAAATGACACAGGTGTTACAGTCTCCCCTACTTTAGGAAATTTCGTCCCGAAATTAAATCGTAGGAGTCTATTTGTGACTTTGTGTCAGATAACCACCAGAGATATGTAAAGCATAATCCTGTCATTTCCTTAACGGACATTCTTCAGAACGAAAATGAACAAACGGAGTCATTTTCCTCAACGAGTGCTCTTCAGAAGCGGACATGAAGGAATAAACAAACGGGGATTCATTTCCTTAACGGAAAATCTTCAGAAACGAAAATGAACAAACGGAGTCATTTTCAACAGATGCTTCCTCAGAAACGGAAATGAAAATGATAGACAAACGGATATTCATTTCCTCAACGGACAAATCTTCAGAAACGAAAATGAACAAACGGAGTCATTTTCAACGGTTGCTTCCTCAGAAACGGAAATGAAAATGATAGACAAACGGATATTCATTTCCTCAACGGACAAATCTTCAGAAACGAAAATGAACAAACAGAGTCATTTTCAACGGTTGCTTCCTCAGAACGGAAATGAAACTGATAGACAAACGGATATTCATTTCCTCAACGGACAAATCTTCAGAAACGAAAATGAACAAACAGAGTCATTTTCAACGGTTGCTTCCTCAGAAACGGAAATGAAAATTGATAGACAAACGGATATTCATTTCCTCAACGGATAATCTTCAGAAACGAAAATGAACTAACGGAGTCATTTTCAACGGTTGTTTCCTCAGGTTCGGAAATGAAGGATTAAATAACGGATATTCATTTCCTCAACGGATAATCTTCAGAAACGAAAATGAACTAACGGAGTCATTTTCAACGGTTGTTTCCTCAGGTTCGGAAATGAAGGATTAAATAAACGGATATTCATTTCCTCAACGGACAATTCTTCAGAAACGAAAATGAACAAACGGAGTCATTTTCAACGGTTGCTTCCTCAGAAACGGAAATGAAAATGATAGACAAACGGATATTCATGTCCTCAATGGATAATCTTCAGAAACGAAAATGAACTAACGGAGTCATTTTCAACGGTTGTTTCCTCAGGTTCGGAAATGAAGGATTAAATAACGGATATTCATTTCCTCAACGGATAATCTTCAGAAACGAAAATGAACTAACGGAGTCATTTTCAACGGTTGTTTCCTCAGGTTCGGAAATGAAGGATTAAATAAACGGATATTCATTTCCCTCGACGGATACTCTTCAGAACGAAAATGCACAAACGGAGTCATTTTCCTCAACGGGTATTCTTCAGAATTGGAAATGAAGGATAACCGGATATTCATTTCCTCAACGGATATTCTTCAGAAGTGAAAAATGAATAGCTAGTTCATTTTTCCTCAACGGATACTTCATCAGAATTGGAAATGAATAGGGTTAACTTCTAGGTACATGACAAAGCTCGCTGTGGTTTCTGTGCACTAAATTCCATAATTATGTATGCATCCATAATTACGTAATTCCTTGCATAGTCCGCACAGTTTGTCTTGTAATGTTCATAAGCACATAATCACATAGTTGTTTAATTGTTATTACCTTGTTATTGATTGCTATTAACTTGGCACCTCGTACTTCGTTTCTCTTGGAAGAAACGGGTACTTAGGATTTTTGTGAAAAACGCAAAAGATCATACAATGGAAGAAATTTGGGAGTAGTCTGTTTTTTTCAAGGAATGCGGTTCCTTGATTGTCGGTATTGTAGGGGATATGTTGTTTATACATACAATCACATAAATACATTGCAATGTAAATAAAAGATTTATTTATAAACAACGATAACAACTGTTTCTTGGATCTCGACAACAAAAGAAAATAATACATAAGACGTGATTATTTCTAAACGATGTTGTCTTCTGGTTGATCATATGCTCATCCCTGCGCTGGATTTGCATTAGCAAGCCTTGGGCAATTCCTACGAAAATGGCCCATCTCGCCACAGTTGTAGCAAGATCCCGGTGGAAAACGAGCTTGAGTAGGATTGTTGCCAGCTTGATTTGGTGCAGCTGCGGTTGGGCAAACCCTAGCTGTATGACCTATAAGTCTGCAAACTTGGCATGTGCGGCACTTCACCCCAGCATGATGATGTAGGCCACATTGGTTGCACAAAGGTGCAGTTCCATTGTAGGGTTTCCTGGCAGGGGGTTGAGCTGGTTGGTTGAGGACGGCTTGATCATTGTGAGCGACCACAGCGTAGTTCTGAGAAGCCTTTCGCTTCTTTGACCTCATAGGGGATCCAGTCTGTTCATCCATGATCTTTGATTCCTCGATTGATTTCGATCCTTCGACCGGCTTCTTGTCACCTTTTCGGAAAAGTTTACCTTTCCTGATCTTTGATTCAGTCAAGGTTGCAGATAGCTCAATGGCCTGTCTAACTGTAGTAGGGTTGCTACCAGTCAAAATGTCTTGTATTGAATCAGGGAGGCCATCAATGTACTTTTCGATTGCCTTATCCAAAGGCGTGACCATGTTTGGGCATAACAGACTTAACTCCTCATAACGGTCCGTGTAGGCTCGATGCTCACCGCTGTCTTGCTCAAGATTGTCGAATTCCCTTTCCAAAGCCCTGATCTCGTGTCGAGGACAGAATTCCTTCATCATAAGGGCCCTAAGTTCAGCCCATGTCTGTGCTAGTGCAACTTCTGCACCACGATCTCTCATAACACCGTTCCACCACGTAAGGGCTCTCTTCTGGAACACACTCGAAGCAAACTCGACCTTGCGATTGTCAGGACACTGCACGTGGCGGAAAGTATTCTCAATGCTCTCGAACCATTGAAGAAGCCCAGTCGCTCCCTCAGAACCACTAAACTTGAGTGGTTTCGCCGAGTTAAAACTCTTGAAATTGCATGGACCATTGTTGTTGTTGTTGGCTTGATTCCATTGAGCGAAGAGGTTTGGGAATTGAGCAGCCATTTGCTGCGCAATGATTTCTGCCAATTCGGCAGTCTCTATCTGGCTTTCGCGTCGAGGAGGCATTCTAAAAGAGGAAACATGAAAAGAAACGAGTGAGAGAGTTAGACGAAACGAATGAGGTGAAACAAATCTGATGAACGCAAGGATAGTGGTCATTTGTTTGTTACTACAAAGCAACAAACGACCTCGGTGATTAATCAAAGTAAATAGGTCAAAAATAATGTATCGCGAAGACATGCTCGCCTATAAGTGAACACTCATCCCAAGAATTCCCAGGTAAGCACAACTGGTCTCGCGTCTGATGAGATGTATACGAAGTGCTTGCCTAGACAGAAAACCCAGAATACAGGCATTCACCCTTCCAGTTTGCACGTGTTCACATTATTTAAAACCCAAAACCTTGACGAGATTTTGAAAATTTAAAGGGTTCAACACCATATAACAGAGGGTTCAAAACCTTGTAATAAATCATCCTTGAACAGATGATTAGTTTTCAAAGCGGTTTTGAAATTTATGTTCTTGTTGTGGTAGTCGCCTAAGGATAGGTGACGGTATTGTTTTATGACTAAACGCAAGTAAACTCGCGTTAGGGTCCTAAGAAGGTTATAGACTAGGTCAAAGCATTACTAATAACCTAATTCCCTATAACCATTGGCTCTGATACCATCTTTTCTGTCACACCCCGACCACGTAGAACATACAAAACGTGGCGGAAACGTCGGGGAGTGTTGTAACAGAATTAATGTTTCACAACCATGGAGATTAAAGTTCGTTTTATTAACCAACCATCCAAGTTTACATTGTTTTAAGCAAGAAACCAAGAGTACATAACATAAATTAACTAGTTCTTGTCTCGTTTTAAGTCACTAAGGCACAGGTCCGCCTAAGTATGTCTTGATAAGTCCTATGCATCATCTCCTGAAAACACATGTGAAAATAGGTACGTCAGCATAAAAATGCCTGTGAGATACATAGGTTTTGTGAAAATAAGATTCATGACTTATGTTTGAGAAAATGTTTAGTCATGAACCTTGTAATTTGCTTTGTCTTGTAAATCATTTGAAAAACGATAAGATCAGATGATATGTATAAATAAATGTCAGGTTAAATGAATAACCATGTAAAATGTGTTTGTGTAAAATAAGTTGTTGTAAATCAATGTCTTGTAAAAAGTATGTTACTTGTATAAAATGTTCTATGTCTCAAACCGAAATGATTCAAATAACGGTACGATATGTAATACCATACAAGCACTTATATATAGGAAGTACCAGCGGCGTATCCACCATGCTTGTATCATATTACACACGCATCGTTACTTAATCACTTAATCAAACCAAACCACCAAAGTAATGTTTAACAATTGTAGAAATGTTTATGTAAAGTCAATTGTCTATTGTCAAATGTAAAACATGTCAACAGATACAAATGGTTCACATGGTTCACAGATACAAACGGTTCACCGATACACACGGTTCACAGATACAAACGGTTCACAGATACACACGGTTCACAGATACAAACGGTTCACATAGTCATATGATTTCAACGGTTCAAAATGTAGTATAATGTGTTCATATGCTGGATGAGCATATGCAACAGAAATGCAATGTAAAACAATGTACTAAGTATGCACATAGTGGACATACATAGCATGAAATGTAATGTAAAACGATGTACTAAGTACGCACACAATGGGCATACATAGCATGAAATGTAATGTAAAACAATGTACTAAGTAATGCACACAATGGGCACACCTAGCATGAAATGTAATGTAAAACAATGTACTAAGTAATGCACACAATGGGCACACCTAGCATAAGATGCAATGAAATCATGTACTATAATGTACTAACGAACATAGCATGTATATGATGTGAAAACAGGAAAGCATGAAAGTAACAAGTAGGCACATGTGTTCCACCCCAAAACAGTTTGGAAAACAGTAAAAGAGGGGTCTATGTACTCACTTGAGCTTGCTCAGAAGTCCTAAGATAACCACCAAGCAATGCTAGAGATCACGGAATATCAAACGGCACCTAATATAGGTAACTACATTAATAATCATCATCATCATCATCATCATACTCAGTATATCCCACCAATAGCAAAGCTAAGGTAGGGTCTGAGGAGGGTGAGATGTAGACAGCCTTACCTCTACCCCGTAGGAATAGAGAGGCTGCTTCCAAGGTAACTACATTAATAAACCGGACCTAAATCGGAAGATCGGATAGGATGAGGGCTCGTAAACCATATGAGTATGGGAACTCATGTAGTATGGTTTAATAAAGCCTTCATACTAAATGAAACCTAACCTAAGTGCTTGTGACCCATTACGACCCGTTTAAGTAGCTTATGCTACTTTAACGCGTCGTTTGCGTAGAACGCGTTCGGGCCGCCTAACTAGTCCTATGACAAGTAATATATGCCTTAACATGTCTAATATGGTTGTCAAATCAGTTTAGATGTCAAAAGTTATGTTACATATGTTTAAAATGAATTTTGGCATCAAAGGGGTATTTTGGTAATTTACCTAAGGCATATAAACTACCTATCATACAACTACTTAAACGAAGCGACCATAAGGTATAACCTCATAAGGTTATTCCCTATATACTATGGTCACCTAATGTGTTTGGTCGGATCCTAATGATCGACCAAACGGGTCGGGTTCGAAAGTATAAGCGATTGTTTAGATCGCTTACCTTACGACCCTATATAAGCACTAAACTAAAAGTGACGAGTTAAGCATGTTAAAACATGCTTAACTAAGTTTAGAAAAATAGGTTTGGTATCACAACAAACGGTTGTGATACCTAAGAGTAGTTTGGTTACAAAATACGCAAGAATACGTATTCTGCCCGAAACTACGGCTCGTCACTGAGCCTAGATAACGTGGTAATCAGTAGGTATAGTCACTAGGGACTATAACCATCGTGATCACGCTCACGTTATGAAGTTCAAACGAACTTCGCATCGACCATAAATTGGTCAATGCAGAAAGTCAAACAAAGTTTGACTTTCGGACCCGAAAAGCAATAAAAGAACGAAAGAATACTTACGAAGGGTCCCCGAATGCTAATCTAGATCAAAATAGCTCAGGTATGAAACAAAGGTTTCAACTTAGAGCACAAATGATCAGATTCTAGTGATTTTTGAAGTTAAGTGGGTTGGGTATTTATAGGAATACCCGAACCGTTAAGATCGTTTGTCGAATATCGTGCCTTAATCATATCCGTACAAGTGTCGGAAAGTTGTGGTGCCTAAAAATGGTTCTTATCAGCTGATTAGGCAAGTGGTAAATGTGTGGGTGAGGATTAAACAGCTGCAAATTGCTGACTGTTTAATCTAATCTGTTCTGGGGACTGCTTTACGGACCTCAAAGCTGCCAATGTTGAGGTCCGTAAGGTAACAACTTTGGCAGATTTACAGTTTTGGTCCCTGCAGCCCCTAAACTTGGTTTTCGATGCATTTTTGACACGTTTAAGCCCCGTTAACCCCATTTCAAAGCTCTAAAATGAAGTTAAAGTATAGGGAACTTAATTTGTGCTAAAAAAATATCTCGGATGTCGGTTCGTTTGGCCGTACGATTGCGATGTTCGGTTAATTACGACGGAATGCGCATAAGCGCGAAAAACGATCCAAATGACGTGACGAATGGATTTTTCTTATGCCAAACACTAAAATAAAATATTTTAGTGCTTACATAAATTTTTGGATGTCCGGATGTATTCAGAACGTAAGTTACGCGTAAAAATGCAAACTTGTGCACTTTTTGACGCTTTTAGTCCCTAAATGACACAAAAGTTTATTTTAGCATACCGAACACCTCAAAGCCTATTTCTAAGCTATGTAAAGGATATTTATGGTATGTTTAACTTATGGTCATGTCCCGGAAGGTCTGTTACAGTTCAAATTGGCATACTTTCACAGTTTGTCAAATTTAGTCCCTGTAAGCGAATAAACTTTGATTTCACTACACCAAACCTTCCAAAACTTATATCTAAGTTATGTAAAGGTTATTTAAGGTATGTTAAGCCTATTTCACTATTCCGGAGTGTTTGTTGCATTAAACTGGTTATATTTACGCATCAGTGCGCGTATAACCTTCCAGAAAGCGATTTAGAGCTTGAAATCGAACAAGAGTTGATATGTGCAAAAGATACACATATTTATACAAGTCCAAAGTATGAAATACAATATTTCATTGGTTTGGTATTTGTTTGATGGTTGAAATGACACAGGTGTTACAAAATCGGCAGACTTTTGCAGTTTGTCACAAATAGTCCCTATGATCGAATAAACTTGTTTTTGACACACCAAACCTTTCAAAACTTATTTCTAAGTTATGTAAAGGTTATTTAAGGTATTCTAAGATTATGCCACTATTCGGGAGTGTTTGACGCGTTAAACTGATTACGTTTAGGTAACAGTTTGCGTATAACTTACCAGAAAGCGATTAAAAGCTTGAAATCGAACTAGAATCAAAACGTGAAATTGTCAAACACAGATAAACAAATATAGAGACTAAAACACCTCGTTTCATTGATAATTGATATTGTTCTACATCGTACAGTGTTTACAGAGCACATATGTCACAGTCTCCCCTTCTTTAGGAAATTTCGTCCCGAAATTTATTCGAAGGAGACCGTAGAGTGTAATTGAAACAACTGAAGGATAAGCAAATTGCTAGATCCCAAAGATGCGGAGCATCGTTTGGTGTTGTAAATTTTGGGGGACTCAAAATGTGATTTGGGATATTCAAAGTATCTCAAGGTATTCAACCTTTTGAAACTTGTGAATTTTAAAGATGTCAACCAGTGTTTAAAAATTGTTTGGGTATGGCACTATGTTATACTAAGATCTTAGTGTAAATCCTAGCAAACAAAGGGGTGTATATTCAAGCCTTGTCCATACGTACATGGTTTCTAACGTCCCACGAGGTACATCCCATGTACCATGAGCATCTCATGCATAGGAGACGGGTCAGCATACCTATGGCATCATGATCGTCACCTTTAACACCAAAATATACTCCCAGTCGGCTCGATTTGAGTTAATGAATATACTCGTCATCATCCATCGCTAATAATCACACAAACAACAAATAATCACATAATCACATAATGTTCCAAGATAACATAAAATCACCAACTGAGCTTAGTAACGTTCTGAAGAATAACACAATAAGAACATTTGTATATAGGAAGTACCATCGGCGTATGCACCATGTTCTTATCGCATCTTACTCCTCCCATTACCTTAATCACTCTAGATTTTATGTCACCATACTTAAAAAGGCTTACTATGATTCTCATGCGTCGAATCTCATAATTAAGTGTGCACCCATAATTACTCGTTTCATCACATGGTCCACATAACTCCTCTTGTTAAGCGAGGGTAAACAAATAATAAGGTCGAACTATCGTCTAAATCAAATAAACATCGTCACAACACAGCATTTGTCATATCGAATCGTGTTTTATACTAGCAATGATAGCACTACTTGATTTGTATACAACAAGTTTAGTAGGTATTTTATTCTAGTACAAACGTTAATACACGTTTCATTCTAACCAAACTGGTAGTATGCAACATATACTAAACATGCATTGTCGTCATAATGTAATCATACCGAGAAAATGTTTTCAAATCATGTGCTAGGTATGCTAAGTCAACATACTAGCGACTGTATTTGAAAATCGTATACTAAGTACGCTTGATCAACATACGAAGCAAGATGTATTTGTAATCATGTATTACACATACTAGACAACAAATCATGTATGTAATGTCATGATCACAAAAATAGTAGTAACTTGCTCATAGTATTTGTAGCGATCATGTTGTCAAGTTCGTATGAATGCACTAGAGTGCAATCATAGTATGCTAAATTACAAGATTTAGTTCCTAAAGAATGGAATCCTCAAAGTCGGCCTGTAGTTGTAATCACACATAGTGCAATCACATTGGGATTTGTAATTTAAATACGAATAACCAGGATAAAGATAAACTTCTTGAAATTTAAATTATCATTACAAACATCAGGTACATTGTTTTCGAAAATAAACAGAAAATATAGAGGTTCAAATAATCATAGGTGCTTGATCATTATATTGAGCCTCATTGACATTGAGCATTCATCCATTAGAATTGGCAAGCTTAGGGCAGTTTCGCTTGAAATGATTTAAATCACCACAATTGAAACATGCTCGAGGGCGAGTCTGAGTAGGGGCTGCTCGGTTCTGGATACGACATGTCACAACTAGATGTCCAAATAGACCACAAATCGTACACTGGCGGCAAGGAGAATTTGTTGTGTGATGATAGTTGCAATGATTGCACCGAGGTTGCTTTCCATGATAAAATCACTTAAAGGGTACTGAGTTTAGTGGAATTGGTGCAGGAATTGCAAAATTATTTGAAGTCTTGCGCTTCTTAGAATTTTTAGAAGATTCGGCCTTTGTTCCCTTTGAATTCTCCTTAGTAATTTCAATGTTTCGTTTCTTGTCTCCTTTTCGAAAAAGTTTCCCTTTTCTAACCTGGGAGTCGGTTAGGGTAGCGGCTAATTCCTTAGCCTCCCTAAGCGTTGCAGGTTTACTGCCAGTGACAATGTCTTGGACAGGATTAGGTAGACCATCAATGTATTTCTCAATGGCACGATCCAAAGGTGTGACCATAGTGGGGCAAAGTACACTTAACTGTTCAAATTGGTCAGTGAAGGCACGATTTTCCCCACTATCTTGTTTTAAGTAATAAAATTCAGTTTCAAGTGCCCTTATTTCGCTTCGTGGGCATAATTCTTTCTTCATAAGATCTTTAAATTCTTCCCACGTTTGTGTCATAGCTAAATCGGCACCTCGGTCTCTCATGATGCCGTTCCACCAAATGAGTGCTCTCCTTTGAAAGACACTCGAGGCAAACTCCACCTTACGCTCACTGGGACACTGAACATCGCAGAATGTGCTTTCTATACTCTCAAACCATTGTAGGAGCCCAGTTGCTCCTTCAGACCCATTAAATCTGAGTGGTTTAGCCGAGTTAAATTGTTTATAGTTACATGGCGATAAAACATTGTTGTTGTTGTTATTGTTTTGGATTTGGTTGACTTGGGTCACAATGTCTGGGAGTAAAGCAGCTAGGTGCTGAGAAATCCTTGCTGCCATTTCAGCGTTCCAAGTGGCGTCGCGGTGAGGAGGCATCTTGAAGATATAGCTGTAGTGAAAATTAAATAAGTTAGATCCATCAAATTGTCATGAGTTTATAACATCATTGTGTAGTGAAAACTTTGACCTAGTAAAATCTCGTTCATAAGTCTCGTTCTCGTACTTAGAAAATATAGTGTTGTTTTTTTTTTTTTTTGAAAAAGAATTGTTTGAGAAATAAGCTTTTGTAATATTTTTTGATGAGAGAATACAAACCAAGTTAATGGTTTGTGTTATAAATTCCTTACCTTTTTTTTTTAAAAAATTATTGTTTTTAGGATAAAATGTTTTAAATTAAAATTTTTAAAATAAAGAAACTTTGTGTTTGAAATTTTGAAAATTCTCATCCAAATGGTAAAAATTTTGAAATTTTGAAAGGCAAAAAGGTAGTGTTTTGAAAATGAAATAAGATTACATAGTGTCGTGAAACGATTTGAAATTCATTTCAATTGCCTCGAATCAAACATATCACCGAAGGTAATATGATGAAATAGTATTGTAAAAGGGAAATTTGTTTTGATTGTTGTGAATAGCAAACATATTATCGAGGGTAATATGAATGAGTAGTGTCACAAAGGTCGTAGTTTTTAGAAATCATTCGACATGGTCAAGGTGGATAGGTTTTTATAATGTTTCGCGAAGACATGCTTTAGCCTATAAGTGGACACTCACCCTAAGAGTTCCTAGGTAAGAGTGACTGGTCCGATAATGCGGATTTGTACGAACACTCTAGCCTTAGACAGAAAACTCAGGGTACAGGCATCCACCCTTCCAGATTGCATGTGTTCACATTATTAAAACCCAAGATTTCGATGAAAAAAATGTTTGAGAAAAACATTTTGAGAAATCTTTTGATAAAAATTGTTTGAGATAAACATGTTGTAAAATATTTTGACAAAAACGTTTGAGGAAACAATTTGAGAAATATTTCAATGAAAATGTTTTGAGGAAAACATTTTGAGTAATACCTTAAGGCATAAAGCCTAAGGGTTTTAGGATAAATCATCTAAGGTTAGATGATTTGTAAATCAAAGAGTAGTTGTGGCATGAATAAGGATGAGGATTAGGATAGAAATCCTAAGTCTAGTCATGTTTGGGTCCTAGGAAGGTTATAAACTAGGTTTAAGGCTTGCTAATTACCTAATTCCCTATAACCAGTGCTCTGATACCAATGTGTAACACCCCAATCGCGTAATACAACAACACGCGGCGGAAATATCGGGGAGTCACGTTACAAATTGCTCACAACTACTGGTACTAAATTGTTTCATTATTGTTATCATTGTTTTACAAATAAAGAATACATGTAAATGTCTTTCGATTTAAGAAGTCTAAGGCCCGAATACAGTCATATGCGTTGCATGCTTCAATAGTCGAAAACCTGAAACATATGTGAAAAACAGTCAGCATAAAAATGCCGGTGAATACATAGGTTTTGTTAGCCAAATAAATGGCAAAAGTTTGATATTGCAATACTTTGACAACTACAAGAGTTGTTGATTGAAAATAAATCTTGAAGCCAATGAATGGCAAAAGTTTAGTATTGCAATACATAATCTTGATTATGAAAACTCGTGGCAAAAAGTATTGTATATGGCAATATGATTATTACTAAGTAATTTTATGCCACTGAAATCGTACATTTGTATCTCGTAGAAATCATCGTAAAACTCGTTAATGTGTTATTAGAAATCTAATTAAGGATTAGTAATAACTGTTTTGAAATCTGTCAAAACTTTTGTGAGTATTATGTAAATCAAGTCAATGATTTAAAATAATACTTTGGACATCCTTCTAAGAATCTAACATATGAAGATTTGGAAGATTCTACAAGGATTTGGATAATCGAACATTGAATCAATCGTACACAAATTCCTAAAGTGATTCGGATAACGCTACAAGAGTAATAAAATAAGAACACTTATAATAGGAAGTACCAGCGGCGTATCCACCATGTTCTTATTTTATTACACCCGTTTCGTTATCTAAATCACAACTACCACATAAACACATAAATCGTCAACTTGTCACCAACTTGTAAACACGCATTAAAGTACACAATGAATCCAAACAAGGACTTCAATATTAGTACTCTAAACATCCCATATATGTCTATATTAGTGCATTTATGTCTATCGCCTCCGTCAAGACAGATCGTAGCAGAAATAGTTTAATTCTAGTATTTATATTGTAATATGAAGGAAAAGGCAAGGTGGCATTTCTATTATTAATGAGATCTCTCATTAAGCCCCTTGGCCTATAAATAGAGGACTTTTGCCATTTTGCACTTTGGAAAGCTATAGTGTTAGAGAGAGAAGCTTGAGAGAGAAAGTGTTGTGTACGTAATTCAGGTGCTGTACGTTTTCAGATTTATCAATAGAATCACAGATTATATTACGTCGTGTGTGTTCGGCCACGTTCGTGTACGGATTCCGCACGTTACACGAGTCGGTTCACAATCGTTTCGGAGTCGAAAACCGATCCTACAAGTGGTATCAGAGCAGGAGCTCGATTGCCCGGATCAAACACACAAAATCGCATAAGAAATTCAGAGTCAAAACACATCAGATTTGTCGAATTTCTCATTCTACACTTTTACTTCACGTTCTTGACTGAAAATCGCCAAATTAAACGAGATTTTATGGTTAAAAATTGCTGATTTTTTGATATGTTGTGCGAAATAAGTTGATCTAAAAGCCTACAAAATTTCAGAACTTAATTCTAAGCGGTTTAAGAGAAATCTGGATTTTTTGGTTCGAAAATCATTTGAATAATATGTTGACTGTTGCTGTTGATGCTTATGATGTTCACCGATCGGATGGCCATCCGATCGGGTGACCATCCGATCCAACTTAGAATTCTCACTCGATCCATTTCATTAAAGTCAAAAGTTCACGTGAAGTCAAAGTGATTAAAAGATAAGCTCTACAAATTATCTTGGTCCAATAAACTGATTGTTGTCGGCCATATGTACTTGAATGATTAATAATGTCTGCATGTGAGTATAGTGATTAAATTGTCAGGCTCATGTGTGATTATAACTAGTATGTCGGCCATTGATAAACTGCATGTGAAGTCATTAATGTTTGCATGTGAATATACTGTCAGCTTACATGTGATGTTTTAGTTGTTATATTTTTGTTGTGCAATCATCGAACGACCACTCGATCCAAAGTACCAAAGTTCATTTGTATATCAATTAGTGTCACTCGATCGAGCCGCCACTCGATCGAGCCGCCACTCGATCGAGCCGCCACTCGATCGAGCCGCCACTCGATCGAGCCGCCACTCGATCGAGCCGCCACTCGATCGAGCCGCCACTCGATCGAGCCGCCACTCGATCCAAAAGTCCCACTCGATCCAAAGATTACTTGTTCAATATTACTTCTCTAAACAGTAGTGGCCCAATTGTTTTTCAACATTTTTTTTTGTTTGTTGGCCCAATCTTTAAATAGTTATCAACTTTAATAACTGACATTGGCTTTTGTGCATATTAGGAGTCACGTGAATTTCTTAAGAAAAGAGTTGTCAGATTCATTTAAGATCAAATATTGTTGTCCAATCATCGAGTGGTGACTCGATCGGACCACCATCCGATCGGCCAACATAAAGTTTTTGTCTTGTAGTATCAATCATCGAGTGGTGACTCGATCGGATCACCATCCGATCCATTGCAAGCTAGTAAACGTTGACCTTGTTGACTGTGACTCGATCGGATCACCATCCGATCCTCAGCACATTGTTCGTTCAAATTTTAAAGTTCAAGTGTCGAGTGGCAATCTGAATGGATTGCCATCCGATTTTAAACATTTCATTTGTTTGTGATTCAGGTCAAAGTGTCGGATACCCACTCGATCGGATCCCCACCCGATCATCAACACAAAAGGTTCAAGTATTGGATCCCCACTCGATCGGATCACCATCCGATAGTTGGTTGGTGTCACTCAATCGGATCACCACCCGATCCAAAGCACATTGTCAAGTGTCGGATCGTCACTCGATCGGATCACCATCCGATCCGTTGTCATTTGATCATTGTTATTCTGTTGACTTTTGTTGACCCACTCGATCGGATACACATCCGATCCAACTGTTTGATAGTTTTTAAACTGATCTTTTTGTTTGATCGTGATTCAGGTGATTCGAGTTGATAAACGAGGAGCATCATGGCTGAAGAATTCTACAACACGTTTTACAAGGCGTTCACATCCGAGTCCTCCGAAACTTCAACCGTCACACCAAAAACGATAACAAAAGCAATCAATGATAACATTAAACATGATAATTTTTACGGAACCCATTCAAAACCACCAAAGCTTGAAAGTATTGAAGATTACACATGGTGGAAAGAACGATTCATCAACTGGGCAAAAGCTTACGCACACGAGAGCTGGTTTTGTTTAGAGTTTGGATATGATAGACCTGTCGATGACAAAGGCGAAGAAATCCCACTCAAGAGCTTAACCACTAATGACAAGAAAAACTTCTCATATGACAGAGAATGATTGCTCTAATCCAATCATCGATTAGAGATGACATTTTTGCATTACTTGAACATGACGGGTCATCAAAATATGTTTGGGAAGCTTTAAGGATTAAGGCTGAGGGGGGTAAACAAATAAAGAAAAATAAAATTGCTTTGTTAAAGAAAGTGTTTGATTTGTTTGATAGTCTAAAAGGAGAGTCGGTGAGGCAAATGATTGAGAGATTTTGCCATTTAAAAATTGAGCTTGATAGGTTTGGAATTGTCAAAACACGTGAGGAAATTATAGATAAAATCATTGAAGCGTTACCCCGAGCTGATCAGTGGCAAACGTTCGTGTTTATTTTGAAAAACGATGTGTTATATGATACAATTACTCTCGATGTGTTGATTGAAAAGATTGAAACTCATGAACTTAAATTGCAGAAATAGAACCAGATGAGTAGCTCTTCGTATCAACAGAATGTCGGTCTTTACTACAAGGGCAGTGTAGCTCAGGTGACTGTAAATGAATCACCAAAGACGACATTCAGTGTTGAAAAGACAAAAGAACCACAGAAAAGCTCATCAAGTTATGATCCAGGATATCATTCATCGTCAACAACATCAAACTCTAAAGAACCTGAAGAGATTCTCTGCAACATAGCTTTAAAGCTAAAGAAGTCTTCAACGATGAACATCAATGCTGCTAAACAACAAATGAGTCTTCTAGGATCAATTCTGGAATCTTACGAAGATCTGGTAGCTGGGAAAATTGGAAATTCCGAACTGACAAAGGAAGATTACGACCAGATCGATCCAGAAGAGATGGAACTCATTGATCTGAGATGGTGTTTGGCAAGCTGCATTCGAAGAGCTCAGCGGTTCATGGATATCACTGGCATGCAATCAATCTGTGGACCATCAACAAAACTGGGCTTCGACAAATCAAAAGTGACCTGCTTCAAATGCAAGCAAAAGGGTCATTTCAAACGGGAATGCAGAAACTCTGTTGTTGAAGAAAGAGCTAATCCGTTTAAAGAAGATTACTATCAAAAGGCGATCTATCACAAGAACAGAGAGGAAACACCAAGGTTGAAACAAATTGAAGATAATCCTGAAAAGGAGAAATCAAGAGCTTGTGTTGTGATCCAAGATGATGAAGGGTTTGACTGGAGCGAATTCCTTCCAGAAGATGATCTTGTTGATGATCGGTTCACAGCTCATGGCAGAACTATATCATCAAACATACATCGTGGATTTATTGCTGAGATAAAGGAGAAAATGAGAAAAGAAATTCTGAAAGAGAAAACTCACAGAGAAAGATGTATTGTTGGATACAGAATTGAGGAGATGGAAATAGAGTATGAAGAAGCAAGAAGCAATAAAAGAGTGTTATGTCAACAGAAATGGTGAACCAGTTGTTCATCCAAAAGAAGTGATTTTTGATGATGTTCTTGCAGTAATCCCTCTATCCGGCGAGTATTATTCAAATGTTGAGAAAGATAAGCATTATAAGAAAAAGCTGGATAAAATCATCAGACATGTCATGACTGCGAGTCTAAGACAGAGAGATGAAGAGAGGATGAAGAAGAATGTTGAAAGCTTGGTGGATGAACTGAAGAAGGTCGCCGAGGAAGTAAAAGTTGAAGCGAAGAAAGAAGAAGAAGCCGAGAAGAAGCTTGAAAGTTCAGTTAAAGTGGATGGTGCTAATGGTGTTGGTGAGGAACAGAAGGAGAGTAAAGGTGATTAGACACAGACGGAAGCAAAAGCTGAAGTGCCAATCACTGAGGTAAAAACTGAATCTGAAATCTTAAAAACTGTTGAACAGTGCAAGAAATGAATGGAAACATGCAGTGCTTGTACTGAAAAAGATGAAAAATTCAGAACAAGAGATCTTGAATTCACTAAAATCGAAGAAGTTTTCAAAAATAAATGCAAAGAGATGTTAGAAAACGAAAAAGTTTTGAAAGACAATGATGAAAAACTCACACAAAAATGCAAGAATTTAGAAAAAGAAAATGAGATTTTGAAAGAAAAAGTTTCGAAAATGACAGAAGAGTGTTTACAAAAAGAAAGTGCATTTCAAGAAATGAAAAAGGAATACAATTCAATAAAACTTGCATATCATATCACAAAAGGATCACATGAAGACGTGAAAAGTCAAATGAAACTTGTTCAATCAAGATTGAAATATTGTTCTGAAACAACTGATACGCTTAAGCGACAGTATGAAATTAAGCAACAAGTTGTAAATTCTTACATTGAAGATGTTGCTAAACTTAAGCGTAAAATAGCTGATTTAGAACAAGATAACAACAAGTTACACAGTTATCACGCTTCATCATATGTTCTTGAACGCATTTTCAATCTAAAACCGGATGGTAAAGATTCTGAGCGAAACAAGAAAGGTATTGGCTCAGAGTATCATCAGGTTCCACCACCGTTTGAGGAAAAATTCATGTTCTATGATGACGAGAAGGTGGAAAAAGCTTTCAACATGGTTGATCAATTGCCATATAACATTGACGTAACCTATTCCAAATCTGATGATTCTAGTGATTCAGAGGTGGTAGGTAAGGTCGTTGAAAGTGTTTTGAAAGAAGAGTCGGTTGAAACAGGTAAATCTGAATCACAGGATGAAAGTGAAGGCAGTTTTCATGAAGGTTATCTGAAAAATTAAGTCCGAGAAAAATGCGAATGATGATTCAAAAGGATTGGTTTATACCATGATTGGATCGGACAAATTATTCTCAGATCTTGAAGTCCCGATTCAGAATGTGATTTCAGAAAAGATTGACAAAGTTTTCAAGATGGTTGAAATTGAACAATATGAGATTCCAAAGTTTGCTGGAAAGAGTCATAAAACTTTTTGTAACAAACCTGGTTTCAAAAAGAAAAACATGAAGGCTGGTTTAGGTTATAAAAAGAAACATAATTGAAAAGAAATGACACGCCAAATTATCAGACAAAAATGAAATTTGTTCACGGAACAAGTTCCGAAGAAGAGAAAGAACTCCAATTTAGACAACAGTTTAATGAAGAGTTCTATGCTCAGAAAAAACAAAAACAACAGGTCAAAGATGTCTAAAAAAGAACATGTTTTAAATGTGATCAAACTGGACATCTTGCAAGCAAGTGTCCAAATCTGAAACCTGTTGATGTTGAGACGGCAAATAAGTCCGATGATGTTGAAAAACAAAGATCTGAGGATGTGAAACAAAGGTCAACCAGATTTGATTCAAAACAAACTTGCAGGTACAATACAAACAAGTTTGCTTCGAATCAAACTTGGAAATCAAACCCGAATAGGTTTGATTCAAGACAAACCTGGAATTCTCACATACCCAGATTTAGAACAACACAAAATTGGAAAACAACTGTCGACGCTACGAAACCAAATCAGTTTTAGAAAACAAAAGTTGTTGAAAATCAAAATGTTCAAAAAGATTCACATTTTTACAAAAGAGGTGCTTCAAAAGGTCAAACATGGACAGTTAAGAAAGAAATGACTTCGGTAAATGAGGAAAAGATGATGTTAAAATTGAAAAAGTCTTTGTACAAAATGACAAAGATTTTCCGAAGTTGAATGAAACATTTTGTGTTGAAATGCCTAAAGTTAAGCAGACCTGGGCTAACCTGTTCAAGTGATTGAATTAGTTATATGTGCAGGTGCTTCCGAAGAAAACTGAATGTCAGCTAAAGGAAAATAGAAGCAGCCTGGCACGTGAAGAGGAGGCTGCTGGTCCCTGCGTCTGAAAACAGGGAGTTTGTTCATTTCTGTACATAAATAAACCATATTTTATAAACCCTAAAAAATTGAAAAATTTAAAAACCAAAAATATGTTTTTATTTTGTCAAATATTGAAAAATAAAAAATATGTTTGTTTTTAATAAAAAATTCAAATATGTTGCTTGAATACGCGGAAACCCTCACGGCGGAACAAACATGATAAATTTCACAAGATTGAAAAACGGTTTTCAAACTGTAAAATATCAATGTGTTGTAAATCATGGGGGTACGTTATATTTTCTGCAAAACAGAGCATGAGAAGCAGAAAATGGATGGCGAGACAAAGCTATTAGTATCAGGTTGTCAAATTTTCTTTAAATGTTTTGAATTTTAAGGGGAGTAAGAAAATTTCAGGAAATCCAAAAACATTAGAAAATTTGAAAAAGCCAAAAACATGATAAAATTCAAAAATGAGTTTTTGTGTAAAAAGAGGAAATGATAGTACATCAGTTAGGCAATCACAGTACGCTAAAGAAATGGAATGTTAAAATATGATAAACGGTCTCACTGATGATATGCCAATAGGCTTTTACATGCTTAGTAGATTGATTTCGAGATATAAACCTAAATATCAAATACTTGCTTATCTCGTGGGGAACATCTCTCGGATATATGGGTAACCCCCGAAATCTTGTTTGAGAGATTGCCTGATTATGAGATACTAGGTCTTTATACTGTTTGATATCTGGGGTATTATACCTGGTCTTCTGATATTGCGGAAGCAATGGCCTAGACTTCGTATAATACTTTACGCGCTTTAAAAGCTTCCCCTCTGCACAAAAATTGAAAAATATCGAAAGATATGAATCAATTGCAGTTGAAGAAAAGATTCCCTAAAGGGAACACACCTAAAGTCGAGCCTTCATCTCTTTGACTGAACGGAAGTTCATACCTGAGCTCTCAAGGTCTCGCACGAACCCAGAATACAGATATCAAATTGGTATACTCACCTGTAAGACTGAATCTAGGGAATTTTGATACAAGAGTATATTCTGAGGTGGGACACGCGAATAAGTTAAGTCGTTAAAACACTAATCTCATATCTCGAATCAATTGAACTTTGTGTGAAAATTTATGTGGATCAGTATACTGACAATCTAAGTGAATCGTTTAGAACTTAAAGTGTTTAAAGCTCAACGGTACTAGTGATTTGTCATAAACTGATATGATCCTCTGACGCAAACTTAAACAAAATATTGTCTGTAAATATGTTTGTAAATATTTCTTTACTGCTTTATATTTCAGAAAATTACAAAAAGATTTTGATTTCTACTTTATTTTCGACAACCGATGTCTGAGTGTTGAGTTTCAAAATCTAAGTATGCTGAACGTGTTTCTGAGAATTAAACAAGTTCATTAATTTGAAACTTGTAGTATTTAAAATCAAAAATAAAAAACAGTTTGTGATATCTCCAAGGTCATTAATTTGGACTTGGATGATTAACTGTGAGGGATTTTGTAACACCTCGAAAATTCACGTCCTATAATGTGTTGACACGTGTCATAAAGTTTGAACGTGTGAAAGAATGTTATAAAAGGACTAAAGTTGACAAACATGGAAAGTATGTGATTATATGGGTTATAAATGTCAACAGTGAATAAATATACTTCATAATAACCCTACATGATGTTCATATCATCAAACGAATAAATCATGGATCATACGAAGCAAAAAGTGAGTTATTTCAAACTACAGGGGTTAAATGTGTCAACATGTTTAAGTTATACCTCTGAGTGACCTTTTGATAAACCCGAAGCTTTGTAACTGTTAGTTATGCTCACTAGAATGCACGATATAAATTTCATAAAGTTTCGTTATCGTATGAGAAAGTTATGATCAAATTCGTATGCGAGGGGTTAAAGCGTTAACGTTGAAAGTTAAGACTTTTCGGGTTAACCGGAAGTGTCCAGGGACTTGGCAAAGTGGGTATAAGTCCTAAAGCCCTTGTAGGTAAATATAAGGGGGTCAAATTGCAAGAATTAGGCTTAGTTTCCCTTTCGAAAGGCCAAGGGACAAGATGTGGAAACCTGAAAATGAAAAATCTGATCAGAAGGGTTAAGGCGGGCCGCGTAAGACATCTTAAAGTCTTACGCGGGCCGCGTCAGGACGCCAGATACAGAAAACGTGTACAGACTCCTGTATTCGCGATAAACCGACCTTTAAACGATATTTTCTCAACATGGGCGACCCCTAAGTGGCTCCTAAACATCTAGGGACACTTGTTGATGATTTGTGGGCACTTGTAGACTTGTGTGTCAAGTTCTTATGGTGATTAAATCACTATATAAGGACCAAAGTTGCAACCATTGTTCCTCACATCTTCATCTGCAATTGTGGAGCATTTCTGGAGCTTAGGAGCAGATCCAAGACATCCCTACTCGGGCATAGGACCCTTGTAAGTACCCTTGACCTTCCTCGATTAAGTTTAGCTTAGTTATTTAGCTAAAAGTGTTAGACCCTAATTCGTATTTGACAAAAAGTCGCAGCGGAAAATCGTGCTATAAAATTTCTTTCATTTCAACATATTGACTTACTTGAAGGTTCGTTTTAATATGTGACTTTTACAAAAATAAGGCATAAGTCCTGTTTACTAATAGTACATACTCAATTAATCCCGTACAATTTATCTCGTGACTCGGTCTTCGATCTCTAATCCTTGTGATGATCACCCATAATCTGTATAACCTGCACACACCACATTCATTTATAACATTAGCACACATTATATGAATAAGATTCATTCATGTTCACTTCATATTTCGTCATTTTTCAAACTTTAAGCATTTCATCTGCGTATCCATTTCCTGGTGAGGCTTCAATAATGTACCTGCATTACTTTTCATTCTCAAGGTACACCATTAATAACATTAACACTCAATATGTCTAAATCATACATACATACGTACTTACATACAAACATACATACACATCTACATACATTCATACCTTTCCTACAGCTTTACATACGTGCATACACTCATACATGTCTTTATACATACATACTTACACAACTACATACGTACATACCTTTCCTACATCTTTACATTCATGCATACACTCGTACATATCTTTATACATACATACATACACTTCCACATACGTACATACCTTTCCTACATCATCACATACATGCATACACTCGTATATACCCTTATACATACATACATACATACACATCTACGTACAAACATACCTTTCCTACAACTTTACATACGTGCATACACTCATACATGCCTTCATACGTACTTACATACACAACTACATACGTACATACCATGCCTACATCTTTACATACATGCATAAGCTCGTACATATCCTTATACATACATACATACATACACATCCACATACGTACATACTTTTCCTACATCATCACATACATGCATACACTCGTACATACCCTTATACATACATGCATACACTCCCACATACATACATACATACACATCCACATACGTACATACTTTTCCTACATCATCACATACAAACATACTGTCACACGTAACTTCATATATACATTATAACTTGATGATTTTACATAAGTTTTAATTTCGGATAGCCTGCTTTTAATCCAAAATATGCGTTGCCGGTTTGACAAGGTTAGGGAGCTTTTCGGGAGCTTTATATGCCACCGGGTCGAAAACCGAAGCACCAGGACACGTTACGGTTCAACCGGAAACACAAGACGCGAAAAATAAAAAGCTCACAAACAAGAGCCCGTCGCCGACGGGCCCCCAAGCCGTCGGCGACGGGTTGTAAATATGCACGTCGCGCCATTAAGCCCGTCGCCAGTGAGTTAACCCGTCGGAAGAAAACGGCCAAACCAGAGCCCGTCGGCGACGGCCTCCTTGCCCGTCGGCGACGGCCTCTCTAAATTGCATTTTTCCTGTAGATCCGTTTCATCGTCCGAACACACTAAAACGCGCATAACTTTCGAACCGTTTACCCGTTTAACCTCCCGTTTCTTCCTACATGCTTGTAAATTCACATTCTATCATATAAACTTAAAATCCCACATCCGGATTAAGGAAATTCTTATCTTACGCTCTATCGACTTATTATCACATTCTAATTATTTGACCCGTTATGGGTATTTGCGCATTAATTGGTTTATGACATACCAAGACCATACTTTTCGCTTCCATACTTGTTCAAAACATTATACTCATCAAATAACTTGTTACTAAACTACTTTTAAGATCGTTCGCCCAAAATACCCATCAAGGGCATTTTGGTCAACTTTAACTCAATCATTTATGACGAAGGACTTTAACACATATTTGACCTCAAACATCATGTTTAATTAATTTAAACAGTATATTACTTAATCGTACTAAGAAGTGATTACGGAAATCACTTACCTTATGCATCCGCGTTCCTATCCGCTTCCTTGCCTTCTCTTGACCCGTTAGTCAATCATGCTTGAGTCCGCCTTGATATGATTCCTATACTTTCATATCACCCACATCGCATTCTCGTTAGCTTACATCATTGTACATACTCACGACCATATCAATCACATGTTTCACATTTGACTTTCATAAATTGATTCTAGCTAACATAAAACATACAACCAAATTCATATCCCGTTAACGCATGTAATTCATCATGTCATTCCATTTAATACATATCGACATAACAGGTACCATACCACTTCCTATAATCCTACCTTTACGACAACTAGTCACATCGTACTTCATATGCATAGTTGACTTTCTGAAAGTCAACAGTTCATTAATTTAACTTTCCTACTTATCATCATATACTCGTAACATCATAATAGACTATACGGACGACACTAAATACGTCTTATCACACCATTGGTGTGCGTACCACCTTTTAAGCATAACGTACAACTAATTCATGCACAATCTTATAAATTCATACATAATTCATCAAATCCTCCTACTACTCAACATGAATCATACATGCATAAACATCAACATACTAGTATCACATTTCTTTCAATTCCTCTAACAAGAATCCATCATACAACTCCAAATACATCTATATTAAGCAAGAATTTAGACATAGATGATTTACCCATGTCATCATCTTCAACATAACAAACGGGTTTCATCCTTAAACATCAAATTAACCTAATTTATGCATAATCCATGTTCCAAATGATAATTCTAACACACACTCATACTCAATTTCATACCAATTCGTGATTTACATCATAACCCGATTCATGCATAATCACCAAACTAACTTTTAAGACATACCTTGCGATCCCCACGAGGAGGTGATCATTAATCCGTGTTTGGTTATGAATTTGAGCTTCGTTTAGCCTTCCAATTTGATGAAATAGATGAAAGTTAGGGTTCTTGGCTCCTTGGGAGCCTCCTGCTCTTTCACGAACACACTATGTGTGTTTGTGTATGTGTTTTGTTATTTAGTAACCCAACTTTCACTTTATTCCATTTAACCCCTCCATGTTTGCCACTAGAACATGATTGGCACCACTTTCATCTTTTAAATAGTTTTTATCATTCACTTTATTAGGTTAAATAGCCTAGTCATTTAATTCTTGATGTACCATATCCTAACATTTAACGAATATAAACATTCGGGTTTTGGGGTGTTACAAAAAGTCAAACCGTCGTAATTACGGTTTGACTTCGAGATTACTCAACAATGGCTCAGTCATATCTCGAATTAAAAGTAGTTATAAGTTGGTAATTATGTGGGTAATAAACCCTCAAAAGGGTTCCCCCCGATTCCCACTCTAACTAGGTCAAATGTCGGGTCAAACTTGTATTTAAAAAGTCAACAGAATGTGTAAATTACAATTTATGCATAATTAGCAATGTAGAACACATACAACCTGTTTGATCATTAATATAACTTTGTAATTAGTGTAAGGACATGTCTAAACATGTTCAACCCGACAATTTCCTGTTTAGACCCGGTTCGGAACCCAAAGTCGCATAGTTTGACTTATACTTTGACTTTCAGTTCTGACCCGTTTTGGTATGATTTAGAAATACATAAGAGCTTCATTTGGACCAGGTTACATGCTAGTATAACCCTCTGTGATTATACACCTCGGATCATTAGTTATCCAATTAATACGCATGATTCCGTTAATTGCTCATATGTTGACCATTATGCCCTTTTCACTTTAAAACGCGATTTTTGGAAATGTAAAAGAGTAGAAACCTTAATTACTGATATATAAACTTGCATACAAAATTTGACATCAGTTTGAGGTGTAGGTTAAGAGTTATGCTCGTTAGCGTAAAATTAAAGCTTTATGTTAATAAAACGGCGTAATTAGCATATAGCCTAGTTAAGCCTACTTTTTGATACCAAACTTATTACCCACTGATGTAATATATTATTTTGGGATTTTTAAAGATTTTTATTAAATTTTAGGCTGAGCATAACTTATAGACGTAGGCTTAATCCGGTAATTGTCGGTTTTGCCCTTACGGGCTATAAAATGAGTTTTACATATCTAAACGACTCCAAACCTTTTGCTACTGATCACATATGATAAATAAATTATTTTAAGCCATCTGGAAATATAAAAAATATCAGATTTATGTATCAAACCCGGAAATGGCCTCTAATCGCCTTTTTAAGCGTTTTTAACGCATAGTATGTACTAAAACTATTTTAAACATACAAGGGTTGATACCTACTGATATTTGAGGCAAATTATAATATTTTAACAGTAGGCAAAGGTTGTTAAACTCAGACTTCAGTTTTGAGCTTTTCGGCTTATGTGAAATTACCAAAATACCCCTACGGGGCATAGTTTGCGATTAAATTCATTTCGGGCATAATAAAAGACATCTTACTGATGTCACAACATGTATGAAGCATATTAACTTAGGAAACCTGTAAATGGCTCATATGAATACCCGTTACGCTTATTACGCGTTCGGTTCGGTTTATGTAACTAGTTTACATAAACTAGCCTAAACGGGTCAAACCTTATCGGTTTTATCTCAAAATCCAGAATGTGTATGAAATACCCATATTAAGCAAGTCTCCAAACTTGTCGGGTCTAAATCACATTCTATACGGTCTTCGCTTAATAGTGCGTACGAACCGTATCGTTGAAGCTAACCGGTCTAAGCTAAGGCTTAATTAAGGACCCGTTAGAAATCTAATAGGTTATTATAAACCTTCGTTCCAGATTAGGAGCCCAGTAAAAGTACTTACATTTGCTATATTTGATTGATACTTTGCTCAGGTAAATACTCTTAACTTATTTTCCCTATACGGGCTTGGGGTACGGTACTATAAAAGTACCGCTTGGTCGGGTATGTAGTCATTTAAATCAGATTGTGATTAATGTATTTACATAACCCGCTTTATTCTGTATTATTTGATGTATGGCCCCTGGGGGTTAAATGACCATGTCCCGGATATCCTTGGCATCATTTTACGAAATGGCCACGACCTAAGCACGGGGTGTAGGCGTACACCTGACAGATGCATTATGTAAAAACTGGTAATCCACTAAAGGAATCAACCTTGTGGGCACTATACCTGTGGCGTGTCAGTTAACTTAAACCGGCTCTTCTAACCGGTGCTAATGGACGGCAAATAAGTAAATCTGTATACAAGATTATATACAAATAATTGTCCCAAGTTATAAAGATATTTTGTGCCGAAGTGCATTCAAATCAATTTACAAACTCTTTTCAAAACGAGTCAGTTGAGTTGTATTTACCAGTGTAAACTGACGTATTTTCCAAAAAGGTTAAGTGCAGGTGCTAGACGAAATAGGCTGGCTACTCCAGGCATCATTACTCAAGTCTCGCAAGCTCTAGATGTCAAAGTCTGTTGAACTATTGTTTCTATTTTATTTTCGATCCGCCTGTGGATCTTTTACTTTCCGTTGTAATACTGGATATTACTTATATTCGGATTGTAATATATTTCTCTTTTGCTTCCGCTGTGCATTTATATAATTGTGTTGTTTGACTATTATGTTGCCAACCACGTCACGATACTCCCCACCGGGCCCACCGGTAATATGTGGAAATCGGGGTGTGACAGGTTGGTATCAGAGCCAACACTGAGTGAATTAAACGCTAGCCTTTTGCGTTTAATCTCAGTTACGCAGTTGCACATTCTTGAGTCTAGACAAGAACATAGGACAAATTCCAATTTGTTTCATTGTCTTTTGATGTGTGTAAAATGCAACATATAAATTACATCAAATGAGGCATAAAACTAACCCTTTTTTAGTACTAATATTGGAAAAAGAGTGTTTTTGTCTTCCTTTTGTATTTTCAGGATTAAATGAGCTCAAAAACGCAAAAGAAGCAAAAAGACAGCTAAATCCAACATAAATACAAGAAAAGGAACATTAGTGGATTGCCCGAACCCTCAACGGCACCTTCCAAAGCAAAATAGAGAAAACAGAAGGCTGAACACGCCCCGTGCTCAGCCAGCACGGGGCCGTGCCCAAGAAGCAGCAGAAAAGACAAACCTATAGAAGCTTCTATTGCCCACCACGGGCCGTGCTCAGCGAACACGGGGGCGTGTCGAAAGTACAGCAGGCGCATTTATTGTAATTGCGAATTACAATTAATGAGGAGAGAGAGTGTCAGACGGGCACGGGGCCGTGTCCAGCGGACACGGGGCCGTGTCCAGCTCTCTGTTCAGCCTATAAATAGGAGTGCTTGGATTCATTTCATCTCATCCCTTGGCACACCACCTCTCTCACACTTCATCCACCACCCACCACCATCACAACACCATCATCCACCACCATCATCCATTGTCCATCATAGAGTGTGTGAGTCGTCTCGGGATCCAAGATTGATCGTAAGAGTTCTTGACAATCAAGGCCATGTTTGCCTAAGTCTCTTACATCACTTGGTGAAGACAAAGTGTCTAGTATAATACTTTTTATTTCTAATCTTTTGCACTTTTTATTTGGTTTTGTATTAATGACTTTAATAACTAGTTACTTATGTTGAAGGTGATCTTTCCTTATCGTTTGTCCGTGGTGTCTTGGCATTATTTTACTGTCTATATAAAATAAAGGATTTTCACCATTCATATCTCCACGGTCTATATGGAGGTATGTTGGCTACCTGGTAGGGGGTTAAGGGAACGGTTTGGTAAAGGTCTTGCCATTGTTCAGCGTTTAGAGGTCCTGCAATGGACCTGGGTCAAATTTAGTAGGACCTCCTTCAATACTTCACGGTATTGGATGGCGGGGGTCCAAACTCTTTGATCCCCTCATAAGTTAACTACTATTAATACTATAACCCGGCTATTTAGGACTGTATCCCTGCTGACTCAGACTACTTAGTCGAGGGTAACGTCACCGCCAAAAGCGGGGCCTACCACAATACTGCATTAATAACTTAATTCATTATCTTCCAATAATCCACCCCTTTAGGATTGTATCCCTGCTGACTCAAACTACTGGGGTGAGGGTAACGTCACCTTCAAAAGAGGGGCCTACTACAATAACTAAGATAATCTCTTAATTATGTGCAAAAGTGCGGAAATAATCAAAGGTTATACTAGATACGAGTCGGAACCAAGTGATTCATCTTGTCTATCTGTTTTTTTTTTTATTTTTATTTTCAGCATTTTAGTTAGTTTTTATTTTTCTTAGTTTAAAACATTTTTCTAAACTTTTATTTTGGTTAGACGTTGAGGATAAACCGGTATTAAAAGCTCTTGTGTCCTTGGACGACCTCGGTATCTTACCAACGCTATACTACACTCAACGATGGGTGCACTTGCCCATATGTGTGTTTAGTGTTAGTGAAATATCGTGTTTTATAAATTTAAAACTTGGCTAAAATAAGTGTTAAAAAGGGCTTAAATTATACACCTAAAATATACGACACTTCGCACGCATCAAGTTTTTGGCGCCGTTGCCGGGGACACAAGGATTTTAAGAAAGTTAGGAATCAACGGCCTAATCATCTTTTATTTTTCTTTTTTATTTTTTAGGATTTTCTTAGTTTTTCAGCTTCTACAGCGCTCAGCACGGGCCGTGCCCGGTCAGACACGGGCCGTGCCCAGCAACCATCACTGGCAATTTTTGTTTTCTGAGTTACAGAGAGCTGAACACGGGGTCGTGTCGGTGCAACACGGGGTCGTGTCCAACTCCCAGTAACAGGGATCCAGAAATCAATTACTGCAACTCTGAACACGGGCCGTGTTCATTGAGCACGGGGCCGTGGTGAACATTCTGACCAGCGTTCTTTTCTGTTTTTATTGCAGGATTTGGAACCCAGGCGCCACATTTGAACCTCCTACGTAGTGCATGAGCTCCAGTTCTAGTAGAGATATAAAAGAACCCCTAGAAGAACCCGAGCGCTTTCTCAGAAAAAGGCTAAAAGCTAAAAATCAAGAGAAAGTTTCGGGGGACCCACTTCCAATGGCGGACCAACGTACCCTCATGGATTACCTACGGCCTACCGTAGGCAATCTTGGCGCCGCTATCAATGCCCCGAATGTCGAGGCCAACAACTTCGAACTTCGGCCGCATTTGATACAAATGCTCCAAAACTCCGCAACCTTCCACGGGCTTGCGGACGAGGATCCCCATCTACATATTACTAACTTCTTAGAAATATGTGACACCTTCCGGATCAATGGAGCATCAAATGACGCCATCCGCCTTCGAATGTTTCCTTTTTCATTAAAAGACCGAGCTAAGGCTTGGCTTAATACCCTCCCAGCTGGGTCGGTAACCACCTGGGATGAACTCGCCCAAAAGTTTTTATATAAGTATTTCCCTCCTGCTAAAACGGCTAAATTAATGACAGAAATTAATACATACTCACAAGAGGATGGGGAATCCTTATATGAAACTTGGGAAAGGTTCAAGGAGCTTCTAAGAAAGTGTCCTCACCATGGTCTAGCGATATGGCAACAAGTATCCACTTTCTATAATGGATTGTTGCCACACACAAGACAAACACTTGATTCAAGCTCCGGGGGACTCTTAGGTAATCGTCGCCCAAATGAAATATATAACCAAATTGAGGAAATTGCTCAAACCAATTTTCAATGGCACACTCCCCGAGGTAATAAATCTATTGCCCCGGGCGCCCATAAGGTCGATGAAAGCACCTCTTTACAAGCCCAAATCGAGGCCCTCTCTTCAAAAATCAAAAGGCTAGAAATGACAAAAACGGCCTCGGTTATGGCTTGTGAAGGGTGTGGTGGGTCACATGAAAATTGTAGTTGTATGAAAGATTTAGATGAACAAACTGAAACGGTAAACTACATGGATAATAGACCTAGGCCGTCGGGTCCTCCAACGGGTACCTACAACCAAGGATGGCGTAACCACCCAAATCTTGGTTGGAGAGATCCCGGAAATAGTAGTAACCAACAAAACCAACGAACTAATTTTCAACAACCACAAAATTTTCCTCAACAACAAGGTGGAAGAGAAAGGCTTGAAGATACCATATCTCGCCTCATCTCTGACACTGAAAAGAAGAACTCGGATCGATTTCAACAAATGGAATCGAATTTCAGAAACCAACAAGCTAGTATTCAAAACGTTGAAAAACAATTAAATCAACTAGCTCAAAATTTCTCCGAGAGACCACAAGGCGCATTACCCAGTAATACCGAACCAAACCCAAAGGCACAAGTCCATCTCATCACATTACGAAATCGAACCGTGGGTCCCGAGGATGCTCCATTGCCGCCAAATGAAAGAAGTCATTCTGGCCAGCCTGTGACTCCTCCTGCGCCAGAAAAGGCTTCTACACCGAATCAAGAGCCCACCAAGAATCCTCCAATCCCGTACCCCGGTAGGTTAAATCGTCAAAAGACCGATGAGCAATTCGCAAAGTTCGAAAGTTTACTAAAACAATTGCATGTTAATATTCCTTTTATTGAGGTCCTAACCCAAATGCCTAAATATGCAAAATTTATGAGGGATTTCCTCACTCACAAAAAGAAAATTGAATCGTTGCAATTAGTTAACCTAGGCGAAGAATGCTCAGCTCTAGTACTCAACAAACTTCCACAAAAGAAAATCGACCCCGGGAGCTTCACAATCCCTTGTTCGATTGGGAAGTCCCCCGTCCGAAATGCTTTAGCCGATCTTGGGGCCAGCATCAACCTCATGCCCACCTCAATGTTCAAGCGACTCGGCCTAGGAGTAACAAGCCCTACAAAGATGAGCATACAACTCGCCGACAGGTCCGTCAAGTTCCCACATGGGGTCGCCGAAAATTTGCTAGTCAAGGTCGACAAATTCGTTTTTCCAACCGACTTTGTTATCCTAGACATGGAGGAAGACACCGAGGTCCCCCTCATCCTCGGGAGACCATTCTTAGCCACCGCTCAAGCAGTGGTGGATATGAATGACGGAACTCTAACATTGAAGTTTGGGGATGAGGAAGTAAAATTTGAATGTGGAAAGAGAGTAGAGGAAGAAGATCCGGTCAACTACATGAAGGTCATAGACTCAAGCTTGGGTGACGCTCTCCGACGGTGTAACATGGGATGCAACACATCCCACTTGGGTAACATATGACCAGGCATTGGGTCTAGCCAAGGACCCTTATAAACGTGGCGCACCATGGAGGCATTCCACGGAACTATCCTTAGTTTAATTTAGATTAGTTTTTATGTTTTCTAGTTAGTTTAATTTTCAGGAATAAAACACACTCATGGTGGTAAAGGATGAAAAGGGGAACGAGAAAAATGATCCCATGCACAAGAACGAGGCAACCCGACAATTTTCTCCCTTTCAGAAGGTTCAACACGGGCCGTGCCCAACCAACACGGCCCCGTGTCGAACCACCTGCAGAAAACGCCCAGTACAGGTAACTGGACACGGGCCGTGTTCACCCAACACGCCCCCGTGTCCAGACTTCTGTTTCTCTTATTTCAATTTTGTTACTGGCACTTGAACACGGGGCCGTGCCCGGATAACACGGGGCCGTGTTCAGTGCCCAGTAACACAAATTTTTGCTTTTTAAACACTATTTTACACATCTAATCAACCTAAAAATTTATTTTTGGGACACATTGAGGACAATGTGTAATTTAAGTGTGGGGGGGGGATGCTAAAACCTTGAATTTTGCAAGTCCTAAATACAAGCCTTACACAAAACTCTATTGGAACCGCTAATCACCCCAAATTTTTTCAAAAAAATTTCAATTTTTTTTTTACTTGTCTAGGTTTAACTCGGGAAATTCAAGCTCTCAAAAAGGTTATATTTTTACAAATTTACAACCGATAGCGTAGTGATAAAAAGAACCAACATAAGAAAATTATGAAAAGGCATGACAAACTTATTTAAAATTTGATTATATATACTTGATCACATAAAAACCCATTCCCACAAAAGTGAGTTTTGAGCCTTTATTGAGCACACAATTCCATATCATTTGACTAAATGCTCATTTTTCGTTTCTTGTGTGAATAGCCGCTTGGTTCTTACGACTCTAGAACTTGCCATGACAATACATTCCCGGTCCTTATCAACTTAAACCCGAGTAAGTAAATGATGGAGGCATTAGGACTAACATTTTTTTTTTCTACACCATTATTTTTCTTTTTCTTTTACCACCTACCCAAAAAATCCCCATAGTTAGCCCCTTTGAGCCTAAACCTTTTCGTTTCATCACCCAAAACAAAAACCCTTTCACCCACCAAAACCTTTTTCATTTTTTACCCTTTATTTTAGTAACAAGTTCGGATCTTTCCGTAAAAAAAAAAAAAAATATATATATATATTTAATGAAGCAAAAAGAAAATAAACAAACAAAGTAATCAAAAATAACTTTGTTTGAATAAAAGCTTCATTAAAAATAAAAAGTTGAAAAAAAAAAAAAACCGACACTTGTTACGCTTTTTGCCCTTTTTCTACTAACCACTAACCCAATCACCTACCTTTAACCCTAGCCAACCCTTAACCCACAAAGTCCTCTTGATATCTACAAAGGTATAAAAGTTAAAAAGGAGGAGGATTGATTTCTTGGCAAGCCTATGGTAGGAATAAGTTCCAGGACCGCTCTCGAGTGATTCACTAAAAATACACCTTCGGCCGAGTGTGAGTGATTTCCCCGCGAGGTATGTGAACTTGTATATAAATAGAATTTTAAAAAAATATGTTATGCCCAATTAAGTAATTTCTTTTATGAACAGTTCTAAATAAATCATTACGAATAGGAGTGTAAATAAATAAAAATAAAACCCCAAAAAGATCTTGGAAATCCCGACACTCTATGACAAGCCCAAAACCTTCTCTTCTACCTATTCCATTTGGGAGTGTAAGCCAAATATTAAAGAGTTTTGCTTGAGGACAAGCAAAAGTTCAAGTGTGGGGGTATTTGATGTGTGTAAAATGCAACATATAAATTACATCAAATGAGGCATAAAACTAACCCTTTTTTAGTACTAATATTGGAAAAAGAGTGTTTTTGTCTTCCTTTTGTATTTTCAGGATTAAATGAGCTCAAAAACGCAAAAGAAGCAAAAAGACAGCTAAATCCAACATAAATACAAGAAAAGGAACATTAGTGGATTGCCCGAACCCTCAACGGCACCTTCCAAAGCAAAATAGAGAAAACAGAAGGCTGAACACGCCCCGTGCTCAGCCAGCACGGGGCCGTGCCCAAGAAGCAGCAGAAAAGACAAACCTATAGAAGCTTCTATTGCCCACCACGGGCCGTGCTCAGCGAACACGGGGGCGTGTCGAAAGTACAGCAGGCGCATTTATTGTAATTGCGAATTACAATTAATGAGGAGAGAGAGTGTCAGACGGGCACGGGGCCGTGTCCAGCGGACACGGGGCCGTGTCCAGCTCTCTGTTCAGCCTATAAATAGGAGTGCTTGGATTCATTTCATCTCATCCCTTGGCACACCACCTCTCTCACACTTCATCCACCACCCACCACCATCACAACACCATCATCCACCACCATCATCCATTGTCCATCATAGAGTGTGTGAGTCGTCTCGGGATCCAAGATTGATCGTAAGAGTTCTTGACAATCAAGGCCATGTTTGCCTAAGTCTCTTACATCACTTGGTGAAGACAAAGTGTCTAGTATAATACTTTTTATTTCTAATCTTTTGCACTTTTTATTTGGTTTAGTATTAATGACTTTAATAACTAGTTACTTATGTTGAAGGTGATCTTTCCTTATCGTTTGTCCGTGGTGTCTTGGCATTATTTTACTGTCTATATAAAATAAAGGATTTTCACCATTCATATCTCCACGGTCTATATGGAGGTATGTTGGCTACCTGGTAGGGGGTTAAGGGAACGGTTTGGTAAAGGTCTTGCCATTGTTCAGCGTTTAGAGGTCCTGCAATGGACCTGGGTCAAATTTAGTAGGACCTCCTTCAATACTTCACGGTATTGGATGGCGGGGGTCCAAACTCTTTGATCCCCTCATAAGTTAACTACTATTAATACTATAACCCGGCTATTTAGGACTGTATCCCTGCTGACTCAGACTACTTAGTCGAGGGTAACGTCACCGCCAAAAGCGGGGCCTACCACAATACTGCATTAATAACTTAATTCATTATCTTCCAATAATCCACCCCTTTAGGATTGTATCCCTGCTGACTCAAACTACTGGGGTGAGGGTAACGTCACCTTCAAAAGAGGGGCCTACTACAATAACTAAGATAATCTCTTAATTATGTGCAAAAGTGCGGAAATAATCAAAGGTTATACTAGATACGAGTCGGAACCAAGTGATTCATCTTGTCTATCTGTTTTTTTTTATTTTTATTTTCAGCATTTTAGTTAGTTTTTATTTTTCTTAGTTTAAAACATTTTTCTAAACTTTTATTTTGGTTAGACGTTGAGGATAAACCGGTATTAAAAGCTCTTGTGTCCTTGGACGACCTCGGTATCTTACCAACGCTATACTACACTCAACGATGGGTGCACTTGCCCATATGTGTGTTTAGTGTTAGTGAAATATCGTGTTTTATAAATTTAAAACTTGGCTAAAATAAGTGTTAAAAAGGGCTTAAATTATACACCTAAAATATACGACACTTCGCACGCATCATCTTTTAATTACTTCCTTGATTATTTTTCTGATTTGCCTTTGCATGGGCAAGTCATTTTCTTGAAGAAGTCCCGTTTAGGGCAAACATATATTTGTTTAAATTTTTAAAGGAACGATTATGTTTAAAATATCATTCCTATATTATAAGATCTACCATTATAATAAAATGGCAAAAATCTAAAAAGGACAAGACCTAGCTCATGTGTCATTTTAAGGCAGGGCCAAGACGTAGGTCCACAATTAGATTCAGATCCTTATTAACGTTTCAATTTAGAAATTGTTCTGCGTTAATTATTAAAAAGAATCTAAAGAGTAAAACCTAGCCTAAATGTCATTATGGACATGGCCAAGATGGTAAAACTTATTTAAGAGATTCAAATTTTTGTTAAACATATGAAAGCATATTAACATGCTTGACAAAGTGTGATACGATGAAAATCACATAAGTCATTTTTAATTGGGTTATTCTAAATCCTCTTATTTATATAATCATCCCTTATGGATGAAGTGCCCACGGGCTATGATTAACGTCCTCTGAGACTAAAGACAGTGGTAGCCTACAACTCCCTGTCAAGAAAAGGTAATGAACTTTGATTCAAACCTTAATGCCTTGATTCTCTGAAATCATGGTTTATAAATTAAACTTGTCTACGTGACTAGGCCTTTTGTGCTATTATTAACTTATAATTTAGGATTATGATAAAGATCCTGAACAAATTTTTATATTTAACAAATTAACTAAAATGTGTATTAAAAGCATGGTTAATAAATCGTTTAAGAACGATAGTACTGTAAGGGCTTCTAAATAAACCTTGCCCTTATTTTGTTTTTGTAGCAACTAAGACTACATGGCTGACTCTGACGAGATAAACAGTCATCCTTTGGAAAACCGTGATGATAATGATAGGATTAATATAACCAAAGGAGAGCTTCGTTCACTGATTGATACAGCTGTATCTAAAGCTGTAGAGGAGCAATTCAGGGAGTACAGTGGAACTAATAGTAAAACCTCATCTATACCCCATTCTAAATCTATCCCTAAAACTCATTTAGAGCCTCATAACAAGCCTCCCTCTAAGAAAGAGGAGCCAAAGAAGGATGACGATCGTCATTCATCAAATGAACACAGTGTTCCATCCAAGAAGATAGCGTTCGATAATGAACCACGTACCAAGTCTTGTACCTATAAATACTTTGTTTCCTGTAAACCCAGAGATTTCACTGGGGAGAAAGGAGCAGTAGATTGTATGACCTGGTTGGATGAAATGGACACGGTGGTGGACATCAGCGGTTGTGCTGAAAGGGATGTAGTAAAGTATGTATCCCAATCGTTCAAAGGAGAGGCACTGGCTTGGTGGAGGTCTCTCATTCAAGCTGCTGGGAAGATCCCGCTTTACAACATGTCATGGGAGTAGTTTGTTACTCTCATTATGGAAAACTATTGCCCTCAACATGAGGTCGAAAGAATTGAATCTGATTTCTTATCATTGGTGATGACAAACTTAGATTGTCAAGCTTACCTCACCAGTTTCAATACCCTGTCCAGACTGGTTCCTTACCTTGTAACACCAGAGCCCAAGCGAATTGCTCGCTTCATTGGGGGTTTAGCCCCAGAAATCAAAGCCAGTGTTAAGGCTTCAAGACCTGCTACATTTAGGTCAGCAGCTGATCTCTCTTTATCCCTTACTTTAGATGCGGTCAGGTTGAGATCGCTAAAGAAATCTGAAGAAAGTAAGAGGAAGCGTGAGGATGATAACTCACGAGGGTCAGAGAAGAAGCACAAGGGAAACACTGATTCTAAAAAGTTTGGGTCTGGAAAGAACAGTCAGCGAACAGAGGAAAAGCCAAAGTGCACGACTTGCAAGAAACGCCACTTTGGAAAGTGCAGACTAGAGTCCAATTCTAAGTCAGGAGCACCTGCATGTGGAATATGCAAGTCTAGAGAGCACAAGTCGATAGAGTACAAGAAGATAAAAGATGCCACATGCTACAACTGCAATGAGAAAGGGCATATCAAAACCAACTGCCCTAAGTATGACAAGAAGCCTGAAGAGGTCAAGAAGACAAATGCTAGAGTCTTTCGATTGGATGCCAAAGAAGCGATTCTAGATGACAATGTGATTACAGGTACTTTCCTTGTAAATGATGTCTATGCAAGAGTACTTTTTGATTCAGGCGCTGATAAGTCTTTCGTAGATCATAAATTTTGCAAATTGCTGAATTTACCTGTCAAAACCTTGAGTATAAATTATGAGGTAGAGTTAGCAGATGGCACCATAGAAACCGTCTCCACTGTGTTAGATGGATGCGTGATATCCATTAAGAACCACTCTTTTCCTCTATCTCTACTTCCTTTTAAATTGGCCGGTTTTGACATAGTATTGGGTATGGACTGGTTATCTCATAACCAGGCCCAAATCGTCTGCAACAGAAAGCAAGTGGTGATAAAGACTCCGTCTGGTGAATCACTTACCATTCGGGGAGATACCCAGTATGGGATACCTGAGCAAGCGACTATGCTCAAGGCTTCAAAATGTTTAAAGAAGGGTTGTGTCATCTACATGGCACAAGTGATTATGGATGAGCCTAAACCAAAGATAGAAGACATCCCTATCATTTCTGAATACCCAGAAGTTTTTCCTGAAGAACTACCTGGTTTACCACCAGATAGGCAAGTGGAATTCAGGATTGATATCATCCCCGGAGCAGCACCAGTTGCTAGAGCACCCTATAGGTTGGCACCCACGGAGATGAAAGAATTAAGGACGCAACTGGATGAACTGCTAGCTAAAGGTTTCATTAAACCTAGTTCGTCTCCTTGGGGAGCACCAGTCCTGTTTGTCAAGAAGAAGGACGGATCGATGCGTCTGTGCATCGATTATCGTGAACTTAATAAGGTCACGATCAAGAATAGGTATCCTTTGCCTAGGATCGACGATATGTTCGATCAATTGCAAGGAGCAAGTTACTTCTCGAAGATTGACTTGAGGTCAGGTTACCATCAACTGAAGGTTAGAGATGAAGACGTACATAAAACGGCATTTAGGACTCGTTATGGTCATTACGAGTTCCTAGTGATGCCTTTTGGGCTCACTAATGCACCTGCCGCGTTCATGGATCTCATGAATCGCGTTTGCAAGCCGTACTTAGATAAATTCATCATCGTTTTCATCGACGACATTCTTATCTATTCGAAGAATCAAGCTGACCATGAGAAACATCTTCGATGTATTCTCAAACTCCTGCATCAGGAGAAGCTATATGCCAAATTTTCTAAATGTGAATTCTGGCTTCGAGAAGTCCAATTCCTTGGACATGTGGTGAGTAAGCATGGTATCCAAGTGGATCCCGCTAAAGTTGAAGCTGTTATGAACTGGCAAGAGCCAAAGACGCCTACAGAGATTCGTAGCGTCCTGGGATTGGCAGGATACTACCGGCGTTTCATTGAAAATTTTTCAAGGATTGCTGTAACCCTAACTTCCTTGACTAAGAAGAAAGTAAAGTTCGTTTGGGGCCCTAAGCAGCAAGAGTCCTTTGACATCTTAAAGCAGAAGTTGAGCAACACTCCTGTATTGACGTTACCTGATGGAATCGAAGAATTCGTAGTTTACTGCGATGCATCCCACACTGGCATGGGGTGTGTACTTATGCAAAAAGGCAAGGTTATTGCCTATGCATCACGACAGTTAAAGGTGCATGAAAAGAATTACACCACCCACGACTTGGAGTTGGGTGCCGTTGTATTCGCACTAAAACTGTGGAGGCATTATCTTTATGGAATCAAGTGTGTGATCTATTCAGATCACAAGAGCCTCCAGCATCTGTTTAATCAGAAGGAATTAAACATGAGGCAACGTCGTTGGATGGAAACTTTAAATGATTATGATTGTGAAATCAGATACCATCCCGGCAAGGCAAATGTAGTCGCCGATGCCCTAAGTCGAAAGGAGAGGGTGAAACCCATCCGAATCAATGCCAAGCGCATGGAGATAAAGAATAATTTGATTGAAAGGTTGTTAGCTGCACAGAAGGAAGCTGTGTTGGAAGCTAACTATCCTAAGGAAAAGTTAGGAGTAACTGAGGAGCAGTTAACTCTTAGCAAGGACGGAATTCTAAGATTAAATGGAAGAATATGGGTTCCAATTCACGGAGGGCTTCGAGATGTCATCCTCCAGGAAGCCCATAATTCCAAGTACTCCGTTCATCCTGGAGCTGATAAGATGTACCAGGATCTAAAGGCAAATTATTGGTGGATAGGCTTGAAAAAGTCTGTAGCCACCTATGTAGCTAAATGCTTGACATGTGCGCAAGTCAAAGCCGAGCATCAAAAGCCGTCAGGCTTGCTACAACAGCCTGAATTTCCTACGTGGAAGTGAGAAATGGTAACTATGGATTTTATTACCAAGTTACCTAAGACAAGAAAAGGGAATGATACAATATGGGTTATAGTTGATAGACTGACTAAGTCAGCACATTTCTTACCCATCAAGGAGACTTATAGCTCCGACATGTTAGCCCAGTTATACGTTGATAAGATTGTAGCCTTACATGGCATACCGGTGTCTATTATCTCTGATAGAGATACTAGATACACATCACATTTTTGGAAGAGTTTCCAACAATCTTTGGGCACACGTTTGAATTTTAGTACGGCTTATCATCCTCAGACTGACGGTCAGAGTGAGCGTACTATTCAAACGTTAGAAGACATGCTACGTGCATGTGCGATCGATTTGGGTGGTAGTTGGGATAAGAACCTACCGTTAATCGAATTCTCCTACAACAATAGCTACCATACCAGCATTAAGGTTGCGCCTTTTGAGGCATTATACGGTAGAAAGTTTAGATCGCCCATTTGTTGGGCAGAAGTTGGAGATGTCCAATTGTCAGGACCAAAGATAGTCTTTGAAACGACGGACAAGGTTGTCCAGATTCGTGACCGTCTCAAAGCTGCCCGTGATAGGCAGAAGAGTTACGCAGATCCAAAGCGTAAAGCTTTTCACTTCGAAGTAGGTGACAAAGTGTTGCTTAAAGTGTCGCCCTGGAAGGGGGTGATGCAATTTGGTAAGAAAGGCAAGCTAAGCCCGAGATACATAGGACCTTTCGAGGTTATCGAACGTGTCAGGTCAGTTTCCTATAAGTTAAACTTACCGGAAGAGCTCAGTGGAATTCACAATGTGTTCCACATCTGCAATCTGAAAAAGTGCTTCGCTGATGAATCACTGGTTATACCACATACAGATGTGCATATAGATGAGAGCTTAAAATTTGTGGAAAAACCTTTGTCGATTGAGGATCGACAGGTAAAGAAGCTTCGAAGGAAGCATGTACCTATTGTAAAGGTCAAATGGGATGCCCGTAGAGGTCCCGAATATACGTGGGAGATTGAATCCACGATGAAAGAAAAGTACCCTTATTTATTTCAGTAAATCTCGGGTCGAGATTTATTTTAAGGGGGTGAGGATGTAACACCTCGAAAATTCACGTCCTATAATGTGTTGACACATGTCATAAAGTTTGAACGTGTGAAAGAATGTTATAAAAGGACTAAAGTTGACAAACATGGAAAGTATGTGATTATACGGGTTCTAAATGTCAACAGTGAATAAATATACTTCATAATAACCCTACATGATGTTCATATCATCAAACGAATAAATCATGGATCATACGAAGCAAAAAGTGAGAGATTTCAAACTACAGGGGTTAAATGTGTCAACATGTTTAAGTTATACCCAATGTTGTAGAAGGCGCTAGGCGATAGTCGGGCGGTGAGGTACCGCCTAGGGATTAATCGGAATGGGATTGTTATATGTATTTTTTCAAAATTATATATATATATACCCAATAATATAAAAATAATACTTCAAAATTCACATAAATACTTCAAGTTTCAGATAGTATGGTTCGATTTTGACCGATTTTGACTGATTCTGACCAATTTTGACCGCCTAGGACCGATTTTGACCGACTTTGACCGACTCCGATTAATTGACCGACAAGCTCAAAATTAGTCAGTAAGTAGCCGCCTAGCGCCTAGGCGCCGATTAATCGGCCGCCTAGGCCGATTTTTGCAACATTGGTTATACCTCTGAGTGACCTTTTGACAAACCCGAAGCTTTGTAACTGTTAGTTATGCTCACTAGAATGCACGATATAAATTTCATAAAGTTTCGTTATCGTATGAGAAAGTTATGATCAAATTCGTATGCGAGGGGTTAAAGCGTTAACGTTGAAAGTTAAGACTTTTCGGGTTAATCGGAAGTGTCCAGGGACTTGGCAAAGTGGGTATAAGTCCTAAAGCCCTTGTAGGTAAATATAAGGGGGTCAAATTGCAAGAATTAGGCTTAATTGCCCTTTCGAAAGGCCAAGGGACAAGATGTGGAAACCTGAAAATGAAAAATCTGATCAGAAGGGTTAAGGCGGGCCGCGTAAGACATCTTAAAGTCTTACGCGGGCCGCGTCAGGACGCCAGATACAGAAAACGTGGATAGACTCCTGTATTCGTGATAAACCAACCTTTAAACGATATTTTCTCAACATGGGCGACCCCTAAGTGGCTCCTAAACATCTAGGGACACTTGTTGATGATTTGTGGGCACTTGTAGACTTGTGTGTCAAGTTCTTATGGTGATTAAATCACTATATAAGGACCAAAGTTGCAACCATTGTTCCTCACATCTTCATCTGCAATTGTGGAGCATTTCTGGAGCTTAGGAGCAGATCCAAGACATCCCTACTCGGGCATAGGACCCTTGTAAGTACCCTTGACCTTCCTCGATTAAGTTTAGCTTAGTTATTTAGCTAAAAGTCAAACCGTCGTAATTACGGTTTGACTTCAAGATTAGTCAACAATGGCTCAGTCATATCTCGAATTAAAAGTAGTTATAAGTTGGTAATTATGTGGGTAATAAACCCTCAAAAGGGTTCCCCCTAATTCCCACTCTAACTAGGTCAAATGTCGGGTCAAACTTGTATTTAAAAAGTCAACAGAATGTGTAAATTACAATTTATGCATAATTAGCAATGTAGAACACATACAACCTGTTTGATCATTAATATAACTTGGTAATTAGTGTAAGGACATGTCTAAACATGTTCAACCCGACAATTTCCTGTTTAGACCCGGTTCGGAACCCAAAGTCGCATAGTTTGACTTATACTTTGACTTTCAGTTCTGACCCGTTTTGGTATGATTTAGAAATACATAAGAGCTTCATTTGGACCAGGTTACATGCTAGTATAACCCTCTGTGATTATACACCTCGGATCATTAGTTATCCAATTAATACGCATGATTCCGTTAATTGCTCATATGTTGACCATTATGCCCTTTTCACTTTAAAACGCGATTTTTGGAAATGTAAAAGAGTAGAAACCTTAATTACTGATATATAAACTTGCATACAAAATTTGACATCAGTTTGAGGTGTAGGTTAAGAGTTATGCTCGTTAGCGTAAAATTAAAGCTTTATGTTAATAAAACGGCGTAATTAGCATATAGCCTAGTTAAGCCTACTTTTTGATACCAAACTTATTACCCACTGATGTAATATATTATTTTGGGATTTTTAAAGATTTTTATTAAATTTTAGGCTGAGCATAACTTATAGACGTAGGCTTAATCCGGTAATTGTCGGTTTTGCCCTTACGGGCTATAAAATGAGTTTTACATATCTAAACGACTCCAAACCTTTTGCTACTGATCACATATGATAAATAAATTATTTTAAGCCATATGGAAATATAAAAAATATCAGATTTATGTATCAAACCCGGAAATGGCCTCTAATCGCCTTTTTAAGCGTTTTTAACGCATAGTATGTACTAAAACTATTTTAAACATACAAGGGTTGATACCTACTGATATTTGAGGCAAATTATAATATTTTAACAGTAGGCAAAGGTTGTTAAACTCAGACTTCAGTTTTGAGCTTTTCGGCTTATGTGAAATTACCAAAATACCCCTACGGGGCATAGTTTGCGATTAAATTCATTTCGGGCATAATAAAAGACATCTTACTGATGTCACAACATGTATGAAGAATATTAACTTAGGAAACCTGTAAATGGCTCATATGAATACCCGTTACGCTTATTACGCGTTCAGTTCGGTTTATGTAACTAGTTTACATAAACTAGCCTAAACGGGTCAAACCTTATCGGTTTTATCTCAAAATCCAGAATGTGTATGAAATACCCATATTAAGCAAGTCTCCAAACTTGTCGGGTCTAAATCACATTCTATACGGTCTTCGCTTAATAGTGCGTACGAACCGTATCGTTGAAGCTAACCGGTCTAAGCTAAGGCTTAATTAAGGACCCGTTAGAAATCTAATAGGTTATTATAAACCTTCGTTCCAGATTAGGAGCCCAGTAAAAGTACTTACATTTGCTATATTTGATTGATACTTTGCTCAGGTAAATACTCTTAACTTATTTTCCCTATACGGGCTTGGGGTACGGTACTATAAAAGTACCGCTTGGTCGGGTATGTAGTCATTTAAATCGGATTGTGATTAATGTATTTACATAACCCGCTTTATTCTGTATTATTTGATGTATGGCCCTTGGGGGTTAAATGACCATGTCCCAAATATCCTTGGCATCATTTTACGAAATGGCCACGACCTAAGCACGGGGTGTAGGCGTACACCTGACAGATGCATTATGTAAAAACTGGTAATCCACTAAAGGAATCAACCTTGTGGGCACTATACCTGTGGCGTGTCAGTTAACTTAAACCGGCTCTTCTAACCGGTGCTAATGGACGGCAAATAAGTAAATCTGTATACAAGATTATATACAAATAATTGTCCCAAGTTATAAAGATATTTTGTGCCGAAGTGCATTCAAATCAATTTACAAACTCTTTTCAAAACGAGTCAGTTGAGTTGTATTTACCAGTGTAAACTGACGTATTTTCCAAAAAGGTTAAGTGCAGGTGCTAGACGAAATAGGCTGGCTACTCCAGGCATCATTACTCAAGTCTCGCAAGCTCTAGATGTCAAAGTCTGTTGAACTATTGTTTCTATTTTATTTTCGATCCGCCTGTGGATCTTTTACTTTCCGTTGTAATACTGGATATTACTTATATTCGGATTGTAATATATTTCTCTTTTGCTTCCGCTGTGCATTTATATAATTGTGTTGTTTGACTATTATGTTGCCAACCACGTCACGATACTCCCCACCGGGCCCACCGGTAATATGTGGAAATCGGGGTGTGACAGATTTGGATGCTTAAATTGTTAAAATCAGTTGTAAAGAGCTAGTTTTTGATTTTGGATCCTTAATTCTGCCAAATCTATGAAGTTTGTTGATAGGGGGAGAGAATCAAGTAATCATGGATATATTCATATTATTATATTTTAAAGCCAGGTTCTTGATTAAAAGTTTTTATGAGTCAGGTTACGATTCCTGGACAATCGAAAACGCTTTCACTGTCAAAATGTTTTAGCTTATGCTGAGAGAGAGCCAGATTACGATCCCGATAGCCGAGTCTAAGGGGGAGTCTGAAGACGAGCTCAACGCAAGAGGGAGCGTGCATTCAAGGAGTCAGGTAACTATCTTGGAGGAGCTTGTAACCGGAAAGCCAGGTGTCAATCCCAAAAGCACAGAAGCTTGACGAGAGGGGGAGCCTGAAGAGTCTACCGAAAGGGGGAGCTAAAGCTGAAGTCAGATCCACAGGGATTCTGTTCGAGAAAGAGGGAGTCTGTGTTGCTGAAAACGTGTTAAAACTTCAAGAAGACTAAGAGAGAGAGAGAGAGAGAGAGAAGATGCTACGAGATTGACTGCGGCAATATCCAAGGGGGAGTCTGTTAGTGCATTTATGTCTATCGCCTCCGTCAAGACAGATCGTAGCAGAAATAGTTTAATTCTAGTCTTTATATTGTAATATGAAGGAAAAGGCAAGGTGGCATTTCTGTAATTAATGAGATCTCTCATTAAGCCCCTTGGCCTATAAATATAGGACTTAGGGTTCTCATTTAGAACTTTTGCCATTTTGCACTTTGGAAAGCTATAGTGTTAGAGAGAGAAGCTAGAGAGAGAAAGTGCTGTGTACGTGATTCAGGTGCTGTACGTTTTCAGATTTATCAATAGAATCACAGATTATATTACGTCATGTGTGTTTGGTCACGTTCGTGTACGGATTCTGCACGTTACACGAGTCGGTTCGCAATCGTTTCGGAGTCGAAAACCGATCCTACAATCTAGTTATGAAGATAGATAGATACTACAGGGATCAGGTTCTCGTCACATCGTCTTGTCACATACGCATTAAAGTACACAATGAATCCAAACAAGGACTCCAATATTAGTATTTTAAACATCCGAGAATAATCAATCTATGAAAATAGGTTGATGCTAAAAGGATTTCGTTTCTGTCACATTGAATCGTTGCATCATAACATCCTAAATCCTAATGGTGATTCGGGATAATGCCACGAAGGGTAATACAATAAGCACACCTATATATAGGAAGTACCAGCGGTGTATCCACCATGTGCTTATTGTGTTACTCTTGTTTCGTTATCTAAATCACCAATAATCTCTACACATAACCATAACCATCGTCTCGTAAAGTACTTCTTAAAAATCTCACTATGAAGATAGGAAGATCTAAGACTGTACTTTAAATATCCTATAAGAATCTAACTATGAAGATAGATAGATCTTTAAGGATTTGGATAAACATCGTGTTTACATAATCGGAATAATACACATAAAAGCACTTAGTAAACACATATATGCCATACATTTGAAAAACAAATCGGTTACACATATGAATCACCCCAAAACATTTGTAAAAAGGAAAAATACGGGAGCTATGTACTCGCATGGGATTGCGTGTAGGTCTTGTTCAAATGATATAACAAAGCTCAAAGGATCAATAGTTCAAGTGGCGAAGTGGTTCCTAGTGTATCGGATACTATGTTAATGTAACAGGACATAAATCGAGAAATCGGATAGAATGAGGTATTGTAAACCAAATGAGTGTTGGAACTCATATGATATGGTTTAACAAAGCCTACATTCTGAATTGAAACCTATCCTAAGTGCTTTTGACCCGTTATGGTAGTTTACGCACGCTACTTTAACGCGTCATTTGCGCGAAAGCGCATTCGGATGGTCTAACTAGCCCTATGATAAGTATTATATGCCCTAACATGTTTAATTATGTTGCATAATCAGTTTAGGTGTCAAAACGTTGGTTACATATGCTTAAAATGAAATTATGTGCAAAAAGGGCATTTTAGTCATTTTCCTAAGGCATATAAACTACCTATCATACAACTAACTAAACGAAGTGACCATAAGGTATAACCTCAGAAGGTTATTCCCTATACAACTATGGTCACCTAATGTGTTTGGTCGGATCCTAATGATCGACCAAACGAGTCGGGTTCGAAAGTCTAAGCGGTTGTCAAGACCGCTTGACTTACGACCCTATATAAGCACTGGACTAAAATTGACGAGTTAAACATGTTAAAACAAGTTTAACTAAGTTAGAAAACAGGTTTGATATCAAAACAAAGTGTCTTGATACCCAAAAATAGTTTCGTCGCAAAATGCATATAATCGGCATTTTGACCGAAACTATGACTCGTCACTACGCCTAATAAACGTGGTAATCAGTAGGTATAGTCGCAAGGGACTATAACCATCGTGATTACGCTCACATTGCAAAGTTCAAACGAACTTTGTCTTGACCAATTCATGGTCAAAGCTGAAAGTCAAACACTGTTTGACTTTCTTAATTGATTTAACTAAACAAGCATGAAAGAATACTTACAATGGTCCAATGCTTGAAGAGAGGACAAATAATGCTCAGGTAGGTGGCCTTCAACAAGGTTATTGCCTCCACTTAGAGCAGATTAGAGAAGAAAAGCAAATGAGCAAGGAACAATGGAAAAACCCCTTGCTATTTATAGGAAATCAAGCGCCTTTAGGATCATGACAAGTGTTTTTGAATGGATCAAAGCATGATCAACACCCTACACATGTTATACACTTATTTGGCAACTTGGGGAACACATAAACCAGCTCATGGTATGCAAAAACTATGGTTAAAAACCAATTCAGCAGCTGATTTGAAGGATTCAATGAATTTTCCTAGCTCCAGCTCTCGCGGGCTGTGAAGGATACAACAAAAGTCTTCGCTGGCCGCCAGGGAGTGCAGGTCAGAACTTTCAAACTTGTCAAAACAGGTCCCTGCATCTCCGAAACTTGTTTTTTCGACGTGTTTAACCCCTGTTAACCCAATTTCAAGGCTCTACAAGGTTGCTAAAACATAGGGGACTTGAAATATGCTTGAAAATATCCCGGATGTCGGTTCATTTGGCCGTACGATCGCGTTGTTCGGTTAATTACGGCGAAACTCAAACGGACGCGAAAACGATCCAAATTACGCGACGAATGGTATTTTTGCATTCCAATTACTAAGATAAAATGTTTTAATGATTACAAAAGTTTTTGGATGTCCGGATATGGTCAAACGTAAGATATGCACGTAAATGCAAACTTATGCACTTTTTGACGCTTTTAGTCCCTATTGATGAAATAAGCGCATTTTCGCATACCGAACCCTTCAAAGCTTATTTCTAAGCTATGTAAAGGATATTTAGGGTATCTTTAGCTTATGATCTTGTTCCGGAGTGTGCGTTGCTATACAAATCGGCAGACTTTTGCAGTTTGTCGCAAATAGTCCCTATGATAGAATAAACTTGTTTTTGACACACCAAACCTTTCAAAACTTATTTCTAAGTTATGTAAAGGTTATTTAAGGTATATTAAGCTTATGTCACTATTCCAGAGTGTTTTACATGTTAAACTGATTACGTTTACGTAACAGTTTGCGTATAACTTTCCAGAAAGCGATTAAAAGCTTGAAATCGAACTAGAATCAAAACGTGAAATTGTCAAACACAAATAAAAATATATAGAGAATAAAACACCTCGTTTCATTGATGATTGATATTGTTCTACATCGTACAGTGTTTACAAAGCATAGATGTCACAGTCTCCCCTACTTTAGGAAATTTCGTCCCGAAATTTGTTCGAAGGAGACCGTAGAGTGTAATTGAAACAACTGAAGGATAAGCAAATTGCTAGATCCCAAAGATGCGGAGCATCGTTTGGTGTTGGAAATTTTGGGGGATTCAAAATGTGATTTGGGATATTCAAAGTATCTCAAGGTATTCAACCTTTTGAAACTTGTGAATTTTGAAGATGTCAACCAGTGTTCAAAAATTGTTTGGGTATGGCACTATGTTTTACTAAGCTCTTAATGTAAATCCTAGCAAACAAAGGGGTGCACATTCAAGCCTTGTCCACACATACATGGTTTCTAACATCCCACGAGGTACATCCCATGTACCATGAGCATCTCATGCATAGGAGACGGGTCAGCATACCTATGGCATCAAGATCGTCACCTTTAACACCATAATATACTCCCGGTCGGCTCGATTTGAGTTAATGAATGTACTCGTCATCGTCCATCACAAATAATCACATAATCACATAATGGTCCAAGATAACATAAAATCACCAACTAGTCTTAGTAACGTTCTGAAGAATAACACAATAAGAACACTTATATATAGGAAGTACCATCGGCGTATCCACCATGTTCTTATCGCATCATACTCCTCCCGTTACCTTAATCACTCTAGATTTTATGCCACCATACTTAACAAGGCTTACTATGATTCTCATGCGTCGAATCTCATAATTAAGTGTGCACCCATAATTACTCGTTTCGTCGCATGGTCCACGTAACTTCTTTTGTTAAGCGAGGGTAAACAAATAATAAGGTCGAACTATCGTCTAAATCAAATAAACATCATCACAACACAGCATTTGTCATATCGAATCCTGTTTTATACTATCAATGATAACACTACTTGGTTTGTATACAACAAGTTTAGTAGGTATTTTATTCTAGTACAAACGTTAATACACGTTTCATTCTAACCAAACTGGTAGTATGCAACATATACTAAACATGCATTGTCGTCATAATGTAATCATATCGAGAAAATGTTTTCAAATCATGTGCTAAGTATGCTAAGTCAACATACTAGCGACTGTATTTGAAAATCGTATACTAAGTACGCTTGATCAACATACGAAGCAAGATGTATTTGTAATCATGTATTACACATACTTGACAACAAATCATGTATGTAATGTCATGATCACAAAAATAGTAGTAACTTGCTCATAGTATTTGTAGCGATCGTGTTGTCAAGTTCGTATGAATGCACTAGAGTGCAATCATAGTATGCTAAATTACAAGATTTAGTTCCTAAAGAACGGAATCCTCAAAGTTGGCCTCTAGTTGTAATCACACATAGTGTAATCACATTGGGATTTGTAATTTAAATACGAATAACCAGGATAAAGATAAACTTCTTGAAATTTATATTGTCATTACAAACATAGGGTACATTGTTTTCGAAAATAAACAGAAAATATAGAGGTTCAAATGATCATAAGTGCTTGATCATTATCTTGAGCCTCATTGACATTGAACACTCGTCCATTAGCATTGGCAAGCTTAGGGTAGTTTCGCTTGAAATGATTTAAATCACCACAATTGAAACATGCTCGAGGGCGAGTCTGAGTAGGGGCTGCTCGGTTCTGGATACGACAGGTCACAGCTAGATCTCCAAATAGACCACAGATCGTACACTGGCGGCAAGGAGAATTTGTTGCGTGATGATAGTTGCAATGATTGCACCGAGGTTGCTTTCCATGATAAAATCCCTTAAAGGGTACTGAGTTTAGTGGAATTGGTGCAGGAATTGCAAAATTCTTTGATGTCTTGCGCTTCTTAGAAATTTTAGAAGATTCGGCCTTTGTTCCCTTTGAATTCTCCTTAGTAGTTTCAATGTTTCATTTCTTGTCTCCTTTTCGAAAAAGTTTCCCTTTTCTAACCTAGGATTCGGTTAGGGTAGCGGCTAATTCCTTAGCCTCCCTAAGCGTTGCAGGTTTACTGCCAGTAACAATGTCTTGGACAGGATTAGGTAGACCATCAATGTATTTCTCAAAGGCCCGATCCAAAGGTGTGACCATAGTGGGGCAAAGTAGACTTAACTGTTCAAATCGGTCAGTGTAGGCACGATTTTCCCCACTATCTTGTTTTAAGTAATAAAATTCGGTTTCGAGTGCCCTTATTTCGCTTCGTGGGCATAATTATTTTTTCATAAGATCTTTAAATTCTTCCCACGTTTGTGTCATAGCTAAATCGGCACCTCGGTCTCTCATGATGCCGTTCCACCAAATGAGTGCTCTCCTTTGAAAGACACTCGAGGAAAACTCCACCTTACGCTCACTGGGACACTGAACATCGCGGAATGTGCTTTCTATACTCTCAAACAATTGTAGTAGCCCTGTTGCTCCTTCAGACCCATTAAATCCGAGTGGTTAAGCCGAGTTAAATTGTTTATAGTTACATGGCGATAAAACATTGTTGTTGTTGTTGTTATTGTATTGGATTTGGTTGACTTGGGTCACAATGCCTGGGAGTAAAGCAACTAGGTGCTGAGAAATCCTTGCTGCCATTTCAGCGTTCCAAGTGGCGACGCGGTGAGGAGGCATCTTGAAGATACAGCGGTAGTGAAAATTAAATAAGTTAGATCCATCAAATTGTCATGAGTTTGTAACATCATTGTGTAGTGAAAACTTTGACCTAGTAAAATCTCGTTCATAAGTCTCGTTCTCGTACTTAGAAAATATAGTGTTGTAGTTTTTTTTTTTGTTTTGAAACTAGAATTGTTTGAGAAATAAGCTTTTGAAATATTTTTGGATGAGAGAATACAAACCAAGTTAATGGTTTGTGTTATAAATTCCTTACCTTTTTTTAAAAAAATATTGTTTTTAGAATAAAATGTTTTAAATTAAAATTTTTAAAATAAAGAAACTTTATATTTGAAATTTTGAAAATTCTCATCCAAATGGTAAAAATTTTGAAATTTTGAAAGGCAAAAAGGTAGTGTTTTGAAAATGAAATAAGATTACATAGTGTCGTGAAACGAATCGAAATTCATTTCAATTGCCTCGAATCAAGCATATCACCGAAGGTAATATGATGAAATAGTATTGTAAAAGGGAAATTTGTTTTGATTGTTGTCAATAGCAAACATATTACCGAAGGTAATATGAATGAGTAGTGTCACAAAGGTCGTAGTGTTTAGAAATCATTCGACATGGTCAAGGTGGATAGGTTTTTATAATGTTTCACGAAGACATGCTTTAGCCTATAAGTGGACACTCACCCTAAGAGTTCCCAGGTAAGAGTGACTGGTCCGATAACGCGGATTTGTACGAACACTCTAGCCTTAGACAGAAAACTCGGGGTACAGGCATCCACCCTTCCAGATTGCATGTGTTCACATTATTAAAAACCAAGATTTCGATGAAAAAAATGTTTGAGAAAAACATTTTGATAAAAATTGTTTGAGATAAACATGTTGTAAAATATTTTGACAAAAACGTTTGAGGAAACAATTTGAGAAATATTTCAATGAAAATGTTTTGAGAAAAACATTTTGAGGAATACCTTAAGGCATAAAGCCTAAGAGTTTTAGGATAAATCATCTAAGGTTAGATGATTTGTAAATCATAGAGTAGTTGTGGCACGAATAAGGATGAGGATTAGGATAGAAATCCTAAGTCTACTCATGTTTGGGTCCTAGGAAGGTTATAGACTAGGTTTAAGGCATGCTAATAACCTAATTCCCTATAACCAGTGCTCTGATACCAATCTGTAACACCCCAATCGCGTAATACAACAACAGGCGGCGGAAATATCGGGCGGCGTGCTACTCCTATAGTGCTATAATTGTTAAGGTGGGCTAGCTAAGTTAATGATAAGTAGCATGTATGAATCTAGCATGAACCTAAGCATAACAAAAGCATGTATAACAGATTGAGAGATTAAAGTAAGTTTTGTGTGAATTGTGTATTTGACAAGTTAAACATGTTACAACCCAAAGTGTGTAAAAATGAAAATGGGTCAAGTGTACTCACAAAATTGCTAAGTCTTCCAATTATCCATGTATTGATGAGTTAACGAGAATAGGAGAGCGAATGTGTTCGGTGTTGAAGTTTAAGGGATGTTTAGACTCGGAATTAGGAATTTAAAGTACACAAAAGTATGTATATGAGAAAGTAATCATCTAGACTTAAACACTCATTTTTGACACTATGAATCTCGTATGGGTTAAAGTGATTTCATGGGTTAAGATACCCATTAGAATCGTAACGAGAGATTTAAGTCCTAGATAATATAACTTATTACCATGACAAATAATCATTTGATTATTATCAAGGGTTCGGTTATGTATTTAGATTTAATATATTTTATATAGTATGTAATAAGTCCAACATGTTTATCATGGAATTTCACAGAAGTCATGCATGGAGGTAGGAGGATAACCTTCCTTTAACCTCTTTCGTAGGATTCACCAATGCACAAGTTGTCATAAGGACAACTCGGATGGTCAGAATGAAATGGAAAGGAAATGTACATACTTCTCAAGGGACAAATCATCAAGTGAGGTGGTGGATTGAAAGTAGGATAGCCAAAGCTTCCAAATAATCACACCCATACCAAGCACAAGTCTTGTTACAAGAACAAGCTTATATGGTTCAACACTTGTGGGTTAAAAACCCTTACAAAACAGAAAGTTTAGAGGCAATAAACACCTCCGAATTTGTGTGAAACAACCTTGGTTAGGCTCACTAATCATGGACTTGATTAATGGCATAAGAACACAAGTTTGCTTGAGGAAAACACAAGTTTAAAGAAAGTTTATAAAGATTTCTTCCAAAATAGAAAGTTTGGACCTCAAAATGGTGATGCTCCACCTTGGTTTTCCATGGAAGACCTGTGGAAACACTCCTAGAGGTGTTCCAAACTTTGTAGAGGAAGAAGAAGTGAAGAAAATGGAAGAAAGGTGAGTATGAACTCACTTTTGTGACTTGTATAAATCTGCCTTGAATCTGATTATAATCTGAGAATAAGCTGCTAATTGAGAGTGTTTTGAGTGAGATTGAAGTGTTTGTAAAGTGGAAAATGAGTGGGAATGAGGTGGGTTTTATAGTTTAGGTTTAGGGTGAGTTAGGTGAGTGATTAAATGCAAAAAACACACCAAAGAAACACAAAATTGGCTAATCCAAGACCTGGTTGAAACTTTCTGCGGATTAGGAGGGGTCGAGGGGCGTGACCGTGAACAAGCATCCCCGTCGCGCAGCGCGACGGGTCAAATCTCTGTAATTAAGTTTCTTTTCTGGCAAATTTGATCCCTTATGTTTGTTGTTGATATGTTTTAATGTGTTTTAGGGTAATTTATGTATAAAAGCATAAGATAAGGTGGTTTGATGTAATTTTAACATATGAACAAGTATAGATAAGCAATAGAAAAGTATTTGTAGGTGTTCGACGATGTACAAGCATAAGTGAATAGCGTATAAGTCGAGTATGTAAGTCATGTATTTGCAAGTTTATTACACGTTCACATGAATCACGAATAAGGCGTCTAATGTATAACAAATTAAAACATATAAGTGTAATGAATAAGTAAGGTCTAATTTGGAATAAAACAATGGATATTATTACGATTAAAGTCTCGGATTTACAACGATAAAATGAAATACGATCACAAGAGGAACAAGCTTCCAAAATTAGAAATGCCAGTCAAGCTTTTCTAATTAAGGAACGTCACGAAAAAGCGAATCGTTACATTTGTTTTCTCGAAGATATTTCATTAAAAAGGTCTGCGTAACCTCTTTTTGGTGCAGACATGGATCAAGGTCTTATTGGGTCTGCACACTCTCTTCTCCTCCACAAAACCCTAGCTCATATCCACCCTTTCTCCTCCACTCCATCTCCTCCTCCTCTCAGCCACCACCCTCCTACCGGCGGCACTCTCCCACTGACGCCACCCTCACGCCGTCGTTCTCCACCTCCCGACGTCCACCCTCTCACCGACGTTCTCCACCTATACCTTCTTCAACACTACCACCCAAATTAACCATCATCATCATCATCTTCATACTCACATCATCACAAAGAGGTCATTCAGTTATCAGATCTTAAACAGCTACAAACCGATTGTTGCATTGATCTATTTCAGATCTCGACCGGACAACTTCATTCACCTTCGTATTTCCCTAATTAATTGCTTTTGTTTTGTAATTTCATCGATCGATCGATCGATTTTCACCTAATTAATTGAATGTTATTGTGCGATTGTTCACTCGTTGAGTATTTGAAATTGTTCATGTTAGTATCGTAATTGAACTGTGTGTTCATACACTATAATGACCTATACTTGTTGAAGAAATTTATAAAAAAGTTGTTCCAAATCGAGTTGATGATGTTAATTTTCATAATTGTGGTGTTAGTTTGCTGAATTTTGGTGTTTGTAGAAGTGAAAAAACAAACAGTCTTCTCCTGGCAGACTGCAGAGGTTTGGTCTACCTCTTCTGCTGTAGATGTCTGCAGATGTGGTCTGCAGACTGAAGACTTTTTACCTCTGAAAAACAAGTAGCACCTTAGTGATTATGTGATATCATTATAGTATTTACGTGAAACCCCCCTGAGTGATACTTAGTTACGTAAAAACAAAACATGTAATACATAATATTTCATATGGAATGCCTAATATTTCAGGTATATTCACGTATTAAGGATAAATTATATACAAAACATTAGTTGAATCAACCTATAATAACAACATAATGTCGTATGTTAGAGATTTAATCACATAATAAAGCATATACAATTGAGTTCTTATTATTGAATGTGTAATCACGTAATAAACATAATTGTATTAACATTAGTTGTAACAAATGATATTGAATGTGTAATCACATAACGAATTTACATTGAACGCGTAATGATTTATGTTGAATGTGTAATCATGTAATGGGTATTCAAAAATCATGTAGTCATGTACCGGGTATTCAAAATCACGTAATCACATAATGGGTTCTGGGTATTTGAAATCACGTAATCACGTAATGGGTATTCAAAGTCCTGTTATTTTTTCTAAAGAAAACTATAGCAATATGTTGCTTGAATTTTAGAGAATGAAATACTCGTTAATACAATGTTATTTAAAAAAGAAATATTAACCTATGAAAAAGTTATAACCGTTTGAAAATCAAGGATGAAACTAGTTCAAAGGAGAAAAATACCACCATACCCTTCCCTCTTTAAATTGAGAAAGACAAATGTGTGGTCATGATTCTCTCCTACATTTCGTATGGAATTTCTCTCTTGTACATGATACTCTTATCAATATCTATACATGTGGTGTGTATTTTTTATATATTTTTTCAAATATAAAATTATTTTTTATATATTTTATACATTAATATTATTTTTATATTAATATATTAGCAGGTTGCCTGCCTGATGCGGCGGGAGCGACACATCGCATTACGATACTCGTTTTTGGTTGTTTTCTTATTCATATAATATTTATTGTAGTATCATTGTGATAGATATACATCAAAAGCGAAGTAATCGGGTAATCCATTTCATTGTGATGTGCATCGTTCGGTCGGTTCGGTTATTATCCTCAACCGAAGCCGAAACCAAAGTCATCAGTTGGTCTACTTTATTAACCAATCGATTTTCGGTTTATTCGGTTAGATTGACAGTTTTTGGTTTGGTTCATTTAATTCAGTTAATAGCAAAACCAAACTTTGGCTAAAATTTTTGCTTAGAAATAAATATATGAAATAGAGGTGTAAATACATGAAATGAAAGTATAAATATATGAAATGGAGATATAAAATAAGAAATATAAGAATCAGAGGAATACAAGCTATAAATATATGAAAATATGAATGATTTGGTTCGGTTCATCTATTTTTTGTTAAACGAGAGTACAAAAAAATTGATAACCGGTTTTTGGTTAATTCGGTTTTCAGTTTTTGGTTGATTTCAGTTTCGTCTGTTTTCGTTTTGGTTTAATTTAACGATTTAGTTATTGCTCACTGATAACCTGCTTTGGTTAATAACGATAGGTGCGCGCGCGATGCGGCGGGAAACACAGACATTTTCACGATGTGCATTATTCGGTTGGTTAGATTATTATTCTCAACCGAAATTGAGGTCATCGATTAGTCTATTTTATTAACCAATCCGTTTTCAGTTAACTGTTTTGGTTTATTCAGTTAGATTGACGCTTTTTGGTTTGATTCATTTAATTTCGACTAATAGCCAAAACCAAACTTGGGCTAAAACGTTTGATTAGAAATACATGAAATTTAGGTATAAATACATGAAATGGATGTATAGGTACATGAAATGGAAGTATAAATACATAAAATGAGGATTAAAATATGAAATACATGAACCGAAGGTATACAAGTTAGAAATATATGAAAACAAGAATGGTTCGGTTCGGTTAATTTTGGTTAAATGGGGGTACAAAAAAATCGATAACCGTCTTTGGTTATTTAGTTTTAGTTAACTTAGTTTTTGGTGACTCATTTCGGTTTCGGTTAACGATTCAGTTATTACTCACCCTTAGACACTTTTAATCACGTAACATATCATTTTTTTAATTAAAAAAACTATAGCAATACTATACTCAAATTAAAGAGAACAAAATACTCGTTTATATGGTGTCATTTAGTGTGTGTGTGTGTGTGTGTGTATAAATATTAACGTACCAAAAAATTATGACCGTTTAAAAATTGGAAGGAGGGTTAGTTTTTTATAAGAGTGTAACTACTAACTAATTATCTATAATTTTGTTAAAGGTGATGGATTAAAGTGTAATCTAGATGAGATGATTAAATCGACGGTATTTAATCACTTGACATTTTGTAGGCACTGCAGCTATTAAACACATTCTGGGATAATGACTAAGTACGTTGGGCTTTAATCACTTATACACTAAGGCATCATCTACTTGTATCTTTTAATCCACACATCAATACTGACCAAGACAACTATCGAAACGTCCACAAAAATGAATAGGTCGTCACGGTACTTTTGGATTTTTTTAAAACATTATAGTTTATAAGATATGACAATAATATGTAAAAGAATTATAAGTTTGTTGTGGAGAGAGAAAAGTGTAACTAATTACCCATAATTATGTTAAAACTCAGGGATTTAAGTGTAATAAGACGAGAGACTAAAATATAGTTATTATTTAAAAGACGAATTTTGTTGGACTCTGTATGCCCAAGACACATATTACATTGATGTGGCTAGTACGTTATGATCCAAGTCGGGTCATACCCAATAACAAGCTAGACAAACACCTATAATATTTATTTATGATATGATCAAACAAATAAATATTAACACTTAGAACATTTAGAAATTGGTTTTCTAAATAATTGCACTTGAGAAACTAATAAATTATATGGATAATTTATTTTGAGAGAATGTTTTATCTTGTTATTTAATGGGTTAAATAACATTATAAAACATTGTGAGATGTTGCATAAAATCTTGTAACATGTTATGTTATATTTTATAAAAGGTTATAAAATTAATGCAAGATTAAATTTTAATAAAAATATGAAATTTTGGGTGACAAAATACCCCATAGGGCCGACCCTTGGTGGTCTTCCCAAGGTGGTTCCCACCACTTATATTTCATGCAACAATATCTCATATGTATGGCACTAGTTTTTGTTAAAACATAATACATCTTCTCTCACATGTTTCACTAGATTTTTCAAGTTGCAAGAACTCTTAAAATCCTCTCAAAAATTTCGGCCAAGGTGGTTGATCAAGAGGGATTTTCAAGTGAATTTACGAGTGTAGAAATCCTAGCAACATAAGGTGTTCGTTGGAGGCTTGGGGTATGCAAACTTGAGGTCTTCTCCTTTGAAGATTTCCATTCAAGAATATCATCTTCTTCATATCACCTTGCTCTTTGAATGATAGTATTCTAAAACACCCTATGGTTGTATTTTGATAGCATGCATGTCATATATGGATCCGGTTATTGGGTTTTACATATAAAAGGGGTTTTATATCAAGAAAGTAACATGTTTTAAATAAATATTCCGCTGCATTTTTATTTAATATGGATAAAATAACTTTGATAAACATGTGAAAAACCCAACAATGGCATCTAGATCCGCTTATATGAGTGCATGCTTTATAGGATTTAAAATTTTCGGGTTTTCGGGTTTGGTTAAACCCTATGGCCGAAAGTTTTGACCATGGTTCTCCTTTTATTTTTTCAAGATTATTTTCTTACATGCATAAAGGAATCTTAAAAAAATTATATCATATGGATGATTTGTTTGTTTGGACAAAAACCCACATTTTTCGGTTTTTTCATTCTTGACCGAAAAAAGTAGGTTGTAAAAAGGAAACCATTTTTACTCTTGAATTTTATATATATGTGGATATATATTTTGGTGTTCATAACCTAGCCATGACCTTGTGTGAATATGTTTAATGTTTGTGTTTGTGATTTGTATTTAATTAATTCAATGGGTTGTAATAATTATTTATCTTTGTTCTTCCATTTGAAAAATATGTAATTTATTTATTTTCATTTGGTATGTAAGTAAATAGATTAGGTGCATTTTATTTTACTAGAAAAAATGTATTAGGATACTTTTTTTGTAAAAGAAGATGCACACAAAATGCGGTTTTGGTTTTGGCCAATTTCGGGTCTAAAGGACTTCATGGTTCTTAACGGGATTTTAGCCCAATAACCAAAACACATTTTTGAAGCCCAAAGGAGTTTGGAGCTGAATTTAAAGATCACTTGGAAGCCCAAAGAAAGTGGTGAAATCACAACACAAAAGGAAGACTTGAAGCATTTGGATGCGGGATCAAGTGGGAGTTCAACGACACATTTTTGTGTAAATATTCACCGTTTAGGAAGGAGCTTTTGACACACTTGTTTCGGCTAACAAGTGTGGTCAAAATAGTTGGCTATGGTTGTGCACCTGTTGATATGTGTGTTGTGCTTGTGTGGTTGCTTATTTATGTTGTTTGGATGATATGTCGATATGCATGCTTAACAAGCTAATAATCAACAACAAGCTTAAAATTGGTTCTTTAAAGATCATTAAAAATGGTTAATAAAAGGTTATTAAAGGTTAATGACTTTTATAATAAAATGGGTTTTATTAAAGGAACCTTGAAAATTGGTTTTCACTAAAGTACCATTGATTTGAATGCATGTAAATATATGGTACATAATTTTTTTCTAAACTAGAATTTTGAAAAATAAAAACCCCTCTTATAAAACAAGTCAAACACCATCATTTTATACAACACTCGAATCACTTGGGAACTCTTTTGTGGGATAAAGGTCACCTAACCACATTTGAGGGAACTTGTATGTTTTGAGGTGGGGTTACCATGTTTGTGGGATAAAGGTCACCTAACCACTTATATGTGTAAACTCACATGTGTGTGTAAGTTGGACGACTTGATTTGGAAACCATGTGCTTAGGGTCACCGAAGCATGGCGTACAAAGGTGTTGATGGGATTAAACATGCCAACTAAACATAAAGATGTTTAACCGATCCCATAAGGCTAGAAATTGCAAAGGGTTGCAATCGTCAGACGTTGACTACCTTGTTAATTTAAATAATGGGATAAAGGTCGCCTAACCAATATTTAAATGTAACGTTGGATTCTAGATTTTAATTATTAATTGTCTATGAGACATAAAAGGGTATTAATGATTAAAATTTAATAATATCGAAAATACTAAAATTGAACTTTGTTAAATTTTGTAGATGGCCGATAACAATGCAAACACGATTACCCAAACCGTCCGTAACCTATCACTAAGAACAATCCTTGAAAAGGATCGTCTCAACCATAACAACTTTATGGATTGGTATCGAAACTTGAGAATCATTCTCAAGCAGGAAAAGATATCATATGTGTTGGACGATCCTATTCCCGATGAACCTCACGTGGATGATGAGGATGCCTATAACGATTGGGTTAAGTATACCGAGGACTCCATGCAAGCCTCATGCCTCATGTTGGGAACTATGATTCCCGAGATTCAAAAAGATTTTGAACATCATGGGGCATATGACATGATTAACCAATTGAAGGAAATGTTCCTACAGCAAGAAAGGGTAGAACGCTTCGAAACGGTTCGAGCGCTTCATGCATGTCGAATGGAGGAAACCCAATCGGTCTCATCTTATGTCCTTAAGATGAAAAGCCACATTGATCGCCTCTAAAGGCTCAATTGTCCCGTCTCAAAAGTGTTGGCTATGGATTTGATCCTCAACTCTTTAACAAAGAAATTTGAGAGCTTTGTTATGAACTACAACATGAATGGATGGGACAAGAGCATTGGTGAACTTCATGCAATGCTCAAAACGCCCGAAGCAGGAATGGGTAAAAAGGCTTCACCCGTTCTAATGATCAATGAGGGAGGCAAAAACAAAGGGCATCACCCCGAATCCAAAGCAAGTGTTGCCAAGGGAAAGGGGCACGTCAAAGGGAAGGGAAAAATTAAAGGCTAAAGCAGAACCACTGAAACCAAAAGACAAGAAGGCAAAGGTTGCCACGAGCGATCCATGCTTTGAGTGTGGTGAGATAAGGCATTGGAAAAGGAATTGTCCAACCTATCTCAAGGAGTTGAAAAACAAGAGGGATGCGGGGCAAACCTCAGGTACAATCTTTATGATACATATTGATCTTAATGTTATTTCTTCTAACACATGGGTATTAGATACCGGATGTAGAACTCATATTTGCAATTCGTTGCAGGGGTTCAAAAGAAATAAGCATTACAAGAAGGGAGACACTAGTCTCTTCATGGGAAATGGAGTGAAAGTTCAAGTTGAAGCCCAAGGAGACTATGTTTTGAAACTTCCAAGTGGTTTGGAAATCTGTTTGAAAAATGTTTTGTATGCCCCTAGTTTGACTAGGAACATTATTTTAGTTTCCCTTTTAAGACAATATGGTTTTAATTTAAAGTTTGTAAACGATGACATTTATGTTTCGATGAATGACATGTTTTACTTTAAAGCTATGCCTTCAAATGGTATTTAGGAATTGGTTCATGATGATACATCATTTGATAATTCAATGTACCAAGCAAACACCAAGAAACTCAAAATGGATTTGTGTGAGACCTATCTTTGGCATTGTCGTCTTGGTCATATAAACAGAAATCACATGCAAATACTTCAAAAGAATGGTCTTTTGGAAACAAATAAAATTGGTTCATTTGATACATGCGAATCTTGTTTACAAGGTAAAATGACTAAGAAACCCTTTAGTGGCACCAACCAAAGGGCAAAAGATTTATTAGGTATCATACATTCGGATGTATGCGGTCCTTTTAAGCCAATGACTAGGAATGGTGAAAGATACTTCATAACTTTTACCGACGACTACAGTCGTTATGGTTATGTGTACTTGCTAAGACACAAAGATGAAGTTTCAGAAACGTTCAAAATCTTCCAAAGTGAAGTAGAGAATCAACTCACCAAGACAATCAAAGTTCTTCGTTCCGATAGAGGAGGTGAATACCTTAGTGATGCTTTTCAAGATCATCTTAGGAGTTGTGGGATCATCTCACAACTTACTCCACCTGGAACACCATAATATAAAGGTGTATCTGAGAGGAGGAATCGAACTCTATTGGATATGGTTCGATCTATGATGGCTAGAAGCACATTACCTCTATCATTTTGGGGTTACGCTTTGCTCTCCGCGGCTCGTATATTAAATATGGCCCCAACCAAGAAAGTGGATAAGAAACCTTTTGAAATATGGCATGGAAAGGCTCCATCATTATCATATTTGAAGGTATGGGGTTGTGAAGCTTATCTGAAGCAATACACCCCAAACAAATTGGAAGTACGATCCACTAAGTGTATCTTCGTAGGATATCCTAAAGATGATATAGGATATTATTTCTACGATCCAATAGAGCAAAAGGTATTTGTTGCTCGAAAGGCTAACTTCTTGGAAGATAAGTTCCTTATGGAAGGAACTAGTAGAATAGTGAAACTTGATGAGGATCAAGAACCACAAGCCGATACACGTTTGGTTGATACTAGCACTCAACAAGAGGTTGTTGAAGATGATCAAGTGGTTGATCAACATACACAAAACGTTCGCAGATCTGGTAGAATTAGTAATCCACCTGAAAGATATGGATTCTTCATGGATGGATGCTACGTGGTAGATTCAGATGAACCAACCACATACCATGATGCAATGTCAAAATCCGATTGCGACAAATGGCTTAAGGCTATGAACGTAGAGATGCAATCCATGTATGACAACCAAGTTTGGGAATTGGTTGTGCCACCTCTTAACTCCAAAGTAGTTGGAAGTAAGTGGGTTTTCAAGAAAAAAACTGATTTGCATGGTAACTTGGATACTTATAAAGCGAGACTTGTAGCAAAAGATCACTCAAACTCAAGGGGTTGATTAGGATGAGACCTTCTCGCCCGTGGTGATGCTAAAGTCGATTAGGATATTATTTGCCATAGCTGCATATTATGACTATGAGATTTGGCAAATGGATGTCAAAACGACTTTCCTCAATGGATATCTTGATGAAGATGCCTATATGGTTCAGGCTGAAGGTTTTGTCGATCCAAAACGTCTTAACAAAGTATGCAAGTTAAGGAAATCAATCTATGGATTGAAACAAGCATCTAGAAGTTGGAATCACCGTTTTGATGAAGAAATTAGGAATGTTGGGTTCATCAAGAACGGCGATGAAGCTTGTGTGTATAAGAAAGCTAGTGGGAGCACCGTCACCTTCTTAGTATTGTTTGTCGATGACATTCTACTATTTGGAAATGACATTCCAACCATGGAAGGTGTAAAAACCTGGCTTGGAAGTTGTTTTTCCATTAAAGATCTTCGAGAAGTCGCCTATATTTTGGGAATAAAGATCTATAGGGATAGATCAAGGCGCTTGATAGGTTTAAAACAAAGTGCATACATTGACAAAGTCTTGAAAAGGTTCCAGATGGAGAACTCTAAGAGAGGTCTGGTACCTATTCAAAAGGGGACAATATTGAATGCTTCTCAATGTCCAAGCTCAAAGGACGAGAAAGAAAGAATGAAAGGAATCCCATATGCGTCTGCTATAGGATCCATCATGTATGCAATGATATGCACTAGACCGGACGTGTCATGCGCTTTAAGCATGACGAGTAGATACCAGCAAAATCCAGGTAACAGTCATTGGATGGCTATTAAGAGCATATTGAAATACCTTAGGAGAACTAAGGATATGTTAATATATGAATCTGGTGAAGAAGAACTCGTTGTAAAGGGTTACACGGATGCGAGTTTCCAAACTGATCGAGATGGTTCTCGGTCACAATCTGGGTATGTCTTCATTTTGAATGGAACTACAGTCTCATGGAAGAGCTCGAAGCAGGATGTTGTAGCATTGTCCACTACAGAATCAGAATACATCGTCGCTTCATTGACAGTGCAAGAAGCTACATGGTTAAAGAAGTTCATTGCCGACCTAGGGGTAGTCCCTACCGTTCAAGACCCCCTAGAGTTCTTTTGTGATAACGAGGGTGCGATTGCTCAAATCAAGGAACCTCGTCCACATCAAAAGACTAGGCACATTGAGTGGAGATTCAACTACATGAGGGATGAAGTTGAAAAGGGAAAGATATGTATTCGCAAAGTTCACACCGATCAAAACATTGCGGATCCACTCACGAAGCTCCTTGAACGGCCAAAACATGAGGGTCATATTTGTGCCTTAGGACTTCGATATTCTAGTGATTGGATTTGATCTATTTTGTATTTGGATATTGGAACAATTGTTATTTGAACTCTTTTATGGTATTTTGAGTTATGTTCCATTTTAGCATGTTTAAATCAGTGAATAAATTAATTATTCTAAATGTCCATAGTCGATCATACTTGTGGGAACAAATATGAATGTAAGACTATTATGAACTTGGATTGGTGGATATTCATTAGGCATGAATATAGAGCAAAGTGTTGCTGCCAAAGTTCATAAATATTTGTGGGATACAAATATTGGACTGACCCGCTCTCAAATGTTACTGCATGGAATCATTTGTGATTGATCATAAGTAAATTTGAACAAAGGCGAATATCATAGTATCCTCTGACCTGAGATACATATTGGGTCTTGATATTCACCAAATATTATACCTTGACTTAGTTCTTCGATGTCTGTAATAAGACAGTAAATAAGGCTAAGCTCAGGTGTGGTACAAGGTGATTGTGAGAGACGTATGTAGTCAAGAAGGGATTTGTTCCTCTTATTCGTTGAGAATAAGATGTCTAAGGCCTGCTAAAGTTAAATCAACAGAGAATGATCACACTATGTCTCTGGATTTGACATGACATCTGTAACGAAATGATAAATGATAGATTCACCTAAATCATGTTCAAGTAAGGGACTTGAAGGGAATGATGTTATTGAATGGCACTTCGTCATAGGTATTAGGGGTAGTAAACCGTTGTTAGGCGTTATTTACTGCTTGCATCAATCTTCTATGTATCTTGTGCAAGTGGGAGATTGTTGGACTCTGTATGCCCAAGACACATATTAAATTGATGTGGCTAGTACGTTATGATCCAAGTCGGATCATACCCAATAACAAGCTAGACAAACACCTATAATATTTATTTATGATATGATCAAACAAATAAATATTAACACTTAGAACATTTAGAAATTGGTTTTCTAAATAATTGCAATTGAGAAACTAATAAATTATATGGATAATTTATTTTGAGAGAATGTTTTATCTTGTTATTTAATGGGTTAAATAACATTATAAAACATTGTGAGATGTTGTATAAAATCTTGTAACATGTTATGTTATATTTTATAAAAGGTTATAAAATTAATGCAAGATTAAATTTTAATAAAAATATGAAATTTTGGGTGGCAAAATACCCCATAGGGCCGGCCCTTGGTGGTCTTCCCAAGGTGGTTCCCACCACTTATATTTCATGCAACAATATCTCATATGTATGGCACTAGTTTTTGTTAAAACATAATACATCTTCTCTCACATGTTTCACTAGATTTTTCAAGTTGCAAGAACTCTTAAAATCCTCTCAAAAATTTCGGCCAAGGTGGTTGATCAAGAGGGATTTTCAAGTGAATTTACGAGTGTAGAAATCCTTGCAACATAAGGTGTTCGTTGGAGGCTTGGGGTATGCAAGCTTGAGGTCTTCTCCTTTGAAGATTTCCATTCAAGAATATCATCTTCTTCATATCACCTTGCTCTTTGAATGGTAGTATTCTAAAACACCATATGGTTGTATTTTGATAGCATGCATGTCATATATGGATCCGGTTATTGGGTTTTACATATAAAATGGGTTTTATATCAAGAAAGTAACATGTTTTAAATAAATATTCCGCTGCATTTTTATTTTATATGGATAAAATAACTTTGATAAACATTTGAAAAACTCAACAAATTTACCCTCATTTTAGGGGTGTATTTGTAAATTAAGAGGGAAAAAGTTCATATTTTTTGGGTATCTTAAAATGCCTATCACTCATGCGTTATAATATAGTATAGATGTGTTTGTTTATATTTTATAATATTGATAATTTTATTTTATTTTTTAAATGTAAAATAAGTTTTGGGTGAAAATGGCAAAAACAAAACATATATGAAATCTGACTAAAATACCCCCGAGTTAATTGGTGTTTTCAAACGGAGTTAGTGAGTTGGATGAAAATGACCAAAAAATGCAAATAACATGGACCTAGATAAGAAAAAATATTTGAGCTAAAGTGGAATTTCTGGCCAAACCACATAGACTGAAATGACAAATTAATTATACACAGAAGGATGTAACATTTATTACATTAAGGTTTTATTTATTTATTTATTTATTTATTTTTGTAAACTTTGTAATTTTCAGTAGAGTAAAAGGCTAAATGTCGTCTCTAATGTTTGGCCATATTTGCAACATTCATTCAAAAATTAGGAAGAGATACATGTTGCTCAAATGGTATGTATGATAGTTAGGGAATGAAATCAACTAGATCATTACGTGTGCATAAGTGGTAGTGCATTTAGTAGCCATTAATCACATCACGAACCGCATAACAATCGGGTAGATCTATCAAGTCTGGGCAAGCTCCACTCCTGGTCCGTGAGACCCTGTGGGAGTGCTTTTGTGTCCTACTAGTCGCGCGTCACTAGAATTTAGTGATTTGGTATGACGGAACGAACATTGTCAAGGTTTGGTTACTAGCTTATGTCGACACATACATTAATGTCATTGTAAAACATTAATTTGATCAACGAATTTCATTGACTACCAGTTTATTCAAAAGTTTATCATATGTTTTCGGTAAAGATTTATTTATGTCAACAAAACCTTTGAACTTACCGACATTTTTTTTTTGAACAAATCGTAAACCAACTTGGATTTCATGGGGCAAATTACATAAGGATAGCAGGTAGACGGGCAACAAACTGCGCCGCCATCCCCTTCTGAATAGAAAACCCTAATCTACTAAAAACATGTATTTCAGGGAAATAAATGGCGTCACATGGTTTGGAACACAAGGACTAGGATTGCATAAACGATGTCATTTTGGGGGTTTGTCTTATATCTCTTGCTTTCGTGCGATGAAATATAGGCCAAAGCCTAGTTTATTTTTACTATTATTTTGTTTAAAAGTACATTGTGAAACTTGAAGTATTTGGTTATCTACGAAAACCTTTCGTGGTTGCACCTCGCGCTTCCGCCTCGAGCAGAGTATAGAGAAATAGATATTCTTTTAATAATATATTGTTTTTCATGACTAATTACAAATTAGTTCTAACTAGTAATTTACATGTCGTGCGTTGCGGCAAGGTAATGCGCCTATTTAGTAATTTAAGGAGAGGGTCATGCGGCGGTACAGTGCACTCAAAGGCTATCAATGAAGTTTGTTCAACTGGTTATAAAACAAGAGCATGCCCAAACTTTCATAGTGGTTCACCTATTTTCAGTTGTATTTTCAGCTGTCTTGGAGCCCTCATGCCTTAGCGATTATAAGAAAACCAACTGCATACCATTAGATTACTAACGCAACTACATACCATAAATTTACAAAAGAAACCAAAATTACTATAATTACATACCATATCATCTAAATACTTTTCAGATGACACAATATTTTCTTTTGAAATAACATACAACCTGCCTAGATCCATTTCTAAGTAAACAAATGAGATTAAAAGTTGCTCATTAAGGAGTGCCAGTGCCAAAGCATTGACTCTGACCACCTTCTCTACAAACTTCTACTCTTTCTCCCGGAGCCGCCAAGGCCAAAATGTCAAGTATCACATAGTGTCGGTCAAGAGTTTCATGCAAAAATGTTTTCTACTCTCTTTATAGAAAACGACAACCATCATGTATCGCAGTTGAGGGTGTAATTCCCTACGTATCACCGGCCCTAACTTGCTCAACAATGTCATGGTGTAGAATGACATCTAGCAAATATCAAATATGTTATTATTTGATAATCGTGTTGCTATATATTTTAGCATACATGCTAAAAAAACCCCAACTAAAACACACACTTAAATAAAAAAAATTCCCTGATGCATCACTCGCCTAAACCCAACAGTTCCTTTCACCAATATCGTTTAGCATCAGGAGTCGATTTCTCTCTTCCAATCCCACATGAACATGATTTATGACTAAATTTTTGATTCTTCGAGAAACTAAAAACGGTTTTTTACTTTTCAAGTTCAAAGAGATAAGGTAACAGATACTTTAAAGGTTTGTGACCATCCCTCTTATTTTATTGTCCGTTCTTACAAAAGTGGCTCACATACCCGAGAGCTTGATGTTTTTTTTTCCAAAATTGCACAAATTAGCATAATTGACATTGTGGATTGCTTTAATGACTTGGGAGCTTTGAACATTTAAGAAAAGGTAAAATGGGAGGATCCCTTGTACAACTTTAAATTAGAGCGTCCCCCCAAACGAAAGGGTTTCATCCTTCCGTACACTTGATTTCTGTTTGAGCCTGTTAATGATACTTGGAACGATGGAGCAGTCCAATTCTGTTTGTTTTCAAAATACAGAACCGGTCCTGTCAATGTTGGGGTTAGTTTCTAATACATTCCACAACAATTAATGAAAACACAAAGAGACATTAATGAAAACACAAGATAGTCATCAAACAAGAAGATTCAGAGGTTTAAAGTTTGAAAACAGAGTGCACACACAAGTAGGGTAGCAAAGCAAAGCAAAGCAAACCAAAAGCAAAGCAAACAAACCCAATAGAATCCCACTAATAGCAAAAGCTATTTGTAGGGCCTAGAGAGGGTGTGATGTTGTTTTAACGCAGCATTAGGGTCTAGGGAGATGAAATTTTAACAGTAAAACATAACACGCTTGACATTCGGCTTGAGGGCAGGGAGTGCTCTAACAGCAGCATTAGACCCTGGCACACGTGTGGTCCTTCCGCCCTGCTGCATCCCACGACCACTAGTCATAGACCCACTGTCTGATGTGTCCGCCTCCATGTAAAAGCGCGCTCGAAAGGCAGCGAGATGAGCATAGTAGGCCGGTGGTACTGTATAACAAATAACACTCCATTAATAAACCTCCTAACCAACCAACCAATCATGCAAAGTGAACTTACCAATGGAGACAGAACGAGTGCACCTTGCATATCTGTCAAACCAATCAACCATAGAAAAATTAGTTCCATTAAAAAATGAAATTCAGATTCAGACGATAAGACAGACAGACAGAGGGTCATACGTGTAGCAGAGATTATTTGTTAGCGACTGTAGAGCATCAGCTTGAAACTTGTTCTCATCCCAGAGCACATGGTAATGGGCTGGGCGGCTAGTACCCTGTTCCACGAATAAAAATAGGCTTTTAGTAGTAGTTCTGGCTTCCAATTTCATTACCACAACTTGTGCCAATATTCAAACGTAATGAATGCATACTTGAATGCCAGCATGGCTGCACAGGTAGAAATCAAACTCCGTAGGATGACATATCTTGGAATCCACAACCGTGCCTGCAAGCAAGATTATAAATATAAATTAGAGTTGAATAGGTTGGTTGTAGACTTTTTACAAACTCATACTCATATGGGCTGGCTGTTGGTATGTGTCTTACCTGGCAGAATATTTCCACTCCTGTCAGTAGAATTGCGATCTTGATGGCTGTTGGCAAATAACCTGGTGTGATGACGTTTTTGCACCACCACAAATGTTACTGGAGGCTGATAATTTGGCTCCAGTGATGCACATGCCTGATACAAGTTAAAACTGAATTATCACAGTACTAACAATAAGATAGTTGATAAACTGAAATGACAATTAAGTATTATCACCTTACGAATTGCATCAAGCTCATAAAGTAGAACTTGATAAAACTGGCCTTCACTCACCCCATCCCTACATGGTGTACATCATCAGAAAAGCAAGTGATACCGCAGCATAATGACTAAATACCTACCTATAGAAAATAATTCGCTGTGGCTTTTGCCCAGTTGCTCTGTGGAAAGATATGAGGAGCTCCCTGTTGTTTCATTGCATAACTTATTATTCACAAAATAAAAATCAACACAACTTATTATGCATGTGGGCTAACTAGTGAAAATACATACTTGATCATGCCGCCAGACATTTTGCCTTTGTTTGGGTCTTGCCATTCCTTGAATAGATCTTGGATAAGTTCTTGGCGGTGGGCTTGTGCACAAACCAATCCAGCATACTTTGTTATCTCAGGCCAATCCTGAGAAGCAACAACCTACACAAACACCAGAAATCAATCAAATCAATAGGAGCAATCAAATTGTTATATAATATATATATATATATATATATGAAAAGAGTAGTTATGATAATACTTACAGCTGCAATGGAGGGGCTTGAATCTTCCCCCGGGTGGGGATGTGTAACATCAGCCCCAAAGATGATAGTAGGAACATCGCTGACGTTAGGGATTCTCCTTGAGATTGCATCACGAAGGACTGTGTTCCTTCCTCCAACCTTCACATTAATCTTCAAAGCAACGTTTGCCAGGTACTGTTTACTCATCTTAAACACATGTTTTGTAAGACAACACTGAGAAACAATCCCAAGATCGGTCTCACAGATTCGTTTCAGATCACCTGCAACACAACACATTAAATGTATAAAATCACAACACAAACAACTGACAGGCAAAACATACCATAAAGCGAGCCATTGTTGTCTGGGAGAATGACGATGAGCAAATCAAGCTCCTTTTTTTGAGGTTGAAGCTTAGTCATGGCATCATGGAAACGACCTTTCAACACCCTCTCCACGTGTTCAGGACGACCACTAAGTGGTGGAAGCACGGGCTCTGGATTAAATGCCTGCATGCATCAAAGTTAAACAGCTCAAAAGACATTTGAATTGAAGATAAATGTAAATTTCTTGACGTACCATGCCAGAAATAGAACACATTTGGGCAAGCTCTTTGCAGAACGTATGAGCAGTATTATCTTGCACATTGCGGGCGAAATTTATGCATATCCAGCTGCCAACTCTCCCCCCATTAACCATTTTCTGTACCAAGTTTTCAGAATTATATCATGTAACTAACCAATAAAACTAGAGTAATCAGAAGACAACTTCCAATAGCAGACATCCACAGTAGCGACGCCATAACTTTAAAAACAGGCAGATGCATGATCCAACAATTAACTTATCACTATACAATGACCCAATACTAGAGCCTTGAGACGGCGCAACTTAACAAAATTTTAGTACATTTTAAATAAGAAAGAATAGGACGAATGAAGATATATGTTGAATTTCTAAATACTTTATAAGCATTAACCGCTGTAAATACATACATTGACATAAAACAAAAGGCAGATCCGTTGTTGACTTGTTGTGACACAATTACAAATTGAAAAGACAGTTAGTTAGTAGTTACCTTATTCATCATATTCCATTGACCTACTTGAGGCAAACAGTCCTTCTCACGGCCCGTGTCATGGTACTTGAGCTACAATTGCAAAATATCTGTCAGAAATATGTACACACACACTTAAAAGCAGACAAACAACTATTTACCCAAGGTGGAGGCAGTATCCTAGCTTCAACAGAGGCCAAGTTCCTACTAATTTTAATCCCAAACTCCTTTGCATAGTCATCATTATCATAATTATTGTGAGTCACTGTCTGCAGAAGCACCAGACATATTAGCCAGCTAAGAGAACAAATCTACAATATAAACTTTGCAAACCTTTAGGATGTCCCTCTCTCTATCCTGAGGACGCTGGCAGGTGACTTTCAGTAGGGCCGTAATTTGTCTCTCATTCAGCCTCTTTGAGTACCTTTGACCCTCAACAATCTTGCACACCTGATAATTTATTTAACTTGAATATTATTAGACTGGTTAAACCAAAAGAAAATGACACCAAGTTATTTACAAACCTCCATAGGCAAATAATTCGGTCTCTGAGCATTTCCCACTTGCAGGCATGGCCATTGTACGTGTTTGATAGCGAAACCATATGTCTCACGGAAGTACTCCACCACAGATTTCATTGTACCTCTTTCATCCACTGGAAAACTGTTTTATATTAAACAAATAGTGTCTTAGCTTACAAAATAATAATCACGTAAACTACAAGCAAAAACAATTTCCAACCAGCCATTAGTTCTTACTTGAGTTCTCGTGTTGCCTGAGCAGTTAACCCAGATATGCGATACTTCCTACGCATGTTACCACGGTGCGTAACTTCAACCTTGACTCCTCTTAGTGCTTTTTTAATCTATCGAAGAATAACAAAATACACAAGTGTTTGTTCAACTTCATCAAACGACATGCATTGCCCCATAAAAACAAGCAAGATTACATTAACCAAAAAGAACTGAAGTTTGAATCAAAGTATGTCTTTCTTCTGTTAACAATATTAGTTGTCAAAGTGTTGAGGGCAAACTGTATACACCCATTTGTTTTACTCAACAAGCCATTACGATTATAAGCAAACACCATCTGGATGAAGAGCCTAACCTTAACCCGATCAGAATCAGATAACGGTCTTGCTGAGACATCCCTGTTCAGAAGCTGGGTTACAAAGTCAATTACAGGCAGGGGCTCAATGAAGGCAGTTGAGGACATATCTGCAGCACAAAAATGACAGGTTCAGTGTAAGAGACCATCGTATTCAGACAACAATGTAAGAAAAACAAAAGGATGAGATGATACAAACCAATATTGAGGGACAGCCCCATCTGAGTAGGGCGTATGCTCTGATAGAAGCCACGCCAACTTTCCAGCCCGTCACCCAACGGTTGCCTTTGCCCCAGATGAGGGTCATAGAACGATCGGCCCACTGGTGTGTACCTATATAAGACCCATCAGTGACATACCATACTATGTGGTTAAGGATACAAATCATTCTTACCGGCTAGTGGGCAACTCGCGAAGGACAATATCCAGCACCTGAAGTGCTTCTTGTGGAGCATCAGCTTGCCTTCCCTCCAAAAACAATCCTAGGTGATGCAAGTCAGCACGTGAAGCCAACTTGATTGCAACTTTGAACTCCCTCTCTCTCCTGGGGCCACCTGACCCATCATCTTCATCAAGTAGGGTAATTTTAAAGTCTTTTGAGACAAAAGGGAGAGGCCCAGCTGTATACAGACTCTTTCTTCCATCATATGCAGGAAGCCGCTTCCCAAGATGAGAAACCTTATAAAGCTTGACCAGCTGTGCTATCACAGCTCGATTTACACCACGAGAGGTCACTTCAGGGGTAATAGTAACCTATCACCATCCATCACAACAGTTAGATGTAACAATACAAATAAAAACATTACAGTGTTTGAAGATACTCACATCATACTGGTGTAAATCCTTGTCAGGCAGTTGAGCAAAAAAATGATTGGCCTTAACAATGCACCTTGTTCCGAAGCTACCTTTTCCTGGGCGTAAAGGAAATCTCAGTGATTTACTAGAAGCAGGTGCAGCTTGAACAGGGGGCTCGTCTTTCTGAACAGAGAGCTGAGCCATTTCCTCATGTAGGGTGCTAGATGAGCCCACTTCAGAAGGGTGGGGAGCCTGTGTAGCTTGGTGCAGCTCGGGAGTTGGTGTCATTGAAGGTCCACCAGCATACACAGGCCCACCTCGCGGAGACGGTGCAGTTCCTCTAGGAGTCGACCCTCTCCCTTGCTGTGGTTGATCCAGTGGCCCACCCTGTGTCATTGAAGGTCCACCAGCATACACAGGCCCACCTTGCGGAGACGGTGCAGTTCCTCTAGGAGTCGACCCTCTCCCTTGCTGTGGTTGATCAAGTGGCCCACCCTGTGGACGCGGTCCACCCCTTGGAGCCCACCCTCTTCCACCCTGTGGTCCTTGCCCACCTCGGCCTCGTCCACCCTGCTGCTGCTGCTGTTGTGCTGGTGGACGTTGGGCAGCCATCCCTTGCACAGCCTGAGACTCGGAACTCTCTCCTGCACTCGGAAGCTCGGTTCTCCTCTTCCTCACCATGATGACAACTGAAAGGTGCAAAACATCAGTCAGTCTAGTTGACTTTGAAAAAAAACAAAAAGAATCATCAAAAGCATGATCAAAAAATAATAAAAACATGCATTACATGAATAGTAGCACATAAACCCTAACTACGAAATAAATCACATAAACAAACAGAATCCTGTAATAGATCAACACCACATAATAAATAAACAAGTAAATCGTAACCAAAAAAAGCAGCACTTAAACCCTAACTACGAAAAAGGAAACCCTAGAAAAAGTCCTAGATACATCTGAGGGTAACGAACGAGCACGTAAACGAAGAGATCGGTGCAGATCAGGGTAGATAAGGCCGGCGAAGACGAAATAGTACAGATCTAACACGAGTAAAAGCGTATTGATAACCTAAATTAACGACTGGACTGTAAACAATTTTGTACCTCAAAGCGTTGTTGTTCTGAAAGAGCAAAGTAGATCGATTTGAAGGATGTGATGATTTGTAGAAGAAGGTGAGCAAGAAATAGAATTAGAATCCTCTTCTTCGTCGTCCTGTACTACTAGTCAAGAGTGTGGCAGGTCTCGGATAATGACAACTCACTTTGGGGTTCGGAATGATAACCGGCCCAGCTTTTCTTTTGGACTCGCTTTAAACCATATCATTCATTCATTGTACGCTTTTTACATATTTTCAGACTCACTTGTTGGATTTGAATTCCGGTCGTGCGATGTGGCGGAAAACACATACATCATCGGGTTGTGTATTGTTTGGTTATTATCCTTTAATCGAAACCGAAATTGTCGATTAGTCTTTTTTATTATCTAATAGGTTTGCTTTATTAAGTTAGATTGACGTTTTTTTTATTCGTTTAGGGGCTATTTGGCAACATCTGAACCAATAAGTGCTGAATGAATAAGAGGTCTGAATGGGTAAGAGGGTCTGAACCAGTAAGTGCTGAAACAATAAAGCGTTGTTTGGTTGCACATCTGAATGATTGTGTAAAATGACTTTTTAACCCCTGAACAAATAAATACCCTGGCTTTCTCTCACTTCCCCATAGAACGTTTCTATGCTTCTCTCTCTAAAAACCTCTGCTCCTCTCTTTAAAAATCTAAACTCTCTGCTTCTCTCTCTCTAATAACAGCCAAAACACCATTCAAAATTCTAGATTATCACATTATTATTTAACTATTTGGTTACTAGAATGATCGATTCTTCACCTGAAGTTCAACTGCAACCGTTAGTCGAACAACTGATCGCTAAAATCTGGAGGAGTCTGTGAAGGCGGCGGCGGCGGCTGTGCTGGTTCGGCTGAGAAGGAGGGCGATGGCCTCTGGAGTTTCGATTGTGGAGGCGGGCGGCGGCGATTTGGTGGTTCAGATGTGGAGGAGGGTGGCGGGGCTATGGTGGTTCGGATGTGGAGGAGGGCGGCGTGTGGAGGAGAGAGGAGAACAAGATGGGGCTGTGGGAGAAGAAGAGAAGCTGTGTTGTTTAGGGGTATCTTTGTCTCAAGTTTCATTCAGCGATGTTTTTTAGCTGAATGGTTCAGAGGTGTACTGAATCATTAAGAGGCATAATCTTAATCAACCAAACAGCCTAGCCTCTGACCGATTCAGAGGTAAGCCTCTGAATGGCTTCATTCAGATGCAAACAAACAGCCCCTTAGTTTTGGTTAATAGCCAAAACCAAACTTCGGCTAAATAATTTTACTAGAAAGATATGAAATCTATTATCTATAATAAATGAAAGTTATTTGGGTCACGTGTCACTTAATTAGGGCATCCTCAGTTCTGTTTTCCCGCCCAACAGTGCCATCCCCTTTTCCTTTTATAATCTCTCTTCTCATCTTTGTTTACAAACGCCTAGGGTTCCTTCTCTCTCTATATTCAGGCGATTCAAACTTCACAAACCCTGCAAATTAGATTTTGGCCTACATCCTTCAATTATTGAGATCGTTCTTTCCATCCAAACCCTAATCTTCTTCCAGACGCCACCATAAAATCTTCTTTTGTTCATCCATTATCTTCATCAAAAGGTTTGTTCTTCTTTTTTTATTGAAATACTTTCATGATTTCCTCTTATTTATACTAATCCTTTGTGTTTTGGGTCTTTTCATGTAACCATTGCTAGGGTTTCGTTCGAGAGTTAGATCAAGAGATGGGGCGCCGGCTAATGGTTCTGCGGTGTTTCTCTTACAAGATTCTTTCATCTTGAGGTTTAATTTGTATGTTTATAGATCTGTGTTGATTTTTCTTAACGGTTATGATATGAGTACAACATCTGTTGATTATTGATCTGTGAATATGTTCACCGGTTATTCTTTTTGAAATTAGGGTTTCATTTGCTTGAGATTTGAATCTTCCGATTGTTTGGTTAATTTTTGTTGATATGTGGTTTGCCATAATCATGGTATGTGTTTTTGTTTTTGATTTTTACTAAAGTTTTGTTATCTGAGTTGTGACTAAATGATGATTGTGAATGATTTGTTGCAGATGATAATGATGATGATTGTTCTACGGTTGTTTCCAGTATCATTGTTCCAACATCGTTTAAAGTATGTGTGTTTTGCTACTCCGATTTTCAAATTTTGAGTTTTTAATTTTGAAGTGATATACTCTAATTCTCGCTTTATATTTCAGTCTAATCACAGTTGTTTGAAATTCATACAATCTGTTGTGGGTTATTATAGGTTTGTATTTAAAGAAGCATAAAGTTTAATTAAACACAAAGAAAGATTATTAAATTTACAATTAAAATATTTTTTGCTTATGACTAAATGATGATTATAATTGACTTGGACAGAAGATGATGATGTAGAACCCACAGTAGTTCCTTCTAAATGCAAGAAAGGATCTGCTACTGTTGTAAGATAAGATTTTATCTTACTAGAGCAATGGTCTTTCCTGCCTTTTTTGTATTAAAAGAATCATAAAGTTTGGTTTAAAGCAGCTCTTTATGAACAAAGTTAAGGATTAAGTATATGAGGACAGGGCTACTCTTCAACAGCTGAAAAAGTGTTTTCAAACAACTGCATCTTGGTCTGTTCACTAGAGATCAGCTTTCTATAAATCCTGATGTTAATGCATTGAGTCCTTCCATGGAGTTCATGGCGATTGTCGGAGATATACATTGATGGAGTTTAAAGCTAAAAGCACTAAATGGAAACACTGAATAAGTATTATTATGTATATTTAATATCATCTGATTATTGCAGATGATGATGTTGTGTTTCATGTTGTAAGAATCAGGGAATTCTCAGATAATAGATTGCTTTGCCTGATTAGATTATGTGTTAAATTATAGTTCTTTAAGTCATTGTTTCGTTTTCTTGAATTCTATGTAATTTTGTAAAGAAGTACAATCAATAACAAACAGTGGTTTTACATCTGTTTGCATTTTGGTCAATAGTTAATGGAAACACATGTTAGGTTGAACAGTGTTTTTAAGAGGAAAACAGTGTTAGAAGACAGTAGATCTTATTAACTTAAACATCTGTTCAAGGATAAACATATGTTTGGCCTTTAACAGATGTTTGGCCTTTTATAGTTTTATATCAGAGGTTTCGACTTAAACAGTTGTTTTGCCTTAAACAGATGTTTCGCCTTCTATATCAGATATTTTTATGCTTAAACAGATGTTTGACCTTAAACCGATGTTTGGCCATAAACCAAACATCTATTTCAGGTCAACATCTATTTGACTATTGGTCCTGTGTGCTTTTGTTTGACCTCTAATATGGGTTCATGATCTAATCCGGTGATTTGAAGACATTGTTGTTTCATCTTTATACTAATAAATAAAAATCAAGTCCAGATAAACATCTCTTTATGGCCAAACATCTGTTTATGGCCAAACTTCTGTTTATGGGCAAACATCTGTTTAAGGTCAAACTTCTGTTTAAGTCCAGACAACTGATATATAAGGCGAAACATATGTTTCTTCAAACATCTGTTGACCATTGACTGACCAAACATCAGTGTTTAAAAAATTGTTGGGTATCCACTGATAGGAAAAAATAGCCATTGCTCACTTTTTTATTGTTGACATCTATTGATATTGACCATCAGCGGTTTTCCTAAAAAACAGCCACTGCTCACTTTTTTATTATTGATGATGTTAATTGGTGATAGATTGAAATTATCAAATAAAAACTAGAATTACAATGAAATTACCATTTTACCTAATCGTTACATACCAATGAGGTAAGATTTCCTCCAACATTGTTTTCATCATAAAATTTAAAGTTAGATTAAAAAATAAAAAAAATTCTTGATGACTATTTGTTGCAAATCAAATCAGTAATTAATGCTAATTTCTTGAGCTTTGGACATTTAAAATATGCAAAATGTGAATTTTAAACTGACGGTTATTATCTGTTAAAAATTAGAAAAGTCATCATCACAATTGCTTTCAGATCAGATCAGTAATTACTGATGCAAAATGGTAATTTCAAATTGACCTTCTCTTTCTTTTTTTTTCCTACTTTGCATAACAATTCAAATATTTAATATTTTAATAAAGCAGGATATAAGGATATATACTACTGTCGATTACAAATAAACATCAGTTCCCAATAAATAAGATATAATTATCAGTTCCCACATTCAAAATTCAAAATTCAAACCGCATATTCTAGTCCTATAAATAAGATATATTTATCTGCTATCACATTCAAATCTCAATCGCTCATATTTGTGTGTGTATCTCTCTCTCTCAAATGCATCTTTCTCGTGATTCAGCCGCTAATCTCCGATTACACTTCTTTGTTCAAATGTTTGTTGATTATGTTTACATGTTATCGTTCCAGTATCATTGTTCCAACATCGTCGTTTCAATGAAGCTTCCCATCACACATTAACCTTTCAATATTGATGTTGCAGTATCATTGTTGCAACATCGTGAAAAGTTGCGTTGTTCGATTTTCGTTAAATCGAAAGTCAGGTTTTCTTGCGTCAGGTTTGACATTGGGATTTCTTCTTTTATAGAAAGTATGGATAGATTCGTGCAATATCGTGAAAACTCAGATGTGCTACAACAGTTGAGAAGAGACCTTTGCATTTTAGTTTGTTTCTTATTTGTGTTGTCAGTAATATAGAGTGCGGTGATAGAGACGTGCAGTTCATGGCGATGCTGAAGGACATACATCGAGAGGTTCAGCAATCGATGGAGTTGAAACTAAAGTTTCTTAATTCTTGCTGTTATTCTTAGATTTGAACTTTAATATTGTTCAGTATGTCATGTAATTATTGGACTTTTAGTTTTAAGGTCATGAATAAATGAATAAATTTAATTTTATGAATCTATGTTGTATTTTATTTTTATTTATTATTTAGTGTTTGAGTAAGATTTAAATTATGTTGATGTTGAATTGTGTCTGAACATCTGTTTGGTAAGACAACAGAGGTTTAATAGTGTCAATGAGTCCTCTCAAATGAATAGACCGACACTTGCTTCCTCTCAAAGGGTTATGTTGTGTTATAACATCTGATCATGCTAAGGACTGTTATAATTAATCACTGCTCCTTATAAAGACTGGTGTTCTTAAAGACTGATGAGGCCTATCCACTGTTGAAGACAAAGCCATGTTAAAGACAAGCACTTATGTACCTAAAGCCTGATCAACGAAAGGAAAACCACTGCTCAGTATCAGCAGTGCTTCAGCATCTACAGCGGATTCAACTTTAGTATTTATGTATCAGTGTTTCTTTTGTAACATTGTTTAGTGTAGCAGTGGTTAGCTATAATTTATCTCTCGAGACAAACCCTATACAAACTCAAAGATGAACCACTGCCCAACAACAACAGTGGTTCAAATTAAAAGCAGATATTCTACCTTTGTTTGTGTTAACAATATTTATATGTAACAGTATTTATCACATCAGTGTTTTATACTATGTTAGATTGTTAGATTTCATATCACTGAGATGTTTATATATAACAGTATTTATCACATCATCCCACTACTCCTTATAAAGACTGATGTACTTAAAGACTGATGAGGGCGATCCACTGTTGAGGACCAAGCCCTGTTAAAGACAACCACTTATGTACCTAAAGGCTGATCAACGGAAGGAAAGCCACTGCTCAGTAGCAGCTGTGCTTCAGCAACTACAGCGGATTCAACTTTAGTATTTATGTATCAGTGTTTCTTATGTAACAGTGTTTAGTGTAGCAGTGGTTCATAAAGTTTATCTCTCGAGACAAACCCTATACAAACTCAAATACGAACCACTGCCCAACAACAAAAGTGGTTCAAATTAAAAGCAAATATTCTACCTTTGTTTATGTTAACAGTATTTATATGTAACAGTATTTATCACATCAGTGTTTTATACTCTGTTAGATTGTTAAATTTCATATCACTGGGTTGTTTATATGTAACGGTATTTATCACATCACCCCAGCATGCTAACTGATTATATGTAATACTTTATTTTATTAATCTCAACATACATCTTAAAAATAGTTAAAATGAAATTTTTTTATGAATTATAAGCATTAAAATGTTTTCAGGCTATCCACTGATAAATTAAAGTCTCCCACTGTTTTCATTGTAATCATTGCAACCACTGTTATTATTCCATCAGTGTCTTCATAAAACAACTGTGTTCCATTACTCATCAGGGGTTGGCTCGTGGACAGTTCATAGCCGTCAGATCTTTTGTAACCGCTGCCATATCAGCATTCACGTTTTTCCCCTATAAAACCCTGATCAAAACCCCCAAACAGGGTTTTAACTGTCGAATCGAATTCATTTTTCCTTTTTCAAAGCAGTTATCCTCCATTTCTCTCAAAATTCCTCATCGTCCTTCTTGCTCAAATGGCAAAATCACGGTCTTCATCAGTTAAAAGGAAATCCAGTCAAAAGGCCATAGAAATTCAATACAAAGCTCCCCATAACTACCTGGGTCTGTTGACAAAATCAAGTAACACTGAAACGTTCAATTCCTTCATAGATGCCCTTTCGTCTTCAAAGTACAAAACTTTGTTGACTTCTGATGCTCCGATTTACTTGGCAACCCAGAGGGAATTTTGGAAAAATGCAAAACTTGAATATCAAGATAAAACACCCATAGCCATCAATTCCTCGATAAAGGGTGTTGATGTTAAAATCACACCACAAACCATCTCTGAAGTGTTTGAACTCAATGATCTTCAAGGTAAGACTTCTTTCCCTAAAATAGAGTATCAAACAGATTTTTTAAAAAGAGGGTATGCAAAGCAAATGAAAAAAGACACTTTGCAAAAAGGCAGTTTTCCCCCTGCCCCAAGGTTTTTGTTTCATACCCTCTTAATGTGTGTTTCTAATAAGACCACTGCTTTCAATGAAATTCCATTAAAGATACAATACCTGGCATATGCTATCTTGCATGAGGAAAACTTTAACTATTCACAGGAGATCTTTGATGACTTGGTAAAAAATGTTGATAGCAAATCATTTTTACTATTTCCAAGGTTCCTAAGCTTTTATTTTCAAAAGAAATTTGGAAAGGATGATGCTCATGTACTCATCCAGGGTGAACCTTTTCAAATAAATGGCCTTACACCGTTAACATTTACAAGGCTATCAAAAGTGTCCAAAACACAAGTAGAGGCTCCTGAGCAGACTTTAGCAGCTACCACTGCTCCTCAGGCACCTGCTGCTGAGCCCACTGCTCAAGGTGATCACAACAGCAAAACAACTGCTGTGAAACCCACACCTAAATCCACCAAAAGACCAAGAAAAAAGAAAACACAAAAGCCCCTCAAACCTAAAACAAAGGCAACTCTGGAAGATGAGATCCCAGAGCAACTGCCGGTGAAAACACAAAAGTCACCAGAAATCACTGCTGCTACTTCCTCACAGCAGATGGTAGAAATATCTCAACCTGAGCCTCAAACTCCTCCTGTTTCTTTTCAAAAAGAACAGGTTGTAAGAATAGGGACATCAAATTATTTTGCTCTGGACTCACTTGAACCCATCATCCCCAGCCCACTGCCCGGGGCAAAACCTTTTTCCACTCCCATACTCACTGCCACAATTCCACCACAAACAAAACTTTTGTTGGATGCACTTGATATAACTCAGATAGCAATCAGTTCCTCTCAACCACCTATCACTGAGAGCATGCCACAGAAAGTGACTGAGTCTGAGCTCCCTATCATTGCTAACCCACCAACAACACCCGAGGAGGTTACACTGCAGGATGTACAAGTACTTCCTGTCAGCAGTTCAAGTGAAGCAACTACTACAAGTGTTGAACCCACTGGTTTACACTTGGACAGTAGTTTCATTAATCAGACTTCCTTGAAGGCAATTTCTTCTATGGGAACCTTTCTAAACACTGGTGTGTATCATGTTTCACTGGTGAGCTTAGATTGGTAACCTCTGCTGAGAAAAGAAGTCTCCAGTTCCAAGAAAAAGGGGCAACAGGGGATAACTTTTGGGAAATCCTCCCTCAGTCAACCACTGTTACAACCACCTCTGGTGGGAAATCAGATGATCCCATTAAATTGGATGATGGTTTATTGTACCGAGAATTGACGGAGAGGGTTAACAAACTGGATACATCTGTTCCAGAAATCAAAACCATACTGCAACAGTTGTTACAAACACAGTAGGCACCACCTGCTCCCACTGACCTTTGGGCATTATTTCAACCTCTGCTTCACCAATAAAGAGCAAATGCTAATCAGCAACATGAAATTCAGCTTCAAAAGATCAGAAATATCATGAAAGCCAGGTTCAAAGACACCCAGGCAGATATAAAAGCCATGAAGGCTCACTTGCTGAACACCACTGGCACTGTTCCTCCCTCTATCATCTTTGTGGATAACCCACCACCAAATGATGCCAAAAAGGCGGAGAAAATGAGGCAGTTGAAGAAAAAGGGATATGAAGATGGTATGTACATTGCACCAGATAATTCAAGTATGCTTGCACACATCCCTTTGCCAGATGGTTCCAAAAAGGTTGATGTAACCTTAAATGTCATTGCTGATGCAAAAGCAAGGGTGAAAAAGGATATGGAGGCAAAGGATAAAGGAAGGTTTGAACAGGAGAAGAGAGTTTTTATGGAGATGAATGAGCAGGGTATTTCTGAGCCAAAGGATCAAGAAAATCCTCAGCCCATAAGAAAGTCTACTAGAAAAGTCATACAACCCAAAACCACACCTCCCAAATCCACAAAAAAAACTCCCAAACCTTCCAAAAGCTCCACACATCAATATTCCAAACCAACAGATGTTAAAACACCTGTTGTATCAACAGATGTTAAAACACCTGTTGTATCAACAGTTGTTGCTACTTCAGTGGTTTCAACATCTGTTATCCAAACAACTTCCACCACTACCACTTCAACACACACTACATCCACTGCCTTATCCCCATTACCAAAAATCACTTCACCACCACCAATACCACCCGCCAAAAGGCAAAAGACAACAGTTGACACATCATCTGTGGTAATGGCAACATTGGTTGAAACACCAGTTGTTTCAACAGCTGTTAGTCAGACACACACCATCACTACTCAAACACCACAAACAAAACCATCATCACAAAACTCACCACCTGCCTTAAAGCAAAAGACAAATGTTGATACATCAACAGTTGTAGTGACAACAGTGGTTGAGACACCAGTTGTTTCGACAACTGTTAGTCAATTACCTACCACTTCTAACAATCCTTCCCAAGCCATAATTCTTTTTGCTCCAAAACCTCAAACAGAAACACCTCATCCTGAAAATGTGTATACTAGAAGAAAAAAGCTTCAAGTGCATGATGATGACATACCAGTACCTGATCCTGTTTCATCTGTACCTTACAAAATCACCAAACCTGAATCTTTCATTCCTCCAAAATTGGTCAATCCAATCAAAGATCCAATAGCTCTTCAAGGATATGACTCTGCAGATACTACCCCAGCAGCTGCTAGTTATCCACTGGAACTCCATGCAGTAAAGAATGAAATGAGGCAGTTCTACACAGTGGATGATCCTTCAAAAAGGAAATTCCCTTCTCTGCTTGGTTTTAGAAATCCAAAAAACATGGATGGATATCTAAAACTAAAAGCTAGACAAGCTGAAATAAGAGCTAGGGTTGAATGCCAAGGAGAAAATGACAATGTGGTTTCAAGTCATTATCAGTTTTTACTCACCAAAGTCAAGCTCATGGAAGACTATGCTAGAGATTTGAGTAAAGAAATGTCAAATTTACCACCAGAACCTGGCCTGCAAAAAATGTGATGTAACACCCATATCAAACTTACTTGAATTTAATATTAATTCACACCAATTTAGATAAAGATGTCTAGTTATAACATAGTTTTCATAATTAAGTTCAAAAGTTTCAAAATATTAGTCAACTAAGACTAATTAAAAACATTCAAAAGTTGTTTAACATTTTGTTTACATCCCATAAACATAGTCTATTAAAGGTTAAAATATTGGGGAAGCTTCAAAAGTCGTGTTCGGTTCTTTGACATTTGCTTGACCGCCATCCGTAAGATCCACCTTGTCACCTAGGGTCAAAACCATTAAAACATTAGTTTTGACATTGTTATATAGTACATAAACACAAGATCCAACATCAAATTGTGAATAATAAAATACTAGTTTTTCTGGTTCCACCGTAACTTACGGTGTCACCGTAAGTTACGGTAGGTCCTGGAAGCTTCTGGTCTACCGTAAAACAGGGGTAACCCACCGTAAGCTCCTGACCTCTACCGTAAGTTACGGTACTTACGGTAGTCCCTGGAAATCCATATTTTGTTTGATTTGTTCATTACACTCAAACCCAAATCTCGGATTTCGCTTTTCTAACATACCAATACATTAAATTCTCGTATTTCTAATATGTTATATATTAACCAATATCAAAGATCAATCCATCATATTCCGGAGCATTAACCATGCCTTACTTGATTATTTGACCCGTTTAGCTCATCTACGGAATCCTCCATTATGATGACTACCAACGAGAATTAACCAAGTCTTGTCATATTATTCAATATAACGACAAAATCACTTTACCTCAACATAACTTTTATTCTACGACTCAACTACACATATACTAGTTATCAGATTTAACCAATGTAACGGGTCAAGTTACATACCTTCAAAGTAGGCCTTTCAAACGTGGTTCGCCACCCGCTTGTCCACTTGACGCTCCTGCGCCCGTTCCTATAGAGTTCATTTATGATATGTTTAGAACTCTTTTTAAATCATAATTTGCATAATACACCAAAACATCATAATTATGCGTTTAAACTTGGAATTTCAGTTTTAAGCCTTCATAGAGGCATTTCAACAAACACTTCATGAGCAGATTTTTACATGATTAAACATCAAATCTCTAGTTTATCATTTAGCCCTAATTTCACATCATTCAACCTTTTTACATGATTGATAACTTCTAATTTTCTGGAATCACTTCAAAATTGCCAAATTACACTAGATCAACAATCTATTTCCTAGTGTTCATCAAATTACACATAACCCACTAATCACCTAAAATGGTGATCATAATTTCCACTAAAATTTTCACATGATTTCAGCTTGTGTTTGTCTAGGGTTTGTCCCTAGACACTATAGTTGTTCCTAAATCATCATAACACATACATGCAACCATAATTTCAGATTTTTCCCAATTCATGAGAATTTCAAGTTAAGAGTTTTCATCGATTTTTACATACCTTGTAATCCTCTTGTGATGAGGATCAATAATCTGTGCTTTAATTTCGATTTCAACTTGGATTGAGCCTTCAATTTGCAGATTTAGTGAGTTTTAGGGTTTTGAAGAGTGGGGGTCGCCCCTGGCTATCTCCTGTACGACCAGACACCTTCAAATGGTGTTTTGCTTTTGATTTTTATTAAATTTAACAATATAGTTTCAATTCTTGCAACTTTGGCCCTTCCAGTTTGTTCAACTTATAGTTTAGTTGTTTTAACCCTATTTATAAGCTATTTCTAGACTATTAACTAACTAGGTAAAAATTCCAAGTTAGTAAATTCTCATTTATTATAACTTATAATTCTAATATAAGTTTTATATTTTTCGGGGTGTTACAAGTCCACCCCCCTTAAAGAGGGTTTCGTCCCCGAAACCGAAGTACGTACCAAATAATGTAGGGTGGAGACGTCGCATCTCCTCTTCGGACTCCCACGTAGTGTCCGAACCTTTCCTATGCTCCCATTTGACCTTGACTTGATTAATCACCTTGTTCCTCAAACTCTTCTCTTTACGAAATCTAAAATCGCAATTGGTTTTACTGCATAGTTGAGGTTGTTATCCACCTCGATATCATCGTAGTGGATACGAGCAGTTTCGTCTGCCAAACATTTTCGGAGATGTGACACGTGGAATGTGCTATGAATCCCACTCAACTCCTCGGGTAATTCGAGACGATAAGCTACTTTACCAACCCGTTCGGTGATTCTGAATGGCCCAATAGATCTCGGGCTTAGTTTCCCCCTTTTTTCTGAATCTAATAATGCCCTTCCATGGGGAAACTTTTAGCATAACCATGTCGCCAACCTGAAATTCAATTGGCCTATTCCTTTTATCCGCATACGCCTTTTGCCTGTCTTGAGCCGCTTTCAAGTGTGCCCGAACCATGTCGATTTTCTCATTCGTAGTTCGGATTATATCAGTAGGTGCTAGCCCTCGTGGACCCACTCCTCCCCAACATACTGGAGTTCGTCATTTTCTGCCATATAACAGTTCATACGGGGCCATTTTAATGCTCGTGTGATAGCTATTGTTATATGAAAATTCGACCAAGGGTAGATAGACATCCCAACTACCCCCGAAGTCAATAATGCAAGCCCGCAACATATCTCCCAACGTTTGTATTGTTCTTTCACTCTGCCCATCCGTTTGTGGATGGTAAGCAGTGCTAATGAACAATTTAGTTCCCATTTGTTCTTGAAATTCACGCCAAAAATTCGAAGTAAACCGAGTATCTCTGTCTGACACAATGGATATCGGTACCCCATGCCGTGCTATGATTTCATTGGTGTACACCTCTGACATCTTTTCGGATGTATAAGTCTCACGAATTGGAATGAAGTGAGCGCTTTTCGTCAATCTATCTACAACTACCCAAATTTTTACAGGATGTCTTAAACGTTCCATATTTTATTGTGTAAAAATATCGGGGTCCGGTTCATTACCAATATTTTATAGAAAATCGTTTACCGAACTGTGATCAGATTTGTCACATTCTGATCACAGTTTACGGAATAATTCGTCTAAAATTCCTCGTAAGTCCGTTTGTCGAAATTCCAGTTAGGGGGGTCACAAATACATCAGTGACCATCTTTGATAAAAATTTCAGGGGCTGGTTCGGTTTAGATTTCAAGTTGTGACTGAAAACGTATGACCCATTTTACTGCAGTTAAAATCAGCCTTAGCTGCTGTCACGAAAACAGACTTTTAAAATAGTAACCGACCTCAGAAAAATACAATTCCAGCGCCATTTTCTTCGTTTTTCGAAAAGACATGATTTAGGCTTCAGAAATTCCGTTTTTCGATTTATTAAAGTCCGTTTACAGCCTGTTGAAGGCGGCTGAAAAAGTACATCAGCATGTTATTTTAAAGTTTAAATGTTATTAATCGTGTTACAAGTGTCTGATTAATGGGTTTAACAAGAAAACAACTTTTAAACATCAAGTATGATTTAACCAACCCTCAAACCAACAAGATTCCGCTTCATGATTCAGACATAAGTAAACTTTTATGTAGCTTTTATGTTCATAACTCATGTTTCACATTTTCTAGTATTCTTGTAATTTAGTGATTTAAACAACAACACATCATACTACAAATCATAAATTTGAACAAGATGAACCAAGGCAAAATGAGACTTACTACTAGCCTCTAGCTAGGGATGAACTCTAGTGAAGAAATGTGATGAGAAAAGGTGAAAAATTAAGCAAGAACAATGCTCCTTTGAAACCCCTTCAAGTTGCACCTTCCATGGATGAACACTAAGCTTTGAATGGACTATGTAAATGAAGAAGATGAAGGTGTAAGGGTGATGGTGGTGTTTTCGGTTTGGGGCAGCCGAGACAAGAGGGAGAGAGAAGTGAAATGGAGTGTAAAATCTTGTGAAATGATGTGCTAATCCAAGTCCCATACTTATATCATCATCTTCACATATTTTTGCAACTTCAACAAGCAACATCAACTAAAATAATAGAATTAAATCAAGTTAGGAGATTTAAAGTATGGGGGTGGGTCCCCTTGAGGGCTGATTTCGGTTGGGGGGGTGGTATAATTGCAAAGATTTCAACTAAAGTGTAACTATAAGTTAGAACTCAAGTATTAGGATGATATATGTTAGATTGTTTATTTTTAGCGGGTGTTATGGCATACGGGGACCATGACTAGCCAAAAATAATTAAATAGTGTGTTTGACAAATATTTGATGTCCCGGGTAATGTCCGGTTGTTCGGTCGGACACTGTTCCGTTAAATTGTTTAATTGTTCCATAAGGAGTCTTATTTATATATTTTTGTAACGCAATTTATTCCTAACACATAGGAAAACATACCGGACTTTTTAGTAACTTTTCTGTATACTACTAGTATGCTAACACGCACATGTAAGTATAACACATAAATCAGAGAGCAGTTAAATGATTCAGCACAGTCATCAAGCACTTTAATTATCATTTAATAAATTGTACGGATTACATGTAATTTTTGAGGGTTGTCACATCCTCCCCCTGTTAAGAGAATTTCGTCCCGAAATTTAGCGCGTGGTTACTGAGGAAGCTAGTTAAGTTGCGTTGTTTTCCTGATTTTCCTGGGGTGTCACATCATCCCCCCGTTGATTTGGAATTTCGTCCCGAAATTCTGCAGTAGCTTCAGCCTCAGTAGCGGTTGCGTTTTTCTTAAACAGTTGGGGATACTTGAGTTTCATTTGGTCTTCTCGTTCCCAGGTATACTCTGGGCCACGACGCGCATTCCAACGAACTCGGACCAGAGGTATCCTGGTATGCTTGAGGATCTTAACATCTCGATCCGTAATCTCTACTGGTTCCTCGACGAATCGCAGCTGGTCGTCGATAGTGAGTTCCTTAAGAGGATTTATGAGGGTCTCATCTGACAGACACTTCTTCAGATTTGACACGTGGAATACGTTGTGAACTCCGCTGAGTTCTTCAGGTAGGTTCAACCTGTAGGCGACTTTGCCAATTTTCTCGGTGACTTCGAATGGTCCGACATAACGCGGATTGAGTTTGCCTCGTTTGCCAAAGCGGACTACACCTTTCCAAGGTGAGACTTTGAGTAGCACTCGATCCCCAACCTGGAGCTCAAGTGGTTTTCTTCCCTTATCAGCATAACTTTTCTGACGGTCACGAGCTGCCGCCATTCGCTGTCGTATCTGAGCAATTCTCTCGGTGGTATCTATCACAAGTTCTGGGCCAGTGATTTGACTGTCACCAACTTCCGCCCAACAGAGAGGTGATCGGTATTTGCATCCGTACAATGCCTCGAACGGAGCGGCTTGGATGCTGGTGTGGTAGCTGTTGTTGTACGAAAACTCCACTAGTGGGAGGTGCCTTTCCCAGCCATTACCAAAATCGATTACACATGCCCTAAGCATGTCTTCAAGGGTTTGGATGGTGCGTTCAGATTGCCCATCCGTCTGCGGGTGATAAGCGGTGCTCATATCTAAACGTGAGCCAAAGGACTTGTGCATTGCTTGCCACAGTTCAGAAGTAAAACGTGCGTCACGATCAGATATAATAGAGGTTGGCACTCCGTGCCTTGATACCACTTCCTTTAGGTAAATGTTTGCAAGAGTAGAAAACTTATCCGTTTCTTTGATAGCCAGAAAATGTGCAGACTTGGTTAGTCGATCTACGATCACCCAAATGGTATCATTTTCGCGTTGAGATCTGGGCAGGCCGGTAACGAAATCCATGGAAATTTGCTCCCATTTCCATTTCGGGATCTCCGGTTGTTGAAGTAGGCCTGATGGTTTCTGATATTCAGACTTGACTCTCGCACAAGTCAAGCACTTGCTGACGTAGGTTGTTATGTGGGCTTTCATGCCAGGCCACCAGTATGTGGTCTTTAAGTCGTGGTACATTTTATCCGAACCAGGATGTACCGAATAACGAGACTTGTGCGCTTCGTCCATCACAAGCTCGCGTAAGTTTCCATAAAGTGGAACCCAGATGCGCCCTGTTACATAGTAGGCGCCGTCTTCCTTTTGTTCTAGTCGCTGCCTCGATCCTCGTAAGGACTCAGCCCTGATGTTCTCTGCTTTCAATGCTTCAACCTGAGCATCGCGAATCTGAGCGGGAAGGTTAGATTGGATGGTAAGCTGTAGAGCACGTACACGCCTAGGTATGGTATCCTTTCGACTGAGGGCGTCGGCCACAACATTGGCTTTACCCGGATGATACTTGATCGCACATTCATAATCGTTCAAGAGCTCAACCCATCGGCGTTGACGCATGTTTAACTCCTTTTGCTTGAAGATATGCTCGAGACTCATGTGATCGGTGTAAATGGTGCACTTGGTACCGTACAGGTAATGTCTCCATATCTTAAGCGCGAATACAACTGCTCCCAGCTCCAGATCGTGAGTAGTGTAGTTTCTTTCATGAACTTTAAGTTGGCGCGATGCGTAGGCAATGACCTTGTCACGTTGCATCAATACGCAACCAAGTCCTTGGATGGAAGCGTCGCAATAAACCACGAAATCATCGGTGCCTTCGGGCAATGAGAGGATAGGCGCGCTACAAAGTCTATCCTTTAGATGTTGAAATGCGGACTCTTGTGCATCACCCCAACGATAGATGACACCCTTCTGAGTCAGTGAAGTGAGAGGTTGCGCAATCTTGGAGAAGTCTTTGATAAACCTTCTATAATATCCTGCCAAACCCAAAAATTGGCGGATTTCTATTGGTGTACGGGGTGCAGGCCAGTTCTTAATTGAGTCAACCTTGGATGGGTCAACATGAATTCCATCCTTGTTTACCACATGGCCTAGAAAGTGGACTTCGCGAAGCCAGAAGTCACATTTCGAAAACTTGGCATACAACTGTTCTTTTCGAAGAAGTTCCAGCATAAGTCGTAGATGCTGCTCGTGTTCCTCCTGACTCTTAGAATAGATCAGGATATCGTCGATGAACACAATAACGAACTTATCCAGGTAAGGCTTGCACACTCGGTTCATGAGATCCATGAAGACCGCTGGTGCATTCGTCAGCCCGAATGGCATAACCAGGAACTCGTAATGGCCGTAACGAGTTCTGAATGCTGTTTTGGAGACGTCCTCATCTCGGACCCTCAGCTGATGGTATCCCGATCTCAAGTCAATCTTGGAGTAATAGCTCGACCCTTGCAGCTGGTCGAATAAGTCGTCAATACGTGGAAGAGGATAACAATTCTTCACAGTCACCTTGTTAAGCTCGCGATAGTCAATACACATTCTGAAAGTACCATCTTTCTTCTTCACGAATAGTACTGGAGCTCCCCAGGGCGAAGAGCTAGGACGCATAAAACCCTTTTCCAAGAGTTCTTGTAGTTGTGTAGACAGTTCTTCGAGTTCTGATGGAGCTAGATGATATGGTGCTCGAGCTACTGGCGCTGCTCCAGGAGCTAGCTCGATTTGAAATTCAACTTGGCGGTGAGGCGGAAGACCAGGCAATTCCTTAGGAAATACCTCAGGAAAATCGCGTACTATAGGAATGCCTTCAATTCTCTTCTCTTCCGTGGATGTGTCAGTAACGAGTGCCAGAATGGCAGTGTGGCCCTTTCGCAAACATTTCTGGGCCTTAAGGAAAGAGATGATGCCTTCGACAGCACCACTCTTCTCGCCACGAATCACGATGGGTTCTTTATCAGAACGAGGAATGCGGACGATTTTCTCCTTGCAAACAATCTCCGCTTGATGATGAGATAGCCAATCCATCCCAATAACAACGTCGAAACTACCAAGTGTGATAGGAATAAGATCGATAGGGAAAATCTGACCAGCTAAGACCAGGTTACAACCTTTAACTACGTGTGTGGCTTCAAGACTTTTACCATTTGCTAGCTCTACCGCGTGCTTGGTGTTCAAAAGTGTTGGGGTACGTTTAAGCATTTGGCTAACTTTTACGGACACATAACTAGTATCGGCACCCGAATCGAATAAAACAGTAACAAAGAAGTCATCCAGAAGAAACTTACCCATCACAACGTTGGGATCGTTCCTTGCATCACCCTGACCAATCACGAAAGCACGACTCCTTGCTCCATTACCATTGTTGTTACCCTCGTTGTTGCCTCCATTGTTGTTCCCGTTTCCCTGGTTGTTGTTGTTGTTATGATTCTGGTTAAGCTGGGGACAGTTCTTCTTAAAGTGGCCTTCAGCGCCACACTGAAAGCATCCCCTGTTGCCCTGTTGCTGTTGCTGATTCTGCGGTGCTTGCTGTTGCTGCTGGCGATTCTGATTTGCAGGCCGTGAGCTCCTGCAATCCCTAGCTTCATGACCCAACTTGTGACATCTCTGACAACGACCTTTGTTGCACTGCCCACTGTGATGCTTATTGCACCGGTTGCACTTGGGGTGGTTCCCTCGGTATCCACCCTGTCCTTGATTACCGGAAGATTGCTGACCAGGACTCTGGTAGTCATCGGTCTTTCGCTGCTGCGACTGAACTGATGTAGAACCTTTACTGGAATTCCCATCCCATTTTCGCTTGTTGTCGGTAGGTGCGTCAGAAGCAGCTGTGGCACTGATACGTTTGGGTAGCCTGTTTTGCTCCACCGCCTGGTCAGTGAGTCGATGGGCCAACTTGATAATTTGCTGTATGGTACCCAGATTGGCTGAAGTCACGTGACTTTGAATCTCTGGTACAAGGCCCTTGAGGTACAACTCAATACGTTTGATGGGAGGGTCCACCATGGTTGGACACACGATGGCCAGTTCGTTTGACCTCTTAGTATACGCCTCAATCTCAGACCCCGTCATCTTCAGATTGTAAAATTCCACTTCTAGTTTGTGGATGTCATCCCGACTACAGTACTCTTCCTTGATCAGCTCTTTGAAACCATTCCAGGGTGTGGCATTTGCAACTGCCAGTCCTAGGAGTTGAACCTGCGCCTTCCACCAGGTTAACGCAGCCCCTTCAAGTGTTCCGGTAGCATATTTCACCCTACGGTCTTCGGGGCATTCGCACATCTCGAAAACTGACTCAAGCTTTTCAAACCAGTGAAGAAGGCCCACTGCTCCTTCGGTGCCACTGAAAGTGGTAGGTCGGCAGTCCATGAACGTCTTGAATGTGCACACAGGAGGCTGAGCATGTTGACCTGTTGCGTGAGAATAAAAGACAAAGTTAAGCACGAGGGTTGGTTTGCGAAGGTAGGATCTAAACATCCTAAGGTGAGTTGATATGGCAGGTTATACCTCCTGCAGGGACAGCTGCGAGTGCCTCAGCAACTCGTTCGTTGATCAAAGCCGTCAGCTGGGCTTGAGTTAGGTTTAAACGTCCACCCATGATCTTCACAACGAAATAATGTAGGTGAGAAAAGTGTCGCGAAAGTGCGTAAGTGTGGGACGATAGTAGAGAGTAAGCACGCAAGGTTCAAATAGCAATTACCACATTATCTAATGCACAGTGAGAACTATCTAACCGATAATATAACATAAATCATACCACTTATGGTGTCGAGTCTTGCACGTGGAGCGAAGCGTCGTTGTGGATCGTTGAGCACTGTACAGGTTATAGTCTGGTTTTATCAAAAAGCTTTTCCCTTTTTAAAGCCAAGTTCACTATAACCAATGGCTCTGATACCAATCTGTCACACCCCCACAATCCACCATGCGGAGTACCACCGCTTGGAGGCATGACGTGACCAGGATCGAGCCACCAATCATATTGAACAACATAATTAAGTAAACAAAACCCAAACACAATACGATTGGTGACCAAGAGGAAGTAAACCGATTTTAGGTTATCAGCGGAAGCATAAAACGTGAGTTCGAAACATAAGTTCACAGTTCATAAGTTTTAAGTTTCAAAACACAAGTTTAATAAATTCCTAAGGATTTAAACAAAGAGCACGGAACATAACAGTCCGTACACCACAACGACTTCTTCCTCGTGCAAGCTCCAAGCATTTAGGGACCTGTAAGTCATGTAACAACTAGTCAACAACAAAGTTGAGTGAATTCACAGTTGGTTGTTTAGTTATAGCATTCATTTCGTAAATCATCTGTTCGTTTTGAAAACCATGTATCGTATAAATTCGTATCGCGGTCCTTCTGACATGTTTGCGAAGATTTGTGGGGGTTTCCCATGTGTTACTAGACCACGCGTATCGACTGCTACGAAAATGTAAGAGGTGCCCTAAGTCAATGTCTATCAGCATTGACCCTTTGCCCATAGTCCATTAGTACACGCCCATCCGACTGGCACGGTGTGAGGTTTGTTAAACCTAATAGCGCTATTAACTAATGACCCGCTCGCCATAGGCCTCGGCGATTAAGTCGATAAATGAGGGACTTAAAGTGATAGAGTTGATGGTCTTATGATCGTGTACGTAGGTTTTACGTACGTGCCCTTCAATCCGAGGACAGTAAAAAGTAGTTTAATAGTAATGATAGTACAAGTAGTTATTCAATCCCATTCCCAACCCCTGGGAATCCCATGCCTTAGAAAGAGTGTGAACTCACCTCGGTTTGCTCGGTTAGGTTCTCAAATATAGTTAACAGTCAAGGTCGGTCAATCACGTCCTAATAAGGTACGGATAACAATCAGTTTCTCATGCATAACACGTATCCTACGTATGGTTTATTTGCACATTACTTCGTCCACATAACAGGTACATACTTTAACGATTTATGCCCATATAAACTTCCCATCCATTCCCCACTCATAAACAAACATACGATATTGCACGTAACACATATAACATGTTAGATCATTCACCGATAGCATACTCAACATTTAGACACGCAAGTCACAACTTATGTCAATTTAGCATTAATATTCAAAACCGGCTGTTTTCGGACATTTAAATAAAATAGTTAAATTATTCCAAAAATTCCCAAATTTTTACAGGATATCTTAAACGTTCCATATTTTATTGTGTAAAAATATCGGGGTCCGGTTCATTACCAATATTTTATAGAAAATCGTTTACCGAACTGTGATCAGATTTGTCACATTCTGATCACAGTTTACGGAATAATTCGTCTAAAATTCCTCGTAAGTCCGTTTGTCGAAATTCCAGTTGGGGGGTCAGAAATACATCAGTGACCATCTTTGATAAAAATTTCAGGGGCTGGTTCGGTTTAGATTTCAAGTTGTGACTGAAAACGTATGACCCATTTTACTGCAGTTAAAATCAGCCTTAGCTGCTGTCATGAAAACAGACTTTTAAAATAGTAACCGACCTCAGAAAAATACAATTCCAGCGCCATTTTCTTCGTTTTTTGAAAAGACACGATTTAGGCTTCAGAAATTCCGTTTTTCGATTTATTAAAGTCCATTTACAGTCTGTTGAAGGCGGCTGAAAAAGTACATCAGCATGTTATTTTAAAGTTTAAATGTTATTAATCGTGTTACAAGTGTCTGATTAATGGGTTTAACAAGAAAACAACTTTTAAACATCAAGTATGATTTAACCAACCCTCAAACCAACAAGATTCCGCTTCATGATTCAGACATAAGTAAACTTTTATGTAGCTTTTATGTTCATAACTCATGTTTCACATTTTCTAGTATTCTTGTAATTTAGTGATTTAAACAACAACACATCATACTACAAATCATAAATTTGAACAAGATGAACCAAGGCAAAATGAGACTTACTACTAGCCTCTAGCTAGGGATGAACTCTAGTGAAGAAATGTGATGAGAAAAGGTGAAAAATTAAGCAAGAACAATGCTCCTTTGAAACCCCTTCAAGTTGCACCTTCCATGGATGAACACTAAGCTTTGAATGGACTATGTAAATGAAGAAGATGAAGGTGTAAGGGTGATGGTGGTGTTTTCGGTTTGGGGCAGCCGAGACAAGAGGGAGAGAGAAGTGAAATGGAGTGTAAAATCTTGTGAAATGATGTGCTAATCCAAGTCCCATACTTATATCATCATCTTCACATATTTTTGCAACTTCAACAAGCAACATCAACTAAAATAATAGAATTAAATCAAGTTAGGGGATTTGAAGTATGGGGGTGGGTCCCCTTGAGGGCTGATTTCAGTTGGGGGGGGGGTATAATTGCAAAGATTTCAACTAAAGTGTAACTATAAGTTAGAACTCAAGTATTAGGATGATATATGTTAGATTGTTTATTTTTAGCGGGTGTTATGGCATACGGGGACCATGACTAGCCAAAAATAATTAAATAGTGTGTTTGACAAATATTTGATGTCCCGGGTAATGTCCGGTTGTTCGGTCGGACACTGTTCCGTTAAATTGTTTAATTGTTCCGTAAGGCGTCTTATTTATATATTTTTGTAATGCAATTTATTCCTAACACATAGGAAAACATACCGGATTTTTTAGTAACTTTTCTGTATACTACTAGTATGCTAACACGCACATGTAAGTATAACACATAAATCAGAGAGCAGTTAAATGATTCAGCACAGTCATCAAGCACTTTAATTATCATTTAATAAATTGTACGTATTGCATGTAATTTTTGAGGGTTGTCACATATTTGGAACCCATATCCTCCCGAATCGAGTCTTCAACCCGTTATTCCCATCCATCAAATCTCTCAATTGACCGATTAGTCTTTCCTTCTTCTAATTCTCCTCTTTTACTGCTTCTAATTGCGCCTTTCGAATACGTTCAAGTATACCCGAGGTCACCACGAGCTGCATCGACCTTACTCGTATTGGGACATAGTCCGCTTTTCTGCTCAGAGCATCCGCTACCACATTTGCCTTTCCGGGGTGGTAATGTATTTCACAGTCGAAATCTTTCACCGTTTCTAACCATCGCCGTTGTCGCATATTTAACTCTTTCTGATCGAAAAAGTATTTTAAGCTCTTGTGATCGGTGAATATGGTGCACTTTACCCCATATAAGTAGTGCCTCCATATTTTTAAGGCAAATACCACCACAGCCAACTCAAGATCGTGCGTGGGATATTTCTTCTCGTGTATCTTCAATTGCCTCGAGGCATAAGCTATAACTTTGCCCCGTTGCATCAAAACGCATCCGAGCCCCGATAGTGAAGCATCCGAATAAACCACCATATCTTCGACCCCGTCCGGCAATGTCAGTACCGGAGCTTGAGTTAACTTTTCTTTTAGCGTTTGAAACGCTTTTTCTTGATCGACACCCCAAATGAACTTTTCTTTCTTTTGGGTTAGCTTTGTTAGCGGTGACGCAATCTTGGAGAAATCTTGAATGAATCTCCTATAGTTTCCCGCAAGCCCCAAAAAGCTTCTAATTTCCGAAGGGTTCTTCGGGGGATTCCATTTTGACACAGCTTCGATCTTGGACGGATCCACCAATACTCCGTCGGCACTTATGACGTGGCCAAGAAATTGTACCTCTCGTAACCAAAAGGCACACTTAGAGAATTTCGCATACAGCCTTTCTCGTCTAAGTGTCTCTAACACTTCTTGTAAGTGGTGTGCGTGTTCAGCTTCACTTTTCGAATACACCAAAATATCATCGATAAACACGATGACCAACTTATCCAACATTGGCTTGCAAACCCGGTTCATGAGGTCCATGAAAGCCGCGGGTGCATTTGTTAGCCCAAATGACATCACAAGGAATTCTTAATGTCCGTATCTCGTGCGGAAAGCCGTCTTCGGTACATCTTCTTCTTTGACCTTTAGTTGGTGATACCCAGATCTAAGGTCAATTTTTGAAAACCAGTTCGCACCTTGTAATTGGTCGAATAAATCATCTATCCTCGGAAGCGGGTATCGGTTCTTTACCGTGAGTTTGTTTAACTCCCGGTAATCGATACACATGCGCATGCTCCCATCTTTCTTTCTCACGAACAATACCGGTGCGCCCCAAGGAGACACACTCGGCCTTATGAATCCCTTGTCAAGCAGGTCTTGAATTTGGGATATCAACTCTTGTAATTCCGACGGTGCGAGTCGGTACAGAGCTTTTGGTACGGGTTTTGCGCCCGGAATCAATTCGATCCTGAACTCTATTTCCCGTTCAGGCGGTATCCCCGGCAGATCCTCCGGAAACACATCTTCATAATCTCGTACTACCGGTACATCTCCAATCTTTCGTGATTCTTTTTCGGGCTCATTTGCGTATATCATGAATGCCTTGCATCCTCGCTTCATAAGCTTGTGAGCTTTCAACATTGAGCATACTATAGGGTTGCCTCCTTTTTCGCCATAAATGGTGACGTGTTTCCCGCTCGGAGATGTTAGTTTTATCTCTTTACGAAAACACACGACCTTTGCATGGTGTTGAGATAGCCAATCCATCCCAACGACTACTTGAAATTCTCCCATTGACATAGGGATTAGGTCTATCAAGTATTCCTCATCGTCAATGCTTAATTTACAGCCTCGACAAACATCACAAACTATAAAACTTTTGTTGTCCCCTATTTCAACTTCTAAGGGCACAGATAATTTCGTCAATACAAATGATGGATGTCGAATAAATCCATGTGAAATGAAGGATTTATTCGCACCCGTATCAAACAATACACGTGCTGGAATTGAGTTAATTGTGAATATACCTGAAACCACATCGGGTTTTGTCTTCGCTTCAGCCGCGGTAAGTTGGAAGGACCTAGCCTTCGCTTTGGGAGCTTCTGTTGGGTATTCTTTAACATCTCTCTTTCCAACTAAGTCCGGACATTCGGACTTTCTGTGGCCGGGTTGATAACATTTGTAGCAAACAGAGACTTTTCCCGGGCATAGCGAGGCCGTGTGCCCCGTCTTATTACATATGGGGCATGGCTTGTCTTTGAACCGACATTCCCCTTTGTGTCCCTTCCCGCACACTTTACAACTTGGCGACCCACCTTTAGTATCCACCTTCTTTCCCGATTCTCTAGTTCAGGCTTTCTTTGTAGGGCTTGGATTCACATCATGTGCCCTTCGCTCACCTCTTTCGACTTGCTTCTTCAACTCGATTTCCCGTTCCCGAGCAACGTTAATGATTTCGGTAAGGGTCTCGTATTTTGAAGGAGTCATAAACTCCCTATATTCAGTGCTCAATATATTGTAGTAGTAGTATATTTTCTGTTCTTCGTTCGTCACCAATTCACTACTAAACTTCATTTTATCCATAAACATCGCCGTGATCTTGTCTATGGTTTCACCCTTGTGCCTAAGTTGCATGAACTCTTCCTTGATTTTGTTAATGACCGCTTTGGGACTATGATGTTTAAGAAATGGTGTCTTAAACTCTTCCCATGTCATGGCCCTTGCCGCTTCGGCCCCTATTTCATTCTTTTTGTTATCCCACCAATCCTTGGCTTGTCCTCTTAACTGACCCGTTCCGTAGGCAACGAAATCGCTTTCGTCGCAATGGGTCCTTTCAAACACCCCTTCAATATCTCCCAACCATCTTTGGAAAATTATCAGGTCGACTTCCCCGTTATAGATTGGCGGTTTACACGCCTTGAATTCCTTGTACGAACACCCTTTGCGTTCTCCCGTTTTCTCCTTCATAAGGTTGACAATATCCTCCAACCTTTTAACTCGCTCTTCTACAAGCGACAACACCGTGCCTTGAATTTTGTCTATAAACCCAGATAGACTTCCTTCAATTGCCTTCCCTACCTCTTCGGCAATTATCTCTTTCATTTGTTCAGTGCTTGTTTGCACCGGATTATCATCATTCCCATCAGACATCTTGAAACTGAAATGTTTACATTTAAACGTTAAACATTTCATTCAAAGCATTGCTTCATTTGTTTTGGTTTAGCCAAGTTTCCAACTTGCTTTAACCATTCACATCTAATGCACTTTCCGGGTTTGAGTGTGTTAATACACTCTTCCCATGCATTTCAATTCGTTTCTTATTTCTTACGCAAGGTATAATCTACTAACATAATAAGTTAATTCTTACCGGACGATTGATCAAGCTTGAACCGAACACTTGTTGACAACCTTAAGCTCTGATTACCAACTTGTAACACCCATATCAAACTTACTTGAATTTAATATTAATTCACACCAATTTAGATAAAGATGTCTAGTTATAACATAGTTTTCATAATTAAGTTCAAAAGTTTCAAAATATTAGTCAACTAAGACTAATTAAAAACATTCAAAAGTTGTTTAACATTTTGTTTACATCCCATAAACATAGTCTATTAAAGGTTAAAATATTGCGGAAGCTTCAAAAGTCGTGTTCGGTTCTTTGACATTTGCTTGACCGCCATCCGTAAGATCCACCTTGTCACCTAGGGTCAAAACCATTAAAACATTAGTTTTGACATTGTTATATAGTACATAAACACAAGATCCAACATCAAATTGTGAATAATAAAATACTAGTTTTTCTGGTTCCACCGTAACTTACGGTGTCACCGTAAGTTACGGTAGGTCCTGGAAGCTTCTGGTCTACCGTAAAACAGGGGTAACCCACCGTAAGCTCCTGACCTCTACCGTAAGTTACGGTACTTACGGTAGTCCCTGGAAATCCATATTTTGTTTGATTTGTTCATTACACTCAAACCCAAATCTCGGATTTCGCTTTTCTAACATACCAATACATTAAATTCTCGTATTTCTAATATGTTATATATTAACCAATATCAAAGATCAATCCATCATATTCCGGAGCATTAACCATGCCTTACTTGATTATTTGACCCGTTTAGCTCATCTACGGAATCCTCCATTATGATGACTACCAACGAGAATTAACCAAGTCTTGTCATATTATTCAATATAACGACAAAATCACTTTACCTCAACATAACTTTTATTCTACGACTCAACTACACATATACTAGTTATCAGATTTAACCAATGTAACGGGTCAAGTTACATACCTTCAAAGTAGGCCTTTCAAACGTGGTTCGCCACCCGCTTGTCCACTTGACGCTCCTGCGCCCGTTCCTATAGAGTTCATTTATGATATGTTTAGAACTCTTTTTAAATCATAATTCGCATAATACACCAAAACATCATAATTATGCGTTTAAACTTGGAATTTCAGTTTTAAGCCTTCATAGAGGCATTTCAACAAACACTTCATGAGCAGATTTTTACATGATTAAACATCAAATCTCTAGTTTATCATTTAGCCCTAATTTCACATCATTCAACCTTTTTACATGATTGATAACTTCTAATTTTCTGGAATCACTTCAAAATTGCCAAATTACACTAGATCAACAATCTATTTCCTAGTGTTCATCAAATTACACATAACCCACTAATCACCTAAAATGGTGATCATAATTTCCACTAAAATTTTCACATGATTTCAGCTTATGTTTGTCTAGGGTTTGTCCCTAGACACTATAGTTGTTCCTAAATCATCATAACACATACATGCAACCATAATTTCAGATTTTTCCCAATTCATGAGAATTTCAAGTTAAGAGTTTTCATCGATTTTTACATACCTTGTAATCCTCTTGTGACGAGGATCAATAATCTATGCTTTAATTTCGATTTCAACTTGGATTGAGCCTTCAATTTGCAGATTTAGTGAGTTTTAGGGTTTTGAAGAGTGGGGGTCGCCCCTGGCTATCTCCTGTACGACCAGACACCTTCAAATGGTGTTTGGTTTTTGATTTTTATTAAATTTAACAATATAGTTTCAATTCTTGCAACTTTGGCCCTTCCACTTTGTTCAACTTATAGTTTAGTTGTTTTAACCCTATTTATAAGCTATTTCTAGACTATTAACTAACTAGGTTAAAATTCCTAGTTAGTAAATTCTCATTTATTATAACTTATAATTCTAATATAAGTTTTATATTTTTCGGGGTGTTACATGTGAGAAAAGACATTCTGGCACTAGTCATGAGTGAGAAGTTCTACCCTGCCAAGGAAGAACAATTCCAAGATTGGCCACTTGTTGGTTTCAAGACAGAACTCAATAGAATTGAAAGAGTAAAAAGAGATCCAAGCATGAAAATGTCAGCACCAAACTGGCTTAAATACAAAAAGGCTATTGATGATCTTACCTTGGAGTATAAAAGAAAGAAACAAGAGTTGGTTGATGCAAAGGTTGGAACTGCCAAGGCCATAGCAAAATGGACAAAGCAGTACACTGATGAAGCTTATGAAAGGCTGAGAAAAAGGAGAGAAACAGATCCTAGCCTTCCAAAGAAGCCTGATTACAAAACTATTAACATGTCAAAGAAGCAGGTCTACAATTCTGAACCACTGTTCACATCATCAGATACCTCTGTCATTATGTTAAATCAAAGAAAGACGCAAAAGTTGACTGATGCAGAAGAGAAAGAGCAAGAAGCTGTATATTTTAAAGAGGCTATCAAGACAATGGCACTTGAAGATGACAGCTCAGCAAAGCTTCAACATACATTGGAATCCAAGCACTGATGAAGCATAAAAATTGAAGCTCAAACTACTGATGGGATCCAAGCATTGTTGAAGATCAAAGCATTGTCATTCAAGGTCTGATCACCCTTTGAAGATAGCACTGATCCTCAACATCAGTGCTTAGATTACAACAGTGGAATGAAGAATCAGTGTTTATGTATCAGTAGTTTGAATATAATCAGTGTCTGTAGTGTCTGTTGTTATAGATTCAGTGTTTATGTTCAACATCTGATTTACTTTTGGTCAACATCTGTTTGAATTTTGGTCAACATCTTATTTTGTAAAGAAGTACAAAAACAAACATTTTTACAAAATCCCAAATCACCCTATCATGTAAATGCATTGAAGTAAAAGTGGAAATGATATTATTCATGTGGTCCTGTTGTGCTTTTGTTTGACCTCTAATTTGCGTTCATGATTTAATCCGGTGATTTGAAGACAATTTTTGTTGAATCGAATGAGATGCTTGATGTAATGTGGCCGTATTAGTAACAAATAGTAATTAATATAACTAAGTTTCCCGAGCCCGGGAAGCAATCCCGGGTAAAAACCTAGTGGATGTATAAATTAGAAATACATGAACAGAAGATATAAAAGTTAGAATTCTATGAAAATATGAATGGTGTGGTTATGTTTGATTCTATTTGGTTAAACGAGGGTATAAAAAAATCAATAACCGGTTTTGGTCAATCCGGGTTTCGCTTTATCAGCTTTTAGATGTTTTCAGTTTGGTTTCGTCTGTTTTTAGTTTGCTCACCCTTAACATTGTTAATCACATAACATATCGATTTTTAAATTAGAAAACTATAGCAGTAATGTACTCAAATTAAAGAGAATAAAATACTCATTTTTATGATGTGATTTAAAAAAATGTTAACGTACAAAAAGGTTATAATTCTTTAAAAATCATGGGAGCAGTTAGGTTTTATAAGGGAATATAGTGTAACTAATAACTAATTATCCATAATTTTGTTAAAGATGAAGAACTATAGTGTAATTAAGATGAATGGATTAAAGTGTAATTAGTGTTTAAAAGACTAATTTATCCTCGTCTGGTAATGATCTAAGAAACCTACTATTTAAAGTGGACTTTGCAAATTCAACATTAACCAGTTTAAGTTCACTAATGAGACAGCTAAATCTTTCAAACTGTTGGGCCAGTGACTCTCCTTAACATGACAGAACGTTTCGTATTGTTGGTTTAAAACCTCCTTGTTGTTTTCTATGACCTCTTCTGTCCCACCAAACTACTCTTTCAGTGCATCCCAACGCTCTTTGGCACTGTTACAATGTAACAGTCCAACATATATGTCATTTGGAAGAGCTGAGGCCACAATGCTAAAAGCCTTTGCATCTAATTCAATTTTTTGAAAATCCTAATCTGAGTAATTTTCAAGGCTTTTAGGCACTTGGGGCTTGGGATCTTCTGTGCTTGGCACCATTGGAACATGAGGTTCAAAGATGACAGACTTCCAACAGCCGGTGTTTTGTTGTGATAACACATGGCCCATTCTATGTTGCCAGATATTGTATTCAGATCTGATAAGCATAGGTGACTTGAATAGAGTTCCGGTGTTGTGAGGGTCCTGTGAGTGTGAAGTCATATTGGTTGTTTTACAGAAGTTTTCGAATAATCAACTTTAGACGTGATTACACTTGTACTCTGTTTTTCAACTGATACGAACAACTTAGTATCAATGAAACTGAGCTGAACCTTTATGTCAAATTGATTGTTAGATCGAATTTGACTGTCCTATGCTCTGATACCAATTGTTAGGATCTGAGTTTGACTTGATTGTGTTGTTTTAATTAAGATGATAATGGAAGAACATAAAACAAAGAATAATTGCAGCGGAAATGAATGTAAAACTTGTAACACAATTAAGGAAAGATTAGCTTTGATCATACAATGCTTTCATAGCCAAAAGATTGAAAGATTACAATAATTCAACTTATGCATGCATGAAACACTAACTCCCCCTCAGCCTGAGCTCACTAGTTGTTCATACAAGATGAGTGTGTGTGCAAAAGAGCTGAATAGAATAGTACAGGCACTGTCTATTTATAGTACAAATCCTAACCACTGAGCATCTTTGCTGATATCACCTAGACAGTGACAGCTAACAGTTATAACAACCTCTAAACACTGATTACACAAAACACTGTTACATTGATAAACAAAGTATACTAAGCACTGATGAAGCAATCCACTGATGATGCTTTAATCACTGATGAGTCTGAGCAGTGCTTTCTTCTAAGGTTGATCAGGCCTTTGATTCTAGCAGTACATTGTCTTCAACAACACTTTGACAATCAGCAGTTGATAGGCCTTAACAGTCTTTGTAATCAGCAGAGCTTTGATAGAACAGTCTTTAGAGTCATCAGTTGTTAGAAGCCACTGTCATTGGAGGGAATTAAGTTCAAACATTTCTTATTGTGGATCAACTGTTGAGAACCAGTTTTGGCTTTTGTATCATTTGTTCTTCAAGGAATGATTACATGGGCCAACAATCTCCCCCTAGAACAGATGATGCCAAAACACTTCCTTATTATGATCTTTGTTCTCTCATCAACCTTTCCCTGATTTGCCCTTTAAACTGGAGCTCAAAATTCATGGATTTGGTGTCATCTTCATCCCTTTGAAGTTGAAGGTTCAAAAGACCTTGGAGGTCACCTGCGCTCAGGCCTAATGCATTCTCCCTTGATATATATTCAACTCTACCATTAGACTTGAGCAAAGTCAATGGGTGGGTCTTTTTGTCAAACTTCCACTTTAGTATTTTTGGGTCTTGTTAGGCCCTAAAGTGACTGGCGCATCAAATTAACGCAACGAGCTATGGTTACGAACTGGGCCTTACCAGGTTAGTTTATATTAGGTTTTGGACCTTAATAGGTCACTTGGGCCAAGCTTTAGGCCATGTGGGCTAAGCAGGCCCAAGGGGAGCCCATGTAGGGAAGTGGGATTTAGTAGGTATATAAACAAGTTTTCAACTTGTTTTAGGGTTTGAACCTCATTGTTACAGATTTTCCTACAGAGAGAGAGAGAGAGAGAGAGGTGATTCGATTGTGATAAACACTTGTACTAGACGGTTTTGCTTGTTCAAGTAATAGAATCATGTGCAAGTGTTGAAAGGTGATTCGGTCTTGTTCTTCGTATTTATTGTTTTTCAGATTTTCTTGAATCTCACCAAGTTTAGATTCTGCATAACAATCTGATTTATAAGCAAACGACTTAAAAATCTTTTATGCTATTATTTGTCCCTTTTCATTTTAGCAACATATTACATGTTTAAAACGATGATTATTTCTAGTCATTTTTACCCATCCCCGGGCATGTCAAACATTAGCGTTTTCGCTCCCATCATAGAGTTTACGTAGGCGTTTACATTCACCGTTTCATTTGTATCTTTCTAAACATTTAATCTGCATTTAACCTCTTAGTCTATCTTGACCCGTTTAGGGGACCTTTAAGCGTTTATGCATCAAATTCGCCCATTCCACTTCACACTTTGTATTCCCATACTAAATAACTACTTATATTCCACGACAACTATTTTTGGGGTGGATTTAACTTAAGGAACCCATAAATCCCAAATTTACCCATCAGATAGTCATTTTACGCATATGGCCCATTATTAGACATTCGACCCACGAATGTTATTACCTATAACTTTTACACGTATCTAAGGACTTCATAATCAATATACAAGTTCTTAAACAACCCATGAGGGTCATTTACCCGATTTACCCATCAAGGGCGTTTTGGTCAATTTTAGTCCTTCATTGTACGACGAAGGACTTTCGCTAATATTTGACCAAAATATCACTTTAACTAAAATTCTAAATATGCGTACCTGGCTCGGGTCATAGCATCGACCCGTTTACATACTTTTTGCTTTAATTTTTTTCTAGTTAAAGCATCGCAAACATATGTTATTTCCTGTGAACACAAACTCAACAAGTGGTCGTCAGTTATAATTGTCAAATGGTATTAACACACCATTTGACCCATTTAGTCGACATAACCATTTATCAACGTATGATGGTATATTAATACCATCATGCCCCTTGAACCTATTCCAGTTCACGCCATGAGTTCTTATTACTTAAAAGTCAATATTCTTAAATTGTTCGACCCGTTATAACTTTTACCAAATGGTGTCTTTATTTTGATCGCTATTATTTTAACTATTTATTTGACCCACTTGGTTGTCGAGTGAATTCCATCACTTCAATCACATACCAAACGCAACCATTTTCGCTAATATTAACATTACCCATATTTTAACTATCTATTTTGACCCATTTGGTTGTCGAGTGAATTCCATCACCTCAATGACATACCAACGCAACCATTTTCGCTATATCAACATTACGCCTATTTTAACTAAGCTTGTCTACATAAATGTAACGGGATGACAAGTCGCGTACCTTAGGTCTTCCCTTTAAGCCGCGTATCGCTCCCGGCTTTGTCGCCCGCCTTCTCGCTCGAGTCGCCTACAGTGAACAACCCGACTAATTATTAAATTGCCACTTTAAAGCATCTATATCATCCAATTTTGTCAAGAATCATTGCATATGATTATTTTCAAGTTTTATCATACTTCTATAGCTTTATGTTTTCACTTAGGCAATTTATCAAACACCTTGTGGGCATGATTTTCATACTTTCATCAATTTAGCTCCTAATTAATTTTTAACCAAGTTTTACTCACAACAATCAAACCCTTGGTCTAGTATTCATGAACAATATCACTATTTTGGATCATAACATCAATTTTCTCGCAATTTGACATACTAAATCATGTGTTCATCACAATGATATAAAAAACCACTTACACATATATGGGTGGTTATCAAATTCCTATTTTCAATCTTAATTCATCAATTTTTCGACTAGGGTTTGTTCCTAGACATGGATTCATCCTAGTTTCACCTAAACATCAATCATTCAAGCTTGAATTTCGATTTTCATAAGTTCATCAAGAATTTCAGAACTTCATGAATGTCAAAGATTCGACATACCTTATGATCCCCTTGACTTGGTGATCGTTTATTCATGCTCATGCATCGATTTGGGTCTTGAATTGATCTTCAATTTTGAAGATTTGTTGAACTAGGGTTCACCCCCTTTCTTTTGTCTCCTGGTCGCCCATACGCGCACACACACACTAAGTGTATGTGTTGTGTTTTATTATTTTTTTTTATAAAACTAGTTTGCCCACTTGGCAACATTAGTCCCTTGTGTTTTATTTTGTTCGAAAGAAGCTATAATTCACTATTTATCACTTAATCACATATTATTTACTAGGTTAATTATACCTAGTTAACTTAACGGGTTCGGAAAATCATAACCCGTTTTATTTTAAGTCCCGTTAACTCGGGCCTTTTATACACGTTGTTTTCTCAAAGTATTTATCCTCTTTTTAATTAATATCAAGTTTATTCATTTAAGTCCTAATATTTACCAGGTTAATTTTTTTACCACTAACGGTATTTTACCCGTCATTACTATTAACGTGGTTTGATTACCAAGCCCGTTTTTGGGGTGTTATAGAATTGGCATTTTACAAGTTACAAGGCCTTAAATGAGATTATATAAGTTGATGGGCCAAACTTGTCAATTTTCAAAATCTGGTTCCCTGACCAGACCATTTACGGACCGTAAGGGGTCCCTGCTTACGGTCCGTAAAGACTGCATCTGGGCGAATTTTTGCTTGTTCTCCACACATAAACTTTCAAAACCATTGTAACAACTCTCGCCAAAATTATTATTTCTTATTTTATTATGTCCAATAGGAAACCCTAATTGAGACCCCCAAGTAATATTGCATGACCCCTAAAATTTTCAGAACAGTTGGAACTAGGATCAGGGCCCCCTAAAACTCATGGGGGGGGGGTATCCCCTAATTGATAATTATCTTCATAACTCGCTGTAAAATTCAAAATTCGTCAAACTGTTGACTCACCTAGGCTATAAATAGACGAGGCTACCCTACCCTAAAAAGGGCGCCGTCGTGCCACGCGACAGCCTGTCGCGCCACGCGACAGGGACTATTTTTCAGTATAAATTCCAGGGGTTGTGTGACAACCCTCATAATTACATGTATCCGTATGATTTATTAATGTTAATTAAAGTGCTTGATGACTGAGCTGAATTACTTAACTGCTTTCTGATTACTGTGTCATACTTGTGTTTTTTAACATACTAGTCTTGTGCAGAAAAATTGACTAAATGATCCTGAATGTTTTCCTAAGTGTTGGGAATTAAAAGTGTTACAAAAAGATATATAAAAGACACTAAACGATATAACTTAGCACTTTAACGGAACGGTATTTAACCGAACAACCGGACATTACCCGGAACACCAAAATATTGTTAAAAACATTGTTTCACTTTTTCTCAGCTAGTCTTGGTTCCCGAACACTTAGACACACTACATAAAGCATGTAACACACTTAGACACACTACGTTATTAGGACGTGCTTGATTTTGGAAAAACTGATTGTTATCTGTACCTTATTAGGACGTGCTTGATTTCTGATTATTAGAGTAACTAATCTAACCGAGCAAACCAAGGTGAGTTCACACACTTTCTAAGGCATGGGATTCCCGGTGGTTGGGAATGGGGTAAAGAATTAAAACGGAACCTACATATCCATCCTCCATGGGTAGGATGCCAATATTAATCCTGCGTATTCTCCTTGGGTAGAATACGTACGTTCATCCTCATTGGGTAGGACAACAACCTTAAAACTTACTAGACAAAAAAACTCTATCATTAAGTTCCTCATTTTATATCGACTTAATCGCCGAGGCCAATGGCGAGCGGGTCATTAGTTAATAGCGCTATTAGGTTTAACAAACCTCACACCGTGCCAGTCGGACGGGCATATACTAATGGACTATGGCAAACTGTCAATGATGATAGACATTGATGTAGGGCACAACTTACTTTCGTTAGTAGTCGATATGGTAACGGTCTAGTGGTTCACATGGGGAAGACCCCACCGATTATGGATATGGTTTGGGTAATAAAGAAGGAACTGGTTAATCATACTTTCAACTATGGGGTAACCCCCACGGCAAGTAAGCCAGCAAAAGACAAACCATGTTTTCGAAAACAACTTAAAACTAAACAACCAACTGTGAACTCACTCAACTTTGTTGTTGACTCGTTGTTACATGCCTTACAGGTCGTCAGATGCTTATGGAGCTTGCACGAGGAGGAGGTCGTTGTGGGATAGGACTGTTATGTTCCGTGCTTAACATTTGAACTTTATGAACTTATTGAACTTATGTTTTAGTTTTACGTTTTATGCTTCCGCTATTAACTTAAAGTTGGTTACTTCCTTTTGGTCACCAATTGTATTGCGGTTGGTTTTATTTACTTAATTACGTTGTTCAATATGATTGGTGGCTCGATCATGGTCATGTCACGCCTCCAAGCGGTGATACTCCGCATGGTGGATTTTGGGGGTGTGACAGGTTGGCACTTGCATGGCGCAATTATTACGACGATCAAATTCGTTTCGTATGTTAAGTTATTCACTGTTTAGTTCAAAAACACACACAAGTACGAATCTCTGCTGCGACCACAGGGTAATAACTCGATCACTGCTACGATACAATGTCCGATCGATTGAAACCGATCCGATGGATGTTTAAGTGCTGCCCGAATCCGGGCTATACTTTGTCATTCGTCGTGAGGGTTTTGATTTTGTGAGCTTATCGTAAATGTTGTATTAAGTTACTGACTTAGTTTCGTGTGCATTGTTATTTAAACTAGGTTACAAGATTAAATCAGTAGGCAAGGTTCCGTCCGATTAAATTTGCAATGTGAGTTATTTTCTTTTTATCAAATTGCTTTACAAAACCCTAAATGTTTTCCAGTTATACTTTGCAGTGATTAAGTCTTTGCTAATCTTTAATTACTGGCAGTATGTGGGGGTTTTGTGCACATTACTACTAACGATTTATCACTTTAGTTGGGCGAGCCTAATTAGTGATATGTCCACAGTCATAGATTCGGTCGAGTGACAGCTGAACCAGATAATTATATGATAGGGGCAAATATAAAAACCCTTAATGCTGTAAATTTATAACAATGTGTCTTTTGTGCAATTTGAATGACTCGCCAGTATTTCCCGCTGATAAAAATCTTTTTAAACATGTTTCAGGTGATCTGCTGTGATCTGCTGTGATCCAGGAAAAAGTGCCGTGTAGCACTACAAGCTTGAAGAAGTGGCTTAATAAAATAAATAAACATGTTTTGTAAAATAAGGGATTTCCTCGTGAAATTTCCTCTATTGTAAATTACGGGGTGTGTTCCAAATTATAATAATAAAATAATTGGGCATTTTTGAGTTTAAACGATCCTGTTAATATTTCTGCTGCCAAACTAAATACAAATACCATGGGTTTTCTGTCCCACGGCTTCTGGACCGGGTCACACCGGGCCGGGGGCCGTGACAGAAAAAGGTGGTATCAGAGCCACTGATTTAAGTCAATTAAGTATTTAGAAATACTTAATTTTCCTGGTTGCCATTCTGTGATTTTGTGAAAATTTGATTTGCAATAAATAAAATTTTAACTTAAAATTTGCGTGTTTCTTCATGTGTGCTAACAGCATGAATGAACTATCGGGGGCACTCTGAAACTTTACTATCCATAGCACAGATATAGATATCACAAGAAATCCATCTGGCTATCAGGCTGACACTGAAGAGCCAATAGTATTCCAGGCCCAGCCGCAAGAGAAACCAAAGTCGAAATAGAGAAGGAGAATCATAGGCTGGAGACGCGGACGGAGGAAGAAGCCAGCTGCACAGAAGGTTAAAAAGACTGAGGATCCAAAGGATAAAGGGAAAGGAAAGGAGATCGGGGAAAGTTCAGGGCAAGCCCAGGAAATTCCACCGTGGGAGGAGCTGGATTGCTAACTGGCAAATAGAGACCTCATCGGACCTGCCGATGAAAATCTCTTCAATTACCCAGTTGAATCACAACTTCCAGTTAATCTAGAGCCTGCTATCCCAGATCCTATTGTCAACCCCCGACCTCTACAAGGAGAGCTGGAAGAATGGTGGACCACTGACTGGCAATTTCAGAATCTCTTGAATAACCCTAACACCTTTTTCCCCCAGTTTGACCCTGAGCCTGCACCAAACCCACCTATGAGCACAGAAAACTTGGCTGAACTCCGTCACTACGGCGAGGAACTGGTGGACACAGGGAATCGAATCCGGGAAGTAGGAGAACAGATCTCCTGGAAATACGATGAGAGGGAACGTCGTTTTTGAAAAGCCAGCTGACGGTGGTGTGATTGTGTGTTTGTATAATAATAATAATAATAATAATAATAATAATAATAATAATAATAATAAAATAACAATAAATAATAAAAATATAATCATGTAAAATAACTTAAAATAAAACTTTTGTAAGATAACTGGTGTGTACGGATGCATACTAAAATATATAAAATATGAAATTCGCAAAGACAATTTTGGCTATACGTGTTGACATGATTATGTGCGATTACTTTATTGTGTTTGGTTAATATTTATTTGTGCCAATAACTTATATATATATTGTTAATTATCAGATGGAACCTGTTGTTAATGAACCAGTTAATGAAGTTAACCAATCTGAGCAAAACAATAAGGACCACTTTCTTAATAGGCAAGATATAGAAAACATCGTTGCTCAGGGAATAGCCAATGCTATCCCGGCAATTGTCGCTGCTGTCAAAAGCCCTGTTGAGCCTTCACAAGCTCACCCCAGTAAACGCACACGTGATGATAATTTTAGTAATAGTGTTAACGGAGGCGACAATAACGACAACTTGATTCAGGCCCCAATACTCAAGAAAATGAAAGTTGCAACACCTGGTTGCACCTATAAGGAATTTATTGCCTGTAAACCTGTCGAATTTGCAGGCAATGAAGGGGCAACTGCCGCGCTACGTCGGTTGGAGAAAACCGAGGCAGTAATCAAAATAAGTAAATGTGCCGAGGAGGATAAGGTTATGTATGCTTCTCACCTTTTCAAGGAAGAAGCATTAGAATGGTGGAATACGGTGTTACAAGCCAAGGGAAGTGACATGGCCTATGCCATGAATTGGGAAGAGTTTAAGCATTTGGTGGAAAGGAAATTCTGCCCTGAATATGAAAAAGAGCAAATGGCGAATAAGTTCCTGAGCCACCGAATGGTGGATGTTGATTGTCGAGGGTATACTTCGAATATGCCAGAATTGTGCCCACTCTGGCCTCGCCAGAACCGGTACTTATCTCTCGCTATATCTGGGGTTTAATTAGCAAGATTCGTGACATCGTCAAGGCTACGAGACCCCGCACAATTGATGATGCAGTGGAGTTAGCCAATACTTTGACCGACGGGCTGGTACGTATGCGGGAAGAAAATAGGAAAAAGGAGTTAGCCCAAAAGATTACCCAAGGATTTCGTGTGGGTAATAATATTAACTTCAAGAAGAAGGGAAATGGGTCCTCTTCCACCCCGCCATTTTGAGGGAATTGCAAAAAGAAGCATTTTGGAAAATGTAGAGAAAATTGTAATTTCTGCAAAATTCCTGGCCATCGGGAAGAGGAATGCAAAAAGAAAGCAAAGATCTGCTACAACTGTGGAGAAGCTGGGCATTTCAGACCAAAATGCCCTAAATTGGTCAAACCAGCGGATAACAAGGCGAAACCTGCTAAAGGAACTAACAAGAAGAACGCAAGAGCCTTCCAATTGACCACGCAGGAAGCCGAACTGATTCCCGACGTAATAGCTGGTACGTTTCTGGCACACAACGTTTATGCGAAAGTATTATTCGACTCTGGTGCAAACCAAAGTTTTGTAAATACTTCTTTCTGCCAAGCTCTTAAGCTATCCATAACCAAATTTAGGCAGATTTATTCAGTAGAAATGACAGACGGGAACTCTGTTAACATAGATACGGTTTTGCAAAAAGAAAATATAGAACTTTCAGGTCATAAATTTCTTGCAAACCTATTACCTATGAATTTAGCTGGATTCGATGTCGTATTAGGAATGGATTGGTTAGTAGCCAACCATGCTCTAATCCTCTGTGATAAGAATTCCATAGAAATCCGTGCACCCACAGGAGATGTGACAACTGTGTTCTGTAATCTATGTACAATGTAAAACAATGTTGATTATTAATAAAACAATGTGATTTGGTGTTATTATATGTGTTTTGATGTTATTATGTGTGTATTTGTGTTTGGTGATTTTACAATTCGATTCGATTCCGATTTCAGGCTTTAAATCGCTTTCTGGAAGGTTATACGCAAACTGGTGCGTAAACGTAGTCAGTATACCGCGACAAACACTCCGGAATAGTGACATAGGCTTAGCATACCTTAAATAACCTCCACATAACTTAGAAATAAGTTTTGGATGGTTTGGTGTGTTGAAATCAACTTTGTTCGATCGCAGGGACTATTTGTGTCAAACTACAAAACTATACTGATTTGTATAGAAACGAACACTCCAGAACTTGATCATAAGTTAAACATACCCTAAATATCCTTTACATAGCTTAGAAATAGGCTTTGAGGGGTTCGATATGCTAAAACAAACTTTATTGGTCATTCAGGGACTAAAAGCGTCAAAAAGTGCACAAGTTTGCATTTTCGCGCATATCTTACATTCTGAATATATCCGGACATCCAAAAATTTATGTAATCATTAAAATATTTTATTTTAGTGATTGGCATGATAAAATTCCATTCGTCGCTTAATTTGGATCGTTTTTGCGTTCGTTACGACTTCTGTCGTAATTAACCAAACAACGCAACCGTACGACCAAACGAGCCGACATCCGAGATATTTTTGAGCATGTTTTAAGTTCCCTATACTTTAACTTCATTTTAGAGCTTTGAAATGAGGTTAACGAGGCTTAAACGTGTCAAAAATGAGCCGAAATGCAAGATTCTGAAGTGCAGGGACCTGTTTTGACATTCTGTGAAACTACCTTACACGGGCCGCGTAAGGATTACCTATATGTTACACGGGCCGCATGGCCTTGTCAGACAGAAAGATCAGAAACAACAATCTGGGCTAAATTCAGGGGTTTTAATGTAATATTTGCAATATCTGGAGCTGGTTTTCGACCCCCATTGTATTCTAATACCCATTAACCCACATGTATGGCCAAGATTACTCCCTCAAACCACTTGGAATCATCCTATTGATCCTAACTTACTATAAATAGCAACCCCCACTTCACTTCATTCTCACACTTGATCTGAAATCAGCTCTAAGTTGGGGTGCTTGCACTTCATACCTGAGCTATTTTAGATCAAACATCCTTCTTGGACCCTTTGTAAGTCCTTTTCTTGCTTGTCCTTGTATTTCAAGCATGAAAGTCAAACAAGTTTGACTTTCAGCTTTGACCAGTCAATGGTCAACACAAAGTTCCGTTGAACTTTGCAACGTGAGCGTAATCACGATGGTTATAGTCCCTTGTGACTATACCTACTGATTACCATGTTGACTAGGCGTAGTGACGAGTCGTAGTTTCGGCCAAAATGCGTATTTATGCGTATTTTGAAACCAAACTACTCTTGGGTATCAAAACCGTTTGTTTTGGTATCAAAACCTGTTTTCTAACTTAACTAAACATGTTCTAATATGTTTTAACTCGTCACTTTTAGATTAGTGCTTGTGTAGAGTCGTAAGTCAAGCGGACTAAACACCCGCTTAGACTTTCGAACTCGACCCGTTTGGTCGATCATTAGGATCCAACCAAACATGTTTAGTGACCATAGTTGAATAGGGAATAACCTTCCGAGGTTATACCTTATGGTCACTTAGGTTTAATTAGTTGTATGATAAGTAGTTTATATGCCTTAGGTAAATGACCAAAATGCCCTTTTCATGCATAATTGGTAATAAAGCATATGTAACATAAACTTTTGTCACGTAACTGATTATGCAACATATTTAAACATGTTTAGGCATATAATACTTGTTATAGGACTAGTTAGACGTCTCGAACGCGCTTTTGCGCGCACGACACGTTAAAGTAGCGTAAGCTACCTTAATGGGTCGCATCGGGTCGAAAGCACTTAGGTTAGGTTCCGATTTAGGATGTAGGCTTTGTTAAACCATATCACATGAGTTCCAACACTCATTTGGTTTACAAGACCTCATTCTGTCCGATCTTTTGATTTAGGCGTCTATTGTTTGACTAGTGATTCGATTACTAGGTGCTGTTTGATTTCTCTGGTTTGCTCGAGTTTGTTGAAGTTCTATTGATTGAGGATACTTTGCACTTCAAGTGAGTACATAGTTCCCCTATTTTACTGTTTTCAATTGTTTTGGGGTGATTCATATGTGCTAAATGTTTTCAAGGTTTTAACGATGGTTTTCAAAACGATTTTCGATATTATAACGATGATTTCCAAAACGATTAAGATGGTTTATATTAAACTAATAACGATTTCAATAAAGTGAATAAGCTAGTTGGTTGTAATTACATAACGAATGGCATTCATTAGCATTGATCAAGCCGACCAGTATTAGGTTATGGTACCATAGGATCTGACAAATCCCGTTATCAGACTGCACCCATGGTTATGTGTGGGTTAGGTGGGTAACGACTGAATCTGTGATTGTTAATTTACCCTTTGGTGGTTTATTAATGCGAGAGTGAGATAGTCGAGTCACGAAGGTTTGAATGTTATTAGCGAGGCGACCATAAATAGTTTTCACACTTAAAACGAGGATGATTTAAACGAATTAACGATTTGGGAACGATTCATACAAGATTAAACGAGTTGGATAAACGATTGGTTTTTTGGTTAAGTGTTTAGATAACGGGACGGGTGTAATATGATGAAAACATGGTAGATACGCTGCTGGTACTTCTTATATATAAGTGTTTTCGACATATTACATACCGTGGCGTTATTTAGTTCACTTGGATAAACGATTTTAAAACGATGTCACCTAACGATGTTTTCGAAAGGATATAAACCATACGAGTTTTATTAACGAGTTAATACGAAATGTTTTACAATTTTCTTTACTAAACAAATGTTTTTGGGTTAATGTAGAATCGTGAAACGACCTAACGAGTCGATCAGAAGAGTGCTCAGACAGAATCAGAGGCGGAATTCATTGATTCGATCTTCCTTTAGCTTGGATTCACTAATAAATGTCTCGTATATTAATCTCTGAACAATTTACAAGCTGGAGACACCTCGACAACACCTCGGCGTCGGAAACTAGAACGTTACAAATGATGAAAGTTTGAAGGGTATTTATAGGAATGAACCCCTGACCATTTGAAGATGGCATGACATGCTTCAAACGGTCACACTCTTCAAATAGATAAGCTCCTCAAACGGTCATGCCTTCAAACAATTACAAGTTTGACTTTCAAACGGTTACATCAAGAATTTTGTTTTATCTTCACTAGATGATGCATATGATGATGTCACATATATGATGTCATCATCATATATGATGACATCACTCTTATTCAGCAGTGCAACGAACCCGAGACTCGACATAAGACGAAGACGACAGATGTATGCACTAACAGACTCCCCCTCAGATGTTGACGAGTCTTAGGTGTCGAGTCTTCGCATCTTCAGTCTTTATCAGTCTCTTCTCTTTCTTAGCATATACCAGGATCTTCTCTTTGGCTCTAACCTCGTCAGACTCCCCCTCTCATCATGATGGGATCGCTGTCTGGAATTAGCTATCACCTTGAGATCAATCCCTGGTTTTATCTCTGTTCAGCTCAATTCCTGCACACATTTTCTCATCACAACATAAGTTTTTACTTAAATCAACAAGAAAAACTTACTAGTAATAGTTACATCAAGTTCAAATTAATGACCTTGATTAACTAATCTAACTTTCTTTCTCAAAATCAGTTTCTTCTTTTAAACGCACACTCCCAAACCAGTTCATCATGTTCTGCACTTGAAATTTTGAAAATCAGCTCTTCAACATCAGTTGTCGAAAATATTTTTGTATTTTTCAAAATTTATGCTAAAACACACTAAAATCTTTTTGGATTTTTGAAATAGAATGAAATACAGTAAAGAAATATTTACAGACAATATTTTTGTGAGCTTGTGTAAGAGGATCATATCAGTTTATGTGACCAATCACTAGCACCGTTAAGCTTTAAACATTTTCAGTTCTAAACGATTCACATAGATTGACGATATTTTTGTCCACATAAACTCAATCTAAAAACTTTCGAAATGCTTACCGATACGTTAAGGTATATTAATTTTGCACTAAATTCTTATGGACCCCATGATCTCAGCATATCCCCTCATCATGCAATACACTATCTCAAGTAATGCCTTTAAACTTTTATCGACTGTGATTTATGCGAAAACAAAGCAGAATGTTTAAACATTAACAATCAGGTCGATACTTCCGTATACGCAGAGAAAGTCCAATGTTTAAACAAAATAAGAAAAATAAAACAAGTTGAAGTTGTTTAGTCTTTAACCACCAGGTCGATACTTCCGTATACGCAGAGGAGGTCCAAAGCTTAAACGAAACACCAAAGAAAATAAAGCAGAACGTTTAGGCAACAACATCCAGGTCGATACTCACGTATACGCAGAGGATGTCCGATGCTTAAACAAAATAAAGAAATAAAACAAGTTTAAATCTTTGCAAAATAAAATGCACAATCACAGCGACTTTTTAGCAAAGTTGTGAAAGTTCACAAACTTAACCAGTTTTATGTCTTTCGACAATCAGCGATTACTGAGTAGGCACACAATCAAGAAGGACAAAACTAAGTACTATGCTTTCAATCATGTTTTCCACTAGAACTAGGCTTTTTCATTTAGGTTTGTATCGTTATCGCAAATCTACTAGTCTAGCTGAGCCTACCGTCACATCTCTAGTGAGATCGCTTATCACATTTTATCTCTCCATTTCTTTAGCATGCTGTGACAGTTCAACTGATCTACTATCATTTCCTCTTTTTAACAACAAAACTCATTTTTGCATTTTTTCAATGTTTTTGTAATTTTCAAATTTTCTAATTTTTTTAAAATTTTTACTCCCCCTAAAATCAAAATATGTCTCAATTTTGATTTTCTGGGAAAATTTGAAAACAAACTGTACAAGAAATGTGACAACATGATGAGAATTACTTCAATTCTCCATTCACTTGGCTTGAACAATCAGAACTCCCCCTGACACCAAAACATTTTCCCATAGTGATTTCAAAACACTTAAGTTTGTTTTAATCAAATTGGTTTTTCCGGAAAATTAGTTTTGTGAGTCATTTCTCAAACATGGGGATCTTTCATCACCTTGTTTTCTTTAATCACTTGTAAGATTTAACATTTATCGATTTTAACAACACAATCACATGTAGAAAATCAAGTACAACTTAATGTCCCTGATTTACCACTTGTAAGTCGAAATATCACATTTGTGAATTTCTCAAGAAATGTGCCGATTCTTACTCCTCGCTTACAAACCTGGGAACTCCGGCAAGTCAGGTTTTTCATTTAAACAAATTCACCCAAGCCTGACGGTCCTTGGGTGATTTTGAATTCTTGTTCAACAATGGTGGAAAATTTGCATCATCCATTGTTAGACCAGAATTCTCAATTTTTACCTCAACAACTGGCTCTTCTGGTTTTACCATACCAGAATCATTGCCTGAATGTGGCTTGTCTGACTTTGATGAGCCAGATTCATCGCCGACATGTGACTCCTTTGTTTCCGAAGAAACAAATTCATTGCCACAAACTTTCTTCTTCTTCTTTCCCTCTTTCGTCCTCAAATTTGTATCTGATGAATGCGTATTGCTTGATTTGTTGTTCTTTGGTGAGCAAGACGATTTATCAGAACTTTTATCTGTTTTACCAGTTGTATCCGAGGACAAAATCTTCTCGAGATACTCTCTCGCCTTCTTCCTCTTCTTCCTCAGTCTGTCTTTTTGCCCCTGTGAAAGCTTCACTTTCTTTTCTTGAACTTTAGGTTCTTGAACCTTCTGTTCTTTGGGCTTGACATTGACTGGTTTCTTCACCTGCTTCTGAGATTCAGCCCTCGATCTTCTCATTGATCTCATTGAGCAATCTCTAGCAATATGGCCAATGATGTTGCAGTTAAAGCATCTCCTTGACTCAAAGCTCCAACTCTGGCAGTTAACAACAATGTTTCCTTGATAACCGCATCTGTAACACACTCTGTTATCATACCAATCACCATTTTTAGTCCAAACATTTAGATCAAAGCACTGTTTGGCTTGGTGATAATCCTCACTCCTCCTGAAAGCTGGATTTGGCCTTTGAGCTCTGTGGTCCGACCTGCACCACTCATTACCAACAATTTTTAAATTTTCATTTTTTACTTTTTGTAATTTTTTATTGTGATTGGATGAATGATCTGATGAACTTTTATTTTCTTTTTGAACATTTTTCAAAATTTTCTCTTTTTGTTTTTGTTCCACTTTCTTCTTCAAAGGTTTTTGCTTAGAGCATTCTCCCTTTTCAGTTGTTTGTGGAACAGTTTCTTGAAACTTTTCTTTTAACTTCAAAAATAAATTATTTTTCTTCATTTTTTCATTTTCATCATCAGATTTCTCATCGCAATCTTCAACTACGACTTTGTCATAGTTTGTGACATCGTCACTTATTGGAACGGAATTGATCGGTTTTGGACATGGATAATCTGGTGTTGATGACGAGGTCTCAAAACCTTTCAATTTCTCTTCAAGCTCTTTGATTTTAATTCGAGCTTTTTCAGCTTCTTTTTCAAGTCGAATAATCGTCTGAAGATGAGAATTTATCATTTTTTGTTTTTCAATGTTATTCTTGCTAAAAACAGATCTCCCATCTTCAAGAATTTTTATTTGACTTTGAAATTCTTTTTCAATTTTTGATTTTTCATTTTCAAAACTTTTAATTTTATCTTCAAAAATTTTTCCATTTTCTTTCAACTTCTTGTTTTCTGTTGTCAAACTGTTCAAGTCATTTAACAGTTTAACATTTTCAGATTTTTGCTTCTCACAAATTTCCTGCAAAATAAGAATCTGTTTAACATCAGCTTGCTTCTCATCCTTCAACTTGTTGACTTCCAATGTCAAACTTTCCGCATCTTTCAAGAGTTTGCCAATGTCAGCTTCAAGTTTATCACATTTAGAACACACTGATGCAGAACTTGAAGATTCATTCTTCACAAATTCTTCAGTCTTTGAGATTTCCTTTTTCTCTATCTTGTATGCTCCTGCACAAAAAATTTTAACGAAATCAAGAGGATTCATATTCTCATCAATATAACAACCCCTCTTCATATCGTAAATCAGATTACTTTTTGCATCAAGACATACATTAACTCTTCTTTTCATTTCAAGAATCACATCTAAATCCATTTTCATCAAAATATTTTTTGTTTCATTTATCAATTCTTTCTTTTTATTGTCACTTTCATACTCAAAATCTTTAAGTTTGTTGATGAACCCTTTTAGATACAGCTTTGAAAAACTAGAATCTTTCTTTAGGTTTTTCAAACATTCATCCCATTCGATAGGTAATGCATCAGCAAACTTTGATACTTTTTCAGTATCTGACAGTCTTATCTCATGTTCTTTCAAATGTTCAATTAAGACTGTATATCGATTTGCTAGATTATCCAAATTTTCATTTTCAAACACACAAAGTATTTAAATCTTTTCTCCCAACCAACCTTCTTCACATTGCTATAACTATCATCTATATATCCTCTATGCCAATCGTTGAATCTTTCGAAATAATAATTTTCTTGTTCATCAAACATTTTTTTTTCAACTTTTAAAAACAACTCTAGCTAACAACAATATTATCTCAACAAACTGATTGGGCCTAGAAACTCATTAAACCGAAATATGATTGGGCTGTGATTTTAGATGCAATGTCACATGAGAAACAGATCAAAATTTTTAAACTAACCGACAACTACAAGTATTAAGATCAGATGATTGGACCACAATCCCACTATGTCGACAACAATTCAATTAATCATCAATTCTCATTGGATTACACTTAGATCACATGCAATGTCAGATTTTATTGAATTTAAAAAAAATCACATGCAAGCTACCTTGGGCCACTAGATATCAGTCCTGACAAATACACATGGGCTGATCAATATTAATACTTAAAACAAATCGATTAGTCCTCAATGATAACTCCACATGCAAACCTGACAACTTTTTTCAAAGTTTAATGTTTCATACAACTCGAAGCATTTTCAAGCGGTTCACACAACCCAAAGCACTATCACGTGAAAAACTGAACTACTTTCAAACAGGAACCATGTTTCAAACGGTTATGTCAGCTTTAAACGGGATGGACAGTTTCAAACGGTCACGATGGCAACTTTCAAACGGGTGACACCTTCAAACTGGTGACACCTTCAAACTGGAGGTGTATCCTTCAAACTAGAGGTTCAAACAGGACCCCCTTTTCAAACGGTATGGTGTTGTTTTCAAACGGGATGGGTCAATTTCAAACGGTCATGACCAGTTTCAAACGGTAGGTTCAGGTTACGTTCAAACGGTCACCAATTTTCAAGCCATTTTTACCAGTTTTACTTCGAGTTTTGATCAGATATTCTCAAGGGTTTGTTAAAACACAATTAGGCACACATTGTGAAAGTTTTAGCTGATTTTAACCGTGAAAAGTATCAATTTTGTGAAAGAAGGTGTAGAAAATCAGAATTTGCTAGCGAAAACAAGCTAAACGGTAAGAACTCTTCCCCCTGAGCTCTGAAACCACATGTAGGATCGTGAAACGACCTAACGAGTCGATCAGAAGAGTGCTCAGACAGAATCAGAGGCGAAATTCATTAATTCGGTCGTCGTTTAGCTTGGATTCACTAATAAATGTCTCGTATATTAATCTCTGAACAATTTACAAGCTGGAGACACCTCGACATCACCTCGGCGTCGGAAACTAGAACGTTACAAATGATGAAAGTTTGAAGGTTATTTATAGGAATGAACCCCTGACCGTTTGAAGATGGCATGACATGCTTCAAACTGTCACACTCTTCAAACAGATAAGCTCCTCAAACGGTCATGCCTTCAAACAATTACAAGTTTGACTTTCAAACGGTTACATCAAGAATTTTGTTTTATCTTCACTAGATGATGCATATGATGATGTCACATATATGATGTCATCATCATATATGATGACATCACTCTTGTTCAACAGTGCAACGAACCCGAGACTCGACATAAGACGAAGACGACAGATGTATGCACTAACAGTTAAGAATCATGGCTACGAGGTTTTATAAACTATAACCCGCTTGATTTGAGTTGGTTAATTAAGTTGCAATATTATACTCTTTTCAAAACAAGGTTGTTAATAAAGTATTGCAACATTTAAACTAGCCGTGAATCCGACACTCCTATAAAACCTATGTACTCACCAGCATTTCTTTGCTGACTTTGTTTTTACATATGTTTCAGGTGTTGATGCTTGATGATGATTACTAGGATGCATGAGTCACATAGGATCTGGACGAGGCCTTAGTGACATAATAACAATATTAGTCGATATGTAACTTGTTTGTTTTGTGTTAAAACAATGAAAATTACTTAATGAATCAATAAAACGAAACTTTTTTGTATCCATGGTTGTGAAACAATAATTCTGCCACGACACTCCCCGACGTTTCCGCCGTGGTTTTGTTGTTTTAACGCGGTCGGGGTGTGACAGAAGAGTTGGTATCAGAGCCAATGGTTATAGGGAATTAGGTTATTAGTAATGATTTGACCTAGACTATAACTCTTAGGACCCTAACGCAAAGAATTTTGCGTTTAGATTTTTAAAACAAAACCGTCACCTACCCTTAGGTGATAACCACAATGAGAACACAAACTCGAATCTGCTTTGAAGATTAATCATCCGTTCTAGGATGATTGATTACTAGGTTTTGAACCCTTCCAGTTTGACTCATTTTTAGCTTAGTGCCTTTCGAGTTTTCAAAAATCTCGTCAAAGTTTGGGTCTAAATAATGTGAACACGTGCAAACTGGAAGAGTGAATGCCTGTACCCTGAGTTTTCTGTCTAAGGCTAGAGTGTTCGTACAAATCCACATAATCGGAACAGTCACTCTTACCTGGGAACTCTTGGGGTGAGTGTTCACTTATAGGCGAGCATGTCTTCGCGATACATTATTTTGATTCATTTACTTTGATTAGTCACTGCGTGTCGTTTGTTTGTTCGAGGTAACGAACAAATGATCGCCTTCCTTGTGTTTTGTCGATGCCTCTTTTGCTTTTCCTAATTATCAACCTCACTCGTCTCTCATATTTCTTTGTTAGACCATGCCTCCTCGACGTGATGCTCAATCTTTTACTGCTGAAGAAGTCGCAGCCCTTGTCTCTCAACAAATGGCTGCTGTGCTTCCAGGCGTTGTGACCCAAATCCACGAGTTATACAACAACAATAATAACAATAATGCACAGTGTAATTTCAAGAATTTCAATTCTGCTAAGCCTCTAAAGTTTTCTGGGTCGCAAGGAGCAACTGCGCTCCTGCAGTGGTTTGAGAGTATCGAGAGCACATTCAGACATGTGCAGTGTCCGAATGCGCGTAAGGTTGAATTTGCTTCGAGCGTGTTTGAAAAGCGAGCGCTTACCTGGTGGAATGGTATTATGCGCGATAGGGGTGCCGAAGTGGCGTTGGCACAAACATGGGAAGAGCTTCGGGCTCTCATGATGAAGGAGTTTTGTCCCCGTCACGAGGTTCGAGCTTTGGAACGAGAGTTTGACGATTTAAAGCAAGATGGGGGAGAACACCGTGCGTATACAGATCGTTTTGAGGAACTCAGTCTTTTGTGTCCTACTATGGTTACCCCGTTGGAAAAAGTGATAGAGAGGTATATCGATGGTTTACCTGATTCCATACAGGATATTGTGACTGGCATTAATCCTACTACTGTTCGTCACGCGATCGAGTTGTCGGCTACCCTGACTGAGTCGCAAGTCAGGAAGGGTAAACTTACCCGCAAGGGTGATAAAAAGAAGTCAGCTGATTCTACAAAAGGCAAGGATAAGGGTAAGGAGAAGAAAGGTGAGTCTTCGAAGAAGTCGAGAAAGCAAAAGGGTGATCAGAATTTTGCAGTAACTGCACAAAATGCTCAGAACCCTCAGAACCCACCGGTTCAACCGCCTGCGAAGAAAGTGTATGCTGGTACCGCACCTCATTGTGCTTGCTGCAACGGTCATCATGTTGCACAGCAAGCTTGTAAGCAATGCACAACGTGTGGTAAACTTGGGCATCTGGCCAACGTCTGTCGTTTGGTTCAGAATCAAGCTGCATAGGATCAAGCTCTAGTTCAGGGGAATGCTGCTAGATTCCCACCGGGTTCATGTTTCAATTGTGGAGAGTTTGGTCACTTCCGCAACAACTGTCCGAGGTTGGCGAATGCAAAGGCGAATCCGAACGTGAATGTCAACGCGAATGCGAATCCCGCTCGTGGATGAGCATTCAATCTGAATGCAAACGAGGCTCGAGCTGACAACCTCGTTGTCAATGGTACGTTTCTTGTTAACAATCGACCCGTATCTATTATTTTTGATTCTGGTGCCGATAGAAGTTTTGTTTCGTTAACTTTTGAACCTTTACTTGCGATACCTAGAACTAAACTGAGGAAACCCTTATCTGTCGAAGTTGCTACTGGTAAACCTCTTGTTCTCGATTCTGTTATTCGTGATTGTCAGTTGAACCTTGATAACCATCTTTTTCCTATTTACCTTGTCACACCCCCAAAATCCACCATGCGAAGTATCACCGCTTGGAGGCGCGACGTGACCAGGATCGAGCCACCAATCACATTGAACAACATAATTAAGTAAATCAAACCAACCACAATACAATTGGTGACCAAAAGGAAGTTAACCAAGTTCAATTTTTTTAAACAGCGGAAGCATAAGACGTTAAACCAAAACACAAATTCGTAGATCATAAGTTTTAAAGACTCAAAACATAAATTTCATAAGTTCATAAGGTTCATTTAATAAGCACGGAACATAACAGTTCACATCCCATAACGACCACCTCCATGTGCAAGCCCCATAGCATCTAGCGACCTGCGAAGCATGTAACAACGAGTCAATAACAAAGTTGAGTGAGTTCACGGTTGGTTGTCCATTTTAGAGTTATTTCCAAAAACGTAGTTTAATCTCATTCAGCTATCCAGCCGTGGGGGTTACCCCATAGTTCGAAAACGTTTATTAGTTAACCATCCCATGTCCACCTTCCCTGGCTCTCCAGCCCGGCACTCCGGCCGTGGGGGCTACCCCATTATTTAAACTACCAGACTCGTTTATCATATCGACTACTAACGAAAATTAATTGTGCCCTAGCGTCGGTGTCTATCATCACCGACGTGCCATAGTCCATTAGTACACGCCCGTCCGACTGGCACGGTGTGAGGTTTGTTAAACCTAATAGCGCTATTAACTAATGACCCGCTCGCCATAGCCTCGGCGATTAAGTCGATACAAAAAGGGAGGGACTTCGCTGATAGAGTTCTAGTCCAGTAAGTCTAATACGTCCCAACAGGACGAGGAATTTACATTCCTGAACACGTCTCGAGGACGAGGAATTCACATTCCTGAACGCGTCCCAAAGGACGAGGAATCCCTATTCCTGTACCCATTCCCATTCCCACCGGGAATTTACCATGCTTTGTAGAAAAGTGTGAACTCACCTCGGTTTGCTCGGTTAGATTCTAAAATATAGCTAAAAGTCAAGGTCGGTCAATCACGTCCTAATACGGTACGGATAACAATCAGTTTCTCATGCATAACACGTATCCTACGTACGGTTTATTTACTCATTACTTCTATCACATAACATGTACACACTTTAATAGTCCACGCTCATATAAACATTCCACCTATAGCTACTCAATAACAAGCATACGATATATCACATATTACTTTCATTGACATATAACATGTTAGATCATTCACAGATAACATACTCGACATTTAGACACGCAAATTACTACTTATGTCGTTTCAGCTTTAATATTCAAAACCGGGCTGTTTTCGGACACTTTAATAAAATAGTTAACTTATTCCAAAAATTCCCAAATTTTTACAGAATGTCTTAAACGATCCAAATATTATTGTGTAAAAATATCGGGGTACAGTTCATTACCAATATTTTATAAAAATTCATTTTCCGGACTGAAATCAGATTTATCTTTTTCTGACTGCAGTCCATGGAATAATTTATTTAAAATTCATCGAGAGTCCGATTTACGAAATTCTAGTGAGAGAATTACAAATACATCGGTGGTCATCTACAGTACAAATTTCATGATCTAACTCTACACAGAATTCAAGTTATGACAGAAAACAGAACGCATATTTTCAGCAGTAAAAATGCAGCTCTAGCTGCTGTTACGAAACGACACTTTAAAAATAGTAAACGAAGTCCAAAAATTATGATTCTGGTGCCATTAGAACCGTATTTCATAATACATAAATCTAGACTTTGGAAAATACATTTTTCGTTAAGTTACGGTCCGGTTACAGCCAACTGAAGTTGGCTGTAATCACTAAACAGCTTTCTGTTTTCAGTCTTTAACCTTCTAAAGCACGTTCGATTGATTCCGTTAACATGTTTAGTGATCACAACAACATCAAACATCAATATTAACCAGCAAATCATCAGGAAATCAACAAGAATCATAACAACACAAGATCAACATGATTTAACCATATATCTTCTCTTTATCCACTCTTTACCCTTTATGTTCAAGACTTAGTTCATGTTCTTTAGTGTTTCTTAATATTTCACCATTCAATCATCTATTAACCACTAAAAATAAGAACAAGATGAATTTTTTAAGCACTTACTACTAGCTCAATGCTAGGGGAGAAACAAGGCGTAAAAGTGGTGGATAAAAGAAAACTAGAGTGGTCCTTGAGCTTCCGAGTGCACCAAGCTTGTTTGTTGAACCTCTTGCTCCTTTGTGTGTATGGAAAATGCTTGAACAAGACTTGATGGTGGTGGTAGTGTGGTGTGGTGGTGGCGGCCATGAATGGTGGAAGGAGGAGAGGAGAAACTTTGTGTTGATGGGTGTTTGATGAAAGAGAATGATTATCTACTAAACTTATTTATAAACCAAGTCCACCATGATCCAACATGTAATATGCTCCTTGATGTCCAACATATGTAAATAAAATAATCAAAAGAATGTGGGGGTATCCCCCACACCTTGTAACCGTCAATTAGGGGGGGGGGGTATAGGGTTGGGTGGTGATGAACTAGTTACACTTTAGTTAGAATTCTAATGATATAGTTAGTGTATTAGTGTGTTATATAATATAAGGTGTGTTAGGGTGTTCGGGGCCCCTAACTAGCTCAGAAAAATAGGAACAATGCTTCTAGCATTATTTTAGTGTTCCGGGTAAAGTCCGGTTGTTCGGTTCGGTGTTGTTCCGTTAAAGTGCTTAATTAATCCGTAAAGTGTCCTACATATATATTTTTGTAACGTTTTTTATTTTCAGCACTCAGGAAAGCATACAAGACTATTTAGTAACTTTTCTGTACACTACTAGTATGTTACAAGCACATGTAAGTATAACACAGAAATCAGAAAGCAGTTAAATGATTCAGCACAGTCATCAAGCACTTTATTTATCATTAATAAATTGTACGGAATACATGGAATTATGAGGGTTGTCACATTCTCCCCCTGTTAAGAAAATTTCGTCCCGAAATTTAGCTCGTGGTTACTGAGTTGGTTTCCTGGTTTTCCTGGGGTGTCACATTATCCCCCCGCTGATTTGGAATTTCGTCCCGAAATTCTGCAGTAGCTTCAGCCTCAGTAGTGTTTGCACTTTTTTTAAACAGCTGGGGATACTTGAGTTTCATTTGGTCTTCTCGTTCCCAAGTATACTCTGGGCCACGACGGGAATCCCAACGGACTCGAACGAGAGGTATTCTGGTACGCTTGAGAATCTTAACATCTCGATCAGTAATCTCTACCGGTTCTTCGACGAATCGCAGCTGGTCGTCGATAGTGTGCTCCTTGAGAGGAACTATGAGGGTCTCATCTGACAGACACTTCTTCAGATTCGACACATGGAAAACATTGTGAACTCCGTTGAGTTCTTCAGGTAGATTCAACCTGTAGGCAACCTTGCCAATTTTCTCAATGATTTCGAATGGTCCGACATAGCGCGGATTGAGCTTGCCTCGTTTGCCAAAACAAACTACACCTTTCCAAGGTGAGACTTTAAGTAGCACTCGATCCCCAACCTGGAACTCTAGGTTTTGAACCCTTCCAGTTTGACTCATTTTTAGCTTAGTGCCTTTCGAGTTTTCAAAAATCTCGTCAAAGTTTGGGTCTAAATAATGTGAACACGTGCAAACTGGAAGAGTGAATGCCTGTACCCTGAGTTTTCTGTCTAAGGCTAGAGTGTTCGTACAAATCCACATAATCGGAACAGTCACTCTTACCTGGGAACTCTTGGGGTGAGTGTTCACTTATAGGCGAGCATGTCTTCGCGATACATTATTTTGATTCATTTACTTTGATTAGTCACTGCGTGTCGTTTGTTTGTTCGAGGTAACGAACAAATGATCGCCTTCCTTGTGTTTTGTCGATGCCTCTTTTGCTTTTCCTAATTATCAACCTCACTCGTCTCTCATATTTCTTTGTTAGACCATGCCTCCTCGACGTGATGCTCAATCTTTTACTGCTGAAGAAGTCGCAGCCCTTGTCTCTCAACAAATGGCTGCTGTGCTTCCAGGCGTTGTGACCCAAATCCACGAGTTATACAACAACAATAATAACAATAATGCACAGTGTAATTTCAAGAATTTCAATTCTGCTAAGCCTCTAAAGTTTTCTGGGTCGCAAGGAGCAACTGCGCTCCTGCAGTGGTTTGAGAGTATCGAGAGCACATTCAGACATGTGCAGTGTCCGAATGCGCGTAAGGTTGAATTTGCTTCGAGCGTGTTTGAAAAGCGAGCGCTTACCTGGTGGAATGGTATTATGCGCGATAGGGGTGCCGAAGTGGCGTTGGCACAAACATGGGAAGAGCTTCGGGCTCTCATGATGAAGGAGTTTTGTCCCCGTCACGAGGTTCGAGCTTTGGAACGAGAGTTTGACGATTTAAAGCAAGATGGGGGAGAACACCGTGCGTATACAGATCGTTTTGAGGAACTCAGTCTTTTGTGTCCTACTATGGTTACCCCGTTGGAAAAAGTGATAGAGAGGTATATCGATGGTTTACCTGATTCCATACAGGATATTGTGACTGGCATTAATCCTACTACTGTTCGTCACGCGATCGAGTTGTCGGCTACCCTGACTGAGTCGCAAGTCAGGAAGGGTAAACTTACCCGCAAGGGTGATAAAAAGAAGTCAGCTGATTCTACAAAAGGCAAGGATAAGGGTAAGGAGAAGAAAGGTGAGTCTTCGAAGAAGTCGAGAAAGCAAAAGGGTGCTCAGAATTTTGCAGTAACTGCACAAAATGCTCAGAACCCTCAGAACCCACCGGTTCAACCGCCTGCGAAGAAAGTGTATGCTGGTACCGCACCTCATTGTGCTTGCTGCAACGGTCATCATGTTGCACAGCAAGCTTGTAAGCAATGCACAACGTGTGGTAAACTTGGGCATCTGGCCAACGTCTGTCGTTTGGTTCAGAATCAAGCTGCATAGGATCAAGCTCTAGTTCAGGGGAATGCTGCTAGATTCCCACCGGGTTCATGTTTCAATTGTGGAGAGTTTGGTCACTTCCGCAACAACTGTCCGAGGTTGGCGAATGCAAAGGCGAATCCGAACGTGAATGTCAACGCGAATGCGAATCCCGCTCGTGGATGAGCATTCAATCTGAATGCAAACGAGGCTCGAGCTGACAACCTCATTGTCAATGGTACGTTTCTTGTTAACAATCGACCCGTATCTATTATTTTTGATTCTGGTGCCGATAGAAGTTTTGTTTCGTTAACTTTTGAACCTTTACTTGCGATACCTAGAACTAAACTGAGGAAACCCTTATCTGTCGAAGTTGCTACTGGTAAACCTCTTGTTCTCGATTCTGTTATTCGTGATTGTCAGTTGAACCTTGATAACCATCTTTTTCCTATTTACCTTGTCACACCCCCAAAATCCACCATGCGAAGTATCACCGCTTGGAGGCGCGACATGACCAGGATCGAGCCACCAATCATATTGAACAACATAATTAAGTAAATCAAACCAACCACAATACAATTGGTGACCAAAAGGAAGTTAACCAAGTTCAATTTTTTTTAAACAGCGGAAGCATAAGACGTTAAACCAAAACACAAATTCGTAGATCATAAGTTTTAAAGACTCAAAACATAAATTTCATAAGTTCATAAGGTTCATTTAATAAGCACGGAACATAACAGTTCGCATCCCACAACGACCACCTCCATGTGCAAGCCCCATAGCATCTAGCGACCTGCAAAGCATGTAACAACGAGTCAACAACAAAGTTGAGTGAGTTCACGGTTGGTTGTCCATTTTAGAGTTGTTTCCAAAAACGTTGTTTAATCTCATTCATCTATCCAGCCGTGGGGTTTACCCCATAGTTCGAAAACGTTTATTAGTTAACCATCCCATGTCCACCTTCCCTGGCTCTCCAGCCCGGCACTCCGGCCGTGGGGGCTACCCCATTATTTAAACTACCAGACTCGTTTATCATATCGACTACTAACAAAAATTAATTGTGCCCTAGAATCGGTGTCTATCATCACCGACGTGCCATAGTCCATTAGTACACGCCCTTCCGACTGGCACGGTGTGAGGTTTGTTAAACCTAATAGCGCTATTAACTAATGACCCGCTCGCCAAAGCCTCGGCGATTAAGTTGATACAAAAAGGGAGGGACTTCGCTGATAGAGTTCTAGTCCAGTAAGTCTAATACGTCCCAACAGGACGAGGAATTTACATTCCTGAACACGTCTCGAGGACGAGGAATTCACATTCCTGAACGCGTCCCAAAGGACGAGGAATCCCTATTCCTGTACCCATTCCCATTCCCACCGGGAATTTACCATGCTTTGTAGAAAAGTGTGAACTCACCCCGGTTTGCTCGGTTAGATTCTCAAATATAGCTAACAGTCAAGGTCGGTCAATCACGTCCTAATAAGGTACGGATAACAATCAGTTTCTCATGCATAACACGTATCCTACGTACGGTTTATTTACTCATTACTTCTATCACATAACATGTACACACTTTAATAGTCCACGCTCATATAAACATTCCACCTATAGCTACTCAATAACAAGTATACGATATAGCACATATTACTTTCATTGACATATAACATGTTAGATCATTCACAGATAACATACTCGACATTTAGACACGCAAATTACTACTTATGTCGTTTCAGCTTTAATATTCAAAACCGGGCTGTTTTCGGACACTTTAATAAAATAGTTAACTTATTCAAAAAATTCCCAAATTTTTACAGAATGTCTTAAACGATCCAAATATTATTGTGTAAAAATATCGGGTCCAGTTCATTACCAATATTTTATAAAATTCATTTTCCGGACTGAAATCAGATTTATCTTTTTCTGACTGCAGTCCACGGAATAATTTATTTATAATTCATCTAGAGTCCAATTTACGAAATTCCAGTGAGAGAAATACAAATACATCGGTGGTCATCTACAGTACAAATTTCATGATCTAACTCTACACAGAATTCAAGTTATGACAGAAAACAGAACGCATATTTTCAACAGTAAAAATGCAGCTCTAGCTGCTGTTACGAAACGACACTTTAAAAATATTAAACGAAGTCCAAAAATTATGATTCTGGTGCCATTAGAACCGTATTTCATAATACATAAATCTAAACTTCGGAAAATACATTTTTCGTTAAGTTACCGTCCGGTTACAGCCAACTGAAGTTGGCTGTAATCACTAAACAGCTTTCTGTTTTCAGTCTTAATCTTTAACCTTCTAAAGCGCGTTCGATTGATTCCGTTAACATGTTTAGTGATCACAATAACATCAAACATCAATATTAACCAGCAAATCATCAGGAAATCAACAAGAAACATAACAACACAAGATCAACATGATTTAACCATATATCTTCTTTTTATCCACTCTTTACCCTTTATGTTCAAGACTTAGTTCATGTTCTTTAGTGTTTCTTAATATTTCACCATTCAATCATCTATTAACCACTAAAAATAAGATCAAGATGAAGTTTTTAAGCACTTACTACTAGCTCAAGGCTAGGGGAGAAACAAGGCGTAAAAGTGGTGGATAAAAGAAAACTAGAGTGGTCCTTGAGCTTTTGAGTGCACCAAGCTTGTTTGTTGAATCTCTTGCACCTTTGTGTGTATGGAAAATGCTTGAACAAGACTTGATGGTGGTGGTAGTGTGGTGTGGTGGTGGCGGCCGTGAATGGTGGAAGGAGGAGAGGAGAAACTTTGTGTTGATGGGTGTTTGATGAAAGAGAATGATTATCTACTAAACTTATTTATAAACCAAGTCCACCATGATACAACATGTAATATGCTCCTTGATGTCCAACATATGTAAATAAAATAATCAAAAGAATGTGGGGGTGTCCCCCACACCTTGTAACCGTCAATTAGGGGGGGGGGGGGTATAGGGTTGGGTGGTGATGAACTAGTTACACTTTAGTTAGAATTCTAATGATATAGTTAGTGTATTAGTGTGTTATATAATATAAGGTGTGTTAGGGTGTTCGGGGCCCCTAACTAGCTCAGAAAAATAGGAACAATGCTTCTAGCATTATTTTAGTGTTCCGGGTAAAGTCCGGTTGTTCGGTTCGGTGTTGTTCCGTTAAAGTGCTTAATTAATCCGTAAAGTGTCCTACACATATATTTTTGTAACGTTTTTAATTTTCAACACTCAGGAAAGCATACAAGACTATTTAGTAACTTTTCTGTACACTACTAGTATGTTACAAGCACATGTAAGTATAACACAGAAATCAGAAAGCAGTTAAATGATTCAGCACACTCATCAAGCACTTTATTTATCATTAATAAATTGTACGGAATACATGGAATTATGAGGGTTGTCACATTCTCCCCCTGTTAAGAAAATTTCATCCCGAAATTTAGCTCGTGGTTACTGAGGAAGCTAGTTATGTTGCGTTGGTTTCCTGGTTTTCCTGGGGTGTCACATTATCCCCCCGCTGATTTGGAATTTCGTCCCGAAATTCTGCAGTAGCTTCAGCCTCAGTAGTGTTTGCACTTTTTTTAAACAGCTGGGGATACTTGAGTTTCATTTGGTCTTCTCGTTCCCAAGTATACTCTGGGCCACGACGGGAATCCCAACGGACTCGAACGAGAGGTATTCTGGTACGCTTGAGAATCTTAACATCTCGATCAGTAATCTCTACTGGTTCTTCGACGAATCGCAGCTGGTCGTCGATAGTGAGCTCCTTGAGAGGAACTATGAGGGTCTCATCTGACAGACACTTCTTCAGATTCGACACATGGAAAACATTGTGAACTCCATTGAGTTCTTCAGGTAGATTCAACCTGTAGGCAACCTTGCCAATTTTCTCAATGATTTCGAATGGTCCGACATAGCGCGGATTGAGCTTGCCTCGTTTGCCAAAACAAACTACACCTTTCCAAGGTGAGACTTTAAGTAGCACTCGATCCCCAACCTGGAACTCTAGTGGTTTCCTGCGCTTATCAGCATAGCTTTTCTGACGGTCACGAGCTGCCGTCATTCGCTGTCGTATCTGAGCAATCCTTTCGGTTGTATCTACTACAAGTTCTGGGCCTGTGATTTAACTGTCGCCAACCTCTGCCCAACAAAGAGGTGATCGGCACTTCCGTCCGTACAATGCCTCGAATGGAGCGGCCTGAATGCTGGTGTGGTAACTGTTGTTATATGAAAACTCAACTAGTGGAATGTGCTTTTCCCAGCCATTACCAAAATCGATTATACATGCCCTAAGCATGTCTTCAAGGGTCTGGATGGTGCGTTCAGATTGCCCATCCGTCTGTGGGTGATAAGCGGTGCTCATATCTAAACGTGAGCCAAAAGACTTATGCATAGCTTGCCACAGTTCAGAGGTAAAACGCGCGTCACGATCAGAAATGATGGAGGTTGGCACTCCGTGCCTTGATACCACTTCTTTTAGGTAGATGTCTGCTAAAGTAGAAAACTTATCCGTTTCCTTGATTGCCAGAAAATGTGCAGACTTGGTCAGTCGATCCACGATCACCCAAATGGTATCATTTCCGCATTGAGATCTAGGCAGGCCAGTAACGAAATCCATGGAAATTTGCTCCCATTTCCATTTCGGGATCTCTGGCTGTTGAAGTAGGCCTGATGGCTTCTGATATTCGGTCTTGACTCTCGCATAGGTCAAACATTTGCTAACGTAGGTTGCTATGTTGGCTTTCATACCAGGCCACCAGTATGTAGTCTTTAGGTTGTGGTACATCTTATCCGAACCAGGATGTACCGAATAACGAGACTTATGTGCTTCATCCATCACAAGCTCGCGTAAGTCTCCATAAAGTGGAACCCAGATGCGTCCGTTAACATAGTAGGCGCTGTTTTCCTTTTGTTCTAGCCGTTGCCTCGATCCTCGTAAGGATTCAGCCCTGATGTTCTCTGCTTTCAATGCTTCAACCTGAGCATCGCGAATCTGAGCGGGGAGGTTGGATTGGACGGTAAGCTGTAACGTACGTACACGCTTAGGTATAGTATCCTTTCGGCTGAGGGCGTCGGCCACAACATTGGCTTTGCCCAGATGATACTTGATTGCACATTCATAATCATTCAAGAGCTCGACCCATCGGCGTTGTCGCATGTTTAACTCCTTTTGCTTGAAGATATGCTCGAGACTCCTGTGATCGGTGTAAATGGTGCACTTGGTACCGTACAGGTAATGTCTCCATATCTTAAGTGCGAAAACAACTGCTCCCAACTCCAGGTCGTGTGTAGTGTAGTTCCTTTCATGAACTTTAAGTTGGCGCGATGCGTAGGCAATGACCTTATCACATTGCATTAACACGCAACCAAGTCCTTGGATGGAAGCGTCGCAATAAACCACGAAATTATCTGTGCCTTCAGGCAATGAGAGGATAGGCGCGCTACAAAGTCTATCTTTTAAGTGCTGAAATGCGGACTCCTGTGCATCACTCCAACGATAGGTGACACCTTTCTGAGTCAGTGAAGTGAGAGGTTGCGCAATCTTGGAGAAATCTTTGATAAATCTTCTGTAATATCCTGCCAAACCCAAGAATTGGCGGATTTCTGTTGGTGTACGAGGTGCAGGCCAGTTCTTGATCGAGTCAACCTTGGATGGATCAACATGAATCCCATCCTTGTTTACTACGTGGCCTAGAAAATGGACTTCACGAAGCCAGAAGTCACATTTCGAGAATTTAGCATACAGTTGCTCTGCTCGAAGAAGTTCCAGCATAAGTCGTAGATGCTGCTCGTGTTCCTCCTGACTCTTAGAATAGATCAGGATGTCGTCGATGAACATAATAACGAACTTATCCAGGCAAGGTTTGCATACTCGGTTCATGAGATCCATGAAGATCGCTGGTGCATTCGTTAATCCGAAAGGCATAACTAGAAACTCGTAATGGCTGTAGCGAGTTCTGAATGCTGTTTTGGAGATGTCCTCCTCTCGGACTCTCAGCTGATGGTATCCCGATCTCAAATCAATCTTAGAGTAAAAACTCGACCCTTGGAACTGGTCGAATAAGTCGTCAATGCGTGGGAGAGGATAACGATTCTTCACGGTCACCTTGTTAAGTTCGCGATAGTCAATACACATTCTGAAAGTACCGTCCTTCTTCTTCACAAACAAGACTGGAGCTCCCCAGGGCGAGGAGCTAGGACGTATGAAGCCCTTTTCCAAGAGTTCTTGTAGTTACATGGACAGTTCTTCAAGTTCCGATGGAGCTAGACGATAAGGTGCTCGAGCTACTGGTGCTGCTCCAGGAGCTAGCTCGATTTGAAACTCAACCTGACGATGAGGCGGAAGACCAGGTAATTCCTCAGGAAATACCTCAGGAAAATCGCGCACAATAGGAATATCTTCAATTCTCTTCTCTTCCGTTGATGTGTCAGTAACGAGTGCTAGAATGGCAGTGTGGCCCTTTCGCAAACACTTCTGGGCCTTAAGGAAAGAGATAATGCCTACGACAGCACCACTCTTGTCGCCATGAATCACGAGAGGTTCTTCACCAGAACGAGGGATGCGGACAATCTTCTCGTTGCAAAGAATTTCCGCTTGCTGATGAGATGAGATAACCAATCCATCCCAATAACAACGTCGAAACTACCCAGAACGATAGGAATAAGATCGATAGAGAAGGTCTGACCAGCTAAGACAAGGTTACAACCTTTAATTATGTGTGTGGCTTCAAGACTTTTACCGTTGGCTAGTTCTACCATGTGTTTGGTGTTCAAAAGTGTTGGAGTGTGCTTAAGCATTTGACTAACTTTTAAGGACACATAACTAGTATCAGGCCCCAAATCGAATAAAACAGTAACAAAGAAATCATCCAGAAGAAACTTACCCATCACAACGTTGGGATCGTTCCTTGCATCACCCTGACCAATCACGAACACACGACCCCTTGCCCCATTACCATTGTTGTTTCCCCCGTTGCCGTTTCCATTCCCCTGATTGTTATTGTTCTGGTTTTGATTTAGCTGGGGGCAGTCTTTCTTGAAATGGCCCTCAGCACCACATTGAAAACACCCTTTGTTGTTACCTTGTTGTTGCTGCTGCTGGCGTTGATTTGGTGGGGCTTGCTGTTGCTGTCGGTTCTGATTCGCCGGACGCTGACTCCTGTAATCCCTTGCAATGTGACCAGGCTTGTTACATCGATGACAATTGCCTTTACCACATGGCCCGCTGTGGTGCAAGTTACAACGATTACACTTGGGGTGATTTCCCTTGTACCCACCCTGACTTTGATTCCCAGAAGACTGCTGACTGGGGCTCCTTTACTCATCTGTCTTTCGCTGCTGGGACTGAGCTGATGTAGAACCTTTACTGGAATTCCTATCACATTTTTGCTTGTTATCATTGGGAGCGTCAGTAGTAGCAACACCAATACACTTGGGCAGTTTGTTTTGTTCCACGGCTTGATCGGTGAGACGATGGGCTAACTTAATGATCTGCTGAATGGTACCCAGGTTAGCTGAAGTCACGTGACTCTGAATCTCTGGTACAAGACCCTTGAGGTGTAGCTCAATACGTTTGATGGGAGGGTCTACCATAGTAGGACACAGGATGGCCAGTTCATTTGACCTCTTCGTATACGCCTCAATCTCAGACCCCGTCATCTTCAGATTGAAAAATTCCACTTCTAGCTTGTGGATGTCATCACGACTGCAGTACTCTTCCTTGATCAGTTCCTTGAAGTCATTTCATGGGGTGGCATTAGCAACCACCAACCCAAGTAGTTGAACCTGCGCTTTCCACCAGGTTAACGCAGCACCTTCAAATGTTCCGGTAGCATATTTCACCCTACGGTCTTCAGGGCATTCACACATAACAAAGACAGACTCAAGCTTCTCAAACCAGTGAAGAAGGCCTACGGCTCCTTCTGTGCCACTGAAAGTAGTAGGTCGGCAGTCCAAGAAGGTTTTGAACGTGCACACAGGAGGCTGAGCATGTTGACCTGTTGCGCGAGAATAAAAGACAAGGTTAAGCACAAAGGTTGGTTTGCGAAGGTAGGATCTAAACGTCCTAAGATGGGTTGGTATGGCAGGTTATACCTCCTGCAGGGATAGCTGCGAGTGCCTCAGCAACTCGTTCATTGATCAAAGCCGTCAACTGGGCCTGAGTTAGGTTGATACGTCCTCCGCGTCCGTTCATGATCTTCACAACGAAGCAACGTAAGTGAGAAAAGTGTCGCGAAAGTGTGTAAGTGTGGGACGATAGTAGAGAGTAAGCACACAAGGTTCAAATAGCAATTATCACGTTAACTAATGCACAGTGTGAATTATCTAACCGACAATATAACATAAATCATACCACCTACTGTGTCGAGTCTTGCACGTGGAGCGAAGCGTCGTTGTGGATCGTTGAGCACTGTACAGGTTATAGTCTGGTTTTATCAAAAAGCTTTCCCCTTTTTAAAACCAAGTTCACTATAACCAATGGCTCTGATACCAATCTGTCACACCCCCAAAATCCACCATGCGAAGTATCACCTCTTGGAGGCGCGACGTGACCAGGATCGAGCCACCAATCATATTGAACAACATAATTAAGTAAATCAAACCAACCACAATACAATTGGTGACCAAAAGGAAGTTAACCAAGTTCAATTTTTTTTAAACAGCGGAAGCATAAGACGTTAAACCAAAACACAAATTCGTAGATCATAAGTTTTAAAGACTCAAAACATAAATTTCATAAGTTCATAAGGTTCATTTAATAAGCACGGAACATAACAGTTCACATCCCATAACGACCACCTCCATGTGCAAGCCCCATAGCATCTAGCGACCTGCAAAGCATGTAACAACGAGTCAATAACAAAGTTGAGTGAATTCACGGTTGGTTGTCCATTTTAGAGTTATTTCCAAAAACGTAGTTTAATCTCATTCAGCTATCCAGCCGTGGGGGTTACCCCATAGTTCGAAAACGTTTATTAGTTAACCATCCCATGTCCACCTTCCCTGGCTCTCCAGCCCGGCACTCCGGCCGTGGGGGCTACCCCATTATTTAAACTACCAGACTCGTTTATCATATCGACTACTAACGAAAATTAATTGTGCCCTAGCGTCGGTGTCTATCATCACCGACGTGCCATAGTCCATTAGTACACGCCCGTCCGACTGGCACGGTGTGAGGTTTGTTAAACCTAATAGCGCTATTAACTAATGACCCGCTCGCCATAGCCTCGGCGATTAAGTCGATACAAAAAGGGAGGGACTTCGCTGATAGAGTTCTAGTCCAGTAAGTCTAATACGTCCCAACAGGACGAGGAATTTACATTCCTGAACACGTCTCGAGGACGAGGAATTCACATTCCTGAACGCGTCCCAAAGGACGAGGAATCCCTATTCCTGTACCCATTCCCATTCCCACCGGGAATTTACCATGCTTTGTAGAAAAGTGTGAACTCACCTCGGTTTGCTCGGTTAGATTCTAAAATATAGCTAAAAGTCAAGGTCGGTCAATCACGTCCTAATACGGTACGGATAACAATCAGTTTCTCATGCATAACACGTATCCTACGTACGGTTTATTTACTCATTACTTCTATCACATAACATGTACACACTTTAATAGTCCACGCTCATATAAACATTCCACCTATAGCTACTCAATAACAAGAATACGATATATCACATATTACTTTCATTGACATATAACATGTTAGATCATTCACAGATAACATACTCGACATTTAGACACGCAAATTACTACTTATGTCGTTTCAGCTTTAATATTCAAAACCGGGCTGTTTTCGGACACTTTAATAAAATAGTTAACTTATTCCAAAAATTCCCAAATTTTTACAGAATGTCTTAAACGATCCAAATATTATTGTGTAAAAATATCGGGGTACAGTTCATTACCAATATTTTATAAAAATACATTTTCCGGACTGAAATCAGATTTATCTTTTTCTGACTGCAGTCCACGGAATAATTTATTTAAAATTCATCGAGAGTCCGATTTACGAAATTCTAGTGAGAGAATTACAAATACATCGGTGGTCATCTATAGTACAAATTTCATGATCTAACTCTACACAGAATTCAAGTTATGACAGAAAACAGAACACATATTTTCAGCAGTAAAAATGCAGCTCTAGCTGCTGTTACGAAACGACACTTTAAAAATAGTAAACGAAGTCCAAAAATTATGATTCTGGTGCCATTAGAACCGTATTTCATAATACATAAATCTAGACTTTGGAAAATACATTTTTCGTTAAGTTACGGTCCGGTTACATCCAACTGAAGTTGGCTGTAATCACTAAACAGCTTTCTGTTTTCAGTCTTTAACCTTCTAAAGCACGTTCGATTGATTCCGTTAACATGTTTAGTGATCACAACAACATCAAACATCAATATTAACCAGCAAATCATCAGGAAATCAACAAGAATCATAACAACACAAGATCAACATGATTTAACCATATATCTTCTCTTTATCCACTCTTTACCCTTTATGTTCAAGACTTAGTTCATGTTCTTTAGTGTTTCTTAATATTTCACCATTCAATCATCTATTAACCACTAAAAATAAGAACAAGATGAATTTTTTAAGCACTTACTACTAGCTCAATGCTAGGGGAGAAACAAGGCGTAAAAGTGGTGGATAAAAGAAAACTAGAGTGGTCCTTGAGCTTCCGAGTGCACCAAGCTTGTTTGTTGAACCTCTTGCTCCTTTGTGTGTATGGAAAATGCTTGAACAAGACTTGATGGTGGTGGTAGTGTGGTGTGGTGGTGGCGGCCATGAATGGTGGAAGGAGGAGAGGAGAAACTTTGTGTTGATGGGTGTTTGATGAAAGAGAATGATTATCTACTAAACTTATTTATAAACCAAGTCCACCATGATCCAACATGTAATATGCTCCTTGATGTCCAACATATGTAAATAAAATAATCAAAAGAATGTGGGGGTATCCCCCACACCTTGTAACCGTCAATTAGGGGGGGGGGGTATAGGGTTGGGTGGTGATGAACTAGTTACACTTTAGTTAGAATTCTAATGATATAGTTAGTGTATTAGTGTGTTATATAATATAAGGTGTGTTAGGGTGTTCGGGGCCCCTAACTAGCTCAGAAAAATAGGAACAATGCTTCTAGCATTATTTTAGTGTTCCGGGTAAAGTCCGGTTGTTCGGTTCGGTGTTGTTCCGTTAAAGTGCTTAATTAATCCGTAAAGTGTCCTACATATATATTTTTGTAACGTTTTTTATTTTCAGCACTCAGGAAAGCATACAAGACTATTTAGTAACTTTTCTGTACACTACTAGTATGTTACAAGCACATGTAAGTATAACACAGAAATCAGAAAGCAGTTAAATGATTCAGCACAGTCATCAAGCACTTTATTTATCATTAATAAATTGTACGGAATACATGGAATTATGAGGGTTGTCACATTCTCCCCCTGTTATGAAAATTTCGTCCCGAAATTTAGCTCGTGGTTACTGAGGAAGCTAGTTATGTTGCGTTGGTTTCCTGGTTTTCCTGGGGTGTCACAGACCTCACACCGATCCAACTTGGGATTTTTGATGTTATCGTGGGGATGGATTGGTTAACCAAACATCATGCTAAGGTGGTTTGTTTCGATAAGATTGTTCGTATTCCTTTGTTTTCTGGCAATGTTCTGGAAGTTCGTGGCGAGAAACCTTCAGATGGATTGAAGCTTATGTCGTGTACAAAGGCCCAAAGTTATTTGCGAAAAGGATATGTTGCTTTTCTGGCACATGTCACTGAGGAGAAAGTCAAGAGCAAGAGTATCCAGGATATTCCAATTGTTTGGGATTATCCAGAGGTGTTTCCCGATGAACTGCCTGGTCTGCCTCCAGTTCGTCAAGTCGAGTTTCATATTGACCTTGTACCCAATGCCAACCCGATTGCGAAAGCACCTTATCGTCTTGCACCGTCAGAGATGCAAGAGTTATCGAAACAACTTCAAGAGTTATCTGATAAAGGATTCATCCGTCCGAGTTATTCACCTTGGGGAGCTCCTGTCCTCTTTGTGAAAAAGAAAGATGGATCTTTTCGAATGTGTATTGATTATCGTGAGCTTAATAAGCTTACCATCAAGAATCGACATCCCCTACCTCGAATTAACGATCTCTTCGACCAGCTGCAAGGTGCTTCGTGTTTTTCTAAGATCGATATGCGTTCTGGGTATCATCAACTTCGTGTTCTCGAAGAAGATATTCCCAAAACTGCTTTCCGCACGAGATATGGGCATTACGAGTTCACTGTCATGCCTTTTGGTTTGACAAATGCCCCAGCTATCTTTATGGACTTAATGAATAGGGTCTGTAAACCTTATTTAGACAAGTTCATCATTGTGTTCATCGATGATATTCTCATTTATTCAAAGTCTCGAGCCGAGCACGAGCAACACCTTCGCTTAACATTGGAACTCCTTAAGAAGGAACAACTTTTTGCTAAATTCTCCAAGTGTGAATTTTGGCTTAAAGAAGTTCTATTCTTGGGTCATATAGTCAACGAGCAGGGTATTCATGTGGATCCATCCAAGATTGTTGCTATTAAGGATTGGAGTACGCCGACGACACCTACAGAGATTCAATCTTTTCTTGGTCTTGCTGGTTATTATCGTCGATTCATTTCAAATTTCTCAAAGATCGCGGTTCCACTCACTGCTTTGACTCAGAAGAATAAGCCTTTTGAGTGGGGACCCAAGCAAGAAGAAGCGTTCCAAAAGCTGAAACGAAAGCTTTGTGATGCTCCTGTTTTATCTCTGCCTGAGGGAAATGATGATTTCATTGTCTATTGTGACGCGTCGAATCTAGGACTTGGTTGCGTTCTTATGCAACAAGGTAAAGTCATAGCTTATGCGTCTAGATAATTGAAAGTTCACGAGAAGAACTATACGACTCATGATCTTGAGTTAGGAGCTGTGGTTTTCGCGCTTAAAATCTGGAGACATTATCTTTATGGCACGAAGTGTGTGGTTTTCACAGACCACAAAAGTCTCCAGCATATTCTTAATCCAAAAGAGCTAAACATGAGGCAACGACGTTGGGTTGAACTCTTGAACGATTACGATTGCGAGATTCGCTACCATCCTGGTAAGGCGAATGTCGTAGCCGATGCGCTTAGTCGAAAAGAGCGAGTCAAGCTTCACTCTGTCCGAGCTCTATCTGATCTTCAATCTCGTATCCTTCAAGCTCAACGATCTTGTGTGATCAAAGGCTTATTGAAAAATGAGCCACCGCTTCAACTTGAGCTTAAGCTCGAAAGGAAAGATGATGGTTTGCTCTACTTCAAGGATCGTTTGTGGATTCCGAAACAAGACGATCTCCGCACCGTAGTGATGGACGAATCTCACAAGTCTCGATATTCTATCCATCCTGGTGCTGATAAAATGTACAAGGATCTTCGTACTCAGTACTGGTGGCCTGGTATGAAAAAGGATGTTGCCTTGTATGTATTGAAATGCCTAACTTGTCTCAAAGTCAAGGCTGAACATCAATGACCTTCTGGTTTGCTTGTACAGCCAGAAATACCGGTTTGGAAGTGGGATAACATTGCTATGGATCTCATCACTAAGTTACCACGTACATCTAAAGGTCATGATGCTATTTGGGTTGTTATTGATCAATTAACGAAATCAGCTCATTTTATTCCGATTCGCGAGGACCTATCTGCTGATAAACTTGCAAAGATTTATGTTGATGAGATAGTATCTCGACATGGTGTTCCTTTGGATATTATTTCTGATCGTGATGCTCGATTTTCATCTCATTTCTGGAAGACCATGCAATCTGCTTTAGGAACTCAACTAAATCTAAGCACTGCTTATCATCCCCAAATAGATGGACAATCTGAGAGAACGATTCAAACTTTGGAGGATATGCTTAGAGCATGCGTAATAGACTTTGGTGGTCATTGGGATTCTCATCTTCCATTGATCGAGTTCTCTTACAACAATAGTCATCATGCTAGTATTAATATGGCACCATTCGAAGCTCTCTACGGTCGAAAATGTTGTTCACCTGTCTATTGGAATGAAATCGGTGAAGCTCAGCTTACTGGACCTGAGCTCATTCTAGAAACAACAGACAAAATCAAGAAAATCCGCGATAATCTTGTGACAGCTCGAAGCCGTCAAAAGAGTTATGCAGATAAGCGACGCAAGCCCTTAGAATTTCAAGTCGGCGACCATGTCCTACTCAAGGTGTCACCTTGGAAGGGAGTTGTGAGATTTGGAAAGAAAGGAAAACTTGCACCCCGATATGTTGGACCATTTAAGATTGTTGAAAGAATTGGAAAGGTTGCCTATCGACTAGAGCTACCTCCAGAGCTTGGAAATATTCACCCGACTTTTCACGTGTCCAATTTGCGAAAGTGTTTAGCTGACGCTGATCTTCACATTCCTCTCGACGAGATCCGAATCGATGAAACGATGCACTTTGTCGAGAAACCCGTGGAGATAGTGGACCGTACATTCAAACAGTTGAAGAACAAACGGATACGATTGGTCAAAATTCGTTGGGAATCCAAACATGGCCCAGAGTTTACTTGGGAACGTGAGGACCAAATGAGGACGAAATACCCGCATATGTTTTCACAAGCTTCCTCTAGTTAAAATTTCGGGACGAAATTTCCTGAAGTAGGGGAGACTGTGACAACTGTGTTCTGTAATCGATGTACAATGTAAAACAATGTTGATTATTAATAATAAATCAACTTGCTTTGGTGTTATTATATGTTTTTTGATGTTATTATGTGTGTATTTGTGTTTGGTGATTTTACAATTCGATTCGATTCCGATTTCAAGCTTTAAATCGCTTTCTGGAAGGTTATACGCAAACTGGTGCGTAAACGCAGTCAGTATAACGCGACAAACACTCCGGAATAGTGACATAGGCTTAACATACCTTAAATAACCTCCACATAACTTAGAAATAAGTTTTGGATGGTTTGGTGTGTTGAAATCAACTTTGTTCGATCGAAGGGACTATTTGTGTCAAACTGCAAAACTATACTGATTTGTATAGTAACGAACACTCCAGAACTTGATCATAAGTTAAACATACCCTAAATATCCTTTACATAGCTTAGAAATAGGCTTTGAGGGGTTCGGTATGCTAAAACAAACTTTATTGGTCATTCAGGGACTAAAGGCGTCAAAAAGTGCACAAGTTTGCATTTTCGCGCATATCTTACGTTCTGAATATATCCGGACATCCAAAAATTTATGTAATCATTAAAATATTTTATTTTAGTGATTGGCATGATAAAATTCCATTTGTCGCTTAATTTGGATCGTTTTTGCGTTCGTTACAACTTCTGTCGTAATTAACCAAACAACGCAACCGTACGACCAAAGGAGCCGACATCCGAGATATTTTTTAGCATGTTTTAAGTTCCCTATACTTTAACTTCATTTTAGAGCCTTGAAATGAGGTTAACGAGGCTTAAACGTGTCAAAAATGAGCCGAAATGCAAGATTCTGAAGTGCAGGGACCTGTTTTGACATTATGTGAAACTACCTTACACGGGCCGCGTAATGATTACCTATATGTTATGCGGGCCGCGTGGCCTTGTCAGACAGAAAGATCAAAAACAACAATGTAGGCTAAATTCAGGGGTTTTAATGTAATATTTGCAATACCTGGAGCTGGTTTTCGACCCCCATTGTATTCTAATACCATTAACCCACATGTATGGCCAAGATTACTCCCTCAAACCACTTGGAATCATCCTATTGATCCTAACTTACTATAAATAGCAACCCCCACTTCACTTCATTCTCACACTTGATCTGAAATCAGCTCTAAGTTGGGGTGCTTGCACTTCATACCTGAGGTATTTTAGATCAAACATCCTTCTTGGACCCTTTGTAAGTCCTTTTCTTGCTTGTTCTTGTATTTCAAGCATGAAAGTCAAACAAGTTTGACTTTCAGCTTTGACCAGTCAATGGTCAACACAAAGTTCCGTTGAACTTTGCAACGTGAGCGTAATCACGATGGTTATAGTCCCTTGTGACTATACCTACTGATTACCATGTTGACTAGGCGTAGTGACGAGTCGTAGTTTCGGCCAAAATGCGTATTTATGCGTATTTTGTAACCAAGCTACTCTTGGGTATCAAAACCGTTTGTTTTGGTATCAAAACCTGTTTTCTAACTTAACTAAACATGTTCTAACAAGTTTAGCTCGTCACTTTTAGATTAGTGCTTGTGTAGAGTTGTAAGTCAAGCGGACTAAACACCCGCTTAGACTTTCGAACTCGACCCGTTTGGTCGATCATTAGGATCCAACCAAACATGTTTAGTGACCATAGTTGAATAGGGAATAACATTCCGAGGCTATACCTTATGGTCACTTAGGTTTAATTAGTTGTATGATAAGTAGTTTATATGCCTTAGGTAAATGACCAAAATGCCATTTTCATGCATAATTGGTAATTAAGCATATGTAACATAAACTTTTGTCACGTAACTGAATATGCAACATATTTAAACATGTTTAGGCATATAATACTTGTCATAGGACTAGTTAGACGTCTCGAACGGGCTTTTGCGCCCACGACACGTTAAAGTAGCGTAAGCTACCTTAATGGGTCGCATCGGGTCGAAAGCACTTAGGTTAGGTTCTGATTTAGGATGTAGGCTTTGTTAAACCATATCACATGAGTTCCAACACTCATTTGGTTTACAAGACCTCATTCTATCCGATCTTCCGATTTAGGCGTCTATTGTTTGACTAGTGATTCGATTACTAGGTGCTGTTTGATTTCTCTGGTTTGCTCGAGTTTGTTGAAGTTCTATTGATTGAGGATACTTTGCACTTCAAGTGAGTACATAGTTCCCCTATTTTACTGTTTTCAATTGTTTTGGGGTGATTCATATGTGCTAAATGTTTTCAAGGTTTTAACGATGGTTTTCAAAATGATTTTCGATATTATAACGATGATTTCAAAAACGATTAAGATGGTTTATATTAAACTAATAACGATTTCAATAAAGTGAATAAACTAGTTGGTTGTAATTACATAACGAATGACATTCATTAGCATTGATCAAGCCGACCAGTATTAGGTTATGGTACCATTGGATCTGACAAATCCCGTTATCAGACTGCACCCATGGTTATGTGTGGGTTAGGTGGGCAACGACTGAATCTGTGATTGTTAATTTACCCTTTGGTGGTTTATTAATGCGAGAGCGAGATAGTCGAGTCACGAAGGTTTGAATGTTATTAGCGAGGCGACCATAAATAGTTTTCACACTTAAAACGAGGATGATTTAAACGATTTAAACGAATTAAGGATTTGGGAACGATTCATACAAGATTAAACGAGTTGGATAAATGATTGGTTTTTGGTTAAGTGTTTAGATAACGGGACGGGTGTAATATGATGAAAACATGGTAGATACGCCGCTGGTACTTCTTATATATAAGTGTTTTCGATATATTACATACAGTGGCGTTATTTAGTTCACTTGGATAAACGATTTTAAAACGATGTCACCTAACGATGTTTTCGAAAGGATATAAACCATACGAGTTTTATTAACGAGTTAATACGAAATGTTTTACAATTTGCTTTACTAAACAAATGTTTTTGGGTTAAGAATCATGGCTACGAGGTTTTATAAACTATAACCCGCTTGATTTGACTTGGTTAATTAAGTTGCAATATTATACTCTTTTCAAAACAAGGTTTTTAGTAAAGTATTGCAACATTTAAACTAACCGTGAATCCGACACTCCTATAAAACCTTTGTACTCGCCAGCATTTCTTTGCTGACTTTGTTTTTACATATGTTTCAGGTGTTGATGCTTGATGATGATTACTAGGATGCATGAGTCACATAGGATCTGGACGCGGCCTTAGTGACATAATAACAATATTAGTCGATACGTAACTTGTTTGTTTTGTGTTAAACCAATGTAAATTACTTAATGAATCAATAAAACGAAACTTTTTTGTATCCATGGTTGTGAAACAATAATTCTGCCACGACACTCCCCGACGTTTCCGCCGCGGTTTTGTTGTTTTAACGCGGTCGGGGTGTGACAGGAGAAGTAATTATGATTAGAGGGGATAAACCGCGTAAACCAATGAAGTTCATTTCAGTAATGAAAGTTGCTAGTTATGAACGAAAGCAAGAAATAGTGTATATGATTTCGGTAATCATTAGCACTAAGGGTAAGGAAATTAAGGAAATTCCTGTAGTATCAGAATACTTGGATGTATTCCCCGAAGAACTACCAGGATTACCACTAGATAGGGAGGTAGAATTTAGAATTCATCTGATTCCTAGAACTACACGCGTAGCTAAAGCACCCTACCGGTTAGCACCCACTGAAATGTTAACTGAAAAAGCAATTTGATGAATTGCTCAGTAAAAGATTCATATAACCTAGTTCATCCCCTTGGGGAGCACCAGTGTTGTTCGTAAAGAAGAAAGATGGTTCGATGCGAATGTGTATCGATTATAGGGAATTGAATAAGGTTACAATTAAGAATCGATACCCATTGCCTAGGATTGATGATCTTTTCGATCAACTTCAGGGGGCTAGATATTTTTCTAAGATAGATTTACGCTCCGGATATCATCAGTTGAAGGTACAAGAAGAAGACATACCTAAAACCGCTTTCAGAACTAGGTATGGTCACTACGAGTTTACAGTTATGCCTTTTGGACTAACAAATGCTCCGGCAGCATTTATGGATATGATGAATAGGATCCGTAAACCATACTTAGATAAATTTGTAATTGTCTTCATCGATGATATACTTATTTATTCCAAAAGTCAGGACGAGCATTGTGAACATTTACGAGCACTCTTAATGTCACACCCCGACCGCGTAAAACAACAAATCGCGGCGGAAACATCGGGGCGTGTCGTAACAGAATAAATTGTTTTATAACCATGGCATACAAAGTTGTATTTTATTTATAAACAAAGGTGTTACATTGTTTCAAACAGGAAATTAAAGAGTTCAGAACATAATTAAACATAGTCTATCTTCTTTTAAAGTTTCTAAGGCACAGGTCCGCCCTAGTATCATGATCAACATCTTACGGAAAAGCTCCTGAAAACACATGTGAAAATAGGTACGTCAGCATAAAAATGCCTGTGAGATACATAGGTTTGTAAAAAAAAGGATTCATGACTTATGTTTAAGAAAAATGTTTTAGTCATGAACCTTGTAATTTGCTTTGTCATGTAAATCATTTGAAAACAATAAGATCAGATGATATGTATAAGTAAATGTCAGGTTAAATAAATAAGCATGTAAAAATGTGTTTGTATAAGATAAGTTGTTTGTAAATCAATGTCTTGTGAAAAATATGTTATTTATATAAAATGTTCTATGTCTCAATATTGAAATGATTCAAATAACGTTACGCCATGTAATACCATACAAACACTTATATATAGGAAGTACCAGCGGCGTATCCACCATGCTTGTATCATATTACACACGCATCGTTAACTTAATCAAACCAAACCAACCAATGTAAGAAGTCTATGTTTAAACCAATTGTCAAATGTATTGAATAATATGTCAAGGTGTTTATGTCAAGATGTAAATCATGACAAATGTCTATGTCAAATATCCATGTCCAATAGTAGTCAAGTAATTGTGTAACAAATGTTATGTATGGTAAGTAAAATAAGACTACTTAAACCATAAGTAAAAATGTACAAAACAAAGTATTTTGAATATATCAAAAAGTTATGTTTTGCAAAGTGATGCATGATACATTGATACAAACATTTATGTGGTAAGTTAACGCATACATTCAAGCCTTGAGACAGTCGGATAACCCTTTCAGTCAAGGTTATCAAAAGAATTGTATTCGGATTCAGTCATTCCTTACATCCAAACAAACCCGGGATGTCAGGAATGGGATTTGTCAAGTCCTATGGTACCACTACTTACTCCCGAGCGGCGTAGCAAATGTTAATGAACGTTATAAAGACCCGTTTGTGCAAACCAAATGTCATAGCAGTTGTATACATGTCATAAGAAAACAATGTACTAAGTATGCTAAGTTAACATACAAAGCAGAAAAGTCTTGTAAATCAATGTGCTAGCATGCTATCAGTCAACATACATAGCAGAAATGTAACGTAAAACAATGTACTAAGTATGCACCCAATGGACATACATAGCATGAAATGTAATGAAATCATGTACTATAGTGTACTAACAAACATAGTCGGTATATGATGTGAAAACTGGAAAGCATGAAAGTAACAAGTAGGCACATGTGTTCCACCCCAAAAACAGTTTGGAAAACAGTAAAAGAGGGGTCTATGTACTCACTTGAGATTGCTCAGTAGTCCTTGAGTAACAACCAAACAATGCTAGAGATCGCGGATATCAAACGGCACCTAATATAGGTAACTATGTTAATTAACCGGACCTAGATCGGAAGATCGGGTAGTATTAGGGTTTGTAAACCAAACGAGTGTAGAGACTCGTGTCATTTGGTTTAACAAAGCCTATATACTAAATGAAACTTAACCTAAGGGCTTACGACCCATTACGACCCGTTTAGGTAGCTTATGCTACTTTAACGCGTCGGGCGCGTGAAACGCGTTCGGACCGCCTAACTAGCCCTATGACAAGTGTTATATGCCTAAACATGTTACATAATCAGTTAAGTGACAAAGGTTTAGGTTGCATATGCTTAATTACCAATTATACATGAAAAGGGTATTCTGGTAATTTACCTAAGGCATATAAACTACCTATCATACAACTAATCAAACGATGTGACCATAGGGTTTAACCTCGGAAGGTTATTCCCTACTCTATGGTCACCTAATGTGTTTGGTCGGATCTTAATGATCGACCAAACTGGGTCAGGTTCGAGGCATAAGCAATTTATTAGATCGCTTACCCTACGACCCTAGACAACGTGGTAATCAGTAGGCATAGTCCCAAGGGACTATAGCCAACGTGATTACACTCACGTTGCGAAGTTCAAACGAACTTCGCATTGACCATTACTGGTCAACGCTGAAAGTCAAACAAAGTTTGACTTTCTGACTCGAAAAGCAATAAAATAAGGAAAAGAACGAAAGAATACTTACGAAGGGTCCCCGAATGCTAACCTCGATTCAAAAATCTCAGGTATGAAACAATAGTTTCAACTTAGAGTTTCTCAAATCAAAGTTCTAGTGATTTTAGCAATGGGGGTGTTGGGGTATTTATAGGAATACCCGAACCGTTAAGATCGTTTGTCGAATATCGTGCCTTAATCGTATCCGTACAAGTGTCGGAAAGTTATGGTGCCTAAATTCCATCCTTATCCGCTGACTAAGCAAGTTAGAATGTGTGGTTGAGAATTAAACAACGGCTAATACATCGAATCTGGTCCCGAAAATGCAAAACTGAGTTTTCTGCCCAGACAAGGCACTCGCGTAGCGCGACTGCATAGGCCCTTAGGGCTCGCGCTACGCCACTGCCCCTCTGTTTCAGAATTGTTTCCAAAATGGCAGAAATGGTCCCTACACGTGTTTAAGGCCTTTTTCGATGCGTTTGAACCCCGTTAACCTCATTTCAAGGCTCTAAAATGAAGTTAAAGTATAGGGAACTCAAAACATGCTCAAAAATATGCCGGAGGTTGGTTCGTTTGGCCGTACGAACGCGATGTTCGCTTAATTACGACGGAATGCGCATAAGCGCGAAAAACGATCCAAATGACGCGACGAATGGATTTTTCTTATGGCGAACACTAAAATATAATGTAGTCATGCTTACATAAATTTTTGGATGTCCGGATGTATTCAGAACGTAAGTTATGCGCGAAAATGCAAACTTGTGCACTTTTTGACACTTTTAGTCCCTGAATGACCCAAAGGTTTATTTTAGCATACCGAACCCCTCAAAGCCTATTTCTAAGCTATGTAAAGGATATTTAAGGTGTGTTTAACTTATGGTCATGTTCCGGAATGTTCGTTACAGTTCAAATTGACATACTTTCGCAGTTTGTCATATTTAGTCCCTGTAAGCGAGTTAACTTGTTTTTGACATACCAAAGCCTTCTAAACTTATTTCTAAGTTATGTAAAGGTTATTTAAGGTATGTGGGGTATATGTTGATGTTCCAGAGTATTTATCGCATTAAACTGATTACGTTTACGCACCAGTTTGCGTATAACTCTCCAGAAAGTGATATAGAGTTTGAAATTGAACAAGAAATGATATGTGCAAATGATACACATATTTTTTTTACAAATCCCAAGTATGAATTATAATATTTCATTGGTTTGGTATTTGTTTGATGGCCGTGAAGACACAGGTGTTACAGTCTCCCCTACTTTAGGAAATTTCGTCCCGAAATTTATTTAGAGGAAACTCGTGGAAAAAGATGTGGATATTTCGCTTTCATTTGATCTTCGCGTTCCCAAGTAAACTTGGGTCCACGTTTAGCTTCCCAGCGAACTTTGACCAAAGGAATGCGCTTGCGTTTAAGCCACTTGACTTCACGTTCCATGATTTCCACTGGTTTCTCAACAAATTTCAGTGTTTTGCCAACGCGAATTTCGTCAAGCGGTATGGAGAAGTTCTCATCAGCTGAACACTTCTTGAGATTGGACACGTGAAAAGTTGGATGAACATTTCCAAGTTCAGGAGGTAACTCAAGTCTGTAGGCTACCTTTCCGATTCTTTCGACGATCTTGAATGGTCCAACGTATCTAGGTGCAAGTTTTCCTTTCTTTCCAAATCTGATCACACCTTTCCAAGGTGAGACCTTAAGTAATACTCGATCACCGACTTGAAATTCCAAGGCTTTGCGTTTTGGGTCCGCGTAAATCTTCTGACGGCTTCTAGCTGCCTGAAGGTTATCACGAACTTTCTTGACCTTGTCAGTTGTCTCTAAAATGAGGGCAGGTCCAGTAAGTTGAGCCTCACCAATCTCATTCCAGCAGACTGGTGAACGACATTTTCGACCATAGAGAGCCTCGAAAGGAGCCATTTTGATGCTAGTGTGATAACTGTTGTTGTAGGAGAATTCAATCAATTTAAGATGTGAATCCCAGCTACCACCAAAATCGATCACACAAGCTCTTAGCATATCCTCCAGAGTCTGGATTGTTCTCTCAGATTGACCATCCGTTTGCGGATGATAAGCTGTGCTCAGATTAAGTTGGGTCCCCATAGCAGATTGCATGGTTCTCCAAAAATGAGAAGTGAAACGAGCATCTCTGTCAGAAATGATGTTCAAAGGAACACCATGTCGAGCCACAATTTCATCTACATAGATTTGAGCAAGTCTGTCAGTAGGAAAATCCTCGCGGATTGGCAAGAAATGTGCTGACTTTGTAAGACGATCAACGACTACCCAGATGGCATCATGACCTTTCTTTGTGCGCGGGAGTTTGGTAACAAGATCCATAGTAATGTTTTCCCATTTCCAAACTGGGATCTCTGGTTGCTCCAATAAACCAGAAGGACGCTGATGTTCAGCCTTAACCTTAAGACAAGTAAGGCATTTGGATACGTATAAGGCAATGTCTTTCTTCATACCAGGCCACCAATAGTGAATACGAAGATCCTTATACATTTTATCTGAGCCCGGATGAATAGAATAGCGAGACTTATGGGCTTCATCCATAAGCAAGGTACGAAGATCATCCTGGCTTGGGACCCACAAACGGTCCATGAAGTAATATGACCCATTGTCCTTCAGTTCAAGAGCAGGTGTTATGTGATAGGGAAATTCCTTATCCATCAAACCTTGTGAAACACAAGATTGCTGAGCTTGAGAAATGCGTGCTTGAATATCGGATCGAGCTTGAATAACAGATTGAACACGTACACAATGAAGCTTAGTACGTTCCTTACAACTCAATGCATCAGCTACGACATTCGCCTTACCAGGATGGTAGCGAATTTCGCAGTCATAGTCGTTCAAAAGCTCAACCCAACGTCGCTGTCTCATGTTGAGTTCTTTCTGGTTGAAGATATGCTGAAGACTTTTGTGGTCTGTGAAAACCACACATTTTGTACCATACAAATAGTGTCTCCAGATCTTTAGAGCGAAAACAACTGCACCCAATTCAAGATCATGAGTGGTGTAGTTCTTCTCATGAATCTTCAACTGCCTCGATGCATAGGCTATGACTTTGTTCCTTTGCATCAGAACACAGCCAAGACCTAATTTAGATGCATCGCAATACACGACAAAATCATCATCACCCTCAGGCAATGATAGAACAGGCGCATCGCAAAGCTTCTGCTTCAAGTGTTGAAAAGCTTCCTCTTGTTTGATTCCCCAATAAAAGGGCATTTTCTTCTGAGTTAGAGCAGTTAGAGGAACTGCAATCTTCGAGAAGTTTTCTATGAAGCGGCGATAATAACCCGCTAGACCAAGAAAAGAACGAACTTCAGTAGGAGTAGAAGGTGTATCCCAATCCTTAATCGCACTGATCTTGGAGGGATCTACATGAATACCTTGTTCGTTGATGATATGCCCCAAAAATTGAACTTCTTTAAGCCAAAATTCGCACTTGGAGAATTTGGCGAAAAGTTGCTCTTTCTTTAGGAGTTCCAGAGTAAGACGAAGATGTTGCTCGTGATCAGCTCGCGTCTTAGAGTAAATCAAGATATCGTCAATAAAAACAATGACGAACTGATCCAAATAAGGTTTACAGACCCTATTCATTAGGTCCATGAAAACAGCAGGAGCATTAGTCACACCGAATGGCATGACTGTGAACTCATAATGCCCATATCGAGTACGGAACGCTGTTTTGGGAATATCTTCTTCATGCACCCGAAGTTGATGATATCCAGATCGCAGATCAATCTTCGAAAAATAAGAAGCACCTTGTAACTGATCAAAGAGGTCGTCTATGCGAGGTAGAGGATATCGATTCTTGATGGTAAGCTTGTTAAGCTCACGATAATCGATACACATTCTAAAGGATCCATCCTTCTTCTTGACAAAGAGAACGGGAGCACCCCAAGGTGAAAAACTGGGACGGATAAAGCCTTTGTCAGAGAGCTCCTGAAGCTGTTTAGACAACTCTTGCATCTCAGATGGTGCAAGACGATATGGAGCTCTGGCAATGGGATTTGCACCAGGTACGAGATCAATGCGGAACTCGACTTGGCGTGCTAGAGGTAGACCAGGTAAATCTTCAGGGAATACTTCAGAATAATCCCGAACGACAGGAATGTCTGAAATAGACTTACCCTTGCTTTTATCTTCTGTAACATGTGCTAAGAAAGCCACATAGTTCTTCTGTAGATACTTCCGAGCTTTTAAACAAGACATGAGTTTGAGACCACCGGTAGGCTTCTCACCTTGAACCTGCAGGATCTCGCCTGTCGAAAGTGGCACACGAACAATCTTCTTAGAACAAACTATCTCTGCGTGATGCTTGGATAACCAATCCATTCCCACAATAACGTCGAAGCTTCCAAGTTGCATAGGCGCGAGGTCAATAGGAAAAAGATGGTCGTTAAGATTCAACTGGCAGTTGTGAAGAACAGAATCAAGAATAATGGGTTCACCACTAGCAACCTCTACTGTCAAAGATTTGCCTAGTTTCGTTCTAGACACGCGAAGCATTTGCTCAAAAGATAATGACACGAAACTCTTATCGGCACCAGAATCGAAAAGAACAGATGCAGGCTGATTATTAATAAAGAACGTACCGTTCACCACATTATCGTCAGCCTGTGCCTCTTGGGCATTCATGTTAAAAACTCGGCCTCGAGCCGGAGCCTGATTCTGGTTCTGGTTCTGGTTGGCTAGCCTTGGGCACCGGTTCCTGTAGTGGGTCAGATCCCCACAATTGTAGCACGAACCAGGAGGAAAATGAGGTCGTGCAGCTTGACCTTGTTGCTGAGTAAGAGGCTGAGCAACCTGTTGGGCCTGATTTTGAACTGCCTGGTTCTGATTGACAGGAATGCGGCAGTTCACAGCAAGATGACCAGATCTTCCGCAGTTGGTGCACTGACGACACTGGAGGTGCGGTTGATGATGGCCGTTACATCTGTTGCACAAAGGTGCATTGCCAAAATAAGGCTTCTTGGCTATTGGCTGCGCAGGCTGATTTGGTGCAGCTTGAGCCTGTGCAGTAACGGCATAGTTTTGGGAAGCCTTTCGCTTCCTAGCATTCTTTGAGGAACCAGAATTCTTCCCATTCTTGTTTTCACCTTTCTTACCATTCCCTTTGTCAGATGCCTGCTTCTTACCCTTGTCACCCTTCTTATGCAGCTTTCCCTTACGCACCTGCGACTCAGTCAGTGTCGCTGATAACTCGATCGCCTGACGGAGTGTGGCAGGGTTACTACCAGTAAGGATGTCTTGCACTGAGTCAGGTAGGCCGTCGATGTACCTTTCGATGGCCTTGTCGAGTGGGGTAACCATAGTCGGGCAAAGCAGACTCAACTCCTCAAACCTGTCAGTATATGCCCTGTGCTCTCCACTATCTTGCTTCAAATTATCAAACTCTTTCTCCAGGGCTCGCTGCTCATGACGAGGACAGAATTCCCTCATCATAAGGGCTCTAAGTTCAGCCCAGGTCTGTGCGAGAGCAACTTCTGCACCTTGGTCCCTCATAACCCCGTTCCACCATGTCAAAGCCCTCTTCTGAAATACGCTCGAAGCAAACTCGACTTTGCGATTTTCGAGACACTGCACGTGGCGAAAAATATTCTCTATGCTCTCAAACCACTGAAGAAGCCCTGTCGCTCCCTCAGAACCACTAAACTTGAGTGGTTTAGCCGAGTTAAAATCCTTGTATTTGCACGGACCATTGTTGTTGTTGTTGGCTTGTTGCCATTGAGCAAAGAGATTTGGGAATTGAGCAGCCATCTGCTGCGCAATAATTTCTGCCAGCTCGGCAGTAGCTATCTGGTTCTCGCGTCGAGGAGGCATTCTAAAAGAGGAAAACATGAAAAGAAACGAGTGAGATGATTGGATGAAAAGAATGAGATGATAAAAAAACAAGAATTTGCCAACAGCATAGATGGTGGTCATTTGTCCGTATCACAAAGCAAACAAACGACTCACAGTGACTAATCAAAGTAAATGGATCAAAAATAATGTATAATGAAGACATGCTCGCCTATAAGTGAACACTCATCCCAAGAATTCCCAGGTAAGCACAACTGGTCTCGCGTCTGGTTGAGATGTATACGAAGTGCTTGCCTAGACAGAAAACCCAGAATACAGGCATTCACCCTTCCAGTTTGCACATGTTCACATTATTTAAGACCCAAAACGTTGACGAGATTTTGAAAATTTGAAGGCACAAGGCCAAAAACCAATACTGAAAAGGGTTCAAAACCATGTAACAGAGGGTTCAAAACCTTACAATTGAGGGTTCAAAACCTTGTAAAAATTTATTCAAAAACAGATGATTGTTTTTCAAAAATCGTTTCGGAAAAATTTTGGTTCTTGTTTTGATAATCACCTAAGGATAGGTGATGTACATGTTTTAAGATCTAAACACAAGATAACTTGTGTTAGGGTCCTAGAAAAGTTATAGTCTAGGTCAAAGCATTACTAATAACCTAATTCCCTAAAACCATTGGCTCTGATACCAACTCTTCTGTCACACCCCGACCGCGTAAAACAACAAATCGTGGCGGAAACATCGGGGCGTGTCGTAACAGAATAAATTGTTTCATAACCATGGCATACAAAGTTGTATTTTATTTATAAACAAAGGTGTTACATTGTTTCAAACAGGAAATTAAAGAGTTCAGAACATAATTAAACATAGTCTATCTTCTTTTAAAGTTTCTAAGGCACAGGTCCGCCCTAGTATCATGATCAACATCTTACGGAAAAGCTCCTGAAAACACATGTGAAAATAGGTACGTCAGCATAAAAATGCCTGTGAGATACATAGGTTTGTAAAAAAAAGGATTCATGACTTATGTTTAAGAAAAATGTTTTAGTCATGAACCTTGTAATTTGCTTTGTCATGTAAATCATTTGAAAACAATAAGATCAGATGATATGTATAAGTAAATGTCAGGTTAAATAAATAAGCATGTAAAAATGTGTTTGTATAAGATAAGTTGTTTGTAAATCAATGTCTTGTGAAAAATATGTTATTTATATAAAATGTTCTATGTCTCAATATTGAAATGATTCAAATAACGTTACGCCATGTAATACCATACAAACACTTATATATAGGAAGTACCAGCGGCGTATCCACCATGCTTGTATCATATTACACACGCATCGTTAACTTAATCAAACCAAACCAACCAATGTAAGAAGTCTATGTTTAAACCAATTGTCAAATGTATTGAATAATATGTCAAGGTGTTTATGTCAAGATGTAAATCATGACAAATGTCTATGTCAAATATCCATGTCCAATAGTAGTCAAGTAATTGTGTAACAAATGTTATGTATGGTAAGTAAAATAAGACTACTTAAACCATAAGTAAAAATGTACAAAACAAAGTATTTTGAATATATCAAAAAGTTATGTTTTGCAAAGTGATGCATGATACAAACATTTATGTGGTAAGTTAACGCATACATTCAAGCCTTGAGACAGTCGGATAACCCTTTCAGTCAAGGTTATCAAAAGAATTGTATTCGGATTCAGTCATTCCTTACATCCAAACAAACCCGGGATGTCAGGAATGGGATTTGTCAAGTCCTATGGTACCACTACTTACTCCCGAGTGGCGTAGCAAATGTTAATGAACGTTATAAAGACCCGTTTGTGCAAACCAAATGTCATAGCAGTTGTATACATGTCATAAGAAAACAATGTACTAAGTATGCTAAGTTAACATACAAAGCATAAAAGTCTTGTAAATCAATGTGCTAGCATGCTATCAGTCAACATACATAGCAGAAATGTAACGTAAAACAATGTACTAAGTATGCACCCAATGGACATACATAGCATGAAATGTAATGAAATCATGTACTATAGTGTACTAACAAACATAGTCGGTATATGATGTGAAAACTGGAAAGCATGAAAGTAATAAGTAGGCACATGTGTTCCACCCCAAAAACAGTTTGGAAAACAGTAAAAGAGGGGTCTATGTACTCACTTGAGATTGCTCAGTAGTCCTTGAGTAACAACCAAACAATGCTAGAGATCACGGATATCAAACGGCACCTAATATAGGTAACTATGTTAATTAACCGGACCTAGATCGGAAGATCGGGTAGTATTAGGGTTTGTAAACCAAACGAGTGTAGAGACTCGTGTCATTTGGTTTAACAAAGCCTATATACTAAATGAAACTTAACCTAAGGGCTTACGACCCATTACGACCCGTTTAGGTAGCTTATGCTACTTTAACGCGTCGGGGGCGTGAAACGCGTTCGGACCGCCTAACTAGCCCTATGACAAGTGTTATATGCCTAAACATGTTACATAATCAGTTAAGTGACAAAGGTTTAGGTTGCATATGCTTAATTACCAATTATACATGAAAAGGGTATTCTGGTAATTTACCTAAGGCATATAAACTACCTATCATACAACTAATCAAACGATGTGACCATAGGGTTTAACCTCGGAAGGTTATTCCCTACTCTATGGTCACCTAATGTGTTTGGTCGGATCTTAATGATCGACCAAACTGGGTCGGGTTCGAGGCATAAGTGATTTATTAGATCGCTTACCCTACGACCCTAGACAACGTGGTAATCAGTAGGCATAGTCCCAAGGGACTATAGCCAACGTGATTACACTCACGTTGCGAAGTTCAAACGAACTTCGCATTGACCATTACTGGTCAACGCTGAAAGTCAAACAAAGTTTGACTTTCTGACTCGAAAAGCAATAAAATAAGGAAAAGAACGAAAGAATACTTACGAAGGGTCCCCGAATGCTAACCTCGATTCAAAAATCTCAGGTATGAAACAATAGTTTCAACTTAGAGTTTCTCAAATCAAAGTTCTAGTGATTTTAGCAATGGGGGTGTTGGGGTATTTATAGGAATACCCGAACCGTTAAGATCGTTTGTCGAATATCGTGCCTTAATCGTATCCGTACAAGTGTCGGAAAGTTATGGTGCCTAAATTCCATCCTTATCCGCTGACTAAGCAAGTTAGAATGTGTGGTTGAGAATTAAACAACGGCTAATACATCGAATCTGGTCCCGAAAATGCAAAACTGAGTTTTCTGCCCAGACAAGGCACTCGCGTAGCGCGACTGCATAGGCCCTTAGGGCTCGCGCTACGCCACTGCCCCTCTGTTTCAGAATTGTTTCCAAAATGGCAGAAATGGTCCCTGCACGTGTTTAAGGCCTTTTTCGATGCGTTTGAACCCCGTTAACCTCATTTCAAGGCTCTAAAATGAAGTTAAAGTATAGGGAACTCAAAACATGCTCAAAAATATGCCGGAGGTTGGTTCGTTTGGCCGTACGAACGCGATGTTCGCTTAATTACGACGGAATGCGCATAAGCGCGAAAAACGATCCAAATGACGCGACGAATGGATTTTTCTTATGGCGAACACTAAAATATAATGTAGTCATGCTTACATAAATTTTTGGATGTCCGGATGTATTCAGAACGTAAGTTATGCGCGAAAATGCAAACTTGTGCACTTTTTGACACTTTTAGTCCCTGAATGACCCAAAGGTTTATTTTAGCATACCGAACCCCTCAAAGCCTATTTCTAAGCTATGTAAAGGATATTTAAGGTGTGTTTAACTTATGGTCATGTTCCGGAATGTTCGTTACAGTTCAAATTGACATACTTTCGCAGTTTGTCATATTTAGTCCCTGTAAGCGAGTTAACTTGTTTTTGACATACCAAAGCCTTCTAAACTTATTTCTAAGTTATGTAAAGGTTATTTAAGGTATGTGGGGTATATGTTGATGTTCCAGAGTATTTATCGCATTAAACTGATTACGTTTACGCACCAGTTTGCGTATAACTCTCTCCAGAAAGTGATATAGAGTTTGAAATTGAACAAGAAATGATATGTGCAAATGATACACATATTTTTTTTACAAATCCCAAGTATGAATTATAATATTTCATTGGTTTGGTATTTGTTTGATGGCCGTGAAGACACAGGTGTTACACTTAACTTTGTTAAGAAAAGAAAAGCTTTACGCCAAATTCTCAAAGTGTGAATTTTGGCTACAGGAGGTGCAATTCTTAGGTCACATGGTGAATCATGAAGGTATTCACGTAGATCCCTCCAAAATAGAAGCGATCACCAAATGGAAGGTCCCGCAATCTGCTATGGAAGTTAGAAGTTTTCTAGGGTTAGCTGGATACTATAGACGATTCATTAAGGATTTTTCTAAGATAGCTGTTGTAACACCCTGTGTTTCGGAAGTCAAAGTCAAAGGAAGAAAAGATTGCTAATTGCGATCTGTCTCTCCTTGCTCAATTCCTGTTTTGACTTCTTTGACTTGTAATTATTCTATTTTCGCTTTAGTTGTATTATGTGGAGTATCTATTAATAATCGCATGGTAATCGCTATTTATCGTTATCGCAATCGCACTCGCAACTCGAATTTCATATTTTGGTTAATGTTATATGTGTGTGTGCCTTATGTTTTACTTGTGCATGTCTACTTATGTTATGTGTGGTAATCAATCGAAACGCAATCGAACTCAATCGCAATCGAATCGCAAACGCTAAACGAACACGAAGTAAGGATGCTTGTATGTTGATATAGTAGTTGGGATTAAAAGTAATTTGACTAGGAAACTCTACCACATCGAAACGCTACCAATCGAAATCGAAACAGCGAAACTCGTCGCACTGAACGCTCGAACAAGGTGACTGATCGACCAGGCGACCAGTCGATCGGCCAGCCGATCGACCGAGCAGCCGCTCGATCGGACAGCTGTCAGATCGGACTGCCTAACCGATCGACCAGCCCCTCTCCACTCCTTTCCACTTTGGGTAACCCTATAAATACCCCTTGTCACTTTCAAACTTTCTACTTTTGGCAACTGACGTCCGACCAGCTCGTTTTCCTCATTTTTCTTCAGATTTCTCGCGATTCCGGTAAGATCTCGTCCTAAATCTTGTACTTCCTTAATCTACACGCACTCCTACACCTTTCTATCTTTTGAATCTTAACTTTTAACCATGAAATCATCAAGATTTAAGGTGTTCTAGGATGACGTCATCATGTGTTCTTGAAGAACTTCATGTTTTAGCCTCAATCCACCAAGAATAACTTAGATCTAACCGATTTCCACATAAACAAGCAAAGATCTTTCATAGATCTAAACATATTCACGATAAAAAGGATTGAAAGATGGTTTTTCCAACTTTCTTTCAACTCTTTTACACTCAATGCACTCAAAACCGATAGAATCAGAGCTTGTGCCGGCTTACTACTCATTATTATGGTTGTGTTGGTTCAAGATCCGTATTCCATCCACGAGACTATCGATTCCGGGTTAACCAAGAACAATCGTCCTAAACCGGTGGGCTGACCGAACTTGGGTGGTTCCTGTTCGATCGGGTCACTAGAACTTAGGATGGAGTTCTGTTGGTTAGCGCGATATCAACACATCTCGATAAAACGACAAACTATCAAAACAACCAAGTGTGAGACGAACAGGTCGACCAGGATGGAGTGCCGTCCGATCGGACTACTGTCCGAACGGACAGCCACCCGTACGACCGGCCACCCGTACGACTTACACCTTGGCCCCACTTTTAGTTTTCAAATCAAGCTTCAAGAGTTTGGAACACCGAACGGATTGCAGTCCGATCGAGTTACCACTCGATCGACCGACCATCCGACTATGTGATGTTTCGAAACTTCAACACTTAAACAATTTTCAACATGTTCAATGCACAAAGGATGCCACCCGATCGAACGACCGTCCGATCGAGTGACAACCTGCTGTGAACTTGTTCTCACTGAAGTGCCCAACCAATCGGATTGCCGTTCGATCGGACGACCGTCCGATCAACCGACCTGAAGGGTAGAGATACTTCAATGTTTCCAAAATGCTACAACGAAAACTTCAAAAGTCAAGCCATCATACACAAACACATCCTTCCCAAAGGAAGAAACAATCCACTCGAACAGTCATCCGACCGAACGACCGTCCGAACGGACTACCACTCACACGACTGGCTGTCCGATCGGACTACCATCCGATCGAACTACTGTCCGAACCAATTATACTTTGCATCATTTTACGCGTCGCTTATCGTTATGCTATCAATCTGTTCAGGCTAACCCTACTCTCTAGCGCTCCCTTCAATCCATCAACCGCTGTGAGTATACTCGACCCCTTTTTTCTTTATGCACTTTTGGGTGTTACATACGTTACTTATACAAAATCACATCGAACACACTACGCAATACTTTAAACGCTAACCGTTACCGCATGTTATACGTGACTTAATGAATGCTTGTTTGTTATGTTTACACATGGAATGCTGTCTACCTGCCTTAGCGACGATAGTACTATTAGTTTGGACTCAGCACCCGTTCACTCGGGGGTTGTTAAGGACAATTACCTACATGGCTCACAGTGGTGAGAATGTATCGCGAACTGCCTTGGGCAGTCAACCCGCAGTCATTGGTATCGATAGGTTCATGTCGATAACTAACATGCCTCATTTCACTTTGTGTACGTGCTGGTTATGCGTAACGCTTTCGAAACTCTATATGCTATTATCAAATTTGTATGCTCACCTTTACACTATGTGTATTGACTTTTAATTTAACATATGTGACAGGTGCTTAGGATGCTTATTTGCATTCTTTGGTGTGAAATCGAGGCTAGGAAAGACCTAGGTCAACAATAAACAATTTTCTGTAATAAGAAATCTGAGTTGTCGGAACAGAACAATTTGACTAGATCTTTTCTGTAATAATTGTATTATCTTATATGACATGGTATGGGACATGTTGCTTCAAATATTTGGTAAATATAGTTGTTATGGAAACTTCTGGACAATCTGTTTCGCTCTGTGCCATGCCCCGATGTTTCCGCCATCGGTTGGGGTGTGACAGATTGGTATCAGAGCCATAACTATAGGGAATTAGGCAAGACACGACCTAGTCCGGGTCGATGTCTTAGAGACCTAGTCTATAGTAGGAACCTACAGACCGACTCGTGCATGTCTGATAGGGACTATGTATGAGCTTACTGCTATTTCTCGCTATTCTCGCCTATGCTACACTATCACTGCACTCGAAATTTTCAATTATGAATGAGCAAATAAGTCGAGATTAGGTGTGAAAACCGCAAACTCTCGACTAAATTGCTTGTTTGATCTATATTTATCTATAAACCGCGAGAATTCACGTTGAACCAGGAGTGAAATCCATACTTTGGCCCGGATTTTCGTCTCCATTTTTATCAAAACAGGAACGAAGTTGTCAAGCCAGGGGTGAAACCCTAACCTTGACGATTTGTTCCGACCTTCATCTAGTTTTACAAAACTCTCGCCAAAGTCTCGACGGACTCCAACGACCTGAAGACATGATATGACTAAAGGGATTCGTGCCGAATGCCCAAGAATCGAGGCAGAAGCACAATCCTGAAAGTTAAAGCATGTGCAACAAGTCCTTGAGAGTAGTCGAACCACTTTGGATAGTCAATGTCTAATAGCCGCAGACGATCTATTTCTCGATTTTTATGTGTTTCGATTCTGAGCCCGCAACTGCTGACTCTGATGATTCGTTGATTTTATGTGTTGTATGTGTATTTACCTGTTTATATATTTAAATTTTGGAGAATTATTCGATTTTTGCTTTCACTTCGATTGACACGCACGACTCGCACTGCACTTCTATCTCAAAACGCTGATAAATCGCTAAATTGTGGACGACCTTATGCTATGTTATACGTTTATACTATACTACTCGATATGTTAAATCACGATCGCTATATTCGAACACTCGCAGACTTTGAAAGATAGGTTTCTGTATTCTGACCGCATCTTGTGATTACATGCGTATGTGCTTCTGTGCCCTACGTGCTTATGTGTTCTGTGCTCTACGTGCTTATGTGCTTCTGTGTTTATGTGAATCTGTGATTATGTGCCTATGTGTTTACGTGATACATGTTTCACTGTGTTCCTGAGCTTTAGTAAGTATTAGACGTGTGAGGTGAGATTCGATTATGATGTGTCTGAGACCTATGACGATGTCTGTTGTAGACAATATCAACTGGACCATCATCTGGACCCCGTCACCCATGACTCTCTCGTCAAGAACAGAGGGACAAACGCCTTGCTGCCATCCTCGCGAAACAAGTGGCGAAGGTTGTGCCTCAGATCGTGAGTGAGATTTACGAGAATGTTAGCAAATCGTCTGAGGAGTCCAGAACCGAAGCTCCTAAAGTTGCTACCAAGACTGCTTTCAGCTTCAAGCAGTTCAAGGCATGCGGTCCAAAGGAATTCACTGGAGAAGATGGCCCAACGTCTATGTTTCAATGGTTCGATTCCATCGAAGTCACTCTGCGCCAGAGTGGATGTCCGGAAAATCTCCGCACTCTAAACGCTACCGGCGTCTTCCAGTCCCACGCATTAGACTGGTGGACGGCCGAGAGAAACAAACGCGGAAATGATGCAGCCTATGAGCTGACATGGGAGAAGTTGAAGGCCATCATGATGGATGAATTCTGCCCACCTCATGAACGCCAAAAGCTGGAGGACGAATTCTGGAACATTAAGCAGAAGGAAGGTGACAACGCTGCCCTGACTGTCACACCCCCAAAATCCACCATGCGGAGTACCACCGCTTGGAGGCGTGACGTGCCCAGGATCGAGCCACCAATCATATCGAACAACGTATCTTAGTATATAAAATCAATCACAATACAATTGGTGACCAAAAGGAAGTTAACCAAGTTCAATTTAAACAGCGGAAGCATAAGACGTTAAACCAAAACATAAGTTTGTAGTTTCATAAGTTTAAAGACCCCAACATAAGTTTCATAAGTTCATAACGTTTATTTAGTAAGCACGGGACATATTAGTTCGCATTCCACAACGACCACCTCCATGTGCAAGCTCCATAGCATCTAACGACCTGCAAGGCATGTAACAACTAGTCAACAACAAAGTTGAGTGAGTTCACGTTTGGTTGTTTAGTTAATGAGTTCGTATCAGGAATCGGAAGTTCGTTTCATAACCAAGTATTACCCATTATCCTTGATTCCCAAACCTTTACGATATTTAGTGGGGGCTTCCCATTATGTATGTTACTAGACTAGGCGTATCCATAAGTGTCCTTCCCAATCCGAGGACGGTGTTAAGTATGAGTGTACGTAGGTTTTACGTACGTGCCCTTCTCATCCGAGGACAGTAGTGAGTGTGAGTGTACGTAGGTTTTACGTACGTGCCCTTCTCATCCGAGGACAGTAGTAAGTGTGAGTGTACGTAGGTTTTACGTACGTGCCCTTCTCAATCCGAGGACAGTAGTAGGTAGTCTAGTAGTGTTGGTAATATAAATAGAGTGATAGTACGAGTAGTTATTCAATCCCATTCCCAACCACCGGGAATCCCATGCCTTAGTAAGGGTGTGAACTCACCTCAGTTTGCTCGGTTAGACTCTCAGATATAGCTAACAGTCAAGGTCGGTCAATCACGTCCTAGTATGATTTACCAGTTAGTCATTTAGTGGTTTTCAAATAGAACACAAAGTTCCTACACGTATCTATCACACAACATGCATCACTGTAACGGTTTATGCCCATCTGAGTTTCCCGTCCATTCCCCACTCAAAATCAAACATACAATAATGCACATAACATATATAACATGTTAAATCATTCACAGATAGCATACTCGACATTTAGACACGCAAGTCACAACTTATGTCAATTCAGCATTAATACTCAAAACCGGCTGTTTTTCGGACATTTAAATAAAATAGTTAGATTATTCCAAAAATTCCCAAATTTTTATAGAATGTCATAAACATTCCATATTTTAGTGTGTAAAAATATCGGGGTCCGGTTCATTACCCACATTTTATAAAAAATCATATTCGGGACTGAACTCAGATTCATGTATTTCTGACCACAGTCCGCGAAACAATTTATTAAAAATTCATCGAGTGTCCGATTTACGAAATTCCAGTTGGGTAATTACAAATACATAGGTTGTTATTTACTGTACAAATTTCATGGTCCGATTCATCACAAAACTCAGATTATGACTGAAAGTACGACACCCATTTATTGCTGTCAAAATTCAGCTTAAGTTGCTGTTACAAATTAACACTTTAAAAATAGTAAACGGAGTCCAAAAATTACGATTCCGGTGCCATTAGAACCGTATTTCATAATAACATATTTTAGATTCAAAATATCGATTTTTCGTTGAGTTTAAGACCTGTTTACAGCCAATATGGACAGATTTCTGTTTTTAGTGTTTAACCTTCTAAATCGTGTTCGATCGATTCCGTTAACAAGTTTAGTGACCACAACCACATGACACATTAATATTAATCAGTAAGACATCAGATAATCAACCAATAGTCATAATCACACCAGATCTACATGATTTACACACATATTCATCCATTAACCACCTTGTACATCACTTTAGTAAACTTTTAGACTTTGATCTTATATGTTCGTAATTTTTAACCGACGAAGCTCTTATTAACCACTCTAGACAAGATCAAGAAGAGGTTTAAAGTCACTTACTACTAGCTCGAGGCTAGGGAAGATTCTAGTCGAAAATCGAGTGGATAAAAGCAATGTAGCGAGGTCCTTCGCGTTCCGAATGCACCGAGCTCCTTGGTATGAGATCCTTAACCCTTGTATAAGCTTGGAATGGCAAAATCAAAGCTCGAAAGTGGGTGGTTGTGGGTGCTTGTGTTCGGCCGAGAGTTTGAGGAGAGGGAGAGAGAGTGATGTTTGATCAAGTGTTGGTGGTAATGGTTATGATGGTTTAAGCTCGGAACTTATAGACAACTCTTGTACCATTGTCCAACGGATTTTGTGTCTTCTAGATACTAGACACATTTGATTATTATAATCAAAGATAGGACATGGGTGTCCCCTTGGGGACGGTTTCGTTGGAAGGGGGGGGGGTCCTTAGTTAGATTCCAACTAGATACTTAGGTTAGTTAAGTTAAGTAGGAACTTAACCCGGTTACTAATGTGTAGTGCGTTAAAGCGGGTGTTAGGGTATTCGGGGGCCCTAACTGGCTCAGAAAAAGAAAACAACGTTACTGGCAATATTTTCATGTTCCGGGTATAGTCCGGTTGTTCGGTTCGACACTGTTCCGATAAAATGCTTAATTAATCCGTAAAGCGTTCTACTTATATATTTTGTAACGTTTTTACTTTCTAACACTCAGGAAAATCTAATGGACTATTTAGTGACCTTTCTGTACACTATTAGTATATTAACAAATACGTGTAAGCATAACACAGATATCAGAAAGCTGTTAAGTGATGCCACACAGTCGTCAAGCACATTAATTATTATTAATAAACTGTACGGTTACATGGGATTATGAGGGTTGTCACATTCTCCCCCTGTTATGAGAATTTCGTCCCGAAATTTAGCGCGTGGTTACTGAGGAAGCTAGTTAAGTTGCGTTGTTTTCCAGATTTTCCTGGGGTGTCACATCATCCCCCCGTTGATTTGGAATTTCGTCTCGAAATTCTGCGGTAGCTTCAGCCTCAGTAGTGGTTGCGTTTTTCTTAAACAGTTGGGGATACTTGAGTTTCATTTGGTCTTCTCATTCCCAGGTATACTCTGGGCCACGACGAGCATTCCAACGAACTCGAACGAGAGGTATTCTTATGTGCTTGAGAATCTTAACATCTCGATCAGTAATCTCTACTGGTTCCTCGACGAATCGCAGCTGGTCGTCGATTGTGAGTTCCTTGAGAGGGACTATGAAGGTCTCATCTGACAGACACTTCTTCAGATTTGACACGTGGAATACGTTGTGAACTCCGCTGAGTTTTTCGGGTAGATTCAACCTGTAGGCTACCGTACCAATTTTCTCAATGACTTCGAATGGTCCGATATACCGCGGATTGAGTTTGCCTCGTTTGCCAAAGCGGACTACACCTTTCCAAGGTGAGACTTTGAGTAGCACTCGATCCCCAACCTGGAGCTCGAGTGGTTTTCTTCCCTTATCAGCATAGCTTTCTGACGGTCACGAGCTGCCGCCATTCGCTGTCGTATCTGAGCAGTTTTCTTGGTGGTATCTACCACATGTTCTGGGCCAGTGATTTGGCTGTCACCAACTTCTGCCCAACAGAGAGGTGATCGGCATTTGCGTCCGTATAATGCCTCAAATGGAGCGGCTTGGATGCTGGTGTGGTAGCTGTTGTTATATGAAAACTCCACTAACGGGAGGTGCTTTTCCCAGCCATTGCCGAAGTCGATTACGCATGCCCTAAGCATGTCTTCCAAGGTTTGGATGGTGCGTTCCGATTGCCCATCCGTCTGTGGGTGATAAGCGGTGCTCATATCTAAACGTGAGCCAAAGGACTTGTGCATTGCTTGCCACAGTTCAGAAGTAAAATGTGCGTCACGATCAGATATAATAGAGATTGGCACTCCGTGCCTTGATACCACTTCCTTAAGGTAAATGTCTGCAAGAGTAGAAAACTTATCCGTTTCTTTGATGGCCAGAAAATGTGCAGACTTGGTCAGTCGATCTACGATCACCCAAATGGTATCATTTCCGCGTTGAGATCTAGGCAGGCCGGTAACGAAATCCATGGAAATTTGCTCCCATTTCCATTTCGGGATCTCTGGTTGTTGAAGTAGGCCTGATGGTTTCTGATATTCAGACTTGACTCTCTCACAAGTCAAGCACTTACTGACGTAGGTTGCTATGTGGGCTTTCATGCCAGGCCACCAATACGTAGTTTTAAGGTCGTGGTACATCTTGTCCGAACCAGGGTGTACAGAATAACGAGACTTATGTGCTTCATCCATCACAAGCTCGCGTAAGTTGCCATAGAGTGGAACCCAAATACGCCCCGTTACATAGTAGGCGCCGTTTCCCTTTTGTTCTAGCCGTTGCCTCGATCCTCGTAGGGACTCAGCCCTGATGTTCTCTGCTTTCAATGCTTCGACCTGGGCATCTCGAATTTGAGCGGGAAGGTTGGATTGGATGGTAAGCTGTAAAGCACGTACACGCTTCGGTAAAGTATCCTTTCGACTGAGGGCGTCAGCCACAACATTGGCTTTGCCCGGATGATACTTGATAGCGCATTCGTAATCATTCAAGAGTTCGACCCATCGGCGTTGTCGCATGTTTAACTCCTTTTGCTTGAAGATATGCTCGAGACTCCTGTGGTCGGTGTAAATGGTGCACTTTGTACCGTACAGGTAATGTCTCCATATCTTAAGCGCGAATACAACTGCTCCCAGCTCCAAATCGTGAGTAGTGTAGTTTCTTTCATGAACTTTAAGTTGGCGCGATGCGTAGGCAATGAGCTTGTCACGTTGCATCAATACGCAACCAAGTCCTTGGATGGAAGCGTCGCAATAAACCACGAAATCATCGGTGCCTTCTGGCAATGAGAGGATAGGCGCGCTACAAAGTCTATCCTTTAGATGTTGAAGTGCGGACTCCTGTGCATCACCCCAACGATAGATGACACCCTTCTGAGTCAGTGAAGTGAGAGGTTGCGCAATCTTGGAGAAATCTTTTATAAACCTTCTGTAATATCCGGCCAAACCCAAGAATTGGCGGATCTCTGTTGGTGTTCGGGGTGCAGGCCAGTTCTTGATCGATTCAACCTTAGATGCATCCACATGAATTCCATCCGTGTTTACCACGTGGCCTAGAAAGTGGACTTCGCGAAGCCAGAAGTCACATTTCGAAAACTTGGCATACAACTGCTCTTTTCGAAGAAGTTCCAGCATAAGTCGTAGATGCTGCTCGTGTTCCTCCTGACTCTTAGAATAGATCAGGATATCGTCGATGAACACAATAACGAACTTATCCAGGTAAGGCTTGCACACTCGGTTCATGAGATCCATGAAAACCGCTGGTGCATTCGTCAGCCCAAATGGCATAACCAGAAACTTGTAATGGCCGTAACGAGTTCTAAATGCTGTTTTGGCGACGTCCTCATCTCGGACCCTCAGCTGATGGTATCTCGATCTCAAGTCAATCTTGGAGTAATAGCTCGACCCTTGCAGCTGATCGAATAAGTCGTCAATACGTGGAAGAGGGTAAAGATTCTTCACAGTCACCTTGTTGAGCTCGCGATAGTCAATACACATTCTGAAAGTACCATCCTTCTTCTTTACGAACAAGACTGGAGCTCCCCAGGGCGAAGAGCTCGGACGTATAAAACCCTTTTCCAAGAGTTCTTGTAGCTGTGTGGACAGTTCTTCGAGTTCTGATGGAGCTAGACGATATGGTGCTCGAGCTACTGGCGCTGCTCCAGGAGCTAGCTCGATTTGAAACTCAACTTGGCGATGAGGCGGAAGACCAGGTAATTCCTCAGGAAATACCTCGGGAAAATCGCGCACAATAGGGATGTCTTCAATTCTCTTCTCTTCCGTGGATGTGTCAGTAACGAGTGCTAGAATGGCAGTGTGGCCCTTTCGCAAACACTTCTGGGCCTTAAGGAAAGAGATGATGCATTCGACAGCACCACTCTTGTCACCACGAATCATGAGAGGTTCTTCACCAGAACGAGGAATGCGGACGATTTTCTCCTTGCAAACAATCTCCGCTTGATGATCAGATAGCCAATCCATCCCAATAACGACTTCGAAACTACCAAGGGTGATAGGAACAAGATCGATAGGGAAGGTCTGACCAGCTAAGACGAGGTTACAACCTTTAACTACGTGTGTGGCTTCTAGACTTTTACCATTTGCTAGTTCTACCGCGTGCTTGGTGTTCAAAAGGGTTGGAGCGCGCTTAAGCATTTGGCTAACTTTTAAGGACACATAACTAGTATCGGCACCCGAATCGAATAAAACAGTAACAAAGAAGTCATCCAGAAGAAACTTACCCATCACAACGTTGGGATCGTTCCTTGCTTCTCCCTGACCAATCACGAACGCACGACCCCTGGCACCGTTGCCATCATTGTTTCCTCCATTGTTGCCCCCATTATTGTTCCCATTTCCTTGGTTGTGATTCTGATTCTGATTCTGATTTAACTGCGGGCAGTGTCTCTTGAAGTGATCTTCAGCACCACACTGAAAGCATCCCTTGTTGCCCTGTTGCTGTTGCTGATTCTGCGGTGCTTGCTGTTGCTGCTGACGATTCTGATTCGTAGGCCGTGGGCTCCTGCAATCCTTGGCTTCATGACCCATCTTGAGACACCTCTGACAGCGTCCCTTGTTGCACTGACCACTGTGGTGTCTGTTGCATTTGTTGCACTTTGGGTGGTTTCCTCGATATCCACCCTGCCCTTGACTACCAGAAGAGTGCTGACCAGGGCTCCTAGGGTCCTCAGTCCTTCGTTGCTGAGACTGAGACTGAACAGAGGTAGAGCCTTTGCCGGAATTCCCATCCCATTTTCGTTTGTTGTCGGTAGGTGCATCAGAAGTAGCAGCACCAATACGCTTGGGTAGTCTGTTTTGTTCCACCGCCTGGTTGGTGAGACGATGAGCCAATTTGACGACTTGCTGGATGGTACCCAAGTTGGCTGAAGTCACATGACTTTGAATCTCTGGTACAAGGCCCTTGAGATAGAGCTCAATTCGTTTGAAGGGAGGGTTCACCATGGTTGGACACAAGATGGCCAGCTCGTTTGACCTCTTAGTATACGCCTCGATCTCAGATCTTGTCATCTTCAGATTGTAAAATTCCACTTCTAGCTTGTGGATGTCGTCCCGACTACAGTACTCCTCTTTGATCAGCTCTTTGAACCCATTCCAGGATGTGGCATTAGCAACTGCCAGTCCTAGTAGTTGAACTTGTGCCTTCCACCAGGTTAACGCAGCTCCTTCAAGTGTACCGGTAGCATATTTCACCCTACGGTCTTCGGGGCATTCACACATCTCGAAAACAGTCTCGAGCTTTTCAAACCAGTGAAGAAGGCCCACTGCTCCTTCGGTGCCACTGAAAGTGGTAGGTCGGCAGTCCATGAACGTCTTGAACGTGCACACCGGAGGTTGAGCATGTTGACCTGTAGTGCGAGAATAATAGGCATGGTTAAGCACGAGGGTTGGTTTGTGAAGGTAGGATCTAAACGTCCTAAGGTGAGTTGGTATGGCAGGTTATACCTCCTGCAGGGTTAGCTGCGAGTGCCTCCGCAACTCGTTCGTTGATCAAAGCCGTCAACTGGGCTTGAGTGAGGTTGATACGTCCTTCGCGTCCGCTCATGATCTTCATAATGAAGCAACGTAAGTGAGGAAAGTGTCGCGAAAGTGTGTAAGTGTATGGGACGATAGTAGAGCGTAAGCACACAAGGTTCAAATAGCAAGTATCACGTTATCTAATGCACAGTGAGAACTATCTAACCAACAATATAACATAAATCATACCACTTATGGTGTCGAGTCTTGCACGTGGAGCAAAGCGTCGTTGTGGATCGTTGAGCACTGTACCGGTTATAGTCTGGTTTTATCAAAAACATTTCCCTTTTTAAAACCAAGTTCACTATAACCAATGGCTCTGATACCAATCTGTCACACCCCCAAAATCCACCATGCGGAGTACCACCGCTTGGAGGCGTGACGTGACCAGGATCGAGCCACCAATCATATCGAACAACATATCTTAGTATATAAAATCAATCACAATACAATTGGTGACCAAAAGGAAGTTAACCAAGTTCAATTTAAACAGCGGAAGCATAAGACGTTAAACCAAAACATAAGTTTGTAGTTTCATAAGTTTAAAGACCCCAACATAAGTTTCATAAGTTCATAACGTTTATTTAGTAAGTACGGGACATATTAGTTCGCATTCCACAACGACCACCTCCATGTGCAAGCTCCACAGCATCTAACGACCTGCAAGGCATGTAACAACTAGTCAATAACAAAGTTGAGTGAGTTCACGTTTGGTTGTTTAGTTAATGAGTTCGTATCAGGAATCGGAAGTTCGTTTCATAACCAAATATTACCCATTATCCTTGATTCCCAAACCTTTACGATATTTAGTGGGGGCTTCCCATTATGTATGTTACTAGACGAGGCGTATCCATAAGTGTCCTTCCCAATCCGAGGACGGTGTTAAGTATGAGTGTACGTAGGTTTTACGTACGTGCCCTTCTCATCCGAGGACAGTAGTAAGTGTGAGTGTACGTAGGTTTTACGTACGTGCCCTTCTCAATCCGAGGACAGTAGTAGGTAGTCTAGTAGTGTTGGTAATATAAATAGAGTGATAGTACGAGTAGTTATTCAATCCCATTCCCAACCACCGGGAATCCCATGCCTTAGTAAGGGTGTGAACTCACCTCGGTTTGCTCGGTTAGACTCTCAGATATAGCTAACAGTCAAGGTCGGTCAATCACGTCCTAGTATGATTTACCAGTTAGTCATTTAGTGGTTTTCAAATAGAACACAAAGTTCCTACACGTATCTATCACACAACATGCATCACTGTAATGGTTTATGCCCATCTGAGTTTCCCGTCCATTCCCCACTCAAAATCAAACATACAATAATGCACATAACATATATAACATGTTAAATCATTCACAGATAGCATACTCGACATTTAGACACGCAAGTCACAACTTATGTCAATTCAGCATTAATACTCAAAACCGGCTGTTTTTCGGACATTTAAATAAAATAGTTAGATTATTCCAAAAATTCCCAAACTTTTATAGAATGTCATAAACATTCCATATTTTAGTGTGTAAAAATATCGGGGTCCGGTTCATTACCCACATTTTATAAAAAATCATATTCGGGACTGAACTCAGATTCATGTATTTCTGACCACAGTCTGCGAAACAATTTATTAAAAATTCATCGAGTGTCCGATTTACGAAATTCCAGTTGGGTAATTACAAATACATAGGTTGTTATTTACTGTACAAATTTCATGGTCCGATTCATCACAAAACTCAGGTTATGACTGAAAGTACGACACCCATTTATTGCTGTCAAAATTCAGCTTAAGTTGCTGTTACAAATTAACACTTTAAAAATAGTAAACGGAGTCCAAAAATTACGATTCCGGTGCCATTAGAACCGTATTTCATAATAACATATTTTAGATTCAAAATATCGATTTTTCGTTGAGTTTAAGACCTGTTTACAGCCAACTGAAGTTGGCTGTAAAGTATGGACAGATTTCTGTTTTTAGTGTTTAACCTTCTAAATCGTGTTCGATCGATTCCGTTAACAAGTTTAGTGACCACAACCACATGACACATTAATATTAATCAGTAAGACATCAGATAATCAACCAATAGTCATAATCACACCAGATCTACATGATTTACACACATATTCATCCATTAACCACCTTGTACATCACTTTAGTAAACTTTTAGACTTTGATCTTATATGTTCGTAATTTTTAACCGACGAAGCTCTTATTAACCACTCTAGACAAGATCAAGAAGAGGTTTAAAGTCACTTACTACTAGCTCGAGGCTAGGGAAGATTCTAGTCGAAAATCGAGTGGATAAAAGCAATGTAGCGAGGTCCTTCGCGTTCCGAATGCACCGAGCAACTTGGTATGAGATCCTTAACCCTTGTATAAGCTTGGAATGGCAAGATCAAAGCTCGAAAGTGGGTGGTTGTGGGTGCTTGTGTTCGGCCGAGAGTTTGAGGAGAGGGAGAGAGAGTGATGTTTGATCAAGTGTTGGTGGTAATGGTTATGATGGTTTAAGCTCGGAACTTATAGACAACTCTTGTACCATTGTCCAACGGATTTTGTGTCTTCTAGATACTAGACACATTTGATTATTATAATCAAAGATAGGACATGGGTGTCCCCTTGGGGACGGTTTCGTTGGAAGGGGGGGGGTCCTTAGTTAGATTCCAACTAGATACTTAGGTTAGTTAAGTTAAGTAGGAACTTAACCCGGTTACTAATGTGTAGTGCGTTAAAGCGGGTGTTAGGGTATTCGGGGGCCCTAACTGGCTCAGAAAAAGAAAACAACGTTACTGGCAATATTTTCATGTTCCGGGTATAGTCCGGTTGTTCGGTTCGACACTGTTCCGATAAAATGCTTAATTAATCCGTAAAGCGTTCTACTTATATATTTTGTAACGTTTTTACTTTCTAACACTCAGGAAAATATAACGGACTATTTAGTGACCTTTCTGTACACTATTAGTATATTAACAAATACGTGTAAGCATAACACAGATATCAGAAAGCAGTTAAGTGATGCCACACAGTCGTCAAGCACATTAATTATTATTAATAAACTGTACGGTTACATGGGATTATGAGGGTTGTCACACTGACTGCTCGCTTTAAGTAGCTCAGCATCATCTGTCCCGATCAAGTGAAGACGCCTGACATCCGAGCTCTACCCGACTGTGTTGCGAATTTTGTGCATGCCGCAAAGACAGCAACGATCGATGAAACTTACTTGCTTGCCGCTGAAATCAACGACAAGCGAGTAAAAGCTGGTTTTTGGGATAAAACTGCGAAGAGCCTGCACCAAGTCCCCGCCGCACCAAGTCACCGCCGCACCAACCGCTGAAACCGCCGCCGCTCAATTTTCCAAGTCCTCACTCGCAAGAAGAAGAACAACAATAGCAGCTCCAGCAACAAGAACTGTGCTGTCACCACCATTGCTGCTCCTCTTCAAGCCGTACCGGCCCAGCAGCAGCACCACCACCATCCAGCACCAGTTACTTATGCACCGCCTGCAAAGCGTGCATACACAGGTCCCCACCCGGCTTGCCCGACATGCTCTTATCATCACCCGGTGGGTCTCGCCTGTCGTTTCTGTGCTCACTGCAATATGTACGGTCACTTCACTGCTAACTGCCGTACTGGTCCTCGTCAAGCACCTGCTCAAGCCACTGCTCATCAAGCTCTACTCCCAGCCCCACAAGGCCAACAAGCGGTGTCGCAACCTCCGATCCCTTATCTGTCCCGGGAGCGGGCGGACGCGATCTCAGAGTTTCGGTGGTATCAGTTATTTAATCTTGCAGCGGAATTTACATCAGTACCGTAGTTAGGAAATGTTTAACAGAGTAAAACCACCTCATTTAATATTGATAATCACATGGGTAAAACCCAAGTTTCTTATTACAATACAATTTATAGGGATAAACCCTATTTTATTGAATTTAAAACATCGTTTATTAGGTAACTTTTATAGCCACATTTTCCCCAAGCCTTCAGTGCTCTCCAACTGGCTTTTTACTAATTGGCTGTCACATAGGGTTACCTGAAACACGTTTAAAAAAAAAACATTTGTCAGTGGGAAATACTGGTGAGTGAATCCCAGTTTAATCAGGAAATAATTTATTAATTAAAACAGTATTGAGAGCGATCACATTGTTTATTTCTACACAATTACTCCATTAGTACTGTCAACCCTGACTTGTGGGTCATATTACCCATTGGCTAACTCATTGTCCAATGGTAACGTATTGTCATCCCGACTTACTACTCACAGTGTAGTAAATTTTGTATACAAAACCCCAACATATCGGCAGTAATTGAAGAACTACAGACTCAATCACCGCTTAATCATATTGTAAAACATTTAAGATTTTGTAAAATATTACGAAAAGGTTAACAAAAAGAGGATAAACTCACATTGCTATCTTAGACTTCGCGTAAGGGTTTCCTGGATATAATCTATAATTTATACAAATGTACATTGGTTAGTATCATAACCCTTTGGAAATATTAATGATACCCTCCTCGAGACGGCATTCCAACAACTACGTCGGGCAGAACCACGACAGTTGTTACGGAACCCTAAATCAATCAGGCAGCGTATCTATTACGAAACTGGGGTTATAATACTTACAACGGAGCAGAGCCTCGCTAATTAGGGGTATAATACCCGACTATAATGCTTATATCTTCAGAAATTTGTTTAGAAAGAAAGATGTGAGCGACGAAAAGTGAAGCCCGATGGCCTGTTTATATAGTTGCAAAACCTGACCCTCACGTGGCCCGCGTAAAGGTAAGCTAAGGCTTATGCAGCCCGCGTCAAAGCTGGGTCAACGCGTAGCTTAGCTGATTCGATGTGTAGGTCCGCCACGATGTCGACACGTGTCGGCCTAGGATGTCTCTGCGTTTGATGATCTTTGGCGGCCCGCGTAAGAGTTAAGGTGAGCTTACGCGGCCCGCCTGAACTAAAGAAATCAGTGAAGTCCGGTCTACACCCTCATACCGCCCGCGTAAAGTTTGGGTGGGATCCTACGCGGCCCGCCTCAACTTATAATTTTATTGTTTTTAATTTATTTTAAATACTATAACATAATTTGGACTCGGTTTTCATATACGGGGTATATTTAAAGACATATAAGGGTATTTTAAAATATACTAGAGTGTCGGAAATATTATAAGAGTATTGGTTTTACTGAGGGTTGTTACATCCTCCCCACCTTATTTTAGAGCTCGTCCTCGAGATCTACTGGAACAAGTGCGGATATTTCCTTTGCATTTCTGATTCAAGCTCCCATGTGTATTCAGGTCCTCTTTTGGAGTCCCACTTTACTTTGACCAGAACTAATCTCTTATGTTTGAGATTCTTGACTTTTCTGTCTTCAATTTGTAGAGGCCTTTCTACAAACTTGAGTTGTTCATTTACCTCTATATCTTTAAGAGGTATTATTAGGGATTCATCAGCTAAACACTTTTTGAGATTAGATACATGAAACACATCATGTATACCTGCCATTTCCTCTGGCAGTTGTAGCTGATAGGCTACAGGTCATATTCTTTTAATAATCTCAAAAGGTCCAATATACCTGGGACTTAGCTTTCCTCTTTTGATGAATCTTACCACTCCTTTCCAAGGAGAGACTTTCAATAATACTTTTTCTCCTACTTGAAACTCCAATGGTTTGCGTCGGTTATCAGCATAGCTCTTCTGTCGATCACGTGCTGTTTTCAGTCGTTCCTTGACTTGAATAATCTTGTCGGTTGTTTCCTGTACTATCTCAGGTCCAGATAGTTGCTTTTCCCCAATTTCTGCCCAACAGACTGGGGTTCGGCACTTTCGTCCATAAAGTGCTTCGAATGGTGCAGCATTGATACTTGTGTGATAGCTATTATTATAAGAAAATTCTATTAAAGGTAAGTGATCGTCCCAATTACCTCCGAAATCAATTACACAAGCTCTAAGCATATCTTCCATTGTTTGAATTGTTCTTTCGCTTTGTCCGTCCGTTTGAGGATGATAAGCTGTGCTCAATTTTAACTTGGTTCCCATTGCCTTTTGGAAACTTGACCAAAAATGAGAGGTAAATCGACTATCCCTATCAGAAACAATTGATAACGGTATTCCATGTAAAGAAACGATTTCATTTACATACAATTTAGCTAATTGTTCCATACTGAAAGTTTCTTTCATTGGTAGGAAATGGGCTGACTTGGTTATTCTATCTATAATCACCCAGATTGTATCATTACCTTTCTTTGTTTTGGGCAATTTAGTAACAAAATCCATTGTTATTAATTCCCATTTTCACACTGGCATTTCTAATTGCTGTAACAAACCTGAGGGTTTCTGATGTTCGGCTTTGACTTGTGAACAGGTTAAACATTTAGAAACATAGGCTGCTATGTCCTTTTTCATTCCTATCCACCAGAAATTTTTCCTTAAATCCTGGTACATTTTATCACTTCCTGGATGCATCGTGTATTTAGATTTATGGGCTTCTTCTAAAATACGATAACGTAGGTTTCCTAATTTAGGTATCCACATTCTCTTTTTATGGAATCTCCAAATTCCATCTGTTCCTTGTTCTAATTCTTTTAACATACCTTTTAGCTTTTCAGTATCTTCCTTGATTACTGATTCTTGTGCTTATCTTATTTGATCATTTAAATCTATTTGCAGATTTAATTTAAGAGAACGTACCCTTTTTGGTTTTTCATGATACTTTCGGCTTAAAGCATCTGCCACTACATTTGCTTTTCCTTCATGATACTGGATATCACAATCATAATCACTAAGAAATTCCATCCAACGTCTTTGTCTCATATTCAATTCCATTTGCCTGAAGACATATCTTAAACTCTTGTGATCAGTGAATATGGTAAACTTACTACCATAAAGGTAATCTCTCCAAATCTTAAGGGCAAAAATTATAGCTCCTAGTTCTAAATCATGGGTTGAATAATTTTCTTCATGATTCTTAAGTTGTCTGGATGCATAGGCTATAACCTTCTGACGTTGCATTAATACACATCCATAACCTAACTTAGAAGCATCACAATAGACTACAAAGTCTTCAGTTCCTTCTGGTAACGCTAGTATGGGTGTATGGGTTAATCTTTGCTTAAGGATTCTAAATGCTTCTTCTTGTTTTAATCCCTATTCAAATTTAACGGATTTACAGGTTAGCTTAGTTAAAGGAATGGCTATCCTAGAAAAATCTTGAATAAATCTTCTATAATAACCGGCCAATCCTAAGAAACTTCTAACCTCAGTTGGTGACTCAGGGGTTTTCCATTTAGTAATCGCTTCAATCTTTGTTGGATCTACATGAATTCCTTCATGATTGACGAAATGTCCGAGAAATTGGACCTGTTCTAACCAAAACTCGTACTTAGAAAATTTTGCGTAGAGCTTTTCTTTTCTTAATAAACTTAAAAGTGCATGCAAATGCTTTGTATGATCTTCTTTACTCTTAGAGTAAATGAGAATATCATCTATGAAAACAATTATGAATATATCCAAATATGGCTTACATATTCGGTTCATCATGTCCATAAATGCAGCTGGGGCATTGGTTAAACCAAATGGCATGACAGTAAATTCATAATGACCATACCTTGTTCTGAAGGCGGTTTTAGGAATGTCCTCTTCCTGTACCTTTAATTGATGATATCCTGACCTTAAATCGATTTTAGAGAAAAATCGAGCTCCTTGCAGTTGATCAAACAGATCATCGATTCTCAGTAATGGGTACCGATTCTTAATCGTGACCTTGTTTAATTCACGGTAGTCAATGCACATACGCATTGATCCGTCCTTCTTTTTAACAAACAGTATCGGCACTCCCCATGGCGACGAACTCGGTTGTATAAATCCCTTCTCTAACAATTCGTCTAATTGTTTCTTCAATTCTTGCATTTCTGCAGGTGCCAAACGATAAGGTGCTTTGGCAATTGGTTCTGTTCCTGGTAGCAGGTGAATTCTGAATTCAACTTTTCTGTCTGGAGGTAGTCCTGGTAAATCTTCTGGAAAGATATCTGAAAACTGAGACACTACTGGAATGTCTTTTAGTTCTTTTCCTTTAGTGTTAGTGATTATGGAAATCATATACACTATGGAACCTTTTCTTATATAGCTTGCAGTTTTCATTACAGAAATGAATTTTGTAGTTCTAGATGGTTTATCTCCTTTAATTATGACCGTTTTACCTTTTGGTGATTTTACTTGAATTGACTTTTGATCACATAAAATACTGACTTTATTGGCTATTAACCAATCCATTCCTAAAACAACATCAAATCCTGTCAGATTCATGGGATACAAGTTTGCCACAATTTTTTTGATTTAAAATTTCTATTCTTGCTCCCTGCAAGATTTCAGAAATCCTAACAGTTTCTCCATTAGCGGTCTCTACTAGACATTCTTGTGGTAGTTTAGTTAATGACTGATTTAGAAATTTGCAAAATGATGTATTAATAAAACTTTGGTTTGCACCAGAGTCAAATAATACTTTAGCAAAAATACCATTAACTAAAAACGTACCAGCTATGACATCTGGAATCATCTTGGCTTCATCTGCAGTCAGAACAAATGTTCTAGCATTTTTAGTATTCTTGTTGTTTGCAGCTGGGGTTAGTTTTGGACAGTTTGGCCTGATATGACCTTTTTCCCCGCAATTGTAGCATAACCCATTACTGGATTTCTTCCTGCAATTTTCTTCCTTGTGCCCTGGCATCTTGCAATAATTGCAAAGAGTGGAGCATTTTCCCGAATGCTTTTTCTTGCAGACTTTGCAGAAAGGTGCAGAGGTAGAACCCATATTCCTACGGTTAAAATTCCCAGAGCGGAATTCTTGGGTAAGCCTTTGGGTTAGGTTTTTCCTCTGGTCTTCTTCTCTAGTACGGACTAGTTCATCTGTCAAGGTATTGGCTAGTACTACAGTCTCTTCTATGGTTTGAGGTCTAGCTGCCTTGACTACATGTCTTATCTCTCCAATTAATCCCCAAATATAACGGGAAATCAACACTGGTTCTGGTGAAGCAAGGGTTGGCACTATTCTAGCATATTCAAAGAATATTTTAGTGTATCCCTTACTATCCACACCAGTCATCCTAGGATTTAGGAATTTATTTGCTATTTGTTCTTTTTCATTGGGTGGGCATAATTTCCTTTCTACTATGTTCTTAAATTCTTCCCATTCCATATTGTAAGTTCTATCACTTCCTCTTGATTGGAGGATAGTGTTCCACCATTCTAGTGCTGAATTCTTAAACAGATTAGAAGCAAACAATATTTTATCTTCTTCAGCACACTTGCTTATTCTTAAGACTGCCTCAGTCTTCTCTATCCAGCGTAGAGCTGTAATGGCTCCTTCGTTGCCCGAGAATTCCATTGGTTTACAAGACCAGAATTCTTTATAAGAACAACCATAAGGCATGATTCTTCTTCTTTTGGGAATGGGCACTTTAAGTACAGGTCCATTGTTCACGCTGTTTTCTGGTTCGATTGGTCGCTTACTGCTATGTTTACTTTTATTATTCGCTTCTTGAATAGTTTGAATAATAAATGGCATGGCATCTATGATTCCTTGTGCCACTATGTGTTGAACGGCACTATTATCCATCTGGTTTCCATTGTTATTGATGCTCGGATTCTCATTAACCACGTTAATGTTACTCTGGTTATCATTATTCAGATTTCCTTGATTTCCGTCATCGGCCATCTGATTTTAAACATTTACCCCATATTAATATCACAAGATAATAGGTAATATCGCAATTCACATAACACGCATCTAGCCAAAAACGTCGATCATTGCGACTTGTACTCTATTTTCATATACTATGCGTCTATTACACACTAGCACTGAAATAAAGATTACAATACCAATAGAAATTTTTTTTCACTAATAGTACTATGCATCCGTACACACATAATTTTATTATTATTATTATTACTATTACCGTTTCTACCATCACATTCACGGGTATGGATTCATCCAAAAATCCATATTGCGCTCATCGTATTTCCATACGAGACGCTCTCCCACCTGACGCATTCTCTCACTGCTTTCTAAAATCTTTTCTCCAAAAGTCCTAAGTTCTTGCATGTTTTCTGCACTCATTGGGGGTGCAGGTTCTAGGACTGGGTTCGGAATCTGGGGTGCTGGTTCCTGATATGGGGCTGAAAGTGCCTGAAATTGGTAAGGATCTTCTAAGATTTCCCTGATGTATTTATTGTGGTAATAGGGATCTAATGGGTCCATACCTGGGTAGGCTCCTATGGTTGTATCTTCCTGAATAGGGTAACGATGCACAAAATCCCTATTGTCGTCCCACCAGGGGTCGTAATTTGGATCTAGGGGGTTTGGTGCAGGTACCCTAGGGATTTCTTCTGGGTTAAAGTCATGCATCTCCACTTGGTTTTCAGGGTTTTCTATCTCCATGGGTTGTTCTGGGTTTTATGGTTGTGGGGCTACTAGTTGTTCCAGACTCGGGTCAGCAGCAGTTGTAGCTAGGATATGGAAATTAGCTAGGCTTCTATTAAGCATATCCTGTGTATGGGCATCTGTCTTTCGCTTAGCAGCTGCTAAAACTCTTTGCTGTTGCAATTTTCGCATTCTTTTCCTACGGGCAAAGGCTTCCTTACTGAACCATCCTCGTTTCTTATGAGGGAATGGCTCTTCTGACTGAGCTTCAAAAGCAAACACTCCTTCTTCCTGATCAGCAGAATACCTAGAAAGGGCAGGCTGTGATGAGGTACCTTCACTTCTAGGGGAATCAGACAACTGACGATTCATGTCTAAGGGTCCTTGATCACTCATACTGTAAACTAACAGATAGTCAAATAACACATAACAAATAAATGCAGTTATGCATATCTTTCCATTATTTCCTAACATAAAATTTAAAATATAAGTGTCAGCAGAACACTTCTTTGGCTCAGACCAGTGGCTAGGCTCTGATACCACCTTCTGTCGCAACCCCCGATCCCTTATCTGTCCCGGGAACGGGCGGACGCGATCACAGAGTTTCGGTGGTATCAGTTATTTAATCTTGCAGCGGAATTTACATCAGGACCATAGTTAGGAAATGTTTATCAGAGTAAAACCACCTCATTTAATATTGATAATCACATGGGTAAAACCCAAGTTTCTTATTACAATACAATTTATAGGGATAAACCCTATTTTATTGAATTTAAAACATCGTTTATTAGGTAACTTTTATAGCCACATTTTCCCCAAGCCTTCAGTGCTCTCCAGCTGGCTTTTTACTAATTGGCTGTCACATAGGGTTACCTGAAACGCGTTTAAAAAAAACATTTGTCAGTGGGAAATACTGGTGAGTGAATCCCAGTTTAATCAGGAAATAATTTATTAATTAAAACAGTATTGAGAGCGATCACATTGTTTATTTCTACACAATTACTCCATTAGTACTGTCAACCCTAACTTGTGGGTCATATTACCAATTGGCTAACTCATTGTCCAATGGTAACGTATTGTCATCCCGACTTACTACTCACAGTGTAGTAAATTTTGTATACAAAACCCCAACATACCGGCGGTAATTGAAGAACTACAAAGACCCAATCACCGCTTAATCATATTGTAAAACATTTAAGATTTTGTAAAATATTACAAAAAGGTTCACAAAAAGAGGATAAACTCACATTGCTATCTTAGACTTCGCGTAAGGGTTTCCTGGATATAATCTATAATTTATACAAATGTACATTGGTTAGTATCATAACCCTTTGGAAATATTAATGATACCCTCCTCGAGACGACATTCCAACAACTACGTCGGGCAGAATCACGACAGTTGTTACGGAACCCTAAATCAATCGGGCAGCGTATCTATTACGAAACTGGGGTTATAATACTTACAACGGAGCAGAGCCTCGCTAATTAGGGGTATAATACCCGACTATAATGCTTATATCTTCAGAAATTCGTTTAGAAAGAAAGATGTGAGCGACGGAAAGTGAAGCCCGATGGCCTGTTTATATAGTTGCAAAACCTGACCCTCACGGAAAGTGAGCGACGGAAAGTGAAGTCTGGTCTACACATTCATACCGCCCGCGTAAAGTTGGGGTGGGATCCTACGCGGCCCGCTTCAACTTATAATTTTATTGTTTTTAATTTATTTTAAATACTATAACATAATTTGGACTCGGTTTTCATATACGAGGTATATTTAAAGACATATAAGGGTATTTTAAAATATACTAGAGTGTCGGAAATATTATAAGAGTGTTGGTTTTACTGAGGGTTGTTACAAGCGGCTCAGGCACCCGCGGTCAACGCCTGAGTCTGCTTCGCATGTGGTGATCCCAACCACTTTGCGAACATGTGCCCGAACAGGGTTGTGAAACAAGAGCCTCAGCAACACCACCAGCAGCAGCAACAAGCCGCACGTGCCAGGACTTTCAACATCAATGTGCGCCAAGCCCAGGCTGACAACAATGTGGTCAATGATACGTTCCTTGTGAATGGTATTTATGCTTCATGTTTGTTTGATACTGGAGCCGATAATTGCTTTGTGTCGTTCGAATTCGAGAAGCTCCTTAGTCGTAAGCGCTCCCATCTCCCCTCGACGTTCGATGTTGAAGTCGACATCGGAAGAACTGTCGCCGTTAATTCTGTTCTTCGTGATTGTACTCTGGAGCTTAACAATCACATCTTCCCAATCGACCTTATTCCGATGCAACTCGGAAGTTTTGACGTCATAGTAGGCATGGACTTTCTTCGCGAAAACCATGCTGAAGTTGTGTGTTTCGATAAGATGATTCGATTCTCGCTCGCGAATGGTGATTTATTGTGCGTTTATGGCGAAACTGCTTCGAAAGGTCTCAAGCTCATGTCGTGTGTCCCAGCTAGCAGGTATCTCCGCAAGGAATACAGAGCTTTCTTGGCTAACATTGTAGTAGCGGAGAAGGAAAAGAAAGGAAGACCTGGTGTAAACGATGTCCCAGTGGTACGAGAATTTCCTAACGTTTTTCCGGAGGATCTTCCCGGACTACCGCCAAGTCGTGATATCGACTTTCATATTGACCTCATTCCTGGAGCCAACCCTGTTGCCAAAGCTCCTTACCAACTCGCACCGTCTGAAATGCGCGAACTCTCAAACCAACTCCAGAAATTACTTGAAAAAGGCTTCATTCGCCCGAACACCTCTCCTTGGGGCGCGCCAGTCCTTTTCGTCAAAAAGAAGGATGGGTCGTTCCGGATGTGCATCGACTATCGGGAACTGAATAAGTTGACTATCAAGAACCGTTATCCCCTGCCTCGCATTGATGATTTGTTTGATCAGCTACAAGGTGCTACATGTTTCTTGAAGATCGATCTACGCTCAGGCTATCACCAACTACGCATTCAGGAGGAGGATATACCCAAAACCGCTTTTCACACTCGTTACAGCCACTACGAATTCGTTGTTATTCCTTTTGGTTTAACCAACGCACCCGCGGTTTTCATGGATCTGATGAATCGCGTGTGTAAGCCATATCTCGACCGTTTCGTCATCGTGTTCATCGACGATGTCTTGATCTATTCCAAGTGAAAAGCCGAACACGCGCAACATCTACGTTTGGTTCTCGAGCTACTCCAGGGGAATCGACTCTATGCCAAGTTCTCCAAGTGTGAATTTTTGCTGGAAGAGGTTCAGTTTCTGGGTCACATTGTCAATAGTCAAGGTCTTCACATTGATCCCGCGAAGATTGAAGCAGTCAAGAGTTGGATTACACCCAAGAACCCTTCTGAAGTCCGTTCTTTCCTCGGATTGGCGGGCTATTATCGACGTTTTATCAAAGGATTCTCAAAGACCGCTGTACCGCTTACCGCTCTTACGCATAAAGACAAGCCTTTTGTTTGGGGAACCGAACAAGAGTCTGCTTTCCAAACCCTCAAGCACATGCTTTGTAATGCTCCTGTTCTCACTCTACCCGACGGAAACAACGACTTCATTGTCTATTGTGATGCTTCCAACCTCGGTCTTGGTTGTGTTCTTATGCAGCGGGACAAGGTTATAGCTTACGCATCTCGTCAGCTCAAAATCCACGAGAAGAACTATACAACCCATGATCTCGAGCTAGGCACGGTTGTTTTTGCGTTAAAGATTTGGCGACACTACCTATATGGTACCAAGTGTACGATCTTCACCGATCATAGGAGCCTACAACATATCTTTGATCAGAAAGAACTTAATATGCGTCAACGCCGATGGGTGGAACTTCTCAACTATTACGACTGTGAGATTCGTTATCACCCAGGCAAGGCGAATGTCGTTGCTGACACCTCTCAGCAGACGGAGTTATTTGCTCAGCATTCGTAATGTCCAAGCCCAATATGATCTCGAAACTCTCATCCGCGAAGCCCAACATGCTTGTTTTAATGAACGCACCCTGAAGAAGGAACGAATCTATCACGATGGAGCTCATCTTGTGAATAAGCCAAATGGGATATTCCATTATCTAGACCGGATTTGGATCCCTAAACGGACCGAATTGCAAAAGATTTTAATGGACGAAGCCCACAAATCCCGGTATTCTATTCATCTCGGTGCCGATAAAATGTATCAGGACCTGCGCTACAAGTACTGGTGGCCGGGCATGAAAAGGGATATTGGCCTCTACGTTGGGAAGTGCCTGACTTGTGCAAAGGTCAAGGCTGAACACCAAAGACCCTCTGCCTTACTCGAGCAACCACCGATCCCTATATGGAAGTGGGAGAGTATAGCTATGGACTTCATAACAAAGCTTCCACACACGTCATCAGGTCACGACAGCATCTGGGTTATTGTTGATCGTTTGACCAAATCTGCTCACTTTTTGCCAATACGGGAAGACTACAAGGTAGAACGATTAGCCCGAATCTACACCAATGAGATCATTTGTCGACATGGGATGCCTCGCGACATCATCTCTGAATGTGATGCTCTATTTACCTCGCGACTGTGGGAAACGTTTCAAGCGGCTCTCGGTACTGCGCTCAGCCTAAGTACCGCATTCCATCCTCAAACCGACGGTCAGACTAAAAGGACGATTCGTACTCTTGAAGACATGCTCCGTTCGTGTGTCTTAGATTTCGGTGGTAATTGGGATACTTACCTGCCATTGGTCGAATTTTCGTACAACAACAGTTATCATTCCAGCATTCAAATGGCACCATTCGAGGCCTTATACGGAAGAAGATGTCGATCGCCTATTGTGTGGCACGAGATCGGTCACTCGCAATTAACCGGTCCTGAGCTATTGCAAGAAACGACTGACAAAGACCTCCAAATTCGAGACAACTTGTTGAAAGCTCGAAGTCGACAGAAAAGTTACGCCGATAGACGATGCAAGTCCCTTGAATTTGACGTTGGCGACTATGTACTCCTAAAGGTATCACCTTGGAAGGGTGTGGTCAGATTCGGCAGGAAAGGCAAACTAGCGCCTCGATATGTTGCACCTTTTAAGATTCTGGAAAGGATCGAAAAAGTCGCCTACAGACTCGAACTACCGGAGGAACTTAGTAATGTCCACCTGAGTTTCCATGTGTCAAACCTCCGAAAGTGTCTGGCTGAGCATGATTTAATTATACCTCTCAATGACCTCCAAGTAAACGAAACACTACACTTCGTGGAGAAGCCTGTCGAGTATCTATTAATTGTATTATGTGGAGTATCTATTAATAATCGCATGGTAATTTCTATTTATCGCTATCGCAATCGCACTCGCAACTCGAATTTCACATTTTGGTTAATGTTATATGTGTGTGTGTGCCTTATGTGTTACTTGTGCATGTCTACTTATGTTATGTGTGGTAATCAATCGAAACGCAATCGAACTCAATCGCAATCGAATCGCAAATGCTAAACGAACACGAAGTAAGGATGTTTGTATGTTGATATAGTAGTTGGGATTAAAAGTAATTTGACTAGGAAACTCTACCGCATCGAAACGCTCGCAATCAAAATCGAAACAGCGAAACTCATCGCACTGAACGCTCGAACAAGGTGACTGATCGACCAGGCGACCAGTCGATCGGCCAGCCGATTGACCGAGCAGCCGCTCGATCAGACAGCTGTCCGATCGGACTGCTTAACCGATCGACCAGCCCCTCTCCACTCCTTTCCACTTTGGGTAACCCTATAAATACCCCTTGTCACTTTCAAACTTTCTACTTTTGGCAACTAACGTCCGACCAGCTCGTTTTCCTCACTTTTCTTCAGATTTCTCGCGATTCCGGTAAGATCTCGTTCTAAATCTTGTACTTCCTTAATCTACACGCACTCCTACACCTTTCTATCTTTTGAATCTTAACTTTTAACCTTGAAATCATCAAGATTTAAGGTGTTCTAGGATGACGTCATCATGTGTTCTTGAAGAACTTCATGTTTTGGCCTCAATCCACCAAGAACAACTTAGATCTAACAGATTTCCACATAAACAAGCAAAGATCTTTCATAGATCTAAACATATTCACGATAAAAAGGATTGAAAGATGGTTTTTCCAACTTTCTTTCAACTCTTTTACACTCAATGTACTCAAAACCGATGGAATCGGAGCTTGTGCCGGCTTACTACTCATTATTGTGGTTGTGTTGGTTCAAGATCCATATTCCATCCATGAGACTATCGATTCCGGGAATAACCAAGAACAATCGTCCTGAACCGGTGGGCTGACCGAACTTGGGTGGTTCCTGTTCGATCGGGTCACTAGAACTTAGGATGGAGTTCTGTTGGTTAGCACGATATCAACACATCTCGATAAAACGACAAACTATAAAAAAAACCAAGTGTGAGACGAACAGGTCGACCAGGACGGAGTGCCGTCCGATCGAACTGCTTTTTCAACACGGGGCCGTGCCCGGACAACACGGGGCCGTGTCCAGGCGCCCAGTAACACAAATTTTCGCTTTTTCACACCTTTTACACATTCAATCAACCTAAAAACTTATTTTTGGGACACATTGAGGACAATGTGTAATTTAAGTGTGGGGGGGATGCTAAAACCTTGAATCTTGCAAGTCCTAAATACAAGCCTTACACAAAACTCTATTGGAACTGCTAATCACCCCAAATTTTTTTCAAAAATTTTCATTTTTTTTTACTTGTCTAGGTTTAATTTGGGAATTTCAAAATTCTAAAAAGGTTATATTTTTACAAATTTACAACCAATAGCGTCGTGATAAAAAGAACCAACATAAGAAAATTATGAAAAGGCATGACAAGCTTAGTTAAAATTTAATTATATATATACTTGATCACATAAAAACCCATTCCCACAAAAGTGAGTTTTGAGCCTATATTGAGCATACAAATACATATCTTTAAATTAAATGCTCATTTTTCGTTTCTTGTGTGAATACCGCTTGGTTCTTACAACTCTAGAACTTGCCACGACGATACATTCCCGGTCCTTACCAACTTAAACCCGAGTAAGTAAATGATAGAGACATTAGGACTAACCCTTTTTATTTCTACACCATTATTTTTTTTACCACCCACCCAAAATCCCCCTAGTTAACCCCTTTGAGCCTAAACCTTTTCATTTCTTAACCCAAACCAAACACCCTTTCACCCACCAAAACCTTTTTATTTTTAACCCTTTGTTTTAGTAACAAGCTCGGTTTTTCGTATGACTTTCAAAAAAAAAATGTTGATGATGAAGCAAAAGAAATAAACAAGCAAGTTCATCAAAAATAACTTTGTTTGAATTATGGCTTCATCAAAATAAAAAGTTGAAAAAATAGAGAAAGTCTTACGAAAACCGACGCTTGTTGCGCTTTTCGCCCTTTCACTAACCACTAACCCAACCACCTACCTTTAACACAAGCCTAACCCTTCACCCAAAAAGTCCTCTTGATATTTACAAAGGTATATAGTTAAAAAGGAGAAGGATTGATTGCTTGGTAAGCCTATGGTAGGAGTAAGTTCCATACCGCTCTCGAGTGATTCACTAAAATACATCTTCGGCCGAGTGTTGAGTGATCCCCCGTGAGGTATGTGAACTTGTATATAAATGGAATTTTAAAGAGGCATGTTATGCCCTAATAAGTAATTTATCTTATGAAAAGTTTTAAATAAATCATGACGAATAGGATTGTAAATAAATAAAAATAAAACGTAATAAAGAATCTTGGAAATCCCGACACTCTATGACAAGCCCAAAAACCTTCTCTTCTACCCATTCCATTTGGGAGTGTAAAGCCACATTATAAAGAGTTTTGCTTGAGGACAAGCAGAGATTAAAGTGTGGGGGTATTTGATGTGTGCAAAATGCAACATATAAATTACATCAATTGTGGCATAAAACTAACCCTTTTTTAGTACTAATGTTGGAAAAAGTGTGTTTTTGTCTTCCTTTTGTATTTTAAGGAATAAATGAGCTCAAATTAACAAAAGAAGCAAAAAGGCAGCTAAATCTAACATAAATACAAGAAAAGGAACAAACGTGGCATGCCCGACCTCCCCGAAAGCATCTTCCCAAGCAAAACAAGAAGACAGAAGACTGAACACGCCCCGTGCTCAGTGAGCACAGGGGTGTGCCCAAGTGTCAGCAGAAAAGACAAAGTTGTAGAAGCTTCCATCGCCCACCACGGGGCCGTGCTCAGCGGACACGGAGCCGTGGTCAACTATAAGATTCGCAGAATCCAGGCAAATCTTGATAGTACAGATATGCTTCTGCACACGGGGTCGTGCCCAGCGGACACGGGGCCGTGGTCAACTAATACAGACAAAAGCAATTAATGAAGACATATAAGAGGATGGACACGGGGTTGTGCCCAATGGACACGGGGCCGTGCCCGAGCTTTTGTTCAGCCTATAAATAGGAGTGCTTGGCTCAAGCTCAAACCATCCCTTGGCACACCACCTCTCTCACACTTCACCCACCACCCACCACCACCATAACACCATCATCCATTGTCCATCATAGAGTGTGTGAGTCGTCTCGGGATCCAAGATTGATCGTAAGAGTTCTTGACAATCAAGGCCATGTTTGCCTAAGTCTCTTACATCACTTGGTGAAGACAAACTGTCTAGTGTAATACTTTTTATTTTTAATATTTTCGCACTTTTTAATTGGTTATGTATTAATGACTTTAATAACTAGTTTCTTATGTTGAAGGTGATTCTTCCTTATCGTTTGTCCGTGGTGTCTTGGCATTATTTTACTGTCTATATAAAATAAAATATTTTCACCATTCATATCTCCACGGTCTATATGGAGGTATGTTGGCTACCTGGTCGGGGGTTAAGGGAACGGTTTGGTAAGAGTCTTGCCATTGTTCAGTGTATAGATCCTGCAAAGGACCTGGGTCAAATTTAGTAGGACCTCCTTCGATACTTAACGGTATTGGATGGCGGGGGTCCAAACTCTTTGATCCCCTCATAAGTTAAACTACTATTAAAACTTTAACCCGACTACTTAGGACTGTATCCCTGCTGACTCAGACTACTTAGCCGAGGGTAACGTCGCCTTCAAAAGAGGGGCCTACCACAATATGCATTAATAACTTAATTAATTATCTTTCAATAATCCAACCCCTTAGAATTGTATCCCTGCTGACTCAAACTACTGGGTTGAGGGTAACGTCACCTCCAAAAGAGGGGCCTACTACAATAACTAAGATAATCTCTTAATAAAGTGCAAAAGTGCGGAAATAATCAAAGGTTACACTAAACACGAGTCAGAACCAAGTGATTCATCTTGTCTATCTGTTTTCTTTTATTTTTATTTTTCAGCATTTTAGTTAGTTTTTATTTTCTTAGTTTAAAACATTTTTCTAAACTTTTGATTTGATTAGACGTTGAGGATAAACCGGTACTAAAAGCTCTTGTGTCCTTGGACGACCTCGGTATCTTACCAACACTATACTACGCTCACGATGGGTGCACTTGCCCATATGTGTGTTTAGTGTTAGTAAAATATCGTGTTTTATAAATTTAAAACTTGGCTAAAAATAAGTGTTAAAGGGGCTTAAAATATACAACTAATATATATAACACTTCACACGCATCAAGTTTTTGGCGCCGTTGCCGGGGACACAAGGATTTTAAGAAAGTTAGGAATCAACGGCCTAATCGTTTTTTCTTATTTTTCTATTTTTTTCTAGATTTTTCTTAGTTTTTCAGCTTCTGCAGAGCTCAGCACGGGCCGTGCCTGGTTGGACACGGGCCGTGCCCAGCATTGTTACTGGCAGTTTTTATTTTCTGAGTTACAGAGAGCTGAGCACGGGGCCGTGTCGGTGCAACACGGGGCCATGTCCAACTCCCCAGTAACAGGGATCCGGAAAACAATCACTGTATCTCCGACCACGGGCCGTGTTCACTGAACACGGGGCCGTGGTGAACCTTCTGACCAACGTTCTTTTCTGTTTTTATTGCAGGACTTGGAACCCAGACGCCACATTTGAATTTCCTACGTAGTGCATAAGCTCCAGTTCTAGTAGAGACATAAAAGAACCTCAAGAAGAACCCGAACGCTTTCTCAGAAAAAGGCTTAAAGCTAAAAACCAAGAGAAAGTTTCGGGGGACCCACCTCCAATGGCGGACCAACGTACCCTCATGGATTACCTACGGCCCACTGTAGGTAATCTCGGCGCCGCTATCAATGCAGCGAATGCCGAAGCCAATAACTTCGAACTTCGACCACATTTGATACAAATGCTTCAAAACTCCGCAAACTTTCATGGGCTTGCGGACGAGGATCCCCATCTACGTATTACTAATTTCTTAGAAATATGTGATACCTTTCGGATCAATGGAGCATCAAACGACGCCATCCACCTTCGAATGTTTCCATTTTCACTAAAAGACCGAGCTAAGGCTTGGCTTAACACCCTCCTAGTTGGCTCGGTAAACACTTGGGATGAACTGGCCCAAAAGTTTCTATATAAGTATTTCCCTCCTGCTAAAATGCCTAAATTAATGACTGAAATTAATACATATTCTCAAGAGGATGGGGAATTGTTGGATCTGAGTTTGTTTCTGATTGTATTTTACGTTTAAGATTAAGATGGAAATGAAAGAGTTGTGCAGCGGAATTAATATGAAAACAAACTTTGCATACAATCAAACGAGAGTATTGCTTTGATCAAGACATTTTCAACAAGGAACCGAATGATTGAATTAACTTTCAACAACGATTACAAGTAATGCTTGAATACAAACTCCCCCTCAGCCAGAGCTCAGCGTTTGTTCGTGCAAAGAAGATGGTATTGCAAGAGCTAATAGAACAGTACAAAGTACTGAACTATTTATAGGCACTAGCAAACCACTGAGCATCTTAGCTGACATCACCATGAAAGTGACATCTAACCTCCTAACAAACTCTAACCTCTGATCTATACAAACACTGATGTACTAACTACTGCTATTACATTTCATTACATAAAAGACACTTAAACAGCTGCTGCATCCTTCCACTGCTGTGAACCCAGCAGTGCTTGTCCGGATCAGCAGTACTAGACTCAAGGCAGTAGATTGAATCAGCAGATCTTTGGTCTTCCATCAGTCTTTGACATTGGGCAGTAGATGCAAGGCAGCAGTTGTAGGTCAGCACTTAGTAAGATCAGCAGATAGGAGGTCAGAAGATATGAAACCACTTTCAAGGGGAGAGATTTGTATGTAAACATCTGCTTATTCTGGATCCACTGCTCTGATCCAGTTTTGGCTTTAATTATCTGTTCCTCTGATAGGGTTCAATCCCAACAATCTCCCCCTGGAACAGATAATGCCAAAACTCTTCATTATTGTGGAAATCTTTATTGCCTCATCAACAGTTCCCTTATCTGACCTTTAAATTGTAGTTCAAAGTCTAGGGCATCTGTGTCTTCATCATCCCTGCCAAGTGGAAGATTAAGGAGATCCTGCAAATCTTCAAGACTCAGGCCAAGAGCTTGTTCCCTTGATATTTTCTCCACTTCTCCACCAGACCTGAGCAAAGTCAATACGCAGGTCTGTTTGTCAGTTTCCCACTTTTGTATTTTTGAGCCTGGTGGGTTTCTTGGGAGATGTTTATTTGCAGAAGTATTTGGTGAGGCTGGCCTATTCATAACTGGCTGAGCAGCACTTGCAGATTGTTCCAATTCAAGATCTTCTTTTATCATTACTTTCGTGCCTGCTTTTACAATAGCATCTCCAGCTAATAGATCTTGAATTGTTTCAGTACTCAACTGGTTTTTGCTCCTTCTTTTGTAGATGGCAGCACCAGCTGGAGCAGTGGTTCTTTTAGCTTGCAGCTTTGGTGGTCTTTTTGAGACCTCTGCTTTGGAGTAGTCAGGCTTTTGTGGAACTCTTGGATCTTTCTTTCTAAGTTCCTCTAAGCTTTTATAGGTTGCCCTGACTCTATCTTCTCCCCACTTTGACACTGAATTCTTTGACCCATAATCAGCTGCAATCAGCTCCTCTTTCATTCTCCTCAACTCTAACATCTTCTCAGCTTCAAATTGTTTAAACTTTTCAGGAGGAGTCTGCTTGACCTTATTTTTAATCATTCCTTGAATCCTGGCTGCTTCTTTTTCAAGCTCAGGAATGGTCCAGTTTTTGTACATGTGTTTCTCCCCCTTGTATTTCTTGTAGGTCATGATGTTCTCAATGTAGTCTTTTCTCAAGGACTCATCTGCCCTTTCTGAAATTTGCTGACATACATTTTTAGCAAATCGCTCCATAGCATTGACCTGTGAGAGTAAAAACTGATAGTTTTGTTGAAATTCTCTATCAGATTTTCCTTTTCTGTTTTTGATTGCAATATTGTTTGGCCTTGAGTTTCAAGTATTCTTCAATATTGTTAGGCCTGGGATATCCTGCAATTGATGGCAAACTCCTTTTGGCTGGGTCATCCTCATAATAAAAGGATTTTATTTCTTCCCTAACTGCAATGAGTTCTAGAGGAAATGAGACACCAGCAGGAGGTAGTGGTTTTAAAATTTGAGCTGAAGAGAGAGGTATGGGTTTTGGAATAGTGACAAGTGATAGGGATTTTGAAGATGTTGGTGGTGGTGAAAGTGAATCATCATCTGATATATAAATCCTTCTCCTTTTTGTTTTAGAAGAAGCAGATGATGTTTTGGGTGGATCAGTGGTGGTAGATTGTATGGCAGTGGTTTGTGATTGACTAACAGCTGTTGAAACAACTGGTGTTTCAACCACTGTTGTCATTACAACAGATGTTATAACATCTGTTGTCTTCTGCTTTTTGTCAGCAGGTGAAAGTGGTGGTGAAATTGTTTTTGATGGTGACAGTGGTGGTAAAATAGTGGTTATGGTGTGTGTTGAGGTGGTGTGTGTTGAAGTGGTGTGTGTTGAAGAGAGAACAGATGTTGAAACCACTGAGGTACCAGCAGTAGTTGATACAGCAGGAGTTACAACAGCTGTTTGGGTGGAGGTTTGATGCTGATGACTTTTGGATGGTGGTTTTGGAATATGCTTTGGAATTCTGGATGAGGTGGACTTAGGCTTCCTTTTTGTCTTAGGATTTTTAGTATCCTTTGAACCAGAACAACCCTGCTCATACAGTTCCATGAAAGCTCTTTTCTCCTCATTCCACCTTGAAATATGCTTTGCCATTCTATCTCTTTTTACACTTGCTACTCCTTCATCAAGTGCTTCTTGAGTAGCATCAACCTTTTTACTACCATCTGGCACAGGAATTTTTCTGGTCATAGCATCCTTTTCAGGTTCAATGTAGAGACCATCATCTATTCCTTTCTTCTTCCACTCCTGAATTTTCTCCCCCTTTTTGGCATTATCGTCTGGGAGTTGATCAATGAAAAGTACTGTTGGAGGAGCAGTGCCAGTGGTGTGCAGGATCTGAGTTTTGAGAACCTTGAGATCAGCCTGAGTGTTCTTGAACCTTGACTCCATTGCATTTCTCAGCTGTTGGACATGTTTTTCATGTTGCTGATCTGCTAATTGTGCTTGTTGATGGAGAAAAGGTTGAAACAAATTCCAGAGCTCATTTGTAGCAGGTGCCCTTTGTGGAGCAGGTGCTTGAGACGGAACAACAGTTGATTGTACCTTTTGTACTTGTAACACCTGTTGTAGCATATCTTTGAGTTCTGCAACAGAGTTATCAAGCTTTTCAATACGATCCGTCAATTTCTGGTACTTTAAACCATCACCCAAGTTAATGGGATCATCTGATTTCCCACTAACAGTGGTTTTATCAGTAGTTGATGTAGGGAGTATACTCCAAACATTAACCACTGATGCCCTTTTTTCTTGGTACTGGGGTCTTCTTCCTTCAACACTTGACAACCTTTTGATGTTGCCAGTAGGATAAATAAATCCACTGGTGGTTGGCAGAGGTGCTATAAAAGGAATTGCCTCCAAGGAAGTCTTATTGATGTAACCACTGTCCAACTGTAAACCAATGGGTTCAACAGTTGTAGTGGCTGCTTCACTTGGACTACCACCAAGAGTTACTTGTAACTCAAGGGGTCTAACCTCCTCAGGTTGTGTTGGTGGGTTAGCAAAGATTGATACATCAGACCCAGTCAGTTGTTGAGGTATATTCTCATTGATAGGTGATTGAGAAGGACTGGTTAATGCCTGGTTCAAATCAATTGCATCCAACAGCAGTTTAGTTGGTGGGGGAATTGTGGATGTGAAGGGTGGTGTAGAAAGTGGATTTGCCCCGGGTATTGAGCTGTGGATGATAGAAACGAGTGTTTCCAGAGCATCATGATGTGGAGACCCTATTTGTACAACCTGTTCTTTTTGTGAAGAAGCAGGAGGAGTTTCGGTTATGGGTTGAGATATTTGTACCAACTGCTGTGAGGAAGTAGCAGCAGTGGTTTCTTGTGACATTTGTGTTGTCACAGGCAGGAGCTCTGGTATCTCATCCTCCAGAGTTGCCTTTTTGATGGGTTTTGGGGGTTTTTGAGTTTTTCTTTTTGGCTTTTTGGAGATTTTAGGTGTGGGTTTCAAAGCAGTTGTGCTGCTGCTTTGATCACCTTGAGCAGTGGGTTCAGCAACAGATACCTGAGGAGCAGTTGTAACTGCTAAAATCTGCTCAGGCACCTCTGCTTGTGTTTTGCAAGGTGCAAGCATTCTTGAAAAAGTTTCAGTTGTTAAACTGTTTATTTGAGTAGAATCACCTTGGTTTATTACAGCTAAATCATCCTTACTGAATTTCTTTGCAAAATAGTAACTTAAAAACCTTGGAAACAGTAAGAATGATTTTGTTTCAACATTATTAACCAAATCTTTAAAAATTTCCCGAGAATAGTTAAAATTTTCTCCTTGAAGAATTGCATATCCCTGATTTTGAATCTTTAAAGGGATTTCATTGAAAGAAGTTGTTTTGTTTGAAACACATAGTAGGAGGGTATGAAATAAAAATCTGGTTGCTGAAGGAAAATAACCTTTTTGTAAGGTAAGTTTCTTCATCATTGTGGCTTCATACCCTCTCTCAATGAAGTCAGTTTGTAACTCGTTTTTAGTGAAAGAAATTTTACCTTCCTAATCACCGAGTTAAAAGACCTCTGAAATGGATTGTGGCGTGATTTGGACAGTTTTACCCTTTATAGAAGAGTTTATGGTGGTTGCAGTGTCTCCTTGCTTTTCAAGGGTTGCATTCTTCCAGAACTCTCTTTGGGTCGCCAAATAGATTGGTGCATCGACGGTGAACAAAGTTTTGTACTTTGATTTTGCCATGGTGTCAATGATGGAATCGAAAACATTGGTGGTTCCTGGTTTTGTGAGAAGACCTAGGAGATTGTGGGATGGTTTATATGGAATTTCAGTGGAAATTGCTTTTTGAGAGGCTGTTTTCGATGATGATTTGGATGAGGGTTTTGAAGATGACTTCAATTTTGTCATTTTGAAGATGAATGATCGAAGAAATTTGTGAAAGATGAGATGAAAAACTGTTTTGAGAAGAGAATTTTGAAGAATTCAATTCGACAGTAAAACCCTGTTTTGGTGTTGAGTGGGGGATTTTATAGGGAAGGAAGTGAATGCTGACGTGGCAGCCGTTACAAAAGGTCTGACCAATATGTACTGCCCACATGACAACCCCTGGTGAAAGTGAAGGACAGTACTTTTATGAAAGTGACTGATGAAGGCAGTGGTAGTAGAGCAGTGGATGATTTTCACTATCAGTGGATAGTATATCAGTGGATAAGACACTGCTTTTGAACAACAGAGTTTATCAAATGGAATGAGAGAACAGGGGTTGACTTTCAGCAGTGGACAGACTTTTGAAGTAGAGCAGACTTTTGAACAATCAGTGGTTAATGGCAGACTTTTAAAGATTTTAATGAAAAATTTCATTTTTAGCTATTTTTAAGGATGGAGTTTTGATTTTCTGAAAACATTTTGTTGCTTTTATTCATAGAAAAACAAGATGTTGCTTGTTATTCCATGTTCAGCATCCCAATCCTAGAGACCAAGCTTTCAAAAGTGGCTGTATCAAGTGCTTTAGTGAGCACATCAGCCAGCTGGTCTTTAGTTGGGACATGATGCAGAGAAATCAAACCTTTTTCATAGCAATCCCTCACAAAGTGATGTCTGATGTCGATGTGTTTGGTGGTTGAATGGGAAACTGGATTTTTGATGATATTTTCTGCTGCCTGGCTGTCCAACATGAGTGGTGTCTTTAAGGCAGTGATACCAAAATCTAGCAACTGATTTTGAAGCCACAGGAGTTGGGCTGTACAGCTTGCAGCAACAATGTATTCAGCTTCAGCAGTGGATGTTGAAACAGCTGCTTGCTTTTTGCTTTGCCATGAAACTAAGCAATCACCTAGAAACTGGCACCCTCCTGATGTGGACTTCCTTGTGGTGTGACATCCAGCAAAGTCACTGTCTGAAAAACCTGAAAGCTTGATGTTCCCATTAGCTGGATACCAGATACCAAGTGTGGGAGCACCTTTTATGTATCTGAAGATCCTTTTTACAGCAATGAGATTTGATTTTCTGGGAGCTGATTGACTTCTTGCACAGACACATGTTGCAAACATGATGTCTGGTCTAGATGCAGTTAGGTACAATAAAGACCCAATCATGCTTCTATAAAGTGTTTGGTCAATCAACTCATCTTTTTCATCAGACATGACCAGCTTATTTGTTGCCATGGGTGTGCTGCATGGTTTACAATCATTCATATCAAATTTGGTTAAAAGTTCTTTAGCATATTTGCTTTGATGAATGAAAGTTCCATTTTGCATTTGCTGTACTTGGAGACCAAGAAAGCATTGCAGCTCACCCATTGCACTCATTTCAAACTCAGCTGTCATGAGTTCTCTAAACTCTTCACACATTGAGTTACATGTGCTTCCAAAAATAATGTCATCCACATAAATCTGGACAATCATTAAATCCTTCCTTCTCCATTTTAAAAACAGTGTTTTATCAATGGTACCTCTTTTGAAACCATTTGAGAGTAGGAAGTTGGAAAGAGTTTCATACCAGGCCCTTGGTGCTTGTTTCAGGCCATACAAGGCTTTGTTTAGCCTGTAGACATGATCTGGATAAAATGGATCATCAAAACCTGGAGGTTGACAAACATACACCTCTTCTTGAATTGTACCATAGAGGAAAGCACTTTTGATATCCATTTGAAACACCTTCATATTGTGGTTGACAGCAAAGGCCAGGAACAGTCTAATGGCTTCCAATCTTGCAACAGGGGCAAATGTTTCATCATAATCAATCCCCTCTTCCTGTCTGTAACCTTGAACCACAAGCCTGGCTTTATTCTTGACAACAATACCCCTTTCATCAGTTTTGTTCTTGAAGACCCACTTTGTGCCAATGGGACTAACCTCTTCTGGCAGTGGTACAAGCTCCCATACTTGTTGTCTTTTAAACTGTTGGAGCTCCTCTTGCATGGCTTCTACCCAGCTGTTGTCTTTCAGTGCCTCTTGGTACTTGACTGGCTGATGGAGTGATAGAAAACCAGCAAAAAGACAAATGTTTTGGGTTTGGCTTCTTGTGAGCACCCCTTCATTTATGTTGCCAAAGATTTGATCAGGTGGATGAGATCTCAAGAAGATTAAATCTCCTTGGTATGGTATGATGGCATTGGTTGGTGAAGGCTACAAATGTGTATCATCTGAGCTAACCACTGCTGGGGACTTTGATGATCCAGCAGTGGCTTCAAAAGGTGGTGGAATAGGAGGTAATGAAGTGGACAACTGCTGACTTTTATCCACTGTTTGAGGACTTTTGTCAGCAGTGTTTGAGGATGTGGAAGCAGTGGTTGATGGGCTACTTTGGTCAACAACTGTTGAGGTAGCAGTGGTTGAGCTTTGACAACTGTTTTGAACAGCTGGTGCTTTTCCCTTTGTGGCAGACCTTTGAGGGATGATGATTTCATACCCATAGTCTGGTGTTGTATCTTCTGATGGACCTGCACTGTTAGTCTTGACAGCAGTATTTTCAAAAGTAAATTTTTCAAGATCAAACAGATCAGCAGGATTTGCTGGGATTTTCATTGATGAAAGTTCATTGAACTTTACATTCAAAGTCTCCTCCACTGCCTTGGTCCGTGTATTGAACACTTTGTAGGCCTTGGCAGTGGTTGAGTATCCCAAATGATAACCACAATCAATTTTGGTTGCAAATTTTGAAATGGAATCTTTTAAGTTCAAAATAAAGCATGGGCAGCCAAACACCTTGAAGTATGAGATCAGTGGTTTAATTTTATACAGAATTTCATAGGAAGTCTTTTTGTGCCTGGGGTTTATTAAAACTCTGTTCTGAACATAGCAAGCAGTGTTTACTGCCTCTGCCCAGAAGGTTAATGGCAAACCTGAATCTGCAAGCATGGTTCTGGCAGCCTCAATCAAAGTTCTGTTCTTCCTTTCTACTACCCCATTCTGCTCTGGTGTTCTAGGGATGCTGTACTGCCTTACAATCCCTTTCTTCACACAGAAGGCATCCAACTCCCTATTTTTGAATTCTGTGCCATTGTCACTCCTGAAGCTTTTCACTGGAAGGTCAAATTGCTTTTCAACCTGTGTTACAAAGTCTTGCAAAATGCCTGCAGTCTCATCTTTTGAGTGTAAAAAGAAAGTCCATGTAAACCTAGAAAAGTCATCAACAATAACCAAACAATATCTTTTCTTTTTGAGGCTCATGACTTGAACTGGGCCAAACAAATCCATGTGTAGCATTTGCAAACACTGGGTTGTTTTGGACTCTTCAATGGACTTGTAAGAACTTTTATGCTGTTTTCCTTTTAAACAGGAAATGCAATGTTCAGGACATGAAAACAATTTTTGTGGTAGGCCTCTCACCAAACCATTTTTTGAAATTTCTGTGATTGTCTTAAGATTTGTGTGCCCTAGCCTTCTGTGCCAAAGTTCTGTCTCTTTGTTAGAGGCAGCTGAGAACAGACAAGCATCAGCTCTGGGACACCCTTTTGACATGTCAACAACATAAACATTGCCACTTCTTTGAGCAACAAGTTTAGTTTGACCAGTTTTGATTATTGCTTCAATCTTTTTGACCATTTCTGGTCCAACAATCCTACAACAGTCTTTTTGTGAAGAATGACCCAAATCCCTTGTCACTCATTTGGGACACACTCAGAAGGTTGAATTTTAGATTGTCTATTAGATTGACATTTTCAAATTTTACTTTTCCAGATTGCACTGTACCAGACCCCAGAACTTTTCCTTTACTATTATTCCCAAAGGATATATCACCCCCTCCATGGATTTTAAAGTCTTTGAGGAGGGCTTTACATCCTGTCATGTGCCTGGAGCCTCCACTATCTACATACCAAAGACTATCAAAGCATGCAGAAGCTCCCTGCACATGAAGTAAAAGGATTAGTTCATTAAGGTCTCCAAAGCCAACAAGGCTTTGGATGGGGTCTCAACAGTGTCTGGGATGGATGCAGAATGATGGACAGTGGTTAGGTCAGGGGTTTGGACTGTTTTAGGACAGTGTTTCTCTAACCACTGTTGTGGGTCCTGACCAATCACCTGCTGGTAACCAAAAGGATGCCTATTCACTCTGGGTTTAGAGGGCCTTTTGTAGGCCTCATAAACGTGTGGAATCCTTTGGTAAGACTGTTTTTCCTTGCCTTTTCTGAATTGATTAGCAGGGGGTGCATCAGTAACCTGAACATCTCTTTTGACAGATGTTTGGTTCAGCTGTTTTGTGACAGCTGTTTGAACTGGCACAAACAGTGGTTGTTGTTTCTTGGTGAACTTGACAGATAATGATGATGATGATGGACTCAAGGATGTTTTAGCCATGTACTCATTCTTTTTCACATCAAAGTTTTTGAGATACACACATGCTTGAGTTTTGTGGTTTGTTTTACCACAAACAATGCAACTTTCTGCTGAAACAATGACACTTGTTCTGTTTAAATCATAAGCTTTTAAGTGGAAACAGTCTTTTGTTAGATGATTCCTTTTCTCACAGAATTCACAAAACAAGTTATCAATTTTTTCTTTCTTCTTTCTCTTTTCAGACTCCTTTGCAGCAGAGGTTTTAACCACTGCTGGGATGTCCTTGAGAGGTATGACTTTAGCTTTTGGAGCTTTAACACCATCAGTTGATGTAAAGTCCACTGGCTTGAAATTTTCAAGAATATCACACTCGTCAGACCAAGTGGGTTTAAACTGATATTTTTCAAGTTCTTCAAAAGTAGAGGAACTCCTTGTTCTGCCAAGTGTGATTTTGTTACCAAGTTTGTCAGTGATTTTCACTTCTTGGCCATTCTTGTTTATGGGGATGAACTCAGTGGTTACATCAGTGTTTTCAACAGTGTTTTGAACAGATTTTTCACAAGTAATGCATTCATCATCATATTTTCTATACCCAACCCCAAATTTCACATTACTTTCAATCTGTTTAGCAAGCATCACCTCATATCCTCTGCAGGATTCCACCCATCTTTCACAAGTAATCTGGGTGGATTCCAACTCCTTTTAGCAAACTTGGTATTTTTCTACCATAGTTTGAAGTTGGGTTTTGGTTATGCTTTGCTCTTCTTTTAGACAGCTGATCTCTTTTTCCTTTTCAGTCAATTTGTTTTTAAGTTCTTTTAAAGACTTTTCAAATTTAACCTCATCAGTCAAGATTTTATCCCGAAGGTTTTCATTCACCTCTTTGATGTTAGCAAAAGCAATTATGCAATTGTCAGAACACAGTTTTTCAAGAACTTGAGGAGATACCTTGGCAGCTGCCATCATTGCACAATCACATTGATGATCTTCTTCATCATCAGCTTTCACCTTCTTTTCACCAGCCTTTTCTTCTTTCTCTTCTTCTTTGTCCTCTTCGGACCATGGATCTGTCATTGGTTCAATCAGGGTACCTGAAGTTTCTCCCAACAGTAGTTCACCAGCCACAGCAGTAACCACTGCTTCAGTCACCTCATCCACTGTTTCAAAGCTCAGCTGTTCCTCCTCAGTTTCAACCCCCTCCTATATTGACTCTAATGCCATGAAACAAAATTCATTATGAGAAGAATCATTAGAAGCATAGAGTGCAAAATTTTCATCACTAAGGTCTTCAGGCATACTGCTCCAGTCAACAAACCCTTGAGTGAAAAAACTTTGTTGATCTGGTTGTACTGCTGCTGGAGCAGTGGTTTGAGGTGCAGGCTGCACTTGTGCCTGGGGGACAGGGGTTTGAACATATTGGATTTGTGGAACAGTAGTTTGGACATAGTGTACTGGCACAGGGGCAGCAGCATAGTGAGCAGTGTTCACTTGAGCTGCTGGGGCATACTGGGCATAGTGCACAGTGCTTTGGTTTTGAGGTCTAGGATTTGAGCTAGGATGAGTAATTATGGGACCAGTAGTTTGACTCCTACATTCCCTAGCGAAATGTCCCAACCTATTACACTTGTAGTACTTGATTTTCGATTTATCCAACCCAACCCTTAGATTCCCATGCAAACCTGGGAATTTTCGCCCTGTTCTTTTGTAAAATTTGCTAGTTCTAACACTTAGCAAAGCCAATTGGTGCAGGATGTCCATTTCCTCTAAGTCAGTGGGATCGAAATGTTGTAAATCATTGAGTTCAAAGCTTAGATTATCTGACATCGGGTTTTCGTTTGCAGTGAATGCATAACTTGCAGAGTGAGGATCAGGGTTGTTAAAATTTGGACCAGCAGTTATGTCAATGAAGTGATCATAACCCTAATCCTTACCACTGCTCCCAGATTCTTCTTGACCCAGAAGAGCAGTATTACCGAAAGTGTAATCATCAGTAACTTTTCCTGACTCTTGTAACCTCCTTTTCTGGTTCAACTCCCTTTCGTAGGTCAGGAGTCGACCGTGGAGTTGGGTCAAGGTCAGATCCTTGAACTCAGGTGAGTTTCGGGTGACAAAAGCTATGGTGTCCCATTTTTCTGACAGTGACCTGAGGAACCTGCTATTTTGAGTTGAATTTGTAAAAGTGGTGTTAACAAGCCTCAGTTCACTGATGAGACAACTGAAACGCTCAAATTGTTGCGTTAGTGATTCACCTTTAACGTAACAAAATGTTTCATACTGTTGGTTCAGGATTTCCCTATTGTTTTCTATGACTTCTTCGGTTCCCCCAAACTGTTCCTTAAGTGCGTCCCATAACTCTTTGGCACTGTTACAGTGTAACAGTCCAGCATATATCTCATTGGGCAGCGCTGATGCTATGATGCTAAACGCTTTAGCATCTAGTTCGATCTTTTGAAAGTCGGTTTCGGTATAATTTTCAACTGGTTTTGGAACGAACTTTTTAGCATCTTCAGCGCTTGGCACTGAAGGAACATGGGGACCATAAATGACAGACCTCCAACAACCTGTGCTTTGTTGAGCAAGGATGTGACCCATCCTCCTCTGCCAGATGTTGTACTCATTTCTTTTTAGCATAGGTGGTTTAAAAAGCGAGCCGATGTTGTTTTTATCATCCTGAGATTGTGACGTCATTCTTGTTGTTTTACAGACACTGAGAAATCAACTTTAATGGTGATTAATCCTTGCTCTGTTTTTCAACGGACGAACAAACGATCAGTATCAACTGTTATGAGCCGAACTATTTACGTCAAAATGATTGTTAAATCAAATTTGACTGTCCAGGCTCTGATACCAATTGTTGGATCTGAGTTTGTTTCTGATTGTATTTTACGTTTGAGATTAAGATGGAAATGAAAGAGTTGTGCAGCGGAATTAATATGAAAACAAACTTTGGATACAATCAAACGAGAGTATTGCTTTGATCAAGACATTTTCAACAAGGAACCGAATGATTGAATTAACTTTCAACAATGATTACAAGTAATGCTTGAATACAAACTCCCCATCCGCCAGAGCTCAGCGTTTGTTCGTGCAAAGAAGACGGTATTGCAAGAGCTAATAGAACAGTACAAAGTACTGAACTATTTATAGGCACTAGCAAACCACTGAGCATCTTAGCTGACATCACCATGAAAGTGACATCTAACCTCCTAACAAACTCTAACCTCTGATCTATACAAACACTGATGTACTAACTACTGCTATTACATTTCATTACATAAAAGACACTTAAACAACTGCTGCATCCTTCCACTGCTGTGAACCCAGCAGTGCTTGTCCGGATCAGCAGTACTAGACTCAAGGCAGTAGATTGAATCAGCAGAGCTTTGGTCTTCCATCAGTCTTTGACATTGGGCAGTAGATGCAAGGAAGCAGTTGTAGGTCAGCACTTAGTAAGATCAGCAGATAGGAGGTCAGCAGATATGAAACCACTTTCAAGGGGAGAGATTTGTATGTAAACATCTGCTTATTCTGGATCCACTGCTCTGATCCAGGTTTGGCTTTAATTATCTGTTCCTCTGATAGGGTTCAATCCCAACAGGAATCCTTATATGAAACTTGGGAAAGGTTCAAGGAGCTACTAAGAAAGTGTCCTCATCATGGTCTTGCGGTATGGCAACAAGTATCCACTTTCTACAATGGGTTGTTGCCACACACAAGACAAACACTTGATTCTAGCTCCGGGGGACTTCTAGGTAATCGTCGCCCAAACAAAATATATAATCAAATTGAGGAAATTGCTCAATTTTCAGTGGCACACCCCCCGAGGTAATAAATCTATTGCCCCGGGCGCCCATAAGGTTGATGAAAGCACTTCTTTACAAGCCCAAATCGAGGCCCTTTCTTCAAAAATCAAAAAGTTAGAAATGGCAAAAACGGCCTCGGTTATGGCTTGTGAGGGGTGTGGTGGACCACATGAAAATTGGAGTTGTATGAAAGAAGTAGATGATCAAACGGAAACGGTAAACTACATTGATAATAGACCTAGGCCGTCGGGTCCACCAACGGGTACCTACAACCAAGGATGGCGTAACCACCCTAACCTTGGTTGGAGAGATCCCGGCAATAGTAGTAACCAACAAAACCAACGAACTAACTTTCAACAACCACAAAACTTCTCTCAACAACAAGGTGGACGAGAAAGGCTTGAAGATACTGTATCTCGCCTCATCTCCGACACCGAAAAGAAAAACTCGGATCGGTTTCAGCAATTGGAATCGAATTTTAGAAATCAACAAGCTAGCATTCAAAACATTGAAAAACAATTAAATCAAATAGCTCAAAATTTCTCCGAGAGACCACAAGGCGCGCTAGCTAGCAATACCGAAACCAACCCAAAGGCACAAGTACATCTCATCACATTGAGAAACCGAACCGTGGGTCCCGAGGAGGCTCCATTACCACCAACTGAAAGAAGCCAAACCACGACTCCACCCGCGCCCCAACCAGAAAAGGCTTCTCCACCAAATCAAGAGCCCACCAAGACTCCTCCGGTTCCATACCCCGGACGGTTAATTCGTCAAAAGACCGATGAGCAATTCGCAAAGTTTGAAAATTTACTAAAACAATTGCATGTTAATATTCCTTTTATTGAGGTCCTAACCCAAATGCCTAAATATGAAAAATTTATGAGGGACTTCCTCACTCACAAAAGGAAAATTGAATCATTGCAATTAGTTAACTTAGGCGAAGAATGCTCCGCCCTAGTACTCGAAAAACTCCCACAAAAGAAAATTGATCCTGGAAGCTTCACGATCCCGTGCTCGATTGGGGAATCCCCCATTCGTAATGCACTAGCCGATCTTGGGGCTAGCATTAACCTCATGCCCGCATCAATGTTCAAACGATTCGGCCTAGGAACAACGAGCCCTACAAAGATGAGCATACAACTCGCCGATAGATCCGTCAAATTTCCACAAGGTGTCGCCGAAAATCTATTGGTCAAGGTTGACAATTTCGTTTTCTCGGCCGACTTTGTCATCCTAGACATGGAGGAGGATACCGATGTCCCTCTCATCCTCGGGAGGCCATTTCTAGCCACCGCCCAAGCGGTGGTGGATATGAATGACGGAACACTAACATTGAAGTTTGGGGACGAGGAAGTGAAGTTTGGAGTTGGGAAAAGAGTAGAAGACGAAGACCCGATCAACTACATGAAGGTCATAGACTCAAGCTTGGATGACGCTCTCCGACGGTGTAGCACGGGATGCAAAACATCCCACTTGAGTGACATATGACCATGCTTTGGGTCTAGTCAAGGACCCTTATAAACGTGGCGCACCACGGAGGCATTCCGCGGAACTATCCTTAATTTAGTTTAGATTAATTTTTATGTTTTCTAGTTAGTTTTAATTTTCAGGAATAAAACACACTCTGGATGGCAAAGGATACAAGGGAAACTTGGACCAGCACCCCATGCACAAAAACAGGGCCATCCGACGAACTTTCTTCATTACAGTAAGTTCAGCACGGGCCGTGTCCGCCCAACACGGCCCCGTGCTGCACAGTCTGCAGAAATGACCCAGTTCAGGTAAACTGGACACGGGTCGTGTTCATCCAACACGCCCCCGTATCTAGGCTTCTATTTCTTTTGTTTAACTTTTGTTACTGGCACCTGAACACGGGGCCGTGCCCGGACAACACGGGGCCGTGTCCAGGTGCCCAGTAACACAAATTTTTGCTTTTTCACACCTTTTACACATTCAATCAACCTAAAAACTTATTTTTGAGACACATTGAGGACAATGTGTAATTTAAGTGTGGGGTGGATGCTAAAACCTTGAATCTTGCAAGTCCTAAATACAAGCCTTACACAAAACTCTATTGGAACCGCTAATCACCCCAATTTTTTTTCAAAAATTTTCATTTTTCTTACTTGTCTAGGTTTAATTTGGGAATTTCAAAATTCTAAAAAGGTTATATTTTTACAAATTTACAACCAATAGCGTCATGATAAAAAGAACCAACATAAGAAAATTATGAAAATGCATGACAAGCTTAGTTAAAATTTAATTATATATATACTTGATCACATAAAAACCCATTCCCACAAAAGTGAGTTTTGAGCCTTTATTGAGCATACAAATACATATCTTTAAATTAAATGCTCATTTTTCGTTTCTTGTGTGAATAGCCGCTTGGTTCTTACAACTCTAGAACTTGCCACGATGATACATTCCCGGTCCTTACCAACTTAAACCCGAGTAAGTAAATGATGGAGGCATTAGGACTAACCCTTTTTATTTCTACACCATTATTTTTCTTTTTTTTACCACCTACCAAAAATCCCCCTAGTTAACCCCTTTGAGCCTAAACCTTTTCATTTCTTAACCCAAACCAAACACCCTTTCACCCACCAAAACCTTTTTATTTGTAACCCTTTGTTTTAGTAACAAGCTCGGTTTTTCGTATGACTTTCAAAAAAACATGTTGATGATGAAGCAAAAGAAATAAACAAGCAAGTTCATCAAAAATAACTTTGTTTGAATTATGGCTTCATCAAAATAAAAAGTTGAAAAAATAAAGAAAGTCTTACGAAAACCGACGCTTGTTGCGCTTTTCGCCCTTTCACTAACCACTAACCCAACCACCTACCTTTAACACAAGCCTAACCCTTCACCCAAAAAGTCCTCTTGATATTTACAAAGGTATATAGTTAAAAAGGAGAAGGATTGATTGCTTGGCAAGCCTATGGTAGGAGTAAGTTCCATACCGCTCTCGAGTGATTCACTAAAATACATCTTCGGCCGAGTGTTGAGTGATCCCCCGTGAGGTATGTGAACTTGTATATAAATGGAATTTTAAAGAGGCATGTTATGCCCTAATAAGTAATTTATCTTATGAAAAGTTTTAAATAAATCATGACGAATAGGATTGTAAATAAATAAAAATAAAACGTAATAATGAATCTTGGAAATCCCGACACTCTATGACAAGCCCAAAAACCTTCTCTTCTACCCATTCCATTTGGGAGTGTAAAGCCACATTATAAAGAGTTTTGCTTGAGGACAAGCAAATATTCAAGTGTGGGGGTATTTGATGTGTGCAAAATGCAACATATAAATTACATCAATTGTGGCATAAAACTAACCCTTTTTAGTACTAATGTTGGAAAAAGTGTGTTTTTGTCTTCCTTTTGTATTTTCAGGATTAAATGAGCTCAAATTAACAAAAGAAGCAAAAAGGCAGCTAAATCTAACATAAATACAAGAAAAGGAACAAACGTGGCATGCCCGACCTCCCCGAAAGCATCTTCCCAAGCAAAACAAGAAGACAGAAGACTGAACATGCCCCGTGCTCAGTGAGCACGGGGGCGTGCCCAAGTGTCAGCAGAAAAGACAAAGTTGTAGAAGCTTCCATCGCCCACCACGGGGCCGTGGTCAACTATAAGATTCGCAGAATCCAGACAAATCTTGATAGTACAGATATGCTTCTGCACACGGGGTCGTGCCCAGCGGACACGGGGCCGTGGTCAACTAATGCAGACAAAAGCAATTAATGAAGACAGAGAAGAGGATGGACACGGGGCCGTGCCCAATGGACACGGGGCCATGCCCGAGCTTCTGTTCAGCCTATAAATAGGAGTGCTTGGCTCAAGCTCAAACCATCCCTTGGCACACCACCTCTCTCACACTTCACCCACCACCCACCACCACCATAACACCATCATCCACCACCATCATCCATTGTCCATCATAGAGTGTGTGAGTCGTCTCGGGATCCAAGATTGATCGTAAGAGTTCTTGACAATCAAGGCCATGTTTGCCTAAGTCTCTTACATCACTTGGTGAAGACAAAGTGTCTAGTGTAATACTTTTTATTTTTAATCTTTTCACACTTTTTAATTGGTTATGTATTAATGACTTTAATAACTAGTTTCTTATGTTGAAGGTGATTCTTCCTTATAGTTTGTCCGTGGTGTCTTGGCATTATTTTACTGTCTATATAAAATAAAAGATTTTCACCATTCATATCTCCACGGTCTATATGGAGGTATGTTGGCTACCTGGTCGGGGTTAAGGGAACGGTTTGGTAAGAGTCTTGCCATTGTTCAGTGTATAGATCCTGCAAAGGACCTGGGTCAAATTTAGTAGGATCTCCTTCAATACTTAACGGTATTGGATGGCGGGGGTCCAAACTCTTTGATCCCCTCATAAGTTAAACTACGATTAAAACTTTAACCCGGCTACTTAGGACTGTATCCCTGCTGACTCAGACTACTTAGCCGAGGGTAACGTCGCCTTCAAAAGAGGGGCCTACCACAATATGCATTAATAACTTAATTAATTATCTTTCAATAATCCAACCCTGTAGGATTGTATCCCTGCTGACTCAAACTACTTGGTTGAGGGTAACGTCACCTCCAAAAGAGGGGCCTACTACAATAACTAAGATAATCTCTTAATAAAGTGCAAAAGTGCGGACATAATCAAAGGTTACACTAAACACGAGTCGGAACCAAGTGATTCATCTTGTCTATCTGTTTTTCTTTTATTTTTATTTTTCAGCATTTTAGTTAGTTTTTATTTTCTTAGTTTAAAACATTTTTCTAAACTTTTGATTTGATTAGACGTTGAGGATAAACCGGTACTAAAAGCTCTTGTGTCCTTGGACGACCTCGGTATCTTACCAACACTATACTACGCTCACGATGGGTGCACTTGCCCATATGTGTGTTTAGTGTTAGTAAATATCGTGTTTTATAAATTTAAAACATGGCTAAAAAGTGTTAAAAGGGCTTAACATATACATTAAAAACTAACGACACTTCACACGCATCAGAAATTCTAAGTGACTGTTTGTGCATCCGTCTGTCGACTTCGTCTTGTATCGAGTCCTGTATTAGAATAGATAGATCAGGGCACGTAGTACGAGAAATATGTAAAAAATAGGTTGAGAGGTAATTTTGCACGAAATTAAAAATTGTAATTTCACACGAAATCACATGCTTATTTCGCACGAAATTGTAATCTCGTGTGAAAAGTGATTTCGTTTGAGCTATTCCGTGCGAAATCACCTTGCCTATAAATACTAGGTGTGCCAAGTCATTTGTAACTTTCCGGTTTGAGAGCCGAAGTGCTGCCGAAGTGTCAACTCACTGTAAAACGTTGTTATATCAATCATAAAGACAGTTAAAGTGAATATCTAGCTGAGTCCAACTTGATATGTATGTTTCCGCCTTTTGTATTGAGTAGAACGCCTTTGAACGACTCGTTTCGGTCGTGAAAACGATCCTACATGTGGTATCAGAGCCCAGGAGGAGGAGTTCTACCGATTTCAGCTTGATTTCATCGAATTTTCTAACTTCTACACCTTCTTTTCTAAATTGAACAAGTTTTAACGGTTAAAATGACTTGAATTTTACACATTATGTGCGAAACTGTGTTTTAACAAACCCTAGAAAGTTTCAGATCTTAAAACGGCTTAAAACCTGATTAATTTTGACAAAAACAGCTCGAGATGATGACATCAGCAGTATTTCGCATGAAATAGCATTTTGATTTCGCACGAAATTACATTTTGTGATTGATTTCGTTTGAAATTGCTGTTAATCTCACACGAAATCAGATTTCATTTGGGATATTTCATACGAAATCACTATTTCGTTCCAAAGAAGCTATTTCGTTTGAATCCAAGTTGATTTCGCACGAAATCATATTTTGTTTGGTCTGATCGAACGAAATCACTATTTCATTTGAAAGTTCTTATTTCGTGTGAGTTGGTATTTCGTTTGAAACTGTTGTGCTGGTTATTTCGCTTTAACAGGTTATTTTGCTTGAAGAGGAATTTCGTTTAAAAGTCTGACTTAGTGAAACTTGTTACCGAATCAGAAACTTGTTACCGAATCATGGAAGAGGAATTCTATAACGCATTTGCTACTGCCCCGACTACTCCGGCTGCCACTGCTCAAAACATGAACATGAAAAATGAGACTGGAACTTTGCAAAAACCCCCGAAACTAATGGGTATTGAGGAATATTATGGTTGGAAAGATCGGTTTGAAAATTGGGTTCAAGCAACACATTTGAGATCTTGGGAGTGTATTGAGAAAAAGTATGTCAAGCCGCGTACATATTTGGGAATTATCAAAACAATTTCTGAATTTACGGACAAAGAACGAGACATGTACAAAGTAGAAAAGATGATGATCAGTCTGCTACAACAAGCTGTGAAAGAAGACATTTTTATCTTACTTCAACATGATAATACTTCACGTTCGATTTGGGAAGCACTTCGAGTTAAGTTTGAGGGAAGTGAAAAGATGATTAGGAGCAAGAAAGCATTGCTAAAGAAAGAGTTTGATTTGTTTACAAGTTTGCCGGGTGAATCTTCAAAGAAACTGATTGAAAGATATTGCCATTTAGTGCGATCTATGTCTTTGTTAGAAATTGTCAAAGATCAAGAAGAATGGGTTGTCAAATTAGCTGATGCATTACCTCAGAAAGTGGGGGGTACATACTTGATGATTTTGAAGAATACTGGAGAATATGACAATTGACTATTTCATAGTTCATTGAAAAGATTGAAGGTCAAGATCTGGAACAACAGAAGATTGCAAGAATGAATAGTCCGAGTGGCCAACAAGACATCAAAATGTATTACAAAGGAAGTCTTCAAGAGGTTGAAGCAAGTCCAAAAGTCCAAACTGCTTTCAGTGCAGAAAACTCATCTAGATCAGTCAATCAAAGTCCAAGCAGCAGCAGTGGATTTTCTTCATATCCAAGTGTTAATCCAAAGAGTTCAACCTCAAGTCAGCAATTTCAAAGCTCAAACAGCAGTAATAGTCATGTTTTAAATTGCAACATTGCAATGCATCTTCAGAATGGTCAAAATTTCTCTGAAGAGGTCGTTAAAGGTCATATGTCATTACTTGCTACCGTGTTTGAATCATATGAAGGGTTGGTTACTGGAAGGATCGGAAATCCGATGTTGACAAAAGAGGATTACGATCAGATAGATGCAGAAGAAATGGAGCTCATGGACATTAAATGGTGTTTAGCTAGTGTTTTGAGGAGGCTGAAAAGTTTAAGATGATTACAGGAAGAGATCATTTTAGGGATGCTAATGTTTCTACTTTGGGTTTTAATAAATCTAAAGTTACTTGTTTTCGATGCAGGGAGAAATGTCATTTCAAGAGAGAATGTACCAATCGAGAAGCAAGTGGAGCAAATAATCCGTTTGGTGGCAATGATTATTATCAGAAGGCCATTTATCAACAAGTTGCTCATCAACCGTATCAACAAAAAGAACCACAAACTGCACCTGCTAAAATGATCGAAGAAGCAAATAAGAAAGCTTATTTTGGTATCATTGCTCAAGATGATGAAAAAGTGGCAGAAGGTTTTAGCTGGGACAAATATGTTCCACCAGATTCAAAAGTTGTCGCACTCATTGCACAAATCATTCAAGAGCCAGATTTGATGAAAGATTGGATGAAAAGGTTTGCTAGTGATGAGAAAAACCAAGATGGAGAGCTTGGTACTTCAGATGATAGTTTTGAAAATATTCAAGTCTTTGATCAATCATCATCTGATGACAGTGATGATGAAGAAGAAACACAAATAAACATTGGAAAATCTATGTTATCTCCTGAAAGTTTTCAATTTTATTTTGCAGATAGATTGGAGAAGCTGAAGGAGAGACGAGCAGTAAAAGAAGAGAGAAAGATGAAATGTGAAAGTGTTACTCAAGAACTGAAGAATGAACAAAGTGAAGAAGTTAAAGTAACTGAGAAGATAGTTGAATCAGAGAAAGTGGTTGAAGTTGAAAAAGTTATCGAAGTTGAGAAGATTGTTGAAGTTATCAAACCATGTCTAAAATGTTCAGAATCTTGCAAGCAGTGTGCAGAGAAAGATGAGAAGTTGAATGAGCTTGAAAAGATGAAAGAAAATTTATTATTCAATCTCAACTATGTGAAAGAATCGTATGATGTGTTGAACAGAACAGTAACTGGTTTACAAAAGACAAATTCTGAAAGAGAAGATGCGTTGACAATGATGAATGCTGTAATGATGTCAAAGCAGAAAGCTATCAATTATTACATTGAAGAGAGTGCAAAGTGGAAGCAAGAGTTGGAAACAGAAAAGATAGAGAATGAAAGAATCAGACGATTGCTACAGAGTTATTCTAGTTCTGATTATTTAATTGATCGAATTTATCAAACTGTTGCAGGTATGGAAGTCTTTCAAGACAAGAAGACTAAAGAAAAGGATACTGGTAAGAAGCAGAGTGTCAATTATAACAAGTGTCCGCCTCTGATCTGGGAAGGTTATTCTCCCAGAAAACCAAATGAGGAGCAAGTCAAAAAGGCAGTCAATATAAAGTTAAAGTCCGAAACAACTGATGAATTACCAGAAAATATTGACGTCACATTCACATCGTCTGACACTGATCATGAGTCTGAATTAATAAAGAAAGTGGTCGATCAGGTGTTGGATAAGGATGAGGAGTCAGAGTCAAAGTCTGAGTCTGAAAGTTCGAGTTCAGCGGTCAACAGTCCAAAATTGTCGGTTAAAAGGGTTTACAATAAAGAATTCTTGTTATCAAAATCTAATTTGAATGACGAACCAATCAAAGTTGCATATACTTTGAATGATTCAGACAAATTATATTCTGATGAGGAATTTCCAATAAGAAGTGTTAAATTAGAAATGATAAAAAAAGGTTTTCAAATTAACTGAAATTAATATTTCTGAAATAAAAGATGTAAATCTTTCTGAAAAACCTAAAAAGTACACTTCAAGAGTACAACAACGTTTAAACAAGAAAAAGGGTTACAGTTCTGATTCAGGTTATCGAAAGAAACCAAATCATAATGGTAATTTCAAAAAGAAAGGACTTGGTTTTATTCCACCAAAAAATTATAAAAATGAGAAAACTTATAAACCAAAAACTGTATTTGTTTCAGGAGCAAGTTCGGAGGAAGAAGAAAAGAGTTCATTCTGGAAGCAATCAAACAGAGAATTCCTTGCTAAGAAGCAATAGAGAATGCTGAATGGAGCTTATCAAAGAAAGGAAACAAGAACCTGTTACAGATGTCAAGAAGTTGGACACATTGCCTGGAACTGTCCTAAGGTAACCAACATCAAACAGGAAGTTGTTTCTAAACTGAAAGAAAAAATTGTTGAAAAAAATGAACCACCAACTGAAAAGTTCAAAGTTTTTAAAAATTCAACATATGAAGTTGGTGAATGTTCGAAGAAAAGATTTTACAAAAGAAGGATAAATCTTGACAATCAAAAGTGGGTTGTCAAGAAATCTGAGGTGGAATCTGGCGATGAATCTGATTCCACAAAGTCAGAGGAGCCACATGTTGTTAAAAAGGAAGAAAATTCATTTCCTCCATTGGATGATGTCAATTTTCCACCATTGATGACTGAAAATTTTAAACAAAAAGTTGGTAAGGTTGAGATTTCGAATCAATTCTATTCTGAAAAGAAAGAATTTGATGTTGAAAAAGTTTTTAATGGAAATGTGAAAACGATTTTTGGAAAGATGGTCGAGGGAAAGGTAAAAGGGGTAAAAGATTTTTATGAAACAAAGAAGGCAACTTACACCCCGAGTGAATCTGAAGAGGTCACATCCAAGTTTGGTCAGGCTTGGATGTCAGTTTTTCATATGTGATAAGTATGACTTGCCGGAGCTCCCAAGTTGGTAATCGTGGAGCAGGAATCGGCATCTTTCTTGAGAAATTCACGTTTGTGATATTTCGATTTACTAGTGGTAAATCAGGGACATTAAGTTATACTTGATTTTCTACAAGTGGTAATGGTTGATTGAATTTGAAACTGTTATAATTTTCAAAAGGATGAAGTTGAAAGACAAAGTGATGAACAAAACCCCAATTTTACAAGTGGTATCAACAAAACTAATTTTCCGAAAAAACCATTTGATTAAAACAAACTTAAGTGTTTTGAAATCATAATGGGAAAATAGTTTGTTGTGAGGGGGGTTCTGATTGTTTATGTCAAGTGGATGGCGATTTGAAGCAATTCACAACAGTTGTCACTTTATTTGTACAGTTTGTTTTCAAATCTTTAAAATGCTTTTGCATTTTAGGGGGAGTAAGGATTTTCAGAAAATCCAAAAACATTTGAAAATTTGAAAAAAGTCAAAAACATGATAAAATAAAAAATGAGTTTTGTTGTAAAAAAGAGGAAATGATAGTACATCAGTGGACTATCACAGCATGCTAAAGAATTGGAAAGTTAAAAAGTGATAAACGGTCTCACTGATGATGTGCCAGTAGGTTTTTGCACATTTAATAGATTGTGTCGAGATATAAACCTAAATTTCAAACTTACTTATCTCATGGGGAACATCTCTCGGATATATGGGTAACCCCCGAATCTTGTTTGAAAGGTCCCTCTTTCTGAGATACTAGGTCTTTGTGCGTAGTGATATCTGGGGTATTATTCTGGGACTTCTGATTTTGTGGAAGCAATGGCCTAGTCCCCGTATAATACTTTTTGCTTGCTTGAAATATTGCACCGCCCTCAGCATAAAAAAATGATGAAACATTGCAAAATGCTAATCATGTGCTGTTGAAAAAAAGATTCTCTAAAGGGAACACACCAAAAGTCAAAGCCGTCATCTCTCTGATTTTGCGGAAGTAATAGCCTGAGCTCTCACGGCCCTCGCATTTTAACCCTTTACAGATATCATCTAGGTATACTCACCTGTAAGACTGAATATTGGGATCTGGATACGGGAGTATATTCTGAGGTGGGACACATGTATAAGTTTAAGTCTTTAAAACATTAATCTCGTATCTCGAAACAGTTGAACTTTGTGTGAAAATTTAAGTGGATCTATATACTGACAATCTAAGTGAATCGTTTAGACCTTAAAATGTTTAAAGCTTAACGGTGTTGGTGATTTGTCTCAGAAACTGATATGATCCTCTTAAGTAAACTCGATTTTTTTTTTTTGTAAATATTTCTTTACTGTATTTTCTTTCAAGTTCAAAAATCCAAAAATATTTTTAGTGTGTTTTAGCATAAATTCTTGAAAATCCAAAAAGATTTTCGACAACTGATGTTGGAGAGCTGATTTTCAAAATTCCGAGAGCTAAACATGATGAACAGGTTTGGGAGAGTGTTTTGAAATGAAAAAAATGGTATTTTTACAAGTGGTTCATCAGATATTAACATTGTGAAATCATTTATTGATTGATTATTACCTGCAAGTAGTATATAAATTTGTCAAATTTTAAATTTGTGAAATTTATTGTGAGGTAGAGTTTGTGCAGGATAAACTACGATTCTAAGCACAACCTAAGGGGGAGTCTGAAGATTGTAGAGCCAGATTAAGATCCTGAAGATCACGCAAATTGCTGAAGCTGATGAACTTAAGGAATCAAGAGATCTGATCAAGAGAATGTAAGAGCCAGGTAGAGATATTGGAGATGAAAAGAAGACAAAGATTGAGGATGCTTTACATTGTCAGATATTTTGGAAGAGTTTGAGAAGACTGATAAAGATTGAAGATTGAAGACTCGACACCGAAGACTTCGTCAACATCCGAGGGGGAGTCTGTTGGTGCATCCGTCTGTCGACTTCGTCTTGTATCGAGTCTTGTATTAGAATAGATAGATCAGGGCACGTAGTACGAGAAATATGTAAAAAATAGGTTGAGAGGTAATTTCGCACGAAATTACAAATTGTAATTTCACACGAAATCACATGCTTATTTCGCACGAAATTGTAATCTCGTGTGAAAAGTGATTTCGTTTGAGCTATTCCGTGCGAAATCACCTTGCCTATAAATACTAGGTGTGCCAAGTCATTTGTAACTTTCCGGTTTGAGAGCCGAAGTGCTTCCGAAGTGTCAACTCACTGTAAAACGTTGTTATATCAATCATAAAGACAGTTAAAGTGAATATCTAGCTGAATCCAACTCGATATGTCTGTTTCCGCCTTTCGTATTGAGTAGAACGCCTCTGAACGACTCGTTTCGGTCGTGAAAACGATCCTACAGTGACTACGATTGTGATATTCAATATCACGAAGGAAAAGCAAATGTAGTTGCAGATGCCCTAAGTCGTAAGTATCATGAAAAGCAAAAGCGAGTTCGTGCTCTTAGATTAAATCTACAATTAGATTTAATGGAACAACTGAAGAATGTTCAAGCAACAGCAATCAAGGATGATGCTGAAGGAATGAAAGGAAGAATAAAAGACTTGGAGCAAGGGGCTGATGAAATTTGGAGATTTAACAAGAGAAGGATTTGGGTACCTAAGCAAGGAGAGTTAAGAAATAAGATTTTAGAGGAAGCCCATAAATCTAGATATACCATGCACCCTGGAAATAATAAGATGTACCAAGATTTAAGAAATAACTTCTGGTGGATAGGAATGAAAAAGGACATAGCTAGATATGTATTTAAGTGTCTAACTTGTTCACAAGTTAAGGCAGAACACCAGAAACCTTCAGGGTTACTCCAACAATTAGAAATGCCTGTTTGGAAATGGGAACTAATAACCATGGATTTTGTTACTAAGTTGCCCAAAACCTGAAAAGGTAACGACACAATTTGGGTAATTATGGATCGATTAACCAAATCAGCTCATTTCCTGCCCATGAAGGAAACTTTTAGTATGGAAAGATTAGCAAAATTATATGTAGACGAGGTAGTATCCTTACATGGAGTCCCACTCTCTATTGTATCGGATAGAGATAGTCGTTTCACTTCTCATTTCTGGACAAGTTTTCAAGAAGCAATGGGGACCAAACTAAACTTAAGCACTGCATACCATCCCCAAACAGATGGACAAAGTGAAAGGACAATTTAAACCCTGGAAGACATGCTTAGGGCATGTGTAATAGATTTTGGTGGAAACTGGGATAATCACCTTCCCTTAATTGAATTCTCCTATAACAATAGTTACCATTCAAGTATCGAAGCTGCCCCGTTCGAAGCACTGTATGGATGAAAGTGCAGAACTCCAGTTTGTTGGGCAGAAATAGGAGAAAGTCAATTATCAGGTCCCGAGATTGTACAGGAAACCACTGAAAAGATCACTCAAATCATGGAAAGACTGTAAACGGCCTGAGATCGCCAGAAGAGTTATGCCGACAATCGACGCAAGCAGTTAGAATTTCGAGTCGGAGACAAGGTACTCTTAAAAGTTTCTCCTTGGAAAGGAGTAGTTCGATTCTGTAAGAAGGGAAAGCTAAGTCCAAGGTACGTAGGACCATTCCCAATAATCCAGTGAATAGGACCAGTTGCTTATCGCCTACAGCTACCAGCAGAACTGGCTGGAGTACATGACGTATTTCATATATCTAACCTCAAGAAGTGTTTGTCCGACGAATCCCTGGTAGTACCTCTCCAAGACATAGAAGTAAATGAAAAGTTAAAATTTGTAGAGAAACCACTTCAGATAGAAGATAAAAAGGTCAAGTTTCTCAAGCACAAATGACTAGTACTGGTCAAAGTCAAGTGGGATTCGAAGAGAGCACCTGAGTACACTTGGGAACTGGAATCAGAGATGAAGCGAAAATATCCCTATTTGTTCCATTAAATCTCGAGGACGAGATTTTAATAAGGTGGGGAGGATGTAACAACTCTCGCCAAAATTATTATTTCTTATTTTATTATGTCCAATAGGAAACCCTAATTGAGACCCCCAAGTAATATTGCATGACCCCTAAAATTTTCAGAACAGTTGGAACTAGGATTAGGGCCCCCTAAAACTCAGGGGGGGGGGGGGGAGGGTATCCCCTAATTGATAATTATCTTCATAACTCGTTGTAAAATTCGAAATTCATCGAACTGTTGACTCACCTAGGCTATAAATACACGAGGCTACCCTACCCTAAAAAGGGCGCCGTCGCGCCACGCGACAGCCTGTCGCGCCACGCTACAGAGACTATTTTCAGTATAAATTCCAGGGGTTGGCACTTGCATGGCGCTGTTATTATGACAATCAAATTCGTTTCGTATGTTAAGTTATTCACTGTTTAGTTCAAAAACACACACAAGTACGAATCTCTGCTGCGACAACAAGGTAATAACTCGATCACTGCTACGATACAATGTCCGATCGATTGAAACCGATCCGATGGATGTTTAAGTGCTGCCCGAATCCGGGCTATACTTTGTCATTCGTCGTGAGGGTTTTGATTTCGTGAGCTTATCGTAAATGTTGTATTAAGTTACTGACCTAGTTTCGTGTGCAGTGTTATTTAAACTAGGTTACAAGATTAAATCAGTAGGCAAGGTTCCGTCCGATTAAATTTGCAATGTGAGTCATTCTCTTTTTATCAAATTGCTTTACAAAACCCTAAATGTTTTCCAGTTATACTTTGCAGTGATTAAGTCTTTGCTAATCTTTAATTACTGGCAGTATGTGGGGCTTTTGTGCACATTACTACTAACGATTTATCACTTTAGGTGGGCAAGCCTAATTAGTGATATGTCCACAATCATAGATTCGGTCGAGTGACAGCTGAACCAGATAATTATATGATAGGGGCAAATATAAAAACCCTTAATGCTGTAAATTTATAACAATGTGTCTTTTGTGCAATTTGAATGACTCGCCAGTATTTCCCGCTGATAAAAATCTTTTTAAACATGTTTCAGGTGATCTGCTGTGATCCAGGAAAAAGTGCCGTGTAGCACTACAAGCTTGAAGAAGTGGCTTAATAAAATAAATAAACATGTTTTGTAAAATAAGGGATTTCCTCGTGAAATTTCCTTTATTGTAAATTACGGGGTGTGTTCCAAATTATAATAATAAAATAATTGGGCATTTTCGAGTTTAAACAATCCTGTTAATATTTCCGCTGCCAAACTAAATACAAATACCACGGGTTTTCTGTCCCGTGGCTTCTGGACCAGGTCACACCGGGCCGGGGGCCGTGACAACCATTTTCTTCAATCCAAGGGGCTGCATGCTGGTTCATAGCTCGTGTAGGGACACTTGGAGGCATCCTAGAACACCATAGAACACCTGGAATGATCTTGAGAAAGTCCTTTGCACTATAAATAGAACCCTCATGTTGCCTTTCATTCTTGCACCATTCAAAATTCACATCTTTCTCTCTTGCTTGAGCATTCTTGAGGTTCCTGATAAAGAAGGAAGCTCCCCATAGTTCAAGTTTCGAGCTAGGACCCTTTGTAAGTGTCCTTAGCCACTCTAGTTCGGTTTTTATGCGTTTAAAGACCGAAAGTCAAAGTTGCTGGAAAACGGCTTTGACCTTCGGTTTAGACCTAAACGGTCCAACCATTGTTCGAGGCGAATATGGCTACGTGATCGTAATTAGGTAGGTGTTAATCCCTCAAAAGGGCACCTCCTAATTACCACGTTTACTTAGTTAATTGTTGGGTCAAAGTAATTAAATAAAAAGTCAAACTAATCAGATTTTTAAATAAAAATCAAATCTGGTAATGTAGAAGTTATAAAACATATTTTATCACTTTAATAACTTGGTAAACATTATTATAACATGTCTAAACATGTTCAACCCGACAATTCTAAGTTTAAGCTTGGTTCGCAACCGAAAGTCGCAAAAGCTTAACTTTTGCTTTGACTTTCAGTTCTGACTTGAATTAGCTTATTTTCTCTATGTCTTAAGGTTCCTTTGTGACCATATTATGTAATAACAAAACCCTATGAGGTTATGTTACATGGTCACTTAGTAATCTGAATTATATGCATGTTTCCGATATTATGCTTATATTTGACTAGTATGCCCTTATGGTCTAAAAATGAGATTTTCAAATAAATGAACATGCAAATGGGTTAGGTACTGATTAGTAAACATAATTAGAATATTTTGACACTTAAATTCTGGTCATAAACTGAAGATTTGCAATTAATCGAAAATGATGCTTTTATAAGGACTAAAATGCCCTTTAGCATATAAAACGAGTTTTAAACATAATTTTGATACAAAACTCTTTACCTACTGATATGATATCATACTTAGGATTTATTGGGATGATGGGTCAAATTATATATTGACCTTAACCTTGAGTTCTTGCATAAAGCCTATAAATGACGATAATACCCTTTTTGCGAATAAAATGAGTTTTACATATAATTAACATGCAAAACCTTTTGCTACTGATGTGTTATGAAAAATAAAATATTTTGACCATTCAATGCTGGTCAAAATCTTAAAATCGCTTAAACTTTGGAATTATCATCAAATATCGACTTTTACGCTAATTAGGTGCATAGTATGGTTTAAAACCATATTTAGCACCCAAGACTTGTTACCTACTGATTTTATAAATGATTTTAAATATTTTTACAGTAGGTATAAGTCTTGAACTCAGAATCTCAATTAAGTCTTTAAAAGCATATGTGAAATGACCAAAATACCCTTTCGAGGCATAGTTTGGCCATAAATGGTAAACCACACATATGTATGATATCTTACTCATATAACATCATAAACTAAATATTTTTACAGAATGTTTTTGATCAGAACTTCAGTTTATCCTTAAACCTTTTTATAAATCTTAAAATGACCAAAATGCCCTTATAGGGCCTAATTCGGTTTTAAAACCTTTATGGGCATACATGTTATCCTACTGATGTCAGAACATATTTTAAGCATAATAACATATGGAACTTGTATATGACTCATTAGGTTACCCGTTTATGCTTATACGCCTTCGGTTCGGTTTATGTAACTAGTTTGCATAAATAACCGAAACGGGTCTAACCTTGTCACTTAAACCTCAAAATCCAGAATGTATTTAGTTTACCCATATTATACAAGTCTTCATACTTGTTGGGTCTAAATTACATTCCATTCCGGTCTTCGCTTAATCTAGCGTTTCGAATCGTAAAGCGTCCTTAAAACTAACCGGTCTAAGTCCTTGACTTAAATACGACCCGTTAGTATCCTAATAGGTTAATAAAACCTTCATTTCAGATTAAGTAGCCTCAGTAGAAGATACTTGCATAAAGTCCTAGTAACATATGGTTGAGTAGCATTTCTTGCATTATTAACTCAGGTAAATACTTTTAACTTATTTTCCCTTATACGGGCTTGGGATACGGTAAATTATTACCGCTTAGTCGGGTATGAGATCATTTAGTTGGATTGTGATTTAATAAATCTGCATAACCCGTTTTAATCTGTTTTTTTTGATAACATAAACTTTGGGGGTTAACGACCGTGTCCTAGATATCCTCGGCTCATTTAAATTATTAATGGCCACGACCTATGCACGGTGTGTAGGCATACACCCGACAGATGCAAATGCTAAATAATAAATTACCCACAAGTTGGGGATAACTCCTTTGTGGGTTTTATAAGTGGTGAGTCAGTTAATCAGGGCCGGTTTCCTAACCGGCCCCAAAAATATGACAAACATGTAAATCTGTACACAAGATTTTAAATAAAAATTGTCCCAAGTTATAAAAGAATTTTTATGCTTCAAGCACTTAAACCAATTTTTATAAATGTTTTCAAATGAGTCAGTTAATTGTATTTACCAATGAAAACTGACGTATTTTCCAAAGACTAAGTGACGGACACCTCACGAAATAGGCTGGAGCTACTTGGCATTAAATAAGAGGATCTTGCAAATCCCTAGATGCCTAAAGTCTGTCGAACTCTGTTTTATGTATTTGTTTTAATGGTCCACCTGTGGATCTCTTTTAGAACCGCCTGTATATTCTTTCATTTTGAACTTTGAACATTTTGGGTTGTAATAGTAATCATACTTCCAAGCCTTCCGCTGTGCTATAATTGTGTTTAATTGTCTATGATGATATCAACTACATCACAATACTCCCCACCGGGCCTACCAGAATATGTGGAAATATCAAGGTGTGACACTAGACCGCGGAACAAAAGGTTAGATCTAATGGGTTTCAGGCAGCCATACTCTTGGCCACGTTTTACCTAGAGTGCTTTTGTGTCTCGAGTAGTAAATCGACGGGAAAATGCCTATTGTTTGGAAGCTTCCTATTTCGTGACAAATGTTAATGTCCTCGTGAAACATTAACGATCTCAATTTCCTTACCTTTACAGAATACATTTTTCAAGTACATTTTACAATTACCTACCATGATTCTTACAACTATTACTCATATTTTTTACACACAACTGCATGAATTCATACCAACTTTTGTTGACGATTTTCAAAACTTACATGTATTTAAGGAAACTAAGTAGATGCGCGAGGCCTCTCTTTGCTCAAGAATGTTGTTTATGTTTCAAGTTATCATGTGTCTATGCTTCGTTGCCACTTTTGATGGATTTGTTTGTTATATCCTGCCTCCTTGCAGAGATAAAGTGAACAAAACCTTAATCTTTGATTTGAAATGAAGTTGTAAACTTTTCAAACAATTATCTTTTGTTGTGATGTAAACTTTAAGCAAAACTTGTATTTTGAATGTGTAAACTATGAATGGCAATTTGGAGTTGTTTTATATTCATGTAGAATGTTTACTTATCATATGCAATGAGAACCTTTCATGATAAAAGATGCGAGGAATTCAGGCAAAAGCTCCGTATATTAGTCTTCCCTAATGCGGAAAAGGCGGATCGATGGTGGGGTCATAAGCTCATTGAACCATACTGCTTGCCCAAGTAAATTGATGTCTACCATAGACAATTTGCGCATAGGTTCAATAAGGTGCCTTTGTTCCCACGATCGTTCTACATTCGTGATACAAGCCGCTTCCCTCGGGTTGTTGGGATTGAACACAATAAACAGATGAGCCATCTACATGAACAAATAAGAATCGACAATCGAACAACAAAATCGAGAATTCTGGAAAAATGACATGATAATGCTATATCATGGCATGATCATGCCATTCATCCCACCTGCAGCAACTATGAAGTTTTCTAGAGAAATTATGAAGTTTTGGAATTTTATGAAGTTCTTGATTTTATTCCCCAGTAGAACAATCGTGCTCAGCTTTGGTACCATCATGCCGGACCGATCTGGGTTGCAGGTTTTTGAGGATCTGGGAATTTTATGAAGAGCACGATCATGCCGGGGTATGGCACGACCCTGTGCAGTGTTTTCTAGGAAATTTTATGAAGATCCGACACTGGTTATGAAGAGCATGATCATGCCAGTATATGGCACGGTCATGCGTGACGGTGCCCAGAACTGCAATAGCCCTAAAAACGCAACCAAAACCCCATTTTTCTTTGAATTAACTAAGGGGGTTATGCAAATTGGTCATTGGTGGTTCAAAACAACACAAAAATGCTAAAAACTGGCTAGAATCGGGCGATTTAGACCAAGCCCTAAAAAACTTGAAGAAAACCAACTATGAAGAACAAAAGCTAAAACACAAAAAAACTAACAGGATTAAAGGTTGGAAACATACCCGGATTGAGAAAGGAATGCAAGAAGATGGCAAATTCTTGGGGGAAGAAAACTTGAAGAAAAACCAACTATGAAGAACAAAAGCTAAAACACAAAAAACTAACAGGATTAAAGGTTGGAAACATACCCGGATTAAGAAAGGAATGTAAGAAGATGGCAAATTCTTGGAGGAAGGAATGAGGTAGAGAGGATTCGTGAGTAATGGTAGTAGGGTTCAATGAAGAAGATGAAGTTAAAAGAAGAAGGAGGAGTAATGGTAGTAGGGTTCAATGAAGAAATTGAAGTTAAAAGAAGAAGGAGGAGTGATGATTGTCGTAAGGGTCTTGCAAAAAGCTAATTAAACTAAGTAGATAGCGTAAGTAGGGTATCGTATCCACGGGGAATATGTGGTTAATGTTTAGCCAAACTATTTAATTAACTACTACTAATCTAGAATTGGAGGTTTTGATTAATTTGAAAGAAACTAAAAAAACTAACTACAATAAAAGATATCATATTTATAAAATGCAACTTCCTCCAAACTTCAGGTTCTAGGTTTCACAAAACTCAGTTTACTCAGTTAATTGGCCACCACATAGACATGAGGTTGGAAAGTTGGTTAATTTAACATGATAATCAAAACTAGGTCTTTGTCATCAGATCTTTGATAATTCGATTAACCCTATTAACTAGTGTGAGTCAACCTACTCTATGTCACCTAACAAGTTACTAGGTTTTGTCATCAACCGAACAAGTTGTAAAGCAAGAAATCAAAATACATGCAAATAGTTCAAATAAACCAACACATCAATATATTGATACAACGTTGTCAAAGTCAAAAATACATCCAAACCTGAGTATAAACTGAGAAACGTAAAATCTAACTGAACCGTCTGGAGGAAGCCTCGAAGAGGCTAGCCGCTCATGGTTGTCTTCACAGCTTCGGTTGTCATCCCGAGTTGATCAAACTTGCCAAAGTAACATGAGAGATAAAATTATAATGCACAATTTCTCCTAATACCCTATGCGACGACTGATGAATTATGAGGAGTCCCTTAAAATTGTCCCTTGGTTTGTATATATATGACAGTTGGGAATTAAATAATATGGAAAGTATATTAAAAATTTGTCCTAGGGTTTTGAGTTTGATGGCTGAATTTGTAAACTTCAATTGATGCCTTCATTCGTCCCTTTATGAATGTGAATGACGGCTGGGGATGTTTTTAATATTAAAAAGTCATCCCAATTTGCCTCCCACATTCCTATATATATCGGTTGCCATAAATTGTGAGATATGATGTGTAAAAATCCAAATTTAGCCAACATAAACACATTTCCCATAAATGGTAAGTGTTGCGCATCGCGGAAACATGACACCCACCCCCTGCGTGTCGCGGGGGTTACCAATTGACCATCCTGCCTTTTAGTTGACCGACATAACTTTATGATTACTCCGGCGCGTCGCGGATGATTCTTGAATCACCCCCACATGTCGCGGGGGTCCTTTTCTTGACCGACACTCTTTAATCTTAGCTGACATGATGCTGAATTGCCAAGCGGGTTGTGGACATGAGACCAGATTCTTGCGTGTGATGCGACCCGTATCAACTTGATATTTTTCTGTTTCAATCCATGCATTGACCTATCGAACATGCTTTCCGACTTGTTTACTATAAATAACCCACACATTATAAATATAATAACACACTCTATTTAATACATTTAACATACTAAAAATCGACATAAGCTAATACAGAATACTCGTATTTTAACCCGACATCACATCCCCACACTTATCTTTTTTCGTCCTGAAAAAATTCTCTGCAATGGAACCACAATCAGAACCAATGGCTTTCAATATATTAATAACTCTAATCATACGCTGACCAAGATTGCATGTATACTGTCCACTTAAACCCAACCGCCGGTTTTCAAGCCCTTATTCACAATCCGTTAAGTTCACGTGCATTATTTATCTATAGATCTCACACTCAAAAGACTACAACGCCATTTAATCCCACTTTAAGCTTATAAAGTTAAAAGATTATATCTACCTTTTTATTAAAAAACTTTTATGCAATTCCGATTAAACTTATGATGGATATATGGATGATGTTGCGAGCTTCAACATGCTTTTGTATACGATCAACTTAGCGGACATACCCCACCCGAGTCACCATTCTAGTGGTTAATGCCATAAGTCTCACATATTTATTTTTCTTTTTCTAACTCCACCTAGAGGGTATGTACCACACGAGTCACCATCCCCATGGAAATACCATAGGCTTCGTCAATACACACTAGCTCAATTGAATGGATGGATGAAATATATTTTTTTCGGGCACCACACTGTTTCGGATATGTTTTCACAAAATGAAACAGTTGTGCCGATTTAATCGGAAAAACTTATAAGCTTTTTACTTATGACGTACCTCTTATACTCTCCGCAGTTTCAGTTTTGCCATAGCTCCTAAGGTGAGAACCCACAAGACTCCTATTTTAGAGTATATTATATCATTCCTAAGGAACTCATCAACTAGCTGGGCCTACCCGCATATCCTAAATTAGACGCATAACCGACCGTTATTATCTCATATATATAGTAATCAAATGCCAACGATCCAGTTATACCTATCATTTTTCCTTTATTGCAAAAACCTTCTCGAAACATTTTCTATTTTTTTCAACTTTTTGGATTTTTGATTTTTCAATTGTTTTTATGACTCGACACTATAACAACTCGACACTAACTCGACGCTAATCTCCCTCCCCACATTTATTTCCTTCATTGTCCTCAATGGAGAGCAAAACTCACGACACACTAAACATAAAACAAAAACACAGAAATAAATGGAACAAACTCCCCTGATTTGATGTGGTTGAATTCCTATGAGCCTTGTTCCACCGCAACCATATAGCATTTCGTTCACGGCTACATTCAACATGGGATGCTATTCTTGAAGTCGTTCGAAAAAATTTCGTCCAAGTGGAGATTGAGTATGGACAAAAACGATCAAAACCTGCAACATAAAACTGGCAAGCTCCCAAACAGGTTAAACGGGTTAGCGAACAAAGAGAAACATGAGAAAAACAAGTTTGACGAGCAACCAAACCTCCTCAGACTTCCCCACACTTGTCTGGTTCGTACACAAAAACACAAAAATAAAAAAAAATGAAACAAAAACAAAACTTGGGTTGCCTCAGAAGAAGCGCTAAGTTTTAGATCTTCAGCCTGATCATACCTATCAAATGATGGTGGGCGTGCAGGGTGCTTGCAATCTCTTGTTAGGATTCGAGTTTAATTGTTTGTGTTTCTTTAAAAGATGAAAGATGAAAGAAGATAATAAGATGTAATAATTGCATCAGAATGATGTAAACTTTATAACACAAACAATGGAAGATGTGTTTTCATCATGAACACTTTAAGTCAAAAGATTGTATTACACAATGATTCAATCACGTATGCATGAATTACAACTCCCCCTCAGCCTGAGATCACAGTGATTGTTCGTACAAAATGAAAGTGTGAAGTGATCTAATAGAACAGTACAGGCACTGTCTATTTATAGTACAATTCTAACCACCGTGGCATCTTGGCTGACGTCACCAAGACAGTGACATCTAACAATACTAACAACCTCTAAACACTGTTACATTAATAAAACACTGATTACAAGACTCTGTTGATGCTATCCTCTGATGAGCTCAACCTCTAATGAAGCTTTAGCAGTGTTTTCTTCAAAGGGTGATCAGACCTTTGACTTCCAACAGCTCTTTGACTTCTTCAGTGGTTTAGTCTTTAACAATCTTTATAATCCAGCAGAGCTTACCACTGAGCAGACCTTTGAAGCAGCACTTGTTAGAAGTCTTTGTCATTGGAGGAAGAAGTAACTCAAAGCATTGTTTATTCTAGATCAGTTGTTGCAGAACTGTTTTGGCTTTGTATCATCTGTTCTCAAGGAAGGATTCACATGAGCCAACAATCTCCCCCTAGAACAGATGATGCCCAAACCCTTCATTTATTTCTGATCTTTATTTCCTCATTAATATTTCCCTGATTTGCCCTTTGAACTGTAGTTCAAAGTCTAAGTAATCCATAGCATCTTCATCCTTTCCAGTTGAAGGTTCAAAAGATCTTGATAGTCATCTGCATTCAGACCATATGCATCCTTCCTTGTTATCTTTCAACATTACCATCTTATCTGAGCAAAGTCAATACCTGGGTGTCTGAGGATGACTTCCACTTTAGTATTTTGGGATCAGATGGTTTTCTTGGAATGAGAGTTATTTGTGATGAGTTTGGTGAATGAGGTCTGCTTGCCAACTGTTTAATTGTTTCATGTAATTGAGCAGTGAGTTGATCAGCAGCATCATCCATGTGAAATTCAATCTGGCATTTGATGGCCTCTTTTCTATATTCTTCATACCTCTGCTCATCTTCCTTATCAGTCTGTCTTTGCCTTTTTAATTGATTCAAGGCACTTGTGGGTAAGACAGATGTTAAGGAAAGCTTTTTGGAGGCATGGGTCTGTTGAGGCCTGCCAACAGTGGTTGGAGGATACACTAGCTTTTGAGGAACAGTTGGGTCTTTTGCTCTGATCTCTTCTAGCTTTTTGTAGGTCTCTTCAACATTGAGCTTTGACCATCTAGCTGTTGACCTTGCAGACCCATAATCAGCAGCAACAAGCTCTGCTCTCATTCTTTTAAACTTTAATGCTTCATCTGGATCAGCTTGCTTGGATTTCTTCCAATTTGGTGTAGTTTTCTTGACCAGAGGATCATTGTTCATCTTTGTAATTCTGTCAATTTCTTCCCTGAGAGCATGTGCTGACCAGTCCTTGAATTGGGCCTTGGTAGCTTTGTAGGGCTTGTGCTTCATCATGTGATCTAAGTAATCAACCCTCAGTTCCTTTTCAAGCACAGTATCCAATGGCTGCTCAGACATGGATTTACTAAGGTCTTTAGCAAAGTCTTCAAGCTTTCTGACTTTTTTAAGCCCATGTGATAGAAAACCTTGGTATCTCCTGTCACCTAACCCTTTGCTTTCTTCTCTGGCTATAACCTCTGCTTGTTTTTCTTTCAACTTCAAGTACTCATCTAAGTTTTGAGGTTATCTGAAGCCATAGAGAGATGGGAAGGTTCTTTTATATGGATCCTCTATCTTGTAAAAAGATTCCATTTCACTTTGAACTGCAAGCAGTTCTAGAGGATATTGAGCAGCTAAAGGGATGACCAATGGTAGTATACCAGTGGGTGGATTGTGAAGTGGATTTATAAGTGGAGATGATGAGGGTGGAGTGTTTTGTATGGGAACAAATGATAAAGGGATTGGTGATGGAATCTCCTTATCCTAATCATGCACAACAAATTTTCTTTTGCGTGCATAAGCAAATTTGGGTGGTGGAGGAACTTTAGGTGAAGAAGGTGGTTATGAAGGGAATCTTTGTAGGATCGTTTTGTGACCCAAACGAGTCGATCAGAAGAGTTCTAATCAATTCAAGAGGCGGAAACTAATGAATTGACTTGGAAAACAGCTTGATTCACTTCTAATTGTCTTGTTTTATTGATTTGACATGATTACAGATCAGTAGACACGTCGGCAGCACTTCGATACCGGAAACATGATCGTTATAAATGACATGGCATCAAGGATATTTATAGAGGTGGTAATTTCGCATGGAATTACATTGTGCTATTTCGTGCGAAATAGCTGGTTGCTATTTCGTGCGAAATAGTCTTTTGTAATTTCGTGCGAAATTAACCAATCACACACTAACCCTATATTTCTCGTACTACGTGCCCTGATCTAACAATTCTAGTACAAGACTCGATACAAGATGAAGTCGACAGACGTATGCACAAACAAACTCCCCCTCGGATGTTGACGAGTCTTCAGTGTCGAGTCTTCACAATCTTCAGCCTTGATCAGTCTTCGGGCTCTTCCAAAATATATGACAGTGTAAGCATCCTCAATCTTTATCTTCTACTCTCTCTCTTATCATCAGGATTCGATTCTGGCTCTTGCATCTTCAGACTTCCATTTTCTATCAAACTCCCCCTTAAATTGTGCTGGGATCGTAGTCTTGCTTTCACAGGTTCACAGGTTCAGGATCGATTCCTGGCTCTATTCTGCATCTATTCAGGATTCGACACCTGACTAACCTGCACAGTCTCTACCCAAAACATAAATTTCATAAAAGATAAGATATAACAAATTTAGAAACCCTGCTTATCACTTGTATAATTAAATTCAAAACATCATCTTGTAATAATATGACATTTAACAAATTCTCTTAACCACTTGAATATAACACTTTCAAATTTGGTTTCAACTGAATGAACCATTTAATCATTTCAAAAAAATTTCATTTCAACATACTCTCCCAACCCTATTGTTCATCATGTTTAGCACTCGGAATTTGGAAAATTAGCTTTTCAACATCAGTTGTCTAAAATCTTTTTGAATTTTTCAAAATCTATGCTAAAACACTCCGAAAATCTTTTTGGATTTTTGATAATAATGAAACGCAGTAAAGAAATATTTACAAACAATATTTTTGTGAGTTTGCGTAAGAGGATCATATCAGTTTATGAGACAAATCACCAACACCGTTAAGCTTTAAACATTTTAAGTTCTAAACGATTCACTTAGAATGTCAGTATACTGATCCATTTAAATTTTCACACAAAGTTCAACTGTTTCGAGATACGAGATTAGTATTTTAGAGACTTAAACTTATACGCATGTCCCACCTCAGAATATACTCTCGTATCTAGATCCCAATATTCAGTCTTACCGGTGAGTATACCAAGATGATATCTGTAAAGGGTTAAATGCGAGGGCCGTGAGAGCTCAGGCTATTGCTTCCGCAAAATCAGAGAGATGACGGCTTCGACTTTTAGGTGTGTTCCCTTTAGAGAATCTTTTCTTCAACAACACATGATTAGCATTTTTCAATGTTTCATCATTTTTATGCTGAGGGTGGTGCTATATTTCAAGCAAGCGAAAAGTATTATACGGGGACTAGGCCATTGCTTCCGCAAAATCAGAAGTCCCGGGATAATACCCCAGATATCACTAAGCATAAAGACCTAGTATCTCAGAAAGAGGGGTCTTTCAAACAAGATTTCGGGGGTTACCCATATATCCGAGAGATGTTCCCCACGATATAAGCAAGTTTGAAATTTAGGTTTATATCTCGACACAATCTACTAAATGTGTAAAAACCTACTGGCACATCATCAGTGAGACCGTTTATCACATTTTTCTTTCCAATTCTTTAGCATGCTGTGATTGTCTATTGATGTACTATCATTTCCTCTTATTCACAACAAAACTCATTTTTGATTTTATCATGTTTTTGACTTTTTCAAATTTTCAAATGTTTTTGGATTTTCTGAAATTTCTTACTCTCCCTAAAATTCAAAATCATTTAAAAGAAATTCGAAAACAAACTGTACGAGATAAAGTGACAACTGTTGTGAATTGCTTCAAATCGCCATCCACTTGACATAAACAATCAGAACTCCCCCTCTCAACAAACTATTTTCCCATTGTGATTTCAAAACACTTAAGTTTATTTTAATCAAATGGTTTTTCCGGAAAATAAGTTTTCTTGATTTTACCACTTGTAAGATCGGGGATATGATCATCACTTTGTTCTTTTATCTACAACTTTTTATTTTAAAAATATGACAGTTTTGAAAAACAATCAACAAATACCACTTGTAGAAAATCAAGTACAACTTAATGTCCCTGATTTACCACTTGTAAATCGAAATATCACAAACGTGAATTTCTCAAGAAAGATGCCGATTCATGCTCCACTTTTACCCACTTGGGAGCTCCGGCAAGTCAGGATTTCAGTTAGAAAACGCTGTCACCCAAGCCTGACCAGCCTTGGGTGATTTTGATTCAACTCTATCCCAACCTCCTTTCGATCTGTAAAAATCTTTAGCACTTTTTACTTTCCCATCTACCATCTTTCCAAATATATGTTTGACTTTCCCATTGAAAGCCTTTTCAACATCAAATTCTCCTTTACCAGGGAAGAATTGATCTGAAATCTCAATCTTACCAACTTTGGATTTCAAATTATCTTTCGACAATGGCGGAAAGTTTTCATCGTTCAACTCTGGAACGGAATTCTCATTCTTTTTCTCAACAAATGACTCCTTTGATTTTATGGAATCAGATTCATTGTCAGAACTATTCTCTGATTTAACAACCCATTTCTGTTTGTTCAAATCGACTTTTCTTTTGTAAAAACGTTTTGAAACATTACCAGTTTCGAAAGTTGAATTTTCAAACATCTTAGATGTCTTAGTTGGTTGTTTGTTTTCATCAACACATTTCTTGTTCGACTTTGAGTTAGAAATAACTCCCTGTTTTGTATAAGTGGACTTTGGGCAATTCCAAGCAATATGTCCAACTTCTTGGCATTTGAAACAGGTTCTTCTGTCAACTCTTTGTGCATATTTATTCAAATTCTTCTTTCTTTCTACAAGAAATTCTTGATTTGACTGTCTCCAGAATGGTTTCTTCTGTTCTTGTTCTGAACTTGTACCTGAAACAAATTTAGTTTTTGTTTTATAGGTTTTCTCATTTTTATGATTTTTTGGGGGAATGAAACCTAAACCCTGCTTTTTGAAATTACCGTTATGGTTTGGTTTCTTTCGATAACCTGAACCATAACTGTAACCCTTTTTCTTGTTCAATCTCTGTTGAACTCTTGAAGTGTATTTTTTATTTTTTTCATGAAGATTTAAATCTTTTATTTCAGAAATATTGATTTCTGTTAATTTGAAAACCTTGTTGATCATTTCAGTTTTAACACTTCTTATTGGAAATTCTTCATCAGAATATAATTTGTCTGAATCATTCAAAGTATATGCCACTTTGATTGGTTCGTTATTCAAATTAGATTTTGATAACAAGAATTCTTTATTGTAAACCCATTTGACCGGTGAACTCGGACTCTTTTCTGATGAACTCGGACTTTCAGATTTAGACTCCGACTTTGACTCTTCATCCATATCCAATACCTGATCGACCACTTTCTTTAACAACTCAGACTCATGATTAGTGTCAAACGCTGTGAATGTGACATCAATGTTATCTGGTAACTCATCAATGGTTTCAGACTTTAACTTGATGTTGAGAGCCTTATTTAAACGTTCCCCATTTGGCTTTCTGGGAGAATAACTTTCATAGATTGGGGGCGGACACTTGTTATATTTGACACTTTGTTTCTTACCAGTATCCTCTTCCTTCTCTTTATCTTGAAAAGCTTCAAGACCTGCAACAGTAGGATAAACTCGATCAATCAAATAATCACATGTTGTATAACTCAACAACAAACGTTTGATTCTTTCACTTTCAATCTTTTCAAATTCCAAATCCTGCTTTAGCTTAGCACAGTCTTCAATATACTCATTGATGACCTTCTGCTTTGTCATGAATGTTGAGCTCATCATTGTCATAGCAGCATCAACTTCTAAATTTGTCTTTTTCAGACCATCAACTGTTCTGTTCAAAACATCGCATGACTCTTTCACATACTTCACATCAGACAGTAAATTCTCTTTCACCTCTTCAAGTTCACAAATTTTCTTGTCCTTTTCTTCACAATGTTTGCAAGACTCCACACATTTCAAACAAGGTTTAATGACCTCGACTATCTTTTCAACCTTGACAATCTTCTCAACCTCAACAATTTTTTCTACTTCAACTATTTTTTCCACCTCAACAATTTTCTCTACCACTTTTTCAGTCATTGGTTCAACATTTGTTTTTTCAGCTTCCATCTTTGCCTTTTCATCAGTTATTCTTATTGCTTCCAGCTCTCTCTTTAGTCTGGCAATCTTCTTCTCATTCAGCATCTCAACTTTATCTGTAAAAAACAAATTAAAACTGTCAGGATCCAGACCTTTTCTAGCTTTATTGATATATTCTTCTTCATCATCAGTATCAACATCACTTCCAAAATCTGGAAAAATCGGTATTCTTTTCGGACTAGATTTGACTTCATCTTCTTTCAGAATTCTAGCAACAAGACCTGAACCAGGTGGAATGTATTTATCCCAGCTAAATCCCTCTGCAACCTTTTCATCATCTTGGTCAATTATACCATAACAAGCTCTTTTCTCTTTTTCTTCAATGGCACGTGCATGTGCAGTTTGTGGTTGTTGAGCAATCTGATGAAAAATTGATTTTTGATAATAATTGTTTTTTTTCAGACTGATCTTGTCTTCCATTTGCTTCTTTGTTTTTGCACTCACGCTTAAAATGACCTTTTTCTCGACAACGAAAACACGTAACCTTTGATTTGTCAAGCCCTATCGGAGATTTAGACATCTCACTAAACTCATCTCTTCCGGTGATTTGTTGAAACTTTTCAGCCCTTCGAACAGCACTGGCTAAACACCACTTTACATCCATCAACTCAAGTTCTTCAGCATCAATTTGGTCATAATCCTCTTTGGTAAGCATTGGATTTCCAATTTTGCCAGCAATCAAACTTTCATATGATTCCAACATAGCAATGAGTGATGCCATGTGTTGCTTTGCTATTTCCGAAGATAGATTTTGACCATTTTGAATGTTCAAGGTAACATTGCACTGTAGATTTGTAGAATTCTGTCATTGAGAACTTGGTGTTGTAAAATTTGGATCAAAGTTTGAATATGAAGATGAATGTCCACCACTCTGAGTTACAGTACTACCCTTCATTTCAGACGAACTATCAGCACTGAAACCAATTTGGATCTTTGGGCTTGGAGTAACTTCAAATTTGTTTCCTCTGTAGTATAAACTGACATCTTGTTGAGCATTTGGATTCTTCATGATTTCCGTTTTCTGGATATCCAACTCGTGCTCTTCAATCTTCTGAATAAACTGTGCCAGATTCATATTTTTAGATTTTCTCATGTGTTTAAGGATCAACAAATAAGTTCCCCATTTCTGCTGTGGTAATGCATCAGCAAGTTTATCAACCCATTCATCGTCGTCTTTCTTTATGTCCAATCTTCCCATTTCCAAAACAATATGACAATATCTATCAATGATCATTTTTGTTGTTTCATGGTCAAAGGCTACAAACATGTCAAATGATTTCTTAAGTAAAGCCTTTTTGTTCTTGATCATATCTGCACTTCCTTTAAACTTTTGAATCAATGCCGTCCAAATTGACCTAGCAGTACCCTCATGTTGGAGCAAAACAAAGATATCTTCTTTAATCGCTTGTTGAAGAATACTGATCATCATTTTTTCACTTGTATATTTCAATTTATCACTCTCTGAAAAGTCACAAAACGCTTTTTCAAGCCCATGTTCATTTTTCGGTTTCTCGTAATCTTTCTCTAATGAACACCATGCATCAAACTTATAAGCTTGCACCCAGTTCTCAAATCGATTCTGCCATCCTTTAAAATCTTCAATGTACATAAGCTTTGGCGGTTTCTGGTAAGTTCCTGTCTCATTCTCATTGTACAATGTTTCAGCAGCTGTAACTGGTGCAATTGGAGTAGCAAACGCATTGTAAAATTCTTCTTCCATGATTCAGTAATCAGACTCAAAGTCAACAAAGTTCAAACAACAATGAAAGTTCACACGAGATATAAGTTCAAACGAAATCAGTTGGTGCGAAATAACCAGACTCAAACAAAATCAGCTTTCAAACGAAAACACCCTTTCAAGCGAAATATCACTTTGGTGCGAAATAACTAATTTCGTGTGAAATAGCACACTTTCAAACGGAATATGTAATTTCGTGTGAAATTATCTAATTTCGCGTGGAACTCTCAAACAAAATTACACTCTGAAGCGAAATTATCTATTTCGAGCGAAATTAGGTAATTTCATGTGAAATCAAGCAGGTAATTCCGTACGAAATAGTGCTGACGTCATCATGTTCGATCTGATTTTCAAGCGAAATTACGAATTTTACCAATTTTAGATCAAATTCAAGTCCAATTCTCTCAAGGATTCATTAAAACACTGTTTCGCATGATATGTTTAAAATTCAATCCATTTTAACCAAGATTTCACGGTCAATTTTGAAAAGAAGGTGTAGAAGTCAGATTTTTGAAGAAAACAAGCTGATTTTGGTAAGAACTCTTCCTCCTGTGCTCTGACACCACTTGTAGGATCGTTTTGTGACCCAAACGAGTCGATCAGAAGTGTTCTAATCAATTCAAGAGGCGGAAACTAATGAATTGACTTGGAAAACAGCTTGATTCACTTCTAATTGTCTTGTTTTATTGATTTGACACGATTACAGATCAGTAGACACGTCGGCAAGACTTCGATACCGGAAACATGATCGTTACAAATGACATGACATCAAGGGTATTTATAGAGGTGGTAATTTCGCATGGAATTACATTGTGCTATTTCGTGCGATATAGCTGGTAGCTATTTCGTGCAAAATAGTCTTTTGTAATTTCCTGCGAAATTAACCAATCACACACTAACCCTATATTTCTCGTACTACGTGCCCTGATCTAACAATTCTAGTACAAGACTCGATACAAGATGAAGTCAACAGACGTATGCACCAACAATCTTTGAGGTGTTGGTGGAGGTTGTGTTGATGGTGGTGTGTTGAAATTGATGGTGGCAGTGGATTGGCTAACCTCTGCTGAGACAACTGGTGTCTCAACAACTGTTGGCCTAACATCTCCTGATGCTTTTGTTGCATCAACGTCTGTTGGTTTAGTGGGTGAGGATGGTGGTTTTGAAGCTATTTTCTGCTTCTTTTGTGGTGGTTTTTGAGGTGAAGGTTTGGTTTTTGGTGAAGCAGAGGATACAGGCCTTTTATGAGCACCAGATGTTTTGGGAAAGGTGGTTATTGGTGGTCTATTGTTTCTGAAAGACTTCCTTCTTTGTGAAGTACCAATTTTTTCCCTTTTCATTTTCTCCCCCTGTTCTTTCTTCTAGTTGTAGGCTTTGCTCTCTTCTGTATCTTGCTTCTTCTGCTTTTCTAAAATCCTCTCATCAGTTTGGATGTTGAGGGTCTCATCAATTCCCTTTTTCTTTCCAACATCTGATTTTCCTGAAGTTTTAGCAGAAGTTTCTTTAGCAGACCCTGGCTTTTGTTTTTGTTGGCCCTTCGGTTTTACTTTAGGATCAGGCTCCAACTTTCTTAATAAGTCTTTCTCCCCCTTTTTGGCATCATCTTCATCATCTTTTTCAAAGATTGGTGCAGGGGAGGAGCTAGTAAGCTTTTACAGGGATTCTTGGATACCCCTGATGTCTGCCTGAGTATCCTTATACCTAGCCTCAACTATTATTCTTATCAACTCCATATGCTTGTTGTGGTTAAGTTTAGCTAATTCCCTTTGAGCAGCAAGGATTGGTTGCACAGAATTCCAGATTTCTTGGGAAATTTGCTGAGTACTAGGCTGACATTTAAAAGCCTCCAACATCTCTTTCATAAGACCCTTCATTTCACCAACAGTGTTTTCCAAAGAAGACATTCTATCCGCGAATTCTCTGTATCTTAATTCATCACCTAACTTAATAGGATCATTTGAATTCCCACCAGAGGTGGTTGTATTTGTTTTGATGATAGGAGTAGACTCCAAATCATCAGAAACAAATGCCCATTTTCCTTGGTTCTGGGGACTTCCCACTGGAACAGAGGTTACCATAGTAGCCTCAACAGTGGTTGCCTTCAAGGGAGTCTTTGTAATGTAACCACTGTCCAACTGAAAACCAATGGGTTCCTCAGTTGTAGTGGTTGCTCCACTTGAATTACCACCAAGTGTTTCGTAAAACTCAAGGGGTGTAGCCTCCTCAACTGTTTGGGGGTTAGCAGATTAAACAGGTTCAGACACAGTCATTTTTTGTGGCATACTCTTAGTAATGTGTTGGTAAGAGGGACTGTTTTGTGTCTGAATGTCAATAGCTTCAAACAGTGGTAATATGGTTGGTGGAATAGGAGATGAAGATTGTGGTGTTGAAAGAGACATTGCCCTAGGAGAAGGCTTTTAAGCATACTGTCAAATGAAAGTATTGCTTCATATTGTGGTGTCCCTGTGATTACAACATGTTCCTTTTGTGAGGAAACATGAGGAGTTTGGTCTATGGGTTGAGATCTTTCCACATGTTGTGAGGAAGTAGCAGCAGTGGTTTCAAGTGACATTGGTGTTGTCACTCAGTTAACCTCTTGGATCTCGTCTTCCAGAGGACCCTTTTTATTGGGTTTGACCGGCTTTTTGGATTCGACAGTGGTTTTCTTTTTTAGGTTTTGCTGGTGTGGGTTTCATAGCAGTGGTTTTGGTTCTGTGATCACTAGGAGTAGTGGGCTCAGCAACATAGGTTTGAGGAGGAGATGTGGACTCATCTAAAATTTGTTCATTCCCCTTTGCTTGTGTTTTTGAAACATTTGACTCTTTGGCCATAAGGCGAGTAAAGGTTTCAGAAGTTAGACTATTTATTTGAAAAGTTGTACCTTGCTCAAAAGCCTTTTTAGAAACATGTTTTTTGTAGGTAGTAGCTTAACAGTCTTGGGTACATCAGAAAAGCAGCATTCTTTCCTTTTTCAGTGTTCTTCACATTTGAAACCAAATATTGAAACAGTGCTTGGGAGTAATTAAAATCAGAATTTGTTAAAATTGCATACCGCAAATACTGGATTTTTAAAGGTGTTTCGTTGAAAGCAGTGGTTTTTGCAGAGAGACATGTTAAGAGGGTATGGAAAAAGAATTTCATTGGGGGTGGAAAATTTGGTTTTAACATAGTAGCCCCTTTTAACTGTCCATCATACCCCCCTCAATCAACTCTGTATGAAAATCATTTTTAGGAAAGATATCTTGCCTGCCAAGTCATTTAACCCAAATGTTGTTGATATGGTGGTTGGGGTTATTGCAACTAGTTCACCTCTGACTTTTGAAGTTATACCATAGGGCTCTTTGTTTTGTTCTTCAAGTTTAGCATTTGCCCAAAAATCTCGGAGTGTATCTTGGTAAATTGGTGTGTCGGCAGTAAGAATTGCTTTATATTTGGATGATGAAAGGATGTCAATTATTGAGTGGAAAGCAGTGTTTTTGTTGGTTTTCTCAAAAAATGGGGAGGTAGTTATGAGGGTTTTTGATTGTCAGAGCCATGGTCGGAGTCGAAAATTGCGAGAGGTTGAAGAAGAAGTGAAGAAGAAGATGATAACCGCTTTGGAGAACTTTTTGAATTCGATATGGCGAGTAAAAGCTCTGTTTGGGGATAAAGCAAGGTTTTATAAAGTGAAAAAATGAATGCTGACGTGGCAGTGGTTTCAAAGACCTGACGGCTAACATCTGTCCATGTGGCAACCTCTGTTTGAGTAATGGAAGACAGTTGTTTGAGAACCATTGTTGGACAATAACAGTGGTTAGGAACAATGAATGAAAAGTGGCTGATTTTAGTCTATCAGTGGATAGACATTAGTGGTTGAGACCAACAGCTGTATGATCAGCTGTGGCCCATGAACAGTGGGTTATAGAAAACAGAGGATGGCTTTCAGCAGTGGGTGAATTTTTAGGCCATTAGAGGTTTAAAACAATCAGTGGTTATGGACAGACTTTTAGAATTCATGTAAAATTTCATTTTAAGCTATTTTTAAGGATGGATTTTTTATTTTCTGAAAACATTTTAATGCTTTTATTCATGGAAAACAAGTTTTTGCCTTCTAATCCATGTTTAGCATGCCAATCCAAGAGATCAAGCTTTCAAAAGTAGATGTGTCTAAAGGTTTTGTCAACACATCTGCCAGCTGATCTTTAGTTGAAACATGATGTAGAGAAATCAAACCTTTTTCATAGCAATCCCTCACAAAGTGATGTCTGATGTCAATGTGTTTGGCGGTTGAGTGGAAAACTGGATTTTTAATGATGTTTTCAGCTGCTTTACTATCCAACATGAGAGGAGTCTTTAGAGCAGTTACACCAAAATCCAGCAACAGGTTTTGAAGCCACAACAATTGGGTTGTACAGCTTGCAGTAGCAATGTATTCTGCTTCAGCAGTGGATGTGGAAACAGCTGCTTGCTTTTTGCTTTGCGAAGATACTAAGCAATTGCCTAGAAATTGACACCCTCCTGAAATTGATTTCCTTGTTGTGTTACAACCAGCAAAATCACTATCTGAAAAACCTGAAAGCTTGATATTCCCATTAGCAGGATACCAAATACCAAGTGTAGGAGCACCTTTTATGTATCTGAATATTATTTTCACCGCAATGAGATTAGACTTCCTAGGTGCTGACTGGGATCTGGCACAGACACATGTTGCAAACATGATGTCTGGCCTTGATGCAGTTAGGTACAATAAAGACCCAATCATGCTTCTGTATAAAGTTCGATCAACCAAGTCATCTTTTTCATCAGTAGTGACAAGCTTTGTGGTTTCCATGGGTGTACTACATGGTTTACAATCATTCATCTCAAATTTGTTTAAAAGTTCTTTTACATATTTGCTTTGATGAATGAATATGCCATTTTGCAATTGCTTAACTTAGAGACCAAGAAAGCATTAAAGTTCACCCATGGCACTCATTTCAAACTCTGATGTCATGAGTTTTCTAAACTCTTCACACATGGAGGTACATGTGGATCCAAAGATGATACCATCAACATAAATTTGGACAATCATCAGATCCCCACCTTTCCATTTCAAAAACAAAGTTTTGTCAATTTTACCCCTTGTAAACCCAATTGAAATTAGAAAGGTGGAGAGAGTTTCATACCAGGCTCTTGGTACTTTTTTCAAGCCATACAAAGCTTTGTTGAGCTTGTAGACATGATCAGGATAAATGGCATCTTCAAAACCAGGAGGTTGACAAACATATACCTCTCCTTGGATCTTTCCATACAAGAATGCATATTTTATATCCATTTGATACACCTTGATGTTGTGGCTGACAACAAAAGATAAGAACAATCTGATGGCTTCAAGTCTTGCCACAAGAGCAAAAGTTTCATCATAGTCTATGCCCTCTTCTTATCTAGAGCCTTAAACCACTAACCTGGCTTTATTCTTGACAACAATGCCCCTTTCATCTTCTTGAAGACCCACTTTGTGCCAATTGGACATACATCCTTAGGCAGTGGTACAAGTTCCTAAACTTGTTGTCTTTTAAACTGTTGGAGCTCCTCTTGCATGGCTTCTACCCAACTATTGTCTTTTCGTGCCTCTTGGTACTTCACTGGTTGGATGAGAGATAGAAAGCCAGGAAAAAGACAGATGTTTTGGGATTGACTTCTTATGAGAACCACCCCTTCACTGATGTTGCCAGTGATTTGGTCTGGTGGATGAGATTTAAGTAAGATTAGATCCCCCTTATATGGAACAACAGCATTGAATGGTGAAGGCTGTAGAAGTGAATCATCTAAGCTAACATCTGTTGGCAATTTTGAAGAGCCAACATCTGTTAGGGATGGAGGTGGAGGAATAGGAGGAATGGGTGTGGCACAATGTTGTTTTTTATCCACAGATGATGGTTTTCTTATCAACAGAGGTTGGACTTGATGAAATGGCAGAGGTTTGATCAACAACTGTTGATGCAGCAGTGGCAAAGTTTTGGCAGCTATTTTGAACATCTGCTTCTCTGATGGCGGTAGTGACTTTGTATTGTGGAATCACAATATCACATCCATTATCTTGTGAGAAAGATTGTGGTGTACCTGCAGGGTTAGTCTTGATAGACACATCTTCAAATGTAAATTTATCAAGGTCAAACAGTTCAACAGGATTTGCTGGGATTTTTAAGGATGAAAGTTCATTGAACTTTACATTCAAAGTCTCTTCCACACACCTAGTCCTTGTGTTAAACACTTTGTAGGCCTTGGCGGTTGTTGAGTATCCCAGTAAATAACCACAATCCACTTTAGCTGCAAATTTTGAAATTGAGTCTTTTAAGTTTAGGATAAAACATGGGCAGCCAAAGATTCTGAAATATGAGATCAGTGGTTTGATCTTGAATAGAGTTTCATAGGCAGTCTTTTGATGCCTAGGGTTGATTAAAACTCTGTTCTGCACATAACAAGTACTGTTTACAGCCTCTACCCAAAAAGTTAAGGGTAAACCTGAGCCTGCAAGCATTGTTCTGGCAGCTTCAATCAAAGTTTTGTTTTTTCCTTTCAACCACCCCATTTTGTTCTGGTGTTCTTGGGATGATGTACTGCCTTACAATCCCTTTTGCCACATAGAACTCATCCAACTCCATGTTTCTAAACTCTATTCCATTATCACTTCTAAAGATTTTCACTGACAAGGTAAATTGCTTTTCAACATGTTTAACAAAGTCTTGTAAGATACATGCAGTCTCATCCTTAGAGTGTAAAATGTAAGTCCATGTAAACCTAGAAAAATCATCAACAATAACAAGACAATATTTTTTTCTTTTTTAAACTCATGATTTTTACTGGGCCAAACAAATCCATGTGCAACATTTGTAAGCACTTGGTCGTTTTGGACTCTTCAATGGACTTGTAAGAGCTTTTATGCTGTTTACCTTTTAAACAGGAAACACAATGCTTTTCACAAGTAAAAAGTTTTTGTGGAAGACCTCTTACAAGGCCTTGTTTTGAGAGTGTGGTGATAGTCTTAAGATTTGTGTGCCCAAGTCTCCCGTGCCAAAATTCAGTCTCTTTGGTAGAGGCAGTTGAGAACAGACAAGCATCAGCCATTGGGTTATCATTCAACATATCAACCACATACACATTGCCAATCCTTTAAGCAACAAGCTGTGTTTTACTCCCGGCGATAATTTCTTCAATATTTTTAACCACTTCTGGCCCAACAATCTTACAAGTTTCCTTAGTGAAGAATGACCCATAGCCCTTGTCACTCATTTGTGAAACACTAAGGAGGTTAAATTTAAGATTATCAATAAGATTGACATTTTCAAACTTGAGTTTCCCAGCCTGAACAGTCCCTGACCCCAACACCTTCCCTTTTGAATTGTTACCAAATGATATATCACCCCTTCCATGTTTTTTGAAATCTTTGAGGGCTCTACATCCTGTCATATGCATAGAGCCTCCACTATCTACATACCATAAACTATCTAAGCATGCAGAAGCTCCCTTCACATTAAGTAACAAATTAGTTCAGGTGGGTCTCCAAAGCCAAAATGGCTTTGGATGGGGTCACAGACAGGCCAGCCTCAAGTCCAAGAGCATGAACAGTGATTAGGTCGGGGATTTGAACAGATTTTTGAGCAAATTTTTGTAACCACTGTTGTGGACCATCTCTTGTCAAATGTTGATAACCAAAAGGATGCCTATTCATTTTTGGCTTAGATGGCCTTTTGTAGGCTTCATAAGCATGAGGGACCTTTGGTAAGATGGTTGACCATATCCTCTTGGGAATTGGTTTGAAGGTGGTGCATCTGTTACTTGTACTTCTTTGGGAACATAGGTTTTGTTCAACTGTTTAGTAAGAGATGTTTGAACAGGCACAAAGGTCTTTGTGTTTTTGGGGGTTGGTTTTTGTGGACTCTCCAGTGTTTTAGATGCATACACTTTTCTTTTAACCTCAAAAGTTTTGAGATACACACACTGTTGAGTAAGATGATTTGTTTTTCCACAAATTGTGCACTTAGGTGCAGGCTCAATGACACTTGTTTTGTTTATATCATATGCTTTTAGAAGTAAACAGTCTTTTGTAGCATGATTCTTCTTTTCACAAAAGTCACAAAACAGGTTTATAACTTTTTCTCTTCTCTTCCTCTTTTCAATTTCCTTTTCAACAGAGTTCTTAACCTCTGCTGGGATGTCTTTTAGAGGAATGATTTTGGCCTTGGGTGCTTTAACACCCTCAATTGTGGAAAAATCCATTGGCTTGAAATTTTCAAGGATGTCACATTCATCAGACCAGGTGGGTTTGAATTGATATTTTTCTATCTCTTCAAAGATTGATGACCCCTTTGGTCTTTCTAAAACAATTTTGATTCCATTTTTATCAGTGACTTTGATCTCTTGACCAGCCAAATTTGTTGGGATAACTTCAACAAAGCCAGAATCAATTTAAGAAGTGTTTTCAGAAACTTTGTCATTCTTCCTAAACACAATGCCAAATTTCACATTGCTCTTGATCTGCTTTTCCAATATAAGATCATAATCTTTACAAGATTCCACCCATTTTTCACAAGTGATTTGGGTGGACTCAAGCTCCTTTTTGCAACTCTGATATTTTTCTACCATAGTTTGAAGTTGATATTTGGTTATGCTTGACTCATGTTTTAGACTGCTGACTTCATTCTCTTTTTCAAACAATTTGTTTTTCAACTCTTTAAAAGTTTTTTCAAATTGCACTTCATCACTTAAGATCTTGTTTCTAAGGTTTTCATTCACCTCTTTTATGTTAGCAAAAGCAATAATGCATTTATCTGAACACAAATCTTTTAAGACCCGAGGTGATACCTTAGCAGCAGCCATCATGGCACAGTCACATTCACCATCACATACACTGGCATCCCATGGATTAGCAAGAGGTTCCAACAGAGGTTCAGCAACTTTCTCTTTTAACACCTGTTCACCAACAATATCTGCTGTAACCACTGTTTCAGCAACTTCTTCCACACTTCAGATCTGGTCTCCACTTCCTCAGATTCTTGCCCTTCAGGTATTGACTCTAATGCCATAAAACATAATTCATCAGGTAAAACATCAGAATTAGCAACTAGAGCAAAATTTTCATCAATTAAATCCTCAGTTAATGTCACACCCCGACCACGTAGAACATACCACACGTGGCGGAAACATCGGGGAGTGTTGTAACAGAATTAATGTTTCACAACCATGGATATTAAAGTTTCGTTTTATTGATTAAAAGTGTTACAATGTCTTAACAAACAAGGAATTTCAACATAATTAACTAGTCTTGCATCTTTTATTGTCACTAAAGCCCAAGTCTGCCTATGTGTAACTTGATCATCTTATGCAACAGTTCCTGAAAAACACATGTGAAAATAGGTACGTCAGCATAAAAATGCCTGTGAGATACATAGGTTTTGTGAAAAATAAGATTCATGACTTATGTTTGAGAAAATGTTTAGTCATGAACCTTGTTATTTGCTTTGTCTTTTAAATCATTTGAAAAACGATAAGATCAGATGATAAGTATAAATAAATGTAAGGTTAAATGAATAACCAAGTAAAATGTGTTTGCATAAGATAAGTTGTTTATAAATCAATGTCTTGTGAAAAGTATGTTATTTGTATGAAATGTTCTATGTCTCAAACTGAAATGATTCAAATAACGTGACGACATGTAATACCATACAAACACTTATATATAGGAAGTACCAGCGGCGTATCCACCATGCTTGTATCATATTACACACGCATCGTTACTTAATCACTTAATCAAACCAAACCAAACTATCAAAGTGTTTATGTCAAGATGTAAATCATGTCAAAATGTCTATGTCAAATATCCATGTCAAATGTCTATGTCAAATATCCATGTCAAATGTTTATAATCTAAAAGTAGTCAAGTAATGTATAACCAAAATGATATGTATGGTAAGTAAAATTAAGACTACTTAAACCATAAGTAAAAATGTACAAAACAAAGTATTGAAGTAAAACTTGGTTTAAATCAAAGTTATGTTTTGTAGAATAATGCATGCTTTACTGATACAAACACTTATGCAGTATGTTAAACGCAAACATTCAAGCCTTGAGACAGTCGGATAACCCTTTCAGTCAAGGTTATCAAAAGAATTGTATTCGGATTCAGTCATTCCTTACATCCAAACAAACCCGGGATGTCAGGAATGGGATTTGTCAAGTCCTATGGTACCACTACCTACTACCGAGCGGCGTAGCAAATGTTAATGAATGTTATATAGACCCGTTAAACAAACCAAATGTCATACCAAAATGTAAGCATGAGATGAAGATAATGTACCTAGTATGCTAGAGTAAACATACAGGGTAGAGCTATAAAACAATGTGTCCATATGTTACTGGAACATATGCAACAGAGATGCAGTATAAAACAATGTACTAAGTATGCAAAGTCATCATACAAAGTAGAAAAGTCATGTAAAACAATGTACTAAGCATGTTATCAGTCAACATACATAGCAGAAAAGTCATGTAAATCAATGTGCTTAGCATGTTATCAGTCAACATACATAGCAGAAAAGTAATGAAATCATGTACTATAATGTACTAACAAACATAGTCGGTATATGATGTGAAAACAGGAAAGCAGGAAAGTAACAAGTAGGCACATGTGTTCCACCCCAAAACAGTTTGGAAAACAGTAAAAGAGGGGTCTATGTACTCACTTGAGATTGCTCAGTAGTCCTTGAGTAACAACTAAACAATGCTAGAGATCGCGGATATCAAACGGCACCTAGTATAGGTAACTATGTTAATAAACCGGACCTAAATCGGAAGACTGGGTAGCATTAGGGTTTGTAAACCAAACGAGTGTGAAGACTCGTGTGATATGGTTTAACAAAGCCTACATACTAAATGAAACTTAACCTAAGTGTCTACGACCCATTACGACCCGTTTAGGTAGCTTATGCTACTTTAACGCGTCGTGCGCGTGAAACGCGTTTGGACCGCCTAACTAGCCCTATGACAAGTGTTATATGCCTAAACATGTTACATAATCAGTTACGTGACAAAAGTTTAGGTTACATATGCTTAATTACCAATTATACATGAAAAGGGTATTCTGGTAATTTACCTAAGGCATATAAACTACCTATCATACAACTACTTAAACGATGTGACCATAGGGTATAACCTCGGAAGGTTATTCCCTACCTACTATGGTCACCTACTGTGTTTGGTCGGATCCTAATGATCGACCAAACTGGGTCGGGTTCGAAGGTATAGGCGATTTATTAGATCGCCTACCCTACGACCCTAGACAACGTGGTAATCAGTGGGCATAGTCCCTAGGGACTATGACCAACGTGATTACACTCACGTTGCGAAGTTCAAACGAACTTCGCATTGACCATTACTGGTCAACGCTGAAAGTCAAACAAAGTTTGACTTTCTGACTCGAAAAGCAGTAAAATAAGGAAAAGAACGAAAAAATACTTACGAAGGGTCCCCGAATGCTAATCCCGATCCAAGAACTCAGGTATGAAACAATGGTTTCAACTTAGAGCTCTCAAAATCAGAATTCTTGTAAGAAATGCAATGGGGGTGGATGGGTATATATAGTTTTCGGGTAACCGTTAAGATCGTTTCATGGAAAACGTGCCATGATCCCATCCGTACAAGTGTCGGAAAGTTGTGGTGGCTTAAATTGGTCCTTATCTTAGTGACTAAGCAACTTAAAACATGTGGTTAAGGATCAATCAGCTGCAACTTGTGATTAAAACATTGAATCTGGTCTGGTTAGGCAGTCGCGTAGCGCTAGTGCAAAGGCACTATGCAGTCGCGCTACGCTAGCACCTCTCTGATTCAGAAATGTTTCAAAATTGACAGTTTTGGTCCCTGTTGTGTTTTAAGGCCTTTTTCGATGCGTTTGAACCCCGTTAACCTCATTTCAAGGCTCTAAAATGAAGTTAAAGTATAGGGAACTCAAAACATGCTCAAAAATATCTCGGATGTCGGTTCGTTTGGCCGTACGAACGCGATGTTCGCTTAATTACGACGGAATGCGCATAAGCGCGAAAAACGATCCAAATGACGCCACGAATGGATTTTTCTTAAGGCGAACACTAAAATATAATATAGTCATGCTTACATAAATTTTTGGATGTCCAGATGTATTCAGAACGTAAGTTATGCGCGAAAATGCAAACTTGTGCACTTTTTGACACTTTTAGTCCCTGAATGACACAAAAGTTTATTTTAGCACACCGAACCCCTCAAAGCCTATTTCTAAGCTATGTAAAGGATATTTATGGTATGTTTAACTTATGGTCATGTTCCGGAATGTCTGTTACAGTTCAAATTGGCATACTTTCGCAGTTTGTCATATTTAGTCCCTGTAAGCGATATAACTTTGATTTCACCACACCAAACCTTCCAAAACTTATATCTAAGTTATGTAAAGGTTATTTAAGGTATGTTACCCTATTTCACTATTCCGGAGTGTTTGTTGCATTAAACTGGTTATATTTACGCATTAGTGCGCGTATAACCTTCCAGCAAGCGATTTAGAGTTTGAAATCGAACAAGAGTTGATATGTGCAAAAGATACACATATTTTTACCAATCCCAAGTATGAAATATAATATTTCATTGGTTCGGTATTTGTTTGATGGCCGTGAAGGCACAGGTGTTACAGTCTCCCCTACTTTAGGAAATTTCGTCCCGAAATTTATTTAGAGGAAACTTGTGAGAGTTTAAAACATGAAGTTGAAAAGATCAAATAACATTGGTTAGGGTTCTTGAACTTCTAGTAACCTTAATAACATTATGTTTGCAATGTAAGAGGGACACTTATATACAAGTATATGAAGCGTCATTGGTGCGTCCACCATGCCTCCATTACATCGTTCTCATTTTGTTATTGTTGTCACTATCAGTTCTTTCACATAATAAACCTTACTAGGTTTCTGTGCACTAAATTTCATAATTATGTGCGCATCCATAATTAGAGAATTCCTTGCACAGTTCACACAGTCTATTTTATAATATGTAGGGTAAAACCAAATGAACAATCCTGTGATGAGCGTGACTTAGACCGCCATAGAGTCCTTTAGACTAAATCAATAAATGATTTAAATAGACTATCAAGGAGTCTGTCCAGCTACATCACTAGATGTCGTTCTTTAACCAAATTGTGAATCAATCTTTTTGATTAGACCACTAAAGGGTCTCTAATGGATCATGGAGCAGTACTATATAATCCAAGGGTCTTAACTATTACATAGAAGCCCATTAAGGATTTAAGGTAGTACCTTTTGAATATCCTGCTACGAATCTCTCATATGAAGATATGAAAGATTCTGCGAGGATTTGGATAAAGAATATCCAGAGTAGTAAAAACACCAAAAATGCATAAAAGAAAACATAAGATGAGTAAACACATAGTCACATAACCACAAAATTGTTTGTTAATTTGTCTTGTAAATTGCGTATATGCATTTAAAGCACACTAGGAATCCATTCCGTGGATTTCATTTGGTACTTTAAACGTTATCAAGAATCCAACTATAAAGATAGAAAGATTCAAAAAGAAAATTCGATTTCGATTATTAGGAACCGAAGTGTTCGAATTAAGGTACATAAGGAATCCAATTAAGGACTCTGATTTGAATGATGATTATCCACAAGGGTCTAATTGTGGAGATAAAAAGATCCCATATGGACTTTAGAAGTTGAAGATGTTTTGAAACCTTGCACTGGACGTGCTTAGGTCAAAACATGATGTAAAATGCTTAAGAAGTTGAGATGCTTGATATGTCAAGGCGACATATGAAGCAGAATTTTGAAGGTTACGTCAATGTATGAGGAAAATATTTTTTGAAAACTATGCATGGGGTTCTTTTAAGAAAAATGTGTTTAACGTTTTTGAAACCTTATATATAATACTTTTTGAAATCATAAAGTAGGTGTATTAGGTAGATATATTTACAAAAAATGTTTTAAAATCATGCGAGATGAATTTTGAAATTATGTATAAGGTTTTTGAAAGACATGAATGATGCTTTTCGAAATCATGCACTTGATCAGAAAATGTATTGTGTTAATATTGTCTTCAGACTATATGAAATATTTTGAAATTAGAAAGGTTGGTTTTGATAACATGGCCAATGTTTTTGAAATAACATAGACAATGCATCTAGAAAAATTGTTTTCAAACTATATGAAATGTTTTGAGATCATGAAGATTGTTTTGAAATACTGGTACTGTGTATGTTGAAAAATTAAAACGTAATGGGTATGAGATTTGAAAACACCCTTAGTTATCTAACCAAGGATTCAAAGGCACTGATGTGCAGAAGCATGATCACTCATAATGTCACTTTATCTTCTGTACTTTGTTTCTTAGAATGAAACGAGTACTTAAAATGTTCGAGGGAATCACGAGCGATCATTTGAAAGAGAGAATCACAAGAGTAGTTTGTAAGGAACATAGTTCCTTGATGTAGGTATCATAGGAAAATCCTACACATATGTAACTACAATTGTACATCAGAATCTGTGAACAACTACTTTTATTTATGAACGAGACAGATTGTTTCACAATCAAGAAAACGAAAGAAACAAAAGCATAAGATAGCAACATCTTCTACTCGGCCAACTGCTCATCCGTGGGTCAGATTTGCCTTAGCAAGCTTTGGGCAATCCCTTAGGAAATGGCCCATCTCGCCCCAGTTATAGCAAAGCCCTCGTGAGAAACGAGCTTGAGCAGGAGTGTCGCCAGCTTGATTTGGTACAGCTGTAGTTGGGCAAACCCTTGCTGTATGACCTATAAGTCCACAAATCTGACATTTGCGGCACTTCACACAAGGGTGATGATGAAGGTTACATTGGTTGCACAAGAGTGCAGTTCCATTGTATGACTTCCTAGCAGGGGGTTGAGCTGGTTGGTTGGGGAAGGCTTGACCATTGTGAGCGACAATGGCGAAGTTCTGAGAAGCCTTTCGCTTCTTTGACTTCTTAGGGGGTTGTTCATCCATGGTCTTTGATTCCTCGATTGGTTTATTGGCTGATGGTGTTGTCACTTGACTAGGTCCTGCCTGTCTTGGTGACTCTTGAGTGGCTTCATCCAGGAGACCATACATGGCAGTAGCTAATTCCACAGTCTTCAGGACTACTTCGCCTATTCGCTGAGCGAATTTGGCTGCTTGCTCAGATATCTGGGCGTCATCGTGATGAAGAGACATTCTTGAAGAAAAAGAAAGGCATAGGGAGAAACAGGTGAAAGATTATTGGACAATCAAAACAGAATGATAACGCATGAAGATTGCGATCATTTGTTTGTTACCTAAGGCAAACAAATGAGACGGTGACTAATCAAAGTAAATGGGTCAAAAATAATGTATCGCGAAGACATGCTCGCCTATAAGTGAACACTCATCCCAAGAATTCCCAGGTAAGCACAACTGGTCTCGCGTCTGATGAGATGTATACGAAGTGCTTGCCTAGCCAGAAAACCCAGAATACAGGCATTCACCCTTCCAGTTTGCACGTGTTCACATTATTAAAAACCCAAAACCTTGACGAGATTTTGAAAACTCAAAGGGTTCAAAACCATATAATAGAGAGTTCAAAACCTAGAAATCAATCATCCTAGAACAGATGATTAGTTTTCAAAGCGGTTTTGAAATTTATGTTCTTGTTGTGGTCGTCGCCTAAGGATAGGTGACGGTATTGTTTTATGACTAAACGCAAGTAAACTCGCGTTAGGGTCCTAAGAAGGTTATAGACTAGGTCAAAGCATTACTAATAACCTAATTCCCTATAACCATTAGCTCTGATACCATCTTTTCTGTCACACCCCGACCACGTAGAACATACCACACGTGGCGGAAACATCGGGGAGTGTTGTAACAGAATTAATGTTTCACAACCATGGATATTAAAGTTTCGTTTTATTGATTAAAAGTGTTACAATGTCTTAACAAACAAGGAATTTCAACATAATTAACTAGTCTTGCATCTTTTATTGTCACTAAAGCCCAAGTCTGCCTATGTGTAACTTGATCATCTTATGCAACAGTTCCTGAAAAACACATGTGAAAATAGGTACGTCAGCATAAAAATGCCTGTGAGATACATAGGTTTTGTGAAAAATAAGATTCATGACTTATGTTTGAGAAAATGTTTAGTCATGAACCTTGTTATTTGCTTTGTCTTTTAAATCATTTGAAAAACGATAAGATCAGATGATAAGTATAAATAAATGTAAGGTTAAATGAATAACCAAGTAAAATGTGTTTGCATAAGATAAGTTGTTTATAAATCAATGTCTTGTGAAAAGTATGTTATTTGTATGAAATGTTCTATGTCTCAAACTGAAATGATTCAAATAACGTGACGACATGTAATACCATACAAACACTTATATATAGGAAGTACCAGCGGCGTATCCACCATGCTTGTATCATATTACACACGCATCGTTACTTAATCACTTAATCAAACCAAACCAAACTATCAAAGTGTTTATGTCAAGATGTAAATCATGTCAAAATGTCTATGTCAAATATCCATGTCAAATGTCTATGTCAAATATCCATGTCAAATGTTTATAATCTAAAAGTAGTCAAGTAATGTATAACCAAAATGATATGTATGGTAAGTAAAATTAAGACTACTTAAACCATAAGTAAAAATGTACAAAACAAAGTATTGAAGTAAAACTTGGTTTAAATCAAAGTTATGTTTTGTAGAATAATGCATGCTTTACTGATACAAACACTTATGCAGTATGTTAAACGCAAACATTCAAGCCTTGAGACAGTCGGATAACCCTTTCAGTCAAGGTTATCAAAATAATTGTATTCGGATTCAGTCATTCCTTACATCCAAACAAACCCGGGATGTCAGGAATGGGATTTGTCAAGTCCTATGGTACCACTACCTACTACCGAGCGGCGTAGCAAATGTTAATGAATGTTATATAGACCCGTTAAACAAACCAAATGTCATACCAAAATGTAAGCATGAGATGAAGATAATGTACCTAGTATGCTAGAGTAAACATACAGGGTAGAGCTATAAAACAATGTGTCCATATGTTACTGGAACATATGCAACAGAGATGCAGTATAAAACAATGTACTAAGTATGCAAAGTCATCATACAAAGTAGAAAAGTCATGTAAAACAATGTACTAAGCATGTTATCAGTCAACATACATAGCAGAAAAGTCATGTAAATCAATGTGCTTAGCATGTTATCAGTCAACATACATAGCAGAAAAGTAATGAAATCATGTACTATAATGTACTAACAAACATAGTCGGTATATGATGTGAAAACAGGAAAGCAGGAAAGTAACAAGTAGGCACATGTGTTCCACCCCAAAACAGTTTGGAAAACAGTAAAAGAGGGGTCTATGTACTCACTTGAGATTGCTCAGTAGTCCTTGAGTAACAACTAAACAATGCTAGAGATCGCGGATATCAAACGGCACCTAGTATAGGTAACTATGTTAATAAACCGGACCTAAATCGGAAGACTGGGTAGCATTAGGGTTTGTAAACCAAACGAGTGTGAAGACTCGTGTGATATGGTTTAACAAAGCCTACATACTAAATGAAACTTAACCTAAGTGTCTACGACCCATTACGACCCGTTTAGGTAGCTTATGCTACTTTAACGCGTCGTGCGCGTGAAACGCGTTTGGACCGCCTAACTAGCCCTATGACAAGTGTTATATGCCTAAACATGTTACATAATCAGTTACGTGACAAAAGTTTAGGTTACATATGCTTAATTACCAATTATACATGAAAAGGGTATTCTGGTAATTTACCTAAGGCATATAAACTACCTATCATACAACTACTTAAACGATGTGACCATAGGGTATAACCTCGGAAGGTTATTCCCTACCTACTATGGTCACCTACTGTGTTTGGTCGGATCCTAATGATCGACCAAACTGGGTCGGGTTCGAAGGTATAGGCGATTTATTAGATCGCCTACCCTACGACCCTAGACAACGTGGTAATCAGTGGGCATAGTCCCTAGGGACTATGACCAACGTGATTACACTCACGTTGCGAAGTTCAAACGAACTTCGCATTGACCATTACTGGTCAACGCTGAAAGTCAAACAAAGTTTGACTTTCTGACTCGAAAAGCAGTAAAATAAGGAAAAGAACGAAAGAATACTTACGAAGGGTCCCCGAATGCTAATCCCGATCCAAGAACTCAGGTATGAAACAATGGTTTCAACTTAGAGCTCTCAAAATCAGAATTCTTGTAAGAAATGCAATGGGGGTGGATGGGTATATATAGTTTTCGGGTAACCGTTAAGATCGTTTCATGGAAAACGTGCCATGATCCCATCCGTACAAGTGTCGGAAAGTTGTGGTGGCTTAAATTGGTCCTTATCTTAGTGACTAAGCAACTTAAAACATGTGGTTAAGGATCAATCAGCTGCAACTTGTGATTAAAACATTGAATCTGGTCTGGTTAGGCAGTCGCGTAGCGCTAGTGCAAAGGCACTATGCAGTCGCGCTACGCTAGCACCTTTCTGATTCAGAAATGTTTCAAAATTGACAGTTTTGGTCCCTGTTGTGTTTTAAGGCCTTTTTCGATGCGTTTGAACCCCGTTAACCTCATTTCAAGGCTCTAAAATGAAGTTAAAGTATAGGGAACTCAAAACATGCTCAAAAATATCTCGGATGTCGGTTCGTTTGGCCGTACGAACGCGATGTTCGCTTAATTACGACGGAATGCGCATAAGCGCGAAAAACGATCCAAATGACGCCACGAATGGATTTTTCTTAAGGCGAACACTAAAATATAATATAGTCATGCTTACATAAATTTTTGGATGTCCAGATGTATTCAGAACGTAAGTTATGCGCGAAAATGCAAACTTGTGCACTTTTTGACACTTTTAGTCCCTGAATGACACAAAAGTTTATTTTAGCACACCGAACCCCTCAAAGCCTATTTCTAAGCTATGTAAAGGATATTTATGGTATGTTTAACTTATGGTCATGTTCCGGAATGTCTGTTACAGTTCAAATTGGCATACTTTCGCAGTTTGTCATATTTAGTCCCTGTAAGCGATATAACTTTGATTTCACCACACCAAACCTTCCAAAACTTATATCTAAGTTATGTAAAGGTTATTTAAGGTATGTTACCCTATTTCACTATTCCGGAGTGTTTGTTGCATTAAACTGGTTATATTTACGCATTAGTGCGCGTATAACCTTCCAGCAAGCGATTTAGAGTTTGAAATCGAACAAGAGTTGATATGTGCAAAAGATACACATATTTTTACCAATCCCAAGTATGAAATATAATATTTCATTGGTTCGGTATTTGTTTGATGGCCGTGAAGGCACAGGTGTTACAGTTAAGCTACTCCAATCAACAAAGCCATGTGTAAAGAAACTCTATTAACTGGCCTCTGCTGGAGTAGATGTTTGTGCAGCTTGTTGTGGTTTAGTTGCACTTGAACCTGGGGTGGAGGGGCTTGAACATATTGAATTTGAGGAATAGTGGTTTGGACATACTTGACAAGAACAGTGTTTACAGGGTGTGAAAAATGAGCAGTGTTTTGCATATGAGGAGCAGGGGTATATTGGGAATAATGGACAGTGCGTTGGGTGTTTTAAGGTCTTGGACTAGGGTGAGTGATAATCGGTCCACTTTTTTGACTCCTACATTCCCTAGCAAAGTGACCAAACCTATTACACTTATAGCACTTGATTTTTGATTTATCCAACCCAACCTTTAAATTCCCATGCAACCCTGGAAACTTCCTACCAGTTCTTTTATAAAACTTGGTTTTTCTCACACTCAACAAGGCAAGTTGATGTAAAATGTCCATCTCTTCCAGATCAGTGGGGGTCAAAATGTTGAAGGTCATTCAGTTCAAAGGATAAGTTGTCAGAGATCTGGTTTTCCCTATTAGCTGTGAAAGCATAATTGGATGAGTAAGGCTCAGAGTTGAAGGCTCCACCTATAGTTATGTTAATATAGTGATCATAACTCTAGTCCTAACTACCACAAGATGACTCTTCCTGACCAAAAAGTGCTGTGTTACCAAAAGAGTAATCATCGGCCACTTTCCCAGACTCTTGCAACTTCTTTTTCTGGTTCAGCTCTCTTTCATATGTGAGAAGCCTACCATGAAGTTGGGTCAGACTCATCTCCTTGAACCTAACAGAATTTCTAGTGACAAAGGTTATAGTGTCCCACTTTTCTGGTAATGATCTAAGGAACCTACTGTTTAGAGTAGAGTTAGCATATTTAGCATTAACCAGTTTTAGTTCACTAATCAGACAACTAAACCTTTCAAACTGCTCGGTCAATTACTGTCCCTTAACATGACAAAATGTTTTGTATTGTTGGTTCAACACCTCTCTATTGTTTTCAATAACCTCTTATGTCCCACTGAATTGCTCTTTCAGTGCATCCCATAGCTCTTTTGTGATGTTACAGTGTAACAGGCCAGCACATATGTCATTGGGTAGTGCTGTAGCAACTATACTGAATGCTTTAGCATCTAACTCAATCTTCTGAAAATCCTGCTAAGAGTAATTTTCAGGCTTCTTAGGTACTTGGACCTTGGGATCTTCTGCACTGGGTACCATTGGAACATGAGGTCCAAAGATAACCGACATCTAGCAACCGATGCTTTGCTGTGCAAGGACATAGCCTATCCTACGTTGCCAGATATTGTATTCAGGTCTGACAAGCATAGGTGGTTTGTACAGTGTGCCTGTGTTATGAGGATCTTGTGATTGTGAATACATTTTGGTTGTTTTACAAAGTTTTTGATTAATCAACTTTGAACGGGATTAAGCTTATACTCCGTTTTTCAACAAATACGAACAACACAATATCAATCAAATTGAGCTGATCTTTTATGTCAAATTAGTTGTTAAATCGAATTTGACTGACCTATGCTCTGATACCAATTGTTAGGATCTGAGTTTAATTGTTTGTTTTTGTTTAAAAGATGAAAAATGAAAGAGGATAATAAGATGAAATAATTATAGCGGAATGATGTAAACTTTATAACACAAACAATGGAAGATATGTTTTCATCATGAACACTTTAAGTCAAAAGATTGTATTACACAATGATTCAATCACGTATGCATGAATTACAACTCCCCCTCAGCCTGAGATCATAGTGATTGTTCGTACAAAATGCAAGTGTGAAGTGATCTAATAGAACAGTACAGGCACTGTCTATTTATAGTACAATCCTAACCACTGTGGCATCTTGGCTGACGTCACCGAGACAGTGACATCTAACAATACTAACAACCTCTAAACATTGCTAATGCTAAACACTGTTACATTAATAAAACACTGATTACAAGACTCTATTGATGCTATCCTCTGATGAGCTCAACCTCTGATGAAGCTTTAGCAGTGCTTTCTTCAAAGGGTGACCAGACCTTTGACTTCCAGCAGTTCTTTGACTTCTTCAGTGGTTTAGTCTTCAACAGTCTTTAAAATCCAACATAGCTTAGCACCAAGCAGACCTTTAAAGCAGCAGTTGTTAGAAGTCTTTGTCATTGGAGGAAGAAGTAATTCAAAGCACTGTTTATTCTGGATCAGTTGTTGCACAACTGTTTTGGCTTTGTATCATATGTTCTCAAGGAAGGATTCACATGAGCCAACATCTCTCATTTTCATCAACCTATTCATCCACAACTTGGAAACACCATCCAGCTTGTTCAACATCCAACCATTCAATTCACACTTTTCTTCTTCTCCATCCATCTTCTTTGATTTCTTTCCTTTCTTTCTCTTGCTCCTCCTTGATTTCTTCTTCTTTTTCTTAACCACTACCAAGCTGTCAATCATAAAACATTCTTTCTCAAGTGATGGCCTTTGTAGTAGCATTTAGATCAGGCTTGGTATTGCTTAGAAGGCCCCCCTGTTGTCTCTTAGACAACATTTTGGCAATTTGGCCAACTTGGTTCTCAATGGTCTACATGGAAGCCTTTTGGCTTCCCAACTCACTCTCGTGCCTCGTGAAACGACCCGTCATACTCTTTAAAACACTTCTCATTGTCGATATTTTGAGGATTTTGACCAGCTAAGAGTTGACTAAACATGTCATGCACAATAGGTTCACTAGTGGAGGATGACTGCAGAGGCCGAGGTAAACCATATGCTCCATGGACTGGAGTTGTGGGGCGTGGTGCAAATCCAGGTGGATGCTGCCTAGAGGAGTCAAGCTTCCAACTGAAATTCGGGTGATTCTTCCACCCTGGATTATTTGTATTGCTGTAGGGATTATGCTAAGGATGGTATTGGTTTCCTATAAAATCAACATGCTTGTGTGAAACCTCTCTCGTAAGAAAATCGCCTACATGATACGCTCTCCACTCGAAGAACCACCCGAGTGACTCTCCATCAACCGATAAAATTTTGATGATAAGGCATCCACAAATGCAGTCATGGCTGTGAAATCGTCCACGTTATGAACTCCATGTCGAGAACTCTTCTTCCTCGGTGGCTGCTGTGTTCGATTTGTCAAGATGACTTTCTCCAAAATCTTAAATGCCTCGTTTACATTTTTCGTGCCAATGTCTCCGCCCGAATACGTATCAACCATCATTTGCCCCGGACCATCTAAACCATGGTAGAAGATCTGACATTGTTGCCACCTGGGCAACCCGTGATGTGGGACCTTTCTCATGAGCTCTTTAAACTGATCCCACGTCTCATAGAGAGGCTCATCATCATCCTGACAAGAGTTGAAAATCTTCATTCTCAACCGAACAGTTTTCTTTGGAGGGAAGTATTTCGAGAGGAACTTCTTAGCTAATTGGTTCCATGTAGTGATGGACCCAGTTGGAAGTGAGAGAAGCCACTCTTTGGCTCCATCACGTAAAAAAACAGAAAGAGTCGGAGGCGTATGGAATCGTTGGATGCCTCACGAATTGTGAATGTGGCACAAACCTCCAGAAAACCCGTAATATGGACACTAGGATCCTCATGATCCTTGCCATAAAACTACACGACATTCTGCAACATCGATATGGTGCCCGATTTGATCTCAAAATTATTATTATTAATCATCGATGCATTGATGCACACAGCTAAACCTTCAACTAACGGTTTTCGTATGTCATTCAAGACCCTCGTCTCCTCGACGTCCGCCATTTCTACGAGGTTTTCTACTCGAACCTCGTAGAATGTGTCGTCTCTCGCCGCGTCTACCTCGATCGTTGTGGCTACCACTCAGGACCGCTCCCGCAGTCTCCGATGAAGATTGTGCTCTGGATCCGATGAAGGCTCAATGAAATTAGCGACGGGGGTTGAGGACCTGCACGACCTGTAGGGAAGAAGAAGGAACACAATGCAACTATATATACAAAAATAAAAAGAACTAGCAAATAGTCATATATTTTTTATATTAATCACATAAAAGATAAATAAAACAAGTAGACAAAAACTTTATACCATTTTAACGGCTAGATAAGTAACTCCAACCGTTCTCGAGACACGCCGCGTCCCCGGCAAAGGCGCCAAAAACTTGATGTGCGTGAAATATATATATTTTTATAAATGGATTTTCCTTCACACAAATTTAGTTTTAAAAATAGTTTTTACCCTATAACTAAATCACACACATGAAAGCCAAGTTTACCTCTCGAATACTAATATAATTTTTAGGTAAGAACCGGATATCAATCGGTGGTCACGGTGTCTCAATAATAAACTTTTGGTACTTTAAAGCCTTTTCAATTAGCGAATTTGGGTTTTCCTTATTTATAACACAATAATATATAAAAAAAACTAAATAGCAAGAACTAACAATTTCTAAGGAGAAGTTGTCTAAACTAAGTATCCACTATTGATCATATGATGTTTACGGGAAGCACTAGCGATGTCACAACCTTTAAATTAACTAACTTCTGATAAGGTTCCTAGTTTTATAATTCTTTCAGAAAATTAAAAGGAAGTAGCACTCTAGTCACCTAGGAATCATTCTTTAAGCTTGGTTGTAAAATTGTAGTTAATCTTTTGACAAGAGTTATATGTTAAACCTAAACTTCTAACTCGACAACTTAGGGAAAACTAATATGAAAAACACACTACTCACCCTAAATTGCTTTTAAGTAGATAATGTCCTAGTGTTGTTCTTGTTATGAATCAAAAGCATGATCATGCTTGATAAGAGTCTTGGCCTAAATCATCATACTTACACAATTACATGCTATGGAATTCACATTAACATTATTATGATCTTTCCAAATCTAAATGCGAGAATTCATACACACCTCAAATCTTCATTCATATCATGTTAGCAATCATCATTCCTATTATCATGTTATGAACCAAATTACAAGTAACAAAATTCAATAACTACAATCTACACATAGGGTTTCCAACATGTCAAGAGCAAAATCATAATCAGACATTCATGATGCACAACTTGAAGATACATATGAACTCTAAGAACAAGACTAGCATATTATTATAAAGATCAACAACAATTTATCATCACATCTACTTCCATATCATCATAATCACAAAAGAATTAACATTATTTAGACAACTCAAGGATTTAGCCTCTAAGGCTCACCAAACTAACACAAATTGTTCAAAGAGTACAAAGTTTAACATAAACAAAGTAGCTAACCAAGTTTAAAGCAAGAATTAAATGATGGATGATTAAATCTTCAAGAGATTAAGCCTTCTTCAAAGCTCCTCCTTGGCTTCAACTTCCTTCCAAGTACAGATTTTTGAGAAAAAAACTTCAATCCAAAACCCAACTCCCTTGCAAATGAGCTGAACCTCGTATTTAACATACTGTCCATTTGGCATGATCATGCCATCTTTGTGTATTGTGGGCCAGTAAAATCCTGCATCGTACACCTTTCGTGTGGTGCTGGCTATTCCGTGGTGTCCTCCACATGGTCCTTCGTGACAATGGCGAAGAATTTATCTTGCTTCACGACCATGGACGCATCATCGAATGAGTTGGTTGGCACACATTCTGAAAAGATATGGGTCTTCCCAAAATAGTGTTTTACATCAGTGAAGAATTTGTTTCGCAGATGAAAGGACAACCCTTTGACAATAGTGCCACTAGCTAAGTAGTTAGCATAGTCGGTGTACCAAGGTTCTTCTCAATATTCTACCATTTCTAAGGGCTCTGTGGGGAATTTCTCATTAATAAGTTCTTCTCGAGTTCCTTCCAGAGCAGGGTCTTCAAGACGAGACAAGTGGTTAGTAGCTGTGTTTTCTGCTCCTCTTTTATCTTTTATTTCTATGTCAAATTCTTGAAGGAGAAGAATCCATCTTATGAGACAAGGTTTTGCGTCTTGTTTTTTGAAAAGGTATCGAATGGAAGCGTGGTCGGTATAAACTATAGTTTTGGAGAGCACAAGATAGGAATGGAATTTATCAAATGCAAATAATATAGCTAACAATTCTTTTTCAGTGGTTGTATAATTTTCTTGAGTGTCGTTAAGAGTTTTGCTAGCGTAATATATGGGGTGAAAATGTTTTTCTTTTCTTTGTCCTAAGACTGCTCCAACTGCAAAATCTCTTACATCGCACATGATTTCAAATGGTAGCTTCCAGTCTGGTGCGATCATGATTGGTGCTTTGACAAGCATATCTTTAAGGGCAAGAAATGTTGTCGTGCATTCCTCGTCAAAGATGAATGGGCATCTTTTTCAAGTAGCTTGGTTAGAGGTCGAGACATTTTAGGAAAGTCTTTAATAAATCACCTATAGAATCTGGCATGTCCTAGGAAACTTCAAATGGCTCGAACGAATGATGGAGGAGGTAGTCGGGAAATAATGTCGATTTTTGCGCGGTCGACTTCCATTCATGCGTTTGATATTTTGTGACCGAGTACTATTCCTTATGTGACCATGAAATGACACTTTTCCCAATTAAAGGCGAGGTTAGTCTTTTCACATCTAGATAGCATTTGCTCAAGGTTATCGAGGCATTGGTTACATGAATCGCCAATGATAGAGAAATCATCCATGAAGACTCCCATTGTTTTTTCTATCATGACGTGAAAAATGGCTACCATGCATCATTGAAACGTTGATGGTGCGTTGCATAGACCAAATAACATGCGTCGATATGCAAAGGTTTCGTAGGGACAAGTGAAAGTAGTTTTCTCTTGGTCCTTTGGGGCAATGGGAATTTGGAAGTACCCCGAGAATTGTCACACCCCAACCGATGGCGGAAACATCGGAGTGAGACGAAAACGAGATTGTTCGAGACTTAATAACACTATTGTGACAATATTTAATTCAAAAACCGATTTCATTCATTTCATAATGTCACACCCTGATATTTCCACATATTACCGGTGGGCCCGGTGGGGAGTATCGTGACGTAGTTGATATCATCATAGACAATAAACACAATTATAGCATAGCGGAAGGCTTGGAAGTTAATTACTATTACAATCCATAGTGTCCGAAAGTTCAAAACAAAAGAATATACAGACTGGTTGTAACAGAGATCCACAGGAGGATCACGAAACAAATACATAAAACAAAGTTTAAACAGACTTCAGGCATCTAAGGATTTGCAAGATCCTCTTATTTGACACCAAGTAGCTCCAGCCTAGTTTCAAGAGGTACCTGTCACTTAGTCTTTGGAAGATACGTCAGTTTTCACTGGTAAATACAATTAACCGACTCATTTGAAAAGATTTTATGAAAATTGGTTTAGGTGCACATGGCACAAAATTATTTATAACTTGGGATAATCTTTATTAAAATCTTATATACAGATTTACATGTTTGTCATACAATTGGGGCCGGTTTTGAAGCCGGTCATGATTAACCGACTCACCACTTTATAAACCCACAAAGGAGTTATCCCCAACTTGTGGGTAATTTAGATATTTAGCATTTTGCATTTGTCAAGTGTATGCCTACACCCCGTGCATAGGTCGTGGCCATTTTCAAATGAAATGAGCCGAGGATATACAGGACACAGTCGTTAACCCTCAATGTTTATGTTATCAAACACAACAGATTAAAACGGGTTATGCGGATTTATTAAATCACAATCTGACTAAATAATCCCATACCTGACCAAGCGGTAATAATTTACCGTATCCCAAGCTCGTATAGGGAAAATAAGTTAAAAGTATTTACCTGAGCTAGTTGTGCAAAGATGCAACTCAGCCGTATGTTTCCTAAGACCTTATGCAAATATCTTCTACCGAAGCTACTTAATCTGTATGGAAGGTTTATTAACCTATTAGGATACTAACGGGTCTTATTTAAGTCAAAGACTTAGACCGGTTAGTTATAAAGATGTTTTACGATTCGAAACGCTAGATTAAGTGGAGACCGGAATGGAATGTGATTTAGACCCGAAAAGTTTGATTACTTGTATAATATGGGTAAACTAAACACATTCTGGAATTTGAAGTTTAAATGATAAGGTTTGACCTGTTTCAGCTAATTTATATAAACTAGTTACATAAACCGAACCGAACGCGTATAAGCATAACAGGTAGCCTAATGAATCATATACATGTTCCATATATTATTATGCTTAAAATATGTTAAGACATCGGTAGGATGTCAACATATATGCCCAAAAAGTATTTAAAACCGAATTAAGCCTCATAAGGGCATTTTGGTCATTTTAGGATTTATAAAAGAGGTTTATAGGTAAACTGATGTTCTGGTCAAAAGCATTCTGTAAAAATATTTTTTTTATGATGTTATATCAGTAGGATATCATACATATGTGTGGTTTACCATTTATGACCAAAGTATGCCTCGAAAGGGTATTTTGGTCATTTCACATATTCTTTTAAGGACATAATTGGAAGTCTGAGTTCATAACTTATACATACTGTAAAAATATTAAAAATTATTTATAAATTCAGTAGGTAACAAGTCTTGGGTGCAAAATATGGTTTTAAACCATACTATGTACTTATTTAGCGTAAAAACCGATAATTGACGATATTTGCAAGGTTTATGTGATTCTGAGATTTTGACCAGCCTTGGATGGTAAAAATATTTTATTTATCATATTAGATCAGTAGCAAAAAGTTTGGCATGTCTATATTTGTAAAACTCATTCTATTTACAAAAAGGGCATTTTAGTCAATCATAGGATTTATACAAGAACTCCATATTAAGGTCGGTATGTAATCTGAACCAACATTCCAAAATTTCCTAAAAATGATATCATAACAGTAGGTAATGAGTTTTGTGTCAAAATTTATGTTAAAACATGATTTATGCACAAAAGGGTAATTTAGACTTTATAAAAGCTAAATTTTCGATATCTTGCATAACATCAGTTTGAGACCAGAATATAATGTCAAATAATTTTAGACATATTTATAAATCAGTACCTAAGTTATTTGCATGACCATTTATTCAAAAATCATATTTTTAGAACATAAGGGCATAATGGTCAACTATAAGCATAATAACATAAACATACATATAATTCAAAATACTTAGTGACCAGGTAATATAACCTCAGAGAGTTATACTAAAATATTAAATGGTCACAATGAAAGCTTAAAACACAAAGGAATTAAGCTTAATCGGGTCAGAACTGAAAGTCAAAGCAAAAATCAAGCTTTTGCGACTTTCGGTTGCGAACCGGGCTTAAACTCAGAATTGTCAGGTTGAACATGCTTAGACATGTTCTAATAATATTTACCAAGTTATTTAAGTGACAAAATGTGATTTATAACCTCTGCATTATTAGTTTTGATTATTATTTACAAATCTGACCCGTTTGACTTTTTGATTAAATACTTTGACCCGACAATTAACTAAGCAAACGAGAACATTAGGAGGTTCCCTTTTGAGAGATTAACACCTATCTAATTATGGTCACATAGCCACATTCGCCTCGAACAATGGCTGGACCATTTGGGTTTTAACCGAAGGTCAAAATCATTTTACGACAACTTTGACTTTGGGTCATTAAACCTCTAAAACTGAACTAAAGTGGCTAGGGACACTTACAAAGGGTCCTAGCTTGAATCTTTTAGACTAGAGGGAGTCTCCTTTATCAGGAATCTCCAAGCAAGAGTGAGAAGAATGATTTTTGAGATAAGCAAAGAAAATGGCAACATAAGGTCTCTATTTATAGTTGAAGGAGATGATCTAAGATTGAACCAGGTGTTATGGGATGTCCAGAGATCATCACAGGTGTCCCTAGTGGTTTTGAAAACCATTATAGTGCTCCTGGTATCGAGTTTTGACAGTATCAGTCGGTTTAAGGCGAAAACCTGCTGCTGTCCAAATTTTTCTGCCCAGATACAGGCTTTACGGACCGTAAGCCTGACCCATTACGGTCAGTGTCACTCCCCGACCACGTAAATCAACAAATCGCGGCGGAATCGTCGGGGAGTGTTGTAACAGAATCATTTTTTCAAAACACACGGAAATTGAAGTTTCGTTTTATTAAACATTGAATATTTACTTCGTCTGGAAATCTAAATAAACAATTTAAACATAGTCTATCATTGTTATTAAGTCACTAAGGCATCGTCCAATCCTATGTGAGCATGCATCCTAGCAATCAACATCATTCAATAACACCTGAAACATATGTGAAAACAAAGTCAGCAAAGAAATGCTGGCGAGTACATAGGTTTTTGAGAGTGTCGGATTCATGGCTAGTTTACATGTTGCAATACTTAACTAAAAACCTTGTTTTGAAAAGTGTAGTATTGCGACATAATTAACCAACTCAAATCAAGTTGGTTATAATTTATAAAATCTCGTAGCCAGGATTCTTAACTCGAAAACATTTTGTTTTAGAAAACCAATTTGTAAAACATCTCGTATTAAACCGTTAATAAAACTCGTTAATAAAACTCGTATGGTTTATATCATTTCGAAAACCTCGTTTGTGTGACATCGTTTCAAAATCGTTTACCCAAGTGAACTAAATAACGCCACGGTATGTAATACGATGAAAACACTTATATATAGGAAGTACCCGCAGCGTATCCACCATGCTTTCATCACATTACACCCGTCCCGTTATCTAAACACTAACCGAAAACCAATCGTTTACCCAAATCGTTTAATTCGTTAAAAATCGCTTTAGTCGTTTAAATCATTCTCATCTTAAATCGTGAAAACTACTTTTGATTGTCTCACTAATAACATCCAAACCTTCGTGACTCGACTATCTCGCCTATCGCTTCTCGCATTAATAAACTACCAAAGGGTAAATTAACAATCACAGATTCAGTCGTTACCCACCTAACCCACACATAACCATGGGTGCAGTCTGATAACGGGATTTGTCAGATCCTATGGTACCATAACCTAATACTGGTCGGTTCGGCCAAAACTAATGGATATTATTCGTTATGTAAATACGACCAACAAGTTTGTTTACTATATTGAAATCGTTATTAATTTAATATAAACCATTTTAATCATTTTTGAAACCATTGTTATAATATCGAAAAATCGTTTTGAAAACCATCGTTAAAACCTTGAAAACATTTAGCATATATGAATCACCCTAAAACAATTGAAAACAGTAAAATAGGGGAACTATGTACTCACCTGAGAATGCTTAGAGGTCTTGAACAACAACCAAGCAAAGCTAGAGGGAGCACGAAATCAATCGACAACCTAATAACTATATAATTAAACCGGACCTAAGTCGGAAGATCGGATAGGATGAGGTTTTGTAAACCAAATGAGTATTGGAACTCATATGACATGGTTTAACAAAGCCTATATCCTAAATCGAAACCTAACCTAAGTGCCTTCGACCCATTGTGACCCATTAAGGTAGCTTAAGCTACTTTAACGTGTCGTTCGCGCAAAAGTGCGTTCGAGACGTCTAACTAGTCCTATGACAAGTATTATATGCCTAAACATGATTAAATATGTTGCATAATCAATTAAGTGACAAAAGTTTGTGTTACATATGCTTAATTACCAATTATGCATGAAAATGGTATTTTGGTCATTTACCTAAGGCATATAAACTACCTATCATACAACTAATTAAACCTAAGTGACCATAAGGTATAACCTCGGAAGGTTATTCCCTATGCAACTATGGTCACTAAACATGTTTGGTTGGATCCTAATGATCGACCAAACGGGACGTGTTCGAAAGTCTAAGCGGGTGTTTAGTCCGCTCGACTTACGACTCTACACAAGCACTAATCTAAAAAGTGACGAGCTAAACATGCTAGAACATGTTTAGTTAAGTTAGAAAACAGGTTTTGATATCAAAACAAATGGTTTTGATACCCTAGAGTAGTTTGGTTACAAAATATGCGAGAATACGCATTTTAGCCGAAACTACGACTCGTCACTGAGCCTAGATAACGTGGTAATTAGTAGGTATAGTCACTAGGGAGTATAACCATCGTGATTACGCTCACGTTATGAAGTTCAAACGAACTTCGCGTTGAACATAAACTGGTCAAAGCAGAAAGTCAAACGCATTTTGACTTTCATGCTTGAAATACATGAACAAGCACGAAAGAAGACTTACAAAGGGTCCAAGAGGGAAGAATGATCAAGTATGCTCAGGTAGGTGGCCTCCACAAAGGTGGTTGCCTCCACTTAGAGCAGAATTGATCAAGGTGTGAAGAAATGAGTGAATGGAGCTAGCTATTTATAGGAATTTCACAACCATTAGGATCATTTCTTGGAGAAGAGGGAATGATCTTGGCCTTACATTTGGGCACAAGGTTTTGAATACAATGGGGACATCAAATACCAGCCCATAGTGTGTAATTCAAGGGGTAAAAACCATTTGAGCAAGTGGAATAGGCCAGATTCATTGTTTCTACAATTATGTGGTTCTAGGGAAGGCTTACGGACCGTAAGGACCTTGCAGGTCAGCAACTTTCAAAATTGGCAGTTTTAGTCCCTGAAGCCCCAAACTTGGTTTTCGATGCATTTTTGACACGTTTAAGCCCCGTTAACCCCATTTCAAAGCTCTAAAATGAAGTTAAAGTATAGGGAACTTAAAATGTGCTCAAAAATATCTCGGATGTCGGTTTGTTTCGTCGTACGGTTGCGTTGTTCGGTAAATTACGACGGAAGTCGTAACGAACGCAAAAACGATCCAAATTAAGCGACGAATGGATTTTTATTATGCCAAACACTAAAATGAAATATTTTAATGCTTACAAAAATTTTTGGATGTCCGGATATATTCAGAACGTAAGATATGCGTGAAAATGCAAACTTATGCACTTTTTGACACTTTTAGTCCCTATTGATCAATAAAGTTTATTTTAGCATACCGAACCCCTTAAAGCCTATTTATAAGCTATGTAAAGGATATTTAGGGTATGTTTAACTTATGATCAAGTTTCGGAATGTTCGTTACAGTACGAATCGGCATACTTTCACAGTTTGTCGAAACTAGTCCCTGTAAGCGAATAAACTTGATTTCGGCATACCAAACCATCCAAAACTTATTTCTAAGTTATGTAAAGGTTATTTAAGGTATGTTAAGCCTATGTCACTATTCCGGAGTGTTCGTCGCATTAAACTGATTACGTTTACGCACCAGTTCGCGTATAACTTTCCAGAAAACGATTTAGAGCTCGAAATCGAACAAGAATTGATATGTGCAAATGAAACACATATTTATACAAATCCCAAGTATGAAACACAACATTTCATTGATTTGGTATTTTTCCATGGCCGTGGAGGCACAGATGTCACAGTCTCCCCTACTCCAGGAAATTTCGTCCCGAAATTTAATTAGAGGAAACTTGTGAGAGCTCGAAACATGGAGTCGAAAAGATAAAACAACACTGGTTAGGGTTCTGAACTTCTAGTAACTTTAAATAACATTATGCTTGCAATGTAAGAGGGACACTTATATACAAGTATATGAAGCGCCATTGGTGCGTCCACCGTACCTCCATTACATTGTTCACGTTTCGTTATTGTTGTTACTATTGGTTCTTACACATGATAAATCTTACTGTGGTTTCCGTGCACTGAATTTTTATAATTATGTATGCGTCCATAATTACTTAATTCCTTGCATAGTCCACACAGTGCATTTAATAATGTGTAGGGAAAAACCAAATGAATGAACCTGTGATGAGTGTGACTGAACCACCATAGGGTCCTTTCAGCTGTATCATCACATGCCATTCTTAACCAGATCCTGAATCAATCTTTAACTAGACCACTCAAGGGTCTCTTTTCGGATCATGGAATGGTACTATATAACCCAAGGGTCTTAACTACCACGTAGAAGCCCATTAAGGATTTAAGGTAGTACCTTTTGAATATCCTACTATGAACCCTTCATATGAAGATATGGAAGATTCTATGAGGATTTGGATAACGAAAATCGGATCACACAAAAACATAAAGGAGAGCACAAAAACACATAATCACATAATCGCATAATTGTTTAATTTGACCTTTAATTTGTTATCTTTGGACACGGGTATTTAAAGCATACCAGGAATCCAATCCGTGGATTTCATTTGGCACTTTAAATATTTTCAAGAATCTAACTATGAAGATAGGAAGATCTTAGTAGGAATTCGGTTTTTCCTTATTGAGTTGTAATGTACATATTAAGGTGTACAAGGAATCCAATCAGGGCTCCGATTTGGGCGATAATCATCCACAAGGATTCTTAAAATAGAGCAACCCATCGCCCCTTTCGTTTCGAGTTTAAGCTCGAGTTGAAGTGGTAGCTCATATTTCAATAAGCCTCCGTTTACACAAGATCGTTGTGCTTGAAGGACAAAAGATTTGAATATCAGATAGAGTTTGAATAGAATGAAGCTTGACTCGCTCCTTTCGACTATGCGCATCGGCTACGATATTCGCCTTACCAGGAAGGTAGCGAATCACGCAATTGTAATCGTTCAAGAGCTCAACCCATTGTCGTTGCCTCATGTTCAGCTCCTTTTGATTAAGAATGAGCTGGAGACTTTTGTGGTCTTGCGAAAACCACACACTTCGTTCTATAGAGGTAGTGTCTCCAGATTTTGAGAGCAAATACCACAACACCTAACTCAAGATCATGAGTTGTGTAGTTCTTTTCGTGAACTCTCAACTGTCTTGACGTATATGCTATGGCTTTACCTCATTGCATAAGAACATAACCATGGCTTAGATTCGACGCGTTATAAAAGACAACGAAATCATCGTTTCCATTGGGCAAGGACAAAACAGGAGCATCACATAGCTTTCGTTTCAGCGTTTGGAACGCTTCTTCTTGCTTATATCCCCACTCCAAAGGCTTATTCTTCTGAGTCAAAGCAGTGAGTGGCACCGCGATCTTCGAGAAGTTTGAGATAAAACGACGATAATAACCAGCGAGACCAAGAAAAGAACGAATTTCTGTAGGTGTCGTTGGTGTATTCCAATCCTTAATTGCAGCAATTTGAATGGATCCACATGAATACCCTGCTTGTTGACTACATGACCCAAAAACTGAACTTCTTGAAGCCAAAATTCATACTTGGAGAATTTAGCGAAAAGTTTGTTCCTTCTTTAGGAGTTCCAATGTCAAACAAAGGTGTTGCTCGTGATCGGCTTGAGACTTTGAATAAATGAGAATATCGTCGATGAATACAATGATGAACTTGCTTAAATAAGGTTATTCATTAAGTCCATGAAGATAGCTGGGGCATTCGTCAAACCAAAAGGCATGACTGTAAACTCGTAATGCCCATATCTCATGCGGAAAGTAGTTTTGGGAATATCTTCTTCGAGAACACGAAGTTGATGATACCCAGAACGCAGATCGATCTTGGAAAAACAGGTAGCACCTTGCAGTTGATCAAAGAGATCATCGATTCGAGGTAGGGGATATCGATTCTCGATGATAGGCTTATTAAGCTCACGATAATCGATACACATTCGCAAAGATCCATCTTTCTTTTTCACGAAGAGGACAGGAGCTCCCAAAGGTGAAAAACTCGGACGGATGAATCCTTTATCAGATAACTCTTGGAGTTGTTTCGATAACTCTTGCATCTCCGACGGTGCAAGACGATAAGGTGCTTTCGCAATCGGGTTGGCTTTGGGTGCAAGGTCAATATGAAACTCGACTTGACGAACTGGAGGTAAACCAGGCAGTTCATCAGGAAACACCACTGGATAAATCCGAACAATCGGGATATCCTGAATACTCTTACTCTTGTCTTTCTCCATGGTGACATGTGCTAGGAAAGCAACATATCCTTTTCTTAAATAACTTTGGGTTTTTGTTTCTTAAAAGAAACGAGCATTTAAGGTTCTTGGGGAGATCACAAGTGATCATGAAAATGACAGAACCACACGAGTAGTTTGTCTTTGTGTTGACATCATAAGGTTGCATCAAACATTCATACAATTGTATTAGTTAAAAAAAATAAAAACCAAAAATTTTTATTTATATAACAACCGCATTGTTCTTAAATGTTAAAAGATAACAACCAGAGGAAATTACAAAATACTAATCGTTCACTACTGCATCATAGATTACCTCATTGATGTTAAACACTCGTCCACATGCTGGATTCACATTGACGTTGAAGTTCGCATTCGGGTTTGCATTAGCATTCGCGTTTGCATTCACCAGTCTTGGACAATTGTTGCGGAAGTGACCAAACTCTCCACAGTTGAAACATGAACCCGGTGGGAATCTCGCAGCATTCCCCTGAACCGGAGCTTGAACCTGAGCAACCTGATTTTGTCCCAGACGACGAATATTGGCCAAATGCCCAAGTTTTCCACACGTTGTGCATTGCATGCAAGCTTGTTGTGCAACGTGATGACCGTTGCAGCGTGCACAATGAGGTGCGGTACCAGCATATGCCTTCTTTGCAGGAGGTTGAGCTGGTGGGTTCTGCGGGTTCTGAGCAGTCTGTGCTGTAACAGCAAAATTCTGAGCATCCTTTCGCTTCCTCGATTTCTTCGATGACTCACCTTTCTTACCCTTGCCCTTATCCTTGTTCTTCTCAGAATCAGCCGACTTCTTCTTGTCCCCCTTACGGGTAAGTTTACCCTTTCTGACTTGTGACTCAGTCAGGGTAGCAGACAATTCGATTGCATGACGGACGGTAGTAGGATTAACGCCGGTCATAATATCCTGAATGGAATCGGGTAAACCATCGATATATCTCTCGATTGCTTTCTCCAGAGGGGTAACCATAGTGGGACACAACAGACTGAGTTCCTCAAAACGATCCGTATAGGCACGGTGTTCACCCCCATCTTGTTTTAGATCGTCAAACTCTCGCTCCAAAGCCCGAATTTCATGACGGGGACAAAATTCTTTCATCATGAGAGCCCGGAGCTCTCCCATGTTTGTGCCAACGCCACTTCGGCACCCCTATCGCGCATAATAACATTCCACCAGGTAAGCGCTCGCTTCTCAAACACGCTTGAAGCAAATTCATCCTTACGCGCATTCGGACACTGCACATGTCTGAACGTGCTCTCGATGCTCTCAAACCACTGCAGGAGCGCAGTTGCTCCTTGCGACCCAGAAAAATTTAGAGGCTTAGTAGAATTGAAGCTCTTGAAGTTACACGGCGCATTGTTGTTGTTATTGTTGTTGTATATCTCGTGGACTTGGGTCACAACGCCTGGAAGCACAGCAACCACTTGCTGAGAGACTAGGGCTGCGGTTTCTTCAATAGTGAAAGATTGTGCTTCACGTCGAGGAGGCATTGTCTAATAAGGAAACAAAAGAAACGAGTGAGGTTGAAAAGCAAAAGAGGTATTGAAAATACCGTCAAAACACCAGAAAGGCGATCATTTGTTCGTTACCTCGAACAAACAAATGACACGGAGTGACTAATCAAAGTAAATGGGTCAATATAGTGTATCGCCGAAGACATGCTCGCCTATAAGTGAACACTCACCCCGAGAGTTCCCAGGTAAGAGTGACTGGTCCGATTATGTGGATTTGTACGAACACTCTAGCCTTAGACAGAAAACTCAGGGTACAGGCACTCACTCTTCTAGTTTGCACGTGTTCACACTATTTAGACCCAAACTTTGACGAGATTTGAAAACTTAAAGGGTTCAAAACCTTATAGCAAAGGGTTCAAAACCTTCCAATAAATCATCCTAGAACAGATGATTGGTTTTCAAAGCGGATTCAAAATTTGTGTTCTTGTTGTGGTTATCACCTAAGGATAGGTGACGGTATTGTTTTATGACTAAACGCAAGTAAACTCGCGTTAGGGTCCTAGGAAGGTTATAGACTAGGTCAAAGCATTACTAATAACCTAATTCCCTATTGTAGGATCGATTTGAGACCCGAATGAGTCGATCAGAAGAGTTTATCTCAGTTTGAGCGGCAGAAACAAACAAACAGAGTTCAATTCAGCAATTATACACTTTAAACTGTCGATTTATATTGATAGAATGACGTTTACAACCTGATGACACTTCGGCAGCACTTCGTTGCAAACCGGAAGAACACACCTAGAACTATGATCTGATTTCGCCCCAAAAGTCCTATATATAGTAGTTTAATTCCGCCCGAAATGACATCGAGTATAGGAGCGGAATCAACTTTATAGATTCCGGGCGGAATCAGATATGCAGGTTGAGCGAAATCAGCAACTACATTTCATAAATGCTTTTGTCTCATATGTAGTGATGCAATGATTACTTCACTATTATGATGTCATCATAAAAGATGATGACATCATCCTCTTTTCAGATCCGCAACGAGACTGAGACTCGACATAAGACGAAGACGACAGATGTATGCACCAACAGACTCCCCCTCAGATGTTGACGAGTCTTAAGTGTCTAGTCTTCTCAATCTTCAGTCTTTATCAGTCTGAACGCTCTCTGAAATATCTCACAGTGTAAGCATCCTCAAACTTTATCTCCTTCTCCTCTTCAGCATCAACAAACTCCCCACGAACAATCTCTACTCAGATGTCTTCAGACTCCCCCTTTCGATATGCTGGGATCGCAGTCTGGCATGTTGAAATCACACATTCATCAGGTATCGGAACCTGTCTCTCTATCATCAGGTTCAAGATCGAAACCTGGCTACACCTGCACATTCTCTACCACAAACATAAGTTTTCTAATATTAAACTTTAACACACTCAGACACCACTTGTAAATATCACAAAAATGATCTAACATTTATAGTCTCTGATGAACCATTTGTAGAAATATCAAATTCAAAACTTATGATGACCACTTGTAACAAGATTCTAAAATCTTTTACATACAACACTCCCAAACCAGTTCAAAATTTTATGCTAAAACACACCAAAAATATTTTTGGATTTTTGAAGTAAAGAAATGAAATGCAATAAAGAAATATTTACAGACACTATTTTTGTGAGTTTGTGTAAGAGGATCATATAATTTTCTGAGACATATCATCAACACCGTTAAGATTCATTTCATTTTAAGTTCTAAACGATTCACTTAGATTGTCAGTATACTGATCCACTTAAATTTTCACACAAAGTTCAACTGCTTCGAGATACGATGTTAATGTCTTAAGCACTTAAACTTAATCGCGTGTCCCACCTCAGAATATACTCCCGTATCCAGATCCCAATATTCAGTCTTACAGGTGAGAATACCACAGATGATATTTGTAAGGGGTTATAAATTATGATGAATCATGAGAGCTCAGGTCAGAACTACCGTTCAGCAGAGAGATCATGACTCAACTTTTGGGTGTGTCCCCTTTAGAGGATCTTCTTTACAACAACAATGATTATCAATTTTATTGTTTCATCAATTTGCTGAGGGCGGCGCTATTTTTCAAGCATGCAGAAAGTATTATTCGAGGACTAGGTCAGAACTTCCATTCAGCAGAAGTCCCGGAATAATACCCCAGATATCACTGAGCATAAAGACCTAGTATCTCAGAAAGAGGGACCTTTCAAACAAGATTTCGGGGGTTACCCATATATCCGAGAGATGTTTCCCCACGATATAAGCAAGTTTGAATTTTATGTTTATATCTCGTCACAATCTACTAAATGTGCAAAAATCTACTGGCATATCCGCAGTGAGATTGTTTATCACATATTTAACTTTCCATTTCTTTAGCATGTTGTGATAGTCCACTGATGTACTATCATTTCCTCTTTTATACAACAAAACTCATTTTTTATTTTATCATGTTTTTGACTTTTTCAAATTTTCTAATGTTTTTGGATTTTCTGAAAAATTTACTCCCCCTAAAATGCAAACACATTTTAGGAAATATGAAAATAAACTGTACAATAAAGTGACAACTGATATCGAATTGCTTCAATTCGCCATCCACTTGTCATAAACAATCAGAACTCCCACTCACAACAAACTATTTTCTCATTTAGATTTCAAAACACTTAAGTTTGTTTTAATCAAAATGATTTTTCCGGAAAATAAGTTTGTTTTTAAAACTTGTAGGGGCATGGTTCATCATATTGTCTTTCAACCACTTGTATGAAGATTACATCAAGTTCAAATTAATGACCTTGAGTAATCACTATGTCAGAACAAACCTTTGTATCACTTGTACTATGAACTTATCAAAGTAAATTTCAAGATAAATGCCGATACCTACTCCACACTTACCAACCTGGGAGTTCCGGCATAGTCAATCACCTGTATACATTTAAACACTTTTTAAAAAAAAAATTCACAAACAACAATTTTATGAATGATGCCGATTCCTGATCCACGATTACCAACTTGGGATCTCCGGCAAGTCCAGAGACTTACTGTTCATAGTATGAGCCATCCCAGTCACAAACCAGGGATGGTTCAATTTTATCTTTCTTCGTCTTCTTCTCATAGAACTCTTTAACCCCTTTGACTTTTCGATCAATCATTTTACCAAAAATATGTTTCACAGTGGGGTTAAGGGCCTTTTCAACATCGAAAACCTTTTTGTCATCATAAAATTGGTTTGAAATCTCAACTTTACCAATTTTCTTTTTATAGTTTTCAGTCCGAAGTGATGGAAAATTCTCATCATCCATAATCGGAACTGATTCTTCACTTTTTGAAACAACCTGTGGCTCCTCTGATTTTGTGGAATCAGACTCATCGCCAGAAGATAGCTCCTCTGATTTTGACCTATCAGAATCATCGCTAGATCTACCACCAGACCTTTTTACAACCCATTTCTGGTTGTCAGATTGAGCTCTTTTCTTGTAAAACTTGTTTGAACATTCACCAATTTCAAATTTTGAATTTTTAAACAATTTAGTTCTGTCAATTGGTGGTTCAAACTCAACCACTTTTTCTTTTAGTTTACGTGATACTCCCTGTTTTGATTGTATTGCCTTTGAACACTCTCTGGCAATATGTCCAACTTTGTTGCATTGGAAACAGGTTCTCGTATCTTTCCTTTGTCCTGCAAACTTCATCTCTTCTTGCTTCTTTGCAAGGAATTCACTGTTTGACTGCTTCCAGAATTCTTTCTTTTCTTCCTCTTCAGAGCTAGTTCCTGAAACAAATGTCATTTTTGCTTTAAAATCACGAACATATTTTTCATTTTTCTGTTTTTCTGTTGGAGTAAAACCAAGACCTTTCTTTTTGAAATTACGGTTAGGATTTGATTTCCTGTGAAAACCAGAACCAGAACTGTAACCTTTTTTCTTGTTTAATCTTTGTTGTACTCTTGAGGTGTATTTTTTAGGTTTATCATTAAGATTTAAATCTTTTATTTCAGAAATGTTAATTTCTATAAGTTTGAAAACCTTTTTTATCATCTCAGTTTTTACACCTCTTATTGGAAATTCCTCATCAGAATATAATTTGTCAGAATCATTCAATGTATATACAACTTTGAATGTTTCGTCACTCAAATTAGATTTTGATAACAGGAATTCTTTGTTATAAACCCTTTTAACTAAAGATTTTGGACTATTGACTGTCAAACTCGAACTTTCAGAACCAGACTTTGACTCTGACTCTGACTTTGACTCTGACTCTGACTTTGACTCTGAGTTTGACTCCAACTTTGACTCCTCAGATTCATCTTTATCCAACACCTGATCGACGACTTTCTTTATTAACTCGGACTCATGATCAGTGTCAGATGATGTAAACGTCACATCAATATTTTCTGGCAAGTTAACTGAGGACTCCGACTCCCACTGTAAATTTGTTGCCTTTTCGACTCTTTCTGAATTTGGATTTCTCGGAGAATATCCATTTTCAAGCGGGGGTGGACACTTGTTGTAACCGAAACTTTGTTTCTTACCAGAATCATTCAATTTAGTATCCTTCTTCTTTGCTTTCTTCTTTTCAGGGGTCTTTTCTCCAGAAATTTTCTGCTCTTCAGACTTCTTTGCCTCAGAAGTCTCCTCTTCCTCAAACGCCTTCATGCCTTCTACTGTTGGATAGATCCTGTCAATAACATAAGAAGTACATGAGTAACTTTTCAACAAACGATTAACCCTTTCTGTCTCAATCCTTTGTAACTCCAGCTTATGTTCAAGAGCAGCACACTTCTCAATGTAGTTATTCACCACTTTTTGCTTTATCATGAAAGCTCCTTGAAGTGTTTTCATCGCTGTTGCTTGTTCTTCACTTGTTTGATTATACTGGTTCATAGCTTTGTTCAACACATCATAAGATTCCTTCAAACTGTTCAGATTATAAATCAGTGTGCTGTTCTGCTTCTTTATAGCTTCACAATTTTCACATTTTACTGGAATCTTTTTAGCATCCACATCTTCACCAACTTTGAACTTTGGTACTTCTTTTTTCTTTTGTCTTATCACTTGAACAGTTTCATCATCACTGCTGACTGGAGTCTTGACCTTTTTCTTTTCCTTTTTAGCTTTCTCATCTTCACTGTCACTTTCTGCCATTGTTTTGAAATGAGCTGCTAAACTTCTTAACCAATATTCACTATCATCATCACTATCTTCTTCAACTCGAGCAACTAAGGCTGTGTGAGCTATAGCTTAATCAGGAACATAATTATCCCATGTGAAATTTTCCCAGCTGAACCCTTCAGGTAACTTTTCGTCATCTTGATCTATTATCAAGGCACTACCATCAGCTCTCTTTGAAGAATCTTGATTAACCACACAAGCTCTCTTTCCAGAGTCTTCATTCACATTCCTTCCATGTGCAGTTTGTGCTTGATGTTGATGTTGTTGAGATGGTTCCTGAGCAACTTGATGGTAGATGGCTTTTCGGTAGTAATCATTGTTGTTGTTAAAAGGATTCTGAGCTCCACTTGCTTTGCGATTTGTGCACTCCCTCTTGAAGTGACCCTTCTCCCTGCAACGAAAACAAGTGACTTTAGATTTGTCAAAACCTAAAGTAGAAACACCAGCCTCACGAAGATCATCTCTTCCAGTGATTTGCTTGAATTTCTCAGCTCTCCTCAACACGCTGGCCAAACACCATTTTATGTCCATCAGCTCCATCTCTTCAGCATCGATCTGGTCGTAATCTTCCTTTGTCAGCATTGGATTTCCGATTCGACCTGCAACAAAACTACCATAAGATTCAAGAACGGTTCCCAATAAAGACATATGGCTTTTTGCTAACTCTTCAGAATATTCCTGATCATTTTCAATGTTCAACACAATGTTGCATTGAAGCTTTTTGCCATTTCTTGTTGTTGAAACGTTCGGATCAAAAGATGGAAATGATGAGAAACTCATGTTGCTGTTTGATCCTTTTGATGAACTACCAGATGAATTCTTTGCATTGAAAGCTGTTTGAACTTTCGGTGACAAGTTGGTGGATTTATCACTAACACCACCTTTGTAGTAAAGTCCGATGTCTTGTTCACCGTCGAAATCTTTCATTCTCAATACTTTTCTCTGCTCCATCTCCTGAGCTTCAATCTTTTCAATGAATTTGCTGAGTGTTAAACTGCTAAAACCTTTCTTGTTTCTAAGCATCATGAGATATGTGCCCCAAGTCTCGTGTGGCAAAGCATCAGAAAGCTTCTCGATCAACTCTTCATTATCTTTCTTAATGCTCAATCTCTTCATGTTAGCTAACAAATTGCAGTATCTTTCTATTATCTGCCTTGTGCTTTCATTTTTCAAACCACGAAACAGATCGAACTCTTTCTTCAAAAGTGATTTCTTGTTTTTGACCATCTGTTGACTCCCATGAAACTTCGATCTTAATTCTTTCCAGATTGAATAAGAAGTTCCATTATGTTGCAATAACACCAAGATGTCTTCTTTCACAGCTTGTTGCAATAAACTCAGCATCATTTTCTCATCTTTGTACTTCTTTCTAGCATCGGCACTAAGATCTTTTATCGGAACCACTTCTTCATCATCATTCGTCGGTCGAATGTACTTCGTCTCGATACATTCCCAAGCATCTAAGTAATTTGCTTGTACCCAGTTTTCGAACTTTTCTTCCCAACTTTTGTACTCTTCGATGTTCATGAGTTTAGGCGGCTTTTGCATCATGCCCGTTTCATTTTCCAACATCGTGTTCTGTGCAATACTCATCGGGGTAACCGGTGTAGCGAATGCATTGTAAAAATCCTCGTCCATGTTTCAGATTGAGCTGTATCACCTTGTAAAAATACCTGATGACACACAAACAAACGATCAGTTTAAACTAATTGAATATGTAAAAATGTGTTTGTGAAATCAATCTAAGACTCGTGTCGAAGATTTGCGGACTCGTTTCATTGATGTTGAAGTGAGATTACTAAATGAATGAGATTGCTAAACAATATGGATCCAATTGAGCCGATAGAATTTGATGTTGAACAATTTCTGATTGGGCTTAGAGATTGGCAGTGGGCTAAACTTATGACTTTCAAACTAATTAAATTTGGGTCGACAACTTTTGACTGTCACAACTGATTTACATGAACCGAATGATTTGATTGGACCTTTAAATCCCACTAAGCTGACAACAACATTAATTGAGTTGATAGTCTGATAACATCACATGGGCTGCAACAAACTCATTTGATTGGGCCGCAAATATAATATGGTCGACAACACTACAACTAGTCACAATTCTATTTGACCTCTAAATCTGATCAATATGTTCACATGTATTTCAAACAATGTCTGACAAATTTTAATACCAAACTTGACTTCATTGGAACTTGAACTCCACTAAACCAAACAAGCACTATTTAATGATCACATGTAATGATGGGCCGATATAATCACATGACACAGCTGACAATTTAATCTTTCAAAATTCTTTGATTGGACCGCAACTAATGTAGTGGATTGATGCAATTCAGATCACATGCAAACTGACCAACTCACATGCAAATCTGAATTGATAACACTAAAACCCTTGGGAGCGGAAACACTCGATAACTGTTCTGAGCGGAATCACTGACAACAATTAGGACCGAAATCAGACTTAACTCAGGAGCGAAATCAACCTTTGAAACTTGGAGCGGAATTAAACAATTCTCTGGAGCGGAATCAAGACCTATTTTAGAGCGGAATCAACTGTGACGTCATATTTCTCTCGAACATTTTCGAGCTGAATCACAAAAATAACCAGTTTTACTTCGAATTTGGACATGAAACTTTCAAGGCTTTGTTAATGTGTAATTCTGAGCACACTGTGAAAAATTTAACCAATTCTGACCGTGAAAAGTTTTGATTTTCGAAAAAGAATGGTGTAGAAACAGAAATCGCAGCTGAATTGTATAGAACTCTTCTTCCTGAGCTTTGATACCACTTGTAGGATCGAATTCAGACCGAACGAGTCGATCAGAAGAGTTTATCTCAGTTTGAGCGGCGGAAACAAACAAACAGAGTTCAATTCAGCAATTATACACTTTAAACTGTCGATTTATATTGATAGAATGACGTTTACAACCTGATGACACTTCGGCAGCACTTCGTTGCAAACCTGAAGAACACACCTAGAACTATGATCTGATTTCGCCCCAAAAGTCCTATATATAGTAGTTTAATTCCGCCCGAAATGACATCGACTAAAGGAGCGGAATCAACTTTATAGATTCCGGGCGGAATCAGATATGCATGTTGAGCGAAATCAGCAACTACATTTCATAAATGCTTTTGTCTCATATGTAGTGATGCAATGATTACTTCACTATTATGATGTCATCATAAAAGATGATGACATCATCCTCTTTTCATATCCGCAACGAGACTGAGACTCGACATAAGACGAAGACGACAGATGTATGCACCAACACCTATAACCATGAGCTCTGATACCAACTTTTCCGTTACACCCCGACCGCGTAAATCAACAAATCGCGGCGGAATCGTCGGGGAGTGTTGTAACAGAATCATTGTTTCAAAACACACGGAAATTGAAGTTTCGTTTTATTAAACTTTGAATATTTACATCGTCTGGAAATCTAAATAAACAATTTAAACATAGTCTATCATTGTTATTAAGTCACTAAGGCCTCGTCCAGTCCTATGTGGGCATGCATCCTAGCAATCAACATCATTCAATAACACCTGAAACATATGTGAAAACAACGTCAGCAAAGAAATGCTGGCGAGTACATAGGTTTTTGAGGGTGTCGGATTCATGGCTAGTTTACATGTTGCAATACTTAATTAAAAACCTTGTTTGGAAAAGTGTAGTATTGCGACATAATGAACCAACTCAAATCAAGTTGGTTATAATTTATAAAATCTCGTAGCCATGATTCTAAACTCGAAAACATTTTGTTTTAGAAAATCAATTTGTAAAATATCTCGTATTAAACTGTTAATAAAACTCGTTAATAAATCTCGTTAATAAAACTCGTATGGTTTATATCATTTCGAAAACCTCGTTTGTGTGACATCGTTTCAAAATCGTTTACCCAAGTGAACTAAATAACGCCACGATATGTAATACGATGAAAACACTTATATATATGAAGTACCCGCGGCGTATCCACCATGCTTTCATCACATTACACCCGTCCCGTTATCTAAACACTAATCGAAAACCAATCGTTTACCCAAATCGTTTAATTCGTTAAAAATTGCTTTATTCGTTTAAATCATTCTCGTCTTAAATCATGAAAACTACTTTTGATTGTCTCGCTAATAACATCCAAACCTTCGTGACTCGACTATCTCGCCTATCGCTTCTCGCATTAATAAACCACGAAAGGGTAAATTAACAATCACAGATTCAGTCATTACCCACCTAACCCACACATAACCATGGGTGCAGTCTGATAACGGGATTTGTCAAATCCTATGGTACCATAACCTAATACTGGTCGGTTCGGCCAAAACTAATGGATATTATTCGTTATGTAAATACAACCAACAAGTTTGTTTACTATATTGAAATCGTTATTAATTTAATATAAACCATTTTACTCGTTTTTTGAAACCATTGTTATAATATCGAAAAATCGTTTTGAAAATCATCGTTAAAACCTTGAAAACATTTAGCACATATGAATCACCCCAAAACAATTGAAAACCGTAAAATATGGGAACTATGTACTCACCTGAGAATGCTTAGAAGTCTTGAACAACAACCAAGCAAAGCTAGAGGGAGCATGGAATCAATTGGCAACCTAATAACTATATAATTAAACCGGACCTAAGTCGGAAGATCGGATAGGATGAGGTTTTGTAAACCAAATGAGTATTGGAACTCATATGACATGGTTTAACAAAGTCTATATCCTAAATCGAAACCTAACCTAAGTGCTTTCGACCCATTGTGACCCATTAAGGTAGCTTAAGCTACTTTAACGTGTCGTTCGCGCAAAAGTGCGTTCGAGACGTCTAACTAGTCCTGTGACAAGTATTATATGCCTAAACATGATTAAATATGTTGCATAATCAATTAAGTGACAAAAGTTTGTGTTACATATGCTTAATTATCAATTATGCATGAAAAGGGTATTTTGGTCATTTACCTAAGGCATATAAACTACCTATCATACAACTAATTAAACCTAAGTGACCATAAGGTATAACCTCAGAAGGTTATTCCCTATGCAACTATGGTCACTAAACATGTTTGGTCGGATCCTAATGATCGACCAAACGGGTCGTGTTCAAAAGTCTAAGCGGGTGTTTAGTCCGCTCGACTTACGACTCTACACAAGCACTAATCTAAAAAGTGACGAGCTAAACATGCTACAACATGTTTAGTTAAGTTAGAAAACAGGTTTTGATATCAAAACAAACGGTTTTGATACCCTAGAGTAGTTTGGTTACAAAATACGCGAGAATACGCATTTTAGCCGAAACTACGACTCGTCACTGAGCCTAGATAACGTGGTAATTAGTAGGTATAGTCACTAGGGACTATAACCATTGTGATTACGCTCACGTTATGAAGTTCAAACGAACTTCGCGTTGACCATAAACTGGTCAAAGCAGAAAGTCAAACGCAGTTTGACTTTCATGCTTGAAATACATGAACAAGCACGAAAGAAGACTTACAAAGGGTCCAAGAGGGAAGAATGATCAAGTTTGCTCAGGTAGGTGGCCTCCACAAAGGTGGTTGCCTCCACTTAGAGCAGAATTGATCAAGGTGTGCAGAAATGAGTGAATGGAGCTAGCTATTTATAGGAATTTCACAACCATTAGGATCATTTCTTGGAGAAGAGGGAATGATCTTGGCCTTACATTTGGGCACAAGGTTTTGAATACAATGGGGACATCAAATACCAGCCCATAGTGTGTAATTCAAGGGGTAAAAACCATTTGAGCAAGTGGAATAGGCCAGATTCAATGTTTCTACAATTCTGTGGTTCTAGGGAAGGCTTACGGACCGTAAGCAAAGGTCCATACGGACCGTAAGGACCTTCAGGTCAGTAACTTTTAAAATTGGCAGTTTTAGTCCCTGAAGCCCCAAACTTGGTTTTCGATGCATTTTTGACACGTTTAAGCCCCGTTAACCCCATTTCAAAGCTCTAAAATGAAGTTAAAGTACAGGGAACTTAAAATGTGCTCAAAAATATCTCGGATGTCGGTTCGTTTGGTCGTACGGTTGCGTTGTTCTGTAAATTACGACGGAAGTCGTAACGAACGCAAAAACGATCCAAATTAAGCGACGAATGGATTTTTATTATGCCAAACACTAAAATGAAATATTTTAATGCTTACATAAATTTTTGGATGTCCGGATATATTCAGAACGTAAGATATGTGTGAAAATGCAAACTTATGCACTTTTTGACGCTTTTAGTCCCTATTGATCAATAAAGTTTATTTTAGCATACCGAACCCCTTAAAGCCTATTTCTAAGCTATGTAAAGGATATTTAGGGTATGTTTAACTTATGATCAAGTTTCATAATGTTTGTTACAGTACGAATCGGCATACTTTCACAGTTTGTCGAAACTAGTCCCTGTAAGCGAATAAACTTGATTTCGGCATACCAAACCATCCAAAACTTATTTCTAGGTTATGTAAAAGTTATTTAAGGTATGTTAAGCCTATTCCACTTTTCCAGAGTGTTCGTCGCATTAAACTGATTACGTTTACGCACCAGTTCGCGTATAACTTTCCAGAAAGCGATTTAGAGCTCGAAATCGAACAAGAGTTGATATGTGCAAATGAAACACATATTTATACAAATCCCAAGTATGAAACACAACATTTCATTGATTTGGTATTTGTTCGATGGTCTTGGAGGCACAGATGTCACAGTCAGTAATCGATATTGAATTGTATCGCCCAGGTACCGTCCTTACGGACCGTAAGCCTGGGACCTTACGGTCTGTAAGCGATTGCTTAGGAGACTTAAAACTTTGAAATTTTACACCTTTAGCCTTCAACTTTTATAATCATCATTAATTGTTTCCGAGGGCTTGTTTCTACATTATAAGGTCTCGAGTTTGATAAAAGGTCACTCAAAGGCATAAATTAGCATGTTGACACTTTTAGTCCCTCCGCATACGTATTTTCAACGTTTGACAAGTTTAGTCCTTCGGAATAATTTCGTTACACATTTAGGGTTTAGGACACGTGTCTATATATAATGGACACGATTTTACGAGGTGTTACACATAACTTGTCAAATTACAACATGCCAAATCAAAGTACAACCTTTAAAAGGAAAAATACAACATTGTTCAAGAAACGATACGACAAAATTTAACAACAATACAACAACATAATCTAGAACAAAGTGTGTATCTAAGCAATCCTACTAGATTCCATGAGCATCAATGTCATCAACCTGTAATATGTTTTAAAGTATAGTTCAATACACAATGTATTGGCGAGTACACAAGTTTAATAATAGCATAAGTATATAAAATGGTTTAAATAGATCCACGTGGCAAAAATAGTTAACTAGATTAATGTAAACCTAGCATGTAACTATACAAGTCAATCCTCTGATTACCGCATGTTTTAAAGACTTAACATGACCACAAGACTATGGGCGGTGGGTTACTCCTACAACGCTATCCATGTTAAGGGGATGCCGTACAAAGTTAATGACAAGTAAATCACATAAGAATGCTCCAAGAATACAAATCAAGTATCATGTATTTAAGAATGCATGATTGGATTGTTTATGTTTGCATAAAGTATTAGTGTGAATGGTAATTTGATAATGTAAACATATTGCACCCAAAAGTGTAAAACATAAAGGGGGCGTTCGAGTATACTCACGGTTTTGCAAAGCTTTCCTTTGTTAATCCCGCGAGTTCAAGAGTTGGAGGTTGGAACACCAAGGTCACCCTACATGGGCAAACGAAGGTGTGTGAATATTCAGAATATTGACGAAGGATTCGGATTGAAATTTAAATTACAAAAAGTATGTATTCAGAAAATATATCTTGTTTAAGTACTCGTTTTGACACTAAGTTTGTATGTGATTTCATGGGTCCTAGTTTGCCCATTAGAATCGAAAACGCGAAATTTAGAACATTAGATAAAATAACCTAAGTTCATGACACATAATCATAAACCGATTAGTATCATGAGTTCGGCTATGTATGTATGTATATATATAGTAATCCTAAAACTAAGTCCATCAAGAGTATCATAGATGTCATATAAGTCAAGCACATAGGTAAGATTAACCTCATTGTATGAATTCACCAATGCACAAATCATCACAAGGATGATTAGGATGGTCATGAATGAAAAGGAAATATACAACTATCTAACATTTCATCAAATAGCCAAGTAAGATTAACCCGGGTGTTCTGTCTCAACATGGAGGGAAATAACCAAGTGTTGGAGGTTGGACGGGGTTGTGTTACTTTAGGACTAGTAAGCTATTTGGAATAGCAAGATCAAACATCAAGTGAGGTGTGGAACAAGTTAGGATAGCCATGGCTTCCAAGGTTCACACTTTCATCAACCACAAGTCTTGCCATATGAACTATGGTAGACTTGGATGATTTCAACACTTGTGGGTTGTCTTAAACCCTATCAAAATAGAAATTTTAAAGGGTATTTGCACCTCAAAACTCATAAGATTCAACCATACACAAGCTCACTAACCATAGACTTTATTAGAAGCAAGGTAGGTATAAGATTGCACAAGAAATCATAAGTTTTATAAAAGTTAACAAGATGATCTTCCGAAAGTTTGGACCTCAAAATGGTGATGTTCCACCTTAGTTTACCATGGTAAACTTGTGGATACACTTCTAGAGGTCTTCCAAGCCTTGAAATGGAAGAAAAGATGAAGAAAAGTGAAGAAAATGCTTACTTTTGCACTTAGAATAATCTACCTTTTCTGATGTTTACAACTGATTTGAGAGAGATTTGAGAGTGTAGATGAGTTGGGAAAGTGAAAATGAGTGATAGGGAGGTATAAGATTGTACAAGAAATCATAAGTTTTATGATTCAACCATACACAAGCTCACTAACCATAGACTTGATTAGAAGCAAGGTAGGTATAAGATTGCACAAGAAATCATAAGTTTTATAAGAGTTAACAAGATAATCTTCGAAAACAGAAAGTTTGGACCTCAAAATGGCGATGTTCCACCTTAGTTTACCATGGTAAACTTGTGGATACACTCCTAGAGGTGTTCCAAGCCTTGAAATGGAAGAAACGATGAAGAAAAGTGAAGAAAGTGCTCACTTTGGCACTTAAAATAATCTACCTTTTCTGATGTTTGCAACTGATTTGAGAGAGATTTGAGAGTGTAGATGAGTTGGGAAAGTGAAAATGAGTGATAAGGAGCTTGCTTATATAGTGGTTGGTTAGTAGATTCTTGACTTTTATGTCTTCAATCTGTAGAGGCTTCTCTACAAACTTAAGTTTCTCATTTACCTCTATATCCTTAAGAGGCACTACTAGCGATTTATCGGCTAAGCACTTTTTGAGATTACATACATGAAATACATCATGTATTCCTTCCATTTCCTCTGGCAGTTGTAGCTGGTAAGCTATAGGTCCTATTCTTCTTATAATCTCAAAAGGTCCAACATACCTGGGGCTTAGCTTTCCCCTCTTGATGAATCTGACTACTCCTTTCCAGGGAGAGACTTTCAACAATACCTTATTGCCTACCTGAAATTCCAACGGCTTCCGCTTGTTATCCGCATAACTCTTTTGTCGATCGTGTGCTGCTTTCAGTCATTCCTTAACTTGAATTGTCACACCCCAACCGATGGCGGAAACATCGGGGTGAGGCACTGAGCGAAACAGATTGTCCAAGAGAAATCCATAACAACTAAATTACCGGATAATTAATATTAAGTCCCATACCATAACTTATCAAATAAAGCAGTTATTACAGACATAGATGTCCCAAAGACAAATCATAGTTTCGACAACTCAAAATATTGATTGTTTGTTTCTAGACTCTCCTAGTCTTGATTCCCACAAAAGCAAGCAAAGCACAAGCATCCTAAACACCTGTCACAGATGTTAAAGTAAAAGTCAATAGACATAGTGTAAAGGTGAGCATACATGTTTGATAGTATAATAGATAGCGATATCGGTTTACGCATAACCAGCACGTAACACGTAGTAATGCGAAGCAAGTAGGTTATCGACAATGAAATATGCACAGACGTGACTGCGAGTTGTAGAGTGCGCAACATGTATCACCACCGTGACACGTGAGAAATACGCTTAGCAACCCCTGTCCACGACAGATGCTGAGTCCAAACTATAGTACTATCATTGCTAAGGTGTCAGGCAACAATCACTATGTAAACATAACATACAAGCATTCATCGAATAACACGTATAACATGCGAGAGCGGTTAGCATACAAAATGTGTTTACGTTGTGTATTCGATGTGATTTAGTATAAGTAACGTATGTAAAACCAAAAAGTGCGTAAAGCAAAAAGGGATCGAGTATACTCATAAATTGTGTTTAGTAAATAAACACTCTCTTGGATTGAAGGGAGCACTGGGAGATTAGCCTGATTACAGTACGATAGCATAAGCGTTGAACGGTGCGTTAATCGGTGCAAGTGAATAGAGTGTCGGAGGGTCATCCGATCGGATGGCAATCCGGACGGATGTTCATCCGGTCGGATGGCCATTCGGTCGGACTGTCATTCGTTTGGGATGGATGTGTTTGTGTATGATGTGACTTTGAAGTTTTCGTTGTAGCTTTTTTAAAAAAAAGAAGTGTTTCTACAATTCAAGTCATCCGGGCGGATGGCCGTCAAATCGGATGGCGGTTCGCTGAAACTAATCTTCTTTTCATTTTTGTGAAATTTGTTAAGTGTTGAAAACCACAAGTCATCCGTTCGAATTGTCGTTCGATCGGATGGCAATCCGATCGGAGGCAGTCCGTTTGGTGACCTGTTTGTTTTGAAACTTGTAAAATTGTTACGTTTGAAAAGTTTTGCGATTGAACCTAGACAGTATGACCACGTGTTAAACAACGAAAAACTCTACCAAGTCCAGGTCGTCCGATCGGATGGGAACCACCCTGTCCGATCAGTAAACTGTTCTTGACGGCTGTTCATGTTCAACCCATGAATCGGTCGTCTTCTCCAATAGGAATCCATTCTCAGTCCAACACTTCCCTATAGAACGAGTCATGGTCTGAATGAGCTCCGATTCAATCGGTTTTGAGCACATGAGTGTAAATGAATGAGGAAAAGTTATGAAAACATCTTTCAACTCTTTTAATCTTGAAAATGTCTAGATTTAGGTGAAATCAATGTTTAAACATGTTGAAATCTCTTAGATCTGAGTTGTTCTTGGTGGAATGAGGTCACACTTTGAAGTTCATGAGAACTCATGATGACATCATCAACGAACAGCCCAAATCAGCCGATTTCATGGTTAAAAGTTGAGATTTGATGATGAAAATGATGAGAAAGTGTGTGTAGATGATAGAAGTACAAGATTTGGGTTGAAAACTTACAAGAATCGCAAGAAATCGAGAGAAAATAGGGTTGGAACATGCTGGTCGAACGAGAGCTGTCATATCACATGAACAGTGATGTGACAGGTGGTATTTATAGGTGACAGAAGAGGAAAGGCGATGCAAAGGTGTGATCGAAAGGTAGTTCGATCGGTTGGCCATCCGATCGGATGGTCATTCGATCGGATGGTGGGTGCGAGTTGGTTTTCGACTTTTCGTTTCGTGCGTTGAGCTATGCGATGCTATGGGAGTAAGCGATGCGATAGTATCAAACAATAGTTACACAAATAACCTAACTAACATACATCATAAAAGTAAACCTTATCTTTCGAGTTTGCGATGAGATCGTGTTGCGATAGAGTTGCGATTGCGTTTATTGATTAATCACCACAAACATAAATAAACATGCACAAGTAACACATAAATAGCACACACACGTAAAACAATATCCAGAACACATAATTCGAGTTGCAATGCGATAGCGATAAGTCGATTAGCGATAAACTGCGATTATTACATTTATCCACATAATACAACTAAAGTATCTTAAAATTAAGCATAGATTACAAGGTCAATGAGTACAATCAATAAATAAGCAAGGAGTGACAGATCGCATTTAGCAATCTTTTCTTACTTTGACTTTGACTTTGACTTTGACTTGTACTTTGACTTCAAAGACGCGTGGTGTTACAGCCTCCCCTACTTTAGGGAATTTCGTCCCGAAATTAGGCCGCAGACGTAACAAATAGCTGTGGATACTTCGCCTTCATGTCACTTTCGTGTTCCCAGGTGAACTTAGCGCCGCGTTTGCCTTCCCAGCAAACCTTCACAATGGGAATGCGTGAGCGTCTGAGCTTCTTGGTTTCTCGGTCCATGATCTCGACAAGCTTTTCCATGAAGTGTAATGTTTCGTCCACTTGTAGATCCTCAAGTGGCACTTGTAAGTTCTGCTCGGCTAGACACTTTCTGAGGTTCGAGACGTGGAAAGTCTGGTGAACGTTGCTAAGTTCCTTCGATAGTTCGAGTCTGTAGGCCACTTTGCCGATCCTTTCCAGAATCTTAAAGGGTCCGACATATCGAGGCACAAGCTTTCCTTTCTTGTCGAATCTGATCACCCCCTTCCAAGGTGAAACCTTTAGGAGTACGTGATCGCCAACGTCAAATTCAATGTGCTTGCGGCATCTATCGGCGTAACTTTTCTGGCGACTCCGAGCTTTCAGCAGATTGTCTCGGATCTGGAGGATTTTGTCAGTCGTTTCTTGCAACAGCTCAGGACCAGTAATTTGCGCGTCTCCGATCTCATGCCATACAATAGGCGATCGACATTTTCTTCCATATAATGCCTCAAACGGTGCCATTTGAATGCTAGAATGATAACTGTTATTGTACGAGAATTCGACCAAAGGTAAGTGCGCGTCCCAATTATCACTGAAATCTATGACACATGAGCGAAGCATGTCTTCAAGGGTACGAATCGTTCGTTCAGTCTGACCATTGATTTGGGGATGGAAAACGGTACTTAGATTAAGCGTAGTACTGAGAGCAGATTGAAACGTTTCCCAAAGACGCGAGGTAAACCGACCATCGCGGTCAGAGATGATATCACGAGGCATCCCGTGTCGACAGATGATCTTGTCGGTGTAGATCCGTGAAAATCGTTTCACCTTAAAGTCTTCTCGTATTGGCAGAAAATGAGAAGATTTAGTAAGCCGATCAACGATAACCCAGATGCTATCATGACCTGATGGCGTGCGGGGGAGTTTCGTTATGAAGTCCATAGCTATACTATCCCATTTCCACATAGGGATCTCGGGTTGCACGAGTAAGCCAGAGGGTCTTTGCTGTTCAGCCTTGACTTTCGAACAAGTCAGGCACTTTGAAACATAGATTGCGATATCCTTCTTCATTCCAGGCCACCAGTACCGTAGACGAAGGTCATGGTACATCTTGTCGGCACCAGGATGAATGGAATATCGATATTTGTGGGCTTCGTCTAGCAGAATTTGTCGTAAGTTGGTGCGCTTGGGGATCCAAATTCGGTCTAGGTAATGAAATATACCATTTGATTTACTCACTAGCTGTTCGCCATTATTGATATTCCTTTCCTTCTTCAAAGTGCGCTCGGTGAAACAAGCATGTTGAGCGTCTCGGATAAGAGCTTCGAGATTGTGCTGGGCTTGGGTATTACGAACGCTATGCAAATAGCTTCGTCGGCTTAAAGCGTCGGCAACGACATTTGCTTTGCCAGGGTGGTAACGAATCTCACAGTTGTAATCATTGAGAAGTTAAACCCATCGGCGTTGGCGCATATTCAGTTCCTTTTGGTTCAAGATATGTTACAGGCTCTTATGGTCTGTGAAGACCGTAAAGGTAGTGTCGCCAAATCTTTAATGCAAAAACAACTGCAGCAAGCTCGAGATCGTGGGTTGTGTAGTTCTTCTCGTGAATCTTGAGCTGACGAGATGCGTAAGCGATAACCTTGTCCCGTTGCATAAGAACACAACCGAGGCCGAGGTTAGAGGCATCGCAATAGACTACGAAGTCATCATTTCCGTCAGGTAAATCGAGCACGGGAGCATTGCAGAGCATTTGCTTGAGAGTTTAAAAGGCAGTCTCTTGTTCAGTTGCCCAAACAAAAGGCTTGTCCTTGTGCGTGAGAGAAGTAAGCGGCACAACGATTTTCGAGAAATCAGCGATAAATCGACGGTAATAACCAGCCAATCCGAGGAATGAGCGAACTTCTGATGGAGATTTGGGTGTAACCCAACTCTTAACAGCTTCAATCTTCGCGGGATCGACGTAAATACCTTGACTATTGACAATGTGACAGAGGAACTGAGCCTCCTCTAGCTAGAATTCACACTTGGAGAACTTGGCATAGAGTCGGTACCCTTGGAGTAATTCGAGAACCAAACGTAGATGTTGCGCGTGTTCGGTCTTCGACTTGGAATAAATCAGGATATCATCGATAAACACGATGACGAAGTGGTCGAGAAAGGGTTTACTGTAAGACCCATCATGCTTACATTATCATTTATGTAATAAATGATACATTTAGTAATCTCTTTAACAGTAAAACATCGAATTAACGATATTTATATAAGTTTTAAACTTTACAAAACGTTCCTTAACATTACCAAAACATGTTGTTCAAACCCAATATACTTGACCTTTTAAAACATACAAACCATATGTGCTAATGTATGGAACTACAACATTTAAAATATTTTGTGACAAAAGAACTATTTTCATTTGCGGAAGCTTCTTTATGCGCGCGTTCGGTTTCATAACATAGCTTGATCTTCATCCACAAGTTCCTATAGCTACCTATGACCAAAAAACATCCAAAACATCAGTTAGATAAGTTATAAGATGATTAAACAAGTTCCAATGGTCAAAACAGGCGAAAAACAAAATTTTTCTGCATCTGGGAGGCTGTCGCGGGCCGCGACAGATAACCCCCTAGCTTTCGCGGGGTGCGAGAGTCGTCGCGTGCCGCGATGGTGTCTACCCTCCAGTGTCACGTGACGCGAGCCCTCTATTTCGACAGAAGGTGCAGTTTTGAAACCTGCACATTCCCAGCTCAGCTAACTTTTACTAAAACAGACATAACTTGTCCGTTATTGATCCGAATTAGGTCCCGTTTCTTCCTACGTGACCGTAATTTGATATTCTATAACATAGAATCAAAATCCTACTTTCACCTGAACAAATTTCTTTCATTTAAGCCTTTGGATTATTGACATTTTCATAATTATTCGACCCGTTTCAATTTATGAACCATAGAATTTACTTATGAGCTCCAAAACATCTATAAGAGCTTACACATCATCATACTTATATTTTTATGACACCTTCTATTAAAACTCAAGTGCCGTTAATGAAATATATACGTATTGATCAACCCGTTTGTCCAATTTAGTTACATTCATCGCTTTAACTTACCAAAGTTTAATACTTTGGTGATTTTGACCCGTTTGATTTCTCTAGCAAAATCCATCGCCTTTTCAGAATCAAACATGTAGTATTCGAGTCACTTTGACTCGTTTAAACTTTCAAGTGGAATCCACCATTTTCATCATTTCTATATTCTCAAAATTTCTACTTTTCGTATTTGAATATTACCAACGAAATTCTTCGTTTTAGTATTATCCAACATTATAACGATTTGATTATCATTCAACAACTAAGCATAAAAGTGCTAAAACAAGATATTACGAAGCGAATAGCCACGTACCTTTCAAAGCTTTCCTTTTAAGCAGTTATCCGATCCGCCTTGCCCACTCGATGATCCACCCAAATCACCTATATAATTCAATCTGAGTATATTGTTTAGAACTCATGGTTCGATGTTCAACCTTTCATACTTTTAATTACTCGATTGAGCGATTACTTCATAATTCCCAACTAATCCAATTCACTTAGACATTTTATCGATCATCTTAAAGGCATAATCATTATAATACCATTTTCATGTTCATGATTAACTAGTTAACCATATCAAAACATCATTTATATGCTAATATGATTAAAACACCAAAATTGACATTTGAACTTGCATCATAGCTATCATTTAACTTCAATATCACAAGAATTCAAGTAATCCTCACAAAACCCATATCACACCTATATGACAATCATTGAAACAAATAGGGTATGACATGAATTGATCAAAGTGTTGTCTAAGACTTATTCCTAGACTTGTATTCATCCTAATTTAACCATAACATCCATCAATTCACCACTAATTTCTGTTAGATGAATTCACGAATCATCAAAACATCTTCACATCTCAAAATTAAGCATACCTTTTGATATACTAAGGATGACGATCACTTATTTAGCCTTGAACCACCTTTAATTCGGTTTTGATTCTTTGATTTTGAGTGAAATTGTAGAATCTAGGGTTTTGGAAAAGATGGAGCTCGTTCCAGGGGGTTTTGGTTCGATCAGGACACACACAAATGTGTGTTCTGATGTTTATCCAACAATTAATCAAAACAACTTTCAAAATTTTCACTTTTGGCCCCTCTGGTTTCCGAGTTTTATAGAAAGAGTTAATTACTTTGATTTCCCATCTTTTCTATTTAGATTTTTAACTAGGTTAGTTATTCCTAGTTTCGATTCTCATTATTATAGTATAATTATTATAACTTTTACATGTATAATGACATATATAGTTTACTAATTTAGGGGTGTTACATTTACACACGTGATTCATCAGATCCATGAAAACTGCGGGTGCGTTGGTTAAACCATAGGGCATAACAACGAATTCATAATAGCCGTATCGAGTTCAAAAAACGGTTTTTGGTATATCTTCCTCCTGAATTCGTAACTGGTGATAGCCTGAGCGTAAATCAATATTCGAGAAACATGTAGCACCTTGTAATTGGTCAAACAAATCATCGATTCGGGGCAAAGGATAGAGATTCTTGATAGTAAGCTTATTCAACTCCCTATAATCGATGCACATCCGGAACGATCCGTCCTTCTTTTTTATGAAAAGGACAGGCGCGCCCCATGGAGAGGTTCTAGGGCGAATGAAGCCTTTGTCAAGCAATTCCTGGAGTTGACTCGAGAGTTCACGCATCTCAGATGGAGCGAGTCGATAGGGAGCTTTAGCAACAGGATTTGCTCCAGGAATGAGATCAATACGAAAGTCGATATCACGAGATGGTGGTAAGCCGGGTAAATCGTCAGGGGAAACATGAGGAAAATCACGAACCACAGGCACCTTATCTATTGCCTTCTCTTTCTTTTCCTTCTCCGCTACTACTGTAACAACCCACTTTTTGGGAAGTCAAAGTACAAGTCAAAGTCAAAGTCAAAAGAAGAAAAGATTGCTAATTGCGATCTGTCACTCCTTGCTTAACTACTGGCTGTATTTCTTGACTTGTAATCGAATCTTTTATTTTATTAACTTTAGTTATATTATGTGGAGTATCTATTAATAATCGAGGTTCAATCGCATGTTTAGTCGCTAATCGCACCGCTATCGCATTCGCAACTCGAATTATGTGTTATGGATATTGTTTTACGTGTGTGTGCTATTATGTGTTACTTGTGCATGTTATGTTCATGGTGAGGTGATTAATCGCAATCGCAATCGCAACTCTATCGCAACGCAATCTAATCGCAAACACTAAACGCAAGTTATTTATAGTGATTGTATGTTAGATATAGTAGTTAGGTTATTTGTGTAACTAATGGGTAACACTATCGCATCGCTCACTCACGCAAAATAAAACGCCGAAACTCAACTCGTTAGACCACTTTGATCGAATGGTCAATCGATCAAATGGCCGTCCGATCGGATTGCCGTCTGATCGGATTGCCATCCGATCGGTGAGCTATCCGACAATTGCACCCACTTTCCCTTTTTGGCAACCTATAAATACCCCCCTGTCACATCACTTGTCACATCACTTGTGATGTGACAGCTCTTCCTCAGTCGACCAGCACGCTCAAGCCTTCTTTCTCTCGATTTCTCGCGATTATTATAACTTTTCAACTCAAATCTTGTACTTCTATGATCTACACGCACTTCTTCATCATTTTCACCTTTAAATCTTAACTTTTAACCGTGAAATCAACGTATTTGAGGTGTTCTAGGGTGATGTCATCATGGAGTTCTCGTGAACTTCAAGATTGGCTTCATTCCACCAAGAACAACTCAGATCTGAAGAATTTCCACATGATTTCACAACGATTTCGCATAGATCTAAACATTTTCGGAAGAAAAAGGATTGAAAGATACTTTCCAACTTTCTTTCAACTCTTTTACACTCAATGCACTCAAAACCGATAGAATCAGAGCTCATTCAGGTCTTCTACTCCTTTCTTAGAGAAGCACTAGTCTGAGACCTAGTTTCTATCAAAGAGACAACCGATTTCAGATTGAACATGAACAACCATCATGAACCGGTAAACTGATCAGATTAGGGTGATTCTTGTTCGATCGGGCGACTTGGGACTTGACGAGGTTCCGTTGTTTAGTACCTTATCATACCGTCTTGAACAAACCGCAAAACTTTCAAAATAATCAAGTCAAGACTATGAGATTCGTTGGGACGGATTGCCATCCGATCGGATTGCCATCCGATCGAACCGCAATCCGATCGGATTGCACTTGGTTCCACACTTAACAATTTTCATAATTTTCAAAGAATATAAGTTCTAACGGATTGCCACCCGATCAGATTGCTATCCGATCGAGTGACCATCCTGTTGTGAACTTGTTCTCACTAAGTGTCCTGCTAATCGGATCACTATCCGATCGAACGACAGTTCGATCGAATGACCTGAAAGGTAGAGATAATTCTCTGTTTTCAAAATGCTACAACAAAAACTTCAAAGCCATCATACACAAACACATCCTTCCCAAATGAATGTCAATCCGACCGAATGGCCATCCGATCGGATGACCATCCGAACGGATTGACATCCGATCGAATGACCATCCGAACGGATTGTCATACGATCGGGTTACCATTCGACACTTGGTTCGCTTTGCACCATTTTGCGCACCGCTCTTCGCTTATACTATCTTTAACTTTTCAGGCTAATCACTCTAGCGCTCCCTTTAATCCATTACTTCCATCGCTGTGAGTATACTCGATCCCTTTTTGCTTTACGCACTTTTGGGTGTTACATACGTTACTTATTCTAAATCACATCGATCACACAACGCTAACACTATTTATACGCTGACCGTTATTGCATGTTACGTGTTACTCGATGAATGCTTGTATGTTATGTTAACACAGTGATTGTGGCCTGACGCGTTAGCAACGATAGTACTATAGTTTAGACTCAGCACCTGTCGTGGACAGGGGTTGTTAAGGTTACCTCTTCACGTGTCACAGTCGTGATATGTGTTGCGCATTCTACAACTCGCAGTCTTGTCTGTGCATATTTCATTGTCGATAACCTACTAGCTTCACACTATACATGTTACATGCTGGTTATGCGTAAACGCTTTCGAACTCTATTAGTACTATTAAACTTGTATGCTCACCTTTACACTATGTGTATTGACCTCTATTTTAACGTATGTGACAGGTGTTTGAATGCTAGGATATTGCGTGCTTTCATGGAATCGAGCTAGGATGGAGTCTAGAAACAAATTAAATAAAATCTGAGTTGTCAGAACATTTGAACTGTCTTTGAGAAAACAATGTCTGTAATAACTGCTTTTATTTAATATATTATGGTATGGGACATAATGATAAATATCCGGTAATTTTGGTTGTTATGGATTTCTCCTGGACAATCTGTTTCGCTCAGTGCCACGCCCCGATGTTTCTGTCATCGGTGGGGTGTGACAGATTGATATCAGCGCCATAACTGTAGGGAATTAGGCAAGACTCGACCTAGTCCGGGTCGATGTGTTAGAAACGGCCTAGTTTATAGTCTAAGTACCAACACACCAACTTGTGCATACCCGGTATGGGTTTTGCATGAGCTTACTCGCTGTTCTCGCTCGCACTCGCTATACACTACACTCTTGCGTGAACATCGCATACTACAGTTCCGCACAAGAACCCGCTTTTCCCAAGGTTGGATACACACACAAACGAATGATTTGGTTAAGATTAGGTGTGAAAACCGCAAACTCTCGATCAGATCACTCGTTCGATTCGCTAATTTTTACTATAAATAAGAGAATTTGCGTTGAACTAGGAGTGATATCCATAGTTCGACACGATCCTCCTCATGATCTTATCGTACAAACAGGGATGTAGTCACTAAGTTAGGGGTGAAACCTGAACCTTGATGACTCGTTTCGCTCTATACTTTTGATTTTACAAAACTCTCACCAAAGTCTCGACGGACTCCAACGACTTAGGTCACGCTGTAAATGGAAGGATGCGTGCCGAACGCCCAAATTGAGGCAGGAGCATAGTCCAGAAGGCCAAAGTGTCTCTTAAGGTCCTTGTGAATAGTCGAACCACTTTGGGCAGTCGATGTCTCACACCCAGACAATCTTTCCTCGATTTTATGTGTTTTGATTCTGGAATCCGGAGCTGCCAACTCTGTGATTTATCGATTTTTTGTGAATTTTATGTGATTTTATGTGTTTATGTGTTTTGATTTTTGGTGGTTTACTCGCTTTTCACTGTTCGATTTGATCAACATGCACGACTCGCACTGCACATTTATCTCAAAACGCTGACAAATCGCTGGTATTTACTCGCAATCGCTGCTCGCTAATCGCAATCGCTTTAATTAATCGCTATATGCTATTGTGAAGGATAGGCGAATACGTGCAAAATACGTGCTTAGGTTAGTTTATATGTGTCACACCCCCAAAATCCACACGCGGAGTATCACCGCTTGGAGGCGTGACTGACCAGGATCAAGCCAACAATCATATTGAACAATGTAATTAGTAAATGTAATTCAACCAACCAATATGAAAGGTGTTCAAAACAAAGGTATAGTATCAATGTTTAGCGGAAGCATAAATGAAAAACCCAACATAAGTAATAAGTTTGAAATGTCATAGACGTTTAACATGGCATCCACGATCCATGTCCCACAACGACTGTGCCTCCCCGTGCAAGCTCCATGAGTACCTAACGACCTGCAAGGCATGTAACAACGAGTCAACAACAAAGTTGAGCGAGTTCATAGTTGGTTGTTTAGTTATAGTATTCATTCGTAAATCATTTGCTCGCTTGTACCAGGTATCGTATTAATTCGTATCGCGGTCTCCCAGACATGTGTGCAAAGGTTAGTGGGGGTTTCCCATGTATCCTAGACTAGTTGTATTTGTATTTGTATCGCGGTCTCCCAGACATGTTTGCGAAGATTAGTATTCGTATCGCGGTCTCACAGACATGTTTGCGAAGATTAGCATTTGTATCGCGGTCTCACAGACATGTGTGCGAAGATTAGTGGGGGCTTCCCATGTTGTATCGTATTAATCCGTATTGCGGTTCCCCGAACATGTTTGCGATGAATAGTGGGGGCTTCCCATGTTGTATGTTACTAGTCTAGCTGTATCTATAGGTGTCCTACACCTAACGAGGTTAGTGGTACGTATTTTAGTAGTGGTGTAAGTACAAGTAATCATTCAATCCCATTCCCAACCCCGGGAATCCCATGCCTTGGTAAGAGTGTGAACTCACCTTGGTTTGTTCGGTTTGTTATGTTATGTTATCCGTCCAAACTAGTCAACCAGGTCCTAAAAGGGTTACCGATAACAATCAGTCTTATGCACATAAATCACGCGTTCTACGTTCACATTACACATGTAACATATAGGTATTGCACGTAATGACATGCCAATCGTAACAAGGAATTGTGCTATATGCAAAACATAACATCCATCGTAATAATTGATTTTCGCATACCATGATGTCATATAATAATAAGTGCCTTGGATAAGTGCCTTGGATACCCCATTTAGTTAATTCATATGCCTTTATTTCCAATACAAGTTGACATGCACAACATCTATCACATAACAAATGCTCAGTCTATTTCAAGGGCTAATATCATCGGCCCAATTCAAATACATGGCCCACAATGTCAGTCCACAGCCCGCGCGGCTAGAGTTGACTTTATAGCCCCGTTGCACCTTAGACCCACCCGGATGTGCGACCCAGTTTAAAACTGCAGCTCGCGTCCTAGAAGAAGCCCAAACAACTGTGAGTGGACTTTTGTTTATGCGGTGTGGGCCTGGTGCGATCATGTTTAGAGGGTTGCCCAACATCATAACAATTTCAAGTAATCAAGCAGTAATCTCAATTGTTAATCCTATGGGGTTTCTAACGTGTGATCATGATCTCAGTCCGCATATTTTTTTTTATCCCTAAACACATAATCAACAAGCACCAGTTTCATGTTAACCTCATACTCGAGTTTATCAAATAACCATCAGTAAGAAACATCCAATTTGGATTACACACAACATTACAAAGAGTGAAATTTGCATTCGGCACCCATGTATTCATAACCATGCTGATAACAATATATTAAATTATGAGACTAATGGCCGACAACCCTTTTAAAAATTATTATGTAATTGGACCTTCAAAAGCCATTGACAATCATTTATCATTGGTTCTATACATCTCACATGAGTTTACTTTTTTATAAAAGTCCACTGCAAGTATTTAATGTGAACTAACACTACCCTACAACTTTGACTAACCCAATTTACCTTTTCAGTAAACACATGGCCATCATATTTCCACAATCATTATATCATCATTGCTTTAATACTATACAATCCTAACCTGGTGAAACTTTATATCATCGACCCATATTAGATCGGATTACATCGATTTGTTACCGTGAGATTTTATCAAACTTTATTCTCTTGATTCATATTATAAATAAGATTTTCTGATCAACAACCATATATCATACGAGACCTATAATTACACGTGTGCGTTTATTATCATTAACACGTTTGCACACAACCGAACATAATCAACCAGAATCAAAGTAGATATGTCAATACTAACCGAGGGTTTGTAGAGGCCATACTAGGACGATGAGGATGGTGTGACGAGCAGGAAGGTTCACCAAGAGAAACTGCCGTCAAGGGTCTTGGAGCAATTAGGGTTTGCAAAACGTGTGAAGGGAGTTGCATGCTCCCTCTCATACTAACGTGTATACAAGATCGCAAAGGATGGGCCAGGCTCCCTTCGGTTTGGGCCTGATAAGTGTGTGAGTGTGTGTGGGCCGAGGAGCACATGAACGAGATGAGGGGGGGGGGGGGGTTTCGGCTAAGGGGTGATTTCGGCCAAAGGTTCCAATTTGTTGATATTAAGCATGTCACTAATACAAAACATATATTACATACACACTTAATGCACACCATATAAATCACATAAATCACAATACGATTTAACATATTACAAACGTATACAGTTGTGAACAAACAAGTCGTGTCAACAAACAATCTAAACAATTAACGTGCAATAGTGCGAAGATGGAATTTTGGAAACTCGAGTTGTCACATTATCCCCAACTTGAATGAAATTTCGTCCCGAAATTTAGCACGCGGTTACTGAGGAAGCTAGTTGTGTTGTGTTGTTTACTGGTTTTCCTGGGGTGTCACATCATCCCCCCGTTGATTTGGAATTTCGTCCCGAAATTCTGTAGTAGCTTCAGCCTCAGTAGTTGTTGCACTGTTTCCGAATAACTGGGGATACTTGAGTTTCATTTGATCTTCTCATTCCCAGGTGAACTCTGGGCCACGACGGGAGTTCCAAAGAACTCGAACAAGAGGTATTCTGGTGCGCTTGAGGACCTTAACGTCTCGGTCCGTGATTTCAACTGGTTCCTTGATGAATCACAACTGATCATCGATAGTGAGCTCCTTCAAAGGAACTATGAGGGTCTCATCTGACAGGCACTTCTTCAGATTCGACATGTGGAAAACGTTGTGAACTCCACTGAGTTCTGCTGGTAGATTCAGTTTGTTGGCCACCCTGCCTATTTTCTCTATGATGTCGAATGGTCCAACATATCGTGGGTTAAGTTTGCCTCGTTTGCCAAAACGAGCAACACCCTTCCAGGGTGAGACTTTAAGTAGCACTCGATCCCCAACTTGGAACTCGAGTGGTTTCCGGCGCTTGTTTGTGTAGGCTGAGCTGCCGCCATGCGTTGTCGTATTTGTGCAATCCTTTCTGTTTCGTCTACTACAAGTTCTGGACCTGTGATCTGACTATCACCCACCTCTGCCCAACAAAGAGGTGATCAGCATGTACGCCCGTACAATGCCTCAAATGAAGCGGCTTGAATGCTGGTGTGGTAACTGTTGTTATACGAAAACTCCACTAACGGGAGATGTTTTTTTTCCCAGCCGTTGCCGAAGTCGATTACACATGCACGAAGCATGTCTTCTAGAGTTTGGATGGTGCGTTCAGACTGCCCATCTGTTTGCGGATGGTAAGCTTTGCTCATGTCTAACCGAGAGCCAAAAGATTTGTGCATTGCTTGCCACAGTTCTGAAGTAAAACATGCATCACGATCAGAGATAATAGAGGTTGGCACCCCGTGCCTCGAGACAACTTCCTTAAGGTAGACGTCTGCTAGGGTGAAGAACTTATCCGTTTCCTTGATAGCCAAGAAGTGTGCAAACTTTGTGAGTCGATCCATGATCACCCAAATAGTATCATTCCCACGTTGAGATCTAGGCAGGCTAGTAACAAAATCCATGGAAATTTGCTCCCATTTCCATTGTGGTATCTCTGGTTGTCGGAGTAGGCCCGATGGTTTCTGATATTCAGTCTTGACTCTCCCACAAGTCAAACACTTGCTAACGTAAGTTGCTATATGAGCTTTCATGCTAGGCCACCAATACGTAGTTTTGAGATCGTGGTACATCTTATCCGAACCAGGGTGTACCGAGTAACGAGACTTATGCGCTTTATCCATCACAAGCTCGCGTAAGTTTCCATAGTGTGGGACCCAAATGCGTCCTGTCACGTAGTAGGCACCGTCTTCCTTTTATTCTAACCGTTGCCTTGAGCCGCGTAGAGCCTCAGCCCTGACGTTTTCTGGTTTCAATGCTTCTACCTGAGCACCTCGTATATGTGAAGGAAGACTAGATTGGATGGTGAGTTTTAGTGCTCGCACACGCCTAGGTGTGGTATCCTTTCGACTGAGGGCGTCGGCCACAACATTGGCTTTGCCCGGATGGTACTTGATGGCCCATTCGTAATCATTCAATAGTTCGACCCATCGACGTTGTCGCATGTTCAACTCCTTCTGTTTGAAGATATGCTCGAGACTCCTGTGATCGGTGTAGATGGTGTACTTGGTACCGTACAGGTAATGTCTCCATATCTTGAGCGCGAAAATAACAGCTCCCAGCACCAAATCATGTGTAGTGTAGTTCCTTTCATGAACTTTAAGTTGGCGTGATGCGTAGGCTATGACCTTGTCACGTTGCATCAACACACATCCAAGACCCTGAATGGATGCGTCGCAATAGACCACAAAATTGTCTGTGCCCTCGAGCAATGAGAGGATAGGTGCGCTACAAAGTCTATCCTTTTAGTGCTGAAATGTTGATTCCTGTGCATTTCCCCAACGATAGATAACGCCTTTCTGAGTTAGTGAGGTGAGGGGTTGTGCAATCTTTGAGAAGTCTTTGAGGAACCTTCTGTAGTAGCCCGCCAAACCCAAAAATTCACGGATTTCTGTTGGTGTACGCAGTGCAGGCCAGTTCCTGATCGAATCAACTTTCGATGGATCAACATGAATTCCATCCTTGTTTACTACGTGGCCTAGGAAATGAACTTCACGAAGCCAAAAGTCGCATTTCGAAAACTTCGCATAAAGTTCTCTGTTCGAAGCAGTTCCAAAATAATCCGCATTCGGAAGGTACCGTCTTTCTTCTTCACAAACAACACGGGAGCTCCCCAGGGCGAAGAGCTAGGACGAATGAAACCCTTATTCAAGAGTTCTTGCAATTGTTTGGACAGTTCTTCCAGTTCGGTTGGAGCTAAGCGATAAGGTGCTCGAGCTATGGGTGCTGCTCCAGGAGCTAGCTCGATCTGAAATTCGACCTGGCGATGAGGCGGTAGCCCAGGTAAATCTTCAGGAAACACTTGAGGAAAATCGCGTACAATTGGAATATCCTCTAATCTCTTCTCTTTCGCTGATGCATCAGTAACAAGTGCTAACATAGCAGTGTGGCCCTTTCGCAAACACTTCTGGGCCTTAAGGAAGGAGATGATGCCCACTACAGCACCACTCTTGTCGCCTTGAATTTCGAGAGGTTCCTTGCCAGAACGGGGAATACGAACAATCTTCTCTTTGCATAGGATCTCTGCTTGCTGTTGGGATAACCAATCCATCCCAATGACGATGTCAAAACTACCCAGAACTATAGGAATGAGATCGATAAGGAAAGCCCATCACCACGTTAGAATCATTCCTTGCGTCGCCCTGACCAATCACGAACGCTCGACCCCTGGCACCATTGCCGTCGTTATTACCCCCTTTGTTATTCCCATTGCCCTGATTATTGTTGTTGTTGTTGTTTTTGTGGAGTGGGTGGTTGTTGTTGTTGGTTCTGATTCGCAGGTCGCGAGCTCCTGCAATCCTTAGCTTCATGACTCATCTTGAGACACCTCTGGCAACGACCCCTGTTGCACTGACCACTGTGGTGCCTGTTGCATCTATTGCACTTTGGGTGGTTTCTTTGATATCCACCCTGCCCTTGACTACCAGAAGATTGCTGACCAGGACTCTGGTAGTCGTCGATCTTTCGCTGCTGTGCCTGGGACTGAACCGAAGTCGAACCCTTGCTGGAGGTTCCATCCCATTTTCGCTTGTTGTCACTGGGAGTAACAGTAGTGATAGCAGTAGTAGTAGCACTGATACGTTTAGGCAGCCTGTTCTGTTCCACTGCCTGGTCTGTGAGACGATGAGCTAGACGAGTAACATCTTGAATGGTAGCAAGATTAGCCGAAGTCACATGGCTTTGAATTTCTGGTACAAGACCCTTGAGATACAGCTCGATGCGCTTGATGGGAGGATCTACCATAGTTGGGCATAACATTGCCAGTTCATTGGATCGCTTTGTATACGCTTCTATCTCTGACCCCGTCATTGTTAGGTTAAAGAACTCCACTTCCAGCTTGTGGATGTCATCACAACTACTGTATTCCCACTTGATCAGTTCCTTAAAGTCATTCCACGGGGTGGCATTAGCAGCCGCCAGCCCCAGCATCTGAACTTGCGCGTTCCACCAAGTTAGCGCAGAGCCTTCGAGAGTACCAGTGGCATATTTCACCCTACGAGCCTCGGGGCATTCACACATTTCGAAGACTGACTCGAGCTTCTCGATCCAGTGGAGGAGTCCAACGGCCCCTTCAGTACCACTGAAAGTAGTAGGACGACAGTCCATAAAAGTCTTGAAGGTGCACACAGGTGGCTGAGCATGTTGACCGGTCGTGTGCGTAATAGTAAACAAAATTAAGCACAAGTGTTGGGTTATGAGAGTAGGATCTAAAGATCCTAGAGTAAATTGCAATGGCAGGTTATACCTCCTGCCTGGGCAGCTGCGAGTGCTGCAGTAACTTGTTCAGTGATCAAAGCCGCCAACTGGGCTTGAGTTAAGTTAACGTGTCCACTCATGATCTTCATACCAAAGGAAACATGAGTGAGAAAGGTTCGCGAAAGTGCGATGACAGAAGAGAGTAAGCACACAAGTGTTCTCAAGCAATAGTTGTTACGTTTATCTAAGCATACCATGAGCAAAGTTCTATATAATCTAGCAAGTAGGTAATGTAAACATGAACAGTATTACCTATAGGGTTGAGTCTTGCACGTGGAGCGAAGCGTCGTTGTGGATCGTTGAGCGCTGTTCAGGTTATAGTCTGGTTTTAACAAAAATTTTTCCCTTATTAAAACCAAGTTCACTATAACCAATGGCTCTGATACCAATCTGTCACACCCCCAAAATCCACACGCGGAGTATCACCGCTTGGAGGAGTGACTGACCAGGATCAAGCCACCAATCATATTGAACAATGTAATTAGTAAATGTAATTCAACCAACCAATATGAAAGGTGTTCAAAACAAAGGTATAGTATCAATGTTTAGCGGAAGTATAAATGAAAAACCCAACATAAGTAATAAGTTTGAAATGCCATAGACGTTTAACATGGCATCCACGATCCATGTCCCACAACGACTGTGCCTCCCCGTGCAAGCTCCATGAGTACCTAACGACCTGCAAGGCATGTAACAACGAGTCAACAACAAAGTTGAGCGAGTTCACAGTTGGTTGTTTAGTTATAGTATTCGTTCGTAAATCATTTGCTCGCTTGTACCAGGTATCGTATTAATTCGTATCGCGGTCTCCCAGACATGTGTGCGAAGGTTAGTGGGGGTTTCCCATGTATCCTAGACTAGTTGTATTTGTATTTGTATCGCGGTCTCCCAGACATGTTTGCGAAGATTAGTATTCGTATCGTGGTCTCACAGACATGTTTGCGAAGATTAGCATTTGTATCGCGGTCTCACAGACATGTGTGCGAAGATTAGTGGGGGCTTCCCATGTTGTATCGTATTAATCCGTATCGCGGTTCCCTGAACATGTTTGCGATGAATAGTGGGGGCTTCCCATGTTGTATGTTACTAGTCTAGCTGTATCTATAGGTGTCCTACACCTAACGAGGTCAGTGGTACGTATTTCAGTAGTGATGTAAGTACAAGTAATCATTCAATCCCATTCCCAACCCCGGGAATCCCATGCCTTGGTAAGAGTGTGAACTCACCTTGGTTTGCTCGGTTTGTTATGTTATGTTATCCGTCTAAACTAGTCAACCAGATCCTAAAAGGGTTACCGATAACAATCAGTCTTATGCACATAAATCACGCGTTCTACGTTCAGATTACACATGTAACATATAGGTATTGCACGTAATGACATGCCAATCGTAACAAGGAATTGTGCTCTATGCAAAACATAACATCCATCGTAATAATTGATTTTCGCATACCATGATGTCATATAATAATAAGTGCCTTGGATAAGTGCCTTGGATACCCCATTTAGTTAATTCATATGCCTTTATTTCCAATACAAGTTGACATGCACAACATCTATCACATAACAATTGCTCAGTCTATTACAAGGGCTAATATCATCGGCCCAATTCAAATACATGGCCCACAATGTCAGTCCACAGCCCGCGCTGCTGGAGTTGACTTTACAGCCCCGTTGCACCTTAGACCCATCCGGATGTGCGGCCCAGTTTAAAACTGCAGCTCGCATCCTAGAAGAAGCCAAAACAACCATGAGTGGACTTTTGTTTATGCGGTGTGGGCCTGGTGCGATCATGTTTAGAGGGTGGCCCAACATCATAACAATTTCAAGTAATCAAGCAATAATCTCAATTGTTAATCCTATGGGGTTTCTAACGTGTGATCATGATCTCAGTCCGCATATTTTTTTTATCCCTAAACACATAATCAACAAGCACCAGTTTCATGTTAACCTCATACTCGAGTTTATCAAATAACCATCAGTAAGAAACATCCAATTTGGATTACACACAACATTACAAAGAGTCAAATTTGCATTCGGCACTCATGTATTCATAACCATGCTGATGACAATATATTAAATTATGAGACTAAGGGCCGACAACCCTTTTAAAAATTATTATGTAATTGGACCTTCAAAAGCCATTGACAATCATTTATCATTGGTTCTATACATCTCACATGAGTTTACCTTTTTATAAAAGTCCACTGCAAGTATTTAATGTGAACTAACACTACCCTGGAACTTTGACTAACCCAATTTACCTTTTCAGTAAACACATGGCCATCATATTTCCACAATCATTATATCATCATTGCTTTAATACTATACAATCCTAACCTGGTACAACTTTATATCATCGACCCACATTAGATCGGATTACATCGATTTGTTACCGTGAGATTTTATCAAACTTTATTCTCATGATTCATATTGTAAAAATAAGATTTTCTAATCAACAACCATATATCATACGAGACCTATAATTACACGTGTACGTTTATTATCATTAACACGTTTGCACACAACCGAACATAATCAACCAGAATCAAAGTAGATATGTCAATACTAACCGAGGGTTTGTAGAGGCCATACTAGGACGATGAGGATGGTGTGACGAGCAGGAAGGTTCACCGAGAGAAACTGCCGTCGAGGGTCTTGGAGCAATTAGGGTTTGCAAAACGTGTGAAGGGAGTTGCATGCTCCCTCTCATACTAACGTGTATACAAGATCGCAAAGGATGGGCCAGGTTCCCTTCGGTTTTGGCCTGATAAGTGTGTGAGTGTGTGTGGGCCGAGGAGCACATGAACGAGATGGGGGGGTCGGCTAAGGGGTGATTTCGGCCAAAGGTTCCAATTTGTTGATATTAAGCATGTCACTAATACAAAATATATATTACATACACACTTAATGCACACCATATAAATCATATAAATCACAATACGATTTAACATATTACAAACGTATACAGTTGTGAACAAACAAGTCGTGTCAACAAACAATCTAAACAATTAACGTGCAATAGTGCGAAGATGGAATTTTGGAAACTCGAGTTGTCACATTATCCCCAACTTGAAAGAAATTTCATCCCGAAATTTAGCACGCGATTACTGAGGAAGCTAGTTGTGTTGTGTTGTTTACTGGTTTTCCTGGGGTGTCACAATATGCTTATGTGCTTATTTGTTTATGTGCTTATGTGATTCTGTGTTTATGTGCCTACGTGATTGTGTGAATTGATGTGTTCCTGTGCTTTATTGAGTAGCTTTTGGTGAAATCACTAGACTATACTAGGGATAATCGAAATTGTGTTTGAGCCCTATGGCGATGTCTGTTGCAGACGATGTCATCGTTTGGATCATTCCACTCTCACGCTGCTCGCCGAAACCATGATGACAAACGAATCGCCGCTCTCGTCTCTAAGCAAATGGCGAAAGTCATCTCACAAATCGTAAGTGAGCTGAATGAGAATGCCAGCAAGTCTTCGGAGGAGTCCAGGACCGATACTCCTAAGGCCGCTTTTAGCTTCAAGCAGTTCAAAGCCTGCGGTTCAAAAGAATTTACCATCGAAGATGGGCCTACGGCCATGTTTCAATGGTTTGATTCAATCGAAGTCACCCTGCGCCAGAGTGGCTGTCCGGAAAACCTACGCACTGTCAACGCTACCGGCGTCTTCCAATCCCGCGCTCTTGATTGGTGGACAGCCGAGAGGAACAAACGAGGGAACGATGCTGCTTTCGGATTGTCGTGGGACGAGTTGAAGAACATCATGATGCAAGAGTTCTGCCCTCCCCATGAACTCCAAAAGCTCGAGGATGAATTCTGGCACATTAAGCAGGATGGCGGAGATAATGCTGGTTTAACTGCCCGCTTCAAGCAGTTGAGTATTATCTGTCTGGGTCAGGTTACTACCCCCGAGATTACTATCAAGAAGTATATCCATGCTCTTCCAGATTGCGTCGCAGATTTTGTTCAGGCTGCAAAGACGACAACAATCGAGGAAACCTACCTGCTTGCCGCTGAGATCAACGATAAGCGAGTCAGGGCTGGTTATTTCGACAAAGCCTCCAAGAATCTGCATCAAGTCACCGCCACTCCTACTACTGAGACCACCGTCGCACCGCATTCTTCAAAGCTCTCACGCCGCAAGAGAAAGAACAACAACAGCTCCAGCAACAAGAACTGTGCAGTTACTACTGCCCCCGCTACAAACAGTACCTGCCCAACCGCAACCTCAACACCGCCAAGTAGCGGCGCCTGTGGTCAATGCACCGACTGCCAAGCGTGCATACACTGGACCACACCCGCTCTGCCCTACTTGCACCTATCATCACCCGGTTGGTATCGCATGCCGGTTCTGTGTTCATTGCAACATGTACGGCCACTTCACCGCAAACTGCCATACAGGTCCTCGACAAGCTCCAGCTCCAGCTCAAGGTCAAGCTCCTGCATCACAAGCTCTACTTCCTGCTCCCCAGGGCCATCAAGCAGCTCCTACACCCGCTGCTCACGCTAGAGCTTGCTTCGCATGTGGTGATCCCAACCACTTCACGAACATGTGCCCTAACAGAGTGGTGAAACAAGAGCCCCAGCAGCAGCCGCAACAACATCAACAGCAGCAGCCTCAACAGCAGAAACAACCAGCAGCCCGCGGACGTGCCTTTAACATCAACGCCCGCCAGGATCAAGCATACAACAACGTGGTTAATGGTACGTTCCTTGTGAATGGTATATATGCTTCGTGTTTGTTTGATACTAGAGCAGATAACTGTTTTGTATCGTTTGAATTCGAAAAGCTCCTTAATCGTAAGCGCGCCCATCTCCCCTCGACGTTCGATGTTGAAGTTGCCACCGGAAGAACCGTCGCTGTCAATTATGTTCTACGTGATTGTATGCTTGAACTCAACAATCATGTCTTCCCTATCGACCTTATTCCAATGCAGCTTGGTAGTTTTGACGTCATAGTAGGCATGGATTTTCTTCGCAAAAATCGTGCTGAAGTTGTTTGCTTCGATAAGATGATTGGCTTCTCGCTCACTAACAGTGATCAACTTTGTGTGCATGATGAAACTCCTTCGAAAGGTGTCAAAGTCATGTGTCCAAGCAAGAAAGTATCTCCGTAAGGAATACAGAGCTTTCTTGGCCAACATCGTAGTAGCGGAGAAGGAAAAGAAAGGAAACTCAGGAGTGAAAGATGTTCCCGTTGTTTGTGAATTCCCTAACGTATTTCCTAATGGTTTACCTGGTTACGTCCCACTCGTGATATCGATTTCCGAATCAACCTCAATCCTGGAGCAAATCCTGTTGCTAAAGTGCCTTGTCGTCTTGCTCCTTCTGAAATGTGCGAACTCTCGAGTCAGCTCCAGGAATTTATTGATAAAGGCTTCATTCGCCCTAGCACCTCTCCATGGGGCGCGCCTGTCCTTTTCGTAAAAAAGAAGGATGGATCGTTCCGGATGTGCATCGACTATAGGGAGTTGAATAAGGTAACTATTAAGAATCGTTATCCCTTGCCTCGAATCAATGATTTGTTTGATCAGTTACAAGGTTCTACGTGTTTCTCGAAGATCGATCTATGCTCAGGCTATCACCAGCTACGAATTCAAGAGGAGGATATACCTAAAACCGCTTTTCTAACTCGTTATGGTCATTATGAGTTTGTAGTTATGCCTTTTGGTTTGACTAACGCTCCCGCAGTCTTTATGGACCTAATGAATCTCGTGTGCAAACCCTTTCTTGACTGCTTCGTCATCGTCTTTATCGATGATATCCTAATTTATTCCAAGTCAAAAGCCGAACACTCGCAGCATCTACATTTGGTTCTTGAGTTACTCCAGGAAAACCTCTATGCCAAGTTCTCCAAGTATGAATTTTGGCTTGAGGAGGTTCAATTTCTGGGGCACATTGTCAATAGTCAAGGTATTCACGTCGACCCCGTGAAGATCGAAGCTGTTAAGAGTTGGGTTACGCCCAAGAACCCGTCGGAAGTCCATTCTTTCCTCGGACTAGCGGGCTATTATCGCCGATTTATCGAAGGTTTCTCTAAAATCGATGTGCCGCTTACCTCGCTTACGCATAAGGACAAACCTTTTGTTTGGGGAACCAAACAGGAGGAGGCCTTTCAAACTCTCAAAGCGATGCTTTGCAATGCTCCTGTGCTCTCACTTCCTGATGGAAACGATGATTTCGTAGTCTATTGCGATGCCTCTAACCTCGGTCTTGGTTGTGTTCTCATGCAACAAGACAAGGTTATCGCGTACGCCTCTCGACAGCTCAAGATCCACGAGAAGAACTATACCACACATGACCTCGAGCTTGGCGCAGTTGTTTTTGCGTTAAAGATTTGGCGACACTACCTTTATGGTACCAAGTGTACGGTCTTCACCGATCATAGGAGCTTACAACACATCTTTGACAAGAAAGAACTGAACATGTGCCAACGCCGATGGGTTGAACTTCTAAATGATTACGACTATGGGATTCGTTACCATCCAGGCAAAGCAAACATCGTCGCCGATGCTCTTAGTCGACGAAGCTATTTGCATAGCTTTCGTAATTCCCAAGCCTAGTTTAACCTCGAAACTCTCATCCGCGACGCTCAACATGCTTGTTTTACCGAACGTACTTTGAAGAAGGAAAGAATTTTGAACGATGGCGCTCAACTCAAGAATAAATCGAATGGTATCCTTGATTATCTAGACCAAATTTGGATTCCAGCGTACCAATTTGCGACAACTTCTGATGGACGAAGCCCACAAATCTCAATATTCTATTCATCCCGGTGCTGACAAGATGTACCAGGACATGCGCTACAAGTACTGGTGGCCGGGCATGAAGAAGGATATCGCTCTCTATGTTTCAAAGTGCCTGACTTGTTCCAAAGTCAAGACTGAGCATCAACGCCGCTCCGGCTTACTTGTCCAACCCGAGATCCCTATGTGGAAATGGGAGAGTATAGCTATGGATTTTATAACGAAACTCCCGCGCATGCCATCAGGTCACGACAGCCACTGGGTTGTCGTTGACCATTTGACTAAATCAGCTCATTTTCTGCCGATACGAGAAGACTTTAAGGTAGAAAAATTAGCCCAAATCTACACCGATGAGATCTTTTGTCGACACGGGACGCCTCGTGACATCATCTCTGACCGCGATGGTCGGTTTACCTCGCGTCTTTGGGAAACGTTTCAATCCGCTCTCGGTACTACTCTTAATATAAGTATCGCTTTCCATCCCTAAACCGACGGTCAGACTGAAAGAACGATTCATACCCTTGAAGAAGTGCTTCGCTCGTATGTCATAGATTTCGGTGGTAATTGGGACGTGCACTTACCTTTAGTCGAATTCTTGTATAATAATAGTTATCATTATAGTATCCAAATGGCACTGTTTGAGGCATTATACGGAAGAAAATGTCGATCGCCTATTGTATGGCACGAGATCGGAGACACGCAAATTACCGGTCCTGAGCTGTTGCAAGAAACGACTGACAAAATCCTCCAAATTCGAGACAATCTGTTGAAAGCTCGGAGTTGTCAGAAAAGTTACGCCGATAGATGCCGCAAGCCCCTTGAATTTGATGTTGGCGACCACGTACTCCTAAAGGTTGTACCTTGGAAGGGGTGAACAGATTCGGCAAGAAAGGATGGAAAGGATTGGAAAAGTGGCCTACAGACTCGAACTACCGGAGGAACTTAGTAATGTCCACCCGACTTTCCACATTTCGACCTCAAAAAGTGCTTAGCCGACCTGGAATTACATGTCCCTCTTGAAGATTTAGAAGTGGACGAAACATTACACTTCATGGAGAAGCCTGTCGAGATCATGGGACGAGAAACCAAGGTGCTCAGACGCTCACGCATTCCTATTGTGAAGGTTTGCTGGGAAGGCAAACGCGGTGCCGAGTTTACCTGGGAACTCGAAAGTGACATGAAGGCGAAGTACCCATAACTTTTTGTTATGCCTACTTCTTAAATTTCGGGACGAAATTTCCTAAAGTAGGGGAGGCTGTAACAACCCGCTTTTTGGGAAGTCAAAGTCAAAGGAAGAAAAGATTGCTAATTGCGATCTGTCACACCTTGCATAACTACTAGCTGTGTTTCTTGACTTGTAATCGAATCTTTTATTTTATTAACTTTAGTTGTATTATGTGGAGTATCTATTAACAATCGAGGTTCAATCGCATGTTTAGTCACTAATCGCACCGCTATCGCATTCGCAACTCGAATTATGTGTTCTGGATATTGTTTTACGTGTGTGTGCTATTATGTGTTACTGGTGCATGTTATGTTCATGTTGAGGTGATTAATCGCAATCGCAACTCTATCGCAACACAATCTTATCGCAAACGCTAAACGCAAGTTATTTATAGTGATTGTATGTTAGATATAGTAGTTAGGTTATTTGTGTAACTAATGGGTAATACTATCGCATCACAACGCTCAACACGCAAAACGAAACGCCGAAACTCAACTCGTCGGACCACTTTGATCGAATGGTCAATCGATCGAATGGCCGTCCGATCGGATTGCCATTCGATAGGTGAGCTATCTGACACTTGCACCCCACTTTCCCTTTTTGGCAACCTATAAATACCCCCTGTCACATCACTTGTGATGTGACAGCTCTTCCTTAGTCGACCAGCACACTCAAGCCTTCTTTCTCTCGATTTCTCACGATTCTTGTAAGTTTTTGTGACATCTGTGCTTGTGATCATTGTAAACAGTTCAGTTACCAATGAAATAAAGTTATTTGATCCCAATGTTTGTATGTTTATGTTTGATGTTTTTCATGTTTTGACTTTTATTCAATTTCAAACTCTATATCGCCTTCTGGAGAATTATACGCAAACTGGTGCGTAAACGTAATCAGTTTAATGCAAAAAATACTTCGGAACATCAACATATGCTTAACATACCTTAAATAACCTTTACATAACTTAGAAATAAGTTTTGAAGGCTTTGGTATGGCAAAAATCAAGTCTATTTGCTTACAGGGACTAAATTTGACAAACTGCGAAAGTATGCCAATTTGAACTGTAACGGACATTCCGGAACATGGCCATAAGTTAAACACACCTTAAATATCCTTTACATAGCTTTGAAATAGGCTTTGAGAGGTTCGGTGTGCTAAAATAAACTTTATGCTCATTTAGGGACTAAAAGCGTCAAAAAGTGCATAAGTTTGCATTTTCGCGCATAACTTACGTTCTGAATACATCCGGACATCCAAAAATTTATGTAAGCATTAAAATATTTTATTTTAGTGTCTGGCATAAGAAAAATCCATTCGTCGCGCAATTTGGATCGTTTTTCGCGCTTATGCGCATTCCGTCGTAATTAAGCAAACATCGCGATCGTACGACCAAACGAACCGACATCTGACATATTTTTTAGCATGTTTCATGTTCCCTATGCTTTAACATCCTTAGGGAGCTTAAAAATGGGTTTGACGGGTGTTAGAAGTGCCAAAACACGACCATACGCGCACAGGGGCCTGTTCTGCCAAATTTCAAAGTTGCTGATCTGCAGACCAGCTTACGGTCCGTAAGGATAAGGACCATACGGTCCGTAAGGCATCCTCAGATCAGCAGAATGTTGATTCCAGCTTGATCCAGCTGCTCCACACTTGTGCACATGGTTTTGAGCATTTCTAGGGGCTCCCCTGGTTTACAAAAACAGTGGGCTCGATGTGTACGGCGAGGATTAAATCTCGGTTTTCAAGAAACGATCCTAACGGTTCTACGAAAACTATAAATACCCCTCCATAGTTCACTTGCAACCCACTTGAATTCTGAGATTTCCTCTAAGTTGATGTGTGAAAACACTTCATACCTGAGAAATACTTGGAAATTCAATCTTGCGGGGACCCTTTGTAAGTGTTCCTTCGTTCTTTTTATGCGTTTTTAGCTTGAAAGTCAAACTACGTTTGACTTTCTGCATTGACCAGTTTATGGTCAATGCGAAGTTCGTTTGAACTTCATAACGTGAGCGTAATCACGATGGTTATAGTCCCTAGTGACTATACCTACTGATTACCACGTTATCTAGGCTCAGTGACGAGTCGTCGTTTCGGGCAAAATGCGTGTTCTCGCGTATTTTGTAACCAAACTACTCTAGGATATCAAAACCGTTTGTTTTGATATCAAAACCTGTTTTCTAACTTGACTAAACATGTTCTAGTATGTTTAGCTCGTCACTTTTAGATTTATGCTTGTCTAGGGTCGTAAGGGTAAGCGATCTAATCAATCGCTTATGCTTTCGAACCCGACCCATTTGGTCGATCATTAGGATCCGACCAAACACTTTAGGTGACCATAGTTGTATAGGGAATAACCTTCCGAGGTTATACCTTATGGTCACATCATTTGAGTAGTTGTATGATAAGTAGTTCTTATGCCTTAGGTAAATTACCAAAATACCCTTTTTGCGCCAAAATTCATTTTAAGCCTATGTAACCCAAATTTTGACATCTAAACTGATTTAGCAACAATATTAGACATGTTAAGGCATATATTACTTGTCATAGGACTAGTTAGGCGTTCCGAACGCGTTTTACGCGAACGACGCGTTAAAGTAGCATAAGCTACCAAAACGGGTCGTGACGGGTCAAAAGCACTTAGGATAAGTTTCGATTTAGTATGTAGGCTTTGTTAAACCATATTACATGAGTTCCTACACTCATTTAGTTTACGAACCCTAATGCTATCCGATCCTCCGAATAGGTCCGTTTATTAATGTAGTTACCTATATTAGGTGCCGTTTGATTCCGTAATCTCTAGCTTTGCTTGGTGGATATCTAAAGTCTATTGAGCAATCTCAAGTGAGTACATAGACCCCTCTTTTACTGTTTTTCAAACATTTTGGGGTGAAACACATGTGCCTACTTGTTAATTTCATGCTTTCCATGCTTTCATATCATATACTTGCTATGTTTATTAGTACACTTATAGTACATAATTTCGTTGTGTTTTTGCTATGTATGTCCTTTGCAGCATACTTATTACATCGTTTTACATGACATTTTATGCTATGTATGTTCACCATACTTAGTGCATTTGTTTTTCATCACATGCTATGTATGTCCGTTTTGCCGCATACTTAGTACATTTTCATCACATGCTTACATTTTGATATGGCATTTGGTTTGTTAAGTGGGACCATATACATTCATTAACTTTGATCACGCCGCTCGTTAGTAGGTAATGGTACCATAGGAATTGACAACTCCCGTTCCTGACATCCTAGGTATGTTTGGATAAAAGGAATGACCGAATCCGATAAAACATAATACAGATAGACCTTTAATTTGTTTAAGGGCTTATCACCACAGTCACAAGGCTTGGATGTATGCATTTTTACAATACCGCATAAATGTTTGTATTCAGTATAGCATGCATTTCCACAAGACATAACGTTGATTTAAACCACGTTTTACTTCAATACATTGTTTTGTGCATTTTTATCTGTGGCTCAGTAGATATATATATATATATATATATGTTTCACTTGCCATACATGACATTTTGTTTACATATTACATATTTGGCATTTGACATAGACATTTTGATATTGATATACATATTTCATGGACTACATTTTGACATAAACATTTTGACATGATTTACACAAAGACATTTGACAAATGGTCTAGACATGAGCAATTTACATTGGTGATTTGTTTGGGTAAAATGATTTGAGTAACGAGGCGTGTGTAATATGATACAAGCATGGTGGATACGCCGCTGGTACTTCCTATATATAAGTGCTTGTATGGTATTACATATCGTAGCGTTATTTGGAATCATTTCAAATTAGACATATAACATTTTATACAAATAACATATTTTTTTAGACATCGTTTTACAGACAACTTATTTTATACAAAACTCATTTTACTCGGTTATTCATTTAACCTCACATTACTCTTTTACATATCATTTACTTTATCATCGCTTTTCAAAAGATTTATAAAACAAAACAACTAACAAGGTTCATGACTGACTTTTGTTAAACAACTTTTTCTTAAACTTAAGTCATGAATCCTATTTTCACAAAACCTATGTATCTCACAGGCATTTTTATGCTGACGTACCTATTTTCACATGTGTTTCAGGAGCTGTTGCTTAGGATGATGATCGTGACACTAGGGCGGACCTGTGCCTTAGAGACTTAAAATAAAGATAGACTTAGTTTAATTATGTTGTGCACTCTTTGGTTCTTGTTTTGAAACAATGTATTCCACCTTTGGTTGTTGAATAAAATGAAATTTTAATTACCATGGTTGTGGAACAATAATTCTGTTACAACACTCCCCGACGTTTCCGCCACGATTTGATGTTTTACGTGGTCGGGGTATGACAGAAGAGTTGGTATCAGAGCCAATGGTTATAGGGAATTAGGTTATTAGTAATGCTTTGACCTAGACTATAACCTTTCTAGGACCCTAACACAAGTTGTCTTGTGTTTAGATTATAAAACATGCACTTCACCTATCCTTAGGTGATCACCAAAACAAGAACCCAATTTTCCAAAACGATTTTTGAAAATCAAACATCTGTTTTTTTTAAATAATTTATTGTAAGGTTTTGAACCCTTCAATTTTTCTGAATGATTTTGAAAATTTATCATCCATTTTTGAATGATTCTTTTGGCCTTGTGCCCTCCAAGTTTTCAAAATCTCGTCAAGGTTTTGGGTTCTAAATAGTGTGAACACGTGCAAACTGGAAGAGTGAATGCTTGTACCCTGGGTTTTCTGTCTAAGGCTAGAGTGTTTGTACAAATCCACATAATCGGACCAGTCATTCTTACCTGGGAACTCTTGGGGTGAGTGTTCACTTATAGGCGAGCATGTCTTCGCGGAACACTATTTTTGACCCATTTACTTTGATTAGTCACTGTGTGTCGTTTGTTTGCTTTGTGATCCGGACAAATGACCACCATCTTTGCATTCGTCGATTTTTGTTTCACCTCATTCTTTTCACCTAATCGTCTCACTCGTTCCTTTCATGTTTCCTCTTTTAGAATGCCTCCTCGACGCGAAAATCCGCTACCAAATGCCGAACTGGCAGAAATCATCACGCAGCATGGTTGCTGCGTTCCCAAATCTTATTGCTCAATGGAACCAAGCCAACAACAACAACAATGCTCCATGCAATTTCAAGAGTTTTAACTCGGCTAAACCACTCAAGTTTAGTGGTACTGAGGGAGCAACTGGGCTTCTTCAATGGTTCGAGAGCATTGAGAATACTTTCCGTCACGTTCAGTGTCCTGATAATCGCAAAGTCGAGTTTGCTTCAAGCGTGTTTCAGAAGAGGGCTCTCACATGGTGGAACGAGGTTATGAGAGATCGTGGTGCTGAGGTTGCTTTAGCACAAACATGGGCTGAACTTAGGACTCTTATGATGAGGGAGTTTTGTCCTCGTCACGAGCTACGAGCTCTAGAAAGGGAGTTTGATGATCTGAAACAAGATAGTGGTGAGCACCGGGCGTATACTGATAGGTATGAGGAGCTGAGTTTGTTATGCCCAACAATGGTTACCCCACTCGAGAAGGCTATCGAGAGGTATATCGATGGCCTACCTGACTCCATACAAGACACCGTTACTGGTAGTAACCCTACCACAGTCCGTCAGGCAATCGAGCTATCTGCGACATTGACCGAGTCTCAGGTTCGAAGGGGTAAGCTGCATAGAAAGGGTGACAAGGGTAAGAAGCAGGCGTCTGATCAGAGTGAAAGGAAGAAGGGTAAGAACAAGAAAGGTAAGGAACCAGGTTCCTCGAAGGGTTCTAGGAAGCGTAAGGCTTCCCAAAATTTCGCAGTTACTGCACAAGCTGCACCAAATCAGCCAGCGCAGCCTCTAGCAAAGAAGCGGTATGAAGGGAATGCACCTTTGTGCAATAGGTGCAATAGTCACCATCAATAGCAACTTCCGTGCCGTTTCTGTACCAACTGTGGGAAGTCTGGACACCTTGCAGAAGTTTTTCGTTCTGCTCAGGTCGCTCGAAATCCAGCTCAACACGTAGCTCAACAACCTGTTCAACAGCATGCTGCACGACTTCACTATCCTCTTGGTTCGTGCTATAATTGTGGAGACCTGACCCATTATCGAAACCAGTGTCCAAGGCTGGTTAATGCGAATCCGAATCAGGCACAGGCTCAAGGTCGAGTCTTCAACATGAATGCACAAGAGGCGCAAGCAGACAATGAAGTGGTTAACGGTACGTTCTTTGTTAATAATCAACCCGCATCTGTTGTTTTTTATTCTGGTGCCGATAAGAGTTTTGTGTCGTTATCTTTCCAATCGTTGCTTCGCGTGTCTAGAACGAAACTAGGTAAGCCTTTGACAGTAGAAGTTGCCAGTGGTGAGCCCATTATTCTTAATTCTGTCCTTCGCAACTGCCAGTTGAACCTCAACGACCATCTTTTCCCCAACGACCTTACGCCAATGCAACTAGGAAGCTTTGACATTATAGTGGGTATGGATTGGTTAGCCAAGCATCGCGCAGAGGTAGTATGTTTTGAGAAGATTGTTCGTGTTCTGCTTTCATCTGGTGAGATCCTACAGGTTCGTGGTGAGAAACCTGCTAGTAGTCTCAAGCTCATGTCTTGTTTTCAAGCTCGGAAGTATCTGCGAAAGAACTATGTGGCCTTCTTGGCACATGTCGCAGTAGAAGATAAAGGCAAAGGTAAGCCCATTCAAGAAATCCCTGTCGTTCGGGATTATCCGGAGCTATTTCCTGAGGAGTTACCTGGATTACCCCCAGCGCGCCAAGTTGAGTTCCGTATTGATCTTGTACCTGGTGCAAATCCCATTGCCAGATCTCCATATCGTCTTGCACCATCTGAGATGCAAGAGTTGTCTAAGCAGCTTCAGGAACTTTCAGATAAAGGTTTTATCCGTCCTAGCTTTTCCCCTTGGGGTGCTCCCGTTCTTTTTGTCAAGAAGAAGGATGGATCTTTCAGAATGTGCATCGATTATCGTGAGCTGAACAAGCTTACCATCAAGAATCGATATCCCCTACCTCGCATTGATGATCTCTTTGATCAGTTACAGGGTGCTTCTTACTTTTCAAAGATCGATCTACGTTCTGGGTATCATCAACTTCGCGTGCATGAAGAAGATATTCCCAAGACAGCGTTCCGCACTCGTTATGGGCATTATGAGTTCACAGTTATGCCATTCGGTTTGACTAATGCTCCTGCTATTTTTATGGACTTGATGAATAGGGTTTGCAAGCCTTATTTGGATAAGTTCATCATCGTCTTTATTGATGACATTTTGATATACTCTAAGACGCAAGCTGATCATGAGCAACATCTTCGTCTTACTCTGGAACTCTTAAAGAAAGAGCAACTTTTTGCCAAATTCTCTAAATGCGAGTTTTGGCTTAAAGAAGTTCAATTTTTGGGACATATCGTCAACGAACAAGGTATTCATGTAGATCCCTCCAAGATCAGTGCGATTAAGGATTGGGACACGCCTACTACTCCTACTGAAGTTCGTTCATTTCTTGGTCTCGCGGGTTATTACCGCCGCTTCATCGAAAATTTCTCGAAGATTGCAGTTCCCTTAACTGCTCTAACTCAGAAGAATAAACCCTTTGATTGGGGTTCTAAACAATAAGAAGCATTTCAGACCTTGAAACAGAAGCTTTGTGATGCACCTATCCTATCTTTGCCCGAAGGCAATGATGATTTTGTCATGTACTGCGATGCATCCAACCTGGGACTTGGCTGTGTTCTGATGCAAAGGAACAAAGTCATAGCATATGCATCGAGGCAGTTGAAGGTGCATGAGAAAAACTACACCACTCATGATCTTGAGTTAGGTGCAGTTGTGTTCGCTCTTAAGATCTGGAGACACTATTTGTATGGCACAAAATGTGTGGTTTTCACTGACCACAAAAGTCTTCAGCATATCTTCAATCAGAAAGAACTCAACATGAGGCAAAGACATTGGGTTGAGCTTCTAAACGACTATGACTGCGAAATTCGCTACCATCCTAGTAAGGCGAATGTCGTGGCTGACGCTTTAATTCGTAAAGAACGTGTCAAGCTGCATTATGTTCGTGTTCAATCTGATATCCAAGCTCGATCTGATATTCAGACCCGCATCTCTCAGGTTCAACATGCTTGTGTTTCACAAGACTTGATGGGTAAGGAATTACCCTATCACATTAAGCCTGATCTTGAACTAAAGGACAATGGATCGTATTATTTCATGGACCGTTTGTGGGTCCCAAGCCTAGATGATCTCCGCACTTTGCTTATGGATGAAGCTCATAAGTCTCGTTATTCTATTCATCCTGGCTCAGATAAGATGTATAAGGATCTTCGTACTCAGTATTGGTGGCCTGGTATGAAGAAAGACATTGCCCTATACGTCTCAAAATGCCTTACTTGTCTTAAGGTTAAGGCTGAACACCAACATCCTTCTGGTCTTTTGGAGCAACCAGAGATCCCAGTTTGGAAATGGGATAACATCGCTATGGATCTCATTACTAAACTTCCATGCACTAAGAAAGGTGATGATGCCATTTGGGTAGTTGTTGATCGTCTTACTAAGTCAGCGCATTTCTTGCCAATCTGTGAAGATTTTTCTGCTGAAAAGCTTGCTAAAATTTATGTGGATGAAATCGTAACTCGACATGGTGTTCCTTTGAACATTATTTATGATAGAGATGCTCGTTTCTCTTCCCATTTTTGGTGAACCATGCAAACTGCTATGGGGACCCAACTTAATCTGAGCACTGCTTATCATCCGCAATCTGATGGTCAATCTGAAAGAACAATCCAGACTTTGGAGGATATGCTTAGAGCTTGTGTGATCGATTTTGGTGGTTGTTGGGATTCACATCTTCCATTGATTGAATTCTCCTACAACAATAGCTATCACTCCAGCATCAACATGGCTCCTTTCGAGGCTCTCTATGGTCGAAAATGCCGTTCACCAGTCTGCTGGAATGAAATAGGTGAGGCTCAGCTTACTGGACCTGACCTCATTTTAGAGACAACTGATAAGGTTAAGAAAGTTCGTGATAACCTACAGGCAGCTCGAAGCCGTCAAAAGAGTTACGCAGACCAACGACGCAAGCCCTTAGAATTTCAAATCGGTGATCGAGTATTACTTAAGGTCTCACCTTGGAAAGGTGTGATCAGATTTGGAAAGAAAGGAAAACTTGCACCTAGATATGTTGGACCATTCAAGATCGTCGAAAGAATCGGTAAGGTAGCCTACAGACTTGAGTTACCTCCTGAACTTGGAAATGTTCACCCAACCTTCCATGTGTCCAATCTCAAGAAGTGTTTAGCTGATGAGAACCTCCACATACCACTTGACGAAATTCGTGTTGACAAGACACTACATTTTGTTGAGAAACCTGTGGAAATCATGGACCGTATAGTCAAATGGCTTAAACGCAAGCGCATTTCTTTAGTTAAAGTTCGCTGGGAATCTAAGCGTGGACCTGAGTTTACTTGGGAACGTGAAGATCAAATGAAGGCGAAGTATCCGCATCTTTTCTCACGTGTTTCCTCTAAACAAATTTTGGGACGAAATTTCCACAAGTAGGGGAGACTGTGACATCTGTGCTTGTGATCATTGTAAATAGTTCAGTTATCAATGAAATAAAGTTATTTGATCCCAATGTTTGTATGTTTATGTTTGATGTTTTTCATGTTTTGACTTTTATTCAATTTCAAACTCTATATCGCCTTCTGGAGAATTATACGCAAACTGATGCGTAAACGTAATCAGTTTAATGCAAAAAATACTCCGAAACATCAACATATGCTTAACATACCTTAAATAACCTTTACATAACTTAGAAATAAGTTTTTAAGGCATTGGTATGGCAAAAATCAAGTCTATTTGCTTACAGGGACTAAATTTGACAAACTGTGAAAGTATGCCAATTTGAACTGTAACGGACATTCCGGAACATGGCCATAAGTTAAACACACCTTAAATATCCTTTACATATCTTAGAAATAGGCTTTGAGAGGTTCGGTGTGCTAAAATAAACTTTATGCTCATTCAGGGACTAAAAGCGTCAAAACGTGCATAAGTTTGCATTTTCGCGCATAACTTACGTTCTGAATACATCCGGACATCCAAAAATTTATGTAAGCATTAAAATATTTTATTTTAGTGTCTGACATAAGAAAAATCCATTCGTCGCGCAATTTGGATCGTTTTTTCGCACTTATGCGCATTCCGTCGTAATTAAGCAAACATCGCGATCGTACGACCAAACGAACCGACATCCGACATATTTTTGAGCATGTTTCATGTTCCCTATGCTTTAACATCCTTAGGGAGCTTAAAAATGGGTTTGACAGGTGTTAGAAGTGCCAAAACACGACCATACGCGCACAGGGGCCTGTTCTGCCAAATTTCAAAGTTGCTGATCTGCAGACCAGCTTACGGTCCGTAAGGCTGAGGACCATACGGTCCGTAAGGCATCCGCAGATCAGCAGAATGTTGATTCCAGCTTGATCCAGCTACTCCACACTTGTGCACATGGTTTTGAGCATTTCTAGGGGCTCCCCTGGTTTACTAAAACAGTGGGCTCGATGTGTACGGCTAGGATTAAATCTCGGTTTTCAAGAAACGATCCTAACGGTTCTATGAAAACTATAAGAGTAAATTACAAAACTTGTCCTTTATGTTAACACTAGATTGCAAAGTGTGTCCTTTGTCTTTAAAAAGTACAAAAAACATACTCAATGTTTGCAAACCCTTACATGTTATGTCCTTTAGTCTTAACTTAGTTAATTTTCATGGTTAAATCTGCCCAAATAAACCTCATACAAGGGTATTTTGATCATTTTAGCCTAAACACTAAGATAAATAATCCAAAACCCATCTCTTCCCCTTATCTCTCTCTCCAAACGATTGTTCAGCCTTTCATTTCTGGATCCAAATTGCTCTGTCACTTCATCCCCTTTATAATTTTTAATCTCCTCACCTTTCAAGATCACCGAATTCTCACCGCCATTAACTTCCTCCGCCGAATCATCACCATTCCATACTTAAAATCACAACAAATCATTGCTATTTGAAGAAGCCACTGTATTAAACATTCAAGATCGAGGCTACACTCTCCTCTGTTCTTTTTCTTCTTAGATTTTGATTCTATTTGAATAATATAAACCCTGTAATATTATTCAAACTTCAAACAGTGATGATTTGTTCACAAATCGATTTGTTCGAACATTCTACATGAAGTTATAAATCTCAAAAGAGAGGGTTTTACCCCATCTTCCTCATTGTATCTCTCTCAGCTCTCTTCATCTTCTCTCTCTACCGTTCTACCTCACTTTCTCTCTCATCATCTCCCCCAATTATTCAATTCCCACCCATAATCACAAACTTGCAAAGTAACTAGGCATGAGCTTTACAACCATTATCGCTTATATCACTATAATACTTAGATATAACAAAATCAAAGAATATTGTAGTACCGATTGATTCTGGGAAACGTTTAGATTTCCAGCAAGATTTGTAGACAGTGATGACAAAGACGATGATGGGTCGGACTATATCCCAAGTGAATTGGTATTGGAATGGAGTTTAGACGGGATCAATTTGGGTATGAAGGAATTACTGAAAATCAAAACACAAAAGTTGTCTTGTAGAGAGAGAGAGAGAGAGAGAGAGTTAAGGGAAAGAGATGATTTTGGATTATTTATTTTAGTGTATAGGTTAAAATGACTAAAATACCCTTGTATGGGGTCCATTGGTCAGATTTAACCATGAAAACTAACTAAGTTAGGGCTAAAGGACATAACGTGTAAGAGTTTGCAAACATTGAGTATTTTTTTTGTACTTTTTAAAGACAAAGGACGCACTTTGCAATCTAGTGTTAACATAAAGGACGAGTTTTGTAATTTACTCAAACTATAAATACCCCTCCATAGTTCACTTGCAACCCACTTGAATTCTGAGATTTTCTCTAAGTTGATGTGTGAAAACACTTCATACCTGAGAAATACTTGGAAATTCAATCTTGCGAGGACCCTTTGTAAGTGTTCCTTCGTTCTTTTTATGCGTTTTTAGCTTGAAAGTCAAACTGCGTTTGACTTTCTGCATTGACCAGTTTATGGTCAATGCGAAGTTCGTTTGAACTTCATAATGTGAGCGTAATCACGATGGTTATAGTCCCTAGTGACTATACCTACTGATTACCACGTTATCTAGGCTCAGTGACGAGTCGTAGTTTCGGGCAAAATGCGTGTTCTCGCGTATTTTGTAACCAAACTACTCTAGGATATCAAAACCGTTTGTTTTGATATCAAAACCTGTTTTCTTACTTGACTAAACATGTTCTAGCATGTTTAGCTCATCACTTTTAGATTTATGCTTGTCTAGGGTCGTAAGGGTAAGCGATCTAATCAATCGCTTATGCTTTCGAACCCGACCCATTTGGTCGATCATTAGGATCCGACCAAACACTTTAGGTGACCATAGTTGTATAGGGAATAACCTTCCGAGGTTATACCTTATGGTCACATCGTTTGAGTAGTTGTATGATAAGTAGTTCTTATGCCTTAGGTAAATTACCAAAATACCCTTTTTGCGCCAAAATTCATTTTAAGCCTATGTAACCTAAATTTTGACATCTAAACTGATTTAGCAACAATATTAGACATGTTAAGGCATATATTACTTGTCATAGGACTAGTTAGGCGTTCCGAACGCGTTTTACGCGAACGGCGCGTTAAAGTAGCATAAGCTACCAAAACGGGTCGTGACGGGTCAAAAGCACTTAGGATAAGCTTCGATTTAGTATGTAGGATTTGTTAAACCATATTACATGAGTTCCTACACTCATTTGGTTTACGAACCCTAATGCTATTCGATCCTCCGAATAGGTCCGTTTATTAATGTAGTTACCTATATTAGGTGCCGTTTGATTCCGTAATCTCTAGCTTTGCTTGGTGGATATCTAAAGTCTATTGAGCAATCTCAAGTGAGTACATAGACCCCTCTTTTACTGTTTTTCAAACATTTTGGGGTGAAACACATGTGCCTACTTGTTAATTTCATGCTTTCCATGCTTTCATATCATATACTTGCTATGTTCATTAGTACACTTATAGTACATAATTTCGTTGTGTTTTTGCTATGTATGTCCTTTGCAGCTTACTTAGTACATCGTTTTACATGACATTTTATACTATGTATGTTCACCATACTTAGTGCATTTGTTTTTCATCACATGCTATGTATGTCCGTTTTGCCGCATACTTAGTACATTTTCATCACATGCTAACATTTTGATATGGCATTTGGTTTGTTAAGTGGGACCATATACATTCATTAACTTTGATCATGCCGCTCGTTAGTAGGTAATGGTACCATAGGAATTGACAACTCCCGTTCCTGACATCCTAGGTAAGTTTGGATGAAAGGAATGACCGAATCCGATAAAACATAATACAGATAGACCTTTAATTTGTTTAAGGGCTTATCACCACAGTCACAAGGCTTGGATGTATGCATTTTTACAATACCGCATAAATGTTTGTATTCAGTATAGCATGCATTTCCACAAGACATAACGTTGATTTAAACCACGTTTTACTTCAATACATTGTTTTGTGCATTTTTATCTGTGGCTCAGTAGATATATATAAATATATATATATATATATATGTTCCACTTGCCATACATGACATTTTGTTTACACATTACATATTTGGCATTTGACATAGACATTTTGATATTGATATACATATTTCATGGACTACATTTTGACATAAACATTTTGACATGATTTACACAAAGACATTTCACAAATGGTCTAGACATGGGCAATTTACATTGGTGATTTGTTTGGGTAAAATGATTTGAGTAACGTGACGTGTGTAATATGATACAAGCATGGTGGATACGCCGCTGGTACTTCCTGTATATAAGTGCTTGTATGGTATTATATATTGTAGCGTTATTTGGAATCATTTCAAATTAGACATATAACATTTTATACAAATAACATATTTTTTTAGACATCGTTTTACAGACAACTTATTTTATACAAAACTCATTTTACTCGGTTATTCATTTAACCTCACATTACTCTTTTACATATCATTTACTTTATCATCGCTTTTCAAAAGATTTATAAAACAAAACAACTAACAAGGTTCACGACTGACTTTTGTTAAACAACTTTTTCTTAAACTTAAGTCATGAATCCTATTTTCACAAAACCTATGTATCTCACAGGCATTTTTATGCTGACGTACCTATTTTCACATGTGTTTCAGGAGCTGTTGCGTAGGATGATGATCGTGACACTAGGGCTGACCTGTGCCTTAGAGACTTAAAATAAAGATAGACTTAGTTTAATTATGTTGTGCACTCTTTGGTTCTTGTTTTGAAACAATGTATTCCACCTTTGGTTGTTGAATAAAATGAAATTTTAATTACCATGGTTGTGGAACAATAATTCTGTTACAACACTCCCCGACGTTTCTGCCACGATTTGATGTTTTACGTGGTCGGGGTGTGACAGTTTTCAACTCAAATCTTGTACTTCTATGATCTACACGCACTTCTTCATCATTTTCACCTTTGAATCTTAACTTTTAACCGTGAAATCAACGGATTTGAGGTGTTCTAGGGTGATGTCATCATGGAGTTCTCGTGAACTTCAAGATTGGCTTCATTCCACCAGGAACAACTCAGATCTGAAGGATTTCCACATGATTTCGCAACGATTTCGCATAGATCTAAACATTTTCGGAGGAAAAAGGATTGAAAGATACTTTTCCAACTTTCTTTCAACTCTTTTACACTCAATGCACTCAAAACCGATAGAATCGGAGCTCATTCAGGTCTTCTACTCCTTTCTTAGTGAAGCACCAGTCTGAGACCTGGTTTCTATCAAAGAGACAACCGATTTCGGATCGAACATGAACAGCCATCACGAACCGATAAACTAATCGGATTAGGGTGATTCCTATTTGATCGGGAGACTTGGGACTTAACGAGGTTCTGTTGTTTAGTACGTTATCATACCATCTCGAACAAACCGCAAAACTTTCAAAATAATCAAGTCAAGACGATCAGATTCGTTGGGACTGATTGCCGTCCGATCGGATTGCCATCCGATCGAACCGCAATCCGATAGGATTGCACTTGGTTCCACACGTAACAATTTTCATAATTTTCAAAGAATATCAGTTCTAACAGATTGCCACCCTATCGGACTGCTATCCGATCGAGTGACCATCCTGCTGTGAACTTGTTCTCACTAAGTGTCCTGCCAATCGGATCGCTATCCGATCCAACGAAGGTTCGACAAAACGACCTGAAAGGTAGAGATACTTCTCTGTAATCAAAATGCTACAACGAAAACTTCAAAGCCATCATACACAAACACATCCTTCCCAAACGAATGTCAATCCGACCGAATGGCCATCCAATCGGATGACCATCCAAACGGATTGACATCCGATCGAATGACCATCCGAACGGATTGTCATCCGATCGGGTTACCATTCGACACTTGGTTCGCTTTGAACTGCTTTGCACACCGCTCTTCGCTTATGCTATCGTTAACTGTTCAGGCTAATCATTCTAGCGCTCCCTTCAATCCATTACTTCCATCGCTGTGAGTATACTCAATCCCTTTTTGCTTTACGCACTTTTGGGTGTTACATACGTTACTTATTCTAAATCACATCGATCACACAACGCAAACACTATTTATACGCTGACCGTTATTGCATGTTACGTGTTACTCGATGAATGCTTGTATGTTATGTTAACACAGTGATTGTTGCCTGATGCCTTAGCAATGATAGTACTATAGTTTGGACTCAACTCCTTTCGTGGACAGGGGTTGTTAAGGTTACCTCTTCACGTGTCACAGTGGTGATATGTGTTGCGCATTCTACAACTCGCAGTCTTGTCTGTGCATATTTCATTGTTGATAACCTACTAGCTTCACACTATACATGTTACATACAAGTTATGCTTAAATGCTTTCAAACTCTATTATTACTATTAAACTTGTATGCTCACCTTTACACTATGTGTATTGACCTCTATTTTAACGTATGTGACAGGTGTTTGAATGCTAGGATATTGCTTGCTTTCATGGAATCGAGCTAGGATGGAGTCTAGTAACAAATTGAATAAAATCTGAGTTGTCGGAACATTTGAACTGTCTTTGAGAAAACAATGTCTGTAATAACTGCTTTTATTTAATATATTATGGTATGGGACATAATGATAAATATCCGGTAAATTTAGTTGTTATGGATTTCTCCTGTACAATCTGTTTCGCTCAGTGCCGCGCCCTGATGTTTTCGTCATCGGTTGGGGTGTGAGTGTGTGAAAACTACGATGTTAGCCAAGAAAGCTTTGTATTGCTTGCGAAGATACTTGCTCACTTGGATACATGACATAAGCTTGAGACCTTTCGAAGGAGTTTCGGCATACACACAAAGTTGATGACCATTAGCGAGCGAGAAACGAATCATCTTATCGAAGCAAACGACTTCAGCACGATTTTCACGAAGAAAATCCATGCCTACTATGATGTCAAAACTACCGAGCTGCATTGGAATAAGGTCGATATGAAAGACGTGATTGTTGAGTTCAAGCGTACAATCACGGAGAATAGAACGAACAGCGACGGTTCTTCCAGTGGCAACTTCAACGTCGAACGTCGTAGGGAGATGGGCGCGTTTACGGTTAAGGAACTTTTCGAATTCAAACGATACAAAACAGTTATCTGCTCCAGTATCAAACAAACACGAAGCATAAATACCATTCACGAGGAACGTACCATTAACCACATTGTTGTCTACTTGAGCTTGGTGGGCATTGATGTTGAAAGCACGTCCGCGGGCTGCTGCTGCTGCTGCTGAGGCTGCTACTGTTGATGTTGTTGCGGCTGCTGTTGTGGCTCTTGCTTCACCACTCTGTTGGGGCAGACATTTGCAAAGTGGTTTGGGATCACCACATTCAAAACAGGCTCTTGCGTGAGCAGCAGGTGCAGGAGCTGCTTATTGACCCTGTAGAGCAGGAAAGAGAGCTGGTGGTGCAGGAGCTTGACCTTGAGCTGGAGCTGGAGCTTAGCGGGGACCGGTACGACAGTTAGCAGTAAAGTGGCCGTACAGGTTGCAGTGAACACAAAACCGGCATGCGATTCCAATCGGGTGATGATAAGTACAAGTAGGGCAGAGCGGGTGTGGACCAGTATATGCACGCTTGGCCGGCGGTGCATTGGTCATTGGGACCGCTACTTTGCGGTTCTGGGGTTGCAGTTGAGCGGAGACAGCTTGGAGCGGAGCGGCGGTAACAGCGCAATTCTTGCTACTGTTGTTGTTGTTGTTGTTTTTGTTTTTGTTGTTCTTCCTCTTGCGGCGGGAGAACTTGGATGCTTGCGGTGCGGCGGCGGTTTCAGCGGTGGGAGCAGTGGTAACTTGGTGAAGACTCTTGGCGGCTTTATCGAAGTAACCAGCCCTAACTCGCTTGTCATTGATCTCGGCAGCGAGTAGGATGGTTTCCTCAATGGTTGTCGTCTTCGCAACTTGCACGAAATCAGCCATACAATCCGGTAAAGCACGGATGTATTTCTAGATGGTGATTTTAGGGGTAGTAACTTGGCCAGGACAGATTACACTCAGCTGCTTAAAGCGGGTAGTTAGACCAGCGTTGTCGCTACCCTCTTGCTTGATGTGCCAGAACTCGTCCTCCAGCTTCTGAAGCTCGAGGGGAGGGCAGAACTCCTTCATCATGATGTCCTTCAACTCATCCCACGTAAGCCCATAGGCTGCATTATTCCCACGTGTCACACCCCGACCGCGTTAAAACAACAAACCGCGGCGGAAACGTCGGGGAGTGTCGTAAGAGAATCATTGTTTCACAACACATGGATAAAAGTTCTATTTTATTGAATTAAATTTATTACATTGTATTGAAATTAGACACAAAACATGAACAAATTAACTTCCATTGTTATTAAGTCACTAAGGCCTCGTCCATTCCTATGTAAGCATGCACCAATAACATCATCAAACATCATCAACTATGGTACCTGAAACATATGTGAAAATACGTCAGCATAAAAATGTCGGCGAGTACATAGGTTTTATGTGAGTGTCAGATTCATGGCTTGTTTTACCTTTTGAAATAACTCAAACAACTTTGTTATTCGATATTAGAAAACTTAGTTTTGTAAAATGTTTATATTGTGAATTGAACTAACCAAGTTAAAACAGATTTGTTATAATTTATAAAACCTCGATACCATGAACCTTAACTCAAAACATTTGTTTATGTAAACCCAGATTGTAAATCGTTTTTTGTAATAAAACTCGAATGGTTTATATTGCTAGAAAAACCTTGTAATATAACTTTGTTTTGATAACATTTGCCCAAGTGATCTAGATAACGTAACGATATATAATGTGTTAAAAGCATTTATATAAAGGAAGTATCAGCGGCGTATCCACCATGCTTTTAACACATTACACCCGCCCCATTACCTAATCACTTCCCTAACCCAACGGTTCAAACAGTTCCAAACGGTTCACATAAATCAATCAGTTCCAAACGGTTCACATAAATCAAACAGTTCCAAACGGTTCAAATAGATCAATTAATTCCAAACGGTTCACATGGATTAAACAATTCCAAACGGTTCACATGGATTAAAAAGCTCCAAACGGTTCACATGGATCAACTAACTCAGATAGTAATATAAACCACAGCTTTTGTTTAAAAGACTCGAAAATTGTTTAGCACATATGAATCACCCCAAAACAGTTTAAAACAGTAAAAGAGGGGAACTATGTACTCACTTGAGAATGCTTAGAAATCTTTAATAACAACCAAGCAAAGCTAGAGGGATCACGGAATCAAACGGCACCTAATATAGGTAACTACATTAATAACCGGACCTAAATCGGAAGATCGGATAGGATCAGGCTTCGTAAACCAAATGAGTGTTGGAACTCATACGATATGGTTTAACAAAGCCTACATACTAAATCGAAACCTAACCTAAGTGCTTACGACCCATTACGACCCGTTTAGGTAGCTTACGCTACTTTAACGCGTCATTCGCGTAAAACACGTTCGGAACGCCTAACTAGTCCTATGACATGTATTATATGCCTAAACATGTTTAAATATGTTGCATAATCAGTTAAGTGACAAAAGTTTGAGTTACATATGCTTAAATACCAATTATGCATGAAAAGGGCATTTTGGTCATTTTACCTAAGGCATACGAACAACCTATCATACAACTAATTAAACTAAGTGACCATAAGGTATATCCTCGGAAGGTTTTTCCCTATACATCTATGGTCACTAAACATGCTTGGTCGGCTCCTAATGATCGACCAAACGGGTCGGGTTCGAAAGCCTAAGCGGTTGTTTAAACCGCTTATCTTACGACCCTATATAAGCACTAAACTAAAAGTGACGACTTAAACATGTTAAAACATGTTTAATGAAGTTAGAAAACAAGTTTGATATCAAAACAAAGGGTTTTGATACCTAACAATAGTTTGGTTACAAAATACGCATAAACGCGTATTTTGATCGAAACTATGACTCGTCACTACACCTAATCATCGTGGTAATCAGTAGGTATAGTCACAAGGGACTATAACCATCGTGATTACGCTCACGTTGCGAAGTTCAACCGAACTTCGTGTTGACCATTGACTGGTCAAAGCAGAAAGTCAAACACTGTTTGACTTTCGCGCTTGAAAACGCATAAAAGAATGAAAGAATACTTACAAAAGGTCCAAGCTTGAAGATTTGAACTCAATTTGCTCAGGTATGAAGCTTGAGAGCCTCAACTTAGAGCAAGAATGAGAACAAATGTGAGGATTGCAAATGGGGAAGGTGGGTATTTGTAGAAAGTGAAGAACCGTTAGGATCGTTCCTCGATAATTGAGCTTCGATCTGGAACTTACACATAAGGCACATGGTTTTGGAATACTAGGGGTGCCCAAAACCATCACACGGTATTGAGAAAAGTTACACAAAAGACCCCCCAAGTTCAACCTGGTTGTCAAAATGAAGTTTCTGCCCAGATGAGGTTGTGGCGTCACGCCACGGCAAAACCATATAGTGGTGGCGCAGCGCCACCACCTACCAGTGACCAGAAAACTTTGCTAAATTGTCAGGTTTGGTCCCTGCAACACTTTTGAGCCATTTTCGATGCGTTTAAACCCCGTTAACCCCATTTCAAGGCTCTAAAATGAATTTAAAATATAGGGAACATGAAATATGCTCAAAAACATCTCGGATGTCGGTTCGTTTGGTCGTACGGTTGCGTTGTTCAGTTAATTACGACGAAAGTCGTAACGGACGCAAAAACGATCCAAATTGCGCGACGAATGGAATTTTATCATGCCAATCACTAAAATAAAATATTTTAATGATTACATAAATTTTTGGATGTCCGGATATAATCAGAACGTAAGATATGCTCGAAAATGCAAACTTGTGCACTTTTGACACTTTTAGTCCCTGTTTGACCCAAAAGTTTATTTTTGCGCACCAAACACCTCAAAGCCTATTTCTAAGCTATGTAAAGGATATTTAGGGCATGTTTAACTTATGGTCAAGTTCCAGAATGTTTGATACTATTTGATTCGGTATACTTTTGCAATTTGATGCAAATAGTCCCTGTGATCGAATAAACTTAATTTCGACACACCAAACCCTCCAAAACTTATTTCTAAGTTTTGTAAAGGTTATCTAAGGTATGTTAAGCCCATGTCACTATTCCGGAGTGCTTTTCGCATTAAACTGATTACGTTTACGCATCGGTTCGCGTATAACTCTCCAGAAGGCGATTTAGAGCTCGAAATCGAACGAGAATTGATATGTGTAAATAATACACATATTTATACAAATCCCAAGTATGAAACACAATATTTAATTGATTTGGTATTTGTTCGATCGTCGCAGAGGCACAGATGTCACACCACGCTTGTTTCTTTCGGCAGTCCACCAGTCCAGAGCCCTGGACTGGAAAACGCCAGTGGCGTTAACAGTGCGAAGGTTTTCAAGATAGCCGCTTTGGTGCAGGGTGACTTCAATTGAATCGAACCATTGAAACATGGCAGTAGGCCCGTCTTCTCCGGTGAATTCTTTGGGTCCGGAGGCCATAAACTGCTTGAAGCTAAAAGTAGCTCGGGGAGAATCAGTCCTAGATTCTTCAGAGGACTTGCTAGCATTTTCGTTCAGCTCGCTGAGTATTTGTGAAATGACCTTAGCCATCTGCTTAGCGACTAGAGCACCGATACATTTGTCCTCATGGTTTCTTCGAGCAGCACGGGAAGTGTGCGATCCAAATGACGACATTGTCTGCAATAGACATCGCCATAGGATTCAGACACTATATGTTCGAATCTCACCTTACAACATACTTAATACTACTAAAGCTCAGTAACACATCTAATCACATAATCACGTAGGCACATAATCCAAAGAAGCACGTAAGCACATAAGCACGTAGCCCACGTAAGCACAGAAGCACATAATCCACGTAAGCACATTTTCCACTATATTTTGCACGTATTCACCTACATATATTGCACGTATTCACCTATCTTTCACAGCCGCGTAAGCGATCGAGAGTTACGAGAGCGATTAGCGAGTAGCGATTGCGAGGGTTCCATGATTTGTTAACGTTTTGAGATAGATGTGCAGTGCGAGTTGTGCGTGTCGATCAGTGCGAACAACAAAAAGCGTATAATCTCCAAAATCGAAACATATCACCATGTAAAACCACATAAAACACATAAAATTTTCCACATAAAATCGATAAATCACAGAGTCAGCGGCGGCGAAATCCAGAATTGAAACACATAAAATCGAGAATAGATTGTCTGGGTGCGAGACATCAACTACCCAAGGTGATTCGACTATTCATAAGGACTTCGAGTACAAACTTTGGCCTTCTGGACTGTGCTCTCGCCTCAATCTGGGCGTACGGCACGCATCCTTTCAGTTATAGCGTGTCTCGAGTCATTGGAGTCCGTCGAGACCTTGGTGAGAGTTTTGTAAAACCACAATAGAGGGTGGAACGAGTCATCAAGATTCGGGTTTCACCCCTAACTTAACAACTGCATTCCAGTTAGTGTGATAGAATCACGAGATAGAGAGGGGCAAATCTGCGTCGAAGTATGGGTTTCACTCCTGATTCAACGCAAATTCTCGTGTTTATAGGAAAAACTCGCGTCAAATAAGCGATCTAATCGAGAGTTTGCGGTTTTCACACCTAGTCTCGATCTAATCACTCGTTCATTTTTGAAAATTGTGCGTGTGATAGCCTTAGGAATGGCTAAGTGATAGTGTCTAGCGAGTTCGGGTGAGAGTATCAAGTAAGCTCGTACAAAACCCCTACTGGGTTTGCACAAGGTAGTCTGTTGGTACTTAGACTATAGACTAGGTCGTTTCTAAGACTTCGACCCAGACTAGGTCGAGTCTTGGCTAATTCCCTATAGTTATGGCTCTGATACCAATCTGTCACACCCCAGTCGATGGCGGAAACATCGGGGTGAGGCACTGAGCGAAACAGATTGTCCAAGAGAAATCCATAACAACTAAATTACCGGATAATTAATATTAAGTCCCATACCATAACTTATCAAATAAAGCAGTTATCACAGACATAGATATCCCAAAGACAAATCATAGTTTCGACAACTCAAAATATTGATTGTTTGTTTCTAGACTCTCCTAGTCTTGATTTCCACAAAAGCAAGCAAAGCACAAGCATCCTAAACAGCTGTCACATATGTTAAAGTAAAAGTCAATACACATAGTGTAAAGGTGAGCATACAAGTTTGATAGTATAATAGATAGCGAAATCGGTTTACGCATAACCAGCACGTAACACGTAGTAATGCGAAGCAAGTAGGTTATCGACAATAAAATATGCACAGACGTGACTGCGAGTTGTAGAGTGCACAACACGTCTCACCACCATGACACGTGAGAAATACCCTTAGCAACCCCCGTCCACGGCAGGTGCTGAGTCCAAACTATAGTACTATCATTGCTAAGGTGTCAGGCAACAATCATTGTGTAAACATAACATACAAGCATTCATCGAATAACACGTACAACATGCGAGAGCGGTTAGCGTACAAAATGTGTTTGCTTTGTGTGATCGATGTTATTTAGTATAAGTAACATATGTAACACCCAAAAGTGCGTAAAGCAAAAAGGGATCGAGTATACTCACAGATTGTGCTTAGTAAATAAACACTCTCTTGGATTGAAGGTTGCGCTAGGAGATTAGCCTGATTACAGAACGATAGCATAAGCGTTGAACAACATGTTAATCGGTGCAAGTGAACAGAGTGTCAGAGGGTCATCCGATCGGATGGTAATCCGGATAGATGGTCATCCGGTCGGATGGCCATTCGGTCGGACTGTCACTAGTTTGGGATGGATGTGTTTGTGTATGATGTGACTTTGAAGTTTTCGTTGTAGCATTTTCAAAATAAAGAAGTGTTTCTACAATTCAAGTCATCCGGCCGGATGGCGGTTCGCTAAAACTAATCTTCTTTTCATTTTTGTGAAATTTGTTAAGTGTTGAAAACCACAAGTCATCCGTTCGGATTGTCGTTCGATCGGATGGCAATCCGATCGGACGGCAGTCCGTTTGGTGACCTGTTTGTTTTGAAACTTGTAAAATTGTTAAGTTTGAAAGTTTTGCGATTGAACAGAGACGGTATGACCACGTGTTAAACAATGGAAAACTCTACCAAGTCCAGGTCATCCGATCAGATGGGAACCACCCCGTCCGATCAGTTAATTGTTCTTGACGGTTGTTCATGTTCAACCCATGAATCGGTCGTCTTCTCCGATAGGAATCCATTCTCAGTCCAACACTTCCCTATAGAACGAGTAGAATGTCTGAATGAGCTCCGATTCTATCGGTTTTGAGCACATGATTGTAAAAGAATGGGGAAAAGTTATGAAAACATATTTCAACTCTTTTAATCTTGAAAATGTCTAGATTTAGGTGAAATCTGTGTTTAAACATGTTGGAATCTCTTAGATCTGAGTTGTTCATGGTGGAATGAGGTCATACTTTGAAGTTCATGAGAACTCATGATGACATCATCAACGAACAGCCCAAATCAGCCGATTTCATGGTTAAAAGTTGAGATTTGATGGTGAAAATGATGAGAAAGTGTGTGTAGATGATAGAAGTACAAGATTTGGGTTGAAAACTTACAAGAATCGCGAGAAATTGAGAGAAAATAGGGCTGGAACGTGCTGGTCGAACGAGAGCTGTCACATCATATGAACAGTGATGTGACAGGTGGTATTTATAGGTGACAGAACAGGAAAGGTGGTGCAAAGGTGTGATCGAAAGGCAGTTGAATCGGATGGCTATCCGATCTGATGGTCATCCGGACGGATGGTGGGTGCGAGTTGGTTTTCGACTTTTCATTTCGTGCGTTGAGCATTGCAATGCGAGTAAGCGATGCGATAGTATCAAACAATAGTTACACAAATAACCTAACTAACATACATCATAAATGTAAACCTTATCTTTCGAGTTTGTGATGAGATCGTGTTGCGATAGAGTTGCGATTGCGTTTTTTATTAATCACCACAAACATAAATAACACGCAAAAGTAACACATAAATAACACACACACGTAAAACAATATCCAGAACACATAATTCGAGTTGCGATGCGATAGCGATGAGATAGTGATAAGTCGATTAGTGGTAAACTGCGATTATTACATTTACTCCACATAATACAACTAAAGTATCTTAAAATTAAGCATCGATTACAAGGTCAATGAGTACAATCAATAATTAAGCAAGGAGTGACAGATCGCATTTAGCAATCTTTTCTTCCTTTGACTTTGACTTGTACTTTGACTTCAAAGATGCGGGGTGTTACATGAATAATCTTGTCCATTGTCTCTTGTACTATTTCTGGTCCAGATAGTTACTTTTCTCCAATTTCTGCCCAACAGACTTGAGTTCGGCACTTTCATCCATAAAGTGCTTCGAATGGCGCAGCATTAATGCTGGTATGATAGCTGTTATTATAGGAAAATTCTATTAATGGTAGATGATAGTCCCAATTTCCTCCGAAATCAATTACATAAGCTCTAAGCATATCTTCCATTGTCTGAATTGTCCTTTCGCTTTGTCCGTCCGTTTGAGGATGATAAGCGGTGCTCAGATTCAGCTTGGTTCCCATTGCTTTTTGGAAACTTGTCCAAAAATGAGAAGTAAAACGGCTATCTCTATCAGAAACAATTGATAAAGGAATTCCATGTAATGAAACTATTTCATTTACATATAATTTGGCTAATTGTTACATACTGAAAGTTTCCTTCATCGGTAGGAAATGAGCAGATTTAGTTAACCTATCTACAATCACCCAGATTGTATCATTACCTTTTCTTGTCTTGGGTAATTTGGTAACAAAATCCATTGTTATCAACTCCCATTTCCATATTGGCATTTCTAATTGTTGTAATAAACCTGAGGGTTTCTGATGTTCAGCTTTAACTTGTGAACAAGTTAGACACTTAGAAACATAAGCTGCTATATTCTTTTTCATTCTTATCCACCAGAAATTCTTTCTTAAGTCTTGATACATCTTATCACTTCCAGGATGTATTGTATACTTAGATTTATGAGCTTCTTCTAAAATTCGGTGGCGTAGGTTTCCTAGTTTAGGTATCCACATTCTCTTTTTTATGGAATCTCCAAATTCCATCTATTCCTTGTTCTAATTCCTTAATCATTCCTTTCAATTTCCCAGTATCATCCTTGATTACTGATTCTTGTACTTCTCTAATTTGCTCATTTAAATCTATCTGCAGATTTAATTTAAGAGAACGTACTCTTTTTGGCTTATCATGATATTTTCGACTTAAAGCATCAGCTACTACATTTTCCTTTCCTGCCTGATAATATTACAATCGTAATCACTAAGTATCTCCATCCAGCGTCTTTGTCTCATATTTAATTCCTTTTGCCCAAAAACATATCTTAAACTCTTATGATCGGTGAAAATGGTAAACTTACTACCGTAAAGGTAATGTCTCCAAGTTTTAAGGGCAAAAATTATAGCTCCCAATTCTAAATCATGGGTTGAATAGTTTTCTTCATGATTCTTAAGTTGTCTAGATGCATAGGTTATAACCTTTTGACGTTGCATCAACACACATCCATAACCTAACTTAGAAGTGTCACAATAGACTATAAAGTCTTCAGTTCCTTTTGGTAACGCTAGTATGGGTGCATTGGTTAATATTTGCTTAAGAATTCTAAAGGCTTCTTCTTGTCTTGGTCCCCATTCAAATTTAACGGATTTACAGGTTAGCTTAGTTAAGGGAATGACTATTCTAGAAAAATCTCGGATAAAACGTCTATAATAACCAGCCAATCCTAGAAAACTTCTAACCTATGTTGGTGACTCAGGGGTTTTCCACTTAGTAATTGGCTCAATCTTTGTGGGATCCACATGAATTCCTTCATGATTGACTAAATGTCTGAGAAACTGTACATCTTCTAACCAAAATTCGCATTTTGAAAATTTAGCATAAATCTTTTCTTTTCTTAGCAAATTTAGGAGTGCATGCAGATGCGCTGCGTGTTCCTCTTTACTCTTAGAGTAAATGAGAATATCATATATAAAGACAATTATGAATTTATCCAAATATGGCTTACATATTCGGTTCACCATGTCCATAAATGCGGCTGGGGCATTGATTAAACCAAATGGCATGATAGTAAATTCATAATGGCCATACCTTGTTCTGAAAGCGGTTTTAGGAATATCCTTTTCCTGTACCTTTAATTGATGATATCCTGAGTGTAAATCGATCTTAGAGAAAAATCGAGCTCCTTGCAATTGATCAAACAGATCATCGATTCTCGGTAATGGGTACCGATTTTTAATCGTGACCTTGTTCAATTCTCGGTAATCAATGCACATATGCATTGACCCGTCTTTCTTTTTGATAAATAAGATCGGTGCTCCCCATGGCGATGAACTGGGCTGTATGAATCCTTTCTCCAGAAATTCGTCCAGTTGTTTCTTTAATTCTTGCATTTCTGCTGGTGCCAAACGGTAGGGTGCTTTGGCAATTGGTGTTGTTCCTGGTAGCAGATGGATTCTGAATTCAACTTCCCTGTCTGGGGTAGTCCTGGTAGCTCTTATGGAAACACATCTGGAAATTGAGATACTACGGGGATATCTTTCAATTCCTTTCCTTTAGTGTTAATGATTATGGAAACCATATACACTAATGAACCTTTTCTTGCATAACTGGCTGTTTTCATCACAGAAATGAATTTTGTGGATCTAGACGACTTGTCTCCTTTAATTGTGATTTTTCCTTTGGTGAATTTACTTGGATTGAATTTTGATCACATAGAATGCTGGCTTTATTGGCTATTAACCAATCCATTCCTAATACAATATCAAATCCTGCCAGATTTATTGGATAAAGATTTGCAATAAACTTTTGATTTAAAAATTCTATTCTTGCTCCCTGCAAGATTTCGGTAATCTTAATAGATTCTCCATTTGCTATTTCTACTAGACATTCTTGTGGAAGTTTAGTTAATGATTGATTGAGAAGTTTGCAAAATGAAGTATTAATAAAACTTTGGTGTAACACCTGTGTCATTTCAACCATCAAACAAATGCCAAACCAATGAAATATTGTATTTCATACTTTGGACTTGTATAAATATGTGTATCTTTTGCACATATCAACTCTTGTTCGATTTCAAACTCTAAATCGCTTTCTGGAAGGTTATACGCGCACTAATGCGTAAATATAACCAGTTTAATCCAACGAACACTCCGGAATAGTGAAATAGGCTTAACATACCTTGAATAACCTTTACATAACTTATATATAAGTTTTGGAAGGTTTGGTGTGGTGAAATCAAGTTAAATCGCTTACAGGGACTAAAGTTGACAAACTGCGAAAGTATGCCAATTTGAACTGTAACAGACATTCCAGAACATGACCATAAGTTAAACACACCATAAATATCCTTTACATAGCTTAGAAATAGGCTTTAATGGGTTCGGTGTGCTAAAATAAACTTTTGGGTCATTCAGGGACTAAAAGTGTCAAAAAGTGCACAAGTTTGCATTTTCGCGCATAACTTACGTTCTGAATACATCCGGACATCCAAAAATTTATGTAAGCACTAAAATATTTTATTTTAGTGTTCGCCATAAGAAAAATCCATTCGTCGCGTCATTTGGTTCGTTTTTCGCATTCGGGACCAGATTCGATGTATTAGCCGTTGTTTAATTCACAACCACACATTCTAAACTTGCTTAGTCAGCGGATAAGGATGGAATTTTGGCACCATGACTTTGCAACACATGTATGGATGGAATTTAAACACCTAAACACCATAACTTTGCAACACATGTATGGATGGAATTTAAACACCTAAACACCATAACTTTGCAACACATGTACGGATGGGATTAAGGCACGTTTTCCATGAAACGATCTTAACGGTTCGGGTATTCCTATAAATACCCCATACCCCCCATTGCTAAAATCACTAGAATTCTGATTTGAGAACCTCTAAGTTGAAACCATTGTTTCATACCTGAGATTCTTGAATCGGGATTAGCATTCGGGGACCCTTCGTAAGTATTCTTTCGTTCTTTTATTGCTTTTCGAGTCTGAAAGTCTGAAAGTCAAACTTTGTTTGACTTTCTACATTGACCAGTTATGGTCAATGCGAAGTTCGTTTGAACTTCGCAACGTGAGTGTAATCACGTTGGTTATAGTCCCTTGGGACTATGCCTACCGATTACCACGTTGTCTAGGGTCGTAGGGTAAGCGATCTAATAAATCGCTTATACCTTCGAACCCGACCCAGTTTGGTCGATCATTAGGATCCGACCAAATACATTAGGTGACCATAGTAGGTATGGAATAACCTTCCGAGGTTATACCCTATGGTCACATCGTTTAAGTAGTTGTATGATAGGTAGTTTATATGCCTTAGGTAAATTACCAGAATACCCTTTTCATGTATAATTGGTAATTAAGCATATGTAACCTAAACTTTTGTCACATAACTGATTATGTAACATGTTTAGGCATATAACACTTGTCATAGGGCTAGTTAGGCGGTCCGAACGCGCTTCACGCGAACGACGCGTTAAAGTAGCATAAGCTACCTAAACGGGTCGTAATGGGTCGTAAACACTTAGGTTAAGTTTCATTTAGTATGTAGGCTTTGTTAAACCAAATGACACGAGTCTCTACACTCGTTTGGTTTACAAACCCTAATGCTACCCGATCTTCCGATCTAGGTCCGGTTAATTGACGTAGTTATCTATATTAGGTGCCGTTTGATATCCGCGATCTCTAGCATTGTTTGGTTGTTACTCAAGGACTACTGAGCAATCTCAAGTGAGTACATAGACCCCTCTTTTACTGTTTTCCAAACTGTTTTGGGGTGGAACACATGTGCCTACTTGTTACTTTCATGCTTTCCTGTTTTAACATCATATACTGCTATGTTCGTTAGTACATTATAGTACATGATTTTATGACATTTCATGCTAGGTGTGCCCAATTGTGTGCATTACTTAGTACATCGTTTTACATAGACATTTCGGCATAGACATTTTAACATGATTGACATTTGATCATGCATTTCCCACAAAACATAACTTTGATTTAAACCAAGATTTACTTCAATACTTTGTTTTTGTGCATATGGTTTAGTTGAGACATTTCACTTGCCATACACGACATATTTGACATAGACATTTGACATGGATATTTGACATAGACATTTGACATGGTTTATACAAGGACTTTTGACTATTGGTTTAAACATAGACTTCTTACATTGGTTGGTTTGGTTTGATTAAGTGATTAAGTAACGATGCGTGTGTAATATGATACAAGCATGGTGGATACGCCGCTGGTACTTCCTATATATAAGTGTTTGTATGGTATTACATATCATAGCGTTATTTGAATCATTTCAGTTTGAGACATAGAACATTTTATACAAATAACATACTTTTTCACAAGACATTGATTTATAAACATCTTATCTTATGCAAACATATTTTACTTGGTTATTCATTTAACCTTACATTTATTTATACTTATCATTTGAACTCATTGTTTTTCAAATGATTTACAAAGCAAAGCAAATAACAAGGTTCATGACTAAATATTTTCTCAAACATAAGTCATGAAACCTATTTTCACAAAACCTATGTATCTCACAGGCATTTTTATGCTGACGTACCTATTTTCACATGTGTTTTTCAGGAGCTGTTGCATAAGATGATCAAGATACACATAGGCAGACTTGGGCTTTAGTGACAATAAAAGATGCAAGACTAGTTAATTATGTTGTATTTCTTTGTTTGTTAAGACATTGTAACACTTGTAATCAATAAAACAAAACTTCAATTGCCATGGATTTGAAACAATTAATTCTGTTACAACACTCCCCGACATTTCCGCCACGTTTGTATGTTCTACGTGGTCGGGGTGTGACATTTGGTTCACACCAGAGTCAAATAATAATTTAGCAAAAACATCATTGACTAAAAACGTACTGGCAATCACGTCTGGAATCATCTTCGCTTCTTCTGCAGTCAGAACAAATGCTCTAGCGTTTTTAGTAGTCTTGTTGTTCATGGCTGGAGCTAGTTTCGAACAATTTGGCTTGATGTGACCTTTTTCTCCACAGTTGAAGCACACTCCATTACTGGTTTTCTTCCTGCAATCTTCTTCCTTGTGCCCTGGTATTTTGTAGAAATTACAGTACGTAGAGCATCTTCCGGAATGCTTCCTTTTGCAGGCCTTACAGTAAGGTGAGGAGGTAGAACCTACATTTTCCCACGGTTGGAATTTCCATAGCGAAATTCTTGGGTAAGCTTTTGAGCTAGGTTTTTCCTCTGGTTTTCTTCTTGTGTACGTACTAATTCATCAGTCAAGGTATTTGCTAGTTCGACAGCTTCTTCTATGGTTTGTGGTCTAGCTGCCTTGACTACATGCCTAATCTCAATGATTAATCCCCAGATGTAACGGGAGATTACAGGTTCTGGTGATGCAAGGGTCGGTACTATTCTAGCATATTCGAAGAATGTAGTAGTGTAACCCTTACTATCTACTCCAGTCATTCTGAAGTTTAAGAATTTATTAGCTATCTGTTCCTTTTCATTGGGAGGACAGAATTTCCTTTCCACCATATTCTTAAACTCGTTCCATTCCATATTATAGGTTCTGTCACTTCCCCTAGATTGGAGGATAGTGTTCCACCATTCTAAATCTGAGTTCTTAAATAGGTTGGAAGCAAACATTATCTTATCCTCTTCTGCGCACTTGCTTATTTTTAAGACTGCCTCAGTCTTTTCTATCCAGCGTAGAGCTGCAATGGCTCCTTCATTGCCCGAGAATTCTATTGGTTTACTAGACCAGAATTCTTTGTAAGAACAACCATAAGACATGGTTCTTCTTCTTTTTGGAATGGGCACTTGAAGTATTGGTCCATTGTTTACGCTGTGATCAGGTTCAGTAGGTGGTTGTTTACTTCCGTTATTACTTTTATTATTTTCCGCTTCCTGAACCGTTTTGATAATATATGGCATTGCGTCTATAATCCCTTGTGCCACTATGTGTTGGATGGCACTATTATCTATCTGGTTTCCGTTATTATCGTTATTCTGGTTTTCTTGATTCACTTCGTTGTCCATCTGGATTATAAACATTTACCAAGTATTAATATCATGAAACAATATTTAATGCGAATAATCATACAACAACACATAGATCCAAAATTGTCGTCATTGCGACCTTTACTCTATTTTATATATGCATCTATATCTATTACAAATACAACTGGAATTGAAAATACAATACTAGTATGCATCAGTAGCTACAGGATTATCTATTTTAGTTGATTTCATTATTATTATTATTATTATTATTATTATTTTATATTATATATTTTTTTTCAAACTTACACACATATATATATTTTATTATTATTATTATTATTATTATTATTATTATTATTATTATTACTATTACTGATAAGGGTTCATCCAGTATTGCATGTTGCGCTCGTCATATTTCCAGACGAGTCTCTCCCATATCTGTCTCATCCTTTCACTTCTTTCTAATATCTCCTCACCAAAGGTGCGGAGTTCTTGCACATTCTCAGTGCTCATGGGTGGTGCGGGTGTTGGTATCGGGTCCGGGTATTGTGGCATTGGTTCTTCATAAGGGTACGGGTTCTCTAGAATCTCCCTGATGTATTGGTCATTATCCCAATTGGGGTCTAGAGGGTCAAGGTCTGAGTAGGGTGCTAGGTTTTGCATGGGTTCGTCTTGTGGGTGGAGTTATGGGTAGCTCCTATGGTCGTCAAACCATGGGTCATAGTCTGGGGGATGGGGTGCTGGAACTCTCGGGATTTCAGATGGGTCGAAAGCAGGTGCTGGGATTTGGTTTCCTGGGTTGGGCTCGATGTCCATGGGTTGTGTTGGGAATAAGGGTAGTGGTTGCGGTGCTATGAGTTGTTCTAGGTTCGGGTCTACGGCTGTGGTAGCGAGTATGTGGAAATTGGCTAGTCTCCTATTGATTATATCCTAAGTTTGAGCGTTCATTTCTCTATTCGCGGCTGCTAAAGCTCGCTGCTGCTGTAGTTTTCTCATCCTTTTTCTACGCTCATGAGCTCCTCTGTTGAACCATCTTCACTTCTTGGGAGGGAATGGCTCTTCAGATTGTGCTTTGAATACGAAAATCCCTTCTTCGGTGTCAGCCGAATACCTCGAGGGGGTAGACCGGGAAGAGGTTCCTTCGTCCCTAGGTGAGCTGGACAATTGACGGGAAGCGTCCGAAGGTCCTTGGTCACTCATACTGTAAACTAACAAATTGTCAAATAACACAAAACAATAATATATAGGTATGCACGTAACCACGTAGATTATTTTCTAACAAAATGGATAAAATTTTGGTGTCAGAGGAACACTTCTATGGCTGAATCAGTGGCTGTAGCTCTGATACCACCTTCTGTCGCAACCCCCGACCCCTGCCTCGGGAGGCGGGCGGCCGCGGCCTACTCAGAGATAGTGGTATCAGTGTTTATCATTAATTGGCAGCGGAAATTTCATTAGGGCCGTGGTTAGGAAATATTTTATCAGAGTAAAATACCACATTTTTATAATATTAAACACATGGGAAATTCCCAAGTTTCTATGACAAACATGTTTATAGGGGTAAACCCTATTTTATTGAAATAAACATCTTCTTTATTTTTGGTAACTTTTATATCCACTTTTCCAAGCCTTCAGTGCTGTCAAGCTGGCTTCTATTTAGCTTTCACATTTTGTTACCTGAAACGCGTTTAAAAACATTTTATCAGTGGAAAATACAGGTGAGTGAATCCTAATTTAATCAAGACAGGTTTTATCATTTTACAATATTGAGGGCGATCTCGCAATTACATTTGTTTATTTTCTACTTTAATTACCACCCACGGTACTGTCAATCCTGACTGGTGGTAATGTTACTACTCACAGTGTAGTAACAAATTTTGTATACAAAACCCCAACATACCGACGATAATTGTAGAATACAAATACTCAATCACTATTAAATATAGATTAAAACAATTGAGGTTTTGTAAAAACAGTTTGCAAAAAGGAGGATTACTCACTTTAGGGTTTTCCTTTGTGTTTTCCTGGTTATTATCTATTAATTAAACAATGCACACGTGTTAGTATAATAACCCAAATTTTACATTAGTTATACCCTCCCCGAGACAGAACTCCAACGACTACGTTGGGCAGAGCCTCGACAGCCGTTACGGAGTGCTAGATCAATTGGGCAGTGTATCTAATACGTAACCGGGGGTTCTGATACTTACAACGAGGCAGAACTTCGTTATTTAAGGGGGTATTGTGCTCGGGAATTATGTATACTATAGAGAAATTGAGAGAGAGTTTATGATTCTGAACGATTTGAAGAATGAAGCCGAGGGCTTCTATTTATAGTGCTGATCGTCCATCTTGTCGCGCCCTACGTAAGCCGAAGGTAAAGCCTTCGCGGCCCGCGACGTAGGGTGTGTAGGGTCTAGCTTGTTCTGGTCACAAGTGTGGAGTTGACACGATGCTGCCACGTGGCAGCTCATGGTGTCGCCCTGAACTAGAGCTGTTACGCCTCGCGTAAGCCGAAGACATGGTCTTCGCGGCCCGCGAGCGCCACATAAATTTTGATTTTATTTAATTTTTACAAAATTAAAGGTATTTAGGGCCATTTTACGTGTACGGGGTGTATTTTAAGGCGTATAGGGACGTTTTTAAATATTTCAAGAGTGTCGGAAATAATTTTAGGAGAGTTGTTATAAATGCTCCTCATCTTCTTGTGTTTGTCCGGATTCCAAACGGCGTCTCCAAAGAGCCGTTGGAGATGCTCTTACCACATGAACCATACGTGTAATTAACTCTACATGATATGATATGATATGATATGATATCATGTCATATCACATTACATATTAACATATTATATATATATATATATATATATATATATATATATATATATATATATATATATATATATATAGGGAGGGTCTCATGCGAGAACTCCATTTATTGCGAGAACCGCGAGAACCAATGTGAACACAACCTAAAATAGCTAAAAAAACCTAACCCCCCCCCCCCCCCCTAAAAAAAAAACCTACCCCCCCCCAAGCTAAATGCTAAAAACTAAAACCCCCAAAAAAACCTAAAAAAAACATAACCCTCCCCCCCCCCCCCCCCCCCCCACAAGCTAAAATGCTAAAAACTAAACCTCAAAAAAACCTAAAAAAAATCTAAAAAAAAATCTAAAAACATAAAAAAAAATCTAAATTTTTTTTAATATTTTTTATGCTCAAATCTAAAAATCTAAAAAAAATTTTGGCTTCGAAAAGTAGCGATTTTTATATAAAAAATATTAAAAAAAAAAATTTGTGTGATTTTTAGCTATTTTTAGGCATTTTTGGTTGTGTTCACATTGGTTCTCGCGGTTCTCGCAATAAGAGGTGGTTCTCGCATGATTTTCTCCCTATATATATATATATATATATAGATTAAAATAATATGAAATAATATAACGTATTGTAATGTAATATAATATAAATAATACAATGTAATGTAATGTTGTGTGATGTAATGCAATATGATGTAATGTAATATAATATGATGTAATGTGATATGATTTATTATATTCTAAATATAGTTATAAAATTTGTTCTTAAATGCTAACATATCCCTCTCCATTTCTGTAACCTCCTTCTTGACAGCTTCTTATTGTTGATTGATATACGATTGTGATGTTGAAGAGTGGTTGTTCTAAGAGAGATAAAACCTTTGTCATACAAAATGCAATTAAAGTTATGGTTGTCGACAACAAGGGGTTGCTTGCTTATGTAGGAGACTCTCTTAAGTCTCATTCGTTTGAAGGTAACTATTTCATAACCTTTGCTTGCTTATGGTCGGAGACTCTTTAAGTCTCATTCGGTTGATCTGGGTCAGCCTTTTTTTTTGCTTCGCTATTTTTCTTTTTGCTTCGTTATTTTTCTTTCTGTTATGCTATTGTAAATTTGTACCTTAGCCAACTACCCAGATTAAGATTTACTAGGCTTTTGATATATAGGATGCAAAAACTATCAATGATTATTCAAAAAAAGATTAAGTATAACCTCAAAAAAAACCCCAATTTATAAACATATAATTTATTTAAAATTTAAAATTCATATTTTTCTAAATTTGTTTCACTTTTAAAAACCTCATATATCACATTCCTCACAGTTATCCGTACACAATTAAATAATAGTTACTTGCTTTTTTACTATTTTTCTCTTTTTCCCCCTCACATTCACTAATATAGAATATATTAAAAAAGATGTGGGGGAAGAAACATGAAGATTGGTTTGTTCTGTTGTAAAAATATGACAAATAAGGATGTGGATGTGATTAAAGGTTATTATATATTCTTACTCAAATATAAGAATGAGGTATGAGACGTGGATGAGATATGAATGCTCTAAGAATTTGCTAAAGATGCAATATTTTATAAGAGCATTCGTAATAGCTCCACCATATTTATCCCTAATTTTAAAATTTAAGAAAAAATTCTAAAAGCTTTTTCACTCCATATCAGAACCATTACTTTATATATCCTATTTTTATAATTTGAAAAATTGACATAGTTGATTTTTACATATAAGAAACTACGATTCATCTTCTATCAAATTATTGTGAGTATATAAAAATAAGGAATATAATAAAAAATATATGTTTGTAAATAAGATAAAAATAAATATGATGAATGAGATGTGTGATGCTTTTTAAAATGAGAGCTAGATTTTAAAAAGTGAGATTTTTAGTTAAATTATATCTATACTATATAATAAAAGAAACCATCTTGAGGACACTTGTCATCATATTAGAGAATCTCTTATAGATAATTATTATTTTAATTTAATCTTTTTTAATTAATTATAGATAACCCTTCTAAAAAATATTATTTAGTTTAATATCTTATGGATAATTATTATTTAGTTTAATATTCTTCTCATTTATAATATTATTTAGAGTAAATTACAATTTTGGCCCCTGTGGTTATATCACTTTTACCTTTTTAGCTCAAAAAAGAATTTTTTTAACATCTTAACCCTCAACGTCTTCTTTTCTAACCCTTTTGGCCCCTAACACTAACCACATCCATTAAATGTTAGGGGCCAAAAGGATTAGAAAAAAAGACGTTAGGGGCCAAAAATGTTAGAAAAAAAAGACGTTGGGGGCTTAGATGTTAAAAAATTCTTTTTTTTTTTGGCTAAATGGGTAAAAGTGATATAACCACGGGGGCCAAAATCGTAATTTACTCTATTATTTATTTGAATTTATTATTACTTTTATATTTATCTATTTACTTCAAATTCAAACTTAATTATCTAATTTGATCTTAACTATATATTTGAACATTTTGTTTAGTTTGGTATCAAACAGGTTTTACGAAACTTAAAATAAAATTAACTAATATTATTTATCATTTATAAATTTATGGAGTTTTAAATAAAAGGTTAAATTTATTGAGAATTCGTTAATAAATTTTGCAACGATAGAATAACCTATTTTTATCACGAAAACCAAACTTTGTGTTAATATATTAAATATTTTAATTTTCACTATACAAAATTACATTTACTCGACCCATGTAATACATGAGGTTTTTTAATATATAACTTTTTTATTATTTGATGTATAAAATTAGATTTATTCAATTCGTACAATACACAGAGTTTTTTAAGGATATATATATTTTTATTATTTAGTACAGCAAATTACATTTATTTAAACCGTGTAATACACATATTTTTAAAGATGTATTTTTTTATTATTTTGGTATATAAAATTACATTTATTCAACCCGTGTAATAAATGAGATTTTTAAAAATGTATTATTTTATTATTTGGTAAACAATATTAGGTTTATTCAACTCGTGTAATACACGTGGTTTTAAAGATACAACTTTTTTATTTGGTATATAAAGTTATATTTATTCAACTTGTACAATAAAATTATATTATTCAACCCGTGCAATAAAGAAGATTTTTAAAGATATATTGTTTTATTATTTAGTATATAAAATTTATTTATTCAGCCCGTGTAATACACGGGGTTATAACCTAGTATAAGAATATGGGAAGCAATTGTAAATGCTCTTAGCAATTATTGTTCTACCAATTTATTGTTGGACCGGTTAACCAAACTCAAAACCGGATAGTCTTTTAAATAATCTAATAATTTAAAAAGACAAAATTGCACAAATTTAGTTCTAGAATGACGATTTGATTCCATACTTAGACCACCCGTAGTGGTGAACAAAAATAATGCCCCCACCATGGGGCATTATCTGACACGTGGCATCCTAGTCAGCGTTGGGCATTATAGCAAAAGTGGTGTAGTGGGACATTATTCCAATAACGCCCAAGCAATCGTGTGTGTGTAAATTTTAGAATTAAAAAAAAAAAAAAACAAAACTACTAGTCATTATGTGATTGGCCGGTCCCCACTTTACCTTATTTTTTAATCCATTTTCATAAAGTTGTCAGGGACACATGTGGCCTGCTAAAAAATGATTGGTGGGTCAAACCAATTCTCAAACCAAATCAGCGTTTTAATTACAACGCCTACAACCAATTTTTCCAAAAAAAAAACGCCCGGAAACGCCCCACTACGGGTGGTCTTACCAGAGTTTCCTATAAGGCTATAGAGTGTGGTCATGACCACCATGACCCTCCACATAGGCATCATGTCATCTATCTTTAATCCACCATTCAAAACCACTACCCTAAGGGTGTGGTCATGACCCAAACCACTATCCCCTTTATTTTTTTTAATTTATTTTTGTCTTAAACTTATCAAATGGGAGGGTCGTGGTAATCGTGGTTTAATCCATGGGAACCACAATAAATCAAGGAGGGGGATGGTGTACCATTTAATTAATGGTCCTATGTGGAAATAATGTTCCAATCCATGACCCCCACTCTAATTTATATGCGAGATTTTCAAATTGATACGTACCAGACACGTTTTCTACCCATTCAATTTACAGGCCCAACATCGAACCGGTCGATTGCAATTTTAAAATTGGATCTCGTACCTTTCAATTCAAGTTGTGTATCATAAGCAATTTGGTACGCTAGCAAATTCTAATTGGGTACATCACGTAACAGTACGTAATTTGTGGGTATCTAGGTGAATTTGGTAAAGATGATCAACATTTTCTTCACCCGAGTTACAAAGAATGCAGGTCGTATCGTCAATAGCAGGTCGTATCGTCAATAGCCACTCCACCTTAGCAAGGGCAGCCAAGGTGGGAATTTTACCCATCTCGGCTTTCCAAGCAAGAAGATTACATTTAGCCGGAACAAGATTGCTCCACTCCATGACGAAATCGACGCTATGCATCTCCCTAATAGACAAGAGACGCTTCACATCTTTGACTGAGAATTTGCCAGCAGCAGCCCCAACCCACCTCCATTGGTCTCGCTCCTCCTTGATCTGCACCGAATCCAAAGACCTGCAAAGCCAATTAAGTTCTTTAATTTGTATGAAGTTTTCTGACCCTTTTCCCCACTTCCATGATACGTTAATACTCCCTTCCTAAGCACTCAATCTATCGGCTACTTTACATCTCTTTTCGGACTCTAGTTCGAATATGTTGGGGTAAATATCTTTTAGAGACTCATTTTCCAACCAAGGATCAGTCCAGAAAGCGATGTCTTGACCATTACCCAACTCCCCTCTAAACAGCCTCCTTAAAGGAGACCCTTTGATTTTGGTTTTGTTACAAGTCTTAGCGATGTTGTTCCACACTCCGTTAATAGATTTTTTTTGGCCAGCAGAAAGTCCCAGTTGCCTCTGCAAGTATGGATGGCCTCAACCACCTTCTTCCAAAGTTGTTCCTTTTCTGTTTTAAACCGGCACACCCACTAAACGAGAAGAGCACTATTAATATTTTTAAACTTGCAAATACCAATGCCATCGTCTTCTTTAGGCATGGAGATACGATCCCAAGAAACCCAATGCATTTTACTAGCCCTATTTGAACCTCCCCTATATAGAGAAAAGTAGTAGTTCAGAAGGCTCTCGAGAATGGATTTAATGATGACAACCCGACCTCCCATCGAGAGAGAGTTCACCTTCCAAGTTGACAATCTAGCTTCATACACATCGAACACCAGCTTCCAATTATTGATTCGGTTCGTATTAGCCCCCACCATAAGACCGAGGTAGATGAACGAGGTTTCCCCCGATTTACACCCAACCACTATAACCTTGTCCTTCACTTCTGAGTTACCCACTCCAATACCGTAAAGATTAGATTTTTTTGAGATTTATTTTCAACCCAGAGCACATGTAGAACACCGCAGGATTCTCACGACATTCAGTAAATTTTCAGCCTCCCATTCCCCCATAATGATGGCATCGTCCGCATAAAGAAGATGTGAGATGATAGGCCCGTTGTTAGGGGTTTTAATACCATGCACCGCACCTCCATCCCTAGCTTTCACCAACATACACGACAAAATTTCCAAAACAAAAAGAAATAAGAAGGGGGAAAGGGGATCACCTGGTCTCATACCTTTGCCACATTGGAATTCCAAGGCGGGAGCTCCGTTAACGATGACCGTAGATCTAGCCGACTCCAAAATCCCGTGAATCCAATCACACCAAATGCCAGGAAACTCCATTTGCCTCAGAGTGCCAATCACAAAGTTCCAGTTAACGTTGTCATAGGCCTTTCAAAATCAATTTTCAGAATAAACGCTTGTTTATTGATCTTTTTGCACCACATGATCGGTTACCACAAGAGGCCCATCCAGAATATATTTCCCTTTATTGAAATCCGACTGATACTCCGAGATGACCTCTCCCAAAACTCCTTTCAACCTGTTAGCTAAAATTTAGAAATAACTTTACTAATAATACCCACCAAGTTGATAGGCCGGTAGGTATTCAAATCCACCGGGTCCTTGACTTTAGGAATCAAAGTGATGAACGAAGTCCCACTTCCACGATTTAATCTCCCTTCCTTATGAAATTAAAGCATGTTGTTAAAGATATCGTCTTCAAAAAGGTGCCAAAAATGCTTGATAAATATGAAGTTAAAACCATCTGGACCTTGGGCTTTATCGACACCACACCCGAAAACCGCTTCTTTTATCTCGAATTTGGAGAACGCTTCCACAATTCTCAGCTTACTCTGCTCCGACAATTTTTTCGTGTTATCACAAATCACCCTAGGTCTGATCGGTAACTTTTCGGTAAAACGGTTCCTAAAAAAATAATGACCTCTTATTTGATGCTCGATGGTTTAGTGACCCAGTTCCCTCCAATGTTATGCCCCGAGATCAAATTTCTCGCCTTTCTATTGTTAATCATACCATGAAAGAATTTAGAATTCTCATCTCCTTCTATCGCCCAACGGACCCATGCACATTGTTTTAAATCCCTAATTTTATTTTCTTCAACCTCTTTCAAGACTTTTTTATTTTCCCATAACGCCCATTCTTCCTCCTCCCTGAGCTTTCTCTTTTCCATGACTTTTTCAAGATGTTCGATCTCTTCTCTGGCTTTGGCCTCGGACTCTCTTTCTTTCAAAAGCATATCACCCCTCCATACTTTTATTTATTTTCTTATAAAATCCAATCTTTTAGACAAGACCGAGTCAGCTGGCCCCGAATCCTGAAAAGACTCAGCCGCCCTTTTAACCACATCCTTAAATCCGACTTTCCCGATCCAAGAATTAAAGATTCGAAAAGGCTTTGGCCCAAAATTCCTGTCCACCATTGTTATCACCTGCAGGCAATGATCCGAAAAGAGCTAAGGCAAGGCTCTCAAACATGCCAACGGCCATTTATTAAAGAAGCTAAAACAAACGAGCATTCTGTCAATTTTGCTTAGTTTCTTACCGTTATCACGGCTACACGTGAATTGTTTTTTACTATCAAATTATACTCAACAAAACCTACATTATGAATGTAAGTGTTAAAATTACGAGCGCAAGAGGCTTTGAACTCAGAGTTTTTCCTCTCATTGGGGAAACGCACAGCGTTAAAATCACCCAACAGAAACCACAAACCAGAGTTCTTACCAATTTCAGACTCAATGTCCTCTTGAAGGTCTTTCTTGGCTGCAACCCCTTGCGGAGCATAAATATTCATAATATTTATCTCCTCCCCACTCCCCTTTATTCTCCCTTTTAAAAGAAGGAAATACCTTTTTTACCGAACCACAGTGTTTAAAAAACCCTGGAGCCCATAGACAAACTAAACCACCCGATTGCCCAACTGCATTAACAAAGTCCATCTCATAGTTATTATTACCCCAATATTTAGAGAAATTCATACATGTCGTGTCTTCTACCTTTGTTTCTTGGAGAGCTATGAAATTCAGACCATGTTTGATTTTGATGTCCTTTACCCAAGCCTCTTTCTCACCCCCTCTCACTCCTATGATATTCAAAGAAAGGAAATTCATTGTCCTACCGCATTAATACCTTCTTCCAGGATTGTCTCTTCCAATAGCATCCCGAATCCGTTCAGATTAGCACCGACTTAATTCCACAGTGGCTTGAGCTTCTAACTCCACCCCTTTCAGCTCCTGATCCACGTGTTGTTTGTTTACCGTCTCCCGAGCCGAAACTCCCCCTTCCACCTCGTCCGCAGCCTTCGCCTCGACCCCATTAACGATGCAACTCCTGTTCTGGTGACCGACATCATCATTCTCAGCTGGAGCGACTTCCATAACATCCTCTCCTTCTTTGTTGTTAGCTCCCGTCCCAAAAGTAACAGCTGGGAACTCATCCCTTTCTCTCCTAGACCTTTTCTTGGGCCTAACACAAACAGAGGGGCTTTTCAAGGACAATTGGGCTTTACCTCTACCTTTTGCCAGGGACTTGGGCTTGTTATTAATCCTGCTGAGTCCAGTATGTGATTTAAAAGAAAAAACCTGCTTATTGAACACTTGGGCCCCACTACCATGCACATGCCTCCTCTCTTCCTTGGAACATTCCATATCCGTTGAACTATCAATACGGGGAACTGTGGACAAATAAAACCTGGCCGACACCTCGAAATCGGAAGCAATAAATTATCCATCCTCTCTCTCTACCGATTTTTCGCAATCCCCCTCTTCTCTCACTTCGGGCCTAACAACCCCTCCGGCCGCCGAAACCGAAGAAACCTTCGCCGTATCGGTCGGAATTTGGCCGGAACCACTAGATGCTTTGGTCGCCTCCGGAACCGAACCTAGGCTGTCAATCTCCCAATCTCTACTCTCCTCCTGGATCCAAAGCTTGAACTTCCTGTTTTTACACTTAATGGTTATAGAATCTTCGATCTTCTTACCTTCCCCCACCAGAATCCCGACACATACAACTGACCAGTTCATATCATTACTATCTAACTACGCTGGGTGAACTATCAAAACGAATTGTCTAGCAATATAGTCGAACACCCAATTTTCTGCCAGGAGAATTGGAACTCCATGTATTTTAATCCATGCGACTCTCTCGTAGGGGTGGACTTGACCTTCCCAGATGTCCAAACTGGAGAACCACTTCTTCCAAAACTCCTGCTTGGCCAAAAATGCAACCGTCTCTTCGCTACTCCGAAGCTTTAAGCACAACGATAAACCTCCTAAGTAGATAATCTCAAATTCTCCCATCCCTTCCTTCGAACAAGCTTCCTTAAGTTTCCTAAGCGACGTAAGGTCTAAAGCTTTACCTATAAAAGCTCTACCATGTAAATCTTGAAACACTCTTGTCTCTTCTTGGATCTCCAACTAACTCTCTTGCTTTCTCCCTACCAGACGAAAAAGGTTCGCCGGAAGAGGTCCCTACTCCCTATTAACCATTTGACGGAAACTCAACCCTCCTCCTAGAGAGAAAATCGAACTTGTCTTAAAAGGATCATTCCCCTTCATGTTATAGGCCGAATGGGTCTTCTCCCTGACATTCTTCTCAAGAGGTTTGGAATCACCGAGACCGTTATTTTCGACGGCGAATCTCACTATGTTGACTCTTAGTTTGTTATGCCCCATCTTAACACCGTTCAACTTCTGTTCAATCTCCTTTACCAACTTAGCATACCTGAACGTAATGAAACCGAACCTGTTCCCCTCCTTATCCTTTTTCCTGGCGATACCCGAAGGCACCTACGAAATTCGAAACTTCCCAAGGTGTGCACCCATCAGGAAGATTCATTACGTAGAACTTCGCTACATCCCCGTCCATCTCCTTGAAGCTTTTACCGGTGTACGTTCGACGACCTGGTAAATTATGTCATGGATTTTCCTCTTCCCTCATCCTAAAGCTTGCTGTTCTTCACGTGTTATCGGTTGGAGTTGTATATGCATCCAGAATCTAGCATCACTAGAAAACCAAAGGATCATCGAACAAAAATATGGCGAAAGTCTTACAAGCAGAATCCTTTGATGTAAAATTGTGAAGGCTGTAGAGATCGAGATATATGCGGTGGAGATCAGATCTAAAAAAACACAAGCACATGTATTTAATCGAATAGAAGATGAGAAGGATGGACGGCGACGAGAGGCGGTGGCGGCGGCAGCGGTGGGGAAGGCAAAGGGGAAAGGGGCGGTGGAGAGGGGAAAGGGAACGGTCGGCACCATGAAGTATAATTTAGGTATAACATAAAGGTTGATTTGTGTAAATTTATCATTTAAAAATAAAAAATGAGAAAGAATATCGGCAAGCCATTTCACACAGGGAAACAATAAAACTGTTCGGTTCAACATTTGACGGCTACTTTAAAGCAGTATTCTCATTGGTCTCTTTGTTCAATATTTGACGAACGCAAAAAAAAAAATATTTCCATTTGATTAATTCAATATTTAATTTTCGTTTCTTTTTAATTCTTTTTAATAGTATTTTCTTGACATCCACTTTGCTTTAGACCACACGGTATGGAGGACATGAAAACTAAGCGTTATTTGACATGTGGACGCCACGTCAACGAGCGTCAGAAAAGTGGCGTGGTAGAAAAAAAGGGGTAGAAAAGGGCGTGGAAGAGGGGCGTCATCCGACACGTGACACATATTTTTGTTTTTATTTATATAAACTCTATTAAATTTAAATAAACCCAATTATTACTAATTAAAAGACTACATAATTTAAAATTTAAAGATTACATAACTTAAATATTTAAAACATTACTTAACATAAAAAATTAACATTACATACCTTAGACTAAAACGTTAACCTAAAAACGCATTATTTACCACGCCGCGTAGTGTCTGATGTCACGGCCGTACATGTTATGGTACTCGATGCAAGCGATTTGGATGATGTCGCATTCGTTTAACTCACCATCGTCGTTGTCCACACTATTTACTCCACCGCATTCGTTTTACAATATCTACGAATCATCCGAAAACGTTAACTAAGTGTGCCCACATTACGGATGGCCTCACCCCTACGTAAAATAATCATGTTAAACTTGATCCTAAAACTGATCCATTTGTAACGTAGCCCCGTGGTTGTTCACTACCGCGGTTTTAGCTATTTTTAGGTATTTTTGTTTGTGTTCACATTGGTTATCGCGGTTCTCGCAATAAAAGGTGGTTCTTAACGGATCCTTCATATATATATATATATATATATATATATATATATATATATATGTGTGTGTGTGTGTGAAATTTATTTTGTACGTAATATTTTTTGGAGCTTTTGCATAGAAACGTATTTAAAAGACGTTTAAATAAAAAAATCAAAACAGTTAAAATTTAAACATATTTTATTAATTCAATGGCTTCTGAATGATTTTATATGTAAAATTAATTTCCAGGTAAAAATGATTTTTAATAACTTTTTTACCTGTAAAATTAGTGGTTCCTAGGTTACTTACATTTTTGTTGCTCTTATTTGTGTGTGTCATTATTATTTTCAATACCATAAACACCTAATTCAGAAAAATGTCATAAAATATTCGGTTAAAAAACGCTATAAAAAGCTAGTTCATCTTTTATTCAAAGTTATATCAATAGTTTACATGTTAGAAAGTTAAAAAACGCTCGATTTTATCATGTAATTATTTTCTTAAAAATAATCACGTATAAAAAGTTACGGACAATTAAAAATTTGGGGAAGTTACATGTGACTTATATGTATGTAATTATTTTCTTAAAAATAATCACGTACAAAAAGTTACGTACAATTAAAAAGTTGGGGAAGTTACATGTGACTTATATTATATGTGTATTTCTTGTCACGTGAGTAGCATGTAATAGTCTTTTATTGAAGATTTTCTTTTTTCCAAAATTTTTATTTTTTGTACAATGCATATATGTAGTATATCCATAAAAGATAAAACTTTGGAAAAAAACATACTATTATATATATTATATATGTGTGATATATCATGTATTAAACATGTGTAATATATAAAATGTCCTTACAGACCGCAAGCACTTTTCCTCGTGGCCCGTGATATGTTTTTTCATCAGTTTTTAGTGTTCTTATTTATAAAAAGTTTTCTCATAATCATTTTCCTATATATATAGATCAAATATATATATATTTTCGCTAGGAAGTTAATTTTCGCTAGGAAGGATAGGAAGCCATAGGATTATGACATGTGGCAAATTTTAAAATAAAGAGAAAGGGTATTTTAGTCAATCCAACTCCTTCTTCTTCCTTTTTCAAAACCCAGTAAATTCAAAAACCCATCATTTTCAAAACCCATCATCTTCAACTATTTCTTCACTTTCTATCTCAATAATCACTACATTATAGTGCGATTTTCATCACAAATCAATGATTCAGAACCCGATCAACGTGTTCTTCAGCTTTTTTTTGAAGAAAACCCAGTTTAATTTCATAAAAAAATTTCGTTTTTTTCCGGTGATTTTGGAGATAATCACTCGATTCGTTCGATTGATGAAGAAATCGGCTTCGATCCATGTAAGAAATTCTTTAATTTCATTTTCATGATCTGGGTTTTTGATTTAGTCATTGCGTTTTACGATCTTTGCGGGGGTCCGGGGGTGGCAGCCCCCGGTAGCGGGGTCCCAGTGGCGGCAGCCCCTGGCGGGGTCCAAGGGGCAGAGCCCCTGGCTGGGGTTGAGCTAAAAACGCATCAGAAAAATTAAATTTCCATAAATTGGCTCATTTCGAAGACAGTAATTCGTAGACAATTCAGACAGTTCACAGTGACAGACAGTTTTATGTGTCAATTGCGTTTTAGAAATAAGAGAGTTTTATGTGGTTTCTGGCTATTGCATTTTAGAAAAAAACACATTTTTAAGTGTTTTTAGTCATTGTGTTTTAGGTAAAACACATTTTTAGGTGTTTTCAGTCCATTGCGTTTTAGAATGAGTCATTTTTAAGTGTTTTCTGGCCATTGCGTTTTACATATATGACATATCTTTGTGTTTTTGGTGCATTGCGTTTTAGGTAAAACACTTTTTTATGTGTTTTCAGTCCATTGCGTTTTAGAAAACAGACATTTTAAGTGTATTCTGGCCATTGCGTTTTACAAATAAGTCATTTCTTTGTGTTTTTGGTGCATTGCGTTTTAGGTAAAACACATTTTTATGTGTTTTCTGGCCATTGCGTTTTACAAATAAGTCATTTCTTTGTGTTTTTGGTGAATTGCGTTTTAGAAAAATGTCATTTTTTAGGTTTTTTTTTTCATTGCGTTTTACGTAACTGGTGGTTTTTCTATTGCGTTTTACGCAACTGGGTTTTAAATTTTTTTTTAAAATATAGCAATAGTATACTCGTTTTAAAGATAAAAAAACGCTCGTTTTTTTGGTGCAATTTTTATAAAAAAATAATGTCGTATGAAAGAGTTATTAACGTTTAAAAAATGGGGGGGAATTGGAGGAGAGAGAAACTATTGGCTTGGATTGACTAGAATGCCCTTGAACAAACTCACGCGCCTCTTTTCTTCATTTCAATTTGCCTGATTTAATCTTAGCCCTTGATTAACTTAATGGATGGTCAAGATCACTTCCTATCCTTTCTAGCCAAATAAACTTCCTATTGTATCTCCACCCTAGAAAGGAACATGAGAAAACGCGAGTAAGTATGTCATTCTCGTATCGTTTAAGAGATACACATGAGATATAGAAAGAGATAACTTTTTGTTTGTAATTTCACTCGATGTGATTCTTCCATTTTCTTCTTAAAAGCATATCAACGTGTTATTAATAAAGTTAATTAAATTATGTTGTTATGATTGATGAAAATACACAAGAATGTTTCTAATATTCTTAAACATGATCGAGAAAAGATGTTGGTCTATATTTTGCATAAGAATCCCTTATAGCGTTTATCACACTCTTATGCACTTGTTTTAATCAGTTACATGTGTTGATCGAGCTGGTGATGCTTTAAAACTACTAGTTGAAAGGAAGGAGAAATATGATATCCTATTTATAGACAGTGAATTGAAAGATGTAGATGTTATCACATTCCTCCGATTTACAAAGCAGATGGACATACCGTCGATGGGTAATCTTGAAACTAAAACCTACTTTTAACAATTGTCAATCATTCTTGTTTCTTCGTTAACACTAACATATCTCGGTTGTTAAATGAAGTAATGCATGAAGAAGCAGATGACAACTTTATAATTGAAATGCTTGCAAATGGCGCCTTACTTGTTGTCGAAAGACCATTTGGTGATGATGTATTTATGCGTATAAGACAATGTGTGATAAGAGAACACCTTAATAAGCTTGAAAGTGAATGTTCTACTGATGGAAAAAAGAAAGTCACAATGAGCAAAACCAAAAGGAACTCAAATATCCAGCTACATGAAAATGGAACTGGTTTTGCAAAGAAGAAGTCCTTGGAATGGACTGATGAACTACATTCTAATTTCCTTAGAGTTTCTCATCAACTTGCAAGAGAAGGGAGTAAGAATTCATATCCTTGTTTTATGTTTGACATAGTAAATATGAACTAAAGACCCTTGTATGTTTTATTAGGATGTTTCCCAAAAGACATACTTGTAGGAATGGGAGTTCCAGGACTTACAAGAATGCAAGTTGCCAGTCATCTTCAGGTTTGTGATTCATATCAAATTTTCTTGGTGTTGATAACCATAATCCAGATTTTTATAAGGAACTAGGTTTTCCCTTTCCTTAAGTTAACTTGAGATTATGGTTAAACTGCTTGATATGGTTATAATTACTTGGAGAAACTAATAGTGTATATACTATATAGCTTTTAGATAGCCAATGTAGGGTGGCCTACTTGATAGAGGCACATGGCTCTTATAGGAGAGGTCTCGGGTTCAAATCTGAGCAAGGGGTATTATTTAAATAAACGGTGTACGAGCAAACTTTTCCGTTCAAAAAAAAAGCTTTTAGGTATTGATCTAGGACAGACATTAATGATGCATATACCTCCAGATTTTAGCAAATAAGTTAGCTAAGTTTCATATCCCAATGAATGAGTGGCGGATTCATTAAATATTTTCTAGGATGTCAATATCCGGTGTTCAAATATCTATCTATCAACTTGACCAAATTACTTTATCTAGCAGGTCAAACTATTTTTGTGTTTCAGCCCGATCGTGTCCAACTGTATTAAGGTTCGTATAAGGATCATACTATTTACTTGTAGTTATTAGGCATTGGGCAATGGTGCATGAAAACATAATTTAAAAAAGTATTGATCATAACTAAGGCTAGGTCTACCGTACCATGCATACACCTCGGGCTTTTATAAAAGACCATAACTAAGGCTCACATCTTCATTCCCAACAGAGAAGACACGCCTTCTGATGGGAACGATCTGCAATTTCAACGTTCACTAACCGTTGCTCTAGTGGAATTACCAACCGGGTCAGGATACAAATGGGTCAGTTGAGTCAGCAACGACCCAGGAGCAGCCCATGGCGATTAACCAGCTTGCAGCCCGTTATCAGCCTACTAGCCACTACTATTTTATTAATTCAACAATTTCAGTTATGTCGTTATTTTAATTAGACTTTGTTTTAGTTATGTATTTTCTTATCCTGTAATTGGTCAACAGTTTGGCCCTTAAGATTAGGATCATGGCTTAGTGGGTAGTAGCAGTTATTGCCTTTCCTTTGTATTAAAAACTCTTTGATCAAATGAATGAGGGGGAGAAGTTTTATGTTAATTTTGAATTGGTTTTCCCCCATTGGAAAGATATTTATCATTGATAGCTCAAGATTAGCACCTTGAGTAGTGAACTTTGGATCCCTATACGCAACTTGTGGTGAGTCTGTATCCTGTTACGGTTAGGCGTTGCTCTTCAAAATCAATTCGGGTGGTGTGACTATATCCCGGATTGTCCGTTGTTTATTTCTATTTAAATTGGTATTCGAAATCTTAGCCGTTTGAGACCGGGTACCATCATTTGGTATCAGAGCCAGGTTCATCGTCCCACCGCTACAACTTTTTTTATCAACTCTTTTTTACCACAATGGTACCCGACAATTGCACCATGGAACAATAGATCAAAGCACTACAGGAAAAAGTTAGGAATTGGCAATCTCCCTTCAAGATCAGCGTTACAAGCCAGAAAACTGGGAAGGCAACTGTTACTCTTTTGCTTGGGAATATAACGTGTTTAGACGACGGAACACCGGGTCCTTTTCCAATTCTGACATCAAAGTGATATTCCAGAATATGATGGGCGCTAGATCCCGACGAAATCGTAGAATGGCTCTGGACCGTTAAGCGAGTTTTTGATTATAAACAGACACCAAAAGAGAAAAAGGTCAAAGTTGTGGCTCTAAAGCTCCGAAAATATGCCTCGACATGGTGGGCTAACGTTTGTTCAAAACGTGAGAAACAAGGGAAGGAGAAGGTACGAACTTGGCATAAGATGAAGAAATTGTTCAAATCCAACTTTCTACCAGGGTATTACCTAAGCAGTTAATCTCGGCATTATATCGGTGCTATATCACCGATATATCGGTTATCGGCCCTAGCTCAAAATATCGGTGTGTCATCTCGGTTATATCTCGGTCACCGATAATATCGGCGATAAATACCGATATATCGCCGATATTTTGTATATGTTATATCGGTCGTCTCGCCGAGAATCTCGGTTGGGCCAACTAAGAAGTGAAAATTGACAAATAAGCTGAAAACAGAAGAAACATACCTGTTGACACTTATCGACCATATATCGACCGTATAGCGACCTCCGGCGGCCAATTCCGACGGCTCTGCCGGAATTTCTGCTGTAAACAGCGAGACGGGGAGAAGAAGAGAAAGTAGCCGCTGCGTGTGTGTGTTAGACTTTTAGGGTTTAATAAGTTTAAGTATTTTAACATTTAACCCCTTATCTTTCACTAGTTTATATTTAATCCTTTAAACTTGTAATTTTTTTTTTACATAAAAAGCATATTATTAGTTTGGGTATATAAACATTTAACCCCTCTATCTTCACTAGTTTACATTTGGTCCTTAAACTTACAAATCTATGCATAAAAAGTATAAACTTAACATTATATATATAAATTTATATAGGTTCTATATGTATATATATATGCACCATATTATAAATTACCGATATCCCACCGCAATAACCGATATCTCATATATCGGTCCTTGACCGATATCCGATATTTTTTCGCATTAACTGCATAGGGTATTACCTTTAGGAAAGTTTCTCTAAATTACATTCCATCAAACAAGCTAGTCAACCGATAAGTGAGTATTCTGAAGAATTTAAGCACCTATTGATGAAGTGTGACCTTGATGAGGATGATCCTCTAACCCTGGTTCAATATCTTAATGGATTGGAATTCTGTATTGCCAACATTGTAGAAATGCATCCTTATTCCACCCTATCTGAGTTGGTTCTCATGGCCCACAAAGTCGAAACCCAACAAAATGCAAAATGGAACTTTAAAGCCCACAAGCCCATAACTAAACCCACTTGAATTCCTAAACCCAACAACCCATCTCTTCCTGCTAAACCTTTTACCCCAACTGTTAACTGACCCCCCTCTTACAACACCCAACCAAAAGCACCTCGTCGATGTTTCAGATGTCAAGGATTGGGGCATTTTGCTTCAGAATGCCCTAATAGCCGAATTATCAACTCGCTGAGTACGAAAGTGCTGGGGAGACGTGTTTTGAGGATGTCGAATCTTACCCCCCACCCTGCCCAGTTCGATGAAGAAGAAGAAGTATTGTGCCCTGATGTTGGCGAAAGTCTTGTGGTCCGACGGCTTTTAAATGGCATTAACACGCGGGAAGATCAAATCCAGCGTGAATCGATTTTCATACCTGATGTACGATCAGTAACAAGGTGTGCGACGTGATTATCGATAGAGGGGAGATGTACCAACGTCGCATCTCTGGTGCTCATTTCCAAACTTGGTTTAATCACTGAGCCATATTTGTCTCCTTATGTAATCTAGTGGCAGAACCATGGAAAAGGGATTCGGGTTTCACATTGCATGTTGCTTTTTTTTAGCATTGGGCAAAATTATCAAGATCAGGTCTGGTGTGACATCATCCCTATGGATGTTTGTCACATACTCCTGGGTCGACCGTGATTATTTAATCGATGGGTGACACATGATTGGTATAAGAATGCTTATTCTTTTCTTGTACGTGACCGGCAGATTAAACTCACACCATGATCCCAATTTCATCTTAATCTAAAGCTGCTCCATCATTAACTACTTTGTTGAAGTATAAGCTTCCTGAGTTTTCCACACCCAAGGACCATATTCTATTGGGCTTTGAAGATGATAATGAATTGAAAATTCCGGAGGTACACCCCTTAGCTCAGCCATTATTAAATACTTATCAACATGTTTTTCAAGAATTGACCATATTCCGGGTTCAGTGTTACCTAATAAGCTCGCATATCAAACCAATCCTATTGAAACTGCTGAAATTCGTCGACATGTGGATGAATTACTTGCTAACGGCCTCATCCGGGAATCTCTAAGCCCTTTTGTTGTTCCAACCTTATTAGTTCCCATGAAAAATGGCAAGTGGAGGATGCGTTTTGACAGGTGGGCAATTAACAAGATCACAATCAAGTATCGCTTTCCCATTCCCCGGCTCAATGACCTTATTAATGAATTACATGGTGCCATAGTTTTCTCGAAAATTGATTTATGAATCGGGTATCACCAAATTAGATTTTTTTGAAGGAGACAAGTGGAAGACGACATTTAAAACCAAGGAGGGGCTTTATGAATGGCTTGTCATGCCATTCGGGCTACCTAATGCACCGAGCACTTTTATGCGTCTTATGAATCAAACAATGAAACCTTTTCTGGGTCGCTTTGTTGTGGTGTATTTTGATGACATTTTAGTGTATATTCGTTCCACTGATGAGCATACAAACCACTTGCAGCAAGTTTTTGAGTTCCTGGCTTGCGAAAAATTGTATGGTAATCAAGATAAATGCCATTTCTTCACTTCACAAGTTGTATTTTTCAGGTATGTGGTTTCTACCCAAGGGATTGATGTTGATGAACGCAAGGTACAAGCCATACAAGATTGGCCAGTTCCCACTTCTATTCAGCAGGTCAGGAGTTTTCATGGTTTGGCCTCGTTTTATAGGAGAATCGTTAAGAATTTTAGCACTGTCGTTGCACCTTTGAATGAGATGATTAAGCTCAAGCGATTTAAGTGGACCCTATAACCTCAATTAGCTTTTGATGAATCAAAACATCGACTAACTTCCACTCTGATATTAGCCCTGTCATGTTTTAATGAGATGTTTGAGGTTGAATGTGATGCATCCGGGGTTGGTATTGGGGCTGTCTTGTCTCAAATTGGCAGACCCGTCGCCTATCTTAGTGAAAAGTTCAATGATGCTCAAAAGCGTTGCTCAACTTATGATAAGGAATTTTATGCCCTTGTATGTGCCTTGGATCATTGGCCACGCTACTTATTACAGAAAGAGTTTGTTCTTCACTCCAATCATGAGGCTCTTAAATACATTCAAGGTCAACATAAGTTGCAGCCCCGTTACGCAAAATGGGTTGAATTTCTTTAATCTTCATTTACTATCCGACACAAATCTGACCAACTGAACAAGGATGTTGATGTCATATCCCGTAAGCACTTCTTTGGGTACCAAGATTTTGGGAATGAACTTGATTAAGAAATAATATGTTCATGTTCTTGGTTTTAGTGAGTTGTTCGTGAAATGCACTCCCCCCCCCCAAGGATTTTCACCTTCTTGATGGTTTTCTCTTCAAAGGAAACCGTTTATGCATTCCTAGAAACAGCCTTTGACTTTCGTTAATATAGGAACTATAAGAATGCAACCTTTTAGGTCACTTTGGGGCTGACAAAACAAGCCTTATGCTCAAACAATACTTCTATTAGCCCCACTTATCTCGCAATGCCGAACACTTCATTCAGCGCTGCCTTGTTCCTTTAGCACCTTGGAAAATCTCAACATTGATTTTATCACTGGGCTTCAAAAACACAAAGGCAGAAAGATTCGATAATGGTGGTTGTGGACCGTTTTTCAAATATGGCCCATTTTATTCCCTGCCACACCACTTTTGACGTTGTTTAAGTTGTTGAACTCTATTTCAAAGAAATAGTTCGTTTTCACGGTGTCCCTAAGTCCATCATGAGTGACCGAGATCCCAAGTTCCTTAACCACTTTTGTTTAACTTTGTGGCGTAAACTGGGCACCAAGCTTAAGCTCAACACATCGTGTAACCTCCAAACGGACGGTCAAATAAAAGGTTTTCCCCACTAGAAAGTTATTTACCATTGCTAGCTCAAGATTAACACCTTGAGTGGTGAACTTTGGATCCCAATACGCAATAGGTGGTGAGTCTCTATCCTGTTACGGGTAGGCATTGCTCTTCGGAATCAATTCGGGTGGTGTGACTGTATCCCAGGTTGTCCATTGTTTATATTGGTTTGAATTCGTATTCGAAATCTTAGCTGTTTAAGATCGGGTGCCATCACCTTCACCCTTGGAAGAGGATTTATTGTGTCTTCTCATGGTATTTAATACAGACTTTCATGCATACCTTCCTTCATACAGACACGTAACTAGGCATGTCGATCGAGTGGCAAGCGCTGCTGCGATATGGGCCAGAGTCGGAACGAGCTAACATAAGGAAAGGGTCCTAGATTGTGGGAGATGGAATAACTTCTATGGTCTGTACAAGTCTTTTTGTTTCACTTATTACTACTATTCCAAAAGTGCCATGATAGTTTTGAGCGTCTAATTCTTTTAGAAATGCTAATGAGGTTCAATGATGCCAACGGAGGGAATCAGTTGAAAGTTATCAATGGCAGGCACATAAGAAAGGTAGGAGAAGGCGGTGCGTGTAAATCCCAACTAGAGAGCTACTTTTTATTTGATTTCTATACTAACTTTTCCATCCTCTCCCGTTGGGAAATGGATCTATTACCTTTCCTAGATAAGATAGCCTCTCTAACATAACCACTAAAGAATTCTCTCGAGTTCCTCTTTAATGCCATCAACATGAAGTTCAAGTTAATCAAGATAATTCCCCTGGAACATGAGTTTACATCTAACACAATACTGTTTTATGCAATATATGAAAAGTTTGATGAAACATACGCATATGCCTAAGGATATCTTAGTAGAATGCATCTAAGAGCTTTAATCAACCTCAACGCGCTTGAGAATGATTGGATTAATGAACTAACTTCAAAAGAAAGGGCATGCCGCTTTGGACCAATCCACTTGACCCATCTTAGATTTCTCATGGATTGTTTTAATTGTTACAACAAAGACTTAAAAATCCATAACATGTATAAAGTACTACAAGTTCTTATCAACAAATAGAGCACTTAGTTAAAACAATTTAAGACATTCGTTATATATTATATGTATTTTTACTTGCAAGAATTTCTTAATGGGCATCTTTTAACTATGTTACTCTCACTGTACATCTAAATATAACCACTGAATTAGGATTTTTTTTTAAGTTATTTTGTACTTTACACACTATCTTAGATGGCTGGTGTAGTGTTATATACATGAATATATTTTGATTGAGACAAAATGATTTATATGGCTATAAAATTTTGACTTAATGCATCTAACAAGTTGTAAATCAACATTAAAGATTTAACAAACAAGTTCATCGAACTACATGAGATCAAATTTCAATGTGTGTTTGAAATCGATATGCAATTCTACATGGAAATAAATTAGCCCATATGAACTTTCAAAGCTCAAGTTAATAGCAAAACCATCTGTTTAACTTTTATTTCTTAGTTAGAGGACAACTATTATATCTAAAAGCTAGTGAGAAAATGTATAATAAATAACTGCTAAATACATTTATAAAGTAATGCATCCTTCAAATACTTGTGTTGGAAATGTGTTAGGAAACCATGAAAATGGGATGTTTTGGAATGTTTCGGTACTTCCATCGAATCTTCTTGGTCAGAATAAAGTTTTCTATGATAGTTTCTTTTAATGAAATCGGTTTTGATGGAAACGTGTCGCTAATGGTTGTTTTCAACGCCATTTTGAGCAATTCTGCAGTTGGAAACGAACCAGTATTCTAGTGTGAAAGGAAGTATTGTCGCATACTAACATTTATCATATTCTAATATTGGAAATATTAAGATTATGTATATAACAGTGTTTGATTTTTACTACTATTAGTTATCTTCTAAGGTATTATCCAAATCTCGTTATAGAATTGTCGTCGCGGGGGATTGAAGTTTACCGAAAATCAAGGATTACCAAGTGCGTCAAGAAATGGTTCAAGTAATAGCTCTCAAGAAGAAGTTAATTCAAAACGTCGCGGACATACACCTCTTGTTGTAACTAGTGTCGAAAATCAAGAAGAAAGAATAAAATTCATTCATGACACCTTATCAGGAAATGAAGTGGAAAATGATAAAGATCTCATGAACAATCAATCTCTCATTGGTTCCTCATCTAGGAAAAACTATGGTTTCCAAAACCATGGGCAAGTGGGTTCCAAGAGGTGCAAAAAAGGTTCTAATCCTTATAGCTTTCATCAAACCTGATCATTTGTTGATTTTGCTGATAGTCAGAAGCATAAGATGGAAGCACATCATTTTTATGCACTTAACATAATGTGGTTATGCTGAATTCCATATCAAAATAAACTTCTCTAGATGAGGATCTTGTAACTCATAACTAGTTTACTATTTGGGATAATAACTTGTCTTGTTAAACATGGTATAATTTAATAAGTAAAGATCCATCTATGTTAAATCTTTTTTTGCTATGAACAAACATATATTACCACATGAGGGGTTAACACTCATAGATGTAATCCTGTATTGAACTCTCATAAGGTACCACTTGTTGGTCTCAATATAGAAGAATTAAAAAAAGGGTAAGTTAACCATTCTCGAAAAATATTAAAAGAATTATTGTACAAAGATAAACCAAACACATTACAAGGAATGAGATACCTCGTAATCTTTAATATATAAGATTTACTAGTAAATATAATCTGAATATTACGAAGAACAAAAAACATTAAAGAAAAGTATCATGAACTATATGTTTGAGAGAGATAGACGCACAAAAATCAAAAGCATAAACAACCCTCCTACTAATTTCGAGCATGAGCTTATATAGTAGTAAGGTTAGGAATGCACTTATGCTTGTATGACGGTGATACTTCCAATTGTAGTTTACCGAGTAACCTAATAGTAGCACCAAAGAAAATAAAATACTCTTATTTTGTTGATACACGATGTCTGTTATCTACGTCAGCGTATCGAGTCATAATAGGTTAGAGTGTTAGAAAAGTAAGTTTTGTATTTTAAATACCCCTTCGTACGAAGGAGTCCTTCGCACGAAGGGGGACATGCCACTCACACAAATGGCTAGTCCATTCGTCCAAATGCTCACTCGCATGAGTTTCTTTTCCTGTAAATAGGTGAGTGGGTGTAAGCATTTGAGTACTTTTGACACTCAGACGGCGGAGCGCTGTCAGTTTGATTTCAGGGTCTGTAATTGACATTTGTTAATGAAATCAGTGCTAATTGATGATATCTTGTGTTTGTCAACTGTTCAATTGGATTTCGCACAATATGACAGCTTATTTGAAGTCGCCTGAGCGTTAACGAAATTGAAACTGAAACGGTCCTTACAAGTGGTATCACGGCGTGGAGGCCGACTTCAGAGACTCAAGACACAAGATTTCATCAAATTTGAAGACTTTCTACACTTCTCACTTCTTCTCATTCTATTTTTTCATCTTTTTCTGATTGAATCTATAGACGAAATGACTTGAGTTTTTCACAGATTGTGTGTCACACCCCAACAGATGGCGGAAACATCGGAGTGAGACGAACGAGATTTCTTAAAGACGTCATAACATTATGTGACAATAAATAAGTTCAAAACCGATTTCATTCATAATTATAAATTGTCAAATACATTGAAGAAATTCAGACACAACAATTAAAAAGGCAAATACAACAAGGTTATCATAAAAAAAATATCCAAATCTAGTAATTCATGTGCATTTATGTGTCGTCCCTACTAGATCGTCATAAGCTTCATCATCAACCTGTAACATGTTAAAAATAATGTTTCAACGCAAAAGCATTATATCTGGGGTATTATACCTGGACTTCTGATTTTGCGGGAGCAATAGCCTAGTCCTCCTATAATGCTTTACATTGCTTTAATCTTAAAGCCCACCCTCAGCATAAAAAATGATGAAACATTGAAAAATGCTAATCATGTGCTGTTGAAGAAAAGATCCCCAAACGGGACACACCTAAAGTCGAACCATCATCTCTCTGATTTTGCGGAAGCAATAGCCTGAGCTCTCATGGTCTCGCATTTTAACCCCTTTACAGATATCACTAGTGTACATTCACCTGTAAGACTGAATATAGGAGTCTGGATACGGGAGTATATTCTGAGGTGGGACACGCAAATAAGTTTACGTCTTTAAGACACTAATCTCGTATCTCGAAACAGTTGAACTTTGTGTGAAAATTTAAGCGGATCAGTATACTGACAATCTAAGTGAATCGTTAAAATGTTGGTGCATATGTCTATCGACTTCGTCTTGTATCGAGTCTTGTATTAGTCTAGATAGATCAGGGCATGATATTCGAAAAAACTGAGAAATCATGTAAGATGCACCATTTCGCACGAAATGAAAAGGCCCATTTCGCACGAAATGAGGATTCCATTTCATACGAAATGAGGATTCCATTTCATTTAAGCCATTCCGTGCGAAATGAAGGTGTCTATAAATACTAGGTCATGCCAAATCTAGGGATGGCAACGGGGCGGGCATGGGGCGGGTATGACTGATCCCAAACCCATACCCGGTTACAAAAACTTGTCCCATACCCGGCCCAAAACCCGTCGGGTATGGGACGGGTAATTACCCGTCGGATACCGGGCTTACCCGCGGGTATCGGGTATACCCGTTATTTTGTTAAAAGATGCATGTTGGGGTTTCATGTATCGGGTATACATGCGAGTATCGGGTATACCCATTATAATTATATTTTTTTAACCGTAACATATAATAAGTTACATATATGTTTTATCATATGATGTCTCAAATAAATAAACTTCATAGTATATAAATCTCAAAAGAAGCTAATACATCAGGCGCGAGTTAGTTCTTTAATGCTAGCTTAATTACTTTCATATCAAAAGAGTGTTCAACAATCCTACATAATTAAGCTATCAAAATGCATATCCAAATCCAAGGAAGTAAGTTTAATTCCCTAGCTACCAAAGTGTAGCAGGTACCGAAATACACTTCAAAATACACCAGTTGCTTGTTAGTTCTTTAATACATATCCTTCCCACGTAAGCTAAAGTACCATATAAATTTTTTATTCCTTCATAGCACTTCCCTGCAATTACAAAAAATAAAAATAAAAGAATACACCATCACTTATCATCACTAAAATAACATAAATAAAATAAACTTGGAATGTATATTTACCTCGTCACCATCATCATAATCATACTCAATTGTTCGACAATATGCTTCACTTTCTTTAGAACAAGTTGCTATGTACATAAAAAAGAGAACATTCTAAGTACATAAAGCAAAATAGTTGTACAAATGTAATCAAATTGTATTACCTCGTATTTCATTTAGCAACCAACTTTGAGCACACATCAATGCTTCCAATGTACTTGGATGAAGACGACTACGATGAGGACTTACCAATCTACCACTTGTGCTAAATGAAGATTCAGATGCCACCGTAGTTATAGTGATTGCCAATACATCTCGGGCTATCCTTTGGAGTATCGGGTATTTCGAACCATTTGTTTTCCACCAAGCTAGTATATCAATATCTAAGTTTGGTGGTAACACTTTCTCTTCAAGGTAGTGGTCAAGCTCCAGTTTGATACTACCTATAACAACCAATGTAGTTTTTATCTATAATTATATTACTTTAAAATGAATACAATAACTAAATGTGATAATAAAACATACCAGATGTATTTTCTTCGGTTACGTACGATAAATAGTCATAAAACAATCCACTTTCACTCTTGTCATTATTTGAAGTTGGCCTACCATAATCATGGTTCCTTACATTCTCATAACCTTTTGTTTTATAGTCTTCAAACAAGTCATATATAAACTTTTTGTGATACTCAATTTCAGCCTTTGCACCTTCTTCAGAACCATAAAGTATCGAAAATAAATAGTTCATAATTTTCAACTTGTATCGAGGATCTAAAATGGCTGCTACTCCCAAAAACCCATGAATAACTGACCAATATTTATCATACTTTGAAATCATCATCTTGGCCATTTCCTTTATCACCTTCTCCTCATCTCGACTCCACTTATCCAACGCGAATTTTATTTCATACACCGATTTAAAAAATATATTTGCTGTGGGATATTTTGATCCAGAAAACAACTCGGTAACATCATAAAATACTTTCAGTTTTTTACATATCTTTGATGCCAACTCCTAGTCTTTTTCCGTTGGTAAACTGTTATAGTGGGAATCACGTTGCTTAAGACGTTTGAAAACATCCTTGTAGATAATAGCAACGTTCAACATTAGGTATGTCGAATTCCAATGGGTTTTGCAATCAAGGGACAACTTCTTTGAAGATGGAATGGCCAAATGACGAGCTGCTTCTTCAAACTTTTCGACGCGTTTTGGTGTTGCCGTCCAAAAGCCAACACTATCTCTAATTCTTTCTATCCCATAAAAAATAATTGATAGCCCATCTTGGACAATTAGATTCAGAATATTCGCACAACAACGCATCTGAAATAACTGTCCTCCCAAAATAAGATCACTTAAAGATAGCTTATCAAGTAACAAGTGAATCAACAAATCATTTGTTGAGCAATTGTCAACGGTTACAGTTGATACTTTCCTGTTAATATTACTCATACAAAACTCTGGCAACCTCAGCGGTATGAGGACAAGGGACATAGATAAACCTAAAGCAAATCTTTAAACATTAGTTAAATAATCAATTAGGCCAATTATATATAATAAAAACAATGTTGTACCTCATGATTCGACTTTACATTTCCCAGTTGTCATCAATGAAATGAGCAGTAATTGCCATAAAACCTTTTTTCTGATTGCTTGATGTCCACATGTCTGTGGTAATTGCGATTCATTCTTCTCCAAAATCCTTAAATAGATAACTATTAGTATAAAGATAACATAATAAATATTTCATCTAATAAAATAAGATATACCTCATTGTCTTCTTTTCATATTCATAAATCTTTAATATGTCACTTTTGAGAGTGTTTCGAGATGGAACCTTAAAAAAAGGTTGAAGACCGCTCACAAACTTTCGAAACCCATGGTGCTCAACCATAGCAAGTGGATACTCATGCAAAATTACCATCTCGACAAGATCAGTTCGTGATGTATCAGCATTAAAATTATAGCAAGAGAGATCTGATTGTCCTTGTGTCTTTGCCTAATTCACAGATAATACCTGTTGACGTATATCTTTATTTTTTCTTTTCTTACAACTCTTCATATGAGCAAGTAAATGTTTTGTCCCATCTGAGCTCTTCGCACCTAGTTTGCCCTTGCAATAATTGCACCCGGCCTTCTCTTCACCATTCACTTTTATCTTTTTGAAATGCTCCCATGCCGGTGAAGATAGTTTCCGTTTTTTCTCAACTAGATTGTTGTCATTAACCGTTTCTCCTTCGCGGGTATTTTGATCCTGTTCTTGAGATTGACCAGTGTTTGCTTGTTGATCTTGTGTAAATTGTTCACCATCATCATGTGCCTGTGTATTTGAACTATGACACCCTATTATTCTTCTCCTTCCATATCGATATTCGCTAAAAAGAATGTAATATGTCAAATTATAAACATGTATTAATAACATACATAACATCATTAAAGATACAAAAGTATTAATCTAAACCTGTTTTAGTAAAAAAAAAAGGTATCAAACTTGGCATAAAATCATTCAATGACCTGTTAACATAGTATTAGTTTTCTAGGTCAGGTTTCTAAACCATTAGAACTTTTTAGCCAAACATACTTTTGTGTTAGATAAATTATTATAGTAACTATTGGTATCCTCAACTTATATGGGAATTGTTACTTATAATTGAAACTGCACTATGCTTTATTTCTCTTTTCCTTTTCATTTGATGATTACTAACGGCTGGAAGTTGAACACACAAGATGAATCATATTTAATTTGGATTTAAACCACTACCTAAAATATTTAACAATTTGGATTTAAACCACTGCAATATGTACAAAGTTTGATTTAATAATGAAGTAGAGTGTATAAATTTAACAAACAAACCAAAGGCTTGAGAGCTTGAGTTATTAATGATCTGACATGGCAGATAAACAAAATAGTAACACTACCACTACCTGCACTCACACGATCACGCCAATAGGTTGGTGGGTTAATTATGAACTAGAAATAAAAAGATTTAAACACTAACACATTAAGAAGAATATACCTTAAGGTCTGAGTGTCTGAGCCCTAAGAACTTCAAGTGGACTGTTGATTCACTAACAATCGGTGGTAGCTACTGCACTAGCAATGAAGATTGAAGAATGGTATCCAAGAGACCAAGAAGAAATATATTGAAATCTGAATTGGAGATTTGGAGTAGAGAAGTGTAAATGACGATTGACGTTTCAGAAAAGTAAGCTTGTAATTGGGGGGAAATTTGTCTATATGGGAACTGGGAATTGGGATATTTGAGAAATACAAACATTAAATATATAATATATATATAAGGAAATAAAATATTATAAATATATTGGTTCGGGTAAATTTTGCGGGTAATCGGGTATGTATATATTGGGTAATCAGGTCGGGTATTACAATATCCCATACCCGTACCCGAACCCGAAAAAAAAATTATACCCATACCCGGACCCATACCCATCGGGTTTCGGGTATACCCGACCCAAATATTTCGGGTTTCGGGTAAACCCATCGGGTTCGGGTTTTTTTGCCATCCTTAGCCAAATCATTTGTAGGGTTCTGATTCCGGTAGCGAAGCTCTGCCGAAGTGTCTATAGCATTGTAAACGATCTGATATCAATACAAACACAATTTAAAGTGATTTTCTGTGCAAACCGGCTGAAATAACTCCGATATGTTTGTTTCCGCCACTCATATTGGTTAGAACGCTTCTGAACGACTCGTTTTGGTCGTGTAAACGATCCTACAAGTGGTATTAGAGCTCAGGAGGAAGAGTTCTTACCATTTCAGCTGCAAATTCTGATTTCTACACCTTCTTTTCAAAATTAAACAAGTTCTCACGGATAAAATGGCTTGATTTTCAAATATAATGTGCGAAACAATGTTTTAACAAACCCTAGAAAGTTTCAGACCTTAATTCAAAGTAAAACCTGATCAATTTGTTGAAAAACTGTCCGAAAGATTCATTTCGCACGAAATTGATATCATTTCGTTTGAACATTGCATTCATTTCGCGTGAAGCTTGCTTTCATTTCGCACGAAATCAGATTTCATTTCGGACCAAGAATCATTCCGTTTGAATCTGCCTACCATTTCGCACGAAATGGATAAATAGAATCCATTTCGTTTGAAGGTCACTTCATTTCGTACGAAACGAGATTCCATTTCGTTTCAAGGTTCCATTTCGTGTGAAAGTGTTCTCATTCCGCTTGAGGGGTTCATTTCGCTTGAACAGGGTTCATTTCGTTTGAAAGGTGCATTCCGTGTGATAGTGGTCATTTCGCTAGAACCATTTCGTTTGAAAGACAAATTTTGTGATATTTTGAAAACCGAATCATGGAAAACAAGTTCTATAATGCCTTTGCTGGTCCGATGACTATTACTCAGAGTTCTATGCTAGAAAATGAAACGGGGACAACGCAAAAACCGCCTAAGCTCATGAGTATCAAGGAATACAGTGAATGAGCCGAACGTTTTGAAAACTGGGTTCAAGCATATTACTTAGATGCATGGGAACATACTGAATCTCAATATACTAGACCGGTTAAGGACAATGGATTGAAAGTTGATATTAAAGATTTAGGTGTTGATGAGAAAAAGGATTACAAAAATGAAAAATTGATGGTTAGTCTCTTGCAGCAAGCTATTAAAGAAGACATCTTGATTTTACTTCAACACAACGGAAGTGCATATTCGATATGGGAAGAATTAGAATCAAAGTTTCTTGGTAGTACCGAGATTATCAAGAACAAAAAGTCGCTTTTGAAGAAAGAATTTGATCTATTTCGTGGGTTAAGAACTGAAAACACCAAGCAGATTATTGAAAGATATTGCAATTTGGTGAAGAATATGAACAGATTAAATATCAATAAAGATAAAGATGAATTGATTGAAAAGTTGGCTGATGCGTTGCCACATGATGTTTGGGGCACATATCTTATGATGTTGAAAAATAAACCGGATTTTGACAAGCTAACGCTAAGCGAGTTTATTAAACAACTTGAAGCTCAAGAGATGGAACAACGAAAGATAGCGAGAATGAAGAACTATGATGGAGAACAAGACATCGGTTTGTATTACAAAGGTGGTGTTAGTGATAAGACCAACATTGCACCAAAGATTGAAACTGCTTTCAATGCAAAAAGTTCTTCTGAAAGTTCATCTCAAGGATCAAGTAGCAAAATGGGATTTACTTCATATCCATCGTTTGATCCAAATTTTTCAGGTACAAAGAGTGGCAAAGTACTTCAATGCAACATTGCTTTAAATCTTGAAAATGATCAAAACTACTCTGAAGAAGTTGCCAAAAGTCATATGTCTCTATTGGTGACTGTGTTAGAGTCTTATGGAAGTTTGGTTGCAGGAAGGATAGGAAATCCGATGTTGACAAAGGAGGATTACGATCAGTTTGATGCTGAGGAGATGGAGTTGATGGATATAAAGTGGTGTTTGGCTAGCGTGTTGAGAAGAGATGAAAAGTTTAAACAAATTACGGGAAGAGATGATTTCCGTGATGCAAATGTTTCTACTTTAGGATTTGATAAATCTAAAGTTACTTGTTTTCGTTGCAGGGAAAAAGGGCATTTTAAGCGAGAGTGCACAAACCGCGAAGCAAGTGGAGTTCAAAATCCATTCAGCAACAATGACTACTATCGAAAAGCGAGTTATCATCAAGTTGCTCAACAGCCGTATCAACAACAGCAGCGACAAACTGCTCATGCTAGGAAGGAGCTTGAGGATTCAAAGAAAGCTTATCTTGTTAATCAAGATGATGGAAGTTCATCAAAAGGATTTAGTTGGGATAAATATATTTCAGCTGATAGTAAAGCATGTTTGACAGATCAAGATGATGAAAGGCTTCCAAAGGATTTTAGTTGGAAAGATTTCAATTGGGATGATTATGATCCTAACAGAACTTCAGATCATAAAGCGTTTGTTGCTCAAATTGTTAAAGATAGTGTTGTTAAATATACTACTGATGATTATTGGGCAAGAAAAATAAGAAAGCGTTTAAACTCTGGAGCCAAGAATGATAAGAATGTTGAAGAAGAGGTTTGTGTGATAAAGAAGCAGGACAAAGAAATTCCAGTGTTTGACATTAAAAAGGAAGCTGTTGCAGAAAAAGTGTCTGAAAATTGTGAAAACTGTGAGACTATGAAGAAGCAAAACAGTGAATTGTTTCATAACATGAACAGGTTGAAAGAATCATATGATGTCTTAAACAAAGAAATGAATCAATACAACGAGTCAAGCAGTAAACAAGCTACAGCCATGAAGACACTCAATAGTGCATACATAATAAAGCAGGAAATGATCAATTATTACATTGGGATGTATGCTGAGCTTGAACAGAAATTGGAAACTCAGAGAATTGAAACTGAGAGAGTAAACAAATTATTGAAAAATTACTCATGTTCTTCTTATGTGATTGACAGGATTTACCCTATAGCAGAAGGCATGAAGGCATTTGAAGAAGTAAAATCTGAAGAGAAGAATTCTGAAACAAAAGAGGATACCGAAGTGAAGACTTCTGGTAAGAAACCAAGTGTTGGTTATAACAAGTGTCCACCCCCTCTGGAAAATGGATATTCTCCATGAAATCCAAATTCAGAAAGAGTCAAAAAGGCAACCAACTTACAATGGGAATCTGAGCATTTAGATAACTTGCCAGACAACATTGATGTCACATTCACATCATCTGACACTGATCATGAGTCCGAGATAATTAAGAAAGTTGTCGATCAGGTGTTCGATAAGGATGAAACAGAGGAGTCCAAGTCAGAGTCAAAGTTTGAGTCCGACACGTCAAATCCAACAGTCAAAAAGGCCAAATGGGTTTACAATAAAGATTTTCTGTTATCACACAATAATTTGAATGATGAAAGATTCAAAGTAGCATATACTTTGAATGATTCTGACAAATTATATTCTGATGAAGAATTTCCAATAAGTGGTGTTAAAACTGAAATGATCAAAAAGGTTTTCAAACTAACAGAAATTAATATTTATGAAATAAAAGATGTAAATCTTTCTGGAAAACCTAAACAGTACACCTCAAGAGATCAACAAAGATTAAACAAGAAAAAGGGTTACAGTTCTGGTTCAGGTTATCGAAAGAAACCAAACCATAACGGTAATTTCAAAAAGAAAGGTTTAGGATTTATTCTACCGAAAAATCATAAAAATGGAAAAAATTATAAACCAAAAACTGTATTTGTTTCAGGGACATCATCCGAAGAAGAAAAAGAGCATTTGTTCAGGAATCAATCAAACAAAGAATTCCTTGCTAAGAAGCAAGAGGAAATGAAGAAGAAAGTTGCTCAGAAGACGGAGATGAGAACCTGTTTTCAATGCAAAACAGTTGGTCATATTGCCAGGAATTGTCCAAAGGCAATCCAAACAAAACAGGGAGTTTCTGATAAACTGAAAGGAAAGATGGTTGAAAATGAACCACCAACCAAACAATTTATTGTTTTCAAAAATTCAAAGTTTGAGATTGGTGAGTGTTCAAAAAGTTTTTACAAAAGGAAAGTAAAACTTAACAACCAAAAGTGGATTGTTAAGAATTCAGATGCTAGTTCTGGCGATGAATCTGATTCCATAAAATCAGAGGAGCCACAAGTTGTTATAAAAGAAGATAAATCAGTACCGCCGTTGGATGATGCAAATTTTCCACCTTTGCGGGCTGAAAATTTAAAATCAAAAATTGGAAAAGTTGAAATTTCAAATCAATTTTTTTCTGAAAAGAAAGACTTTGATGTTGAAAAAGCCTTTAACCCCACAGTTCAAAATATTTTTGGAAAAATGTTTGACGGGAAGGTCAAGGGGGTTAAAGAATTTTATGAGAAGAAAACGAAGAAACCAGATAAAGATGGTTCATCCCGGGTTAGTAACTGGGATAGAACTTATCATGACTAAAACCCTGGATTTGCCGGAGCTCCCAAGTTGGTAATCGTGGAGCATGAATCGGCATATTTCTTGAGAAATTCTCGAAAGAGATATTTCGTTCTACAAGTGGTAGTTTTCTGAAAATTGTCATATTTTACTAGTAGTATGATTAGTAAGTGAACTTACTAGTGGTTGAAAAAAGTGGTTTTCACTGACAAGTGGTTAATCAAGGTCAATAAGTTGAACTTGATTTAACTTTCATTCAAGTAGTAATTGGAAAACAAAGTGATGAGTTTATCCCCATTCCTACAAGTGGTAAATCAACAAAACTAATTTTCCGGAAAAACCATTTTGATTAAAACAAACTTAAGTGTTTTGAAATCATTATGGGAAAATGGTTTGTTATAAGGGGGAGTTCTGATTGTTTATGCCAAGTGAATGGAAAATTGAAGAAATTCACAACAGTTGTCATTTTTACTTGTATAGTTTGTTTTCAAATTTTCCTTGAAAATAAAAAATTGAAACATATTTTTGATTTTAGGGGGAGTAGAAAATTGTAGAAATTTCAAAAATTTGAAAAATCCATAAACATGATAAAATCTCAAAATACAAAAACATTGAAAAATAAAATGAGTTTTCTTGTGAAAAAGAGGAAATGATAGTACATCAATGGATTATCACAGCATGCTAAAGAATTGGAAAGTCAAAATGTGATAAACGGTCCCACTGATGATTGTGTTCGAGATATAAACCTAAATATCAAACTTGCTTATTTCGTGGGGAACATCTCTCGGATATATAGGTAACCTATGAAATCTTGTTTGAATGGCTTTCTATTTCTGACATACTAGGTCTTTGTGCGTGGTGATATCTGGGGTATTATACCTGGACTTTTGATTTTGCGGGAGCAATAGCCTAGTCCTCGTATAATGCTTTACATTGCTTTAATCTTAAAGCCCACCCTCAACATAAAAATGATGAAACATTGAAAAATGCTAATCATGTGCTGTTGAAGAAAAGATCCCCAAACGGGACACACCTAAAGTCGAACCATCATCTCTCTGATTTTGCGGAAGCAATAGCCTGAACTCTCATGGTCTCGCATTTAACCCCTTTACAGATATCACTAGTGTACATTCACCTGTAAGACTGAATATAGGAGTCTGGATACGGGAGTATATTTTGAGGTGGGACACGCGAATAAGTTTAAGTCTTTAAGACACTAATCTCGTATCTCGAAACAGTTGAACTTTGTGTGAAAATTTAAGTGGATTAGTATACTGACAATCTAAGTGAATCGTTTAGAACTTAAAATGTTTAAAACTTAACGGTGTTGGTGATTTGTCTCATAAACTGATATGATCCTCTTACACAAACTCGCAAAAATATTGTTTGTAAATTTTTCTTTACTGCTTTCCATTAAAATCAAAAACCCAAAAAGATTGTGTTTTAGTTTAAAATTTTGAAAAATCCAAAAAGATTTTCGACAACTGATGTTGAAGAGCCGATTTTCAAAATTCCGAGTGCTAAACATGATGAACAGGTTTGGGAGAGTGTGTTTGAGAAAAAGATATGTTTACAAGTGGTCATCTGAGTATATAAATGATTAAATCATTTTGGATGATATTTACATGAGATTGTTTAAGTTTGAAAGTGGTCAGCAGAGTTTAAATTTGTTAAAATTTAAAATATGTGAAACTTATGTTTTAGGTAGAGATTGTGCAGGCAGTAGCAGCAAAGTTTCGACTCATGAAAGTGCTATTCCAGGCGGCGATCCCAGTTTATCGAAAGGGGGAGTCTGAAGTTATATAGAGCCAGTTTCTGATCATGGAACTGTGTCGACGCAAGCTGCTGATGTTGATGAACTTAAGGAATCAATAGATCTGATCAAGAGAAGATAGAGACAGATTGAGATTCTGGAAGATGGAAGAGAGAGAAAGAGATTGATTGAGGATACTTACAATGGAGAATCTTTGAAGAGAGTGTGAAGACTGATAAAGACTGAAGAAGTGACATACCGAAGACTCGACACTGAAGACTTCGTCAATATCCAAGGGGGAGTCTGTTGGTGCATATGTCTGTCGACTTCGTCTTGTATCGAGTCTTGTATTAGTCTAGATAGATCAGGGCACGATATTCGAGAAAACTAAGAAATCATGTAAGATGCACCATTTCCCACGAAATGAAAAGGCCCATTTCGCACGAAATGAGGATTCCATTTCGTACGAAATGGAGTGGCCATTCCGTTTAAGCCATTCCATGCGAAATGAAGGTGTCTATAAATACTAGGTCGTGCCAAATCATTTGTAGGGTTCTGATTCCGGTAGCGAAGCTCTACCGAAGTTTCTATAGCATTGTAAATGATCTGATATCAATACAAAGACATAAATTGTTTTCTGTGCAAACCAGCTGAAATAACTCCGATATATTTGTTTCCGCCACTCATATTGGTTAGAACGCTTCTGAACGACTCGTTTTGGTCGTGCAAACGATCCTACAGGCGAGTACACAAGTTTGTAAATATATAGCATAAGTATAAAAAGAATTACTCGAATCAACATGGCAAATTGTATACAAGGTTATCTAGCATGCAATACTAAGTCTCAAACCCGAGTGTACACAAGAATTATGTGCATCACTCGCCATAAAAGTGACGAGACCATTATGTATAATAAGAAGCTTAACAATACCCCGACGGGCGGTGTGCTACTCCTATAGCGCTATATATGTTAAGTTGGGCTAGCTAAGTTAATGACAAGAGGCATGTATGTATCTAGCATGAACCTAAGTATAACAAGTAGCATGTATAACGGATTGAGAATATAAAGTATGTTTGTGTGTGTATGTGTATTTTGTTAGGTTAACATGTTACAAACCAAATTGTGTAAAAAGGAAATGGGTCAAGTGTACTCACGGTTTTGCAAGCTTCCACTTGGTAATTCCGTGAAGAGTTGATTGTTTGAGGATGGAACACCGAGTTCTCCTACAAGAGGAAACCTAGGTGTGTGAGTATTCGGATGATAATGGACGATTCGGATTCGGAATTTAAAGTACACAAAAGTATGTATATGAGAAAGTAATCATCTAGACTTAAACACTCGTTTTTGAAACTGTGAGTCCGGTATGGGTTGATGGGATTTCGTGGGTTAAGATACCCATTAGAATCGTAACGAGAGTTTTAAGTACTTAGATAATATAACTTATTACCATGACAAATAATCAGTTGATTATTATCAAGGGTTCAGTTATGTATAGATTAAATATATTTTATACAGTATGTAGTATGTCCAACATGTTTATCATGGAATTTCATAGAAGTCATGCTGGAGGTAGGAGGATAACCGTCCTTTAACCTTTTTCGTAAGATTCACCAATGCACAAGTTGTCACAAGGACAACTCGGATGGTCATGAATGAAATGGAAAGGAAACGTACATACTTCTCAAGGGGAAATCATCAAGTGAGGCGGTGGATTGAAAGTAGGATAGCCAAGGCTTCCAAGTAATCACACTCATACCAATGCACAAGTCTTGTTACAAGAAAAAGCTTGTATGGTTCCACACTTGTGGGTTCAAAACCCTTACAAAACAGAAAGTTTGGAGGCAATTAACACCTCCGAATTTGTGTGAAAAAACCTTGGTTAGGCTCACTAATCATGGACTTGATTAATGGCATAAGAACACAATTTTGCTTGAGGAAAACACAAGTTTAAAGAAAGTTTATAAAGTTTTCTTCCAAAACAGAAAGTCAAAATGGTGACGTTCCACCTTGGTTTTCCATGGAAACCTGTGGAAACCCTCCTAGAGGTGTTCCAAGCTTTGTAGAGGAAGAAGTAGTGAAGAAAATGGAAGAAAAGTAAGTATGAACTTACTTATGTAACTTGTATGAATGTGCCTTGAATCTGATTATAATCTAAGAATTTGTTGCTAATTAAGAGTGTTTTTAGAGAGGATTGAAGTGTTTGTAAAGTGGAAAATAGGTGGGGAAGAGGTGGGTTTTATAGTTGAGGTTTAGGGTTAGTTAGGTGAGTAATTATGTAAGAAAACACAATTAGAAAACACACAATTGCCCAATCCATGACCAGCTAACAACATTCTGCGGATTGGGTTCTCTGGCGGGGCATGACAGAGAGGGTGTGGGACGGTCGCGGGGCGCGAGCTCTCTTATCTGGGGAATTTGTTTGATTTTTGTCATATTTAGCCCCTATACTTTACATATGTTATGTTTTAAGGTGTTAAGTGTGATGTAATGTGATTTTAAGTATCTAAACATGTCATTAAGCATAATATAAGTATAAGAATCATGAATTTTCAATGATGTAAAAACATGCGTGAAAAGCGTATAAGTGATGTATGTACATATTTTCACATTCATCACACGTTTACAAGAATTACGAATAAGGTATCACATGTATAATGAATTTAAACGTATAAGCATGCGCGAATAAGTAAAGTATGATTTGTATGAAATAACGAATTTTTTTATGATCCAAGTCTTAGATTTTACAATGATACAACGAAATAAGATTACAAGGAATACAAGTTTCCAAAAATAGAAATACAAGACAAGCTTTCTAATTAAGGAAAGTTATGAAAAAGCGGAGCGTTACAGTCACCCCTCCTTTAGGAAATTTCGTCCCAAAATTTAGGAAGATGCAACGAACAGATGCAGATACTTAGCCTTCATATCACTTCCGAGTTCCCAAGTAAACTCAGCGCTACCTTTTCCTTCCCATCGAACCTTGACGATAGGAATTCGACTGCACCACAATTGCTTGACTCCTCGGTCCATGATCTCGACAGGTTTCTCCCCGAAGTGCAAAGTCTCGATGAATTGAAGATCTTCGAGTGGAACTTGAAGTCCTTCTTCAGCTAGACATTTCTTCAAGTTTGAGACGTGAAACGTAGGATGAACATTGTTGAGCACTTGAGGTAGATCCAGTCGATACGCAACCTTTCCAATCCTTTCGAGAATCTTGAAAGGACCTACGTAGCGAGGTGCGAGTTTCCCTTTCTTACCAAAATGAACCACGCCCTTCCAAGGGGATACCTTGAGAAGTACAAAGTCACCTACTTTGAATTCCAAAGGTTTGCGACGCTTATCAGCATAACTCTTTTGTCGGCTTCTGGCTTTCAGCAAGTTGTCTCGAACCTGTAAAATCTTGTCCATGGTCTCTTGTATAAGCTTGAGACCGGTGATTTGATCTTCTTCGATCTCGTGCCAACAAATAGGCGAACGACACTTACGACCATACAATGCCTCGAAAGGTGCCATTTGAATACTCGCGTGATAACTGTTGTTGTACAAGAATATGATCAAAGGCAAGTGCATATCCCAGTTGCCACCAAAATCGATTTCGCATGAATGAAGCATATCCTCTAGAGTTTGGATAGTACGCTTGGTTTGTCCATCAGACTGAGGATGAAAAGCGGTGCTAAGGTTGAGAAGAGTACCCATAGAGGATTGAAAAGTTTGCCAAAGAAGAGATGTAAAGCAACCATCGCGATGAGAAATGGTGTCAATAGGAATACCATGACGACAAATGATTTCATCCGTGTAGATACAAGCCAATCTCTCAACTTTGTAATCTTCACGAATTGGGAGAAAGTGAACAGATTTGGTCAATCGGTCAATGATCACCCAAATACTGTCATGACCAGACGAAGTATGAGGAAGTTTGGTAATAAAGTCCATTGCAATGTTCTCCCATTTCCAGATAGGAATTTCTGGTTGTTCAAGCAAGCCAGAGGGACGTTGGTGTTCAGCTTTAACCTTTGAACAAGTGAGACATTTCGAAACGAAGGTGGTGATATGTTTCTTTATTCCAGGCCACCAATAGGACGTACGCATATCGTGGTACATGTTATCAGCACCAGGATGAATAGAAAACCTCGATTTGTGTGCCTCCTTCATCAAAAAGTCCCGAAGGTTATCATGATGTGGAATCTAGATGCGATTGAGATGATATAGAATACCATCGGATGTAGACACAAGACTCTCTTCTGCACCACATTGCATCTCGCTGTAGAGGTTACCCTCGTTAATAGATGCATATTGAGCTTCGCAAATGCGGTTTTGAAGATCGTTAACGAGTTGGAAACAACGAATACCCTTGACATGAGTTTTACGACTAAGAGCATCGGCCACTACATTCGCCTTACCTGGATGGTAGCGAATTTCACAGTCGTAGTCGTTTAACAACTCTAACCAACGATGTTAACGCATGTTTAGTTCCTTTTGGTTGAAGATGTGCTGAAGGCTCTTATGGTTGGTGAAGACCACACACTTAGTACCATAAAGGTAGTATCGCCATATCTTCAAGGCAAAAACAACTGCACCAAGTTCAAGGTCGTGCGTAGTGTAGTTCTTCTCATGTATTTTGAGTTTCCTTGATGCGTAAGCGATAACCTTGTCTCATTGCATAAGGACACAACCAAGGCCAGGGTTTGAGGCATCGCAATACACGACAAAGTCGTCGTTACCATCGGGAAGAGCTAGGATAGGAGCATTACAAAGCATGTCCTTAAGTGTTTGGAAAGACTCATCTTGTTCAGGACCCCAAACAAAAGGTTTCTCCTTTTGAGTTAAGGAGGTAAGAGGAACGACGATTTTCGAGAAGTGTGAAATGAAACGATGATAGTAACCAACTAGACCAAGAAATGAACGAATTTCAGACGGAGACTTAGGTGCAATCCAGTTCTTCACAGCATCGATTTTTGCAGGGTCAATGTGAATACCAAGTTCGTTGACGGTATGACCAAGGAATTGAACCTCCTTTAACCAAAATTCACATTTAGAGAACTTGGTGTAAAGGCGTTCAGCGCGTAAAAGCTGAAGGATAAGACACAAGTGTCACTCGTGCTCTTATTGAGTCTTGGAGTAGATGAGAATATCGTTGATGAAGACGATCACGAAACAGTCTAAGTACGCTTTGCACACGTGGTTCATTAAATCCATGAAAATTACAGGTGCGTTGGTCAAACCAAAGGGCATGACCACGAACTCATAATGACCATAATGCGTACGAAAGGCGGTTTTGGGTATATCTACTCCGAGGACTCGAAGTTGATGATAACCAGAATGGAGATCAATATTAGAAAAGCAAGTTACACCTTGCAATTGATCGAAGAGATTGTCAATAATAGGAAGAGGATATTGGTTTTTGACAGTAAGCTTGTTGAGTTCACGATAGTCAATACACATTATGAATGATCCATCCTTCTTCTTGACGAATAAAACGGGAGCGCCACAAGGAGAAGTACTAAGGCATATAAAGCCTTTATCAAGAAGCTCTTGAAGTTGGCTCGAAAGCTCTTGCATCTCTGAGGGTGTTAAACGATAAGGAGACTTAGCGACAGGTGTAGCGCCAGGCACTAAATCGATGCGAAATTCAACAGAACGAGCAGGAGGCGGACCAGGAAGATCATCGGGAAAATCATAAACAACAGGTTCGTCACTTATGCTTTGGCCTTTGTCCTTCTTTTCCATAATGTGCGCGAGAAAGGCGAAGGTACCCTTGCGGAAGTACTTGTTCGCTTGAGTACACGACAGAAGCTTGAGACCTAGAGAAGGTTTCTCACCATAGACGTGTAGAGAATCACCATTGGGAAGAGGAAGACGAATGAACTTGTTGAAATAAACAACTTCAACATGAACTCGCCTAAGCCAGTCCATACCTACTATGATGTCGAAACTACCCATTTGCATAGGTATGAGGTCAATCGGAAACGTATGATCGTTGAGATTCAAAGAATACTTATAAAGAACGGAATCGACAGTGACGGATTTACCATTTGCGACTTCAATAGCGAACGATCTTGGCAACTTAGAGCGTTTACACTTAAACACAGGTTTGAATTCAATAGATATAAAACTCTTATCTGCGTTAGTATCTGTCACACCCTGTCTTTTGCGGAAGCGTATGATGTGTGACTGGTTTCATATCATTGCATTCAATCGTAATAAACAACTACATGATCAAAACGATGTTCATCCATTCATAAAATTTGAGTATTACAAACACTGGTTAATCAAGTTTTTAAAACACAACCTTCATCTAGGTTACAAACCAACAAAAGTGGATGACATCTAAACTTGAAGTCTACTTCTAGTTACGACACCTGCACCCAAGATCCATCCTGTTACCTGAAATACATGTAATTTTGGAAAACATCAACAAAAAGTTGAGCGAGTTCATGCATCTTGTTTGTGTACTGTAATTCTTGTAAATCTTTGGGAGACTCCTTTGTAAACAGGTATGAAAAACGTGTATGAACGTACTAAATGAATGTTTGTACAAGGACATTAAGGCATGTGAGGACATGGGGAGTACTTGTTATGACTCCTTGAGGACATGGGAAGCACTCGTAATGGCTTATACTCTTGTCCATTTTCCTCGACTGTGTCGATTAACCTCGACTGTGTCAATTTCCCTTGACTGTGTCGATTACCCTCGACTGTGTCGATTTCCCTCGACTGCGTCGATTAACCTCGACTGGGACTCCGAAGCACTACTAGGTACTAGTTGTGACCATGAGTGGGGTTCGGCCGTACCCGTTAGATCTAACCCTTGTCCCTAATTAAGTATTAAGGGCATTTTTAGTAGTCGATTTACGACTGGGACACAAAAGTCCTACTTGGTACTAGTTTTCACCAAGAATTTATGGCATTTCAATATTAAGTCTATGCTCACATGATCTAGTATTTCATAGGCATTTCATACCGTTTAAGCATTTGTAACATGTATTTCACCCCCGAGAGTTATAAAACCAAAAACAGTTAAAGAAAATGGGGAGCATGAACTCACTGTTTTGCGTCTTCAGTACTCGTAACTCAAATCTCGTCAGCAAATACGACTACCTACAATGTGCTAGGGTCTATTAGACGAGCGGGCCATGCCTTGCCTTAGTATTCATGTTTTGAGTTACGTTTCCTTTATGTCTTTACATCATCCAGAGTTATAATACTTTTCAAGTATTTGTTTTCGTGTTTCCTTCCCAAGGATGGGAGTATTTCATACATGTATTCTCGTATTCTTGTATTTGTAGTTTCCAAAATAATATATTTTCACTTAGAAAATATATGTAGACTTGTTTTGTCCAAAAATAATGTATCGTCAAGAAAATATATATTTTTCTGAATTTTCTAAGAAAATATATTTTCAATTCCAAAAATAATATATTTTCTCTTGGTCGAAAATACAATATTACTCTTGTAGTATTTTCAAAAATCGTATTTTCATTTCTTGTATCCAAAACAATATTTGCCAAAAATATATTTATAAGTTACGTTCTTGCGCTCGATTTCGCATTATCAAGCGTGTAACTTATATATTTGTTCCTTGTGATTTTTGGTATTATTTTGGATTGTAGATTCTTGGGATTTTGTTAAGTTATATTATTTTAAATCATAAAATAATACAACAAATACACAAAGTATACACATAAGCACACACAATGTGTCTTAATATAAAATATATATTCTAGATATATATTTATCCATTTTTGTTTACGAAAACCAACCTCCAATACTTTGTATTTTGTAACAAAACCTATGGCAAAGCTTATATGGAAATACCAAAGTTTAGGGCATACATGTAAACACTTGTTTAGAAAGTATTTTCTAAGTGTTTATATTTTTAGAAAATTTCACCATAGTTTCCTTTGAAAACGGAGGTGTCCATGCTATTTAGCATATCATTTTCTTTTCCAAAAATCATTCAAACAACCAACAATCACACTCTAAACAATATTTCACTTATCAAGTGTATAAACTATATACTTTACTTAAATACATGAACTTGATATTTCACGAAAACACGTAGTAACTTGGTGGAGTATTTAGTAGCCCCAATTACCCTCCAAAATATATTTACTTCCTTTAAAAACTCATTCTTGGAATTTTTGGATGTTTACAACTTGTGAACACATTTTACAAAGATATTTATTTACAACACCTTCTTGTTTTACTAGCAACCCTACACTTATTTTGTCACTCAAAATAGTGTAAGTTTAATGAAAATCATGATATTCCAAAAATCATATTTTTAAGCTTGGTTTTCTTGGAAAATCATTCACAAGTCTTAGATTCACAAGTTTACTAGCTTACTTTGTTTGTCATTTTACAAGAAATCATTTCATGTTCAAGTTCATGTTTTTACTAGAAGATGATTATCTTATGCAAACACATAATCATATTCTAACTTGCTAAATAATATGTTTAATCACACTTTAGCAAGTTCCATATGATGATCAACATCATATTGCCAAGAAATCAACAAGTAATCATCAACATACTCAAAACAACATTCTTCTAACAATATTTCATCATGTTCCATCTTTATGTAAAGCTTTATGTTCAAGATTAGTGTGTATATTCATTAGTGTTCTTGTGTAAACCATTCAACAACAACTTTTAACCACTAAAATATGAAGTAAACAAGAGTGTTCAAGAAGCTTACAACTAGCTTAAAGCTAGGGAAGAACACAAGTGAAAATGTGGTGGATAAAAGCACTCAAGAGAGGTCCTTCAAGTTCTGTGAGCACCGAGGCTCCTAAATCACCTTGTATCACCTTGAGATACACTTGGATTGCTTGAATGATGGCCGAAAATGGAGGTGGTGGGGTGATGGGGTGTGGCCGTGAGGTGGGGTGGTGATGGAGGTTCTTTGTGTTTGTTGAGAAGTTTTGGAGAAGATGGCTACTTATATTTCATATTTCCTTTGTCCAATGGTCCGTATGTCTCCTATAGTACACTACACATCTTATGCAAGATTTTGGGAAGATTTAACGGGATTTAGTAGATATTACAAGATCTTGGAGGATCATGGTGGGGTCACTTATGACCGTCCACTCTTATATGGGGGGGGGGTTATGTGTAATTTTGATGGTAATGCAAGTAATTAGTGGAAATTTAAGTGTAAAGTCTAGTATTTAGTGTGTAACTTGCATTATGTAATATGTTAGAGTGCTCGGGAACCATAACTAGCTTAGAAAAAGCAAAACAATGCTTCTATCAATATTTTAGTGTTCCAGGTAATGTCCGGTTGTTCGGTTAGATACCGATCCATTAAAGTGCTAAATTATTCCGTATATTGTCTTTTATGTAACTTTTAGTGACACTTTTAATTCCCGACACTTAGGAAAGTATTCAGGACCATTTTGTCATGTTTTTGCAAGTGACTAGCTTGTTAAAATGCTGAATTTTGTTGATTAGTGCAGAATTTTGCACTTTATGTGAGTTTTAGGCACTTTCCGGCACTTTGTCTTTCATCTAGAAAGGCAGTTTTGTGGTCCTTACTTTCCTACGCACTATGCTAGTGTAATACGTCATCTCTGGCTCATACTGGGTCTCAAAATACTGTCTGTCTATGTACTGAACTTCGTCAGCATTTTTGTTTGTCTGATAACGGTTCCAATTCTGTTCTGTGTATCACTTGAACTATCTTGTGTTGATTGTCGCAACGAATAAAGTCTTGTATCATGAAATGCCACTGTATGTATATAACAGTAATCAAAAATTCATTTGTCTTGTAAACTAGATCATGCACAATTATTTAAGCACAAATTACTATTCATTTAGTGTACGGAATGTACGGAAAAGTGACGGTTGTCACAGTATCAAATAGACAAGAATCAAAGACATGGTTGATGAGGAATGTGCCAGTTATAACATCGTTGGCATTTTTTGCCTGAGCATCAGTGATGACAAATGCTCGGCCTCGAGCTTGCTGAGGCTGTTGTTGCTGTTGTCCCTATTGTTGCTGTTGTGGTGGTGGTTGGTTGCACTGAGGGCAAACATTGGCGAGATGGTTAAGATCGCCACACTTGAAACATGCTCGCATAGTGGCAACTTGGGGTTGAGCTTGGTTTAGGGCAGGGTTGCAACGATACTTGGTCTTGGGTGGGCTTTAGGCCACTACGACATCGATCGTCGAAATGCCCAAACCTGTTACAGGTTGCGCATTTGTGACACGGGGTGTTAGTGGGATGATGGTAAGAGAAATGGTTACACTTGGGGTACGACCCAGTGTAGTTTCTCTTTTGTGGCTTAGGGTTTGAGGTAGCCGGAATTGACTGTAAAGGTATCGGGTTTTGCGGAGTAACAACCGCACAGTTTTGATTAGAAGCCTTCCGCTTCTTGTTCTTGTTTTTTTGGTTGGTTGGGAGGGTGATGTAACATCTGTGCTTGTAATCATTGTGAACAGTTCAATTATCAATAAAACAATGTTATTTGATCCCAATGTTTGTTTGGTTGTGTTTTACATTTTTCATGTTTTGACTTTTATTCAATTTCAAACTCTATATCGCTTTCTGGAGAGTTATACGCAAACTGATGCGTAAACGTAATCGGTTTAATGCGACAAATACTCTGGAACATCAACATATACTTAACATACCTTAAATAACCCTTACATAACTTAGAAATAAGTTTTGAAGGCTTTGGTATGGCAAAAACAAGTTAATTCGCTTATAGGGACTAAACTTGACAAACTGCAAAAGTATGCCAATTTGAACTGTAACGAATATTCCGGAACATGACCATAAGTTAAACATACCATAAATATCCTCTACATAGCTTATAAATAGGCTTTGAGGGGTTCGGTGTGCTAAAATAAACTTTTGGGTCATTCAGGGACTAAAAGTGTCAAAAAGTGCACAAGTTTGCACTTTTGCGCATAACTCACGTTCTGAATACATCCGGACATCCAAAAATTTATGTAAGCACTAAAATATTTTATTTTAGTGTTTGGCATAAGAAAAATCCATTCGTTGCATCATTTGGATCGTTTTTCGCGCTTATGCGCATTCCGTCGTAATTAAGCGAACATCGCGATCGTACGACCAAACGAACCGACATCCGACATATTTTTGAGCATGTTTCATGTCCACAATGTTTAGGCATCATTTTAGGGCCTTAAAGTTGGCTTGACGGGCCTTAGAAGTGTCGGAAATGACTTAAACACGTGACAGGGACTGAAACTGTCATTTGGCAAACATGTTTCTGATCTGTGCAGGCCAGGCGGCCCGCGTAAAACCAAGGCCATCCTTTACACGGCCTGCGTCAGTGTCCCAGATCAGATAAGATCAATTAGTCAGCAGATTTCAGCTGATTAACTCTCATCCACACACTCACACTTGCCCTTTCAGCTCATTAGGGGCCATTTTTAGTCACCACAACATTCCAACAAGTGTACGCACGAGATTCGATCACGTTATTCAAGAAACGATCTTAATGGTTCGGGAAATACTATAAATACCCCACCCCCATTTGCTTCAAACTCACAAGAATCTGATCTAATGTGCTCTAAGTTGAAACCTTTGTTTCATACCTGAGCTATTTTGATCTAGATTAGCATTCGGGGACCCTTTGTAAGTGTTCCTTCGTTCTTTTATTGCTTTTCGAGTCCGAAAGTCAAACTTTGTTTGACTTTCTGCATTGACCAGTTTATGGTCAATGCGAAGTTCGTTTGAACTTCGCAACGTGATTGTAATCACGATGGTTATAGTCCTTTGTGACTATGCCTACTGATTACCACGTTGTCTAGGGTCGTAAGGGTAAGCGATCTAAATAATCGCTTATACTTTCGAACCCGACCCATTTGGTCGATCATTAGGATCCAACCAAACACATTAGGTGACCATAGCATATAGGGAATAACCTTCCGAGGTTATACCTTATGGTCGCTTCGTTTAAGTAGTTGTATGATAGGTAGTTTATATGCCTTAGATAAATTACCAAAATACCCCTTTGATGCCAAAATTCATTTTAAACATATGTAACATAACTTTTGACATCTAAACTGATTTGACAACAATATTAGACATGTTAAGGCATATGTTACTTGTCATAGGACTAGTTAGGCGATCCGAACGCGTTTCACGCGAACGACGCGTTAAAGTAGCATAAGCTACCTAAACGGGTCGTAATGGGTCGTAAGCACTTAGGCTAAGTTTCATTTAGTATGTAGGCCTTGTTAAACCATACTACATGAGTTCTAATACTCATTTGGTTTATGAGCCCTCATTCTATCCGATCTTCCGATATAGGTCCGGTTTATTAACATAGTTACCTATATTAGGTGCCGTTTGATTTCGTGATCTCTAGCATTGCTTGGTGGTTATCTTAGGACTTCTGAGCAATCTCAAGTGAGTACAAAGACCCATCTTTTACTGTTTTCCAAAAATTTTGGGGTGAAACACATGTGCCTACTTGTTACTTTCATGCTTTCCTGTTTTCACATCATATACCTGCTATGTTTGTTAGTACATTATAGTACATGATTTCATTACATTTCATGCTATGTATGCCCATTGTGTGCATGCTTAGTACATTGTTTACTTTACATTTCTGCTATGTATGTTAACTAATAGCATGCTAGCACATTGATTTACAAGACTTTTCTACTCTGTATGTTAACTTAGCATACTTAGTACATTGTTTTCATATGACATGTATACAACTGCTATAACATTTGGTTTGCACAAACGAGACTTTTATACGTTCATTAACATCAGCTACGCCGCTCGGTAGTAAGTACTGGTACCATAGGACTTGACAAATCCCATTCCTGACATCTCGGGTTTGTTTGGATGTAAGGAATGACTGAATCCGAAAACATTTCTTTTGATAACCTTGACTGAAAGGGTTATCCGACTGTCTCAAGGCTTGAATGTATGCGTTAACTTACCACATAAATGTTTGTATCAATGTAACATGTATTACTTATCAAAACATGACTTTTTGATATATTCAAAATACTTTGTTTTGTACATTTCTACATTTGGATTATGTGACAATACTTTACTTACAATACATAACATTTGTTACACATTACCTGACTACTTTTGGACTTCTTAACATTTGACATGGTTTATACAAGGACTTGTGACAATTGGTTTAAACATGGACTTTATACATTGGTGGTTTGTTTAAGTGACTTAAGTAACGAGATGTGAGTAATGTGATACAAGCATGGTGGATACGCCGCTGGTACTTCCTATATATAAGTGTTTGCATTATATTACATATCATAGCGTTATTTAAATCATTCAATTTGGACTTATACATTTTACACAAGTAACACGATTTTCACAAGACTTTGGTTTACAAACAATTTATTTCATACAACTCATTTTACTTGGTTATACATTTAACCACGCATTATTCTTTTCTTTATACATATCATTCGATCTTATCGCTTTTTAAACGATTTACAAAACAAAACAATTTACAAGGTTCATGACTGACTTTTGATAAACAACTTTTTCTAAACTTATAAGTCATGAATCCTATTTTCACAAACCTATGTATCTCACTGGCATTTTTATGCTGACGTACCTATTTTCACATGTGTTTTCAGGAGCTTTTGCATAGGATGATGATCGTGACACTAGGGCGGACCTGTGCCTTAGAAACATAAAATGAAGATAGACTTAGTTTAAATATGTTATAAACTCTTGATTTCCTGTTTAAAACAATGTAACTCTTATGTTGATAAATAAAATACAACTTTATATGCCATGGTTATGAAACAATTAATTCTGTTACAGCACTCCCCGACGTTTTCCGCGACGTTTTGTATGTTATACGTGGTCGGGGTGTGACAGAAGAGTTGGTATCAGAGCCAATGTTTATAGGGAAATAGGTTATTAGTAATGCTTTGACCTAGACTATAACCTTTCTTGGACCCCAACACAAGTTATATTGTGTTTAGATTTTAAAACATGCACATCACCTATCCTTAGGTGATTATCAAAACAAAAACCAAATTTTTCCGAAACGATTTTTGAAAAACAATCTTCTGTTTTTGGATGATTTATTACAAGGTTTTGAACCCTCTTTTGTAAGGTTTTGAACCCTTCCAGTTTAACTAAAATTTTTGGCTTATTGCCTTTCTGAATTTTCAAAATCTCGTCAAGGTTTTGGGTTTTAAATAATGTGAACACGTGCAAACTGGAAGAGTGAATGCCTGTATTCTGGGTTTTCTGTCTAGGCAAGCACTTCGTATATATCTCATCAGACGCGAGACCAGTTGTGCTTACCTGGGAATTCTTGGGATGAGTGTTCACTTATAGGCGAGCATGTCATCGCGATACATTATTTTTGATCCACTTACTTTGATTACACTGTGTGTCGTTTGTTTGCTTGGTAATGCGGACAAATGACCACCATCTTTTCTTTTGTTAATTTTGTTTCATCTCATTCTCTTCATCCAATCATCTCACTCGTTTCCTTTCATGTTTTCCTCTTTTAGAATGCCTCCTCGATGCGAAAACCAGATACCGACTGCCGAACTGGCAGAAATCATTACGCAGCAGATGGCTGCTCAATTCCCAAATCTCTTTGCTCAATGGCACCAAGCCAACAACAATAACAATGCTCCATGCAAATACAAGGATTTTAACTCGGCTAAACCACTCAAGTTCAGTGGTTCTGAAGGAGCGACTGGGCTTCTTCAATGGTTCGAGAGCATTGAGAATACTTTTCGCCACGTGCAGTGTCCTGACAATCGCAAGGTCGAGTTTTCTTCGAGTGTGTTTCAGAAGAGGGCTCTCACATGGTGGAATGGGGTTATGAGAGACCGTGGTGCAGAAGTTGCTCTAGCACAAACTTGGGCTGAACTTAGGGCCCTTATGATGAGGGAATTCTGTCCTCATCATGAGCAACAAGCTTTGGAGAAAGAGTTTGATGACTTGAAACAAGACAGTGGCGAGCACAGGGCATATACTGATAGGTTTGAGGAGTTGAGTCTGCTTTGCCCGACTATGGTTACCCCACTCGACAAGGCTATCGAAAGGTACATCGACGGCCTACCTGACTCAGTACAAGACATCATTACTGGTAGTAACCCTGCCACACTCCGTTAGGCGATCAAGTTAGCAGTGACATTGACTGAGTCGCAGGTTCGAAAGGGGAAGCTGCACAAAAAGGGTGACAAGGGTAAGAAGCAGGCGTCTGATAAGGAAGATAGCAAGAAAGGTCAAAACAAGAAGGGAAAGAATTCTGGAGGGTCTAGGAAGCGGAAGGCTTCCCAAAACTATGCCATTACTGCACAGGCCCAAGCTGCACCAAATCAGCCTGCGCAACCACTAGCCAAGAAGCCTTATCTTGGCAATGCACCTTTGTGCAACAGGTCTAACGGCCATCATCCACCACACCTCCAGTGTCGTCAGTGCACCAACTGCGGAAGATCTGGTCATCTTGCTGCTACTTGTCGCATTCCTGTTAACCAGAACCAGGCAGTTCAGAACCAAGCCCAACAAGTTGCTCAGCCTCTTGCTCAGCAACAAGGCCAAGCTGCACGACCCCATTTTCCTCCTGGTTCGTGCTACAATTGTGGGGATCTGACCCACTACAGGAACCGGTGCCCAAGGCTAGCCAACCAAAATCAGAATCAGAATCAAAATCAGGCTCCAGCTCGAGGTCGAGTCTTCAACATGAATGCTCAAGAGGCACAAGCAGACAATGAAGTGGTGAATGGTACGTTCTTTATTAATAATCAGCCTGCATTTGTTCTCTTTGATTCGGGTGCCGATAAGAGTTTTGTGTCATTGTCTTTTGAGCCAATACTTCGCGTGTCTAGAACGAAACTAGGTAAACCTTTGACAGTAGAAGTTGCTAGTGGTGAACCCATTATTCTTGATTCTGTTCTTCGCAACTGCCAGTTGAACCTTAACGACCATCTTTTTCCTATTGACCTCACGCCTATGCAACTTGGAAGCTTTGATGTTATTGTGGGTATGGATTGGTTATCCAAGCATCGCGCAGAGGTAGTTTGTTTTGAGAAGATTGTTCGTGTGCCGCTTTCGACAGGCGAGATCCTACAGGTTCAAGGTGAGAAACCGTCTGGTGGCCTCAAACTCATGTCTTGTTTTAAAGCTCGGAAATATCTGCGAAAGAACTATGTGGCTTTCTTAGCACATGTTACAACAGATAAAGGCAAGGGTAAGTCTATTTCAGATATTCCTGTCGTTCGGGATTATTCTGAAGTATTCCCTGAAGAATTACCTGGTCTACCTCCAGCACGCCAAGTCGAGTTTCGCATTGATCTCGTACCTGGTGCAAATCCCATTGCCAGAGCTCCATATCATCTTGCACCATCTGAGATGCAAGAGTGTTCTAAGCAGCTTCAGGAGCTCTCCGACAAAGGTTTTATACGTCCTAGCTTTTCACCTTGGGGTGCTCCTGTTCTTTTTGTCAAGAAGAAGGATGGATCCTTTAGGATGTGTATCGATTATCGTGAGCTTAACAAGCTTACCATCAAGAATCGATATCCCCTACCATGAATAGACGATATCTTTGATCAGTTACAGGGAGCTTCTTATTTTTTGAAGATTGATCTACGTTCCGGGTATCATCAACTTCGTGTGCATGAAGAAGATATTCCCAAGACAGCTTTCCGCACTCGGTATGGGCACTATGAGTTCACAGTCATGCCATTCGGTTTGACTAATGCTCCTGCTGTTTTCATGGACTTAATTAATAGGGTCTGCAAACCTTATTTGGATTAGTTCGTCATTGTTTTTATTGACGACATCTTGATTTACTCTAAGACGCGAGCTGATCACGAGCAACATCTTCGTCTTACTTTGGAGCTCCTAAAGAAAGAGCAACTTTTCGCCAAATTCTCCAAGTGTGAATTTTGGCTTAAAGAAGTTCAATTCTTAGGACATATTATCAACGAACAAGGTATTCATGTGGATCCCTCCAAGATCAGTGCGATTAAGGATTGGGACACGCCTACTACTCCTACTGAAGTTCGTTCTTTCCTTGGTCTAGCGGGTTATTATCGCCGCTTCATAGAAAACTTCTCGAAGATTGCAGTTCCTCTAACTGCTCTAACTCAGAAGAACAAACCCTTTGATTGGGGATTCAAACAAGAGGAAGCTTTTCAAAACTTGAAGCAGAAGCTTTGCGACGCGCCTGTTCTGACTTTGCCTAAGGGCAATGATGATTTCGTCGTTTATTGTGATGCATCTAAATTGGGTCTTGGTTGTGTTCTGATGCAAAGGAACAAAGTCATAGCATATGCATCGAGGCAGTTGAAGATACATGAGAGAAACTACACCACTCATGATCTTGAGTTAGGTGCAGTTGTTTTCTCTCTCAAGATCTGGAGACACTATTTGTACGGTACAAAATGTGTGGTTTTCACTGACCACAGAAGTCTTCAACATATCTTCAATCAGAAAGAACTCAACATGAGGCAATGACGTTGGGTTGAGCATCTAAACGACTATGACTGCGAAATTCGCTACCATCCTGGTAAGGCGAATGTCGTAGCTGATGCATTGAGTCGTAAGGAACATACTAAGCTTCATTGTGTACGTGTTCAATCTGTTATTCAAGCTCGATCCGATATCCAAGCACGCATTTCTCAGGCTCAACAATCTTGTGTTTCACAAGGTTTGATGGATAGGGAATTTCCCTATCACATAACACCTGATCTGGAACTGAAGGACAATGGATCGTATTACTTCGTGGACCGTTTGTGGGTCCCAAGCCAAGATAACCTTCGCACCTTGCTTATGGATGAAGCCCATAAGTCGCGTTATTCTGTTCATCCTGGCTCGGATAAAATGTATAAGGATCTTCGTATTCACTATTAGTGGCCTGGTATGAAGAAAGACATTGCCTTATACGTATCAAAATGCCTTACTTGTCTTAAGGTTAAGGCTGAACATCAACGTCCTTCGGGTTTATTGGTGCAACCAGAGATCCCAGGTTGGAAATGGGAAAACATTACTATGGATCTTGTTACCAAACTTCCACGCACAAAGAAAGGTCATGATGCCATCTGGGTAGTTGTTGATCGTCTTACTAAGTCAGCACATTTCTTGCCAATCCGTGAGGATTTTCCTGCTGACAAACTTGCTAAAATCTATGTGGATGAAATTGTAGCTCGACATGGTGTTCCTTTGAACATCATTTCTGACAGAGATGCTCGTTTCACTTCTCATTTTTGGAGAACCATGCAATCTGCTATGGGGACCCAACTTAACCTGAGCACGGCTTATCATCCGCAAACGGATGGTCAATCTGAAAGAACAATCCAGACTCTGGAGGATATGCTTAGAGCTTGTGTGATCGACTTTGGTGGTAGTTGGGATTCACATCTTCCGTTAATTGAATTCTCCTACAACAACAGTTATCACACCAGCATCAAAATGGCTCCTTTCGAGGCTCTCTATGGTCGAAAATGTCGTTCACCAGTCTGTTGGAATGAGATCGGCGAGGCTCAACTTACTGGACCTGCCCTCATTTTAGAGACAACTGACAAGATAAAGAAAGTTCGTGATAACCTTCAGACAGCTAGAAGCCGTCAAAAGAGTTACGCGGACCCAAAACGCAAGCCCTTGGAATTTCAAGTCGGTGATCGAGTATTACTTAAGGTCTCACCTTGGAAAGGTGTGATCAGATTTGGAAAGAAAGGAAAACTTGCACCTAGATACGTTGGACCATTCAAGATCGTCGAAAGAATCGGAAAGGTAGCCTACAGACTTGAGTTACCTCCTGAACTTGGAAATGTTCATCCAACCTTTCACGTGTCCAATCTCAAGAGGTGTTTAGCTGATGAGAACCTCCACATACCGCTTGACGAAATTCGTGTTGACAAAACACTGAAATTTGTTTAGAAACCTGTGGAAATCATGGAACGTGAAGTCAAGTAGCTTAAACGCAAGCGCATTCCTTTGGTCAAAGTTCGCTGGGAAGCTAAACGTGGACCCGAGTTTACTTGGGAACGCGAAGATCAAATGAAGGCGAAATATCCGCATCTTTTCCCACGAGTTTCCTCCAAATAAATTTCGGGACGAAATTTCCACAAGTAGGGGAGACTGTAACATCTGTGCTTGTAATCATTGTGAACAGTTCAATTATCAATAAAACAATGTTATTTGATCCCAATGTTTGTTTGGTTGTGTTTTACATTTTTCATGTTTTGACTTTTATTCAATTTCAAACTCTATATCGCTTTCTGGAGAGTTATACGCAAACTGATGCGTAAACGTAATCAGTTTAATGCGAAAAATACTCCGGAACATCAACATATACTTAACATACCTTAAATAACCCTTACATAACTTAGAAATAAGTTTTGAAGGCTTTGGTATGGCAAAAACAAGTTAATTCGCTTACAGGGACTAAACTTGACAAATTGTGAAAGTATGCCAATTTGAACTGTAACGAACATTCCGGAACATGACCATAAGTTAAAAATACCATAAATATCCTTTACATAGCTTATAAATAGGCTTTGAGGGGTTCGGTGTGCTAAAATAAACTTTTGGGTCATTCAGGGACTAAAAGTGTCAAAAAGTGCACAAGTTTGCACTTTTGCGCATAACTCACGTTCTGAATACATCCGGACATCCAAAAATTTATGTAAGCACTAAAATATTTTATTTTAGTGTTTGGCATAAGAAAAATCCATTCGTTGCATCATTTGGATCGTTTTTCGCGCTTATGCGCATTCCGTCGTAATTAAGCGAACATCGCGATCGTACGACCAAAAGAACCGACATCCGGCATATTTTTGAGCATGTTTCATGTCCACAATGTTTAGGCATCATTTTAGGGCCTTAAAGTTGGCTTGACGGGCCTTAGAAGTTTCGGAAATGACTTAAACACGTGACAGGGACTGAAACTTTCATTTGGCAAACATGTTTCTGATCTGTGCAGGCCAGGCGGCCCGCGTAAAACCAAGGCCATCCTTTACGCGGCCCGCGTCAGTGTCCCAGATCAGATAAGATCAATTAGTCAGCAGATTTCAGCTGATTAACTCTCATCCACACACTCACACTTGCCCTTTCAGCTCATTAGGGGCCATTTTTAGTCACCACAACATTCCAACAAGTGTACGCACGAGATTCGATCACGTTATTCAAGAAACGATCTTAATGGTTCGGGAAATACTATAAATACCCCACCCCCATTTGCTTCAAACTCACAAGAATCTGATCTAATGTGCTCTAAGTTGAAACCTTTGTTTCATACCTGAGCTATTTTGATCTAGATTAGCATTCGGGGACCCTTTGTAAGTGTTCCTTCGTTCTTTTATTGCTTTTCGAGTCCGAAAGTCAAACTTTGTTTGACTTTCTGCATTGACCAGTTTATGGTCAATGCGAAGTTCGTTTGAACTTCGCAACGTGATTGTAATCACGATGGTTATAGTCATTTGTGACTATGCCTACTGATTACCACGTTGTCTAGGGTCGTAAGGGTAAGCGATCTAAATAATCGCTTATACTTTCGAACCCGACCCATTTGGTCGATCATTAGGATCCAACCAAACACATTAGGTGACCATAGCATATAGGGAATAACCTTCCGAGGTTATACCTTATGGTCGCTTCGTTTAAGTAGTTGTATGATAGGTAGTTTATATGCCTTAGATAAATTACCAAAATACCCCTTTGATGCCAAAATTCATTTTAAACATATGTAACATAACTTTTGACATCTAAACTGATTTGACAACAATATTAGACATGTTAAGGCATGTGTTACTTGTCATAGGACTAGTTAGGCGATCCGAACGCGTTTCACGCGAACGACGCGTTAAAGTAGCATAAGCTACCTAAACGGATCGTAATGGGTCGTAAGCACTTAGGCTAAGTTTCATTTAGTATGTAGGCTTTGTTAAATCATACTACATGAGTTCCAATACTCATTTGGTTTACGAGCCCTCATTCTATCCGATCTTCCGATATAGGTCCGGTTTATTAACATAGTTACCTATATTAGGTGTCGTTTGATTCCGTGATATCTAGCATTGCTTGGTGGTTATCTTAGGACTTCTGAGCAATCTCAAGTGAGTACATAGACCCATCTTTTACTGTTTTCCAAACATTTTGGGGTGAAACACATGTGCCAACTTGTTACTTTCATGCTTTCCTGTTTTTACATCATATACCTGCTATGTTTGTTAGTACATGATTTCATTACATTTCATGCTATGTATGCCCATTGTGTGCATGCTTAGTACATTGTTTACTTTACATTTCTGCTATGTATGTTAACTGATAGCATGCTAGCACATTGATTTACAAGACTTTTCTACTCTGTATGTTAACTTAGCATACTTAGTACATTGTTTTCATATGACATGTATACAACTGCTATAACATTTGGTTTGCACAAACGAGACTTTTATACGTTCATTAACATTAGCTACGCCACTCGGTAGTAAGTACTGGTACCATAGGACTTGACAAATCCCATTCCTGACATCTCGGGTTTGTTTGGATGTAAGGAATGACTGAATCCGAAAACATTTCTTTTGATAACCTTGACTGAATGGGTTATCCGACTGTCTCAAGGCTTGAATGTATGCGTTAACGTACCACATAAATGTTTGTATCAATGTAACATGCATTACTTTGCAAAACATGACTTTTTGATATATTCAAAATACTTTGTTTTGTACATTTCTACATTTGGATTATGTGACAATACTTTACTTACAATACATAACATTTGTTACACATTGCCTGACTACTTTTGGACTTCTTAACATTTGACATGGTTTATACAAGGACTTGTGACAATTGGTTTAAACATGGACTTTATACATTGGTGGTTTGTTTAAGTGACTTAAGTAACGAGATGTGAGTAATATGATACAAGCATGGTGGATACGCCGCTGGTACTTCCTATATATAAGTGTTTGCATTATATTACATATCATAGCGTTATTTAAATCATTCAATTTGGACTTATACATTTTACACAAGTAACACGATTTTCACAAGACTTTGGTTTACAAACAATTTATTTTATACAACTCATTTTACTTGGTTATACATTTAACCACGCATTATTCTTTTATTTATACATATCATTCGATCTTATCTCTTTTTAAACGATTTACAAAACAAAACAATTTACAAGGTTCATGACTGACTTTTGATAAACAACTTTTTCTAAACTTATAAGTCATGAATCCTATTTTCACAAACCTATGTATCTCACAGGCATTTTTATGCTGACGTACCTATTTTCACATGTGTTTTCAGGAGCTTTTGCATAGGATGATGATCGTGACACTAGGGCGGACCTGTGCCTTAGAGACATAAAATGAAGATAGACTTAGTTTAAATATGTTATAAACTCTTGATTTCCTGTTTAAAACAATGTAACTCTTATGTTGATAAATAAAATACAACTTTGTATGCCATGGTTATGAAACAATTAATTCTGTTACAACACTCCCTGACGTTTTCCACCACGTTTTGTATGTTATACGTGGTCGGGGTGTGACAGGTGAGGGTTCAACGATGGTGGTGTCGGTGGTAGCTTGGTGTGCATTTTTCAATGAAACCTTGTCGGAGGTTCCATGAAGAACGCAATTGTTGTTGAGTTCAGCGGCTAGACGTAATACGACTTCGAGGGTTTTGGGGCAGGCAGAAACAATGTGGTTCATCAAGGTGGGTGGAAGGCATCGAATGTATTTGGCTATGGCCTTTTTGACAGTGTCAACTTGGCCAGGGCAGAGGATACTGAGCTGTTTAATGCGCGTTGTCAGACCAGCGTTGTCGTTCCCTACTTATTTCAGATTCCAGAACTCGTTTTCCAGTTTCTAAATCTTGTGGGGAGGACAAAACTCATCCTTCATCAATTGCTTCATTTCAACCCAAGGTAGGGCATGAGCGACTTCGTTTCCTCGCTTGTTACGCTCAGAGGTCCACCATTCGAGAGCTCTCGAATGGAACACCCTAGTAGCGTTCAGGGTTTGCAGGTTGTCAAGGCAACCGCTTTGAAGGAAGGTTAGTTCGATAGAATCGAACCAGGTCATCAGGGCGGTGGCACCATCATTGCCTGTGAACTCGAGAGGTTTGCAGGCAATAAACTGTTTAAACTGGAACGCCGTTCTAGGTTTTCCACCTTCGTGTTGACGGAACCATGGGGTGAGTCAGGGCTGGACTGGAATTTGCTAACGATGTCAAGGATGATCTTGGCCATTTGCTTGGCCATAAACTTCATACAATCCTTCTTGGACATCATGTCGGAGTTGGAGTTGGAACCCTTCTTGGTCTTCTTGGACATACTGTTGGACGACATCTAAAGAATCGAAAGAGAGGAAAGGATGAGACTTGATCATAATTTAAAATAAAGTTTTGCATGTATAAGCATGTAAGTATCATGTAGCACGTATGATCCACATAAATTGCATATTCAACAAGTATTCACAAGGTATAACACGTATGAATGCATAAAAGAGTCTAAATTTAGTTTGTTTTTATTGCGAGAGACGTGCAAATCGTGTGTCGGTTTCGAAATGAACGAGGTAACAAGTATAAAATCACATATAAATTGAGATTAACATAAAAGAGAGGCTCAATAAAACGTTGGATTGCTTCGGGTTTAGAAACGTACTATTCCAAAGTGAATCGAAAGTCCTTTCTAATTAGGGAAACATGCTTTGGCCTATAGGTAAGATACTCTCGTCGAGAAGCGATTAACGGTATCTTACCCTCCAGTTACTACACGTCCCTAATCGATTGAAACAATCGAAACTTTGGCGGGATTGAAAATCGAGGAATGGGACTTAATTGACAAGATGCGGGTTTCACCCCTAACTTGACGATTTCGTACCCTAAGTGTGGTTGGTACTCGTCGGGTCAAAACTTAATTTCGACACTTTGACGAGGGGCCACTAGAATTTGAATTGGAAATTTACCATCAAGATGTGGATTTCACTCCTAACTTGATGGCATAATTTCGTGCAATATAAAGCATAAACGGATTAAGAGTCATTTACCAAATTATGTGTTTCATGCCTATTTTGGTAAAATCGTTTCGTTTGTATTACAAGTTCCTTCAAGTATTCAAAAGTGTATTGTGTAAATGTCTTAGGAAAGACATATTGTAATATTAAGACAAAAGAAGAGAAAGAAGCAAATAGGAAGAAATAATATATTAAACAAGTAGCAAGAATTGTCAAACGTATGGTACCTACTATAGACTAGGTCGAACATGGCAATTCTACCTAATTTCCTATAGTTATGGCTCTGATACCAATCTGTCACACCCCAACCGACGACAAAAACATCGGAGTGAGATGAACGAGATTGCTCAAAGTCGTCATAACATTATGTGACAATAATTAAGTTCAAAACCAATTTCATTCATAATCATAAATTTTCAAATACATTGAAGAAATTCAAATACAACAATTAAAAAGGCAAATACAACAAGTTTATCATAACAAAATATCCAAATCTAGTAATTCATGTGTTTCTATGTCGTCCCTACTAGATTCGTCATAAGCATCATCATCAACCTGTAACATGTTATAAATAATGGCTCAACGCAAAAGCATTGGCGAGTACACAAGTTTGTAAATATATAGAATAAATATAAAAAGAATTACTCGAATCCACATGGCAAATTGTATACAAGGTTATCTAGCATGCAATACTAAGTGTCAAACCTGAGTGTCTACAAGAATTATGTGCATCCCTCGCAACAAAAGTGACAAGACCATTATGTATAATAAGAAGCTTAACAATACTGGGACGGGCGGCGTGCTACTCCTATAGCGCTATATATGTTAAGTTGGGCTAGCTAAGTTAATGACAAGAAGAATGTATGTATCTAGCATGAACCTAAGTATAACAAGTAGCATGTATAACGGATTGAGAATATAAAGTATGTTTGTGAGTGTTTGTGTATTTTGTAGGTTAATGATGTGTATAAAATGCAACATATAAATTACACCAAATGAGGCATAAAACTAACCCTTCTTTGATACTAATGTTGAAAAAATGTGCTTTTGTCTTCCTTTTGTATTTTCAGGGTTAAATGAGCTTAGATAAACAAAAGAAGCAAAAATAAAGCCAAATCTAACAATAATTCAAGAAAAGGAATAAACGTGGCATGCCCGACCCCTCGACGGCATCTTTCCAAGCAAAAACAAGACAACAGAAGGCTAAACAAGCCCCGTGCCCAGCGGACACGGGGGCGTGCCCAAGTGTCTGCAGAAAGGACAAAGTTGTAGAAGCTTCTATTTCCCAACACAGGGGCGTGCCCAGCGGACACGGGGCCGTGGTCAACGCTAAGATTCACAGAATCCAAGCAAATCTTGATAGTACAGATACGCTTCTGCACATTGGGCCGTGCCCAGCGGACACGAGGCCGTGTCCAGGCTTCTGTGCAGGCTATAAATAAGGGTGCTTGGTTCACTTCAAAGGCATCCCTTGACAAACCACCTCTCTCCCACTTCACCCACACTCCACCACCATCACAACACCCACATCCACCACCACCATCATCCATCATCCATCATAGAGTGTGTGTAGTAGTCTAGGGATCCAAGATTGATAGTAAGAGTTCTTGACAATCAAAGGCCATGTTTGCCTAAGTCTCTTACATCACTTGGTGAAGACAAGCATTTAGTGTAATACTTTTGTTCTTTTTAATCTTTTCACACTTTTTATTTGGTTTTGTATTAATGACTTTAATAACTAGTTTCTTATGTTGAAGGTGAAAGTTCCTTATCATTTGTCCGTGGTGACTTAGCGTTATTTTACTGTCTATATAAAATAAAAGATTTACACCATTCATATCACCATGGTCTATATGGAGATTTGTTGGCTACCTGGTCGGGGGTTAAGGGAATGGTTTGGTAAGGTTCTTGCCTTGTTCAGTGTATAGATCCTGCAAGGACCTTGGTCAAGCTTACTAGGACATCCTTCAATACCCACTGGTATTGGATGGCGGGGGTGCGAATGGCTTGATCCCCTCATATGTAAACTACTATTAATACATTAACCCGGCTACTTGGCATTGTATCCCTGCTGACTCAAACCACTTAGCCGATGGTACCGTCACCTTCAAAAGAGGGGCCTACCACATTACGCATTAATAACTTTATTAATTATCTTCCAATAATCCAACCCTTTAGGATTGTATCCTTGCTGACTCAAACTACTGGGTTGAGGGTAACGTCACCTTCAAAAGAGGGGCCTACTACTATAACTAAGATAATCTCTTAAAAAGTGCAAAAGTGCGGAAAACATCAAAGGTTACACTAAAGGTGTCACACCCCGACCGCGTTAAAACAACAAACCGCGGCGGAAACGTCGGGGAGTGTCGTAACAGAATCATTGTTTCACAACACATGGATTTAAGTTTCGTTTTATTGAATTAAGTTTATTACATTGTATTGAAATTAGAAACAAAACATGAATAAATTGACTTTCATTATTATTTAGTCACTAAGGCCTCGCCCATTCCTATGTGAGCATGCACCAATATCATCATCAAACATCATCAACTAAGGTACCTGAAACATATGTGAAAATACGTCAGCATAAAAATTCCGGCGAGTACATAGGTTTTGTGGGAGTGTCAGATTCATGGCTCGTTTACATTTTGAAATAACTTGAACAACTTCGTTAATTAATATTAGAAAACCTAGTTTTGTAAAATGTTTGTAATGTAAAATGAAATAACCAAGTCAAAAAAAATTAGTTATAGTTTATAAAACTTCGATGCCATGAATCTTAACTCAAAACATTTGTTTACGTAAACCAAGATTGTAAATCGTTTTTGTAAAAATTTGAATGGTTTATATTGTTAGAAAAACCTTGTAATGTAACTTCGTTTTGAAAACACTTGCCCAAGTGATCTAGATAACGCAATGAAATATAATGTGTTAAAAGCACTTATATATAGGAAGTACCAGCGGCGTATCCACCATGCTTTTATCACATTAAACCTGTCCCATTACCTAATCACTTCCCTAACCCAATGGTTCAAACAGTTCAAATAATTCACATAGATCATACAGCTCCAAATGGTTCAAATAGTTCAGATAGTTTAATATAAACCATAGTATTTGTTTAGAAAACTCGAAATCGTTTAGCACATATGAATCACCCCAAAACAGTTTAAAACATTAAAAGAGGGGAACTATGTACTCACTTGAGATAGCTTACAAGTCTTTGAATAACAACCAAGCAACGCTAGAAGGATCACGGAATCAATCGACACCTAATATAGGTAACTATGTTAATAAACCGGGCCTAAATTGGAAGATCGGATAGGATGAGGTTTCGTAAACCAAATGAGTGTTGGAACTCATATGATATGGTTTAACAAAGCCTACATACAAAATTGAAACCTAACATAAGTGCTTACGACCCATTACGACTCGTTTAGGTAGCTTACGCTACTTTAACGCGTCGTTCGCATAAAACGCATTCGGATCGCCTAACTAGTCCAATGACAAGTATTATATGCCTTAACAAGTATAATAATGTTGCCTAATCAGTTTAGATGTCAAAATTTAAGTTACATATGCTTAGAATGAATTTATGCACAAAAAGGGCATTTTGGTCATTTTCCTAAGGCATATAAACTACCTATCATACAACTAACTAAACGAAGTGACCATAAGGTATAACCTCGGAAGGTTATTCCCTATACAACTATGGTCACAATATATGCTTGGTCAGATCCTAATGATCGACCAAATGGGTCGGGTTCGAAAGTCTAAGCGGTTGTTTAGATCGCTTATCTTACGACCCTATATAAGCACTAATCTAAAAGTGACGAGCTAAACGTGTTAAAACATGCTTAACTAAGTTAGAAAACAGGTTTTGATATCAAAACAAAGGGTTTTGATACCCAAGAATAGTTTGGTTGCAAAATATGTCACACCCTGGCTTTGCGGAAGCGTGGTTAACTTTGGTGTGACTTCTTAATACCATAGCTTAATCATAACAAAGCTATATGAATTTAAAAACCATGCAAGTCATCCATTAAGTTTGAGAATAACATACAATACCATTGTTTGACGAGAATATACTCCAACAACAATAACCTTGTTCAAAAGACATAACAACTTATAACGTAAACATAAACGTGATTTAGGGACTGTGTCTTGTCCAGGTAAGAGACACATCCCCTAAACCCTGATGACTTCATGACAATATGCAGCGGAAAACGTTCCATACCGTGCCAGATCCGTTTAATTTCCTGAAATACATGTGAGTTGAAAAATCAACAATAATGTTGAGCGAGTTCATGTGTAAGTGAGTATATAAAACACTTGTGAATATAAAAGTAGTTGTGGTATGTAGCAGTGTAAGAGGACTTGTGATCGCCAATGGTTTGCAAGGCCACTGACATATGTGAAGTGCAAATAGGGAGACTCAAACCTAGCAGATTTCGCCACGGCAAAGTATGTGGACAAAGTCACCCCACGGTCCGTTTCTAGTTTGGCCGGGGGCTGGGCTCGCTACACCCAGATAGATATACCGCTCCTGTCCCTCGGTCCCTCCATGAGGACTAATGGCCCCATGTTGTTCCTATCCACTCACATGATCGTATAACACCTCCTTACGTTAAACATACCGTTGTAAAGTACTCGTAAATCATAGTAACATGTATTTCACCCCCGCAGTTAAGTAAACTGAAAACAGTTAGAGAAAAGGGGGACATGAACTCACAGTGAATGCGCGTCTCTACCAAGTGTCTCCAATACAGTAAGCTGTGCAACGACCTACAAGTGCTAATTCTATTAGACGGACGGCCGTGCCTTAGCTTTATAGTTTATGTCATTGGGAAATAGTTAGACAACTATTTCGTGTTTATGTTCCGTATACACTTGGTAGTTATTCTTCTTCCCAAGGATGGGGGATACAATACATGTGCGTAAGTTACATTTTATCAATCTTGTGGTAATGTAATTACCGGTGTAACTTATATGTTTGTGGAAGCGTTCGCAAAGTTTTGGAATCATTAACGCTTGTAAATATTATTTTCACTCTAAAATAATATTTATGTATTTCACAAAATAATCATAAACAGTGTTGTGACAAATATATTTATCACGTTAATCTTTGTGAAAATCCCATCTCCGAATATTTAGTAAAATATAGTGCTGGCGAAATTTATGTTTCGAAAATATGTCCAAAAATAGTTCTAACACTTGTTGTATAAAATTCTAAGTGTTAGATTTTTAGAAAATTTCGCCAGAGTTTCCTCTGTAACTGGAGGTGGCCACGCTTTCAAGCGTATCATTTTCTTTTAACAAATCAATTCAACAACTTCTTTATTCAACCAAACAATTTCCGACACATCAAACTAGTCGACAAGTATGTAAATTTGCATAATCGCATGAACTTGTAGTTTTTCCCGCATCTATAGTGTAAACACCCTTTATATATGTAGATCTTTATATAAAGTAACTTTAATCTCATAAAAACCTCGTGTTTAGAGAAATCTGTCTTTACAACTTCTAGTAACAAGTGACAAATATACTTCTTTGTCGGATCTCTTTGTTTCACAAGTGTTTACACACTTGTGGTTTATAAAACCATATTTATTAGTGTAAGATCCTTTCTTTAAAATACATGGTTTCTTAAATGTGTGGTTCTTTGAAGATACCACTTGCGGATACGTAGATCCGCTAGTTTTAAACACCATTTTACCGGTTAAATCACTATTACCCAAATAAAATATTTTCACACAAGTTCATGTATCTTGTGTGGTAGAGTTTCGCCTTTAACCCTTGTATTTAGTCAAAAACGAGCTTATGTGAAGATACTTAATCTTACAAAGTCGGGTTAAACGGAGATCCGAGCTACCACATCATAGATCGGGTCTAGATAAACACATATTTCAAGTCCTACGACTTTTACACAAGTTACATGCTATTAACCACCACTTTTATAGTTTTTACTAGGCTTTTGATCATCATATTTCATTTTAACGAGATTCAACCGCCAATATTCCTTTTACCCACTTTAGATATGCTTAAATATGAGTTTTAAACAATATACCTCTAGCTCGGGGCTAGGGAAGAATCGTGACGAAAAACGCGTGGATAAAAGCTAACGGTAGAGGTCCTTCGTGTTCCGCTTGCACCAAAGCTCCTAATATGAGACCCTTGAAGTTTGTATGAGCTTGGAATGTAGTGATCAAGATCGAAAATGGTGGGTAAGGGGGGTGGGGTGTTCGGCCGAGAGGTAGAGAGCAAGAGGGAGAGAGTTGGAGTGTGTTGTGTTAAGTGGTGATTATCTCTAGTGATCAAGTGTTATAAATAGGCAAGATTTAGTGTTATTGTCCAATGGTTAATGTGTAGTATAGATATTAGACAATTAAGATTAACCAAAGATCACAAGTACAAGGGGTGCCCCCTAGGTAACCGATTCGGTTAGGGGGGGGGGGTCCTTGATCCGATTTTAAGTAGATAGTTAGTGTTTAGTTATGATAAACCAAGTTAGGTTAAGGGTTAAACTCCGTTAGTTACGTACAACGTGTTATGACGGGTGTTAGGGTAACCAGGGACCCTAACTGGCTCAGAAAAAGAGTAATAATAAAAATAGTAATGTTTTCATGTTCCGGGTAAAGTCCGGGTGTCCGGTTGGATAGTAATCCGTTAAAGCGTTATAAAAGCTTTAAAGTGTCGTTATTGTTGTTTTTAGTGACACATTTGTTTTCCCGACACTTTAGAAAGTGTCTAGTAATATTTTCTCATGTTCTGGCACTTTATTAGTCAGCTAGAAGCTGGTTTATTTATTAAAGTGCTGTGTTTGGTACTTTAAGTACGTTTTTGGCACATCCGAATCAGTGTATCTTATCCCTAGAGACGCGGTACCATAACCCTTATATTCCTACACTCACTACCAGTGTAGCCAAAATATTTGAGGCTCTTAACAGGCCTTAGAGGCAGTGTCTGCCTGATGCTGGTCATATCAGCATGTTTGCCGTGTATCCGTTTAGTGCTACTGTGCTTTTTGTGCATCATGTTTGTCACTAGGGTTCAGTATGTAATTAATGTAGTGACAGCAAATAAAGTATGATGCAAGTAAGTGCATGTATCAGTATGCAGGTAGCAGTTTATCAGCTAGTTCAAACAAGCACAGTAATCAAGTAGTAATCAATCATTAATTAAGTTGTACGGATACCTGGTTTAGTGCGGGTTGTCACATTCTCCCCCCGTTAAATAAATTTCGTCCCGAAATTTAAGTTCTGCTTGTAGAAGCAGGGTTCTTAGGAAATAAGTGGGGGTATTTCTCTTTCATCCGGTCCTCACGCTCCCAGGTGTATTCGGGACCATGTCTGGCATTCCAACGAACCTTGACGAGCTTGACACTGCTCCGGCGGGTCTTGTTAACTTTCCAATCCGTGACCTCAACAGGTTCTTCAACGAAGTGGAGCGTGTCGTCAATATGAATCTCGTCGATAGGAATGGCAACGTCAATTTGAGTTGGACTTTTCTTTAAATTGGATACATGAAATGTATCGTGAACGCCATTTAGTTCAGCAGGTAGGTCCAACTTGTATGCTACTGTCCCAATTCTTTCCAGAATTCTGAAAGGACCAATGTAGCGTGGATTTAACTTTCCACGCTTTCCAAAGCGCGCCACCCCTTTCCAGGGTGATACCTTCAGTAAAACCATTTCTCCAACTTGAAAATCCACATGCTTCCGGTTTGGATCCGCGTAGGCCTTTTGTCTGTGGCGAGCGGCTTCGATGCGTTTAAGAATTTGCGTGATTTTGTCTGTCGTCTCTTGGACGATCTCGGGACCAGCAAGCTGCCTATCACCTGCGTCAGCCCAACATAGTGGTGATCGGCACTTGCGTCCGTATAGGGCCTCAAATGGCGCGACACCAATACTGGTGTGGTAGCTGTTGTTGTATGAAAATTCGACCAAAGGTAAGTGTTTATCCCAGCTACCGCCTAAATCCATAACACATGCTCTCAGCATGTCTTCCAAAGTCTGTATCGTTCGCTCGCTCTGGCCGTCAGTTTGCGGATGGAACGCAGTGCTCAGATTCAATTGTGAGCCAAAAGATTCTTGGAAGGATTGCCATATTCTTGACACAAACCTTCCGTCTCTATCAGAGATGATCGAGAGAGGTACTCCATGACGTGCGACGATCTCTCTCATGTAAATTTCTGCAAGTTTGCTCGTGCTATCTTTCTCTTTGATTGGCAGAAAGTGTGCGGATTTTGTTAGGCGGTCAACAATCACCCAAATCATATCATGGCCTCTTGGCGTTCTTGGCAGTTTTGTAACAAAATCCATTGAGATTTGTTCCCACTTCCACTTGGGAATCTCAGGTTGTTGCAGAAGTCCCGAAGGCTTCTGGTATTCCGCCTTGACCTTAGCGCACGTTAAACATTTGCTCACGTAAACAGCAACGTCGCCTTTCATCCTAGGCCACCAATAGTAATCCTTGAGATCTTGATACATCTTATCCGATCCAGGGTGGATAGAGTACCGTGACTTGTGCGCTTCGTCGAAAATAATTTCCCTTAATCCACCAAACAGAGGAACCCAAATCCTTTTCTCAAAATATAACGTCCCTTCCTCGTTTGGTACCAAAAGCTTCTCCATCCCACGGAGATATTCTTCCTCAAGATTTCCCTGCTTGAGAGCTTCCTTTTGTGCAGCACGAATGCGCAAAGAAAGATCGGTTCGTATAATCATTTCTAAAGCTCTAACCCTTATGGGCTTGATTCTTTCTTTACGACTTAGGGCATCGGCAACTACATTCGCCTTCCCTGGGTGATATTTTATCTCGCAGTCGTAATCGTTCAATAATTCAACCCATCGTCTTTGCCTCATATTCAACTCCTTCTGGTTGAATATGTGCTGTAGGCTTTTGTGATCTGTGAAGATTGTGCACTTCGTACCATACAGGTAGTGTCTCCAGATCTTTAAAGCAAAAACCACTGCGCCAAGCTCTAAATCGTGTGTGGTATAGTTCTTTTCGTGCACTTTCAGTTGGCGTGACGCGTAAGCAATGACCTTTTGGCGTTGCATCAACACACAACCCAATCCTTGACGCGATGCGTCGCAGTATACCACAAAGTCATCAGTGCCTTCTGGTAGAGCTAAGATTGGCGCGTTACAAAGCTTATCCTTCAATATCTGAAACGCTTCATCCTGTTTGATTCCCCAATCAAACGTCTTGTCCTTCTGCGTGAGGAACGTCAAAGGTTGAGCGATTTTCGAGAAATCCTCGATGAACCTTCGATAGTAGCCAGCCAAGCCCAAGAATTGTCGAATCTCGGTTGGCGTTGTAGGCGTTTCCCAATTCTTGATTGCCTCGATCTTTGTGGGATCAACATGAATTCCATCCCCATTAACCACATGTCCAAGAAACTGGACTTCGCGTAGCCAAAACTCGCACTTAGAGAATTTGGCGTACAGCTGTTCCTTCTTTAGTAGCTCCAGTATGGTTCTAAGGTGCTGTTCGTGTTCAGCCTTCATCTTTGAGTAAATCAAGATGTCGTCGATGAATACAATCACTAACTTGTCCAGGTATGGCTTGCAAACCCTATTCATTAGATCCATGAATACCGCAGGCGCGTTCGTCAAACCAAATGGCATAACGAGGAACTCGTAGTGTCCATAGCGAGTTCGGAAGGCTGTTTTCGGGATACTTTCCTCCTGTATCCTTAGTTGATGGTATCCAGATCGAAGATCGATCTTAGAGTAACAGCTTGAACCTTGAAGTTGGTCGAACAGATCATCGATTCTCGGCAGAGGATACCTGTTCTTGATCGTCAGCTTGTTCAATTCTCTGTAGTCAATACACATGCGGAAACTTCCGTCCTTCTTCTTGACAAACAAGACCGGAGCTCCCCAAGGCGAGAAGCTTGGTCGGATAAAACCCTTGTCTAACAACTCTTGAAGTTGTGTCGACAATTCCTGCATCTCAGATGGAGCAAGTCTGTATGGTGCCTTAGCCACAGGCGCGGCGCCTGGAACTAAGTCAATGTGAAACTCCACTTGCCTCTGAGGTGGCAGTCCGGGTAAGTCTTCTGGGAAGACTTCGGGATACTCCCTTACGACAGGGATGTCTTCGATCCTTGGCTCGGCAACCTTCTTGTCCACGATGTGCGCCAGAAAAGCAACGCATCCCTTCCGCAAACACTTCCTTGCTTTCAAACAGCTGATAATCCGCAACGGCGTCTCACGCTTCTCTCCATGAACAACAATGGTCTCACCATCCCTGATTGGAATACGAACAACCTTTTCGTGGCAAACTATCTCAGCTTTATTGCCCGATAACCAATTCATTCCTACTACCACGTCGAAACTTCCCAATTGGACTGGTAGTAGATCCAAAGCAAACTCGCGTTCTCCTAGTTCAATCACACAGCCTCTGATAACATCATTGGCTTCTACCAACTTTCCATTAGCCAATTCGATTGCGTAGGGGATATCTAACTTATTAGCGGCTAGCCCAAGTATATTCTTAAATTCTAGTGATACGAAGCTATAGTCGGCACCAGTATCAAACAGAACAGATGCATAGCGTTGATTGATAGGGAACGTACCCGTAACAACGTTGGGATCCTTGCGTGCTTCTCGTGCACCGATCTGGAACACCCTTCCACGGGCTTGGTTCAATCCTGGGCAATCCTTCTTGAAGTGCCCAACGTCACCGCAATTAAAACATCCTAATCTTTTTCCACTTCCCGCACCATCCCCAACTGGCGGGTTGTTTTGATTGGCAGTTCCGGCTTGATTTGCATTGTAGCCTCGATTATTTCCTTGTGGGCGATTTCCCAAACCACCACGATTTTCGTTTCTATTCATATATCCTCCCTGGCCTCCCCGGCCTGCACTAGCCCAACATGATTCCTTTGAGTGGCCTGGTTTTCCACAAGATTCACAAACTCTCACGTTACAATGGCCAGTATGGTGGCGTTGGCAGTTGTTGCATTTGGGCTGGGTGCCCTGGTACCCTTTTCCTCTCTTGGTACTGCCAGCTGATTTTCCTTTCTTTACTGCCATACTGACGCCTTGTTTGAAGTTTGAAAACTTCCTTTTGTTGTCTCCTGAGGACTCAACGTGAGTCTCTGTCTTCTTTGCCGTGACTTCATCAAACTTGTTTAAACGAATCCCCTCCTCGGTGAGAGCCACGCTCAAATCGATGGCTTCAGTGATAGTCGCTGGTTTGGAGGAGGTTACCATGCTTATTATTTGGGGAGCCAAACCCCAAATGAAGCGCTCGATCCGCTTGTATTCTGGCGTGACCATATAAGGAACCACTTGAGATAGGTCATGAAACCTCTGAACGTACTCTGCTACCTTCGGACCGTCCATCTTTAGGTGCCAAAATTCAGTCTCCAACCTTTGAATTTCTGCGCGTGAACAGTACTTTTTGCGCATTAGTTCTTTCAATTCGGCCCAAGTCAGGGCGTAGGCGGCAGCTTCGCCTAAGGTCTGGACTTGTAAGTTCCACCAAGATAGGGCTCCGTCGAGAAACAGCCCTGAAATGTATGTGACTTGTTGATCCTCTGCACACTTGCTCATGCGTATAACAGAATCGGTTTTCTCAGCCCAGCGGGTAAAGGCAACTGCACCTCCTGTGCCATCGAAGTTAACTGGTTTGCAGTCTAAGAACTGCTTGTAGGTGCATCCTGCACGTATGTTAAAACATGTGTTTGGCATTAGCATCACCGCTAAAATCTCCAACTAGTTCATGGTAGGTTCGAATGGCGTGGTATTACCGTGAGGTGGATTGTTATTGCCTTGGTTAACACTTCCGCTTGCTCCTGGCTGAGATGCTGCGTACTGTGCTATGGCAGCGACAATGATCTGTTGTAGTTCTGCCTCGTTAGTAGGCATGTTTGGTTCGCGTCTTGGCGGCATCTTCTAAAAGATGGTTTAAGTTGGTTAGGCCATAGTAAGGCTCCGTTGTTATAATACGTAAATCAGTTCGTAATATAGTGTACGTATATAACGGTAGTAATAGTATAATCACATAACACCTCATGTTATAGGACATAAACAGTAGATTGAATCATCACAAGTGATGAGAATACTGCGATTGTATTGCCACAATTTCGAGATCACAATGTAAAGCTTACAAGTACACCACTATATCATACGACATCAATGACTTAGTAGGGGACGACCCTAGACAAGTCGTGCGATCACTGGACATGTTCAGGAGTCTCTGGTTCGTCCATTCTCAAATTCCAGGACCCCACGTCAAGTTTCTGAGTTTCAGTCCTAAAACAACATTTCTTCTCAATCGTTTCCTTGAGCTCGTCCCAGCTCAGTGCATAAGCAGCGTCTGTGCCAAGGGTTTGAACCTAGAGGTTCCATAAGAGAGTGTGCCATCTAGCAACATCCCCGAGATATAGGTAACACTCTGTTGGGGCGAACAGTTACTCGTTCCTAGAATGGAGTTGGTCTCTTCGGACCAACGAACAAATGCAACGGTGCCTCCTCTTTTATCAAAGTTCAAAGGCTTGCAGTTCAGGAACTGTTTATAGGTGCAGCCAGTTGGATGGTTACTCCCAGTAATGCCATCGTTGTACTTAGAGCGGAGGGCTTCATGTCGTGCATTTATTGGTGAGATGCGTTCTTGCAGCTCGGCTTCTGTCCTTGGCAACGTACTGGTGTTTGTGTCACGTCTGGGTGACATTCCCTTTTGTCGAAGTGGTGTGAAGCGGGTTAGACAACGTTCCAATTGTCTATGAGGTATATAGCAACATAAGCCATCATGTAATCACCCAATTTCATACGCAAATATACTCAATGTGTGAGTGGGGAAATAAATTTCTGAGCCTCCACATAGGCTTGTCAATTTGGCTTGTTGCTTGTAATAGAATGAACTCGAGGCTACATCGCCTCGGTCATTCGTGTTTAAGTTATTTCCTGCTGCATTGGCTATCATTAGCTTGACCCGCAGAGTCCACCAGGATTCCTGCGCACTACAAATTGTTATTACGTGGGCCCCCGTAATAATAAATTGTCTTGCACAGTTACCCCAAATTTTCTCTCGTCCAAGCAGATGATCAATCAAGGAGCAACAGTAGGTGCATTGGCAGGAACAGGGTCATGCTCCAATGCGGGGTCAGGAGCAACGCCTGGCTCAGGGGCCACGGCTAGCTCCGAATCAAAAACTCCATCTCAAAATCAGCTGGATCAGCAAACACGGGGGTCGACAGGGCTGCAGGATCCCCCAAGGGCCGGTCTAAGTGCATGAACTCAATGTCATGGTCTGGATCACACCAGGCGAAAAAAAAACAGGATTGTCCTCAATATCGCGATCATACTCAAAATTGTGTGCGGGATCCGGTGCAGCTAATGATGCCCTATCAGGGTTGGCGTCGTGTAAGTAGTGCTGCATTCCCTGTATGTGCGAAGATGCGGATGTTAGAAACTCAAATGAGTCTGGGATAGGGGAATGGACATGAGTTTCCCCTACGGAGCGTCCGCATGCAGTAGTCTAATACCAGCAGCAATAGGGCCTCGCCCTCAAGTGGGTCCTCCTCTTAGTAGTTCGACATCGTCTTCAGAGACAACGTCGGGGGCATATCAACAACGAGATAAGCGGCAGGGGGCAAATTCCCAACAAGGTAGCCATTAGTAGGCTCTGCTACGACTTTAGGCAGTGCACAAAGGGCTGAAAGTCGTCATTGTCTGTGCCGGTAGTATCAGAAATGTACACCTCGTGCTTCGAAGAACTATGTCGTCTGATACTATGGTCTTGGGATTTGTAGTGCCCATCTTTCTGGTATATGCTGAAAGCATGATGTTTGTAACACAAACGCATATACGTATAATATTCAATCACATAATCATATAATCACATAAGTCTCCAAGTAAGATATCACATAATTCTCCTAGTCCCACTAGCCAACACTCCTAGTCCCACTAGCCAACACTTCTAGTCCCACTAGCCAACTCTTCTAGTCCCACTAGCCAACACTTCTAGTCCCACTAGCCAACACTTCTAGTCCCACTAGCCAACACTTCTAGTCCCACTAGCCAACACTTCTAGTCCCACTAGCCAACACTCCTAGTCCCACTAGCCAACATTCCTAGTCCCACTAGCCCGAACCTCAGCCTCCCAGACTGAGCCTAGAATAATGGATAAAATGTGCTCAACCTTTGTTTGTAAAAAGTTGTGGATCTGGACTTAAGTGGTATGCAGTAAAATGTTTTCGTGAGAGCCCTAGTGATCATAGTCTAGACTCAAGAAAGAATCCTAGTTCGCTATGATCAGAGCTCTGATACCAAGCTGTCACACCCTGGCTTTGCGGAAGCGTGGTTAACTTTGGTGTGACTTCTTAATACCATAGCTTAATCATAACAAAGCTATATGAATTTAAAAACCATGCAAGTCATCCATTAAGTTTGAGAATAACATACAATACCATTGTTTGACGAGAATATACTCCAACAACAATAACCTTGTTCAAAAGACATAACAACTTATAACGTAAACATAAACGTGATTTAGGGACTGTGTCTTGTCCAGGTAAGAGACACATCCCCTAAACCCTGATGACTTCATGACAATATGCAGCGGAAAACGTTCCATACCGTGCCAGATCCGTTTAATTTCCTGAAATACATGTGAGTTGAAAAATCAACAATAATGTTGAGCGAGTTCATGTGTAAGTGAGTATATAAAACACTTGTGAATATAAAAATAGTTGTGGTATGTAGCAGTGTAAGAGGACTTGTGATCGCCAATGGTTTGCAAGGCCACTGACATATGTGAAGTGCAAATAGGGAGACTCAAACCTAGCAGATTTCGCCACGGCAAAGTATGTGGACAAAGTCACCCCACGGTCCGTTTCTAGTTTGGCCGGGGGCTGGGCTCGCTACACCCAGATAGATCTACCGCTCCTGTCCCTCGGTCCCTCCATGAGGACTAATGGCCCCATGTTGTTCCTATCCACTCACATGATCGTATAACACCTCCTTACGTTAAACATACCGTTGTAAAGTACTCGTAAATCATAGTAACATGTATTTCACCCCCGCAGTTAAGTAAACTGAAAACAGTTAGAGAAAAGGGGGACATGAACTCACAGTGAATGCGCGTCTCTACCAAGTGTCTCCAATACAGTAAGCTGTGCAACGACCTACAAGTGCTAATTCTATTAGACGGACGGCCGTGCCTTAGCTTTATAGTTTATGTCATTGGGAAATAGTTAGACAACTATTTCGTGTTTATGTTCCGTATACACTTGGTAGTTATTCTTCTTCCCAAGGATGGGGGATACAATACATGTGCGTAAGTTACGTTTTATCAATCTTGTGGTAATGTAATTACCGGTGTAACTTATATGTTTGTGGAAGCGTTCGCAAAGTTTTGGAATCATTAACGCTTGTAAATATTATTTTCACTCTAAAATAATATTTATGTATTTCACAAAATAATCATAAACAGTGTTGTGACAAATATATTTATCACGTTAATCTTTGTGAAAATCCCATCTCCGAATATTTAGTAAAATATAGTGCTGGCGAAATTTATGTTTCGAAAATATGTCCAAAAATAGTTCTAACACTTGTTGTATAAAATTCTAAGTGTTAGATTTTTAGAAAATTTCGCCAGAGTTTCCTCTGTAACTGGAGGTGGCCACGCTTTCAAGCGTATCATTTTCTTTTAACAAATCAATTCAACAACTTCTTTATTCAACCAAACAATTTCCGACACATCAAACTAGTCGACAAGTATGTAAATTTGCATAATCGCATGAACTTGTAGTTTTTCCCGCATCTATAGTGTAAACACCCTTTATATATGTAGATCTTTATATAAAGTAACTTTAATCTCATAAAAACCTCGTGTTTAGAGAAATCTGTCTTTACAACTTCTAGTAACAAGTGACAAATATACTTCTTTGTCGGATCTCTTTGTTTCACAAGTGTTTACACACTTGTGGTTTATAAAACCATATTTATTAGTGTAAGATCCTTTCTTTAAAATACATGGTTTCTTAAATGTGTGGTTCTTTGAAGATACCACTTGCGGATACGTAGATCCGCTAGTTTTAAACACCATTTTACCGGTTAAATCACTATTACCCAAATAAAATATTTTCACACAAGTTCATGTATCTTGTGTGGTAGAGTTTCGCCTTTAACCCTTGTATTTAGTCAAAAACGAGCTTATGTGAAGATACTTAATCTTACAAAGTCGGGTTAAACGGAGATCCGAGCTACCACATCATAGATCGGGTCTAGATAAACACATATTTCAAGTCCTACGACTTTTACACAAGTTACATGCTATTAACCACCACTTTTATAGTTTTTACTAGGCTTTTGATCATCATATTTCATTTTAACGAGATTCAACCGCCAATATTCCTTTTACCCACTTTAGATATGCTTAAATATGAGTTTTAAACAATATACCTCTAGCTCGGGGCTAGGGAAGAATCGTGACGAAAAACGCGTGGATAAAAGCTAACGGTAGAGGTCCTTCGTGTTCCGCTTGCACCAAAGCTCCTAATATGAGACCCTTGAAGTTTGTATGAGCTTGGAATGTAGTGATCAAGATCGAAAATGGTGGGTAAGGGGGGTGGGGTGTTCGGCCGAGAGGTAGAGAGCAAGAGGGAGAGAGTTGGAGTGTGTTGTGTTAAGTGGTGATTATCTCTAGTGATCAAGTGTTATAAATAGGCAAGATTTAGTGTTATTGTCCAATGGTTAATGTGTAGTATAGATATTAGACAATTAAGATTAACCAAAGATCACAAGTACAAGGGGTGCCCCCTAGGTAACCGATTCGGTTAGGGGGGGGGGTCCTTGATCCGATTTTAAGTAGATAGTTAGTGTTTAGTTATGATAAACCAAGTTAGGTTAAGGGTTAAACTCCGTTAGTTACGTACAACGTGTTATGACGGGTGTTAGGGTAACCAGGGACCCTAACTGGCTCAGAAAAAGAGTAATAATAAAAATAGTAATGTTTTCATGTTCCGGGTAAAGTCCGGGTGTCCGGTTGGATAGTAATCCGTTAAAGCGTTATAAAAGCTTTAAAGTGTCGTTATTGTTGTTTTTAGTGACACATTTGTTTTCCCGACACTTTAGAAAGTGTCTAGTAATATTTTCTCATGTTCTGGCACTTTATTAGTCAGCTAGAAGCTGGTTTATTTATTAAAGTGCTGTGTTTGGTACTTTAAGTACGTTTTTGGCACATCCGAATCAGTGTATCTTATCCCTAGAGACGCGGTACCATAACCCTTATATTCCTACACTCACTACCAGTGTAGCCAAAATATTTGAGGCTCTTAACAGGCCTTAGAGGCAGTGTCTGCCTGATGCTGGTCATATCAGCATGTTTGCCGTGTATCCGTTTAGTGCTACTGTGCTTTTTGTGCATCATGTTTGTCACTAGGGTTCAGTATGTAATTAATGTAGTGACAGCAAATAAAGTATGATGCAAGTAAGTGCATGTATCAGTATGCAGGTAGCAGTTTATCAGCTAGTTCAAACAAGCACAGTAATCAAGTAGTAATCAATCATTAATTAAGTTGTACGGATACCTGGTTTAGTGCGGGTTGTCACATTCTCCCCCCGTTAAATAAATTTCGTCCCGAAATTTAAGTTCTGCTTGTAGAAGCAGGGTTCTTAGGAAATAAGTGGGGGTATTTCTCTTTCATCCGGTCCTCACGCTCCCAGGTGTATTCGGGACCATGTCTGGCATTCCAACGAACCTTGACGAGCTTGACACTGCTCCGGCGGGTCTTGTTAACTTTCCAATCCGTGACCTCAACAGGTTCTTCAACGAAGTGGAGCGTGTCGTCAATATGAATCTCGTCGATAGGAATGGCAACGTCAATTTGAGTTGGACTTTTCTTTAAATTGGATACATGAAATGTATCGTGAACGCCATTTAGTTCAGCAGGTAGGTCCAACTTGTATGCTACTGTCCTAATTCTTTCCAGAATTCTGAAAGGACCAATGTAGCGTGGATTTAACTTTCCACGCTTTCCAAAGCGCGCCACCCCTTTCCAGGGTGATACCTTCAGTAAAACCATTTCTCCAACTTGAAAATCCACATGCTTCCGGTTTGGATCCGCGTAGGCCTTTTGTCTGTGGCGAGCGGCTTCGATGCGTTTAAGAATTTGCGTGATTTTGTCTGTCGTCTCTTGGACGATCTCGGGACCAGCAAGCTGCCTATCACCTGCGTCAGCCCAACATAGTGGTGATCGGCACTTGCGTCCGTATAGGGCCTCAAATGGCGCGACACCAATACTGGTGTGGTAGCTGTTGTTGTATGAAAATTCGACCAAAGGTAAGTGTTTATCCCAGCTACCGCCTAAATCCATAACACATGCTCTCAGCATGTCTTCCAAAGTCTGTATCGTTCGCTCGCTCTGGCCGTCAGTTTGCGGATGGAACGCAGTGCTCAGATTCAATTGTGAGCCAAAAGATTCTTGGAAGGATTGCCATATTCTTGACACAAACCTTCCGTCTCTATCAGAGATGATCGAGAGAGGTACTCCATGACGTGCGACGATCTCTCTCATGTAAATTTCTGCAAGTTTGCTCGTGCTATCTTTCTCTTTGATTGGCAGAAAGTGTGCGGATTTTGTTAGGCGGTCAACAATCACCCAAATCATATCATGGCCTCTTGGCGTTCTTGGCAGTTTTGTAACAAAATCCATTGAGATTTGTTCCCACTTCCACTTGGGAATCTCAGGTTGTTGCAGAAGTCCCGAAGGCTTCTGGTATTCCGCCTTGACCTTAGCGCACGTTAAACATTTGCTCACGTAAACAGCAACGTCGCCTTTCATCCTAGGCCACCAATAGTAATCCTTGAGATCTTGATACATCTTATCCGATCCAGGGTGGATAGAGTACCGTGACTTGTGCGCTTCGTCGAAAATAATTTCCCTTAATCCACCAAACAGAGGAACCCAAATCCTTTTCTCAAAATATAACGTCCCTTCCTCGTTTGGTACCAAAAGCTTCTCCATCCCACGGAGATATTCTTCCTCAAGATTTCCCTGCTTGAGAGCTTCCTTTTGTGCAGCACGAATGCGCAAAGAAAGATCGGTTCGTATAATCATTTCTAAAGCTCTAACCCTTATGGGCTTGATTCTTTCTTTACGACTTAGGGCATCGGCAACTACATTCGCCTTCCCTGGGTGATATTTTATCTCGCAGTCGTAATCGTTCAATAATTCAACCCATCGTCTTTGCCTCATATTCAACTCCTTCTGGTTGAATATGTGCTGTAGGCTTTTGTGATCTGTGAAGATTGTGCACTTCGTACCATACAGGTAGTGTCTCCAGATCTTTAAAGCAAAAACCACTGCGCCAAGCTCTAAATCGTGTGTGGTATAGTTCTTTTCGTGCACTTTCAGTTGGCGTGATGCGTAAGCAATGACCTTTTGGCGTTGCATCAACACACAACCCAATCCTTGACGCGATGCGTCGCAGTATACCACAAAGTCATCAGTGCCTTCTGGTAGAGCTAAGATTGGCGCGTTACAAAGCTTATCCTTCAATATCTGAAACGCTTCATCCTGTTTGATTCCCCAATCAAACGTCTTGTCCTTCTGCGTGAGGAACGTCAAAGGTTGAGCGATTTTCGAGAAATCCTCGATGAACCTTCGATAGTAGCCAGCCAAGCCCAAGAATTGTCGAATCTCGGTTGGCGTTGTAGGCGTTTCCCAATTCTTGATTGCCTCGATCTTTGTGGGATCAACATGAATTCCATCCCCATTAACCACATGTCCAAGAAACTGGACTTCGCGTAGCCAAAACTCGCACTTAGAGAATTTGGCGTACAGCTGTTCCTTCTTTAGTAGCTCCAGTATGGTTCTAAGGTGCTGTTCGTGTTCAGCCTTCATCTTTGAGTAAATCAAGATGTCGTCGATGAATACAATCACGAACTTGTCCAGGTATGGCTTGCAAACCCTATTCATTAGATCCATGAATACCGCAGGCGCGTTCGTCAAACCAAATGGCATAACGAGGAACTCGTAGTGTCCATAGCGAGTTCGGAAGGCTGTTTTCGGGATACTTTCCTCCTGTATCCTTAGTTGATGGTATCCAGATCGAAGATCGATCTTAGAGTAACAGCTTGAACCTTGAAGTTGGTCGAACAGATCATCGATTCTCGGCAGAGGATACCTGTTCTTGATCGTCAGCTTGTTCAATTCTCTGTAGTCAATACACATGCGGAAACTTCCGTCCTTCTTCTTGACAAACAAGACCGGAGCTCCCCAAGGCGAGAAGCTTGGTCGGATAAAACCCTTGTCTAACAACTCTTGAAGTTGTGTCGACAATTCCTGCATCTCAGACGGAGCAAGTCTGTATGGTGCCTTAGCCACAGGCGCGGCGCCTGGAACTAAGTCAATGTGAAACTCCACTTGCCTCTGAGGTGGCAGTCCGGGTAAGTCTTCTGGGAAGACTTCGGGATACTCCCTTACGACAGGGATGTCTTCGATCCTTGGCTCGGCAACCTTCTTGTCCACGATGTGCGCCAGAAAAGCAACGCATCCCTTCCGCAAACACTTCCTTGCTTTCAAACAGCTGATAATCCGCAACGGCGTCTCACGCTTCTCTCCATGAACAACAATGGTCTCACCATCCCTGATTGGAATACGAACAACCTTTTCGTGGCAAACTATCTCAGCTTTATTGCCCGATAACCAATTCATTCCTACTACCACGTCGAAACTTCCCAATTGGACTGGTAGTAGATCCAAAGCAAACTCGCGTTCTCCTAGTTCAATCACACAGCCTCTGATAACATCATTGGCTTCTACCAACTTTCCATTAGCCAATTCGATTGCGTAGGGGATATCTAACTTATTAGCGGCTAGCCCAAGTATATTCTTAAATTCTAGTGATACGAAGCTATAGTCGGCACCAGTATCAAACAGAACAGATGCATAGCGTTGATTGATAGGGAACGTACCCGTAACAACGTTGGGATCCTTGCGTGCTTCTCGTGCACCGATCTGGAACACCCTTCCACGGGCTTGGTTCAATCCTGGGCAATCCTTCTTGAAGTGCCCAACGTCACCGCAATTAAAACATCCTAATCTTTTTCCACTTCCCGCACCATCCCCAACTGGCGGGTTGTTTTGATTGGCAGTTCCGGCTTGATTTGCATTGTAGCCTCGATTATTTCCTTGTGGGCGATTTCCCAAACCACCACGATTTTCGTTTCTATTCATATATCCTCCCTGGCCTCCCCGGCCTGCACTAGCCCAACATGATTCCTTTGAGTGGCCTGGTTTTCCACAAGATTCACAAACTCTCACGTTACAATGGCCAGTATGGTGGCGTTGGCAGTTGTTGCATTTGGGCTGGGTGCCCTGGTACCCTTTTCCTCTCTTGGTACTGCCAGCTGATTTTCCTTTCTTTACTGCCATACTGACGCCTTGTTTGAAGTTTGAAAACTTCCTTTTGTTGTCTCCTGAGGACTCAACGTGAGTCTCTGTCTTCTTTGCCGTGACTTCATCAAACTTGTTTAAACGAATCCCCTCCTCGGTGAGAGCCACGCTCAAATCGATGGCTTCAGTGATAGTCGCTGGTTTGGAGGAGGTTACCATGCTTATTATTTGGGGAGCCAAACCCCAAATGAAGCGCTCGATTCGCTTGTATTCTGGCGTGACCATATAAGGAACCACTTGAGATAGGTCATGAAACCTCTGAACGTACTCTGCTACCTTCGGACCGTCCATCTTTAGGTGCCAAAATTCAGTCTCCAACCTTTGAATTTCTGCGCGTGAACAGTACTTTTTGCGCATTAGTTCTTTCAATTCGGCCCAAGTCAGGGCGTAGGCGGCAGCTTCGCCTAAGGTCTGGACTTGTAAGTTCCACCAAGATAGGGCTCCGTCGAGAAACAGCCCTGAAATGTATGTGACTTGTTGATCCTCTGCACACTTGCTCATGCGTATAACAGAATCGGTTTTCTCAGCCCAGCGGGTAAAGGCAACTGCACCTCCTGTGCCATCGAAGTTAACTGGTTTGCAGTCTAAGAACTGCTTGTAGGTGCATCCTGCACGTATGTTAAAACATGTGTTTGGCATTAGCATCACCGCTAAAATCTCCAACTAGTTCATGGTAGGTTCGAATGGCGTGGTATTACCGTGAGGTGGATTGTTATTGCCTTGGTTAACACTTCCGCTTGCTCCTGGCTGAGATGCTGCGTACTGTGCTATGGCAGCGACAATGATCTGTTGTAGTTCTGCCTCGTTAGTAGGCATGTTTGGTTCGCGTCTTGGCGGCATCTTCTAAAAGATGGTTTAAGTTGGTTAGGCCATAGTAAGGCTCCGTTGTTATAATACGTAAATCAGTTCGTAATATAGTGTACGTATATAACGGTAGTAATAGTATAATCACATAACACCTCATGTTATAGGACATAAACAGTAGATTGAATCATCACAAGTGATGAGAATACTGCGATTGTATTGCCACAATTTCGAGATCACAATGTAAAGCTTACAAGTACACCACTATATCATACGACATCAATGAATTTAAAAACCATGCAAGTCATCCATTAAGTTTGGTGTGACTTCTTAATACCATAGCTTAATCATAACAAAGCTATATGAATTTAAAAACCATGCAAGTCATCCATTAAGTTTGAGAATAACATACAATACCATTGTTTGACGAGAATATACTCCAACAACAATAACCTTGTTCAAAAGACATAACAACTTATAACGTAAACATAAACGTGATTTAGGGACTGTGTCTTGTCCAGGTAAGAGACACATCCCCTAAACCCTGATGACTTCATGACAATATGCAGCGGAAAACGTTCCATACCGTGCCAGATCCGTTTAATTTCCTGAAATACATGTGAGTTGAAAAATCAACAATAATGTTGAGCGAGTTCATGTGTAAGTGAGTATATAAAACACTTGTGAATATAAAAATAGTTGTGGTATGTAGCAGTGTAAGAGGACTTGTGATCGCCAATGGTTTGCAAGGCCACTGACATATGTGAAGTGCAAATAGGGAGACTCAAACCTAGCAGATTTCGCCACGGCAAAGTATGTGGACAAAGTCACCCCACGGTCCGTTTCTAGTTTGGCCGGGGGCTGGGCTCGCTACACCCAGATAGATCTACCGCTCCTGTCCCTCGGTCCCTCCATGAGGACTAATGGCCCCATGTTGTTCCTATCCACTCACATGATCGTATAACACCTCCTTACGTTAAACATACCGTTGTAAAGTACTCGTAAATCATAGTAACATGTATTTCACCCCCGCAGTTAAGTAAACTGAAAACAGTTAGAGAAAAGGGGGACATGAACTCACAGTGAATGCGCGTCTCTACCAAGTGTCTCCAATACAGTAAGCTGTGCAACGACCTACAAGTGCTAATTCTATTAGACGGACGGCCGTGCCTTAGCTTTATAGTTTATGTCTTTGGGAAATAGTTAGACAACTATTTCGTGTTTATGTTCCGTATACACTTGGTAGTTATTCTTCTTCCCAAGGATGGGGGATACAATACATGTGCGTAAGTTACGTTTTATCAATCTTGTGGTAATGTAATTACCGGTGTAACTTATATGTTTGTGGAAGCGTTCGCAAAGTTTTGGAATCATTAACGCTTGTAAATATTATTTTCACTCTAAAATAATATTTATGTATTTCACAAAATAATCATAAACAGTGTTGTGACAAATATATTTATCACGTTAATCTTTGTGAAAATCCCATCTCCGAATATTTAGTAAAATATAGTGCTGGCGAAATTTATGTTTCGAAAATATGTCCAAAAATAGTTCTAACACTTGTTGTATAAAATTCTAAGTGTTAGATTTTTAGAAAATTTCGCCAGAGTTTCCTCTGTAACTGGAGGTGGCCACGCTTTCAAGCGTATCATTTTCTTTTAACAAATCAATTCAACAACTTCTTTATTCAACCAAACAATTTCCGACACATCAAACTAGTCGACAAGTATGTAAATTTGCATAATCGCATGAACTTGTAGTTTTTCCCGCATCTATAGTGTAAACACCCTTTATATATGTAGATCTTTATATAAAGTAACTTTAATCTCATAAAAACCTCGTGTTTAGAGAAATCTGTCTTTACAACTTCTAGTAACAAGTGACAAATATACTTCTTTGTCGGATCTCTTTGTTTCACAAGTGTTTACACACTTGTGGTTTATAAAACCATATTTATTAGTGTAAGATCCTTTCTTTAAAATACATGGTTTCTTAAATGTGTGGTTCTTTGAAGATACCACTTGCGGATACGTAGATCCGCTAGTTTTAAACACCATTTTACCGGTTAAATCACTATTACCCAAATAAAATATTTTCACACAAGTTCATGTATCTTGTGTGGTAGAGTTTCGCCTTTAACCCTTGTATTTAGTCAAAAACGAGCTTATGTGAAGATACTTAATCTTACAAAGTCGGGTTAAACGGAGATCCGAGCTACCACATCATAGATCGGGTCTAGATAAACACATATTTCAAGTCCTACGACTTTTACACAAGTTACATGCTATTAACCACCACTTTTATAGTTTTTACTAGGCTTTTGATCATCATATTTCATTTTAACGAGATTCAACCGCCAATATTCCTTTTACCCACTTTAGATATGCTTAAATATGAGTTTTAAACAATATACCTCTAGCTCGGGGCTAGGGAAGAATCGTGACGAAAAACGCGTGGATAAAAGCTAACGGTAGAGGTCCTTCGTGTTCCGCTTGCACCAAAGCTCCTAATATGAGACCCTTGAAGTTTGTATGAGCTTGGAATGTAGTGATCAAGATCGAAAATGGTGGGTAAGGGGGGTGGGGTGTTCGGCCGAGAGGTAGAGAGCAAGAGGGAGAGAGTTGGAGTGTGTTGTGTTAAGTGGTGATTATCTCTAGTGATCAAGTGTTATAAATAGGCAAGATTTAGTGTTATTGTCCAATGGTTAATGTGTAGTATAGATATTAGACAATTAAGATTAACCAAAGATCACAAGTACAAGGGGTGCCCCCTAGGTAACCGATTCGGTTAGGGGGGGGGGGTCCTTGATCCGATTTTAAGTAGATAGTTAGTGTTTAGTTATGATAAACCAAGTTAGGTTAAGGGTTAAACTCCGTTAGTTACGTACAACGTGTTATGACGGGTGTTAGGGTAACTAGGGACCCTAACTGGCTCAGAAAAAGAGTAATAATAAAAATAGTAATGTTTTCATGTTCCGGGTAAAGTCCGGGTGTCCGGTTGGATAGTAATCCGTTAAAGCGTTATAAAAGCTTTAAAGTGTCGTTATTGTTGTTTTTAGTGACACATTTGTTTTCCCGACACTTTAGAAAGTGTCTAGTAATATTTTCTCATGTTCTGGCACTTTATTAGTCAGCTAGAAGCTGGTTTATTTATTAAAGTGCTGTGTTTGGTACTTTAAGTACGTTTTTGGCACATCCGAATCAGTGTATCTTATCCCTAGAGACGCGGTACCATAACCCTTATATTCCTACACTCACTACCAGTGTAGCCAAAATATTTGAGGCTCTTAACAGGCCTTAGAGGCAGTGTCTGCCTGATGCTGGTCATATCAGCATGTTTGCCGTGTATCCGTTTAGTGCTACTGTGCTTTTTGTGCATCATGTTTGTCACTAGGGTTCAGTATGTAATTAATGTAGTGACAGCAAATAAAGTATGATGCTAGTAAGTGCATGTATCAGTATGCAGGTAGCAGTTTATCAGCTAGTTCAAACAAGCACAGTAATCAAGTAGTAATCAATCATTAATTAAGTTGTACGGATACCTGGTTTAGTGCGGGTTGTCACAAAATACGCATAAATACGCATTTTGACCGAAACTATGACTCGTCACTACGCCTAATCAACGTGGTAATCAGTAGGTATAGTCACAAGGGACTATAACCATCGTGATTACGCTCACGTTGCAAAGTTTAAACGAACTTTGTGTTGACCAAAGACTGGTCAAAGTAGAAAGTCAAACACTGTTTGACTTTCACGCTTGAAAAACGATAAAAGCACGAAAGAAACTTACAAAGGGTCCAAGCTAGGAAGAATTGAATAAAAAATACTCAGGTATGAAGCATAAGCTTCAACTTAGAGCAGAAATGATTCAATGATGAGTTGCAAGAATGAAAGGTGGTGGGTATTTATAGAATTCCCACAACCGTTAGGATTGTTTCTCGCAATCCGTGCTTCAATATTGGCCATACATGTGGGCACAAGGTTTTATAATACAAGGGGTACTCAAAACCAGCCCATAGCATCCAAATTCAGGGGTTAAAAACCATCAAAATCAGCTCAAAGACCAGATTCAATGTTTCTGTACTGGGCTTCTGTCATGGGCCGCGTAGGAATAGGCCTGGGCTTACGCGCCCCGCCTAGTATCTTTGGCAGATTTGCACTTTTAGTCCCTGCAGGCCTAAAACTTGGTTTTCGATGCATTTTTGACACGTTTAAGCCCTGTTAACCCCATTTCAAGGCTATAAAATGAAGTTAAAGTATAGGGAACTTAAAATATACTCAAAAATATCTCGGATTTCGGTTCGTTTGATCGTACGGTTGCGTTCTTCGGTTAATTACGACGGAAGTCGTAACGGACGCAAAAACGATCCAAATTAAGCGACGAATGGAAATTTAGCATGCCAATCACTAAAATAAAATATTTTAATGATTAAAAAAAATTTGGATGTCCGGATATATTCAGAACGTAATATATGCGCGAAAATGCGAACTTATGCACTTTTTGACGCTTTTAGTCCCTATTGATCAAGAAAGTTTATTTTTGCGCACCAAACACTTCAAAGACTATTTCTATGCTATGTAAAGGATATTTAGGGCATGTTTAACTTATGATCAGGTTCTGGAATTTTCGTTACAGAACGAATCGGCATACTTTCGCAGTTTGACACAAATAGTCCCTACGATCGAATAGACTTGTTTTCAACACACCAAACCATCCAAAACTTATTTCATAGTTATGTAAAGGTTATTTAAGGTATGTTAAGCCTATGTCACGGTTACGGAGTGTTTGTCACGTTAAACTGACTGCGTTTACGCACAAGTTTGCGTATAACTTTCAAGAAAGCGATTTAAAGCTTGAAATCGAACAAGAATTGATATGTGCAAATGATACACATATTTATACAAACCCCAAGTATGAAATACAATATTTCATTGATTTGGTATTTGTTTGATGGTCAAAGAGACATAGAAGTCACAGTCTCCCCTACTTTAGGAAATTTCGTCCCGAAATTTATTCGTAGGAGTATGTTTGTGACGTTTTGTTAAATAATTGTCTTGCATGGAATCTAGGGTGTCATCTATTTTGCGTAGAGTAACCCAACAAAGATATGCAAGGCATAATCTTCTCATTTCCCAGTGTTTATATTTTAAAGCGATAAATGAATGGATGATTCATTTTCTCCAATGGATTCTCGTCAGAAGTGGAAATGAAGGGAAAATCTAAAGGATATTCTGTCGCAACCCCCGCCCCCTATCTGTCCTGGGAATGGACGGCCGCGAGACCAGTTTTGGTGGTATCGGTATTTATTATTTTGGCAGCGGAAATTCGATAAGGACCGTAATTAGGAAATATTTATCAGAGTAAATACCATACTTTTATAATATTAAACATATTGGGATAAAACCCAAGTTTTCATTACAAACATTTTCATAGGGAAAATCCCCATTTTATTGAATAAAACATCTTCTTTTATTTAGGTAACTTTTATAGCCACTTTTTCCAAGCCTTCAGTGCTGTCCAGCTGGCTTCTAGTTGGCTTTCACATTTTGTTACCTGAAACGCGTTTAAAAACATTTTGTCAGTGGGAAATACTGGTGAGTGAATCCCGGTTTAATCAAGAAGAGTTTTATCCTTAAACAGTATTGAGAGCGATTACAATGTTTATGTCTACACAATTACTCATTCAGTATTGTAAATCCTGACTTGTGGGTCATATTACACATTGGCTAACTCTTTGTCCAATGGTAACGTATTCCACATTTTGTATACAAAACCCCAACATACCGGCAGTAATTGAAGAACTACAAAGACTCAATCACTGCTTAATTGAATTGTAAAACATTTAAGGTTTTGTAAAAACAATTTACAAAAAGGAGATTACTCAAATTGATGTCTTAGGTTTTCTGTAAGGGTTTACTGGTGATTATCTATAATTTACACAAATGCACATATGTTAGTAAAATAACCCATTATTTACATTAGTAATACCCCCCTGAGACGGCATTCCAACAACTACATCGGGCAGAACCTCGACAGCCGTTACGGAATCCTGGATCAATCGGGCAGCGTATCTAATATGTAACCGGGGTTATAATACTTACAACGGAGCAGAACTTCGTTAATTAGGGGGTATTATACCTGAGAATTATATTAATTCTTCAGAAAATTGAGAGAGAAAGAGTTCGTGAGCGATTTGGGACTGAAGGCCAACGGTTTCTATTTATAGTGCCTGAATTCGGGTTCCTCACGGCCCGCGTAAGATGAGACCATGGGCTACGCGACCCGCGTATTAGGCTGGGTAGGCCCTAGCTTGTCCCAGTCATCGGCTAGCTTCGACACGATGATGACACGTGGCGGCACCGGGTGCGGTCCTGACTCCAAGCTGTCGCGCCCCGCGTAAGATCCTTAAGGGGTCTACGCGGCCCGCGAGCGACATAAAAACTTGATTTTAATTTTATTTTTAATGATATATCGTATTTTGGGCTCGGTTTTCACATACGAGGTATATTTTAGGACATATAGGGATATTTTAAAATATATTTAGGGTGTCGAAAAATATTTAGGAGGGTTGTTATATATTCATTTCCCTCAACGAATATTCTTTAGAAGCGAAAATGAATGGATTGATTCATTTTCCTCAACAGGTTCTTCGTCAGAAATGGAAATGAAGGAAAAATCAAAAGGATATTCATTTCCCTCAACGGATATTCTTTAGAAGCGAAAATGAATGGATTGATTCATTTTCCTCAACGGGTTCTTCGTCAGAAATGGAAATGAAGGAATAATCAAAAGGATATTCATTTCCCTCAACAGATATTCTTTAGAAGCGAAAATGAATGGATTGATTCATTTTCCTCAACGGGTTCTTCGTCAAAAATGGAAATGAAGGAATAATCAAAAGGATATTTATTTCCCTCAACGGATATTCTTTAGAATCGAAAATGAATGGATTGATTCATTTTCCTCAACGGGTTCTTCGTCAGAAATGGAAATGAAGGAATAATTAAAAGGATATTCATTTCCCTCAACGGATATTCTTCCGAAGCGAAAATGAATGGATTGATTCATTTTCCTCAACGGGTTCTTCGTCAGAAATGGAAATGAAGGAATAATCAAAAGGATATTCATTTCCCTCAATGGATATTCTTCAGAAACGAAAATGAATGGATTGATTCATTTTCCTCAACGGGTTCTTCGTCAGAAATGGAAATGAATAGAGTTAACTCTAGATACATGACAAAACTTGCTGTGATTTCTGTGCACTAAATTCCATAATTATGTATGCATCCATAATTACGTAATTCCTTGCACAGTTCGCATAGTTTGTTTTATAATGTGAAGGGGATGGAATTTGTTGAACAAGTTCGAGATAACTTTGATTAGGTCAACACATAAACACATAAGCACATAATTGTTTCCTTGGTTATTAATTTGTTATCAGTTTGTTATTAATTGTTATTAACTTGTTGTCGATTTGTACATGGGTATTTAAGGTACACCAGGAACCCATTCCGTGGATTTCATCTGGCAATTTAAACACTTTTATGAATCTAACTATGAAGATAGGAAGATTTTAATAGGAATTTGGCTTTTGTCCTTATTAAATCGTAATGTACGTATTAAGGCATACAAAGAATTCAATTAAGGGCTCCGATTTGAGCGATAATCATCCACAATGAGCTAATTGTGAAGATAAGAAGATCCTATATGGATTTTGGAATTTGAATAGCGGGAGACGTTTCGAAACCTTGCACTAGACGTGCTTAAGTCGATACACGAGGTAGAATATTCATGAAGTTGAGGCGCTAGATATGCCAAGGCGACATATGAAGCAGAATTTGGAGGTTGGGTACTACGTATGTTAAGTCATTCATACGAGCAGGGTTGACTTGGGGTTGGTTTGGACCACCTTGGCTTGGGTTGAATCGACAAGCATTTGCCAGGTGACCGAGTCGCCCTTATGATGCATGCAGACGACACTGTAGGTAAGCTAGGTGATGTGCATTACATTTGTTGCATATCAGTGCAGTATAAGGTCTCCTTGCAGGAGGTTGAGCAGCAACAGGATTTGCAACAACTTTGTTTTGGATAGCAAAGCGGCACATGCTAACCAAATGTCCCCATCGTCCACAGTGGGTACATTTGAAACAGGGTATTTGATTCAGATGACGACGGTTGCATTGATTGCACCAAGGAGCAGTTCCCTTATACGACCTCTTGGCTGGCGGTGCTCCTGATTGATTTGGTGCAACCGCTGCGGGAATTCTTTGAAGCTCTACGCTTCTTTGATTTTTGTGAAGGCTTGGCTTCTGTTTCCTTTGGTGTCTCTTGGGCGGCTTCATCCTTGAGGCGAGTCATGGTGATAGCTAAATCAACGGTCCTATAGAGTACGACTCCTATTTGTTGGGCAATTGTAGTACCTAGTTCGGACATTTGAGTGTTGTTGCGATGAAGAGGCATCCTAAAGATAATGGAAGGCATGGGAGGAAGCAAGCGAGATGTTATCGGATAATCAAAACAGGATGACAACGCATAAAAATTGTGATAATTTGTTTGTTACCTAAGGCAAACAAATGAGATGGTGACTAATCAAAGTAAGTGGGTCATATTAATGTATCGTGAAGACATGCTTTAGCCTATAAGTGGACACTCACCCCAAGAGTTCCCAGGTAAGAGTGACTGGTCCGATTATGTGGATTTGTACGAACACTCTAGCCTTAGACAGAAAATTCAGAGTACAGGCATCCACCCTTCCAGATTGCACGTGTTCACATTATAAGACCCAACTTTGACGAGATTTTGAAAACTTTGAAGGTTCAAAACCTTATAATAAATCATCCTAGAACAGATGATTGGTTTTCAAAGCGGATTTGAAATTTGTGTTCTTATTGTGGTTGTCACCTAAGGATAAGTGACGGTATTGTTTTAAGATCTAAACACAAGAATCTTGTGTTAGGGTCCTAGGAAGGTTATAGACTAGGTCAAAGCATTACTAATAACCTAATTCCCTATAACCATGAGCTCTAATACCAACTTTTCTGTCACACTCCGACCGCGTTAAAACAACAAACCACGGCGGAAACGTCAGGGAGTGTCGTAACAGAATCATTGTTTCACAACACATGGATTTAAGTTTTGTTTTATTAAATTAAGTTTAATACATTATATTGAAATTAGAAACAAAACATGAACAAATTGACTTTCATTGTTATTAAGTCACTAAGGCCTCATCCATTCCTATGTGAGCATGCACCAATAACATCATCAAACATCATCAACTAAGGTACCTGAAACATATGTGAAAATACGTCAGCATAAAAATGCCGGCGAGTACATAGGTTTTGTGGAAGTGTCAGATTCATGGCTCGTTTACATTTTGAAATAACTCGAACAACTTCGTTAATTAATATTAGAAAACCTAGTTTTGTAAAATGTTTGTAATGTAAAATGAAATAACCAAGTCAAAACAGATTAGTTATAGTTTATAAAACCTCGATGGCATGAATCTTAACTCAAAACATTTGTTTATGTAAACCCAGATTGTAAATCATTTTTGTAAAAACTCGAATGGTTTATATTGTTAGAAAAACCTTGTAATGTAACTTCGTTTTGAAAACACTTGCCCAAGTGATCTAGATAACGCAACGAAATATAATGTGTTAAAAGCACTTATATATAGGAAGTACCAGCGGCGTATCCACCATGCTTTTATCACATTACAACTGTCCCGTTATCTAATCACTTCCCTAACCCAAGGTTTCAAACAGTTCAAATAATTCACATAGATCATACAGCTCCAAATGGTTCAAATAGTTCAGATAGTTTAATATAAACCATAGTATTTGTTTAGAAAACTCGAAATCGTTTAGCACATATGAATCACCCCAAAACAGTTTAAAACAGTAAAAGAGGGGAACTATGTACTCACTTGAGATAGCTTAGAAGTCTTTGAATAACAACCAAGCAATGCTAGAAGGATCACGGAATCAATCGGCACCTAATATAGGTAACTATGTTAATAAACCGGACCTAAATCGGAAGATCGGATAGGATGATGTTTCGTAAACCAAATGAGTGTTGGAACTCATATGATATGGTTTAACAAACCCTACATACTAAATTGAAACCTAACCTAAGTGCTTACGACCCATTACGACTCGTTTAGGTAGCTTACGCTACTTTAACGTGTCGTTCGCGTAAAACGCGTTTGGACCGCCTAACTAGTCCTATGACAAGTATTATATGCCTTAAAAACTCTAATAATGCTGCCTAATTAGTTTAGATGTCAAAATTTAAGCTACATATGCTTAGAATGAATTTATGCGCAAAAAGGGCATTTTGGTCATTTTCCTAAGGCATATAAACTACCTATCGTACAACTAACTAAACGAAGTGACCATAAGGTATAACCTCGGAAGGTTATTCCCTATACAACTATGGTCACAATATATGCTTGGTCGGATCCTAATGATTGACCAAACGGGTCGGGTTCGAAAGTCTAAGCGGTTGTTTAGACCGCTTATCTTACGACCCTATATAAACACTAATCTAAAAGTGACGAGCTAAACATGTTAAAACATGCTTAACAAAGTTAGAAAACAATTTTTGATATCAAAACAAAAGGTTTTGATACCAAAGAATAGTTTGGCTGCAAAATACGCATAAATACCCATTTTGACCGAAACTATGACTCGTCACTACGCCTAATCAACGTGGTAATCAGTAGGTATAGTCACAAGGGACTATAACCATCGTGATTACCCTCACGTTGCAAAGTTCAAACGAACTTTGTGTTGACCAAAGACAGGTCAAAGTAGAAAGTCAAACACTGTTTGACTTTCACGCTTGAAAAACGATAAAAGCACGAAAGAAACTTACAAAAGGGTCCAAGCTAGGAAGAATTGAATAAAAAATACTCAGGTATGAAGCATAAGCTTCAACTTAGAGCAGAAATGATTCAATGGTGACTTGCAAGAATGAAAGGTGGTGGGTATTTATAGAATTCCCACAACCGTTAGGATCGTTTCTCGCAATCAGTGCTTCAATCTTGGCCATACATGTGGGCACAAGGTTTTATAATACAAGGGGTACTCAAAACCAGCCCATAGCATCCAAATTCAGGAGTTAAAAACCATCAAAATCAGCTCAAAGACCAGATTCAATGTTTCTGTACAGGGCCTCTGTCGCAGGCCACGTAGGAATAGGCCTGGGCTTACGCGCCCCGCCTAGTATCTTTGGCAGATTTGCACTTTTAGTCCCTGCAGGCCTAAAACTTGATTTTCGATGCATTTTTGACAAGGTTAAGCCGCGTTAACCCCATTTCAAGGCTCTAAAATAAAGTTAAAGTATAGAGAACTTAAAATATACTAAAAAATATCTCGGATGTCGATTCGTTTGGTCGTACGGTTGTGTTGTTCGGTTAATTACGACGGAAGTCGTAACGGACGCAAAAACGATCCAAATTAAGCGACGAATGGAAATTTAGCATGCCAATCACTAAAATAAAATATTTTAATGATTACAAAAATTTTTGGATGTCCGGATATATTCAGAACGTAAGATATGCGCGAAAATGCGAATTTATGCACTTTTTGACGCTTTTAGTCCTTATTGATCAAGAAAGTTTATATTTGCGCACCAAACACCTCAAAGCCTATTTCTAAGCTATGTAAAGGATATTTTAGGGCTTGTTTAACTTATGATCAAGTTCCGGAATGTTCCTTACAGAACGAATCGGCATACTTTCGCAGTTTGACACAAATAGTCCCTGCGATCGAATAGACTTGTTTTCAACACACCAAACCATCCAAAACTTATTTCAAAGTTATGTAAAAATTTATTCAAGGTATGTTAAGCCTATGTCACTGTTATGGAGTGTTTGTCGTGTTATACTGACTGTGTTTACGCACCAGTTTGCGTATAACTTTCCAAAAAGCGATTTAAAGCTTGAAATCGAACAAGAATTGATATGTGCAAATGATACACATATTTATACAAATCCCAACTATGAAACACAATATTTCATTGATTTGGTATTTTTTTGATGGTCGAAGAGACACATATGTCACAAGAGGTGAGTCGAATCCAAGTGATTCATCTTGTCTATCTGTTTTATTTTTATTTTTTATTTTTATTTTTTATTTTTCAGCATTTTTAGTTAGTTTTTATTTTCTTGTTTAAAACCTGTTGGAACTTTGGAGATCGTTCATACTTGTACTGGATTAGTTTTATTATAGTTTGTAGCTTATTTTATAGTCTAGGGGCTTATTTTGTAATTTCATGAAACTAGCAAACCTGACTTGGTGTAGTTAAGATTCCAGCATAATTATAATTATGCTGGCAAGTCAGGTCCTATATAATCCCAAGCATTGTAGCCCTAGCCAAGCTTTTGGCTCTTTGGTGAATGAAGTGTTGTTTACATTAAATCTCTGGATATTGTGCTCAAATCAGATTTCCAAGGTGCTTTATTGACTTATATACTAGTTTGGATTCAATACAACACTTGTTGTATTCATCAATCCATTAGCTTCATCTTCATTCTTGATTGTTCTTAACTTTTTCATAGTTCAAACACTTAATCAATAGGTGTTTTGGACTAAAACAACCAACCACTTGTGACAACTGGCACAAAACCGGTAACTTCCGTACACTTTAATTATTATTTAATGACTGCAATTATGTGCTTAAATGTCAACATTGACTGATTAGATGCTAAGCAAGTGAATTCATGCACGTTGTATACTACAAAATATTGCTTCATGCAATCGAGAGCGCTGCGTCAGAAATATTAGTAAACTCACCGGTAAGACACACTGTGTCAACGGAACTGCAGAAAGCAGTCAGACATTAGAATTGAGGCCTAGGTGTAGGTCCTACGACAAAGGTACATTAAAACCCAAGAGTACATATAAGGGTTTAATTTATGGTCGTTGCGAAAGCTAAAGCACGCACTAAAAGGCACCCGAAACACACTTTAAGTGCAGAACTTTATTAAATTCAGCACAATTCAGCTTTTAACAACATAAATATTGTGCAGAGATGTCATTTTATCATCCAGAATATTTCCCTAAGTGACGGGAATTCTTTGTGTCACTAAAAATAACACTAACGACACTTTAAATGCTTATTAAGCACTTTAGCGAATCGGTATCTAACCGAACAACCGAACAATTTGATTCGATACCGATTTCAAGCTTTAAATCACTTTCTGGAGGGTTATACGCAAACTGGTGCTTAAACGCAATCAGTTTAACGCGACGTACACTCCAGAACTGTGACGTAAGCCAAATATACCCTAAATATCCCTTTCATAACTTAGAAATAAGTTTCGAAGGATTCGGTATGGCGAAAACATGTTTATTTTGAACTAAAGAACTAATTACGACAAAACTGCGAAACGAACGTTGGCGGCCGCCCGGATAATATTTAATCCCACAAATATTCTTTTATGATTAAAATTTTATTTTAATCAGGTTCGTGTTGAAAAATAAATTAAAACGCTTAAAAACGTTATTTTTCAAGTTTAAGCGCGTACCGTGTGTTCCTACGCGACACAATGCTTACACTGCAAAACGCAGACAACGCAGCAAACCCAGGAATATGCCAGGAATATACCAGGAATATGCCAGGAATATGCCAGAAATATGCCAGGAATATACCAGGAATATACCAGGAATATGCCAGGAATATGCCAGGAATATGCCAGGAATATGCCAGGAATATGCCAGGAATATACCAGGAATATGCCAGGAATATGCCAGGAATATGCCAGGAATATGCCAGGAATATGCCAGGAATATGCCAGGAATATGCTAGGAATATGTTATATGGAAGGTCTATAAATACCACCATTTCATCACTCCATCTTCACTTCCCTCTCTCCCTCCCTTGTTCTCGGCCCAACCAAGCACCACCGCCACCCTCATTTTCCAACTCATCCATCCATTCCAAGGTGATATTGAGGAGTAAGAAGGCCACTAACGAAGCTCGGTGCAAGCGGATCTTGAAGGACCTTCTTCATTTGCTTTTATCCACCTCTTTTGTCCTCTTGAACTCCCCTAGCCTTGTGCTAGTAGTAAGTGCTTCTAAACATCTTCTTGTTCTCGTTTATGATGGTTAATAGATGATTTAATGGCAAAAAAAATCATAAACACTAAAGATCACCAACTAAAAGTCTTGTAAAATGATGAACCTAATGGATAAAAGGAAAGTAATGGTGTAAAATTTGTTAAACTTGTTTTGTGATGATTATTTTGTGTTGTTTAATGCTAGTAGTAGTTCGGATCGTCATCTAACCCAGCTAGGTTATGTTCATAGAGCATGGACTAGTGTATGTTAAAGTATAAAAAAGGCAAGATGATGAACACTACTACATAATAACATGAACTTGCGTAAAAGGAATTTTTCTTGTAAAATGAAGTTCTAAACTAGTAGATCTAAAGATCTACAAGTGGTATTTTCGAAAAACCAACTGTAAGACGAAACCATGTTTTAAACCGGATCTTTCATGAAATAGAGGTGTTTTTGTGAACAAACAAGTGTGTGGACACTAGTGTAACAAAAGTTTTAACAAAGAAATAATTTTCGCAAAAACCGACTAGAAGTTGTAAAACTTCATATTCTTTAAAAATAAGATTTCCAAGAAACCGACTTTATTTTTAGAGATGGAAAAACCTACTAAATGTGTTGAATAGTTACTACATAATTTTACACAACTTGCAAGTTCATGTGTACGCGATTTGTGTTTATTTTGACTAGTTTGATATTTGAAGATGGTATTTTGATGATGGAAAAATTGATTGGTTGAATTTTAAAAGAAAATGATACGCTAGTAAGCGTGGCCACCTCCAGTTACAGAGGAAACTCTGGCGAAATTTTTCCAGAAAATAACACTTACAATATTTTTTGTGACAAGTGTTATGAATATATTTTTGACTTGTTTTCCAAACAAACTTCGCCATGATTTTTATTACAAAATTTCCAAACATCGGAGGTGGATTTTCATAAAAAAAACTTGTTAAATATATATTTAGAATATATATTTATCGCTTGTGTGATTATGTGATTATTTTGTGAACTAGGTATATATTATTTTTAGAGTAAAAATAATATGACTTGGAGATACTCGTAACGAGTAAAAATACAAAAATACACATACAACATACAAGATACATAATTCGGGTGCAAAGTGCAAAATACAAAAAGCTTATATTTATTTTTGAGAAAATAATATAAGTAAGACATTTAGTTTAAAATATAAAATATTTTTAACACAAGAAAATATACACAAAAGAGAGTGACGGTACTCGTGGTTTACGAAGCAAGACTAGCGACTGACGTTTAGAAAACACGTTTAGACGTTCTATAAGCAAAATCCGGTGAAGTTTACGACGCACAGGAACGCAAAGTTGTGAGTTCATGCTCCCCCTATTCTCTTAACTGTTTTCAGTTTTTTAACTTCGGGGTTGAAATACATGTTACAAATACTTCAATATTTACAAAATGGTATGATATGTACTAAAACGAGAAGTACTCTTGGCGACAACTAGTGCCAAGAATTGATACGAGAAATCGTGTCACGAATAGGGTAACATAAGCACCATTAATCGTGTACATACTTAGACCGCAGAACAAAAGGTTAGATCTAATGGGTTTCAGGGCAACCCCACTCTTGGTGACAACTAGAACCAAGTAGTGTTTTTGTGTCTCAGTCGTGAATCGACTATAGAAAAATGCCTATGGTTTGGTGACTTCCTATGTCGTGTCACATGTTAATGGCTTTGCAACCCATTAACACTTAATACATATGGAAATACTTGATTTATACTTGAATACGTGATTTAACAAATACATACCATGATTTTTATACAAAGTATACAAGCGTTAAAAACGAAAACTGCATGAATTCACACCAACTTTATGTTGACGTTTTTCCAAAACTCACATGTATTTCAGGTAACTAGGATGGATGTGCGCGCGGTCTCGCTTATGCTTGTGGATGTCGCTATTGTTTATCTTTAAATAAAGTTGTAAACTTTTTAAGACAATGTTTTATGCGACTTAGCGATGTAAACGCTAAACTTATGTTTTCAAATTATGGTATTTGATGTTTTTACAAGCATATATCATGTTTACCATTCGTATGCAATGAGAACCTTTCATGATCACACCTCGTGCTTCCGCCGAAGAAAGGGGTGTGACACCACTGTGATCTGGATTAATAATGGAATTACAATTTGGTATCAGAGCCTTAGTGCTCTTGGTTGTTGAGTTTTTGTTAAGATTTTTCAAAGTTTTGAAGGTTTTTCAAAGTTTCAATGTTTTTCAAATTTTTGGACTTTAAATGGATTGATTTGGTGTGTTTAATCGATAGGTTGTTGTTAATATGTGATTTGGGAGTCATTTTGGACATTTTGATACATCAAAACATGGTTTTTGAGTCGTTTTTGAGTGATTAGAGGGTTTTAGTTCGTGTTAAACCCTCTGGTCAGTGAAATTACCTTGAATACAGCGAAGAATTTTTGAAGTCAGCGAAATTATTTTTGAATATAGCGAAGATCATCTTGAATATAGCGAACAATCTTTGAAAACATCGTAAAATCACTAATTCCGCCGACTAAAACTCGAGCAAAATTGTTGATTGCCGGTGATATAGTGTCAAGTGACCCTTTAGCGAAATTATCGAAGGCGACTTCGAGAAGTATGATATAGAACCACAACGTTCTTATTACGGTATACGGCGAAATCAGCCTAACTAACGTGTGTGCTTCTTGTATCACCGGAATTAGCTTCTTCGCTCGTGCAGGATATCTTCGTGTACCGGCTAGGAGTTCAGTGAACATTTTCCGGCGAAATTGTTCTCCAGCATTCTTATCAGCGAATTTAACCTCTGATCATCTCTCCTTTGTCAAAAACAAACCAAGATGTCGTTGAATCAGCTAAGTCCAATTGCTCAAGCTGAACTTGAGACCGGAACCACCACAAGACCACCAAAGTTGAAAGGAGCTGAAGATTTCGGTACTTGGAAGAATCGAATCAAGTCATTCTTCGAATTCACTGACTACAACCTATGGCTTTCTGTCATCGCTGGACCCCACGTTCCAACGGTGGTTCGAGGAGATTTGATAGTCAATAACGACGACCCCACAACCTTCACCGACGAAGACAAAGCTCTAATCCAATGTGACCGTCGTGCGCATGCTGCCTTAACCATGGCGTTGTCAACTGATGACTGTAACATGTTTGAAGAATATAGAACTGCAAATGAACTATGGCATGCTTTGATCGAACACTATGAAGGAAATGAAGAGCTGATTGAGAGCAAACGAGACATGGTGCAGAAGCAATACGACATGTTTGGTGGAATTCGTGGAGAAAGCCTTTCCGATCATATCAGTCGCTTTCTGAATATGATGACCAAGATGAAGAAGGCAGGAAATCCTGTCACTAATCGTGCTGCCATAAAGAAGCTTCTGGATTCGTTTCCCAAGGAATGGAGTCTCCAGTGCATGATGATAAAAAGAGATTTCCTCAACAACCCAAATCCTGTCACTCTGTCCGATCTAATCAACACTCTGAAGGCCTTTGAAATGGACGTCAACAAACGCGAAATGAATACAGCTGGTTACTCCCCAAAGGCAGCTCAGACCTCTACTGGACTAAAGAATGTGGCGTTTCTAGCTTCTGGAGCCACCAGTAAACAAGCCTCAGAGATGTCCTACTTTAACGTTTCCGCAAGCGTGTCAAAGGCTCCACAATCTAGTGATAAGGCTGCTGTAGTTGGTGATACTCAAGCTTTGAAAGTGTCAACTGAACATGTGGCACTTTTTAACATGTTTCTGAGTAGCTATGAAGCTCTAATGTCGGGGGAACTCAAGAAGGAGATGCTCATTGCTGAAGATATGTATCAGGTTGATCCTGATGACATGGAGGAGATGGATTTGAAGTGGCAGATGGCTATGATCACTTTAAGGTTGAAGAAGTTTCAGGATAAGACTGGAAAGCGTGTGGGTCTTGGAAAATCTGGTTTTGACAAATCCAAGCTGAGATGTTACAACTGCAAGAATCTTGGTCACTTCAAGCGTGATTGCCCCTTGTTAAAGGAAGGAAACATTGAAGCCACTCCTGCTGTGAAACAAATCACTATCGAAGAAAACAAAACCAATTCGTCTCCCAACACACCAAAAGCTCTCGTTGTTGAAGATTATGATTGGGGTGAAGAAATTGTTGAGGCGAAGGAACAAGTCAACAAAGCTCTCATGGCAAAGATCTCAAGCGGGTCGTCATCAAAACAATTTGAGAAACAGACTGCTGGAATCCCAAAGGGGGATAACATTACTGACAAGGGTCTGAAAAGCATTCTCATCTCCCCGAAGGCTGAGAAAGGAAAGAACTCTGAAGAAGCTGAAAAACCCAAGGAGCATGTTCCTAAGGAGTCATCTAATGAGAAGAAAGAAAAAGGCTCAGCAGCAGCAATGAAAACAGACTCCTCCAAAGAAAAAGCTGGCAAAGACTTGGTAAATAGTATTCCACATAACTTTAAAGTAAAGTTATGCACACCAGCATGCGTTGATGTCGTGGCATATTACAAGTCTCTAAATCTAGAATTTGAGAGACAAAAAGACAAAGCTTTAAAATTTAACAAAGAGCTTAAACAGAACGAGGCAGCATATCAGAGAAAGTTGAATTCAACTTTAGCTGAAATGCAAACTCTAAAAGAATTTGTGTTTAGAAAAGATTTCATCATTAACGATCTCACAGATAGACTAGAAAAGGCTTTGAACGAAAAGAATAAATTACAAATTGTCATAGACAAATGGAATGTCAGTCAAAAGGCCTTTACTGACATCAAAAATTGTCAACGACCAACGTATGTGAAAGACAGGATCGGGTATAAGGATAGGCAAGGAAATGAAGGAAAACTCTTCTTTCCACCACATAGCAAAAACTATGTGCCTATGCCAACTCCTCATCCCGAAAATGATTTCATTGAGAAAAGGCCTCTGTAGAACAAAACGATTCTTTCAAAAACGAAACAACCGCTAACTTTTCTAAAAGTAATGAGGATGGAGACTGCGGCGGTTCAAAAATAGGAATAGGCTATTCAGGCGATAGTTATTCCACCGTTAACTGGTTCGCCTGGAACTGTTCTAAGAAAAACAATATTCGGGATGAATGTAATAATTTAATTAGGATGGATGACTGTAATGGCCGTGTGCCTAAATTTAACCTTTTGGATGACTGTAAGGGCCATGTGCCTACATTTGAGACCCGTGATCGTGAACATGCTATGTTTGAATGTCATGATTTAAATTCTGCATTTTGTGATGATAAAATTGTTTGTGAATCTCCTGTATTTGTGCCAGAATTGAAAAAGAATAGCTTTGGAAAATTCCTCACAGAGGAAATTCCAGAATTTATTCCATCTCGAACAGGTATGACAGATTCAGAAAAGAAGGTCACTGAAGATCACTGCAATGAAGACTCAAGCATTGCTGCCTCAGAAGATGAAAAGGAGACTTCAAGTCCTGAAGAAGAGCAAAAATCAGAAACCTCAAGTGAAGATCGAACAACAGATGGTGAAAGTCCTGAATTTTCAAGTGAAGAAACCTCGAAAACCTCAAGTGAAGATCAATCAACAAATGATGAAAGCTTCGAAGGTTCAAGTGTTGAGACAATTGCAGACCAAGATTCAAAAAGTTCAAGCGAAGATCAAAGCTGCAATGATTCAAGTTACGAAGCAAGTGAAGAGCAAAACTCAAGTGAATACCAAACGTCTGAAAGTTCATCCGATTCTGACAATGATGAAGAATGCTCAGAAGATGAAAGTAGAGTTGACAAGAAAATGAAGAAAGCAGAAAGCTCAAGACACTCATCACATGCATCATCTTCTAACACCAAAAGACCCAGACATAAAAAATGTTTTCGCTGTGGTCATTTAGGACATACAGAGAAACATTGTAAAAACAAGAATTTTTCTAAACCAGAATATGATTTTGTTAAGAATTTCACAGATCAACTTGATTATCTTAAGAAATCTGTTAAAAATATGGTTAATTCAACAGCTTATTTTTGGAAACAAAAAGAGGACCTCGTGGCTCAAAACCACGATAGATTCAAAATGAAGCAAGTCTGGGTTCCCAAATCAATCTAATTTGTGTATATACTTATATTTCAGAATAAACTCCAGAAATGGCTTCGAATGCTCATGGAATATATCTGGCATGTCGATAGAGGATGTTCAAGACATATGACAGGCTTAAAGGATCTTCTGATAAATTTTCGTTTTATTGATGGAGATTTCGTGTCATTCGCTGGAGACGAGAAGGGAGGGAAGATCGTTGGAATGGGAGATGTCGTGTCTGAAGCACTCACTTTGGAAAATGTCAACTATGTTCCAGAATTGTGCTACAATCTTATAAGCGTATCACAAGTCTGTGATAAAGGAATATCGGTGCTTTTCAACGACATGGTATGTTTGTTTCTCAAGCCTGAATATGTGGTTCCTGCAGAGATGATCATGCTCACAGCTCCAAGACAAAACAACACATACGTGCTCAACATGAAAAACGCCAAGACAAATGATAACCTGACTTGTTTAATCTCAAAGGCTTCAGAATCGGAGTCACTGCTTTGGCACAGGCGATTGGGGCATGTAAATTTCAAAAATATGAACAAACTTTCTAAGTTAAACTTAGTAAGAGGTCTTCCGATAAAAGAATTTCCTTTTTCTGAAAAATGCATAGCATGCGCCCAAGGGAAGCAACACAAGAAATCGCACAAGTCCAAAGCAGTGAACACGATTACTGCGCCGCTTCAGCTGATGCATATGGATCTTTTTGGTCCAATAAGTGTTAAAAGTCTTGCTAAAAGTTCTTACTGTTTGGTGATTACAGATGATTTCTCTCGTTTTTCATGGGTTTACTTTCTTGAGGCAAAAAGTGAGACAGCAGAAATTCTCAAGTCATTCATTCCCTTGATTGAAAATGTGACCAGATTAAAAGTGAAGTCAATCAGAAGTGATAATGGTTCCGAGTTCAAAAATCAAACCTTCATATCCTTCTGTGCAGAAAAAGGAATTCATCTCCAATACAGTGCAGCAAGAACTCCTCAACAAAATGGAGTTGCTGAACGCAAGAACAAAACTTTGATCGAGGCCGCAAGGACCATGCTAGTGGATTCAAAGCTTCCAATCATCTTTTGGGCAGAAGCAGTAAATACAGCATGCTACGTTCTGAACAGGGTTCTCATTAGAAAACCACATGGAAAGACGGCATATGAACTTCTCTTCAAAAGAAAGCCGCTTATTGACTTCTTCAGACCATTTGGATGTTCGTGCACTCTTCTAAACACTCAAGAAAATCTCATCAAGTTCGAAGCAGTGGGTGATATCTGCTACTTCATGGGATATTCATCCACACAGAAGGCCTATAGAGTCTACAACAAATGAACAAAGACGGTGATTGAATCATATTACGTGGACTTTCAAGAAGGAAATTACACAAACACCGGAAGCACTCCTGATTGGTTTTATGATGTGGGAGTAATTTTCAACACCTTCAAAATTCCAGAAGATGTTCCAGAAGCAGAACCTGCTGAAGTTGCTCAAGTTAAGCCTCTGTTTGATACTTCAGATATTTGTGTAACTCCTTTCACTACCCGTTTCTCTCCATTTTCCGCTGATCCACTTCTCTCTGTGGATGAAGTAAATGGTGACACTTCGCCTGAGAACACCCCTGGAAATGGTGCTTCTTCTTCACAGGCGAACGTGGATGAACCAACTCAAGGAGACGACCCTCCAGTAATCTACGTTGACGAACACTTCACCAACCTTCCACAGCAAATTGAGTCTCACACAAATGCAGGATACAAGACAAATCGCAATCATCCTCTTGAAAATGTCATAGGTGCAGTAGAAGAAGGAGTATGTACATGTGGTCAGTCATCAAGCATCAACAAAGGTCTCTATGCAGCTTTTCTCTCGCATTCCGTGCTTCGTGACATTGAAGAAGCCATTCAAGACTCAAGTTGGGTTCAGGCCATGCAGGAAGAACTATCTCAATTTCGAAAACTCAAAGTTTGGGAGTTAGTAGATCTTCCTGAAGGAAAGTTTCTGATTGGTACAAAATGGGTCTTTCGTAACAAGATGGATGATCGTGGAGTAGTGATCAAGAACAAGGCTAGATTGGTGGTGCAAGGTTTTCGTCAAGAGGAAGGAATTGATTACGAAGAAGTTTTTGCTCCAGTTGCAAGATTGGAGGCAATCAGAATATTCCTGGCATACGCATCATACAGGAATTTCAAAGTTTTTCAGATGGACGTAAAGAGCGCTTTTCTGTATGGGAAGGTAAAGGAAGAAGTCTACGTGTGTCAGCCTCCGGGCTTCGAAGATCCTCATTTTCCAGGTCGCTACTACAAGTTGGACAAAGCCCTCTATGGTCTTCACCAAGCTCCACGTGCTTGGTACGAGACTTTGTCAACTTATCTTTTGAAGTGTGGATACACAAGAGGAACGATCGACATGACTCTCTTCACCAAAAGAGTAGGAGAAGACGTAATGCTGGTTCAGATTTATGTGGACGATATCATCTTCTGGTCAACTAACGAGGAACTGTGTAGAGAATTCGAGTCTGTCATGAAGGCAAAGTTTGAAATGAGCATGATGGGAGAACTGACGTTCTTCTTAGGGCAAGAAGTGAAGCAAAAGGAGGATGGGATTCTCATTCATCAGGCTAAGTACATTCGGGATATTCTCACGAAGTACAACATGAACGATTGTAAAGTTGCCAGCACCCAGTTCACCTCTCAGACGGAGCTTACTCTAGATCCTCAAGGAAAACCAGTGAACAAGTCCTTCTATCGCTCGATGATTGGATCTCTGATGTACTTAACGGCTAGCAGGCCTGACATTATGTGGGTTGTCTGTCTCTGTGCTCGCTTTCAGACAAATCCCAAAGAATCACATGAAACTGCTGTGAAGCGCATCTTCCGCTATCTTAAAGGAACTCCGAAACTAGGTCTTTGGTATCCTAAAGATAGTAATTTTGATCTTATTGCTTATTCTGACAGTGATCATGCAGGTTGTAAAGTAGATCGCAGGTCTGTATCAGGAGGATGTCAATTCTTGGGAAATCGTCTGATCTCATGGCAAAGCAAGAAACAGACTACGGTGTCCACCTCCACTGCTCAAGCGGAATACACCGCGGCTTATAGTTGCAGACCCAATAAACTCCATTAATCATGCAAAATGAATCATACCTGAACATATATGAGGGCCCTATAAGGAAACTTTGCAATTTGCCAAAGTCTGGATACAAAATCAGTTGTTGGATTATGGAATCAACATCATGAAGACTCCTATATTCATCGACAATGAGGCGTGTCTGGGAATTGTGAAAAATCCGATCCACCACTCTAGAACAAAGCGCATCGAAATTCGAATTCACGCAATCCGAGATGCCTACGAAAAGGGGTACATTCAAGTGGTGCCAGTGGATACAACACAGCAGCGGGCCGACATTTTCACGAAAGCATTTGATAAAACCCGATTCAACCAGCTGGTAACCTGGTTGGAAATGGTTAATTTCCTTGAATGGAAATGAATCTTGTGGTCCAAAATCATTCGTAAATACTCTATCTTTAGTTTACATTAAAAAAAAAGTTTGTTGAAAGTAAAACAATTATCGTAAAACGTTGCCCACCAAAAGGATTTTCTGATATTTAAAATTTCATTTTCGGGCAAACGGACTCTCGAAAATAAAGATTTTAGGGGGGATATTCCAGAAAATCAAAACTTAGATGCTTGTGTCTGACTCTTGTTAGAGGAAATGATAGAAAATTGCGAACACTTTGTCATTTCTTGCAAAACAGAAAACAAAAAGAAATTGGGGTACCAAGCAACGACGTGTCGGTAGATTCAGCAACACCGACGAGTGAACTGCTGTTAGGGAGCAAAACATAACGTCTACACAAGGATTCTGGCTTTTCTCAGACATTACGCATCACAGTGGGTAACACGTTGCGGCATATGGCTTAATGGTCTTAAATCTTGCGTTGATAGATTGCCAAAGTCTGAGATCTCGGGTCTTTATATTGGTGTTTCATTCGGGGATATCATAGTCGTTCTTCTGCTGCATCCAGATACATGCTGACCTAGACGCTATGATATCTTTTCTTAATAAGTGCCTAAAAAAAAGGCCAAACCCTTTCATAATAAGTGCCAATATTGGCCAAAACCTTAAGATGGATTAGTTTGGTCTCTCTTCTGTACGAAAGTACTGACCTGTTCACCAAGCTATCTGTCTCAGCCCTCGATAGTTTTCGGGATCTCTGTTGTACGAAAGTACTGACCTGATCTCCACTCTATCATTGAAAAGAATGAATCCAATATACTCACCTATTATGAGGAACCTTTGTGCATACCTTGATCGCGAGGGTATGTCCCGATGTGGGACTCACGGGCGTAATGATTCTATTCTCAATAGCTTGTGTGGGGGCCGTTGAAGTCTTGTCAATATTACCGAAAACATGATAAAAACGCTCTCCGAAGGCATGTTGAAAGAAGGATGCATGGATTTAAGCGGACAAACATACTGGCAGTTTTTCTTGTGCCTCGGTTAGTAAATAATAATAATAATAAATAAGAAATTGACAAGTGTTGGCAATATGATCTTCTACAGGAAAGTCGACGAGCGTCGAAAGTATCAAGAAAATTAGCTTCAAATGGAAACTCCCAGAGTTGAAAATTCGAAGTTCGGAGTCAAAATGGCCCAAATTTTATCTTATATGTAAATATTTCATAAATTAAACAAAACTGGGCATGTTTTTCGAGAAAGTTTGAAATTTACGAGCGAATTTAACTTGTTTTTGAAATTGGTTTGAAAACTTATATTCGCGGCGAAATAAAGATGCAAGCGAAATTGATAATTTCGCTGGTCGTTTTTTTTAATATAAAAGGTCATAACCGTCATTTGGTTTTCAAAATTCTCAAATCTTTGTCTTATCTTCTTCTCATAACCGTCATTCTTCTCTAAATCTAACCTCTCTTCACAAACCGATTGCTGGTCGAAATCAATCTCAAAATCATCACATTGTGTTCATTGTTGTTAATCAAGCCGACATGTAATCCGCATAACTTATTGATTTACAAATCTTTCTATTTAGTGATCAATGTTCAACTGGTTATGATTTCTTATTAAACTCGAGACCTAGTATCATGAATCAGATGATATTTAAATGATTTGAGGGTTGTGAAACAAAGAATCATCAGCAGTTGGATTTTGTTAGAACCGGTTGAATTTGATCGCGTTCAGAGAAAATCATAGGGTGTAAACAGTTAGGGTTTTAGAGGGGTTTAGTAAGAAAAAGATGAAGATAGAGAATTAGAGATGAATATGGCGAACTCAACGAAATTAGCTTAAGTCAAGGAATTCTAAAAGTCTCGAACGCGAGTTCGAGAAACTGGCGAAATAGCTTATTTTGCCGGTATTGCGGCCGAGACAAGTGTCTTCGCTGCTCGATCGCTTCGGGAATAGAACCTATCTCCGCCGACAACTAATAGCGAAATTAAATTGGGATCTTATCTACTTTGCCGGTTAAACCTATAATTACCCGATAATGTAGCCGGCGAAATAGACCGATCTCAATGACTGATTATCAGCGAAGACAGCTGTCTGGGCTGTCAGCGTAAATTTTTTTTCTTGTAAATATCTTATTTATCTTTTAATTTTTAACCTAAATTTTTTATATCCTCTAATATACTTTTCCTTTTTTTTAAACGTAAATATCTTTGTAAATATTATTTAGAGTCTCTCCTTGTAAATTTTTATTTCTATCTCGAAAATTTTCTAACGTGCCTCGTTTTTCGTGTCCAAAGCAAGATGGTGAAGAACATTGAATGGGATAAGACGTTGAAGCACAATCAAAGTATCAATCTCGATCAAGTTCCACAGGATTTCCAGGATGCAGCAAGATGGGTAAGATCAAGCAGAATTGGCTACGCAGTTGAAACAGAAGTTCAAGTTTACAGAATCCACATTCAAGACTTCTGGCAAACTGTAAAACCAGAAACTATCAACAATGCCAGAGGAATATCTGCAACCGTCCGTAACAAAAGGATAGTCGTAACAGAAGATAGGATTCGCAAGGTTTTAAAGCTGAAAGACAATGCACAAGATCCAATTAGCCTGAGCAAGGACGATATTCTAGATGGTTTTCGTGGCATGGGATACGCAGGAGATTTTAGACAAAAGAAAGAGATAAAAAGGAATGGGCTCATAAGAGAGTGGAGATTTATAGTTCACATGATTGCCACGAGCTTAGCTCACCGCAAGGGTGGTTTTGATGGCCTAAATATAGAGTGGTCGGCGGCAATGTTGAACCTGTGCTTGAATCCGAAATTCAATCTCTCAGGTTTAATCTTCAATTATATGCTCGAGAACGTAAGAGGGCCGACTTGGGCAATGTATCCTAGATTCATACAAATGCTAATAAACGATCAATATGAAAATCCTCCGAATGATGGAAACCGTTACTCTTTTCATGTGCCCACAAGTCGTCAATTCACAAAGATTAAGACAAATGAATGGGTATTGCTACATGACTGGATGTATGCAGCTGAAAGACTGCCGTTGGTCAAAGAAGCTTACAGAAAATACAGAGAAGCCCTTCGAGAAAAGCAACAAAGGATTGCACAAGCTAAAGCTGAGGCAGCAGAAAAGGAAGAACGATCGAAAGGTAAAAGAAAAGAAAAGGAAAGGAAAGCAAGCTGCTGAAGATGAGCCCCCAAAGAAGAAAAAGGCATCTGAAAACCAAGAAAGACTCATGGGTGCAAGCTTCAGAGCGGCTAAATCTGAAGAACATCGTCGACATATCCAAGATATGAAAGAAATTCACGCGATGCAGGAAAAAGAAAAGAGAGAGAAGAGGCTCAAAAGACAAGAGATGACAGAATCTGAAAGACCGGTTGTGGTGACGGAGGAAGATCAAACTTTGGATGACTTTGCTGATACGTTATTAATAGATCCAAATGAAATCTCTGCAAGTAAAAAACCTCCTTCGAAGAAGAAGCCAACAGACGAAGGTTCTTCCAGAGTTCCTCTAGTAAAGCCAACGAGGATCTCTAAGCCACCGGTTCCTCCACAAAGGATTCGACCATTCCAAGAACTTTATGATAAACTTGTGAAAGAAACCAGACCATCTGCAGCCAAAGAAATTTGTCTTCTCAAGAACCAAGTAAACGACACAAACATCTTGAGAGAGAAGTTAAAGGATCAGTGTAAGAAGAACAAAGAAATGAACGCCTATATGGCCAAGCAATCAAAATTCATAAGATTCCAACAGATGGGGATTGAAAAACTGTACAGAATGATGAGGAGTATGTGTGCGAAAATGGAAATAGAGCCTATGTTCTCCTTTGAAGAAGTTTTCGACTTTGATGCCTTCGTAGAAGAAGAAACAACCAGAAAAGCGAAAGAAGCCGAAGCAAAGAAAAGGCGTTTGGAATCAACCGAAAAGGTAACTGAAGGCAATGAAAGCGATGAAGAAGAGGTTGATAGGGATGAAATGCCTGCCAAATTTATCGAATGGGGATTAGAAGAGGAAGTCTTGTACGAGCAGGAAGATGGAAAGACTTTCTCGCCACAGCATCCAGAGTGGTTCAAGAAGGAAAGAGAAAAACTCCCTGACTTCTATCAGGTGATAACTGCAGAGAAGACTGAGGCCACCGATAAAATCATCAGCTGGATGTACAGCAATCTGAGGGGAATGTTTGTGGTTAAAAGACGAGGGGGCGTAATTCAGTATTTCCAAACTGGATTTTATCTCTTTACTCTTCCAAGATGGGATCTTCGTGAGCTCGGCAGACTGGATATTCTAAATCCAGGAGAGAGAAGCGTTGGTGGGGATTTTGAGCGTTTGATTGCCAAAGAATGCAATAGAGGCTTCCCAAATCACAGGCCGCAGCGTCCAAGACGAAGAGTGTCCAAAACAACCATAGATCCGGTGACTGGAAAAAGAAAGGTGACGTAGGTGATTAACCCTGCTAAAGTTGTCACGAGAATCAAGCTTCCAGATGAAGTTGTAGTATGTTTGAACAACTTCAAAAAGTGGTTGTATGATAGTCGCACTGGTTAAGCTGTCATTCGATCAAACGAAAATGTAGATATCAGAATCCTGGATCCGAGGGATGTGTTTATGTTTGGACTCTCCGATCAAACGGTGTTGAATGCAAGCCGTATAAACGTTGGAGCTGGGAATGCAAATCTCAAAGAGGCAATTTTATTTCAGCGAGTAGTGGAACGAGCTTGGAAGATAAAGAGAGATATGCTCGATCTCGTAGATCAAATCGAGAAAGGGAAAGAAACTGTTGAAAAGAAGAAAGAAGAACAAAAGAAGAAAAAGCATGAAAGGAAGAAAGAAAAGACTTCCGCTTCAACAACAGAGCCCACAACAACTTCCCAGACAACATCATCACCTCCGGCCTCATCCATATATGAGGCCACTATGGAGGATCCACCAACAAATGAAGTTGTTACTAACCAAGAAACTCCTATCGCACCAATCGAAACTCAAGCATCACCAGAAACGGCAGGGCATGAAGAAACCCCTAAAGAGCCTGAGAAGAAAGCTACAGAGAATCCAGTGGAAACTACAGAAGAATGAGAAGACAAGTATGCAACGATCTAGGGGGGATATTGTTGGAACTTTGGAGATCGTTCATACTTGTACTGGATTAGTTTTATAATAGTTTGTAGCTTATTTTATAGTCTAGGGGCTTATTTTGTAATTTCATGAAACTAGCAAACCTGACTTGGTGTAGTTAAGATTCCAGCATAATTATAATTATGCTGGGAAGTCAGGTCCTATATAATCCCAAGCATTGTAGCCCTAGCCAAGCTTTTGGCTCTTTGGTGAATGAAGTGTTGTTTACATTAAATCTCTGGATATTGTGCTCAAATCAGATTTCCAAGGTGCTTTATTGACTTATATACTAGTTTGGATTCAATACAACACTTGTTGTATTCATCAATCCATTAGCTTCATCTTCATTCTTGATTGTTCTTAACTTTTTCATAGTTCAAACACTTAATCAATAAGTGTTTTGGACTAAAACAACCAACCACTATGATCCGGATTAATATTGGAATTACAAAACCTTTTTTCTAAATTTTTGATTTGATTAGACGTTGAGGATAAACCGGTACTTAAAGCTCTTGTGTCCTTGGACAACCTCGGTATCTTACCAACACTATACTACGCTCACGATGGGTGCACTTGCCCATATGTGTGTTTAGTGTTAGTAAATATCGTGTTTTATAAATTTAAAACTGGACTAAAGTGTTAAAAAGGGCTTAAAATATACATTAAAAACTATACGATACAACACACATCAAGTTTTTGACGCCGTTGCCAGGGACACAAGGATTTTAAGAAAGTTAGGAATCAACGGCCTAATCGTTTTTTCTTATTTTTCTTTTTTTTTAGGATTTTTCTTAGATTTTCAGCCTCTGCAGAGCTCAGCACGGACCGTGCCTACTGAACACGCCCCCGTGCCCAATCTTTGGTACTGGCAATCCTATTTTAAGTCAGACAGTAACTGAACACGGGGCCGTGCCCAACCAACACACCCCGTGCCCAAGTATCAGATACTGAAAACAGAACCGTAAGATCCCGATGGTTGGTAATTTCTGACACAAACATGAGCGATACTGATTTTTTTACTACCGCTCCTCTTATGGTACGTGGTGTCAAATATGTGACGGAAATCATGAAGAATTAAAATGTTTTTTTAAACTATACTCCCCACTATATAGACCCATTGTTTTCCTGTGGCCTTAAGAGGGGCGAGAGTAAAAATAATCCGTATCTCTCCCTCGAATACTCTCAATCGTCCCTTCTAGATGAAATGCTTCTCGAAGAATTCTTTCAACTACAGGAACTAATTCTTCGATGGATAAAAGAACTTGAGATGGATATAACTAATTCATCCCAAGACGACATCCAAGAAGAATTATTGAGATCACATTCGGATAAAAACAACATCCTCGCTCCTGAAATCACCTCTAACTCTTGCGAAGACTTGAGCGATAGTCGTCCCTGTGTCGATTGTGCCGTGAAGGACTCCCCATCGACCTCCGTCGATGCATACATAGACCTGAGCGATTCGACATACACCTTCTTTAACGAGAGCCCGGATAAGGGTTGGACTTGTCCACCTACATTTAACATAGGATTCACCCTTTCCGATAACCTCTTGCGTTCTCGTCTAAATCTAGGGCAACTTAGGTATCTCATGCACTTCAGTGTTGTTCTGTCCAGTAAGGAACCACCCGATCTGGATAAATTCCTTGAAAATAGACAAAACTTCATAAACAGCCTCTATACACGAGGCCGTGTCCAGGTCAGCACGCCCCCGTGTCCACCAAAAGATTCCCTTCTGACTTTCAGTCAGAATACAGACAAAATGTGTCAGAATCTTGTCTGCACACGGGCCGGGTCCAGCCGACACGGGGCCGTGTCCAGTATGCTGTCGTTTTCTATAAATGCAGCCAAGATTCCTGCACATTTGGACCATTCCCAAGAGAGAGATTTGGTGGGATCTTCACACATACCATCCTAGGTGTATTCTAAAGAAGGTTTTCAACAACCATCTTGTCTTTTCTACTTTTGTCTATTACCTTCTTCTTCATTTTTACCTCAAACACCTCCATTAAAACTTGAAATCACCATGGTTTCAAGCTTTATTGTGACATTTGTTAGATTTTTATTCAAGGAATCTTGTTAAAAATAAGTTTTACAACACTGTTTTAAGTTATTTCTGCTTAAAAATGCTTCAAATGTCAGAAAAATAATTTAAAGCTCCAAGATTCCTTGTTCCAAAAATCTACAGAATGATGAACACGGGGTCGTGCTCAATGAGCAGGGGGCCGTGTTCGAGGTACTGTTTCACTAAAATGAACTCTTTTTGGTTTATTGTCGTAGAATGTCAAGCCAAAACCGTGGAACCACTTCAGCACATTCCAGAAACAGTCGTAGGGAATGAAGGCCTTCAATCGAAGCCACTCTTGTACGCTATGTGACGGCACTGCGAGAAGCTCTCGACGAAATGACATCCGTAGAAGAGGTCCTGATTGACCGTATAAATTATCTTACGGTGGGGCTGGAAAAGAGTTTCCAAGAAATCAACATCTTGCACCAGAGGTTGAACATTCTTGTGACACCTCCCATGGAAATAATCCTTCCACAAGAAGATTGGAACTTAGCACTAGGAGTCAACAACCCCACCGGATGGGACGACATCCCCGCGGAACCACCTCTTGACAATTTGCAAGAAGTTCCGGTGGAAGTTACACCCCCTCAAAATGATGCCAATGAGCCCGCCTTTATTCTCCCTAGGGAGATAGAAGAATGGCTCACCGACGTGTGAGGGACCATATCCGGAGGAGAAGTTCTTTAAGCCGCATTCAACCGAGAAAACTATCTTTTCGGAAATTTTGCTATTAAAATAAACTATAGGCTAGAGCTTCTTTTAGGTTTTAGACTTCTTGTGTTTTCTGACCTACTTATCTTAGTTTTAGTTTATGTTTTTTATTAGGACCTTATTGTAATTCTCTCTATTAATAAATAATGGTTTTAAAATTATTTGGTGTTTGGATGGTGTTGAATTGGATAAAACACATTTGGATGGTGAAGGATACTAAGGGAGACATGAACCAACGCCCCATGGGCAAAAACAAAGCCTCCCAAACATTTTCTTCATTACAGCAAGTTCAGCACGGGCCGTGTCCCGCCAGCACGGCCTCGTGCTCAAGGGTCTGCAGAAAAATGCCCAGTTCAGGTAACTGGTGTTGGTGCATGCGTCTGTCGACTTCATCTTGTATCGAGTCTTGTACTTAGAACGTTAAATCAGGGCACATAGTTCGAGAAAATCATGTAATTTCGCTTGAACATGTGATTTCGCTTGAAAGGTTGTAATATCGCTTGAAAGAGACATGTGCAGTTTCAAGCGAAATCAACTTAGTTAATTTCGCTTGAACTGACATTCTACTACTTCAAGCGAAATCAGGACTCTATATATAGGAGTGTTCAAGCGAAATCTGTAAGAATCTTTCCGGTCAGAGCAACGAAGTGCTGCCGAAGTGTCGTCTCGCTGTAAATCTTTGTGAAATCAATAATACGACAGTTTAAAGTAATAATCTAGCTGAATTGACCTTGATACGTTTGTTTCCGCCTTTCGTATTGAGTAAAACTCTTCTGATCGACTCGTTCAGTTCTGAAAACGATCCTACAAGTGGTATCAGAGCTCAGGAAGAAGAGTTCTTACCAATTCAGCTGAAAATTCTGATTTCTACACTTTCTTTTTCAAATTAAACTTGTTTTCACGGTCAAAATGTTCTGATTTTCACACATCTTGTGCGCATTAGTGTTTTTACAAAGCCTTGAAAATTTCAGGCCTTAAATCGATCTAAAACAGGTAAAAACTGTAATTCCGCTTGAAAAACAGCTTGAGAACATGACATCAGCAGTATTCCGCTTGAACTTATCTTTTGATTTCGCTTGAAATCACACTTTGGATCTGATTTCGCCTAAAAATACTGGTTGATTTCGCTTGAACCGGTACTTCGCTTGGAAATTATGCTGATTTCGCTTGAGACTTGCTATTCCGCTTCAACTGTGTTATTTCGCTTGAAAAGGTGTTACTTGAAATGAAATCAAGTATTGCGCTTGAAAGAGTATTCCGCTTCAGAGTGATTTCGCTTGAACTAGTCATTTCACTTGAGAACGTTATTTCGCTTGAACAATCAGCTTTTGTGAACTTTAAAAAACCGAAACATGGAAGAGGAATTTTTCAACGCATTTGCTACTCCGGTTACCCTGATCACCCTTGCACAGAACACGATGCTAGAAAATGAAACAGGAACTATGCAAAAACCGCCTAAGCTCATGAACATCGAGGAGTATAAGGGTTGGGAAGGACATTTTGAGAACTGGGTAAAAGCAAATTATCTGGATGCTTGGGAATGTGTCGAGACGAAATACGTTAGACTGATGAATGATGACGAAGAGATTATAGCAATAAAAGATCTTAGTGCTGAAAATAGAAAGAAATACAAAGATGAGAAAATGATGCTAAGTCTATTACAACAAGCTGTGAAGGAAGATATCTTGGTTTTATTGCAACACAGTGGAACTTCGTATTCAATCTGGAAAGCATTAAAATCAAAGTTTCAGGGAAGCCAAGAGATGGTCAAGAACAAGAAGTCACTTTTAAAGAAAGAATTCGATTTGTTTCGTGGGCTGAAAAATGAAAGCACAAAGCAAATCATTGAAAGATACTGCATTTTTTAGCCAACATGAGGAGATTGAGCATCGAGAAAGATAATGAAGAGTTGATCGAAAAACTAGCTGATGCATTGCCTTATGAGACTTGGGGTACATATCTCATGATGTTGAGAAACAAGAAAGGTTTTAGCAATCTGACACTGAGCAAGTTCATTGAAAAGATTGAGGCTCGGGAGATGGAACAAAGAAAGGTTTTAAGAATGAAAGATTTCGATGGTGAACAAGATATTGGGTTGTATTACAAAGGTGGGGTCAATGATAAAACCATCAACATGTCACCAAAGATTGAGACAGTTTTTAATGCTAAGAGTTCATCAGGAAGTTCTTCTAAAGGATCAAACAGCAACACAAGTTTTTCATCATATCCATCATTTGATCCGAACATTTCTGCAACAAAGAATGGAAAGAAGCTACAATGCAACATTGTTTTGAATCTGGAGAATGATGAGGATTATTCAGCAGAAGTTGCTAAAAGTCACATGTCTTTGTTGGGAACTATGTTGGAGTCGTATGGAAGTTTTGTTGCTGGTCGGATCAGGAATCCAATGCTTACAAAAGAGGATTACGATCAAATAGATGCTGAAGAGATGGAATTGATGGACATAAAGTGGTGTTTGGCGAGTGTATTGAGACGAGCTGAGAAATTTAAGCAGATCACAGGAAGAGATGATTTATGTGAAGCTAATGTTTCTACTTTGGGTTTTGATAAATCTAAAGTCACTTGTTTTCGTTGCAGGGAAAAAGGACACTTCAAGAGAGAGTGCAAAAACCGCGAAGCAAGTGGAGCTCAAAATCCGTTCAACAACAACAATGATTACTACCGGAAGGCCATCTATCATCAAGTTGCACAACAATAACAAGAACCACAAGTGGCACATGGTAGAAAAGTGATTGAAGAATCATCAAAGAGAGCTTGTATGGTGAATCAGGATGACAAAGAGAAAACAAATGGATTCAGTTGGGAAAAATATATCTCAGCTGATAACAAAGCATGCCTGATAAATCAAGATGATGAAAAATTGCCTGAAGGTTTTAGCTGGGAAAATTTCAATTGTGATGATTATGATCCAAACAAAGATTCAAATCACAAAGCATATGTCGCTCGTGTTGAAGAAGATAGTGATGATGATAGAGAGTATTATGCAAGAAGATTGGCAGCTGATTTGAAATTGATAGCAGAAAGCGATAGTGAAGATGAAAAAGTCAAAAAGAAAAAGGTCAAAACACCAGTTAGCAGTGATGATGAAGCTGTTCCAGTGATCAAGAAAAAGGTAAAAGAAGTTCAGAAGTTCAAAGTCAATGAAGAAGTTGATGCAAAGAAGATTCTGGTGATTTATGAGAATTGTGAGGTTATAATAAAGAAAAACAATGAGTTGATGAACAACATGAACAGGCTGAAGGAATCTTACGATGTTCTGAACAAAGCCATGAATCAATACAATCAATCAAGTGAAGAACAAGCAACAGCCATGAAGACACTTCAGGGAGCTTTCATGATAAAGCAGAAAGTTGGGAACAACTACATCGAGAAGTGTGCTGTGCTAGAACAAAAACTTGAAACACAAAGAATTGAAACTAAAAGAGTTAATCATTTGTTGAAAAGTTACTCGTGTACTTCTTATGTCATTGATAGGATTTATCCAACTGTTGAGGGCATGAAGGCATTTGAAGATGGTGAAGTAATTGAAGAACAAAAGGATTCTGAAGAAAAGACTTCTGACAAGAAGAGAGAAAAGAAGAAGAATAATAAAGAAAAGACATCTGGTAAGAAACAAGGTTTTAGTTACAACAAGTGTCCACCCGCGCTTGAAAATGGATATTCTCCGAGAAATCCAAATTCAGAAAGAGTCGAAAAAGCAACAAATTTACAGTGGGAGTTGGAGTCTTCAGTTAATTTTCCAGAAAATATTGATGTCACGTTTACATCATCTGACACTGATCATGACTCCGAGTTAATAAAGAAAGTGGTCGATCAGGTGTTGGATAAAGATGAATCCGAGGAGTCAAAGTCGGAGTCTCTGTCAGAGTCAAAGTCTGAATCAAGCATTCCGAGTCAAACCGACAAACAGGGCAAAAGAGTTTACAATAAAGAATTCATGTTATCAAAATCTAAGTTGGATAACGAAACGTTTAAAGTTGCATATACTTTGAATGATTCTGACAAATTATATTTTGATGAGGAATTTCCAATAAGAGGTGTCAAACCTGACATGATCAAAAAGGTTTTCAAACTAACAGAAATTAATATTTCTGAAATAAAAGATGTAAATCTTAATGATAAACCTAAAAAGTACATCTCAAGAGTTCAACAAAGAGAAAACAAGAAAAAAGGTTACAGTTCTGGTTCATGTTTTCAAAAGAAACCAAACCATAACGGTAATTTCAAAAAGAAAGGATTGGGATTTATTCCACCAGAAAATCAGAAAAATGAAAAATATGTTCGTGATTTTAAATCAAAAATGATATTTGTTTCAGGTACATATACTGAAGAGGAGAAAGAAAATTTGTTCAGAAAGCAGTCGAACAAAGAATTCCTTGCGAAGAAGCAATAAGAGATGAAGACTGCTGATCAGATGAAAGAAACGAGAACTTGTTTTAAATGCAACAATGTTGGACATATTGCCAAGAATTGTTTCAAGGCAATACAATCAAAACAGGGAGTTTATCGTAAACTGAAAGATAAAGTGGTTGTGTTTGAATCACCAATTGATAGAACTAAACTTTTCAAAAATTCAACTTTTGAGATTGGTGAAAGTTCAAACAGGTTTTACAAGAAAAGGGCAAACCTTGACAACCAGAACTGGGTTGTTAAGAAATCTGATGATGGTTCTAGCAATGATTCTGATTCGTCAAAATCAGAGGAGTTATCTTCTGGCGATAAATCTGATTCCACAAAATCAGAGGAGCCACAAATTGAAAAATGTGAAAAATCAGTGCCGATTGTGGATGATGTGAATTTTCCACCACTTCGGGCTGAAAATTTTAAGAAGAAAGTTGGAAAAGTTGAGATTTCAAATCAATTTTTCTCAGAAAAGAAAGATTTTGACATTGAGAAAGTTTTTAATTCCAAAGTTCATAACATCTTTGGAAAAATGGTTGACAGGAAGGTCAAGGGAGTCAGGGAATTTTATGAAAAGAAAACAAAGAAGCAAGGTAAAGTATCATCCCTGGTTTGTGACTGGGATGGTACTTACTATGAACAGTAAAATCCTGGACTTGCCGGAGCTCCCAAGTTGGTAATCGCGGAGCAGGAATCGGCATCATTCTTATATTGTTTGTATGAAAATTTGAAAATTGGTCACTAGTATGACTTGCCGGAACTCCCAGGTTGGTAAGTGAGGAGTAGGTATCGGCATCTTGAGAATTCAACCTACATGTTTTAAGAAGAAAGTTGGAAAAGTTGAGATTTCAAATCAATTTTTCTCAGAAAAGAAAGATTTTGACATTGAGAAAGTTTTTAATTCCAAAGTTCATAACATCTTTGGAAAAATGGTTGACAGGAAGGTCAAGGGAGTCAGGGAATTTTATGAAAAGAAAACAAAGAAGCAAGGTAAAGTATCATCCCTGGTTTGTGACTGGGATGGTACTTACTATGAACAGTAAAATCCTGGACTTGCCGGAGCTCCCAAGTTGGTAATCGCGGAGCAGGAATCGGCATCATTCTTATATTGTTTGTATGAAAATTTGAAAATTGGTCACTAGTATGACTTGCCAGAACTCCCAGGTTGGTAAGTGAGGAGTAGGTATCGGCATCTTGAGAATTCAACCTACATGTGGTATTGGTTGGTAAGCCATGTGGTTGAAAAAGAGTTTGTGATTCAAGTGGTTAATCAAGGTCATTAGGTTGAACTTGATTGGACCATTCTTACAAGTGGTTGAAAAACAATGTGATGAGCCAAACCCCTAACCTACAAATGGTAAAATAAAACCAAGAAAACTAATTTTCCGGAAAAACCATTTGATTAAAACAAACTTAAGTGTTTTGAAATCAATTGGAAAATAGTTTGTTGTAAGGGGGAGTTCTGATTGTTTATGCCAAGAGGATGGCGAATTGAAGCGATTCGACATCATGTTGTCATTCTTTAAAAAAAAACAAACTGTACAAGTATAGTGTAAAGCTGGGTATATAGTTTGTTTTCAAATTTCCTTTAAATGTATTTGCATTTTAGGGGGAGTAAAAATTTCTGAAAATCCAAAAACATTTGAAAATTTGAAAAAGTAAAAAACATGATAAAATTCAAAAATGAGTTTTGTGTCAAAGAAAAGGAAATGATAGTACATCAGTAGACAGTTACAATATGCTAAAGAAATGTAATGATTAAATAGCATTAAACGGTCTCACTGATGATATGCCGATAGGTTTTTATACATTTAGTAAACTTTTTCGGGATATAAACTTAAATTCAAACTTGCTTATTTCGTGGGGAACACTACTTGGATATATAGGTAACCCCTGAAATTTCGTTTGAAGGATCCCTCTTTCTGAGATACTAGGTCTTTATGCTCAGTGATATCTGGGGTATTATCCCGGGACTTCTGATTTTGGGAAAGCAATGGCCTAGTCCCCGGAGAATACTTTACTGCTTGCTTGAAATATAGCGCCGCCCTCAGCATAAAATGATGAGACAATAAAATTGCTAATCAATGTTGTTGTAAAAAAGATCCTCTAAAGGGGACACACCAAAAGTCGAGCTGTCATCTCTCTGCTGAATGGAAGTTCTGACCTGAGCTCTCACGGTTCTTCGTAATTTATTCCCTTACAGATATCATCTGTGGTATACTCACCTGTAAGACTGAATATTGGGATCTGGATATGGGAGTATATTCAAGAGGTGGGACACATGAATGAGTTTAAGTTCTTAAAACACCTAATTCGTATCCTGAATCAGTTGAAATTTGTGTGAGAATTTAAGTGGATCAGTATATTGGCAATCTAAGTGAATTGTTTAATTCTTAATGTGTAACTAAGCTCAACGGTACTTGTGACTTGTCATAAACTGATATGATCCTCTTACACAAACTCACAAAAATATTGTTTGTAAATATTTCTTTACTGCATTTCTTTTTCATTCAAAAATCCAAAAAGATTTTCAGTGTGTTTTAGCATAAGTTTTGAAAAATACAAAAAGATTTTCGACAACTGGTGTTGGAGAGCTGATTTTCAAAATTCCTAGTGCTGAACATGATGAACAAATGGTTTGGGTGAAATTGTTTGAGATGTTTTGAAATGAAATGAGAAAAGTTTTTGAAATAAAAACGTTATTCTTGCAAGTGGTTCATCAGAGATTAACATTGTAAAATCATTGTCTGAATATCTTATCCACAAGTGTTCATTAGATGGTGAGATTATTTTTACAATTGGTCATCAGAAAATTTACTTTTGGGTAGAGAATGTGCAGGATATCTGAGTGATAGAGAGCCAGGTTCTGATACCTGAGGATTCTGTGATTTTAACAAGCCAGACTTCGAACCCAGCATACTGAAAGGAGGAGTCTGTAGATTGCAGAGCCAAGTTCCGATTCTGGATTTCACACAAATTGTTGATGCTGATGAACTTAAGGAATCAAGAGATTTGATCAAGAGAAGATAAAGTCAGATTGTGATTCTGAGATTGAAGATTATTTGATCGAGGAGAATTTGTTGATGAAAAGAGAAGAGAGAAGATTTGAGGATGCTTTACAGTGTCAGATACTTCAAAAGAGAAGCCCGAAGGCTGATAAAGATTGAAGATGCGAAGACTCGACACTTTAAGACTCGTCAACATTCGAGGGGGAGTCTGTTGGTGCATGCGTCTGTCGACTTCGTCTTGTATCGAGTCTTGTACTTAGAACGTTAAATCAAGGCACGTAGTTCGAGAAAATCATGTAATTTCGCTTTTACATGTGATTTCGCTTGAAAGGTTGTAATTTCGCTTGAAAGAGACATGTGTAGTTTCAAGCGAAATCAACTCAGTTAATTTCGCTTGAACTGACATTCTACTACTTCAAGCGAAATCAGGACTCTATATATAGGAGTGTTCAAGCGAAATCTGTAAGAATCTTTCCGATCAGAGCAACGAAGTGTCGTCTCGCTGTAAATCTTTGTGAAATCAATAATACGACAGTTTAAAGTAATAATCTAGCTGAATTGACCTCAATACGTCTGTTTCCGCCTTTCGTATTGAGTTAAACTCTTCTGATCGACTCGTTCGGGTCTGAAAATGATCCTACAACTGGACACGCGGCGTGTTCGCTGAACACGCCCCCGTGCCCAGCCTTCTATTACTTTTTGTTGATTTCTGTTACTGGCAATCTGAACACGGGGCCGTGCCCGGACACCACGGCCCGTGTCCAGTAACAGAAAAAATTTGTTTAACACACCTTTTTACACATTTAATCAACCTAAAAACTTATTTTTGGGACACATTGAGGACAATGTGTAATTTAAGTGGGGGGGGGGGAGGATGCTAAAACCTTGAATTTTGCAAGTCCTAATCACAAGTCTTACACAAAACTCTATTGGAACCGCTAAACACCCAAAAAATTTTCAAAAACTTTTTCAATTTTTTTTACTTTCTTGGTTTAAATTGGGAATAACAAGTTCTAAAAAGGTTATATTTTTATAAATTTACAACCGATAACGTCATGATAAAAAAGAACCAACATAAGAAAATTATGAAACGGCATGACAAATCTAGTTAAAATTTGATTATATATACTTGATCACATTAAAAACCCATTCCCACAAAAAGTGAGTTTTGAGCCTTTATTGAGCATACAAATACACATCTTTAAACTAAATGCTCATTTTGCGTTTCTTGTGTGAATAGCCGCTTGGTTTCTTACGACTCTAGAACTTGCCATGATGATACATTACCGGTCCTTACCAACTTAAACTCGAGTAAGTAAATGACGGAGGCATTAGGACTAACCCTTTTATTTCAACACCATTATTTTTCTTGTTTTTACCACCTACCCAAAATCCCCCTAGTTAACCCCTTTGAGCCTAAGCCTTTTCATTTCTAAACCCAAAACAAACACCCCTATACCCATCAAAACCCTTTTTCATTTTAAACCCTTTATTTTAGTACAAAGCTCGGTTTTCTTGTGACATCCTTATAAAAAAATGATGATGAAGTTTAGCAATAAACAAACAAGTTCATCAAAAGAAACTTTGTTTGAAAAATGCTTCATTAAAATAAAAAGTCACAAAAACAAAATGTTTTACGAAAACCGACACTTTTTACGCCTTTTCGCCCTTTTCTACTAACTACTAACCCAAAACCACCTACCTTTAACCCAAGCCTAACCCTTCCCGAAAGTCCTCTTGATATTTACAAAGGTTTATAGTTAAAAAGGAGGAGGATTGATTGCTTGGCAAGCATATGGTAGAAGTAAGTTCCATGCCGCTCTCGAGTGTTTCACAAAAATACATCTTCGGCCGAGTGTTGAGTGATCCCCTGTGAGGTATGTGAACTAATAAAGAGGCATGTTATGCCCAAATAAGTAATTTCTCTTACGAAGTGTTCTAAATAAATCATAACGAATAGGATTGTAAATAGCATAAAAATAAAATCTAATAAAGATCTTGGAATCCTGACACTCTAGACAAGCCCAAAACTTCTCTTCTACCCATTCCATTTGGGTGTGTAAGCCACATAATAAAGAGTTTTGCTTGATGACAAGCAAAGATTCAAGTGTGGGGATTTTAATGTGTATAAAATGTAACATATAAATTACATCAAATGAGGCATAAAACTAACCCTTTTTTGATACTAATGTTGGAAAAAGTGTGCTTTTGTCTTCCTTTTGTATTTTCAGTGTTAAATGATCTTAAATGAACAAAAGAAGCAAAAATACAGTCAAATCTAACAATAATACAAGAAAAGGAATAAACGTGGCATGCCCGACCCCTCGACAGCATCTTCCCAAGCAAAAATAAGACAACAGAAGGCTGAACACGCCCCGTGCCCAGCGGACACGGGGGCGTGCCCAAGTGTCTACAAAAAGGACAAAGTTGTAGAAGCTTCTATTTCCCAACACAGGGGCGTGCCCAGCGGACACAGGGCCGTGGTCAACGATAAGATTCACAGAATCCAAGCAAATCTTGATAGTACAGATACGCTTCTGCACACGGGGCCGTGCCCAGCGGACACGGGGGCGTGGTCAACTAATACAGACAAGCTGCATTAAAAGAAAGAGAAGATGGGTGGACACGGGGCCGTGCCCAATGGACACGGGGCCGTGTCCGGGCTTCTGTGCAGGCTATAAATAAGGGTGCTTGGTTCACTTCAAAGGGATCCCTTGATAAACCACCTCTCTCCCACTTCACCCACACTCCACCACCATCACAACACCCACATCCACCACCATCATCCATCATCCATCATAGAGTGTGTGTAGTAGTCTCGGGATCCAAGATTGATAGTAAGAGTTCCTGACAATCAAAGGCCATGTTTGCCTAAGTATCTTACATCACTTGGTGAAGACAAGCATTTAGTGTAATACTTTTGTTTTTTTAATCTTTTCGCACTTTTTATTTGGTTTTGTATTAATGCCTTTAGTAACTAGTTTCTTATGTTGATGGTGAAACTTGCTTATCATTTGTCCGTGGTGTCTTGGCTTTATTTTACTGTCTATATAAAATAAAAGATTTACACCATTCATATGTCCACGGTCTATGTGGAGATATGTTGGCTACCTGGTCGGGGGTTAAGGGAATGGTTTGGTAAGGTTCTTGCCTTGTTCAGTGTATAGATCCTGCAAGGACCTGGGTCAAGCTTACTAGGACCTCCTTCAATACCCACTGGTATTGGATGGCGGGGGTGCGAATGGCTTGATCCCCTCATATGTAAACTACTATTAATACATTAACCCGGCTACTTGGGATTGTATCCCTGCTGACTCAAACCACTTAGCCATGGGTAACGTCACCTTCAAAAGAGGGGCCTACCACATTACGCATTAATAACTTAATTAATTATCTTCCAATAATCCAACCCTTTAGGATTGTATCATTGCTGACTCAAACTACTGGGTTGAGGGTAACGTCACCTTCAAAAGAGGGGCCTACTACTATAACTAAGATAATCTCTTAAAAAGTGCAAAAGTGCGAAAAACATCAAAGGTTACACTAAAGGCGAGTCGGATCCAAGTGATTCATCTTGTCTATCTGTTTTATTTTTATTTTTCAGCATTTTTAGTTAGTTTTTATTTTCTTTTTTAAAACCTTTTTTCAAAATTTTTGATTTGATTAGACGTTGATGATAAACCGGTACTAAAAGCTCTTGTGTCCTTGGATGACATCGGTATCTTACCAACACTATACTACGCTCACGATGGGTGCACTTGCCCATATGTGTGTTTAGTGTTAGTAAATATCGTGTTTTATAAATTTAAAACTTGACTAAAGTGTCAAAAAAGGGCCTAAAGTATACATTAAAAACTATACGACACAACACACATCAATTAACATGTTACAACCCAAATTGTGTAAAAAGGAAATGGGTCAAGTGTACTCACGGTTTCGCAAGCTTCCACTTGGTAATTCCGTGAAGAATTGATTGTTTGAGGATGGAACACCGAGTTCTCCTACACGAGGAAACATAGGTATGTGAGTATTCGGATGATAACGGAGGATTCGGATTCGGAATTTAATGTAAACAATAGTATGTATATGAGAAAGTAATCATCTAGACTTAAACACTCGTTTTTGACACTATGAGTCCCGTATGGGTTGATGTGATTTCATGGGTTGAGATATCCATTAGAATCGTAATGAGAGGCTTAAGTCCTTAGATAATATAACTTATTAGCATGACAAATAATCACTTGATTATTATCAAGGGTTCGGTTATGTATATATTAAATATATTTTATATAGTATGTAGTATGTCTAACATGCTTATCATGGAATTTCATAGAAGTCATGCATGGAGGTAGGAGGATAACCGTCCTTTAACCTCTTTCGTAAGATTCACCAATGCACAAAAATCAAAAGCATAAACAACCCTCATACTAATCTTGAGCATGAGCTTAAATAGTAGTAAGGTTAGGAATGCACTTATGCTTGTATGACAGTGATACTTCCATTTGTAGTTTACTGAGCAACCTAATAGTAGCACCAAAGGAAATAAAATACTCTTATTTTGTTGATACACGATGTCTGTTACCTAGGTCAGCGTGTCGAGTCATAATAGGTTAGAGTGTTAGAAAAGTCAGTTTTGTATTTTAAATACCCCTTCGTACGAAGGAGTCCTTCGCACGAAGGGGGACATGCCACTCACACGAATGGCTAGTCCATTCGTCCAAATGCTCACTCACACGAGTTGCTTTACCTCTAAATAGGTGAGTGGGTGTAAGCATTTGAGTACTTTTGACACTCAGACGGCGGAGCGCTGTCAGTTTGATTTTAGGGTCTGTAATTGACATTTGTTAATGAAATCAGTGCTAATTGACGATATCTTGTGTTTATCAACTGTTCAATTGGATTCCGCACAATATGAGCAGCTTATTTGAAGTCGCTTGAGCGTTAACGAAATCGAAACGGTCCTTACAAGTGGTATCTCAGCTTGGAAGCCGACTTCAGAGACTCAAGACAAAAGATTTCATCAGATTTGAAGACTTTCTACACTTCTCACTTCTACTCATTCTATTTTTTCATCTTTTTCTTATTGAATCTATAGACAAAATTACATGAATTTTTCACAGATTGTGTGTCACACCCCAACAAACGGCGGAAACATCGGAGTGAGACGAACGAGATTGCGCAAAGACGTCATAACATTATGTGACAATAATTAAGTTCAAAACCGATTTCATTCATAATCATAAATTTTCAAATACATTGAAGAAATTCCAATACAACAATTAAAAAGGCAAATACAACAAGGTTATCATAACAAATATCCAAATCTAGTAATTCATGTGCGTTTCTATGTCGTCCCTACTAGATCGTCATAAGCATCATCATCAACCTGTAACATGTTAAAAATAATGTTTCAATGCAAAAGCATTGGCGAGTACACAAGTTTGTAAATATATAGCATAAGTATAAAAATAATTACTCGAATCCACATGGCAAATTGTATAAAAGGTTATCTAGCATGCAATACTAAGTCTCAAACTCGAGTGTCCATAAGAATTATGTGCATCACTCGCCATAAAAGTGACGAGACCATTATGTATAATAAGAAGCTAAACAATACCCCGACGGGCGGCGTGCTACTCCTATAGCGCTATATATGTTAAGTTGGGCTAGCTAAGTTAATGACAAGAAGCATGTATGTATCTAGCATGAACCTAAGTATAACAAGTAACATGTATAACGGATTGAGAATATAAAGTATGTTGTGTGTGTTTGTGTATTTTGTTAAGTTAACATGTTACAACCCAAATTGTGTAAAAAGGAAATGGGTCAAGTGTACTCACGGTTTTGCAAGCTTCCACTTGGTAATTCCGTGAAGAGTTGATTGTTTGAGGATGGAACACCGAGTTCTCCTACACGAGGAAACCTAGGTGTGTGAGTATACGGATGATAATGGACGATTCGGATTCAGAATTTAAAGTACACAAAAGTATGTATATGAGAAAGTAATCATCTAGACTTAAACACTTGTTTTTGACACTATGAGTCCCGTATGGGTTGAGGGCATTTCATGGGTTAAGATACCCATTAGAATCGTAACGAGAGTTTTAAGTCCTTAGATAATATAACTTATTACCATGACAAATATTCACTTGATTATTATCAAGGGTTTGGTTATGTATAGATTAAATATATTTTATACAGTATGTAGTATGTCCAACATGTTATCATGGAATTTCATAGAAGTCATGCTGGAGGTAGGAGGATAACCGTCCTTTAACCCTTTTCGTAAGGTTCACCAATGCACAAGTTGTCACAAGGATAACTCGGATGGTCCTGAATGAAATGGAAAGGAAACGTACATACTTCTCAAGGGGAAATCATCAAGTGAGGCGGTGGATTGAAAGTAGGATAGCCAAGGCTTCCAAGTAATCATACTCATACCAAAGCACAAGTCTTGTTACAAGAACAAGCTTGTATGGTTCCACACTTGTGGGTTAAAAACCCTTACAAAACAGAAAGTTTGGAGGCAATTAACACCTCCGAATTTGTATGAAAAAACCTTGGTTAGGCTCACTAATCATGGACTTGATTAATGGCATAAGAACACAATTTTTCTTGAGGAAAACACAAGTTTAAAGAGAGTTTATAAAGTTTTCTTCCAAAACAGAAAGTTTGGACCTCCAAATGGTGATGTTCCACCTTGGTTTTCCATGGAAAACCTGTGGAAACACTTCTAGATCTGTTCCAAGCTTGGTAGAGGAGGAAGTAGTGAAGAAAATGGAAGAAAAGTAAGTATGAACTCACTTATGTAACTTGTATGAATCTGCCTTGAATCTGATTATAATCTGAGAATTTGTTGCTAATTGAGAGTGTTTTTCGAGAGGATTGAAGTGTTTGTAAAGTTGAAAATGAGTGGGGAAGAAGTGAGTTTTATAGTTGAGGTTTAGGGTTAGTTAGGTGAGTAATTATGTAAGAAAACACAATTAGAAAACACACAATTGACCAATCCATGACCAGCTAACAACATTCTACGGATTGGGTACTCTGGTGGGGCGCGACAGAGAGGGTGTCGGATGGTCGTGGGGCGCGAGCCCTCCTATCCAGGGAATTTGTTTGATTTTTGTCATATTTAGCCCCTATACTTTACATATGTTATGTTTTAAGGTGTTAAGTGTGATATAATGTGATTTTTAAGTATCTAAACATGTCATTAAACATAATATAAGTATAAGAATCATGAATAAGTATCGTGAATGTTCAATGATGTAAAAACATGCGTGAAAAGCATATAAGTGATGTATGTACGTATTTGCAAATTCATCACAAGTTTACAAGAATTACGAATAAGGTATCACATGTATAATGAATTTAAACATATAAGCATGCGCGAATAAGTAAAGTATGATTTGTATGAAAAACGAATTTTATTATGATCCAAGTCTCGAATTTTACAACGATACAACGAAATACGATTACAAGGAATACAAGTTTCCATAAATAGAAATACAAGACAAGCTTTCTAATTAAGGAAAGTAACGAAAAAGCGGGGCGTTACATTGTGTAAAACATGTTTATGATAAACCCTTGAAAATTTTGGCTCAAAGCGCAATCAGAATCATCAAAAATTTGTCAAAATATGCAAAAACAGGTAACTTGATAACTCATACAACTGAACCCATTCACGCGAAGAGAAAATTCAGTTGTTTTGGAAAAATTTTACTCACACGAAGAGGCTATCCGTACAGTTTTTGGTTCATTCGCACGAAGTGATTGTTTGACTGATTTTCAGGGTTCTTTTGCATGAAGTTCGAAATTATGACAAGATGGAAAACAAGTTTTACAACACTTTTGCAACAACTCCTAGTTGGGTAGCTCAGAGTTTAAACCTAGAGAATGAACTTGGGACATCATCTAAACCACCAAAGTTAATGAGAATAGATGAGTTTAATTGTTGGGAAGAACTGTTTTGTAACTGGATCTAAGCAAATCATATGGATTGTTGGTACTCGATCATAGATGAGTATTCAGAAACAGTTGCAGAAGATGGTTAAAAGAAAACATTAATACAGTTTGACCCGCTTGAAAAAAATAATTTCATCAATGAAAAGAAAATGATAATTTTTTTTTCAACAAGCAATAAAAAATGATATTATCACACTCTTACAGCACAAAGGAACAGCATACTCAATTTGGAATGCACTGAAATATAAATATGAAGGAAGTAAACAGATGATTAAAAACAAAAAGGCGATGATCAAAAAGGAGTTCGACATATTTAGGAGCTTAAAGGATGAATCATTAAAATAGATAATCGAACGATACTATTTCCTTGTAACTGATATGAAAAGGATAGGAATCGATAAGGACAAAGAGGAACTAGTAGATAAGTTGGCTGATGCTCTACCATAGGGAGGTGATTGGTCAACATATCTCATGATTCTGAAGAATAGTAGAGAATATGATGGTATATCTCTCAGCATGTTTATCGAAAAGTTGGAGAACCATGAGGTAAGCGAAAGATGGCGAAAGTGCAGAGTTCCAATGTACAACAAGAATTGAAACTGTATTATAAAGGTAGCAGTTTATCGAACACACAGAATCCAAAAATCCAGACAACATACAGTGCAGATAATTCATCAGGATTTTCTCATAATAATTCAAACCATACCAGTGGATTCTTGACATTTTCAAGCTTCGAATCAAATTCTTCAACTCCGAGCCTACAATCATGAAAAGGTTCCAACACTCAGGATTTAATGCAATATAGTTGTCAATCTTCAGAATACCCAGGGCTTCAATGAATCTACAGCGAAACAACATATGGTGTTTTTGGCATCAGTTCTTGAATCTTATGATAGTCTAGTCGCAGGCAAAATTGGAAATTCTAATATGACAAAGGAAGACTATGACCAGATTAATCAAGAAGAGTTAAACTATAGTACACTAGAGTATACGAATTTGACCTCCTAGAGATCACAATCTCTGATACCAATTGTAAGACCCTAAAATCTTCAACAATGCACAATTCATGATGATATATCAAAAATCCACTGGCAGAAATGATAGAATTCATGTTTAGCAATATATATCTAAGTAGGAATCACCAAACACACAACTAAATAAAAGTTTATGGATTGAATTAAAATTTGGTGTATAAGAAATAATGTGCAAAAGTCTACACTCTTTATCTTAACATCCCTATTTATACTAAAAGAAGTTCATGCTTTAGAAAGTAAACACTTGCCATAAGTTCATACTTAGACAACTTCAAAAGTGAACTTTGCAGGTAAAACTTCTCAAACTATTACAAAGTCAAACTAACATAAAATACAATAAAATTGGCGCATTAACTTTCTAGGTCTAACACTCAAAACACTTGTTTAGTTGATGAAAATGAAGGTCGTAACGCTCAAATATGAAGAACAAAGTCTAGAAAACTTAGGCAATTCGGTAATTCAACATAACATGAGGATTAAAATATCAGCATTGGTAATATCTAATAAGCTCTAATATTTATCCATTCTAATTTAGCAACATGTTTCAGCTTAGGATAGTAGTACTCTTGGCTTTGGGTGCTTTTAAAAAAAAAATGGATAATATGGTCTGCTTGTCTACACGTTATCTTCCTCAACACAAAAACCCTTCTTCATAAAAAATCGCCTAAGCATTCTCTCCAAGTCAGGTCACCACCGCTGCTGATCGTTTCTGCCGTTCCTCGCCCACCGACATCAGCCATCGCCGACGCCACGTATAGTGGTCGTTCGTCATCACTGCTATTGTTGAATGATGGTTAAGATGGGTTATGTTGGTGACCACGAGTGACAAAGAAATCGCAAAAACCGATGTGGTTGAGGTCAAGATAGACGGTGATGATTGGGTTTACAATAAAACGATGAGAGGGTTTTCGATCTGTTACTACTAATAGTCCACCGATTATCCCGGCGATGAGGTATTTTCTGTAACATTCCATGTGTCCGACCAAAACCTAAAAATTATTGCAGTATGAAGGTTTATATGATAAATTGAATGAATGAATGATGAATGGATGATGTTATTCTGTAAATTAACATGTGGTTTGATTTGATTCAGGGGCGAAGGTACTTTATATGTTATCCGAAAAACTGAAAAGAGTGAATTCAGTGACAATAAGGAGCCACCTTTTGCTTTCTTGAATTCTCTGCTCCTTGGAGAGGTAGTGTTTGAAAGCTTACTACTATATGGTTGTCGATATCACTTAAAGCTAAAATTGTTCCCTATTGTTATGTTTAAAGTGGGAGGATCGCCTGAAGGGAGTGCACTTTCACTCGCTATGATGTTACTGCCTACGAAAGTAAGGTATATATATCAATTTAATGTCTTTGTTTAAAAAAACACGCCTGAGGCATGAGGCACACGCGACAATATGGAAAACACCTCAGGGTCTTGAGGTAGTGTCTCATGCGTACCTGTGTCAAAATAGTCATATAGTAAAACCTTTATTGCGTTTTTGACATATGTTAGTGTCAATATAGGAGACTATTGTTTAATGAACAGTAATCGGGTATGTTAGTGTCAATATAGGAGACTATTGTTTAACACAAAGGCCATGGGGGAAATGGGCATCCGAGATACGCGCTCCTACCAAAGGCGCCGGTGTTTGGTCGTGTACATTTGAAACAACCGAGGCTGCAGCTGCAGTTTATGATCAAGCTGCACTTGACTTCAAAGAGGCAAAGACGAAGCTCAACTTGGCAAAGACGAAGCTCAACTTCCCAGAGCGTGTTCAAGAGTGCTTCGAGCTTCGTGACATAACGACCAACATCACCACCACCGCTAGGGGTGTTCGCGGTCCGATTTTGACGGTTTTTAATTCAAACCCTGAGCCAAACCGTTAGTAACATTTATGGTCATCGAAAACCAAAACCAAACAGTTGAAAATTAAAACTAAACAAAACCGAACCATTACTAACGGTTTGGGGTTTTGTAACACACCGACTTTTAAATAAGAACTAAAATCTAACTATGCCTCTAATTGCTTCTGATGTTTCTAATTACCCAAATTTAATGTTGATTTGCTAATGGTTTTTTTTTCAGAAGGCATAAAACTTTGGTTTTTGTTTAGGGAATAAGATATAGCTTAAAGAACACCATAATTATGCATTTATAATCCAAAGCTAACAACCAAGACAAAAAAAAAGATTTACCCGTGCACTCTTTTGTGGTGTAGGAATCATAGGATTGCAAAAATAAAGAGATATAACTTGCCTATATATTGAGCCTAACATGACAGACTAGAAATGGAAGTCCAGTATTCAATTAAGTTAGAAAAGTTACTCATTAACATATTTTAGTTACAGCTATTAGAAATTGGTTAACTAAGCCTAGGTTCACTAAAAAAAGTTTCTCTATACTTGTATAGAATAAAATATTTGAAAAATATTAATACCACAATCTTGTGGTACGGTCCGGTTTTATGCGGCCGGTTTCCCATGTAAACCGCAAATCAAACCGTTCACTACGGTTTGAGAATTTTCAAACCGACCAACCAAAAAACAAAAATAAAAACCGATTGTGAAACCGAACCGATAACCGGTTAGGATGGTTTCACAGTTTCAAACCAAATCGTGAACACCCCTAACCACCGCGACACAACCACCCGCCGCCACCTCATTACATCCTCCAAATCCTAGAGTATAAGTGAATATCTTCAAAATTTGGCTGTAGAATGTGTTCAAGATAAAATACATATCAACTGTGGTTTTGTTCCAAACGTGATACCCTTGCTTTTATTTTTATGCATATTAGTGATATGTTTTTTTGCCAACATGTTGCATTTGCTAATTGATAAATGCTATAAAAATTTGTTATTTATCGTCCTTGAAATTAGTGATTTCGCATTGAATTCAGGTAAAGAGAGGTGCAGATAGAGCAGATATCTGCAACCCTGCTTGCTCTACGATGGCTGAAAGTTTGGTTGTTTCAAGTGACAGGGAAACCGTTCATGTTTTCAACTTAAAGGTGTCCCATTGCAAACTACTCCACACCCAAATAGTGGATACCAAAGGCATATATATTCTGAATTAATATGTTGCAGATGGTGCACATTTGAAATAGCCAACTCTTGCTGGAATTGCTTTAGTATACGTATTATGAATTTAATATGTTGCTGATGGTGCACTTTTGATTAGTTAGTATTGTTTGGTTAATGGTTATTGATACATTTATTTTGGGGTCAATCCGTTTGGTTATGGAGCGTGAAAGAAATTGGATTCATGAGTTTTATAAATAAAGGATTCATGAGTTTTATAAATAAAGCATGTGAAAACAATGTCTCACTCACACGCAGTAAAATCCACTAGCTCGCGGGGCAACGCTCGCGGGTCTAAATTCTAGTTTTAACATAATTTATTACATTTCAAGGAAACTTACTAAAAGTCAAGCTTGTAAGTGGGTATGCAAAGATTCGAAAATGATAACTTCGATGTGTGTGTGTATATATATCACCTACATTACTTCAAAGGACTTTTGGAGAGATTTCTATTAGTCAGTCAATGAGTTTGTCTACAAAGCACTAGATTGTGCCCTCAAACTCATTTGTTTATTTAAAAAAACTTCTAACTCTTACTAATAACAGAGGAGAATGATAATAGGATCGATGTCCTCTTCTGTGCCTTTTCATTCATATATATAATATAATTTACATCCATATCCTTGGGAAGTTTACAAACTAATTTACCACTAACTATGGAAAACATATCTCTATATTTTAATATAATATACGTAGGTTATTACACCACCGCAGTTGAAGCGGGAGGAGACCGGATGTTGAGACTGGATCGGAAATCTTCAAATAAAATGCGTGGCAATCCTTTAGTGAAAATATCGGCAATTTGGTAACGGGACGGAACATGGAGAACTCTTACTTGACCTCGCTGGACTTGTTCTCTGACAAAATGGATGTCGAGTTCAATATGTTTCGTGCGTTGGTGTTGTACAAGATTGCTCGAAAGATAGATTGCACTTACATTATCGCAGTAAACTAAGGTTGCACGATCGAGAGGACAGTTTAATTCAAGTAGCAAGTTGCGGAGCCAATATATCTCAGAAACAACATTTGCCACGCCGCGGTATTCTGCTTCCATGCTAGAACGAGAGATGGTGGCTTGTCTCTTAGAAGACCAAGACACGAGGTTGTCGCCGTAATAAACGCAGTAACCACTAGTGGAGCGGTGGGTGTCAGGGCAACCAGCCCAATTGGTGTCTGTGTAGGCCAAAAGAGCCGGATTAGGCAATCTACCAAGGGTGAGGCCCAGAGATGACGTCCCTTTGATATAACGTATGATATGTTTCAGAGCATTCCAATGTTCAAAAGTGGGGCATGCATATGCATGCAGACCTATTGAACCGCATAACTAATATCTGGAAGTGTAAAGGTCAAGTGTTGTAAAGCACCTGCGAGGCTATGATATAGGGTCGGGTTGTCAAAAGCATCACCCGACAAAGCGCTAAGCTTAGTATGTGTGTCGACAAGGGTTGTTACCGGGTTACATGATTGCATATGAGCTTGCGCAATGATGTCTAGAGCATAGGCTTGTTAAGAGAGGAACATGGTGTCACCTTTGCGAGTGACCGAGATACCAAGAAAGAAGTTAAGGGGGCCCAAATCCTTCATAGCGAACTCATTGGTAAGATGTGTCATTAGATGATGTCGAAGATTATTGGTAGATGTAACCAGCAAGATATCATCAACGTAAAGTAGAAGGTATGCAACATCCATGCCATGGTGGTATATGAAAAGAGAAGCATCACATTTACTTTGATGAAACCCCAACGTGAGAACATAGTCAGTGAACCGTTGGTACCATGCACGAGGTGCCTGTTTCAAACCGTACAAAGAGTTCTTGAGGCGACAAACATAATCTGGGAAGTTCCGATTTCTAAAACCCATGGGATGATACATGTAAACTATTTCATGAAGAGTGTTGTGTAGAAACGCATTAGTAACGTTAAGCTGATATACCTACCATGACTGAGATAATGCAATGGACAAGACAGTCCGAATCCTGACCGGTTTAACCACCGGACTAAATGTTTCCCCGCAATCAATGCCAACCTGTTGTAAATGACCATCGCAAACTAAACGAGCTTTGTAGCGCTCTAAATTGCCACCAGATTTGAACTTATGTTTAAATAGCCAAAGGCTTTGAATGATGTGCATGTGAGGTTGATGTGGTACCAATTCCCAAGTCTCATTGTTAATAAGAGCATGATATTCGTTAGTCATGGCATTGTGCCATTCTGGTATGGACAAGGCATCGGATGGGTTTATGGGTACGGGAACAATGGTGGAGGTGTGAAGGTTGAGTTGTCGTTTGGGTTTGGTAATCCCATCCATTGCGCGGGTGCACATGATGCGAGTAGGATGGGTAAATGGTATATGTGCCGAAGTGTTAGATGGTGATGGGGACGGTGTCGTGGGTGGTTGTGTGGGTGTGGTAAGTGCTGTGGGCTGTGGGCTGTGGAGCGATAGGCAAGTGAGTGTTAAGGTGGATTGGGCTGGAGGGTGGTGATAGGGTATGGGGGTTGGTGTGCTATGAGTCGATGTGGCCGGTGTAGGAGTGTGAGGGTATTGGGCTGAAGGGTTGGTTGGCGGGGATATAGGAGAATGTTGGTGTTGGGTTGATTGAGTGTGAGCGGATGACGGAGGGTGGGTTGGGGTGTGAATGGGTGATGGGACAGGGGTGGGTTCGTTACGAGCCCATATATGATGTGGGAATGGTGTGTCGAGGAAATCATATAAGGGAGGTGGAGGTTATGGTATTTGCAAATGGAAATGTGGTTTCGTCGAACACCACATGGCGCGAAATATGGATTTGTTTAGTATGCAAGTTGAAGCATTTATAGCCCCGATGGGTGGAGGGGTAGCATAGGAAAACGCAAGGGTATGAGCAGTTTTCCAATTTTTGTATAGATGTGGAGGGAGTAAGGAGGTAGCATAGACACCCGAAAACCTTTAAATGGTCCTAAGAGGGTGTTCGACCATAGAGGATTTCGTTGGGAGTTGTGTTATTTTTGGGCTTTAAAGGTAGAATATTTAATATGTAAGTCGCAGTCTCAAGTGTATGGTGCTAGAATGTGTTTGGAAGGGAGGCATGGGTAAGTAAGGTACAAATCATGTTATTAATCATACGTATTTTACGCTCGGCCTTACCGTTTTGAGGTGAAGTGTGAGGGCAGCAGAGGCGAAATAACATCCCATTTTGATTAAAAAATTGTTGAAAGGAGGAGTTTACGTATTCCTTACCATTGTCACATTAAAACGTTTTTATGTGGCACTCAAATTGGGTGTTGATTAATTTATGAAAGTGAGTAAATATTGAATAGACTTGGGATTTTTTAGCTATAGGGAAAGTCCACAAAAAATCCGAGAAATCATCAAGGAATAAGTGGTAGTATCAATGTCCCGCAGAGCTGATGATGGGAGATGTCCATAAGTCACTATGGATAATGTCAAATGGTTGACATATTGTAGTATTTGAACTTATAAACAGTAATTTAATACTCTTTCCAAACATACATGATTTGCAAATATCTTTATTCAATTTTCCGAAAGAAACAAAGCGAGATTGTTTTAATGAATGCAATGAAGAATGTCCTGGGTGACCAAGAAGTTGGTGCCATAATGGGGAGAAGATAGCAGCAAAGGTGGATGGTGAAGTAGTGCTCCCTGATCCGAGTATGAGTAGGTATAAGTCACTGCTGCTTTTGGACCGGAGGATAGGGATCCGGGTCTTGTAGTCCTTCACAAGAAAACCAAACGGGTCAAATTCAACGGAAACAGAGTTGTCAGTGGTAAACCGACGAACAGAGATTAAGTTTTTGATAAGTTTAGGGGCATAAAGTACGTTGTTAAGGTGAAAAGGTGGGAATGGGTGGGTAAGGTTTGGGTGCCATTTCCAATAACCGGGATGGTAGAGCCATCACCAACAGTAATATTTTGTGGCATGCTATTATGAAAAAAAAAAGATTGGAAATTACCTGGGGAATTGGTCATGTTTCAGGTGGCGCCAGTGTCCATATATTGTGTGGGTTCTAGTTGGTTTAGCGACATGGTGTATAGCGCCTGGTCGATGTCGGTGTATGCAACATGATGAGCTTGGGAGGGTCTGGGCCCAAGAAGTCCATTTGTACCACTGTTGTTGGGTCTAGGAGAAACAATTGGGTATGGGCATGGGCATGGGGAAGAGGCCCAAGTAGGCCACTGATAGTTATTTGGATTGGCCCAATTCCCATCTGAAGGCCACTGAGCATTTGAAAAATTCGACCTGAGGGTTTGAAAACTAGCAGAGTAGCCACCCCTACCACGATAACCATTGTTGCGCCCTCTACCATTCCTTCCACGAGATCTACCCCGGCCTCGATTTCTGTCCGTCGATCCATCTGAATTATACGAACTGCCCGAGCGATACTGACCGTCGGAACGATAGCGTTCATACTCGCTGGAATTTTGGTGATTCGCCGGAGGTTTCGCAATGGTGGCAGTCAGTGCTGTTCAGGCATCCTTGGCGGCATGAAGAGCTTGCTCAGCTTTTTGTGATTCGACCAGTATAAGTTTCGACCGAGCTTCATAGAATGTAGGCAAAGGGTCCTGTTGTTGAATGATGGTTGCAATTCCTTCGTATTGATTGTTTAAGCCGGAGATGAGTTGAAGTACCAACTGTGTGTTGTCAACCGGAGCACCGACGTTGGCGAGTTGATCGGCGAGTATCTTCAGTTGTTGGCAATAAGCGGATACGTTAGGGAATCCTTCTAGTCTGGTGTTGGTGAATTTATTACGAAGTTGGAGAGCACGAGAACTTTTGTTGTCTTGGAAGATACTTTCGATCGTCGTCCAAGCTTCGTAAGCAGTCAAGTTTGGTTTAAGGATTGTATGCAAGAGATCGTTAGAAATCGTACCATAGATCCACTGAAGTACGATTGCATCTAGGCGATCCCATGTGTATTCGGAGTGCGGCGTTTCCTTGTCTTTGACCATGTCTTTGTCTTTGTCTTTAGTTGCAGATTCAGGTTTGGGACCGAGATGATCAAGGACGAGACATGTTCGGCAAGGGATCCGAAACAGTTCACACCACGAAGTGTATTGTCCGGTCTCCATCTCCAAAGTGATGGGGATGAGAGTTTATATGTTTGATACGGTGGAAGCGGGTGTATTTTGGGTTCCATGGATGAATAGAGATCGGAGAAATAGGAGAAAGTGACGAGAAAGAAAGAGAGTCGGCGGATTAGAAGTCGCCCTAGACTCTTGATACCATGATAACAGAGGAGAAACAAAGGGGAATGATAATAGGATCAATGTCCTCTTCTGTGCCTTTTCATTCATATATATAATATCATTTACATCCATAATAGGAGAATATGAAGTTTACAAACTAATTTAACACCAACTATGAAAAACATATCTCTACATTTTAATATAATATACGTAGGTTATTACTTACTTCAATATATTAGTTAGAAATACCCAGACGTTAACAAAATTATAGTTCATTTCATTTGATCATTAAATCCATATTCTACTATTTATGCTTAATTCCATTTTGAGGGAAACAAAAACGCAAAATCCGAGTTCATCCCTTACCCCCGTTATTGAAAGAATTGTAAAGAGCATTTGTAAAATACACTTTAAATTTGTTACTTAAAAGTTATGCAAGTATGCTCAAAGATTGTTACTTAAAATTCGAAGGGTTATCCTTTATTTCATAATAACACGTCTTATTAAGTGGTGCCAACCAATTTCTCATATTATACATTGCATGGCAAGATCTCGATATTTGGAAAACAATACTTAAAATATAAACACAACTTCACATCTAGTCTAAAGTTCTTTTTATATATCCACACATATTTCATTAATATATACACATACATGCATACATATAGTCGATAAATCATGCTCTTTCAGATAGTTGGATTGGAAATCCATTAACCAACCTAGCCGACGGAAAGAAAGACATTCTATCTTCCTTAACTTCGCTCCACCTGAAACATGTAACCGATTTTGTCATATTGATTTCTAAATATGAACATATATAGGTAATGTGTGCATATTTATGATGTTTACACATACCAATTACAAAAATTAAAGCTTGCAAAGTGAAATCAAACCTGTAAGACACTATAAAATAATGTAAAAATAACGCGATTTGAAGCCGAGCCAACTCTGCACCAGGACACAAACGAGGTCCTCCTCCAAATGGTGAATAATATGGACTATTTCTCCAATTTCTCTTATCCTTAAATCAAGAATATAAATTAAGATTCATAAAAAGGTGATACGTACATACAACATAAATATACAAAATAAGATGTGTACACATAAAGCTCACTTGGTTTTTAGGATCCATCCATCTACAAGGATTAAAAGTAGTCGCTCCTTCATAAGAGTTTTCGTCTTGGTGAACTGCTGAAAGAAATGGAACCACAAAACTTCCTTTTGGGATAATGTAATCTACAATGTTATATATCGCATACATAAGACGTGTTAGTAAATAAATTAACCAAGTAGAATGTACTTGCAGTAGGGATGGTTCTAAGTAGGTGTCATATTTTTATGTGTTGTAGAGTATAAGATTCATGTTTTTATGTGTTATATACTTGTATATGTATCCCACATTCAATTAGTCGATATATTAAAAACAAGTAATACGGGTAAATATAAAAATTTAAGTCTATACATGTTAGTGACTAACATGTGTGAGAAATTGTATATTAGAGGTTAGCTCATATTGTTTTATATGAGAGATGTGTAACTTGAAGACTGTACAAATTTACCTTGGTATTCGACATCTTCTTTTGCTTCTCTCATCAACCAAATAGCAATTCCACCTAAACGAAGAGTTTCATCAATTACCTGCATCAAGTTACAATAAAATGAAGTTTGTCAGCTAGTTAGACAATGTGAAGTGTTTAACTAAAAGAATAAATTACTTTTTTTGAGTACTTATTTTTTAGGAGTTTTAACCACTTGAGTTCAAAATCAAAAAGTATAATGCGTGAATCCTTAAATAGTTATTTTCTAATCTATTGAGTCCAAATTTTTAACCCTGTCTATCAAGTCTTTTAATCATAAGGGTATTTTAGTCATTACAAATAAAGTACAAATTTATAATGTAGAAAGTTTAAGGTACAGTTTTTAATGCACAAGGTATTACACCCCACAAAAAACAAAACCCTAATCTCCAAATTCAAACTCCTACTCTGATCTAATGGCAATTCTTCAACATCAATGGCAATTGCAGACCTTTGGGCTCGGTCTCCCCTACGCTTTCCTCTATCTTCTTCCCTCCATCATCGGTATTGTCGTCTGGATCGTCAGGTACGTCAACCTCCTTCACAAATACTCTCTCAATTACTAGTTTGATCAGTTCGATTCAATACACAGAACTCAAAAACGAGATCTAATAAATCTCAATTTCTAATCGTTTAACGGAAACAGATTGTTGTTGACATGCATATGTCCATGTTGTTTGTGCGTTACGGTGTTGGTTGAAATCGCAATTGAGTCGATTAAGGCTCTGATTCATGTTATGGAGTGGTTTATGTTAGATATTTTAGTGTAATCGGGATTGACTTGGTGATCAAAGTGAATAATAATACACATCAAGCAAGTTAGGAGGTGCGGAAGTGCATGCTTGTTTGAGTTATTATAATTCGAAGTGTACGGGCAGAGCCCGTACTTTACGGGGTTTCCAAGGGGGCAACGACCCCTTGGCGGGGGTCCGGGGGTAGAGCCCCTGGGAGCAGGGTCCAAGGGGCGGCAGCCCGTGGCGGGGTCCAAGGGGCAGAGCCCCAGGCTAGGCAGCGCCCCTGGGAGCAGGGTCCAAGGTGGCAGCCCATGGCGGGGTCCAAGGGGCAGTTTGTATTAAAATTGAAATAACTGCCTAATGGCAGTTAACCATCTCTAACCCCAAAATTCGTAGACAGTTTTTGGACACAATTCTCTAGTTCAGACAATTCATAGACAAAAACATACCCTGGTTCAATTATCGAAAATCAGAGTTGTATCCGATTGAATTATTCGGGTGAACCAACGAAATAGTTTGATCTGAGAGTGATTACACGCCTCTCTATTCATCTGGTTTTATGAAAATTCCCCAACAGTTTACGTCGAAGATTCCTTGTTAGTTTTGGTAGTAACTGTTTGTGTGTATAGATTTTTGTTTGTGTGTTAGTAAATGTGATTTTAGCAGTGAGTTCTAGATGCTTTTGTTGATTTTGATAATTTGGTGATTTCATAGCGTTTTATCAAGGAGATAGAGAGAGAGGGCGAGAGAGAGTGCAGGTGGGTGGCTGAGGTGGTGTAATGGTGGTCGGAGGTGACAGGGAGTAGCGGCGTTTGGTGGTAGACTGATGGTTTTAGGTGGTGGTGTTATTAGAGAGAGTGAGAGAGAGAGTGTGTAATAAGAGTTTCTGGAAAGAATATAGGTATTTATGAATAAAAATAAAATAAAAGGGTTATTTAGATAATTTTATGAAGAATTAACATAATATTCTAACGGTATTAAAAATTTAGACTCAATAGGTTAGAAAATAATTTTTAGGGACTCAGGACGTTAAACTTTTTAATTTTGAAACTCAAATGGTTAAAATCACTAAAACATAGTTACTTAAAAAGTAATTTTCTCAAACTAAAAATTGAAATAGTTATTGCCTACCATGTCTCCTGGAGAAGGTTCTCATTCTTTTCCATTAAAAAATTAAAAATGTGAAATAGTTTAACTAAGTTGGATGATTGGTTTAGAGTTTGTGACCACACCCAGGGAAGTAAAGTGGGGGCGCTATAGTGTACTCGCCATTGCGCTAACGGGACGAAATTGGCATTTTCGAAGTGGATGGTCAAAGATGACCATTATGCAACGTTCAATTTAAAAAAAAGTTTTTTTAATTCAAAGATATATACAAACCTATCACAAACTAAAACACACACCAATCACAAACTAAAACACACACCAATCACAAAAAAAACACATAAATTATATCCAAACATTTTTAAGAATGTCATTCGATTCGTTGTGCTCTTCATCCGATGGTGTTCTTGACGATATGATTATCGCAGTGACACAGGAGTGGGCGACGTGGAGTAGAAGTATGTGTACTATCTCACAGATGGTATTTATCCGGAGTGGGCGACGTTTGTGAAAATTCTTTCGTGTCCAGATGACGAGAAAAGAATGTATTTCAAGAAGAAACAAAAGTCAGCAAGAAAATATATCGAGCGAGCTTTCGGTGTGTTAAAAAAGAGATGGTCTATCATCGTCCAGCCGTCGAAGATACTTGAAAAAGTAAAATGAGAAACGTCATGTATAAGTGCATCATCTTGCATAACATCATATTGGAGGACTCGGGCAGAGCATTTTGTGGAGAAAGTTATGATGAAAGTAACCAACCGACGAATCCACTACTCACATACGCTGAAAAAGAAGTTATCCGAGCGAAGATACGTGATTGGAACACACACCATAACCTTCAAGCTGATCTGACCGAGCACCTACAGTTTTATCGTGAACAAGGAGGAGACGACGAAGACGACGAGTGATTTTTAGTGACTTTGTATTTTTTTTATCTAAATTATGACATTGTATTTTTTTAATTTAAATTATGGCATTTTATTTTTACTATTTATATTATGAGTTCTAAATTAATATATCACAATTAAATAACGTTTAAATTTAAATAAAAAAATAATTAGGTAATGATGATGGAGACTTTATACCATACCATGCAAGTTAAAGGAATGGGCTTTAAAACCCCCTGTGTAACGTGGCAGTGAGATGGCGCTGGGTGGCGTGATAAAGCCCCTAGGGGCTTTATACCACACCCTGTAACCTAATACCACCAATATATATGTGTGTGTCTATATATATATATATATATATATATATATATAGGGAGAGGATCATGAGAAAACTACATATAAATGAGAAAAATAGAAAACTAACTAAAAAATCTTAAAAAACATACCAATTTTATTTACAATTTTTTATAAAAAACCGCTATTTTTAATATATAAAAAAAGTTTCAAAAAAATTGTACTGCACATGTGCATTATATGTGTACTACACATACGCATTACATGCTTAAAATTAACTTTTGAGTTTAGTTTAGCTTTTAGTGTTAGGTTTTTTGAAGGTTTAGGATTAGGATTAGGATTAGGTTTTTGGGTGTGGGGGTAGGGGGTTTAGGTTTTTGGTGTTGGGGGTGAGGAGGTTTAGGTTTTTTTTTTGTTTATGTTTAGGGTTTAGTTTTAGGTTTTCGGGAGTGGGGTGGGGGTTTAGGTTTATGTGGGGTGGGGTGGGGGGTTAAGGTTTTTGGTGGGAGGGTGAATTTAGGTTTTTGAGGGGTGGGGAGGTTTAGGTTTTTGGGGGTGTCGGTTGGGGGTGGATTAAGTGGTTTAGGCTTTCCGTATTAGTGCACATGTGCAGTACAAAAAAAAATTTTGAATTTTTTTTTCATATATACAAAATAGCGATTTTTTTATAAGAAAATGTAAAAAAAAATTTGGTATGTTTTTTCGGCTTTTTTAGTTAGTTTTTTGGTTTTCTCATTTAAACTAGTTTTCTCATGATTCATCCCTATATATATATATATACATATAGGAGAAGGATCAGTTAGGAACCACCCTTTATTGTGAGAACCAATGTGAACACAACCAAAAAACCTAAAAATTGCTAAAAAAACACACAATTTTTTTTAATATTTTTTTTAAAAAAATCGCTACTTTTAGTAGCCAAAAAAAATTTTTTTTGCTACTAAAAGTAGCGATTTTAACGTAAAAAATATTTAAAATTTTTTTGTTAAATATTTTTTACGTTTTTTGAGGGTTTAGTTTTTAGCATTTTAGCTTCAGGGATCAATCCTAGACTTGTTTGGCATCATCTTGTTCAATCAAAGTCCATATATAAAGAGCACTTGTTGCAAACATTGCACTTGCACTTTGTAAATCATTCTAGCTTCATTTCTGGAACTTCCTGGAGCACAAGAGCATTCCCTAAGCATCATTAGTCGTACTTAGTACCTTGGTAAGCTTCCTTAACCTTCCTTAATCATATTTTACTTAGTCTATTAGCTTAAAGTCAAACCGTCGTAATTAAGGTTTGACTTAACGATTAATCACTAATGGTCCAGTGATTAGTCAAACCAAAAGTAGTTATAAGTTGGTAATTATGTGGGCAATAAACCCTTAAAAGGGCACCCTCTGATTCCCGTTCTAACTAGGTCATTTGTCGGGTCAAAGTTAGTTATAAAAAGTCAACAGAAACTTAATTTTCAAATTAACGCATAATTAGCAATGTAGACGCCATGCAACCTGTTTTATCACTCATATAACTTGGTAATTAGTATAAGAACATGTCTAAACAAGTTCGATCCGACAATTTTCAGTTAAGGCTTGGTTCGGAACCGAAAGTCGCAAAATTTGACTTTTGCTTTGACTTCCAGTTCTGACTCGATTTAGATTAGTTTAGACATGATTTAAAGTTCCATTAGGACCGGGTTACATGATAGTATAACCCCCTGTGATTATACTTCTTGACTCGTTGAATGCACGATTCATATGCACGTTTCCGTTAAATGCCTAATGTTGACCAATATGCCCATTTGAACTTAAAACGAGAATTTTGGAAATATGAGAGGACAATAATATTTGTTACCGATTTATAAAGATGTCCCTAAAATTTCACATCAGTTTGAGATCTAGATTAGGAGTTATGCTCAATAGCGTATTTAGAAAGCCTTTTATTAATTAAACGGCATAATTAGCGTAAAGCCTATCTAAACCCAATTTTTGACACCAAACCTCTAACCCACTGATGCATTATACTATTTTGGGATTTTTGAAGATTTTTAATTATTTTTAAACTAATCATAACATAGGGTTATTACCTTGATTCGGTAATTGCCGATTATTCCCTTTTCGTTTATAAAATGAGTTTTACACGACATTTTGATACCAAATCTTTTGCTACTGATTTTATATGATAAATGAAGTAATTTAAACTATATAAACTGATCAGGAAATTCAGATTTCCTATTTTAACCCTGAAATCGCTTAAAACGACTTTTTACGCGTTTTAAACGTATAGTATAGGTTAAAACCATTATTGTTATATAAGACTTATCACCAACTGACATAACCTATTAAATTATGTAGTTTTACTAATTATTTCAGACCCGAATCACAGAATTATATTTAATCTCTTTTATAATCTTTAAAATGACCAAAATACCCCTACGGGGCTTAAATTGAGATTAAACTCGTTATGGGCATAATGGAAGGTATCCTACTGATATCACAACATATTTGAAGCATATTAACTTAGGAAACCTGTTCATGACTCATTTGGTTACCCGTTATGCGTTATTCGCGTCCGGTTCGGTTCGGTTTTTGTAACTAGTTTGCATAAATTGACCGAAACGGGTCAAACCTTATCATTTTCACCTCAAAATCCAAAGTGTGTTTAGTTTACCCATATTATACAAGTCTTCAAACTTGTCGGGACTAAATCACATTCTAATCCGGTCTTCGCTTAATCTTGCGTTTTGAACCGTATACATTCTTTGAAACTAACCGGTCTAAGTTTAAACTTAAGAAAGACCCGTTAGGAATCTAATTGGTTAATTAAAACCTTCGGTCCAGATTAGGAGCCCGGTAAAAGCTACGTGCACTTTCTGTTGTGATTTATACTTTGCTCAGGTAAATACTTTTAACTTATTTTCCCTATACGGGCTTGGGGTACGGTATTATAATGATACCGCTTGGTCGGGTATGAAGTCGTAAAATCAAATATTGATTAAAAAGATGCATAACCCGTTTTATTCTGTCTTGTTTGATGCAATGCCTTTGGGGGTTAATGACCGTGTCCTGGATATCCTCGGCTCATTCATTAGAAATGGCCACGACTTAAGCACGGGGTGTAGGCATACACCTGACAGTTGTGTATGTAAAAAGGTAGTCCACAAGAAGGGTATCTTCTTGTGGGTATTATACCAAGTGGTGTGTCTATTAATCTTGTTAAACCGGATCTTCTAACCGGGTCCAAAATGGACGACAAACATGTAAAACTGTATACAAGTTTAGTTTTAAATAATTATCCCAAGTTATAAAAGATATTTAGTGCCATGTGCATTCAAACTAATTTTCTTAAACTCTTTTCAAAATGAGTCAGTTAATCACTTAATTGTATTTACCAGTGTAAACTGACGTATTTTCCAAAAGGCTAAGTGCAGGTACTATACGAAATAGGCTGGCTACTCCAGGCATCAATAATCAAGTCTTGCAAGCTCTAGATGTTAAAGTCTGTTGAACAATGATCTTATTTATCTTTTGATCCGCATGTGGATCCTTTACAGTCCGTTGTAATACTTTGATATTACTATTTATTCGGTTTGTAATGTGATTCATATCTTTTGCTTCCGCTGTGCATTTAAATTGTGTTGTTTGACCATGATGATATCAACTACGTCACGATACTCCCCGCCGGGCCCACCGGTAATACGTAGAAATATCAGGGTGTGACAGGTTGGTATCAGAGCCAACATTGAGCGAATTAAACACTAGCCTATTGTATTTAATCTCAATGACACAGTTTGCACATTCCTCGACTTTCGAGTTTAGACAAAGAACTTAGGACAAATCCTAAATTGTTTTATTTTGTCCTTTATTTTGTCCTTTTTTGTTTCTATCATTTGTTTGACAGGAAATATGCCACCGAGGTTCCGAAGAGGAGGACGAGGCAAGGGGCCAATCAACGCCCCCAACGATCACGAGGCCGGGCCTTCACACCGGCGAACTCCTTCTGCTACCATGAGTACCGGTCCTCAAGGAGACTGGAGGATCTATTCGGAGCCCGCTAGGCGATCTGCCTCGCTAAGCTCAACGCCTCCTTACCGCCATTCCTTTGGGCCGCAATCAGAGAACGAGCCCGAAGATTCACACCACTCCTTCTTGCCGTTGCAGCGGTCAACCTCACACCGGGCCTTCCAGGACCCGACTCCGTATATTCAGAGCCGGTTTAACCCGGCAAACGTAATTGAAAAACCAACAGGTCATAACCAATTGGGCCCTGAAGACCATTTCCTCGAAGCTCAGGGAATGGATATAGATGAAGACACGGATCCTGTTGAACCACCTTCTGGGACACCTACTCACCCCATCGAGATTTCGGATGGGTCATCATTCCATGGATCACCTTACCGTGGCCCAGACAGCTACCAGGCGAGATTTTACCAGTATGAATGGTATTTTACATCCTCTCCCCATTCATCGCCTCACCAGTAGCAGCAGCAGGATCCCTCCGAGGATTCGCGTTTCGTGGCAGTCACGCCACCGCCACCACCGCCGCCAGTACAGCAAGCACCTCCAGAACCAACGAGGTGTAGAAGAACAGGCACACGAATGTCCGTGCGAGAAGGGGGTTTTCACTTTAGCACTCCCCCAACACTCAAGTGGCAGTCACTATCCGCCACTGCATGAAATCCAGCTTCAGAAGTTGATTCTGCACCTATTGCGCCGCCACCATTGGGTTTTGATAACCCGATTCCTACATACGCCGGTTCAACGGTGTACAATCCATTTGAGCAGCCGACCCACACTAACTACAACTATGCTGAAGCCGACCCATACCTTGTAGCGGCAAACTACAATGCCCTCCACCCAGAAGGACCATATGGAGCCCCCTGGGGAGTGGGATACCCAGCTCATGGGTATCAAATACCTGCTCAACCTCCGTTTCAGCACCAGCCGCAGCCACCACGGTTTTCCCCACCAGAACAGGAGGAAATCCTCCAAAGGCTAAGCAGGGTGGAACGAGAATTCCAAGAAGAGCGTAGGAACAACCGGGGATTTCTCAAAGGCCTAGCAAGCTTATTAAAAGGAAAGAAGAAGAGGGATCATTGAATCCCTATATGTATTGTTGTATTTCCTTATTTCAATCAAGTCCCTACGTGGACATTTATCTATGTACTTAGTCCCTGCGTGGACTTGTCTTTCTTTAGTCCCTGTGTGGACTTGTCTTTCTGTAGTCCCTGCGTGGACTTGTCTTTTTAGTCCCTGCGTGGACATCTATCTTAGTAATCAGTCCCTGCGAGGACTTGTATTATCAGTTTAGCCCCTGTGTGGGCAAGTTGTTTCTGTTAAAAGTCCCGTTTAGGGCAATGTGTACTCCTTTTAATATTTAATGGAATGTTAAATTTAAAAATTTCATTTTGTCATTATATGTATAAATATATTATACATGAAATAAATAAATCAAAAATCATTCCTCTTAAAAATAATCTGCCTATTAAATATTAATTAAGAATCTTAAGGGTATAACCTAGCCTGCATGTCATTATAAGACTTGGCCAAGATGGTAAGACCTGTTTAAAAAGATTCAAATCCCTGTTAACATCTGAAAACATGTTAACGCTCCTGGCAGACGTGATTCGTTAAAATCACACACGTCATTCTTATAATTGGATTCTTCAAAAGATTCCTAACCTAACTTGATGATCTATAAATCATGGGTTTAAATCATCAATTATTATGATCATATGTTAAACATCCATTGGTAATGTAGTACCTACGGGCCATACTCATTGTCATATGAGACAAAAGACAGTAGTAGTCTACAACTCCCTGACAAGGAAAGGTAATGAACTATGTTCAAACCTTAATGCCTCGATTCTCTGAAATCATGGCTTATGATTTAGAATGTCCCTGTGACTAGGCCTTTTGTGCCACTAATAATACTGTTATTGTTTTATAATTAGGATAAATTATAATAAAAATCCTAAATAAATATGATTAACAAATTAACCAAATATGGTCTATGTTTACCATGGTAATGAATTACCATAAAAGACAATTCCATAATAAACTCCCAAATAAATTATTGTCAATACCTTATGTAACAGTTCAAACTACATGGCTGACTCGGATGAGATCAACAGTCACCCAAGGAGGATCATGATAATACCCGAGTTAACATAGCGGGTGCAGAACTGCATGCATTGATAGACAATGCCATTACTCGAGCTCTGGATAGAAGGGACAATGAATCAAGTGGTACACATAGCAAGACCTTATCTGTACCTCACTCTAAAGCACCCTCCAAAGTTCATTCAGCTCGAAAGAGTGAATCTCATCACTCTTCAAATCAGAAAAGTATCCCATCTAAACAGGTTCAGCTCAACCAGGAGCCTCGGGTCAAGACCTGTTCATATAAGTACTTTGTCTCCTGCAAGCCGAGAGACTTCACGGGATAAAAAGGAGCCGTCGATTGTATGACCTGGCTCGACGAGATGGACACTGTAGTGGATATTAGTGGTTGCGCCGAGCAAGACATTGTGAAGTATGTGTCGCAGTTATTTAAGGGAGAAGCTCTAGCATGGTGGAGATCGTTAATTCAAGCTCTTGGAAAGATCCCGCTTTATAACATGACATGGGGTCAGTTTGTTACGTTAATCAAGGATACTTTCTGTCCTCAACATGAGGTCGACAAGATTGAGACTGACTTCCTCACACTGGTTATGAGGAACCTGGACTGTCAGGCATATCTCACGAGTTTCAATACCATGTCTAGGTTGGTTCCATACCTGGTTACACCGGAACCTAAGCGTATAGCTCGTTTCATAGGAGGTTTGGCTCCAGAGATTAAGGCGAGTGTGAAAGCGTCAAGACCTACTACCTTTAGGTCTATAACTGATTTGTCATTATCCCTTACCCTCGACGCGGTCAGGCAGAGATCTCTTAAAAAATCAGATGAGGGAAAGAGGAAACGTGAGGATGATAACTCACATCGTTCAGACAAGAAACACAAAGGGAACCATGAGAACAAGAGGAGTTCAGGGTTCAACAAGGGTAACCAATAGTCGGGTGAGAAGCCCAAGTGTAAGGTTTGTCGGAAACATCACTTTGGAAGGTGTAGGTTGGAATCGAACTCGTAGACACAATCAAGGACATTTGGATGTGGGATCTGCAAATCCAAGGAACACAAGACCTTGGATTGCAAAAAGTTGAAGGATGCGACCTGCTACAACTGCAACGAGAAAGGGCACATTAAGTCGAACTGCCCAAAATATGCCAAGAAACCAGAAGAAGGTAAAAAGACCAACGCCAGGGTCTTCGGAATGGATGCTAAGGAGGCAGTGCAGGATGATAACGTGATAACAGGTACCTTTCTTATAAATGATGTTTATGCGAGGGTATTGTTTGATTCAGGGGCGGATAAGTCATTTGTGGATAATAAATTTTGTATGTTATTAAATCTACCTGTTAGAACCCTAAGCATAAAATACGAAGTGGAGTTAGCTGATGGAACCATAGAATCTGCTTCAACCGTGTTAGATGGATGTTTCATATCCATTAGGAACCATTCTTTTCCATTGTCCTTACTTCCCTTGAAATTAGCCGGTTTCGATATAGTAATAGGCATGGATTGGTTGTCTCGCAACCAAGCCCAGATCGTTTGTGCTAAGAAGCAAGTGATTGTCAGAGCTCCTCATGGTGAGCCTTTGACAATCCAAGGAGATACTAAGTATGGAATGCCTGAGCAAGTGTCCATGCTCAAGGAATCAAGGTGTTTGAAGAAGGGTTGTGTTATCTACATGGCGCAAGTAACTGTTAATGAACTAAAGCCTAAGATCGAAGACATACCTATTATCTCTGAATATCCAGATGTATTCCCAGAAGAACTACCTGGTTTACCCCCAGATAGACAAGTGGAGTTCAAGATCGATATCATTCCTGGTGCGGCACCCGTTGCAAGAGCACCTTACCGATTGGCACCGACTGAGATGAAGGAATTGAGAACTCAGTTGGATGATTTGTTGGCAAAGGGATTTATTAGACCTAGCTCATCTCCTTGGGGAGCACCAATCCTTTTTGTGAAGAAGAAAGATGGCTCGATGCGTCTGTGCATCGATTATCGCGAACTTAACAAAGTTACTATCAAGAATCGGTATCCATTGCCCAAGATCGACGACTTGTTCGATCAGCTTCAAGGAGTGAGTTACTTTTCCAAGATCAACTTAAGGTCAGGATATCATCAACTGAAGGTCAATGATGAAGATGTACATAAAACTGCATTTAGAACTCGCTATGGTCATTACGAGTTCTTAGTGATGCATTTTGGACTCACTAATGTACCAGCCGCGTTCATGGATCTCATGAATCGCGTCTGCAAGCCATGTTTGGATAAGTTTGTCATTGTTTTTATTGATGACATACTTATATACTCGAAGAGTCAAGCCGACCATGAGAAGCACCTTCAGTGTATTCTCAAAATTCTTCAGCAAGAAAAACTCTATGCTAAGTTTTCCAAATGCGAGTTTTGGCTGCGTGAAGTCCAATTTCTTGGACATATGGTAAGCGAGCATGGTATCCAAGTGGATCCCGCTAAAATTGAAGCCATCATGAATTGGCAAGAGCCGAAGATGCCCACAGAGATTCGCAGCTTTTTAGGTCAGGCAGGATACTATCGGCGTTTTATAGAAATTTTTTCAAGAATTGCTGCACCCCTAACTTCATTGACTCGTAAGAATATAAAGTTCGATTGGGGTCCTAAGCAGCAAGAATCCTTTGATATTCTCAAACAAAAGTTGAGCAATGCTCCTGTTTTGACATTGCCTGAAGGTATCGAGGAATTCGTGGTTTACTGCGACGCATCGCACACTGGCATGGGATGTGTGCTTATGCAAAAGGGAAAAGTTATTGCATATGCTTCCCGACAGTTAAAAGTGCACGAAAAGAATTACACCGCCCACGATTTGGAGTTGGGTGCCGTCGTGTTTGCACTAAAGCTATGGAGGCACTATTTATATGGCATCAAGTGTGTGATCTATTCTGATCACAAGAGCCTCCAGCACATGTTTAACCAAAAGGATTTGAACATGAGGCAGCGACGTTGGATGAAAACTTTGAATGATTATGACTGTGAGATAAGATACCATCCCGGCAAGGCGAATGTAGTCGCCGATGCCTTGAGTAGAAAGGAAAGAGTGAAGCCTATAAGAATCAATGCCAAGAGCATTGAGATAAAGAATAGTTTGAATGAAAGGTTGTTAGCTGCGCAGAAGGAAGCCGTTTTGGAAGCTAATTATCCTGATGAAAAGCTAGGAGTAACTGAGGAGCAGTTATCCTATGGCAAGGACGGAATCCTAAGATTAAATGGACGAATATGGGTTCCAGTCTATGGAGGACTTCGGGATGTTATCCTCCAGGAAGCCCACAGTTCTAAATATTCCGTTCATCCTGGAGCTGATAAGATGTATCAGGATCTGAAGGCAAACTATTGGTGGATAGGGTTGAAGAAGTCTATAGCTACCTATGTAGCCAAATGTTTGACGTGCACACAAATCAAAGTTGAACACCAGAAGCCGTCAGGTTTGCTACAACAGCCTGAAATTCCCACATGGAAGTGGGAGATGGTGACAATGGATTTCATCACCGAGTTGCTAAAGACAAATAAAGGAAATGATACTATATGGGTGATAGTTGATAGATTGACTAAGTCAGCACATTTCCTACCCATTAAGGAGACTTATAGCTCCGACATGTTAGCCCAATTGTACGTAGATAATATTGTATCTCTGCATGGCGTACCAGTGTCAATTATCTCTGACAGAGATACCCGATACACATCGCATTTTTGGAAAAGTTTCCAACAATCTTTGGGCACGCGCTTAAATTTTAGTACGGCTTACCATCCTCAGACGGACGGACGGAGTGAGCGTACAATCCAAACTTTGGAAGACATGCTTCGTGCATGTGTGATTGACTTAGGTGTTAGTTGGGATAACCACCTACCATTGATCAAGTTCTCTTCTAACAATAGCTATCATACAAGCATTAAGGCTGCGCCTTTTGAGGCATTGTATGGTAGGAAGTGCAGAACACCCATTTGTTGGGCAGAAGTAGGAGAAGCTCAATTATCAGGACCTGATATAGTCCTTGAAACAACGGACAAGATTGTCCAAATTCGTGACCGCCTGAAAGCTGCCAGGGATAGGCAGAAAAGTTATGCTGATAAAAGGCGAAAACCCCTAAAGTTTGAGGTTGGTGATAAAGTTCTGCTTAAAGTATCACCCTGGAAGGGAGTGATACGATTTGGAAAGAAAGGTAAGTTAAGCCCGAGGTATATAGGACCATTCGAGATCATCGAATGTGTAGGAGCAGTGGCTTATAAGTTAAACTTACCTGAAGAGCTCAGTGGTATTCACAATGTATTCCACATCTGCAATCTGAAGAAATGTCTAGCTGATGAATCGCTAGTCATACCACATGCGGATGTGCATATAGATGAAAGCTTGAAATTTGTGGAAAAACCTTTGTCGATTAAGGATCGACAGGTTAAGAAGCTTCGGTGGAAGCATGTGCCTATTGTAAAGGTTAAATGGGATGCCCGCAAAGGTCCCGAGTACACGTGGGAGGTAGAGTCCACAATGAAAGAAAAATACCCTCAATTGTTTCAGTAAATCTCGAGGTCGAGATTTCTTTTAAGGGGGTAAGGATGTAACACCTCGTAAATTCACGTCCAATAAAGTATCGACACGTGTCATAAGCTTTAAACGTGTAAAGGATTACTTTAGAGGGACTAAAGATGACAAACAAGGAAAGTATGTGTATAAAAGGGTTCAAAGTGTCAACAATGGATAAATATATCTTTCAACAACCCTACGCGATTTTTATACCCTTAAAAGAACGAATCATGGATCATACGAAGCTAATTGTGAAAGAAAGTGAGGAATTACAAACTACAGGGGTTAAAAGTGTCAACATGTTTAAAGTATACCTCTGAGTGACCTTTCAGCAAACCCGAAGCTTTGTAATGACTAATTATACTCACGAGAATAAGTGATAAAAATTTCACAAGGTTTCGATTAAGTATGAGAAAGTTATGACAACATTCGTATCCGAGGGGTTAAAAGCGTCGACGTTGATAATTAAGGCTTTTCGAGTGACCATAAAGTTAACCGAGGCCTTCACAAAGATTGGTTATGTCTTGGAGTCCTTAGGAATCAATTTAGAGGGCCCATAGTGCAAAAAGAAAGGTTGAAACAACTTATCAAAGGACCGGGGGCTAAAATGCAATATTTGAAACTTGCTTAACCTGGACCCTGGCCTCACACGGGCCGCGTAAGCCCAGGCAGGACCCTTACGCGGGCCGCCTGGCACTGCCAGCATCAGAAAAACATGACAGGTGTCTGTTCAGCCCGTTTAACCGACTTAGGTGGCTTGTTTTCAGTACCATGGGCTGCACAAACATGTTTTCATGCACTAGGGACACTTGTATTGATCAGGGATCAATCCTAGACTTGTTTGGCATCATCTTGTTCAATCAAAGTCCATATATAAATAGCACTTGTTGCAAACATTGCACTTGCACTTTGTAAATCATTCTAGCTTCATTTCTGGAACTTCCTGGAGCACAAGAGCATTCCCTAAGCATCATTAGTCGTACTTAGTACCTTGGTAAGCTTCCTTAACCTTCCTTAATCATGTTTTACTTAGTCTATTAGCTTAAAGTCAAACCGTCGTAATTAAGGTTTGACTTAACGATTAATCACTAATGGTCCAGTGATTAGTCAAACTAAAAGTAGTTATAAGTTGGTAATTATGTGGGCAATAAACCCTTAAAAGGGCACCCTCTGATTCCCGCTCTAACTAGGTCATTTGTCGGGTCAAAGTTAGTTATAAAAAGTCAACAGAAACTTAATTTTCAAATTAACACATAATTAGCAATGTAGAGGCCATGCAACCTGTTTTATCACTCATATAACTTGGTAATTAGTATAAGAACATGTCTAAACATGTTCGATCCGACAATTTTCAGTTTAGGCTTGGTTCGGAACCGAAAGTCGCAAAATTTGACTTTTGCTTTGACTTTCAGTTCTGACCTGATTTAGATTAGTTTAGACATGCTTTAAAGTTCCATTAGGACCGGGTTACATGATAGTATAACCCTCTGTGATTATACTTCTTGACTCGTTGAATGCACGATTCATATGCACGTTTCCGTTAAATGCCTAATGTTGACCAATATGCCCATTTGAACTTAAAACGAGAATTTTGGAAATATGAGAGGACAATAATCTTTGTTACTAATTTATAAACATGTCCCTAAAATTTCACATCAGTTTGAGGTCTAGATTAGGAGTTATGCTCAATAGCGTAATTAGAAAGCCTTTTATTAATTAAACGGCATAATTAGCGTAAAGCCTATCTAAACCCAACTTTTGACACCAAACCTCTTACCCACTGATGTAATATAATATTTTGGGATTTTTGAAGATTTTTAATTATTTTTAAACTAATCATAACATAGGGTTATTACCTTGATTCGGTAATTGCCGATTATACCCTTTTCGTTTATAAAATGAGTTTTACACGACATTTTGATACCAAATCTTTTAACTACTGATTTTATATGATAAATGAAGTAATTTAAACTTTATAAACTGATCAAGAAATTCAGATTTCCTATTTTAACCCGGAAATCGCTTAAAACGACTTTTTACGCGTTTTAAACGTATAGTATAGGTTAAAACCATTCTTGTTATATAAGACTTATCACCAACTGACATAACCTATTAAATTAAGTAGTTTTACTGATTATTTCAGACCCGAATCTCAGAATTATATTTAATCTCTTTTATAATCTTTAAAATGACCAAAATACCCCTACGGGGCTTAAATTGAGATTAAACTCGTTATGGGCATAATGGAAGGTATCCTACTGATATCACAACATATTTGAAGCATATTAACTTAGGAAACCTGTTCATGACTCATTTGGTTACCCGTTATGCGTTATTCGCGTCCGGTTCGGTTTATGTAACTAGTTTGCATAAATTGACCGAAACGGGTCAAACCTTATCATTTTCACCTCAAAATCCAGAGTGTGTTTAGTTTACCCATATTATACAAGTCTTCAAACTTGTCGGGACTAAATCACATTCTAATCCGGTCTTCGCTTAATCTTGCGTTTTGAACCGTATACCTTCTTTGAAACTAACCGGTCTAAGTTTAAACTTAAGAAAGACCCGTTAGGAATCTAATAGGTTAATTAAAACCTTCGTTCCAGATTAGGAGCCCGGTAAAAGCTACGTGCACTTGCTGTTGTGATTTATACTTTGCTCAGGTAAATACTTTTAACTTATTTTCCCTATATGGGCTTGGGGTACGGTATTATAATGATACCGCTTGGTCGGGTATGAAGTCGTACAATCAAATATTGATTAAAAAGATGCATAACCCGTTTTATTCTGTCTTGTTTGATGCAATGCCTTTGGGGGGTTAATGACCGTGTCCTGGATATCCTCGGCTCATTCATTAGAAATGGCCACGACTTAAGCACGGGGTGTAGGCATACACCTGACAGTTGCGTATGTAAAAAGGTAGTCCACAAGAAGGGTATCTTCTTGTGGGTATTATACCAAGTGGTGTGTCTATTAATCTTGTTAAACCGGCTCTTCTAACCGGGTCCTAAATGGACGACAAACATGTAAAACTGTATACAAGTTTTTTTTAAATAATTATCCCAAGGTATAAAAGATATTTTGTGCCATGTGCATTCAAACTAATTTTCTTACACTCTTTTCAAAATGAGTCAGTTAATTATATTTACCAGTGTAAACTGACGTATTTTCCAAAAGGCTACTCCAGGCATCAATAATCAAGTCTTGGAAGCTCTAGATGTTAAAGTCTGTTGAACAATGATCTTATTTATCTTTTGATCCGCATGTGGATCCTTTACAGTCCGTTGTAATACTTTGATATTACTATTTATTTGGTTTGTAATGTGATTCATATCTTTTGCTTCCGCTGTGCATTTAAATTGTGTTGTTTGACCATGATTATATCAACTACGTCACGATACTCCCCACCGGGCCCACCGGTAATACGTGGAAATATCGGGGTGTGACAGTATGGCTAGGATTTCATCATCAAATCATGGCCATTGATTTACACACGTGTATGGCCATGATTAGTTCGCTAAGTTCGCAAATACACTAGTGTTCACTCTTGAACCTAATCCTACATATATATGTGTGTGTGTGTGTGTACACACACATAGAAGAGTGTTATCTTGAGAACGCTAAATATTACGAGAACCGTGAGAATGAATGAAAAAACCAATCAAAATCATTTTTAATACAAACTTCCTATTAATTAAAATCTAACATTAAAAAAAATTACTTTATACATAATTCATCTATCCTCTCAAAATCACTCTTAATAAGTGTTTTTACGCATGTGTGAATACAACAAATTTACATACGTGTAAATGGAAAACTTACACATGTGTAAATTTTCTTTAGTTAGGAATACATGTAAATTTAATTTCTAATATTGTATTTTAATAATAATAATAATATGTGTAAAAAATTGAATTTGAATTGTTTTTTACCAAATTCTCATGGTTTTTAATTCGTTCTCAGAATTTTCAAAAATATTTAGCATTTTAAAGATAACCCTATACACAAATTCAAAAATACTCTTATAGTCTTATATATAAACAGTACAGTTAAAATGAGCGACAAAGACTTACATGTTGGGTAAATGACATTGATTTGTAGTCTTCCCATGTTAACATATCAACTTCACCACTTATATCGAGTCTTTTTTTTCTTATATTTTGGTGCTCCTCCTGCAAAACAAGATCCACGCACCTTTTTGTCAAAATACGCTAAATGGATTTGGAATACTCTACAAATGTAACTAAAGTTACACTACATGGTTCTGTAGGTTCGATAAAACATTTACATTCACGGTTTTAGTCTACCATCACACACTTGAAAATATGTAATTTACATGCCCTAAAATTTTATTAAAAAGATATTTTGTTACAACGGGTTTTCACAAGTTTCCTCAACTCAAGGGGTTTTCATTTTATATATATATATATATATATATATATATATATATATATCAAAATGAATAAGAACGATAAACCCTCCATCGGAAATAGGAGATACGACAGATGGTCTATGCGCCAGACGATGAAGAAGAACGGGGTGATCAGGTGGCCTCCGCCTTCTTCTATCGAGGATTTTTCATACAAAATCTCGAACCCTCTGTCTAATAAAAAATTAGCGAAGAGCGAAAAACGACGAACCTTAATCATCATTGTGGAGAAAACGAATCAAATTGACGCAATATCTGACAAACCTCATTTGAGATAATCAGAGAGAGGGGGGTTATATATATGTTAAGAAAAAGGGAGAAGAAAAAGACTATTATGGCCTCGAGTGAAAGGAACATGGGTGAATTTAACATAAAAAAAAAAAGTAACTGGGTTAGAGCAAATACATAAATTGAAATATATAGGAAATTCGTTGTAATTTAGTTAGTTAAAGGACAAGACTTAAAATTTAGCTAAAACATAAAGGACGTAAAATGCAATTCACTCGTTTTTATTATGTTTCTAATATTATCTTTATATAAAGTAAGGGGTTGAGATCCTGTACAAACAGTGCTAACTGTAAGAACAGATCTGAACCATTGATAGTTTAAATCAAGGGTTAGGGTTGATTATAAATAAAACCCTTATAATTAAAAATTAGTACTAATAAGTTAGGGGTAATTATGTAAAATTGCTAGTCATTTGACCATTTTCAATTAAATACAAATTCCACCAAGGTTTTTTAAACTAAAATAACTTTTATATACTTTATTATTTTTAAAAAAAATATATACCGTAAAATCAAGTATTTTTTTATCTTTAATATGAGTACCATATTGCTATACTTTTTTTTATTTATAAAAGTAACTTTTAAAAAAGTTACCAAAAGTTGTTTTATAATTGTGCTGATAATGTGTTGATTATGTGTTAATTACAATATAATTGCCCATCGAGATATTTGTAACACATGTTTTAGCAGCACTTGAAAAACAACACATTAAAAACATACTGAAAAAAATACTGAAAAAAAACATACTGAAAAAACACATTAAAAACATACTGAAAAAAATAAGCACAACAGGGAATTAAATTTGTTTTTTGCTGCACTTGAAAAACAAGCACAACGGGAAACTAAATTTACGTAAATACACATGCTAACTGCGTAATGGAAGATTAATTTCAAGTTTTTATTTTAGTTTATCTGTTTATTTCTTTATTTGAATTCTTGGTACTTATCTTTATTGACTTTTATCTTAGTTTAAAACAATCATATAGTTGTAATAATTTGTTACAAAGTGCTGATTAACAAATTGCCTGTTGTTGGCGGAGATTGTGATGATTAACAAAGTGCCTATTGTTGTGATTTGTGAAGATTGTGCTGATTTACAAAGTGGCTGTTGTTGGAAATTTTCAAATTTTGATTTGAAATAGTGCATGAATATAGGGGATAATTAAAATTTGGAATAAATTAAATTCAAAAAATAGAGTGATAAAGTCTAAAATACCCTTGTCTAGTTTTTTTAATGAATGACACATGTCTAATAGTGGTTGGTTCTTATAGTTCTTACACATATCGAGGTTTGTATTTGATCCCATCTCATAAAGTAAGACAAAAAGTTGAAAACTATTATGTCATATAAAGTATACATTTTGATTTGGTATCAATATGAGACTACCAGGTATGGGCTTCGGCAAAAGGCCCGTCCCCCCTTTAGCTGCGTCACACACCGCCCCCAAGGGGCCCGGCTTGGCAAATGCGTCGGATTTCTGACGATGGAGACGGGGCAAGATTGGTGGGCCCCCATCTGACTTCTCTCTCCTCCTTTATATATATATATATATATATATATATATATATATATATATATATATATATATATATATATATATATATATATATATATATTAATATATTATTAATGGTGGGGTAGTGTTGGCTAGTCCCCACACCCTTGGGTAGTCTCCAAAGAGACTATCATCTTCCCGTGATTACGTGGCGCCTACGTGGCGGATAGTCTCCAAAGAGACTATCCTCCCCATACCCACCGGTCTGAGTAACATGGAAATTAAAATCGAGGTAGGAAAGTATGGAATATAAAGTTACCTTGGAATTTACCATCAAAATTACTGTGATTGTTAGATCTTGAATATGATTGTCTTATATATTTAATTTTTATCAAAACTTACCAAGAGTTGATTAGCCGCTACTGGTGAATATGTCAAGAAATATACGGCGAAAAGCATAGTTTTAGCTGTTGTCTCATTCCCGGCGAACAAGAGGTTGATGATGAAGTCAGCAATTGCTTCATCAGGGAGACTTCCCTCCACCACGAGTCTCCTGACTAAACCACCATCATAACCAGGATCACCATCACCATGCCTTGTGTACCATATTATTTTATTGATCTTTCTAATTATATTGTTTCTTGCCTGCCAAAATATTATTTCTCATTAGTATTATTATCAATGTTTTTATGCATAATGACATGTTCAAATTTGTTTACCACTTAAGGTTAGGAAATCTCATAACAAATTAAGTTGTACACTAACTTGTAGATTTTTCTTCACTTGGGTAAAATGATTAAAACACAAACAGGAGACTAATCGAACTCGCTCGACTCTTTTTCTTATAAACAAAAGTACACGAATTAGAATAACCCTGACCGTATATTATACTAACTAAACATTTTGGAAAACAAGAAACCTAAACCACTCATATTTGAAACTAAATAAAGACTTAATTATGACACCAAACTCTAAAAATATGACTTCGTATATAAAAAAACTCCTTAAATAGATAACCTAACTAAAAAGACTTAACTACCCTTTTGTTTCACAATCTGAACTTAACGCTTAATTCCATCAATCAACCCCTTTAATCGTTAAAGTTCACATCGATCATCAAAACAAAGTCGGGTCACCATCACCTTCTTGAATCAAATTCATCTAATCATCATTTTTCTCTCACTTCGGATTCGTTTGAAAAAAATGTATGAGCTCGTTTCTCTTGAAACAAATAATACAACTTTTATCTTGTTGACATCGGCCTCTCCCGGACTCACAACCTCCACCTTAATCACATCTTAGATTTTTATGGTTTGAACTCCCACAACCTCAATGTTTAGATCTATGTTCCTTAACTTTCTCTCTTACATCCATATTAGAGAGTAGTGTTTACCAGGTATATCTTCTTCCTCAGGTGGCTTCTTTATACGTTCCCCGAAAGCTTGCAGTCTTCCAACTACTTGTTGAGACGACATCGTTCTAAGATCAACAAATTGTTTAATCATAACCAATTTGCGTAAACTTATTTGGTATAGAACCCAAATGTTTTTAAGCTAATATTTTATCTTCAATCATGGACCCCATATTATTGGCTTTTAATATAAAAGTTAGCTAGTATGGAGTGCCTTGAAGATTCGATTCCTTGGAATTGGTCATGTAAGAAAGGAAGAATAGGAAAAAGCAGCTCAAGAAGCCGTTGAGAAAGAACGATTGGATGAGATCGCTAAGAAAAAAAGATTGGGTGCGATTGTTCATCAAGAACAAGAACGTAAGAAAGAAGCTTAGGAAGCTATAGAGAAAGAAGAAGTTTTGCAAGCTATTTTAGTAAGTGAAGAAAAAGAAAGATTGAATAAAGAAAAAGAAAGAATTGCTGTGGAAGAAAAGGAGAAAAGAGTGAATCTTCAGGTATTTTCCTGACTCAAACAACCATGAAGATGAAGAAACTGTTAAGATCAGTTTGCAGCAGCATAGCAAGAAACCTGCTACTAATCATGATAAGGAGAGAAAAGATCTAGTACTGTATGAAAGGAAGGATGAAGTTAAGAAATCTGCACATGTAGAACCGTATGTGAAAGTTAACAGTCAAGCATCTGTTGAAGACAAATCGGAACTGAATGAAAAGTTAAGAAGAATAGTCAGAAAGAAAAGCCCAACAGGGTCTGATAAAGAAAGAAAGGCTAACCCAGCTGCGAGTTTTGGGTCCAAGTCGAATTGCCAAGAATGTTTGGCTAAGCATAGAAAGAAAAGAAAAGTAAGGAAAAAGAACTTGTCGGTTGAACAAGTGATACAACAAATATGTGAAGATAGAAAAGTTCAAGAAAAGAAAGTGTTCAATGAAGTTGGATCTGAGATGAATGTGGAATGTTTGAATGATGAGCGTGAAGAACTTGTTAAACAAGTTTGTTACAAACAACTGAAAAAAAAAAAGAGTAAAGATAGATCCATGATTGAATTTGACGAGTTGAGAATATTGTTGGGGATCCAAGACCTTGGCGGTACAAAGTTAAGAAAGTTTGAGTCGAGTTTTTGGATTAAGAGGAAATGTTGAATGTTAATCCTAAAACTCATATGAGTTGAAGGTTGAAGGGCTAAAGTGAAAGATTGATATAATTAGTTATTATTAAAGTTTGATTTATTTTAGGTAATTATATTGTAATTGGTTTAGGAAAGATTTAATTGTCTTAGAGAGCAAGTTTAGTAGTACTATAAATAGGGTTCTAAGTTATTGTTTTATTTGTCCATTTTCTTTGTAAGTTCGTAAGTTTGTTTGATTGAATAGAAAGAGTCGTGGGTTTGTCCCCCCAATATCTCGTGTTCATGTTTGTTGATACGATTGTTTGAACCGTATGGGCCAACAATTCAAAATCAGTTTAAAAATATAACCTAATAGGAAACCAGTTAAAATATAAATACACACACACACACACAAGGGTAGAACCCTGTGTGTTACATGGGTTGAATAAAATAAATATACTTAACAATGAAAATTAAAATATTATAAAAAGGTTTTTGTGATAAGATATTATAATTAAAATTTTAAATTTGAATCCGAAAGTAATATATTAGTAAACTTAATACATAAACCAAAAGTTAATAATAAACTCGACCGTGAAATCAAAACCGATGACCATTTTGATCGGTTTCATGGTTTTAAATCGAAGTATGAACACTCTTAGTAATAACTAATAAGGTACGTTTGTGTTTTTTTTTTTATAATGTAGTGTAATAAAGTTATTAAAATAACTTTTGAAAAAAATGTAAAACCACAAAGTTTGAAATATATATTTTTTTATTTGATGAAGTCTAACAAATATACTTTATATACTTTACATATTATAAAATCATAATTTTCCGCGTATCTCTTAATTATTTAATATTTCATTTCTTAGTTATTTCTTTTGGTTAACCAATGGGGTGGTGGTCCATTGGCAAAGGCAAAACCTTTAAAATACCTGTGTTGGGAAGAGGAAGGTCTTGGGTTCAAGTCCCACAGGCGACAGGGGATTAAAGAAATTAGTTGTTCAAAAAAAGATTGTTTCTTTTGGCTTCTCTTCTTATTAATAACTATTCAATATTTCATTGATCCAACTACGTGTCTCCATATATATAGAATCTGAAAGAGACTAAAATAAGAGAGGAAATAAATCTTTGGCTCACTGAATTATAACATATGACGCAAAATGATGATCACAACAACAACAACAATAATAATAATAATAATAATAAAGGTATTTTATGCAGTTTGGTAGATAGTTTGTAGCGACGCATTTATAACACGTCATAATAGCATTAGGCTATAAGGTGGTTATCTTTTATGTAATTCCATTTGTGTTACATCTTGATTATAGAACCATATTATAATAATAATAATAATAATAATAATAATAATAATAATAATAATAATAATAATAATAATAATGAATTAAATTTTCTTTAGTTGGAATACTAAAGAAAAAATAACCTTAAGAATATTAATAATATTATAAAAGTTGTAAAGTAATCAAATGAATTATTTAGGAATATAAATAATATATTTGAATATAAAGAATACGTAAAAAAATTATTTATAATTATGACTTATCATTTATCAGTTAGGAAATATATATACATATTATTTAAACCTAAAGAATAAGTAAAATAAAAAATAAAACTTATCTATAATTATGGCTTATCACTTATCAGTTAGGAAATATATAAATAATATTTAAATCTAAAAGATATTAACTAAATTAGAGGAAAAAAGGGTGGAAAAACAATTCTAAAAATGCATAGTAACACGACATGTGTCCTCCATAAGTTTACTTTATTAGATATATATATATATATATATATATATATATATAATAATCTAAAGTTAATCCCATAACTAGTCTGAAACAATAAAAATATTAGTTGTTTATAAAAATAATTTTAAAATAATAATTATTTGAGAGAGGATAGGGTGTTGTCACGTGGCATTAATTAAAATTGTATATTAAAATTTAGATTAGATTCTATAAGTTAGAGATGTCTTATTAAATTTATAATGAACTAGATTTACCACTCGTCGCAATGCGGCGGGGGCGTAAAATCGTGCCAAATAGCACCAATGACACAACACCGTCAACGACAACCAATACTAAAGTTACAGCGTGTTAATGTGAAGAAATTATACTGCAACGTAAAACATAGAAAATAAAAATTAAGTCGATTTAGGACCTACGCGTTGTAACGAACCTGTCAAATGGGAAAAAACTAGACGACGTAAAAATGTCGAACCACACACGCACGTTGAGCCATGTTAACTCACAAAATCTAGTACGAAGCGTAAAACAAAACATAAAAACGTTGAACCACACACGCACGTTACGCTGTGTTAAATCGCAAAATTTAAAACGAAACGTAGAACGAAAAACTTGCAAAAACTGAAAAGTATGGGGACCAAAGTTGAAAGTAAAAAAATGGTGAGGTTAAATTGCAAAAGATGAAACCCTTTGGGTTAAAAGTAAAAAGTCAAATAGATTTGGGTTAAAAGTGTAATATCTTTTTTTTTTAAACTTCCAAAGCATGAATACAACACCTATATGCACAATTATGTTGCTAATTATAGTTTGTTAATAATGTGAAATGTGGTAGCAACAAGCTTACATTCATGGCGGTGTTATAAGCAAATCCTGGCAAATTGATAGGAACAGATAAACACCCATCTACAAAGTCTGAGAATAGTTGTGCCATTTCACCCACTTCATTGTCGCTTGATACTCCTAAGAGTTGATTTACCATTAAGTTTATAGCCAACTGAGAATCAATATTACACAACTAGTCACGTCTCATTCATTACTCAAATAGACCTATAATAAAAATTGTTCATTTAGAGTTGAAATGAATCAGAAATCTAACCTTTCTACACACATCTTGAAGCAATATGGTCTGATTATGGTGCAAATCGGCAAATGTTTGGTTCAACACTTGTTGGATATCCATCAAGAAACTAGTCTTGAGGGTGTCAGAACGCATCATATTTGACGCAATCATATGAAGCTTGCGATGTTGATCTCCTTGGGCGGTGATGACACCATTTGTCCCAACCAAGTCACGAAAAGATTTCGGATAACTCGATTTGAATAGCTTTCCTTCGTTGTGCATTACAAATCTATTGAAAACAGGATCAACAGATACTACTGCCATTCTCCCAAATATATTGCATGAAAATATCTTTCCATACCTACAAACCAATGGGATCAAATTAATTTTTTTGATTTAAAAAAGGTACATAACATAAATGGTCATTTTAGGAGCAAAATAATGTAATATAAAAAAGGATATGATCACATATTTATATGCTTTAGTAATCAAAAGGGGCAGGTGTAATAGAAGAACCACTTTTTAAGTGTAGAAAAAAGGAACATGGTTCACTTGTATATTAAGACATGGAAGATAATAATTTAGTTAATAGTGGGAGAGAAACTAACATGGTGAAAACCGGTTATATATCACATTTAAAACAATATCCTTATAATCTTATATTGGTTAGACCTTTGGGTATATTTTAATCATTTTCAACTTTACTTGTGTGTCACATCATTCATTTTTCCTTATTTTACTTAATCTTACACTAATTAAGAAAATGGTTTAATCATGATAATTCCACATAACCCTATTTTTTTAGGATTTTAAAAAAAAATTAGTCTTTCAATATCTCGTTAACAAGTGGTTTACGACGTCGATTAACATGTCATGTTATCCATAACGCCTCAGGTGTTAAGATACACCTCAAGGCCATGTATTAAGGTCTCTAGATATTTACTTACACATGATTGGAACATCCTTTTTATTTAAACTAGTTTTTTTCAATGACGCGCGTTGCGCGAAAGGCATTAGTGTTTTCGACCGACATCATTCTTCAAACGATTCGAGATAAACGATGCGTAACCAGCCATATCCGGCATCGTGGAGTGTATTAAAAAGGGAGCAATTGGACGATTGGATGCTGGGCTAGGTGTTTCTTGGAATGCCCACGGATTGTTCGGGTCAAAACCACGATTATGAGGATTCATTTTTCGTATTGTGGTTGGATGAGAATTTTTTTTAAATAAGATAGAGATGATTATAGAAGTGTGAGTATTTATAGTGAATAAATTGTTTTTAAACACATAGCCGTTGGCCAACGGCTTGCCCAAACGGCTACTTGTCTTGGCCAATGAGATCCCACCATGTCATCTTGATAGCCCCGTCCAATGCCCGGGCTGAAACCCCCGCCCAAGAGGCCACGCCGAAACCCAAGCCTACCCGGGGTGGTGACTTGGGCGTTTGTACCCAACCCACGCCACAACCCCCGCCTAGCCGTTGGCCAACGGCTTGCCCAAACGGCTACTTGTCTTGGCCAATGAGATCCCGCCATGTCATCTTGATAGCCCCGTCTAACGCCCGGGCTGAAACCCCCGCCCAAGAGGCCACGCCGCAACCCAAGCCCACCCGGGGTGGTGACTTGGGCGTTTGTACCCAACCCACGCCACAACCCCGCCTCTGGGCTGAAACCCCCCCCCCCCCCCCCCCCTATACCCCATATGTGAATGTGAATGTGAATTATATGTGAATGTGAATGAATTCACTATTCATTCACTTTAAATTTTATCATATATGAATTCCAAGTAAATTAGAATAACAAATAAGCTGGAAATGAATTTTTCTAAATGTTACACGAATGTGTTTATTATGTTTTATGCACAATAAATTTAATATGATGATAAATAGTTAATGTAAACTTAGGACATATAGTTTAAAAGCGAATAAAACAATAAAGAGTGCTTAGTGGCTTTTGTTTATTATCCGTCAAACAAAACAAAACATATCATGTTTATATGATGAACACTTTCTAATTAAACTTGTCGATCAAAAGTTAACGAATGACCGAACTTTCTAATTAAACTTGTTGATCAAAAGTTAACGAGTGACCGAAAATGTAAATTAAATGTAATTAAGAATTAAAAAAAAAACTTGTTATTATTATAAACATATGTCAATATTAAACTTAAAAAAAACATGAACAACTGTATTGTGATCCGGTTCCCCTTCCATTGCCTGAGGATCCGGAGGGTGAGAATTCATTTCTATATCCCCCCACCATCCAACACACACACACAAACAAGTTTTAGCTTTTTTTATAAATTCAAAATATATGAATTCATTCTTTTAGATTTTGTAACTAAAAAAATCGTTTTTAATCATATTTAATAAATTAACAACTTATAAAAGTATGAAAGAACGATATGCCTTTTTGATTGCTATTGAAAAAGTGGTTTAACATGAAATCGATGTTAAAACCCTCCAAGGCGTGAATATCATCATTGACATGCACTCTAAGCGCTGAATCGAGATGAAATTCTAAAATTTAGTTTTAGGTCGTTTTTTTTTTTTTTGAACGGGAAATTTCTTTTATTAACTGCTGTCTATAGGACTTGAACCCAAGACCTCCCCTCCCAAGCCTTTCCTGATGTTTAGGTCGGCTTTTACGTACCTTAAAACTTGTTGTTGAACAAAAGTGGTAGGATTAGAGCTTGCAACCGCGTTATACCAACGTAAGCTATCCCCGACTATCGGCCACCCTCTTCCTCCCAGGGGCAACTTACTCTTGCTTCTTTTCAAATTTACAAATTTTAGCACATATATCACAAGCACCAGCAACACAGGGATCACATAGCTCCATACAACCATTCTTTCTTTTCCAAGGGTGAGGGTGGGGGTGGGTGTGGGTGTTGGTGGTGAAGGTGTGGTTTGAAATCTTGTGGCATTTGCTGGCTTTTAGACAATATAAAAGACCACTATATATAGGCAGGCACCTTCTCTTGACAATAAAAATTGTATATTTATAGCATGACATTGAACTTTAACTGTTTTCTACTTAACATTTTATTCCAATTCATTAACTTTTTAATTAATATATGGTGTTCCACAAAATGTTAATGCAAGGTTATGGTATATGTATTTTTATCTGTAATTCTATATTTAACAATTCTCAAAAGCAAAATCGAAGTGATTTGGTTTTGTTTTTTTCATTTTTTTTCATATTTTTCTTTCTTTCTTTTTTTTTTTTTGTTTTTGTTCTTTTTAAGTATGTGTCGGCATAAATCCAAGGTGGTTTATGTTTTTACGTAAATGATCTACGTTTTGTCGTAAATTTTATTCGAAAACGAGTCGGGTCAAATATAATACGTTTTCACTAGGCGGTATGTAAGTTCGAGTTACTTTACGTTTCAATGTTGTCGTAAGTCGTAACGCACATTAATTAACTTAAAAAACACTATTTTCTTACATGTTTTTTTAAAAAAATATGTTTCGGTATAAATCCAAGTTGTTTTACGTTTTGACGTAAATTTTTCTCGGCAATGAATCAGGTCAAATATAATACGTTTTCATGCTTATTTTATGTATGTTTTTAGTTGGTCTATGTTTTGACATAAGTTTTGTTTGTAAATGAGTCGGACCAGATATTTGACGGTACAAATTCGAGTTATTTTAAGTTTCGACCATGCCGCAACGCATAGCAGGTCAAAATTCTAGTTTTATACAACTTTTATAAGTGGATTATATCAACATAACATATATATATACACACACACACACACACACACATATAGGGGATGATTATCTTGAGAACGCTAAATATTGCGAGAACCATGAGAACAAATGAAAAAAACCAATCAAAACCATTTTTTTCATACAAACTTCATTGTATATATATATGTAAGTGAATTATAGAGAGAAATCTCATGTGAGTTGCAAAAACTTTAAAAACCTAATAAGTGGACAAAATGTTGCCACATGTTACATTTTTTCGTTGCAACATTTTTATTGACACCTTTAACATTTTCTGACACTGACACACTTTTCGTAACAGTGGAGAAAGGAGAGAGAATATGTTACATTTTTTCAGTTGTTCACTTTTTTGTAACTAATCTGTAACACATTTTTGTTGTGTTTTGACAGCATCTTTTTAGATTAGACAAAGTGTATGGATTTTAGAACTTTTAAGTTACGAATTTTTTATTTGGTAATGTGCGTAAAAAACTTGTTACATTTTTTACAGCGAGATTTTATATAACAATGCAGCTATCACATTTTTTTAGGTCAGATGAGAGAGGAGAGAGAAAATTGTAACACTTTAAACTTTTTGTCAGACTGTAAAATTTGTCTGAAAAGTAACTTTTTTATACATTTTTAATATCTACCATTGATCAAATGAGATGGACGGTGAAGTTGAAGTTTTCTTGGTTTCTTTAACTAAGATGGGTTTTCGATTTATTATTTCCCTATATATATATATATATATGTATATATATATATATATGTATATATATATATATAGGGATAAGATCATGAAAAAAACTAGATATAAATGAGAAAACCTAAAAACTATTAAACATAGGGGTATTATTGTCAACAAACACAATTTCACGTTTTATGTTTCGCCCAATTCATAACCGACCTGGTTTTAATTTTGTTTTTTTGGAGATTTCGTGTTCAACAATTCTCGAATATTACATCAATCCATTCCATAATTGCATCAATTACTCATACATATAACGAATTTCATACCGAATTCAAGTTGATTCGCATTCAAATCGTGTTCAACAAGTGTAGGTAATCGGATTTCATGTTTACTTTCTCACATATTATTCATAATTGGAATTCATATATGTTTGCTTGTTGTTGATATTATTTCTAAATCGTTCAGGTATGGCTTCATCTAGCAGTTCTAAAAACATTGGTGCCATTATTGCTGACGTAATAATCGATTCTAGGTCAGATGATAACGATGATGAAGGACACGAACGTATTGAATCAACTGATGTTAATAATTCAAGTTCTGGCAGTCACAATGTCCGTCCATTACGTTTGTATGACGTCGATCGATTAGGTAAGTTAGTTATTTATTAAAAAAATGTGTATTACACATGTGTACACATGTTTGTATTAAAATGTTAAATGTGTGTATCATTAATTGTTAACATGTCTGCATTTTCAATATACTACATATGTTTGATGTTGTATCATTTCTATTGTAATGTTTAACTTGCCAAATGCTTACATGTTAATTAACATGTTTTATGAATTCAAATAATTTTCTCACTTAAATAATACTATCATTGTTTTATTGTATGTATGTATATATACATGTTTTGTGTGTGTTGTCTGTATGTATATGTCTATATCTTAAATATATTAATATAATGCATATGTGCACTGTTTTATTGTCCGTAATTTTTTCCATACACTAATATATTACTGATATACATTATGCTAACTATATATTATTTGTTGTTGTATCGATGTTTGTATTGAAAGAGATATAACCAGCCATGTATACATAACAACTGATGGAACAAAGTACTAGAAACCTTTGGTGTCTCTTGAATATACACCTACTATCGGAATGTTTTTTGACACATGGGGCGACGTTGAGAATATGTACAAGTATTATGCTGAGAGGTCTGGGTTTTCTGTACATTTGGGTACCATGAAGAAATCCGGAACTGTTGTTACACATAGGTATATGCAATGTACCAGATCCAGTAAACCTAAGCATACACACTTTTAATCGATGGACCCTAGTTCTTTTAAAGTCTCTCGAAGAAGCACTTTTTTTTCTACAAAGTTACTGACTGTATGGTGCAGATCAAACTTAAAGCTATCTTAGGCACTACAAATTTTCCATTATGGTTTTATTGAAGCTCACAACCATAGATTGGTTGACAAGGAAAATCTAGACTTTATCAGAAAACAAAGAAAACTTAGTTACGACAACCAGATGTTCATTCACAAACTAAGTTTGAACAAGATTGGCCCTAATGTTGCGCATAAGATTCGAGCTTCGTTAAAGGGTGGGCCCATAACATACAAGGAACTGTAGTAGAATTAAAAAATTTCACTAGATATTTATGGTCTTTTATTGGCAAGAGGGATGCACAAATGGTGGTTGATACGTTAAAAACCCGTGTGATAAATCTGCCAAATTTCTTTTTTGAATGTGTTGTGGTTGATGGTGAGTTAAGATCGCTGTTCGAGGCTGATGATGTATCTAGATGCAATTACGAAGCCTTCGGAGATGTGTTAGGGTTTGATGCGACGTATCATACGAATTAGTAAGTATTTTTTCGTAACAATCCATAACTTTATTCTGTTGTAATGCATTCGTGTAATACTGCTTCCATTGTGTTATGTAAATGTATTACTTATATTATTACACATGAATCGTAAATGATACGGATAAATGTCATATGATAATACGATTGTATTGATGTGTGTAAAATGCAACATTTAATTACATCAAATGAGGCATAAAACTAACCTTTTTTTAGTACTAATGTTGGAAAAAGTGTGCTTTTGTCTTCCTTTTATATTTTCAGGGTTAAATGAGCTTAAATGAACAAAAGAAGCAAAAATACAGCCAAATCTAACAATAATACAAGAAAAGGAATAAATGTGGCATGCCCGACCCCTCGACATCATCTTCCCAAGCAAAAACAAGACAACAGAAGGCTGAACACGCCCCGTGCCCATCGGACACGGGGGCGTGCCCAAGTGTCTGTAGAAAAGACAAAGTTGTAGAAGCTTCTATTTCCCAACACGGGGGCGTGCCCAGCGGACACGGGGCCAGAATCCAAGCAAATCTTGATAGTACAGATACACTTCTGCACACGGGGCTGTGCCCAGCGGACACGGGGGCGTGATCAACTAATACAGACAAACTGCAGTAATGAAGAAAGAGAAAGTGGATGGACACGGGGCCGTGCCCAGCGGGCACGGGGCCGTGTCCGGGCTTCTGTACAGGCTATAAATAGGGGTGCTTGGCTTCAAAGGCATCCCTTGACAAACCACCTCTCTCCCACTTCACCCACACTTCACCACCATCACAACACCCACATCCACCACCATCATCCATCATAGAGTGTGTGTAGTAGTCTCGGGATCCAAGATTGATAGTAAGAGTTCTTGACAATCAAAGGCCATGTTTGCCTAAGTCTCTTACATCACTTGGTGAAGACAAGCATTTAGTATAATACTTTTGTTTTTTAATCTTTTCGCTCTCTTTATTTGGTTTTGTATTAATGACTTTAATAACTAGTTTCTTATGTTGAAGGTGAAACTTCCTTATCATTTGTCCGTGGTGTCTTGGCGTTATTTTACTGTCTATATAAAATAAAAGATTTACACCATTCATATCTCCAAGGTCTATATGGAGATATGTTGGCTACCTGGTCGAGGGTTAATGGAATGGTTTGGTAAGGTTCTTGCCTTGTTCAGTGTATAGATACTGCAAGGACCTGGGTCAAGCTTATTAGGACCTCCTTCAATACCCACTAGTATTGGATGGCGGGGGTGTGAATGGCTTGATCCCTCATATGTAAACTACTATTAATACATTAACCCGGCTACTTGGGATTGTATCCCTGCTGACTCAAACCACTTAGCCGAGGGTAACGTCACCTTCAAAAGAGGGGCCTACCACATTACGCATTAATAACTTACTTAATTATCTTTCAATAATCCAACCCTTTAGGATTGTATCCTTGCTGACTCAAACTACTGGGTTGAGGGTAACGTCACCTTCAAAAGAGGGGCCTACTACTATAACTAAGATAATCTCTTAAAAAGTGCAAAAGTGCGGAAAACATCAAAGGTTACACTAAAGGCGAGTCGGATCCAAGTGATTCATCTTGTCTATCTGTTATTATTTTTATTTTTATTTTCAGCATTTTTAGTTAGTTTTCATTTTCTTGTTTAAAACCTTTTTCTAAATTTTTGTTTTGATTAGACATTGAGGATAAACCGGTACTAAAAGCTCTTGTGTCCTTGGACGACCTTGGTATCTTACCAACGCTATACCACGCTCACGATGGGTGCACTTGCCCATATGTGTGTTTAGTGTTAGTAAATATCGTGTTTTATAAATTTAAAACTTGACTAAAGTGTTAAAAAGGGCTAAAAATATAATTAAAATTATATAACGCTACACACGCATCAAGTTTTTGGCGCCGTTGCCGGGGACACAAGGATTTTAAGAAAGCTTAAAATCGACGGCCTAATCTGTTGTTCAAAACCTTTTTAAAAAACGCGCGCATTTTTCTGTATTTTAGTTAGTTTTTGCATTTACAGTAGATTGAACACGGGCCGTGTTCACTGAACACGGGGCCGTGTTGCACATTGTTTTTCAAAACTCCCAGATACAGAGTCTGAACACGGGGTCGTGCTCACTGAACATGCCCCCGTGCTGCACAAAACCTGTAACTTTTATTAAAACGCACAGATACAGAACCTGAACTCGGGCCGTGCTCATTGAACACGGGGCCGTGTCCAGCCTCTGTTTTCGTTTTTATTTTTGTTTTCTGGTCTCGAGACTCTATTGTGGTCTGCTGAGTGATTCTTATGGATCAATACTCAGGAGATTACAACTACACCTATGAGGAGGATGATTATAGGGAAGACTATTGCACCATTTGTGGTAACCCTCACTAGGTACAATATTGTGACTTATTTCAACCATCCACTTCATACACCTACTATGAGGGGCCCAGGTACGAGCCATCAACTTCATACACATCCTATGAAGACCCAAGGTATGAACCTGCTCGCTCATACTCATATTTTGATGAACCAAGGTATGAACCTCCATACTCATACTTTGAGGAACCAAGATATGAGCCTCCACCTTCATATGCTTATTATGAGGAACCATGGCGTGAACAACCCACCTCATATGAGTATTATGAAGAACAAAGTTACGACCCTTATCCATCAAATACTTACAATGAGGAACAATGGTGTGAACCATCTACTTCATATGAGTATTATGAGGAACTAAGGATCGAGCATCCGGATTCAAGCTTTGAGGATCCAGATCCTTACTCTATCACCCACATAGCCGATAAGATAATAGAACACATTAAAACTATCGAACGATGCATAAAAGAATCTCATGCAAGGGAAGAGGAGTCCCGTGCAAAGGAAGAATTAACTTGTAATAAAGAAGAGATAGTTGAAAATGTAAAAATGGAATAACAAATAAGTGAAAAACCGACACATGAGTTAAACAACGAAAAAGGTGAGTCCGACAACGTAAAAATTCAAGAAGAGTATAATTTTGAAGAAATTAATCTCTTGTCACCTTCTTTCGAAAATCATTGTTTAATACTCACTCATGCTAAGTTTTTAAAAGAGTTAAACACCAACACTAAAATTGACGAAATGGTAAGCATTAAGTTAACAAATGATCAAACTTCACTAATAAAAGAAGATCCATTTGAAATTAACATTACACCGGTTCCATGTTTTTTCAAAATTCCTTTATTAGTAATATCACAATTGATAAAGATCTTTGTGTTAATATAATGCCAAACTACATTTTCGAAAAATTAAGTATTGGTGATTTTTCTCCACTTCAAATACCCATTTTTCTATCTAACCAGAAAGTAATAAAATCAATAGGGGTAGTTGAGGATGTCTTGGTCCAAACAAATCAATTGGTAATCCCAACCGACTTTGTCATCCTTGATGACGCTCCTCTAGTGTTGGAACGACCTTTTGTAAAAACACACGAAGCCTTGAAAAACCGGAAGACAACAACTTATCTATTCAATTAGGGGCATTTAAAAAGAGTGTCGATCTTGAGCGTTCAATGAAATATCCATTCGGCAATAATGACCCCCTAATTGAAGATGAGGATGAACCACCCGATACAAGAGAAGAAATTGACCACTTTGTTGAAGAAGAGGTCGCCATAGAACAAACTTTTGTGGTTCTTGATCGAAACGAGCAACCAAATAAGGAGTCTCCTAAAGACCCACCTCTTGAGCTCAAAGAACTTCCAAAAGGTTTGGAATATGATTTTCTAGACAAAGATGGTAAATCACCTGTAATTATTTCGTCAAAATTAACTAGTTTAGAAAAAGAAAATTAATTACACTTTTAAAAAAACACAAAAATGCGATCGCTTGGAAGCTTGTAGATATTAAAGGCAAAAGTCCTTCCATGTGCACGCACAAAATTTTAATGAACGATGACTCTAAATCGGTAATACAACGACAACGTAGAGTAAATCCAAATGTCCAAGAAGTGGTTAAAAACGAAGTCATCAAATTACTTGACGCCAGACTCATTTACCCAATTTTCGATAGTCCTTGGGTAAGTCCCGTTCAAGTAGTTCCAAAGAAAGGAGGTATGACGGTAATAACTAATGAAAAGAATGAACTAATACCAACGAGAACCGTCACAGGATGGAGGGTATGTATAGATTATCGTCGATTAAATGAGGCAACAAGGAAAGATCACTTTCCTTTACCTTTTATTGATCAAATGCTAGAAAGATTATCCGGTCATAAATTTTATTGTTTCTTAGATGGTTTTTCAGGTCACTTTCAAATTCCGATAGCACCCGAAGACCAAGGAAAGACAACATTCACATGTCCCTATGGAACTTTTGCTTATCGACACATGCCTTTTGGTCTATGTAATGCCCCCGCAACCTTTCAACGTTGCATGTTGGCCATCTTCCATGACATGATAGAAAAGACAATGGAAGTCTTCATGGATGACTTTTCTATCTTTGGAGATTCATACGACCAATGCCTCGATAACCTTGAACGAATGCTATCCCGATGTGAGGAAACTAACCTCGCCCTTAACTGGGAAAAATGCCATTTCATGGCAATGGAGGGAATAGTACTCGGTCACAAAATCTCAAGCGAAGGAATGGAGTTAGATCGAGCCAAAATAGACATTATTTCTCGATTACCACCCCCATCCTCCGTTAGAGCTATCAGAAGTTTCCTAGGGAATGCCGGATTTTATAGACGATTTATCAAAGACTTTTCCAAAATCTCAAGGCCTCTAACAAAATTACTTGAAAAAGATGCCCCTTTCATCTTTGACAATGATTGCAATCAAGCATTTCTAACCTTAAAAGAAATGCTAGTCAATGCACCTATCATGATAGCGCCTGATTAGAAATTATGTTTCGAAATCATGTGTGATGCAAGTGACTTTGCAGTTGGAGCCGTCTTGGAACAAAGAAAAGATAAGCATTTTCACCCAATTTATTACGCTAGTAAAACACTTAATGATGCACAAGAAAATTATACAACAACAGAAAAGGAATTACTTGTTGTGGTATTTGCTTTCGATAAATTTTGTTCTTATCTTGTTCTTTCTAAAACAATAGTCTATACAGATCATGCAGCCATTCGATATCTCTTCAAGAAACAGGATGCTAAACAACGTTTGATTCGGTGGATTCTACTCCTCCAAGAATTTGACATTGAAATAAAAGACAAAAATGGAGCAGAAAACACTGCAGCAGATCATCTTTCGCGCTTGGAAGATCTAGCTTTGGAGGCAACCGGGGATGAGCAAATTAGTGAAAATTTCCCAACGGAGTCCCTGGAAATGGTGGAATACCGAGAAGAGCCATGGTACGCCGACTATGCTAACAACGTAGCTAGCGGTATAGTCACAAAAGGATGGCCACATCAACAAAGAAAAAAAATTCTTTACCGATGTAAAGCATTACTTTTGGGAAGATCCTTATCTTTTCAAAATGTGTGCCGACCAACTCATCCGTCGATGCGTACATAGTGGTGAGGCAAGGAGAATTCTCCGCCATTGTCATGAAGGTCCATACAGAGGACATCATGGTGCCGCGAGTACCACACGAAAGGTATTTGATTCAGGATTTTATTGGCCAACCATTTACAAAGACGCCCAAAGTCTTGTCAAGACATGTGGCGGTTACCAAAGAACATGTAATATTTCTTCCAAAAACGAAATGCCACAAAATGGCATTCTTGTTTGTGAAATTTTCGATGTGTGGGGACTCGACTTTATGGGACCTTTCCCACCGTCAAAAGGAAACAAATATATACTTGTGGCGGTTGATTACTTGTCTAAATGGGCCGAGGCCGAGGCACTTCCAACCAATGATGGAAGAGTCGTGGTAAGATTTCTGAAAAGATTATTCTCTCGTTTTGGAACACCAAAAGCTTTAATAAGTGATTAAGGTACCCATTTTGTAACCGTCAACTTGAAAAATCTTAACAAGGTATGGGGTCTATCACCGGGTCTCAACAGCATATCACCCTCAAACAAACGGACAAGCCGAAGTGACTAATAGAGGTTTAAAAAGAATACTTGAAAAACCGTAGGGTTAAATAAAAAAGAATGGGCCGACAAATTAGACGATGCTTTATGGGCTTTTCGAACAACGTACAAAACAACAATAGGTACAACCCCATATAAGCTCGTTTATGGAAATAGTTGCCATTTGCCAGTAGAAATAGCACACAAGGCCTACTGGGCAATTAAAAATGTAAATTTAGACTTAGAAATTGCAGGTAAAAATCGATTTTGCCAATTAAATGAATTAGACGAATTAAGAAATTATGCGTACTCTAAATCCGAAATTTATAAGGAAAGAATGAAAAATTTGCATGATAAACACATTAAACCTAATGAATTTCGAGTAGGAGATCAGGTTCTATTGCTTAATTCACGACTTCGATTATTTCCTGGTAAATTAAAGTCTAGGTGGTCAGGACCTTTTTCCATCACCCATATTTTCCCACACGGTGTAGTCGAGATTAAATCTCGGAATGGAATTCCATTCAAAGTCAATGGCCAACGGCTAAAGCTTTATCAAGGATTCATTGAGGATGAAGAGGAAGAAATCTCACTTCAAACGGTCGAAGAATGAAACGAAGGTTCAAGCATCAACATCATAACTGGTAAGTTACGAACAATCGGGAAAACATCTGAATCCGTAAGATTTCTAGAACCAAGTTTTGGGAAACAGGGCACTCACACGAGCACTGATATATATATATATATATATATATATATATATATATCAAAATTGCGCGCCCACGGGGCTGTGTCCGCGCAACCGTCGGGATAAAACCCCCCTTTTCAATCAGTTTCTTCATTCCACACGTCCTGTTTCCCCGAAAACTCTCTCGTTCCGGTGATTTTTTTTTTGCAGATTTCGACGTTTCCCCTTCTTCTAACAACGTCAAGGTATGATTCTATCCTTATAATTAGTTAGATTAAGTTCTTGCATGTAGTTTAACATCAAGATGTGGGGAAAAATCTAGGGTTCTTCAACTTGAACCGGATCGAACCTCAAATTTTTGCATAAATCTATTAGCATTAGTATAGATACATGTTCTAAGAAGTAAATCAACTTGTATTGTTTGTAGATTTTGCCCGATTTCTCACAAAAACCCCAAACCCTTGTTTTTGAACCGAAAAAGATGAAATTGAAGGGGTAAACGGTTTGTTTTGGGAAAAACGGCACTTGGGGTTTCATTTTCGGGGAAAACCGCCCCTACTGGACCAAAAATTTTCAAGTTTTTGGGAGCGGGTCGAAAATTGGAAATTTGGAGAAACAGACTGTCACACCCCCAAAATCCACCTGCGGAGTACTACCGCTTGGAGGAGTGACTGACCAGGATCCAGCCACCAATCATATTGAACAAGCATATAAGTAGTTATAAAAATCCAACCAATACTATTGGTGTTCAAACAGAACATAGTTTAAGTTGCAAGCGGAAGCATAAGTCTTAAAACCAAAACATAAGTTTAATTGTTTCAAAGTTTAACATGGCACACAGTCGTCCATGTCCCACAACGACTCTCTTCCATGCAAGCTCCAGCTAAGTACCTATTGACCTGCAAAGCATATAGTAACGAGTCAACAACAAGTTGAGTGAGTTCACGGTTGGGTCTTTGTTTTAAGTTGTTTCGAAAACAGTTTCCTTTATCTGGCATCCTGCCGTGGGGGTTACCCCATAGTTAAAAACGTGACTTGTTCATTCCCGGTTACTCTGGCAATCCAGCCGTGGGGGCTACCCCGTGTTAGTTATCTGGCATTTCGGCCGTGGGGGCTACCCCATGTATACACTAGACTCGTTACCATATCGACTGCTGACTGTAGTCATGTTTATGTGCCCTGAAACTGTCAATGTCTATCATCATTGACGTGCCCCAGATCCATTAGTTCACGCCCGTCCTCTGCGGCACGGTGTTAGGTTTGTCAGACCTAAATAGCGCTATCTAACTAATGACCCGCTCGCCATTGGCCCGGCGATTAAGTCGATATAAAAAGGAGGGACTTCGTGATAGAGTTTTGGTCTAGTACGAGTTATCTGTCCGTAAGGACGAGGAATTACATTCCTGAACCAATGCTGTCCTACCCAAGGAGGACGAGGAACCCACGTTCCTTAACCCCATTCCCAAGCCAGGGAATCCCATGCTTTGTAGAGGGTGTGAACTCACCTTGGTTTGCTCGGCAGTTACACAGAAAAGTCAATCAAGTTGTAAGTGGTCAACTACGTCCTAACATAGATACCATTCATGTCAGATTCAAACCAAGTAGTGCACGTATCTTCTACACGTATGCTAACACATTGCATGCATATATCATTCATGGCAGTTCAACAACATTCATGTTCAATCAGTAACGTATAAGGTCCATGCATTAGGCCCAAATACTCAGGCCCGTAGCTGTGCAAGTCCATACACGATCAAGTGGTCTCGAGTCGAGACTGTGCGGTCTCTAGTCGAGACTGTGCGGTCTCTAGTTGTAGTGTACAAGTTCTCGAATCGCAATCTGAGGAGGTCTCGGGTCACGCACGTACTGGTCTCGAGTCGCAACCGGACTCGCAACCATGGTCTCTAGTCATGATGTGTGTTGATGAATTATGGTCTCGAGTCGAGACTAGGAGTTCTTCGACTCGCAACCCATGTCGAAATCTGGGGTCTCGAATTGTTATGTGGTGTTCTCGAGTCGAGACCAAGGGTCTCGACAGACACATCTGCTGATCGCTGGTACATGTACTAAACCAATAGAATTTCATGTTCATGAGATAATGTACTATCCAATAACATTGCACTAACATGTCTCCTTGTCTAACCTTAACCGAAAATGGATCAAACATCTTAATTTCAAATATCACAACACATTCATATCATATTCAACAAGTTCTTCATTTATTCATCATGTTCATCGAATATTCATAACACAACAACCCTTATTAAAACACATTTTTGCATTTTTCGGACAAGAGTTAAAATTCCTAAACTAGATAACAAGCTCATCTTGCAAACAAAACATTTGTTCTATAATCTCATACATAGAGTCGGATGATCATGGATAATCCTAAGCTTATCATTCTTTTGTTGTTCAAACTATTTGTTCAAATATTATTCTACAAAAGTCATGTTTTCCTAAGCATGCATCATTTAATCCAACAAGAACTCATTAAATCAAACAAACACTTTTGTCATGTTCAAACAATGGTTACGGTGCCTATTATCACATAATCCATACTTTAATCATGTATAAAACTTATCAAGCAAACATATTATCAAATAATCTTCATCATACCTCATCATCATCAACCGAAACATAAACACACAATATGAAACACTTACCGGTTCAAGTATGGGGTTCAAAAGTGTGTATGAAACTTCCAAATGGGTGTGTGTGTGAGCCGATCCAAGAGCTCCTTATGGTTGTCGGTTGAATCTGAGAATGAAGGAGAAGGATGTTGTGGCTTAGGGTTTTAGTGAGGGAGAATGGAGAGTGTGTGTGTAGAGGAGTATGTGTGTTGTTTGTCCAAAAAAATAACAAGTGTGGCTATCACTAAGGATTATATACTTGCTCCACAATGGTGCACCCTAATGGGTTTTCGGATGGATCAAATGGCCCGACCGGCCCAAATAGTTACACTACTCGAGACCGAGTGGTCTCGAGTTGGGTTCTTGTGTTTCGGGTGACATACATATACGCGCACAATTAAACACAACACATAATCACATGAAAGGTTCACTTATCATTAATCACACAAGTTGACTAGTCACACGTTTAAGCATGTTACATCGAGATACAAGAAAGGTTCTAAATTTCGAGTTGTCACATCATCCCCAAGTTGAAAGAAATTTCATCCCGAAATTTGGTAAGCACTCACTGAGGGAGCTAGTTAAGTTGTATGGTTTTCCTGGTTTTCCTGGGGTGTCACACAGACGCCTGGACATGGGGCCGTGCTCAGCGAGCACGGGGTCGTGTCCAGCCAAATCCAGCTGAACATGGGGCGTGTCCGCTGAACACGGGGGCGTGTTCAGCCGACTGTTTTCAGTTTTCTTCGAAAATTCCACTGTTTCGTACTAATTGTTTGGTGTGTTTTCTTTCAGATGGCCAAGAAATGTACCAGGTTCAACGCAAGTGAGTTGGCTGCTCAGGCGCGGTATGATGTATTGAGAACTAGGCCCGAAGAGAATCCCAGACAAGTGTGCATGGACACTCTTGAAGCAGTGAACCAAATAGACCGATTCAACAATATTGTCACCGGCCCACTACGAGCTGCCATTTGCACTTGGCTTCACTCTGTGCATGAATACACCATGGAATTTTACAGCACGTTCGTCTTCAAGACAAGAGCAGATCAGATCCGTTTGACAATGAAGGGGTAGAGTTCCGTTGTGGAGGGACCACGTACATGATCTCAATCGCTCAATTTGGGGCACTGGTTGGGTTGTACTCGAAAGAGGATGCTGGGGATGAAGAGAACACCGACGGTCTTCGCGAGCTTCATGAAAATCAACGCCAAGCTGCTTGGGCTCAAATCGAAGAGGGCAAATATAACCCGAGCCGAACTAAGAGCACACAGTTGAGAGACCCTCTTTACCGCTACATCCACAGGGTCCTCACCTACTCTCTTAGCCAGAGACACGACATCAGCGGTGTTGTAGGGTTACGGGATCTGCTAGTCCTCCATTGCATCCACAACCGTATCAACCTTGATGTTCCATACCTGCTACTCCGTAACATGCACTTAAACCAACTTGCTACTCCCCCGACCCCTATCTTCTTTGGAGGGTGGATTTACCGCCTTTTCAGACACTTTGTTTATAGGATGCCGAGGTCCTTTCAAAAGGGACCGTGGTCGGGAAAAGTGGACATGGTCATTTGCCGCTCCATGAATTTGATTTATGAAGCGGATGACGGGACGGTCAGATTTCAAACAGTTCAAGGGCATGCATGTAACCCTCAAGAAGCTCTAGTCCTACACGCTCCACACATCCGTCCTCCTCCCCAGTACCACTACCAGCATCATGGTGATCTGGGTCAATCCTTCTCTCAAGGAGGCGGTTTTCCTAACTTTCAAAGCTTACATGATTTATTGCAGGAAAACCTTATGTGCACCAGGAACACCTACAACATGGCCAGCAACACATACGCCCGGGTCGGAGTGATAGAGAGAAATATCTCCGACATGCAGGATGACATTGGAATCATCTGGGAGTATATGGCGGGCCACAGAGGGGATGATGATGAAGAAGACGAGGACATGGATTGAGCGGGAGGAGTCGGAGGTAGCAACACATGGTTGGAGGTCTCACAGGTTAACCCCTTATCTCAAAAACAATTTCATTGCCTGCGTGCCATTTGTTGAACAGTTTACTTCCTTTAACACTTTTTAATTTCTGCATTTTTTTATTTTTTGCCATGGATGATGAAACTTTGGTAATTTAGGATGTAGGTTATTATTTGGTGTGGTATTTATTAGTTAAACAGGTACCTACGAGGCTTAGAGAACTAAACATTAGTGCTACTAAAGCCGGGACAACAAAGCCGAAGGCAGAAACCTGTTTTTCATGTTTACAGTTTGTCCACACGGGGTCGTGCTCAGCCGACACGCCCCCGTGCCCATTGCCCAGACCTGCTGGTTGTCAAAATGTTGCAGACCTTTGTCCAACACAGGGTCGTGTTCACCCAACACGCCCCCGTGTCCACCTTCTGTAAGTTCTCGTTACTGGCAATCTGTACACGGGGCCGTGTTCATTCGACACGGGGCCGTGTGCAGATGCCCAGTAACATAAATTTTTGTTTACCACACCTTTTTACACATTTAATCAACCTAAAAACCTATTTTGGGACACATTGAGGACAATGTGTAATTTAAGTGTGGGGGGATCCTAAAACCTTGAATTTTGCAAGTCCTAATTACAAGCCTTACACAAAACTCTATTGGAACCGCTAAACACCCCAATTTTTTTTCAAAAACTTTTCATTTTTTTTACTTGTCTTGGTTTAAATTGGGAATAACAAGTTCTAAAAAGGTTATATTTCTATATATTTACAACCGATAGCATCGTGATAAAAAGAACCAACATAAGAAAATTATGAAACGGCATGACAAATCTAGTTAAAATTTGATTATATATACTTGATCACATTAAAAAACCATTCCCACAAAAAGTGAGTTTTGAGCCTTTATTGAGCATACAAATACACATCTTTTAAACTAAATGCTCATTTTTCGTTTCTTGTGTGAATAGCCGCTTGGTTTCTTACGACTCTAGAACTTGCCATGACGATACATTCCCGGTCCTTACCAACTTAAACCCGAGTAAGTAAATGATGGAGGCATTAGGACTAACTTTTTTTTTATTTCAACACCATTATTTTCTTTTTTTTTACCACCTACCCAAAATCCCCATAGTTAACCCCTTTGAGCCTAAACCTTTTCATTTCTAAACCAAAAACAAACACCCTTTACCCACCAAAACCCTTTTTCATTTTAAACCCTTTATTTTAGTGAAAAGCTCGGTTTTCTTGTGACATCCTTATAAAAAAAATGATGATAAAGTTTAGCAATAAACAAACAAGTTCATCAAAAGAAACTTTGTTTGAAAAAAATTCTTCATTAAAATAAAAAAGTCACAAAAACAAAATATTTTACGAAAACCGACACTTTTTACTTCGCCCTTTTCTACAAACCACTAACCCAAAACCACCTACCTTTAACTCAAGCCTAACCCTTCCCCAAAGTCCTCTTGATATTTACAAATGTTTATAGTTAAAAAGGAGAAGGATTAATTGCTTGGCAAGCATATGATAGAAGTAAGTTCCATGTCGGTTTCGAGTGTTTCACAAAAATACATCTTCGGCCGAGTGTTGAGTGATCCCCCGTGAGGTATGTGAACTTGTATATAAATGGAATTTTAAAAAAGGCATGTTATGCCCAAATAAGTAATTTCTCTTATGAAATGTGTCACACCCCAAAAACGTCGCAGCGGAATATAAAACGTAGTGGTGACGGAAGCTGGTGCCCATTTCTATCTTGATGTTTGATGCATTTTAGTGTTGGACATTATTACTTAATTAAAACGTTGATTTTAAACTTATCATCCCAAACAACAACATAACCATGACAGAATAAAGTAGTCTTTTGATCCTCACGGATCTTATTACATTTAGTCCCAGAAAGTTTAAAAGTCAGTCCAACATTTTAAGTGACAAAACATGCATCGACAAACACAAGATACGCCATAATTCCCGAAGCCGCACTCAAGTACCTGTAGAACATGTTAAAATAAAGTGTCAACACAAAGGAAGGTGAGTTCACTTAATTGTTACTAACAGATTTTATTCCAAGGAAAACTTTCTGATTAGGTGTTTATTTGAAAACATCCATGTAGTTTTAGAAAGTCCATTTTACTCCTTTGATAAAATCCATGGGCCTTCCATCGGGTCATTACTCCGACAATAGTAATACTGCCTAGGTTTTATATATTAAATTATAGCATCAATTTTCAGACTCGTATGTTAGCTAGACGATACGAACTATATATTAACCATGCAGGGATAATCAAAGCTAGACAATAAACAGAATTTAAATTCGTCGTTTGACATTGACTCGGGGCGACCAGTCACGACGGGGTTGTCAACCCGATAGATCTACCAACAATTCCTCGCGTGCAATACTTAAACTGATTAAACGACATCATGGGCGCAGGGTTCTTTCTCGAAGAACAATATGATGTCTGCCTCACGTACAATATATATATATCCTACTAATATGACAATTTAATACACGATGTTGTACGAATCCCCTGAAATCCCCGACGAAATGTAAGCCTATGCTGATACTTACTCTCTTGAGACCAAGCAATATTCGTACCAACCACACGGCCGTTTTCCCCCAAACATCGTGCCCAATCCCGTTTCCACCCGAAACATATTTATTCTTCAAAACCATTTCATCCCGAAATATATATATAATTTCCCAAAAATCCATATATTTTCAATGAAAATATATAATTTATATCAAAAGGTATGTTTTATTTCAAAAACATTATTAAACCCTTTTATTGGCGTGTTCTACCCCCAAAAATATATAAAGTAGTAAAAAGAGGGGTTTAGTGACACTCACCTTTGGGTGCGTATTTTAATACCGCAATCCCAGAAATTGATTATATACGTCCTAATATGGGAACAATTCTAAATCAATATACATTTAATCACAAAAATCCTAAGTTTCTCCGTTTCTTAGAATTATCACATAACTTTGAGATTTTCTTGAAAAGTTGTCATTTTTGATTATGTTGGCACGTTAATATATATATATATATATATATATATATATATATATATGAGTCCATGTATATATTTTTATGATTTTGCAACTTGAACGATTTTATTGGTGACCATTATTGTGTAAATCCGTTAACTCTCCTGTTTATACGCAATATATCTACGATTTGCGCGTGGTAATGTATATACATAAACGTCCACATAATTTAACACCGAAACACGTGAAATCTTGTTAACTTATCTATTTTGTCATCTTTAAAGTAAATATACATAAAACATCTCACGAGTATCAAATTTCATGCTCGACAAACATGTTACACATTTAACGCAGTTTTCATCGTTTCTACCACACAAAACACACGAATATATACATGCAAGGTCTAAACTTCCAACAACATGTTAAAACTTAACATACTTTCACATTTTCATGTTTAAGTCACATAACACATTTTAACACATAAGGTTTACCCAAAATTTTACCCATACTAGTGTACTTTGAAAAATGCGTATTTTAGCGATTCGGTAATGTTTTCGGGCGTCCGAAGTCACGTATGACCAACCAAACACCAAGTAAACTCAAAATTAGTTAAAATACTTATTTTTAAACTAAAAATATTAGTTCATTTACTGATCTAAATCAGTTTTATAAAATTCACTCGAAAAGCCGATTTTTGACCGTTTTAACGCATAGTTTTGCGTTAAACGTTACAATAATCATCCCAACTCGAAACGACTTGATATTTTAACATAATACATGTTATTTACTGATTAAAACAATAATTTAATCATATATATGCAGGTCTCATAAATAATATAAAAATCATGTAAATATCACCCAATTTACTATTTTTCAAGCCTATAGTACAACATTTCAAGGCTACCAAGTAATGACACAATCTTTGTGAGTTCAAAACATGTCATATAACTTTATTTTTCATGTTTACCTACTGATTTGAATGAATATTCATCAAATCATACACAAATTATCAAACACTTGCATTTTAATTATCATTCAAGAACATGCAACAACTTAAAAACTTACAAACACACCTAACAATTTTCGGCCATATGCTTAAACATGTATTAACATTATTCAAATCAAAAATCATGATTTAATCATTCCTTTATATCTCTAACACATTTGCACATTGTCTTGTTCATTCAAGCAAACATCTTACGAGTATTATTGCAAACAAAAATTAAAATTAAAATACAAACACTATACACACACATAAACTTTCGGCCATATACATATACACATTCGAATCCAAAATTTACTTTTCACATATTCAAGATCTCACTTCAAATCACCCAAAACCCTTTCCAAATTGTTCATGCATTAACATTCAAGAATCAATCAAACATATATCAATCCAAAAATCAATACTCAATCTTTATACACACATGTATACACACACGGCCACAAGCACACATACATGCATTTCTATTTTTATTTTATACAAAACCCATTTGTTTTTAGTTTTCAAGTTTGTGAAATGTTTTAAGAATCAAGAGAAACCTTCCATAATCATCTATAAAAATCAAGAACATGTTTTTAAAACAAGTTTATACCTATCAAGATTTTAGTGGGTTTTTGACATGATTTTGGTGTTATGGAGCTTGTATCACCAAGAAAAACACTTTTGGATACCTAAAACACCTTGAAACCTTCTTGGAATGAACTTTGATCTTCATGAACATGTTAGAAATTTCGAAAATAGATGAGAAAAGGAGGGTATTTGGCTGATTTCTAAGAGAGAGAGAGAGTGAATGTTGAGTTTTGAATGCATCTTGGGTTTATGAAAGAGAGTGGAGAGTGTGATGATCATTAGTCATCCACCACCTCCATTTTTAACCAATAGATAGATGAAAGAGGAGAGATAAAGTGTTGTAGGGCTGCCAACATTCACTCCATGTCTCCTATACACACATACATATCGTACATACACACACATATATATATATATAATCTTGGCCATAAACTGGTATTTTACTGGTTATCGGGTATTTTATCTAGCGTTTTAATTCTGTTTTAGTGCATTTTAAATTATTTTTAACACTCTATAAAAATAAACTCACCAAAATATTATTGAACAATATTTTGTTTGTCGAGACTGGCGGCGTTGTCGGTATTTGGCAGTATGCGCGCTGTGCTGCGCGGTACACGTTTAAAATCCCAAAAATAGGAATTTAAGCGTTTTTATTTATTTTTGTCATTCTATAAGTATAAACTTATCAAATTATTGCTAAAATGATTTTCTGTCGTCTTGACGGGCTGTGTTGACAGTATTTTGTCGGTACACGCGCTGCAACGCGCGGTATGCGCTTAAACTCGAAAAATAGAGTTTCCTAGCGTTTTAAATTATTTTTCCATACGGATATGATTAAAATAATTATTCTAATCATAAAAAACTATTTTTAGGATTTTAACACTGATCGGGTGGTCACCGATGTTCGTTTCGCATTCTAACCGTTACACGATAGGCGTTTATCTTACCGTTGCCAACATAATTTTTATCAAAGTTTAAATTTACCAACTCATTAAATTTCACATATAAACATCATAATCAGTCAAATATGGCCCTATTACCTATTTACAACATGTGCTACAATTGTACGGTACGGCCTGAAAAGCCGGGTGTCACAGTCTCCCCCTGTTTACGAAATTTCATCCCCGAAATTTTTACTCTACAGGTTTTGTTTTCACACTGGGTGAAAACAACAAAAACAGGTTTAATGAATATAGTCTTATAGTTTCTGCGAGAAACTTTGATTCTTACAAAGAATATTCGTAGACCTATATTACATACACTCTCAATTCCTAATCTCACATCTCAACACTCTCCATCTTGATGGTAGCTTGAGCCTATAAGCAACTGGTCCAACTCAAGATGGGCTCTCGAAAGGACTAAGTCAATGTGGCTCAGCTTTTCTTTCGTCTGCTAAACCTACTAGCATCTCTCTCAAGATAACTCCTTTAAAAGAACTAAATCTTTAATCTGGAATTACAATAGTTCCTTCAATTGTCCATGTAATCCTTCTGTTGATCAATTGGCTACTTTTAACCTTCCCTCGATCCAAGCAAATCCTGTCGCTGGTTTCCTAGATAAACTAAGGTCTGATCAATTGTCCTTTGTTATGTTAGCTTAACAAAATGGTGATCAACACTTCCATCCATGCAAGGCTTCAAACCGAGCAACCTAAATACTAGCGTGTTGATTATTATTGTAAGATAACTCTGCCAAGGGCATGTGAGTATCTTAATTTCCTTCGGAGTCCATCATACACGCTCCCAATTTTTCTTTCAAAGGTCCGAAAAGCCTCCTACTATCTTGATGTCCAATCTACTTCCCTTTTCCTTTACCTACTCCATTGTTAACTTCGAACGTTACTCATAATTCTCCTTGGTTCGCACATAGGCAAGTATGTCGTCGACGAATATTATCGCGAATTCATCCGATTAGGGTTCCCATACCCTGTTCATGAGATTCATAATTATAAATGGTGCATTAATTTACTTAAAAGACATGACTAATAACTCGTAATGGCCGTATTGTGTTCGAAAAGCAGTCCTCAGCATATCTTCGTCAACAACCTTCGACTGATAGTATCCCAATCGTAGATCGATCTTCGTGTAGCAGCTGAGTCCCAGTAGCTTGATTGAACAAATTTTCAATCCTCGGTAGAAGGGTACCGATTCTTGATAGTCAACTTGTTCAGTTTTCTAAAATCATCACACCTCCTGAAGGATCCATCCTTCTTTCTCTCAACAAAACAGATAGCGAAAAGCTTGGTCGAATGAAACCCTTGTCCAATAACTTTTGAAACTGATTTGACAATTTCTTCATTCCAAGCGGTGCTAAATCTACAAGGAGATTGTGCAATTGGGTGCAACACCGGATGCCAGATCAATTCGGAATTCGATCTGTCTCGCAGGGGGCAATCCAGATAAGTCTTTTTAGGAAAACTTCTGGATAGTTGCGAATAATAGGAATCTCTCTGAAATTCCTACATTTGGCCTTCATATCCACAACGTTAACAAAGAATGCAGGATAGACTTTTCGCAACAACTCGAACATCCTCACAACACTGACGATTCTTAACACTCAACACTCAATACTCGAAACTCGACACTCAACTCGGTCGGTCTTCGCGAACAACTACCACCTTTCCATCATCAGAATGAGGTATCCTAGCTTGCTTCTCCGAGCAATAATCCCTGCTTCGCTCTTGGATAATCAATCCATCCTCGCATCTACGTCAAAGCTCCCCAGCTCCACTGGAACTAAACCAATACTAGAACTACGATCACCTAACTAAATACTACAACTGCAAGCGACCTCAATAGTTCCATCAACTTACCAATTGCTAGTTCTATCGAGCATCTTATACTCAGCTTACTTGTAGGTGGACACAAAAATGGTTCAGAGTTTTTCGAACAAAACTCAAGTCAGCTTTGGTATTAAAAGTATGAACATAGATTGGTTTTTGATTCGAAACATACTGGTAACAACAACAAGATCGTCTCGTGCCTTCCCAATGTTTAGCTTGAACGCTCTACCCTGGCATCCTGACCCTTCATTTTCAGACAATCTCTCTCGAAATGTCCTTGCTCACCCCACTCGTAGCATCCCTTGAGCATAACTCCATCCGATGTATTCTTAGCATAGCACTCGCGAGTCATCTGTCCAGTCCGACCACATCTGGCGCACTTTCTCCACTCATTCTCGTGAGTCTTCCTCTCAAGACCACTCCTGCCATCCTTGGCATTATCCTTTCCCGACTCTTTAGGGTTAGCTACACACGCTTCTCATCAATATCCAAAATAGTTCAACCATTAAATGCTAGTGAATCATACATTGCGCATGTATAATATCCACGTATTAATGAGAACAATTTTTATACTAAAAGGAACCCATTCGATATTTATATCAGAAATTTTCAAAGCTTGTTTTTAGTACGAAGACTAATCAAAATTTGGCATGTCTACATCAACACCCTCAACAAGCCTATATGAAATTTCCTCCTAAATATCTGAAAATTTGGCATGCAAGCCATAAATAAGGTTCATCAAATGAGACATACAAAACAACCAATAGAAACAACCAACAACTAATGCTTCAATCACTGGAAGTCCAACATCTTCCTAGCAAGCTCTTCTAGCTCATCATAACAGTCCATCTGTCCTTTTGAGTCCTTCATCATCTCCATGCCTCCGCGTAACGTGGCGAACTGACGATCACAGTGAGAGCGATTGACCCCAAATCCCTTTCTGCTTCTTCAAAGTAGATGCTGTCTCAACTCTCGAAGCCGAATGCGATCTCTCCAACGGGTCGAGTCCTCTTCCTACGACGAGTGTAGACTTAAAAGAGGTGTAGCAAAAAACGTGACTCGAGTAGCAGAATAAACAATTCTGTAATGACGAGCGAAAGAATCTCAAGTGTAGGCTCGACAATATCAGTGAGCAGGACTACTGATAGCTCTATAGGCCGAGACGTGACATATCGTAACCGTACAAAGTAAGTGTGTGATCAACATAAATAGTAACACATAAGGCTCAAATAAACAGAAAATCACGTATGCACATAAACACATAAGGGTTTTCATACATGATAAAATTTCCACATTTATTTAAAAATCTTGGCTTCGAGAATTTTGGACTTTAAATCTCAAAATTCTTCGGTTGAAGTCTAGTGTTTCCCCCCTGAAAACATCTAGTTCGCTAACAACCAATGGCTCTGATACCAACTTCTGTCACACCCCAAAACGTCGCAGCGGAATATAAAACGTAGTGGTGACGGAAGCTGGTGCCCATTTCTATTTTGATGTTTGATGCATTTTAGTGTTGGACATTATTACTTAATTAAAACGTTGATTTTAAACTTATCATCCCAAACCACAACATAACCATGACATAATAAAGTAGTCTTTTGATCTTCACGGATCTTATTACATTTAGTCCCAGAAAGTTTAAAAGTCAGTCCAACATTTTAAGTGATAAAACATGCATCGACAAACACAAGATACGCCATAATTCCCGAAGCCGCACTCAAGTACCTGTAGAACATGTTGAAATCAAGTGTCAACACAAAGGAAGGTGAGTTCACTTAATTGTTACTAACAGATTTTATTCCAAGGAAAACTTTCTGATTAGGTGTTTATTTGAAAACATCCATGTAGTTTTAGAAAGTCCATTTTACTCCTTTAATAAAATCCATGGGCCTTCCATCGGGTCATTACTCCGACAATAGTAATACTTCCCAGGTTTTGTTTATTAAATTATAGCGTCAATTTTTAGACTCGTATGTTAGCTAGACGATACGAACTATATATTAACCATGCAGGGATAATCAAAGCTAGACAATAAACAGAATTTAAATTCGTCGTTTGACATTGACTCGGGGCGACCAGTCACGACGGGGTTGTCAACCCGATAGATCTACCAACAATTCCTCGCGTGCAATACTTAAACTTATTAAACGACATCATGGGCGCATGGTTCTTTCTCGAAGAACAATATGATGTCTGCCTCACGTACAATATATATATATCCTACTAATATGACAATTTAATACACGATGTTGTACGAATCCCCTGAAATCCCCGACGAAATGTAAGCCTATGCTGATACTTACTCTCTTGAGACCAAGCAATATTCGTACCAACCACACGGCCGTTTTCCCCCAAACATCGTGCCCAATCCCGTTTCCACCCGAAACATATTTATTCTTCAAAACCATTTCATCCCGAAATATATATATAATTTCCCAAAAATCCATATATTTTCAAAGAAAATATATAATTTATATCAAAAGGTATGTTTTATTTCAAAAACATTATTAAACCCTTTTATTGGCGTGTTCTACCCCCAAAATATATATAAAGTAGTAAAAAGAGGGGTTTAGTGACACTCACCTTTGGGTGCGTATTTTAATACCGCAATCCCAGAAATTGATTATATACGTCCTAATATGGGAACAATTCTAAATCAATATATATTTAATCACAAAAATCCTAAGTTTCTCCGTTTCTTTGAATTATCATATAACTTTGAGATTTTCATGGAAAGTTGTCATTTTTTATTATGTTGGCACGTTAATATATATATATATATATATATATATATATATATATATATGAGTCCATGTATATATTTTTATGATTTTGCAACTTGAACGATTTTATTGGTGACCATTATTGTGTAAAGCCGTTAACTCTCCTGTTTATACGCAATATATCTACGATTTGCGCGTCGTAATGTATATACATAAACGTCCACATAATTTAACACCGAAACATGCGAAATCTTTTTAACTTATCTATTTTGTCATATTTAAAGTAAATATACATAAAACATCTCATGAGTATCAAATTTCATGCTCGACAAACCTGTTACACATTTAACGCAGTTTTCATCGTTTCTACCACACAAAACACACGAATATATACATGCAAGGTCTAAACTTCCAACAACATGTTAAAACTTAACATACTTTCACATTTTCATGTTTAAGTCACATAACACATTTTAACACATAAGGTTTACCCAAAATTTTACCCATACTAGTGTACTTTGAAAAATGTGTATTTTAGCGATTCGGTAATGTTTTCGGGCGTCGGAAGTCACGTATGACCAACCAAACACCAAGTAAACTCAAAATTAGTTAAAATACTTATTTTTAAACTAAAAATATTAGTTCATTTACTGATCTAAATCAGTTTTATAAAATTCACTCGAAAAGCCGATTTTTGACCGTTTTAACGCATAGTTTTGCGTTAATCGTTACAATAATCATCCCAACTCGAAACGACTTGATATTTTAACATAATACATGTTATTTACTTATTAAAACAATAATTTTAATCATATATATGCAGGTCTCATAAATAATATAAAAATCATGTAAATATCACCCAATTTACTACTTTTCAAGCCTATAGTACAACATGCAAGGCTACCAAGTAATGACACAATCTTTGTGACTTCAAAACATGTCATATAACTTATTTTTCATGTTTACCTACTGATTTGAATGAATATTCATCAAATCATACACAAATTATCAAACACTTACATTTTAATTATCATTCAAGAACATGCAACAACTTAAAAACTTACAAACACACCTAACAATTTTCGGCCATATGCTTAAACATGTATTAACATTATTCAAATCAAAAATCATGATTTAATCATTCCTTTATATCTCTAACACATTTGCACATAGTCTTGTTCATTCAAGCAAACATCTTACGAGTATTATTGCAAACAAAAATTAAAATATAAACACTATACACACACATAAACTTTCGGCCATATACATATACACATTCGAATCCAAAGTTTTCTTTTCACATATTCAAGATCTTACTTCAAATCACCCAAAACCCTTTTCAAATTGTTCATGCATTAACTTTCAAGAATCAATCAAACATATATCAATCAAAAAATCAATACTCAATCTTTATACACACATATATACACACACACGGCCATAAGCACACATACATGCATTTCTATTTTTATTTTATACAAAACCCATTTGTTTTTTGTTTTCAAGTTTGTGAAATGTTTTAAGAATCAAGAGAAACCTTCCATCATCATCTATAAAAATCAAGAACATGGTTTTAAAAAAAGTTTATACCTTTCAAGATTTTAATGGGTTTTTGACATGATTTTGGTGTTATGGAGCTTGTTTCACCAAGAAAAACACTTTTAGATACCTAAAACACCTTGAAACCTTCTTGGAATGAACTTTGATCTTCATGAACATGTTAGAAATTTCGAAAATAGATGAGAGAAGGAGGGTATTCGGCTGATTTCTAATAGAGAGAGAGAGAGAGAGTGAATGTTGAGTTTTGAATGCATCTTGGGTTTATGAAAGAGAATGGAGAGTGTGATGATCATTAGTCATCCACCACCTTCATTTTTAACCAATAGATAGATGAAAGAGGAGAGATAAAGTGTTGTAGGGATGCCAACATTCACTCCATGTCTCCTATACACACATACATATCGCCCATACACACACATATATATATATAATCTTGTCCATAAACTGGTATTTTATTGGTTACCGGGTATTTTATCTAGCATTTTAATCCCGTTTTAGTGCGTTTTAAATTATTTTTAACACTCTATAAAAATAAACTCACCAAAATATTATTGAACAATATTTTGTTTGTCGGGACTGGCGGCGTTGTCGGTATTTGGCAGTATGCGCGCTGTGCTGCGCGGTACACGTTTAAAATCGCAAAAATAGGAATTTAAGCGTTTTTATTTATTTTTGTCATTCTATAAGTATAAAATTATCAAATTATTGCTAAAATGATTTTCAGTCGTCTTGACGGGCTTTGTTGACAGTATTTTGTCGGTACACGCGCTGCATCGCGCGGTACGCGCTTAAACTCGATAAATAGAGTTTCCTAGCGTTTTAAATTATGTTTCCACACGGATATGATTAAAATAATTATTCTAATCATAAAAAACTATTTTTAGGATTTTAACACTGATCGGGTGGTCACCGATGTTCGTTTCGCATTTTAACCGTTACGCGATAGGCGTTTATCTTACCGTTGCCAACATAATTTTTATCAAAGTTTAAATTTACCAACTCATTAAATTTCACATATAAACATCATAATCAGTCAAATATGGCCCTATTACCTATTTGCAACATGTGCTACAATTGTACGGTACGGCCTGAAAAGTCGGGTGTCACAAAATGTTTTAAATAAATCATAACGAATAAGATTGTAAATAACATAAAAATAAAACTTAATAAAGATCTTGGAATCCTGACACTCTAGACAAGCCCAAAACTTCTCTTCTACCCATTCCATTTGGGTGTGTAAGCCACAAAATAAAGAGTTTTGCTTGAGAACAAGCAAAGATTCAAGTGTGGGGGTATTTGATGTGTGTAAAATGCAACATATAAATTACATCAAATGAGGCATAAAACTAACCCTTTTTTTAGTACTAATGTTGGAAAAAGTGTGCTTTTGTCTTCCTTTTGTATTTTCAGGGTTAAATGATCTTAAATGAACAAAAGAAGCAAAAATACAGCCAAATCTAACAATAATACAAGAAAAGTAATAAACATGGCATGCCCGACCCCTCGACAGCATCTTCCCAAGCAAAAACAAGACAACAGAAGACTGAACACGCCCCGTGCCCATCGGACATGGGGGCGTGCCCAAGTGTCTGCAGAAAAGACGAAGTTGTAGAAGCTTCTATTTCCCAACACGGGGGCGTGCCCAGCGGACACGGGGCCGTGGTCAACGTTAAGATTCGCAGAATCCAAGCAAATCTTGATAGTACAGATACGCTTCTGCACACGGGGCCGTGCCTAGCAGACACGGGGGCGTGGTCAACTAATACAGACAAACTGCATTAAATGAAGAAAGAGAAAGTGGATGGACACGAGGCCGTGCCCAGCGGGCACGGGGCCATGTCCGGGCTTCTGTACAGGCTATAAATTGGGGTGCTTGGTTCACTTCAAAGGCATCCCTTGACAAACCACCTCTCTTGTTGGTGCATACGTCTGTCGACCTCGTCTTGTATCGAGTCGTGTAATAGAATAGATGAAACAAGTCATACAGTTCGAGATTAACAGGATACAGAGGTGAACAAGCCAGTTCAAACAAAGTGGTCAGTTCAAACGAAGTGGCCAGTTCAAACGAACTGGACAGTTCAAACGAACTGGAGTTGTTTGGTCAAACGAAGTGGAAATAGTATAAATAGGTGACTTGTGTTTTTCATTTGTAACTTGTTCGATTCCGGTAGCGAAGCTCTACCGAAGTATCTCCAGGTCTGTAATCGTCATCAAATCAATACAAGAGATAGTTAAAGTGATTCTCGTGTGTTTATAGCTGAAATAAATCCGATACGTTTGATTCCGCCTCTCGTATTGGACGAGATCTCTTCTAAACGTCTCGTTTGGTCGTGCAAACGATCCTACAAGTGGTATCAGAGCTCAGAAGGAGGAGCTCTTGCTATTTCAGCCAATATTCGCCGTTAAATTCTGATTTCTACTCCATTCTGTCACGTTTTTCAAAATTAACCTAGATTTTCTGGATAAAATGACTTAATTTTCAAGTATTTTGTGCGAAACTATGGTTTAGACAATTTGTGAAAGTTTCAGATCTTATAACAAACTAAAAAGTGATCAATTTCATAAAAATCTCATCAGATCGTTTGAAAGAATATTCAGTTCGTTTCAGATCCATATTACACAAACCGGAACTTCGATCTCAGATCTAGAACGTTTCAGTGGACGATTTTGAATGATAAACATATCATTGTGTTCGGAATTCATAGTAGAACAATCCTTGAACATATCAGACTCTAATCCAACCGAAAACTTGATAAAATTGGACACATTGCTGGGAATCTGTTGGTGCATACGTCTGTCGACTTCGTCTTGTATCGAGTCGTGTAATAGAATAGATGAAACAAGTCATACAGTTCGAGATTAACAGGATACAGAGGTGAACAAGCCAGTTCAAACAAAGTGGTCAGTTCAAACGAAGTGGCCAGTTCAAACGAACTGGACAGTTCAAACGAACTGGAGTTGTTTGTTCAAACGAAGTGGAAATAGTATAAATAGGTGACTTGTGTTTTTCATTTGTAACTTGTTCGATTCCGGTAGCGAAGCTCTGCCGAAGTATCTCCAGGTCTGTAATCGTCATCAAATCAATACAAGAGATAGTTAAAGTGATTCTCGTGTGTTTATAGCTGAAATAAATCCGATACGTTTGATTCCGCCTCTCGTATTGGACGAGATCTCTTCTGAACGGCTCGTTTGGTCGTGCAAACGATCCTACATCTCTCCCACTTCACCCACACTCCACCACCATCACAACACCCGCATCCACCACCATCATCCATCATCCATCATAGAGTGTGTGTAGTAGTCTCGGGATCTAAGATTGATAGTAAGAGTTCTTGACAATCAAAGGCCATGTTTGCCTAAGTCTCTTACATCACTTGGTGAAGACAAGAATTTAGTGTAATACTTTTGTTTTTTAATCTTTTCGCACTTTTTATTTGGTTTTGTATTAAGGACTTTAATAACTAGTTTCTTATGTTGAAGGTGAAACTTCCTTATCATTTGTTCGTGGTGTCTTGGCGTTATTTTACTGTCCATATAAAATAAAAGATTTACACCATTCATATCTCCATGGTCTATATGGAGATATGTTGGCTACCTGGTCGGGGGTTAAGGGAATGGTTTGGTAAGGTTCTTGCCTTGTTCAGTGTATAGATCCTACAAGGACCTAGGTCTAGCTTACTAGGACCTCCTTCAATACCCACTGGTATTGGATGGTGGGGGTGCGAATTGCTTGATCCCCTCATATGTAAACTACTATTAATACTTTAACCCGGCTACTTGGGATTGTATCCCTGCTGACTCAAACCACTTAGCCGAGGGTAACGTCACCTTCAAAAGAGGGGCCTACTACATTACGCATTAATAACTTAATTAATTATCTTTCAATAATCCAACCCTTTAGGATTGTATCCTTGCTGACTCAAACTACTGGGTTGAGGGTAACGTCACCTTCAAAAGAGAGGCCTACTACTATAACTAAGATAATCTCTTAAAAAGTGCGAAAGTGCGAAAGTGCGAAAAACATCAAAGGTTACACTAAAGGAGAGTCGGATCCAAGTGATTCATCTTGTCTATCTGTTTTTATTTTTATTTTTATTTTCAGCATTTTTAGTTAGTTTTCATTTTCTTGTTTAAAACCTTTTTCTAAATTTTTGATTTGATTAGCCGTTGAGGATAATCCGGTACTAAAAGCTCTTGTGTCCTTGGACGACCTCGGTATATTACCAACGCTATACTATGCTTACGATGGGTACACTTGCCCATATGTGTGTTTAGTGTTAGTAAATATCATGTTTTATAATTTAAAACTTGACTAAAGTGTTAAAAAGGGCTAAAAATATACTTAAATATATATCACACTCGACACGCATCATGTATGTCTTTCAATATACAAGTGTTATAGTTGTGTATTATATTCCCTATTTGTGTATCATATTCATATGCGTAGTATAAATGACAAATATGGTGTTACATGTAGTGTAATACACATGTGTCATAGTTGTGTATTTTGGTCCACATGTGTTGCATAAATGATACGAAAACTGTGGTTATAGTCAGTGACGTTATTCTGTTGTAATGCATCTATAATAATGATTTCATTTTATTAATAAATGTATTACTGCTATTATGTTTGTCATATTACACTAAATTAAGTGATTTATGTTGTTTTGAAGGTATAACATTATATTTGTTCCGTTTACCGGTGTTGATCACCATAAAAAAGTGTGTTACGTTTGGTGCTGGGCTATTATATGATGAAACAATTGGCTCTTACACATGGTTGCTTAACACATTCCTTAAAGCTCATAACAATAAGCAACCAACTTTGGTGTTGACCGATCAGGATGCTGCGATGAAACAAGCAGATTCTGTTGTATTCAATCAGTTTATTCACTGACTGTGTATGTGTCATATTGTTAGGAAAATTCCTGCAAAGATATAATACTATTTTTACACACATTCAACTACATTGTGTAATAGTTGTATACTTTCATGTCATTTATTTATGTCCGTGTTGTTTTATTTTCAGATTGCAGGTGATGATGGGAAAATGTAGACTTGAGAGCTGCTATACATAAGCTGGTGCGGAATTTATTTATCACACATGAAGAATTTGAAGAAAGATGGAAATTGCTTACGGAAGGGTTACATTTGAAAGAAAATAATTGGCTGAATGAGATGTATGATATTAGGGATCAATGGGTTCCGCGTTATTTTAGAGATGTGCACTTGTGTTGTCTAATGAAAACTACTTCGAGGTGTGAGAGCTTGAATTCCCTTTTTAAAACCAATTCTAGTGGAACTAACACACTTGTGCAATTCTTGATGTGTTTCGACACAACCATTGATGGGCAACGGTACACTCAATGCAAACTAGATTTCGAAAGTAACACAATAGCACCATCAATGCCAAAGAACGTACCTATAGAAAGACATGCTTCGGAATTATATACACATACACTGATACCACTGCTTCTTCTATAGTTTGTGGCCTAACTGTCTTGACTACATGTCCGATTTCACTAATTAATCTCCAGATGTAACGGGAGATTAACACTGGCTCTGGTGAAGCTAAGGTTGGTACTATCCTAGCATATTCAAAGAATATGGTAGTGTACTCCCTGTAGTCTATTCCAGTTATTTTAAGATTTAGGAACTTATTGGCAATCTGTTCATTTTCACGAGGAGGACAGAATTTCCTTTCGACTATCTCTTTAAAGTTAGTCCATTTCATATTATAAACTCTGTCACTTCCTCTAGGCTGGAGAATGGTATTCCTGTTGATGCATGGAATGTCTGTTGACTACGTCTACTTTAAGTCTTAGGTCAAGATAGGTCAACATAGGATCTTGAAAATCAAAATCATGTATTATGTTGATAGGTTCGCTCTTGTGAACATGTGTTGTCATAGGTTCGCTTATGTGTCAGATAGGTCCGCTCATAGGGTATCATGTGGTCCGCTTATTTGTCATATAGGTAGGTCCGCTCATATGGCAGTCCAAATGAGCGAACCTGATCACACTATATATAGGTCATTGGAGCGAACCTGATATTATTATTGATGTATGTTGGAGCGAACCTGTTGAGAGCTTTTGGAGTTGAAACTTTGTCAAATTGTAATCAGAAAGCTTTAATAGAGAGGAAATTGAAAGGAATAGCTGTTGTAACTTCATTTACGTTGATTCCGCCTTCGTACATGAAGATAAACGTTCTCGACTGACTTTTCAGGGTCATAAAACGGTCCAACAAGTGGTATCAGAGCTTCAGGACGAGGAGTTGATACTACTACAGCTGATTCGACAAAATTCTCTCATTTCTACTCACTTTCTCTCATACTTTTTCGATTTGAGATAGTTCCTACGGTTGAAATTGTCTGATTTTTGAGTATAATGTGTTAAATATAGTAATAACAAACCCTTGAGAAGTTCAGGCTTAAAATTGGATTAAAAGTGACCTAAAACTGCTCGTGAATAGGTTCCGCTTTTCTGTCATTATTGGAGGTTCGCTTTTTAGGTCCGCTTATTAGGTCATATGTGTTGGAGTTCCGCTCAAGAGGTCCGCTCGTAGTTACAGTTATTTGAGATCCGCTTTTGTGGTTCGCTCATTGTGACTTTGTAGAGGTTCGCTTGTGTGGTTCGTTTGTTGTGACATAGTCTAGTTCGCTCTTGTGGTTCGCTTATACAGACAACACTTAGGTCCGCTTATTTGAACCTGATAGTTCCGCTTATACGATCTGAGGAGATCCGCTCGAACGAACCTTGTAGATCCGCTTGAATGGACATTGTAGATCCGCTTATTTGATCATATATTGGTTCGCTCATTTGAACATTGGAGGTACATTCACGATGGATGATATTTTCTTGAATCCGTTCAGCAACATGTACGCGTTCACAGGAAATTCCAGAAATAATGATACTTCATCAAGCAAAGAAAATGAGAATCCATCGAAAGAAAAGAAAAAGGAAGCTTGGGAATCTGAAAGCGCCTTTGGAACCTTCAATAAACCTCCAAAGCTAATGGCTATTGAGGAATACAGTCGGTGGTCAAGAAAGTTTGAAGACTGGTTGATGGCATTTGCATTTCCCAGTTGGAAAAGTCTGAAAAACGGTTACGCCAATGGAAACAAAAATGGTGAAACTTTAAGAGCAGCTGAGGAGATTGATTCGTTTGTAGCTGAACAAAAGTGTGTGGCATTGTTATTTCAGTCCGTCCGGGAAGACATTATTGCCTTGATCGATTACTCAAATGCAAAAGATTTTTGGGAAAAGTTAGAAAAGAAATGTATAGGTAGTGAAGAAATCAAGAAAAACAAAAAGAAACTACTTAAGAAAGAGTTTGATATGTTTGGGTGTTTAAAGAACGAGTCAGTTTGTAAAATGATAGAAAGGTTTGGTCATCTGAAGCTGGAATTAGTAAGACATGATATCAGATATCCTGAAGAATATCTTATTGACAAATTGTTCGATTCGTTGCCTGACGAGATGGATTGGAGATATTATGCGCTGATGCTGAAGAATACCATCAAAGCACCAGAAAAGTTGACATTAGATTTGCTGATTGAGAAACTCGAGAGTCACGAGTTGGAACTGAAGAAGACATACAAAGTCAATCATTCATCTTACCAGCAGAATTTGGATTTGTATTATCCAAAGAGCATGATGCCAAAAGCAACTTCTCCCAAGACTGCGTTTTCTGCTGAGAATGTGTCCACAGCAAGCAAAGAAAGTCAAAGTGGTCAAAGCAGTGGAAGTCACAGTGGTTATCACAGTGGATCTTCATCATCTGCAAGTCATTCTGATGCAAAGAATCGTTTTCAATGCAACATTGCAATAGACTTGAAGAATACTCAGAATTTTGATGAGGAGTCGGCCAAACAGCAGATGATCTTCCTAGCATCGGTGTTGGAATCGTATGAAGGATTAGTAGCTGGGAAGATAGGCAACACCAATCTGACGAAAGAAGATTATGATCAGATTGATCCTGAGGAAATGGAGCTGATCGATATTCGTTGGGCTATGGCAAGTGCTGTTCGTCGAGCACAACGTTTCATGGAAATTACCGGCAGAAAAACAATTGGTGGTCCATCTACCAAATTGGGGTTCGATAAGTCCAAGGTGACATGCTTCAAGTGTAAGCAGAAAGGTCACTTCAAACGAGAATACAGAAACGCTTATGCTGATGAGTCGGAGAATCCTTTCAGAGATGATTATTACAAGAAGGCAATATATCATTAGAATAAATCTGAGCCGCCTAGATTGAAGCAGGTTGAAGACAACAAAGAGAAATCTAGAGCTCTTGCGGTGATTTACGATGATGAGGGTTATGATTGGAGTCAAGAGGTTCTACCAGAAGAAGACGCGGTTGGTTACGCATTCATGGCGAAAAACGACGAACCTATTCCGTGGAAAGACGATAGAACTGAAGAGCAAAAATATCAATACAGAAAAATGATTGCTGAAAACAAAATAATTAGAATATCTCGTATCTTTCTGGAAGCGAGGAGAGCAAATAGATGGGATCTGGACAGGGAATGTTATCTTGATGAATATGGAAATATTGCAATCGATGACAAAACGCTTGATATCGAGGCCATAATACAGCAGTACAAAGAAGAGGATGAGTACTGGAAGAATAAATGGTGGGGAACTGGAGACAAGAAAGAGAAAGAAGAGAAAGAGAGAAAGGAGAAAGAAGAGCAGGAAAAATCAAAGAAAGTTGATACTGGAGTTATTGACACAACGCAGAAGTTGAATGCTGAGAACTTGGGAAAAATGGCTGACAAAGTGCTGGCTGCTAAGGCACTTGAGGTAGACTCTAACTCCGTGTCTGAGTCAAAAAGCCAGGCCAGTTCAAACTTGTCAACAAATGCGTTAGGTAAGAAAATTGATGGAAATGCTGATTGCAAAAATTGCAACAAAGAGTGCAAATTTTGTAACACAGTCACGTATCTCAACGGTAAGAAAGTTGATGATCTGACAGCAAAGGTCAGAAGCGTTGAGAATCAAATTCTTGATCGTGACAAGATGGTTAAAGCTTCAACTGAACGGATAAAAGAGTTAACTAGCCAAATTGAAAATGATAAAATTGATCATGACAAAATTAAACAAGAAAATGAAAAGTTAATTCTTGAAAACCGTCAGATTTCTGAAAAGTTTGAAAAATTAAAAAGCACAATGAAAGATAGTGATGATCGAAATGGTAAAACTTTTAAAGAAAATGAACATCTAAAAGCAGTGCTTAGAGTAAAAGAAGAATCAATCAACCAACAACTGGATGAAATTGCTAAATTGAAACTTAAATTTCAAGAGGCTGAAATTGAAAACGAGCGAATCCAGTTGAACCTTAACAGTTACAGCTCCGCAAGCTTTGTTTTGCAACACATTATTCCCAAACCCATTGGGAAAGACAAAGCAGGCGAAGATGTGTATTCTGATGGAACTGGGGTGGGTTTTCATCAAGTTCCACCACCTGTTCTTGATAACTACACAAAAAAGCAATCTGGGTTGGTTGAAATTGAGGAAGAAAGTGAAGTTAAACTTCCGGAGAACATTGATGTCACTTTCACATCTTCCAATGACGATAGTGTTCAAAATGATATTGTAAAAGGTGTTATTGAAAATGTGCTAAAAATTGATAGTGACACTACTGAGGAAGATGGGTGTTTCTTGGACAAGTACATTCAGAAATCAAAATCCAAAAACAACTTAAGTGATGAACCGAGTCTTGTGATGTACAAGTTGGCTGGATCTGATAAGTTGTATTCGGATTCTGAGTTTCACATTGAGAATGTTAATGTGAAAAAGTTGACAAATGTTTTCAAGTTGGTTGAAGTTGAGTTGTCAGAAGTGAACAATCTGAGTCAAACAAAGAGAAAAATGGGTTTTGAGAAAGATAAATCATACTACAAGAAATCTGTTAATCCATCACGTTTTTATAATAACAATCGAAATAACTGGTCGGGTGGTTATCAGGGTGGTAGGTCTTATCAGAAAAGAAATGTTCCAAACAACAGGTTTGCTGAAAAGAAAAAGTTTGTGAACAGTTCGAGTTCACTTGCTGATGAAGAGAAAGAGATTTTTTCAAAATTGAATGAAGAGTTCTTTGAGAAAAGAGCTTCACAGTATCAGTCTGAAGGCACAAGTCGAGTTGTTGATACTCGAACATGTTTCAGATGTAATCAAGTTGGTCACATTGCACGAAAGTGTACCAATGTGAAGCCTAAGACTGAAACTGTGAAGATTCAACAGAAGAAAGTTGATGAGAAGGGTAAAGCACCAATCGTTGTTGAGAAAAAGAGTGTGAAAAATGATAATACCAAAGTGAAAAATGAACCTGTAAAGAAAATGGTAACTAAAAATGACAAATTTTATAAACGGGTTGCATTATCTCAACAAGTTTGGAAACCAAAAACTGAGAAGAAGGTGAAATCTTCTGAGGAGTCAATTCAAAATGATTATGATGCGAATTTTCCACCTCTTAAGGCTGAAAACTTCAAAATTCAAGTTGCGAGAGTTAAAACAGTCAAGGTTACACCTAAGGCTGATGAGGCCTGGGTGGACACCATGTTTGACTAAGCAGTTTGAATTGCCGGAGCTTCCTTGATCGCGAAGCATGAATCGGCATCTTTATTAAAGTTTAAGTCAAAGTTTGTTATGTGCAGGATCTTCCAAAACTTGTATCCAGATGGATCATGGATAGTGGAGCTTCAAGACATATGACAGGGAAGATTGCGTTGCTATATGATGTGAGAAATATCAATGGTGGTTATGTGGGATTTGTTGGTCATGAAGGTGGTAGAATTATTGGTGAAGGAACATTATCCAATGGGATTGTGACGTTTGAAAGAGTTAACTACATCACTGAGCTGGAGAACAATCTGCTTAGTATCTCGCAGATTTGTGACAATATGTATACTACTCATTTCACTGATAAAGAATGTTTGATCTTGAAACCAGGATTTGTTATCCCTGAAGAATGGATTATTATGCGGGCACCTAGAGTGAATGATTTATATGTGTTGGACATGACTGTAGCAACTACAACTACTGGTCAAGCACATTGTTTTGTTTCTAGAGCAACTGAGAAAGAATCGAGATTGTGGCACTGCAAGATGGGGCATATTCACCTAAGGAAGATGAATCACTTGGTGCATAATGATTTGGTTCTTGGAGTTAATATCAAAGGTTTTCATCTGGAAGGGGAGTGCATTAGCTGTGTTAAAGGCAAGCAGAAGAAAAAGTCACACCCTACAAAGCAAGTCAATTCAGTTTCCAGACCGTTAGAGAGACTACATATGGATCTGTTCGGTCCAGTAAATGTCAAAAGTATCACAGGGGATCTCTACTGTCTTGTGGTTACTGATGATTATTCCAGATTTTCGTGGGTTTCTTTCTTGAAGACGAAAGACGAAACGTTTGATAGTTTAAATGGCGTTGTTCAGAAAGATTGAGAATCTGTACCAAAGGCGTATTAAAAGAATTCAAAGTGATAATGGTACTGAATTCAAGAACAGTAAGATGGAAGAATTTTGTGATGAAAGAGGTATATTGCATGAGTTTAGTGCTCCGTACACTCCGCAGCAGAATGGAGTCGCAGAACGCAAAAACCAGACACTAATCGAGACGGCTAGAACTATGCTCGCAGATTCAAAGTTACCGATAAATTTTTGGGCTGAAGCTGTTTCCGCCGCATGCTATACGCTCAACAGGGTTCTTACTGTCAAGAAGTTCAACAAAACATGCTTTGAGCTAATCAATAACCGCAAACCGAATTTGAAGTATCTAGAACCGTTCGGGTCACCCTGTACTGTTATAGAGCCTCATGGGAAGTTTGGTCCGAAGAGCATTGAGGGAATATTTGTTGGTTATGCAAATCCGATGCGACGTGTCTTCGTTCCAAGTGAGAAGCGGATTATTGAAGCTGTAAATGTTGAATGTCAAGGTTATACTATGCCGCCGCAGAATCCTGGTGATTCATGGCGTTATCATTATGACAAACTGTGGGATTCGTTTGACATGAGAGAAGAATCAGAGGAAGATGAAGATTTCTTTGATGAGTTGGATATTTTGTGTGAATACGAGTCACAGCTAAGGTTCCCAGCTGAGTATTCTAGAAGACCGCGGGAAACTTCAAATGACGATGAAGCAGGTCGGAGTAATGCTGGTGAACATGATGATGTCCAACAGAATGAAGTTGCTCAGGATAATCAATCGGTTCAAAATGATAATCAAGAAACTGAAAACATGCCAGTCTTTGATCATGGTGATTCAGATTTTGAGGGGGAGCAAATTCAGATTTCAAGTCAAACAAACCAAGTTGGTGAACAAGATGCAGATCAGAATGTTACTAATCTGGAGGGCAATGTAGATGTTCCAAGTGAAGTGATGCCGCGAACTTTTTCATATAATCCAGAGGAGGTGATCATAGGAGAATTGCAGACAGGCGTTCGCACTCGAAGACAGATTGATAAAGGGCTTACATGTTTTTATACAAAAGTTGCTCCTTTGCAAACTGAATTCTCATTGAGTTGTTTTATCTCGCAGGTTGAACCAAGAACTTACAAAGAGGCGCTTACTGAAGACTCTTGGGTCAATGCAATGCAGGAGGAACTGAGCCAATTCGAGAAATTAGGAGTGTGGAAGTTAGTTGATTTGCCGGATGGTCATAGGAAAATCAATACAAAATGGGTATTTAAGTGTAAGAGAGACGATAGAGGAGTTGTTGTAAGGAACAAAGCTCGACTCGTTGTTCAGGGCTTTAGTCAACAGGAGGGGATTGATTTTACAGAAGTCTATGCTCCTGTAGCATGACTAGAGGCAATCAGAATTTTTCTTGCATTTGCGTCTTGGAAGAACTTCAAAGTATATCAGTTAGATGTAAAATCGGCGTTTCTTTATGGGAAGGTCAAAGAGGAGGTTTATGTCGGACAGCCGCCGGGCTTCACCGATCCAATCCGTAAAAACAAGGTCTACTTATTGGACAAAGCGCTGTATGGTTTACACCAGGCCCCGAGAGCTTGGTACGAGACTTTGTCTCAACACCTACTAGCCAACAAGTTCATTCGTGGAAAAGTGGATGCCACTTTCTTCACTAAAGAGGTCGACGGTCATCTTCTGATAGTTCAGGTTTATGTGGACGATATAATCTTTGGGTCAACGAATGAAAGTCTATGCGAAGATTTTGAATCAGTGATGAAGCAAAAATTCGAAATGTCATCAATGGGGGAGATGAAATTCTTTCTGGGATTACAAGTTGAACAACTTCCTGAGGGAATTTTCATTCATCAAACAAAGTATGTTCATGATATTCTAGAGAAATTTGGGATGTCAAGTTCTACTCCAGCTGCTACCCCACTTGCAACAAATCATGGGATTCACCCAGATCTCACCGGAGACAGGGCTGATGAAACGTTCTACCGATCCATGATAGGTTCTTTGATGTACTTAACTGCTTCACGTCCTGATATCATGTACCCAACGTGCCTCGCAGCAAGATATCAATCTAACCCGAGAGCTTCACATATGATCATTGTGAAAAGGATATTGCGCTACCTGAAAGGAACTTCGTCATTGGGGTTGTGGTATTCTAGGAAAGGCGATTTTACGCTCGAAGGGTATTCCGATTCGGATTTCGGTTGCTGCAAAGTCAATTCAAAATCAACAACTGCAGGATGCCAGTTCTTTGGTCCTAGATTGGTTACCTGGCAGTGTAAGAAACAAACGTCTGTGGCGTTATCTACATGTGAAGCGGAGTACATTTCTGCTAGCAGTTGCTGCTCTCAGATCCTGTGGATACAGCAATAGATGCGCGACTACGGTTTGCAGTTTCTTAACACACCTCTTTTTGTTGATAATGAGGCCGCAATAAATATAACAAAGAATCCAGTACATCACGCTAAAACTAAACACATCGAAATTCGTCATCACATTATTCGTGATTGCTTTGAGAAAAAGTTGATACGAATTGAGAAAATCCACACTGACGAACAGAAAGTTGATTTACATACCAAAGCTTTTGATAAAAATCGGTTTAAATATTTGTTAAAACTGAATGGTATGAAGCTTCTTTCGGTGTCGGATGGAATTGTGGGCGTTGATGAAAGTACTGTTGCGGATGAAGACGAGAAACAATCTGCAATGGTTTGTCGATTTTTTACTTGTTTTGGTATTTAGGGGGAGTAGATAGTTGTATATAGTTTATATTTTCAGAAAATACAAAAACAGTAAAAAAATGCAAAAGTACAAAAACATGATAAAATCTGAAAAAAGAGCTTGTGTATATAGGGAAAATGATAGTACATCGGCTAGACAATTTCAGTATGCTAAAGATTTGTAAAGATTAAATGAGTTAAACAGTCTCACAGATGATGTGTCGATAGGTTTTCGCACATTTAGTAGATTTATTCGGGATATAAACCTAAATTTCAAACTTGTGAAATTCGTGGGGAACACTACTTGGATATATAGGTAACCCCTGAAATCTCGTTTGAAAGGTCTCATAATCTGATATACTAGGTCTTTATACTCAATGATGTCTGGGGTATTATTCCGGGACTTCTGCTGAATGGAAGTTCTGACCTAGTCCTTGGATAATACTTTCCTCAAATGCTTGAAACATAGCATAAACCCTCAGCATGCAGATGAAACAATAAAATTGATAGTCGCTGCTGTTGTAGCAAAAAGATCCTCTAAAGGGGACATACCGTAAAGTCGAAGCTGATATCTCTCTGCGTATACGGAAGTATCGACCTGAGATCCCTCGGCCCTCGCATTACCTAATTTATGTACAGATATCATTGTAGTATACTCACCTGTAAGACTGATAATTGGGATTCTGGATACGGGAGTATATTCAAGAGGTGGGACACATGAATGAGCTAAGTTCATAATTCATCTAATTCGTATCCTGAGTAAATTGAAATTTGTGTGAGAATTTAAGATGGATCAGTATATTGACAATCGAGGTGAATTGTTTAAGTCTGAGTATGAAATGAAGCTTAACGGTACTTGTAATTTGTCTGATAGCTGATATGATTCCCTGACACGTTCGCCAAAAATATGTTTGTAAATAGTTTACTTTGTTTACTTTCTGCAATTTAAGTTTTCTGTATTTCATTTCTTAGTTTAGAACACTTTATAAAATCCAAAAAGATTTTATTTCTGCTTTATTTTCAAACAAACCAAAGTGGAGAGTTGATTGTTGGATTCTCAGATGTTTGAAGCAGATGCAGGAGATTCTGGACTGAAGAAAGAGGAGAGCTTATCTTGATGAAGTTTGTTTTATTGAAAAGTCAAAAACAAGTTCATTAATTTGATACTTGTTATTTTCAGAAAATGTGTAAATTATTGTTTTCAAAATCAGTTTGATTCGTCAAATGATCAACCAAGGTCATTAAATTGGACTTGGTAGATTAATTGAGTAATCAGGGTCATTAACTTGGACCTGAATACTTGAGTGGATTGCTATAACTGATTGAGTTTGTGATTTATTGTTGAAAAGATAAGTTTGTAATGATTGATGTATGAGACACAGGTTTTGGACTTCATTATTCCCACGGAAGCTAATTATCAAAGCTTGAACCAGATATCTCAGATTCTAGCATATTGAGAGGGGGAGTCTGTGAAAGGGGGAGTCTGGATCAACAGTCAAAGGGGAGTTTGAAGATGGAGCTAGGTTGTGATCCTAAACCTGTGAAGATAGAGTGCTTACGATGAAAGGACAGAGAGTTGGAGAAAAGACCAAGACTGAAGACTCAGAGCTGAAGACTTCGTCAACATCCAAGGGGGAGTTTGTTGATGCATGGAATGTCTGTTGACTACGTCTACTTTAAGTCTTAGGTCAAGATAGGTCAACATAGGATCTTGAAAATCAAAATCATGTATTATGTTGATAGGTTCGCTTTTGTGAACATGTGTTGTCATAGGTTCGCTTATGTGTCAGATAGGTCCGCTCATAGGGTATCATGTGGTCCGCTTATTTGTCATATAGGTAGGTCCGCTCATATGGCAGTCCAAATGAGCGAACCTGATCACACTATATATAGGTCATTGGAGCGAACCTGATATTATTATTGATGTATGTTGGAGCGAACCTGTTGAGAGCTTTTAGAGTTGAAACTTTGTCAAATTGTAATCAGAAAGCTTTAATAGAGAGGAAATTGAAAGGAATAGCTGTTGTAACTTCATTTACGTTGATTCCGCCTTCGTACATGAAGATGAACGTTCTCGACTGACTTTTCAGGGTCATAAAACGGTCCAACAATTCCACCACTCTAAGGCTACATTCTTAAAAATATTAGAAGCAAACATAATCTTATCTTCATCCGCGCATTTACTTATTTTTAAGACTGCTTCTGTCTTTTCTATCCAGCATAAGGCTGAAATGGCTCCTTCATTGCCTGAGAATTCTATTGGTTTGCAGACCAAGAATTCTTTGTAAGAACAACCATATGAGATGGTTCTTCTTCTTTTTGGAATTGGAGCTTGAATAAGTGGTCCATGATTTTCGTTCACGCTGTGACTTGGTTTAGTGGTTTGGCATTTACTTCCAATTACAGAATTATTATTTTCTGCTTCTTTAATAGTCTTGATAATATATGGCATAGCGTCTATGATTCCCTGTGCTACTATATGTTCGATGGCACTTTTATTCACTTGGTTCTTGTTATTATCGTTATTCTGGTTTTCCCGATTTACTTCGTGGTCCATCTGAATTGGAAACATTTATCAGGTATTAATATCACAGAATAAGATTTAATACAAACAATCACACAAGCAGATTGATCAAAAACGTCGAGCATTGCGACTTACTCTTTTTATATATATCTATATATGCATCTACTACAAATTACAACTGAAAATTAAACACACTAGTACTTATGTATCGATAGGTACTTTAGTTTATCTAATTTAGTTGATATATATATATGTATATGTTACAAAGTAAACAAACTACACACACGTATATATATATATATATATATATATATATATATTATATAAGGTGCTGGCTTGTCTAGCACTGCAACTCACGCTCGTCATACTTCCAGGCGAGTTTTTCTCCTATCTGACGGATCCGATTTCCCTCTTCAACTAACTCTTCGCTATATTGGAGAAGTTCCTCCACATTTTCCTGACTCATGGGTGGGAGTGGGGCTGGCACTGGGTCAGGGTATCAAGGTATGGGTTCTTCATAAGGGTATGGGTTGTTTAATACATCCTGAATATACCTGTCGTTGTTCCACCATGGGTCTAAAGGGTTCAGTGTTGTATACTGCTCTATGGGGTTTGGTGCGGGAATTCTAGGGATCTCATTGGGGTCGAATGCTGGGATTGGGAATTGATTCTCCTGATTTTGATCTAGTTCCATTAGTTGGTTAGGGAACAAGGGTAGAAGTTCTGGTTCAGCTACTTGGTTCAGATTAGGGTCTGCTGCTGTATTTGCTAATATGTGGAAATCAGCTAATTGTCTATCTAAATCTTCTTCCCATGAGGGTCTAGCCTCCTGATTCTGGTTATTCCTCTCACTATTTTCCTCCACCCATAATGGTCTAGTTCCCTGGGTTTGGGTATTCATTTCTCTATTTGCCTTTGCTATTGCTCGCTGTTGTTGGAGTTATTTCATTCTTTCCCTCCTTTCATGCGCTCCTCTACTAAACTATCCTCTCTTTTTAGGGGGGATTGGTTCCTCAGATTGGGCCTTAAAGATAAAGATTCCTTCTTCAGAATTAGCTGAGTAGGCTGAGGTTGGCTGGGATAAGGTTCCTTCATTCTTTGGGGAATTAGGTAATTGACGGTAAGCGTCAGAGGTACCTTGCTCGCTCATACTGTAAACTAACAAATTGTCAAATAACACAAAATAATAATATACATATTTACACAGAATCACATAAGTTATTTCCTAACATAATTGGTTAAAATTTAGGTATTAACAGAACACCTAAACGGCTTAAACCAATGGCTTTGGCTCTGATACCACCTTCTGTCGCAACCCCGACCCCTACCCCGGGAGTGGGAGCCGCGAGAACACAGAGCTGGTGGTATCGGTGTTTATTAATTTGGCAGCGGAATTTAAAACATCAAGATCGTAGTTAGGAAATAAATCTTAGAGTTTCAAAACACCAAACTTTTATAATAAATAAATGGAATAAAACCCATGTTCCATTGATAATACATTTATAGGGATAAACCCTAATTATTGAAAACAGAATATCCTATTTTATTTAGGTAACTTTTATAGCCACTTCTTTAAGCCTTCAGTGGTCCATAGCTGGCTTCTTATAGCTTCACATTAAGTTACCTGAAACACGTTTTTAAAAAGGTTTTATCAGCAAGAAATACTAGTGAGTGCATCATAGTTTAATCAAAACAAGCTTTTATAACTTTACAGTATTGAGAGCGATTACAATGTTTATATCTACCAATATACTCATTCAGTATTTGTCATGTTGGCAGTTCTATGACTGTGGTCATGTTACTCATTGGCTAACTCATTATCCAATAGTAACGGATTACTAGTAGTGTATACAAAACCCCACATACCGCCAGCAATTGTAGAATACATAGACTCAATCACTGTAAGTATAACTGAAAATATTTGAGGTTTTGTAAAACAGTTTGGTAGAAAAAGAGAATGACTCCCATTGTATACTTAGGTATTTCTATAGCTTCCTAATGGTATTCCTGATTATTATCTATTAAAAATAAACAATGCACACGTGTTAGTAAGATAACCCAAATCACATTAGCCATACAACACGAGACAGAACTCCAACGAACTGAGTCAGGCAGAGCCTTGACATGCGTTACGGAGCCCTAGATCAATCGGGTAGGGAAACGAATTAGTGATCGGGGGTTAAAATACTTACAACGAGGCAGAGCTTCGTGTTTTAGGGGTATAATACCCGATAATTTTTGAGCTAAAAGTCTAAGAGAGAAAGAAGTTTTGAGCGAGTTAGAACTGAGGTCTCTCGCGCCCCGCGAGAGCCTCCTTCTTCTCCTACGCGGCCCGCGAGCCAGGCCTAGATACGGCTAGGTCTGGTTAGTCACCAACCTAGCTTAGTCAAGTGTCGTGCTACGTGGGACGTTGTGGTTTCACCAGGTATCTCTCGGTCGTGCCCCTCGACTCACTTGGTGAACTGGGTCGCGGCCCGCAAGCACCCTAATTTTATTTGATTTTTGTTAAAACTAAAGTTATATGAGTCCGTTTACGTGTATTCAGGGTCTATTAATGCGTTTAGGGGTGTTTTTCGAGGGTTGTTATAATATTGCTTCAAAAACTCCAGAACTTGATAGGGTAAAAATATACACCATTGCTCATACTAATAGGCAATACAAAGATATTAATGAATTCAAGGTAATTTGGCTTATTATATGGTTGTATTACATATGTTCAACATAATTATCAATGTTATGTTTTAAACAGTTATCACATACACACATGTGATGCAGGTCAGCTTTGATGCACATGATAAATCAATTTCATGTTCATGTATGGGTTATACGCGTCTTGGCTATTTGTGTAGACATGCTTTTTACGTGTATAGATACAACAAGGTTAATGAAATCCCCTTTTAGTATTAACCTGGTAGATGGAAACGAGACATACTGCCAAGGAGGGTTTTTAGCATATCAAACATGTATTCTACTGATACTGACGAAGAATCTGTAATCCGGAATGAGATTTTTGATTTGGTCATTGAATGTACCGATCGTTTAAGGCATAATATTGTTAAACTTTCTGAGTTGTCCGGGGAAATTAAAGAAATTAGGAATAGTGTGTTTCATGAATTCCCGACCGAACTGGCGTATAACAATACATCAGCTGTGATCAGTGACCTTCTTAAACAGCCTGAAGATATGACTTAATGACTGTGCTGATTTACAATTAATGATTTGAATTGCTTTCTGATTATTGTTATCATACATACATGTGCATCATATATTGCAAATGTCATATCATTATTGCATGCAATACTTTATTGATTCAAATGATGCACGAAACAAAGATAGCACAGTTATCAGACAAATCAGAAAAATGCTGACGGAGTTCAGTACATAGATAGACATGGTATTGAGACACAGAATGTGCCAGAAACCAAGACTTACACTAGTATAGTGTGTAGGGAAGTAAGGATCATAAAACTGGCTTCCTAGAGATAGTTTAAGTGCCGGAAAGTGACTAAAACTCACATAAACTGCAGAATTTAGCAAAATTCAGCTTTTAAACAACTTAACATCATGCAGAAATATGGTTAAATGGTCCAGAATGCTTTCCTAAGTGTCAGGAATCAAAACTGTCACAAAAGGTAACATAAAGCACACTAAACTGCATAGTTTAGCACCTTAACGAACCGGTAACCAACCGAACAACCGGACACTACCCGAAACACCAAATTTTCACTAGAAGCATTGTTTTATTATTACCAAGCTAGTTATGGTCCCCGAACATCACAACACACTATATAACATCCTAATAACTAAACACCTAACTATAACACTTAGATTTCAACTAAATAACTTAACTCTCAATTACACCCTAACCAAGACCCCCGCCCCCCCTTGTTGGCGACGGTTACATGGTGGCCCCACCATGGATTTTATTTTGTTATTTTAATGGATCTTGTCTCCTAGTTATTTAACATATTAACCTTTAGAGAATGTTGTGTTGGTGGATTATAAGTAATCCTCAAAGTTCATAACCTCTCATTCTTTCACTCACCACACTTGAACTCTCCTTCTTCCGATCTCCTTATACACACATACATATCGTACATACACACACACACACATATATATATATATATAATCTTGACCATAAACTGGTATTTTACTGGTTATCGGGTATTTTATCTAGCGTTTTAATTCCGTTTTAGTGCATTTTAAATTATTTTTAACACTCTATAAAAATAAACTCACCAAAATATTATTGAACAATATTTTGTTTGTCGAGACTGGCGGCGTTGTCGGTATTTGGCAGTATGCGCGCTGTGCTGCGCGGTACACGTTTAAAATCCCAAAAATAGGAATTTAAGCGTTTTTATTTATTTTTGTCATTCTATAAGTATAAACTTATCAAATTATTGCTAAAATGATTTTCTGTCGTCTTGACGGGCTGTGTTGACAGTATTTTGTCGGTACACGCGCTGCAACGCGCGGTATGCGCTTAAACTCGAAAAATAGAGTTTCCTAGCGTTTTAAATTATTTTTTCATACGGATATGATTAAAATAATTATTCTAATCATAAAAAACTATTTTTAGGATTTTAACACTGATCGGGTGGTCACCGATGTTCGTTTCGCATTTTAACCGTTACACGATAGGCGTTTATCTTACCGTTGCCAACATAATTTTTATCAAAGTTTAAATTTACCAACTCATTAAATTTCACATATAAACATCATAATCAGTCAAATATGGCCCTATTACCTATTTACAACATGTGCTACAATTGTACGGTACGGCCTGAAAAGCCGGGTGTCACAGTCTCCCCCTGTTTAGGAAATTTCATCCCCGAAATTTTTACTCTACAGGTTTTGTTTTCACACTGGGTGAAAACAGCAAAAACAGGTTTAATGAATATAGTCTTATAGTTTCTGCGAGAAACTTTGATTCTTACAAAGAATATTCGTAGACCTATATTACATACACTCTCAATTCCTAATCTCACATCTCAACACTCTCCATCCTGATGGTAGCTTGAGCCTATAAGCAACTGGTCCAACTCAAGATGGGCTCTCGAAAGGACTAAGTCAATGTGGCTCAGCTTTTCTTTCCTCTGCTAAACCTACTAGCATCTCTCTCAAGATAACTCCTTTAAAAGAACTAAATCTTTAATCTGGAATTACAATAGTTCCTTCAATTGTCCATGTAATCCTTCTGTTGATCAATTGGCGACTTTTAACCTTCCCTCGATCCAAGCAAATCCTGTCGCTGGTTTCCTAGATAAACTAAGGTCTGATCAATTGTCCTTTGTTATGTTAGCTCAACAAAATGGTGATCAACACTTCCATCCATGCAAGGCTTCAAACCGAGCAACCTAAATACTAGCGTGTTGATTATTATTGTAAGATAACTCTGCCAAGGGCATGTGAGTATCTTAATTTCCTTCGGAGTCCATCATACACGCTCCCAATTTTTCTTTCAAAGGTCCGAAAAGCCTCCTACTATCTTGCTGTCCAATATACTTCCCTTTTCCTTTACCAACTCCATAGTTAACTTCGAACGTTACTCATAATTCTCCTTGGTTCGCACATAGGCAAGTATGTCGTCGACGAATATTATCGCGAATTCATCCGATTAGGGTTCCCATACCCTGTTCATGAGATTCATAATTATAAATGGTGCATTAATTTACTTAAAAGACATGACTAATAACTCGTAATGGCCGTATTGTGTTCGAAAAGCAGTCCTCAGCATATCTTCGTCAACAACCTTCAACTGATAGTATCCCAATCGTAGATCGATCTTCGTGTAGCAGCTGAGTCCCAGTAGCTTGATTGAACAAATTTTCAATCCTCGGTAGAAGGGTACCGATTCTTGATAGTCAACTTTAGGGGTGTTCACGATCCGATCCGATCTGATCCGATCCGATCCGATCCGATCGAGGGTCTGCTCATGCTCGGATTGAATTACAACCGATCCGATCCGAGCGGATCAAATTTGTAAAACCAATCGCAAAAGTGATGCTCGTGCTCGGATTGAATTTGAATCGATCGGCTCGGTTTCGCTCGGTTTTTATCGAATCCTAAAAAAAAGCGAGCGGGTCGTTTTCGCTCGATTGAATAATAAGGCTTCGTTCAACAAAATAGAAATGATTATAACTACTGTAACAAAATAAACATAATTGAGCAGCCGGAGTCTCGGTTGATTCTTTGTAAGAAGACATCCTACCAAAATAAACACAATTATAACTACTGTAACAAACAGAAACATAACAGAAACCAACTGGTTACCAAATAGAAACAATTTAACATACAAACAGAAATAATCTACTTAACATACAGAAACAATCTGCTTAACATAACAAACAGAAACATAACAGACGATTAGACTGAAGTTATACGACTGAACGATTTAACATACCAAACGATTTATACAACTGAAACAAGTTATACGATTGTTATACGACTCAAACAAAACAAGTGATATTTACAAACGATTTTTATACAACTGAAACAAGTTTAAAAAACAGAAGCATATTAGAAAAAAACAGAGCGACTCACTTGTTGCAGATTGAAGACCGGAGATTGAAGACGTCCGACGAACTGTTGCAGATTGAAGACCGGAGATTGAAGACCGTCCGACGAACAATTGTAGATTGAAGACCGCTCAGTTTGTGTCGGAGACTAGATAGCGAAACACAGGAGCGCTGATTGAATATAGTGAGTGAATACTGAATACTCTTTTGAATAGGATTTAGGGTTAGATACTTAGATTTACGTATTAAATATTAAGTTGGGTTGGGTTGAATGTGATTTGGGCTTTTAATTTTTTTTTGGGCTATTATATTTTTTTGAGTTTATAATCTATAAAATCTATAATATAAATATATATATATATATATATTAATTATTAATAAAAATAATTCGATCGAAACCGAGCGATCGACGAGCGAGCGGAGCTATGCTCATGCTCGGATTGAATTTGAATCGAACCGATCCGATCGGCTCATTTACAAACTGAGCGGAAATCGAACGAGCATTTTTTGAGCATTTTTCGAGCGATCGTCGAGCAGTTTGGACAGCCCTAGTCAACTTGTTGAGTTTTCTAAAATCATCACACCTCCTGAAGGATCCATCCTTCTTTCTCTCAACAAAACAGATAGCGAAAAGCTTGGTCGAATGAAACCCTTGTCCAATAACTTTTGAAACTGATTTGACAATTTCTTCATTCCAAGCGGTGCTAAATCTACAAGGAGATTGTGCAATTGGGTGCAACACCGGATGCCAGATCAATTCGGAATTCGATCTGTCTCGCAGGGGGCAATCCAGATAAGTCTTTTTAGGAAAACTTCTGGATAGTTGCGAATAATAAGAATCTCTCTGAAATTCCTACATTTGGCCTTCATATCCACAACGTTAACAAAGAACGCAGGATAGCCTTTTCGCAACAACTCGAACATCCTCACAACACTGACGATTCTTAACACTCAACACTCAATACTCGAAACTCGACACTCAACTTGGTCGGTCTTCGCGAACAACTACCACCTTTCCATCATCAGAATGAGGTATCCTAGCTTGCTTTTCCGAGCAATAATCCCTGCTTCGCTCTTGGATAATCAATCCATCCTCGCATCTACGTCAAAGCTCCCCAGCTCCACTGGAACTAAACCAATACTAGAACTACGATCACCTAACTAAATACTACAACTGCAAGCGACCTCAATAGTTTCCATCAACTTACCAATTGCTAGTTCTATCGAGCATCTTATACTCAGCTTACTTGTAGGTGAACACAAAAATGGTTCAGAGTTTTTCGAACAAAACTCAAGTCAGCTTTGGTATTAAAAGTATGAACATAGATTGGTTTTTGATTCGAAACATACTGGTAACAACAACAAGATCGTCTCGTGCCTTCCCAATGTTTAGCTTGAACGCTCTACCCTGGCATCCTGACCCTTCATTTTCAGACAATCTCTCTCGAAATGTCCTTGCTCACCCCACTCGTAGCATCCCTTGAGCGAAACTCCATCCGATGTATTCTTAGCATAGCACTCGCGAGTCATCTGTCCAGTCCGACCACATCTGGCGCACTTTCTCCACTCATTCTCGTGAGTCTTCCTCTCAAGACCACTCCTGCCATCCTTGGCATTATCCTTTCCCGACTCTTTAGGGTTAGCTACACACGCTTCTCATCAATATCCAAAATAGTTCAACCATTAAATGCTAGTGAATCATACAATGCGCATGTATAATATCCACGTATTAATGAGAACAATTTTTATACTAAAAGGAACCCATTCGATATTTATATCAGAAATTTTCAAAGTTTGTTTTTAGTATGAAGACTAATCAAAATTTGGCATGTCTACATCAACACCCTCAACAAGCCTATATGAAATTTCCTCCTAAATATCTGAAAATTTGGCATGCAAGCCATAAATAAGGTTCATCAAATGAGACATACAAAACAACCAATAGAAACAACCAACAACTAATGCTTCAATCACTGGAAGTCCAACATCTTCCTAGCAAGCTCTTCTAGCTCATCATAACAGTCCATCTGTCCTTTTGAGTCCTTCATCATCTCCATGCCTCCGCGTAACGTGGCGAACTGACGATCACAGTGAGAGCGATTGACCCCAAATCCCTTTCTGCTTCTTCAAAGTAGATGCTGTCTCAACTCTCGAAGCCGAATGCGATCTCTCCAACGGGTCGAGTCCTCTTCCTACGACGAGTGTAGACTTAAAAGAGGTGTAGCAAAAAACGTGACTCGAGTAGCAGAATAAACAATTCTGTAATGACGAGCGAAAGAATCTCAAGTGTAGGCTCGACAATATCAGTGAGCAGGACTACTGATAGCTCTATAGGCCGAGACGTGACATATCGTAACCGTAAAAAGTAAGTGTGTGATCAACATAAATAGTAACACATAAGGCTCAAATAAACAGAAAATCACGTATGCACATAAACACATAAGGGTTTTCATACATGATAAAATTTCCACATTTATTTAAAAATCTTGGCTTCGAGAATTTTGGACTTTAAATCTCAAAATTCTTCGGTTGAAGTCTAGTGTTTCCCCCCTGAAAACATCTAGTTCGCTAACAACCAATGGCTCTGATACCAACTTCTGTCACACCCCAAAACGTCGCAGCGGAATATAAAACGTAGTGGTGACGGAAGCTGGTGCCCATTTCTATTTTGATGTTTGATGCATTTTAGTGTTGGACATTATTACTTAATTAAAACGTTGATTTTAAACTTATCATCCCAAACCACAACATAACCATGACATAATAAAGTAGTCTTTTGATCCTCACGGATCTTATTACATTTAGTCCCAGAAAGTTTAAAAGTCAGTCCAACATTTTAAGTGACAAAACATGCATCGACAAACACAAGATACGCCATAATTCCCGAAGCCGCACTCAAGTACCTGTAGAACATGTTAAAATCAAGTGTCAACACAAAGGAAGGTGAGTTCACTTAATTGTTACTAACAGATTTTATTCCAAGGAAAACTTTCTGATTAGGTGTTTATTTGAAAACATCCATGTAGTTTTAGAAAGTCCATTTTACTCCTTTATTAAAATCCATGGGCCTTCCATCGGGTCATTACTCCGACAATAGTAATACTTCCCAGGTTTTGTTTATTAAATTATAGCGTCAATTTTTAGACTCGTATGTTAGCTAGACGATACGAACTATATATTAACCATGCAGGGATAATCAAAGCTAGACAATAAACAGAATTTAAATTCGTCGTTTGACATTGACTCGGGGCGACCGGTCACGACGGGGTTGTCAACCCGATAGATCTACCAACAATTCCTCGCGTGCAATAATTAAACTGATTAAACGACATCATGGGCGCAGGGTTCTTTCTCGAAGAACAATATGATGTCTGCCTCACGTACAATATATATATATATATATATATATCCTACTAATATGACAATTTAATACACGATGTTGTACGAATCCCCTGAAATCCCCGACGAAATGTAAGCCTATGCTGATACTTACTCTCTTGAGACCAAGCAATATTCGTACCAACCACACGGCCGTTTTCCCCCAAACATCGTGCCCAATCCCGTTTCCACCCGAAACATATTTATTCTTCAAAACCATTTCATCCCGAAATATATATATAATTTCCCAAAAATCCATATATTTTCAATGAAAATATATAATTTATATCAAAAGGTATGTTTTATTTCAAAAACATTATTAAACCCTTTTATTGGCGTGTTCTACCCCCAAAATATATATAAAGTAGTAAAAAGAGGGGTTTAGTGACACTCACCTTTGGGTGCGTATTTTAATACCGCAATCCCAGAAATTGATTATATACGTCCTAATATGGGAACAATTCTAAATCAATATATATTTAATCACAAAAATCCTAAGTTTCTCCGTTTCTTTGAATTATCATATAACTTTGAGATTTTCATGGAAAGTTGTCATTTTTTATTATGTTGGCACGTTAATATATATATATATATATATATATATATATATATATATATATATATATATATATATATGAGTCCATGTATATATTTTTATGATTTTGCAACTTGAACGATTTTATTGGTGACCATTATTGTGTAAATCCGTTAACTCTCCTGTTTATACGCAATATATCTACGATTTGCGCGTCGTAATGTATATACATAAACGTCCACATAATTTAACACCGAAACATGCGAAATCTTTTAACTTATCTATTTTGTCATCTTTAAAGTAAATATACATAAAACATCTCATGAGTATCAAATTTCATGCTCGACAAACATGTTACACATTTAACGCAGTTTTCATCGTTTCTACCACACAAAACACACGAATATATACATGCAAGGTCTAAACTTCCAACAACATGTTAAAACTTAACATACTTTCACATTTTCATATTTAAGTCACATAACACATTTTAACACATAAGGTTTACCCAAAATTTTACCCATACTAGTGTACTTTGAAAAATGTGTATTTTAGCGATTCGGTAATGTTTTCGGGCGTCGGAAGTCACGTATGACCAACCAAACACCAATTAAACTCAAAATTAGTTAAAATACTTATTTTTAAACTAAAAATATTAGTTCATTTACTGATCTAAATCAGTTTTATAAAATTCACTCGAAAAGCTGATTTTTGACCGTTTTAACGCATAGTTTTGCGTTAATCGTTACAATAATCATCCCAACTCGAAACGACTTGATATTTTAACATAATACATGTTATTTACTTATTAAAACAATAATTTTAATCATATATATGCAGGTCTCATAAATAATATAAAAATCATGTAAATATCACCCAATTTACTACTTTTCAAGCCTATAGTACAACATGCATGGCTACCAAGTAATGACACAATCTTTGTGACTTCAAAACATGTCATATAACTTTATTTTTCATGTTTACCTACTGATTTGAATGAATATTCATCAAATCATACACAAATTATCAAACACTTACATTTTAATTATCATTCAAGAACATGCAACAACTTAAAAACTTACAAACACACCTAACAATTTTCGGCCATATGCTTAAACATGTATTAACATTATTCAAATAAAAAATCATGATTTAATCATTCCTTTATATCTGTAACACATTTGCACATAGTCTTGTTCATTCAAGCAAACATCTTACGAGTATTATTGCAAACAAAAATTAAAATACAAACACTATACACACACATAAACTTTCGGCTATATACATATACACATTCGAATCCAAAATTTTCTTTTCACATATTCAAGATCTTACTTCAAATCACCCAAAACCCTTTTCAAATTGTTCATGCATTAACTTTCAAGAATCAATCAAACATATATCAATCCAAAAATCAATACTCAATCTTTATACACACATATATACACACACACGGCCACAAGCACACATACATGCATTTCTATTTTTATTTTATACAAAACCCATTTGTTTTTAGTTTTCAAGTTTGTGAAATGTTTTAAGAATCAAGAGAAACCTTCCATCATCATCTATAAAAATCAAGAACATGGTTTTAAAAAAAGTTTATACCTTTCAAGATTTTAATGGGTTTTTGACATGATTTTGGTGTTATGGAGCTTGTTTCACCAAGAAAAACACTTTTAGATACCTAAAACACCTTGAAACCTTCTTGGAATGAACTTTGATCTTCATGACCATGTTAGAAATTTCGAAAATAGATGAGAGAAGGAGGGTATTCGGCTGATTTCTAGGAGAGAGAGAGAGTGGATGTTGATTTTTGAATGCATCTTGGGTTTATGAAAGAGAATGGAGAGTGTGATGATCATTAGTCATCCACCACCTTCATTTTTAACCAATAGATAGATGAAAGAGGAGAGATAAAGTGTTGTAGGGATGCCAACATTCACTCCATGTCTCCTATACACACATACATATCGTCCATACACACACATATATATATAATCTTGGCCATAAACTGGTATTTTACTGGTTACCGGGTATTTTATCTAGCATTTTAATCCCGTTTTAGTGCGTTTTAAATTATTTTTAACACTCTATAAAAATAAACTCACCAAAATATTATTGAACAATATTTTGTTTGTCGGGACTGGCGGCGTTGTCGGAATTTGGCAGTATGCGCGCTGTGCTGCGCGGTACACGTTTAAAATCGCAAAAATAGGAATTTATGCGTTTTTATTTATTTTTGTCATTCTATAAGTATAAAATTATCAAATTATTGCTAAAATGATTTTCAGTCGTCTTGACGGGCTTTGTTGACAGTATTTTGTCGGTACACGCGCTGCATCGCGCGGTACGCGCTTAAACTCGAAAAATAGAGTTTCCTAGCGTTTTAAATTATTTTTCCACACGGATATGATTAAAATAATTATTCTAATCATAACAAACTTTTTTTAGGATTTTAACACTGATCGGGTGGTCACCGATGTTCGTTTCGCATTTTAACCGTTACGCGATAGACGTTTATCTTACCGTTGCCAACATAATTTTTATCAAAGTTTAAATTTACCAACTCATTAAATTTCACATATAAACATCATAATCAGTCAAATATGGCCCTATTACCTATTTGCAACATGTGCTACAATTGTACGGTACGGCCTGAAAAGTCGGGTGTCACAAAATGTTTTAAATAAATCATAACGAATAAGATTGTAAATAACATAAAAATAAAACTTAATAAAGATCTTGGAATCCCGACACTCTAGAGAAGCCCAAAACTTCTCTTCTACCCATTCCATTTGGGTGTGTAAGCCACAAAATAAAGAGTTTTGCTTGAGAACAAGCAAAGATTCAAGTGTGGGGGTATTTGATGTGTGTAAAATGCAACATATAAATTACATCAAATGAGGCATAAAACTAACCCTTTATTTAGTACTAATGTTGGAAAAAGTGTGCTTTTGTCTTCCTTTTGTATTTTCAGGGTTAAATGATCTTAAATGAACAAAAGAAGCAAAAATACAGCCAAATCTAACAATAATACAAGAAAAGTAATAAACATGGCATGCCCGACCCCTCGACAGCATCTTCCCAAGCAAAAACAAGACAACAGAAGACTGAACACGCCCCGTGCCCATCGGACATGGGGGCGTGCCCAAGTGTCTGCAGAAAAGACGAAGTTGTAGAAGCTTCTATTTCCCAACACGGGGGCGTGCCCAGTGGACACGGGGCCGTGGTCAACGCTAAGATTCGCAGAATCCAAGCAAATCTTGATAGTACAGATACGCTTCTACACACGGGGCCGTGCCTAGCAGACACGGGGGCGTGGTCAACTAATACAGACAAACTGCATTAAATGAAGAAAGAGAAAGTGGATGGACACGAGGCCGTGCCCAGCGGGCACGGGGCCATGTCCGGGCTTCTGTACAGGCTATAAATAGGGGTGCTTGGTTCACTTCAAAGGCATCCCTTGACAAACCACCTCTCTTGTTGGTGCATACGTCTGTCGACTTCGTCTTGTATCGAGTCGTGTAATAGAATAGATGAAACAAGTCATACAGTTCGAGATTAACAGGATACAGAGGTGAACAAGCCAGTTCAAACAAAGTGGTCAGTTCAAACGAAGTGGCCAGTTCAAACGAACTGGACAGTTCAAACGAACTGGAGTTGTTTGTTCAAACGAAGTGGAAATAGTATAAATAGGTGACTTGTGTTTTTCATTTGTAACTTGTTCGATTCCGGTAGCGAAGCTCTGCCGAAGTATCTCCAGGTCTGTAATCGTCATCAAATCAATACAAGAGATAGTTAAAGTGATTCTCGTGTGTTTATAGCTGAAATAAATCCGATACGTTTGATTCCGCCTCTCGTATTGGACGAGATCTCTTCTGAACGGCTCGTTTGGTCGTGCAAACGATCCTACAAGTGGTATCAGAGCTCAGGAGGAGGAGCTCTTGCTATTTCAGCCAATATTCGCCGTTAAATTCTGATTTCTACTCCATTCTGTCACGTTTTTCAAAATTAACCTAGATTTTCTGGATAAAATGACTTAATTTTCAAGTATTTTGTGCGAAACTGTGGTTTAGACAATTTGTGAAAGTTTCAGATCTTATAACAAACTAAAAAGTGATCAATTTCATAAAAATCTCATCAGATCGTTTGAAAGAATATTCAGTTCGTTTCAGATCCATATTACACAAACCGGAACTTCGATCTCAGATCTAGAACGTTTCAGTGGACGATTTTGAATGATAAACATATCATTGTGTTCGGAATTCATAGTAGAACAATCCTTGAACATATCAGACTCTAATCCAACCGAAAAGTTGATAAAATTGGACACATTGTTGGGAATCTGTTGGTGCATACGTCTGTCGACTTCGTCTTGTATCGAGTCGTGTAATAGAATAGATGAAACAAGTCATACAGTTCGAGATTAACAGGATACAGAGGTGAACAAGCCAGTTCAAACAAAGTGGTCAGTTCAAACGAAGTGGCCAGTTCAAACGAACTGGACAGTTCAAACGAACTGGAGTTGTTTGTTCAAACGAAGTGGAAATAGTATAAATAGGTAACTTGTGTTTTTCATTTGTAACTTGTTCGATTCCGGTAGCGAAGCTCTGCCGAAGTATCTCCAGGTCTGTAATCGTCATCAAATCAATACAAGAGATAGTTAAAGTGATTCTCAGTGTTTATAGCTGAAATAAATCCGATACGTTTGATTCCGCCTCTCGTATTGGACGAGATCTCTTCTGAACGGCTCGTTTGGTCGTGCAAACGATCCTACATCTCTCCCACTTCACCCACACTCCACCACCATCACAACACCCGCATCCACCACCATCATCCATCATCCATCATAGAGTGTGTGTAGTAGTCTCGGGATCCAAGATTGATAGTAAGAGTTCTTGACAATCAAAGGCCATGTTTGCCTAAGTCTCTTACATCACTTGGTGAAGACAAGAATTTAGTGTAATACTTTTGTTTTTTAATCTTTTTCGCACTTTTTATTTGGTTTTGTATTAATGACTTTAATAACTAGTTTCTTATGTTGAAGGTGAAACTTCCTTATCATTTGTTCGTGGTGTCTTGGCGTTATTTTACTGTCTATATAAAATAAAAGATTTACACCATTCATATCTCCATGGTCTATATGGAGATATGTTGGCTACCTGGTCGGGGGTTAAGGGAATGGTTTGGTAAGGTTCTTGCCTTGTTCAGTGTATAGATCCTACAAGGACCTAGGTCTAGCTTACTAGGACCTCCTTCAATACCCACTGGTATTGGATGGTGGGGGTGCGAATGGCTTGATCCCCTCATATGTAAACTACTATTAATACTTTAACCTGGCTACTTGGGATTGTATCCCTGCTGACTCAAACCACTTAGCCGAGGGTAACGTCACCTTCAAAAGAGGGGCCTACCACATTACGCATTAATAACTTAATTAATTATCTTTCAATAATCCAATCCTTTAGGATTGTATCCTTGCTGACTCAAACTACTGGGTTGAGGGTAACGTCACCTTCAAAAGAGGGGCCTACTACTATAACTAAGATAATCTCTTAAAAAGTGCGAAAGTGCGAAAAACATCAAAGGTTACACTAAAGGAGAGTCGGATCCAAGTGATTCATCTTGTCTATCTGTTTTTATTTTTATTTTTATTTTCAGCATTTTTAGTTAGTTTTCATTTTCTTGTTTAAAACCTTTTTCTAAATTTTTGATTTGATTAGCCGTTGAGGATAATCCGGTACTAAAAGCTCTTGTGTCCTTGGACGACCTCGGTATATTACCAACGCTATACTACGCTTACGATGGGTACACTTGCCCATATGTGTGTTTAGTGTTAGTAAATATCATGTTTTATAATTTAAAACTTGACTAAAGTGTTAAAAAGGGCTAAAAATATACTTAAATATATATCACACTCGACACGCATCATGTATGTCTTTCAATATACAAGTGTTATAGTTGTGTATTATATTCACTGTTTGTGTATCATATTCATATGCGTAGTATAAATGACAAATATGGTGTTACATGTAGTGTAATACACATGTGTCATAGTTGTGTATTTTGGTCCACATGTGTTGCATAAATGATACGAAAACTGTGGTTATAGTCAGTGACGTTATTCTGTTGTAATGCATCGATAATAATGATTTCATTTTATTAATAAATGTATTACTGCTATTATGTTTGTCATATTACACTAAATTAAGTGATTTATGTTGTTTTGAAGGTATAACATTATTTTTGTTCCGTTTACCGGTGTTGATCACCATAAAAAAGTGTGTTACGTTTGGTGCTGGGCTATTATATGATGAAACAATTGGCTCTTACACATGGTTGCTTAACACATTCCTTAAAGCTCATAACAATAAGCAACCAACTTTGGTGTTGACCGATCAGGATGCTGCGATGAAACAAGCAGATTCTGTTGTATTCAATCAGTTTATTCACTGACTGTGTATGTGTCATTTCTCTATTTGCCTTTGCTATTGCTCGCTGTTGTTGGAGTTATTTCATTCTTTCCCTCCTTTCATGCGCTCCTCTACTAAACCATCCTCTCTTTTTAGGGGGGATTGGTTCCTCAGATTGGGCCTTAAAGATAAAGATTCCTTCTTCAGAATTAGCTGAGTAGGCTGAGGTTGGCTGGGATAAGGTTCCTTCATTCTTTGGGGAATTAGGTAATTGACGGTAAGCGTCAGAGGTACCTTGCTCACTCATACTGTAAACTAACAAATTGTCAAATAACACAAAATAATAATATACATATTTACACAGAATCACATAAGTTATTTCCTAACATAATTGGTTAAAATTTAGGTATTAACAGAACACCTAAACGGCTTAAACCAATGGCTTTGGCTCTGATACCACCTTCTGTCGCAACCCCGACCCCTACCCCGGGAGTGGGAGCCGCGAGAACACAGAGCTGGTGGTATCGGTGTTTATTAATTTGGCAGCAGAATTTAAAACATCAAGATCGTAGTTAGGAAATAAATCTCAGAGTTTCAAAACACCAAACTTTTATAATAAATAAATGGAATAAAACCCATGTTCCATTGATAATACATTTATAGGGATAAACCCTAATTATTGAAAACATAATATCCTATTTTATTTAGGTAACTTTTATAGCCACTTCTTTAAGCCTTCAGTGCTCCATAGCTGGCTTCTCATAGCTTCACATTAAGTTACCTGAAACGCGTTTTTAAAAAGGTTTTATCAGCAAGAAATACTAGTGAGTGCATCATAGTTTAATCAAAACAAGCTTTTATAACTTTACAGTATTGAGAGCGATTACAATGTTTATATCTACCAATATACTCATTCAGTATTTGTCATGTTGGCAGTTCTATGACTGTGGTCATGTTACTCATTGGCTAACTCATTATCCAATAGTAACGGATTACAAGTAGTGTATACAAAACCCCACATACCGCCAGCAATTGTAGAATACATAGACTCAATCACTGTAATTATAACTGAAAATATTTGAGGTTTTGTAAAACAGTTTGGTAGAAAAAGAGAATGACTCCCATTGTATACTTAGGTATTTCTATAGCTTCCTATTGGTATTCCTGATTATTATCTATTAAAAATAAACAATGCACACGTGTTAGTTAGATAACCCAAATCACATTAGCCATACAACACGAGACAGAACTCCAACGAACTGAGTCAGGCAGAGCCTTGACATGCGTTACGGAGCCCTAGATCAATCGGGTAGGGAAACGAATTAGTGATCGGGGGTTAAAATACTTACAACGAGGCAGAGCTTCGTGTTTTAGGGGTATAATACCCGATAATTTTTGAGCTAAAAGTCTAAGAGAGAAAGAAGTTTTGAGCGAGTTAGAACTGAGGTCTCTCGCGCCCCGTGAGAGCCTCCTTCTTCTCCTACGCGGCCCGCGAGCCAGGCCTAGATACGGCTAGGTCTGGTTAGTCACCAACCTAGCTTAGTCAAGTGTCGTGCTACGTGGCACGTTGTGGTTTCGCCAGGTATCTCTCGGTCGTGCCCCGCGACTCACTTGGTGAACTGGGTTGCGGCCCGCAAGCACCCTAATTTTATTTGATTTTTGTTAAAACTAAAGTTATACGAGTCCGTTTACGTGTATTCAGGGTCTATTAATGCGTTTATGGGTGTTTTTCGAGGGTTGTTATAATATTGCTTCAAAAACTCCAGAACTTGATAGGGTAAAAATATACACCATTGCTCATACTAATAGGCAATACAAAGATATTAATGAATTCAAGGTAATTTGGCTTATTATATGGTTGTATTACATATGTTCAACATAATTATCAATGTTATGTTTTAAACAGTTATCACATACACACATGTGATGCAGGTCAGCTTTGATGCACATGATAAATCAATTTCATGTTCATGTATGGGTTATACGCGTCTTGGCTATTTGTGTAGACATGCTTTTTACGTGTATAGATACAACCAGGTTAATGAAATCCCCTTTTAGTATTAACCTGGTAGATGGAAACGAGACATACTACCAAGGAGGGTTTTTAGCATATCAAACATGTATTCTACTGATACTGACGAAGAATCTGTAATTCGGAATGAGATTTTTGATTTGGTCATTGAATGTACCGATCGTTTAAGGCGTAATATTGTTAAACTTTCTGAGTTGTCCGGGGAAATTAAAGAAATTAGGAATAGTGTGTTTCATGAATTCCCGACCGAACTGGCGTATAACAATACATCAGCTGTGATCAGTGACCTTCTTAAACAGCCTGAAGATATGACTTAATGACTGTGCTGATTTACAATTAATGATTTGAATTGCTTTCTGATTATTGTTATCATACATACGTGTGCATCATATATTGCAAATGTCATATCATTATTGCATGCAATACTTTATTGATTCAAATGATGCACGAAACAAAGATAGCACAGTTATCAGACAAATCAGAAAAATGCTGACGGAGTTCAGTACATAGACAGACATGGTATTGAGACACAGAATGTGCCAGAAACCAAGACTTACACTAGTATAGTGTGTAGGGAAGTAAGGATCATAAAACTGGCTTCCTAGAGATAGTTTAAGTGCCGGAAAGTGACTAAAACTCACATAAACTGCAGAATTCAGCAAAATTCAGCTTTTAAACAACTTAACATCATGCAGAAATATGGTTAAATGGTCCAGAATGCTTTCCTAAGTGTCAGGAATCAAAACTGTCACAAAAGGTAACATAAAGCACACTAAACTGCATAGTTTAGCACCTTAACGAACCGGTAACCAACCGAACAACCGGACACTACCCGAAACACCAAATTTTCACTAGAAGCATTGTTTTATTATTACCAAGCTAGTTATGGTCCCCGAACATCACAACACACTATATAACATCCTAATAACTAAACACCTAACTATAACACTTAGATTTCAACTAAATAACCTAACTCTCAATTACACCCTAACCAAGACCCCCCCCCCCTTGTTGGCGACGGTTACATGGTGGCCCCACCATGGATTTTATTTTGTTATTTTAATGGATCTTGTCTCCTACTTATTTAACATATTAACCTTTAGAGAATGTTGTGTTGGTGGATTATAAGTAATCCTCAAAGTTCATAACCTCTCATTCTTTCACTCACCACACTTGAACTCTCCTTCTTCCCATCTCCTTACTTTCGGCCGAGAACACACACCCACACAACCATCATCATCATTCAATTTTCATCCAATCTCTAAGCATACAAAGGTGTAAGAAGCATCACAAAGAAGCTAGGAACTCTTGGAAGTTGAAGGACCTCTTGCAAGTGCTTTTAACCACCTCATTCATCATCTTCATATTCTTGTGTTCATCCCTAGCCTTGAGCTAGTAGTAAGATCATTATACACTCCATTTTACATCTTATTAAGTTGGATAAAAGATGGTATAAGTTGATAATCATGAAGAACACTATGAATCAAGAACATAAAACTTAAACATAAGCTTAAAAATCATAAGAATACATGTTGTTAGGTTTTGTTATGCTACTTGATTGTTGATTGCTTATGTTAATGATGTTAAACATCATATGATCTTTCTAGATGGTGATTAGAGACATAATCTAGCAAGATGAGAGGATGATTATGTTATGATCATCCTTATGTAAAGCATGAACTTGAAGTATAAATTGTTTTCTTGAAAAATGATGATCAAAGTGTGATAAAGATCATAAAAATGGATGATTTCAAAGAATATTTTTTCAAGAAACTAAGTTAAACATAAGCTTGGTTCTTAAAGAAATTAACCAAATTTTTAGTGGTTAATCAAGAGTAGAATCATGTATTTAACAAGAAACATTCAAGAAGAAATATTTTTAGAAAAATGATTTACAAGTTGTAAACACCTAAATTCTTCAAGAATTATGTTCTTAAATAAATAACCACACTTTAAAGGGTAACTAAGCTTACTAAACACACTAGTAAGTTACTACAAATTTTTATAAAATTTCAAGTTCATGAAGTAGTGATTATGGCTTGATTTTGGCAAATTGGTAAGTATGGTTTGATTTTTTGATGATTGTGATGATTTATAAAAGAAAATGATATGCTTTGAAAGCATGGAAACCTCCATTTTTAAGGGGAAACTATGGCAAAAAATTTTCTAGAAAATTAAACACTTAGAAAAATATTTTTAAACAAATATTTACAAGTATATTTTAAACCATGAATTTTCATATAAAGTTTGCCATAATTTTTGTTACAAAAATTATAAATATTGGAGGTTGGGTTTTGATAATAAAAGTGACTAAATATGTATTTAGGAGAATATATATTAGATGTCACAATGTGTGTGATTATTTGTATATTATGTGTATTTGTTATATTATTTTAGGACTTGAAATAATATAACTCACCAAAATACCAAGAAATTACAATACAAAATGTTACCAAAATTCCAAGAGAATGAATATATAATTTATACCTAAAATATTGGATAAACCGAACAAGGAATATAACCCACAAAATATTCCGGAAATAAATTCATAAGTATATTTTGGTAAATGGTATTTTGAACACCAAGAGAACAAAAATATGATTTTTATAATTATTACAAAATATATCATATTTTTTACAAGAAGAAAATATATTATTTTTGGGTAAATAAAAATATATATATGTTTTCTTGAAATTATTAGAAGATATATTATTTTTGGGAGAAAATATATATATTCTTGAATAAACATAGAATACATTATTTTTGGGTGAAAAATAGATTTAAATATATTTTCTAAGTTAAACTTGAAAATATATTATTTTTGAGGTTTATATGAAAATATAAAAAATTTTGCCAAGGAAAAAATTATAAATAATTTCTCTATGTAATATTTCTTAAAATATATATTTTGAGAATATATATTGATGAATTTTTATTAGAAATATTATTCCGGAAAAGTTAATACAAAAATTAAGTATAAGATACTTAATAAACACAATGAAAATACGCATTCTTGTACGTATAAATATACACCGGAATACGCCACCGATACTTGGCAAAAATACACAGGTATAAGAATACGGGTATGAATACACCCATCCTTGGGGAAATTACACATATACAAATACATAAACGTGACAAGTTAAAATATATTATTTTAACTAATATTCCAACATTTAATATATATAATTTAAGTTAAAATATTTATTATTTTAACAAATAATTATATACTCAGAATAATATTGATGACACAAGGAAACGTAACTCAAAGACACTAACTAAGACTAAGGTCAAGGCACGACCCACCCGTCTAATAAACCGTAGTACGTTGTAGGTAGTCGTGCATACAAGTAGCAGCTTTGGTGTACATTGGATTCAAGACGCAAGATTGTGAGTTCATGTCCCCCTTTTCTTTTAACTGTTCTCAGTTTTTATATCTTCGGGGGTGAAGTACATGTTACAAATTGTTTACAAACGTTTACAAATGGTATGGTTAGCTAGGAATGAACTGTTAGATCATGTGAATGGGTAGGCGCACACTTAAGACCATTAATCCTCGTATAAGGACCGAGGGACATGAGTGATAAATCTATTTGGGTGTAGCGAGCCCCACCCATGAGGACCGGGATTTGGACCATGAGGTGACTATGTCTTCCAGCCGGAAGCCTGGTACAAAATCTGCTAGGTTTGAGCCTTCCTACGCCGTTGCACACATGTTAATGGCCTTGCAAACCATTAATTGATCTGTTTCCTTGTTTGCTTTCATACCGGGTTTACAAAACATACATACTTACAATGATCATAAGGTTTATTCGTGCGCACATACAAAACACATGAACTCGCTCAACTTTTGTTGATGTTTTCAAACTACATGTATTTCAGGAAACTAAGTATGGATCTGGCGGGCGCTGAAGTTTTCAAGTTATGTCTCTAATAAAAGATGTCATCCGAAGTCGAGGGGTTTGGGTTATGTATTTTATCTTGGATAAGATACATGGCTCAAAGCCTAGTTTGTTAGTGTCTTTTGTCAAGTCCTTATGGAACTTAAAACTTTGTTGGTGTTGTATGTTGAACATGAAGTGTGTGTTTGGGATTTGAAAACAATGTTGTTGTAATGTTTTAATTAATCTATGGATGAACATCTTGGGTTTTTTTTTCATATAGTTGTTTGTTATGGTTGAATGCAATGATATTAAGCAAGATTAGATTAAAGGGAGCTCTTTAGGTCTTAAACAACAGATAAGAATCAAGATTCCTAGAACTATAGACTAGGGCAAGTATTCCTACTTATCCTAATTCCCTATAGTTATGGCTCTAATACCAATCTGTCACACCCCAACCGATGGCGGAAACATCGGGGTGCGAGCACTAAGCGTTCAGATTGCTCATGAGTTTCCATAACACTAATAGTTTCAACAGTAATTAAATTGATTCCATGCAAGATTGTCTAAACAACATAAATCCAAAATCACGTAACATCAAACATCATCATAGTTTGAAAAGTTTCTAGATTAGCTAAGTGTAGTTTCTAAGCTTCATCCTAGCTTGTTTCAAGAATCCTAGCATCCTATCAGCCTGCAACATGTATTAAAATAAAGTCAGTACAAAATCGTACTGGCGAGTATACAAGTTTGAGTATATAGCATATAGATTAAAAGACTCATATCCACAATGTAAATGATAACAAAATAGTTTCAGCCGTGTTAGTGTTCGCAGTCCAAGTGATAGCCCAAGTGTCCCGATGCTTTAGTGTTTCCCCAAGAATCAAGGAAAACTAGGATCCTCCTTACAATACCGCCGAGAATAATAGGGAAGTGCATCTCCTATGCGCTACTATTGTTAAGGCGGAACTACACACTCCGGATTAAATGTTCACATAGCACAAAGAATCAAGAATCAAGAATCACAAGTTCCACGTACACATAGGATATAGTTTAAGTTCCAAAAGTTTCAAGTATCATAGTTTAATAGAATACATGTTGCATCCCAAAGTTTAAAACAAAAAGGGATCGAGTATACTCACAGTGATTGCTTAACATATTAACTGTTATTGGATCAAAGGGAGCTCTTTAGGTTTAGCCTGATAAGATTACAGCAGGTAAGTGTCAGACAGAATTACGAGATTGCGCAAAGTGTCGGATCAGTCACTGGATCATGTGGCAGTTCGATCGGACGGCTATCCGATCGGATTGCCATTCGATTGATATGACTGTTGTAAGTGAGGGACAGATTGCCATCCGATCGGATGGTGATCCGTTCGGATGGCCATTCGATTGAATGGTCATTCGATCCAAGTGTCAAGATTCCAAATTGCTACCAAGCTTTCAAGTATCTGAAAAGGTTTCTTAGTGTTGAAAGATTCCAAGACACATTGTCACCTCGATCGAATGACAGTTCGATCGGATGGCTATCCGATCGGATTGCCATTCGACGATCAAGAATTCAAAGTTTCAAGTGCTTAAGGTTAAGAGGCAAGTGTCACCCGATTGGATGGCAGTTCGATCGGATGGCTATCCTATCGGATTGCCATTCGATTTAAGTTGTCCTTGTCCTGTTCACAATCTTGTAAAATTTTCTAAGTTTCTGGTTTGACGGTGACGGCACGGTACGTCTTGAGACACTGGTAAACACATCAACGTTCAACCGGTCTAGTCGGATGGGAAACACCCCAGTCTGATTCGTCTCCTGTTCATGATGGTGCTTATGTCAGAATCCGTACTCTGGTCATCCCCTCCGGTAATAATCCATTTCCAAGCCGACTCAAGATTATTCATCAAGTGTTCAGTCCGTTCAGATCCGGATTCCACCGTTTTAAGTGGAAATAATTTAAGAATTAAAGATGAAGGAGATAAACATAAGTTTTAGCTGAAAACGTCCAGATTTAGTTATGATTCAGTGAAAAACGCATGAAATTCCTTAGATCTGAGCTAGATCTTGAACGGAATGACATCAATCAACAGTTTGTACAAACCGCCATAATGACGTCGCCCTCAAGAGCTCAAATCCCAGATATTCCACGGTGAAAAGTGAGATTTCAAGGGAGAATCTTGTAGAGAATAGCGTATAGATCAAGGATGTACAAGAATCCAGTGTAAAACGTACCGAAATCGCCGAGAAATGGAAGAAAAGAGGAGTGCGTGCGTCTGGATCGACTGAGGCTGTCACATCAGTGAGAATGATGTGACATGCCTATTTATAGTGTCAGAGAGAGGGAGTGAGGCAGTGTGCATGGATCGGATGGTAGTTCGGTCGAACGGCCATCCGATCGGTTGGTCATCCGATCGGTTGGTCATCCGATCGGATGGTCATCCGATCCGATTGCTATTCGGTCAATCCCATCGTTTTCGTTTCACCGTCTTTGATTTGTTTTGCAAGTTAGGTTAAGCGTTGCATTGCGTATTATTTTAGGTATTAGCATCGCATAACTAGATTACATTATTAATACCAAGGTTTCCAAGTTTCATAGATTTCGCCAGTGACAAGACTCCAGTCTCTCGTTCAACCAAGTCTCAAGTTTCATGAGTCTCAAGAGTCAAGCACCAAAGTATCAAGAGTCAAGAATCTAGATTCCAAGTATCAAGAATCATAGCTTTCAAATATCAAGAATCATAGTTTCCAAGTATCAAGAATCATAGTTTCTAAGTATCAAGTATCAAGAATCATAGAATCATAGAATCATAGCATTAAGTCTCAAGAATCATAGTATCAAGAATCAAGATTCAAGTATCAAGAGTCTAGTATTAAGAATCAAGTCTCATAGTGTTAATCATCAAGAATCAAGTTTCTAGAATCAAGAATCAAGCATCATAGTATTAAGAATCAAGAATCTAGATTCAAGCATCACAAGCATCAAAAGTGTCAAGTATTACATAGTTTAGGGGCAAAAATCGACAAAAGCTAAAAGTCTAGGGACGCAGGTGTTACAGTCTCCCCTCCTTTAGGAGATTTCGTCCCCGAAATCTAGGAAGAAGACTGCTCGAAGAGCTGCGGATACTTGGTCTTCATTTCACTTTTAAGTTCCCAAGTGAATTCGGCGCCACGCTTTCCTTCCCATCGAACCTTGACTATGGGAATTTTGCTGCGCCTTAGTCGCTTAACACCTTGATCCATGATTTCGACCGGTTTCTCCACAAAATGTACCGCTTCATTTATTTGCAAGTCTTCAAGGGGAACCCGCAGTTCCTCGTCTGCTAGGCATTTACGTAGATTAGACACGTGGAACACTGGATGCACATTGTTTAGTTCTTGTGGCAGGTCGAGTCTGTACGCCACCTTGCCAATCCTTTCGAGTATCGTGAAAGGACCCACATAGCGAGGAGCGAGCTTTCCCTTCTTACCAAAACGAATTACTCCCTTCCAGGGAGATACCTTGAGAAGAACTCGGTCACCAACATCAAATTCCGGAGGCTTGCGCCTTTTATCAGCATAGCTCTTTTGTCTGCTCCTAGCCTTGATCAAGTTATCACGGATCTAAAGAATCTTATCCATTGTCTCCTTAATGATTTCAGGGCCAGCAAACTGTTTGTCACCAATCTCATACCAGCTGAGAGGAGATCGACACTTGCGGCCATACAAAGCTTTGAAAGGAGCCATCTGAATACTGGGGAAAGACCTAATAGTGATATGACCATCGTCACGCAATGTGACACGGCGCCAGATAAAAATAAGATTGAAGCCATTGTAATCGCCCTTATGCTGTAATTAATAACTATGTGTCATTTTATTAAATTGAGTGACTCGCCAGCATTTCCCCGCTGATTAAATTATTTTTAAAACATGTTTCAGGCGACCTACTGTAAATAAAGGAAACGTGCTACGGAGCACTAACAAGCTTGAAGAGGTGGCTCAGTTAAAATGAATAAACATGTTTTAAATAAATCAGGGAATTTCCTAGTTAAATTCCTCTATTGTAAATTACGGGGTTTTATCCTAAATAATGGAATAAAAGAATTGGGCATTTTGAATTTTAAAAGATCCTGTTAAAATTCTTCCGCTGTCGCATCATAGATACCACGGGTTCCTGTCCCGCGGCTCTTGACCGGGTAAAACTGGGGTTGGGGCCGTGACAGGAAAAGGTGGTATCAGAGCCACTGAACGAGCCACTGGTTTAAGCCTATTAAGTATTTCAAAATACTTAATTTTCCTGATTATCAAATCTGTGATTTTGTGATTATATGCTTTATTATTTGAATATTTGCTTACAGTATGGGTAAGAAAAGACTTTCGGATATCTACCATAAATTAGATACTTCACCAAAAGAAAAGGGAAGTTCATCCCGATCAAATTCCTCAAGATACTCAGTAGATCCTGAGGAAGGAATATTTGTTCGAAAAACACAATATGAGGAACCACTTTCTCCTAAGAAAAGAAGTCTTATTATTAGAAAAAGTCAGGAGAACAGAAAGAAGTCACAACCAAAAGAAATGAGGGTTAATCAAGAAACCCAGGAACTAGGCAGTAAACCACCATGGGAAGAAAAATTAGATGAAAAATGGGCGGATCTTTATATGCTAGCCATTGTAGCAGTAAATACAAATCTTTAAATATCCTAATTCAGTTCTAGCAACCCTTATCATCTACAAACAAGAAACTTTACCCAGTAAATAAATAAATTACAATAAACCCTAGTATGTTTTAATTGTCAGTCATCCTTTGTATTAAATTAAGTCACACGGTATGCAATAATACTTGAAGGTTCTTTGTGAAAGTTTGTTATAAAATTTTAACTTAATATTTTAAATATATGTTAAACAGCATGAATGAGTTATCTGGAGCCCTAGAGAATCTCAACCTCTATCCTGTGAACATAGAAGTTTCTAAAGAATTTACTGGTTACTTTGCTGAAGTGGAAAAACCTATAGAATTTCAAGCTCCACCTTTGGAGAAAGCAAAACCTAAGAAAAGAAGAAGATTTGTGGGTTGGAGGCGTGTACGCAGAAGAAAACCAGTAACTAGGAGAATTCCTAAGATAGAGAATCCCTTGGATAAAGGAAAATGGATAGAGATTGAGGAAGATTCAAGGCAAGCAGGGATGGAAATTGGGGAAAGTTCTAAGCAAGAGATTGGAGAAAGCTCTAAGCCAACCAAGGAAATGACGTTGCAGGAAGAGTTAAATTTCATACTGGAAAGCTGTGATACCATTAGGCCAATTAATAACAACCTTTACCCTTATCCTGCTGAAACTCAAATCCCAATAAACCTAGAACCAGCCATTCCAGACCCTCTGATCCACACTCAACCTCTAGGACAAATGGATGAGTGGTGGACTAACGACTGGCAGTTTCAAAACCTCCTTAACAGCCCCTATACCTTCTTCCCTCAGTTCGACCCAGAACCTATACCAAATCCACCAATGAGTAATGAGAATTTAGCTGAACTCCGCCATTTCGGCGAGGAGTTGATGGATGCAGGGAATAGGATCCGGGAAATAGGAGGACAAATCTCATGGAAATACGATGAAAGGGAACATCGCTTTTAATATGCTAGATGATAAGGGAAAAAGGGGATTATGAAACTGTGTTTGTATAATAATAATAATAATAATAATAATAATAATAATAATAATAATAATAATAATAATAATAATAATAATAATAATAATAAAAACCAGTATGTGTAAAATAAACAATAAAACGGTTGTAAGATAACAGTATGTACGGAATCATATTATAAAATATAAACATAGAAGTTGAGAACTTTACAATTTTGGATGTATATTTGTTTATGTGATTATGTGCGATTAAATTATTATATTTGGTTGTTTCTTATTTATACTAATTAATTATATAAAATTTATTACCAGATGGCAAACTCTGGTAATGAACAAGTTAACGAGGGTAATCAATCCGAGCACAACAATGATGATCAATTTCTAAATAGGCAAGATATAGAAAATATCGTTGCTCAGGGAATAGCCAATGCTATTCCAGCAATTATTGCTGCTGCTCGCAATCCAATCGAACCTCAACAAATCGTTCCTAGTAAACGAACTCAGGAAGATAATTTCAGTAATAGTGTAAATGGAGGCGGCAATCATATTAATAACAACAACAATGGGATACAAGCTCCGCTCCTTAAGAAAATGAAAGCTGCAACACCTGGTTGCACTTACAAAGAATTTCTTGCCTGTAAACCGGCTGAGTTTGCAGGTAATGAAGGGGCAACTGCTGCACTGCGTTGGTTAGAGAAAACCGAAGCAGTAATTACAATAAGTAAATGTGCTGAAGACGACAAAGTCATGTACGCGTCACATCTTTTCAAAGAAGGGGCGCTAGAATGGTGGAATACAGTACTACAAGCCAAAGGAAGAAATGTGGCCTATGCCATGAACTGGGAAGAATTTAAGAGTCTTATGGAAAGAAAATTATGTCCCGAATATGAGAAGGAGCAAATGGCAAATAAATTCTTAAACCATCGGATGATGGATGTAGATTGTCGAGGGTATACTTCGACATTCTTCGAATATGCGAGAGTTATACCTACCCTGGCTTCGCTAGAGCTGGTGCTTATTTCCCGTTATATTTGGGGATTAATTGGCGAAATCCGTGACATTGTCAAAGCTGCGAGACCACGCACTATTGATGATGCTATGGAATTAGCTAACACCCTAACTGACGGACTGATACGTACACGAGAAGAAACCAGGAAAAAGGAAGTAGCCCAAAAGATTACCCAAGGATTCCGTATGGGTAACCGTAACAATTTCAAAAGAAGGGGGACTGGGCAATCTTCCACTGGTCCATTTTGCAATACTTGCAAAAGGAAACATTCTGTAAGATGCAAGGGATATTGCAATTTTTGCAAAATTCCAGGGCATCAAGAAGAAGACTGCAGGAAGAAAAAATTCACAGTTTGCTACAACTGTGGAGAAGCTGGACATATTAAACCAGATTGCCCTAAATTGGTTAAACCAGCTGATAACAAAGCCAAACCTGCAGAAGGAACTACCAAGAAGAATGTAAGAACCTTTCAACTAACGACTCAAGAAGCTGAATTGATTCCTGATATGATAGCTGGTATGTTTCTAGTTCACAACATCTATGCAAAAGTATTATTTGACTCTGGTGCAAACCAAAGTTTTATAAATACTTCATTCTGCCAAGCACTAAATTTACCCTTAACCCAACTTAGGCAGATTTTTATAGTCGAAACGGCAGACGGAAATTCTGTTAACATAGATAAGGTTTTGCAAGAAGGAAAGATAGAACTTTCAGGTCATAAATTTTCTGCAAACTTGTTACCTATGAAATTAGCCGGATTTGATGTAGTGTTAGGAATGGATTGGTTAGTAACCAACCATGCTCGAATTCTTTGTGATAAGAATTCCATAGAAATTCATACACCTACCGGAGAATTAATAGTGATTACAGGAGATAAGCCACGAAAGCCAATGAAGTTCATTTCAGAAATGAAAGTGGCTAGTTATTCCAGAAAACAAGAAATGGTGTATATGATTTCAGTAATCATTAACACTAAAAGAAAAGAAATTAAGGACATTCCAGTAGTATCAGAATACTCGGAAGTATTCCCAGAAGAACTACCTGGATTACCACCTGATAGGGAGGTAGAATTTAGAATTCATCTAATTCCGGGAACTACACCGATAGCCAAGGCACCATATCGGTTAGCACCCACTGAAATGTTAGAATTGAAAAAGCAATTAGATGAATTAGTAAGCAAAAGATTTATACAACCTAGTTCATCCCCTTGGGGAGCGCCAGTGTTGTTTGTAAAGAAAAAGGATGGTTCGATGCGAATGTGTATCGATTATAGAGAATTGAATAAGGTTACAATTAAGAATCGATACCCATTACCTAGGATTGATGATCTTTTTGATCAACTCCAGGGAGCTAGATATTTTTCTAAGATAGATTTACGCTCCAGATATCATCAATTAAAGGTACAAGAAGAAGACATACCTAAAACTGCTTTCAGAACTAGGTATGGCCATTACGAGTTTACAGTCATGCCCATCGGATTAACAAATGCACCTGCAGCATTTATGGACATGATGAATAGGATCTGTAAACCGTACTTGGATAAATTTGTAATTGTCTTTATTGACGATATACTTATTTATTCCAAAAGTCAGGACGAGCATTGTCAGCATTTGCATGCACTATTAACTTTGTTAAGAAAGGAGAAGTTGTACGCCAAATTCTCGAAGTGTGAATTTTGGCTACAAGAAGTGCAATTCTTAGGACACATGGTGAATCACGAAGGCATTCACGTAGATCCTTCTAAGATTGAAGCAATCACCAAATGGAAGGTTCCGCAATCAGCAATGGAGATTAGAAGTTTTATAGGTTTAGCTGGATATTATAGACGGTTTATTAAGGATTTTTCTAAGATAGCAGTACCATTAACTAAGCTAACCTGTAAATCTGTTAAGTTTGAATGGGGAACTAAACAAGAAGAAGCTTTTAGGATTTTGAAGCAAAAGTTAACAAATGATCCAATTCTAGCCTTACCAGAAGGAACAGAAGATTTTGAAGTATATTGTGATGCTTCAAAGCTAGGATTAGAATGTGTGTTAATACAACGCAAGAAGGTAATTGCGTATGCATCAAGGCAATTGAAAAAGCACGAGGAAAACTATACGACTCATGACTTAGAGTTAGGAGCTATAATCTTTGCCCTTAAAATTTGGAGACATTATCTGTATGGAAGTAAGTTTACTGTCTATACAGATCATAAAAGTTTAAGATATATCTTTGGGCAAAAAGAATTAAACATGAGGCAAAGAAGATGGATGGAAATCTTAAGTGACTACGATTGTGATATTCAATATCACAAAGGAAATGCAAATGTAGTTGCAGATGCCCTAAGTCGTAAGTATCATGAGAAACAACGACGGGTTCGTGCTCTTAGATTAAATCTACAGTTAGATTTAATGAAACAATTAAAGAATATTCAAGAAATAGCAATCAAGGACGATGCTGAAGGAATGAAGGGACGAATCAAAGAATTGGAACAAGGAAGTGATGGAATTTGGAGATTCCATAAGAAAAGGATTTGGGTACCTAAGCAAGGAGAATTAAGAAATAAAATTCTAGAGGAAGCCCATAAATCTAGGTATACCATGCATCCTAGTAACAACAAAATGTACCAAGATTTAAGAAATAATTTCTGGTGGATAGGTATGAAAAAGGACATAGCTAGACACGTTTCTAATTGTCTTACTTGTTCACAAGTTAAGGCAGAACATCAGAAACCTTCAGGGTTACTTCAACAATTAGAAATGCCTGTTTGGAAATGGGAACTCATAACAATGGATTTTGTTACTAAGTTACCCAAAACCAGAAAAGGTAATGATGCAATTTGGGTAATTGTGGATCGATTAACCAAATCAGACCCATGAAGGAAACCTTTAGCATGGAAAGGTTAGCCAAGTTGTACGTAGACGAAATAGTATCCTTACATGGAGTTCCACTCTCCATTTTATCAGATAAAGATAGTCGTTTCACTTCCCATTTCTAGAAAAGTTTCCAGGAAGCAATGGGAACCCGACTAAAATTAAGCACTCCATATCATCCTCAAACAGATGGACAAAGTGAAAGAACAATCCAAACTCTGGAGGACATGCTTAGAGCATGTGTGATAGATTTTGGTGGAAATTGGGACAACCTTTTACCCTTAATTGAATTCTCCTATAACAATAGTTATCATTCAAGTATCGAAGCTGCCCCATTCGAAGCACTGTATGGACGAAAGTGCAGAACTCCAGTTTGCTGGGCAGAAATAGGAGAAAGTCAATTATCAGGAACAAAGATTGTGCAAGAAACTACCGACAAGATTACTCAAATCAAGGAAAGATTAAAGACTGCTCGAGATCGCCAGAAAAGTTATGCCGATAATCGACGTAAGCCACTCGAGTTTCAAGTTGGAGATAAAGTACTTTTGAAAGTATCTCCTTGGAAAGGAGTAGTTCGGTTCGGTAAGAAAGGAAAGCTAAGTCCACGATACGTAGGACCATTTTCAGTGATCCAACGAATAGGACCAGTTGCCTATCGTTTACAACTACAAGAAGAATTAGCTGGAGTACATGACGTATTTCATGTATCCAATCTCAAGAAATGTCTATCTGACGAATACCTGGTAGTACCTCTTCAAGATATAGAGGTAAATGAAAAGTTAAAATTTGTTGAGAAGCCATTACAAATTGAAGATAGAAAGATCAAGTTTCTCAAGCACAAACGACTTGTGTTGGTCAAAGTCAAGTGGGATTCAAAGAGAGGATCTGAATACACTTGGGAGCTGGAATCAGAAATGAAGCGAAAGTATCCTCACTTGTTTCAGTAAATCTCGAGGACGAGATTTTTATTAAGGTGAGGAGGATGTAACAACTCTCACCAAAACTATTATTTATTATCATATTTGGTTCAATAGGAAACCCTAATTAAGACCCTCAAGTGATCCTGCATAAACCCTAAAATTTTCAGAACAATCGGAATCAGGATCAGGGCCCCTAAAACTCAAGGGGGGTAAAACCCTAGTTGATAATATCCAAACAGTTTTACGTGTATAACGAATTTGCATGCGAGACCAACTCAGCTAAGCTACCTGTACACAAGGCTACCCTATGGTAGTAGGGTGTCCCTCGCGCCACGCAAGGGCGCGATTTTTCAGGTATAAATATAGGGGCTTGGGACTTGGTTTCAGGCACTTGTTCGACGTAAAAACTCAAATGTTACGCTGAGATATTGTCCAATTACTACAAAAACACACACAGATCACGAATCGCTGCCGCAAAACAGGGTAATAACTTGATCGCTACTACGATTCAATGTCCGATCGATTGAAACTATCCAATGGATGTTTAAGTGCTGCCCACATTAGGGTTATGCTTTGTCATTCGTCGTAAATTTGATGGATGTTTAAGTATTGCACTTTGTCATTCGTTGTGAGGGTTTAATCTCGTGAGTTATCATAAATGTTGTATTAGTTACTAAGACAGTTCGTGTGCATGTTATTTAATATAGGTCAAAAAGGCTAATCAGTAGGCTAAGCTCTGTCCAATTAAACTTGCAAAGTGAGTCATTCTCTTTTTATCAACTATTTTACAATACCTCAAATTATTTTCAAATGTTATAATTACAGGGAGTAAGTCGTGGTTATCTTAATCACTGGCTAGTGGGGTATTGCGCACATTACTATTTTCACTGGTTAGGCTAATATATCCTAACAGTGATCGTCACTACTTGGGGAAAGACCCAATAGTGATATGACCATCGTCACGTAATGTGACACGGCGCCAGATAAAAATAAGATAGAAGCCATTGTAATCGCCCTTATGCTGTAATTAATAACTATGTGTCATTTTATTAAATTGAGTGACTCGCCAGCATTTCCCCGCTGATAAAATTATTTTTAAAACATGTTTCAGGCGACCTACTGTAAATCAAGGAAACGTGCTATGGAGCACTAACAAGCTTGAAGAGGTGGCTCAGTTAAAATGAATAAACATGTTTTAAATAAATCAGGGAATTTCCTAGTTAAATTCCTCTATTGTAAATTACGGGGTTTTATCCTAAATAATGGAATAAAAGAATTGGGCATTTTGAATTTTAAAAGATCCTATTAAAATTCTTCCGCTGTTGCATCATAGATACCACGGGTTCCTGTCCCGCGGCTCTTGACCGGGTAAAATCGGGGCTGGGGCCGTGACATTAAACATTACCGTGAGGTGGGTTATTTCCTGAGGTACCTCCGTTGTGCTCAGAGCGGAAGGCCTCATGTTGTGCGATCGCTTGTGAAATCCGTTCCTGCAGTTCTGCCTCTGTTGTGGGAAACTGATTGTTTCTACGAGGAGGCATCTTCTATAAAGAAGATGGTATTGGTCAGGTCTTAAATATATAACAAGTAGTATACGTACATAGTAGCAGTTATCATAACAAGTAAGCAGGCAATCATGGCATAAATAAGAAAGTTAACAATTCATATAATGAGAACATTGCGATTGAGCTTTCATAAATCATCGACCACAAATATAGTTACTTGTTCTACAAATGTATCGTATCAAAGGGAGCACAGGGTCACACCACCCTTGCCCAACAATGTCTATCAGTCTACCATAAGTCACACAATCAAAAGTGGTCTCCAAAAGGCTTCATAAGCTAGGCCCAATAGCGGTGCTCTCATCAAAAGCAAGCTACCTACATAAAACCAAAAACCGGCTATGCTGATGGGGTGGAGGAGGAGGAGGTTGAGGAACAAAAAGCAGGCTGCGCACATGCGCAAAATCCTCCTCAAGATCGTAAACACGTCGCAACAGATAACTGATCTGCTGCTCCATGGTGAGGAATCGAACATCAAAATCTGGATAAGGCAAAAGAGGAGCAGGTGGAGTCACAAATGGTGACGGACATGAACAAGGTGGAGGACGTGGGGTCCTCTCAAGCTCCATAACTCTATGACACAAGATCTCTTGCTGAAGCTGCAGGGACAGGAGTAACTCATCCCGTGTGTAACCAGTAAAGTGTGAGGGATGGTAGGGATAAAAAACTGGCATGGTGTTCAGCAGAAACCATATGAGTGGCTCGCCGGGCGGTGAAGAAGTAAAATGAGTAATAGGTGTATACTGAGGTACGTGAGGAAAAACTGCTGAGACACGAGGGTCATGGCTAGGCTGCTGGCTAGACGGACCTTCCCCTAGATAGGGTGCAGGTATGTCCTGCAAGAAAGTGATAGGCAGGTCAGTGCGGTGAATATCGGACACAATCGGGTGAAAAGGGGCAACGTCAACAGGTGCGGGTGCATGTGGGGGAGTAACAGGCTCAATAGCAGGAGGTACATCATCATCATCATCTATCCACCCATTGCTAGTGAAAGCATATCGGGGGTCTATCTGACTGGCAAAAGTAGTAGGGTCAGCGGGTGCAGGAATCGGATCTGGTATAAGTGGTGCGATGTCAGGTGTGCCAAAAGGAACAGGGCCATGAGCAGGCAAAGGCTCAGGAACAGGTGCATCAACAGGCAGATCGATAGAAGATATAGGCTGTATCGTCATCGGTATCAGTGGCGTAACGTCGCAGACCAACTGCATGTAAGGCGGAAGAAGATATAGACTCGAAAGAATCGGGGACAGAATGATCAGAGGAAATCTTAATAATAGGAATCTCAACAAGTGGAACAATAATGGCATCCTCAGCTACAACTCCATCTCCCTGGGGCCTGGGCATCATCAGGGGGACCATCAAAAATATCGACATCATCATCATCAAACAAGTCATCAAAAGGCAAATCCTCGAAAGGAAAAGCAGCAAGAGGCAAAGGGGGGAGGATCGGAGCCACGACATGCTCACCATCGGGATGTCCGAGGATGAGATGGCCCTGGACAGGAATAGGAATATGAAAGGGATCCTCGTCAGGGATACCATCAGCATGCGGTACATCATCGCCAAAGTCGGGCAGCGCAAATGGCTGGAAATCATCTTCGTCGCCGGACATCATCTCCGGGTCACTCTCGGTATCGGAGGTAAAGATCTCTGGCTCAGGGATAATCTCATCATCAGAGACAATAGCCATGGGGTCAACAGTGTCAGACAGTCCACTCTCGGACGAAGACATAGTGTCTGTAACAAAACAATCACAACATATGCATATATTAACATCTATCATTTAGCATGCAGTCAAATAAGTGTAATCATGTTATTATGCATCCTTCCTATCCTTCCTAGTCTCCCAGACTAGACCACCTAGTCTCCCAGACTAAACTAACTAGTCCCTTAGACTAAACAAACCAGTCACTCAGACTACCAACTAGTCTCCCAGACTAAACCACCCAGTCTCCCAGACTGAACCACCCTGTCTCCCAGACTGAACCATAACCATAAATTTTGAAAATGTGTTTCGTGCCTTTTGTTTGTAAAAATATTTATTTCCTGGATATGGGCGTGTCGGATATGCAATGAAAAACATTTTACAACACGTTTTCGTGAGAGCCCTAATGATTGTAGTCTAGACTCGAGAAGGAATCCTAGTTCGCTACAATCGAAGCACTGATACCAAGCTGTCACACCCTGACTTTTGCGAAAGCGTGATTATGGTGTAACTTTCTTAATACCATCGTATTAAATCATAACAACAACTATATGATTAAACCATATATTTTCATCCATAAATTCAGTTTAAAAACACGACAACATTGTCTTAAAACATAGAAATTCAAATACACGTACAACCCATGCAACTTGTTTAAAAGTCACAACGACTCGACCAATGACATCAAATAAAACCAGGACTTGGAAGACGTGTCTCGTCCAGGAATAAGACACACTATCCAACCCTAAGACCATGGATGACATCTTTTATTCTTACGCAGCTTGAAACATCCAACGCCCGCCAGATCCACTTCTAATTCCCTGAAATACATGTATTTTGAAAACATCAACAAAAGTTGAGCGAGTTCATGTGTGTGATTGTGAATAAACCTTTGAAACATTTGAAAGTATTTTTGTGAAAATGGACAAATCAATTAATGTGTAGCTAAAACATTAACATAGGTGAACCGGTGCAGGAAGGCTCAATTCTTTGCGGATTTCGCACCGGGCCTCCCGGCTGGAACGACATAGTCACCACATGAGCCAACTCGCGGACTCATGGGTGGGGCTCGCAACACCCAAATAGATCTATCACTCATGCCCCTCGGTCCTTCTAAAGGATTAATGGTCTCAAGCTAACGCCTACCCTTTCACATGATCTAACAATTCATTTCATTTGTAAACCCCTTTGAAATCATAATCATTTATAACATGTACTTCACCCCCGAAGTTCTAAAATGAAAACAGTTAAAAGAAAAGGGGGACATGAACTCACAGTCTTGCGTCTTCAGCAATCGTAACTCTAGCTTCTTCGGTGAACACGACTACCTACAACGTACTAATATCTATTAGACGAATGGGTCATGCCTTGCCTTAGCATTAATGTTCTTGAGTTATATTTATTTTGTGTCTTCGACATTATCCCAAGTTACATAATTATTTGTTAAAATAATTAATGTTTTAACTTAAATTACATTTATAAATTCTAGAATAATTGTTAAACAATATTATTGTAATAATACTTCCCAAGTATTTTCACTTGTATTTTCCTTCCCAAGGATGGGGGTATCTTATACATGTTTATTTTTGTTGTATTTATTAAGTATTCTTTATACTTAATTCTGTATTCTCTTATAAAACCCAAAAATAATATATTTTCAAGTTTACTTGGAAAATATATATATATATAAACTCATTTGTCCCAAAAATATATTGTTTCTCATATTTGTGTAAGAAAATATATATTTCTTAAAAAAATATATCTTCTATAATTTCAAGAAACTATATATTTAATATTTGCCAAAATATAATATATATTTTCCTTGTCAAAAACATGATATACTCTTGTAGTAATTGTAAAAATTATATTTTTACTTCTTTGGTGTCCAAAATATTATTTACCAAAATATTATTTGTGAATAAATCTTTCCGGAATATTTTGTAAGTTACATTTCATAGTTCGGTTCTCCAATATTTTGTGTAAGCTTATATATTTATTCTTTGGAAATTTTGGTAATATTTTGGATGGTAATTTCTTGGTATTTTGTGAGTTATAATATTTCAATTCCTAAAATAATATAACTAATACACAAAATATACAAATAATTACTCACATGGTGTCATCTAAATATATATTTCCTAAATACATATTTAGTCACTTTTATTTATAAAAACCAACCTCCAATATTTATATTTTTGTAACAAAATTATGGCAAAGCTTGTGTAACAATTTAGGGTTTAAAATACACTTGTAAATATTTGTTTAAAAATATTTTTCTAAGTGTTTATATTTTTAGAAAATTTTGCCATAGTTTCCCCTAAAAATGGAGGTTTCCATGCTTTCAAGCATATCATTTTCTTTTTCAAAAATCATCACACTCAATTTACAATCATCAACAAACAACCTTTACTTACCAATCTTGCCAAACTCATGCATTTTCTACTTCTTCATGAACCTGAATATTTTGTAAAATTTTGTAGTAACTTACTAGTATTCTTAGTAAGTCTTGTTACCCTTTAAAATGTGTTTTCTTCTTTAAAAACCTTATTTTTAAAGGAGTTGGTTGTTTACAACTTAAAACATATTTTCTAAAAATACTTCTTTATGAAACCTTCTTGTTTCACAAGTGTTCTTACACTTGTTTAACTATTAAAAACAAGATTTGTTTATGTAAGAACCAAGTTTTGATGAAACTTATATTTTAAAGTTGGTTTCTTTAAAAATCACTCATAAATATTTAGATCTATGTGTTTAACATCTTACTTTGTTCATTACTTTTCAAGAAAACAAAGTGTTCTTTCAAGTTCATGATCTTCATGTGGATGATCTATCATCCTACAACAATTTCCTTTCTTACATCTTGCTAGATTGTGTATTTAATCATGATCTAGCAAGATCTTATGATGATCAACATCATTTCTATAAACAATCAAAGATCAACAAGCATAACAACTTATATTCATCAAGATATCTTCATCTAGCAAGCTTATGTTCATGTTTTCTTCATATGAGCTTTAGTGTTCTTTATGTTTTCGATCATGATTCATCATTAACGACTTAAAATAGATGTGAAATAGATAGATCAAGGTTCTTACCACTAGCACAAGGCTAGGGATGATTCAAGTGTAGAAATGAAGAGGATAAAAGAGAATGAGAGAGGTCCTTCTACTTCCAAAGCCACCAAGCTTCCTTATGTGATCTCTAGCTTCCTTGTATATGCTTGGAATGTATGAAGAAAGTTGGATGAAGGTGATGGTGGTGTGGGTTGGGTTCGGCCGAGAGCAAGAGCAAGAGAGGGAGAGAGTTAAGTGTGTGAAGTGTGGGTGTAAGAATGAGTTCATGGTCCCTTATGTTCTTCTTATAAGCAAATTTTCATACTAACTCTTGGATAATATGCTTATGATTAAGAGACAAGATCCAATTTTTAATTGCCATAAAATCACAAGGGTGGGGCCCTTGCTGGCCGTGAGATAGGTGTGTGGGGGGGGGGGGGTCTAGCTTAGGTTCCAACAAGTTAGTTATAATCTAGTTACAATTTAAGTATTAGTTACATGATTTAGTTAGTAGATATTTTGTATGGGGTGTTATGAAGTTCGGGGACCATAACTAGCTTAGTAATGTTAAAACAGTGCTTCTAGTGTAAATTTGGTGTTTCGGGTAGTGTCTGGTTGTTCATTTTGATACTGGTTCGTTAAAGTGTTAAATTATATAGTTCAGTGTTCTTTATGTACCCTTTTGTGACACTTTTAATTCCTGACACTTAGGGAAGCATACAGGACCATTTAAGCATATTTCTGCATGAAATTAGACTGTTTAAACGCTGAATTTTGCTGAATTCAGCACTTTGGGTGAGTTTTAGGCACTTTCCGGCACTTAAACTATAACTTAGAAAGGCAGTTTTGGCATCCTTACTTTCCTACACACTATACTAGTGCAGTACTTAGTTTCTGGCCTATACTGGGTCTCAAAACACTGTCTGTCTATGTGCTGAGTTATGTCAGCATTTTCCTGATTTATCCTTTCACTGTGCTAACTGTACTTAATGTATTCTCTATGCCAATATGCTTGCATGCAGAAATGAAATGAAATCATGCAATAAGTGATGCACAAGTAAATAAAATGCAGTAATCAGTCAACAGTTAATTCCAAATTCAGCACAGTCATTAAGCACTAATCATGATTAACTAATTGTATGGATACCTAGATTTTCGACAGTTGTCACATTCTCCCCCTGTTAAGAAAATTTCATCCCGAAATTTTAAGCTCTACTACTAGCTGTAGGGGTGTTAGGGAATAAGTGTGGGTACTTAGCTTTCATGCGGTCCCATGGAGGGGTACTCGATTTGTGTGCTTCATCGAAAATCACCTCTCTAAGACCACCAAAGAGGGGGACCTAAATTTGCTTCATGAAACATAAAGTTCCTTCGTCATTGGGTATCAACTTTTTCTCCATCCCACGGAGGTATTCATCTTCAAGATTCTCTTTCTTGAGAGCTTCTCTCTAAGCAGCACGGATGCATAATGAGAGGTCCGTTTGAATGATCATTTCCAAAGCCCTAACCCTTATGGGATTAATCCTCTCTTTTCGACTTAGGACGTCTGCTACCACATTCGCCTTTCCTGGGAGATATTTGATTTCGCAATCATAATCATTTAACAACTCTACCCAACGTCGTTGTCGCATGTTAAGCTCCTTCTGGTTAAATATGTGCTGAAGGCTCTTGTGATCGGTGAAGATCGTGAATCAGGTGCCACGTCCATCTCGTCATCGGTGTCATGCTTCCTTAAACATTACATTAGATTCCATCACATCTCACAAAGATTTCTCATAGACTAACCGAGTAGATTCAATAACATAGATTAACCTAGTAGATTCAACAACTTCAACCTGAGTCCACAAAACTACGAAATTCACTTAGCGCGTGGTACGAAGGTTTGGTAACATGTCAGAAACACTTATATATAGGAAGTACCAGCGGCGTATCCACCATGTTTCGGACATGCCACCTCCGCCTCGTCTTCGGCGCTAGGCTACGTTTCGTATTTTGTTCCTCAAAATAACACATATATAGATTACACATAGATTCCTCACAGATTACACAAGTAGTTTCCCCATAGCTTAGATTTCAACCATCCCAACACCGGTCTGCAAAACACTAAGCTTCGCTGTCACACCCTGGCTTTTGCGGAAGCGTGGGTTTATTTGGTGTGACTTCTTAATACCATAGCACAATCACAACCATGCTATATGAAAATAAAACGCATGACAGTCATCCATTCATCAAGTTTTAAAAGTTACCACAACAACATTGTTTTAAAAGTCGACACATGAAACCAAATACAATCATGACATAATTAAAAACATGTTCATACGACACGACAAATTTCTTGACTAGAAATACGGTTTAAGACTTGTAACCCGTCCAGGCAAGGGTCACACTTCCTAAACCCGGATGACGTCATTATTCCTTACGCAGCTTGACGTGAATGCATACCTTGCCAGATCCACTAATTTCCTGAAATACATGTAGTTTGAAAAATCAACAAAAGTTGAGCGAGTTCATGTAAAAGTGAGTATGAATAAACCTTTGTAGTATGTATGAAAATCCTTGGTATGTAGCAATTAAGGAAAAAAAAAGAGATCACCACTGGGTTGCAAAGCCAATGATATGTGTGAAGTGATGCAGGAAGACTCAAACCTAGCAGATTTTTACGTCGGGCTCAAAGTTACCCCATGGTCCGTACAGTGGACTCAGGAGTTGGGCTCGCTACACCCAAATAGATCTACCACTCATGACCCTCGGTCCTACAACGAGGATTAATGGCCCCAAGTACCACCTACCCACTCACATGATCTAAGTAGTATACCCTCCTCAAGCTAACCATACCATGTATAAAAGTGTCTGTAATTACTGTAACATGTATTCCACCCCCGAAGTATAAAAACTGAAAAACAGTTATGAGAAAAGGGGGACATGAACTCACAAAAGTGCGTATCCCAAAACGTAAGTCTCCAACTCAACCTGCTGCGTGACGACCTACACGTACTAATGCCTATTAGACGGATGACCGTGCCTTGGCTTAGGGTTTAGTGTTTTGAGTTGCGTTACTATGATATTATACTTGTTAAAATAATATTAATTATTTTAACTTATCTTTTGTATTAAGGAAAATAGTTAGGCAACTATTTCGTATCCACACTTCTTAATTATTTTGTATGTGTATTTCCTTCCCAAGGATGGGGGTTTTTATACATGTACACTTGTAATTATGAAAAATATATTTTAAGTCCCACTTAGCAAATATATTTAATCACTTGTCTAAAACATCTTAATTCCAAAATATCAATTTTTCCCAAAAATATTATAATTTACTTCATAAAGTTTCCCAAAATAATACTTTACCAAAATATACGTATAAGAGTATTTTTCAGAAATATACATAAGTTACGTTTTAGTGTTTCGTATTATAACAATACTGGTGTAACTTAAATATTTATTTGTGAGAGCGTTGGTATTATTTTGGAGTTGAAATTTCATAATATTTTCAAGTTAAATTATTTTTATTCTAAAAATAATATATATCTAGTTCGCAAAATAATCAAATAATCACACAAGCGTCCTATTATAAAATATATATTCTAAATATATATTTACCAAGTTTTATTTACGAAAATCCACCTCCGGTACTTGGTAATTTTTGAAATAAAAATCATGGTAAAGTTTATTTTGAAAACCAAGTTAAAAATATATTTGTAAACATTTGTTAGAAAAATAATTCTAAGTGTTGAAATTCTAGAAAAAATTCGCCAAAGTTTCCTTTGTAAATGGAGGTGTCCATTCTTTTTAGCATATTCATTTTCTTTTGTAAAAATCATTCAAACAATCACCAACCAATAATATATAATCTCTATTTACCAATTTGACAAAAATAAACACAAATCATAAACTTACGAACTTGAAAGTTTATGAAAACAAGTAGTAACTTACTAACATAATTAGTAACTCTTGTTACCTTTAAAAATGTGATTAGTTTCTTAAAAGCTTTATTTTTAAAGGGTTTGAAGTTTTACAACTTCTAGTCATGATTTACAAAAATATTTCTTTGTTAAATTTTCTTTCTACACAAGTGCTCCTACACTTGTTTACTTACTAAAAATGTGTTTATTTCATGTAATATCCAAGTTTTAACAAAACTCGTTCCTTTCACTTAGTTCTTTCGAAAACCCACTCATAGATCTTTAGATCTACAAGTTTATAACTCATTTTTCCAAGAAAACTTATATTTATTCAAGTTCAAAGTTCATGTGTGGATGGTTTCATCACCCTTCATATCTTTAACCTTTACATCTTGCTAGTTCATGTTCTTAAACATGATCTAGCAAGTCTAGGTGATGAACCATCTTACTTCTACTAACAAACAACATGTATTAAACATAACAACACAAGATCAACATCATTTCAACATCATTTAACACTACTTCATCTCTTTATCCATTCTTCATCCTTTATGTTCAAGACTTGTTTAAGTTCTTTAGAGTTTCTTAACATTTTATCATTCAATCAACTATTAACCACTAAAAATAAGAACAAGATGAAGATTTGAAGCACTTACTACTAGCACAAGGCTAGGGGAGTTTCAAAGCGTAAAAGTGGTGGATAAAAGAAAACTAGAGTGGTCCTTGAACTTCCGAGTGCACCAAGCTTGCTTGTTGGACCCCTTGCACCTTTGGTTGTATGGAAAATGGCTTGAATGAGAGTTGATGGTGGTGATATGGTGGAGGGTGTTGGCGGCCGAAGGTGGGGAAGGAGAGGAAGAGAGAAGCTTGTTGATGTTGAGTGTTTGATGAAATGAGATGGTTATCTCTCATACATATTTATAAACCATATTTCTCTATTAACCAACATACATTGTGTTTCTTAATGTCCAACAATTAGCAATTTAATAATCAAAAGAATGGGGTGAGGGTGTACCACCCTCATGACCGTCGAGTAGGGGGGGGGGGGGTAGGGGGTTGGGTTGTGATGGAACTAGTTACTTGTTTAGTTAGGATTGAACGATATAGTTAGTGATTTAGTGTGTTATATAATATAAAGTGTGTTAGGGTGTTCGGGGACCCTAACTAGCTCAGAAAAGTAAAAACAATGTATTTGGCAATATTTTTATGTTCCGGGTAAAGTCCGGTTGTTCGGTTGGACGTTGATCTGTTAAAGTGCTAAACAAAGCTTTAAAGTGTCTTTTATATTACTTTTAGTGACACATTAAATTCCCAACACTTTGGAAAGTGTCTAGGACTATTTTACCAAGTTTTTACACTTTACTAGCATTGTTAAATGCTGAATTTTGGTTAACTAGTGCAGAATTCTGCACTTTAAGTATGTTTTAGGCACTTCCGGGCACTATAACTATCACCTAGTGACGTTGTTTTATGGTCCTCACTTCCCTACACTCCCTACTAGTGTAGTACTCTATCTCTGGCTCATATTGGCCTCCAAAATATTATCTGTCTAGGTGCTGGCATTGTCAGCATGTTATCTGGGTTATCCGCTCAGTGTGCTAACTGTGCTTTGTGCATCAAGGTTGTCACTAAAGTTTGTGTGAAATAAATGGAGTGACAGTATGAAAAGTGATGCATATGTTTGTATGTAACAGAATTCAGTAAGCAGTTAAATTCAGTTGTAATCAAGCACAGTCATTAAGCACAAATTAAATATTAATTAATTGTACGGATACCTGTAAATGTGAGGGTTGTCACATTCTCCCCCCGTTAAGAAAATTTCGTCCCGAAATTTTAGGCTCTGCTTCTAGTTGCAGGGGTCTTGGGAAATAAATGGGGGTATTTCTCCTTCATACGATCCTCACGTTCCCACGTGAATTCTGGCCCGTGTCTTGCATTCCATCGGGTTTTGTTAACTTTCCAATCCTTAACCTGAACGGGTTCTTCAGTGAAGTGGAGTGTGTCGTCGATATGAACTTCGTCTGAGGAATGATCACGGTTTCTTGGAATGTATCATGCATGCCATTAAGTTCAGCAGGCAGGTCCAACTGGTATGCTACAAGCCCAATCCTTTGCAGGATTCTGTAAGGGCCAATGTAACGCGGATTCACTTCCCACGCTTTCCAAAGCGTGCCACACCCTTCCAGGGTGAAACCTTTAACAAAACCATATCTCCCACCTCAAACTGTAGAGATTTCCTTCTTCGATTTGCATAGGCTTTCTGTCTGTCGCGAGCCGCCTCGATGCGCTTTCGAATTTGAAAGATCTTGTCTGTTGTCTCTTGTACTATTTCGGGGCCAACAAGCTGTCTATTACCCGCATCAGCCCAGCATAGTGGTGATCGACACTTGCGTCCATAAAGAGCTTCAAATGGCGCGGCTCCAATGCTGGTGTGGTAGCTGTTGTTATACGAAAACTCGACTAATGGTAAGTGATTATCCCAACTACCACCCAAATCCATTACACATGCTCTCAGCATATCTTCCAATGTCTGAATAGTTCGTTCACTTTGGCCATCAGTTTATGGATGAAATGCAGTACTTAGATTCAATTGTGAGCCAAAAGCTTCTTGGAAGGACTGCCAACTCCTTGATACAAAGCGTCCATCTCTATCAGAGATAATCGAGAGAGGCACTCCATGACGTGCAACAATCAACCTTCTGGGGTAGCCCAGTTGGCCAGTCCCACCCAGCCTCTCCCCGAGGTCACCGGTTCGACTCCCGTCAATGCCCTACAGGGGTGTTGGGGCTCTTCACCGTGGGTATTCACCGCCAGGCAGTATTGGGACGTTACTAGCTTGCGGAGTGGGATCACTCCGGCGGATGGGAGGTCCGTGCAATAACCCCCCCCCCCCCCCGACGTGCAACAATCTCTCGCATGTATATTTCAGCAAGTTTACTAGTGTTGTCCTTCTCTTTGATTGGCAGGAAGTGCGCAGACTTGGTTAGACGGTCTACTATTACCCAAATTGTATTGTGGCCTCTGGGCGTCTTTGGCAATTTCGTTATGAAGTCCATTGAGATCTGCTCCCACTTCCATTTGGGTATTTCAGGTTGCTGCAAGAGACCTGAAGGCTTCTGGTACTCGGCCTTAACCTTAGCGCAGGTTAAACATTTACCAACGTATATCGCTACATCGCCTTTCATCCTTGGCCACCAGTAAAAGTCCTTTAGGTCCTGGTACATCTTATCCGCATCGGGATGAATCGAGTACCGAGATTTGTGAGCTTCATCAAAAACAACCTTCCTCAAACCACCAAACAGAGGAACCCAAATCTGTTTCATGAAGCATAAAGTTCCTTCCTCGTTTGGTATCAACTGCTTCTCCATCCCACGGAGATACTCATCCTCAATATTCCTTTCTTTCAAATCTTCTCTCTGTGCGACACGGATGCGCAAAGAGAGGTCTGTCTGGACAATCATCTCCAAAGCCCTAACCCTTATGGGCTTAATCCTTTCTTTTCGGCTCAGGGCATTGGCGACCACATTTGCTTTCCCTGGGTGGTATTTGATCTCGCAATCATAATCATTCAACAGTTCTACCCAGCGTCTTTGCCTCATGTTGAGTTCCTTTTGATCGAATATGTGCTGTAAGCTTTTGTGATCAGTATAAATTGTACATCGCGTACCATACAAATAATGTCGCCAAATCTTCAACGCAAATACCACCGCGCCTAACTCCAAGTCGTGCGTGGTATAATTTTTATCGTGAATCTTCAACTGGCGTGACGCATATGCTATAACTTTCTGGCGCTGCATCAGCACGCAACCCAAGCCTTGACGCGAGGCGTCACAATAGACCACGAAGTCATCCGTTCCTTCGGGTAGCAATAGGATCGGTGCGTCACAAAGTTTGTTTTTCAACAACTGAAATGCTTCTTCTTGCTTGTCACCCCAATCAAACATTTTGTCTTTCTGTGTGAGTGTGGTCAGAGGTTGAGCGATTTTTGAGAAATCCTCAATGAATCTTCGATAATAACCCGCCAAACCTAAGAACTGTCGAATCTCGGTTGGCGTTTTTGGAGTCTCCCAATTCTTGATTGCCTCGATCTTTGTTGGATCCACATAGATTCCATTTCCATTAACCACATGTCCAAGAAATTGGACTTCACGCAGCCAGAACTCACACTTCGAGAACTTAGCGTACAATTTTTCCTCTTTAAGTAGCTCTAGGATAGCTCTTAAATGCTGTTTGTGCTCGTCCTTTGTCTTTGAGTAGATTAGGATGTCATCAATAAACACAATCACGAACTTTGTTGGTGCATCCGTCTATCGCCTACGTCTTGTATCGAGTCTTGTATAGAATTAGGGCATGAGAATCAAAATAGTGATTTTTAGAGGTGATTCCACTCGAAATGACACCTTGTCATTTCGAGCTAAATTAGAACACCTATAAATAGGTCATTTGGGGCGAAATCAGAGAGGTGTTGTGGTTGTTGTCTTCCGGTGAGCCACGAAGTGCTGCCGAAGTGTTGTCATGATTGTAAAAGGCTTCTATATCAATAACATCAACTGTTTAAGGTGAATACGGCTGAGTTTGCACAAAAAAAATTGTTTCCGCCTCTTGTTTTGGATAAGTACTCTTCTGATTGACTCATTCGGGTCCGAAATCGATCCTACAAGTGGTATCAGAGCTCAGGAGGAAGAGTTCTATACAATTCAGCTGCGATTTCTGTTTCTACACCATTCTTTTTCAAATTAAATATCATTTCACGGTCAGAAACTGCTAAATTTCTCACCACTGGCTCGGAATCATGTATTAACAAAACCTTATAAGTTTCGGACTAAAATACGAACTAAAACTGGTCAATTTTAAGGTTCCGCTCGAATATGTTCGATAGTATGATGACGTCATAGTGATTCAGCTCAAAGATTTGATCTTGATTCCGCTCCAAATATTGATTCCGCTCCAAAGTTCCCGGTTGATTCCGCTCAGAATTATGATTCAGCTTGAGATTTGATTCTAATTCCGCTCGAAATCGAGACTTCAGTGCTGTTTTCGCTCCAAAGGATTGATTCCGCTCCAAGTTGTTTCTAATTCCGCTCCAAGTTGCAGATTGTTTCTAATTCCGCTCCAAGTTACATTAGTGTCGTAATTCCGCTCCAAAGTATTGTTGTGATTCAGCTCCAAAGTGTTTGTCGTAATTCCGCTCCAAAGTATTGTTGCGATTCAGCTCCAAAGTGTTTGTCGTAATTCCGCTCCAAAATTATTAGTGATTCCGCTCAGAACTGGTATTCTGTTATCAATTCAGATTTGCATGTGAACTGATTAAATCTTGTCGGCCCATTTGATACAAGTTTTAAGGTCCATCACGTGAATTCATATTGGTTGTAACAGCACCGTCCCACTAGGTAGTATTGGTCCAATAGGGTAATCTTGGGATACAAAGTTGTCGGGCTCTTAAATGTGTCAACCCATTTAATTCTCGGTGCATGTGTAATATTTGTAGTTCTTAATTGTTTGGTTCATATCAAGTTGCGGCCCAATCAGCCCACTATCAATTTGAAAGCTTGTGTGAGAAATTCTTCGATATTGAAACATGGACAACGAGTTCTACAATGCTTTTGCTAGTCCTATCACAATTACTCAGAATGCTTTACTTTAAAATGAAACCGGGACATCACAGAAACCGCCTAAGCTCTTGGATATTGATGACTACAATGGTTGGTCCGAACGCTTTGTGTAGGACCGTTATTGACAGTCGTGTGAGTCAATCAGAGCTAGCAACTACCAAAAATGCAGCGGAAATACAAAATCGGCATGAATCAAAGCAGAAATGGAGTAGAAATAGAAGCAGATCACTTTAAACTGGTTTTCTCATTAATTCTTCAAGAAATATACGGGCAGCAGTTCGGCTACACACTGGACATGAACGTTCATAATGAGAAAACAACACTACTATTTATAGGGGTGAGGGTTTCGCTTATATGAACATGTTCATATGAGCGAAATCAGCTTCTTGGGATTTCGCTCATATGGCACATGTCCATATAAGCGAAATCAGAACATTAAAATCCCAAATTTTCATATTCAACCCCTATACAATTCATAATCAACACATCTAGACCTTATACATTGATCAACTAAGACTAAGACGCAGGCTTTAGACATTCGTGTACCAACAAACTCCCCCTTGGATAAAGCCGGAGTCTTCAGTCTTGGTCTTCAAACTTTACAGGGACTTAAATTTTCCTTCTCTAGACTTAGACTTCTTTAGTAACTTCCTAAGCTTTTCTTTCTCTTTCTCAGACTCCCCCTTTCATCAATCTTCTGTGATTTTGGGATCTACACCTGGATTACCAGCAACAAGCTTCCTTTTGCATCAAGCTCGCCTTTAGACTCCCCCTAAGACTCTTCTATCGGGATCTTAATCTGGATCTTTCACCTGCAAACCTCAAACATTTATAAGAATAAACATTTTAAATGACCAAAATTTATGATCTGGTTCTTTCACAATCCTATAAAGATTTTACTGTATAAAGAATCCAAACAACTAAACTTAACACTTTACAATCAAAGTTTAAACCTTTTAATTTTCAAAATTATTGTTCAGTGACACATGAGCAAAATCAGGGTGTTGTTTTCAAAACATTGATTTTTTAACACTTTTCTGATTAAACACCGTCACACCCAGTTAACCAAGTCCAAATCAATGACCTTGATCAACTGCTTGGCCTACCAAGTCCAAGTTAATGACCTTGGATGACCGAATTATGAAGTACACATTTATTTCATTCTGAAAATAGTTCAAACGAATGAACTTTTGAACATTTTGAACTTCCAAACACTTTTCAACTGTCAAACACTGTACCAATCATTGTACTGCATCACCAGCTTACCCAGCCATCATCAAACATAGACATGATCTGCACTAAGCTTTGATTGACCGATTCCCAATGTCAGTTGTCGAAAATAAAATGAGAAACTAAAATCTTTTTGGATTTTTAACTGGATAAACTAAAAACTGTACACACAATCTTTTTGTGAGTGTGTTAGGGGATCATATCAGCTGCCGACGAGATACAAGTACCGTTAAGCTTGATTACATTTTCAATATTAAACAGTTTGCATTGATTGTCGATATACTGATCCATTTTAAATTTTCACACATTTCTCAATCTGTTCAGGATACTGGATTAATGTTTTAAGACTTAAACTTTTATATGTGTCCCACCTCAGAATATACTCATGTATCCAGATCTCAATATTGAGTCTTACAGGTGAGTTTTAACACAAATGATATCTGTAAGGGGTTAATAAATTATGAAGAATCATGAGAGCTCAGGTCAGAACTACCGTTCAGCAGAGAGATCATGACTCGACTTTTGGGTGTGTCCCCTTTAGAGGATCTTTTTTACAACAACATTGCTAAGCAATTTTATTTTCTTATCATATATGCTGAGGGTGATGCTATGTTTCAAGCATTTGCGGAAAGTATTATTCGAGGACTAGGTCATAACCACCGTTCAGCAGAAGTCCCGGAATAATACCCCAAATATCACTGAGTAAACAAACCTAGTATATCAGAAAAAGGAATCTTTCAAACAAGATTTCGGGGGTTACCCATATATCCGAGAGATGTTCCCCACATAAAAGCAAGTAAAATTTATGTTTATATCCCGAACAAATTTACTGAATGTGTAAAAACCTATCGGCATATCATCTACAAGACTGCTTAACATATTTATCATTACATTTCTTTAGTGTACTGCACCTGTCTAGCTGATGTACTATCATTTCCCCTTTTTACACAAACTCATTTTTACTTTTTCAAATGTTTTTGGTTTTTGTAGTTTTTATCATGTTTTTGTATTTTTCCGCAAACTTTCTCCCCCTAAAAAAAACATATTTTTGTGTTTTTGTTTTTATCGAAAAGCAAAAAACAAACTGTACAAACAAATTTGACAACACGACATGGTTCACGTCAGATCGCCGCCCAACTCGGCTTCACATTCAATTACCCTCCCAGATTTCATATTTTTTAACCCGTTCAATTTCAAAAGATAATAAAATCTCTTTTTGACAAAAGGTTTGGTATAGAAATCCGCTTTCTGATCATCGGTGTGCAAGTATTCAATCCGAATTAACTTTTTCTCGTGACAATCACGGATAAAATGGTGACGGATCTCAATATGTTTCGTTTTTGAATGGTGAACCGGATTTTTAGTGATGTTAATAGTTGCTTCATTGTCCACATATATTGGAGTGTCTAAGAACTGCAACCCGTAGTCGCGCATCTGCTGTTGGATCCAAAGGATCTGTGAGCAACAGCTGGAGGCTGAAATGTATTCAGCCTCGCATGTAGAGAGCGCCACTGCGGTTTGTTTCTTACACTGCCAGGTAACGAGTCGAGTTCCGAAGAACTGACAACCAGTAGTGGTGGACTTTGCGTTTTGCTTGCAGCTTCCAAAGTCAGAATCATCAAAACCAGATAAAGTAAAGTCACCCGATCGAGGATACCACAAGCCGATGCTTGGGCAGCCTTTCAAATACCGTAAGATACGTTTCACTATGGTCAGGTGTGACTGCTTTGGATTTGACTGATATCTGGCACAGACGCACGTCGGGTACATGATGTCTGGACGGGAAGTCGTGAGATACATCAGAGAGCCAATGATAGATCTGTACAATGTCTCGTCCATCTTCACACCATTCTCGTCTGGACAAATTCCATGATTCTGCGCGAGGGGGGTGGATGCAGGACTGCAATCTGTCATGTCGAACTTGTCAAGCACGTCCTTCACATATTTCGTTTGGTGAATGAAGATTCCATCGGGCATTTGCTCCACCTGCAGCCCGGGGAAGAACTTCATCTCCCCCATCGAACTCATTTCGAATTTCTTTTTCATCACCAACTCAAATTCTTTGCACAGGTCGTCGTTGGTGGTTCCAAAAATGATATCGTCAACATATATCTGCACGATCAACAAATGGCATGCTTCTTCCTTGGTGAACAAAGTGCTGTCTACTGTGCCTCTTGTGAACCCGTTGTCCAACAAGTATTGAGAAAGCGTCTCGTACCAGGCTCTCGGGGCCTGGTGTAGTCCGTACAACGCTTTGTCCAGTAGATACACCTTGTTTTTGTGCAGTCGATCTGTGAACGCCGGCGGTTGTCCCACATACACTTCTTCTCTGATAGTTCCGTAAAGGAAAGCAGATTTGACGTCAAGTTGATATACTTTAAAATCTTTCCATGACGCGAAGGCTAGAAAAATCTGAATTGCCTCAAGTCTGGCAACCGGCGCGTAAACTTCATCATAATCTATTCCTTCCTGTTGACTGAAACCTTGAACCACAAGTCGCGCTTTGTTTCTCACCACGACACCTCTGTCATCACGTTTACATTTAAAAACCCATTTCGTCTTGATTAATTTATGGTTTTGTGGCAAATCGACAAGTCTCCAGACGCCCAGCTTTTCGAACTGTTGCAGCTCCTCCTGCATTGCATTCACCCAGCTATCCTCAGTCAATGCCTCTTTGTAGGTTCTGGGCTCTATCTGCGAAATAAAACATTTTAATGAGACTTCTTTCTGCATATCAGCAATAGATGAATAGAAACATGTAAGAGCTCGATCTATTTGATGTCGGGTTTTAACACCACTTTGCAGGTCACCAATAATCTGTTCTGAGGGATGATAAGACAACGTCCGTGTCATAACATTGTCAGGCACATTCACTTCCGATTCCAAGCTTGATATGTCAAGATCAATGGTTTTATCTTCAGCTTCCGTTGGATCCTCGTCAAAAGTCGGAGCGGGTTCCGCTTCTGAGTCGTCAGATTCACCAAACGATGGAGCTGGTTCCTCGGGTGGTTCATGAGCTGTTCCACTTGGTCCTGCTTCATCATCGTGAGTACCCACGGTGGGTTGAGAAACTTCTAGCAGTCTAGTCATTTGCTCCTGTGACATATTTTGCAGATACAGATACATAAGAGCTAGTTCCTCATCACTTGGCTCGACCGGCAGATGAAACGACTCCCAGAGCTTATCGTAGTCGAACAGGAATCTTTGTCTGGGAAGTTGTGGTGATGGAGTGTGCTTCTGACAATCCACGTGTTGAACTTGAATCACCTTACCCAGGCATGGTACGAACACCCTCTTGAGTGGGCTAGCGTAACCTACAAAGAAACTCTCATTAGATTTAGCGCCAAATTTACCGTTTTCATCAATAAAAGTACAAGGAGACCCGAACGGCTCCAAAAACTCAAGATTCGGCTTATAACGGTGCAACAACTCAAAGCAAGTCTTTTTATACTTCTAGACAGTGAGAACTCTATTCAATGTGTAACAGGCTGCTGATACTGCTTCACTCCAGAAAAAGATTGGTAGCTTGGAATCGGCTAACATTGTACGGGCTGTCTCAATCAGGGTCCGATTCTTTCATTCAGCTACACCGTTTTGCTGTGGTGTGTATGGCGCACTGAATTCATGAAGAATTCCCTTCTCGTTGCAGAACTCGTACATCTTGTTGTTTTTGAATTCCGTTCCATTGTCGCTCCGAATCCTCCGGATTGGCAGTTTATACACAGTTTCCATTTTCTTGAAAAGCACCATTAAAGACTCAAAAGTTTGATCTTTTCGTTCCAAGCACACTACCCAAGAAAATCTCGTAAAGTCATCAGTCACCACCAAGCAATATAAGTCTCCGCTGATGCTCTTTACGTTGACAGGCCCGAAGAGATCCATGTGCAATCTCTTAAGACGTAACCTGATTGTATTCATCATCTTCAATGGGTGTGACTTCCGAGTCTGCTTTCCTTTCTTACACGCTACACAATCATCATTTAATTGAAAATTCTTCAGATTAACACCATCAACCAAATCATTGTGTACCAAAAAGTTCATTTTGCGAACATGAATGTGGCCTATCTTACGATGCCACATTCGAATCCTTTTCTGTCGCTTTAGGTATAGACACAAAACACTGTTTCTGATGAGATGTTGGCGTTGCGATGTTCATATCTAGATAATAAAGATCATTCTCCCGCGGAGCACGCAACAGCACCATCTCATCAGGGATTCTAAACCCTGGTTTCAACACAACACATTCAGTTTTAGTAAAGTGTACACTAAACGCTTTATCACAGATTTGTGAAATACTGAGTAAATTGTTTGTTAACTCTACTATGTAGTTCACTTTGTCGAACGAAATTACGCCATTTGACAGCGTTCCTTGACCAACGATCCTTCCACCTTGGTTCCCGGCAAATCCAACATAGCTTCCGTTTATGGATTTGACATCATAGAGCAAAGCAAGCGTCCCAGTCATATGCCTTGAAGCTCCACTATCCATAATCCACTTTAACAGTATCGACTTGGGCAGCCCCTGCAAATATCATAGCGAATTTATTAAAACAATGAACTCCATGACTTCTTAACTGCTGAAACACTCCCAAACACTACATCACACTTCTCATCAGTCTTAGGAAAGTTAAACGTGACATTCGAAACATCAGTTTTTACTTTTGATTTTACTTCATTTGTGATTGGGGGAAATTCTGCAAGAAACTTATCAAATTCAAATTCAAATTCATGATTATCATTAGCAACCACTTTTGATTCATAAAATTCTTTTACCCCTTTGACTTTTCTGTCAACCATTTTTCCAAAAATATTTAGAACATTGGGATTAAAGACTTTTGAATCAAACTTTAACTCATTCTCCATTTTCTTCACCTCAACTGATTGTTTTGGTTTAACTACCCATGATTGAGTTTCAAAAATTTTTGTTTTCGGATAAATCTTTGAAGTCTTTTGTGACTTTGAAGATTCGCCAATTTCAAATGTCGATTTCGGATTATCTTCCGACTTCAATGATTCACCTCTTTTCAAGATGAGGATTGGTGAAACCATTTGTTTTTTACCCTTTTTGTCAACTGGTGACTTAGGTCGAGGTTTTTGAAGAACAGGTTTTACGACAGGTTTTTCAAAAATTTTCTTGCATTGTTTTGCCATATGTCCAATCTCATTGCAGCGATAGCAAATTCTTTTGTCATAATCGACAAAAGTTGATTTGAACGACTCTTCTTTCAGTTTCTTTGCCACATTGAAATCGTCAATGGCCTTTTGACTAAAAATGTACTCTTTTTCATCATCCACACTTGGTCCAACAACAAATATATCATTCATTTTATCCTTGAATTGACAACCTTCTTATCCATCTTTTTCTCAAAACCAATTCCTTTGTTTTTAAAATTGTTACCATTTTTCTTGTTACCATTCCCTTCCCACTCCTTTTTCCCGAGTTGTTGAAACGAGTTGTAACAAATGACTTTTTAGGTTTCAAAAAAAATTCTTTGTTGTTTACCACATTAATGTCAATTTCAACCAATTTGTAAACTTTCTCGACATTTTTAATCTTAACATTCTGAAGAGGATACTCGAAATCAGAATAAAACTTGTCCGTTCCAATCATAGTGTAAACCACCATAATCGGATCATCATTCGTACTCTTGTCTGATTTCGGTATGAAACAATCTAAAAAATTACCTTCATCTTCAGAATCAGTAACAGACTTCTCAGAATGAGATTTCATAACTTCAACATCAGAGTTATCACTCTCTTCATCTAACACCTGATCGACAACAGTCTTGATGACCTGTGACTCGCTGTCGGTGTCAGACGCAGAGAATGTAACATCTATGCTCTCAGGCAATTCATCCTCAATTGTTTTCAACTTGAGATTCAATGCAGATTCCACCCCATCTGGATATTTTTGAGTATAATGATTCCACATTGGGGGTGGAACACTGTTAAAGACCGGTGCAGCATTGGGCTGTTGTGGAACAATTTGTTCAAGAACATAGGACGATGCAACATAGCTCATCAATTTCTTATCAATTCGCTCATTTTCAATTTTAGTCAATTCCAATTCTTTCTTTAATGATGCGATTGTGTCAATATGAAAATTAACTTCCACTTGTTTATCAAAAAGTGTTGCTTTTGCTAGTTTTGTGGCTTTATCATTTTCGACACTTTCTTCTTTAATCATTTTAACTGATCTGGCTAGTGTATCATATGCTTCTTTGACTTGTCCTAGATCAAATTTTAACATGTCAACATGTTCTTTCAATTCCTGAAACTTAGTGTCTTTTTCAAGATACTCCATGCACGGTTGTAAACACTTTTGGCATGGTGTTTCAGATATTGAATTCATTTTCTCAACAATTTCTGCTTCATGAGGAATTTTCACTTCCTGTTTACCGACATCTTTGAACTCTAACTCAGACACTTTCTCAGATTTGACCTCCTCAATTCCTGACTCCTGATCCGACTCCTTTTGAACTGACTCGATACCGACAGACTCGGACTTCACAAGTTCTGTGTCTACCTCTTTCAGTTTCGCCATGAGAGCCTTGTCAGCAATTTCTTTCAAAATTTCTTCAGTCATTTCCTTTGTCACATCGATCATTTCTTCAACAGATTCTTTCTTCTCTTCAAACCTTGGGCATGATCTGGTCCTTGGTTCTTCAAAGTAACCTGCAAAAGATTCAGAAATGTTAGGAGGCAATACAGATTTCATTAAACTTCCCAAAACCTCCTGCTCAGACTGATAATAATATACTTCAGCAGCTATTTCTTCAAAATTGTCCGCCTTTTCAGCAGAAACCTCTTCAACAACTACAGAAACATCTTCAGTAACTGTTTCCAGTTCAGACACCATCTCAGAAATTTCAACAACTTCAGCCATCATTGCCTGTCCATCGCTACCGGGGATATATTTATCCCAGCTGAAACCTGCAGCTACCTTCTCATCGTCTTGATTCACGATCAGCGCTTTTCCGGTTTATTTTCAATTTGTGGCCTTTGAACAGTTGGCTGTTGATTTGGTCGTTGATAAATCGCTTGCCTGTAGTAGTCGTTGGTGAACGGGTTTTGATGATTGTTTACTTCACGATTGGGACATTCTCGTTTGAAGTGACCACGTTCTTTACATTTAAAACAAGTAACTTTCGACTTATCGAACCCTAACTTCTGATCGAGGCCTGATAAACTGTTCCGGCCTGTAATTTCCATGAAACGTTGAGCCCTCCTCACCAGACTAGCCATGCCCCATTTGATGTCAATCAGTTCAAGTTCTTCGGGATTGATTTGGTCGTAATCCTCCTTCGTCATGTCAGGATTACCGATTATCCCTGCTACTAAGCCCTCATAAGCCTCAAGAATGGAAGCAAGCATTGCTATGTGCTGTTTTGCGGCTGTTTCCGTGATCTCGTTTCCATTCTTTATGTTTACCGCAATGTTGCACTGAACCCCAGAAACGTACGCCTGATGATTTGATCCTGTTGAGCTTTGAGGTGAAGGCTGTTCCTGAGCTTTGACATTTGGCTCAAAGTTCGCGAATGGTGAAAAATTGCCGGATTGAGGAGTGTTTGAAGAAACACTTGAAGTGTTATCAGCAATGAACCCTGTCTCTATTTTTGGGCTTTGATTGGTTGAAACTTAAGGGTTGCCTTTGTAATACAGAGACACATCTTGCTGCACACTCGCTAAGTTCATTTTCTTGATTTTCAGCAATTCCAGCTCGTGAGCTTCAATTTTTTCTATGAAACCACTAAGATTCAGATTACCAAAGCCTGGAGTGTTTTTCAACATCATCAGGTAAGTACCCCACTCATCATATGGCAATGCATCTGCCAATTTATCGATTAATTCTTCATTTGTCTTGCTAATTTCCAATCTCTTCAACTCCAATACTAAATGGCAATACCTATCAATCAAACTTTTTGTGGTTTCACCTTTCATGTAAGTGAAAATGTCGAATTCTTTCTTTAACAACGCCTTTTTGTTCTTGAGCATGGATTCACTTCCTTTAAATTTTAATTTCAATGCCTCCCAAATAGAATAAGCATTATCATCGTGTTGCAACAACACCAAAATATCCTCCTTGATTGCTTGCTCAAGAATGCTAATCATCTTTTTCTCTGCTTTGAAATCATTCTGCTCTGTTTGCGTCAAACTTCCAATCGATTTCGGTTGATTTCGAGCATCTACCGGTGGAGCATATGGTGCCTCAACCTTCATCCAGCTTTCAAAGTGGTTAACCTAAACCCAGTTTCTAAATCTTCCAGACCAACCTGAGAATTCATCTAAGTTCATCAGTTTGGGTGGTTTCTGCATTGTTCCCAATTCATTTTCCATATTAACGTTCTGAATAATGCTTGCTGAACTCTGCGTAGCCGTCAAACCGCTTCCCGCAAACAAGTTATAAAAATCTTGATGTTCCATTTTTAGTGACAAATTTCCAAAAATGTTTAACTTTTTGATTAACAGGTTGTATTTAACGAAAACTTTTAACTCAAACTGAGTTTCCAACACTCGATCACGTACGAAATGGACTAAACGCTCAAACCATGACTTTTACACAAAAACAGGTCTTATAAATGAAATCAGACTTTATGTGTAACAATGAGCGAAACCCCTAATGTTCACACAAGCGAAATCAGACCCAGACCAAATGAGTGAAACCAGATTATGATCTATGAGTGAAATCAACTTTTGTCACACAAGCGAAATCACATATTGTCACAAGAGCGAAACCATATATTGTCACAAGAGCGAAACCACATATGACCCTATGAGCGAAACCTCAGGAGCGAAACCTCCAAAAATGACTCAATGAGCGAAACCTCTGATATGCTTATGCCGTAAAAGCGAAACCTCTCAAAATACCAAATAAGCGAAACCTATTCACGAGCCATTTTAGGTCACTTTTAAGCCGATTTTAGTTCTGAAAATCTCAAGGGTTTGTTATTAGTCAATTTTACACTATATACTCAAATTTCAGTCCATTTTGTCCGTCGGAAAGTCCAGAAACTCAAAATGTGCTTGAAAAAAGCTTTGATTCAGGTCAACTAGTATCAGAGCTAGCAACTACCGAAAATGCAGCAGAAATACAAAATCGGCATGAATCAAAGCAGAAATGGAGTAGAAATAGAAGCAGATCACTTTAAACTGGTTTTCTCATTAATTCTTCAAGAAATATACGGGCAGCAGTTCGGCTACACACTGGACATGAACGTTCATAATGAGAAAACAACACTACTATTTATAGGGGTGAGGGTTTCGCTTATATGAATATGTTCATATGAGTGAAATCAGCTTCTTGGGATTTCGCTCATATGGCTCATGTCCATATAAGCGAAATCAGAACATTAAAATCCCAAATTTTCATATTCAACCCCTATACAATTCATAATCAACACATCTAGACCTTATACATTGATCAACTAAGGCTAAGACGCAGGCTTTAGACATTCGTGTACCAACACTTTGGAAATTGGGTTGAAGCTTATCACTTGGATGCTTGGGAACACACTGAAGTCCCATATGAAAAGCACACAAGGAATGGTATTCAGTTAACAATCAGAGAAATGAGTGCTGAGGATAAAAAGAAGTATAGAGATGAGAAATTGATGGTGAGTCTGTTACAGCAAGCGATCAAAGAGGACATTCTGATTTTGCTTCAACATGATGGAAGTGCTTATTCAATCTGGACTGAATTAGAAGCAAAGTCTATAGGAAGTGATGATATGCTTAAAAACAAGATGTCACTCATGAAAAAAGAATTTGATTTATTCCGTGGTTTGAAATCCGAAAACACCAAGCAGATTATTAAAAGATATTGTAACTTGGTGAGAAATATGACGAAATTAGGGATAAAAAAGGATACTGATGAGCTGATCGAGAAACTTGCTGATGCGTTACCACATGATACTTGGGGAACATTCCTGATGATGTTGAGAAACAATCGGAAAGAATATAAAAAGTTAACTTTGGGTGAGTTCATCAAACATTTGGAAGCTCAAGAGATGGAGCAGAGGAAGATCGCCAGGATGAAGAACTACGATGGAGAACAAGACATCGGCTTGTATTTCAAGAGTGGTGTTAGTGAAAAGACAAATTTTTATCCAAAGGTTGAAACTGCTTATAACGCAAAAGGTTCTTCTGAAAATGCATCTCAGGGATCAAGCAGCACAACAGGATTCTCTTCATTTCCAACTTATGATCCACAGTTTTCTACAACAAAGAGTGGCAAAGTTCTTCAATGCAACATTGCTTTAAAGCTTGAGAATGATCAGAATTATACTGAGGAAGTTGCAAAAAGTCACATGGCTTTGTTGGTGACCGTGCTTGAATCCTATGGAGGTTTAGTTGCAGGAAGGATCGGGAATCCAATGCTCACTAAAGAGGATTACGATCAAATTGATGCCGAGGAAATGGAATTGATGGATATTAAATGGTGCATGGCTAGTGTGTTGAGACGGGCTAAAAAGTTTAAACAAATCACAGGCAGAGATGATTTTCGCGAGGCACATATTTCAACTTTAGGTTTTGATAAGTCTAAAGTTACTTGTTTTCGTTGCAGGGAAAAGGGGCATTTCAAGAGAGAGTGCACAAATCGAGAAGCGAGTGGAGCTCAAAACCCTTTCGGAAACAACGATTACTACAAAAAGGCGATTTATCATCAAGTCACACAACAGCCATATCAACAACAACAGGCACCACATCAGGCTCAAACTGCACATGGTAGAAAAGAAATTGAAGATTCAAAGAGAGCATGTATGGTTAATCAGGGCAAGGATGGTGGTTTCAGTTGGGATAAATACATCCCGACAGACAGCAAAGTGTGTTTCGCAGATCAAGATGATGAAAGATTGCCTGAAGGTTTCAGTTGGGATAATTTTTGTCCAGACCAAGAATTCATGGCCAAAGAGATGTCAAATGGTAAAGCCTTTATTGCTAATGCTTATGATGAGTATTGGGCTGCAAAATACAGAAAAGTCAGGGAAGCTGAAGAGGAAAAATGGAGAAAAATTGAAGAAGAGGAAGAAGAAGAAGAAAGGTTAAAAGCTGAAGCTGAAGCCGAGAAAAAGAAAAGAGCTGAGTTTTTCCAAACGAGAAGAACAGTCAAAGATGTTCCTGAATTTGAAATCAAAGTTGATACTAAAGCAGTCAAAGTTCCTGAAAAGTGTTTGAATTGTGATTCTTTGATCATGCAAAACAACGAGCTGCTACATAACATAAAAAGATTGAAAGAATCTTATGATACTTTGAACAGAGAGATTAACAAGTACACTGATTCAAACAGTGAACAAGCTGTTGCATTGAATACACTCAAAGGAGCTTACATGAGACAACTTGATGATGTCAATTACTACACCGAGAAGTGTGCTGAGCTGGAATTGAAGTTGGCAACACAAAGAATTGAAACTGAAAGAGTCAACAATTTATTGAAAAGTTACTCATGTTCTACTTTTGTTGTTGACAGGATTTATCCGATTGTGGAAAGATTGAAGACTTTTGAAGAAGAGAAGACTTCGGAAGAAAAGAATTCCGAGACAAAAGAAGAGGATGAAGTAGAAATTTCTGGTAAGAAACCAAGTGTTGTCTACAATAGATGTCCGCCCCCAGTCGAAAATGGATATTTGTCTCGAAATCCAAATTCCGAAAGAGTCAAAAAGGCAATTAACTTACAGTGGGAGTCAGGGTCGTCGGATAATTTGCCAAAAAATATTGATGTTACAATCACATCGTCTGATACTGATCATGAGTCCGAGTTGATAAAAAGTGTGGTCGATCAGGTGTTAGACAAAGATGACATAGAGGAGTCGAAACCGGAGTCCAAATCCGAGTCAAAGTCTGGGTCTGACAAGTCAAAGTCAACAATCAAAAAGGACAAACGGGTTTATGATAAGGAATTTTTGCTATCAAAATCTAATTTGAATGACGAACCGGTCAAAGTAGCATATACTTTGAAAGATTCTGACAAATTATATTCTGATGAGATTTTTCCAATAAGAGGTGTTAAAACTGAAATGATTAAAAAGGTTTTCAAACTAACAGAAATTAACATTTCTGAAATAAAAGATATTAATCTTTCTGAAAATTCAAGACCTTACACCTCAAGAGTGCAACAAAGAGTAAACAAGAAAAAGGGTTACAGTTCTGGTTCTGGTATTTATAAAAAACCAAACCATAACTGTAATTTCAAAAAGAAAGGATTAGGATTTAATCAACCGAAAATCATAAAAATGAAAAAGTTTATAAACCAAAAATTGTGTTTGTTTCAGGAAACTCTTTAGAAGCTGAGAAAGAGCAAGCGTTCAGAAAGCAGACAAACCAAGAATTCCTTGCAAAGAAGCAAGATGAGATGAAGAAAAGTGTTATTCAGAAGAAGACTGAGACAAGAACCTGTTTTCAGTGCAAAACTGCTGGTCATATTGCTAGAAATTGTCCGAAAACATTCAAACCAAAACAGGAAGTCTCTGGTAAAATGAAAGAAAAAGTTATTGAGAAAACTGAACTTACAACCAGAAAATTTACAGGCTTTAAAAATTCAACCTTTGAGATTGGTAAATGTTCAAAGAATGTGGTTAAAGAAAAGAAAATCTGAAAAATCAAAAATGGGTTGTTAAGGGTTCAGGAAACAGTTCTAGTGATGAATCTGATTCCACAAAATCAGACGAGCCAAAAGTTGTTAAAGAAAAGGTTGAGAAATCAGTTTCGAATGTGGATGATGTGAATTTTCCACCTCTGCGGGCTGAAAATTTTAAAAAGAAAGTTGGGAAAGTTGAAATTTCAAATCAATTTTATTCTGACAAGAAGAAATTTGATGTTGATAAGGTTTTCAACAGAAATGTGAAACATATTTTTGGAAAAATGGTCGATGGTAAAGCCAAAGGAGTTAAAGAATTCTACGCTTCCAAAATGAATGTTCACAAGTCTGTTAAAAGTAAAGATGAAGAAGAGGTTGATACACCCAAGGAAGGTCAGGCTTGGGTGGATATATTTTTCAAAGAGTAAAAAACTGACTTGCCGGATATCCCAAGTTGGTAATCGCGGATCATGAATCGACATCTTTCATTGTTTATGCAAATTGTTTTTGTATAAGTGTGAATTGCCGGAACTCCCAGGTTGGTAAGTGTGGAGTAGGAATCGGCACCTTGAGAATTCAACCAACAGATGATGATTGATTGAAAATGTTTGATTGGATTGATCTTACAAGTGGTAAATCAGGGACATTAAGTTGTATCTGATTTCCTACAAGTGATTGTGAAACAATGTGATGATTCAAACCCCTAACCTACAAATGGTAAAATCAATCAACAAAACTTATTTTCTGGAAAAACCATTTAATTAAAACAAACTTAAGTGTTTTGAAATCAATTGGAAAATAGTTTGTTGTAAGGGGGAGTTCTGATTGTTTATGCCGAGTGGATGGAGAATTGAGGCAATTCGATATCAGTTGTTATATTCTTGTACAGTTTGTTTTCAAATTTTAGATGTATTTGTATTTTAGGGGGAATATAATTTCAGAAAATCCAAAAACATTAGAAAATTTGAAAAAGCCAAAAACATGATAAAATGAAAAATGAGTTTTTGTTGCATAAAAGAGGAAATGATAGTACATCATTGGACTGTCACAACACGCTAAAGAAATGGAAAGTTAAAATGTGATAAACGGTCTCACTAAGGATGTGACAGTAGGCTCAGTTAGACTAGTAGATTTGCGATAACGATACAAACTTAAATGAAAAGGCCTAGTTCTAGTGGGAAACATGGTCAAAAGCATAGTACTTAGTTTTGTCCTTCTTGATTGTGTGCCTACTCAGTAATCGCTGATTGTCGAATGACATAAAACTGGTTAAGTTTGTGAACTTTCACAACTTTGCTGAAAAGTCACTGTGATTGTGCATTTCATTTTGCAAAGATTTAAACTTGTTTTATTTCTTTATTTTGTTTAAGCATTGGACATCCTCTGCGTATACGTGAGTATCGACCTTGTTGTTAATGCCTAAACGTTCTGCTTTATTTTCTTTGGTGTTTTGTTTAAGCTTTGGACCTCCTCTGCGTATACGGAAGTATCGACCTGGTGGTTAAAGCCTAAACAACTTCAACTTATTTTTATTTTCTTATTTTGTTTAAACATTGGACTTTCTCTGCGTATACGGAAGTATCGACCTGATTGTTAATGTTTAAACATTCTGCTTTATTTTCGCACAAATCACAGTTGATAAAAGTTTAAAGGCATTACTTGAGTCAGTGTATTGCATGATGAGGGGATATGCAGAGATCGTGGGGTCCATAAGAATTTAGTGCAAATTAATATACCTTAACGTATCGGTAAGCATTTCGAAAGTTTTTAGATTGAGTTTAAGTGGATAACAATATCGTCAATCTATGTGAATTTTTTAGAACTTAAAATGTTTAAAGCTTAACGGTGTTAGTGATTTGTCTCATAAACTGATATGATCCTCTTGCACGAACTTACAAAAATATTGTTTGTAAATATTTCTTTACTGCATTCTCATTCAAAAATCTAAAAAGATTTTAAGTGTGTTTTAGCATAAATTTTGTAAAAATCCAAAAAGATTTTTGACAACTGTTGTTGGAAAGCTGACATTCAAAATTCCAAGTGCTAAACTTGATGAACAGGTTTGGGAGAGAGTGTATGAAAAAGTTTTTACAAGTGGTTTGCAGAGAATAAATCATTTTTTTAATATTTTTTGCAAATAGTTTCTAAATTTTAAAGATTTGATCTTTGAGAAACTTATGTGTGTGGTAGAGAATTGTAGATATGAAGATTGACCAAAGCCAGATTCCGATATCTGAGCAGATGGTGATTTCCAGACTGCGATCCCAGCTTAGTGAGAGGGGGAGTCTGAGGACATCAAGAGAGAGCTCAGAGCTAGATTGCGATTTTGGAAGAAAGAGAAAGAGATTGATTGTGGATGCTTACAATAAAGAATACTTCGGAGAAAAGCACAAAGACTGATAAAGACTGAAGGTTTGACAACCGAAGACTCGACACTGAAGACTCCGTCAACATCCGAGGGGGAGTTTGTTGGTGCATCCGTCTGTCGCCTACGTCTTGTATCGAGTCTTGTATAGAATTAGCGCATGAGAATCAAAATAGTGATTTTTAGAGGTGATTCCACTCGAAATGACACCTTGTCATTTCGAGCTAAATCACATATAATTCTGATTCCGCTAGAAAGTAACTTTCCAATTCCGCTCGAAAGTAACATGCTGATTCCGCTCGAAATGACACCTTGTCATTTCGAGCTAAATCAGAACACCTATAAATAGGTCATTTGGGGCAAAATCAGAGAGGTGTTGTGGTTGTTGTCTTCCGGTGAGCCACGAAGTGCTGCCGAAGTGTTGTCATGATTGTAAAAGGCTTCTATATCAATAACATCAACAGTTTAAGGTGAATACGGCTGAGTTAGCACCAAAACATTTGTTTCCGCCTCTTGTTTTGGATAAGTACTCTTCTGATTGACTCATTCGGGTCCGAAATCGATCCTACAAACTTGTCGAGGTACGGCTTGCAAACTCTATTCATTAAATCCATAAAAACTGCCGGTGCGTTCGTTAACCCAAACGGCATGACCAGAAACTCGTAATGTCCATAACGAGTCCTAAAGGCCATTTTCGGGATACTTTCCTCTTGTATCCTTAGTTAATGATATCCTGATCGAAGGCCGATCTTTGAATAAAAGCTCGAACCTTGCAGCTGATCAAATAGGTCATCAATCCTTGGCAAAGGATATCTATTCTTGATAGTCAACTTATTAAGATCGCGGTAGTCTATACACATATGAAAACTACCATCCTTCTTTTTGATGAACAGAACTGGAGCTCCCCAAGGTGAGAAGCTTGGCCTGATAAATCCTTTATCCAATAGCTCCTGAAATTGCGTCGACAACTCCAGCATCTCTGAAGGCGCAAGTCGGTAAGGTGCCTTAGCCACAGGCGCGGCGCCTGGGACAAAGTCAATGTGGAACTCGACTTGTCTTTGCGGCAGTAATCCTGGCAAGTCTTCTGGAAAGACTTCAGGATATTCTTTTACTACTAGAATGTCTTCGATCTTTGGTTCAGCAGCTTCTTTATCCACGATGTGTGCCAAGAAGGCAACACATCCTTTCTGTAAACACTTTCTAGATTTCAGACAGCTAATGATTCTCAGAGGCGTATCGCGGTTTTCTCCATGAACTACGATCGTCTCTCCATCTTCTATTGGTATGCGGATGGTCTTTTCGTGGCAAACAATCTCGGCTTTGTTGCTCGATAGCCAATCCATCCCGACCACCACGTCGAAACTTCCCAATTCAACTGGTAGTAGATCCAAAGTGAACTCGTGTTTTCCTAGCTCAATCACGCATCCTCTGATGACTTCACCCATTTCAACTAGTTTCCGATTCGCCAATTCAATCGAGTACGGAATGTCTAACTTACTAGGTGTCAACCCAAGTATATTCTTAAATTCTATCGATACGAAACTATAATCGGCACCAGTATCAAACAGAACAGATGCAAAACGTTGGTTTATAGGGAACGTACCAGTGACTACGTTTGGATCCTGGCGCGCTTCCCTTGCGCCGATGTTAAAGACTCTTCCCCGTGCTTGGTTCAGTTTTGGGCATTCCCTCTTAAAATTCCCGACGTCTCCACAATTGAAACAACCGGGTCCACGACCATTTCCATTCCCATTTCCACCTTAAGCGTTGTTTTGGTTGCGATTTCCACTTCCAGCTTGGTTTGCAAAGTTTCCACGGTTTCCACTTTCGCCATTACCTCCTTGTTGGCGGTTTCACTACCATTCCCATAACCTCGATTACCACCATGCCCAGTACCAGTTCCGGCCCGGCACGTATCCTTCGAGTGGCCGTTCCTTCCACATGACTCACATTTTATCAATCCGCATTGGCCAGAATGATGGCGCTGGCATGTATCACACTTGGGCAGAGTTCCCATATAACCTCTTCCTTTGCTTTCAACACCGGTTTTGGCCCTAGCCGGTGTACTCGACTCACCCCTCTTGCTTACAACATTGGTACCTTGCTTGAAGTTGGAAAATTTCCGTTTATTTTCACCAGACGACTCAACATGTGTTTCCTTTTTCTTCTGATCAGAAACTGAGAACTTGTTCAACCTAATGGCCTCTTCAGTAAGCGCCACACTGAGGTCTATGGCTTCCGTGATCGTTGCAGGCTTGGACGTGGTAACCATACTCATTATTTGGGGTGCCAACCCCCAGATGAAGCGCTCGACATGTTTAAATTCGGGCGTGACCATGTACGGCACTACATGAGATAAATCATGAAATCTTTGAACATATTCTGCAATCTTAGGACCATGCATTCTTAGATGCCAGAACTCAGTTTCTAGCTTCTGTATTTCAGCACGCGAGCAGTACTTCCTTCTCATTAGCTCTTTTAGCTCATTCCAGGTTAACGCATAAGCAGCAGCTTCTCCTAACGTTTGCACTTGCAGATTCCACCACGATAGGGCGCCATCCAGAAACAGCCCTGAGATGTAGGTTACTTGTTGCTCGGGAGCGTATTTGCTCATTCTTATGACAAAGTTTGTCTTTTCAGCCCACCTAACAAACGCAACAGCACCTCCAGTTCCGTTGAAATTCACGGGCTTACAGTCGAGGAACTGCTTGTAGGTGCACCCTGCACATACGTTAAAATTTACAGATGGTATCAGCGGACGTGCTAGAAATATCCAAATGTATGGTAATATGTCTCAAGCAACTTGACATTACCATGGGGTGGATTGTTGTTGCCGTTGTTGTTTGAATTGCTCCCGCTTGTTCCTCCTTGGGAGGCCGCATACTGAGCTATAGCCGCGGCAATTATCCCTTGGAGTTCCGCCTCAGTAGTGGGCATGCGTACATCGCGTCTTGGAGGCATCTTCTAAAAGATGATTATATAGGTCAGGTCATAGTAAGTAAATAATATGCGTACGTACTAACATTTATCAATCACATAACATCACATGTTATAACGTAAAACAAATAACTCAATAAAGCATGTAGTGAGAATGTTGCCATTGAGCCTCATTAATCACGACCACAATATTGTTTCACAAGTTTAGTAGTACATCATACATCCAAATGACATCAATGGGTCACATCACCCTCAAAAATACAAGTCAACTACAACTATCATATACAAAAGTGTGATCTATCAACAGTCTTCGTAGCGACCTTCTCACCAAAAGATCGACCTGCATAAAACCAAAAATGCCTATGCTGATGGCGGTGGAGGAGGAGGAGGAAAATGAGAGAAAATCAAGCGACGCATGTGTAACCAGTCCTCCTCTAAGGCACGATAGGCGCGCAGCAAATATGCTATCTGCTGCTTAGATGTCATGAAACGAACGTCTGAATCGGGGGAAAGCGGACGTGGAGGGTGCGGTGCTGCAAATGGGGTCTGACAATGACAAGATGGACGTGGAGCTCTCTCCAAATCCTGAATACGACGCATCAATGCATCCTGCTGTATCATCAAGGAAGTGAGGATGTCCTCCGTAGAGTACCCAACATGGTACGGGTGGTACGGATCAGACAGTGGCATAACAGAGGGCGTAGTCCACAAAAATGGCTCGCTCGGTGGTATGAAAGATGGTGCAGTAGGTGGTGCAACATGAGAAAACTGTGACATAACCGGATCAGACGTCGATACAGGTGGAACAAAAGTAGGATGACAAATATGTGGTACAAACTGGCCGCCTCCTGACATGAAAGGTACATGACCAAAAGGCTGTCCTGGAGAAAGGTAATCGGAAGATCGGTACGATGGGCATCGGTCGTGTGTGGGTGGGATAGTGGAATATCAGTGGGTGCAGAAACAGGTGTGACTGGTACCACATACGGTGGATAGTCGTCATCGTCGATCCACCCATTGAGGGTGTCGGCGTAACGTGGATCTATATGAGTAGCAAAAGGTGCACGGTCAAACAGTACCGGCACGGAATCGAGAAATGGTGCATCAACAACAGGATCATCTATCAAGGGTGGAGCAACAGTGGGAAAATCAACAACGGGTATATCACCAACAAGAGGTGCAACGGCTGGTGCATCTTCATGGACAGGGTCATGCTCTAATGAAGGGTCAGGAGCAACTACAGGCTCTGGGGCCACAGCAGGCTCCGGGTCAACAAGATCCATATCAAAATCAGCAGGGATGTCAAGCAAAGGGTCAATAGGATATACGGGCGCCTCCAGGGGCTGATCCATGTGAATAAACTCAATATCGTGGTCAGGATCGAAATCAGGGGGAAAGACCGGCTCAAAAGCGTCATCGACCTTGTGGTCCAACTCGAACTCGTGTGATGGACCGGGTGCAGCTGACATCGCCATGTCAGGGTCAGAAGAGTGAGGCTGCATACCATGGTCGTGCAAAGATGCAGATGCCACAGACTCCAATGAGTCCGGGACAGGTGAACCAACAGGAAGCTCCTCTATAGGGGCCTCAGCAATGGGAAGAATAACGTCAGCATCAATAGAGGCCCTGCCCTCATAGTCAGCCTCAGGCGGATCCTCCTCAAACAGATCGATGTCGTCATCAGAACCGACATCGAGTGGCATATCTACTACTGGGAAAACAGCAAGCGGAATGGGAGCAGGGATCACCGCAAGAGGTAGATCCCCGGCAGGAATGCCATCAGCAGGCTCAACTCCGACGTCAGGCAGCGCGAACGGCTGGAAATCATCGTCGTCAGTGCTGGTGGTGTCTGATGTGTAGACCTCTCGCTCTGACGGAATCTCGTCATCTGACACGATCGCCATGGGGTCTAGTGTGTCTGATACTCCTGTGTTTGATGATGAAACCATGACGTCTGTAACACAATCACACATATGCACATATATCAATCATAAAGTCAAATAAACATGTTAGCCATAATAAAGCAAACAGTAATCATCCTAGTCTCCTAGACTACCCTCCCAGCCTCTCAGACTGAACCTCCTAGCCTCTCAGACTAACTCCCTGGTCTCTAAGACCAACCTCCCAGTCTCTAAGACTAAACCTCCCCAACCTCTAAGATTGGACCCCTCAGTCTCAAAGACTGAACCTCCCTCAGCCTCTAAGACAGAACCTCCCTAGCCTCTAAGACTGGACCTCCCCAGCCTCTAAGGCTGAACTCCCTCAGTCTCTAAGACTGAAATATATAAGTTTTGAAAAAGTGTATTTGTGCCTTTTATTTGTAAAGATGTTTTGTATCCTGGATCTGGACGTTTTAGTGTACGCAATGTAAAAATGTTTTCGTGAGAGCCCTAGTGATCATAGTCTAGACTCGAGAAAGAATCCTAGTTCGCTATGATCGATGCTCTGATACCAAGCTGTCACACCCTGGCTTTTGCGGAAGCGTGGGTTTGTTTGGTGTGACTTCTTAATACCATAGCACAATCACAACCATGCTATATGAAAATAAAACGCATGACAGTCATCCATTCATCAAGTTTTAAAAGTTACCACAACAACATTGTTTTAAAAGTCGACACATGAAACCAAATACAATCATGACATAATTAAAAACATGTTCATACGACACGATAAAAGTCTTGACTAGAAATACGGTTTAAGACTTGTAACCCGTCCAGGCAAGGGTCACAATTCCTAAACCCGGATGACGTCATTATTCCTTACGCAGCTTGACGTGAATGCATACCTTGCCAAATCCACTAATTTCCTGAAATACATGTAGTTTGAAAAATCAACAAAAGTTGAGCGAGTTCATGTAAAAGTGAGTATGAATAAACCTTTGTAGTATGTATGAAAATCCCTGGTATGTAGCAATTAAGGAAAAAAAAAGAGACCACCACTGGGTTGCAAAGCCAATGATATGTGTGAAGTGATGCAAGAAGACTCAAACCTAGCAAATTTTTGCGTCGGGCTCAAAGTTACCCCATGGTCCGTACAGTGGACTCAGGAGTTGGGCTCGCTACACCCAAATAGATCTACCACTCATGACCCTTAGTCCTACAAGGAGGATTAATGGCCCCAAGTACCACCTACCAACTCACATGATCTAAGTAGTATACCCTCCTTAAGCTAACCATACCATGTATAAAAGTGTCTGTAATTACTGTAACATGTATTCCACCCCCGAAGTATAAAAACTGAAAAACAGTTAAGAGAAAAGGGGGACATGAACTCACAGAAGTGCGTATCCCGAAACGTAAGTCTCCAACTCAACCTGCTGCGTGACGACCTACACGTACTAATGCCTATTAGACGGATGGCCGTGCCTTGGCTTAGGGTTTAGTGTTTTGAGTTGCGTTACTATGATATTATACTTGTTAAAATAATATTAATTATTTTAACTTATCTTTTGTATTAAGGAAAATAGTTAGGCAACTATTTCGTATCCACACTTCTTAATTATTTTGTATGTGTATTTCCTTCCCAAGGATGTGGGTTTTTATACATGTACACTTGTAATTCTGAAAAATATATTTTAAGTCCCACTTAGCAAATATATTTAATCACTTGTCTAAAATATCTTAATTCCAAAATATCAATTTTTCCCAAAAATATTATATTTTACTTCATAAAGTTTCCCAAAATAATACTTTACCAAAATATACGTATAAGAGTATTTTTCAGAAATATACATAAGTTATGTTTTATTGTTTCGTATTATAACAATACTGGTGTAACTTAAATATTTATTTGTGAGAGCGTTGGTATTATTTTGGAGTTGAAATTTCCTAATATTTTCAAGTTATACTTTTTTTATTCTAAAAATAATATATATCTAGTTCGCAAAATAATCAAATAATCACACAAGCGTCCTATTATAAAATATATATTCTAAATATATATTTATCAAGTTTTATTTACAAAAATCCACCTCCGGTACTTGGTAATTTTTGAAATAAAAATCATGGCAAAGTTTATTTTGAAAACCAGGTTAAAAACATATTTGTAAACATTTGTTAGAAAAATAATTCTAAGTGTTGAAATTCTAGAAAAATTTCGCCAGAGTTTCCTTTGTAAATGGAGGTGTCCATGCTTTTTAGCATATCATTTTCTTTTGTAAAAATCATTCAAACAATCACCAACCAATAATATATAATCTCTATTTACCAATTTGACAAAAATAAACACAAATCATAAACTTACGAACTTGAAAGTTTATGAAAACAAGTAGTAACTTACTAACATAATTAGTAAGTCTTGTTACCTTTAAAAATGTGATTAGTTTCTTAAAAGCTTTATTTTTAAAAGGTTTGAAGTTTTACAACTTCTAGTCATGATTTACAAAAATATTTCTTTGTTAAATTTTCTTTCTACACAAGTGTTCCTACACTTGTTTACTTACTAAAAATGTGTTTATTTCATGTAATATCCAAGTTTTAACAAAACTCGTTCCTTTCACTTGGTTCTTTCGAAAACCCGCTCATAGATCTTTAGATCTACAAGTTTATAACTCATTTTTCCAAGAAAACTTATATTTATTCAAGTTCAAAGTTCATGTGTGGATGGTTTCATCACCCTTCATATCTTTAACCTTTACATCTTGCTAGTTCATGTTCTTAAACATGATCTAGCAAGTCTAGGTGATGAACCATCTTACTTCTACTAACAAACAACATGTATTAAGCATAACAACACAAGATCAACATGATTTCAACATCATTTAACACTACTTCATCTCTTTATCCATTCTTCATCCTTTATGTTCAAGACTTGTTTAAGTTCTTTAGAGTTTCTTAACATTTTATCATTCAATCAACTATTAACCACTAAAAATAAGAACAAGATGAATATTTGAGACACTTACTACTAGCACAAGGCTAGGGGAGTTTCAAAGCATAAAAGTGGTGGATAAAAGAAAACTAGAGTGGTCCTTGAACTTCCGAGTGCACCAAGCTTGCTTGTTGGACCTCTTGCACCTTTGGTTGTATGGAAAATGGCTTGAATGAGAGTTGATGGTGGTGATATGGTGGAGGGTGTTGGCGGCCGAAGGTGGGGAAGGAGAGGAAGAGATAAGCTTGTTGATGTTGAGTGTTTGATGAAATGAGATGGTTATCTCTCATACATATTTATAAACCATATTTCTCTATTAACCAACATACATTGTGTTTCTTAATGTCCAACAATTAGCAATTTAATAATCAAAAGAATGGGGTGAGGGTGTACCACCCTCATGACCGTCGAATAGGGGGGGGGGGGGGTAGGGGGGTTGGGTTGTGATGGAACTAGTTACTTGTTTAGTTAGGATTGAACGATATAGTTAGTGATTTAGTGTGTTATATAATATAAAGTGTGTTAGGGTGTTCGGGGACCCTAACTAGCTCAGAAAAGTAAAAACAATGTATTTGGCAATATTTTTATGTTCCGGGTAAAGTCCGGTTGTTCGGTTGGACGTTGATCCGTTAAAGTGCTAAATAAAGCTTTAAAGTGTCTTTTATATTACTTTTAGTGACACATTAAATTCCCAACACTTTGGAAATTGTCTAGGACTATTTTACCAAGTTTTTGCACTTTACTAGCATTGTTAAATGCTGAATTTTGGTTAACTAGTGCAGAATTCTGCACTTTAAGTATGTTTTAGGCACTTCCGGGCACTATAACTATCACCTAGTGACGTAGTTTTATGGTCCTCACTTCCCTACACTCCCTACTAGTGTAGTACTCTATCTCTGGCTCATACTGGCCTCCAAAATATTGTCTGTCTAGGTGCTGGCATTGTCAGCATGTTATCTGGGTTATCCGCTCAGTGTGCTAACTGTGCTTTGTGCATCAAGGTTATCAATAAAGTTTGTGTGAAATAAATGGAGTGTCAGTATGAAAAGTGATGCATATGTATGTATGTAACAGAATTCAGTAAGCAGTTAAATCACAGTTGTAATCAAGCACAGTCATTAAGCACAAATTAAATATTAATTAATTGTACGTTTACCTGTAAATGTGAGGGTTGTCACATTCGCATGGCACGTGGTACGAAAGTTGGTAACAAGCCTGAAACACTTATATATAGGAAGTACCAGCGGCGTATCCACCATGTTTCAGACACGTCACTTTCGTCTCGTATTTCTATGCCACGTTCCGTTTAGTGTTTCACAAACACAATAGCACATAGACTCATCAAATAGCTTCATAAATTTAGTTTGATCCTGAGATTAGAGTTAACGTTTTAGATTGCGGACATTCGTGCAATTTGTGTAAAAGCCTCAAAATAAACGAAGAGTCAAGTTTAAAACCACACATAAAATCGAGATATCATAAATGATATGCTCATAAAAAATAGGATTGTTCCGGGTAGAGGAACGGTGACTAACCAAAGTGATTCGAACCCCTTTCGAATTAAGGCAACGTGTCTTGACTTACCTCGACAAATACGTCATCGATATTAGGCCTACGATATTCGTCCTTTGGGTCATTTCACGTTCCTAATTGATTGGGAATTTCAAGGCCTTGGCGAGACATAAAAATATCAAGGAGTGGGACTAGTTATCAAGGTCTGAGTTTCACCTCTATCTTGACAACGTCGTTCCCTAATAGCGTCGGTACTTATCAACAGATAAGACCTACTAGAATTTTATAAGGAAATTTCCCGTCAAGGTTTGGGTCACTCCTGACTTGAGGGCAAATCTCGTGCAAAATACAAACACTGGTTAACAGTGTTTTCAAAGTATCAAGTGTATATTGTGCCAGCCTTAGAAAAGGCATGTAAGTTTTATAGGAAAGGTGCTGCTAGGAAGCAGATACGGTAGAATTCATAGGTCTTAAACAACAGATAAGAATCAAGATTCCTAGAACTATAGACTAGGGCAAGTATTCCTACTTATCCTAATTCCCTATAGTTATGGCTCTAATACCAATCTGTCACACCCCAACCGATGGCGGAAACATCGGGGTGCGAGCACTAAGCGTTCAGATTGCTCATGAGTTTCCATAACACTAATAGTTTTAGTAGTAATTAAATTGATTCCATGCAAGATTGTCTAAACAACATAAATCCAAAATCACGTAACATCAAACATCATCATAGTTTCAAAAGTTTCTAGATTAGCTAAGTGTAGTTTCTAAGCTTCATCCTAGCTTGTTTCAAGAATCCTAGCATCCTGTCAGCCTGCAACATGTATTAAAATAAAGTCAGTACAAAAACGTACTGGCGAGTATACAAGTTTGAGTATATACCATAAAGATTAAAAAACTCATATCCACAATGTAAATGATAACAAAATAGTTTCAGCCGTGCTAGTGTTCGCAGTCCAAGTGATAGCCCAAGTGTCCCGATGCTTTAGTGTTTTCCCAAGAATCAAGGAAAACTAGGTTCCTCCTAACAATACAATACCCCCGAGAATAATGGGGAGGTGCATCTCCTATAGCGCTACTATTGTTAAGGCGGAACTACACACTCTGGATTAAACGTTCACATAGCACAAAGAATCAAGAATCACAAGTTCCACGTACACATAGGATAGAGTTTAGATTCCAAAAGTTTCAAGTTTCATAGTTTAATAGAATACATGTTGCATCCCAAAGTTTAAAACAAAAAGGGATAGAGTATACTCAAAGTGATTGCTTAACAGATTAACTGTTATTGGATCAAAGGGAGCTCTTTAGGTTTAGCCTGATTAGATTACAGCAGGTAAGTGTCGGACAGAATTATGAGATTGCGCAAAGTGTCAGATCAGTCACTAGATCGGATGGCAGTTCGATCGGATGGCTATCCGATCGGATTGCCATTCGATTGATATGACTGTTGTGAGTGAGGGATGGATTGCCATCCGATCGGATGGTCATCCGTTCGGATGGCCATTCGATTGAATGGTCATTCTATCCAAGTGTCAAGATTCCAAATTATTACCAAGTTTTCAAGTTTCTGAAAAGGTTTCTAAGTGTTGAAAGATTCCAAGACAAATTGTCACCTCGATCGGATGGCAGTTCGATCGGATGGCAGTTCGATCGGATGGCTATCTGAGCAGATTGCCATTCGACGATCAAGAAGTGCTTAAGGTTAAGAGGCAAGTGTCACCCGATCGGATGGCAGTTCGATCGGATGGCTATCCGATCGGATTACCATTCGATTTAAGTTGTCCTTGTCATGTTCACAATCTTGTAAAATTTTCTAAGTTTCTGGTTTGACGATGACGACACAGTACGTCTTGAGACAACGGTAAACACATCACCGTTCAACCGGTCTGGTCGGATGGGAAACACCCCAGTCCGATCCGTTGCCTGTTCGTGACGGTGCTTATGTTGGAATCCGTACTCTGGTCATCTCCTCCGGTAATAATCCATTTCCAAGCCGACTCAAGACTAATCATCAAGTCTTCAGTCCGTTCAGATCCAGATTCCACCGTTTTAAGTGGAAAAAATTTAAGAATCAAAGATGAAGGAGATAAACATAAGTTTTAGCTGAAAAAGTCCGGATTTAGTTATGATTCAGTGAAAAACGCATGAAATTCCTTAGATCTGAGCTAGATCTTGAACGGATGACATCACTCAACAGTCTGTACAAACCGCCATAATGACGTCGCCCTTAAGAGCTCAAATCCCAGATATTTCACGGTGAAAAGTGAGATTTCAAGGGAGACTCTTGTAGATAATAGCGTATAGATCAAGGATGTACAAGAATCCAGTGTAAAACGTACCGAAATCGCCGAGAAATGGAAGAAAAGAGGATTGCGTGCATTTGGATCGAGTGAGGCTGTCACATCAGTGAGAATGATGTGACAGGCCTATTTATAGTGTCAGAGAGAGGAAGTGAGGCAGTGTGCACGGATCGGATGGTAGTTCGGTCTAATGGCCATCCGATCGGATGGTCATCTGATCGGATTGCTATTCGGTCAATCCCATCCTTTTCGTTTCACCGTCTTTGATTCATTTTGGAAGTTAGGTTAAGCGTTGCGTAGCATATTATTTTGGGTATTAGCATCACATAACTAGATTACATTATTAATACCAAAGTTTCCAAGTTTCATAGATTCCGCCAGTGACAAGACTCCAGTCTCTCGTTCAACCAAGTCTCAAGTTTCACGAGTCTCAAGAGTCAAGAACCAAAGTATCAAGAGTCAAGAATCTAGATTCCAAGTATCAAGAATCATAGCTTTCAAATATCAATAATCATAGTTTCCAAGTATCAAGTATCAAGAATCATAGAATCATAGCATTAAGTCTCAAGAATCATAGTATCAAGAATCAAGATTCAAGTATCAAGAGTCTAGTATTAAGAATCAAGTCTCATTGTGTTAATCATCAAGAATCAAGTCTCTAGAATCAAGAATCAAGCATCATAGTATTAAGAATCAAGAATCTAGATTCAAGCATCACAAGCATCAAAAGTGTCAAGTATTACATAGTTTAGGGGCCAAAATTGACAAAAGCTAAAAGTATAGGGACGCAGGTGTTACAGATTCCCTGTTGTTGAATCCACATTCAAATGGTTTATTCTTTCCATAGTATAACTCCATGTGCCGCATAGCAAAAATCCCGCAGTCAATGAAGTTGTCTCTTGTTGGCCAACCAATTTCTTTCTTTGACAGTGTTTCACTTGATAATGCTTGTGTAATCGGGTGTTTGACACTACGCATATAAGCACATACGATATGTTTCTGCCAATAATAAACCATCTGTTAGGTGATATCAACATCCACATTCAAATAATGCATATGTGTATCACTATTTATTGTCATTGTCATTATAGTTAATAACTTACAATTTTGTTCTGTGTGCCCTTTGACGTGAAGCTGTTACCGTCTTTCATCGATACCCAACCAAATTTTGGATGCATATTGTCAATCACTTCAATTGAAGGCTCCATCAAGTCAAAGCATACAAGATAATAGTGGTGACTTTCCATTACAGGAATCACAATTACATCATACGATTTCAGATCAAGTCTGTCGGCGTTACGTTCAAGCACTATTAACAGGTTCTTTTTTAATGATGTTGTCCTTGCATCTACGGTATGCCTTTTGTTTAGCATCCATCCATTCTGTTTTTATTAAAAACATATCACGTTTGAATTTATATATTTAACAGTAATGTTAAATATTAATTTATCATATAATACTTACAATTGTTGACGTGTAACAAAACAAACGTTTAGGTCCATCTTTATTTTATACCTTCTTGATAATTCAAAACACCCGCCCAACAATCTATATCACATGTGTATAGATATTTGGCTGGCATAAAGTGTGCCAACAAAAACGCTCCTGTTTCTAGTCCGTATGTAGTTGCGAAAATATCTTTCTTGTATACATACTTTCACAACAGTTACACATGTGAATCATAATAATAGTTTGCAAACTTCATAATACATAAATGTAATAAAACTTACAAGAACAGTCTTTCGATTTCTTTCTTTTCTGCTTCTATTTTTGCTGCCTTCAGTTCCTTTTCCATTTGTTTTTGTTCTGCTTTTGCATCTTCTTCTGACATTGCTCTCGTTTTCTTTTTCGTTGCATTTTTTTCTTGAGTTTGTCGTTTTGTCTTCAACATTTTTGTCATGGGCGATGCCAACATATATGACCATACCATTTGTTCATCATCATTCAGTTTTTCATTGATGTCAATCGGCTGATTAATATATGCGTTTTGTTTATATTCAGCAAATTTTAAGTTTACTTCACCAGATATGCTCCCAGACTCTTGTGAACTGATGCCAATATCAAATTTGGTACTGAGTTATCACGTTCTTCTTTCTTCAGCACATGTTCAACTTTGCTCATGTTTGTAATGAGTTCTCCAAGATTTTCTTCAAAAAACTGTGTCTATCCAGATTGAGTTACATGTTCATCAACATCCATCACTTCTTTGTATATTGATTTGTACTTTTTATGCAGTTTTGTATCTCAGGTACGTTCGGAAAATCCAAACATGCATCACACGACGCTTTTTCTAATATATTTTTTTGTCCCTCGTGATGCGATCGAACATAGCTTCCAATTTTGCAACATGTACCTATTGATATTACATGATAAGTATGTAACACACGTTTGGAGTGTATATATATATATATATATATATATATATATTATATATATATATATAATATATAAGGTTCCGATAAATATTTATAACACCGTCAAATCAGTTGGATTATTTAGATCCTTATAAAGCTTTATCTCATTTAAATTGTTTTCTGTGACATGTTCAGATGTGTCACTTTTTGGATAAACATATTGATCTCTTAACTCGCCCATACCAAAACCTCCATTTTCAACTCGATTTTCTCCCTCGTTCACAACTTTTCGATTGTCCAGAATTCAAGCGGGCTCATCTGTTGATCAACATTTATTGGAGGGACACTTGTTTTTCTGGCTTTAATATGCACACCTGCAAAACATCAGACGTGTGCAATACATATTCATAACATATTATAATATTATGTTAAATGGTACACATGTCCAGCGCATGTAACACATTACAACGTTATATTAATGGTACACATGTGCAGTGAATGCACATTCAATCACATATGTGTAATACAACACGTACAAACACATAATCACATGTTAACGCTTTAAAAAACATACTCATGTTGCATGTGTTTAACAAATATGCATTTATTCACACGTATATCCATTATAATACATTTATAGGTTGTATTATTGGTGTACACGTGTAGTGCATATATCACATTATATTGATGGTGCACATGTGCATTACATCCACATTTAATCACATACGTGTAATACTGTCGATTCGCTCCGAGGATCAATTCCTTTACCGATGAATGCTATGAACACGTATCTTGTGCGGAATCCAAGTACATGTGTGGATCAAACACAAAGAAGTAATTATTAGTTGTTTTCCATTATTGATTTAACAATTTACAACCACGAAAACAAACGAGCAGAGCTTCGCCTCTCTAACGCTCAAAGATACAAATGACCAAGACCCTACAACACTATATATAGGCTTTGTGGGTTCGTACGAAGCTAGCTCTCCCTTCGTACAAAGCTGATATGATCCCTTTGTATGAAGCTATATGGTCCTTACATACGAACTGACCAAACCACATATGAACTTTACATTTTGCCTTGTTCAGCACCAGTCTTGTATCATCTGATTAAGCTACGATACGTGATTGACGAAAGTGATAGACATACTGTACTCACAGACTCCCCCTTGGATATTACTACAGTCAATCTCATAGCTTTCTATCTCTCACTGAGTCTTCCAGAAGTGTTGACATCTTCAGCACCACAGACTCTCCCTTTTACTCTAACAGACTCCCCTTGGATCTGCTCACAACTTCAGCTTCCCCTTTCTGTTGATTCTACCTTCAGGCTCCCCCTTACTTTAAGCTCCCGGGCTTTTAGCTTCTAGAGTCGACACCTGGGTCTTTGATTACAAGCTCCCCCTTACTTTGAGCTCGTCTTCAGACTCCCCCTTATCCTCAGCTATCAGGATCGTAATCTGGTATAATCATTTGAAATATACATATTTAACAGTGAAAACTTTTTGGTTTTCCAGAATTGATAACCTGGCTCTAAGCATAAATGTAACAATATGTAATTACCCAGGATTTCCTGACGCTTCCCATTATCAAATAACCTCATGTATTTGACAATTAAGCATCCAAAATCCTCACCGATAATCATCCAAGTCCAAATTAATGACCTTGAAGATTTCACAAACTGTTTTTTATTTTTCATGTAAAACTTCAAGTTTCAAATTAATGAACATTTTTATTATTAGAAACATGTTCAGCATAGTTAGATTTTGAAACTTAGCTTTCAGACATCGGTTGTCAAAAATAAAGTAGAAACAAAATCTTTTTAAGTTTTTCAAAGTTTATGCTAAAACACGCCTAAAATCTTTTTGTGATTTTTCTTTTTGTGATTCTCCCTGCTACCAGACTCTCATATGACTCCAGAATTGATGCTAAGAAACTCATCTGTTGTTTAGTAGCATTGATACTCATTGTTGGAGAATTTTTTAACTTTAATGAATCTCATCGGGTTCTTTTGTATTTGATGTTGTTAAGGAGGAATGATAACCTGGATTAAGACTTGATGAACTACCTTTCGGTGAATCCTTTGACTTTTCAACACTGAAAGCATTACCAATCTTTGATGATTGACTTTTCAACACTGAAAGCATTACCAATCTTTGATGATTGATTGGTTGAAGGTAAACTTCCTCTGTAATAAAGACCCACATTTTGCTGATAGGTAGAACTGCTGATTTTGTTATGTTTTTGCAACTCCAGTTCATGACTCTCAAGCTTCTCAATCAATGTATCCAATGTAATCTCATGAAACTGTGAATCATTTTTCAAAATTTTGACAAATGTTTGCCAGTGATTTGCACGTGGTAAAGCTTCGATCACTTTGTCAATGATTTCTTCCCTAGTTTTTGTGATTCCAAATCTCTCAAGTTCAATTTTTAAGTGACAAAATATTTCAATCATTTGCCTCACATTTTCATCTTTCATACACTCAAACAAATCAAATTCCTTTTTTGACAATGATATTTTATTCTTTTTAATTTGTTTTCCTCCCTCTGCTTTCACTCGCAATGCTTCCCACATAGACTTTGATGATCCATCCAGATTAAGTAATGCAAAGATATCATCTTTGATCGATTATTGAATTAACGTGATCATCCATTGTTCATAAAAAATTCCTTTATGTCTTCAGTTTGTAAGCTTGCAAGTGGAATTTCTTCATTTTTATCATTTATTGGCCTTTTATACCAAATTTCCATACAAAACCAACTTTCATGAGCATACGCTTTTGCCCAGTTAATAAACCTCTCTTTCAACCAAGAATAATCTTCAATATTATCAAGTTTTGGTGGTTTTGAGTGAGTTCCATAAAAATTTTCATGTTTTATATTATCGGTTATTGCTTTCGAAATACTTTTCGGTGCAACCGTTGTTGTTTCGGATGACTCGAAAGTGAACGCGTTATAAAATTCGTTGTAAAATTCTTAAGCCATGATTACCTGCAAACACACAATCAAACACTTGATCAAACTTGAAAATTAAACAAACACAAACACTCTATTCGTACGAAGGTGAAATGGTGGGTTCGTACGAAGCAGCACTAAAAACAAATTAATTCTTCAAACCCCAGTTCGTACGAAACTATCGGGTTCGTACGAAACTATTTAAAACAAATGACCCTGGTTCGTATGAAGCGATAAAACTGGGTTCGTACGAAGCCAAACTCAGTGAACTCTCAACTAATGAAGTGGGTTCGTACGAAGCTGAGATGTGCCTTCGTACGAAGCTACTCTGCGAAGAACCAAGTTGTGGTTTTCATGGTTTTTATCAGATTTTTATGAGATTTAGGTTGAATTTTGAACTGAAACTTTGTAGCATTGATTAAAACTAGTTTTCACACAACATATTCAAAATTTAGCCAATTTTAACCATGGAAACTTTGTAGATCTGAGTTTTAAGTTCAAAAAGAATGTGTAGAAGAATATATGAAGAAGATGAAGAAATTTGTCTCTGAATCTGAAGAAGATGCTTGAATCTTCGTGTCTTCAATCAGTGCAAACAATCACCCGCTCTGATACCACTTGTGGATTCGCTCCAAGGATCAATTCCTTGACCGATGAACGCGATGAACACGTATCTTGTGCGGAATCTAAGTACGTGTGTGGATCAGACACAAAGAAGTAATTATAAGTTGTTTTCTATTACTGATTTAACAGTTTACAACCACAAAAACAAACGAGCAGAGCTTCGCCTCTCTAATGCTCAAAGATACAAATGACCAAGACCCTACAACTCTATATATACTCTATATTACACTACATATAACATTATCATTGACTTTTTTTATATTACACATGTGAACATAATACGCAAATATAACACACGTGCAATGAATTATATTTAATCGTTTTATCATCATTTAATGATTAACGTATCATGTACAATTACACATGTGAACCCAAACACACATACAACACTTGTGCATTGCAATATGTATAATCGCGGTATATGAACTTAATACGGAAATATAATACATGTGTATTACACTATGTGCAACAATACAATTGACATTTATACTACACGTGTGTATTATAATACGTGTAACAAATATCACTAACATTTATAATAGACATGTGAATAGAATACGCAAATACAACACGCATGCAATGAATTGCATATAATTTTGTTATCGTCGTTTAACAATTTCCGTATCATTTACATTACACATGTGAACCACAAACATAATATAAAATATGTGCACTGGAGTAGATATAATCGTATTATCATACGACAACTTTCTGTATCATTTTATGATACACACAATAATTGAATACATGAATATAACACGTGTGTATTATACTACAATTATACGTGTGAAAAGAATACACAAGTAGTGGATATAATTCACAATTATAACACATACAATCATCATATATCAATAATATCCTTAACGTTTATATTACACATGTGAACAGAATACACAAATTTATCACAAGTGTATTGTAATGTAGTATATATGGCCGTAGCATCATACGAATACATATATTTCATTTGTATTGCATGTGTGAACCGTATACACGAGTACCACACATGTGAGACACATTACACACATCCAAAATATCATTTAATATTGTAGTCATGAATCTCACACATATATCACATATGTGGAGTATGATTTCATATATATCCAATTATTTGGGCGATTATATGTATCTAATTCGATATCAGTATATTACAGTTGATAAACGTTAGTTCTCATCCACAATTAACGACTGAAACATGAAATATGTGACGATTTTAGTAATTTTGTATATAAGAACAGTGATCGGTGCTAACATAGTTATAATCGATGTGTTGTGCGAGTGACACATCAAAATGTGTGATGATTTATAGGCAAATTAGTGTGATACGAGTTCGTACCTGGTAGATCTTCGATACATTTGCTGTTTTGATGGTTTGATTGTGTTGCGATCTCTGTTTGTACGAAACCCTAGAATATCGCCGAGAGAGATGGAGAATTCTTTTCTCAGGTCTGACGGAATGTTGGTGAGAAGAGGCGGTGTAATTTTTATTTGTTTATTTCCCAAAATACCCTCCCGTGTATAAATGAAAGCACTTGCTCCATTATTGATATAATGTTTTGTTAGGATCTGAGGCTCTCATGATTGTGTTTGTTTGTATGTTTTGAACAAATCAAATAGATATGAACAGTTTAAGTGTAGCGGAAATGGAAACAAACTTTGTAAACACAGTCAAAGGAAGAATAGTATGATAAACAATTGCTTTCCTTAGAGTCAAAAGATTTACAAAACAAAGCAAAAGATTACAGATATGCTTACATACTAAGCTCCCCCTCAGCCTGATGCCCCAAGGTCGGTTGCACACAAGATGAAAGGATTAGACATGAGGAGAAGAAGTCGCTCAGTCAATCAAATGTAACAGTACAGGGTACTGTTACATTTATAGGCAAACCAAACCACTGAGGAATCTCAGCTGACGTCACCATGAAAGCGACGTCTAACAGCCTAACAAACTATATCTACTGTCCTCACACCAACTATTGATAACTAACAACTGATTGTAATAATAATACAAACCATGAGAAAACAACTGCTTCACGTTCCACTGTTGTAGCCTAAACACTGATGCTTAACAACAACATCAGTGCTTTCTTCAAAGGTGATCAGTCCTTGAATGAGCAGTATTTGTGTCTTCAGCAGCACTTAAGAGACAGCAGTAGATAGAGCAACAGAGTTTGTCTTCAGCAGTCTTTAGGATCATATCAGCAGTTGAAAGGGCACAACAGTTGATTATGAGCAGTAGTTAGAGACCATCAGATGTTATAACTCACTTTCAAGGGGAGAGCAGAGTATAAACTACTGTTTATTGTGAATCCTCTGTTGTGACCTGGTTTTGGCTTTACATTATCTGTTCCTTTGTTAGGGTTCAATCCCAACAATCTCCCCCTGGAACAGATAATGCCAAAACCTTTCATTTATTCAGGACCTTTATTACTCATCAAGAGTGCCTTAGCTTGTTCTTTGAATTCAGCTTCAAATTCCTTTGCACTCTGGTCATCCTCATCCCTACACAGTGAAAGCCCAAGGAGATCCTGCAAATCTTGAACACTAAGGCCTAGTGCTTCTTTCCTTGATATGTGCTTCACATCGCCATTGGCTCTGACCAAGGTCAATACGTGAGTCTTTTGATCAGACATCCACTTTAGTATTTTTAAGCCAAGTGGGTTTCTTGGGAGTGACTTATTTGAAGATGAGTTTAGGGATAATGGCCTTGAAAACAACTGCAGACTTTCAGACATTCTTTTGAAAGCTTCTTCAAAGACTTTGTCAGCTGCCGCTATATCTTCTGAAGTTTCTTGTTCAATAAATTCTTGTCGTTCAGCTTCTGTCTTGTCTTCAGCAGTGTTTGGAGTTGCAGGTTTGTTTAACACCTTAAAAAGGCTTTGAAGCTTTGTTGATGTTTCTTCTTTTAGACCCATTTTTGTGATGGTATCTTTGAAGTACTCTGCTTCCTTTTCTCTTACCTCTTCTTCAGTCAACTGTTCTCCCTCATCTTGATTTGTTGCAAAAGTAGACCGGAACAGTGTGTCGAGGTTTCCCATCTTCTGTTCAAGCTTCATCATTTGTTCTTTCTTTTTAGAAGTGCCTGAAACAGTTGTCTTTCTTTTCTTCAGCCTTTTGTAGGCTTCGTCAGTCTGCTGTTTAGACCACTTTGATATAGCTTCAGCAGTATCCACTTTCGCATCCACCAGCTCCCTTTTCTTTCTCTTATATTCAGCAGTTAAGTCAGCAATGAGCTTTTCATATTTTCTCCAGTTAGGAGCATTCTTCTTCTTCGTAGGATCATTCTTAATCCTTTCAATCCTTTCTGCCTCACGCTTAAGAGCTGCTACTGGCCATTCTCTGAACTGTTGTTCTTCAGCAGGATAGAATTTTTCTTTCAAAATGAAGGCTAGATATTGTTTTCTTAATTCTTTCTTTTGATCAGCCTTTTCTTTGTTTAGGTCTTGTGCAAATCCTTCTATCAGCTTTACTTTTGTTAAGTAGAACTCCAGTCTTTTAGTAATGCCATCTTCACTTAACTTTTCTTTTTCACTATCAACCTTGGCTTTTACATTTGCCTGCTTTGTCTTGAGTTTTAGGTAATCATCCATATCTTCTGGTGGCATGTAGCCTATGAGTGAGGGGAATCTCCTTTTTGAAGGATCTTCTTCTGTATAGAATTGCCTCATCTCATTTTTGATAGCTTCAAGTTCCAGTGGATGTTGTGCAGCATTAGGATCATATGTACCCTCATCAGCAGTTATTGGTTTTCTTATTCTGTTGAACAGCCTTGGTTGTGAAGTATGAAAGGTGAGAGCAGTGGTGGATGACTGACTAACAGCTGTTGAGACAACTGGTGTCTCAACATCTGCTGTCATTACAACTGCTGATATGTCAGCAGTTGTCTTCTGCTTTTGAGCAGGGGATGGATGTGGTGATGTTGGTGAATCATCATCTGATATGAGATTTCTTCTCCTTTTTAATGAAGAAGAAGCAGATGATGTTTTGGGTGGATCAGTGGTGGTAGATTGGATAGCAATGGTTTGTGGTAGTGATTGACTGACAGTGGTTGAAACAACTGGTGCTTCAACCGCTGCTGTCATTACAACAGATGTTATAACATCTGTTGTCTTCTGTTTTATGACAGGAGGCAGTGGTGATGGTGTGATTGTAGATGATGATGGTGGAGCAGTAGTTGTAGTGGTGTGTGGTAGAGTGGTGTGTGTTGAAGATGTTGATGACATAGCAGCTGTTTGGCTACTGACAGCAGTTTTTGTAACTGCTGCTGCAGCAATTTTTGTAACTGCTGCTGTATCAGCTGTTTGACTAACAGGTTTTGAGACCTGCTTTTCTTTTGCTTTTTCAGGCTCGACATGAAGGCCATGTTCTATTCCCCTCCTATTCAAATTTCCCAACAGCTTGTTATTCTCCCCCTTTTTGGCATTATCTGAGAAGGGATTTACAAGAAATGGTATGGAAGAAGGAACTTTGCCAGAAGCATTTTGAATGCTAGCCTTTATAGCCTTGATATCTGCTTGAGTATCTTTGAATCTTGATTCAACCATGTTGGTCAGCATTTGTACTTGAATAGCATGTTTTTTATCAGCCATTTGTTGCTGTGCTTCAAGCATGGGTTGAAATATATTCCAAAACTCATTTGCAGCAGGTGCTTGTTGTGCAGGTGCTTGAGCAGGAACAGCAGATTTTGGTGGGGCAGCAGAGGATTGTGCTTTTTGAGCTTTTAAAATCTCTTGCACCATCTCCTTTATTTCAGCAACTGAGGTTTCCAGTTTGTCAACCCTGTCCGTCAATTCCTGATATTTTGAATCATCACCTACTTTAGTAGGATCATCTGAATCCCCACTAGTAGTGGTTATATCAATATTTGATTTAGGAACTGAGTCCCAAAAATCATCCATTGATGCCCCTTGTGCTTGGTACTGGGGACTTCTTTCTTCGGCACTCGATATACCTTTGATGGTACCAGTGGTTAGATTCAACACACTGGTGGTCACCGATGTTGCCATGGAAGAAATTGCCTTCAAGGGAGTCTTACTTATGAAACAACTGTCCAACTGAGGATCTGTTGATCCACCAGTTGTAGTTGCTGCTCCACTTGAACTACTGACAGGAGTTACTTGTAACTCCTGCAGTGTAACCTCCTCAACTGTTGCTGGGATAGCAGAAGTATATGCATCAGACCCAGTCACCTGTGGATGTATACTCTCGGTGATAGGTGATAGAGAGGAACTGGTTTGTGTCTGTGCAATAGCAGCTGCATGCAACAGAGGTAACATGGATTGTGGCATTATTATTGGTGAGGGGATGGGGGTTGAAAGAGACATGTCCTTGGGATCAGGACTGAGGAAGATGGATCCGAGTGGATTCAGAGCTTCATATTGTGGTGTCCCTGTGCTTACAACCTGATCCTTTTGTGAGGATGCAGGAGGAGTTTCGGTTATGGGTTGAGATCTTTCTTCCAACTGCTGTGAGGAAGTAGCAGCAGTTGTTTGTGGTGACTTTTGTGTTGTCACAGGCATTTCCTCTGGGATCTCATCTTCCAGAGTTGCCTTTGTTTTAGGAATGGTGGGTTTTCTGGATGTTTTCTTTTTGGTCTTTTTAGTGGTGGCAGGTGTGGGTTTCAAAGCAGTGGGAGTGCTGCTATGATCACCTGGAGCAGTGGGCTCAGCAGCTGATACCTGAGGAGCAGTTGTAACCGCTAAAGTCTGCTCAGGTACCCCTGCTTTTGTTTTTATTGGTGCCATCATCCTTGAAAATGTTTCCTTTGTTATGCTTTTTATTTGACAATGAACACCTTGTCTGAGCAAATTTACATTTTTCTTTTCAAATTTTTGTTCAAAATAATAACTTAAAAATCTTGGAAAAAGTAAAAATGCTTTACTTTCAACGTTTTTCACCATGTCATTAAAAATCTCCTGGGAGTAGTTATAGTTTTTATCATTCAAAATAGCGTAACCCAGGCTTTGAATTTTCAATGGTATTTCGTTGAAAGATGTTGTTTTATTTGAAGCACACATCAAGAGTGTGTGAAATAAAAACCTGGGTGCAGATGGAAAATAACCCTTTTGTAGGGTATCTACCTTTGGTTCTTCTGCATAGCCCCTTTTCAGAAAATCAGCTTTTAACTCGTTTTTGTCAAAAGAGGTTTTACCGTTCTGATCGTCGAGTATGAAGACTTCTGATATCGATTTTGGTGTGATTATGATCTCTTTTCCCTGTATCGAGGAGTTAATGGCTACGACTTTTCCGTCTTGTTTTTCAAGCGACGCCTTTTTCCAAAACTCTCTCTGGGTTTGCAGATAGATAGGAGCATTTGCTGTCAACAAAGTTTTGTGCTTTGATGCAGATAATGCATCAATGACGGTGTCGAAGGTGTGATTATCAGTAGGTTTTGTGAATAAACCCAGATAATTATGAGATTGCTTGAATGGTATTTCGATGATTTCTTCAGCCGTTTGAGCGGCCTCAGTTGCAGGTGGTGGTGATGTAGGTTTTGATTTTGATTTTCCTTTTGACTTCGTCATTTTGATGAAGAGGAATCGGAGAATGATTTTGAGGATTTTGAGAAGAAGGGTTGGAAACTGCTATGAGAAGAGAATTTTTGGAATTCAATTCGACAGTGTAAAACCCTGTTTGGGGGTTTAGGGCAGGGTTTTATTTAAAAAAATGATAGCTGATGTGGCAGCGGTTATTAAGATCTGAGGGCTGAAAACTGACCACGTGTCAAACACTGATGAAACGGATGAAGTATGAAGAACAGTTGTTTTCAGAGCCACTGACGTATCAATCATCAGTGGTTACAACGGTAAAAAGCTTGGCAGTGGATGATTTTAACTATCAGTAGATAGCATATCAGTGGATAAGACACTGATTTTGAGCATCAGTGCTTTTCAAGAAAATGAGGGATCAGTGGTTAACTTTCAGCAGTGGACAGTGTTTAGAGATCAGACGTTGGAACAAAACAGTGATTAGGGTAAATGGTGCAAATCTGAAGAACAGGTGTTTCAGCAATAATTTTGAGAATTTTCATTCAAGGTTTTGCCAAATGTCAATTTTAAATGACAGTGACATAATTTCCCAGATGATGAACAACTTTTTACTAAAGCAACTCATTCTCGTTTAATATTCAATTAAAACATGAGTACCCTAGTAATTTTAAGCACAGTTTGCAATCAACCTTTGATATTTAGGAGCAAACCTGAGTATGACATAATCATGACATATGTACCATTTCCTTTTGACCTATTTATGAGGACACTAATACCATAAAAAAAATGAGGTATTATATCCTGACAGGAGCTAAAACCAATTGCCAACTAAAACAAGCAACGGTTTCAAGTATATTATTCCAAAAAAAATGAATAATATATCCTGATTATTCGAGAAAATCCTAAAAAAATGGTTAAAGGATTTTCTAAAAAATAGTATCAAAAAGATCTGGTAAAATTTCAATGGAGAATATAATCACATCACTCACAGTTTTTGAAAAATGGCCAGTAGTTTGTCGACAGTGGTAGAAAACTTTTGGAATACATTTTGACCACTGTTTGGTGCCATTTTCTTTGTCAGTTGATTGCAAACCTGAGGACACATGGATATGTTTTTGAACATTTGTCTAGTCCTCTTTGGAGTTCATTTACTGGCATAAAAACCCTTTTCTGAACAGATGAATGCACATAGTTGCTTCATGACCATTATTACCCCACACTTTGACTCTTCAGTGTTTTATGTTTATACTCTTTTCCTCTACTTTAGAAGTTTTGAGATGAACACACTTCGGAGTTTTTGTGAATTTTCTTAATGTGTTTTAACATAGTTGATTTTGTCCTTTTGAGGAACTCAACCTGTTTTCAACACATAAGATTTAAATGACTAAAGTTTTAATTCCCCTCTTTCTAGATTAAAAAAAAAAAATGTTTTATGAACATAGGTTTTTGTTAATCTGAGGTTCATACTTTAGCATTTTAATAAAGGACAACACAATTTTCATAACAACATTTGATATCAATTTAGAAAATAAGAAATAATCTCATAATTTGACAGATATACTTTCAGATCTGGAAACCATGAGTGTATTATGCATGAAATCACTTGATGTATGAAATTAGTGTGTCATATGACACCTTGGTTGATTTACAGAGTTTTTGAATAACCAGTTTGAGCATGATTTATTCGATACTCTGTTTTTCAACTAAGTACAACCAACCTTAGTATCAATGAATTTTGAGCCGAACTGTTATGTTAAATTGATTGTTAGATCGAATTTGACTGTCCAGGCTCTGATACCAATTGTTAGGATCTGAGGCTCTCATGATTGTGTTTGTTTGTATGTTTTGAACAAATCAAATAGATATGAACAGTTTAAGTGCAGCGGAAATGGAAACAAACTTTGTAAACACAGTCAAAGGAAGAATAGTATGATAAACAATTGCTTTCCTTAGAGTCAAAAGATTTACAAAACAAAGCAAAAGATTACAGATATGCTTACATACTAAGCTCCCCCTCAGCCTGATGCCCCAAGGTCGGTTGCACACAAGATGAAAGGATTAGACATGAGGAGAAGAAGTCGCTCAGTCAATCAAATGTAACAGTACAGGGTACTGTTACATTTATAGGCAAACCAAACCACTGAGGAATCTCAGCTGACGTCACCATGAAAGCGACGTCTAACAGCCTAACAAACTATATCTACTGTCCTCACACCAACTATTGATGACTAACAACTGATTGTAATAATAATACAAACCATGAGAAAACAACTGCTTCACGTTCCACTGTTGTAGCCTAAACACTGATGCTTAACAACAACATCAGTGCTTTCTTCAAAGGTGATCAGTCCTTGAATGAGCAGTATTTGTGTCTTCAGCAGCACTTAAGAGACAGCAGTAGATAGAGCAACAGAGTTTGTCTTCAGCAGTCTTTAGGATCATATCAGCAGTTGAAAGGGCACAGCAGTTGATTATGAGCAGTAGTTAGAGACCATCAGATGTTATAACTCACTTTCAAGGGGAGAGCAGAGTATAAACTACTGTTTATTGTGAATCCTCTGTTGTGACCTGGTTTTGGCTTTACATTATCTGTTCCTTTGTTAGGGTTCAATCCCAACATGTTTTATGTTAGCCGTTGATCTTGCTTGATCAATGGTTGTTTTTTAGTCCTTTAGTTTTCTTATTAAACTAGTTTTTTCATTATCCATCCCCTATATATATATATATATATATATATAGGGTGGGGTTATAGGGTGCACTAGTGTATTTGCAAACTGAGTGAACAAATCCTGGCCATTGATCTACACACGTGTATGGCCAGGATCTCATCATCAAATCGTAAAATACACTAGTGTATTTCAACATCAAATCCTGGCCATTGATCTACACACGTGTATGGCCAGGATTAGTTCACTCAGTTCGCAAGCTACACTAGTGTTCACTCTTGAACCTAATCCTATATATATATATAGGTGAATTATATAGAGAAATCTCACTCTAGTAAAGAAACTTAAGAAACCCATTTGTGTAGACACAAAAATATCACGTGTTACACTTTTTGGCAGTCAACTTTTTCTGAATCTGTGTACGCTTTTACTAAGGAGAGAGAGAATGTGTGAATGTGTTACACTTTTTTGAACGTTACATTTTCTTGAACTTCACATGTTACACATTTAATGGGTTAATATAGTAGTTTTTTCAAAAAATTTGAACTTCAAGTGTTAAAATTTTCAGAATTTACAAAGGTTTTTAGTTATGTAGTGCACGTAACAATATTTTACATTTTTAGTAAGTTTTTTTTTGTAACATTTTCAGGCATACACACTTTTGTGTCAGAATTTAACAATTCTGAAATACATTTTTAACAAGCTTTATCTTTTTTCTGAAAAAGTAACCTTTTTTGTACTTATTTAATCTACTCCATAGATTAAATGGATGGATGATGGAGATGAGGTTTCCCTGGTTTTCTTAACTCAGCAAGGTTTTCATTTTATCCTTCCCCTACATATACATATATATATATATATATATATATATATATATATATATATATATAGGAACAGTATCATGAGAAAATGCCTCAAAGTGTGAAAACAGTGAGAACGACTCTCAACCACAAGGTCTTAGTGGTTCGTGGCTGAGATTGATGCGGTGACATTTTTGTAAATAGTAGGGGCCTTGGAACTACCAGGAGGGGTAAAATAGGAAGATCCAAACAAGGGTGCACATGCTAATCAGATGCCATTTTCCCTGATCATATTTAAACACCAATAACATTTTTATACGCGATTATTTTTTCAAAAAAAATCACACCATAAAATTCAGCGTTTTTTATCTTTCCAACGAGTATACTATTGATATATTTTTTTCTAAAAAAATGAAGAGGGTTTTTTATGGCGTTTTAAACTTTGTTTTTAAGGCGTTTTCAACTGAGTTTTTATGGCGTTTTTCTGAAGTGAGTGTTTTTATGGCATTTTTCAACCAGTTTTTTATGGTGTTTTCTAAACTAAGTGTTTTTATGGCGGTTTCAACTGAGTTTTCATGGTGTTTTTCTGAACTGAGTGTTTTATGGAGTTTTCAACTGGGTATTTACATAGCGTTTTTCAGAACTGGGTGTTTTTATGGCATTTTCAACTGGGTTTTTATGGTGTTTTTCTTAACTGATTGTTTAATGGCATTTTAAACTGGGTATTTTTAATGGCGTTTTCTGAACTGGGTGTTTTTATGTGACAACTGTGTTCTGTAATCATCGTATAATGTAAAACAATGTTGATTATCAATAAAACAATGTGCTTTGGTGTTATTATATGTGTTATTGTGTTTGATGATTTTACAATTTGATTCGATTCCGATTTCAAGCTTTAAATCGCTTTCTGGAAGGTTATACGCAAACTGGTGCGTAAACGCAATCAGTTTAACGCGACGTACACTCCGGAACTGTGACATAAACCAAACATACCCTAAGTACCCTTTACATAACTTAGAAATAAGTTTCGAAGGATTTGGTATGGCAAAAACGTGTTTATTTGAACTAAAGAACTATTTACGACAAGACTGCGAAACGAACGTTGGTGACCGCCCGGATAATATTTAAATCCTAAAATTATTCTGTTATGATTAAAATTTTATTTTAATCAGGTTCGTGTTGAAAAATAAATTAAAACGCTTAAAAACGTTATTTTTCAAGTTTAAGCGCGTACCGCGTGTTTCTGCGCAACACAGTGCTTCTACTGCAAAACGCAGACAACACAGCCAGTCTCGACAACTGAAATTTATTTCAGTAATATTTTGGCGAGTTTATTTTTATAGAATAATAAAAATAATTTAGAACGCCATAAACCGGGATTTAAACGCTAGATAAAATACCCGGTATCCAGTTAAACACCAGCTTTAGCCTACATATAAAATATTATTATAAAAATTTGCATGTGTATGTGAGTGGGGGTAGAGGTGGCAGCCTCCCCTTGCCACTTCTCACTCATCTTTTGTCACACCCCCAATTTCCACAGGCGGAGTACCACCGCTTGGAGGCGTGACTGACCAGGATCCAGCCACCAATTATACTGAGCATTGATCAACGGTAAAAATATTCACCAACCACATTAGTCAGTAAACATCACAGTTTAAGGTTTTAAAGATTTAAATTCGAATAATAGTTTAAGTAAGCAGCGGAAGCATAAACCAAACAGTTTTCAAAACAAGGTTCATAGTTTAAAGATTATTTAAAACCCAACACACGGGTTAAGACGACCACTACACATCCCCAAGCTGCAAGCTCCTGATTCACTGGTTACCTGCAAAGCATGCAGTAGGGTGTCAACAAAAATGTTGGCGGGTTCACGAGATGTCCGGTTTTAGCTTTTCAAGAGTAAATGTAGGTTGTTTAGGTAAAACATTTATAATCACGTCATGGGGAGCTACCCCATATGAAAGCTACTAAACTAATGTAACCGAAACTGTTGACGAGAAGATTTTGTGCCCCAGGTCAATGTCTATCGTCATTGACCGAGATGCAAGGTCTATAGTTCACGCCCGATCTCCCCCGGTCACGGTGTGAGGTTGTCAAACCTAATAGCGCTATCAACTGATAACCCGTTCGCCCCCGGCGATTAATCGGTACTATAAGCAGGGACTTAATGTGATAGAGATTCGTTTAGTGTTGCTAGTTGTGATTTATAAATAATACCCAAACGTATCTCCCCCGGATGTAGTAGTACAAGAGTACCGTTTGCATATTCCCCCGTAAATTATCAATTTGAAAACATTATTTAGTTTGTTCGTGTCCCTCCCTGGACGCATGCTTTTAGTGTGTGAACTCACCTTGGGTTGCTCGGCAGTTTAGTTTACTCGGTTAAGTATGCTGGTCACCACGTCCTAAATGGTTACCAGTATAGGTCAGGTTTGGGTATAAGTAATCACGTATATGGTACACGTATCTAACACATAGCACACCAAAACATACAAGGGTATTGGGCCTTAACACTTGATCAGTCAATCAGTTACATTCAATCCAGATAAACAGTAACAGGGAAAACATGCAGCCCAATCGTTTAGGTGCAGCCCAATAACGAAAACAAGCACCCTACTCGAGACAAGATGGTCTCGAGTCGAGACCGATAGGTCTCGAGTCGCAACCGATCGATCTCGGGTTGCAGCTGGGCGGTCTCGAGTCGAGTGAGCAGGAGTCGGAACCTTAGAAGTCTCGAGTTCTGTCTCGAGTCGAGATTGTGAGATCTCGAGTCGAGACCTTGCTGATTTCGAGTCTTGGCGCCTGTCTCGAGTCGTCTGGGGATGGTCTCGAGTCCAATTGCTTCAGTCTCGAGTCGAGACTGAAGGTTTCGACTTGCATACATGGTAACAAAGATGCTTCTAGAACTTTTGATGTGTTGGCCAATAGTATTTCGATTTCATGAGGTTGTGTACTTATCCAATAGCATTCCATAAACATGTTTCTTTGTCTAACATATGATCAAAATGGATCAAACATACAATATTCAAATATTCATGTCATGTTCAACAAGTTCATCATTTTAGGGTTTTCATCATTTTACAACTTGATAAATCAAACAACCCTATCCTAGCATGTACTCAAATCAACATCATTGACTCCTGAATCTAGCATACATTCCTCGGATTACAAGCATACACACACACACTCTTATTGTCCTAATCACCTTGCATGTCACCTAATCATTTTCTTATTAAAACATGAACATATCCCCATTGATCAAGATAAGCATAAACCACAATAGTCACAACCTAGTTATCCTTATTCATGTTATTCATTAATCATGTTATGTTATCTAAAACTAAACATCGAGTTAGCATAATAACCATCTAATCTTTTTAACCCACTTAGCCATATAGAAACATGCACATCATTCATCAATCACACACCTTGTCACACATAAAAGAAACACTAACCGGATGGTGTTCGAAAGTAGGAGGGGGAAAAACGGTTGCGAGATGGCCCTTGAGTGGTGATCGATGGCTAGTGTCCGAGCTCCAAGCTACCACTTGTTGAATCCGAGAGAATGGGAGTTGATTTGTGAGTCTTTTAGGGTTTTTAGTGAGAGAAAGGATGAGAGGAGAGAGAGAGAATGGATAAGGGGATGTTTGGGATTTGAGATGATGATTGTTCTTTGCCAAAAGAGGTGGTATTGGTTACATATGTGGGGTTTTATACCCATTCCGAGCATGTGCACCCTAAGGGTTTTCCGGGTGGGCTCAAGTGCACGCGGCCCAACCGATTTGGTTCACTCGAGACCGGGTGGTCTCTAGTCGGGTCTATGGTGGTCTCGGCCCACTACCTACTTATGTATATATATATATTTATCGCATATACTTAATTAGTGCAAGGATCACATAGGACATAAAGATAAAACACAACTTCCATTTATTAACATATATATATATACACACAATGTAATTTCAAGGTAATTGTTCTGGAAAACCTAGAGTGTCACATTATCCCCAAGTTTTAAGAACTTTCATCCCGAAAGTCAAGGCAGCCACTGACAAGCTAGTATAAGTGAGAACGTTTCAACGGGGTGTCACATCATCCCCCCGTTAGTTTGGAATTTCATCCCGAAATTCGGTTGTAGCTTCAGCGCTGGGAGTTTCATTTGGGAACAGCTGGGGATACTTGTGCTTCATCTGGTCTTCCCACTCCCAGGTAAACTCTGGGCCACGGCGTGAGTTCCAACGAACTCGCACGAGAGGTATCTGGCTACGTTTGAGGGTTTTGATCTCACGATCCGTGATCTCAATTGGTTCCTCTGTAAAGTGTAGCTGTTCGTCAATAGTGAGTTCCTTGAAAGGAATGATGAGTGTTTCATCTGACAGACACTTCTTCATATTAGACACGTGGAAGACGTTGTGCACAACACTCAGTTCTTCAGGCAGATTCAATCTGTAAGCGACCTTACCGATCTTTTCAGTAATTTCAAAGGGTCCGACATATCGCGGATTAAGCTTGCCCTGTTTTCCAAAACGAAACACACCCTTCCAGGGTGAGACTTTGAGTAGGGCCCGGTCACCAACCTGGAACTCTAGCGGTTTCCTATCCTTATCCGCGTATCTCTTCTGACGGTCACGAGCTGCCGCCATGCGTTGCCTAATCTGGGCAATCTTTTCTGTAGTGTCTACTACATGTTCCGGGCCTGTGATCTGGCTGTCACCAACCTCCGCCCAGTAGAGAGGCGATCGGCATTTACGACCGTACAATGCCTCAAAGGGTGTCGCCTGAATGCTGGTGTGGTAGCTGTTGATGTAGGAGAATTCCACTAACGGTAGGTGCTTCTCCCAATTCTTGCCGAAATCGATCACACATGCCCTAAGCATGTCTTCGAGGGTTTGGATGGTGCGTTCAGATTGTCCATCCATTTGTGGGTGGTAAGCGGTGCTCATGTCTAAACGTGAGCCAAAAGATTTGTGCATCGCTTGCCACAACTCAGAAGTAAAACGTGCATCTCGATCGGAAATAATAGAGGTTGGCACTCCGTGCTTCGAAACCACTTCCTTTAAGTATACCTCTGCTAGGGTAGAGAACTTGTCTGTCTCTTTAATAGCCAAGAAGTGGGCAGATTTAGTTAATCGATCCACTATCACCCAAATGGTGTCATTTTCGCGTTGAGACCTAGGCAAGCCGGTAACAAAGTCCTTGGAAATTTGTTCCCATTTCCACTGTGGGATCTCTGGTTGTTGGAGTAGGCCTGATGGTTTCTGATACTCCGCCTTGACTCTTGCACAAGTTAAACATTTTCTGACATAGGTTGCTATGTGGGCTTTCATGCCAGGCCACCAATAGGTAGTCCTTAAGTCGTGGTACATCTTATCTGAACCCGGATGTACTGAGTAACGGGACTTATGGGCTTCATCCATCACAAGGTCACGTAAATTTCCATAAAGCGGAACCCATATGCACCCGGCTACGTAGTAAGCACCGTCTTCTTTTTGTTCCAATCGTTGTCTCGATCCTCGTAGGGACTCAACCCTGATGTTCTCGGCTTTCAATGCTTCAACCTGAGCATTTCGAATCTGATTAGGGAGGTTCGAGTGGATAGTGAGCTGTAAGGCACGAACACGCTTGGGTTTGGTCTCCTTTCTGCTGAGGGCATTGGCTACCACATTAGCCTTGCCTGGATGGTATTTAATCGCACACTCGTAGTCATTTAGGAGTTCGACCCATCGGCGTTGCCGCATATTCAACTCCTTTTGTTCCATTATGTGCTGGAGACTCTTGTGATCAGTGTAAATCGTGCACTTGGTGCCGTACAAGTAGTGTCTCCAAAGCTTGAGCGCGAAGACCACAGCTCCAAATTCTAAGTCATGCGTCGTGTAGTTCCGTTCGTGGACCTTGAGTTGTCGCGAGGCGTAAGCAATAACTTTCTCGCGTTGCATCAACACGCAGCCAAGTCCTTGAATAGAAGCGTCGCAGTAAACGACGAAGTCGTCGGTACCTTCAGGTAAGGAAAGGATAGGAGCACTACAAAGGTTCTTCTTTAGTTCCTGGAAGGCAGACTCCTGAACATCACTCCATTTGTAAGCAACACCCTTCTGAGTGAGGGTCGTCAGTGGTTGAGCGATCTTAGAGAATCCCTTGATAAATATTCGATAGTATCCTGCCAATCCCAAGAATTGGCGAACTTCGGTCGGAGTCTTAGGTATGGGCCAATTCTTAATGGATTCGACCTTAGCGGGGTCAACATGAATCCCTTCCTGATTGACTATGTGCCCAAGGAAATGGACTTCTCTAAGCCAGAAATCACATTTCGAGAATTTGGCGTACAGTTGCTCATTGCGAAGGAGTTCGAGAATAAGACGCAGGTGTTGTTCATGCTCCTCTTGACTCTTTGAGTAGATTAAGATGTCGTCGATAAACACAATTACGAACTTGTCGAGGTAGGGTTTGCATACTCGGTTCATGAGATCCATGAAGATCGCAGGTGCATTGGTCATTCTGAAAGGCATAACAAGGAATTCGTAGTGACCATAGCGGGTTCTGAAAGCAGTCTTAGAGATGTCCTCATCGCGGACTCTCAGCTGGTGATAACCCGATCGCAGATCGATCTTGGAATAATAGCTCGACCCTTGTAGCTGGTCGAACAGGTCGTCGATACGGGGGAGTGGATAACGATTCTTGATGGTAACCTTGTTTAGTTCGCGGTAATCAATGCACATTCGGAATGTGCCATCTTTCTTTTTGACGAAGAGCACTGGGGCTCCCCAGGGTGATGAGCTAGGACGGATAAAACCTTTGTCCAGAAGTTCTTGCAGTTGAGTAGAGAGTTCCTTGAGTTCTGTGGGAGCCAGACGATAAGGTGCACGAGCTATAGGTGCTGCTCCGGGAGCTAGCTTGATTTGAAATTCGACCTGACGGTGAGGAGGGAGTCCAGGTAGTTCTTCTGGGAATACCTCAAGATAGTCGCGTACGACTGGAAAGTCTTCAATCCTGTTTTCCATTTTCCGTGTGTCGGCAACGAGTGCTAAGATAGCGGTGTGCCCCTTTCGTAGACACTTCTGGGCCTTTAAGAATGAAATGATGCCTGTGACTTCTCCGCTCTTGTCGCCTTGAACTATAAGAGGTTTTCCAGGGGGACGGGGAATACGAATAGCTTTCTCTTTGCAGAGGATTTCAGCTCGATGTTTGGATAACCAATCCATACCAATGATGACGTCGAAGCTTCCAAGAATAATGGGGAAGAGATCGATACGGAAGGTCTGACCAGCCAATTCTAATTTGCAGTTACGTATTACATGTGAGGCCTCGAGGTTTCTACCATTAGCTATTTCAACGATGTGCTTAGAGCTTAGCGGCGTAAGAGTGGTCTTAAGTTTCTTACTAATACGTAGGGATACATAACTAGCATCTGCTCCAGAATCAAACAATACGGAAACATAACGATCATTAAGTAGGAACTTACCCGCTACAACGTTGGGGTCATTCCTCGCTTCTCCAGCTCTAATCACAAAAGCCCTTCCTCTTGCACCATTCCCAGCATTGTTGGCGTTGTTGTTGTTATTTCCCGCACCCTGATTGGGGTTGTTCTGGTTTAACTGGGGACAATTCTTCTTAATGTGCCCCTCGGCTCCGCACTGGAAACAACCCTTGATGTTCCCATGATGCTGCTGCTGCTGTGGTTGATTCGGCCTTGCGGGATGAGGGCTCCTACAATCCTTGGCCTCATGTCCCATCTTGTTGCACCGCTGGCACTTGTTCTTCGCACAGAGTCCATTTTGATGTCGATTGCACTTGTTACATTTGGGGAGATGGCCCTGATAGCCGCCCTGCTGCTGGGGGACCTTGTTGTTTTCAGTTTTCCTTTGCTGAGCCGGGGCCTGGGTAGAGTTAGCATCCTTACCCTGGTTTCCATCCCACTTTCGTTTGTTGTCATTAGAAGTTCCAGCAGTAGCACTGATCCTTTTGGGCAGCTTGCCCTCCTCCACAGCCTGATTGGTGAGTTTGTGAGCAAGACGGACCACGGGCTGTATGGTATTGAGGTTGGCTGAGGTTACATGGCTCCGGATTTTTGGGACCAAACCTTTGATGTACAATTCGATCCTTCGATACATAGGTCGGGACATGTTTGGGCAAAGTGCAGCATAGTCGTTGGACTGCTTGGTGTAGGTCTCAATCTCTGATCCAACCATCTTGAGCTCGTAGTACTCGTTCTCGAGTTTGTGGATGTCATCCCTGTGACAGTACTCTTCTTTGATCATGTCTTTGAAATCTTCCCATGCAGTAGCATTAGCAGTTTCCAGACCAAGCATCTGAATCTGTGCTTTCCACCATGAAAGCGCGTTTCCTTCAAGCGTACCAGTCGCGAACTTAACCCAGTTAGCAGGGGGACACTCGCAGACAGCAAAGACAGCTTCGGCCTTTTCAATCCAGTGCAGAAGGCCTATGGCACCCTCAGTGCCGTTGAAAGGGAGAGGCTTGCCATCCATGAAGGTTTTGAAAGTACAAACACGTGGTTGCGCAGGCGCTTGCTGACCTGTTGTGAGAAGTGAAGCGAATAGGCTTAGAGGTGAAAAGACAATGTGGGGGTAGGGTCTAAACGCCCTAAAGTAACGAGTTTACCTCCAGGGTGAGCTGCGAAAGCTGCAGCCACCGTGTTGAGCAAGTTAGTGAATTAAGCCTGAGTCATGTTAACGCTTCCTCTTCCGCGTCCACTCATTGTCTTCATAACCAGAAAACACAGTATGAGTGTGATGTCGTAATGTAGCGAGAATGAGATAGAAGAGAAATGTGTATCTATCTGATTAGGCACACTAGTATGTATAATAGAGAAGTCAACATAAGATAAACAAGCAAGTAAACACAAGTCCGAGCTAGGAGGTCTAATATGCTGAGTCTTGCCCTTGGAGTGTAGTGTCGTCACGAGTCACGGGTTATAGTCTGGTTTTTCTCAAAAAGACTCTTCTTTTTAAAACCAAGTTCACTATAACCAATGGCTCTGATACCAATCTGTCACACCCCCAATTTCCACAGGCGGAGTACCACCGCTTGGAGGCGTGACTGACCAGGATCCAGCCACCAATTATACTGAGCATTGATCAACGGTAAAAATATTCACCAACCACATTAGTCAGTAAACATCACAGTTTAAGGTTTTAAAGATTTAAATTCGAATAATAGTTTAAGTAAGCAGCGGAAGCATAAACCAAACAGTTTTCAAAACAAGGTTCATAGTTTAAAGATTATTTAAAACCCAACACACGGGTTAAGACGACCACTACACATCCCCAAGCTGCAAGCTCCTGATTCACTGGTTACCTGCAAAGCATGCAGTAGGGTGTCAACAAAAATGTTGGCGAGTTCACGAGATGTCCGGTTTTAGCTTTTCAAGAGTAAATGTAGGTTGTTTAGGTAAAACATTTATAATCACGTCATGGGGAGCTACCCCATATGAAAGCTACTAAACTAATGTTACCGAAACTATTGACGAGAAGATTTTGTGCCCCAGGTCAATGTCTATCGTCATTGACCGAGATGCAAGGTCTACAGTTCACGCCCGATCTCCCCCGGTCACGGTGTGAGGTTGTCAAACCTAATAGCGCTATCAACTAATAACCCGTTAGCCCCCGGCGATTAATCGGTACTATAAGCAGGGACTTAATGTGATAGAGATTCGTTTAGTGTTGCTAGTTGTGATTTATAAATAATACCCAAACGTATCTCCCCCGGATGTAGTAGTACAAGAGTACCGTTTGCATATTCCCCCGGAAATTATCAATTTGAAAACATTATTTAGTTTGTTCGTGTCCCTCCCTGGGACGCATGCTTTTAGTGTGTGAACTCACCTTGGGTTGCTCGGCAGTTTAGTTTACTCGGTTAAGTATGCTGGTCACCACGTCCTAAATGGTTACCAGTATAGGTCAGGTTTGGGTATAAGTAATCACGTATATGGTACACGTATCTAACACATAGCACACCAAAACATACAAGGGTATTGGGCCTTAACACTTGATCAGTCAATCAGTTACATTCAATCCAGATAAACAGTAACAGGGAAAACATGCAGTCCAATCGTTTAGGTGCGGCCCAATAACAAAAACAAGCACCCTACTCGAGACAAGATGGTCTCGAGTCGAGACCGATAGGTCTCGAGTCGCAACCGATCGATCTCGGGTTGCAGCTGGGCGGTCTCGAGTCGAGTGAGCAGGAGTCGAAACCTTAGAAGTCTCGAGTTCTGTCTCGAGTCGAGATTGTGAGATCTCGAGTCGAGACCTTGCTGATTTCGAGTCTTGGCGCCTGTCTCGAGTCGTCTGGGGATGGTCTCGAGTCCAATTGCTTCGGTCTCGAGTCGAGACTGAAGGTTTCAACTTGCATACATGGTAACAAAGTTGCTTCTAGAACTTTTGATGTGTTGGCCAATAGTATTTCGATTTCATGAGGTTGTGTACTTATCCAATAGCATTCCATAAACATGTTTCTTTGTCTAACATATGATCAAAATGGATCAAACGTACAATATTCAAATATTCATGTCATGTTCAACAAGTTCATCATTTTAGGGTTTTCATCATTTTACAACTTGATAAATCGAACAACCCTATCCTAGCATGTACTCAAATCAACATCATCGACTCCTGAATCTAGCATACATTCCTCGGATTACAAGCATACACACACACACACTTATTGTCCTAATCACCTTGCATTTCACCTAATCATTTTCTTATTAAAACATGAACATATCCCCATTGATCAAGATAAGCATAAACCACAATAGTCACAACCTAGTTATCCTTATTCATGTTATTCATTAATCATGTTATGTTATCTACAACTAAACATCGAGTTAGCATAATAATCATCTAATCTTTTTAACCCACTTAGCCATATAGAAACATGCACATCATTCATCAATCACACACCTTGTCACACATAAAAGAAACACTAACCGGATGGTGTTCGAAAGTAGGAGGGGGAAAACGGTTGCGAGATGGCCCTTGAGTGGTGATCGATGGCTAGTGTCCGAGCTCCAAGCTACCACTTGTTGAATCCGAGAGAATGGGAGTTGATTTGTGAGTCTTTTAGGGTTTTTAGTGAGAGAAAGGATGAGAGGAGAGAGAGAATGGATAAGGGGATGTTTGGGATTTGAGATGATGATTGTTCTTTGCCAAAAGAGGTGGTATCGGTTACATATGTGGGGTTTTATACCCATTCCGAGCATGTGCACCCTAAGGGTTTTTCGGGTGGGCTCAAGTGCACGCGGCCCAACCGATTTGGTTCACTCGAGACCGGGTGGTCTCGAGTCGGGTCTATGGTGGTCTCGGCCCACTACCTACTTATGTATATATATATATATATTTATCGCATATACTTAATTAGTGCAAGGATCACATAGGACATAAAGATAAAACACAACTTCCATTTATTAACATATATATATACACACAATGTAATTTCAAGGTAATTGTTCGGGAAAACCTAGAGTGTCACATCTTTGCCACTTGTTGATGCAAGTAATCCTTCATAAATCTCCATATCCCTTCATATATCTTCTATATAATCTTTCAAAGATCATTTTTCACTCACACAACACTCAAACTTCTCCTCTCTCTCCCCTCCATAACCGTAACCCCTCACCACCATCTCCATTTTCATTCTTCAACCTTGTTCTTGAAGATTAAACCCCTTTCCAAACTAGTTTCAAGTTGATGTCAAGATCCAAAGGAGTTTCCAAGGTGCTTTCAAGTGATTTCAATCTCCATATCATCAAAACCTCATCCAACAACTTACTTGAATCTTGAAGGTATAACATTTATGTTTAAATCATACTCTTGATTCTTGGTTGTTCTTGATGATTTGAAGTTTCTCTTGAATCTTGGAATTTTTGCAAACTTGAAATCTAAAATGAAATGGGTCTTATATATATATATATATGGGTGTATGAGTTTTGAGCTTGATCTTTCGTAAATACTTGTTTAAGTTGCTGCTTGTTCTTGGATAATAGTTAAAATGCAAGTGTTTGTTGATTTGTGCAAGATATGATAATACTTCAAATACATTAGCAAATAAGCATGAATAAGTTGCATATTGGATGCATTTAGATCAATATAAAATGATGATGCTATGATAGTGTGCTTTAGGCACTTGTACATGAGAATACATGTTGATTTAAAGCTCAAGAAATGATGAAAAATGGCTATATGACAAAAATGTTTTATATCAGATTATAAACACTAAAAATAACATTATTTGGTATATTATAATGGCATGAAACTTTGACATAGGTTTGATAGCTTTGCATGTTGTACATATAGCTTAAAAAGTGGTAAAATATGTGAAATTTGCATGAATTATGTGCTTTATGTGAGACCTGCACTATCATGAGTATAACCATTATTTTATTTAGTAAATAACATGGGTTATGTTAAAATATCAAGTCATTTCAATTTGGGATGGTTCGGGTAACGTTTGATGCAAAACTATGCGGTAAAACGGTTAAAAATCGGCTTTTCGGAGAATTTTTATAAAACTGTTTTAGATCAGTAAGTAAACTGATATTTTTGATATAAAAATAAGTATTTTAACTTATATTAAGTTTACTTGGTGTTTGGTTAGTCATAGGTAACTTCCGACAATCAAAAATGTTACCGAATCGCTAAAATAAGTGTTTTTCGACATACACTAGAATGGGTTGTTCATGGGTAAAATTTATGTGTTACAATGTGCTATGTGTTTTACAATATGTGTATGATGATGTGTTAGTGTTGACAAGATTATGTGTGTTACAATATTTCATATATATATATATATATATATATATAAATACACCAAAATAATCAAAAATAATACTTTTCGAGAAATCTCAAAGTTATGTGAAAATTCTAAGTATCAGAGAAACTTATGTATTTTGGTTAGTTTTGATTATTAAATCGCTCTTATTTAATTTAGGACGAATAAAAAGTTTGAGGTATTGTGTTAACATATAAAAACGCACCCAAAGGTGAGTACATAGATCCCCTCTTTTACTGTTTTCGATTGTTTTGGGGTGATTCATATGTATCAAAACGATTTCGATATTTCAATGATGGTTTCGAAACGATTAAGATGGTTTATACTAAACTAATAACGATTTCGACAATGTGAACGAACTAGTTGGTTGTAGTTACATAACGAATGACATTCATTAATTTTGGCCAAACCGACCAGTATTAGGTTATGGTACCATAGGATCTGACAAGTCCCGTTATCAGACTGCACCCATGGTTATGTGTGGGTTATGTGGGTAACGACTGAACCTGATGATTGTTAACTTACCCTTTGGTGGTTTGTTAATACGAGTTGAACAAGTTGGACGATGAACGAGTCACGGAGGTTTGAATGTTATTAGCGAGACGACCAAAAATAGTTTTCACAATTAAAACGAGAACGATTTTGAACGATGGAACGATTATGAACGATTTAAACAAATGAACGATGATCTATAACGAGAACGAGTTAAACGATGTCACACAACGATGTTTACGAAACTATATAAACCATACGAGTTTTATTACGAGAATGATTTATGATTTGGTTTACATAAACAAATGTTTTGGGTTAAGATTCATGGCATCGAGGTTTATAAATTATAACCAATCTGTTTTGACTTGGTTATTCATTTTACAATACAAATGGTTTACAAAATAAAGTTTTCTAATATCGATTAACGAGGTTGTACGAGTTATTTAAACAAATAAACGAGCCATGAATCTGACACTCACACAAAACCTATGTGCTCGCCAGCATTTCTTTGCTGACTTTGTTTTTACATATGTTTCAGGTGAAGTTGCTTGATGTTGATTGCTAGGATGTACGAGTCACATAGGATCTGGACGAGGTCTTAGTGACATAATAATATTGATAGTCGATATATAACTTGCTTGTTCAGTTTCAAAGACAATGTTAATGTTTAATATTTAAATAAAACGAAACTCTTTTGTATCCATGGTTGCAAAACAATAATTCTGTTACAACACTCCCTGACATTTCCGCCATGATTTGTTGTTTTACGTGGTCGGGGTGTGACAGAAGAGTTGGTATCAGAGCCAATGGTTATAGGGAATTAGGTTATTAGTAATACTTTGACCTAGACTATAACTTTCTAGGACCCCAACGCAAGTTGATTTGCGTTTAGATTTTTAAAAATAAAACCGTCACCTACCCATAGGTGATAACCACAACGAGAACACAAAATCCGAATCTGCTTCGAAAATTAATCATCCGTTCTAGGATGATTGATTACTAGGTTTTGAACCCTCTGTTGTAAGGTTTTGAACCCTTCTAGTTTGACTCATTTTTGGCTTAGTGCCTTCTGAGTTTTCAAAATCTCGTCAAAGTTTGGGTCTAAATAATGTGAACACGTGCAAACTGGAAGAGTGAATGCCTATACCCTTAGTTTTCTGTCTAAGACTAGAGTGCTCGTACAAATCCACATAATCGGACCAGTCACTCTTACGTGGGAACTCTTGGGGTGAGTGTTCACTTATAGGCGAGCATGTCTTCACGATACATTACTTTGATTCATTACTTTGATTAGCCACTGCGTGTCGTTTGTTTGTTCAAGGTAACGAACATGTTGATACATGAAATGTCTGTTGACTGCGTCTACAAGAAGTCACAAGTCAAGATTGGTCAACAGAGGATCAAAAGTGTCAAAATATGTATTTTATTAGTCTGGTTCGCTTTTATGTCATTATCTTAAGTCTGGTTCGTTTTTATGACACTATGTTAGGTCTGGTCCGCTTATGTGTCAATTTCTGGTCAGCTTATATGTCAAGAGGTCTGGTTCGCTTATTTGTCATGCCGTATATCCGGACCAGAAACATTATAAATAGGTTGGTTGTGTTCATTAGTCATAGAGTTGTATGTGTGTAAGCTTGGAGCCAAACTCTGTCAAAATCTCGTTTGAAAAGCAATAAAGTGATAGGAAATTAAAGGATAAGCTGTTGTAACTTCTTATATGTTGATTCCGCCTTCATATATGAAGATGAGTTGCTTGAATTGACGTTTTCGGGTCAAGGAACGGTCCAACAAGTGGTATCAGAGCTTCAGGACGAGGAGCTCATACTACAGCAGCTGATTCGGCTTTATTATCTCTTTTCTACTCAATTTCTCTTTTATATTTCGGTTTAAACAAGTTTTGTCGGACAGAATGGATTGAAGCTCAAGTATATTGACCGAAACTTGTTATTAAACAATCCGTATAAGTTTCAGACATTAAAACATTGTAAAACTCATTCAATTTCATAAAAAAAACGTAATCAGTTTTTCGGACAAAAACTTTGAACTTAGATCTGGAATGGATTAGTGGTCGGATTTGGACGAAAATCAGTTCATTGTGATCGGAATTGAATGTAGTATAACCCTTGAAAATATCAGATTGTTTTTTGGACTAAAAATTGGTTAAAATCTGTGGTCCGCTTTTACGGACATTGCAAGTTTCCGATCTAGAAATCTTGTCTGGTCCGCTCGAGTGTACATACTTGTTATTGATCTGGTCCGCTTTTCCGGAAGTAGATCTGGTCCGCTTATCCGGACATTGACCTGGTCCGCTTATTCGATCACATTCTGAACCGCTCGAACGAACAGACTTTCTGGTTCGCTCGAACGGTCATTGATCTGGTCCGCTTTTTCAATCATTCTCTGGTCCGCTGTTTTGTACAAGCTGGTCCGCTTGAACGTACAAGAGCTGATTCGCTCAAACGACAATTGTCTAGTTCGCTCATTCGGACATCTGCTGGTCCGCTCGAGAGAACCTTATCTGAACCGCTCGAACGAACCTTATCTGGTCCGCTCGAGAGAACTTATTTGATAATTGTTTGGTCCGCTGTTACATACAACCTGGTTCGCTCAAACGGACAAAAGCTGAATCGCTCGAACGAATTTTTTTCTGGTTCGCTCGAAAGAACATAGTTGTGTTTGATTCGCTTTTTTGGACAACATTGATAGTTTCGCTTATTCGTCACAGTTGTTAAAATTCTTGAAAACTTGTCTAAGTGATTGATTGATTTTGCAGGTACGATTAAAATGGATGATATTTTCATGAATCCCTTCAGCGATATGTACGCATTCACGGGTAGTTCAGGAAACAACGATACTTCTTCAAGTGATGCAAACAAAAGTCCACCAAAAGAAAGAAAGAAGGAAGCTTGGGAGTCCGAAAGCGCATTTGGAACATTTAACAAACCTCCTAAGCTGATGGCTATAGAAGATTATAGCAGGTGGGCAACAAAATTCGAAGACTGGTTGATGGCATTTGCTTTTGCTAGCTGGAAGAGTATGAAGAATGGTTTTGCCCAAGGAAAGAAGAATGGTGAAGCATTAAGATCAGCTGAAGAGATTGAAAATTTTGTAGCAGAGCAAAAATGTGTGGCATTATTGTTTCAATCAGTGCGTGAAGACATCATTTCACTGATAGATTACTCTAATTCTAAAGACTTATGGGAAAAACTCAAAAAGAAGTGTCTTGGAAGCAAAGAAATTGTAAAAAATAAAAAGAAACTTCTTAGGAAAGAGTTTGATTTGTTTGGTTGTCTTAAAAATGAATCGGTGAGTAAAATGATTGAAAGGTTCGGTCATCTGAAGCTGGAATTAGAAAGACATGAGATCAGATATTCTGATGATGAGCAAGTAGACAAGTTGTTAGATTCGTTGCCAGACGAGATGGAGTGGAGATATTATGCGCTCATGCTTAAGAACACTATTCCTTCTGATTTGTTGAAACCAGATTTGGTGATTGAGAAACTTGAAAGTCATGAACTGGAATTGAAGAAGACGTACAAAGTTAATCATTCATCTTATCAACAAAATCTGGATCTGTACTATCCAAAAAGTTTGATCCCAAAAGCTATTTCTCCAAAAACTGCATTTTCTGCTGAGAATGTTTCTCCAGCAAGCAAAGAAAGTCAAAGCAGTTCAAGCAGCGGAAGTCATAGTGGTTATCATAGTGGATCTACGTCTTCTGCAAATCATACTGATGCGAAGTTTTCTTGCAATATCGCGATAGATCTGAAGAACGCACAAAATTTTGATGAGGAGTCGGCCAAGCAACAAATGGTCTTTCTAGCATCTGTTTTGGAATCCTATGAAGGGTTGGTGGCTGGAAAAATCGGTAATACAAATCTGACGAAAGAAGACTACGATCAGATAGACCCTGAAGAAATGGAGCTGATCGATATTCGTTGGGCAATGGCAAGTGCAGTTCGACGTGCACAACGCTTCATGGAGATTACAGGGAGAAAAACGATCGGTGGTCCGTCTACAAAACTGGGTTTCGACAAGTCAAAAGTGACATGTTTTAAATGTAAGCAGAAGGGTCATTTCAAACGGGAATGCAGGAATGCGTATGCTGATGAGTCAGAGAATCCGTTTAGAGATGATTATTACAAAAAGGCAATCTACCATCAGAATAAATCTGAGCCGCCTAGATTGAAGCAGTCTGAAGATAACAGAGACAAATCTAGGGCTCTTGCTGTGATTTATGATGATGAGGGGTATGATTGGAGTAAGGAAGTTCTACCGGAAGAAGATGCGGTGGGTTATGCATTCATGGCAAGCAATGATGAACCCATTAAGTGGAAAGATGATCGTACTGAAGAACAGAAGTATCAATACCGAAAGATGAATGCTGAAACCAAGATTATCAGACTTTCTGGTATCTTTCTGGAAGCTAGAAGAGCAAACAGATGGGATCCAGATAGAGAGTGCTATCTTGATAGATATGGCAACATTGCGATTGATGACAAAACACTTGATATTGAAGCCATCATCAAGGAGTACAAAGAAGAAGATGAATATTGGCAACACAAGTGGTGGGGAACTCCAACTTCGAAAATGATTGAAGAAGAGAAAGAAAAAGAGAGAAAGGAGAAAGAGGAGAAAGAGAAGAAAGAAAAGCAGGTTGATACAGGCATAATTGATACTACGCAAGAGTTGACAGCTGAGAATCTGGGAGTTATGGCTGACAAAGTGCTAGCTGCAAAAGCACTTGAGGTAGATCCTAATTCTGTTACTGAGTCAAAGGGGTCGGTCAGTCAAAGTGTGTCAACAAATGCGTCAGGTAACAAGATTGAGTCAGGTAACAAGTTTGAAGGAAATGCTGACTGCAAAAATTGCACCAAACAATGCAATTTTTGTAGCACTGTCACGTATCTTAATAATGAGAAAATTCAGAATCTGACAACAAAAGTTAGAAATGTTGAAAATCAGATTCTCGATCGTGACAAAAGTGTAAGAGCTTCAACTGAACGGAACAAAGAATTAATGGCTCAAATTGAAAATGATAAAACTGAACGTGAGAAAATAAAATCTGAAAATGAAAAGTTAATTCTTGAAAACCGTCAAATTTCTGAAAAGTTTGAAAAATTGAAAAACATTGTCAAAGATAGTGATGATCGAAATGGCAAAACATTTAAAGAAAATGAACATCTAAGAGCTGTTTTGAGATTAAAAGAAGAATCGATTAATGAACAACTGGATCAAATTGCTAAACTGAAACTTAAAGTTCAAGAAGCTGAAATTGAGAATGAACGAATCCAGTTGAAGCTTAACAGCTATAAATCGGCAAGCTTTGTTTTGCAGCATATTGTTCCTAAACCTATAGGGAAAAACAAAGATGGCGAGGATGTGTTTTCTGATGGAACGGGTGTAGGTTTTCACAAAGTTCCACCGCCAATTTTAGACAACTACACGAAAAAGCAGTCTAGTTTGGTGGAAATTGAGGAAGAAAGTGAAGTTAAACTTCCTGAAAACATTGATGTCACGTTCACATCTTCCAATGACGAGGGTGTCCAAAGTGATGTGGTGAAAAGTGTGGTAGACAAAGTGCTTAAACCGGATTGTGACACTTCTGAGGAGGATGGATGTTTTCTAGATAGATACATTCAGAAACAAAAGTCCAAGAACAACTTAGATGAAGAATCAAACCTTGTCATGTACAAGATGATGGGTTCGGATAAGTTGTTTTCGGATTCAGAGTTTCCAATAGAGAATGTTAACATGAACAAATTGACAAATGTTTTCAAACTTGTTGAAGTCGAGTTGTCAGCAGTGAATAATCTGAGTCGAAAGAAAGACAGGGTTTATAACAAGAAAACTGTTTATTCACCACGTTTTTACAATAACAATCGAAACAATTGGTCGGGTGATTATCGAGGTGGTAATAGTTATCAGAAGAAGAGTTTTCAAAACAAGAGGTTTACTGAAAAGAAGGTGTTTGTGAATGGTTCACGTTTACTTTCTGATGAGAAAAATGAAATCTTTTCAAAATCGAATGAAGAGTTTTTTGAGAAGAGAGCTTCACAGGCTCAGTCTGAAGGCATGAGTCGAGTAGCTGATACTCGTACTTGTTTTAGATGTGAACAAGTTGGTCATATTGCACGAAAGTGTACATATGTGAAGCCTAGGACTGAAGCTGTGAAGGTTCAACAAAAGAAGGATGATGTGAAGGGTAAAGCACCAATGTATGTTGAGAAGAAAGTAGTTGAGAAGCAAAACGTTAAAATCAACAATGTAAAAGCAAAAAATGAACCTGTAAAGAAATTGGTAACTCAAAATGACAAGTTTTATAAACGGGTTGCATTAACTGAACAAATTTGGAAACCAAAAAGTGAAAAGAAAATTTCAACTTCAGAAGTGAAAAAGGCTGAAGAATCAATTTCGGTTGATTATGATGCAAATTTTCCACCTTTGAAGGCTGAAAATTTCAAAATTCAAATTGCGAGAGTCAAGGTTACACCTAAGGCTGATGAAGCCTGGGTGGACACCATGTTTGAATAAGCAGTTTGAATTGCCGGAGCTTCCTGTTTCGTGAAGCATGAATCGGTATCTTTCTTGAAGTTGTTTAAGTCGTAGTTTGTTTTGTGCAGGATCTTCCACAACTGGTATCTAGATGGATTATGGATAGTGGTGCATCTCGACATATGACAGGAAAAACTGCATTGCTGTATGATGTGAAAAACATTAATGGTGGTTATGTGGGATTTGCTGGTCATGAAGGTGGTCGAATTGTTGGTGAAGGAACGTTATCCAATGGGATTGTGACGTTTGAGAGAGTTAACTACATCACTGAGCTGGAGAACAATCTGCTTAGTATCTCGCAGATTTGTGACAATCAGTATACTACTCACTTCACTGATAAAGAGTGTTTGATTTTGAAACCTGGTTTTGTTATCCCTGAAGAATGGATTATTATGAGGGCACCTAGAGTGAATGATTTATATGTGTTAGATATGTCTGTAGCAACTACAACTACTGGTCAAGCACATTGTTTTGTGTCTAGAGCAACTGAGAAAGAATCCAGATTGTGGCACCGAAAGATGGGGCATATACATCTTAGAAAAATGAATCATTTGGTGCACAATGATTTGGTATTGGGTGTTAATATCAAAGGTTTTCATCTGGAAGGGGAGTGCATTAGCTGCATCAAAGGCAAGCAGAAGAAAAAGTCACACCCTACAAAGCAAGTCAATTCAGTTTCGAGACCTCTGGAACGACTTCACATGGATTTGTTTGGTCCGGTGAATGTTAAAAGTGTTACAGGAGATTACTATTGTTTGGTCGTTACTGATGATTATTCCAGATTTTCGTGGGTTTCTTTCTTAAAGACGAAAGATGAAACATTTGACAGTTTGATGGGGCTGTTCAGGAAGATTGAGAATTTGTACCAAAGGCGTATCAAGAGAATTAGAAGTGATAATGGTACCGAATTCAAGAACAGTAAGATGGAAGAATTTTGTGATGAAAGAGGTATTTTGCATGAGTTTAGTGCTCCATACACTCCGCAGCAGAATGGAGTCGCAGAACGCAAAAACCGGACGCTAATCGAGACGGCTAGAACGATGCTCGCAGATTCAAAGTTACCGATTAATTTTTGGGCTGAAGCTGTTTCTGCCGCATGCTATACGCTCAACAGGGTTCTTACTGTCAAGAAGTTCAACAAAACATGCTTTGAGCTAATCAATAATCGCAAACCGAATTTGAAGTATCTAGAACTGTTCGGGTCACCTTGTACGGTTATAGAACCTTTTGGAAAGTTTGGTCCGAAGTGCATTGAGGGTATATTTGTTGGTTATTCAAATCCATTGCGACGTGTCTTCGTTCCAAGTGAGAAGCGGATTATTGAAGCTGCAAATGTTGAATGTCAAGGTTATACTATGCCGCCGCAGAATCCTGGTGATTCATGGCGTTATCATTATGACAAACTTTGGGATTCGTTTGACATGAGAGAAGAATCAGAGGATGATGAAGATTTCTTTGATGAGTTGGATATTTTGCGTGAATATGAGTCGCAGTTAAGGTTTCCAGCTGAATATTCAAGAAGACCACGGGAAACTTCAAATGACGATGAAGCAGGTCCAAGTAATGCTGGTGAACATGATGATGTCCAACAAAATGAAGTTGCTCAAGATAATCAATCGGCTCAGAATGATAATTCAGAAGCTGAAAACATGCCAGTCTTTGATCATGGTGATTCAGATTCTGAGGGGGAGCAAATTCAGATTTCAGGTCAAACAAACCAAGTTGGTGAACAAGATGCAGAGCAGAATGTTACTAATCTGGAGGAAAATGTAGATGTTCCAAGCGAAGTGATGCCGCGAACTTTTTCATATCATCCAGAGGAGTTGATCATAGGAGAGTTGCAGAAAGGCGTTCGCACTCGAAATCAGATTGATAAAGGGCTTACATGTTTTTATACAAAAGTTGCTCCTTTGCAAACTGAATTCTCATTAAGTTGTTTTATCTCGCAGGTTGAGCCAAGAACTTACAAAGAGGCGCTCACTGAAGACTCTTGGGTCAATGCAATGCAGGAGGAACTTAGTCAATTCGAGAAATTGGGAGTGTGGAAGTTAGTTGATTTGCCGGATGGTCATAGGAAAATTAACACTAAGTGGGTGTTTAAGTGTAAGAGGGACGATAGAGGAGTTGTCGTAAGGAACAAAGCTCGACTCGTTGTTCAGGGATTTAGTCAACAGGAGGGGATTGATTTTACCGAAGTTTATGCTCCTGTCGCACGACTAGAGGCTATCAGAATTTTTCTTGCATTTGCGTCTTGGAAGAATTTCAAAGTATATCAGTTGGATGTTAAATCGGCGTTTCATTACGGGAAGGTTAAAGAGGAGGTTTATGTTGGTCAGCCGCCGGGCTTTACTGACCCAATCCACAAAAACAAGGTCTACTTATTGGACAAAGCGCTGTATGGTTTACACCAAGCCCCGAGAGCTTGGTACGAGACTTTGTCTCAACACCTACTCGCTAACCAGTTCATTCGTGGAAAAGTGGATGCCACTCTCTTCACTAAAGTCGTTGATGGTCATCTTCTGATAGTTCAGATTTATGTGGACGATATAATCTTTGGGTCGACAAATGAAAATCTATGCAAAGATTTTGAATCAGTGATGAAGCAGAAGTTTGAAATGTCATCAATGGGGGAGATGAAATTCTTTCTGGGATTACAAGTTGAACAACTTCCTGAAGGAATTTTCATTCATCAGTCAAAGTATGTTCATGATATTCTAGAGAAATTTGGAATGTCAAGTTCTACTCCAGCTGCTACCCCACTTGCAACAAATCATGGGATTCACCCAGATCTCACCGGAGACAGGGCTGATGAAACGTTTTACCGATCCATGATAGGTTCTTTAATGTACCTAACTGCTTCACGTCCTGATATTATGTACCCAACGTGCCTCGCAGCAAGATTTCAGTCTAACCCGAGAGCATCGCATATGATCATTGTGAAGAGGATATTGCGCTACCTGAAAGGAACTCCTTCATTGGGGTTGTGGTATCCTAGAAAAGGTGATTTTACGCTCGAAGGGTATTCCGATTCGGATTTCGGATGCTGCAAAGTCAATTCAAAATCAACAACTGCAGGATGCCAGTTCTTTGGTCCTAGATTGGTTACCTGGCAGTGTAAGAAACAAACGTCTGTGGCGTTATCTACATGTGAAGCAGAGTATGTTTCTGCTAGCAGTTGCTGCTCTCAGATCTTGTGGATACAGCAACAGATGCGCGACTACGGTTTGCAGTTTCTTAACACACCTCTTTTTGTTGATAATGAGGCCGCAATAAATATAACTAAAAATCCAGTACATCACGCTAAAACTAAACACATAGAAATTCGTCATCATTTTATTCGTGATTGTTTTGAGAAAAAGTTGATACGAATTGAGAAAATCCACACAGATGAACAGAAAGCTGATTTACATACCAAAGCTTTTGATAAAAATCGGTTTAAATATTTGTTAAAACTGAATGGTATGAAGCTTCTGTCGGTGTCGGATGGCATAATTGGCGTTGATGAGAGTACTGTTGCGGATGAAGACGAGAAACAATCTGCAATGGTTTGTCGAATTTTTACTTGTTTTGGTATTTAGGGGGAGTAGATGTTTGTACATAGTTTATTTTCAGAAAATACAAAAACAGTAAAAAATGCAAAAAGACAAAAACATGATAAAATCTGAAAAAGAGCTTGTGTATATAGGGAAAATGATAGTACATCAGCTAGACGATTACAGTATGCTAAAGATTTGAAAAGTATAAAAGAATTAAACAATCTTACTGATGATGTGTCGATAGATTTTCGCACATTTAGTAGATTTATTCGGGATATAAACCTAAATTCAAACTTGTGAATTTGTGGGGAACACTACTTGGATATATAGGTAACCCCTGAAATCTCGTTTGAAAGGTCTCTTAATCTGATATACTAGGTCTTTATACTCTATGATGTCTGGGGTATTATTCCGGGACTTCTGCTGAACGGTAGTTCTGACCTAGTCCCTGGCTAATACTTGCTGCAATGCTTGAAACACAGCATTAAACCCTCAGCATGCTGAAACAATAAAATTGATATATGCTGCTGTTGTAAGCAAAAAGATCCTCTAAAGGGGACACACCTGTAAGTCGAAGCTGATATCTCTCTGCGTATACGGAAGTATCGATCTGAGATCCCTCGGCCCTCGCATACCTAAATTATATACAGACATCATTGTAGTATTCTCACCTGTAAGACTGATTATTGGGATTCTAGATACGGGAGTATATTCAAGAGGTGGGACACATGAATGATATAAGTTCTTAATTCACCTAAATCGTATCCTGAGTAAATTGAAATTTGTGTGAGAATTTAAGATGGATCAGTATATTGACAATCGAGGTAAATTGTTTAAGTCTGAGTATGAAATGTAGCTTAACGGTACTTGTGATTTGTCTGAATAGCTGATATGATTCCCTGACACGCTCACCAAAAATATGTTTGTAAATAGTTTACTTTGTTTAATTTCTGCAATTTAAGTTTTCTGTATTTCATTTCTTAGTTTAGTTCATTTTATAAAATCCAAAAAGATTTTATTTCTGCTTTATTTTAGACAAACCAAAGTGGAGAGTGGATTGTTGGATTCTTAGATGTTTGTAGCAGATGCAGGAGATTCTGAGCTGAAGAATGAGGAGAGCTTACTTTGAAGAAGTTTGAATTGTTTGAAATGATAAAAACAAGTTCATTAATTTGATACTTGTTATTTTCAGAAATTGTTTGAAATTGTTGTTTAAAATCAGTTTGTTTCGTCAAAAGATCAACCAAGGTCATTAAATTGGACTTGGTAGATTAATTGAGTAATCAGGGTCATTAACTTGGATCTGAATACTTAAGTGGATTGCTATAACTGATTGAGTTTGTGTTTTTGTGATTGAAAAGATAGAATTGTAATGTTTGTTGGTTGAGTAACAGATTGGATCTTCATTATTTCCAACGGAAGCTATTTGTCAAAGCTTGAACCAGATATCTCAGATTCTAGCATATCGAGAGGGGGAGTCTGTGAAAGGGGAGTCTGGATCAATAATTAATGGGAATGTGAAGATAGAGTGCTTATGATGAAAAGACAGAGTTGAAGAGAAGATTAAGATTGAAGACTCAGGAGCTAAAAGACTACGTCAACATCCAAGGGGGAGTCTGTTGATACATGAAATGTCTGTTGACTGCGTCTACAAGAAGTCACAAGTCAAGATTGGTCAACAGAGGATCAAAAGTGTCAAAATATGTATTTTATTAGTCTGGTTCGCTTTTATGTCATTATCTTAAGTCTGGTTCGTTTTTATGACACTATGTTAGGTCTGGTCCGCTTATGTGTCAATTTCTGGTCAGCTTATATGTCAAGAGGTCTGGTTCGCTTATTTGTCATGCCGTATATCCGGACCAGAAACATTATAAATAGGCTGGTTGTGTTCATTAGTCATAGAGTTGTATGTGTGTAAGCTTGGAGCCAAACTCTGTCAAAATCTCGTTTGAAAAGCAATAAAGTGATAGGAAATTAAAGGATAAGCTGTTGTAACTTCTTATATGTTGATTCCGCCTTCATATATGAAGATGAGTTGCTTGAATTGACGTTTTCGGGTCAAGGAACGGTCCAACAGAACAAATGGTCGCCTTCCTTATGTTTCGTCGATATTTTCAACACCTCTTTTGTTTTTCCTAATTGTCGACCTCACTCGTTTCTCATATTTCCTTGTTAGACAATGCCTCCTCGACGTGATGCACAATCTTTTACTGCTGAAGAAGTCGCAGCCCTTGTCTCTCAGCAAATGGCTGCTGTGCTTCCAGGCGTGGTGACCCAAATCCACGAGCTATACAACAACAATAATAATAACAATGCACAATGTAATTTCAAGAATTTCAATTCTGCTAAGCCGCTAAAGTTTTCTGGGTCGCAAGGAGCAACTGTGCTCCTTCAATGGTTCGAAAGTATCGAGAGCACATTCAGACATGTGCAATGTCCGGATGGGCATAAGGTTGAATTTGCATCAAGTGTGTTCGAGAAGCGTGCTCTTACATGGTGGAACAGAGTGATGCGCGATAGGGGTGCCGAAGTGGCTTTGGCACAAACATGGGAAGAGCTTCGAGCTCTCATGATGAAAGAGTTTTATCCCCGTCACGAAATTCGAGCTTTGGAACGAGAGTTTGACGATCTAAAACAAGATGGGGGAGAACACCGTGCGTATACAGATCGATTTGAGGAACTCAGTCTTTTGTGTCCTACTATGGTTACCCCGTTGGAGAAAGCGATAGAGAGGTATATCGATGGTTTACCCGATTCCATACAGGATATTGTGACTGGCGTTAATCCTACTATTGTTCTTCACGCGATCGAGTTATCTGCTACCCTGACTGAGTCGCAAGTCAGGAAGGGTAAACTTATCTGCAAGGGTGATAAGAAGAAGTCGACCGAATCTGTCAAGGAAAAGGGTAAGGGTAAGAAGGGTGAGTCGTCGAAGAAGTCGAGAAAGCGAAAGGGTGCTCAGAATTTTGCAGTTACTGCTCTGAACCCTCAGAACCCACCAGCTCAACCGCCTGCGAAGAAAGCGTTTGCTGGTACCGCACCTCATTGTACTCGCTGCAACGGTCATCATGTTGCACAACCAGCTTGTAGGCAATGCACAACGTGTGGTAAGTTTGGGCATCTAGCCAATGTCTGTTGTTTGGGCCAGAATCAGATTGTTCAGAATCAAGCTCTGGTTTAGGGGAATGCTGCTAGATTCCCACCGGGTTCGTGTTTCAATTGTGGAGAGTTTGGTCACTTCCGCAACAACTGTCCGAGGCTGGTGAATGCAAACGCGAACGCTAATGCGAACCCGAATGCGAATGTCAACGCAAATGTGAATCCCGCGCGTGGGCGAGCGTATAATCTGAATGCTAACGAAGCGAGGGCTGACAACGAGGTGGTTAATGGTACGTTTCTTGTTAACAATCGACCTGCATCTATTCTTTTTTATTCTGGTGCCGATAGAAGTTTTGTTTCATTATCTTTTGAACCTTTGCTTGCGATACCTAGAACTAAACTGAGGAAACCCTTATCTGTCGAAGTTGCTACTAGTAAACCTCTTATTCTCGATTCTGTTATTCGTGATTTTCAGTTAAACCTTGATAACCATCTTTTTCCCATTGACCTCACACCGATGCAGCTTGGGAGTTTCGATATTATCATGGGGATGGATTGGTTAACCAAACATCATGCTGAGGTAGTTTGTTTCGATAAGATTGTTCGTATTCCTCTTCCGTCTGGCGATGTTCTGGAAGTTTGTGGCGAGAAGCCATCTGGTGATTTGAAGCTTATCTCGTGTACAAAGGCCCAAAGTTATTTGCGAAAAGGATATGTTGCTTTCCTGGCACATGTCACCGAGGAGAAAGGCAAGAGCAAGAGTATTCAGGATATTCCGATTGTTCAGGATTATCCAGAGGTGTTTCCCGATGAACTGCCTGGTTTGCCTCCAGTTCGTCAAGTCGAGTTTCATATTGACCTTGTACCCAATGCCAACCCGATTGCGAAAGCACCTTATCATCTTGCACCGTCGGAGATGCAAGAGTTATCGAAACAGCTTCAAGAGTTGTCTGATAAAGGATTCATCCGTCCGAGCTTTTCGCCTTGGGGAGCTCCTGTCCTCTTTGTGAAAAAGAAAGATGGATCTTTTCGAATGTGTATCGATTATCGTGAGCTTAATAAGCTTACCATCAAGAATCGATATCCCCTACCTAGAATTGATGATCTCTTCGACTAGCTGCAAGGTGCTTCATGCTTTTCCAAGATCGATCTGCGATCTGGGTATCATCAACTTCGTGTACTCGAAGAAGATATTCCCAAAACTGCATTCCGTACGAGATATGGGCACTACGAGTTCACTGTCATGCCTTTTGGTTTGACAAATGCCCCAGCTATCTTCATGGACTTAATGAATAGGGTTTGTAAACCTTATTTAGATAAGTTCATCATTGTGTCATTTATTCAAAGTCTCAAGCCGACCACGAGCAACACCTTCGTTTGACATTGGAACTCCTAAGGAAAGAACAACTTTTTTGCCAAATTCTCCAAGTGTGAATTCTGGCTTAAAGAAGTTCAATTTTTGGGACATATAGTCAACAAGCAGGGTATTCATGTGGATCCTTGCAAAATAGCAGCTATTAAGGATTGGAATACACCGACGACACCTACAGAGATTAGATCATTTCTTGGTCTTGCTGGTTATTATCGTCGATTCATTTCTAATTTCTCAAAGATCGCGGTTCCACTCACTGCTTTGAGTCAGAAAAATAAGCCTTTTGAGTAGGGACCTAAGCAAGAAGAAGCGTTCCAAATGCTGAAACGAAAGCTTTGTGATGCTCCTGTTTTATCCCTACCTGAGGGAAACGATGATTTTGTTGTCTATTGTGACGCGTCAAATCTAGGACTTGGTTGCGTTCTTATGCAACGAGGTAAAGTCGTAGCTTATGCGTCTAGACAGCTGAAAATTCACGAGAAGAACTATTCGACTCATGATCTTGAATTAGGAGATGTGGTTTTCGCACTTATAATCTGGAGACACTACCTCTATGGAATGAAGTGTGTGGTTTTCACAGACCACAAAAGTCTCCAGCATATTCTCAATCAGAAAGAGCTGAATATGAGGCAACGACGTTGGGTTGAACTCTTAAACGATTTTGATTGAGAGATCCGCTACCATCCTGGTAAGGCGAATGTCGTAGCCGATGTGCTTAGTCGAAAGGAACGAGTCAAGCTTCATTCTATTCGAACTCTATCTGATATTCAATCTCGTGTCCTTCAAGCTCAACGATCTTGTGTGATCAAGGACTTATTGAAATATGAGCTACCGCTTCAACTCGAACTTAAACTCGAAACGAAGGACGATGGGTTGCTATATTTCAAGGATCGTTTATGGATTCCGAAACAAGACGATCTTCGCACCTTGGTAATGGACGAATCTCATAAGTCTCGATATTCTATCCATCCTGGTGCTGATAAAACGTACAAGGATCTTCGTACTCAGTTTTGGTGGCCTGGTATGAAGAAGGATGTTGCCTTGTATGTATCGAAATGCCTAACTTGTCTCAAAGTCAAGGCTGAACATCAACGACCTTCTGGTTTGTTTGTACAACCAGAGATACCGGTTTGGAAGTGGGAGAACATTGCAATGGATCTCATCACTAAGTTACCGCGTACATCTAAAGGTCACGATGCTATTTGGGTTGTTATCGATCGATTAACGAAATCGGCTCATTTTATACCGATTCGCGAGGATCTATCTGCTGATAAACTTGCAAAGATTTATGTTGATGAGATTGTATCACGGCATGGTGTTCCTTTGGATATCATTTCCGATCGTGATGCTCGGTTTTCATCTCATTTTTGGAAGACCATGCAATCTGCTTTGGGAACCCAACTGAATCTAAGCACTGCTTATCATCCCCAAACAGATGGACAATCTGAGAGAACGATTCAAACTTTGGAGGATATGCTTAGAGCATGCGTGATAGACTTTGGTGGTAATTGAGATTCTCATCTTCCACTGATCGAGTTCTCTTACAACAACAGTTATCATGCTAGTATTAATATGGCACCATTCGAAGCTCTCTACGGTCGAAAATGTCGTTCACCTGTCTGTTGGAATGAGATCGGTGAAGCTCAGCTTACTGGACCTGAGCTCATTCTGGAAACAACAGACAAAATCAAGAAAATCCGCGATAATCTTGTGACAGCTCGAAGCCGTCAAAAGAGTTATGCGGATATGCGACGCAAGCCCTTAGAATTTCAAATCGGAGACCGTGTTCTACTCAAGGTGTCACATTGGAAGGGAGTGGTGGGATTTGGAAAGAAAGGAAAACTTGCACCCCAATATGTTGGACCATTTAAGATTGTTGAAAGAATTGGAAAGGTTGCCTATCGACTAGAGCTACCTCCAGAGCTTGGAAATATTCATCCAACTTTTCACGTGTCCAATTTGCGAAAGTGTTTAGCTGATGCTGATCTTCACATTCCTCTCGACAAGATTCAAATCGATGAAACAATGCACTTTGTTGAGAAACCAGTGGAGATAATGGACCGTACATTCAAACAGTTGAAGAACAAACGGATTCGATTGGTCAAAGTTCGCTGGGAATCCAAACGTGGCCCCGAGTTTACTTGGGAACGTGAGGACCAGATGAATACGAAATATCCGCATTTGTTTTCACAAGTTTCCTCTAAATAAATTTTCGGGATGAAATTTCCTAAAGTAGGGGAGACTGTGACAACTGTGTTCTGTAATCATCGTATAATGTAAAATAATGTTGATTATCAATAAAACAATGTGCTTTGGTGTTATTATATGTGTTATTGTGTTTGATGATTTTACAATTTGATTCGATTCCGATTTCAAGCTTTAAATCGCTTTCTAGAAGGTTATAAGCAAATTGGTGCGTAAACGCAATCAGTTTAACGCGACGTACACTCCGGAACTGTGACATAAACCAAACATACCCTAAATACCCTTTACATAAATTAGAAATAAGTTTCGAAGGATTTGGTATGGCAAAAACGTGTTTATTTGAACTAAAGAACTATTTACGACAAGACTGCGAAACGAATGTTGGTGACCGCCCGGATAATATTTAAATCCTAAAAATATTCTGTTATGATTAAAATTTTATTTTAATCAGGTTCGTGTTGAAAAATAAATTAAAACGCTTAAAAACGTTATTTTTCAAGTTTAAGCGCGTACCGCGTGTTTCTGCGCAACACAGTGCTTCTACTGCAAAACGCAGACAACACAGCCAGTCTCGGCAACTGAAATTTATTTCAGTAATATTTTGGCGAGTTTATTTTTATAGAATAATAAAAATAATTTAGAACGCCATAAACCGGGATTTAAACGCTAGATAAAATACCCGGTATCCAGTTAAACACCCGCTTTAGCCTACACATAACATATTATTATAAAAATTTGCATGTGTATGTGAGTGGGGGTAGAGGTGGCGGCCTCCCCTTGCCACTTCTCACTCTTCTTTGCCACTTGTTGATGCAAGTAATCCTTCATAGATCTCCATATCCCTTCATATATCTTCTATATAATCTTTCAAAGATCATTTATCACTCACACAACACTCAAACTTCTCCTCTCCCTCCCCTCCATAACTGTAACCCCTCACCACCATCTCCATTTTCATTCTTCAACCTTGTTCTTGAAGATTAAACCCCTTTCCAAACTAGTTTCAAGTTGATGTGAAGATCCAAAGGAGTTTCCAAGGTGCTTTCAAGTGATTTCAAGCTCCATATCATCAAAACCTCATCCAACAACTTACTTGAATCTTGAAGGTATAACATTTATGTTTAAATCACACTCTTGATTCTTGGTTGTTCTTGATGATTTGAAGTTTCTCTTGAATTTTAGAATTTTCGCAAACTTGAAATCTAAAATGAAATGGGTCTTGATACAAATAAAAATGGTGATATATATATATATATATGTGTGTGTGTGTATGACCGTACATATATATATATATATATGGGTGTATGAGTTTTGAGCTTGATCTTTGGTAAATACTTGTTTAAGTTGCTGCTTGTTCTTGGATAATAGTTAAAATGCAAGTGTTTGTTGATTTGTGTAAGTTATGATAATACTTCAAATACATTAGCAAATAAGCATGAATAAGTTTCATATTGGATGCATTTAGATCAATATAAAATGATGATGCTATGATAGTGTGCTTTAGGCAGTTGTACATGAGAATACATGTTGATTTAAAGCTCAAGAAATGATGAAAAATGGCTATATGACAAAAATGTTTTAGATCATATTATAAACACTAAAAATAACATTATTTGGTATATTATAATGGCATGAAACTTTGACATAGGTCTGATAGCTTTTCATGTTGTACATATAGCTTAAAAAGTAGTAAAATATGTGAAATTTGCATGAATTATGTGCTTTATGTGAGACCTGCACTATCATGAGTATAACCATTATTTTATTCAGTAAATAACATGGGTTATGTTAAAATATCAAGTCATTTCAATTTGGGATGGTTCGGGTAACGTTTGATGCAAAACTATGCGGTAAAACGGTTAAAAATCGGCTTTTCGGAGGATTTTTATAAAACTATTTTAGATCAGTAAGTAAACTGATATTTTTGATATAAAAATAAGTATTTTAACTTATATTAACTTTACTTGGTGTTTGGTTAGTCATACGTAACTTCCGACGCCCAAAAATGTTACCGAATCGCTAAAATAAGTGTTTTTCGACATACACTAGAATGGGTTGTTCATGGGTAAAATTTTATGTGTTACAATGTGCTATGTGTTTTACAATATGTGAATGATGATGTGTTAGTGTTGACAAGATTATGTGTGTTACGATATTTCATATATATATATATATAAATACACCAAAATAAAAAAAAATAACTTTTCGAGAAATCTCAAAGTTATGTGAAAATTCTAAGTATCGGAGAAACTTATGTATTTTTGTGAGTTTTGATTATTAAATTGCTCTTATTTAATTTAGGATGAATAAACAATTTGAGGGATTGTGTTAACATATAAAAACGCACCCAAATGTGAGTACATAGATCCCCTCTTTTACTGTTTTCGATTGTTTTGGGGTGACTCATATGTATCAAAACGATTTCGATATTTCAACGATGGTTTCGAAACGATTAAGATGGTTTATACTATACTAATAACGATTACAACAATGTTAACGAACTTGTTGGTTGTAGTTACATAACGAATGAAATTCATTAATTTTGGCCAAACCGACCAGTATTAGGTTATGGTACCATAGGATCTGACAAGTCCCGTTATCAGACTGCACCCATGGTTATGTGTGGGTTATGTGGGTAACGACTGAACCTGATGATTGTTAACTTACTCTTTGGTGGTTTGTTAATACGAGTTGAACAAGTTGGACGATGAACGAGTCACGAAGGTTTGAATGTTATTAGCGAGACGACCAAAAATAGTTTTCACAATTAAAACGAGAACGATTTTGAACGATGGAACGATTATGAACGATTTAAACAAATGAACGATGATCTATAACGAGAATGAGTTAAACGATGTCACACAACGATGTTTACGAAACTATATAAACCATACGAGTTTTATTACGAGAACGATTTATGATTTGGTTTACATAACCAAATGTTTTGGGTTAAGATTCATGGCATCGAGGTTTATAAATTATAACCAATCTGTTTTGACTTGGTTATTCATTTTACAATACAAATGGTTTACAAAATAAAGTTTTCTAATATCGATTAACAAGGTTGTACGAGTTATTTAAACAAATAAACGAGCCATGAATCTGACACTCACACAAAACCTATGTGCTCGCCAGCATTTCTTTGCTGACTTTGTTTTTACATATGTTTCAGGTGAAGTTGCTTGATGTTGATTGCTAGGATGTATGAGTCACATAGGATCTGGACGAGGTCTTAGTGACATAATAATAATGATAGTCGATATATAACTTGCTTGTTCAGTTTCAAAGACAATGTTAATGTTTAATATTTAAATAAAACGAAACTCTTTTGTATCCATTGTTGCGAAACAATAATTCGGTTACAACACTCCCCGACGTTTCCGCCACAATTTGTTGTTTTACGTGGTCGGGGTGTGACATTTTATGGCATTTTTATTTGAACACCCAGTTCATGTTTTTTTTTAATTTCAAAAGTATAGCAAAAGTATACTCCCTTAGAAAGATTAAAAAAAACACTCGATTTTATGATGTATTTTTTTTAAATAATCACGTATAGAAAAGTTACGAGACTTTAAAAAAGATGGTGGAATATGCATGTGAGTGGCATGTGCATGGTCTTTGACATGTGAGTTGTATGTGCATGAGTTTTTTGACAATATTACCCTTAGTGTAAGTTAGCATCAACGCCCCATGTCAACACCAAAATCATTCTCACTGTTTTCACAATTTTAGGCGTTTTCCCTAAATCCCACCCCTATATATATATGTATACATATGTATACATATATATATATATACACATATATATATATATATAAGGTTCAAATGAGAACGCTAAATATTATGAGAACCGTGAGAACGAATGAAAAAACCACGAGAACTTAGTAAAAAACAATTGAAATTCAAAAAAGAAATTCACACTTATGTGTAAAAAATCTAATAAGAGTGTTTTTTAGAGCAGAAACGAATTATTTGTTGTTGTAAATTCTTTTTTTAATGTTGTATCTTAATTACAATGAACTTTGTATTAAAAAAAAATTGGTTTTGATTGGTTTTTTCATTCGTTTTCACGGTTCTCGCAATATTTAGCGTTCTCAAGATAACCCTCTCTTATATATATAGTGAAAATGTAATGTACAATATGTCTTATCGTACGAGCGTACGAGATTTGAAGTTCGCACGTTATAAACTTCAGAATTAAAATCTCGCATGTTGTAAAATATAAAAACTCGCAAGTTGAAAACAAAAAAGTCGAATGTTAAAAGATAAAAAAAAATAGCATGTTTAAAGATGAAAAAATAACATGTTATAAAAAATCGCATGGTGAAAATGAAGTTTGCATGTTGTAACTCAATCTCGTACCCCGAGTACGTTAACACAAATTGTACGTTCACCAAGGAGAAGGATCCGTTAGGAACCACCCTTTATTGCGAGAACCGCGAGAACCAATGTGAACACAACCAAAAAATACCTAAAAAATCTAAAAAACACCAAAAAAAAATTTACTATTTTTTTAAGAAAAATCGCTATATTTCGTCAATAATAAAAAGAAAATTCAAAAAAAAATCGAGTAACAGTTATCCATACACATGTGCATTTGTATCATTTCTTTGACAAATTCCGTAATTCATTACAAATATCAGACAATTGCACTTTCATTTACACTACCATTCATAATACACTACTTTTTACATTAACAACACTAGAAATGCACATGTGCATCTATACGTATGAACTTGTTATAACATTAACAACACTAGAAATGCACATGTGCATCTATATATATGAACATGTTATAACGTGTTTTAGTACACCACTTTGAATACACATCCCCTTTCATCTATCATACCATCCATACTACACTACCATTACCTCCTACCATCCGTAATACAATACCATTGCTTTTTACCATCCATAATACCATATTATTACCAATATTTCACTTTATTATATGTACATAAACACCCTTTATACCATCCAAACAACATATTACATCATAAAGTGACAAATATAATCAAACCATCAACCACTAGATATAACTAACCAAAACACGTGTATATGGGCCTACTTCATCATTTAAAATCACAAACTTTTGGTAACAAAACACCTTATTTCATGTTGATACATATAGATGCACATGTGCATTTCTAATATTGGTAATGTAAAAAGTAGTGTATTACACATGGTAGTTTAAATGAAAGTGCATTTTTCTACTACTGGTAACATATTATGGAATTTGTCAAAGAAATAATACATATGCACATGTGCATCCATAATTGTTACTCGAAAAAAAAACGTCTTTTTTTGTAACAAAATATAGCGATTTTTATAAGAAAAATATTTAAAAAAAATTGTGGATTTTTTGGATTTTTTAGGTATTTTTTTTTTTGTGTGTTCACATTGGTTCTCGCGGTTCTCGCAATAGGGTAAGGTTCTATTGGTTCTCGCGGTTCTCTCAATAAGGGTGGTTCTCAAATGAACCTTACCCTATTGCGAGAACTGCGAGAACCAATGTGAACACAAAAAATACCTAAAAAATCCAAAAAACCCACAATTGTTTTTTAAATATTTTTCTAATAAAAAACGCAATATTTTGTTACAAAAAAAAAACTTTTTTTTCCGAGTAACAGTTATGGATGCACATGTGCATATGTATCATTTCTTGGATAAATTCCATAAGAAAAATGCACTTTCATTTACACTACCATATGTAATACACTACTTTTTACATTACCAATATTAGAAATGCAAATGTGCATCTATATGTATCAACATGAAACAAGGTGTTTTGGTACAAAAAGTTTGTGATTTTAAATGATGAAGGAGGCCCATATACATGTGTTTTGGTTAGTTATATCTAGTGGTTGATGGTTTGATTATATTTGTCACTTTATGATGTAATATGTTGTTTGGTTGGTATAAAGGGTGTTGATGTACATATAATAAAGTGAAATATTGGTTATAATATTGTATTATGGATGGTAAAAATCAATGGTATTGTATTACGGATGGTAGGAGGTAATGGTTGTGTAGTATGGATGGTATGATAGATGAAAGAGAATGTGTATTCAAAGTGGTGTACTAAAACACGTCATAACATGTTCATATATATAGATGTGCATGTGCATTTCTAGTGTTGTTAATGTTATAACAAGTTCATACATATAGATGCACATGTGCATTTCTATTATTGTTAATGTAAAAAGTAGTGTATTATGAATGGTAGTGTAAATGAAAGTGCAATTGTCTGATATTTGTAATGAATTACATAATTTGTCAAAGAAATGATACAAATGCACATGTGCATGGCCAACTGTTACTCGAATTTTTTTTTATTATTGACGAAATATAGCGATTTTCCATTGGTTCTCGCGGTTCTCGCAATAAAGGGTGGTTCCTAACGGATCCTTCTCCTATATATATATATATATATATATATATATATGGTAAGGTTCCTCTACAAAGTGTGTTTTTCCTACAAAGTGTATGAAGTGATCTTGACCATTGGATGAGTGTGTTTGATGGTTGAGATCATTTTGGTGGCATTTTGGTAAGATGAGTGTCTTAAAAATAGGCTAAATTAATTTATTAGGGGTAAATGGGTCATTTAACTTGTTTTAAATAAGGAGATAACTATCAATAATTATCGCGATTTTCTCTCTCCCTCTCTCTCTCTAATTTCCCACCTTTAAAAACACAAAATCATACCAAAAATAGCGATAAATCAGATCTAGGGTTTCATTATTTCTTCTTTTTTTTTAGATCAAAGATGTTTATTTCATGTTGTGTGTTTTAGTCATAAAACACAATGTGACGAACTAGTGACTGACTCCTAAAACACAACGTCAAAAATTTGTTTACGATAAAACACAATGTGACGAACAACTTATAGTTAGTGACTGCTAAAACACAACGCAACGAACCAGTTACTAACTGCTAAAACACAACGTAGATGAGTTCATATTAGTGTGTTTTAGTGACAAAACACAACGTGACAAGCCAGATGAAATACTAATTGAATGTGAATTATGTTGTAGCGATCATATTATAATCACTTATAACCGTCACATTGGAAATCAAAGAGATATTTTGTTTCCTTAAAATTCTCATTAGTTAGTTTAGGATCTAATATATTCCATAATTAAAATGACTATCAAATACCATCATGCTCTTTTGATTAAAATAATTAATTGCCACATGTCACAAGGATATGGCTTCCTACACTTTGTAGGAAAAGTTGACTTTGTAGCCAACTCCTACCATATATATATATATATATATATATATATATATATATATATATATATATATATATATATAGGTTTAGGATCCTGTAAAAAAATGAAATTTGTGAGAAGTATAAGAAATAACATAATGAGGACACATGTCATTATTTAACTTATTAGGATAAGGGTAATTAAGTAATTTAATAAAAACACTAATTAATATAAGCACCATATTGCTATACTTATATAGAGATAAAAATTACATTTCAATCGGATGTTTTAGTCTATGCTGTTTTCTCTATGTTGTTTTAATTGTATAGTGATTCAAAGCGTTGTGTTTTACAGTAAAACACCATGGACGTATATATGATACCATAACATCGCAAATACCATTTACATTCAATCTTTCAGTCTTGTTTTCTATGGTGTTTTATTTTAGTAATTTAAAACAGATTATGGTGTCTTGTAAAATAAAACACCATAGAAAACAAGATTGAATGTAAATGGTATTTGCAATGTTATGGTGTCTTATATACATTCATGGTGTTTTACTGTAAAACACAACACCTTGAATCGCTATACAATTAAACAACATAGACAAAACACCATGGACTAAAATATACGATCGAAACGTAAATTTTTTTCTCTATATAAGTATAGCAATATTGTACTCATATTAAAGATAAAAAAACAGTCGTTATTATGGTGTAATTTTTTTCCTTTTTTGAAAAAAAAGTTACATATAAAAAGTTATTAACGTTTAAAGAAGACGGGGGAAACTTGCATGTGAGTTTTTTAATTTAAAAATGTTAAATTTACCTTTATACCCTTACTATAGAAAATTAATTACTTTAATGGTAAACACTATTTACAATTTTGCCATTATAATCTCAACCATTAGATTATAGATCAAAGGGTGTAGATTCCTCCTTACACTTCTCACAAAACACACCCTTTTTACAATAACTTTACTATATATATATATATAGATGATCAAGATCAAGGGATATCCCCTATGACTGTTGTAATTAAAAAAAATGATTTATTTTTTTGAAAAGTTGTTTTTTCATTAAGATTTTTGGTAAATACTATTTTTGAAAAAATCTTTTGTAAGACCAAGTTGTTTAAGTTCTCATAACTCGTATGAGTTTTCATTTTACCCATATATATATATACATATATATATATATATATATATATATAGGGAGATGATCATGAGAAAACTAGATATAAATGAGAAAACCAAAAAACTAACCAAAAAAGCACTAAAAAGGAGGGGGGAGACTTTTAATGAAGGGGGGGGGGGGGGACTTTTAATGAAGGAGGGGTAAAATTGAAAAAAAAAATATATAACTTTTCAAACATTTCCCATTTCTCCATACGTTATCATTTTAAAACAAAAATGGCACCATAAGATCACAAATTTTTGTATCTTTCATTCAAGTATATTCGAGCATATTTTTTATGACATAAAAAAAGATTTATGGTGTCGTCTTGTTTTCAATACTATTATTATAGTAGTGCACATGTGCAATATAACATGTACTACAATTGCATTACATGCTTAAAATTAGCTTTTTGAGTCTAGTTTAGCTTTTAGGGTTAGTTTTTTTGGAGGTTTAGGATTAGGATTAGGTTTTTGGGTGGGGGGGGAGGGGGGGTTTAGGTTTTTTTTCGGGTTTACAATTGCATTACATGTTTAAAATTAGCTTTTTGAGTCTAGTTTAGCTTTTAGGGTTAGTTTTTTTGGAGGTTTAGGATTAGGATTAGGTTTTTGGGTGTGGGGGGAGGGGGGGTTTAGGTTTTTTTTTGGGGGGGGGGGGGGGGTGGGGGGGTTTAGGTTTTTTTCGGGTTTATGTTTAGGGTTTAGTTTTAGGTTTTCGGGAGGGTGGGGGGGTTTAGGTTTTTGGGGGGTGGGGGGGGGTTAGGCTTTTGGTGGGAGGGTGAATTTAGGTTTTTGTGGGGTGGGGGTGGGGGGTTTAGGTTTTTGGGGGTGTCGGTGGGGGGTGGGTTAAGTGGTTTAAGCTTTATGTATTAGTGCACATGTGCAGTACAACCAAAAAAAAATTTTTTTTTTTTTTTGAAATTTTTTTTCTAGGCATAAAAACTAGCGATTTTTTTATTAAAAATTGTAAAAAAAAAAAAAATATTTTGGTATGTTTTTAGGTTTTTTTTAGGCTTTTTTGGTTAGTTTTTTTGTTTTCTCATTTAAACTAGTTTTCTCATGATCCATCCCCTGTATATATATATAGTGTGTGAGGTTCATTGGGAAACACTAAAAAAGTGGGGAACCGACTCAAACGAACTCCGATTGGACTCATTCCAGCGGCGTTGGAACCAGCTCGTCGAACTCTAACTATGATCTCTTCACCCTAAATCATAACCACTAAACCCTAAATATATTAGGGTTTGACTTTTAGGGTTTAGCTTTAGGGTTTAGCATTAGAGTTTAGTTTTAGGGTTTAGGGTTTAGCTCTAGGGTTTCGCTTTAGGATTTAGCTTTAGGTTTAGCCTTTAGGGTTTAGCTTTTAGGGTTTATAGTTTAGATTTTATGGTTTAGCTTAGGTTTTAGCCTTATTTTTTAGCTTTTGGATTTAGAGTTTAGGAGTTAGGGTTTAGGGTTAAGAGATCTTAGTTAGGGTTTGACGAGCCGGTTCCAACGCCGCTGGAATGAGTCCAATCAGAGTTCGTTTGAGTCGGTTCCCCGCTGTTCCCCACTTTTTTAGTGTTCCCCAATGAACCTTCCCATATATATATATATATATATATATATATGGGTAAAGTGTAGGATACAAATCCCCTTATCGTACATTATGTACGCGATGCCCATAGCCATACACGTGTCCTGATTCAATTTAATTAGATAAGGGTATATCAGACATTCTGTTCAAACATCTGAGAGCTAATCAGGGAATTCCGTCAACAAGGAAGCAGATTACGAGTTCGTTTCATAACCGTCCATCTAATTATTATTCGTATCAATTCGATTTGTAGGTTTTTTGATTGATTCTTGTACCGAACACAGATTGGCGATTTCCGAAAATGCTGGATTCGTCATTTAGGATGTTTGTTTTTGGTTTTTCATCATAGGGTTATGGTTGAGGTTTGGGTTTTATTTGATTTGAAGGTATTTTCATTTTATTAGATTGTAACGAGGTTGAAGATAAGTTGTTTCTGGTTTTATTTTGTTGAGTTTATCATATCGCATGTGTTGTTTTATATATCGCATGTTGTGTTTTTAACATATATCGGGTATTTAAGATTGGATCATATGAATAATTTCGCATGTTTAAGTTGGACATTTCGCACACAATGAAGTTTAATATTTAATTTCGCATTTTTAAGTTGGACATTTCGCAGACTAGAAAGTATTTAACATATATAGCTCTATATTTCGCACGCTTTAAGAGTAATTATATTTATTTTCGCACAGTGTGTTTTATAATTCAGTTAAATAATTCAAATCAAATAATTCAGTTCAATAATTGATTTCAATAATTCATATCAATTATTTTTCTTTTATTATATAGTTTATCTTTTTATCACCATTTCAAACATCCTATTAAAAATGGCAGACCTACCAACATCCGCTTCTTCTGAATCAAGTATCAAGCAGGCTTTGAGAAATAGGATTCAGGAACAAATTCAAGAGGATCGATCATGTCAAGAGATGTTGGAGACCAACATTTCTCGTGTAACAGAAAACATGAAGAGAAGACAAGAAATTCTGAACTTGCTATCTCAGATGCAAGTGAGTAGTCTTCAAGAAATTGCTGTTATGTTCATGGTTGATCTAGGTGAGAGGGATGAGAAGCAGTTGAAAGAGTTGGCGGATGCAATAACTATCTTAAGATGCTCGATGAAGATGAAAATGGAGTTTCTTTCATCTTTTGAATGAACTTTGTTTATTTTAGTGCTTTGTTTTAATAAAACATTCAAGTTTTGCATGTTTTCAGTAAATTCGCATGTTGTGTTATGGAATGGATTTTTGATTTCGCATGTGTATATTCCCCCATTTTGCATACTTTAAGCAATTCAATGTCAAAAATGCGATTTTATACATAGTATATGCGAAATTAAAAACATTAATGTTATAACAAGTCTAAATATTCAACAGAAATCCAACGTCAAACAAGTTTACTAGTCCTTTCCAATAAATGGACTCAACCTAGCTGGGATTATTTTCTCCAAATCTTTCATATACTTTTCTTTGTCTGGCCTTTTATCGAAAGCATTTTCCTTTTTAATTACTAGTTCACGATGCACAATGTGTTCGGATAGAATGATTTTACTTAGATATCTGTGCCTCAGGAGATGAAGTTGTGAATTCTGTCTGTTGTTTACTTCATCTTCTTTCACAAACCCAGTCACCCATGGTCTTTTCTCTCCTTTGTATGTTTCCATGTGACGCATCATAAACACTCCACAGTCTACGCCGTTATTCTCTGTCCTCCAATCCATCTCTTTTCTTTCTATCACTGATGTTCCAAGTTCTTCTATAGCCGGTGTTGGTTTTAAAGCCTTTCATAGGTATAAAACCAATACCCTTCTCTGAAACATAGCAACATTGTGTTAGTAGCTTTTACATAAAATATAACATGTATATGAATAAGTTTTTGTATTACCAGTGTGTCTGGAAGCCCCTTGTATCTTTCCTCAAACTCTTGTTCAGCTGCTGAATTGTCAATCAACTCAATTTTGCCGGTTTTCAAGTGGAAGCACAAGACATAGAAGTGGTCACCTTGAAGTACCGGAATAAACACCAAGTCAACCGACTCAAGTTTTTTTACCTCATATTTCAGTATTATGTCTTCTAAATTTGAGGCAAATACGTTTAGACGTTTGTCGTCTGTGTATTTCTTCTCGTCGTACATGATATTCGGCTGTATGTTATGTAATTAGAATCAAAGTTAAGTAATGTATTAAAAGGTATTTAAACATGGGAAATTAATACATGCAAAATAATGTGTGAAAATTTTCCCATGCGAATAGTATGTATTCCGTATGCGAAATTACAATAGTATGCGAAATGTTATTTTTGTTTTCATAGTAAAACTATCTAATATTCTATATGCGATTTAAATATAAATAGTATGCGAAATCATTGATTATTCATTTTCTGTTTTAATTTCAAATGCCAATATGTTTAGAAAATCATACCATCATTGTGCTAAACAAGTAGAGTATGTATGGTGATGATTTTCTATCCCTCTTCTTCTCTTCAAGGTTTAGAACATCCACAAATGCATCTATTACGTTTGATGCTACGTACTGACCCCTGTAGAAGCTTTCAAAGATACCTTTCAATGTGTAAACCCCAGTTTTTGATCGGTAAAGTTCATCTCTGCTAGGCAAAAAATAAATAATTAATATTTTGAGTGTATATATTTAGATGTTTGTTTGTTGATATAACCATTTTACTTACTCTATGTCTGCAAATGTAGCAAATGTGACAACTGGCACAAAACCGGTAATTTCCGTATAATTAATTATTATTTAATATCTGCAGTTATGTGCTTAAATCAACATTGTTTGATTACATGCTATACTTATGAATTCATGCACGTTTTATACTTCAAATATTGCTTTATGCATTACTGTTAGCGTTGCGTCAGAAATACTAGTAAACTCACCGGTAAGACACACTGTGTCAGCAACTCTGTAAAAAGCAGTCAGATAATGGAATTAGGGCCTAGGAGTAGATCCAACGTCTAAAATACATTAAAACCCAAGTATGGATACAAGGGTTAACATATAAACTTTCCGGAAGCTAAATTATGCATTAAAAAGCACTCGAAATACACTTAAAGTGCTGAATTCAGCATATTTCAGCAAAATTCAGCATTTTAACAAGTTTGTACCATGCAAAAACATGACTAAGTGGTCCTGAATGCTCTCCTAAGTGTCGGGAATTAAAAGTGTCACAAAAGGGTACTTAAAGATCACTAAACGGAATAGTTTGACACTTTAACGAACCGGTATCTAACCGAACAACCGGACACTACTCGAAACATCAAAATTATACTAGAAGCATTGTTTTAATGTTTCTGGGCTAGTTATGATCACCGAACACCCTAACACACTATATAACACATCATATGCATGAACACTAATCAATACACTTAAGATCTAACTAGATTATCTAACTTAACTTACCATTTAATCACAACCAATACCCCCCCCCCCCCATGTAAGTGGACGGTCACAAGAGTGCCCCACCAAAATCCTCTCTTGATCTTCCTTAGATTGCTTAAAGATTGTGTTGTGTACAAATGGGACATAATAACCAATGGGTAATAGCTAAACATGGTTATAAGAAGTCATGAGCTCTCATAATCGCCCACACTTAATCACCTCCATCTTTCTCCTCCCTCCCTTCCCCTCTCTCGGCCGTAAACAACAACAACACCACCACCACCTTCATCCATTGTTCATCCATTCCAAGCTCATCCTAAGGTGCAAGAAGGTGTCTATGGAAGTTTGGAGCTCTTGGAGATTGAAGGACCTTTCCCATTTGCTTTTATCCAACACAGTTGTCACCTCCATCATCTTGTGTTCATCCCTAGCCATAGAGCTAGTAGTAAGGCCCTTATGATCTCTTGTTACTTCATATTTTGATGGTTAAAAGATGATGAACATTGTTAATCTTGATGAACACTAAAGAACATAATCATGAAACATTAACATAAGCTTAATAACATAAGAATACATGTTGAATAGTGTTGATTTGCTTCTTGATGATTGATGATTTGTGTTTGTGATGTTAGACATCATATGAAACCTACTAGATTGTGATTAAACACATGATCTAGTAAGTTAAGGTGATGATCTTGTGAAAGACCAAGATGATCATACTCCATGTTTCTCATGAACTTGAAAATGAAAATGATTTTGTGAATGATGAAATATGTAATATGTTACTAGTCATAAACTTGGATGATTTGAAAACTAGTTCTCTTAAGAAACTAAAGTCATACACAAGATTTACAAAGTCATGGTTTCTAAGTAAACTAATCATATTTTTAGTGTTTAAACAAGACTAGAAACATGTTTGCAACAAGAAAAATACCAAGGAATTATTTTTGGAAAATCATCTTACAAGTTGTAAATGACTAAATCTTTTAATAATGTGATTTACAAACAAATAACCATGTTTTTAAGGATAACTAAACCTACTAAGCACACTACCAAGATACTACAAGTTTTTATGAAAGTTCAAGTTCATGATTGCTATATAAATAGCATTGTTTTGGCACTTGGTAAGTGTAAGTTGCTTAGGGTAGATTGTTGATTGTTTGTGATGATTTTAAAAATAAAATAAACACATGTTTTGAAAACATGGGAAACCTCCATTTTTAGGAGAAACCATGTCAAAATTTTTATAAAATTTTGACACTTAGAGGAATATAAGTTTTGGTGAAACTTATTCCCTAAAAATGGACCTAAAAATATTTACCAAGGTTTCCCTAATTTTCGTGTAAATTTCAAGATTAAGATATGATGATTTCTTCAAGATAAAAAGTGATATTAAGTATGTATATTTTTGAGAAAACAAAAAAAAAATATATATATATATATATATATATATATATACTGGTCACCAAATTTTGTGCTAAGTGTATGTAATATGTATTGTATGTAATAGTGTATTAGGACTTGAAAATACACTAAATACTCCTAAGGAGTAAAAATACAAAAATACACATACAACATTTATAGAAAAATACAAGAGAATATATTTATGAAAATATATTTCTTAATAGATTATGTAACTTGGACAAGTTATGAACTTAAAATATAGTTTTGGACAAAAATACATAACTCGGGTGAAAAATACAAGATACTTATATTTATTGGAAAAATAATATAAGTAAGATACATAGTTAAAAATATAAATTATTTTTAACAACAAGGAACACATACATAAAAGATGGTGACTTGTACTTGTGCAATACAAGTCTAGTGACTAACGTTAATAAAACACGTATAGGTCACGACGCTATAAAATCAACCGGTGAAGTTTACGGCGCATGATACGCAAAGTTGTGAGTTCATGTCCCCACTTTTAAACTTTTACTTGTTTTCTAACTTGGGGAAAATACATGTGCTATGGTATGTTGAATACAAAAACTAAGGAATGATACTTTAGATCATGTCACGAATAGGGTGTCATAAGCACCATTTATCAGTTACATACCAAGACTGCGGAACAAAAGGTTAGATCTAATTGGTTTCAGGCAGCCACACTCTTGGTCACTCTAGTACCAAGCAGTGCTTTTGTGTCTCTAGTCGTGAATCGACAGTCGTGGATTCGACAGCTAAAAATGCCTATGGTTTGGATGCTTCCTATGTCGTGTCACATGTTAATGGCCTTACAAACCATTAGCGATCTCGGTTTCCTTATATTTACAGAGATACTTGTTTCATACAAATTACATACCATGTTTTCATTCAAGTATACAAACGTTCAATACAAAAACTGCATGAATTCACACCAACATTATGTTGACGATTTTCCAAAAACTCACATGTATTTCAGGTAACTAAAGTGGATGTGCGCGCGGTCATACTATTGCTCCTGGTTGTTGTTTATGTTTTTGCTATCTTGTGTCAAGACTCTGATGCCCGTTTTGTGGGGAATGGTTATTATATTTCATCCTATGTGGGATATAAGAACCAAGTTCTCAATGTTCATCTTTCAAATAAAGTTGTAAACTTTTCAGACAATATGCTGTCTTGTGATGTAAACACTTAACCTATGTTTTTAGTTATGTAATGTTTTTGGCATTTGGAGTTATTTTTACGAGCATGTAGTATGTTTACCATTCGTATGCAATGAGAACCTTTCAAGATCACACCTCGTGCTTCCGCCTTAGAAAGAGGTGTGACAGCAAATGTATATCGGATCACACTCAATTCTTGATTCAAGAGTGCTTCGTGCATGTTTACCACTCTGTTGCAGTAAGGGGAACAAAATGCGTCTCCAAGCTCTGCACATCTTTTCTCAGCTCGAATTTTGGCTGCTTCTATTTTCTTATAAAGGAGTTCATTTAACCCCTTTGGTAGAACTTGTTTTGGAACTTGCTTTGGCTTTCAGTTTTTTCTCCCCCTAGCTGGTTTTTTTTCCTTATTTTCTTCCAGGCTGGGTCCCAGGCTCAAAAGCAACTCAACTAACTGCAATTCCTCAGCCGTCACCTGAGGGCATTCAACTTTTGGTTTCTTCTCAACTTCGATACCCGAATCGGTTTGTTGAGGGTCTTTTTGTGTAGTTTCTCCTAAAGAAACTGCTTCCACTTCTGGCTCTTTTTCTTGAACTTTTTCTTGAATGTTTTGTGTAGATTCTGCCAAGTTCACTGTTTCTTTGATAACAGTTTCGTTTTCACCACTTTCTGCAGGCCAGAGTAAGTTAAGAAATATAATATTTTGTTCTTTTTAATTTTTTTCTAATATAAAGTGTTTTTTACCTTTGACAGGTGGTTTGTAAGCGTATACACCCGTTTCGACAATTTGAATGTTTGCAATAAGGGTGTCTGTCACTCCTCCATCATCTTTATTTGTCAATCCTTCATCATCTGGCTGCAGTACCCCTATATATATGTGTTATTGAATTTTAATACATCAGAATCAAAATCTCAAGGTATACATGACATTGCATGCGAAATCAAATGTGAAGTGTTTGTATGAAATCGCATGTGTTTTTTTAAGGTATCGCATGTGTATAGGAAATGGTGATTTTTTACATAAATTCGCATGTGTTAATTTGAAATCGCATGTTTTACCTTCTGGTGCCATTTGTACCAAAACATTGGATATTACTTGTTGAGCTTCTTCATTCTGTCTACTTTCTTCGTTTGTAGTAACTTCATGATGAACTTCAGAAGCTGCATTTTCAGGCTGTTGATGAACATGAGAGGGTGCAGTTTCATGCTCTTGAACCGAATCAGGTGGCACACAAATGGGATTATTCCGAAGCGTCTCATCCCACTGCTTACAGGCCTCCATAATCTCCGGATCCCAAAAACACTTAGTGTTTGCTTCTGAAACTAAGTTGTTCATCCCTTGAACATCTTGAACCATTTTAATGTATTTTTTGACATTGGCTTTCATTTTTTTCAGCAGGTTCTGTAATATTTTTCGAGTTAAGATTGTCACACCCTGACTTTTACGGAAGCGTGATTATGGTGTGACTTTCTTAATACCATTGAATTCAATCATAACAACAACTATATGATAAAACCATAGTTTTGTCATCCATAAATAAGTTTAAAACTTAACAACATTGTCTTAAAACGTAGACTTCAAACACCAGTTTTACAAACCATACGAATTGTTTTAAGAGTTCATCAATGGTTTGCAAGGCCATTGATATGTGTAAAGTGATGCAGGAAAACTCAAACCTAGCAGATTTGTCTCCTGGAATAAGACATAGTCACCACATGGGCCACCCTAGTCCGCATGGGTGTGGGCTCGCTACACCCAAATAGATCTATCACTCATGTCCCTTGGTCCTACAACGAGAATTAATGGCCTTAAGTGTTGTACCCACCACTCACATGATCAAGTAGTACCCTTCCTTAGCTAACCATGCCATGTATAAAACGTTTGTAAACAGTTGTAACATGTATTTCACCCCCGAAGTTATAAAACTGAAAACAGTTAAAAGAAAAGGGGGACATGAACTCACAGTCTTGCGTCTTCTACAATCGTAACTCGTACTTCTCCGGTGAACACGACTACCTACAACGTACTAATGTCTATTAGACGAACGGGTCGTGCCTTGACTTAGTGTTAACGTTTCTGAGTTACATTTCTTTTACGCTTTTGATATTATTCCAAGTTATATAATTTTTGTCAAAATAATTAATATTTCAACTTAAATTATATTTATTAAATTTTGGAATATTTGTTGAATAATATATATTAACTTAATACTTCCCAAGTATTGGTTCTTGTATTTCCTTCCCAAGGATGGGGGTGTCTTATACATGTGTATTCGTATTCTTGTATTTGTATATTTTACCATGTATTGGTGTCGTATTCCGGTGTGTATTTTATACGCGTGAGAATACGTATTTTATGGTATTCATTAAGTATTCATATACTTAAATTTATATTAAACCTTCCGGAATATTATTTCTAATAAAAGTCCACCAATATATATATTTTCAAAATATATATATATTTAAGAAATATTACTTAGAAAAATTATTTATAATTTTTCTCTTGGCAAAATATTTATAGTTCCAAAATAATATATTTTCAAGTCTAACTTAGAAAATATATATAGACTTATTTTTATCCAAAAATAATGTATTTCAAGTGTACTCAAGAAAATATATGTCTTTCCCAAAAATAACATATTTTCTAATAATTCCAAGGAAAGTATATATATTTATAGTTGTCAAAAATGCTATATTTTTCCTTTTTCAAAATATGATATAACTTTGTGATAATCATAAAAATCATATTTTCGTTTCCTTGTGTCCAAAATATTATTTACCAAAATATACTTGCGAATATATTTTCCGGAATATTTTGTAAGTTACATTTCTTGTTCGGTCTTGCCAATATTTTGTGTGTAACTTGTATATTTATTCCTTGAGATTTTGGTAATATTTTAGATTGTAATTCTTGGTGTTTTAATGTGTTATATTATTTGAAGTCCTAAAATAATATAACTATTACACAAAGTATACAAATAATCACAAATATGTGTCTTTAATGTATATATATATATATATATATATATATATATATATATTCTAAATATATTTTTAGCCACTTTTATTTGTAAAAACCAACCTCCAATATTTGTATTTTGTAACCAAAATTTATGGCAAAGTTTATGTAACCATGTATGGTTTAAAATACACTTGGTTAATATTTATTTGAAAATATTTTTCTAAGTGTTTATATTTTTAGAAAATTTTGCCATAGTTTCCCCTAAAATTGAAGGTTTCCATGCTTTCAAGCATATCATTTTCTTTTGTAAAATCATCACCATCAATTTACAATCAACTCTACACAACTTATACTTACCAATCTTGCCAAAATCATGCATATTCTACTACTTCATGAACTTGAAAGTTTATGAAAACTTGTAGTAACTTAGTAGTGCGTTTAGTGAGTTTAGTTACCCTTTAAAGTGGGGTTGTTTATTTAAAAACATCATTCTTGAAAGACTTAGATGTTTACAACTTGCAATCATATTTTACAAAAATGTTTTTTTGTGAAATTTTCTTGTTACACAAGTGTTTCTACACTTGTTTAACCACCAAAGATAGTGTTTGTTCATGTAAGAACCAAGTTTTAACGAAACTTATATTTTTAACCCGGTTTCTTTAGAAATCATCCATAAAATTTATAGATCTGCAAGTATCACAACTTACTTTAATCGTCTTTTTACAAGAAAACAATTTGTATTTCAAGTTCATGACTACATAAGGATGATCTATTGATTTCTTAACACAATCATCCTCTCATCTTGCCATATCATGTTTTTAATCATGATCTAGCAAGATCATATGATGATCTACATCATTTACACAAGCTAACAACAATCATCAAGTATAACAACACATAATAACATGATTTCTTCATGATTTCTTATAGTTTAAGCTTATGTTCATGTTTCTTTCTTGTGATTCTTAGTGTTCTTCATAATAATCAATCATGTAACATCTTTTAACCACTAATAATAGATGTAAAATAGAGTGTACAAAGTTCTTACCACTAGCTCGAGGCTAGGGATGAATCAAGTGAAGAAAATGAGTGGGTAAAAGCAAATAGAGAAGGTCCTTCAAGATCTAAAGCAACCAAGCTTCCTTGTATAGACTCTAACACCTTTGTGAATGCTTGGAATGGATGAAGGAAGTTGGATGATGATGGTGGTGGTGTGGCTAGTGTCCGGCCGAGAGTGAGAGCAAGAGAGGGAGGGAGATGAGTGTGTGTTAGTGTGTGAGAATTATGAGAGAATGATCTTCCATAACATACTTATAACCATGTTCTTCTTATAACTCATGTGTAATATGCTTTAAAAAGTAAAAACAAGATCCAATATAATATAGAAATAAAATCTTGAGGGTATGGAGGGGGGTATGGCCGTCCATAGGTGGGGGGGGGGGGGTAGTAGAGTAGGCTTTAACCCTTTAGTTGCAATCTAGTTCAAGTATTCATTACGTATTTCAGTTATTAGATATTTTTATGAGGTGTTATGATGTTCGGGATCACAACTAGCTTGGAAGCATTAAAACAATGCTTCTAGTGTAAATTTGGTGTTTCGGGTAGTGTCCAGTTGTTCGGTTAGATACTGATTCGTTAAAGTGCTAAACTTGCAGTTTAGTGTTCTTTATGTACCCTTTTGTGACACTTTTAATTCCCGACACTTAGGAAAGCATTCAGGACCAATTAATCATGTTTCTGCATAAAATTAGTGTGTTTAAATGCTGAATTTTGCTAAATTCAGCACTTAGGGTGAGTTTTAGGCAATCTTCGGCACTTAAACTATCACCTAGAAAAGCAGTTTTGTGATCCTTACTTCCCTACACTTTACACTAGTGTAGTACTTAATTTCTGACTCATATTGGGTCTCAAAACACTGTCTGTCTATGTACTGAACTTCGTCAGCATTTTCCCGGTTTGTCTGTTAACTGTGCTAACTGTGTTTTGCGCATCATTTGAGTCAATAAAGTTTTCATGCAATCAATGATATGTCATTTGCAATATGTGATGCACATGTGTGTATAAAGCAATAATCAGAAAGCAGTTAATTGTAATTCAGCACAGTCATTAAGCACTTAATCAAGATTAATTAATTGTACGCATACCTGGATTTTTGACAGTTGTCACATTCTCCCCCTGTTAAGAAAATTCCGTCCCGAAATCTTTAAGCTCTACTACTAGCTGCAGGGGTGTTAGGGAATAAATGCGGGTATTTTGCTTTCATGCGATCTTCACGCTCCCAAGTAAACTATGGGCCGTGACGTACATTCCATCGAACCTTAACAAGTTTAACACTACTCCTTCTAGTTTTGTTAACTTTCCAATCCATAACCTCAACAGGTTCTTCTGTAAAATGGAGTGTGTCGTCAATGTGAACTTCGTCGGCAAGAATAACAACCGTTTCCTGGGTTGGACTCTTTTTCAGGTTGGATACATGGAATGTATCATGAACACCATTAAGTTCCGCAGGTAGGTCCAACTTGTAAGCCACAAGACCAATCCTTTCCAGGATTCTGAACGGTCCAATGAATCGTGGGTTTAACTTTCCACGCTTCCCAAAGCGTGCCACACCTTTCCAAGGTGAGACTTTCAAAAAAACCATATCTCCCACTTCAAACTCCAAAGGTTACCTTCTTTGGTCCGCATAGCTCTTTTGTCGATCACGAGCGGCCTTAATGCGCTCTCGGATCTGTATTATCTTATCTGTCATTTCTTGAACCAATTCGGGACCAACTAGCTGTCTATCGCTCGCATCTGCCCAGCATAACGGTGATCGACACTTACGTTCGTAAAGAGCTTCAAACGGTGCAGCTTGAATGCTTGTATGGTAGCTGTTGTTATAGGAGAACTCAACCAAAGGTAGGTGAGTGTCCCAACTGCCACCCAAGTCCATTACACAAGCTCGCAGCATGTCTTCAAGCGTCTGAATTGTTCTCTCGCTTTGACCGTCTGCCTGTGGGTGAAATGTCGTGCTCAAATTCAACTGAGAACCAAATGCTTCTTGAAAAGATTGCCAAATCCTTGACACAAACCTTCCATCTCTGTCAGATATAATCGAGATAGGCACTCCAGGACGTGCAACTATATCCCTTAGGTACAGCTCAGCTAGCTTACCAGTGTTATCCTTTTCTCTGATTGGCAAAAAGTGCGCAGATTTTGTCAAGCGGTCTACGATTACCCAAATCGTATCATGACCTCTGGGTGTCTTTGGCAACTTGCTTATAAAATCCATTGAGATTTGCTCCCATTTCCACATGGGTATCTCAGGTTGCTGCAGAAGTCCTGAAGGCTTCTGATATTCAGCCTTTACCTTGGCACAGGTTAAGCACTTTCCAACGTAAGTTGCAACATCACCTTTCAATCTTGGCCACCAGTAGAAATCTTTCAAATCCTGGTACATCTTGTCCGATCCTGGGTGGATCGAGTACCTTGACTTATGTGCTTCATCAAAAATCACGTCTCTAATACCACCAAAGAGGGGAACCCAAATTCTTCCCATAAAACACAATGTTCCTTCCCCATTGGGTACCAACTATTTCTCCATCCCACAGAGATATTCATCCTCAAGATTCTCCTTTTTAAGAGCTTATCTCTGCGCAGCACGAATGCGCAACGAGAGGTCTGTCTGTATAATCATCTCCAAAGCCCTAACCCTTATGGGCTTAATCCTCTCTTTTCGACTAAAGGCGTCTGCCACTACATTCGCCTTTCCTGGGTGATATTTGATTTCACAATCATAATCGTTTAGCAACTCAACCCATCATCGTTGTCTCATGTTAAGCTCCTTCTGATCAAATATATGATGTAGGCTCTTGTGATCGGTAAAGATCGTGCATCGGGTGCTATACAGATAATGTCGCCAAATCTTTAATGCAAACACCACTGCGCCTAATTCCAGATCATGTGTGGTGTAGTTCTTCTCATGGACCTTTAACTGACGCGAAGCATAAGCGATAACCTTCTGTCGCTGCATCAGCATGCAACCTAATCCCTGACGTGAGGCATCACAGTACACCACGAAGTCATCGGTGCCTTCGGGTAGGGATAAAATAGGTGCATCGCAAATCTTGTTCTTGAGCAGCTGAAAATCTTCTTCTTGCTTATCTCCCCATTTGTACTTCTTATCCTTTTGAGTAAGGGAGGTTAGCGGTTGAGCTATTTTAGAAAAATCCTCAACGAATCTGCGATAATACCCAGCTAAACCTAGAAACTAACGGATCTCGGTTGGTGTCTTCGGAGTTTCCCAATTCTTAATCGCCTCGATCTTGGTGGGATCCACATGAATTCCATCTTCGTTTACCACGTGACCAAGGAACTGAACCTCACGCAAACAGAACTCGTAATTTGAGAACTTTGCGTATAATTTCTCTTTCTTGAGTAGTTCTAAGATGGCTCTAAGGTGTTGCTCATGCTCTTCCTTTGTCCTTGAATAAATCAAAATATCATCGATAAATACAATTACGAATTTATCGAGATATGGCTTGCAAACTTTATTCATCAAATCCATAAATACTGCTGGCACGTTTGTCAACCCAAACGGCATTACTAGAAACTCGTAATGTCCATAACGAGTTCTAAAGGCAGTCTTCGGAATACTCTCCTCTTGAATTCGCAGCTGGTGATAACCAGATCGAAGATCGATCTTAGAGTAGTAACTTGAACCTTGAAGTTGATTGAAGAGATCATCAATTCTCGGCAAAGGATACCGATTCTTGATGGTTAACTTGTTTAGCTCACGGTAGTCAACACACATGTCAAAAATACCGTCCTTCTTCTTGACAAACAGCACTGGAGCTCCCCAAGGCGAGAAGCTTGGTCTGATAAATCCCTTGTCCAAAAACTCTTGAAGTTGCGTCGATAATTCTTGCATCTCGGAAGGCGCAAGTCGATAAGGTGCCTTGGCTACAGGCGCGGCGCCTGGAACCAAGTCAATATGAAATTCGACTTGTTGTTGAGGCGGCAATCCTGGCAAGTCTTCGGGGAAGACTTCGGGATATTCCCTTACAACTGGGATATCTTCTAGCTTCGGCTCTTCGACCTCTTTATCCACAACGTGTGCCAAGAAGGCAACACATCCTTTCTGCATACATCTTCGGGCCTTCAAACAACTGATAATCCTTAGGGGCGTATCATGCTTCTCTCCATGCACTACAATCGTCTCTCCATTCGCCATCGAGATGCGAATGATCTTCTCGTGGCATACGATCTCAGCTCGGTTACTTGATAACCAATCCATTCCAACTACCACATCAAAGCTTCCCAACTCGACTGGCAGAAGATCAAGCGTAAACTCACGCTCTCCAAGCTCTATTACACATCCTCTAATTACTTTGTTCGCTTCTACTAGCTTTCCATTAGCTAGTTCTATTAAATATGGAATATCTAGCTTACATTACTAGCTACTAACCCAAGCATTTTCTTAAATTCTAAGGATACAAAGCTATAATCGGCACCAGTATCAAACAGTACAGATGCAAAGTGTTGGTTGATAGGGAACGCACCCGTGACTACTGTTGATGCACGAGAATGTCTGTTGACTGCATCTTCATCAAGTCTTAAGTCAAAGCTAGTCAAGATTGGATCTTAAAAGTCAAAATTAGGGTTTTATACTTGATTTCGCTTTAATGTACATAATGTTAGGGTGATTTCGCTTTAAGGGACTTGTTGATTTCGCTTTAATGGGTTTGACATATAAGCGAAATCAGTTTCATGTTGATTTCGCTTATATGGCCAGGACATTGAAGCGAAATTAACATTACTATAAATACCCGAACATGTGATCTCATTTGTAACCCTTGGAGCGAGATTAGGTCATTGTTACGGTACTGAAACTCTGTCAAAACGAATTCAGAAAAGCAATAAAGTGAAGGAATTAAATAGGAAAGCTGTTGTTACGTTACGTGCATTGATTCCGCCTTTACATGTAATGTTGAACTACCTTGACTGATCGTTTAGAGACACGACACGGTCCAACAAGTGGTATCAGAGCTTCAGGACGAGGAAGTTCATACTACATCAGCCGATTCGACACTATTCTCATATTTCTACTCACTTTCTTTTTTATTTTTCGGATTAAACAAGTTTCATCGGACAAAATGAGCTGAAAGTCTAGTATTGTGAGCGAAACTAGTTGTTAATCAATCCTTAACAATATCAGATCTTAAAACTTACTAAAACTCAATCAATTTTAACAAAATCTCGATTTGTTTTCGAACCGGAACTTCATCTTCAGATCTAAGACGAATCAGCGGTTAAAATTGAATAATAATCATATCATTGTGATCGGTTTTAAGTGTATTACAACCCTTGAAAGATTCAGATTGAAATTCAGCGTAAAAATGATTAAAATTGTGATTCCGCTTTAGTGTACTTCGAGGGTTAATTTGTTGATTTCGCTTATCCGGACAAGTTCTAATTTCGCTCATACGGACTTAGTTGATTTCGCTCATCTGGACAAGTTAATTTCGCTCATACGAACTTGTTGATTTCGCTCATAAGGACAAAGTCTGATTTCGCTTATACAGACTTTGTAATTTCGCTTAAAGGGACTTTCTAATTTCGCTTATAAGGACACAAGTGATTTCGCTCAAGAGGACATTGTGACTGATTTCGCTTATTAGTCATAATAAGTGATTTCGCTTCAGTGTCAGTGTGTGACAAAACTTCGAAAAAAATTTCTAAGTGTTTGATAATCTTGCAGGTACATTCACAATGGATGATCTTTTCATGAACCCGTTTAGTGACATGTACGCGTTTGCTGGAGATTCCGGAAACAATGATGCTTCATCAAGCAATGTGAATGAGAATCCACCAAAAGAGAGGAAAAAGGAAGCTTGGGAATCGGAAAGTGCATTTGGAACGTTCAATAAACCCCCAAAGCTAATGGCTATCGAGGAGTACAGTCGTTGGTCTAGAAAGTTTGAAGATTGGATGATGGCGTTCGCATTTCCAAGTTGGAAAAGTTTGAAGAACGGTTATGATCAAGGAAATAAGAATGGTGAAGTCTTAACAGCATCAGATGAGATTGAATCATTTGTAGCCGAACAAAAGTGTGTGGCGTTGTTATTTCAATATGTTCGGGAGGATATCATTTCATTGATCGATTATTCAAACGCTAAAGATCTTTGGGCAAAGTTAGAAAAGAAATGTTTAGGAAGTACTGATATAGTGAAAAACAAAAAGAAACTTCTTAGGAAAGAGTTTGATATGTTTAGTTATCTTAAGAATGAGTCAGTATGTAAAATGATTGAAAGGTTCGGTCATCTGAAGCTGGAATTAGCAAGACATGATATCAGATATTCTGATGATGAGCAAGTAGACAAGTTGTTCGATTCGTTGCCAGACGAGATGTAGTGGAGATATTATGCTCTCATGCTTAAGAACACTATTCCTTCTGCATTGTTGAAACCAGATTTGGTGATTGAGAAACTTGAGAGTCATGAGCTAGAGTTGAAGAAGACGTATAAAGTTAATCATTCATCTTATCAGCAGAATCTGGATCTATACTATCCAAAGAGCATGATGCCGAAAGCTACTTCTCCAAAAACTGCATTTTCTGCTGAAAATGTGTCGACAAGCCGGCAAAGAAAGTCAAAGTGGTCAAAGCAGTGGAAGTCACAGTGGTTTTCACAGTGGATCTTCATCTTCTGGAAATGCTGATGCAAAGAATCGTTTTCAATGCAACATTGCAATAGACTTGAAGAATGCTCAAAATTTTGATGAAGAGTCGGCAAAGCAGCAAATGATCTTTCTAGCATCGGTGTTGGAATCGTATGAAGGATTGGTAGCTGGGAAGATTGGCAATACAAATCTGACGAAAGAAGATTACGATCAGATTGATCCGGAGGAAATGGAACTGATCGATATTCGTTGGGCTATGGCAAGTGCTGTTCGTCGTGCACAAAGATTCATGGAAATTACTGGCAGAAAAACAATTGGTGGTGCTTCTACTAAGCTGGGGTTCGATAAATCAAAGGTGACTTGCTTCAAGTGTAAGCAGAAGGGTCATTTCAAGAGAGAATGCCGAAATGCTTATGTTGATTAGTCGGAGAATCCTTTCAGAGATGATTACTACAAGAAGGCGATTTATCACCAGAATAAATCCGAGCCGCCTAGATTGAAGCAGGTTGAAGACAACAGAGAGAAATCTAGAGCTCTTGCAGTGATTTATGATGATGAGGGATATGATTGGAGTCAAGAGGTTCTACCAGAAGAAGATGCGGTTGGTTACGCATTCATGGCGAAAAATGAACCTATTCCATGGAAAGATGAGAGAACTGAAGAGCAGAAGTATAAATATAGAAAAATGATTTCGGAAAACAAAATTACTAGACTTTCTAGAATTTATTTGGATGCAAAAAGAGCCAACAGATGGGATCCAGACAGAGAGTGTTATCTTGATGAGTATGGAAATATTGCAGTTGATCACAAAACTCTTGATCTGGAAGTCTTAATCAAGGAAATGAAAGAAAATGATGAGTATTGGCAACACAAATGGTGGGGAACTCCAACTTCGAAAATGATTGAAGAAGAGAAAGAGAAAGAGAGAAAGGAGAAAGAAGAGATCGAAGAATCCAAGAAGATTGATGCTGGTATTATCGACACTACACAAGAGTTGAATGCTGAGAACTTAGGAAAAATGGCTGACAAAGTGCTAGCTGCCAAGGCACTTGAGGTAGACTCTAACTCCGTGTCTGAGTCAAAAAGCCAGGTCAGTTCAAACGTGTCAACCAATGCATCAGGTAAGAAAGTTGAAGGAAATGCTGATTGCAAAAATTGCAACAAAGGTTGCAAATTTTGTAATACTGTCACATATCTCAACATTAAGAAAGTTGAAGATCTGACAGCTAAGGTCAGAAATGTTGAGAATCAGATTCTTGATCGTGCAAAACGGTTAGAGCTTCAACTGAACGGATAAAAGAATTAACTAAACAAATGGAAAATGATAAAATTGATCATGACAAAGTTAAACAAGAAAATGAAAAGTTGATTCTTGAAAACCGTCAGATTTCTGAAAAATTTGAAAAACTCAAAAGCACAATGAAAGATTGTGATGATCGAAATGGTAAAACTTTTAAAGAAAATGAACATTTGAAAGCAGTGCTTAGAGTTAAAGAAGAATCAATCAATAAACAACTAGATGAAATCGCTAAATTGAAACTTAAAGTTCAAGAGGCTGTAATTGAAAACGAGCGAATCCAGTTGAAGCTTAACAGTTATAGCTCCGCAAGCTTTGTTTTGCAACATATCATTCCCAAACCCATTGGGAAAGACAAAGCGGGCGAAGATGTGTATTCTGATGGAACTGGGGTGGGTTTTCATCAAGTTCCACCACCTGTTTTGGCTAACTACACGAAAAAGCAATCTGGTTTGGTTGAAATTGAAGAAGAAAGTGTAGTTAAACTTCCTGAAAACATTGATGTTACTTTTACATCATCTAATGATAGTGTTCAGACAGAGATTGTTAAGAGCACAGCTGAAAGTGTTTTGATGTCTGATTCAACTGAAGATGATGGGTGTTTCTTAGACAAATACATTCAGAAATCAAAGTCCAAAAACAACTTAAGTGATGAACCGGGTCTTGTAATGTACAAGATGGCTGGATCTGATAAGTTGTATTCGGATTCTGAGTTTCCGATTGAGAATGTTAATGTGAAAAAGTTGACAAATGTTTTCAAGTTGGTTGAAGTTGAGTTGTCGGAAGTGAACAGTTTGAAACAAACAAAAAGGCAAATGAATTTTGACAAAGATAAAGCTTACTATAAAAAGCCTGTTGTTCCACCAAGGTTTTATAATAACAATCGAAACAATTGGTCGGGTGGTTATAGGGATGGTAAGAGTTATCAGAAAAAGAGTGTTCAAAACAAAAGGTTTGTTGAAAAGAAGGTGTTTGTAAACAGTTCGAGTTCACTTTCTGATGAGGAAAATGAAATTTTTTCAAAAACAAATAAAGAGTTCTTTGAGAAAAGAGCTTCACATTATCAGTCTGAAGGCACAAGTCGAGGTGTTGATACTCGAACATGTTTTAGATGTAATCAAGTTGGTCACATTGCACGAAAGTGTACCAATGTGAAGACTAAGACTGAAAATGTGAAGATTCAACAAAAGAAAGTTGATGTGAAGGGTAAAGCACCAATTGTTGTTGAGAAAAAGAATGTGAAAAATGACAACATCAAAGTGCAAAATGAACCCGTAATGAAAGTGGTAACTAAAAATGACAAATTTTACAAACGGGTTGCATTATCTCAACAAGTTTGGAAACCAAAAATTGAAAAGAAAATTTCAACTTCTGAAGTGAAAAAGGCTGAAGAATCAATTACAGTTGATTATGATGCAAATTTCCACCTTTGAAGGCTGAAAATTTCAAAATTCAAATTGCTAGAGTCAAGGTTACACCTAAGGCTGATGAGGCCTGGGTGGACACCATGTTTGAATAAGCAGTTTGAATTGCCGGAGCTTCCTGGATCGCGAAGCATGAATCGGCATCTTTCTTGAAGTTGTTTAAGTCGTAGTTTGTTTTGTGCAGGATCTTCAACAACTGGTATCCAGATGGATTATGGATAGTGGTGCATCTCGACATATGACAGGAAAAACCGCGTTGCTGTATGATGTGAGAAACATTAATGGTGGTTATGTGGGATTTGCTGGTCATGAAGGTGGTAGAATTATTGGTGAAGGAACGTTATCCAATGGGATTGTGATGTTTGAGAGAGTTAACTACATCACTGAGCTGGAGAACAATCTGCTTAGTATCTCGCAGATTTGTGACAATCAGTACACTACTCACTTCACTGATAAGGAATGTTTGATCTTGAAACCTGGTTTTGTTATCCCTGAAGAATGGATTATTATGAGGGCACCGAGAGTGAATGATTTATATGTGTTAGATATGTCTGTAGCAACTACAACTACTTGTCAAGCACATTGCTTTGTGTCTAGAGCAACTGAGAAAGAATCTAGATTGTGGCACCGAAAGATGGGGCATATACATCTTAGAAAAATGAATCACTTGGTGCACAATGATTTGGTATTGGGAGTTAATATCAAAGGTTTTCATCTGGAAGGGGAGTGCATTAGTTGCATCAAAGGCAAGCAGAAGAAAAAGTCACACCCTACAAAGCAAATCAATTCAGTTTCAAGACCTCTGGAAAGACTTCACATGGATTTGTTTGGTCCGGTGAATGTCAAAAGTATTACAGGAGATTACTATTGTTTGGTCGTTACTGATGATTATTCCAGATTTTCGTGGGTTTCTTTCTTGAAGACGAAAGATGAAACATTTGACAGTTTGATGGGGCTGTTCAGGAAGATTGAGAATTTGTACCAAAGGCGTATTAAGAGAATTCGAAGTGATAATGGTACTGAATTCAAGAACAGCAAGATGGAAGACTTTTGTGATGAAAGAGGTATTTTGCATGAGTTTAGTGCTCCGTACACTCCGCAGCAGAATGGAGTCGCAGAACGCAAAAACCGGACACTAATCGAGACGGCTAGAACTATGCTCGCAGATTCAAAGTTACCGATTAATTTTTGGGCTGAAGCTGTTTCCGCCGCATGCTATACACTCAACAGGGTTCTTACTGTCAAGAAGTTCAACAAAACATGCTTTGAGTTAATCAATAATCGCAAACCGAATTTGAAGTATCTAGAACCGTTCGGGTCACCTTGTACGGTTATAGAGCCTTTTGGGAAGTTTGGTCCGAAGTGCATTGAGGGAATATTTGTTGGTTATTCAAATCCGTTGAGACGTGTCTTCGTTCCAAGTGAGAAGCGGATTATTGAAGCTGCAAATGTTGAATGTCAAGGTTATACTATGCCACCGCAGAATCCTGGTGATTCATGGCGTTATCATTATGACAAACTTTGGGATTCGTTTGACATGAGAGAAGAATCAGAGGATGGTGAAGATTTCTTTGATGAGTTGGATATTTTGCGTGAATATGAGTCACAGCTAAGGTTCCCAGCTGAGTATTCAAGGAGACCACGGGAAACTTCAAATGATGATGAAGCAGGTCCAAGTAATGCTAGTGAACATGATGATGTCCAACAGAATGAAGTTGCTCAGGATAATCAGTCGGCTCAGAATGATAATCTAGAAGCTGAAAACATGCCAGTATTTGATCATGGTGATTCAGATTCTGAGGGGGAGCAAATTCAGTTTTCAAGTCAAACAAACCAAGTTAGTGAACAAGATGCAGAGCAGAATGTTACTAATCTGGAGGGAAATGTAGATGTTCCAAGTGAAGTGATGCCGCGAACTTTTTCATATCATCCAGAGGAGTTAATCATAGGAGAATTGCAGACAGGCGTTCGCACTCGAAATCAAATTGATAAAGGGCTTACATGTTTTTATACAAAAGTTGCTCCTTTGCAAACTGAATTCTCATTGAGTTGTTTTATCTCGCAGGTTGAGCCAAGAACTTACAAAGAGGCGCTTACTGAAGACTCTTGGGTCAATGCTATGCAGGAGGAACTTAGTCAATTTGAGAAATTGGGAGTGTGGAAGTTAGTTGATTTGCCGGATGGTCATAGGAAAATTAACACTAAGTGGGTGTTTAAGTGTAAGAGGGACGATAGAGGAGTTGTTGTAAGGAACAAAGCTCGACTCGTTGTTCAGGGATTTAGTCAACAGGAGGGAATTGATTTTACCGAAGTCTATGCTCCTGTAGCACGACTAGAGGCAATCAGAATTTTCCTAGCATTTGCGTCTTGGAAGAACTTCAAAGTTTATCAGTTGGATGTTAAATCGGCGTTTCTCTACGGGAAGGTTAAAGAGGAGGTTTATGTCGGTCAGCCGCCGGGCTTTACCGATCCAATCCACAAAAACAAGGTCTACTTATTGGACAAAGCGCTGTATGGTTTACATCAGGCCCCGAGAGCCTGGTACGAGACTTTGTCTCAACACCTACTAGCCAACAAGTTCATTCGTGGAAAAGTGGATGCCACTCTCTTCACTAAAGTCGTTGATGGTCATCTTCTGATTGTTCAGATTTATGTGGACGATATAATCTTTGGGTCGACAAATGAAAATCTATGCAAAGATTTTGAATCAGTGTTGAAGCAGAAGTTTGAAATGTCATCAATGGGGGAGATGTACTACCCCACTTGCAACTAATCATGGGATTCACCCAGATCTCACCGGAGACAGGGCTGATGAAACGTTTTACCGTTCCATGATAGGTTCTTTAATGTACCTAACTGCTTCACGTCCTGATATTATGTACCCAACGTGCCTCGCAACAAGATTTCAGTCTAACCCGAGAGCATCGCATATGATCATTGTGAAGAGGATATTGCGCTACCTGAAAGGAACTCCTTCATTGGGGTTGTGGTATCCTAGAAAAGGCGACTTTACGCTCGAAGGGTATTCCGATTCGGATTTCGGATGCTGCAAAGTCAATTCAAAATCAACAACTGCAGGATGCCAGTTCTTTGGTCCTAGATTGGTTACCTGGCAGTGTAAGAAACAAACGTCTGTGGCGTTATCTACTTGTGAAGCGGAGTATGTTTCTGCTAGCAGTTGCTGCTCTCAGATCTTGTGGATACAGCAACAGATGCGCGACTACGGTTTGCAGTTTCTTAACACACCTCTTTTTGTTGATAATGAGGCCGCAATAAATATAACTAAAAATCCAGTACATCACGCTAAAACCAAACACATAGAAATTCGTCATCACTTTATTCGTGATTGCTTTGAGAAAAAGTTGATACGAATTGAGAAAATCCACACTGACGAACAGAAAGCTGATTTACATACCAAAGCTTTTGATAAAAATCGGTTTAAATATTTGTTAAAACTAAATGGTATGAAGCTTCTGTCGGTGTCGGATGGCATAATTGGCGTTGATGAGAGTACTGTTGCGGATGAAAACGAGAAACAATCTGCAGTGGTTTGTCGAATTTTTACTTGTTTTGGTATTTAGGGGGAGTAGATGTTTGTACATAGTTATTTTCAGAAAATACAAAAACAGTAAAAAATGCAAAAATACAAAAACATGATAAAATGAAAAAGAGCTTGTGTATATAGGGAAAATGATAGTACATCAGCTAGACGATTACAGTATGCTAAAGATTTGAAAAGAATAAAAGAGTTAAACAATCTTACTGATGATGTGTCGATAGGTTTTCACACATTTAGTAGATTTATTCGGGATATAAACCTAAAATTCAAACTTGTGAATTCGTGGGGAACACTACTTGGATATATAGGTAACCCCTGAAATCTCGTTTGAAAGGTTTCGTAATCTGATATACTAGGTCTTTATACTCAATGATGTCTGGGGTATTATTCCGGGACTTCTGCTGAACGGTAGTTCTGACCTAGTCCCTGGCTAATACTTGCTGCAATGCTTGAAACACAGCATTAAACCCTCAGCATGCTGAAACAATAAAATTGATATATGCTGCTGTTGTAAGCAAAAAGATCCTCTAAAGGGGACACACCGAAAAGTCGAAGCTGATATCTCTCTGCGTATACGGAAGTATCGATCTGAGATCCCTCGGCCCTCGCATACCTAAATTATATACAGATATCATTGTAGTATTCTCACCTGTAAGACTGATTATTGGGATTCTGGATACGGGAGTATATTCAAGAGGTGGGACACATGAATGATCTAAGTTCTTAATTCATCTAAATCGTATCCTGAGTAAATTGAAATTTGTGTGGGAATTTAAGATGGATCAGTATATCGACAATTGAGGTGAATTGTTTAAATCTAAGTATGTAATGTAGCTTAACGGTACTTGTGATTTGTCTGAAAAGCTGATATGATTCCCTGACACGCTCGCCAAAAATATGTTTGTAAATAGTTTACTTTGTTTACTTTCTGCAATTTAAGTTTTCTATATTTCATTTCTTAGTTTAGAACACTTTGATAAAATCCAAAAAGATCTTATTTCTGCTTTATTTTCTGACAAACCAAAGTGGAGAGTTGATTGTTGGATTCTTAAGATGTTTGAAGCAGATGCAGGAGATTCTGAACTGAAGAATGAGGAGAGCTTATTTTTGTTGAAGTTTGAATTGTTTGAAAAGTCAAAACACAAGTTCATTAATTTGATACTTGTTATTTTCAGAAAATATTTGAAATTGTTGTTTTTAAAAATCAGTTTGATTCGTCAAATGATCAACCAGGGTCATTAATTTAGACTTGGTAGATTAATCAAGTGATCAGGGTCATTAACTTGAACCTAAATACTTGAGTGGATTTCTAAAACTGATTAAGTTTATGAGTTATATGTGAAAAAGATAAGTTTGTAATGAATGATGTTTGAGTAACAGGTTTGGACTTCATTATTCCCAATGGAAGTTAAATGTCAAAGCTTGAACCAGATATCTCAGATTTTAGCATATCGAGAGGGGGAGTCTGTGAAAGGGGGAGTCTGGATCAACATTCAAAGGGAAGAAAGAAGTTAGAGTCAGGAGGACAAGATACTGAAACCTGTGAAGATAGAGTGCTTTTAATGAAAAGACAGAGTTAAAGAAAAGACTAAGACTGAAGACTCAGGATCTGAAGACTACGTCAACATCCAAGGGGGAGTCTGTTGATGCACGAGAATGTCTGTTGACTGCATCTTCATCAAGTCTTAAGTCAAAGTTAGTCAAGATTGGATCTTAAAAGTCAAAATTAGGGTTTTATACTTGATTTCGCTTTAATGTACATAATGTTAGGGTGATTTCGCTTTAAGGGACTTGTTGATTTTGCTTTAATGGGTTTGACATATAAGCGAAATCAGTTTCATGTTGATTTCGCTTATATGGCCAGGACATTGAAGCGAAATTAACATTACTATAAATACCCGAACATGTGATCTCATTTGTAACCCTTGGAGCGAGATTAGGTCATTGTTACGGTACTAAAACTCTGTCAAAACGAATTCAGAAAAGCAATAAAGTGAAGGAATTAAATAGGAAAGCTGTTGTTACGTTACGTGCATTGATTCCGCCTTTACACGTAATGTTGAACTACCTTGACTGATCGTTTAGAGACACGACACGGTCCAACAACTACGTTCAGATCTTGGCGAGCTTCCCTAGCTCCAATGTTAAAAACTCTCCCCTGAGCTTGGTTGTTCTTTAGGCAATCTCTCTTGATATGCCCAATATCTCTGCAACTAAATCATCCTTGCTTGTTTCCAGTACCACCTTGGTTGTTGTTTTGGTTGCGGTTTCCATTTCCAGCTTGGTTTCCAAAACCACCATGATTTCCATATCCTCCCTGGTTATTTCTATTACCATCATCGTTTCCACCACGGTTTCCATTGCCATTTCCTCTCTGGCCACTATTCCCACGACCAGTACCAACCCAACACGTCTCCTTCGAATGACCATTCTTTCCACAAGTTTCACACTTCCTAACTCTGCACTAGCCGGCATGATGATACTGACATGCATTACATTTGGGCAAGGTGCCCAAGTATCCTTTTCCTTTGATCTCAATCCCAGCAGCAGCACCAGTAGCAGCAACTTGTGCTTCAACTGGCGGGTTAGCGTCCTTACGCTTGTTGGCATTGCTCGCACGAGTACCCTTCTTGAAGTTGGAGAATTTCTGCTTGTTCTCTCCAGACGACTCGATATGACTCTCCTTCTTCTTTCCATCAGAGATTGTAAACTTGTTCAGCCTAATCGCTTCTTCTGTCAATTCCATGCTCAAATCAATAGCCTCAGTGATCGTTGAAGGCTTTGACGTCGTCACCACGCTCATGATTTGGGGTGCCAATCCCTAAATAAAATGCTCAATTCGCTTGAACTCCGGATCAACCATGTAAGGAACAATGCGAGATAAGTCATGGAATCTTTGCACATATTCAGCGATCTTAGGACCATCCATCTTAAGATTCCAAAATTCGGTTTCCAATTTCTGGATCTCAGCCCTTGAACAGTACTTATTGCGCATGAGTTCCTTTATCTCATCCCAAGTCATAGCATATGCAGCCTCTTCTCCGAAAGTCTGAACTTGGAGGTTCCACCATGATAGAGCTCCGTCTAGGAAAAGTCCAGAAATGTAGGTGACCTGGTGCTCCGGCGTACACTTGCTCATTCTCAACACAGAATCAGTTTTCTCAACCCATCTAATGAAAGCTACAACACCTCCAGTGCCGTCAAAATTCAGAGGCTTGCAGTCAAGGAACTGCTTGTAGGTACAGCCTGTACAAGCAACATCATTCACAGAAAGCATTAGCAAACGCACATGGAATATCCAATTGTAACGTAATGTGTCTTTAGTGACTTAAACATTACCATGAGGTGGGTTATTTCCTGAGGTACCTCCGCTGTGTTCAGAGCGCAAGGCCTTGTGTTGTGCGATTGCTTGTGAAATCCGTTCTTGTAGTTCCACCTCTGTTGTGGGCAACTGGTTGTTCCTACGAGGAGGCATCTTCTAAAGAAGATTGTATAGGTCAGGTCTTATGCATATAATAAGTATGTAGTACGAGTATGTAATAGCATTTATCAACGCAAGTAAGCATATAATATCACATTCAATGTGTAATTCAACAATGTATATAATGAGAACATTGCAATTTAGCTTTCATAAATCATCGACCACGAATACAGTTACATATTCTACAAATGTATCGTATCACATCAAAAGGGACTACAGGGTCACATCACCCTTGTCCAAAATGTTTATCAATCTACAATAGTCATGTACTCAAAAGTGGTCTCCAAAAGGCTGTGCAGGCTAGGCTCAATAGCGATACTCTCATCAAACGCAAGCTACCTACATAAAACCAAAAACCAGCTATGCTGATGGCGGTGGAGGAGGAGGTGGAGGAACAGGAAGCAAGCTGCGCACATGCGCGAGCTCCTCCTCAAGATCATAAACGTGACGCAACAGATAACTGATCTACTGCTCCATAGTGAGAAATCGAATATCAAAATCTGGATAAGGCAAAAGAGGAGCAGGTGGAGTCGCAAAAGGTGACTGACCTGAACAAGGTGGAGGACGTGGAATCCTCTCAAGCTCTATAACTCTACGACACAAGATCTCCTGCTGAAGCTGCAATGACAAGAGTAGCTCATCCCTCGTGTAACCAATAAAGTGGGAGGGATGGTATGGATCAGAAACTGGCATAGTGTTCGGCGGAAACCATATGAGTGGCTCGCCTGGTGGTACAGAAGTAAAATGAGTAGTAGGTGTATACTGAGGCATGTGAGAAAAAGCTGCTGACACGTGTGGAAGATGGCTAGGCTGCTGGCTAGATGGACCTTCCCCTGGTCGGGGTGCGGGAATGTCCTGTAAGAAAGTGACAGGCAGGTCTGTGCGGTGAACATCGGACATAATCGGGTGAAAAGGGGCGACATCAACAGGTGCATGTGTACGTGGGGGAGTGACTGGCTCAACAAAAGGAGGTACATCATCATCATCGTCTATCCACCCATTGCTGGTGAAGGCATAACGGGGGTCTACATGACTTGCAAAAGCAGCAGGGTCAGCGGGTGCAGGAATCGGGTCTGGTATGAGCGGTGCAACATCAGGTATGCCAAATGGTACAGGATCATGATCAGGTAAAGGCTCGGGTGCTGGCATCGGCTCAGGATCAGCGGGTGCATCAACAGGCTGATCTTCAGGGGCAATGTCTAGCTCAAGGTCAAGATCAAAGTCGTGTGGAGGAACATGTGCAACAGACAGGGCCGTGTCAGTATCAGAATCAGTGGGGTAACGCTGTAATCCCAATGCATGCAAAGTGGTGGATGACACAGACTCAAAAGAATCTGGAACATAATGATCAGAGGAAACCTCAATAACAGGAACCTCAACGAGTGGAACAACAATGGCATCGTCAGCTGGAACTCCGTCACCCTGGTCATCATCAGGTGGACCATCAACGAAAAGATCGATATCATCATCAAATACGTCATCAAAAGGCAAATCCTCGAGAGGAAAGGTCGCAAGAGGCAAAGGGGCGAGGATCGGAACCACGACATGCTCACCATCGGAATATCCGAGGATGAGGTGGTCCTGGTCAGGAATAGGAATAAGAATGGGATCCTCGTTGGGTAAACCATCAGCATGCGGTACATCGCCGCCAAAGTCGGGTAGTGCAAAAGGCTAGAAATCGTCATTGTCATCTGACATCATCTCCGGGTCACTCTTAGTGTCGGAGGTAAAAATCTCAGGCTCTGGGACAATCTCATCGTCAGAGACAATGGCCATGGGGTCGATAGTATCAGATAGTCCACTCTCAGACGAAGACATAGTGTCTGTAACAAAACAATCACAACATATGCACATATACCAACAATCATCAATAAGTATGTAATTAACACCAATGTATTCACGTATCCATCCTAGTCTTCCCAGACTATCCCACCCAGTCTCTTAGACTGAACTACCTAGTCTCTCAGACTAAACCTCCCAGTTTCTCAAACTGAACTACCCAGTCTCTCAGACTGAACCACCCAGTCTCTTAGACTGAACCATAAACATAGATTTTGAAATGTGTTTCGTGTCTTTTGTTTGTAAAAATGTTTGTCTTCCTGGATCTGGGCGTTTTGTGTATGCAATGAAAACATATTTGTAAAAACATTTTCGTGAGAGCCCTAATGATTGTAGTCTAGACTCGAGAAGGAATCCTAGTTCGCTACAATCGAAGCTCTGATACCAAGCTGTCACACCCTGACTTTTGCGGAAGCGTGATTATGGTGTGACTTTCTTAATACCATTGCATTCAATCATAACAACAACTATATGATAAAACCATAGTTTTGTCATCCATAAATAAGTTTAAAACTTAACAACATTGTCTTAAAACGTAGACTTCAAACACCAGTTTTACAAACCATACGAATTGTTTTAAGAGTTCACTAAGGACTCAGCTAAAACATTAAATAAAACCAAGGTTTAGAAGACGTGTCTCGTCCAGGAATAAGACACCCAACCCAAACCTCAAAACCATGGATGACATCTTTATTCACAACGCAGCATGAAACTTCCAACGCCCGCCAGAACCACTTACTAATTCCCTGAAATACATGTATTTTGAAAACATCAACAAAAGTTGAGCGAGTTCATGTGTTTATTTGTGTGTATGAGTAAACCTTTGAATGTATGTTTGTATGTATGTAAGTCCTTGTATGAAAGCAATAAGGAAAACAGATCACCAATGGTTTGCAAGGCCATTGATATGTGTGAAGTGATGCAGGAAAACTCAAACCTAGCAGATTTGTCTCTGGGAATAAGACATAGTCACCACATGGGCCACCCTGGTCCGCATGGGTGTGGGCTCGCTACACCCAAATAGATCTATCACTCATGTCCCTCGGTCCTACAACGAGGATTAGTGGCCTTAAGTGTTGTACCCACCACTCACATGATCAAGTAGTACCCTTCCTTAGCTAACCATACCATGTATAAAACGTTTGTAAACAGTTGTAACATGTATTTCACCCCCGAAGTTATAAAACTGAAAACAGTTAAAAGAAAAGGGGGACATGAACTCACAGTCTTGCGTCTTCTACAATCGTAACTCGTACTTCTCCGGTGAACACGACTACCTACAACATACTAATGTCTATTAGACGAACGAGTCGTGCATTGACTTAGTGTTAACGTTTCTGAGTTACGTTTCTTTTACGCTTCTGATATTATTCCAAGTTATATAATTTTTGTCAAAATAATTAATATTTCAACTTAAATTATATTTATTAAATTTTGGAATATTTGTTGAATAATATATATTAACTTAATACTTCCCAAGTATTGGTTCTTGTATTTCCTTCCCAATGATGGGGGTATCTTATACATGTGTATTCGTATTCTTGTATTTGCATATTTTACCATGTATTGGTGTCGTATTCCGGTGTGTATTTTATACGCGTGAGAATACGTATTTTATGGTATTCATTAAGTATTCATATACTTAAATTTATATTAAACCTTCCGGAATATTATTTCTAATAAAAGTCCACCAATATATATATTTCCAAAATATATATATATATATATATATATTTAAGAAATATTACTTAGAAAAATTATTTATAATTTTTCTCTTGGCAAAATATTTATCGTTCCAAAATAATATATTTTCAAGTCTAACTTAGAAAATATATATAAACTTATTTTTATCCAAAAATAATGTATTTCAAGTGTACTCAAGAAAATATATGTCTTTCCCAAAAATAACATATTTTCTAATAATTCCAAGGAAAGTATATATATTTATAGTTGTCAAAAATGCTATATTTTTCCTTTGTCAAAATATGATATAACTTTGTGATAATCATAAAAATCATATTTTCGTTTCCTTGTGTCCAAAATATTATTTACAAAAATATACTTGCCAATATATTTTCCGGAATATTTTGTAAGTTACATTTCTTGTTCGGTTTTGCCAATATTTTGTGTGTCACTTGTATATTTATTCCTTGAGATTTTGGTAATATTTTGGATCGTAATTCTTGGTGTTTTAATGTGTTATATTATTTCAAGTCCTAAAATAATATAACTATTACACAAAGTTTACAAATAATCACACATATGTGTCATTAATGTATATATATATATATATATTCTAAATATATTTTTAGCTACTTTTATTTGTAAAAACCAACCTCCAATATTTATATTTTGTAACCAAAATTTATGGCAAAGTTTATGTAACTATGTATGGTTTAAAATACACTTGGTTAATATTTATTTGAAAATATTTTTCTAAGTGTTTGTATTTTTAGAAAATTTTGTCATAGTTTCCCCTAAAATTGGAGGTTTCCATGCTTTCAAGCATATCATTTTCTTTTGTAAAATCATCACCATCAATTTACAATCAACTCTACACAACTTATACTTACCAATCTTGCCAAAATCATGCATATTCTACTACTTCATGAACTTGAAAGTTTATGAAAACTTGTATTAACTTAGTAGTGCGTTTAGTGAGTTTAGTTACCCTTTAAAGTGGGGTTGTTTATTTAAAAACATCATTCTTGAAAGACTTAGATGTTTACAACTTGCAATCATATTTTACAAAAATGTTTCTTTGTGAAATTTTCTTGTTACACAAGTGTTTCTACACTTGTTTAACCACCAAAAATAGTGTTTGTTCATGTAAGAACCAAGTTTTAACGAAACTTATATTTTTAACACGGTTTCTTTAGAAATCATCCATAAAATTTCTAGATCTACAAGTATCATAACTTACTTTGATCATCTTTTTACAAGAAAACAATTTGTATTTCAAGTTCATGACTACATAAGGATGATCTATTGATTTCTTAACACAATCATCCTCTCATCTTGCCATATCATGTTTTTAATCATGATCTAGCAAGATCATATGATGATCTACATCATTTACACAAGCTAACAACAATCATCAAGTATAACAACACATAATAACATGATTTCTTCATGATTTCTTATAGTTTAAGAAACATCTAGATTATGTATTTCCTCAACAGCCTCTACACCAAGCAAACATCTATCATTTGCAGTTGTTGCCTTTGTAATTGTGACAACTGTGCTCTGTAATCGATGTACAATGTAAAACAATGTTAATTATCAATAAAACAATGTGCTTTGGTGTTATTATATGTTTTTTGGTGTTATTATGTGTGTAATTGTGTTTGATGATTTTACAATTTGATTCGATTCCGATTTCAAGCTTTAAATCGCTTTCTGGAAGGTTATACGCAAACTGGTGCGTAAACGCAGTCAGTTTAACGCAACAAACACTCCGGAATAGTGACATAGGCTTAACATACCTTAAATAACCTCCACATAATTTAGAAATAAGTTTTGGATGGTTTGGTGTGTTGAAATCAAGTTTGTTCGATCGTAGGGACTAATTGTGTCAAACTATGAAACTATATCGATTTGTATAGTAACGAACATTCTGAAACTTGATCATAAGTTAAACATACCCTAAATATCCTTTACATAGCTTAGAAATAGGCTTTGAGGGGTTCGGTATGCTAAAACAAACTTTATTGGTCATTCAGGGACTAAAAGCGTAAAAAAGTGCATAAGTTTGCATTTTCGCGCATATCTTACGTTCTGAATATATCCGGACATCCAAAAATTTATGTAATCATTAAAATATTTTATTTTAGTGATTGGCATGATAAAATTCCATTCGTCGCTTAATTTGGATTGTTTTTGCGTCCGTTACGACTTTCGTCGTAATTAACCGAACAATGCAACCACACGACCAAACGAGCCGACATCCGAGATGTTATTGAGCATTTTTTGAGTTCCCTATACTTTAACTTCATTTTAGAGCCTTGAAATGAGGTTAACGGGGTTTAAACGCATCGAAAATGGCTTAAACGGGCTGCAGGGACCATTTCTGCCATTTTTTGAAACTTTGCTGGAACTGTCACCTGGTGGCGCTGCACCACCACCTCCTGCCATGGCCGTGGCGCGACATGAGCGACCTATCTGGGCAGAAACTCCATTTTTGCACTTGAAGGTCCATTTTCAGCACTTGACTTGAAGTTTAGGGGCTATTTTGTAACATTTTCAAAACCGTTTGCTGGTTTTAGGGCACCCCTAGTATCCCAAAACCATGGGCCATATCTGTACGGTCCAGATTGATGCTCGTTTATCGAGGAACGATCTTAACGGTTCTTGATTCTCTATAAATAGCAACACCCACTTCATTCTCATCTTCACACAAATCTGATCTATTGCTCTAAGTTGAGGCTTAGGACCTCATACCTGAGCAAGTTGATCTAGATTTTCCATTCTTGGACTTGGTAAGTCCTATTTCGTTCTTGTTTCGTTTTTCGGTTTGACTTTCAGCTTTGACCAGTCAATGGTCAACACAAAGTTCATTTGAACTTTGCAACGTGAGCGTAATCACGATGGTTATAGTCCCTTGTGACTATACCTACTGATTACCACGTTGACTAGGCGTAGTGACGAGTCGTAGTTTCGGCCAAAATGCGTATTTATGCGTATTTTGTAACCAAACTACTCTTGGGTATCAAAACCGTTTGTTTTGATACCAAAACCTGTTTTCTAACTTAACTAAACATGTTTTAACATGTTTAGCTCGTCACTTTTAGATTAGTGCTTGTATAGAGTCGTAAGTCAAGTGGACTAAACACCCGCTTAGACTTTCGAACTCGACCCGTTTGGTCGATCATTAGGATCCGACCAAACATGTTTAGTGACCATAGTTGCATAAGGAATAACCTTCCGAGGTTATACCTTATGGTCACTTAGGTTTAATTAGTTGTATGATAGGTAGTTTATATGCCTTAGGTAAATGACCAAAATGCCCTTTCCATGCATAATTGGTAATTAAGCATATGTAACATAAACTTTATTCACTTAATCGATTATGCAACATGTTTAGGCATATAATACTTGTCATAGGACTAGTTAGACGTCTCGAACGCGCATTTGCGCGAACGACGCGTTAAAGTAGCGTAAGCTACCTTAATGGGTCGCAATGGGTCGAAAGCACTTAGGTTAGGTTCCGATTTAGGATGTAGGCTTTGTTAAACCATACCACATGAGTTCCAACACTCATTTGGTTTACAAGACCTCATTCTGTCCGATCTTCCGATTTAGGTGTCGATTGTTTGACTAGTGATTCGATTACTAGGTGCTGCTTGATTTCTCTAGTTTACTTGAGTTTGTTGAAGTTCTATTGATTGAGGATACTTTGCACTTCATGTGAGTACATAGTTCCCCTATTTTACTGTTTTCAATTGTTTTGGGTGATTCATATGTATCAAAACGATTTTCGATATTATAACGATGATTTCAAAAACGATTATGATGGTTTATACTAAACTAATAACGATTTCGATAAAGTGAACGAACTTGTTGGTTGTAGCTACATAACGAATTACATTCATTTGCATTGATTAAGCCGACCAGTATTAGGTTATGGTACCATGGGATCTGACAAATCCCGTTATCGTACTGCACCCATGGTTATGTGTGGGTTAGGTGGGTAATGACTGAATCTGATTGTTAACTTACCCTTCGGTGGTTTGTTAATGCGAGAAGCGAGATAGTCGAGTCACGAATGTTTGAATGTTATTAGCGAGACGACCAAAAATAGTTTTCACAATTAAAACGAGGATGATTTAAACGAGTTAACGATTTGGAAACGATTTGAACAAGTTAAACGAATTGGATAAACGATTGGTTTTTGGTTAAGTGTTTAGATAACGGGACGGGTGTAATATGGTGACAACATGGTAGATACACCGCTGGTACTTCTTATATATAAGTGTTTTCAACATATTACATACCGTAGCGTTATTTAGTTCACTTGGGTAAACGATTTTGAAACAATGTCACTTAACGATGTTTTCGAAAGGATATAAACCATACGAGTTTTATTAAACGAGTTAATACGAAATGTTTTACAATTTGGGTTACTAAAACAAATGTTTTTGGGTTAAGAATCATGGCTACGAGGTTTTATAAATAATAATCCACTTGATTTGAGTTGGTTAAATTATGCTGCAATACTATGTACTTTTCAAAACAAGGTTTTTAATAAGGTATTGCAACATGTAAACTAGCCATGAATCCGACACTCCTATAAAACCTATGTGCTCGCCAGCATTTCTTTGCTGAGTTTGTTTTTACATATGTTTCAGGTGATGTTGATTTCTAGGATGCATGAGTCACATAGGATCTGGACGAGTCCTTAGTGACATAATAACAATGATAGTCGATATGTAACTTGTTTGTTTCGTGTTAAAACAATGTAAATTACTTAATGAATAAATAAAACGAAACTCTTTTTGTATCCATGGTTGTGAAACGATAATTCTGTTACAACACTCCCCGACGTTTCCGCCACGATTTGTTGTTTTACGTGGTCGGGTGTGACAGAAGAGTTGGTATCAGAGCCAATGGTTATAGGGAATTATGTTATTAGTAATGCTTTGACCTAGACTATAACTTTCTAGGACCCCAACGCAAGTTTTCTGCGTTTAGATTTAAAAAAAAAAAACAAAAACCGTCACCTACCCTTAGGTGATAACCACAACAAGAACACAAAATCCGAATCTGCTTCGAAAATTAATCATCCGTTCTAGGATGATTGATTACTAGGTTTTGAACCCTTTGTTATTAGGTTTTGAACCCTTCCAGTTTGACTCATGCATTATAATATAATATAGATAATGCATCATCTACTTGTAGATTTTAATCCGCACAATAATACTAACCAAGACAACTATCGAAATGTCGACAAAAATGAGTAGGTCATCACGGTACCTTTGGATTTTCTTAAAACATTATAGTTTATAAAATATGACAAGAATACGTAAAATAGTTATAAGTTTGTTGTAGAAAGGGATAAGTTTAACTAATTAGCCATAATTTTATTAAAATAAAGGGATTTAAGTGTAATAATATGATGGACTAAAATATAACTAGTGTTTAAAAGACCAAGTTACCCTCATTTTAGGGGTGTTTTTATAAATAAAGAGGGAATAATTTCTTATTTTTTGGGTATCTTAAAATACCCATCCCTCATGCATTATAATATAGTATAGATATGGTAGGGTTCATTCGGGAACCACAATTTATCGTGAGAACCACTTGTGAACACAACCAAAATAAACTCAAAACAAACAATGAACCCCCACTCCACCCCACCACCACCAAAAACCTAACCCCCCCCCCCCCCCCCCTCCCAAAAAAAAAAAACTATACCCCACCAAAAACCTTTCTGTGTTTTAAGCCTTTTTAAATAGTTTTGATTGTGTTCACACCAGTTCTCGTAGTTTTTGCCATAAACCATAAACGATGGTTCCTAAATAATCATCATCCTATATATATATAACTTTATTAAAGCACATTCATGTAAATTTTAACTACATGGCAATTAGAAGTGATACAATGCATAAAATCTACAATTAAAACCACACATTATAGATAAACCTTCTATAAATAATAGAATAAATATTGGTCAATAGAATAAATATTTACTAAGAATTCTATCTACAATTAACGTCTCTTAAAAACGACATAATATAATCTTCTAATGTGTACATATAGAATAAATATTTGTTGATAACTACCAAGAATTGGAAGATAATGAAAGCTCCACTTCCACCTTGGCTCAGGCTCGGCATGGGTCGGTTATAAACCGAACTAGTTCGGTTCAGTTTCAAATCAAACAACTTTAGATGGGCTTCCTTTGATATTTTTTTGAGCGACTCCGTATCTCGAACTTTTTGGACACCTCTAGGATGATCAAATAATGTAGGATTTTTTCAATCTAATTTATCATATCTTGTTAAGTATTATTATTATTATTATTATTATTATTATTATTATTATTATTTTGTATCTTTATAATGCATTGAAAAAAAATAGAACTTAAAGTGGTCATAAATATAAATGGTTCTTATATAAAAATTTCATAATTATGTTCTAAATTATCAAGTAAAAGAGACTTTAATATATAAAAAATGGAGGGACTTTTATGAGAAAGAAACATAAAACATGTTAGTTTTTTATATAAAAAATGGTGCGACTTTTGTGAGAAGAAGACGAAACTATGCATTTAGAACTTATGTATTCTTTATTGGTTGAGAAGATTAAATTCTTTGAAGTGGAGATAGGTAGAGTTGAAAGAGAGATGGAGGGTAGAGAGAGAAGAAAAATGTGTAGCATTTACAACAGTGGATTTTTTATGTATATCTATCTATATAATTATATTAAAAATAACTATTTTTTCTTTATTTTTTTAATTAAATAATATTTCTTTATACATTTATCATTATATTTTCTCTCTCTTCCACACATAATCATTTTTAAAAATATTAAAAAAATTATAAGGGGTTAACAATATTTCTATATATTTACAGGCGGACAGTCAAGGGCGTAGCTTTCAAGGGGCCGGGAGGGGCGTCCGATCCCCCGAACTTTTCGTTCAGTAGTGTTATGTATGTACGTTTCGTGTAGAATTTTTTAGGTATATACGTTTTCGACCCCTCAGTTTTATAAAATTTTTTTTTACTTATATAGAATTTTTAGATTCGGTGACTTCCGACCATCCGGTGGAAATTTTCAAGCTTCGCCACTGCGGACAGTAACATTTTCTCTCCCCTTCACTTACAATCACTCAAAATCATTCATAATTATTTCTTATAATATATAACTAACCCACTCATATAAATATAATAAATTTATTGTCAATGCTCTTTACTTGCATAAAATTCTTAGATTACGCGAGAGAGTGTGGAGGAGAAAGAATGAGTGGGTTGATAAAAATAAAGTGGATGATAAGATGGAGGGGTAAGATCATGTCGTAGTTGACCAAAATAGTTTCATTATAGAAAGCAGCGTATGGAGCATTTCAAGCACTAGTTGACCAAAATAGTTTCATTTCATATGATCAACTTGACCCACGTATATATTCCCTTGTTATTAGGAAAAGCAAAACTTTACAATTATTTATAATAATACAATTTAGAAAAACAAAAATATTTTAGTGCTAAATCTTTAGGACTGAATCAAATTGAGTTAGGTTCTATGATATTGTATCTTTGTTTTTTACAATATTTTATCTGACTAAAAATTAACCCAACTACTGAGATTTTCTCCGCGCTACACAACGAGAATTCAATAAGTATTGGTTTGGTTCACTAAAATACGGCATTCGCTATAGCAGCCGACATAAACAAATCCAAAAACTAAAGTCGTTATATGCCCAAAAAGGGTAACAAAGCGTGTTTTGTATTGTTCGAGAAGCATAAAAACTATTACACGTATTGGTGCAGATTATACCGATAATGTTGCCGATGATTTTCAGTCAAAACTTAGTTCAGTTCTTCAAGGAACTAACACTCGTATAGCATACAATACAAAAAAAAAAAACACTATATTATAAGTACAACTTCGTTCTTCAAAAAAAGTTTATTGCAGAATGTCGAAATTAAAAACCTTAACTAACGCAAGTTATTGGAGGAAAATCAAATTAAATGAACAGTAGATGTGTTAAAGACGTATATTTTTTATAGTACAAGGGTGAAACTGGAATTTTAAAAAATATAATAATTCTTATTATTATATTTATATAATATTTATATTTTTATATTATTATTATTGTTATCTATATTTTTATATGATAAACTTATTAAAATCCAAGAGGTAAGAATCTAAATTGGTTTTAAAAACTAATAAAATTTGAGGGGGGCAAAAGTGTAAAAAATAAAACCTTTGTGGTTAAAGCATAAAAGAAAAAAATATTTGTCTTATCCAATGCTTAAAAATGTCATTAAAAATGAGTGAATTACCTAAATGTCATCAAAGAGAAAAATCAACCATGTGAGTATGGATGACATCTTTGCAATAAAAAAATATTAATATTATAAAAACATAGACGATTACAGACTAATGGCAGGTAGATGAGCAACAAGTTACGCCGCTACCCCCTTTTGAATAGCAAAATAGAGGTTAAAATACGTACCGTAGCACCATGATATTATTTAATACATAGTATAATATATAATAATTTCATATCATATTCGTCAATAAGTTTTAGAATGGCATATTTTCTCACATTGGCATATATGGATGACAAGTATCATTAAGTTCAAGTTTGGTTCTATGTGCATATAACACCACGAGATTTCAAGACGAATAATATGGCAACACGTGTCCAACCAACTCTCAGATATTCCCAGTAAGTTGGACAAGACAGACCAAATACGTAAGTATGTGGAAGTATGGATGTGGAGGGGTCAAATATGGGAAAATGCCAAATTTTTGGCTTTTAGACATCTCTTGCGGACCGCAAGCCTTAAGTCTTATGGTCCACAAGGCTTTTAAAACCTGTGGGCGCTAGAAGCTCATGAGGTTCGCTGGCAGTCCAAAATGAGCTGACAGCTGCAGGCTGCTCTCCATGCCACCTTGCTTCGTTTCTTTCCACATTTAACCTCCTTTGAAAACTTGCTAGGACACTTATCACCCTCCAAGAGCTCCTGGTTACACTTGGCAAGGTTTAGGAGATTGAATCTTAGTATAAATAGGTGATCAAGTTCACCACTTGAACTTGCACCTTTCACATTCTTTCTCTCTATCATTTGAGGCAACTTCTGGACCTAGACGCCTCCTTCTCTGAAGTTCAATCTTTCCCTTGAACACTTATAAGTGTTCTCCTTAGTCTCTTTTTATTTTATAGGCTAGTTATTAGCCGAAAGTCGAGCAAATTGACTTTTGCTTTGACTTTCGGTAATGACCATTTTGGTCAAGTGAATGTTCAAATTGAACATGGCTATGTGATCGTAATAATGTAGGTGTTAATCCCCTAAGAGGGCACATTATGAAGATCATGTTAAGTTGGTCAAATGACGGGTCAAAGTTTTATTAAATAAAGTCAAAAACGCTGATTTTCATAATTAACGTTAATAAATTTCTAAGTATTGAAACCTTAATTTTTGACACTATCTAAATTTATATAACATATTAGGACATGTTAGATCATGTCCAACCCATCATTTCCTGCTTAAAGCTCGGTTCGCAACCGAAAGTCAAACAGTTTGACTTCTAATTTGACTTTCGATTCTTATCCGTTTAGGATAGTTTAGATAATGATTTGAAGTTGTTATATGATCGTATTATTGTAGGGAATAACCCCTAAGGGTTATACCTTCTGATCATATCATTTGTCGAGTTTTTATGCAAAGTCCTTATATTATGCCTAAATAATGCCTAAAATGCCCTTTTGCGCATAAAATAATTTTGAAACTTGATGAACATATAATCTGAGTTATAAACTAATGTGGTAACACAATAAACTTGTTTTTGCATACTGGACTTACCATAGACCCATCCGATCACCCGATACCGCCTATGCGCGTACGGGTGACTTGTATAACATAGTTTATACAAGTCAGTCGAATCGGGTTAAATCCTTTCCAAATCAGTTCTAATCAGAATGTATGGCTGTTTGAACCATATTATACAAGTCATAATACTCGTGAGGGTGCAAACCACATTCTATCCGGTCTCCGCTTAATCTAGCTTTGAGTGCATATGTCTATCGCTTGCGTCAATCACGTATTGTAGTTTAATCAGATGATACAAGACCGGTGCTAAACAGAGCAAAAGACAAAGTTGATGTGTATTAAAGTCCATTTGGACGGATGGACATAAAGTCAATCCGAACGAATGCATCATCAGGTTCATCCGGATATGTTATGTTAGAGTCCATCCGTCCGGATGAAAGCCTATTCATCCGGATGGAGGTCATCCGCTGCATACAGTCATTCGGATGGGCATTGCCTATAAATACTAGTAGAGGTCTTGATCATTTGTAACTTTTGGGTATTCTTGAGGCGAAGCTCTGCCTGTTTGATTTCGTAGTGTAAACACTGTTATATCAGTAATAGAAATCATTTTATAATTACTTATTCGTGTTCTATCCACACACGTGATTGGATTCAGCACAGTTCACGTGTTTGTACGCATTCAACGGTTAAAGGAATCGATCCAGATCCTGAATTCACAAGTGGTATCAGAGCGGGTGTTTGATTGCACGGATTGAAGACATGAAGATTCAAGCTACTACATCAGATTCAGAGAGAACTCTCTTCATCTTCTTCTACTCATCTTCTATACTTCTTCTTCTTTGAACTTAAATCTCAGATCTACAACATTTTCACGGTTAAAATTGACCAAATTTTGGATATGTTGTGTGAAAAACACTTTTGAACAATCCTAAAAAATTTCAGATAACAAAATCATACTCAAATCAGTAAAAATCATGAACTTCTGAACTAAGTTTGCTGACGTCATTGTCCATCCGGACGGATAGACTTGTTCATCCGGACGTATAGGCTTATTTGTTGTTCATTCGGAGTTTAGTTCATTCGGAAGAGTCCATCCGGACCAAAGCTCATCCGGACCTACAAAACTCATCCGGACCAAAGTCCTCATCCGGACCGTAGTCCTTTCGGACCAGTTCATCCGGATCAAATACATTGTATTGTTTTTCAAATTCGATCAAGTGTTTGTTTATGTGTTTGCAGGAATTATGGCTGAAGAATTCTACAACATGTTTTACAATGCATTTACATTCGAAACAACAACTGAATCAACCCCAGTTACAACAAAAACAGTTTCGAGTGCTATTTCAGAGAGTTTGAAATATGACAGTGTGTACGGAAATCATCAACGACCATCGAAGCTCATGAACATAGAAGATTATCATTGGTGGAGCACTAGGTTTGAGAATTGGGTAAAGGCTTATGCCTATGAGAGTTGGATTATGATGACATTCGGATATAAAAAACCAGTGAATGATCAAAATGTATTACTTACAATTCCATAATTTTCAGAAATTGATAAAACTAACCACTCTAATGAACTAAAAATGTTACGACAATCTGTTAGAGAGGAAATTCTGTGTTTACTCCAACATGGTGAAACTTCCAAGTCAATGTGGGAAGCTTTAAAACTAAAAGCCGAATGCGGTAAAGATGTCAAAAAGAAAAAAATTTAACTGTTGAAAAAGGAATTTGATCTGTTCGGGAGCATGAAGGGTGAAACAGTTAGACAAATGATAGAAAGATTTTGTCATTTGAAGATCGAGCTGGAGAGGTTTGGAATCAACAAAGACAGAGAAGAGATTGTTGATAAACTGATTGAGGCATTACCACATGTTGATGATTAGAAAACATTTGTGATTGTTTTAAAGAATGATGCTAAGTTTGATGAGATCACATTGGATGGTCTGATTGAAAAACTCGAAGGATATGATCTAGAATTACAAAAACAAAACAAAATGTCCAGTTCGAGTTATTAGCAGAATGTTGACCTGTATTATCGGAAGAGTATGCTGCTGAACAATCAGTCACCAAAGGTTGGTACAGCTTTCAGTACTGACAATGCTAGTGAATCATAAAACAAAAAATCTCTGAGCTATGATTCAGGATATCATTCATCGTCTGCATCATCTAAATCTTCTTCAAATCAGAACTGGAAAGATTCTCCGCATTTGAACACTGATTTCGCTAAACAACATATGAGTTTCTTAGCTTCTGTTCTGGAATCTTATGAAGGTTTAATTGCAGGAAAGATCGGTAATCCAAACATGACCAAAGAAGATTACGATCAAGTAGACCCAGAAGAGATGGAGCTCATGGATATTCACTGGTGTATGGCGAGCGTTATCAGGAGAGCCCAATGGTTCATGGGGATCACCTGTAGGAAGTGTCTGGAAGGCTCTGACATGAAGATAGGTTTTGATAAAACGAAAGTTACATGTTTAAAATGTAAACAAAAGGGGCACTTCAAAAGAGAATGTACCAACAACAAAGGGGATGATAGCGTGAATCCGTTTCACGAAGACTACTAGAAGAAAGCTATCTATCATCGCAACAATGAGGAACCATCCAGAACAAACCAAAAGCAGATTGAGGAAGGGTCATCATCAAAAGAGAAGAAATAAGCTATGTTGACGATTCGTGATGGTAGTTCTGGACCAAGTACGTTTCATGATGATGAAGGGTTTAATTGGGGAAAATATATTAAAGATGAGAGAACAGAAAAACGGGCGTTGATTGCTGAGGTTAAATAGAGTCGAGAAGAAAATCATGCACGAGCATATTTAAGTATAGAGTATAAGAAGTACAGGGAAGCAAGATGGGCAAATAGATGGAGTGAAGAGCATGAATGTTATGTTGATCCTAAAGGAAACCCAACAATTGATCCTGATGAGATAGATTTCAAAGCACTTGTTGCTGTTATACCAACTGTGGGGGTTTGGTGTAAAGGTCTCGAAGAGATTCCGAGATACAGAGAAAAGGTAGAGGAAGGCATAAGGAATGTGATATATGCCAGTCTAGAAAAGAAGAAGAAGAAGGTAGAGGAAATCGTTGATGAGAGTAAGAAGATGGTGGATGGGGTGAATAAAGCTGATGAGAAGCTGGAAAAGCTAGTTGATGAAGAAGTTGTTGAGAAACAGCAGGAGGTTAAAGAAGATCAGAAGCAGATGGTGAAAGAAGCCACAGTGCCAAATACTGAGGTAATGATTCAAACTGAATCTTCTGAAATGTTAAATAAAACAGATCATAAAACTAATGAACAGTGCAAGAAATGCATGGAAAAGTGCAGTGCTTGTACTGAAAAGGATAACAATCTAAGATCCAGAGACTTTGAGTTTACTAAAATAGAAAGAATTTTCAAACAAAAATGTAATGAAATTCTTGAAAATGAAAGATTTTTGAAACAAGAAAGAGAAATGCTGAAACAAAAATGTGAAAATCTTGAAAAAGAAAATAAAGTTTTGAAACAACAGTGCTCAGCTGATTGCAACAAATGTGTTCTAAAAGATAAAATGATTCAAGAGTTGCAAAAAGAGTATGATGGAATGAAAGTGTCATACCATACTGTAAAAGAAGCTTATGAAACTTTGAAAAGTAGAGTTAAAAGTCTGGATGATAGATTGTCTGCATGCCAGAAAACAACCAAATTTCTTGAAGCTAGATATGAGGAAAACAAATGGTTTTAAATAATTATATTGATGATGTTGCTAAACTCAAACAAGAACTGGCTGAAAAAGAAAAATTGGTTAATAAACTTCAAAGTTATCATGCTTCTTCATACATTCTAGAACGTATTTTCAACATCACACCCGATGGTAAAGAGTCAAAAAAGAACAAAAAGGGAATTGGGTCAGAATAACATCAGGTTCCACCACCGTTGAAGAATAATTATACATTCTATGATGGCGAAAAGGTGGAAAAAGCAATAAACATGGTTGACCAATTACCTGACAACATCGATGTGACTTACACCAAATCTGATGATCTTGATGATTCAGATGTGGTAGGTAAGGTTGTTGAAAGTGTTCTCATAGAGGAGTCTACCAACACAGATAAGTCTGAATCACAAAATGAAAATGTGGGAAGTTTTCATGAATGTTATTTGAAAAATTCTAAATCTGAGAAAGTTGTGAATGGTGATTCAAAAGAATTGGTATATACCATGATTGGATCAGACAAACTATTCTTGGATGGTGAATTTCTAATTCAAAATGTGATTTCAGATAAAATCAACAAAGTTTTCAAACTGGTAGAAATTGAGAAGTCTAAAATTTCAAAATTTGCTGGTAAGAGCAAGAAAACTTTTAATAACAAACCTAGTTACAAGAAGAAAAACATGAAGGCTGGGTTGGGTTATAAAAAGAAACAAAATCAGAAAAAGATGAGCTTTGTTCATGGAACAAGTTCAGAAGAAGAAAAAGAATTCAAATTTAGACGATAGTCTAATGAAGAGTTCTATACTCAGAAGAAACAACAACAGGTTAAATATGTATCAAAGAGAACATGCTTTAAGTGTGATCAAACTGGACATCTTGGTCGTAAGTGTCAAAATCTTAAACCTATTGGTGTTGAGAAAAAGAAATCTGATGTTGTGAATTAGAAGTTAGCCAGGTTTGAATCAAAACAAATTTGGAAGCCAAAAAGATCAAACGCTGAATCTCAACAAACTAGGAAACCAGTGACACCCGGATTTAGGACAACACATAGTTGGAAAACAAAGGTTGATGCAACAAAACCAAAAAAGTTTTTGAAACCAAAAGTTGTTGTTCAAAATCAAAACATTCAAAATGAATCAAGATTTTATAAAAGGAATGTTTCAAAAGGTCAAATCTGGGTGGTCAAACAACAAAAGGCTTTTGTTGATGAGGAAATTAAAGAGAATGTTTTTGAGAAAAATGAACGAAACTATCCAATTTTACCTGGAAAAATATATGTTAAGCTACCTGAGTCAAAACAGGCTTGGGTTGCTTTGTTTAAGTAATTGAATTGTTTGAATGTGCAGGTGCTCCTGAAGACAACAGAATGTCAAATCAAGGAGAGGAGCAGCCTGGCACAGGAGGCTGCAGGTCCCTGCAACTGAAACAGTGAGTTTGTTCGTTTTTGTACATAAATAAACCATATTTCAAAAAATAGAAAATAAAAAAAAAACAAAAATATGATTTTATTTTGTCAAAAATTGAAAATGAAAAAATGTGTTTGTTTTTTAAATTTGTCAAAAATCAAAATTTTTATAAAAAGATGTTTTGATTGAATTTGCCGAAACCCTCACTGCTGAACCAACATGATTAATTTCACAAGTGATTAAAAATGGTATTAACATTGTTAGATATCAATGTGTTGTAAATCATGGGGATATTTTCTGCAAAATAGAGCATGTGCAGCAGAAAATGAATGGCGAGATAAAGTAATCTGCATCGGGTTGTTAAATTTTCTTTAAATGTTTTGAATTTTAGGGGGAGTAAAAATTTTGAAATAAAAAAATATTTGAAAAAGTAAAAAACATGAGAAAATGAAAAAGAGTTTTGTGTAAAAAGAGGAAATGATAGTACATCAGTAGAAAATCACAGCATGCTAAAGAAATGGAATGTTAAATGTGATAAACGGTCTCACTGATGATATGCCAGTAGCTTTTTACACATTCAATAGATTGATTTCGAGATATAAACCTAAATATCAATAACTTTCTTATCTCGTGGGGAACATCTCTCGGATATATGGGTAACCCCTGAAATCTTGGTTGAGAGGTTGCCTGATTCTGAGATACTAGGTTTTTATACTGTTTGATATCTGGGGTATTATACATGGTCTTCTAATTTTGCGTCAGCAATGGCCTAGACCTCATGTAATACTTTATGCGCTTTAAAAGGCTTTCCCCCTGCATAAAAATTGAGAAAATATCAAAAAATATAAATCAAGTGCAGTTGTAAAGAAGATCCCCAAGTGGGACACACCTAAAGTCGAGCCTTCATGTCACACCCCTTTCTGCGGCGGAAGCACGAGGTGTGATCATGAAAGGTTCTCATTGCATACGAATGGTAAACATCCTATATGCTTGTAAAAACATCAAATACCATAATTTGAAAACATAAGTTTAGCGTTTACATCGCTAAGTCGCATAAAACATTGTCTTAAAAAGTTTACAACTTTATTTAAAGATAAACAATAGCGACATCCACAAGCATAAGCGAGACCGCGCGCACATCCATCCTAGTTACCTGAAATACATGTGAGTCTTGGAAAAACGTCAACATAAAGTTGGTGTGAATTCATGCAGTTTTCGTTTTTAACGCTTGTATACTTTGTATAAAAATCATGGTATGTATTTGTTAAATCACGTATTCAAGTATAAATCAAGTATTTACATATGTATCGAGTGTTAATGGGTTGCAAAGCCATTAACATGTGACACGACATAGGAAGTCACCAAACCATAGGCATTTTTCTATAGTCGATTCACGACTGAGACACAAAAACACTACTTGGTTCTAGTTGTCACCAAGAGTGGGGCTGCCCTGAACCCATTAGATCTAACCTTTTGTTCTGCGATCTAAGTATGTACACGATTAATGGTGCTTATGGTACCCTATTCGTGACACGATTTCTCGTATCAATTCTTGGCACTAGTTGTCGCCAAGATTACTTCTCGTTTTAGTACATATCATACCATTTTGTAAATACTGGAGTATTAGTAACATGTATTTCACCCCCGAAGTTAAAAATCTGAAAACAGTTAAGAGAAAAGGGGGAGCATGAACTCACAACTTTGCGTTCCTGTGCATCGTAAACTTCACCGGATTTGCTTACTTAACGTCGTAACCTATACGCGTTTTCTTAACGTTAGTCACTAGACTTGTATCGCACAAGTACAGTCACTCTCTTTTGTATTTGTATTGTTGTGTTAAAAATATTTCATATTTTTAACTAAGTATTTCACTTATATTAGTTTCTCAAGATTTAATATAAGTATTTTGTATTTTGCACTTTGCACCCGAATTATGTATCTTGTATGTTGTATGTGTATTTTATGTTTATACTCCTCATGAGTATTTAGTGTATTTTTAAGTCTTAATACACTAGCACGTATAACACATACTATATACACTTAGCACAAAAGTTGGTGATAACATAATATATATTTTTCTCTCAAAATATACATACTTATATCCATTTTTATTTTTGAAGAAATCCTCATTTCTTATCACCAAAAATTAGGGAAACCTTAGTAATACTTTAAAATACATTTTTAGGGAATAAGTTTCCCAAAAACTTATATTTTTCTAAGTGTCAAAATTTATAAAAATTTTGACAGAGTTTCCCCTAAAAATGGAGGTTTCCCATGTTTTCAAAACATGTGTTTATTTTCTTTTTAAATTGTCAACAATCATCAACAACAATTTTCAACAATAATCATCAACAACAATCACTAATTTCTCCATTTCATGAACTTGAATATTTACAAAAATGTGTAGTAATTTACTAGCACATTTAGTAAGTCTTGTTATCTTTAAAAATAAGTTTAATTTCTTAAAAACTTTATTTTTAAAGAATATGAAGTCTCACAACTTCTAGTCGGTTTTTACGAAAATTATTTCTTTGTTAAAACTTTTGTTACACAAGTGTCCACACACTTGTTTGTTCATAAAAACACCTCTACTTCATGAAAGATCCGGTTTTAAAACATGGTTTCGTCTTACAGTTGGTTTTTCGAAAATACCACTTGTAGATCTTTAGATCTACTAGTTTAGAACTTCATTTTACAAGAAAAATTTCTTTTACGCAAGTTCATGTTATTATGTAGTAGTGTTCATCACCTTGCCCTTTTTATACTTTAACATACACTAGTCCATGCTCTATGAACATAACCTAGCCGGGTTAGATGACGATCCGAACTACTACTAGCATTAAACAACACAAAATAATCATCACAAAACAAGTTTAACAAATTTTACACCATTACTTTCCTTTTATCCATTAGGTTCATCATTTTACAAGACTTTTAGTTGGTGATCTTTAGTGTTTATGATTTTTTTGCCATTAAATCATCTATTAACCATCATAAACGAGAACAAGAGGATGTTTAGAAGCACTTACTACTAGCACAAGGCTAGGCGAGTTCAAGAGGACAAAAGAGGTGGATAAAAGCAAATGAAGAAGGTCCTTCAAGATCCGCTTGCACCGAGCTTCGTTAGTGGCCTTCTTACTCCTCAATATCACCTTGGAATGGATGGATGAGTTGGAAAATGAGGGTGGCGGTGGTGCTTGGTTGGGCCGAGAACAAGGGAGGGAGAGAGGGAAGTGAAGATGGAGTGATGAAATGGTGGTATTTATAGACCTTCCATATAGCATATTCCTGGCATATTCCTGGCATATTCCTGGCATATTCCTGGCATATTCCTGGCATATTCCTGGTATATTCCTGGCATATTCCTGGCATATTCCTGGCATATTCCTGGCATATTCCTGGCATATTCCTGGTATATTCCTGGCATATTCCTGGCCTATTCCTGGTATATTCCTGGCATATTCCTGGCATATTCCTGGCATATTCCTGGTATATTCTTGGCATATTCCTGGCATATTCCCGGGTTTGCTGCGTTGTCTGCGTTTTGCAGTGTAAGCATTGTGTCGCGTAGGAACACACGGTATGCGCTTAAACTTGAAAAATAACGTTTTTAAGCGTTTTAATTTATTTTTCAACACGAACCTGATTAAAATAAAATTTTAATCATAACAGAATATTTGTGGGATTAAATATTATCCGGGCGGCCGCCAACGTTCGTTTCGCAGTTTTGTCGTAATTAATTCTTTAGTTCAAATAAACATGTTTTCGCCATACCGAATCCTTCGAAACTTATTTCTAAGTTATGAAAGGGATATTTAGGGTATATTTGGCTTACGTCACAGTTCTGGAGTGTACGTCGCGTTAAACTGATTGCGTTTAAGCACCAGTTTGCGTATAACCCTCCAGAAAGTGATTTAAAGCTTGAAATCGGTATCGAATCAAATTGTTCGGTTGTTCGGTTAGATACCGATTCGTTAAAGTGCTTAATAAGCATTTAAAGTGTCGTTAGTGTTATTTTTAGTGACACAAAGAATTCCCGTCACTTAGGGAAATATTCTGGATGATAAAATGACATCTCTGCACAATATTTATGTTGTTAAAAGCTGAATTGTGCTGAATTTAATAAAGTTCTGCACTTAAAGTGTGTTTCGGGTGCCTTTTAGTGCATGCTTTAGCTTTCGCAACGACCATAAATTAAACCCTTATATGTACTCTTGGGTTTTAATGTACCTTTGTCGTAGGACCTACACCTAGGCCTCAATTCTAATGTCTGACTGCTTTCTGCAGTTCCGTTGACACAGTGTGTCTTACCGGTGAGTTTACTAATATTTCTGACACAGCGCTCTCGATTGCGTGAAGCAATATTTTGTAGTATACAACGTGCATGAATTCACTTGCTTAGCATCTAATCAGTCAATGTTGATATTTAAGCACATAATTGCAGTCATTAAATAATAATTAAAGTGTACGGAAGTTACCGGTTTTGTGCCAGTTGTCACAGTCTCCCCCTGTTAAAAGAATTTCGTCCCGAAATTCAGGCTGAACTAACTCTCGCAGGAGTCTTCTTGAATAGGTGGGGATACTTTTCTTTGAACTGGTCTTCACGTTCCCATGTATACTCGGGCCCGTGCTTAGAGCTCCAACGTACTTTGACAAGTTTCACACTGCTCCTCCTGGTCTTGTTGACTTTCCAGTCGGTAACCTCAACGGGTTGTTCTGTAAATCGGAGGGCTTCATCGATATGCACTTCATCCATCGGGATGATCATCCTTTCTTGTGTTGGACTCTTCTTCAGGTTGGATACATGAAACGTATCATGTACTCCATTAAGTTCTTCCGGTAACTCCAACTTGTATGCCACGGTACCAATTCTTTTCAATATTCTGAATGGTCCGATGTATCGTGGATTCAGCTTTCCACGCTTTCCAAATCTGACTACGCCCTTCCATGGTGAGACTTTTAACAACACTTTGTCTCCCACCTTGAATTCTACCGATTTTCTTTTCGGATCAGCGTAGCTCTTTTGTCGATCTCGAGCCGCCTTAATGCGCTCTCGGATCTGCGCAATCTTGTCGGTTGTTTCTTGTACTAGTTCAGGACCAACCATACGTTTGTCACCAGCGTCTGCCCAACATAGGGGCGATCGGCACTTGCGGCCATACAGAGCTTCGAACGGCGTGGCCTTTATGCTCGTATGATAACTGTTATTGTAGGAAAACTCAACTAAAGGTAGATGAGTATCCCAGCTGCCGCCTAGATCCATGACACATGCACGAAGCATATCTTCTAACGTTTGTATAGTCCGTTCGCTCTGGCCGTCTGTTTGCGGATGGAATGCCGTGCTCAGATCTAACTGAGATCTAAAGGCTTCCTGAAATGATTGCCAGATTCTTGAGACAAAGCGTCCATCTCTGTCTGAAATGATTGAGATTGGCACTCCATGTCGTGCCACAATTTCCCTTAAGTATATCTCTGCAAGCTTTCCAGTGCTATCCTTCTCTCGGATTGGTAGGAAATGCGTAGACTTCGTCAATCGATCAACTATTACCCATATCATATCGTGCCCTCTCGGGGTCCTGGGTAATTTTGTTATGAAGTCCATCGAGATTTGTTCCCACTTCCACACGGGAATCTCTGGTTGTTGTAGTAGACCGGACGGTTTCTGATATTCGGCCTTAACCTTAGCACAGGTTAGGCATTTTCCAACATAGACAGCAACGTCGCTCTTGAGTCTCGGCCACCAATAATATTCTTTCAAGTCTTGATACATCTTGTCCGACCCTGGGTGGATCGATTATCTTGACTTGTGAACTTCATCAAGGATGACTTCTCGTAGGCCACCATAGAGCGGAACCCAAATGCGCTTTTTAAAGTATAAGGCTCCCTCTTCATTTGGTGCCATGTACTTCAATGCACCCCGGAGGTATTCAGCTTTGCGATTTTCCACCTTAAGGGCTTCTTGTTGTGCGTCACGAATATGTGAAGTGAGGTTCGATCGGATAGTCATTTCCAATGCTCGAACCCGTAGGGTCTTAACTCTTTCCTTTCGGCTCAACGCGTCCGCTACAACGTTTTCCTTTCCAGGATGGTACTTAATCTCACAGTCATAGTCATTCAGTAGCTCGACCCATCGTCGTTGGCGCATATTCAGTTCCTTCTGATCAAATATGTGTTGTAAACTTTTGTGATTTGTGAAGATTGTACATCGAGTACCATATAAATAGTGTCGCCAGATCTTCAAGGCGAATACCACTGCTCCCAGCTCCAGGTCGTGAGTGGTATAGTTTCTTTCGTGCACCTTCAATTGCCTTGAAGCGTAAGCGATGACTTTTTGGCGTTGCATGAGCACGCAACCCAAGCCTTGTCGTGAGGCGTCGCAGTATACCACGAAGTCTTTAGTGCCTTCGGGTAATGATAGTATCGGTGCATCGCAGAGCTTGTTTTTAAGTAACTGGAAGGCTTCTTCTTGTTTGTGACCCCAGTCGTATTTCTTGTCTTTCTGTGTAAGGGTCGTTAGCGGTTGAGCTATCTTTGAGAAGTTCTCGATGAAACGTCGGTAATAGCCCGCTAAGCCCAAAAATTGTCGAACTTCAGTTGGGGTCTTGGGAGCTTCCCAGTTCTTTATTGCTTCTATCTTGGACGGGTCTACATGAATGCCCTTCTCATTCACAACGTGGCCAAGAAATTGTACTTCGCGAATCCAGAATTCGCATTTCGAGAACTTTGCATAAAGTTTCTATTTCTTCAGTAGTTCCAGAATAGTTCTGAGATGTTGCTCGTGCTCTTCTTTCGTTCGCGAGTAAATCAGGATATCATCGATAAATACAATCACGAATTTATCGAGATATGGTTTGCATACGCGGTTCATCAGATCCATAAAGACCGCTGGCGCGTTTGTCAATCCAAATGGCATCACAAGAAATTCGTAGTGCCCATAGCGTGTTCTGAATGCAGTCTTTGGCATACTTTCATCTTGGATTCTCAGCTGATGGTATCCAGATCGAAGGTCGATCTTGGAATAGTAGCTTGATCCTTGCAGTTGATCAAATAAGTCATCAATTCTCGGTAGCGGATACCGATTCTTGATCGTGAGCTTGTTCAGTTCCCTGTAATCGATACACATCCGCAGTGATCCATCCTTCTTCTTCACGAATAATACTGGAGCTCCCCAGGGTGAAAAGCTTGGCCTTATGAATCCTTTATCCAACAACTCCTGGAGTTGTGTAGATAATTCTTGCATTTCGGATGGAGCAAGTCGATAGGGAGCCTTGGCTACAGGAGCAGCTCCTGGAACCAAGTCTATGTGGAATTCGACTTGTCGTTGCGGAGGTAGTCCTGGCAGATCTTCAGGGAACACATCAGGAAATTCCTTCACCACAGGAATGTCTTCGAGTTTTGGCTCCACAGCCTTCTTATCTACAACGTGTGCTAGGAAAGCAACACATCCTTTCCTTAAGCACTTCTGTGCCTTCATACAACTGATGATTTGTAGAGGCGCGTTTCGTCTTTCTCCATGTACTATGAGAGTTTCATCATTCGCCAGAGGGATGCGAATGATTTTCTCATGACAAATAACCTCAGCTTTGTTCTTGGACAACCAGTCCATGCCGACTACTACATCGAAGCTACCCAATTGAATAGGTAAGAGGTCGATGTTAAATCTTCGTTCACCAAGTTCTAGCGTGCAGCCTCTAACAACTTCGCCCGATCCAACAAGTTTACCATTGGCTAGTTCTATGGAATAAGGAATTTCTAATCTACTAGATTCTATTCCAAGTATGCGTTTAAATTCCACAGACATGAAGCTATAATCGGCGCCAGTGTCGAATAATATGGATGCAAAGTGATTGTTAATGAGGAACGTATCGTTGACCACATTAGGGTCCTCGCGTGCGTCCCTTGCTCCAATTACAAATGCTCGGGCCTGAGCATTGTTTCCCTCTGGGCAATCCTTCATGAAATGATCTTTACTTCCACATCTGAAGCATCCTTGGTTTCGCCCATTTCCGTTACCGTTCCCGTTACCAGCACCATTTCCATTTCCACCATTGTTTCTATTACCAGCCCCGACACGATTTCCATTCCCGTTCTTATTTCCCTTACTCCAGCAGTCTTCAGTGCGGTGACCCAACTTTCCACACTTGTCGCATCTTGGAATGCGACATACCCCTTCGTGATGACGCTTGCACTGATTGTACTTGGGCAGCGTGCCCAGGTATCCTTTAGCTGGAGCGTCATTCATGGCTGCAAGAGATTTCGCCCCCTGAGGCGGGTTAAGGTCACCCTTCTTGTTGGAACCTTTGTTGTTACGAGTTGCTTGATTCAAGTTTGCATGTTTCCTCTTCTTGTCGCCAGACAACTCAGCATGCGTCTCGGCATTTTCTGTTGGGTTCAGTGACAGCTTCTTCATCCGAATACAGTCTTCAGTAAGGCTGACAGCCAGAGTTACAGCCTCGGTGATTGTTTGTGGTTTGGCCGACGTCACCATGCCACGAAACTCTGAGGCCAGTCCCCAAATGTAGCGTTCAACGCGCTTGAATTCGGGAGTCACCATGTTGGGAAGCACTCTAGACAGATCGTGGAACCTTCGAGTATAGCCATTGATGTCAGCACCTTCCATGGTCAAGTGCCAGAACTCCGTTTCCAGCCTTTGGAGTTCTGCACGAGAGCAGTACTTCTCTCTCATTCTTTCCTTTAGTTCATCCCAAGTTAGGCCATAAGCGGCATCATCGCCCAAGGTTTGGACTTGCAGGTTCCACCAAGTCAGAGCTTCATCGACAAACAACCCAGTAGCAAAGGTGACTTGTTGATCCGCGGTACACTTGCTCATGCGGATAGTAGCTTCAATCTTCTCTGTCCAGCGCACAAATGCTACTGCACCCCCTGTGCCATCATAGTTCATCGGCTTGCAGTCGAGGAACTGCTTGAAAGTGCAGCCTGGAAATAACCCAACCAATTCACTTATGAGCAATTGAAGAAATAATGAAAGAAGGACCGTTCATAAATCTCTTCATGCTTAGTAAATTGTTTTAAGGTTACCTTGAGCTGCGTTTCCTCCAGACGAATCTCCATTCCCATTACGCCTAGCGTTGCTTGGTCCTCCACTGTCTTGAGTACGGTTCGCCTCGTATTGGGCGATAGCAGCGGAGATCCTTTCCTCCAGTAGAGCGTTCAGCTCTTCAGCAGTTCTTGGCAGTGGGGGAGGAGGAGGTTGATCGTCATTGCGAGCATTCACAGCTTTCCTGGGTGCCATGTTCTGACAGAACATAACACAACAGGATCAGACATTTATTTGATATCGTCCTACTAGACAGTAGTAGTATATATACTCATAGGTATATACCACATAAGTGACATCAAACAATTATTACTCTAGCAGAGTACTTAGTAGGCTTGCACTGAGGGAGTCTATACGTGACAAGACTTGCTGTGATTTTGTGCACTGAATTCCATAATTATGTATGCATCCATAATTACGTAACTCCTTGCACAGTCCGCACAGTTCGTTTCATCCTCGTATTTCTTCCTTCAGATGGGCCATTGCATTCAGATAAAGTCACGTATACTTGTGACATTCTACTTCTAGTACATGCTAATTATCACACATAATTGCAAGTAATTTCTAGTCAACGACAAGTGCTACTCAAGTGCATTCTAAGTCTCGTAGTGTCTTTTCTAGACTTATGTAGACAGTTTCAAGCAGTGAATGTCGCGGGACGTTTTATGCAATGAAAACTCTTTGAAAATTGTTTTCGTGAAAGGATCCTAGAGATTGTAGACTAGACTCGAGAAGGAATCCTGGTTCACTACAATCGCAGCTCTGATACCAATCTGTCACACCCCTTTCTGCGGCGGAAGCACGAGGTGTGATCATGAAAGGTTCTCATTGCATACGAATGGTAAACATGCTATATGCTTGTAAAAACATCAAATACCATAATTTGAAAACATAAGTTTAGCGTTTACATCGCTAAGTCGCATAAAACATTGTCTTAAAAAGTTTACCACTTTATTTAAAGATAAACAATAGCGACATCCACAAGCATAAGCGAGACCGCGCGCACATCCATCCTAGTTACCTGAAATACATGTGAGTTTTGGAAAAACGTCAACATAAAGTTGGTGTGAATTCATGCAGTTTTCGTTTTTAACGCTTGTATACTTTGTATAAAAATCATGGTATGTATTTGTTAAATCACGTATTCAAGTATAAATCAAGTATTTCCATATGTATCGAGTGTTAATGGGTTGCAAATCCATTAACATGTGACACGACATAGGAAGTCACCAAACCATAGGCATTTTTCTATAGTCGATTCACGACTGAGACACAAAAACACTACTTGGTTCTAGTTGTCACCAAGAGTGGGGCTGCCCTGAACCCATTAGATCTAACCTTTTGTTCTGCGGTCTAAATATGTACACGATTAATGGTGCTTATGGTACCCTATTCGTGACACGATTTCTCGTATCAATTCTTGGCACTAGTTGTCGCCAAGATTACTTCTCGTTTTAGTACATATCATACCATTTTGTAAATACTGGAGTATTAGTAACATGTATTTCACCCCCGAAGTTAAAAATCTGAAAACAGTTAAGAGAAAAGGGGGAGCATGAACTCACAACTTTGCGTTCCTGTGCGTCGTAAACATCACCGGATTTGCTTACTTAACGTCGTAACCTATACGCGTTTTCTTAACGTTAGTCACTAGACTTGTATCGCACAAGTACAGTCACTCTCTTTTGTATTTGTATTGTTGTGTTAAAAATATTTCATATTTTTAACTAAGTATTTCACTTATATTAGTTTCTCAAGATTTAATATAAGTATTTTGTATTTTGCACTTTGCACCCGAATTATGTATCTTGTATGTTGTATGTGTATTTTATGTTTATACTCCTCATGAGTATTTAGTGTATTTTTAAGTCTTAATACACTAGCACGTATAACACATACTATATACACTTAGCACAAAAGTTGGTGATAACATAATATATATTTTTCTCTCAAAATATACATACTTATATCCATTTTCATTTTTGAAGAATTCCTCATTTCTTATCACCAAAAATTAGGGAAACCTTGGTAATACTTTAAATACATTTTTAGGGAATAAGTTTCCCAAAAACTTATATTTTTCTAAGTGTCAAAATTTATAAAAATTTTGACAGAGTTTCCCCTAAAAATGGAGGTTTCCCATGTTTTCAAAACATGTGTTTATTTTCTTTTTAAATTGTCAACAATCATCAACAACAATTTTCAACAATAATCATCAACAACAATCACTAATTTCTCCATTTCATGAACTTGAATATTTACAAAAATGTGTAGTCATTTACTAGAACATTTAGTAAGTCTTGTTATCTTTAAAAATAAGTTTAATTTCTTAAAAACTTTATTTTTAAAGAATATGAAGTCTCACAACTTCTAGTCGGTTTTTACGAAAATTATTTCTTTGTTAAAACTTTTGTTACACAAGTGTCCACACACTTGTTTGTTCCTAAAAACACCTCTACTTCATGAAAGATCCGGTTTTAAAACATGGTTTCATCTTACAGTTGGTTTTTCGAAAATACCACTTGTAGATCTTTAGATCTACTAGTTTAGAACTTCATTTTACAAGAAAAATTCCTTTTACGCAAGTTCATGTTATTATGTAGTAGTGTTCATCACCTTGCCCTTTTTATACTTTAACATACACTAGTCCATGCTCTATGAACATAACCTAGCCGGGTTAGATGACGATCCGAACTACTACTAGCATTAAACAACACAAAATAATCATCACAAAACAAGTTTAACAAATTTTACACCATTACTTTCCTTTTATCCATTAGGTTCATCATTTTACAAGACTTTTAGTTGGTGATCTTTAGTGTTTATGATTTTTTTTGCCATTAAATCATCTATTAACCATCATAAACGAGAACAAGAGGATGTTTAGAAGCACTTACTACTAGCACAAGGCTAGGGGAGTTCAAGAGGACAAAAGAGGTGGATAAAAGCAAATGAAGAAGGTTCTTCAAGATCCGCTTGCACCGAGCTTCGTTAGTGGCCTTCTTACTCCTCAATATCACATTGGAATGGATGGATGAGTTGGAAAATGAGGGTGGCGGTGGTGCTTGGTTGGGCCGAGAACAAGGGAGGGAGAGAGGGAAGTGAAGATGGAGTGATGAAATGGTGGTATTTATAGACCTTCCATATAGCATATTCCTAGCATATTCCTGGCATATTCCTGGCATATTCCTGGCATATTCCTGGCATATTCCTGGCATATTCCTGTCATATTCCTGGTATATTCTTGGTATATTCCTGGCATATTCCTGGCATATTCCTGGCATATTCCTGGCATATTCCTGGTATATTCCTGGCATATTCCTGGCATATTCCTGGCATATTCCTGGTATATTCCTGGCATATTCCTAGGTTTGCTGCTTTGTCTGCGTTTTGCAGTGTAAGCATTGTGTCGCGTAGGAACACACGGTACGCGCTTAAACTTGAAAAATAACGTTTTTAAGCGTTTTAATTTATTTTTTAACACGAACCTGATTAAAATAAAATTTTAATCATAACAGAATATTTTTGGGATTAAATATTATCTGGGCGGCCGCCAACGTTCGTTTCGCAGTTTTGTCGTAATTAATTCTTTAGTTCAAATAAACATGTTTTCGCCATACCGAATCCTTCGAAACTTATTTCTAAGTTATGAAAGGGATATTTAGGGTATATTTGGCTTACGTCACAGTTCTGGAGTGTACGTCGCGTTAAACTGATTGCGTTTAAGCACCAGTTTGCGTATAACCCTCCAGAAAGTGATTTAAAGCTTGAAATCGGTATCGAATCAAATTGTTCGGTTGTTCGGTTAGATACCGATTCGTTAAAGTGCTTAATAAGCATTTAAAGTGTCGTTAGTGTTATTTTTAGTGACACAAAGAATTCCCGTCACTTAGGGAAATATTCTGGATGATAAAATGACATCTCTGCACAATATTTATGTTGTTAAAAGCTGAATTGTGCTGAATTTAATAAAGTTCTGCACTTAAAGTGTGTTTCGGGTGCCTTTTAGTGCGTGCTTTAGCTTTTGCAACGACCATAAATTAAACCCTTATATGTACTCTTGGGTTTTAATGTACCTTTGTCGTAGGACCTACACCTAGGCCTCAATTCTAATGTCTGACTGCTTTCTGCAGTTCCGTTGACACAGTGTGTCTTACCGGTGAGTTTACTAATATTTCTGACGCAGCGCTCTCGATTGCATGAAGCAATATTTTGTAGTATACAACGTGCATGAATTCACTTGCTTAGCATCTAATCAGTCAATGTTGACATTTAAGCACATAATTGCAGTCATTAAATAATAATTAAAGTGTACGGAAGTTACCGGTTTTGTGCCAGTTGTCACACTTCATCTCTTTGACTGAACGGTAGTTCATACCTGAGCTCTCAAGGTCTCGCACTAACCCAGAGTACATATATCATTATAGTATATTCACCTGTAAGACTGAATCTAAGGAATCTTGATACGGGAGTATATTCTGAGGAGGGACACGCGAATAAGCTAAGTTCTTAAAACACTTAATTTCGTATCTCGAATTAGTTGAACTTTGTGTGAAAATTTAAGTGGATCAGTATACTGACAATTTAAGTGAATCGTTTAGAACTTAAAATGGTTATAGCTCAAACAGTGCTAGTGATTTGTCATAATCTGATATGATCCTCTAACACGAATTCAAACAGAAATATTGTCTATAAATATGTCTTTACTGCTTTATGATAAAGAAAAAGTACAAAAAGATTTTGATTCTACTTTATTTTCGACAACCGATGTCTGAAAGCTGAATTTCAAAATCTAAGTAAGCTGATCATGTTTCTAAAAATAAACAATTTCATTAATCTGAAACTTGAAAGTTTTTCATGAAAAATCAAAAATAGTTTGTGAAAATCTCCAAGGTCATTAATTTGGACTTGGAAGATTATCTGAGAAGGTTTTGGATACTTTAAATGTCATATTCTGAGGCTTAGATTCAGGTTACAATCTTAAACTAAAACTGTCAAAAATATAGTTATTTGATAGGGGAAGAGAGCTAAATTGTTCCTGGAAAGTACAGATTGCTAAATTTGAGCCAGGTTCTTGATTTTAGAATATATTAAGCCAGGTCATCGATTCTTGAAAAAAAAAACCTTTCACTGTTAGATGAAAAATCCAGATTTCTGTGAACAAATGATGTACTACGCAGTCACATATTTGAAATGCTTCAACTTATCCTTGTTATATGTTTAGAGATAGATTCTTGATTCTGAACTTGGATTGTCAAATATCTTATAAATGGTTTGAGATTTGAAGATAAAAGAGCCAGACAACGATCCTGATAGCTGAGGCAAAGAGCCAGGTAACTTTCCTGGAAGAGCTTGTAGAATTGGAGACAGTGTCGATCCTAGTAGCTGAAAGCACGGAAGCTTAAAGCAAGGGGGAGCCTGAGCTAATTGATAGGGGAGCAGATAGAGCTGTTAAAGTAAAAGGGAGAGTCTGTGGTGCTAAAGTTGTCAACACATCATAAAGAGCTGTTGTGTCCATCCGAATGAATGCATCATCAAGTTCATCCGGATATGTTATGTTAGAGTCCATCCGTACGGATGGACGCCCATTCATCCAGATGGAGGTCATCCGCTGCATACAGTCATCCAGATGGGCATTGCCGATAAATACTAGTAGAGGTCTTGATCATTTGTAACTTTTGGGTATTATTGAGGCGAAGCTCTGCCCGTTTGATTTCGTGGTGTAAACATTGTTATATCAGTAATAGAAATCATTTTATAATTACTTCTTCGTGTTCTATCCACACACGTGATTGGATTCCACATAGTTCATGTGTTTGTACGCATTCAACGGTTAAAGGAATCGATCCAGATCCTGAATTCACATTAGCGAACTGTACCTATTTATTATAAGTTAACCGGTCCAAGTCTTATGACTTAAAAAAGACCTGTTAACATTCTAACGGATCATAGTTCCGTCCATTCCAGACTAGGAGCCTCCAGCAAATTGCACCTGCATTAGTTGTTTCGATTAACGGCTATGCTTAAATATCTTTGATTTGTAAAGATAAGCTCAGGTAAATACTCTTAGCCTATTTTCCCTATAGGGGCTTGGGATACGACATTAGCCGCTTGGTCGGGTATGGGATCAATGACGAATGATGTCCAAAATCCAAATAACACGTTTTAATCCGTTATGCTTGATAACTTATACATTGGGGGTTAATGTGACCTTGTCCTAGATATCCACGGCTCACTTAATTGCAAGTGGCCATGACCTAAGTGCAGGGTGTAGGCATACACCTAACAGACGCTAATACTATTATTTTTTTATTGAAAAGTGGTGTGTCGGTTAATCATGTATCAGAGTTTAGTTCTGGACCCCATATGTATTAACTAGCATGTAATACTGGTAACAAGAGATATCACTTTGTCCCAAGTTATGTATAAAATGATATACCTTATGGTATAAAATGATTTTGAAAAGATTTTCAAACGTGTCGGTTAATTGTATTTACCAGCGAAAGCTGATGTATTTTCAAAAGACTAAGCGCAGGTTAGCAAATACGGAATAAGCTGGAGCTTCTCGGTATATGCATATTGGAATTTGCGACTCCACGCAAGGCCTAGTAGTCTTAATATTCATTTTTATTATTTTCGATCCTTCTGTGGATCTTTAGTACATTTTCCGTCTGTATATTTATTTTGAACATTTTGGACGTTCATACTTTGTAATATTATTTTATAATACCAAGACTTCCGATGTGCCATATGTGAATATCTGTATCAATCGTCACGCATAAACCCGAAGTCCGGGGCCATCGGGAAATCAGGGTGTGACAGGTTGGTATTAAAGCCAACGTTTGAGCGAATTAGACACTAGCCTTTTGTGTCTAAGCTCAAATATCACAATAGCATAATCCTTAGACTATTCTGAGTCTAGGCATTAACCTAGGGCCACTCATATCTATTTAGTTATTGATTTAGATATTTAACAGGTAAATTATGTCGCCAAGACGACGGGGAACGGGAAAGGGTCCAATGCAGGGAGGACCGTCACGACTATTACCATCACCATCACATAATTCGGAATCTCCCCAACATTCGAGTGCATCACATTCATCACAACCCGCGAGACACTCGATCTCACACCATTCGTCTCACTCATATCAGTCCCACCATTCCCGTTCTCATTCTCATCATGACTCCTTTAACCCAACCCTTTACATAAATTCACCCCATCCTAGCCAAAATCAACAAAATCAACAACCCTTTAAGCCAAAATCAAAATCAACAAGATGATTTTTGATAATCATCTGGGACAAATCTGCATCCTATAGAACTATCTAGTGACACGACATCATATGTGTTTTGGTCAAAAATCACAACAAGGATAATGTAACCAAATCTGATTTTTGTGAGGTTGAGTGCTTGATTTGATGAACAAATGTATGAACAATTATCAAAAGGAAAAGACAATGAACACAAGGATTTATACGAGGAAAAAGCCCTTGATCAATGAATGATCTCCGGCATAAAAAAACCTCAGATAGTGAAAACTATCACTATCAACTATATTGCATAAGAAAGGTTACAACTTTGGAAGATAACAAGCTCAATACAACGAATTGTTAATGTGAGTGTGTGTGTTTCGCCAATGAATATCAGAGAGTTCGAGTGTAAGCTGATATGTTTCTATTTAGAGCTTGTTAACCCCTTTAAAATTAGAAAATATCCTAGTAACTAATTATCCGAAAATCATGCAAGTCTTCACACGATCCCTTTAACGGTCATGTCTCCCTTGCATGTGCCAAAAATAACATATTCCTCTGATATTCCCATGTTGACTCAGCTCAAATAATAACTGCAAACGTAAACCTAACACCCAAGCAACAATTGTTAAAAAAATAAACATTAGTAAGGATCCTTGATCCTCAAACTCCCTGCATTATCCATTAAGGATTCGTGATCCAGGTCCAGTCTAAGGATGGATGATCCTTAGTATAAAATCCATGCCCTAACAATTGCCCCCAAAATATGAGGAATTAATTGTGACTAGATGAGTCATATTTTAGTTGATTCTGGATTACTCGTTACCAGGAAATTAGCCGTTACATGCAGACTAGCCGGTACAGAAATGACATCACCGATAAGACTCCTCCTGCAACAAACATATAGGGAATAGATAGGGATGAAATCTTCATTTAAAACCTGATCTTTGCAATTTAAAACGCAAGCCAGAGGTCTCAAGGTATTCTCTCTTCTCTACTATTTCATCCTTTATCTACTCTTCTTCTTCCTCTCCCAAAATCCATGGCGAAGATGGTCACCCGGTCCTCACCAGTCAAGGATCCTGAGAACAACAGCCCACCGAGTAGTCAAGGTCTCCTCAAAAATCCTTCCCTGGAACTTTGCTGCTTCACTGATCCAAAAATTGATATGTTACGTCATTGCTTTCCGGAGGGAACAATATTCAGGCCCTTTGACTCTTCAATGAAGAGTGATTGTAAATCCGACACCTGGATTTCCTTTCCTGCTGACCCGTTCTAGATTGATTTCTGTTACCCTTTTCCGGCGTTCACAAAGAGCTTCTTCACCCTGACCGGCCTGTGCTACATACAGGCCATGCCGATGCTGTGGAGAGTCCTCTTCACACTCGAGCAGATCATTGAGCACGAGGGTATAGATTTAGGGCTCTCTGAACTGAACCATATGTACAATCTGGTCAGCCATGGGTCTTACCGTTTCCTCTTCAAAGCCAAGCAACAACATCCCCATCCACTCCTCAAAGTTACCAAGAACGATACCAACGGGAGAAATCAGTTCTTTTTTGTGAGGAAAGATTCCATTCCCAATGGAAATCATCTTCCCAAAAAATGGAACACCCAGGGTAGGATATAGGATCCTTAGGCTAGGACATAGAGAGTTCCTTTCTTTTCTGAAGAGGATTACTGATACTTGTTTTTCTTGTTTATGCAGCTATCACCTTATCAAGCTTGCAATATACTTCTGCCATGTCTGAAAGACTTACCGCTTTCTTGAACCTGGACTCAACTGTCAGGACATAACAACCAAGGATCAAGGATACAGAAGAAGCTTCATCAGCCTCCTACACCATGTCGAGTAAGTATCTACAGATATATGTAAATATTTGATAAAGAATAAATTATGAATACTTATCTATTTGGTGTGCTTGTAGGTGCTGCTAAATCATCAAAGTCTGCCTCCCGGTTCGGAATGAGTGACATTGATGGCATCATCTCCCCCAAGTCCATCAAAAAGGAGCTGGCCGTAGGCCAAAGCCTCCCCGAGGTCAAAGGTACGACCACCAGAGCCAAGGTAGGAAGCAAAAGGAAGAAGCCCAGTGAGCCCTCCGGTGACCTTCCCCTGATTGAGCAACAACTCCATGATGCCATCTCCGAGGTAAGGATCATGGATCCTAAATTCTGCATCCCTGTCCAAGGATCATTGATTCTGAATAATGTATCCCATGCTTGCAGAAATTTGCTGAGATCCAAATCCTCCAAGGCCAATACCTAGCTAATGCAGAGGAGCATATCCTGGACCTCCAAACCACTGCAGCTGCTAAGGACAAGAGGATCTCCCACCTGGAGAAGGAGAACAAGGGCTTGGAGAAGCTGGTCCTTGTTGCTGAAATGAATGCTACTATAGAGCGACTGGAGATCACAGAAGAGGCCAAACAATCTGCTGTTATTGTGATCCTTAAGACCAAGCTCCGAATGGCTAGAGAGGCTGCTGATCCTTCCTTCAACAGGGCTGAGTGGGACACTGCTGCTTGGAGGCAAAGGCAACATGAGCTTGGGGATGATGAGGAGCCAAAGGAGGTGCTGACTGCTGAGGCTGGTGGAAGCAGCAGCAAGGATCTTGAGGATGCGGCAGCGACTGGTGGCAGTGGTGAAGCTAAGGTGGATGAGGCAGCGAAGGTGTAGGCTGCAATAATGGACGATGATGGATAATATAGACGGGGCCGGAGCCCATTTTTTAGGATTTGCGGTTGTTATTGCTTTATGGTGTTTTTATTCAAACAATGATGGTCTGTAACTAAACAGTCGTTTTTAGGGTTAAGGATCACTGATCCTTTGATTAATAGGGGGTAGCAAAGGTGGATGGATCCTTTTGTTTGTGGAGGATGAAGCCTTTGGTGCCCCTCGCCTTTAATTTCTTGCACTTTATGAACCGTTAGTATGGACACCCTTTGCCAACCCAAGTGGACGGGCCATGTTTTGCTGGTAGAAACTTGGGTCGACAATTTTGACAACCTTTCAAAGGGTTTTTTAATAAATAAATAAAACTTTAAGCTTTTGACTATCTTTGGTGTTACATATTTGTTTTATGTTTGAGATTTTGTTATGTTGAATTTCTATTGATTAACCTTGTTCCATAAAACTTGGAAAATCTTAAGTTGTTAAAAAGAATACTAAGTGTTTATCATAACAAATTCCTTGAAAGGCTGACATTATATGATCAAGGATCACATATCCTGTTGTCAAAGGTTAAGGATAACATTAATAAGCCAGAAATAAAACAATGGCAAATGATGGATCATACAAGTGAATCCAAGTTAGGATTCTATATCCTTAACACTTACAGTTATGTCAACGAAGCATAAAAATCAATAGAACTTTAGGATTCAGGATCCTTAGCTGTTAAACTTCATAAACTTGTCATAGTATATAACTTGGGACTAAACCAAATATCAAATGAAGAATCATTAGTAACTGGGCACAAGCCCAACAAGCTGGGGACAAGCCCAAATAGACTGGGGACAAGCCCAATAAACTGGCGACCAGCCCAACAAACTGGGGACAAGCCCAACAAACTGGGGACAAGCCCAAATAAACTGGGGACAAGCCCAACAAACTGGGGACAAGCCCATCAAACTAGGGACAAGCCCAAATATATTGGGGACAAGCCCAAATAAACTTGTGTAAACTGGAGTATGGCCCAAACTGGCGACTATCCCAACGTGAGTGACATGAAAATGCCAAAACCTTAGCTAACGTGAAAACGTTAGAAACCTTAGGAACGGATGTATGGTACGTCTACCATTATACTTAGGATCCTACATATAGCCAACAGCAATGAAATTGTCAGCCCCTAAAGCGGGTACTCGTCCCATTGCCTCAAACTATACTTGGATAACGTGCTCAACTGGCGGGGTGTCAAAACCCAATTCGTGTGAAAGGTGAAGATCTTTAAACCGTAGAAGGTAATGGATACCTTAGACTGGGGACAAGCCCAAAAACTTTGGAGAGGTGGCCAACCCCTTGATCCTTTGTCAAAAATGCAAATAATTTTGCAAAACTTTAAACTTGATGAAAATGGATGTTATAAATCTAACATCCTTTCCTCATAATAAATGAAATAAAGAACATATGAAATAATAAACAAAACATTACCAAAATGAGGATCATATATCCTCTAAGGATCCTCAAACATGAATAGAATATTAAGACATCTAAGCATCCTCAATCCTTCTTACGTGAAATACTTCTTTAAATGAACAGTATTCCAAGCTCTTGGTAAGAGGTCACCATCCATTGTTAACAAACGATATGCCCCCTTTCCTACTTCAGCTTCAATTAGATAGGGGCCTTCCCATTTTGGTGCTAGCTTGCCATTAGTAGGATTTGTGGTATTTTGGAATGTCTTCCTTAATACCATGTCACCAACTTGAAACTTCCTGACCCTGACATTCTTATTGTAAGCTCCAGGCATTCTTTGTTGATAGCTAGCCAACCTTATCCTTACCAAACCCCTGAGTTCTTCTATGGTATCCAGGTCTTTAGCTAACTTTTCAGCATTTCCTTCAGGATCACGGATGCTTGTTCTTGCAGTGGAGACTACCAATTCTGTAGGGATCACCGATTTAGCTCCAAAGACTAAAGAGAATGGAGTTTAACCAGTAGCATTCTTGGGAGTTGTTCTATCAACCCATAATACATATGGCAACTCTTCTGCCCATTTCCCTTTCTTGGATCCAAGCTTTTTCTTCAAGTTGTTGATGATGATCTTGTTGGATGATTCTGCCTGACCATTATGTGACAACCCTCATAAATACATGTATCCGTACGATTAATTAACTATGATTAAGTGCTTAATGACTGTGCTGAATTACAAATAATTGCTTTCTGATTACTGCATCATACATACATGTGCATCACATTTCATACTGTCACATCATCACTACATACAAACCTTTAGTGACATAAACGATGCACAAAGCACAGTTAGCACAGTTAGCGGATATCTCAGAAAATGCTGACAATATTCAGTACATAGACAGACAGTGTTTTAAGACCCAGTATGAGCCAGAGACAAGGAACTACACTAGTATGGTGTGTAGGGAAGTAAGGACCATAAAATTGCGTCACTAGGTGATAGTTTAAGTGCCGAAAAGTGCCTAAAACCCACTTAAACTGTAGAATTCTGCATTAATCAGCAAAAATCAGTATTTTAACATGCTAGTAACATGCAAAAATATGGCAAAATGGTCCTGTATGCTTTCCTAAGTGTCGAGAATTAAAAGTGTCACAAAAGGGTACTTAAAGATCACTAAACGGAATAGCTTGACACTTTAACAAACCGGTATCTAACCGAACAACTGGACACTACCCGAAACACCAAAATTATACTAGCAGCATTGTTTTATTATTTCTTGGCTAGTTATAATCCCCGAACACCTTAGCACACTATATAACATACCTTATGCATAACACCTAAACTAATACACTTAGTTTTCAACTAATTATCCTACTTATCATCTAAACTTACACAAGACCCCCCCCCTCTCATTTACGGTTCAAGGTGGCCCCCACCACCTTGATCTCCTCAAATCTTATTAAGATCCTATGTGATCTCTAATGATCTAATGGAAGATTTGTTATGTACTTGGGGGAAACATATAAACCAACGGATAAAAGCTCTAATTTGGATTATAAGAGAACATGAGGGGCCATAATCACCACACTTCTCAACACCTTCACTCTCCTTCTCCTCTCCTCCATTCTCGGCCGACCCCAAGCACACCCACCTCCACCTTCATTCAAACTTTCTCATCCATTCTTAGGCCTCACAAAGGTGTTAAACTTCATTCAAGGGAGCTTGAAGCTTGTGGATCATCAAGGACCTCTTTTGCTTGCTTTTATCCACCATCTTTGTCACCTTCATCATCAAGAGTTCATCCCTAGCCATAGTGCTAGAATTAAGGCTCTCATAACCTTTGTTACTTCTAATTTTGATTGGTTAAAAGATGTATTATGTTGTAAATCACAAGAACACTAAAAGACATGAACATGAATCATGAACATAAAGCTTATATATGATGAAATCTTGATGAAATAGTGTTGTTTAAGTATATGTATGATACTTGTTGTTGTTTACTTAAGATTATGATGTTGATCATCATAAGGAGCTTGCTAGATTGTGATTAAACACATGATCTAGCAAGTTAGAGGATGATTATGTGTTAACACAAGAAGATCATCCTCACATATAAGCAGGAACTTGAATAAAAAGATGATTTCTTGAAAAATAATAAACAAAGTAAGCTAGTAATCTTATGAATCTAAGATTTATGAATGGTTTTCCAAAAGAACCAAGTTTAAAATGTGATTCTTAGAAGATCTTGGTTTTTACTTAAAATGTACACTATTTTTAGTGGTAAAACAAGTGTATAAACACTCATGAAACAAGAAGATCTCACAAAGAAACATTTTTGTAAAATATATTTACAAGTTGTAAACACCTAAATTCTTTAAGAATAAGATTTTTAAAGAAATAAACACACTTTAAAGGATAACTAGACCAACTAAATACACCACCAAGCTACTACAAGTTTTGTGAAAGATCAAGTTCATGTTGTTATGTAAATTGTATAGTTTTTGCACGTGGTGAGTTTAAGTTGTTTAGGGATTAATTGTTGATTGTTGTGATGATTTTTGAAAAGAAAATGATATGCGTTGATAGCATGGACACCTCCATTTTTAGGGGAAACTATGGTAAAATTTTCTAAAAATATAAACACTTAGAAAAATATTTTATAAACAAGTATTTACAAGTGTATTTTGATCATAAGTTTTCAATATAAACTTTGCCATAATTTTTGTAACAAAAATACAAATATTGGAGGTTGGTTTTTATAAATAAAAATGGGTAAATATATATTTAGAATATATATATACATTAAGACACGTGTGAATATTTGTATACTTTGTGAAATAGTTATATTATTTTAGGGTAAAATAATATAACTTCACCAAAATACCAAGAAATTTACAATCCAAAATAATACCAAGAATATCAAGGAATAAATATATAAGTTACACACACAATATTGTGGAATCGAACGCAAGAACGTAACTTACGAAATATTCCGGAAAATACCGTTACAAATATATTTTTGGTAAATATTATTTTGGATACACGAAATGAAATATGATTTTTGTAAATATTACAAAAGTAATATTGTATTTTCGACAAAGAGAAAATATACCATTTTTGGAAGTAAAAATATATTTTCTTAGTATTGTTTTGGTCAAAAATCAGGCTAGGATAATGTAACCAAATATTTGTTGTGAGGAATGATGCTTGAAACAATGAACAATTGTATGAACAACTTGCAAATTAAATGAACAAGTGACACAAGGATTTATACGAGGAAAAAGCCCTTGATCAAGAGTTGATCTCCGGTATAAAAAACCTCGGGTGATGGAAACTACCGATCACCAACTACAATTAAACAAATGATTGTTACAACTCGGGATGATAATAAGCATGTTACAAGGATCACTAGAGTGCAATGTGTATGAAATAGCCAAATGAACTGTTGAGAGCTTGCGAGAGTGTGTGTGTTAGCAAAAATAGCCAAGTGTTCTAATTCAAGCTTGTTATCCCCTTTTAAAATTAGAAATAACTAAAACAACTAACTATCCGCTAAATGTGCAAGCTTCCCACGATCTCCATAACGCTCACAAAGCCATGCACGTGCTGAATATTGAGGGCATATTCCCCAAGAATGTCGGTAAGACTTGGTCCATGCGTATACTCCTGCAAAACAAACTTAAACATAATAGAGGCAACCGTTAGTATAAGGATAATAACAAGGATCCTGAATCCTGATCCTGCAATGTCTTATGAGGATCCTTAATTCAAACAGAATTGAGGATCCGTGATCCTGGCAGTGCTTGAGGATCCGTGATCCTTAGGATTGGAAAATCCTCCCCTAACAATTGCCCCCAAAATATAAGGAGTAAAATGTAATTTAACGAGTTGTATTTTTGATCTTATCTCCAACTGACTAACGGATATATAGCCATTTGGATCGAACTAGTTGTTGCTGGTCTTACGTCATTGAAGTGACAATCCTGTAGAATCATCATTATAAATAGGTTAGAGATAAGGATCGATAGGCATTTAAATTCGTGCGTTACTTCCTTTAAATCATCATTCAAAGATCAATCAGGTAGATCTCTTCTCCTTCTCTCTTCATTTTCTTTACTCTGTTCTTCTTCAGAATCTTTAGATCACAATGAAGTTATGATCATCCCCCGCCAAGGATCACCAGAAAGATAGTCCTTTGAAAATCCAAGGGATTTTCAAAAGTACTCCGAAGGAACTCTGCAGTTTTACCGATCCGAAAATTGACCGGATTCACCATTGTTTTCCGGCGGATACCGTCTTCAAGCCCTTTGACCCTACTGCCAAAAGCGATTTTGTTTCTGAAACTTGGGTTGCTTTTCCGGCCACTCCATTCCTGATAGGATACTCATATCCTTTCCCTGCCTTCACTGAATCCTTCTTTTCCCTCACCGGCATGTGCTACATTCAGGCCATGCCGATGATGTGGAGGGTTTTATATACCCTAGAGAGAATCATTGAGCAGGAAGTTATAGAGATGGGGATGTCAGAACTGGTTGAACTGTATAACCTTGTGAGCCATTGTTCATACCGCTTCTTACTCAAACATAAACCCAGTCATGCACACCCAATCCTCAAGAACACCAAGAATGACACCAACTGGAAGAAGCGTTTTTTCTTCATTAGGAGGGATTCTATCCCGGATGGGAAGGATCTCCCAAGAGAGTGGGCCACCCATGGTAGGATAGAGGATCCTTATAGAAGGATCAAGGATAACCCTGTTTCTGTTGAGGATAACTGACCCCTTTTTGTGTCCTTTTGTGCAGCTATCTCTGTTTCTCATATCATTTCATCACCTGCAACAAAAGGGAGGATCGCTGCTTTCTGGAGTCTTGATGTCAAGTAAGTATCAAAGTTTGTATATGATTAAATGTTTAAATGAAAATAAAACAAGAATACTTATCTGTTGTTTTGCATTGGCAGGCACTGGAAAATCCTCAAAGTCAGCCACTCGCTTCAGCGTTAGTGATCTCAGCACTGTTGCTCCCCGGTCCGGAAAGAAGAAATCCGCTGCTAGCCCAAGTGTTCCAGTTCCCAAGCTTGTCACCTCCAAGGGCAAAGGAGGAATGAAGAGGAAGTCTACTGAAGCTGACAACCTTGAAGGTCTGCCCCTCATCCGTCACCAGTTTGAAGAATACTTCAATGATGTAAGGATCCCTGATCCTTAATTCTATCCTGCACATTTTAAGGATAACGGATCCTGAAATGACCCCTTCTTTCTTTGCAGAAATTTGCTGAGATCCAGATGCTCTTTGATGCATATGTTGAAGAAGCTGAGATGAAGGAGCTGGACTTCCAGAAGATCTTCCTGGCTAAGGATCAAACCTCCAACCTCGAGAAAGATCTCAACTTAGACAATAGTTTTTAGGGTTGAGGATCACTAATCCTTTGGACAATAGGTAGGATAATGGGTGGTGGATGGATCCTCTGTTTGGGGGATGAAACCACTTGTTATCCTTCCGCCTTTTGTTACCTCACTTAGACCTTGTTAAATATGGACACCCTTTGCCAACCCAAGTGGACGGGCCACGTTTTGCTGGCAGAAACTTGGGTTGGCAATTTTGACAACCTTTAAAGGGTTTAACTTTTGGTAAATAAAATCTTAATCTCTTATGTGTTGTTTCATTTGTGAATACCTTACATTTCAGTTGCTATCATATACTTTGCTTGAATTTATAAGTTGAGAATAAAAGTTTAATAGATTGTGTTAAAAAATTTAGGATATGATCAAGGATCAAATATCCTATAATCGATAAAAAAGGTAGTGAATTTTAAGGATCATGTGTTCTGTTGTCAAAGAATAAGGGTCACTTAGATAAATAAAGAATAAAATCAAAATGATCAAGGATCATACCTGAGAATCCAAGTTAGGATCCTAAACCTTTAACATATACAATCAGGATAACCAAAAGACAAACCTTAGTAAAAGGTAAGGATCAAGGATCCTTAGCTATTTGGCTTCAAAAACCTGAAATGGAACACAACTTGGGACTAAGCCAATATAAGAGAAGAGTTAGCAACTAGGGACAAGCCCAATAATTCTGGGGACAAGCCCAATATACTAGGGACAAGCCCAAAAAACTGGGGACAAGCCCAAAGGATCTTGTGTAAACTGGAGTATGGCCCTCACTGGCGACTATCCAAACTTAGTGACATGAAAATGTCAAAACCTTAGCTAATGTGAAAACGTTAGAAACCTTAGGAACGGATGTATGGTACATCTACCATTATACGTAGGATCCCAGATACAGCCAGTACAATGAAATTGTCAGCCCCTAAAGCGAGTACTGGTCCCATTGCCATGAACTGTACCAGGATCATCGTGCGCTACTGGCGATACTAGGGACGGGCCCAAATAACTGGGGCCAAGCCCAAATAACTGGGGTCAAGCCCAAAAACTGGGGTCAAGCCCAAAAAACTGGGGTCAAGCCCAAAAAACTGGGGTCAAGCCCAAAAAACTGGAGACTTCTGTGGATACTTAATCCTTCATTAAGGATACATGAACCTTTTGCAAAACTCGGAATCAAGTGAAAGGAGGATAAAGGATCCAGGGTCCTTCTCCTTGTATATAAGATAATTAAAGAATGAAAAAGTTTGAGATTAGATCATTACCAAAATGGGGATCCTCTATCCTGTAAGGATCCTTCGAGGATATCGGTCATGAAAGTAGTTGAGGATCCTGGATCCTTACTACATGAAATATTTCTTCAAGTGGACAGCATTCCAAGCTCTTGGTAGCAAATCACCTTCCATTGTTAACAATCGATATGCCCCCTTTCCTGCCTCAGCTTCAATCAGGTAGGGGCCTTCCCACTTTGGTGCTAACTTTCCATCAGCAGGATTGGTGGTATTCTGAAATTCTTTCCTCAATACCATATCACTAACTTGGAATTTCCTGATCCTGACATTCTTATTGTAGGCTCCAGCCATCCTTTGTTGATAACTAGCCATCCTTATCCTTGCTAAATCCCTGAGTTCTTCTATAGTATCCAAGTCTTGAACCAAGTTTTCAGCATTTGCTTCAGGATCACGGATGCTTGTTCTTGCAGTAGGAACCACCATCTTTGTAGGGATCACTGATTCTGCTCCAAATACCAAAGAAAATGGAGTTTGGCCAGTGGCATTCTTGGGGGTTGTCCTATCAGCCCATAGTACATAAGGTAGTTCTTCTGCCCATTTTCCTTTCTTGGATCTAAGCTTCTTCTTCAAGTTGTTGATGATGATCTTGTTGGATGATTCTGCTTGACCATTAGCTTGTGGGTGGACTGGTGTTGATGTTATCATCTTAATCCCTCAGCTGTCACAAAAGTTAGTAGTTCTACTCCCAATAAATTGGGATCCATTATCACAAACAATTTCAGAAGGGATACCAAATCTAGTAATAATATTTCTTTTAATAAAGGATATCACTTCTTTTTCTCTGACTTGAGCAAAGGCTTCAGCCTCTATCCACTTAGAGAAGTAATCAGTCATGGCAGGCATTAACACCTTTCCTCCTGGTGCTTTGGGAAGTTTACCAACTATATCTATTCCCCATCTCATGAATGGCCAAGAACCTCATATAAGATGCAAGAGCTCTGCTGGTTGATGAAGGATATTACTATGTCTCTGACAAGGATCACACTTCTTGGCATAATCCACATCATCCTTCTTCATTGTAGGCCAATAGTATCCTGTCCTAAGGATCCTTGAGAACAATGCCCTGCCCCCAGTGTGCTTTCCACAATCTCCTTCATGAAAATCCTTTAGGACTTCTTGGATTTCAGGATCTTCAATGCATCTTAGATATGGACCTGCAAGAGATCGTTTATATAACATGTTATTCAATATTGTAAATTGAGATTCCTTGATTTTGAAAGCCCTGGGGTTTTCTCCTGTAGGAATCCCTCCATGTTGTATATATCTCATGATTGGGAGGATCCATGATCCTGAATGAGACTGTGCACTATCACTGGGAACTATTGCAGAATCCTCCTCTATCTCCATAGTTATGTGATCCTCAATAGCAGGAGCCAAAACATGGATAATAGGGATCTTGATATCCTCTGGAATTGTCAAGGATGATCCTAGGTTGGCCAATGCATCAGCTTCTGCATTTTCTTCCCTGGGTACCTGTGTCAAACTAAAAGAAACAAAAGAGAGTGCCAATTCCTTGACTATCTCTAGGTATTTGATTAGCTTTTCACCTTTAACAGCATAGGATCCATTAAAGTGATTAGTAATTAACAATGAATCTACATGTACCTCAAGATACCTGATCCTTATATGCTTGGCAATTTGCAAACCAGCTATCAAGGCTTCATATTCAGCCTCATTATTAGTAGTTTGAAACTCACAAGCTATGGAGTGGGGTATTTTGTCCCCCTGTGGCGATTTTAGTAGTATTCCAAGTCCTGTTCCTTTGACATTAGAGGCTCCATCAGTGAAGAGTATCCAAGCATCCTGAGTATCTTCAAGCTGCTGAACTTCTAACTCAACTTCTCTTTGTAAATCACTACTAAAATCTGCCACAAAGTCAGCTAAGGCTTGGGATTTGATGGCAGTCCTTGGTCCATATCTTATATCATAAGCACTAAGCTTCACTGCCCATTTAGCCATCCTTCCTGACATTTCAGGTTTCCTGAGAACATTCTTAATTGGAAAATTAGTCTTAACAATAATGGCATGAGTTTCAAAATAATGTCTTAGTTTAGTAGATGCCATAATCAAAGCAAGGTTAAGTTTTTCTAAATGTGAATACCTGGATTCAGCATCAAGCAAACTCTTACTTACATAATAAACATGATGTTGTGTACCTTCGTGATCCTTAACAAGGACCGCACTTACTGTTTTAGAGGATACCGCTAGATATAAGGATAATATATCCCTTTTTTCTGGTTTCATCAAGGCAGGAGCTGAGGATAGGTAATCCTTAAGGGCTTTGAGAGCACTTTCATGCTTTTCAGTCCACTCAAATTTCTTGTTCTTTCTCAAAATGTCATAGAATTCCTTGCACTTTTCTGATGATTTTGATATGAACCTATTCAAGGCTGCGATCCTCCCTGTCAACCTTTGCACATCCTTGGCATTGGCAGGAGATTTGATATTCACAATAGCCTTGCTTTGGACTTGCTTCAATGCCTCTTTTTGTTACCATGTATCCTAGGAACTTGCCTGCTTTAACACCAAAGTGATACTTTGAAGGATTCAACTTCATATTGAATTTATCAAGGATATTGAATGCTTCTTCCAGGTCTCTAAGGTGATCCTCAACTCTCTTGGATTTAACCACCATGTCGTCTATGTAGACTTCCATAGTGTGTCCTATTTGTTCCTTAAACATCATATTGACTAGCCTTTGATAGGTAGCACCTACATTCCTTAGTCCAAATGGCATAGCAATATAACAATAGATACCGGTTGGGGTCATAAAGGCTGTATCCTCTTGATCAGATGGTTCCATCTGAATTTGTTGAAATCCAGATGAAGCATCCATAAAAGTCAACAACTCATGACCCGCGGTAGCATCCACCATGGAGTCAATGTGGGGTAATGGGAAAGGATCCTTGGGACATGCCTTGTTTAAATCGGTAAAATTGACACATACCCTCCACTTTCCATTTTTCTTTTGAACAACAACCACATTGGCTAACCATCTTGGATACTTAACCTCTCTAATCATACCTGCTCGGAGTAATTTGTCTACCTCCTCCTGGATAATGGCATTCCTCTCAGGTGCAAACTTCCTCCTCTTCTGATGTATGGGCTTGAATGACCTGTCAATACCAAGTTTATGAGTAATTATATCTTTAGAGATACCTGTCATGTCTTCATGCTTCCAGGCAAAGGTAGTTTTTCTTCTTTTAAGGAAGGATACTAGATCGAGTTCGACGTTGCTGAGGATCCCTGATCCTATAAAGACTTTAGATTCAGTATCATGAGGATCCATAAGGATTTCTTTCACATCCTGTTCTCTTGCCTCCAAGACGTCTCTTGGAGGATACTTTAGTTGCTATTGCTCCATTGGTCTTGAGGCTGGCTTCATTGATGAGGTATAGCAATTTTTCGCTTCTTGTTGGTCACTCTCAATCTTTATCACCCCCCATGGACTAGGAAGCTTTACACACTGATGGTAGGTAGATGCAACTGCCTTCATGTCATGTATCCATGGCCTGCCAAGGATAACATTGCAACAGGATAAACAATCTATAACACAAAATTTTTGATAAGAATGAAGTCCTTCAATGTAGATGGGAAGTTTAATGTCCCCCATTGTATTCTTGGTTTCTCCGCTGAATCCCACAAGAACTGAGGATCTTGGGATAATATCTGATTCAGGGATGTTCATCTTCTTGAGGACATCAAGCTGAATGATGTTCATCGAGCTTCCTCCATCGATTAGGATTCTGCGAACAAAATGGTTAGAAATGAACAAAGTAATGGCAAGACCATCATGATGAGGATCCTAAACATCAACACGATCATCCTCATCAAAAGTTATAACTTTCTCCTGTGTGACAGTAGAGGTTCGAATGGGTCTCCTTGGCATGTCTTTTGGCTGCTGAAAAGGAAGTACCACAAATATCTGATCCACCGGATATGAAGTTTATAACTTGTGCATCTGCTGGAGGAGCAGGAGCTCTTTCTAGGATCTTCTCGGGATCCTGGATCCTTGACCTTTTTCTTCCCAAAAGTTCCTTCAAGTGCCCCTTGCTTAACAAGTAACCAATTTCTTTTCTAAGCACAATAAACTCTTCAGTGAGATGTCTGAAATCCTCATGATATGCACACCATTTGGACTTGTCTTTTGTTGTGGCTGGTTTATAACTTTTCCTTGGCCATCTTGCTTTCTCACCTAGATTCTGCATTGCAAGAATTAGTTCATTGTTATCAACAGAAAACAGTATTCAGAAATGGGAGGATAATCCTCATCATCCTCTTCCTGTTCTACTTCATGCATGTTCTGGTTATCAGACTTGTTGTAAGGCTTGGACTTGTTGTTCCTGAAGTAGGATCCTTGTTTCTCCTGCTTCGAGGATCATGCCAGTCTTTCCTGGATCCTTTTATCATCCTCTAATCGGATGAATCTAAGGGCCCTGGTTCTTACTTCATCAAGATTCCTGCAAGGGGTCATGACAAGATCATCATAGAATAATGAATCCCTAAGCAAACCCATTTTAAAGGCTTTCACAGCCGTAGCTATATCCAGATTAGGGATATCTAAGGATTCTTTACTAAACTTAGTGATGTAATCTCTAAGTGATTCATTTTGACCTTGTGTTACCCTATATAGATCACTAGTTAATCGTTCAAATTTTCTACTACATGAGAATTGGCTATTAAACATGTTAACTAGATTAGCAAATGAGGTAATAGAGTAAGGGGGAAGACTTAGCATCCATTTAAGAGCAGATCCTATGAGTGTGGATCCGAAACCCTTGCATAGACATGCTTCTTTTAACCTCTCTGGGATGGGGTTGATCTCCATCCTTTCTCTATATTGAGCTACATGTTCTTCTGGATCCGTCGAACCATCATACAGCTTCATAGTTGGTATTTGGAACCTTTTGGGTATCTCAGCATCACAAATAGGTGGTGCAAAACGAGATATCCTATGGCTACCATCTGCAATTTCAGGAATGGGCTTAACCACTCCTGGAACGCTGGATATCATATCCTTCAGTTTCTGTAATTCCCTAGCCATAGCTTGATTGATACCTGTATCCTGCATAGAGCCATGGTTAGTGTTATAAGAATTATTAAAAGTGTTACCTCCCAGAGGATTCAAGCTTGGAATTCCAGATGTGAATCCATATTGACGAGATTCTGGTATGACTGAAGGACCAGAAGAAGCAATGGTCTGCATTGGAATGAAGTCTCCTTGATGAATATCTGAGCTTCCGGGTTGCACACTCCTTAAGTATCCTTGATCCTGGAAGATGTTGGATCCTTGAACCTGGAAGGAGGATCCTTGAACCTGAGAGGATCCTTGAACCTGAGAGGATCCTTGAATTGTATGCGTCCCCATATATCCTCCTGAACTGACGAAGGATCCCTGATGCTGGAATGAGGATCCCGAAGGATGAAAACAGGATCCTGAAGGCTGGAAGTGAGACCCTAACGCCTGACTCATAGTTGTTGTTCCATAGCGCCTTCCCAATGGTTCACTCTGATACTGGATGTCCGAAGCTGCAGATTGCTGGGCAGTTATAGCTGGAGTGTCGAAATCCAGTGACCTTGGTATCAGAGGAGAGTGATCCTCCCCTGATCTCTTCTGTTTCTTGATGTCACCAATCTCCCAGAGGATCCTTTCGTTGGTCTTGTCCTGCTCTTGTATGTGATCCCTCATCTGCAAAATCAAAGTAAAAAGATCACTAGTAGTAGGGTTAGAAGAAACAGCAGAAGTTGGTGGTTTTGGGAAAATGGGGCTTTGTGTCTTTGTAGCATTTTTAGCATTCTTCTGGGATCCAAAAGGTGGTGGAGGCAAAGGTGGAACGCCCTGTGAAGAAGTGATTGCCGGCATTGAACTTGAAGTGCTCTTTGCTGGAGAGGCCATCTACTTGGTTGTAATGAACCGAGATGATCACAAAGACAATAATTTCTCAGGAATGAAGCACCAATTGCCCCACGGTGGGCGCCAAACTGTTTTGGTCAAAAATCAGGCTAGGATAATGTAACCAAATCTTTGTTGTGAGGAATGATGCTTGAAACATTGAACAATTGTATGAACAACTTACAAATTAAATGAACAAGTGACACAAGGATTTATACGAAGAAAAAGCCCTTGATCAAGAGTTGATCTCCGGCATAAAAAACCTCGGGTGATGGAAACTACCGATCACCAACTACAATTAAACAAATGATTGTTACAACTCGGGATGATAACAAGCTTGTTACAAGGATCACTAGAGTGCAATGTGTATGAAATCGCCAAATGAACTGTTGAGAGCTTGCGAGAGTGTGTGTGTTAGCAAAAATAGCCAAGTGTTCTAATTCAAGCTTGTTATCCCCTTTTAAAATTAGAAATAACTAAAACAACTCACTATCCGCTAAATGTGCAAGCTTCCCATGATCTCCATAACGTTCACAAAGCCATGCATGTGCGGAATATTGAGGGCATATTCCCCAAGAATATCGGTAAGACTTGGTCCATGCGTATACTCCTGCAAAAAAAACTTAAACATAATAGAGGCAACCGTTAGTATAAGGATAACAACAAGGATCCTGAATCCTGATCCTGCAATGTCTTATGAGGATCCTTAATTCAAACAGAATTGAGGATCCGTGATCCTTAGGATTGGAAAATCCTCCCCTAACAAGTATATTTAGAAGATATTTTCTGGGAAAAATATATATTTTCTGGACAATACATTATTTTTAGGACAAAATAAGTTATTATATATTTTCTAATGTGAGACTTGAAAATATATTAATTTGGAACTACAAATACAATAATACGAAAATACATCTATAAGTTAAATACTTGAGAAGTATTAATACAGAAATATTGCTTAAACAATTATTCCAAAACTAAATATAATTTAAGTTGAAATATTAATTATTTTGACAAATAATTATACAACTTGGAATAACATTAGAAACGTAACTCCAAAACATTAATACTAAGCAAAGGCACGACCCGTCCGCCTAATAGACACTAGTACATTGTAGGTAGTCGTGTTTGCTGGCGAGGTCGGAGTTACTAGTTCTGAAGACGCAATACTGTGAGTTCATGCCCCCCCCCCTTTTCTTTAAACTGTTTTGTTTATTTACTTCGGGGGTGAAATACATGTTACAAAAGGATTACATACAAATACATTTGGTATGGTTAGCCTAGGAAAGAACCATAGATCATGTGATTGGGTAGGCGGATACTTGGGACCATTAATCCTCGTATAAGGACCGAGGGGCATGAGTGATAGATCTATTTGGGTGTAGCGAGCCCACACCCATGAGGACCAGGGTGGCCCATAGGGTGACTATGTCTTCCAGCCGAAAGCCCGGTACAACTTTGCTAGGTTTGAGTCTTCCTACACCGTCACACATATCAGTGGCCTTGCAAACCATTGGTGATCTTTTCCTTGTTTGCTATCATACCGGGACATTCATACTTACACTGTTTACAAAGGTTTTATACATACTCACGAACACATGAACTCGCTCAACTTTTGTTGATGTTTTTAAACTACATGTATTTCAGGAAACTAAGTGGATCTGGCAGGTGTATGCATGTCTTTCAAGCTGCGTTATAAATAAAAGATGTCATCCGTGGTCGTAGAGTTTAGAAGATGTATCCTATTCCTGGACGGGATACATGTTTCTAAACCCGATTTTATTTAAAGTCTTTTGTTGAGTCTTCATGAACTCATTTGAACATGTTGTGGTTTATAACATAAGTTGGTGTCAACTTTTCAGACAAGTATGTTGTGGTATTTTCTAAACTTAATATATGGATGAAGATCTTATGGTTTTATCATTTAGCATTGTTATGATTGAATGCTATGGTATTAAGAAGTCACACCAATAACCACGCTTCCGCAAAACTCAGGGTGTGACACATTAGCTTGTGGGTGGACTGGTGTTGATGTTATCATCCTAATCCCCCAGCTGTAAAAAAAAGTTAGTGGTTCGGCTCCCAATGAATTGGGATCCATTGTCACAAACAATTTCAGAAGGTATTCAAAATCTAGTTGTTTTGGTCAAAAATCACACAAGGATAATGCAACCAAATCTGATTTTGTGAGATATGATGCTTGGTTAATTGTATGAACGACAAGTATATGAAATCAACAATGAACACCGAGATTTATACGAGGAAAAAGCCCTTGATCTTTAGAAGATCTCCGGCATAAAAAACCTCGGGTGATGGAAACTACCGATCACCAAATACATTGGAAAAACAATAATGATCCTTGTACAACTTCGGAAGAAAACAAGCTCAATACAATGAATTGCTAGTATAAGTGTGTGTTTTTGCTAAGTGTTTGCAGAGAATTCGAGTGTTGTGTGTTTTTTCTGTGATGTGTTCGACTTATGCCTCAAATGAGCTCGTTTTCCCCTTAAAAGATAAGAAAAAATCAACTAACTAACTTCCCGAAAAAGGTGGAAGTCACCCATGATCACCACTAACAGTTATTTCTTCATTAAGCACGTGCCTAAGAAGCATATTCCACGAGATTCCAGCAAAGAAGTAGTCCACTCCGTCCATTATCTGCATTTAAACATTAAGAACGTGACAATTGTTAGAAATCATAAGTTTTGTTAAGGATCCTGTGATCCTCAGACTCTGGATCCTCAGACTCTCTGCATCATCCATTAAGGATCCGTGATCCATGCCCAGTCTCAGGATAGATGATCCTTAACATAAAATCCATGCCCTAACAATTGCCCCCAATGTGGCAGTTGTGATAAGGATTCACAGCTGTCATATTTTCGTTAAAAGTGGACTACCAGTTGCTGCTGGTATCTAGTCGTTACACTGCTTGTCGTCACTAATAAGACCTGCTATAATCATCATTGCAAAATATAGAGTTAGAGATAACTCCTCAAGTGCCTTTAAAGATCAGAAGATCCTTCTGTTTGTGGAGAATGGATCCTTCTACACCGTTCGCTATTAACCTTCCTGCACTTTAATATCTGCATAGACACTTTAACTGTTAGATAGCCATGCCAGCCTGGGTGGATGGTCCACGGTTTTGCTGGTGAAATCCAGGCCATATGATTTTGATACATAATGAATGGGTAATAACATTAAACTTTTTTAGCTACATCTGTAATTGTTTCTTCCCTTTTTATTTTCCATGTATGCTTTCTATTTCCAAAGATATCATCGCCAAACAACTGGAAAGTTATTGGAAATCTGATGATAATGTTAAACTTTTAACAAAAATCTTGAAGTGTTGGGACAAATGTGGATCAATGATCCTTAACCAAAAAGGATAAGAGACAACTTGCAGCTTAGAAAAAGTTAGAATATAACATACCAGAGAATCCAAGATAGGATTCTATATCCTTGTAAACTAATACTAAATAAAATGTGTGAAAAGTAAAGTTTCCAGGATCCTTATTATCAGAACTTGTATAACTTTAGAGCTCCAAGATCCTGCAAGAAAAACAAACTTGGGACCAAGCCAAATAATTGGGAATGAACCCATAATAACTGGGGACAAGCCCAAATAAACTGGGACAAGCCCAACAAACTGGGGACAAGCCCAAATAAACTGGGGACAAGCCAAAATAAACTGGGGACAAGCCCAAATAATCTGGGGACAAGCCCAACAAACTGGGGACAAGCCCAAATAAACTGGGGACAAGCCCAAATAAACGGATGCAAACTGGGGTCAAGCCCAAATAAACTTGTGTAAACTGGAGTATGGCCCTCACTGGCGACTATCCAAACTTGAGCGACATGAAAATGCCGAAACCTTAGCTAACGTGAAAACGTTAGAAACCTTAGGAACGGATATATGGTACGTCTACCATTATACGTAGGATCCTGGATACAGCCAGTACAATGAAATTGTCAGCCCCTAAAGCGAGTACTGGTCCCATTGCAATGAACTGTACCAGGATCATCATGCGCTACTGGCAAAACTGGGGATAGGCCCAAACTGGGGACAAGCCCAAAACTGGCGACAAGCCCAAATAAACTTTGGAGAGTTGGCCAACCACTTTGATCTTCTATAAAATGATAACAACTCTGCAAAAGCTTAAACTTTATGAAAATAGATGTTAAATGTTTAACATCTTTGCCTTATGATAAGTAATAAGTATAAAATGAATGAAAATGAAAATGAAAGTAATGTGTTACCAAATGTAGAATCATATATCCTTTGAGGTTCCCGGATCCTTAATCAGAATACTGGTATCGCTAAGGATCCCTGATCCTTATTACTTAAAGTATTTCTTTAGATGAACAACATTCCAAGCTCTTGGTAAGAGGTCACCATCTATTGTTAACAAATGATATGCCCCCTTTCCTGCTTCAGCTTCAATTAAGTAGGGACCTTGTAATCTTCTGAACCAAACATTCTTGTTGTATGCTCCAGCCATTCTTTGTTGATAACTAGCCATCAAATCTGGTAATAATAGGATGAAGGAGCTCCGCTGGTTGATGAAGGATACTGCTATGTCTTTGACAAGCATTACATTTCTTTGTGTATTCCACATCATACTTCTTCCTCATAGGCCAATAGCATCCTGTTCTGAGGATCCTTAAGAATAGTGCTCTGCCCCCAGTGTGGTTCCCACAGTCTCCTTCATGAAAATCCTTTAGAACTTCTTGAATTTCTGGATCCTCAATGCACCGCAACTAGGGACCTGCAAGAGATATCTTGTATAACATGTCATTTAGTATGGTGAATTAAGATACCTTGACTTTGAAAGCTCTGGGGTTTTCCCCTGTAGGAATCTCTCCATGTTGTATATATCTCAGGATCAGAAGGATCCAGGATCCTGAATTTGATTGTGCACCATCACTAGGTATGATTGCAGAATCCTCTGCTATCTCCATAGCTATGTGATCTTCAATAGCAGGGGCTAAGACATGAATGATGAGTATTTTCACATCCTCTGGAATCTGCAGTGATGATCCAAGATTGGCTAGAGCATCAGCTTCTGCATTTTTCTTCCCTGGGTACCTGTGATAGACTGAAAAAAGCAAAAGAGTCTGCCAGTTTTCTGACTATTTCTAAGTACTTGATTAGCTTTTCACCTTTGATAGTGTAAGAACCGTTATAATGATTAGTAATTAATAGAGAATCTACATATACTTGAAGATACCTGATCCTCATATTGTTAGCTAATTGCAAACCTGCTATCTCATGATTAGTGGTTTGGAATTCACATGCAATGGATTGGGGTATAATGTCCCCCTGTGGCGATTTTGGTAGTGTGCTTTGTCTAGTTCCTTTAACATCTAAAGCTCCATCCGTGAGGAGTGTCTAAGGATCCTTGGTCTTCTCAAGTTGTTGAACTTCTAATTCAGCTTCCCTTTATAGATCACTACTGGAATCAGCCACAAAGTCAGCTAAAGCTTGGGACTTGATGGCAGTCCTGGGTTCATACTTAATGTCATATGCAATAAGCTTGATTGCCCACTTTGCCATTCTACCTGACATTTGAAGTTTCCTGAGAACATTCTTGATAGGAAGGTTAGTTTTCACAATAATGGTGTGAGTTTCTAAATAATGTCTATGTTTAGTAGAAGCCATAATTAAATCAAGAATTAATTTCTCTAAATGCGAATACCTGGCCTCAGCATCAAGTAGAATTTTACTTACATAGTATACCAGATGTTGAGAGCCTTCATGATCCTTAACTAGGATCACACTTACTGCTTTAGCTGAAATAGCTAAGTATAAGGATAACGATTCTCCATTTTCTGGTTTCATCAGGGCTGGTGCTGAGGATAGATAATCCTTAAGAGCCTTGAGTGCAGCTTCATGCTTATCAGTCCACTCAAACTTCTTATTCTTCCTCAATATGTGTTACCTGCCTTGAGCAATTTGTCTACCTGTTCTTGGATAATAACATTTCTTTCGGGTGCGAATTTCCTCCTTTTTTGATGTATTGGCTGGAAAGACATGTCAATACCAAGTTTGTGAGTAATAACATCCTTAGATATACCTGTCATATCTTCGTGTTTCTAAGCAAAGGTAGACTTTCTTCTTTTCAAGAAGGATATTAAATCCTGCTCAATACTGTCTAGGATCCCGAATCCTATAAAAATTTTGGATTCAGGATCCTCTGGGTTCAACAGAATATCCTTGACGTCTTGCTCCTTAGAGGCTGGCTTCATTGAAGAAGTGTAACAGTTCTTTGCCTCATGCTGATCACTTTCTATCTTCACCATATCTCATAGAGTTGGGAGCTTGACACATTGATGATATGTTGAGGGGGACTGCCTTCATATCGTGTATCCATGGCCTGCCAAAGATAACATTACAGCAAGATAAGCAATCAAAAACATATAATTTTTTTAACATAATTCACTCCCTCTATATAGATAGGAAGTTTGATGTCCCCCAATGTAATCTTTGTCTCTCCACTGAATCCCACAAGGGCAGATGATCTTTGGACAATATCAGATTCAAGGATGTCCATTCTATTGAGGACATCCAACTGGATTATGTTCACTGAGCTTTTCCCATCAATGAGAATCCTGCGAACAAAATGGTTAGATATAAATAATGTAATAACCAAACCGTCATGATGAGGATCATGTATGTCGACACGGTCATCCCCATCAAAGTATATGACTTTTTTCCTGGGTAAGGATGGAAGTTCGAACAGGTCTGTCCCTATTCTCCATCTTTGTTTCCTTTGCATGTCTTTTAGTTGCTGAGAACCTCCGGAGATGAAATGTATGATTTGAGCATCAGCTGGTGGAGGAGGAGCTTTTTCAGGAACTTTCTAAGGATCCTTGATCCTTGACTTTTTCCTTCCAAGCAATTCCTTCAAGTATCCTTTGCTCAAAAGATAACCTATCTCCTTCCTTAATGCTATGCACTCATCTGTGAGATGACCAGAATCCCCATGGTAAGCACACCATTTCGATTCGTCTTTGGTGGCAGGCGGTTTGTCGTCCTTCCTTGGCCACCTAGCCTTGTCGCCTAAATTCTGCATAACAAGGATTAGTTCATTATTATCAGCAGAAAAACAATATTTAGAAATAGGAGGATAATCCTCATCGTCTCCCTCTTGTTCCACAGCATGCACATTCTGGTTGTCATGCTTGGAGTATTGCTTGCATCAGTTATTCTTGAGATAGGATCCTTATTTGTCTTGCTTTGAGGATCCTGACAATCTCTCGTGGATCCTTTTGTTATCCTCTAAACGGATGAACCTAAGGGCCCTGTTCCTTTCCTCATCTAAGTTCCTGCAAGGGGTCATGACAAGATCATCATAGAACATTGAATCCCTAAGTAAACCCATTTTAAAGGCTTCTACAGCCGTAGCTATATCCAGGTTAGGGATATCTAAGGATTCTTTACTAAACTTAGTGATGTAATCTCTAAGTGATTCATTTTGACCTTGTGTTACCCTATATAGATCACTAGTTAATCGTTCAAATTTTCTACTACATGAAAATTGACTATTAAACAGATTAACTAGATTAGCAAATGGAGTAATAAAGTAAGGGGGAAGACTTAGCAGCCATTTAAGAGCAGATCCTGTGAGTGTGGATCCAAAACCCTTGCATAGACATGTTTCTTTTAACCTCTCAGGAATGGGATTGATCTCCATTCTTTCCCTTGTGACTTCCATCTGGAATTTCAGGAATGGGCTTAACCACTCCTGGAACGTTGGATATCATATCTTTAAGTTTCTGCAATTCGTTATCCATAGCTTGGTTGATTCCTGTATCCTGCACGAAGCAATGGTTAGCATTATAAGAAGTATTCAAAGTGTTACCTCCTAATGGATTCAAGGTTGGAATTCCAGATGTGAATCCATATTGACGGGATTTTGGTATAACTGAGGGACCAGAAGAAGCAATAGTCTGCATCGGTATGAAGTCTCCTAGATGAACATCTGAACTTCCGGGTTGCACACTCCTTAAGTATCCTTGATCCTGGAAGATGTTGGATACTTGATGTGCTGTGAATGAAGGTCTTGGAGGATAATCCATGGATCCGGAAACCTGAGATGAGGATCCTTGAACCTGGAAGGAGGATCCTTGAACCTGAGAGGATCCTTGAACCTGAGAGGATCCTTGAACCTTAGAGGATCCTTGAACCTGAGAGGATCCTTGAACCTGAGAAGATCCTTGAATTGGCTGCGTCCCCATGCATTCTCCTAAACTGGTGAAGAATCCCTGATGCTGAAATGAGGATCCTGAAGGTTGGAAAAAGGATCCTTGAGCCTGAGACATTGCTGATGATCCAGAATGCATTCCTGTTGATCCACCCTGGTATTGGACATCTGGAGCTGCAAAGGGGAGTGATCCTCTGCTTATTTTATCAATTTCGTGAAGGATCCTGCCATTAGTTTGGTCCTGTTGTTGCATGTATCCTCTCATCTGCAAAATCAAAACATAAAGATCACTGTTAGTAAGTGTAGAGGAAGAAACAACAGTTGGTTTTGTGAAAACGGGGGTTGTCTTCTTCGGAGCATTCTTCTGGAATACAGGGGGAAGATGATGCAATGGTGGAATGCCATGTGATGAGGAAACCGCCGACATGGAACTTGAAGTAGTTTTTCCCTGAGAAGCCATGTGGTTGAAGGTAATGAACCGAAATGAATGAAATGAACAAAATTTCTCAGAATTGAAGCACCAATTGCCCCACGGTGGGCGCCAAACTGTTTTGGTCAAAAATCACACAAGGATAATGCAACCAAATCTGATTTTGTGAGGTATGATGCTTGGTTAATTGTATGAACGACAAGTATATGAAATCAACGATGAACACCGAGATTTATACGAGGAAAAAGCCCTTGATCTTTAGAAGATCTCTGGCATAAAAAACCTCGGGTGATGGAAACTACCGATCACCAAATACATTGGAAAAACAATAATGATCCTTGTACAACTTCGGAAGAAAACAAGCTCAATACAATGAATTGCTAGTATAAGTGTGTGTTTTTGCTAAGTGTTTGCAGAGAATTCGAGTGTTGTGTGTTTTTTCTATGATGTGTTCGACTTATGCCTCAAATGAGCTCGTTTTCCCCTTAAAAGATAAGAAAAAATCAACTAACTAACTTCCCGAAAAAGGTGGAAGTCACCCATGATCACCACTAACGGTTATTTCTTCATTAAGCACGTGCCTAAGAATCCTCATCTATGAGATGATCAAAGTCCTCATGATAAGCACACCACTTCGATTTATCTTTGGTAGCAGCCAGTTTGTCACTCTTCCTTGGCCATCTAGCCTTGTCACCTAGATTCTACATAGCAAGGATTAGTTCACTATTATCAGTAGAAAAACAATATTCAGAAATAGGAGGATAATCCTCATCATCTTCCTCTTGTTCCACAGCATGCACATTCTGGTTATCAGGTTTGGTGTACGATTTGGATCGATTATTCTTGAAATAGGATCCTTGCTTGTCCTGTTTTGAGGATCCTGATAACCTTTCCTGGATCCTTTTGTCATCCTCTAAACAGATGAACCTTAGGGCCCTGTTCCTTACCTCATCTAAGTTCCTGCAAGGTGTCATAACAAGATCATCATAGAATTGAGAATCTTTTAGTAAACCCATTTTAAAAGCTTCAACAGTAGTGGCAATATCTAAGTTAGGGATTTCTAAGGATTCTCTACTAAAGTTAGTGATATAATCCATTAATGAATCAGTATGAACTTGGGTGATCCTATATAAGTCACTAGTCAACCTTTCAAATGTTCTACTACATGAAAATTGATTATTGAACAAGTTAACTAAATGAGAAAATGAAGTAATTGAATAAGAAGGAAGACTTAGCAGCCATTTCAAAGCTGATCCAGTTAGTGTGGATCCGAAACCCTTGCAAAGACAGGCTTCCTTTAACCTTTCTGGAATGGGGTTAATCTCCATTCTTTCCCTGTATTGTGCCACATGTTCTTCTGGGTCGGTGGTACCATCATACAGCTTCATATTAGGTGTTTGGAACTGTTTTGGTATCTCAGCATTACATATGGGTGGTGCAAAGCGAGACACCTTGTGACTTCCATTCGGGATCTCAAGAATGGGTTTCACCACTCCTGGGACACTGGATATCATATCCTTAAGCTTTTGTGTTGGATCGTCGTATAACCCTGACGAGTCAATCTGAGTAGTTCATCATCAAGTACAAAGGCGGAATCAATGTAAAAGATGTCAACACAGCTTGTTCCTTTCCAATCTTTATCTGTTACTGATTTCCTGAGCTTTTACAAGTTCAAATGACAAACGGACAGCACCTCGGCTCAGAACATATGATCTAATTCCGTTTGAAATGACACCAGCACACACATATATATAAGGTTCTGATTTCGCTTGAACTTGTCACATTCCATTTCAAGCGGAATCAACATGTTGATTTCGCTTGAACTGATATGTGTCACTTTCAAGCGGAATCACCCACTTTCACATATAAAACCCTAATTTCTAACCCTGTTGTGTGCTCGATTATCCTATCTAGACATAAGACTCGATTAAGACGAAGTTAACAGACACCAGTGCACCAACAGACTCCCCCTTGGATGTTGACGAAGTCTTCGGCGTCGAGTCTTTACTCTTTGTCTCTTTCCAAATTGTCTTGACATTGTAAAAACTCCCTTCAATCTTTATCTTCAATCAACAGCTAACATGAATCACAGAATCTGAATCTTTAACACCTTCAAGCTCCCCTTTGAATGTAGATCCAAGAACTGCATCTAACTTTAAGTCTTCAGACTCCCCCTATCAGTAGGCTGGGATTTTGCTTAGCTGCTTTCTCAAATACATACCTGTTACCTGTACAAACTCTACCTAAATATAAGATATATGACAATAACAATTTCAATCCTAACTTACCATTCAAACTCATTAGATGGTCTTATTAGTATATAGAAATCCATTTAAGCATTTAGGTCCAAATTAATGACCCTGATTACTCAATTTATCTACCAAATCCAACTTAATGACCTTGGTTGATCTGAGATAAATCACACTGACATTTGTTCAACTTTTTCAAACAAATTTTCTGAAAATTTACACGTTTCAAGTTAATGAACTTGTTTTGACTTTCTATTTTCTCAATTATCATGATTAGCTCCAAACTCATCCTCCAGCCCAGAAACTTCCTGCATCTGCTTCAATTCGAATCAAGTTTCTATGCTAGAAATGAATAACAGAAATAAAATGCAGTAAAAGTGTAACACCCATCTAATTTTACTTGATTTTAATAATAGATTATACCATTTCAAATGAAATATTATTTAAGTAACCTAAACATTCATTTCAAAAGTTCACAAGTAACAAAAACCATAGTCAACCAACGACTAAGTTAGAAGATTTCAAAAGTTGTTTAGCAAACAATTACATCATAAACATTGTTTTAACCGAGTTAATTTATGCGGAAGCTTCAAAGTATGTGTTCGGTTCTTCAAAAGTTTGCTTGATCGTCATCCGTAATCCATGAGTACCTAAAACTGAAATGTTTACATAAAACATTTGTATTAGAATGCTTAGACTTAATACTTGACCGAAACTACGATCGAAGTGAAGTTAAATATTTATAATTACAACATTTATAAAAAAAAATATGCAGGCTATACCGTAAGTTACGGTTACACCGTAAGTTACGGTAGACGAATTACAACCATGGTCCACCGTAAATCAGTATATTTCCACCGTAAACATTCTGACACCTACCGTAAGTTACGGTGACACCGTAACTTACGGTAGTCCCTGCACATATATGTTTTGGCCTTTTTGTTTGTTTTGCCCATACTTTTTTTCTCAAATCCTTATTCTACAAACCAACATATTAAATACTTGCGTTTTAATATGTCAATACTTAATCAATAACAATAAACAATCAATCATATTACAAAGCAAGATCCATGCTTTATTTGATTATTCGACCCGTTTGGCTCGTCTAAGGAATCCTCCTTTGTGACGACTACCAACGAGTTCCAACGAAATTTGACCTATTATTCAATATAGCGACATCACCGCTTTAATTCAATACAACCATTATTCTAAAATTTAATTACGCATTATATAATCATCAACATCTACTTAATGTAACGGGTCAAGTTACATACCTTCAAAGTAGGCCTTTTAAACGTGGTTCGCCACCCGCTTGTCCGCTTGACGCTCCTGCGCCTGTTCCTATAGAGTTCATTTATCATTTGTTTAGAACTCTCCTCAAATCATAATTCTCATAATACGCCAAACATCATGATTATGCGTTTAAACTTGAAATTTCAGTTTTAAGCCTTCATAGAGGCATTTTAACAAACACTTCATGAGCAGATTTTTACATGATTAAACATCAAATCTCTAGTTTATCATTTAGCCCTAATTTCACAACATTCAACCTTTTTACATGATTGATAGCTTCTAATTTTCTGGAATCGCTTCAAAATTGTCAATTTACACTAGATCAACAATCTATTTCCTAGTGTTCATCAAATTACACATAACTCACAATCCACCTACAATGGTGTTCATAGGTTTCACTAGAATTTCATATGATTTCAACTTATATTGGTCTAGGGTTTGTCCCTAAACATTATAGTTGTTCCTTAATCATCATAACACATACATGCAAGCCTAATTTCAGATTTTTCCCAATTCATGAGAATTTCAAATTCAGAGTTTTCCTTAAATTTTACATACCTTGGAATCCTCTTGCGATGAGGATCAATAATCTATGCTCGGATTTTGATTTGGGACAGGATTTAACCTTCAATTTGAGAGTTCTAGTGATTTTAGGTTTGTGAAAGTGGGGTGTCGCCCCTGCTCTTCTCTTGTACGACCAGACCCTTCAAAAATGGGGGTTTGGTTTGATTTTTATAAAAACAATATTATAGTTTCAATTTTAACAACTAAGGCCCCTCTACTATGTTCAACATAAAGTTTGGTAGCTTTTAACCTTGTAATAAGCCATTTCTAGACAATTAACTAACTAGGTTAAAATTCCTAATTAGTAAATTCTCGTTATTTATACTTTAAAATTTTAATATAAAGTTTTATATTTTCGGGGTGTTACAAGTCCACCCCCCTTAAAAGGGTTTCGTCCCCGAAACCGTAATACGTACCAAATAACGTAGGGTGGAGACGTCGCATCTCCTCTTCGGACTCCCACGTAGTGTCCGAACCTTTCCTATGCTCCCATTTGACTTTGACTTGGTCAATTTGTTTATTTCGTAAATGTTTGATCTTTCGGTCTAAAATCTCCACCGGTCTCACCGCATAATTCAGACTATTATCCACTTCGATATCATCGTAATGGATATAGGCCGTTTCGTCTGCTAGGCACTTTCTTAATTGTGACACGTGAAACGTGCCATGAATCCCACTTAGTTCCTCCGGTAACTCAAGGCGGTAAGCTACCTTGCCAACCTTTCCGATAATTTTAAATGGCCCAATAAACCTCGGGCTTAGTTTCCCCCTTTTTCTGAATCTAATAACGCCCTTCCAAGGGGAAACTTTTAGCATGACCATGTCGCCAACCTGGAATTCGATTGGCCTTTTCCTTTTATCAGCATACGCCTTTTGTCTGTCTTGAGCCGCTTTCAAATGTGCCCGAACTATATCGATCTTTTCATTCGTGGCTCGTACTATATCTTGATGAGCGAGTTCACGTGGACCCACTTCACCCCAACATACCGGGGTTCGACATTTCCTACCATAAAGCATTTCGTACGGTGCCATCTTAATACTAGATTGGTAGCTGTTATTATACGAAAACTCGACTAACGGTAGGTGAACATCCTAACTTCCTCCAAAGTCGATTATACATGCCCGTAGCATATCCCCCAATGTTTGTATCGTTCTTTCACTCTGTCCATCTGTTTGAGGATGGTACGCAGTGCTAATGAACAATTTGGTTCACATTTGCTCTTGGAAATCTCGCCAGAAATTTGAAGTAAACCGGGTATCCCTATCAGACACGATAGATACCGGCACCCCATGAAGTGCTATTATTTCATTAGTGTAAACTTCTGACATCTTTTCTGACGTATAAGTCTCACGAATCGGAATGAAGTAAGCATTTTTCGTCAATCTATCCACCACTACCCAAATGGCATCGAAACCACGATTCGTCTTAGGCAACTTGGTTAATAGGTCCATTGTAATATGTTCCCATTTCCAAACCAGAATTTCTAACGGTTGGAGTTTGCCATATGGTTTCTGGTGCTCCGCCTTGACTTGTAAACATGTCAAGCATTTTTCCACATACTTCGCCACATCCCTCTTCATTCCGGGCCACCAATAATTTTGTTTCAAATCATTGTACATCTTGGTTGCACCCGGATGAATTGAATAACATGATTTATGAGCTTCATTAAGTAGAAGCGCCTTCACTCCACAAGTATGTGGGACCCATATCCTTCCGAATCGAGTCTTCAACCCGTTCTTCTCATCCGACAAATCTTTCAACTGACCGATTATTCTTTCTTTCTTCCAATTCTCTTCTTTCATTGCTTCTAATTGCGCCACTCGAATACGTTCAAGTATACCCGAGGTCACCACGAGTTGCATCGATCTTACTCGTATTGGGACATAGTCTGCCTTTCTACTTAGAGCATCCGCCACCACATTAGCCTTCCCGGGGTGATAATGTATTTCACAATCATAGTCTTTCACCGTTTCCAGCCATCGCCTTTGTCGCATATTTAACTCCTTCTGATCGAAGAAGTATTTCAAGCTCTTGTGGTCGGTGAATATGGTGCACTTTACCCCATACAAGTAGTGCCTCCATATTTTTAATGCAAATACCACCGCAGCCAACTCGAGATCGTGCGTGGGATATTTCTTCTCGTGTATCTTCAATTGTCTCGAGGCATAGGCTATTACCTTGCCCCGTTGCATCAACACGCAACCGAGCCCCGATGGTGAAGCATCCGAATAAACCACCATGTCTTCGACTCCGTCCGGCAATGTCAGTACTGGAGCTTGAGTTAACTTTTCTTTTAGCGTTTGAAACGCTTTTTCTTGATCGACACCCCAAATAAACTTTTCTTTCTTTTGGGTTAGCTTTGTTAGCGGTGACGCAATCTTGGAGAAATCTTGAATGAATCTCCTATAGTATCCCGCAAGCCCCAAAAAGCTTCTAATTTCCGAAGGGTTCTTCGGGGGATTCCATTTTGACACAGCCTCTATCTTTGACGGATCCACCAAAACTCCGCCAGCACTTATGACGTGGCCAAGAAATTGTACCTCTCGTAACCAAAAGGCACACTTAGAGAATTTCGCATACAGCCTTTCTCGTCTAAGTGTCTCTAACACTTCTTGTAAGTGGTGTGCGTGTTCAGCTTCACTTTTCGAATACACCAAAATATCATCGATAAACACGATGACCGACTTATCCAACATTGGCTTGCAAACCCGGTTCATGAGGTCCATGAAAGCTGCGGGTGCATTTGTTAGCCCAAATGACATCACGAGGAATTCGTAATGTCCGTATCTTGTGCGGAAAGCCGTCTTCGGCACATCTTCTTCCTTGACCTTTAATTGGTGATACCCCGATCTAAGGTCAATTTTTGAAAACCAATTCGCACCTTGTAATTGGTCGAATAAATCATCTATCCTCGGAAGCGGGTATCGGTTCTTTACCGTGAGTTTGTTTAACTCCCGGTAATCGATACACATCCGCATGCTCCCGTCTTTCTTCCTCACGAACAGTACCGGTGCGCCCCAAGGAGACACACTCGGCCTTATGAATCCCTTGTCAAGCATGTTTTGGATTTGCGACATCAACTCTTGTAATTCCGACGGTGCAAGTCGGTACGGGGCTTTTGCTACGGGTTTTGCGCCCGGAATCAACTCGATCCCGAACTCTACTTCCCGTTCAGGCGGTATCCCCGATAAATCCTCCGGAAACACATCTCCATAATCTCGTACTACCGGTACATCTTCAATCTTTCGTGATTCTTTCTCGGGCTCATTTGCGTATATCATGAATGCTTTGCATCCTCGCTTCATAAGCTTGTGAGCTTTCAACATTGAGCACACTATGGGGTTACCTCCTTTTTCGCCATAAATGGTGACGTGTTTCCCGCTCGGAGATATTAGTTTTATCTCTTTACGAAAACACACGACTTTTGCATGGTGTTGGGCTAGCCAATCCATCCCAACGACTATTTGAAATTCTCCCATTGACATCGGGATTAGGTCTATCAAGTATTCCTCATCGTCGATGCTTAATTTGCAGCCTCGACAAACATCACAAACTATAAAACTCTTGTTGTCCCCTATTTCAACTTCTAAGGGCACAGATAATTTCGTCAATACAAATGAAGGATGTCGAATAAATCCATGCGAAACGAAGGATTTATTCGCACCCGTATCAAACAATACACGTGCTGGAATTGAGTTAATTGTGAATATACCTGAGACCACATCGGGTTCTGTCTTTGCTTCAGCCGCGGTAAGTTGGAAGGACCTAGCCTTCGCCTTGGGAGCTTCTGTTGAAGACTCTTTTGTGTCTCTCTTTCCCACCAACTCGGGGCATTCAGATTTCTTGTGACCGGGTTGATAACACTTGTAACAAACAGAAACTTTCCCGGGACATAGTGATGCGGTGTGCCCCGTCTTCCCACATACCGGGCACGGCTTGTCTTTAAAGCGGCATTAGCCTTTGTGCCCTTTACCACACACTTTGCAACTCGGCGACCCGCCTTTAGCATCCACTTTCTTTCCCGATTCAGTAGTTCTAGCTTTCTTTGTAGGGCTTGGATTCACATCCTGTGCCCTTCGTTCACCTCTCTCCACTTGTTTCTTTAACTCGATTTCCCGCTCCCGGGCGGTGTTGATAATCTCCGTGAGGGTTTCGTATTTTGACGGAGTCATAAATTCCCGGTACTCGGCACTCAGCATGTTGTAATAGTAGTATATCTTTTGCTCTTCAGTGGTGACTAACTCGTCACAAAATCTCAGCTTATCCATGAAGATGCCCGTGATCTTATCAATTGTTTCACCCTTTTGTCTCAGCTGGATGAATTCTTCTTTGGTTCTGTTAATGACCGCTTTGGGACTGTGGTGTTTAAGGAATGGTACCTTAAACTCGTCCCAAGTCATAGCCCTCGCCGCTTCGGCTCCCATTTCCTTCTTTTTGTTATCCCACCAATCCTTGGCTTGATTTCTCAATTGACCCGTTCCGTAAGCAACAAAGTCACCTACGTCACAATGGGTTCGTTCAAACACTCCTTCAACATCACTTATCCACCTTTGGAAAATTATCGGGTCAACCTCCCCGTTATAGATTGGCGGTTTACACGCCATGAATTCTTTGTACGAACATCCTTTGCGTTCTCCCGTTTTCTCCTTCATAAGGTTGACAATATCCTCCAACCTTTTAACTCGCTCTTCAACAAGCGACAACACCGTGTTTTGAATTTTGTCTATAAACCTGGATAGACTTCCTTCAATTGCCTTTCCTACCTCTTCGGCAATTGTCTCTTTCATTTGTTCGGTGCTTGTTTGCACCGGATTATCATCATTCCCATCAGACATCTTGAAGCTGAAATGTTTGCATTTAAACATTAAACATTTCATTTATAATATTGCTTCATTTGTTTCGGTTTAGCCAAGTTCCTAACTTGCTTTAACCGTTCACACTTAATGCACTTTCCGAGTTTGAGTGTATTAACACACTCTTCCCATGCATCTCAATTTATTTCTCATACTTTCTTAAGGTATAATCTACTAACATAAATAAGTTAATTCTTACCGGACGATCGATCAAGCTTGAACCGAACACTTTGTTGACAACCTTAAGATCTGATTACCAACTTGTAACACCCATCTAATTTTACTTGATTTTAATAATAGATTATACCATTTCAAATGAAATATTATTTAAGTAACCTAAACATTCATTTCAAAAGTTCACAAGTAACAAAAACCATAGTCAACCAACGACTAAGTTAGAAGATTTCAAAAGTTGTTTAGCAAACAATTACATCATAAACATTGTTTTAACCGAGTTAATTTATGCGGAAGCTTCAAAGTATGTGTTCGGTTCTTCAAAAGTTTGCTTGATCGTCATTCGTAATCCATGAGTACCTAAAACTGAAAGGTTTACATAAAACATTTGTATTAGAATGCTTAGACTTAATACTTGACCGAAACTACGATCGAAGTGAAGTTAAATATTTATAATTACAACATTTATAAAAAAAAAATATGCAGGCTATACCGTAACTTACGGTTACGGTAGACGAATTACAACCATGGTCCACCGTAAATCAGTATATTTCCACCGTAAACATTCTGACACCTACCGTAAGTTACGGTGACACCGTAACTTACGGTAGTCCCTGCACATATATGTTTTGGCCTTTTTGTTTGTTTTGCCCACACTTTTTTTCTCAAATCCTTATTCTACAAACCAACATATTAAATACTCGCGTTTTAATATGTCAATACTTAATCAATAACAATAAACAATCAATCATATTACAAAGCAAGATCCATGCTTTATTTGATTATTCGACCCGTTTGGCTCGTCTAAGGAATCCTCCTTTGTGACGACTACCAACGAGTTCCAACCAAATTTGACCTATTATTCAATATAGCGACATCACCCCTTTAATTCAATACAACCATTATTCTAAAATTTAATTACGCATTATATAATCATCAACATCTACTTAATGTAACGGGTCAAGTTACATACCTTCAAAGTAGGCCTTTTAAACATGGTTCACCACCCGCTTGTCCGCTTGACGCTCCTGCGCCTGTTCCTATAGAGTTCATTTATCATTTGTTTAGAACTCTCCTCAAATCATAATTCGCATAATACACCAAACATCATGATTATGCGTTTAAACTTGAAATTTCAGTTTTAAGCCTTCATAGAGGCATTTTAACAAACACTTCATGAGCAGATTTTTACATGATTAAACATCAAATCTCTAGTTTATCATTTAGCCCTAATTTCACAACATTCAACCTTTTTACATGATTGATAGCTTCTAATTTTCTGGAATCGCTTCAAAATTGTCAATTTACACTAGATCAACAATCTATTTCCTAGTGTTCATCAAATTACACATAACTCACAATCCACCTACAATGGTGTTCATAGGTTTCACTAGAATTTCATATGATTTCAACTTATATTGGTCTAAGGTTTGTCCCTAAACACTATAGTTGTTCCTTAATCATCATAACACATACATGCAAGCCTAATTTCAGATTTTTTCCCAATTCATGAGAATTTCAAATTCAGAGTTTTCCTTAAATTTTACATACCTTGGAATCCTCTTGCGATGAGGATCAATAATCTATGCTCGGATTTTGATTTGGGACAGGATTTAACCTTCAATTTGAGAGTTCTAGTGATTTTAGGTTTGTGAGAGTGGGGTGTCGCCCCTGCTCTTCTCTTGTACGACCAGACCCTTCAAAAATGGGGGTTTGGTTTGATTTTTATTAAAAACAATATTATAGTTTCAATTTTAACAACTAAGGCCCCTCTACTATGTTCAACATATAGTTTGGTAGCTTTTAACCTTGTAATAAGCCATTTCTAGACAATTAACTAACTAGGTTAAAATTCCTAATTAGTAAATTCTCGTTATTTATACTTTAAAATTTTAATATAAAGTTTTATATTTTCGTGGTGTTACAAAAAGTAAACTATTTACAAACATATTTTTGGTGAGCATGTTAGGAAATCATATCAGCTATTCGACAAGTCACAAGTACCATTAAGCTTTAATTTCATACTCAGAATTAAACAATTCACTTAGATTGTCGATATACTGGTCCATTTAAATTCTTACACAATTTTCAATCTGTCAAGGATATGGATTAAGTATTTTAGAGACTTAAACTTATTCATGTGTCCCACCTCTTGAATATACTCCCGTATCCAGATCCCAATATTCAGTCTTACAGGTGAGTATACCACAGATGATATCTGTAAAGGGTTAAATTGCGAGACCGTGAGAGCTCAGGTCAGAACTTCCGTTCAGCAGAGAGATGACGGTTCGACTTTAGTGGGTCCCCTTTAGAGGATCTTTTTTACAACAGCATTGATTAGCAATTTTATTGTCTCATCATTTTATGCTGAGGGTGGTGCTATATTTCAAGCAATGCAGAAAGTATTATTCGGGGACTAGGCCATTGCTTCCGCATTATCAGAAGTCCCGGGATAATACCCCAGATATCACTGAGTATAAAGACCTAGTATCTCAGAAAGAGGGATCTTTCAAACAATATTTCAGGGGTTACCTATATATCCACGTAGTGTTCCCCACGAAATAAGTAAGTAAAGATTTAGGTTTATATCCCAAACAAACCTACTAAATGTGTAAAAACCTATCGGCACATCATCAGCGAGACTGTTTAAGACTTTTTAAACATTACAAGTCTTTAGCATACCGTAACCGTCAAGCCGATGTACTATCATTTTCCCTTTTTACACAAGCTCTTTTCTGTTTTTTCTATTGTTTTTGGATTATGAAATATCTCATGTTTTTATATTTTTGAATTTTTTTTTACTGTTTTTGTATTTTCTGAAAATATTACCCTACTCTCCCCCTAAATACCAAAACAAGTAAAAAAACGACAAACCATTGCAGATTGCTTCTCAACATCATCTACAATGTCTCCTTCATCAACACCAAGAATCTCCTCCAACACCGATAAAAGCTTCATACCATTCAGTTTTAGCAAGTATTGAAAATGTGTTTTATCAAATGCTTTGGTATGTAAATCAGCTTTTTGTTCGTCAGTGTGGATTTTCTCAATTCGTATCAACTTCTTCTCGAAACAATCGCGAATGAAGTGATGACGAATTTCAATGTGTTTGGTTTTAGCGTGATGAACATGATTTTTAGTAATGTTTATCGCTGCCTCATTATCAACAAAGATAGAAGTGTTAAGAAATTGCAAACCGTAGTCGCGCATCTGTTGCTGGATCCACAAGATCTGAGAGCAGCAACTGCTAGCAGATACATACTCAGCTTCACATGTGGATAAAGCCACAGAGGTCTGCTTCTTGCATTGCCAGGTGACCAAACGTGATCCAAAAAACTGGCACCCCGCTGTTGTTGATTTAGCGTTAACTTTGCAGCATCCAAAATCAGAATCAGAATACCCTTCGAGCGTGAAATCGCCTTCTCTTGGATACCACAACCCCAATGATGGAGTTCCTTTCAGGTAGCGTAATATCCTTTTCACAATCACCATATGCGAAGCTCTAGGATTAGACTGAAACCGCGCTGCGAGGCAGGTTGGATACATAATATCGGGTCTTGAAGCTGTCAAATACATCAGTGATCCGATCATGGAACGATACAACGTTTCATCTACCTTCTCTCCGGTGAGATCAGGGTTTATCCCATGATTTGTCGCTAATGGAGTGGAAGCTGGAGTAGAACCTGACATCCCGAATTTCTCCAAGATATCATGAACATACTTCGTTTGATGTATAAAAATTCCTTTGGGTAGTTGATCAACCTGCAGTCCAGAAAATAATTTCATCTCACCCATCGATGACATTTTGAATTTCTGCTTCATAACTTGTTCAAAATCTTTGCACAAATTTTCATTTGTTGACCCAAATATGATGTCGTCCACGTATATCTGAAATATCAGAAGATGTTCGTCGACCTCTTTGGTGAAGAGAGTGGCATCCACTTTTCCACGGATGAAACTGTTGGCTTGCAGGTGTTCTCGTACCAAGCTCTCGGGTCCTGGTGTAAACCATACAGCGCTTTGTCCAGCAAGTAGACCTTGTCTTTGTGGATTGGATCGGTGAAGCCCGGTGGTTGTCCGACATATACCTCCTCTTTTACCTTCCCATAGAGAAACGCCGATTTAACATCTAGCTGATAAACTTTGAAATTTTTCCAAGATGCAAATGCTAGGAAGATTCTAATCGCTTCTAGTCTAGCCACTGGAGCATACACTTCGGTGAAATCTATACCCTCCTGCTGACTAAAGCCCTGAACTACGAGTCGAGCTTTGTTACGAACAACAACCCCTCGATCATCCCTCTTGCACTTGAACACCCACTTGGTGTTTATCTTCCTTTGACCATCAGGCAAGTCTACTAACTTCCACACACCTAACTTCTCAAACTAACTCAACTCTTCTTGCGTAGCATCGACCCAAGAATCTTTAGTTAGCGCCTCTTTGTATGTTCGCGGTTCGATCTGCGAAATAAAACAACTTAGTGAAAACTCAGTTTGTAAAGGAGCAACTGTAGAATAAAAACAAGTAAGGCCTTGGTCAATTTGTCGTCTAGTGCGAACTCCTGATTGTAATTCTCCAATGATCAGCTCTTCTGGATGGTATGAAAGAGTTCTCGGTATCACCTCGCCTGGAACATCTACCTCGCCTTCCAAATTTGTGACATTTTGATTTGCACCTTGTTCATCAACTGGAACTGTTTGACTTGAAATCTGAATTTGCTCCCCCTCAGAATCTGAATCACCATGATCGAATATCGGTCTATCATCAGATTCTAGATTATCATTAATTGCTGTCTGATTATCATGAGCAACTTCATTTTGTTGAATATCATCATATTCTCCAGCATTGCTTGGACCTGCTTCATCATCATTTGAAGTTTGTTACGGTCGTCTTGAATACTCAGCTGGGAACCTTTCCTAATAAGACTCATACTCTCTTAGAATATCCAACTCGTCAAAGAAATATTCTTCTTCTTCCTTTTCTTCTTCCATGTCAAACGAATCCCATAAAGTATCGTAATTAAAACGCCATGAGTCACCGGGATTCTGAGGTTGCATAGTATACCCCTGACACTCAACATTTTGTGCTTCGATGATCCGCTTCAAGCTTGGAACAAAGACTCGCTTTTGTGGACTTGAGTAACCCACGAAAATTCCTTCAATACTCTTTGCACCAAATTTTCCAAAAGGCTCTAGAACTGTGCAGGGTGACCCAAACGGTTCTAAATACTTCAGGTTTGGTTTGCGGTTATTGACCAGCTCGAAACATGTCTTGTTGAATTTCTTTACAGTGAGAACCCGGTTGAGTGTACAGCATGCAGCTGAGACTGCTTCTGCCCAAAAATTTACAGGTAGTTTGGAATCAGCAAGTATCGTCCTGGCTGTTTCGATTAGTGTCCTGTTCTTTCTTTCAGCTACTCCATTCTGCTGCGGAGTGTAAGAAGCACTAAATTCATGCAATATACCTCTCATCACAATATTCTTCCATCTTGTTGTTCTTGAACTCAGTACCATTATCACTTCTGATTCTTCTGATACGCCTTTGGTACAAGTTTTCAATTTTTCTGAACAACGCCATCAAACTATCTAACGTTTTATCTTTAGACTTCAATGATACCCATGAAAATCTGGAATAATCATCAGTTACTACTAGATAGTAGAGATCCCCGGTAATACTTTTGACGTTTACTGGACCAAACAGATCCATATGGAGTCTCTCTAACGGTCTTGAGACTGAGTTGACTTTCTTTTGAGGATGCGATTTCTTCTTTTGCTTGCCTTTGATGCAGCTAATGTACTCCCCTTCCAGATGAAAACCTTTCACATGAACACTAGTAACTAAGTCATTATGCACCAGGTGATTCATTTTTCTCAAGTGAATATGGCCTATCTTTCGATGCCATAACTTTGACTCTTTTTCCGTTGCTCTTGACACAAAACAGCGTGCTTGACCCGTGGTTGTAGTAGCTACACTCATGTCCAACACGTACAGATCATTCACTCTAGGTGCTCTCATGATAATCCATTCTTCAGGGATAACAAATCCTGGTTTCAAGATCAAACATTCTTTGTCTGTAAAGTGCGTAGTATACATGCGATCACAAATCTGAGATATGCTCAGAAGATTGTTTTCAAGCTCGGCGATGTAATTTACTCTTTCAAACGTAACAATCCCATTGGATAAAGTTCCTTCTCCAACTATTCGACCACCCTGATTACCTGCGAATCCCACATAACCTCCATTAAACCCTCTAACATCATACCGTAGGGTTTTCTTCCCTGTCATGTGCCGAGAAGCTCCACTATCCATAATCCATCGTGAAACGGATCTTGGAAGCTCCTGCACATATAAAAAACAACTTAGTTAGAAGTTGATGCCACCCAAGCCTCTTTTGACTCGGGTAACTTGACATTTAAGTGAGTTTTTGCAATGTAAAGTGGCAGAAAATTTTTGTCATTCATCTTCAAGCTATCTTCAGATCCAACCTCAACCTTTTTGTATAAGAAAAACTCATCTTTCTTAGGTTGATCAGTCGGTTGATTTTTCTTTTGAACATTCTTCTTCTCTGGTGGAGTAGAAGATTGTTTCTCCAATTGTTCATAATAATCCAAAGGAACATCCATCTTTACCGGAGTGGTAGAAGACGATTGTTTTTCTGACTCTGAAACCTTTGGTTTTGAAAAACTTTGTGGCTTCCATGTTTGTTGAGATGAAGCAACCCGTTTGTAAAACTTGTCATTTTTAGTTACCATATTCTTAACAGGTTCAGTTTTGATCTTGTTGTTGTCATTTTTCAAAACCTTTTTCTCAACAACCAATGGAGCTTTTCCCTTCACGTCATCTTTCTTTCTTGAATTCATCACAACTTCAGTCTTAGGCTTCAAGTTGGTACACTTTCGTGCAATATGCCCAACTTTGTTGCATTTGAAGCATTTTCGAGTGTCAACCACCCGACTTGTGCCTTCAGACTGAGGCTGCGATGCTTTCTTCTCAAAGAACTCTTTGTTTGATTTTGAAAAAATCTCAGATTCTTCATCAGAAAGTGAACTTGAACTGTTCATAAACACCTTTTTCTCAGCAAACTTCTTGTTTTGAACATTTTTTTCTGATAATTCTTACCACCCTGATATCCACCCGACCATCTGTTTTGATAGTTGTTAGAAAAACGCGGTGGAACAACTGGTTTCTTGTAGTAAGCTTTATCTTTTTCGAAATTCATTTGCCTCTTTGTCTGTTTTAAACTTTTAATCTCAGACATATCAATTTCAACCAGTTTGAACACATTTGTCAATTTAGCAACATTAACATTTTCTAGTGAAAACTCAGAATCTGAATACAACTTATCCGATACTACCATCTTGTACATCACAAGATGTGGTTCTTCATGTAAGTTGTTTTTGGACTTTGATTTTGGAATATATTTGTCCAGAAAACACTCTTCATCCTCAACTGAATCACTATCAGACTTCAAAACACTTTCAGCCATGCCTTGCACAATCTCAGTTTGAACACTATCATCAGATGTAGAAAATGTAACATCAATTGACTCTGGAAGTTTTATTTCATTTATTTCATCTTTATCATTAACCAACCCAGATGTTTTCTTTGAAAAATTATTTAACACTGGCGGTGGAACCTGATGATACCTAACCCCAGTTCCATCAGCATATACATCTTCACCTGCTTTGTTTTTCCCGATGGGTTTAGGAACAATGTGTTGTAAAAAAAAAGCTTGCGGAGTTGTAACTGGTTAATTTCAGATTGATACGTTCATTCTCAATCTTAGCTTCTTCAAACTGAAGCTTCAATTTAGCAATCTCATCCAGTTGTTGGTTGATTTGCTCTTCTTTGTATCTCAGAACAACAGTTAAATGCTCATTTTCTTTATTGGTTTTACCGTTTCTTTCATCAGAATCTTTTACTGTTCGTTTTAGTTTGTCAAAGTTTTCTGAGATTTGACGATTTTCGAGAATTAGCTTTTTATTTTCTTTCCTAGTTCTTTCTACTTCAATTTTATCATTTTCAATTTTCTCAGTTAACTTTTTAGCTCGATCATTTGAAGCTTTTAGCATTTTATCACAGGCTAGAATCTGATCTTCAACCTTTCTGACTCTTGTTGTCAGTTCTTCAACCTTTGTATCACTAAGATAAGTGAGTGTACTACAAAACTTGCAGTTTTTTATGCAACTTTTGCAGTCACTATCACCTTTGACTTTCTTACCTGACTCTCTTGTTGAACTGTTTGGACTGACCTTGCTTTTAGACTCAGTTTCAGACTTAGAGCCTACCTCAAGTTCCTTTGCAGCAAGCACTTTGTCAGCCATTTTCCCGAAGTTTTCAGCGGTGAATTCTTGTGAAGTATCAATAATCCCTTCATCAATCTTCTTAGACTGCGACTCATTTTCTTTCTCTTTTTCTTTTTCTTTCTCTTCTCCACCTCCCCACCATTCTCTCTGTAATGCTTCTTATTCTTCAGCAAATTCCTCAATGAAAGCTTCTATACTAAGAGTTTTTGCATCAATAGCAATGTTTCCTTGAGGATCAAGGTAACATTCTCTATCAACATCCCATCTCTTTGCTCTCCTAGCTTCACTGAACACCTTAGATAATCTCATCATCTTGAATTCTGCTCTACCCTTTCTACTAAGGTATTTTTCTTCTTCAGTTCTGGTGTCTTTATAAGGAGTAATCTTTTCTGCTACGAAAGCGTATCCTAATGCATCTTCCTCTGGTAGCAGTTCACTCCAATCAAAACCTTCGTCATCATGAATAACAGCAAGAGCTCTTGATTTTTCTTTGGGGGCATCCTCAAGCTGCTTCATTCTAGGCGGTTCTGATTTATTCTGATGATAGATCGCTCTTTTGTAGTAATCCTCGCGGAATGGATTTGCAGTATCATCAGCAGGAGCGTTACGACATTCACGTTTGAAATGTCCTTTTTGTTTACACCTGAAACACGTGACTTTTGATTTGTCAAAGCCAAGTTTTGTAGACGGCCCACCAATAGAATGTCTCCCAAGAATCTCCATGAACCGTTGCGCTCTCCGGACTGCACTGGCCATACACCACCTGATATCGATCAGTTCCATCTCTTCAGGATCTATTTGATCATAGTCCTCCTTAGTCAGGTTGGTGTTTCCAATCTTGCCTCCACGAGGCTCTCGTACGATTCTAACACTGACGCTAAGAACACCATCTGTTGTTTTGCTGACTCTTCACTGAAATTTTGAGCGTTCTTCAGATCCACAGTAATGTAACATTGGAACAGATTCTTTGATGCAGATTGGCTTGGAGTTGTTGAAGAAGATCCACTATGAAAACTACTGTGAGGAGTTTCTTGATTCACATTATTTGAATTCTCTGCAGAAAATGCTGTTCTTGGAGAACCACTCTTTGGTAGATTTCCTCTATAGTACAACTCTACATTCTGCTGATATGATGAGTTGTTGACTTTGCTAGATTTCTTGATCTCCAACTCGTGACTTTCCAGTCTTTCGATAAGCAAATCCACTGTCAACTCTTCAGACTTGATTGTATTCTTCAGCATTAATGCAAAGTACTGCCAATCTTGTTCATTCGGCAGGGAGTCGAACAATTTGTCAACCAACTCTTCTTGAGTATATACAATTTTGTGTCTTACCAGCTCCAATTTTAGATGCCCGAGTCTCTCAATCATCTTGGAAACAGACTCGTTCTTTAAATAACCAAATAAATCAAACTCTTTTCTTAACAGTTTCTTTTTGTTTTTGACTATCTCAGCACTACCTACACATTTTACCCTCAGTTTCTCCCAAAGATCTTTTGAATTTTCATATTCAATCAATGAAATTATATCATCTCTCACAGACTGATGAATCAACGCGATGCACTTTTGTTCAGCAACATACCTTTCAATCTCATCAGTATCTGTCAAACTTTCACCAAACCATCCTCTAACGTGACCATTCTTTAAACTTTTCCAGCTTGGATATGCAAAAGCTTGAAGCCACTCATCAAACCTTGTAGCCCACCTATTATAATCTTCAATCGCCATCAACTTTGGAGGTTTGTTGTACGTTCCATAGGCACTCTCTACACTCAAAGCATCATTGAGAGTTTTCTTTGCACTTGATGTCGGTGTGGTTTCATTCGTGTTATTTGATGTGCCGTCTCCCGAACCACCGGTAAATGCAAACACATCACAAAAAGGATTCATGAAATCATCCATCTTTTAAGTACCTGAAACAGTTAACAAACACTTAGAAAAATTTTTGAAATTTTGAAAATTGCAGTTTCAAGCGGAATCAGTTGAAGCGAAATAGCTTCAAGCGAAATTATGGCTTTTCAAACGGAATATCTTTCAAGCGGAATAGCAGTTCAAGCGAAATCAAGTCACTTGAAGTGAAATATGTTATTTCGTTTGAACTCAACAGTAGTTTCAAGCGGAATTAGTGATTCCGTATGAAACAGTCAACAATCTCAAGCGGAATTAAGGAAATTTCAAGCGAGATCAGTGATTTCGTTTGAAACAATACAGACAATTTCAAGCGGGATTAACGTGACGTCAGCAAGTTCGATACGTTTTTCAAACGAAATTATGTGTTTTTATCAAATTTAGATCGAATTATAGTCCAATACTTTCAAGGATTAGTTAAAACTATGTTTCGCTTGATATGTGTGAGTTTTAAGCCATTTCAACCGTTAAAATTTGTTCAAATCAGAAAAGAAGGAGTAGAAGTGTGAGAATCCGATGAAATCAAGCTGAATTGGTATGAACTCCTCGTCCTGAGCTCTGATTCCACTTGTTGGATCGTCGTATGACCCTGACGAGTCAATCTGAGTAGTTCATCATCAAGTACAAAGGCGGAATCAATGTAAAAGATGTCAACACAAGCTTGTTCCTTTCTAATCTTTATCTATTACTGATTTCCTGAGCTTTTACAAGTTCAAATGACAAACGGACAGCACCTCGGCTCAGAACATATGATCTAATTCCGTTTGAAATAACACCAGCACACACATATATATAAGGTTCTGATTTCGCTTGAACCTGTCACATTCCATTTCAAGTGGAATCAACATGTTGATTTCGCTTGAACTGATCTGTGTCACTTTCAAGAGGAATGACCCACTTTCACATATAAAACCCTAATTTCTAACCCTGTTGTGTGCTCGATTATCCTATCTAGACATAAGACTCGATTAAGACGAAGTTAACAGACACCAGTGCACCAACATTTTGTAACTCCTTAGCCATGGCCTGATTGATTCCTGGTTCCTGCATGAGACCAAGATTAGTACCATAAGATGTATTGAAAGTGTTACCTCCTGATTGGTTTGAAATCGGTATCCCAGAAGTGTATCCAAAATGAGGCATCTCTGGTGCAAGAGTGGGACCAGATGAAGCAATAGTTTGCATAGGAATGAAGTCTCCCGCACGAATTTCAGAACTTCTAGGTTGTTGATTCCCTGAGGATCCTTGATCCTGGAAGATGTTGGATCCAGGATACATCGGTGCTGAAGGTCTTGGAGGATATTTCATGGATCCTTGAACCTGCGATGAGGATCCTTGATGCTGAGGGTAGGATCCTTGAGCTAAAAGCGTCCCCATATATCCTCCCGAACTAGAGAAGGATCCTTGATGCTGATAAGAGGATCCTTGAGGCTGGAAGTAGGATCCTTAAGGCTGCGTGACAGCTGATGATCCATATCGCAAACCTGGTGATCCTCCTTGATAATGGACACCTGATGCCTTAGAATGCTGGATGGTTGTTGGTGGAGTAATGAAATCCAATGACCTAGGCATCAATGGGGAGTGATCCTCCGCTGATTTCCTCATCTTCTTGATTTCATCAATTTCACAAAGGGTCCTTCCATTAGTTTCATCCTGCTATTGCATGTATCCTTTCATCTGCAAAATCAAAGAATAAAGATCACTGTTAGTAGGTGTAGAGGAAGAAACAACAGTTGATTTTGTGAAAACGGGGGTTGGCTTCTTCGGAGCATTCTCAGCATTTTTCTGAGACGTAGATGGAGCAGGAGGCAATGGTGGAATGCCCTGTGATAAAGTGACCGCCGACATGGAACTTGAAGTAGTTTTTTCCTGAGAAGCCATGTGGTTGAAGGTAATGCACATAAATGAATGAAATGAACAATATTTTCAAAGATGAAGCACCAATTGCCCCACAGTGGACGCCAAACTATTTTAGTCAAAAATCACAACAAGGATAATGTAACCAAGTCCGTTTTTTGTGAGGTTGAGTGCTTGATTTGATGAACAAATGTATGAACAATTATCAAAAGGAAATGACAATGAACACAAGGATTTATACGAGGAAAAAGTCCTTGATCAATGAATGATCTCTGGCATAAAAAACCTCGGATAGTGAAAACTATCACTATCAACTATATTGCACAAGAAAGGTTACAACTTTGGAAGATAACAAGCTCAATACAACGAATTGCTAATGTGAGTGTGTGTGTTTCGCTAATGAATATCAGGGAGTTCTAGTGTATGCTGATGTGTTTCTATTTAGATCTTGTTAACCCTTTTAAAATTAGAAAATATCCTAGTAACTAACTATCCGAAAATCATGCAAGTCTTCACACGATCCCTTTAACGGTCATGACTCCCTTGCACGTGCCAAAAATAGCATATTCCTCTAATATTCCCATGTTGACTCAACTCACATAATACCTGCAAACGTAAACCTAACACATAAGGAACAACTGTTAAAAACATAAACATTATTAAGGATCCTTGATCCTCAGACTCCCTGCATTATCCATTAAGGATCCATGATCCAGGGTCTCAGGATGGATGATCCTTAGTATAAAATCCATGCCCTAACAATATGCGGGTTCACCATACCAAAGTCTTAATTAGGGAAATCAATATTTCAACTAATTCACTTTTTATAATACCCCTGAACATAAAACACCTTCTTATCCACCTCCTCAAACACTGCCACCTCCACAAGAGGATGAGCCAATGGAGCAACAACAACCACCACCACAACCAAGGAAACCTCGCATCGGTGCACGAATGTCAGTGTGTGCTGGGCAATGGTCGGGATCACTTCCACCACTACCCCCAACTTATCCAACCATACCAGAGGACCCCCAAATGGGTAAACCCTCCGACCCTGCTCCTATTGCTGAATTACCTCAACCACCACCTATGGGTTATGATAACCCTATTCCCACATATCCGGATATGACCGGATATAATACTTCTTATACAGCAACCTCTACAGATTATAATTATTCGGCTCCATCTTATGACCCCTATTTACAGTCGATCATTCAAAATGCTTTATATCAACCTCCATTTCCTTATACTTACCAACACCCGGGTAGTACAAACCCTGGATATCCGTACCCGATTGTTTCGCAACCACAACCACCGCAACAAATCGAAGTTATTAATCAAGCATTGGAACGAGCAGAACAAATCCAAAAACAAGCAGAAAAGAATGAACGGAGGACGAGTAAGATATTAAAAAACTCTCAAAGATTGTTAAAGGAAAGAGAGATGACTGAAGAATTTAGTTTTATTTTTCATTGTAATTGTTATTTTCCAAAAGTTTTTTAAGGACATTGTATTGTGATCTCCTTCCAAGAGTCCATCTTTGGACAAGTATTGTAATTTATTTTATTTTATGAAAATTTTGGATTATCTTTTATTTTCTTTTCACAATTATTCAAGCGCCGTCTCGACGTTTAATTCGAACTTTAATTGATCTATCTGAAATCAACAAAATCTTCTTAATGGTTTGAGGCTAAATTTTATGGCAAGACTACGTTATTGGCAATATTAATGGCAGTTGTGACAATGTGGTGCACACTGACCGAAAAGGTGAAGGATATATCTCCAAACCTTATAGCCCCAATGGTCAAATGAGACCACGGCTAATAATATTATTAAACCATTAAGACATGAATTCAATGATTATTTCCATTTAACATTCAATGTAATGTTTAAATGAATTGCATTGAGCAATAAATTATTGTTGACCTGTAGTCTAAATACTGATTTAATGGCAAGCCGAAATTCTAGTGGTGCTGATAATAGACATGACAATGTGGGGCATGTCTACCGCGATGACGAGGGAGATAACCTTCAATCCCTGATTGCTGCCAAAATCGGCAAAACAATGGCCGATTTTATGGCAAATTTTAAAGGGCCAGGTTCAACACATTTTAAACCCTCATCTATCCCTCCATCTTCCACACATAAAACAGAGGGTTCACATTTTTCCTCGGGTGTGAGGAGTGAACCGAAACGTGTTGCCAAGAAGGAAACCTGACATACTAAAGAAGGGAGTTCTGACAAGTACTTTGTCTCCTGCAAACCTCGCAACTTCACGGGGTAGAAAGGAGCTATATATGCCATAAAATGGCTAGATGAGATGGAAACTGTGTTTGACATTAGCGGTTGTGCTGATAGAGATGTTATTAAGTATGTATCTCAGTCCTTCAAGGGAGATGCTTTGACTTGGTGGAAAGCCATGATACAATCTACAGGGAAGGTGTCCCTGTATAACATGAGTTGGTCCAAGTTTATGGACCTAATTAAAGAAACCTACTACCCTCCACATGAGGTTGAGAGGGTAGAGTCTGACTTCTTGACCCTTACCATGAGGAACATGGATTGTCGGAAGTATGTTTTCGATTACAATTCTCTGTCAGGTTGGTTCCTTACTTAGTTACTCTTGAATCAAAACGCATTGAGCGTTTTATTGGTGGTTTGGCCCCTGAAATCAAAGGAATGGTGAAGGCCTACAAACCTACTACCTTCAGATCCGCTGTGGATATATCTCTCTCACTGACTTAGGATGAAGTGAGATGGAGGGAAATCAAAGCTGACAATGACGGAAAATGAAAGCGTGAGGATAACTGCTTCCAAAGCTCAAAGAAAGGAAAGTTTGTTCCAATAAGAACCAACAGAGGCCTAATGATGATAGACCTGAGTGCAAGACATGTGGAAGACGAAACTGGGAAAAGTTTCAGACAGATCAGCAACTAAAACCGTGTAGCATCTACAAGAGGACTGGCCACAAATCTCATGAGTGCAAAGACTTAAAGAATGTTGTTTGCTATGAATGTGGCGAGAAAGGACATATAAGGACCAGTTTCCCCAAGTGTGCGACTGATGGAAATGCTAAACCTAGGATAACAGAGAAACCAAATGCTAGAGCTTTCTAGTTAACCACAAAGGAGGCTGTGAAAGACACAAATGTTCTAACGGGTACGTTTCTCATTAATAACGTATATGCACGTGTCTTATTTGATTCTGGAGCAGATAAATGTTTTGTAGACAATAAGTTTAGTGAACTATTAAATCTGCCCATAAGAACCTTAGAACATTCATATGAAGTAGAAATGGCAGATGGTACAATAGAATTAGCTTCCAAGATTCTTGAAGGATGCGTTATATCCATTAAGAATCATTCTATTCCAATAAACCTTTTACCCATGACTCTTGTGGGATTTGATATATTCTTAGGCATGGATTGGTTATCCCATAACCAAGCCCGCATTGCCTGTGATAAAAAGCTAATCGAATTCAAATCCCCATCTGGAGAGGCACTCATCATTCATGGAGATCGACACTACGAATTGCCTAAGAATGCATCTCTTCTTAAAGCGTCCAAGTGTTTGAAGAGAGGATGTGTCATTTACATGGCACAAGTGACAGTGGACACTTCAAAACCCAAGATAGAAGATATACCAGTCATTTCTGAATTCCCTGAAGTGTTCTGTAACAACCCGACTTTCCGGGTCATTACTTGTATTTGTCATTTCTTGCTTAATTACTTGTACTCCCGAGATTTCGATTATTGCAAAGGGTTTAAACTATTTTCAACACTATTTTACAACGCTTATTCGAAACGCAGTTATCGCATTAAACGCATACTATTCAGACGCATTTTATCGCATGTTTAGACTAAACGCTATCGCAACGCCAACTCAACGCAATCTCAACGCAAAATCAAAACGCATATTTACTTTTATGCATCTTAGTTATTATGTGTGTTAATTGTGTGATTACTTGTTTTATGTTATGTGGTTATCTCAACGCAACGCTTACTCACAACTCGCTTAAAATACAACGCAATGCTTACTCGCAACTCGCTTAAAACACAACGCAACGCTTAACACACGAAACGAAAGTTGGAAAACTAACTCGCACAACACGGCTATATGAATGGACATCCGATCGAATGGACATCGGTCCGGATGACCATCCGATCGGATGGCTATCCTACCGACAGGCCATCTGACCCAAACACCTCGCGTCTTCCATCGCTTTAACTCTCCTCTCACACTATAAATAGTGGCCGTACACGTCCCTTTCACTGATTTGATGTCTCCATCTTACCAAACGCTCTCAAGTCACTCTCAGGCACTCTTTCCCTCGATTCAAGGCCATTTCGTAAGTACTTCTCCTCAAATCTTGTACAATCATCATCACTACACACTTCTACATCATCCTCTCCATCAGAATCACACACTTTCTTCTTATCACCTGATTTGGACTCCTTAAAGGTGGTTGTCACTCAGTTGCTTATGCAAACTGTTGTGTGACATCATCTCATCAAGATTGGTTCAGATCTAAAGGATTTCCACACATTTAACACGAATCTCAACAAGATCTCAACACTTTTCAACTGTTTTCAACTTTTCTTCAACTCTTCTTCAACTTTTCTACTAAAAACCGATGGAATCTGGACACATTCAGGCTCCCTACTCATATTCTAGTCTAGAGCCGGCTTGAAAACGGATTTCCACCGGAGAGATAACCGATAACGGGTCAGACATGAAACTTCATTAAGAATAGTGAATCTGATCGAATGGGGTGATTCCCATCCGATCGAATGAGCTGGATCTTGGTGTGTTTCCGTTGTTTGACAAGTCATCATGCCATCTCCGTTAAACCTCAAAACTTTTACTTAGAAAATTTTACGAAAAACTTCAAACTACCAAATTCTCGATCAAATAGCCATCCGATCGAATGGCCATTCGTCCGGATGACCTGCCGATCGGATGACTTGGCATCCATACTTTACATTGTTTAAATGCTACGATGAAAAATTCAAATTTTCGAAACAATTTACAACCACCCACACTCATTCGAATGGCCATCCATTCAAATGGTCATCCGCTCGGATGACCATCCGTCCGGATGACCATCTGATCGAATGGGTACTCATCCGTTCGACTCACCATTCGACACCTATCACATCCCCCTGTTTACACGATGTTCAACACTTACGCTACTGTTCTATGCTCAGGCTAACTCTAACGCGATCCCTTCAATCCAATCAAGTTGTGTTTACTTGTTAAACACCTACTGTGAGTATACTCGAACCCATTTTTCTTTGAACGCACTTTTGGGTGCTACATACATTCTATATCAAAACACATCAACACACAACGCAAACACTTTACAACGCTAACCGCTTCCGCATGTTATACATGATCTATGAATGCTTGTTACTATGCTTATACAGTGTTACACTATACCTCCTCTAGCAACGATAGTACTATAGTTTGGACTCGGCACCTGTCGTGGACAGGGGTTGATGTGCTGAATATGGTCTATAAAAACTAAGCCTAATCTAGAAACTCTAGTTTTAAATTTATAAACTAAGGCTCTCTAAATGCTAGACCACTGACAGGTAAGTGTACCTATCGTACGTAGTAAAGCCTAATGAAGTCCGAGTATCGAACCCACGAGACACTAGCGACGCTAAACTAGACTCTAACTCAACTAATTACTTAATTGGTTTTAATTTTTTTGGGGGTTTTAATTAACTAATATCTAAATTAAACTAAAGCGAGTAAACAAAAGAACAAAACAAGCAAGCAAGATGGTGAAGTGACGGGAAGCAGACAATGATGAGAAAGAACTACCCAGTCTTCGAATCCCTATGACCAACCCATGACCTCTAGCTCTGACCAAAGGCTAAAGCTCCGAATCTACCCAGAAAACCTCCCGCTAAGGATGATCAACCAAAATAGAAGATGGAACAGAGTGATGAAGTGCTAAATTGGAAACGACTCGAGCTATCGACACCGAATCCTACGACTGTCAGATTAAAAACAACTATGGTTCTAAAATCCTCCGGTCATGAAGCTAAACCTGTTAAATAATTGAAAACCTAGGAAACCCTAAACGCGAATAAATAGCCGATCCGAGCTACCGGTCACCCAAACTACCAAACAACGCCTAGCTAATAACCTAGCAATCCTGACTCGTCCCTAGAGTTGGCAGAAAAGGATGCACACTATACTCAGTTGATTTTAATTAATTTAGTTAAACTTGAATTATCTCTAATCTCAAGCTCTAGGCCGAAAACCTAATAGATTAACGAACCTAGAATGATCTAAATAGTTCCAGACCAGACTAACAAGATCACCTAACCAAACAACCAATCACAACCAAGATAAGCATACAAATTCATAAACAATCACAAAGCAGAAATATATAAATCTTCACAATTTAATCACTAGTCAAAACCGAATAGTCAAAACATTAAATCATAGTTCATCTAAGCCTAGGTAGCATGAAAAGTTTAGCCAAGAATCACATTCAAGAAAAATAAACAAGTCTCATACGAATAATAAATCATGTTCATGAGTCCGAATAACATAATATAAATCAAACCAATAAACTAATTATTATCGAACTCGGAATTGAATCTTGATTGTGGCTTGAACACTCGAACAAATCATTTTCCCTTCTTGATCACTAATAATAGTGTTCTCCTCTCGAATCTGGCGCCTCCTTTGTACAGCCTTCTCTTAATAGCCGCCTCCAAGAATAAAAATATATATCTCCTAATATCTAATACGGATCCCTAAAGCGTTTAGATTGGACTCAAAATACAAATTCAAGACATTGGGCCTCCTTTTTAAAAATATAATAAACTATCCCCTTGTGAATAATAGGTCCCAAATAATTCATCCAACACCTTCACACCCGAGAATTTCAAATCCACATTGCTCCTGTTCTCCAACTAATTCGTTGAGTGGGCTTAAGTGGGCCATAATCTCGTAAATCCCCAACTAGCCCAAGAACAAAAGAAAGGATGACAGTGGCATGTTGTTTAGAACTAGTAGGGTGCCCGCGCGATGCGGCGGGGGCGACACTTTGGATTGCGGCACTCGTTGCTGGTAGTTTTCTTATTTGTATATGATAACATTATTCTGGTGGATATATGTCATAAGTGTTACACATGGGAGCCTAACACCTATAATGTCTTGCAATGTTCGATCAATGCCTCTATCGCCTGACGTTTCGCCATCGATGCCTCATCCCATATAAACACCTATAATGTCTTGCAATGTTCGATCAATGCCTCTATCGTCTGACGTTTCGCCATCGATGTCTCATCCCATATAATTAACTTGGAGGACCTAATTAGTTGACTTATAATTCCTAAAATTTTGGGACATAGTTTACTATTTATCTACTAAATATCGTAAATTAGTATTAAATAATTCCTAAAATTTTGGGATATAGTTTACTATCTATCTACTAATATCGTAAATTAGTATTAAATAAATATCGTAAATTAGTATTAAATAATTCCTAAAATTTTGGGATATAGTTTACTATCTATCTACTAATATCGTAAATTAGTATTAAATAATTTCTAAAATTTTGGAACATAGTTTATCTTCTATCTACTAAATATCAAAGTTTTGTTTTGTTATAAAAATTAATAATAAATAAAGTATAGAAAAACTGTTTTAAACATGTAAAGATTCGTTTGTTAATAAAAAATACTAAACAAATGACAAAAGTATATTAGTTCAATCGAGATGTAAATTATAAGTGCAATAAAATAACACAAAACATAAACTTCAAATATAAAATAAACTTTATTATTCATGGGATAGTCTAGATCAAACAAAAACAACTAAAAATGAAAAAAACATAAAAACACTTGATATATTTCATCTAATTTCTCTTCTTTTTTGATCCGGTTTTCTTGTTTGTGCTCGAATCAGCAGTATCATCTAATTCATCTTCTTTCTCATCGTCCTCAGAATCATCTAAATTTATAACCTCGACTCATTTCCATTCAGAGAGTCTCTTAGATCTTTTCTTTTGATTCTCATACTTCCGATCCTTAAAAAACAAAAATTTAATAAAAAAGTTAAAAAATGATTAAATAAATTTTATAAAAAAACAAATATTGAATAAATTTTTTTAAAAAGATTAAATAAATTTTAAAATTACCTCTTTACTAAATTGACGTTGAAGATTAGACTTGTATGGACTGAACATTGCACCATAAGAAATAATTTCAACACTATTATCACCATCATCCTACAATAAAACACCAAATAATAACATAACGAACTTGTTAATATGAAAGATTATAAGCGAAAATATTACTTAAAAACTAACAAAAGCTTGTTCGACAACTGGGGTGTTTAAATTGGTATGTTGAATCTAAAAAATCAAATAAGTTAGTATTCACATAAAAGTAAATAAAAGAAAACAATTATTCATTATTGCGATATAACAAAACTTATTATAGAACCGACCTTAGATTTTTCAATATCGCATGCTTGTTTTTTCGCATCAAGTGAATTCAGAACTGGCTCCATATTTTAAATCTGTTTAGCAATAGAAATGTAGAATTGTGAGTGTTTGCTATGTATTTATAGTAGTCCATTAGGGTTTAGTTTTAGATTGGTCATCCATTTATTTAGGAAGTTTGTTGTGAGTTTTAAGTTTTTAAAATAAGATGCACATATCCTGTTTAGTTTGTTGTGGCATGTTTAATAGGAAGTTTGTTGTGAGTTTTATCTATACTATATTAAACATGCCACAACAAACTGACTCTGTACAAGTAAAATTAGGGAATATTTTAGTTTATTAATGCCGTTCAAAACAAAAAACTTGGGTAAAAAACAAATGTTAATGCACGGTAGCTAGGTAATGGTCAAAGCTGGCTTGGGTAAAAAACAAATGTTGGCTTTAATCAATCGTACATTTACGCATCGGCTATTTGTACTTTATGAACGCACGGCGAAACTAAAAAAGACAACTATCGAAACGTTTAAAAAAATGTGCCGATCGCCATGGTACATTCGGATTTTTTTAAAACATTACGGGTTGTAAGATATCGCAGGAATACATTAAAGAATTAAAGAGGGGGGGGGTGTAACTAATTACCCATAATTATGTTAAATGTCAAGGATTTAAATGTAATAGATTGAGGGACTAAAAAATAATTATGGTTTAAAAGACCACTTTACCCTCATTCTAGGGGTTTATTTATAAATAATTAGGGAAGAAGTTCTTAACTTTTGAATTCTCTGCAGAAAATGCTGTTCTTGGAGAACCACTCTTTGGTAGATTTCCTCTATAGTACAACTCTACATTCTGCTGATATGATGAGTTGTTGACTTTGCTAGATTTCTTGATCTCCAACTCGTGACTTTCCAGTCTTTCGATAAGCAAATCCACTGTCAACTCTTCAGACTTGATTGTATTCTTCAGCATTAATGCAAAGTACTGCCAATCTTGTTCATTCGGCAGGGAGTCGAACAATTTGTCAACCAACTCTTCTTGAGTATATACAATTTTGTGTCTTACCAGCTCCAATTTTAGATGCCCGAGTCTCTCAATCATCTTGGAAACAGACTCGTTCTTTAAATAACCAAATAAATCAAACTCTTTTCTTAACAGTTTCTTTTTGTTTTTGACTATCTCAGCACTACCTACACATTTTACCCTCAGTTTCTCCCAAAGATCTTTTGAATTTTCATATTCAATCAATGAAATTATATCATCTCTCACAGACTGATGAATCAACGCGATGCACTTTTGTTCAGCAACATACCTTTCAATCTCATCAGTATCTGTCAAACTTTCACCAAACCGTCCTCTAACGTGACCATTCTTTAAACTTTTCCAGCTTGGATATGCAAAAGCTTGAAGCCACTCATCAAACCTTGTAGCCCACCTATTATAATCTTCAATCGCCATCAACTTTGGAGGTTTGTTGTACGTTCCATAGGCACTCTCTACACTCAAAGCATCATTGAGAGTTTTCTTTGCACTTGATGTCGGTGTGGTTTCATTCGTGTTATTTGATGTGCCGTCTCCCGAACCACCGGTAAATGCAAACACATCACAAAAAGGATTCATGAAATCATCCATCTTTTAAGTACCTGAAACAGTTAACAAACACTTAGAAAAATTTTTGAAATTTTGAAAATTGCAGTTTCAAGCGGAATCAGTTGAAGCGAAATAGCTTCAAGCGAAATTATGGCTTTTCAAACGGAATATCTTTCAAGCGGAATAGCAGTTCAAGCGAAATCAAGTCACTTGAAGTGAAATATGTTATTTCGTTTGAACTCAACAGTAGTTTCAAGCGGAATTAGTGATTCCGTATGAAACAGTCAACAATCTCAAGCGGAATTAAGGAAATTTCAAGCGAGATCAGTGATTTCGTTTGAAACAATACAGACAATTTCAAGCGGGATTAACGTGACGTCAGCAAGTTCGATACGTTTTTCAAACGAAATTATGTGTTTTTATCAAATTTAGATCGAATTATAGTCCAATACTTTCAAGGATTAGTTAAAACTATGTTTCGCTTGATATGTGTGAGTTTTAAGCCATTTCAACCGTTAAAATTTGTTCAAATCAGAAAAGAAGGAGTAGAAGTGTGAGAATCCGATGAAATCAAGCTGAATTGGTATGAACTCCTCGTCCTGAGCTCTGATTCCACTTGTTGGATCGTCGTATGACCCTGACGAGTCAATCTGAGTAGTTCATCATCAAGTACAAAGGCGGAATCAATGTAAAAGATGTCAACACAAGCTTGTTCCTTTCTAATCTTTATCTATTACTGATTTCCTGAGCTTTTACAAGTTCAAATGACAAACGGACAGCACCTCGGCTCAGAACATATGATCTAATTCCGTTTGAAATAACACCAGCACACACATATATATAAGGTTCTGATTTCGCTTGAACCTGTCACATTCCATTTCAAGTGGAATCAACATGTTGATTTCGCTTGAACTGATCTGTGTCACTTTCAAGAGGAATGACCCACTTTCACATATAAAACCCTAATTTCTAACCCTGTTGTGTGCTCGATTATCCTATCTAGACATAAGACTCGATTAAGACGAAGTTAACAGACACCAGTGCACCAACATTTTGTAACTCCTTAGCCATGGCCTGATTGATTCCTGGTTCCTGCATGAGACCAAGATTAGTACCATAAGATGTATTGAAAGTGTTACCTCCTGATTGGTTTGAAATCGGTATCCCAGAAGTGTATCCAAAATGAGGCATCTCTGGTGCAAGAGTGGGACCAGATGAAGCAATAGTTTGCATAGGAATGAAGTCTCCCGCACGAATTTCAGAACTTCTAGGTTGTTGATTCCCTGAGGATCCTTGATCCTGGAAGATGTTGGATCCAGGATACATCGGTGCTGAAGGTCTTGGAGGATATTTCATGGATCCTTGAACCTGCGATGAGGATCCTTGATGCTGAGGGTAGGATCCTTGAGCTAAAAGCGTCCCCATATATCCTCCCGAACTAGAGAAGGATCCTTGATGCTGATAAGAGGATCCTTGAGGCTGGAAGTAGGATCCTTAAGGCTGCGTGACAGCTGATGATCCATATCGCAAACCTGGTGATCCTCCTTGATAATGGACACCTGATGCCTTAGAATGCTGGACGGTTGTTGGTGGAGTAATGAAATCCAATGACCTAGGCATCAATGGGGAGTGATCCTCCGCTGATTTCCTCATCTTCTTGATTTCATCAATTTCACAAAGGGTCCTTCCATTAGTTTCATCCTGCTATTGCATGTATCCTTTCATCTGCAAAATCAAAGAATAAAGATCACTGTTAGTAGGTGTAGAGGAAGAAACAACAGTTGATTTTGTGAAAACGGGGGTTGGCTTCTTCGGAGCATTCTCAGCATTTTTCTGAGACGTAGATGGAGCAGGAGGCAATGGTGGAATGCCCTGTGATAAAGTGACCGCCGACATGGAACTTGAAGTAGTTTTTTCCTGAGAAGCCATGTGGTTGAAGGTAATGCACATAAATGAATGAAATGAACAATATTTTCAAAGATGAAGCACCAATTGCCCCACAGTGGACGCCAAACTATTTTAGTCAAAAATCACAACAAGGATAATGTAACCAAGTCCGTTTTTTGTGAGGTTGAGTGCTTGATTTGATGAACAAATGTATGAACAATTATCAAAAGGAAATGACAATGAACACAAGGATTTATACGAGGAAAAAGTCCTTGATCAATGAATGATCTCTGGCATAAAAAACCTCGGATAGTGAAAACTATCACTATCAACTATATTGCACAAGAAAGGTTACAACTTTGGAAGATAACAAGCTCAATACAACGAATTGCTAATGTGAGTGTGTGTGTTTCGCTAATGAGTATCAGGGAGTTCTAGTGTATGCTGATGTGTTTCTATTTAGATCTTGTTAACCCTTTTAAAATTAGAAAATATCCTAGTAACTAACTATCCGAAAATCATGCAAGTCTTCACACGATCCCTTTAACGGTCATGACTCCCTTGCACGTGCCAAAAATAGCATATTCCTCTAATATTCCCATGTTGACTCAACTCACATAATACCTGCAAACGTAAACCTAACACATAAGGAACAACTGTTAAAAACATAAACATTATTAAGGATCCTTGATCCTCAGACTCCCTGCATTATCCATTAAGGATCCATGATCCAGGGTCTCAGGATGGATGATCCTTAGTATAAAATCCATGCCCTAACAATATGCGGGTTCACCATACCAAAGTCTTAATTAGGGAAATCAATATTTCAACTAATTCACTTTTTATAATACCCCTGAACATAAAACACCTTCTTATCCACCTCCTCAAACACTGCCACCTCCACAAGAGGATGAGCCAATGGAGCAACAACAACCACCACCACAACCAAGGAAACCTCGCATCGGTGCACGAATGTCAGTGTGTGCTGGGCAATGGTCGGGATCACTTCCACCACTACCCCCAACTTATCCAACCATACCAGAGGACCCCCAAATGGGTAAACCCTCCGACCCTGCTCCTATTGCTGAATTACCTCAACCACCACCTATGGGTTATGATAACCCTATTCCCACATATCCGGATATGACCGGATATAATACTTCTTATACAGCAACCTCTACAGATTATAATTATTCGGCTCCATCTTATGACCCCTATTTACAGTCGATCATTCAAAATGCTTTATATCAACCTCCATTTCCTTATACTTACCAACACCCGGGTAGTACAAACCCTGGATATCCGTACCCGATTGTTTCGCAACCACAACCACCGCAACAAATCGAAGTTATTAATCAAGCATTGAAACGAGCAGAACAAATCCAAAAACAAGCAGAAAAGAATGAACGGAGGACGAGTAAGATATTAAAAAACTCTCAAAGATTGTTAAAGGAAAGAGAGATGACTGAAGAATTTAGTTTTATTTTTCATTGTAATTGTTATTTTCCAAAAGTTTTTTAAGGACATTGTATTGTGATCTCCTTCCAAGAGTCCATCTTTGGACAAGTATTGTAATTTATTTTATTTTATGAAAATTTTGGATTATCTTTTATTTTCTTTTCACAATTATTCAAGCGCCGTCTCGACGTTTAATTCGAACTTTAATTGATCTATCTGAAATCAACAAAATCTTCTTAATGGTTTGAGGCTAAATTTTATGGCAAGACTACGTTATTGGCAATATTAATGGCAGTTGTGACAATGTGGTGCACACTGACCGAAAAGGTGAAGGATATATCTCCAAACCTTATAGCCCCAATGGTCAAATGAGACCACGGCTAATAATATTATTAAACCATTAAGACATGAATTCAATGATTATTTCCATTTAACATTCAATGTAATGTTTAAATGAATTGCATTGAGCAATAAATTATTGTTGACCTGTAGTCTAAATACTGATTTAATGGCAAGCCGAAATTCTAGTGGTGCTGATAATAGACATGACAATGTGGGGCATGTCTACCGCGATGACGAGGGAGATAACCTTCAATCCCTGATTGCTGCCAAAATCGGCAAAACAATGGCCGATTTTATGGCAAATTTTAAAGGGCCAGGTTCAACACATTTTAAACCCTCATCTATCCCTCCATCTTCCACACATAAAACAGAGGGTTCACATTTTTCCTCGGGTGTGAGGAGTGAACCGAAACGTGTTGCCAAGAAGGAAACCTGACATACTAAAGAAGGGAGTTCTGACAAGTACTTTGTCTCCTGCAAACCTCGCAACTTCACGGGGTAGAAAGGAGCTATATATGCCATAAAATGGCTAGATGAGATGGAAACTGTGTTTGACATTAGCGGTTGTGCTGATAGAGATGTTATTAAGTATGTATCTCAGTCCTTCAAGGGAGATGCTTTGACTTGGTGGAAAGCCATGATACAATCTACAGGGAAGGTGTCCCTGTATAACATGAGTTGGTCCAAGTTTATGGACCTAATTAAAGAAACCTACTACCCTCCACATGAGGTTGAGAGGGTAGAGTCTGACTTCTTGACCCTTACCATGAGGAACATGGATTGTCGGAAGTATGTTTTCGATTACAATTCTCTGTCAGGTTGGTTCCTTACTTAGTTACTCTTGAATCAAAACGCATTGAGCGTTTTATTGGTGGTTTGGCCCCTGAAATCAAAGGAATGGTGAAGGCCTACAAACCTACTACCTTCAGATCCGCTGTGGATATATATCTCTCTCACTGACTTAGGATGAAGTGAGATGGAGGGAAATCAAAGCTGACAATGACGGAAAATGAAAGCGTGAGGATAACTGCTTCCAAAGCTCAAAGAAAGGAAAGTTTGTTCCAATAAGAACCAACAGAGGCCTAATGATGATAGACCTGAGTGCAAGACATGTGGAAGACGAAACTGGGAAAAGTTTCGGACAGATCAGCAACTAAAACCGTGTAGCATCTACAAGAGGACTGGCCACAAATCTCATGAGTGCAAAGACTTAAAGAATGTTGTTTGCTATGAATGTGGCGAGAAAGGACATATAAGGACCAGTTTCCCCAAGTGTGCGACTGATGGAAATGCTAAACCTAGGATAACAGAGAAACCAAATGCTAGAGCTTTCTAGTTAACCACAAAGGAGGCTGTGAAAGACACAAATGTTCTAACGGGTACGTTTCTCATTAATAACGTATATGCACGTGTCTTATTTGATTCTGGAGCAGATAAATGTTTTGTAGACAATAAGTTTAGTGAACTATTAAATCTGCCCATAAGAACCTTAGAACATTCATATGAAGTAGAAATGGCAGATGGTACAATAGAATTAGCTTCCAAGATTCTTGAAGGATGCGTTATATCCATTAAGAATCATTCTATTCCAATAAACCTTTTACCCATGACTCTTGTGGGATTTGATATATTCTTAGGCATGGATTGGTTATCCCATAACCAAGCCCGCATTGCCTGTGATAAAAAGCTAATCGAATTCAAATCCCCATCTGGAGAGGCACTCATCATTCATGGAGATCGACACTACGAATTGCCTAAGAATGCATCTCTTCTTAAAGCGTCCAAGTGTTTGAAGAGAGGATGTGTCATTTACATGGCACAAGTGACAGTGGACACTTCAAAACCCAAGATAGAAGATATACCAGTCATTTCTGAATTCCCTGAAGTGTTCTGTAACAAACCGACTTTCCGGGTCATTACTTGTATTTGTCATTTCTTGCTTAATTACTTGTACTCCCGAGATTTCGATTATTGCAAAGGGTTTAAACTATTTTCAACACTATTTTACAACGCTTATTCGAAACGCAGTTATCGCATTAAACGCATACTATTCAGACGCATTTTATCGCATGTTTAGACTAAACGCTATCGCAACGCCAACTCAACGCAATCTCAACGCAAAATCAAAACGCATATTTACTTTTATGCATCTTAGTTATTATGTGTGTTAATTGTGTGATTACTTGTTTTATGTTATGTGGTTATCTCAACGCAACGCTTACTCACAACTCGCTTAAAACACAACGCAATGCTTACTCGCAACTCGCTTAAAACACAACGCAACGCTTAACACACGAAACGAAAGTTGGAAAACTAACTCGCACAACACGGCTATATGAATGGACATCCGATCGAATGGACATCGGTCCGGATGACCATCCGATCGGATGGCTATCCTACCGACAGGCCATCTGACCCAAACACCTCGCGTCTTCCATCGCTTTAACTCTCCTCTCACACTATAAATAGTGGCCGTACACGTCCCTTTCACTGATTTGATGTCTCCATCTGACCAAACGCTCTCAAGTCACTCTCAGGCACTCTTTCCCTCGATTCAAGGCCATTTCGTAAGTACTTCTCCTCAAATCTTGTACAATCATCATCACTACACACTTCTACATCATCCTCTCCATCAGAATCACACACTTTCTTCTTATCACCTGATTTGGACTCCTTAAAGGTGGTTGTCACTCAGTTGCTTATGCAAACTGTTGTGTGACATCATCTCATCAAGATTGGTTCAGATCTAAAGGATTTCCACACATTTAACACGAATCTCAACAAGATCTCAACACTTTTCAACTGTTTTCAACTTTTCTTCAACTCTTCTTCAACTTTTCTACTAAAAACCGATGGAATCTGGACACATTCAGGCTCCCTACTCATATTCTAGTCTAGAGCCGGCTTGAAAACGGATTTCCACCGGAGAGATAACCGATAACGGGTCAGACATGAAACTTCATTAAGAATAGTGAATCTGATCGAATGGGGTGATTCCCATCCGATCGAATGAGCTGGATCTTGGTGTGTTTCCGTTGTTTGACAAGTCATCATGCCATCTCCGTTAAACCTCAAAACTTTTACTTAGAAAATTTTACGAAAAACTTCAAACTACCAAATTCTCGATCAAATAGCCATCCGATCGAATGGCCATTCGTCCGGATGACCTGCCGATCGGATGACTTGGCATCCATACTTTACATTGTTTAAATGCTACGATGAAAAATTCAAATTTTCGAAACAATTTACAACCACCCACACTCATTCGAATGGCCATCCATTCAAATGGTCATCCGCTCGGATGACCATCCGTCCGGATGACCATCTGATCGAATGGGTACTCATCCGTTCGACTCACCATTCGACACCTATCACATCCCCCTGTTTACACGATGTTCAACACTTACGCTACTGTTCTATGCTCAGGCTAACTCTAACGCGATCCCTTCAATCCAATCAAGTTGTGTTTACTTGTTAAACACCTACTGTGAGTATACTCGAACCCATTTTTCTTTGAACGCACTTTTGGGTGCTACATACATTCTATATCAAAACACATCAACACACAACGCAAACACTTTACAACGCTAACCGCTTCCGCATGTTATACATGATCTATGAATGCTTGTTACTATGCTTATACAGTGTTACACTATACCTCCTCTAGCAACGATAGTACTATAGTTTGGACTCGGCACCTGTCATGGACAGGGGTTGATGTGCTGAATATGGTCTATAAAAACTAAGCCTAATCTAGAAACTCTAGTTTTAAATTTATAAACTAAGGCTCTCTAAATGCTAGACCACTGACAGGTAAGTGTACCTATCGTACGTAGTAAAGCCTAATGAAGTCCGAGTATCGAACCCACGAGACACTAGCGACGCTAAACTAGACTCTAACTCAACTAATTACTTAATTGGTTTTAATTTTTTTGGGGGTTTTAATTAACTAATATCTAAATTAAACTAAAGCGAGTAAACAAAAGAACAAAACAAGCAAGCAAGATGGTGAAGTGACGGGAAGCAGACAATGATGAGAAAGAACTACCCAGGCTTCGAATCCCTATGACCAACCCATGACCTCTAGCTCTGACCAAAGGCTAAAGCTCCGAATCTACCCAGAAAACCTCCCGCTAAGGATGATCAACCAAAATAGAAGATGGAACAGAGTGATGAAGTGCTAAATTGGAAACGACTCGAGCTATCGACACCGAATCCTACGACTGTCAGATTAAAAACAACTATGGTTCTAAAATCCTCCGGTCATGAAGCTAAACCTGTTAAATAATTGAAAACCTAGGAAACCCTAAACGCGAATAAATAGCCGATCCGAGCTACCGGTCACCCAAACTACCAAACAACGCCTAGCTAATAACCTAGCAATCCTGACTCGTCCCTAGAGTTGGCAGAAAAGGATGCACACTATACTCAGTTGATTTTAATTAATTTAGTTAAACTTGAATTATCTCTAATCTCAAGCTCTAGGCCGAAAACCTAATAGATTAACGAACCTAGAATGATCTAAATAGTTCCAGACCAGACTAACAAGATCACCTAACCAAACAACCAATCACAACCAAGATAAGCATACAAATTCATAAACAATCACAAAGCAGAAATATATAAATCTTCACAATTTAATCACTAGTCAAAACATTAAATCATAGTTCATCTAAGCCTAGGTAGCATGAAAAGTTTAGCCAAGAATCACATTCAAGAAAAATAAACAAGTCTCATACGAATAATAAATCATGTTCATGAGTCCGAATAACATAATATAAATCAAACCAATAAACTAATTATTATCGAACTCGGAATTGAATCTTGATTGTGGCTTGAACACTCGAACAAATCATTTTCCCTTCTTGATCACTAATAATAGTGTTCTCCTCTCGAATCTGGCGCATCCTTTGTACAGCCTTCTCTTAATAGCCGCCTCCAAGAATAAAAATATATATCTCCTAATATCTAATACGGATCCCTAAAGCGTTTAGATTGGACTCAAAATACAAATTCAAGACATTGGGCCTCCTTTTTAAAAATATAATAAACTATCCCCTTGTGAATAATAGGTCCCAAATAATTCATCCAACAGCTTCACACCCGAGAATTTCAAATCCACATTGCTCCTGTTCTCCAACTAATTCGTTGAGTGGGCTTAAGTGGGCCATAATCTCGTAAATCCCCAACTAGCCCAAGAACAAAAGAAAGGATGACAGTGGCATGTTGTTTAGAACTAGTAGGGTGCCCGCGCGATGCGGCGGGGGCGACACTTTGGATTGCGGCACTCGTTGCTGGTAGTTTTCTTATTTGTATATGATAACATTATTCTGGTGGATATATGTCATAAGTGTTACACATGGGAGCCTAACACCTATATTGTCTTGCAATGTTCGATCAATGCCTCTATCGCCTGACGTTTCGCCATCGATGCCTCATCCCATATAAACACCTATAATGTCTTGCAATGTTCGATCAATGCCTCTATCGTCTGACGTTTCGCCATCGATGTCTCATCCCATATAATTAACTTGGAGGACCTAATTAGTTGACTTATAATTCCTAAAATTTTGGGACATAGTTTACTATTTATCTACTAAATATCGTAAATTAGTATTAAATAATTCCTAAAATTTTGGGATATAGTTTACTATCTATCTACTAATATCGTAAATTAGTATTAAATAAATATCGTAAATTAGTATTAAATAATTCCTAAAATTTTGGGATATAGTTTACTATCTATCTACTAATATCGTAAATTAGTATTAAATAATTTCTAAAATTTTGGAACATAGTTTATCTTCTATCTACTAAATATCAAAGTTTTGTTTTGTTATAAAAATTAATAATAAATAAAGTATAGAAAAACTGTTTTAAACATGTAAAGATTCGTTTGTTAATAAAAAATACTAAACAAATGACAAAAGTATATTAGTTCAATCGAGATGTAAATTATAAGTGCAATAAAATAACACAAAACATAAACTTCAAATATAAAATAAACTTTATTATTCATGGGATAGTCTAGATCAAACAAAAACAACTAAAAATGAAAAAAAACATAAAAACACTTGATATATTTCATCTAATTTCTCTTCTTTTTTGATCCGGTTTTCTTGTTTGTGCTCGAATCAGCAGTATCATCTAATTCATCTTCTTTCTCATCGTCCTCAAAATCATCTAAATTTATAACCTCGACTCATTTCCATTCAGAGAGTCTCTTAGATCTTTTCTTTTGATTCTCATACTTCCGATCCTTAAAAAACAAAAATTTAATAAAAAAGTTAAAAAATGATTAAATAAATTTTATAAAAAAACAAATATTGAATAAATTTTTTAAAAAGATTAAATAAATTTTAAAATTACCTCTTTACTAAATTGACGTTGAAGATTAGACTTGTATGGACTGAACATTGCACCATAAGAAATAATTTCAACACTATTATCACCATCATCCTACAATAAAACACCAAATAATAACATAACGAACTTGTTAATATGAAAGATTATAAGCGAAAATATTACTTAAAAACTAACAAAAGCTTGTTCGACAACTGGGGTGTTTAAATTGGTATGTTGAATCTAAAAAATCAAATAAGTTAGTATTCACATAAAAGTAAATAAAAGAAAACAATTATTCATTATTGCGATATAACAAAACTTATTATAGAACCGACCTTAGATTTTTCAATATCGCATGCTTGTTTTTTCGCATCAAGTGAATTCAGAACTGGCTCCATATTTTAAATCTGTTTAGCAATAGAAATGTAGAATTGTGAGTGTTTGCTATGTATTTATAGTAGTCCATTAGGGTTTAGTTTTAGATTGGTCATCCATTTATTTAGGAAGTTTGTTGTGAGTTTTAAGTTTTTAAAATAAGATGCACATATCCTGTTTAGTTTGTTGTGGCATGTTTAATAGGAAGTTTGTTGTGAGTTTTATCTATACTATATTAAACATGCCACAACAAACTGACTCTGTACAAGTAAAATTAGGGAATATTTTAGTTTATTAATGCCGTTCAAAACAAAAAACTTGGGTAAAAAACAAATGTTAATGCACGGTAGCTAGGTAATGGTCAAAGCTGGCTTGGGTAAAAAACAAATGTTGGCTTTAATCAATCGTACATTTACGCATCGGCTATTTGTACTTTATGAACGCACGGCGAAACTAAAAAAGACAACTATCGAAACGTTTAAAAAAATGTGCCGATCGCCATGGTACATTCGGATTTTTTTAAAACATTACGGGTTGTAAGATATCGCAGGAATACATTAAAGAATTAAAGAGGGGGGGGGGTGTAACTAATTACCCATAATTATGTTAAATGTCAAGGATTTAAATGTAATAGATTGAGGGACTAAAAAATAATTATGGTTTAAAAGACCACTTTACCCTCATTCTAGGGGTTTATTTATAAATAATTAGGGAAGAAGTTCTTAACTTTTAGGAATCCTCCCCTCATGTATTATAATATAGTATAGATAGGTGGATTTGACGAGGGCAATTTGGTAATTTCCATAGCTCTTTTCTCCTCAATTGTTGTCCAACTTTTTCGTCCAATGTGCTGCTCCTTTATTTCTTTTACTGACTTCAGTTTCCTTTGTTGGAATTCCTAAAATTTATAACAGTGAGTAAATTGATGATATTATCAAGAAATTAATAGCTTTTAAGAGTTAATTTAATCACAATTATGATATTATTTTCATTGGAATTCTACGACACTTTCAAAAAAAAAAAAACACACACACATTTAGTTAATTTAATGCTTATTAAATAGTTACTACTCATTTTAACTAGTTTTCTTTTTAAACCTCTAGAATCCATATGTGAACCAGCTATGAGTGAAATTTGTTAAAAACAACTAAATTCAACTCAAAAGTATAGGAAATATTATATAAAAATATGTATAATTTATACCACATCAGGGGTTGCTAGGGATCACATCACTTTACTTCACTTGTCCGCCGGACATGTGTCAAGCATACTCTACAACGCAGTCTCGTAGTTAAGTGTGAACAAAGTTTTGATAGTTACTTGCTTCGCCCGTTATGTGATACATGCTGGTTATGCGTAAACGCTTTTCGATACTATATGCTATGCAAACTTGTGTACTCACATTTACATTTTATGTATTGACTTTATTTTAACGTATGTGACATGTTGATAGGATGCTATGCTTTGCTGTGGTGAATCAAGTAGAAAGTCTAGAAACACACTAATAAATCTGAGTTGTCGGAATAGACTTGTTTTTTATACTTATATATGTAATGCTTGTTTTTACCTTATCTGTTAGTAGTATGGGATATTAACATTAAAGATATGGTAACTTAATAGCTGTTGTGGATTCTCTTGAACAATCTGTTTCGCTTAGTGCCACGCCCCAATGATTCCGCCATCGGTTGGGGTGTGACATGTTCCCTGAAGATCTACCAGGATTACCCCCAGAGAGGCAAGTCGAGTTCATTGAGAACTTCTCGAGAATAGCCACTCCCTTAACTGCGTTAACTCGCAAGAACGCTAAGTTTGATTGGGGGTCGAAGTAGAAAGAAGCTTTCGAAATTCTTAAACAGAAATTGAGTAATGACCCAGTGTTAGCCTTACTCGAAGGAATTGAAGACTTTGTAGTCTATTGTGATGTTGCGCACACAGGATTAGGGTGTGTACTGATGCAAAGAGGCAAGGTGATTGCCTATGCATCACGACAACTTAAGGTGCGTGAAAAGAATTACACCACCCATGATCTGGAATTGGGAGTCGTTGTATTTGCACTAAAGTTATGGAGACATGACCTATATGGTACGAAGTGTGTAATATACACCGATCATAAAAGTCTCCAACAAATATTTAATCAAAAGGATTTAAATATGCGGCAACGCCGTTGGATGGAAACATTGAATGATTATGAATGTGAGATTCGTTATCATCCTGGCAAGGCAAATATCGTTGCTGACGCCTTGAGCCGTAAGGAAAGGATCAAACCGATCAGGGTTCATGCTAAAAGGATTGAACTTAGAACCAATTTAAATGAGAAACTGCTAGAAGTTCAAAGGCAAGCCTTACTAGAAGCAAATACTTCTAATGAAGGATTGTGTGGATTAATGGATTAGTTAAGACCTGGATATGATGGAATCTTGAGATTCAATAATCGTATATGGGTTCCTGTCTTCGGAGGACTTAGAGATCTGATTCTCCAGGAATCACATAATTCCAAATATTCGGCATATCCTGGAGGAGATAAAATGTACCAGGATCTGAAAAGAAATTATTGGTGGATGGGTATGAAGAAATCCATAGCCACCTATGTAGCTAAATGTATGACATGTTAGCAAGTTAAGGCTGAATATCAGAAACCATCAGGACTCCTACAACAACTCGAAATTCCCACTTGGAAATGGGAAATGGTAACAATGGACTTGATTACCAAATTACCTAAGACTAAACATGGCGATGACACGATTTGGGTGATAGTGGACAGACTGACTAAGTCAGCTCACTTTTTGACAATTAAAGAATCTTTTAGTTCCGACAAATTGGCATAATTGTATGTGGACAATATTGTGTCCTTATATGGAGTACCAGTATCCATAGTATCCGATAGAAATACTAGATATACATCTCATTTCTGGAAAAGATTCCAACAATCTTTAGGCATGCATTTAAATTTCAGTACAGCTTACCATCCACAGACTGATGATCAGAGTGAGCGTACAATTCAGACATTAGAAGACATGCTGAGAGCATGTGTCATTGATATTGGTGGTAGTTGGGATGACCATTTACCCCTAATTAAATTCTCCTACAATAATAGTTACCATACAAGTATCAAGGCTACTCCATTTGTATGGAAGAAAGTGAAGAATGCCCGTTTGTTGGGCTGAAGTTGGAGAAAGCCAACTGTAAGGACCTAAGATACTTCTTGAAACCATGTATAAGATTGTACAGATCCATGATAGACTCAAAGCTACCCGTGATAGGTAGAAGAGTTATGCTGATAAGAGGCGAAAACCTATTGAGTTCCAGATACGGGACAAGGTATTATTGAAAGTGTCACCTTGGAAAGGTGTCATGAGGTTCGGAAAAAGGGCAAGTTGAGCCCGAGATATATTGGACCATTCGAGATAACTGAATGTGTCAGTTATGTGGCTTATAGACTTAAGCTACTCGAGGAACTCAGTGGAATCCATGATGTGTTCCACATCTCAAATTTAAAGAAATGTCCAGCTGATGCGTCGCTAGCAATGCCGCACCACGATGTGCAAATTGATGAAAACCTGAGGTTCATTGAGAAACTGATTTCGATTGAGGATTGACAGGTTAAAAAGCTCCATAAGAAATGGACCCCCATCGTGAAAGTCAAATGGTATTCCTGTCGTGGCCCAGAATATACATGGGAGGTTGAAGCAAATATGAGACAAAACTAACCCTATTATTTAAATAAATCTCAAGGATGAGATTTCTTTTAAGGGGGGTGAGGATGTAACACCTCGGAAATTCAAGACGAATAATATGGCAACACGTGTCCAATCAACTCTCAAATATTCCCAGTTAGTTGGACGAGAGGGACCAAATACGTAAATATGTGGAAGTTTCGATGTGGAGGAGTCAAATATGGGAAAATGCCAATTTTTTGGATTCTGGACATCTCTTGCGGACCACAAGCCTTAAGTCTTATGGTCCGCAAGGCTTTTAAAATCTGTGGGCGCCAGAAGCTCATGCGGACCGCATGGCTCACCTCATACGGTCCGTATAAGGATCGCTGGCAGTCCAAAATGAGCTGGCAGCTGCAGCCTGCACTCCATACCACCTTGCTCCATTTTTTGCCACCTTTAACCTCCTTTGGACACCTGCTATGACACTTATCACCCACCTAGAGCTCGTGGTTACACTTGGCAAGGTTTAGGAGCTTGAATCTTAGTATAAATAAGTGATCAAGTTCACCACTTGAACTTGCACCTTTCACATTCTTTCTCTCTATCATTTGGGGCAGCTTCTAGACCAAGAGGCCTCCTTCTCTAAAGTTCAATCTTTCCCTTGAACACTTGTAAGTGTTCTCCATAGTCTCTTTTCATTTTATAGGCTAGTTATTAGCCGAAAGTCAAGCAAATTAACTCTTGCTTTGACTTTCGGTTATGACCATTTTGGTCAAGCCAATGTTCAAATTGAACATAGCTACGTGATCGTAAGAATTTAGGTGTTAATCCCCTAAGAGGGCACCTTATGAAGATCACGTTAATTTGGTCAAATTCTCTTTAAATGTTTTGGATTTTAGGGGAGTAAAAATTTCAGAAAATAGAAAAACATTTGAAAAATTGAAAAAGGCAAAAACATGAGAAAATGAAAAAGAGTTTTTGTGTAAAAAGAGGAAATGATAGTACATCAGTAGACAATTACAGTACGCTATAGAAATGGAAAGTCAAATGTGATAAACGATCTCACTGATGATATGCCAGTAGGTTTTTACACGCTTAGTAGATTGATTTCGAGATATAAACCTAAATATCAATAGCTTACTTATCTCGTGGGGAACATATCTCGGATATATGGGGAACCCCCGAAATATTGTTTGAGAGATTGCCTGATTATGAGATACTAGGTTTTTATACTGTTTGATATATGGGGTATTATACCTGGTTTTCTGATCTTGCGTCAGCAATGGCCTAGACCTCATATAATACTTTATGTTCTTAAAGCTTACCCTCTGCATATAAATTGAGAAATATCGAAAGATATAAATCAAGTGCATCCCTAAGTGGGACACACCAAAAGTCGAGCTTTCATCTCTTTGACTGAACGATAGTTCATACCTGAGCTCTCAAGGTCTCGCACTAACCCAGAGTACAGATATCAATATAGTATATTCACCTGTAAGACTGAATCTAGGGAATCTTGATACAGGGAGTATATTCTGAGGTGGGACAAGTGAATAAGTTAAGTCTTTATAACACTAATTCTTGTATCTCGAATCAATTGAACTTTGTGTATAAATTTAAGTGGATCAGTATACTGACAATCTAAGTGAAACGTTTAGAACTTAAAGTGTTAATAGTGCAACAGTGATAGTGATTTGTCATAAACTGATATGATCCTCTGACATGAACTTAAACAAAAATATTGTCTGTAAATATTTCTTTACTGGTTTATGTTTCAGAAAAATTCAAAAAGATTTTGTTTCTACTTTATTTTCGACAACCGATGTCTGAGAGTTGAGTTTCAAAATCTAAGTATGCTGACCGTGTTTCTGAAAATAAAACAAGTTCATTAAGTTACTTGAGTTTGAAAAATTTCAAAACTAGTTTGTGAATCTCCAACGTCATTAAGTTGAACTTGGATGATATTTGTGAAATTTTGGATTTTTAAAATGTCAAATATGAAGCTATTTGATAGGGGGAGAGTGCCAGGTTATTATTTCTGGGAAAATCTAAAATTGTCTGATATGGGGAGAGTGCCAGGTTATTATTTCTGGGAGAATCTAAAATTGTCAAATACATTTGTGATTAAGGGCCAGGCAATCGCTCTTGGAAATATTATATAGTTTAAAACTGTTAAATGTGAGCCAGGTTATCGATCTGAGAATATTTTGTGCCAGGTCATCGATTTTGGAAAAACAAAAAGCTTTCACTGTTAAATATAAAATCTAGATTTTTTGTGAACAAACAATGTCCTGTGCAGTCACATATTTGAAATCCTCTAGCTTATTCATGTTATATGTTTAGAGCTAGATTTTCGATTATAATCTTTTAATTGTCAAATCTTATAAATGTTTTGAGAATTTTCAGATGATAGAGCCAGACTACGATCCTGATAGCTGAGCTAAAGGGGGAGTCTGAAGACGAGCTCCAAGAAAAGGGGATCTTGTATTCAAAGAGCCAGATAACGATTCCAGAGGAGCTTATATAACCAGGTGTCGATCCTAAAGCATGGAAGCTTAACGAAAGGGGGAGCCTGAAAAAAGAATCAAACGATCAGAGGAGCTGAAGCTGAAGTTATAAACAAATCCACGGGGATTCTGTTAGAGATTGGGGAGTTTGTGTTGCTGAACAATGTCAACATTTCTAAAAGACTCAGAGAGAGACAAAAAGCTACGAGATTGACTACAGCAATATCCAAGGGGGAGTCTGTGAGAACATATGTCTATCACTTGCATCAATCACATAACGTAGCTGAAACAAATGAGACAAGACTGGAACTAAAGCTTGATATAAAGCTAGAGCAGCTTCGTACGAAGCTACCAGCTTCGTATGAAGGCACCACATCAGCCTTCGTACAAAGGAAGGAGCTCTATTGTCACACCCCGATATTTACAGCTCAGCCCTGTGGCCCCGGTGGGGAGTATCATGATGTAAGATTGATATCGTCATAGTCAAACATACACAGAATAGCACAGCGGAAGTCTTGGAATATAAAATATTATTACAAACCCAATTGTCAGAAAATACCGAAAGGATAATTACTTACAAGCTTGTAAAATTAAATCCACATGCGGATCTAAATCAAATACACAACATGTTCAACAGACATAAGGCATTACGGACTTGCAAGATCCTCTACTTAACGCCCAGAAGCTTCCAGCCAATTACGAGTAGTACCTGTCACTTAGTCTTTTGAAAATACGTCAGTTTACACTGGTAAATACAATTAACCGACTCTTTTGAAAACATATATGAAAATTGATTTAAATGCACAAGGCACAAATATTCTTTTATAACTTGGGACAATTATATAACGATAATCTTGAATCAGATTTACATGTTTGTCATACATTTAGGGCCGGGATAAAAGCCGAACAAGATTAATCGACACACCACTAATATAATCCCACGGCGAGTTATCCTCAACAAGTGGGTATATCTTTTACATACGCAACTGTCAGGTGTATGCCTACACCCCGTGCTTAAGTCGTGGCCATTTGCAATTTTAAATAAGCTGAGGATATCCAGGACACGGTCGTTAACCCCCAATGTATATTTGTTATCAAGCAACACTGATTAAAACGGGATTATGCCATTTAACCATATTCTATTAAGTGTTTTTACACCCGACCAAGCGGTAATATTTTACCGTATCCCAAGCCCGTATAAGGGAAAATAAGTTAAAAGTATTTACCTGAGCTTAAAAGGCAAGATTTGTCTACTCAGCCGTATGATCTAATCAAACTAGTTCAAGTAGCTTTTACCGGTGCTCCTAATCTGGAACGAAGGTTTTATTAACCTATTAGATTACTAACGGGTCTTATTTTTGTTACAAGCTTAGACCAGTTAGTTTAAAGAAAGGTTTACGGTACGAAACGCGAGATTAAGCGATGACCGGATTGGAATGTGATTTAGACCCAACAAGTATGGAGATTTGTATAAAATGGGTAAACTAAATACATTCTGGATTTTGAAGTTAAAATGATAAGTTTTGGCCCGTTTCGGCTAATTTATGCAAACTAGTTACATAAACCGTACCGAACGCGTATATGCATAACGGGTAGCCGGATGAGTCATGTACAAGTTCCATAAGTTAATATGCTTTAAATATGTTATGATATTAGTAGGATATCAGCAAATATGCCCAAAAAGATTTTAAAACCAAATCAAGTCTCGTAAGGGCATTTTGGTCATTTTAAGATTTATAAAAGAGGTTTTAAAGCAAACTGATGTTCTGGTCTAAAACATTCTGTAAAAACATTTATTTTATGATGTTATAACATTAGGATATCATACATAATTATGATCACGTAGCCATGTTCGTTGTGAACAATGGCTTGACCGTTTACGGTCTAACTAAAAGTCAAAGCGTTTATCGTAAACGCTTGACTTTTCGGCCTTTTAAGCCAAATAAAACGAACTAGCCATGAAAGGACACTTACAAATGGCCCAAGGGACTGAAAAGAACTCAGAGGATGCTCCTATTTAGCTTAGGAACTTCCAGGTTGAGAGATAGATGAAGATAGCATGGAAAGGTGCAAGTGAATTATGAAAATTCAACTCCTATTTATAGTTTTCAAGAATCTCTATGATCATGCCAAGTGTTTGAGGGGATCATGAGATGATTACAAGTGTTATGGCAGGTTCAAAATCAGTATACAAGCCCATAGATTGGTTAAAATAATTTAGAAATCTATGTGTGGAGCACAAGGATTGAAAAACAATTAAAATAATAAACAAAATAATAAACAACACATGTTGCTGCTGTTCTGGTCATTCAGGCGGCCTGCGAAGGCTGACCAGTCCACGGTCACGGCCTGCGACTCTGGTCTGGCCCAGCTCAAACTTCGCTGCTTTGGCAGCTTTGATCCCTGTTATGTTTTATGCTCAAATTAAGTTTTATTTTTGACATATTAGGTACCTCATGTTCTTGTATCATATATGTAATGTTGATATAAGGTATGAAACCTCTAACGAACAACTTTAGGCACACTCGGGAGTTTAACCGAGCGTTGCAGAGTTCATGGTCTGATTAAAAGGCCTCTCAAAGGCGTAGTTTCGCTTGTTGTTTCTTTTAGTCCCTTGTCGCACAAATTTATGTGTATTTTCGTTCTATGGCATCTAAGCCTTAAAAGGCTCATATTAGGCACATCCGGGGGTATGACTGAGCATAACAGAGTTTCCAGTTCTTTTAAAAGATGGCCCTAAAGTGTAGTTTCGCTTGTTGACGCTTTTAACCCCTTAATTGCGAACTTGCGCGCATTATCGCGAAATGGAATAAAAACCTTATATGGCCAGTATTAGACACTTCCCAAAGGTATGACCGAATATTACGGCACTCCAGTTTGCTTAAATGATCATTCTAAGGTGTAGTTTTAGACGTTGATGCTTTTGGTCCCTCTAACGCGCAAATTTGCGCGCATTATCATTTTATTGCGTCGAAGCCCTATGTTATCCATATTAGGCATTCTCGAGAGTATTATCAAACATCACGATGCTTCGGGTTCGTTAAAAGGTCACTCAGAGGTAAGAATTAACATGTTGACACTTTTAACCCTTTTAACGCACAAACTAGTGCGTATAATCATTTATTGGCATTAAAGCCTTATATGGCCAATATTATGTATTCCTCATAATACAATAAATATTATAATGCTCCGGGTTCGTTAAAAGGTCACTCAGAGGTGTAATTAAACATGTTGACGCTTTTAACCCTTCATCGCGTAAACTTTTAATTAATTACGTAAACGGTTCCTTTCGATCAACAAGTGGCTCAATTATAATTATAAATATTGTGTTTTGTTATTCAGAGGCTTAGTTTAAGCATGTTAACACTTTCAGTCCTTCCACATTCAAAGTTTTTGATTTTTCGCAAAATTAGTCCCTAACAGTCAACGTTTGACTTCATTAGGGTTTAGTACACGTATCAACACATCGTTGGGCACGATTTTACAAGGTGTTACATCTATATATAGTGGTCTTGCGTTAGTCATCTGTAACTTGAAGAGCAACTTTGAGGCGAAGCTCTGCTCGTTTGTTTTCACATTATTGTACTGTCAAATCAACAATAGAAAACATATTATAATTACATCAAAGTGTCTGATCCACACAAGTATTTAGATTCCGCACATTATACGTGTTTGTACGTATTCATAGGAGAAGGAATTGATCACGATCCTGATTTCAGATGTTTATATTATTTTGGGTATCCAGGCATTTTTAGACACGCTCTATGATTATTATAACTAACGTTTAAGATAATAATTGATATCTAGGTGATTAATAAGAAGATACGGATGAAGATCAAGCTTATTGAAGAACCGAACACAACCGAAGATCAAGCTTCCGTTTTTGTTTAATTGTTTTATAAACCAAACAACGTTAAAGTGTAGAAATGCTTTAAATACATATGTAGTTTTATTAAACCCGAAATTTTGTATGGATGTTTATTTGCATCACCTTTATATAAATAAAAAAAATTATAAATTTTTTTTATGTAAGTCTGGGTCTTACAAAATTGAAGGTTGTTTATACTCATAACATATATAACAAGTTCATACATGGTGTTGGGTGTTGGAAAAGTTGAGAATTATCGGTAAAAAACGCGGCTTTTCGACAATAAATGGACATGATGTATTTGTGTTATACATGAATTATCGGTCAAAGACATGTTAAGTGGCATGATTGATAAAGTTGAATGAATATTTGTGTTATACATGATGTGTAGGTACTTTATCTAGTTTAGCTTAGCTTCTGGAAGGACTAAAATTGCTCGATTAGGCGAGAATCAGAAGGTATAATATCGAAAATTGCAATTAGGTGCACTAGCAATTTGATTATGCGTAATGTTTTGAGTGGGTATTGTTAGCACTTGAAAATTGGAAGGATGATCATACTCATGCAAAATTTGGTAATTTTTGGACTTTTTGATGATTTTTAATGAATTTTACGGTATTTAATGGAATTAATTCGAGAAAAATACTAAAAGGATCCAAAAAATCACCAAACTTTGCAAGTATGTTGGGTCTGCTATGGGAATGATCTTGGAAAACTTCAGACATTATTGGCTGAGTTTAAATGTGGTTTCAAAAATCGTGTTTTTGCGAAGTTTTGGCAGCCGGTAACATCGTTTAGAAAATTTGAAAAAACTGAAATTTTTCCAAGAAGTTCCTGGACGTAATTAGATGCTTCTGAAAATATTTGGGAAATTTCTAAAGTTGGATCATTGTAAATGCCAATTTTCCGGTTAAATAAAATTTGAAAGCGGATTTATTAACATTAATAAATAAGTATAATAAATTCTGAAAATGTTTTTGCTGGATTATATATATTATTATAAGTTTATATAAAATTTTCATAATTTTATTGAATATACGCAATTGTTTATAAAAATTGGGATTTAAAAAACATTATATTTAACAAAACGGGCAAAATAAACGCTTAACGAACCTGCTGAAACTTTTGAACTGACTGAAGGTATAAATGGCGATAATTAGAAAGTCGGAGTAACTCCAGACTATTATAGGGTAAATTGGGTAGTTGGGGTACATTACACGCTAGTTTGGCAAGTTCCCTGACGGCGAAAACGGAAACAAAGATTTAAACGAGTTAGGCACGGGTAACACCTGACCTTCCTTAATAAACAACAAGTCATTTTATAATAGAGACAATTTGGGACATTGAATATGATCATGCCATTTTCCGAATATCTAATTTAGCTAACCGTGGCCGGCACGCAAAACGTTGCACGGAAGTCAAATGCAATTTTGACACTAAGACAATACCCATCGCCCTAGTGTTATGATATGAGTCCATTCTCGGATGAATACTCCCATCCGAGCCTAAGATATTGCAATTACCGACTTGAAAAATGTTTTCGGTAATCAATCCTACAATAGTGACAATAGGTTTGGATTCGCGGATACTCTACGTATTTATTGTCACACCCCCAAAATACCACATGCAGAAACACCGCGGGACGTGTGACGTACCAGGATCCAAGCCACAAATCATATCGAACCAACAATAAATATTTAAATAAAACATTCGTTTCATTGCATAAGATAAATCCAAGTCATGAGTTAAAAACCAGAGAAAACATTCAACGGAAGCATAAGGTAAATTGTTAAACAACTGTTGCAAAATAAATGTTCAAAACCAATGTAGCAAATATCCAAGAGTCTCGATCCATGACTACACCAGCACTCCCAGATAGCAAGTCCATATCAAGAATCTAACGACCTACAAGCATGCAGACAAGTGTGTCAGACGACGCTGGTGAGTTCAAAGTTTTGTTAACGCGTTTAGTTACCTGATATGTGTATAAAACAGTTCAATGATTTGTTTTGATGTTGTTATTAACTCGATTACCACAAATGGCTACAAGATATATTTGCCCAACCCCAATGCCTCTATCAAAGCATTGGTCAAGTGGTCAAGGTAATTAGTTCACGCCTATCCTCCCCGGTACGGTGTGAGGGTGCCAATCCTAATAGCCCTATCAACTAATAACCTCGTTGCCTCCCCGGCAACTATCGGTAGATGTAAGGGGTCTTATATGATAGAAACGGAGTATAATAACAAACATCCCAATAACCTGACATTCCTCCCCGGAACGTTACCCGATATCCCTCCCCGGGATGCATGCTTGGAAAAAGAGCAGTGAACTCACCTTGGTTTGCTCGGTAAGATTAACTACTGGTTCGCACTTAAACAGTCACACCCTATGGTATTCAAGCACTCGTAATCAGTTTACGTTCACGTATAGTCATAATGTGCATACAAGTTATCACAACAATTATACAACTCATATAATCCCATAATTCACGTATACGTTCCGAAATAATGCTTAACAGTTGTGTGTACTATACTAGGTGTATGAACCAGATTATGTCACTTATCATAAGTAAACATCATTAATAGTAAACATCATCATTAATCGTAGACATCATTAACAGTAGACAACAAATATCATTAACAACAATTATTGTGATTTCATTAATATATTCATTCAACAACTAAGTCAACCTAACCTAGTTCACAGTGTACATGTTTTACAAACATAATCATAACCATTTATCCTCACAAGCCAACCTAGTTTACTGTGCTCGTTCACCCTACTGACTAAAGGCCGATGTTCGCCGCGAATCCTGTTGACGAAAGGTTCATGTTTCGTTGGACAAACTGTCAACGAAAGGTCCATGTTTCGTCGTGAAACCTGTCGACGAAAGGTTCATGTTTCGTCGGGTCACTTGTCGACGAAAGGTTCATGTTTTGTGGACATATAAGTTTCGTCAATCTAAGAGTCCCGTCGCCATGCATAATAGTTACACATTTCCCGTAACACGCAGAATTCCAGTCATCATCTAATCATTACCCATATCATGCTACTACGAACCCTAATCCACCCGACTGTATCATCTACAATTTATCAATTCAGAGAGATTCGTTTTACTGTTTCCATGCTTTGTACACATGAATTTTCCATGATTCAACAATAATCATAAGCATACAATCAAATCACGAAGGCTGTTAACACACATCAATCACACAACAATCATCAGCAGGATATTCTAACTACCTATTAAACTATACGAACTCATGATCGACATTGACAATAAGAAATCAACCGCCTGTACGTAACCTAGAACAATCAATACATATTAAGATAAGTGTTGTCGCACTCACCGGAGAATTGTAACGGGATAACGGTGCCTGAATGAATAGAGAAAGCTTTGAGCGTAGAAAGATTGTCATCGGTTACACGAAAGTGGAGAATGATGTTTTAGGGTTTGCCGTAACATGTAACTGAAGTTTATACCAAACCGTTGGGCCTCACTAGGCCGAAACCCATCACGGCGAAACTTCTCCCAGACGAAACTTGGGTTTCGTCGAGCATAGTGATGACGAAACATGTCTTATGTTTCGTTGGGTTCCTTTTTAAACGGTTAATGGGTTATCGAGGTTTTCATTAATTAGAATCATTGCACAATTACACAACAAGTTCAATAATTAGTAAAACTCCAATCTAACAACTTCACGTTACATAAAATAAAACTAATTGTCATACGGCATTACGAACAAGTAATACGAGCTTGAAATCTTGGGTTGTCACATCATCCCCAACTTGAAAGAAATTTCATCCTGAAATTTGACAATAAATCCAAAATGGTACGGCGTCGAATCAGGATGTCGGTGTGTTTTCCGCGGGTGCCACATCATCCACAACTTGAATGGGAATTTCGTCCTGAAATTCACTAGTTGCATTAGATTTAGATCTGCCAGGCTTGGTCTTGTCCTTTGGGAATAAATGTGGGTACTTGTGTTTCATCTGATCCTCGAGTTCCCACGTGAACTCCGGTCCACGTCTTGAGTTCCAACGAACCAACACTATCGGAATACGGCTGTGCTTACGGACCTTGACCTCCCGGTCCATAATTTCTATTGGTTCTTCAACAAACTGCAACTTGTCATCGATTTTCAGCTCTTGAAACGGTACGACAAGTGTTTCATCGGACAAACACTTCTTTAGCTGAGAGACATGAAAAACATCATGGACGTTACCCAACTCAGCAGATAACTCCAACTTGTAGGCCACTTTACCGATTCGCTCTAGAATTTTAAATGGCCCAACATAAAGAGGGTTTAGCTTGCCGCGTTTCCCAAAACGCACTACCCCCTTCCAGGGTGAGACCTTCAACATGACACGATCATTAACTTCGAATTCCAACGATTTCCTACGCTTATCAGCGTGGCTTTTCTGATGGTCGCACGCTGATGCCATTTGATTCCTGATCTGAACAATCTTTTCTGAAGTTTCCAACACAAGTTCAGGGCCTGTGACCTGGCTGTCACCCACCTCAGCCCAACAGAGAGGTGAACGACACTTTCGTCCGTACAATGCTTCGAACGGAGCTGCCTGAATACTTGTATGGTAGCTATTGTTATAAGAAAACTCTATCAAAGGCAAGTGTTTCTCCCAACCCTTGCCAAAGTCAATCACACACGCTCGCAGCATGTCTTCGAGTGTCTGGATGGTTCGTTCGCTTTGCCCATCCATCTGCGGGTGATAAGCAGTGCTCATATCAAGACGCGAACCGAATGATTGGTGCATCGACTGCCACAAATCTGAGACGAAACGCGGGTCATGGTCATAAATAATAAATGTCGGCACCCCGTGCCTAGAAACCACTTCCTTTCGGTAGACAGCAGCTAGTTGTGAGAACTTATCTGTTTCCTTGATTGCAAGAAAGTGCGCTGACTTAGTGAGACGATCCACGATTACCCAAATTGTATCATTTCCGCTTTGAGTTCTCGGCAAACCTGTGATGAAATCCATTGCGATTTGCTCCCACTTCCACATGGGTATTTCTGGTTGTTGTAGTAATCCAGAAGGTTTCTGGTATTCCACTTTAAGTTTTGAACATATCAAGCATTTACTAACATATGTTGCGATGTGAGCTTTCATCTTCGGCCACCAATACATGACTTTGAGGTCCTGATACATCTTATCCGAACCTGGGTGAACAGAGTATCGAGACTTGTGCGCTTCGTCCATCACAAGTTCTCTAAGGTTACCAAACAACGGAATCCATATCCACTCCATGAAATAGTAAATGCCATCTGACCTCTTCTCGAGTCATTTCTCCATACCCCGTAAATACTCAGCTTCGTAGTTTTCTTCCTTCAATGCCTCTGCTTGAGCCGAATGGATCTGATCTGGCAGGTTAGAATGAATGGTGAGCTGCAAGGCGCGAACACGTTTGGGTTTTGATTCCTTTCGACTGAGAGCGTCAGCTACGACGTTAGCCTTACCCGGATGATACTTGATTGCACAATCAAAATCGTTTAAAAGTTCTAACCGGCGACGCTATCGCATATTTAAATCCTTCTGGTCGAAAATGTGTTGAAGGCTCCTGTGGTCGGTATAAAAAGTGCATTTAGTACCGTACAGATAATGCCTCCAGATTTTGAGTGCAAACACCATGGCTCCCAACTCTAAGTCGTGCGTTGTATAATTCCTTTCATGAACCTTCAGTTGTCGAGAAGCATAAGCGATCACATTGTTGTGTTGCATCAGCACGCAACCAAGACCCTGAATGGAAGCATCACAATATACTACAAAATCTTCTGTTCCTTCAGGTAGAGACAAAATTGGAGCACTGCAGAGTTTCTATTTCAATAGTTGGAAAGTTTCTTCTTATTTCATTGCCCAAGAGTATACTATGCCCTTCTATGTTAACGAGGTGAGTGGTTGCGCGATCTTCAAAAAATCCTTAATAAACCTCCGATAATATCCAGCGAGACCAAGAAATTGTCGCACCTCGGAAGGAGTCTTTGGTGCCGCCCAATTCTTAACGGCATCAACCTTTGCAGGATCTACGTGTATTCCCAATTCATTAACAATGTGCCTAAGAAAGTGTACCTCCCGAATCCAGAAGTCACACTTAGAAAACTTCGCATAGAGCTGCTCCTTCCTTAGAAGTTCCAAAATAAGATGCAGGTGCTGCTCATGATCTTCCTTGCTCTTAGAGTAGATCAAAATGTCGTCAATGAATACTATAACGAAATCGTCGAGATACGGTTTGCATACGCGGTTCATGAGATCCATGAAGACCGCTGGCACATTCGTCAATCCAAACGGCATAACCAAAAACTCATAGTGCCCATAACACGTTCGAAAACCCATTTTCGGAACATCCTCCTCTCGGACTATCACCTGATCATAGCCCGATCTTAAGTCGATCTTCGAATAAAAACTTGACCATTGCAACTGGTCAAACAAGTCGGCGATGCATGGCAATGGATGACGGTTCTTGATAGTCACCTTGTTGAGTTCCCGATAATCAAAGCACATGCGAAAGGACCCGTCTTTCTTCTTTATAAACAAAACTGGGGCTCCCCAAGGCGAAGAACTGGGTCGAATAAAGCCCCTATCCAGTAACTCTTGCAGTTGATTAGACAACTCCTGCAACTCTCCAGGTGCTAAACGGTAAGGAGCACGAGCTATCGGGGCTGCTCCTGGCGCAATATCAATCTGAAATTCCACTTGACGGTGAGGAGGTAGACCAGGAAGTTCCTCAGGAAATACATCGGCAAATTCATGTATAACTGGCAGATCCTCGATCTTTCTTTCTTCAGATGGAGTGTCAGTAACTAGTGCTAGAATTGCAGGATACCCCTTTCGTAGACATTTCTGCGCTTGCATAGCCGAGATGATACCAACCATCGCACCGCTGCGATGCCCCTGAATTGATAATGACTCTCCATCAGGGAGAGGGATACGTACAATCTTTTCCTTACACAGAATCTCAGTTTGGTGTTTAGACAGCCAATCCATACCAACTACTATATCAAAGCTACCGAGGGTAACAGGAAGGAGATCAATATCAAACACTTGACCCACAAGGTCTAGTTTACACCCAAAAAGAACATGCGAAGCTTCTATCATTTTACCATCGACTAATTCTATTACATGCGTAACCTCTAAAGGTGTCGGGGATAACCCTAATCGTTGACTAAACTCTAGAGACACATAACTCCAATCGGCACCGAAATCAAATAACATAGAAGCAATAAGATTATTCACAGAAAACGTACCAGTCACGACATTGCCGTCGTTCCTAGCATCACCAGCACTGATCATGAATACCCTTCCACGAGCACCATTGCCCCCATTGTTTCCGTTGTTGTTGTTGTTGTTTCCAGCATTGTTGTTGTTCTGGCGGTTGTTGTCGTTGGCATTCTGATTCAATTGAGGGCAATCCCGCTTGAAGTGGCCCTCATCCCCACACTGAAAACACCCCTTCTTAAAGCCCTGGTTCTGATGAGGTTGCTGCCTTTGCTGTCGCTGATACTGCTGATTTTGCTGCTGCTGCTGCTTCGGCTATGGGGCTCTACAGTCTTTGGCTTCATGGCCCACTTTCTCGCACCTACGGCAAGCCCGGACACACTGTCCGTAGTGATGATAACCACACTTGTTGCACTGTTGCTTCTTCCCAACAAAGGAGCCCTGATTCTGATTGCTGCCCTGGCTTTGGTTAACTGAGGACGACTGACTGAAACTGCGGTTGTTGCTGTTGTCAGGCCTTTTCTGAGATTCACTCGCACTAGTTGCTTTGTCAGTATCGTTCCACTTGTGCTTGTTATCACTAGCAGGCGTAGTAGCTGTGGTTGCAGCAGCAGTAGTGGCAGAAACACGCGGTGGTAGAGAACCACTCTCCACCTCCTGATCGGTGATCTTGTGAGCCAAACGGACAATCTGAGGTAAGTTGTTGAGGTTTGCTGCAGTAACCAAACCCTTCACCCATGGAGCTAATCCCTTGATAAACAGTTCTATTCTCCGGTGCAGAGGTCGGCACAAGTTCGGGCACATGATAGCCAACTCATGAGACCGTTTCACGTATGCCTCAATTTCTGATCCCACCATCTTCAGATCATAATACTCATTCTCTAGCTTCTGAATCTCATCCCGAGGGCAGTACTCCTCCCTTATCAACTCCTTAAAATCATCCCAAGTAGTGGCATTTGCCGCCTCGATGCCCAACATCTGAACCTGGGCATTCCACCATGTCAGGGCACCATCCTTGAGCGTGCCCGTAGCATACTTCACTCTGTCCCCAGCAGGGCAGTTACACATTGCAAATACCGATTCTGCCTTCTCAAACCATCGCTGTAGTCCTACAGCCCCTTCAGTCCCACTGAAGGTCTGTGGCTTACAATCCATGAACATCTTGAACGTACACGCAGGTGGATTGTTTTGGTTTTGCGCTTGCTGACCTAATGAACGAAAAAAAACACATTACAAGGGTAAGAGTCGTGTACGCGACACAAGATTAAAGAGTGTTTGGCACATTTCGTACCAGCTTGGTAGGCTGCCAAAGCCTCAGTCACACGTGTGTTGATTAATTTTCAGCTCAGCTTGGGTCATCGTGATGAGACCACATCCATGACCTCGTCCACTCATGATTCTATATAAGGAGGGAGAACAAATTAAGAGTTGAGATGGGGTAAGAGTCAAGTATCAAGTTGAAATCTACAAACTACCAAGTTTACACACAATAGGGCAGAATCCTTCTCACACTCGTTATGCCTCACTGGGACTTACATGCACCTCACGTTATTATTATGTGTGCACCCATAATAACAAGGTAATTTGCATGCTCCTCTCAGTGCCTCTTAACTTGCACTAAAAGTTTCCCCCGCATTCAAATAGCAAAACAGAAGGTATTACAGGATTACGAATCACAAAAGTCGAAGAGTAGTATAACACTATCAAATCACCATAGTATCTAGTATGTCGTTTCATGCAAGCTGTGAGTGTGTGACTACTAAACAAGTAATGCATAAAGTAAACAAAAGACGAACCTTGCAATCTAGAGCTGAGTGTCATGGTCGATTTTCGAAGTTGTTTGGTTATAGTCCGGTTTTATAAAAATGTTTTAAAACTGTGACACCCTGACCGGAGGCGGAAACGTCGAGGGCATCACGAAACTTGATAGAATGCATATGAGCACATGGTGGTTAAATTAAAGTTGAAATATAATTAAGTTGATTGGTAGGATTGCATTCTCATCCAAACTAGTACATAACAACTATAACACATTGTTCACAAAAGTCTTGTTTTTATTTAGCTAAGGCACTTGTCTTGAGCAATCCTATGTGATCCATAAGCAAAGCTAACTTCAAACAATCAACACCTGAAACATATGTTAAAATAAACGGGTCAACAAACGGTTGAGTGAGTTCATAGGTTTTGGTTAGTTTGGTAATAAACAAATAATGTGATAATGAAATAAAATGTTTAACAATGTGGCATTTGATGTGTTTAAAACAATTTATTGATACAAGTTCCGCTTGGTTAACATTCGAACCTTGTAGACTAAACACGGCATTGATCACCCAAACTTCCGCAATGAATAACATGAACAACAACAATAACAACAATAGATCTAGAAGTCGGGTGGGGCGTCACACCTATAGCGCTAAAATGTACCGTTCGGCTTGATCGAAGTTAATGAATGTAAATTAAGCATCAAGTAATCAGGCAATTGCAAGGAAACAATCAAGATAACCACAAAAATGTAAATGAATTTATACCACATTATCACATATGTTTCACCCCGAAAATATTGTAAATCAGAAAATGGGGACTATGAACTCACCTTGCTTGTGAAATAAATCCAATTAAGTGTAAAGATGAGAGTTTAGCGGGAACAAGTCTTTCCACGTTACTCTATAGACATGCACCAAACAACAATATGGGGAATAACATTAACAAGGGTAAAACTGAAATTTGTAATAACGGGTGACTAGGTTTTGTGTTGTACGATTTGACAATCTGTTTGGGGGAACACTTGGTAATTTGATAAATATGTGGAGTATTTATATAAAATACTAAGTTATACAAATGATAAGTAAAATATTATTATTTGTATATTTAAACAACAAAATATATATATGTGTATTTTCAAAATAATAAGATAATTATACAATTTAATTATCTAATAATTATTTTAGGGCAGAATAATTAAAATTAATATTTTAATTATTTAATAAGTAAAATTCAGATTTAAAATAATTATCATGGCAGAAATAAATATATTTAAAATAAACAGTTAATTATTTGTTTAAAAAATGGAATAACTGAATAATTGTCTAAATAATTGTCTAATTAATTGATTTAAATCAGAAACTTAGAAATATCATTTTTAAAAATTAACATGCAATATTACAGATTTAAAATAAATATTATGGCCTTGAATAAATTTTATATAATAATATGGAAATTAAGAGGATAATTGCACATAACTGATTTATAAGGTTTATTGACATGCAAAATAATTAAACATGGTTTCTGATTTTTTTAATAATCTCAGCATAACATGTATAAAATTGCAAAAATAATTTTTTATATAAATCATAACTCAGAGTATTTAATTTAATTAAATTAACTCTATAAATCATATGATTTAATTGATTTTGTGAAATTAATTATATAAAAATAACATGCAATATCAAAACATGGTTTCTGGATTTTTATAATTTCAGTAAAACATGCACAAAATATAAAAATAAATTTCAGGCCAAAATCATTTAATTATCTAATTAAAACAATTAATCCTAATTAAGTGATTTATCTGTTTTAATTTATGTAAATAAATCTATAAATTATCAAACAATGATAAATTTTATACGTGCTCAGAATAATACAAGTAATATCATAAAAATAATTTAGGGCATCATTTATATAACTAATTAATTTAACAGATTAAAGTTTAAATTTAATATACAAGTACTTTAACTGTTTAAATTATAAAAATATGAAAACAGTGCCAAAAATTTATAAAAATTTATTTTTACAAGGTTTACTGTTCAAAATAATTACCCTAAAAATTTGATGAATTAATTCAAAAATATCGAATTAATATAATTATTTTAATTCAGAACAGTTTTTAAATTAAATAACATAGAAATATAAAGATTTTTCAAACTTTTATATTTTTAATAAATACACTAATATGTCAGGAATATAAGATAAAAATATCGGATTTTATATCATTAATATCAAATTTATATAAATACTTTTGTTAACTGTTTTAAAATAAAATTTTAAAATACAAATATAAATCATCATCTTCCCCAAATTGATAGTCAACAGAAGTCAACACGTATAATTAGCCTATAAAACTTGAATCAATTCTAAATTAAAGTTGCATGAAAAATGACCGGGTGAAAATATACCGAAGTGTCGAAGAAAAAGAGGTCCGGCAACGTCTCAGGTGTGCTTCCGGCTATGTCCGGCGAGCCTGCAACTCCGGCGAGGTAACAGTCGAAGAACAGAGACGATATAGGTATTGTTTGAGTGTTTCTAAGTGCGTGTGAGGTTCGTGAAGGTTGCAGGAGTTTATAACAAGGTTTAATCGATTCAAAAACAACCGAAATCCGACAAATTTAATTCCACTTAAAATTTTTTTTAAACGTTTCCGATATCGAAAACACAATTGCATGGTTCGGTGGAATTAAGGACTTTGGACGGTTCAAGATGTCGAGGAGAACAAGCAGAAATGTTCGTAGATCAGAGAGCTTTGTCAGTTTGCGTCTTGGAACGATTCCGGCGATACACACGGTGTAAAACCGGTTTGAATTTGAAGTTATAAGATTAGTCCCTGGTGTTTACGTATAATACAGAACAGGTCCCTGAATAGTTAGTTAAATTAACTAACTGAGTTAGTTGTTTAAAGAGTATTTCTTTTAAAAAAAAAAGTTAACTGGGTTAGTCTTTTCCCGTTAAAACAGTTTCAAAAATGGCCATTATAGTCCCTGAAATATTTAACTAGGTAGACTAACTAGGTTAGTTGTTTAAACATGTTTCCTTTGTAATAATTTAACCCGGTTAGACAGTTTTGGTTAAAATCAGTTTTATAATTGTCTAAAATGGTCCCTGAAGTACATCTTTAAACTAATGACCAAATGGTCCCTTGACTTATATTTCAAAAATATATATTTATTTATTTTATATAAAATATAAGTTTCCAAAATTACATTTTAAACCCTATACTTTTAAAAGTTTTAAAAACTTATCTTTTTATTTATAAAACAAGTTTCAAAAATGTCATAAAGGACCCTAAACTTAATGTTTTACAAATTCTACGTTTTTAACCCGAACTTTCAAGTTTCAAAAATTACAACTTAGTCCCCGAGCTTTATATTTTGTAAAATAGTGACGGTTTTATCTACGGATTTAAAATCAGCGTTTTCAAGCAAGTTTCAAGGAATGACAATTTGGTCCCTTAACTTATACTTTCACCAAATGACACGTTTGGCCCTTGTAATTAGTGTGGCCTTGTTTACAAGTATGAAACTAGAACAATTTGAAATTATTCACGTGTTTGGGTCGGCAAAACATGTAGCAACAATAAGACTAAACATGTATCAAACAAATTGCATCTCAAAACATGATATGTGTATCAAACAAGTACATGTTTGAAAATCAAGGTTGTTACAGTCTCCCCTACTTTAGAAAATTTCGTCCCGAAATTTATTCGAAAGAGACCGTAAAAATGTAATTGCAATGTAAACAAATGTTGGAAAAAACAAGCAAGTAATGGATAATTCATTTCCCAGTGGATATTTCTTCAGAAGCGAAAATGAATGGGTAATTCATTTTCCAGTGGATACTTCATCAGAAACGGAAAGGAATTATTATGAACAGATTATTCATTTCCCAGTGGATATTTCTTTAGAAGCGAAAATGAATGGGTAATTCATTTTCCAGTGGATACTTCATCAGAAACGGAAATGAAGGATTTAAACAAACGGATATCCATTTCCCAGTGGATATCTCTTTCAGAAGCGAAAAATGAGTAGCTAGTTCATTTTTCCAGTGGATACTTCATCAGAGACGGAAATGAATATTTATGAAAAGCTTTTGTTTAAGTTAACACAAATGGGTCTGGGATAACATAAAATCCTCAAGTGACTTGGATAACGTTACGACAAATAATACAATAAGAACACTTATATATAGGAAGTACCAGCGGCGTATCCACCATGTTCTTATGATATTACAATCGCCTCGTTATCTAACCACTCTAGATTTTATGCCATCACACTTAACAAGGCTCACTATGGTTTCCATGCATCGAATCTCATAATTTTGTGTGCACCCATAATTACTTGACTCGTTGCACAGTCTGCATAGCTTATCTTGCCATGTGATAAATTATGGACATGGTCAAAGAAAGATGCTTTGTTTCAACAATTGAAATGGTACGTGTGTAAAACTCTAAGCATGAATAAGAGCGTAAACATAGTATAAGTTTAAGTCAAATAAGCATCACTATAACACAACATCAATTGAATTAAAACATAGATAGCATTGTTTGTTTGACGGTCTATCATGCAAATTACATTTAGAACATGTCGTGAAATGGATCAATTTCAGGCTCAAAACTATCAGGTAGTGGAGGTAGTGGATCCAGTTGCATACGAGCAGCTAGCATGCTTTCCAACCATTGATTCCTTTCTGTCAGCCATTGTACTTGCCGTGACAAATCTTGGACCTGATTGCTTAACCTAGCTATTTCAACTACCATTTGATCTGGATGTAGATCCATTTGAGGCACCGTACTTGGGCCTGCTATATTAGTTGTTGGCAGTTGTTCTACTTCGTCCAACCGTGACTGGAGAGAATGTGGCAGAAAAGACTCCGATGCTAACTGTTCTTGAAGCATCAAGTCTTCATAAATTTCTTGCATTATTGGATCCTCCTCAAAAATTATGGGTGAGTGGCCTTGTGAAACGTTAGGTGTTAATGGTTGTGATACGTTAGTGGTAATATGCTCTTGTATGTATGGCAGCGGTGGCTGCATATCAAATTGATAAGAAGATGATGGTGGAAATTGGAAAAATGATTGTTGTAAATTTTATGGGAAGGTATTCTATAAGGTAACTGAAGTTCCCTCCGATTGGGATGGTTGAGTTAGTGTGTCAATATGAACAGGGATTAGCCTCATGGTGTAAGGATTTACAATCCCAGGTGCCTTTGGTGGAGATAATCCCTGGATAATCTGATCACTTAAGACACCTAATGATTGTCCTAGCTTTGTGACGTAAGACCCTCCCATGAGACTTTTCAGAGGTTGTGATTTTTGACTAGAAAAATATCCAGCAAGTCCGTGGGCAATATTACAAGGAACTTGCTCAAACATACTACGCAGATAGAAAAGTTCGATTTTTTTAACCCTTTGTGGATTATGCTTGCGCCCCGTGATAGTGTTGGCTAACACACGGTGCATATATTGATAACAAGGGTTTGTGAAGCTCGTAGCACTATTGTGGCCACACCATGCTTTTGATGAATGGCATTGCCAATAACTTACCATATCAGCGGAGGAATAAGAGGTTGATGCCTCCGTAAAAATGGGTTGTTTAGCCTCTTCATTTGTATATATGCCTAGACGAACTGCGAATTCTGTCAATGACATAGTATGATGTTGTCCACAAAGTTGAAAATGAATGGATTCATCGGTAAGGTTTCTATTATATTTATAATAGAAAGTGGACGAGAACTCATACACCAGTTCATCGTATGATGGTTCTAGGATGTCGAAGAAACGACGCCAGGGCGTATTAGGTAGTAGTGATCTCGCCAGTAAACCACTGGGATCAATCATTCCCATATGTTGCCAATCAATACCACTAATATTAAGAACTTCATGCTGCTTGAGTTTTTGATACCTCTCTTGATAGTGTAATTTAGTAAACTGAAGGAAGGGATGAATGTTTGCTGCATTTGAAGATTCAGCATATGCTGGTGGGACATTTGCCATGGGGTTTTTGTTGAGCTAAGAAAAGTTTGGGTATGGGGTATTGGATTACATCAGAAATTGTAGTTCTTGTGTAGATTAGCTTGGGTGGTGATTCCCTTAAATAGATAAGGAAATTCCGGATTACACCATAGGATCGGTTAGAGCTTCCCTGCTACGTCCTACAGCTAGTTTGAAAATTTGAATCTGACAGGTATGGTCTCGAGAAAATTTTGAACTTTGAAAAAGAGGGAATCGTATCGTAATAATTTGATAATAGTACAACGTAGGTTGATTAGAACTTGGATTGTTCTGAAACAGAGAAAAAGAAAACAATCCTTTCGAATTAGGGTAACATGCCTTGAGCCTATAGGCATACTGTACTCTCATCGGTAGTTCCCAGGTAGGCAAACGTGTGTCTCGTCATAGAGGCGTCTTCCAAAAGAAAGATCAGAAGCCGGAAAGAAAATTGGTGATGTTAAGTTTTGAAAAAGGAGACGGTGATTGCTGTCAGGTTTAGGCGGCAAAAATTTTAAAAGATTTTTTTTTTTTTTTTTTTAACGAAATGAAAACTATAAAAAGGATAGGTTGTCCCTATAAAGAAAACCTTTAGTGATGACAGATGGTTATTCGGGTGGCAGTGTGCAAAAATGTTTCTAACTTCATTGTTTATATGTTTTAAAATAGTTTATCATAGCCAGTTTGAAATTTTGATTTTAAACAGGTATGATCTGGAAATAATTTAAATTTGAAAGGAGTTTTGGTAAAACGATTTATATTATTTATAAAACATCGTAGTCATGTGATAAAAGTTGGTTAGGTTTCTGCTTGATAGTGAATATCTTTAGTAAAAAGATGTAGTGTGATTTGTGTTTTAATGGCTAGGAAAATCATGGGTAAAAGAGTCACTGGACCATCTACATGTCTAGAAGCAGTAGGGGAAAACATAAGGTCATAGGAGTCGAAATGGAATGGAATAGTTTCATAAAATCAATGAAGACGAGAGAGAAAACACAACAAGATGGACATCGTTTATTTGGCAAATAAACAATATCAGTGACTAATCAAAGTAGTTGGGTTCTTATAACTTAATGAAGTCGTGCTTTAGCCTATAAGTGGACACTCATCCCGAGAATTCCCAGGTAAGCACAACTGGTCTCGCGTCTGATGAGATATATACGAAGTGCTTGCCTAGACAGAAAACTCAGAATACAGGCACCCACCCTTCCAGATTGCACGAGTTCGTTATTGGAGCCCAAGACTTTGACGAGAGTTTAAAAAAATCAGAAGAGGTTTTGAAAAATTTTAAATCACCTGAGGACAGATGATAAGTAATTTGTATAGCCTAAAAGTTAAACGAGAGAAATCCACCGTGACGAGGCTAGGGTTTCAAGAGTAAGAATAGAGATAGGGACAAAGAAGCGGACAGAATATCTAGTGGATAGGGGTCCTAGGTAAGTTATAGTCTAGGTCAAAAGAAATTTCTAATAACCTAATTCCCTATAACCATGGCTCTGATACCAACCTGTGACACCCTGACCGGAGGCGGAAACGTCGAGGGCATCACGAAACTTGATAGAATGCATATGAGCACATGGTGGTTAAATTAAAGTTGAAATATAATTAAGTTGATTGGTAGGATTGCATTCTCATCCAAACTAGTACATAACAACTATAACACATTGTTCACAAAAGTCTTGTTTTTATTTAGCTAAGGCACTTGTCTTGAGCAATCCTATGTGATCCATAAGCAAAGCTAACTTCAAACAATCAACACCTGAAACATATGTTAAAATAAACGGGTCAACAAACGGTTGAGTGAGTTCATAGGTTTTGGTTAGTTTGGTAATAAACAAATAATGTGATAATGAAATAAAATGTTTAACAATGTGGCATTTGATGTGTTTAAAACAATTTATTGATACAAGTTCCGCTTGGTTAACATTCGAACCTTGTAGACTAAACACGGCATTGATCACCCAAACTTCCGCAATGAATAACATGAACAACAACAATAACAACAATAGATCTAGAAGTCGGGTGGGGCGTCACACCTATAGCGCTAAAATGTACCGTTCGGCTTGATCGAAGTTAATGAATGTAAATTAAGCATCAAGTAATCAGGCAATTGCAAGGAAACAATCAAGATAACCACAAAAATGTAAATGAATTTATACCACATTATCACATATGTTTCACCCCGAAAATATTGTAAATCAGAAAATGGGGACTATGAACTCACCTTGTTTGTGAAATAAATCCAATTAAGTGTAAAGATGAGAGTTTAGCGGGAACAAGTCTTTCCACGTTACTCTATAGACATGCACCAAACAACAATATGGGGCATAACATTAACAAGGGTAAAACTGAAATTTGTAATAACGGGTGACTAGGTTTTGTGTTGTACGATTTGACAATCTGTTTGGGGGAACACTTGGTAATTTGATAAATATGTGGAGTATTTATATAAAATACTAAGTTATACAAATGATAAGTAAAATATTATTATTTGTATATTTAAACAACAAAATATATATATGTGTATTTTCAAAATAATAAGATAATTATACAATTTAATTATCTAATAATTATTTTAGGGCAGAATAATTAAAATTAATATTTTAATTATTTAATAAGTAAAATTCAGATTTAAAATAATTATCATGGCAGAAATAAATATATTTAAAATAAACAGTTAATTATTTGTTTAAAAAATGGAATAACTGAATAATTGTCTAAATAATTGTCTAATTAATTGATTTAAATCAGAAACTTAGAAATATCATTTTTAAAAATTAACATGCAATATTACAGATTTAAAATAAATATTATGGCCTTGAATAAATTTTATATAATAATATGGAAATTAAGAGGATAATTGCACATAACTGATTTATAAGGTTTATTAACATGCAAAATAATTAAACATGGTTTCTGATTTTTTTAATAATCTCAGCATAACATGTATAAAATTACAAAAATAATTTTTTATATAAATCATAACTCAGAGTATTTAATTTAATTAAATTAACTCTATAAATCATATGATTTAATTGATTTTGTGAAATTAATTATATAAAAATAACATGCAATATCAAAACATGGTTTCTGGATTTTTATAATTTCAGTAAAACATGCACAAAATATAAAAATAAATTTCAGGCCAAAATCATTTAATTATCTAATTAAAACAATTAATCCTAATTAAGTGATTTATCTGTTTTAATTTATGTAAATAAATCTATAAATTATCAAACAGTGATAAATTTTATACGTGCTCAGAATAATACAGGTAATATCATAAAAATAATTTAGGGCATCATTTATATAACTAATTAATTTAACAGATTAAAGTTTAAATTTAATATACAAGTACTTTAACTGTTTAAATTATAAAAATATGAAAACAGTGCCAAAAATTTATAAAAATTTATTTTTACAAGGTTTACTGTTCAAAATAATTACCCTAAAAATTTCATGAATTAATTCAAAAATATCGAATTAATATAATTATTTTAATTCAGAACAGTTTTTAAATTAAATAACATAGAAATATAAAGATTTTTCAAACTTTTATATTTTTAATAAATACACTAATATGTCAGGAATATAAGATAAAAATATCGGATTTTATATCATTAATATCAAATTTATATAAATACTTTTGTTAACTGTTTTAAAATAAAATTTTAAAATACAAATATAAATCATCATCTTCCCCAAATTGATAGTCAACAGAAGTCAACACGTATAATTAGCCTATAAAACTTGAATCAATTCTAAATTAAAGTTGCATGAACAATGACCGGGTGAAAATATACCGAAATGTCGAAGAAAAAGAGGTCCGGCAACGTCTCAGGTGTGCTTCCGGCTATGTCCGGCGAGCCTGCAACTCCGGCGAGATAACAGTCGAAGAACAGAGACGATATAGGTATTGTTTGAGTGTTTCTAAGTGCGTGTGAGGTTCGTGAAGGTTGCAGGAGTTTATAACAAGGTTTAATCGATTCAAAAACAACCGAAATCCGACAAATTTAATTCCACTTAAAAATTTTTTTAAACGTTTCCGATATCGAAAACACAATTGCATGGTTCGGTGGAATTAAGGACTTTGGACGGTTCAAGATGTCGAGGAGAACAAGCAGAAATGTTCGTAGATCAGAGAGCTTTGTCAGTTTGCGTCTTGGAACGATTCCGGCGATACACACGGTGTAAAACCGGTTTGAATTTGAAGTTATAAGATTAGTCCCTGGTGTTTACGTATAATACAGAACAGGTCCCTGAATAGTTAGTTAAATTAACTAACTGAGTTAGTTGTTTAAAGAGTATTTCTTTTAAAAAAAAAGTTAACTGGGTTAGTCTTTTCCCGTTAAAACAGTTTCAAAAATGGCCATTATAGTCCCTGAAATATTTAACTAGGTAGACTAACTAGGTTAGTTGTTTAAACATGTTTCCTTTGTAATAATTTAACCCGGTTAGACAGTTTTGGTTAAAATCAGTTTTATAATTGTCTAAAATGGTCCCTGAAGTACATCTTTAAACTAATGACCAAATGGTCCCTTGACTTATATTTCAAAAATATATATTTATTTATTTTATATAAAATATAAGTTTCCAAAATTACATTTTAAACCCTATACTTTTAAAAGTTTTAAAAACTTATCTTTTTATTTATAAAACAAGTTTCAAAAATGTCATAAAGGACCCTAAACTTAATGTTTTACAAATTCTACGTTTTTAACCCGAACTTTCAAGTTTCAAAAATTACAACTTAGTCCCCGAGCTTTATATTTTGTAAAATAGTGACGGTTTTATCTACGGATTTAAAATCAGCGTTTTCAAGCAAGTTTCAAGGAATGACAATTTGGTCCCTTAACTTATACTTTCACCAAATGACACGTTTGGCCCTTGTAATTAGTGTGGCCTTGTTTACAAGTATGAAACTAGAACAATTTGAAATTATTCACGTGTTTGGGTCGGCAAAACATGTAGCAACAATAAGACTAAACATGTATCAAACAAATTGCATCTCAAAACATGATATGTGTATCAAACAAGTACATGTTTGAAAATCAAGGTTGTTACAAAAACCTAGTTCACTATAACTAGTGGCTCTGATACCAAACTGTCACACCCCCAAAATACCACATGCGGAAACACCGCGGGATGTGTGACGTACCAGGATCCAAGCCACTAATTATATCGAACCAACAATAAATATTTAAATAAAACATTCGTTTCATTGCATAAGATAAATCCAAGTCATGAGTTAAAAACCAGAGAAAACATTCAGCGGAAGCATAAGGTAAATTGTTAAACAACTGTTGCAAAAATAAATGTTCAAAACCAATGTAGCAAATATCCAAGAGTCTCGATCCATGACCACACCAGCACTCCCAGATAGCAAGTCCATATCAAGAATCTAACGACCTGCAAGCATGCAGACAAGTGTGTCAGACGACGCTGGTGAGTTCAAAGTTTTGTTAACGCGTTTAGTTACCTGATATGTGTATAAAGCAGTTCAACGATTTGTTTTGATGTTGTTATTAACTCGATTACCGCAAATGGCTACAAGATGTATTTGCCCAACCCCAATGCCTCTATCAAAGCATTGGTCAAGTGGTCAAGGTAATTAGTTCACGCCCGTCCTCCCCGGTACGGTGTGAGGGTGCCAATCCTAATAGCGCTATCAACTAATAACCTCGTTGCCTCCCTGGAAACTATCGGTAGATGTAAGGGGTCTTATATGATAGAAACTGAGTATAATAACAAACATCCCAATAACCTGACATTCCTCCCCGGAACGTTACCCGATATCCCTCCCCGGGATGCATGCTTGGAAAAAGAGCAGTGAACTCACCTTGGTTTACTCGGTAAGATTAACTTCTGGTTCGCACTTAAACAGTCACACCCTATGGTATTCAAGCACTCGTAATCAGTTTACGTTCACGTATAGTCATAATGTGCATACAAGTTATCACAGCAATTATACAACTCATATAATCCTATAATTCACATATACGTTCCGAAATAATGCTTAACAGTTGTGTGTACTATACTAGGTGTATGAACCAGATTATGTCACTTATCATAAGTAAATATCATTAATAGTAAACATCATCATTAATCGTAGACATCATTAACAGTAGACAACAAATATCATTAACAGCAATTACTGTGATTTCATTAATATATTCATTCAACAACTAAGTCAACCTAACCTAGTTCACAGTTCACGTGTTTTACAAACATTATCATAACCATTCATCCTCACAAGCCAACCTAGTTTACTGTGCTCGTTCACCCTGCTGACTAAAGGCCCATGTTCGCCATGAAACCTGTCGACGAAAGCTTCATGTTTTGTCAGACAAACTGTCGACGAAAGGTCCATGTTTCATCGTGAAACCTGTCGACGAAAGGTTCATGTTTCGTCGGGCCACTTGTCGACGAAAGGTTCATGTTTCGTCGACATATAAGTTTTGTCAATCTAATAGTTTCATCGCCATGCATAACAGTTACACATTTCCCGTAACACGCAGAATTCCAATCATCATCTAATCATTACCCATATCATGCTAGTACGAACCCTAATCCACCCAACTGTATCATCTACAATTTATCAATTCACAAAGATTCGATTTTACCGTTGCCATGCTTTGTACACATTAATTTTCCATGATTCAACAATAATCATAAGCATACAATCAAATCACGAAGGCTGTTAACACACATCAATCATCAGCAGGATATTCTAACTACCTATTAAACTATACGAACTCATGATCGACATTGACAATAAGAAATCAACCGCCTGTACATAACCTAGAACAATCAATACATATTAAGATAAGTGTTGTCGCACTCACCGAAGAATTGTAACGGAATAACGGTGCCTGAATGAAAAGAGAAAGCGTTGAGCGTAGAGAGATTGCCGTCGGTTACACGAAAGTGGAGAATGATGTTTTAGGGTTTGCCGTAACATGTAACTGAAGTTTATACTAAACCATTGGGCCCCACTGGGCCGAAACCCATCACGGCGAAACTTCTCCCAGACGAAACTTGGGTTTCGTCGAGCATAGTGATGAAGAAACATGTCTCATGTTTCGTCGGGTTCCTTTTTAAACGGTTAATGGTTTATCGAGGTTTTCATTAATTAGAATCATTGCACAATTACACAACAAGTTCAATAATTAGTAAAACTCCAACCTAACAACTTCACGTTACATAAAATAAAACTGATTGTCATACGGCATTACGAACAAGTAATACGAGCTTAAAATCTTGGGTTGTCACATTTATCACAATCGGATTACACTATTAAGTGAGTTTTCACTACCCCATTTACAAACTGTTTTACTGTTTTATATGGGGTGAATTGTGTCACACCCTGACTTTTTGCGGAAGCGTGATTATGTGTGACTTGCTTAATATCATTGCATTCAACCATAACAATCATCTATATGATAAAACTAAAGATGTTCATCCATTAGTTTAAGTTTTAAAACATAACAACAACATTGTTTAGAAATCCAACACAAACTTCAAATCCAAATACAACCTATGCAAATTGTTTAGAGTTCCATAAGGACTCGACAAAAGACCTTAAATAAAACCAGGCTTTGAAAGATGTGTCTTATCTAGGATAAGACACACTATCCAAACCCTTAGACTTCGGATGACATCTTTTATTCCCATCATTACTTGAAACCTCCAAACACCCGCCAGATCCACATTTAATTCCCTGAAATACATGTAGTTTGAAAACATCAACAAAAGTTGAGCGAGTTCATCTGTTTTGTATGTGTGCACGAATAAACCTTTGAAATCATTGTAAGTATGTATGTTTGTAAACCCGGTATGAAAGCAACAAGGAAAAAAAAACAGATCGATTAATGGTTTGCAAGGCCATTAATATGTGTGACGTGATGCAGGAAGGCTCAAACCTAGCAGATATTGCACCGGGCTTCCGGCTGTAAGACATAGTCACCTCATGGGCCAAACCCTGGTCCACATGGCCGGGGCTCGCTACACCCAAATAGATTTATCACTCATGTCCCTCGGTCCTACTATGAGGATTAATGGTCTTAAGCGTTGTACCCACCACTCACAAGATCTAGCAGTACCATTCCTTAGCTAACCATACCACATATAAACGTTTGTAAACAGCTTGTAGCATGTACTTCACCCCCGAAGTTATAAAACTGAAAACAGTTAAAAGAAAAGGGGGACATGAACACACGGTTTTGCGTTCTTCGAATCCAACTGTAACTCATAGCCTTTTCTGGTGTACACGACTACCTACAACGTACTACGATCTATTAGACGAGCGGGTCGTGCCTTGATGTAGTATCAATTTGTGTCTTTGAGTTACGTTTCTTTGTGTCCTTAATTTTATTCCAAATTATATAATTATTTGTTAAAATAATATATTTTAACTTGTTACCTTTCTGTATTTATACATGTATATCCTTCCCAAGGATGGGTGTATTTGTATTCGTATTTTTATACTAGTATATTTTGCCAAGTATCGGTGGCGTATTCCGGTGTGTATTTATACGTACGAGAATACGTATTTTTATTGTGTTTATTAAGTATCCTTATACTTAATTTTTGTACTAATTTTCCCGGAATAATATTTCTTAATAAAAATACATCAATATTTTCCAAAATATATATTTTAAGAAATATTACTTAGAAAGATTATTCATAATTTTTCCCTTGGCAAAAATACTTATAAATCTCATGCAAGTCTCAAAAATAATATATTTCCAAGTCTAACTTAGAAAATATATATAAACTTATTTTCACTCAAAAATAATGTATTTCATGTTTGTTTGAGAAAATATATATTTCTTCCAAAAATAATACATCTTCTAATAATTTCTAGAAAAATATATATTTTTATTTGCCCAAAAATAATATATTTTCTCATGTTCAAAAATATGATATACTTTGTAATAATTGTAAAAATCATATTTTTGTTTTCTTGGTGTCCAAAATATTATTTACCAAAAGTATACTTATGAATAAAATTTTCGGAATATTTTGTAAGCTATATTCCTTTGTTCGGTTTCTCTCATATTTTGGGTATAATTTGTATATTCATATTCTTGGGATTTTGGTAATATTTTGGATTGTAATTTTTGGTATTTTGATGAGTTATATTATTTCAAGTCCTAAAATAATATAACTATTACACATAATATACAAATAATCACACACATGGTGACATCTAAATATATATTTCCCTAAACACATATTTAGTCACTTTTATTTATAAAAACCAACCTCCAATATTTGTAATTTTTGTAATAAAGGTTATGACAAACTTTATATGAAAATTCATGGTTAAAATATACTTGTAAATATTTGTTTCAAAATATTTTTCAAAGTGTTTAATTTTTAGAAAAATTTTGCCATAGTTTCCCCTATAAATAGAGGTTTCCATGCCTTCGTGGCATATCATTTTCTTTTGTAAATCAACACAATCAACAACCAATCAATCTACACTTACCAATTTGCCAAAATCAAGCATAAACTATTACCTCATGAACTTGAAAATTTATAAAAATGTGTAGTAACTTACTAGTGTGTTTAGTAAGCTTAGTTACCATTTAAAGTGTGGTTGTTTATTTAAAAACTCCATTTTTGAAGAAATTAGATCTTCACAACTTGTAATTACATTTTCTAAAAATATTTCTTCTTGGATTCTTCTTGTTACATATGTGTTCATACACTTGATTAACCACTAAAAATGTGGTTTATTTATTTAAGAACCAAGATTAAGTAAACTTTGTATTTTTAACTTGGTTTCTTGAAAAATCATTCTTGAAATCTTAGATTTACAAGACTTTACACACACTTTAATCATCACTTAACAAGAATACCATTCTTGAAATCTTAAATTATTCTTTCAAGTTCATGACTTATGTGAGGATGATCTATGGATCTTTAATATTTAGATCCTCTCATCTTGTCAGATTATGTTTTTAATCATTATCTAGCAAGATCATATGATGATCTACATCATCTACATAAACAATCAATCATCAAGTAGCATAACAATATTAAACAACATGATTTCTTTAAGATTTTAAGCTTATGTTCATGTTTCATGTTCTTGATTCTTAGTGTTCATCATGATTAACAATGTGTATCATCTTTTAACCAACAAAATATGATGTAAAATGAAGAGTATAGTGTTCTTACTACTAGCTCAAGGCTAGGGAAGATCAATGGAAGAAATGAAGTGGATAAAAGCAAATGGTGAAGGTCTTTTAGCTTCCGAAAGCTCCAAGCTTCCTTGTGCACCTTCTAACACCTTTGTATGTATGTAGATTGAATGGAAAATGATTGATGATGGTGGTTGTGCTTGTTGTTGTTCTCGGCCGAACCCAAAGAAGAGAGGAGGAAGAAGATGAAGTGTTGAGTGTGTGAATGAGAAATGAAGGTTAAGACCTTTAGGTTAGTTCTTATAATCCATCCATATCCTTTTTCCAATGGTTTAAGTGTCTAATAAAGATCCAACATGATCCAATATTTTAACTAAATAAAATCCATTAGTGGGGCCCTTGTTGGCCGTTTACTAGGTGGGGGGGGGGGCGTATAGGCTTAGGTTTAAACTAGTTAGTTAGATTAAGATTGGAATTCAAGTATCTAGTTCGGGATTTAGTTATTTGATGTTTATATAGTGTGTTATGATGTTCGGGGATCATAACTAGCTTGGTAATGTTAAAACAATGCTTGTAGTGAAAATTTGGTGTTTCGGGTAGTGTCCGGTTGTTCAGTTGGTTACCGGTTCGTTAAGGTGCTAAACTATGCAGTTTAGTGAGCTTTATGTTACCTTTTGTGACAGTTTTGATTCCCGACACTTAGGAAAGCATTCAGGACCATTTAACCACATTTCTGCATGCTATTAGAGTGTTCAAATGCTGATTTTGCTGATTTTCTGCAGAATTCTGCGGTTTATGTGAGTTTTAGGCACTTTCTGGCGCTTAAACTATCTCTAGGAAGACAGTTTTGTGATCCTTACTTTCCTACACACTATACTAGTGTAAATCTTGGTTTCTGGCCCATTCTGTGTCTCAACTCCTTGACTGTCTATGTACTGAACTCCGTCAGCATTTTTCTGATTTGTCTGATAACTGTGCTAACTGTGTTTCGTGCATCATTTGAGTCAATAAGGTTCTCATGCAATAATGATATGACATTAAGCAATATGTGATGCATATGTATGTATCATAGCAATAATCAGAAGGCAATTCAAGTCATTAATTGTAATTCAGCACAGTCATTAAACACTAATCATGGTTTAATAGTTGTATGGATACCTGAAATTTTAATAGTTGTCATAAATTGCATGTTACATACATACATACTTGCACAGGAAAACGTGTTTGGATGTGAATTATCTGAGTAATACTAACACACGGAAAGTCCCCACAAATACGTGTGATCAACTATAAGCAAGTAGATGTGTGAATAGTACTGTTGGTCTAACAAACCTAATTGAACTGACACGGATGTCATGGGTTCTACTGCAATTGACCATGTCCATGAACTTATTATGAGCACACTATGTGGTGTTGGACATGGCTACGTGGGGTGGAAACGTAGCAGAGTGGTTTATGTGGGCCACATGGCTACGGGTGAATAGTCTAGGTTTAACTTGTGGGCTTGGATAATTACATCAAATATGCAAAATAATTCTGTTCCATCTTATTTTGGAACAAAGAAAAACCATGAAACTCACTAACTATTTGCAGTTGACCTTTCAAACTTAATATGCCTTTCAGGTAAATAGGTTAACGAATGGGAAACGTACATGGATGTTTCAAGTTTTGAAATGTGGACACTATGCGAATAGATACCTACCTACTATATGGATATGCTACTTATGGAATTATACTTTTGTGAATTACGTTAGCATGTAAACAGAAACATAGTATGTAATAAAGTTTTAATGATTAATACAGTATCTTTATGTAATGTGTCTATTGCTCCCCTGCGAGTCGAGGTGTGGCAGAAAATGAATTAATTTTAATTAGTTTAATAATGGGATGTTAATGATCGATTGATGATTTCAATTAGTGTCTCCATAAGTTTTGAATTAATTGGGATCAAGTGGGAGTTTTAAACATCGTGTTTTAGCCGGTTTGGAGGAGGGTCGGGTTTGGTGGAACAGGGTCACGAAGTCGGGTAGGAAATGAGGTTGCAGGCATGTGCCGAGCATTCTAGGGCAAGGGAAGAGCGACTTCGGTTCCTGGGGTGGGTATGGGGTCGCGTGGAGGAGCGTTGTGTGGTGTGGAGTTTTGATTTTGGCGGAAATGACCCCTGTTCTTTATAACAAAATAATCTAACTTGGTTACTTTCGTTTCCTTTGTAATTCTAATGATATTAACCGACGTTTATTTATAAAATTATTATTTTTCTCAAAAATAAATATATTAATAAAATTAATGCACGACATCATTAAAAAATAATAAATGATAATAAAAATTCTCATTTTTATTTATTGCGCTTTGGATTCGGTTTACAAACGAGTCGGGTTTTTAAGGATCCGTTTTTTGCGGGTGTTACAGTCTCTCCCACTAATCAGAATTTTGACCCGAAATTTGCCTACGAGAATTCTCTAGAACAAGTGTAGGTACTTATCTAGCATCCAGTCTTCACATTCTCAGGTAAATTCTGATACACGTTTTGACTCCCTGCGAACTTTGATTATTGGAATTCGACAACCCTTCAACCATTTCTTGTCGTGATCCATGATTAAAGGGTCCTTCAATAGAATGCATCGACTTATCAATCTGTATATCTTCAAGCGAAATATGAAGATTTTCATCGGCAAGACACTTCTTCAAGTTAGACACATGGAAGGTCGAATGAATCCTTCTAAGTTCTTCTGGTAACTCCACCTTACAAGCCAATGTTCCAACTTTCTTAATGATTTTGAAAGGACCAACATAGCCAGGTGATAGTTTGTCTTTCTTTTCGAATCTGACAACACCCTTCCATGTATTTACTTTTAAAAATACTCGATCGACAACATTGAATTCAAGCGGCTTTCTTCATTTATCACCATAGCTTTTTCTGACGACTTCGAGCAGCTAAAGGATTATTACGAATTTGGAGAATCTTATCTGTTGTTATCTTGAATTAGTTCCGGTCCGATAATCTGAGCTTCACCAATCTCATGCCAACAAATAGGGATCGGCGCTTTCGACCGTATAAGGCTTCGAAAGGAGCAATGTTAATGCTGGAATGATTGCTGTTGTTATAGGAAAACTCGATCAAAGGCAAATGAGTATCCTGGTTTCCTTTAAAATCAACAACTCACGAACGCAATATGTATTCAAGTGTTTGTATAGTGCGCTCGGACTGAACGACAGTATGTGGGTGATACGTAGTACTAAGGTCGAGTCGAGTGCCTAAGGCTGACTGTACGGCTTGCCATGTGCGTTGTCACACCCCGACCACGTATAACATACAAAACATGGCGGAAAACGTCGGGGAGTGTTGTAACAGAATTAATTGTTTCATAACCATGGCATTCAAAGTTGTATTTTATTTATAAACATAAGAGTTACATTGTCTTTAAACAGGAAATAAAGAGTTCAGAACATAATTAAACTAAGTCTATCTTCATTTTATGTGTCTAAGGCACAGGTCCGCCCTAGTGTCACGATCATCGTCCTACGCAAAAGCTCCTGAAAACACATGTGAAAATAGGATTCATGACTTAAGTTTAAGAAAAAGTTGTTTAGCAAAGGTCAGTCATGAACCTTGTAAATTGTTTTGTTTTGTAAATCATTTAAAAAGCGATAAGATCAAATGATATGTATAAATAAAAGAATAATGTGTGGTTAAATGTATAACCAAGTAAAATGAGTTGAATAAAGTAAATTGTTTGTAAATCAAAGTCTTGTAAAAATCGTGTTACTTGTGTGAAATGTATAAGTCCAAATTGAATGATTTAAATAACGCTATGATATGTAATATAATGCAAACACTTATATATAGGAAGTACCAGCGGCGTATCCACCATGCTTGTATCATATTACTCACATCTCGTTACTTAAGTCACTTAAACAAACCACCAATGTATAAAGTCCATGTTTAAACCAATTGTCAAAAGTCCTTGTATAAACCATGTCAAATGTTAAGAAGTCCAAAAGTAGTCAGGTAATGTGTAACAAATGTTATGTATTGTAAGTAAAGTATTGTCACATAATCCAAATGTAGAAATGTACAAAACAAAGTATTTTGAATATATCAAAAAAGTCATGTTTTGCAAAGTAATGCATGTTACATTGATACAAACATTTATGTGGTAAGTTAACGCATACATTCAAGCCTTGAGACAGTCGGATAACCCTTTCAGTCAAGGTTATCAAAAGAAATGTTTTCGGATTCAGTCATTCCTTACATCCAAACAAACCCGAGATGTCAGGAATGGGATTTGTCAAGTCCTATGGTACCAGTACTTACTATCGAGCGACGTAGCTAATGTTAATGAACGTATAAAAGTCTCGTTTGTGCAAACCAAATGTTATAGCAGTTGTATACATGTCATATGAAAACAATGTACTAAGTATGCTAAGTTAACATACAGAGTAGAAAAGTCTTGTAAATCAATGTGCTAGCATGCTATCAGTTAACATACATAGCAGAAATGTAAAGTAAACAATGTACTAAGCATGCACACAATGGGCATACATAGCATGAAATGTAATGTAATACGATGTACTAAGTACGCACACAATGGGCATACATAGCATGAAATGTAATGAAATCATGTACTATAATGTACTAACAAACATAGCAGGTATATGATGTGAAAACAGGAAAGCATGAAAGTAACAAGTAGGCACATGTGTTTCACCCCAAAATGTTTGGAAAACAGTAAAAGAGGGGTCTATGTACTCACATAAACACCTTGAAAACATTTAAAAGAGGGGGTTCTATGTACTCACTTGAGATTTCTCAGATGTCCTAAGATAACCACCAAGCAATGCTAGAGATCACGGAATCAAACGGCACCTAATATAGGTAACTATGTTAATAAACCGGACCTATATCGGAAGATCGGATAGAATGAGGGCTCGTAAACCAAATGAGTATTGGAGCTCATGTAGTATGGTTTAACAAAGCCTACATACTAAATGAAACCTATCATAAGTGCTTACGACCCATTACGACCCGTTTAGGTAGCTTATGCTACTTTAACGCGTCGTTCGCGTGAAACGCGCTCGGATCGCCTAACTAGTCCTATGACAAGTAACATATGCCTTAACATGTCTAATATTGTTGTCAAATCAGTTTAGATGTCAAAAGTTATGTTACATATGTTTAAAATGAATTTTGGCATCAAAGGGGTATTTTGGTAATTTACCTAAGGCATATAAACTACCTATCATACAACTACTTAAACGAAGCGACCATAAGGTATAACCTCGGAAGGTTATTCCCTATATGCTATGGTCACCTAATGTGTTTGGTCGGATCCTAATGATCGACCAAATGGGTCGGGTTCGAAGGTATAAGCGATTTATTAGATCGCTTACCCTTACGACCCTAGACAACGTGGTAATCAGTAGGCATAGTCACAAAGGACTATAACCATCGTGATTACAATCATGTTGCGAAGTCCAAACGAACTTCGCATTGACCATAAACTGGTCAATGCAGAAAGTCAAACAAAGTTTGACTTTCGGACTCGAAAAGCAATAAAAGAACGAAGGAACACTTACAAAGCGTCCCCGAATGCTAATCTAGATCAAAATAGCTCAGGTATGAAACAAAGGTTTCAACTTAGAGCACATTAGATCAGATTCTTGTGAGTTTGAAGCATATGGGGGTGGGGTATTTATAGTTTTTCCCGAACCGTTAGGATCGTTTCTTGGAAAACGTGATCGAATCTCGTGCGTACACTTGTTGGAATGTTATGGTGACTAAGAATGGCCCCTCATGGACTGAAAGGGCAAGTGTGGGTTTGTGGTTGTGAGATTAACAGCTGTAATCTGCTGACTAATCGATCTTATCTGATCTGGGACCCTGACGCGGGCCGCATAAAGGATACACTGAACTTACGCGGGCCGCCTGGCCTGCACAGATCAGAAACATGTTTGCATTTTGACAGCTTTGGTCCATGTTGGTGTTTAAGCTTATTTCCGGCACTTCTAAGGCCCGTCAAGCCAACTTTAAGGCCCTAAAATGATGCCTAAACATTGTGGATATGAAACATGCTCAAAAATATGCCGGAAGTTGGTTCGTTTGGTCGTACGATCGCGATGTTCGCTTAATCACGACGGAATGCGCATAAGCGCGAAAACGATCCAAATGACGCAACGAATGGATTTTTCTTATGCCAAACACTAAAATAAAATATTTTAGTGCTTACATAAATTTTTGGATGTCCGGATGTATTCAGAACGTGAGTTATGCGCAAAAGTGCAAACTTGTGCACTTTTTGACACTTTTAGTCCCTGAATGACCCAAAAGTTTATTTTAGCACACCGAACCCCTCAAAGCCTATTTCTAAGCTATGTAAAGGATATTTAAGGTATGTTTAACTTATGGTCATGTTCCGGAATGTCTGTTACAGTTCAAATTGGCATACTTTCGCAGTTTGTCAAATTTAGTCCCTGTAGCCGAATTAACTTGTTTTTGACATACCAAAGCCTTCAAAACTTATTTCTAAGTTATGTAAAGGTTATTTAAGGTATGTTAAGTATATGTTGATGTTCCGGAGTATTTTTCGCATTAAAATGATTACGTTTACGCATCAGTTTGCGTATAACTCTCTAGAAAGCGATATAGAGTTTGAAATTGAATAAAAGTCAAAACATGAAAAATGTAAAACACAACCAAACAAACATTGGGATTAAATAACATTGTTTTATTAATAACTGAATTGTTTACAATGATTACAAGCACAGATGTTACAGTCTCCCCTACTTGTGGAAATTTCGTCCCGAAATTTATTTAGAGGAAACTCGTGGGAAAAGATGCGGATATTTCGCCTTCATTTGATCTTCGCGTTCCCAAGTAAACTCGGGTCCACGTTTAGCTTCCCAGCGAACTTTGACCAAAGGAATGCGCTTGCGTTTAAGCCACTTGACTTCACGTTCCATGATTTCCACTGGCTTCTCAACAAATTTCAGTGTTTTGTCAACACGAATTTCGTCAAGCGGTATGTGGAGGTTCTCATCAGCTAAACACCTCTTGAGATTGGACATGTGAAAGGTTGGATGAACATTTCCAAGTTCAGGAGGTAACTCAAGTCTGTAGGCTACCTTTCCGATTCTTTCGACGATCTTGAATGGTCCAACATATCTAGGTGCAAGTTTTCCTTTCTTTCCAAATCTGATCACACCTTTCCAAGGTGAGACCTTAAGTAATACTCGATCACCGACTTGAAATTCCAAGGGCTTGCGTTTTGGGTCTGCGTAACTCTTTTGACGGCTTCTAGCTGTCTGAAGGTTATCACGAACTTTCTTAATCTTGTCAGTTGTCTCTAAAATGAGGGCAGGTCCAGTAAGTTGAGCCTCGCCGATCTCATTCCAGCAGACTGGTGAATGACATTTTCGACCATAGAGAGCCTCGAAAGGAGCCATTTTGATGCTGGTGTGATAACTGTTGTTGTAGGAGAATTCAATCAACAGAAGATGTGAATCCCAACTACCACCAAAATCGATCACACAAGCTCTAAGCATATCCTCCAGAGTCTGGATTGTTCTTTCTGATTGACCATCCGTTTGCGGATGATAAGCTGTGCTCAGATTAAGTTGGGTCCCCAAAGCAGATTGCATGGTTCTCCAAAAATGAGAAGTGAAACGAGCATCTCTGTCAGAAATGATGTTCAAAGGAACACCATGTCGAGCTACAATTTCATCCACATAGATTTTAGCAAGTTTGTCAGCAGGAAAATCCTCACGGATTGGCAAGAAATGCGCTGACTTAGTAAGACGATCAACAACTACCCAGATGGCATCATGACCTTTCTTTGTGCGCGGAAGTTTAGTAATGAGATCCATAGTAATGTTTTCCCATTTCCAAACTGGGATCTCTGGTTGCACCAATAAACCCGAAGGACATTGATGTTTAGCCTTAACCTTAAGACAAGTAAGGAATTTTGATACATATAAGGCAATGTCTTTCTTCATACCAGGCCACCAATACTGAATACGAAGATCCTTATACATTTTATCTGAGCCAGGATGAACAGAATAACGAGACTTATGGGCTTCATCCATAAGCAAGGTGCGAAGGTTATCTTGGCTTGGGACCCACAAACGGTCCATGAAGTAATACGATCCATTGTCCTTCAGTTCCAGATCAGGTGTTATGTGATAGGGAAATTCCTTATCCATCAAACCTTGTGAAACACAAGATTGTTGAGCTTGAGAAATGCGTGCTTGGATATCGGATCGAGCTTGAATAACAGATTGAACACGTACACAATGAAGCTTAGGACATTCCTTACGACTCAATGCACCAGCTACGACATTCGCCTTACCAGGATGGTAGCGAATTTCGCAGTCATAGTCGTTTAAAAGCTCGACCCAACGTCGTTGCCTCATGTTGAGTTCTTTCTGGTTGAAGATATGCTGAAGACTGTTGTGGTCCGTGAAAACCACACATTTTGTACCGTACAAATAGTGTCTCCAGATCTTAAGAGCGAAGACAACTGCACCCAACTCAAGATCATGAGTGGTGTAGTTCTTCTCATGTATCTTCAACTGCCTCGATGCATATGCTATGACTTTGTTCCTTTGCATCAGAACACAGCCAAGATCCAGTTTAGATGCATCGCAATAAACGACGAAATCATCATTGCCCTCAGGCAAAGTTAGAACAGGCGCGTCGCAAAGCTTCTGCTTCAAGTTTTGAAAAGCTTCCTCTTGCTTGAATCCCCAATCAAAGGGCTTGTTCTTATGAGTTAGAGCAGTTAGAGGAACTGCAATCTTTGAGAAGTTCTCAATGAAGCGGCGGTAATAACCCGCTAGACCGAGAAAAGAACGAACCTCAGTAGGAGTAGTAGGCGTATCCCAATCCTTAATCGCACTGATCTTGGAGGGATCTACATGAATACCTTGTTCGTTGATGATATGTCCTAAGAATTGAACTTCTTTAAGCCAGAATTCACACTTGGAGAATTTGGCAAAAAGTTGCTCTTTCTTTAGGAGTTCCAAAGTAAGACGAAGATGTTGCTCGTGATTAGCTCGCGTCTTAGAGTATATCAAGATGTCGTCAATAAAAACAATGACGAACTAATCCAAATAAGGTTTGCAGACCCTATTCATTAAGTCCATGAAAACAGCAGGAGCATTAGTCAAACTGAATGGCATGACTGTGAACTCATAGTGCCCATACCGAGTGCGGAACGCTGTCTTGGGAATATCTTCTTCATGCACACGAAGTTGATGATACCCGGAACGCATATCAATCTTCGAAAAATAAGAAGCGCCCTGTAACTAATCAAAGAGATCGTCTATGCGTGGTAGGGTATATCGATTCTTGATGGTAAGCTTATTAAGCTCACGATAATCGATACACATCCTAAAGGATCCATCCTTCTTCTTGACAAAACGAACGGGAGCACCCCAAGGTGAAAAGCTAGGACGTATAAAACCTTTGTCAGAGAGCTCCTGAAGCTGCTTAGACAACTCTTGCATCTCAGATGGTGCAAGACGATATGGAGCTCTGGCAATGGGATTTGCACCAGGTACGAGATCAATGCGAAACTCGACTTGGCGTGCTGGAGGTAGACCAGGTAAATCTTCAGGGAATACTTCAGAGTAATCCCGAACGACAGGAATATCTGAAATAGACTTACCCTTGCCTTTATCTGCTATAACATGTGCTAAGAAAGCCACATAGTTCTTCCGCAGATATTTCCGAGCTTTAAAACAAGACATGAGCTTGAGGCCACCAGACGGTTTCTCACCTTGAACCTGTAGGATCTCTCCTGTCGAAAGCAGCGCACGAACGATCTTCTCGAAACAAACTACCTCTGCGTGATGCTTGGATAACCAATCCATACCCACAATGACGTCGAAGCTTCCAAGTTGCATAGGCGTGAGGTCGATCGGAAAAAGTTGGTCGTTAAGATTCAACTGGCAGTTGTGAAGAACAGAATCAAGAACAATGGGTTCACCACTAGCAACTTCTACTGTCAAAGGTTTACCTAGTTTCGTTCTAGACACGCGAAGCATTGGCTCAAAAGACAATGACACAAAACTCTTATCGGCACCCGAATCAAAGAGAACAGATGCAGGCTGATTATTAATAAAGAACGTACCGTTCACCACTTCATTGTCTGTTTGTGCCTCTTGAGCATTCATGTTGAAGACTCGACCTCGAGCCGGAGCCTGATTCTGATTTGGATTCTGGTTCTGGTTAGCTAGCCTTGGGCACCGGTTCCTGTAGTGGGTCAGATCCCCACAATTGTAGCACGAACCAGGAGGAAAATGAGGTCGTGTAGCTTGACCTTGTTGCTGAGCAAGAGGCTGAGCAACTTGTTGGGCTTGGTTCTGAACTGCCTGGTTCTGGTTAACAGGAATGCGACAAGTAGCGGCAAGATGACCAGATCTTCCGCAGTTGGTGCACTGACGACACTGGAGGTGTGGTGGATGATGGCCGTTACACCTGTTGCACAAAGGTGCATTGCCAAGATAAGGCTTCTTGGCTAGTGGCTGCGCAGGCTGATTTGGTGCAGCTTGGGCCTGTGCAGTAACGGCATAGTTTTGGGAAGCCTTCCGCTTTCTAGACCCTCCAGAATTCTTTCCCTTCTTGTTTTGACCTTTCTTGCTATCCCCCTTGTTAGACGCCTGCTTCTTTCCCTTGTCACCCTTTTTATGTAGCTTTCCCTTTCGAACCTGCGACTCAGTCAATGTTGCTGCTAACTCGATCGCCTGACGGAGTGTGGCAGGGTTACTACCAGTAATGATGTCTTGCACTGAGTTAGGTAGGCCGTCGATGTATCTTTCGATAGCCTTGTCGAGTGGGGTAACCATAGTTGGGCAAAGCAGACTCAACTCCTCAAACCTATTAGTATATGCCCTGTGCTCGCCACTGTCTTGTTTCAAGTCATCAAACTCTTTCTCCAACGCTCGCTGTTCATGACGAGGACAGAACTCCCTCATCATAAGGGCCCTGAGTTCAGCCCATGTCTGTGCTAGAGCAACTTCTGCACCTCGGTCTCTCATAAGCCCATTCCACCATGTGAGAGCCCTCTTCTGAAACACACTCGAAGAAAACTCGACCTTGCGATTGTCAGGACACTGCACGTGGCGAAAAGTATTCTCAATGCTCTCGAACCATTGAAGAAGCCCAGTCGCTCCTTCAGAACCACTAAACTTGAGTGGTTTAGCCGAGTTAAAATCCTTGTATTTGCATGGAGCATTGTTGTTGTTGTTAGCTTGGTTCCATTGAGCAAAGAGGTTTAGGAATTGAGCAGCCATCTGCTGCGCAATGATTTCTGCCAGTTCGGCAGTCGCTATCTGGTTTTCGCGTCGAGGAGGCATTCTAAAAGAGGAAAACATGAAAGGGAACGAGTGAGATGATTGGATGAAGAGAATGAGATGAAACAAAATTAACAAAAGAAAAGATGGTGGTCATTTGTCCGCATTACCAAGCAAACAAACGACACACAGTGACTAATCAAAGTAAATGGATCAAAAATAATGTATCGCGAAGACATGCTCGCCTATAAGTGAACACTCATCCCAAGAATTCCCAGGTAAGCACAACTGGTCTCGCGTCTGATGAGATATATACGAAGTGCTTGCCTAGCCAGAAAACCCAGAATACAGGCATTCACTCTTCCAGTTTGCACGTGTTCACACTATTTAGAACCCAAAACTTTGACGAGGTTTTGAAAATTTGAAGGCACAAGGACAAAAACCAAACTTGAAGGGTTCAAAACCTTGTAATAAATCATTCAAAAACAGAAGATTGTTTTTCAAAAAATCGTTTCGGAAAATTTGGTTTTTGTTTCGATAATCACCTAAGGATAGGTGATGTGTATGTTTTAAAATCTAAACACAAGATAACTTGTGTTAGGGTCCTAGAAAGGTTATAGTCTAGGTCAAAGCATTACTAATAACCTAATTCCCTATAACCATTGGCTCTGATACCAACTCTTCTGTCACACCCCGACCACGTATAACATACAAAACGTGGCGGAAAACGTCGGGGAGTGTTGTAACAGAATTAATTGTTTCATAACATGGCATTCAAAGTTGTATTTTATTTATAAACATAAGAGTTACATTGTCTTAAACAGGAAATAAAGAGTTCAGAACATAATTAAATTAAGTCTATCTTCATTTTATGTCTCTAAGGCACAGGTCCGCCCTAGTGTCACGATCATCGTCCTACGCAAAAGCTCCTGAAAACACATGTGAAAATAGGTACGTCAGCATAAAAATGCCTGTGAGATACATATGTTTTGTGAAAATAGGATTCATGACTTAAGTTTAAGAAAAAGTTGTTTAGCAAAGGTCAGTCATGAACCTTGTAAATTGTTTTGTTTTGTAAATCATTTAAAAAGCGATAAGATCAAATGATATGTATAAATAAAAGAATAATGTGTGGTTAAATGTATAACCAAGTAAAATGAGTTGTATAAAGTAAATTGTTTGTAAATCAAAGTCTTGTAAAAATCGTGTTACTTGTGTGAAATGTATAAGTCCAAATTGAATGATTTAAATAACGCTATGATATGTAATATAATACAAACACTTATATATCGGAAGTACCAGCGGCGTATCCACCATGTTTGTATCATATTACTCACATCTCGTTACTTATGTCACTTAAACAAACCACCAATGTATAAAGTCCATGTTTAAACCAATTGTCAAAAGTCCTTGTATAAACCATGTCAAATGTTAAGAAGTCCAAAAGTAGTCAGGTAATGTGTAACAAATGTTATGTATTGTAAGTAAAGTATTGTCACATAATCCAAATGTAGAAATGTACAAAACAAAGTATTTTGAATATATCAAAAAGTCATGTTTTGCAAAGTAATGCATGTTCTATTGATACAAACATTTATGTGGTAAGTTAACGCATACATTCAAGCCTTGAGACAGTCGGATAACCCTTTCAGTCAAGGTTATCAAAAGAAATGTTTTCGGATTCAGTCATTCCTTACATCCAAACAAACCCGAGATGTCAGGAATGGGATTTGTCAAGTCCTATGGTACCAATACTTACTATCGAGCGGCGTAGCTAATGTTAATGAACGTATAAAAGTCTCATTTGTGCAAACCAAATGTTATAGCAGTTGTATACATGTCATATGAAAACAATGTACTAAGTATGCTAAGTTAACATACAGAGTAGAAAAGTCTTGTAAATCAATGTGCTAGCATGCTATCAGTTAACATACATAGCAAAAATGTAAAGTAAACAATGTACTAAGCATGCACACAATGGGCATACATAGCATGAAATGTAATGTAATACGATGTACTAAGTACGCACACAATGGGCATACATAGCATGAAATGTAATGAAATCAGGTACTATAATGTACTAACAAACATAGCAGGTATATGATGTGAAAACAGGAAAGCATGAATGTAACAAGTAGGCACATGTGTTTCACCCCAAAATGTTTGGAAAACAGTAAAAGAGGGGTCTATGTACTCACATAAACACCTTGAAAACATTTAAAAGAGGGGGTTCTATGTACTCACTTGAGATTGCTCAGATGTCCTAAGATAACCACCAAGCAATGCTAGAGATCACGGAATCAAACGGCACCTAATATAGGTAACTATGTTAATAAACCAGACCTATATCGGAAGATCGGATAGAATGAGGGCTCGTAAACCAAATGAGTATTGGAGCTCATGTAGTATGGTTTAACAAAGCCTACATACTAAATGAAACCTATCATAAGTGCTTACGACCTATTACGACCCGTTTAGGTAGCTTATGCTACTTTAACACGTCGTTCGCGTGAAACGCGTTCGGATCGCCTAACTAGTCCTATGACAAGTAACATATGCCTTAACATGTCTAATATTGTTGTCAAATCAGTTTAGATGTCAAAAGTTATGTTACATATGTTTAAAATGAATTTTGGCATCAAAGGGGTATTTTGGTAATTTACCTAAGGCATATAACTACCTATCATACAACTACTTAAACGAAGCGACCATAAGGTATAACCTCGGAAGGTTATTCCCTATATGCTATGGTCACCTAATGTGTTTGGTCGGATCCTAATGATCGACCAAATGGGTCGGGTTCGAAGGTATAAGCGATTTATTAGATCGCTTACCCTTACGACCCTAGACAACGTGGTAATCAGTAGGCATAGTCACAAAGGACTATAACCATCGTGATTACAATCATGTTGCGAAGTCCAAACGAACTTCGCATTGACCATAAACTGGTCAATGCAGAAAGTCAAACAAAGTTTGACTTTCGGACTCGAAAAGCAATAAAAGAACGAAGGAACACTTACAAAGCGTCCCCGAATGCTAATCTAGATCAAAATAGCTCAGGTATGAAACAAAGGTTTCAACTTAGAGCACATTAGATCAGATTCTTGTGAGTTTGAAGCAAATGGGGGTGGGGTATTTATAGTTTTTCCCAAACCGTTAGGATCGTTTCTTGGAAAACGTGATCGAATCTCGTGCGTACACTTGTTGGAATGTTGTGGTGACTAAGAATGGCCCCTCATGGACAGAAAGGGCAAGTGTGGGTTTGTGGTTGTGAGATTAACAGCTGTAATCTACTGACTAATCGATCTTATCTGATATGGGACCCTGACGCGGGCCGCGTAAAGGACACACTGATCTTACGCGGGCCGCCTGGCCTGCACAGATCAGAAACATGTTTGCATTTTGACAGCTTTGGTCCCTGTTGGTGTTTAAGCTTATTTCCGGCACTTATAAGGCCCGTCAAGCCAACTTTAAGGCCCTAAAATGATGCCTAAACATTGTGGATATGAAACATGCTCAAAAATATGCCGGAAGTTGGTTCGTTTGGTCGTACGATCGCGATGTTCGCTTAATCACGACGGAATGCGCATAAGCGCGAAAAACGATCCAAATGACGCAACGAATGGATTTTTCTTATGCCAAACACTAAAATAAAATATTTTAGTGCTTACATAAATTTTTGGATGTTCGGATGTATTCAGAACGTGAGTTATGCGCAAAAGTGCAAACTTGAGCACTTTTTGACACTTTTAGTCCCTGAATGACCCAAAAGTTTATTTTAGCACACCGAACCCCTCAAAGCCTATTTCTAAGCTATGTAAAGGATATTTATGGTATGTTTAACTTATGGTCATGTTCTGGAATGTCTGTTACAGTTCAAATTGGCATACTTTCGCAGTTTGTCAAATTTAGTCCCTGTAGCCGAATTAACTTGTTTTTGACATACCAAAGCCTTCAAAACTTATTTATAAGTTATGTAAAGGTTATTTAAGGTATGTTAAGTATATGTTGATGTTCCGGAGTATTTTTCGCATTAAACTGATTACGTTTACGCATCAGTTTGCGTATAACTCTCCAGAAAGCGATATAGAGTTTGAAATTGAATAAAAGTCAAAACATGAAAAATGTAAAACACAACCAAACAAACATTGGGATCAAATAACATTGTTTTATTGATAACTGAATTGTTTACAATGATTACTAGCACATATGTTACATGCGTGAAGCAAAATGTCCATCACGATTAGAGATAATACTCAAATGTATGCTGTGTCGGCTTATGATTTCATCGATGTAAATACGAGTTAGCTTTTCATCCTTATAATCCTCATGAATCGAGATGAAATGAGTGGATTTAGTAAGATGATCAATGATAACCCAGATAGTGTCGTAACCACTGGAAGTGCGAGGTAACTTGGTTATACAATCCATATTTATGTTTTCCCACTCCATACTAGGATTTCAGGTTATACAAGTAAGCCCGAGGGTCGTTGATGTTTTGCTTTTACTTTAGAACAAGTGAGACATTTCGAAACAAATACGGCTATGGCTTTCTTCATTCCAGGTCGTCAATAAGTATATCTATGATCCTAATACATCTTATCAGCGCCAGGATTAATCAAGCATCGGGTTTTGTAAGCTTGATTCATTAGAAACATAGTAAGGTTTTCTCGATAAGGAATCGAGCATCGGGTCTTCATCACTTTCAGTTAGCACATCAGATTTGTTTTTCTCTTTGTCTGAAGTAGTAGATATCACTGTTTCATCTACCACAGGCTCTTCAGCAAATAGTTATTCTTGTACTGGTTCATCTACATAAATCATTTTCTTCGCCCTGGAGCGCTTCCTCTTCTTTTGTGGTCCTTGGCTATCCTCTTCTTTCTTTATTCTTTTACTTCTAGAGTAAGAAAAATTCTTCATTTTCTCTATCTCGTTCTCAAAATCACTCTTGTCATGTCTCCACTTACGTTCCTTATGTGCTATATAGTCTTTATTCTTTAAGTGTCCAAACAAACCTCTATAAAGTGCAACCTGCTCCTCAGGCTTTCCTTTGTAAGAAGTCAGACTTTCAAGAGTGATATTTTTCATGTGCTTAAGCTCCACTTATCATTCTTTTGCTTCTTAAGATCTTTATGTTGTTGGTCAATCATCATTTGTAGAAACCCCGGATACATTAACCACCTAGCATCACATATGTTGCTCTTCATGTTGTTGAAGATCATTGCCGAAAAGTTAAACTTTAAGTTTAGGCATAGAGCAACTGTTGCATCAAGTAATTTGTTGCAACATCATAATCGCCTTTCCCATGCCCTAAGAAATGTATCACCACATGCATTAGAAACTAATAGGGCCTTGATACATAACTTTTAGCGTAACTTGCAGCATTCAGTTCTCCATTGTAACCCATCCTTTGAAAGCAACCTTTTACTAGTCATTCATCAAGTAATTCAGGATCATTTGGCAAGTCTTTAAAATCCAGAACGTCGCAGATCAGTGCCTTAGAAATGATAACTTTCTTCTTTCGAACGGTAGAATGTATCTCTGGTGGATTTATATGACACTCTAATGTAGCATTTGTCCAAAATTCCCTAATTATAGATTCATAAAGCATACAATCTTCTATGATGGGTTTATAGATTCTCGAATGTTAAATGACATCATAGGCTTGAATGGTATGGACTTCTTATTATCTTCGTCGAAGAATGCAGTAATTTTGTGCTTAAGATCCCTATCTTTGATGTTTACAGCATGCACCATCTGCAATAAAAAATACGACAAATATAAATCCAATAACCTATAATTTTTTTCAATATTTCAAATTTTTTTTAACACTTAATCAAGCGCATGACCACATCTTATGATGCTTATATTGAGCGTAGGACCTATCAAAGCGTATGAGACATGTTTAAACCTATTAAGCGTATGACACATTATACACATATGAGACACTTTCGTGTGACACCCGGCTATTTTGAGTCTGTACCGTACTAGTGTGACACGTGTTATGAATAAATAAAGGCAATAATTTATTGATTATGGTGTTAATTGATGGTATTTGATGTTTTGGTAAATCTAAAATTTGTTAAAAATTATGTTGGCAAAATTAAGATAAACGCTTATTGCGTAACGAACAAAATGCGAAACGAACGTCGGTGACCGCCCGATTAATGTTAAAATCCTAAAAACATTATGTTATGATTAAAATTCTATTTTAAATCATATCCGTGAGGAAAAATTAAGTAAAACGCTTAAAAACACTGTTTTGCGAGTTTAAGCGCGTATTGCGCGATAACGCGCATATCTTACAAAATACAAACGACGCAGCCAGTCGAGGCATATAAAATATTGTTGAGCAATATTATGGCGGGTTTATTTTTACAGAATGATAAAAATAATTTAAAACACCTTTAAACGTGGGATAAAATACCCGATAGTCAGTTAATGTAACACCTCAGAATTTTATATCGAATCGTATGGCAACATGTCACACCCCGACCACGTATAACATACAAAATGTGGTGGAAATGTCGGGGAGTGTTGTAACAGAATTATTGTTTCACAACCATGGCATACAAAGTTATATTTTATTTATCAACAAAAGTGTTACATTGTATCAAAACAAGAAATAAAGAGTTCAGAACATAATTAAACTAGTTCTATCTTTATTTTAAGTCTCTAAGGCACAGGTTCGCCCTAGTGTCACGATCATCATCCTAAGCGACTGCTCCGGAAAACACATGTGAAAATAGGTACGTCAGCATAAAAATGCCTGTGAGATACATAGATTTTGTGAAAATAGGATTCATGACTTGGGTTTTAGAAGAAAGGTTTAATAAAAGTTAGTCATGAATTTTGTTAAGCGTTTTCTTTTATAAATCATATGAAAACTCGATAAGAAAATCAGATTATATAAAAGAAAGGTGTATGGTTAATGAAATAACCAAGTAAAATGGGTTGTATAAAATAAACCGTTTTGTAAAACAATGTCTTGTGAAAAATATGTTATTTGTGTAAAATGTAATATGTCTACACTGAAATGATTTAAATAACGCTACGATATGTAATATTATACAAACACTTATATATAGGAAGTACCAGCGGCGTATCCACCATGTTTATATCATATTACACACGCCTCGTTACTCAAATCACTTACCCAAACCAACCACCAATGTAAATTGTTCATGTATAAATCAATCGTCAATTGTTATTGTGTGAACCATATCAAAATGTCCGTGTTTAATGTAAATCACCAAATGTGTATATCAATGTCAAAATGTTTATGTTTAATGTAAATCATATAATGTGTATCCAAAAAATATCATGTATGGCATGTGAAATATATCAACTAAACCATAGGTAAAATGCACAAAAACAGGGTATTGAATTTAAACATAGTTTAAGTTAAAGTTATGTTTTGTGGAACAAATGCATGCTATACTGATACAAACATCTATGCGGTATTGTGAAAATGCATACATCCAAGCCTTGTGACTGTGGTGATAGACCCTTAAACAAATTAAAGGTCTATTTGTGTTATTGTTTATCGAATTCGATCATTCCTTCCACCCAAACAAACCTAGGGTTCAGGAACGGGAGTTGTCAAGTCCTATGGTACCATTACCTACTAACGAGCAGCGTAGCTAATGTTAATGAATGTATATTGTCCCATTTGAACAAACCAAATGTCATACCAAAATGTAAGCATGTGATGAATAACAAATGTACTAAGTATGCACACAATGGGCATACATAGCATAAAATGTAATGTAAAAACAATGTACTAAGTATGCACACAATGGGCATACATAGCATGAAATGTAATGTAAAAAAATGTACTAAATATGCACACAATGGGCATACATAGCATGAAATGTAATGTAAAACAATGTACTAAATATGCACACAATGGGCATACATAGCATGAAATGTAATGTAAAACGATGTACTAAGTATGCACACAATGGGCATACATAGCATGAACACAATGAAATCATGTACTATAAGTGTACTAATGAACATAATAAGCATATGATATGAAAACATGGAAAGCATGAAAGTAACAAGTAGGCACACGTGTTTCACCCCAAAATGTTTGGAAAACAGTAAAAGAGGGGTCTATGTACTCACTTGAGATTTCTTAGTAGTCCTTGAGTAACAACCAAACATTGCTAAAGATCACGGATATCAAACGACACCTAATATAGGTAACTATGTTAATAAACCGGACCTAAATCGGAGGATTGGATAGAATGAGGGTTTGTTAACCAAACGAGTATAAGAACTCATGTAGTATGGTTCAACAAAGCCTACATTCTAAAATGAAACCTAACCTAAGTGCTTACGACCCATTACGACCCGTTTAGGTAGCTTATGCTACTTTAACGCGTCGTTCGCGTGAAACGCGTTCGGACCGCCTAACTAGTCCTATGATAAGTAAAATATGCCTTAACATGTCTAATATTGTTGCCAAATCAGTTTAGATACCAAAAGTTATGTTACATATGTTTAAAATGAATTTTAGCATCAAAGGGGTATTTTGGTAATTTACCTAAGGCATATAAACTACCTATCATACAACTAACTAAACGTCGTGACCATAAGGTATAACCTCGGAAGGTTATTCCCTATACATTATGGTCACCTAAGGTATTTGGTCGGATCCTAATGATCGACCAAATGGGTCGGGTTCGAAGGTATAAGCGATTTATTAGATCGCTTACCCTTACGACCCTAGACAACGTGGTAATCAGTAGGCATAGTCACCAGGGACTATAACCATCGTGATTACGCTCACGTTGCGAAGTTCAAACGAACTTCGCATTGACCATAAACTAGTCAATGCAGAAAGTCAAACAAAGTTTGACTTTCGGACTCGAAAAGCAATAAAAGAACGAAGGAACACTTACAAAGGGTCCCCGAAAGCTAATCTTGATCCAAGTGGCTCAGGTATGAAACAATGGTTTCAACTTAGAGCTTCTCAAATCAGATTTTGTGGGTTTTGAAAGAAAGGGGAGTTGGGTATTTATAGTGTTCGGAGAGCCGTTGAGATCGTTTCTTGGAAACCGTGCTTTGATCTTGGCCATACACCTGAAGAACATGGTTTTACAAAACCATTTGAGCCCCTAGTATTGAGAAATACCATGTGCAAGAGGATTAGGAGTGCATAACAGCTGATAACAGGCTGTTTAAACATTGAATCTGGTCTGGGAGTCTGACGCGGGCCGCGTAAGAGATCACCCTGGGCTTACGCGGGCCGCCTGGGCCTTCTGATCAGAAACCAAGTTTCAAAAAGACAGTTTTGGTCCCTGTTGAGGTTTAAGGCCATTTCCGACATATTTAAGGCCCGTTAAGCCAACGTTAAGGCCCTAAAATGATGCCTAAACATTGTGGACATGAAACATTCTCAAAAATACGCCGGATGTTGATTTGTTTGGTCGTACGATCGTGATGTTCGCTTAATTACGACGGAATGCGCATAAGTGCGAAAAACGATCCAAATTGCACGACGAATGGATTTTTCTCATGCCAAACACTAAAATAAAATATTTTAGTGCTTACATAAATTTTTGGATGTCCGGATGTATTCAGAACGTAAGTTATGCGCGGAAATGCAAACTTGTGCACTTTTTGACGCTTTTAGTCCCTGAATGACCCAAAAGTTTATTTTAGCACACCGAACCCCTTAAAGCCTATTTCTAAGCTATGTAAAGGATATTTATGGTATGTTTAACTTATGATCATGTTCCGGATAGTCTGTTCTAGTACGAATCGTCATACTTTCGCAGTTTGTCAAGTTTAGTCCCTGTAAGCGAATTAACTTATTTTTGCCATACCAAAGCCTTCAAAACTTATTTCTAAGTTATGTAAAGGTTATTTAAGGTATGTTAAGCATATGTTGATGTTCTGGAGTATTTTTCGCATTAAACTGATTACGTTTACACACCAGTTTGCGTATAACTCTCCAGAAAGTGATATAGAGTTTGAAATTGAACAAAAGTCAAAACATGAAAAATGTAAAACATAACCAAACAAACATTGAGATCAAATAACATTGTTTTATTGATAATTGAACTGTTCACAATGATTACAAGAACAGATGTTACACAACACGTGTCCAATCAACTCTCATATATGCCACAATGTTCGACGAGAGGGACTAAATGTGTATATTGGTGGAAGATTGGAAGTGGAAGGAATAAATATGTCAACATGCCAAAGTTTTGGCCTCTGAGTGACCCTTACAGAATGCAAGGCCTAAAGCCTTACGGACCGTTAGGTAAATGTAATATTGTTACTTGCAGTCGGTTATGGACCGTATGCCTTAATTGCTTACGTTCTGTAAGAATTTGAAAACCATGGCCGCTAAAGGTCCTTCCGTAAGCCTTAACCCTTTACGGTCCGTAAGGGGTTGCAGTTGGTAAAATGGTAGTATGCCATGGCAGCATGAATGTTTAGCCAAGTATACGTGAATTGCCACTCCAAATCCAGTTCTAACACCTCACATAATACTTGTACACATCTGAGATCTCTCATAACACTTGGCATGATCTTACATCTCATGTTCAAGTATAAATAGCAACTATATTCAACAAATTTCTTGCTCATTCCTATCTTTCTCTCTAATATGCTCTTAGAGTTGTTTCGTGATCAAAAGGATGCCTCCTACTGAGTTCAAGCTTCTCTTAAAACACTTGTAAGTGTTCTTTCATAGTTCTTTTATTTTGTAGGCTAAGTTATTAGCCGAAAGTTAAGCAAATTGACTTTTTCTTTGACTTTCGGTTATGACCATTAAGGTCCAGCCAATGTTTGAATTGAACATGGCTACGTGATTGTAATATGGTAGGTGATAATCCCCTAAGAGGGCACCTCCTGAAGATCACGTTAAGTTGCTCAAATAACGGGCCAAAGTTATGTTAAAATAAAAGTCAAAACGCAGTTTACGGAAAATGTATAAAATGAACTTATTAACATCCAAACACATATTTTTGACATTATATCAGTTGGTATAACATATTAGAACATGTTAAAGCATATTCAATCCGTCATCGCAACCGAAAGTCAAGCAGTTTGACTTCTTCTTTGACTTTCGATTCTGACCCGTTTAACTTAGTTACTTACTGAATTGAAGTTGCATTTTGATCATATTAATGTATGGAATAACCCTCTGAGGTTATACCATTTGATCATATCAGTTTTCGGGTTTTACATAATGCCATAAAAATACCAATTTTATCATTTTGAGCATAAAATTGTTTTAAACCATAATGGATGTAGAAAAGTGTAATACCTGCTGATATGGTAATGTAATAATCATGTTTTGGCATAATGAACTTGACATTGACTCATTTGATCACCCGTGCATACGGTTGACTTATGTAACTTAGTTTATATAAGTTAACCGTATTGGGTCAAATCCTTCAATTTCTTTTAAAATCCAGAATGTATTATGGTTGAACCATATTATACAAGTCATAGTACTTGTGAGGGTTCAAACCACATTCTATCCGGTCACCGCTTAATCTAGCGAATCGTACCGTTTTCTTATAATATAGTTAACGGGTCCAAGTCATATGACTTGAATACGTCCCGTTAACATTCTAATGGATAATAATTCCATTCATTCCAGACTAAGGGCTTCCGGTAAATTGCAATCTTACTTATTGTTTTGTTTGAATGGCTATGCTTATATAATATCGTTTGCCAGCTTTGTTCTTCAGCATATAGTCCCCAAACCAATTGGGGAGAACAAAGTCAGTGAAGATGTTTATTCAGATGGAACCGGGGTAGGGTATCACAAGGTTCCACCACTCATGTGCAATAATTTCACGAAGAAACAATCTGGGTTGGTTAATGAATCTGAATCAAGTGAGAAAACTGATGTTGAAAAATTACCAGAAAACATTGATGTCACGTTCAATTCACAAACCGATGAAGATAGCATTGAATTTGAGGTTGTGAAAAATGTTGTTGAAAAGGTGTTGAAATCTGACAGTGATTCCACAATTGAGGATGATGAATGTTTCTTAAACAACTACATCCCGAAACCTAAGTCCCAGAACAACTTAAATGATGAGCTGACTCTTGTCATGTACAAGATGAACGGTTCGGATAAGTTGTACTCGGATACAGAGTTTCCGATCAAAAAGGTAAATGTGGATAAACTGAAAAAGGTTTTCAAATTAGTTGAGATTGATGTTTCTGAAGTCGAAGGTTTGTCGAGTTCTAAGAGATTTTTGAACTTTCAACGTGATAAATCTTACTACAACAAACCAAGTGCACCACCACGTTTTCATAAAAACAACCAAAACAGAGGGTCTGGTGGGAATCAGGGTGATAAGAATTACCAAAAAAAGAACTTTCAGAAAACAAAATTTGTGGAAAAGAAAACATTTGTGAAGAGCTCAAGCTCAATGACTGATCAAGAACCAGAATTTTTTTTAAAAACAAATGAAGAGTTCTTTACTGAAAAAAAGGCCTCACAAACACAGACTGATGGACAAAATCGGGTCGTTGATACCCGAAAGTGCTTTAAATATGATCAGATTAGACACATTGCACAAAAGTGTACCAATCAAAAACCTAAGTCTGTGGTTGTTGAGAATCCAAAGAAGTCAAATGATGTCAAAGGTAAAGCGCCTATGTTTGTTGAAAGGAAGATTCCAAAATCTGAAAAATTAAAACCAAATCTAAACCTGTTAAACAACCGGTATAGAAAAATGGTGAATTTTACAAACGGTCTGCTCCTCCACAACAAACATGGCTGCCAAAATCACAAGTCAAGACATCGACGGAAGCAAAACCAAAGGTTCAGTCAAAACAAACGTCTTCAACCAAACCGGTTAAGATGGATGTACCTTTGGATTTGTATGAGAAGCTTGAAAAACAAACTTCTTTGACCTCACTGGGAAAGAAGTATGTTCCAAAGAAGGTTCAACCACTTGGTCAACCTCAAAAGGATGAATTTTTTCTATACAAAGAGGTTGAGGTTGGAACCGAAAAAAGTTTAGAAATGAACGACAAAAACTTCCCACCACTATACACAACGAAAACTCACATTAACGTCGAGCTACCCGAGTCAAAGGAGGCTTGGGTTGCTTCAACTTCTAACTAAATTGCATGTGAAACGTGCAGGAGCTCCCAAGATCTATTTCAAAGTGGATTATGGATAGCGGAGCATCCCGGCACATGACAGGGCGGAAGACCCTACTGTACGACGTTAGAGGTTTTAATGGTGGTTATGTTGGTTTCGCTAGAAACCAAGGTGGTCGAATTATGGGGGAGGGCACATTATCTAACGGTGTCGTTACATTCAAACGAGTCAACTACATACCAGAACTGGAAAACAATTTACTCAACATTTCTCAAATTTGTGACAGGATGTACACTATGCATTTTACCGACAAGGAGTGTCTGATTCTGAAGCCGGGGTTTATTTTCCCCGAGGAGTGGATCATTATGCGAGCAACGAGGGTAAACGACTTGTACGTGCTAGACATGAGTGTTGCTACAACTACTACGGGTCATCCTCAGTGTTTCTTATCGAAAACTATCGAGAAGGAGTAAGTGATGTGGCATCGGAAAATGGGCCACATCCACCTACGTTAGATAAATCACCTGGTACATAACGATCTTGTTAAAGGTGTTAATCTGAAGAGTTTCCACCTGGAGAGAGAATGTATTAGCTGTCTAAAAGGAAAGTAACATAAGAAATCTCACCCCAGAAAAATGGAGAACTCAATCTCGAAGCCACTTGAAAAACTTCACACGGATCTCTTTGGTCTTGTGAACATGAAGAGCATTACTGGAGATCTTTACTATTTAGTGATTACTGATGACTACTTGATATTTTCGTGGGTGATGGTCTTGAAGTCGAAAGATGAAACATTCGAGAGTTTGCTGAAATTGTTCAAAAAGATAGAGAACTTGTACCAGTCCCGCATTTTTCGATTACGAAGTGATAATGGTACGGAGTTAAAAAACAACAAGATGGAAGAATTCTGTGACAGAAGAGGTATATTGCAAGAGTTCAGTGCTTCGTACACTCCATAGCAGAATGAAGTTGCAGAAAGGAAAAATCAGACGCTGATAGAGATGGCACGAACGATGTTGGCTGACGCAAAGCTTCCTATCAACTTTTGGGGATAAGTCGTATTTGCCGCTTGTTATACTCTCAACTGGGTTCTAATTGCGAATAAGCATAACAAAACGTGTTTCGAGCTCCTCAACAAACGAAAGCCTAACTTGGAATATCTAGAGTTGTTCGGGTCACCCTACACAGTTCTGGATCCTGATGGAAAGTTTGGTTCAAAGAGTTTGGAAGGAATCTTTGTGGGTTATTCTAGTCCACTTAGACGGGTTTTCGTTCCAAGTCTCAGGAGGATTATTGAAGCTCAGCACGTGGAATGTCAAGGATATACTATGCCTCCACAGAAACCTGTAGACTCATGGCGATTCGATTATAATACATTATGGGATTCATTCAACTTACCAGAAGAGCCAGAGTTTAGAAATCAAATTAATCTATTTCGGGAATATGAAGCTTCCAAGAATAGATTGCCAGCAAAGTCTTCAAAACGTCAACAAATTTCCAATGATCGTAAAGCTGGTCCTAGTCACAATGGTCAAAGTGATGATTTGCAGCAAACTTCTACTTCAGAACAAGAGCCTGCTCCAGAAAATCAGACGATAGTTGATGACGATTCAGAGTCTGACTCAGATAGCCTGACCTATGATCGAGGTGATTCAGAATCTGAGGGTGAGCAGATCCAGTCTTCAGACCAGATAGTTCAGGTTGATGAACAAGTTGCGGATCAAAATGTCATGAATTTGGAAAGCGAGGTGAACCTTCCCGGTTAAGTTATGCCGAGGACTCTGTCTTATCACCCTGAGGAGTTGATTATTGGGGAACTACAATCAGGAGTTCGAACAAGGAGTCAAATCAACCATGGCTTAACATGTTTTTATTCTAAAGTTGCTCCATTACAAACTGATTTCTCACTCAGTTGCTTTATCTCGCAGGTTGAACCACGAACATACAAAGAAGCACTGATGGAAGAATCATGGGTTAATGCGATGCAGGAGGAACTAGGTAAATTGGAAAAGCTCGGAGTTAAGAAGATTGTCGACCTACCTGATGGGCACAGAAAGATAAACACCAAGTGGGTGTTCAAATGCAAGAGAGACGATCGAGGAGTGATAGTGCGAAACAAAGCTCGCCTAGTCATTCAGGGCTTTAGTCAGCAAGAAGGGATAGACTTCATAAAAGTTTACGCTCCAGTTGCCAGACTTGAAGCCATCAGAATCTTTCTTGCGTTCGCTTCATGGAAAGGGTTTAAGGTTTACCAGTTAGATGTCAAGTCGGCGTTCCTTTACAGAAAGGTGAAAGAGGAGGTCTACGCCGGTCAGCCACCGGGCTTTACCGATCCGATTCACAAAGACAAGGTCTACCTCTTAGACAAAGCCCTATACGGATTGCATCAGGCCCCGAGAGCCTGGTATGAAACGCTTTCTCAACACTTGCTTTCCAACAACTTTATTCGAGGAAAGGTGGATGCTAATCTTTTCACTAAGGAGGTCGCTGGTCATCTGCTGATCGTGTAAATATATGTTGATGACATTATATTCGGGTCCACGAATGAGGAACTCTGCAAAGAATTCGAACAAGTAATGAAGCAAAAGTCCGAGATGAAGTTTTTCCTAGGGCTACAAGTCGATCAGATGCCGGAGGGAATCTTCAAATACCAAACGAAATATGTCTATGACGTTCTGGAGAAATTTAGGATGTCCGAGACTACACCGATGGCCACCCCGTTAGCAACTAATCACGGTATCAACCCTGATCTCACCAGAGAGAAGGTCGACGAGACGCTATACCGTTCGATGATTGGTTCGCTGATGTATCTCACTACATCTCGACCCGACATAATGTACCCAACTTGCCTCGCGGCCCGTTATCAGTCGAGTCCAAGGTCTTCTCACATGGTTATCGTTAAGAGGATTCTACGCTACCTGAGAGGAACCCCAAGCCTGGGGTTGTGGTATCCCAAAGACGGTGATTTCAAACTTGAGGGCTACTCAGACTCAGATTTCGGATGCTGCAAGATCAATTCAAAGTCAACAACTGCAGGATGCCAATTCTTTGGACCACACTTGGTCACTTGGCAGTGTAAGAAGAAGACAATCGTTGCTCTTTCAACGTGTGAAGCAGAGTACGTGTCAGCCAGCAGCTGCTGCTCGCAAATTCTGTGGATCCAACAACAAATGAGAGACTACAGTTTGCAATTTCTTACTTCTCCTATTTTTGTTGACAATGAGGCAGCAATCAACATAACAAAAACCCGGTACATCACGCTAAAACTAAACACATTGAAATTCGACATCACTTCATCTGTGATTGCTATGAGAAGAAGTTGATTCGAATTGAAAAGATCCACACCGACGAACAAAAGGCAGATTTACATACTAAACCGTTTGATAAGTCGAGTTTTCAATACTTATTAAAACTAAATGGTATGAAACTTTTGTCGTCAGGGGGAGCTATTGTTGGCGTTGATGAAAAATCCACAGCAGAGGACGTCGAGAAGCAATCCGCTAAGGTTTTTCGTATTTTTAGTTGTTTTGGTATTTAGGGGGAGATAGGTCTTTTAGAAAATACAAAAACATTAAAGATGCAAAAATACAAAAACAATAGAAAATTTTCAAAATGTAAAAAAACAATAGAAAACAAAAAAAAAGAGTTTTGTGTAAAAAGAGGAAATGATAGTACATCAGCTAGACTGTCACGGTATGCTAAGGAATTGAAAAGTTAAAAAAAAGCGTTAAACGGTCTCACTGATGATATGTTGATAGGTTTTTACACATTTAGTAGACTTCTTCGGGATATAAACCTAAAAATCATGTCTTGCTTATTTCGTGGGGAACATCTCTCGGATATATAGGTAACCCCTGAAATCTTGTTTGAAAGATTACCTGTTTCTGACATACTAGGTCTATATACTTAGTGATATCTGGGGTATTATACCAGGACTTCTGATTTTGCGGAAGCAATAGCCCTGTCCTCGTATAATACTCTGCACGCTTTAATACTTAAAGCCTCCCCACAGCATAAAAATTGATAAACATTGAAAAATGTGAATCAAGTGCTGTTAAAGAGAAGATCCCTAAGTGGGACACACCTTAAAGACGAGCCATCATCTCTTTGTCTGAACGGAAGTTCTAACTTGAGCTCTCATGGTCTCGCACTACCCTAATACAGATATCATTATAGTATGTTCACATGTAAGACTGAATATGGGGAATCTGGATATGAGAGTATATTCTGAGGTGGGACACGCGAATAAGTTAAGTTCTTAAAACACCTAATCCGTATCCTAAATCAATTGAACTTTATGTGAGAATTTAAGTGAATCAATATATCGACAATCGAGGTGAACTGTTTAAAACTTAGTGTGAAATTAAGCTCAACGGTACCTGTGACTAGTCGGTAGCTGATATGATCCTTTAACACGACTCACAAAAATATGCTTGTAAATAGTTTAATGTATTTCATTTCAGATTTATTCCCAAAAATATTTTCATTGTGTTTTAACATAAACTTTCTTAAAATCCAAAAGATTTTATTTTCTTCTTTAGTTTAAGACAAACCATTGTGGAAAGCTGATCTTCGGAATCTCAGAAGCGATGCAGAAAGTTTTTGGCTGAACAACTGGGTTGGAAGCTAATCTATAAGTTTGAAAATTTCAAAGTCAAACAAGTTCATTAATTTGATACTTGTACATTTTCAAAAAAAGTTGAAAAAGTTTGAACAAAATGTCAGTTGGTTCGTATCAGGTCAACCAAGGTCATTAACTTGGACTTGGTAGGCAAAATTGAGTAACCAGGGTCATTAAATTGGACTTGGGTACTTGAGTGGATATCTAAAACTGACCAAAACTGAGCAATTTGAAAAAAGTTAGAAATTTTGTAAATGTTGAGATGATTGAACGACCATCCGATCGGATGACCATCCGGGTAGGGATAGCCTATATAAGGCAGTCAACTCATGGTCAAGGTCATTCGATCGAACCATAATTCGTCACACTCACATCTTTTTCTCTCAACTGTTCTTGATCTTTGACTCACATTCTTGCCATTCCAATCACATAGGATTGTTGGCTAGCACATCATTCACTATGGGAAAGGTAAGTTTCTCAAATTTCACCGCTAAATTTCATTTTTTGATGTTTGTTTGGGCCGACGACACTGACATAGGGTTTTCCTTAGATCTAGGCTTGTGTTGATGTTGTTTGAAAAAATTGAACTTAGATCTAGGATAAACGGCTTTAGATTCATCGATTCACCGGTCCAATTTCATCTAAAACATCTGCATTTGAACATTAGATAGATTATAGGTGTCGGCAGCCGACATGTGTTTTCTCAAATTAAACCCAAATCAGAGTGTTTTTTATAGAAATTGAACATAGGGTTTTGTTCATCGGCAAGTTCTGTAAGAGATATTATGTTCAATTTTGAAAAATGTTGAAAATTTTTGATCTTGATATGTAGACATTCAAACTGTTCTTCATCAGTTAATCGAACGGTAATCCGATCGGATGACCATCCGATCAGACGACCATCGGATCCATTACACTTCATTGTTTGAATAATTTCTAGGTGTTTATTTGATTGAGTGTTGGTGTTTATTCAAATGTTCTTCATGATTGATCGAATGATCATTCGATCGGATGACCATCCGATCCACTACACACTCACATGTTTAAATGATCTTTAAATGTTAACTGTTCGTCATGCTTGATCGAATGATCATTCGATCGGATGACCATCCGATCGGATGACCATCCGATCCAAATGCACTTTCATGTTTGAATCATTCTTTGTTAAACTAAAATGTTTCACTCGAATGATCATCCGATCGGATGACCATCTGATCCACAACACTTGCCTTGAAACTTGTGAGCTTAACAGAACAAGCTCTTCAGATCGGATTACCATCCGGTTGGATGGTCATTCGTCACTTCAGTACTGTATAAGAGTGAAAAAGTGTTAGAAAAAGTTTTCAAAATTTTGAAAATTTTCACTTTGTACTTTATGTCTTGAATGTGTGCATACTCTAATGATGATATTTTTGCAGGCAAGAGCATCTGACTTTCATCCTAAACACAATCTTTACTGCATTCTAGACGAGAATTATCCGAACATCGAGCCCTTCAAAGAAGTTATACCATTTCTAAAGGAAAGTAGAATTTGTAAGGCGTTGACGGAGAAACATAAGTTTTACGAATCACATGTTAGAACGTTTTGGAGTTCTGTAAGATATGACGAGAAAGAAAACACGATTTATTCAGCTGTCAAGATGAAGGATGACAAGAAGAAGGATATTGATTTGGAAGTAGAATTCACTGTAGGAGACGTGAGGAGGGTGTTAGATCTGCAAGATAAGGACGAGGAACCTATCATTATTTCAGAAAGATTAAGCAAAGGTTTCGAATGGGGTACACGGGACACGTTAATGATAAAGGATACATTAAGTCAAAATTCTGCAGGCCGTATAAGTTTTTAGTGCACTGTGTTGTTCATTCTCTTTCACACATGAAAGGTGCATATGATGAGACTTTCGATTATATTATGAACATCATAGCCTGCTTGGTGCTGAACAGACCTTATAACATCTGGCAAGTGATCTTCAATCACATGGTGGATAACATTAAAGGCGAGAAGTATATAATGTACCCAAGGTTTATTCAGGTTCCAAATCTACCAAAAGATCCAAAGGATGAACTTAAATTGCATTATATGGATAATGAAACTTTAAAGAGACTGGATAAGTATAAAGGTGTGAAACCAGAGAACGAGCCTAAGTATAGAGCAAAGTCTGGAAAGATCAAGAAAGCAAATTATGTGGCACCTGAAGACGATCAATGGAGGCATGCTGAGAGTAACTCTGAAGACGAAACAGATCGTTTGAAAGACATGGTTGAAAAGAAGTTAAGATTTTGGTATGAGAAGGACGAGAAGAAAAGAAGAACACCTAATATTTCACCGAAAGTGTCTACGCCAAAAGTAGTAATTAAGGGTAACGTTGGAAAGCAGGATGCATTAGTAAGGTTCGTAGATATTTCATTTGAATATCATTCTAACAATGTTAATCTTTGTGTTGCAGAAGCAGAGAAAAAGAAATCGCCACCAAGGTTGATAGATGAGACTGCTATTCCACCCACAGATTTGATCCAAGAAGGTGTTGATATCTTGAATGTGTCGTTCGAAGATTACTTAAAGCGATCAAGGGCTGCATGTGCTCAAGGTGATAATATTGAGAAAGAAGCAGAAAAGACAGCTGCAAAGAATGTTGAAGCAAGTGGTGAAGGCGTAAAGGAGACATTAGTTGAAGGTCTTGTGCACACTGATTCAAGTGCGACTGAACGTGATTAATTTGATCCTACAAAGATTGCTCCAACTTCTTACATCAGTGGCAAACAAAAGTATAAGAGGTCTCCGAAGAAAAAGAAAACGCCTGATGAAGAAGACTTTACATATGAGCCAACTCCAAAAGAGAAAAAGAAAGTTCTTAAGAAGCGTAAAGCACGACCTTCAGGAGCTGTTCCAAGAAGTGTTAGAGCGAGAAAAGATTCTATTGCTGAACAAGAAGCTACAGCAATTCCTGAAGTTCAAAGTGTTGAAATTCCAGAAGTTGAAAAGAATGTTGAAGTTCCTGAGAATGTTGAAGTTGAAAGAGTTGAAGAAAAGGATCAAGACGTTGAAGTAGAGTTCGTTGGAATTAGAAAGTCTACACCTCCAGCATCATCTACCAATCCAACAATTCATATTCATGATGATCATGAGAAACTCCTAAAAAACAACCAAAGAAAGTTGAAGATCCTTCATCTGCAAAGAAAGCTACTACTTCAAGTTCAAGTCATGGATTTCTGAAAGTTTCTGGTGAATATCCAGAAGATCTTCCATCTGGTGATTTTGATTTCTTTAATGATGGAAAGATTAATGTGCTGACGAAGAAGGTTAGTGTGTTGGAGAAAGCAAAGGCTAAAGCTGAAGCAGAGCGTGAAGAGTTAAAAGAAACGCTTGAAGCTGCTAAAGCCGAAAACGTTGCTTTGAAAAAGGATCTTGAAGATCATGCTGAAGTAATTGATCAGCTATCAGAAGAACTTGAAGAACATGCAAAAGTGATTAATCAGCTTAACGAAGAGATCGAGGAGGTAAATGCTCAGTACAAAACCATTGATAATTCCAACAAGATGCTGCATGAAATGTTAGGAGAATTTCATGCATCTACTTCAAGTGAGAATGAGGTTTTAAGGAAGGAAGTAGAGGCGTTACGAGCTGATAAAGTAATAAAGGATGAGCAGCTGAACATGTTATATATGGTCATTGAACATAAGCTTGGATTCAATGTTCAAGCTGTGTTTGATGGGATTGAAATTCAGAGAGTTGAAGCCAGGAGGGTGTGACAACCCGCACTAAATCAGGTATCCGTACGACTTAATTAATAATTAATTACTGCTTAATTACTGTGCTTGCTTGAACTTGTGAATAAACTGCTACTTGCATACTGATACATGCACTTACTTGCATCATACTTTACTTGCTGTCACTACATTATTTACATGCTGAACCTTAGTGACAAACATGATGCACAAAAAGCACAGTAGCACTACGCGGATAACCTATTGAACATGCTGATAAAGCCAGCATCAGGCAAACACTGCCTCTAAGGCCTGTACGAGCCGGAAACGTTTTGCTACACTAGTAGTGAGTGTAGGGATATAAGGGTTGTGGAACTGCGTCTCTAGGAATAAGTCACTATGACTGGATGTGCCTAAAACGTACTCTAAGTACAAAACTCAGCACTTTACAAAATAATTCAGCTTTTAGCTAACTGATAAAGTGCCAAAACATGAGAAAAATATTACTAGACACTTTCCAAAGTGTCAGGAATAAGCTGTGTCACTAAAAAGAGTAATAACGACACTTTAAAGCTTTAGTAACGCTTTAACGGATTACTATCCAACCGAACAACCGGACTATACCCGGAACATGAAAATATTGTCATCTACACTATTTAGCTTTTTCTGAGCCAGTTAGGGTCCCCGTATACCCTAACACCCGCTATAACACATAACATATTAATAACCAAGTTAAACACTTAATTTAACCTAACTAATTACCTAATTACTAGTTGAAATCCGACTAAACCCCCCCCCCCCATTCCTAACCGTCCCCAACTATGGGGAGACATACTTGGTACTTGCTTGATTATTATAATCTAATATGTTTAGTATCAATTAGACACAATATCCAATGGTTAATGCACACTAAATTGTCTATAAAATCTAAGCTTAACCCACCATAACTTTCCATCACACAACACCACTACACACTTTCTCTCCCTCTCTTGGAGGTCTCGGCCGAGAGCACCCCACCCACATCCATCATCTTCGAGTTTTGATCAAGCCATTCCAAGCTCACACACGCGTTAAGGGTCTCGTATTAGGAAGCTTGGAGCAAACGGAGCGTGAAGGACCTCTTTATCTAGCTTTTATCCACCTCTTTTGCGCATAGATTCTTCCCTAGCCTCGAGCTAGAGGTATAATGCTTAAAACTCGTATTTGAACTAATCTAAGGTGGTTAATAAGATGTATGATGATTAAAACTCGAAATCTTACAAGTTGAAGCGTTAAAGTTTACTAAAAACACTAAAAATGGTGGTTAATAACTCATATGTTGTGTAAATGATGTAGTATTCGAAATGTATGATTATTTAGGCCCGATCTATGATGTGGTAGCTCGGATCATCGTTTAACCCGGTTTGGTAAGATCATGGATCTTAACATAAGCTTGTTTTGAATGATACAAGGGTTAAAAGGTGAAACTCTACCACACATGAAACATGAACTTGTGTAAAAGAGTTTTACTTGTGACATTGTGTTTAAAACTAGCAGATCTACGTATCTGCAAGTGGTATTTTCAAAGAACCACGTATCAAAGAAATCATGTATTTTAAAAGATAGATCTTACACTAACAAGCATGATTTTTATAAACCACAAGTGTGTAAACACTTGTGAAATGGAAAGATCCGACAAAATAACAGTTTTTGTAAAAGGAGACTAGAAGTTGTAAAGATGGATTTTCTCTAAAAACGAGGTTTTTACAAGATCAAATTACCTTATATGAAGATCTACTAAATTTAAGGGGATTTACACCACAGTTTTGGGAAAAACTGCAAGTTCATGTAATTTTTGGCAATTTACACATATGTTGATTTGTTGTTGCGAGAAAAGTTGTTCTGGTCAAATAAAGGAAATTGTTGAGTTGATTTGTTAAAGAAAATGATACGCTTGAAAGCGTAGCCACCTCCAGTTACAGAGGAAACTCTGGCGAAATTTTTCTAAAAACCTAACACTTAGAACTATTTACACTACAAGTGTTAGAATTATTTTTGACATGTTTTCAAAATATAAATTTCGCCATGACTTTATTTACTAAATATTCGGAGGAGGGATTTTCACAAAATTTAACGTGATAAATATATATTTTTCACACACTGTTTATGATTATTTTGTGAAAATGCATAGATATTATTTTTAGAGTAAAAATAATATTTACGAACATTAACGATCCCAAAATAATACGAACGCTTTCACCATGAATATATAAGTTACACCGGTGATTATATTACCACTCGATTGTTAAACGTAACTTACGCACTTACGGAAATATTTATGAACGCACATGTATTGAATCCCCCATCCTTGGGAAGGAAAATAATTACCAAGTATTTACAGAATGTAAACACGAAATAGTTGTCTAACTATTTCCCAAAAACATAAACCATAAAGCTAAGGCACGGCCGTCCGTCTAATAGAAATTAGCACCTGTAGGTCGTCGCACAGCTGCGTGAGCAGGAGATACTTGGTAGAGACGCTTCACTGTGAGTTCATGTCCCCCTTTTCTCTAACTGTTTTCAGTTTTCTTAACTGCGGGGGTGAAATACATGTTACTTTGATTACAAGTACTTTATACACGGTATGGTTAGCGTAAGGAGGTTTACTACTTAGATCATGTGAGTGGGTAGGAGCAATATGAGGCCATTAGTCCTCATACCGGGACCGAGGGACAGGAGCGGTAGATCTATCTGGGTGTAGCGAGCCCAGCCCCAGGCCAAACTAGAAACGGACCTTGGGGTGACTTTGTCCACATACTATTGCCATGGCGAAATCTTCTAGGTTTGAGTCTCCCTATTTGCACTTCACATATATCAGTGGCCTTGCCAACCATTGGTGATCTCAATTCCCTTATTTGCTACATACCAGGATTTTTTTACAAACAAAGGTTTACTTACTCACTTACACATGAACTCGCTCAACATTATTGTTGATTTTTCAACTTACATGTATTTCAGGAAATTAACGGATCTGGCACGGTATGGAACGTTTTCCGCTGCACTAGTCATGAGGTCATCTGGGTTTGGGGAATGTGACTCTTTCCTGGACAAGTCACAGTCCTTAAACTGTGTTTATGTCATGTTATTGTTTGTGTTTATTGAACAATGTCGTTAGAACATGTTTCCGTTAAAACAATGTTACTGTATTTGGTTTTCAAAACTTAATCGAATGGATGATCTTGCATGGTTTTTATTTCATATAGCTTTGTTATGGTTAAGCTATGGTATTAAGAAGTCACACCAAATCAACCACGCTTCCGCAAAGCCAGGGTGTGACAGCTTGGTATCAGAGCTCTGATCATAGCGAACTAGGATTCTTTCTCGAGTCTAGACTATGATCACTAGGGCTCTCACGAAAACATTTTACTGCATACCACTTAAGTCCAGATCCAAACTTTTTACAAAAAAATGTTGAGCACATTTTATTATTTATAGGCTCAGCCTGGAGGGCTGAGGCTCGGTCTGGAGGATCGAGGCTCGGTCTAGGTGACCGAGGTAGTTGAGCACGTTGATTTATTATAGGCTCAGCCTGGAGGGCTGAGGCTCGGTCTGGAGGATCGAGGCTCGGTCTAGGTGACCGAGGTAGTTGGCTAGTGAGGCTAGGAAGAGTAGGCTCAGTCATGAAGGCTGAGGCTCGGTCAAGGGGACCGAGGCTCGATCTAAGAGGTCGAGGTGGAGGATAGAGCAGTCTTAGAGACTGGGAGAAATTGGCTAGTGAGACTAGGAGAATTATGTGATATCTTCCTTGGTGACTTATGTGATTATCTGATTGTATGACTGATTATTTGAGCATATTTGTGTTTATGTTACAGACTCATGGATTCAGCCGGTACTGGCGTTTCGGACACCACTGGACCCATACCTATCGTATCTGATGACCCCACATCCTCCGAGCACGAGGTGCACACTTCTGACTATACCAGTACTGACGAGGATGATTTCCAGCCTTTCGCACTACCCGATGGTGCTGATGAGCCTGTAGATGACCCTCCCGCTGAGTACCTACCTCTAGTAGAGATTCCGGCCCCTATACCCTTAGCCGTTTATCCAACATATGATCTTCTTCTTGACGCCGAGGCTGATGGCGATATTGACCTGTTTGAGGATGAGCCTTTTGAGGATGAGATCCAGGGCGAGGCCCTTCTTCCTGCGGACGATCTTCTGATGATCGCTGACGTTCCCGCTGAGGATTCGCCTGCACATTCTCCCGTCCCAGACTCCTTCGAGTCTGTGGCATCCGCACCTTCTCACACATTGAGCGCACAGCACTTTGCGCATGATTCTGATCCTGACCAGGCATCCTCTGTTGCACCCATTCCCAGCTTTACGTTTGACCATGAGGACATAGAGGATTCTGATCCTATCTTTCCCCCGGGATATGACCCGGATCGTGATATCGAGTTTATACCTATGGATCAGCCCATGGAGGATCCAGCTGACCCAGTAGATCCTATCGACCCCGAGTTTGACTTCGAGATGGCTTTTGATGATCCCGAGCCTGTCGTCACTCCTGAGCAGGCAGCCGCTCTAGACCACATACTTGAGCATGATCCCGTACATGCTGACATCCCTATTGAGCCTGTTATAGCAGACCCACCTGTTGATGATCTCCCCGTAGATGTTCCTTTGATAGAGGGCGATCATGTTGATCTTGTTGTTCCCCTACCTGTTGTTGATATACCTGTTGACCATCCTGTTGAGCACATTGCACCTGTTCACCCTTTTGTTGCTCCCCCACCTGATCCCGTTCCACTAGAGCCCGAGCATGCACTGTTCGCGGCACACATGGATCCACCAGATGAGCATGCACAGCACGGTTGGATACCTGCTGATGAGGATGTTCCACCATTTCCCCCTCAGATCCCTGATACACGACATGTTGATTTTTCTTTTCAGGTTCCTCAGTTTGTACCTCCAGCGAGGCCTGGAGAGGGTTCTTCAGCCCACCCTTTCGGGCATGTACCGATGTCTATCCCTTTCATGCCCCAGATGTCATCTGTTCCACCCTCTGTTGCTCCATTTCATGTGGCACCTTTTGATCCCACCAGTGAGCCGTTCCTTTAGGCACCAGACTCTGCTATGCCACCTACTGACCCCTACCATTCTTTCCACATGGGGTATACTATCGAGGACGTTTTGATGTCTTTTGTCGCCCAGCACGAGTCACACACGCAGCGCATCCAGGAGCTTGAGAGAGCTCAGCTGCCACCATGCCAGTGCCATGGTCGGACCCACTCTCCTCTGCAGCCCTTGCGACCCTTACCTCCAGATTATGCTGCCCATCTCTTTACACTAGAGCAGCAGGTTGCTTCTATCATTCATACCCAGCGAGCCATGGAGGAGGACTGGCTCCAGTTACGTCGTTTGTTTTACACCCACTTTCCCCCTCCTCCACCACCATCTGTATAGAGCTCATCAGTGCTGTTTGGGTAGACGAGGGTGAGAAGACGGCGATTGTTGGACTGCATAGCATTTTTGGAGACTACTTTATGATCCTGACTTTTGTTGACATGTATTTGATGTTGTATTTGACACTGACATGATATAGTTTTGGACAGGGGTGATGTAGCCCCTAGTTGATTGATGATTGTATGACACAGGGATGTATTGATACACTTACTATGTGGTCTCGATATATGGCAATCGCAGTATTCTCCCCATATTTGATTCGCTTGATTGCTTATTTATATTTTTATGATATGGGATGTTGTGTGATTGATATTTGTGATGTATTGATAACATGAGATGTTATGTGCTATTACTATTACTATATACGTACGTTTCACTATGGCCTGACCAACGTAAACCATCTTTTAGAAGATGCCGCCGAGACGTGAGACACACATGCCTACTAATGAGGCATAACTCCAGCAGATTATCGCTGCTGCCATTGCACAATACGCCGCCTCTCAAGGAGGGACTAGTGGAAGCAACTCTGGCAACAACAATAATCCACCTCATGGTAATACTAAGTCATTTAGACATACCATGACCTAATTGGATATCTTTAGCAATGATGCTAATGCCAAACGTATGTTATAACGTATGTGCAGGATGCACCTACAAGCAGTTCTTAGACTGCAAGCCCGTAAACTTTGATGGCACAGGAGGTGCTGTCGCCTTTGTTCGTTGGGCTGAGAAAACCGAATCTGTTCTACGCATGAGCAAGTGCGCGCTGGATCAGCAAGTCACCTATATCTCTGGGCTATTTCTAGATGGAGCCCTATCCTGGTGGAATCTACAAGTACAGACACTAGGCGAAGCTGCTGCCTACGCGCTGACCTGGACCGAACTGAAGGAACTTATGCGCAAAAAGTACTGTTCCCGCGCAGAAATCCAGCGATTGGAGACCGAGTTCTGGCACTTGAAAATGGACGGTCCAAAGATAGCAGAATACGTTCAAAGGTTCCATGACTTATCGCATGTGGTACCTTACATGGTCACTCCTGAGTTCAAGAGAATTGAACGCTTCATTTGGGGACTAGCTCCTCAAATCATAAGCATGGTAACCTCATCCAAGCCTGCGACCATTACTGAGGCGATCGATTTGAGCGTAGCTCTCACTAAGGAGGCTATTCGTTTGAACAAGTTTGATGAAGCAGAGCCGAAGAAGAAAGAGACTCACGTCGAGTCGTCAGGAGGTAACAAGCGGAAGTTCTCAAACTTCAAGCAGGGCGCCAGTGTGGCGGTTAAGAGAGGAGGATCAGCTGGCAGCGGAAAGAAAGGAAAAGGATATCAGGGCACCCAGCCCAAGTGTAATACCTGTCAACGCCATCATACTGGCCATTGTAGTGTGAAAGTATGCGAAGCATGTGGAAAGCCGGGCCACTCGAAAGATTCTTGTTGGGCTAGTGCTGGCCGGGGAGGCCAGGGAGGATTTGGGAATAGGAATAATAATCGTGGTGGTAATCGCCCACAAGGAAACTATGGAGGAAACAGGAATCGGGTCAACAATGTGAACCAAGCTGGCAATGCAAACCAGAACAACAACCAAGCTGGAAATGGAGGTGGAAACGGGCAAAGACTTGGATGTTACAACTGCGGTGATATCGGGCATTTTAAGAAGAACTGCCCAGAGTTAAACCAAGCCCGTGGAAGAGTATTCCAAATCGAAGCTAGGGAAGCGCGCCAGGACCCCAATGTTGTTACTGGTACGTTCCCTGTAAATCAACGCTATGCATCCGTTTTATTTGATACTGGTGCCGATTATAGCTTCGTGTCGTTAGAATTTAAGAATATGCTTGGTTTAGCCGCTAATAAGTTAGATATTCCGTACTCAATCGAATTGGCCAATGGAAAGTTAGTAGAAGCCAATGAAGTTATCAGAGGTTGTGTGATCGAATTAGGAGAGCGTGAGTTTGCTCTGGATCTACTACCAGTCCGGTTGGGAAGCTTCGACGTGGTGGTAGGAATGGATTGGTTATCAGGTAACAAGGCAGAGATAGTTTGTCACGAAAAGGTTGTTCGTATCCCAATCGAAGATGGCGAGACAATTGTGGTTCACGGAGAGAAGCGTGAAACGCCGTTAAGGATTATCAGCTGCCTGAAAGCGCGAAAGTGTTTGCAGAAGGGATGTGTTGCCTTCCTGGCACCATTGTGGATAAGAAGGCTGCTAAGCCGAGAATCGAAGACATCCCTGTCGTGAGGGAATATCCAGAAGTCTTCCCAGAAGACTTACCTGGACTGCCACCTCAGAGGCAAGTAGAGTTTCACATCGATCTAGTCCCAGGCGTCGCGCCTGTGGCTAAGGCACCTTATAGACTTGCTCCGTCTGAGATGCAGGAACTGTCGACACAACTCCAAGAGTTGTTAGACAAGGGTTTTATCCGACCAAGCTTCTCGCCTTGGGGAGCTCCGGTCCTGTTTGTCAAAAAGAAGGACGGTAGTTTTCGAATGTGCATCGACTACCGGGAGCTGAACAAGCTGACGATCAAGAATAGGTATCCTCTGCCAAGAATTGATGATCTGTTCGACCAACTACAAGGTTCAAGCTTTTATTCAAAGATCGATCTTCGATCTGGATACCATCAGTTAAGGATACAAGAGGAAAGTATCCCAAAGACAGCCTTCAGAACTCGTTATGGACACTACGAGTTCCTTGTTATGCCGTTTGGTTTGACAAACGCACCTGCAGTCTTTATGGATTTGATGAATAGAGTTTGCAAGCCGTACTTGGACAAGTTCGTGATTGTATTCATCGATGACATTTTAATTTATTCAAAGACGAAGGCTGAACACGAGCAGCATCTTAGAGCCATTCTAGAGCTGCTGAAGAAGGAACAGCTGTATGCCAAATTCTCCAAGTGCGAATTTTGGCTACGTGAAGTCCAATTCCTTGGGCACGTGGTAAATGGAGATGGAATCCACGTGGATCCAACCAAGATCGAGGCGATCAAGGATTGGGAAACGCCAAAGACGCCAACCGAGATTCGACAATTCTTGGGTTTGGCTGGCTACTATCGAAGGTTCATTGAGGATTTTTCAAAAATCGCTCAACCTTTGACGCTCCTCACCCAGAAAGATAAGAAGTTTGATTGGGGAATCAAACAGGAAGAAGCGTTCCAGATACTGAAGGATAAGCTCTGCAATGCGCCAATCTTAGCACTACCGGAAGGTACTGATGATTTTGTGGTATACTGCGACGCATCGCGTCAAGGACTGGGTTGTGTGTTGATGCAACGCCAAAAGGTTATTGCTTACGCATCGCGTCAGTTGAAAGTGCACGAAAAGAACTATACCACACACGATTTGGAGCTCGGCGCAGTGGTTTTGGCTTTAAAGATCTGGAGACACTACCTTTATGGTACGAAGTGTACGATCTTTACAGATCACAAGAGCCTACAGCATATATTCAACCAGAAGGAGTTGAATATGAGGCAAAGACGATGGGTTGAATTGTTGAACGACTACGACTGCGAGATAAAGTACCATCCAGGGAAGGCGAACGTGGTCGCCGATGCCCTAAGTCGTAAAGAGAGAATCAAGCCCATAAGGGTTAGAGCTTTAGAAATGATTATCCAAACCGATCTTTCCTTGCGCATTCGTGCCGCGCAAAAGGAAGCTCTCAAGGAAGGAAACCTTGAAGAAGAATATCTCCGTAGGATGGAGAAGCTACTGGTACCAAACGAGGAAGGAACGTTATGCTTCGAGAAAAGGATTTGGGTTCCTCTGTTTGGTGGTTTAAGAAAAGTTATTTTTGATGAAGCTCACAAATCACGGTACTCTATCCATCCTGGAGCGGATAAGATGTACCAGGATCTCAAGGATTATTATTGGTGGCCTAGGATGAAAGGCGATGTTGCTGTGTACGTGAGCAAATGTTTAACGTGCGCTAAGGTTAAAGCCGAATACCAGAAGCCTTCAGGACTTCTGCAACAGCCTGAAATTCCCAAGTGGAAATGGGAACAAATCTCCATGGATTTTATTACAAAGTTGCCAAGAACGCCAAGAGGCCATGATATGATTTGGGTAATAGTTGACCGCCTAACAAAGTCCGCGCACTTTCTGCCAATCAAAGAGAAAGACAGTACTAGTAAACTTGCGGAAATTTACATGAGAGAGATTGTCGCACGCCATGGAGTACCTCTCTCGATCATCTCTGATAGAGACGGAAGGTTTGTGTCAAGGATATGGCAATCCTTCCAAGAAGCCTTTGGCTCACAATTGAATCTGAGCACTGCGTTTCATCCGCAAACTGACGGCCAGAGCGAGCGAACGATACAGACTTTGGAAGACATGCTGAGGGCGTGTGTTATGGATTTGGGCGGTAGCTGGGATAAACATTTACCTTTGGTCGAATTTTCATACAACAACAGCTACCACACCAGTATTGGTGTCGCGCCATTTGAAGCCCTTTACGGACGCAAGTGCCGATCACCTCTATGTTGGGCTGACGCAGGTGATAGGCAACTCGCTGGTCCCGAAATCGTCCAAGAGACGACAGACAAGATCGCGCAAATTCTTAAACGCATCGAAGTAGCTCGCCACAGACAGAAGGCCTATGCGGATCCAAACCGGAAACATGTGGATTTCCAAGTTGGAGAAATGGTGTTATTGAAAGTCTCACCCTGGAAGGGTGTGGCACGCTTCGGGAAGCGTGGGAAGTTAAATCCGCGCTACATTGGTCCCTTCAGAATTCTGGAAAGAATAGGACTAGTAGCATACAAGTTGGACCTACCTGCTGAACTGAATGGTGTTCACGACACCTTTCATGTATCCAATCTAAAGAAAAGTCCAACTCAAGTCACCGTTGCCATTCCCACCGACGAGATTCATGTTGACGACACGCTCCACTTCGTTGAAGAACCTGTTGAGGTCACAGATTGGAAAGTTAACAAGACCCGCCGGAGCAGTGTCAAGCTCGTCAAAGTTCGTTGGAATGCCAGACATGGTCCTGAATACACCTGGGAACGTGAGGACCGGATGAAAGAGAAATACCCCCACCTTTTTCCTAAGAACCCTGCATCTTCAAGCAGAACTTAAATTTCGGGACGAAATTTATTTAACGGGGGGAGAATGTGACAACCCGCACTAAATCAGGTATCCGTATGACTTAATTAATAATTAATTACTGCTTAATTACTGTGCTTGCTTGAACTTGTGAATAAACTGCTACTTGCATACTGATACATGCACTTACTTGCATCATACTTTACTTGCTGTCACTACATTATTTACATGCTGAACCTTAGTGACAAACATGATGCACAAAAAGCACAGTAGCACTACGCGGATAACCTATTGAACATGCTGATAAAGCCAGCATCAGGCAAACACTGCCTCTAAGGCCTGTACGAGCCGGAAACGTTTTGCTACACTAGTAGTGAGTGTAGGGATATAAGGGTTGTGGAACTGCGTCTCTAGGAATAAGTCACTATGACTGGATGTGCCTAAAACGTACTCTAAGTACAAAACTCAGCACTTTACAAAATAATTCAGCTTTTAGCTAACTGATAAAGTGCCAAAACATGAGAAAAATATTACTAGACACTTTCCAAAGTGTCAGGAATAAGCTGTGTCACTAAAAAGAGTAATAACGACACTTTAAAGCTTTAGTAACGCTTTAACGGATTACTATCCAACCGAACAACCGGACTATACCCGGAACATGAAAATATTGTCATCTACACTATTTAGCTTTTTCTGAGCCAGTTAGGGTCCCCGTATACCCTAACACCCGCTATAACACATAACATATTAATAACCAAGTTAAACACTTAATTTAACCTAACTAATTACCTAATTACTAGTTGAAATCCGACTAAACCCCCCCCCCCATTCCTAACCGTCCCCAACTATGGGGAGACATACTTGGTACTTGCTTGATTATTATAATCTAATATGTTTAGTATCAATTCGACACAATATCCAATGGTTAATGCACACTAAATTGTCTATAAAATCTAAGCTTAACCCACCATAACTTTCCATCACACAACACCACTACACACTTTCTCTCCCTCTCTTGGAGGTCTCGGCCGAGAGCACCCCACCCACATCCATCATCTTCGAGTTTTGATCAAGCCATTCCAAGCTCACACACGCGTTAAGGGTCTCGTATTAGGAAGCTTGGAGCAAACGGAGCGTGAAGGACCTCTTTATCTAGCTTTTATCCACCTCTTTTGCGCATAGATTCTTCCCTAGCCTCGAGCTAGAGGTATAATGCTTAAAACTCGTATTTGAACTAATCTAAGGTGGTTAATAAGATGTATGATGATTAAAACTCGAAATCTTACAAGTTGAAGCGTTAAAGTTTACTAAAAACACTAAAAATGGTGGTTAATAACTCATATGTTGTGTAAATGATGTAGTATTCGAAATGTATGATTATTTAGGCCCGATCTATGATGTGGTAGCTCGGATCATCGTTTAACCCGGTTTGGTAAGATCATGGATCTTAACATAAGCTTGTTTTGAATGATACAAGGGTTAAAAGGTGAAACTCTACCACACATGAAACATGAACTTGTGTAAAAGAGTTTTACTTGTGACATTGTGTTTAAAACTAGCAGATCTACGTATCTGCAAGTGGTATTTTCAAAGAACCACGTATCAAAGAAATCATGTATTTTAAAAGATAGATCTTACACTAACAAGCATGATTTTTATAAACCACAAGTGTGTAAACACTTGTGAAATGGAAAGATCCGACAAAATAACAGTTTTTGTAAAAGGAGACTAGAAGTTGTAAAGATGGATTTTCTCTAAAAACGAGGTTTTTACAAGATCAAATTACCTTATATGAAGATCTACTAAATTTAAGGGGATTTACACCACAGTTTTGGGAAAAACTGCAAGTTCATGTAATTTTTGGCAATTTACACATATGTTGATTTGTTGTTGCGAGAAAAGTTGTTCTGGTCAAATAAAGGAAATTGTTGAGTTGATTTGTTAAAGAAAATGATACGCTTGAAAGCGTAGCCACCTCCAGTTACAGAGGAAACTCTGGCGAAATTTTTCTAAAAACCTAACACTTAGAACTATTTACACTACAAGTGTTAGAATTATTTTTGACATGTTTTCAAAATATAAATTTCGCCATGACTTTATTTACTAAATATTCGGAGGAGGGATTTTCACAAAATTTAACGTGATAAATATATATTTTTCACACACTGTTTATGATTATTTTGTGAAAATGCATAGATATTATTTTTAGAGTAAAAATAATATTTACGAACATTAACGATCCCAAAATAATACGAACGCTTTCACCATGAATATATAAGTTACACCGGTGATTATATTACCACTCGATTGTTAAACGTAACTTACGCACTTACGGAAATATTTATGAACGCACATGTATTGAATCCCCCATCCTTGGGAAGGAAAATAATTACCAAGTATTTACAGAATGTAAACACGAAATAGTTGTCTAACTATTTCCCAAAAACATAAACCATAAAGCTAAGGCACGGCCGTCCGTCTAATAGAAATTAGCACCTGTAGGTCGTCGCACAGCTGCGTGAGCAGGAGATACTTGGTAGAGACGCTTCACTGTGAGTTCATGTCCCCCTTTTCTCTAACTGTTTTCAGTTTTCTTAACTGCGGGGGTGAAATACATGTTACTTTGATTACAAGTACTTTATACACGGTATGGTTAGCGTAAGGAGGTTTACTACTTAGATCATGTGAGTGGGTAGGAGCAATATGAGGCCATTAGTCCTCATACCGGGACCGAGGGACAGGAGCGGTAGATCTATCTGGGTGTAGCGAGCCCAGCCCCAGGCCAAACTAGAAACGGACCTTGGGGTGACTTTGTCCACATACTATTGCCATGGCGAAATCTTCTAGGTTTGAGTCTCCCTATTTGCACTTCACATATATCAGTGGCCTTGCCAACCATTGGTGATCTCAATTCCCTTATTTGCTACATACCAGGATTTTTTTACAAACAAAGGTTTACTTACTCACTTACACATGAACTCGCTCAACATTATTGTTGATTTTTCAACTTACATGTATTTCAGGAAATTAACGGATCTGGCACGGTATGGAACGTTTTCCGCTGCACTAGTCATGAGGTCATCTGGGTTTGGGGAATGTGACTCTTTCCTGGACAAGTCACAGTCCTTAAACTGTGTTTATGTCATGTTATTGTTTGTGTTTATTGAACAATGTCGTTAGAACATGTTTCCGTTAAAACAATGTTACTGTATTTGGTTTTCAAAACTTAATCGAATGGATGATCTTGCATGGTTTTTATTTCATATAGCTTTGTTATGGTTAAGCTATGGTATTAAGAAGTCACACCAAATCAACCACGCTTCCGCAAAGCCAGGGTGTGACAGCTTGGTATCAGAGCTCTGATCATAGCGAACTAGGATTCTTTCTCGAGTCTAGACTATGATCACTAGGGCTCTCACGAAAACATTTTACTGCATACCACTTAAGTCCAGATCCAAACTTTTTACAAAAAAATGTTGAGCACATTTTATTATTTATAGGCTCAGCCTGGAGGGCTGAGGCTCGGTCTGGAGGATCGAGGCTCGGTCTAGGTGACCGAGGTAGTTGAGCACGTTGATTTATTATAGGCTCAGCCTGGAGGGCTGAGGCTCGGTCTGGAGGATCGAGGCTCGGTCTAGGTGACCGAGGTAGTTGGCTAGTGAGGCTAGGAAGAGTAGGCTCAGTCATGAAGGCTGAGGCTCGGTCAAGGGGACCGAGGCTCGATCTAAGAGGTCGAGGTGGAGGATAGAGCAGTCTTAGAGACTGGGAGAAATTGGCTAGTGAGACTAGGAGAATTATGTGATATCTTCCTTGGTGACTTATGTGATTATCTGATTGTATGACTGATTATTTGAGCATATTTGTGTTTATGTTACAGACTCATGGATTCAGCCGGTACTGGCGTTTCGGACACCACTGGACCCATACCTATCGTATCTGATGACCCCACATCCTCCGAGCACGAGGTGCACCCTTCTGACTATACCAGTACTGACGAGGATGATTTCCAGCCTTTCGCACTACCCGATGGTGCTGATGAGCCTGTAGATGACCCTCCCGCTGAGTACCTACCTCTAGTAGAGATTCCGGCCCCTATACCCTTAGCCGTTTATCCAACATATGATCTTCTTCTTGACGCCGAGGCTGATGGCGATATTGACCTGTTTGAGGATGAGCCTTTTGAGGATGAGATCCAGGGCGAGGCCCTTCTTCCTGCGGACGATCTTCTGATGATCGCTGACGTTCCCGCTGAGGATTCGCCTGCACATTCTCCCGTCCCAGACTCCTTCGAGTCTGTGGCATCCGCACCTTCTCACACATTGAGCGCACAACACTTTGCGCATGATTCTGATCCTGACCAGGCATCCTCTGTTGCACCCATTCCCAGCTTTACGTTTGACCATGAGGACATAGAGGATTCTGATCCTATCTTTCCCCCGGGATATGACCCGGATCGTGATATCGAGTTTATACCTATGGATCAGCCCATGGAGGATCCAGCTGACCCAGTAGATCCTATCGACCCCGAGTTTGACTTCGAGATGGCTTTTGATGATCCCGAGCCTGTCGTCACTCCTGAGCAGGCAGCCGCTCTAGACCACATACTTGAGCATGATCCCGTACATGCTGACATCCCTATTGAGCCTGTTATAGCAGACCCACCTGTTGATGATCTCCCCGTAGATGTTCCTTTGATAGAGGGCGATCATGTTGATCTTGTTGTTCCCCTACCTGTTGTTGATATACCTGTTGACCATCCTGTTGAGCACATTGCACCTGTTCACCCTTTTGTTGCTCCCCCACCTGATCCCGTTCCACTAGAGCCCGAGCATGCACTGTTCGCGGCACACATGGATCCACCAGATGAGCATGCACAGCACGGTTGGATACCTGCTGATGAGGATGTTCCACCATTTCCCCCTCAGATCCCTGATACACGACATGTTGATTTTTCTTTTCAGGTTCCTCAGTTTGTACCTCCAGCGAGGCCTGGAGAGGGTTCTTCAGCCCACCCTTTCGGGCATGTACCGATGTCTATCCCTTTCATGCCCCAGATGTCATCTGTTCCACCCTCTGTTGCTCCATTTCATGTGGCACCTTTTGATCCCACCAGTGAGCCGTTCCTTTAGGCACCAGACTCTGCTATGCCACCTACTGACCCCTACCATTCTTTCCACATGGGGTATACTATCGAGGACGTTTTGATGTCTTTTGTCGCCCAGCACGAGTCACACACGCAGCGCATCCAGGAGCTTGAGAGAGCTCAGCTGCCACCATGCCAGTGCCATGGTCGGACCCACTCTCCTCTGCAGCCCTTGCGACCCTTACCTCCAGATTATGCTGCCCATCTCTTTACACTAGAGCAGCAGGTTGCTTCTATCATTCGTACCCAGCGAGCCATGGAGGAGGACTGGCTCCAGTTACGTCGTTTGTTTTACACCCACTTTCCCCCTCCTCCACCACCATCTGTATAGAGCTCATCAGTGCTGTTTGGGTAGACGAGGGTGAGAAGACGGCGATTGTTGGACTGCATAGCATTTTTGGAGACTACTTTATGATCCTGACTTTTGTTGACATGTATTTGATGTTGTATTTGACACTGACATGATATAGTTTTGGACAGGGGTGATGTAGCCCCTAGTTGATTGATGATTGTATGACACAGGGATGTATTGATACACTTACTATGTGGTCTCGATATATGGCAATCGCAGTATTCTCCCCATATTTGATTCGCTTGATTGCTTATTTATATTTTTATGATATGGGATGTTGTGTGATTGATATTTGTGATGTATTGATAACATGAGATGTTATGTGCTATTACTATTACTATATACGTACGTTTCACTATGGCCTGACCAACGTAAACCATCTTTTAGAAGATGCCGCCGAGACGTGAGACACACATGCCTACTAATGAGGCATAACTCCAGCAGATTATCGCTGCTGCCATTGCACAATACGCCGCCTCTCAAGGAGGGACTAGTGGAAGCAACTCTGGCAACAACAATAATCCACCTCATGGTAATACTAAGTCATTTAGACATACCATGACCTAATTGGATATCTTTAGCAATGATGCTAATGCCAAACGTATGTTATAACGTATGTGCAGGATGCACCTACAAGCAGTTCTTAGACTGCAAGCCCGTAAACTTTGATGGCACAGGAGGTGCTGTCGCCTTTGTTCGTTGGGCTGAGAAAACCGAATCTGTTCTACGCATGAGCAAGTGCGCGCTGGATCAGCAAGTCACCTATATCTCTGGGCTATTTCTAGATGGAGCCCTATCCTGGTGGAATCTACAAGTACAGACACTAGGCGAAGCTGCTGCCTACGCGCTGACCTGGACCGAACTGAAGGAACTTATGCGCAAAAAGTACTGTTCCCGCGCAGAAATCCAGCGATTGGAGACCGAGTTCTGGCACTTGAAAATGGACGGTCCAAAGATAGCAGAATACGTTCAAAGGTTCCATGACTTATCGCATGTGGTACCTTACATGGTCACTCCTGAGTTCAAGAGAATTGAACGCTTCATTTGGGGACTAGCTCCTCAAATCATAAGCATGGTAACCTCATCCAAGCCTGCGACCATTACTGAGGCGATCGATTTGAGCGTAGCTCTCACTGAGGAGGCTATTCGTTTGAACAAGTTTGATGAAGCAGAGCCGAAGAAGAAAGAGACTCACGTCGAGTCGTCAGGAGGTAACAAGCGGAAGTTCTCAAACTTCAAGCAGGGCGCCAGTGTGGCGGTTAAGAGAGGAGGATCAGCTGGCAGCGGAAAGAAAGGAAAAGGATATCAGGGCACCCAGCCCAAGTGTAATACCTGTCAACGCCATCATACTGGCCATTGTAGTGTGAAAGTATGCGAAGCATGTGGAAAGCCGGGCCACTCGAAAGATTCTTGTTGGGCTAGTGCTGGCCGGGGAGGCCAGGGAGGATTTGGGAATAGGAATAATAATCGTGGTGGTAATCGCCCACAAGGAAACTATGGAGGAAACAGGAATCGGGTCAACAATGTGAACCAAGCTGGCAATGCAAACCAGAACAACAACCAAGCTGGAAATGGAGGTGGAAACGGGCAAAGACTTGGATGTTACAACTGCGGTGATATCGGGCATTTTAAGAAGAACTGCCCAGAGTTAAACCAAGCCCGTGGAAGAGTATTCCAAATCGAAGCTAGGGAAGCGCGCCAGGACCCCAATGTTGTTACTGGTACGTTCCCTGTAAATCAACGCTATGCATCCGTTTTATTTGATACTGGTGCCGATTATAGCTTCGTGTCGTTAGAATTTAAGAATATGCTTGGTTTAGCCGCTAATAAGTTAGATATTCCGTACTCAATCGAATTGGCCAATGGAAAGTTAGTAGAAGCCAATGAAGTTATCAGAGGTTGTGTGATCGAATTAGGAGAGCGTGAGTTTGCTCTGGATCTACTACCAGTCCGGTTGGGAAGCTTCGACGTGGTGGTAGGAATGGATTGATTTTTCAACTTACATGTATTTCAGGAAATTAACGGATCTGGCACGGTATGGAACGTTTTCCGCTGCACTAGTCATGAGGTCATCTGGGTTTGGGGAATGTGACTCTTTCCTGGACAAGTCACAGTCCTTAAACTGTGTTTATGTCATGTTATTGTTTGTGTTTATTGAACAATGTCGTTAGAACATGTTTCCGTTAAAACAATGTTACTGTATTTGGTTTTCAAAACTTAATCGAATGGATGATCTTGCATGGTTTTTATTTCATATAGCTTTGTTATGGTTAAGCTATGGTATTAAGAAGTCACACTAAATCAACCATGCTTCCGCAAAGCCAGGGTGTGACAGAGGGCATAAAGGGAAAAGAGACTAGCTAAAGAAGCAGCTGAGTCAAAGAAAGATAAGAAGAAAGGGTTGGTGATCGACACAGAGGAGATTCTTGGTACTACAAGCCAACCTGATCCAGTTCAAGCCGATGAGGTAAATACTTTGAATTTTGAAGCTAAAATTAATACACTTGCTATTATTGTTGTTGGTGAATTGAAAGACGTAACTCCCGAGGAGATTAGACTCGATAGAAGAAAGTTCATTGAGAAACGTCGTTCTGAAGAAAAGGAAGAGGAAGAAGAGGATGAGGAGTTGAAAGATCTGTACAAAGATATAGATGATTATGATGGTGATGATGATAATGATGATGATGATGATCAGGGAGCGACAGGGTTGATAATTGTGAAGCCTTCTGGTCAACATACTCTTGATGATTTCTTGAACGATGAGCTGAATGAACAACAAGAGGATCAACACCATGAAGCTTCTTCTTCTGGTAAACAACATGCTTGTGATCAGGTATATCTTACACTCCCAAAAGTTATTTACTTACATGCATCGTTTGAGGGGGAGTTAGAGGAAAACAGGACTCGAGAGTCCATGTTAGAGTAGTTAGGGTTGGATGATGGGAACATGAAGTTTGATATTGAAGACGAAATACCACCCTCTCCTAAAAGATAATATTCTTTCAAGTTTGTTAATGAAGCTGATAATTTCAAAGATGTATTTATTGAAGAAGATTCTGATTTGTCTGAAGAAGATATTCCATTTCATTATACTGGAGTTGATGAAAACTTTCCTACTTTGACCGAATTATTTCAATCTCACAATGAAGACGAGGTGAGAAGGAAAGTAGTGGAGAGGATTTCTACTGAAGGAGTTCCTGAAATTGTTCCACAAGAAGAACTTCTTGAAGAAAGAAAGCGATGGTTCAAGGTGATGCCGAAGGAAAGAAAGTATAAGAGGCCGCTACAATATTTCACAGATCATCCAAAAAAATCTTTGGATGATATTCTCTCGTGGGGCTATTTGGAATATTTGAAAGTTTATGCGATCAGAAGAGAGCATCGAGTGCAATATTTCAAATTCTTATCTGACATCAAAACACTTCCATGGTGGGATGTAGAGGAGCTTGTACAAACGAAGAATATCAAAGAGTTCTACTATGGCTTAGAAGTTAAAATACATGATCAAAAGCTGTGGAACTACATAAAGCTGCAAGCTAAGGAGAAATTTCCAGATTGGAAGCCACATTATCCTGAATAAGTTGTGAAAGTTGATGCAGTAACGAGCGAGAAAGACATTACTTTGAAGATCAAACCTCCAAGATGTCTAAAGAACATGCCGCTTCATGCAATGGAACAAGATTTCCATGAAGATTTCAAAGGTTGGTTATATAATCAAAGCACAGCGGAAGCAGTTATATCATTATTTGATAAGAAGACAGGTGAAACCAGACGCATCAATGTGTTAGATCCAATGTGGTTGGTAAACTGCTCAAAGAAAGATATTAATTTCCTGTTCTCAACAAGATAGTATATAATGAGCCTGATAAGGTGCAAGCACAACAATATCAGAAGATCATGAACGTGTGCTTTGCGAAAGACATTAACTCTGGAAGATACTGGGAAAAAGTTCAGGGATCTAGAGTTGGAAGAGTTTATAAAGAAAGAGAAAAGAAGTGAGAGGTTCAAAAAGATAGCAGAGAGAGCTGCTGTATTGGGAAGAAGAAAGTCTGAAAGGCCGCCACCAACAGATCAAACACCTATCGAATCACAAGAAAACAAGATTCCTAGGTGGGAGAAATCAAAAGATGGAGATCCAGAGTTTCGCAAATGGTGGAATGAAACAGGAAGACCATTAAGAAGGCATATGTTAGAAGAGAGGAAGGAAAAGAGAAGGCAAAAGGCCAGGGAGTACAGGCGCAGCAGGAAGGCACGTTGAAGACTGTACAGGAAGGAAGACTGCAGCTACATCCAAGGGGGAGTCTGTAGATGCACGATGTCTGTAGCTTCCATATGTACTTAGTCTATATTTTGTCCTGTATGTGTCATTGTATAGTTTTGTGTGTATGTTATATTATAACTGGGAGAAATCGGAACGAAACGTGTATTGTAAAGGTCGTCCGATAGGATGGCATGTGTCATCTGGACGGATGATCATCCGGTCGGATGACCATCCGATCGGACGACATAACTTCTCCCAGCAGCTCACCTAAAAATAGAGACTAGGGGTTCATTTGTAATAGCTTTTAGGTCAGGGGTTACTTGGTTGTCTCTGAGGCGGAGCTCTGTCAAATTCTCACTAGTTCCTTGTAACTTTTGCAAATCTTAATGAGAATTGAAGCTTTAAACGTTGAACTCGTTGTTGATTCTTCTTCTACACTGTATATGGATTTCGCACTTCTACAGTGATCGATCCGACCTGAGTTGTTCAATCTAGAACCGAACCAACCGGTCCTCACACACGCGATTAAATTTCAGTACGGCTTACCATCCAGAGATTGAAGGATAGAGTGAGCGTACCATTCAGACATAGGAAGACATGCTGAGAGCATGTTTTATTGATTTAGGAGGTAGTTGGGATGATCATCTACCCCTAATTGAATTCTTCTACAACAATAGTTATCATACTATCATCAAGGCTACTCCATTTGAAGCCTTGTATGGGAGAAAGTGTAGAACGCCCATTTGTTGGGCTAAAGGTTGGGAAGGCCAACTGTCAGGACCTGAGATAGTCCTGGAGACTATAGATAAGATTATTCATATCCGTCACAGCCTCAAAGCTACCCATGATAGGCAGAATAGCTATGCTGATAAGAGGCGAAAACCTCTTAAGTTCCAAATTGGGGACAAAGTATTATTGAAAGTATCACCGTGGAAATGTGTTATGAGATTTGGAAAGAAGGGCAAGTTGAGCCCGATATACATTTGACCATTCGAGATAATCGAATGTGTCTGTTCCATGGCTTATAGACTTAAGCTACCCGAGGAACTAAGTGGAATCCATGATGTATTCCATATATGCAATTTAAAGAAATGTCTAACCGATGAGTCGCTAACTAAGTCGCACCATGACGTGCAAATTGATGAAAACCTAAGGTTCATTGAGAAACCAATTTCCATTGAGGATCGACATGTTAAAAAGCTCAGAAAGAAAACGATCCCCATCGTGAAAGTCAAATGGAATGCCCATCGTGGCCCAGAATATACATGGGAGGTTGAGTCCAATATCAGACAAAAGTACCCATATCTATTTGAATAAAATCTCGAGGACGAGATTTCTTTTAAGGGGGTGAGGATGTAACACCTCAGAATTTTATATTGAATTGTATGGCAACACGTGTCCAATCAACTCTCATATATGCCACAATGTTGGACGAGAGGGAGTGAATGTGCATAATGGTGGAAGATTGGATGTGGAGGGACTAAATATGTTAACATGCCAAAGTTTTGGCCTCTGAGTGACCCTTACGGACTGCAAGGCCTAAAGCCTTATGGACCGTAAGGTAAATGTAATATTGTTACTGGTAGTCGGTTACGGACCGTAAGCCTTAATAGCTTACGAACCATAAGCATTTGAAAACCATGGGCGCAAAGGTTCTTACGGACCATAAGCCTTAACCCCTTACGGTTTATAAGGGGTTGCAGCTAGCAGAATGGCAGTCTGCATGTTTAGCCAAGTATATGCGAATTGCCACTCTAAACTGGTTCTAACACCTCACATAATACTTGTACACATATGAGAATCCCTCTTAACACTTGGCATGATCCAACATCTAATGTTCAAGTATATATAGCAACCATATTCAACCAATTTCTTTGCATATTCTCATCTTCTATCTAATCTGTTCTTGGAGTTGTTTCCTGATCAAAAGGAAGCCTCCTACTGAGTTAAAGCTTCTCTTAGAACATAAGTAAGTTTTTTTTCCTAGTTCTTTTTATTTTGTAGGCTAAGTTATTAGCCGAAAGTCAAGCAAATTGAATTTTGCTTTGACTTTCGGTTATGACCATTATGGTTCAGCCAATGTTTGAATTGAACATGGCTACATGATCGTAATATGGTAGGTGATTGTTGGGATTGAACCCTACAAAAGAACAGATGATATGAAAAGCCATAACTGGTTCAGAACAGTTGATCATCATAAGTAGTGTTTACACAAGATTCTCCCCTTGACAGTGGTTATCTAACAACTGATAGACTCCAAGCACTGTTCATTACAACTACTGTTAACCAAAAGACTAATGAAGAACAAAAAATTGAAGCTCAATCAACTGATGTGTCCCAAGCACTGATAAAGACCAAAGCTCTGCTCCTCCAAAGAACTGATCATCCTTTGAAGAAAGCACTTATGCTCAACATCAGTGCTTAGGCTATAACAGTGGAATGGAGAATAAGTGGTTTATATAAGCAGTGTCTATGTAATCAGTATTTATGTAATCAGTAGTTGTATGTAACAGACTTTAGAGTTTGTTAGGAGGTTAGATGTCACTTTCATGGTGACGTCAGCCAAAGATGCTCAGTGGTTTGCTTGTACTATAAATAGAACAGTACTCTGTACTGTTCCATAAGCTCTTTCCACCTAAGTCATTCTGTACGAACAAATTACTGAGCTCGGGCTGAGGGGGAGTCTTGTGCATGCATGCAATTGTTTTGATTATTGTAATTAAATACAATCATTCGATTCAATGATAAACATGTTTGCTTAAACTTTTCTTCCATTGATTGTGTTATCAAAGTTTATTTCCATATTCCGCTGCAATTCATATCTCTGTTTCATCTTCATTTTAATTAAACAACACAATCTAAGAAACTCGGATCCTAACAATTGGTATCAGAGCTTTGGACAGTCAAATTCGATCTAACAATCATTTTGACGTAAAAGTTCAGCTCGATTTCATTGATACTTTCGATTGTTCGTATTTAGTTGAAAAACAGAGTAAGGGATAATCACGTACAAAAGTTGATTATTCAGTACTGTTAAAACAACCAGAATGACGTCACAATCATAGGACACTCATAACACTGGCACACTCTTCAAACCACCTATGTTGGTCAGATCCGAATACAACATCTGGCAGCGTAGGATGGGTCACATTTTGGCTCAACAAAATACATGATGTTGGAAGTCGGTTGCCTTTGGACCACATGTTCCAATGGTGCCGATTGCTGAGGATCCAAAAACTTTTGTACCTAAGAGAATTGAAAACTATTCCGAACAGGATTTTCAAAAAATTGAACTAGATGTAAAGGCCTTAAGCATAGTAGCATCAGCATTCCCAAATGAAATTTATGCTGGGCTGTTACACTGTAATAGTGCCAAGGAATTATGGGATGCACTTAAGGAACAGTTTGGTGGTACTGAAGAAGTAATTGAAAATAATTGGGAGGTTTTGAATCAACAGTATGAAACCTCTTGTCACATCAAGGGTGAATCATTAACACAATAGTTTGAACGTTTTAGTTGTCTCATAAGTGAACTGAAACTTTGTTAGTGCATTTATCTGTCTATCGCCTCCGTCAATCTAGTCAGTAGCAGAATCTGAAGAAAACGAGAGTTACATTGTTATTTTTAGGTTTAGTTAGTAAAAAAGGCAAGGTGGCATAATTGTAATTAATGGGAAACCTCATTAAATGCCTTGACCTATAAATAGATCTCTAGAGCTTTTAGTTTAGAACTTTTGCCATTTTCACATTTTAGAGAGCTAAAGGCTAGAGAGAGAAACTAGAGAGAGAAAGTTGTCAAGTGATTCAAGGTTCATTGTACGTTATCAGATTTTATCAAAGAATCACGTTTATATTACGTCATGTGTGTTTAGGTCGCGTTCGTGTACGGATTCCGCACGTTTCACGTTCGTTTCGCAATCGTATCGGAGTCAAACCGGTCCTAACAAGTGGTATCAGAGCAAGGAGCTCGATTGCTTGATCAAACACATTGATTCGTACCTGATTTCAGCAGAATCAGATCCGAATTTCACTGATTTCTTCATATTTTTCTCATTCATCACGTTTTTCATAGTTTTTCGTCAAATTGAACGGGTTTTACTGGTCCAAATCGGATGATATTTTAGTATGATGTGCGAAAATAGTTGTTAAACAATCCTACCAAATTTCAGATCGAAATTCGTTGTCGTTTAGGAGATTTTTGAGTTTTTCTGTCTGATCTCGTTTTTCAGCAGTGGTTCGCTTGAAACTGCACTGTTTCGCTTGAAAAACTCAAGCGAAATCCTTTTTCTGAAGATTTCGCTTGAGATAACTAAGAGATTTCGCTTCAGAACTCATCAGTTTGAGATTTCGCTTCAGAACTGAGATTTCGCTTCAAGAACTCATCAGTTTGGGATTTCGCTTGAATAGAATAGTACTGATTTCGCTTCAAGAAGTTATCAGTTGATTTCGCTTCAAGAGTTCAACAGTTGATTTCGCTTCAAGAGTTCAACAGTTGATTTCGCTTCAAGAGTTCAATAGTTGATTTCGCTTCAAGTGTTTAATATTGATTTCGCTTCAACAGAATATTGATGATTTCGCTTCAACTGATTGACTAATTGATTTCGCTTCAAGACATCAGTCTTTGATTTCGCTTCAAGCCTTAACAATTGATTTCGCTTGAAAGATGTTGACTAGCTGATTTCGCTTGAAAAGTGAAATTTCGTGTCGAGAACATTTCACGGATACCGAGTGTCAGTCTATTTTCAGTTTATTTGATATTGATTGTACTGATTGTGTTTATTTGTGTGATTCAGGTGATTCAAGGTTTACATCATGGCTGAGGAATTTTTCAACACGTTTTACAACGCGTTCGCAACCGAATCGTCTGAGGCTTCAAATATTACGCCAAAAACCATTTCTAAAGTGCTTAATGAAAACATCAAGAATGATAATTTTTACGGAACTCATTCAAAGCCACCAACTCTTGATAGTATTGATGATTATACATGGTGGAAGGAACGCTTTATCAACTGGGCAAAGGCGTATGCTCATGAAAGTTGGTTTTGTTTGGAGTATGGGTATGAAAAACCAAAAGACGAGAAAGGCGAAGATCTTGTATTCAAGAAGTTTACTAGAGAAGATAAAGCTGAATTTGGAGCTGAACAGAGAATGATAGCATTGATCCAGTCCGCAATCAGAAACGATATCTTTGCTTTACTAACTCATGACGGGTCATCTAAGTCTGTCTGGGAAGCTTTACGTGTTAAAGCTGAAGGGGGTAAACAGATTAAAAAGAACAAAATCGCTTTATTAAAGAAAGAATTTGATCTGTTTGATAACATAAAAGGAGAGTCGGTGAGGCAAATGATTGAGAGATTCTGTCATCTAAAAATTGAATTGGAAAGATTAGAGATAAACAAAACAAGAGAGGAACTTATTGACAAAGTGATTGAAGCGTTACCACGAGCTGATCAGTGGCAAACGTTTGTTTTTATTTTGAAAAATGATGCTGTGTATGATAATATTACTCTTGATGTTTTGTTTGAAAAGATTGAAAGTCATGATCTGGAGCTACAAAAGCAAAACAAGATGACTGATTCTTCACATCAACAGAACGTTGGCTTGTACTACAAAAGCAGTGTACTTTCTGATAAAGGCGTTGGTTCACCAAAAACAGCATTTAGTGGTGAAAAGATGAAAGAACCAACAACAACGTCAACAAGTCATCATTCTGGATACCATTCATCTTCAAAGACAAATTCTGACGATTCTGAAGAAATTCTGTGCAACATTGCTCTTAAACTGAAGAATTCTCCTGCAATGAGCATCAATGCAGCGAAACAGCAAATGAGTTTTCTTGCATCTGTTTTGGAGTCATATGAAGGTCTAGTAGCTGGAAAAATTGGAAATTCTGAATTGACCAAAGAAGACTACGACCAGATTGATCCGGAAGAGATGGAACTCATTGATATCCGTTGGTGTTTAGCTAGTTGTATTCGAAGAGCTCAGAGGTACATGGAGATTACCGGGAAACAATCGCTTGGAGGTGCTTCAACAAAGCTTGGATTCGACAAATCTAAAGTGACTTGCTTCAAATGCAAGCAGAAGGGTCATTTTAAAAGAGAATGCAGAAATTCTGAAGTTGGTGAAGGAAGTGAACGTCCTTTCAACGATGATTATTATCGAAAGGCGATTTACCATCGAAGCAGAGAAGAACCAAAGTTGATTGAAGATAAGCCGAGAGAAAAATCAAGAGCTTATGCTGTAATTTACGAGGATGAAGGATATGATTGGAGTGAGGTTCTTCCAATAGATGACATTGTTGATGAAAAGTTCAAAGCTAAAGCCAAACAGGAAGAATTAAGTAAACATTATGCTCTTGTTGCTGAGATTCAAGAGGAAAACAAAGACAAAGACATTGCTGAAGTCCATGAAGAAAAAGTTGAGATCAAAGAGAAAACTCGGGAAGAGATCTTAAGTGAGAAGACTTACAGAGAAAGAAACGTTGTTTTAAACAGAATGGATGATATGCAAGAGGAGTATGAGATGGCTGTTGGTAGCAAACGATGGGATAAAAAGAGAGAATGTTACTATAACAGAGAAGGAGAACCGGTTGTTCCCAGGAAAGACATAATCTTCGATGATGTTCTTCTTGCTGTCCCGTTAAGAGCTGAATACTATAGAAGAGTATTGAAAGATGACAAATATGCTAAGCAATATGAAAAGGATATCAGATATGCCATGTTATCGTGTCTGAGAAAAAGGGATGAAGAGAGAATGAAGAAGAATGTTGAAGAAATGGTGAACAATCTGAAGAAAGTTGCTGAAGAGGTTAACACAGAAACTATTGAAGTTGAAGCTGTGAAGGAAATCAAAAGTGAAGAAGTTGAGAAAGCTGTTACCGAAGAACAGCAGATTGAAGAAGAGGTGAAGAAAGAAGAAATAGAAGAAAAGAATGAGAATTTGGAAGTTGGTAATGTTGGTGATGAAGTCGGTGTTGAAGAAAAGCAGAATGTTGCTGAGCAGATAGAGGTTGCTGAAAACACTGAAGTGCCAATCACTAAGGTAAATTCTGATTCTAAAAACTTAAAACAGGTTGATCAGTGCAAGAAATGCATGGAACTGTGCAGTGCTTGTACTGAAAAGGATGAGCAATTCAGAAAAAGAGATCTTGAGTTCACAAAAATTGAAAACATTTTCAAAGAAAAATGTAAAGAAATGCTGGAAAAAGAAAAAGTTTTTAAAGAAAATGATGAAAAATTTTCAGAAGAATGTAACAAATTAGAAAAGGAAAATGAAGTTTTGAAAGAAAATGTTTTGAAAATGACAAATGAATGTGAACAAAAGGAAATTGCTTGTCAAGAAATGAAAAAGGAATATGACTCAATGAAATTAGCATATGATATTATGAAAGAGTCATACGACAAAGTGAAAGATGAAATGAAATATGCTCAATCTAGAATGAATTATATGTCTGAAACAACTAAAGAGCTTAAACGAATGTATTCTATAAAACAAGATGTTGTTAATTCCTATATTGAGGATGTTGCTAAGCTAAAGCGACAGATTGCTGATTTAGAACAAGATAACAACAAGTTAAAGAGTTACCATGTGTCGTCATATGTGCTTGAACGAATTTTCAATATAAAACCGGGTGATGGTGAGTCTGAGCAGAATAAGAAAGGTATTGGTTCAGAGTTTCATCAAGTTCCACCACCGGGAAAATTTGCATTTTATGATGAGGAAAAGGTCGAAAAAGCTTTCAACATGGTAGACCAATTGCCAGACAACATTGACATAACCTATTCCAAATCTGATGATTCTCATGATTCAGAGGTGGTAGGTAAAGTTGTTGAAAGTGTGTTGAAAGAAGAGTCGGTTGATACAGGTAAATCTGAATCACAGGATGAAGATGAAGGAAATATTCATGATAGATATTTGAAAAACACAAAATCCGAGGAAAATTTGAATGATGATTCAAAAGGATTGGTTTATACCATGATTGGATCGGACAAATTATTCTTAGATGTTGTATTCCCGATTCAGAATGTGATTTCAGAAAAGATTGACAAAGTTTTCAAAATGGTTGAGATTGAGAAGTCTGAGATTTCAAAGTTTGTTGGTAAGAGTCATAGAGGTTCGTATAACAAACCTGGTTTCAAAAAGAAGAACATGAAGGCTGGGTTGGGTTATAAGAAGAAACAACATTGGAACAAAAATGAGACGCCGAATTTTCAAACAAAAATGAGTTTTGTTCAAGGAGGTAGTTTAGAAAAAGAAAAAGAATTCAAAATGAAACAGTCTAATGATGAATTTTTTGCTTTAAAGAAAAAGCAACAACCACAAGTCAAAGATGTGTCCATGAGAACATGTTTCAAATGTGATCAAAAAGGACATCTTGCACGCAAGTGTCCTAATCTAAAACCTGTGGATGTTGACAAAAAGAAGTTTGATGCTGAGAAACAAAAATCTGAGAATGTGAGACAAAAGTCAACCAGATTTGAATCGAAACAAACTTGGAGGTACAATATAAACAAGTTTGCTTCAAATCAAAATTGGAAGTCAAACCCGAACAGGTTTGATTCTAGACAGACTTGGAATTCTCACATACCCAGATTCAGAACAACACAGAGTTGGAAAACAACAGTTGATATGACAAAACCTCAAGAGTTTTGGAAACCAAAAGTTGTTGTTCAAAATCAAAATGTTCAAAAAGTTTCACATTTTTACAAACGAGGAACACCAAAAGGTCAAACATGGAGTGTTAAGAAACATGTTGATTTGGTAAAAGATGAGAGAGTTGAAGTTAAAATTGAGAAAGCTTTTGTGAAAAATGACAAAGAATTTCCAGCATTGAATGAAAATTTTTGTGTTGAAATGCCTAAGGTTCAACAGACCTGGGCTAAATTGTTCAAGTAATTCAGTTAGCTGAATGTGCAGGTGCTCAACAAATTCAAAGATTGTGAGAATAGAGATTGGAGCAGCCTGTCACAACGAGGAGAGGAGGCTGCTGGATCCTGTGTTGGTTGAAACAGGAAGTTTATATGTTTTCTGTAAATAAATAAACAATATTTTCAAAAACCCTAAAAATTGAAAAATTTTGAAAAACCAAAAATATGTTTGTTTTTAATTTTTGTCAAATATTCAAAAATACAAAAATATGTGTTGATTGAATATGCCGAAACCCTCACGGCTGAACAAACATGATTACTTTCATCAGATTGAAAAACGGTTTTCAAACTGTTAAGATCAATGGGTTGTATATCATGGGGGTATGTTATATTTTCTGCAAAACAGAGCATGAGATGCAGAAAATGGATGACGAGACAAAGCTATCAGTATTGGTTGTCAAATTTTCTTTATATGATTTTGCATTTTAGGGGGAGTAATGTTTGTTAGAAAATACAAAAACATTTGAAAATTTGAAAAAGTCAAAAACATGATAAAATTCAAAATTTTGAGTTTTTGCGTAAAAAGAGGAAATGATAGTACATCAGTAGACAATTACAGTACGCTAAAGAAATGGAAAGTTTAAATGTGTTAAACGATCTCACCGTGGATGTGTCGGTAGATTTTTATACATTTAGTAAACTTTTTCGGGATATAAACATAAATTCAAACTTGCTTATTTCGTGGGGAACACTACTTGGATATATAGGTAACCCCTGAAATCTCATTTGAAAGGTCTCTTAATCTGATATACTAGGTCTTTATACTCTATGATGTCTGGGGTATTATTCCGGGACTTCTGCTGAACGGTAGTTCTGACCTAGTCCCTGGCTAATACTTGCTTAAATGCTTGAAATACAGCATTAAACCCTCAGCATGCTGAAACAATTAAATTGATATATGCTGCTGTTGTAAGCAAAAAGATCCTCTAAAGGGGACATACCGTAAAGTCGAAGCTGATATCTCTCTGCGTATACGGAAGTATCGATCTGAGATCCCTTGGCCCTCGCATACCTAATTTATATACAGATATCATTGTAGTATTCTCACCTGTAAGACTGATTATTGGGATTCTGGATACGGGAGTATATTCAAGAGGTGGGACACATGAATGGGTTTAAGTTCCTAACATACCTAATTCGTATCCTGAATCAGTTGAACTTTGTGTGAAAATTTAAGTGGATCAGTATATCGACAATCTAAGTGAATTGTTTAATGCATAAAGTGAAATTAAGCTCAACGGTACTTGTGACTTGTCGGAAACTGATATGATCCTCTAACGCATACTCAAAACAAAAATATTGTTTGTAAATATGTTTGTACATATTTCTTTATTGCTTTATATTTTCAGAAAATACAAAAAGATTTTGATTTCTGCTTTATTTTCGACGACCGATATCTGAAATGCTGAGTTTCAAAATCTAAGTAAGCTGATTGTGTTTCTGAAAATAACACAAGTTCATTAATTTGATACTTGACTTTGAAATAAAAAAATAAAAAAATAAAAAAATTTCAAAAACAGTTTGTGATATCTCCAAGGTCATTAATTTGGACTTGGATGATTAACTGTGAGGGAGTTGGATTCTTTAATATTGCTAAATCTATACAGTTTGTTGATAGGGGGAGTGGATTAGAGGATTTGATTGGAATTGCCAGGTTACAATTCCTGAATAGATAAAATTTGAAATGTTATTACTTATGAATGTATGAGTGATTGCAGGAAAAAGTCCAGACTACGATCCCGGAAGCTGAGTCTAAGGGGGAGTCTGAAGACGAGCTCAAAGCAAGGGGGAGCTTGTATACGGAAAGCAAGGTGTCGATCCCAAAGCACGGAAGCTTGACGAAAGGGGGAGCCTGATGAAGAAAAGAGGAAAAGCTGAAACTGAAGACAGATCCATCGGGATTCTGTTCGAGAAGATTTAAAGAGAGAAAGAGAAAGAAAAGTCGCTACGAGCCTGACTACAGATTGACTACAGCAATATCCAAAGGGGAGTCTGTTAGTGCATTTATCTGTCTATCGCCTCCGTCAATCTAGTCAGTAGCAGAATCTGAAGAAAACGAGAGTTACATTGTTATTTTTAGGTTTAGTTAGTAAAAAAGGCAAGGTGGCATAATTGTAATTAATGGGAAACCTCATTAAATGCCTTGACCTATAAATAGATCTCTAGAGCTTTTAGTTTAGAACTTTTGCCATTTTCACATTTTAGAGAGCTAAAGGCTAGAGAGAGAAACTAGAGAGAGAAAGTTGTCAAGTGATTCAAGGTTCATTGTACGTTATCAGATTTTATCAAAGAATCACGTTTATATTACGTCATGTGTGTTTAGGTCGCGTTCGTGTACGGATTCCGCACGTTTCACGTTCGTTTCGCAATCGTATCGGAGTCAAACCGGTCCTAACAAACTTGTTAATGTTGAATTTTCTAAATCAACTCTAAATAGTAGGTTTCTAAGGTAACTTCCTGAAAAATGGGACACAATTGCTTTTGTAACCAGAAATTCGGTTGGGTTCAAAGAACTTAGTCTGGCCCAGTTTCATGGTAGACTTCTTACCTATGAGAGGGAATTGAACCAGAAAAAGATGCTACAAGAGTCTGGGAAGGTTGCTGATGATTATACCTTCGGCAACACAACTCTTTTGGGTCAGGAAGAATCTGGTGGTAGTAAGGATCAGGGTTATGATCATTACATTGACATAACAGCTGGTTGAGCTTTCAACAACTCTGATTCATACTCATCGAACTATTCTTTTACAGCAAATGGAGAAAACCAGAATTCTGATAATATGTCCTTTGAACTCAATGATCTCCAACACTTTGATCCAACTGATCTGGAGGAGATTGATATTTTGCACCAACTTGCACTGCTTAGTGTTAGAACCAGCAAGTTCTATAAGAAAACAGGGAGAAAATTTCCCAGGTTACATGGGAACTTGAAGGTTGGGTTGGATAAATCAAAGATAAAATGCTACAAGTGTAATAGGTTAGGTTATTTTGCTAGAGAATGTAGGAGCCAAAATAATGGACCAATCATCACACATCCTAGCTCTAAACCTCAACAAACTCAAAACGCTGTGCATTATACCCAATATAACCCTGCTGCTCATGTAAACACTGCTCACTATGCACACCCTGCAACACCTATTCCAGTGCACTATGTCCAAACCCCTGTTCCACAGATACAGTATGTCCAGGCCTCAGCTCCTCAGGTTCAAGTGCAACAAGTTGCACCTCAACAAGCTACCCAAACTTCTGTTCAAACAGATCAGCAAAGCTTCTTCACCCAAGGCTTTGTTGATTGGAGTAGCTTGCCTGAAGATTTAGCTGATGAAAACTTTGTTCTATATGTTAAGAATGATGTTTCTAGTGATGAATTCTGTTTTATAGCATTAGAGTCCATTCCAGAAGGGCTGGAAACTAAAGAAGGAGCATCCAGTGCAGAAACAGTGGATACAATTGCTGAAGCAGTGGTTACTGCTATTGTTAATGAACAACTGTTGGAAGAAAATTCAGAACCCCTGATGGAACCACTGTCTGATCCCTGGTCTGTTGAAGAAGAAAAGAGGAAGCCAGAAGAAAGTGAACATGTCTGTGATTGTGCCATGATGGCTGCAACTAAGGTATCACCCCGGGTTCTTAAAAACCTATGTTCAGACAAATGCATCATAGCATTTGCAAATGTTAAGGAGATGAATGAAAACCTTAGAGATAAAATGTTAAATGATGAGATACAATTTTGAAAAATCTTTAAAAGAATTGAAAATCAAATTGTTAGAAAAGGAAAATGAAATTTGCAGCCTCAAACATGAGCATAGCATAACCAAGGACCAACTTCAGGCAATGATAGAAAAATATCAGACCTGTAAAAAGGAGTTGGAATCCACCCAAATCACATGTGAAAAATGGGTGGAATCCTGCAAAGGTTATGAAGTTATGCTTGAGAAATAGATTAAAAGCAATGTAAAATTTGGCATAGGTTTCAGGAAAAATGACCAAGTTGAAAACACTGCTGCAAATGAATCTGGTTCTGTTGAATTCATACCCACTAACAAGGATGGTCAAGAAATCAAAATAACTGGTAAAAGTGGCAACAAAATCACTCTTGAAAGACTAGTGGAGTCCTCAACTTTTGAGGAGATTGAGAAATACCAATTCAAACCTACATGGTCTGATGAGTGTGACCTCCTTGAAAATTTCAAACCCATGGACTTCACCACAGTGGATGGTGTAAAAGCACCAAAGGCCAAGGTAATTCCTCTTAAGGACATCCCAACAGTGGTTCAATACTCTGTTGCAAAGGAGTCTGAAAAGAAGAAAAAGAGAGAAAAGGTTAAAAACTTGTTTTGTGACTTTTGTGAAAAGAAAAATCATTTAACAAAAGATTGTTTTCATTTAAAAGCCTATGACATTAACAAAACAAGTACCATTGTGCCTTCAAAAAGCTGCACCATCTGGGGTAAAACAAACCATCTTACTCAGGAGTGTGTGTACCTCAAAACCTTTGAGGTCAAAAAGGAAGAGTACACTTCAAAAACACTCATGAGTTCATCAAATTCACAAATCAAGAAACAACCATCATTTGTGCCTATCCAAACAACTGTTACAAAACAGCTGAACCAAAACTCTGTTAAAAGAGAGGTTCAAGTGACAAATGCACCCCCTGCTAACCAATTTCAAAGAGGAAAAGGTCAACCTCCATACCAAAAGGTCCCACATGTTTATGAGGTTTACAAAAAGCCTTCTAAACCAAAAGTGCACAGGCATCCCTTTGGATATCAACAGCTAATAGGAAATGGCTCCCAATAGTGGTTAGAAAGAAATGTGTTAAAAGCTGGTCAAACCCCTGAGCTAACCACTGTCCATGTTCCTGAACTTAATTCAGACACTGTTGTGACCTCATCCAAAGCCTTATTGGCTTTGGAGACCCTCCTGAACTAATTATTTAGTTGATGTGCAGGGAGCTTCTGCGTGCTTAGATAGTCTTTGGTATGTAGATAGTGGAGGCTCCAGGCACATGACTGGATGTAAAGCCCTACTCAAAGAATTCAAAACTCGTGGAGGGGGTGATATATCCTTTGGTAATAATAGTAAAGGAAAGGTGATGGGTTATGGTACAGTTCAGTCTGGAAAAGTTAAGTTTGAAAATGTCAATCTGATTGACAATCTAAAGTTCAACCTTCTCAGTGTCTCACAAATGAGTGACAAAGGTTATGGGTCATTCTTTACTAAGGAGTGTTGTAAGATTGTTGGATCAGAAATGGTAAAAAAGATTGAATAAATAATAAAAACTGGAAAAATTCAACTTGTTGCTCAAAGAAGTGGCAATGTTTATGTAGTTGATTTGTCAAAAGAGAGCCCTATGACTGATGCCTGTATGTTCTTTGCTGCCTCTAACAAAGAGACAAAACTATGGCACAGAAGATTGGGGCACACAAATCTCAAGACATTCACTGCTTTGTCAAAACAAGGCCTTGTAAGAGGTCTTCCACAAAAATTGTTCACCTGTCCTGAGCATTGTGTTTCCTGTTTAAAAGGAAAACAACATAAAAGCTCATTTAAATCCATTGAAGAGTACAAAATAACCAAGTGTTTGCAAATGCTGCACATGGATCTGTTTGGCCCAGTAAAAGTCATGAGCCTTAAAAAGAAGATATATTGTTTGGTAATTGTAGATGACTTTTCTAGGCTTACATGGACTTATTTCTTACATTCTAAAGATGAGACTGCAGGCATTTTGCAAGACTTTGTGAAACAGGTTGAAAAGTAATTTGACTTGCCAGTGAAAGTCTTTAGAAGTGACAATGGCACATAATTCAGAAATAGGGAGTTGGATGAGTTTTGTGTGTCAAAAGGAATTGTAAGGCAGTACAACATTCCAAGAACACCAGAACAAAATGGGGTTGTTGAAAGAAAGAACAGGACACTGATTGAGGCTGCCAGAACTATGCTTGCAGTTTCAGGTTTGCCATTAACTTTCTGGGCAGAGGCTATAAATACTGTCTGCTATTTCCAGAACAGAGTTTTGATCAACCCCAGGCATCAAAAGACTGCCTATGAAATTCTGTATAAAATAAAACCACTAATCTCATACTTTAAAGTATTTGGCTGCCCTTGTTTCATTTTAAACTTAAAAGACTCAATTTCAAAATTTGCAGCCAAAGTAGATTGTGGTTATCATTTGGGATACTCAACCACTGCTAAGGCCTACAAAGTGTTTAACACTAGGACTAAGTGTGTGGAAGAGACTTTGAATGTAAAGTTCAATGAACTTTCTTCACTGAAAATCCCTGCAAACCCTGCTGAGTTACTTGATCTTGATAAATTCACATTTGAAAATGTTTCTGTCAAGACTAACAGTGCAGGTCCATCTCAACCTCCTCCATCAGACAATGGATATGAAGTTATAATTCCACAACAAAAATTCACATCCATTGCTAGAGCAGTAGATGTTCACAACAGTTGTCAAAGCTCACCCACTGCTACATCAACAGTTGTTGGCCAAAGTAGTCCTAAAACCTCTACTTCCACATCCACAAACACTGTTGATAAAAATCCACATACAGTGGATAAAAACCAACAAGTTATCACACCAATCCCTCCTATCCCTCCACCTCCATTTCAAGACACTGTTGGATCATCAAAGTCACCCACAGTTGTTAGCTCAGATGATTCACATCTGCAGCCCTCACCCTTAAATGCCATTGTTCCATACAAAGGAGATTTAATCTTCTTGAAGTCTCATCCACCAGATCAAATCATTGGCAACATCAGTGAAGGGGTTCTCACCAGAAGTCAATCCCAAAACATCTGTCTTTTTGCTGGTCTTCTATCACTTCATCAACCTGTCAAGTACCAAGAGGCACTAAAAGACAACAGTTGGGTAGAGGCTATGCAAGAAGAGCTCCAACAGTTCAAAAGACAACATGTATGGGAACTTGTACCACTGCGAGAGGGTGTAAGCCCTATTGGCACAAAGTGGGTCTTTAAAAACAAAACTGATGAAAGGGGCATTGTTGTCAAAAATAAAGCAAGGCTTGTGGTTCAAGGTTTCAGACAGGAAGAGGACATTAACTATGATGAAACTTTTGCCCCTGTAGCAAGATTGGAAGCTATCAGACTGTTCTTGGCCTTTGCTGTCAACCACAACATAAAGGTGTTTCAAATGGATATCAAATGTGCATTCCTCTATGGTAAGATTCTGTAGGATCGTTTTCAGACCCAAACGAGTCGTTCAAAAGAGTTTTACTCAGTACGAAAGGCGGAAACAAACGTACTAAGGTTAATTCAGCAAGAATATCACTTTAACTGTCGATTTGATTGATATAATAGCAAATTACAACGAGATGAGACTTCGGCAGCACTTCGTGGCTCAACCGAAAAAATTCAAGATCCTCTCAAACGAAATCAGCAAGCAACTATATATAGGTGTCCTAATTTCGCTTGAACACGCTCAAGCGGAATCACCTTCAAACGAGATTAGCTTCAAATGGAATTACAAGAGTTAATTTCGTTTGAACTTGTCATGTTGCTTTCAAACAGAATTACCCATGTAATTTCGTTTGAACTTGCCTTTTATCCTATTTTCTTGTTTTGCGTGCCCTGATTAATCTAATACAATACAAGACTCGATACAAGACGAAGTCGACATACGCATGCACCAACAGACTCCCCCTCGAATGTTGACGAATCTTCAGTGTCGAGTCTTCGGTTGTCAAACCTTCAGTCTTTATCAGTCTGCTCACTCTCTTCAAAATTCTCCATTGTACGCATCCTCAATCAATCTCTATCTCTTCTATCTACCATCTTCAGAATCTGAATCTGGCTCTACAATCTTCAGACTCCCTCTTGATGTCATCAGACTCCCCCTTTCGCTAAGCTGGGATCGCAGTCTGGAATTCACTTTTCACAAGTTCTCAGATCGTAACCTGGCACTCATCTAACTCAGGTATCGGAACCTGGCTATTCTGCACATTCTCTACCCAAAAATAAGTTTCACAATTTTAAGATTTTGCAAATTTAAAAAACCACTTGCAGGTATCATTCAAAAATGATTTAATCTTTGAAAACTACTTGAAAACACAACTTCTTCATATATTCTTTCCCAAACATGTTCATCAAGTTTAGCACTTGGAATTTTGAAAATCAACTCTCCAACATCAGTTGTCGAAAATCTTTTTGAATTTTTCAAAATTTATGCTAAAACACACTAAAATCTTTTTGGATTTTTGAATATAACAAAAATGCAATAAATCAGAATATTTTTGTGAGTTTGTATAAGAGGATCATATCAGTTTATGAGACCAATCACCAACACAGTTAAGCTTTAAACATTTTAAGTTCTAAACAATTCACATTGATTGACGATATTGTTGTCCACTTAAACTCAATCTAACAACTTTCGAAATGCTTACCGATACGTTTAGGTACATTAATTTTGCACTAAATTCTTATGGACCCCACGATCTCAGCATATCCCCTCATCATGCAATACACTGACTCAAGTAATGCCTTTAAACTTTTATCAACTATGATTTGTGCGAAAACAAAGCAGAATGTTTAAACATTAACAATCAGGTCGATACTTCCGTATAAACAGAGAAAGTCCAATGTTTAAACAAAATAAGAAAATAAAAATAAGTTGAAGTTGTTTAGACTTTAACCACCAGGTCGATACTTTCGTATACGCAGAGGTGATCCAAAGCTTAAACGAAACACCAAAGAAAATAAAGCAGAACGTTTAGGCAATAACATCCAGGTCGATACTCACGTATACGCAGAGGATGTCCAATGCTTAAACAAAATAAAGAAATAAAACAAGTTTAAATCTTTGCAAAATAAAATGCACAATCACAATGATTTTTCAGCAAAGTTGTGAAAGTTCACAGACTTAACCAGTTTTATGTCTTTCGACAATCAGCGATTACTGAGTAGGTACACAATCAAGAAGGACAAAACTAAGTATTATGCTTTTGACCATGTTTCCCACTAGAACTAGGCTTTTCATTTAGGTTTGTATCGTTATCGCAAATCTACTAGTCTAGCTGAGCCTATCGTCACATCTTTAGTGAGACCATTTATCACATTTTATCTTTCCCTTTCTTTAGCATGTCGTGATCGTCCACTGATGTACTATCATTTCCTCTTTTTCACAACAAAACTCATTTTTGCATTTTTCAATGTTTTTGACTTTTTCAAATTTCAAATGTTTTTGGATTTTCTGAAATTTCTTACTCCCCCTAAAATTCAAACACATTTAAAGAAAATTTGAAAACAAACTGTACAAGTAAGTTGACAACTGATATCGAATCACTTCAATTCGCCATCCACTTGGCATAAACAATCAGAACTCCCCCTCACAACAAACTATTTTCCCATTGTGATTGCAAAACACTTAAGTTTGTTTTAATCAAATGGTTTTTCTGGAAAATAAGTTTTGTTGATTTTAACTTGTAGATTAGGGGTTTGATTCCTCACATTGTCTTTCAACCACTTGTAAGATTAGTCCAATCAAGTTCAACCTAATGACCTTGATTAACCAACTTGTAATACAAACTCTTTTTCAACCACATGGCTTACCAACCAATACCACATGTAGGTTGAATTCTCAAGATGCCGATTCCTACTCCTCAATTACCAACCTGGGAGTTCCGGCAAGTCTCACTTATCAAAATTTTCAATTTTCATAAACAATTTAAGAATGATGCCGATTCATGCTCCGCGATTACCAACTTGGGAGCTCCGGCAAGTCAAGTTTTTTTAGTTAGAGATTTTCTCCCAAGCCTGACGGTCCTTGGGAGATTCCGAGTTACCAACACTCGGTTGCTTACCTGCCATCTTTTTCTCATAAAATTCTTTAACCCCATTAACCTTTCCATCAATCATTTTACCAAACATGTTTTGTACTGTGGGATTAAAAGCCTTTTCAATGTCAATTTTTTTCTTTTCAGAAAATAATTGATTTGAAATTTCAATTTTACCAATTTTAGATTTCAAATTTTCAGCCCGCAATGGTGGAAAATTTGCATCATCCAAAGGCGGAACTGACTTCTCTTCTTTCTTATCAATTTTTGGCTCCTCTGATTTTGTGGAATCAGATTCATCACCAGAACTATCACTAGATTTCTTCACAATCAATTTTTGATTGCTAAGTTTCTCCTTCTTTTTATAAACATTTTTCGAACATTCACCAACCTCAAAAGTTGAATTTTCAAAAACTTTAAATCTGTTCATTGTTGGTTCGGTTTTCTCAATAACCTTTTCTTTCAGTTTACCAGAGACTCCCTGTTTAGTTTGAATTGTCTTTGGACAATTTCTGGCAATGTGACCAGCTATTTTACATTGGAAACAGGTTCTAGTCTCTATCTTCTTCTGAGCAAAGCTTTTCTTCATTTCATCTTGCTTCTTGGCAAGGAATTCTTTGTTCGTCTGCTTTCTGAATACTTGCTCCTTCTCTTCTTCAGTTGTTTTTCCTGAAACAAACACAGTTTTTTATTTATAAACTTTTTCATTTTTATAATTTTTCGGTTGATTAAATCCAAGACCTTTCCTTTTGAAATTACTACTATGGTTTGATTTATTTTGGAAACTATAACCATAATTGTAACCCATTTTCTTGTTTAACCGTTGTTGAACTCTTGAGGTGTAAGGTTTAGTTTTTTCAGAAAGATTTACATCCTTTATTTCAGAAATATTAATTTCTGTTAGTTTGAAAACCTTTTTAATCATTTCTGGTTTAACACCTCTTATTGGAAAAGTCTCATCAGAATATAATTTGTCAGAATCTTTCAAAGTATATGCTACTTTGATTAATTCGTCATTCAAATTAGATTTTGATAACAAAAACTCTTTATTATACACCCGTTTTCCTTGTTTGGCTTTTTGACTTGACGTGTCGGACTTTGACTTTGACTCAGATTTTGACCCCGATATTGACTCCTCTGTTTCATCCTTATCCAACACTTGATCGACCACCTTTTTTATTAATTCAGACTCATGATCAGTATCGGACGACGTGAAAGTGACATCTATACTTTCTGGCAAATTATCTGTAGACTCAGACTCCCATTGTAAATTTGTTGCCTTTTCGACTCTTTCAGAATTCGGATTTCGAGGAGAATATCCATTTTCGACCGGGGGTGGACATTTGTTATAGACAACACTTGGTTTCTTACCAAAAATCTTCACTTCATCATCTTCTTTTGTTTCGGACTTCTTCTCTTCCGAAGTCTTTTCTTCTTCGAATGTCTTCATTCCTTCCATTATGGGATAAATCCTGTCAACAACAAAAGTAGAGCATGAGTAACTTTTTAATAATCTGTTAACTCTCTCAGTTTCAATTCTCTGAGTTTCCAATTTCAGCTCAAGCTCAGCACACTTTTCAGTGTAATAGTTGACATTGTCAAGCTATCTCATGTATGCCCCTTTGAGTGTATTCATTGCTACAGCTTGTTCACTGTTCGACTCGGTGTACTTATTCATTTCTCTGTTCAAAACATCATATGATTCTTTTAGCCTTTTTATATTGTGTAGCAGCTCATTGTTTTGCTTTATCAGAGAATCACAATTTATACACTTCTCAGGAACTTTGACTGCATCAGCATCTGTTTTGATTTCAAATTCTGGAACTTCTTTGACTATTCTCACTTGAACTTCTTCAGCTCTTTTCTTTTTCTCTGCTTCAGCTTGTCTCTTTTCTTCTTTTTCTTCTTCTTCTTCTTCTTCTTCTTCTTCTTCTTCTGCATATCTCTTCCATTTCTTTTCTTCAGCTTCCTTAATTTTTCTGTATTTTTCTGCCCAATATTCATCAGTATAATCATTAATAATATGAGCAACAAAACCTTTATGATTTGTAGATTTGTTCGGATCATAATCATCCCAGTTAAAATTTTCCCAGTTAAAGCCTTCAGGTAACTTTTCATCATCTTGATTGATTAGACATGCTTTGTTGTCAGCTGAAATATATTTGTCCCAGTTGAAATTTTCTTGATTCCCCAAACATGCTATCTTTGAATCTTCAATTTCTTTTCTTCCATGAGCTGTTTGTGCCTGTTGTTGTTGATGTGGCTGTTGAGCAACTTGATGATATATCGCTTTTCGATAGTAGTCATTGTTTCCAAAGGGATTTTGAGCTCCACTTGCTTCACGATTGGTGCACTCCCTCTTGAAATGCCCTTTTTCCCTGCAACGAAAACAAGTAACTTTAGACTTATCAAATCCTAAATTTGAAACATGTGCATCGGGAAAATCATCTCTTTCTGTAATTTGTTTAAACTTTTCAGCTCGTCTCAACACGCTAGCCATACACCATTTTATATCCAATTCCATCTCCTCAGCATCAATTTGATCGTAATCCTCTTTCGTTAGCATTGGATTCCCGATCCTCCCTGTAACTAAACCTCCATAGGATTAAAGCACAATTACTAACAAAGACATGTGGCTTTTAGCAACTTCCTCAGTATAATTCTGATCATTTTCAAGGTTCAAAGCAATGTTGCATTGAAGAACTTTGCCACTTTTTGTTGTAGAAAAATGTGGATCAAATGTTGGAAATGAAGTGAATCCAGTTTTGCTGCTTGATCCCTGAGATGAACTTTCTAAAGAACCTTTTACATTAAAAGCAGCTCCAACTTTTGGAGAAAGATTTGTCTTTTCATTAACACCACCTTTGAAATACAATCTGATGTCTTGTTCTCCATCATAATTCTTCATTCTAGCGATCTTTCTTTGCTCCATCTCTTGAGCTTCAAGATGTTTGATGAACCCACCCAGTGTTAGCTCACTATATTCTTTTCTATTATTTCTCAACATCATCAGAAACGTTCCCCAAACATCATGTGGCAACGCATCAGCCAGCTTCTCAATCAACTCATCTTTATGTTTGTTGATGCCCAATCTTGTCATGTTTTTCACCAAGTTACAATATCTTTCAATAATCTGTTTGGTGCTTTCCGTTCTCAAACCACAGAATAGATCAAATTCTTTCTTCATAAGAGACATCTTGTTTCTGAGCATATCATCACCACCAAGAGATTTTTCTTCTAATTCTTTCCAAATCAAATATGCACTTCCGTTATATTGAAGAAGAACCAAGATGTCCTCTTTGATTGCTTGCTGTAACAAACTAACCATCAATTTCTCATCTTTATACTTCTTTTTCTCATCGGGATTCATTTCTTTAATTGGTATTTTTTCATCATTATTCTTGAGTGGTCTAGTATATTGCTCTTCAGTATGTTCCCAAGCATCCAAATGATATGCTTCAACCCAATTACCAAAACGTTCGGACCAACCATTATAATCATCAATATCCAAAAGCTTAGGTGGTTTTTGTGTTGTCCCTGTCTCATTTTCAATCAATGTACTTTGAGTAAGAGTTATTGGGCTAGCAAAGGCATTATAAAACGCGTTCTCCATGTTTTCAGTTTTCAAACGTTCACAAACAATCCTGTTCAAACGGAATTAACTCTTAAGCGAAATCACCCTGTTCAATCGAAATCAACACTTTTGAAACGAAATTATCAGGTTCAAGCGAGATTACTAATTTCGCTTGAAATCACTCAAACAGAATTACCCAACTGAAGCGGAATTAGCAACTTGAAGCGGAATTAGCTAATTCCGTATGAACTTTTAAACGAAATAACGGTTTCAAGTGGAATTAAACTCTAATTCCGTTTGAAATTCTGCTGATGTCATCATTCTTTCACTGATTTTGAAACAAAATTACAAATTTACCAAGTTTTAAGCTGATTTTAGTTCTGAAACTTTCTAGGATTTATTAAAACACTATTACGCACATGATGTGCGAAATTCAGGACATTTTGACCGTAAAAAGTTGGAAATTTTTAAAAAGAAGATTTAGAAATCAGATTTTGCAGCTGAATTGGTAAGAACTCTTCCTCCTGAGCTCTGATACCATTTGTAGGATCGTTTTCAGACCCAAACGAGTCGTTCAGAAGAGTTTTATGTGACAACCCTCATAATTCCATGTATCCGTACAATTTATTAATGATAATTAAAGTGCTTGACGACTGTGTGAAATTACTTAACTGCTCTCTGATTACTGTGTTATACTTACATGTGCTTGTTAACATACTAGTATTGTACAGAAAAGTTACTAAATAGTCCGTTATGCTTTCCTGAGTGTTGAAAATTAAAAACGTTACAAAAATATATATAAAAGACACTTTACGGATTAATTAAGCACTTTAACGGAACAGTATCAAACCGAACAACCGGACACTACCCGAGACACAAAAAAAATACTGTTAAACACGTTGTTTCACTTTTACTGAGCTATCTATGACCCCCGAACATCATAAAACACTATATAAATATCTAATAATTAAACCCCTAACTATATACTTGATTTCTAACTAAACTAGCTTAACTATCCATCACCATCCAACTAGACCAAACCCCCCCCCCACCCCCACCCCCGTGATTTTCTTTTATAGTTTAGGTGATTTGTTAAGTACTTTAGGGGACACATAGTCTAGTGGTTAATGCAGTGTTGGAGAACTTCTTTATAAACCACAAGGTAACAACACATATCATCTTCACCTTCAAAACAACAACACTCATCTCTCTCTCCCTTCTCTAGTTCGGCCGTGAGCCACCACCACCCTCACCATCATCCTCAAGTCTTCATCTTACAATCTACAAGTATACAAAAGTGCTACGGGTCATACAACGAAGCTTGGTGCTCTCGGAAGTTGAAGGACCACTCTCATCTTCTTTTATCCACCACTTTTCTACTCTTGAACTTTCCTAGTCTTGAACTAGTGGTAAGAACTTAGATCTTTGCTTCTTACATCTTGTTTAGGTGGTTAAAGATGTGTACTGATCAAAATGATAAGAAACTCTAAAGAACCTTAAACAAGTCTTGAACATAAACTAGTCTAGTGATGAAGTGATGTTAATATGATGTTGTTATGATTCTTGTTGATTTCCTGATGATTTGCTGGTTAATATTGATGTTTTTGTGATCACTAAACATGTTAACGGAATCAATCGAACATGCGTTAGAAGGTAGGGAACTAAAACAGAAAGCTGGTTGGTGTTTACAGCCAACTTCAGTTGGCTGTAACTAGACCGTAACTTAACGAAAAACTGATTTTCTAAAGTCTAGATTTATGTATTATGAAATACGGTTCTAATGGCACTGGAATCATAATTTTTAGACTTCGTTTGCTATTTTTAAAGTGTCGTTTTGTAACAGCAGCTAGAGCTGCATTTTTACTGCTGAAAACATGCGTTCTGTTTTCCGTCATAACTTGAATTCTGTGTAGAGTTAGATCATGAAATTTGTCCTGTAGATGACCACCGATGTATTTGTAATTCTCTCACTTGAATTTCGTAAATCGGACTCTCGATGAATTTTAAATAAATTATTCCGTGGACTGCAATCAGAAAAAGATAAATCCGATTTCAGTCCGGAAAATGATTTTTTTATAAAATATTGGTAATGAACTGGACCCCGATATTTTTACACAATAATATCTGGATTGTTTAAGACATTCTGTAAAAATTTGGGAATTTTTGGAATAATTTAACTATTTTATTAAAATGCCCGAAAACAGCCCAGTTTTGAATATTAAAGTTGAAACGACATAAGTAGTAATTTGCGTGTCTAAATGTTGAGTATGTTATCCGAGGATGATCTAACATGTTATATGTCAATGAAAGTAATATGTGCAATATCGTATGCTTGTTCTTGAGTAGCTATATGTGGGAATGTTTATATGAGCGTGAACTATTAAAGTGAATGCATGTTATGTAGTAGATACGTGTAGGAACTTTGTGCTCTATTTGAAACCACTAAATGACTAACTGGTAATCATATTAGGACGTGATTGACCAACCTTGACTGTTAGCTATATTTGAGAATCTAACCGAGCAAACCAAGGTGAGTTCACACACTTTCTAAGGCATGAGATTCCCGGTGGTTGGGAATGGGTTAAAGAAATTAAAACGGGATCTACATATCCTCCTTGGGTAGGATATGTACGGCCATCCTCCATAGGTAGGATGCCAATAATAAATTATGCGTATTCTCCTTGGGTAGAATACGTACGTTCGTCCTCATTGGGTAAGACAACACCCTTAAAACTTACTAGACAAAACTCTATCATTAAGTCCCTCATTATATATCGACTTAATCGCCGAGGCCGATGGCGAGCGGGTCATTAGTTAATAGCGCTATTAGGTTTAACAAACCTCACACCGTGTCGTCCGAACGGGCGTGTACTAATGGACTATGGCAAACTGTCAGTGATGATAGACACTGATGTAGGGCACAACTATCGTTCGTAGTAGTCGATATCATACCGTCTAGTAGTTCACATGGGGAAGCCCCCACTGATTATGGATATGGTTTGGGTAATGAAAAGGAACTGGTTAAACATACTTTCAACTACGGGGTAACCCCCACGGCAAATAAGCCAACGAAAGTCAAACCACGTTTTTCAGAAATAACTTAAAAATAAACAACCAAACGTGAACTCACTCAACTTTGTTGTTGACTCGTTGTTACATGCCTTACAGGTCGCTAGATGCTATGGAGCTTGCACGAGGAGGAGGTTGTTGTGGGATAAGGACTGTTATGTCTCGTACTTAATAATTAAACCTTATAAACTTATGGAACTTATGTTTTGAAATCTTTAAACTTATGAACTACGAACTTATGTTTTGAACTTAGGTTTTATGCTTCCGCTGTTAACTTAAACTGGTTACTGTCTTATGGTCACCAATTGTATTGTGGTTGGTTTTACTTACTTAATTTCGTTGTTCAATATGATTGGTGGCTCGATCCTTGTCATGTCACGCCTCCAAGCGGTGATACTCCGCAGGGTAGATTTTGGGGGTGTGACATTTTACTCAGTACGAAAGGCGGAAACAAACGTACTAAGGTTAATTCAGCAAGAATATCACTTTAACTGTTGATTTGATTGATATAATAGCAAATTACAACGAGATGACACTTCGGCAGCACTTCGTGGCTCAACCGGAAAAATTCAAGACCTCTCAAACGAAATCAGCAAGCAACTATATATAGGTGTCCTAATTCCGCTTGAACACGCTCAAGCGGAATCACCTTCAAACGAGATTAGCTTCAAACGGAATTACAAGAGTTAATTTCGTTTGAACTTGTCATGTTGCTTTCAAACGGAATTACCCATGTAATTTCGTTTGAACTTGCCTTTTATCCTATTTTCTCGTTTTGCGTGCCCTGATTAATCTAATACAATACAAGACTCGATACAAGACGAAGTCGACAAACGCATGCACCAACAGATTCAAGAAGAGGTATATGTTTGTCAACCTCCTGGTTTTGAGGATCCATTTAATCCAAATCATGTCTACAAGCTAAATAAAGCTTTGTATGGCTTGAAACAAGCACCTAGAGCCTGGTATGAAACTCTTTCCACCTTTCTTCTCTCTATTGGCTTCACAAGAGACAAAATTGACAAAACACTGTTTTTAAAATGGAGAGGGAAAGATCTGATGATTGTCCAGATTTATGTGGATGACATCATTTTTGGAAGCACATGTACCAAAATGTGTGAAGAGTTCAGAAAACTCATGACAGCTGAGTTTGAGATGAGTGCAATGGGTGAACTATAGTGCTTTCTTGGTCTCCAAGTAAAGTAACTGCAAAATGGTACTTTCATTCATCAAAGCAAATATGCTAAAGAACTTTTAAACAAATTTGAGATGAATGATTGTAAACCATGTAGTACACCCATGGCAACCACCAAGCTAGTCATGACTGATGAAAATGATGATTTGGTTGATCAAACCTTATATAGAAGCATGATTGGGTCTTTATTGTACCTAACTGCATTTAGGCCAGACATCATGTTTGAAACATGTGTTTGTGCAAGATCCCAATCAGCCCCTAGGAAGTCTAACCTCATAGCTGTGAAAAGGATACTCAGATACATAAAAAGTGCTCCCACACTTGGTATCTGGTACCCTGCTAATGGGAATGTTAAGCTTTCAGGTTTCTCAGATAGTGACTTTGCTGGATGCAATGCAACAAGGAGGTCCACATCAGGAGGGTGCCAATTTCTAGGTGATTACTTAGTATCTTGGCAAAGCAAAAAGCAAGCAGCTGTTTCAACATCCACTGCTGAGGCAAAATATATTGATGCTGCAAGCTGCACAGCCCAACTGTTATGGCTTCAAAATCAACTACTGGATTTTGGTATCACTGCTTTAAAGACACCTCTTATGTTAGATAGTCAAGCAGCAGAAAATATCATCAAAAATCCAGTCTCACATTCAACCACCAAACACATTGATATCAGACATCACTTTGTGAGGGATTGCTATGAAAAGGGTTTGATTTCTCTGCATCATGGTCATACTAAGGATCATCTGGCAGATGTACTAACAAAAGCAGTAGATACATCTACATTTGAAAGCCTGATTTCTAGAATTGGCATGCTTAACATGGAATAACAGGCAAAATCCTATTCTTCTATGAATAAAAAGCATTAAAATGTTTTCAGAAAATCAAAAATCCATCCTTAAAAATGAAAATTTTCATTAATCCATAAAAGTCTATCATAAACACTATTTTGGTTCAAACATCTGATTTGTTGAAAATTATCCACTGCTGAAAGACAACCTCTGTTCCTTCATTTTCATTGTTAATCATTGTTGTCAAAACATCAGTGTTTTAATCACTGATGGCTATCCATGTCACACCCTGACTTTTGCGAAAGCGTATGATGGGTGACTGGTTTAATATCATTGCATTCAATTGTAATAAACAACTACATGATTAAAACGATGTTCATCCATTCATAAAATTTGAGTATTACAACACTGGTTATTTAAGTTTTTAAAACACAACCCTCGACTAGGTTACAATTCAACAAAAGTGGATGACATCTAAACTTGAAGTCTACTTCTAGTTACGACACCCGCGCCTAAGATCCATCCTGTCACCTGAAATACATGTAATTTTGGAAAACATCAACAAAAAGTTGAGCGAGTTCATGCGTCTTGTTTGTGTACTGTGATTCTTGTAAATCTTTGAGAGACTCCTTTGTAAACAGGTATGAAAAGCGTGTATGAATCATGAATGTTTTACAAGGACTTTAAGGCATGTGAGGACATAGGAAGCACTCGTAATGGCTTATACCCTTGTCGATTTTCCTCGACTGTGTCGATTAACCTCGACTGTGTCAATTTACCTTGACTGTGTCGATTAACCTCGACTGTGACAGTGTCGATTAACCTCGACTGGGACTCTGAAGCACTACTAGGTACTAGTTGTGACCATGAGTGGGGTTCGGCCGTACCCGTTAGATCTAACCCTCGTCCCTAATTAAGTATTAATGGCATTTCTGTATTAAGTCTATGCTCACATGATCTAGTATTGCATTTCATAGGCATTTCATACCGTTTAAGTATTCGTAACATGTATTTCACCCCCGAGAGTTATAAAACCAAAAACAGTTAAAGAAAAGGGGGAGCATGAACTCACTGTTTTGCGTCTTTAGTACTCGTAACTCAAATCTCGTCAGCAAACACGACTACCTACAATGTGCTAGGGTCTATTAGACGAGCGGGTCGTGCCTTGCCTTAGTATTCATGTTTTGAGTTACATTTCCTTTATGTCTTTACATCATCCAGAGTTATAATACTTTTCAAGTATTTGTTTTCGGGTTTCCTTCCCAAGGATGGGAGTATTTCATACATGTATTATTGAATTCTTGTATTTGTAGTTTCCAAAATAATATATTTTCAAGTTTCACTTAGAAAATATATTTAAACTTGTTTTGTCAAAAACAATGTATTGCAAGAAAATATATGTTTTTATCTCCCAAAAATAATATATTTTTCTTCTTGTTGAAAATATGACATAACTTGGTAATATGTACAAAAATCGTATTTTCACTTCTTGTATCCAAAATAATACTTTCCAAAAAATATACTTGTAAGAGTATTTTCCAGAATATTTTATAAGTTACGTTCTTATTCGGTTTGCCAATATTTAAGTGTGTAACTTATATTCCATTCCTTGTGATCTTTGGTATTAATTTGGATTGTAAATCCTTGGTTAAGTTATATTATTTTGCCCTAAAATAATATAACTATTTCACATAATCACACATAATGATTTTAATGTAAATATATATTCTAGATACATATTTATCCATTTTTGTTTACAAAAACCAACCTCCAACACTTGTATTTTCATAACAAAAATTTATGGCAAAATTTATGTTATAAATCATAGTTTAAAACACACTTATGAACACTTGTTTAGAAAATATTTTCTAAGTGTTGGAATTTTTAGAAACTTTCGCCATAGTTTCCTTTGTAAATGGAGGTGTCCATGCTATTTAGCATATCATTTTATTTTCGAAAAGCATTCAAACAATCAACAACAAATCTCTAAACCATATTACACTTACCAAGTGCAAAAACTATATATTTTTCATAATAACATGAACTTGGTTCTTCACAAATGTGACACATGTGCCTCTGCGACCATCAAACAAATACCAAACCAATGAAATATTGTATTTCATACTTGGGATTTGTATAAATATGTGTATCTTTTGCACATATCAATTCTTGTTCGATTTCAAGCTTTATATCATTTTCTGGAAGGTTATACGCGCACTGATGCGTAAATATAACCAGTTTAATGCAACAAACACTCCGGAATAGTGAAATAGGCTTAACATACCTTAAATAACCTTTACATAACTTAGAAATAAGTTTTGGAGGGTTTGGTGTGGCGAAATCAAGTTTATTCGCTTACAGGGACTAATTTCGACAAACTGCGAAAGTATGCCGATTTGTACTGTAATGAACATTCAGAAACATGACCATAAGTTAAAAATACCCTAAATATCTTTTACATAGCTTAGAAATAGGCTTTGAGTGGTTCGGTGTGCTAAAATAAACTTTTTAGTCATTCAGGGACTAAAAGCGTCAAAAAGTGCCTAAGTTTGCATTTTCGCGCATATTTTGCATTCTGAATACATCCGGACATCCAAAAACTTTATGTAATCATTAAAATATTTTATTTTAGTGATTGGCATGATAAAATTCCATTCGTCGCGTAATTTGGATCGTTTTTCGCATTCATTCGTGTTTCGTCGTAACCGTACGACCAAACGAACCGACATCTGAGATATTTTTGAGCATGTTTCATGTTCCCTATACTTTAACTTCATTTTAGAGCCTTGAAATGGGATTAATGGGGCTTAAACGTGTCAAAAATGCATCAAAAACCATGTTTTGCACATTCAGGGACTAAAATTTACAATCTGCCATAGTTATCTTAGGAAGGGACCAAAATGAAAAATCTAAATTCCAGCTTGTTCCAGCTGTTCCCCTCATTTGCACATGGTTTTAATGAAACTAGGGGCTCCCATGGTTTCACAAAACCATGGGCACATGTGTACGGATGAGATCGAAGCTCGTTTTACGATGAACGATTTTAACGGTTGTGCAAAAACTATAAATACCCCATCCATCTCAATGTTGCAACTCACATTTGATCTGATATTTCTCTAAGTTGAGGTGCTTTCACTTCATACCAGAGAATAATCGGGTCAAACTTCCGTTCTTGGACCTTTTGTAAGTCCTCTTTCGTTCTTTTTCGCGTGAAAGTCAAACTGTGTTTGACTTTCTGCTTTGACCAGTTTATGGTCAACATGAAGTTCGCTTGAACTTCATAACATGAGCGTAATCACGATGGTTTTAGTCTCTTGTGACTATACCTACTGATTACCACGTTATCTAGGCATAGTGGCGAGTCGTAGTTTCGGCCAAAATACGTATTCTTGCGTATTTTGTAACCAAACTACTTTTAGGTATCAAAACTGTTTGTTTTGATAGCAAACCTGTTTTCAAACCTCGTTAAGCATGTTTTAACATGTTTAGCTCGTCACTTTAGGTTTAGTGCTTATGTAGGGTCGTAAGGTAAGCGGTCTAAACAACCGCTTATACTTTCGAACCCGACCCGTTTGGTCGATCTTTAGGATCCGACCAAACACATTAGGTGACCATAGTTTCATAGGGAATAACCTTCCGAGGTTATACCTTATGGTCACGTCGTTTAAGTAGTTGTATGATAGGTAGTTTATATGCCTTAGGTAAATGACCAAAATGCCCTTTTTACGCCAAAATTCATTTTAAGCATATGTAACATAATTTTTGATATCTAAACTGATTTGGCAACAATATTAGACATGTTAAGGCATATTTTACTTATCATAGGACTAGTTAGGCGGTCCGAACGCGTTTTACGCGAACGACGCGTTAAAGTGGCGTAAGCTACCTTAACGAGTCGTAATGGGTCGTAAGCACTTAGGTTAGGTTTCGTTTCATTTTAGAATGTAGGATTTGTTAAACCATATTACATGAGTCCCTACACTCATTTGGTTTACGAAACCTCATTTTATCCGATCCTCCGATTTAGGTCTGTTTATTTACATAGTTACCTATATTAGGTGTCGTTTGATTTCGTGATCCCTCTAGCTTTGCTTGGTTGTTATTCAAGACTTCTAAGCATCCCCAAGTGAGTACATAGACCCCTCTTTTACTGTTTTCCAAATGTTTTGGGGTGAAACACATGTGCCTACTTGTTATTTTCATGCTTTCCATGTTTTCATATCATATACTTGCTATGTTCATTAGTACACTATTAGTACATGATTTCATTATGTCTTGCCATGTATGTTCACTTAACACGCTAGCACAATTGTTTTACATTTTGAACCATTTGAAATCATTGGATGTATGTGAACCATTTGAAATCATTGGATGTATGTGAACCATTTGTAACCATTTGATGTATGTGAACCATTTGAAACCGTTGGATTTATGTGAACCGTTTGTAACCATTTGATTTATGTGAACCATTTGTAACTATTTGAGCCATTGGGTTAGGGAAGTGATTAGGTAACGGGGCGGGTGTAATGTGTTAAAAGCATGGTGGATACGCCGCTGGTACTTCCTATATATAAGTGTTTTTAACACATTATATATCGTTGCGTTATCTAGATCACTTGGGTAAACGATTTTGAAACAATGTCACACAAGGATGTTTTCTGAATAATATAAACCATACGAGTTTTATTAACGAGTTTTTATGAGATATTTTACAATTTGATTTAATAAAACAAATGTTTTGGAGTTAAGAATCATGGCTACGAGATTTTGCAAACTATAACCAACTTGATTTGAGTTGGTTAATTATGTCGCAATATTATACTTTTCAAAACAAGGTTTTTAAATAAGTATTGCAACATGTAAAACGAGCCATGAAACTGACACTCATATAAAACCTATGTACTCGCCGACATTTTTATGCTGACGTATTTTCACATGTGTTTCAGGTACCATAGTCGATGATGTTTGATGATGATATCTGTGTTCGCTCACATAGGAATGGACGAGGCCTTAGTGACTTAATAACAATGAAAGTCTATTTGTTCATGTTTTGTTTCTAATCCCAATGTAATGTAATACATTTAAATTCAATAAAACGAAATTGTTTAAATCCATGGTTGTGAAACAATGATTCTGTTACAACAATCCTCGACGTTTCCGCCACGTTTTGTTGTTTTACATGGTCGGGGTGTGACAACAAAAATGTGTAGTAACTTGGCAAAATATTTAGTAGTCTTAGTTACCCTCCAAAATATATCTACTACTTGGTAAACTTCATTCTTGAGGATTTTTGACGTTTACAACTTGTAAACATATTTTATGAAAATATTTCTTAATTAGATCTTCTTGTTTCAAGAGTATTTCTACACTTATTTTGTCACTAACAATAGTGTAGGTTTAATAAAACCATGATCTTTCAAAAACCATCCTTTTAACTTGGTTCCTTTAGAAAAATCATTCACAAGTCTTGGATTTACAAGATTACTAGTTCACTTTGTTTGTCATTTTACAAGAAATCACTTTGTTTTCAAGTTCATGTTTAATCAAGAAGATGATCATCTTGTATAAACACATAATCACCTCTTATCTTGTTAGATCATGTTTTTAATCATAATCTAACAAGTTTCACATGATGATCAACATCATATTTCTAGTAATCAACAAGCAAATATCATCCATGTGCTAAACAACATCATATCATCATGATTTCATCTTATGTAAGCTTATGTTTCATGATTCAAGTTTATGTTCTTTTAGTGTTCATGTGATTTCAACAAGATATATCTTTTAACCACCATAAATATGAAGTAAACAAGAGTTAATAAAGATCTTACAACTAGCTTAAAGTTAGGGAAGAACACAAGTGAAAATGGAGTGGCTAATAGCACACAAGAGAGGTCCTTCAAGTTCCGTGAGCACTAAGCTTCCTAAACCACCTTGTAACACCTTGGGATAACCTTGGACTTGTCAGATGATGACCGAAAATGGTGATGGTGGGGAAGGGGTTTACGGCCTTGAGCTTTGAGGGAGGAGAGAGTGGGTGTGGTGTGTTGAAGTGATGAGGAAGATGATCTCTTATAATCAAGTTTGTGAGTTTTACACAATGGTTTATATGTCTCCATAGTACATTACACAATCTAAATAAATCTCATCAAATCTTAGGAAGATTTAAGGTAAATCTTGGAAGATCATGTAATATTTTGGGTGGGGCCACCTCCCTTGGGCCGTAAATTGTATATGGGGGGGGGGTTAATTGTAAGTTGTTGGTAAATGATGGTAATTAGTGAGGGTGTTATGTGTAATATCTAGTGTTTAGTATGTAGGATGCTTAATGTAGAATGTTTAAGTGTTCGGGAACCATAACTAGCTCAGAAAAATAAAAACAATGCTTCTAGCAATATTTTAGTGTTCCGGGTAATGTCCGGTTGTTCGGTTAAATACCGGTTCGTTAAAGTGTCAAGGTATATCGTATAGTGTCCTTTATGTAACTTTTTGTGACACTTTTAATTCCCGACACTTAGGAAAGCATACAAGACCGTTCTGCCATATTTTTGCATATAATAAACTTGTTAAAATGCTGAATTTTGCTGAAATATGCAGAATTCTGCACTTTATGTGGGTTTTAGGCACTTTCTGGCACTTTGTCTATCACTTAGGCATGCAGTTTTGTGGTCCTTACTTCCCTACACACTATACTAGTGTAATACGTCATCTCTGGCTCATACTGGGCCTCAAAATACTGTCTGTCTATGTACTGAATTTCGTCAGCGTTTTTAGTGTCTGGTAATGGTGCCAATTTTGTTCTATGTATCATTAGAACTATCTCGTGTTGCATGTAGCAACGAATAAAGTCTTGTATCATGAAATGCCATTGTATGTATATAACAGTAATCAAAAATTCATTTGTCTTGTAAACTAGATCATGCACAATTATTTAAGCACGGATTACTGTTCAATTAGTGTACGGAATGTACGGAAAAGTGACAGTTGTCACAGACTCCCTCCGTTAAAAGAATTTCGTCCCGAAATTCAAGCGATGCCATCGGTCGCAGGGGAGTTGTGATTCAAATGTGGTCACTTAGGTTCAAGATTTGTCTTTATGTTCCCATGTACTCTGGGTCATGTTATGAATTCTAATGTACTCAAGTAAATCAATTATGTCTTTTATGTGTCTTGTGGACTCTTGGCCCGAAACCTTAACAGGTTTTATAGTAATTTTGTCGTTTGTTATTGACGTGAATCTTATTTGTGGGAACTACGACTGTTCCTTGAGTCAGACTCCTTTAAAGACTAGACACATAGAATGTGTCGCGATCACTACGGATCTTTTCTAGAAGTTTCATCTTGTGAGCAATGGTTCTGATCCCTACACCGGGGATTCAACCTTTTCGTTTTCCAAATCACACTACGCCTTCTCTAGGCGAGGCTCCTATCAAAGCCATACTTCTTGTTTCAAATTCTTATGATTTCCGCCGCTCATCGGCGCAATCTTTCTGTATTCCGCGGGCTGTCTTGATATGATCACATATCCGAACGATCTTGCCTCTGGTTTTTCCTGGAGCAACTTGGGCCAGTAGATTGTTTATCTCTGGTCTCCGTTCATCACGACGGGAATCAACTTATTATGTTCCATCTAAAGCTTCACACGAAGCGGTTTAAACAGCGGTGTGGTAAATACTGTTGTAGGAAAACTCCACTATGGGCAAGTGAGTGTTCCACTTTTTATCAAAGTTTATCACACAAGCACGTATCGTGTTCATACAGTCTGCATCGTTCATTAGCTTAGTCCATCTATGTTAATATTCAAGTTCTTACGATCAACGGTGTGCTGCAATCTTTGTGATCAGTAAAGATCGTGCAACGTTTTCTTTCAGGTAATGACGTCAAATTTGCGGCGCGCAATTACTGTATCTAGCTCAAGGTTTCTTCTTATGATTCCTTAATCAATGTGCGTGTATGCAATGTTGTGGTCTCGTTGCATCGATGTACAATCGAGACTTTGTCGAGAGGTGTCACATAATTGCAACTCTAGCTCCTTAGCTCTTGGTTGCAGGATTGGCATGAATTTCGTTCTTTCCACCATGTATCTTAAATTTCTCACTTCGCGAATTCGAAACCCGCTTTTCGTCATCATAGCACATAACTATTCTTTTCTCTAAGAGTTGCAAGGTAAATTGCAGTTGTTGCTCACGACCTTCCTTGGTCGTTGGCTATATAAGAATGTAGTCAATAAGTATAATCATGATTTATCCAGGTATGGCTTACACGTTCGATTCATGAGGTCCATGAATATTGTCGATGCATGTGTTAAGCCAAATGGTATGACAAGGCACTCGTAATGCTCGAAGCGAGTCCTAAAGGTCGTTTTAGAGATATTTCCTTCTTGTATTCACAGTGGAGGACATCTTGTCCTCATGTTGATCTTTGAGTGGTAACTATAGCATGAAGATTTGTCTATTCATGTTATTAGTCCTTGGCAAAGGATTCTGATTCTCAATTCTCTGGAATTTATGAAAAATGGAACTGTCAACTCTCTCCTCGTGTCCTTACTAAGGATGTCATGTCCTTAATTTCCTCTGTCTAGCAGCTCTTGCAGTTATATCGGAGGCTCGAACTTCGCGGACGAAGCTAGTCGGTATGGCGTCATTCGGTACTGGTGCCGCTCCTGGCACGAGGTTCCTCTTGTCGCTTGTGGAGGTATTCCTGGCAAGTCTTCAGAAAAGGCTACTGGAACTTCTTCCATAACGGGGATGTTCTCAGGCTCTATACTTGGATATCCAATCCATGCTGACTATCATATTATGTCTTCTCAAGTTAATGGTAACAGAAGGTTCCGGCCTTCTAAGTCCCTAAATACAATCCTTAATTGCTTTGTCTACTTAAACTAGCCTTCTATATGCCTATTTCTAAATAATACGGGATGTCTATTTTACTTGAAACTAGGCCAAGCAGTTTCTTAAGTTCTAAGCATGCAAGGTTATAGTTGATGACAGTATTAATCAAAAATAGATGCATAAAGTTGGTTAATAGGGAACGTACCCGTAACCGCATCTGGATCCTGGCGTGCTTAACGAGTTTCGATCGTGAAAACCCTTCCTTGCTTGTTTCTTCCTAGGGCATTCTTTCCTAAAGTGCCCTGCTTCACCACATTTGTAGCAACCTGGTACTCTACCTTTATTTCTTTTGTCTGGATCCTTCACCCAACAGGCATCCTTGCTGTGTCCTGCCTTTCCACACTTTCCGCACTTAGGCCTCAGACATCGACCTTCATGGTGAAAAGTGAATTCCTCGCACCTTGGCTTAGTCCCCGAGTAAACTTTACCACTGGCCTTATTAGTGGCTCCATCAGTTTTCCTGCCATGCGGTGGATTTACTTTCTTTCTTTTGTTTGCTTTAGAGCTTCCATAGCTGACTTGGGTGCCCATCTTTAGGTTTGAAGACTTCCTTTTCTTGTTTCCTGATGACTCCACATGAGTCTCTTTCTTGTTATCCTCAGATTCCGAAAATTTTCCCATGCGTAGCACTTCTTTAGTAAGAGTGACACTCAAATCGATAGCCTCTGCGATGGTCGAGGGCTTTGAGGTAGTAACCATGCTCCTGATCTGAGGTGCAAGTCCCCAAATGAATCATTCAATCCTCTTGAATTCCGGTTTGACTAAGTAGGGGACGACTCTAGACAAGTCGTGAAATCGCTGGACGTATTCAGGAATCTTTGGTCCGTCCATTTTCAAATTCCAGAACTCCACCTCAGGCTTTTGGATTTCAGCCCTAGAACAGTATTTCTTTTCCATCATTTCCTTGAGCTCGTCCCAGCTCAGTGCATAAACAGCATCTTCTCCAAGGGTCTGAACCTGAAGGTTCCACCAGGAGAGTGTGCCATCCAAAAACAACCCTGAGATAAAGGTGACTCTCTGCTGGGGTGAACAGTTACTCATTCTTAGCACAGAGTCAGTCTTTTCTGCCCAACGAACAAATGCAACGGCACCGCCTGTGCCATCAAAATTCAATGGCTTAAGGTGGGAGATATGGTTTTGTTAAAGGTTTCACCCTGGAAGGGTGTGGTACGCTTTGGAAAGCGTGGGAAGTTGAATCCGCGTTACATTGGCCCGTTCAGAATCCTGCAAAGGATTGGGCTTGTGGCATACTAGTTGGACCTACCTGCTGAACTTAATGGTGTCCACGATACATTCCACGTATCGAATTTGAAAAAGAGTCCAACACAGGAGACAGTGATCATTCCTGCTGACGAAGTTCATAGCGACGACACGCTCCACTTTACCGAAGAACCCGTTGAGGTTACGGATTGGAAAGTTAACAAAACACGCAGGAGTAGTGTCAAGCTCGTCAAAGTTCGATGGAATGCAAGACATGGGCCAGAATTCACGTGGGAACGTGAGGATCATATGAAGGAGAAATACCCACACTTATTTCCCAAGACCCCTGCAACCAGAAGCAGAACCTAAAATTTCGGGACGAAATTTTCTTAACGGGGGGAGAATGTGACAACCCTCACATTTACAGGTATCCGTACAATTAATTAATTCTTAATTTGTGCTTAATGACTGTGCTTGATTACAACTGTGATTTAACTGCTTTCTGATTTCTGTTACATACATACACATGCATCACTTTTATACTGTCACTCCATTTATTACATACAAACATTAGTGACAACCATGATGCACAAAGCACAGTTAGCACAGTAAGCAGATAACCCAGACAACATGCTAACAATGCCAGCACCTAGTAGGGAGTGTAGGGAAGTGAGGACCATAAAACTACGTCACTAGGTGATAGTTATAGTGCCCGGAAGTGCCTAAAACATACTTAAAGTGCAGAATTCTGCACTAGTTAACCAAAATTCAGCATTTAACAATGCTAGCTAGTAAAGTGCGAAAACTTGGTAAAATAGTCCTAGACACTTTCCAAAGTGTTGGGAATTTAATGTGTCACTAAAAGTAATATAAAAGACACTTTAAAGCTTTATTTAGCACTTTAACGGATCAACGTCCAACCGAACAACCGGACTTTACCCGGAACATAAAAATATTGCCAAATACATTGTTTTTACTTTTCTGAGCTAGTTAGGGTCCCCGAACACCCTAACACATTTTATATTATATAACACACTAAATCACTAACTATATCGTTCAATCCTAACTAAACAAGTAACTAGTTCCATCACAACCCAACCCCCTACTCGACGGTCATGAGGGTGGTACACCCTCATCCCATTCTTTTGATTATTAAATTGCTAATTGTTGGACATTAAGAAACACAATGTATGTTGGTTAATAGAGAAATATGGTTTATAAATATGTATGAGAGATAACCATCTCATTTCATCAAACACTCAACATCAACAAGCTTCTCTCTTCCTCTCCTTCCCCACCTTCGGCCGCCAACACCCTCCACCATATCACCACCATCAACTCTCATTCAAGCCATTTTCCATACAACCAAAGGTGCAAGAGGTCCAACAAGCAAGCTTGGTGCACTCGGAAGCTCAAGGACCACTCTAGTTTTCTTTTATCCACCACTTTTACGCTTTGAAACTCCCTGTCACACCCCGACCACGTGTAACAAACAAAACGTGGTGGAAACGTCGGGGAGTGTTGTAACAGAATTAATGTTTCATAACCATGGATACAAAAAGTGTTTCGTTTTACTAAACATTGAATATTTACATCGTCTGGAAATCTAAATACACAATTTAAACATAGTCTATCATTGTTATTGAGTCACTAAAGCCTCGTCCAGTCCTATGTGAGCATGCATCTTATCAATCGATATCATTCAACAATACCTGAAACATATGTGAAAACGAGGTCAGCAAAGAAATGCTGGCGAATACATAGGTTTTGTAGGAGTGTTGAAATCATGGCTAGTTTAGATGTTGCAATACTTTATAAAAACCTTGTTTTGAAAAGAGTATAACATTGCAACTTAATTAACCAACTCAAATCAAGCGGGTTATAGTTTATAAAACCTCGCAGCCATGACTCGTAACCCAAAAACATTTGTTTTAGTAAAGCAAATTGTGAAACATCTCGAAATAAATTGTTAATAAAACTCGTTAATAAATCTTGTTAAAAACTCGTATAGTTTATATCATATCGAAAATCTCGTTTGTGTGACATCGTTTGAAAATTGTTTACCCAAGTGAACTAAATAACGCCACGGCATGTAATATGATGAAATCTTTTATATATAGGAAGTACCAGCGGCGTATCCACCATGCTTTCATCACATTACACCCGTCCCGTTATCTAAACACTTAACCAAAAACCAATCGTATATCGCTTTGAAGCCAATCGTTTAACTAAATCGTTTAACTCATTAATACATCGCGTGAAAACCAATCGTTTAACCAAATCGTATAATTCGTTTTAGGTCGTGAAACTACTTATGTGATTGTCTCGCTAATAACATTCAAACCTTCGTGACTCATTCCTCGTCGCTTCTCGTTTTCGCATTAACAAACCCTTACCAAAGGGTAAGTTAACAATTACAGATTCAGTCGCTACCCACCACCCCCACACATAACCACGGGTGCAGTATGATAACGGGATTTGTCAGATCCTATGGTACCATAACCTAATACTGGTCGGCTTGATCATTGCTAATGAATGTCATTTGTTATGTAACCCAACCAACAAGTTCGTTCCCATTATCGAAATCGTTATTAGTTTTGTATAAATCGTCTTAATCGTTTTTGAAACCATCGTTATAACATCGAAAATCGTTTTGATACCATCGTTATAACCTTGAAAACATTTAGCACATATGAGTCACCCCAAAACAATTGAAAGCAGTAAAATAGGGGAATAATGTACTCGCCTGAGAATGCTTAGAGGTCTTGAACAACAACCAAACAAAGCTAGAGGGAGCACGGAATCAGTCGGCAATCTAAAACTATATAAATAAACCGGACTTAAATCGGGAGATCGGATAGGATGAGGCTTGGTAAACCAAATGAGTATTGGAACTCGTATGATATGGTTTAACAAGGCCTACATACTACATGAAACCTAACCTAAGTGCTTTCGACCCATCGCGACCCATTAAGGTAGCTTATGCTACTTTAACGCGTCGTGCGCGTGAAACGCGTTCGGACCGCCTAACTAGTCCTATGACAGGTAGAATATGCCTAAACATGTTACATAATCAGCTATGTGACAAAGGTTTAGGTTACATATGCTTAATTACCAATTATACATGAAAAGGGTATTCTGGTAATTTACCTAAGGCATATAAACTAGCTATCATACAACTACTCAAACGATGTGACCATAGGGTATAACCTCGGAAGGTTATTCCCTACCTACTATGGTCACCTAATGTGTTTGGTCGGATCCTAATGATCAACCAAATGGGTCGGGTTCGAGGTATAAGCGATTTGTTAGATCGCTTACCCTACGACCCTAGACAACGTGGTAATCAGTAGGCATAGTCCCAAGGGACTATAACCAACGTGATTACACTCACGTTGAGAAGTTCAAACGAACTTCGCATTGACCATAAACTGGTCAATGCAGAAAGTCAAACAAAGTTTGACTTTCAGACTCGAAAGACTCGAAAAGCAATAAAAGAACGAAAGAATACTTACGAAGGGTCCCCGAATGCTAATTTCGATTCAAAAATCTCAGGTATGAAACAATAGTTTCAACTTAGAGTTTCTCAAATAAAAATTCTAGTGATTTGAGCAATGGGGGGCATGGGGTATTTATAGTTTTCGGTCCACCGTTAAAATCGTTTCTTGGAAAAGGGGGCACGATCAAAGCCGTACACTTGTCGGAACCTTATGGTAGCTCATTTGCCACTCACCATAGGAAATTGACACTTGGAATAGGGATTGGGGGTGCAAAACAGCTGCAAACAGGCTGTTAATGTAGGATCGTAATCTGACCCGATTGAGTCGTTCAGAGGCGTTCTCCTATGTTTCAGGTGCGGAATAACAAGAAACGTAGGTAGATATAGCTTGTTCTTCACTTTAATCTATTGTTTTGTTGATTTGATACGATTTACAGCTCGTTCTTCACACCGGCAGAGCTTCGGTATGGAATTGACAAAGTTACAAATGAGGACCTCTTATACGGTATTTATAGGCAGGCTGGTTCGGATATACGGACATGTCCGTAAAAGCGGACCAGACTATGTCCGTATAAGCGGACCAGACTATGTCCGTATAAGCGGACCAGACCTGTCCGTATAAGCGGACCAGACCTATAAAACCTATACAGACTCCTGTTTTCTCGTAAAACGTGCCCTATATTATACAATACGACGTAAGACCTGATCCTAGACACCTAGACGTAATCAACAGATGTAGTGCACCAACAGACTCCCCCTCAGATGTTGATGGAGTCGTCTATACACTCTGACTGCAAAACTGTGTCTTCACATCTTCAATCTAGATCAGTCTCTGGGCTTTCTCTTCTCTCAATCTTCAGACTCCCCTTCTCGATTTACTGGCATTCTTTTATTCTTCAGTAACATCTTCAGGATCGTTGTCTGATCTTCATAGGCTTTCAGAATTGATTTCCAGGATCGAAACTTGACTCTCTTCCAACAGAGATTTTCAGAATATCGAAACCTGGTTACCTGCACAATCTTAACCCAGACATAAATTTTCTAATTTTATCTCATATCAAATACCTGTGCACCAACACATAACTCTCATTATCATTAACACAAACATATAATTGCAACATCTCAGGCTCTCTCTCAAATATCTATGATGAACCACTTGAAGAAGGTTAGATTTAACAAAAACAGTTAGATTTACACAAACACTCCCCCTCAAATGCTGCTCATCATGTTTAGCACTCGGAATTTTGAAAATCAGTTTTTCAACATCAGTTGTCGAAAATCTTTTTGACTTTTTAAAAAAAATATGCTAAAACACATAAAAATCTTTTTGGATTTTCTGAGAGACTAAAATGCAGAAATAAAATATTTACAGACAATATTTTTGTGAGTTTGTGTAAAAGGATCATATCAGTTTCTGAGACATATCACCAACACCGTTAAGCTTCATTTCATTTTAAGTTCTAAACGATTCACATTGATTGACGATATTGCTGTCCACTTAAACTCAATCTAAAAACTTTCAATCTGCTTACCGATACTTTAAGGTAGATTAAGATAGCACTAAAATCTTATGGACCCCACGATCTCAGCATATCCCCTCATCATGCAATACACTGACTCAAGCAATGCCTTTAAACTTTGATCGACTGTGAATTGTGCGAAAATAAAGCAGAATGTTTAAACATTAACAATCAGGTCGATACTTCCGTATACGCAGAGAAAGTCCAATGTTTAAACAAAATAAGAAAAATAAAACAAGTTGAAGTTGTTTAGGCTTTAACCACCAGGTCGATACTTCCGTATACGCAGAGGTGATCCAAAGCTTAAACGAAACACCAAAGAAAATAAAGCAGAACGTTTAGGCAACAACATCCAGGTCGATACTCACGTATACGCAGAGAATGTCCGATGCTTAAACAAAATAAAGAAATAAGACAAGTTTAAATCTTTGCAAAATAAAATGCTCAATCACAGCGACTTTTCAGCAAAGTTGTGAAAGTTCACAAACTTAACCAGTTTTATGTCTTTCGACAATCAGCGATTACTGAGTAGGCACACAGTCAAGAAGGACAAAACTAAGTACTATGCTTTCGACCATGTTTCCCACTAGAACTAGGATTTTTTCATTTAAGTTTGTATCGTTATCGCAAATCTACTAGTCTAGCTGAGCCTATCGTCACATCTTTAGTGAGATCGTTTATCACATTTTAACTTTACATTTCTTTAGCATGCTGTGACAGTCCAACTGATCTACTATCATTTCCTCCTTTTCACAACAAAACTCATTTTTCATTTTATCATTTTTTTGGCTTTTTCAAATTTTCAAATGTTTTTGGATTTTCTGAAAATTTCTTACTCCCCCTAAAATGCAAACACATTTTAGGAAATTTGAAAACAAACTATACAAACAACGTGACAACTGATATCGAATCGCTTCAATTCGCCATCCACTTGGCATAAACAATCAGAACTCCCCCTCACAACAAACTATTTTCCCATAGTGATTTCAAAACACTTAAGTTTGTTTTAATCATAATGGTTTTTCCGGAAAATTAGTTTTGTTGATTTTCACAACCACTTGTAGGTTAGGGGTTTGGTTCATCACATTGCTTTTTAACCACTTGTAAAATTTAACATCTTTCAATTTTAACAACACAATCACATGTAGAAAATCAAGTACAATTTAATGTCCCTGATTTACCACTTGTAAGTCGAAATAACACATTTGTGAATTTCTCAAGAAATGTGCCGATTCATGTTCCACGCTTACCAACCTGGGAACTACGGCAAGTCAGGTTTTTCATTTAAACAGATTCACCCAAGCCTGACTGTCCTTGGGTGATTTTGAATTCTTGTTCAACAATGGTGGAAAATTTTCATCATCCATTGTTAAACCTGAATTCTCATATTTTACCTCAACAACAGGCTCTTCTGGCTTTGACGAACCAGAATCATTGCCTGCACATGGCTTGTCTGACTTTGACCTGTCAGATTCATTGCCTGATGGTGGCTTGTCTGACTTCGACATGTCAGATTCATCGCCGACCATTTTCTTCTTTTTCTTATCTTCTTTCGTCCTCAGATTTGTATCTGATGAATGCGTTTTGCTTGACTTTGCAATCGAGAGAGTTGATTTATCAGAACTCTTATTCAATCTATCCGGTGAACCCGAGGACAAAATCCTTTCGAGATACTCTTTCGCCTTCTTCCTCTTCTTCCGGAGTCTGTCTTTTTGCCCCTGTGAAAGCTTCACTTTCGGTTTAAGAACTTTCTGTTCTTGAACTTTAGGTTCTTGAACTTTAGGTTCTTGAACTTTCTGTTCCTTGAGCTTTGCTTTGACATTGATTGGTTTCTTCATTGGCATTTTCTGAGATTCAGCCCTCGATCTTCCCTTTAATCTCATTGGGCAATCTCTAGCAATATGACCAATGATGTTGCAGTTAAAACATCTTCTTGACTCAAAACTCCAACTCTGGCAGTTAACAGCAATGTGTCCTTGATAGCCGCATCGGTAACACACTCTGTTATCGTACCAATTACCTTTTTCAGTCCAAACATTTAGATCATAGCACTGTTTGGCTTGGTGATAATGTCCTCTTCTCTTGTTTGCTGGATTTGGCTTTTGAGCACTGTGGTCCGACCTGCACCACTTATTACCAACAATTTTTGAGTTTTGATTTTCTAATTTTTGTGATTTTTTATAATGATTGGATGATTGAACTGATGAGCTTTTATTATTATTATAAACATTTTCTGAATTTTTAACTTTTTGTTTCTGTTCCACTTTCTTCTTCAAAGGTTTTTGCGTAGAGCACTCACCCTTTTCAGTCGATTGCAGAACAGTTTCTTGAAATTTTTCTTTTAATTTTAAAAATATTTTCTTTTTCTCATTTTCAGCATCAGACTCTGACTCAGATTCGTCTGCTGAATAAAAATCCTCATTTTCATCATCAGTTTTCTCATCACAATCTTCAACTTTGACTTTGTCAAAGTTTGTGACATAGTCACTTATTGGAACAGAATTGATCGGTTTTGGACAGGGGAACTCAGATGAAGTCACAAAACCTTTCAATTTCTTTTCAAGTTCATCAATTTTGTTCCTTGAATTCTCAGCTTCATTTTCAAGCTGAGATATTCGTTCAAGATGAGACTTGATTGTTTTTTCGTTTTCAATTTTAATGTTTTCAAGAACAGATTTTTCATTTTCCAAAACTTTTAACTGTTCTTGAAATTTTGTTTCATTAGCTTTCAGATTTTTGTTCTCCAGCTTTATCCAGAAATCTTCGTCTTCTGAAGATTTCTTTTTGCTTTCAAAATCCTTTTCTTTCTCTTTCAAAATCTTGTTTTCTAATGTCAAACTGTTCAAATCATTTAACAGTTTGTCATTTTCAGATTTCAACCTCTCACAATTTTCCTTCATTTCAAGAATCTGTTTATCAGCAGATTTCTTTTCATCCTTCCTTACTGAAATCTCTTCAGTCTGTTCCTCTCCCACTTGGACACCTTTACTCTTGCTCTTCTTTAATATTGATTTTCCACCTTGACTTTTCTTCTTCTCAGCATTGATCACCATCTGTTCTTCAATCTTTTTAATGAGTGGACAAATTGTCAGTTGGGAAAATTCTCCAGAAATCTTCAAGTTTAAGATATAATTTTTCCATTCTTCTTGAGGTAAAGCACTGACAAATTTTTCAACCCATTCTTCTGATTTCTTTTTGATACCCTTCTCGGACATTGAACGAACAAGATGGCTATACCTCTCAATGATGCTCTTTGTATTTTCTCCTGGACAACCTGAAAACGAATCAAATTCTTTCGTTAAAACATTTATTTTATCTAATGTTTCTTGAGACATATTAAAGAAATTAATATTCATGATTCTAAAACCCGTTTTTCAAGACAGTCCCGTTAAACGAAATATCAAGTCCAAGCTATATCACCTTTTCAAAAAAAATACCAACACAAAACAAGATACTCAAACTATTTTTTTTATAAATTCTAAGATTGGGTCTCAACTTTGTTGTATTAATGAATTGCACATGGGCCGATTTATCCACTAAGTCAACATGAGATACTTATACAATCTGACAAAAATCACATGAATTCTGATTTTGATAAACCCAACACCTTTTCATATGCACACTAATGATTGCCGACAATTTTAATACTCAACACAATCCTATAGGGCCTCACAAATTGAAAATCATTTTCAATTTTTAATAGCTGACAACAATTTCCAATGACAAATGATTATGATTGGGCCAATGATATTGAATAGTTAATGATTGGGCCGCAAAGTGTTGATGTTGAAACTTGGGCCAATGACAAACCAAAATCACATGGGCTTTAATCAATAGCCGACAATTGTAATGATGAAACGATGTGTACACTTGGGCTGATAACAATGAACTAACTGCAATACAACCTTTTATCACGTGATCCTTATCACAATTCACATGCAAATATCAATATATGAAACAATGGCTGACAACACTTATATCTAGAACATGCAGATTGTAATGATTTCAAACGGTTCACACTATTCAATGAATTTTCGATAACATCACATGCTATTCTGATTATCCGACACAACCTGACATCCTTGTTTAATGTTTCACAAAACTCAATGAACAATCACGTGAATTCCTAAGTGTCACTATGAGCGGTCCTCAAATGTCACTAAGAGCGGACCAGGTTGACCAGATGAGCGGACCAGAAGATGTCCGGATAAGCGAACCAGATGATGTCCGGATAAGCGGACCAGATAGTAATTTTTGGATCAGATCTACGTGACGTCAGCAAAACACGAACCGAATGCAAGCGAAAACTCAATTTGAACCAATTTTAGGCCGATTTAAGTTCTGAAAATTTCCAGGATTGATTAAAACATGTTTACGCACAATATATGTGAAATTTGGCCGATTTTGACCGTAAAAAATTTTGTTTTTCGGAAAAGAAAGGTGTAGAAACAGAAATCGCTGCTGAATTGTAGAAAACTCTTCTCCACTGGCTCTGATACCAATTGTAGGATCGTAATCTGACCCGATTGAGTCGTTCAGAGGCGTTCTCCTATGTTTCAGGTGCGGAATAACAAGAAACGTAGGTAGATATAGCTTGTTCTTCACTTTAATCTATTGTTTTATTGATTTGATACGATTTACAGCTCGTTCTTCACACCGGCAGAGCTTCGGTATGGAATTGACAAAGTTACAAATGAGGACCTCTTATACGGTATTTATAGGCAGGCTGGTTCGGATATACGGACATGTCCGTAAAAGCGGACCAGACTATGTCCGTATAAGCGGACCAGACTATGTCCGTATAAGCGGACCAGACCTGTCCGTATAAGCGGACCAGACCTATAAAACCTATACAGACTCCTGTTTTCTCGTAAAACGTGCCCTATATTATACAATACGACGTAAGACCTGATCCTAGACACCTAGACGTAATCAACAGATGTAGTGCACCAACAGTTAAACATTGAATCTGGTCTGCAGAGGCTGAGGCGGCCCGCTTCAGGATACACCAAAACTAATGCGGGCCGCATGGGGCTTCTGATCAGAAAATAAGTTTCAAAAATGACAGTTTCAGCCCCTGCACGTGTTTAAGGCCATTTCCGACACTTCTAAGGCTCGTAAAGCCAACTTTAAGGCCCTAAAATGATGCCTAAACATTGTGGACATGAAACATGCTCAAAAATATCTCAGATGTCGGTTCGTTTGGTCGTACGAACGCGATGTTCGCTTAATTATGACGGAATGCGCATAAGTGCGAGAAACGATCCAAATGACGCAACGAATGGATTTTTCTTAAGCCAAACACTAAAGCATAATATAGTCATGCTTACATAAATTTTTGGATGTCCGGATGTATTCAGAACGTAAGTTATGCGCAAAAGTGCAAACTTGTGCGCTTTTTGACACTTTTAGTCCCTGAATGACCCAAAAGTATATTTTAGCACACCGAACCCCTCAAAGCCTATTTCTAAGCTATTTAAAGGATATTTAAGGTGTGTTTAACTTATGGTCATGTTCCGGAATGTCTGTTACAGTTCAAATTGGCATACTTTCATAGTTTGTCATATTTAGTCCCTGTAGACGAATTAACTTGATTTTGGCATACCAAACCTTCCAAATCTTATTTCTAAGTTATGTAAAGGTTATTTAAGGTATGTTTAGCCTATTTCACTATTCCGGAGTGTTTGTTGCATTAAACTGGTTATATTTACGCATCGGTGTGCGTATAACCTTCCAGAAAGCGATTTAGAGTTTGAAATCGAACAAGAGTTGATATGTGTAAATGATACACATATTTTTACAAATCCCAAGTATGAAATACAATATTTCATTGGTTTGGAATTTGTTTGATGGCCGTGGAGGCACAGGTGTTAAAGTCTCCCCTACTTTAGGAATTTCGTCCCGAAATTTATTTAGAGGAAACTTGTGAGAGCTTGAAAACATGAAGTTGAAAAGATCGAACAACATTGGTTAGGGTTCTGAACTTCTAGTAATCTTTAATAACATCATGATTGCAATGTAAGAGGGATACTTATATACAAGTATATGAAGCGTCATTGGTGCGTCCACCGTACCTCCATTACATCGTTCTCATTTCGTTATTTTTGTCACTATCGGCTCTTACACATAATAAATCTTACTGTGGTTACCGTGCACTGAATCTCACAATTATGTACGCGTCCATAATTAGACAATTCATTGCACAGTTCACACAGTCTATTTTATAATATGTAGGGTAAAACCAAATGAACAATCCTGTGATGAGTGTGACTAGACCGCCATAGAGTCATTTTGACTAAATCAATAAATGATCTAAATAGACTATCAAGGAGTCTGTCCAGCTACATCACTAGATGTCGTCCTTTAACCAAATTGTGAATCAATCTTTTTTTTTTTTTACTAGACCACCAAAGGGTCTCGTATGAATCAAGGAGTGGTACTATATAATCCAAGGGTCTTAACTATTACATAGAAGCCCATTAAGGATTTAAGGTAGTACCTTTTGAATATCCTATTATGAATCCCTTATATATAGATATAAAAGATTCTATGAGGATTTTGAAAATCGGATCACACAAAAACATAAAGGAGAACACATAACACGTAATCACATAATCGCATAATTGCATAATTGTTTAATTTGACCTTTAAATTTGTTATCTTTGGACACGGGTATTTCAAGCATACAAGGAATCAAATCCTTAATTGCAGCAGTTTGGATGGATCCACATGAATACCCTGCTTGTTGACTACATGACCCAAAAACTGAACTTCTTTAAGCCAAAATTTCCTCTTGGAGGATTTAGCGAAAAGTTTGTTCCTTCTTTAGGGGTTCCAATGTCAACGAAGGTGTTGATCGTGATCGGCTCGGGACATGAATAGATCAAGATGTCATCAATAACAACAATGACGAACTGATCCAAATAAGACTTGCAGACTCTATTTATTAAGTCCATGTAGATGGCTGGAGCATTTGTCAATCCTTAAAGGCATGACTGTAAACTCGTAATGGCCATACTTCGTGCAGAAAGCCGTTTTGGGAATATCTTCTTCGAGAATACAAAGTTGATGATACCCAAAACGCAAATCGATCTTGGAAAAGCATGAAACGCTATGCAGTTGATCGGAGAAATCGTTGATTTAAGGTAGGGGATATCGATTCTTGATGGTAAGCTTACCAGGCTTACGTTAATCGATATACATTCGAAAAGATTCATTTTTCTTTTCAGAAAGAGGACAGGAGTTTCTCCAAGGTGAAAAGTTCGGACGGATGAATCCTCTATTAGACAACTCTTGAGGCTATTTTGATAATTCTTGCATCTCGAACGGTGCAAGACGATAAGATACTTTAGATTTAAAAGAAACAAGTGTTTGAGGTTCTTAGGGAGATCACAAGTGATCATAAAAATGACAGAACCACACGAGTAGTTTTGTCTTTGTGTTGACATCATAAGGTTGGATCAAACATTCATACAATTGCATTAGTTAAAAAAATAAAACCACAAATTTTTATTTATATAACAACCGCATTGTCTTTAAATGTTACAAGATAACAACCAGAGGAAATACAAAATGCTAATTGTTCACTCCTTCATCATTGAGTGCCTCATTGATGTTAAACACTCGACCACGTGCTGGATTCACATTGACGTTGACGTTCGCATTTGGGTTTGCGTTAGCATTTGCATTCACCAGTCTCGGACAGTTGTGGCGGAAGTGACCAATCTCTCCGCAGTTGAAACATGACCCCAGTGGGAATCTCGCAGCATTCCCTTGAACCGGAGCTTGAACCTGAGCAGCCTGATTTTGTCCCAGACGACAAACATTGGCCAAATGCCCAAGTCTACCACACGTTGTGCATTTCTTGCAATCTTGTTGTGCAACGTGATGACCGTTGCAACGGGCACAATGTGGTGCGGTACCAGCATATGCCTTCTTTGCAGATGGCTGTGCCGGTGGGTTTTGCAAGTTCTGAGCAGTCTGTGCTGTAACAGCAAAATTTTGGGCACCCTTTCGCTTCTTTGATTTCTTCGAAGTCTCACCTTCCTTACCCTTCTTGTTTTGACCTTTCTTGCTATCCTCCTTGTCAGACCCCTGCTTCTTACCCTTGTCACCCTTTCTGTGTAACTTATTCTTCCGAATCTGCGACTCAGTCAATGTCGCAGCTAACTCGATCGCCTGACGGAGTGTGGTAGGGCTACTACCAGTAAGGATGTCTTGTACCGAGTCAGGTAGGCCGTCAATGTACCTTTCGATAGCCTTGTCGAGTGGGGTAACCATTGTCGGGCAAAGCAGACTCAACTCCTCAAATCTATCAGTATACGCCCTGTGCTCACCACTATCTTGCTTCAACTCATCAAATTCCTTCTCCAAAGCTCGTTGCTCATGACGAGGACATAATTCCCTCATCATAAGGGCCCTAAGTTCAGCCCACGTCTGTGCTAGAGCAACTTCTACACCACGATCCCTCATAACCCCGTTCCACCATGTGAGATCCCTCTTCTGAAACACACTCGAAGAAAACTCGACCCTGCGATTGTCAGGACACTGCACGTGGCGGAAAGTATTCTCAATGCTCTCGAACCATTGAAGAAGCCCAGTCGCTCCTTCAGAACCACTAAACTTGAGTGGTTTAGCCTGGTTAAAATCCTTGTATTTACACTGTGCGTTATTGTTGTTGTTATTATTGTCGTTGTTGTATATCTCGTGGACTTGGGTTACAACCCCGGGAAGTACAGCAGCCACCTGCTGAGAGATCAGGGCTGCGAGTTCTTCAATAGTAAAAGTCCGAGCATCGGTTCGAGCATCGCGTCGAGGAGGCATTGTCTAAAAGAGGAAACATGAAATGAAAGGAGTGAGAGAATTAGATGAAAAGAATGAGATGAACAAATCTGATGAAAGCAAGGATAGTGGTCATTTGTTTGTTACTACAAAGCAACAAACGACCCCGGTGATAAATCAAAGTAAATAGGTCAAAAATAATGTATCGCGAAGACATGCTCGCCTATAAGTGAACACTCATCCCAAGAATTCCCAGGTAAGCACAACTGGTCTCGCGTCTGATGAGATATATACGAAGTGCTTGCCTAGACAGAAAACCCAGAATACAGGCATTCACCCTTCCAGTTTGCACGTGTTCACATTATTTAAGACTCAAAACTTTGGCAAGAGTTTGAAAATTCAAAAGGGGTTCAAAACCTTATAACTGAGGGTTCAAAACCTTGTAATCAATCATCCTAGAACAGATGATTAGTTTTCAAAGCGGTTATGAATTTTATGTTCTTGTTGTGGTCGTCGCCTAAGGATAGGTGACGGTATTGTTTTATGACTAAACGCAAGTAAACTCGCGTTAGGGTCCTAAGAAGGTTATAGACTAGGTCCAAGCATTACTAATAACCTAATTCCCTATAACCATTGGCCCTGATACCATCTTTTCTGTCACACCCCGACCACGTGTAACAAACAAAACGTGGCGGAAACGTCGGGGAGTGTTGTAACAGAATTAATGTTTCATAACCATGGATACAAAAAGTGTTTCGTTTTATTAAACATTGAATATTTACATCGTCTGGAAATCTAAATACACATTTAAACATAGTCTATCATTGTTATTGAGTCACTAAAGCCTCGTCCAGTCCTATGTGAGCATGCATCTTATCAATCGATATCATTCAACAATACCTGAAACATATGTGAAAACGAGGTCAGCAAAGAAATGCTGGCGAATACATAGGTTTTGTAGGAGTGTTGAAATCATGGCTAGTTTAGATGTTGCAATACTTTATAAAAACCTTGTTTTGAAAAGAGTATAACATTGCAACTTAATTAACCAACTCAAATCAAGCGGGTTATAGTTTATAAAACCTCGTAGCCATGACTCGTAACCCAAAAACATTTGTTTTAGTAAAGCAAATTGTGAAACATCTCGAAATAAATTGTTAATAAAACTCGTTCATAAATCTTGTTAAAAACTCGTATAGTTTATATCATATCAAAAATCTCGTTTGTGTGACATCGTTTGAAAATTGTTTACCCAAGTGAACTAAATAACGCCACGGCATGTAATATGATGAAATCTTTTATATATAGGAAGTACCAGCGGCGTATCCACCATGCTTTCATCACATTACACCCGTCCCGTTATCTAAACACTTAACCAAAAACCAATCGTATATCGCTTTGAAGCCAATCGTTTAACTAAATCGTTTAACTCATTAATACATCGCGTGAAAACCAATCGTTTAACCAAATCGTATAATTCGTTTTAGGTCGTGAAACTACTTATGTGATTGTCTCGCTAATAACATTCAAACCTTCGTGACTCATTCCTCGTCGCTTCTCGTTTTCGCATTAACAAACCCTTACCAAAGGGTAAGTTAACAATTACAGATTCAGTCGCTACCCACCACCCCCACACATAACCACGGGTGCAGTATGATAACGGGATTTGTCAGATCCTATGGTACCATAACCTAATACTGGTCGGCTTGATCATTGCTAATGAATGTCATTTGTTATGTAACCCAACCAACAAGTTCGTTCCCATTATCGAAATCGTTATTAGTTTTGTATAAATCGTCTTAATCGTTTTTGAAACCGTCGTTATAACATCGAAAATCGTTTTGATACCATCGTTATAACCTTGAAAACATTTAGCACATATGAGTCACCCCAAAACAATTGAAAGCAGTAAAATAGGGGAATAATGTACTCGCCTGAGAATGCTTAGAGGTCTTGAACAACAACCAAACAAAGCTAGAGGGAGCACGGAATCAGTCGGCAATCTAAAACTATATAAATAAACCGGACTTAAATCGGGAGATCGGATAGGATGAGGCTTGGTAAACCAAATGAGTATTGGAACTCATATGATATGGTTTAACAAGGCCTACATACTACATGAAACCTAACCTAAGTGCTTTCGACCCATCGCGACCCATTAAGGTAGCTTATGCTACTTTAAAGCGCCGTGCGCGTGAAACGCGTTCGGACCGCCTAACTAGTCCTATGACAAGTAAAATATGCCTAAACATGTTACATAATCAGTTATGTGACAAAGGTTTAGGTTACATATGCTTAATTACCAATTATACATGAAAAGGGTATTCTGGTAATTTACCTAAGGCATATAAACTAGCTATCATACAACTACTCAAACGATGTGACCATAGGGTATAACCTCGGAAGGTTATTCCCTACCTACTATGGTCACCTAATGTGTTTGGTCGGATCCTAATGATCGACCAAATGGGTCGGGTTCGAGGTATAAGCGATTTATTAGATCGCTTACCCTACGACCCTAGACAACGTGGTAATCAGTAGGCATAGTCCCAAGGGACTATAACCAACGTGATTACACTCACGTTGCGAAGTTCAAACGAACTTCGCATTGACCATAAACTGGTTAATGCAGAAAGTCAAACAAAGTTTGACTTTCAGACTCGAAAGACTCGAAAAGCAATAAAAGAACGAAAGAATACTTACGAAGGGTCCCCGAATGCTAATTTCGATTCAAAAATCTCAGGTATGAAACAATAGTTTCAACTTAGAGTTTCTCAAATCAAAATTCTAGTGATTTGAGCAATGGGGGGCATGGGGTATTTATAGTTTTCGGTCCACCGTTAAGATCGTTTCTTGGAAAAGGGGGCACGATCAAAGCCGTACACTTGTCGGAACCTTATGGTAGCTCATTTGCCACTCACCATAGGAAATTGACACTTGGAATAGGGATTGGGGGTGCAAAACAGCTGCAAACAGGCTGTTAAACATTGAATCTGGTCTGCAGAGGCTGAGGCGGCCCGCTTCAGGATACACCAAAACTAATGCGGGCCGCATGGGGCTTCTGATCAGAAAATAAGTTTCAAAAATGACAGTTTCAGCCCCTGCACGTGTTTAAGGCCATTTCCGACACTTCTAAGGCTCGTAAAGCCAACTTTAAGGCCCTAAAATGATGCCTAAACATTGTGGACATGAAACATGCTCAAAAATATCTCAGATGTCGGTTCGTTTGGTCGTACGAACGCGATGTTCGCTTAATTATGACGGAATGCGCATAAGTGCGAGAAACGATCCAAATGACGCAACGAATGGATTTTTCTTAAGCCAAAAACTAAAGCATAATATAGTCATGCTTACATAAATTTTTGGATGTCCGGATGTATTCAGAACGTAAGTTATGCGCAAAAGTGCAAACTTGTGCGCTTTTTGACACTTTTAGTCCCTGAATGACCCAAAAGTATATTTTAGCACACCGAACCCCTCAAAGCCTATTTCTAAGCTATTTAAAGGATATTTAAGGTGTGTTTAACTTATGGTCATGTTCCGGAATGTCTGTTACAGTTCAAATTGGCATACTTTCGCAGTTTGTCATATTTAGTCCCTGTAGACGAATTAACTTGATTTTGGCATACCAAACCTTCCAAATCTTATTTCTAAGTTATGTAAAGGTTATTTAAGGTATGTTTAGCCTATTTCACTATTCCGGATTGTTTGTTGCATTAAAATGGTTATATTTACGCATCGGTGCGCGTATAACCTTCCAGAAAGCGATTTAGAGTTTGAAATCGAACAAGAGTTGATATGTGTAAATGATACACATATTTTTACAAATCCCAAGTATGAAATGCAATATTTCATTGGTTTGGCATTTGTTTGATGGCCGTGGAGGCACAGGTGTTACACTCCCCTAGCCTTGTGCTAGTAGTAAGTGCTTCAAATCTTCATCTTGTTCTTATTTTTAGTGGTTAATAGTTGATTGAATGATAAAATGTTAAGAAACTCTAAAGAACTTAAACTAATCTTGAACATAAAGAATGAAGAGTGGATAAAGAGAAGATGTATGGTTAAATGATGTTGAAATCATGTTGATCTTGTGTTGTTATGCTAAATACATGTTGTTTGTTAGTAGAAGTAAGATGGTTCATCACCTAGACTTGCTAGATCATATTTAAGAACATGAACTAGCAAGATGTAAAGGTTAAAGATATGAAGGGTGATGAAACCATCCACACATGAACTTTGAACTTGAATAAATATAAGTTTTCTTGGAAAAATGAGTTATAAACTTGTAGATCTAAAGATCTATGAGCGGGTTTTCGAAAGAACCAAGTGAAAGGAACGAGTTTTGTTAAAACTTGGATATTACATGAAATAAACACATTTTTAGTAAGTAAACAAGTGTAGGAACACTTGTGTAGAAAGAAAATTTAACAAAGAAATATTTTTGTAAATCATGACTAGAAGTTGTAAAACTTCAAACCCTTTAAAAATAAAGCTTTTAAGAAACTAATCACATTTTTAAAGGTAACAAGACTTACTAATTATGTTAGTAAGTTACTACTTGTTTTCATAAACTTTCAAGTTCATAAGGTTATGATTTGTGTTTATTTTTGTCAAGTTGGTAAATAGAGATTATATATTATTGGTTGGTGATTGTTTGAATGATTTTTACAAAAGAAAATGATATGCTAAAAAGCATGGACACCTCCATTTATAAAGGAAACTCTGGCGAAATTTTTCCAGAATTTCAACACTTTGAAATATTTTTCTAACAAATGTTTACAAATATATTTTTAACTTGGTTTTCAAAATAAACTTTGCCATGATTTTTATTTCAAAAATTAGCAAGTACCGGAGGTGGATTTTCGTAAATAAAACTTGATAAATATATATTTAGAATATATATTTTTATAATAGGACGCTTGTGTGATTATTTGATTATTTTGCGAACTAGATATATATTATTTTTTGAATAAAAATAATATAACTTGAAAATATTATGAAATTTCAACTGCAAAATAATACCAACGCTCTCACAAATAAATATTTAAGTTACGCAAGTATCGTTGCTTTGCGACACGCTAAAACGTAACTTATGTGTATTTGGAAAATACTTTTATATGTATATTTTGATAAGTATTATTTTGGAAAATGTATGAGGTAAAATGTAATATTTTTGGGAAAAATATGTATATTTTGGAATTAAAATATTTTAGACAAGTGGTTAAAGATATATTTTCTAAGTGGGACTTAAAATATATTTTTCGGAATTACAAGTGTACATGTATAAATACCCCCATCCTTGGGAAGGAAATATACATATAAAATAATTAAGAAGTGTGGATACAAAATAGTTGCCTAACTATTTTCCTTAATACAAAAGTTAAGTTAAAATAATTAATATTATTTTAACAAGTATTATATCATAGTAACGCAACTCAAAACACTAAACCCTAAGCCAAGGCACGGTCGTTCGTCTAATAGACATTAGTACGTGTAGGTCGTCATGCAGCAGTTCGAGCTTGAGATTGACGTTACAGGATACGCACTTCAGTGAGTTCATGTCCCCCTTTTCTCTTAACTGTTTTCAGTTTTTATACTTCGGGGGTGGAATACATGTTACAGTAATTACAGACACTTTTATACATGGTATGGTTAGCTTAAGGAGGGTATACTACTTAGATCATGTGAGTGGGTAGGTGGTACTTGGGGCCATTAATCCTCATTGTAGGACCGAGGGTCATGAGTGGTAGATCTATTTGGGTGTAGCGAGCCCAACTCCTGAGTCCACTGTACGGACCATGGGGTAACTTTGAGCCCGACGCAAAAATCTGCTAGGTTTGAGTCTTCCTGCATCACTTCACACATATCATTGGCTTTGCAACCTAGTGGTGATCTCTTTTTCCTTAATTGCTACATACCAGGGATTTTCATACATACTACAAAGGTTTATACATACTCACTTTTACATGCTCGCTCAACTTTTGTTGATTTTTCAAACTACATGTATTTCAGGAAATTAGTGGATCTGGCAAGGTATGCAATCTCGTCAAGCTGCGTAAGGAATAATGATGTCATCCAGGTTTAGGAAGTGTGACCCTTGCCTGGACGGGTTACAAGTCTTAAACTGTATTTCTAGTCAAGTCTTTTGTCGCGTCGTATGAACATGTTTTTAATTATGTTGTGGTTGTATGTTATGTTATGTGTCGATTTTTAAAAACAATGTTGTTGTGGTAACTTTTAAAACTGAATTAATGGATGAACATCATGTGTTTTATTTCATATAGCATGGTTATGATATTTGCTATGGTATTAAGAAGTCACACCAAATAAACCCAAGCTTCCGCAAAAGCCATGGTGTGACATATAAGAAGTACCAGCGGCGTATCTATCATGTTTTCATCATATTACACCCGTCCCATTATCTAAACACTTAACCAAAAACCAATCGTTTATCCAACTCGTTTAATCTTGTTCAAATCATTTCCAAATCGTTAATTCGTTTAAATCATTTAAATCATCATCGTTTTAATTGTGATAACTATTTTTGGTCGCCTCGCTAATAACATTCAAACCTTCGTGACTCGACTACCTCGCTTCTCGCATTAATAAACCACCAAAGGGTAAATTAATAATCAGATTCAGTCATTACCCACCTAACCCACACATAACCATGGGTACAGTACGATAATGGGATTTGTCATATCCTATGGTACCATAACCTAATACTGGTCGGCTTGATCAATGCTAATGAATGCCATTCGTTATGTAAATACAACCAACTAGTTTATTCACTTTATGGAAATCGTTATTAGTTTAGTATAAACCATCTTAATCGTTTTTGAAATCATCGTTATAATATCGAAAATCGTTTTGATACATATGAATCACCCCAAAACAATTGAAAACAGTAAAATAGGGGAACTATGTACTCACTTGAAGTGCAAAGTATCCTCAATCAATAGAACTTCAACAAACTCAAATAAACCAGAGAAATCAAGCAGTACCTAGTAATCGAATCACTAGTCAAACAATAGACACCTAAATCAGAAGATCGGATAGGATGAGGTCTTGTAAACCAAATGAGTGTTAGAACTCATGTGATATGGTTTAACAAAGCCTACATCCTAAATCGAAACCTAACCTAAGTGCTTTCGACCCGTTGCGACCCATTAAGGTAGCTTACGCTACTTTAACGTGTCGTGAGCGCATAAGCGCGTTCGAGACGTCTAACTAGTCCTATGACAAGTATTATATGCCTAAACATGTTTAAATATGTTGCATAATCAGTTACGTGACAAAAGTTTATGTTACATATGCTTAATTACCAATTATGCATGAAAAGGGCATTTTGGTCAATTACCTAAGGCATATAAACTACTTATCATACAACTAATTAAACCTGAGTGACCATAAGGTATAACCTCGGAAGGTTATTCCCTATGCAACTATGGTCACTAAACATGTTTGGTCGGATCCTAATGATCGACCAAACGGGTCGAGTTCGAAAGTCTAAGCGGGTGTTTAGTCCGCTTGGCTTACGACTCTAGATAAGCACTAATCTAAAAGTGACGAGCTAAACATGCTAAAACATGTTTAGTTAAGTTAGAAAACAGGTTTTGATATCAAAACAAATGGTTTTGATATCCAAGAGTAGTTTGGTTACAAAATACGCATAAACACGCATTTTGGCCGAAACTACGACTCGTCACTACGCCTAGTCAACGTGGTAATCAGTAGGTATAGTCACTAGGGACTATAACCATCGTGATTACGCTCACGTTGCAAAGTCAACGGAACTTTGTGTTGACCATTGACTGGTCAAAGCTGAAAGTCAAACTTTGTTTGACTTTCATGCATGAAATACAAGAACAAGCAAGAAGAGGACTTACAAAGGGTCCAAGAAGGATGTTTGATCTAAAATAGCTCAGGTATGAAGTGTAAACACCCCAACTTAGAGCTGATTTTCAGATCAAGTGTGAGAATGAAGTGAAGTGGGGGTTGCTCTTTATAGTAAGTTAGGATCAATAGGATGATTCCAAGTGTTTTGAGGGAGTAATCTTGGCCATACATGTGGGTACATGGTATTAGAATACAATGGGGGTCGAAAACCAGCTCCAGGTATTGCAAATGTTACATTAAAACCCCTGAATTTAGCCTAGATTGTTATTTCTGATCTTTCTGTCTGGCAAGGCCACGCGGCCCGCGTAAAAGACACCTTCACCTTAAGCGGCCTGTGTAAGGAACTTTGGCAGAATGTCAAAACAGGTCCATGCACTTCAGAATCTTGCATTTCGGCTCATTTTTGACATGTTTAAGCCCCGTTAACCTCATTTCAAGGCTCTAAAATGAAGTTAAAGTATAGGGAACTTAAAACATGCTCAAAAATATCTCGGATGTCGGCTCGTTTGGTCGTACGGTTGCGTTGTTCGGTTAATTACGACAGAAGTCGTAACGAACGCAAAAACGATCCAAATTAAGCGACGAATGGAATTTTATCATGCCAATCACTAAAATAAAATATTTTAATGATTACATAAATTTTTGGATGTCCGGATATGTTCAGAACGTAAGGTATGCGCTAAAATGCAAACTTGTGCACTTTTTGACGTTTTTAGTCCCTATTGATCAATAAAGTTTATTTTAGCATACCGAACCCCTCAAAGCCTATTTCTAAGCTATGTAAAGGATATTTAGGGTATGTTTAACTTATGATCAAGTTCCGGAATGTTCGTTTCTATACAAATCGGTATAGTTTTGCAGTTTGACACAATTAGTCCCTGCGATCGAACAAACTTGATTTCAACACACCAAACCATTCAAAACTTATTTATAAGTTATGTGGAGGTTATTTAAGGTATGTTAAGCCTATGTCACTATTTCCGAAGTGTTTTTCGCGTTATACTGACTGCGTTTACGCACCAGTTTGCGTATAACCTTCCAGAAAGCGATTTAAAGCTTGAAATTGGAATCGAATCAAATTGTAAAATTACCAAACACAATTACACATATAATAACACCAAAACACATATAATAACACCAAAGCACATTGTTTTATTAATAGTCAACATTGTTTTACATTGTACATCGATTACAGAACACAGTTGTCACAGTCTCCCCTACTTCAGGAAATTTCGTCCCGAAATTTTAACTAGAGGAAGCTTGTGAAAACAAATGCGGATATTTCGTCTTCATTTGGTCCTCACGTTCCCAAGTAAACTCTGGTCCATGTTTGGATTCCCAACGAATCTTGACCAATCGAATCCGTTTGTTCTTCAACTGTTTGAATGTACGGTCCACTATCTCCATAGGTTTCTCGACAAAGTGCATCGTTTCATCGATTCGAATCTCGTCGAGAGGAATGTGAAGATCTGCATCAGCTAAACACTTTCGCAAATTGGACAGGTGAAAAGTCGGATGAATATTTCCAAGCTCTGGAGGTAGCTCTAGTCGATAGGCAACCTTGGCAATCCTTTCCACAATCTTAAATGGTCCCACATATCGAGGTGCAAATTTTCCTTTCTTTCCAAATCTCACCACACCCTTCCAAGGTGACACCTTGAGTAGGACACGGTCTCCAACTTGAAATTCTAAGGGCTTGCGTCGCATATACGCATAACTCTTTTGACGGCTTCGAGCTGTCACAAGATTATCACGGATTTTCTTGATTTTGTCTGTTGTTTCTAGAATGAGCTCAGGTCTAGTAAGCTGAGCTTCACCGATCTCATTCCAACAGACAGGTGAACGACATTTTCGACCGTAGAGAGCTTCGAATGGTGCCATATTAATACTAGCATGATAACTATTGTTGTAAGAGAACTCAATCAATGGAAGATGAGAATCCCAATTACCACCAAAGTCTATCACGCATGCTCTAAGCATATCCTCCAAAGTTTGAATCATCCTCTCAGATTGACCATCTGTTTGGGGATGATAAGCAGTGCTTAGATTTAGTTGGGTTCCCAAAGCAGATTGCATGGTCTTCCAGAAATGAGATGAAAAATGAGCATCACGATCGGAAATGATATCCAAAGGAACACCATGTCGTGATATAATCTCACCAACATAAATCTTTGCAAGTTTATCAGCAGATAGGTCCTCGCGAATCGGAATAAAATGAGCTGATTTCGTTAATCGATTGATAACAACCCAAATAGCATCATGACCTTTAGATGTACGCGGTAACTTAATGATGAGATCCATAGCAATGTTCTCCCACTTCCAAACCGGTATCTCTGGTTGTACAAGCAAACCAGAAGGTCATTGATGTTCAGCCTTGACTTTGAGACAAGTCAGGCATTTCGATACATACAAGGCAACATCCTTCTTCATACCAGGCCACCAATACTGAGTACGAAGATCCTTGTACATTTTATCAGCACCAGGATGGATAGAATATCGAGACTTGTGAGATTCGTCCATCACTAGTGTGCGAAGATTGTCTTGTTTCGGAATCCACAAATGATCCTTGAAGTAGAGTAAATCATCGTCTTTCCTTTCGAGCTTAAGCTCAAGTTGAAGCGGTAGCTCATTTTTCAATAAGCCTTTGATCACACAAGATCGTTGAGCTTGAAGGACACGAGATTGAAGATCAGATAGAGTGCGAATAGAATGAAGCTTGACTCGCTCTTTTCGACTAAGCGCATCGGCTACGACATTCGCCTTACCAGGATGGTAGCGAATCTCGCATTCGTAATCGTTCAAGAGTTCAACCCAACGTCGTTGCCTCATGTTTAGCTCTTTCTGATTAAGAATATGCTGAAGACTTTTGTGGTCTGTGAAAACCACACACTTTGTGCCATAAAGATAACGTCTCCAGATTTTAAGCGCGAAAACCACAGCTCCTAACTCAAGATCATGAGTCGTATAGTTCTTTTCGTGAACTTTCAACTGTCTAGACGCATAAGCTATGACTTTACCTCGTTGCATAAGAACACAACCAAGGCCTAAATTAGATGCGTCACAGTAGACAACGAAATCATCGTTTCCTTCGAGCAACGATAGAACAGGAGCGTCAAAAAGCTTTTGTTTCAGCGTTTGGAACGCTTCTTCTTGCTTGGGTCCCCACTTAAAAGGCTTATTCTTCTAAGTCAAAGCAGTGAGTGGAACCGCGATCTTCGAGAAATTAGAAATGAATCGCTGATAATAACCAGCAAGACCAAGAAAAGATCGAATTTCTGTAGGTGTCGTCGGCGTACTCCAGTCCTTAATAGCAACAATCTTGGATGGATCCACATGAATACCCTGCTCGTTGACTATATGACCCAAGAACTGAACTTCTTTCAGCCAAAATTCACACTTGGGGAATTTAGCAAAAAGTTGTTCCTTCTTAAGGAGTTCCAATGTTAAGCGAAGGTGTTGCTCGTGCTCGGCTCGAGACTTCGAATAAATGAGAATATCATCGATGAACACAATGATGAACTTATCTAAATAAGGTTTACAGACCCTATTCATTAAGTCCATAAAGATAGCTGGGGCATTTGTCAAACCAAAAGGCATGACAGTGAACTCGTAATGCCCATATCTCGTGCGGAAAGCAGTTTTGGGAATATCTTCTTCGAGAACACGAAGTTGATGATACCCAGAACGTAGATCGATCTTAGAAAAACACGAAGCACCTTGCAGCTGGTCGAAGAGATCATCAATTTGAGGTAGGGGATATCGATTCTTGATGGTAAGCTTATTAAGCTCACGATAATCAATACACATTCGAAAAGATCCATCTTTCTTTTTCACAAAGAGGACAGGAGCTCCCCAAGGTGAATAACTCGGACGGATGAATCCTTTATCAGACAACTCTTGAAGCTGTTTCGATAACTCTTGCATCTCCGATGGTGCAAGACGATAAGGTGCTTTTGCAATCGGGTTGGCATTGGGTACAAGGTCAATATGAAACTCGACTTAACGAACTGGAGGCAGACCAGGCAGTTCATCGGGAAACACCTCTGGATAATCCCAAACAATCGGAATATCCTGAATACTCTTGCTCTTGACTTTCTCCTCGGTGACATGTTCCAGAAAAGAAACATATCCTTTTCGCAAATAACTTTGGGCCTTTGTACACGACATAAGCTTCAATCCACCTGAAGGTTTCTCTCCACGAACTTCCAGAACATCGCCAGAAGACAAAGGAATACAAACAATCTTATCGAAACAAACCACCTCAGCATGATGTTTGGATAACCAAACCATTCCCACAATAATATCGAAGCTCCCAAGTTGCATCGGTGTGAGGTCAATAGGAAAAATATGGTTATCAAGGTTCAACTGACAATCACGAATAACAGAATCGAGAACAAGAGGTTTACCAGTAGCAACTTCGACAGATAAGGGTTTCCTCAGTTTAGTTCTAGGTATCGCAAGTAAAGGTTCAAAAGATAATGAAACAAAACTTCTATCGGCTCCAGAATAAAAAAGATTAGACGCGGGTCGATTGTTAACAAGAAACGTACCATTGACAACCTCGTTGTCAGCCCTCGCTTCGTTGGCATTCAAGTTGTACGCTCGTCCATGAGCGGGATTCACATTCGCATTGACATTCGCGTTCGCATTTGCATTTGCATTCACCAACCTCGGACAGTTGTTGCGGAAGTGACCAAACTCTCCATAATTGAAACATGAACCTGGTGGGAATCTAGCAGCATTCCCCTGAACTGGAGCTTGAACATGTGCAGCTTGATTCTGACCCAAATGACAGACGTTGGCCAGATGCCCAAGTTTACCACACGTTGTGCATTGCTTACAAGCTTGCTGTGCAACATGATGACCGTTGCAGCGAGCACAATGAGGTGCGGTACCAGCATACACTTTCTTCGCATGCGGTTGAACCGGTGGGTTCTGAGGGTTCTGAGCATTTTGTGCAGTTACTGCAAAATTCTGAGCACCCTTTCGCTTTCTCGACTTCTTCGAAGACTCACCTTTCTTCTGCTTACCCTTATCCTTGCCTTTAATAGAATCGGTCGACTTATTCTTATCACCCTTGCGGGTAAGTTTAACCTTCCTGACTTGAGACTCAGTCAGGGTAGCCGACAACTCGATCGCGTGACGAACAGTAGTAGGATTAATGCTAGTCACAATTTCCTATATGGAATCGGGTAAACCATCGATATACCTCTCTATCGCTTTCTCCAACGGGGTAACCATAGTAGGACACAAGAGACTGAGTTCCTCAAAATGATCCGTATACGCACGGTGTTCTCCCCATCTTGCTTTAGATCGTCAAACTCTCATTCCAAAGCTCGAACCTCGTGGCGGGGATAAAACTCTTTCAACATGAAAGCTCGAAGCTCTTCCCATGTTTGTGCTAACGCCACTTCAGCACCCCTATCGCGCATAATACCGTTCCACCACGTAAGAGCACGCTTCTCGAACACACTTGATGCAAATTCAACCTTACGCCCATTCGGACATTGCACATGTCTGAATGTGCTCTCGATACTCTCGAACCACTGCAGGAGCGCAGTTGCTCCTTGTGACCCAGAAAAGTTTAGCGGCTTAGCAGAATTGAAATTCTTGAAATTACACTGTGCATTATTGTTGTTATTATTGTTGTTGTTGTATAACTCATGGATTTGGGTCACAACGCCTGGAAGCATAGCAGCCATTTGCTGAGGGACAAGAGCTGCGACTTCTTCAGCAGTAAAAGATTGAGCATCACATCGAGGAGGCATGGTCTAACAAGGAAATATGAGAAATGAGTGAGGTTGATAATTAGGAAAAACAAAAGAGGTATCGACAAAACACAAAGAAGGCGATCATTTGTTCGTTACCTCGAACAAACAAATGACACGCAGTGACTAATCAAAGTAAATGAATCAAAATAATGTATCGCGAAGACATGCTTGCCTATAAATGAACACTCACCCCAAGAGTTCCCAGGTAAGAGTGACTGGTCCGATTATGTGGATTTGTACGAACACTCTAGCCTTAGACAGAAAACTCAGGGTACAGGCATTCACTCTTCCAGTTTGCACGTGTTCACATTATTTAGACCCAAACTTTGACGAGATTTTGAAAACTCAAAAGGCATTAAGCCAAAAATGAGTCAAACTGGAAGGGTTCAAAACCTTACAATAGAGGGATCAAAACCTAGTAATCAATCATCCTAGAACGGATGATTAATTTTCGAAGCAAATTCGAATTTGTGTTCTCATTGTGGTTATCACCTAAGGGTAGGTGACAGTTTTGTTTTTAAAAATCTAAGCGCAGAAAACTTGCGTTAGGGTCCTAAAAGTTATAGTCCAGGTCAAAGCATTACTAATAACCTAATTCCCTATAACCATTGGCTCTGATACCAACTCTTCTGTCACACCCCGACCACGTTAAAACAACAAACCGTGGCGGAAACATCGGGGAGTGTCGTGGCAGAATTATTGTTTCACAACCATGGATACAAAAAGTTTCATTTTATTGATTCATTAAGTAATTTTACATTGTTTTAACACAAAACAAACAAGTTACATATCGACTAATATTGTTATTATGTCACTAAGGCCTCGTTCAGATCCTAAGTGACTCATGCATCCTAGTAATCATCATCAAGCAACATCACCTGAAACATATGTAAAAACAAAGTCAACAAAGAAATGTTGGCGAGCACATAGGTTTTATAGGAGTGTCGGATTCATGGCTAGTTTACATGTTGCAATATTTATTAAAAACCTTGTTTTGAAAATATTATAACATTGGAACTTAATTAACCAACTCAAATCAAGCAGGTTATAATTTATAAAACTTCGTAGCCATGATTCTTAACCCAAAAACATTTGTTTTAGTAAATCAAATTGTAAAACATCTCATATTAACTTGTTAATAAAACTCGTATGGTTTATATTTGTAACAGAATCATTGTTTCATAACACATGGAAATTTGAAATTTCGCTTTATTGATTAAAAGAGTTACAATGTCTTAACAACAAAGAAACATAACAAAATTAACTAGTCTTGCATCTTTTAATGTCACTAAGGCCCAAGTCCACCTAAGTGTATCTTGATCAATCATATGCATCATTTCCTGAAACACATGTGAAAATAGGTACGTCAGCATAAAAATGCCTATGAGATACATAGGTTTTATTGATTTAGGATTCATGACTTATAAGTTTAGAAAAAGTTGTTTAACAAAAGTCAGTCATGATCCTTGAAAAATGTTTTGTTTCATAAATCATTTGAAAAGCGATGATAAAGTAGATGATATGTAAAAGAGTAGTGTAAGGTTAAATGAATAACCAAGCATAATGAGTTTGTATAAAATAAGTTTTTTGTAAAACAATTGTTTAGTGAAAATATGTCATTTGTGTAAAATTTAATATGTCAAATACTGAAATGGTTTAAATAACGCTACGATATGTAATACTATAAAAGCACTTATATATAGGAAGTACCAGTGGCGTATCCACCATGCTTTTATCTTATTACACACGCCTCGTTATTTAAATCACTTACCAAAACAAACCATCAATGTAGAAATGTTTATGTATAGTCAAATGTCAAATGTTTATGTAAAAAAAAACCATCATATGTAAATCATGTAATGTGTAAACAAATGTTATGTAGAGTGAATAAAAGCATTTATTGATTAAAAGCATTTATTCAACCCTATAAGAAAGTAATGTATAAAACAATGCATTTGATAAAATATAATCAAAAGTTATGTTTTGTAAGATAATGCATGCTTTACTAATACAACCATTTATGCGGTAATGTTAAACGCCTACATTCAAGCCTTGAGATAGACGGATAACCTTAGAGTGAAGGTTATCAAAGAAAAATGTTTTCGGATTCGGTCATTCCTTCCACCCAAACAAACCTAGGATTTTAGGAACGGGATTTGTCAAGTCCTATGGTACCACTACCTACTACCGAGCGGCATGATCGGTGTTAATGAATGTAATAAAGACCCGTTAAACAAACCAAATGTCATAGCAAATGTAAGCATGTTTTATGAAAATAATGTACCCAGTATGCTAAGTGAACATACAAGGTAGAGATATAAAACAATGTGTCCATATGTTACGAGAACATATGCAACAGAGATGCAATGTAAAACAATGTACTAAGTATGCTAAGTTAACATACAAAGCAGAAAAGTCATGTAAAACAATGTGCTAGCATGCTTAGTAAACATACATAGCAAAAGAATGAATGTAAAACAATGTGCTAGCATGTTAAGTAAACATACATAGCAAAACATAATGAAATCATGTACTAATAGTGTACTAATGAACATAGCAAGTATATGATATGAAAACATGGAAAGCACGAAAGTAACAAGTAGGCACATGTGTTTCACCCCAAAACGTTTGAAAAACAGTAAAAGAGGGGACTATGTACTCACTAGAGGGTGCTTAGAAGTCTTGAACAACAACCAAGAAAAGCTAGAGGGATCACGGAAATCAATGGCACCCTATATAGATAACTACATAAATAACCGGACCTAAATCGGGAGATTGGATAGTATGAGGTTTCGTTAACCAAATGAGTATTGGAACTCATATGATATGGTTTAACAAATCCTACATACTAAAATGAAACCTAACCTAAGTGCTTACGACCCATTAAGGTAGCTTACGCTACTTTAACGCGTCGTGCGCGCAAATGCGCGTTCGAGGCGTCTAACTAGTCCTATGACAAGTATTATATGCCAAAACATGTTTAAATATGTTACATAATCAGTTATGTGACAAAAGTTTAGGTTACATATGCTTAATTACCAATTATGTATGAAAAGGGCATTTTGGTCATTTACCTAAGGCATATAAACTATATATCATACAACTAATTAAACCTAAGTGACCATAAGGTATAACCTTGGAAGGTTATTCCCTATACAACTATGGTCACTAAGAATGTTTGGTCGGATCCTAATGATCGACCAAACGGGTCGTGTTCGAAAGCCTAAGCGGGTGTTTAGTCCGCTTGACTTACGACACTACACAAGCACTAAACTAAAAAGTGACGAGCTAAACATGCTAAAACATGTTTAGTTAAGTTAGAAAACAGGTTTGGTATCAAAACATACGGTTTTGATACCTAGAAGTAGTTTGGTTACAAAATACGAGAGAATGCGCATTTTGGCCGAAACTACGACTCGTCACTGAGCCTAGATAACGTGGTAATCAGTAGGTATAGTCACTAGGGACTATAACCATCGTGATTACGCTCACGTTATGAAGTTCAAACGAACTTCGCATTGACCATAAACTGGTCAATGCAGAAAGTCAAACGCAGTTTGACTTTAACGATAAAAACGAATGAAAAGAACAAAAGAGTACTTACAAAAGGTCCCCGCAAGCTCTTGACCTGATTTACTCTCATGTATGAAGCATAAACTTCAACTTAGAGAGCCAAAATCAGATCAAGTGTGCTTTGGGAGGAAGTGAGGGTGGGTATATACTGTTAGTGCACTACGTCTATTGACTTCGTCTTGTATCATGAGATAGGATAGGATATCTAGTGCACGAGGTTCAAGAAACTGAGAAATGAGGTTTTAGTGAAGATTTCGCTTGAAGTGAACTTGTGACAAGTTCAAGCGAAATCACACACAATAGATTTCGCTTCAGCGGGTTCAGGTCACTCTCAAGCGAAATCTTACCTCTATATATAGTGCACATGTCATTTCATTTGGTACATGACTTCCAAAGTGTAACGAAGTGCTGCCGGTTTTCTGTCAGGTTGTAATCAGTGTTAAAAAGCAATATAATTGACAGATTAAAGATTACAAGCTGTTTTCGTGTCCGGTTTACTGATTCCGCCTTTAAACTGGATGTAAAACTCTTCTGAACGACTCAGTCGGGTCAAACAACGATCCAACAAGTGGTATCAGAGCTCAGGAAGAAGAGTTTAGCTTGATATCATCTATTTTCTGACTTCTACACCTTCTTTTTCAATCTGGACGAGATTTAACGGTCAAATTGGTCTGAGTTTTTTATCGAACGTGTAAAACAGTATTCTAACAAATCCTTGAAAGTTTCACGGCAAAATTTAAAGTAAAAATGACAAAAACTGGACAGAAACTAGATTTCGCTTGAAAGAGTTCGTAGATAATGGGTTGATTTCGCTTCAAAACAGGCTGTTTGGACTATTTCGCTTAAACATCTGAAGCGAAATAGTGTTGTGATTTTGGATTTCGCTTGAAGTTTGAGTTCAGTTGAAGCGAAATAGGTCTTGTGGGTTTTCGCTTGAAGGTTCTAATAGTTGAAGCGAAATAGTTGATTTTGCTTGAATCAGTTGTGTTAGCAGACTTCGCTTGAACAGTTTAAAAGGAGATTTCGCTTGAACTATTATTTTGTGCTGAATTCGCTTGAAGTAGTTAGTCAAAAGATTTCGCTTGAAGTCTCATTCTGTTTCAACTTGAGATTTCGCTTGAGTTTCCTAGTTCGATTGAAAAGTGGAATTTTGTATCGGATCATTTCACGACGATCAAGTGTCAGTCATTTTCAGTTTATTTGATATTTGATTGTACTGATTGGTTTTGTTTGATCATTCTGTCAGGTTTGCATTATGGCTGAGGAATTCTTCAATACGTTTTACAACGCATTTGCAACCGAATCGTCTGAGGCTTCAAATATTACACCAAAAACCATTTCTAAAGTGCTAAATGAAAATATCAAGAATGATAACTTTTACGGAACTCATTCAAAGCCACCAGCTCTTGATAGCATTGAGGATTATACCTGGTGGAAAGAACGCTTCATCAACTGGGCAAAGGCGTATGCTCATGAAAGTTGGTTTTGCTTGGAGTATGGGTATGAAAAACCAAAGGACGATAAAGGCGAAGATCTTGTATTCAAGAAATTTACTAGAGAAGATAAAGCTGAATTTGGAGCTGAACAGAGAATGATAGCATTGATCCAGTCCGCAATCAGAAACGATATTTTTGCTTTACTAACTCATGACGGGTCATCTAAGTCTGTCTGGGAAGCTTTACGTGTTAAAGCTGAAGGGGGTAAACAGATTAAAAAGAACAAAATCGCTTTATTAAAGAAAGAATTTGATCTGTTTGATAACATAAAAGGAGAGTCGGTGAGGCAAATGATTGAGAGATTCTGTCATCTAAAAATTGAATTGGAAAGATTAGAGATAAACAAAACAAGAGAGGAATTGATAGACAAAGTGATTGAAGCGTTACCACGAGCTGATCAGTGGCAAACGTTTGTTTTTATTTTGAAAAATGATGCTGTGTATGATAATATTACTCTTGATGCTTTGTTTGAAAAGATTGAAAGTCATGATCTGGAGTTACAAAAGCAAAACAAGATGACTGATTCTTCACATCAACAGAACGTTGGCTTGTACTACAAAAGCAGTGTGTTTTCTGATAAAGGTGTTGGTTCACCAAAAACAGCATTTAGTGGTGAAAAGATGAAAGAACCATCAACAACGTCAACAAGTCATCATTCTGGATATCATTCATCTTTAAAGACAAATTCTGATGATTCTGAAGAAATTCTGTGCAACATTGCTCTTAAACTGAAGAATTCTCCTGCAATGAGCATCAATGCAGCGAAGCAGCAAATGAGTTTCCTTGCATCTGTTCTGGAGTCATATGAAGGTCTAGTAGCTGGCAAAATTGGAAACTCCGAATTGACCAAAGAAGACTATGACCAGATTGATCCGGAAGAAATGGAGCTCATTGACATTCGTTGGTGTTTAGCTAGTTGTATTCGAAGAGCTCAGAGGTATATGGAGATTACCGGGAAACAATCTCTTGGAGGTGCGTCAACAAAGCTTGGATTTGACAAATCCAAAGTGACCTGCTTCAAATGCAAGCAAAAAGGTCATTTCAAAAGAGAATGCAGAAATTCTGAAGTTGATGAAGGAAGTGAACGTCCTTTCAACGATGATTATTATCGAAAGGCGATTTACCATCGAAGCAGAGAAGAACCAAAGTTGATTGAAGATAAGCCGAGAGAAAAATCAAGAGCTTGTTTTGTAATTCATGACGATGAAGGATTTGACTGGAGCACAATTTGTCCAGAAGAAGATCGCTTAGAAAATGTTCGTAAAACAGCTCATGGGAGAGCTATGACAGAAGAAAGAAAGTTTGTTTTTGTTGCAGAGATTCAAGATGAAAACAAAGACAAAGAAATTGCTAAAGTCCATGAAGAAAATGTTGAGATCAAAGAGAAAACTCGAGAAGAAATCTTGAGTGAGAAGACTTACAGAGAAAGAAATGTCGTTTTAAATAGAATGGATGATATGCAGGAGGAGTATGAGATGGCTATTGGTAGCAAACGATGGGATAAGAAGAGAGAATGTTACTATAACAGAGAAGGAGAACCGGTTGTTCCCAAGAAAGACATAATCTTCGATGATGTTCTTCTTGCTGTCCCGTTAAGAGCTGAATACTATAGAAGAGTATTGAAAGATGACAAATATGCTAAGCAATATGAAAAGGATATCAGATATGCCATGTTATCGTGTCTGAGAAAAAGGGATGAAGAGAGAATGAAGAAGAATATTGAAGAAATGGTGAACAATCTGAAGAAAGTTGCTGAAGAGGTTAAAACAGAAACTATTGAAATTGAAGCTGTGAAGGAAATCAAAAGTGAAGAAGTTGTTGTGAATGAAGAGGATAAGAAAGTTGTTACTGAAGAACAGCAGATTGAAGAAGAGATGAAGAAAGAGGTGAGGATAGAAGAAAAGAATGAGAATTTGAAAGTTGGTGATGTTGGTAATGAAGTTAGTGTTGAAAAGAAGCAAGATGTTGCTGAGCAGACAGAGATTGCTGAAAACACTGAAGTGCCAATCACTGAGGTAAATTCTGATTTTGAAAACTTAAAACTGATTGATCAGTGCAAGAAATGCATGGAACCGTGCAAAGCTTGTACTGAAAAAGATGAGCAATTTAGAACAAGAGATTTTGAGTTCACAAAAATTGAAAACATTTTCAAAGAAAAATGCAAAGAAATGCTAGAAAAAGAAAAGGTTTTTAAAGAAAATGATGAAAAACTTTCAGAAAAATGTGACAAATTAGATAAAGAAAATGAAGTTTTGAAAGAGAATGTTTTGGAAATGACAAATGAATGTGAACAAAAGGAAATTGCTTGTCAAGAAATGAAAAAGGAATATGACTCAATGAAATTATCATATCAGATTACGAAAGAGTCATATGATAAAGTAAAAGATGAAATGAAATATGCTCAATCAAGAATGAATTATATGTCTGAAACAACCAAAGAACTTAAACGAATGTATTCTATAAAACAAGATGTTGTTAATTCTTATATTGAGGATGTTGCTAAGTTAAAGCGACAGATTGCTGATTTAGAACAGGATAACAACAAGTTAAAGAGTTACCACGTGTCGTCATATGTGCTTGAACGAATTTTCAATATAAAACCGGGTGATGGTGAGTCTGAGCAAAACAAGAAAGGTATTGGTTCAGAGTTTCATCAAGTTCCACCACCGGGAAAATTTGCATTTTATGATGAAGAAAAGGTCGAAAAAGCTTTCAACATGGTAGACAAATTGCCAGACAACATTGACATAACCTATTCCAAATCTGATGATTCTCATGATTCAGAGGTGGTAGGTAAAGTTGTTGAAAGTGTGTTGAAAGAAGAGTCGGTTGATACAGGTAAATCTGAATCACAGGATGAAGATGAAGGAAATCTTCATGCTGATTATCTGAAAAATACAAAATCAGAGGAAAGTTTGAATGATGATTCAAAAGGATTGGTTTATACCATGATTGGATCGGACAAATTATTCTTAGATGTTGTATTCCCGATTAAGAATGTGATTTCAGAAAAGGTTGACAAAGTTTTCAAAATGGTTGAGATTGAGAAGTCTGAGATTTCAAAATTTGTCGGTAAGAGTCATAGAGGTTCGTATAACAAACCTGGTTTCAAAAAGAAGAACATGAAGGCTGGGTTGGGTTATAAGAAGAAACAACATCGAAACAAAAATGAAATGCCGAATTTTCAGACAAAAATGAGTTTTGTTCAAGGAGGCAGTTTAGAAAAAGAAAAAGAACTCAAAATGAAACAGTCTAATGATGAATTCTTTGCTAAAAAGAAAAAGCAACAACCACAGGTCAAAGATGTGTCCATGAGAACATGTTTCAAATGTGATCAAAAAGGACATCTTGCACGCAAGTGTCCTAATCTAAAACCTGTGGATGTTGATCAAAATAAGATTGATGCTGAGAAACAAAAATCTAAGAATGTGAAACAAAGGTCAACCAAATTTGATTCGAAACAAACTTGGAGGTTCAATCCAAACAAGTTTGCTTCAAATCAAAATTGGAAATCAAACCAGAACAGGTTTGATTCAAGACAAATCTGGAATTCTCATACACCCAGATTCAGAACAACACAGAGTTGGAAAACCACAGTTGATATGACAAAACCTCAAGAGTTTTGGAAACCAAGAGTTGTTGTTCAAAATCAAAATGTTCAAAAAGTTTCACATTTTTACAAACGAGGAACACCAAAAGGTCAAACATGGAGTGTTAAGAAACATGTTGAATTGGTAAAAGATGAGAAAGTTGAAGTTAAAATTGAGAAAGTTTTTGTGAAAAATGACAAAGAATTTCCAGCATTGAATGAAAATTATTGTGTTGAAATGCCTAAGGTTCAACAGACCTGGGCTAAATTGTTCAAGTAATTAAGTAGTTTGTTTGTGCAGGTGCTCAACAAATTCGAAGATTGTAAGAATGGAGGTTGGAGCAGCCTGGCACTACGAGGAGAGGAGGCTGCTGGATCCTGTGTTGGTTAAAACAGGAAGTTTATATGTTTTCTGTAAATAAATAAACAATATTTCAAAAACCCTAAAAATTGAAAAATTTGAAAAACCAAAAATATGTTTGTTTTTAATTTTTTGTCAAATATTCAAAAATTACAAAAATATGTGTTGTTTGAATATGCCGAAACCCTCACGGCTGAACAAACATGATTACTTTCATCAGATTGAAAAACGGTTTTCAAACTGTTAAGATCAATGGGTTGTAAATCATGGGGGTACTTTACGTTATATTTTCTGCAAAACAGAGCATGAGATGCAGAAAATGGATGGCGAGACAAAGCTATCAGTGTTGGTTGTCAAATTTTCTTTAAATGGTTTTGCATTTTAGGGGGAGTAATATTGTTAGAAAATACAAAAACATTTGAAAAAGTAAAAAAACATGATAAAATTAAAAAAAAAATTGAGTTTTGCGTAAAAAGAGGAAATGATAGTACATCAGTAGACAGTTACAGTATGCTAAAGAAATGGAAAGTTTAAATGTATTAAACGATCTCACCGTGGATGTGTCGGTAGGTTTTTATACATTTAGTAAACTGTTTCGGGATATAAACCTAAATTCAAACTTGCTTATTTCGTGGGGAACACTACTTGGATATATAGGTAACCCCTGAAATCTCGTTTGAAAGGTCTCTTAATCTGATATACTAGGTCTTTATACTCAATGATGTCTGGGGTATTATTCCGGGACTTCTGCTGAACGGTAGTTCTGACCTAGTCCCTGGCTAATACTTACTGCAATGCTTGAAACACAGCATTAAACCCTCAGTATGCTGAAACAATTAAATTGATAAATGCTGCTGTTGTAAGCAAAAAGATCCTCTAAAGGGGACACACCGAAAAGTCGAAGCTGATATCTCTCTGCGTATACGGAAGTATCGACCTGAGATCCCTCGGCCCTCGCATACCTAAATTATATACAGATATCATTGTAGTATACTCACCTGTAAGACTGATTATTGGGATTCTGGATACGGGAGTATATTCAAGAGGTGGGACACATGAATAGGTTTAAGTTCATAAGACATCTAATTCGTATCCTGAATCAGTTGAACTTTGTATGAAAATTTAAGTGGATCAGTATATCGGCAATCTAAGTGAATTGTTTAATGCGTAATGTGATTTTAAGCTCAACGGTACTTGTGACTTGTCATAAACTGATATGATCCTCTGACGCATTCTCAAACAAAAATATTATCTGTAAATATGTTTGTACATATTTCTTTATTGCTTTATATTTTCAGAAAATACAAAAAGATTTCTATTCTATTTTATTTTCGACAACTGATGTCTGAGTGCTGAGTTTCAAAATCTAAGTATGCTGATTGTGTTTCTGAAAATAAAACAAGTTCATTAATTTGAAACTTGAATTAAAATCAAAAATTTCAAAAACAGTTTGTGATATCTCCAAGGTCATTAGCTTGGACTTGGATGATAAACTGTGAGGGAGTTGAATTCTTTAATACTGCTAAATCTATACTGTTTGTTGATAGGGGGAGTAGATTAGAGAGATTGATTGAGAATTCAAAATGTTGTTACTCATAAATGTTTGAGAAATTGCAGATGATAGTCCAGACTACGATCCCGGAAGCAAAGTCTAAGGGGGAGTCTGAAGACAAGTTTGAAACAAAGAAAAGCTTGTAGATGGAAAGCTAGGTGTCGATCCCAAAGCACGGAAGCTTGATGAAAGGGGGAGCCTGAAGCTAATAGAAGAAGAGAGTGATGGATGCGTACAATGTTATAATATGAACAAAAGAAAAGGCAGAGTGATCAAGACTGAAGAAGGTGTCATATTGAAGAATAGTCACTGAAGACTTCGTCAATATCCGAGGGGGAGTCTGTTAGTGCACTACGTCTATTGACTTCGTCTTGTATCATGAGATAGGATAGGATATCTAGTGCACGAGGTTCAAGAAACTGAGAAATGAGGTTTTAGTGAAGATTTCGCTTGAAGTGAACTTGTGACAAGTTCAAGCGAAATCACACACAATAGATTTCGCTTCAGCGGGTTCAGGTCACTCTCAAGCGAAATCTTACCTCTATATATAGTGCACATGTCATTTCATTTGGTACATGACTTCCAAAGTGTAACGAAGTGCTGCCGGTTTTCTGTCAGGTTGTAATCAGTGTTAAAAAGCAATATAATTGACAGATTAAAGATTACAAGCTGTTTTCGTGTCCGGTTTACTGATTCCGCCTTTAAACTGGATGTAAAACTCTTCTGAACGACTCAGTCGGGTCAAACAACGATCCAACATATACAGTTTTCGTACAACCGTTAGGATCGTTCATCGAATAACGTGCTTTGATCACGGCCGTACATGTGGGCACATGGTATTTGGATACCATGGGCACTTAAAAACCATCAAATTTGGCCCCTAGATTGATCAAGACCAGGTGCAAAGGGTGTGGAACAACTGTTAACAGCTGGAAATCAGTTTTGCAGATCTGGGCCTCTCACGCGGGCCGCGTAGCCCATAGCACCATCTTACGCGGGCCGCCTGGCCAACTATTACAGAATTGCAGTTTTGGTCCCTGTACTTCAGAATCATGTATTTCGGCTCATTTTTTGCACGTTTAAGCCCCGTTAACCTCATTTCAAGGCTCTAAAATGAGGTTAAAGTATAGGGAACTTAAAACATGCTCAAAAAATATCTCGGATGTCGGTTCGTTTGGTCGTACGGTTGCGTTGTTCGGTTAATTACGACGGAAGTCGTAACGAACGCAAAAACGATCCAAATTAAGCGACGAATGGATTTTTTATTATGCCAAACACTAAAATAAAATATTTTAATGATTACATAAATTTTTGGATGTCCGGATGTATTCAGAACGTAAGTTATGCGCGAAAATGCAAACTTATGCACTTTTTGACGCTTTTAGTCCCTGAATGAGCATAAAGTTTATTTTTGTCACACCCCCAAATTCCACCACGCGGAGTATCACCGCTTGGAGGCGTGACATGACCAGGATCGAGCCACCAATCATATTGAACAACACAATTAAGTAAATAAAACCAACCACAATACGATTGGTGACCAAAAGAAAGTAAACCGACTTTAGGTTAGCAGCGGAAGCATAAAACGTAAGTTCAAAACACAAGTTCATAGTTCATAAGTTTTAAGACCCAAAACATAAGTTCCATAAGTTTATAAAGTTTAATTAAAAAGCACGGGACATAACAGTCCGCATCCCACAACAACCTCCTCCTCGTGCAAGCTCCATAAGCATCTAGCGACCTGTAAGGCATGTAACAACGAGTCAACAACAAAGTTGAGTGAGTTCACGTTTGGTTGTTTAGTTTTAAGTTGTTTATGAAAAACGTGGTTTGACTTTCGTTGGCTTATGTGCCGTGGGGGTTACCCCATAGTTGAAAGTATGTTTAACCAGTTCCTTTTATTACCCAAACCATATCCATAATCAGTGGGGGCTTCCCCATGTAAACCACTAGACCGTATGATATCGACTACTAACGAATTTTGTTGTGCCCTACATCAGTGTCTATCATCACTGACAGTTTGCCATAGTCCATTAGTACACGCCCGTTCGAACGACACGGTGTGAGGTTTGTTAAACCTAATAGCGCTATTAACTAATGAGCCGCTCGCCATCGGCCTCGGCGATTAAGTCGATATATAATGAGGGACTTAATGATAGAGTTTTGTCTAGTAAGTTTTAAGGGTGTTGTCCTACCCAAGGAGGACGAACGTACGTATTCTACCCAAGGAGAATACGCAGAATTTATTATTGGCATCCTACCTATGGAGGATGGCCGTACATATCCTACCCAAGGAGGATATGTAGATCCGGTTTTAATTTCTTTAACCCATTCCCAACCACCGGGAATCCCATGCCTTAGAAAGTGTGTGAACTCACCTTGGTTTGCTCGGTTAGATTCTCAAATATAGCTAACAGTCAAGGTCGGTCAATCACGTCCTAATATGATTACCAGTTAGTCATTTAGTGGTTTTCAAATAGAGCACAAAGTTCCTACACGTATCTATCACATAATAAGCATTACTTTAACGGTTTATGCCCATATAAACTTCACATCTATTCCCGTTCATAAATAAACATACGATATGGCACATAACACTTTTATTGACACATAACATGTTAGATCATTCACAGATAACATACTCGACATTTAGACACGCAAATTACTACTTATGTCATTTCAACTTAAATATCCAAAACTAGTTTGTTTTCGGGCATTTTAATAAAATAGTTAACTTATTCCAAAAATTCTCAAATTTTTACAGAATATCTTAAATGATCCAAATATTATTGTGTAAAAATATCGGGGTCCAGTTCATTACCAATATTTTATAAAAAAATCATTTTCTGGACTGAAATCAGATTTATCTTTTTCTGACTGCAGTCCACGGAATAATTTATTTAAAATTCATCGAGATTCCGATTTATGAAATTCCAGTGAGAGAATTACAAATACATCGGTGGTCATCTACAATACAAATTTCATGATCTAACTCTACACAAAATTCAAGTTATGACAGAAAACAGAACGCATATTTTCAGCAGTAAAAATGCAGCTCTAGCTGCTGTTACAAAACGACACTTTAAAAATAGTAAACGAAGTCCAAAAATTATGATTCCAGTTCCATTAGAACCGTATTTCATAATACATAAATCTAGACTTCAGAAAATACATTTTTCGTTTTATTAAGGTTAACTCAGAAAGCACTGTTGTTACAGCCAACTGAAGTTGGCTGTAATCACCAATCAGACTCCTGCTTTCAGCTTTTAGATTTGTAACTCGTGTTCGATTGATTCCGTTAACATGTTTAGTGATCACAACAACATAAAACATCAATATTAACAAGCAAATCATCAGATAATCTGCAAGAATCAAAACAACTTCATATTAACATTATTTCTTCATGTTTAAAGCTTATGTTTAAGTTTTAACTTTATGTTCTTTAGTGTTCTTCAAGTTCTTCACATATACCATCATGTTTCATACTTTAACCACCTTCATAGGATGTAAAATGAGTAGATCTAAGAGACTTACCACTAGCTCAAAGCTAGGAGAGTTCAAGTGAAGAAATGTGGTGGATAAAAGGAGATGAGAGTGGTCCTTCAACTTCCGAACGCACCGAGCTTCGTTGTATGCCTTCTAACACCTATGGATGCTTGTGGAATGTATGAGAAATGAGTTGAAGGTGGTGGTATGGTGATGGTTGTTGGCTGCCGAGACCAAAGAGGGAGAGGGAGTTTTGTGAAGTGTTGAGTTAGTGAATGAAGAATGGTGATGGACTTGTGGTTTTAAATAGAAGTCTTCCAACATTGTTTTGATCCATTAGTCCATGTGTCTCTTTAGTACAATACAAATCAAATAAAAAATGAAGGAAAAATCAAGGGGGTGGGGCTACTACTAGAACCGGTTATGGGGGGGGGGGGGTTGGTTTAGTTGAGTTTCAATGGGTGGTTATGTTAACTAGTTAGGTTATAAGTATCTAGTTAGTGTTATAAGTTACTAGATATTTTTGTATGATGTGTTATGGTGTTCGGGGACCATGACTAGCTCAGAAAAATAGGAACAATGCTTCTAGCATTATTTTAGTGTTCTGGGTAATGTCCGGTTGTTCGGTTGGGTGTTGTTCCGTTAAAGTGCTTAATTAACCCGTAAAGTGTCCTATATATATATTTTTGTAACGTTTTTAATTTTCAACACTCTGGAAAGCATACCGGACTATTTAGTAACTTTTCTGTACACTACTAGTATGTTAACAAGCACATGTAAGTATAACACAGAAATCAGAAAGCAGTTAAATGATTCAGCACAGTCATCAAGCACTTTAATTATCATTAGTAACTTGTACAGATACATGGAATTATGAGGGTTGTCACATTCTCCCCCTGTTAAGAAAATTTCGTCCCGAAATTTAGCTCGTGGTTACTGAGGAAGCTAGTTATGTTGCGTTGGTTTCCTGGTTTTCCTGGGGTGTCACATCATCCCCCCGTTGATTTGGAATTTCGTCCCGAAATTCTGCAGTAGCTTCAGCCTCAGTAGTGGTTGCACTTTTCTTAAACAGCTGGGGATACTTGAGTTTCATTTGGTCTTCTCATTCCCAGGTATACTCTGGGCATGACGGGATTCCCAACGAACTCGAACAAGGGGTATCCTGGTGCACTTGAGAATTTTAACATCTCGATCCGTAATCTCTACTGGTTCTTCAACGAATCGCAGCAGGTCGTCGATAGTGAGCTCCTTGAGAGGAACTATGAGGGTTTCATCTGACAGACACTTCTTCAGATTCGACACGTGGAAAACATTGTGAACTCCGCTGAGTTCTTCAGGTAGATTCAACCTGTAGGCGACTTTGCCAATTTTCTCAATGATTTCGAACGGTCCGACATAACGCGGATTGAGCTTGCCTCGTTTGCCAAAACGAACTACACCTTTCCAAGGTGAGACTTTAAGTAGCACTCGATCCCCAACCTGGAACTCGAGTGGTTTCCTGCGCTTATCAGCATAGCTTTTCTGACGGTCCCGAGCTGCCGCCATTCGTTGTCGTATCTGAGTGATCCTTTCGGTTGTATCTACTATAAGTTCTGGACCTGTGATTTGACTATCGCCAATCTCTGCCCAACAAAGAGGTGATCGGCATTTCCGTCCGTACAACGCCTCGAACGGAGCGGCCTGGATGCTGGTGTGGTAACTGTTGTTATATGAAAACTCCACTAACGGGAGGTGTTTTTCCCAGCCATTACCAAAGTCGATTACACATTCCCTAAGCATGTCTTTAAGGGTTTGGATGGTGCGTTCAGATTGCCCATCCATCTGTGGGTGATAAGCGGTGCTTATATCTAAACGTGAGCCAAAAGACTTGTGCATTACTTGCCACAGTTCAGAAGTAAAACGCGTGTCATGATCAGAAATGATGGAGGTTGGCACTCCGTGCCTTGATACTACTTCCTTCAAGTAGATGTCTGCTAGAGTAGAAAACTTATCTGTTTCCTTGATGGCCAGAAAGTGTGCAGACTTAGTCAATCGATCCACAATCACCCAAATGGTATCATTTCCGCGTTGAGATCTAGGCAGGCCGGTAATAAAATCCATGGAAATTTGCTCCCATTTCCATTTCGGGATCTCTGGTTGTTGTAGTAGGCCTGATGGTTTCTGATATTCGGTCTTGACTCTCGCACAAGTCAGACATTTGCTAACGTAGGTTGCTATTTTGGCTTTCATGCTGGGCCACCAATACGTAGTCTTTAAGTCGTGGTACATCTTATCCGATCCAGGATGTACTGAATAACGAGACTTATGTGCTTCATCCATCACAAGCTCGCGTAGGTCTCCATACAGTGGAACCCAGATGCGTCCGTTTACATAGTAGGCGCCGTTTTCCTTTTGTTCTAGCCGTTGTCTCGATCCTCGTAAGGACTCAGCCCTGATGTTCTCTGCTTTCAATGCTTCATCCTGAGCATCGCGAATCTGAGCGGGAAGGTTAGATTGGATGGTAAGCTGTAACGCACGTACACGCTTAGGTATAGTATCCTTTCGACTGAGGGCGTCGGCCACAACATTGGCCTTGCCCGGATGATACTTGATCGCACATTCGTAATCATTCAAGAGTTCAACCCATCAGCGTTGTCGCATGTTTAACTCCTTTTGCTTAAAGATATGCTCGAGACTCCTGTGATCGGTGTAAATGGTGTACTTGGTACCGTACACGTAATGTCTCCATATCTTAAGTGTGAAAACAACTGCTCCCACCTCCAGATCGTGAGTAGTGTAATTCCTCTCGTGAACTTTAAGTTGGCGCGATGCGTAGGCAATGACCTTGTCACGTTGCATCAGCACGCAACCAAGTCCTTGGATGGAAGCGTCGCAATAAACCACAAAATCATCTGTGCCTTCAGGCAATGAGAGGATAGGCGCGCTACAAAGTCTATCTTTTAGGTGCTGAAACGCAGATTCCTGCACATCACCCCAACGATAGGTGACACCTTTCTGGGTTAGTGAAGTGAGAGGTTGCACAATCTTGGAGAAATCCTTGATGAACCTTCTGTAGTAGCCTACCAGACCCAAGAATTGGCGGATTTTTGTTGGTGTACGGGGTCCAGGCTAGTTCTTGATTGAATCAACCTTGGATGGATCAACATGAATCCCATCCTTGTTTACCACATGGCCTAGAAAGTGGACTTCGCGAAGCCAGAAGTCACATTTCGAAAACTTGGCATACAGCTGCTCTTTTCGAAGAAGTTCCAGAATAAGCCTCAGATGTTGCTCGTGTTCCTCCTGACTCTTAGAATAGATCAGGATGTCGTCGATGAACATTATAACGAACTTATCCAGGTAGGGTTTGCATACTCTGTTCATGAGATACATGAAGCCTGCAGGTGCATTCGTCAATCCGAAAGGCATAACCAGAAACTCGTAGTGTCCATAACGAGTTCTGAATGCTGTTTTGGAGACGTCCTCCTCTCGGACTCTCAGCTGATGATATCCCGATCTCAAATCAATCTTAGAGTAATACCTCGACCCTTGCAACTGGTCGAACAAGTCGTCTATACGTGGGAGAGGATAACGATTCTTCACGGTCACCTTGTTAAGTTCGCGATAGTCAATACACATTCTGAAAGTACCGTCTCTCTTCTTCACGAATAACACTGAAGCTCCCCAAGGCGAAGAGCTAGGTCATATGAAACCCTTTTCCAAGAGTTCTTGTAGTTGCGTAGACAGTTCTTCGAGTTCTGATGGAGCTAGACGATATGGGGCTCGAGCTACTGGTGCTGCTCCAGGAGCTAGCTCGATTTGAAACTCAACTTATCGATGAGGCGGGAGACCAGGTAATTTCTCAGGAAATACCTCAGGAAAATCGCGCACAATAGGGATGTCTTCAGTTTTCTTCTCTTCCGTTGATGTGTCACTAACGAGTGCGAGAATGGCAGTGTGGCCCTTTCGCAAACACTTCTGGGCCTTAAGGAAAGAGATAATGCCTACGACAGCACCACTCTTGTCGCCATGAATCACGAGGGGTTCTTTACCAGAACGAGAAATGCGGACGATTTTCTCCTTGCAAATAATCTCCGCTTGATGATGAGATAGCCAATCCATCCCAATAACGACGTCGAAACTACCAAGTACGATAGGAACAAGATCGATAGAGAAGGTCTGATCAGCTAAGACGAGGTTACAACCCTTAACTATGTGTGTGGCTTCAAGACTTTTATCGTTTGCTAGTTCTACCTTGTGTTTGGTGTCTAGAAGTGTTGGAGTACGCTTAAGCATCTGACTAACTTTTAAGGACACGTAGCTAGTATCGACACCCGAATCAAATAAAACAGTAACAAAGAAATCATCCAGAAGAAACTTACCCATCACAACGTTGGGATCGTTCCTTGCATCACCTTGTCCTAGCACGAAAACACGTCCCCCGGCACCATTGCCATTATTGTAACCCCCGTTGTTGCCTCCATTGTTGCCTCCATTGTTGTTCCCGTTTCCTTGGTTGTTGTTGTTCTGATTCTGGTTCAGCTGAGGACAGTTCCTCTTAAAGTGGCCTTCAGCGCCACACTGAAAGCATCCTTTATTGCCCTGCTGTTACTACTGCTGGTGGTTCTGTGGAGCTTGTTGTTGTTGTTGGCAATTCTGATTCGCAGGACGTGGGCTCCTGCAATCTTTAGCTTCATGACCCAGCTTGTGACATCTCTGACAACGACCTTTGTTGCACTGCCCGCTGTGGTGCAAATTACATCGGTTGCACTTAGGGTGATTTCCCTTGTACCCACCCTGACCTTGATTCCCAGAAGACTGCTGACTGGGGCTCCTGTACTCGTCTGTCTTTCGCTGCTAGGACTAAGCTGAAGCAAAACCCTTGCCCAAATTTCCATCCCACTTGCGCTTATTATCATTGGGAGCATCAGAGGTAGTAGCGCTAATACGCTTGGGCAGCCTGTTCTGCTCAACTGCCTAATCAGTGAGACGATGAGCCAACTTGATGATTTGCTGAATGGTACCCAGGTTAGCTGAAGTCACGTGACTCTGAATCTCTGGTACAAGACCCTTGAGGTACAGTTCAATACGTTTGATGGGAGGGTCTACCATAGTAGGGCACAAGATGGCCAGCTCGTTTGACCTTTTCGTATACGCCTCAATCTCAGACCCCGTCATCTTCAGATTGAAAAATTCCACCTCTAGCTTGTGGATATCGTCGCGACTACAGTACTCTTCTTTGATCAGTTCCTTGAAACCGTTCCAGGGGGTGGCATTAGCAACTGCCAGCCCTAGTAGTTGAACCTGTGCTCTCCACCAGGTTAACGCAGCACCTTCGAGTGTTCCAGTAGCATATTTCACCCTACCATCTTCAGGGCATTCACACATCTCAAAAACAGACTCCAGCTTCTCGAACCGGTGAAGAAGGCCTACAGCTCCTTCAGTGCCACTGAAAGTAGTAGGTCGGCAATCCATGAAGGTTTTGAATGTGCACACAGGAGGCTAAGCATGTTGACCTCCGGCAGTGACAGCTGCGAGTGCCTCAGCAACTTGTTCGTTGATCAAAGGCGTCAGCTGGGCTTGAGTTAGGTTGATACGTCCTCCGCGTCCGTTCATGATCTTCATAACGAAGCAACGTTAGTGAGAAAAGTGTCGCAAAAGTGCGTAAGTGTGGGACGACAATAGAGAGTAAGCACACAGGGTCCAAATAGCAATTATCACGTTAATTAGTGCACAGTGTGAACTATCTAACAGAAAATATAACATAAATCATACCACCTATTGTGTCGAGTCTTGCACGTGGAGCGAAGCGTTGTTGTGGATCGTTGAGCACTGTACAGGTTATAGTCTGGTTTTATCAAAAAGCTTTTCCCTTTTTAAAACCAAGTTCACTATAACCAATGGCTCTGATACCAATCTGTCACACCCCCAAATTCCACCACATGGAGTATCACCGCTTGGAGGCGTGACATGACCAGGATCGAGCCACCAATCATATTGAACAACACAATTAAGTAAATAAAACCAACCACAATACGATTGGTGACCAAAAGAAAGTAAACCGACTTTAGGTTAGCAGCGGAAGCATAAAACGTAAGTTCAAAACACAAGTTCATAGTTCATAAGTTTTAAGACCCAAAACATAAGTTCCATAAGTTTATAAAGTTTAATTAATAAGCATGGGACATAACAGTCCGCATCCCACAACAACCTCCTCCTCGTGCAAGCTCCATAAGCATCTAGCGACCTGTAAGGCATGTAACAACGAGTCAACAACAAAGTTGAGTGAGTTCACGTTTGGTTGTTTAGTTTTAAGTTGTTTCTGAAAAACGTGGTTTGAATTTCGTTGGCTTATGTGCCATGGGGGTTACCCCATAGTTGAAAGTATGTTTTACCAGTTCCTTTTATTACCCAAACCATGTCCATAATCAGTGGGGGCTTCCCCATGTAAACCACTAGACCGTATGATATCGACTACTAACGAATTTTGTTGTGCCCTACATCAGTGTCTATCATCACTGACAGTTTGCCATAGTCCATTAGTACACGCCCGTTCGAACGACACGGTGTGAGGTTTGTTAAACCTAATAGCGCTATTAACTAATGACCCGCTCGCCATCGGCCTCGGCGATTAAGTCGATATATAATGAGGGACTTAATGATAGAGTTTTGTCTAGTAAGTTTTAAGGGTGTTGTCCTACCCAAGGAGGACGAATGTACGTATTCTACCAAAGGAGAATACGCAGAATTTATTATTGGCATCCTACCTATGGAGGATGGCCGTACATATCCTACCCAAGGAGGATATGTAGATCCGGTTTTAATTTCTTTAACCCATTCCCAACCACCGGGAATCCCATGCCTTAGAAAGTGTGTGAACTCACCTTGGTTTGCTCGGTTAGATTCTCAAATATAGCTAACAGTCAAGGTCGGTCAATCACATCCTAATATGATTACCAGTTAGTCATTTAGTGGTTTTCAAATAGAGCACAAAGTTCCTACTCGTATCTATCACATAACATGCATTACTTTAACGGTTTATGCCCATATAAACTTCCCATCTATTCCCGTTCATAAATAAACATACGATATTGCACATAACACTTTTATTGACACATAACATGATAGATCATTCACAGATAACATACTCGACATTTAGACACGCAAATTACTACTTTTGTCATTTCAACTTAAATATCCAAAACTGGGCTGTTTTCGGGCATTTTAATAAAATAGTTAACTTATTCCAAAAATTCCCAAATTTTTACAGAATATCTTAAATAATCCAAATATTATCGTGTAAAAAATAGGGGTCTATTTCATTACTAATATTTTATAAAAAATCATTTTTCGGACTGAAATCAGATTTATCTTTTTCTGACTGCAGTCCATGGAATAATTTATTTAAAATTCATCGAGAGTCCGATTTACGAAATTCTAGTGAGAGAATTACAAATACATCGGTGGTCATGTACAGTACAAATTTCATGATCTAACTCTACACAGAATTCAAGTTATGACGGAAAACAGAACGCATATTTTCAGCAGTAAAAATGCAGCTCTAGCTGCTGTTACAAAACGACACTTTAAAAATAGTAAACGAAGTCCAAAAATTATGATTCCAGTGCCATTAGAACCGTATTTCATAATACATAAATCTAGACTTTAGCAAATACATTTTTCGTTTTATTAAGGTCCTCTTACAGCCAACTGAAGTTGGCTCTAATCACCAATCAGACTCCTGTTTTCAGCTTTTAGCTTTCTAACTCGTGTTCGATTGATTCCGTTAACATGTTTAGTGATCACAACAACATCAAACATCAATATTAACAAGCAAATCATCAGATAATCAGCAAGAATCAAAACAACTTCATAGGATGTAAAATGAGTAGATCTAAGAGACTTACCACTAGCTCAAAGCTAGGAGAGTTCAAGTGAAGAAATGTGGTGGATAAAGGAGATGAGAGTGGTCCTTCAACTTCCGAACGCACCGAGCTTCGTTGTATGCCTTCTAACACCTATGGATGCTTGTTGAATGTATGAGAAATGAGTTTAAGGTGGTGGTATGGTGATGGTTGTTGGCTGCTGAGACCAAAGAGGGAGAGGGAGTTTTGTGAAGTGTTGAGTTAGTGAATGAAGAATGGTGATGGACTTGTGGTTTTAAATAGAAGTCTTCCAACATTGTTTTGATCCTTTAGTCCATGTGTCTCTTTAGTACAATACAAATCAAATAAACAATGAAGGAAAAATCAAGTGGGTGGGGCTACTACTAGAACCAGTTATGGGGGGGGGGGGTTGGTTTAGTTGAGTTTCAATGGGTGGTTATGTTAACTAGTTAGGTTATAAGTATCTAGTTAGTGTTATAAGTTACTAGATATTTTGTATGATGTGTTATGGTGTTCGGGGACCATGACTAGCTCAGAAAAATAGGAACAATGCTTCTAGCATTATTTTAGTGTTCCGGGTAATGTCCGGTTGTTCGGTTGGGTGTTGTTCCGTTAAAGTGCTTAATTAACCCGTAAAGTGTCCTATATATATATTTTTGTAACGTTTTTAATTTTCAACACTCTGGAAAGCATACCGGACTATTTAGTAACTTTTCTGTACACTACTAGTATGTTAACAAGCACATGTAAGTATAACACAGAAATCAGAAAGCAGTTAAATGATTCAGCACAGTCATCAAGCACTTTAATTATCATTAGTAACTTGTACGGATACATGGAATTATGAGGGTTGTCACAATTTCAGCACACCGAACCACTCAAAGACTATTTCTAAGCTGTGTAAAGGATATTTAGGGTGTGTTTAACTTATGATCAAGTTCCGGAATGTCCGTTACAGTACAAATTGACATACTTTCGCAGTTTGTCGAATTTAGTCCCTGTAAGCGAATAAACTTGATTTCGGCATACCAAACCTTCCAAAACTTATTTCTAAGTTATGTAAAGGTTATTTGAGGTATGTTAAGCCTATGTCACTATTCCGGAGTGTTTGTTGCATTAAAATGGTTATATTTACGCATCAGTGCGCGTATAACCTTCCAGAATGCGATTTAGAGCCCGAAATCGAACAAGAGTTGATATGTGCAAATGATACACATATCTACACAAATCCCAAGTATGAAATACAATATTTCATTGGTTTGGTATTTGTTTGAAGATTGAAGGGACACAGGTGTCACAGTCTCCCCTACTTCAGGAAATTTTGTCCCGAAATTTATTTAGAGGAAACTTGTGAGAGTTTGAAACATGAAGTTGAAAAGATCAAACAACACTGGTTAGAGTCCTGAACTTCTAGTAACTTTAAATAGCGTCACGCTTGCAATGCGAGAGGGACACTTATACACAAGTATATAAAGCATTATTGGTGCGTCCACCGTACCTTCATTACATTGTTTGCGTTTCGTTATTGTTGTCACTATCATTTCTTACACATAATAAATCTTACTGGGTTCCTGTGCACTGAATCTCATAATTATGTACGCGTCCATAATTACATAATTCCTTGCATAGTTCACACAGTGTATTTTATAATGTGTAGGGGAAGACCAAATGAACAAACTTGTGACGAGTGTGACTAGACCAACCTAGGGTCCTTTTTAATTGAATCAATAAATGATCTCTAGACCACCAAGGAGTCTTTTTAGCTTATCTCATCACATGTCATTCTTAACCAGATTCTGAATCAATCTTTTTGACTAGACCACTCAAAGGGTCTCTTATGAAAGATGGAATGGTACTATATAATCCAAGGGTTTTAACTATCATGTAGAAGCCCAATAAGGATTTTAAGGCAGTACCTTTTTGAATATCCTACTATGAATCCCTCATATGAAGATATGAAAGATTCTACGAGGATTTGGATAACGAATATCCAGAGTAAACAAAAACACAAAAATGCATAGAAGAAAACACAAAATGCATAAACACATAATCACATAATCGTTTAACTTGATTTTAAATTTGTTATCATTTTGTTAATTTGTTTTGTTAATTGCGCACATGCATTTAAAGCACACTAGGAATCCATTCCGTGGATTTCATTTGGTACTTTAAACATTATTAAGAATCTAACTATGAAGATAGAAAGATCTCAAAGAGAAGATTCGATTTCGATTATAAGGAACCGAAATGTTCGAATTAAGGTACACAAGGAATCCAATTAAGGACTCTGATTTGAATGATAATCATCCACAAGGGTCTAATTGTGAAGGCAAGGAGACCCCATATGGATTTTAGAAGTTGGAGATGTTTTGAAATCTTGCACTAGACGTGCTTAAGTCAAAACATGAGATAAAAATGCTTACGAAGTTGAGATGCTAGATATACCAAAGCGACATATGAAGCAGAATTTGAAAGTTCAGTCAATGTATGAGAAAAATATTTTTGGAAACTATGCACGGAGTTCTTAAAAAAATGTGTTTAATGTTTCTGAAATCTTACATAATACTTTTGAAATCGTAAGTAGGTGTATTAGATAAAAATGTTTTAAAATCATGCGAAATGAATTTTGAAATTATGTATAAGGTTTTTGAAAGCATGAATGATGCTTTTGAAATCATGCACTTGATATAAGTAATTATACTGTATTAATATTGTTTTCAAACTATATGAAACATTTTGAAATCATGAAGGTTGTTTTTGAAAACATAGACAATGTTTTTGAAAACATAGACAATGTTTTTGAAATCATGGAGGTTGTTTTTTTTTTTTTTTTTAAACTTATGTTATGAATGTTGAAAAAAATCAGAACGTAATGGGTATGAGATTTGAAAATACCCTTAGTTATCTAACCAAGGATTCAAAGGCACAGATGTGCAAAAGCACGATTACTCATAATTTCGCTTTATTTCTTGTACTTCGTCTCCTAGAATGAAACGAGTACTTAAAATTTTTCGAGGAAATCATGAGCGATCACTTTGAAAGGGAGATTCACAAGAGTAGTTTGTAAAGAACACAGTTCCTTGATGTAGGTATCATAGGGGAAAGGCCATACACACATGTAACTACACTTGTACATCAGAATTGTGAACAACAATTTATTCATAAACTGAACACATTGTTTCCGAGTTCAACAAAAGAAACAAAAGCAACAGATACAAATTATTTAAAGCAGCAGCTTCTTCTAATCAGCCAAATGCTCATCCAAGAGTTGGATTTGCATTGACAATATTTGGGCATTTGTTCCTGAAATGGCTCGTCTCGTCACTGTTGTAGCAAGTACCAGACGGAAAACCAGCTTTAGTAGGGTTGACTTGGAGTTGGGTAGCAGCAAGGTTTATAGCAGCTTTGTTTTGGATAGCAAAGCGGCATATGTTAATCAAATGTCCCCACCGTCCACAGTAGGTACATTTGAAGCAGGGTATGAGGTTTGAATGATGACGGTTGCATCGTTTGCACCATGGGGCAACTCCTAAGTACGGCTTCCTAGCTGGTGGCGTCGCCACTTGGCTAGGTCCCGCTTGATTTGATGCACCCGCTGCGGGTTTCCTTGAAGCCTTACGCTTCCTTGATTTTGGTGCAAGCTTGACTTCTGCTTCCTTAGGTGACTCTTGAGTGGCTTCATTGTTGAGACGAGACATGGCAATGCCTAAATCCACAGACTTCAGAATCACTTCGCCTATTTGCTTGGCAAATTTGGCTGTTTGTTTGGACATTTGACCGTTGCTGAGAGGAAGAGACATTCTAGAAGAAAATGAAAGACATAGGAAGAAACAAGTGAAAGGTTATCGGATAATCAAAACAGAATGGCAATGCATAAAAATTGCGATCATTTGTTTGTTACCTAAGGCAAACAAATGAGACGGTGACTAATCAAAGTAAACGGGTCATATTAATGTATCACTGAAGACATGCTCGCCTATAAGTGAACACTCACCCCAAGAGTTCCCAGGTAAGAGTGACTGGTCCGATTCTGCGGATTTGTACGAACACTCTAGCCTTAGACAGAAAACTCAGAGTACAGGCATTCACCCTTCCAGTTTGCACGTGTTCACATCAAAAGACCCAAACTTTGATGAGATTTGAAAACTTAGAGGGTTCAAAACCTAGTAATTAATCATCCTAGAACAGATGATTGCTTTTCAAAGCGGTTTTGAAGTTTGTGTTCTTGTTGTGGTTATCGCCTAAGGATAGGTGACGGTATTGTTTTATGACTAAATGCAAGTAAACTTGCGTTAGGGTCCTAGGAAGGTTATAGACTAGGTCAAAGCATTACTAATAACCTAATCCCCTATAACCATGAGCTCTGATACCAACTTTTCTGTCACACCCCGACCACGAAAAACAACAAATCGTGGCGGAATCGTCAGGACAGAATCATTGTTTCATAACACATGGAAATTTGAAATTTTTCTTTATTGATTAAAAGAGTTACAATGTCTTAACAACAAAGAAACATAACAAAATTAACTAGTCTTGCATCTTTTAATGTCACTAAGGCCCAAGTCCACCTAAGTGTATCTTGATCAATCATATGCATCATTTCCTGAAACACATGTGAAAATAGGTACGTCAGCGTAAAAATGCCTGTAAGATACATAGGTTTTATTGATTTAGGATTCATGACTTATAAGTTTAGAAAAAGTTGTTTAACAAAAGTCAGTCATGATCCTTGAAAAATGTTTTGTTTCATAAATCATTTGAAAAGCGATGATAAAGTAGATGATATGTAAAAGAGTAGTGTAAGGTTAAATGAATAACCAAGCATAATGAGTTTGTATAAAATAAGTTGTTTTGTAAAACAATTGTTTAGTGAAAATATGTCATTTGTGTAAAATGTAATATGTCAAATACTGAAATGGTTTAAATAACGCTACGATGTGTAATACTATAAAAGCACTTATATATAGGAAGTACCAGTGGCGTATCCACCATGCTTTTATCTTATTACACGCGTCTCATTATTTAAATCACTTACCAAAACAAACCATTAATGTAGAAATGTTTATGTATAGTCAAATGTCAAATGTTTATGTAAAAAAAAAACCATCATATGTAAATCATGTAATGTGTAAACAAATGTTATGTAGAGTGAATAAAAGCATTTATTCAACCCTATAAGAAAGTAATGTACAAAACAATGCATTTGATAAAATATAATCAAAAGTTATGTTTTGTAAGATAATGCATGCTTTACTGATACAGCCATTTATGCGGTAATGTTAAACGCCTACATTCAAGCCTTGAGACAGACGGATAACCTTAGAGTGAAGGTTATCAAAGAAAAATGTTTTCGGATTCGGTCATTCCTTCCACCCAAACAAACTTAGGATTTTAGGAACGGGATTTGTTAAGTCCTATGGTACCACTACCTACTACCGAGCGGCATGATCGGTGTTAATGAATGTAATAAAGACCCGTTAAACAAACCAAATGTCATAGCAAATGTAAGCATGTTTTATGAAAATAATGTACCTAGTATGCTAAGTGAACATACACGGTAGAGATATAAAACAATGTGTCCATATGTTACGAGAACATATGCAACAGAGATGCAAGGTAAAACAATGTACTAAGTATGCTAAATTAACATACAAAGCAGAAATGTCATGTAAAACAATGTGCTAGCATGCTCAGTAAACATACATAGCAAAAGAATGAATGTAAAACAATGTGCTAGCATGTTAAGTAAACATACATAGCAAAACATAATGAAATCATGTACTAATAGTGTACTAATGAACATAGCAAGTATATGATATGAAAACATGGAAAGCACGAAAGTAACAAGTAGGCACATGTGTTTCACCCCAAAACGTTTGAAAAACAGTAAAAGAGGGGACTATGTACTCACTTGAGGGTGCTTAGAAGTCTTGAACAACAACCAAGCAAAGCTAGAGGGATCACGGAAATCAACGGCACCCTATATAGATAACTACATAAATAACCGGACCTAAATCGGGAGATTGGATAGTATGAGGTTTCGTAAACCAAATGAGTATTGGAACAAATATGATATGGTTTAACAAGCCTACATACTAAAATGAAACCTAACCTAAGTGCTTACGACCCATTACGACCCATTAAGGTAGCTTACGCTACTTTAACGCGTCGTGCGCGCAAATGCGCGTTCGAGACGTCTAACTAGTCCTATGACAAGTATTATATGCCAAAACATGTTTAAATATGTTACATAATCAGTTATGTGACAAAAGTTTAGGTTACATATGCTTAATTACCAATTATGTATGAAAAGGGCATTTTGGTCATTTACCTAAGGCATATAAACTACCTATCATACAACTAATTAAACCTAAGTGACCATAAGGTATAACCTCGGAAGGTTATTCCCTATACAACTATGGTCACTAAGCATGTTTGGTCGGATCCTAATGATCGACCAAACGGGTCGTGTTCGAAAGCCTAAGCGGGTGTTTAGTCCGCTTGACTTACGACACTACACAAGCACTAAACTAAAAAGTGACGAGCTAAACATGCTAAAACATGTTTAGTTAAGTTAGAAAACAGGTTTGGTATCAAAACAAACGGTTTTGATACCTAGAAGTAGTTTGGTTACAAAATACGCGAGAATGCGCATTTTGGCCGAAACTACGACTCGTCACTGAGCCTAGATAATGTGGTAATCAGTAGGTATAGTCACTAGGGACTATAACCATCGTGATTACGCTCACGTTATGAAGTTCAAACGAACTTCGCATTGACCATAAACTGGTCAATGCAGAAAGTCAAACGCAGTTTGACTTTAACGATAAAAACAAATGAATAGAACGAAAGAACACTTACAAAAGGTCCCCGCAAGCTCTTGACCCAATTTACTCTCAGGTATGAAGCATAAACTTCAACTTAGAGAGCCAAAATCAGATAAAGTGTGCTTTGGGAGGAAATGAGGGTGGGTATATATATTTTTCGTACAACCGTTAGGATCGTTCGTCGAATAACGTGCTTTGATCACGGCCGTACATGTGGGCACATGGTATTTGGATACCATGGGCACTTAAAAACCATCAAATTTGGCCCTTAGATTGATCAAAACCAGGTGCAAAGGGTGTGGAACAGCTGTTAACAGCTGGAAATCAGTTTTGCAGATCTGGGCCTCTCACGCGGGCCGCATAGCCCATAGCACCATCTTACGCGGGCCGCCTGGCCAACTATTACAGAATTGCAGTTTTGGTCCCTGTACTTCAGAATCATGTATTTCGGCTCATTTTTGGCACGTTTAAGCCCCGTTAACCTCATTTCAAGGCTCTAAAATGAAGTTAAAGTATAGGGAACTTAAAACATGCTCAAAAATATCTCGGATGTCAGTTCGTTCGGTCGTATGGTTGCGTTATTCGGTTAATTACGACGGAAGTCGTAACGAACGCAAAAACGATCCAAATTAAGCGACGAATGGATTTTTTATTATGCCAAACACTAAAATAAAATATTTTAATGATTACATAAATTTTTGGATGTCCGTATGTATTCAGAACGTAAGTTGTGCGCGAAAATGCAAACTTATGCACTTTTTGACGCTTTTAGTCCCTGAATGAGCATAAAGTTTATTTTAGCACACCGAACCCCTCAAAGCCTATTTCTAAGCTATTTAAAGGATATTTAGGGTGTGTTTAACTTATGATCAAGTTCCGGAATGTCCCTTACAGTACAAATTGACATACTTTCACAGTTTGTCAAATTTAGTCCCTGTAAGCGAATAAACTTGATTTTGGCATACCAAACCTTCCAAAACTTATTTCTAAGTTATGTAAAGGTTATTTGAGGTATGTTAAGCCTATGTCACTATTCCAGAGTGTTTTTTGCATTAAACTGGTTATATTTACGCATCAATGCGCGTATAACCTTCCAGAAAGCGATTTAGAGCCCGAAATCGAACAAGAGTTAATATGTGCAAATGATACACATATCTACACAAATCCCAAGTATGAAATACAATATTTCATTGGTTTGGTATTTGTTTGAAGATTGAAGGGACACAGGTGTCACAATATCCTTTCGAAAACATCGTTAGGTAACATCGTTTTAAAATCGTTTACCCAAGTGAACTAAATAACGCCACGGTATGTAATATGTCGAAAACACTTATATATAAGAAGTACCAGCGGCATATCTACCATGTTTTCATCATATTACACCCGTCCCGTTATCTAAACACTTAACCAAAAACCAATCGTTTATTCAACTCGTTTAATCTTGTTCAAATCATTTCCAAATCGTTAATTCGTTTAAATCGTTTAAATCATCCTCGTTTTAATTGTGAAAACTATTTTTGGTCGCCTCGCTAATAACATTCAAACCTTCGTGACTCGACTACCTCGCTTCTCGCATTAATAAACCACCAAAGGGTAAATTAATAATCAGATTCAGTCATTACCCACCTAACCCACACATAACCATGGGTACAGTACGATAATGGGATTTGTCAGATCCTATGGTACCATAACCTAATACTGGTCGGCTTGATCAATGCTAATGAATGCCATTCGTTATGTAAATACAACCAACTAGTTTATTCACTTTATTGAAATTGTTATTAGTTTAGTATAAACCATCTTGATCGTTTTTGAAATCATCGTTATAATATCGAAAATCGTTTTGATACATATGAATCACCCCAAAACAATTGAAAACAGTAAAATAGGGGAACTATGTACTCACTTGAAGTGCAAAGTATCCTCAATCAATAGAACTTCAACAAACTCAAATAAACCAGAGAAATCAAGCAGTACCTAGTAATCGAATCACTAGTCAAACAATAGACACCTAAATAGGAACCTAACCTAAGTGCTTTTGACCCGTTGCAACCCATTAAGGTAGCTTACGCTACTTTAACGTGTCGTGCGAGCATAAGCGCGTTCTAGACGTCTAACTAGTCCAATGACAAGTATTATATGCCTAAACATGTTTAAATATGTTGCATAATCAGTTACGTGACAAAAGTTTATGTTACATATGCTTAATTACCAATTATGCATGAAAAGGGCATTTTGGTCATTTACCTAAGGCATATAAACTACTTATCATACAACTAATTAAACCTAAGTGACCATAAGGTATAACCTCGGAAGGTTTTTCCCTATGCAACTATGGTCACTAAACATGTTTGGTCGGATCCTAATGATCGACCAAACGGGTCAAGTTCGAAAGTCTAAGCGGGTGTTTAGTCCGCTTGGCTTACGATTCTACATAAGCACTAATCAAAAAGTGACGAGCTAAACATGTTTAGTTAAGTTAGAAAACAGGTTTTGAAATCAAAACAAACGGTTTTGATATCCAAGAGTAGTTTGGTTACAAAATCCGCATAAACACGCATTTTGGCCGAAACTACGACTCGTCACTACGCCTAGTCAACGTGGTAATTAGTAGGTATAGTCACTAGGGACTATAACCATCATGATTACGCTCACGTTGCAAAGTTCAACGGAACTTTGTGTTGACCATTGACTGGTCAAAGCTGAAAGTCAAACTTTGTTTGACTTTCATGCTTGAAATACAAGAACAAGCAAGAAGAGGACTTACAAAGGGTCCAAGAAGGATGTTTGATCTAAAATAGCTCAGGTATGAAGTGTAAACACCCCAACTTAGAGCTGATTTTCAGATCAAGTGTGAGAATGAAGTGAAGTGGGGGTTGCTATTTATAGTAAGTTAGGATCAATAGGATGATTCCAAGTGTTTTGAGGGAGTAATCTTGGCCATACATGTGGGTACATGGTATTAGAATACAATGGGGGTCGAAAACCAGCTCCAGGTATTGCAAATGTTACATTAAAACCCCTGAATTTAGCCTAGATTGTTGTTTCTGATCTTTCTGTCTGGCAAAGCCATGCGGCCTGCATAAAAGGCACCTTCACCTTACGCGGCCCGTGTAAGGAACTTTGGCAGAATGTTAAAACAGGTCCCTGCACTTCAGAATCTTGCATTTTGGCTCATTTTTGACACGTTTAAGCCCCGTTAACCTCATTTCAAGTCTCTAAAATGAAGTTAAAGTATAGGGAACTTAAAACATGCTCAAAAATATCTCGGATGTCGGCTCGGTTGGTCGTACGGTTGCGTTGTTCGGTTAATTACGACGGAATTCGTAACGAACGCAAAAACGATCCAAATTAAGCGACGAATGGAATTTTATCATGCCAATCACTAAAATAAAATATTTTAATGATTACATAAATTTTTGGATGTTCGGATATGTTCAGAACGTAAGGTATGCGCGAAAATGCAAACGTGTGCACTTTTTGATGCTTTTAGTCCCTATTGATCAATAAAGTTTATTTTAGCCTACCGAACCCCTCAAAGCCTATTTCTAAGCTATGTAAAGGATATTTAGGGTATGTTTAACTTATGATCAAGTTCTGGAATGTTTGTTTCTATACAAATCGGTATAGTTTTGCAGTTTGACACAATTAGTCCCTACGATCGAACAAACTTGATTTCAACACACCAAACCATCCAAAACTTATTTCAAAGTTATGTGGAGGTTATTTAAGGTATGTTAAGCCTATGTCACTATTTCCGGAGTGGTTGTTGCGTTATACGGACTGCGTTTACGCACCAGTTTGCGTATAACCTTCCAGAAAGCGATTTAAAGCTTGAAATTGGAATCGAATCAAATTGTAAAATTACCAAACACAATTACACATATAATAACACCAAAGCACATTGTTTTATTAATAGTCAACATTGTTTTACATTGTACATCAATTACAGAACACAGTTATCACATTTCACCACTGTAAACCACCGATATTGCTCATCAGTGGTTTCTTAAACAACTGTCATCCATTATTCATTAGAGATTGTCACGTGGTCAGTTCTTAGCCGTCAGATCTTTGTAACCGCTGCCACGTCAGCATTCACTTTTCACCTTCTATAAAACCCTGATTAAAACTCCAATCAGAGGTTTCACTGCCGTATCAAATTCAAAAATTCTTTCAAAAGCGGTTTCCATCTTTCATCTTCTTCATCCATTCAAAAATTTCTCCAAATCACCATGGCTCTTGCTCTCCAAAACCCTCATAACTGTCTATGTACCCTTGAGAAAACAAGTAAAAACATAGATTTCCACTCAATCATCAATGCTCTTTCATCATCAAAGTACAAAACTTTGTTGACCTGCAACGCACCCATTTATCAAGAAACCCTACGAGACTTTTGGAGAAATGCAAAATTGAAAATTCAAGACAAAAAGCCTTGGGCTATTACATCAACAGTAGGTGAAATTCTTGTTTCAATTACACCACAAACCATTTTTGAGGTTTTTGAGATGAACGATCATACAGGTAAAAATTCTTTCCCTAAAGATGAGTATCAGACAGATCTGATCGAAACAGGGTATGTGGGACAAATGACTAAAGCTACTTTGCAAAAGGGAAATTTCCCACCTCCCATGAAATTTTTATTTCATACCCTACTCATGTGTGTTTCAAACAAAACAACAGCTTTCAATGAAATACCACTGAAAATCCAATACTTGGGGTATGCTATCATGGTAGAAGTTGATTTTAATTACTCCCAAGAGATTTTTAATGATTTGGTTAACAATGTAAATAATATAAAAGAAAAGAAGAAACCATTTTTGCTGTTTCCAAGATTTTTGAGTTACTATTTACAAAAGAAAATCCCAAAGGATAGTGCACAAGTGCTTATCCAATGTGCTTCTTGTCAAATAAACAGCCTTTCTTCTAAAACTTTTATAAGGCTGTCAGAGTCAAAATCTTCTGAAATACAAACAGAGGAACCTGAGCAAACTTTGGATGCGTCCACATCTGCTCCTCAGGTTTCTGTTGTTGAGCCCACTGTTCTTGGTGACCACAGCAGCACAACCACTGCTGTGCAACCCCCACCAAAAACTCCCAAAAAGACCAAAAAGAAAATATCTAAAAAGCCCCCAAACCCTCTAAAAAGGATCTTCTGGAAGATGAGATCCCAGAACTTAATCCAGTGACAACACAAAAGTCACCAACACCCACTGTTGCTACTTCCTCACAACAGTTGGAAAGATCTCCACCCCAGGCCTCAACTCCTCCTGCTTCCTCATAAAAGGAACTTGTTGTAAACACAAGGACACCACTCTATGATACATTACCCTCACTTGAGAGTATGTTCAATAGCCCTGCTCCCGGGGCAAATTCTCTTTCCACTTCTATCCCTACAATCACACTACCACCCACCATTTTACCTCTGTTGAAAGCATTGGATATGGATCAGACACTAAACAGTTCTTCTCAACCACCCATCAATGAGAATATACTCCATAAAGTGACTGAGTCTGATGCCTCTACCTTTGCTAACCCATCAACAGTTGAGGAGGTTACACCCCTAGAGTTACTTGTAACTCTTGGTGGTAGTTCAAGTGGAGCAGCTACTACAGGTGTTGAATCCACTGAGTTACACATGGACAGTAGTTTCATACATTAGACTCCCTTGAAGGCAATTTCTTCCTTGGGAACCAAGGTAACCACTGGTGTGTTCCAGTTAACCACTGGTGAGCTTACTAAGGTAACCACTGCTGAAGAAAGAAGTCCCCAGTACCTAGAAAAAGGGGCATCAGTGGATGAACCATTAGAGACTTCTCCTGGTCCAACTGCTGATACAACCACTGCTAGTGGGAAATCAGATGATTCCATTAACTTAGGTGATGGTTTAAGATACCAAGAATTGACGGAGAGAGTTAACAAAATTGAAACATTTGTGGCAGATATCAAAAATATGCTGCAATAGTTGTTACAATCCTCAAAGGCTCCATCCACTGCTTCATCATCTGCTCCCACCATAAATGAGCTATGGTAACTCCTATAACCTGTGCTTCATCAACAAAGATAATATGCTGATCAACAACATGAAATTCAGCTACAAATATTCAGAAATGTTATGGATGCCAGGTATAAGGATACTCAAGCTGACATTAAAGAAATAAAAGCTCATTTACTCCAAACCACTGGTACTTCTCCTCCTACAATTATCTATGTAAACACTAATGATGCCAAAAAGGGGGAGAAAGGAAAGAAAGGAAAGGAAGGTTTACACCTAGAACCTGATCCAAAAGCTAAACATGTTGTAGAGATTCCAAAACCAGATGGTTCAAAGAAGGTTGATGTGACTCTCAACCTGTTTGCTGAAGAAAAAGCAAAGGGAAAAGAGAGAATGGAACGAAAGTGCTCTGTAAGATTTGTAGAAGAAAAGAAAGTTCTGAAGGCAAAGGAAGAGCAGGGTACTTCAAAAAGAAGAACTACCAGAAAGGTCAGCAAACCCACTTCCACACCTTCCAAACCCACTGAACAACCTTCTAAATCCCCAAAAGTTCCTCACCTGAAACCACAAAACCAACAGATGTTGAGACACCTGTTATATCAACAGTTGTGATACATCAGTGGTTTCAACAGATGTTGTCACAACAAATGCTCTCATCACTTTACCAACCACCACTCAATCCACAAATACACCTCCAACCACACCAAAAATCAAGAGAATGAGGATAACCAATGTCATACTTGAAGATGACACTGTACCTTCTCCACTTCCAATTTCTTCACAACCTCTGATCCTATCCACTGTGCAAAAACCTACTTCATCTGCTTCAATTCTAACCACTGACCAAACTACTGCCTTGGCTCCTTTAGGAGTGAAATATCCTCTGGATCTTCCTGCACTTAGAGAGGAGATCAAATCCTTCTATTCTGAAGATGATCCTCAAAAGAGGAACCTCTCATATCTTCATGGTTATCCTTTGCCAAAGAACATTGATGAATACCTTCAATTGAAAGCCAAACAAGCAGAGGATATCTCAAAAAGAGACACAAAAGGAAAATCTGATAGAGAGATACAGAGAAATCTGCAATATCTGCTCAGCCAAGTCAGAACATTAGAACAGTTTTCAAAAGATCTTTGTCAGCAGTTATCAGAAAGAGATGATTAAAGCCTGAGGCAAGATTACATTGAGCACATCATGGAAAACAAGAAATATAAGGCAGAAAGGTATCAATTCAAAGACTGGACCATAAGTGAGCTCAAGCAAGAAATTGCAAGAATACAAAAGATGCTTGATGACTTAAAAATAAAACCAACCCCACCAGTCTGGTCCTAGTATAAAAAGAATGTACCTGAAAGGGTTTTGAAATTGAAGAGAATGAAGGAAGAGCTTATAACTGCAAATTATGGCTCAAGGAATCAAATCACAAGGTGGACAGAGATTAAAGTGATAGAGACATACAAAAAAAATTGGAAGAAAGAAAAAAGAAAGATCCCTCTGTTCCTAAAAAGCCAGATTATCCAGCATCAGAGGTTTCAACCAAACAGACCCTACTAACTAAAAGATCTGCTAAACCCACTGTTCCATCTGCTATTGTCGTCTATCAAAGAAAAAGGCAAAAGAAGATTGATGAAGAAGAAGATGCACAAAGAGAAGCTGACATTATGAAAGTGGTTCTCAACCAGATGTTGGTAGAAAATCCTAACTCAGCAAAGCTACAAGAAATCGCCAAAAGAGTTATGAGTAGGCCTCCATCATCAAACTCCTCTCAAATAAAAAATCTACCAAGAAACCCACCTGACTCAAAAATACTAAAGTAGAAGTCTGATCAAAAGACCCACCTATTGACATTGCTCAAGTCTAGTGGAGAAGTTGAACACATAACAAGGGAAGATGCACTACTTCTGAGTGTAGCTGACCTTCAAGACTTGTTAGAACTTCAACTATGTAGGGATAAGGATGACGAAGATTCCCTCAACTTTGAACTTCAATTCAAAGGGCAAGTTAGGGAAATGTTGATGAGGCAATAAAGATCAGAAATAATGAAGTGTTTTGGCATCATCTGTTCTAGGGGGAGATTGTTGGGATTGAACCCTACAAAGGAACAGATGATATGAAAAGCCAAAACTGGTTCAGAACAGTTGATCATCATAAGCAGTGTTTACACAAGATTCTCCCCTTGACAGTGGTTATCTAACAACTGATAGACTCCAAGCACTGTTCATTACAACTACTGTTAACCAAAAGACTGATGAAGAACAAAAAACTGAAGCTCAATCAACTGATGTGTCCCAAGCACTGATAAAGACCAAAGCTCTGCTCCTCCAAAGAACTGTTCATCCTTTGAAGAAAGCACTGATGCCCAATATCAGTGCTTAGGCTATAACAATGGAATGAAGAATCAGCGGTTTATATAAGCAGTGTCTATGTAATCAGTATTTATGTAATCAGTAGTTGTATGTAACAGTCTTTAGAGTTTGTTAGGAGCTTAGATGTCACTTTCATGGTGACGTCAGCCAAAGATGCTCAGTGGTTTGCTTGTACTATAAATAGAACAGTACTCTGTACTGTTCCATAAGCTCTTTCCACCTAAGTCATTATGTACGAACAAATTATTGAGCTCAGGCTGAGGGGGAGTCTTGTGCATGCATGCAATTGTTTTGATTATTGTAATTAAATACAATCATTTGATTCAATGTTAAACATGTTTGCTTAAACTTTTCTTCCATTGATTGTGTTATCAAAGTTTATTTCCATATTTCGCTGCAATTCATATCTCTGTTTCATCTTCATTTTGATTAAACAACACAATCTAAGAAACTCAGATCCTAACAGTGATAATCCCCTATGAGGGCACCTCCTGAAGATCATGTTAAGTTGGTCAAACGACGGGTCAAAGTTATGTTAAAATAAAAGTCAAAACGCAGTTTTACGGAAAATGTATAAAATGAACTTATAAACATCTAAACACATATTTTTTACATTATATAAGTTAGTATAACATATTAGAACATGTTAAAGCATGTTCAACCCGTCATTTCCTACTTATAGTCTGGTTCGCAACCGAAAGTCAAGCAGTTTGACTTCTGCTTTGACTTTCGATTCTGAGTTGTTTTAGCTTAGTTACTTACTGAATTGAAGTTGCACTAAGATCATATTAATGTATGGAATAACCCTCTGAGGTTATACCATTTGATCATAATCAGTTGTCTGCTTTTACGCAAGTTTTTACATTATGCCATAAAAATACCAATTTTATCATTTTGAGCATAAAATGGTTTTAAACCATAATGGATGTATAAAAGTGTAATACCTACTGATATGGTAATGTAATAATCATGTTTTGGTGTAATGAACTTGACATTGACTCATCCAATGACCCGATACCGCCTATGTGCTACGGTTGACTTATGTAACTTAGTTTATATAAGTTAACCGAATTGGGTCAAATCCTTCAATTTCTTTTTAAAATCCAGAATGTATTATGGTTGAACCATATTATACAAGTCATAGTACTTGTGAGGGTTCAAACCACATTCTATCTGGTCACCGCTTAATCTAGCGAATCATACTGTTTTCTTATAATATAGTTAACCGATCGAAGTCATATGACTTGAATAAGACCCGTTAACATTCTAATGGATAATAATTCCATTTATTCCAGACTAAGGGCATCCAGTAAATTGCAACCTTACTTGTTGTTTTCTTTGAACGTATGTGCTTATATAATATCTTTGGATTGTAAAAATTTAGGCCAGGTAAATACTCCTAACCTATTTTCCCTATACAGGCTTGGGATACGATAAATTATTACCGCTTGTTCGGGTATGGGATCGATGACCTATGTGTCTTGAATTCAAATAACCCGTTTTAATTCGCGTTGCTTGATAACTTAAACATTGGGGGTTAATGTGACCATGTCCTGGATATCCTCGGCTCATTTAATTGCAAATGGCCATGACCTAAGCACGGGGTATAGGCATACACCTGACATATGCTAATGCTATTAACCCAATATGGGTTTACCCAATAGAGGTATTAAAGCGGTGTGTCAGTTAATCATGATCTCGGCATAGTTTCCGGGCCCCATATGTATTGACAAGCGTGTAATACTGATAATAAGAGAAATAGTTTGTCCCAAGTTATTTACGAAAATATATGTGCCATAGTTACATAAAAATGATTTTGAAATATTTTCAAAATGTGTCGGTTATTTGTATTTACTAGTGAAAACTGACGTATCTTCAAAAGACTAAGCGCAGGTGTGACACCTGTGTCACTTCAACCATCAAACAGATACCAAACCAATGAAATATTGTATTTCATACTTGCTATTTGTAAAAAAATATGTGTGTCGTTTGCACATATCAATTCTTGTTCGATTTCAAGCTTTAAATCGCTTTCTAGAAGGTTATATGCGCACTGATGTGTAAATATAACCATTTTAATGCAACCAACGCTCTAGAATAGTGAAATAGGCTTGACATAACTTAAATAACCTTCACATAACTTAGAAATAAGTTTTGGATGGTTTGGTGTGTTGAAATCAAGTTTGTTCGATCGCAGGGACTAATTGTGTCAAACTGCGAAACTATACCGATTTGTATAGTAACGAACATTCTGGAGCTTGATCATAAGTTAAACATACCCTAAATATACTTTACATAGCTTAGAAATAGGCTTTGAGGGGTTCGGTATGCTAAAATAAACCTTATGCTCATTCAGGGACTAAAAGCGTCAAAAATTGCATAAGTTTGCATTTTCACGCATATCTTACGTTCTGAATATATCCGGACATCCAAAAATTTATGTAATCATTAACATATTTTATTTTAGTGATTGGCATGATAAAATTCCATTTGTCGCGTAATTTGGATCGTTTTTGCGTTCATTACGATTTCCGTCGTAATTAACCGAATAACGCAACCGTATGACCAAAAGAACCGACATCCGACATATTTTTGAGCATGTTTCATGTCCCTCATACTTCGGCATCATTGTAGAGCCTTAAAAATGGTTTAACGGGCCTTAAACGTGTCAAAAAAGGCCTTAAACACATGCAGGGACTAAAACTGCAACTTTTGAAACTTGATGTGCAGACCTGAGGCCCAGGCGGCCCGCGTAAGCCTCCATTAAACCTTACGCGGCCCGTGTGAGACATCAGATGTGCAGAAACAGATTTCCAGCTTTTTCCAACTGTTTCCCATGGTTTGAAATGGTTTTTGAAGCTCCTATGGGCTGGTTTTGAGTGCCAAAGGTATTACAAAACAGGGGGCACAAGTATAAGGTTGAGATCAAAGCTCGGTTTTCGATAAACGATCTTAACGGATCTCCAAACACTATATATACCCCATCCCATTTCACTTCCACCTCATTCAAATCTGATCTAAGATGCTCTAAGTTGAAGCCTTTGCTTCATACCTGAGCTACTTGGATCAAGATTTGCTTGCGAGGACCCTTTGTAAGTATTCTTTCGTTCTTTTATCGCTTTTCGAGTCTGAAAGTTAAACTGCGTTTGACTTTCTGCATTGACCAGTTTATGGTCAATGCGAAGTTCGTTTGAACTTCATAACGTGAGCGTAATCACGATGGTTATAGTCCCTAGTGACGATACCTACTGATTACCACGTTATCTAGGTTTAGTGACGAGTCGTAGTTTCGGCCAAAATGCGTATTATCGCGTATTTTGTAACCAAACTACTTTTAGGTATCAAAACCATTTGTTTTGATAGCAAACCTGTTTTCTAATTTAACTAAACATGTTTTAGCATGTTTAGCTCGTCACTTTAGGTTTAGTGCTTATGTAGAGTCGTAAGTCAAGTGGTCTAAACAACCGCTTAGACTTTCGAACTAGACCCGTTTGGTCGATCATTAGGATCCGACCAAACATGTTTAGTGACCATAGTTGTATAGGGAATAACTTTCCGAGGTTATACCTTATGGCCACTTCGTTTAAGTAGTTGTATGATAGGTAGTTTATATGCCTTAGGAAAATGACCAAAATGCCCTTTTTATGCATAGTTGATATTTAAGCATATGTAACCCAAAATTTTGTCATTTAACTATTTATGCAACATAATTAAGTAGGTTAGGGCATATAATACATAGGACTAGTTAGGTGGTCCAAACGCGTTTTACGCGAACGACGCGTTAAAGTAGCATAAGCTACCTAAACGGGTCGTGATGGGTCATAAGCACTTAGGATAGGGTTCCTTTTAGGATGTAGGCTTTGTTAGACCATATTATATGAGTTCCTATACTCATTTGGTTTACGAAACCTCATCATATCCGATCTTCCGAATTAGGTCTGGTTTATTTATGTAGTGACCTATATTAGGTACCGTTTGATTTCCGGGACTCCTCTAGCTTGCTTGGTAGTTGTTCAAGACTTCTAAGCACTCTCAAGTGAGTACATAGTCCCCTCTTTTACTGTTTTCAAATGTTTTGGGGTGAAGCGTGTGTACCTATTTGTTATGTTCTTGTTTTCAAAAGTATAATTGATTATACATATTAGTACTTATCTTTTTACAAACTGAATGATTATTTATGGTTTAAACTCTAATTTTCCAAAGATTATAAAAATTAAATTGTTGGATAGTACTTATTTTATGTTCACTAGACCGGTTGGTAGTATGATATAGCGCTATAGGATTTGGCACCCCATTCCTGTTGTCATGGAATGTCTGAAACCAATTTATTTTTCTCCATCCAAATAGGGATTGCCTTTGTGGTATTTCTATAGTCTCAAAGGTGTATTTTGATGCACTAGGTCTGAATGAATTCTTAAATCACATTATTTTTGTATATTTAGTTATACTCCCAAAAGTATAATTTGATATGCTCTCATATGTGATAATGTACAAAACCAACATATATTTTGTAAATTAATAAAACATAGTTTGATATGTTATTTATAAAACCAAAACATAGTTTAATATGTTATTTATAAATCCAAAGTATACTTTCAATATACTACTGAATTTTTTTATTTTTAACAACTAAAGTATATTTAATATACTGTTTGTTTTACAATTGGGTTTTGGGTTAGTGTTTAGATAACAGGACGGGTGTAATATGATGAAAACATGGTAGATACGCCGCTGGTACTTCTTATATATATAAGTGTTTTCATCACATTACATACCGTGGCGTTATTTGGTACACTTGGGTTAACGACATTGGAACTGAAATATATTTTAATATATTACTTATTCGACTTTCTTAAAATCAAAGTATATTATTATATATGCTATAAACCTTTTTATCAAAATATTGTTTTTCAAACAATATATTTTATACAAACTCATTTTACTTAATTATTTAATTTCCTATGTATTATTATTTTATATCATCCGATTTCTTATAAATTTTAGTATGATTTATAAAAGAAAACCTTTTACAGGGATCATGACTACTTTTGTTAAACAACTTTTTTTTAACTTATAAGTCATGAATCCTAATTACAATAAAACATATGTATCTCACAGGCATTTTTATGCTGACGTACCTATTTTTACACATGTTTCACGTGCTGTTATGTGATGATTGTTGATGCATGCTATACATAGGATGGACTCGTGCCTTAGCGACTTTAAAATTTGAAAGATAACAGTTGTACTTATTTGATTATATTAAAACAATGAGTTCATTAATTCAATGAAACGAAATTATTTATTCCATGGTTGTGAAACAATGATTCTGTTACAACACTCCCTGACGTTTTCGCCACGTTTTGTTGTTTTACGTGGTCGGGGTGTGACAGAAAAGTTGGTACCAGATCCAATGGTTATAGGGAATTAGGTTATTAGTAATGCTTTGACCTAGACTATAACCTTCCTAGGACCCTAACACAAGTTATCTTGTGTTTAGTTTTAAAACAATACCGTCACTTATCTTTAGGTGACAACCACAATAAGAACACAAATTTTGTTCCCGCTTTGAAAACTAATCATCTGTCCTAGGATGATTGATTATAAGGTTTTGAACCCTTTAAATTTTCAAAATCCCGTCAAAGTTTGGTCTAAATAATGTGAACACGTGCAAACTGGAATGGTGGATGCCTGTATCCTAAGTTTTCTGTCTAAGGCTAGAGTGTTCGTACAAATCCGCAATATCGGACCAATCACTCTTACCTGGGAACTCTTGGGGTGAGTGTCCACTTATAGGCGAGCATGTCTTCGCGATACATTATTTTTGACCCATTTACTTTGATTTATCACTATGTGTCGTTTGTTGCTTTGTAGTAACAAACAAATGACCACCATCTTTGCTTTCATCAATTTTGTTTCATCTCATTCTTTTCGTCTAATCCACTCACTTGTTTTCCTTCCTTTTTCCCCTTTTAGAATGCCTCCTCAACGCGAAAATCCGCTCCCAAATGCTGAAATGGCACATATTATGGCGCAGCATATGGCTGTTGTACTCCCAAATATTATTGCTCAAGTGAACCAAGTCAACAATAACCAGAATGCTCCATGCAATTTCAAAAGCTTCAATTCGGCTAACCCACTCAAGTTTAGTGGTTCTGAATGAGCAACTGGGCTCCTACAATGGTTCGAGAGTATTGAGAGTACGTTTCGTCACGTTCAGTGTCCTGAAAATCTGAAAGTCGAGTTTGCATCCAGTGTGTTTCAGAAGAGGGCTCTTACGTGGTGGAACGGAATTATGAGGGACCGTGGTGCTGAGATTGCATTAGCACAGACTTGGGCTGAGCTTAGGGCTCTTATGATGAAGGAGTTTTGTCCTCGTCATGAATTGAGAGCTTTAGAGAGGGAATTTGATGACCTAAAACAAGACAGTGGTGAACATCGAGCCTATACGGACCGATATGAGGAATTGAGCCTGTTATGTCCTGCTATGGTTACGCCTGTGGATAAGGCGATCGGGAAATACATTGATGGTCTTCCTGACCTAGTTCAGGATATTGTCACTGGCAGCAACCCTACTACTGTCAGACAAGCCATCGAATTGTCTGCCACCCTAACTGAATCCCATATCAGGAAGGGTAAGCTATTTCGAAAGGGCAACCCAAGACCATCCGACAAGATTGCTCAAGTTGAACCGAAGGAAAAACAGGCTGAGGTATCCAAGAAGAAGAAGCTTAAGGCTTCTCAAAACTGCGCCATAACTGCTCAGGACAAACAGGTTGCACCAAACAAGCCAGCACAACCTCGCAAAAGGCAAAATTATGTGGTACCGCACCCTTGTGCAATAAATGCAACCGTCATCATCTGGAGCAAGAGCAATGTCACAAATGTACCCACTGTGGGCGGTTAGGACATTTGATCAATGTTTGCCGTTATGCAAATCAAGCTGCTGCAAACCCTGCTGTTGTTCAAGCACGGTTCCCACCGGGGTCATGTTATAACTGTGGTGACCTTACTCACTACAGAAACAATTGCCCAAGACTTGTTAACATACCTTTAGCGCGTGGACGAGCGTTTAACATTAATGAGGCAAACGTGAACAATGATGCAGCAGTGAACAATTAGTGTTTTGTTATTTCCTCTGGTAGTTATCTTTTTACATTTAAAGACAATTCGGTTGTTTTATAAATAAAATTGTTTGCTTCAATTTTTATTTTGCAAAATTGATACGATTGTGTGAATGTTTGATACAACCTTATGATACCAACACCAAGACAAACTACTCGTGTAGTTTTGTCATTTTTAGGATCACTTGTGATCTCCCCAAGAATCTTAAATGCTTGTTTCTTTTAAGAAACAAAGCTAAATTCCTATTAAAGATCTTTCTATCTCCATAGATAGATTCTTGAAAATGATTAAAGTGCCAAACGGAATCCACGGATTGGATTCCTGGTGTGCTTTAAATATCCGTGTCCAAAGATAACAAAGTAAAAAATCAAGTTAATTAATTATGTAATTATGTGCTTATGTGTTTTCTTATATGTTTTATGTGATCCATCCAAATCCTCGTAGAATCTTCCATATCTCATATGAGGGATTCATAGTAGGATATCCAAAGGTACTATCTTAAATCCTTAATGGACTTCAACGTTGTAGTTAACTCCCATGGGTTATAAAGTACTATTCTATAATTGGACCTCTTGAATGGTCTAGTTAAACAGATTGATTTTGAAAATCTGGTTAAGAATATCATGAGATGATATAATTGAAAAGATCCCTTTAAGTGGTCTATTTAAAAAGATTATACAACGGTCTAGTTAAGAAGATCATGTGTTGATCTAGTTAAAAAGCTTGTTCGTTGATCTAGTTAAAAAGATCCTTTGGTGGTCTAGTCAAGTCACTTCATGTTTAATTAATTGATTTTTTCCCTACACATTATAAAATGAACTGTGCAGACTGTGCAAGGAATTACGTAATTATGGATGCATACATAATTATGGAATTCAGTGCACAGAAACCACAGCAAGTTTTGTCATGTGTTAAGACCTATAGTGACAAGAATAATGATACGGGGGAAGTCCTGGACCTTGACCGATGTCATTTTATCTTACACTCCCCAATTCTGAATTTAAGCACACACAAGTTTCCTATGATAAGCCTTCATAAGAAACGTTCTTCTGTCCGTAGTTCGAGACCCCATGTTTTGTTACTACAAAGACTTCACTTTGATAGTTGACAATTTCGCTAAGAATCCAAACATGGCCCATAGTTTTACTTAGGGTTCAAGGGATTCATTTGAAAGAAAAACCATCACAGTTGTCTTCACAAGTTTCCTCTAAAATGAAATTTCGAGACGAAATTTCCTAAAGTAGGGGAGACTGTGACACTTGTGTCACTTCAACCATCAAACAGATACCAAACCAATGAAATATTGTATTTCATACTTGGTATTTGTAAAAAATATGTGTGTCGTTTGCACATATCAATTCTTGTTCGATTTCAAGCTTTAAATCGCTTTCTGGAAGGTTATACGCGCACTGATGCGTAAATATAACCAGTTTAATGCAACCAACGCTCTAGAATAGTGAAATAGGCTTGACATACCTTAAATAACCTTTACATAACTTAGAAATAAGTTTTGGATGGTTTGGTGTGTTGAAATCAAGTTTGTTCGATCGCATGGACTAATTGTGTCAAACTGCGAAACTATACCGATTTGTTTAGTAACGAACATTCCGGAGCATGATCATAAGTTAAACATACCCTAAATATCCTTTACATAGCTTAGAAATAGGCTTTGAGGGGTTCGGTATGCTAAAATAAACTTTATGCTCATTCAGGGACTAAAAGCGTCAAAAAGTGCATAAGTTTGCATTTTCGCGCATATCTTACATTCTGAATATATCCGGACATCCAAAAATTTATGTAATCATTAAAATATTTTATTTTAGTGATTGGCATGATAAAATTCCATTCGTCGCGTAATTTGGATCGTTTTTACGTTCATTACGATTTTTGTCGTAATTAACCGAACAACGCAACCGTACGACCAAACGAACCTACATCCGACATATTTTTGAGCATGTTTCATGTCCCTCATACTTAGGCATCATTGTAGAGCCTTAAAATGGTTTAACGGGCCTTAAACGTGTTGAAAAAGGCCTTAAACACATGCAGGGACTAAAACTGCAATTTTTGAAACTTGATGTGCAGACCTGAGGCCCAGGCGGCCCGCGTAAGCCTCCATTAAACCTTACATGGCCCGTGTGAGACATCAGATGTGCAGAAACTGATTTCCAGCTTTTTCCAGCTGTTTCCCATGGTTTCAAATGGTTTTTGAAGCTCCTATGGGTTGGTTTTGAGTGCCCAAGGTATTACAAAACAGGGGGCACAAGTGTAAGGTTGAGATCAAAGCTCGGTTTTCGATAAACGATCTTAATGGATCTCCAAACACTATATATACCCCATCCCATTTCACTTCCACCTCATTCAAATCTGATCTAAGATGCTCTAAGTTGAAGCCTTTGCTTCATACCTGAGCAACTTGGATCAAGATTTGCTTACGAGGACCCTTTGTAAGTATTCTTTCGTTCTTTTATCGCTTTTCGAGTCTGAAAGTTAAACTGCGTTTGACTTTCTGCATTGACCAGTTTATGGTCAATGCGAAGTTCGTTTGAACTTCATAACGTGAGCGTAATCACGATGGTTATAGTCCCTAGTGACGATACCTACTGATTACCACGTTATCTAGGTTTAGTGACGAGTCGTAGTTTCGGCCAAAATGCGTATTATCGCGTATTTTGTAACCAAACTACTTTTAGGTATCAAAACCATTTGTTTTGATAGCAAACCTGTTTTCTAACTTAACTAAACATGTTTTAGCATGTTTAGCTCGTCACTTTAGGTTTAGTGCTTATGTAGAGTCGTAAGTCAAGTGGTCTAAACAACCGCTTAGACTTTCGAACTAGACCCGTTTGGTCGATCATTAGGATCCGACCAAACATGTTTAGTGACCATAGTTGTATAGGGAATAACTTTCCGAGGTTATACCTTATGGCCACTTCGTTTAAGTAGTTGTATGATAGGTAGTTTATATGCCTTAGGAAAATGACCAAAATGCCCTTTTTATGCATAGTTGATATTTAAGCATATGTAACCCAAAATTTTGTCATTTAACTATTTATGCAACATAATTAAGTAGGTTAGGGCATATAATACATAGGACTAGTTAGGTGGTCCAAACGCGTTTTACGCGAACGACGCGTTAAAGTAGCATAAGCTACCTAAACGGGTCGTGATGGGTCATAAGCACTTAGGATAGGGTTCCTTTTAGGATGTAGGCTTTGTTAGACCATATTATATGAGTTCCTATACTCATTTGGTTTACGAAACCTCATCATATCCGATCTTCCGAATTAGGTCTGGTTTATTTATGTAGTGACCTATATTAGGTACCGTTTGATTTCCGGGACTCCTCTAGCTTGCTTGGTAGTTGTTCAAGACTTCTAAGCACTCTCAAGTGAGTACATAGTCCCCTCTTTTACTGTTTTCAAATGTTTTGGGGTGAAGCGTGTGTACCTATTTGTTATGTTCTTGTTTTCAAAAGTATAATTGATTATACATATTAGTACTTATCTTTTTACAAACTGAATGATTATTTATGGTTTAAACTCTAATTTTCCAAAGATTATAAAAATTAAATTGTTGGATAGTACTTATTTTATGTTCACTAGACCGGTTGGTAGTATGATATAGCGCTATAGGATTTGGCACCCCATTCCTGTTGTCATGGAATGTCTGAAACCAATTTATTTTTCTCCATCCAAATAGGGATTGCCTTTGTGGTATTTCTATAGTCTCAAAGGTGTATTTTGATGCACTAGGTCTGAATGAATTCTTAAATCACATTATTTTTGTATATTTAGTTATACTCCCAAAAGTATAATTTGATATGCTCTCATATGTGATAATGTACAAAACCAACATATATTTTGTAAATTAATAAAACATAGTTTGATATGTTATTTATAAAACCAAAACATAGTTTAATATGTTATTTATAAATCCAAAGTATACTTTCAATATACTACTGAAAATTTTTATTTTTAACAACTAAAGTATATTTAATATACTGTTTGTTTTACAATTGGGTTTTGGGTTAGTGTTTAGATAACAGGACGGGTGTAATATGATGAAAACATGGTAGATACGCCGCTGGTACTTCTTATATATAAGTGTTTTCATCACATTACATACCGTGGCGTTATTTGGTACAGTTGGGTTAACGACATTGGAACTGAAATATATTTTAATATATTACTTATTCGACTTTCTTAAAATCAAAGTATATTATTATATATGCTATAAACCTTTTTATCAAAATATTGTTTTTCAAACAATATATTTTATACAAACTCATTTTACTTAATTATTTAATTTCCTATGTATTATTATTTTATATCATCCGAATTCTTATAAATTTTAGTATGATTTATAAAAGAAAACCTTTTACAAGGATCATGACTACTTTTGTTAAACAACTTTTTTTTAAACTTATAAGTCATGAATCCTAATTACAATAAAACCTATGTATCTCACAGGCATTTTTATGCTGACATACCTATTTTTACACATGTTTCAGGTGTTGTTATGTGATGATTGTTGATGCATGCTATACATAGGATGGACTCGTGCCTTAGCGACTTTAAAATTTGAAAGACAATAGTTGTACATATTTGATTATATTAAAACAACGAGTTAATTAATTCAATGAAATGAAATTATTTATTCCATGGTTGTGAAACAATGATTCTGTTACAACACTCCCCGACGTTTCCGCCATGTTTTGTTTTTTTACGTGGTCGGGGTGTGACAGCAGGTTACAAAGGACGTAAATAAGCTGGAAGCTACCCGGTAATTGCTTAGTGGAATTTGCAACTCCAGGCAAGAAGCCTAGTGGCCTTTTACATAATCTTTTGTTATTCGATATGTATGTGGATCTTTTATACACTTTCGATCTGTATAACATTTTAACTTTTGGGCATTATAATCTATAATAATTATTTTATACTCCCAAGCATGGTTGTAAAAATCCCGACTAGTCTCCGATTAGTCGCCGATTAATCACTAATCGGAGGTTCACCGATTAATGGCCGATTAATGCTAGGCAGTCAATGGCGGTTCTATTCTAGCCAAATTTTGGCTAGATGCCGGCCAAATTTTGACCAAACCATATAAATTCCTTTCAGTCACTTTAAAAAATGGGTTAAAGAGTGGTTAAAACATGTCTACTTTAAAAAACTACATATAAAAATGTGTGTGTATATATGTAACTAAAAGTTACATATAAAAATCTCAATCCGATTAATTCCGATTAATCCCGATTAATCACTAGTCAGTACCCCACCGCCCGACTAGCGCCTAGCGATTCTTACAACACTGCTCCCAAGACTTCCGCTGTGTTATTGTGAATATCTATATCAATTTGTCACGCATAAACCCCAAGACCGGGCCCACCGGGAAATCAGGGTGTGATAGTTAAATACCTGGTTTTGGCCTAATCTATAATATATATATATATATATATATATATATGTGTGTGTGTGTGTGTGTACGCACGCAATTTAGAATGTAATGATTAGGGAAACTCCAACACTCCATTTATACACATTTTAAAAATCAAAAACATTTCAACTCTCCCTCTTCTCTCTCTCTCTCTCGGCCGCACACTCCCACACCCACTTCCATTTTCATTTTTGAACTTCATCTTGAAGATTCAAGTCCATTTCAATCTTATTTCGAATTCGTTTGAAGATCCAAGGTGGTTTCCAAGGTGTTTACCAAGAAGAACAAGCTCCATATCATCAAAATCTTGTCAAAACCCACCAAAATCTTGAAAGGTATAAAATTACTTTTAAAAATCTTGTTCTTGATTCTTGGTGATGATGGAAGGTTTCTCATAAACTTGGAGTTCTTCACAAACTTAAAAACCAATAATAAATGGGTTTTTAAAAAAATAAAATGGAAGCTCATGTGTGTGTGTGTGTGTTTAGGGCCGAAAATGTGTATATATGTTGGTTAGAGATTGTATTTTGATTATTAGTTGATTTTAAAATGAGATAATTCTTGAAAGATTGATTCATGTATGATCAAAAAAGGTTTTTGAGTAAAGATGATATGATGGATGATGATTATATAAAAAGTGTATTTTTGGATGTATACATGTACATATGTGTGTGTCGTGTATATATATACATATGCATGTACATGTGGGTTTTGTTTGTGTGTTCATAAATGTGAAGGATTTATGCATGCAATGATATGATGAAGATGATGTTTGGATTACATGGAATTGAATCAAATATATGTTAGATGCATTTAAGTTCTTGAATGATGATGATGATGATGATGATGATGATGATGATGATGATGATGATATGATAATCATGCACTAGGTACTTGTACATAAATGCACATGGTGATTAAATGATTATAAGATGATTTTTGAAATGGTATGATAAATTTGGAACAAATCAGTAAATAAGCATGTTAAAATGATGTTATATGACATGTTATTATAAGTTATGTCATAAGTTTGGTATCTTTGCATGTTGTACATGAAGCTTAAAAAGTAGTAAAATGGGTGAAATTGCATGATTTAATGTGACTTACATGAAATCTGCACTAACATGGATATTAGTACCATTTTACTCAGTAAATAACATGTGTTATGTTAAAATATTAAGTCGTGACGACTTGGGTTGATTATGGTAAAGTTCGGTACAAGATTATGCGTTAAAAACGGTAAAAATAGGCTTTTAAAGTGATTTTTGCAAACTATTTTAAATCAGGTTGTAAATTGATATTTTTGTGATATAAGTATTTTAACTTATATTAAGTATCCATTGTGTTTGGCTAGTCCTATGTGAATTCCGACGCTTGAAAACGTTATCGAAACGTTAAAATACGCATATTACAATGTACGCAAAAACGGGTTGTTCAAGGGTGAACTTTATGTGTTATGCTATGATATGTGGATATGAGTATCTGTAATGTGATATGTTAAGTGTTAAGTGTTAAGTGTTGACATGATAGTAGGAGTTAAGACTATTCATGTACACTTGAACGGTAATTTCTTTAAATATCACGTTAATATGCAACTTCTTTATCGAGCATGAAAATAATACATAAGTTAACTTGATGAGTTATTTCATGTATAAATGCTATAAAAATGATAAAGTACATAAGTTTATGGAATACGTGTATTATGATATTTGATGATATGTTCATGTTAATGTAAATATGTTGCAAAGCGCAAATCGTAGATATATTGTATATAAACGGGTGTGATAACAGATATAACATAATGAGGGTCACCAATAAAATCGTTCAAGTCGTAAAGATCTTAATATATATATATATATATATATATATATATATATATATATGAACACACATATATATATAAATACGCCAACATAACAAAAAATAAAGACTTTTCAAGAAAATCTCAAAGTTATGTGGAAATTACAAGTATTGGAGAAACTTAGGTATTTGATTAATAATTGGTTATTAAATCGTGCCTACTTGAAATTAGGACGTGTAGACCAATTTGTGGGATTTCGCTAGTATAAAAACGCACCCAAAGGTGAGTGTTACTAACCCTCTTTTTACTGTTTTTGTATAACGTTTTGGGGGAAGAACACGCCTTTAAAAGGATAATAACAGGTTTTTGTATAGAATATGCCATTGATTAAATTATAAATATATTTTCATGGAAAATACGGTTTGAAAATGATATGTTATGTTTTTGAGGAAAAACATGGTATTGGAATGGATTGAATATAATTATGTTTCGGGGAGAAACGAGAATGGATCGATATAAATATGTTTCGGGGAGAAATGGGTTGATTGAATACATATTGTTTCGGGGAGAAACGGGAAGGATTACGGTGTTTTGGGGAAAAAACGACTGTATAGATTTAAAAATATTTAAATCTAAGTTGTGACGAATTTGCTTGATCTCAAGAGAGTAAGTATCGAAATAGGCTTACGTTTCGGTGGGGACTTCGGGGAATTCGTACAACACAAAATATTAAATATATCATTTTAGTATATATATATATATATATATGTATATATATTGTTCTTAAGGCAGGTACCATAAGTGACCCAATGTGTGGCACTTTGTGTGAATTAGCCGTTTAATCATTAATACCGGTACACGTAGAATTGTTGATAGATCTATCGGGTTGACAACCCCGTCGTGACCAGTAGCTCTGTGTTAAGTCAAACGACGAATTGATATTCAGTGATTGTCTAGCGTTGATTATAACCTTATTGTTAATATATAGCTCATAGGCCTTGCAACCCTATGAATTTGAAAACTTGATGAAGAAATTTAATATATATATATATATATATATATATATATATAAATCTTGGGAAGATGGTTTTGTGTCAAAGGTTTTTAGAGAAACGCTTGCGATCAGAGAACCGACACTTGGATTTTTTAGAAGGAAATGAAATTGACTTTCTTAATTATATATGGATGTTTTGATATAAAACTCATTATAATAAAGTTTTCCTTAAACAAATTGTTTACAATTTGAATCTGGAAACTCACCGGCCTTTGTGTTGACACTTGATTTTTATGTGTTCTTCAGGTACATTAGTTCGGCTTCGGGATTTTGGCTTGTCTTATCATGTCTTGTGGTAGTTGATGCAATGGTTATTAAATAAGGTTTTGGACAACTTTTAAAACAATTTGGGACCAAGTGTATTAAGATCCATAAGGATCAAGACAACTATGTTGTGGTTGTGAGTTGTGTTTAAACGTTATACTCAAAATTTTGTTTTAAATAAGTTGAATGTCCATCGTCCACTAAGAAACTTATAGGTACCAACCTCCGTCACCGCCATGTTTGTATTTCCGTTGCGATGTTTTTGGGTGTGACATTTTGCGTATGAGACATTGTACACGTACGAGCCTGTTATGCGTATGGGACAATATACACGCATGAAACTTATACGCGTTGACCTTCGTTGACTGATTAACATGTTCTTTCACATGAGTCATGAGTCATACGAGCGTATGACTCTTGCGTTTGAACACTAAAACAGTTTTGTTCAAAACCAATCTTGATCGATTTCACCATTTTAACAACACTCAAATGCGCAAAAATCATTCAGACTATAACGATTTACTATATCCCCATATCAATTTGATTAAACAATCAATTAAACTAATAAGATTTTCTGATCTAGGGTTTCCGTTTATTGATTTACCCGATTCAACCATTTTAGTCCATGAAGATGATTAACTGATACATCATTTTACTCGTTTTAGTCTTGTGATCAGAACTCATACTTATATTTCAACTTGCATATCCTATAACTATCCAGATCTGATTTTTCAACAATGAACATTAATCACGAATCTCAGATTTTATGTTGAAATAAGTGGATGTTGTATAAATCAACAACCATTTTGATTTTGGTTTTAGATTCAAAAGAGTGGCCTTAGATTATGTGTTTTGAAAAATTACTCCAAATGTGATAAGTGATTTGAACGCAAGACCCAAAACTTTGTATACCCAACGTATCTGTCATAAGCATGGATGACTCCTGTGCGCATATAAGTCATTCGCATGACTCCTGTGCATGGGATGTCTCCTGCGTTTGAAGAACCTTTTTCCTGATCTTTCAGTTTAGTCAACTTTCACACATGTTCGTTTAACCAAGTCCAAGTTAATGACCTTGGTTTAACGTTTCAGTTTATAACAATTTGATGTTTTCAAAAAAAAATTACCAAGTCCAAATTAATGACCTTGATTCCACAATTTATGATGAATTTCTAGTTTTATCACTAATCCAAAATTTTAATTCTTCTATTAATCCCAGCCAGTTGTGCAAAAAGTTCCGGATCCGGTGGGTTTAGACGAAAGTTTTGGATAAGATAAAGCTAATTCGGTGGAAATCTCGTAAGAATAATCAAAAGTAGAAAGCTTCCATTAATACCGATAGAGCATACTTCATTTTACAAGCTGGAGAGAAATTTGAGGTCTCTCCAGCCGTTCCCAAAACTTATCAACTACAAACACATGATTCCCAATTTATAGACATGAAGTACCTTTTGAGCGGATGACACATCTGTGCGGATGAGTTCTCATCCGTACGAATGAACACTCGTCCTCTCCAAAGTGTCATGTGTTCGTATCTAATTCTCAACTATACTATATTCAACATACGCTCTATCTGGCCTATTCGTACAGTGGCGGACACACATAATATGAACTACAGTTTTTGTAAAAGCCAAAAAGATATTACATTTCAATTTATTTTCGATAACCGATGTTGGAATACTAATCTTTACCTAAACAAATGGATGGGTCTTCAACATTCTGCATATCCGCTTTTGATTTTTGATTTACCTCTCAAAGCTCAATCTCTTAATCCACAAAAACCTAACCAGCAATTGATAGAAACTTTGAACACCACACTGGTAAAATTCAAGTCTGTGAATACCCACGAAAATCTAAAATCCCATCTTCCATAACCATCGTTATGGACAACCGATCTTCAAATACTAATCTGTGTAAACGGTAATCTCCACAATCAGCAAATTTTCATCGGATAACAAATCATCTAGTAACACTCTTTGATTTAAGAAACATTCTTCCACAATTAAATTCGCATTCTTTCTCTTAGTCACAATAACAGATGTATGGCCTTCTCCGTTAGTCTGGGCAACAACTTAATCAACAAACATAATCATTCCCGGCAGTTAGTCCGAAAAACAATTCATCTGCTCGAAAATTAACCATTCTGACACTTTAGACTATCACAGAGTTGTCGTGTATCTAATATCTTGAAAGCTCTCTGGCATCTTTTAAGTATCGACAATTTTGATGCATCCTCTTGACGCTAATCCTACTAATCGGCTTGTACGAAGACTCGGGACTCAAACCCTCAGACATCAATCCGATCATGATCTTAATGAATCCGAACTTCCTATGATCATGGTCTAACAAATCCAAGATCCTATGCATCCCTAGTCAATTTGAAATCGAAACCACCCGAATAATGTTGCACGTTTTCTTGTCTAAATTTCCAAAAATGTTCTAATATTTGAAAATTTTTATTCCCTCTCATTTTTGGCAAATTTTGACCTCTCTAAACTTATGACTGAATTCCCCCCCCCCCCCCAAAATAAGCAAATTTAGTCCTCTGTTTTTCTCTGAAAAACTCAACTATGTGGAATATGTGCCATTTTGCTCCACAAAAGTCCGTTTTTCATCAATGCGGATATTTTGTTTTTTGGCCCATTAATAGTCACTATACCAAATGATAAACATTCTGCATAGGTATCAATGACTACCCCACTATCTTCAAAACTCTGTGATTTCAACATCTTAACTATTCTCTGAAATCTCCTACGGTGTCCCCGAACAACCCGTATTTGACGCTAAAATCTCAAAAAAAAATTCAATCACCAAATTTTTTCTGGACACTTATCTCATCACCACAATCACCAAATCAATTGTTAGATTGATTGAATCAGTATCGTAGCTCTGATACCAATTGAAAGTTTCGGATCTGGTGGGTTTATACGGAAGTTAACATAAGATAAAGCTAATTCGGTAGAAATCTCGTAAGAATAACTAAAAGTAGAAAGCTTCCATACCGAAAGAGCATACATCATTTTACAAGCTGGAGAGAAATCTGAGGTCTCTCTAGCCTTTCCCCAAAACTTATCAACTTCAAACACATGACTCACTATTTATAGACATGAAGTACCCTTTGGAGCGGGTGACTAGTTCCCACGGATTACTCATCCGTGCGGATGAGTCCTCATCCGTACGAACGGGCTCTTGTCCTCTCCAAAGTGTCATGTGTTCGAATCTAACTCGCAACTATACAATATTCAAAACACGCTCTATCTAGCCTATTCGAACAATGGCGGACACACAGAATATGCACTAACATTGGTTTCTTGTTCTTGGTCATATTTTCTAAAACCAACCTCAAACTTCACATTGCTCTTGATCTGTTTATTCAGAAGCATCTCATAACCTCGACAAGATTCGACCTATCTTTCATAGGTGATCTGTGTTGATTCTAACTCCTTTTTACAGTTTTGATATTTTCCTATCATTGACTGGAGTTGGTCCTTGGTTATGTATGCTTCATGTTTTAGACTGCTTAATTAAAGGTCTTTTTCACCTATTCTTATTTTAAAAATCTTTTTTTTTTCACTTTTTCAAGAATAAGTTCACTGATTTGTACCTTTTCTCTCAGGTTTTATTTACCTCTCTTATGTTAGAAAAAACAATGATGTATTTATCTGAACACAACTCTTTAAGAGTTTGAGGTTATAACTTTGAGGCAACCAATTCAACTTGATCTGCACTGATAAAATTAGTGGAACTTTTGTAATGTTCTCATTCGTCCTTTCTGCATACTCCTGGTCATTAACATATGTTTGACCAGAGCTTTCAGCAGCTTCACCTTCAATTCCTTCACCAGTAGCGGTTTGAACCAGATCTTCTTCACCTGAAATATGCTCAATAGCCATAAAACAAAAGTTTTCATATTCATCACAGTCTTTTTCAATTAAAGCAAACTTTTCATTTGTTAAATTCTCTGGCAAGCTACTCCAGTCAACATAACCTTGTGTAACAAAGCTCTGTTGACTAGGCTCTACTGGTGCAGGAGCAGGAGTAACTTGGGGTGCTTGAACATGTGAAATTGGCATTTGTACATACTGAACCTGAGGGACATGTGGTGTAGGGACATAGTGCATAGGTACAAGGTTCATATCTTGTGCAAAGTGGGTTGTGTTTTGCACATTTGGTCAAGGGGTATTTTGGGGATAAAACTACAGTTGTGTATTAGACTGAGATCTTTGATTAGGATATGTGATCATAGGTGCAGAGTTATTTGTTTGACTCTTAAACTCTCTAGCAAAGTGTCCCAACCTATTACACTTAAAACATTTAATCTTTGATTAATCCAACCCCACTTTGGACCTCCCATATAATCCTGGGTAAGTCCTACCAGTACTTCTGTAAAAATTGTTAGCTCTTAGACTAAGTAGGTCTACCTGGTGTAATATGTCCATCTCCTCCATATCAGTTGGATCTACGTGCTTAAGATCATCGAGTACAAATGAGAGATTATCAGTGACATGAGTATCATCAGCATTTGCTGCAATAGCATAACTCGTGGAATGTTGATCAGAGTTGATGCCAGTTGTTATATCAATAAAATGATCAAAACTCTGATTATTTCCCATTCCAAAAGATGATCCCTCCTGACTCAAAAGTGTCGTGTTACCGAAAATGTAACTATCAGACACCTTTCCAGTTTCCTAGAGCCTTTTCTTTTGGACAAGTTCCATCTCAAAGGCTAGGAGCTTTCCATGGAGCTCGGTCAAGCTCATGTCCTTGAAATATGGGGATGTTCTCATCACTATAGCAATAGTGTCCCATTTTTCAGGCAAAGATCCTAGAAATCGGTTACTTAAAGTGGTTTTAGTAATTTCCGTGTTAACCAACTTTAATTCACTGATAAGATATGAAAACTTTCAAACTGCTGAGTCAGGGTCTCCCCTTTGACATGAGTGAAGGTTTTATATTGCTGGTTAAAGATCTCTCGAGTGTTCTCGATAACATCCTTCGTCCCACCAAATTTTTCCTTCAGTGCATCCCATAACTCCTAGGCACTGTTACAATGCAACAGGCCAACATAGATATCATTCGGTACAGCCATAGCCACGATACTGAAGGCTTTCGCATCTAGCTTGAATTTTTGGTAATCTTGCTCAGAATAATTCTCCGGCTTCTTTGGCTCAAATACATTTGATTTTTCGGCATTTGGTACCATTGGAATATGAGATCTGAAGACGATAGACTTCCAACACCCTGTATTTTGTTGAGCCAGTATATGCCCCATCCTATGTTGCCAGATGTTAAATTCTAATCTGACAAGTATAGGTGGTTTATTACTGAAGTCGGTGTTGTGTGGATCAAAACAGAGTATGTGAAAGACACTTAATTAGTTCTTTACTATACAACTCTGAGCTACGAACTCTATTGGATCTTTATAGAGCTGATCTTTGATTGTTAAATTGATTGTGAAATCGAGTTTAACGTGACCAAACTCTGATACCAATTGTTAGAACTGAGTTTGATATTTGCAAAAAAAATATTGATTATCATAATACAATTCATAAACAGAAAGTCATCATCAGTGATTGTTTTTCATTAATCTCAAAGGATTCAAATGTTTTACAAATCAATTGACACTACAGACTCCCCCTCAACTGATCACGTAACAAATCAGTTAGTACAAGAGAAAAGGTGAAGTGTGTGATAATAAATCACTAACAAGTGTGATCAATTTATTCTAAGTACGAAAGCTTTGTTCAGTGATTGGCTAACATCACCTTGATAGTGACATCTAACATTCCTAACAGAAAAGATTCCACAGATGTTTGCAAACATCTGTTCTAACTAGTCTAGATCACCACATAAAGCTTGCTAGATGATGATTTAAAACATGATCTAGCAAGTATGAGGATGATTCTTGAAAAATATATGATGATCATCCTTTATGTAAAGAATGAACTAGAAGATGAACATGATTTTGTGTAGGATGATGATTCCTACAAGTTATATGTCTTAAAAATGTAAGATTTCAAAGATTAAATTTCAAGAAACTAAAGTTTACATCAAGATTTAACATAGTTTGATTTTTGAAAGAAAGTAAACATGTTTTAGGTGTTAAATGGAACACTTAATGTATGAAAGACATGAAAAACTCAAGAAGATTAATATTTGTAAAAGTGACTTACAAGTTGTAAAGATGGAAATTTTATAAGAAAGAGTTTTATGAATTAAAAACCATGGATTTAGTGTTATTAAAGCTTGTTAAACAACATGTTAAAATACTACAAGGTTTTGTAAAACTTCAAGTTCATATCATCTATTAAAAGTGCATGTTTATGGCTATGGTAAGTTGTATGATAATTGTTGATGATTGATGATGAATTTTTGAAAAGAAAATGATATACTAATAAGCATGGAAACCTCCATTTTCAAGGGAAACTATGGCAAAATTTTTATAAAAATTAAACACTTAGAAAAATATTTTTAAACAAGTATTTACAAGTAATTTTTTATCATGGTTTTAATATAAAAATTTGCCAAAATTTTTGTTATAAAAATTACAAATATTGGAGGTTGATTTTTAATAATAAAAATGACTAAGTATATATTTAGGAAAATATATATTTAGAAGACACAAAATTATGTGCTACATGTAAATTGCTTGTATTAGTTATATTAAAAATTAGGAACCTTGAAAATAATAAATCACACCAAAATACTAAAAATTGTAATATGAAATATTACCAAAATCCCAAGAAAAATAAATATATGTCTTATACCTAAATAATGGACAAATCAGACAATGGACATTTGGACTAAATATATATATATATATATATATATATATATAAGGTAGGGTTCCAGCGTGAACAACCTCCCAAGAGTGAACTGCGTGAACAGATCTGGACCCTTGATTTCCTTTTTAGTTGTTAAGGGTAGGATTGTAATTATATAAAAAATTAGATTTAAATCATTATTTTAATAATTGAATTAAGTTACATCTTTCCTAATTTAAATTCATTATCCACATTATGTTTTATTTATTAATAAGATAATTATCAAAACAAACAACAAATCACCATATTTCAATTTTAATTTTTATTTCAGATTTCATCACCAGAATTCAAATTTTGATTTTTAAGATCCACGTAACCTTCATATTTCAACGGTATACACATGTGTACTTGGATATAAATAGAACAGTACACATGTGTACTCAGAATCGTACATATGTGTAATTAGCTATATAATACATACATAGAAACAATACCTATAAAACTATTTTATATTTAACAAATTACAAGTTCCATAATGTTTTCCAAACCAAACAAAAAACATATAATTACAAGTTCCAGTTTCGTAAAAACAATAAACCCAACATAATCGAAAAAACAAAAAACATAATCTTTTACAACTATTCGCCACGTTGTATGTTGAATCATCCTTATCGACCTCATACGTAAATCATCCTTATCGACCTTCCATCTCCACTTTTCTCGTTAATGACATCTCCTATAATAGCACAAAAAAACTCAGCAACTAATACTTTGCATAATTCACAAGTGTACATCAACAACTTTACACATGCAATACACAAAAAATCTGAGATATCACAAAAAAAAACCGGTATACACATGTGTACATCGCATTAAAAACAGAGGAAAATCAGAATACACATGTGTACTTTGCAATAAAAACATAGCAAAATCAAAAAATTGAACAAAAAAACTCAGCAACTAATACTTTGTATAATACACAAGTGTACATCAACAACTTTACACATTCAATACACAAAAAATTCTGAGATATCACAAAAACAGACGCTATACACATGTGTACATCGCATTAAAAACAGAGCAAAATCAGAATACACATGTGTACAACGCATTAAAAACAGAGGAAAATCAAAAAATTGAACTCCAAAAAACTTAAATCGGAACCCTAATAGTCCAGCAGATCAGTAAAACAAAAAAAATTACGAATTTTGGAGTTACTTACTTTACGTCGGTGATCGATTCGGATCTGAAAAACATCCCGCTGATTTTCCGTTCAGTCCCCTGTTTTTTTCGTTTCGGCGAAGATCCACTGATTTTCCGTCGGTGATCGATTCGGATCTGAAAAACAGAAATGGTAACGATACTAAAAATGCAACAGTTACAAGCCGTAACTGAGTTTTCGAAAGAAGAGGAGGACGATGAGTGTTACCGATTGTTAGTTTCGTCTTCGATTGGATAAACTGTGCCATATTTTGATTAATTCACATACTAAACATAAGTATTTTTTACAAATCATATATCCACATAGAACAATTTCATTAATACCTTGGTATGAGTCCAATACTGAATATTATATTTGAAGTTCAAAACAAATCTAGTCAAATATGCAGTCATCCATCGTTAACATTTGTATTTTTCTAAACAAAACAATTTAACTGAACCAAATTAATGTGTAAGTCAAGTTATCAATAACAAAAGAACTTGATGTGGAAGTTTGGTGCAAGTATATTCTATAAAAAAAATGTTTTTTTTTACACCAAATTGGTCTGAACTTTTGGTTGATACATCGAAGGTGCCTTGTGGCTTTAATAAACATACGCCAACAATATAAAATTACTTACTCGCATAAAAAAGCATCTGCTTCATCAATAAAAAGCAATAGGCCGGCGGTGATGAAGATGGAAGTGGCCGGCGGCGGTGAAGATGGTGGTGGTGGCGGTGGGAGGCGGACGGCGAGGATGGAAGGGCGACGACGAGAGGTGGTGGTGGCGGTGGGAGGCGGACGGCGAGGATCCATTTAGGGTTTGTTTTTTATTTAGGGATGAGATGGTCTCCTCTGTTTTCTTTATGTCGATGATATGTGAGAGATTTTTGTGGGATTTTGAAAACTAAATGTGGAGATAAACTTGATTTATGCAATCAAATTAAAAAGTAAATTACACATATACCCTTCTTCACTTAATTAAATAGTAACAAATAACCAAATAATTACCATCTTGCCATTCACTAAAAATCTCAAGATCATACAAATCAAGGGCCCAGATCAGTTCACGCAGTTCACGCTAGAGAAATTGTTCACGTTTGAACCTAATCCTATATATATATATCTATACTACTTTAATAAGCATATAGGAAGGGCTTCTTAAAGTCCATAAAAATTCACTTAAAACACCCCTAAAACATGCTGTACAAGTCTTTTAAACACTATAAAATATCACTTTCCACTTATACCCTTATTAACTCAAATAAAAACACAAAGATAATGATCCTACCGTCCATCACTATCATGATCCTATCCTACCGTCCATTAACTCCACACGGATCATGATCCGCGCATTCACTTTTGAAAGCTGTCATACAATCCCTGCTTTCTTACAATCCCCAAATCTCATTTCAAAATTCAAATCCACAGCTCCCTTCCCTTTTCATTCTCTCTCTGATTTTGGATCTGGATCTGCTTTGTCTTTGCCTTGCGTTCACCATAAGCCACTACTCCATGGCTGTTCGAGACACCTTCTCTCAGACGGTTAACAAAACCCTAATCGTCCAAAAGAGATCCTCAATCCTCTAATGAGGAACGGTTCCTTTGTTCTTTTCTTCCAGCCTGGAACCCGACAATCCTTCAATTTTCCTTTTCAGTGTTGAATACAGCCAGACTTACCAAAGAAAAGTAGGGCTTCTCCTCTACTTTTCTCCCCTTCTGAACCATGAGTATCTAAAGAGGATGAATGGCGCCCAAATGAAATCTCAAATCTCCCAAAATTCAAATTTCAAATCTCTGATATAAAGTCACACCTTCTACACTCGATCAATGTTCTGAATTTAGAGAGTCAGACCACAGGTAATTGCTTTTTCGTTTTCATTTTTGGTTATTCTTAGTTGCTGATGTTTTTTATTTGTTGTTCATGATGCAGGTTGTTTTTGCATATCAATCTTCTATTTAATCCCCGTCTCTGTTCTTAATCCATCTGTGGTATGAATTTTCATAACTATTTAATTTTGTGTTTTGTATGTTGTATGCGAAACATTGAATTTGTGTGTGTATTACGGAAATAGGCCAACCACTTTATTCTGTTATTTTGTGAATTCGTTTATACGATTTTTTTTGTTGTAATCTGGGGAAACATGCCAGCCACGTTAGTCTGTTGTTACAGTTTGATCTTTGTGAAAAGAGAGGGTTTTTTTTGCTGTAATTTTGTTGTAGGTGTGGATAATGGCGTAGCTGTTTTGACCAAATCATTTTTTTCTGCTGAAATGCTTATACTACTTTTTGGTGTTTAGAGATAGAGATGATTGTTTGATTTAGGTTCTTGCTTTTAGTTTTTGCTTTAATTGATTAAGCATACATGACACCAACTATATATAAGGACGTTAATTTTTTGGCTAAAAAGTGTTTTAAGTAAATCTGACCCTGCTTATTTACATATGAATGTATTTATTCGGGTTAGTAAACTAAAATAATGGAACTAAAGCTAAAAAGAAATAGGTTAAGCAGGTCAAAATCAACCAAATTGTGTCTGTAAAGCAGAGAAATTTTTTTTCAGCATATGAAGTTGACATGGAGAAGGATAACTCAGATGATGCGGTCGACGCCTTTCTGGACTGTCAACCTAAAATTTACTTTCCAGAAGAAAATTTAGTGTGCATTATGTTTATATTTTGGGTCATCGATTGCAAGTCACAAATGAAATGTTAGCATACTTTCTGTAATTGATGTTTTTGTGTGTAAATTGTTTGTTATCCATAGTGTGAGATGAGGCATGAAGAATGACCAAGAAAAACTAGACCACATAGAAGTGATTATGTAGCTGGCTTGAATTTAAACACATTATCATAAGGATTCTTTATTACATCTAAAACATGAAGAGAGCTTATGGATTAGTGTCTACGAATATCATGAAGAGACATGCAATATGGCATGATGAAGTGAAAATTGTTGTTTTTTAAAGTAAAACAAGACGTATGATAATCTTTGGTTTATCAAGAATCACGAGAATGATAATCTTCCAAGACAAAGAAACAAAGACGGAACCAGTAAAGACGCTCAAGTACGTCACTTTGTTATGTGTGTTAGTGTATACGGTTAATGTAGTTTGCAGTTGATTCATCTTTGACTTTTGTGATGTTTTTAGGTAGCGGGTCAAGAATACGGTGCAGTTTTCTCAACAAAACCGACAATGGAAGCTGATACCGACTCATCTGGCAACAAGTCGGAACACGTGCACATAAACAATTTATAACTTGTAGGGGTGCTAAACGGTCGAGTTCGCGGGTGGCCGAAAATTTTACACGAACCCTAACCGAACCCGAAAATCGTATCATTCATATGAACCCGAACACGACCCGAAATTTCGTGGGTTGACCCGAACCCGACCCGCTCATCATTTATATACTTTTATAGATATAGCTTCTAATCGATGATGTACTTTTATAGTTATTTTTTTATTAAATATTCCTTATGATTTTTGGATTGGATTTCAATGCAGTTTATCTCTTTCAGAATTAGAAAAATAGTTGGAACCGAAAAGAAACTGGAATCCTTTCAAGAAGGTCTCAAGGTATGATCAGAATGACAAATCCCAGAATTTTATTTAAATTTAGAATAATTTATGTTTTTTAGGATGACAATGTGAAATTTATTGACGAAAATGATGAATCTCTATTGTATTTGATCTTTGCTGGATATAATCTTGTGTTCTTTTAATGATCCAATGATTAAATACCAGTATGTCGATCTTTAATTTTTTTAGTGTTTTGTATGATTCTTTATATTGGGTGTGCTTTAATATTTGTTTTCCCATGTAGGTTCTAAAATCTACTCCGCTCTGTTCTCTCACCTAAATCAAGAAGCAAATTTGAAGATGTTCAGGTGGTTCTAAGGTTTGATTTAAAGGCTTGCAACAACAGTATTTCCAGAATAATCCATGGGAATTAATGAACCGCGAACGCATTCTGTTAGTTTAGGAAATTTGCCTCTCGCTTGGCCATATGCACATGATAGTAACCTGATTATGTTTCAAATACATTTAGTTTACTTTTTATGGTTATTATTAGCTTATTTATGTTGCAGATTTTATCCACAAATTATATTTGTTTGATAGTTTGATACAGAAAGGTAATAATTTCTAGCATAGAAAGTATATTTGACCCGTTTGAGGTAAAGCAAAGCTGGCCCAATTTCACTCAGCTGGACCATAATGTTGTCCATCTGAAGCTTATTGCTGGCCTGGTTTGGGGTATCTGGCCGATGTCTATGGGCTTCCTTAGAGGGTTGTGCATCTGAAGCTTATTGTTAAGGCCCTGCAGATTCTCCTTCATGGCAATCTCACTTTATGACTTGTATTGCATGAGCGTTGCACATCTGCGCATGCACTATAAAGTCAAGAAGCATCTATGGGTCAAGCAAGCTTAAGAAGATATGGCATATATAAAAAATTGAACAGAATTTAGAGGGATGAAGATGATGATGAGGTTTGCAAGACTTGTATAAGATGCCAAGTTTCTTGTAGCAAGTCAAAGATGTAGCTATGTTGTGTAGAATGTTGCAATGAGTTCACCAAGTACTTTAGAACTGAGAGTTGAAGTAGACTTATTTATTCTCTTAAGTACGTTTTACATTAAGTTCTAATTTTTTTTCTTTCTTAATGATGTTTTATGGTCTTTTATTTTGTTTTGTAATGATGTTTTTATGGTCACTGAAGGGAAAGTTAATAAATAGTTTAACTATATAAAACTTTTCTTTATTTTAAAGAAACCTTTTGATCTACATGAATGGTCCAACTAAAATTTTGTAATATTTAAAGGCGGACCAACTAAATATTGGTAAAGAGTACAAATTTTCTAAAACGTAAAATATACATGAATTGTACTTTTCTCTCCATATATTTATATAAAACGAAGTTACACACTTTTTTAAAGCTGATAGGAGTAATTTTTTAAGTTTGTTTTCAAGCGTGTTTAACCTTTCATTTTAGGAAAAATTACAAGTTTTGTCCTTTATGTTTATAGTACTTTACAGGCGGTGTCCTTTTTTTCAAATGTTGACAGGCGGTGTCCTTTATAGGGAATTTTGTTGCAAGTTTTGTCCTTTGAGCTTAACCCAGTTAGATTTTTTTGTTAAATTTGGTTACTTAAGGGGGTGGCGGCGCAACTTGTTGCCCGACTACCTGCCATTGCTTTGTAATTGCCCTTTTTCGTGTGGAATGATAACATATTACTAACTTACTTTTAGTCTTTTTATTTTTCTTTTCTTTTTTACACTTTTTTTTTATTTTACTCTATTTTTAATAAATAAAATATTTTTTTGTTATATAATCCCATCTCAAGTCTCAACCAGTCTTTTCTCTCTCTCATCTATCTTCAATCTCTCTCTCTCTCTACAACCCCAGCACCTCCATCACCACTGATCCATCACCACTACCACCATCGTCACCCATCCCCGCCACCACACACCACTATGTCACAGATCCACCCCCATCTCCACCTCTTTCTATAACACCACCACCTGCATTCTCCATTTTAAACCCGCAAGAGATTTGTCGGGTTGCATCGATTAATCGGGCTTTTCACGGTGCTGATTTCATGTGGGAATCGAAATTACCGGAGAATTATGGCTCTGTTTTTAAATGCATCTTTAAGGATGATGATGACGACGATGATGATGGTGGTGGTGATAATATTTTGTTGAGTTTGTGTAAAAAGGATGTTTAAGCGAGATTGTCTCGAGCTAATTCCATTGATGGAGACACAAAGGTATGGTTTTTGTGTGTGATTGGATGTATGACTCTGTTTTGATTTGGCTTTTTAATTGATTATATGATGTTTGAAATATTGTGACTTTTCAAGATTTTTGTTGAAATATTGTGACTTTTCAAGATTTTTGTTGAATTTGGTTAATTTGTGTGAAATCAAAGGAATTTCAGACAAAAAGAATGCAACTTTTCAAGATTTTTGGTGAATCTATTATGCTTGTTTTGCATCCTTGATCATTTGGAATTTGTAATATTGATGACTCGACTAAAGATCGCAACTTGTTATGAGCTTTTTTTGTTTATGGGATCTTGAGATACAAAGTTCATCTTTTTGGGACAAAGAGTGGAAATTTGGTTTGTATGTGTGAAATCTTGGACCTGAGTTCTTGAATATGGTGTTTGATTATAAAAATTTTAATTTGTGCAGAAAGTTTGGTAGCACAAGGGTACAACAAAGCCTTGTGTGTCGATATCTTTTAGTGGGTTATCGATTACGGGCATTCAAGACACCAAGACTCTAACTATTGAACATCTTCAAACGATGACCATGGAACCAAGTCGAGAAACCAATCGACTAGCACCAAATCAGAGGATACGATTTTTTTCTAGTCAAGCTAGACACGAATAATCAGCAACTGATAATTACTCAACATAACAATTGATGTGGTGGTGATAGATAAAGGTGTGTGTTTTTGTAGAGAGAGATATTCTAATATTTATAAATTAAAGAATAAATTACAAGTTTTGTCCTTTAAATAAGTAAAAAGACTAAAATACCCTTGGGTAATCAGATTTAACAAAAAAATCTAACTGGGTTAAGCTCAAAGGACAAAACTTGCAACAAAATTCCCTATAAAGGACACCGTCTGTCAACATTTGAAAAAAAGGACACCGCCTGTAAAGTACTATAAAGATAAATGACAAAACTTGTAATTTTTCCTTCATTTTAAAGCTATTATATTGTATATAAAAGCACCGTATTGTAGCTATGTACAATTTGAGAAAATCCACACAATTATTATTTGTGTTTTAGATTATTACACTATAATAATGTTTTTATAAGTAGTTGATAATTTTAATGTTAAATTGTCACTTATTTGACATCTGCAAGACTTACAACTATATAGATGCTAAACCGAAAACTTTACCAAGAATAAAAAAATTAAAATAATAAAGTTTTGTAAATATTATACCACAAGACGATTGATTAACTAACTAGAAAACAAAGACCTTTTTCATTTATTTATAGTTATGGATGAATGGTTTCAACGTCATTTTTCGATTGACAATCACCTCCATGCATATTTGAGTCAAATGTTTGCATTTATATACAATTATTGATGATGTCTAAATGTGAATGTGATTAATTTGTGGGTGCACAAACGTCATTAAATCCCCATGACCGGTTTTGAAGTACTTTAACCGAAAATTTAGATTTTAGTTATGACCCAACTGAACTGAACCTTCTCATGCACACCCTTAGAATTACTAACAAGTGTTGTGTTTTCCGTTGCATCGCGAATTTGGTTTAGGTTATGGCTCAAAACCGAACTGCCCCGTACATAGCCCTAAACTCGCTAACCTAAGTGATGTTTCCCGTCGCATCGCGCGGGTAAATGACTAGTATATATATATATATATATATATATATATATATATATATATATATATTCCGAAAATAAATTCGCGACTTGACAAATGTGATAAACGGTATTTTGAAACCGAAGAAACGGCAAAATATGAATTTTTACAACTATTATAAAACATATCATATTTTGTCAAAGTAGAAAATATGTTATTTTTGAAGTGGGAGAAAATATATATTTTCAAAAACAACTCAAAAAAAATTTATTGTTTTGGTGAAAACTAAAAATATATATTTTTCTAGGTTTAATCTTAAAAATATGTTATTTTTAAGATATATATGGAAGTATATTTTTGCCAAGTATATTTTAAGATATATATGGAAGGGTATGATTTGTATATCTTATCCTTGATAAGATATATGAAGCAAAGCCTTGGGTTATTAGTCTTTTGTTTAAAAGTCCATGTATGGAACTTAATCCCTTTTGAATGGTTTGTAAACTTAACATGAAGTTTGTTGGTTGAAACTTAACAACTTGTGTTTGTATTATTTTTAAAACATACGAATGGATGAACATCAATTTTAATCATGTAGTTGTTTATTATAATTGAATGCAATGAAACTGATCAAGTCACACACACACGCTTCCGCAAAAGTCAGGGTGTGAAAGGTTGGTATCAGAGCTTCGATTGTAGTGAACTAGGATTCCTTCTCGAGTCTAGACTACAATCACTAGGATTCTCTCACGAAAATATTATTTACAAAATATTTTCATTGCATTTACAAAAACGCCAAGATCCATGGAACAAACATTTTTCAAAGGAAAGAAAAGAAAAACAAGCAAGGACATTAGTTGGTGGTATAGTCTACATGGAGTAGACTTGTCAAACTAGAAATAACCCACGTAGGATAACGTGAATACATGTGATGTGAGGCCTTCCTTTGCCGGTATATACTAAGTAATAATAATTAATATATGTACATATGTTATGACTTTATGTTACAGGTACTGATGTCATCATCAGAGAGTAGTGGACTGACTGAGGAGCACGATCCGATGGCGATCGTCTCCGATGATGAGGTGGCACCCATCCCAGAGATTCTTACCTCCAACACCGACAGTGACCAAGAGATGCTATCAGATGATGATGATGATGATTTTCAGCCCTTTGCGCTGCCAGACTTTGGAGACGACATTCCGTTTATTGATGACGTTCTTGCTTTCCCTCTTCCGATTCAGGATCAGCTTATCATCAGTCACCCCGATGGTGAGCATCTCGTGGAACCTATTTTGATCGAGGCTATTCCACTCGCTGCCATTCCTGAGGAGGATTGGCCCTTTGCTGACTTAGATGATGATGACCTTACTTTTCTTGAGGGGGATCACCCTGAGGATGACCATGGTGATGGTGAGGTGGATGATATTGCTATTCTCGACATACTTTCTCCCGTCGTATCTGTTACTGACATTTCCTTTGACTCCGATCTAGACTCTGTTGCGGACTCCTTCGAGTCGGTGACCTCATCTGCCCTACTTGCAGCTGGAGTTAGGGCATATCCTACTGATGACGAGGACGATGCTTTGACAGTTGCACCTTCCTCACTCCTCCGTGCTCCCACGCCCCCACCTGTCGATGATCACATCCCTGATCCCGTATCAGCCCCTATTGATTTACCTACCATTGCACCACTTATCTCACAGCACCCACCTGCTGTTTTTGTTCCTCCTATCCCAGGGAGTTCACTCCCACCGTTCACTATGGATGCACGCCGTACTGATCTCCCCACTATATTTCAGCACGAGATACCTACTCCCCGCCCTGGGGAGGGTACATCTGGTCAGCCCCCTAGTTTCGATCCTTTTGCGACTGCTGGTTTCATGCCTACTTATTTCACTCCGTTCGAGGCAGACCTGTATGTTCAGTCTCCCAGGTTCTTCCCTCCATATTTGATGCTGATATCTGATCCCTACCACCTATCTCACCATGCTGGGTACACCCGTGATGAACTTCTCCTTTCTCTTCAATTACAGTTTGAGATACTCAGCCGCCGTGTCTTGGAGTTAGAGTTAGAGTGTGAGGCAGATGCCACGCAGCCTCCACCACCCTCATATCCTCCACCTGTTACTCCACCACCGCCGTCGTTCCCTCCTCCTGTATTTCCATCATCTGCTTCTGTTCCTATTGAGGGTTTTGATGCCCGTTTCCTTACAGCTGAGCAGCATATCAGCTTTTTGGTTCGTCGTGTGCATGAGCTTAAGGACGAGCATGCTCATCTACGAAGTCTGATCTTCTTTCCACCTCCCCCGCCGCATCCAGCATTCTAGATCTTTGTTTTTGCAGGTACCCTTTTGACAAGAAGGCAAAATTGAGCTCAAGACTTTTTGAAGACCCTAGAAGACAATGTAGAGGAAATGATTATTACTTTTGTATTGTTAAGAACTTGTATGACCTAGGTGATGTAACCTCGAGTCCATTTTGTTTTTCTTCTGTTAAAAACAATGTACGAAGTTGTTAAACATGTATGAAAGCTCAATGGTTGTTTTCTTGTTTATACATTGTTGATTTATCTGTTCATGTGATGTTTATGTGATTACATGGTTGCTTGTTGTGATGATTACTTATGTTATATGTATATCTACATATATATATATATACACACACACACCTCATAGACTATTATTTGACAAATAATGTCTAATCTACCCAATACTTCTTGCTAGAAGAAAATGCCGCCCAGACGCAGCACAAATACCAACACATTGCCAAGGACAGGAGCTGAACTCCAAGAACGCATATCACAGGCACTTGCACAGCACGAGGCCAACCGCTCAGAACACAGCAGTGGCACTTCCGGAAATAACCCTCCAACTGGTAATGTTAAGTCACCCAAGACACATTATAAATCTTTTGGATATTTCCAATTGTGCTTTGTCAATGCTCACTCGTGAATTGTGTTGCATGTGTTACAGGCTGTACCTATAAGCAATTCCTGGATTGTAAGCCCTTAAACTTTGATGGCACGGGAGGTGCCGTCTCTTTTGTTCGTTGGGTGGAAAAGACCGATTCCGTATTGAGAATGAGCAATTGTGCACCTGAGCAGAGAGTCACTTATATTTCAGGGTTGTTCTTGGATGGTGCACTCTCCTGGTGGAACCTTCAGGTTCAAACTCTTGGCGAAACTACTGCATATGCGCTAAGCTAGGATGAGCTTAAGGAATTGATGCGCAAGAAATACTGTTCACGGGCTGAAATTCAGAAACTGGAAACTGAGTTCTGGAATCTGAAGATGGATGGACCAAAGATAGCTGAGTATATTCAACAATTCCTTGACTTATCAAGGGTTGTTCCCGATCTTGTTGAGCCTGAGTTCAAGAGGATTGAACGATTCATTTGGGGACTTGCTCCTCAAATCTTAAGCATGGTTACTGCCTCTAAGCCTCCAACCATCGCAGAGGCTATCGATTTGAGTGTTGCACTTCATGAGGAGGCTATTCGTCTAGGAAAATTCTCTATATCTGAGGCAAAGAAGAAGGAAACCTCACGTGGAATCCTCGAATGACAACAAGAGAGTTCACAAATTTCAAGAAAAGCACGCAAACAAAGAGTAACACCAACAAACGTAGGGATACAAATCTGCCAGCAGAGGCCCAGACTGGTGCGACAAACACTGGAAGCAAGGGAAAATGGTATATGGTCACCCTACCAAAGTGTGACATCTGTCAATTTCATCATTTTGGTCGGTGCAGATATGGAAAATGTGACAACTGTGGAAAATTAGGCATGCAAAGGATACATGTTGGTATGGTGTGGGACGTGGTAATAGGAACCAAGGAGGAAGTGGTGCTCAAGGTGGAAATGGGAATCAGTATGATAACCAAAATTAGGGAGGAAACGGAAACAGGGGTGGAAACGGTAACCAAGCTGGAATTGGGAACCGTGGAGGAAACAACAACAATGGTCAAGGCGGAAACGATAATGGACGTGGCCAAGGCTGTTTTGGCTGTGGTGACATGGGGCATTTCAAGCGGGATTGTCCTAAGAACAATCAAGCCCGTGGAAGAGTGTTTACTATTGGAGCTAGAGAAGCACGCCAGGATCCAAACGTGGTTACGGGTACGTTCCCTATTAACCAACACTATGCATCTGTTTTGTTTGATACTGGCGCCAACTTTAGTTTCGTATCTATAGACTTTAAAATACACTTGGCCTAGTCGCAAGTAAGCTAGACATCCCGTATTCTATAGAACTGGCTAATGGAAAGTTAGTAGAGGAGAATGAGGTGATTAAGGGTTGTACTCTGGAACTTGAAGAATGAGAATTCTCTATTGATCTTCTACCTGTTGATTTGGGAAGCTTTGATGTTGTTGTTGGAATGGATTGGTTGTCTAACAACCGTGCGGAAATAGTTTGCCACAAGAAGACCATCCGCATTTCGTTAGTGAACGAAGAGACGCTTGTGATTCATGGAGAAAGGCACGAGACGCCTTTATGAATTATCAACTGCATGAAAGTGCAGAAGTGTCTTCGAAAAGGCTGCATAGCCTTCCTTGCTCATGTCGTCGATAAGGAGACCAAGGAGCCGAAGCTGGAAGACATTCCCGTTGTGAAGGAGTATCCAGAAGTCTTTCCCGAGGACTTGTTGGGATACCTCCGCAACGACAAGTGGAGTTTCGTATAGACCTAGTGCCAGGAGCCCCACCAGTGGCAATGGCGCCCTACCGATTACCTCCATCTGAGATGCAAGAGCTTTCGACACAATTGCAAGAGTTGCTGGATAAGGGATTTATCAGGCCGAGCTTCTCGCCCTGGGGAGGTCCAGTGTTGTTTGTCAAGAAAAAGGATGGCAGTTTTCGTATGTGTATCGACTACAGGGAGTTGAATAAGTTAACCTTCAAGAATCGGTATCCCCTGCCAATGATTGATGACTTGTTCGACCAATTACAAGGCTCTAGCTATTACTCGGAGATCGACTTGAGGGCGGGATATCATCAACTGCGAATACAAGAAGGAAGTATCCCGAAAACGGCCTTTAGGACTCGCGATGGACATTACGAGTTCATTGTCATGACGTTTGGCTTAACGAACGTACCGGCAGTATTCATGGATCTCATGAATCGAGTGTGTAAGTCGTATCTGGATAAGTTCATGATTGTATTTATTGATGACATCCTTATATACTCGAAGACCAAGGAAGAACATGAGCAACATCTGCGAGCTATCTTGGAACTTTTGAAGAAGGATGTAGGATCTGGGAATCGATCAAAACGAGTCGATCAGAAGAGTTCTAGAGCAAATCAGAGGCGGAATTCAGTGATTTGATTCTTCATTCAGCTTGATATGCACATAGAAGTAGATTAAATGTCGATTGTATTGATATAACACTGTTACACGAGCTGGAGACACTTCGGCAGAGCTTCGCTACCGGAATCAGAAGTTCTACAAATGAATAACATAAGACCACTATTTATAGGGAGTCCAGGTCGCACGAACCACATATGTCCAAGTCGCACGAACTGGTTCTGGTCCAGTTCGCACGAACTGGCCAGTTTGTGTGTACCTGCTGGTTCGTCCCTATTTCCTGTTTTCTCGAACTACGTGTCTTGATTTCTCTATTCTATTACATGACTCGATACAAGACGAAGTCAACAGAAATATGCACCAACAAACTCCCCCTTGTATGTTGACGAGTCTTCAGTCTAAGTCTTCAGTGTGTCGAGTCTTCAGTCTTGATCAGTCTTCTCGCTCTTTCCAAAGTATCTTTCTCTGTAATCATATTCAATCTCTCTCTTCTTCTATCATAATCTCAACCTAGCACTATTCTCTCTCTTGATCAGGTCTCTTGATTCCTTAAGTTCTTCAGCATCAGCAGCTTCTATCTCAAACTTTGTTAACAGACTCCCCCTTAAGTTGTTCCGGGATCGTACCCTGGCTCAAACTCTGCTCAGGCTTAGACACGGGGATCTGCACAAAACTCTACCCAACAGTAAATCTCACAAGTTACAAAATTTAACAATTTTAGAAACCACTTGTAGATATCGTTTAACATTTCTCAAATTAAACCACTTGTATTTAAAACAATCAAATTTAGTTTCAAATTAATGAACCATTTAATCATTTCAAAATCATTTTCCATTTCAAACAAACTCTCCCAATCCTGTTGTTCATCATGTTTAGCACTTGGAATTTTGAAATCAGCTTTCCAAACATCAGTTGTCGAAAATAAGATGAAATAAAATCTTTTTGATTTTTCAAAATTTTATGCTAAAACATACTAATGAAAAGCAGTAACGAAATATTTACAGACAATATTTTTGTGAGTTTGTGTAAGAGGATCATATCAGTTTATGACAAATCACTAGAACCGTTGAGCTTTAAACACTTTAAGTTCTAAACGATTCACTTAGGTTGTCAGTATACTAATCCACTTAAATTTTTACACAAAGTTCAACTGATTCGAGATACGAGATTAGTGTTTTAAAGAACTTAAACTTATTCGCGTGTACCACCTCAGAATATACTCCCGTATCCAGACTCATATATTCAGTCTTACAGGTGAATGTACACTAATGATATCTGTAAATGGGTAATGCGAGGCCATGAGAGCTTAGGCTATTGCTTCCGCAAAATTAGAGAGATGATGGCTCGACTTTAGGTGTGTTCCCTTTAGAGAATCTTTTCTTCAACAGCACATGATTAGCATTTTTCAATGTTTCATCATTTTTTATGCTGAGGGTGGGCTTTATGATTAAAGCAGTGCAAAGTATTATACAAGTACTAGGCTATTGCTCCCGCAAAATCAGAAGTCCTGGTATAATACCCCAGATATCATCACGCACAAAGACCTAGTATCTAAAAAAAAGAAAGCCCTTCAAACAAGATTTCAGGGGTTACCTATATATCCGAGAGATGTTCCCCACGAAATAAGTAAGTATTTGATATTTAGGTTTATATCTCGAACACAATCTACTAAGCGTGCAAAAACCTACTGGCATATCATCAGTGAGACCGTTTATCACATTTTAACTTTCCAATTCTTTAGCGTACTGTGATTGTCTACTGATGTACTATCATTTCCTCTTTTTCACAACAAAACTCATTTTTGAATTTTTCGTTGTTTTTGGCTTTTTCAGATTTTATCATGTTTTTGGATTTTTCAAATTTTCAAAATTTCTAAATTTTTTACTCCCCCTAAAATCAAAATTATGTTTCAAATTTTGATTTTCCGGGAAAATTTGAAAATAAACGCAATAAACTGTACAAAGTAAACTGACAAACTGATGTGAATTGCTTCAATTCACCATCCACTTGGCATAAACAATCAGAACTCCCCCTGACAACAAACTCTTTTCCCATTATGATTTCAAAACACTTAAGTTTGTTTTAACCAAAATGGTTTTTCCAGAAAATTAGTTTTGTTTGTCATTTCACAAACATGAGGATTAACTCATCATTTTGTTCTTTCATCCACTTTGTATGAAAGTTAAATCAAGTTCAACTTAATGACCTTGATTAACCACTTGTGAATGAAACCCCTTTTTTCCTTTTACCACTTTTTACAAACTATCATTTGACATATTTCAAAACATTTTTCAAAAAATGATATCACTTGTAAGTCTTTGATAGTTTTCACACAAACATTTTTCAAGAAATATGACACTTGTAGGTTCTTATCAACAATACCACTTGTAGGTCGAAATTTCATTGAACAACCACCAAAAACTTCACCACTACTGTGATATTTCTCAAGAAAGATGCCGATTCCTACTCCCCAATTACCAACCTGGGAGTTCCGGCAAGTCAGGATTTTCAGTTAAAGAGATTCACCCAAGCCTGACGGTCTTTGGGTGATTCCGAGTCATCAGCACTCGGTTTCTTTCCTTTCTTCTTCTTTTCATAGAATTCCTTTACCCCTTTGACCTTCCCGTCAACCATTTTTCCAAAAATGGTTAGAACTTTAGGGTTAAAGGCTTTATCAACATCAAATTCTTTCTTTTCAGAAAAGAATTGATTTGAAATCTCAACTTTGCCAATTTTTTGTTTTAAGTTTCCATTTGACAATGGTGGAAAATTTGCATCATCCATTGTTGGAACAGAATTATCACTTTTTAGCTCAACTTGTGGCTCTTCTGACTTTGACGAGTCAGATTCATCGCCAGAAAGTGGCTCCTTTGCTTCCGAAGAAACAAATTCATCACCAGAAATAAAATCTGATTTCTTAACAACCCACTTTTGATTGTTAAGATTCACATTTCTTTTGTAAAAACGTTTTGAACTCTCACCAACTTCAAATGTAGAATTTTTGAACACTTTAAATTGTTCGGTCGGTGGTTCAATTTTGTCAACAACTTTTTCTTTGAGTTTAGAAGACACTTCCTGTTGTGTGTTGGTTGCCTTTGGATAGTTCCAGGCGATGTGACCAACTTTTTTGCATTGATAACAGGTTCTTGTCTCCTTCTTCTGAGTAACATCATTCTTCATTCCCTCTAGCTTCTTAGCAAGGAATTCTTTGTTCGTTTGCTTCCAGAATGAGCTCTTTTCCTCTTCTTCCGAACTTGCTCCTGAAACAAATATAGTTTTTGGTTTATAAATTTTCTCATTTTTATGATTTTCTGGTGGAATAAAACCTAATCCTTTCTTTTTGAAATTACTGTTATGGTTTGGTTTCTTTCGCTAACCCGAACCAGAACTGTAACCCTTTTTCTTGTTTAACCTTTGTTGAACTCTTGAGGTGTATTTTTTAGGTTTTTCAGTAAGATTTACATCTTTTATTTCAGAAATATTAATTTCTGTTAATTTGAAAACCTTGTTAATCATTTCAGTTTTAACACCTCTTATTGGAAATTCTTCATCAGAATATAATTTGTCAGAGTCATTCAAAGTATATGCTACTTTGAATGTTTCGTCATTCAAATTATTTTTTGATATCAGAAAATCATTATTGTAAACCCTTTTGTACTTTTCGACTGTTGGACTTGAAGTGTCAGACTTTGACGTTGACTTTGAATCTGACTCCTCATCTTTATCCAACACCTGATCGACCACCTTCTTTATTAACTCAGACTCATGATCAGTGTCAGACGATGTGAATGTGACATCAATATTATCTGGCAATCCATCTGAAGGTTCAGATTCCCACTTTAAATTGACTGCCTTTTTGACTCTTTCTGAATTAGGATTTCGTGGAGAATATCCTTCTTCAAGCGGAGGTGGACACTTAGTGTAATTGGTACTATGTTTCTTACCAGTATCCTTTATTTCAGGTTTCTCCTCTTCAAACGCTTTCATGCCTTCTACTGTAGGGTATATCCTGTCAATCACATAAGAAGCACATGAATAACTTTTCAATAACATGTTTACCCTCTCAGGTTGTATCATCTTAGTTTCCAATTTTTGTTCAAGTTCAGCACATTTCTCAATGTACTTATTGATGATTTTCTGCTTTGTCATGAACGCTCCATTGAGTGTCTTCATAGCTATCTCTTGTTCATTGCTTGATTTGCTATATTGATTCATAGCTTTGTTTAAAACATCATAAGATTCCTTCAGTCTGTTCATGTTATGAATCAATTTGTTGTTGTGCCTTTTCACAGTATCACAATTTTCACATTTCTCAGGCATCTTTTCAGTATCTGCTTCCTTCTCAACCTTGATAGCTGGAATTTCTATAACCTGCTTTTTTACTACTCGAACATTTTCTTCAGGTTTGACCTTTTCTTTAACAGTTGCTGCCTTATGATTCTTCTTTTTCACAACTTGTCTTTCTTTGATCTCTTCCATTTTACCTGCAAAATACAAATTATACCTATCAGGTGAAAATTCTCTTTTATAATATTCAAGTTTTCGAATTTCTTTACTATTATCATCACTCTCTTCATCTGATGAGTGATCAAAGATTGGTGCTTTCTCTGAAACCTCTTTTGTTGAAACTGGTTCTTCTTCTTTCTTTTTCGGACTGTATTGCTAAGATTCATAATAAGCATACGCTATTTCATCTTCAGCAGTTGAATCTTCAAAGATTTGAGCAACAAATGCTTTAGAATTTGACTTTCTGTTAGGATCATAATTATCCCAATTAAAACCTTCTGGAATCCTTTCATCATCTTGATCTATCAGACCATAACAAGCTCTCTTTGATGGTTCTTCGATCAGATCCTTCCTAGCATGTGCAGTTTGTGACGATTGTTGTTGATGCAGAGCAACTTGATGATAAATTGCCTTTCGATGATAATCATTGTTGCCGAATGGATTTTGAGCTCCACTTGCTTCACGATTTGTGCATTCTCGCTTAAAGTGTCCTTTCTCCCTGCAACGAAAACAAGTAACTTTAGATTTATCAAAACCTAAAGGTGAAGTTCCAGCATCACGGAAATCATCTCTTCCAGTGATCTGTTTAAACTTCTCAGCTCTTCTCAACACACTAGCCATACACCACTTTATATCCATTAGTTCCATTTCTTCTGCATCAATCTGATCGTAATCCTCTTTGGTCAACATCGGATTTTCGATCTTCCCGGCTACCAAACTCTCATAAGACTCTAAAACAGTCACCAATAAAGACATATGACCTTTAGCAACCTCTTTCGAGAAATTCTGACCATTCTCAAGATTTAATGCTATGTTGCATTGTAGTACTTGGCCATTCTTGGTTGCTGAAAAATTTGGATCAAATGATGAATATGAAGAGAATCTATTATTGTTGTTTGATCCTTGAGGTGACCCTCTAGAAGAATTGTTTGCGTTAAATGCAGTTTCAATCTTTGGTGCAATGTTGGTCTTATCAACCGTACTTCCTTTGTAGCACAAACCAATGTCCTGATCACCATTATAATTCTTCATTTTCTCCATCTTCCATTGTTCCATCTCTTGAACTTCGAGTTTTTCAATAAACTTGCTCAGTGATAGATTCGCAAATTCACCATTATTCTTCAAAACCATAAGATACGTGCCCCAAACATCTTGTGGTAACGCATCAACCAACTTTTCAACCCATTCTTCTCTATCTTTCTTGATATCCAATCGCTTCATGTTAACCACCAAATTACAATATCTTTCTATAATCGTTTTGGTGTTTTCAGTTTTCAATCCACGAAATAGATCAAATTCTTTCTTTAAAAGCGATTTTTTGTTCTTGATCATGTCTTGACTTCCAACAAACTTTGTTTTTAGTGCTTTCCACATTGAGTGTGCACTTCCGTTGTGTTGCAATAAAATCAAGATGTCTTCCTTAATGGCTTGTTGCAATATGCTGATCATCATCTTTTCACTTTTGTATTTCTTTTTCTCATCATCAGTTAGATCTTTAATAGCAACAATCTCTCCGTCTTCATCAATCGGTCTAACATATCGTTGTTCAACACATTCCCACGCATCTAAGTGATTCGCTTGAACCCAATTTTCAAAACGTTCCTCCCATCCATTATACTCCTCGATATTCATGAGCTTAGGCGGTTTTTGCATGGTGCCCATTTCATTTTCTAAGTTCACGTTCTGAGCCATAGTGATCGGAGTAGCAAATGCGTTGTAGAATTCGTTTTCTATGTTTCGGTTTCAAAAAAAATTCACAATAACAGATTTTCAAACGAACTGAATTGATTTTCAAACGACCTGGTAAGTTCCGAACGACCTTGTCACTAATTTCAATCCGTGCGAAATGGAATAATGTCAATCCGTGCGAACTGGAACTCTCTCAAACGATCTGTCCTTAATTCACCTCGTGCGAACTGATGTGATAACAAACCGTGCGAACTGAAGCTTTGACTCAATCCGTGCGATCTGAGTAAACCCACTTCGTACGACCTGAAGATATTATGACACACCTAGCACGACCTGAACACTATCTCAAACGATGTGACTCAATCAGTACGACCTGGAACCAAATTTCACGCGACTTGACCTATTCAGCTCGTGCGAACTGAATTATTTCACACGATCTGAAGAGCAACTCGTGCGAACTGATGATGATGTCACACGATCTGAACCATTGTCGAACAATCTGATATGATTTTGTTAAATTTTATCAAGGTTTTGGTCGAATTAGGTTCTAATTTTTTCAAGGATTGATTAAAACAGTGTTTTACGTGTTATATGTGAAAATCAGATCATTTTATCCGTAAATTCGTTGAAATTTTGAAGAAAAAGTGTAGAAAATGAGTAGAAGTGAGAATTATCGGTGAAAACAAGCTGAAATGGCAAGAACTCCTCCTCCTGAGCTCTAATACCACTTGTAGGATCGGGGAATCGATCAAAACGAGTCGATCAGAAGAGTTCTAGATCAAATCAGAGGCAGAATTCAGTGATTTGATCTTCATTCAGCTTGATATGCACATAGAAGTAGATTAAATGTCGATTGTATTGATATAACACTGTTACACAAGCTGGAGACACTTCGGCAGAGCTTCGCTACCGGAATCATAAGTTCTACAAATGAATAACACAAGACCACTATTTATAGGGAGTCCAGGTTGCACGAACCACATATGTCCAGGTCGCACGAACTGGTTCTGGTCCAGTTCGCACGAACTGGGCAGTTCGTGTGAACCTGCTGGTTCGTCCCTGTTTCCTGTTTTTCTCGAACTACGTGTCTTGATTTCTCTATTCTATTACATGACTCGATACAAGACGAAGTCAACAGACATATGCACCAACAAAGGAACAGTTGTATGCAAAGCTGTCAAAGTGCGAATTTTGGATTCGCGAGGTGCAATTCTTAGGTCACGTGGTGAATGAGAATGGAATTCATGTCGACCTTGCCAAGATCGAAGCAATCAAGAATTGGGAAGCCCCAAAGACGCCAACCGAGATATGACAATTTCTAGGGTTAGCAGGCTATTATAGACGATTATAGAGAACTTTTCGAGTATTGCTCAGCCGCTAACGTCCCTAACCCAGAAGGATAAAAAGTTTGATTGGGGAGAGAAACAAGAAACAGCTTTTCAGACATTGAAGGATAAACTCTGCGATGCGCCTATCTTGTCTTTACCTGACGGTACCGATGGTTTTGTGGTGTATTGTGATGCCTCTCGACAAGGTCTTGGTTGCGTGTTGATGCAACGGGACAAAGTCATCGCGTACGCGTCACGTCAATTGAAGGGGCATGAGAAGAACTATACAAAACGCACGATCTTGAGTTAGGAGCGGTAATATTCGAGTTGAAGATTTGGCGTCATTATTTGTACAGTACACGTTGCACGATCTTTACAGACCATAAGAGTTTGCAGCACATCTTCGATTAGAAGGATTTAAACATGAGACAGCGAAGATGGGCCGAGATGTTAAATGATTATGATTGTGAGATTAAGTATCACCCGGGCAAGGCGAACGTTGTAGCAAACTGTAACACCCTTGTTCTTATTTTACGTTTTTCGCATAGATTAAGTCCATAATCATAAAATTTCAGTTTACAATTTCAATGAAATTACGGGTCGTAAAAAAAACTTTTACAATTTAAAGTGATACAACATAATGTGATTTAATTCGCCGTTTTAGAATAACGACGAAACAACATTGCGGAAGCTTCGTTTAACGTGTGTTCGGTTCTTGCTCGACGCTTGATTCTTCATCCGGGACTCTCGACATTCACCTGTGATCAAAACCAACTTAAAAGTCAGTTTTGATAATTAAATAACTAGTACAACAAGGAAATTGGGAAATTCCAACATTGATATCTTGATCCAGAAACAAAAACTTGAAACTGGCCCCCACCGTAACTTACGGTGGGCACCGTAAGTTACGGTGGCCCCTATTTTAAAATATCTCCACCGTAAGGCAGGAGATAACTACCGTAATGATTCCAGCCCCCACCGTAACTTACGGTGCCCACCGTAAGTTACGGTGGCCCCAGTATCAGCCCCTTCCATTTTGCCGTTTTTGACACGAAAACTTTCGTATCTTTCAATCTGCTTGTCCGTTTGACCTACCGTTTCTTCCTACGTGATTGTAATTTGATTCTCCATCTTATGGAGTTAACACCCGACATCCGGATTGACAAATTTATAGAGTTTTAAGCTTTAGGCTCAAATTAAAATTTACCTATTTTGACCCATTCATGTATTTATCAAACAAACTTATTTGTTTGATCCCAAATTCTCGTGAATCTCCTAATTTCTATATTGTCTATCATATTTGGCTCAAACCACGGGTTTCCTACGCATTTTAAACCCGCTTATACTCAATTGCTTATTTTGACCCGTTAAGGGCATTTATGTCTTTTTAAGCATAACTTCGCTCATTTACCTTATGCCTCATAATTCCACTCGTTCATTTTGGTTAGTCTTCCACCACAACTTTGAACGTAGTGGATTTAATGTAATAGACTATTTATTCCGAGTTTTATCCCTCAAATATGTTATTTTTGCGGTAATACACATTTTAAGGCATTTAACCCATGATAGTTTATGCCTACGATTTTCATACGCATCTAAAGGTTACAAAAATCATAATATAAGTTCCTAACCAACTTTTATGGGTCATTTGCCCAATTTACTCCTCAGGGGCGTTTTAGTCAACATTAGCCCGTCACTTACTACGAAGGGCTTTCGCTACATATTTGGCCATGAAGTATGTTATCCACAACCATATATACACGTACCTGGCTCGGGTCAAGTATTGACCCGTTTACATAACTTTTTGCTTTAAATCTTTCTAGTTAAAGCAATGCACGTTTATGTTGTTTCCTGTGATTACAACACTCAACAAGAAATTGTCAAATGAAGTTGTCAAATGGTGTTAACAACACCATTTGACCCATTTAGCCTAATTGACCATTTATCCGTATGAGATGGTATTTAGTTACCATTTCATCCCTTTAAACCTATCCCGGTTTTTCCCTTTAACTCGTTTTACTAAAAACCGTTTTTATTTATTAGTCATTACATGACTAATTTACATTTTTACCCCTTTTACCATAATTCATAATTTCCTACCTTTTTATTCATTCCGACTTGCATTGTATCATGCCGGAACATCGTATTTCAATTACTTAACATTATTCACAATCAATTTTCGCTAGTAAGTGTATAGTAATTAAAAAGGGGTGTAAGTTTAACTTACCTTGTATCCAAGTTACGCCTTTTCTTCTTTCTTGTTTCGTTTGACCCGCTTCCTCACAAGCCTCCATCTAGCTTGTCATGAGTCAAACTATCATCATAATCCGTAAGACGATTAGTTTAGTCATTATTAGATACGACTATTCCGTCTTACAAATTTTATGTCGAATCTACCATTCGACTTCATCATTGGTTAATTTAACTTTCTAAAAGTTAACTACCGTTATCCATATGACAAATACCATTTAAATTAAATCAACATCATGATTAGAATTCATATTACCCAATATCATACGGGATAAATCGAGTTTGGCAATCACGCATCTCATTTATAATTTCAGCACTTTAGTTTTCATTTAGGCATTTTAACAAACACCTAGTGTGCATAATTTTACATATTTACTAACTAGTTCATAACTAGTTATCTTTACCATGGTTAACATCAATTTGGGAATTTCACATAAATTTTAACATCAACAAATCTGAAATTGCTTTATAGAATTCAAATTACACTAGTACAACTATCATAATCCTAGTGTCTTCATACTTCTACATCACCCACTTAACACCTTCAATGGTGATTATGGAATTCTCAAGTATTGAGCATAATTTCAACAATCTAATGGCTAGGGTTTATTCCTAGACACTATTTCATTCTAATTTCATCCAAACAACATTCATGCATCATCAGATTTCAAGTTCTCTAAATTCATGAGAATTTCAAATAGAGAATTTTTGTTAAATTTTGCATACCTTATGATCTCCTTGCAATGGGGATCATTAATCTATGCTCTGAATTTGATTTGGGACTGAAATTTGCCTTCAATTGATCAAATAGCATGAACTTAGGGTTTGAGAAGTCTGCCCCCCTTGCTCTGGCCGATCTCCAGTAGACTCCAAATGGAGTGTTTTTGTTTTAATAACATGTTTTTATTAAAACTAGTTTCAAGTTAAACACTTTTGGTCCCTCTAGTTTCTCTTAGTTTATATTTTTAGATCTTTAACTACACACAAGTCATCATCTAACTAGGTTAATTATTCCTAGTTACTTTAACGGGTTCGGGAAGTTATAACCCGTTATGTTTTATGTCCCGTTAATTTGGGCTTTTTATATACTTTGTTTTCTCAAAGTATTTATTTTCCTATTTAATTAATATTAGGTTTATTTATTTAAGTCCTAATATTTCCCGGGTTAAATTTTACCACTAATGGTATTTTACCCGTCTTTTAGTATTAACAGGGTTTGATTACCAAACCCGTTTTCGGGGTGTTACAAGTCTACCCCCCTTAAAGAGGTTTCGTCCTCGAAACCTTTCTTACGCAGTTCCTCAGGTTTGACTCCTTGGATTTAGTTTCGATAGTTACTTGAGCATTGCTCTCATCTATTAATCTTACCAGGATAATATGGTAATGCCCTTTTTGGCTTCCAAACGTATGCGCCTTTCACGTATAAGGCCTCATGGGCCGTAACTTTCATCTTGTATTTCATATCTTTATTAATTATTTATTTTGGCGATTAGACTTGTTAGTCACTAGTTACCTTATACCCCATTGCTCGGGCATATATCCATATCGCCATTTCCGGCCTTATGTGCGTTTACGGTTTTCTAAATCGCTTCATACCACTTTTGTTTATTAAAACGTTGCTTTTTATTAAAAACTAAATTTTTTAGTTTACGTTTTCTCTTTGTCTTACGTCTTTCTCTCATATCTAGGAATGTTGCTTCCTAGGATTTGTTCCTTTCCAATATCTTTTAATGCGGGGAATTTCAACTAGTTCCCACGCTTAACCCAAATAACCCGTAGGTTCTTTCGCTTAGTCTCGTAGACTATTTCTTTAGATTTCCACATTTTTAAGGTGAGACCCAACAATTTGTTTCTTTCTATTTATGACCCAAGGGTATTCTTGGTCCCGTAGACCTTAACACTATGTTTAATCCCGTAGGTTATGATAATCCCGTAGGTTATGATAATCCCGTAGATCATCTTTTATTCAAGTCCTTATTCAACTGTATATATATATATATAGTGTCAAGGCACCCTTTTTATGTCTAGAACTATTTACTTTTGCTTTTTGGATTTCATTTGACCTTGACCGTAGTCTAAGGCTACATTTGTTCTCTTTCGAATTATCTTTCTGACTTTATGACTTCTAACGTCATTTACACGTCGGTTTGTCCTACACTTACCGTTACCCGGATCTTACCTATACTTCTTTACGACCCATTACCCGGGCTCTTTATCTTAGTGTTTTTAACACTTTTGTTTCGCTAGTTTGCGTTTTTCCTATATATTCTTTTATGACCCATCACGTAGGTTCATTAATGTTTCGTGCTTCCATTATTCAGTTTGCGCTTACTTGCACTACCAAGCTTTTATACCTTATTTATCTCGTTTGACTTGTTCGTGTGAAATTTCATCGCTTGTGAACGTCAAACTCCATTCTTTATTCGACCCGTTCAGCTTTAAAATAGTTGAGCGTAGTTATTAACATTTCTGTTTGCAAATTCTCATTGTCTTTTAGTCATGACTCATATTCCGAGTCTTTTGACTTTCTATTTCGCGTTCCCGTCTCTTGGTTCACGCATTCTTTCCAAATCCTACCCATTCATTGGGTATCTTTACCATAATCATTTTCAAGTAACCATTCTTATATGGTTTTAGACGTTATTTTAATTTATTTGGTCATCTTAGCGAGATCCATCGCTTTTATTCAATCAAGTCCTTTATTCTTTATTCAATTCGTTTGACTTGTCCATGTGAATTTCATCACTTGTGACAGTCAAACTTTTATCCCTATGCCTTAGCTTTCCTATTGGTCGGTCTGTATTTTCTTTTTACTTGATCCTTGTCCCTTTTCTCGGGCTCGTTATTCTTACGTAATACGCTTCCGTCATCCGACTTACGTTTACGTTTACTATCAAACATCTTACTTATTCGATTCATTTGGGTACTATTTAAGTTAGTCCCATTCACCCCACCCTTACTACATCGGACATAAATGTGTCCATCATAAGAAGTTCATGGTACCACGTGTTCACCATTTACTTGGCCAGAGTAAGCGATCAACACCTGGTATACATGACCTTTTTATAATTTTCACATTACATCCCATGTAAGTAATGCCTCTATTTGTTTTTCTTGGAAACAATATCCCGGATAGGTTTTCTATTCAGGTTTTTCCAAGTTTTCGATCTACATATGCAGCTTTCAATCTCTACGTATTTGTTGTATATTACCATTTATGCAATAATTTAAAACGTGCACCTGTTAATGCTTGCTCTAACAGGCTCTCCTTGCCATTAACTTATTCGCAATCGTTGTGCAATTTAGGTCCTTGGTGAGCATGATCTATTTGTCGTACTTTGGACCGTTATTCTGTCAAATCCACGATTTGTTAAACTCTCGCTATCCTCATATGCGAGTGTCCTTCAATCTAAAACGTTTAAAATAGTTAGTAATTTCGATATTAATGGGTGCCCATATTATAATACGAGGCTTTTCTACTATACGCATCAACGCGTGTAATTTCGTTGACTAAATCTATTCTATATCGATTTTTATTGGTGTAACGTGTATTACACAATAACAATATGTGTTGTTCTCAACACTTTAGTCATACTAAACCATTGATATACATGTACTTACCGGATTTGCGATCAAGCCTCGAACCGAACACCAATCTTTATCAAGAGCATAAGGTTTAAGTCCAAGCATAGTTTTCCCACCATACTTGAATCTCTTAAACCAAGGCTCTGATACCAACTTGTAACACCCTTGTTATTATTTTACGTTTTTCGCATAGATTAAGTCCATAATCATAAAATTTCAGTTTACAATTTCAATGAAATTACGGGTTGTAAAAAAAACTTTTACAATTTAAAGTGATACAACATAATGTGATATAATTTGCCGTTTTAGAATAACGACGAAACAACATTGCGGAAGCTTCGTTTAACGTGTGTTCGGTTCTTGCTCGACGCTTGATTCTTTATCCGGGACTCTCGACATTCACCTGTGATCAAAACCAACTTAAAAGTCAGTTTTGATAATTAAATAACTAGTACAACAAGGAAATTGGGAAATTCCAACATTGATATCTTGATCCAGAAACAAAAACTTGAAACTGGCCTCCACCGTAACTTACGGTGGGCACCGTAAGTTACGGTGGCCCCTATTTTAAAATATCTCCACCGTAAGGCAGGAGATAACTACCGTAATGATTTCAGCCCCCACCGTAACTTACGGTGCCCACCGTAAGTTACGGTGGCCCCTGTATCAGCCCCTTTCCATTTTGCTGTTTTTGACACGAAAACTTTCGTATCTTTCAATCTGCTTGTCCGTTTGACCTACCGTTTCTTCCTACGTGATTGTATTTTGATTCTCCATCTTATGGATTTAACACCCGACATCCGGATTGACAAATTTATAGAGTTTTAAGCTTTAGGCTCAAATTAAAATTTACCTATTTTGACCCATTCATGTATTTATCAAACAAACTTATTTGTTTGATCCCAAATTCTCGTGAATCTCCTAATTTCTATTTTGTCTATCATATTTGGCTCAAACCACGGGTTTCCTATGCATTTTAAACCCGCTTATACTCAATTGCTTATTTTGACCCGTTAAGGGCATTTATGTCTTTTTAAGCATAACTTCGCTCATTTACCTTATGCCTCATAATTCCACTCGTTCATTTTGGTTAATCTTCCACCACAACTTTGAACGTAGTGGATTTAATGTAATAGACTATTTATTCTGAGTTTTATCCCTCAAATATGTTATTTTTGCGGTAATACACATTTTAAGGCATTTAACCCTTGATAGTTTATGCCTACGATTTTCATACGCATCTAAAGGTTACAAAAATCATAATATAAGTTCCTAACCAACTTTTATGGGTCATTTGCCCAATTTACTCCTCAGGGGCGTTTTAGTCAACATTAGCCCCTCACTTACTACGAAGGGCTTTCGCTACATATTTGGCCATGAAGTATGTTATCCACAACCATATATACACGTACCTGGCTTGGGTCAAGTATTGACCCGTTTACATAACTTTTTGCTTTAAATCTTTCTAGTTAAAGCAACGCACGTTTATGTTGTTTCCTGTGATTACAACACTCAACAAGAAATTGTCAAATGAAGTTGTCAAATGGTGTTAACAACACCATTTGACCCATTTAGCCTAATTGACCATTTATCCGTATGAGATGGTATTTAGTTACCATTTCATCCCTTTAAACCTATCCCGGTTTTTCCCTTAAACTCGTTTTACTCAAAACCGTTTTTATTTATTAGTCATTACATGACTAATTTACCTTTTTACCCCTTTTACCATAATTCATAATTTTCTACCTTTTTATTCATTCCGACTTGCATTGTATCATGCCGGAACATCGTATTTCAATTACTTAACATTATTCACAATCAATTTTCGCTAGTAAGTGTATAGTAATTATAAAGGGGTGTAAGTTTAACTTACCTTGTATCCAAGTTACGCCTTTTCTTCTTTCTTGTTTCGTTTGACCCGCTTCCTCACAAGCCTCCATCTAGCTTGTCATGAGTCAAACTATCATCATAATCCGTAAGACGGTTAGTTTAGTCATTATTAGATACGACTATCCCGTCTTACAAATTTTATGTCGAATCTACCATTCGACTTCATCATTAGTTAATTTAACTTTCTAAAAGTTAACTACCGTTATCCATATGACAAATACCATTTAAATTAAATCAACATCATGATGAGAATTCATATTACCCAATATCATACGGGATAAATCAAGTTTGGCAATCACGCATCTCATTTATAATTTCAGCACTTTAGTTTTCATTTAGGCATTTTAACAAACACCTAGTGTGCATAATTTTACATATTTACTAACTAGTTCATAACTAGTTCATAACTAGTTATCTTTACCATGGTTAACATCAATTTGGCAATTTCACATAAATTTTAACATCAACAAATCTGAAATTGCTTTATAGAAATCAAATTACACTAGTACAACTATCATAATCCTAGTGTCTTCATACTTCTACATCACCCACTTAACACCTTCAATGGTGATTATGGAATTCTCAAGTATTGAGCATAATTTCAACAATCTAATGGCTAGGGTTTATTCCTAGACACTATTTCATTCTAATTTCATCCAAACAACATTCATGCATCATCAGATTTCAAGTTCTCTAAATTCATGAGAATTTCAAATAGAGATTTTTTGTCAAATTTTGCATACCTTATGATCTCCTTGCAATGGGGATCATTAATCTATGCTCGGAATTTGATTTGGGACTGAAATTTGCCTTCAATTGATCAAATAGCATGAACTTAGGGTTTGAGAAGTCTGGGTCGCCCCCCCCTGCTCTGGTCGATCTCCAGCAGACTCCAAATGGAGTGTTTGTGTTTTAATAAAATGTTTTTTATTAAAACTAGTTTCAAGTTAAACACTTTTGGTCCCTCTAGTTTCTCTTAGTTTATATTTTTAGATCTTTAACTACACACGAGTCATCATCTAACTAGGTTAATTATTCCTAGTTACTTTAACGGGTTCGGGAAGTTATAACCCGTTATGTTTTATGTCCCATTAATTTGGGCTTTTTATATACTTTGTTTTCTCAAAGTATTTATTTTCCTATTTAATTAATATTAGGTTTATTTATTTAAGTCCTAATATTTACCGGGTTAAATTTTACCACTAACGGTATTTTACCCGTCTTTTAGTGTTAACGGGGTTTGATTACCAAACCCGTTTTCGGGATGTTACACAAACGCCTTGAGCCGCAAGGAGTGTGCAAAGCCTTTAAGTGTGCGAGCCTTAGAGATGACTATACAAACTGATCTCACTACTCGGATTCGTGAAGCTCAGCAAGAAGCGCTTAAGCCAGATAACCTAGGAGCCGAAGCATTACGTGGAATGGAAGTGCAATTGTTGCCTAAGGAAGAAGGAACATTGTACTTCATGGAACGAATTTGGGTACCATTCTTGGGTGATCTACGAGCACTCATTTTGGATGAATCTCACAAGTCAAGGTACTCTATGCATCCTGGATCCGACAAGATGTACCAAGACTTGAAAGATTTTTATTGGTGGCCCAAGATGAAAGCCGATATCGCTACATATATGGGTAACTGTCTTACTTGTGCTAAGGTTAAGGCGGAGTACCAGAAACCATCAGGGTTGCTGCAACAACCTGAGATTCCCGTTTGGAAGTGGGAACAGATATCGATGGATTTCATTACCAAGCTACCAAGAACCCAAAGAGGACATGATATGATTTGGGTAATTATTGATCGACTCACAAAGTCTACGCATTTCTTACCGATCAGTGAGAAAGACAGCACGAAGAAGTTAGCAGAAATATATCTCAAGGAGATTATGGCACGTCATGGAGTGCCTGTTTCTATCATATCCGACTGAGATGGTCGTTTTGTGTCAAGGATTTGGCAGACGTTTCAGAAAGCTTTCGGATCACAGTTGAATCTTAGTACTGCATTTCACCCTCAGACGGACGACCAAAGTAAACGGACGATTCAGACTTTGGAAGACATGCTATGTGCTTGTGTGATGGACTTTGGTGGAAGTTGGGATACTCACTTGCTATTAGTGGAGTTTTCCTACAATAATAGTTATCACACCGGCATCTAGGCCGCCCCGTTTGAAGCCTTATATGGACGTAAGTGTCGGTCCCCGTTGTGTTGGGCGGAGACCGGAGATAAATAGTTTATTGATCCAGAGTTGGTTCAGGAAACTACAGACAAGATTGCTCAGATACGTGATCGTATCAAGTCAGCTCGTGATAGATAGAAGAGTTACGCCGACAGGCGATGAAAACCATTGGAATTTGAGGTTGGAGATATGGTTTTATTGAAAGTCTCACCTTGGAAGGGCGTGGTACGGTTTGGTAAACGTGGAAAGTTGAACTCGCGTTACATTGGTCCTTTCAAGATTCTGGAGAGAATCGGAACTGTTGCATACAAGCTAAAGCTTCCAGAAGAACTTAGTAGTGTTCACGACACGTTTCACGTGTCTAATCTCAAGAAGAGTCCGACTCAAGAAACAGTCGTCATTCCCGCAGATGAGATTCACGTCAACGAAAAACTCCAATTTACTGAAGAACCTGTTGAGGTTACGGACTGGAAGGTCCACAAAACACGGAGAAGTCGTATTAAACTTGTCAAAGTCCGTTGGAATTCACGTCATGGCCCAGAGTTTACATGGGAACGTGAAGACCAAATCAAGTCAAAGTATCCGCACTTGTTTCATAACTCCCCTGCAACCGATAACACAGCTTGAATTTCGGGACGAAATTCTTTTAACGGGGGGAGAATGTGACAACTGGCACTTTTCCATGTATTTCTATACAATATGAACATTAATGTGTTCTTTATGACTGTGAATGATTAAATTAATGATATGAATGATTTCATATTTACTTTCAAAGACATACAAATACATTACATGTTGCATGTTGCTTATCATTATTAAATGCAACCCGGAATAGTTCAACTAGTGCACAAGACGAAACTAGCACAGTAATCAAATAAACTAGTAGTACTGACGGGAGTTTAGTACTCAGACAGACATGTTGTTAGAACACAGAATGATCCCCGGAACCAAGATTTACACTAGAACTTTATGTAGGGAAGTAGGGGTTATAAAACTGCCTTCCGAGTGACGATTTAAGTGCCAGAAAGTGCCCGAAACACACTCTAACTGCAGAATTCTGCAGAAAACAGCAAAAATCAGCTTTTAAACACCAAAATATAATGCAGAAATGAGGTTTAATTGTCCAGAATAACTTGATAAGTGTCGGGGATGAAAACTGTCATAAAAGACATCTTATAGCACACTAAACTGCGCAATTTAGCACCTTAACGAACCGGTAACCAACCGAATAACCGGACATTACCCGAAACACCAAAATTGAGCTAGAAACATTGTTTTAACATCATGAAGTTAGTTATTACCATTAAACATCATATTACATCCTAAAAACACCTAAACACATTAAACCCCAAATTTAACCCTTGAAATGTAACTAGATAACTAACTTACCATTGGAAACTAACTAACACCCCCCCCCCCCCCCATCTAATGGCCGGTTATAAGGGGCCCCACCATGCCCTAATTTCTTGATTATTATATTAGCTTTGCTAAGAAGATATGGGACACATTAACCATTATGCAAATATATGTTGGAAATGAGTTAATAAAAACCTTAGGTTCTAAACACTTAACATTCAACCTCATTCAAACAAATACAACTCCTCTTCTTCCCTTCAATACCTACGGCCCAAACCCCTCTCACATCTCCAGCATTTTTCAAGCCATTCTCATACAATCAAAGGTGTTCATAAGGTGTGTTAAGCATACATATGAAGGTTGCAAGCATAGGAAGTTGAAGGACCACTTTGGAGAGCTTTTATCCACTTCTTTTCTTCATCATCTTGCTTCTTGTTCTTCCCTAGCCTTAGAGCTAGTAGTAAGCTTCTTTGATCTTGTTTTTACACTTGATTTTAGTAGTTAAAGTATGAAGTAACATGATAATCTAAAGAATCTCATCAAAACAAGAACATGAACATGAACATAAAGCTTGAAATCATGAAAATCTAAGTTGTTTAAGTGTACGTAATGAACTTGTTTGTTGATTACTTGTATGTATGGTGTAGATCACCACATAAAGCTTGCTAGATGATGATCTAAAACATGATCTAGCAAGTATGAGGATGATTCTTGAAAAATCTATGATGATCATCCTTTATGTAAAGAATGAACTTGAAGATGAACATGATTTTGTGTAGGATGATGATTCCTACAAGTTATTTGTCTTAAAAATGTAAGATTTCAAAGATGAAAATTTCAAGAAACTAAAGTTTACATCAAGATTTAACATAGTTTGATTTTTGAAAGAAAGTAAACATGTTTTAGGTGTTAAATGGAACACTTAATGTATGAAAGACATGAAAAACTAAAGAAGATTAATTTTTGTAAAAGTGACTTACAAGTTGTAAAGATGGAAATTTTATAAGAAAGAGTTTTATGAAATAAAAACCATGGATTTAGTGTTATTAAAGCTTGTTAAACAACATGTTAAAATACTACAAGGTTTTGTAAAACTTCAAGTTCATATCATCTATTAAAAGTGCATGTTTTTGGCTATGGTAAGTTGTAATTGTTGATGATTGATGATAAATTTTTGAAAAGAAAATGATATGCTAATAAGCATGGAAACCTCCATTTTCAAGGGAAACTATGCCAAATTTTTTGTAAAAATTAAACACTTAGAAAAATATTTTTAAACAAGTATTTACAAGTAATTTTTGATCATGGTTTTAATATAAAAATTTGCCATAATTTTTGTTATAAAAATTACAAATATTGGAGGTTGATTTTTAATAATATATATTTAGAAGACACAAAATTATGTGCTACTTGTATATTGCTTGTATTAGTTATATTAAAAATTAGAAACCTTGAAAATAATAAATCATATCGAAATACTAAAAATCGTAATATGGAATATTACCAAAACCCCAAGAAAAATAAATATATATCTTATACCCAAATAATGGACAAATCAGACAATGGACATTTGGACTATATATATATATATTCCGGAAATAAATTCGCGACTTGACAAATGTGATAAACAATATTTTGAAACCGAAGAAACGGCAAAATATGAATTTTTACAACAATTATAAAATATATCATTTTTTGTCAAAGTAGAAAATATATTATTTTTGAAGTGGGAGAAAATATATATTTTCAAAAACAACTCAAAAAAAATATATTATTTTGGTGAAAAATAAAATATATATTTTTCTAGGTTTAATCTTAAAAATATATTATTTTTAAGATATATATTGAAGTATATTTTTGCCAAAATTTATAGATATTTTTCTATAATAATTCTCTTAAAATGTGTATATTTTAAGAATAAAAAGTTGGTGATTTTTAATTGTACAAAAATAATATTCTGGAAAATTACAAATAAAATTAAGTATAAAATACTTAATAAATACAAGAAATACGTATTCCTATATGTATAAATACTTGCCGGAATACACTACCAACACCTGTATACAAGTTACAGACACAAGTATGAGAATACGAAAATAACAAGGCAAGTATACCTATACTTGAAAACATATAAGTGAGAAAACACATAAATATACTATTTTTAACAATATTCCAAATAACTGGATGGAAATAGTCTAAGTTAAAATATCCTTATTTTAACTAATAATTATATAATTTGGAATTATATAATGTACACCAAACGTGTAACTCAAAGTATACCAGAATTCCAAAATAAGTCTTAATAAACAAATAAGACTAAGAGTCATTACACGACCTAAAAGTCTAATAAAACTTAGCACGTGTGTAGGTGGTAGTACGACTTAAGGATACTTACTTTGGGTACACAGGATCAGAGACGCAAACTTATGAGTTCATGTCCCCCTTTTCTTTTAACTGTTTTAGGATTTATAACTTTCGGGGGTGAAATACGTGTTTCAAATGGTATGGTATAACTAAGGAATGAACTGTTAGATCATGTGAATGGGTAGGCGCATACTTAAGACCATTAATCTTTGTATAAAGACCGAGGGGTATGAGTGGTAGATCTATCTGGGTGTTACGAGCCCCACCCATGGGTCCGAGAGTGGCCGAATGTGGTGACTATGTCGTTCCAGCCGGGTGGACCGGTACAAAATTCGCTAGGTTTGAGCCTTCCTACACCATTGCACACATATTAATGTCCTTGCAAAACATTAATTGATATGTTCATAGACGCTTACATACCGGTTATCAAAGGAATACTTTCAAATGATTACAAGTTTATACGAGCTCACATACAAACACATGAACTCTCTCAACTTTTGTTGATGTTTTCAAATTACATGTATTTCAGGAAACTGAATGGATCTGGCGGCGTTGAGAAAGTTTTCAAGAAGTAAATTCAAGATTTGATATTTGTATATCTTATCCTTGATAAGATATATGAAGCAAAGCCTTGGGTTATTAGTCTTTTGTTTAAAAGTCCATGTATGGAACTTAATCCCTTTTGAATGGTTTGTAAACTTAACATGAAGTTTGTTGGTTGTCACACCCCGGATTTCCATGAGTCACCGGTGGGCCCGGTGGGGAGTATCGTGACGTCATGGTTGGCAACATAATAGTCAAACAACACAATTATATAAATGCACAGCGGAAGCAAAAGATAAATATTATTACTTTTCCGAATATGAAGTAATATTCAGTATTACAACGGAAGTAAAGGATCCACAGGCGGATCTTAAAACATATCACTTGTTCAACAGACTTTAGACGCCTAGGACTTTCAAGATTCCTTATTAGCGCCCTGAGCTTCCAGCCAATTATGTTCAGTACCTGTCACTTAACCCTTTTGGAAAAATACGTCAGTTTTCACTGGTAAATACACTCAACCGACTCATTTGAAAAAGAGTTTAGGAAAATTGATTTAGATGCACCAGGCACAAAACCTTTTGACACTTTGATTAAAATGCACAGAGGCAAAATTAATCTTTTTATGCTTTGGGATAAATACGTCAGTTTTCACTGGTAAATACACTCAACCGACTCATTTGAAAAAGAGTTTAGGAAAATTGATTTAGATGCACCAGGCACAAAACCTTTTGACACTTTGATTAAAATGCACAGAGGCAAAATTAATCTTTTATACTTGGAACAATTATATTTATAACCTTGTATACAGATTTACATGTTCGTTGTACGTTCAGGGCCCGATGTAGAAACCGAGTCAAGATTAACAGACACGCCACAAGTATAGGCCCACAAGAGAGTGAGATACCGTTATTACTTAGTAACTGTCAGGTGTATGCCTACACCCCGTACCTAAGACGTGGCCATTTTATAATACAATGATGTCAGGGATATCCGGGACATGGTCATTAACCCCTAAAGGCTTTTATTTCAAACAATACAGATTAAACCGGGTTACCTCAATAATTTAACCTTCATTAAGATTAAATATTCAATACCCGACCAAGCGGTATCATTATACCGTATTCCAAGCCCGTATAGGGAAATAAGTTAAGAGTATTTACGGTATCGTTATACCGTATTTCAAGCCCGTATTGGGAAAATAGGTTAAGAGTATTTACGGTATCGTTATACCGTATTTCAAGCCCGTATTGGGAAAATAGGTTAAGAGTATTTACGGTATCGTTATACCGTATTTCAAGCCCGTATTGGGAAAATAGGTTAAGAGTATTTACCTGAGCTAGCTCCTGTCTTAAATAGCAGAAATTAATAACTCAGCCGTGTTCACTTAAGTAAGCGTAGGTACAATTTACCGGAAATGCTCTAGTCTGGAATGATGGTATAAACAATTAATTAGAATGCTAACGGGTCTTTAATTAAGCCTAAGCTTAGACCGATTAGTCTTATAGATATGGTTCGTACGCACGATTAAGCGAAGACCGGATAGAATGTGATTCTGACCCGACAAGTTTGAAGACTTGTTTAATATGGGTTCATTATTCACATTCTAGATTTTGAGATAAAACCGATAAGGTTTGACCCGTTTCGGCTAACTTATATAAACTAGTTATATAAACCGATCCGAACGCGAATAACGCGTAACGGGTAACCGAATAGGTCGCGAACAGGTTTCCTAAGTTAATATGCCTTAAATATGTTGTGATATCAGTAGGATACCTTCCATTATGCCCAAAACGAGTTTAATCTCAAATTAAGCCCCGTAGGGGTATTTTGGTCATTTACCTAAGGCATACATACTACCTGTCATACAACTACTCGAACGATGTGACCATAAGGTCACTTAATGTGTTTGGTCGGATCCTAATGATCGACCAAACGGGTCGGGTTTGAAAGTATAAGCGATTGTTTAGATCGCTTACCTTCACGACCCTATTTAAGCACTAAACTAAAAGTGACGAGCTAAGCATGTTAAAACATGCTTAACTAAGTTAGAAAACAAGTTTGGTATCAAAACAAACGGTTTTGATACCCATAAGTAGTTTGGTTACAAAATACGCAAGAATACGTATTCTGGTCGAAACTACGGCTCGTCATTGAGCCTAGATAACGTGGTAATCAGTAGGTATAGTCACTAGGGACTATAACCATCGTGATCACGCTCACGTTATGAAGTTCAAACGAACTTCGCATCGACCATAAACTGGTCAATGCAGAAAGTCAAACAAAGTTTGACTTTCGGACTCGAAAAGCGATAAAAGAACGAAAGAATACTTACGAAGGGTCCCCGAATGCTAATCTAGATCAAAACAGCTCAGGTATGAAACGAAGGTTCCAACTTAGAGCACAATGATCAGATTTGTGGGTTTTTGAAGTTGATTATGGTGGGTATTTATAGGATATGCACCACCGTTAGGATCGTTTCTTGGAGAAGAGGGCACGATCAAGGCCGTACACTTGTCGGGAAGTTGTGGTGCCTAAATTGCCACTAACCATAAGGTATCAACACTTGGCAAGGGATTAGGAAGTGGTTAACAGCTGAAAACAGGCTGTTCAGAAGCTTTTGATCTGCAGAAGATAGCTTACGGACCGTAAGGTCCTTAGTGTTGAGGTCCGTAAGCTTAAGTTTGGCAGAATTACAGTTTTGGTCCCTGCAGTGCAATAAGCCCATTTTTGACACGTTTAAGGCCCGTTAACCCCATTTCAAAGCTCTAAAATGAAGTTAAAGTATAGGGAACTTAAAATGTGTTCAAAAATATGTCGGATGTCGGTTCGTTTGGCCGTACGATCGCGTTGTTCGGTTAATTACGACGGAATGCGCACATGCGTGAAAAACGATCCAAATGACGCGACGAATGGATTTTTGGCAAGCCAAACACTAAAGCATAATATAGTCATGCTTACATAAATTTTTGGATGTCCGGATGTATTCAGAACGTATGTTATGCGCGAAAATGCAAACTTATGCACTTTTTGACGCTTTTAGTCCCTGATCCTTCTACACTTGATCTTAACATGACTTCTTGCACTTTGAGCCCTCTAACTTGACTTTTAAGGACCTTAAGACATAACCAAACTTTGTTAAGTCCTTGGGTAACTTTATGGTTACCTGAAAAGTCATAAATTTCAACGTTGACGCTTTTAACCCCTCGCACACGAATATGATCATAACTTTCTCATACGATAACGAAACTTTATGAAATTTATATCGTGCATTCTAGTGAGCATAATTAATCTTTACAAAGCTTTGGGTTCGCTAAAAGGTCACTCAGAGGTATAACTTAAACATGTTGACACATTTAGCCCCTGTAGTTTGTAATCTCTCACTTTTAGCTTCGTATGATCCATGATTTATTCGTTTGAAGGTATGAGCATCATGTAGGGTTAATATACCATATATTTATTCACTGTTGACATTTAGAACTCGTATATTAACATACTTTCCATGTTTGTCAACTTTAGTCCTTTCAGAACATTCTTTCACACGTTCAAACATTATGACACGTGTCAACACATTATAGGACGTGAATTTTCGAGGTGTTACATCCTCACCCCCTTAAAAGAAATCTCGACCCGAGATTTACTGAAATAAGTAAGGGTACTTTTCTTTCATCGTGGATTCAACTTCCCACGTGAATTCGGGACCTCTTCGGGCATCCCACTTGACCTTTATAATAGGCACATGTATCTTTTTGGAGCTTCTAACCCTGTCGACCCTTAACCGACACAGGTTGCTCATCATATTATAAATCTGCATATCATATTGTGATAATGCTTCTTGACTTATTGGCGAAACACATCCTTCAACCACTGATGTGCAATGAATTGCGAGCTCCGCCAATCTCTTTAAATAGGTTTTAGCTTAAAGGCTACCTGATCTTGATACATTCGATTTCCTTCGAATGATTCTATATACTCGGAGCTTAGCTAGCCCGATAATCTAACAGATTTGCACACCCTTCCAGGGTGACATCTATTGTTAAACCTCATTCCTTAACAAGAATTTAGGAGGTTTTCCATTTTCATAAATTCTCGATTTCCTGCCGTATACTGGCAACTTACAACCGAGTATGGATTTATACGATCTTATTTGTTGTTCCCTAGGAAACTTTTAGATCCTTATAATTGAACTTACCAATCTATTGTCCTAACAATAGACGTTTAACATGCCATTTATACAAGGTTTCCAAAGGAGTAGCCTTGATACTTATATATCAACTATTATAGGAAAGCTTATCTTAAGGTGAGATGGTTATTCCAACCACTGTTTAACAAATTTTAAGGAATAGCTAATCCTTACAGCTAGTCGAACAAATCGACGTTCCTGGGCAGCTGATGGCAAATTCTTAATTGTTGCCTAATTAGGGTTGCGGTAAAAATGCATAAGCAAAAAGAACTGTCTTTCATAATTAACTATACCGAAATCTCAGGATATTGAGTCAGGGTATATGAACCCTCTATTTTAAAACTTAGTTAATCAGGGTTTCGATTCTTCCAATGATGGTGCTAGCCGTCTTGGAGATTTCATAATAATACAGCCTTAAATGGGATATAAACCTTAACTCTACCTGCCCCTCAGGGGTAAACAGGGTAATCTTAGGAGAAGATAATTAAGGTACAAGGAGGTTACAGAGATTTTACAAATCTCAGGCTCCAATTTATCCATCATTGCTTGTGTCAATTTAGTGACACACTTATGTTACTAGTCCACGAATTCCTTAATCGGGAACATTTACTTGGATAATTCCATTCTGGATATCTTCTTTGAATACTACTAGTCGACTTTAGTACAATATGATCATTGGGATATCTTAGGGTTCCATGTATTAAACCTCCATGCTGATCAGACATGGAAATAATCTATGGGACACACTAGGATACGTCAATCCTCATATGACACTTTTATCAAACATAGTTTGGCATTCGCAGGCGATAGAAAAACAATGAGAAAATAATTAAAATAACATATGTTGTCGTACTCTATGCAAAGAAAGAGTACTCTGATTTTCGGAAGGATTCCTTGCCGACCTAGAAGAATCGTTACTATGGTTTCCTTGGTAGTTATACCTTGTGGATAATAATAAAGGTTTGCTAAGCTTAAGATCTTATGAGTAACTTATTAGCATCCGAACCCAAACGTATTTCTTAGCAGTCAAACCACAAATAATTATGTGCTTTAAGCTTAGATTTTTGGGTATACTGAATAGGGTACTATCTCAGCCAATGAATTCAAAGTTTGCGACATACTGTCGACTGTCTAGAACTTTTATGGCGAGAGTCGGAAAATTCTTATTCCGTCTTTTCCCTTTTCGTGAAACGGATACTTGGTTTTTCTAATAAGGTCCTTTCTAGTGTTTGGTCAACATAAGCAAGTCAAGAGTAACTAAACATAGAGGTAAAAATCTTGGATTCAACTACTTATTCAAAATAATGAGTATAAGTAGGTGACTTATAGAAGAATATAAGGAAGTTAGTGTACATGTGCTTATATTTAATCACAAAGGATATTTTCACAAACTAGGCACCTAGCTCGGTTGGCTAGGCGCGCGAAAGGGTGCGGCCTAGACCCAGGTTCGATTCCGGGGACGGCCAGTTCCACCATTTTTTTTTATTTTCCATATTAATTAATCGTACGGATACATGTAATTATGAGAGTTGTCTCAAAAGGAGTCTTGATAATTAATTGCCTCTTATTACCCACAATATGGGCTTGATTTTTATCACTATTTTGAGTCCTTGTATTTAACGGAACTAGGACATAAAAATGATTCCTAATGGATATAAAACATCCATCTTATAATGCTGAAGCAGTCTCTGAGGTATACAGGCTTCTTTACTGAACTTTCGTTGCTTTTTATTAAGCCTGTATTTACTCTCTTTCTCAGATTTCTGGGAGTTATTCTCCCTCTTTGGTTCATCCTTCATATTTGAAGTGTGAACATAGCTCTCCTCATGAGCAATTAAACATGGTTTTGAATGAGATTTAGAGCGAGAAGCATTCGGCTCTTTTGATTGTCTCATGACCTTTTCCCATGGCCTTTCCAACCGTTGCGTTAACCACCGCTTGGAGATTAACTCCAAAAATGTTGGGGTTTACGTTTGTATTTTCTTTTTATTAACTTTCGTCGCATTAATAGTATTGCGACTGTCGTCTACCTCATCCGAGTTTTCCATACTCGAATCTTGGTACCAATCACCAAGATTTAACAATTATTAGTCATCATCCTGATGACCTGACTTAGATTTGCCACGGCATTCATAACCGTATGGGCTATTCTGTTCTGAACATTCTTAATGAATGCTATTTGAATGTATATCTATTACATTTAGTGTAGGTCACAAAAGGACTACCAATGGTATTTAAGGTTTGGAGCGAGTCCAATACCTGTTTGACAGGGGACCATAATGTCACAACTGTCTTTGTCACAAGGACGATTATAAATAGCTCAAGGGCTAGCCTTACAAGACTTTTTATTATATATATACACATATGGCATAGAAGCCTGTCTCGATGGACATAGAAGATATGGCATAAAGCCCAGTCATGCAGGGCATAATTGATTATACGGCACGAAGGCCTTGTCGTAAGGACATTTATCAAATCTGGCACAAAAGACCTGTCACCAAGAATGTTAACATTTAATATGTTAGCTTGTTACGAATGACAAATCTTAGCACATAGGCTTGTCATGAATGACTTCAAAACATAACTCGGTGGTCTATCACCAAGGACCTTAATTTATTAGCCGCAGTTTTATTAGATTAGGGCTTCAAAGTTTGAACGTGGTCCTTCACCTTTGGACAGGGAGTCATAGACTACAACTGTCATCGTCTTGAAAGGCGATTCATTTGGCAGAAAAGAAGCCAATCAACATCACTAATGGATGTTTATATTTAACCATCGTATCTAATGATATTAGTCATGATCACATCGATCATATTGACTATTAGGTTTGGGTATAATCACTCCATTTTGATCAGGGGATCATAAAGATCACTATCTTTGTCTTACCGACACTAGAATAAAGTATAGCCCGTAGGCATTTCATCACGAGGGATGTAAATAGTATGATCATCATACTGATGATACTAGTCAGGATCGCAATGCTAGCATAGACTATGGGATTTGAGTATAGCTCACCCCCTTGGGCAAAGAATCACAAAAGGTTACAATTGCCTCGTCTCAATTAGACAACATAATATAGTCCTTAGGCAGAACATCATTAAGGATGTTGAAAATGTTTTAATCATCGTATTGATGATTTTTGTCATGCTCGCATTGATCATATAGACTATTAGGCTTGAGCATAGCTCACTACCTTGGACAGGGAATCGTGAAGATCACAATGTCTTTGTCACACATGGACAATATAATATGGCCCATAGGCGAAACATCACTAATGGAGGTTTATAATAGGTTCATCCTATTAGAAGATATAAGTCATGATTGCATTAATCATATTGACTATTCTGGCTTGAGCATAGCTCACCACCTCAGACAAGGAATCATAAAGATAACAATGTCAATGTCTCAATTAGACAATATATTATAGCCCGTAGGCAAAACATCACTAAAGGATGTTAAATAATATTATCATCGTATTAAATGATATTAGTCATGATCGCATTGATCATATAGACTATTATGTTTGGACATAGTCCAATATTTTAGACAGGAGGTCAAAGACCATCACTGTCGTTGTCTTATCGGACAACAAATTTAGCCCGTAGGCACTTCATCACTAACGGATGATATAAGCCATGATTCCTAAATTACTAGGTTAGATAAGGGAATTGGAAGAATCCAATATGAGGATGACGGTTGTGATTTTCTCGAATCACATTTGTCAAGAGTGCTAACACGTTCTTAGGTGTTAACAGGGATCTGAATCCCTTGAGTAGGTTTCACCATCTTGGCCTTGTAGGCTAGGTTTCACCTTTAAGATTCCCTTTCAAAATGCATACTGACAGGGAAGGAAGGATGTTTATTTTATTCAGGATTTTTATCATAAATCCTAATTCATAAGTTAATAATAATAGCACAAATGGCCTAGTCGCGTAGACAAGTTAAATTTATAAGCCATGATTTCAGAGAATCGCGGCATTAAGGTTTGAATCAAAGTTCATTACCTTTTCCTGACAGGGAGCTGTAGGCTGCCACTGTCTTCAGTCTCAGAGGACATTAACTATAGCCCGTAGGCACTTCCCTTATAAGGGAAGTTTATTACTGAATTGCCCCTTAGGGAAATTCATTAACCATGGTAAACAGAGACCATATTTGGTTAATTTATTAATCATATATTCATTTAGGATTTCTATTATAATTTATCCTAATTATAAAACATTAATAGTTTTATTAGTGGCACCCAATGGCCTGGTCACATGGACATTTATAAATTATAAGCTTATGATTTCAGAGAATCAAAGCATGACAGTATCCTGGCACAATAGGCCTAGTCACAAGGACATTTATAAATTTTAAGCTATGATTTCAGAGAATCAAAGCATGAAAGTATATTGGCACAATAGGCCTAGTCACAAGGACAATTATAAATTATATGCTAGGATTTCAGAGAATCAAAGCATTTGAGGTTTGAACCCAGTTCATTACCTTTATCTGACAGGGAGTCATCGCTACCACTGTCTTTTGGCTCATATGGAAATGAGCAGGGCCCGTAGGCATTATGTTACCACGTATGGTTAAAATATGATCATCTTAATTAATGATGTAAACCCAGGATTCAGAGATCATTAAACTGGGTTTGGAATCTTTTGAAGAATCATTTATAAAATGAAGTGTGTGATTTTAATGAATCACATCTTCCAGGAGTGTTAACATGTTTTAAGATGTTAACAGGGATTTGAATCTTTTAAACAGGTCTTACCATCTTGGCCCGGTCTTATAATTGACCCGAAGGCTAGGTTTCACACTTAAGATTCTTGATTTATAATTAACGCAGAACAATTTTTAAATTGAGGTGTTCATATGGATCTAAATCTAATTATGGAACTACCATCTTGGCCCGGTCTTAAAATGACACTTGGCTAGGTCTTGTCCTTTTTAGACTTTGCCATTTCATTATAATGGTAGATCTTATAAAAGAAATGTTATTTTACATTTATTTAAAAAAATTCTTGTTTAGAATGAAAGTTTAAACTTAATCATTCCATTATATAAAAATAAAAGTATAAAGTTGCCCTGAGCGGGACTTGAAAGGAATAATGTTGTCCTCGTAGGGACTGAAAGATAATTATGTCCTTATAAGGACTAATAAGGAAACGATCTTCAATAAAAGGAGTTTCTTCTTCATTTTATTTCTGAATGCTTTCTCCTTGGATGCTCGTTTCACTCTAGCCGCGGTACGAAGCTCAGCATCTCAGGGCTCCGGGTGTGGAGAACTCCTATTACGGCTTCTTCGCTTGGCGACGTATCCAATAAAAATTTGGAAGTAAAAATTTCTAGATTAGGATTGAGAATATTCCTAAGTTAAGTCTAGACTTAGAAGTTTAGATATGTGCAATTGTGTAACTGAGATTAAACACAAAAGGCTAGTGTTTAATTCACTCAGTGTTGGCTCTGATACCAACCTGTCACACCCCGATTTCCACGTGTCACCGGTGGGCCCGGTGGGGGAGTATCGTGACGTCATGGTTGGCAACATAATAGTCAAACAACACAATTATATAAATGCACAGCGGAAGCAAAAGATAAATATTATTACTTTTCCGAATATGAAGTAATATTCAGTATTACAACGGAAGTAAAGGATCCACAGGCGGATCTTAAAACATATCACTTGTTCAACAGACTTTAGACGCCTAGGACTTTCAAGATTCCTTATTAGCGCCCTGAGCTTCCAGCCAATTATGTTCAGTACCTGTCACTTAACCCTTTTGGAAAAATACGTCAGTTTTCACTGGTAAATACACTCAACCGACTCATTTGAAAAAGAGTTTAGGAAAATTGATTTAGATGCACCAGGCACAAAACCTTTTGACACTTTGATTAAAATGCACAGAGGCAAAATTAATCTTTTTATGCTTTGGGATAAATACGTCAGTTTTCACTGGTAAATACACTCAACCGACTCATTTGAAAAAGAGTTTAGGAAAATTGATTTAGATGCACCAGGCACAAAACCTTTTGACACTTTGATTAAAATGCACAGAGGCAAAATTAATCTTTTATACTTGGAACAATTATGTTTATAACCTTGTATACAGATTTACATGTTCGTTGTACGTTCAGGGCCCGATGTAGAAACCGAGTCAAGATTAACAGACACGCCACAAGTATAGGCCCACAAGAGAGTGAGATACCGTTATTACTTAGTAACTGTCAGGTGTATGCCTACACCCCGTACCTAAGACGTGGCCATTTTATAATACAATGATGTCAGGGATATCCGGGACATGGTCATTAACCCCTAAAGGCTTTTATTTCAAACAATACAGATTAAACCGGGTTACCTCAATAATTTAACCTTCATTAAGATTAAATATTCAATACCCGACCAAGCGGTATCATTATACCGTATTCCAAGCCCGTATAGGGAAATAAGTTAAGAGTATTTACGGTATCGTTATACCGTATTTCAAGCCCGTATTGGGAAAATAGGTTAAGAGTATTTACGGTATCGTTATACCGTATTTCAAGCCCGTATTGGGAAAATAGGTTAAGAGTATTTACGGTATCGTTATACCGTATTTCAAGCCCGTATTGGGAAAATAGGTTAAGAGTATTTACCTGAGCTAGCTCCTGTCTTAAATAGCAGAAATTAATAACTCAGCCGTGTTCACTTAAGTAAGCGTAGGTACAATTTACCGGAAATGCTCTAGTCTGGAATGATGGTATAAACAATTAATTAGAATGCTAACGGGTCTTTAATTAAGCCTAAGCTTAGACCGATTAGTCTTATAGATATGGTTCGTACGCACGATTAAGCGAAGACCGGATAGAATGTGATTCTGACCCGACAAGTTTGAAGACTTGTTTAATATGGGTTCATTATTCACATTCTAGATTTTGAGATAAAACCGATAAGGTTTGACCCGTTTCGGCTAACTTATATAAACTAGTTATATAAACCGATCCGAACGCGAATAACGCGTAACGGGTAACCGAATAGGTCGCGAACAGGTTTCCTAAGTTAATATGCCTTAAATATGTTGTGATATCAGTAGGATACCTTCCATTATGCCCAAAACGAGTTTAATCTCAAATTAAGCCCCGTAGGGGTATTTTGGTCATTTACCTAAGGCATACATACTACCTGTCATACAACTACTCGAACGATGTGACCATAAGGTCACTTAATGTGTTTGGTCGGATCCTAATGATCGACCAAACGGGTCGGGTTTGAAAGTATAAGCGATTGTTTAGATCGCTTACCTTCACGACCCTATTTAAGCACTAAACTAAAAGTGACGAGCTAAGCATGTTAAAACATGCTTAACTAAGTTAGAAAACAAGTTTGGTATCAAAACAAACGGTTTTGATACCCATAAGTAGTTTGGTTACAAAATACGCAAGAATACGTATTCTGGTCGAAACTACGGCTCGTCACTGAGCCTAGATAACGTGGTAATCAGTAGGTATAGTCACTAGGGACTATAACCATCGTGATCACGCTCACGTTATGAAGTTCAAACGAACTTCGCATCGACCATAAACTGGTCAATGCAGAAAGTCAAACAAAGTTTGACTTTCGGACTCGAAAAGCGATAAAAGAACGAAAGAATACTTACGAAGGGTCCCCGAATGCTAATCTAGATCAAAACAGCTCAGGTATGAAACGAAGGTTCCAACTTAGAGCACAATGATCAGATTTGTGGGTTTTTGAAGTTGATTATGGTGGGTATTTATAGGATATGCACCACCGTTAGGATCGTTTCTTGGAGAAGAGGGCACGATCAAGGCCGTACACTTGTCGGGAAGTTGTGGTGCCTAAATTGCCACTAACCATAAGGTATCAACACTTGGCAAGGGATTAGGAAGTGGTTAACAGCTGAAAACAGGCTGTTCAGAAGCTTCTGATCTGCAGAAGATAGCTTACGGACCGTAAGGTCCTTAGTGTTGAGGTCCGTAAGCTTAAGTTTGGCAGAATTACAGTTTTGGTCCCTGCAGTGCAATAAGCCCATTTTTGACACGTTTAAGGCCCGTTAACCCCATTTCAAAGCTCTAAAATGAAGTTAAAGTATAGGGAACTTAAAATGTGTTCAAAAATATGTCGGATGTCGGTTCGTTTGGCCGTACGATCGCGTTGTTCGGTTAATTACGACGGAATGCGCACATGCGTGAAAAACGATCCAAATGACGCGACGAATGGATTTTTGGCAAGCCAAACACTAAAGCATAATATAGTCATGCTTACATAAATTTTTGGATGTCCGGATGTATTCAGAACGTATGTTATGCGCGAAAATGCAAACTTATGCACTTTTTGACGCTTTTAGTCCCTGATCCTTCTACACTTGATCTTAACATGACTTCTTGCACTTTGAGCCCTCTAACTTGACTTTTAAGGACCTTAAGACATAACCAAACTTTGTTAAGTCCTTGGGTAACTTTATGGTTACCTGAAAAGTCATAAATTTCAACGTTGACGCTTTTAACCCCTCGCACACGAATATGATCATAACTTTCTCATACGATAACGAAACTTTATGAAATTTATATCGTGCATTCTAGTGAGCATAATTAATCTTTACAAAGCTTTGGGTTCGCTAAAAGGTCACTCAGAGGTATAACTTAAACATGTTGACACATTTAGCCCCTGTAGTTTGTAATCTCTCACTTTTAGCTTCGTATGATCCATGATTTATTCGTTTGAAGGTATGAGCATCATGTAGGGTTAATATACCATATATTTATTCACTGTTGACATTTAGAACTCGTATATTAACATACTTTCCATGTTTGTCAACTTTAGTCCTTTCAGAACATTCTTTCACACGTTCAAACATTATGACACGTGTCAACACATTATAGGACGTGAATTTTCGAGGTGTTACATCCTCACCCCCTTAAAAGAAATCTCGACCCGAGATTTACTGAAATAAGTAAGGGTACTTTTCTTTCATCGTGGATTCAACTTCCCACGTGAATTCGGGACCTCTTCGGGCATCCCACTTGACCTTTATAATAGGCACATGTATCTTTTTGGAGCTTCTAACCCTGTCGACCCTTAACCGACACAGGTTGCTCATCATATTATAAATCTGCATATCATATTGTGATAATGCTTCTTGACTTATTGGCGAAACACATCCTTCAACCACTGATGTGCAATGAATTGCGAGCTCCGCCAATCTCTTTAAATAGGTTTTAGCTTAAAGGCTACCTGATCTTGATACATTCGATTTCCTTCGAATGATTCTATATACTCGGAGCTTAGCTAGCCCGATAATCTAACAGATTTGCACACCCTTCCAGGGTGACATCTATTGTTAAACCTCATTCCTTAACAAGAATTTAGGAGGTTTTCCATTTTCATAAATTCTCGATTTCCTGCCGTATACTGGCAACTTACAACCGAGTATGGATTTATACGATCTTATTTGTTGTTCCCTAGGAAACTTTTAGATCCTTATAATTGAACTTACCAATCTATTGTCCTAACAATAGACGTTTAACATGCCATTTATACAAGGTTTCCAAAGGAGTAGCCTTGATACTTATATATCAACTATTATAGGAAAGCTTATCTTAAGGTGAGATGGTTATTCCAACCACTGTTTAACAAATTTTAAGGAATAGCTAATCCTTACAGCTAGTCGAACAAATCGACGTTCCTGGGCAGCTGATGGCAAATTCTTAATTGTTGCCTAATTAGGGTTGCGGTAAAAATGCATAAGCAAAAAGAACTGTCTTTCATAATTAACTATACCGAAATCTCAGGATATTGAGTCAGGGTATATGAACCCTCTATTTTAAAACTTAGTTAATCAGGGTTTCGATTCTTCCAATGATGGTGCTAGCCGTCTTGGAGATTTCATAATAATACAGCCTTAAATGGGATATAAACCTTAACTCTACCTGCCCCTCAGGGGTAAACAGGGTAATCTTAGGAGAAGATAATTAAGGTACAAGGAGGTTACAGAGATTTTACAAATCTCAGGCTCCAATTTATCCATCATTGCTTGTGTCAATTTAGTGACACACTTATGTTACTAGTCCACGAATTCCTTAATCGGGAACATTTACTTGGATAATTCCATTCTGGATATCTTCTTTGAATACTACTAGTCGACTTTAGTACAATATGATCATTGGGATATCTTAGGGTTCCATGTATTAAACCTCCATGCTGATCAGACATGGAAATAATCTATGGGACACACTAGGATACGTCAATCCTCATATGACACTTTTATCAAACATAGTTTGGCATTCGCAGGCGATAGAAAAACAATGAGAAAATAATTAAAATAACATATGTTGTCGTACTCTATGCAAAGAAAGAGTACTCTGATTTTCGGAAGGATTCCTTGCCGACCTAGAAGAATCGTTACTATGGTTTCCTTGGTAGTTATACCTTGTGGATAATAATAAAGGTTTGCTAAGCTTAAGATCTTATGAGTAACTTATTAGCATCCGAACCCAAACGTATTTCTTAGCAGTCAAACCACAAATAATTATGTGCTTTAAGCTTAGATTTTTGGGTATACTGAATAGGGTACTATCTCAGCCAATGAATTCAAAGTTTGCGACATACTGTCGACTGTCTAGAACTTTTATGGCGAGAGTCGGAAAATTCTTATTCCGTCTTTTCCCTTTTCGTGAAACGGATACTTGGTTTTTCTAATAAGGTCCTTTCTAGTGTTTGGTCAACATAAGCAAGTCAAGAGTAACTAAACATAGAGGTAAAAATCTTGGATTCAACTACTTATTCAAAATAATGAGTATAAGTAGGTGACTTATAGAAGAATATAAGGAAGTTAGTGTACATGTGCTTATATTTAATCACAAAGGATATTTTCACAAACTAGGCACCTAGCTCGGTTGGCTAGGCGCGCGAAAGGGTGCGGCCTAGACCCAGGTTCGATTCCGGGGACGGCCAGTTCCACCATTTTTTTTTATTTTCCATATTAATTAATCGTACGGATACATGTAATTATGAGAGTTGTCTCAAAAGGAGTCTTGATAATTAATTGCCTCTTATTACCCACAATATGGGCTTGATTTTTATCACTATTTTGAGTCCTTGTATTTAACGGAACTAGGACATAAAAATGATTCCTAATGGATATAAAACATCCATCTTATAATGCTGAAGCAGTCTCTGAGGTATACAGGCTTCTTTACTGAACTTTCGTTGCTTTTTATTAAGCCTGTATTTACTCTCTTTCTCAGATTTCTGGGAGTTATTCTCCCTCTTTGGTTCATCCTTCATATTTGAAGTGTGAACATAGCTCTCCTCATGAGCAATTAAACATGGTTTTGAATGAGATTTAGAGCGAGAAGCATTCGGCTCTTTTGATTGTCTCATGACCTTTTCCCATGGCCTTTCCAACCGTTGCGTTAACCACCGCTTGGAGATTAACTCCAAAAATGTTGGGGTTTACGTTTGTATTTTCTTTTTATTAACTTTCGTCGCATTAATAGTATTGCGACTGTCGTCTACCTCATCCGAGTTTTCCATACTCGAATCTTGGTACCAATCACCAAGATTTAACAATTATTAGTCATCATCCTGATGACCTGACTTAGATTTGCCACGGCATTCATAACCGTATGGGCTATTCTGTTCTGAACATTCTTAATGAATGCTATTTGAATGTATATCTATTACATTTAGTGTAGGTCACAAAAGGACTACCAATGGTATTTAAGGTTTGGAGCGAGTCCAATACCTGTTTGACAGGGGACCATAATGTCACAACTGTCTTTGTCACAAGGACGATTATAAATAGCTCAAGGGCTAGCCTTACAAGACTTTTTATTATATATATACACATATGGCATAGAAGCCTGTCTCGATGGACATAGAAGATATGGCATAAAGCCCAGTCATGCAGGGCATAATTGATTATACGGCACGAAGGCCTTGTCGTAAGGACATTTATCAAATCTGGCACAAAAGACCTGTCACCAAGAATGTTAACATTTAATATGTTAGCTTGTTACGAATGACAAATCTTAGCACATAGGCTTGTCATGAATGACTTCAAAACATAACTCGGTGGTCTATCACCAAGGACCTTAATTTATTAGCCGCAGTTTTATTAGATTAGGGCTTCAAAGTTTGAGCCCTCTAACTTGACTTTTAAGGACCTTAAGACATAACCAAACTTTGTTAAGTCCTTGGGTAACTTTATGGTTACCTGAAAAGTCATAAATTTCAACGTTGACGCTTTTAACCCCTCGCACACGAATATGATCATAACTTTCTCATACGATAACGAAACTTTATGAAATTTATATCGTGCATTCTAGTGAGCATAATTAATCTTTACAAAGCTTTGGGTTCGCTAAAAGGTCACTCAGAGGTATAACTTAAACATGTTGACACATTTAGCCCCTGTAGTTTGTAATCTCTCACTTTTAGCTTCGTATGATCCATGATTTATTCGTTTGAAGGTATGAGCATCATGTAGGGTTAATATACCATATATTTATTCACTGTTGACATTTAGAACTCGTATATTAACATACTTTCCATGTTTGTCAACTTTAGTCCTTTCAGAACATTCTTTCACACGTTCAAACATTATGACACGTGTCAACACATTATAGGACGTGAATTTTCGAGGTGTTACATTGGTTGAAACTTAACAACTTGTGTTTGTATTATTTTTAAAACTTATGAATGGATGAACATCAATTTTAATCATGTAGTTGTTTATTATAATTGAATGCAATGAAACTGATCAAGTCACACGCACACGCTTCCGCAAAAGTCAGGGTGTGACATGTGATGTGTTGTATTATCTTTATTTTCTTGTAATCTCTTCTTTCTCTTGATCACTTAATTCTACGGTGTTTGGTTGACTCGCATCAATACTCGCAAATTGCATGTCCCTCATCCTACAACATCATGTTATGTAAAATAAGGAATGCGTACATCACATTTCGAATTCTAGGTTTTTCCATAATTCTATACGGCGTCTTCAAAATGTGCCATCTTTTCTACAAAACACTAAAAGCTCGTTCAATGTCTTTTCGTGCCGCTATTTGAGCACCGTTAAACTTACGTCTCTTTTCGGCTAATGTTGTTCCCCATGTAAATGATTTTACAAACACGACCCAATCCGTGTAAATACCGTCCATTAGATAGTAATTGGATTTATACTCCACACCGTTAACAAAAAAAAAGAACCTTTCGGTCCAACACTGTTCATATGGTCGTCAAAAATCGGTGATTGATTAAGAATATTTAAGTCGTTATTTCCAGCAGGAATACCAAAGAATGCATGCCAAATCCAAAGATCTTGAGATGCAACCGCTTCAAGCATCATAGCTGGTTTTTCTATGAAATCCACTAATGTGTTGCCCGGCCCATTATGTTGGACAATTTTCCCACTCCCGTTTCTTACAATCTAAACTACCGATCATCCAAGGGAAACCGTGTCGCTCGTCATGAGCCTCCAAAAGTTGTTGTATGTCACCAAATGTAGGTTTTCTCAAATATTTTTTAAACATAGTTCAACGACATACGCACAAAGATAATGGAGGCTTTCCCTCACCACCCGTTCTGACATTTTTATATACTCATCCATAATGTCGGAAACCGTCCCATAAGCCAATTGTCTAAGCGTGGCCGTGACTTTTTGCAACATGATAAATCCTGGACAACCACGCATCGTTTCTTTGTCGAAAAAACTCATATTTATTTGATAAATCGTTTGATATTCGAAGAAATAATTCACGGCTCATACGAAAATGATGTCTAAGAGTACTATCATCATAAATCGGGTTGGGTGAAAAGTAATCACTAACCAATAAATTGTGTATGGTGACTCTGTCGTGTGCTATGTATTTCCTCCTCTTTAGTGTTGAGCACCCTTTGTCTTCCATTATAGTTTCAACCACTTTTTGAACCGATTTACAGAAAAGTACCGGTCCCTCGTCGTCTGACGAGAATAAAATAAAGTTCTCAAACTCAGACGACGACGAAGAAGAACACAAGGAATTCGAGCCTTCCATTTTTATTATAAAAGTTTATAAAAATTGGAAGAAAATATATATTTGTGAAGAGATAAATGGATGTTTGGGTGTGTGGTTGTTAGAAAATGGGGTGAGTATCTGATATATATAGTGTTATTTAAAAAAATTGATTAATTAGGTCAAACTAGCCGTTGAACGGCTAGTTTAAAACCACCAATAACAAGCCAACATGTCGTTAGCCATTTGCCCTCAACGTCAATGGAGAACTTGAAGCCCAAATCACAACGTCGTTCAAAACGATAGCCACAAGGTGGTTTGGTGGGCGTTAACTGGCAACCACGCTGGCATTAAACAGCCACACCGCATGGTCTTAGTGCGACGAGGAACATGGATTGGCAAAAATAATGAAGACATTGATAAAAGAATAGCAAACACTCCGAAAAATTAGAAAAAAAAAAACTACAATAACTTAAAACTTGAAAAAAAAAATCTATGTTTGCACACTATTACACATTTTAGTGTTACTGGATTGACTTGTTGACTAAGTGTTTCAAATATACATCAAGTAAGCTAGAAAAGTGTGGAGTGCACACTTGATTGAGTGTATTATGATCTTAGAATTTATGAATCTCATTGGTCCCTAAGGGCGAAGCCCCTAAGCGACCAAAGAAGTATAAATAAAACCCTACAATTGTTATGACAAGAGATACGATAGTGAATACATTACAACGACAAAAGAAGTATAAATAAAACCAAGAGTAACGTTATCGTACAAAGTCTTCTAAATCTAGGAAGGGTACAAAGACACAATGGACAAGGGCGTACCTGTCACACCCTCAAAACACCACCTAGGGAATGTCCCTGTTAGGCGTGTGACGTACCAGGATCCAAGCCACCAATCACATTGAACTCATAGTTATATTTAAATAAAACTTTCATATATTAACTTTAAGTGTTACAGCGTTACAAATAATTCACAGTATACAGCGGAAGCATAATTCATTCGTTAAGTGTTTATAAACCATATGTAAAAGCCATTAGTCTTGTGTTGAGTTTCCATGTATATTGACCCATGACCACTCCAGCTTCCCAGACAGCAAGTTCCAACAAATATGCAACTAAAGGCCTGCAAGGCATGTAACAACAAGTCAACAACAAAGTTGAGCGACTTCACAGTTGGTGTTCGTTTTAAAGTAGTTTAAAAAACCATGAGTTTGTTTGCAACCATATGTTAACCAGCTTTCTTTGTTTCCCAAACCATAATCAGTGGGGGCTACCCCATGTTGTGAACCACTAGACTAGTTATATATATATTGGCGTCCTTCCCAATCCGAGGACGGAGGTACGTATTCTACCCAACCGAGAATACGCAGGTTAAATGTAGTCGTCTTTCCCAATCCGAGGACGGTGGTACGTATTCTTCCCAATCCGAGAATACGCAGGTTTAGTGTAGGCGTCCTTCCCAATCCGAGGACGGAGGTGTGTAGTCTATTAGTGGTGAATATACAGGTTTCGTCTTAGCTTCTTAATCACATTCCCAACCCACCGGGAATCCCATGCCTTAAGAGTGTGAACTCACCTTTGCTTTGCTCGGCAAACAATTTACTCGTGTTAGGTTGGTCAACCATACCCTATTATGGTTACCAATGTTTGTTAGGTTTGTTATGCAAGTAACATCACATATTAATTACACGTATCTAACACGTAGTGTTCAAGTAGCATTTACTATACGTTATACTAATCACGTTCACAATTATCATCACAGTTTATCATAATTCAAATATGCCGTCATAAGTGTGCGGTTTAAACAATATAACATTCAATCTAGACTTAGGAGTGTTTGGTCCATTAAACCATGCGACCTAATAAGAGTGTATGGCCCATTTGTCAGTGTGCGGTCATCAACATAGTGTATGGTCCTTCTTTATTGTGCGACTTAAGGGTGTGCGGGTGTAGTGTGCGACGTGGCCAGTGTACGGCACCAATGTATATGTGGTACCCGGGTGCGCGGCGCCCACTTGGATTCCACAACTTAAATCCTTGTCTCCATGTTACAATTGTCTTCAATTTAAATCATGGGATTTTACATTATTCATGGTTGCGTATTTTTAGGGATTAATTATCTTAGAAATTAATTATGTCATAACACACATCAGCATATCCAGGCTCTCAACTTTCATAAATAACCATCAAAATTCAGCAAGGTAAACATTTAAACTCTAACATACGGATAATCCCTAGGTCACCGATTTAACATTGCTACAATCCAAACACTAAAATCTTTAATAACTTTTTGTCGTGCACAACCCGATTTATCAGACCAAGTCTTTGAACATTAATCATCCAAGCAGTCATATATAATCTCATGAAAGAAATAGTGCAACACCATGTCATCGTTACAAATTATCACCCAACCAAAAACATCAGATTGATCACGACTTATACCAAAACCCAAAATCAAATAAATAAATCAAACATATATCTTGTTGTCATGGGACATTACTAAAAACTCTATCCTTATAACCATCAGACATTTAAAAGGAAACATCTACTTCTCAAATCTTATTCACACCCAAAAACAGTTAACAAACAAAGGCTCGACCGAAGTCATCGGTTAGATATCACCACCACACTTTGCATCGAAGCTTGACATTAATTTACCCAAATCAGACAATGGTAGTTTAAGGAAATTTTATAAATGAAATCATATCATCATTATCATAAGCATTATTTACACTACATCAATACACATGAACTGTTCCAAGACACATTTTCAAATCAAACAGTTAACACACAAGAATTGTTCAACCAAGATCCGAAATAAACAAGAACATCTAACACATTACTGACCAAATATCGCGTGGGTTGAACGGACCGTCTGCTGCCGTAGTTGTCTCCGTCTCCGGCGCTACTGGTTCATCGGGGAACCATCACCAGTACCGCCGCTGCAACGGCCATTACCCCCGTCGCCGTTAATCGTTTCGTCTACACCACTGCACTGCCGCCGCTCGATTTCGGCCGCCAGATTTTGTTCATCGGAGAGAGCTGGGGTCAGGGGAGGGTGGTTGTGGTTGTCGGAATGCCGGCAGTCGGACCAGCAGGAGAGGGAGAGAGAGATCGAGAGGGGTGGGGGTCTCCTGCCTTGCTGCCGTAAGTCACCAAGAGGAAGTAGGGTTTGTCGCTTTTGTGTTATAGGAACATGCATACATACGTATAACTTGCAACAGAGTTGAGGCGGTTTGGGGTTTCTAGCCGTGATGGGCTAAAACCAATTTAATTGTTATGGGGCTGCACAAAGAAGAGGACAATGGGGTTAGATTTGGGCTGCCCAATCGAAAGCACAAAAGGGGAAACGTAGTGGCAGCAACTTAGGTGATTTTTGGTTGAAAAAAAAAAGAACATACCAATTACTATTATTATTATTATTATTATTACTTCAACAACTAAAGTAACGCGTATATATATATATATATTAAACATGTTTTTGTTCGGGTCTCATAGGTTCGAGTTACACGAGTGGGTCGAAATGACAAGCGAGACATGTGCTTCGGTTCAAACAATTCAGGTCGATACAACACAATGTGAGTATGGTTTCGAATATTCGTTGACACACTATAACTTAGACAAATATATATGTAATTTGTAGAAGCGAAACGAACGGTTTTTACCTCAAAGTTACGGGTTGTCACATCATCCCCAAGTTGAAAGAAATTTCGTCCCGAAATTTAGCACGTAATCACTGAGGAAGCTAGTTGTGTTGTGCGTTTTCTTGGGGTATCACAGTACCCACCCTAAGGCGTGGGTGGGCGGGCGCACCCCTTGAAAAAATATTTTTTAGTGTTATTTTTCGCTGGAAATTTAGACCGCACCCCTTGGAAATTTTCAACCACCCCACTTAGAAAAAAATATTATGAATTTATAAAAAAAAAAATTAAACACTTATTATTATTTAATATACAAGTATATAACACAATTTATATAACTATTCTTTAGCCACAATCAAAGCCCAATCTAAAATATAATTTTATTAACCCAAGCCCAAACCCAACCCAAAGAAGTTTGAACTAAATAAAATAACCCAAATTCATCCACCCATTCCAATTCCAAATCCCGCCCCAAAAAAAAACTCCTAGCAACTTGACGCCACTACTCATGATTGGACGACTTTTTTTGCCAAACCAAAATTCCGGCAAGACCGACCCATATTACGCCCAGAACTCCTATATAGAACTAGTATGGTTTCTTTATTGATTTTTTTTATGTGATGATTAGGAGAAAATATAGACGTATAATGGTTTGACTTGTAGTTAAATGATTTTGTTGTTTTATTCATAGGTTTGTTTGTTTAAATGATAAGTTACAAGTAATCAACATTTAATACTATGGCTTGAATCTTTGAAAATAAAATTGAAAATTATGGACTATGTTTGAAGATGCTTGTTTATTTTGTTTAAGTTTTTAGTGTTGTTTTATGAACTTATGGAGTGATTATATGTGATAGGAACCATGAGTAAGAATGTAATGAACTTACGGAGTGTTTAGTATCTCTAGAAAATGTTTTGAATAGATTTCCAAAAAATAAAAACTTGTAGGGTAAAATTTTAAATACGTTTGTAATGACGTTTGACGTGTTTTTGATGTTATATAAATTTTAGTTTGATGTTCTTTTGTCTTACATGACCCGACTTGATCCGACCTGCTATGAACCGAATTTTTTTTATATAGATAGGGGCCTAAAATCTTTAAAAATATTCCGCACCCCCAGCAAAAAATTCCTAGGTCCGCCACTGACAATGGATTAAAAAAAACACCATGGTGCGCAAAATATAACACAATGTCGAGAAATATAACACAATACTGAGGAAAAAAGACACAATGAATCGCAATAACACAATGACGAAAAAAAACACAATGCCAAATAAAAAGACAGAATGATCTAAACAAAAATTCTAAAATATACAAGCTAAGAATACAAAAGCGAAAACCTAAAATCTAAGATCATAGAGTTTAATGAGACGATTCCAAAGCCGATAGACTGAGTTCAATCGGAATGCGTTTGATATCCTTCCTATGACTTTCTATTTTTAGAAGACTACATATTTGAATCTTACCCATAAAGCCAAATCCATATACATGTAGTATGCTCCTCGGGGCAGGACGATAGAGAGAAGAGAGAAAGCCATCACACAAGTCGACAAACAACCAAGATATGATGACCAAAGCGACAGAGAGATAGGGAATGATAGAAATGAAGACAAAACCCTAAAACTCTAACATATAGAAAAAGGGAACCTATTATGCATTGTTAATCAACTATTTATATAAGTACAATTAAAACAATTACATGTCAAACTTAAACTAATCATACTTCCTAATTTTAATAAAGATAAATACTAACCAATATATTTTGTCTAATAAACCTTACATTCACCTCCATAGATTAGACTTAATCTCAACAAGAACCAATTACTAACTACTATATTTTGTTTAATAAACCTTACATTCACCTCCATAGATTAGACTTAATATCTACAAGAACGATTATGCAAATGCTATGGGGATGGAATAACTTCACAATGGTGAAAACACTTTGTATTCATAGTGTTCACATATGCCCATCATAGAGATGGCAATGGGCACACTATGATGAGTTTTGGTAATCCACTTCTCACACTTGATTATAAAACTGTGTTCTATACATGGTCTCATACCCATTAGTATCCCTTACTCATTATCACGGGGATTGCGGGTTTACACAAGTATCTGGTATACCCGTTAATCCCAATCTTTATATTGATAACTAATAAAAAAAAAACAAGTAAAAATTTACAACCCTTAAGTGACAACTATGCAAAAGACTAGGGATTTAAGAGATAACAAAGATATCATAAATCCTTTTGATTAGTATGCCAAATTATATTCCTAATACCATGGTTGTAAAACAAGGTCTCCAATGCCAAGTATTCCCCGAGTAGTCGCTATAAAGTAGGTTGCCGAGGTGACTTTCTTCCGCTCCGCCTAATCACTCATAATCGATCAAACATCGAACCAACTTTGCCAAAATCAGATCTTGTAGGTCAACTCGGGCGTAGTTTGACTTAAAAAAAAATAGAACATAATTTATGTGTCTATCATATTAAAGAATGAATATCATTTTCACGTATTTTGTATAAATGTTAGTGAATTTATGTTATTTAACATATATTTAATTTCCAAAAACTAATTTCTTTATAATTTAAAATGTCTGAGTACTCCCCGAATATCCTCCACCTAGGACGAGTACTCTCAACTTCCCAGTTTATCGACTATGTAACGCCTAGCGACTTTTGCAATCATGCTTAATGCTATAATGCTATGATTATGGCACTTGCCATTATCTTAAATACTTTAGAGGATTGTGTCATAATCACATTATTAGGATGATAATTAGTTCTCAAATAAGGAATAACCTGCAGATACAAGACACCAAACCATTCACAAGAATTCTTACTGAACAAACAGTGACAACAAGAATCATCATTAACAAATCAATGTGCAGGAAGAAACAATTCATTCCCAAACCAATACACCAATATATTTTCTAAGGAAACCACACCATTTCTGTTTTTTTCTAACAATCAACACTCTTTTAGACCATTTTTCGTTTCTAACCGTTTAATCAATGATAAAAACTTCATTAAACATCACGCGTAACTCCTTACTCAAACCAAGTCCCATTTTTTTCCTTCTTATATCCGTTTAAATGTACATGGTTTGTAAAATTTAACGAGTCATCTTCTGTTAAAACTTGAAGAACAAACAGTTAGGAGTTGGGATACCCTATACAACTCATCTTCTGAAAACTTGATTTCTTACTTTTTTTTTAAATCATTTCCAACTTCAACTTCACCAAAAGTTTTTGTTAGAAGAAAAGTAAATCACTTCATCATGATTCAAGTTTCTAAAGATCCATCTTTGAGCGTCCTGCTAGACACAAAACACGACCCCTTACTAGATAATAATATTTTTTTTTGATAAATGATATAAATATATATATATATACACACATATATATAAGGGAAGGTTCAAATGAAAACCACTAGTTATTGCAAAAACTCAAAAACTAACAAAAAAAAGCCAAAAAAACATACCAAAATTTTTTTTTTTTTTTTTTTTGCATACCAATTTTCGCTAATTAAATTATATAAAAAAATAAAAAAAAAAATTGTAGTGCACATGTGTATGTGTACTACACATGTGTGTTATTACACATGTGGACTACAATTTTTTTTTTTTTTTTGAAAAAAAGTTTTTTTTATATATATAAAAATTAGCGATTTTTAATAAAAAAAATTGGTGTGTTTTTTAGGCTTTTTTTAGTTAGTTTTCGCAATAAAAGTGGTTTTCATTTGAACCATCCCCTATATATATATATATACATATATATCTTGTTGGTGATAGTAGAAAGATTTATAAAGCAATTACCATTCGGTCCAAGAGTGTTGATGCCCGGATTAGCATCAAATCCCATTTGGAGAAGGTTGTGAAGATCATTATCCCATACAGGCTGTAATATTACAAAATGTTATTGAATAATTATTTTCTTTAAAAGCCCATTTGCATAATTGAAATCATTAATGCTATAAAGAGTGTATGTTAGTACCTGAGTATGGATAGGATGCATTGTTGCAGTTGTAGTTGGAATACCAGGCAAGGTCCCGTGTGGATAAGAATGGGACGGGCTTAATGTAGGCCCAAATCCATATGCTGGGTTCGAAGTGCCAGCCCGTGAATGAAGCATCTACACATTAATGAACGAAAGTTGAGATAAAATTTATAATGGTTCTATTCATTTGTTATATTTTGTGATTTTAACCAGCATAACAATAAATAAGGTGTATTTGTAAGTTGCAACTAGTTAGCAAGGAACTTACATCTTTAAACACAAGGCGATCGATGTCAACGTTCAGTTCAGGGTTTACCGTTGCTAGTTTCATTGATAAAAACTGCAAGGAAAGAGAAGTTGTATAAACTCGAGATTGAAATCCACACAATTACCTCTTTTGACCGTCTTAAAAAGACATTGACTTGCAAGACCAAACTCAAATGAAGGTAGTTAACTTTGATCAAGATAATTCACAAGTTGAGTGGAGAGATTGATCAAATTTAAAACAAAGTAGTTAACTTTGATCAAGATAATTCACAAGTTATGAGTTCATCCGAATTCGATCACCAAACTAAATTCCCATAAATACCTTTAATTTTGATTAAAAAAAGTTTTTTTTGCAAAACCAAATAAAACAAAGTGAATACACACATAACACAAAGATTCACCCAAATAGTACTACAATATGGAGAAACATAAAAAAAATGAGAGAATACCCTACAACAAAAGGGGTACTAAATATTTATAGACTTTAATACAAATGTACCTAATTTGAGTTATCCCATTTATGAGTAGCAAAAAAGATCACATACCTCCACCTGTTGTTGTAGTGATTGTACATAGTTGATAATCTCATCAAGCATAACTGCTTTTCCAGTAATCTACACCCGTATTAATAAACATTAAACACCATCAAAACCTTAAAAAAAACAAAAATAATGAACACAACAAGAAATCAATACACATTACCTTGTTGCAGCCAGGAACAAGTTCTTGAAGCAATTTCATTCTCTCACTGATCCTTTCTCTCCTAACCTGAATAAACTTGAAATTAAACACACAAAACTATCAAACTTGTTTAAAAAGACACAAACTTTTTTACCCTTTCTGCAAGACTGTGACTGTTTGTAGCTTGACCCCTTTTGGCCCTCACATGAATGTAGTTTTCTTTAGGAGCACCTCCACTATCAGAACTATCTTTCACTTGTATGCCCATTTGTTTGCCTCTTGAATCAACTCTCTGTTTCTTCTCATCTTTCTCTGAAGTAGTGTCACCAGACCCATCATTCCTTTGTTCTCTTTCACCATTCTACACACATTATTAACAAGATTTAAAAAAACACACACACACATATTTAAGTTGTAACAACATTAACAAGATCAAGATTGAATCTTTATTACCAAAATGGGGTTAAATCTTCTTTTATTAGGAGATGAAGAGGGCCCACATTCAGGGTTGAGATTAGCAAAAGGGTTGACCATTTCTGAGAAACTCCCACTTCCAAAAGACCCAAGCTTTGGGACCAAATCACCAATGGCTGACCCGGAACCAGATTGATAATGGTGAAGAAGACTTTGATGAGTTTCAATCCCAGATGGGTATGCTGATGACCCACCAAAACTCTCAAGCGGATCCCAACCGGATCCGAATAGATTACCAGACCCACTTGAAGACTTGTTGTTGTTAAACATGGATCCTGAGCTCATTTCACCTCTATACTGAAAACCCATCTCACTATCATTATTATTGTTGTTATTATTAATATTGTTGTTGTTGTTATCTTCCTCTGAAGAAGCCATATGTTGTTGTTATCAATCAAGATCAAGAAACAAGAAACAAGAAACAAGAAACAAGAAAGAAGAAAAGTAAAAGTGGGAAAAAAGAAGTAGTAATATAGGATCTAAGAAAACCTAAAGCTAATACCTATTAAGCTAAGTTTTTTTGAAGAAAGGCGATGTATATTAAAACTCAAGCAAGCAGCTCAAGAAAAGAGGTACAGATACAAGACACAGAAAACATGAAACAAAAGCATGCCTGCACATTACTTGTTTGTTATGACATAAAGGAATTACCAAGCAACCTTGAACTCCCTCCACTCCTTCCAATCCATCTTGACATTTTCCACCCGTGAGTTTATCCAAAAGAATGAGAGGGCTTTGATTTCTCCAATCAATTTTGATAATTGGGGAACTTTACCTTTGAATATTAGCTGATTACGTGCTAGCCAAAGTGACCAGCAGACCGTCGCCATAACCAGGTACACCGCCTTCTTAAAATGTCTCGGAGACTGCAGATTTTCAACGAATTCCAGAATTTCTATAACACTGAGCATATACCTTGGCAGAGGAGTTTTTATCCATTGCGAGATCGCTATCCAGACCTGGTGAGCAAACTCGCATGAGATAAGAAGATGATCTGCCGATTCGGTTGCCCCATTACACATAACGCAGCTCATAGATGTTAGCGGAACATGCCTTATAGCAAGAGCCTCTCGTGTCGGTATACGATTTAACACAACCCGCCACAAGAAGCAGTTTATTTTTTTCGGTAACCAACAACTCCATTTCAGCACTCTTGTTTCAGGAATGATAGGCATGTAGTCCAGTTCTTTCCGTAAATCACAAACCCGAAACATCTCCATAACAGGACCCGATTGCCACAGCCATTCATCCAGTCCCTGCCTCATGTGATGATTATGAAGCAACATTTTGCAATTATTCCACTCTTCCACTTCTCTGTTTTGTGATAAGGTTTTTGCACTACCCCAAACCCACTCGATGCCTCCTTGTGCGAGTCGATATCTTTGTCGAACTTTGCAGAATTTATCCGTTTCCATGGCGAAAAGACTGGGGAATATTTCACGTAAAGGCCTATTGCCGATCCAATTGTCGATCCAGAAATAGGTCTTATCGCCTTCACCCATTTTGACTTTCAATCTGCCTTGCACTTCGATCGCACGATTTCCCGATGCCATACCCATATTTATTATACCCTTCCACATGCCGCCTAACGTTCTTTTGAATGGAATAGAAGAATAACATCGTGAGCCTCTATGTATAGCCGCTATGACCCTCCCCCAAAGTTGTGAAGGTTCGTTTTTGAATTTCACACTCCACTTTACCAATAGCGCTTTATTAATTGCCGATAAACTCCCAATGCCCAATCCACCTTGTTCTAATGGTGCCACAACCTTATACCATGGAGCCCAACTAATCTTATTTTTATCAACACACCCACCCCATAGGAATTTTCTACGGATTTTCTCAAGTCTTTTGATCACTTCCACTGGTGCATTAAACAAAGAGAAGTAATAGTTTGGGAGGTTACCTAGTACCGCCTTGACTAAAGTCACCCTTCCGCCAAATGATAGTGTTCTCGCCTTCCATTGTGATAGTTTGTTTTCAAATTTTTCGACAATCGGCCTCCAGTTTTTTATGAGTCCCATATTCGCACCCACCGGTAATCCGAGGTAGATGAATGGAAAGACCCCCGTTTTACAACCAAGTATTGAAGCCATGCGGGAGATCTCCCCATTATCTACCCCCACCCCATATAAATGACTTTTTACGAAGTTAACTTTAAGCCCGGATGTCAAGTTAAAACATCTAAGCAATCTTGCAAGATTATGGAAATTTGACTCGGACCATTCACCCATGAAAAGGACGTCATCCGCATAAAGTAAATGAGAGATAGTTGGACCCGAACTTGGTGTTTTGATACCATTTAGAATCCCCAAAGTCGTTGCCCTTTCCATAGCCACATGAAGAGCCTCCATAGCAATTATGAAGAGTAGTGGAGATAGCGGGTCACCTTGCCGAACACCCCTTTGGATATTGAACTCTAAAGTTGGTGAACCATTGACAAGGATGGAGGAACGGGCCGAGGAGAGAATACCCGATACCCATTTTCTCCATAATGCCGGAAAACCCATTTGTGATAATACCGAGTCCAAGAAGCCCCAATTTAAAGAGTCAAAAGCTTTTTCGAAGTCCACCTTGAATAGCATTACCTTGTGTTTAACCTTTTTGGCCCATGAAACAATTTCATTCACAATCAGAGGGCCCTCGAGTATGCTCCTACCTTCGATGTATGCAGATTGTACATCGCTAACCACCGACCCAATCACCTTTTTTAGTCTCAAAGCGAGGATTTTTGATATTACTTTCGAGATACATCCAATTAGGTTGATAGGGCGGAAGTTATTGATCGATAGAGGGCTTGATATCTTTGGTATAAGTGTGATGAAACTAGAGTTACATCCCCGATTTAGTTTCCCGTGAACATAGAAATGATCCAGCAAAAAGTAAAAATCTGCTTCAAATATATCCCAAAAATTTTTTAGAAATTGAAACGTGAACCCGTCGGGGCCCGGTGTCTTTTCGCCACTACAACTCCAAACCGCATCTTTTATTTCGTCTTTAGAAAATCTTTTGACGAGCATGGCCGATTGGGATATATCAAGAACTTTAAAGTCGTTACTCGTGAATCGCGGCCTTGTATGATGTTGTTCTTGGAATAATTTTTCGAAATGATCCTTTATTTCAGCTTTAAGCTCACCCGGTTGGGACACCCAAACATCATTAAAGTTCAGCCCGTTTATGCGATTGTTTTTTTGATGCCCTTTAATTATTCCATGGAAAAAAGATGAGTTTTCATCCCCATCCACCGCCCACTTTATCTTTGCCCTTTGCCTCAGATCTTCCATCATGTTTGCGTCCAATTCATTAATTGTTATCAACCAAGCTTCTCTTTCTTTGGATTCCAATTCGGATAAAACCACAGTTTCCGCCTTCACATCTAACATTTCCACTTTCTTTTTTAGATCCACTAATAACCCATTGTTACTCCTCCTTATTTCTTCACACCAAGGCTTAATGGCGGCTTTTACAGCCTTTAAACGAGCTGCCATAAGCTTGTCAGGCGGGTGGAATGGAACCACCCCATCATAAGCCTTGTGAACTAAGTCTGAGAGACCATCTTCCTTAATCCAGGAATTAAAAAATCTGAATGGTGGCGCACCAAAATTTGTATCCGAGCAAAGTAATAGCAACGGTCTGTGATCCGATCTATATCTCGGTAACCCGAAACATTTCGCAGCAGGCCATTTAGATAAGAAGGAGAAACTTACTAGTATCCTGTCGATTTTACTGAACCTTCGACCATCGTCACTCATATACGTAAAAGCACACCCCATCATGGTATATTCTGATAGACCCGCATTATTGATAAAAAGGTTGAAATCCCCAGCAGATCCGATACAAAACTTTGAGTTCCGTCTCTCACACGGCTGCCTGACACAGTTAAAATCTCCTAGGAGAATCCATGAACCAGAGAATGAATTCATAAGATTCAGGAGGTCCAACCATAATTGCTTTTTCAGGTTCTTATCTTGCGGAGCATAGACGTTCACCACATTAACCTCACCACCGCCATTGCTCAATTCCCCGATTGTAGCTAAGAAGAACCGATTCGGTATAGAAACTTTTTTATTGAACACGCCCGGGTCCCATATATTCAATAAACCCCCAGATCTCCCATTCGAATCTACTGAATCAAAATCATAAAGAGTATTTCCCCAGAAGGAACTCACCTGGATGTTTGAGGAGTTAGACATTTGGGTTTCTTGTATACCGATGAAGCTAAGATTATTGTTTTTTTTCTGTCCCCTTATATGTTCCGCTTTTCCTTTGTCGCCCGCCCCCCTTATATTTGAAGATAGAAAATTCATTGGATGTTATTTGACTCCTGCGACTGCCTGATTTGATCCCGTAAATCACCTTCACAGCCCGTAACCATAAAACCCAGCTGCTCACCCACGTCTACAGTCAACCTCGCCTCATTATCTACGGCTTGGTTATCAAGTACCATCGTGGTAGTATGAGTATCAAGAGCCCCCTCCAATTGACAACTTCCAGTAGCTCTATTCCTATTCTTCGAGACATCTCCATTTTTACCAGCCCATAAAGAGTCTTTCATTCTCATCGAAGGAAATTTAAACTTCGAATTCCTATGCGTCTGCTTCTTAAGAATAGTCGGGGAGATAGGACGAGGGGAGTTGGAAGGAGATGATGGAGATTTGTTTAAGTCGATGACCTGGTTTGGTTTCTCGTTTTGATTGATTATGTCACGTAGGTTGAAAGGGTCAGGTGATAGTACGTTATTAGGCTCTACGTTGATATCGGGCTCCCCATTTGCCAGTTCCTTATTGGGCTCCTGAGTTGGAGTATCCACAACAATCTCTTCAACATTAAAAAGACCTTGTAGGCCCATATCTGTGTTTTTGCTCCACATGCTATTAGGCTTCCTGTGTGGTGGAGGGGGTGGGGTATCATAGGGACCCACACTCTCGTTTTCTTCATCCGAGGTAACACCGACCTTAGAATCCCCCATATGATTACCTGCAGTCTTAGAATTTAATTCCCTAGATGTGGAGCCTTCCATGAAACCACGTGGAGTGGAGTTTTGTCTTTCCCGACACCCTTTCATAGAACCCGAAAACGTCCCCAGATCTTCATCTTCCTCTTCCTGGGAAACATGTAATACACTGCCACCTTTTTCTTTTTTCCCACATTCCGAGGCAGACCCTTCATCTCCCATAGGACCGTTAGTCGAACTTGACTGTTCAGTTTCCGCTGATTTTTCTGGAACTTTCCGGACACCGGACATGACCGGAAAAAAAGAGAAACCTGCGTTGATGTCTTCAGCAATCAGGATTTCATAGGGATGGCCGTTCCATGCAATGGTTAACTTACTGTTGACTCGACCAACATTTTTTGTGATAATCCCCACGGTACTCACCGAAAGATCCCTGTCATCATCACTTGCCTTAGAGGGCAGAACCAGCGTACCTAATAACCCACCGATTTGATCGAAGATTGCAGGGCCCCAGAATTGCAATGGTACTCCCCTGATGGAGATTTTTGCCAGTCGTTGGAACGACAAGTGTCGTCCATCCCAGGCGTGTAGGACAGAGAACCATTTCTGCCAATTGTCTTTTTGTTGTTCCAGGAAATCAACTGCTTCCGTTTGATTATCAAACGTTAATAATAGCCTCAGACCCCCAAGGTACCGTGTTGTGAAGCCTCTTAGTCCGTCTTCATCGAGTAGTATTTGATGATCTTTAAGATCATAAGGGTTCCTTAGTTCCGCCACCAGTGATGTGCTTCTCCATCTTTTCGATGATTCACTTTCCACAACAGTTATTTCTAGAGGTTTTTCTGGCACCGTAGCGTGATTGATACCCGTTATCACATCTGCAAAGGTCCTACCATCTACTGCATGTCTTGGTTCCATAAAATCAGTCCTTGTTTTGCCGCCTCCGACGCCCTGTCTTTGTCTGTCAGGCTGCACAGATTTAACCACCGGATGTTTGTGCTCTTGTCTATCAGCACCCTTTGCAAACTTAGCTGGCTTTACGAAAACTTTTCTGTGATCAATTCTCACCATGCAAAGATCGGCAGCCATAGCCTGAGCATCTCTTATGTCTTCAAATCTTACGAAACCAAACGTATTTCCCATCTTGTCTCTTTTCCTTGGGACATAAGCGTCCGTCATCACCCCGAAGCCACTGAAAATCTCCCACAGTAAGTAACTAGAGCAGTCATCCGGTAGGTTTCCAATGAAGAAGGTCGTTTCCTTCACCGGTGGTCTTCTATAATTATTGTCTTCGTTAATTAGTCGTCTTCCTTTGTATCTTGCCACGCGCCAACGTTCATCTTGCCTGTCTTCATGTCGCCGGTCGTCCTCTGGTCGCCGCCCTCTCTCCATTGGGACAGGCATCCAGCAATCAAGAAACCCGGTATCCCACACCAAACACCGGAACGAGAAACGACGAAGAGAAACGAAACTACGGGAAGCCAAACAGACCCAGAAGGCGAATGGAGTCAGCAACAGAACAGATTAGGGAGAAAGGTAGACACAGGGCTCCGTAATCAACAGAGAACCTCGCAACCTCGCACACTAATCCCCCCTGTACTTCCTCGTCGAGCTTTTTCCGGCGACTTTTGGCGTTCCAGCTTGAGAGAGAAACCTGATAAAGGGTTTACTAGAAGCTACCTGCTTTTTGGATGGACGCCAAACCTTTCGTCTTTCTCAAAATCCCCAATTTCCAAAACCCTAACCCTAAGCTAAGTAAAGAAAAGAGCTCCAATGGGCAATTAAGATAGGGGTAAAGATGAAAAAAGTTGAAGGGTTTGACCAAAAATAGGGTCTTCATGATATCTTGCAAGACTCAACAAGGAACAAAATGGCAGCTTTACAGTACAAAAGAGTCCATGGGAGAGGAAATCCAGTGTAGCAGGGCATAAAATCTTCACATACCACCCACCTCAATCCACCCTTGAAAATGTTATGATGATGAATCATCAAAGGAAGGATGAAAAGTGAAAATGTAACAGACAGGAAAGTGTTAACCTTTCAGAGCATAAAGTAGAAAAGTAGAGTGAATAGACAGTAGTTGTTGCTAAGCTACAGCTTGCTGCTGTGATTACCTAAAAAGAAAGTAGATTCCTTTTCTTTTTTTTTAATCCAATAAAATAAACAAAAACCACAAGATTCCCCTACCTATACTATACCCAAAACAAAGAAATGGGTTCCATCTTTATTGCATTTTAAAGTTTAAACCTTCAAAGTTCTTTAAACCAGACAAGCAGGAATGGAGTTGATGTGTGGATTCATACCCATATGCAAAGAGAGATTTAGGCAAAAAAGAATCAAGTTCTGAATGAATTGATGCAGAAACTAAAATGGGCAAAAAGATTTATTGCCTGTTAGGTGTTTGATGAAATGGGTAACAGAAAAACAGCATCAAATGCTAGATTGGAATACTATTTGTGCAAGAATGGGGGAAATGCAGACCAAACACATAATAAATAGAACAGTTAAAGAAGCATCCAATTCCAACTTTTCCAGATTAAAGACAAAAGATAGGGTAAGCTAATAAGCAAGCCAGAGAGAGAGAGAGAGAGAGTTGTACACTTGTATGGTTTCAAAGGGAAGTTATTGTCATCTTTATTTGTTTTAATATTAATGTTTAAGATCTAATGTTTGAGTTCGCAAATAACTAATATGTTGGTCCAATATTAAAAGTGAGGTCCTTCAGAAAATTACATCTTCCTAATATTGATGATTAACATTTAAGCCTTTTTTCATAGAGCATTCACAATGGAAGCTGTATATATTTTGTGAGTGTGTTAGTTATATTTAAGTAGGGTTGATAATTCTGACACGAACACAATACCACGACACGAACCTACACGGAAGGTTTATTTGAGAACAAAATTTAATTGAGAAGAAAAAGAACATAGGGTACAATTGTAAAACATTAAATACTTTTTCACTTATCTCTTTTTTATTATCTTTGACTAATAAATTAGTCATAAAAACTATCATCCTTCACACTAATGTTTTTTTTACAACACACATCAAAAGTTACCCTACACCTTTCGAATATTTACCCTACACATGTTGAAATTTATCCTACACAACCAGTAATTTATCATATACACATTGTATTTTATCCTACACTCTAAATTATTTTATTTTATTTTTTTGAAAAAATATATATTTTGAAGATAAGTTACAAATTTTAATGTAGTTGCCTATTAAAGAGGATTGCTACTAATTAATGATCTTTGTAAGTTTACCATATTACCCTTATAGTAACATTAAATGAAGTAAAATGAAGCATTCTTATTGGTTGAAATTTTTTTTTTCTTCTTACAAAAAGTTTCTTCACATTTGAACTCTCCCCTATTAAAAGTGAGGTCCATAAGAAAATTACATCTTCCTAATATTGATGATTAACATTTAAGCCTTTTTTTCTTAGATCATTCACAATGGAAGCTCTATATGTTTGCGAGTGTGTTAGTTATATTTTAAGTGGGGATGACAATTCTGACACGCACACGATACCATGACACGAACCTACACGAAGTTATCATGTTTCGTGTTTAACCTTAACAGGTTTCGTGTCTAAACAGGTTGAAACCCATTAACCTGTTAAGGCCTGTTAAGTACATGTTAATAATTAAAAATTAATAAAAATATTATAAGTGGGTGTGGACATGGGGTCATTAGTCGTGGAAACTAGGATGAATTATACCAAACACATGCGGTTCTTTTTCACAATTCAAACCCTAATTTTTAAATCTTTCTCATTAACACCACCATTCCCAATTCAGTTCACACATTCCCCAATTCGGCCGTGTTCGTGTCTTAAACATATTGTGACACTCTAGGTTTTCCCGAGCAACCTTCTTGTATTAGCATTGTGTGTACATATATTATTAAATGAAAGTTTGTGATTTATCTTGATGTGCTATGTGATCCTTGTATTAAGTTATGTGTATATAGTATATAGGGTAGGGCTAGATAGAAAACCCTATATATATAAAAAACCCGAGAAAACCCAAGCTCCCGACATTTTTTTTTTTTGAAAAAAATAACACATGTAATATACATGTTTTTAAGACTTTTGGGCCAAAAAAATCAAAAAAGCGCCGAAGGGATATTTAAAAAAAAAAAAAACAAGTTTCAGCAATTTTCAGCGAAATTCTGTTTTTTTTGCTTAACACGTGTTAGGAGCTGAAATTTGTTTATTTTTTTTAAAAAAATCCCTTCGGCGCTTTTTTGTTTTTTTTGGCCCAAAACACTCTAAAACATGTATATTACATGTGTAATTTTTTTCAAAAAAAAAAAATGTCGGGAGGTTGGGTAAAAATGGCTTCCCATTTGGGTTTCCAAAGTTTTCTAAGAATTTTAGGGTTTTTTATCTAGCATTATCCATAGTATATATATATATATATATATATATATATATATAGGGGGCCGCTAGAATGAGAACCACCTCGAGTTATGAGAACCGTGAGAACCACACCGTACGGGGCGAGGTGGACCAAAAATTTTTTTCAAAAACGTAGATGCATGTATTATAAACACATTCGTAAAAAAAATTAAAAAAAAATGTCGTGTGTGTAGTTTTTTAAACCACAAGTTTGTGGATTACGAGTTCCGTAAATTTACGGAACTCGTAAACCACAACTTTGTGGTGTAATAAACTACACACACGGCATTTTTTTTTAATTTTTTTTACGAATGTGTTTATAATACATGCATCTACGTTTTTTAAAAAAAATTTGGTCCACCTCGCCCCGGATCAAGTAGTTCTCGCGGTTCTCATAACTAGAGGTGGTTCTCATTCTAGCGGTCCCCTATATATATATATATATGTTTATGCAATGTACTGGTGAACCGAAACCACAAGGACCCGACCCGAGACCACTCGGTCTCGAGTGAACCCAACCAGTTGGGCCACGAACCAGTGAAGCCCACTCGGAAACCCATTAGGGAGCGCCGACCTTAGAACGGGTATAAAACCCCCGCATAAGCCAACATTTCCCTATTTTGGACACTCTATCATTAGCTCAAATCCCCAAACATTCCCTCACACTCACTCCTACACACTCTCCTTCATCCTCTCAACAAAACCCTAGCAACATCACCCTCTCCTCTTGTCTCGGATCAATAGTAGCAGCTCAAGCTCTTGTTCTAGCTTGTATTCTAAGCTAGGAGGTCCCCTTTTCGGCTGATTTCACACCACTCTTACACCCGAACACCATCCGGTTAGTGTCTCACATTGCTAGATATTGTGATGCTTGGTTGATAAATGATATGCATGCCTAGTTTAAATGTCTCTTTGTATGATTTGTATGATTTAGTTGGTTGGAAATGACTAAATGATATAGATAATTGTTTTGAACCAAGGATTGTATGTTGAAGGTTGGACACAAATCTATTTAGGTAAAAGATAATCATGAGTGTTAGCTATGTGTTGATTTGGATGATGGTATGCAAGGACACTATATCGAGTGCATAGATCTGATGATTAAACCGGTGATTATGTGCTAGATATAGGGCCGATGATGATGACTAAATTGTGTTTTGATTTGGATGAACATGCTTGCAAATGATGAACTGGATGAATGTGGGTTGAATATGATATGAATATTTGAAATTGTTATGTTTGATCCGTTTTGATTAGGAATTAGACAAGGAAACATGTTTGTGATATTTGATTGGTTAGTACATAAAATCATGATATTGCAATTCTATTGGTTAGTACAAAGAGCTGGCACATGTTCTAGAAGGATTCTGTCATCAGGTGTGTAAGTCGAAACCCCTGGTCTCGACTCGAGACCATCTACGTGACAACTCGAGACCAAACAGCAGACATCAAGGACTCGAAACCAGCAAGATCTCGACTCGAGATCTCATGATCTCGACTCGAGACTGAACTCGAGACCTCTGAGGTTGCGACTCATGCCTGCACCACTCGAGACTGCCCATCCGTAACTCGAGACTTCTAGATTGCGACTCTAGACCCCGTGTTCTCGAGTCGAGACCACCTGGTCTCGACTGGGCTGTCCGACTCAGTTATTGGGCCACCATATGTGACAACATGTTTCTGGACTGTGTATCTGTTCTACTGTTGCTATGTGCTGTTATGATCAACTGTTTAAGGATTAGAACTGGCCCAATAACTTAAAGGATAACTGTATGTATTGCATGCTATGTGTTAGTTATGAGTAGAATATACGTGACTTCCCTGTACCCAAACCTGACCCATACTGGTAACCATGTTAGGACGTGGTGACCAGCGTGCTTGACCAAGTAAACTAATCTGTCGAGCAACCCAAGGTGAGTTCACAACTTTTAAAGCATGCATTCCCGGTGGTAGGGAAACGGAACTTAAATAACGCTATCCCCTTGTAAGGGATACAAACCTACTTTTCTCCCCTTATGCGGGACCTTTAGTTAATTACTATTTATATTGGATGTAACGAGCAATACTAAATGAGACTCTATCACTCAAGTCCCTACTACTTAATACCGATTAGTCGTCGGGGCCTGGCGAACGGGTTATTAGTTGATAGAGCTATTTAGGTCTCACCAGCCTCACACCGTACCCGCGTATGGGATCGGGAGTGAACTAATAGACTCTGGCAAACCGTCAATGAAGATAGAACGTTGACAAACGGGGCACTCTACGAAAACGTACAGTCGCATAGTATTCGGTATTGTAAACAGTTTAGTAGCTTACTTATAGGGTAGCTCCCCATGGCATGGTATAAATGAGTAAATTAACTCTTGAAACAAGTTTTTGGAATTAAAAACTGGACAAACTCGTGAACTCGCCAACGTTATGTTGATACCCTACTGTATACTTTGCAGGTACCCAGTGACTCAGGAGCTTGCAGCTTGGGGATGTGTAGTGGTCGTCTTGACCCGTGCGTTGGGTTCTATAATAAACTTAAACTATGAACTTTGGTTGAACTATGTTGCCTATGCTTCCGCTACTTACTTAAACTGCTATTTGAACTTAAAACTTTTGAACTTAGTTATGGTATCTACTAACCCTTGTGGTTGGTGAACATTATTACTATTATTAATTGAATGCTCAGTGTAATTGATGGCTGGATCCTGGTCAGTCACACGCCTCGTGGTAGTACTCCGCACGTGGATTTGAGGGTGTGACAGATTGGTATCAGAACCATTGGTTATAGTGAACTCGGTTTTAAAAAGGAAGACTTTTTGAGAAAAACCAGACTATAACCCGTACCTCGCGACGACACTACCCTCCAAGTGTAAGACTCAACGAATTAGACCTCAAGGCTCGGACTTGTGTTTACTTGCTTGTTTATTTTATGCCTATGCTCTACTATACGTACTAGTGTGCCTAGTTAGATATGTACCCATCCCTATTCTATCTCATTCTCGCTATTCTACGACATCGCACTCATATTGTGTTTTCTGGTTGTGAAGACAATGAGTGGATGCGGAAGAGGAAACGTTAACATGACTCAGGCTCAGTTTGTTAACCTGATCAACACGGTGGCTGCAGCTTTTGCAGCTCACCCTGGAGGTAAACTCGTTATTTTAGGATGTTTAGATCCTACTCCCGCATCGTCTTTTCACCTCTAAACCCATTCGCTTCGCTTCTCGCAACAGGTCAGCCTGGACCTGCGCAACCACATGTTTGTACTTTCAAAACCTTCATGGATTGCAAGCCTCTTCCCTTCAATGGCACTGAGGGTGCCATAGGTCTTCTGCACTGGATTGAGAAGGCCGAAGCTGTGTTTGCTGTCTGCGAGTGTCCCCCTGCTAGTTGGGTGATTTTGCTACCGGTACGCTTGAAGGAAATGCGCTTTCATGGTGGAAAGCGCAGATTCAGATGCTTGGTTTGGAAACTGCTAATGCTACTGCTTGGGAAGATTTCAAGAACATGATCAAGGAAGAGTACTGTCACAGGGATGACATCCACAAGCTCGAAAATGAGTACTACGAGCTTAAAATGGTTGGATCAGAGATTGAGACCTACACCAAGCAGTCCAACGACTACGCTGCTCTCTGTCCAAACACGTCTCGACCTGCTTATCGAATGATCAAATTGTACATCAAGGGTTTGGTTCCAAAAATCCAGAGCTTGGTCACTTCAGCTAACCTCACTACCATTCAGCCAGTCATTCGTCTTGCTCACAAACTCACTGATCAGGCCGTGGAACAGGGCAAGCTGCCCAAAAGGATCAGTGCTACTACTAGAACTTCTGGTGATAACAAACGTAAGTGGGAAGGAAACCAGAGCAAGGATACTAACCCCACTCAGGCCCCAGTTCAGCAAAGGAAGACTGAAAACAACAAGGGCCCTCAGCAACAGGGTGGCTATCGAGGAAACCACCCCAAGTGTAACAAGTGTAACCGACACCACAGTGGGCCATGCGGGAAAAGTCAGTGTCAGCGATGCAACAAGATGGGGCATGATGCCAAAGACTGCAGGAACCAACTTCCAGCTAGGCAGAATCAGTAACAACCACAGCAACAGCAACAGCAGCAGCAAGGAAACAACCGTCGATGCTTCAAATGTGGAGCAACAGGGCACATGCGAAGGGATTGCCCTGAATTGAACCAGAACCGCAACAACAACCAGGGCGCTGGAAACAACGATCAAAACAACAACAATGCTGGAAATGGTGCTAGAGGAAGGGCTTTTGCGATTGGAGCTGGGGAAGCTAGGAATGATCCCAACGTCGTGGCGGGTAAGTTCCTACTCGATGATCGTTATGTTTTTGTATTGTTTGATTATGGAACCGATGTTAGCTATGTATCCCTACGTATTAGTAAGAAGCTTAAGAGTACGCCTATGTTATTAAGTTCTAAGCATATCGTCGAATTAGCAAATGGTAGAAACATCGAGTCTCACATGTTATCAGTAACGGCAAACTAGTATTGTCTGGTCAGACCTTCTGCATCGATCTCTTCCCTATCATTCTTGGAAGCTTCGACGTTGTCATTGGTATGGATTGGTTATCCAAACATCGGGCTGAAATCCTCTGTCAAGAGAAAATGGCTCGTATTCCCCGTCCTTCTGGCGAACCCCTCATCGTTCAAGGTGACAAAGGTGGAGCAGTCACAGGCATCATCTCGTTCTTAAAATCCCAGAAGTGTTTATGAAAGGGGCACACCGCTATCTTAGCACTTGTCACCGACACGCAGGAAAAGGAAAAGAGGATCGAAGATTTTCCAGTTGTACGCGACTATCCCGAGGTATTTCCTGAAGAATTACCTAGACTCCCTCCTCACCGTCAGGTCGAATTTCAAATCGAGCTAACTCCCGGAGCGGCACCAATAACTCGTGCGCCTTATCGACTAGCCCCCGCTGAACTAAAGGAACTTTCTACGCAACTGCAAGAACTTTTGGATAAAGGATTTATCCATCCTAGTTCGTCACCTTGGGGAGCACCAGTGCTTTTTGTCAAAAAGAAGGATGGCACATTCCGTATGTGCATCGACTATCGTGAGCTGAACAAGGTTACCATCAAGAATCGTTATCCACTCCCGTGAATCGCCGATCTATTCGACCAGTTGCAAGGATCGAGCTACTACTCCAAGATTGATCTGCGATCAGGTTATCATCAGTTGAGAGTTCGCGACGAGGACATCTCCAAAACTACGTTCAGAACTCGTTATGGTCATTACGAGTTTCTCGTCATGCCTTTTGGGATGACTAACGCGCCTGCAGTATTTATGGATCTCATGAACCGAGTGTGCAAGCCTTACCTCGACAAGTTTGTGATTATGTTTATCGACGACATCCTGATCTACTCGAAAAGTCAAGAGGAGCATGAACAACACCTGCGTCTTATCCTCGAACTCCTTCGCAATGAGCAACTATACGCCAAGTTCTCGAAATGTGACTTCTGGCTTCGAGAAGTCCATTTCCTTGGGCATTTGGTCAATAAGGACGGAATTCACGTCGATCCAGCTAAGATCGACTCTATAAAGAATTGGCCTACACCTAGGACGCCGACCGAAGTTCGCCAATTCTTAGGATTGGCAGGATACTACCGTAGATTCATCAAGGGATTTTCGAAGATCACTCAACCCCTCACGACTCTCACTCAGAAGGGTATTGCTTACAAGTGGAATGAAGCTCAGGAATCTGCTTTTCAGAAGCTAAAGGATAACCTTTGTAGTGCTCATATTCTTTCGTTACCTGAAGGTACCGATGACTTTGTGGTTTACTGCGACGTGTCTATTCATGGGCTCGGTTACGTGTTGATGCAACGCGAGAAAGTTATCACTTACGCTTCTCGACAACTTAAGATTCACGAAAGGAACTACACGACGCACGACTTGGAACTCGGAGCGGACATTTTTGCACTCAAGATTTGGAGACATTACTTGTACGGTACCAAGTGCACGATTTACACCGATCACAAGAGTCTCCAGCACATTTTGGAGTAGAAGGAGTTGAACATGCGGCAACGCAGATGGGTAGAACTCCTTAACAACTACGAATGCGCGATTAAGTATCATCCAGGCAAGGCCAATGTGGTGGCCGACGCCCTCAGCAGGAAGGAAACCAAACCTAAGCGTGTTCGTGCCTTACAACTCACTATCCACTCGAACCTCCCTAGTCAGATCCGCAACGCGCAAGTTGAAGCACTCAAGGCTGAAAACCTCCCAGCCGAATCCCTGCGGGGTATGGAGAAACGGTTGGAACTCAAGGAAGATGGTATTCGTTACGTTGATGGTCGCATTTGGATTCCATCTTATGGAAATCTCTGAGAACTTTTGATGGACGAAGCGCACTAGTCACGCTACTCGATATATCCTGGTGCCGATAAAATGTATCACGATCTCAAGATTCTGTATTGGTGGCCTAACATGAAAGTCCTCATCGCTAACTACGTTAGCAAATGCTTAACCTGTGCTAGGGTCAAGGTCGAATACCAGAAGCCGTCAGGCTTATTGAAACAACCAGAGCTGCCCATATGGAAATGGGAGCAGATTTCCATGGATTTTGTTACAGGCTTACCTAGGTCCCAAAGCAGGAACGGCACCATTTGGGTCATCGTGGACCGCCTAACCAAGTCTGCGCACTTCCTCACGATCAAGGAAACAGATAAGTCTTCGAAGCTCGCTGCTATCTACTTGAAGGAAATAGTTTCTAGGCATGGAGTGCCAATCTCCATCATTTCCGATCGAGACCCACGCTTTACATCCGAGCTATGGCAAGCTACGCATAGATCTTTTGGCTCGCGTCTGGATATGAGCACTTCTTACCACCCACAGACCGATGGTCAAACGGAACGTACCATCCAAACGCTTGAAGACATGCTAAGAGCATGTGTTATTGATTTTGGAAACGAGTGGGAACGACACTTACCGTTGGTAGAGTTCTCCTACAACAACAGCTACCACACCAACATTCAGGTAGCACCCTTTGAGGCATTGTACAGTCGTAAATGCCGATCACCTTTGTGTTGGGCAGAAGTTGGCGAAAGCCAAATTACTGGCCCAGAACTTGTAGTCGAGACTACGGAAAAGATTGCCCAGATCAGACAACGCATGGCGGCAGTTCGTGACCGTCAAAAAAGCTACGCTGATAAGCGTAGGAAACCGCTAGAATTCCAGGTCGGTGACCGGGTTCTACTTAAAGTCTCACCCTGGAAGGGTGTGGTTCGTTTTGGAAAACGGGGCAAGCTTAATCCGTGATACGTCGGACCATTTGAAATTACCGAAAGGATCGATAAGGTCGCATACAGATTAAATTTGCCTGAAGAGCTGAGTGCGGTGCACAATGTCTTTCACATGTCTAATCTGAAGAAGTGTCTGTCAGATGAAACACTCATCATTCCTTTCAGGGAGCTAACCTTCGACGATCAGCTACACTTTGTTGAGGAACTGATTGAGATCATGGATCGAGAGATCAAAACCCTCAAACGTAGCCAGATACCTATCGTACGAGTTCGTTGGAACTCGCGCCGTGGCCCAGAGTTTACCTGGGAACGGGAGGACCAGATGAAGCACAAATATCCCCAGTTGTTCCCAAACGAAACTCCCAGCCCTGAAGCTACAACAGAATTTCGGGACGAAATTCCAAACTAACGGGGGGATGATGTGACAACCCGTTGAAACGTTCTCACTCATACTAGCTTGTCAGTGGCTGCACTTTAACTTTCGGGATGAAAGTTCTTAAAACTTGGGGATAATGTGACACTCTAGGTTTTCCCGAGCAACCTTCTTGTATTAGCATTGTGTGTATATATATTATTAAATGAAAGTTTGTGATTTATCTTGATGTGCTATGTGATCCTTGTATTAAGTTATGTGTATGTAGTATATATATATATGTTTATGCAATGTACTGGTGTACCAAAACCACAAGGACCCGACCCGAGACCACTCGGTCTCGAGTGAACCCAACCAGTTGGGCCACACACCCGTGAAGCCCACTCGGAAACCCATTAGGGAGCACCGACCTTAGAATGGGTATAAAACCCCTGCATAAGCCGACATTTCCCTATTTTGGACACTCCATCATTAGCTCAAATCCCCAAACATTCCCTCATACTCACTCCTACACACTCTCCTTCATCCTCTCAACAAAACCCTAGCAACATCACCCTCTCCTTTTGTCTCGGATCAATAGTAGCAGCTCAAGCTCTTGTTCTAGCTCGTATTCTAAGCTAGGAGGTCCCTTTTTCGGCTGATTTCACACCACTCTCACACCCGAACACCATCCGGTTAGTGTCTCACATTGCTAGATATTGTGATGCTTGGTTGATAAATGATATGCATGCCTAGTTTAAATGTCTCTTTGTATGATTTGTATGATTTAGTTGGTTGGAAATGACTAAATGATATAGATAATTGTTTTGAACCAAGGATTGTATGTTGAAGGTTGGACACAAATCTATTTAGGTAAATGATAATCATGAGTGTTAGCTATGTGTTGATTTGGATGATGGTATACAAGGACACTATATCGAGTGCATAGATCTGATGATTAAACCGGTGATTATGTGCTAGATATAGGGCCGATGATGATGACTGAATTGTGTTTTGATTTTGATGAACATGCTTGCAAATGATGAACTTGATGAATGTGGGTTGAATATGATATGAATATTTGAAATTGTTATGTTTGATCCGTTTTGATTAGGAATTAGACAAGGAAACCTGTTTGTGATATTTGATTGGTTAGTACATAAAATCATGATATTGCAATTCTGTTGGTCAGTACAAAGAGCTGGCACATGTTCTAGAAGGATTCTGTCATCAGGTGTGTAAGTCGAACCGGTCTCGACTCGAGACCATCTACGTGACAACTCGAGACCAAACAGCAGACATTAAGGACTCGAAACCAGCAAGATCTCAACTCGAGATCTCATGATCTCGACTCGAGACTGAACTCGAGACCTCTGAGGTTGCGACTCATGCCTGCACCACTCGAGACTGCCCATCCAAAACTCGAGACCTTTTGATTGCGACTCGAGACCCTGTGTTCTCGAGTCGAGACCACCTGGTCTCGACTGGGCTGTCCGACTCAGTTATTGGGCCATCATATGTGACAACGTGTTTCTGGACTGTGTATCTGTGCTACTGTTGCTATGTGTTGTTATGCTCAACTGTTTAAGGTTTAAAACAGGCCCAATAACTTAAAGGATAACTGTATGTATTGCATGCTATGTGTTAGTTATGTGTAGAATATACGTGACTTCCCTGTACCCAAACCTGACCCATACTGGTAACCATGTTAGGACGTGGTGACTAGCGTGCTTGACCAAGTAAACTAATCTGCCGAGCAACCTAAGGTGAGTTCACAACTTTTAAAGCATGCGTTCCCGGTGGTGGGGAAACGGAACTTAAACAACGCTATCCCCTTGTAAGGGATACAAACCTACTTTTCTCCCCTTATGCGGGACCTTTAGTTAATTACTATTTATATTGGATGTAACGAGCAATACTAAACGAGACTCTATCACTCAAGTCCCTACTACTTAATACCGATTAGTCGCCGAGGCCTGGCGAACGGGTTATTAGTTGATAGCGCTATTTAGGTCTCACCAGCCTCACACCGTACCCGCGTATGGGATCGGGAGTGAACTAATAGACTCTGGCAAACCGTCAATGAAGATAGAACGTTGACAAACGGGGCAGTCTACGAAAACGTACAGTCGCATAGTATTTGGTATTGTAAACAGTTTAGTAGCTTACTTATGGGGTAGCTCCCCATGGCATGGTTATAAATGAGTAAATTAACTGTTGAAACAAGTTTTTGGAATTAAAAACTGGACAAACTCGTGAACTCGCCAACGTTATGTTGATACCCTACTGCATGCTTTGAAGGTACCCAGTGACCCAGGAGCTTGCAACTTGGGGATGTGTAGTGGTCGTCTTGACCCGTGCGTTGGGTTCTATAATAAACTTAAACTATGAACTTTGGTTGAACTGTGTTGCCTATGCTTCCGCTACTTACTTAAACTGCTATTTGCATTTAAAACTTTTGAACTTAGCTATGGTATCTACTAACCCTTGTGGTTGGTGAACATTGTTACTATTATTAATTGAATGCTCAGTGTAGTTGTTGACTGGATCCTGGTCAGTCACACGCCTCGCGGTAGTACTCCGCACGTGGATTTGAGGGTGTGACACATATCGTGTTTGTGTCTTAACAAATCATAGCCGTGTATTAAACGGGTCGTATGATACATTGGTAAAATTTTCTTGTCTTAACAGGTCGTTTTGTGTAACCTATTTATTAACAGGTTTGTGTTCGTGTTTCAAAAATCTGACACGATAAGATTTCGAATCGTGTTCGTGTTTACGTGTTTCGGGTTCGTGTCTTATTGTGTTCGTGTCTTAACTGATCGGGTTGACTCATTATGCCAGCCCTAATTATAAGGAATGTTTGTTAGTGGTTGTGAGTGGAGGAGAGATAAAATGTTACTGTTAATCTGTAAAAATACGGGAAACACTGTTCACCCTTATAATTTTTTAAATATTTTTAAAAGTGGTTGTAAGTGAAGGAGACAGATGACATGTAATGATAAAAGTATAAAACAATACTATTAAATTGAAAAAAGGAGAGAAAAATAATGATTTTTATTGTAACTATAGGGATAAAGATAAGGATTCTAATGTGAATGCTCACTTATAATTCTTATAGTTTATGGGAAAGAATTTGAATGTTTAAATGGAATTCGAATTTGAACTTGAACAGGTGTTATAAACTTGAGAAAAAATGCAATGTAAAAATGGTTAAAAGACAACTATACACTTTAAAACAACAGAATTTTCGGATTGAAAATTTAGGCTGACAATAGGTCATATGTGTATGACACGATTAGACAGTATTGTGGAAATGTATTTTCTTTGGCGAAAAAGTAGGTCAAAATTCAAATGTATCAATTGGAGTAGATGGCAAGACTTAAATATTCGGGATGTAATTAAGTAAGTCATGAGTCTTTGTTTTTGTGGTTGGGCTTTATAGCTTCTTGTTGGCTCGTTCTTTCTATATAAAAGTTCGCAGTTTCAAAAAAAAATATAAGACACGATTAGACTTGTTTACTGAAAAGTACACTACATGATTTTTTTTTACTTTTTAAAAATAAATAAAATTAGGATGCTAGAATCTATCATTTCTTATTCTTGGTACATAAAACATACAACTGTGTTATAGACATAAATATAAAATAGTTAAACGAGTTGTATTCATGTTTAATAATTGTGTTATTTGCGTCGTTAGAGACCTATTAAACAAGATAAGACACAATTTGCAAGCCCTCGACAAAATCACCAAATTCTCCTGAATTTATTGGTGATTATTTTGTTAAGAATGATTTAGGCGAAGGTTCTCGTTTTGTTCTCTATACGTGCGACGGTTAAATGAAGTTCTACATCGATTATATGAAGTTGTAGCTAGATTTGATTCTAGTTTGTTCTCTATCATTGCATCTTACGTAGGAGAAAATGGTAGTGGCAGACTGTTTAGATTAAACGACACTGGTAGGGGACATGAAGGTGATAGTGGTGACCACCATCACTTTCCACTTATCATAGACAATATCCTTGCAACCAAACATTTATTTGATTCTTGTTCTTACATTTCGTTTGTTCTTTTCTGATTCTAGTTTTTCGACTTCATGTTGGTGTATACATCCCTGCTATAAAAAATATTATTATAATGATGTTAAAAGTCCAAATATATAGGTTAAATGTCATTACAAGTCATAGCTCAACAAGATAAAACTCAAACATTAGTAAGATCAAATGATCAATCAACATTAGCATGGATGGCCCATCGTTCGACCATGGATCATCCATCATCTTTTGTCCACTATAGACCACCCAATGCTCAAGCAATAGGACCAAGGTTGCAATCAATATGGAATCGTGAAGTATTCGTATCGTTTCTTGTCAACTTTTCAAAATTGAGTTTATTATTGAAAGAAGCCAAATCATCTATGAATTGCTAGTTCATTATTTTGATTCTTACATTGATAATTGTTTGATCATAAAACAAACCTTTTTTAACCATTCTACACGACTCGACCGTGGAACGACCATACGGGCTTTGGTCAGTCTTCTCATTCTCTTTCCACTTGGGTATATATGTAAGATTAAATATTTTATTTATATGTATTTAATCTAGTAGCCATCATTATCATTTATATAATACGGATCAAAATATATTAAAACCTATAATATATTAGTTGGTAATTGTTGATGGGCCAGATTACCCTAATTAACTAATTGGGTTTCCCCTTGGGTGTATATAAGGAGATTATTAGAGAGGGATTAGGGTTAGACAATCATAACATCAACACTAAAATCGCCTCCTCTCTCTCTCCATTACTACGAGTTCTTCAACCCTAAAGAACTCGGTACTACCATCAAGAAGATACATCCTAAAGGGGAACCAGATCAAGCTGACAACTATGTCGAACTCTGTGGCTGTGTCTCTGACTGGATTCTCTGCTGGCCTGTTTGCTGTATCAGGTATTATTTACATGTTTTTCCTTATGTTTAAACAGAACTGATCAACATGTGGTATCAGAGCATATGTTGATAAATCAGTTCTGGTTTTGTATCCATTATTCTGGGATCAAAAATCTGGAAAACGAAAATTTTTAAGCCTTCATGATCACGGCTGTTTTCGAGTTTTGTTGCCGAAATCCCTGTTTTCGGAAGTTGATGTTTAATGAATTTGACTCGAAATTATAATGGGTAAACTAATATTCAAAATCCATTTCAACTTCAATTAGGGAGGTTATGTAATCATCAAATTTAGTAGGTTTTTAAACCTAGATGACCTCCTGAGTTGATTCTTGGGTTTGTTAGAAGTTTCAGTTTTATGGATTAGCTCTTGGTTAGGTTGCTATCATTTTCATTCTAAGTTTGTAAGAGTTGGTGCAGTATGGTGTACAAGAGGTGTAATCGGAGTTAAATTCAGAGTAAAATTTAATGACACTCTTCCCTCCGCCTCTCGTATTCCTTGCAAGTCATGATAAGGACTTTGACTGCTCCCACTGACCTTAGAAATCTTTAGGAACTCAGCATGCTTAGGGTCAATATTTAACGACCAAACAAATTCTAATAGAGAAAACATATTAATGACGTTAGTCATTGTAGTTTCTCTTGTTGAGGATTATGTTAGTTTAGGTAAGAAATCTAAGTCTGCCCACAATTAAGCAACAATGAAACATTTGTAAGAGTAGCATTAGATTTTAAGGAGACTTTGATCCTTATTAATTAACTAAGTATTTACAAAACCAATTATTTAATAGCAAATCACTTGTTATCGCGGATCGAACTAAGTATTTAAAAAATTGTGGGCACACTTAGATTTCTTACCTAAACTAACATAATCCTCAACAAGAGAAACTACAATGACTAACGTCATTAATATGTTTTCTCTATTAGAATTTGTTTGGTCGTTAAATATTGACCCTAAGCATGCTGAGTTCCTAAAGATTTCTAAGGTCAGTGGGAGCAGTCAAAGTCCTTATCATGACTTGCAAGGAATACGAGAGGCGGAGGGAAGAGTGTCATTAAATTTTACTCTGAATTTAACTCCGATTACACCTCTTGTACACCATACTGCACCAACTCTTACAAACTTAGAATGAAAATGATAGCAACCTAACCAAGATCTAATCCATAAAACTGAAACTTCTAACAAACCCAATAATCAACTCAGGAGGTCATCTAGGTTTAAAAACCTACTAACTTTGATGATTACATAACCTCCCTAATTGAAGTTGAAATGGATTTTGGAAAAGTTTACTGATCCTATCTCTTCAAATTAAGCCATTAGTGTCAATCAATCTTCTAAACGGAATAAAACAGTTTTCTAGTAAAACTGATTTTATGTGTTCGTATAACGTTTGGGATTTGATTGAATAACCTTAGAGTGTTCATAACTAAACCAAATCCTGATATAAACGTTAAGACACAAAGAAGCATGATTGATTGTCAAAGGTTATACTCAGGAAGAGATAAAATATTAAAGAATCTTTATTACATATCTAACAAAAGAATTCTTTGAGGATCATCACTGTTCTAGTAGCTTATAATAGTTTAAAGCTACATTAGATGAACATTAAAACAACTTTCCTTAACAACTGGCTGACATATTTACATGTTCATAAAACAACCTGAAAGTTCTAAACTTAAGGTTAAAGAACAGTTTGTCTATAAGCCAATAAAATCCATGTATGGGTTAATGCAAACATCATAATGTGATGAAATCTTAACGTAATTATTTTCATCAACAACCAAGTGGATTAATGTACCTACCTCAAGATGAGTGGGAGCAACTAAGATAAACTTGTCTATATAGATGATATTCTTTTGACAAGTATATGTTACATAAGTCAAAGCATTGTTAACACAAACTTTGATATAATAGATCTCAGAGATATCTCTTACATAATAGATATCATAACATGTTGAGATAGACCAAATGGGACATTACTTATGTTCCATAAGTTTAACATTAAATTGGTCCTTACATATGTAACAAACAATACTGCTCTCCTTCAGAGGATAATAGGATAAATGAGATTATTTCTTACGCTTCATTAATTAGAAGCCTTATGTAAGTTCAAGTCTATACTAGTTTAGATATTACTCACTTTGCAACACACTAGATATGTCTAAATTAATGTGAAGCATCTAATAGAGTATTACAATATCTTTAAAAGAAACGAGAGACTATATTTTAAAGAAGAAGTGAGAACTAAAACCGGTTTATTACTCTAACTTTGTAATATTCAAAGATGACAAAATATAATTTCGGGTATATTTTTATGTTAACAGACAAAACCTATCTCATGGAGGAGTCATAATAGACTGATATCAACAACCTAAGTTATAACGACATAATATAGTCACTAAATGTTGTTGGAAATTTATCAGTGGACTCATAAGTTTATTGACTCCATATAATTAATATATTGAAGACTTATTGTGATAAAGTCAGCTACCATGTCTCCTTGAACAGTAACAGTTCGAATGGTAGTGGCAGACTGTTTAGATTAAACGACACTGGTAGGGGACATGAAGGTGATAGTGGTGACCACCATCACTTTCCACTTGTCGTAGACAATATCCTTGCAACCAAACATTTATTTGATTCTTGTTCTTACATTTCGTTTGTTCTTTTCTAATTCTAGTTTTTCGACTTCATGTTGGTGTATACATCCCTGCTATAAAAAAGATTATTATAATGATGTTAAAAGTCCAAATATATAGGTTAAATGTCATTACAAGTCATAGCTCAACAAGATAAAACTCAAACATTAGTAAGATCAAATGATCAATCAACATTAGCATGGATGGCCCATCGTTCGACCATGGATCATCCATCATCTTTTGTCCACTATAGACCACCCAATGCTCAAGCAATAGAACCAAGGTTGCAATCAAGATGGAATCGTGAAGTATTCGTATCGTTTCTTGTCAACTTTTCAAAATTGAGTTTATTATTGAAAGAAGCCAAATCATCTATGAATTGCTAGTTCATTATTTTGATTCTTACATTGATAATTGTTTGATCATAAAACAAACCTTTTTTTAACCGTTCTACATGACTCGACCGTGGAACGACCATACGGGCTTTGGTCAGTCTTCTCATTCTCTTTCCACTTGGGTATATATGTAAGATTAAATATTTTATTTATATGTATTTAATCTAGTAGCCATCATTATCATTTATATAATACGGATCAAAATATATTAAAACCTATAATATATTAGTTGGTAATTGTTGATGGGCCAGATTACCCTAATTAACTAATTGGGTTTCCCCTTGGGTGTATATAAGGAGATTATTAGAGAGGGATTAGGGTTAGACAATCATAACATCAACACTAAAATCGCCTCTTCTCTCTCTCCATTACTACGAGTTCTTCAACCCTAAAGAACTCGGTACTACCATCAAGAAGATACATCCTAAAGGGGAACCAGATCAAGCTGACAACTATGTCGAACTCTGTGGCTGTGTCTTTGACTGGATTCTCTGCTGGCCTGTTTGCTGTATCAGGTACTATTTACATGTTTTCCCTTATGTTTAAACAGAACTGATCAACAATATAAGCATCTCACTCCCCAACATTTTAACCAACATCTGACACATTCATAGCCAAAATAACTTTTAAATTCTGAAGTGATATCAATTCAGTCTTATCCTCAAGATTAAAAAAAACAAGAGTAGGAGTGTTTGTTGAACTTTTATCATTATATGCAAACTTTAGAGAGGCAAATCATAGTAAGAATATAAGAGAGTTATAATAAACGTTATCACTACCCATTTAGTGAGACGTTGAAGTGGTAATCACCACTTTCTTAGTGGGACATCAAAAGGGTTATCCCTACTCGTCTAGCGAGAAGTTGAATGGTTGATCACTACCTGATTGATGCGACGATTTATAAAAATGATCACTACCTGATTGATGCGAGGATCAATAAAAATGATCAATATAAAGGGGAGGTTAGAGGGGGAGGGAGAAAGAGACTGTATGAAGCATAGGAACGACTAAAGATATTATATGTGTACAATTAGTGAGTTTAGAAACGAGGGTAGTTTCGTCCATTTAATTACAATGTGCTAGATGCAACATTGTAATCGCACACTTCATTTATACATTTTTAAAATTAGATGGATTGTTGCACTTATTGTATGATCGTTAGATCTTTCTGGACGAATGGTTGTAATATTTCTTTTTCCATTATTGCTATTAACAGTGAATTGCAAATTCTCTTATAGGAAACGTCATTTTATAATACATATACACATAAAAACATGCAAGAGAAATTTTGCTTTAGAACTAATAATATGTTAAGAACTGTGAGAACCACTTAATACACTTGTGTAAAGTGCATAAAAAATAATAAAAGATATCGGAAGAGAGAAACAAATGTAGTAAATAATTGTTTTGTTTATCATATTCAAAGCAACATGTATAATTGTATAAATATTTTCTTTGGTCATCGAAGTTCTCAACACATTATTGGTCGTGAACTTGTGAAATCAGTGCCCTATATGTGTGTGTGGTAATACCATAATTAAAGAGAACATAGTTTGGAATTTATGGTATATTTTTTAGAGAAACAATAAATCATATTAAAGACATCGTAGATTAAAAAGATTGTTGAAAAGTATTTTAAATAAAAGGTCGAACTTGGCAACTACATTTTCCACTTTCTTCGTATCATCATATTTAACTTTGTGTTAATTACAATCTTACGACTATTCAAATTCAAAATTTAATATGATAATGGTCCAGATTTGTTAAAGTGGTGCATTTTCAACAACCTAAAGAGAGAGAACAATGTGAATATAAGAAATTGAAGGCAAAGTTTACTAGAAGGCTTACGTCCTAGATGAATAGGTTATTTACTTTCTACATGAATACGTTATTAAAGTTTTCTAGCGATTCAATCACCTAGGTAAGCCATCTTCCACTTTAATCCGGATGACAACTGAAGGTTAAATTTTGGTAAAAATAGCGATGTTGATCAAAACTAACCACAAAGGTAATTTGATTATAGCCATTATTTGATTTGGATGACAACTCTGAAGGTTAAATTTTGGTAAAAATAGTAGTTTTGACCAAAACTAACCACTAGGGAAAATTGATGAATTGACTGATCAATAATGGTTTCAACTTATTGTTTATGCTTTCAGGAGTATTTCAAACTTAAAATTGATACCGAAGGTGATCAAGCTCATTTTGGTGAATTAGGACACCCGTGTTTCAAATTTATAATTGGTACCGAATGAAGGGGTATGGTTCTAAACCCCGCGGGCTGTAACTACGACCCCGCGGGCACATGACTATACATACACATAGACCAAAAAACTACCAACTGGCAACAACAACTCCTATGCGGGCGTGATATTATGCCAACACGGAGGATAACGAATAGTACTAGATGTAAGGGAACTGCAACCAATCAACAACGCTCGCCAAGCACGACACCGAAAGATCCCCACGATGTGCCATTGTGCAAGGGACAAAAGGTGTAGTTGGCGGCGAGTGTGGCCAATCATAACATGCCATTTTACTTCTCCTCAACCTCCAGTAATGTGACACCCCAGGAAAACCAGGAAAACACGCAACACAAATAGCTTCCTCAGTAACCACGTGCTAAATTTCGGGACGAAATTTCTTTCAAGTTGGGGATGATGTGACAACCCGAGTTTTCAAGGTCTTTCCTCTACACGTTATTTGTTCACAATTGTGTTTGCATAACTTGTTTGCTTTATAATTGTGCATGAATGGTATATGTTTGAGTTATTGTTATATTGTTTGGTTAACTAATGAAAACCTACTAAAAGTTTGGCTAAGAGTTAATATACTTAACACATTTGGTTCTCACCATTGTGACCACGAAACCCAGGAGTTTCGTCAAGCCCATCACGACGAAACATGGGGTTTCGTCGCCCCCTTTGAGGTTTCGTGGATATGGGCTTTCGGCCCAGGAATGGCCCACACTAGAATCAGTTATAAACCTCTTATACGTGAAACCTTAATTAGAAATCATAATCGGCAAACCCTAGAGCATTCCTTTCTCTCCCTGCAAGCGACAGCAACCATCATCTTCCCCGAATTCTTGCTAGTCTCGTCTTACAACCGGTTAGTATGCGGTTAGATTAATCGACTAAATTTGCTTGATTCCTTGTTGATGATTATTATGCAATAATTGTAATCTGTTGTGAACCTAGGGGATTGCTAGAAGCTGTGCTCTCTTTTGTATCAGTTAGGGTTTGATATCCTGTTGCTAAACTATTGGACTAGATCTAATGTTGTGATTGTATTCATCCATGATTTACTACCCAGAACTTATGTTTCCTGTTTAATGTTTACATAGTATGTTATTCGTTGTTCATGTGTACTTAAAGAATCGGTGTATGAATAGGTGATAATGATAATCCAGTAACCTAGGGTTCATGCTAGATGTATCTAGAATGATGATAAGCAGCGTTAATGTTTATTGTGTTTGGACGATAACTGTATGATTGATGGTAGTGGTGAAACCGTCGCTGATGATTAGGGTTCTGGAGAATGAAAAACTGAAACAACGTAAATCTGTAACTGATTCACCAACTATTGAGAGGCGACGAAACTTCAGGTGTGACGAAACATGATGAGTGACGAAACCCTAGAGGTTTCGCCACATTGCACCTCGACGAAACCCTATAGGTTTCGCCACGTTACATCTCGACGAAACCCTATGTGTTTCGTCGTTGGAGTTTCGCCGCCCAGGGTTTGATTCACAGCTGATTGTGTCTATCTTGTGTATGAAACCTGAATGCTCACTAATTGACTATTTGTGGTGTTGATCATGATTAAGGAAATATGAGTTTGCATGCAAAACACAAATGTGAACGGTGAATTCATATGAACTAGAATGACTGTTAAGTGCTATGTGATATTGTTGCCTGAATACACATTATGAACATGAATTATGCGCGAACAATGTGGATGTCAACTGATTATGTGTGTATGATTACTATAGGCTTTGACTGAAATTATTTGTGAACAAGTAGTTAACAATACCGAGCAAACCAAGGTGAGTTCACACTTTTATAAGGCATGGGATTCCCGGTGGGTTGGGAATGGGTTAAGCAGCTAAAACGAAACCTACATGGTGGAATGCGCAGTACAAATGCTACTGGAACACTCGAAGGAGTTGCGTTGACATGGTGGAATGCGCAAGTACAAATGCTAGGGTTGGCAGCTGCTAATGCCACCCCCTGGAACGACTTCAAAGATCTGATCAAGGAGGAGTACTGTCATCGCGACGACATTCACAAGATGGAAGTAGAGTTTTATAACTTGAAGATGACGGGGTTTGAAATAGAGGCGTACACGAAGAGATCGAACGAGATGGCTGCACTGTGTCCAACTATGGTAGATCATCCTATCAAGCGTATTGAGCTGTACCTCAAGGGTCTGGTGCCAGAAATTCAGAGCCATGTGACTGCGGCTAACCTTGGTACTATCTAGCAGGTCATACGGCTAGCCCACCGTCTCACTGATCAGGTAGTTGAGCAAAACAGGCTGCCTAAACGTATTAGTGCTACAGCTACTTCGGATGCTCCAAGCGACAACAAGCGCAAGTGGGATGGAAATTTGAGCAAGGGTTCTACTTCGGTTCAGTCTCAGTCTCAACAGCGAAGGACTGACGACTTCAAGAACCCTGGTCAGGAATCTTCAGGTAATCAGAATCAGGGTCAGGGTGGATACAGGGGAAATCACCCTAAGTGCAATCGATGTAATTTGCACCACAACGGGCCGTGCAATAAGGGTCGTTGTCAGAGATGTAACAAGCTTGGTCATGAAGCTAAGGATTGTAGGAGCTCACGTCCTATGAATCAGAATCGTCAACAGCAGCCACAAGCACCACAGAATCAGCAGCAGCAACAACAGGGTAATAAGGGATGTTTTCAGTGTGGTGTTGAGGGTTACTTCAAGAGACATTGTCCCCAGTTAAATCAGAACCAGAACAACCACAACAACCAAGGAAATGGGAACAACAATGGGGGTAACAATAATGGCAACGATACTAGGGGACGTATTTTTGTGATTGGTCAGGGAGATGCAAGGAACGATCCAAATGTTGTGACGGGTAAGTTCCTACTAGACGACTTCTATGTTACTGTTTTATTCTATTCGAGTGCCGATACTAGTTACGTGTCCTTAAAAGTTAGCCAGATGCTTAAGCGTACTCCAACACTTTTGAACACCAAGCAGATTGTAGAACTAGCAAACGGTAAAAGTTTAGAGGCCACACACATAGTTAAGGGTTGTAATCTTGTTCTTGCTGATCAGACTTTCTCTATCAATCTCATTCCTATCGTTCTTGGTAGCTTCGACGTTGTTATTGGGATGGATTGGTTATCTCAACACCAAGCGGAAATTCTTTGCAAGGAGAAAATTGTTCGCATTCCTCGTTCTGGTGAAGAACCCCTCGTGATTCGGGGTGACAAGAGTGGTGCAGTCGTAGGCATCATCTCTTTCCTTAAGGCCCAGAAGTGTTTGCGAAAGGGCCACACTACTATTCTAGCCCTTGTTACTGACACCTCCACGAAAGAGAAGAAGATAGAAGACATTCCTATTGTACGCGATTTTCCTGAGGTATTTCCCAAGGAATTACCTGGTCTTCCGCCTCATCGTCAGGTCAAATTGCAAATCGAGCTAGTTCCTGGAGCAGCACCAATAGCTCGTGCACCTTATCACTTAGCTCCATCAGAATTAGAGGAATTGTCCACCCATCTGCAAGAGCTTTTAGACAAGGGTTTCATTCGTCCTAGCTCTTCGCCCTGGGGAGCTCCAGTCTTGTTTGTGAAGAAGAAAGACGGTACCTTCCGAATGTGTATTGACTATCGCGAACTCAACAAGGTGACCGTGAAGAATCGTTATCCTCTTCCGCATATTGACGACTTGTTCGACCAATTGCAAGGGTCGAGCTTTTACTCAAAGATTGATCTGAGATCGGGTTATCATCAGCTGAGAGTCCGAGATGAGGATATCTCCAAAACAGCATTCAGGACTCGTTACGGGCACTACGAGTTTCTAGTTATGCCTTTCGGGCTGACAAACGCACCTGCGGTCTTCATGGATCTCATGAACCGAGTGTGCAAACCCTATCTGGATAAGTTCATTATTGTTTTCATCGACGACATCCTGATCTATTCTAAGAGTCAGGAGGAGCACGAGCAGCATCTGCGACTTATTCTGGAACTTCTTCGATCAGAGCAGCTGTATGCTAAGTTTTCGAAATGCGACTTTTGGCTTCGTGAAGTCCATTTCCTAGGTCATGTGGTAAACGAGGATGGGATTCATGTGGATCCATCCAAGGTTGACTCGATCAAGAACTGGCCTACGCCCCGTACACCAACTGAGATCCGCCAATTCTTGGGCTTGGCGGGTTACTACAAAAGATTTATCAAGGATTTCTCAAAGATTACGCAACCTCTCACTTCACTAACTCAGAAGGGCGTCACCTATCGTTGGGGTGATGCACAGGAATCCGTGTTTCAGCACTTAAAGGAGAGACTTTGTAGCGCACCTATCCTCTCGTTACCTGAAGGCACTGATGATTTTGTGGTTTATTGCGACGCGTCAATCCAAGGACTTGGTTGTGTGTTGATGCAACGGGATAAAGTCATTGCTTATGCATCACGCCAACTTAAGGTTCACGAAAGGAACTACACTACTCATGATCTGGAGCTGGGAGCTGTTGTTTTTGCACTCAAGATATGGAGGCATTACCTGTACGGTACCAAGTGCACCATTTATACCGATCACAGGAGTCTCCAGCATATCCTCGAACAGAAGGAGTTGAACATGTGATAGCGTCGATGGGTCGAACTCCTGGATGATTATGAATGCGTAATCAAGTACCATCCGGGCAAAGCCAATGTTGTGGCCGACGCCCTCAGCCGGAAGGAGTCTAAACCTAAGCGTGTATGTGCGTTACAGCTTACAATCCACTCTAGCCTTCCCGCTCAGATACGAGATGCTCAAATTGAAGCATTGAAAGCAGAAAACATCAGGGCTGAGTCCTTGCGAGGATCGAGGAAACGGTTAGAGCAAAAGGAAGACGGCGCTTATTTCGTGACAGGGCGCATCTGGGTTCCATTGTATGGAAATCTACGTGAGCTTGTGATGGATGAAGCACACAAGTCTTGTTACTCGGTACATCCTGGTTCGGATAAGATGTACCACGATCTCAAGACTACGTATTGGTGGCCTAGTATGAAAGCCAACATAGCAACCTACGTCAGTAAATGCTTGACTTGTGCGAGAGTCAAAATCGAGTACCAGAAACCATCAGGCCTACTTCGACAACCAGAGATACCGACATGGAAATGGGAGCAAATTTCCATGGATTTCGTTACTGGCCTGCCTAGATCTCAACGCGGAAATAATACCATTTGGGTGATCGTGGATCGACTGACCAAGTCTGCACATTTTCTGGCTATCAAGGAAATGGATAAGTTTTCTACTCTAGCAGACATCTACCTAAAAGAAGTAGTATCAAGGCACGGGGTGCCAACCTCCATCATTTCTGATTGTGACTCACGTTTTACATCTGAATTGTGGCAAGCTATGCACAAGTCCTTTGGCTCTCGTTTAGACATGAGCACAGCATATCATCCACAGACGGATGGGCAGTCGAAACGCACCATCCAAACCCTTGAAGACATGCTTCGGGCATGTGTTATCGACTTTGGTAACGGCTGGGAACGGCATCTCCCGTTAGTGGAGTTTTCATATAACAACAGTTACCACACCAGTATTCAGGCTGCTCCGTTTGAGGCATTGTACGGGCGTAAGTGCCGATCACCTCTTTGTTGGGCAGAGGTTGGCGACAGCCAAATCACTGGCCCAGAACTCGTCGTAGACACAACCGAGAAAATTGCTCAGATACGACAACGAATGGCGGCAACTTGTGACCGTCAGAAAAGCTACGCTGATAAGTGAAGGAAACCACTCGAGTTCCAGGTTGGGGATCGAGTACTACTTAAAATCTTACCTTAGAAAGGTGTAGTTCATTTTGGTAAATGAGGCAAACTCAACCCGCGATACGTCGGACCTTTCGAAATCATAGAGAAAATAGGCAGAGTAGCATACAAACTGAACCTACCCGAAGAATTCAGTGGAGTTCACAACGTATTCCACGTGTCAAATCTAAAGAAGTGTCTGTCAGATGAGACACTCATAGTTCCTCTCAAGGAGCTCACTATCGACGATCAGCTGCGATTCGTCGAGGAACCAGTAGAGATTACTGACCGAGACATTAAGGTTCTCAAGCGCACCAGAATACCTCTTGTTCGAGTTCGTTGGAACTCCCGTCATGGCCCAGAGTTTACCTGGGAACGAGAAGACCAAATGAAACTCAAGTATCCCCAGTTGTTCGAGGAAAGTGCAACCACTACTGAGGCTGAAGCTACTGCGAAATTTCGGGATGAAATTCCAAATCAACGGGGGGATGATGTGACACCCCAGGAAAACCAGGAAAACACGCAACACAAATAGCTTCCTCAGTAACCACGTGCTAAATTTCGGGATGAAATTTCTTTCAAGTTGGGGATGATGTGACAACCCGAGTTTTCAAGGTCTTTCCTCTACACGTTATTTGTTCACAATTGTGTTTGCATAACTTGTTTGCTTTATAATTGTGCATAATTGGTATATGTTTGAGTTATTGTTATATTGTTTGGTTAACTAATGAAAACCTACTAAAAGTTTGGCTAAGAGTTAATATACTTAACACATTTGGTTCTCACCACTGTGACCACGAAACCCAGGAGTTTCGTCAAGCCCATCACGACGAAACATGGGGTTTCGTCGCCCCCTTTGAGGTTTCGTGGATATGGGCTTTCGGCCCAGGAGTGGCCCATACTAGAATCAGTTATAAACCTCTTATACGTGAAACCTTAATTAGAAATCATAATCGGCAAACCCTAGAGCATTCCTTTCTCTCCCTGCAAGCGACGGCAACCATCATCTTCCCCGAATTCTTGCTAGTCTCGTCTTACAACCGGTTAGTATGCGGTTAAATTAATCGACTAAATCTGCTTGATTCCTTGTTGATGATTATTATGCAATAATTGTAATCTGTTGTGAACCTAGGGGATTGCTAGAAGCTGTGCTCTCTTTTGTATCAGTTTGGGTTTGATATCCTGTTGCTAAACTATTGGACTAGATCTAATGTTGTGATTGTATTCATCCATGATTTACTGCCCAGAACTTATGTTTCCTGTTTAATGTTTACATAGTATGTTATTCGTTGTTCATGTGTACTTAAAGAATCGGTGTATGAATAGGTGATAATGATAATCCAGTATCTGGAATGATGATAAGCAGCGTTAATGTTTATTGTGTTTGGACGATAACTGTATGATTGATGGTAGTGGTGAAACCGTCGCTGATGATTAGGGTTCTGGAGAATGAAAAACTGAAACAGCGTAAATCTGTAACTGATTCACCAACTATTGAGAGGCGGCGAAACTTCAGGTGTGACGAAACATGATGAGTGACGAAACCCTAGAGGTTTTGCCACATTGCACCTTGACGAAACCCTATAGGTTTCGCCACGTTACATCTCGACGAAACCCTATGTGTTTCGTCGTTGGAGTTTCGCCGCCCAGGGTTTGATTCACAGCTGATTGTGTCTATCTTGTGTATGAAACCTGAATGCTCACTAATTGACTGTTTGTGGTGTTGATTATGATTAAGGAAATATGAGTTTGCATGCAAAACACAAATGTGAACGGTGAATTGATATGAACTAGAATGACTGTTAAGTGCTATGTGATAGTGTTTCCTGAATACACATTATGAACATGAATTATACGCGAACAATGTGGATGTCAACTGATTATGTGTGTATCATTACTATAGGCTTTGACTGAAATTATTTGTGAACAAGTAGTTAACCATACCGAGCAAACCGAGGTGAGTTCACACTTTTATAAGGCATGGGATTCCCGGTGGGTTGGGAATGGGTTAAGCAGCTAAAACGAAACCTACATATTCACCTCTAACAGAATATGTACCTCCGTCCTCGGTTTGGAAGGACGACTACATTTAACCTGCGTATTCTCAGTTGGGTAGAGTACGTACCTCTGTCCTCGGTTGGGAAGGACGACAACATATAACTTACTAGACAAAACTCTATCATGAAGTCCCTCATTTTTATATCGACTTAATCGCTGGGCCAATGGCGGGCGGGTCATTAGTTAATAGCGCTATTAGGGTTGACAAGCCTCACACCGTTCCGGTGCGTGTACTAATGGATCTGGGCACTTAGTCAATGATGATAGACATTGACGTAGGGCACAACTTCCTCAGTCAGTTGTCGATATGGTAACAGTCAGTGGTTTACAACATGGGGTAGCCCCTATGGTTATGGTTTGGGAAACAAGGAACTAATTAACTACTGGTTTTCGAATGAACTTATGGTTTTTGAAAACAACTTTAAACTGGACAACCAACTGTGAACTCGCTCAACTTTGTTGTTGACTCATTGTTACATGCCTTGCAGGTCGATAGGTACTTAGCAGGAGCTTGCATGGGAGGTGTCGTTGTGGAGCATGGACATTGAGTGTTCATGATGAACTTAAACACTTTTAACTTATTATTTGGGTTTTGAACTACTTACTTCCGCTGATTACTTAGACTTATTAAACTGTTTTGAACACCAATTATATTGTGTGGTTGGACTTTTATTTACTTTATTATATCATTGAATATGATTGGTGGCTTGATCCTGGTCAGTCGCGCCTTCTGCGGTGATACTCCGCTTGTGGAATTTGGGGGTGTGACAAGTAACGCCCGATGGCATATGCACAAGAAGTAAACCTAGAAAGTGACGTGTTACAAATCACGGCCCGCCGGCGTACTCCCATGTCATTATTCTCCAACCTCTCAGTTATAAATACCACACTTATCCAAAGGTTTAAGGATTATGATCCTGCTTTCTACACTCTCACTCTATACTTTGCTCTCTCTCTCCCCCTAGAAAGAACAACACTTACTCTCACGCCAGAGGGTGGAACGACAAGAACCCCACCTCTCCTTCTCGTAACTAGTCTCACGGTTGCTAATTTTGCAAAACATTACACAAAGGGTAAAGCATGTTCACAACAAACACCCCACGAGACGAATGCACGACACACAGGCCGACGGGGGAACTTGTTTAAACCACGACCAACAGAGGTTGCGAACAGGTGAAACATGTCTTAAAGCGCCAAAAGGGCCAAATCCACAACACGCAGGCTGGGTTACTTGCTGGAACTTGTCTTTGGGAAACCTAACTATTACATGGCCCATGGCCATGCACGACACGCATGCCGGCGATCTTTCACCTTCATACGTCGGAAGTTCCCGCACCATCGTCCCCAGGCCCCTCAAACAACTCCTTTAGTTTATCCACAACATCACCGCGCCAGGATAATCTAGCAAGCACTGCAAGGATAGAAAACTCGAGGTTTCCATAATCTTCTTGTCTGGCTACGTACGCGGATGTACAGTCTTCCATGTGCAGATTGAAGTCTTTTTCTGTAAGCCCTTACCGCACGTATGACACATCCTCATCGTAGATAACCTTGCTGCCACTCCTTTAAGCAACCTTTGTTAACTCCGCAACACATGAAGTTAACTCGGGCACTGAGCAAATGCTCTCTGCAGCCTACAACAAAGATAATCAAGTTATAAACAAATAAAAGATGCAAGCAACAGACATGAAAATAATAAAAGGAACTAACATGAGGGACGTTGCATTCTAACAACTACTTGTAATTGGCACTTAGCACCTCAGCCAGATCTTCTGCATCCGCATAGTCTGCCCACACCTTCTCAATCTCAGCATTCGTAACTGTGTTCTTTTCCTCAAGCTCAATAGCACGGTTGATAGCTGCTCCCTCTTCAACCTCAAGATCAACAATGCGTTGGTCACACGAAGCTAACTCGGCCTTTAACTTTACAACATCGATGATAGCCCCCTCTAAGTCGGTAATGCAGGCCCGGGCAACCACATGCTCTTCCTCCCTGGCCTCTAAGGATATATTAATCTTCAAATTTTGTTGGTCGGCCACATCCTGCTCTGCTTGATACTTGAATGCTTGGTCGCGTGCAAACTTTAAAGCTTCATTTTGTTTCTTGCACGTGACTTCCTAGTCCTTCTGTTTTTTCTCTCGTTAAGGGCCATAGTGTCCGCTAACTTCTTTTGAACATCTGCACACTCCCACATCAAACTTTTGTTCTCAACATTGTATTTATCCTGACCCACTTGAAAAGCTCACATATTTTCCTCAAATTTATCCCACTCATCCATCATGATTTTCCATTCCAAGGCTATCTCAGAACCAGTCAATAAATAGTTAGCGACCCTGTTAACATAATCAGCATAAACAACACTGCAGGGGCGCCCTCTCTGAAACATGCGTTCGGCCAGTGGGAGGGCAGTGGTCAGGAATTCATGGCGAGTGTCTATTGAAGAAAAGTGGGATCCTTGTGTTAAATCCAACGTGGGGGGTGTGGCAACGGGTCACATTTCAGAGTGTAAGCCCCATAACACTTCCGCGCTCTCAACACCGCCTGCATCTTCTCTGTGCTCCTCCTGACGGTGACCATTACTGCCTCTAGAGGTATGACCAACTGTTGTTCTTGGGGGCCCGCGGAGGGTCTTCAACCTTTCCTTTAGAGTTCCGTCATCATCATCTTCTTCATCAAGCTTTGGATCTTGCCTAACAGAAATTAAAAATTCTAGATTCTCCTCAACAATAGGTCTTTCCAAGGTACCCCGCTCAGCCATCTCCAGTTCCTCGCTCCCCCCCCCCCATAATATTTTTCACCTTTACACAGGTTTTAGAATGAGGTGGAGGTAGCAAGATATCCTTTGGCTGAGGCGGGGAGGCAGATCATCCTTAGGCGGAGGTAGGGAATATTTGACTGTAACATTAACATCGGGGCGAGACCCCCTGTCACTTTTCTTCCCACCGCCATGATCTGTTTAATACAAGGAAAAATCAACGCAAGTTCAAGAGATGAAGACATGTAAATAACAGACAAGCATAATTACACATACCTAGGGAATTAACCTCTATGTTGGCGAGTATGTCAGATAGCCTTTCCTTCTTCAGTGTTGGCTTAAAAGTTGTAAGATCAACAATGCCCTCAGATTCTACATGCTAATCTGCTTGTTTCATCACACACCTCTACTTGGCATCCGACTCTTTCTTTAATTCATCTAGCTTCCTCTGCTGGGCCGAAATATGCGTCGGCACGAAGGTGGTCCCAAAGGTGGCATACCACCTATTCTGCCATCACCACCTGTATTAGCACCTTCACCACTGGTTGCACCACCGCCGAGAGTGGGGTCCTTTTCACACACCAAAACATAATGATCATCATTTTCTTGCTTTTCTTGGACTCACAGTCCTTGTATCAGCTCTTCTCTCCTTCTCCCTCTCATTGTTGCCACCCTGCGTGACAACAGACTTAAGAAGGGGCTTCAGAGAACTGCCCACACCACTCGTGGCCTTCGGGAGTGAACCATCACCAGAGCTACCACCACTTTTCTTTCCGCCATTACTACCACTCATGACCGGGGGATTTTAACCCTGTGTCTTTTTTATAAAGCCAGTCTGGCCACCGGAACCAGTACTCTTCCTTCGATCACCACCACTACGACTGCCGCGTCCACCTGACCCCTCCATTTGCGCGCTAGCATCAATGTGGCTGGCCGTGGATCCCGAGGTCCTACCTTCATAATTCATAACGTGAGGAGTTAGGACCCCACTAGAGGAGGCAACCGATTCCTCACTCGAGAGTATCAAATTCTCATCCCTAGCAGGGTTCACAACATTGAAGGGTTTTGCAACTATAACCGGATGCACACCTGTAGTAGTGGCAGGCTGTTTTGCCAGCTTCGTGTGGCTCAGAACGAGGAATTGCTCATCTACTTCTTCCAACCAAGAATTCTCACCCTCCGGCAACTCGATCACATCCATTTTCCCAAGCTCTTTATCCAAAAGAATGTTGTAAACACTCAACACTTTAACAAAAATGGAACACTTTATCAGCCTTAAACAAACATGCCTGTAACGAAGGAGATAGATTTACAACCTTGCCAACGCCCTCATGTGTGTAGACTGGTGATTGCCTCTCCTTCTTCGGGCTACATATCATGCTCATTCTCGTGGCCACCAACGCGGACTTCGGAACATGTCTCATAGGCGAGGGGCGGGAGCTCAACGTCAAATACCTCTTTTGTTTCTCAAACAAAATTACGTTATATTTCGGGATCTTCAAATTTGGAAGGTCATTTGTGTGAGGATCACCGCCGAGCGTATGTTGAAAAACTTGTACATCCAGTCATGCAAGCTTCGCGGTGGATCTAAACCTATCGCCATAACACTCAAGCAATGGGTAGACTCATAAACCCAACAAAGCAAGTCATTTTATAAAACACATTTAACATTTCCCACGATGGGTTATACTCTGTGACTTGTAGTAAAACTCGAAGTGAGTGACACACACGTTACCAAAGCGCACTCAACTATGGTATATGAATCCTATAAGACACCAACAGACTCGAAACAAACTTCGTGACAGGAAGCCGGAAGTTCCCCTCGTAAAAGAAATCGACGTACATGACCATCATACCCGACGACGTTTTTGCAGCCGTACTCCCCTGACTGGGATAAATAGCTCCCCATTCCAATGGGAACTTTATGTCCCGACATAGTTCTTCAAACTCGTTATATTTCCAATTTACCTTTATATGCGCCGCAGTAAGAGCCAAGGCCTTCTTCCCTTTTTTTCTTGCCACCTTGCTATACTTGTAAAGAACTCGACATGATATTGGAAGGTTTATGGTAAATTTTCGGGAAATGTTAAAGATAATCAGGAGCATATTGAAGATCCTTAAACAGATTCGTGAGAAAAAGGATGAGAAGGAAAATAAACTGTGAGAGAAATGATCGCCTTTCTACTACTTATTCCCGTCGTATTTATGTTAGGAAACTTGATGAGTAGTTCATCAGAATTCTGATGGAGCAACTTGTGAAATAGATAAGGTTCTACACGAACTCCTAAGTAGCAAGTGGACTTGAACGAATTTAATGAATATGCCAAAAACTACTTTACATAGTCAAGTGCGTGAATAAACAAATGTTTATTCATGCCTTACATTCTCTATAAATAGAGAACATAACTCCGAAGGGAAAACAAGTCAAGCTTAGCATTTATCACATACTACAAAAACTCCACTGCCCTTCATCACATAATTCTTTAATTATTTGTTTATAATAGCCAGTAACCTCACAATCACCTTGTAAGCTTTTCAAAGTGATATAAACATGAAAATTTTGTAGTTGTGTCTTTTGAATGTTTGATTTCTAGTTTCGCACATTATTTTCATATTTGTTGAAATCACTTGCCAAGTTTAGAAAAAACATTATGGCAGATGCACTTGAAAACACTATGGCAGATGCACTTGTAAGGTTGATAAAGGAATTAACCGAAGAAATCAACAAGTTGAAAGCAAGCAACAACACTATGGCGGATTCACTTGTAAGGTTGACAAAGGAATGGAATGAGTAGAAGGAACATCTTCAAATAGAACTCAGAGGAGTGCAAACTGAAGAAAAGAACAATTCTGAAATAATCAAAGATGTGAGGTCTCTTGTTAGAAGACTGCACTACAATATTGCTCAATTGTCAAAGATAAATGTTCGTGATCTGATGAGGCATATACCTGAAGATGCACCAAGATAAGAAGCTCCTGCAACCACAACTATCACACCTACAACAGAGCTAACATCAGCACCTCAGACCACCAAGTCAAAAACAGTACGAATGAGACCCCCTCCACCAGTATCAAAACCTGAAGTTCCAAAGATCACAGTCCAAAACATAAATGCAACACCAGAAAACCTATTTATGGAAGGACAAAGTAGAACACCAACAGTCTTGCAGCCTAGGGACAAAGAAATACTGGAAGGTTCACCCAAAAGAACAATATCTAGTGAATCAACTTTCAGTGTATCCTTAGTCCAGAAAGTAAAGAGAAAATGGGTAGAAATAACAACTTTCTCAAAAAGGCCCAAGATGGTTCCAGAAAGAGATCTTGCAGGAAATATAACCAGGTTTGTACTTCATGTAGAAAGATAAGATATGATGTTTCTAGAGTATCACCTCGAACACTTCTATTGGACTAAAGAAGATAAGCTTGAAAGACCTCTAAGTCCAATGAGTAGAGGATTATTGATGGAGAGAAGTGAAAGGGGAGAAAGTAGCATACACAGGCCCTTGGCAAACCCAATAAAGAGAGTACTGAAAGTTGACACTCACTCAACTCCAGATGGCGTGTTCAGATTCCACAATAAAAAAAGTATACACTGATAAGAAAAAATGGTGAAGAACAAGTCATAACTGATGCTGACTTAGCTGATCAACTTCATCCAATGGATCTGATAATGCGGAGAAAGACATATGATGAAGAGAAGTCACATAGCAAGTATGTACAAGAGCCATGGAAAGCATAACAAAGAGTGGAATCAAATTGTTTACCTGAATGGCCATTAGTGAATGTGATCTCTACATTAACTTTGATCATGCAATTGGAAAGAAACTGCTCATAGCTCCTCCAAACACAACAATCCCAGATGAATTGAAAGCCGAAGCTAGAACAGGTGTAATCTTTGAAGAACCTGAACTTTCTGTTGTTTACAGGGATATTGGTGAAGAAAGAGCAATTCAGGGTGAGAGAAATATGCAAATACTCTAATCAGACCCTGACGTGTGAGGGTGTGAGTGTAAATTTAGATATATTTTAAGCACTTTTTACTCGCGAATCAAGCTTTAAATTTATAAAACATGATATAATACTATGACTCTACACACGTTAGGGCAAGTGCACCCATCGCGGGCGTAGTATATTGATGGCAAGATACTGAGGTCATCCAAGGACAAAAGAGCTTTTAGCACCGGCTTATCATTAACGTCTAATCTAACCAAATTTTGATGGAAAGTTTTGAAAGTTTTAAAAAGATAAACTAGAAAATAAAAATATGAAAATATAAGGAAAACAAATAGACAAGAAGGAATCACTTGGTTCCAACTCCTCTTTTATGTATCCTTTGATGATTTCCGCACTTTGGGCTTTTCAAGAGATTATCTTTAAGTTATAATAGTAGGCCCCCATCCAGGCAGGGTTACCCTCAACCTATTGGTCCGAATTAGCAAGGATACAGTCCTGCAAGGTCGGTTTATTGAAAGACAATTAAGTAAGTTATTGAAGGGGTATGGTCCCAAAAACCATGCACAAGCGTAGAGGACCATACCATAACTACATTTCAAATTCATCTTGAACAGACCTTGCGCGTCTGCGCAACACGTCTTAGTAAAGGTTTGGGAAAGATTAGTCCAGTAACCATGCGCCGGAGAAAGAAAAAAAAACAAATATTCAGCTAACACCCTTGCGCGGACTCGCGCAAGGGTACAATTAAGCTTGAAGAGTTAACAAAAGACAAGTCTTGAACACCTCCGCGCGCATAAGATAAAGACTTGAAAGGACTCTTTTCTGTTATAACAGAATGGACATGTGGCAAGGGTGAAATGGATTACAGCTGTAGACCTTCTAGAAGGCCTTAAATGATCATCGTGCATGGCTTCATTCGGTTATAACCGAATGTGACATGGCAGCATCCTAGATGCTCATCTAAATCACGATGATGAAGATAAATCTACATAAAACCACTTTCCACGTGGTATCTCCCCAGCCGTTGATCAGATCCACGATCCGTGTGCATGGATGTGGAGATAACTATTAACGGAAAAGGAGATAACTGTTAACAGAAGAAGAGGTTCCGTTATTACCTCCGTTACACTTTTTGGCGCCAAAACTTGGTTATAAATATGAGAATTCAGGTATGATCTCATCAGCTACTTTCGCATACTTTCACTTCTTACTACTTCATCTTCTTTGAGATCATTATACTTATTCTCACGCCGGAGGTGGTCATGGAGAGAACCCCCATTCTCCCCGTAACGAGGCTAACAACGTTTCTATTTTGCAGAGATCTCCGACGAAGTAATTCCCATCTAAGCAATCGACGAGATGATGCACCCTTTTATGCAGAAACCCTACCCCCCAGATCTGATTGATTCCAGTCATTTAAGATCTGGTGTTTCTTCAGTTATTAATGTGAAAAGTGGTAGGCCCCCTTCCAGGCAGTGTTACCCTCAACCTATTGGTCTGAGTCAGCAAGGATACAGTCCCACAAAGTTAGTTTAATGTTTTAGCAGCAGTTTATAGATAAGGGATTACAAGCGGTTCTTACTTCCCTCAATTTGATGCTATTTGCCTCAAGGGAAGTCCTACTATGCTTGAATCAGGTCCTCGTAGGATCTATACATAAACGAGGCAATAACTTTACCCAAACACCCTTCTAACCCCCTTCTAGGCAGTTAACGCGCTTTATATAAATCGTAAAGACACGAATAAGTGAATCAACAAAACATGAAGAAATGATTAAGTAAAATTCACCTTCAGTATAGAAAACTAGTTATTAAATTCATTAATACATAACTAAATATAAAGTTGCCAAAGATTGGAAATCAAAAGTAATACATAAAAATTCATCTTCACCAAGTGATGTAAGAGATTAGCCAAGCATGGCCTTTGTTTGAAAGAACTCTTACGATCGATCTTGGATCCCGAGACAACTACACACTCTAAAAGATGTGTAACACCTCGAAAATTCACGTCCAATAATGTACTGACACGTGTCATAAGCTTTGAATATGTGAAAACATACCTTAGAGGGACTAAAGTTGACAAACGGTGAAAATATGTGAATACAAGGGCCCAAAGTGTCAACGATTGATAAATAAGCCCTACAATAACCCTACATGGTTTTTATAACTTTAAACGGATAAATCATGGATCATACGAAGCGAAAAGTGGAAGAAAGTGAGGAATTACAAACTACAGGGGCTAAATGTGTCAACATGTTGAAAGTATACCTCTGAGTGATCCTTTGGCAAACCCGAAGCTTTGTAATGATAAAATATACTCACGAGAATATGTGATAAAAATTTCATGAAGTTTCGTGAACGTATGAGAAAGTTATGATTAAAACCGTACACGAAAGGTTAAATACGATATCGTGAATTTCGTGACTTTTCGGGTAAGCGCAAAGTTAACCGAGGACATGCCCAAGTTTATAAAAGTCCCAAGGTTTATAAAAGTCAGATATAAGGGCCAAGAGTGCTAAATAAATAGCTTAAACACGTTACAAAAGATTAGGGGCTGAATTGCAAATACTTGAAAACTTGTGAAGCTGGTCGCACACCCTCGCGCTACGCGAGGGGGGCCTCGCGCCACGCGAGCCTTGCCCAGCGACAGAAACATACAGGTGTCGGTTTTCATGTCTGTTCTCGACTGTTTCCAGCTGTATGCGACTCCAAGGCCTGACCAATCGACTTTCATGCAATTGAGGACACTTGTACAAGTCTTACAACCCTTATAGACCTCTGTGGCACCTCTAAATCAGATCAAAATCTGCTTATAAGGGACTTGAAGCTTATGTTATTCATTACTTACAACTTTCAAAATTCACAAGACTTCTCCTGGAGCTTTCTGGACGCCAAGGCTACCTCATAGTGATCCATAAGCTTGTCTAGAACCAATGTAAGTGTTTACATCTTCCTCTAATTCGTTCTAGCTTAGTGTTTTCACCGAAAGTCAAAGTATCGTAATTTAAACTTGACTTTATAATTAAACGAGTTTGGCTCTGTCATTTCTCAAATTGAAAGTACCTACATGTTGGTATTTATGTGTGTAACAAACCCCTAAAAGGGTATTTTCAGATTCACACTCTAAGCATGTTAATTGTCGAGTCAAAGCATTTCTTAAAAAGTCAACAGAATGTGTTTTTGCAAATTTAAGCATGATTAGTAATGTAGGCTACATGCAACCTGTTTGATCATCAAAATAACTTTATAAATAATGTAAGAACATGTTTCAACATGATCAACTCGACAATTTTCAGTTTAAACCCGAATCGGAACCGAAAGTCACATAAATTGACTTTTTCTTTGACTATCGGTTCGGATCCATCCATGCATGTTTGAGATCTGTATTAGAGCATATTTTGGACCAATTTTTATATAAGTGTAATTCTCTGAGATTTTACAACTTGGTTCAACACTTGTCCGATTCATATGCATGTTACCGGTTTATGCTCAAATATGACTATTTTGCCCTTTTGACTATAAAACGCGATTTTTGAAAAAATGAAAGAGTAGAAACATTTTTTACTGATTTATAAACTTGCACCGAAAATTTGATATCAGTTTGAGGTCCAGAATAAGAGTTATGCTCAATATCGTAATTTGCAAGCTTTATGTTACATAAACGGCGTAATTAGCATATAACCCATTTAAACCCACTTTTTAATATAAAAATTTTTACCCACTGATGTTATATAATATTTTGGGATTTTTAAAGATTTTTATTTAATTTTTAGCTGAGCATAACATAGGTCTTTAGGTTTGATTCGGTTATGACGGTTTTACCCTTTTAAGCCATAAAATGAGTTTTATAAATCCTTTTGACCTCAAACCTTTTTCTACTGATTTTATTTGATAAATAAATTATTTTGAGCATTCTGGAAATATAAAAATATCAGCTTTCTTTTGAAAACCCGGAAACGGCTCCAAATCGCCTTTTTAAACGTTTTTAACGCATAATATGCATTATAACCATATTAAACATATAAGGTTGATACCTACTGATGTTCTTAGCATATTTTTATAAAATAACAGTAAGTATAAGTTTTTGAACTCAGATTTTCAGTTTTGACATTTTTAGCCCTTGTGAAATTACCGAAATACCCCTAAGGTGCATAGTTTGGTTTTAAATGATAAATTTCATATATGGGTCATACCCTACTGTTATGATATGTTAAATTAAGTATGTTTGCTGTACAAACCAGACCTGTAACTCAGATTTCTAATTTAACTCTTTTATATACTTTAAAATGACCAAAATGCCCTTATGAGGCATAAATTGTGTTTAAATTCATTTGGGGCATAATAGGAAATAACTTACTGATATTATAACATATTTAGAGCATATTAACTCAGGGAACTTGCATATGACTCTCACGGTTACCCGTAACGCTCTCTTCGCGTTCGGTTCGGTTTATGTAACTAGTTTGCATAAATTGACCGAGACGGGTCAAACATTATCATTTTTGTCTCAAAATCCAGAATGTATTTAGTATACCCATATTATACAAGTATTCAAACTTGTCGGGTCTAAATCACATTCTATCCGGTCTTCGCTTAATCGTGCGTTTGAACCGTTTCGTCCTTAAAGCTAACCGGTCTAAGCTTAAGCTTAAATAAAGACCCGTTAGAAATCTAATAGGTTATATTAAACCTTCGTTCCAGATTAGGAGCACCGGTAAAAGCTACCTGCCTTTTTGCTTATTGAGATATATACTTACCAAGGTAAATACTTTTTGACTTATTTTCCCTATACGGGCTTGGGATACGGTATATAAAATACCGCTTGGTCCGGCATTGAATTCTTTAATCGAATAGAGGTTAAATTTATTGAGATGCCTTGTTTTGAATGAATGTTTTATTACTTAAAGCCTTTGGGAGGTTAATGACCATGTCCCGGATATCCTTGGCATTATCTTACGAGATGGCCACGACCTGAGCACGGGGTGTAGGCGTACACCTGTCAAGTGTATAACTCAATATTGTGGTGTGTCTATTGATCTTTAACCCGGCACGAACCGGGCTACTGAACGCATAAGTAACATGTAAATCCTTTACAAGATTATATTACATAATTATCCCAAGTTATAAAAAATTTTGTGCCATGTGCATTCAAATAAATTTTCAATCATTTTCAAAATGAGTCAGTTAAATTGTATTTACCAGTGTAAACTGACGTATTTTTCCCAAAAGATTAAGTGCAGGTACTACACGAAATAGGCTGGCTGTCTTCTAGAGCGTCCACAATAAGTCTCGCAAGCTTGGACGACAATAAACTGTTGAACAATATCTTATTTTGTTTTTGATCCGCCTGTGGATCCGTTTCAACTACTTGTGATAGTTATTATTACATTTTATTTAAAGTTGAAATGAATCTATCTTTGCTTCCGCTGTGCATTATTATATTGTGTTGTTTGTCTATGATGATATCAACTACGTCACGATACCCCCACCGGGCCCACCGGTGACACGTGGAAAATAGGGGTGTGACAGGTTGGTATCAGAGCCAACTCTGAGTGAATTAAACACTAGCCATTTGTGTTTAATCTCAGTTACACAATTGCACAATCCTCGATTCTCGAGTCTAGACAAAGAACTTAGGAAATTTCCAAATTTTTGTTTAAATTTTCTAACCTTGTCTTAATTATATTATGTTGTATCACTTGTTGTTTTTGACAGGATCACCAAAAGGCCACCAAGAATGAGAGGTAGAGGCCGAGGAGCATATGTAGCTCCAAATGATCATCAGGCCGGACCATCACACCGGCGGACACCTTCGGATCCTCGCCGTACTGATGCTCAAGACCTTTGGAGGTCTTTCACCGAACCAGCGAGGCGCTCAGTCTCGCTAAGCACCTCTCCATCGATCCCACATTCCTTTGGGCCTCATTCGGAGAATGAGCCCCACAACTCACACCAGTCCTATATACCTCTCCAAGGACATCAATCACCTTTTGACAACACATCACCCGTCTTTCAGGGTCAGTTCAACCCTGATGACTACTTAGAGGCAGCAGCAGTGGGTTTTAACCCACTTGGACCAGAAGACCATTTTTCGGGTGGCAACCCGATGGACATTGACGAGGATACTAATCCTGCCATGCCACCCTCCGGAACACCGAACCACCCCATCGAGATTTCTGATGGGTCACCTTTCATGGGATCGCCTTACAATGGTCCCGATAGTTATGAGGAGATGTTCAAACAGTACGACTGGGTGTTTACCCCCAGTTATCATAACTCTCCTTTGCACCAGCCTCATCACTCTCCTCTTCACCAATCTTACCATAACTCCCCTCTGCACCAGTCACACCATAACTCTCCTTTGCACCTGCCTCACCACTCTCCCCTACACCAGCCACAGCAGCAGCCCCAACCGCAGCCACAGCAGCAGCAGCAGAATCCTTCCGAGGATTCCCGATTTATAGCGGTCACTCCGCCAGCAGCAACACCTCCACTTCAGCCTCCCTCGCCTCCGAGGCGAAGGAGAACTACAGTGCGAATGTCCGCACGAGGAGGAGTGCGTATCAGCACCCCTCCACTTTCGAGTGGCAGCCGGTACTCACCGGTCCATGAAGAACTAGAGATGGGTGAATCTTCAAACCCCGTCTCTGAAGTAGCAACTGCGCCAGTCGTGCCACAGCCACCATTGGGTTTTGGAGACCCAATCCCCGCTTACACTGGAGCTGCAGCATTTAACCCCTTCGAGCAACAGTTTCCCACGGGTTACAACTTTACGGAGGATCCATACTGGGTAGCAGCAAACTCCAACACCTTCCATCAAGAGGCTCCCTTCGGAGGTCCCTGGGCTACGGGGCCCTCGACTTATGGGTACCCATCATATGGGTACCAGCAGTCGCAACCTCCTCAACCTCCTTACTATCAACCGCAGCCTCCTCAACCCCCGTTTTATCAACAACCACCTCAGGCACCGGCAATGTCGCCGCCCCAAATGCAAGAAATCATTCATGGGATAGAAGAGGTGCGTCAAGAGATGCGGGATGGGTTGCAGCATGAACGAAGGCGTAGACATGGGATGTTTAAGAAGTTAACGGATCTGATTAAGGGGAAGAAAAAGAAGGATCGTTGAATCCTTTGTTTGTTGTTTAAATTAGTATGTTACTCATGTCCCTGCGTGGACATTTAATTATTTTAGTACTCTACCCCTGCGTGGGTATTTCTTTCTGTTCTGCCCCTGCGTGGGCATATCTTTTTATTTAACCCCTGCGTGGGTTTGTTGTTTTATTATTTGGCCCCTGCGTGGGCATATGATTTATGTAAAAGACCCGTTTAGGGCAACTTGTACTGATTTAATTTCTATTTGAAATGGTTAATTTAAATTTCATTTTTAAATTATGTGTATAAACATAGTGTATGAATAAATGAAAAAATAACATTTAATATTTTGATGTACCATTTTAATTATATAATAAGGATCTTAAAAGGTAAAACCTAGCTGTTATGTTGTCATAAATCTAGCCAATATGGTGGAACCTGTTTAAAAAGATTCAAATCTCTGTTAACATCTGTAAACATGTTAACATTCTTGGCTAATGTGATCCGTAAAATCACACACGCCACCCTTTTTATAAAATATCCAAGTTTAATATTTCTATATATAATTGGTTGTGACATAATGCCTACGGGATATAAATAAAGTCATATAAAACAAAAAAGGCAGCTGTAGTTTATAAACTCCCTGCCAAGAAAAGGATTGATTTGTCTCATTTATTCAAGCCTTAATCCTATAAGATCTAAATTTGTAATTTTGAAATTTGTCTATGTGACTAGGCTTATTATGCCAATATTATATTTCGTTCTAAAAAGATTATTAGTAAAAATCCTGAATGAAATTATTAAAATTAACTAATATGGCTTTGGTTTACCATGGTTAATAAATCGTCAAGAACGATAATACTGTTTAGACTTCTAAATAGACCTTGTCCTTATTTTTATGTAGCAATTTAAGACTACATGGCTAAGTCAGAAGAACTAAACATTCGTCCGGCACAAAACCCTGAAAATGCTCAAATATTAGTAACTGGTGCGGAATTGAAAGCACTAGTGAATGATGCAGTGGTCGAAGCACTGAATAGACAATTTAGTGAAGCAAGCGGGACCAGAAGTAGGACCCGAACCGCATCACGCTCCAAGCCAAGAACACATTCGGAGGGTCATAGCAAACCGCCCTCTCAGAAGGAGGTACCTAAGAAAGATAAGCCAAAGAAGGATGATGAGGATTGATGTGTGTAAAATGCAACATATAAATTACATCAAATGAGGCATAAAACTAACCCTTTTTAAGTACTAATATTGGAAAAAGAGTGTTTTTGTCTTCCTTTTGTATTTTCAGGATTAAATGAGCTCAAAAACGCAAAAGAAGCAAAAAGACAGCTAAATCCAACATAAATACAAGAAAAGAAATGTTAGTGGACTGCCCGACCCCTCAACGGCACCTCCCAAAGCAAAATAGAGAAATCAGAAGACTGGACACGCCCCGTGCTCAGCCAGCACGGGGCCGTGCCCAAGAAGCAGCAGAAAAGACAAACCTATAGAAGCTTCTATTGCCCACCACGGGGCCGTGCTCAGCGGACACGGGGGCGTGTCGAAAGTACAGCAGGCGCATTTATTGTAATTGCGAATTACAATTAATGAGGAGAGAGATTGTCAGACAGACACGGGGCCGTGCCCAGTGGACACGGGGCCGTGTCCAGCTCTCTGTTCAGCCTATAAATAGGAGTGCTTGGATTCATTTCATCTCATCCCTTGGCACACCACCTCTCTCACACTTCATCCACCACCCACCACCATCACAACACCATCATCCACCACCATCATCCATTGTCCATCGTAGAGTGTGTGAGTCGTCTCGGGATCCAAGATTGATCGTAAGAGTTCTTGACAATCAAGGCCATGTTTGCCTAAGTCTCTTACATCACTTGGTGAAGACAAAGTGTCTAGTATAATACTTTTTATTTCTAATCTTTTGCACTTTTTATTTGGTTTTGTATTAATGACTTTAATAACTAGTTACTTATGTTGAAGGTGATCTTTCCTTATCGTTTGTCCGTGGTGTCTTGGCATTATTTTACTGTCTATATAAAATAAAGGATTTTCACCATTCATATCTCCACGGTCTATATGGAGATATGTTGGCTACCTGGTAGGGGGTTAAGGGAACGGTTTGGTAAAGGTCTTGCCATTGTTCAGCGTTTAGAGGTCCTGCAATGGACCTGGGTCAAATTTAGTAGGACCTCCTTCAATACTTCACGGTATTGGATGGCGGGGGTCCAAACTCTTTGATCCCCTCATAAGTTAACTACTATTAATACTATAACCCGGCTATTTAGGACTGTATCCCTGCTGACTCAGACTACTTAGCCGAGGGTAACGTCACCGCCAAAAGCGGGGCCTACCACAATACTGCATTAATAACTTAATTCATTATCTTCCAATAATCCACCCTTTTAGGATTGTATCCCTGCTGACTCAAACTACTGGGGTGAGGGTAACGTCACCTTCAAAAGAGGGGCCTACTACAATAACTAAGATAATCTCTTAATTATGTGCAAAAGTGCGGAAATAATCAAAGGTTATACTAGATACGAGTCGGAACCAAGTGATTCATCTTGTCTATCTGTTTTTTCTTTTATTTTTATTTTCAGCATTTTAGTTAGTTTTTATTTTTCTTAGTTTAAAAACACTTTTCTAAACTTTTATTTTGGTTAGACGTTGAGGATAAACCGGTACTAAAAGCTCTTGTGTCCTTGGACGACCTCGGTATCTTACCAACGCTATACTACACTCAACGATGGGTGCACTTGCCCATATGTGTGTTTAGTGTTAGTGAAATATCGTGTTTTATAAATTTAAAACTTGGCTAAAATAAGTGTTAAAAAGGGCTTAAAATATACACCTAATATATATAACACTTTCACGCACATCAAGTTTTTGGCGCCGTTGCCGGGGACACAAGGATTTTAGGAAAGCTTAAAATCGACGGCCTAATCAGTTTTTCAAAACCTTTTCAAAACGGGCCCACGTTTTTCTGCATTTTAGTTTAGTTTGCATTTACAGTAGCCTGAACACGGGGACGTGCTCACTGAACACGCCCCCGTGCTGCATATTTTTAGTTAGATACCCAGATACAGAGTCTGAACACGGGGCCGTGCTCTCTGAACACGCCCCCGTGCTCAACGTGACCAGTAACTTTAATTAAAACGCCCAGATACAGATCCTGTACACGGGGCCGTGTTCACCAGACACGGGGCCGTGTCCAGCCTTCTGTTTCAGTCTTTGTTTTCGTTTTCTGGTCCCGAGACTTAGTTGTGGTCTGCTGAGTGATTCTTATGGATCAATACTCAGGAGGTTACAACTACACCTATGATGAGGATGATTATAGGGGTAATTATTGCACTAATTGTCGTAATGCACGTTCGATTCAAAATAATCACTCATATCAACCATCCAATTCATACGCTTACTATAAGGAGCCCAGGTACGAGCCATCAACTTCATACACATCCTATGAAGACCAAAGGTATGAACCTCCTCCCTCATACTCATATTTTGATGAACCAAGGTATGAGCCTTCTTACTCATACTTTGAGGAACCAAGGTATGAGCAACCACCTTCATATGCCTACTATGAGGAACCTTGGCATGAACAACCCACCTCATATGAGTATTATGAAGAACAAAATTACGAACCTTATCCATCATATGCTTACAATGAAGAACAATGGTGTGAACCATCAACTTCATATGGGTATTATGAGGAACAAAGGGTCGAACAACCGGATTCAAGCTTAGAAAATAATGATTCTTTTTCTATAACCGAAGTGACCGATAGGATATTAGAACACATTAGAGTTATCGATCGATGTATAAAAGAAGCTCGCGCAAGGGAAGAGGAGTCCCGCGCAAGAGAAGAATTAAAAAAGAAAGAGATAACTAAAAATGAAAAAAATGGAAGAACAAATAAGTGAAAAACCGACACATGAGTTAAACAACGAAAAAGGTGAGTCCAACAACGTTAAAATTCAAGAAGAGTCTAATTTTGAAGAAATTAATCTCTTGACACCTTCTTTCGAAAATCATTGTTTAGTGCCCACTCATGCTAAGTTTTTAAAAGAGTTAAACACTAACACTAAAATTGACGAAACAGTAAGTGTTAAGTTAACTAATGATCAAACTTCGCTAATAAAAGAAGACCCATTTGAAATTAACATCACACCGGTTCCATGTTTCTTTCAAAATTCGTTTATTAGTAATGTCACAATCGATAAAGATCTTTGTGTTAACATAATGCCTAACTACATTTTCGAAAAATTAAGTATTAGTGATTTTTCTCCACTTCAAATACCCATTTTTCTATCCAATCGGAAAGTAATAAAATCAATCGGTATAGTTGAAGATGTCTTGGTTCAAACAAATCAAATGGTAATCCCAACCGACTTTGTCATCCTCGATGACGCTCCTCTAGTGTTGGGACGACCATTTGTAAAAACTCACGAAGCTTTGAAAAACCGGAAGTTCAACAATTTACCTCTTCAATTAGGGACATTTAAAAGAAGTGTCGATCTCGAACGATCAATGAAATATCCATTCGGCAATAATGACCCCCTAATTGAAGATGAAGATGAACCACCCGATACAAGTGAAGAAATTGACCACTTTGTTGAAGAAGAGGTCGCCATAGAACAAACTTTTAAAGTTCTTGATCGAAACGAGCAACCAAATAAGGAGTCTCCTAAAGACCCACCACTTGAGCTCAAAGAACTTCCAAAAGGTTTGGAATATGCTTTTCTAGACAAAGATGGTAAGTTACCTGTAATTATTTCGTCTAAATTAGATAACTTAGAAAAAGAAAAACTAATTAATCTTTTGAAAAAACACAAAAATGCTATAGCTTGGAAACTTGTTGACATAAAAGGAATTAGTCCTTCTATGTGCACACACAAAATTTTGATGAATGATGACTACAAATCGGTCATACAACCACAACGTCGAGTAAATCCAAATGTTCAAGAAGTGGTTAAAAACGAAGTCATCAAATTACTTGACACCGGACTTATCTATCCTATTTCCGATAGTCCTTGGGTAAGTCCCGTCCAAGTAGTTCCAAAGAAAGGAGGTATGACGGTAATTACTAACGAAAAGAATGAATTAATACCAACGAGAACCGTCACAGGATGGAGAGTATGTATAGATTATAGACGATTAAATGAAGCAACAAGAAAGGATCATTTTCCTTTACCCTTCATTGATCAAATGTTAGAAAGATTATCCGGTCATAAATTTTACTGTTTCTTGGATGGTTTTTCAGGTTACTTTCAAATCCCGATAGCACCCGAAGACCAAGAAAAGACAACTTTCACATGTCCCTATGGAACTTTTGCTTATCGACGCATGCCGTTTGGTCTATGTAATGCCCCCGCAACATTCCAACGTTGCGTGGTAGCCATTTTCCATGACATGATAGAAAAGACAATGGAAATCTTCATGGACGACTTTTCTATCTTTGGGGATTCATACGACCAATGCCTCGATAACCTTGAACGAATGCTATCCCGATGTGAGGAAACTAACCTCGCCCTTAATTGGGAAAAATGCCATTTCATGGTAACGGAGGGAATAGTACTCGGGCACAAAATCTCAAGCGATGGAATGGAGGTGGATCGAGCCAAAATAGATACCATTTCTAGATTACCACCTCCATCCTCCGTAAGAGCTATTAGAAGTTTCCTAGGGCATGCCGGATTTTATAGACGGTTTATCAAAGACTTTTCCAAGATCCCAAGGCCTCTAACAAAATTACTTGAAAAAGATGCTCCTTTCATCTTTGACAAGGATTGCAATCAAGCATTTCTAACCCTAAAGGAAATGCTAGTCAATGCACCTATCATGATAGCACCTGATTGGAAATTTCCTTTCGAAATCATGTGTGATGCTAGTGACTTTGCAGTTGGAGCTGTCTTGGGACAAAGGAAAGAAAAGCATTTCCACCCAATATATTATGCTAGTAAAACACTTAACGATGCACAAGAAAATTACACAACAACTGAAAAAAGAGTTACTAGCTGTGGTATTTGCTTTTGATAAATTTCGTTCTTATCTTGTTCTTTCTAAAACTATAGTCTATACAGACCATGCAGCCATTCGATATCTCTTTAAGAAGCAAGACGCAAAACCACGTTTGATTAGGTGGATTCTACTCCTCCAAGAATTTGACATTGAAATCAAGGACAAAAGAGGAGCAGAAAATACCGCAGCAGATCATCTTTCACGCTTAGAAGACCCAGCTTTGGAGGCAACCAGGGACGAGCAAATCAACGAAAAATTTCCAACTGAGTCCCTGGAAATGGTGGAATATAAGGAAGAACCATGGTACGCCGACTTTGCTAACTACCTAGCTAGCGGTATAGTCGCAAAAGGATGGCCACATCATCAAAGAAAAAAATTCTTTGCCAATGTGAAACACTACTTTTGGGAAGATCCATATCTTTTCAAAATGTGTGCCGACCAACTCGTCAGACGATGCGTACATGGTAGTGAAGCACGGAGAATTCTCCGCCATTGTCATGAAGGTCCATATGGAGGACATCATGGTGCTGCCAGTACCGCACGAAAGGTATTCGATTCAGGATTTTATTGGCCAACCATTTACAAAGATGCTCAAAATCTTGTAAAGACATGTGATGCTTGCCAAAGAACAGGTAATATTTCTTCCAAAAACGAAATGCCACAAAATGGCATTCTTGTTTGTGAAATTTTTGATGTATGGGGACTCGACTTTATGGGACCTTTCCCACCATCAAAAGGAAACAAATACATACTTGTGGCAGTAGATTACTTGTCTAAATGGGCCGAGGCCGAGGCACTTCCAACAAATGATGGAAGAGTAGTGGTAAGATTTCTGAAAAAATTATTCTCTCGTTTTGGCACACCTAAAGCTTTAATAAGTGATAGAGGTACCCATTTTTGCAACCATCAACTTGAAAATTTTTTAACAAGATATGGGGTCTATCACCGGGTTTCGACAACTTATCACCCTCAAACAAAAGGACAAGCCGAAGTGACTAATAGAGGGTTAAAACGAATACTCGAAAAAACCGTAGGGTTAAATAGAAAGGAATGGGCTGATAAATTAGATGATGCTTTATGGGCTTTTCGAACTGCTTATAAAACAACGATAGGTACAACCCCATATAAGCTAGTCTATGGAAAAAGTTGTCATTTGCCAGTGGAAATTGCACACAAAGCCTACTGGGCAATCAAAAATGTAAACTTAGATCTAGAATTTGCTGGTAAAAATCGATTCTGTCAAATAAATGAATTAGACGAGCTTAGGAATTATGCATACTCAAACTCCGAGATTTATAAGGAAAGAATGAAAAATTTGCATGACAAACATATTAAACCTAATGAATTTCGGGTAGGAGATTTAGTTCTTTTGTTTAATTCACGACTTCGATTGTTTCCTGGTAAATTAAAGTCTAGGTGGTCAGGACCTTTTTCCGTCACCCACATTTTTCCACACGGTGCAGTAGAAATTAAACCTCGAAATGGGCCACCATTTAAAGTCAATGGCCAACGGCTGAAACTCTATCAAGGATTTATTGAGGATGAGGAAGAAGAGATCTCGCTTCAAACCGTGGAAGAATAAAAACATCATGCCTGGTAAGTTACGAACGATTGAGACGACAAAATAAAGCGGTAAGTTTTCTAAACCATAGCTTATGGGAAAAAGGGGCACTCACACGCGCACACAAAAAAAAAAAAAAAAAAAAAAAAAAAAACTGCTCGGCACGAGGCCGTGTCCGCTGGACACGGGGCCGTGTTCGCGCTGCAGACGGGATAAAACCCCTTTTTCAAAACAGTTTATTCATTCCACACGCCCCGTTTCCCCACAAAAGCTCTGGTTCCAGGCGATTTTTCGCGAAATTTCGACGTCTCTTACCAATCTAACAACGTCAAGGTATGATTCTATCACTCTTAGTAGTTAGATTAGTTACTTGCATGTAGTTAAAACACCACAAATTTGGGGAAAAATCTAGGGTTCTTGATGTTCATCCGGATCGAACCTAAAATTTTTGCCTAAATCTGTTTGCATTTAGTTAGATTAGTGTTAAGGGAAGTAAATACACTTAGATTGTTCATAGATTCACCCGATTTCTCACAAAAACCCCAAACCCTTGTTCTTGAACCGAAAAAGATAAAATTGATAGGGTAAACGGGATATTTTGGGAAAAACGGTGTTTAGGGTTTCATTTTCGGGGGAAACCGCACCTATTGGACCAAAAATTTTCAAGTTTTCGAAACCAGGTCGAAAAATGAAATTTTTGAGTAACAGACCTCTGGACACGGGGTCGTGTCCAGCCCGCTGTTTGCAGTTTTTTCCAAAAACATTTCTGTTTCGTGCTAATTTTTTGTATATTCTTTCAGATGGCAAAGTTCACAAGGTTCAATGCAAGTGAGCTTGATGCAAGGGCAAGGTATGAGGTTCTTCAAACAAGACCCGAAGAATACCCTAGGAGAGCTTGCACGGATCTGTTAACCTTGGTAAACCAGCTGAACCGATTCAACAACATCGTTACGGGACCACTAGCTGTTGCATTAAACACTAGGCTTCGGTCGGTGCATCAATGCACCATGGAGTTCTACAGTACCTTCAACTTCAAATCAAGGTGTGACCCATTCGACAATGAAGGGGTTGTATTTCGGTGTGGAGGGACAATGTACTCGATCTCCATGGCACAGTTTGGAGCCATAATAGGTCTATACCAAGAAGAGGAATCGGGAAACGAAGAAAATACCGGGGGATTACGAGACTTGGAGGGAAATGAAAGACAAGCCGCATGGGCTCAAATCGGTGAAGGAATCTACGACCCTCGTAGCACCAAGAGTACGAAGCTAAGGGATCCGCTCTATCGCTACATTCACAGGAGCCTCACCTACTCTCTGAACCAACGTCACGACAGTAGCGGTGTTGTAGGGTTGAAAGATTTGGTTGTCCTCCACTGTATCCACAACCAAAAGCCCCTCGATGTTCCGTATCTCTTGTTAAGAAACATGCATCTCAACCGCCTTGCTCGAGCTCCAACGCCTATCTTCTTCGGAGGATGGGTGTACCGTCTTTTTAAGCATTACACGCAAATTCCAAGAGCCTTTGAAAGAAGCCCATGGTCGGGACGAGTTGATTACCACATTTTCCGAGCCATGAACTTACTCTATGAGGCGGAAGACGGAACAGTGAGTTTCCAAAGAACGCAAGGCTATGCATGGAACCCACAGGAGGCCCTAGTTCTTCACGCACCACCTCCCCACCACCAGTATCCACCCCATGGTGATCCGGGTCAATCCTCCTCACAAGGAGGCGGTTTTCCTAATTTTCAAAGCTTACATGATCTTATGCAGGAAAACCTCATGTGTACCAGGAACGCCTACAACCTCGCCAACAACACATACCACCGGGTCGGAGCTATTGAACGCAACATCAACGATATACAAGACGATATCAGCAGCATCCGGGAGTACATGGCGGGGCATGGGGATGGAGGTGATGATAGCGATGAAGATATGGAGTAGAAGGAGCAGGAGCGGGTTGATGGCGAGCCCACAGGTTTAAGTCCCTTAATCTATCGAACGATTGGTGGCCTGCGTGCCAGAAGTTGAACAATTTACTTTCCTTCAACACTTTTTCCGTTTTGTTTTTCTTTTACTTTATGCTTGGAACAATTAACTGTTGTAATGTAGGATGTTTGTGTTGCTTGGTGTGGTATTAAGTGATGAAACAGGTACAAACCAAGGCTTGGGGTGCTAAGCCTCAGCACTTATAGGGCCAGGATGGAAAAACCGGAGGAAGAAACCTGTTTTTCAGGCTTTCAGACTGTCCACACGGGGACGTGTCCAGCCAACACGCCCCCGTGCTCACCTCCCAGACCTGCTGTTTGGCTTCTGTTCTGCAGAATTTTGTCAGACACGTGGCCGTGTCCAGTGGACACGGGGCCGTGTCCAGTGGACACGGGGCTGTGTCCACCTTCTGTAAGTTCTTGTTACTGGCACCTGAACACGGGGTCGTGCCCACTCAACACGGGGTCGTGTTCAGTGCCCAGTAACACAAATTTTTGCTTTTTAAACACTATTTTACACATCCAATCAACCTAAAAATTTATTTTTGGGACACATTGAGGACAATGTGTAATTTAAGTGTGGGGGGGATGCTAAAACCTTGAATTTTGCAAGTCCTAAATACAAGCCTTACACAAAACTCTATTGGAACCGCTAATCACCCCAAATTTTTTCAAAAATTTCATTTTTTTTACTTGTCTAGGTTTAACTCGGAAAATTCAAGTTCTCAAAAAGGTTATATTTTTACAAATTTACAACCGATAGCGTAGTGATAAAAAGAACCAACATAAGAAAATTATGAAAAGGCATAGCAAACTTATTTAAAATTTGATTATATATACTTGATCACATAAAAACCCATTCCCACAAAAGTGAGTTTTGAGCCTTTATTGAGCACACAATTACATATCATTTGACTAAATGCTCATCTTTCGTTTCTTGTGTGAATAGCCGCTTGGTTCTTACGACTCTAGAACTTGCCATGACAATACATTCCCGGTCCTTATCAACTTAAACCCGAGTAAGTAAATGATGGAGGCATTAGGACTAACCTTTTTTTTATTCTACACCATTATTTTTCTTTTTCTTTTACCACCTACCCAAAAATCCCCCTAGTTAGCCCCTTTGAGCCTAAACCTTTTCGTTTCATCACCCAAACAAAAACCCTTTTACCCACCAAAACCTTTTTTCATTTTTAACCCTTTATTTTAGTAACAAGTTCGGTTCTTCGTAAAAAAAAAAAAAAAAAATTGATAATGATGAAGCAAAAAGAAAATAAACAAACAAGTTAATCAAAAATAACTTTGTTTGAATAAAAGCTTCATCAAAATAAAAAAGTTGCAAAAATACGAAAACCGACACTTGTTACGCTTTTAGCCCTTTTTCTACTAACCACTAACCCAACCACCTACCTTTAACCCTAACCTAACCCTTAACCCACAAAGTCCTCTTGATATCTACAAAGGTATAAAAGTTAAAAAGGAGGAGGATTGATTTCTTGGCAAGCCTATGGTAGGAATAAGTTCCATGCCGCTCTCGAGTGATTCACTAAAAATACACCTTCGGCCGAGTGTGAGTGATTTCCCCGTGAGGTATGTGAACTTGTATATAAATAGAATTTTAAAAAGGAATGTTATGCCCAAATAAGTAATTTCTTTTATGAAAAGTTCTAAATAAATCATTACGAATAGGAGTGTTAATAAATAAAAATAAAACCCAAAAAAAAGATCTTGGAAATCCCGACACTCTACGACAAGCCCAAAACCTTCTCTTCTACCTATTCCATTTGGGAGTGTAAGCCACATATTAAAGAGTTTTGCTTGAGGACAAGCAAAAGTTCAAGTGTGGGGGTATTTGATGTGTGTAAAATGCAACATATAAATTACATCAAATGAGGCATAAAACTAACCCTTTTTAAGTACTAATATTGGAAAAAGAGTGTTTTTGTCTTCCTTTTGTATTTTCAGGATTAAATGAGCTCAAAAACGCAAAAGAAGCAAAAAGACAGCTAAATCCAACATAAATACAAGAAAAGGAATGTTAGTGGACTGCCCGACCCCTCAACGGCACCTCCCAAAGCAAAATAGAGAAATCAGAAGACTGAACACGCCCCGTGCTCAGCCAGCACGGGGCCGTGCCCAAGAAGCAGCAGAAAAGACAAACCTATAGAAGCTTCTATTGCCCACCACGGGGCCGTGCTCAGCGGACACGGGGGCGTGTCGAAAGTACAGCAGGCGCATTTATTGTAATTGCGAATTACAATTAATGAGGAGAGAGATTGTCAGACAGACACGGGGCCGTGCCCAGCGGACACGGGGCCGTGTCCAGCTCTCTGTTCAGCCTATAAATAGGAGTGCTTGGATTCATTTCATCTCATCCCTTGGCACACCACCTCTCTCACACTTCATCAACCACCCACCACCATCACAACACCATCATCCACCACCATCATCCATTGTCCATCGTAGAGTGTGTGAGTCGTCTCGGGATCCAAGATTGATCGTAAGAGTTCTTGACAATCAAGGCCATGTTTTCCTAAGTCTCTTACATCACTTGGTGAAGACAAAGTGTCTAGTATAATACTTTTTATTTCTAATCTTTTGCACTTTTTATTTCGTTTTGTATTAATGACTTTAATAACTAGTTACTTATGTTGAAGGTGATCTTTCCTTATCGTTTGTCCGTGGTGTCTTGGCATTATTTTACTGTCTATATAAAATAAAGGATTTTCACCATTCATATCTCCACGGTCTATATGGAGATATGTTGGCTACCTGGTAGGGGGTTAAGGGAACGGTTTGGTAAAGGTCTTGCCATTGTTCAGCGTTTAGAGGTCCTGCAATGGACCTGGGTCAAATTTAGTAGGACCTCCTTCAATACTTCACGGTATTGGATGGCGGGGGTCCAAACTCTTTGATCCCCTCATAAGTTAACTACTATTAATACTATAACCCGGCTATTTAGGACTGTATCCCTGCTGACTCAGACTACTTAGCCGAGGGTAACGTCACCGCCAAAAGCGGGGCCTACCACAATACTGCATTAATAACTTAATTCATTATCTTCCAATAATCCACCCTTTTAGGATTGTATCCCTGCTGACTCAAACTACTGGGGTGAGGGTAACGTCACCTTCAAAAGAGGGGCCTACTACAATAACTAAGATAATCTCTTAATTATGTGCAAAAGTGCGGAAATAATCAAAGGTTATACTAGATACGAGTCGGAACCAAGTGATTCATCTTGTCTATCTGTTTTTTCTTTTATTTTTATTTTCAGCATTTTAGTTAGTTTTTATTTTTCTTAGTTTAAAAACACTTTTCTAAACTTTTATTTTGGTTAGACGTTGAGGATAAACCGGTACTAAAAGCTCTTGTGTCCTTGGACGACCTCGGTATCTTACCAACGCTATACTACACTCAACGATGGGTGCACTTGCCCATATGTGTGTTTAGTGTTTGTGAAATATCGTGTTTTATAAATTTAAAACTTGGCTAAAATAAGTGTTAAAAAGGGCTTAAAATATACACCTAATATATATAACACTTTCACGCACATCAAGTTTTTGGCGCCGTTGCCGGGGACACAAGGATTTTAGGAAAGCTTAAAATCGACGGCCTAATCAGTTTTTCAAAACCTTTTCAAAACGGGCCCACGTTTTTCTGCATTTTAGTTTAGTTTGCATTTACAGTAGCCTGAACACGGGGACGTGCTCACTGAACACGCCCCCGTGCTGCATATTTTTAGTTAGATACCCAGATACAGAGTCTGAACACGGGGCCGTGCTCTCTGAACACGCCCCCGTGCTCAACGTGACCAGTAACTTTAATTAAAACGCCCAGATACAGATCCTGTACACGGGGCCGTGTTCACCAGACACGGGGCCGTGTCCAGCCTTCTGTTTCAGTCTTTGTTTTCGTTTTCTGGTCCCGAGACTCAGTTGTGGTCTGCTGAGTGATTCTTATGGATCAATACTCAGGAGGTTACAACTACACCTATGATGAGGATGATTATAGGGGTAATTATTGCACTAATTGTCGTAATGCACGTTCGATTCAAAATAATTACTCATATCAACCATCCAATTCATACGCTTACTATGAGGAGCCCAGGTACGAGCCATCAACTTCATACACATCCTATGAAGACCAAAGGTATGAACCTCCTCCCTCATACTCATATTTTGATGAACCAAGGTATGAGCCTTCTTACTCATACTTTGAGGAACCAAGGTATGAGCAACCACCTTCATATGCCTACTATGAGGAACCTTGGCGTGAACAACCCACCTCATATGAGTATTATGAAGAACAAAATTACGAACCTTATCCATCATATGCTTACAATGAAGAACAATGGTGTGAACCATCAACTTCATATGGGTATTATGAGGAACAAAGGGTCGAACAACCGGATTCAAGCTTAGAAAATAATGATTCTTTTTCTATAACCGAAGTGACCGATAGGATATTAGAACACATTAGAGTTATCGATCGATGTATAAAAGAAGCTCGCGCAAGGGAAGAGGAGTCCCGCGCAAGAGAAGAATTAAAAAAGAAAGAGATAACTAAAAATGAAAAAATGGAAGAGCAAATAAGTGAAAAACCGACACATGAGTTAAACAACGAAAAAGGTGAGTCCAACAACGTTAAAATTCAAGAAGAGTCTAATTTTGAAGAAATTAATCTCTTGACACCTTCTTTCGAAAATCATTGTTTAGTGCCCACTCATGCTAAGTTTTTAAAAGAGTTAAACACTAACACTAAAATTGACGAAACAGTAAGTGTTAAGTTAACTAATGATCAAACTTCGCTAATAAAAGAAGACCCATTTGAAATTAACATCACATCGGTTCCATGTTTCTTTCAAAATTCGTTTATTAGTAATGTCACAATCGATAAAGATCTTTGTGTTAACATAATGCCTAACTACATTTTCGAAAAATTAAGTATTAGTGATTTTTCTCCACTTCAAATACCCATTTTTCTATCCAATCGGAAAGTAATAAAATCAATCGGTATAGTTGAAGATGTCTTGGTTCAAACAAATCAAATGGTAATCCCAACCGACTTTGTCATCCTCGATGACGCTCCTCTAGTGTTGGGACGACCATTTGTAAAAACTCACGAAGCTTTGAAAAACCGGAAGTTCAACAATTTACCTCTTCAATTAGGGACATTTAAAAGAAGTGTCGATCTCGAACGATCAATGAAATATCCATTCGGCAATAATGACCCCCTAATTGAAGATGAAGATGAACCACCCGATACAAGTGAAGAAATTGACCACTTTGTTGAAGAAGAGGTCGCCATAGAACAAACTTTTAAAGTTCTTGATCGAAACGAGCAACCAAATAAGGAGTCTCCTAAAGACCCACCACTTGAGCTCAAAGAACTTCCAAAAGGTTTGGAATATGCTTTTCTAGACAAAGATGGTAAGTTACCTGTAATTATTTCGTCTAAATTAGATAACTTAGAAAAAGAAAAACTAATTAATCTTTTGAAAAAACACAAAAATGCTATAGCTTGGAAACTTGTTGACATAAAAGGAATTAGTCCTTCTATGTGCACACACAAAATTTTGATGAATGATGACTACAAATCGGTCATACAACCACAACGTCGAGTAAATCCAAATGTTCAAGAAGTGGTTAAAAACGAAGTCATCAAATTACTTGACGCCGGACTTATCTATACTATTTCCGATAGTCCTTGGGTAAGTCCCGTCCAAGTAGTTCCAAAGAAAGGAGGTATGACGGTAATTACTAACGAAAAGAATGAATTAATACCAACGAGAACCGTCACAGGATGGAGAGTATGTATAGATTATAGACGATTAAATGAAGCAACAAGAAAGGATCATTTTCCTTTACCCTTCATTGATCAAATGTTAGAAAGATTATCCGGTCATAAATTTTACTGTTTCTTGGATGGTTTTTCAGGTTACTTTCAAATCCCGATAGCACCCGAAGACCAAGAAAAGACAACTTTCACATGTCCCTATGGAACTTTTGCTTATCGACGCATGCCGTTTGGTCTATGTAATGCCCCCGCAACATTCCAACGTTGCGTGGTAGCCATTTTCCATGACATGATAGAAAAGACAATGGAAATCTTCATGGACGACTTTTCTATCTTTGGGGATTCATACGACCAATGCCTCGATAACCTTGAACGAATGCTATCCCGATGTGAGGAAACTAACCTCGCCCTTAATTGGGAAAAATGCCATTTCATGGTAACGGAGGGAATAGTACTCGGGCACAAAATCTCAAGCGATGGAATGGAGGTGGATCGAGCCAAAATAGATACCATTTCTAGATTACCACCTCCATCCTCCGTAAGAGCTATTAGAAGTTTCCTAGGGCATGCCGGATTTTATAGACGGTTTATCAAAGACTTTTCCAAGATCTCAAGGCCTCTAACAAAATTACTTGACAAAGATGCTCCTTTCATCTTTGACAAGGATTGCAATCAAGCATTTCTAACCCTAAAGGAAATGCTAGTCAATGCACCTATCATGATAGCACCTGATTGGAAATTTCCTTTCGAAATCATGTGTGATGCTAGTGACTTTGCAGTTGGAGCTGTCTTGGGACAAAGGAAAGAAAAGCATTTCCACCCAATATATTATGCTAGTAAAACACTTAACGATGCACAAGAAAATTACACAACAACTGAAAAAAGAGTTACTAGCTGTGGTATTTGCTTTTGATAAATTTCGTTCTTATCTTGTTCTTTCTAAAACTATAGTCTATACAGACCATGCAGCCATTCGATATCTCTTTAAGAAGCAAGACGCAAAACCACGTTTGATTAGGTGGATTCTACTCCTCCAAGAATTTGACATTGAAATCAAGGACAAAAGAGGAGCAGAAAATACCGCAGCAGATCATCTTTCACGCTTAGAAGACCCAGCTTTGGAGGCAACCAGGGACGAGCAAATCAACGAAAAATTTCCAACTGAGTCCCTGGAAATGGTGGAATATAAGGAAGAACCATGGTACGCCGACTTTGCTAACTACCTAGCTAGCGGTATAGTCGCAAAAGGATGGCCACATCATCAAAGAAAAAAATTCTTTGCCAATGTGAAACACTACTTTTGGGAAGATCCATATCTTTTCAAAATGTGTGCCGACCAACTCGTCAGACGATGCGTACATGGTAGTGAAGCACGGAGAATTCTCCGCCATTGTCATGAAGGTCCATACGGAGGACATCATGGTGCTGACAGTACCGCACGAAAGGTATTCGATTCAGGATTTTATTGGCCAACCATTTACAAAGATGCTCAAAATCTTGTAAAGACATGTGATGCTTGCCAAAGAACAGGTAATATTTCTTCCAAAAACGAAATGCCACAAAATGGCATTCTTGTTTGTGAAATTTTTTATGTATGGGGACTCGACTTTATGGGACCTTTCCCACCATCAAAAGGAAACAAATACATACTTGTGGCAGTAGATTACTTGTCTAAATGGGCCGAGGCCGAGGCACTTCCAACAAATGATGGAAGAGTAGTGGTAAGATTTCTGAAAAAATTATTCTCTCGTTTTGGCACACCTAAAGCTTTAATAAGTGATAGAGGTACCCATTTTTGCAACCATCAACTTGAAATTTTTTTAACAAGATATGGGGTCTATCACCGGGTTTCGACAACTTATCACCCTCAAACAAACGGACAAGCCGAAGTGACTAATAGAGGGTTAAAACGAATACTCGAAAAAACCGTAGGGTTAAATAGAAAGGAATGGGCTGATAAATTAGATGATGCTTTATGGGCTTTTCGAACTGCTTATAAAACAACGATAGGTACAACCCCATATAAGCTAGTCTATGGAAAAAGTTGTCATTTGCCAGTGGAAATTGCACACAAAGCCTACTGGGCAATCAAAAATGTAAACTTAGATCTAGAATTTGCTGGTAAAAATCGATTCTGTCAAATAAATGAATTAGACGAGCTTAGGAATTATGCATACTCAAACTCCGAGATTTATAAGGAAAGAATGAAAAATTTGCATGACAAACATATTAAACCTAATGAATTTCGGGTAGGAGATTTAGTTCTTTTGTTTAATTCACGACTTCGATTGTTTCCTGGTAAATTAAAGTCTAGGTGGTCAGGACCTTTTTCCGTCACCCACATTTTTCCACACGGTGCAGTAGAAATTAAACCTCGAAATGGGCCACCATTTAAAGTCAATGGCCAACGGCTGAAACTCTATCAAGGATTTATTGAGGATGAGGAAGAAGAGATCTCGCTTCAAACCGTGGAAGAATAAAAACATCATGCCTGGTAAGTTACGAACGATTGAGACGACAAAATAAAGCGGTAAGTTTTCTAAACCATAGCTTATGGGAAAAAGGGGCACTCACACGCGCACACAAAAAAAAAAAAAAAAAAAAAAAAAAAAAAAAACTGCTCGGCACGAGGCCGTGTCCGCTGGACACGGGGCCGTGTTCGCGATGCAGACGGGATAAAACCCCTTTTTCAAAACAGTTTATTCATTCCACACGCCCCGTTTCCCCACAAAAGCTCTGGTTCCAGGCGATTTTTCGCGAAATTTCGACGTCTCTTACCGATCTAACAACGTCAAGGTATGATTCTATCACTCTTAGTAGTTAGATTAGTTACTTGCATGTAGTTAAAACACCACAAATTTGGGGAAAAATCTAGGGTTCTTGATGTTCATCCGGATCGAACCTAAAATTTTTGCCTAAATCTGTTTGCATTTAGTTAGATTAGTGTTAAGGGAAGTAAATACACTTAGATTGTTCATATATTCACCCGATTTCTCACAAAAACCCCAAACCCTTGTTCTTGAACCGAAAAAGATAAAATTGATAGGGTAAACGGGATATTTTGGGAAAAACGGTGTTTAGGGTTTCATTTTCGGGGGAAACCGCACCTATTGGACCAAAAATTTTCAAGTTTTCGAAACCAGGTCGAAAAATGAAATTTTTGAGTAACAGACCTCTGGACACGGGGTCGTGTCCAGCCCGCTGTTTGCAGTTTTTTCCAAAAACATTTCTGTTTCGTGCTAATTTTTTGTATATTCTTTCAGATGGCAAAGTTCACAAGGTTCAATGCAAGTGAGCTTGATGCAAGGGCAAGGTATGAGGTTCTTCAAACAAGACCCGAAGAATACCCTAGGAGAGCTTGCACGGATCTGTTAACCTTGGTAAACCAGCTGAACCGATTCAACAACATCGTTACGGGACCACTAGCTGTTGCATTAAACACTAGGCTTCGGTCGGTGCATCAATGCACCATGGAGTTCTACAGTACCTTCAACTTCAAATCAAGGTGTGACCCATTCGACAATGAAGGGGTTGTATTTCGGTGTGGAGGGACAATGTACTCGATCTCCATGGCACAGTTTGGAGCCATAATAGGTCTATACCAAGAAGAGGAATCGGGAAACGAAGAAAATACCGGGGGATTACGAGACTTGGAGGGAAATGAAAGACAAGCCGCATGGGCTCAAATCGGTGAAGGAATCTACGACCCTCGTAGCACCAAGAGTACGAAGCTAAGGGATCCGCTCTATCGCTACATTCACAGGAGCCTCACCTACTCTCTGAACCAACGTCACGACAGTAGCGGTGTTGTAGGGTTGAAAGATTTGGTTGTCCTCCACTGTATCCACAACCAAAAGCCCCTCGATGTTCCGTATCTCTTGTTAAGAAACATGCATCTCAACCGCCTTGCTCGAGCTCCAACGCCTATCTTCTTCGGAGGATGGGTGTACCGTCTTTTTAAGCATTACACGCAAATTCCAAGAGCCTTTGAAAGAAGCCCATGGTCGGGACGAGTTGATTACCACATTTTCCGAGCCATGAACTTACTCTATGAGGCGGAAGACGGAACAGTGAGTTTCCAAAGAACGCAAGGCTATGCATGGAACCCACAGGAGGCCCTAGTTCTTCACGCACCACCTCCCCACCACCAGTATCCACCCCATGGTGATCCGGGTCAATCCTCCTCACAAGGAGGCGGTTTTCCTAATTTTCAAAGCTTACATGATCTTATGCAGGAAAACCTCATGTGTACCAGGAACGCCTACAACCTCGCCAACAACACATACCACCGGGTCGGAGCTATTGAACGCAACATCAACGATATACAAGACGATATCAGCAGCATCCGGGAGTACATGGCGGGGCATGGGGATGGAGGTGATGATAGCGATGAAGATATGGAGTAGAAGGAGCAGGAGCGGGTTGATGGCGAGCCCACAGGTTTAAGTCCCTTAATCTATCGAACGATTGGTGGCCTGCGTGCCAGAAGTTGAACAATTTACTTTCCTTCAACACTTTTTCCGTTTTGTTTTTCTTTTACTTTATGCTTGGAACAATTAACTGTTGTAATGTAGGATGTTTGTGTTGCTTGGTGTGGTATTAAGTGATGAAACAGGTACAAACCAAGGCTTGGGGTGCTAAGCCTCAGCACTTATAGGGCCAGGATGGAAAAACCGGAGGAAGAAACCTGTTTTCAGGCTTTCAGACTGTCCACACGGGGACGTGTCCAGCCAACACGCCCCCGTGCTCACCTCCCAGACCTGCTGTTTGGCTTCTGTTCTGCAGAATTTTGTCAGACACGTGGCCGTGTCCAGTGGACACGGGGCCGTGTCCAGTGGACACGGGGCCGTGTCCAGTGGACACGGGGCCGTGTCCACCTTCTGTAAGTTCTTGTTACTGGCACCTGAACACGGGGTCGTGCCCACTCAACACGGGGTCGTGTTCAGTGCCCAGTAACACAAATTTTTGCTTTTTAAACACTATTTTACACATCCAATCAACCTAAAAATTTATTTTTGGGACACATTGAGGACAATGTGTAATTTAAGTGTGGGGGGGATGCTAAAACCTTGAATTTTGCAAGTCCTAAATACAAGCCTTACACAAAACTCTATTGGAACCGCTAATCACCCCAAATTTTTTCAAAAATTTCATTTTTTTTACTTGTCTAGGTTTAACTCGGAAAATTCAAGTTCTCAAAAAGGTTATATTTTTACAAATTTACAACCGATAGCGTAGTGATAAAAAGAACCAACATAAGAAAATTATGAAAAGGCATAGCAAACTTATTTAAAATTTGATTATATATACTTGATCACATAAAAACCCATTCCCACAAAAGTGAGTTTTGAGCCTTTATTGAGCACACAATTACATATCATTTGACTAAATGCTCATCTTTCGTTTCTTGTGTGAATAGCCGCTTGGTTCTTACGACTCTAGAACTTGCCATGACAATACATTCCCGGTCCTTATCAACTTAAACCCGAGTAAGTAAATGATGGAGGCATTAGGACTAACCTTTTTTTTATTCTACACCATTATTTTTCTTTTTCTTTTACCACCTACCCAAAAATCCCCCTAGTTAGCCCCTTTGAGCCTAAACCTTTTCGTTTCATCACCCAAACAAAAACCCTTTTACCCACCAAAACCTTTTTCATTTTTAACCCTTTATTTTAGTAACAAGTTCGGTTCTTCGTAAAAAAAAAAAAAATTGATAATGATGAAGCAAAAAGAAAATAAACAAACAAGTTAATCAAAAATAACTTTGTTTGAATAAAAGCTTCATCAAAATAAAAAAGTTGCAAAAATACGAAAACCGACACTTGTTACGCTTTTAGCCCTTTTTCTACTAACCACTAACCCAACCACCTACCTTTAACCCTAGCCTAACCCTTAACCCACAAAGTCCTCTTGATATCTACAAAGGTATAAAAGTTAAAAAGGAGGAGGATTGATTTCTTGGCAAGCCTATGGTAGGAATAAGTTCCATGCCGCTCTCGAGTGATTCACTAAAAATACACCTTCGGCCGAGTGTGAGTGATTTCCCCGTGAGGTATGTGAACTTGTATATAAATAGAATTTTAAAAAGGAATGTTATGCCCAAATAAGTAATTTCTTTTATGAAAAGTTCTAAATAAATCATTACGAATAGGAGTGTTAATAAATAAAAATAAAACCCAAAAAAAAGATCTTGGAAATCCCGACACTCTACGACAAGCCCAAAACCTTCTCTTCTACCTATTCCATTTGGGAGTGTAAGCCACATATTAAAGAGTTTTGCTTGAGGACAAGCAAAAGTTCAAGTGTGGGGGTATTTGATGTGTGTAAAATGCAACATATAAATTACATCAAATGAGGCATAAAACTAACCCTTTTTAAGTACTAATATTGGAAAAAGAGTGTTTTTGTCTTCCTTTTGTATTTTCAGGATTAAATGAGCTCAAAAACGCAAAAGAAGCAAAAAGACAGCTAAATCCAACATAAATACAAGAAAAGGAATGTTAGTGGACTGCCCGACCCATCAACGGCACCTCCCAAAGCAAAATAGAGAAATCAGAAGACTGAACACGCCCCGTGCTCAGCCAGCACGGGGCCGTGCCCAAGAAGCAGCAGAAAAGACAAACCTATAGAAGCTTCTATTGCCCACCACGGGGCCGTGCTCAGCGGACACGGGGGCGTGTCGAAAGTACAGCAGGCGCATTTATTGTAATTGCGAATTACAATTAATGAGGAGAGAGATTGTCAGACAGACACGGGGCCGTGCCCAGCGGACACGGGGCCGTGTCCAGCTCTCTGTTCAGCCTATAAATAGGAGTGCTTGGATTCCTTTCATCTCATCCCTTGGCACACCACCTCTCTCACACTTCATCCACCACCCACCACCATCACAACACCATCATCCACCACCATCATCCATTGTCCATCGTAGAGTGTGTGAGTCGTCTCGGGATCCAAGATTGATCGTAAGAGTTCTTGACAATCAAGGCCATGTTTGCCTAAGTCTCTTACATCACTTGGTGAAGACAAAGTGTCTAGTATAATACTTTTTATTTCTAATCTTTTGCACTTTTTATTTGGTTTTGTATTAATGACTTTAATAACTAGTTACTTATGTTGAAGGTGATCTTTCCTTATCGTTTGTCCGTGGTGTCTTGGCATTATTTTACTGTCTATATAAAATAAAGGATTTTCACCATTCATATCTCCACGGTCTATATGGAGATATGTTGGCTACCTGGTAGGGGGTTAAGGGAACGGTTTGGTAAAGGTCTTGCCATTGTTCAGCGTTTAGAGGTCCTGCAATGGACCTGGGGCAAATTTAGTAGGACCTCCTTCAATACTTCACGGTATTGGATGGCGGGGGTCCAAACTCTTTGATCCCCTCATAAGTTAACTACTATTAATACTATAACCCGGCTATTTAGGACTGTATCCCTGCTGACTCAGACTACTTAGCCGAGGGTAACGTCACCGCCAAAAGCGGGGCCTACCACAATACTGCATTAATAACTTAATTCATTATCTTCCAATAATCCACCCTTTTAGGATTGTATCCCTGCTGACTCAAACTACTGGGGTGAGGGTAACGTCACCTTCAAAAGAGGGGCCTACTACAATAACTAAGATAATCTCTTAATTATGTGCAAAAGTGCGGAAATAATCAAAGGTTATACTAGATACGAGTCGGAACCAAGTGATTCATCTTGTCTATCTGTTTTTTCTTTTATTTTTATTTTCAGCATTTTAGTTAGTTTTTATTTTTCTTAGTTTAAAAACACTTTTCTAAACTTTTATTTTGGTTAGACGTTGAGGATAAACCGGTACTAAAAGCTCTTGTGTCCTTGGACGACCTCGGTATCTTACCAACGCTATACTACACTCAACGATGGGTGCACTTGCCCATATGTGTGTTTAGTGTTAGTGAAATATCGTGTTTTATAAATTTAAAACTTGGCTAAAATAAGTGTTAAAAAGGGCTTAAAATATACACCTAATATATATAACACTTTCACGCACATCAAGTTTTTGGCGCCGTTGCCGGGGACACAAGGATTTTAGGAAAGCTTAAAATCGACGGCCTAATCAGTTTTTCAAAACCTTTTCAAAACGGGCCCACGTTTTTCTGCATTTTAGTTTAGTTTGCATTTACAGTAGCCTGAACACGGGGACGTGCTCACTGAACACGCCCCCGTGCTGCATATTTTTAGTTAGATACCCAGATACAGAGTCTGAACACGGGGCCGTGCTCTCTGAACACGCCCCCGTGCTCAACGTGACCAGTAACTTTAATTAAAACGCCCAGATACAGATCCTGTACACGGGGCCGTGTTCACCAGACACGGGGCCGTGTCCAGCCTTCTGTTTCAGTCTTTGTTTTCGTTTTCTGGTCCCGAGACTCAGTTGTGGTCTGCTGAGTGATTCTTATGGATCAATACTCAGGAGGTTACAACTACACCTATGATGAGGATGATTATAGGGGTAATTATTGCACTAATTGTCGTAATGCACGTTCGATTCAAAATAATTACTCATATCAACCATCCAATTCATACGCTTACTATGAGGAGCCCAGGTACGAGCCATCAACTTCATACACATCCTATGAAGACCAAAGGTATGAACCTCCTCCCTCATACTCATATTTTGATGAACCAAGGTATGAGCCTTCTTACTCATACTTTGAGGAACCAAGGTATGAGCAACCACCTTCATATGCCTACTATGAGGAACCTTGGCGTGAACAACCCACCTCATATGAGTATTATGAAGAACAAAATTACGAACCTTATCCATCATATGCTTACAATGAAGAACAATGGTGTGAACCATCAACTTCATATGGGTATTATGAGGAACAAAGGGTCGAACAACCGGATTCAAGCTTAGAAAATAATGATTCTTTTTCTATAACCGAAGTGACCGATAGGATATTAGAACACATTAGAGTTATCGATCGATGTATAAAAGAAGCTCGCGCAAGGGAAGAGGAGTCCCGCGCAAGAGAAGAATTAAAAAAGAAAGAGATAACTAAAAATGAAAAAATGGAAGAGCAAATAAGTGAAAAACCGACACATGAGTTAAACAACGAAAAAGGTGAGTCCAACAACGTTAAAATTCAAGAAGAGTCTAATTTTGAAGAAATTAATCTCTTGACACCTTCTTTCGAAAATCATTGTTTAGTGCCCACTCATGCTAAGTTTTTAAAAGAGTTAAACACTAACACTAAAATTGACGAAACAGTAAGTGTTAAGTTAACTAATGATCAAACTTCGCTAATAAAAGAAGACCCATTTGAAATTAACATCACACCGGTTCCATGTTTCTTTCAAAATTCGTTTATTAGTAATGTCACAATCGATAAAGATCTTTGTGTTAACATAATGCCTAACTACATTTTCGAAAAATTAAGTATTAGTGATTTTTCTCCACTTCAAATACCCATTTTTCTATCCAATCGGAAAGTAATAAAATCAATCGGTATAGTTGAAGATGTCTTGGTTCAAACAAATCAAATGGTAATCCCAACCGACTTTGTCATCCTCGATGACGCTCCTCTAGTGTTGGGACGACCATTTGTAAAAACTCACGAAGCTTTGAAAAACCGGAAGTTCAACAATTTACCTCTTCAATTAGGGACATTTAAAAGAAGTGTCGATCTCGAACGATCAATGAAATATCCATTCGGCAATAATGACCCCCTAATTGAAGATGAAGATGAACCACCCGATACAAGTGAAGAAATTGACCACTTTGTTGAAGAAGAGGTCGCCATAGAACAAACTTTTAAAGTTCTTGATCGAAACGAGCAACCAAATAAGGAGTCTCCTAAAGACCCACCACTTGAGCTCAAAGAACTTCCAAAAGGTTTGGAATATGCTTTTCTAGACAAAGATGGTAAGTTACCTGTAATTATTTCGTCTAAATTAGATAACTTAGAAAAAGAAAAACTAATTAATCTTTTGAAAAAACACAAAAATGCTATAGCTTGGAAACTTGTTGACATAAAAGGAATTAGTCCTTCTATGTGCACACACAAAATTTTGATGAATGATGACTACAAATCGGTCATACAACCACAACGTCGAGTAAATCCAAATGTTCAAGAAGTGGTTAAAAACGAAGTCATCAAATTACTTGACGCCGGACTTATCTATACTATTTCCGATAGTCCTTGGGTAAGTCCCGTCCAAGTAGTTCCAAAGAAAGGAGGTATGACGGTAATTACTAACGAAAAGAATGAATTAATACCAACGAGAACCGTCACAGGATGGAGAGTATGTATAGATTATAGACGATTAAATGAAGCAACAAGAAAGGATCATTTTCCTTTACCCTTCATTGATCAAATGTTAGAAAGATTATCCGGTCATAAATTTTACTGTTTCTTGGATGGTTTTTCAGGTTACTTTCAAATCCCGATAGCACCCGAAGACCAAGAAAAGACAACTTTCACATGTCCCTATGGAACTTTTGCTTATCGACGCATGCCGTTTGGTCTATGTAATGCCCCCGCAACATTCCAACGTTGCGTGGTAGCCATTTTCCATGACATGATAGAAAAGACAATGGAAATCTTCATGGACGACTTTTCTATCTTTGGGGATTCATACGACCAATGCCTCGATAACCTTGAACGAATGCTATCCCGATGTGAGGAAACTAACCTCGCCCTTAATTGGGAAAAATGCCATTTCATGGTAACGGAGGGAATAGTACTCGGGCACAAAATCTCAAGCGATGGAATGGAGGTGGATCGAGCCAAAATAGATACCATTTCTAGATTACCACCTCCATCCTCCGTAAGAGCTATTAGAAGTTTCCTAGGGCATGCCGGATTTTATAGACGGTTTATCAAAGACTTTTCCAAGATCTCAAGGCCTCTAACAAAATTACTTGACAAAGATGCTCCTTTCATCTTTGACAAGGATTGCAATCAAGCATTTCTAACCCTAAAGGAAATGCTAGTCAATGCACCTATCATGATAGCACCTGATTGGAAATTTCCTTTCGAAATCATGTGTGATGCTAGTGACTTTGCAGTTGGAGCTGTCTTGGGACAAAGGAAAGAAAAGCATTTCCACCCAATATATTATGCTAGTAAAACACTTAACGATGCACAAGAAAATTACACAACAACTGAAAAAAGAGTTACTAGCTGTGGTATTTGCTTTTGATAAATTTCGTTCTTATCTTGTTCTTTCTAAAACTATAGTCTATACAGACCATGCAGCCATTCGATATCTCTTTAAGAAGCAAGACGCAAAACCACGTTTGATTAGGTGGATTCTACTCCTCCAAGAATTTGACATTGAAATCAAGGACAAAAGAGGAGCAGAAAATACCGCAGCAGATCATCTTTCACGCTTAGAAGACCCAGCTTTGGAGGCAACCAGGGACGAGCAAATCAACGAAAAATTTCCAACTGAGTCCCTGGAAATGGTGGAATATAAGGAAGAACCATGGTACGCCGACTTTGCTAACTACCTAGCTAGCGGTATAGTCGCAAAAGGATGGCCACATCATCAAAGAAAAAAATTCTTTGCCAATGTGAAACACTACTTTTGGGAAGATCCATATCTTTTCAAAATGTGTGCCGACCAACTCGTCAGACGATGCGTACATGGTAGTGAAGCACGGAGAATTCTCCGCCATTGTCATGAAGGTCCATACGGAGGACATCATGGTGCTGACAGTACCGCACGAAAGGTATTCGATTCAGGATTTTATTGGCCAACCATTTACAAAGATGCTCAAAATCTTGTAAAGACATGTGATGCTTGCCAAAGAACAGGTAATATTTCTTCCAAAAACGAAATGCCACAAAATGGCATTCTTGTTTGTGAAATTTTTATGTATGGGGACTCGACTTTATGGGACCTTTCCCACCATCAAAAGGAAACAAATACATACTTGTGGCAGTAGATTACTTGTCTAAATGGGCCGAGGCCGAGGCACTTCCAACAAATGATGGAAGAGTAGTGGTAAGATTTCTGAAAAAATTATTCTCTCGTTTTGGCACACCTAAAGCTTTAATAAGTGATAGAGGTACCCATTTTTGCAACCATCAACTTGAAAATTTTTTAACAAGATATGGGGTCTATCACCGGGTTTCGACAACTTATCACCCTCAAACAAACGGACAAGCCGAAGTGACTAATAGAGGGTTAAAACGAATACTCGAAAAAACCGTAGGGTTAAATAGAAAGGAATGGGCTGATAAATTAGATGATGCTTTATGGGCTTTTCGAACTGCTTATAAAACAACGATAGGTACAACCCCATATAAGCTAGTCTATGGAAAAAGTTGTCATTTGCCAGTGGAAATTGCACACAAAGCCTACTGGGCAATCAAAAATGTAAACTTAGATCTGGAATTTGCTGGTAAAAATCGATTCTGTCAAATAAATGAATTAGACGAGCTTAGGAATTATGCATACTCAAACTCCGAGATTTATAAGGAAAGAATGAAAAATTTGCATGACAAACATATTAAACCTAATGAATTTCGGGTAGGAGATTTAGTTCTTTTGTTTAATTCACGACTTCGATTGTTTCCTGGTAAATTAAAGTCTAGGTGGTCAGGACCTTTTTCCGTCACCCACATTTTTCCACACGGTGCAGTAGAAATTAAACCTCGAAATGGGCCACCATTTAAAGTCAATGGCCAACGGCTGAAACTCTATCAAGGATTTATTGAGGATGAGGAAGAAGAGATCTCGCTTCAAACCGTGGAAGAATAAAAACATCATGCCTGGTAAGTTACGAACGATTGAGACGACAAAATAAAGCGGTAAGTTTTCTAAACCATAGCTTATGGGAAAAAGGGGCACTCACACGCGAACACAAAAAAAAAAAAAAAAAAAAAAAAAAAAAAAACTGCTCGGCACGAGGCCGTGTCCGCTGGACACGGGGCCGTGTTCGCGCTGCAGACGGGATAAAACCCCTTTTTCAAAACAGTTTCTTCATTCCACACGCCCCGTTTCCCCACAAAAGCTCTGGTTCCAGGCGATTTTTCGCGAAATTTCGACGTCTCTTACCGATCTAACAACGTCAAGGTATGATTCTATCACTCTTAGTAGTTAGATTAGTTACTTGCATGTAGTTAAAACACCACAAATTTGGGGAAAAATCTAGGGTTCTTGATGTTCATCCGGATCGAACCTAAAATTTTTGCCTAAATCTGTTTGCATTTAGTTAGATTAGTGTTAAGGGAAGTAAATACACTTAGATTGTTCATAGATTCACCCGATTTCTCACAAAAACCCCAAACCCTTGTTCTTGAACCGAAAAAGATAAAATTGATAGGGTAAACGGGATATTTTGGGAAAAACGGTGTTTAGGGTTTCATTTTCGGGGGAAACCGCACCTATTGGACCAAAAATTTTCAAGTTTTCGAAACCAGGTCGAAAAATGAAATTTTTGAGTAACAGACCTCTAGACACGGGGTCGTGTCCAGCCCGCTGTTTGCAGTTTTTTCCAAAAACATTTCTGTTTCGTGCTAATTTTTTGTATATTCTTTCAGATGGCAAAGTTCACAAGGTTCAATGCAAGTGAGCTTGATGCAAGGGCAAGGTATGAGGTTCTTCAAACAAGACCCGAAGAATACCCTAGGAGAGCTTGCACGGATCTGTTAACCTTGGTAAACCAGCTGAACCGATTCAACAACATCGTTACGGGACCACTAGCTGTTGCATTAAACACTAGGCTTCGGTCGGTGCATCAATGCACCATGGAGTTCTACAGTACCTTCAACTTCAAATCAAGGTGTGACCCATTCGACAATGAAGGGGTTGTATTTCGGTGTGGAGGGACAATGTACTCGATCTCCATGGCACAGTTTGGAGCCATAATAGGTCTATACCAAGAAGAGGAATCGGGAAACGAAGAAAATACCGGGGGATTACGAGACTTGGAGGGAAATGAAAGACAAGCCACATGGGCTCAAATCGGTGAAGGAATCTACGACCCTCGTAGCACCAAGAGTACGAAGCTAAGGGATCCGCTCTATCGCTACATTCACAGGAGCCTCACCTACTCTCTGAACCAACGTCACGACAGTAGCGGTGTTGTAGGGTTGAAAGATTTGGTTGTCCTCCACTGTATCCACAACCAAAAGCCCCTCGATGTTCCGTATCTCCTGTTAAGAAACATGCATCTCAACCGCCTTGCTCGAGCTCCAACGCCTATCTTCTTCGGAGGATGGGTGTACCGTCTTTTTAAGCATTACACGCAAATTCCAAGAGCCTTTGAAAGAAGCCCATGGTCGGGACGAGTTGATTACCACATTTTCCGAGCCATGAACTTACTCTATGAGGCGGAAGACGGAACAGTGAGTTTCCAAAGAACGCAAGGCTATGCATGGAACCCACAGGAGGCCCTAGTTCTTCACGCACCACCTCCCCACCACCAGTATCCACCCCATGGTGATCCGGGTCAATCCTCCTCACAAGGAGGCGGTTTTCCTAATTTTCAAAGCTTACATGATCTTATGCAGGAAAACCTCATGTGTACCAGGAACGCCTACAACCTCGCCAACAACACATACCACCGGGTCGGAGCTATTGAACGCAACATCAACGATATACAAGACGATATCAGCAGCATCCGGGAGTACATGGCGGGGCATGGGGATGGAGGTGATGATAGCGATGAAGATATGGAGTAGAAGGAGCAGGAGCGGGTTGATGGCGAGCCCACAGGTTTAAGTCCCTTAATCTATCGAACGATTGGTGGCCTGCGTGCCAGAAGTTGAACAATTTACTTTCCTTCAACACTTTTTTCGTTTTGTTTTTCTTTTACTTTATGCTTGGAACAATTAACTGTGGTAATGTAGGATGTTTGTGTTGCTTGGTGTGGTATTAAGTGATGAAACAGGTACAAACCAAGGCTTGGGGTGCTAAGCCTCAGCACTTATAGGGCCAGGATGGAAAAACCGGAGGAAGAAACCTGTTTTTCAGGCTTTCAGACTGTCCACACGGGGACGTGTCCAGCCAACACGCCCCCGTGCTCACCTCCCAGACCTGCTGTTTGGCTTCTGTTCTGCAGAATTTTGTCAGACACGTGGCCGTGTCCAGTGGACACGGGGCCGTGTCCAGTGGACACGGGGCCGTGTCCACCTTCTGTAAGTTCTTGTTACTGGCACCTGAACACGGGGTCGTGCCCACTCAACACGGGGTCGTGTTCAGTGCCCAGTAACACAAATTTTTGCTTTTTAAACACTATTTTACACATCCAATCAACCTAAAAATTTATTTTTGGGACACATTGAGGACAATGTGTAATTTAAGTGTGGGGGGGGGGGATGCTAAAACCTTGAATTTTGCAAGTCCTAAATACAAGCCTTACACAAAACTCTATTGGAACCGCTAATCACCCCAAATTTTTTCAAAAATTTCATTTTTTTTACTTGTCTAGGTTTAACTCGGAAAATTCAAGTTCTCAAAAAGGTTATATTTTTACAAATTTACAACCGATAGCGTAGTGATAAAAAGAACCAACATAAGAAAATTATGAAAAGGCATAGCAAACTTATTTAAAATTTGATTATATATACTTGATCACATAAAAACCCATTCCCACAAAAGTGAGTTTTGAGCCTTTATTGAGCACACAATTACATATCATTTGACTAAATGCTCATCTTTCGTTTCTTGTGTGAATAGCCGCTTGGTTCTTACGACTCTAGAACTTGCCATGACAATACATTCCCGGTCCTTATCAACTTAAACCCGAGTAAGTAAATGATGGAGGCATTAGGACTAACCTTTTTTTTTATTCTACACCATTATTTTTCTTTTTCTTTTACCACCTACCCAAAAATCCCCCTAGTTAGCCCCTTTGAGCCTAAACCTTTTCGTTTCATCACCCAAACAAAAACCCTTTTACCCACCAAAACCTTTTTTCATTTTTAACCCTTTATTTTAGTAACAAGTTCGGTTTTTCGTAAAAAAAATAAAAAAAAATTGATAATGATGAAGCAAAAAGAAAATAAACAAACAAGTTAATCAAAAATAACTTTGTTTGAATAAAAGCTTCATCAAAATAAAAACGTTGCAAAAATACGAAAACCGACACTTGTTACGCTTTTAGCCCTTTTTCTACTAACCACTAACCCAACCACCTACCTTTAACCCTAGCCTAACCCTTAACCACAAAGTCCTCTTGATATCTACAAAGGTATAAAAGTTAAAAAGGAGGAGGATTGATTTCTTGACAAGCCTATGGTAGGAATAAGTTTCATGCCGCTCTCGAGTGATTCACTAAAAATACACCTTCGGCCGAGTGTGAGTGATTTCCCCGTGAGGTATGTGAACTTGTATATAAATAGAATTTTAAAAAGGAATGTTATGCCCAAATAAGTAATTTCTTTTATGAAAAGTTCTAAATAAATCATTACGAATAGGAGTGTAAATAAATAAAAATAAAACCCAAAAAAAAGATCTTGGAAATCCCGACACTCTACGACAAGCCCAAAACCTTCTCTTCTACCTATTCCATTTGGGAGTGTAAGCCACATATTAAAGAGTTTTGCTTGAGGACAAGCAAAAGTTCAAGTGTGGGGGTATTTGATGTGTGTAAAATGCAACATATAAATTACATCAAATGAGGCATAAAACTAACCCTTTTTAAGTACTAATATTGGAAAAAGAGTGTTTTTGTCTTCCTTTTGTATTTTCAGGATTAAATGAGCTCAAAAACGCAAAAGAAGCAAAAAGACAGCTAAATCCAACATAAATACAAGAAAAGGAATGTTAGTGGACTGCCCGACCCCTCAACGGCACCTCCCAAAGCAAAATAGAGAAATCAGAAGACTGAACACGCCCCGTGCTCAGCCAGCACGGGGCCGTGCCCAAGAAGCAGCAGAAAAGACAAACCTATAGAAGCTTCTATTGCCCACCACGGGGCCGTGCTCAGCGGACACGGGGGCGTGTCGAAAGTACAGCAGGCGCATTTATTGTAATTGCGAATTACAATTAATGAGGAGAGAGATTGTCAGACAGACACGGGGCCGTGCCCAGCGGACACGGGGCCGTGTCCAGCTCTCTGTTCAGCCTATAAATAGGAGTGCTTGGATTCATTTCATCTCATCCCTTGGCACACCACCTCTCTCACACTTCATCCACCACCCACCACCATCACAACACCATCATCCACCACCATCATCCATTGTCCATCGTAGAGTGTGTGAGTCGTCTCGGGATCCAAGATTGATCGTAAGAGTTCTTGACAATCAAGGCCATGTTTTCCTAAGTCTCTTACATCACTTGGTGAAGACAAAGTGTCTAGTATAATACTTTTTATTTCTAATCTTTTGCACTTTTTATTTCGTTTTGTATTAATGACTTTAATAACTAGTTACTTATGTTGAAGGTGATCTTTCCTTATCGTTTGTCCGTGGTGTCTTGGCATTATTTTACTGTCTATATAAAATAAAGGATTTTCACCATTCATATCTCCACGGTCTATATGGAGATATGTTGGCTACCTGGTAGGGGGTTAAGGGAACGGTTTGGTAAAGGTCTTGCCATTGTTCAGCGTTTAGAGGTCCTGCAATGGACCTGGGTCAAATTTAGTAGGACCTCCTTCAATACTTCACGGTATTGGATGGCGGGGGTCCAAACTCTTTGATCCCCTCATAAGTTAACTACTATTAATACTATAACCCGGCTATTTAGGACTGTATCCCTGCTGACTCAGACTACTTAGCCGAGGGTAACGTCACCGCCAAAAGCGGGGCCTACCACAATACTGCATTAATAACTTAATTCATTATCTTCCAATAATCCACCCTTTTAGGATTGTATCCCTGCTGACTCAAACTACTGGGGTGAGGGTAACGTCACCTTCAAAAGAGGGGCCTACTACAATAACTAAGATAATCTCTTAATTATGTGCAAAAGTGCGGAAATAATCAAAGGTTATACTAGATACGAGTCGGAACCAAGTGATTCATCTTGTCTATCTGTTTTTTCTTTTATTTTTATTTTCAGCATTTTAGTTAGTTTTTATTTTTCTTAGTTTAAAAACACTTTTCTAAACTTTTATTTTGGTTAGACGTTGAGGATAAACCGGTACTAAAAGCTCTTGTGTCCTTGGACGACCTCGGTATCTTACCAACGCTATACTACACTCAACGATGGGTGCACTTGCCCATATGTGTGTTTAGTGTTAGTGAAATATCGTGTTTTATAAATTTAAAACTTGGCTAAAATAAGTGTTAAAAAGGGCTTAAAATATACACCTAATATATATAACACTTTCACGCACATCAAGTTTTTGGCGCCGTTGCCGGGGACACAAGGATTTTAGGAAAGCTTAAAATCGACGGCCTAATCAGTTTTTCAAAACCTTTTCAAAACGGGCCCACGTTTTTCTGCATTTTAGTTTAGTTTGCATTTACAGTAGCCTGAACACGGGGACGTGCTCACTGAACACGCCCCCGTGCTGCATATTTTTAGTTAGATACCCAGATACAGAGTCTGAACACGGGGCCGTGCTCTCTGAACACGCCCCCGTGCTCAACGTGACCAGTAACTTTAATTAAAACGCCCAGATACAGATCCTGTACACGGGGCCGTGTTCACCAGACACGGGGCCGTGTCCAGCCTTCTGTTTCAGTCTTTGTTTTCGTTTTCTGGTCCCGAGACTCAGTTGTGGTCTGCTGAGTGATTCTTATGGATCAATACTCAGGAGGTTACAACTACACCTATGATGAGGATGATTATAGGGGTAATTATTGCACTAATTGTCGTAATGCACGTTCGATTCAAAATAATCACTCATATCAACCATCCAATTCATACGCTTACTATGAGGAGCCCAGGTACGAGCCATCAACTTCATACACATCCTATGAAGACCAAAGGTATGAACCTCCTCCCTCATACTCATATTTTGATGAACCAAGGTATGAGCCTTCTTACTCATACTTTGAGGAACCAAGGTATGAGCAACCACCTTCATATGCCTACTATGAGGAACCTTGGCGTGAACAACCCACCTCATATGAGTATTATGAAGAACAAAATTACGAACCTTATCCATCATATGCTTACAATGAAGAACAATGGTGTGAACCATCAACTTCATATGGGTATTATGAGGAACAAAGGGTCGAACAACCGGATTCAAGCTTAGAAAATAATGATTCTTTTTCTATAACCGAAGTGACCGATAGGATATTAGAACACATTAGAGTTATCGATCGATGTATAAAAGAAGCTCGCGCAAGGGAAGAGGAGTCCCGCGCAAGAGAAGAATTAAAAAAGAAAGAGATAACTAAAAATGAAAAAATGGAAGAACAAATAAGTGAAAAACCGACACATGAGTTAAACAACGAAAAAGGTGAGTCCAACAACGTTAAAATTCAAGAAGAGTCTAATTTTGAAGAAATTAATCTCTTGACACCTTCTTTCGAAAATCATTGTTTAGTGCCCACTCATGCTAAGTTTTTAAAAGAGTTAAACACTAACACTAAAATTGACGAAACAGTAAGTGTTAAGTTAACTAATGATCAAACTTCGCTAATAAAAGAAGACCCATTTGAAATTAACATCACACCGGTTCCATGTTTCTTTCAAAATTCGTTTATTAGTAATGTCACAATCGATAAAGATCTTTGTGTTAACATAATGCCTAACTACATTTTCGAAAAATTAAGTATTAGTGATTTTTCTCCACTTCAAATACCCATTTTTCTATCCAATCGGAAAGTAATAAAATCAATCGGTATAGTTGAAGATGTCTTGGTTCAAACAAATCAAATGGTAATCCCAACCGACTTTGTCATCCTCGATGACGCTCCTCTAGTGTTGGGACGACCATTTGTAAAAACTCACGAAGCTTTGAAAAACCGGAAGTTCAACAATTTACCTCTTCAATTAGGGACATTTAAAAGAAGTGTCGATCTCGAACGATCAATGAAATATCCATTCGGCAATAATGACCCCCTAATTGAAGATGAAGATGAACCACCCGATACAAGTGAAGAAATTGACCACTTTGTTGAAGAAGAGGTCGCCATAGAACAAACTTTTAAAGTTCTTGATCGAAACGAGCAACCAAATAAGGAGTCTCCTAAAGACCCACCACTTGAGCTCAAAGAACTTCCAAAAGGTTTGGAATATGCTTTTCTAGACAAAGATGGTAAGTTACCTGTAATTATTTCGTCTAAATTAGATAACTTAGAAAAAGAAAAACTAATTAATCTTTTGAAAAAACACAAAAATGCTATAGCTTGGAAACTTGTTGACATAAAAGGAATTAGTCCTTCTATGTGCACACACAAAATTTTGATGAATGATGACTACAAATCGGTCATACAACCATAACGTCGAGTAAATCCAAATGTTCAAGAAGTGGTTAAAAACGAAGTCATCAAATTACTTGACGCCGGACTTATCTATCCTATTTCCGATAGTCCTTGGGTAAGTCCCGTCCAAGTAGTTCCAAAGAAAGGAGGTATGACGGTAATTACTAACGAAAAGAATGAATTAATACCAACGAGAACCGTCACAGGATGGAGAGTATGTATAGATTATAGATGATTAAATGAAGCAACAAGAAAGGATCATTTTCCTTTACCCTTCATTGATCAAATGTTAGAAAGATTATCCGGTCATAAATTTTACTGTTTCTTGGATGGTTTTTCAGGTTACTTTCAAATCCCGATAGCACCCGAAGACCAAGAAAAGACAACTTTCACATGTCCCTATGGAACTTTTGCTTATCGACGCATGCCGTTTGGTCTATGTAATGCCCCCGCAACATTCCAACGTTTGGTCTATGTAATGTCCCTATGGAACTTTTGCGAGTGTTAAGGCATCGAGGCCTACAACTTTCAGATCAGTAGCTGATCTATCTCTCTCTCTCACCCAGGACGTAGTCAGGTTGAGAGCACTTAGGAACTCGGAGGAGAATAAGAGAAAGCGTGAGGACGATACCTCACGGATATCGGAAAAGAGACACCGAGGAAATAACGACCACAGGAAAGGGTCGGGATCTAAGAGAGATGGGCAACAGTCGGGGGATAAGCCCAAATGTAAAACCTGCAAGAAGAACCATTTTGGGAAATGTCGTTTTGAGTCAAAATCGCAGTCCCACACGAGACCATGTGGAATCTGCAAATCTACTGATCATACGACTTTGAAGTGTAAGGGTCTGAAGGATGCAACATGTTACGGTTGCAACGAGAAAGGGCACATTAAGTCTAATTGCCCAAAGTACGCTAAGAAAGCTGATGATGGAAAGAAGACCAATGCAAGGGTCTTCAAGATGGACGCTAAGGAAGCAGTTCAAGATGACAACGTTATTACAGGTACTTTTCTTGTAAATGATGTTTTTGCTAGAGTCTTGTTTGATTCTGGAGCAGATAAGTCGTTTGTAGACAATAAGTTTTGTGACTTGTTGAAATTACCTGTAAAACCCTTAAGCATGAAATATGAGGTGGAATTAGCTGATGGAACCATAGAAACCGCCTCAACTGTTTTAGATGGATGTGTTATATCCATTAGGAATCATTCTTTTCCTTTGTCCTTACTTCCCTTTAAGCTAGCCGGCTTTGATATAGTCATAGGTATGGATTGGTTATCGCATAACCAAGCCCAGATTATGTGCAGCAGAAAGCAAGTAGTAGTCAAGATTCCGTCTGGTGAGTCACTTACCATCCAAGGGGATACACAGCATGGATTGCCTGAGCAAGTGTCCATGCTCAAGGAATCCAGATGTATGCAGAAGGGCTGTGTCATTTATATGGCACAAGTTACTATAGACGAGCCAAAGCCTAAGATTGAAGATATCCCTATCATTTCGGAATATCCTGAAGTTTTTCCCGAAGAACTACCTGGTTTGCCACCAGATAGGCAAGTCGAATTCCGGATTGACATCATCCCTGGTGCTGCACCAGTAGCGAGAGCACCTTATAGGTTAGCACCAACGGAGATGAAGGAATTAAGGACGCAGTTGGATGACCTGTTAGCTAAAGGTTTTATTAGGCCTAGTTCGTCTCCCTGGGGAGCGCCGATTTTGTTTGTCAAGAAGAAGGATGGATCGATGCGTTTGTGCATCGATTACCGTGAGCTTAACAAAGTCACTATCAAGAATAGGTATCCTTTGCCCAGGATCGACGACCTGTTCGACCAATTGCAAGGGGCAAGCTACTTTTCAAAGATCGACCTGAGGTCAGGCTATCATCAGTTGAAGGTCAAGGATGAAGATGTACACAAGACAGCGTTTAGGACTCGTTATGGACATTACGAGTTCCTAGTGATGCCTTTCGGGCTCACTAACGCACCAGCCGCATTCATGGATCTCATGAATCGCGTCTGCAAGCCTTATCTGGATAAATTCGTCATCGTCTTTATTGACGACATCCTTATTTACTCGAAGAACAAAGCTGGTCACGAGAAACACCTTCGTTGTATTCTCAAACTTCTACATCAAGAGAAACTTTACGCCAAATTTTCGAAGTGCAAATTTTGGCTTCGGGAAGTCCAATTCCTCGGACATGTAGTAAGTGAGCGTGGTATCCAAGTGGATCCCGCTAAGGTGGAAGCAGTCATGAATTGGCAAGAGCCAAAGACGCCTACTGAGATTCGCAGTTTCCTGGGTTTAGCAGGATATTATAGGCGATTCATCGAAAACTTTTCAAGGATTGCTGCGCCCCTTACTTCGTTGACACGCAAGAAGGTTAAGTTTGATTGGGGCCCTAAGCAGCAGGAATCCTTCGATATTCTGAAGAAAAAGTTGAGCAATGCGCCAGTGTTAACATTGCCCGATGGTATAGAAGAATTTGTGGTGTATTGTGATGCATCACACACTGGTATGGGCTGTGTACTCATGCAGAAAGGCAAGGTTATTGCCTACGCTTCGCGACAGCTAAAGGTGCACGAGAAGAACTACACCACCCACGACTTGGAGCTGGGTGCCGTTGTATTTGCATTAAAGCTATGGAGACATTACTTATATGGCACCAAGTGTGTGATCTATTCAGATCACAAGAGCCTTCAACATTTGTTTAACCAGAAGGACTTAAACATGAGGCAAAGACGCTGGATGGAAACTCTAAATGATTATGATTGTGAAATAAAGTACCATCCAGGCAAGGCAAATGTAGTTGCTGACGCCTTGAGTAGGAAGGAAAGAGTTAAACCAATAAGGATCAATGCCAAGCGCATTGAGATCAAGAATGATTTGAACAAAAGGATATTAGTTGCACAGAAGGAAGCTGTGCTGGAAGCTAATTATCCTGAAGAAAAACTGGGAGTAACTGAGGAGCAGTTATCCCATGACAAGGACGGAATGCTAAGATTAAATGGACGAATATGGGTACCAGTTTATGGAGGACTTCGGGATGTTATCCTCCAGGAAACCCACAGTTCCAATTATTCCGTTCACCCTGGAGCTGATAAGATGTATCAGGATCTTAAAGCAAACTACTGGTGGATTGGTTTGAAAAAGTCTGTAGCTGCTTATGTAGCTAAATGTTTGACTTGTGCGCAAGTCAAAGCTGAGCATCAGAAACCGTCAGGTTTGCTACAACAACCTGAAATTCCCACATGGAAGTGGGAGATGGTGACGATGGATTTCATCACCAAGTTGCCAAAAACGAGGAAGGGAAATGATACTATATGGGTCATAGTAGATAGACTGACGAAGTCAGCACATTTTCTACCCATCAAGGAGACTTATAGCTCCGATATGTTGGCCCAGTTATACGTTGATAAGATTGTAGCTCTGCATGGTATACCTGTATCTATTATCTCTGATAGAGATACTAGATACACGTCACATTTTTGGAAGAGTTTCCAACAATCTTTGGGCACTCGTTTGAATTTTAGTACGGCTTATCATCCTCAGACTGACGGTCAGAGTGAGCGTACTATTCAAACTTTGGAAGACATGCTACGTGCATGTGCGATCGATTTGGTTGGTAGTTGGGATAAGAACCTACCATTAATCGAATTCTCCTACAACAATAGCTACCACACCAGCATAAAAGCTGCGCCCTTTGAGGCCTTATACGGTAGAAAGTGTAGATCGCCTATTTGTTGGGCAGAAGTTGGAGATGTCCAACTATCAGGACCAGAAATTGTTTTTGAGACAACGGACAAGATTGTCCAGATTCGCGATCGTTTGAAAGCTGCCAGGGATAGGCAGAAAAGTTATGCGGATCCACTGCGTAAAGATTTTCACTTCGAAGTAGGTGATAAAGTGCTGCTTAAAGTATCACCCTGGAAGGGGGTGATGCGATTTGGTAAGAAAGGCAAGCTAAGCCCGAGATACATAGGACCTTTCGAGGTTATCGAACGTATCGGGTCAGTTGCTTATAAGTTAAACTTGCCTGAAGAACTTAGCGCTATCCATAATGTGTTCCACATCTGTAATTTGAAGAAGTGTTCCGCTGATGAACCACTGGTTATACCGTATACGGATGTACATATAGATGAAAGCTTGAAATTTGTGGAAAAGCCGTTGTCGATTGAAGACCGAAAGGTAAAGAAGCTTCGAAGGAAACACATACCTATTGTTAAGGTCAAATGGGATGCCCGTAGAGGTCCCGAATACACGTGGGAGGTAGAATCCACGATGAAAGAAAAATACCCTCAATTGTTTCAGTAAATCTCGGGGTCGAGATTTCTTTTAAGGGGGTGAGGATGTAACACCTCGAAAATTCACGTCCAATAATGTACTGACACGTGTCATAAGCTTTGAATATGTGAAAACATACCTTAGAGGGACTAAAGTTGACAAACGGTGAAAATATGTGAATACAAGGGCCCAAAGTGTCAACGATTGATAAATAAGCCCTACAATAACCCTACATGGTGTTTATAACTTTAAACGGATAAATCATGGATCATACGAAGCGAAAAGTGGAAGAAAGTGAGGAATTACAAACTACAGGGGCTAAATGTGTCAACATGTTGAAAGTATACCTCTGAGTGATCCTTTTGCAAACCCGAAGCTTTGTAATGATAAAATATACTCACGAGAATATGTGATAAAAATTTCATGAAGTTTCGTGAACGTATGAGAAAGTTATGATTAAAACCGTACACGAAAGGTTAAATACGATATCGTGAATTTCGTGACTTTTCGGGTAAGCGCAAAGTTAACCGAGGACATGCCCAAGTTTATAAAAGTCCCAAGGTTTATAAAAGTCAGATATAAGGGCCAAGAGTGCTAAATAAATAGCTTAAACACGTTACAAAAGATCAGGGGCTGAATTGCAAATACTTGAAAACTTGTGAAGCTGGTCGCACACCCTCGCGCTACGCGAGCGGGGCCTCGCGCCACGCGAGCCTTGCCCAGCGACAGAAACATACAGGTGTCGGTTTTCAGGTCTGTTCTCGACTGTTTCCAGCTGTATGCGACTCCAAGGCCTGACCAATCGACTTTCATGCAATTGAGGACACTTGTACAAGTCTTACAACCCTTATAGACCTCTGTGGCACCTCTAAATCAGATCAAAATCTGCTTATAAGGGACTTGAAGCTTATGTTCTTCATTACTTACAACTTTCAAAATTCACAAGACTTCTCCTGGAGCTTTCTGGACGCCAAGGCTACCTCATAGTGATCCATAAGCTTGTCTAGGACCATTGTAAGTGTTTACATCTTCCTCTAATTCGTTCTAGCTTAGTGTTTTCACCGAAAGTCAAAGTATCGTAATTTAAACTTGACTTTATAATTAAACGAGTTTGGCTCTGTAATTTCTCAAATTGAAAGTACCTACATGTTGGTATTTATGTGTGTAACAAACCCCTAAAAGGGTCTTTTCAGATTCACACTCTAAGCATGTTAATTGTCGAGTCAAAGCATTTCTTAAAAAGTCAACAGAATGTGTTTTTGCAAATTTAAGCATGATTAGTAATGTAGGCTACATGCAACCTGTTTGATCATCAAAATAACTTTATAAATAATGTAAGAACATGTTTCAACATGATCAACTCGACAATTTTCAGTTTAAACCCGAATCGGAACCGAAAGTCACATAAATTGACTTTTTATTTGACTATCAGTTCGGATCCATCCATGCATGTTTGAGATCTTATTAGAGCATATTTTGGACCAATTTTTATATAAGTGTAATTCTCTGAGATTTTACAACTTGGTTCAACACTTGTCCGATTCATATGCATGTTACCGGTTTATGCTCAAATATGACTATTTTGCCCTTTTGACTATAAAACGCGATTTTTGAAAAAATGAAAGAGTAGAAACATTTGTTACTGATTTATAAACTTGCACCGAAAATTTGATATCAGTTTGAGGTCCAGAATAAGAGTTATGCTCAATATCGTAATTTGCAAGCTTTATGTTACATAAACGGCGTAATTAGCATATAACCCATTTAAACCCACTTTTTAATATAAAACTTTTTACCCACTGATGTTATATAATATTTTGGGATTTTTAAAGATTTTTATTTAATTTTTAGCTGAGCATAACATAGGTCTTTAGGTTTGATTCGGTTATGACGGTTTTACCCTTTTAAGCCATAAAATGAGTTTTATAAATCCTTTTGACCTCAAACCTTTTTCTACTGATTTTATTTGATAAATAAATTATTTTGAGCATTCTGGAAATATAAAAATATCAGCTTTCTTTTGAAAACCCGGAAACGGCTCCAAATCGCCTTTTTAAACGTTTTTAACGCATAATATGCATTATAACCATATTAAACATATAAGGTTGATACCTACTGATGTTCTTAGCATATTTTTATAAAATAACAGTAAGTATAAGTTTTTGAACTCAGATTTTCAGTTTTGACATTTTTAGCCCTTGTGAAATTACCGAAATACCCCTAAGGTGCATAGTTTGGTTTTAAATGATAAATTTCATATATGGGTCATACCCTACTGTTATGATATGTTAAATTAAGTATGTTTGCTGTACAAACCAGACCTGTAACTCAGATTTCTAATTTAACTCTTTTATATACTTTAAAATGACCAAAATGCCCTTATGAGGCATAAATTGTGTTTAAATTCATTTGGGGCATAATAGGAAATAACTTACTGATATTATAACATATTTAGAGCATATTAACTCAGGGAACTTGCATATGACTCTCACGGTTACCCGTAACGCTCTCTTCGCGTTCGGTTCGGTTTATGTAACTAGTTTGCATAAATTGACCGAGACGTGTCAAACATTATCATTTTTGTCTCAAAATCCAGAATGTATTTAGTATACCCATATTATACAAGTATTCAAACTTGTCGGGTCTAAATCACATTCTATCCGGTCTTCGCTTAATCGTGCGTTTGAACCGTTTCGTCCTTAAAGCTAACCGGTCTAAGCTTAAGCTTAAATAAAGACCCGTTAGAAATCTAATAGGTTATATCAAACCTTCGTTCCAGATTAGGAGCACCGGTAAAAGCTACCTGCCTTTTTGCTTATTGAGATATATACTTACCAAGGTAAATACTTTTTGACTTATTTTCCCTATACGGGCTTGGGATACGGTATATAAAATACCGCTTGGTCCGGCATTGAATTCTTTAATCAAATAGAGGTTAAATTTATTGAGATGCCTTGTTTTGAATGAATGTTTTATTACTTAAAGCCTTTGGGGGGTTAATGACCATGTCCCGGATATCCTTGGCATTATCTTACGAGATGGCCACGACCTGAGCACGGGGTGTAGGCGTACACCTGTCAAGTGTATAACTCAATATTGTGGTGTGTCTATTGATCTTTAACCCGGCACGAACCGGGCTACTGAACGCATAAGTAACATGTAAATCCTTTACAAGATTATATTACATAATTATCCCAAGTTATAAAATGTTTTGTGCCATGTGCATTCAAATCAATTTTCAATCATTTTCAAAATGAGTCAGTTAAATTGTATTTACCAGTGTAAACTGACGTATTTTTCCCAAAAGATTAAGTGCAGGTACTACACGAAATAGGCTGGCTGTCTTCTAGAGCGTCCACAATAAGTCTCCCAAGCTTGGACGACAATAAACTGTTGAACAATATCTTATTTTGTTTTTGATCCGCCTGTGGATCCGTTTCAACTACTTGTGATAGTTATTATTACATTTTATTTAAAGTTGAAATGAATCTATCTTTGCTTCCGCTGTGCATTATTATATTGTGTTGTTTGTCTATGATGATATCAACTACGTCACGATACCCCCACCGGGCCCACCGGTGACACGTGGAAAATAGGGGTGTGACAAGATGAAAGATGGATGATGGTGGTGGGTGTTGGTGTTGTAGTGGTGGTGGTGGACTGATGGCAAGTGTGAGAGAAGTGGTTTGCCAAAGGATGAGTTATGAAACCAATCACCCCTATTTATAGCTGGAATCAGAGCATCCACATGGCCCTGTGCCCACTTGGTACGGCCCCGTGCCCTTCATTCCCTCTCCCTTCATTAATTGTAGATGTCAGGTCTTGTACTAACACGGCCCCGTGTGTCAACATCACGGCCCGTGGCAATTGTACTTTCTGTACTTTCTCAGATTCTGCGAATCTTAGAGTTGACCACGGCCCGTGTTGGGTTGGTACGACCCCGTGTTGGTTTGTCTTTTGTTGTTGTCTTTTTCTGCAGGGAATCTTGACTAGGCACGACCCCATGCCTGGTGGGCACGGCCTCATGCCTAAGCTTCTGTTTTGTTATTTTTGTTGGTTTGGATGTGGATGGGGGCTCAGCTAGTCGTGTCAATCCTTATTCTTTGTATTTATGCTAGTTTCTGCTGTTACTTTGTTCCTTTTGTGCTTTTAAGCTCTTTTGATCCTGTAAATTAAAAGTAAACAAAGAAATATGCTTTTTCCAACATTAGTACATGAAAAGGGTTGATTTTACGCCTTGTTTGATGTTATTTATATGTTGTATTTTATACACATGAAACCATAAGCTACATCAAAGAATGCATGAATAGGAAACAAGAGCAGCTGAAGATCAAATGATGTGATGAACCAGAGCTTAGGAAAAAAATTGAAGAAATCATAAATGATTGGATTGTTGCAAGGAATGTTTACAAAGCACTTTACAAAGAATGCAGCAAGCCCATCCATCTCAAGAAACAATTGAAATCTGGGGATCTTCGTCATTAGAACTGATTTTTTTATTTTGTTTGGATTAGACGCTAATTCAGTTAACTTTGTGTTTGCTTAAAGTTCATGTTTTAATTCCTATGTCATGAGTAGTTATTTTTCTTACAACACTTAGGGGAAATTTTTAGGAAACTTCTTGTAAGTGTTGAAGAAAAATTCGATCATTCTAATCAATTCTGAAGATGACAAAGTCAACAAGTCCTTAAGAAAGAAGATACAAGACAATAGAACAAAAGAAAGATAAACATCATCTTAAACAAGCATCAGAAAATATCGCAATTAAGAAAGGATGATTAGCAAAGACTAATCTGATTGTCCGATGATAAATCTGGTATTTATCAACAGAATCTGGTAAATCCTGATCATCAGAAATCTGATGATCATGAAACATCAGATTTCTGATGAGTAGTTCGTCTCAGAATTCTGATGGAGCAACTTGTCAAAGAGATAAGGTTCTGCACGAACTCCTAAGTAGCAAGTGGAATTAAACGGATTCAATGAATATGCCAGAAAGCTACTTTACACAGTCAAGTGCATGAATAAACAAATTTTTATTCATGCCTTACATTCTCTATAAATAGAGAACATAACTCTAAAGGGAAACTGAGTCAAGCTTAGCATTTATCACATACTACAAAAACTCCACTGTCCTTCATCATAGAATTCTTTAAGTATTTGTTTGTAATAGTCAATAACCTCATAATCACCTTATAAGCTTTCCAAAGTGATATAAGCTTGAAAATTCTGTAGTTGTGTCTTTTGAAAGTTTGATTTCTAGTTCCGCACATTATTTTCATATTTGTTGAAATCACTTGCCAAGTTTAGATAAAACTTTGTTACCTGGGATCAACAATTTAATGTGATGGGTAACAGTGCAGGTGCAGGTGCTCCAACGACCCACTCAACAAGCGACACGCTATGTGTGAAAATCAGAAGGACAACTCAAGTGCCACCCGCCTCACGCGAAAAAGCATCTGCAATACAAATGGAAAACACACGCGCGTCCTCCACAACAGATCTCCACCAGCTTAGTAAAAGAAAAAAAGTGTGTGTCACAAACGGGTCTCCAACCCATGCACGGTATGGTTCTAAACCCCTCGCGGGGACATGTGGCCAATCCGGATACGCCATTTCACCTCTCTTGAACCTCTACTAACGGCTGATGGCAGACAGCATAAGAAGCATACCCGTAAGTGACGTGTAGCAAATCACGGCTCGCAGGCGTACTCCCACCTCTGTGGTCACTAACTGCCACGACATAGGGGACCAAATGTATATTTCTTGACAATGACACCTCGTCCAACCAGCCTCCATTCTTCTCCAACATCTCGGCTATAAATACCACACTTCTCCAAAGGTTTAAGGATTTCGATCCCGCTTTTGACACTCTCACTCTATACTTTGCACTTTCTCTACAGAAAGAACAACACTTATTCTCATGCTGGAGGCTGATTACGAGAAGAACCACCCACCTCTCCTTCTTGTAACGAGTCTCACGGTGTTTTGTCGATTTTGCAGATTATTACACTTTGATTTGAGCTCACGACGATCAGAAGATTAACTCCCCTTGGTTGAACATTAGGTCTTATCCCTTGCGGATTACACCTTTGTTTCTTCATCGAAGTGATCAAACTCATTCAATATTATAAATTAGCAACAAGTTTGTGCTAATTGTAGTTGTACAACATGCATAAATGAAGTTTTGTGCTTGCTTATCTTATGTTGTGTGCTATATTGAGGGTACATTTATTCTTTAGTAGACATGTGTCATTAACAAGCTACGTGTCTCTTTTGTTGAATAATTTTACACGCGTCCGCAACTGTACCTCCACCCAAACCCTCACCTACTTCACACCAAGAGATAACCTTTTCAAAACCCTAAATCGATGCGGATCAGTGTCATTGTCGATTGTGGGGTTATTGATAACGCCTTGGTTTGTTCTCCTGGTGGCCGTCATCCCGGTGCATCGTCTCTTCTGTCTTCCAGTTCCAGTGACTTCAAGCGGCCAACTTTCACAGGTGATTGCATGCTTAGTTACATCGCTACGATTTTTTGCTTCCGTTAAACCTTAATTTTTTGTGCTTTCAGTTTTCCGTATTTTATTTTTGATTATGTTGCGATTTGATGTTTCATTCATTCTTCAATTTAAAATTGTAGAGTTGTAAATATAGGTTTTTACGTCGTTGATGTTAAGGCAGCACTATCTACGGATTTGGGCCTCGATTGTCGGCGACTCTTCGTTATATGTTTGGCTGGTGAGTTACATTTGTTGTTCCTTACGATTCAGTAGAGCTGTAAAAATATGTTTATGCTTCATAATCTGAAACCTAATTTCACTGCTAATAGTCGTCTTCTGTAGTAATTGATTTTTTTATTTATGGTTAACCCCTAAATATTTCATCACATAATCTGATTGGATTAAAGGAAATCTCAAGTTTGGTCAGAAGAAAAATGAAATTTGTTTGGCTAAGGAATAAGCGATTCTGCATCTAATTGCTAAATCAAAACATTAAATTTTGCTATTCGTTCATATTTATAGTAATTCAATTCAATGGATTTTCATCATTTTATTGGTTCAACTTACATTATATTTATAGTATTTCAATGGATTTACAGCAGCCTTGGGAAGATGAGGATGCTGGATGTGCGAGACATAAATAACTTCGACTTTTAAACCTGAAAACGAAGCCGGGACACAGGTTATAGCAGCATCTCATCTAATGGCCAATCTCTGTAAAAAGCTGAAGACGAAGCCGCGGACAAAGGCTATAGCGGTGTTTCATCTAAAGGCTGGTCTCTTAGCTGAAGACGAAGCCGCGGACCAAGGCTATAGCGGCGTTTCACCTAAAGGCCGATCTTTATAACTAATCTAATGCACTTGCATATTATTGAGCTTTAGATTATGCTTTTTTGTTTCGTTGTTGTTGTGGAAGCTTATTCTAGAGTTTTTTTGGAGTTAATTATGTTGTTTCTATGCTATTTTACAGTGAGTGTTTACCAGCCTACAAGAAAAAGCTCCAACAAGTGGTATCCTTCTCCTTTATATTATTCCATATTCACTTGCTTAACACGTCATTTTCTGACTATAGTTTGTCTTAAATAGTGAGAAAGCTAGAAACTTTTTATCTAATTTTGTTTCCTAATCTAATATCCTTAATTTTGTTTGAAGTCGACATGGGTTCGGTTGTCGGGATCTTGACGAGTGGTGTTATCTTGAGCCAAATCATCATATACCAGAAGCCAACAACGAAAGAAGAAAAAGATTTGAAGATCAGCAATGTGACCATCTTTAAATGCAGAGTTCCTCTAAAAAACCCGGTTAGCGTTTATGATTGTTATTATTTCTTTTTCAGCTAAGTAAGTGAATCTTTCAAGAATCTTTCACTTGATACCTGGAGTGTTTAGGATTGCTTATTAAAACTGATTTTTTGTTTATGTTTGAACACACAACAGAAGCATATGAACAAAGATAATTATTCGAAAGTGATATTAAACACTGGAAAGCCAGACTTATATTTTTTACTAGAAACTCTACAAAAAAGGTTGGTACTTTGCATTTTATTAGTTTTATAGAAATATTAAGTTCATTATATATTTATTTGTGTTTTTTTTTTCATTGCCTTATTTAAGTGGATTGAGCTTGAACCCACACAATTCCAGCATTCACTGCCATACATGGATCAGGTTAGCTAATTTGTATCTCCATAACAACTTTTTTGAAACTCCCATTATCTCAGTGAAATTAAAAGTTTCCATTTTACCCTATTGGTACAATACACTTATGATAGAATTCAACTTAAATCAGATTCAAACAAGCGATGATTTCCCAGTGGATATAGTTTCATGATGGAATATTATGGAAAGGATGAAATTGTTACACAATTTGTTCTAATTTGAATGAAGTTGGTGGTACGAATTTGTTCGAATTTAATATTGACACACATCTATATTCTATCCTAGATCTTAAGTGTTTCAATCTCATCAATCTTTTTTTTTTTTTTGTATTATTTAAAATCGACACTACAGTACCACAGAAACGATTGCAGGATCATTTCCTACTGTAATTTTTGAATTGGGTTTCTAGATGCTGATTGGGTTTGCTTCTTGAAGTTTAGTATATATGCTAGGCTACTATCACTGTGATATACCAATTATAACTTGTAAATACTAAGATTAATTAAAATCATGAATGAAAAATTGTGAATTCTAACTAAGTTGACGGTGATGGTAAACGCATGAAGACTTTGGCGCAGAACTTGAAATCTAAACATAATGATGAAAGAAGTACGTGCAAGAGAGCGGAAAATAGTGCTTGAAGACTTTGGCGCAGAACTTGGAATCTAAACTAGAAGATGAAAGAAGTACGAAAATAGTGCGAAACCAACTGAACCACCCAAAGGCAAAGTTGATGAAATATTTGGTTTAAATAATGAAAAAGATGAATAGTTGAATAGTTTGATTAAAGTTAATGTTGAAGGGACAACTAAGGTGACACAAGCTGTGTTACCTGGATATTGAAGAGGAAAAAAATGGGCTATTGTGAATATTGGTTCTGGTGCTACTATTGTTATCCTTTCTGATCCTTTGTATGTTGTTTGTGCTGCAACAAAAAGCGTAAGTTTTTAACTTTTTAATCAGATTTGATTGCCGACATGTTTGTTTATGAATGTTTATAGGAGTTGTGTTTATGAATGCTTATAAGAGTTGTGTTTCATTTGGTGTTTCTAGGTAGATATATCAGTAACATTTCAAAGACATGAAGTAATAGTCCCCGTTGCAACGCGCGTGTATGAATGCTTTGTCTCGCCAGTGCAACGCACGGCGGGCAAAAATCTAGTTTTGGTTAATTAGCACACAAAAGTATGTTACGGGTTGAGCATGATCAAAGATAATTAGATAATTAGAGTATTAAATTTGGTCATTAAATGGTTCTTAAGCAAGCACACAAATTAAATTTGGGTTAACTATTAAGTATGCAAAATTTAAATAAATTTAGACAAGGATTAAATTTGGTCTGTTGAGTTCACATAGCTTTTTCAAAAATACCTCAATATTATAAGGTTGACTCTTTAGTTTAGCATATTCTTTTAATTTCATAATCGGTTTCACAAATTTAAATTAAACCATAAACATCCCTGGTGTTTAGGCTTGCTGCGTTATTGTGATGTAACTACTAACATGTTAAGTCTAGTTGGATAGACTATATATTGAAAACGGTGTATAAATAAGATTTTAGAGGATCTAGTTAAATCAACTTCTAAGTAGTTTATGACTCTCATGCCTATTATCTTATATAAATATATTTTCTTGTAACATAAATCAGAATTAGAATTAATAAGCTAAAGTAACTATTATCACTAAATTAAAAAAAAAAAACATACAAAATAACACAAAACCATATTGTTTTGCAAATAGATAATAATGACTTAACTACCAAGTGATACTAGGTTTATGTTCGACTTAACTACCAAGTAATACTAGGTTTATGTTCCATTTTTGGGTTGTGCATAATCCTTAAAAGTTAAGCTTTATGATTAAGGGCATAAAACATATTAAAATAAAGATTCAAGTTTGATGTTAGATCTATGACTGCATGTGTTAATTTAAATCATTCATTGGACCCACGCGACCGTGCCCCACGCACGCCACCTTCCTTTCTATATATTATTTTCACTTGCTATTAAATACCTGACTAATAATAAATAAAAACCAATATATTTAACCAAAAACCACTTGAATAATCGATGGTTCGATTTTTTATTTTACTTTTTTTTTAAAGATAACTATTATAAAACACAGCGAAAAACTCCCTCTCCATGGCCGAGAGAGAGCCGCACCCAAACCACAATTACATCATCTCAAAGTTACACAAATCTTTCCAATCTATACAACCATATCTATACCAACTTCTAAACCAAAGAAAACTGACAGTTTTAATCTCCGTCACCACGTCCAAAACCGATTGTTTCTTCTCCGAGAAGATACAATTATTCCTTACACGCCATATGCTCCACAACGCCGTGAACATTATACCTTGAAACGCAATCTTCTTGATTCCTTCCAAACTCACTGATTTATGCAAGTCTACTATGTCTCTCACCGAAAAAACAAAAATGTTAGGAATACGACACCACGAAGTCACGGCTGCCCAAATACCTGTAGCGAATATACATCCGGAAAACAAGTGTTCAACCGTCTCACTTATATAATCACAAAAAAAACACAATTCTTCTTCGGCACAATAATAAAACCAATATATGTAACCATAAACCACTTGAATAATCAATGGTTCACTTTTATATTTTACTGATAACCATTTTTTTTGCTATGGTTCGCTTTTATATTTTACTGATGACCATTTTTTTGCTGGATTCGATTATGATTATTGTGATAACTAGGGGTGTTCATCGAATCGAATATCGAGTTTTCGAATTATTTGAATAATTTTTATTTTCCCTTGAATTCGTATTCGATTCGAATTCGATTAAAATCTACCAAATTCGATTCAAATTCGTATTCGAATAAAAAACCCAATTCATATTCTATTCGTATTCGATTAAATTTTCTTATTCGAATCGAATTCGAATAAATTCGATTTGATTTAAATTCTTTAAAAACATGTAAAAACTATCAAAATGAAACATAAATTTTAAAACAACCATAAAGCACGATATCATATTAAAACAGCTCCAAATAAAGTATCATAAATCTAAAATTAAAAAACGAGTAGTCGTGAATAACCAATCCACATTACAAGTTAATATTTTTAGGGTTAGAAATCTATTGATAGATGTGTTACTTAGGGTTTAGTTATGGGTCATGTAGTTGGTTTGGTAATGGGTAATTTTAATACTTGGAATAAATTTTGAAAATAATTTGTAGTATAGCCTAATAAAAGTTATATATGTATTACATATAAAAATAATAAATAAAAATGTATAATTTTTATTCGAATTTCGAATCGAATCGAATCGAATTTGAAATTGTAAATTCGTATTCGATTCGTATTCGATTTACTTGACTCGAATTGAATCGAATTCGAATTCGAATTCTTATAATCGAAACGAATTCTTGGTAATCGAATCGAATTTAAACGAATTTCGAACTTTTCGAATTCGAAACGAAATCTGAACACCCCTAGTGATAACTGGAAAAATGAGTTGTTTGTCCACAGTTATACCCAACCTAAAGATAATTTGTTGAACCCTACCTAAGACTATGGGGTATGAGGCGGGGGTTGGGACGTGGGTTGGAGAGAAACGTCCAAGTCACCACCCCGGGTGGGCTTGGGTTTGGGCATGGCCCCTTGGACGGGAGTTTAAGGCCGGGCGTGGGGCGGGGCTACCACATGACAAGGCGAAATCTCATTGGCCAAGAGCACTAACCCTTTGAAATTGGCTTTTTTTCCACGCCACCCAACCCACGCCCCACCATACCCCTTTGAAATTGGCTTTTGGTCTTGGGTGTCCCACAGTACACGTGTCGCACCATGCCCCCAACCCACGCCCCACCATACCCCACGGTCTAAAAGTCCTTAGTCTGGTTAAAAAAATAGCATAAACTAGTAATTTTACCTATCGTGTGACGGGTGACAGCGAAATGTATAGTAACTCGAATTAATACCGTCAAATAAAAACAATATATTCTTAGGTGCTTTTTAACTAGGTAGCAATATAAAATTTGAACCAATAAACATTTAGAAAAGATAATATTTACAAACAAATGTACTTGCAACATTTTACTAGTATAACCAAACGTCAACAAATCGTAATAACATTCTTTATATTATTCATCTCTTTTCATTGTGTTAATCGTAGTATATGTTATAGAAAATCAGTAAACCTCCAATTTCCATTATCTTAATATATTTTCCCGTCACACTTTACTATTTTGGTCCAAAAACCTTTGTGGTAAGGAACTGATCTGAGTTTGTATTTGAAAAATTTTATTTAGTGATGACATAGCATATATATGATTCTTTTCTTTTTTATCTAAATCCGTTTGGTGTTTTGCTAAATGCACTTCCCTTTTTTCAATTTTTACTAATTGCACTCTCTCTTAAACTTTTTAAATAAATACAATTAAACCTTTATCTTTTTAGCTTGTATTGTTTTTTAAATTGCATCTACTTTATGTATTTAAACAATTAAAAAAACTAAATAATATAAATAAAACATATGGAGATTGAATCTGTGTCAATTATTTATGTATAAAACAATTTTGTAAAATGAATTTATCTGTATCACACTAAAAATTCAAACCTTAGTTATAACTATGATATTAGTTAAATTATAATGTCAGCATATAAGTACTCTGTTTTAATGTAAATAAACAAGTCAGTACGCATATTTGTTCATACATAACACATATATAAATTATATTAAATAGATTTATTCTTAATTGATTTTAATATATAATAATAGAAAAGAGATTAATCAAGAAATACGTAAGTAATTATATGAATAATATAAATAATTTAAAATAATTTTTGATACAGTTTTAAACTGAGATATATAACATTTACGTAAGTTTTTACGATTAAAAAATACAGTAACGTAAATTTTTATAGTTAAGTAAGCTTTTTAACATTTAAAAAAATTGAGTAAATTATAACCGAGTCTTACAAAAGTTTTAAAAAAATTGGTGTAAATTGAGTAAATTATACAGATTGAATGAGTATGAATTAGTTTTTTTTTTTTGAACGGCAAATTAGGATCACTGACGGACCACTGGAGTATCATCGTGCCACCAACAGAACCACCCGATCATATCCATCTCCACTAGGCAATAATGCCTATACACAAATTCAGGAGGAAACCCAATAAATCTGGGAAAACCCCCTTTGTGAGAATTGAACCCATGACCTAATGGTCATAAGCCTTATCCCACCACTAAGATACCACTAGGCTATAATGCCATGGGTATGAATTAGTTATGTATAGAACCAAAAATAAGGATTTTTGTATGGGTGAAATTTGACAACTTTAAAACTGTTATTTTTAGAAAGGGGTGTGAAAAGTAAAAAAGGAGATGCATTTAGCCTACCCCTTAATTTTTTTATCATCTTAGAAACTTCAGATATTTAGCAAACCATCATACAGACTTTATATATTTAGCAAACCATCATTCAGACTCCGTCCAACAACGCCCAAAAGCCACGCCCACACGCACCAGTCTAATTCCTTTGATGAAGGAGGGTCCATCTGTATGAATAGTGTATTTAACGATGAATGACAGACGAAATCTGACTGATGGAACACGGACAAAGAGGTTTTTCATCAACAAATTCTCAGCAACTATTTCGGTGTCGTAACTCTGAAGTTTTTCCAATAAATTACAGACGATTGTTACCAAAAAATACCAAGGGACCGACTGATTCTTCCAGGATGATATGTCATATATATATATATAGGGTAGGGATCCTAAGAGAAGTCCACCCTATTTGAGAAACTTGAGAAGCAATCTGGACCACACATTTTCCTTAAGCAAAAAATGCAAAAAAAATGTGAAAAAAATGGATTTTTTTTTTTTGAAAAATCGTAGCTTTTTCTTTAAGAATTAAAAAAAATAATTTTTTTTTGGATTTATACACATGTGTATATTGTTAATCTTTTAACTATACATATATGTATATTGTCAATTATACATATATGTATATACATGTTTAAAATTGAAAAAATGTGTATATTGTTAATCTTAAACCATAAACACTAAAGCTAAACCTTAATGCTAAACCCTAAACTCTAAACCCTAAAGCTAAACCCTAATGCTAAACCCTAAAGCTAAACCCTAATTCTAAACCCTAAAGCTAAACCCTAATGCTAAACCCAAAAGCTAAAACTAAACACTAAAGCTAAACCCTTAATGCTAAACCCTAATACAAACCCTAAAGATAAAGCTAAACCCAAAAGTTAAAGCTAAACCCAAAAGCTAAACCCTAATGCTAAACCCAAAAGCTAAACCCTAATGCTAAACCTTAAATACTATTGCTAAATCCTAATGCTAAACCCTAATGTTAAACCCTAAAACTAAACCCTAAACCCTAAACCATAAAGCTAAACCCTAAACCCTAATGCTAAACCCTAAATAACACTTATTTTTCAATTTTAAACATGTATATACATATATGTATAGTTAAAAGATTAACAATATACACATGTGTATAAATAAAAAAAAATGTTTAAAAAAAAAAAAGAAATTTAATTCTTAAAGAAAAAGCTGCGATTTTTCAAAAAAAAAAAAAAAAAAAAAAAATTTTTGCATTTTTTCACCTTTTTTTTGCATTTTTTTGCTTAGGGAAAATGTGTGGTCCAGAATGCTTCTCAAGTTTCTCATTTAGCCTACTACTTCTCACATGATCCTTATCCTATATATATATATAATAATCATTTAGACTAAAAAAAACAATGTTGAATGTAAGTTTTATGGAAATAAAAGAAATACAATCGCAACAACAATTTCGTCGGTGACACAACTGTATGTAACAATGATTAGGTTATGTTTGACTCCGTTTTAACATATTTTTTATGACGTAACTAGTCAATTCAATCCCACTTTTTTAGTATAAACTGTTCCAGGTTCTCTCATCAGTTGTGTTGTAGAGTAGAGCAACTGGTATACGGGCTACTTGTTGAGGCCGGGTTAGAATCCCGTTTCAGGCCGAATCCCCACTTTATTTGTCTTTCTTTTCTTTGAGTTTCATTTAGTTGCAGTTTAGTCCCCCATTGTTTGTATAACCTGCTAATCTCACTAACTTATAGCACTAACTTAGTTAACATATTTCATATTTTAAACTAACTAACTAACTAACTAACCTCGTTAATTAACCTAGTTAGTTAACTCATTTTAACTATATAATTTCCATTAATTACAAGAACAACCCCTTAACTTCTAACTTTGAGGTTTTGACAATTTAACAATTTCACGTTTAAAACTTGTTTTATCTACCATTTTTTAGCATAGTTAATTATTTCCTTCATAATTTCTATTGATCTAACTGAGTTTCGTTTATAAAGCTCCGTTTTTATTTCGGTTTTAATCCGACAATTAATTAAACAATATAATGTTGAATATAATAAGAATTATCGAAATTCTATTTTTTATATAATCAAAATGGGTCCAGTTTTGAAAATTTGGGTCGGATTTCAGAGATCTGATTTTGGAGGATGTTACATCTCTGGCATCTCAACCTCCAGAGTTACCTTTTTTGCACGTTTGGCTTTTCATATTGGAATGGCTTTTGTGGATGTTGCTGATGAGAGTACCACAGTGGGGGGTTGTGCACCGTGGGCTGTGACAACCGACAAAATACATGATAATTCCGTACAACTTAATCACTATTTATGCATTTAATTATGTACATTAGACTTGATTTGGGAATGATTAAGTCGTACAAAGTCTATCAAATTTCAGGACATATCGTTACATTACAACTTATGTCGTCGTTTTCGCCGTGTCACGAAACTAAACAACTATGTCCTAATACGTTGGTAAACAATGCGAACACACTATTTATGCGAACACACTATTCATGCCAGGAGAGTCTAGTACTCCCTGAAACAACTATCAGATGACATGAAAACGTACCAGGTTTAACTTATATACAAAAGCCCTAATTAGGGAAACACTTGTAAAAGTTTATAAACTTTTTGTAAAAATGCCTAAACACCAAAATTTTCCGATCCGAACTATAAATTAACAAATTCATCATTTCGTAGCAAAATTAAACATTTTGTGGGGTCAACAAAGTCCATAGATAATGTTAATTATCTTAAACAACTTCAAGGATATGAAGATATCTTAAAAACGCTTACACCTATATTATCATGCACCTTTCGTATTCTATCCAGTAACGATCCGATGACGAAACTAGTGCTAAATTAATTATCCTAACCCCTAAATAACTAGTCTAGTGAACTAGTTAAGATTAATTAGCACCCTAAAACATCATTAGCATGCTAATCATCCAAGACTTAACCTAATAACCAAAATATCTCACCTAAAGAATTCCCCCATGTCCAATTTCATTTTTTTAATCAAAACACCATAACCTACCCCCCCCCCCCAATGGGTGGTGGATTTGGTGGGTCCCCGCCCACTTGATTAGTGTTGAAAAGGTGAAGATGGGAAGCATGGTGTTTAGATCTCTTATTGATAAAGGCCATAGAAGATTATAAGCATCAAGACCACATCATTCTTACATATATTGCATTTCAAAAACTCAACACAAAACGCCTCTCTCTCTCTCTTCCTTAAAAGCTACGACCCTAACACCCTTCTTCTTATTTCATTCTTCAAATTTCAACACCCTAAATACAAGCATCCTTCAAGCATTGAAGATGTTCTAAGGTGGTGCAAAGTGCTAGGAGCATTCTTGCAAGTGTGGAGCTCTCATCCTCTTCTATCATCTTCATCTTCTAGTTCTTCCCTAGCCCTGGAGCTAGTAGTAAGCCATCTAAACCCATTTTTATGCTTCTTATTTCATGGAGATTTAGGAAGTACAAGTGGATCATCTTGAATCTTACAAACAAAATACAAGAAAACCCTAAAATAAACAAGATAATCTAACTTAACTATTTGTTTTTCTTGTTAATCTTGATGTTAGTTTAGCGTAGATTATGTTAGAATAAAAGGATCTTGCATGATTATGTTTAAAATTATGATTTAAGCATGTAGATACTTAGATCTAACAAGATCTACAAACTTGGAGCGTCATGAATTTTGATCTAGTCTTGTAAGTGATTTTTGAAAATATAAAGTTTATAAAGAAGCTAAATATATACTTTTAAAGTATTGATCTTGAAATCACAACCTAAACATGTTTATGGAAAGTGGTAAGCTAAGAGGATGAACATAAAAATATTGTTATTTTTAGTGATCTTTACAAAATATATAAATAAGTTCATGATGCTTGAAGATGTGTTTATGTAAAAATGCATGAAAGGTGATATTGTTTGAACTTGTTTGAGTTTGATGATAACATTGTGGTGGAAAATTGATTAAAATACGTTTTGAAAACGTGGAAAACGTCCATAGTATAAGGAAAACTATGGAGAAATTTTCTAAAATCCTAATCAAAATTAAGGTGTGGTTTAACAAGTGATTATCATGGCTAAATGAGATTAACAACCTTGATCATGATTAGGCAAACTTTGGTGAAAAGTTTAAGTTAAACACTCATGGATATTTTCTTAAACTAAATGGAAGTATATATATATATATATATATATATATATATAGTTGAGAGTTCAACTGAGAAGAAATTTTGTGTAAGAATAAAAAAGAAGAAATTTCAACCAATAAGAATGCTTCATTTTACTTTATTTAATTTGTGTATTTAATATTAGTGTAAGGGTATATTGATATACTTAGATGGATCATTAATTAGTAGTCTTCCTTTTTAATAGCTAACTACATTAAATTTCTAACTTATTTAAAAAAAAACATATTTTTCAAAAAAGAAAAAATATATAATTTTAAGTGTAGTATAAATTACGATGTGTGTAGGATAAATTACGAGCTGTATATGATAAATTTCAATATGTGTAGGATAAATTTCAAAACGTGTAGGATAAATTTTGATGTGTGTAAGCAAAAATTTAAGTGTGGAGGATGATAGTGTTTGACTAATTAATTAGTCAAAAATAATAATAAATGAGTTGAGAGAAAAACTATCTAATATTTTATATTTGTACCCTTTCTTCTTTTTCTTCTTAATTTAATTTTTTTCTCAAATGAACCTTCCCCTATATATATATATATAGGACAATGCTACATAGAAAACCCTAAAAATTTGAGAAAACCCTAGAAAACCCAACCTCCCGACTTTTTTTTTGAAAAAAATAACACATGTAATATACATATTTTTAAGAGTTTTGAGCCAAAAAAATCAAAAAAGCGCCGAGTGGATGTTTTAAAAAAAATAAACAAGTTTCAGCAACTTTCATCACTAACATGTATTAGACAAAAAGTGCTGAAACTTGTTTGTTTTTTAAAAAAAAAAAAACCACTCGGCGCTTTTTTGATTTTTTTGGCTCAAAACTCTTAAAAACATGTATATTACATGTGTTATTTTTTTTCAAAAAAAAAAAAAAAAAGTCGGGAGGTTGGGTTTTCTAGGGTTTTCTCAAATTTTTAGGGTTTTCTATCTAACCCTCCCCTATATATATATAGAAACGGGATCAGGAGAGAACGGTGAAAAGTGTGAGAATGGTGAGAACGGATCCTGGCCCAACACGTGTCAAGGAGCGCTAATTGTTATGCGGGGGTACGATTGTCATTGTCCCCTTCCCGCTAAACAGTGACGTTATGATTCTTTTGCCCAAAAAATTAAATATAATTGGCGTTTTCATCTATATGCTAGTTTTTCATGGCGTTTTTTTAAAAATATATTTTTTTACGAATGACGTTTATATTTTAATGGCGTTTTCATCTTTATGCTAGTTTTCATGGCGTTTTTTAAAAAAAGTATTTTTTTAACAATGACGTTTATGTTTTAATGGCGTTTTCATCTTTTTGCTTGTTTTTCATGGCGTTTTTTTTAAAAGTATTTTTTTACGAATGGCTTTTATATTTTAATGGAGTTTTATTGATATCCAATAGGTATGGCGTTTTTGTGTTTTCTACTTGTTTTAATTTAGTTTTTTTAACCCTTTTTAATGTTGTTTTTGTTTTAAATGGTTACTATTTGTTAATTATCCTAATCATGGCGTTTTATTTGATTTGCACTAATTCGATAGAAGATCACAAAACCAAACATATAGATGTAATAATGTAAACAGTAAAAGATAATAGTCAACATTAAAATCCATGACGTTTAGCAAATGTACATATTCTTCCATTCTTTCTACTATTCTCTCGTATGCTATGTCAAACAATTCACGTATGGTTGGTACCCCTAAAGCCATGAATGTTTTTAGACAACTTGTCAATAGTTTTCTGTTTTCATTTTCGCTATGAAACATGATTTTTCCAATGTATTTTACACTTAGTTCATTTAGCTGTCTTTGCTAGAGTTGATTTGGGGCATCTTCTGTTGCCAAACAACTTCTCCAACGAGCTATATCCCCATGTATGTTTCCATATGTCTCATTGCGAAAATCCCACAGTCGAGTACGTTAGACTTTGTCCTCCAATCCATCTGTTGTCTGACAATCTTCGCATTGCTCATGATCTTATGCTTTGGGTGTTTTTTAATACGCAAGTAGTTTGCAAAAGCTCCGTGCTGCAGTTTCATTTTTTTTTGCATATATTAGTTTGGCGTTTTGTCAACATAGTTCCTGTATACATAGTTTTTAAGATGCTTACCAACTTTTCCACCCATCCACCATACTTTTTTTTGATGCTTACGTCATCCCCTGCACCGCTGTTGTCCAATATATCAACTCTTTCGTGTTTTATGTTGAAACAGACAACATAGAAATGTCTTTCCCATATTATTGGCACGAAGACCAGTTCATAATCCTTGATGGTTTTATGTTTCTTGTCTCCTTTGAAACGTATATTTTTCAGAACAGTTTCCATGTTTCTGTTGAATTCTTTGTTTCGTATATCTTCTTTTGTCTTTTTATTGTATGCCAGAGTATTCTGTAATATTGATTACCATATTTTAAACAACAAAACAATGTCCTATTATAATTTATCAATTAAATGTAGCAAAAGAGTTACCAGCAGTAATTCTGTGCAGAATAACCTTGAGGGTGATTCTGGAGCCTTGTATCTTTCTTTATAGCTCAGGATATGTGCCCAACATAGAATAATTGAGACGTGTGCTTGAAATCCTGGTTTCATGGACTCACAGATCACCCTCATGAGAAACTTTTCTCCCATCTTGAACACCTCAGTGCTAAAAAAACATCATTTGGCGTTTTAGTTATACAAACTCATTCTATTATAATACATGGCGTTTTGATCGTTTCTGCATGCATATTTTCAAGTAAACGTTATGAATGGAAAGTTTGGCTTTTTATTTTTGAGAGAAGTGTACATACTCATAATCGCTGTATCCAGTGAAGATGTATAGGGAAAGCTTATTTTCAGGGTTTGTCCTTTTTTCATGTATAACCACTTGCCTCCTTATATAAGGTGACAAACATGCCCTGCTCATTTTTTTTATCTCTCTTCTCCTCTTCAGCCACATTCTTTTTTTTTTTTTATATTTTTATCTTCTTCATCATCTTTTTCATCAGTAGGCAGCTCTTCAGGGTTTAAAATTGTATTTTCTTCCATCAGCTTTGTGATGGAGTGTTGTCCTCATCATCTTTCTCCTGCACATCTGACCTGTTTGGCGTTTTTGGTGGTGATGTGTTGATGGCGTTTTCATCCCGGGGTTTATTGGGTGTCTCTTCCTCCTCAAAACTTTTCAAGAGGTTTTTCCCAATTGTAGATGGTGGCTGCTCATATGGCGTTTTATCAAACACTGCACCTTGTTGGCCAACACTTTTCTTCACCATTTCCCCTTCAGTTTTTTCTACTTCAGTGTTGAATGCCTCACTGTATTATGTTTATATTGTGGGGATGTTTGGTGTCTTATCAAATACAGGCATTTTTGGGGTCTCTTCAGCAGGTTGCAGATGTTTTTTTATTGCTTTAATCAGTTCATTCACCATTCTTGAATTATCAAGACCTTATTTTATATCAATCATTTGTTTTAGATCTTGTCCCGGCAGCTCTAAAATCTCAGCAATATTCCTTTTAATTATTTTTTCCCCTTTGTATCTTGAAATGTGATATTCAAGTGTCTTAAAATCACAACTCCATCTCTCAATATCGTTTTCGTTTATATCTTCATTTGATGATATAGTATCATCATCATCATCATATATGGGGGCTGTTGTAGCAGTCTAGGGTTCGGCGTTTTGTTCTCTGTCCATATCCCTTTCTTTTTCTACTCTTGTATCCCCTTCTCCTTCCCCTTCCCCTTCTCATTCTCCTTCTCCTTCTCCTTCTCCATCCCCTTCACCATTCCCTTCCGACTCCCCTTCCTCTTCTCCTTCTCCTTCCCCTTTTCCTTTTCCTTCTCCTTCTCCTTCTCCTTTTCCTTCATTTTCAACTTCAATGGCGTTTTCATGAACTCTTTCCACTTCCAAGGCGTTTTCATCAACTGTTTCCACTTCAATGGCGTTTTCAACTCCAACCATCTCCTTCTCCCTTTCTTTTTCATTTTCACATCCTTCTTCTCCTTCTTCTTGATTTTCAAATTCTTTGGCGTTTTCATGAACTGTTTGCTCTTCAATGGCGTTTTCTGTTTCAGCAATCTCCTTTTCCCCTTCTTCTTCATTTTCATCTCCTAGTACCACCTCAGTTTCATGTGTATCTTCTTCTTTTTCAGCTGGCATTTCTTTGGCGTTTTCATCAACAAATTTTGAGATGTTCTCCAACAATGTCATACATTGTGAGTATTTAATGTGTACCAGGAGGTTGTTTGGGTATTCAGACTTTGACTGTTTTAACAATGTGCTTATTTTATTGTAACAGTCTTCTAATTCTTTGTATGCTCCATCCAATTTATCAGCCATTTCCTGTTATATTAAAAAAAAGGATTTTGTTTATCATGGTGTTTTTTGGTTTTTCTTTTAAATTTATTATTTAATCAACATACCTCTTCAGGTTCTTTGTTTTGTTCTTCTTCATCAGCAAAAATGTTGTCATACTGTGTTACTCCTTTGATAAGAGCATGGTTTCCTGATGCAGAAACTTCAAACATCATTTCCCGGCTTTCTCTATCCTCATTCACCATCCTTTGAAGTGAAGCGTCTTCATCATCATTGAAGGGCATGGCGTTTTGCACCTCACAGTCATAATGATCATTGATGACGGGGGTAGCCCAAGATTGAATAAAATGGCTAATTACGTAAATGCTTAAATGGTTAAATGGTTCAAAGCTTAAAAAGCTGTGAGAAAGGAAAAAGCAACACGGAAACAGTAGCCAGTCACATCTGGAGATCGCTTCACCAACCCACAGCCGCAAAGGCAATGCAGGTCTGCACAAGGCACGCTATTATCCGGGGAACAAAAGCCTTCAACCCCCCAAAGGGGAAACCCTCCACTGCAAGCGAGGTTGCTAGTCTAATCCATTCCACTTTGGGAGATGCCTTCCCTTATAAAATGACACTTCATTTACTTCAGGGGACATCTGGACCAGCTCTGATTCTTCAATCTCTGGTCATTCACATCGAATGCTTGTCTCGCACAAGTCATTCCCTTTCACATCCAACACACACATTCCCTTTGCTTCCACTTTCGAATCTGAGTACAATTCAGAGGAGGATCCATAGCAAAGAATAACAATAAACTAGTAAACCTCCTTCCACGTCTCGCAAACGTGGGGGGACCCCACGACCTGCGTTAGGCAAGGTTGAACCCTTCAACCATTCTGCCTAGCCAGTCCAGCTACCACCGTTGGTCTTGTATTTGTTGTATCAACAAGTTGGCGCCCACCGTGGGGCTACGCCGCTATTTCTTCTCAAAAAGACCTAGTAGTGTAGCTCTATTCACTTAAAATCACCATGTCTGAAAGTGGATCACCGGAAGAAGTGAATCAGATCCCAAACACTTCTACTCCGGGTAGTAGCCAAGCTCACGTGGCTATACCAACTTCTTTCTCTACTCCGGGGAGCACACCCGAGTTCCTCAACTTCAACACACCAACTCCGTCCCGATCCAGAGTTCCATCTCCTAATATCGGTGTCTCTGATGCCCCATCATGTGTTGAACTCACCCCTGAAGGGGTTGCTAACAATTTCCTTGTGCTAAGGACTCTTCTCAACCAGCACGTGAGTAAAGAAAGAGAAAAGGGAGTGAGGATCCGTTTAGACTATGACGAACCTGAGCCAACATTGTCTCCTGGACCACCTCCTCCTCTTTTTGCAACAAGAAGTGAGGCTGGTCCCAGTAACCTTTCAAACCCTCACCCTTACCTGTCCACTATGACAAATCCTACGGTGCATCCTATCTTCTCTTCCCAACCAATTACTAGTGGTGCTCCTCTGGGACATGAGCTAACTCTTGACCAGCTCCTACAATCCCCGGTGACAAGCTATCCAGCATCAACTACAACTACATGGGAGCAAGCTCTGTCCGTGCTCCCTTTAGCACGAAGTGCTGTTATGAGTGCTCCCCTCGGGATAAACTGCTCCACTGGCCCTGGAGGCCTTCAAGGCTTCAACCCTATGCCTAACATGATGACCCAGATGATGGCCAATTTCCCATGGCAACACTTCATCAATCAAGTGCTTGCCACTCAGGGAAACAACGGCAATAGCAGTACTATGGATGCAAGGACTGAAGAGGACTTGGCTAAACCATACAAGCCAAGTAACCTTTCATGCTTTTCAAGACAGATAGCCGATTATGATTTCCAGTCAAAGATCAAAATGCCGGCACACATCAGGACATATGATGAGACTGAAGACCCTGAGGACCATCTTCAGATCTTCACCGGTGCAGCTCGGATAGAAAAATGGTCCAACGCTGAGTGTTGCCTAATGTTCATGCAAACTCTTGTTGGATCCGCCAGGATCTGGTTCAACGATTTACCTGCTCAAAGCGTTCGAAGCTTTGACGATCTCAGCAAGGGTTTCCTGGCCAATTTCTCTCAACAAAGACGATATGTCAAAGACGTAACAGTGATCTTTCAGATAAAGCAACGTGATGATGAAAGTCTCCGTGCTTTCATTGAACGATACAAGAAGGAAGGTCTGACTTATGTAGGGGCCGACGAGAAAATGAGGGTGGCTGGTTTCATGAATGCCATCACCTCTAAGTACCTTACAAGGGATTTCAACAAATCTCTACCCAAGACCTTAGAAGAAGCTCTTGAAAGGGCCGAAGCCCACATCCGGGGAGAAGAGGCTGTAGACATTAAGGAACAAAGAAAAAGAGGATCCGGCTGGAGAAGCAACAGTCCAGCCAGAAAAAGAGGGAACTTCAACCCCTATGATAGGCGGCCAAAGGGTTCAGAACCTCGAAGGTCTGAAGGTCGGAACCTTTCAAGCAGGGAGAAAGGCATAAGCTTCACACCCCTCACAAAGACCCCTCAAGAAATCCTTGCAACAGAAGAAGTTAAACAAAACTTTCGGCCTCCTAGACCTCTCCCCAAAAGCAGGAAAAATGAGAACTCCACCCAATACTGCGAGTTTCATGAAGAAAAGGGTCACCACACCAATGATTGCTTCCAACTCAAGAAAAGAATAGAAGAGGCTGTTAAATCCGGAGAACTCGCTCATTTGGTAAAAGGAGTCCGGGACAAAATGGCTGAAGGAAAGGGTAAGGAAGTCAATATGGTAGATTTCGACGGAAAGGTTCCTCACAAAAGACAAAGGTTGGAAGCTTGGGAGCTTCAATGTGTCTGTTTCCCCCCTACGGAGAATGACCCTCTCTCTAGCCCTCTCGTGGTAGAGGCTACCGTGGGAACGTTGCAAACATGCAAGGCATACATAGACACGGGGGCAGCCACCGAAATCATGTTCGAAAACTTCTTCAACCAATTGAGCAATGAAGAACGTTCAAGGCTTCAACCTTCTGGAACCTCTATAAAATGTATCGCTGACATACCCCTCAAGCCTTTAGGGCAACTAACACTTAATGTTCGTTTTAGTGAAGGTTCAAAAGAAAGAACCCAACCACTCACCTTTGTGGTTATCAACATCCCCTCAAACTATGATGTGATCATCGGAAGACCAGGACAGTGTGCATTTTACATGGCCGTGTCTGTCGGCCACGGCACAGTCAAATTCCCCACCGAAAGGGGCATAGCAACCCTTCAACCCTCTCAGGAGGCATACATGGTTGAAGGTGAAAGTTCAAACAGTGAAGAAGACAGGCAAAGATTGGTCATAAACCATAAATACCCGGAACAAAGGATAAGGGTCAACCCTGACCTTTCTCAAGAGACCCTTTCATACCTTGAAAAGTTGCTAACACACTACAGTGATGTATTCGCTTGGTGTCCTGAAGATATGACCGGGATCCCCCGGGATATTGCCGAGCATGAGCTGAGAATACCACCAGAGGTCAAGCCTGTGGTCCAGAAGAAAAGAAGCTTGGCACCTGAAAGAAGTCAGGCAGCCTGCCAAGAGGTTGAAAAGCTCGTGTCAGCCGGCATCCTCCGAGAAGTCAAGTACCAATCATGGGTTGCAAACCCAGTTATGGTCAAAAAACCAGACAACTCTTGGAGGATGTGCATAGACTTCAAGGATCTTAACAAAGCTTGTCCTAAGGATTGCTATCCACTACCAGAGATTGATCTCAAAGTTGACTCCCTCACCGGGTACTCGTTCAAATGTTTTCTTGATGCATACAAAGGTTATCACCAAATCCTCATGAAGGAAGAAGATGAGGAAAAAACAGCTTTTCACATGGACAAAGGAATCTTTTGCTATCGAAAAATGCCTTTCGGCCTCAAAAATGCAGGAGCAACCTATCAACGGCTCGTTGACAAAGCCTTCGAGAGCCAAATTGGCAAAAACATGGAGGCATATGTCGATGACTTGGTTATCAAAAGCAAGACGGAATACCAAATGCTCGATGATATTCAAGAAACTTTCAAGAACCTCAGAAAGGTTAACATGAAGCTTAATCCAGAAAAGTGTTCATTTGGATTCGAGGAAGGAAAATTTTTGGGCCACATTGTTGGAAAACAAAGCATCAAAGCCAACCCTAACAAAGTAAAATCCGTCCTTGAAACCAAGCCACCAAAGACCAAGAAGGAGGTTGAAAGCTTGAATGGGAAGCTTGCAGCCTTGAAGCGTTTTACCTCCAAGTTAGCCGAAAGATCTCTGCCCTTCTACAAAACGCTCAAGAACTGCTCAGATAAAAGGGATTTCAAATGGACCGAAGAAGCTGATGAAGCTTTCAACCAGATGAAGCAACATCTAGCTTCCCTACCAGACATTGCGGCACCAAAAACCGGGGAGTTAATATCGGTGTACCTCTCAATTACGGATGAGGCCATCAGTGCAGTCCTCACCATTGAGCGAGACAAGGCCCAGGTACCCGTTTACTTTTTCAGTAAAACTTTAAAATTAGCTGAAACGAAATACCCTCCCCTTGAAAAACTTGCCCTAGCTTTAGTTCAAACAGCTAGAAGGCTTCGAAGGTATTTCCAAGCACACCCCATACAAGTGGTCACCGACCAACCAATTAAGAGTGTGCTTGAAAAACCTGAAAACTCGGGGCGATTAGCCAAATGGGCCATAGAACTGGGTGAACATAACATCACCTATGTCCCAAGGAAAGCTATCAAGGCTCAAGTCTTGGCCGATTTCATTGTGGAAGTCCCAAACCAAACACTTACTGAAGTAAACACTGCCACCACTGAACCTTCCAACCCTGAAGCCTGGAAGCTTTTTACCGATGGGGCTTCAAGCGTTGAAGGGTCAGGGGCTGGATTAATTTTGATCAACCCAAAAGGTTTGGAGTTCACATATGCTCTTCGATTTGATTTTCAGACCACCAATAACGAGGCTGAATACGAAGCACTAATAGCCGGCCTAAGGCTGGCCAAAGAAATGAAAGTTGAAAAGCTTGAAGTGTTCACAGATTCGTTGCTGGTCTCAAGCCAAGTGAATGATAGCTACATAGCTAAAGAGCCCAACATGAAAAAATACAGAGAAAAATCAAAGGAACTAATGAATACCTTCCAAGCATGCAACATCAAACAGATCCCCAGATCTCAAAACAAAAGGGCCGATGCCCTAAGTAAGCTTGCATCTCTCACCTTTGCCCACCTCACCAAGAAGGTACTGGTAGAAGTGTTGAAGGCCCCATCCATTAACGAATTGGAGGTTCAAGATGTGGTTACCGAAGAAGAACCAAACTGGATGACTCCCATAAGAAAGTTCCTCAAAAATGGTGAATTACCCAATGATCAAGTGGAAGCCAAAAGGGTTGAAATCAAGGCAAGACAATACATACTGCAAGGAGAAACCCTTTACAAAAAGGGTTACCTTGCTCCCTTGCTGAGGTGTGTCGGCCCCGAGCAAAGTAAATATTTGATCAAGGAAATTCACGAAGGAGTGTGTGGAGCTCACTTTGGAGCTAGGTCGGTAGTTGCAAAGCTCATGAACCTCGGATATTTCTGGCCTTCAATGCATCGTGACACAGCCGAAGAATTGAAGAAATGTGATGCCTGCCAGATCCATGCACCAATCCCAAAAAGTCCCAAGCACGATTTAGTCCCAATAACCCCCGCTTGGCCATTCCATAAGTGGGGAATGGACATTGTTGGTCCATTTCCCCCAAGCAAAGGGGGAGTAAAATTCCTATTGGTGGCGGTAGACTATTTCACCAAGTGGCCCGAGGTCAAACCACTTGCCAAGATCACAGGAAAGCAAGTCATTGACTTTGTCTGGGAAAACATCATTTGCCGTTATGGATTGCCAGGAGTACTTGTCACCGACAACGGAAGGCAATTTGCTGAGAAGCCTTTTAGCGTTTGGTGCAAAGAATACAAAATCGATCAGGTCTTCAGCTCAGTGGCTTATCCACAATCAAACGGGCAGGTTGAGAGAACAAATAGAAGCATAGTGGAAGGAATCAAGACAAGATTGGGAAGATACGAAAGCAACTGGCTTGAAGAATTGCCTAGTGTTCTATGGGCAATTAGAACAACGGAAAAAACAAGCCATAAGAAAACACCTTACAGCTTGGTATTTGGATCCGAAGCTGTGATCCCTGCCGAAATAGGAGTTGTAACCCAAAGAATTGTCAACATGGATCCCGAAGCAAACCAAAAAGAGACCATGTTGAATTTACAACTCCTAGAAGAAGCAAGAGATCAAGCCGCAATTCAAGAAGCCAAATACAAGCAACAGATGGAAGCTTACTACAACAAAAAAGTCAAAAACGAACGTTTCAAGCCAGGGGACTTAGTCCTCAGAAACAACGAAGCCAGCAAGAAAGAAAATCAAGGAAAGCTTGGCCTAAAGTGGGAAGGTCCATACACCATCCTTGAAGCACACAAAGGTGGATCCTACAAGCTGGCTGATTCAGAAGGCAAAAAGCTTCCAAGGCATTGGAACGGCAAAACATTGAAAAGGTTCCATGTTTAAACGAAAAGTTTGGTTTGTATCAAAATGTATTTCAAACAGGACTATGAATACCTTTTGTAAAAAGCAAGTATTGCTTTAATGAATGTTTTTATCAAACTTGTCTTTCTATCCTAAAATCAGGTTGAGAACCTAGCAAAAAACTCCATGGCAAGTGCCATGTAAGGGGATGAGCTCCCAGGCCATATCGCTCAATAGGTTCAAGGGTTGAATGAGCCTATATAAGGGGTGAGTTCCTAAATCAATACAACTCCATGAGACTTGTCAAGAAAAAATAAAATTGTCTCATAGACGGGTATAAGCAGCCTACACCAAATGTTCACAAAGTTTTAGAAATATAGTCTACAAAGAGGCTAGAAAAACCAAAAGAAATAATGAAAAGGATAGGTGTTATCTCTTCTTGTTAAAAATGCCAAGGCTAAGTGTCTGCAGCACTGACCCCTTTTAGGTATAAAAAACATAAGGGCAACACAAACCCGACAAAGACAAAGTTACAAAAGAGAACAAAACAAATCCAAAAAAGAACAAAGTCAATTGGAAAAAATCACAAAGGCACAAATCAAGCCTGGACGCAAAACCAAAAAGCCTTCAAGGCTTCAAGCCACCCGGGCAATATCTCGAAACCTCAAAGGCTTCAACCTATTAACAGACAGCCAAAGGCTTGAACGGTTAAAAACCAAACGAACTGCCCTGACTAAAGAGGCACAAACATAAAACCATAATAAAAGAAAAATAGTTAAAACATCACATCATAAAAAGTCCTAAAAAGACTTCCAAACATAAGTTAAGGCAAGTCCTAGTAACTTGCAAATCTAATCATTGTCCAACGGCCATACAGGCCTTCAACATAACCAAAAGGAACCTTAGGGGTTCCTACCAAACCTAACATTGTTCAAGTTAACATTACAAACATAAGTTGTTTTCAGTGCTAAGAAAGCTACGAATCAAGCATCAACAGATTTGGAAACTCCAGAACCTTCGCCCTTGGCCTTATTTGTTTTCTTCAACTTTTTAGTCTTCACACCTCCATCACCACCAACCGCCGAAGCCTCCAAGCTTGCATCCTTAGGAACATCCGGCTGGCCTGAAAGGGTATCATCGCTATCCCCCGAATAGGACCTCTTCCTTGAAAGAGAGCCCAAAACCTCAGCACAAACCTTCTCATTCAGGCCCTCCGGTTTCAATTCCTGCAATACAGAAAGAGGTTTACCAAAACAAGTGGAAACCTGATGAATGTAGGGGTAGGTCAGCTTCTCCATTTGCTCAACGGAGACTTTAAAAACATCAGAAGCCTCGGGACGAAACAGAGGTGACTTCTCCAAAGGATGACCGGATTCATGAAGTTTATACCCAGCAATGAGGCCTTGGTGTTTCCCCAAGTTAAGAAGCTTAGTGTAAACGTCACCAAGAGCAGAGTTAAACTCTTTGGAGTGCAATAGATAAGTAACCACTTGGTGAAAACCTTGCTCTATGAGCCATTGGTTATCCCCAGTAGCCTGAGCAACTGAAGCTTTCAACCCTTCTTTCTCCTTAACAAAAGCCTGCTGCTGAACAAACAAAGCTTCCCGGTCAGCCCTAAGTTTCAGCCTAGATGCCTCAAAGCTCTTTCTCAAATCACTTATCTCAATCTCATGCGTCTTTTTAAGATCACTAACCTTCTTGTCCCACGCCGACTCTTTCTCAGCAAAACTAGCAATCTCCTTCTTCATCACAGCCATGGAGGCTTTCATTTTATCTTTCTTCTTGGAGAACTCTTTATACTCCTGCATCCTCTGACGAAAACGGGCAATGCCTTGAGGAAGCATGGCAGCAAGATTGCAAGTACTTAAAATCATACGGGACAACATCAGATCATCATCCATCCCAGCAATGGTCTTGTGAACTGATGGAGGAGCAATGTGACTTAGAGCATCCTCACAAACAGCAGCATCTTTGAAGCTGTCATCATTCTTCACTGACCAAGTAGGCACATAAATCCCTTCCGGGTCCAACCCTTCAACGTCCCTGCTCGAAGACTCCTGAACAGGAGTGGCAACAACCTTCTTGCTTGAAACCTTTTTGCCATGAATAACCAATTCCTTATCCTTCTCAGCACCTGCTTCAACACCTTGATCTTCCGAAACTTCAATATCATCACTCAAGTCCACCTTTTCAGTAGAAGTGGATTGAGGACCAGCCTTCAACAACCGACGAGAAGATCGACGGGTTGAAGATTTAGGAGCATTAGACTTAGAAAAACCCTTAGCAGTAGCAGCACTAACATAGCCTGAGCCCTCAAACCTTTGGTCAGCAGTCCTAACCACAACATTCTCACCAGGAACAGACGAAGCATCCTCCAAAACAACATCAGAAGTGTCGTCGCTCTTAATAAAATCCAAAGCAGACATGACTACAAAAAACAACACATAAGTCATAAATTAAGAAAACAATAAAAAGAACGAAAAAGGAAAATGCATACCCATGCCACTCCTCATAAGAACCGGATCCCGATCAACATTCCCCCAAATTTTACTAACCCCTAATAGAACAAGTAAGTGTTCAGGAAAGGGACGAACCCCCTAGAAGGGCAGTCCCGGATGGCATTGAGAAAAACAGCATTCAATTCAGACTCGGAAGGTTCCGGAGCATTGAGAACAGCATCCGGATTCCTCCACACCATTTTGAAGGGGATGATAGTATCGGAAACCCAGAAAAAGCGGTCTTTCCAAGCCCCAAGTGTAGTAACCATCGATGCAATAAGGCAGGTATCAACTTTGGTTGTTTCAAAAGTAAACCAATCGCCATTCTTAGCCAAACGAAAAAACCGGCGAAAGAGTAAAAGGGAAGGATCATAGCCGAGAGCACGACATAAAACCTCAAAATGCAAAACCCTAGCCATCCCCTTTGGATGGACTTGCCCAAAAGAAACACGATAATACTCCAACAAGTTCAAAACAAAAAACGAAAAGGGATATCGAAGATTTGAGAACTCAAAATGACTACAATAAAGGGCAATCGAACCAGAAGGAGGTTTATCAACGGGAACATCACAAGCAGGGGCAGTGGGATCAAACTTCCTATCAATACCATATTCCATACAAAATAAATCTACTTCCTCTTGTGTTAACCGGGAAAATGATTTTGCTAAGTCCTTACGAGCACCCATTTTTTGAAAGCGAAAAATGCAGAATGAAAGATGAATAAGAAACAGGGACTTACCTTAGAGAAGAAGAATGGAAGAAACTTGGAATAAATTATGAAACAAAGGGATAAGTATGGAAACATAAAATAAATATAAGTCTACAATAGGGGTAATAATGGCAACACAGTAACTTCTGCGAAAACCGCCACCCTATCAACTGCCATACATCAATCACATCAATTGTCAGTTATTTGAAATTCAAATTCAAAACATTAACTGCCTTCAACCTTTCGAGCCTTCAAGCATGGAACCCTTGAAACTTTTGGGCAGTAAAACACGCGTATAAAGTCAGAAGTCTTTGAGCTCATCTCCCAAAAACCTCTGACTTGGGGGGCTGATGACGGGGGTAGCCCAAGATTGAATAAAATGGCTAATTACGTAAATGCTTAAATGGTTAAATGGTTCAAAGCTTAAAAAGCTGTGAGAAAGGAAAAAGCAACACGGAAACAGTAGCCAGTCACATCTGGAGATCGCTTCACCAACCCACAGCCGCAAAGGCAATGCAGGTCTGCACAAGGCACGCTATTATCCGGGGAACAAAAGCCTTCAACCCCCAAAAGGGGAAACCCTCCACTGCAAGCGAGGTTGCTAGTCTAATCCATTCCACTTCGGGAGATGCCTTCCCTTATAAAATGACACTTCATTTACTTCAGGGGACACCTGGACCAGCTCTGATTCTTCAATCTCTGGTCATTCACATCGAATGCTTGTCTCGCACAAGTCATTCCCTTTCACATCCAACACACACATTCCCTTTGATTCCACTTCCGAATCTGAGTACAATTAAGAGGAGGATCCATAGCAAAGAATAACAATAAACTAGTAAACCTCCTTCCACGTCTCGCAAACGTGGGGGGACCCCACGACCTGCGTTAGGCAAGGTTGAACCCTTCAACCATTCTGCCTAGCCAGTCCAGCTACCACCGTTGGTCTTGTATTTGTTGTATCAACAATCATCATGATCAAAACAATCATCATCATCAAACTCATCATCATTGTGATCAGCATGCTCATCGACCTTGTGAACATCATCTTCATCATGAACAACAACCTGCATTTTTCTTGTTTTTTGGGGCTTGCTTCCCTTAGCTTCTTTGACTGTTTTCCTTTTTACTTCATTGCCCACAAGGCGTTTTGCCATTGCACTCTCAAATAAGTCAAGAGTATCTGTTGTAACCCACTCAATTGGGTATCCTTCTTTTCGGTCCCATTTTTTCCTATTGCAAGCATCGTTCACCAAGGCAAGCTGTAACAAAATAGATTTTTCAAATGACAGATATTTTTTGGCGTTTTAATGACACACAAATGAATAGTGAAATTTTATTCTAACTGCAAGTATGATCAGTGGCCATGTGTAATGCTTTTTTGGAGCCCATGCGGTTTTGGCGTGTTGCAAGCATTGGATGATATAACTACACCAGTTCATTTGGTTTATTTAAACGTTTGGTGTAACGTTGTGCAAGAATTGTTTGTTGACGACTGCATTGTCAGTTGCATGCCCCCATTATAGTGAAGAATGCTACAAGGAAATTTAGGCAGAAGTCTCTCCCAAAGCCATCCATCATAGGCAAAACGTTATCAAAGTATATCTTCACACTTGGTCTGTTAACCCAGCCCAACCCTTGGAACTGTGCTTTCCACTCAGCCACCACCTGGTCTTTAGTTGTTGGTCTTTTTTTCATGTTCACGGGCACCCTTCCCTTTGGTATACCCGTTAAAGAGTTTATCAATTCTTCATTCATATGTATGGTATGTTTGCCAACGTTTAGGGTGTTTGTCTTTTCATTGTAATTTTCAACCAACCAGTACGCAAGCATTGTCGGTACGGTGTCTATTTTCAACCTTAGTGTAGCACCAAACCCCATTTGGTGTACTGTCTGTCTTTGATTTTCATTTAGATTCATAAACCAACCAGTCAAGTTTGTAGGTTTTACTCTTGACAAGATCCTAGCCCCACTGAACTCATGATATGGTTCTTCCCCAACCTCAACATTCTGACTTAATGCCTTCCTCTTATTGGCGTTTTGGGCCTTTCCAGTATGGACATTTATTCTCAATCCTAACCTCTCTTCGCCTATAAAAAATGATTTCATGGCGTTTTATTTTATGGCGTTTTAATAGTATAATTTAACATAACTATGATACATTTATGGCGTTTTATAAATCAATAAGAGATGATAGATGTTGAATAAGACAATAACAGTTAAATGGCGTTTATAACAGAAACCATACATTTTTGGCGTTTAGTAACAAAGCTATGATAGGATACAGTTGTGGCCTTTAGTAACACATGAGTGATATGTAAAATTTCGTTCTCATACATTGTGAAACAAATGATACATATTTTGGCGTTTTGGCAACAAAGTATTAAAGTGTATTTTTACATCACGAAAAGTAACATTTGTGTACCATGTCCTCTTGTTGTCTTCTTTCGTTGCTCGTTCGTTTTTTGGCGTTTTGGAGCAGATGATCCATCGTTAAAATTAGAACGCCAAAAGCAGCATAAACTAGTACAATGTAAATCGAAGTTAACTCACTATGTTTTTTTCCTCTGGATCTGGTTTGATCTTTCGACGCCATAGTTTTTGTTGTTTCGCGTTTTCTAGTGTTTTCGTGTTTTACGTTGGTTTTGGGGAGGTTTCTCTGGGAAGTATATATGTTTCGGTCAGGCTTTGATGTGTTTTGTATATGAACATTTACCTTTTTGCCCTTACGGAAGCACGCCACACTAATAAAAGTGATGTTATTTACGAAACCGCCACCGCGTCATGTAGTCCATAGATTGTTTTGATCCGACGGTCCATAATCGTTCTCACCGTTCTCACACTTTTAGTCGTTCTCTCTAAATCCCGACCCTATACACACACACACACACATATTTAGAATGAAATATATATTTAGAAAACACCTCCATATATGTATATGTACTTGTGTATAATGTGTATGTATTTAGAAGCTAGGATGGTTTCCTAACTAAATACATGAATACAAATACATAAAACCATTAGATACTTGAAAATAACCAAGTATAAAAATATATGGTTACATAACATGAAAGGTAAGAAAAGGAAGGATATATGTAAATACACTTACATTATATCCCAAACTTATATTCGGACAAACGGACAAATTCGGAAAATGGACAAACTTACGTAAATATATAGGAATATTTGATTTTAATAATCCCAACTATTTGTCGTTGGCCGCCAACAGTCCCAACTTTAAAAATAACCACTGATAGTCCCAACTATTAATATATTGGCCTCCAATGGACCCTGGCTAACAGAACCCTAACGATGTTAGTCCCCGGTCGCCTGAAAAATGTTTTTGGCCGGAAAACTCAACATTTTCATCCTAAACCTCTTTGTAACCTTATTACAGACCTTTAGGAACCCTTTTTTAGTAAGAGCCCCAATTATTGAAGTCGTTGGAAAACTCATTTTTCATCGGAAAACTTCTTTTCTGCCGAAAAACTCAGCTTTTTGGCCCAAAAACTCAACATTTTCGTCCCAAACCTCTTTGTAACCTTAAATCGAACCCTTAGAAACCCTTTTCTTGCCAAAAACGGTTTTCCAGCGACCGGAGACTAACGGCGTTAGGGTTCTGTTTGTCAGGGTCCATTGGTGGCCAATATGTCAATAGTTGGGACTGCCAGTGGTTACTTTTGAAGTTGGGACTGTTGGCGGCCAACGACGAATACTTAGGATTATTAAAATCCAATATTCCAAATATATATTGTAGAATTAAAATATATACTAAACCGACAAGTAAGATATAATAAAAGTTTGTTAAGAAACAAATATATAGTCATCGACAAGAATCGTACGCAGCGTCACGACGAGTAGTATATATATGTTGCCGATAACACTTAGGCATTTTCGCCAATGGAAAATATATATAAACGATTTCGACAACGAGTTCTAAAAATAATATATTTTTAGACACATAGTTAATATATACGTTTTCATCATTCTTAAAATCCGGAAAGTATTATATATAAAACCAACTAAGTGAAATCATATAAGTATACTTATATGTATAAAGATACGTACACTAAAACATTTATTAGAATACAAGATTACAAGTAATGTATATCTACACATATACGTATAAATATGACACAAATACCTACAATAACAATATATAAGTAAGGTATATACATGGTATACGTATACGTATAAATACACAAGTACAATAGATGTACACAAATACACTTGATGAAGTGTACACATACAAGAGAACATTATACATGTACCTCGACATAAGTTCGACGTTAAAAATAATTAGTTTTAACAAATATATCTAGAAAATTTATACATATATATACTTGGAGAACAAGTATACACATACGGAACGAAAGTACATATGCAAGTGAACGAGGTTCACCATTCACAAATATATATATATTAGAAGACCCATATAGGCTAGGCCCACTCACACTCGTGCAAGGCACAAAGACGCATATGGGCTGGGCCCATTCACACTCATGCGAGGCACGAAGACGCATAAGGGCTAGGTCCATTTACACTCATGCAAGACACGAAGACATATGAAGGGCGAGGCCCATTCATACACGACAAGAATACACAAATATACATATATGAAATATATATATATATATATATATAAACAACGAACGATAACAAATTACCAACGTATTAAAAACAAACAATGGTTTCCAAACAAACAAACATTCAAGATGAGCAACTTGTACACGGTCAAGTAAGACCTAAGTGTCTAATGAGATTAGAACACTTGTAGGTAGCGATACTCTTACGGACACCTGAGCTTACTAGCACACTACACGTGCGCATGCAACAAATCGATCACTTGAACAATGCAACCCAAGCTTGCTTAGTCTTGGGTAACTTAACATGAATTGATTTAGACAAGCTTGGAAAATCTTTTTCAATTTTCTTAAAACCATCTTGTTTCTTGACTTAAAATTTCTCAGTTGAATCAAGTTTCTTCTTTTCAACCTTAGAAGTTTCTTTACTTTTCACCACCCAAGTTTAACCTTTTGAAACATTTCTTTTTACATAAACTTTGAATCATTTTGAATGTTTATTTCTAAAACTTATTTTGGTACAAACATGGTTGATTTCACTTTCTTATCTTTTGATTTCTTTTGTTCAACATGAACAGGCTTAGAATTTTGTGGACATTTGCGAGCGATGTGTCCAACTTGGTTGCATTTAAAACACATTTTATTTGAAACATCTTTAGCATGTTGATGTTGTTTCTTTTGAGCAAAGAATTCCTCATTAGTCTGTCGACTTAATTGGGATTCTTTGTCTTTCTCTGAACTTGTTCCATGAACAAAGTTCATATTCTTCACAAAATTTTGCTTTTGAAACCTTTTGTTTTTATTTTTCTTCTTTTTATACCCTAAACCAGCTCTTTCATTTTTGAAAATTTTCTTTTGATACGAGTTTTTCAGTTTAGTATAAAAAGATTTTTCCTTCTTGTCATTCAAATTTCTTGCATCTGCTGCAAGATTGTCAAACTCTGAAACCTCGATTTCCACCAGTTTAAACACTTTTTTGAGTTTTTCTAAATTCACGTTTTGAATCGGAAATTCATCATCTGAAAACAAATTGTCAGATCCAACCATTTTATACATCATCATTATTGGATCACCATTCATTTTAAAGTCAGATTTTGATTTCTTAAGATAATTCTTGTGAAAACTTTCCTCATCTTCAAATTGTGATTTAGAATTCTCATTTTTGGTGGAATCACTTTGACCTTATTCTTCAAAAACTTTTTAAACCACATCATTAACTAACTCTAACTCACAAACATCAAATTTGGTGTATATCACATCAATATCATCCGGCAGCTGATCAATTTGGTTTTGAACAATTTTTAATTTGATATTCAGTGCCTTTTCCACTCCCTCAAAATTTTCCGGCAATAATTTTCCATTATGGGAGGTGGAACTTGAAGATACCCAGCCCTTTTTCCATTCCCAACAATCTTCTCCTCAGATTCACTTTCTTTGGCTGCTTTTGACAAATTCGATCAAGAACATATGATGAAGTCAAGTAACTGATCAATTTCTTATTGACCCTTTCCGTTTCAATTTTAACTGTTGCTAATTCTAGCTTAAGCAATGCAATTGTATCAATATACATGTTTATTGCATTTTGTTTAGCTTCCAAAGTAGCTTCAAGTATCCGTTTAGTATCAGCATCGTTATGGCTAACGTCAATAAATTGTTTAGTTTTGCTACTCATCTTATCATATGGCTCTTTCATCTGAGAATAATCCTATTTTAAAAGATTGTTGTGTTCTTTCAATTCTTGAATTACCTTTTCTTTTTGAAAACATTCAATTCACTTTTCTGAACATTTTTGCTTTAAAACTTCATTTGTTACATCCATTTCTTTGCATTTATTTTTCAAAACTTCTTCCTTTTGAGTTATTTCTTCACATTTTTATTTAAAAACTTTTCTTTTTCAAGAACTTCTATGCATTTTTTTCTCAAAGACGTTTCCTTTTTATCAAATTCTTAGTGAGTTTGATTTAAAAATTCTTCTTTTTCAATTACTTCTGAGTACGTCTTGTTTAAAAATTCTTCCTTTTTAGCAAGAACTGTGCTTTTTTGTTTGAAAAATTCCTTTTTTTTTTCAGCACAGATCTCGCATGGTCCAATGTACTTCTTACACTCAGTTTCATTTTTCTTATCATCTTTTGCACTCTCATCAAACTGAGCCATCATAACTTGATCTTCTATGTTGACGATATTCGCTTCTTGCATCACTCTCTTTTCTTTGACAATTTCTTCAACATCTTCTATTCTTTCTTTTTCTCTCTGCACCCTGCTGATTCCAATGCTGCTGTAGTATATATCTACAAACGCATTATAAATCTCATAAGAAGAATAATTCAGAGTATCAGATTCCTCAGGCATTTCATCGAAATGAATTTGCCCTTCGTTCTCAAACACTTCTTCATGAAAGGAGTGGTCATCAGAATCTTCTGGTGTAACATCAAAACATTTTTTTCCTTTGTTTTCCATCTTTGTCAAAGTCTTGAATTTTGTGAAATATTTCTGAAAAGTAAAAAAAAAATGGTCAAACAGATCTTTGGAACGAAAGGAACAAAGTTTCATGCGACAGGAGAGTGTTTTGTGCGAAAGGGAGTGTTTCGTGCGACAGGGAAAAATTTTCGCGCGATAAGGTAACTTTTTGCGCGAAAGAAGTACTTTTCGCGCAACAGGAGAACATTTCGGCCGACAGGAGGTTGTTTTCGTGCGGCAGAAGACTTTTCATGCGACAGGGAGAACTTTTCGTGCGACAGGGAACTGTTTCGTGCGACAGGGCCCTTCATCTCGAAAATCAAGTTATGTTTTTTTTTGACATTTTTTAAGATTTTTTTACTGATTTTGATTGAATTAAAGTCTGACCTGTTCAAGGGTTGATTAGTATATGATTTTGCACAACATGTACAAAATTCAACGCATTTTGTCCATGATTCGAGATCAATTTTAAGTTTTAAGCAGGAAGAGTAGAAGTAGAAGAGATATGATGTGAAATTGGATGAAATCGGCTTCAAATCTGCTCAATTTGGCTGATATCTTGTGCTTTCCATCACTGAAACCGGCCTCCAAGCTCTGATACCAATTGAAATCGGTGAATTAGATGGAGTTTTGGCCCTGATAGAACTAATTCGGTAGTATATTATTTCTAAGAACGGAGTAGAAGCAGAAAGATACGTCATAAGTTGAAGGATTCATTCATACCGAAAGAGTTTACATCTTTTACAAGCTGGCGAAATTCTGGAGAAATTTCGCAAGCATTTCCCATCTGGGAACTCTAAACCCTTCAAATGAGATGTCCCAAGTCTCCTATTTATAGACTTGAGCCTTTCACACGAACTCACCTGGGATGACTGGGACTCTCTCGTGCGAAAGGGAATTTTTGGTCTCCTTTCGCACGAATAGGCAGTTGGGTCCTTTCGCACGAAAGACTCTTTCGTGCGAAAGGGCTTCAACACATACGTTTCGACCCGTTTTCACACTAATCTATACAATATTCAACACACACTCTATCTATCCTATTCGCACAGTGACGGACATACAAAATATGCACCAACAAATCCCCCTTGGCCGTCACTGTTGAATCTTGGTCTTTGAAAATGCAAGCCGTGTTTTAATATTCTACAACTTCAATCAGACATCTTGATATCTTCGATTGATTCCCCCTTGATTGATGATTCGGGCTTGCATTATCTTCAGTATGCATAAATTCCCCCAGAAATTAATCTTCAGGTCTTTGTATGCACAATTCCAACATCCTCTGATTTGCTATATCGCAATCTTCACGAATAATCATCAACCTGAAACTAATCAATGTAGCTTCTCTGTTTTGGCATTAACCACCTCCGCGTTCGGTTTTTGATTTACCATTTCAACTCCATCTCTAAATCTTCAAATACCCAACCGACAATTGATAGAAACTTTTAATCACCACACTGGTAAACTTCAAGTCTATGAATACCCACGAAAATCTGAAATCCCATTTTCCGTAGTCACCTTTTAGCACACTCCTGAATGATTGATTAGTGTAAACGGTAATCTCCACAATTAGCAAATCTTCATCGGATAAAAAATCATCTGGTAATACATTCAGATCTCAGAAACATTCTTCCATGATCAAATTCACTCACATTCTTCCTCTTCAGTCACGATAGCAGATGTATAGTCTTCTCCGCTAGTTTCGGCAGCAACTTAATCAACTAACATCATCATTCCCTGGTGGTTAGTCCAAAAAACTAATCCTCTGCTCGATGATTAACCATTCTGACACTTTAGACTATCACAAAGTTGTGATATCATATAAGTATCGACAATACTGTTGCATCTCCTGACGCTAATCCTGCTGAACGGCTTGTGGAAGACCCGAGACTCAAACCCTAAGACATCAATCTGATCATGATCTATAGAATCTGAACTTCCTATGATCACGAACTAATGAATCCAAGTCAAATTCATCTCCGGTCAATCTGAAGTTGGAAACCACTCGAATACTTTTGCATGTCATGAATTTAAAAAATGTTGGAATTTCAATATATTCTATGAAATTTTTATTACCCCTCATTTTTGCAAATTCTGACTACTCTAATCTCATCACTGAATTTCCCCCTCAAAATAGGCAATTCAGTCCTCTCTTTTCACTGAAAAACTCCACTATGCGGTGTGAGTGCATATGTCTATTGCTTGCATCAATCGCGTATCGTAGCTTAAACAAATGAGACAAGACTGGTATTGAATAGAAGAGAGTTTGATTTGAAGCTGTAGTAGCTTCATACGAAGCCAGTAGCATCGTACGAAAGGACCATACATGCCTTCATACGAAGGCAGAACCTCTATATATATGTGCTTAGGTCTTGGTCATTTGTATCTTTTGGGCATTCTTGAGGCGAAGCTCTGCCCGTTTGATTTTATGGTGTAAACTTTGTCAAATCAGTAATAGAAATCAGTTATAATTACGTCTTTGTGTTCTTATCCACACACGTGATTGGATTCTGCACATATCATGTGTTCTTACGCATTCAACGGTTGAAGATTCGATCTAGGGTTCGAATTCACAAGTGGTATCAGAGCAGGTGATTGTTTGCACGGATCAGAGACATGAAGATTCAAGTTTCTACAGTAGATTCATAGCCAAAATCGTCATCTTGTACTCATATCTTCTTCTACACTTCTTTTGATACTTAAAACTCAGATCTAAGAAGTTTTAACGGCTAAAATCGGCTGAATTTTGAATATGTTGTGTGAAAAACATTTTTGAACAATCCTACAAAGTTTTAGATCAAAATTCAAAGAAAATCGTATTCAAATTAGTGAAAAACCATGAAACACGTAACCTTTTTCTTCGCAGCTTAGCTTCGTACGAAACCACACACCTAGCTTCGTATGAACCCATTTCAAAAGTGCGATCTTGTAATACTTGGCTTCCTACTAACCAAGGCTTATAGCTTCGTACGAACTCAGTGATTGTTCATACGATCCGAGCATTCTAGGTTCGTGTGACACCTGTGCCTCTACGGCCGTCAAACAAATACCAAACCAATAAAATATTGTATTTCATACTTGGGATTTGTATAAAAATATGTATCATTTGCACATATCAATTCTTGTTCGATTTCGAGCTATAAATCGCTTTTTGGGAAGCTATACGCGAACTGATGCGTAAACGTAATCAGTTTAACGTGAAAAACACTCCATAATAGTGACATAGGATTAACATACCTTAAATAAGCTTTACATAACTTAGAAATAAGATTTGGAAGGTTTGGTGTGTCGAAATCAAGTTTATTCGCTTACAGGGACTAATTTCGACAAACTACGAAAGTATGTCGATCCGTACTGTAACGAACATTCCGGAACATGATCATAAGTTAAACATACCCTAAATATCATTTACATAGCTTAGAAATAGGCTTTGAGGGGTTCGGTATGCTAAAATAAACTTTTTGGTCATTCAGGGACTAAAAGCGTCAAAAAGTGCATAATTTTGCATTTTCGCGCATATCTTACGTTCTGAATATATCCGGACATCCAAAAATTTATGTAATCATTAAAATATTTTATTTTAGTGATTGGCATGATAAAATTCCATTCGTCGCGCAATTTGGATCGTTTTTGCGTCCGTTACGACTTCCGTCGTAATTAACCGAACAACGCAACCGTACGACCAAACGAATCGACATCCGACATATTTTTGAGCATGTTTCATGTCCCCTATGCTTAGGCATCATTGTAGATCCTTGAAAATGGTTTAAAGGGCTTTAAACACGTCGAAAAAGGCCTTAAACACATGCAGGGACTGAAACAACAATTTTAGAAACTTATTTGCTGAACAGAAGTTCAGGTGGCCCGCGTAAGCCCCCCCTTGAACGTTACACGGCCCGTGTAAACATGTCAGACCTGCAAAAATAAATTTCTAACTATTTACAGCCTGTTCCAGCCATTTCCAGCTCTTGCAAATGGTTTTGAGGATCCTATGGGCTGGTTTTAGGGTGCCCAAGGTATTAGAAATCAGGGGGCACACTTGGACGGCCTAGATCGAAACACGTTTTTCAAGAAACGATCCTAACGGTCTTGGTTTTCCTATAAATAACCCCACCCTTTTTCACTCAAAACCTACAGTTGATCTGATTGCTCTCTAAGTTGAAGTGATTACACTTCATACCTGAGAATAATCGGATCAAACTTCCGTTCTTGGACCTTTTGTAAGTATTCTTTCGTTCTTTTACGCGTTTTTAGCGTGAAAGTCAAACTTTGTTTGACTTTCTGCATTGACCAGTTTATGGTCAACACGAAGTTCGTTTGAACTTCATAACGTGAGCGTAATCACGATGGTTTTAGTCTCTTGTGACTATACCTACTGATTACCGTGTTATCTAGGCATAGTGACGAGTCGTAGTTTCGGCCAAAATGCGTATTCTTGCGTATTTTGTAACCAAACTACTTTTAGGTATCAAGACCCTTTGTTTTGATACCAAACCTGTTTTCAAACTTCGTTAAACATGTTTTAACATGTTTAGCTCGTCACTTTAGGTTTAGTGCTTATATAGGGTCGTAAGATAAGCGATCTAAACAATCGCTTAGACTTTTGAACCCGACCCGTTTGGTCGATCATTAGGATCCGACCAAACACATTAGGTGACCATAGTTGTATAGGGAATAACCTTCCGAGGTTATACCTTATGGTTACGTCGTTTAGTTAGTTGTATGATAGGTAGTTTATATGCCTTAGGAAAATTACCAAAATGCCCTTTTTACGCCAAAATTCAGTTTAAGCATATGTAACATAATTTTTGACATCTAAACTGATTAGGCAACAATATTAGACATGTTAAGGCATATTTTACTTGTCATAGGACTAGTTAGGCGGTCCAAACGCGTTTTACGCGAACGACGCGTTAAAGTAGCGTTAGCTACCTAAACGAGTCGTAATGGGTCGTAAGCACTTAGGATAGGTTCTGTTTTAGAATGTAGGCTTTATTAAACAATATTACATGAGTTCCTATGCTCATTTGGTTTAATAAACCACATTTTATCCGATCTTCCGATTTAGGTCCGTTTATTTACATAGTTACCTATATTAGGTACCGTTTGATTTCGTGATCCCTCTAGCTTTGCTTGGTTGTTATTCAAGACTTCTAAGCACCCTCAAGTGAGTACATAGACCCCTCTTTTACTGTTTTTCAAACGTTTTGGGGTGAAATACATGTGCCTACTTGTTACTTTCGTGCTTTCTATGTTTTCATATCATATACTTGCTATGTTCATTAGTATACTATTAGTACATGATTTCATTATGGTTTTGCTATGTATGTCCTTCTGGTGCATACTTAGTACATCGTTTTACATTACATTCTATGCTATGTATGTCCATTTAGTGCATACTTAGTACATCGTTTTACATTGCATTTTATGCTATGTATGTCCATTTAGTGCATACTTAGTACATTGTTTTACATTACATTTCACGCTATGTATGTTCATTTGTTGCATATGCTTATCCAGTATATGGACACATTGTTTTATATCTTTTTGAACCATTTGTAATCTGTTGATTTATGTGAACCATTTGTAACCTTTTGATTTATGTGAACCATTTGTTACCTGTTGATCTATGTGAACCCTTTGTAACCTGTTGATTTATGTGAACCATTTGTAACCTTTTGATTTTTGTGAACCATTTGTAATTGTTTGAACCATTGGGATTAGGGAAGTGATTAGGTAATGGGGCGGGTGTAATGTGTTAAAAGCATGGTGGATACGCCGCTGGTACTTCCTATATATAAGTGCTTTTAACACATTATATATCGTTGCGTTATCTAGATAACTTGGGCAAGGTTATCAAAACAAAGTTATATTACAAGGTTTTTCTAACAATATAAACCACACGAGTTTTATTAACAAGTTTTTACGAGATGTTTTACAAATTTTGGTTTTCTTAAACAAATGTTTTGGGTTACGAATCATGGCTATGAGATTTTATAAAGTATAACCAATTTGATTTGAGTTGGTTAATTATGACGCAATACTATACTTTTCAAAACAAGGTTTTTAAATAGGTGTTGCAACATGTAAACTAGCCATAGATCTGACACTCATCTAAAACCTATGTACTCGCCGGCATTTTTATGCTGACGTATTTTCACATGTGTTTCAGGTACCATAGTTGATGATGTTTGATGATGATGTTTGTGTACGCTCACATAGGAATGGACGAGGCCTTAGTGACTTAATAACAATGAAAGTCTATTTGTTCATGTTTTGTTTCTAATTTTGATGTAATGTAATACATTTAATTCAATAAAATGAAACTGTTTAATCCATGGTTATGAAACAATGATTCTATTACAACACTCCCCGACGTTTCCGCCACGTTTTGTTGTTTTACGTGGTCGGGGTGTGACAGAAAAAGTTGGTATCAGAGCCAATGGTTATAGGGAATTAGGTTATTAGTAATGCTTTGACCTAGACTATAACCTTCCTAGGACCCTAACGCGAGTTTACTTGCGTTTAGTCATAAAACAATACCGTTGCCTATCTTTAGGCAACAACCACAATAAGAACACAAATTTCGAATCTGCTTTGAAAACTAATCATCTGTTCTAGGATGATTTATTATAAGGATTTGAACCTTCAAAAGTTTTCAAACTCTCGTCAAAGTTTGGGACTAAATAATGTGAACACGTGCAAACTGGAAGGGTGGATGCCTGTACCCTGAACTTTCTGTCTAAGGCTAGAGTGTTCGTACAAATCCGCAGTATCGGACCAGTCACTCTTACCTGGGAACTCTTGGGGTGAGTGTCCACTTATAGGCGAGCATGTCTTCGCGATACATTATGAGGACCTATTTACTTTGACTCAGCCTTTGTGTGTCGTTGGTTTGCTTCATGGTTCAAACAAATGACCATCACCCATGCTTTTGGTCGGTAATTGTAACATCTATTCTTACCCAATGCCATTTCACTTGTTTCCCCTTTTAGAATGCCTCCACCAAGCGATAATCAAGTACCTAATGAAGAACTGGCAGCTATCATTACGCAGCAGATGACTGCTGCAATCCCAAACATCGTTGCTCAATGTAACCAAGATCTCAACAACAATAATGTCCCCTGCAACTTCAAGACGTTCAACTCAGCTAAGCCATCAAAGTTTTCTGGGTCTCAAGGAGCGACTGCACTTCTGCAATGGTTCGAGAGTCTAGAGAGCACCTTCAGACATGTTCAATGTCCAAACGAGCGAAAGGTAGATTTCGCATCTAGTGTTTTCGAGAAACTAGCATTAACATGGTGGAATGGTGTGATGAGAGATAGGGGTGCCGATGTGGCACTGGCTCAAACATGGGAAAAGCTTCGAGCTCTGATGATGAAGGAATTCTATCCTCGTCACGAGATCAGGGCCTTGGAAAGGGAATTCGACGATCTTAAGCAAGATAGCGGTGAGAATCAAGCCTACACGGACCGTTATGAGGAGTTAAGTCTGTTATGCCTAAATATGGTCATGCCTTTGGATAAGGCAATCGAAAAGTACATTGATGGCCTCCCTGAGACAGTACAAGACATTGTGACTGGTAGTAATCCCACTACAGTTAGGCAGGCCATTGAGCTATCTGCTACCTTGACTGAATCTCAAATCAGGAAAGGTAAACTTTTCCGAAAAGGTGATAAGAAACCAATCGAGGAATCGAAACCCAAAGATGAACAGACTGGATCCCCGAAGAAGTCAAAGAAGCGAAAGGCTTCCTAGAACTTCGCCATGGTTGCTCACAATGATCAAGCTGCCCCCAACCAACCAGCTCAACTCCCTGCTAGGAAGCCATACAACGGAACTGTACCTTTGTGCAACCAATGTAACCTTCATCATCATGCTTGTGTGAAGTGCCACAAATGCCAAATTTGTAGGCTTATAGGTCATACAACAAGAGTTTTCCGAGCTGCAGTTGCACCAAATCAAGCTGACAACAATCTGGCTCAAGCTCGTTTTCCACCAGGTTCTTGCTACAACTGTGGTGAGATGGGCCATTTCCGAAAGAATTGCCCAAAGCTTGCTAATGCGAATCCAGCACGAGGATGAGCATCTGACCGGTTGGAAGACAACGCTGCTTAGAAATTAATCAAGCCTTATGTATTTTTTTTTCTTTTGTTGTCAAGGTCCATGGAACAGTTGTTATCGTTGTTTATAAATAAATCTTTTATTTACATTGCAATGTATTTATGTGGTTGCATGTATAAACAACATATCCCCTACAATACCGACAATCAAGGAAATCATATTCCTTGAAGATCAGACTACCCCCAAGATTTCTTCCATTTTATGATCTCTTGCGTTTTCCACGAAAATCCTAAGTACCCGTTTCTTCCAAGGAAACGAAGTACAAGGCGCAAGTTACAACTTTGGACGAATACCCAAAGTACCACTATAAATCCTTAAATAGGGTACCTAAGGGTATTTCCTTAAGTCCTAAATTGTTGTGTACCTTAATTCGAATATTGCATTTCCTTGAAAACAAAATCGAATTTTTGGTAGATCATCCTATCTTTTCAGATAGATTCTTGAGGACGTTGAAGTCCATCGACTGGATTCCTGGTGTACCTTAAAAACCCATGTTCAATCGACAGCAAGTTAATAACAAATTAATAATCAAGAAAACAATTATGTGCTTATTGTGTTTATGTGTGACGTAATTAAAGTTATCTCAAGAATGTTCCATAAATTCTATCCCCTTCACATTACAAAGCAAACTGTGCGGACTGTGCAAGGAATTACGTAATTATGGATGCATACATAATTATGGAATTTAGTGCACAGAAATAACAACAAGTTTTGTCATGAGTTAACCCTATTCATTTCCATTTCTGAAGAATATCCATTGAGGAAAATGACTCATTCTGTTCATTTTCGTTTCTGAAGAATATCCATCGAGGGAAATGAATATCCCTGATTATTTCTTCATTTCCATTTCTGAAGAATATCCATTGAGGAAAATGACTCATTCCGTTCATTTTCGTTTATGAAGAATATCCATCGAGGGAAATGAATATCCCTGATTATTCCTTCATTTTCATTTCTGAAGAATATCCATTGAGGAAAATGACTCATTTCGTTCATTTTCGTTTCTGAAGAATATCCATCGAGGGAAATGAATATCCTTGATTATTCCTTCATTTCCATTTCTGAAGAATATCCATTGAGGAAAATGACTCATTCCGTTCATTTTCGTTTCTGAAGAATATCCATCGAGGGAAATGAATATCCCTGATTATTCCTTCATTTCCAATTCTAAAGAATAGCCATTGAGGAAAATGACTCATTCCGTTCATTTTCGTTTCTGAAGGATATCCATCGAGGGAAATGAATATCCTTAATTATTCTTTCATTTCCATTTTCTGAAGAATGCTTGTTGAAAATGACTCCGTCCATTTTCGTTTTTGAAGAATGTCCATTGAAGGAAATGACAGGATCACGCCTTGCATATCTTTGATGGTTATTTAACCCAACGTCACAGGCAGACTCCTACGAATAAATTTCGGGACGAAATTTCCTAAAGTGGGGGAGACTGTGACACCTGTGCCTCTACGGCCGTCAAAAAAAAAACCAAACCAATAAAATATTGTATTTCATACTTGGGATTTGTATAAAAATGTGTATCATTTGCACATATCAATTCTTGTTCGATTTCGAGCTCTAAATCGCTTTCTAGGAAGTTATACGCGAACTGATGCGTGAACGTAATCATTTTAACACGACAAACACTCCGGAATAGTGACATAGGCTAAACATACCTTAAATAACCTTTAAATAACTTAGAAATAAGATTTGGAAGGTTTGGTGTGTCGAAATCAAGTTTATTCGCTTATAGGGACTAATTTCGACAAACTGCAAAAGTATGTCGATTCGTACTGTAACGAACATTCCAGAACATGATCATAAGTTAAACATACCCCAAATATCCTTTACATAGCTTAGAAATAGGCTTTGAGGGATTCGGTATGCTAAAATAAACTTTTTGGTCATTCAGGGACTAAAAGCGTCAAAAAGTGCATAAGTTTGCATTTTCGCGCATATCTTACGTTCTGAATATATCTGGACATCCAAAAATTTATGTAATCATTAAAATATTTTATTTTAGTGATTGGCATGATAAAATTCCATTCGTCGCGCAATTTGGATCGTTTTTGCATCCGTTACGACTTCCGTCGTAATTAACCGAACAACGCAACCGTACGACCAAACGAATCGACATCCGACATATTTTTGAGCATGTTTCATGTCCCCTATGCTTAGGCATCATTTTAGAGCCTTGAAAATGGTTTAATGGGCTTTATACGCGTCGAAAAGGGCCTTAAACACTTGTAGGGACTGAAACAGCAATTTTTGAAACTTATTTGCTGAACAGAAGTTCAGGCAGCCCGCGTAAGGCCCCCCTTGAACCTTACACAGCCCGTGTAAACATGTCAGACCTGCAAAAATGAATTTCCAGCTATTTACAGCCTATTCAAGCCATTTCCAGCTCTTGCAAATGGTTTTGAGGATCCTATGGGCTGGTTTTAGGGTGCCCAAGGTATTAGAAATCAGAGGGCACACTTGGACGGCCTAGATCGAATCACGTTTTTTCAAGAAACGATCCTAACGGTCTTGGTTTTCCTATAAATACCCCCACCCTTTTTCACTCAAAACCCACACTTGATCTGATTGCTCTCTAAGTTGAAGTGATTACACTTCGTACCTGAGAATAATCGGATCAAACTTTCGTTCTTGGACCTTTTGTAAGTATTCTTTCATTCTTTTACGCGTTTTTAGCGTGAAAGTCAAACTTTGTTTGACTTTCTGCATTGACCAGTTTATGGTCAACACGAAGTTCGTTTGAATTTCATAACGTGAGCATAATCACGATGGTTTTAGTCTCTTGTGACTATACCTACTGATTACCACGTTATCTAGGGGGGGGGGGGGATATTCCACGGTCCTCCCAACCACCGAGGTGATCCCACCTCACAGACCGCCACCCAGCAAGCCTGAGTCTGGGGGTAAATCCGCTACCGTAGGGGCATTGGGAACGAGCAAGACTCGAACCCGCCACCTCCGGGTTAGAATGCGGGCTGGTGGCCATTGGGCTGACACGTTATCTAGGCATAGTGACGAGTCGCGTATTCTTGCGTATTTTGTAACCAAACTACTTTTAGGTATCAAGACCCTTTGTTTTGATACCAAACCTGTTTTCAAACTTCGTTAAACACGTTTTAACATGTTTAGCTCGTCACTTTAGGTTTAGTGCTTATATAGGGTCGTAAGATAAGCGATCTAAACAATCGCTTAGACTTTCGAACCCGACCCGTTTGGTCGATCATTAGGATCCGACCAAACACATTAGGTGACCATAGTTGTATAGGGAATAACCTTCCGAGGTTATACCTTATGGTCACGTCGTTTAGTTAGTTGTATGATAAGTAGTTTATATGCCTTAGGAAAATTACCAAAATGCCCTTTTTACGCCAAAATTCATTTTAAGCGTATGTAACATAATTTTTGAAATCTAAACTGATTAGGCAACAATATTAGACATGTTAAGGCATATTTTACTTGTCATAGGACTAGTTAGGCGGCCCAAACTCGTTTTACGCGAACGACGCGTTAAAGTAGCGTTAGCTACCTAAACGAGTCGTAATGGGTCGTAAGCACTTAGGATAGGTTCCGTTTTAGAATGTAGGCTTTGTTAAACCATATTACATGAGTTCCTATACTCATTTGGTTTATGAAACCACATTTTATCCGATCTTCCGATTTAGGTCCGTTTATTTACATAGTTACCTATATTAGGTGCCGTTTGATTCCGTGATCCCTCTAGCTTTGCTTGGTTGTTATTCAAGACTTCTAAGCACCCTCAAGTGAGTACATATGCCACTCTTTTACTGTTTTCAAACGTTTTGGGGTGAAACACATGTGCCTACTTGTTACTTTCGTGCTTTCCATGTTTTCATATCATATACTTGCTATGTTCATTAGTACACTATTAGTACATGATTTCATTATGTTTTTGCTATGTATGTCCTTCTAGTGCATACTTAGTACATCGTTTTACATTACATTTTATGCTATGTATGTCCATTTAGTGCATACTTAGTACATCGTTTTACATTGCATTTTATGCTATGTGTGTCCATTTAGTGCATACTTAGTACATTGTTTTACATTACATTTCACGCTATGTATGTTCATTTGTTGCATATGCTTATCCAGTATATGGACACATTGTTTTATATCTTTTTGAACCATTTGTAACCTGTTGATTTATGTGAACCATTTGTAACCTTTTGATTTATGTGAACCATTTATAACCTGTTGATCTATGTGAACCCTTTGTTACCTATTGATTTATGTGAACCATTTGTGTCACACCCCTATATTTCCACGTATTACCGATGGGCCCGGTGGGGAGTATCGCGACGTAGTTGATATCATCATGGTCAAACAACACAATTTGAATGCACAGCGGAAGCAAAAGATAAATGAATCGCATTACAACCGAATAAATAGTAATATCAGAGTATCACAATGGCTGTAAAGGATCCACAGGCGGATCAAAAATATAAATAAGATCATTGTTCAACAGACTTTAACATCTAGAGCTTGCAAGACTTGATTATTGATGCCTGGAGTAGCCAGTCTATTTCGTATAGTACCTGCACTTAACCTTTTTGGAAAATACGTCAGTTTACACTGGTAAATACAATTAACTGGCTCATTTTGAAAAGAGTTTAAGAAAATTAGTTTGAATGCACATGGCACAAAAGTATCTTTTATAACTTGGGATAATTATTTAGAAATAAACTTGTATACAGTTTTACATGTTTGTCGTCCATTTAGGACCCGGTTAGAAGAGCCGGTTTAACAAGATTAATAGACACACCACTGGGTATAATACCCACAAGAAGATACCCTTCTTGTTGACTACCCCTTTTTACATACGCAACTGTCAGGTGTATGCCTACACCCCGTGCTTAAGTCATGGCCATTACTAATGAATGAGCCGAGGATATCCACGTCACGGTCATTAACCCCCCAAAGGCATTGCATCAAACAAGACAGAATAAAACGGGTTATGCATATTTTTAATCAATATCTGATTGTACGACTTCATACCCGACCAAGCGGTATTATAATACCGTACCCCAAGCCCGTATAGGGAAAATAAGTTAAAAGTATTTACCTGAGCAAATATTCAAATTTATCTCAACCGTATTCGATCAGCAAGTGCAGATAGCTTTTACCAGTCTCCTAAATCTGGAACGAAGGTTTTGATAACCTATTAGATTCCTAACGGGTCTTAATTAAGCCTAAACTTAGACCGGTTAGTTTTAAGGAAGGTATACGGTTCAAAACGCAATATTAAGCGAAGACCGGATTAGAATGTGATTTAGTCCCGACAAGTTTGAAGGCTTGTATAAGATGGGTAAACTAAACATATTCTGGATTTCGAGGTGAAAATGATAGGGTTTGACCCGTTTCGGTCAATTTATGCAAACTAGTTACATAAACCGAACCGTACGCGAGTAACGCACAACGGGCAACCAATGAGTCATGAACAGGTTTCCTATATTAATATGCTTTAAATATGTTGTGATATCAGTAGGATACTTTCCATTATGCCCAAAACGAGTTTAATCTCAATTTAAGCCCCGTAGGGGTATTTTGGTCATTTTAAGGATTATAAAAGAGATTAAATAAAATTCTGAGATTCGGGTCTGAAATAGACAGTAAAACGACTTAACTTAATAGGCCATATCAGTTGGTGATAAGTCTTATATGCTGAAAAGGTTTTAAACTCATACTATGTGTTTAATACGCGTAAAAAGCCGTTTTAAGCGATTTCCGGGTCATAACTGGAAATCTGGTTTTTCTGATCAGTTTATAAAGTTCAACATACTTCATTTATCATATAAAATCAGTAGCCAAAAGTTTGGTGTCTAAATGTTATGTAAAACTCATTTTATAGGCAAAAGGGTATAATCGGTATTTACCGAATCAAGGCAATAACCTTAGGTTATGATCAGTTTAAAAATAATTAAAAATCTTCAAAAATCCCAAAATATTATATTACATCAGTGGGTAAAAGGTTTGGTGTCAAAAATTGGATTTAGATAGGCTTTACGCTAATTATGTCGTTTAATTAATAAAAGACCTCCTAATTACGCTATTGAGCATAACTCCTAATCTAGAGCTCCAACTGATGTGAAATTTTAGGGACATGTTTCCAAATCAGTAAAAAAGATTATTGTCCTTTCACATTTCCAAAATTCTCGTTTTAAGGTCAAATGGGCATTATGGTCAACATTAAGCAATCAACGGAAACGCGTAAATGAATCAGACCATCAACGAACCAATCACAGAGGGTTATACTATCATGTAACCCGGTCCTAATAAAGCTCTAAGGCATTTCTAATTTATGCTAATACGGGTCAGAACGGAAAGTCAAATCCGTGGTCAATTTATGCGACTTTCGGTTCCGTACCCGTCCTAAACGGAAAATTGTCGGGTCGGACATGCCTAGACATGTTCTTGCATTGATTACCAAGTTATATGAGTGGTAAAACAGGTTACACGTCTCCTAAATTGCTAATTATGCGTTAAATTGAAAATTAAGTTTCTGTTGACTTTTTCGGATTAAGTTTGACCCGACATTTGACCTAGTTAGAGCGGGAATCAGAGGGTGCCCTTTTAAGGGTTTAATACCCATATAAATACCAACTTATAACTACTTTTAATTTGGCTAAACATCAGACCAGTAGTGATTAATCATTAAGTCAAACCTTAATTACGACGGTTTGACTTTAAGCTAATTAACTAAGTAAAACACGATTAAGGAAGGTTAAGAATACTTACCAAGGTCCTATGCACGACTAGTGATGCTTAGGGAAGGCTCTTGTGCTCCAGAAATGATCAGAAGTTGGGTCATGAAAGAATGATCAAAAGTTGCAAACAAGGAATCCTTATATAGTGAGTTTAATCTCACTAGATCATGCCAAACAAGTCTAGGATTCGTCCAAGTTGCTTACAAGTGCCCCTAGTGCCTAAAAACAAGATTGTGCAGCACATGGTATTGAAAACTAGTGATTTAAGTTGGTTAAACGGGCTGGACAGACACCTGTGATGTTTCTGATGCTGGGACTGTCTTACGGACCGTAAGCGGAGGGTCTTGCGGTCCGTAGGAGCCTCTTACCGACCGTAAGACCAAGTCTTTGTGGTCCGTAATGGACCTCGGATTAAAATCGCCTAGTTGCTATCTTACGGACCGTAAGCCCTTGGCTTTGCGGTCCGTAAGCCTTCATCAGGAAACAAAAAAATTGCAAACCTTAAAGCTTTAATCATGCAACTTTGATATTATGAATTAGGGCCTTTATTATTGGCATGGGGCCACTTGATCATGTCTGAACAGTTATGACAACCTTGCCATGCTTGAAAGTTGTCTTGGATTCTTTTGAAAGGATTTGTCATATGGAACATAGGATCCATTTCTTGTGCTAATGTGAATTATACATTATCAAAATAATCGGACTTGAATATATCAGATGTTTATAATATAGATTTGGGTCTTGGGATTTATAACGAGGTCGTTCAGAGGTATAAATTAACATGTCGACACTTTTAAATCCTGCCATACATCTTTTACTTCGATCCGGGTTCCTGACACGTTTATCTACCATGACACGTGTCTGTATTTCATTGGACATAAATTTTCGAGATGTTACATCCTCACCCCCTTAAAAGAAATCTCGACCTCGAGATTTACTGAAATAAATGAGGGTATTTCTCTTTCATAGTGGATTCTACCTCCCACGTGTACTCGGGACCTCTACGGGCATCCCATTTAACCTTTACAATTGGCACATGCTTCCTTCGGAGCTTCTTAACCTGTCGATCCTCGATCGATAAAGGTTTTTCCATAAATTTCAAGCTCTCATCTATGTGCACATCCGTATGTGGCATGACTAGCGACTCATCAGCTAGACATCTCTTTAGATTGCAGATGTGGAATACATTATGAATACCACTGAACTCTTCAGGTAAGTTTAACTTATAAGCAACTGATCCGACACATTCGATGATCTCGAATGGTCCTATGTACCTCAGGCTTAACTTGCCTTTCTTACCAAATCGCATTACCCCTTTCCAGGGTGATACTTTAAGTAGGACCTTGTCACCTACTTCGAACTTCAGAGGTTTACGCTTTAAATCTGCGTAGCTTTTCTGCCTATCTCTGGCAGTTTTCAGGAGGTCACGAATCTGGACAATCTTGTCCGTCGTTTCAAAGATTATGTCAGGTCCTGATAATTGGACTTCTCCTACTTCTGCCCAACAAATAGGCGTTCTGCATTTCCTACCATATAATGCCTCGAAAGGTGCAGCCTTAATGCTCGTATGGTAGCTATTGTTATAGGAGAACTCGATCAATGGCAGGTGGTTATCCCAACTACCACCTAAGTCAATCACACACGCACGAAGCATGTCTTCCAAAGTTTGGATGGTACGCTCACTCTGCCCGTCCGTCTGAGGATGGTAAGCTGTACTGAAATTTAAGCGTGTGCCCAAAGACTGTTGGAAACTTTTCCAAAAATGTGATGTGTATCTGGTATCTCTGTCAGAGATAATTGACACTGGTACGCCATGCAGAGATACAATCTTATCTACGTATAATTGGGCTAACATGTCGGAGCTATAAGTCTCCTTAATGGGTAGGAAATGTGCTGACTTAGTCAGTCTATCTACTATGACCCAAATAGTATCATTCCCTTTCTTTGTCTTTGGCAACTTAGTGATAAAATCCATAGTTACCATTTCCCATTTCCAAGTGGGAAGTTCAGGCTGTTGTAACAAACCTGACGGCTTTTGATGTTCTGCTTTAACTTGCGCACACGTCAAACATTTTGCTACATAGGCAGCTATGGACTTCTTCAAGCCTATCCACCAAAAATTTGTTTTCAGATCCTGGTACATCTTGTCAGCTCCAGGATGAATGGAGTATTTAGAACTGTGGGCTTCCTGGAGGATAACATCCCGAAGTCCTCCATACACTGGAACCCATATTCGTCCATTTAACCTCAGAATTCCGTCCTTGCCATAGGATAACTGTTCTTCAGTTACTCCTAGCTTTTCATCAGGATAGTTAGCTTTCAGCACAGCTTCCTTTTGTACAGCTAACAGCCTTTCATTCAAACCATTCCTTATCTCAATGCTCTTGGCATTGATTCTTATAGGCTTCACTCTTTCCTTTCGACTTAAGGCATCGGCGACTACATTCGCCTTGCCAGGATGGTATCTTATCTCACAATCATAATCATTCAAACTTTCCATCCAACGTCGCTGCCTCATGTTCAAGTCCTTCTGATTGAACAGGTGTTGAAGGCTCTTGTGATCAGAATAGATCACACACTTGGTTCCATACAAGTAGTGTCTCCAAAGTTTTAGTGCAAATACAACGGCACCCAACTCCAAGTCATGGGTGGTGTAGTTCTTTTCGTGCACCTTTAACTGTCGAGAAGCATAGGCAATAACCTTGCCTTTCTGCATAAGCACACATCCCATACCTGTGTGCGATGCATCACAATATACTACAAATTCTTCAATCCCTTCAGGCAATGTCAACACTGGTGCATTGCTTAGCTTCTATTTAAGGATATCAAAGGATTCTTGTTGCTTTGTTCCCCAGTCAAACTTAATATTCTTCCTAGTCAAAGAAGTTAGGGGTGCAGCAATCCTTGAAAATTTTTCAATAAAACGCCTGTAATAACCTGCCAATCCCAAGAAGCTACGAATTTCTGTGGGCGTCTTCGGCTCTTGCCAATTCATGATGGCTTCAATCTTAGCGGGATCCACCTGGATACCATGCTCGCTTACCATATGTCCAAGAAATTGGACTTCACGAAGCCAAAATTCACACTTAGAGAATTTGGCGTAGAGCTTTTCTCGATGAAGCAGTTTCAGAATGCAATGGAGGTGCTTCTCGTGGTCAGCTTGATTCTTCGAGTAGATAAGAATATCATCGATGAAGACGATGACAAATTTATCCAAGTAGGGTTTGCAGACGCGGTTCATGAGATCCATGAATGCGGCTGGTGCATTAGTGAGTCCAAAAGGCATCACTAAGAACTCATAATGACCATAACGAGTCCTAAATGCAGTCTTATGTACATCTTCGTCCTTGACCTTCAGTTGATGATATCCTGACCTTAAGTCGATCTTGGAAAAGTAACTCGCTCCTTGAAGCTGATCGAACAAGTCGTCGATCCTAGGCAATGGATACCGATTCTTGTTAGTAACTTTGTTAAGTTCTCGATAATCGATGCACAGACGCATCGATCCATCCTTCTTCTTGACAAACAAGATTGGTGCTCCCCATGGAGACGAACTAGGTCTAATAAAACCTTTGGCTAGCAAATCATCTAGTTGTGTCCTCAATTCCTTCATCTCTGTTGGTGCCAACCTATAAGGCGCTCTTGCAACAGGTGCTGCTCCAGGAATAATGTCAATCCTGAACTCCACTTGCCTATCTGGGGGTAAACCAGGTAGTTCTTTAGGGAATACTTCTGGATATTCAGAGATAATGGGTATGTCTTCGATCTTAGGCTTTGGTTCATCAATGGTTACTTGCGCCATGTAGATAACACAACCCTTCGTCAAACACCTTGATGCCTTGAGCATGGACACTTGCTCAGGCATTCCGTACTTAGTATCTCCTTGGATTATCAAAGGCTCGCCACGAGGAGTTCTGACAACTACTTGTTTCTTAGCACAAACGATCTGGGCTTGGTTGTGAGACAACTAATCCATGCCTATTACTATATCGAAACCAGCTAATTTCAAAGGAAGTAAGGATAACGGAAAAGAGTGGTTCCTAATGGATATGAAACATCCATCTAACACGGTTGAGGCGGTTTCTAAGGTATCATCTGCTAATTCCACCTCATATTTCACACTTAGGGTTTTAACAGGTAGATTCAGCAACTTACAAAACTTATTATCTACAATGACTTATCCGCCCCTGAATTAAACAATACCCTCGCATAAACATCATTTATAAGAAAGGTACATGTTATCACGTTATCATCCTGCACTGCCTCCTTAGCATCCATTCTGAAGACCCTAGCATTGGTCTTCTTAACTTCTTCCGGCTTTTTAGCATACTTAGGACAGTTGGACTTGATGTACCCCTTCTCGTTGCAGTTGTAGCAGGTCGCATCCTTTATCTTCTTGCACTCTATTGTCTTGTGTTCCTTGGACTTGCATATTCCACATGCAAAAGTCCTTGATTGTGTCTGCGAGTTCGATTCCAATCTGCACTTCCCAAAGTGATGTTTCCGACAGACTTTACATCTGGGTTTCTCACCCGACTGCTGGTTACCTTTGTTGGACCCTGAGCTCTTCTTGTTCTCATGGTTCCCTTTATGTTTCTTGTCTGAACGACGTGAGTTATCATCCTCACGCTTTCTCTTACCTTCCTCAGAATTCTTTAGCGATTTCAACCTAACCGCATCTAAGGTAAGAGACAAGGATAGATCAGCTGCTGACCTAAAAGTAGCAGGTCTTGAAGCCTTAACACTGGCTTTGATTTCTGGGGCTAAACCCCCAATGAAGCGAGCAATCCTTTTGGGTTCTGGTGTCACAAGGTAAGGAACCAATCTTGACATCGTGTTGAAGCTTGTAAGATAAGCTTGGCAATCTAGGTTTTTCATCACCAAGGATAAGAAATCTGACTCAATCTTCTCAACCTCGTGTTGAGGGCAGTAGTTCTCCTTAATGAGAGCAATAAACTGATCCCATGTCAGATTGTAGAGCGGGATCTTTCCAGCTGCTTGAATGAGAGACTTCCACCATGCCAATGCCTCTCCCTTGAACGATTGGGATACATACTTCACTACATCTCTTTCAGCACAACCACTGATATCGACCACGGTGTCCATTTCATCTAACCAAGTCATACAGTCAATTGCCCCCTTCTCCCCAGTGAAATCCCGGGGTTTGCAGGAAACAAAGTACTTATAAGTACAGGACTTGGTACGTGGTTCATCATCAAATACTATCCTCTTGGATGGAACACTGTTTTGGTTTGAGCAATGTCAATCATCATCTTTCTTTGGCTCATCTTTCTTGGAGGGCGGCTTGCTGTGAGCTTCTGAATGAGTCTTTGGCTTGGAATGCGGTGCCGATAGGGTCCTACTTCGAGTCCCGCCAGATTCATTATACTGCCGCTCTATAGATTTTGCAACATCATTGTCTATTAATGCTTGCAGTTCTGCACCCGCTATGTTAATTCGGGTATTATCATGATCCTCCCTTGGGTGACTGTTGATCTCATCCGAGTCAGCTATGTTGTTTGAACTGTTACATAAGATATTGACAATAATTTATTTGGGAGTTTATTATGGAATTGTCTTTTATGGCAATTCATTAACCATGGTAAACACAGACCATATTTGGTTAATTTGTTAATCATATTTATTTAGGATTTTTATTATAATTTATCCTAATTATAAAACAATAACAATATTATTAGTGGCACAAAAGGCATAGTCACAAGGACAATCTAAATCATAAGCCATGATTTCAGAGAATCAAGGCATTAAGGTTTGAACGCAGTTCATTACCTTTTCTTGACAGGGAGTTGTAGGCTACCACTGTCTTTAGTCTTATATGACAATGAGTACGGCCCGTAGGCACTACATCACCAATGGATGTTTAATATATGATCATCTTAGTTGATGATTCAAACCCATGATTTATAAATCATCGGGTTAGGATAGGAATCTTTTGAAGAATCCTTATTATAAAAATGACGTGTGTGATTTTAACGAATCATGACTGCCTGGAGCGTTAACATGTTTTCAGATGTTAACACGGATTTGAATCTCTTTTTAAACGGTCTTACCATCTTGGCCAAGTCTTATCATGACATGCAGGCTAGGTTATACCTTTAAGATTCTTATTTAATATTTAATAGGCAGATTATTATAAAAGGAATGATTTTTTATTTATTTATTTCATGTATGATATATTTTTGCATACAATGACCAAAAAAGAATTTTTTAAATTTAACATTCCATTAAACATTAAAAGGAGTACACATTGCCCTAAACGGGACTTTTAACAGAAATAACTTGCCCACGCAGGGGCTAAAAAGACAAGTCCACGCAGGGACTAAAGAAAGACAAGTCCACGCAGGGACTAAAGAAAGACAAGTCCACGCAGGGACTAAGTACATAGATAAATGTCCACGCAGGGACTTGATTGAAATAAGGAAATACAACAACACATATAGGGATTCAATGATCCCTCTTCTTCTTTCCTTTTAACAAGCTTTCTAGGCCCTTGAGAAATCCCCGGTTGTTCTTACGCTCTTCCTGAAATTCTCGTTCCACCCTGTTTAGCCTTTGAAGGATTTCCTCCTGTTCCGGTGGGGAAAACCGTGGTGGCTGTGACTGGTGCTGAAACGTAGGTTGAGAGGGTGTTTGATATCCACGAGCTGGGTATCCCACTCCCCAGGGGGCTCCATATGGTCCTTCAGGATGAAGGGCGTTGTAGTTTGCTGCTACAAGGTATGGGTCGGCTTCAGCATAGTTATAGTTAGTGTGAGCCGGCTGCTCAAATGGATTATACGCCGTTGAACCGGCGTATGTAGGAATCAGGTTACCAAATCCTAATGGTGGCAGTGGTGGTGCAACTGGTGCAGAATTCACCTCTGAAACTGGGTTTGAAGGCCCACCCATCTATGGGTCTTCATGCAGTGGCGGATAGTGACTGCCACTTGAGTGTTGGGGGGGTGCTAAAGTGAAAACCACTTTCTCGTACGGACATTCATGCGCTTGTTCTTCTGCGCCTCGGTGGTTCTGGAGGTGCTAGCTGTACTGGCGGCGGTGGTGGCGGTGGCGTGACTGCCACGAAACGCGAATCCTCGGAGGGATCCCGCTGCTGTTGCTGCTCATGAGGCGATGAATGGTGAGAGGGTGTAAAGTACCATTCATACTGGTTAAATCTCGCCTGGTAGCTGTCTGGGCCACGGTAAGGTGATCCATGGAAGGATGACCCATCAGAGATCTCAATGGGGTGAGTAGGTGTCCCAGAAGGTGGTTCAACAGGATCCGTGTTTTCATCTATATCCATTCCCTGAGCTTCGGGAAAATGGTCTTCAGGGCCCAATGGGTTAAAACCCACTGGTTCTTCAATGTAGTTTGCCGGGTTGAACCGGCCTCGGAAGACAGGAGTGGGGTCGCCAAAGGAATGGTGCGACATGGATCGCTGCAACGGCAAGTAGGAGTGGCGTGAGTCTTCGGGCTCGTTCTCTGATTGCGGCCCAAAGGAGTGACGATAAGGAGGCGTTGAGCTAAACGAGGCAGATTGCCTAGCGGGCTCAGAATAGATCCTCCACTCTCCTTGAGGGCCGGCACTCATGGTAGCAGAAGGAGTTCGCCGGTGTGAAGGCTCGGCCTCGTGATCGTTGGGGGCGTGGATTGGCCCCTTGCCTCGTCCTCCTCTTCGGAACCTCGGTGGCATATTTCCTGTCAAACAAATGAAAGAAAGCAACAAAGAAATATAAAGGACAAAGTTAGAATTAAAAACAATTTGGATTAGTCCTAAGTTCCTTGTCTAGACTCGAAAATTAGGAATGTGCAACTGTGTAACTGAGATTAAACACAAAAGGCTAGTGTTTAATTCACTCAGTGTTGGCTCTGATACCAACTTGTCACACCCCGATATTTCCACGTATTACCGGTGGGCCCGGTGGGGAGTATCGCGACGTAGTAGATATCAGTGTTGTAGAGATCGCTAGGCGCCAGTCGGGCGGTGGAGTACCGACTAGGGATTAATCGGGATTAATCAGGATTAATCGGGATTAATCGGATCGGAATTTATATATATAATTTTTAAATTTATATATATACACATACATTAATATCAATATAATACTTAAAAATAGTTCAAAATTCAAACAACTAAGTTTAAAACATAGCTAATCAAGTATTTAAACATTCAATACACACGTTAATATCAATATAATACTTAAAAATTTAAACAATGAAGTTTAAAACATAGCAATTTAAGTATTTAAACATTAACATATCAGTCATGGTCTCGTGGAATATGTTTTAATGGGTTAAAAACAAGTTTTTTTGGGCCAGGTTGGAACTAAACAAGTTGGGTCATGTATTTAATGGTTAAAAACATTTGTTTGGGCCAGATTTAAACTAAAAAAGAGTGGGCCGACTTGGGCCGATTTGGTCCGCCTTGGACCGACTAGGACCGACTACCGATTAATGGTCCGACTAGCTCCAAATTAATCAGTTAACCGCCGACTAGCGCCTAGGCGCCGATTAATTCTGATTTTTACAACACTGGTTGATATCATCATGGTCAAACAACACAATTTAAATGCACAGCGGAAGCAAAAGATAAATGAATCGCATTACAACTGAATAAATAGTAATATCAGAGTATCACAATGGCTGTAAAGGATCCACAGGCGGATCAAAAATATAAATAAGATCATTGTTCAACAGACTTTAACATCTAGAGCTTGCAAGACTTGATTATTGATGCCTGGAGTAGCCAGCCTATTTCGTATAGTACCTGCACTTAACCTTTTTAGAAAATACGTTAGTTTACACTAGTAAATACAATTAACTGACTCATTTTGAAAAGAGTTTAAGAAAATTAGTTTGAATGCACATGGCACAAAAGTATCTTTTATAACTTGGGATAATTATTTAGAAATAAACTTGTATACAGTTTTACATGTTTGTCGTCCATTTAGGACCCAGTTAGAAGAGCCGGTTTAACAAGATTAATAGACACACCACTGGGTATAATACCCACAAGAAGATACCCTTCTTGTGGACTACCCCTTTTTACATACGCAACTGTCAGGTGTATGCCTACACCCCGTGCTTAAGTCGTGGCCATTACTAATGAATGAGCCGAGGATATCCAGGTCACGGTCATTAACCCCCCAAAGGCATTGCGTCAAACAAGACAGAATAAAACGGGTTATGCATCTTTTTAATCAATATCTGATTGTACGAATTCATACCCGACCAAGCGGTATTATAATACCGTACCCCAAGCCCGTATAGGGAAAATAAGTTAAAAGTATTTACCTGAGCAAATATTCAAATTTATCTCAACCGTATTCGACCAGCAAGTGCAGATAGCTTTTACTGGTCTCCTAAATCTGGAACGAAGGTTTTGATAACCTATTAGATTCCTAACGGGTCTTAATTAAGCCTAAACTTAGACCGGTTAGTTTTAAGGAAGGTATACGGTTCAAAACGCAATATTAAGCGAAGACCGGATTAGAATGTGATTTAGTCCCGACAAGTTTGAAGGCTTGTATAAGATGGGTAAACTAAACACATTTTGGATTTCGAGGTGAAAATGATAGGGTTTGACCCGTTTCGGTCAATTTACGCAAACTAGTTACATAAACCGAACCGTACGCGAGTAACGCACAACGGGTAACTAATGAGTCATGAACAGGTTTCCTATGTTAATATGCTTTAAATATGTTGTGATATTAGTAGGATACTTTCCATTATGCCCAAAACGAGTTTAATCTCAATTTAAGCCCCGTATGGGTATTTTGGTCATTTAAAGGATTATAAAAGAGATTAAATAAAATTATGAGATTCGGGTCTGAAATAGACAGTAAAACGACTTAACTTAATAGGCCATATCAGTTGGTGATAAGTCTTATATGCCGAAAAGGTTTTAAACTCATACTATGTGTTTAATACGCGTAAAAAGCCGTTTTAAGCGATTTCCGGGTCATAACTGGAAATCTGGGTTTTCTGATCAGTTTATAAAGTTCAACATACTTCATTTATCATATAAAATCAGTAGCCAAAAGTTTGGTGTCTAAATGTTATGTAAAACTCATTTTATAAGCAAAAGGGTATAATCGGTATTTACCGAATCAAGGCAATAACCTTAGGTTATGATCAGTTTAAAAATAATTAAAAATCTTCAAAAATCCCAAAATATTATATTAAATTAGTGGGTAAAAGGTTTGGTGTCAAAAATTGGATTTAGATAGGCTTTACGCTAATTATGTCGTTTAATTAATAAAAGACCTCCTAATTACGCTATTGAGCATAACTCCTAATCTAGACCTCCAACTGATGTGAAATTTTAGGGACATGTTTAAAAATCAGTAACAAAGAGTATTGTCCTTTCACATTTCCAAAATTCTCATTTTAAGGTCAAATGGGCATTATGGTCAACATTAAGCAATCAACGGAAACGCGTAAATGAATCGGACCATCAACGAACCAATCACAGAGGGTTATACTATCATGTAACCCGGTCCTAATAAAGCTCTAAGGCATTTCTAATTCATGCTAATACGGGTCAGAACGGAAAGTCAAAGCAGTGGTCAATTTATGCGACTTTCGGTTCCGAACCGGTCCTAAACGGAAAATTATCGGGTCGGACATGCCTAGACATGTTCTTGCATTGATTACCAAGTTATATGAGTGGTAAAACAGGTTACACGTCTCCTACATTGCTAATTATGCGTTAAATTGAAAATTAAGTTTCTGTTGACTTTTTCGGATTAAGTTTGACCCGACATTTGACCTAGTTAGAGCGGGAATCAGAGGGTGCCCTTTTAAGGGTTTAATACCCATATAAATACCAACTTATAACTACTTTTAATTTGGCTAAACATCAGACCAGTAGTGATTAATCGTTAAGTCAAACCTTAATTACGATGGTTTGACTTTAAGCTAATTAACTAAGTAAAACACGATTAAGGAAGGTTAAGAATACTTACCAAGGTCCTATGCACGACTAGTGATGCTTAGGGAAGGCTCTTGTGCTCCAGAAATGATCAGAAGTTGGGTCATGAAAGAATGATCAAAAGTTGCAAACAAGGAATCCTTATATAGTGAGTTTAATCTCACTAGATCATGCCAAACAAGTCTAGGATTGGCCCACGATGCTTACAAGTGCCCCTAGTGCCTAAACACAAGATTGTGCAGCACATGGTATTGAAAACTAGTGATTTAAGTCAGTTAAACGGGCTGGACAGACACCTGTGATGTTTCTGATGCTGGGACTGTCTTACGGACCGTAAGCGGAGGGTCTTGCGGTCCGTAAGAGCCTTTTACGGACCGTAAGACCAAGTCTTTGTGGTCCATAACGGACCTCAGATTAAAATCTCCCAGTTGCTATCTTACGGACCGTAAGCCCTTGGCTTTGCGGTCCGTAAGCCTTCATCAGGAAACAAAAAAAAATTGCAAACCTTAAAGCTTTAATCATGCAACTTTGATATTATGAATTAGGGCCTTTATTATTGGCATGGGGCCACTTGATCATGTCTGAACAGTTATGACAACCTTGCCATGCTTGAAAGTTGTCTTGGATTCTTTTAAAAGGATTTGTCGTATGGAAAATAGGATCCATTTCTTGTGCCAATGTGAATTATACATTATCAAAATAATCGGACTTGAACATATCAGATGTTTATAATATAGATTTGGGTCTTGGGATTTATAAAGAGGTCGTTCAGAGGTATAAATTAACATGTCGACACTTTTAAATCCTGCCATACATCTTTTACTTCGATCCGGGTTCCTGACACGTTTATCTACCATGACACGTGTCTGTATTTCATTGGACATAAATTTTCGAGATGTTACAATTTGTAACCTTTTGATTTATGTGAACCATTTGTAATTGTTTGAACCATTGGGATTAGGGAAGTGATTAGGTAACGGGGCGGGTGTAATGTGTTAAAAGCATGGTGGATACACCGCTGGTACTTCCTATATATAAGTGCTTTTAACACATTATATATCGTTGTGTTATCTAGATCACTTTGGCAAGGTTATCAAAACAAAGTTATATTACAAGGTTTTTCTAACAATATAAACCACACGAGTTTTATTAACAAGTTTTTACGAGATGTTTTACAAATTTTGGTTTTCTTAAACAAATGTTTTGGGTTAAGAATCATGGCTATGAGATTTTATAAAGTATAACCAATTTGATTTGAGTTGGTTAATTATGACGCAATACCATACTTTTCAAAACAAGGTTTTTAATTAGGTGTTGCAACATGTAAACTAGCCATGGATCCGACACTCATATAAAACCTATGTACTCGCCGGCATTTTTATGCTGACGTATTTTCACATGTGTTTCAGGTACCATAGTTGATGATGTTTGTGTACGCTCACATAGGAATGGACGAGGCCTTAGTGACTTAATAATAATGAAAGTCTATTTGTTCATGTTTTGTTTCTAATTTCGATGTAATGTAATACATTTAATTCAATAAAACGAAACTGTTTAATCCATGGTTATGAAACAATGATTTACAACACTCCCCGACGTTTCCGCCACGTTTTGTTGTTTTACGTGGTCGGGGTGTGACAGTTCGTACGAACAAAAATAGTTTGTGCTCAATTCTCAAATTTGATCAAGAGTTTGATTGTGTTTGCAGGTAATCATGGATGAAGAATTCTACAACACATTTTACAAAGCATACACTTCCGAGTCATCCGAAACTCCAAATGTTGCACCAAAAAGTATTTCAAAGGCTATAAATGATAATATAAAACATGAAAACTTTTATGGAACTCATTCTAAACCACCAAAACTTGATAACATTGAAGATTACACTTGGTGGAAAGAAAGGTTTCTTAACTGGGCAAAAGCGTTTGCTCATGAGAGTTGGTTCTGTTTGGAATTTGGATATCATAGGCCAAAAAATGATAAAAATGAAGAAATTCCACTTGCAAGCTTAGAAGATGAAGAAAAAAGAAAATTTTCTTATGAATAAAAATGATTGCATTAATTCAAGTCGATCATAGATGATATTTTTGCACTACTTAATCATGATGGTTCTTCAAAGTCTGTCTGGGAATCGTTGAGAGTGAAAGCTGAGAGAGGAAAACAAATTAAAAGGAACAAAAATTCATTGCTTTAAAAAGAATTTGATTTGTTTGACAGTATAAAAGGTGAAACAGTGAGGCAAATGATTGAGAGATTTTGTCATTTAAAAATTAAACTTGACAGGTTAGGGATAACAAAAACTAGAGAAAAAATTATTGATAAAGTTATCGAGGCCTTACCATGTGCAGATCATTGGCAGACATTTGTTTTCATATTGAAAAATGATGTGTTGTTTGATGAGATTACTTTGGATACACTGATAGAAAAGATTGAAAGTCATGAGCTAGAGTTACAAAAACAGAACAAAATGAGCAACTCTACCTATCAGCATAATGTGGGTCATTACTACAAAGGAAGCTTACCATCAAACAATGAATCACCAAAGATTGGTACAGCTTTCAGTGTCGAAAAGTCAAAAGATTCATAGAAAAGTTCATCAAGTTACAATCCATGTTATTATTCATCTTCAACACTTCAAACTCAGAAGAACCCGATGAGATTCTCTGCAACATTGATCTAAAATTAAAAGTTCTCCAACAATGAGCATCAATGCGGCTAAACAATAAATGAGTTTCCTAGCATCAATTCTGGAATCATACGAGAGTCTGTTAGTAGGGAGAATAGGAAATCCCGAGTTAACAAAGGAAGATTATGACCAGATAGATCCAGAGGAGATGTAACTTATTGATATTAGATGGTGTTTGGCTAGTGGAATTCATAGAGCACAACGTTTCATGGAAATAACAGGAAGACAGGAACTGGGAGGGTTGTTAAGTACAAAGCTCGGGTTTGACAAGTCTAAAGTCACATGTTTTCGATGTAAACTGAAGGGTCATTTCAAAAGGGAGTGTTTTAACCGAGAAGTAGCCGATCATGGTAATCCATTCCATGATGACTACTACAAAAGGGCCATTTATCATAAAACCGGTGAGCATAAGTCCGGAGAAAGTCTAAAGTGAATTGCTGGAAGTTCATCAAAAGAGAAATCACAAGCTTTAGTGTCGGTGAATGATAATGCCAAACACAGGATAATTCAGGATGACGAAGGGTTCATCTGGGGTGATTATATAGACGATGATGGAAGTGCATTGATTGCTGAGGTGAAAGACAGTGCATTGGTTGCTGAGGTGAAAGAGAGAATAAAAGAAGAAATCTTGCAAGAGAAAACGCCCAGAGAAAGTTTTTTTGCAGAGTGTAGAATAGAAGAAATGCAAAAAACAGTACGAAGAAGCTCGAAGTTGTAAAAGATGGGATAAGAGAAGAGAGTGTTATATAAATCGCAAGGGAGATCCGGTCGCTCATAAACGCGAGGTGCTCTATAATGATGTGCTTGCTGTTATTCCACTATCCGGTGAATTTTATTCAAATATAGAAAAAGATAAAGATTATCTCAAGAAGCTGGACAAGATAATCAGGGGAGTAATGACAACTAGTTTGCAGAAGAGGGATGAAGAAAGAATGAAGAAGAGTGTTGAGAAGATGGTGGAAGAGCTAAAAGAAACAGCAAATAAAGATGATGGTAAATGTGAACTGAAGAATGAAGAAGTGAAAGAAACAGAATCAGCAAGTGAAGAAAGTCAGAAGCCAGCTGAAGAAGCTGTTACTGAAAAACAGCAGGATGAAGAGAATTTGAAGAAGAAAGAAGAAGTTGATGAAGAGAAACAGGAGAAAGCTTGAGAAACTGGTTGCTGAAGCTGTCGCTGTGGAACAATTGGTGAAGGAAACAGAACAGAAGCAGACGGCAGAAAAAGCCGAGGTGCCAACTGTTGAGGTAATAACTAAAACTGAATCTTCTGAAATGTTAAATAAAACTATTGAACAGTGCAAGAAATGCATGGAAACGTGCAGTGCTTGTACTGAAAAAGATGAAAAATTCAGAACAAGAGATATAGAATTTACTAAAATTGAAAGAGTTTTTAAAGATAAATGTAAAGAAATGTTTGAAAATGAAAAGGTTTTAAAAGATAACTATGAAAAGTTGTCACAAAAATATTAAATTTTTGAAAAAGAAAATGAGATTTTGAAAGAAAAGTGTTTAGCAATGACTGAAGAGTTGTTACAAAAAGAAAATGCTATTCAAGAAATGAAAACAGAGTATGATTCAATAAAACTTGCATATCACATTACAAAAGTGTCATATGAAGCAGTGAAAAGTCAAATGAAACTTGTTCAATCTAGATTGAAACGTTGTTCTGAAACATCTGAAACACTTAAAAAACAATATGAAATAAAGCAACACGTTGTAAATTCATATATTGAAGAGGTTGCTGAGCTTAAACATAAAATGGCTGATTTAGAACAAGATAATAACAAGTTGCATAGTTTGCTTCATCATATGTTCTTGAATGCATGTTCAACATAAAACCGGATGATAACGATTCTAAGAAAAACAAGAAAGGAATTGGCTCAGAATATCATCAGGTTCCACCACCGTTTGAGAAAAAGTTCACATTCTATGATGATGAGAAAGTGGAAAAAGCTTTCAACATGGTTGATCAATTGCCAGATAATATTGACATAACCTATTCCAAATCTGACGATTCTGGTGATTCAGAAGTGGTAGGTAAGGTTGTTGAAAGTATTTTACAAGATGATTCTACCAAAACAGATAAATCTGAGTCACAGGATGAAAATGAGGGAAATTTTCATGAAAGTTATCTGAAAAATTCGAAATCTGAGAAAACTACGAATGATGATTCAAAAGGATTGGCTTATACCATGATTGGATCGCACAAATTATTTTCAGATATTGAATTCCCGATTCAGAATGTGATTTTGGAAAAGATTGATAAAATGTTCAAATTGGTAGAGATTGAGAAGTCTGAAATTGAAAAATTTGCTGGAAAGAGCAAGAAAACTTTTTATAACAAACCTAGTTACAAAAAGAAGAACACGAAGGCTGGGTTGGGTTATATAAAAAGCAACAAAACAAAAAGAAACGGTTTGAAAAGACAAACTTTCAGAAAAAGATGAACTTTGTTCATGGAACAAGTTCAGAGGAAGAGAAAGAACTCCAATTTAGACGACAGTCTAATGAAGAGTTCTATGCTCAAAAGAAGCAACAACAACAGGCTAAAGATGTTTCAAAAAGAACATGTTTTAAATGTAATAAAACTGGATATATTGGTCGAAAGTGTCCAAATCCGAAGCCAGTTGCTGTTGAAAAGAAAAAGAAAGTTGAGGTTGAAACACAGAAATAAACCAAACAAACTTGGATTCCGAAAAGTTCCAAGTTTGAATCAAAACAAACTTGGAAACCAGTGACACCCAAATTTCGAACAACACAAAGTTGGAGTACAACTGTTGATATGACAAAACCAAATCAGTTTTGGAAACCAAAAGTTGATGAATCAAACCAAAACATTCAAAATGATTCAAGATTTTATAAAAGGAATGTTTCAAAAGGTCAAATCTAGGTAGTCAAGCAACAAAAGGTTTATAATGATGAAAAAATTAAAGAGAATGTTTTTGAAAAGAATGACAGAAACTATCCAGTTTTACCTGGAAAGATACACATTCAGCTACCTGAGTCGAAGCAGGCTTGGGTTACTTTGTTCAAATAATTGAGTTAGATGAATGTGCAGGTGCTCCAAAAGATGGATGATTGTCAGAATGAACAGAGGAGCAGCCTGGAAAGGAAGGAGGTTGGAGGTCCTTGCAACTGAAATCAAGGAGTTTGTTTGTTTCTGTAAATAAATAAACTACATTCAAAAACCCTAAAAATCGGAAAATTTAAAAACCAAAAATATGTTTTTAATTTAGTCAAAAATTGAAAAATGAAAAAAATGTGTTGATTGAATATGCCGAAACCCTCACGGCTGAACAAACATGATTTTTTTTTCACAACAGAAAATGGCTTTAACATTGTTAAAAAATCAGTGCGTTGTAAATAATGGGGGTACTTTATGCAAAACAGAGCATGTTATTGCAGAAAATGGATGGCGAGACAAAGCTATCTACATCAGTTATCAAATTTTTCTTTAAATGTTTTGGATTTTAGGGGAAGTAAAAATTTCAAAATTTCAGAAAATACAAAAACATTTAAAAAATTTGAAAAAGCCAAAAACAATAGAAAACTAAAAAATAAGTTTTGTGTAAAAAGAGGAAATGATAGTACATCAGTAGTCAATCACAGTACACTTAAGAAATGTAAAGTCAAATATGATAAACGGTCTCACTGATGATATGCTAGTAGGTTTTTACACATTTAGTAGATTGTTTTCGAGATATAAATCTAAATATCAATAACTTACTTATCTCGCGGGGAACATTTCTTGGATATATGGGTAACCCCCGAAATCTTGTTTGAGAGATTGCCAGATTTTGAGATACTAGGTCTTTATACTGTTTGATATTTGGGATATTATACCTGGTCTTCTGATTTTTCGTCAGCAATGGCCTAGACCTCGTATAATACTTTATGCGCTTTAATAAAAAGCTTTCCCTCTGCATAAAAATTGAGAAAATATCGAAAGATATATATCAAGTGCAGTTGTAAAGAAGATCCCTAAGTGGGACTGAATCTAGGGAATCTTGATACAGGAGTATATTCTGAGGTGGGACACGCGAATAAGTTAAGTACTTAAAACACTAAATCTCATATCTCGAATAAGTTGAACTTTGTGTGAAAATTTAAGTGGATCAGTATACTGACAATCTAAGTGAATCGTTTAGAACTTAAAAGTGTTTATAGCTTAATGGTGCTAGTGATTTGTCATAATCTGATATGATCCTTTGACACAACTCAAACAAAAATATTTGTCTGTAAATATTTCTTTATTGCTTTATGTTAAAGAAAAATTACAAAAAGATTTTCGGAGTGTTTTAGCATAAACTTTGAAAACTTCAAAAGATTTTGTTTTTACTTTATTTTCGACAACCGATGTCTGAAGGCTGAGTTTCAAAACTTAAGTATGCTGAAAATGTTTTTGTAAAATAAACAAGTTCATTAATTTGAAACTTGGGGTTTTATCGAAAAATTAAAAAATAGTTTGTGAAATCTCCAAGTGTCGCAACCCCCGATCCCTTATTCCCGGGAACGGGCGGGCGCGATCTCAGTTGTGGTGGTATCAGGTTATTTAATCTCGCAGCGGAATTTTCAGCAGGACCGTAGTTAGGAAATGTTTATCAGAGTAAAACCACCATATTTTATATTAATAATCACATGGATAAAATCCAAGTTTCTTATTACAATACATTTATAGGGATAAACCCTATCTTATTGAATTTAAAACATCGTTTATTAGGTAACTTTTATAGCCACATTATCACCAAGCCTTTAGTGCTCTCCAGCTGGCTTTCTACTAGTTGGCTGTCACATTGGTTTACCTAAAACGCGTTTTAAAAACATTTGTCAGTCGGAAATACTGGTGAGTAAATCCCAGTTTAATCAAGAAACATTTTATTGATTAAAACAGTATTGAGGACGATTACAATGTTTATGTCTACACAATTACTCCATTTGGTACTATCAATCCACTTACTTGTGGGTCATATTACACATTGGCTAACTCATTGTCCAGTGGTAACGTACTGTCATCCTCAACTTACTACTCACAGTGTAGTAAATTTTGTATACAAAACCCCAACATACCGGTAGTAATTGAAGAACTACAAAGACTCAATCACCTCTTAATCACATTATAAAACAATTAAGGTTTTGTAAATTATTCCAAAAACATTAACAAAAAGAGGATAAACTCACTTTGCTATCTTAGGCTTCTTGTAAGGGTTTCCTGGGTATAATCTATAATTTATACAAATGTACATTGGTTAGTATCATAACCCTTTGAAGTTATTAATGATACCCTCCTCGAGACAGCATTCCAACAACTACGTCGGGCAGAACCACGACAGTTGTTACGGAACCCTAAATCAATCGGGCAGCGTAACTATTATGAAACTGGGGTTATAATACTTACAACGGAGCAGAACCTCGCTAATTAGGGGTATAATACCCGTGTATTATAACTTTTCTACAGAAATGGTGATTTGAGATTGAAATGTGAGCGACGAAAAACGTAAACTGATGAGTTCTATATATAGTGCTGAATTCTGACTTCCAGGCGGCCCGCGTAAGGTAAGGCTAAGCCTTACGCGGCCCGCGTCAACACGCGGTCAACATATAGCTTAGCTGATTCGATACGTAGGTCCGCCACGATGTCGACACGTGTCAGCACCGGATGTCTCCGCGTTTCATGATCTCTAGCGGCCCGCGTAAGTGTAAGCTTAAGCTTACGCCGCCCGTATCAACTTAAGAAGTCAACGGAGTCAATTCCAGTCTTGATACCGCCCGCGTGAGATGTTGGGGTGGGTCTACGCGGCCCGCCTCAACTCAATATTTCATGTTTTTACTTTATTTTATATGTTATAACCTATTTCGGGCTCGGTTTTCACATACTGGGTGTAATATAAGACATATTGGAATATTTTACAATATACTAAAGTGTCATAATATTTATGAGGGTGTTGGTTTTACCAAGGGTTGTTACATTCTCCCCACCTTGTTTTAGAGCTCGTCCTCGATATCTATTGAAATAAATGTGGGTATTTCTTTTGCATTTCTGATTCAAGCTCCCATTTGTACTCTGGTCCTCTTTTGTAGTCCCACTTCACTTTGACTAGAACTAGTCTTTTATGCTTTAGATTCTTGACTTTCCTGTCTTCAATTTTTAGAGGTTTTTCTACAAATTTGAGTTGTTCATTTACCTCTATATCCTTAAGAGGTACTATCAATGATTCATCAGCTAAACACTTTTTGAGATTAGATACATGAAACACATCATGAATTCCTGCCATTTCCTCTGGCAGTTGTAGCTGATAGGCTACATGTCCTATTTTTCTAATAATCTTGAAGGGTCCAACATACCTGGGACTTAGCTTTCCTCTTTTGATGAATCTTACCACTCCTTTCCAAGGAGAGACTTTCAACAATACTTTATCTCCTACCTGAAACTCCAATGGCTTGCGTTGGTTATTGGCATAACTCTTTTGTCGATCACGTGTGGCTTTTAGTCGTTCCTTGACTTGAATAATCTTGTCAGTTATTTCTTGCACTATCTCAGGTCCAGATAGTTGCTTTTCCCCAATTTCTGCCCAACAGACTGGGGTTCGACACTTTCTTCCATAAAGTGCTTCAAATGGTGCAGCATTGATACTTGTGTGATAACTATTATTATAAGAAAATTCTATTAAAGTTAAGTGATCGTCCCAATTACCTCCAAAATCGATTACACAAGCTCTAAGCATATCCTCCATTGTCTGAATTGTTCTTTCTCTTTGCCCATCCGTTTGTGGATGATAAGCTGTGCTTAATTTTAACTTGGTTCCCATTGCCTTTTGGAAACTTGACCAAAAATGAGAGGTAAATCGACTATCTCTATCAGAAACAATTGATAAAGGAATGCCATGTAAAGAAACAATTTCATTTACATACAATTTAGATAATTGTTCCATACTAATTGTTTCCTTCATTGGTAAGAAATGAGCTGACTTGGTTAGTCTATCTACAATCACCCAGATTGTATCATTTCCTTTCTTAGTTTTGGGTAATTTAGTAACAAAATCCATGGTTATTAATTCCCATTTCCACACTGGTATTTCTAATTGCTGTAACAAACCTGAGGGTTTCTGGTGTTCAGCTTTAACTTGTGAGCAAGTTAAACATTTAGAAACATAGGCTGCTATATCCTTTTTCATTCCTATCTACCAGAAATTTTTCCTTAAATCCTGGTACATTTTGTCACTTCCTGGATGTATCGTATATTTGGACTTATGAGCTTCTTCTAATATACGATAGCGTAAATTTCCTAATTTAGGTATCCACATTCTCTTTTCATGGAATCTCCAAATTCCATCTGTTCCTTGTTTTAATTCTTTTAACATACCTTTTAACTTTTCAGTATCTTCCTTGATTACTGACTCTTGTGCTTCTCTTATTTGATCATTTAAATCTACTTGCAGATTTAATTTAAGAGAACGTACCCTTCTTGGCTTTTCATGATACTTTCGGCTTAAAGCATCTGCCACTACATTTGCTTTTCCTTCCTGATACTGGATATCACAATCATAATCACTAAGCATCTCCATCCAGCGTCTTTGTCTCATATTCAATTCTTTTTGCTTGAAGATATACCTTAAACTCTTATGATCAGTGAATATGGTAAACTTACTACCATAAAGGTAATGTCTCCAAATCTTAAGAGCAAAAATTATAGCTCCTAATTCTAAATCATGGGTTGAATAATTCTCTTCATGATTCTTAAGTTGTCTAGTTGCGTAAGCTATAACTTTCTGACGTTGCATTAATACACATCCATAACCTAATTTAGAAGCATCACAGTAGACTATAAAGTCTTCAGTTCCTTCTGGTAATGCTAATATGGGTGTATGAGTTAACCTTTGCTTAAGAATTCTAAAGGCTTCTTCTTGTTTTACTCCCCATTCAAACTTAACAGATTTACAGGTTAGCTTAGTTAAGGGAATGGCTATTCTAGAAAAATCTTGAATAAACCTTCTATAATAACCGGCCAATCCTAAGAAACTTCTAACCTCAGTTGGTGACTCAGGGGTTTTCCATTTAGTAATTGCCTTGATTTTTGTTGGATCTACATGAATTCCTTCATGATTGACTAGGTGTCCAAGGAATTGTACTTGTTCAAACCAAAATTCACACTTAGGAAACTTAGCGTAAAGCTTTTCCTTTCTTAACAAACTTAAAAGTGTGTGCAAATGCTTTGCATGATCCTCTTTATTCTTAGAATAAATTAGAATATCATCTATGAATACAATTATGAATTTATCCAAATATGGCTTACATATTCGGTTCATCATGTCCATAAATGCAGCTGGGGCATTGGTTAAACCAAATGGCATGACAGTAAATTCATAATGACCATACCTTGTTCTAAATGCGGTCTAAGGAATGTCCTCTTCCTATACCTTTAATTGATGATATCCCGACCTTAAATCGATTTTAGAGAAAAATCGAGCTCCTTGTAGCTGATCAAACAGATCATCGATTCTTGGTAATGGGTACCGATTCTTAATCGTGACTTTGTTTAATTCACGGTAGTCAATGCACATACGCATTGATCCGTCCTTCTTTTTAACAAATAGTATCGGCGCTCCCCATGGCGACGAACTCGGTTGTATGAATCCTTTCTCCAACAATTCATCTAATTGTTTCTTTAATTATTGCATTTCTGCAGGTGCCAACCGATAAGGTGCTTTGGCAATTGGTGATGTTCCTGGTAGCAGGTGAATTCTGAATTCAACTTCTCTGTCTGGAGGTAGTCCTGGTAATTCTTCTGGAAAGACATCTGAAAACTGAGATACTTCTGGAATATCATTTAGTTCTTTTCCTTTAGTGTTAGTGATTATAGAAATCAAATACACTATAGAACCTTTTCTTATACAACTTGCAGTTTTCATCACAGAGATTAATTTAGTGGATCTAAACGGCTTATCTCCTTTAATTGTGATCGTTTTACCTTTTGGTGAATTTACTTGAATTAACTTTTGATCACACAAAATATTGGCTTTATTGGCTATTAACCAATCCATTCCTAAAACAACATCGAATCCTGCCAGATTCATGGGATAAAGATTTACAATAAATTTCTGATTTGAAATTTCTATACTTGCTCCCTGCAAGATTTCAGAAATTCTAACGGTTTCTCCATTGGTTGTCTCTACTAGACATTCTTGTGGTAGTTTAGTTAATGACTGAGTTATAATTTTGCAAAACAAAGTATTAATAAAACTTTGGTTTGCACCAGAGTCAAATAATACTTTAGCAAATATATCATTAACTAAAAACATACCAGTTATAACGTCTGGGATCATCTTGGCTTCATTTGCAGTCAGAACAAATGCTCTAGCATTTTTAGTATTCTTGTTGTTTGCAGCTGGGGCCAATTTTGGACAGTTTAGCCTGATATGACCTTTTTCTCCACAGTTGTAGCATAATCCATTACTGGATTTCCTCTTGCAATTTTCTTCCTTGTGTCCTGGCATCTTGCAGTAATTGCAGAGATTTGAGCATTTTCCCGAGTGCTTTTTCTTGCAAACCTTGCAGTATGGTGCAGAGGTAGAACCCATATTCCTACGATTAAAATTTCCAGAACGAAATTCTTGAGTAAGCCTTTGGGTTAGGTTTCTCCTCTGGTCTTCTTCTCTAGTACGGACTAACTCATCTGTCAGGGTATTGGCTAGTTCTACAGTTTCTTCTATAGTTTGAGGTCTAGCTGCCTTGACTACATGTCTAATTTCTCCAATTAATCCCCAAATATAACGGGAGATTAATACTGGTTCTGGTGAAGCAAGAGTTGGTACTATTCTAGCATATTCAAAGAATAACTTCGTGTACCCCTTACTATCCACACCAGTCATCCTAAGGTTTAGGAATTTGTTTGCTATCTGCTCCTTTTCATTTGGAGGGCATAATTTCCTTTCTACCATATTCCTAAATTCTTCCCAATCCATACTATAAATCCTATCACTTCCTCTAGATTGAAGGATAGTGTTCCACCATTCTAAGGCTGCATTTTTAAATAAATTGGAAGCAAACATTATCTTGTCCTCTTCAGCACATTTACTTATTTTCAGAACAGCCTCAGTCTTTTCTATCCAGCGTAGAGATGCAATAGGTTCTTCATTGCCCGAGAATTCTATTGGTTTACAGGACCAGAATTCTTTGTATGAACAACCGTAAGGCGCGGTTCTTCTTCTTTTGGGAATGGGCATTTGAAGTATAGGTCCATTGTTCACGCTATGTTCTGGTTCAATTGGTCGTTTACTGCTATGTTTACTTTTATTATTCGCTTCTTGAACCATTTGAAGAATAAATGACATTGCGTCTATAATTCCTTGTGCCACTATATGTTGGATAGCACTATTATCCATCTGATTTCCATTGTTATTGATGCTTGGGTTTTCATTAACCACGTTAATGTTACTCTGATTATCGTTATTTAGATTTCCTTGATTTTCTTCGTCGGCCATCTGAATTTTAAACATTTACCCCGTATTAATATCACAAATAATAGGTAAAATCACATAACACGCAATTTAACCAAAACCGTCGATCATTGCGACTTGTACTCTATTTTCATATACTATGCGTCTATTACACACTAGTACAGAAATAAAGATTACAATACTAACAGAAAGAAAATTACACTAATAGTACTATGCATCCGTACACACATATTTTATTTTATTTTTATTTTATTATTATTATTATTATTATTATTACTACTACCGTTTCCTCCATTCTCACATTCATGGATATGGATTTATCCAAAAATCCATATTGCACTCATCGTATTTCCATACGAGACGCTCTCCCACCTGTCTCATCCTTTCACTGCTTTCTAAAGTTTCCTCCCCGAAAGTCCTAAGTTCTTGAATGTTTTCTGCACTCATTGGTGGTGCAGGTTCTCGGACTGGGTTTGGAATCTGGGGTGCGGTTTCCTGATATGGGGGTGACAGTTCCTGAAATTGGTAAGGATCCTCTAATATCTCCCTAATATAGTCATTTTGGTAATAGGGATCTAAAGGGTCCATACCTGGGTAAGCTTCTATGTTCTGTATGGGTGGATATTCCTGGATAGGGTAACGTTGCATAAAGTCCCTATTATCGTCCCACCAGGGGTCGTAATTCGGGTCTTAAGGATTTGGTGCAGGTACCCTGGGAATTTCTTCTGGGTTAAAGTCATACATCTCCACCTGGTTTTCCTGATTTTCTATTTCCATGGGTTGTTCTGGGTTTTGTGGTTATGGGGCTACTAATTGTTCCAGACTTGGGTCAGCAGCAGTTGTAGCTAAGATATGAAAATTAGCTAGGCTTCTATTAAGCATGTCCTGCGTATGGGCATCTGTCTCTCGCTTAATAGCTGCTAACGCTCTTTGCTGTTGCAATTTTCGCATTCTCTTCCTACGAGCAAAAGCTTCTTTTCTGAACCATCCTCGTTTCTTATTAGGAAATGGTTCTCCAGATTGAGCTCTAAAGGCAAATATTCCCTCCTCCTGATCAGCAGAATACCCTGAAAGGGGAGGCTGTGATGATGTACCTTCACTCCTAGGTGAATCAGCTAACTGACGATTCACGTCTGATGGTCCTTGATCACTCATACTGAAAACTAACAGATAGTCAAATAACACATAACAAATAATTACAGTTATGCACGTATTTCCGTAGATTATTTCCTAACATAAAATATAGAATTTAAGTGTCAGCAGAACACTTCTTTGGCTCAGACTAGTGGCTAGGCTCTGATACCACCTCCTGTCGCAACCCCCGATCCCTTATTCCCGGGAACGGGCGGGCGCGATCTCAGTTGTGGTGGTATCAGGTTATTTAATCTCGCAGCGTAATTTTCATCAAGACCGTAGTTAGGAAATGTTTATCAGAGTAAAACCACCATATTTTATATTGATAATCACATGGATAAAATCCAAGTTTCTTATTACAATATATTTATAGGGATAAACCCTATCTTATTGAATTTAAAACATCGTTTATTAGGTAACTTTTATAGCCACATTATCACCAAGCCTTTAGTGCTCTCCAGCTGGCTTTCTACTAGTTGGCTGTCACATTGGTTTACCTGAAACGCGTTTTAAAAACATTTGTCAGTCGGAAATACTGGTGAGTGAATCCCAGTTTAATCAAGAAACATTTTATTGATTAAAACAGTATTGAGGACGATTACAATGTTTATGTCTACACAATTACTCCATTTGGTACTATCAATCCACTTACTTGTGGGTCATATTACACATTGGCTAACTCATTGTCCAATGGTAACGTACTGTCATCCTCGACTTACTACTCACAGTGTAGTAAATTTTGTATACAAAACCCCAACATACCGGCAGTAATTGAAGAACTACAAAGACTCAATCACCGCTTAATCACATTGTAAAACAATTAAGGTTTTGTAAATTATTCCAAAAACATTAACAAAAAGAGGATAAACTCACTTTGCTATCTTAGGTTTCTTGTAAGGGTTTCCTGGGTATAATCTATAATTTATACAAATGTACATTGGTTAGTATCATAACCCTTTGAAATTATTAATGATACCCTCCCCGAGACGGCATTCCAACAACTACGTCGGGCAGAACCACGACAGTTGTTACGGAACCCTAAATCAATCGGGCAGCGTAACTATTATGAAACTAGGGTTATAATACTTACAACGGAGCAGAACCTCGCTAATTAGGGGTATAATACCCGTGTATTATAACTTTTCTACAGAAATGGCGATTTGAGATTGAAATGTGAGCGACGAAAAACGTAAACTGATGAGTTCTATATATAGTGCTGAATTCTGACTTCCAGGCGGCCCGCGTAAGGTAAGGCTAAGCCTTACGCGGCCCACATCAACACGCGGTCAACATATAGCTTAGCTGATTCGATACGTAGGTCCGCCACGATGTCGACACGTGTCATCACCGGATGTCTCCGCGTTTCATGATCTCTAGCGGCCTGCGTAAGTGTAAGCTTAAGCTTACGCGGCCCGTATCAACTTAAGAAGTCAACGGAGTCAATTCCAGTCTTGATACCGCCCGCGTAAGATGTTGGGGTGGGTCTACGCGGCCCGCCTCAACTCAATATTTCATGTTTTTACTTTATTTTATATGTTATAACCTATTTCGGGCTCGGTTTTCACATATTGGGTGTAATATAAGACATATTGGAATATTTTACAATATACTAAAGTGTCATAATATTTATGAGGGTGTTGGTTTTACCAAGGGTTGTTACACCAAAGTCATTAAGTTGGACTTGGATGATAATAGTAAGGTTTTGGATTCTAAAATTGTCATATTTGATACTTAGAGTCAGGTTACGATCTTGATTTTACATTGTCAAATATTCGATATTATTTGATAGAAGGTTTTTGAGCCAGGTCATTGATTCCAGAAAACCAAAAAGCTTTCACTGTTACATATAAAATCCAGATTTCTGTGAACAAACGATGTCCTGTGCAGTCACATATTTGAAATGCTCCAGCTTATCCATGTTATATGTTTAGAGCTAGGGTGTTGATTTTGATCTTTAAATTGTCAAATATCTTACAAATATTTGAGATTTTGCAGATAATTTGCCAGACTACGATCCCGATAGCTGAGCTTAAGGGGGAGTCTGAAGACGAGCTCAAAGCAAGGGGGAGCTTGTAGTCAGGTGTCGATCCTAGTAGCTGAAAGCACGGAAGCCTAAAGCAAGGGGAGCCTGAGCTGAACGAAAGGGGGAGCAGATAGAGCTATTAGAGTTAAGGGTGTCACACCCTGACTTTTGCGGAAGCGTGATTACGTGTGACTTGCTTAATATCATTGCATTAAACCAAACAAACAACTATATGATAGAAACCTTGATGTTCATCCATAAAAGAGTTTCAAAATATTACAACCAACATTGTTTAACATCAAACCAAGACTTCAAGTTTAAAATACATAACAACCCAAGTTTCAAGTTCCATAACGGACTTTAACAAAAGGCACTAATAAAACTAGGCTTTGAACCATGTATCCTATCAAAGATAATATACACGATTCAAGACCTTCAACACTGGATGACATCGTTTATTGAAGACACAATTTGAAAACCTTCAACGCCTGCCAGATCGATTCTCAATTTCCTGAAATACATATAGTTTGAAAACATCAACAAGAGTTGAGCGAGTTCTTGTATTTTGTATGCGTGCACGAATAACCTTGTAAACATTTGTAAGTATGTATTTGTAAACTGGTATGAAAGCGAATATGAACAGATCAATTAATGATTTGCAAGGTCATTAATGTGTGTGTAACGGTGTAGGAAGGCTCAATCCTTTGCGTATTTCATACCGGGCCTCCCGGCTGGGACGACATAGTCACCACATGCGGCCAACTCGCGGACCCATGGGTGGGGCTTGCAACACCCAAATAGATCTATCACTCATGCCCCTCGGTCCTTATAAAAGGATTAATGGTCTCAAGCTAACGCCTACCCATTCACATGATCTAACAGTTCATTCCTTAGCTAACCATACCATTTGTAATCATTATAACATTTGTAACATGTTTTTCACCCCCGAAGTTATAAAACTGAAAACAGTCAAAAGAAAAGCGGGACATGAACTCACAAACTTGCGTCAACTCAAAGCTTCTTCTTGATCGCACGACTACCTACACACGTGAATATTTTTCCCCAAGGATAGGTATACTTATACATGTATTCTTGGTCTTGTGTATTTTTGCCAAGTATTGGTGGCGTATTCCGGTGTATTTATACATACGAGAATACGTATTTTTATTGTATTTATTAAGTATTCTTATACTTAATTTTGTATTTAATTTTCTGGAATAACATTTCTAAAAAAAATTCACCAATATATATTCTTAAAATATATATATTTTAAGAAAACTTTTATAGAAAATTATCTATAACTTTTCCCTTGGCAAAAATAATTGTATATTAATATAACTTCAAAAATAATATATTTTCAAGATTAACTTAGAATATATATATATATATATATATATATATAAATCTATTTTTTACCTCAAAATAATATGTTCTAAATTTATTTAAGAAAATATATTTTCTCCAAAAATATTATATTTTCTAATTGTTCAAGAAAACATATATAATTTCTTTACGCAAAAATAATATATTTTCTTCTTGACAAAAATATGATATATTTTTGTAATAATTATAAAAATCATAATTTTCGTTTCCTTGGTTTCCAAAATACCGTTTAATTTATTTGTCAAAATATACATATGAATTTAATTCCGGAATATTTTTGTGGTTCACGTTCTTTGTTCGGTTTGTCCAATTTTTGTGTGTAAATTATATATTTATTTCCTTGGAAATTTTTGGTAATATTTTGTATTGTAATTTTTTTGGTATTTTGGTGAGTTATATCATTTCAAGTCCTAAAATAATATAACTAATACACATAATATACAAGTAATCACATAAATTGTGACATCTAAATATATATTTTCCTAAATACATATTTAGTCACTTTTACTTATCAAAAACAACCTCCAACATTTATAATTTTTTTTAACAAAAATTATGGCAATTTTTATATGAAAAACTATGATTAAAATACACTTGTAAACACTTGTTTAAAAATATTTTTCTAAGTGTTTAAATTCTAGAAAAATTTTGCCATTGTTTCCCCTTAAAAATGGAGGATTCCATGCTTTTAAAGCATATCATTTTCTTTAAAAATCATCACAAATCAACAACAATTCATCCAATACTTACCAAGTGCCAAAATCATGCATTTTATACTACAACATGAACTTGAAATTTTGTAAAAATTTGTAGTAACGTAGTAGTTGTTAAGTAAGCTTAGTTATCCTTTATAGTGTGATTATTTGTTTAAAAACATCATTCTTGAGAAAGTTAGTCTTTCACAACTTGTAAATTGATTTTCTATAAATCCTTCTTCTTGAATTTGTTTTGTCATTAACATGTTTCTATACTTGATTCATCACTAAAAATGTGATCAATTTCTTTAAAACTCATGTTTATGTAAATCTTGTAATTTAACTTAGTTTCTTGAGAAAATCATTTTTGAAATCATTCTTCTACAAGACTTACATCATGTTTTAATCATCATCATTAAAGAAAACATCTTCATATTTCAAGTCCATGTTTACATAAAGGATGTTTATCTTGGTTTTTCACAAGATCATCCATTCACTTGCTAGATCATGTGTTTAATCACAATTTAGCAAGTTTCATATGATGTTTAACATCATAAACACAAATAATCATCAATCAAGAAGCATACATACATTTAAGCAACATAGATTATTATGATTTAGAGCTTTATGTTAGAGATTATGTTCTTGATCCTTGATGTTCTTCATGTTTAGTTACTTATATCATCTTTTAACCAACATAAGAAGAAGTAAAATGAGATTAGGAGAGTCTTACTACTAGCACAAGGCTAGGGAAGAGATTCAAGATGAAGATGATGATAAACTTGGTGGTTAATAGCACTAGAGAAAGGTCCTTCTACTTCTAATGGCTCCTAGCTTCTTATCCTTGCTTCTTACACCCTTGTAGCACTAGAGATTGGATGAGTATGAGGTGAAGATGATGGTAATGGTGGTGCTTGGTTTCGGCTGTGACCAAGAGAGGGAGAAGAGAGAGTTTGAGTGTGTTGTGTGATGATGAAAATGAAAGAGAATGGGACTTGTGGTTAATTATATAAACTTCCAACATTACATAAACTCTTGGATAATATGTTTACTAAAGCACCCAACATGATCAAATAAAATATTAAAACAAATCAAGGGTGGGGGCCACCCTTGTAACCGTGAACATGAGGGGGGGGGGGGGGGGTTGGTTAAGTTGTGATGGATGGTTAAGGAAATTAGTTGAAATCTAAGTGCTTAGTTAGTGTTATAAGTTGTTATATGATTATAAAGTGTGTTATGATGTTCGGGGTCCATAACTAGCTCGGAAATGATAAAACAATGCTTCTAGTGAAAATTTGGTGTTTCGGGTAGTGTCCGGTTGTTCGGTTGGTTACCGGTTCGTTAAGGTGCTAAACTACGAGGTTTAGTGTGCTTTATGTTCCCTTTTGTGACAGTTTTATTCCCGACACTTGGGAAAGTATTCTGGACCATTGAACCATAATTCTGCATAATATTAAGTTGTTTAAATGCTGATGAATTTTGCTGAATTCTGCAGTTTATGTGAGTTTTAGGCACTTTCCGGCACTTAAACTATCACTAGGAAGGCAGTTTTATGATTCATACTTTCCTACACACTATACTAGTGGAATTCTTGGTTTTTGGCTCATTCTGTGCTCTAACATTGTGTCTGTCTGAGTACTGAACTCCCGTCAGTACTTCTGATTTGTCTGATCACTGTGCTAACTTTGTTTTGTGCATCATTTGAATCATAAAGTGTTGCATGCAATAATTATATGACGTCATGCAATATGTGATGCACTTGTATATATATGATAATAATCAGAAGCATTCATTTCATTAATTTAAATCAGCACAGTCATTAAGCTATAAGTTACTGTTTAATCATTGTACGGATACATGGAAGTTGGACAGTTGTCACATTCTCCCCCCGTTAAGAAAATTTCATCCCGAAATTTCAAGCTGCGCTATAGGTTGCAGGAGAGTTAGGGAACAAATGTGGATACTTCGATTTCTTTCGGTCTTCACGCTCCCAAGTAAACTCTGGGCCATGACGCAAGTTCCAACGAACCTTGACAAGCTTAACACTACTTCTCCGAGTCTTGTTAACCTTCCAATCTGTAACCTCAACGGGTTCTTCAGTGAAGTGGAGAGTGTCGTCTATATGTACTTCATCCGCAAGGATGATAACTGTCTCCTGAGTTGGACTTTTCTTCATATTAGATAAATGAAATGTATCGTGAACACCGTTTAATTCCTCTGGTAGTTCCAATTTGTATGCTATGGTACCAACCCTTTTCAATATCCTGAATGGCCCAATCTAACGTGGGTTTAACTTACCACGTTTCCCAAATCGCGCTACACCTTTCCAAGGTGAGACTTTTAACAAAACCATGTCTCCTACTTCGAATTCCAAGGGTTTTCGCCTTTGATCTGCGTAACTCTTTTGTCGATCACGAGCTGCCTTGATGCGCTCTCGGATCTGTATGATCTTATCAGTGGTTTCTTGGTCCAGTTCGGGACCAACCATCTGTCTATCACCAGCATCTGCCCAACACAATGGTGAGCGGCATTTACGTCCATAGAAAGATTCAAACGGTGCGGCTTAAATACTTGTATGGTAGCTGTTATTATAGGAAAACTCAACCAGAGGTAGATGAGTATCCCAACTGCCACCCAAATCCATTACACAAGCGTGAAGCATATCTTCCAGCGTCTGAATAGTTCTTTCGCTCTGTCCATCAGTCTGCGGGTGAAAAGATGTACTCAGATTCAACTGAGAACTGACGTATGCGTATATATACATAATTTTGCAATGAAATTACACACAATTCGGTTTTAAATTTATAAAAGTTGTTGGTGCATACGTCTGTCGACTTCGTCTTGTATCGAGTCGTGTAATAGAATAGATGAAACAAGTCATACAGTTCGAGATTAACAGGATACAGAGGTGAACAAGCCAGTTCAAACAAAGTGGTCAGTTCAAACGAAGTGGCCAGTTCAAACGAACTGGACAGTTCAAACGAACCGGAGTTGTTTGTTCAAACGAAGTGGAAATAGTATAAATAGGTGACTTGTGTTTTTCATTTGTAACTTGTTCGATTCCGGTAGCGAAGCTCTGCCGAAGTATCTCCAGGTCTGTAATCGTCATCAAATCAATACAAGAGATAGTTAAAGTGATTCTCGTGTGTTTGTAGCTGAAATAAATCCGATACGTTTGATTCCGCCTCTCGTATTGGAAGAGATCTCTTCTGAACGGCTCGTTTGGTCGTGCAAACGATCCTACAAGTGGTATCAGAGCTCAGGAGGAGGAGCTCTTGATATTTCAGCCGATATTCGCCGATAATTCTGATTTCTACTTCATTCTGTCACGTTTTTCAAAATTAACCAAGATTTTCAGGATAAAATGGATTGATTTTGAAGTATATTGTGCGATATAGTGTTTTGCATAATCTGTAAAAGTTTCAGACCTTAAAACTAACTAAAACGTGATCAATTTCATAAAAAACTCATCAGATCGTTTGAAAGAACATTCAGTTCGTTTCAGATCCATATCACACGAACCGGAACTTCGAACTCAGATCTACGACGTTTCAGTGGACGATTTTGAACGATAAACACATCATTGTGATCGGAATTTGATGAAGAACAATTCTAGGGTTTCAATTTCATCATGATATCGGAGTTTGGATGATTTCTGATTCAGTTCGCTTGGAAAATCCTCAGATCATTTGAACAAATGGTGCAGATCGTTTGAGAGTTAATCTCAGTTCGTATCAGTTCAGACGAACTGAATTTTGAATCTCTGTTCGCATCAGTTTCCTGGTCGTTTGAGGAAGATTCAGTTCGTTTGTTCTCCTCGTCGTCTGAAACAGTTGAATCCAGTTCGTCTGAATTAGCACACCAGTTCATCTGAAGGTTTGTTTCATGTGAGAGACCAGGTTGTCTGAAGGTTTGTTTCGTGTGAAAGATCAGTTCGTTTGAAATAGGGTTCAGTTCACATCAAGTTCATATTAAGCGGTGCAATCAGAAAGTGTTTGATATCAATGTTGTTGGCCATTGTTTACAAATTTCAATACAATGCATGTGATAAGGTTGCATGAAAGATTGTGGTTCATTGTCGTTTAGTCCATTCAATAGAGTAGTGGGTCGAATGAGGTTAAGTCACAGCTGGTGACTTTCGAGGCAATTAAAAAAAAATTGGTTTTGTAAGTGAACTGGGCCGAAGTTTCATTGTTTGACATTTGGGCCTAGAATTTGTGATTGATATTGGGCAAATAATTGATTTGTGATCTTTATTGGATCAACTTGTAATTGGGCCGCAAGAACATTCATATTGGAAAATTAGTGGATTGATTGATATATTACCAGTTTGTGTGAGACCAGTATTTTTTGAAACAAGTAAAGTTTGTGTTTGTGAACATTTGACTTTGAAACATGGAAGAAGAATTCTACAATGCGTTTGATACATCGATTACTCCAATTTCAGCTGCATTATTGAAGAAATCATTTGATATGTTTGCAGCTTTTAACCATGAAACAACAACGATGACCATTGATAGATATTGTCATTTGGTAGTAGAAATGGAAAGATTAAACATTAAGAAAGATGATGAGGAATGGGTTGATAAACTAGCCGAAGCATTACCACAACATAAGTGGGGAACTTATTTGATGTTTTTAAAACATGTGAGGAAGTCTCAGAATATGAATTTGGCACAATTTATTCAGAGAATTGAGGAGCATGAGTTGGATATCCAGGAAAAGGCTAAGACGGAAGCTGGAAAAGCAAAAGTTGTAGAAAGTTCGACAAAGGAAGCTGAAGGACAGAAAGCTGAAAAAGAATCTGAAAAATCAGAGGTTGAAAAAATAGTCGAAGTTGAGAAAATCATTGAAGTGGAGAAAATCGTCGAGGTTGAAAAGATAGTTGAAAAAATGGTTGAGGTTGAAAAACCATGCTTGAAGTGTTCAGAATTTTGCAAAGTTTGTGAGGAGAAAGATAAAAAGATTGCTGAATTAGAGAAGATTAAAGAAGATTTACTGTCCGATGTGAAGTATGTGAAGGAATCTTATGATGTGCTGAACAAAACAGTTGATAGTCTAAAAAGAACGAATTCAGAAATCGAAAATGCAATGGAAAAAATGAGTGCTACATTAATGACAAAGCAGAGCGTCATCAATGAGTACATCGAAGATTGTGCTAAGTTGAAGAAAGAAGTGGAACTTGAGAAGATTGAGAGTGAAAGGATTAAACGATTACTATTGAGTTACATTACTTGTGATTATTTGATTGATCGTGTTTATCCTACTGTTGCAGGTCTCGAAGCGTTCATGGATAACAAGACTGAAGATACTGATACTGGTAAGAAACCAAGTGTCAAGTATAACAGATGTCCGCCCCCGATCCATGAAAGTTATTCTCCCAGGAATCCTAACGAGGAACGTCTAAAAAAGGCTGTCAACATCAAGTTAAAGACTGAAATCATTGATGAATTACCAGACAATATTGATGTCACATTCACAGCGTCTGACACTGATCATGAGTCTGAGTTAGTAAAGAAAGTGGTTGATCAGGTGTTGGATATGGATGAAGAGTCAAAACCGGAGTCTAAGTCTGAAAGTTCGAGTTCGTCAGAAAAGAGTCCGAGTTCACCGGTTAAAAGGGTTTATAATAAAGAATTCCTGTTATCAAAATCTAATTTGAATGACGGATCAATCAAAGTAGCATATACGTTGAATGATTCAGACAAATTATATTCTGATGAGGAATTTCCAATAAGAAGTGTCAAAACTGAAATGATCAAACAGGTTTTCAAATTAACAGAAATTAATATTTCTGAAATAAAAGATTTAAATCTTCATGAAAAACCTAAAAAGTACACTTCAAGGTTTCAACAGAGATTGAACAAGAAAAAAGGTTATAATTGTGGTTATGGTTTTCAAAAGAATCCAAACCATAATGGTAATCTCAAAAAGAAAGGTCTTGGTTTCAATTCTTCAGAAATTTATAAAAATCAGAAAACTTATAAACCAAAAACAAAATTTGTTTCAGGAGGAAGTTCAGAGGATGAACAGAAGAAACCGTTCTGGAAGCAGTCGAATCAAGAGTTTCTTGCTGAAGTAAAGAAGAATGTGAGAAAGTTTGCTTCAAGAGTTGACAGAAGAACCTGTTTCAAATGCCAAGAATTTGGACACATAGCTTGGAATTGCCCCAAGACCAACTACCAAAAACAGGAAGTTTCTTCTAACTCTGTTATGAGAAAAACTTGTGTTGATGAGAAAGAACAACTTGTGAAAAATGTTAAAAAGTTTGAAAATTCTACTTCTGAGGAAGGAGAAAGTTCAAAACGGTTTTACAAAAGAAGAGTTGATTTGAGTAAACAAAAGTGGGTTGTTAAAACAGATAGTTGTTCTGACAATGAATCTGATTCCATAAAATCAGAGGAGTCTTTGGTTGAGAAAAAGGTTGTGAATTCCGTTCCAGAGGTGAACGATGAGGATTTTCCTCCATTGTCAAAGGAAAATTTGATGAAGAAAGTGGGAAAGGTAGAGATCTCAAATCAGTTCTTCGCTGATAAGGGAGAATTTGATGTTGAGAAGACTTTCAATGGAAAGGTCAAACATATTTTTTTGGAAGATGGTTGATGGGAAGGTTAAAACTGCAAAAGATTTTTATAAATCAAAATGTTGGTGGGATAGATGTGTCCCAGAATCTCCCAATGCTGGTCAGGCTTGGGGGAAAGTTTTTCCAAACTAAAAATCCTGACCTGCCGGAGCTCCCAGGTTGGTAAGCGAGGAGCAGGAATCGGCATCATTCTTGAAATGTTTGTTTGGTAAATCTACAGGTAATATCTTTATATTGTTATATGATTGATTTACAAGTGATGATGGTTGGTGAGTGAACCCGCAAGTGGTTGAAGAAGGTTTTCATCTTCAAATGGTTAATCAAGGTCATTAAGTTGAACTTGATTGGACCATACTTACAAGTGGTATTTTGGAGAACAAAATGATGAGTTTATCCCCTAATCTACAAGTGGTTTGAAAATCAACAAAACTTATTTTCCGGAAAAACCATTTGATTAAAACAAACTTAAGTGTTTTGAAATCACAATGGGAAAATAGTTTGTTATGAGGGGGAGTTCTGATTGTTTATGCCAAGTGGATGGCGATCTGAAGTGATTTGATATCAGTTGTCACTTTAGTGTATAGTTTGTTTTTAAATTTCCTAAAATGTGTTTGCATTTTAGGGGGAGTAGAAATTTTCAGAAAATCCAAAAACATTTGAAAATTTGAAAAAGTCAAAAACATGATAAAATTCAAAAATGAGTTTTGGTGTATGAAAAGAGGAAATGATAGTACATCAGTAGACATGTACAGTATGCTAAAGAAATGTAATGATTAAATAGCGTTAAACGGTCTCACTGATGATATGCCGATAGGTTTTTACACATTTAGTAAACTTTTTCGGGATATAAACTTAAATTCAAACTTGCTTATTTCGTGGGGAACACTACTTGGATATATAGGTAACCCCTGAAATCTCGTTTGAAAGATCCCTCTTTCTGAGATACTAGGTCTTTATGCTCAGTGATATCTGGGGTATTATCCCGGGACTTCTAATTTTGCGGAAGCAATGGCCTAGTCCCCTGAGAATACTTTATGCTTGCTTGAAATATAGCGCTGCCCTCAGCAAAAATGATGAAACAATAAAATTGATAATCATTGCTGTTGTAAAAAAGATCCTCTAAAGGGGACACACCTAAAGTCAAACCTGAGCTCTCTGCTGAACGGAAGTTCTGACCTGAGCTCTCATGGTTTCATAATTTATTCCCCTTACAGATATCATCTGTGGTATACTCACCTGTAAGACTGAATATTGGGATCTGGATACGGGAGTATATTCAAGAGGTGGGACACATGAATGAGTTTAAGTCCTTAATTCACCTAATTCGTATCCTGAATCAGTTGAAATTTGTGTGAAAATTTAAGTGGATCAGTATATCGGCAATCTAAGTGAATTGTTTAATTCTTAATGTGTAACTAAAACTAAGCTCAACGGTACTTGTGACTTGTCAAGAACTGATATGATCCTCTTACACAAACTCACAAAAATAGTGTCTGTAAATATTTCTTTACTGCATTTCATTTCTGTTATGTAAAATTCCAAAAAAAAAAAAAAAAAAAAAATTCAGTGTGTTTTAGAAAAAAATTTGAAAAATCCAAAAAGATTTTAGACAACTGATGTTGAAAAGCTGATTTTCAAAATTTCGAGTGCTAAACATGACGAATAGGTTTGGGAAAGTTTGTTTGAAAAGAAAAATGATATTTCTTCAAGTGGTTTATCAAAGATTAATATTGTAAAAATCATTTATTGATTGTTTAAAATCCTGCAAGTGAGATTAAATTCGTTAAACTTTAAATTTGTGAAATATACTTTGAGGTAGAGAATGTGCAGGTTAGCCAGACTACGATCCCTAGTTGATTGAAAGGGGGAGTCTGAATATGGAAAAGCAAGGTTTCTGATTACATTGTCAGATACTTTGGAGGGAGCTTGAAGACTGATCAAGACTGAAGATGTTCTGAAGACATACCGAAGACTCGTCAACATCCGAGGGGGAGTCTGTTGGTGCATACGTCTGTCGACTTCGTCTTGTATCGAGTCGTGTAATAGAATAGATGAAACAAGTCATACAGTTCGAGATTAACAGGATACAGAGGTGAACAAGCCAGTTCAAACAAAGTGGTCAGTTCAAACGAAGTGGCCAGTTCAAACGAACTGGACAGTTCAAACGAACTGGAGTTGTTTGTTCAAACGAAGTGGAAATAGTATAAATAGGTGACTTGTGTTTTTCATTTGTAACTTGTTCGATTCCGGTAGCGAAGCTCTGCCGAAGTATCTCCAGGTCTGTAATCGTCATCAAATCAATACAAGAGATAGTTAAAGTGATTCTCGTGTGTTTGTAGCTGAAATAAATCCGATACGTTTGATTCCGCCTCTCGTATTGGACGAGATCTCTTCTGAACGGCTCGTTTGGTCGTGCAAACGATCCTACAAAAGTGATTATTACTTTAACATCAAAACACACACGAAAGAGGCAAGTGTACCCCATCATATATGTAGTAAAGTATCGGTAAGAACCAAGTATCGATCCAAGGAAATGGGCGGAGGAATAATACTAGACCTTTGTCACTAAACTACCGGTAAAAACATAAGTTTGTTTGATTTTTAAATAAACTAAAGTAAGCATAAACAAATACTTATAAAACATAGTAGATTTCAAATATGAAAATATATAAATAGCCTTGCTTAATACACAACCAAAGCATGTCAACTAAGTCGGTTTTGGCACTAGAAGCATTTGATCAATTCTACAATTTTGAAACAATTAGTATCCCTTTCGGGAATCCTAACATGACAATCATTCGGAAAGTTAAAACGATAAACACACTTTAACCACCTAAAATTGTTCTTTAACGTGCAATTGATAAATGTCTATGAAAATCTCTTAAAAATAAGTTAGTCATCCGTTAGGAGTTTTCTAACCTCACTTAAACAAGGAAAGCGACACCGATAAACACAATGCAACCACCGAGACAAGCATAAACTAGATTAAATCATAACCGAGTTCATTTTACAAATCTTGCACATAAATTCACCAAGATAGCAATTTTGGCCTAAACTACTAACTAAGCTAACAAATCATGGCAAGAATTTATAACGACACCATTTAACCCGTTAAGGTCCTTCCGTGACGGCAAGCTTTCTTGATTAACAATAATTACATTTTATTAAACCACTAACCATTTCTAGTATCATGGTGCCCACATTTTAACCAAGCTAAACTAGTTAACCAAGTTTAAAGTTTACTAATACAAGATTAATTAAGCTTCATTTTTCAACTATCTTAACTAACCAAATACCAATCATCTAACAAAATTACTTATAATCAAGAAATCAATATCAATAACAAGGTTGCAAACTAATCATCAAAGATAATCATAGAAAATACTTCCAAATGTCATTACAAACAAAGATTAACATACTAATGCCTATAATCAAGCAAGGAATTGTTGTGTTTTTGCCCAAAGGCTACAATAATACATAAACATTAATGTAAATGCTTGAAAGATTAACAAAATCATGGAAAGATTAGAAAACCAAACCATAAACAAGCATAAGAGTAAGAATCCGGATAGTAATCGAGCTAAACGGGACAATGTGGCTTGAATCCAGGTGAAAGCAGAAGCCTCCGGAACCTGAAAATCGCCTGAATTGCTCTCCAAAATTCCAGAGTTCCGAGCAGAATGTTTCTGCAGGTTTTTATATTTTTTCGGTTTCGCACGGTCGTGCGTCCTGTTGCACGACCGTTCACTTTAAGCAATTATTGTAGGTATGGTGCACCATACTGCATGACGTCACAGATCTTGACTGGTCTTCGGTCTCACACGTCCGTTCTTCAGATGGCACGGTCGTTCGTTTCCGAGGTTTTTGTTGCACGCCTAGTCGCACTGGTCGTTCAGTTCCGAGGTTTGGCTGGATCATCGGATCCGCACGGGGTGCAAGATATGGAACGCCCGTGCATCACCGGGATGGCCTTGAATGCCTTGCACGCTGAGTCGCACCCTCGTTCATTGCCGGGCTGATTTTCATTTGTCGGAGATGCACGGTCGTGCATTAGGTCGCACGACCGTTCCACACGCCCAGGTCAGTTTTCTTAACAGAATGTTCGCAGCTTCGTCGTTTTGTTCGGAAAGTCCTCGTTTTCGCTATCATCTTGTCTGGTATGCAGTTTTAGGCCTGTAAACAAAAGTGTAGATGATTAAGCATCCGAATGACGGTTTTACGGCCGAAAACGCATAAAATAGGGGTAAAACGGGGGACTAAAATATGTGTAAATTAGCGAATATCAAATCTCCCCACACTTGAACCTTGCTTGTCCTCAAGCAAGCTAAACTAAAATGCAATAAAAGAAAGAATCAAACAAGAACGATAATGTACACAATATTTTATTGAAACTACTACAAACGGTTAGCCGGTTTTTTGAAAGACAACATCAATAGACTCAAACCCAACAAGCATTTGCAAATATATAGCGACAACCAAAAAGCCGTGACTTCACATTTAATTGACTCAACATGTTAATCTTCACACAACTCACAATGTTCACACACACTCGGTTTTATTTATGAAACATACATAAAATGTGTACGTGCAAACACTCAATGCCTCGTCAATGAAATGTGTAATATCATAAGCTTGTCATAAGATCTCGTCTCCACCAACTAACATGCGAAAAAGTGTAAATCAAGAGGTCTTTACGGGTTATAACGTTAGGCTTGGGCGAAGGGTATGGAAATGGATTTTAAAGTGGCGAAAATGGTTAAAACTCGGTAGTAGCGTTTAACTAGCAACAAACAATACAACTATACATACAAACGCCTTAAAAAGGCGAATATTGCGCAATCGAGCTCATCAACTATATTTTAACATTTAAGCATTCAAAATTGCTCGATTTTTGTCTACTTCACCCTATTTTAGGGTGTTTTGTTTTCTGTTTTTTTTTATATATATAACCAAGAAACTAGATATATAACAAACAATAAACTACAACAAACGCTAGTTAAACGATTATTTTGACCGAGTTTCAACACTAAAAAAGGTTTAAAACATAAAAAGGCTAAATTTGGCTAAGTGGGCGATAATGTGGGTAAACAAAGGTAAACGGGAAGGCTCGACAAGGTTAATCCTAAAGGGTAATATAAGGTTTACGGGAAGCACAACACAAAGAACAAGGTTTACAACAAAGGGGTGATCTAAGTGCCTCTATCACTTCTACACAATTCCGCAAGTTCATGGTCTTAACAAGCATACTAGTGACAAGTTCTAAATTACACATAACATCCGGCTCACTCCTATATCCGAAATGAACAAATATATAACAATATCAAGGCTCAAATATGCTCACGTAACGGACGGAATGGGTAAAAGTGTGAAAACTATCATGCAAGTCTTTCTTTGTTTGTCACGCTTTCCGGTTTCCTTTTTCAAAAATATTTTGCTTGTCGAGTTTTTATCAAGTCCGAAGCTTTCTAAAACACAACCAACCGGTTTATTTACTAAAATATATACAAAATACAGGTATTTTTGAATGATTTTTCTGATTTTTTTTATATATATAGAGGACAAACAAAGTTAACCCCCTCTCCACACTTGAACTTCGCATTGTCCCTAATGCGACCCGAAATATAGAGAAAAGGATAATAGCACTCCCCTCAAGATGATGTTGATGCAACGAGACTTCCGAAGCTGTATCTGTCACGTGCTCCGGTCCAAGATATGTCAGATCTGCAAGTATGTCACATGTACACCAAAACATAACAGAAATAGAATAAACATAACTAAACCATAATGTACATAAATATAAATACTAGAAATCCCAACAAAGACATAACATAAAAACTAAAGAAAAGAGTCTGAAAAATAAAGCGTACATAACCGAGGTGTTTGAAATAATAGTCAAAATAAACACCCAAAACAAACAAAGTACGAAAATAATAAAAACCACAAACTACCAAATCCACCAACTCCTACTCGTCATCACCATCATCGTCTCTCGTGAAGGACGGGCCCGCATCTCCGTAACCAGGTGGGTTCCACGGTGGGAACTGTGGAGGATGCTGAAAGTAGTCTGGATAGGCATGATGCATCTCCCCAAACAAGTATGAAAATCCAGCACTCACCCCCCTCATACAAAGTATCCTGGTTTTCCCGAATCTGATCCTGAGCGGCCCTAATCTCGTCCTGTCTAGTCCGGATCTAGTCAATATAAACCGCATGATGTTCCTGGTTAACCCTGATCTGATCCTGGTTAACTTGCATCTGCTGGAACTGCTGATAGAACTCGGGCCAGTCCTGATGCTGGTGGAATGCATGGTGTTGCGGTGAATGTGGTGGTGTCGGTGGATGTGGTACGTGCTGCTCATGCTGATGCTCCTGATCATGCATCTCTTCATCCTCGTTTTCCTCCACAGCTGGAGGCAACGGGTCCCAGACCTCGTTGTTTAACCCCTTCAATCTATCCCCGTGAGGCAACTCAGCAATCACTCCCATCGCCTTCAGTGACCTAATGTCAACATAAACACCCTCGGTTATCAGAGTGAGACCCTGAAGTACCTCGCCAGTCATCAATCCCAGATTATAAGCAATTTCGGTCACGTACTGACCGCCGTGGATTTGACTGTTGGGTTTCCGCCTGTTAGGATCGGAGGCTCTCATGATTATGTTTGTTTGTATGTTTTGAACAATTTGTGAATATGAAAACATGTAAAGTGCAGCGGAAATGAAAACAAACTTTGTAAACACAATCAAAGGAGAAAATAGGTTGATAAACAATTGCTTCTCATAGAGTCGAAGGATTTACAAATCAAAGCAAAAGATTACAGATATGCTTACAAACTAAACTCCCCCTCAGCCTGATACCCCAAGGTTGGTTGCACACAAGATGAAAGGATTAGACATGAGGAGAAGAACCCGCTCAGTCAATCAAATGTAACAGTACAGGGTACTGTTACATTTATAGGCAAACCAAACCACTGAGGTATCTCAGCTGACGTCACCATGAAAGCGACGTCTAACAGCCTAACAACCTGTATCTACTGTCCTTACACAAACACTGCTAACCTAACCACTGACTATACATAAATAAAACAATTCACTAAACAACTGCTCTCCCTTTATGTCAGTGCTTTACTCAAGGTTGATCAGTCCTTGACTGGGCATTGCTTTATCATCAGTAGATAGGACCAGCAGTGTTGGATACTTCAGGGTTTTGATCAGCAGATGAAGGACCAGCAGTAGTTGTATCTGAACAGCGGATAAAGACCATCAGTTGTTATAAATCACTTTCAAGGGGAAAGCTTAATGTAAACCGCTGCTTATTATGAATCCACTGTTGTGACCTGGTTTTGGCTTTACATTATCTGTTCCTCTTCTGCAGTTTCTCTTTCAATCAGCTCCTGTCTTTCAATGTCTGTCATGTCTGTTGAAGTGTCTGATGAAGCAGGTTTGGTTAACATCCCTTTTAAAAGGTTTTGAAGTTTTTCTGAGCTCTCTTCTTTCAAATCCATTTTCATGATGGATTCTTTGAAGTACTCAACTTCTTTTTCTTTTACCTCTTCATTGGTCAGCTGTTCTCCTTTTTCTTGGTTTGTCACAAAAGTAGACCGGAACAATGTTTTGAGGTTTTCTATCTGCTGTTCAAGCTTCATTCTTTGTTCATGCTTCTTTGAGGTGCTTGAAACAGTTATCTTTCTTTTCTTTAGCCTTTCATAGGCTTCATCTGTCTGCTGTTTTGACCATTTTGATATGGCTTCAGCAGTATCCATTTTTGCATCCACCAGCTCCCTTTTCTTTCTCTTATACTCAGCAGTTAGGTCAGCAATGAGCTTTTGGTATTTTCTCCAGTTTGGAGGAGTCTTCTTCTTCGTAGGATCATTCTTAATCTTTTCAATCCTTTCTGCCTCACACTTAAGAGCTACTACTGGCCATTCTTTGAACTGTTGTTCTTCAGCAGGATAGAATTTCTCTTTCATGATGTAGGCTAGATATTGTTTTCTTAACTCTTTCTTTTGATCAGCCTTTTCTTTGTTTAGGTCTTGTGCAAACTCTTCTATCTGCTTTACTTTTGTGAAGTAGAACTCCAGTCTTTTAGTAATGCCAGCTTCGCTTAACCTTTCTTTTTCACTCTCAACTTTAGCTCTTAGTCTTGCTTGCCTTGCCTTGCCTTGAGTTTGAGGTAATCATCCATATCATCTGGTGGCATGTAGCCTATGAGTGAGGAGAATCTTCTTTTTGAAGGATCTTCTTCTGTATAGAATTGTCTCATCTCATTTTTGATAGCTTCAAGTTCCAGTGGATGTTTTGCAGCATTAGGATCATGTATGCCCTCTTCGGCAGGGATTGGCTTTCTTTTTCTGTTGAAGAGCTTTGGTTGTGATGTAGGAGAGGTGAGAGCAGTGGTGAATAACTGACTAACAGCTGTTGAAACAACTGGTGTCTCAACATCTGTTGTCGTTACAACTGCTGATATGTCAGCAGTTGTCTTCTGCTTTTGAGCAGGGGATGGAAGTGGTAAGGTAGTTTTTGATGGTGGTGGTGAATCATCATCTGATATGAGATTCCTTCTCCTTTTTAATGAAGAAGGAGCAGATGATGTTTTGGGTGGATCAGTGGTGGTAGATTGGATAGTAGTGGTTTGTGATTGTGACTGACTGACGATGGTTGAAACAACTGGTGTTTCAATCACCGTTGTCATTACAGCAGATGTTGTAACATCTGATGTCTTCTGCTTTATGGCAGGAGGCAGTGGTGGTGATATGATTGTAGATGAGGATGGTGGTGGAACAGTGGTTGTGATGGTGTGTGATAGAGTGGTGTGTGTTGAAGGTGTGTGTGTTGATGAAGTGGCAGCTGTTTGGCTACTGACAGCAGTTTTTGTAACTTCTGTTGTATCAGTTGTATGACATTTCGTGGGAGGTGGTTTAGATGTTTGCTTTGCTTGCTCAGGTTCAACACACAGGCCATGTTCTATTCCCTTCTTTTTCATTTGCTTCATTATCTCCCCCTTTTTGGCATTATCTGCAAGGGGGTCATCAAAGAACAGCAAAGTTGAAGGAGCCTTGCCAGTGGCAGTTTGGATACTGGCCTTAATAGCCTTGATATCTGCTTGAGTGTCCTTGAACCTTGATTCCATCATGTTGGACATCATTTGTACTTGAATAGCATGCTTTTGATCAGCCATTTGTTGCTGTTTTTCAAGCATGGGTTGGAAAATATTCCAAAGCTCATTTGCAGCAGGTGCTTGAGCAGGAACAACATTGGATTGTGCTTTCTGAGCTTTTAAAATCTCTTGCACCATCTCCTTTATTTCAGAAACTGATTCTTCAAGTTTTTCAACTCTGCCCGTCAATTCCTGATATTTTGAATCATCACCTACTTTAGTAGGATCATCTGAATCCCCACCAGCAGTGATTATATCAATGTGTGTCTTGGGGACAGAGTCCCAAAAATCACCCATTGATGCCCCTTGTTCTTGGTACTGGGGACTTCTTTCTTCAGCACTCGATAAACCTTTGATGGTACCAGTGGTTAGATCCAACTCACTGGTGGTTACCGAAGTTGCCATGGAAGAAATTGCCTTCAAGGGAGTCTTACTTATGAAACAACTGTCCAACTGAGGATATGTTGATCCACCAGTTGTAGTTGCTGCTCCACTTGAACTACCACCGAGAGTTACTTGTAACTCAGGGGGTGTAACCTCCTCAATTGTTGCTGGGATAGCAGGAGTAGTAGCATCAGACCCAGTCACTTGTGGAGGTATGCTCTCAGTGATAGGTGATAGAGAGGAACTGGTTTGTGTCTGAGCTATAGCAGCTGCATGCAACAAGGGTAGCATGGATTGTGGCATTATTATTGGTGAGGGTATGGGGGTTGAAAGAGACATGTCCTTGGGATCAGGACTGTGGAAGATAGAGCCAAGTGGATCTAGAGCTTCATAATTTGGTGTCCCTGTGAATACAACCTGATCCTTTTGTGAGGATGCAGGAGGAGTTTTAGGCATGGGTTGAGATCTTTCTTCCAACTGCTGTGAGGAAGTAGCAGCAGTGGTTGGTGGTGACTTTTGTGTTGTCACAGGCATTTCCTCTGGGATCTCATCTTCCAGAGTTGCCTTTGTTTTGGGTTTGGTGGGTTTTCTGGATGTTTTTCTTTTGGTCTTTTTGGTGATATCAGGTGTGGGTTTCAAAGCAGTGGTTGTGTTGCTTTGATCACCTGGAGCAGTGGGCTCAGCAGCTGATACCTGAGGAGCAGTTGTAACCGCTAAAATCTGCTCAGGTACCCCTGCTTTTGTTTTTATTGGTGCCAACATTCTAGTGAATGTTTCAGGTGTCAAGCTTTTTATTTGAAAATAGACACCTTGTTTAAGTAAATTTTCACTTTTCTTATCAAATTTTTGTAAAAAATAATAACTCAAAAATCTTGGAAACAACAAAAATGCTTTGCTTTCAACGTTTTTCACCATGTCATTGAAAATCTCCTGGGAGTAGTTGTAGTCCTTACTATTCAAAATAGCGTAACCCAGGCATTGAATTTTCAATGGTATTTCGTTAAAAGATGTTGTTTTATTCGAGACACACATCAGAAGTGTGTGAAATAAAAATCTGGGTGCAGATGGAAAATAACCCTTTTGTAGGGTATCTACCTTTGACTGTTCTGCATAGCCCCTTTTCAGAAAATCAGTTTTTAACTCGTTTTTGTCAAAGGAAGCTTTACCTTTTTGATCATCGAGTTTGAAGATTTCTGATAGTGATTGCGGAGTGATTTGAATCGCCGTACCCTGTATCGAGGAGTTAATGGCTACTACTTTATCTTCTTGTTTTTCAAGCGTAGCATTTTTCCAGAACTCTCTCTGGGTTTGCAGATATATGGGAGCGTCTACTGTCAACAAAGTTTTGTACTTTGATGTAGATATGGTGTTGAGAATGGAATCGAAGGTATGGTTGTTTGTGGGTTTTGTGAGTAAACCCAAATAGTTGTGAGATTGTTTGTATGGTATCTCAATGGGTTCTTCGGACGTTTGAGCGGCCTCTTTTGAAGATGGTGGTGATTTTGGTTTTGGTTGTGATTTTGATTTTGACTTTGTTTTTGTCATTTTTGCAGAGAAGAACGAAGAATGATTTTGAAGTTTTTGAGAAGAAGGGTTGAAAACTGCTATGAGAAGAGAATTTTGGAATTCAATTCGACAGTGTAAAACCCTGTTTGGGGTTTAGGGTAGGGTTTTATTTAGGGAAAAAAATGATCGCTGATGTGGCAGCGGTTATTACGATCTGAGGGCTAAAAACTAACCACGTGTCAAACACTGATGAGACGGATGAAGTATGGAGAACAGTTGTTTTAAGAGCCACTGACGTATCAAGCATCAGTGGTTACAACGGTAAAAACTGTGGACAGTGGATGATTTTTACTATCAGTGGATAGCATATCAGTGGATAAGACACTGATTTTGAACATCAGTGCTTTTCAAGAAAATGAGGGATCAGTGGTTAACTTTCAGCAGTGGACAGTGTTTAGAGATCAGACGTTGAAACAAAATAGTGGTTAGGGTAAATGATACAGATCTTGAAGGACAGGAGTTTCAGCAACAGTTTTGAAGATTTTCATTCAAGGTTTTGCCACATGTCAATTTTGAAAGACAGTGGTTTAGTACCCCAGATGATGAAAACTTTTTGCTAAGGCAACTCATTTTCGTTTAATATTCAATTAAAACATGAGTACCCTAGTAATTCAAGCACAGTTTGCAATCAATTTTTTTGATGAAAATTTAGGAGCAAACCTGAGTATGACATGATCATGACATATGTACCATTTCCTTTTGACCCATTTATGAGGACCCTAATACCATCAAAAATAAGGTATTACATCCTGACAGGAGCTGAAACTATTGCCAACAAAAACAAGCATAAGTTCCAAATATATTATTCCAAAAAAAATGAATAATATATCCTGGTTATTCGAGAAAATCCTTTGAACACAACAAAAAAAATGGTTAAAGGATTTTCTAAGAATAGTATCAAAAAGATCTGGTATAATTTCAATAGAGAATATAATCACATCACTCACAAGTTTTTGAAAAATGGTCAGTAGTTTGACACCAGTGGTAGGAAGCTTTTGGAATACATTTTGACCACTGTTTGGTACCATTTTCTTTGTCATTTGATTGCAAACATGAAGACACATGGATAAATTTTTGAACATTTGTCTAGTCCTCTTTGGAGTTCATTCACTGGGATCAAAACCTTTTCCTGAACAGATGAATGCACATAGTTGCTTAATGACCATTATTACCCTAAACTTTGACTCATAAGTGTTTTATGTTTATACTCTTTTTCTTTTGTCTTCAAAAGTTTTGAGATAAACACACTTCTGAGTTTTTGTGAATTTACTTAGTGTATTTTAACAAGGTTGTTTTTGTCCTTTTGAGGAACTCAACCTGTTTTTAACACATAAGATCTGAATGACTAAAGTTTCAATTCCCTCTTTATAGAAAATCAAAACACTAATGTCTTATGAATCATAGGTTTTGTTAATCTGAGGTTGATACTTTAGTACTTAATGTAAACATCACAAATATTAAAACAACAGTTGAAATCAGTATTGAAAATATAGAACAATCCCATAATTTTAACAGATATGTTTACAGATCTGAAAACTATGAGTGACTTCTGCATGATATCACTTGTTGTGTGAAATTTGTGTGTCATATGACATCTTGGTTGATTTACAGAGTTTTTGATTAACCACTTAGAACATGATTTACTCGATACTCTGTTTTTCAACTAAATACAACCAACCTTAGTATCAACGAATTTTGAGCCGAACTGTTATGTCAATTTGACTGTTAAATCGAAATTGACTGTCCAGGCTCTGATACCAATTGTTAGGATCGGAGGCTCTCATGATTATGTTTGTTTGTATGTTTTGAACAATTTGTGAATATGAAAACATGTAAAGTGCAGCGGAAATGAAAACAAACTTTGTAAACACAATCAAAGGAGAAAATAGGTTGATAAACAATTGCTTCTCATAGAGTCGAAGGATTTACAAATCAAAGCAAAAGATTACAGATATGCTTACAAACTAAACTCCCCCTCAGCCTGATACCCCAAGGTTGGTTGCACACAAGATGAAAGGATTAGACATGAGGAGAAGAACCCGCTCAGTCAATCAAATGTAACAGTACAGGGTACTGTTACATTTATAGGCAAACCAAACCACTGAGGTATCTCAGCTGACGTCACCATGAAAGCGACATCTAACAGCCTAACAACCTGTATCTACTGTCCTTACACAAACACTGCTAACCTAACCACTGACTATACATAAATAAAACAATTCACTAAACAGCTGCTCTCCCTTTATGTCAGTGCTTTACTCAAGGTTGATCAGTCCTTGACTGGGCAGTGCTTTATCATCAGTAGATAGGACCAGCAGTGTTGGATACTTCAGGGTTTTGATCAGCAGATGAAGGACCAGCAGTAGTTGTATCTGAACAGCGGATAAAGACCATCAGTTGTTATAAATCACTTTCAAGGGGAAAGCTTAATGTAAACTGCTGCTTATTATGAATCCACTGTTGTGACCTGGTTTTGGCTTTACATTATCTGTTCCTCTGGTAGGGTTCAATCCACCGTGCGAAGACGTGTGTGAAGCCGTGCCAAGAGACCGTGCGATTTGAAGCAATATCGCTCTGGAACGGCTGCAGATGGTTAGGGTTTGCGAATGAAGGGTTTGGAAGCAGATGGGGGTTTTTATAATGTGCAAAAGACCAAATTGCCCCTGCCTCTCGCACGCTCGTGCGACAGCTCGCACGGTCGTGCGTCACCTACATTTTTCAAACCAGCAGCATGTTCTCGGAGATGCACCGGGGGTGCGACTCACCGTGCCGGCCTGCTCGGAAACGCACGGTCGTGCGACTCATGGCATGGTCGTGCAACAGCTGCAGATCAGAATTTTCCGCAGAAGCCATTTCCAGCAACTGTTTTGGCCGTTTTTCGCCATTTTTTCGACACACAAACTGTTTAAACAATATTTCAACATAGAACCTTCGCCCGGCTCGTATGAATTTTATACAAACTAACGGAAACTACCTAACATACCTAAATTACGCTAAAACAAGAAAAACACCTAAAAAGACGATACTACCCCTAAAGCGCAAAATACGCTCTTGCTACATTTTTGATCCGCGAGTCAGTAGCGTAGACTCTCCCCTCCCCACACTTATGATGTGTGCGGGGTTTGCAGTTCAATTACCTCCACCGCTGACTCTATCGGCCCGGCAACGTACAACTTCAACCGGTGACCATTTACCTTGAATGTAACGCCATCCGCGTTCTCTACTGCAATAGTACCATACGGAAATACCTCCTTAACTGTGTATGGTCCTGTCCAGCGTGAATGAAGCTTCCCAGGAAATAAGCGCAGCCGTGAATTGTAAAGAAGAACAAGATCACCCGCTTGGAATTCTTTGTGGTCCTTCAAGCGTTTGTCGTGAAGTTTCTTCGTGCGCTCTTTGTAGAGTACGGAGCTTTCATAGGCTTGTTGTCGCAATTCTTCCAATTCATGAATTCGGAGAAACCGGGCTTCACCTCCGGTTTTAAGGTCTAAATTCGCGGTTTTCAAAGCCCACATAGCCTTGTGCTCCAACTCCACCGGTAAATGGCATGCCTTTCCTTATACCAACCTAAAGGGGGTGGTCCCTATAGGGGTCTTATAAGCTGTACGGAATGCCCACAATGCCTCCTCAAGTTTGTCCGACCACTCCTTGCGGTTTGCACCAACAGACCGCTCAAGGATGCGCTTAAGCCAACGGTTCGTGACTTCCACCTGCCCGCTCGTCTGCGGATGATAGGGTGTGGATAAACGGTGATGCACACCGTATCGAGACAAAGCCTTTTCAAGCTGTGTGTTACAGAAATGAGTCCCTCGGTCACTAATAAGCGCTTTCAGAGCGCCAAATCGGGCGAACAAACTTTTCAAGAATCTCACGACCACCCTGGCGTCATTTGTGGGTAAGGCTTGCACCTCCGCCCACTTTGATACGTAGTCAACTGCGACCAGGATGTATTTGTTACCTCGTGAGGGGGGAAACGGTCCCATGAAGTCTATCCCCCAAACATCAAAGACTTCACAAACTTGTATCCAGTTCTGGGGCATTTCATCGCGTGCCGATATGTTCGTCGCCCTCTGACAAGCATCGCACGCTTTTACCCAACTCTGCGCGTCACGGAAAATGGTCGGCCAGTAAAACCCGGAATCCAACACCTTCTTCGCGGTGAAGTTAGCTCCGTGGTGGCCTACGGTAGGTCCCTCATGACACTGGCGCAGAATATCGGTCGCCTCAGTCCCTGATACACATCTTCTGATCACCTGATCAGCACCCACCTTGAATAGAAAAGGGTCATCCCAAATGTAATGCTTGATATCTGAAAAGAATTTCCTCTTTTGCTGGTGAGTCAACCCTTTAATCAGAATTCTACAAGCAAGGTAGTTCGCAAAGTCGGCGAACCAAGGCGACTCATCGCACATCTCTACACCCATCAAAGACTCGTGTGGGAAATTGTCATTGATTGAATCCCAACGCGAGTCCTCGATATCTCCATGTTCTAACCGAGATAGATGGTCAGCCGCTACATTCAAAGCACCCTTTTTATCTTGGATTTCGATATCAAACTCTTGCAGCAACAAGATCCATCTGATTAGACGCGGTTTAGCGTCCTGTTTGCTGAAGAGGTATCTAACTGCGTGATCAGTATATACAACGGTTTTTGAAAGCACTAAATACGATCTAAATTTATCAAATGCGAAAACGACCGCCAAGAGCTCTTTTTCAGTCGTGGTGTAATGCACTTGAGCGTCGTGAAGAGTTTTGCTCGCATAATAGATCGGGTGAAAGTGCTTTACTTTCTTTTGACCCAGAACGGCCCCTATAGTGTAATCACTCGCGTCACACATAATTTCAAACGGCAGACTCCAGTCTGGTGCAACTAAAATAGGGGCCTCAATCAACTTTTGCTTGAGAAGGTCAAAAACCCTCAAGCAATCATCTCCAAATATGAACGGAGCGTCTTTCTCCAACAAACGGGTCATAGGCCTAGCGATTTTTGAAAAATCCTTTATGAATCGCCTGTAGAACCCTGCATGACCAAGAAAGCTCCGTATCGCTCTCACAGAGGTGGGAGGCGGAAGTCGTGAAATAACGTCGACTTTAGCTGGATCGACTTCCATGCCCGCATGAGAAATCTTGTGTCCCAGAACTATGCCCTCCTTCACCATGAAGTGGCATTTTTCCCAGTTCAGGACCAGATTTGTCTCCTCACACCTTTTCAACATCTTTTTCAAATTTTCCAGACAATGATCAAAGGAATCCCCGAACACCGAAAAGTCATCCATGAAAACCTCCATAGAATCCTCGATCATATCATGGAAAATTGCAACCATGCACCTCTGGAAGGTCGGCGGTGCATTACACAACCCAAAAGGCATCCGCCGGTAGGCGAATGTGCCGAAGGGGCAGGTAAAGGTAGTCTTCTCCTGGTCCTCAGGAGCGATAGGAATTTGGAAGTACCCAGAGAACCCGTCCAAGAAACAGTAATACAACTTCCCCGACAGACGTTCCAACATCTGGTCGATGAATGGAAGCGGGAAGTGATCCTTACGAGTAGCATCGTTGAGTTTGCGGTAATCAATGCAAACTCGCCACCCAGTGACGGTACGGGTAGGAATTAGCTCATTCCTATCATTTGAGACTACAGTCATACCACCTTTCTTAGGTACAACCTGCACTGGACTCACCCACACAGAGTCGGATATAGGATAAATCATCCCGGCATCCAACAACTTAATCACTTCTTTCTTAACCCGGCTTGCATATTTGGATTTAAACGCCTCTGATGCTGTGCACATGGTTTGTACTCGTCTTCCATCAGAATCTTGTGAGTACAGAAAGAAGGATTGATGCCCTTGATATCCATGATTTCCATGCAATGGCTCTCTTATGAAGTCTTAGAACCTCAAGAAGCTGATTCTTCTCAACCTTTTCCAATGATGCCGAAATTATGACCGGTAAGCGATGCTCCTCGTCAAGAAATGCATACTCGAGATGTGGCGGGAGTTCTTTCAACTCCAAAGACGGTGGATCTTCAACCGACAGTTTTGCTTTCTCTTCTTCTACATGAACAATTTCAAGAAATCTCTCCGGACTCTGGGAACCATCGTCACCAATCTGATAGACTGGCTGCTCGAAATCGTGGCCCTCCTGCGTAATGCCAATCAGGTCCCCACACGACATACGTGTGTCCGAATTAATTTCGTCAACAGTACCTTGAAAATGAGAGCACACACATGCATCGACAATGTCGACGTAATAAAGCTTGTCATCGTGACATTGCGGATGCTGCATCGATCTTTTGATATCGAATGTCACGTGCTCATCATTTACTCGGAGCGTGATTTGGCCAGCTGCCACATCAACAATCGTCCTCGCTGTATTGAGGAAAGGGCGTCCAAGTATTAAAGGCACTCTCGAATCTTCATCCATGTCAAGAATAACAAAGTCCACGGGGAAAACAAATTTATCGATTTTTACAAGCATGTTTTCCACAAATCCACGCGGGTACTTTATTGAGCGATCTGCCAACCGAGTACTCATCCTAGTGGGTGACGGCTCACCCAGATCCAGTTTAGTAAAAACCTTATATGGCATAAGGTTGACACTTGCTCCCAAGTCAGCCAATGCATGGCTAACAGACATGTTTCCAATCAAACACGGAAGCGTAAAACTACCTGGATCTCCCATTTTCATGGGCAGACGGTTTTGCAGAACGGCGGAACAAGTTTCATTCATCACCACACATGATATATCCTCGAGCTTCTGTTTATTTGAGAGGATATCCTTAAGGAATTTCGCGTACTTTGGCATCTGGGCCAAGGCTTCAACAAACGGTATATTAATGTGAAGTTGCTTAAACAACTCAAGGAACTTACCGTATTGTTCTTCATTCTTCTGCTTCTTCAGCCTGCCTGGATAAGGTACTGGAGGAGTGTAATCTTTGACCGGCTCCTGGACTTATGCTGTACTTGCTGGGCGTAGCCTGGCTTGCACCTCGTACGGTGTGTCAGTCGGGACCGCTTCAGTGATCGGTGATGAGTCTGATATGACGGGTCCGGTAGGTTTTCCACTCCTGGTCATGACAGCATTCACATCCCTGTGTCCGCCCGGGTTCGGTTCTGTATTGCCCGGAAGACCACCTTGGGGTCTTTTTGACATCATCTGCGCCAGCTGACCAACCTGATTCTCGATATTTTGAATCGAGGCCTTGTGACTCCTCATTTCTCCCTCATGAGAAAGAAAACGATCCTCGCTCTGCTGGTAGCGTTTTTCAGCCAACTGATTCGCACTCGAGGAGCTAGTAAGAAGCTGAGCCATCATATCCTCCAGCTTAGAACTAGACTGAGGGGCCTGCTGCTGGGAGCTACTCCCAGTGCCCTGATTCTGATACGAATATGGACGCTGCTGGTAAGGTTGGTTGTATTGCTGGAACTGCTGACCCTGACCTTGCTGTGGCGCTGGAGCGCGCGGATTGAACCCCAATGGGTTTTGATTTCCTGTATTCGCTCGCCACCCAAAGTTTGGGTGATTTCTCCAACCGGGATTATAGGTGTTACTGTACGGGTTGTTCTGCGGCCTCACCTGATTACTCACGAAATCTACTTCTTCGTGGCCCTCATATACGACTCCCTGAAAACATGCACCAGGCTTGAGTGACACTCCACACTGGTCATATCCCGAGCCAGCCTGCGCAATCATCTGGGACCTGTCGAATCTCGATGCAAGAGCTGAGATTTGTACAGTAATGGCCGTATAGTCGTCTACAGCATGAACTCCTGCGCGAGATGATGATGATGTTGCCCGGCCTCTATCTCCTTCCCGACGCGAGCTGGACTATAACGCAACTTTTTCTATGATATCGTACGCTTCAGTCGACGTCTTAGTTCCTAGATCGCCTCCCGAGTTCACGTCTAATCACTCCTGCGTGTTGTAACTGAGCCCCTGATAGAACGTCAAGACCAGCTGTCTCTTGGAGAAGCCATGATGTGGCACATCAATCAACAAATCCTTGAATCTCTCGCAAGCCGCATGCAACGACTCGCCCTCGTCCTGGCGAAAGGAAACAATTCGGTTCCGTAGCTTGTTTGTTTTCTCAGGTGGAAAATATTTCTGCATAAACTGCTCCGCCAACTGATTCCAGGTCATGATGGACCCGGCTGGGAGTGACATAAGCCAAGCTCTAGCTTTGTCACGCAACGAGAAAGGAAACAACTTTAACCGAATTGCATCCTCCGAAACACCTGTAATCTTAAACGTGGAACAAATGTGGAGAAAAGCCGCTATATGTCGTCCGGGATCCTCATACTCACGCCCGTCAAACTGTACTGAATTCTGCACCATATTAATAATACTAGATCTAATTTCAAAAGTAGGTGCATCAATAGTAGGTTGAAGGATACTCGGCTCCAGGCCTGCCCTTCCGGGCTGATTTGTCTCATTCAAGGGTCGCTCATCGTCCGCCATGGTTCTGTCTCCTGCTGCCCCTGAGCCCTCGGCTTCAGTGGGTACCACCTGCTCCTGCTCACCAGATGCGAGCAGTAGCCCAACCGCACGCCCTCTCACACGAAGACGTCTCCTAAGATCGCGTTCGGGCTCGTCTGACGGTTCAACAACTTCTGGAGCGGGGGTCGAGAACATCAACCTGCAAACGAAAAAATGACACAATGAATATTTTATTAATATAATAATGCTGTTTTTTTTTTTTGCTGAAAAGAAACATAATTATTATAAATAGGGCTGAAAATTTTTATAAAAATCCGAAAATGGACCCGAAATTTTATAAAAATCAACACAATAAAAAATAATCGAATCGGCTAATACAAAAATGATTTTAAGGTGCCGAAAACCCAAATAATAAATGAATAAATAAATCCGGATCGAATAAATAAATGGAACAAAAATTAACAAGTGTACAAAAAAATAGACTTGGAAAACGAATAAATGAAATAAAAGCAAGAAATATTAACAAATAAATAAACAAATAAATAATCAAGAAAGTATACACAAATATTAACAAGTATATACGCCGATAACACAATGACTCGGGTCGTTCCTAAAACTCGCCATTTCCCCGGCAACGGCGCCAAAAACTTGACGTATGCGTATATATACATAATTTTGCAATGAAATTACACACGATTCGGTTTTAAATTTATAAAAGTGATTATTACTTTAACATCAAAACACACACGAAAGAGGCAAGTGTACCCCATCATATATGTAGTAAAGTATCGGTAAGAACCAAGTATCGATCCAAGGAAATGGGCGGAGGAATAATACTAGACCTTTGTCACTAAACTACCGGTAAAAACATAAGTTTGTTTGATTTTTAAATAAACTAAAGTAAGCATAAACAAATACTTATAAAACATAGTAGATTTCAAATATGAAAATAGATAAATAGCCTTGCTTAATACACAACCAAAGCATGCCAACTAAGTCGGTTTTGGCACTAGAAGCATTTGATCAATTCTACAATTTTGAGACAATTAGTATCCCTTTCGGGAATCCTAACATGACAATCATTCGGAAAGTTAAAACGATAAACACACTTTAACCACCTAAAATTGTTCTTTAACGTGCAATTGATAAATGTCTATGAAAATCTCTTAAAAATAAGTTAGTCATCCGTTAGGAGTTTTCTAACCTCACTTAAACAAGGAAAGCGACACCGATAAACACAATGCAACCACCGAGACAAGCATAAACTAGATTAAATCACAACCGAGTTCATTTTACAAATCTTGCACATAAATTCACCAAGATAGCAATTTTGGCCTAAACTACTAACTAAGCTAACAAATCATGGCAAGAATTTATAACGACACCATTTAACCCGTTAAGGTCCTTCCGTGACGGCAAGCTTTCTTGATTAACAATAATTACATTTTATTAAACCACTAACCATTTCTAGTATCATGGTGCCCACATTTTAACCAAGCTAAACTAGTTAACCAAGTTTAAAGTTTACTAATACAAGATTAATTAAGCTTCATTTTTCAACTATCTTAACTAACCAAATACCAATCATCTAACAAAATTACTTATAATCAAGAAATCAATATCAATAACAAGGTTGCAAACTAATCATCAAAGATAATCATAGAAAATACTTCCAAATGTCATTACAAACAAAGATTAACATACTAATGCCTATAATCAAGCAAGGAATTGTTGTGTTTTTGCCCAAAGGCTACAATAATACATAAACATTAATGTAAATGCTTGAAAGATTAACAAAATCATGGAAAGATTAGAAAACCAAACCATAAACAAGCATAAGAGTAAGAATCCGGATAGTAATCGAGCTAAACGGGACAATGTGGCTTGAATCCGGGTGAAAGCAGAAGCCTCCGGAACCTGAAAATCGCCTGAATTGCTCTCCAAAATTCCAGAGTTCCGAGCAGAATGTTTCTGCAGGTTTTTATATTTTTTCGGTTTCGCACGGTCGTGCGTCCTGTTGCACGACCGTTCACTTTAAGCAATTATTGTAGGTATGGTGCACCATACTGCATGACGTCACAGATCTTGACTGGTCTTCGGTCTCGCACGACCGTTCTTCAGATGGCACGGTCGTTCGTTTCCGAGGTTTTTGTTGCACGCCTAGTCGCACTGGTCGTTCAGTTCCGAGGTTTGGCTGGATCATCGGATCCGCACGGGGTGCAAGATATGGAACGCCCGTGCATCACCGGGATGGCCTTGAATGCCTTGCACGCTGAGTCGCACCCTCGTTCATTGCCGGACTGATTTTCATTTGTCGGAGATGCACGGTTGTGCATTAGGTCGCACGACCGTTCCACACGCCCAGGTCAGTTTTCTTAACAGAATGTTCGCAGCTTCGTCGTTTTGTCCGGAAAGTCCTCGTTTTCGCTATCATCTTGTCTGGTATGCAGTTTTAGGCCTGTAAACAAAAGTGTAGATGATTAAGCATCCGAATGACGGTTTTACGGCCGAAAACGCATAAAATATGGGTAAAACGGGGGACTAAAATATGTGTAAATTAGCGAATATCAAGAACCAAAAGCTTCTTGAAAGGATTGCCAAATCCTTGACACAAACCGTCCATCTCTATCTGATATGATCGAGATAGGCACTCCATGACGTGCTACTATCTCTCCGAGGTAAAGCTCAGCTAGCTTCCCTGTACTATCCTTTTCTCGAATCGGTAGGAAATGCGCAGACTTTGTCAACCGATCTACTATTACCCATATCATATCATGTCCTCTAGGGGTTCTAGGTAACTTTGTTATAAAGTCCACAGAAATCTGTTCCCACTTCCACATGGGTATTTCTGGATGTTGCAAGAGACCTGAAGGCTTCTGATACTCGGCCTTAACCTTAGCACATGTTAGGCATTTCCCCACATAAATGGCAACATCACTCTTGAGCTTTGGCCACCAATAGTAATCCTTCAGATCTTGGTACATCTTGTCCGATCCTAGATGGATCGAGTACCTCGATTTATGAGCTTCATTGAAAATAACCTCTCTAATACCACCATAAAGCGGAACCCAAATACGTCCCTTGAAATACAAGGTTCCTTCCTCGTTAGGCTCCAACCTCTTCTCCAGTCCTCGGAGATATTCTGCCTTAAGGTTTTCTTTCTTAAAAGCTTCCTTTTGCGTGGCACGAATACGCAAAGTGAGATCCATCTAAATAATCATTTCTAAAACCCGAACCCTTATGGGCTTAATCCTTTCCTTTCGACTTAAGGCGTTTGCCACCACATTCGCCTTTCCAGGATGATACTTGATCTCGCAGTCATAATCATTTAGCAACTCAACCCAACGTCGCTGTCACATATTAAGCTCTTTCTGATCAAATATGTGCTGAAGGCTCTTGTGATCCATGTAAATAGTACATTGAGTACCATACAGATAGTGTCGCCAGATCTTCAAAGCAAATACCACTACGCCTAGCTCCAAATCATGTGTGGTATAGTTCTTTTCATGGACCTTCAGTTGGCGAGAAGCATATGCGATAACCTTTTGGCGTTGCATGAGCACGCAACCCAGTCCCTGACGCGAGGCATCACAATATACCACGAAGTCTTCCTTCCCTTCGGGTAGGGATAATATCGGTACATCGCATAGTTTATTCTTGAGCAACTGAAAGGCTTCTTCCTGCTTGTCTCCCCATTCATACTTCTTATCCTTCTGAGTAAGGGAGGTCAGCGGTTGAGCTATCTTGGAGAAATCCTCAATGAACCTGCGATAATATCCTACTAAACCCAAAAACTGTCGGATTTCGGTCGGTGTCTTCGGAGTTTCCCAATTGTTGATTGCCTCAATCTTTTTGGGATCCACATGAATACCATTGTCGTTTACCACGTGACCGAAAAACTATACCTCGCGTATCCAAAACTCGCACTTCAAAAACTTAGCGTAAAGCTTTTCCTTCTTTAGCAGCTCTAGGATGGCTCTGAGGTGTTGCTCATGATCCTCCTTCGTCCGCGAATAAATCAAGATATCGTCGATAAACACAATCAAAAATTTATCGAGATATGGCTTGCACACTCGATTCATCAAATCAATAAACACTGCCGGTGCATTGTGTCACACCCCGACCGCGTAAAACAACAAATCGCAGCGGAAACATCGGGGCGTGTTGCAACAGAATTAATGTTTCATAACCATGGATATCAAAAGTGTTTCGTTTTATTAAACATTGAATAATTACATCGTTTGGAAATCTAAATACACAATTTAAACATAATCTATCATTAATATTGAGTCACTAAGGCCTTGTCCAGTCCTATGTGAGCATGCATCTTATCAATCGATATCATTCAACAATACCTGAAACATATGTGAAAACGAGGTCAGCAAAGAAATGCTGGCGAGATACATAGGTTTTGTGAAAATAAGATTCATGACTTCTGTTTTAAGAAAATGTTTAGTCATGAACCTTGTAATTTGCTTTGTCTTTGTAAATCATTTGAAAAACAATTAGTTTAGATGATATGTATAAATAAGAAAATAATGCATGATTAAATGAATAACCATGTAAAATGAGTTTGTGTAAGATAAGTTGGTTGTAAATCAATGTCTTGTGAAAAGTATGTTACTTGTATAAAATGTTCTATGTCTCAAACTGAAATGATTCAAATAACGCTATGATATGTAATACCATACAAACACTTATATATAGGAAGTACCAGCGGCGTATCCACCATGTTTGTATCATATTACACACGCATCATTACTTAATCACTTAACCAAACCAAACCAAACAATGTAAAATGTCTATGTCAAATATCCATGTCAAATGTCTATGTCAAAATGTCATGTATGGCAAGTGAAATGTCTCAACTAAACCATATGCACAAAAACAAAGTATTGAAGTAAAACTTGGTTTAAATCAAAGTTATGTTTTGTGGGAAATGCATGATCAAATGTCAATCATGTTAAAATGTTTACCCAATCGTTAACCCATTTTGTAAAATCGTTCTAGTCGTTCTTGTTTTAATTGTGAAACTACTTTATGGTCGATTCTCTAATAACATTCAAACCTTCTTGACGCGTTCCTCGCTCCATCTCGCTCTCGCTCTCGTTCTTAACAAACCCTTACCAAAGGATAAGTTAATAATTACAGATTCAGTCGCTACCCACAACCCCCACACATAACAATGGGTGCAGTAAATAACGGGATTTGTCAGATCCTATGGTACCATAACCTAATACTGGTCGGCTTGATCATTGCTAATGAATGTCATCGGTCATGTAAACTACAACCAACAAGTTTGTTCACTTTTTGAAATTGTTATTAGTTTTTGAAATCATTGTATTCGTTCTTGAAATCATTGTTAGCGTTCTTGAAATAATTGTTAGCGTTCTTGAAACCACATTGTAATTGTTCTTGAAACCATTGATAAAACATTTAGCACATATGAGTCACCCCAAAACAGTTGAAAACAGTAAAAGAGGGGAATAATGTACTCGCCTGGGAGTGCTTAGGAGTCTTGAACAACTACCAAGTAAGCTAGAGGAGTCCCGGAAATCAAACGGTACCTAATATAGGTAACTACATAATTAACCCGGACCTAAATCGGAAGACTGGGTAGCAGGAGGGTTTGTAAACCAAATGAGTGTAGGAACTCATATGATATGGTTTAACAAAGCCTACATACTAAATGAAACTTAACCTAAGTATTATCGACCCATCGCGACCCATTAAGGTAACTTATGCTACTTTAACGCGTCGTGCGCGTGAAACGCGTTCGGACCGTCTAACTAGTCCTATGACAAGTGTTATATGCCTAAACATGTTACATAATCAGTTATGTGACAAAAGTTTAGGTTACATATGCTTAATTACCAATTATACATGAAAAGGGTATTCTGGTAATTTACCTAAGGCATATAAACTACCTATCGTACAACTACTTAAACGATGTGACCATAGGGTATAACCTCGGAAGGTTATGCCCTATACTAGGGTCACCTAATGTATTTGGTCGAATCCTAATGATCGACCAAACTGGGTCGGGTTCGAAGGTATAAGCGATTTATCAGATCGCTTACCCTACGACCCTAGACAACGTGGTAATCAGTAGGCATAGTCCCAAGGGACTATAACCAACGTGATTACAATCACGTTGCGAAGTTCAAACGAACTTCGCATTGACCATTACTGGTCAACGCTGAAAGTCAAACAAAGTTTGACTTTCTGACTCGAAAAGCAGTAAAATAAGGAAAAGAACGAAAGAATACTTACGAAGGGTCCCCGAATGCTAATCCCGATTCAAGAATCTCAGGTATGAAACAATGGTTTCAACTTAGAGGTTCTCAAATCAGAATTCTAGTGATTTTAGCAATGGGGGGTATGGGGTATTTATAGGAATACCCGAACCGTTAAGATCGTTTCATGGAAAACGTGCCTTAATCCCATCCGTACATGTGTTGAAATGTCATGGTGTTTAGGTGTTTAAATTCCATCCATACATGTGTTGAAATGTCATGGTGTTTAGGTGTTTAAATTCCATCCATACATGTGTTGAAATGTCATGGTGTTTAGGTGTTTAAATTCCATCCATACATGTGTTGAAATGTCATGGTGCCTAAATTCCATCCTTATCCGCTGACTAAGCATTGTTAGAATGTGTGGTTGTGAATTAAACAACGGCTAATACATCGAATCTGGTCCCGAATGCGAAAAACGATCCAAATGACGTGACGAATGGATTTTTCTTATGGCGAACACTAAAATAAAATATTTTAGTGCTTACATAAATTTTTGGATATCCGGATGTATTCAGAACGTAAGTTATGCGCGAAAATGCAAACTTGTGCACTTTTTGACACTTTTAGTCCCAGAATGACCCAAAAGTTTATTTTAGCACACCGAACCCCTCAAAGCCTATTTCTAAGCTATGTAAAGGATATATATGGTATGTTTAACTTATGGTCATGTTCCGGAATGTCTGTTACAGTTCAAATTGGCATACTTTCGCAGTTTGTCAACTTTAGTCCCTGTAAGCGATTTAACTTGATTTTGCCATACCAAAGCCTTCAAAACTTATTTCTAAGTTATGTAAAGGTTATTTAAGGTATGTTAAGCCTATGTCACTATTCCGGAGTGTTTGTTGCATTAAACTGGTTATATTTACGCATCGGTGCGCGTATAACCTTCCAGAAAGCGATTTAGAGTTTGAAATTGAACAAGAATTGATATGTGCAAATGATACACATATTTTTACAAATCCCAAGTATGAAATATAATATTTCATTGGTTTGGTATTTGTTTGATGGCCGTGGAGGCACAGGTGTTACAGTCTCCCCTACTTTAGGAAATTTCGTCCCGAAATTTATTTAGAGGAAACTTGTGAGAGTTTAAAACATGAAGTTGAAAAGATCAAACAATATTGGTTAGGGTTCTGAACTTCTAGTAACCTTAATAACATTATGCTTGCAATGTAAGAGGGACACTTATATACAAGTATATGAAGCGTCATTGGTGCGTCCACCGTACCTCCATTACATCGTTCTTATTTCGTTATTGTTGTCACTATCGGTTCTTACACATAATAAATATTACTGGGTTTCTATGCACTAAATTTCATAATTATGTACGCGTCCATAATTAGACAATTCCTTGCACAGTTCACACAGTCTATTTTATAATGTGTAGGGTAAAACCAAATGAACAAACCTGTGATGAGTGTGACTGGACCACCATAGGGTCCTTTCAGCTGTATCATCACATGCCATTCTTAACCAGATCTTGAATCAATCTTTTTGACTAGACCACTAAAGGGTCTCTCATCGAATCATGGAATGGTACTATATAACCCAAGGGTCTTAACTACCAGGTAGAAGCCCATAAGGATTTAAGGTAGTACCTTTTGAATATCCTACTATGAATCCCTCATATGAAAACATGAAAGATTCTATGAGGATTTGAAAATCGGATCCCACAAAATCATAGAGGAGAACACATAAACACATATCACATAACCACAAAATTGTTCGTTAATTTGTCTTGTAAATTGCGTACATACATTTAAAGCACACTAGGAATCCATTCCGTGGATTTCATTTGGTACTTTAAACGTTATCAAGAATCCAACTATAAAGATAGAAAGATTCAAAAAGAAAATTCGATTTCGATTATTAGGAACCGAAATGTTCGAATTAAGGTACATAAGGAATCCAATTAAGGACTCTGATTTGAATGATAATCATCCACAAGGATCTAATTGTGAAGATAAAAAGATCCCATATGAATTTTTGAAGTTGAAGATGTTTTGAAACCTTGCACTGAATGTGCTTAGGTCAAAACATGATGTAAAATGCTTATGAAGTTGAGATGCTTGATATGTCAAGGCGACATATGAAGCAGAATTTTGAAGGTTAAGTCAATGTATGAGGAAAGTATTTTTGAAAACTATGCATGGGGTTCTTTTAAGAAAAATGTGTTTAACATTTTTGAAACCTTATATATAATACTTTTTGAAATCATAATGTAGGTGTATTAGGTAGATATATTTAAAAATGTTTTAAAATCATGCGAGATGAATTTTGAAATTATGTATAAGGTTTTTGAAAGACAAGAATGATGCTTTTCGAAATCATGCACTTGATCAGAAAATGTATTGTGTTAATATTGTCTTCAGACTATATGAAATATTTTGAAATTAGAAAGGTTGGTTTTGATAACATGGCTAATGTTTTTTTTTTAAATAACATAGACAATGCATCTAGAAAAATTGTTTTCAAACTATATGAAATGTTTTGAGATCATGAAGATTGTTTTGAAATACTGGTACTGTGTATGTTGAAAAATCAAAACGTAATGGGTATGAGATTTGAAAACACCCTTAGTTATCTAACCAAGGATTTAAAGGCACAGATGTGCGAAAAGCACGATTACTCATAATGTCACTTAATTTACTGTACTTTGTTTCTTAGAGTGAAACGAGTACTTAAAATTTTCGAGGGAATCATGAGCAATCATTTGAAAGAGAGAAATCACAAGAGTAGTTTGTAAGGTACATAGTTCCTTGATGTAGGTATCATAGGAAAAGCCATACACACCTAGTAGGGGGTTGAGCTGGTTGGTTGGGGACTGCTTTACCATTGTGAGCGACCATGGCGAAGTTCTGAGAAGCCTTTCGCTTCTTTGACTTCTTAAGGGATCGTTCATCCATGGTCTTTGATTCCTCGATTGGTTTCTTGGCTGATAGTGTTGTCGCCTGACTAGGTCCTGCCTGTCTTGGTGACTCTTGAGTGGCTTCATCCTGGAGATGATACATGGCAGTAGCTAATTCAACAGTCTTCAGGACTACTTCGCCTATTTGCTGAGCGAATTTGGCTGCTTGCTCAGATATCTGAGCGTCATCGTGATGAAGAGACATTCTTGAAGAAAAAGAAAGGCATAGGGAGAAACAGGTGAAAGATTATTGGACAATCAAAACAGAATGGTAACGAATGAAAATTGTGATCATTTGTTTGTTACCTAAGGCAAACAAATGAGATGGTGACAATTCAAAGTAAATGGGTCAAAAATAATGTATCGCGAAGACATGCTCGCCTATAAGTGAACACTCATCCCAAGAATTCCCAGGTAAGCACAACTGGTCTCGCGTCTGATGAGATGTATACGAAGTGCTTGCCTAGACAGAAAACCCAGAATACAGGCATTCACCCTTCCAGTTTGCACGTGTTCACATTATTTAAAACCCAAAACCTTGACGAGATTTTGAAAACTCAAAGGGGTTCAAAACCATATAACAAAGAGTTCAAAACCTTACAATAGAGGGTTCAAAACCTAGTAATCAATCATCCTAGAACAGATGATTAGTTTTCAAAGCGGTTTTGAAATTTGTGTTCTTGTTGTGGTTGTCACCTAAGGATAGGTGACAGTATTGTTTTATGACTAAACGCAAGTAAACTCGCGTTAGGGTCCTAAGAAGGTTATAGACTAGGTCAAAGCATTACTAATAACCTAATTCCCTATAACCATTGGCTCTGATACCATCTTTCTGTCACACCCCGACCGCGTAAAACAACAAATCGCGGCGGAAACATCGGGGCGTGTTGCAACAGAATTAATGTTTCATAACCATGGATATCAAAAGTGTTTCGTTTTATTAAACATTGAATAATTACATCGTTTGGAAATCTAAATACACAATTTAAACATAATCTATCATTGTTATTGAGTCACTAAGGCCTTGTCCAGTCCTATGTGAGCATGCATCTTATCAATCGATATCATTCAACAATACCTGAAACATATGTGAAAACGAGGTCAGCAAAGAAATGCTGGCGAGATACATAGGTTTTGTGAAAATAAGATTCATGACTTCTGTTTTAAGAAAATGTTTAGTCATGAACCTTGTAATTTGCTTTGTCTTTGTAAATCATTTGAAAAACAATTAGTTTAGATGATATGTATAAATAAGAAAATAATGCATGATTAAATGAATAACCATGTAAAATGAGTTTGTGTAAGATAAGTTGTTTGTAAATCAATGTCTTGTGAAAAGTATGTTACTTGTATAAAATGTTCTATGTCTCAAACTGAAATGATTCAAATAACGCTATGATATGTAATACCATACAAACACTTATATATAGGAAGTACCAGCGGCGTATCCACCATGTTTGTATCATATTACACACGCATCATTACTTAATCACTTAACCAAACCAAACCAAACAATGTAAAATGTCTATGTCAAATATCCATGTCAAATGTCTATGTCAAAATGTCATGTATGGCAAGTGAAATGTCTCAACTAAACCATATGCACAAAAACAAAGTATTGAAGTAAAACTTGGTTTAAATCAAAGTTATGTTTTGTGGGAAATGCATGATCAAATGTCAATCATGTTAAAATGTTTACCCAATCGTTAACCCATTTTGTAAAATCGTTCTAGTCGTTCTTGTTTTAATTGTGAAACTACTTTATGGTCGATTCTCTAATAACATTCAAACCTTCTTGACGCGTTCCTCGCTCCATCTCGCTCTCGCTCTCGTTCTTAACAAACCCTTACCAAAGGATAAGTTAATAATTACAGATTCAGTCGCTACCCACAACCCCCACACATAACAATGGGTGCAGTAAATAACGGGATTTGTCAGATCCTATGGTACCATAACCTAATACTGGTCGGCTTGATCATTGCTAATGAATGTCATCGGTCATGTAAACTACAACCAACAAGTTTGTTCACTTTTTGAAATTGTTATTAGTTTTTGAAATCATTGTATTCGTTCTTGAAATCATTGTTAGCGTTCTTGAAATAATTGTTAGCGTTCTTGAAACCACATTGTAATTGTTCTTGAAACCATTGATAAAACATTTAGCACATATGAGTCACCCCAAAACAGTTGAAAACAGTAAAAGAGGGGAATAATGTACTCGCCTGGGAGTGCTTAGGAGTCTTGAACAACTACCAAGTAAGCTAGAGGAGTCCCGGAAATCAAACGGTACCTAATATAGGTAACTACATAATTAACCCGGACCTAAATCGGAAGACTGGGTAGCAGGAGGGTTTGTAAACCAAATGAGTGTAGGAACTCATATGATATGGTTTAACAAAGCCTACATACTAAATGAAACTTAACCTAAGTATTATCGACCCATCGCGACCCATTAAGGTAACTTATGCTACTTTAACGCGTCGTGCGCGTGAAACGCGTTCGGACCGTCTAACTAGTCCTATGACAAGTGTTATATGCCTAAACATGTTACATAATCAGTTATGTGACAAAAGTTTAGGTTACATATGCTTAATTACCAATTATACATGAAAAGGGTATTCTGGTAATTTACCTAAGGCATATAAACTACCTATCGTACAACTACTTAAACGATGTGACCATAGGGTATAACCTCGGAAGGTTATGCCCTATACTAGGGTCACCTAATGTATTTGGTCGAATCCTAATGATCGACCAAACTGGGTCGGGTTCGAAGGTATAAGCGATTTATCAGATCGCTTACCCTACGACCCTAGACAACGTGGTAATCAGTAGGCATAGTCCCAAGGGACTATAACCAACGTGATTACAATCACGTTGCGAAGTTCAAACGAACTTCGCATTGACCATTACTGGTCAACGCTGAAAGTCAAACAAAGTTTGACTTTCTGACTCGAAAAGCAGTAAAATAAGGAAAAGAACGAAAGAATACTTACGAAGGGTCCCCGAATGCTAATCCCGATTCAAGAATCTCAGGTATGAAACAATGGTTTCAACTTAGAGGTTCTCAAATCAGAATTCTAGTGATTTTAGCAATGGGGGGTATGGGGTATTTATAGGAATACCCGAACCGTTAAGATCGTTTCATGGAAAACGTGCCTTAATCCCATCCGTACATGTGTTGAAATGTCATGGTGTTTAGGTGTTTAAATTCCATCCATACATGTGTTGAAATGTCATGGTGTTTAGGTGTTTAAATTCCATCCATACATGTGTTGAAATGTCATGGTGTTTAGGTGTTTAAATTCCATCCATACATGTGTTGAAATGTCATGGTGCCTAAATTCCATCCTTATCCGCTGACTAAGCATTGTTAGAATGTGTGGTTGTGAATTAAACAACGGCTAATACATCGAATCTGGTCCCGAATGCGAAAAACGATCCAAATGACGTGACGAATGGATTTTTCTTATGGCGAACACTAAAATAAAATATTTTAGTGTTTACATAAATTTTTGGATGTCCGGATGTATTCAGAACGTAAGTTATGCGCGAAAATGCAAACTTGTGCACTTTTTGACACTTTTAGTCCCTGAATGACCCAAAAGTTTATTTTAGCACACCGAACCCCTCAAAGCCTATTTATAAGCTATGTAAAGGATATATATGGTATGTTTAACTTATGGTCATGTTCCGGAATGTCTGTTACAGTTCAAATTGGCATACTTTCGCAGTTTGTCAACTTTAGTCCCTGTAAGCGATTTAACTTGATTTTGCCATACCAAAGCCTTCAAAACTTATTTCTAAGTTATGTAAAGGTTATTTAAGGTATGTTAAGCCTATGTCACTATTCCGGAGTGTTTGTTGCATTAAACTGGTTATATTTACGCATCGGTGCGCGTATAACCTTCCAGAAAGCGATTTAGAATTTGAAATTGAACAAGAATTGATATGTGCAAATGATACACATATTTTTACAAATCCCAAGTATGAAATATAATATTTCATTGGTTTGGTATTTGTTTGATGGCCGTGGAGGCACAGGTGTTACACATTGGTCAACCCAAACGGCATCACTAGAAACTTGTAATGTCCATAACGAGTTCTGAAGGTAGTCTTCGGTATACTTTCCTCTTGAATCCGCAACTGATGATAACCCGATCGAAGATCAATCTTGGAATAGTAGCTTGACCCTTGCAGTTGGTCGAATAAATCATCAATCCTCGGCAAAGGATACCGATTCTTGATGGTTAACTTGTTCAGCTCCCGGTAGTCGATGCACGTTCGAAAGCTACCATCCTTCTTCTTGATGAACAATACTGGAGCTCCCCAAGGCGAGAAGCTCGGCCTTATAAATCCCTTGTCCAATAACTCCTGAAGCTGCGTGGATAACTCTTGCATCTCTGAAGGCGCAAGCCGATAAGGTGCCTTGGCTATAGGCGCGGGCCCTGGAACCAAGTCAAGGCGGAACTCAACTTGTCGTTGAGGAGGTAATCCTGGCAAGTCTTCAGGGAAGACTTCAGGATATTCCCTTACCATAGGGATATCTTCAAGCTTCGGCTCTTCGGCTTCCTTATCCACAACATGAGCTAAGAAGGCAACACATCCTTTACGTAGACACTTTCGTGCTTTCAAACAACTAATAATCCGCAGAGGCGTATCATGCTTCTCCCCGTGAATCATGATCGTCTCTTCATTCGCCATCGGAATGCGAATGATCTTCTCATGGCACACAATCTCTGCACGGTTGCTAGACAACCAATCCATCCCAACTACGACATCGAAGCTTCCCAAATCAACTGGCAGAAGATCTATCGAGAACTCATGCTCTCCAAGCTCTATAACACAACTCCTAATCACCTCATTAGCTTCTACTAGCTTTCCATTAGCCAGTTCTATCGAGTACGGGACGTCTAACTTACTTGCAACTAAGCCAAGTATATTCTTAAAGTCTAGAGATACGAAGCTAAAATCGGCACCAGTATTAAACAACACAGATGCATAATGTTGATTAATAGGGAACGTACCAGTAACCACGTTCGGATCCTGGCGTGCTTCCCTAGCTCTAATGTTAAACACCCTTCCACATGCCTGATTATTCTTTGGGCAATCCCGCTTAAAATGCCCCATTTCACCACAACTGAAACAACCTTGACCGCGTCCATTGTCGTTTCCGTTTCTGCCCTGATTGTTGTTGTTATTGTTTCCACCTCGATTTCCGTTACCAGCTTGGTTTCCATAACCACCACGATTCCTGTTTCCACCAAAATTACCATTTCCTCCCTGATTTCTATTCCCATTCTGATTTCCATTTCCACCACGGTTTCCATTACCGCCTTGTCCTCCATTTCTTCGTCCAGCACCATACCAACATGCCTCCCTGGCATGCCCCACTTTGCCACAGTTCTCACATTTCCCATATCTGCACCGTCCAGTGTGATGATGCTGACATATGTCACACTTGGGCAGAGTGCCCATGTACCCTTTTCCTTTGGGTTCAGTATTTACAGCGCCAGTCCTGACCTCGGCTGGCTGGTATCCCTGTGCTTGTTGGCACTGTTGTTGTTATTGCTCGCTTGGGTGCCCTTCTTAAGGTTGGTAAATTTCCTTTTGTTATCCCCAGATGACTCCACGTGAGTCTCTTTCTTCTTTGTTTTAGAAATCGAAAACTTTCCAAACCTGACTGCTTCTTTAATAAGCGCCACACTCAAGTCAATTGCCTCAGAAATGGTTGGAGGCTTAGAAGCTGTCACCATGCTCAGAATCTGAGGTGCCAATCCCCAGATGAAGCGTTCAATCCTCTTAAACTCTTGTTCCACCAAATACGGGACAACTCTGGACAAATTATGAAATCTCTGCACATACTCAGCCACCTTTGGACCTTCCATTTTCAAGTTCCAGAATTCAGTTTCCAGCTTCTGGATTTCGGCTAGAGAAGAATACTTTTTACGCATCAACTCGTTCAGTTCATTCCATGTCAAAGCATACGCAGCAGCCTCACCCAACGTCTGAACCTGAAGGTTCCACCACGACAATGCTCCATCTAAAAATAGCCCAGAAATGTACATGACTTGGTGCTCTGGAGCACATTTACTCATCCTTAAAACATAATTCGTCTTCTCAACCCAGCGCACAAAGGCGACAGCACCCCCGGTGCCATCGAAATTCAGGGGCATCTTTGGTGGGTTATTCCCTGAGGTACCTCCGCGGTGTTCGGAGCGAAGGGCCTCGTGTTGTGTGATATCCTGTGAGATGCGCTCTTGTAATTCCGCCTCTGTCGTCGGCAGAGGGTTGTTGGTATCGGTGTTTCTTCGCGGCGGCATCTTTCTTCTAAGAAGAAGGTCGGATAGGTCAGGTCTTATCCGTTAAATAAATAAATAGTTGTCTAGAGGCCGTATGTACATATATATATAACCAATCATCATATCAAACAATCATGCAGCAACATAATCATAGCACCAACATGTAAATCAACAATGTATTTAATGAGAACATGACTATTGAGCTTTCATTAAAGATCAACCACAAGTTGCATCGTTTCTACATCGTGTCGTACCAAAAGAGACATAGGGTTACACTACCATTATCGAATAAGTCTGTCAATGTATAAAAGTAATGGTCAAAATATGGTCTCCGTTTCTTCACTGTCTCAGCTCAATTGTGATGCTCTCACCAAAAGTAATGCATCTGCATAAAACCAAAAACCTACTGTATTGATGGCGGGGGAGGAGGAGGGAAGAAAAGCAAACTGCGGACATGTGCGAGCTCCTCCTCGAGCTCATACACACGACGAGGCAAATAGCTAATCTGCTGCTCAACAGTAAGAAAACGGGCATCAAAATCCGGTAAAGGTGCGAGAGCAGCAGGTGGATGTGCAAAAGGAGACGGCGATGAGTATGGAGGAACAGAAGTAGCAGGTGGAGGTACGAAAGAAGATGACTGTGATGAGTGTGGAGGGACAAAAGTAGACTGACATGGACAAGGTGGAGGGCATGGTGGAGTCAGCTCGAGCTCCAGAACTCTACGACTCAAGATCTCAAACTGTAGTTGTAAAGACAAAAGTAACTCATCCCGTGTGTATCCAACAAAATGCGAGGGATGGTAGGGGTCGGAAATGGGCATAGTGTGTGGTGGGAACCATCGGAATGGCTCGTCAAGCGGTGTAGATGTAAAGGGAATGAAAGAGGTAGGCTGTGGGATCGGAGGAAACGCTGCTGAAGCAAATGGGTCATAACTCGGGGGCTGGCCTGAAGTACCCTCCCCTGGTCGGGTGCAGGGATGTCCTGGAGGAAAACAATCGGTAGGTCAGTACGGTGAACATCAGACTCAACAGGAGGTGGGGGAGCAACATTAGCGGGTGGGGGTGGTGGAATGAATAGATCGACAAGTGGGAGATCAAACGGAGCAGGAACCGGCTCCGGGACGAGAGGTGCGATATCTGGTAATCCAAACGGGACATGGTTAGGATCAGGAATCGGCTCAGGGTCAATAGGTGCTATATCAGGCTGGCCAAAAGGATCAGGGTCCGGCTCAGGGACAGGCTATGGATCGTGTGGAGGTGTGGGGACTCGTGCAGGGGATCCGGGTGCAACTGACATCGCGGTGTCATCATCAGAATCGGTAGCATAAAGCTACAGTCCTGCCGCCTGTAGGGCTGAGGAAGTCACAGACTCAAAGGATTCTGAAACTGAATGCAAACTGGAGTCGGAGGATAACTCGATAACTCGAATAACAGGAGGAGGTACAACAACAACAACAACAACAGCATCATCAATCTCCCCGTCACCCTGGGCGTCAGCTGGGGGACCGTCCACAAATAAATCGACATCATCACCAAACAAGTCATCGAAGGGCCAATCCTCGGGAGGAATGACCACAAGGGGAAATACATCAAGGATCGGTGCCACAATGTGCTCACCATCGGGGTGACCAATGATGAGGTGATCGTGAACAGGATCAGGAATATCAAAAGGATCCTCAACGGGAACGCCATCAGCTATAGGTAAATCATCGCCAAAATTTGGTAGTGGGAACGACTGAAAGTCGTCCTCCTCCTCGGACAACATCTCGAGATCACTCTCAGTGTCCGATGTAAATATCTCTGGCTCAGACATGACCTCATCGTCCGAAACGACGGCCATCGGGTCGTGGGCGTCAGATAACCCACTCTCGGAGGAAGACATGATGCCTGTAACATAAAAATCATAACGTGTGCACATATGTTAACCACTATCACACAGTGCATGCAATCAAAGAAAATTATCACTTGGTCATGTATTCACATTATCCCTCACGAGACTCTTCTATCTCAACTAGTCTACCCCATGCAAACTAAACCACCATTGTGACCTTGCAATCGTGTTTCTTGTATTTCCTTTTGTAAAACGTTTGTTCCATGGATCTTGGCGTTTTGTGTATGCAATGAAAAAAAATATTTGTAAAAGTATTTTCGTGAGAGAGCCCTAATGATTGTAGTCTAGACTCGAGAAGGAATCCTAGTTCGCTATAATCGAAGCTCTGATACCAAACTATCACACCCTGACTTTTGCGGAAGCGGGATTACATGTGACTTGCTTAATATCATTGCATTCAACCATAATAAACAACTATATGATAGAAACCTTGATGTTCATCCATAAAAGAGTTTCAAAATATTACAACCAACATTGTTTAACATCAAACCAAGACTTCAAGTTTAAAATACATAACAACCCAAGTTGCAAGTTCCATAACGGACTTTAACAAAAGACACTAATAAAACTAGGCTTTGAACAATGTATTCTATCAAAGATAATATACACGATTCGAACCCTTCAACACTGGATGGCATCGTTTATTGAAGACACAACTTGAAAACCTTCAACGCCCGCCAGATCCATTCTCAATTTCCTGAAATACATGTAGTTTGAAAACATCAACAAAAGTTGAGCAAGTTTATGTGTTTTGTATGCGTGCACGAATAACCTAGTAAACATTTATAAGTATGTATTTGTAAACCAGTATGAAAGCGAATATGAACAGATCAATTAATGATTTGCAAGGTCATTAATGTGTGTGTAACGGTGTAGAAAGGCTCAATCCTTTGCGTATTTCGTACCGGGCCTCCCGGCTGGGATGACATAGTCACCACATGCGGCCAACTCGCGGACCCATGGGTGGGGCTTACAACACCCAAATAGATCTATCACTCATGCCCCTCGGTCCTTATAAAAGGATTAATGGTCTCAAGCTAACGCCTACCCATTCACATGATCTAACAGTTCATTCCTTAGATAACCATACCATTTGTAATCATTGTAACATTTGTAACATGTATTTCACCCACGAAGTTATAAAACTGAAAACAGTCAAAAGAAAAGCGGGACATGAACTCACAAACTTGCGTCTCGTAAACTGATGTAACTCAAAGCTTCTTCTCGATCACACGACTACCTACACACGTGCTACGGTTTATTAGACGGATGGGTCGTGCCTTGACTTTAATCTTGATTAGTATCTTTGAGTTGCATTCCTTGATGTCATTAATATTATTCCAAGTATATAATTATTTGTTAAAATAATAATATTTTAACTTAAATTATATTTATTAATTATTGGAATATTTGTTAAAATAATATATTTTAACTTATTTGGTTTGTAATCTTTCATGAATATTTTTCCCCAAGGATAGGTATACTTATACATGTATTCTTGGTCTTGAGTATTTTTGCCAAGTATTGGTGGCGTATTCCGGTTTATTTATACGTATGAGAATACGTATTTTTATTGTATTTATTAAGTATTCTTATACTTAATTTTGTATTTAATTATCCGGAATAACATTTCTAATAAAAATTCACCAATATATATTCTTAAAATATATATATATTTTAAGAAAACTTTTATAGAAAATTATCTATAACTTTTCCCTTGACAAAAATAATCGTATCTTCATATAACTTCAAAAATAATATATTTTCAAGATTAACTTAGAATATATATATATATATATATATATATATAAAATCTATTTTTCACCTCAAAATAATATGTTCTAAATTTATTTAAGAAAATATATTTTCTCCAAAAATATTATATTTTATAATTTTTCAAGAAAACATATATATTTTTCTTTACCCAAAAATAATATATTTTCTTTTTGACAAAAATATGATATATTTTTGTAATAATTATAAAAATCATATTTTTTGTTTCCTTGGTTTCCAAAATACCGTTTAATTTATTTGTCAAAATATACATATGAATTTAATTCCGGAATATTTTTGTGGTTCACATTCTTTGTTCGGTTTGTCCAATTTTTGTGTGTAAATTATATATTTATTTCCTTGGAAATTGTTGGTAATATTTTGTATTGTAATTTTTTTGGTATTTTGGTGAGTTATATTATTTCAAGTCCTAAAATAATATAACTAATACAAATAATATACAAGTAATCACACAAATTGTGACATCTAAATATATATTTTCCTAAATACATATTTAGTCACTTTTACTTATCAAAAACAACCTCCAACATTTATAATTTTTGTAACAAAAATTATGGCAATTTTTATATGAAAAACCATGATTAAAATACACTTGTAAACACTTGTTTAAAAATATTTTTCTAAGTGTTTAAAGTTTATAAAAATTTCGCCATAGTTTCCCCTTAAAAAAGAGGTTTCCATGCTTTCAAAGCATATCATTTTCTTTTAAAATCATCACAAATCAACAAGAATTCATCCAATACTTACCAAGTGCCAAAATCATGCATTTTACACTACAACATGAACTTGAAATTTTGTAAAAATTTGTAGTAACTTAGTATGCTGTTAAGTAAGCTTAGTTACCCTTTAAAGTGTGGTTATTTGTTTAAAAACATCATTCTTGAGAAAGTTAGTCTTTCACAACTTGTAAATTGATTTTCTAAAAATCCTTCTTCTTGAATTTTTCTTGTCATTAACATGTTTCTACACTTGATTCATCACTAAAAATGTGATCAATTTCTTTAAAACTCATGTTTATGTAAATCTTGTAATTTAACTTAGTTTCTTGAGAAAATCATTTTTGAAATCATTCTTCTACAAGACTTACATCATGTTTTAATCATCGTCATTCCAGAAAACATCTTCATATTTTAAGTCCATGTTTACATAAAGGATGTTCATCTTGGTTTTTCACAAGATCATCCATTCACTTGCTAGATCATGTGTTTAATCACAATCTAGCAAGTTTCATATGATGTTAAACATCATAAACAATCATCAATCAAGAAGCATACATACACTTAAACAACATAGATTATTATGATTTAGAGCTTTATGTTAGAGATTATGTTCTTGATCCTTGATGTTCTTCATGTTTAGTTACTTATATCATCTTTTAACCAACATAAGAAGAAGTAAAATGAGATTAGGAGAGTCTTACTGTAACAACCCTCGGTAAAACCAACACCCTCCTAATATTTCGACACTCCATTATATAGTAAAATGTCCCCATATGTCTTATATTATGCTCGTATGTGAAAACCGAGCCCAAAATAGATTATAACATATAAAAGAAAATAAAATTCTGAAAAAAATGAGTTGAGGCGGGCCGCATAAACCCACCCCACACCTTTACGCGGGCCGTATGGGAGTGTTGATGGACTCCGTTGAATCCTTTAGTTCAAGCGGGCCGCATAAGACCTCGTCTAAGTTGACGCGGGCCGCGCGGACTCATAACACGCGATCACACCAGAAGCCGACACGTGTCGTAATCGTGTCAAGCCTAGTGGCGACACAGCTAAGCTATAGTGTTGACTGGTGTTGACGCAGGCCGCGTAAGGTTACCTTGTCTTTCACGCGGGCCGCGACAGGATGCAATATCACAACTATAAATAGCAGGCATCAGTTTTCAGTTTCCGTCGCTCATTCTCAAATCTCATTCACGAATTCTGAAGTTATAGACATAATATTTTGGGTATTATACCCCTAATTAGTGAGGTTCTGCTCCGTTGTAAGTATTATAACCCCAGTTTCGTAATAGTTACGCCGCCCGATTGATTTAGGGTTCCGTAACAACTGTCGTGGTTCTGCCCGACGTAGTTGTTGGAATGCCGTCTCAGGGAGGGTATTTTTAATATTTTCAAAGGATTATGATACTAACCAATGTACATTTGTATAAATTATAGATTATACCTAGGAAATCCCTATGAAAAGCCTAAGATAGCAATGTGAGTAATCTCCTTTTTATTAACAGTTTTTACAAAACCATAAATGTTGTACGATGCAATTAAGCAGTATGTGAGTCTTTGTAATTCTTAAATTACTGCCGGTATTTGGGGTTTTGTATACAAAATTATTACTTGCGAGTAGTAAGTCGGAATGACAGTACGTTACCATTGGACGATGAGTAGCCAATGCGTAATATGACCCACAAGTCAAGGATTGACACTACTGATTGAGTAATTGGGTAGAAATAAACAATGTGATCGCTCTCAATACTGTGTTAATTGATAAAATATTTCTTGATTAAACTCGGATTCACTCACCAGTATTTCCCGCTGACAAAATATTTTTAAAACATGTTTCAGGTAACACAATGTGAAAGCCAACTGGGAAAAAAAGCCAGCTCGAGAGCACTGACGGCTTGAAAAATAAGTGGCTATAAAAGTTATCTAAGAAACAATGTTTTAAATTAAATAAAATAGGGTTTGTCCCTATAAATGTATTGTAATAAGAAACTTGGGTTTTACCCATGTGTTTATTAATATTAATTATGGTGGTTTTACTCTGATAAACATTTCCTAACTACGGTCCTGATGAAATTTCCGCTGCGAGATTTAACAAACTGACACCACCACACTCTGAGTTCACGTCCGCCCGTTCCCGGGGATCAGGGATCGGGGGTTGTGACAGAAGGTGGTATCAGAGCCTAGCCACTGGTCTGAGCCAAAGAAGTGTTCTGCTGACACTTAAATTTTGAATTAATGTTAGGAAATAAAATAAGGAAATACGTGCATAACTGTATTTATTTGTTATGTGTTATTTGACTATTTGTTAGTTTTCAGTATGAGTGATCAAGGACCATCAGACGTGAATCGTCAGTTAGCTGATTCACCTAGGAGTGAAGGTACATCATCACAGCCTGCCCTCTCGGGGTATGTTGCAGATCAGGAAGACGGAATATTTGCTTTTAGAGCTAAATCTGAAGAGCCATTTCCTACTAAGAAACGAGGATGGTTCAGTAAAGAAGCTTTTGCTCGTAGAAAGAGAATGCGAAAATTGCAACAGCAAAGGGCTTTAGCAGCCATTAAGCGAGAGACAGATGCCCATACTCAAGATATGTTAAATAGAAGCTTAGCTAATTTTCATATCTTAGCTACAACTGCTACTGACCCAGGTCTGGAACAACTAGTAGCCCCACAACCACAAAACGCAGAACAACCCATGGAAATAGAAAATCCGGAGAACCAAGTAGAGATGCATGACTTTAATCCAGAAGAAATCCCTAGGATACCTGCACCAAACCCCATAGACCTGAATTATGACCCCTGGTGGGACGATAATAGGGATTTTGTGCAACGTTACCCTATCCAGGATTATCCACCCATACAGAACATAGAAGCTTATCCAGGTATGGACCCTTTAGATCCCTATTACCAAAATGACTATATTAGGGAAATTTTAGAGGATCCTTACCAATTTCATGAACTGTCACCCCCATATCAGGAAAACGCACCCCAGATTCCAAACCCAGTCCGAGAACCTGCACCCCCAATGAGTGCAGAAAACGTTCAAGAACTTAGGACCTTCGGGGAGGAAATTTTAGAGAGCAGTGAGAGAATGCGTCAGGTGGGAGAACGTCTCGTATGGAAATACGATGAACGTAATATGGATTTTTGGATAAATCCATATCCGTGAATGTTTAAGAAGTGGTAGTAATACTAATATAATAAAAATAAAAATAAAATTAAAATATGTGTGTACGGATGCATATTACTATTTTATTTCTGTCGGTATTGTAATCTTTATTTCTGTACTAGTGTGTAATAGACGCATAAGTATATGAAAAAAAAATAAAGTAGCAATGATCTACGTTTTTGGCTAAAATTGTGTGTCATGTGATCAACTATATTACTTACTATCTTGTGATATTAATATGGGATAAATGTTTAAAATTCAGATGGCCGACGAAGAAAATCAAGGAAATCTGAATAACGATAACCAGAGTAACATTAACGTGGTTAATGATAACCCGAGTGTCAATAACAATGGAAACCAAGTAGTGCTATCCAACACATAGTAGCATAGGGAATTATAGATGCAATGCCATTTATACTTCAAACTGTTAAGGATGCTGATAATAAAAGTAAACATAGCAGTAAGCGACCAATTGAACCAGAAAACAGCGTGAACAATGGGCCTATACTTCAAATGCATATTCCCAAAAGAAGAAGAACCGTGCCTAACGGTTGTTCTTATAAAGAATTCTGGCCTTGTAAGCCAATAGAATTCTCGGGCAATGAAGGGGCCATAGCAACATTACGCTGGATAGAGAAAACTGAGGCAGTCTTAAGGATAAGCAAGTGTGCTGAAGAAGACAAGATATTGTTTGCTTCTAATCTGTTTAAGAATGCAGCACTAGAATGGTGGAACACTATCCTCCAGACAAAAGGAAGTGATCAAACCTATAATATGGAATGGGAAGAATTTAAAAACAAGGTAGAAAGGAAGTTCTGCCCACCCAAAGAAAAAGAACAGATAGCAAATAAATTCCTAAACCTTAGGATGACTGGTGTGGATAGCAAAGGGTACACAAAGTTATTCTTTGAATATGCTAGAATAGTGCCAACTCTTGCTTCAGCAGAACCAGTATTAATCTCCCGTTATATTTGGGGATTAATTGGGGAGATAAGACACGTAGTCAAGGCAGCTAGACCTCAAACCATAGAAGAAGCTGTAGAATTAGCCAATACCTTGACTGATGAGTTAGTCCGTACCAGAGAAGAGGATCAAAGGAGGAACCTAACCCAGAAATTGACTCAAGAATTTCGTTCTGGAAATTCTAACCGTGGGAAAAATGTAAGTTCTACTTCTGCACCTTACTGTAGGAATTGCAAAAGAAAGCATTCAGGAAAATGCTCTGTGTACTGTAACTTTTGCAAAATGTCGGGACACAAGGAAGAAGACTGCAGGAAGAAAAACAGCAGAATATGCTACAACTGCGGAGAACAAGGTCACATCAAGCCAAACTGCCCAAAATTAGCTCCAGCTACAGATAACAAGAATACTAAAAATGCTAGAGCATTTGTTCTGACTGCAGATGAGGCCAAATTGATTCCGGATGTCATAGCTGGTACGTTTTTAGTTAATGATGTCTTTGCTAAAGTATTATTTGACTCTGGTGCAAACCAAAGTTTTATTAATACATCGTTTTGCAAATTTCTAAATCAGTCATTAACTAAACTACCACTAGAATGCGTAGTAGAGACAGCTAATGGAGAAACTATAAGAATTTCTGAAATCTTGCAGGGAGCAAGAATAGAAATTTCAAATCAGAAATTTATTGCAAACCTATATCCCATGAATCTGGTAGGATTTGATATTGTGTTAGGAATGGATTGGTTAATAGCCAATAAAGCCAATATTTTATGTGATCAAAAGTTAATCCAAGTAAATTCACCGAAAGGTAAAACGATCACAATTAAAGGAGATAAGCCCTTTAGAACTACAAAATTCATATCTGTGATGAAAACTGCAAGTTGTATAAGAAAAGGTTCTATAGTGTATTTGATTTCTATAATCACTAACACTAAAGGAAAAGAACTAAAAGATATTCCAGTAGTATCTCAGTTTTCAGATGTCTTTCCAGAAGAATTACCAGGACTACCTCCGGATAGAGAAGTTGAATTCAGGATTCATCTAATACCAGGAACATCACCGATTGCCAAAGCACCTTATCGGTTGGCACCTGCAGAAATGCAAGAATTAAAGAAACAATTAGAGGAATTGTTGGAGAAAGGATTTATACAGCCAAGTTCATCGCCATGGGGAGCACCGATATTGTTCGTTAAAAAGAAGGACGGATCGATGCGTATGTGCATTGATTACCGTGAATTAAAAAAGGTCACGATTAAGAATCGGTACCCATTACCAAGAATCGATGATCTGTTTGATCAACTGCAAGGAGCTCGATTTTTCTCTAAGATTGATTTAAGGTCAGGATATCATCAATTAAAGGTACAGGAAGAGGACATTCCTAAAACCGCATTCTGAACGAGGTATGGTCATTATGAATTTACCGTCATGCCATTTGGTTTAACCAATGCCCCAGCTGCATTTATGGACATGATGAACCGAATATATAAGCCATATTTGGATAAATTCATAATTGTATTCATAGATGGTATTCTAATTTATTCTAAGAGTAAAGAGGATCATGCAAAACATTTGCACATACTTTTAAGTTTGTTAAGAAAAGAAAAGCTTTATGCTAAGTTTTCAAAGTGTGAATTTTGGTTAGAACAGGTACAATTCCTTGGACACCTAGTCAGTCATGAAGGAATTCATGTAGACCCAACCAAAATCGAGGCAATTACTAAATGGAAAACCCCTGAGTCACCAACTAAGGTTAGAAGTTTCTTAAGATTAGCCGGTTATTATAGAAGATTTATTAAAGATTTTTCTAGAATAGCCATTCCTTTAACTAAGCTAACCTGTAAATCTGTTAGGTTTGAATGGGGATTAAAACAAGAAGAAGCCTTTAGAATCCTTAAGCAAAGATTGACCCATACACCTATATTAGCATTACCAGAAGGAACTGAAGATTTTGTAGTCTATTGTGATGCTTCTAAATTAGGTTATGGATGTGTGTTGATGCAACGGCAGAAGGTTATAGCTTATGCATCTAGGCAACTTAAGAATCATGAAGAGAATTATTCAACCCATGATTTAGAATTAGGAGCTATAATTTTTACTCTTAAGATTTGGAGACATTACCTTTATGGTAGTAAGTTTACCATATTTACTTATCACAAAAGTTTAAGGTATGTTTTCGGACAGAAAGAGTTGAATATGAGACAAAGACGCTGGATGGAATTTCTTAGTGATTATGACTGTGATATCCAGTATCATGAAGGAAAAGCAAATATAGTGGCAGATGCTTTAAGTCGAAAGTATCATGAAAAACCAAAAAGGGTACGTTCTCTTAAATTAAATCTGCAAGTAGATTTAAATGATCAAATAAGAGAAGCACAAGAGTCAGTAATCAAGGATGATTCTGAGAAATTAAAAGGTATGCTAAAAGAATTAAAACAAGGAACAGATGGAATTTGGAGATTCCATGAAAAGAGAATGTGGATACCTAAATTAGGAAATCTACGTCATCGTATATTAGAAGAATCTCATAAATCTAAATATACGATGCATCCAGGAAGTGATAAAATGTACCAGGATTTAAGGAAAAATTTCTGGTGGATAGGAATGAAAAAGGACATAGCAATCTATGTTTCTAAATGTTTAACTTGCTCACAAGTTAAAGCTGAACATCAGAAACCTTCAGGTTTGTTACAGCAATTAGAAATGCCAGTATGGAAATGGGAATTAATAACAATGGATTTTGTTACTAAATTACCCAAAACTAGGAAAGGAAATGATACAATCTGGGTGATTGTAGACAGATTAACTAAGTCAGCTCATTTTCTACCAATGAAGGAAACAATTAGTATGGAACAATTATCTAAATTATATGTAAATGAAATTGTTTCTTTACATGGCATTCCTTTATCAATTGTTTCTGATAGGGATAGTCGATTTATCTCTCATTTTTGGTCAAGTTTCCAAAAGGCAATGGGAACCAAGTTAAAGCTAAGTACGGCTTATCATCCACAAACAGATGGACAAAGCGAAAGAACAATCCAGACAATGGAAGATATGCTTAGAGCTTGTGTAATCGATTTTGGAGGTAATTGGGACGATCACTTACCTTTAATAGAATTTTCTTATAATAATAGTTATCACACAAGTATCAATGCTGCACCATTCGAAGCACTTTATGGAAGAAAGTGTCGAACCCCAGTCTGTTGGGCAGAAATTGGGGAACAGCAATTATCTGGACCTGAAATAGTGCAGGAAACAACTGACAAAATTATTCAAGTCAAAGAATGACTGAAAGCAGCACGTGATCGACAAAAGAGTTATGCCAATAACCGATGCAAGCCATTGGAATTTCAGGTAGGAGATAAAGTATTGTTGAAAGTCTCTCCTTGGAAAGGAGTGGTAAGATTCATCAAAAGAAGAAAGCTAAGTCCCAGGTATGTTGGACCCTTCAAGATTATTAGAAAAATAGGGCCTGTAGCCTATCAGCTACAACTGCCAGAAGAAATGGCAGGAATACATGATGTATTTCATGTATCAAATCTTAAAAAGTGTTTAGCTGATGAATCATTGATAGTACCTCTTAAGGATATAGAGGTAAATAAACAACTCAAGTTTGTAGAAAGACCTCTACAAATTGAAGACAGGAAAGTCAAGAATCTCAAGCACAAAAGACTAGTTCTAGTCAAAGTCAAGTGGGACTCCAAAAGAGGACCTGAATATACATGGGAACTAGAGTCAGAAATGCAAAGGAAATATCCACACTTATTCCAGTAGATCTCGAGGACGAGCTCTAAAACAAGGTGGGGAGAATGTAACAACCCTCGGTAAAACCACCACCCTCCTAATATTTTGACACTCCATTATATAGTAAAATGTCCCCATATGTCTTATATTATGCCTCGTATGTGAAAACCGAGCCCAAAATAGATTATAACATATAAAAGAAAATAAAATTCTAAAAAAATGAGTTGAGACGGGCCGCATAAACCCACCCCACACCTTTACGCGGGTCGTATGGGAGTGTTGATGGACTCCGCTGAATCCTTTAGTTCAAGCGGGCCGCATAAGACCTCGTCTAAGTTGACGCGGGCCGCGCGGACTCATAACACGCGATCACACCAGAAGCCGACACGTGTCATAATCGTGTCAAGCCTAGTGGCGACTCAGCTAAGCTATAGTGTTGACTGGTGTTGACGCGGGCCGCGTAAGGTTACCTTGTCTTTCACGCGGGCCGCGACAGGATGCAATATCACAACTATAAATAGCAGGCATCAGTTTTCAGTTTCCGTCGCTCATTCTCAAATCTCATTCACGAATTCTGAAGTTATAGACATAATATTTTGGGTATTATACCCCTAATTAGCGAGGTTCTGCTCCGTTGTAAGTATTATAACCCCAGTTTCGTAATAGTTACGCCCCCGATTGATTTAGGGTTCCGTAACAACTGTCGTGGTTCTGCCCGACGTAGTTGTTGGAATGCCGTCTCGGGGAGGGTATTATTAATATTTTCAAAGGATTATGATACTAACCAATGTACATTTGTATAAATTATAGATTATACCTAGGAAATCCCTACGAAAAGCCTAAGATAGCAATGTGAGTAATCTCCTTTTTATTAACAGTTTTTACAAAACCTTAAATGTTGTACAATGCAATTAAGCAGTATGTGAGTCTTTGTAATTCTTAAATTACTGCCGGTATTTGGGGTTTTGTATACAAAATTATTACTTGCGAGTAGTAAGTCGGAATGACAGTACGTTGCCATTGGACGATGAGTAGCCAATGCGTAATATGACCCACAAGTCAAGGATTGACAGTACTGATTGAGTAATTGGGTAGAAATAAACAATGTGATCGCTCTCATTACTGTGTTAATTGATAAAATATTTCTTGATTAAACTGGGATTCACTCACCAGTATTTCCCGCTGACAAAATATTTTTAAAACATGTTTCAGGTAACACAATGTGAAAGCCAACTGGGAAAAAAAGCCAGCTCGAGAGCACTGATGGCTTGGAAAATAAGTGGCTATAAAAGTTATCTAAGAAACAATGTTTTAAATTAAATAAAATAGGGTTTGTCCCTATGAATGTATTGTAATAAGAAACTTGGGTTTTACCCATGTGTTTATTAATATTAATTATGGTGGTTTTTCTCTGATAAACATTTCCTAACTACGGTCCTGATGAAATTTCCGCTGCGAGATTTAACAAACGGATACCACCACACTCTGAGTTCACGTCCGCCCGTTCCCGGGGATCAGGGATTGGGGGTTGTGACACTTACTTCTAGCACAAGGCTAGGGAAGAGATTCAAGATGAAGATGATGATAAACTTGGTGGTTAATAGCACTAGAGAAAGGTCCTTCCACTTCTAATGGCTCCTAGCTTCTTATCCTTGCGTCTTACACCCTTGTAGCACTAGAGATTGGATGAGTATGAGGTGAAGATGATGGTAATGGTGGTGCTTGGTTTTGGCCATGACCAAGAGAGGGAGAAGAGAGAGTTTGAGTGTGTTGAGTATTGATGAAAATGAAAGAGAATGGGACTTGTGGTTAATTATATAAACTTCAAACATTACATAAACTCTTGGATAATATGTTTACTAAAGCACCCAACATGATCAAATAAAATATTAAAACAAATCAAGGGTGGGGCCACCCTTGTAACCGTGAACATGAGGGGGGGGGGGTTGGTTAAGTTGTGATGGATGGTTAAGGAAATTAGTTGAAATCTAAGTGTTTAGTTAGTGCTATAAGTTGTTATATAATTATAAGGTGTGTTATGATGTTCGGGGACCATAACTGTGACAACCCGAACCTTTGACCTGCGTCTCTACGTTGTGCACCACTGAAGGTTTATGTGTGTGATTAGTTATTATGCGAGAAATAACTAAATGTGTTATGTGTTATTTAATTAAGTTAGGTGATTAACTAGATAGATTGAACCGTGAAATTACTTGATACACTTGGGCCGCAAACTTGTTTAGCACACACACACTTTGCATTTGGGCTGGTTATTGTAATATAAATATGTTGGGCCGCATATGGGCATCTTGGCACACACACCTTATTTAAGCTCCTAATCAATTCGGCCCAATCCACCAAATGTGAACCAACTCGGCCCAATCTCCTCCTTTGCTTCATATTTACATAAATGTGAGTGTTTTAAGTTACAACTTAAGATAACAAACCCTAAACACCCTCACCCCTTTCCTTGAATCATGACGGCAGTAGACACCCCCCTCTTGCGAACGACGACAGTCCCTAGATCATCATCACCCGAAGCCCTTCCCCTCTCTTGATAGCCTTATGTTTGTTTATAAATAATCTGATTTCTGGATTGTGGAAAAGTCATTGTATTACCTGTTTCGAAACAAGTATTAATGATTGACGAATTTATGATGAATGTATGTATGATAAGTTCTGAATTTTGTGCACGATGTGTTAGGAAGTGATTAGGGTTCTAGGAACTGATTTGGATCTGTGACTGTTAGACGAAACATAGAGTTTCCGTCATAATTCATCTCGACGAAACATAGTGTTTCATCGGCCTGTCTTTCGTCGAACAATGATGTTTCGTTGACATAGTTACAATGGGTGTTTCGTCGACACAGTAATAATAGGTTAAGGGACAGGTTGTTGGGCCAGGTAGTGTTGTTTGGGTCAAACAGGAAGTATGGGCCGCATATATTGTTTCGGCCGCACATTTAATTAAGGGTTACACGAAACTGTTGTGTTTTGGGCCACATGAGATTAATCCTGTATTGGGCCGCACATTTATTAGAATTGTGTAATAGACTATTAACTAATTATTTGAGCAATGGGCTGCATATTTGTAACAAACTTGTGTGAGGCCCAAATACTTGCTAGATGATTACATGAGGATATTCGGCTGAAATACGTTGAATGATTTCTTATCACAATTAACATGTTCACTTGAATGCGAACCGAACCACTTGACATGTGATAGAGTATGGTATGAACTTGTATGTGGAATGCAACATAAACCTGGATACTTGCTAGGACTAGTATAGTGATATATGCAATGTTTGTTTGATACTTGAGCAATGTGTGCGACGAATACGTGTATTATATACTGAGCAAATATAAGGTGAGTTCACTGCTCTTTTTCCAAGCATGCGTCCTAGGTTGGGACATCTGGTAAATGTTCTGGGGAGGAATGTCGGGTAATGGGTTTGACTGGAATGTTAAACCTGGGTTGTTGGTTAATACACGTCTATATCTATCACTCAAGTCCCTCCTACCGATTGTTTCTTGTAGGGCAACGGGGTATTAGTTAGTAGCGCTACTTAGGTTTGGCACCCTCACACCGCACTAGGGAGGTCGGTGATGAACTAATGACCCCCATCTTGACCATTGCTTTGATAGAGGCAATGGGGTTTAAAGCAAATAGTCTGGAGCCATCTACGGTAAGCGTGTGATTAACAACATCGAATCTGTGAAACGTTTTAATCTGGTAACTGGTATCTAAACACGTTAGCAAACTTTGAACTCACCAGCTTCGTCTGACACACTTGTCTGCATGCTTGCAGGTCTATAGGGTTGTAGCATTGGGGAACTTGCTGTCTGGAAGGCTGGAGTGGTCATGGGTCGAGATGCATGGTATCGCAATACAAGACTAATGGTTTTTGTACTTGTGGTTTATAAAACACTTAACAAATGAGTTATGCTTCCGCTGTATACAATGAATTTTATGTAACATTTTGTAACACTTTATGCTGATGTATGGAAATTGTATTTAAATATATTTATGAGTTCAAAGTGATTGGTGGCTAGATCCTGGTACGTCACACGCCCTGCGGTGTTTCCGCAAGTGGTATTTTTGGGTGTGACAATAACTAGCTCGGAAATGATAAAACAGTGCTTCTAGTGAAAATTTGGCGTTTCGGGTAGTGTCCGGTTTTTCGGTTGGTTACTGGTTCGTTAAGGTGCTAAACTACGCGGTTTAGTGTGCTTTACGTTCCCTTTAATGACAGTTTTGATTCCCAACACTTGGGAAAGTATTCTGGACCATTAAACCATAATTCTGCATAATATTAAGTTGTTTAAATGCTGAATTTTGCTGAATTTTGCTGAATTCTGCAGTTTATGTGAGTTTTAGGCACTTTTGGGCACTTAAACTATCACTAGGAAGGCAGTTTTATGATTCTTACTTTCCTACACACTATACTAGTGTAATTCTTGGTTTCTAGCTAATTCTGTGCTCTAACATTGTGTCTGTCTGAGTACTGAACTCCCGTCAGTACTTCTGATTTGTCTGATCACTTTGCTAACTTTGTTTTGTGCATCATTTGAATCATAAAGTGTTGCATGCAATAATGATATGACGTCATGCAATATGTGATGCACTTGTATGTATATGACAATAATCAGAAGCATTCATGTCATTAATTTAAATCAGCACAGTCATTAAGCTATAAGTTACTGTTTAATCATTGTACAGATACATGGAAATTTGACAGTTGTCACAAAGGGAGACTCTGTGGTGCTGAATTTATCAACACTTTTGGAAGACTCAGAGAGAAAAAAACAAAAAGCTACGAGATTGACTGCAGCAATATCCAAGGGTGAGTCTGTGAGTGCATATGTCTATCACATGAGTCAATCGCGTATCGTAGCTTAAACAAGTGAAACAAGACTGGTATTGAATAGAAGAGAGTTTGATTTGAACTTGTAGTAGCTTCGTACGAAGCCAGTAGCTTCGTACGAAGGGACCATACATGCCTTCATATGAAGGCAGAACCTCTATATATATGTGCTTAGGTCTTGGTCATTTGTATCTTTTGGGCATTCTTGAGGCGAAGCTCTGCCCGTTTGATTTCGTGGTGTAAACTTTGTCAAATCAGTAATAGAAATCAGTTATAATTACGTCTTTGTGTTCTTATCCACACACATGATTGGATTTTGCACATATCACGTGTTCTTACGCATTCAACGGTTGAAGATTCGATCCAGGGTTCGAATTCACATGCGGAAAATTTGTCATTTTGGTCCACAAAGAGTGCTTTTTTCATCACTGCGGTGATTTGGCCCATTAATAATCAGATAACCTGGATGATAAACAATCTGCATAGTTATCATCACTACCCCACTACTTCAACAATCTGTGATCGCATCATCAAATATATTCTCTGAAGTCCCCGACGATGTCCCCGAACAAACCGTATTGGTCGTTAAAATCTCAAAAAAAAATCTATCACCAAATTTTTTCTAGACACCCGTCTCGTCATTGCGATCAAAAAATGCCTTTTTTAGGCATGTGGCTCATTTGTGCGAATGGAATAGGTCCCTTCATGCGAATGGGCTGATTTTGGAATGAGAGACCTTTCGTGCGAAAGGCTGATCCTTTCGTGCGAAAGGTTAATCCTTTCGTGTGAAAGGTTTGTTCAAACGATCCAAATCACTTTTTTCGATCGAAAATCATTATTTATGTGAATTTCATGATGATACTTCACAGATATGTGCGAAAATCAATTTCAAATCCAATGATGTCTTCAATTTCAAAATCCATCCGTGAATTGACCTTCAATTTGATGTTTTACGTCTAAAACCCCCTAAAAATCTAAAATTCATGAGTGTAGTTGATTCAATCAACTGTTAGATCGATTGAATCGGTACCGTAGCTCTGATACCAATTGAGAGTCCAAGATCCGGTGAATTAGACGGAGTTTTGGACGCGATAGAACTAATTCGGTAGAATATTATTACTAAGAACGGAGTAGAAGCAGAAAGATACGTCATAAGTGGAAAGCTTCATTCATACCGAAAGAGTTTACATCTTTTACAAGCTGGCGAAATTCTGGAGAAATTTTGCCAGCATTTCCCCTCTGGGAACTCTAAAACCTTTAAATGAGATGTCCCAAGTCTCCTATTTATATACCTTAGCCTTTCGCACAAACTCACCTGGGACGAATGGGACTCTCTCGTGCGAAAGGGCTTCAACACATATGTTCCGGCCCGTTTTCACACTATTCTATACAATATTCAATACATGCTCTATCTATCCTATTCGCACAGTGACGGGCATACAAAATATGCACCAATAATCTATGACTGCTTTCTTGATTCTAGATATCTCTATGAATGGTAGAATCTTTACAAATGGCTTTATTTTAAGTAGCTTATCATCAAGAATGCAACATATATTGTGCTTCGCATCGAAATCACTAGCTTTTGCCTGAAAAGCATCACAAACAAAGATAATCAATATTTTGACACTTATGAAATTTTGGTACGAATGACCAATAATCCAAACGGATGAACATTTGGTGCGGATCAATTTGAAACGGATGACCAAGACCTTTATACGAATCAATATTTGGTGCGAATGAACACATATGGAATGGATGAACCATAATCAAGCGAATGACCATGTTTTGGTACAGATGAGCACTTCACCTATGAAATATGTGAGGGAATATCCATTCACCAAACGAAATATGTGAACAAACTGAAAGAAAATCTTTTTGGATTTTGAATATAAAATGTTGAAATGTAAACAAACTGAAATGTAATATTTACAAACACTGTTTTGGTGAGTAAACGTGCTAGAGGATCATATCAATTAAATGAGACATATCAGCTGCACCGTTGATCTAAGAAACACTCAGTTTAAATAATTCATGTGGATTGTCGGTATTATTGTCCACTTAAACTCAATCTAAAAACTTTTGTAATGCTTACCGATACGTTAAGGTACATTAATTGGCACTAAGTTCTTATGGACCCCACAATCTCATCATATCCCCTCATCATGTTATACACTGACTCGAGTAATGCCTTTAAACTTTCATCAACTGTGATTTGTGTAAAAAATAATGTAGAATGATTAAACGTTAACAATCAGGTCAATACGCAGAGAAAGTCCAATGTTTAACAAAAACAAGAAATAAAAACAGGTTGAAATTGTTTAGTTCTTAACCACCAGTTCGATATTCTCATATACACAGAGGTGATCCAATATTTAAACGAAAAACCAAGTAAAATAAAGCAGAATCATTCAGGCATTAACATCAAGTTCGATACTTTCGTATACGTAGAGGATGTCCAATGCTAAAATAAAATAAAGAAATAAAACAAGTTTAAATCTTTGTAAAATAAAATACACAATCACAATGACTTTTTCAGTAAGTTGTGAAAGTTCACAAACTCAACGGTTTTTATGCTTTTCAGCATTCAGCGATTACCGAGTAGGTACACAGTCACAAAGGACAAAACTAAGTACTATGCTTTCAATTGCGTTTCCCACCAGAACTAGGCTTTTTCATTTATGTTTGTATCGTTTTCGCAAAACTATTAGTCTAGCTGAGCCTACCGACACATCTTTAGTGAAATTGTTTAACCATTTTAAACATTACATATCTTTAGTATGCACTAATAGTCCACTGATGTACTATCATTTCCTCTTTTTACACAAGTAATCTCATTTCCATTTTTCAATGTTTTTACCATTTTTGAGATTTTCTATTGTTTTTGGATTTTTTTTTTAAATTATCTATCTAAAATGATTTTGAAATGATGTTTCAATTTGACAGAAATTTTGACATTTGAAAAAAAAATCCCCCCCCCCCCCCTAAATTGAAAACATCTTTTCGAAATCGAAAATAAGGATCTTCCATTTTAACCATTTAATGACTTTTTAGGTTATCATTTTGTTTGTGTGGAATACAAACTCTTTCACCCTTCACACTTTGCACGAATAACCACTGCTTCTGAGTAGGCGTTTGCTTGAAAACTAGTTATCCTGCACATTCAAACAAAACTTCAATTAGTTTTGAATTGGAACCCAATCCATACTAGATTTAGGTTTGCCAAATTCATCAAAATATGACATAAACGACCTCCTACAATCTCTTTTAGATTCAAACATTTTTATAAAATTTTTATTGGAAAATCTAACTTTCTTTTATTTTTTAACTGTTTGATTAACCAATGTTTTCCATTGTTTTCTCTTTTGTCCTCGGATTTGTATCTGATGAATTTGTTTTAGTTGACTGATCATTCTTTGGAGAACAAAACGATTCTTCAGAACTAGTATCTGATTCCACGGTAGTATCCGAGACAAACTCTTTTCTAAATACTCTCTCGCTCTCTTTCTTTTCTTTCTCAGTCTATCTTTCAGCCCTTGTGATAATTTGACACTTTGATCTTTGGGCTTTTCTTCTGCTTTCACAGTTTTCTTTTCTTCTTTCTTCTTCTTAGCCACCTAGTGAGATTCAACCCTCGATCTTCTCTTCGAGTTCATTGGGCAATCTCTAGCAACATGACCTTTGATTTGACAATTACAACATCTTCTCGTCTCATATCTCTTACTCTTGCAGTTAACAGCAATGTGTCCTTCAAAACCACAGTTGTAACACACCCTATTATCATACCATTCTTCTCTTTCAAACCAAACACTCAAATCATAACACTGATTTGATGTGTAATAGTCATCACTTCTTCTTCTTCTGTAAGCTTGATTTGACTCTTGAGCACAGTGATCAAACCTGCACCACTTATTACCAACTTTTTGTGAGTTTTGATTTTTAAATTTTTGTGGATTTTTGTTTTTATAATGATTGGATGATTGTACTGATGAACTTTTATTTTGATTTTGAACAACTTTTTAATTTTTAGAATTTTTATTTTGTTTTGTTCCCCCAATTTGCTTAGAAGTTGAACATTCACCTTTTTCAGCAAATTGTGGAATTATTTGTTTAAACTTTTCTTTTAATTTCAAAAATATTTCATTTTATCATTTTCATCATCAGTATCGTCATCACAATCTTCAATTATGACTTCGTCATAATTTGCGACATCGTCACTTATTGGAATTTCAACTGAGAAAGTTTTGTTTTTCGTGTTATCAGTTACAACCGTTTTTTATTTACCCTTTTCTGACGGTTTATACCCAACCCCACGTTTACAAAATTCATATTCGTCCTCCCCAATTTCTTCAATTTTATTGATCGGTTTTGGAACTATATTATCTAGCATTAACGACGAAGCAACAAAACCTTTCAATTTATTTTCTAGATCTTCAATTTTATTATTAGCAAACTCAACGTTTTTTTCAAGTTGAGTTCTTTTCTCAAGATGAGAATTTATTGCAATTTGATTTTCATAATCATTTTAATTTAAAACAGATTTTTCATTTTCTAAAATTTTTATTTGATTTTTCAAAATATTTTCTAATTTTTTAAAATTTTCTTTTAAGTTTTTATTTTCTAATATCAAACTTTCCGCATCCTTCAGAAGTTTGACATTTTCAACTCTGGTTTTATCACATTTTAAGCACACTGGTTCAGAATATGAAACCACATTTGTAGATATGCTCGATTCTTTGACTGAACTATTCTGCGCCATCATCTTCTCCCTCCATTTTCTTCTTCCATTTTGCTATTGGTTGATGTTTTTTTACGTTTCTAGGAAACTCATATACACTAACTTCAGACAAATCAGAATGTTTCTGTAGGATCGGGATTCGATCAAATGAGTCGTTCAGAAGAGTTCTCGATCAATACGAAAGGCGGAATCAGACGTATTGATGTTATAGCAGCTAGATTTGCATGTAGAATCACTTTAAATGTCGATTGTATTGATTTGATAGTGTTTACAAATCGTTCGACACTTCGGCAGCACTTCGTCTCCGGAATCACAAAGTTACAAATGAAGACCTGGACTCACCTATTTATGGGAATGCCAGACCCCATGAACCAGACCCCACGAACTGGCCCAGGTCGCATGAACTGGCCAGACCCCATGAACTTGGTCACCTCGTGCGAGGTGGCTGGTTCAAGTCTGTTTCCCGTTTCTTTCGCACAATGTGTCCTGGTCTATCTATTCTAGTTACATGACTCGATACAAGACGAAGTCAACAGACATATGCACTAACAAACTCCCCCTTGGATGATGACGAGTCTTTAGTGTATTGAGTCTTCAGTCTTGATCGGTCTTCTCGCTCTTTCCAAAGTATCTTTCTCTGTAAGCATCCTTCAATCTTTATCTTTCAATCTTTCTTAATCAGATCTCTCTAGCATTCAGACTCCTTCTTTACTTTGAAATCTTCCATTCAACAGACTCCCCTTTGCTAACAGACTCCCCCTTAAGTTGTTACGGGATTGCAATCTGACATATCACTCGTTCTAAGATCATGTCCTAGCTCAAACTCTGCTTAGGCTTAGACATGGGGATCTGGCTCTACAGCTTTCACAGGTTCTTGAATGTCTCCTGGCTCTCCGTAGCAACAGGATCAGGAACCTGGTAACCTGCACAATTCTCTACCCAAAAGTAAATTTCACAATTGTTAAAATTTAACAATTTTAGAAACCACTTGTAGATATCATTCAACATCAACAATAGTTATATCAAGTTCAAATTAATGACCTTGATTAACTAACAGAAAAATCAGCCTCAAAACATCACTTGTAAGATTATCTTAAAACATTTCTCAAATTATCTCAAACTTTAACTTCATTTTTCATTTCAAACACACTCTCGTAACCCACTGTCGTTCATCATGTTTAGCACTCGGAATTTTTAAAATTAGCTTTTCAACATCGGTTGTCGAAAATAAGATGAAATAAAATCTTTTTGATTTTTCAAAATTTTATGCTAAAACACACTGAAAATCTTTTTGGATTTTGGGAAATAAACTATATACAGACATCTTTTTGTGAGATTGTGTAAGAGGATCATATCAGTTTATGACAAATCACTTGTACCATTGAGCTTTAAACACATTAAGATCTAAACGATTCACTTAGATTGTCAGTATACTGATCCACTTAAATTTTCACACAAAGTTCAATTTATTCGAGATACGAGATTAGTGTTTTAATGGACTTAACTTATTCGCGTGTCTCACCTCAGAATATACTCCCGTATCCAGACTCCTATATTCAGTCTTACAGGTGAATGTACACTAATGATATCTGTAAATGGGTAATGCGAGACCATGAGAGCTCAGGTTAGAACTTCCGTTCAGACAAAGAGATGGTGGCTCGACTTTTAGGTGTGTCCCGTTTGGGGATCTTTTCTTCCACAGCACATGATTAGCATTTTTCAATGTTTCATCATTTTTTATGCTGAGGGTGGGCTTTATGATTAAAGCAGTGCAGAGTATTATACGAGGACTAGGCTATTGCTCCCGCAAAATCACAAGTCCCGGTTTAATACCCCAGATATTATCACGCACAAAGACCTAGTATGTCAGAAATAGAAAGCCCTTCAAACAAGATTTCAGGGGTTACCTATATATCCGAGAGATGTTCCCCACGAAATAAGTAAGTATTTATATTTAGATTTATATCTCGAAAATAATCTACTAAGCGTGTAAAAACCTACTGGCATATCATCAGTGAGACCGTTTATCACATTATAACTTTCCAATTCTTTAGCGTACTATGATTGTCTACTGATGTACTATCATTTCCTCTTTTTCACAACAAAACACATTTTTTGATTTTTCGATGTTTTTGGATTTTTTTTATTTTATCATGTTTTTGGATTTTTCAAATTTTCAAAATTTTAACTTTTTTACTCCCCCTAAAATCAAAGATATGTTTCAATTTTTGATTTTCCGGGAAAATTTGAAAGTAAAAGCAATAAACTGTACAAATAAAATGACAAACTGATGTGAATTGCTTCAATTCTCCATTCTCTTGGCTTAAACAATCAGAACTCCACCTGACAACAAACTATTTTCCCATTATGATTTCAAAACACTAAAGTTTGTTTTAATCAAAATGGTTTTTCCGGAAAATTAGTTTTGTTGATTTCACACATCATGGGGATTCATTCATCACTTTGTTCTTTCAACCACTTGTAAAAACTATCACTTGTAAATTTTTCATAGAAACATTTTTTTTAAGAATGATGCCTATTCATGCTCCACGATTACCAACTTGAGAGCTCCGGCAAGTCAGGAATTTATTTTTTAAAGAATCTCACCCATGCCTGATCAATCATGGGTAAACCATCATCATTTGGTTTAACAACTTTCGATTCATAAAATTCTTTCACTCCCTTCACCTTCTCATCAGCCATAATTTTTCGGAGTCATTCAAATTATTTTGTGACCTCAGAAAATCTTTATTGTAAACCCTTTTGACCGGTGAACTCGAACTTTTGTCTGATGAATTCGAATTTTCAGATTTAGGCTCTGACTTTGACTCTTCATCTTTTTTCAACACCTGATCGACCACTTTCTTAATTAACTCGGACTCATGATCAGTGTCAGACGCTGTGAAGGTGACATCAATATCATCTGGTAATCCATCGATAGACTCGGATTTCAGATTCAGATTGAGTGCTTCAGCCACCTTTTCAAAGTGTCGGGGGGTATAGCCATCCCACATTGGATTTGGTACTCTGTTATAATTCAAACCAGTTTTCTTACCAGAATTTTCTTCATCTTCTGCATACTTATGAGCTGCAACGGTAGGATAAATGCGATCAATAACATACTCCGAACTTTGATAACTTCGAAGTAAAGTATTCACTCTTTCTGTTTCAATCGTCATTGCTGCCAATTCTTGTTTAAGCTCTGAAATAATCTCAATGTATTTGTTGATTGCAGTTTGCTTTTGAAGAACTGTTGCTTTCAGAAGATTCTTCATCTGGATATCCTCATCACTAGCTCCTTTGTACAAGTTCACTTTGCTGCTTAGGAGATCATATGATTCCTTTATGCTTCTCACATTATGCAATAAGTTCTCTTTGAGTTTTTCCAATTCAGCATACTTTGTATCTTTCTCGGCACAATCTTTGCAAAGTTCTAAACACTTAGCACAAGGTTTTTCAACCTCTACAATCTTTTCAACTTCAACAATTTTTTCAACTTCAACTATTTTTTCAACAATTTTCTCCACCACCTTTTCAATCACAATCGATTCTTTCTCAACTTCTATCTTCACTTCATTCTCTTCAACCTCGAACTTCTCTGTCGATTTTTCTTCAACTTTTGCCTTATCAGCTTCTATCTTAACTTCAGTCTTTTCTTCAGCAACCCTTCTTGCTTCCATTTCTCTCTTCAGTCTAGCAGCCCTTTTCTCTTTCAATATCTCTATTTTATCTGCAAAAAACAAATCAAAACTATAAGGATCCAATTGTTTTCTAGCTTTATTAATATACTCTTCCTCATCATCAGTGTCTTCATCACTTCCTGAAGACTTAAAAATCGGTTGTCTTCTAGGACTGTTCTTAGATTTGATTGATTCTTCTCCCAAGGTTGAATCTTCAAAGATTCGAGCAACAAATGCTTTAGAAACTGAAAGTCTAGAAGGATCATAATCATCCCAGTTGAAATCTTTCAGAATCCTTTCATCTTCTTGGTTTATCAGACCAAAACAAGCTTTACCCTTTGATTCTTCAATCGGAATAGTACGTGAGTATGAAGATTGTTGTTGATATGGTTGTTGAGCAACCTGATGATAAATTGCTTTTCTATGATAATCGTTGTTTCCGAAAGGATCTTGTCTTCCGGTTGCTTCTCTGTTTGTACACTCTCATTAAAAATGCCCTTTTTCTCGGCAACGGAAACAAGTAACCTTCGATTTGTCAAAACCTAGCTGAGATGTTGCAGTTTCACGAAGATCAACTCTTCCTGTGATCTGTTTGAACTTTTCTGCTCTTCTCAAAACGCTAGCTAAACACCACTTGATGTCCATCAACTCAAGTTCTTCAGAATCAATTTGATCATAATCCTCTTTAGTAAGCATCGGATTTCTGATTCGTCCAGCAACTAAGCTTTCATACGTAGGGGTGTTCAAAACCGAATATCCGAAATTTTCGGATACCAGATTTCACTATCCGAATCCGTATCCGAAATTTCGGATATCCGGAATTCGGATATCCAAAATTTCGGATACGGATTCGAATAGTGAATCGGATATCCGAAAATCCAACTTTTATTTAATTTTTATTTTTTTATTATTTTTTTCATATTCGGAAACGGATATTTTGGATAGTTTCGGATATCCGAATATAAGTTTTCGGATATTTTTCGGATATTTTTCAGATATTTTCGGATATTTTTCGGATATTTCGGATATTTTCGGATACTTCGGATATTTTCGGATATTCGGATATCCGAAAAAATGAAAAATAAATTTTCGGATATTTCGGATATCCGAAATATCCAAAAATTTTGAAAATCACTATCCGAATCCGAATCCGAATCCGAAAAATTCGGATATCCGAATTTTGGATATCCGATTTTTCGGATATTTCGGATTCGGATATCGGATATTTCGGATCGGATTTTCGGATACGGATAGTTTTGAACACCCCTATTCATACGACTCTAACACAGTGACAAGAGATGCCATGTGTTGCTTTGCAATATCTGGAGAAAATTTTTGACCATTTTGAATATGTAAAGCAACATTGCATTGCAATACTTGTCCGGTAAAATTTGTTGAACTTTGTTGTTGAGAACTTGGTGTCGAGAAATTTGGTTCAGAACTTGAATAAGACGAAGAATATCCACTGCTCTGATTTGTATTGCTTGCACTTGTTCCGGAAGAATTTCAGCACTAAACGCAATTTGAATCTTCGGACTCGGAGTAGTCTCAATCTTGTTTTCTCTGTAGTATAGACTAACATCCTGTTGAACACCCGGACTTCTCATTGTAGCAGTTTTTTGAATTGATAGCTCATGTTCTTCCAACTTCTGGATAAACCTACTCAAATTCATATCTTCAAATTGTCGGTTATGTTTTAAATTCAACAGATATGTTCCCCATTCATTCCGTGGTAGCGCATCGGCTAGCTTATCAACCCATTCTTCATCTTCTTTCTTGATGTCCAATCTTTTCATCTCCATGACTAGATGACAATATCTCTCGATAATCTTCCTAGTCGTCTCACCTTCAAAAGCTGTAAACATATCAAACGATTTCTTTAGTAATGCTCGTTTATTTTTGATTATATCGGCACTACCCTTAAACTTTTTAATCAACGCTCTCCAGATTGATCTAGCAGTTCCCTCATGTTGAAGCAAAACAAAAATATCTTCTTTTACTGCTTGTTGGAGAATACTAATCATCATTTTTTCACTTGTGTATTTTAATTTTTCATTCGGTAAAAATTGACTTAATTGTTTTTCATTTCCAAGTTCATCTTTCGGTAAAGTATAATCTTTCTCTAAAGAAACCCATGCATCAAACTTGTTTGCTTGTACCCAGTTTTCAAAACGGTCTTGCCACCCTTTAAAGTCCTCAATGTACATAAGCTTTGGAGGCTTTTGGAAAGTTCCCGTTTCATTCTCGATACCAACAGTTTCAGCAACTGCAACTGGAGCAACCGGAGCAATAGCAAACGCATTATAAAATTCATTGTCCATGTTTCGATGTAAAAGGTATACAAAAACACAATGTTCAAGCGAGGCGGAGTTTCAAACGAGCTGAGTTCAAACGATCTGGTAATTCACATGATCTGATATCAGTTCGTGCTGTCTGAAGTTCAAACGACCTGGTAAACTTAATTGTCCTCGTGCGGTCTGGTTTCAGTTCATGCGGGCTGAGAGGAAAACTCAAACGATCTGGATACCTTCAAACGATCTGAATCACCTCGTGCGGTCTGAAGCAACAAATTCAAACGACCTGATAAAGTTTCACGCGATCTGGAGATGTTTCACACGATCTGAATGTTTTCCAAATGATCTGAAGGTATTTTCACGCGATTTTGTAAGTCCCAAATAACCGGATCTTTCAATGATATCAAACAATCACCAAGTTTGTGCGGAATCCAAACTTGGTGAGATTCAAGATAAATCGAAAAACAAGAAATACGGAGAACACAATACCGAATCACTTTTAAACTTGCACACGTTCTATTACTTGAATAAGCAAAACGTCTGGTACAAGTTGACACACCACTAATCGCCTCTCTCTTACTCTCTGTAGGAAATTCTGAAACTATGAGGCTCAAACCTAAAAACAAGTTAAAAACTTGTTTATATACTTACTAAAGCCCACTCCCCTACATGGGCTCCCCTTGGGCCTGCTTGGCCCACATGGCCTAAAGCTTGGCTCAAGTGACCTATAAAGGTCCAAAACCTAATATAAACTAACCCAGTAAAGCCCAGTTCGTAACCATAGCCCGTTGTATTAATTTGATGCGTCAGTCTCACACTTTAGGGCCTAACAATCTCCCCCTAGACTGATGCCATCAAATTGCCTTCATAACTTGAAATCAGCAACGTCTTCAACGTAGTCTATGGTTGTAGCTATGCTGCAGATGTTGTGGAAGTTCTTGACTTCTGAACTCTCAGCACTAGATCTCTTTCTTCAGCTCTTGTGGTTAGCTTCATATCAGGATCTCGATCAGCTTTGCTTGAAAATCTTGTTAGAAAAGAATGTGAGAGGAGGATTCTCAACAGCTCTTTTCTTCTTCAGTCTTTGTCTTTTAAGCAGGTTCATAGAACTTCTTCAAGTGTACTTTCATTGTCAGACGGGGTTTCGTATTCGATTCTTCTAACTCAGGTACATCTTGTTGTTGTGCTGCTTCGGACTTCGTCAACAGCAAACAACATCTCAATCTTCATCAACCCCTGTTCTTGATTGAAATTAATTTCTGCACATGCTCACAAACTCATAAGCAAACGTTTCTTATGCAACAGGGAGAGTACCTATGAACACTAGGTACATTCAAGTACTTGTACTCAGATTTCACAATTTAAATTCTTTCAACTTTTTATGATCAGTCAAATCTTCAAGAACGGTTATATTTTTAATTTTTAAGAAAACAAATAAACACTCTATTTTTGGATTTTTGGTTTTATAGAAAAGCAAGACACTATTTTTGTATTTTTCAATTTTTCAATTTTTTTTTTAATTTTAAGAATTAAAGCAAATAAAAAATCAAAATATAAACAACTACCATAATATACAATTACAATTGCAATGGGATCAAAATTCGTTCTCAGGCAGACTAAGGAACATTTTTCAGTACGAGCCTAATCAAACTGGTCTATGCGATTGCCAATATGTTTGTCCACTTAAACTTTAACGCTCAACTTTCAATTTTTCAACTTTGTGATATGCTTTAGGTAATATTATACTATTATACCCGTGTGTCCCATTCCAAGGCATACCCCCGCGATCAAGGTAAGCACAACGATTCATCGTAGCAGGTGAGTATACTGATGTCATCCTTTAAGATATCCTGACTGTGTCTAGGTCTGCATAAAATCTGTTTTATGATGTTTTGATTTCTTAACAATGAACACCCAAATAAATACTAATCAAATCCTGGAAATATAAACAGCACACTCTATCATGCAAGTATCTTCCCTACCACATATTTCACAAGTCCAATCCAGATTTCTGAAATCTTAACTGGGAATAGGTTGAGAAGAGAACAGAATAGATCTTATGCAGAGATGGTGTAATATACAGATCAAATGAGTTTTTCTCAGTTTGATATAGGTTTCTTGGGTTTCTTTTGGGCACTTGAGGGCCTCTTTCGGGTGTATTAGATCTATAGCGCGACAACGTACAACTAGGTCAGCATGTATCTGGATGCAGCAGAAGCTGTCGTTGCCTAGCACCTCCAGGTCAGCATATATCTGGATGCAGCAGAGGAGGTACACGACTTTTTCAGAGAAGATTTCAGAATCAGATCAAAATTGTGTGTATCGGGACAACATACAGACATTCAAATAGAAATGAGCTAATTCCAAGTGACTTTCTTTCCTGGGTTCATGTACAATTTTAGTTCTGAACAGAAGGACAGCCAAGATATCCCCGGATGATTCAACAATATAAAGACCCGAAACCTCAGATGTTGGCTATCTATCAACGCAAGATTTAAGACCATAAAATCATACGCCGTTGGTATGTTACCCACATGGTACATAGTTCGTTATGTTTATAACACTTAGTATCTTTTATCATTTTGAGCGTCAAGCCTATCGACATATCGCAGTAGATCCTAGTCTTATCAGCTATGGCACCTTACATGTGTTAGTCAAACCCTTTAACACGAACATTTATTTCACTTCCCATATCATGCAATCTTTCTTTTTTGCTTTTTCATTTTCTAATGTTTTTGTATTTTTCTCATTTTCTCCCCTAAAACAATGCATATATATACAGCAAACTCTTTTTGTGTTTTTCTCTTTCTGAGTTTTCTCCCCCTAAACTCTATATCTATCTATATGTTCCTCTCCCCCCCCCTAAATTTGTGCATAAATCTTGTATTTTTGCGCAAATTTACCATTTACTAGAGAAAGGACAATTTATATACAAAGTAATAAATTAAGAAAAGAGAAAAAAATATTTTTGCTTGACCGTTCCGTCATTAGATTGAAGACTAATCAAATGCAAATCAAAGTACTGAATTTAAACGGTACCTTTTACTGATCTTATCTTACTTCTCTAATCTCCTCCAAAGGAAACATATCATCTGTAAAAAAAATTTGAACTTTTTGCAACAGTGAAATGTTACCCATTTTTATCTCTGGAACAACCGCTATCAACATTCCAGAGATTGTCAACAGCTCCTCCTTGGTTGTTCCTGAAAAATAAGGAGATTAGTAAGACATGGGTACCCAGGCCATCGTGGTCCTGGGTTTACCTGAAGCATCAAAATAAGACACTTCTTTCAAACACAAGTCCCCTTTTATTTCAAGGATTGGAGACGTTGCTGCTTTGGATTTGGGTTTCCAAATCTGTTTAGGTATAGCAAACGCATTTGTTGCCTTCGGTTGAGCAACTTTACCTGTTTCAGGTTTGTTAGTTTTAGAAAAACGTTTTTGTTCCTGAGAAGCTTTGCGTCTGTTTTTGGCAGCGTTCCAATCCCCATCAGAAGGTTTAACCTTGGGATTCACATTCTTCATTGCCTTAGGAGATGATACCTTCATTGGCTTAGAATGATAGTTATCCTTTGGTGTAACTCTCTGATTTTGCACATGATAGGGTATATAGGGACGATGTGTGCAGTTTCGAGCAATGTGACCAGCAATGCCGCAATTGAAGCATGTTTGTCTCTTCATGTAGAAAGCATTCTGATCAGCTGGATTTGCTCTTGCAGACCCTGAAGGACAAACCGGTCCTCTTCGTGTTGGATGCGCCTGCATACGACTTTCAGACGAAGACGAATTTGGGTGCTTATATTTGCTGTTTGCAGAACTCTTGTTGCTATGAGCACCATTCTTCGTCTTTTCTCCCTGATTGGATCTTTCATTCACCTTGTCACGAGCCTTATGAGGATTATTGCTGCCTTGTCCTTGATGAGCAGACTTCTTATACCCTCGATTTTGATCTGCTCGTTTTGGCTCCTTTTGCGTGTTGTGAACCGGCTCACAAACATCAGCACACAAGTGAGTGTTGGCATTTTGTTGCACTTTTGGATGATGAACACAATTTCTAGCAATGTGTCCAGGAATTCCACAGTTGAAACATGTCTGTCGTTTCAAAGTATGGAGATTCTGATAGCTAGCAGCATTAGCTGATCTGGTGGGTCTAGATGATCGAGCTTGCGTTGCCTGTGTTCCATGTGCCTTTTCTGAATTCTTCTGTACCTGTTGATCAGAACTAGCACAAGCATGAGATTCAGACAGATGATGTTTTTCGTCTTTTATAATTTTATCAGGATCATTCTGAAAAGACGATTCAGTTTCTGTTTTAATTTTCTTTTCAGAAACATTTTCTTGTGACTTTTCATTTAATGTGACCACCTCTTCTTTTTCAAAATCTGGTTCAGTTTTAATTTCAGAAGATGTAGAAGTTTCATCAACCCGTGTTTCATCAATGCACGTATCATGAGAATCTTCTTGTGGTTTACTTTCATCCACGGTTTCCAATGGGATCCCACTAGATTCAACATTAGGGATGTCCACTGAGACAGATTCAGAAGAAGAATCACAAAACTCTTGATTTTCTTGTGAAGAAGTTTCAGTGGTTTCACTGAATGTGTCCTGAGGAACCTCACCTGTAACACTGTCATCAACTGAAACATTAGAAACATTACAATCACACGCATTAACTGAAACACAATCATCACCAGACTCATTGTTCAAAGTTTCACCACAAACATTATCAGTTTTGCCCCAAACATCAGGCTCACTTGACGAAACATAAGCAGAAAACGATTCAAACAAAGATCTACTAAAAGCAATATCAGATTCAGTTTGTTCAAAATAATTTTCAGAAATATTAGAATGAACAACTGGTTCACTCCCAAGAACATCTCCACACTTTACTTCAGATACTCTATCTGCACATGAAGACGAAGCATTAGGATCAATCGAGCCTTTAGAAATAAAATTTATTTGAGCAGACTTCTTTTTCCCATTTGGTTTGTCATTTAATGATGACTTATTGTTTTTGGGACCATAAGTCATTCTACTCTCATTCATCATCTCCTCCTCAGTCATAGGTAAATAAGTATAATTGTCATTATAAGGAGGAGGAGCCTGATTAAAACCCAAACCACGCCCTTTATTTTCCTTGTATGCGAGCTGTTGATTACACAAGTTTTTGACCAATTTGCTGGAAGAATCAAATTTCTTAATATTAAGCTCATTTATTTGATATCTATCTCTGATATCTTCCAGTTCCTTAGTCACAGTGCACAGTTTCTCCTGAACATATAAGAGTTGAGATGATTTCACACTTACATCATCCTTGAGTTTGACGATGTCTTTTCGCTGAGCTTCAATTTTATCTTTATAAAGCTTTTCATTCTTTGATAAAGTAAAATTTTTATTTTTTATGTCTTGATACTCTTGTATTAGCTCAGCGTTGTGTAAATGATATGCCTTAACCCTTTCTCTACACTCAGGAGTGCAAAAGACAGAAAGTATATCTTCACGTTCTTTAGTAATTCCTTGAGCCAGGGGTTTGTTAAACATAAATGCTGAATTTTGTGTGGATGAGCAACTAGCAGCAGATGTGTTGCCTTGAGTAGATTGCTTGTCAGCATTGTCATATGATTTGATGAGTGAGATTAGCTCATCTGACTTCATTTTGTAACAGTTGCTCTCGGTTGTCACTAATATCTGATTAACATTTCGAAACCAACTACAGTTCGCCTGATCTGGAATCCCTTTTATAGCATCCAGAAGCTTTCTGTTGCTCATGCGAGTAGACACCACCATCTCTGCCTTCTCCATTTTAGAGAGCAGTTCAGCAAACCGGCCTGTAAGTGCTTCTATAGATTCACCATATGAGTAACTGAATCCTTGGAGTTCCTACTCAAGCACCTCTCTCTTAGAAGACATTTTAAGATGTGATCCTCAAAAAAATGTGCGTTTTTAACTATTTCCTCAACACAAGCTCAAAGCGAGAACCTGTGTACTCGCTAACTCAAACCCTTTGCAAGCGAACGAACCTCTTTCAGAACTACACCTTGAAACCTGTCAAAACTTTTCACAACCAAACAAATCCCCCTTTTTTTTTTAAGTTACTTTAATAAATTTAATAAATATAAAGGTTTATTATTATTATTATTATTAAAAAAAATGATTATGCAATGATGACCTAATGATTATTATTATAATTAATATTATTAAACTATTAATTAATTCAAATAATATATTAATGATTAAAAGAAACAGCTCTTCTTCTTCGTAAACTAACCGAACCGAAACCCTAATTTCAGTTCAGTCAGCCGCTCGGTCAATATCCTCTATTCAATTTCCGATGGCTGTTTCATGTATGTTTCTCGTCGGAGGTGATCGGAGAAGATGCGACGGAGATGACGATGGTGAAAGTTGTGACCGGAGTAGGTGCGATGTGGTCGGACGATGTAGGTGTTGTCGGAGACAATGAACGTGCAGGTCGACTGATCGGAGTTGATTGACGACGAAAAAGATTGCTGAGATGAATGGATGGGTTTCGAATGGAGACGATGTTGATGAAGACTGAGTTGATGTTCGCTTGACCGGAGGTTGACGTGATGATCACGGGTGAATGTCTGAGATAATGAAGATGATGGGGTCGGAAGTCGCTGGTTTTCTCAGATTGTGTTTTGATGAAGATGAGTCGAAACTGATGATGGTTGCGAGTCGAAACCAAACAGGATGAGCCGAAACTGATGATGGTTGCGAGTCGAAACCAAACAGGATGAACCGAAACTGATGATGGTTGCGAGTCGGAACGGTGGATGCGGTTGCGAGTCGGAACCGAGGTTGCGACTCGAGACTGCTCGTGATGAGGATGACTCGAGACCAGTGAGGATATGGATGTTGACTTGAGACCTGCAAGGATGAAGATGGAGGTTGCGACTCGAGAAATCGGAATTGAGAGGTTGATGGGAGTCGAGACCGTGAAAAGGTGACTCGAGACCTGTGAAGAAGATGGGACTCGAGACCGTGAACTTGTTGCGACTCGGAATTCACGTGTGGAGAATAAAGCTATGTCAACTATGTCAACTGAATTCACGTGAACTTTCCAAAAACATAGGAATTTTGAATCTTTTAAAAATTTAAAGATATTTCAAGAATTTTAAGATTTTAAAAAATTTAATTTTAACTTTTCAATAACACTTTCAAAACAGATCAAAGAGCCAAAATATGTATTATTTTCTAACAAAACCAGATGAACACTTTGAATACCGCGAAGAACACGAAGAACACCAAACCAAAAATAACGAAATTCTTGAATCTTTGATATCACACAGAGCCTAGAAACAGGTTCTAACGGCTCTGATACCACTTGTAAGTCCCAAATAACCGGATCTTTCAATGATATCAAACAATCACCAAGTTTGTGCGGAATCCAAACTTGGTGAGATTCAAGATAAATCGAAAAACAAGAAATACGGAGAACACAATACCGAATCACTTTTAAACTTGCACACGTTCTATTACTTGAATAAGCAAAACGTCTGGTACAAGTTGACACACCACTAATCGCCTCTCTCTTACTCTCTGTAGGAAATTCTGAAACTATGAGGCTCAAACCTAAAAACAAGTTAAAAACTTGTTTATATACTTACTAAAGCCCACTCCCCTACATGGGCTCCCCTTGGGCCTGCTTGGCCCACATGGCCTAAAGCTTGGCCCAAGTGACCTATAAAGGTCCAAAACCTAATATAAACTAACCCAGTAAAGCCCAGTTCGTAACCATAGCCCGTTGTATTAATTTGATGCGTCAGTCTCACACTTTAGGGCCTAACAGATTTGAACAAGAATCAAGCGATCCGGGTCAATATTCAAACGATTTGAATAGAAATTCACACCGTTTGAGAATCCTAAGTCCAAAATTTCATGATTTTGTCAAATTTGATCAGTTTTTATGTTGAATTTACGATCGAATTTGTTCACTGATTGTTCAAAACAGCGTTTTACGTGTTATTTGTCAAATTCAGCTCATTTTAACCGTGAAAACATTCTGATTTTGAAGAAAAAGTGTAGAAAATGAGTAGAAAGCAGTTTTTATCCGTGAAAACAAGCTGAAATGGTAAGAACTCTTCCTCTTGAGCTCTGATACCACTTGTAGGATCGGGATTCGATCAAACGAGTCGTTCAGAAGAGTTCTCGATCAATACGAAAGGCGAAATCAGACGTATTGATGTTATAGCAGCTAGATTTGCACGTAGAATCACTTTAAATGTCGATTGTATTGATTTGATAGTGTTTACAGATTGTTCGACACTTCGGCAGCACTTCGTCTCCGGAATCACAACGTTACAAATGAAGACCTGGACTCACCTATTTATAGGAATGCCAGACCCCATGAACCAGACCCCACGAACTGGCCCAGGTCGCATGAACTGGCCAAACCCCATGAACTTGGTCACCTCGTGCGAGGTGGCTGGTTCAGGTCTGTTTCCCGTTTCTTTCGTACAATGTGTCCTGGTCTATCTATTCTAGTTACATGACTCGATACAAGACGAAGTCAACAGACATATGCACTAACAAACTCCCCCTTGGATGATGACGAGTCTTCAGTGTATTGAGTCTTCAATCTTGAAAACAAGCTGAAATGGTAAGAACTCTTCCTCCTGAGTTCTGATACCACTTGTTGGATCAAGATTCGATCAAACGAGTCGTTCAGGAGAGTTCTCGATCAATACGAAAGGCGGAATCAGACGTATTGATGTTATAGCATCTAGATTTGCACGTAGAATCACTTTAAATGACGATTGTATTGATTTGATAGTGTTTACAGATCGTTCGACACTTCGGCAGCACTTCGTCTCCAGAATCACAAAGTTACAAATGAAGACCTGGACTCACCTATTTATAGGAATGCCAGACCCCATGAACCAGACCCCACGAACTGGCCCAGGTCGCATGAACTGGCCAGACCCCATGAACTTGGTCACCTCGTGTGAGGTGGCTGGTTCAGGTCTGTTTCCCGTTTCTTTCGTACAATGTGTCCTGGTCTATCTATTCTAGTTACATGACTCGATACAAGACGAAGTCAACAGACATATGCACTAACAGTTTCTTCAATATGAACACAAAATCATCCCACTCTGAGGCTAACAAATCTACAAACTTTATTATCTTCTCAGTATTTGAAATATCGACACCATACTCGTTCATCCTATATACTAAATCATGGTACTATTCCGTCATCAATATAACTGATGCTCTTTGCGAAAACGTGAAATTTTCTAATTTATTTTTTAACATCTGCCTTTTATTTGAATAACTCCCCATTTTAAAATTTTTAGTCTCTTGAACCCGAATAGTCAAACTTGAAAGCTTTGTAGATTAAAAATCCCGGTTCAAAACCCTTGTAGCTTCAAAGTTCAAAAATCACTTTATCAGTCCAATCGTACTAAAACAACCCGACCCACTTAACTAAACACGATCCGAAAATCACGGTCCAAATTTCAACACAATCGGCCCAAAACACTCTTTTGTTCACTATAAACTTCGGCTCACTAAACTGATTTTAGAAACCCGGTCTAAAAATCTCAACTTGAAACACGGTCTAATATTTGCAACAATCTTGACCCACAAATGCGATTTAAGAAACCCGGTTCAAAAATATTGTAGTCTCACTAATTCAAACCCAGTTCACACTAGAAGTCCAAAATCTAACAATCACGGCCCAAACTGTACTCAAATAATCCGACCACATAAAAAAATTTCGGCCTAAAAGTAGTAATATTAATCTGGCCCAAAAATCTTTAAAATCAAAATTGCACTCTCAAAACTTGAAGCCCAAACAACTAATAATGTATGTTATCCCAAAATTTATATATATTTTTAGCCCAATCTAATAATACTAAGCCCAATACTCCAAACGTTTCAACCCAATATCATTCTTAACTTGCGACCCAATGAGTTAAAACAATTTTATGTGACCTGATGAAAATTTTTCTTTTTTTTTTTTAAATGATTTGACTTTTATTTCTTTATAAAAACAAATTCCGTATGCTAACACTTTCTATAAAACCTAAATTTTTAACATGTCACTTCTAATTATTTTACTTTTCTTTGATTTCACTAATGCTTTTCCTTTTATAACTATTCGAGATCAATACATCACCACCATTTTTATTTTTATTTTTATTAAAACGTCAAACCCTACTATGAAACGTCCATCATTTTTTTTTTAATTCTTGAAAAATACCCTAATGCTTTTAGTCACAAACAAAGACACTATCAACAGCAGCCAAAGTCTTCACTTCTATCTCTCTTCGATCAACAACAACTCTAACAGTTTTTTTATTCAACCAAGTTGTCGCCAATACCCTTTGAACGGATGCGTTTTTCTTTCGATTTATTTTCGTCGCTATATACCTTCTATTAACAACCAGCCGCGCTTTGACCAACAATAAAAATTCGTCGCTTATATTCAATCCTTATACAACACTTCACACTGTCGCAAGTTCACAACTTTGTCAATTATACATTTTTTCTTCGTCTACACAACCTTCGCGCACACGAAAATGTCACTTCGAAAGATAAGATCAAATGCCAGCTTTGATGGATGCAAGTTAACATTCTTAACTAGTTAACATCACATATCGCCAGAATTGATGGATGCAGCTTTCTTCTTCGATTTCAATTCTGAATTAATACCATAACCTCTCTTTTGTTTTTCGTAAGATTAAACAACAACTCAGCTCTTCGATTTCACAATCCGTTAATGCATACTAGAAATACTATTCAGAAATATAACTTGCTGAAATATGCTATTCGATTTGGTGATTCACAACCTGCTAGTAATAGCAATCAAGTTCAATCGCACCAGTGGGACCCAGGAATTATTTCCTGGGGTGCGAATGAAAGGTTCCACCAAACTTTCAAGGGGTGCAGTCAGGATTTTTGCCTATAAAATACAAAAAAAAACTAATTATAAGGGGGCACCCGCCCACCCAAGGCATGCCTTGGGTCCGCCCTTATCGCACACTTACAACAACACTATCGAAACTTTTAGATCTGAATTATGATACTTTTGAAGAACAGTGATACTCTGATAATCAAGCGTGATGCTTAAACATTGTTGATGTTTCTGATTTCATATATATTTCTTGTTTTCGAGGATTTATCAGTATTGTTTCAGCAATTTTAACCTTTAAAAACAGTTTGAAATCGATTGAACTTATTTGAAATGATTGAAACTTTAATCCGATATCAATGATACTTGGAGTTTTTTTTTTCTAAAGTGGTGTTGGTGGAAAAAAATATTTACCATAATGGTGTTCTTTCAAAAGTATTTACTGTTTTATCCCTTAGTTCCTCACTCCTAATTTCATTGGTTAGCTTCACTATATTAATTAAAATATTAACTTGCTCATTTTTTTATTACAAAAATATATTAATAACCTTAAATACCTTTCGAATTTTGTGACCTCACATTCGAAAAATAATTTGAAGAATTGTTTTTTATTCTGAACCAGACAAAGTTTAATTTGTTTTCTTATCTATGTTATATTAAAACTATACGCATATAAAAAAAACAATTAGCTGTATACACTAAATAATATATACATGTATTTTAAATAGGAAAAGACATAAATTATTTAATTAGATTTCGAATAATGGGTCGGTTCAAAACTCATAGGTCAAATGCGATTCAAATTCGAATTCGGAATTTGGTTCAGGTTTCAACCAATCAAGTAAAATATAAACTAAATAAATTTACAGAGTTAATTACATATTTAGTCTCTGTAGTTTGCACAAAGTAACATACTTAGGTACTAATAGTTTAAAATCGCATTCTAGGGCATTAACTTTTTATTTTGTAACATTTTGAGGTATTAACGTTATTTGTAGGTTTAAAATCACATTCTATTAGTACCTAAGTATGTTATTTTGTGCAAACCACAGGGACTAACTATGTTAATACCCTGGAAGTTAATACCTTCAAACGTTACAAAATGAAAAGTTAATACCCTAGAAGGTGATTTTAAACTATTAGTAACTAAGTATGTTATTTTGTGCAAACCACAGGGGCTAACTATGTAATTAACTCTAAATTTACAGCATGAAATAAGATAATATTGTAACAAGTTGATTGAGAAAAAAAAAAGTTATAGTAAGTTGCTTAAAAAACACTATAATTGCTGATCATCTATACATAATTCTGAATTTGGGTTTGAGTTGAATTCAACGTATGAATTTCAAATCGACCTAATTATTCAAAATTGCATTAGATAATTTTGTTTTTATCGTTATTGAAAAAGTCAAAATTTTATAACTTATGTTTTTATTGTTATTAAAAAAGACACACATATAATTAAATTCTTATTTACCATTGTCCATTGTAGTTACATTCGAAAGATATAACATAGATGATAAGATATTAACCTCTTTGCATTTCTAAGAGAAAGAAAATAATAATTACATATTTATTTACGTTCTTGAGGTCACGGAATTTTTTGTACTAATTTAAGAAAAATATAATTAGATACTTATTAATTCATTATTGCTAATTGTTTTTTTATATGCGTATAGTTTTAATATAACATAGATAAAAAAACAAATTAAACTTTATCTGGTTCAGAATAAAAAACAAATCTTCAAATTTTTTTTCGAATGTGAGGTCACAAAATTCGGAAGGTATTTAAGGTTATTAATATAGTTTTGCAATAAAAAAATGAGTAAGTTAATATTTTAATTAATATAGTGAAGCTAACCAATGAAATTAGGAGTGAGGAACTAGTAAAGAGAGATAAAACACTATTTCGGTAAATACTTTTGAAAGAACACCATTATAGTAAATATTTTTTCCAGCAATACCACTTTGAAAAAAGAATAAATTACATTTTTCGTCCTTTATGTTTGCATCTGATTTCAATGGATGCCCTTTAACTTTAATAATTACGGACACAGTCCTTTATTTGGAAAACTCGTTACACCTTAGGTCCTTTAGCACTAACCAGATTAAAATTTTGAGTTAAATCTAGTCACATGAGGGTATTATGGTCATTTAATGCTTTTATCTAAATGTTCTTTAATAAATAAAAGAAAAAAAAACATATATATTTTTTTTTGAACGGAAAATAAATAAATAATATATATATATAATCTGCAACTTTATTTCATTCTCTTTAAACTCTCTCTCAAATTAAACAACCAGTCAACTACTCCCCAAATCCACTTCCGCCACTACCTATGACATGATCACCACCATCATCGATTCCGGCGAGAGAGAGAGAAGTAATCGTTCTTGGCCTGTGAAGACAGATCTGATCGTTCTTGGCCGGAACTAAACAGTGAACCTCTGTTCTACAGATCTGATGTGGCCATTTCGTGATATGACCACCACCATCATCGATTCCGGCGCGTACACGAGAGAGAGAGAGAAACAGAGAAGTTGCGTGAAGACAGATGTGATTGTTCTTGGTCGGGAAATAAACAACAAACCTCTGTTGGTGGTTTTAGTGGCGGCGATAATGATTAGCTGACGGAGAGAGAGAACAGGTGGAGCAGCTGGTTCGTACTTCTCCTTTTTCTCGGTGTCGTTTTTCCAGTCGACAGCCATACCTTTCCGATCCATACCATCAAGAGTTCCTTATCCCTTGTAATGATGATGGTGTGATTTTTTTTAGATCTGTAATGAAATGATGTGTTTTTTAGAGTTTTAAGTGGTTTGGGAAGGGGTTTAGCCGGAAAGGATGGGGTGTAGGGGAATTCAAGAATGGTGTGTAGTGGCCGTGACGAATGACGATGATGTGGGTGGTGGTGTGGTACTGTGGTGATAGGTGGAGAAGAAGAGGGAAGAAAAAGAGATTGGGTTTTCAGGTCATGTAAAGAGAGATATTTATTTGTTTAAATATATTTTAAAAACACTAGTAAAATGACCAATCTACCCTCATGTGTAAGGCATATGCCATACTTAACTAAAATTTTAACAAGGTTAGGGCTAATGGACGTAACGTGAAATGAATTTTGTAAATAAAGGATTGTGATTGTAATTATTGAAGTTAAAGGCTATCCATTGCAATCACATGTAATTTACCCTTGAAAAAAAAAACTCATGATACTTGTCTGAAAACTTCAAAAACTTTCATAGAAACTAACTGAAATCGATTGTGAACAGTCTATGATTCAACATAGATGATCTAAACTCGAACAGATATACATCGAAATCATTAAAAATCTCAACAGATTCTATCTTTTTCAGATTCAGATCTGCAGCCCAGTTATGACATAAACAGTCTGCAGTTCTTGTCCGAAAACAACAGCAAATCAACGTAGTTTCTGTTGAAATTATCAAAATTTCAACCGAAGACCACCATCTCAATCCGAAACAGATGAAACGTGCTTGAAAAGTCCGATTCTTCCACTAAAAATCACTGACTCGAACTAAAAGTCAATCAAAACAGTTCGACACTCAATCGAATCAATTCGATTTCACCGAAACTTGATCGAATCAGTCCAGAATCGATATTAACAATTTGAAAGCTGATGTAAATGAACCGAACAATATAAAATCGAACCGAAAATCAATCGATTCAGTCCGAAACTCAATCAAATCAAACTGAAACTCATCCTATTCAATACAAACACGATTACACGCAGAGCTTCCTGAGCTCTGATACCACTTGTGAGTTCAGGAACGGTTCGTAACGAACACAAGCTCTGCGGTGAATTCGGTTTAACGTGCGGAATCCGTTAAACCGAACCGTAGTCGAAAGCACGAACGTAAATAAATGTTGTTTTATTATGAACAAACGTAAATCGGACAGAGTTTCGATACTACAACACGATTCCAGATAGAACTTGTGAGAATCTGATCTTGAATGAAGGTGATGAACTTGTGCGGATTTAATCTTGAACGTCTTCTTTAGAACGCATGAATGTATGATATATATATAGTCAAGAGATTAGTATCAAATACAAATGATCCTAATTGTAAGAAGTGTAAGAAGGATTTATAGAGTGACAAGTGTCCAATAACCTAAAAAAACCCACTACACAAAAAAACACCACTACAAAAAAAAAAAAAAAAAACCCTTAAACATCCACCACCACCAAAAACCTAAACCCCCCCCCCCCCCCCCCCCCACATCACCCACCCAAAAAAATTTTTTTTTTTTTTTTTTGCCGAGGGGGTGGGGGTGGGTGTTTGGTTTTTTTTTTAGATTTTTTTTTTAGGTTTTTGGGTGGTGGTGGGGTGGGGGTGGGTGTTTAGGTTTTTGGTGGTGATGTAGTGGGTTTAGTTTTAGGTTATTGGACACTTGTCATTCTATAAATCCTTCTTACACTTCTTACAATTAGAAGCCTTTGTAGAATAACTTGACCCTATAGTCAAGTCCATCCGTGCGGTTTTTATTCGTACGAATGGAACAATCGGCATGTTGACTTCATATTCAGTCGTACGTATGAATTCATGCATGATATTATTGACTTTCACTTCTTCATTTATACAACCATGCAACTTCAGTTTGTAGTAATGTCATATTAATTTCCATGGTGATGTCATCATTAAATAATGATGACATCATTGTTGATCATGCTCGGTCTCCAATCGTATCGTGTTGTACCGTATCTTGACTCAGTCTAACCGATCCTAACGCTACCTAGCAAAACCTCTGCCTGGTATATTACAGACTCAAGATACTAGACATTATGTCACATTCATCTTTACGAAGTCATATTGAGAGGTCATTTTGAATTTTGAAGAAACGGTTTAAGATACTTGGTAAAATGCCCAAGTATAGCGTGCAAACACAAATTGATGTTATCATGGCTACATTTGCATTGCATAACTATATATATAATTCTCAAGAAGATTTCATGTTTATTGCAATGGATCAACATCAAAACTACATACCACGAGATGAACTGCATGATGTGCGTAACCATGACACAAGCACTAGCGGTCTATTTGAAGTGTTGGTGCACTACATCTGTCGACTTCGTCTTGTATCGAGTCTTAGTCTTAGAATGTTAGATTAGGGCACATTGTACGAGATTTCCTGACATGTCCGTATGTGGGAAACCTAGAAAGGGGTTTAGCTTTTATGAACATGTCCGTATGTGGGAAACCTTAAAGAAGGTTTCGCTTATATGTATAATGGAGGTTTCGCTTTTATGGACATGTCCATATAAGCGAAACCTAGTCCCTATAAATACCCCATGAACGAAATCATTTGTATCAGTTCTTGTTTTCCATACCGAGGTGCTGCCGGTGTGAGATTTGGATGTAAACGTTGTTATATCAATCAGAAAGGTGATTTAAGTGAAGATCTAGCTGTTTCTACGTTGATTACTTGTTTTCCGCACCTGTAATTGACCAAAACTCCTCTGATAGACTCGTTCGGGTCAGAATACGATCCTACAAGTGGTATCAGAGCTTCAGGAGGAGGAGTTCTACAGAGATTTGCTGGATTTCATCTTATATTCTTACTTCTACATCTTCTTTCTTCATCAGAACGAGATTTAACGGTCGGAATCTGCTCAAAATTTCACAGATTGTAGATAATTGATCATATACAAATCCCTGAAATTTTCACACTAAAATTCGAAATTAAAATGGTAAAAAACAACCTCCGAATAGGTTTCGCTCTTACGGACAACCATAGATTTCGCTCTTATGATCATAAGGTTTCGCTCATTTGACAAAGGGTTTCGCTCATTTGACATCAGGTTTCGCTTATTTGACATAGGGTTTCGCTCATAGGACCACTAAGAGACCTGGTTTCGCTTTTGTGACCACCCATAAGTGACCTATTTCGCTTTTGTGTCAACCTAAGACACCTAGTTTCGCTTTTAAGGACATATCATAACCCTGATTTCGCTTTTAAGTACACCTTAACCTCTGATTTCGCTCTTAAGTCATCTCAGAACCTTGATTTCGCTCATAAGTAATTGTTTGAAAAATTGTGTATTGTGATTCATTAATCAAGGTTGTCAGTTTGTTGGGAATAGAAATCACATGTATTGTGTTAGTCGAGGTGTCAGTACATCGGGAAAGGACATTATGTGTCTAGTGTCAGTTTGAACTATGTGTTTGCATGTGAATTTGTGTGATAACACAATAGTTGTCGGTCATTGTTAGGGATATTACGTGAATTGCAGAATTTCAAAATAGTGAAATTGGTGGCCCAATCATACTTGTTTGTTCATTAGTAATTGTCGGCAGTTTGTTGGCTAAATGGTTGATGTCAGTCGGTCACATATGATTGTTTAGTTCAAGAGTTGCATGTGAAATATATCACAGATCCAAGTATATTGCGGTCTAATCATATTCTTTGGATATTGAAGTTGTCAGCCCATGTGAATGTTTTAAGTGCACCGGCTCACTAGTTATTTGAGGTCAAATTAAAATTTGTTTAAAAAGAAAGGATTTCGAATGTGATTCCATTATCGGCTCATTATTTCAACAGCCCATGTGATCATCTAGGCCCAATCAGTAATCGTGTAATATCAAGGTTTGTCAGTTTGCGAAGTCATTTGAAAGAGTCAACGTCGTGTCTTCGTGAACCAGGTCATTGGAAAAGGTCGTTTGATTTTGATCCGGGTCATAGCAGTTCGCACAGTCTGTCAACTCTCAGTCCGCACAGTCTGTCAACTCTCAGTCCGCACAGAATTGTCACCAGTTCGAGTACCAGTTTTATTCTGTTATTTGAAAAGTGTTTAAACTGATTGTGTTTTGTTTGTTTGATTGTCAGGAGTTTCACGAGGTGATCCAGTTCATTTGAAAGCTAGTTTGAGAAATTCTTCGATATTGAATCATGAGTGAAGATTTTTACAACGCATTCGCAACATCTCCGACTACTCCGGGTGACATTGCTAAAAACATGAACATGGAGAATGAAACTGGAACAATTCAAAAACCCCCGAAACTTATGGGAATTGAAGATTATCACGGATGGAAGAAACGGTTTGAGAATTGGGTTCAGGCGAATCATCTAAAAGCTTGGGAGAGCATCGAAACTGAATATGAGAGGCCAAAGAATTCAGCGGGAGTCGATAAAATAATTTCAGAGTTCACGGAGCAAGAAAGAGAGAGTTACAAAGGAGAAAAGATGATGATCAATTTGTTACAACAAGCTGTTAAAGAAGATATATTTGTGTTGCTTCAACATGATGAAAACGCTTATTCTATTTGGGAAGCTCTTAAAACGAAATTCGAAGGAAGTACTGAGATGGTTCAAAGTAAAGCAGCATTGCTGAAAAAGGAGTTTGAACTATTTGCGTGCATGCCTGGTGAAACAACAAAGAGTCTTATTGAAAGATATTGTCATCTTGTACGCACCATGTCACAATTGAAGATTACAAAAACTCCAGCAGAATGGGTTGAAAAGCTTGCTGATGCGTTACCGCAAAAGGAATAGGGTACATATCTGATGATATCAGTTTAAAAGGTTATCGATTGCACAGTTTATAGAAAAGTTGGAGGCACAGGATCTGGAGCAGCAGAAAATTGCTAGAATGAACAGTTCTACTCATCAACAAGATATTAAATTGTACTATAAAGGAAATGTTCAAACTGCTGAAGCAAGTCCAAATATACAAACTGCATTTAGTGCTGGAAATCAATCTACACCAAGCAGTCAAGGATCAGTCAACACTAGTGGGTTCTCAACGGTGAATCCTCCAAGTGTTCAACGTTCATCTGCTGGAAATGGTCATCTAATTCAGTGCAATGTGGCTTTACATCTTCAAAATGGACAAAATTATTCTGAAGAGATTGTAAAGAATCATATGGGATTATTGGTCACTGCATTAGAGTCTTATGAAGGGTTGATTGCCGGAAGAATTGGTAATCCGATGCTCACAAAGGAAGATTATGACCAAATCGATGCAGAGGAGCTGGAACTGATGGATATTAAATGGGCTTTAGCGAGCGTTTTGAGGAGAGCAGAAAAATTTAGATTGGTTACAGGAAGAAATGATTTTTTGGATGCAAACCTTTCTAATCTAGGATTTGATAAATCTAAAGTTGTCTGTTTTCGTTGCAGGGAGAAAGGTCATTTTAAAAGAGAGTGCAAGAATCAGGAGCCGAGAGGAGCAAAGGAGTCGTCTGGGAAAGATGATTATTATAGGAAAACCATTTATCAGCAAATCACTCATCAACCGCATCAACAAAAAGAAGTTCAAACGGCACATGGAAGAATGATCGAGGATGCAAACAGGAAAGCTTATTATGGCATTGTTGATCAAGATGATGAGAAAATGGCTGAAGGTTTTAGCTGGGACAAGTACATTCCAGCTGATCCAAATGTTAAAGCTTTTATTGCTCAGATTGTTCAAAAGCCAGAGTTGCTGAAGGAGTGGATGGATGTGATGTCGGATAATGAGGAGAGTCAAGATGGAAAATCTGTTTCCTCTGAAAACAGTTCAACAGATAACAGTGATGATGAAGAAGTTGAACAGATAAACATTGGAAAATCTCATTTATCTTCTGACAGTTTTGAATTTTATTTTGCAGAAAAATTGAAGAAACTGAAAGAAAGGAAAGCTACAAAGGAAATGAAAGAAGTCAAAATGATTGAAAAGATTGTGGAAGTTGAAAAGATAATTGAAGTCGAGAAGATCGTTGAAATCACAAAACCCTGTCTTACTTGTTTAGAGTCATGTAAACAATGTATAGAAAAAGATGAGAGGTTTAGTGAGTTAGAAAAGTTGAAAGAAAAGTTGTTGTTTGATGTAAAAAATTTGAAAGAGTCATATGATGTATTGAACAGAACTGTGATTAATCTGGAAAAGACTAACTCTGAAAGAGAGAAAGCTTTGAAGATGTTGAATGCTACCATGATGACAAAGCAGAAAGAGATCAACTTGTACATAGAAGAATGTGCAAAGTGGAAGAAAGAGTTGGATAGTGAAGCAACTGAGAATGAAAGAATCAGAAGATTGCTGCAAAGTTACAAAGGTTGTGACTACATAATTGATAGAATTTATCCAACAGTTGAAGGATTTGAAGCGTTTAAAGGTGAAGAAACAAAGCCAAAGAAGAAAAAGGATACTGGTAAGAAACAGGGTGTCTATTATAATAAGTGTCCGCCTCCAATTTGGGAAGGGTACTCGCCTAGAAAACCTAACGAAGAAGAACTAAAACAGGCGGTCAATATTAAGTTAGAATCCGAGATAACCGATGTTTTACCGGACAATATTGATGTCACGTTCACAGCGTCCGACACAGATCATGAGTCAGAATTGATAAAAAGAGTGGTTGATCAGGTGTTGGATAAGGATGAGGAGTCAGAGTCAAAATCCGAGTCCGAAAGTTCGTGTCAGTCAGTCTGGAGTTCGAGTTCGTCTGAAAAGAGTTCAAAATCGTCGGGAAAACGGGTTTATAGTAAAGAATTTTTGTTGTCAAAATCTAATTTGAATGATGAAACATTTGAAGTTGTATATACTTTGAATGATTCTGACAAATTATATTTTGATAAAGAGTTTCCAATAAGAGGTGTCAAAACTGAATTGATCAAAAAGGTTTTCAAAATAACATAAATTAATATTTCTGAAATAAAAGATTAAATATTAATGGTAAACCTAAACCTTACACCTCAAGAGTACAACAACGTTTGAACAAGAAAAAGGGTTACAATTCTGGTTCTGGTTTTCAAAAGAAACCAAACCATAATCGTAGCTACAAAAAGAAAGGACTTGGTTTTATTCCTCCAGAAAACTATAAAAATGAAAAATTTTCTAAAATAAATACAAAATTTGTTTCAGGTCCGTCTGCTGAGGAAGAGAAGAAGAGCTCATTTTGGAGACAAACAAATCAAGAATTTCTTGTTGAGAAAAAGAAGAATGAAGTTCAGAGAACAGAAACCAGAACCTGTTTCCGATGCAATGAAACTGGTCACATTGCATGGAACTGTCCGAAAGCGACAAACACAAAATAGGGAGTTTCTGGAAAACTGAAAGAAGTTATTGTTGATAAAACTGAACCACCAACTGAAAAATTTAAAGTTTTCAAAAATTCAACATTTGAAGTTGGTGAATGTTCGAAGAGATTTTACAAGCGAAGTGTGAAACTTGACAACCAAAAATGGATTTTTAAGAAATCTGATGTAAAATCTGGCGATGAATCTGATTCCACAAAATCAGAGGAGCCACAGTTTGATGAGAGTGATGAAAACTCAGTTCCTTCAATGGATGATGAGAACTTTCCACCATTGAGGACTGAAAATTTTAAAAAGAAAAAGGGAAAGTCTGAAATCTCAAATCAGGGTTATTCTGAGAAGGATAACTTTGATGTTGAGAAAGCGTTTAATGGGAAAGTTAAGAAGATTTTCGGAAAAATGGTTGATGGAAAGGTGAAAGGGGTAAAGGAGTTTTATGCTAAAAAGAAAGCAACTTACACTCCAACTGCTTCTGAATTGAAAACACCCAAGGCTGGTTAGGCTTGGGTGGATATTTTCTTTCATTGAAAAACCTGACTTGCCGGAGATCCCAAGTTTGTAATTGCGGATCAGGAATCGGCATCTTTCTTAAAAATTGATTGTGTAAATGAATCTTAAAGTTTGTTAAATTTTTACAGGATAAGTGTGACTTGCCAGAGCTTCCAGGTTGGTAAGTGTGAAGCAGGAATCGGCATCTTGATTGGTAAAATGGTTTGTGTAGAGGTTTTATTCCTACAAGAGGTTTGATGGAAATTTTCACTTCCAAGTGGTAAATCAGGGACATTAAGTTGTATCTGATTTTCTAAATATGATTGAGGAAAATGTGATGAACCAAATCCCTAACTTTACAAGTGGTAAATTTAACAAAACTTATTTTCCGGAAAAATCATTTTGGTTAAAACAAACTTAAGTGTTTTGAAATCATAATGAGAAAATAGTTTTGTGAAAGGGGGAGTTCTGATTGTTTATGCCAAGTGGATGGAGATTTGAAGCGATTCGATATCGGTTGTCAAGTTTATTGTACAGTTTGTTTTCAAATTTCCTTTAATGTGTTTGCATTTTAGGGGGAGTAGAAATTTCTAAAAATCCAAAAACATTTGAAAATTTGAAAAAGACAAAAACATGATAAAATTCAAAAATGAGTTTTTTTTGTGTCAAAGAAGAGGAAATGATAGTACATCAGTAGACAGTCACAGTAATCTAAAGAATTGTAATGTTTAAATAGCGTTAAACGGTCTCACTGATGATATGCCGATAGGTTTTCATACATTTAGTAAACTTTTTCGGGATATAAACTTAAATTCAAACTTGCTTATTTTGTGGGGAACACTACTTGGATATATAGGTAACCCCTGAAATCTCGTTTGAAAGGTCCCTCTTTCTGAGATACTAGGTCTTTATGCTCAGTGATATCTGGGGTATTATCCCGGGACTTTTGATTTTGCGGAAGCAATGGCCTAGTCCCCGGAGAATACTTTCTGCTTGCTTGAAACATAGCGCAGCCCTCAGCAAATTGATGAAACAATAAAATTGATAGTCATTGCTGTTGTAATTCAAAAGATCCTCTAAAGGGGACCCACCAAAAGTCGAAGCCGGCATCTCTCTGCGTATCGAAAGATCAACCTGAGCTCTCACGACCCTCGCAATTTAATCCCTTACAGATATCATCTGTGGTATACTCACCTGTAAGACTGAATATTGGGATCTGGATACGGGAGTATATTCAAGAGGTGGGATACATGAATGAGTTTAAGTTCTTAAAACACCTAACTCATATCCTGAATTAGTTGAAATTTGTGTGAGAATTTAAGTGGATCAGTATATCGACAATCTAAGTGAATTGTTTAATTCTTAATGTGTAACTAAGCTCAACGGTACTCGTGACTTGTCTCATAAACTGATATGATCCTCTTACACGAACTAACAAAAAATATTGTTTGTAAATATTTCTTTATTGCATTTCGTTCTATTTCAAAAACCTAAAAAGATTTTTAGTGTGTTTTAGCATAAAGTTTAGAAAATTCAAAAAGATTTTCGACAACTGATGTTGGAAAGCTGATTTTCAAAGTTCCGAGTGCTAAACATGATGACATTGTTGTGGGGGGGAGTATATCTTAATCATCAAATGTGTTTTGACAATCAAGTGGTTCATCATAAAGAAAGTAGTTAGAGGGAGAGTCGTTGTTGGTGCACATGTTTATGAAAGAGAATTAGTGGTGGTGCACTTAATTTGTTAAATTCATAAAAACTTATTTCTGGGTTAAGAATGTGCAGGTGTAGCCAGGTAATGATCTTTAGACATGAAGAGTCAGGCTGATTGATCTGGAGAAGCTGTTAGATAGAAAGCCGGACAACGATCCTAAAGCTGATGATGCTGATGATCTGAAGAAATGCCAGCATATCGCAAGGGGGAGTCTGAAGACCTGCAAGAAAAGATTGAGAGAAAGAAGCCCAAAGATAGATCAAGACTGAAGATGTGAAGACTCGACACTTAAGACTCGTCAACATCTGAGGGGGAGTCTGTTGGTGCACTACATCTGTCGACTTCGTCTTGTATCGAGTCTTAGTCTTAGAATGTTAGATTAGGGCACATTGTACGAGATTTCCTGACATGTCCGTATGTGGGAAACCTAGAAAGGGGTTTAGCTTTTATGAACATGTCCGTATGTGGGAAACCTTAAAGAAGGTTTCGCTTATATGTACAATGGAGGTTTCGCTTTTATGGACATGTCCATATAAGCGAAACCTAGTCCCTATAAATACCCCATGAACGAAATCATTTGTATCAGTTCTTGTTTTCCATACCAAGGTGCTGCCGGTGTGAGATTTGGATGTAAACGTTGTTATATCAATCAGAAAGGTGATTTAAGTGAAGATCTAGCTGTTTCTACGTTGATTACTTGTTTTCCGCACCTGTAATTGACCAAAACTCCTCTGATAGACTCGTTCGGGTCAGAATACGATCCTACATGAAGGAACATCGAATGAGATGAAACATGTTTGCAACGAAATTGCTACTTTGATATGGAATGCACGACATTAATAATTTAATAGTATTATATTATGGTATGACTGTTTGTCAATAACTATGTTTTATTTAATTGAAAATGACCATGTTTTATTCATTTGAGAAATAACTAATATATATATATATATATATATATATATATATATAGGGGAAGGTTCATTGGGGAACACTAAAAAAGTGAGGAACAGCGGGGAACCGACTCAAACGAACTCCGATTGGACTCATTCCAGCGGCGTTGGAACCGGCTTGTCGAACCCTAACTAGGATCTCTTAACCCTAAATCCTAACTCCTAAACTCTAAACCCTAAAGCTAAAAAATAAGGCTAAAACCTAAGCTAAACCGTAAAATCTAAACTATAAACCCTAAAAGCTAAACCCTAAAGACTAAACCTAAAGCTAAACCACAAAGCTAAACCCTAAAGCTAAACCCTAAACCCTAAAGCTAAACCCTAAACACTAAAACTAAACCCTAAAGCTAAACCCTAAAGTTAAACCCTAAAAGCCAAACCCTAATATATTTAGGGTTTAGGGTTAAGAGATCCTAGCTAGGGTTCGACGAGCAGGTTCCAACGCCGCTGGAATGAGTCCAATCGGAGTTCGTTTGAGTCGGTTCCCCACTGTTCCCCATTTTTTTAGTGTTCCCCAATGAACCCCACACACACTATATATATATATATATATATATATATATATATACGTGTGTGTGTGTGTGTGTGTGTGATTACGTTTAGTATTATGTTTTTTTTGCCCATTTTGGTCATTTTATTAAAAGTTTCACCTACTCTGTCAAACACCTTAATATCTAAAAAGCTACCAGCGTCCAGCTACTAGCCACCAGCTAGTTTTGCCAAACATACCCATAGTGTTATTTTGTAAATTCTTGGATATGGTTTAGATTTTAGTTTGCTAATAAGCAAGATGTTTTCAATTTGGGAAAATACATAAAAGATAACAACAATGTATGCATTGCACATGGGAAAAAAGTTTTTAAATTATTTCACTCCAGAAATGTCTTACCTTTACCTGAACCTATACGTGTTTCTGCGGGCCTTACTGTAACCAGTTTATTGGAAATATATGGACCCGTACTTTTCCTCTACGACGTGCATTTCGTGTCATTGCTCATCGACCTGCTTCTATTTGTCTCGATGTGATCTGTTGGGTTATATCAGATTTGCTGATGATGATAGGCAAAACCCTAGAGAACCATCTTCCCTGTCCGTTGGAATAAGTTGAAGTACAATCTTTGGTTCTGACGTTTCCCCCCTTGAAGGCTTCTCAAAACAACTACCCAAACTACTGGAACAAATATGTTACCTCCAAGAATAGAGAACGGAAGTACAAGTGCTGGATTGTCAAAGTGCTAGTCAACCAGTTAACAGTCAAGTCAACAGAAGTCAAAACTGAAGACCAGAAGATCAAGTCAATAAGTCAACCAAAGACCAGAAGTACTGGATTCCTAGAAGTACAAGTGCTGGATTGTCAAAGTGCTAGTCAACCAGTTAACAGTCAAGTCAACAGAAGTCAAAACTGAAGACCAGAAGATCAAGTCAATAAGTCAACCAAAGACCAGAAGTACTGGATTCCAAGAAGTACAAGTGCTGGATTGTCAAAGTGCTAGTCAACTAGTTAACAGTCAAGTCAACAGAAGACCAGAAGTACTGGATTCCTAGAAGTATTGGTTCTCATCAGCAGTTTAGGAATCCAGTTCTTTACACTCTATCACTAGAAGTAGTAGTTCAATGTAACAGCGTAACTATCCAACACTTTTACTAACCGCTGGCAATTACTTTATTTTATGAGTTGTGAGGGATCGCTTTCATAGTGACTGTTAGGGGTGGATTTCTAAATGACCAGTGATCCTTATTTACTGTTGGATTTAGTGATCCTCAATTCTGTCTGAAGTAGTGATCCTCATAAGTGTTGCAGGATCAGGATCATGGATCACTATAAGGATCCCGGTACTAACGATTGTCTACTTTGAATTCGTAAATGTTTTGCAGGAATATCAACTTGGACTTAGTCTTGGCGACATTCCTGGAGAATATTCTCAGTCTATTCCGCACGTGCTTGGTCAGAAATGGACGTTGTGGAGTCGTGGAGGACGCACCATTTGCGGAATGTTAGTTAGTCTTGATATTTTTTATTTTTAAAGGGGTAGCGAGCTATTTTAGAGACACTTAGCTATTTTTGGCTACACACACACTCATACAACCGCTCTCACTGGCTCTCGACAAAACACTTAGCATTTTTCATACATTTCTACACGATACACTATAGTGATCCTTGTACTTAGCTCGCTATCATCCGAAGTTGTAACAGATTGTTTGTTTAATTTGAGTTGGTGATCGGTAGTTTCCATCACCCGGGGTTTTTTGTGCCGGAGATCAACTCTTGATCAAGGGCTTTTTCCCCGTATAAATCTTCGTGTCATTTGTTCATTACACTTCATAGTGATCCTTATTGTTGTTCATCAATTCAAGCATCATACCTCACAACAGAAAGTTTGGTTACATTGTCATTGCTTGATTTTTTACCAAAACAGTTTGGCGCCCACCGTGGGGCAATTGGTGCTTCATTCTTAGAAAGATTCGTGTTTTCGTGGTTATTTCGGTTCGCTACAACCAAACAGATGGCTTCCTCAGTGAAGAATACTTCAAGTTTAATGCCCTCATTCAGTTCCTCACAAGGCGTTTCTCCTTTGCCTCCACCACCTTCTGGATCCCAGAAGAATGCTGAGAATGCTGCGAAGAAACCAACTCCTATTTTCCAAAAACCACCTACTTCTTCTGTTTCAACTAATCCTACTACTAATGATCTCTATGCCTTGATTTTGCAGATGAGGAATCATGCACAAGAGCAGGATAAGACCAACAAAAGGATCCTCCGGGAGATCGATGAAATCAAGAAACAGAAGAAATCAGTGGAGGATCACTCCCCTCTGATGCCAAGATCGCTGAACTTCGACACTCCGGTCATAACCTCACAATACTCAGCAGTTCCGGACATGCAATACTTGGGTGAACTATCAGGAAGGCGTTATCGGACAACAACAATGAGTCAGGAATTTGGCTCTTTCTTCCAGCCTCAGGGATCCTCTTCTCAACCATTAGGATCCTCTTCTCAGCATCAGGGATACTTCACGTCAGGAGGATATGTGGGAATGCATGCGGTACAAGGATCCTCCCAGGTCCGAGGATCCTCCCAGGTCCGAGGATCCTCCCAGGTCCAAGGATCCTCCCAGGCCCAAGGATCCTCCCAGGTCCAAGGATCCTCTCTGGTCCCAGGATTCTCCCTTGTTCAAGGATCCTCCCTGGTCCCAGGATCCTTTCAGGTTCAAGGATCATCGCAATTCCTAGGATCCAACCCCCTTCAAAATCAAGGATCCTCGAGAAATATGCAACCTCAGAACTCAGACGTCCATCAAGGAGACTTCATACCAATGCAGACCATTGCCTCCTCTGGTCCTTCAATCATGCCAAAGTCTCGACAAGATGGATTCACATCCGCAATTCCAAACTCGAATCCTGTGGGAGGTAACACTTTTAATAATTTATATAACATTAACCATGGCTTTATGCAGGATACAGGTATCAATCAGGCCATGGCTAGGGAATTGCAGAAGCTTAAGGATATGATATCCAGTGTACCAGGAGTGGTTAAACCCATTCCTGATATTGCGGATGGTAGCCATAGGATATCTCGTTTTGCACCACCTTTGTGTGATGCTGAGATACCTAAAAGATTCCAGATACCATCAATGAAGCTATATGATGGTTCAACGGATCCAGAAGAGCATGTAGCTCAATACAGGGAGAGGATGGAGATCAATCCAATTCCAGAAAGGTTGAAAGAAGCATGTCTATGCAAGGGATTTGGATCCACACTTACAGGATCTGCTCTTAAATGGCTGCTAAGTCTTCCCCCTTACTCTATTACTTCATTTGCTAATTTAGTTAACTTGTTCAATAGTCAATTCTCTTGTAGCAAAAAGTTTGAACGATTAACTAGTGATCTATATAGGGTAACACAAGGTCAAAATGAATCACTTAGAGATTATATCACTAAGTTTAGTAAAGAATCCTTAGATATTTGATGTGGGGTAAAATACACATATTTGTCCCGTGTAAATTGTATAATTTTTGTATAAGTTTTAGTTGTTTTTATTTGGTTTTGGTATTATATTATATTATATTGTGTTTTGGCAGGTCCTGGTGCAAATGGAGCGAAAATGAGTAATAACTAAGTAACCAGCCAGTTGAGTAGAGTAGGGCGTCAATGATCGAATTAAAATTGCCATTATTTTCCTTGATTAAGTCGAACCCACTTATCTCTAAACCATTAAAGTTAAAAGAAGGGGGCGACACATGCAAAGACAATTGTTGATGGGGGATTATTATTATATTTTAGAGATCATCCATCACAAGCACCTCACATCAACAAATATTGGACTTTGAGGGTATAGTCAACTAGTCACGTGAGGTCTTTGGGGTTTTGAGAAAAGTATATCACATCTCAACAGAAAATAATAGATATCACCATCATTAATACAAAAGACTTTGGAGGAGACTTGTGGACCCTTTGGGTTGGGCCGCATATGTGTGAAGGTGGGATTGGACTGGACGGCACATGTGGGCTGACTTGAGACAATCGATTACATCATCATAGTGGGCTTGTTGATTTTTTTTGGATGGCTGTACATATACGACAGAAAGGATAATACGATAAGAAGGAGGGCAACATCGAAAAAAAAGAGGGGTGTGCATATCAGAGCCACATATCAATTCGGAGACGGCAGAAAAGTGGACGAATTCTATAGATTATTTGGCAAGGATCAAGACTACGGAATCATCGGGATTGAGCGGGAAGCTTGGAGAACAAGGGATTAACGGGTTTTTCTACTTAGTTTCTCTTATTTTCTAGTTTCTTTGTTTTTATTCAATGAATTCTTGTTTGAGACCTAGTTTTATTATTTTTAAGACTATGTTCCTTGGCTAAATTTATAAACCGCCTAGACTATGATGAATGGGTTAATATAAAGATTTTACCGTTTTTGTTTATTTGCATGATTGTTATGGGTGATTGTGTTTAGTAAGCGGTTTGATTTAATGGTTTGATGTGTGTGCGTACTTTGAGTTGGTTTATTGTTATTACTTGCTTCATATGATTCTTAGTGACGGTCTATATCACAGCATAGAGTCATATTAGGGTTTAGGGTTTCGGTGAGTGTCTATATCACATAAGAAAACCTTCACTCTTTAGGGAGAATTGCGCAATAACCCCTAGAAGTAAGTAGTAATAATTTGCTAAGTCTTAGTGTTCTACTAGTCCTAATAACTGGGAAGTGAGGGGCTATTGGTAGGTCTTACCCGGCGAACTGCTTTAGATAGGCCTTGGGAAAGGTTATGTCTTGGTTTACCTGTCGGTCTTATTAGTCTATCAAGTCAAACTAATTACTTCAAACTACCCTAGATCTAGGATTGGGAAATAATAGGTCAACATTAGGGTACTTACACAATAATTAGATAACTGGGAAGAAGTCTAATAACCGGTAAAATTAACGGCCTAGGTAGTGCCACAGGTTTCTCCTTGAGAAGGGTCGAGGGGCCTCGTTGGTTCTTAATAGGTTTAGTATCATACGATCCCGGTTCCATAACTCGTGCATTTAACATAATCGGTAATCTCTTAAAATCAATCCAGGATTCTAGTCTAGGTGGTCTCGTTCGTCATATAAGAATCGTCTTCGTTTTCATTCGTCTTTAGTCTAGCTCTGGTTTAATTTAGTAGTTTAATATAGATTTCCTTAGTTTTCAGTAACCCCCCCCCCCCCCCCCAACCAATTAAGCAGTTAGAGTTTGTGTCAGTCTAGGTCTAGATAGAGTCTAATTAGCGTAATTAGAGAGTCTCGTGGGTTCGATACTCGGACTTACTGTAGCTATACTGCATTGATCGGTACACTTGCCGGTTGCGTGGTTTAGTTTTAGATCGAGTCTAAGTTTATAAATTTAAAACTTAGAGTGTCTAATTTAGGGTTAAAATTAGTTAGTTTAATTAGACCACTTTTAGCACATCAAGTTTTTGGCGCCGTTGCCGAGGACTCTTGGCGATTGCGTTTATTAGCTTTGATTAGACCTAACTGAAAAATCCGTGCTACTTGTATAGTTGTGTTAATTTTTTTTAGTTAGTTTTCTTTTATTCTCTCTACCTTGCTCTGCTCTTTCTACTCTCTTAATGGCAGGTGATCCTATTGACCAAGCTGTCTCTGATGAGTTGTTTTGGGAGAGAGAATTTGCTGATGAGTTAGCGGGTTTGGACGTAGATGGAGAAGTAGGTTTGTTTGATCCGGAGGGGGACCTTGCATACTTAGAAACTTTACTTGCAGGAAACTCAATGACGGACATCAAACAAGAAGAAGTAGTGGTGGAAGAGGAAGACCACCACAGCTGGCCCGTGGTACTGATAACGAATGCGAGAAAAAATTTAAAACCACGGGAGAAGGCAATGAGAAGAACACCTGGGATCGTGTTTCAGCGGCTCCTGCTAGGTAATTTCAAATTTTGGTGTTTCAACCCGGTTAAATATTTAAAATTCTTTAATAATTCCACTATAATATTTTTAAATGTGTTTGAAGACCGGGTGGAATTAAATGGGTTAGACCGGGTTCAGATAAAAGAGAAACCTCCTGATTAAGTTCAAGTGTGGGGAGGTTTTGTAGAGTTTGTATAGAGTCGTAGTTTTTGTATATTGAGTCTTAGTAGTTTTTGAGTCGTTTTTTTTTTAGAGTCGGTACTGCTTTGGGTTTTGTTTTGTTGTGATTGTGCAGGTTTGGATTGTACCACCCGTACTCAATCTCCATTCGGGTGATTTCGGAGCTGCCTTATTGGTATAACCCAAGTAGACTAGGCAACGATCGCGAAGGAAATGCTATACGTTCGTTCGTTGGATTCAAGACTCGTACGGCTGGCACTGACTTTTGTCCTAACCAGCTAAGTCTTTTCCAACTCTCTCTGTATTTTTATTTTTATTTCTTATTTTTTTTTAGTTTCCGTCTCTGCATTGGGGACAATGCAAATCTCAAGTGTGGGGATGGGTAACTGTTTTTTTAGGTTAGTTTGAGTCATAAATATGAAAGATAAAAAAAAATTTGAAAAAATCAGAAAATGTCTTTCGAATAAAAAAGAAGTTTGCAAATTAAAACGGAAAATGATAGAAAAGATGAATTGTTGCTTGGGTTCGAATAATAATAATATGAGATTGTAATAAATCGAGCCTGCGTCTAGTTAGGGATATGTGGATAGGCCCGGGTTTGGTTTTAAGTCCCTTTGAGCTAATATACCTTAATTGTCGGTCTGCTAGTGGGTTTTCGCCTGGGAAATATGGGAAATCAGAAATGCCAATAAGAGTATAAGGGGCATCGTTATAAGTTAAAACCGTTAGAGTTTGTGATCTTGCGAAAAAAAAATTAGAATAAAAAGTGAGCTAGAAACTAAATGAAAGTAACACAGGTCTATGTAATCCGAGTTGGGGATAGCGACTCTACAGCCGGAATGCCTCTGGGATGTGTGAAATCGAATTGCCGATTAAAAGTACCGAAACCTAAGTAATCTGTGGTTGGGGATAGCGACTCTACAGCCGGAATACCTCTTGGTTAGGGAAAGCATCGTCTAGACTCACGAGAAAAAAAAAAATGCAAAGCAAAAATAGAAAAAAAAATGGAAAAAGAAAAAAAAAAGTTGATTGTAAACTCTCTTGGTTTTGATATAAGACGGTTGGGAATTGGTCAAATGATCGTTCTCTTAGTCCTATAAGCTTGAGGCGGGAGTAGGTGGACCGTAAATTCTGGTGTGAGACCCTAGGTGGATTGACCGCACTTAAATTAAAATAACATGATAAGGGCTTAGGATTGGACTTGGGTTTAAGGGGACAAGTATATTTGCAATCGCGGCTAATGCAAGTTTTGGTTTTAATTAATTATACCTATGCTTTTGACCCGAGTGATTATTTGTTTCTGATTCCGTTTTGCATAATTCTTTTTCGAGGACGAAAAAAGATTAAGTGTGGGGATATTTGATGTGGGGTAAAATACACATATTTGTCCCGTGTAAATTGTATAATTTTTGTATAAGTTTTAGTTGTTTTTATTTGGTTTTGGTATTATATTATATTATATTGTGTTTTGGCAGGTCCTGGTGCAAATGGAGCGAAAATGAGTAATAACTAAGTAACCAGCCAGTTGAGTAGAGTAGGGCGTCAATGATCGAATTAAAATTGCCATTATTTTCCTTGATTAAGTCGAACCCACTTATCTCTAAACCATTAAAGTTAAAAGAAGGGGGCGACACATGCAAAGACAATTGTTGATGGGGGATTATTATTATATTTTAGAGATCATCCATCACAAGCACCTCACATCAACAAATATTGGACTTTGAGGGTATAGTCAACTAGTCACGTGAGGTCTTTGGGGTTTTGAGAAAAGTATATCACATCTCAACAGAAAATAATAGATATCACCATCATTAATACAAAAGACTTTGGAGGAGACTTGTGGACCCTTTGGGTTGGGCCGCATATGTGTGAAGGTGGGATTGGACTGGACGGCACATGTGGGCTGACTTGAGACAATCGATTACATCATCATAGTGGGCTTGTTGATTTTTTTTGGATGGCTGTACATATACGACAGAAAGGATAATACGATAAGAAGGAGGGCAACATCGAAAAAAAAGAGGGGTGTGCATATCAGAGCCACATATCAATTCGGAGACGGCAGAAAAGTGGACGAATTCTATAGATTATTTGGCAAGGATCAAGACTACGGAATCATCGGGATTGAGCGGGAAGCTTGGAGAACAAGGGATTAACGGGTTTTTCTACTTAGTTTCTCTTATTTTCTAGTTTCTTTGTTTTTATTCAATGAATTCTTGTTTGAGACCTAGTTTTATTATTTTTAAGACTATGTTCCTTGGCTAAATTTATAAACCGCCTAGACTATGATGAATGGGTTAATATAAAGATTTTACCGTTTTTGTTTATTTGCATGATTGTTATGGGTGATTGTGTTTAGTAAGCGGTTTGATTTAATGGTTTGATGTGTGTGCGTACTTTGAGTTGGTTTATTGTTATTACTTGCTTCATATGATTCTTAGTGACGGTCTATATCACAGCATAGAGTCATATTAGGGTTTAGGGTTCGGTGAGTGTCTATATCACATAAGAAAACCTTCACTCTTTAGGGAGAATTGCGCAATAACCCCTAGAAGTAAGTAGTAATAATTTGCTAAGTCTTAGTGTTCTACTAGTCCTAATAACTGGGAAGTGAGGGGCTATTGGTAGGTCTTACCCGGCGAACTGCTTTAGATAGGCCTTGGGAAAGGTTATGTCTTGGTTTACCTGTCGGTCTTATTAGTCTATCAAGTCAAACTAATTACTTCAAACTACCCTAGATCTAGGATTGGGAAAGAATAGGTCAACATTAGGGTACTTACACAATAATTAGATAACTGGGAAGAAGTCTAATTACCGGTAAAATTAACGGCCTAGGTAGTGCCACAGGTTTCTCCTTGAGAAGGGTCGAGGGGCCTCGTTGGTTCTTAATAGGTTTAGTATCATACGATCCCGGTTCCATAACTCGTGCATTTAACTTAATCGGTAATCTCTTAAAATCAATCCAGGATTCTAGTCTAGGTGGTCTCGTTCGTCATATAAGAATCGTCTTCGTTTTCATTCGTCTTTAGTCTAGCCCTGGTTTAATTTAGTAGTTTAATATAGATTTCCTTAGTTTTCAGTAACCCCCCCCCCCCCCCCAACCAATTAAGCAGTTAGAGTTTGTGTCAGTCTAGGTCTAGATAGAGTCTAATTAGCGTAATTAGAGAGTCTCGTGGGTTCGATACTCGGACTTACTGTAGCTATACTGCATTGATCGGTACACTTGCCGGTTGCGTGGTTTAGTTTTAGATCGAGTCTAAGTTTATAAATTTAAAACTTAGAGTGTCTAATTTAGGGTTAAAATTAGTTAGTTTAATTAGACCACTTTTAGCACATCAATATTCCCAATTTGGATATAGCTACGGCTGTTGAAGCCTTTAAAATGGGATTGCTTAGGGATTCATTATTCTATGATGATCTTGTTATGACACCTTGCAGGAATCTTGATGAAGTAAGGACTAGGGCCCTTAGGTTCATCCGCCTAAAGGATGACAAAAGGATCCAGGACAGATTAACAGGATCCTCAAAACAGGATAAGCAAGGATCCTACTTCAGGAACAACAAATCCAAGTCCTATAACAGATCTGATAACCAGAATGTGCACGCAGTGGAACAAGAAGAGGATGATGAGAATTATCCTCCTATTTCTGAATATTGTTTCTCTGTTGATAACAATGAACTAATCCTTGCGATGCAGAATCTAGGTGAGAAAGCTAGGTGGCCAAGGAAAAGTAATAAAACAGCTGCTACAAAGGATAAATCCAAGTGGTGTGCATATCATGAGGATTTTGGGCATCTCACTGAAGAATGTATTGCACTTAGAAAGGAAATTGGTTATTTGTTGAGCAAGGGGCATTTAAAGGAACTCTTGGGACGAAAGAAGTCAAGAACCCAGGATCCTGAAAGGATCCCGGAAAGGGCTCCTGCTCCTCTGGCAGATGCACAAGTCATAAATTTCATATCCGGTGGATCAGACATCTGTGGTACATCCTTCTCAGCAGCAAAAAGACACGCTAAGGAAACCAAGATGGATAATGGAGACAGACCCGTCAGGACCTCCGTTGTCACCCAGGATAAAGTCATTACTTTTGATGAGGATGATCGTGTTGACATCCAGGATCCTCACCATGACGGTCTCGTAATTACATTGTTTATTTCTAACCACTTTGTTCGCAGGATCCTTATAGATGGAGGAAGCTCTGTGAACATCATTCAGCTGGATGTTCTCAAGAAAATGAATATCCCAGAGTCCGATATTATCCCAAGATCCTCAGTACTTGTGGGATTCAGTGGAGAAACAAAGAATACATTGGGGGACATCAAACTCCCAATCTATATTGAAGGATTGCATTCTTATCAAAAGTTTTGTGTTATTGATTGCTTATCGTGTTGTAACTTTATCCTTGGCAGGCCATGGATACATGATATGAAGGCAGTTCCATCCACCTATCATCAGTGTGTAAAGCTTCCAAGTCCATGGGGAGTGGTGAAAATTGAGAGTGATCAACAGGAGGCTAAGAATTGCTATACCTCATCAATGAAACCAGCCTCAAGACCAAGGGAGCAATAGCAATTAAAGTATCCTTCAAGAGACGTCTTGGAGGCAAGAGAACAGGATTTGAAAGAAATCCTCATGGATCCTGATGATCCTGAATCCAAGATCTTCATAGGGTCAGGGATCCTTAGCGATATTGAACAAGAGCTAGTATCCTTTCTCAAAAGAAGGAAGACCACCTTTGCCTGGAAACATGAAGACATGACAGGTATATCTAAGTGTTTTGGTCAAAAAATCTGATGAGGATATTGCAACCAAACTCTCAATTACGGGGTATGATGCTTGAAATGTAGAACAATGATGAGGATCACTTTAATGTAAAATTGCACAAACAACACAAGGGTTTATACGGGGAAAAAGCCCTTGATCAAGAGTTGATCTCCGGCACAAAAAACCCCGGGTGATGGAAACTACCGATCACCAAGTTCAAATAAATGAATAAATGTTTACAACTTCGGATAGTAACGAGCTAGGTACAAGGATCACTATCGTGAAATGTGTAAATGTGAGTGAAAATGAATGAATGTTCATAGAGAGCTTCAAGTGTGCGAGTATATGAGTGTGTGTAGCTGTAAAAATGACTAAGTGTTTTCTACTAGCTCGTTACCCCTTTTAAAATAGAAATTAAACTACCAAACTAACTATCCGACTTTTGTGCCAAGCCCCCACGTTCTCCATAACGTCCATTTTTAGCTAAGCACGTGCAGAATAGTTTGGGAATATTCTCCAGGAATGTCGCCAAGACTTGGTCAAGCTGGTTATACCTGCGAGATAGTACAAAACATAGGTAAACAATCGTCAGTACAAGGATCCTTAAAGTGATCCATGATCCTGATCCTGAAGCTCTTCTGAGGATCACCACCTGTCACAGAAGTAAGGATCACTAGTTAGGATAACGAATAAGGATCACTAATTGTTAGAAAATCCTCCCATAACAATTGCCCCCAAAATATAAGGAGTTAAATTGTAAATGTGTGAGTTATATTTTACTGATCTTATCTGCAACAAACTAACGGATATATAGCCGTTAAAATAGAACTAGCCGTTGCGATCATGACGTCACGGAAGTGACAATCCTGCAGAATCATAATTATAAATAGAGATAGAGATAGGATCATTATGCATTCAAATTCGAAAGAAACTCCCTTTAAATTCTCAGTCGACGATCAACCAGGTATTTCTTTCTTCTCTTTCTTCCTCTGTTTTTCTTTCTTTATCTCTGCCACTTCGAAAATGTTGCTCCGAAGTTCACCAGCCAAGGATCACCCAAAGAACAGTCCTCCGAAAAGCCAGGGGATTATTGAAGACTCCATCAAAGAGCGCTGTCTCTTCAATGATGCTCAGATAGATAGGATCCGCCACTGCTTCCCGGCGAACACCGAATTTAGGCCTTTTGACCCCAATGCCTTGAGCGATCATATCTCCGATAAGTGGGTTGCTTTCCCCGTCACTCCTTTCACCATAGGCTATACATATCCTTTTCCAGCCTTCACCCAATCTTTCTTTTCCCTAACCGGCATCTGTTATATCCAAGCCATGCCGATGATTTGGAGGGTTTTGTACACCCTTGAAAGGATCATCGATCAGGAGGGAATAGATCTAGGAATGGCAGAGCTGGGAGAACTGTATGATCTGACCACCTTTGGCTCTCACCGTTATTTATTCAAACGTAAACCCGGTGAGGAACACCCGATCTTCAAGGCCACCAAGAATGATGCTAATTGGAAACGGCGCTTCTTTTTTATCAAGAGAGATTCCATCCAGGATGGAAAGGATCTTCCTAAAAATTGGGCTACCCATGGTAGGATGGAGGATCCTGAAAAGGATCACCAGGAACTTTCTTTTGATGTAAGGATAACTTATATTTTTGCTTTCTTTTTATGCAGCTATCACCGTCTCACACCTCAAACTGTCCCCTGCTGCTAAGGAGAGGCTCCTCGCTTTCAAGAAACTTGATCCTGATACAAGAACTTTCAAGATAACAACCCAAGATTCACAGGAGGTATCCTCAGGCTCTGTCACAATGTCAAGTAAGTATCCTTGTTTAAAATTTAAATAAATAGTGAAATATGAATTAAGAAAAGATACTTATCTTGTTTTGGTTGTGTAGGTGCTGGAAAATCCACCAAGTCTGCTTCCAAGTTCAACGTTGCTGATCTCACCACTGTCAGATCTTCCAAGAGGAAAGCTCCTACCAGTCCGACAGCTTCGGTCCCCAAGGAACCCCTCAAAGGGAAGGCAATCAAGAAGAGAAAAGCCTCTGAAGCTGGGGATTTGCAGGGTCTGCCTCTGATCCGTCATCAATTTCTTGAGTACTTTAACGAGGTGAGGATCACTGCTTTTACTCATATATCCTGTTGACATATCCTGCTGGTATATCCTGCTGGTATATCCTGCTTATATATCCTGCTTATTACTTGATCCTGACCTTATCCTTTTTACAGAAATTCGCTGAGATTGAGGACTATGTGGGCCACGTTGAGGATCAAGATAGGAAGATTGCTGATCTCCAGCAGGTTGCGGTGTTGAAGGATCTCACAATTGCTGATCTTCAGAAGGAAGTCCGGGATACCAAACAGCAGATGGCCAAGGTGCTGGTTAATGTTGACTATGAGAAGAGCGAGATCACCGAAGATGCCAAAATCTCTGCCGCCATTACAATGTACAAGACCAAGCTTCAAATGGCCTTGGAAGCTCAGGATCCTGCTTTTGACAAGAGCACCTGGGACATTGAAGGTTGGAGGGCAAGGCTTGCTGAACTGGACGATGAAGAGGCTGAGGAGGTTGAAGAGATGCTGACAATCGAAGCTGGAGGCAAAGGTGAAGGCGGTGAAACAAGTGGAGCTGGAGGTGACAATGCAGCGAAGGCTTAGGCTGCATGATTGGGCGATGAAGGACATTTCTAGACGTAGCCGGAGCCCAATTTTTAAGTCTGATGGTAGTTTGTTTTTTGTGGTTGTGATGTTTAAAACAATTTCAAGGTTTGTACTTAAACAATAGGTTTTAGGATTAAGGATCATGTATGATCCTTTGAACAATAGGCAGGATTGCATATGGTGGAGGGATCCTCTGTTTGGGGGATGAAGCCATTGTGATCCTGCCGCCTTTATATTCCTGCACTACTCTTGAACTTATTATCATGGACACCCTTTACCTACCCCAGCGGACGGGCCATGTTTTGTTGGTAGATGCTCGGGTAGGTAATTTTGACAACCTTTTAAGGGTTAGTCTTTTGTTTATAAATAAAAACTTAACCTTTTGTCGCTTATCTCGTGTTGTTATCCTTTTTTAATATCTTATTTTCCAACTGTTGTAATGTTCAATCTATTTATACTTATCAAGCCTTGAAAAATTAGAAAAGATATCCAGAAAGTTGAGGATATGATCAAGGATCACATATCCCATAACCGATAAGTTCTAAAAAGTGATATGGTTTAAGAATCACAAGTTCAGTTGTCAAGTATAAGGGTTATTCAAATAAATAATGAATAGAATTAAAAATAGTTAAGGATCATACCTGAGGATCCAAGTTAGGATCCTAACCTTAATAAGGATAACTATAAGATAAACCTTAGAATAAAGTAAGGATCAAGGATCCCTAGTTGCCTACCTTCAAGAACCTGAAATAGAGCATTACTTGGGACTAAGCCAACATAAGATAAGAATTAGCAACTGGGGACAAGCCCAAGGATAACTGGGGACAAGCCCAAGGATAACTGGGGACAAGCCCAAGGATAACTGGGGACAAGCCCAAGGATAACTGGGGACAAGCCCAAGGATCGTATGTAAACTGGAGTATGGCCCTAACTGGCGACTATCCAAACTTAGTGGCATGAAAATGCCAAAACCTTGGCTAACGTGAAGACGTTAGAAACCTTAGCTAACGTGAAAACGTTAGAAACCTTAGGAACGGATGTATGGTACGTCTACCATTATACGTAGGATCCTAAGCATAGCCAGTACAATGGAATTATCAGCCCCTAAAACGAGTACTGGTCCCAATGCCTTGAACTATACCAGGATCATCGTGCGCTACAGGCGGAACTGGGGTCAAGCCCGAATAACTGGGGTTAAACCCAAAGGCCGGATTGCTTCAGTGGATAACCAATGATATGCTAAGGATACCTGAACTTTCAAAACTCAAATTCACGTGAGAGATGGATAAAGGATACATGATCCTTATCCTTATATGAGAAAATAAAGAAATGAATTAGTTCAAGTTTAGGATATTACCTAAGTAAGGATCACCGATGCTTTGAGGATCCTTTAAGGATATCCCTATTGTGAGGATCATCTGTGCCACTAGGATCCTGCTCATATGAAATATTTCTTCAAGTGGACAACATTCCAGGCTCTTGGTAGCAAATCACCTTCCATGGTTAACAATCTATATGCCCCCTTTCCTGCTTCAGCTTCAATCAAAAAGGGCCTTCCCATTTTGGAGCCAACTTCCCATCAGCAGGATTGGTGGTATTTTGGAATGCTTTCCTTAATACCATATCTCCAACTTGAAACCTCCTGATCCTGACATTCTTGTTGTAAGCACCAGCCATTCTTTGCTGATAACTGGCCATCCTTACCCTAGCCATATCCCTGATTTCTTCAATAGTATCCAGGTCTTGAGCCAAGTTCTCATCATTCTCCTCAGGATCACGGGTACTTGTTCTAGCAGTTGGAACCACCATTTCTGTTGGGATCACTGATTCTGCCCCAAATACCAAAGAGAATGGCGTTTGACCAGTAGCATTCTTAGGGGTTGTCCTATCAGCCCAGAGCACATAGGGTAGTTCTTCTGCCCATTTCCCTTTCTTGGATCCAAGCTTCTTCTTCAAATTGTTGATGATGATCTTATTGGATGATTCTGCCTGACCATTAGCTTGTGGGTGGACTGGTGTTGATGTTATCATCCTAATCCCCCAGCTGTCACAAAAGTTAGTGGTTCTGCCCCCAATAAATTGGGAACCATTATCACATATAATCTCAGAAGGAATTCCAAATCTAGTTATAATATTTCTTTTAATGAAAGATATAACTTCCTTTTCTCTGACTTGGGCAAAAGCTTCAGCCTCTATCCACTTGGAAAAGTAATCAGTCATAGCTAGCATGAATACTTTTCCACCAGGTGCCTTAGGGAGCTTACCAACTATATCCATACCCCATCTCATAAATGGCCAAGAGGAGGATATAGGATGCAATAATTCAGCTGGTTGATGAAGGATATTGGTGTGCCTCTGACAAGGATCACATCGCTTAGCATACTCCACAGCGTCTCTCTTCATGGTTGGCCAGTAGTATCCTGTTCTCAGGATCCTTGAGAATAATGCCCTGCCCCCAGTGTGGTTTCCACAATCTCCTTCATGGAAGTCTTTTAAGACTTCTTGGACTTCAGGATCCTCAATGCATCTCAAGTATGGTCCTGCAAGAAATCGTCTATACAACATACTATTTATAATTGAGAATTGAGATACCTTAGATTTGAAAGCCCTAGGGTTTTCTCCTGTAGGAATCTCTCCATGTTGTAAGTATCTCATAATTGGTGAGATCCATGATCCTGATCATGAATGGGATCGAGTATCCTCACTAGGGATTATTGCAGAATCATTCCCTATTTCCATAGCCACATGATCCTCAATAGCCGGGGTCAGGATATGGATAATAGGAATCTTGATATCCTCCGGGATCTTCAAGGATGATCCTAAATTAGCCAATGCATCAGCTTCTGTATTTTCTTCCCTTGGTACCTGTGACAAACTAAAGGAAACAAAAGAGAGTGCCAAACTTTTGACTATCTCCAAATATTTGGTTAACTTTTCACCTTTAACAGCATAGGATCCATTAAAGTGGTTTGTAATTAACAAAGAATCTACGTGTACCTCAAGATACCTGATCCCCATATGCTTAGCAATTTGCAAACCAGCAATTAAGGCTTCATATTCAGCCTCATTGTTAGTGGTTTGGAACTCACAAGCTATAGAGTGGGGTATTATGTCCCCCTGTGGCGATTTTAGTAGTATTCCGAGCCCTGTGCCTTTGACATTTGAGGATCCATCAGTATAGAGTATCCAAGGATCCTTGGTCTCCTCTAGCTGCTGGACTTCCAACTCAGCTTCTTCTTGTAAATCACTACTGAAATCAGCCACAAAGTCAGCTAATGCTTGGGATTTGATGGCTGTCCTAGGCTCATATCTTATATCATATGCACTTAGCTTCACTGCCCACTTAGCCATCCTTCCTGACATCTCTGGTTTCCTGAGGACATTCTTAATTGGAAAATTAGTTTTAACTATGATAACATGAGTTTCAAAATAATGTCTTAACTTAGTGGATGCCATAATTAATGCAAGAATAAGCTTTTCAAGGTGTGAATACCTGGATTCGGCATCAAGTAAACTTTTACTTACATAATAGACAGGATGTTGTGTACCTTGATGATCCTTAACAAGGACCGCACTTACTGCTTTTGAGGATACTGCAAGATACAAGGATAGCACATCGCCTTTTCTGGCTTCATCAAGGCTGGGGCTGAGGATAGGTAATCTTTGAGGGCTCTTAAAGCATTTTCATGCTTTTCAGTCCACTCAAATTTCTTGTTCTTCCTTAGGATATCATAGAATTCTTTGCACTTCTCTGAGGATTTGGATATGAATCTGTTCAAAGCTGCTATCCTGCCTGTTAGCCTTTGAACATCCTTAGCATTGGCCGGGGATTTGATGTTCACTATTGCTTTGATCTGTTCCGGGCTAGCTTCAATGCCTCTCTTTGTCACCATATATCCTAAGAATTTACCTGCTTTAACACCAAAGTGACATTTTGAAGGGTTAAGTTTCATATTATATTTGTCAAGGATATCGAATGCTTCCTCCAAGTCTCTTAGGTGATCCTCAGCTTTTAAGGATTTTACCACCATATCATCTATATAAACCTCCATAGTTTGTCCGATTTGATCCTTGAACATCATATTCACCAGCCTTTGATATGTTGCACCTGCATTTCTTAATCCGAACGGCATAGCAATATAGCAGTATATACCAGTTGGAGTCATGAAGGCTGTATCCTCTTGATCGCTTGGTTCCATTTGGATTTGTTGAAATCCAGATGAAGCATCCATAAAAGTTAACAGTTCATGACCCGCGGTTGCATCCACCATGGAGTCAATGTGGGGTAAAGGGAAAGGATCCTTGGGACATGCCTTATTTAAATCGGTAAAATCGACACATACCCTCCACTTTCCGTTTTTCTTTTGAACGACAACCACATTGGCCAGCCATCTTGGATACTTGACCTCTCTAATCATACCTGCCCGGAGCAATTTCTCTACCTCTTCCTGGATAATGGCATTCCTTTCCGGTGCAAACTTTCTTCTCCTTTGATGGATTGGTTTGAAGGATCTGTCAATGCCGAGTTTGTGAGTGATTACATCTTTGGATATACCAGTCATGTCTTCGTGTTTCCATGCAAAGGTAGTCTTTCTCCTTTTTAGGAAGGATACGAGGTCTTCTTTCATTTCGCCAAGGATCCCTGATCCGATATAAACTGTAGATTCAGGATCATCCGGATCCATAAGGATTTCTATCACATCCTGTTCACTCGCCTCCAAGACATCCCTTGGAGGATACTTTGATTGCTATTGCTCCCTGGATTTCGAAGCTGGTTTCATCGATGAAGTATAGCAATTCTTGGCCTCCTGCTGATCACTATCAATCTTCACTATTCCCCAAGGACTAGGGAGCTTCACACATTGATGGTAAGTGGATGGGACTGCTTTCATATCGTGTATCCAGGGCCTGCCAAGGATAACATTACAACAAGATAAACAGTCAATAACACAAAATTTTTGATAAGAGTGTAGGCCTTCAATGTATATTGGGAGTTTAATGTCCCCCAGGGTATTCTTAGTTTCACCACTAAATCCCACGAGTACAGAGGATCTTGGTATGATCTCTGATTCAGGAATACCCATCTTCTTTAGGACATCAAGCTGGATAATGTTCACTGAACTTCCTCCGTCTATAAGGATCCTGCGGACAAAATGGTTAGCTATGAAAAGAGTAATAACTAAACCATCGTGATGAGGATCCTGGATATCAACACGATCCTCTTCATCAAAGGTTATGACTTTCCCTTCCGAGACACTTGATGTTCGAACAGGTCTTTCTCCGTTATCCATTTTAGTTTCCTTTGCATGCCTTTTAGCTGCTGAGAAGGATGTGCCGCAAATGTCTGATCCTCCAGAAATGAAGTTTATCACTTGTGCATCCGCTGGAGGGGCTGGAGCCTTCTCAGGGATCCTTTCAGGATCCTGAGTCCTTGACTTTTTTCTTCCCAACAATTCTTTTAGATGCCCCTTGCTCAACAAGTATCAAATTTCCTTTCTTAATGCAATGCATTCTTCTGTTAGGTGCCCAAAATCTTCATGGTATGCACACCACTTTGATTTATCCTTAGTTGCAGCTGGCCTATCGTTTTTTCTGGGCCATCTAGCTTTATCACCTAGACTCTGCATCGCAAGGATTAGTTCATTGTTATCAACACTAAAACAATATTCAGAAATTGGAGGATAATCCTCATCATCCTCTTCTTGATCAATAGAATGCACGTTCTGGTTATCAGATCTGTTGTAGGATCTGAACTTGTTGTTCCTGAATGAGGATCCTTGCTTATCCTGCTTTGAGGATCCTGTTAACCTCTCATGGATCCTCTTGTCATCCTCTAGCCGGATGTACCTAAGGGCCCGGGTTCTTACCTCATCTAGGTTCCTGCATGGTGTCATAACAAGATCATCATAAAATAACGAATCCCTAAGCAATCCCATTTTGAAGGCCTCAACAGCCGTGGCTATATCTAAGTTAGGAATGTCTAAGGATTCTTTACTGAATTTGGTAATGTAATCCCTTAATGATTCATTATGACCCTGGGTTATCCTATACAGATCACTAGTTAAACGCTCAAATTTTCTACTACAAGAAAACTGATTATTAAATAGATTAACTAGGTTAGCAAACGAGGTAATAGAGTAAGGGGGAAGACTTAGCAGCCATTTGAGAGCTGATCCAGTAAGAGTAGACCCGAATCCCTTGCACATGCATGCTTCCTTTAACCTTTCTGGGATCGGATTGATTTCCATCCTCTCCCTGTATTGTGCTATGTGTTCTTCAGGATCAGTCGAACCATCATACAGCTTCATTGTAGGCACATGGAACCTCTTGGGTATCTCAGCATCACAGATTGGTGGTGCAAAACGAGATATCTTGTGGCTCCCATCTGCAATCTCTGGGATAGGTTTAACCACTCCCGGAACACTTGATATCATATCCTTTAGCTTTTGCAATTCTCTGGCCATGGCATGATTGATACCTGGATCCTGCATAAGACCATGGTTAGTAGTATGAGAATTATTAAAAGTGTTACCTCCCATTGGATTCAAGTTAGGAAGAATGGATGTTAATCCATATTGTTGAGGCTCTGGAATGATCGAGGGACCAGTAGAGGCACTGGTCTGCATTGGAATAAAATCTCCCTGATGGACATCTGAACTTCCTGTTTGCAAACTCCTCAAGGATCCTGGCATCTGGAAGGATCCTTGAACCTGGGATGATCCTGGAACGAAGGAGGATCCTTGAACCTGGGATGATCCTGGAACGAAGGAGGATCCTTGAACCTGGGATGATCCTGGAACGAAGGAGGATCCTTGAACCTGGGATGATCCTGGAACGAAGGAGGATCCTTGAACCTGGGATGATCCTGGAACGAAGGAGGATCCTTGAACCTGGGATGATCCTGGAACGAAGGAGGATCCTTGAACCTGGGATGATCCTGGAACAAAGGAGGATCCTTGAACCTGGGATGATCCTGGAACAAAGGAGGATCCTTGAACCTGGGATGATCCTGGGACGAAGGAGGATCCTTGAACCTGGGATGATCCTGGAACGAAGGAGGATCCTTGAAACTGCTGCATTCCTGAATATCCTCCTGAACTCGTGAGGGATCCCATATGCTGAGGATGGGGTCCCGCTGGCTGGAAATATGAACCTGATGCCTGGGTCATTGTTGTTGTTCCGTAGTGCACTCCTTTTGGTCCACCCACATATTGAATGTCTGGAACCACTGATGGCTGAGAAGTAATCACCGGAGTATCAAAATTCAAAGATCTGGGCATCAGTGGGGAACGATCCTCTGCTGTTTTCTTCTGTTTCTTAATTTCGTCAATCTCCCGGAGGATCCTTTCGTTGGTCTTATCCTGCTCTTGTGCATGATTCCTCATCTGCAAAATCAAGGCATAGAGATCATTAGTAGTAGGATTAGTTGAAACAGAAGAAGTAGGTGGTTTTGAGAAAATGGGAGTTGGTTTCTTCGCGGCATTCTCAGTATTCTTCTGGGATCCAGAAGGTGGTGGAGGCAAAGGAGGGACGCCTTGTGAAGAAGTGAATGAGGGCATCAAATTTGAAGCATTCTTCGCCGAGGAAGCCATTTGCTTGGTTGTAGTGAACCGGAATGAGCACAGAAATGCGTATTCTTCTAAGGACAAAGCACCAATTGCCCCACGGTGGGCGCCAAACTGTTTTGGTCAAAAAATCTGATGAGGATATTGCAACCAAACTCTCAATTACGGGGTATGATGCTTGAAATGTAGAACAATGATGAGGATCACTTTAATGTAAAATTGCACAAACAACACAAGGGTTTATACGGGGAAAAAGCCCTTGATCAAGAGTTGATCTCCGGCACAAAAAACCCCGGGTGATGGAAACTACCGATCACCAAGTTCAAATAAATGAATAAATGTTTACAACTTCGGATAGTAACGAGCTAGGTACAAGGATCACTATCGTGAAATGTGTAAATGTGAGTGAAAACGAATGAATGTTCGTAGAGAGCTTCAAGTGTGCGAGTATATGAGTGTGTGTAGCTGTAAAAATGACTAAGTGTTTTCTACTAGCTCGTTACCCCTTTTAAAATAGAAATTAAACTACCAAACTAACTATCCGACTTTTGTGCCAAGCCCCCACGTTCTCCATAACGTCCATTTTTAGCTAAGCACGTGCAAAATAGTTTGGGAATATTCTCCAGGAATGTCGCCAAGACTTGGTCAAGCTGGTTATACCTGCGAGATAGTACAAAACATAGGTAAACAATCGTCAGTACGAGGATCCTTAAAGTGATCCATGATCCTGATCCTGAAGCTCTTCTGAGGATCACCACCTGTCACAGAAGTAAGGATCACTAGTTAGGATAACGAATAAGGATCACTAATTGTTAGAAAATCCTCCCCTAACACTAAGGATATAATTACTCACAAACTTGGCATTGACAGGTCATTCAAGCCAATTCATCAAAAGAGGAGGAAGTTTGCACCTGAAAGAAATGCTATTATCCAGGAAGAGGTAGATAAGCTACTTCGAGCAGGTATGATTAGAGAGGTTAAGTATCCAAGATGGTTAGCCAATGTGGTTGGTGTTCAAAAGAAAAATGGAAAGTGGAGGGTATGTGTCGATTTTACAGATTTAAACAAGGCATGTCCCAAGGATCCTTTCCCATTACCCCACATTGACTCCATGGTGGATGCTACCGCGGGTCATGAGTTGTTAACTTTTATGGATGCTTCATCTGGATTTCAACAAATTCAGATGGAACCATCCGATCAAGAGGATACAGCCTTTATGACCCCAACTGGTATATACTGTTATATTGCTATGCCATTTGGATTAAGGAATGCAGGTGCTACTTACCAAAGGCTTGTCAATATGATGTTCAAGGAACAAATAGGATACACTATGGAAGTCTATATTGATGACATGGTGGTTAAGTCCAAAAGAGCTGAGGATCACCTTAAAGACTTGGAGGAAGCATTCAATATCCTTGATAAATTTAATATGAAACTAAATCCTTCTAAGTGTCATTTTGGTGTAAAGGCAGGTAAATTCTTAGGATATATGGTAACAAAGAGGGGCATTGAAGCAAGTCCAGAGCAAATTAAGGCTATCGTGAATATCAAATCTCCTGCCAATGCTAAGGATGTGCAAAGGTTGACTGGCAGGATCGCAGCCTTGAACAGATTCATATCCAAATCCTCAGAAAAGTGCAAGGAGTTCTATAACATCCTGAGGAAAAACAAGAAATTTGAATGGACTGAGAAGCATGAAAGTGCCCTTAAAGCTCTTAAAGATTACCTATCCTCAGCCCCAGCCTTAATGAAACCAGAAAAGGGAGATGTGTTATCCTTATATTTGGCGGTATCCTCAAAAGCAGTAAGTGCGGTCCTTGTTAAGGATCACCAAGGAAGGATGGCTAAGTGGGCAGTGAAGTTGAGTGCATATGATATAAGATATGAGCCTAGGACAGCCATTAAATCCCAAGCATTAGCTGACTTTGTGGCAGATTTCAGTAGTGATTTGCAAAAGGAAGTTGAACTAGAAGTCCAACAGCTTGAAGAAACCAAGGATCCTTGGATACTGTTTACTGATGGATCCTCCAATGTGAATGGAACAGGGCTTGGAATACTACTAAAATCGCCACAGGGGGACATAATACCCCACTCCATAGCTTGTGAATTTCAAACTACCAACAATGAGGCTGAATATGAAGCCTTGATAGCTGGTTTGCAAATTGCAAAGCATATGAGCATCAGGTATCTTGAGGTACATGTAGATTCTTTATTGATCACTAATCACTTTAATGGATCCTATGCTTTTAAAGGTGAAAAGCTAATCAAATATTTGGAGATAGTCAAAGAATTGGCACTCTCTTTTGTATCCTTTAGTTTGACACAGGTACCAAGGGAAGAGAATGCAGAAGCTGATGCATTAGCCAATCTAGGATCATCTTTGAAGATTCCTGAGGATATTGAGATCCCTATTATCCATATCCTGACCCCTGCTATCAAGGATCATGTAGCTATGGAGATAGGAGAAGATTCTGCAATCATCCCTAGTGATGATACCCAATCTCATTCAGGATCATGGATACTCCTAATCATGAGATACATACAACATGGAGAAATTCCTACAGGAGAAAACCCAAGGGCTTTTAAAATTAAGGTATCTTAATTTACAATATTAAATAATATGTTGTATAAACGATCTCTTACAGGACCATATTTGAGATGCATTGAGGATCCTGAAATTCAAGAAGTCCTAAAGGATTTCCATGAAGGAGATTGTGGAAACCACACTGGGGGCAGGGCATTATTCTCAAGGATCCTGAGAAAAGGATACTATTGGCCCACTATGAAGAAGGACGCTGTGGAGTATGCCAAGAAGTGTGATCCTTGTCAGAGGCATAGTAATATCCTTCACCAACCAGCAGAGCTCTTGTATCCTATATCTTCTTCTTGGCCATTCATGAGATGGGGAATGGATATAGTTGGAAAGCTTCCTAAGGCACCAGGTGGAAAAGTATTCATGCTTGCTATGACTGATTACTTCTCTAAGTGGATAGAGGCTGAAGCCTTTGCTCAAGTCAGAGAAAAGGAAGTTATATCCTTTATTAAAAGAAATATTATTACTAGATTTGGCATCCCTTCTGAAATTATTTGTGATAATGGATCCCAATTTATTGGGAGTAGAACCACTAACTTTTGTGACAGTTGGGGAATTAAGATGATAACATCAACACCAGTCCATCCACAAGCTAATGGTCAGGCAGAATCATCCAACAAGATCATCATCAACAATTTGAAGAAGAAGCTTGGATCCAAGAAAGGAAAATGGGCAGAAGAACTACCTTATGTGCTGTGGGCTGATAGAACAACTCCCAAGAATGCTACAGGCCAAACTCCATTTTCTTTGGTATTTGGGGCAGAGTCAGTGATCCCTACAGAGATGGTGGTTCCAACTGCAAGAACAAGCGTTCGTGATCCTGAAGAAAATGCTGAAAACTTGATTCAAGACTTGGATACTATAGAAGAAATCAGGGATTTAGCAAGGATAAGGATGGCCAGTTATCAACAAAGGATGGCTGGAGCTTACAACAAAAATGTCAGGCTCAGGAAATTCCAAGTTGGGGATATGGTATTAAGGAAAGCATTTCAAAACACCACCAATCCTGCTGATGGAAAGCTAGCACCAAAGTGGGAAGGACCCTATTTGATTGAAGCTGAAGCAGGAAAGGGGGCATATCGATTGCTAACAATGGAGGGTGATTTGCTACCTAGAGCTTGGAATGCTGTCCATTTGAAGAAATATTTCATGTGATCATGATCCATGATCCTTACCAGACAAGTATCCTTGAAGGATCCCCGCTGACAGATGATCCTCTTTTTGGTAACATTCCAATCTTAAACTATTTCATTCTTTTTATTCTTACAAGGATAAGGATCCTGCGTCCTTTATCCTCCTTTTACTTGATTCTGAGTTTTGAAGGTTCAGGTATCTTTAACTAAGCGTTGAGTATCCACAAAAGTATCCAGTTGTTTGGGCTAGTCCCCAGTTTGGGCCTGTCCCCAGTTTCGCCAGTAGCGCACGATGATCCTGGTATAGTTCATGGCAATGGGACCAGTACCCGCTTTAGGGGCTGACAATTTCGTTGTACTGGCTATATTCAGGATCCCACGTATAATGGTAGACGTACCATACATCTGTTCCTAAGGTTTCTAACGTTTTCACGTTAGCTAAGGTTTTGGCATTTTCATGTCACTAAGTTTGGATAGTCGCCAGTAAGGGCCATACTCCAGTTTACATACGATCCTTTGGGCTTGTCCCCAGTTATCCTTTGGGCTTGTCCCCAGTTATCCTTTGGGCTTGTCCCCAGTATATTGGGCTTGTCCCCAGAATTGTTGGGCTTGTCCCCAGTCACTAACATTCATCTTATATTGGCTCAGTTCCAAGTAATATCTTATTTCAGGTTTGTGAAGATAAATGGCCAAAGATTCTTGACCCTTACTTTCAACTAAGGTTTGTATCTTGGGTTATCCTAATTTTAAGTTTTGAAGGATAGGATCCTAACTTGGGTTCTCAGGTATGATCCTAAACTGTTTTGATTTTATTCATTATGTATTTAAGTGACACTTATCCTTTGACAACTGAAATTATGATCCTTAAATTATTTTTTATGTGATCCTTGATCATATCCTTAACTCTTAAGGGATATTTTTTAAATTTTTTCCTTACTTGATAAGTTTAAACGACATGAACATCACAATAGATTGAAAAATAAAATAACAATAAGGATATCAACACAGGATATAGCCAAAAAGTTAAAGTCATTTTATTCACAAAAGCTTAAACCCTTTTAAGGTTGTCAAAATTGCCAACCCACGTTTCTACCAGCAAAACGTGGCCCGTCCACATGGGTTGGCAAAGGGTGTCCATTGTTAGTAGGTCTAACAAGTGCAGGAAATTAAAGACGGCAGGATCACAATGGCTTCATCCCCCAAACAGAGGATCCCTCCACCATTTGTAATCCTACCTATTGTTCAAAGGATCATCCATGATCCTCAACCCTAATTACTATTGTTCAAGTACAGACCAACCATTGTTTATCAAAACATCATCAAAACAAAAAAAAACCATAACCAAACTAAAAAAATGGGCTCCGGCTACGTCTAGAAATGTCCATCATCGCCCATTGTTGCAGCCTACACCTTCGCTGCATCACCATCTGTGACACCCCAGGAAAACGAGTAAACACCGCAACTTAACTAGCTTCCTCAGTAACTACGCACTAAATTTCGGGACGAAATTCTCTTAACAGGGGAGAATGTGACAACCCTCAAATTTGCATGTAACCATACAGTTTATTAATTATAATAAAAGTACTTGATGACTGTGCTGAATCATTTAACTGCTCTCTGATTACTGTGTTATACTTACATGTGCATGTTAGCATACTAGTAGTATACAGAAAAGTTACTAAATAGTCCGGTATATTTTCCTGTGTGTTAGGAATAAATTTCGTTACAAAAATATATGTATAAGACGCTATACGGTGAAATTAAACGCTTTAACGGAACGATACGTAACCAAACAACCAGACATTTTCCGGGACACTAAAATATTTTCAGAAATATTATTTTATCTTTCTTAATTATTTATGGTCACAAAATCCCTACGCACTATAGAAACATGTCACACACCCACTATACTTGGAAATACCCTTAACCTTCTAACTTAATACCTATTAACTAACAAAAATCTACACTTTACCCCCCCCCCCCCAACCGATTTCCAGCCAAGGGACCCACCTTAATCATGTTCTTTTTGCCTCATGGCTCCATTGGTTGAAACCTTGTGCATTGCTTGTAAGACTAGCCAAAGTTTGTAAGGAATCCTTCAAGTTCCAAGATAACTCATCATTTTTCTCTAACATTACACTCCACCCTTCACCTCCCTCCTCATATTTTCGGCCCCCCTCTCTCCATAACCGATTTCACCATCACCACTTCAACCATTTTCATCTTCTTCATCACAACAAGTTCATTCAAGCTTCAAGAGGATCCAAGGAGGTTGCAAGGTTGAAGGAACATCAAGAGAGCTCATTCTAGTCATTTCACCATACTTTTTCTCACCATCTTCCTTACACTAAGAATTCCATCCTAGCCTTGTGCTAGTGGTATGTCCCTTCACACCTTTGTTCCATTTTGTTCTTGTTATGCTTAGTTTAAATGTTCTTGATCCATACAAGTTAAAACACAAATTATACGAACATAAAATTCTGCATAAAAACCCTACATAAAAAGTTTGTTTGAAGATGAAATCTGGTTAGTTTGGGTTTGGAAAATACATGCATGATGTTTGAACATTTATCCTTCGATACACCATGGTTAGAGTCTTTGTTTATGTGTTTTTAGTCACTTCTGCATATAAACAGCTTGCTGATTGAGATTTTCTAGCCCCTTCAACAGGCTGTAACGGGTTCATTTTTAATCGAAAAATTTAAGTTCTGGAGTCTAAATTGTGTAATTTTGAATATCTGAACTAATGGAACTGGAATCGTAATTTTTCGAGGTCGTTTACTATTTTTAAAGAATTATTTTTAGACAGCAGCTCAAGCTGAAATAATTCTGCTGAAAAAGTGTGTTGTAATCAGAGTCAAAACTTAAAACCTGAGCAGAGTCAGCTCATGGAATTTTTACCGTATATAGTCACGGTTGTTTTTGTGACCCTCCAACTGGAATTTCGATGATCCGACTTACGATTGATTTTTAGTGAATTTTTCCGTAAAACTGCAATCAGAAAGTATCAAATCTGATTGCAGTCGAGTAAAAGAATTTTTATATAAAATTGGTAATGAACTGAGATCCGAAATTTTTACACAATAAATTTTGGATTATATATGACATCCTGTAAAAATTTGAGAATTTTTGGAAAAGGTTAACAATTTTATTAAAATGCTCGAAAACAGTCCAGTTTTGATTAATAAAGCTGAAACGACATAAGGAGTGATTTGCGTGTCTAAGTGTCGAGTAGGTTATCCGAGAATGATAGAACATGTTATATGTCAATAAAAGTGTTATGTGCAATGTTGTATGTTTGTCTATGAGTGGGGAATAGATGGGAAGGTTATATGGGCATGAACCGTTAGAGTGATGCATGTTATGTGATAAATACGTGTAGGAACTTTGTGTCCTATTTGAAATCACTAATAAACTAAGTGGTAATCATACTAGGACGTGATTGACCGACCTCGACTATTAGCTATATTTGAGAGTCAAACCGAGCAACCAAGGTGAGTTCACACTCTTTCTAAGGCATGGGATTCCCAGGGGTTGGGAATGGGATTGAATAACTACTTGTACTATCATTACTATTAAACTACTTTTTACTGTCCTCGGATTGAAGGGCACGTACGTAAAACCTACGTACACTCATACTTACTACTGTCCTCGGATTGAAGGGCACGTACGTAAAACCTACGTACACGATCATAAGACCATCAACTCTATCACTTTAAGTCCCTCAATTATCGACTTAATCGCCGAGGCCTATGGCGAGCGGGTCATTAGTTAATAGCGCTATTAGGTTTAACAAACCTCACACCGTGCCAGTCGGACGGGCGTGTACTAATGGACTATGGGCAAAGGTTCAATGCTGATAGACATTGACTTAGGGCACCTCTTACATTTTCGTAGCAGTCGATACGCGTGGTCTAGTAACACATGGGAAACCCCCACTAATCTTCGCAAACATGTCAGAAAGACCACGATGCAAACTTATACGATACATGGTTTTCAAAACGAACAGATGATTTACGAAACGAATGCTATAACTAAACAACCAACTGTGAATTCACTCAACTTTGTTGTTGACTCGTTGTTACATGCCTTACAGGTTGCTAAACATTTGGAGCTTGCACGAGGAAGGAGTCGTTGTGGTGTGCGGACGGCCATGTCCAGTGTTTAATGTTTAAAACATTATAAACTTATTAAACCTATGTCTTGGACTTTAAACTTATGAACTGCGAACTTATATTTTGAACTTTACGTTTATGCTTCCGCTGTCTAAATTAAAAACTGGGTTAACTAGCTTTTGGTCACCAATCGTATTGTGGTTGTCTTTATCTACTTAAGTACGTTGTTCAGTATGATTGGTGGCTCGATCCTGGTCATGTCACGCCTCCAAGCGGTGATACCCCGCATGGTGGATTTTGGGGGTGTGACACCATCTCCAGCTCCACTAGCTTCACCACCATGATCCTTGCCACTACCACTAGCCTCAATTGCCAGAACCTCATCAGCCTCATCCTCCTCATCCAGTTCAGCCAGCCTTGCCTTCCAGCCTTCCACATCCCAGTTGCTCCTGTCAAAGGCAGGATCCTGAGCTTCTTGGGCCATTTGTAGCTTGGTCTTCTACATGGCTATGGCAGCGGAGACTTTAGCAACCTCCGTGATCTCGCTCTTCTCATAATCAAAATTAATCAGGGTTGTAGCTGTCTGAGCTTTGGCATCTTTGAGATCTTTTTGGAGGTCAGCAATCTTGAGATCCTTAAGCAATGCGACTTGTTGGAGGTCGGTAATCTTCTTGTCCTGCTCCTCGACGTGCCCAACGTAGTCTTCAATCTCAGCAAATTTCTGCAAAGAAGATAAAGAACAGTTTAAGAACAAGTGATCCTCAAATAAGCTGGATACCTAAAGCAGGGACAAGGATCCTTACCTCGTTGAAGTATTCAAGGAACTGGTGGCGGATCAGGGGCAGACCTTGCAGATCCTCAGCTTCGGAGGCTTTTCTTTTCTTGCCACCCCTTCCTTTAGCGGGTGCCTTGGGGATCGAAGCAGTTGGGCTGGTAGGAAGCTTCTTCTTGGAGGATCGGACGGTGTCAAGCTCAGTGACACTAAATTTGGAAGCGGATCTTGATGATTTTCCAGCGCCTACACACCCAAAATAGATAAGTGTCCTAATTCTATTCATATATAACTATTTATTTAAACATTTGAATATAAAAAGAACATGATACTTACTTGACATGGTGACAGAGCCTGAGGATACCTCTTGTGAATCCTGGGTGATTGTCTTGAATGATCTTGTTTCAGGATCAAGCTTTCTAAAGGCAGCAAGTCTCCCCTTGGTGGCAGCTGAAGGAATAATATGCGAGAATGTGATAGCTGTACAAAAAGAAACAAAAGCATATTAGTAATCATTATCAGAATGAGCTTACTTAGGTGGTGTTTGTTTTTGAAGAGGTAAAATGTCTGCAGTCTGCAGACCACATCTGCAGGCATCTGCAGAAGAAGAGGTGGACCAAAGGTCTGCAGTCTGCAAGGAGAAGAGTGTTTGTTTAACACCACAACAAATACCACTTATCTCTCTCACTTCTCACTTCTCTGCATCTCTCCTATTCTCTCCTCTTCTCTTTTCATTCTCAGAGAACACCACCACCACCTAACACTCACCACCACCATCTCACTTCCACATCCTCATCTTCACCGGCCGACACTCCACCGAGCCTGAGCCGACAACAAAACCACCACCCGAACAAGAACATCACCACCACCGTCGGAGTAAAAACACCACCTCCAGAAAGAAACGGCCTTGCCGTCGGTCTTCACCGTCGAGTTGCCGTTACAGCGCCGCCGTCGACTCAACTCACCTGTTTATCTTATCCATCTAGGGTTTCGTTCGACTCGTTTCCGAGAAAGCGGCCCCGAGCGGTTTCGTGTTACTGATAGCGCTAGTACTGTTCAGTGTATTCGATCGGCGATTGTGGAGATACCTGTTACTTGTTATCAGGTTAGCGGTTGTTGATTTAGGGCTTGTTTTGTGCTTTTTTTCTATTGAAATGTAGGTTGTATTTTGTTGTAATTGTTTGATTTGTTAGTTTATAGCTGTGATTAGTAGTTTAGTACTGAATATCATCGAGTTTTAACAGTTTAGTACTGGAATTAGAGAAGAGATGTGGTGGTGGTGGCGGAGATGTGGTGGCGGAGGTGATGCAGAGAAGAGATGTGGTGGTTTGTGTTTTGAAAGGCAGAGAAGAGGATAGAAGAGGTTTGAAGACATGAGTCCACATCTGCTTGGAGAAGAGGTCTCGCGGACTTTTTTTAATGAAAGGTCTTCGAGAAAACAAACAGTCTTCAGACCCAAACGTCTGCGCGCGGTCTGCGTGGCGCAGACATAAGAGGTTCTGAAGACCTTTTCAGGAAAAACAAACACCACCTTTGTGATCCTTCTAAGGATCCTCCTATCCTACCATGAGTGCTCCATTTCTTCGGCAAATCCTTTCCATCCGGGATAGAATCCCTTCTGACGAAGAAGAACCGCCGTTTCCAGTTGGTATCGTTTTTAGTAGCCTTAAAGATGGGATGTTCTTCTCCGGGTTTACGTTTGAACAAATATCGGTGGGATCCAAACGTTGTGAGATCATACATCTCAGCCAACTCCGACATTCCTAGGTCAATTCCTTCCTGCTCGATGATCCTTTCAAGGGTATATAGGACCCTCCAGATAATCGGCATAGCTTGGATGTAGCAGATGCCGGTAAGGGAGAAAAAGGATTGGGTAAAGTCTGGAAAAGGATATGTGTATCCTATGGTGAAAGGTGTAACTGGGAAAGCTACCCAAGTTTCAGAGATGTTGTCACTAAGAGCAGTGGGATCAAAGGATCTGATAACAGTATTTGCTGGAAAACAGTGGCGGTAGCTATCAATTTGTGCATCGGTGAAACAACAGCGTTCTTTTGCGGAATCTTTGATGATCCCTTGACTTTTTAAGGGGCTGTTCTTCTTGTGATCCTTGCCCGGTGAGCTTCGGAGCATCATTTTTGAATGAGATGATGGTAAAGAAAGAAGAGCAGAATATGAGAAAAAAGAAAGGAAAAGAGTTACCTGTTTGATCGTCGAAGCAGAATTTAAAGGGAGTTCTCTTGAACTTAAATGTGAAATGATCCCTATCTCTAACTCTTATTTATAATGATGATTCTGCAGGGTAGTCATCTCACTGACGTCATGATCGTAACGGCTAGTCCGCTTATAACGGCTAGTTATCCGTTGGTTAAATGCGGATAAGATCGACAAAATATAACTCATTTATTTACATATTTACTCCTTATATTTTGGGGGCAATTGTTAGGGGTGGATTTCTAAATGACCAGTGATCCTTATTTACTGTTGGATTTAGTGATCCTCAATTCTGTCTGAAGTAGTGATCCTCAGAAGTGTTGCAGGATCAGGATCATGGATCACTATAAGGATCCCGGTACTAACGATTGTCTACTTTGAATTCGTAAATGTTTTGCAGGAATATCAACTTGGACTTAGTCTTGGCGACATTCCTGGAGAATATTCTCAGTCTATTCCGCACGTGCTTGGTCAGAAATGGACGTTGTGGAGTCGTGGAGGACTTGCACCATTTGCGGAATGTTAGTTAGGCTTGATATTTTCTATTTTTAAAGGGGTAGCGAGCTATTTTAGAGACACTTGGCTATTTTTGGCTACACACACACTCATACAACCGCTCTCACTGGCTCTCGATAAAACACTTAGCATTTTTCATACATTTCTACACGATACACTATAGTGATCCTTGTACTTAGCTCGCTATCATCCGAAGTTGTAACAGATTGTTTGTTTAATTTGAGTTGGTGATCGGTAGTTTCCATCACCCGGGGTTTTTTGTGCCGGAGATCAACTCTTGATCAAGGGCTTTTTCCCCGTATAAATCTTCGTGTCATTTGTTCATTACACTTCATAGTGATCCTTATTGTTGTTCATCAATTCAAGCATCATACCTCACAACAGAAAGTTTGGTTACATTGTCATTGCTTGATTTTTGACCAAAACAGTGACGTCTCTCCTCCTATACATATAGTTCTTTGTACTCAATGTATCAGGAACACTAAGAGTCAAAAGGCATAAGAACTTAGTGGGAGAGAGATCACATGTTGAGGAGGAGTACACTTTGTACCTTTGAATTGAATTAAATCATTATACAGCCATTCCCAAATCCAACTGTGTTGATGATGATTATGTGTTTGTATCAAGTGTTTTTGCTTGAATTTCCATATCTATTCATATTCAAATTGTTTAATAAAAACACACACATCACACTCTCTCAGGTCCAACATGATCCAAGCGGGTCAAGTGCCTCAAGAACGTATGTACCAAAATAAATATATTACCTCGATAAAATATTCCCTTCGTTATTCCTCTGTAGTTTACGGAATCTAATTAATGTTCTACAAATTAATATATTAAAATTAAGATCTACTACAAAAAACACAAATTTATATAATAAAATTACATTAAAATCATAAAATCAATTTCTCTTTTTAAGTTATAATTATAGCATAAAATAAACACCCAATTTAATTTATAACATAATACATATTGTAAAACAATTATAATATAGAAATGGGTTAAATGGGTCAACCCGCCAACCCGGCCCGTTTAGCTAAATGGGTTGGCGGGTTCAACCTAAAACTGACCCGAACCCATTTAGACTTAACCCAAACCCGTGAATTTCGTGTTAGGTTCGTGTCGTGTTTTCGGGTCGTGTCAGAAATTCACACCCCTAACCATTACATAACACACCGGGTGGAAGGCCAAAGGACTGATCAAGTTGAACTGGAGGATGATTAAATTGTGAAAGGTGACAGACTTACAAGATGGTGGAGAACTGTTGTTCAAAGTTCAAGATCTTGAGTCACATTGCAAGGACTTGCAAAGGCAATGTGATTTGCAAGCATTTACTACTGTTTATTTTTGTATAATTGTTGTAATTGCTACTTGAGTATTGTCTACTGCTGGTATATTGGCATATTATTTAGTAAACCATTTACAAGAAAACTAATTTGAAGAAACCACATGTTAGAAGAAACCACTAAAACTAGATTTTAAAGGAAACCATCACAAGGAAACTTGTACATCACATATACCATTAGAAAACAAAACAGCCTAATGCTACTAACAAGGAATTTGCACATTTGGATTTAACCTTCTTCTTTTACCTGATAAATCATAAACGTCACGAGCGCTCATTGGTGGATCGAGGGGGATGTTCGACAATAAAACGACCAGGGTTTAGCTCGAGAAACGCCTGAGCTTTAGCAAGAGTGCAAGAGTCGAATACCAAAAATGAAATAAATGAGTATACAGTTGGAACCATATATGTAATTTCTTAAAATTGAAAATTAAGAAAATGTACCATCATCCATGTAAGTTACTATAGTAATAACAATATAATATAATTATCATGTTGAAGCTTACTATTTAGAAACAAGTAAAGGAATTTGAATTGGAAAAAAAGAGCAATCCCTAAATAATATACACTGCTACTGATTAAAAGTTTCAGCTAAACATTATATAAACCACTTCATACAAAAGAATTGACCAAAACAAATAAAAACAACAAAACAATCCCCACAACACAAGTTACACAACTTCCTCGTACCGTGGTATCATGTTAACTGCTCTGGTTTCGGGTTCAAGAATATCTACTAAAACCCCCTCTTCATTTCGTTTCGTGTAAATTTACCTATCGACGTTTTCACGACGCGATCTGCTCACCGATCAAGTCAAACCCCACGAGCAAAAACGACAACCCTTGAAACAACAAGAAGTAGAAATGGATACCTTGAGCCGATAAAAGACTTCTCGCAGAAGCCGTTAGTAACAGAAACGCCAGCATCAACTCCTTTGTATAGATCCTATTATGCTTCTTCTTTTTCTCCTTTTCTTTCAACTCGGCTTCGAGTTTCTCGAGATCGGGTTCCGACACGGCCTGTTGGATCTCTTTCGACTCGACTAACGAAACAAGATCACCTTCGGAGGACCTGCCGGATTTCTTGGTGACCACCCACTCATACGCGCTGCCTAGCTGGAACAGGCCCGAGATCATGGCGTTGAATTTGGTTACCGACATTGTGTTTTCGAAGAGGAGATAGGGGACTAGAAACGGGAATGCTTTTGGGGACGGAAGGATGCTGAGAATCGACATGGTGGCGGGGACGTAACAGACGACCCAAGCCGGGAGGGTAGCCTCGGGTACAAACATCGTCATTGGGAGGATTATGCAGAAGAGGGTAAATGAGTAAAATGGTAGGATGAGTTTTCGTAGTAAGAAGAAAAGGAATATTATGTTTGCTTTCTTCCAAATGCTAATCTGTAAATAACAAACCAATAATTTGATTAATAATAATCGGTTTAAAACGAGTATCCAAACACATTCTAAGCAAATGTATAGGACATATGAAGCCTGACCTTTGATTTGATGATGTCAGGCAAGCATAGACGAAACAATTGCATTGGCCCGGAATGCCATCTGTGTTGCTGCTTCCGGTAAGCTTCATATGATTCAGGCAATTCACACTGGCACTGTAAAAACAAAAAACGCAAATCATTAGCACCAGATAAGTGTGGCAAAACAAGTGTATCGGGTTGGATAATGGGTCATATAGGTTCAGAACAATATGGGCTCGGGTTGAATATTATAAATAAAATGAATATTTCAATTAATAAAAACAAGAAAAGCATGGGAAAACAAGAGGGTCGGGTCGGATAACGGGCCAAAACTGGTTGAACCAGTCGTTCTAGACAAAATAAAATAATAATAACAATAATAAATTAGCACTAGATAAGCCTTGCAAAACAAACGGTCAGATCAGATATGGGCCAAACTGGCTGGAGCAAAATGGGATCAGGTTGAAACTAGTAAGTTTATAAACAAAACAATAAAAACTTCAATAGATTAGCACCAGATAAGCCTCGCAAAACAAGCGGGTCAGACCAGATAATGGGTCAAAACTGGTTCGGGACAAAACGGGCTCAGGTTGAATCTTGTCATTTTATAAAGATTGAAAACTGAAACAAATTAGAACCAGAAAAAGACTGACAAAACAAGCGGTCCGGGTAGGATAACGGTTCAGAACTGGTCCTCAACGATATGGACTACGATTGAAACTGGTCATTTTAGGAAAAAAAATATCAAAAACAAACTCAATTTCATGAAACAATGTAGGATTTTCTTAAGTACCTCAACATCATTGAGAAATATCATTTTCCATCCATGAAGATGAGCTCTAACGGCAATGTCCATATCCTCGACGGTGGTCCTCTCCAACCACCCACCGGACTCCTCCAACGCCTTAATCCGCCACACTCCCGCCGTCCCGTTGAACCCAAAAAAGTTCAAGAAAATCCCATTCACTTGTTGTTCAACTTCAAAATGGAATGCTAAGTTAACGTGCTGCAACCGTGTTAGCAGATTCTCATCCCTGTTAACAAACGACCACCTTGCTTGCACCAGTCCCAATTCCTCATTATCCTACAAAATCACAATCAAATTCACACTAAATTACAACCAAATTCACCTAATTTACACAAACGTAAACGAGAAAAAAACGAAAAATACCTTAAAGTGGGGAACGGTTTTTCTGAGGAAATCGGGATTGGGTTGGAAATCAGCATCAAAGATGGCAACAAATTCATAATCTTTAACGTAACTGCAATTCATAGCAGACTTGAGATTACCAGCTTTATACCCGTCTCGAATAACTCTATGTCGGTAAACAATATTCACACCCTCGTTTTTCCATTTATGAACCTCATCTTTGATCAACAATTGTGTTGTCGGGTCATCCGAATCATCCAAAACTTGGATTAATATCTTGGATTTTGGCCAGTTTAAGTTACAAACCGCACCAATCGACTGCTGATACACCTGGTAAACAACAAGTTCAGCATTTAGTAATAAATCTTGACGACAAATACGATAGACTTCCACACAAATTGCAGAATCTATAGTCAAAATCCAAAATGTGTTAAAAAGATTCATGTTTTTATGCAAAGAAATCAAAATTAGAAATGGGTATTCAGAAATTTAACAAAGAATCCATGTCTTATGCAACTCAAATAAAATTAGCACGTGGGTATGTAGAATAGTGAACAACAAGTTCAGCATTCATACTATAATAAATCTTGTCAACAAATATCAAAACATTCCCACACAAATTGCCCCAAAATTCAAAATTTCATAAAAAAAAAACATCTTTTATGCAAATCAAACAAAACTAGCAAGTGGGTGTGCAAAATTTGGAAAATTCAATAATTTGTTCAAAAAATCTCATCTTTTTATCCAAAACAAACAAAATTGCAAATGGGCATTTGGAAAATCCAACAGTTTCTTCAAAAAAAAAACCTCATCTTTTATCCAAATGAAACAAAATTACCAAAAGGGTGTTTCAAAACCTGAACAAATTATACCTCTTTTTCATTACACATAGGGATCTGAACAAGAACCATAGGGAAAAACCCCTCATTATCCCCAGATTCAAGATCAGGCAGCCTTTCTTTAGGCACAGGTTTAATCCTCTTAAACCGGATCCAAAAACACCCCAAACAAAGCACCAATCTATCCAAACTCTGTATCAAGAACAGATAAATACAAGCATTTGCCAACACCTGTAGCGGCGGTGCAAGATACCCGACCCGGATCCAAACCCATCTCGAATAAACCCAATCAAACAACCCCTTCACCGAAAACCCATCTTTTAACAAATACAAATACCCCAAATCAAGATCCGGAGCCCTGAAATGCCAGCCTTTGAAATAAGCAAAAATCTCAAAGATTAATAATATTATTGACACCCAGAGAAATATTTTTATAAAAAGGTAGAATCTTGAACCGGTTTTGCCGGTTTTTTCAGTGTCGGTGCGGCCGGCGGAGAGGCGGCGGCGTACGGCGGAGGCGAGGAAGAAAGTGGCCGGAGCAATGGAGGTGATGCAGCCGGCGGCACGGTGGGCTTTGAGGAGTAAAACCCATGTGAGTTGTTTGGCATTTTTGTTGTGACCCTTTGAAACGTTGTCGTTTAAGAAGTCATCTTCTGTTGGGGATTGAAGCTCCACCATTGACCAGTTGTTAGGGTTTTCCATTTTGACCACCACCGGAGTTCCATGGTGGCTGTCGCTCCGCCACCAGTTGAACGACGGCGCCGTCATGGGTTTGTTGAATCTTGAAGGAAAGGTGGAAACTTTGAAGCAAAAGATCAAAGATCATAGATCAAAGGTTGATGTTTGTTAAATGTTCAAGATTTGTGTCAGCATTGTGTTTTTGGGGTGTTTTGAACTGGGTTTTTTAGAGAGAGAAAGTGTAGAGAGAGAGAGAGAGAGAGGAGAGAGAGTGAGGTGGTGGTGGTAGTCAAGACTAATAAAGTTGGAAGAAGATGAGTACAACAACAACTACAAAGGTTCTTCTTGCTTGAATTGATTTACAGCTTGCATAATGTTTTTTTTTTTTTTTTTTGACTTAGAAAGTGTAGATTGAAATTTGAAATGGGGATAAAAAGGAAAACAAGGAAAGGTTAATTATGGTAACAGCTCAACAACACGGTTTGATTTAGATTTCTGTTGATCAAATCATGATGGTGACTTTGATTGTGATTATGAGCATTAATGAGATTAGAATAATTCAATAGAGTTAAATGCCATTTTAGTCCCTGTGGTTTGGGCCATTTTACCAGTTTATTCCAAAGGTTTCATTTTTAACCTGTTGGTCCAAAAAGATTTCACAGTTGCCATTTTAGTCCACTGGGTTAACTTCATCCGTTTTTTCTGTTAAAGAGAAGGCCAATTCGGTCATTTTATATGGCTGAATTGCTCTTTTAGTTAACAGAATTACAAACAAAATGACCAAATTGGCCTTCTCGTTAACAGAAAAAACGGATGAAGTTAACCCAGTGGACTAAAATGGCAACTGTGAAACCTTTTTGGACCCACAGGTTAAAAATGAAACCTTTGGACTAAACTGGCAAAATGGCCCAAACCACAGGGACTAAAATGGCATTTAACTCAATTCAATATAATAAAAGATTAAATTTTGTAATATTTGGTAATAAAGATAATATATAACAAAATAAAATAGAGTATAATGGACCCGCTCCTTGGATTTCTCTTTCAAACATGGAAATAATAAACCCAAAGAAACAAAATCAAAATCATCCCTAAAATCTTGCTGAATTTTGATGTAAAAAATGGAGATTTTTAAGGATTTTTTTTATATAAATAAATAATTGCTTTTTCCTTAATAAAGATTAAAGAGTAATAAGGCTCCGACAAAGATTCGTAATTTTCAAAGCTTTTTTAAAATACCCCCACACTATTTTTATATTGAAAAAAGAAAGCAATGTTTATTGAAAAAAGAAAGCAATTGTTTGTTGTAAAACTTTTAAAATGGGGGTAGACAACGCTTTATAAAACATTTCACCGTTTCTTTTATGAAAAAGATAAATGCTATTTTAATGAAATATGTAATCTCATATTGTAGAAAAAAATTAAAGACATTTTTACAGCCAATTTTTGTGACCCACATATATGTAAAGTACAAAATCTTGATAAATATATATTCTTTTAATATATGTTATAAAAACACGAGTTTCTAAATTGTTTGTGATAACTTTATGTTATATATATATATATTTCTAAACACTTTAGAGGATTAATTGTTTGTGATCACTTTTATGTTGTATAGATATTTCTAAACAATCTTGAAAGCAAAATTTACGGTCAAATAAAAATTGAGTAAAATAAGGAGTTAGAAATGATCAAATTTTCCAAAAGAGTTATCTAACAAGATTTTAATTACGCTATTATAAACTAAGTTAATAAATTAAACCAAATAATATATTTTTAATATTTAAGAGCCATTAAACCTAATGAATTATCTTATTTATGTTTAGCTTGTCGATACAATACACTCATTCATATTCATATAGATTTAAAATTTAAAGCACATTCCTAGATTCTAAAATTGGAGATTTGGGTTTTCTAACGGAGACTCAAATTCAATTTTCACTTGTGTCATACTGGGATGGATATTGGGCAATGATGGTGACAAACCCACCGAGGGGGGTTCGATCCTGACCCGCACCCCGGTTTTCATCCGGCCATTACTTCAGTGAGGCATCTCGTCCTCGTGTGGAGGCAGTACGGTTTCCGGAGGAACGTTGTAACCAAGTCTGACAAACCCAGTACGAACATGATCAAGACAACATAGTCTGGACAGATCTTGGCTAAGGCTGCCGTTTAAACGGTGTGACATTAGGTCACTCAAAAAAATAAGTCACCGTTCAAAAAAAGGTACACAAAAACAAAGCTTGCTGAAGTGGCTTGGCTTGCCGACAAGTCGTCACTCATGTCATGTTCAATTTCATTGCAATTTTGGTATAAAACTTTCCGACATCAATTCATTTATAACGGTGAAAATTACGACATTTTATTATGGAATCTTTCTATCCGAAAAAATGCTTGTAAGGTTTAAATTTAGTGGATAATTAGGTTTATTTATGTATTGAGTTTTAAGCAATGAGATTGATATGTACTATGTAGTAGATTTTTTTGAATATGTTTGGTTAATTAGTTAAACCGAGTTGATTGTCAAATACGTAAATACGCATAAAAATGTGTTACGAAACAAATCGTAATCAAATGATTCAAAAAATAGATAAGAACTTAAGAGAAAACAAAAGTTTTGGAAGTCACTAAGGGCTGTTTGGTAGCCTCTGAATGGTCATTAAGAAGCTACCTCTTAATGGAACTATTAAAAATTTTACCAATAAGAAGGTAGAAGAATGTGACATGTGATGATTTACCATTCAGATGTTACCTCTTAACCATTCAGACTTGAGGTTACCTCTTATTCATTCAAATGTTTTAAACCATTAAGAGGTAGCATTTGAATGATCATTAAGAGGCTACCAAACAGCCCCTAATTCATTTCTTCATTCATAATAAGAAAAATTACAAGTTTTGTCCTTTATCTTTATACCACTTTTCATGCGGTGTCATTTTTAACGAATGTTAACAGACGGTGTCCTTTACTAGGTATTTTGTTGCAAGTTTAGTCCTTTAGACCCAACCCAATTAAAAAACCCCGTTAATTGTTGGGTTTAAAGGACTAAACTTGCAACAAAATACCTAGGTAAAAGGACTAAACTTGCAACAAAATACCTAGTAAAGGACACCGCATGTCAACAATTAACAGGGTTTTTTAACTGGGTTGGGTGTAAAGGACTAAACTTGCAACAAAATACCTAGTAAAGGACACCGCCTGTCAACATTCGTTAAAAAGGACACCGCCTGAAAAGTGGAATAAAGATAAAGGACAAAACTTGTAATTTTTCCTTCATAATATAAAAAGACTATAAAGCTAATTATATAGCCATACAAAACACAATTAACTATCCACTACTCTTTTGATTCACTAAAAACACTTGACCCACTAATTACTATGATAACTTAGTGACTCGAACAAATGAATAAGAAAACAATATGATGCTTATAACGTGGGTGTCCATGGATACGTATCAAAATGAGCATCAAGTATGATACTAAATATACCATATAACACCGACCTTTACATACCCATAAGATTTGGCATTCTTTGTACCTAGTGAAAGGATTATGTTTAGAATATGATCATTCCACTTTAACATAATTATCAAATTTGCATTCATAATGATTTCCGAGTAATGATTTCCGAGTGCAAAACAAACTTGACCTTATTTAACTCTAATAAAGATAAAAGCATCCCTAATATATGACTATTAGGAGGGTGAGCACTGCCTTAAAGCTAAACTTAACTGATTTGAACACAGACCAAACTGAAAACCAGGAGTTGATGGAGGAAAAAGAGGAACCTGAAGATCCCGATTGATACTAGGCCAGTCTTAGTTTTGAAACCAGTCGAGCCCAAACCGAACCAAAAAGCAACTTCATAAAAATGTGATAAAATTAAATATATTAGTATATGTGGGTGTGTGTATAAATGTGATAAAATCAAATATATAGTATATGTGTGTGTGTGTAAAAATGTGATAAATGAACTCAAGTTGGTTTAAACTTCAACTTGATCAAGTAACTTTATTCCACAACTCTGCACGTTTCATTCTTCCCTATATAGTAGTCTTGTTCTAAAACGTTGTAATTACAAAAGGTTTGATGTTGACAAGGTTGTAATTATGAAAATAAAGAAAAGTAGTACTGAATTAATGATGCAACTAAAAAATAAGCTCAAACACTAGTAATTGAAACTTGATAAGCAAGAAACCATGTTAAGAAAAACATAAGGCTAACAAATCAGTCAAAAAAATATGTGGTTTATAAAAAATCACTATTTCAGTCCATTAGTTTAAAAATTACGATTTCAGTCCATGTGTTTTCACTTTCATAACCATTTCAGTCTCTGTACTAACAGAATAAATGGATTGAAATGGTTACGAAAGTGAAACCACAAGGACTGAAATGGTTACGAAAGTGAAACGACAGGAACTGAAATCGCAATTTTTAAACTAATGAACTAAAATAGTGATTTTTGACAAACCACAAGAACGAAAACAGTAATTAACTCAAAAATGATATTTAAAACTTAAGTGACATATTCAACAATACAGTATATAAAATGCAATAAACTGAAAGTATGGGGGGTGATTTTGAAATTTGAGGTCCATGCAATGAAGAGATGGTCCTTGTGTTGTAGGGGTGGTTGGGATTGAAATGTATTTGGACCGGCCGGCCGGTGGGGTTTTAATTATGTCACGTGAATATCAACGACAAATGTTTATATTATATCATGAACCATACATAAATGATTAAATAAAAAAAATGTGACAAGTAGAAAGAGTTTTTGAATCAAATTAATGGTTAAGATTGACACAATGTTAAAATGGTTAATGGTAATTTAAAGATAAGTTGAAGAAGTAAAAATAAAAGAACATGTATTTGTTTGACTTTTTATTTTATATATTTTCAAAAGAAGCAACGCTCTTAGTAAAAAAAAATGTGTTATAATATTGCATTTAAAAAGTTTGATTCATTGTTAAATTATAATAGCGCATTTACCCATATATACCAGTCGTCTAATGCATCATTAAGGGGGTTCAAACTGACAGGATTTTATCTTTGTATTGACATTTGTTTCACTGTTGATTACAATTTTACGTGGTCTAACTCATTAAAATGGTACGACTCACTTACATAATGGTTATCAAAACGCAATACTAAAACGGGCACACATACCCACCTTATAAAACCCATGTATATATATATACTTGTTGCATTTCACTTCACCTAAAAAATGCTTTGTTCTCATGTATATTTTAGTGAAAATGAAGAAATAGAAGGTAAAATTAAGAGTTGATGAGGATGAAAGGTAGCCGCTTAATGATTAAATGTTTTGACATGTGTGGCATGAGTTGGCAATAAGTCACAAAGGATAAGAGGGTCGATGGCATCAATTTTACTGTCACACTTGGATCCCTTGCAAATATGACACCCCGCACCAACCAACGTTTTCTACACTAAATTTATATAAATCATCCCCATTATTCAATGGCCGATACACTCGTTTTTTTCCTACATTAGTTGTTGTTACAACAAATATGAGACCAAGGGTAGTGGACTGACTGGTTAGGCACAAGGCTTGAAGGGTTTTTGGTTTGCCTAACGCAGGTCGTGGGGTCCCCTCACGTTTGCTAGACGTAGGAGGAGGTTCACTAGTTTTGTTGTTGTTCACTTGAAATCCTTGACTGAAAGAGATTCAGCCTCGGATGTTGTTGTTAGTGACGGTATGATATTTGAAGTGAAGAAGAAAAGCATGCATGAAGCAAGTTCTCGAGGGAGAGAAAGAAAGATCAGAGATCAAGGAAGATCTGAGCTGATCGGAATCTCCTGCATAAATGACAAGGGCTGTCTTTTATAGAGGAAAGTTCTTCCCAAAGAGGAAACCTTTGACTAGTGAACCTCAGCTGCAGTAGGGGGCTTACCCATTTAGGGGTTGAAGGCTTCGGACCTGCGGGTAAAAGGATGTTTCCTTTTGCACATGCCACTTTTGCGGCTGAGAGGAGAGTTGGTGGGTTACCAGTGATGTGACTGGTTACTGTGCTTGTTCTTTTTGCTGTTTATCATAACTCATGGGTTTTGAACCTTTTAACCATTTAACCTTTTAAGCTATTACGTGTTTCAGTCATATTATTGAGGCTTGAACTACCCCCGTCATCAACCCCCCAAGTCAGAGGTGTTTGGGATGTATGCTCAAATGCTTCTGACTTTACACATTGTTTTCATTGCTTGAAGGCTTCAATGCTTCAAGGGTTCATTAGCAGTTGAGATTTTGAATTTCTGAAATGACAACTGATGTGATGGGTGGCAGTTATCGCAGGCAGCGGTTGTAATTACCTGCTGTGTAATTATAACTTCTATTCTTATCATTTATCTCTTTTTTATTTACACAATAACTATCTTCATTATTTCTTCAAGCATTCCATCGGTCCTTTCTTCCGTTCAGGTTAGTTATCATCCTGCCTTCTTCATTTTTTTCTGTTCTTCGTTTAATCGCTTATCATGGGTGCTCGTAAGGACCTTTCAGTCAGTTATTCTCGTCTCACTCAAGAGGAAGTGGAGGCGTTTTGTATTGAATGGGGTATTGGTTTGAAATACAATCCGGTTGCACCAGGTTGTGAAAAATCTGTTGATCAATGCCCTCCTGGGTCAATCGCTTTGTATTGTCGTCATTTCGAGTTTTCCAATCTCCGTCATCCATTCTCAATCTTTGTGTTAAATGTTTTGGAACATTACCAAGTCTCGTTTGGTCAAATCCATCCTCAGGGTGGGTTTTATATTTTGAAGTTTTGTGTCGAGCCTCTGGGTATGATCCTACTTTGTTGTCATTCCGTCGGTTCTTCCGCTTGGCGAAAAATGGTGATTGGTTCACGTTTGAAACGTCTAAAGTTGATACTTGCTTGGTTTCGTCTATGGTTACCACCCTTGGTGCCTGGAAGGACTGGTTCTTTTGGGTTTCTGAATCAATTGTTCCTTTTAAGATGATTTGGAGACACCCAGACGTTGTTCTTAATGAACCGGAACCCTCTGATTCTGAATTAAATAGTTGTTTTATTAAGGCCATCCGAGAATGTCCTTCGAGGGTTCGACCATTTCCTGAACATTTGCTAGTGTTGTTGGGTATTAGCAAATTATGGGATAAACCTGATCGGGATCCGGTTCTTATGAGGAGTGGTCAGGGTATGCATTTAACTTGTTTTGCTTTTTGACATTCCTTTTGATTGTTTACTTATACTTTTTTTTCCTATGAATTTTGCAGTTATGTCTGCATTGGATTTTGTCAAAAATGATGATACATCGGATGTTGCATTCTCGGATGTTGAGGCTGCAGCGGGTGATGATGCTGTTGTTAGAGGTTCTGAACACAGGTTTGAGGATGCAGAGTATGTGAGTGTTCCAAATGTGAAGGGTTTTACCAAGACTACTGCTCCTAAGACTTTAAATCGTCGCTCTACTCGACGTATGTTGAAAAGTGCTCCTCAATCCACTTCTTCTGATCATGTGGATTTGAGTGATGATATCGAGGTTTCTGGGGATCAAGGTCCTAGTGTTGATGCTGAAAAAGAGAAGAATTTGATTGTTCTTGGTAAGAAAAAGTCTGCGGGTAAGAAGGCTATGGTGACTTCTGTTCAAGTTTCTCCGAGGAAGGATGTTGAGGGTTTGAGTGAAGATGAGATTTATGTCCCTAATTGGGGGGAGGTTGGAGATAGTTTCAAGGATGTCAATGTTTGTGCTGATGTGTTGGCTAACTTTGCTCCCCCCGGTGTTCGAGGTTCCATATCAGAGATGGAGGGTGATGCTATGCTTTCTAGGTTGATTTTAGCTGAAGGTGTTACTCGTTTTCGTAAGGGGATGCAGGAGTATGAGGAGTTTTCGAAGAAGAAGGAAAAGATGAAGGCCTCTATGGCAGCCATGAAGAAGGATATTGATAGCTTTTCAAAGAAGGAGGAATCTTGGGTGAAAAAGGTTGGTGTGCTGACCCGCATGCATGAGATTGAGATTGGGGATTTGAAGAAGAAAATGGAGGCAGATAAGTTACAACTGAAGGCTGATAGGGAAGCCTTGGATGTCCAGAGGAAAGCCTTTGCAGAGGAGAAGGAAGGCTTGAAGGCTTCTGTGGTTCAAGCTACTGGTGATAACTAGTGGCTTATTGAGCAAGGCTTTCAGCAGGTTGTCACTTATCTCCTTCATTCTAATGAGTTTAACTCTTCCCTTGGGGATGTTTACACGAAATTGTTGAACTATGGGAAGCACTTGGGTTTGGTTACTGGTTTCAAACTTTATGAGTCGGGTCAGGCTTTGGAACAATCTCCTTTGTTCTGGCCTGAAGCTTTTGAAATTTTCAAGGAGTTTGTTCACAAAATGGAAAGGCTAACATATCCTTATTTAAGTGAAGTTTCTTCTTGCTTCGGTAAACCCCTTTCCGTGTTACAGGAATTGAAACCAGCTGGGCTTAATGAGAAAGTTTTCTCTGTAGTGCTTGATTCTTTGTCCAAGAAGCGTTCCTGTTCAGCTGATAGCGAAGAAACCTTCTCATAGGATGCTGATGTGTTTAAAATACAACATATAAATTACATCAAATGGGACATAAAACTAACCCTTTTTTAGTACTAATGTTGGAAAAGTGTGCTTTTGTCTTCCTTTTGTATTTTCAGGACCAAATGAGCTTAATTGAACAAAAGGAACAAATATGCAGCCAAATCTAACATAAATACAAAGAAAAGGAATAAACGTGGCATGCCCGACCCCTCGACAACATCTTCCCAAGCAAAAACAAAGAAACAGAAGGCTGACCACGGCCCCGTGCCCAGCGGACACGGGAGCGTGGTCAGGTGCCTGTAGAAAGGACAAAGCCATAGAAGCTTCTATTCCCAGCATGGGGGCGTGCCCAGCTCAACACGGGCCGTGGTTAACGCTAAGATTCGCAAAATATTGCAAATCTTGATAGTACAGATTCGCTTCTGCACACGGGGCCTTGCCCAGTGAACACGGGGGCGTGTGGAGCCTAATAAAGACAATTGCAATTAATGAAGAAAGAGGATGGACACGGGGCCGTGCCCAATGGACACGGGGCCGTGCCCAATGGACACGGAGCCGTGTCCGGGCTTCTATGCAGGCTATAAATAGGGGTGCTTGGCTCACTTCAAAAGCATCCCTTGGCAAACCACTTCTCTCCCACTTCACCCACACTCCACCACCATCACAACACCCACATCCACCACCATCATCCATCATCCACCTAGTAGGAGTGTGCATGGGTCGGTTTTGACCAAAAACCATAACCATAACCGCGATGTCGGTTATTGGATAACCATAACCATAACCGATCGGTTATGGTGGTTATGGTTATTCGGTTTTGAAGGTTATAGCGGGTCGGTTATGGTTGGTTAACCGTGTATTTAGCTTAGCTAAAAATAGCTTAATTTTTTTTAACATGGAATAAATTGTCATTGCATATTTGTACATATTAGTATATTACATAGTATTAAAAATACATGTAATCTATAATATTAGTACCAATTATTATCAAATATTCAAATAAAGTGATATGATACATTCCATCAATTCAAATAAACATTCAACCAAAACCACAAAATGATATGAAAAACCAATAAGTACTAAAAATCTTCAGTAAAAAAACATCACATATTAAAAATATGGTGAAAAGTCCTAAATCCTACAAAGATTTATTACATGTCGGTTCGGTTCGGTTATAGTGGGTATGAAAAAAAGGATAACCATAACCGACCCACTACATTCGGTGTTAAAAAAAAACCATTAACCGACCCACTGGTTTTTTATTTGGTTCGGTTTTTTCGGTTCGGTTTTGTCGGTTAATTCGGTTATGGTTCGGTTAATTCGTTTTTTTGCACACCCCTACCACCTAGAGTGTGTGTAGTAGTCTCGGGATCCAATATTGATAGTAAGAGTTCTTGACAATCAAAGGCCATGTTTGCCTAAGTCTCTTACATCACTTGGTGAAGACAAGCATTTAGTGTAATACTTTTGATTTTTAATCTTTTCGCACTTTTTATTTGGTTTTGTATTAATGACTTTAATAACTAGTTTCTTATGTTGAAGGTGAAACTTCCTTATCAATTGTTCGTGGTGTCATGGCATTATTTTACTGTCTATATAAAATAAAAGATTTACACCATTCATGTCTCTACGGTCTATATAGAGATATGTTTGCTACCTGGTCGGGGGTTAAGGGAATGGTTTGGTAAGGTTCTTGCCTTGTTCAGTGTATAGATCCTTCAAGGACCTGGGTCAAGCTTACTAGGACCTCCTTCAATACCCACTCGTATTGGATGGCGGGGGTGCGAATGGCTTGATCCCCTCATATGTAAACTACTATTAATACATTAACCCGGCTACTTGGGATTGTATCCCTGCTGACTCAAACCACTTAGCCGAGGGTAACATCACCTTAAAAAAAGGGGCCTACCACATTACGCATTAATAACTTAATTAATTATCTTTCAATATTCCAACCCTTTAGGATTGTATCCTTGCTGACTCAAACTACTGGGTTGAGGGTAACGTCACCTTCAAAAGAGGGGCCTACTACTATAACTAAGATAATCTCTTAAAAAGTGCAAAAGTGCAGAAATCATCAAAGGTTACATTAAAGACGAGTCGGATCCAAGTGATTCATCTTGTCTATCTGTTTTTATTTTATTTTTATTTTTCAGCATTTTTAGTTTTATTTTTCATGTTTAAAACCTTTTTCTAAAACTTTTGATTTGATTAGACGTTGAGGATAAAATGGTACTAAAAGCTCTTGTGTCCTTGGACGACCTCGGTATCTTACCAACGCTATACTACGCTCACGATGGGTGCACTTGCCCATGTGTGTGTTTAGTGTTAGTAGAATATCGTGTTTTATAAATTTAAAACTTGACTAATGTGTTATAAAAGGGCTTAAAATATAAAGAAAAACATAATACACCCGACACACACCAATGCAGATGTCTCCAAAGAAGCAAGCCTTGAAGGTTCAGCAGTTGCAGGTGAAGGTGGCCCTAAGGCCAAGAAGGCAAAGAAAGCTAAGAAGGGCAAGGGTGATGGTATCGGGGCTTCAAAGCCTTCTTCTGATGTTTAAACAATCTATTCGTAGCTATCTTAGCACTTAAAACAATTCTGTGTTTTGTATGTTTTAAACTTATCTCTTTGGAGGGAACCGTTTAGGTCCCTGTGATGGTTGAAGCCTTGGTGGCTTTTATGAACAGTATGTAGGTTTAAGGCCCTTAAGGCCATTTATGCTATGTTTGAACTTTCTAACACTTGTGCTGTGTTGTGACTTTTTATGCTGTCTTGGTTTTGTGTTATGCATCTTCAAAGGGAATTGTTTAAGTCACTTGTAGCCTAAGGGCTTCGAGGCTTCCCGATAATGTTTGATGCTTATGGCATGGTGTGTCTCTTAGTGCTTTTACACCTAGGTTTCATTTAACTTTTGGTTGTATATTGTATTGTTGTTTTATTCCTTCCCTTGTGTTTTTGTTTGCTTAATTGTCTTTGTTGGTGGCTTCTTTCCTTATGCTACTTATACCTTGAAGGGTTCAGTGCTGCAGTCACTTAGCCTTGGTATTTTTAACAAGGAGGCATAACACTTATCCTATTTATCCACCTTATTCAGTTTCATTTTTGGTTCGTAAGCCTGTCTAGGAGACTTTATTTTTTTGAAAATTTTCTAAGGCTTAAGGAACATTTGGTGAAGGCTGTTCAGACCCGTATATAAGACAAGTTTGTTGAAAAATTTCTAAGTCTCATGGAGTTGTATTGATATAGGAACTCACCCCTTATATAGGTGCATTCAACCCTTGAACCTATTGAGCGATGTGGCATGGGAGCTCTTCCCCTTACATGACCCTTGTCATGGAGTTTCATGCTAGGTTCTCAACCTGATTATAGGATAGAAAGACAAGTTTTAACAAGAACTTCATTGTTCATTCATCAAAGTGTGTAGATTACAAGGGAACAAAAACAACACTTTGCTAACTTTTTATTTTTTAACACATGTTTCTAGACGTGGAACCTTTTAAGGTTTTTGCCGTTCCAATGCCTGGAAAGCTTTTTGCCATTTAAGTCAGCCAACTTGTAGGATCCTCCCTTGTGAGCTTCGAGGATGGCATATGGCCCTTCCCATTTGGGACCAAGTTTCCCCTGGCTTTCCTTCTTGCTTGCCTCGTTATTTCTGAGGATGAGGTCACCAGGCTTGAACCGTTCATGTTTCACCCGGGCATTGTAGTAAGATTCCATCTTTTGTTTATATCTTTCTTCTTGGATAGCCGCTTGATCCCGTGCTTCTTCTAGGAGTTCCAAGTTCAACATCGTCTCTTGCTTGTTTGCTTCTAGATCAATGTTGAACGTTCTTTTTGTTGTAACTCCTATCTCTGCTGGGATTACGGCTTGGGATCTGAACACCAAGCTATACAGTTTTTTCTTGTGGCTTATTTTTTCGGTGGTCCTGATTGCCCGTAACACGTTTAGGAGTTCTTCAACCCAGTTGGTATCATGCTTTCCCAATCGTGCCTTAATGCCTTCCATAATGCTTCGATTTGTTCTTTCAACCTGGCCATTGGATTGAGGGTAGGCCACTGAGCTGAATACTTATGTTATTCGAAACTCTTTGCACCATGAGCTGAAGGGTTTTTCAGCAAATTGCTTTCTGTTGTCTATGACCAACACTCCTGGCAGCCCAAACCGGCAAATGATGCTTTCCCATACAAAGTTAATGATTTGCTTCCCTGTTATCTTTGCCAATGGTTTCACCTCCGGCCATTTAGTGAAGTAGTCTACAGCTACTAGAAGGAAATTGACTCCTCCTTTAGCAGGAGGAAATGGGCCGACGATATCCATTCCCCATTTGTGGAATGGCCATACAGATGAGATGGGAACCAAGTCATGCTTTGGGCTTTTTAGTGCAGGGGCATGTCTTTGATAGGCTTCACATTTTTTCAGCTGCTCGCTTGCATCTCAGTGCATTGTGGGTCAAAAATACTCGAGGTTCATCAACTTTGAGGCCACTGATCTTGGGCCGAAATGTGCTCCACAAATTCCCTCATGAACTTCCTTGATCAAGTACTGACTTTGTTCCAGGCCAACATAGCGAAGCAACGGTGCAAGGTATCCCTTTTTATATAGGATATTTTCTTGTAACACGTATTGTCTTGACTTTTTTTGAACCCTTTCAGCTTCTACTTGATTACTTGGTAGCTCACCATTTGTGAGGAATTTGATCAAAGGGGTCATCCAATTCGGGCTTTCTTTGGTGATGACATCCTGTACCTCGAGCTCTTGAATTGATGATTGCTTCAACACTTCAACCAGTACCTTTTTGGTGAGATGGGCAAAGGTCAATGAAGCGAGTTTGCTTAGTGCATCATGTCACGGCCCCCGACCCGGTTTGACCCGTTTCAGGAGCCGCGGGACAGAAAATCCCGTGGTATTTATTTAACAGCGGAATATTTTACCAGGATCTTTTTAAAACTGCAAATTTCCCGATTATTTTATTTCACAACTCGGGATAAAACCCCGATAATTTACAATCATATGATTTCACTGAGAAATCTTTTATTTTTCAAAACATGTTTCTTTATTTTATACTGAGCCACTTCCTTAAGCTTTGTAGTGCTTCACGGCACTTTTTCTGGATCACAACAGATCACCTGAAACATGTTTGAAAAAGGTTTTGTCAGCGGGAAATACTGGTGAATCATTCTTTTTACTAAAACGACTCGTTTGTTATAATTTACAGTATTAAGAGCGATTACAATGTTTCCATATATCAACCAACTACCCACAGTATTTGTCACTCGAACATCCATCGGTAACCTCAGAGTCCAATGGTGTCTGTGACTATGGTCATATCACCCCTTGGCTACCCCGTTGTCCAATGGTGACGGTTATCAAGTAATGTATACAAAACCCCACATACCGGCTGTAATTTGGTGACTACAAAGGCTTAATCCCTGTAATTATAACTTTGAAAACATTTAAGAATTTATAAAGTACTTTGATAAAAAGAGAATGATTCACATTGCAGATTTATATGAGCAGAGCTTAGCCTACTGATTAGCCTTTTTAACCTAATTTAATAACATGCACACAACTCGGTTAGTAACTAATACAACATTTACGATAACTCACGAGATTAAACCTTTACAACGAATGACAAAGTGCGATACTTAAACATCCATTGAATTAACAACGAATGACAAATCATAAACCCTAATGTGGGCAGCACTTAAACATCCATTGGATAGTTTTAATCGATCGGACATTGAATCGTAGCAGCGATCGAGTTATTACCCTGTTTTGCGGCAGCGTTTCGTGAATTGTGTGTGTTTGGTAGTAAACAGACGATATCTCGAAGTGTAAAACGAATTTTAACGTTGTTCAAGTGCCAAAATTCAAGTCCCAAACCCCACTATTTATACTTGAAATTTGACCCCCCTCGCGTGACGCGAGGGGTACCCCCTTGGGCGTCGCGTGGCGCGAGGGGTCACACCCTACCATAGGGTAGCCCCGTGTGTTAGTAGCCTTGCTGAGTCGATGGAATGATAAAATTCGTTTTTGACAGCAAATTAAGTGGATAATCGTAACTAGGGAATACCCCCCTGAGTTTTAGGGGCCATGATCCGGATTCTGTTTGTTCTGAAAATTTTAGGGTTTATACAGAATCACTTGGGGGTCTCAATTAGGGTTTCCTTTTGGATAAAATAATATAATAAATAGGACTTTTGATGTGAGTTGTTACACATCAGCTTTTTTGTTTTGTGATCTTGGGACTTGTTTGATTGAGCATGTTTCGAATGCACTCATAAGCTCCTTTGCCTTTTCACCGTACTTCTTCATGTTTGGTTCTTTGGCCATGTACTTCTCGCTTACTTGGTTTGAAACAAGCAACGAGTCTATGAAGACATGAAGCTTTTTGACACCCATTTCTCTTGCAAGTTTGAGTCCCACAATTAATGCTTCATACTCGGCTTCATTATTTGTAGTCTGAAATTCAAGCCGAAGAGCATACGTGTAGGGCTGCAAACGAACCAAACGTTTGACAAACAGTTTGTGAACCGTTCGGAGGTAAGTTCGTTTGTGTTCGTTCGTTTATTAAACAAACAAATACGAACACAAAATTTCGTCCGTTTAGTTAAATGAACAAACATGAACAGAGGCCGTGTTCGTTCGTTTATGTTCGTGTATATTCGGTAATGTGTTCGTTTTTGTTTGATACTTCATTAGTGTTTTTAGTTTTTATATTTCTTTAAATACTTCGACAAATTAAATATCTAATAAGTGTTGGTGTATTATATATTCTGTTCATGAGCGATTGTTTGTGTTCATTTGTTTCCATTTGTGTTCATGAACATTAGTTTGTGCTCATTTGTGTTCATCAACGTTCGTTGCCTAAAATTAAGAAACAAACACAAACGAACACGAACAAGTTCATTTCCTTAACAAAAGAACACGAACATAAAATCTCGTTCGATAAGGTTCGTGAACGGTTTGCGAACACATATATTTCCGAACAAACGAACACGAACAAGGTCTTGTTCATGTTTGTTTGGTTCGTTTACAGCTCTACATACGTGAATTCCAATTAATTAGGATCAATTAGAACTAGCCCTGCTCCTGACCCTTCAGCGCTGGAAGCTCCGTCAGTAAAGAGCTTCCAATTATGGGGGTCAGAGGGTTCAGTGGAGGCTGTATTGACTTCTGTTATCATTTCCTTGGGTATTTCCAAAATGAAATCCGCCAAGATTTGGGCTTTCATAGCTTTTCTTGGAACATAGGTGATGTTGTGTTCACCTAGTTCCACAACCCATTTGGCTAAACGTCCAGAAGTTTTGGGTTTTCAAGTGGTTGGTCTGTGACCACTTGTATGGGATGTGCTTGAAAGTACCTTCGAAGCCTTCTGGCTGTTTTTACTAGTGCGAGAGCAAGTTTTTCCAGTGGGGGATACTTGGTCTCTGCTAACTTTAAGGTTTTACTGAAGAAGTAAACAGGTACCTGAGCCTTGTTTCTTTTGATGGTCAGGACTGCACTGATTGCTTCCTCAGCAATTGATAGGTAGACAGAGATCAGTTCCCCTGTTTCAGGAGCAGTGATGTCTGGTAATGAAGCCAGGTGCTGTTTCATTTTGTTGACAGCTTCTTGTGCTTCCTCTGTCCACCTGAAGTCCCTTTTGTTTGTGCACCCTTGAAGAGTTTTGAAAAAAGGAAGGGACTTTTCTGCCAACTTGGAGGTAAAACGCTTCAAGGCTTCCAGTTTACCGTTTAAGCTTTCAACCTCCTGTTTACTTCATGGGGATTTTGTATCTAGGATAGCTTTGACTTTGTTGGGGTTGGCTTTTATGCTTTGCTTGCCTACAATGTGCCCCAAGAACTTGCCTTCTTCAAAACCGAATGAACACTTCACGGGATTTAGCTTCATGTTTATCTTCCTGAGGTTTCAGAATGTTTCCTGAATATCGTCAAGCATTTGGCCCTCTGTCTTGCTCTTGATTACCAAGTCATCCATATAGGCTTCCATGTTTTTACCTATCTGTTCCACAAACGCTTTGTCCACCAATCGTTGATAGATTGCCCCTCCATTTTTTAGGCCAAAAGGCATTTTTTTGGTAGCAAAAAATACCTTTGTCGGTATGAAAGGCCGTCTTTTCCTCATCTTCTTTTTTCATTTGAATTTGGTGGTAGCTTTTATAAGCATCGAAGCACTTGAATGGGAAGCCTGTGAGCGAGTCTACATTTAGATCAATTTCGGGCAAAGGATAGCAATCCTTTGGATAGGCTTTGTTCAAGTCTTTGAAATCGATGCACATTCTCCATGATCCATAAGGATTCTTCACCATAACAGGGTTGGCTATCCAAGAGTGGTACTTAACCTCTCGGAGTATGCCAGCTTGCACCAACCCTTCAAACTCTTTGCATGCTGCTAAGCTTCGATCATGGGCGAGGCTTCTTTTCTGTTGAACGATGGGTTTCAGGTTTGGTGGGATCTTGAGCTCGTTTTCGGCAACATCCCGAGGGATGCCGGTTATGTCACCAGGACACCATGCTAATATGTCCATGTTGTGGGTCAACAACTTCTTGAGATATGAGAGAGTTTCTTGAGTGAGGTTGGTGTTTACCCTTATCCTTTGTTCGGGATACTTAGGGTTAATGGCCCAACCTTGTTCTTCATTTTCATTCTTTCCTGAGCTTTCCCCTTCAACCAGGAAGGCTTCCTGGGTTGGTTGAAGGGTTGCAATTCCTTTCTTGGTGGGGAACTTGATAATGCCTTGGCCAACAGAGATAGCCATACTAAACTCACTTTGGCCTGGCCTCCCTATGATAACGTCGTAGGTCGAAGGCATGTTGATTACAATGAAGGTGAGTGGCTTGGTTCTTTCCATTTCACCCTCCTTGAAACAAACGTCAAGTGTCAGCTTGCCTAAAAGCTTGATGGGGATGTCAGCAATGCCTGTGATGGATGACTCAGCTGGCTGAAGCCTTGAACGCTCCTGGTCTCTAAGTTGGTTGAAATATTTTTCAAACATTATCTCTGTTGCTGCACCCGTGTCAATGTATGCTTTGCTTGTTTTTAATGTTCCCATGATGGCTTCGACTACCAAAGGGTTCGAGTGAAGTCCCTTTTGTGGTGGTGGGAGGCACAAGCACTGAAGCTCCCAAGCTTCTAAGCGTTGTCGCTTGGTGGGGGTTTCTTCAACAACATTCACCATGTTTACTTCCTTGTTTTTTCCATCACCCATTTTATCTTTCACACCCTTAATAAGGTGAGCAAGTTCTCCAGATTTGACGGCTTCCTCAATTATCTTTTTGAGTTGGAAGCAATCATTGGTGTGATGGCCTTTTTCTTCATGGAATTCATAGAACTGAGTAGAATTTTCATTTCTTTTGCTTTTGGGCAGGGGTCTCGGTGGTCGGAAGCTATGCTTAACTTCTTTGGTGGCTAGTATTTCCTGAGGAGTTTTGGTTAAGGCTGTGAAATTCACAGCCTTGTCCCTGCTCAAAGGGCTCCGAACTTAAGACCTTCGAGGGTCTGAGCTCCGGGAACGTCTATCATAAGAGCCATAGTTGCTCCTTTTTCGGCCGGGGCTGTTGTTTCTCCAACTGGGACCCCTCTTTCTTTGCTCCTTGATGTCAACCGCTTCTTCTCCCCTGATGTGAGCTTCAGCCCTTTCAAGGGCTTCTTCTAAGGTTTTCCGCAGGCACTTGTTAAAGTCCCTGGTGAGGTACTTAGAGGTGATTGCATTCATGAAGCCTGCAACCCTCATCTTCTCGTCGGCTCCCACATACGTCAAACCTTCTTTTTTGTACCTCTCAATGAAATCCCTGAGGCTTTCATCGTCCTTTTGTTTAATTTGGAAGATCACAGTGGCATCCTTCACATACCTGCTTTGTTGTGAGAAGTTAGCCAAGAAACCTTTGCTTAAGTCATCGAAGGTTCGAATGCTTTGGGCTGGCAGGTTATTAAACCAGATTCGAGCAGACCCTAAGAGGGTTTGCAAAAACATTAAGCAACATTCAACATTGAACCATTTCTCTATTCTCGCTGCCCTGGTGAAGATTTGGAGGTGATCCTCTGGATCTTCTGTTCCATCGTACGTCCGTATATGAGAAGGCATGTTGATTATGGTCTGGAAATCGTAATAAGAAATTTGTTGAGAGAAATAGGATAAATTGCTTGTCTTGTATGGTTTGGCCAAATCTTCTTCTGCTCTTGTGCCCAGGTTGTTGTTAGCATTCCCTTGGGTGGCCAACACCTGATTGATGAATTGCTGCCAAGGGAAGCTTGCCATCATTTGGGCCATCATTTGTATCATGAAGTTGAAGCCTTGAAGGCTTTCAGGTGCAACTGTATAGTTTACCCCCATAGGAGCACTCATGACGGCACTTCGTGCCAAAGGGGAGGACAGATAAGGCCTGTTCCCACGTGGTAGTTGCTAGAGGTGGAAGACTTGCAATAGGAGATTGTAACAACTGATCCAAAGTTAATTCGTGCCCCAATGGTGCACCGGTTGCCACTGGTTGAGAAGAAAATAAAGGAAAAGATGTTGGATTTGGCCTTGTAAATGTATATGGACTGGGATTAGGAGGAGGATATCTAGGACCCGCTTCATTTCTGGACATGGCAGGCTGTGAGTTGTGAAAGGAAGAACAGGTGGCCCTGGTGACAATGACGGTTCTGGTTCATCATAGTCAAGCCTGATTCTTACCCCTTTATCCCTTTCCCTATTCACGTATTGGTTAAGGAGAGACCTTAACTGCAGAAAATTGTTCGCGACCCCCTCCGGTGTGAGGTCGATGCGTGTAGGAGTGCTTGTCGCACCAACATTAGGAGATGGGACTCCCGAACGAGATGGGGTCGGTGTCTGAAAGGAGAGGAACTTGGGGTATGTGGCTCCTGTAGGATTACTTCCAGGAGTCGAGAACGAAGTAGGTACAACCACCGGAGTTTGGCTAGTGCTGGGAGTAGAGGTACGTGGAATTTGGTTTACCTCTCCCAGAGATTCCCCTTCAGACATAATGATTTCAGAGAAAATGGAGCTACACTACTTGTCGTTTGAGAAAAATAAGCGGCGTAGCCCCACGGTGGGCGCCAACTTGTTGTTACAATAAATATGAGACCAAGGGTAGTGGACTGACTGGTTAGGTAAAAGGCTTGAAGGGTTCCGGTTTGCCTAACGCAGGTCGTGCGGTCCCCCATGTTTGCTAGACGTAGGAGGAGGTTCACTAGTTTTGTTGTTGTTCACTTGAAATCCTTGACTGAAAGAGATTCTGTTGATGCATAATGTCTATCGCCTGCGTCATCAGTCAATGTCGTGTCAATTATATGTAATAGGTTAAAATGTAAAGTTATGTTTGTATGTTAGCCAGTTCGCACGACCTGGAAGGTCAGGTCGCACGAGCTGGAGCTTGTCAGTTCGTGCGGACTGGGTATGATATCTCGTGCGAACTGGTCAGCCTATAAATAGGCTAGTAGTGTTCTTCATTTAAAAACATTCTGGAGAATTCTGTAACGAAGTGCTGTCCGATTCTCTTTGTACCAAAACGTATTATACGAATGAAAAGAACATGTTTAAAGTGACTTTCTACTCTTCTACTCCTGTTCTAACACTGATTGCAAGGTTTCTAGTCTGATTCCGCCTTTCTAGAAACTAGATCTGACTCTGATTGACTTGTTTGGACGAATCATCGATCCTACAAGTGGTATCAGAGCTCAGGATGAGTCAAATCTGTTGATATCAGTGTTTTGAACGGTTTAGAATCATATACTTCTACTCTTTCTTGGATTTTCAGACGAATTCACGGATAAAATGGACTGAATTTTAGATATTATGTGTAAAACATCATTTTGAACAATCATACAAAGTTACAGACCATAAATCACACTAAAACTGATCCAAAATGTCAAAAACTTGAAACTAAGTCTTCAAACGAAGTGAAACTGTCCAAATCGTGTGAAAATGATGCTCAAATTATGTGAAATTATTCAGATCGTTTGAATTTTGCTCAAACCATTTGAAAAACTTGTCCAGTTCGCACGGATTGGACCAGACCGTTTGAAAATTTCAAAATTGTATAACCAGATCGCACGGAATGGACCATCTCGCACGAATTGAGTGATCAGTTCGCACGAACTGAATATTTTTAACTAATATTTGTCACTTCGCACGGCTTGGCAGTCCAGGTCATTTGAAACAATTCAGTTCGTTGGAAAAGTATCGATCGCAACTATCCGGAAGTCTTCCTAAAAAGACTTACCTAGATTGCCCCTGCGAGATAGATCGAATTCCGAATCGATCTGGTACCCGGTGCTGCACCAATTGCAAACTCTCCTTATAGATTAAGCACCGTCTGAGATGATAGAAATGTCAAGTCAGTTTCAAGAGCTATTGGACAAGGGTTTCACTCGATCAAGCTTTTCGCTTTGAGGTGCATCTATTTTGTTGTGAGAAAGAAGGATGGATCCTTCAAGAGGTGTGTTGATTTCAGAGAGCTGAACAAGTTGACTATCAAGAATCGGTACCCATTTACCGAGGATTGACAAACAGTTCGATCATGCTACAGGGATCCAGCTGCTACACGAAGATCGACCTACGATCAGGATATCGTCAGTTGAAGGTTGCTGACGAAGATATTCCGAGGACTGCTTTTCGAACACGATATGGCCATTACGAGTTGTTAGTCATGCCTTTTGATTAAATTAATGCGCCATTTATATTCATGGATCTCATGAACAGGGTATGCAAACCCTATTTGGATAAATTCGTGATAGTATTCATTGACGATATACTTATCGATTCGCGAACCAAAGAAGACCATGAGTATCATTTGAAGTTGATTTTAGAGTTGTTGAAGGAAGAGAAGTTGTATGCCAAGTTCTCTAAATGTGAATTCTGGATTCAGGAAGTTCATTTACTCGGACACGTCATAAGTGAGGAAGGTATACATGTGGATCCGTTTAAGATCGAAGCGATCAAGAATTGGGAAGCGCTGGAGGCCCCATCGGAAGTACAACAACTTATAGGACTTGTTGGGTGCTACCGGAGATTTATTAAGAATTTCTCTAAATTAGTGCAGCCTTCGACACTAATAAACCCAAAAAGGAAAAAAAGGGAAAATGATTGGACAGCAAGATAGGAGGAAGCTTTTCAAACCCTTGAAAGAAAAGTTAGGAGCGTGTATGACGGACTCCGAAGGAAGTTAAGATACTCACTTGCCCTAGGCAGAGTTATCTTACAATAATAAGTTAACACGCTAGTATTCAGGTTGCTCCATTTGAAGCCTTGAATGGATGGAAGTGTTGATCGCCACTTTGTTGAGCTGATGTGGCAAAAGACGATTAACCAGAACTTAGTTTATCTAGGAAACCAGCGACAGGATTTTCCTGGATCGAGGGAAGGTTAAAAGTCGCCAATTGATCGACAGAAGGATTACATGGACAATTGAAGGAAATTATTTCGACTTCAGATCGAAGATTTGGCTCTATTGAAAAAGTTATCTTATAAGGGTGTTATTAAGTTAGCAGAGAAGGAAAAGCTGAGCGACATTGATTAGGTCCTTTCAAGAGCCCATCTTGAGTTGGATCAGTCGCTTATAGGCTCAAGCTACCATAAGGATTGAGTGGTGTATATGATGTGTTGCATGTGTCCAATTTGAGAAAGTGTATAATGGATAATACACTAATTTTGTTCTTTGTAGAGATTTATTTAGACGATAAACAGAAGTTTATCGAAGTACCGTAGAAGCAGTACGTATAGCTAGAAGAGTTATGTTAATAACTGGAGAGGTGATTACAGAATTCTAGTAATATATGTGATTTATTGGCTGTGCGATTTGTGAATATTTGAAATGAAATGCAAGGAGGAAAGAAAACGAGTTTATGAGATTTGATACATTCAAGAGCCCATCTCGATTTGGATCAATCGTGTGTAAACTCAAACTACATCAGGTACGGGGTAATGTATATGTAAATATACATATGTTGAACCTTGGAAAGTGAAGGGGTAAGGTCCCAAAAACCTCATAATAAGTACTTGGGACCATACCACAACCTCGTCTTTTAGCATATTTTACCTTGCGCGGCCGCGCACTGGTTTTACAAAAGAAAGGCTTAAGAGACAGATAGCAGACAACACTTGCTCGCCAAAAGGAAATCATAAATCCTTGCGCTTTCATAAAGGATGAAAATCCTAAGTCAAATCACTTCTGCTTAATAATATCCAGACTTGGATATTATTTACTTGACTGATACCACACGATAAAGAGTCACACCAGATTACAGCAGTAATCTTCTAGAAAGAATTCAATCGTGCACCACTAGGACGGTTGTAACCGTCTGGACATGTGTCATCACCTCAGGCATCCCTGAAATCACAACAATAGCATGTAATTGGAGAGAAACCTCCACTTGATCACTTTCCACGTGGCAAACCCCCAGCCATAGATCTAAACAGCAATCCGTGTGCACTCACGTCGGATCGAAAAGCTTAACGGAAGGAAATGTAACCGCTTACGGGGTTAGCATCTTCCGTCAACATTTCACCAACAAGTTTTCCCGCCCAAAACTCTCGGCTATAAATGTAAGAACAATTCAGGTATGAAATTCAAGTTACACACACTTCGTCAATACTTCTTCTTGTTCATAAACACATACTTATTCTCACGCCGGAGTCGGGTCAAGGAGAGAACCCCTCTTCTCCCCTTGACGAGGCTAACGGTGCTTTGTTTTGCAGAATCTTCTGGAGAAGAAGAACTGTTCCATCAAATCGAACAAGAGAAAACCAACCCTTTTATGCGGATTCAGACCCCCTAGATAATTCGATTCCGGTCAATTATCTAGTGTTTCTTCATTGGCGCCCACCGATTTCTCTGTCTCATCCAATTTTCTCTCGATTTTTGATCTACCCTGTTGATTCCATTTGCATATGGAAGAAAAGTCGTCTCATCGGCAAACCGGCCCTCGGCCGAACGTTGGAAATAACTTTCAAGTGGAAGGAATTCCAGAGGACGCCTCGGATGACAACGAGGTTCAGTCCAATCGAGTAAATGAACCTGTCACTCCAGGAGTACTACCAGAGAACCCTGTTCACTCAATTTTGCCTCCAGGAGAAACTCCAATCTCCTGGTATGGCAGGTCTCAAGGGGCTCTGAATGCAGTATACACACAACTGTGTGCACAAACTGCACCTCAAACTCAGTCGCGAAGGCCAGGATCTCGTGCTCATGCTTCTCAACGTGAGGGCCCATCTCACATCGAGTACACAGAGGTATATTCCAGACCTCCATCGAGATATGAGTATACCCAATCTGGGAGTCGTCAACGAGAGTATCGAGACGAGTCACATTCTCACAGAAGAGCATCAGTTCACACTAGGTTGGGTTCTCAACGAAATACTTACCACAGTGAAGATGATCCAACCTATTGCTTAGGTGACAACGTCAGTGTGTTTAGTCGGTTGAACTATAACAAATGTAAACCCCGTGCGCTTTACAATCCCGAGGCTGAACACAACTATGATTTGATTTACCGCCCTGCGGAAGCAGCGGAAAATTCAAAATTCATCATGGAAATAGCTTTGGCTCCGCTTGAGAAAGCTAAACTACCATCCAATGTGGGTAAATTTAATGGGCTAACAGACCCTGACGACCACTTGAGGGTTTTTACAAGCGCAGGGCTAGTAGGTGGCTGGACTCTACCATTATGGTGTCATATTTTCGTACAGACCCTTACTGGCGCTGCAAGAATCTGGTTCGATAATTTACCCATCGGGAACATCACATCATGGAAGGATCTGCGCAAGAAATTTCTGACCCATTTCAGTCAACAACGACGATCTATCCGAGACACATCAGATGTCATGAACATTTGGCGTCATGACGACGAAAGCCTGGAGGACTTTATTACCCGATATAATAAAGAAGTACTAGAGATCGGGGGAGTCCACGAACAACTGATCTGTGCACAGTTCAAATATGCGGTTAGATGTGATGATATGATCAAGGTCCTGTCTGGGACAGAAGGTCTCCCGAAAAGCTGGGAGAAGGTAATGGCAGCAGCTAAGGTTTATGCACAAACTGAAAAGAACCTTACCACTAATAGGCCGCCACCACCGCATAACCGACCCTCCGACTTAGGCTCTAACGGTGGGAGAAAATTCAAGAAGGGATGGCGCGATTCCGGCTCGGGAAACCATTCATCTGAAGATGCTCGGTCAACGATCAATAAACTTACCGCGCATAGGGAACTCAAACAGGAGAACAGGGAGAGACAATGGACTCCCTTAACTAAAACTCCCGCGGAAGTTTTGAGCACTGAAGATTATCAGTTCAAGCCACCCATCCCCATGAAAAACAAGCGCGGACAAGATCCAGCCCAATATTGCGAATATCACAAAGACAATGGGCATACCACCAACAACTGCATTTCCTTGCGCACTGAGATTGAGAAAGCCCTTAAAAGTGGCGAGCTCACACATCTGCTACAAAATGTGTGCAAGGAAATAAAGTAGATAACTCGAGGCGACGAAGGCCCGAGCAAAAGGGCGAAGAACTAAGAAGAAACTCTACGGTCTCCACGCAGAAAAACACGATTTATTAAGATAAGAGCGGGAGAATACAGTAAATTAAGTTTCGTATATTTATTAGCAAACTTTGTAATGGCCTCTGCGCCTTATCTGGAAATAAACAGCAAAGTTTCTATTATTCTTGTGTTTTTTCTTACAAAGTGCATGCAATTTCTTTTAGTAAGCGCAAAAACATTATGGTAAATATAAAATAAAACCTCATGAACGGTCAGTGATTACATCACAAACGACCATACATTCACACATGAGCTTTATACCAACTTCATTCGCCTTACTCAATCAAAGTAATTGTACTCATGCAACAAATTGTAAACTAAAAAACACGACATACTATTCTCAGCGTACAAATACGCCTTAAAAACTATCAAACACGGCAGTGTTTTAGTTACTTGTGCAACAGCGCACCAAAAACGAAAGGGATACACATCCCAAATATTACAAAAAATTGTTCAAAACAATTTTAAAGGAACCTACACTAAATCTTCACCGTCATCCGGAAAGATTTCCATTAGTTGTGCCACGTGATCATCAGATTGCAGCGCAACATTTATAAGCTCCATAACGGGAAGCTGCAAATTGTAAAATTCTGCCTTCAAAGCAGTAAGCGCAGCACTAGTGTTAACGCCATAAGTCGCAGATTTGCTGGTATCCCAATCAACCTTCAAAGCGCTATTCACATGCTGAGAACAGTCAGCGTATCCTTGGGCATACCCATCTTTTCGTGCAGCAACAACTAAACGTGCAACGGTTTTATCCAACTCCTCAGAATTCAACACTGATTCAGCAACCTACGACAACAAGAAAGGGTAAATAACAAGAAGGCACAAAAACATTCCCGCAACAAAATAAGAAGCAACTTACACAGGCAATTCCACGATCTTTCAGCCACGCCATATCATTCTTTAAAGGTTCAAGCTCGCTTTCCACTGTGGCCCGCGCCGTTTCAGAATTTTCCAATTTTTCTTCAGCTTCAGTCAAACGACGAGAGGTCTCAGCCTTTTCGGAATTCGCAAGATCCAGATCCTTTTTAAGTTGTTCCTGGTCAGAAAGCAAAGCAATAAGTTCTTCTAAATCTTTATCTCTAAGAGAAAGAGTAGCGCAAGCTTGTACCTCTCGTTGCTCACTGCGCTCCCTATGAGAACGCGCTTCTTCTAACGCAGCTTCTGCATCAGCCTTCTCCTTTTTCAACTTTTCTATCTCCGCATCCTGTTTTTCAGTTTTTCAATCTCAACCTTGAGATTATTGATGGAATTGCGGAGATTCACCTTCTCAGCATTATCTTTTTCGCAAATTCTTTTCCAGTTTTTGCGCTCTTCAGAAAGGAGGGCAGCTTCGGCTTCCGCTTTCCTCTTCCAACCTGCAACAGACCACTCTTTAGTTTTACGATCAGCCTCAAACTTGGCTTGATCAGCTTCCAATTTAGCTTTCAACTGAGCAATCCGGTTTTCATCTGCAGCAAATTTCTTCTGGGACACCTGAAAAGTATCCCACTCCTTGTGCATGCTGCGCCATTCACGCACTATACGATGAGTAGTCGATGCATGAGAAGCAGTTTCCTCAAGGTAAGCATGATAAGTCTGCTCGTGAGACCGGCTTTCTTGAAACTTGATCTCCCCAGGCGGAAATATCCCCTGCAACCAATCTCGGCACACGCGCCAGTCCGAGAAAGTATCACCTTTCTTTAAATTCCAGATAGGAGCATGAAGATCAGAAGCATCTTTCTCAGAATAAGTTCTATAGTAGTAATCCCCCAGAGTCTCATCTGGACGGATCGGGGAATTCTGGCCAGCATCAGAAAATGTGCCTTGATCTCCAGCAGAAATCTTCTCAATATTTTCAGGCATAAAGCCAGAAGCTCTAGGAGGAGAAGTTGCAACATTAACTTCTTCAGCAGCTTTTTCCTTTTCATGACTAGCAAGGTCAGGAGCTTGAGGATCATCAACACCATCCACAACTTCTGGACCAACAACTTTCTCACCCTCTGCAGTAACATCAACAGGCTTATCAGCCTCAACAGTCTTCTCTACACCACCCTCAGGAACCTCAGAAGTTTTTAACTGATCAGCAATGGAAGCACGCGGAGGAGAGGGTGGGAGTTCTTCATTAACCACAGGTTGTGGCTCTGTGGGAATAGGAGAAACAGGGACTTCTGAAAAAACAACAAAAACTGTAATTATTTAAGACACATTAGGAAAAACAAGCAAGGGTAACTCTTACCAGGAACAGACTCAGAAATAAAAGTATCCAGATTGCCTTTCCAGGTAATTTTCTTCCTCTGAATCTTCTTTGAGGGCTGACCCTCAGCTTCAGCATCAGTCTGCTTCCTTTTACCCACCTTCTTTCGCACCAAGTGTTCCGGACTGGACTCCAAGTCAATGGGATCATTCGGGTTGGATGGAGGGATATCAGCAGTGTCTCTCGGTTCAAGTTTCGGCCTCCTAACAGTAACTGCAGGCGCAAGACCCTCCAAAGAGTCAGAAACCACCACATAATCACACTAGGAGTCAGAAGAATGGCGCGTACCTTTCTTCTCTCCTCCAACATTTTTTACTTTGGAAGAATGAGTGTTCTCTGCATCACCCTTTTTAGGCGCGACGTTACCGGTTGTCGCGCGCTTCTTCTTCTCAGGGCCTATGCCCAAATTTGACAATACACCTATGAAAGCGCAGAATAAAGTTCAGATGCATTACAGAAAGCAAACAGCAAACAAAGTGCGCAAGCTCACCAACACCAGCGGCAGGTTGGGCGGATAAATTAGCCTCTTGAGGAAGCACGAAATTCCTCACAATTCGATGGTACCAAAGCTCTTCATCAGGTTTCTTCTTAATGGTACCCATTTTTCCGCCTTCTCTCTTGTATGCTACAACATACAATGAAACAACTGCAGTAGAAGAAAAAAATGTTCAAAAAAAAAAGAGAAAGTGGGAGAAAGGCAAAAAGGGGAAAACCCCAATCTTACCATGACCTTCCTCCGTGTACACCGACTTGTCTTCCCGGTCCATTTTCCAATTCAAACTCATACTAGCCCCAACAAGGGCTTTCTCTGGTAAGGCAATGTTGGGAACATCCTTCAGGTCTTGATACCAATTTTCGTCAACAGGGGTCCGAAGCGTTTCAACAGGGACGTCTTCTCTTCCCCTTAGAACCATCCTCATCGGAATCACCCCCGCTTTAATAAAGAAGAATTTTTGTTTCTAATCATGGAAAGATTTTGGAGGATGTTGCAAAATCTTCTTTGCAGACGCTCTTTGAAAAAATGAATAAAACCCTTGGGTACAATGCATTTGGTGAAAAACCCTAAATCGAAGGACTGTCGGCTCAATATGCATCGCCCGACACACAAACTCAAAGTGTCGAACCCTAACTGTCACACCCCTAATTTCCACGTGTCACCGGTGGGCCCGGTGGGGGTATCGTGACGTCGTTGGTATCATCATAGACAAACAACACAATATAATAATGCACAGCGGAAGCAAAAGATAGATTCGTTTCAACTTTAAATAGAAATGTAATATTAATTATCACAAGTAGTCGAAACGGATCCACAGGCGGATCGAAAAATAAAATAGGATAATTGTTCAACAGTTTAATGTCGCCCAAGCTGCGTGACTTATTGTGGACGCTCTAGAAGCCTGCCAGCCTATTTCGTATAGTACCTGCACTTAATCTTTTGGGAAAAATACGTCAGTTTACACTGGTAAATATAATTCGACTGACTCATTTTGAAAAGGTTGAAAATTGATTTAAATGCACAAGGCACAAAACATTTTTTTTATTAACTTGGGTCAATTATTTAATATAATAATCATGTGAACGAATTACATGTTACTTGCGTTCGGTGGCCCGGATCTAGTCCGGGCTAAAGATCAATGGACCCACCACATTCACGAGTTATATACAGACAGGTGTACGCCTACACCCCGTACTCAGGTCGTGGCCATCTCGTAAGATGATGCCAAGGATATCCGGGACATGGTCAATTAACCCCCAAAGGCCTTAAGTGAACAAGACTGTTTAAACGAGCCGATTAAATTATTCAACTATCCACGCAACGGTGGAGGATTTAATGCTCGATCAAGCGGTATTCTATATACCGTAACCCAAGCCCGTATAGGGAAAATAAGCCAAAGAGTATTTACCTGAATAAGTATCAATCACAATTAAGAAAAATGCAAGTATCTTTTACTGGTGCTCCTAATCTGGAACAAAGGTTTATAATAACCTATTAGATTTCTAACGGGTCTTTATTTAAGCCTAAGCCTAGACCGGTTAGTTTTAAATGACGATACGGTTTACGCACGATTAAGCGAAGACCGGATGGAATGTGAATCTTGACCCGACAAGTTTGAAGACTTGTATAATATGGGTTTACTAAACACATTCTGGATTTTGAGACAAAAAGGATAATGTTTGACCCGTTTCGGCCAATTTATGCAAACTAGTTACATAAACCGAACCGAACGCGAAAAGTGCGTTACGGGCGACCATGAAAGTCATATGCAAGTTTCCTGAGTTGATATGCTTTAAATATGTTAAAATATCAGCAAGATATCTTCTATTATGCCCCGAATGTATTTAAGCTCAATTTACGCCTCGTAAGGGCATTTTGGTCATTTAAAAGGTTATAAAAGAGTTTATTTGTAAATCTGAGTTATGGGTCTGATTTATACAGAAAATATACTTAACTTATTATGTTATATCAGTAGGGTATGACTCAAATATAAAACTTACCATTTAAAACCAAACTATACACCCTAGGGGCATTTTGGTAATTTCACAAGGGCTAAAATGCCAAAACTGGAAATCTGAGTTTATAAAATTTGTACTTACTGTTTTTATATGAAAATATGCTCATTACATCAGTAGGTATAATTCTTATATGCTTGATATGGTTATAGTATATACTATGCGTTAAAAATGCCTAAAAAGGCGGTTTAGAGCCGTTTCCGGGTTTGTAAAGGAAAGCTGAGATTTTTATACTTCCAGAAGGTTCAAAATACTTTATTTAATAAATAAAATCAGTAGGAAGTGGTTTGGGGTCAATCGGATTTATAAAACTCATTTTATGGCCAAAAGGGCAAAATCGGTATTTACCGAATTAAGCTTAGAGACCTATGATACGATCAGCCAAAAATTAAATAAAAATCTTTAAAAATCTCAAAATAATATATAACATCAGTGTATAAAAGTTTGACACCAAAAAGTGGGTTAAAATAGGCTTTGCGCTAAATGCGCTATTTACTTAACATAAAGCTTGTGATTTACGATATTGAGCATATCTCTTAAACTAGGCCACAAACTGATATGAAATTTTCGGTGCATGTTTATAGATCAGTAACAAATGATTTTATTCTTTTACTTTTTCAAAAATCGCGTTTTATATTAAAAAGGGCAAAATAGTCAACTTTAAGCATAAACCGGTAACATGCATATGAACCGGTTAATCATGGAATCGTTTTGTAAAATTCCAGAGAGTTAATCTTATATGAAAGTTGGTCAAGAATATGCTCTAATGCAGATCTTAACATGCATGTACGAATCAGAACCGATAGTCAAAGAAAAAGTCCATTTATGAGACTTTCGGTTCCGATTCGGGTGTAACACAGAAAATTGTCGAGTTGATCAAGTTGAAACATGTTCTTACATCATTTATAAAGTTATTTTGATAATCAAACAGGTTGCATGTAGCCTACATTACTGATTATGCTTAAATTTGCAAAAACATATTCTGTTGACTTTTTATGAAGAACTTTGACTCGACAATTAGCATGCTTAGAGTGTGAATCTGAACATACCCTTTTAGGGGTTTGTTATACTCATAAATACCAACTTGTTGGTGCTTTTGATTCGAGATATGTCTGAGCACATTTCGTTTAATCGTAAAGTCAAACTATATTTACGATATGTTTGACTTTTAGTAAGAACACTAAGCTAGAACGGATTTGAGGATGATATGAACACTTACAATGATCCTAGACAAGCTTAGAGGTCACTATGAAGCAGCCTTGGCGTCCAGAAAGATCCAGGAGAGTTCTTGTGAAGTTTGAGAATGCAAGTGTTCTTGAGTTTGCAACAATTGTGAACTTTAATAGCAAGTTGGATCAGATTAATGACTGAATCAGAGTGTTTCTGATGTTATAACAGGTGCTCCACTGTCCAAAGATTGCATGCAAGTCGATTGGTCAGTCCCTAAGTCGGTTACAGCTGTGTACAACTCGCAAACAGACAATAACTGGCAGCTTTCGGTCTTTTTCGTCGCTGGCAGTTGGTCGCGCCACGCGAGACCCCCCTCGCGCTACGCGAGGGCTTGGTCGACCAGCTTTCCAAGTTTCTCAAAATTTGCATTTCAGTCCCTGAACTTATTTACGTGTTTTATTCGTTTATTTGGCACTCTAGACCCTCAAATCTGGTTTTTAGGAACCTAGGGACTTTTATAAACTTGACAAAGTTCTCGGTTCACTTTGCGCTCACCCGAAAAGTCACGAAATTCACGATATCGTATTTAACCTTTCGTATACGGTTTTAATCATAACTTTCTCATACGTTTACGAAACTTCATGAAATTTTTATCACATATTCTCATGAGTATATTTTATCATTACAAAGCTTCGGGTATGCCAAAAGATCACTCAGAGGTATAATTTCAACAGGTTGACACTTTTAGTCCCTGTAGTTTGTAATTCCTCACTTTCTTCCACTTTTTGCTTCGTATGATCCATGATCTAACCGTTTAAAGTCATAAACACCATGTAGGGTTATTGTAGGAATTTTTTATCCATTGTTGACACTTTGAACCCTTGAATTTACATAGTTTCACCGTTTGTCAACTTTAGTCCCTCTAAAGTTTGTTTTCACATATTCCAAGTCCATGACACGTGTCAAGACATTATTGGGCGTAAATTTCCGAGGTGTTACATCCTCACCCCCTTAAAAGAAATCTCGACCTCGAGATTTACTGAAACAAATGAGGGTATTTCTCTTTCATCGTGGATTCTACCTCCCAAGTGTATTCGGGACCTCTACGGGCATCCCATTTGACCTTAACAATAGGTATGTGCTTCCTTCGAAGCTTCTTTACCTTTCGATCTTCAATCGATAACGGCGTTTCCACAAATTTCAAGCTTTCATCTATATGTACATCCGTATACGGTATAACCGGTGGTCCATCAGCGGAACACTTCTTCAAATTACAGATGTGAAACACATTATGGATAGCGCTAAGTTCTTCGGGCAAGTTTAACTTATAAGCAACTGACCCGACACGTTCGATAATCTCGAAAGGTCCTATGTACCTCGGGCTTAGCTTGCCTTTCTTACCAAATCGCATCACCCCCTTCCAGGGTGATACCTTAAGCAACACTTTTTCACCTACTTCGAAGTGAAAATCTTTGCGCTGTGGATCCGCATAACTTTTCTGCCTTTCCCTGGCAGCTCTCAATCGATCGCGGATTTGGACAATCTTGTCCGTTGTCTCAAAAACAATTTCTGGTCCTGATAGTTGGACATCTCCAACTTCTGCCCAACAAATAGGCGATCTACACTTTCTACCATATAAGGCCTCAAAAGGCGCAGCTTTTATGCTGGTGTGGTAGCTATTGTTGTAGGAGAATTCAATTAGTGGTAGGTTCTTGTCCCAACTACCACCTAAGTCGATTGCACATGCGCGTAGCATGTCTTCCAGCGTTTGAATAGTACGCTCGCTCTGACCGTCAGTCTGTGGATGATAAGCCGTACTAAAATTCAAACGTGTGCCCAAAGATTGTTGGAAACTCTTCCAAAAATGTGATGTGTACCTAGTATCTCTATCAGAGATAATAGCTACAGGTATGCCGTGCAAAGCTACAATCTTATCAACGTATAATTGGGCTAACATATCGGAGCTATAAGTCTCCTTGATGGGTAAGAAATGAGCTGACTTAGTCAGTCGGTCAACTATAACCCATATCGTATCATTTCCTTTCCTCGTCTTGGGTAACTTGGTAATAAAATCCATAGTTACCATTTCCCACTTCCACACGGGAATTTCAGGTTGTTGTAGCAAACCTGACGGTTTTTGATGCTCAGCTTTGACTTGCGCACAAGTCAAACACTTAGCTACATAAGCAGCTACAGACTTTTTCAAACCAATCCACCAGTAATTTGCTTTTAAATCCTGATACATCTTGTCAGCTCCAGGATGAACAGAATATTTGGAACTGTGGGCTTCCTGGAGGATAACATCCCGAAGTCCTCCAAAAATTGGAACCCATATTCTTCCATTTAGTCTAAGCATTCCGTGTTTGTCATGGGATAACTGCTCCTCAGTTACTCCCAGTTTTTCTTCAGGATAATTCGCTTCCAACACAGCTTCCTTTTGTGCAGCTAATATCCTTTGGTTTAAATCATTCCTGATTTCAATGCGCTTGGCGTTGATTCTTATTGGTTTAACTCTTTCCTTCCTACTCAAGGCGTCAGCAACTACATTTGCCTTGCCTGGATGGTACTTTATTTCACAATCATAATCATTTAGAGTTTCCATCCAGCATCTTTGCCTCATGTTTAGGTCCTTCTGGTTAAATAAATGTTGAAGGCTCTTGTGATCTGAATAGATCACACACTTGGTTCCATACAGGTAATGCCTCCATAGCTTTAATGCAAATACAACAGCACCCAACTCCAAATCGTGGGTGGTGTAGTTCTTTTCGTGAATCTTCAGCTGTCTTGAAGCGTAGGCAATGACTTTGCCTTTCTGCATGAGTACACAGCCCATGCTAGTGTGTGACGCGTCACAATATACTACAAACTCATCTATACCATCGGGCAATGTCAACACTGGCGCATTGCTTAACTTTTTCTTCAGAATATCGAAGGATTCCTGTTGCTTAGGGCCCCAGTCAAACTTAACCTTCTTGTGTGTCAACGAAGTAAGGGGCGCAGCAATCCTTGAAAAGTTTTCAATGAATCGCCTATAGTATCCTGCTAAACCCAGGAAGCTACGAATTTCAGTAGGCGTCTTTGGCTCTTGCCAATTCATCACTGCTTCTACTTTGGCGGGATCCACTTGGATGCCACGCTCGCTCACTACATGTCCAAGGAATTGGACTTCTCGAAGCCAAAATTCGCACTTCGAGAATTTGGCGTAGAGTTTCTCTTGGTGTAGGAGTTTGAGAATACAACGAAGGTGCTTTTCGTGGTCAGCCTTGTTCTTCGAGTAGATAAGGATGTCGTCAATAAAGACTATGACGAATTTATCTAGATAAGGCTTGCAGACGCGGTTCATGAGATCCATGAACGCGGCTGGTGCGTTAGTAAGCCCAAAAGGCATCACTAGGAACTCGTAATGTCCATAGCGAGTCCTAAACGCTGTCTTGTGTACATCTTCATCCTTGACCTTCAACTGATGATAGCCTGACCTTAAGTCGATCTTTGAGAAGTAGCTTGCCCCTTGTAACTGATCGAACAGATCGTCGATCCTGGGCAAAGGATACCTATTCTTGATGGTGACTTTATTCAGCTCACGGTAATCGATGCACAGGCGCATCGATCCGTCCTTCTTCTTGACAAACAAAATAGGCGCTCCCCAGGGAGACGAGCTAGGTCTAATAAAACCTTTTGCTAACAAATCGTCTAACTGAGTCCTTAACTCCTTCATCTCCGTTGGAGCCAACCTATATGGTGCTCTTGCCACTGGCGCTGCACCCGGAATGATGTCAATTCGGAATTCCACTTGTCTATCTGGTGGTAAACCAGGTAGTTCTTCTGGGAAAACTTCGGGGTATTCCGAAATGACAGGGATGTCTTCAATTTTCGGCTTAGGCTCATCAACAGTAACTTGCGCCATATAAATGACACAACCCTTCTGCATGCATCTGGATGCCTTGAGCATGGACACTTGCTCAGGCAATCCATGCTGGGTATCTCCTTGGATAGTTAGTGACTCACCAGACGGAGTTCTAACTACCACTTGTTTTCTATTGCACACAATCTGAGCTTGGTTGTGTGACAACCAATCCATGCCTATCACTATGTCAAAACCAGCTAGTTTAAAAGGAAGTAAGGATAATGGAAACGAGTGATTCCTAATGGATATAACACATCCATCTAGAACAGTCGAGGCGGTTTCTATGGTTCCATCAGCTAACTCCACTTCATACTTCACACTTAAGGGTTTTATAGGCAATTTTAACAAGTCACAAAACTTATTATCTACAAATGATTTATCTGCTCCAGAATCAAACAGGACTCTAGCAAAAATATCATTTACAAGAAACGTACCGGTAATCACGTTGTCGTCCTGGATAGCCTCTTTAGCGTCCATCCTGAAGACCCTTGCATTGGTCTTCTTCCCGTCTTCGGCTTTCTTGGCATACTTTGGGCAATTTGACTTAATATGCCCCTTCTCATTGCAACCATAACAGGTTGCATCCTTCAACTTCCTACATTCCAAAGTCTTGTGTTCTGTGGACTTACAGATTCCACAGGGTCTCACGAGAGACTGGGATTTCGACTCAAGTCGACATTTCCCAAAATGGTACCTCCTATAAGTTTTACACTTGGGCTTTTCCCCTGATTGTTGACCATTCTTCTTCGATCCCGGCCCTTTCCTGTGGTCGTCATTCCCTCTGTGTCTCTTCTCTGACCTTCGTGAGGTATCATCCTCACGCTTTCTCTTGTTCTCGGCCTCTTTGTTCCTCAGCGATCTTAGTCGGACCGCGTCCATTGTGAGGGACAAGGAGAGGTCAGTTACTGATCTGAAAGTCGTTGGCCGAGAAGCCTTCACACTTGCCTTTATTGCGGGTTCTAACCCCCCGATAAAACGAGCGATTCTCCTTGGTTCAGGGGTTACAAGATATGGAACCAATCGAGACATCGTGTTGAAGCTCGTTAAGTAGGCTTGGCAGTCCAGGTTTGTCATCACCAGTGATACAAAATCGGACTCTATTTTCTCCACCTCATGCTGTGGGCAGAAATTTTCCTTGATGAGAGCAACGAACTGCTCCCAGGTCATGCTATACAGTTGTACTTTTCCGGTGGCCTGGATCAGTGATCTCCACCATGCTAGGGCTTCACCCTTAAAGGACTGGGATACAAACTTCACAATGTCCCTTTCAGCACATCCACTTATGTCTACCACTGTATCAATCTCGTCCAACCAAGTTATGCAGTCGACAGCCCCCTTCTCCCCAGTAAAGTCTCGGGGCTTACACGAAACAAAGTACTTGTACGTGCATCCTCTAGCAGGAGGCGCATCCTTTCTCGCAATCTTCTTAGAGGGGACACTGTTCTGGTTGGAGGAGTGTCTGTCATTGTCTTTCTTGGGTTCCTCTTTGTTAGGTATAACCTTCATAGAGGGCGGCTTACTATGAGCCTCTGACTGAACCCTGGGTTTCGACTTGGGATGAGATGCAGATCGAGTCCTACTATGGGTCTCGTTGGATTCACTATACTGTCTGTTCATTGCTTCGACAACAGCCTCATTTACTAATGCTTTCAATTCGGCACCAGTTACTAGTATCTTCGTGTTATCAGGGTCATTTGCTGGACGACTATTCATTTCTTCCGACTTAGTCATGTAGTCTTAAATGCTACATAAAACAAGGACAAAGTCTATTTAGAAATCTAACTATTATTATCGTTCTTGACGATTTATTAACCATGGTAATTAAAAACCATATTAGTTAATTTGTTAAGTAGTTTCATTTAGGACTTTTTGTCAATAATTTTATCCTAAAAATGAATTACATATATTGGCACAATAGGCCTAGTCACGTAGACAGTTTCTAAATTATAAATTCATATTTTTATAGGATTAAGGTTTGAATAATCAAAACGAATCAATCCTTCCTTCGGCAGGGAGTCTATAAGCTACTGCTGCCTTTTGTTTTATATGACATTTATTATAACCCGTAGGCTTTATGTCACTTTCAATTATATAAAAATATAATCTTGGATAATTTATAAAAAGGGTGACATGTGTGATTTTGCGAATCACTCTAGTCAAGAATGTTAACATATTTTCAGATGTTAACAGAGACTTGAATCTTTTAAACAGGTTCTACCATCTTGGCTAAATTTATGATAACATAACAGCTAGGTTTTACCCTTTTAAGATTCTTATTATTAAATGGTGAATTACAATAATAAATGCTATTTTCCATTTATTCATTTATTATATTTATGCATATAATTTAAAAAAAAATGAAAAGCTGAAATTACCATTCTAATTTAAAATTAATGAGTACAAAATTGCCCTAAACGGGACTTTTCATAAATATCATGCCCACGCAGGGGCTAAACAAATAACAAACCCTCGCAGGGGTTGAAATAAAAGATATGCCCACGCAGGGGCGAAGCAGAAGAAAGTTACCCACGCAGGGGTAGAGTACATAAAGATATGTCCACGCAGGGACATGACTATCACTAAAATAAACAAAGGATTTAGAAATCCTTCTTGCTCTTACCCTTGAGCAAGTCCACCACCTTCTGAATCATTCCCCGGTTACGCCTCTGATTATTTTCCAACTCCTGCCGAAATTCTTGACGCACCCCTTGAATCTCCTGTATGATCTCCTGAACTTGGGGTGGCGATATTGTCGGCGCCTGAGGTGGTTGCTGGTAGTATGACGGCTGAGGAGGCTGGTAAATTGGAGGTTGGGGCGGTTGCGGCTGCTGATACAGTGGAGGTTGAAGAGGCTGCGACTGTTGGTACCCATATGGTGGATACCCATAGGTCGAGGGTCCCGTAGCCCAGGGACCTCCGAAAGGAGCCTCTTGGTAGAAGGTGTTAGAGTTTGCCGCTATCCAGTATGGATCCTCCATATAGTTGTACCCCGTGTGAAACTGCTGCTCAAAGGGGTTAAATGCTGCAGCACTAGTGTAAGCGGGAATTTGTTCTCCAAATCCCAATGGTGGCTGAGGCTGTGGCTGTGGCTGTGGCTGTGGCTGTGGCGCGACTGGCGCCGTTGCTACTTCAGAGATGGGATGCGACGACTCTCCCGTCTCCGATTCTTCATGGACCGGCGAGTACCGGCTGCTGCTTGACTGTGGAGGGGTGCGGATGCGCACTCCTCCTCGCGTTCGTTCCTCTCCTTCGCCTCGGGGGCGAGGGAGGATGAGTCGGAGGTGGTTGTGGCGGTGGAGTAACCGCCACAAATCGAGAATCCGTAGATGGATTCTGCTGCTGCTTTGGCTGCTGCTCTGGCTGCTGCTGGTGGTGCAGGGGAGAGCTGTGGTAGGACGGGTGGAGAGGAGAGTTGTGGTAACTGGGAGTGTACACCCAGTTGTGCTGCCTGAAGTTCTCCATGAAACTATCGGGACCATTGTAAGGTGATCCCAAAAATGGTGACCCATCAGATATCTCGATGGGGTGGTTTGGTGTGCCGGATGGTGGCATGGATGGATCGGTATCCTCATCGACCTCCATCTCATTGCCACCCGAGAAGTGGTCCTCGGGTCCAAGTGGGTTAAAACCCACTGGTTCTTGCAGGTAATCGTCAGGGTCGTACAGCCCCTGAAAGGTGGGTGATGTGTTGTCAAAAGGTGATGGGGGTCCTAAAGGAATGTAGGACTGCTGCGAGTGATGGGGCTCATTCTCTGAATGAGGCCCAAATGAATGGGGAATGGATGGTGTGGAGGCTGGTTCAGTGAAGGACCTCGATAGATTTTGGGCATCTGTGTTATGAGAGCCCGATGGTGTTCGCCGGTGCGAAGGCCCGGCTTCGTGATCATTTGGAGCTGCGTATCCTCCTCGTCCTCTTCCTCGTCCTCTTATTCTTGGCGGCATGTTTAACTACCTGCCAAAAACAAACAAGTGATACAACAAAATATATATAAGACAAAGTTAGAAAATTTAAACAAAAATTTGGAAATTTCCTAAGTTCTTTGTCTAGACTCGAGAATCGAGGATTGTGCAATTGTGTAACTGAGATTAAACACAAAAGGCTAGTGTTTAATTCACTCAGAGTTGGCTCTGATACCAACCTGTCACACCCCTAATTTCCACGTGTCACCGGTGGGCCCGGTGGGGGTATCGTGACGTCGTTGGTATCATCATAGACAAACAACACAATATAATAATGCACAGCGGAAGCAAAAGATAGATTCGTTTCAACTTTAAATAGAAATGTAATATTAATTATCACAAGTAGTCGAAACGGATCCACAGGCGGATCGAAAAATAAAATAGGATAATTGTTCAACAGTTTAATGTCGCCCAAGCTGTGTGACTTATTGTGGACGCTCTAGAAGCCTGCCAGCCTATTTCGTATAGTACCTGCACTTAATCTTTTGGGAAAAATACGTCAGTTTACACTGGTAAATATAATTCGACTGACTCATTTTGAAAAGGTTGAAAATTGATTTAAATGCACAAGGCACAAAACATTTTTTTTTATTAACTTGGGTCAATTATTTAATATAATAATCATGTGAACGAATTACATGTTACTTGCGTTCGGTGGCCCGGATCTAGTCCGGGCTAAAGATCAATGGACCCACCACATTCACGAGTTATATACAGACAGGTGTACGCCTACACCCCGTACTCAGGTCGTGGCCATCTCGTAAGATGATGCCAAGGATATCCGGGACATGGTCAATTAACCCCCCAAAGGCCTTAAGTGAACAAGACTGTTAAAACGAGCCGATTAAATTATTCAACTATCCACGCAACGGTGGAGGATTTAATGCTCGATCAAGCGGTATTCTATATACCGTAACCCAAGCCCGTATAGGGAAAATAAGCCAAAGAGTATTTACCTGAATAAGTATCAATCACAATTAAGAAAACTGCAAGTATCTTTTACTGGTGCTCCTAATCTGGAACAAAGGTTTATAATAACCTATTAGATTTCTAACGGGTCTTTATTTAAGCCTAAGCCTAGACCGATTAGTTTTAAATGACGATACGGTTCACGCACGATTAAGCGAAGACCGGATGGAATGTGAATCTTGACCCGACAAGTTTGAAGACTTGTATAATATGGGTTTACTAAACACATTCTGGATTTTGAGACAAAAAGGATAATGTTTGACCCGTTTCGGCCAATTTATGCAAACTAGTTACATAAACCGAACCGAACGCGAAAAGTGCGTTACGGGCGACCATGAAAGTCATATGCAAGTTTCCTGAGTTGATATGCTTTAAATATGTTAAAATATCAGCAAGATATCTTCTATTATGCCCCGAATGTATTTAAGCTCAATTTACGCCTCGTAAGGGCATTTTGGTCATTTAAAAGGTTATAAAAGAGTTTATTTGTAAATCGGAGTTATGGGTCTGATTTATACAGAAAATATACTTAACTTATTATGTTATATCAGTAGGGTATGACTCAAATATAAAACTTACCATTTAAAACCAAACTATACACCCTAGGGGCATTTTGGTAATTTCACAAGGGCTAAAATGCCAAAACTGGAAATCTGAGTTTATAAAATTTGTACTTACTGTTTTTATATGAAAATATGCTCATTACATCAGTAGGTATAATTCTTATATGCTTGATATGGTTATAGTATATACTATGCGTTAAAAATGCCTAAAAAGGCGGTTTAGAGCCGTTTCCGGGTTTGTAAAGGAAAGCTGAGATTTTTATACTTCCAGAAGGTTCAACATACTTTATTTAATAAATAAAATCAGTAGGAAGTGGTTTGGGGTCAATCGGATTTATAAAACTCATTTTATGGCCAAAAGGGCAAAATCGGTATTTACCGAATTAAGCTTAGAGACCTATGATACGATCAGCCAAAAATTAAATAAAAATCTTTAAAAATCTCAAAATAATATATAACATCAGTGTATAAAAGTTTGACACCAAAAAGTGGGTTAAAATAGGCTTTGCGCTAAATGCGCTATTTACTTAACATAAAGCTTGTGATTTACGATATTGAGCATATCTCTTAAACTAGGCCACAAACTGATATGAAATTTTCGGTGCATGTTTATAGATCAGTAACAAATGATTTTATTCTTTTACTTTTTCAAAAATCGCGTTTTATATTAAAAAGGGCAAAATAGTCAACTTTAAGCATAAACCGGTAACATGCATATGAACCGGTTAATCATGGAATCGTTTTGTAAAATTCCAGAGAGTTAATCTTATATGAAAGTTGGTCAAGAATATGCTCTAATGCAGATCTTAACATGCATGTACGAATCAGAACCGATAGTCAAAGAAAAAGTCCATTTATGAGACTTTCGGTTCCGATTCGGGTGTAACACAGAAAATTGTCGAGTTGATCAAGTTGAAACATGTTCTTACATCATTTATAAAGTTATTTTGATAATCAAACAGGTTGCATGTAGCCTACATTACTGATTATGCTTAAATTTGCAAAAACATATTCTGTTGACTTTTTATGAAGAACTTTGACTCGACAATTAGCATGCTTAGAGTGTGAATCTGAACATACCCTTTTAGGGGTTTGTTATACTCATAAATACCAACTTGTTGGTGCTTTTGATTCGAGATATGTCTGAGCACATTTCGTTTAATCGTAAAGTCAAACTATATTTACGATATGTTTGACTTTTAGTAAGAACACTAAGCTAGAACGGATTTGAGGATGATATGAACACTTACAATGATCCTAGACAAGCTTAGAGGTCACTATGAAGCAGCCTTGGCGTCCAGAAAGATCCAGGAGAGTTCTTGTGAAGTTTGAGAATGCAAGTGTTCTTGAGTTTGCAACAATTGTGAACTTTAATAGCAAGTTGGATCAGATTAATGACTGAATCAGAGTGTTTCTGATGTTATAACAGGTGCTCCACTGTCCAAAGATTGCATGCAAGTCGATTGGTCAGTCCCTAAGTCGGTTACAGCTGTGTACAACTCGCAAACAGACAATAACTGGCAGCTGTCGGTCTTTTTCGTCGCTGGCAGTTGGTCGCGCCACGCGAGACCCCCCTCGCGCTACGCGAGGGCTTGGTCGACCAGCTTTCCATGTTTCTCAAAATTTGCATTTCAGTCCCTGAACTTATTTACGTGTTTTATTCATTTATTTGGCACTCTAGACCCTCAAATCTGGTTTTTAGGAACCTAGGGACTTTTATAAACTTGACAAAGTTCTCGGTTCACTTTGCGCTCACCCGAAAAGTCACGAAATTCACGATATCGTATTTAACCTTTCGTATTCGGTTTTAATCATAACTTTCTCATACGTTTACGAAACTTCATGAAATTTTTATCACATATTCTCATGAGTATATTTTATCATTACAAAGCTTCGGGTATGCCAAAAGATCACTCAGAGGTATAATTTCAACATGTTGACACTTTTAGTCCCTGTAGTTTGTAATTCCTCACTTTCTTCCACTTTTTGCTTCGTATGATCCATGATCTAACCGTTTAAAGTCATAAACACCATGTAGGGTTATTGTAGGACTTTTTTATCCATTGTTGACACTTTGAACCCTTGAATTTACATAGTTTCACCGTTTGTCAACTTTAGTCCCTCTAAAGTTTGTTTTCACATATTCCAAGTCCATGACACGTGTCAAGACATTATTGGGCGTAAATTTCCGAGGTGTTACACTAACCATGCAAATAGGGTGCATTTGGGAGATATGCAACTTATAATACTCAAGGACTTCAAGGAAAAAATTTGTTGCAGGCAAGCGAAAGTTGCCTTCACAGAAAAAATCCCAAAAAAGGGTAATATACCCGGCCGGAGCATCTGCTGCTGTCTGACCCTCCTTAGGATACAGAGCACCCCAGTTCTTCGGGAATCTAAGGTTCGAACCAGACCATCAAAAGTTGCTCTGGGCCACTTTAACGGTGGAAGTTCAGCAGACATTTCTTCGGATAAATCTCCTTGGTGTTCTCCGGTTGACATAAGAAGAAGAAATGACAAAACTTTTCGGATAATGAAGAAAGGAAGGAGAAAAGTTTTCAACGAAGCAATAATTAGCAGGAAGGGGCAACTCAAACAAACCTTTATACTCACCGCAATAAATAGCATCGGTAACTGCCATAGCAACTTTTTCGGATATCACAGTTACCCAAGCGACAGGAGCGAGTGAGAATCACCACAAACGCGAGTTCACCCGCGCGTGCAAAACACGGACAGTAAGGGACAACTGACAGTGACAGTCTGTCACTCAGTCTTTACTGTATCAGCCCCATTTAAAGTCAAAGATTTTCAAAATCTTTATATTAAGCAAAGTAAATCTTCTCTTAGAAGATTCCCCATTTTCGCGCCAAAAAGCATTTCCCTCTTATAAGTCCAGTGCTCCACTTACTTGCATAAGAGCAACACTAGACTAGGGGGACTTGAAGGGGTAAGGTCCCAAAAACCTCATAATAAGTACTTGGGACCATACCACAACCTCATCTTTTAGCATCTTTTACCTTGCGCGGCCGCGCACTGGTTTTACAAAAGAAAGCCTTAAGAGACAGATAGCAGACAACACTTGCGCGCCAAAAGGAAATCATAAATCCTTCCGCTTAATAATATCCAGACTTGGATATTATTTACTTGACTGATACCACACGATAAAGAGTCACACCAGATTACAGCAGTAATCTTCTAGAAAGAATTCAATCGTGCACCACTAGGACGTTTGTAACCGTTTGGACACGTGTCATCACCTCAGGCATCCCTGAAATCACAACAATAGCATGTAATTGGAGAGAAACCTCCACTTGATCACTTTCCACGTGGCAAACCCCCAGCCATAGTTCTAAACAGCAATCCGTGTACACTCACGTCGGATTGAAAAGCTTAACGGAAGGAAATGTAACCGCTTACAGGGTTAGTATCTTCCGTCAACATTTCACCAACAAGTTTTCCCGCTCAAAACTCTCGGCTATAAATGTGAGAACAATTCAGGTATGAAATTCAAGTTACACACACTTCGTCAATACTTCTTCTTCTTCATAAACACATACTTATTCTCACGCCGAAGTCGGGTCAAGGAGAGAACCCCTCTTCTCCCCTTGACGAGGCTAACGGTGCTTTGTTTTGCAGAATCTGCCGGAGAAGAAGAACTGTTCCATCAGATCGAACGAGAGAAAACCAACCCTTTTATGCAGATTCAGACCCCCTAGATAATTCGATTCTGGTCAATTATCTAGTGTTTCTTCAGAAAGGGTGGAGACTGTTGGGACGTGAGATTGGGAATTGAGGATGTGTGTAATATAGGTCTACGAAGATTCTTCGTAAGAATCAAAGTTTCTCGCAGAGACTACAAGACCATATTCGGCAAGCCTGTTTTTACTATTTCCACCTAGTGCGAAAACAAAACTTGTAGAGTAAAATTTCGGGGACGAAATTTCCTAAACAGGGGGAGACTGTGACACCCGGCTTTTCAGGCCGTACCGTACAACTGTAACACGTGTTGTGAATAGACAAAAGGATTTATTTGACTGATTATGATGTTTATACATGGAATTTAATGAGTTGATAAATTTAAACTTGGTAAAAATTATGTTGGCAACGATAAGATAAACGCTTATCGCGTAAAGGTAAAAATGCGAAACGAACGTCGGTGACCGCCCGATCAGTGTTAAAATCCTAAAAATAGTCTGTTATGATTAGAATAATAATTTTAATCATATTCATGAGGAAAAATAAATTAAAACGCTAAGAAACTCTATTTCTCGAGTTTAAGCGCGTACCGCGCGATGCAGCGCGTATACCGACAAAATATTGTCAACGCAGCCAGTCAAGAAAACTGATAATTATTTCAGTAATAATTTTGTGTGATTATTTTTATAGAATGATAAAAATGAATAAAAATGCTTAAATCCCTATTTTTGCAATTTTAATCGCATACCACGCAACACAACGCGCGTACTGCTAGATACAGGCAACGTCGCCAGTCCCGGCAAAAAAAATATTGTCCAATAATATTTTGGTGAGTTCATTCTTATACAGTGTTAAAAATAATTTAAAACGCGTTAAAACGGGTTAAAACGCTAGATAAAATACCCGGTAACCGGTTAAATACCAGTTTTTAGTCTAGAATATGTATATATGTATATATATACGATTATGTTTGTGTGTATGTGAGACATGAGAAATGAGTTGGCAGCCATGCATGCCTTCTCTCTCCTCTCTCCAACATTTGGCGGGTCTTGGGGAATGTAGGTGATAATGATGCTTGCATTATCTTCCATAAGAATACTTGAAACACTACAACATTTCAAAATCACCAACTTCACACTCTCTCTCTCTAGCCGTACACTATCACCACCACCTTCACTTCCATTTTTTATTCAAGTCTTTAAGATTCAAAGACATTTTAAGCTTGTTCCAAGTTGGTGTAAAAATTCAAGAGTGATTTCAAGGTGATTTTAAAGAGAAACAAGCTCCATATCGTCAAAAAATCTCATCTAAACCCACTAAATTCTTGTAAGGTATAAACATACTTTAAAATGTATATTCTTGTTTCATGGTAATGGTGATGATGGAAAGTTTCTCGAAAAGCTTAGAATTCTTCACAAACTAGAAATTTAAACAAGAAAATGGTTTCAGTCAAAACAAAATGGAAGTACATACATATATGTATGTGGCCGTGAGTGTGTAAAGATATATGTAAGAGTTTGAGTTTTGATTTTTGGTTGATTCTTGTTTGACATGATTCTTGAAAAGATAAATGCATGCATGATCAAAATGTGGTTTTATAAAAGTTCATAAGATTAAAAGATGAACAAGTTAAAGTAAATTTTGGATGGATGAGTGCACATGTGCGTGTGTCGTGTATGTATATATGTGTATGCATACATGTGGGTTTTGTTAGTTAGTGTATAAATAAAAGAATGTTGCAAGCATTTAAGTCAAAATTATTAGATGATGAACATGTCTTAGATTGTATGAAATAAATAGATGTCATATGCATTAAGTTCATATGGGATGATGATGATACAATATGGGTGCATTAGATGCACATATTTGGACATGCATGTTGAAATATGGTCATGAAATGATGATTTAAACATGATTTGATAAAAATGATTTTTGATCAGATTATAAACACTAAAGTATGATTATTTTGAAGTGTTTAATGATATAAAACTTTGACATAAAGTTTACTAGTCTTGCATGTTGTACTTGGTGCATTAGGAGTTGTAAAATACGTGAAATCGCATGATTTATGTGACTTACACAAAAACTGCACTAATCTGATTATGATCACTATTTTAATCAGTAAATAACATGTATTGTGTTAAAATATCAAGTCATTTCAAGTTGGGATGGTTATAGAAACGTTTAACGCAAAACTATGCATTAAAACGGTCAAAAATCGGCTTTTCAAACGATTTTTATGAAACTGACTTAGATCAGTAAGTAAACTGATATTTTTAGTATAAAAATAAGTATTTTAATTAATTTTAAGTTTACTTGGTGTTTGGTTGGTGATACGTGACTTCCGACGCCCGAAAACGTCATCGAATCACTAAAATACGCGTTTTTCAATGAACACTAGTATGGGTAAATTTTGGGTGAACCTTATGTGTTAAGTGATTTAAACATGTGAATGTGAAAATATGTTAATTTTTAACATGATATTGAAAATTTAGATTATGCACGTATACTTGTGCGTTTTGTGCGGTAGAAACGGTAAAAATAGCGTTAAATGTGTAACTTGTTTGTCGAGCATGAAAATTTATACATATGAGATATTATATGTATATTTGCTTTAAAAATGACAAAATAGATAAGTTAACAAGATTTCTCATGTTTGGATAATAAATTTTGTGAACGTTTATATATATATATATATATTACGACGCGCAAATTGTAGATATATTACGTATAAACGGGTGTGTTAAGGGATTTACATGATAACGGTCACCAATAAAATCATTCAAGTCGCAAAAATATTAAAAATATATATATGGACTCATATATATATTAACGTGCCAACATAATCAAAAACGATGATTTTTCGAGAAAATCTCAAAGTTATGTGAAAATTCTAAGAAACAGAGAAACTTAGGATTTTGTGATGTATATATGAATATTGATTTAAAACTCGTTCCTACATATAATAGGACGTGCAGAAATCAAACTGTGTGATTGTGCTATTTAAAATACGCACCCAAAGGTGAGTGTCACTAAAACCCCTCTTTTTACTGCTTTGTATATATTTTGGGGGTAGAACACGCCAATAAAATGGTTTAATAATGTTTTTGGATTAAAACATACATTTTTTATAAAAATATATATATATTTTCGTTGAAAATATATGGAGTTTGATAATTCATACGTTTCGAGTTAAAACGTTTTGATGAATGAATGTTTGGAGGACATTGGGATGATACGGTGTTTCCCAGGAGAAACAGACCGTAAAGTTGGGACGGATGCCGGCCTGGTCTCAAGGGAGGGGATTCAGGGGATTCGTACAACTTCGGTTATTAAATTTGTCATATTAGTAGGATATATATATATATATATATATATTGTACGTGAGGCAGAAATCATATTGGTCTCAAGTGGACCCCGCGCCCATGATGTCGTTTAATCATTTAAGTATTGCACGCGAGGAATTGTTGGTAGATCTATCGGGTTGACAACCCCGTCGTGACCGGTCGCCCGGTGTCAAGTCAAACGACGAATTCATATTATGTTTATTGTCTAGCTTTGATTATCCCTGCATGGTAAATATATAGTTCGTATTGTCTAGCTAACATAAGAGTTTGAAAGTTGACGCTATGAATTTAATATACAAAACCTGGGTAAGAGCTTTGTTGTCGGGTTTTTGAACTGCGACGGATGACCCAGGGATTTTATTAAGGAAGTAAAACGGACTTTCTAAAAATTATATGGATGTTTTAAAATAAACACATAATCAGAAAATTTTCCTTTGGAATGAATTATTTGTATGTGAATATGTGAACTCACCTTCCTTTGTGTTGACACTTGATTTTAACGTGTTCTACAGGTACTTGAGTTCGGCTTCGGGAATTATGGCGTATCTTGTGTTTGATGATGCATGTTGTGTTACTTAAAATGTTGGACTACTTTTTAAACTTTCTGGGACGTATGTAATAAGATCCGCGAGGATCAAAGACAACTTAACTATATGGTTGTGTCGTGTCTTAAAACGTAACGTTTAATAACTTATGATTAAAATTAAATCAAAATGTCCAACAATTAAATGCATCGTTGAATAAGATATAAATGGGCACCAACTTCCATCACCACTACGTTTTATATTCTGCTGCGACGTTTTTGGGGTGTGACAATTGGCAATACTATGTCATGATTCTCAAGAACGGTGTTGATACAAAAACAATGAATCTTGATTGGTTAATCGAAAAGCTTGAAGGCCACGAACTGGAAATACAAAAACAGAACAAAATGGCCAATGCAAACTATCAGCAAAATGTCGATTTGTACTACAGAATAAGCATGCTGTTGAACAATCAAGCACCAAAGACGACTTTTAGTGCTAGTAGTTCAAATGATTCTCCAAAATATGATTCGGGTTATCATTCATCATCTGCTTCAAATCACTCTAATCTGAACATAGTTCGATGCAACATCGCCACAGACCTGAAAAACTCTTACAGCCTGAATGAAGAAGCAGCTAAGCAACATATGGTATTTCTAGCATCAATTTTGGAGTCGTATGAAAGTCTGGTAGCTGGTAACGTTGGAAACCCGAATATGATGAAAGAAGATTATGACTAGATCGATCCAGAGGAGATGGAGCTGATCGATATAAGATGGTGCATGGCTAGCGTTATGAGGAGAGCACAACGGTTTATGGAGATTACAGGAAGATCATGTATTGGAGCTGCTGACACAAAGTAGGGGTTTGATAAGTCAAATGTTACCAGTTTCAAGTGTAAACAGAAAGGGCACTTCAAAAGAGAATGCACAAACAGGCAAACAGATGAAGCTGTGAATTTGTTTCAAGAATATAACTATCAAAAAGCTATCTACCATCGCATCAGTGAGCCGCCAAAGGTGAATCAAAAGCAGATCGGGGAAGGTTCATCAAAAGATAGAAAACAAGCTTTGGCGGTAACTCAAGAAGACGAAGGATTCAATTAGAATAAATACATTCCAAGAGAAAAGCATACGTTGGTTGCTGAGTTAGAGTATAGATGGCAGATTGATTTTATTCGATGTGAAATTAAAAAGTTGCATGATCCTTTTGATGAAGTAAAGGAAGCAAAGAGATGGGATGCTGAAAGAGAATGCTACTTAGATCCTCTAGATAATCATGTGGTTGATCCCAGGAAAGTGAAGTTTGACGAAGTGGTAGCTGTTATTCCAAGTTATCAAGAGTTTTATACTAGGAGGAAAATAGAGAAATATTACGATGAGAATCTGAACAAGCGTATAAAGGAGGTGTTTTACACGAGTCTAATGAAGGTGATGGAATTGAAGAAGAAAAAAGAAGAAGTTGTTAAGAAGCTAGTTGATGAACTAAAGAAAACAGTAGGAGAAGCTGATGAGAACCAGCAGAAGGTTGATGAAGATCAAAAGCAGGTGACAGAAGAGTCTAGGGTGCCAGATGAAACTGAGGTAAAAATTCAAACTGAATCTTCTGAATCGTGAAATAATGATCAAAATGTTAAATAGTGCAGGAAATGCATGGAAACATGCAGAGCCTGTGCTGAGAAAGATGAAAACTTAAAATCAAAAGATATTGAGTTTACTAAAATCAAAACAGTTTTCAAAATAAAATGCAAAGAAATGTTTGAAAATGAAGAAGTTATGAAACGAAAAGTCGAAAAGCTGAAACTGAAATGTCAAAGAGTTTGAAAAAGAAAATGAGATTTTAAAGCAAAAGTGTTCGGCGAAATGTAATGATGTTTACAAAAAGATAATATCATTCAAGAATTACAGAAATAATATGATAAAATAAAATTTGCAAATCATAAGATAAAAGAAGCTTATGATACTTTGAATAGACAAATTAAAAGTATGGACGGAAGATTGTCAAAATGTTTATAAACAATAGAACTTGTTAAACCCAAATACAGAAGTAAGCAACTGGAATTAAATAAATGTACTGATGAAGTTTCTCAACTTAAACAAGAATTGGCTGAAAAAGAAAAATATGTTAAAAAACTTCAAAGTTATCATAATTCTTCATACATTCTCAAACGTATTTTCAACATCACACCAGATGATAAAGATTTTGAAAAGACAAAAAAAGGTATTGGTTTAGAATATCATCAGGTGCCACCACCGTTGAAGAATAATTACATGTTCTATGATAACGAAAAGGTGGCAAAAGGATTGAACATGGTTGACCAATTACCTGAAAACATTGATGTGACTTACACCAAATCTGATGATGCTGGTGATTCAGAGGTGGTAAGTAAGGTAGTTGAAAACGTTTTAAGAGACGATTCTACCAACAATGGTAAGTTTGAATCACAGGATGAAGATGAGGAAAGTTTTCACAAAAACTATTTGAAAAATTCAAAATCTGAGAAAAATACGAATGATGATCCAATGGGATTGGCATATACCATGATTGTATTCAACAAATTATTCTCAGATGTTGAGTTTCCGATTCAAAATGTGATTCAGGATAAGATCGAAAAAGTTTTCAAACTAGTAGAAATCGAGAAAACTGAAATTGCAAAATATACAGGAAAAGCGAGCAAGAAAACTTTTTATAACAAACCCGGTTACAAAAAGAAAAACAGGAAGGCTAGGTTAGGTTATAAAAAGAAGCAAAACCAAAAAGAAACAGTTTGAAAAGTCAAATCTTCATAAAAAGACGAACTTTGTTCACGGGACAAGTTCAGAAGAAGAGAAAGAACTCAAATTTAGACGACAGACTAATGAAGAGTTCAATGCTCAAAAAATTGACAACAACAGGCCAAAGATGTTTCAAATAAAACTTGTTTTAAATGTGATCAAATTGGACATGTTGGTCGCAAATGTCCAAATCTAAAGCCTTTTGATGTTGAGAAAAAGAAAGTTGAGGGTGAAAAACATAAGTCAGCTAAGTTTGAATCAAAACAAACTTGGAAGCCGAAGACACCCAAATTTGAGGAAAAACAGATTTGGACACAGAAAGTTGATATTTCAAAGCCAAAACAAACTTAGAAGCCAAAAACATCCAAGTTTGAACCAAAACAAATCTGGAAAGCTAAAAATGATTTGGCAAAACGAAACGTTCAAAGTGATTCAAGAGTTTATCAAAGGAATGTTTCAAAAGGACAAGTTTTGGTGGTCAAGAAATAACAGACTTCTGTGAGTAAGAAACAGAAAATCAATTCAACCAAAAAGGTTGAAAATAAGAACGACAAAGTTTTTGTGAAAAATGACAAATATTATCCAAAGTTGAACAATCCGTATTGTGTGACAATACCGAAGGTCAAACAGGTTTGGGTTGCATTATTCAAGTGATTGAGTTAGTTGAATGTGCAAGTGCTCCAGCAGTTAGCTGAATGTCAACACGAGGAGAGGAACAGCCTGGCACGGGAGGAGGCAGATTCCTGTGATTGAATTCAGGGATGTTTGTTTGTGTTTGTAAATAAATAAAACATAAACTAAAAACAAAATAAAAAATATAAAAATATAAAAACCAAAAATATGTTTTTATTTTGTCAAAAATTTGAAAAATGAAAAAATATGTTTGTTTTTAAATTTGTTAAAATCAAAAATTTTTGAAAAATGTGTTAAGTGAATACGCCAAAACCCTCACGGCTGAACAAACATGATTAAACTCACAAGTGATTGAAAATGGTTTTAACTTGTCAAAAATCATTGTGTTGTAAATCATGGGGGTGCTTTATTTCAAAATAGAGCATGTTATTGTAGAAAATGGATGGCGAGATGAAGCTATCTACATCGATTACCAAATTTTCTTAGATGTTTTGGATTTTAGGGGAGTAAAAATTTTGAAAATACAAAAACATTTGAAAATTTGAAAATGCCAAAAACATGAGAAAATGAAAAAAGTTGTTGTGTAAAAAGAGGAAATGATAGTACATCAGTAGACAATCACAACATGCAAAAGAAATGGAATGTTAAAATGTGATAAACGGTCTCACTGATGATATGCCCGTAGGTTTTTACACATTTAGTAGATTGATTTCGAGATGTAAACCTAAAATCAATAACTTTCTTATCTCGTGGGGAACATCTCTTGGATATATGGACTTAGTACTCCGAAATTTCATTTAAGAGGTTGCCTGATTCTGAGATATTAGTTCTTTATACGTACTAATATCTGGGGTATTATCCTTGGTCTTCTGTTTTGCGTCAGCAATGGCCTAGACCTCGTATAATACTTTGCGTGCTTAAAAAGCTTTCCCTCTGCATAAAAATTGAAAAAATATCGAAAGATATAAATCAAGTGCAGTTGTAAAGAAGATTCCTAAGTGGAACACACCTTTAAGTCGAGCGTTCATCTCTTTGACTGAATGGTAGTTCATACCTAAGCTCTGAAGGTCTTGCACTAACCCAGAGTACAGATATCAATATAGTATCTTCACATGTAAGACTGAATCTAGGGAATCTTGATACGGGAGTATATTATGAGGTGGGACACATGAATAAGTTAAGTTCTTAAGACATTAATCTCATATCTTGAAATAATTGAAGTTTGTGAGAAAATTTAAGTGGATCGGTATACTGACAATCTAAGCGAATCGTTTAGAACTTAAAGTCTACAAAAGGTCAACGGTGCTAGTGATTTGTCATAAACTGATATGATCCTCTAACACGAACTCAAACAAAAATATTGTCTGTAAATATTTGTTTACTTCATTTCATTAAAGAAAAACTACAAAAAGATTTTTGGAGAATTTTAGCATAAACTTTGTAAAATACAAAAAGATTTTGTTTCTGCTTTATTTTCGACAACCGATGTCTGAAAGTTGAGTTTCAAAATCTGAGTATGCTGATCATGTTTCTGAAAATAAACAAGTTCATTAATTTGAAACTTGAGGTTTTAATTGAAAAATCAAAAACAGTTTGTGAAAATCTCCAAGGTCATTAATTTGGACTTAGATGATAATCTGTGAGAGTTTTGGTAGTTTGATACTTTTATTGTCTGATATATAGGGGGAAGAGCCTGTCAACAATCCTAGAGTTGTTAAAAATGTCAAAAGATTTTCTTAGAGCCAGGGTTCGATACTGGAAGATAATAGTTTTAAAGGGCCAGGAAACAATCTTGAACCAAAAACAGTTTTATCTTTCATAGAGCTAGGTTCTTGATTCTGGTAATCTAAAAAACTTTAAATGTCATACATCTGTGCTTAGAGCCAAGTTACCAATTATGGGTGAACTAAAAAGCTTTCACTGTTAAATACTTGTGATTTTCATATTACGATCATGATAGCTGAGGCTAAGGGGGGGTCTAAAGAAAAGCTCAAAGCAAGGGGGAGCTTGTAGTGGTAGTACCAGGTGACGATCTTAAAAAGCTGGAAGCTTAAAGAAAGGGGGAGCCTGGAGATAGAGTCTGAAGAAAGGGGGAGCTCAAGATTCAGAAAGCAGATTCAAGAGGAGTTGGTTAAAGCAATGAGGAGTCTGTGGTGTTGAAGATGTCAATGCTTCTGGAAGACTCAGAGAGAAGATAGAAAGCTACGAGATTGACTGCAGCAATATCCAAGGGGGAGTCTGTGAGTGCATATGTCTATCGCTTCTGTCAATCACGTATCATAGCTGAGAAATGATCAAGATTTGGTTTAGAAGTGTTTTTATGTTAAATATAATGTACATGTTTAGTTTAGAGTCCATCCTCACAAAAGGCCATCCTCATGAATGGACATGCTAGTTAGAGAGGATGGACAAGGGCTATAAATAGGGAGCTTGTCTTAACATTTTAGAATTTTTTCTCATTTGGAGAGTTAGAGAGCTCGAGTGTTTTCAAGGTTGTACACTGTTACATCATCAATAGAAAACGCATTATCATTACTTTCTTGCATCTGATCCACTCTCGTACACGAATTCCGCACGTGATACGAGATCTACGCAATCATCAGAGTTATGAATTCGATCCGGAAACAAACATGCAAGTTGATAGCGCTATTAGGTTTGACAAACCTCACACCGTGCCAGAGAGGATGGGCGTGAACTTTTATGCCTTGGCACTAGTCAATGATGATAGACATTGATCTGATACACAAACAACTTAACAGTCAAAGTATTAGTACCACACAGTTTAGTAGCTTAACGATAGGGTACCCCATGAAATGTTTTATAACTGGGTAACCTAATAACTTATGTTTTTGGATAAAATAATTCAAAACCGTGAACTCGCCAACTTTATGTTGACACCCTATTACATGCTTTGCAGGTCCTTAGGTACTGCGCTGGAGCTTGCATGGAGGAGTGTAGCAGTTGCGTAGAATCGTTGTTGGGATCCTTATTTAATGATTATGGTTTTAAAACTTTTATTGAGATCTAAACTTTATGCTTCCCCCGATAACTTGAACAAAGTTTTAGACCTTGAATATTTTGTCACTAATCACATTAATAGTGATGGATATACTTTATTTTATTTAATTGTTCAATATGATTGGTGGCATGATCCTGGTTAGTCACACGCCTCACAGTAATACTCCGCAAGTGGAATTTGAGGGTGTGAGATATTGGTATCAGAGCCATTGATTATAGTGAACTCGGTTTTAAAAAGAAAAGTCTTTTTGAGAAAAACCAGACTATAACCCGTTATGTACTAACGATCCGCAACGAGACTACACTCCAAGTGCAAGGCTCAACGCTTTATACTACATAGCGTATGTATGTGCTTACTTTTTACTTATGTAATGTTATATGTAATAGTATACTTAGTTTCTAGGACTATAACAATAGTATACTCATTAAAATTAATGAGCTCTCTCCCAAATGTTTATTTGGAAACTTTTGTGTGTTATGGTCAAACTTTCTTCTGTTTTTCCCTACGCCACTACGGCATCGTTCTCTTTCTGTGTTTTGTGGATGTGAAGACAATGAGCGGGCGTGGCAGAGGCGGTGTATACATGAATCAGGACCAATTGACGACCCTGATTAACGCTCGGGTTGCTAAGGATCTAGCAGCACACCCAGGAGGTACAACTACCAATCCGAATCATTCTAGGATGTCTAGATCCTATCCTCGTGTCACCTTACCATTCTTAACCTTATTCGTTTCACCATACGCGACAGGTCAACATGCACACACTCAACCCCGATTCTGCACATTTAAGGCTTTCATGGACTGCAAACCTCACTCCTTTAACGGCACCGAAGGAGCAGTGGGTCTTCTACACTAGATCAAGAAGGTCGATTCGGTGTTCGAGATGTGTGAATGCCCTGCTAACAATCGAGTGAAGTACTCTACTGGCACTCTTGAAGGAAATGTGCTTTCCTGGTGGAACGCGCAAGTTCAAATGGTTTGATTGGCGGCTGCCAATGCCACTCCCTGGAACGGCTTTAAGGAGCTGATCAAAGAAGAGTATTGTCACAGAGATGACATACAGAAGCTCAAGGTTGAGTACTACAACCTGAAGATAGTTGGATCTGAGATCGAAGCATACACCAAAATGTCCAATGAGTTAGTTGTTCTTTGTCCAAACATGTCATATCCTGCTTACAAGCATATTGAGCTTTACCTCAGAGGTTCAGCTCCTGAAATCCAAAGCTTAGTGACAGCAGCCAATCTTCCTATAATTCAGCGAGTCATCCATTTGGCACACCATCTCACCGACCAAACAGTTGAACAGGGCAAGCTGCCCAAACGAATCAGTGTTGCTACCGATACCTCTAGCGACAACAAGCACAAATGGGATAGCAACCAGGGAAAGGGTTCTTGCTCCTCGCAACCTCAAGCTCAGTAGTCGAAGACAACAAGAGTTCCAACCAGCAAGCTTTGGCCAATCAACAACAGGGTGGTAATCAAGGAAATCGACCCAATTGTACGAATGCAATTTGTATCACCACGGGCAGTGTGAGAAGAACCATTGTCAATGATGCAACAAGCTGGGGCATGCAGCTAAGGATTGTAGAGGCCCACACTCAATGAGATAGAATCAGAGACCCCAACAACAGCAGCAGCGGGGTAACATTAGAGGGTGTTTTTAGCGTGGGGATGAGGGGCAAATCAAGAGAAATTTCCCGCAATTGAATCAAAACCGTAACAACAACAACTAAGGCACTGGGAACAACAACAACAATGCGACAACGGCGTAAGAGGGCGAGCTTTTGTGATTGGCACAGGAGAAGCAAGGAACGATCCCAACATGGTGACAGGTAAGTTCCTACTTGATGACTACTTTGTTTCTGTACTCTTTGATTCTGGAGCCGATGCTAGCTATGTGTCCTTAAGTGTTAGTAAAATGATTAAGTCTACCCCAACTCCTTTGAACACTAAACACGTCATCGAACTAGCCAATGGTAGAAACATCGAGGCTACTCATATCATCAATGGTTGTAAACTTGTGTTATCCGGTCTGTCATTTGTAATCGGCCTTATCCTTATCGTTCTTGGAAGCTTCGACATTGTCATCGGGATAGATTGGTTATCCCATCATCGAGCAGAAATACTCTGCCGAGAGAAAATTGTACGCATCCCTCATTTCTTTGGCTAACCCCTTGTTATTCAAGGCAAGAAAAGTGGTGCCGTTGTAGGCATCATCTCGTTCTTCAAGGACCAGAAGTGTTTGCAAAAGGACATGCCGCTATTCTAGCCCTAGTCACTAATGCCCAAGCTGAAGAGAAGAAGATTGAAGATATTTCCATTGTTCGCGACTTTCCCGAGGTATTTCCTGAAGAATTACCTGGCCTCCCACTTCACCATCAAGTTGAATTTCAAATTGAGCTAACACTTGGAGCGACATCTATAGCTCGTGCACCTTACAGACTAGCCCAAACCGAACTGGAATAGTTATGCACGCGATTGCAAGAGCTACTAGATAAGGGTTTTATTCGTCCTAGCTCGTCACCCTGGGGAGCCCCCGTACTGTTTGTTAAAAAAGAAGGATGGCACTTTCGATATGTGCATAGACTACCGCGAGCTCAACAAAGTAACTATCAAGAACCATTACCCACTTCCACGCAACGATGATCTATTCGAGCAGTTGCAAGGATCGAGTTTCTATTCCAAGATTGATCTAAGATCGGGCTATCATCAGTTGAGAGTCCGAGATGAAGACATCTCCAAAACAACATTCAAGAATCGTTACGGCCATTACAAGTTCCTTGTTATGCCATTTGGGCAGACGAACGCACCTGCGGTTTTCATGGACCTCATGAACCGAGTGTGCAAACCATACCTTGATAAGTTCATACTCGTATTCATCGACGACATCCTGATCTACTTGAAGAGTCAGGAGGAACACGAGCAACACCTACATCTTATTTTGGAGCTCCTATGAAATGCGCAACTCTATGCTAAGTTCTCAAAATGCGACTTTTGGCTTCGTGAAGTCCATTTCCTTGGACACACGGTCAATGTGTCACACCCTGACTATTGCGGAAGCGTGGTTATTGGTGTGACTTCTTAATACCATAGCATTCAATCATAACAACGCTATATGATAAAACCATAAGATGTTCATCCATTAATTAAGTTTGAAAATAACATAACGTACTTGTCTGAAACGTTGACACCAAATTTAAGTTACAAACCACAACATGTTTTAATGAGTTCACAAAGACTCGACAAAAGATCTTAAACAAACCCGAGTTTAGGACCATGTATCTCGTCCAGGATTAAGATACATCTCCTAAACCCCAACGACTTGGATGACATCTTTTATTTATAACGCAGCTGGAAACACATGCAAACACCTGCCAGATCCACTTAGTTCCCTGAAATACATGTAATTTGAAAACATCAACAAAAGTTGAGCGAGTTCATGTGTTTGTATAAGTATGTATAAACCTTTGTAAACAGTGTATGTAAATCCCGGTATGAAAGCAAACAAGGAAAAGATCATCAATGGTTTGCAAGGCCACTGATATGTGTGACGGTGTAGGAAGACTCAAACCTATCAAATTTGTACCGGGCTTCCGGCTGGAAGACATAGTCACCCTATGGGCCACCCTGGTCCTCATGGGTGTGGGCTTGCTACACCCAAATAGATCTATCACTCATGTCCCTCGGTCCTTATACGAGGATTAATGGTCCCAAGTATCCGCCTACCCATTCACATGATCTATGGTTCTTTCCTAGGCTAATCATACCAATAGTATTCGTATGTAATCCTTTTGTAACATGTATTTCACCCCCGAAGTTAATAAACAAAATAGTTTAAATAAAAGGGGGGACATGAACTCACAGTTTTGCGTCTTCACAATCGTAACCCAAATCTCCTCAGCAAACACGACTACCTACAATGTACTAACGTCTATTACACGAACGGGCCGTGCCTTGCCTTAGTATTAATGTTTTCGAGTTACGTTTCTTTCAATATTATCCCAAGTTATAATTTCTTGTTAAAATAATAATTATTTTAACTTTAAAATTATATTTGATTTTGGAATAATTTGTTAAACAATATTTTTGAAATAATACTTCTCAAGTATTTATTTTTCGTATTTCCTTCCCAAGGATGGGGGTATCTCATACATGTATTTTCGCATTCTTGTATTCGTAGTTCCAAAATATATTTTCAAGTCTCACTTTTTGAAAATATATTTAAACTTACTTGTCAAAAATATTGTATTTCAAGAAAATATATATTTTTCCCAAAAATCATATATCTTCTAAATATTCCAAGAAAATATATTTTTACTTCCAAAAACAATATATTTTCTTCTTGTCGAAAATATGATATACTTTGGTAATATTTACAAAAATCATATTTTCATTTCTTGTATCCAAAATAATATTTACCAAAAATATATTTGTAACGGTATTTTCCGAAATATTTTGTAAGTTACGTTCTTGCGTTCGGTTTCACAATATTAAATGTGTAACTTATATATTTTTATTCCTTGTGATTTTTGGTATTATTTTGGATTGTAAATTCTTGGTATTTTGTTAAGTTATATTACTTTAAATCCTAAAATAGTATAACTACTACACAGAGTATACAAATAATCACACACAATGTGTAAATATATATTCTAAATACATATTTATCCATTTTTATTTATAAAAACCAACCTCCAATGCTTGTATTTTTGTAACAAATCTATGGCAAGGTTTATGTTGAAAGCCATAGTTAAAACACACTTGTAAATATTTGTTTAAAAAATATTTTTCTAAGTGTTTATATTTTTAGAAAATTTTGCCATAGTTTTCCCTAAAAATGGGGGTGTCCATGCTATCAAAGCATATCATTTTCATTTTTTAAAAACATCACAAACAATCAACAATCAACCTACACTTACCAAGTGCCACATTAATGCTATTTACATAACAATCATGAACTTGAGTTTTCATAAAAACTTGTAGTAACTTGGTAGTGTGTTTAGTAGCCTTAGTTACCCTTTAAAGTGTGTTTATTTCTTTAAAAATCTCATTCTTAAAGAATTAAGATGTTTACATCTTGTAAACATGTTTTACAAAAATGCTTCTTTATGAAATCTTCTTGTTTCTCTAGTGTTTCTACACTTGTTTTACCACCAAAAATAGTGTGTGTTTAAGTAAGAACCAAGATCTTCTAAAAATCATATTTTGAACTTGGTCCTTTTGGAAAACCATTCATAAATCTTAGATCCATAAAACAACTTTATTCTTCAAGCTCATGCTTACCAATGAGGATGATCATCTTGTTTCATCATATAATCATCCTCTCACTTGCTAGATCATGTGTTTAATAACAATCTAGCAAGCTCCTTATGATGATTAACATCATAATCTCAAGAAAATTGTGACAACTGTGTTCTGTAAGCACTGTATAATGAAAAACAATGTCAGTTATCAATAAAACAATGTGCTTTGGTGTTATTATATGTGTTTTGGTGTTATTATATGTGCAATTGTGTTTATTAATTTTACAATTTGATTCGATTCCGACTTCAAGCTTTAAATCACTTTCTGGAAGGTTATACGCAAACTGGTGCTTAAACGCAATCAGTTTAACGCGACGTACACTCCGGAACTGTGACGTAAGCCTGACATACCCTAAATATCCTCTACATAACTTAGAAATAAGTTTTGAAGGATTCGGTATGGCGAAAATATGTTTATTTGAACTAAAGAACTAATTACGACAAACTGCGAAACGAACGTTGGTGACCGCCCGGATAATATTTAAATCCCACAAATATTCTGTTATGATTAAAATCTTATTTTAATCAGGTTCGTGTTGAAAAATAAATTAAAACGCTTAAAAACGTTATTTTGCAAGTTTAAGCGCGTACCGTGTGTTTCTGCGCGACACAGTGCTTTTACTGCGAAACACAGACAACGCAGCCAGTCTTGGCAACTGAAATTTATTTCAGTAATATTTTGGCGAGTTTATTTTCATAGAATAATAAAAATAAATTAGAACGCCATAAACCAGGATTTGAACGCTAGATAATACCCGGTACTTAATTAAACACTTTAACGGAACGGTGTTTAACCGGAAAACCGGACATTACCCGGGACACTAAAATTTTGCCAAACATGTAGTTTTTATTTTTCTGAGCTAGTTAGGGTCCCCGAACATCCTAACACACTATATATTTAATAACACACATTTACTAGTAACTAAACACTTTAAACTTAACTAGTTAGTAACTTGTTCCATTACAAACCAACTAGTACCCCCCCCCCCCACGAAACCGGTTACAAGGTGAAGATCCACCCATGATTTTCCTTCATTTGTTTATTATCATTGCATGGTACTTAGGAGGCACATGACCTAATGGGTAAAGAGGATGTTGGAGATTTGTCTATTTAACCTCAAGATCATGAGCATCTCTCATCAAACACCCACCAAACTCAACTCTCTCCTCCTCTCTTCTCTCTTGTTCGACAGCCACAACCCCACCACCATACCACCACCTTCAAGCCTTTTTCAAGCAAACCACACATACACAAAGGTGCTAGAGACCGAACAAGTAAGCGTGGTGCACTCGGAAGCTCAAGGACCGCTCTCGTTTTCTTTTATCCATCACTTTTATGCCTTGAAACTCCCCTAGCTTTGTGCTAGTGGTAAGCACTTAGATCCTTTCATATTACTTGTTATTTAAGTGGTTAATGATGCGTAATGATAAAAAACATAAGAACTCTAAAGAACCTTAAACAAAGTCTTGAACATCATCTAACATATGATAAAGTGGTGTTAAAATGATGATGAAATATGATAATGCATGATAAATCTGATATATATAAGTGTTAATCTGCTGTAAATAACTTATGTTATGAGATAAATCATTATTAGAATGAATGGTAGTCGTAAGTGTACTTTTTAATGGCACTTATACTACAAAAAGCATGCTGATCTGCATAATCCAGCCGCCTTTAACTGGCTGTAACCAAATCTTAACTTAACAAAAAACTGATTTTCTCAAGTCTATAGCATGTTATTATGAAATACGGTTCTAATGGCACCGGAATCATAATTTTTGGACTCCGTTTACTATTTTTAAAGTGTCTTTTCGTAACAGCAGCTGGAGCTGCATTTTCCTGCTGAAAATATGCGTTCTGTTTTCAGTCATAACTTGAATTATGTGTAAAGTTAGATCATGAAATTTGTACTATAAATGACCACCGATGTATTTGTAATACTCTCACTGGAATTTCGTAAATCGGACTTACGAATCAAAAAGTAGCAAATCTGATTGCAGTCAGGAAAATGAATTTTCGTAAAATATTGGTAATGAACTAGACCCCGATATTTTTACACAATAATATTTGGATCGTTTAAGACATTCTGTAAAAATTTGGGAATTTTTGTAATAGGTTAACTATTTCATTTAAATATCCGAAAACAGTCCAGTTTCATATATATTAAAACAGAAATGACATAAGTAGTATTTTGCATGTATTTTGTGGGTTTTGGTTATTAAGGCATTCTTATTTAATTTAGGATGAATAAACGATTTGAGGGATTGTGTTAACATATAAAAACACACCCAAAGGTGAGTACATAGTTCCCCTCTTTTACTGTTTTCAATTGTTTTGGGGTGATTCATATGTATCAAAACGATTTCGATGTTTTAACGATGGTTTCAAAACGAGTAAGATGGTTTATACCAAACTAATAACGATTTCGATAATGTGAACAAGCTTGTTGGTTGTAATTACATAACGAATGACATTCATTAATTTCGGCCAAACCAACCAGTATTAGGTTATGGTACCATAGGATCCGACAAATCCCGTTATCAGACCGGACCCATGGTTATGTGTGGGTTAGGTGGGTAACGACCGAATCTGATGATTGTTAACTTACCCTTTGGAGGTTTGTTAATGCGAAAATGAGTTGAACAATAGACGAGTCACACAGGTTTGAATGTTATTAGCGAGACGACCAAAAGTAGTTTCACGATCTAAAACGAGAATGATTTAAACGACTAAAGCGATGTTTAACGAATTAAACGATTTGGGTAAACGATTGGTCTTCGGTTAGTGTTTAGATAACGGGACGGGGGTGATGTGATGAAGGCATGGTGGATACGCCGCTGGTACTTCCTATATATATATATATGTTTTCATCATATTACATACCGGAGCGTTATTTAGTTCACTTGGGTAAACAATTGGAAGCGATGTCACACAAACGAGGTTTTCGAAACGATATAAACTATACGAGCCTTATTACGAGAATGATTTACGATTTGGTTTACGAAAACAAATGTTTTGGGTTAAGATTCATGGCTTCGAGGTTTATAAATTATAACCAAACTATTTTGATTTGGTTATTCATTTTATGATACAAACAATTTATAAAACAAGGTTTTCTAATGACAATTAACGAAGTCGCACAATATATTCCAACGTATAAACGAACCATGAATCTGACCCTCTCACAAAACCTATGTACTCGCCAGCATTTCTTTGCTGACTTTGTTTTCACATATGTTTCAGGTGTTGTTGAATGATGTTGATTGCTAGGATGCATACTCACATAGGACTGGACGAGGCCTTAGTAACTTAATAAACTTGTTTGTTTAGTTTTCCAGACGATGTAAATATTTAATGTTTAATAAAACGAAACTTCAAATTTCCGTGTGTTTTGGAACAATGATTCTGTTACAACACTCCCCGACAATTCCGCCGCGATTTGTTGTTTTTCGCGGTCGGGGTGTGACAAAAATAACAACCAAGTATCATACATACATTAAACAACATAGTTTCATCAAGATTCCATCATGTGTTAAGCTTATGTTAGAGATTTATGATCATTTTCTTTAGTGTTCTTCATGATTATCAATGTATATCATCTTTTAACCAACAATATATGAAGTAACAAAGGGTTATGAGGGCCTTACTACTAGCACAAGGCTAGGGAAGAACACTTGATGTTGTAGATGACAAATGTGGAGGATAATAGCAAGTAAGAAAGGTCCTTGATGATCCACAAGCTCCTAACCTCCTTAAACACCTCCTTGCACCTTGTGACTTCTTGAGATTGGATGAACTTGAGTGAAGAATGATGGTGGGGTGGGTGGTTGTTCTCGGCCGAGAGCCAAGGAAAGGGAGAGGGAAAGTGTTGAGTGAAATGTGTGTTGTGTAATGAGGATGGTGATCTAGTGGTTCATTCTTATAATTTCCAACAAGTGTTTATCCAATGGTTTTCATGTTCCCCATAGTACCAAGCATATCTTATTAAATAATTCAATAAAATCCACTAATTAGGCCATGTGGCCGATTACTAGCATGGGGGGGGGGTGTCTAAGTGTAAATTCCAACCATTAAGTTAGATTATAGTTCAAATCCAAGTATAGTTGTAAGTGCTAGTTACTTAGATATTTTATATGAGGTGTTATGATGTTCGGGGATCATAACTAGCTCAGAAATAATAAAACAATGCTTCTAGTATAATTTTGGTGTTTCGGGTAGTGTCCGGTTGTTTGGTTAGATACCGGTTCGTTAAAGTGTCAAACTATTCCGTTTAGTGATATTTAAGTACCCTTCTGTGACACTTTTAATTCCCGACACTTAGGAAAGCATTCAGGACCATTTAGTCATATTTTTGCATGTTACTAGCTTGTTAAATTGCTGATTTTTGCTGAAAATGCAGACTTCAGCACTTTGAGTGGGTTTTAGGCACTTTCCGGCACTTAAACTATCACCTAGTGAAGCAGTTTTGTGGTCCTTACTTCCCTACACACTATACTAGTGTAGAACTAGGTTTCCGGCTCATACTGGGTCTCAAAACACTGTCTGTCTATGTACTGAACATCGTCAGCATTTTTCTGAGTTATCCGCTAACTGTGCTAGCTGTGCTTTGTGCATCGTTTATGTCACTAAAGTTTGTATGTAGAAATGATGTGACAGTATGAAATGTGATGCACATGTAAGTATGATGCAGAAATTAGAACGTAGTTATTTGTATTTCAGCACAGTCATTAAGCACTAATCAATATTAATTAATTGTACGGATACCTGTATTTTTTGACAGTTGTCACATTCTCCCCCTGTTAAGAAAATTTCGTCCCGAAATTTTAGTTCTGCTACTAGCTGCAGGGGTGTTGGGGAACAAATGTGGGTATTTCGCTTTCATGCGATCCTCACTTTCCCAAGTGAATTCTGGGCCGTGACGCGCGTTCCAACGAACCTTGACGAGTTTGACACTACTCCTACGCGTCTTGTTAACCTTCCAATCAGTAACCTCAACAGGTTCTTCGGTAAAGTGGAGCGTGTCATCAATGTGAACTTCGTCGTCCGGAATTACAACTGTTTCTTGAGTTGGACTCTTTTTCAGATTAGATACATGGAATGTATCATGGACGCCATTCAGTTCTGCGGGTAGATCCAACTTGTAAGCTACAAGACCAATCCTTTCCAGGATTTTGAACGGTCCAATGTATCTTGGGTTCAACTTCCCACGCTTCCTAAAGCGTGCTACACCCTTCCAGGGTGAGACCTTTAACAAAACCATATCTCCCACTTGAAACTCCAAAGGTTTCCTCCTTTGGTCCGCATAGCTCTTTTGTCTATCACGAGCCGCCTTGATGCGCTCTCGGATCTGTATAATCTTGTCTGTTGTCTCTTGAACCAATTCGGGACCAACAAGTTGTCTATCACCCGCATCTGCCCAGCATAACGGTGATCGACACTTGCATCCATAGAGAGCTTCAAACGGTGCAACTTGAATGCTTGCATGGTAGTTGTTATTGTACAAAAATTCTACCAACAGTAGATGGGTGTCCCAACTGCCACCCAAATCCATTATGCAAGCTCGCAACATATCTTCTAGCATTTGAATCGTTCGTTCGCTCTGGCCGTCTGTCTGCGGATGAAAAGCAGTACTCAGATTCAACTGAGAACCAAAGGCTTCTTGAAAGGATTGCCAAATCCTTGACACGAATCTTCCATCTCTATCAGAGATAATCGAGAGAGGCACACCATGTCATGCAACTATCTCTCTGCGGTATAACTCAGCTAGCTTACTAGTGTTGTCTTTCTCCTTGATCACCAAAAAGTGTGCAGATTTCGTCAGACGGTCTACGATTACCCAAATCGTATCATGACCTCTAGGTTTCCTTGGTAACTTCGTTATAAAATCCATTGAAATCTGCTCCCATTTCCACGTGGGTATTTCAGGTTGTTGCAGAAGACCTGAAGGCTTCTGATATTCGGCCTTTACCTTAGCACAAGTCAAACATTTGCCAATATACGTTGCAACATCGCCTTTCAATCTTGGCCACCAATAAAAATCTTTTAAATCTTGGTACATCTTATCCGATCCTGGATGGATCGAGTACCTTGACTTGTGAGCTTCATCAAAAATTACTTCTCGTAGACCACCGAAGAGGGGAACCCAAATTCTTCCCATGAAACACAATGTTCCTTCCTCATTTGGTACCAACTGTTTCTCCATCCCACGGAGATATTCATCTTCAATATTCTTTTCCTTAAGAGCTTCTCTCTGCGCGGCACGAATGCGCAACGAGAGATCCGTTTGAATAATCATTTCCAAAGCCCTAACCCTTATGGGCTTGATTCTTTCCTTCCGACTCAAGGCATCTGTGACCACATTCGCCTTCCCTGGGTGATACTTGATTTCACAATCATAATCGTTCAACAACTCAACCCATCGTCTCTGTCTCATATTAAGATCTTTCTGATCGAATATATGCTGCAGACTCTTGTGATCAGTAAAGATCGTACAGCGGGTACCATACAAATAATGTCGCCAGATCTTTAATGCAAACACCACCGCGCCTAATTCCAAATCATGCGTGGTGTAGTTTTTCTCGTGAACCTTCAACTGGCTCGAAGCATATGCTATAACCTTCTGTCGCTGCATCAGCATGCAGACTAAACCTTGACGCGAAGTGTCGCAATATACCACGAAGTCGTCGGTGCCTTCGGGTAGGGATAAGATCGGTGCATCGCAAAGCTTGTTCTTCAGCAACTGAAAAGCTTCTTCTTGTTTATCTCCCCATTCATACTTTTTATCCTTCTGTGTAAACGAGGTTAAAGGTTGAGCAATTTTCAAAAAATCCTCAATGAATCTACGATAATACCCTGCCAAACCTAGGAACTGACGGATCTCGGTTGGCGTCTTCGGAGTCTCCCAATTCTTGATCGCCTCGATCTTTGTGGGATCCACATGAATTCCATCTTCGTTAACCACGTGACCAAGGAACTGAACTTCACGCAATCAGAACTCGCACTTCGAGAACTTTGCGTATAATTTCTCTTCCTTGAGCAGCTCTAAGATAGCTCTTAGATGTTGCTCATGCTCTTCCTTCGCCTTCTAATAAATCAAAATATCGTCGATAAACACAATCACGAATTTATCGAGATACGGCTTGCAGACTCTATTCATCAAATCCATGAACACTGCTGGTGCGTTTGTCAAATCAAACGGCATAACCAGGAACTCGTAATGTCCATAGCGAGTCCTAAAGGCAGTCTTCGGAATACTTTCCTCTTGTATTCTCAACTGGTGATAACCTGATCGAAGATCGATCTTAGAGTAAAAACTCGAACCTTGTAATTGATCGAGCAGGTCATCGAACCTTGGCAAAGGATACCGATTATTAATGGTCAACTTGTTCAGCTCGCAGTAGTCGATGCACATGCGGAAACTACCGTCCTTCTTCTTAACGAACAAAACTGGAGCTCCCCAAGGCGAGAAGCTTGGTCTGATAAATCCCTTGTCCAATAGCTCCTAAAGTTGCGTCGACAACTCCTGCATTTCTGAAGGTGCAAGTCGATAGGGTGCCTGTCACACCCCAACCGATGGCGGAATCATCGGGGCATGGCACTGAGCGAAACAGATTGTCCAGAAGTTTCCATAACAACTATCATTACCATTCAATTTAAATTAACATGTCCCATACCATGTCTCAAACAGTAAACAAATTATTACAGATAAAATCTAGGCAATTATTCCGTTCCGACAACTCAGATTTAAACATAGCTAATTTATTTGTTGGTTTCTAGGACCCCTTTTCCTAGCTTCGATTTCATCACGGCACAGAGAGCATCCTAGACCTTTCCTAGCCTCGATTTCACAGTGAGCTAGGCATACAAGCAACCTAAGCACCTGTCACATACGTTAAAATAAAGTCAATACATAAAATGTAAAGGTGAGCATACAAGTTTGATAATAGCATATAGAGTTCGAATTCGTTTACGCATAACCAGCACGTACACATAGTGAAATGAAGCACGTTAGTTATCGACATAGATCCATCGATACCAATGACTGCGGGTTGAGTGCCCGAGGCAGTTCGCAATACATGATTACCACCGTAACCCATGCAAGTAAAAGATCCTTAACAACCCCCGTGTGAACGTGTGCTGAGTCCAAACTATAGTACTATCGTTGCTAAGGCAGGTAGACAGCATTCCATGTGTAAACATAACAAACAAGCATTCATAAGCCACGTATAACATGCATTAACGGTTAGCGTTCAAATAGTTTGAGCAGTGTGATAGTTGTAATTTGAATATTCGTAACGTATGTAACACCCAAGACTGCTTAAAGCAAAAAGGGATCGAGTATACTCACAGCGATTAATGGATTGAAGGGAGCGCTTGGCGAGTACGGTTAGCCTGAATAGATTCGGTAGCATAACGGTAAGTGAAACGGAAAACAAGTGTTGGAGAGTCGGACAGCTGGTCGATCGGACGGTAGTCCGATCGGACAGCTGACCGTTCGGTTGACAGTCTGCTCGGACGGCTGTCCGGTCGGTTGGTAGGCCGATCGGATGGCTGTTCGAGTGGATTGTTTCTTCCTTTGAAAAGGATGTATTTGTGTATGATGGTTTGACTTTTGAAGTTTTCGTTGTAGCATTTGAAAACATTGAAGTACCTTTACCTTCCAGGTCGGTCGTTCGGACGGCTGTTCGATCGGCCGGCTACCCGATCGGTTAGGTATTGTAGTGATTTGCCTTGGTTCGGATAGGCGTTCGATCGGACAGGTCAACAAGTCAAAACTTAATGAGTTGCCGACCGATCGGTTGGCAAGTCAACATTAGTCAAAGACTCTAATGGATATGTAAAGTATGGTGCAGTGGATCGGATAGTTGATCGATCGAATAACACATCTGTTGTTCGATCGAACAACAGGGTGTCACCTGATCGGACGGCTGTTCGATCAGGTGGCACTTCTAGTGCATTGAACATGTTGAAAATCGATTAAGTATTAAAGCATAGTATCTCATGATCCGAAGAGTAATCCGATCGAACAGGTGTTCAATCGAACGTCAGTTCGTTCAATACTAGTCTTCAAAATAAATTGGTTGTGTGGGACCATGTGCTAGCCGATCGGCTGGCCAGTCGACCGGCTGACTATCCGATCGGCTGGCTGTCCGTTCGGACAGCAGTCCGATCTGACCAGCCCTCTCGTCTAACACTTGATTGTTCTGTTCGTTTGTCATTTTATCGAGGTATTTTGACAGCGAGTAAAACCATTGATGCCTCGTCCTTACTTGGTTCCCGGGGTCGGACAGGAATCACCCAAATCCGGTCGGTGGTCTGTCCGGAACGAAGTTTAACATTTAACCCGAAGTCGGTTAACCTTGTGGATAGAATCCGGATCTTGAGCCGTACAACCTCCGAAGTAATTTGTAAACCGACTCAGGCCCCGAAGTTATTTGAGTGACAAAGAGTTGAAGGAGGGTTGGAAAATCCATCTTTCAACCCTTGTCACCGTGTATACGTTTAGATCTACGAAAGATCCTTGTTTGTTCATGTGGAAATCGGCTAGATCCAAGCTATCCTTGGTGGATTGAGGCCAAAACATGAAGTTTTTCAAGAACCCATGATGACATCACCCTAGAACGCTTGAATCTTGATGATTTCACGGTTAAAAGTTAAGATTTGAAAGATAGAAAGGTGTAGGAGTGTGTATAGATCAAGAAAGTACAAGATTTAGGATGAAATCTTACCGGAATCGAGAGAAATCTGCAAAAAGGTGAGCTGAGCGTGCTGGTCGAACAGAGGTTTCCAAAAGTGGAAAAGGATGACAATGACAGGGGTATTTATAGGATGACAAAAGAGGAAAGGGCTGGCCGATCGGCCAGGCAGCTCGATCGGACAGCCTGTCCGATTGGACAGCAGTCCGTTCGGCTAGCTGTTCGATCGGCTGGGAAGCCTGATCGATCAGTCATACCTTTCGAGTGTTTCGCGCGACGATTTTTGATATTTCGATTTCAATTGCGAGCGGTTCGATAAGATAGGGTTTCCTAATCAAATTACTTTCAGTCCCAAACACTCATATCTCGCGTAATCTATTTTCCACCATCTATCATAGTTCGTTCACGATTTCGAGTTTCGATTGCATTTCGAGTTAGTTTTCGAGTTTCGATTGAGTTCTCTTGATTATCACCACATAACATAAGTAAACATGCACAGGTAACACACATCGATTATTGCAATTAACATCACTTACTCCACATAATATAAAAAAACAAGAAGTTTCCATGAGTCAAGTTGCGCGAAATCGGTCGTTGACTTAGACCTTGACTTTGACTTTGACTTCTGAAAACACGGGGTGTTACAGCCTCCCCTTGTTTAGGGAATTTCGTCCCGAAATTAAGCTGAAAGCTGTACAACATCGTGAATCACGTGGAGAACTTTCTCTTTCTAGACTTTCTCCTTCTAGACTTTCTCTCTAAATAACTGCGGGTACTTAGCCTTCATGTCGCTTTCGAGTTCCCATGTGAACTCCGTGCCTCGTTTGCCTTCCCATCGGACTTTCATAATAGGAATGCGTGAGCGCCTGAGCTGCTTGGTTTGGCAATCCATGATTTCGACAGGCTTTTCCACGAAGTGTAATGTTTCGTTCACTTGCAGATCATCGAGAGGAACATGTAAGTCGTGGTCGGCTATGCACTTTCGAAGGTTTGACACATGGAAAGTTGGGTGGACGTTACTAAGTTCCTCCGGTAGTTCGATTCTGTAGGCGACTTTTCCGATTCTTTCCAGAATCTTAAAAGGTCCAACATATCGAGGCGCGAGTTTCCCTTTCTTGCCAAATCGGACTACACCCTTCCAAGGTGATACCTTTAGGAGTACGTAGTCACCAATGCCAAATTCACGGGGCTTGCGCTTTTTATCGGCGTAACTTTTCTGTCGATCCCGAGCTTTCACCAGGTTGTCTCGAATTTGGAAAATTTTGTCTGTCGTTTCTTGTAGTAGCTCCGGACCGGTTAGTTGCGAGTGACCGATCTCGTGCCACACAATAGGCGATCGACATCTTCTTCCGTATAGTGCCTCGAATGGTGCCATTTGGATGCTAGAATGGTAGCTGTTATTATACAAGAATTCGACCAATGGCAGGTATTTATCCCAATTACCACCGAAGTCTAAGACACACGAACGGAGCATGTGTTCAAGGGTACGGATCGTTCTTTCTGTCTGACCGTCGGTTTGAGGGTGGAAAGTGGTACTTAGATTGAGCGTTGTACCGTGTGCCGTTTGAAACGTTTCCCACAATCGCGAGGTAAACCGAGCATCACGATCAGAGATGATGTCACGAGGCGTCCCATGATTACAAATGATCTCATCGGTGTAGATTCGGGCTAATCGTTCTACCTTGTAGTCTTCTCGTATCGGCAGAAAGTGAGCTGATTTACTCAAACGGTCAACAACAACCCATATGATGTCGTGACCTGATGACGTGTGCGGTAGCTTGGTTATGAAGTCCATGGCTATACTTTCCCACTTCCACATGGGAATTGGTGGTTGTTCAAGTAAGCCAGAGGGTCTTTGGTGTTCGGCCTTGATCCTAGCACAAGTTAGGCATTTTCCGACGTAGAGAGCGATATCCCTTTTCATACCCGGCCACCAGTACCTATAACGAAGATCCTGGTACATTTTGTCGGCACCGGGATGAATAGAATACCGAGATTTGTGGGCTTCGTCCATCAGAATTTGCCGCAAATTGGTTCGCTTGGGAATCCAAATTCGATCTAAAAAGTGAAATATCCCGTTCGATTTGCTCACAAGCTGGGCTCCATCGTGATAGATTCTTTCTTTCTTCAAGGTGCGTTCGTTGAAAAATGCATGTTGGGCGTCGCGGATGAGGGTTTCGAGATCATGTTGGGCTTGAACATTTCGAGTACTAAGCAAATAACTCCGTCTGCTAAGTGCGTCGGCAACAATGTTTGCCTTGCCTGGGTGATAACGAATCTCACAGTCATAATCGTTGAGAAGTTCTACCCATCGGCGTTGACGCATATTGAGTTCCTTCTGATTAAAGATATGTTGCAGGCTCCTATGATCGGTGAAGATCGTACACTTAGTACCATACAGGTAGTGTCGCCAAATCTTTAATCTAAAAACAACCGCGCCTAGCTCGAGATCATGGGTTGTATAGTTCTTCTTGTGGATTTTGAGCTGACGAGATGCGTAAGCTATGACCTTGTCCCGTTGCATGAGAACACAACCAAGACCAAGGTTCGAAGCATCACAGTAGACAATGAAATCGTTGTTTCCGTCGGGCAATGTGAGAACAGGAGAATTGCAAAGCATGTGCTTGAGGGTTTGGAAAGCAGTCTCTTGTTTAGTTCCCCAGACAAAAGACTGGTCTTTATGCGTAAGAGAGGTAAGCGGTACAACGATCTTCGAGAATCCTTTGATAAATCGTCGATAATAGCCCGCTAGTCCGAGAAAAGAGCGGACTTCAGACGGGTTCTTAGGCATAACCCAGCTTTTGACAGCTTCAATCTTCGCAGGATCGACGTGAATGCCTTGACTATTAACAATGTGACCCAGAAATTGAACTTTCTCCAACCAGAATTCGCACTTGGAGAACTTGGCGTAGAGTTGGTTCCCCTGGAGTAGCTCGAGAACCAAACGTAGATGTTGTGCGTGTTCGGCTTTCGATTTGGAATAGATCAAGACATCGTCGATGAATACGATGACAAAACGGTCGAGATATGGTTTACACACGCGATTCATCAGATCCATGAAAACCGCTGGTGCGTTGGTTAAACCAAAAGGCATAACAACGAATTCGTAATGACCGTATCGGGTGCGAAACGCGGTTTTGGGTATATCCTCCTCTTGTATACGCAGCTGGTGATATCCTGAACGTAGATCGATCTTTGAGAAACACGTAGCGCCTTGTAGTTGATCAAACAAATCGTCGATGCGAGGCAGGGGATAGCGGTTCTTGATAGTTAGCTTATTCAATTCCCGATAGTCGATGCACATCCGGAACGTCCCATCCTTCTTTTTGACGAAAAGGACTGGCGCGCCCCAAGGAGAGGTGCTCGGGCGAATGAAGCCTTTCTCAAGTAATTCCTGGAGTTGGGTTGAGAGTTCGCGCATTTCAGATGGCGCGAGTCGGTAGGGAACTTTGGCAATAGGGTTGGCTCCAGGAATGAGGTCATTACGAAAATCAATATCCCGACTTGGCGGTAGTCCGGGAAGATCCTCTGGAAAAACATGAGGAAACTCACGAACCACAGGAACGTCTTTTACTTCCTTCTTCTCTTTCTTTTCCTTCTCCGCTACTACAATGTTAGCCAAGAAAGCTCTGTATTCCTTGCGGAGATACTTACTAGCTTGGACACATGATATAAGCTTGAGACTCTTTGATGTAGTATCACCGTACACACATAATAAGTCACCATTTGCGAGCGAAAATCGAATCATCTTGTCGAAGCACACAACTTCAGCATGGTTTTCGCGTAGAAAATCCATGCCTACTATGACGTCGAAACTTCCGAGTTTCATCGGGATGAGGTCGATTGGGAAGATGTGATTACTGAGCTCGAGAGTACAATCACGGACAACAGAATTGACAGCGACGGTTCTTCCGATAGCGACTTCCACATCGAATGTCGAGGAGAGTTGGGAACGTTTACGACTAAGGAGTTTCTCAAATTCGAACGACACAAAGCAATTATCCGCTCCAGTATCAAACAAACATGAAGCATATATACCATTCACAAGGAACGTACCATTGACCACGTTGTTGTCGGCCTGGGCTTGACGCACGTTGAGGTTGAAAGTTCTGGCGTGTGCGGCCTGTTGTTGCTGCTGCTGTTGTTGTTGCTGCTGTGGCTGCTGTAGCTGCTGTTGCTGGGGCTCTAGTTTCACAACCCTGTGTGGGCACATGTTGGCGAAATGGTTCGGGTCACCACATGCAAAGCAGGCTCTGGCTTTGACTGCGGGTACCGGAGGAGCTTGTTGACCCTGTGGAGCAGTGACTAGAGCTTGATTGGCAGGAGCTTGACGAATACGGCAGTTGGCAGTAAAGTGGCCGTATACATTGCAATGAGCACAAAAGCGACAAGGAATTGCAGTCGGGTGATGGTAGGTGCAAGTAGGGCAGAGCGGGTGTGGCCCAGTGTATGCACGCTTTGCAGGCGGTGCATTAGCCATAGGCGTCGCTACTTGACGCTGTTGGGCTGGTACTATTTGAACTGGTGCAGCAGTGATCGCACAGTTCTTGTTGCTGGAGCTGTTATTTCTCTTGTTCTTTCTCTTATTGCTTGATGAGGTGGGTTCAGCAGTTGATGCGATGGCGGTAGCTTGAGGCAGATGCTTTGAAGTTTTATCCCAGACACCAGCCTTAACCCGCTTGTCGTTGATTTCAGCGGCCAACAGATAAGTTTCCTCGATCGTCATAGTCTTAGCCGCTTGCACGAAATCAGCAACGCAGTCGGACAGGGCCCGGATGTACTTCTTGATTGTCATGTCGGGAGTCTTGACTTGATCGGGACAGATAATGTTGAGCTGTTTGAAACAAGCAGTGAGACCAGCATTGTCGCCATCCTTTTGCTGTATGTGCCAAAATTCATCTTCTAGCTTTTGACGTTCGTGAGGAGGGCAGAATTCCTCTAGCATAACTTCCTTGAGCTCGTCCCACGACAGACTGTAGGCTGCATCGTTCCCTCGCTTGTTCCTCTCGGCCGTCCACCAGTCTAGTGCGCGGGACTGGAAAACGCCGGTAGCATTCAGAGTTCGAAGGTCATCAGGGCAACCACTCTATCGCAGAGTAACCTCGATGGAATCAAACCAGTGAAATAGTGCAGTGGGACCTCCTTCGCCAGTGAATTCTTTTGGCCCACACGACTTGAATTGCTTGAAACTGAAAGGTCTTGCGGTAGCTTTGGGAGCTTCGGTTCTCGATTCCTCAGATGATTTGCTGGCATTCTCATAAACATCACTCACGGCCTTTGCCACACTTTTAGCGATAATGGAAGCAAGGCGTTTGTCTCTCTTTTCTTGACGAGAAAGTGCGTGACAGGATCCAGACGACATTGTCTGCAATAGACATCGCCACGGAACTCAACACATTGTATTCGAATCTCACCTCACACGTTTACTACTTACTAAAGCTCAGTAACACGTACATTAACGTAAACACACAATACATAGAGCACAAATCACATGAGCACGTAGAGCACATAATCACATAATTCCTAAGCACGCAGAGCAAAGAAACATGAAAAAAAAACACACACGCATTTAATCACTAGAGGTAGTCAGAAAACACAAACCTATCATTCAAAATCGGCGATTGCACGAGTAGCGTAGTATAAGCGCACGTCGTAGCATAGGTTGTCCAAAATTTTCGCGATTTGTTAGCGATTTGAGGTAGAAGAGCAGTGCGAATCGTGCGTGTCGATCGGGTGAGAGCGAAATTGGACAAATACTCAAAATTTTACACACATATAATCTTATAAAAATCGACGAATTATCCGAGTCAGCAATTGTGGCTCAAAATTAAAGTACAAAAATATTCGAGATGTAGATCGTCTACGGCTAGTAGACGTCGACTAACCAAAGTAATTCAACTATTCGCAAGGATCCGTTGTACACGTTTGACTTCCGGGAATACGCCCTTGCCTTGATTCTTGGGCGTTGGCACACATCTCGTTCGTCCTATCGTGACTTCTGGTCGTTGGAGTCCGTCGAACTTTGGTGAGAGTTTTGTAAAATGTGCGGAACAAGTCGTCAAGGTTAGGGTTTCACCCCTGGCTTAACAACTTCGTCCCTATTTTGATAAAATAGAGGAGATTATTCATCAAAATATGGATTTCACTCCTGATTCGGTATAATTCTCCTCGTTTGTAGTTAAAATACGGGTTGATAAAGCAACTTTAGTCGAGAGTTTGCGGTTTTCACACCTATTCTCGACCTTGTTGCCCATTCATAGTTGAAAATTTTGAGTGTGGTGATAGTGTAGAATAAGCGAGGATAGCGAGTGATAGTAGTGGGCTCATGCGTATTCCCTAACGGATACGCATAAGTCGGTCTGTTGGTTCTTAACTATAGTCTAGGTTTCTAAGACTTCGACCCGGACTAGGTCGAGTCTTGCCTAATTCCCTATAGTTATGGCACAGAGAGCATCCTAGACCTTTACTAGCCTCGATTTCACAGTGAGCTAGGCATACAAGCAACCTAAGCACCTGTCACATACGTTAAAATAAAGTCAATACATAAAATGTAAAGGTGAGCATACAAGTTTGATAATAGCATATAGAGTTTGAATTCGTTTACGCATAACCAGCACGTACACATAGTGAAATGAAGCACGTTAGTTATCGACATAGATCCATCGATACCAATGACTGCGGGTTGACTGCCCGAGGCAGTTCGCAATACATGATTACCACCGTAACCCATGCAAGTAAAAGATCCTTAACAACCCCCGTGTGAATGGGTGCTGAGTCCAAACTATAGTACTATCATTGCTAAGGCAGGTAGACAGCATTCCATGTGTAAACATAACAAACAAGCATTCATAAGCCACGTATAACATGCATTAACGGCTAGCGTTCAAATAGTTTGAGTAGTGTGATAGTTGTAATTTGAATATTCGTAACGTATGTAACACCCAAGAGTGCTTAAAGCAAAAAGGGATCGAGTATACTCACAGCGATTAATGGATTGAAGGGAGCGCTTGGCGAGTACAGTTAGCCTGAATAGATTCGGTGGCATAACGGTAAGTGAAACGTAAAACGGAAAACAAGTGTTGGAGAGTCAGACAGCTGGTCGATCGGACGGTAGTCCGATCGGATGGCTGACCGTTCGGTTGACAGTCTGCTAGGACGGCTGTCCGGTCGGTTGGTAGGCCGATCGGATGGCTATTCGAGTGGATTGTTTCTTCCTTTGAAAAGGATGTATTTGTGTATGATGGTTTGACTTTTGAAGTTTTCGTTGTAGCATTTGAAAACATTGAAGTACCTTTACCTTTCAGGTCGGTCGATCGGACGGCTGTTCGATCGGCCGGCTACCCGATCGGTTAGGTATTGTAGTGATTTGCCTTGGTTCGGATAGGCGTTCGATCGGACAGGTCAACAAGTCAAAACTTAATGAGTTGCCGAGCGATCGGTTGGCAAGTCAACATTAGTCAAAGACTCTAATGGATATGTAAAGTATGGTGCAGTGGATCGGATAGTTGATCGATCGAATAACACATCTGCTGTTCGATCGGACAACAGGGTGTCACCTGATCGGACGGCTGTTCGATCGGGTGGCACTTCTAGTGCATTGAACATGTTGAAAATCGATTAAGTATTAAAGCATAGTATCTCATGATCCGAAGAGTAATCCGATCGAACAGGTGTTCGATTGAACGTCAGTTCGTTCAATACTAGTCTTCAAAATAAATTGGTTGTGTGGGACCATGTGCTAGCCGATCGGCTGGCCAGTCGATCGGCTGACTATCCGATCGGCTGGCTGTCCGTTCGGACAGCAGTCCGATCTGATCAGCCCTCTCGTCTAACACTTGATTGTTCTGTTCGTTTGTCGTTTTATCGAGGTATTTTGACAGCGAGTAAAACCATTGATGCCTCGTCCTTACTTGGTTCCCGGGGTCGGACAGGAATCACCAAAATCCGGTCGGTGGTCTGTCCGGAACGAAGTTTAACATTTAACCCGAAGTCGGTTAACCTTGTGGATAGAATCCGGATATTGAGCCGTACAACCTCCAAAGTGATTTGTAAACCGACTCAGGCCCCGAAGTTATTTGAGTGACAAAGAGTTGAAGGAGGGTTGGAAAATCCATCTTTCAACCCTTGTCACCGTGTATACGTTTAGATCTACGAAAGATCCTTGTTTGTTCATGTGGAAATCGGCTAGATCCAAGCTATCCTTGGTGAATTGAGGCCAAAACATGAAGTTTTTCAAGAACCCATGATGACATCACCCTAGAACGCTTGAATCTTGATGATTTCACGGTTAAAAGTTAAGATTTGAAAGATAGAAAGGTGTAGGAGTGTGTATAGATCAAGAAAGTACAAGATTTAGGATGAAATCTTACCGGAATCGAGAGAAATCTGCAAAAAGGTGAGCTGAGCGTGCTGGTCGAACAGAGGTTTCCAAAAGTGGAAAAGGATGACAATGACAGGGGTATTTATAGGATGACAAAAGAGGAAAGGGCTGGCCGATCGGCCAGGCAGCTCGATCGGACAGCCTGTCCGATCGGACAACAATCCATTCGGCTAGCTGTTCGATCGGCTGGGAAGCCTGATCGATCAGTCGTACCTTTCGAGTGTTTCGCGTGACGATTTTTGATATTTCGATTTCGATTGCGAGCGGTTCGATAAGATAGCGTTTCCTAATCAAATTACTTTCAGTCCCAAACACTCATATTTCGCGTAATCTATTTTCCACCATCTATCATAGTTCGTTCACGATTTCGAGTTTCGATTGCATTTCGAGTTAGTTTTCGAGTTTCGATTGAGTTCGCTTGATTATCACCACATAACATAAGTAAACATGCACAGGTAACACGTAAAGCACACACACACGTATAATAAACTTTATCGCATTGTTACTTCCTATAGTTCACAGTCGTAGGTCGATTGAATAACGACTAACACACATCGATTATTGCAATTAACATCACTTACTCCACATAATATATAAAAAAACAAGAAGTTTCTATGAGTCAAGTTGCGCGAAATCGGTCGTTGACTTAGACCTTGACTTTGACTTTGACTTGTGAAAACACGGGGTGTTACAGTGCCTTAGCTACAGGCGCGGCGCCTGGAACTAAGTCAATGTGGAATTCGACTTGTCGCTGCGGTGGCAATCCTGGTAAGTCTTCGGGAAAGACTTCAGGATATTCCTTCACAACTAGGATATCTTCCAACTTCGGCTCAGCGGCTTCTTTGTCCACAATGTGTGCCAAGAAGGCGACACATCCTTTCTGCAAACATCTACGGGCTTTCAAACAACTAATGATCCTTAGAGGCGTATCGCGCTTCTCTCTATGTACTACAACCATTTCTCCATTCTCCATCGGAATGCGAATGACCTTCTCGTGACATACGATCTCTGCTCGGTTGCTAGACAACCAATCCATCCCAACTACCACGTCAAAGCTTCCCAACTCGACGGGTAGAAGATCAAGCGTAAACTCATGCTCTCCCAGTTCTATCTCGCAACCTCTAATTACTTCATTTGCTTCTACTAGCTTTCCATTAGCTAGTTCTATTGAATACGGAATGTCTAGCTTACTAGCTACCAACCCAAGTATATTCTTAAATTCTAGCGATACAAAACTATAATCGGAACCAGTATCAAACAGTACAGATGCAAAGCGTTGGTTGATAGGGAATGTACCAGTGACTACGTTCGGATCTTGGCGAGCTTCCCTAGCTCCGATGTTGAAAACCCTTCCTTGAGCTTGGTTGAGCTTTGGGCATTCTCTCTTGAAGTGCCCCACATCTCCACAGTTAAAACACCCTGGTCCCCGACCATTACCATTTCCGTTACCACCTTGATTCACCACTACCAGCTTGATTCCCAAAATTACCACGATTACCATTATCGCCATTTCCTCCTTGAGGGCGGTTTCCATACCCATTACCACCACGGTTATTGTTCCCATTACCAAAACCTCTCTGGCCACCACGACCAGTACCAACCCAGCACATCTCCTTCGAATGGCCAACTTTTCCACAAGATTCACATCTCCCAGCTCGGCATCGCCATTGTGATGCAACTGACACGCATCGCATTTAGGCAAGGTGCCCATATACCCTTTTCCTTTGTTTTCAGCACCAGTTTTGACCTTGGCTGGTGCGTTTGCCTCTTCCTTCTTGTTAGCACTGCTGGTACCCTTCTTAAAATTTGAGAACTTCCTTTTGTTCTCACCCGAGGACTCAACGTGAGTCTCCTTCTTCTTCTGGTCAGAGGTCGAGAACTTGTTCAACCTGATCGTTTCTTCAGTTAATGCCACACTTAGATCAATCGCCTTAGTGATTGTGGCAGGCTTTGACGTTGTCACCATACTCATGATTTGGGGTGCCAATCCCCAAATAAAACGCTCAATGCGCTTGAATTCTGGATCAACCATGTATGGCACGACGCGAGACAAGTCATGAAATCTCTGCACATATTCAGCAATCTTCGGACCATCCATCTTGAGGTTCCAGAACTCAGTTTCCAACTTTTGGATTTCAGCCCTGGAGCAGTACTTCTTTCGCATGAGTTCCTTCATTTCATCCCATGTCATGGCATAAGCAGCTTCTTCTCCCAAGGTTTGAACTTGGAGATTCCACCAGGATAACGCTCTGTCAAGAAAGAGCCCGAGATCTAGGTGACCTGGTGCTCCGGCGCACATTTGCTCATTCTCAACACCGAACCAGTCTTCTCCGTCCATCTGACGAAAGCCACAGCACCCCCGGTGCCGTCGAAATTCAGAGGCTTACAGTCTAAGAACTGCTTATAGGTACAGCCTGTACAAGTAACATCATTCACAGTAAGCATTAGCGATCGCACATGGAATATCCAAATGTAACGTAATGTGTCCTTAGAGACTTAAACATTACCATGAGGTGGGTTGCTTCCAGAGGTACCCCCGCTATGTTCAGAGCGCAGGGCCTCGTGTTGTGCTATCGCTCGTGAAATCTGTTCTTGTAACTCAGCCTCTGTTGTGGGCAGTCGAGTTTCTCTTTGTGGAGGCATCTTCTATAAGAAGATTGCGTCGGTCTGGTCATAATAAGTATAGTGAGTACATGGCATGAACACGTAATAATATTTATCAACGCAAGAAACACATAACATCCCAATCATAACGTAAACAGGTAACTCAACAATGTATGTAATGAGAATGTTGCGATTGAGCTTTCATATATCAAATGACCACAAATACAGTTTTACAAGTTTCACAATGTACCATACATCAAAAGGGACTACAGGGTCACATCACCCTTTTCCAAATCATCTAACAAACTACAGTAGTCAAAAGTCAAAGGTCAAAAAGTGGTCTTCAAAAATGTTGTGCAATCTGGGCTCAATAGCTACACTCTCACAAAAAGTATGCTACCTGCATAAAACCAAAAACTGCTATGCTGATGGTGGAGGAGGAGGAGGTGGTGGAGGAACGAATAGCAAACTGCGCACATGGGCTAGCTCCTCCTCAAGAGCGTGTACACGACGCAAAAGATAGCTAATCTACTACTCCATAGTAAGAAAACGGACGTCAAAATCTGGGTATGGCAAAAGAGGAGTGGGTGGAGTCGCGAATGGTGACTGACAAGTGCAAGGTGGAGGACGCGGAATCCTCTCAAGATCCATGACTCTGCGACACAACATCTCCTGCTGGAGCTGTAAGGATAGGAGTAGCTCATCCCTCGTGTACCCAGTGTAATGGAAGGGATGGTATGGATCAGAAAGAGGCATCGTGTTGGGTGGAAACCAGAACAGTGGCTCGCCCGATGGTGCAGAAGCAAAAGGTGCAGTATGTGAAAACTATGGCATGAAAGGAAAAGCTGCTGACACAGGTGGTACAGGGCCAGATGGCTGGCTAGACGGTCCTTCCCCTGGACGGGGTGGAGGGATGTCCTGTAGGAACGTGAATGGTAAATCAGTGCGGTGTATGTCAGACACATGTGGGTGAAACGGGGCGATATCAACAGGTGCATGTGCAGGTGCAGGTGGGGGAGTAACAGGCTCAACGAAAGGAGGCAGGTCGTCATCATCTATCCACCCATTGCGGGTGAATGCATAACGGGGATCTATATGGTCAACAAAAGGAGCATGGTCTACGGGTGCAGGTAGAGGGTCAGGTAAAGGTGGTGCAACAACTGGTATGTCAATAGATGCAGGATCATGCTCAAGCAGAGGATCGTGAGCAGGTATAGGCTCGGGTGCAAGCATAGGCTCAGGGTCGGCTGGAGCTAACTCAAGTTCAGCGGGTACATCAAAAAGCTGATCGTCAGGGATGAAGTCAACCTCATGCTCAAGATCAATGTCAGGATCAAACTCATCATCAAACTCGAAGTCCTGTGGAGGAACAGGTGTGGCAGACATAGCTGTGTCAGAATTAGAATATGTGGGATAACGCTGTAATCCCAGTGCGTGTAGAGTAGTAGATGACACATATTCGAATGAATCAGGACCAGAATGGTCAGACGAAATCTCAATTATTGGAATCTCAATAAGCGGAACAGCAATGACATCATCGACTGGAGCTCCATCACCATGGGAACCCTCTGGGAGGCCCTCAATAAAAAGATCGATGCCATCGTCAGACATGGCATCAAGAGGCAGATCCTCGAGAGGAAATGCAGCAAGAGGAAGAGGGGCAGGGATCGGAACAAGAAGCAGATCCTCGCCAGGAAGACCATCAGCTAGCGGTATATCATCGCCAAAATCTGGTAAAGCAAACGGCTGGAAATCATCATCATCGCTACTCTCAATGTCAGAAGTGAAAACCTCAGGGTCTGGGACACTATCATCGTCTGAAACTATGGCCATAGCGTCTACTGTATCAGATACTCCACTATCAGAGGAGGACTTGGTGTCTGTAACAAAGCAATCACAACATAGGCACATATATCAACAATCATCAAATAAGCGTGTAAGTAGTAACAATGTAAGCATGTATGCATCCTAGTCTTCCCAGACTATCCCACCCAGCCTCTCAGACTGAACCACCAAGTCTCTTAGACTAAACCTCCCAGTTTCTCAAACTGTCCCAACTAGTCTCTCAGACTACCCAGCCTCTCAGGCTGAACTACCCAGTCTCTCAGACAGAACTACCCAGTCTCTCAGAGTGAACTACCAGTCTCTCAGACTGCTCCAGCTAATCTTTCAGACTAACTCCCTAGTCTCTCAGACTGAATTATAAACAAATTCTTTGAAATGTATTTTGTGTCTTTTAGTTGTAAAAATATTTGTTTCCTGGATCTGGACATGTTGTGTATGCAATGAAAACATGTTGGTGAAAACATTTTCATGAGAGCCCGAATGATCGTAGTCTAGACTCGAGAAAGAATCCTAGTTCGCTACGATCGAAGCTCTGATACCAAGCTGTCACACCCTGACTATTGCGGAAGCATGGTTATTGGTGTGACTTCTTAATACCATAACATTCAATCATAACAACGCTATATGATAAAACCATAAGATGTTCATCCATTAATTAAGTTTGAAAATAACATAACGTACTTGTCCGAAACATTGACACCAAATTTAAGTTACAAACCACAACATGTTTTAATGAGTTCACAAAGACTCGACAAAAGATCTTAAACAAACCCGAGTTTAGGACCATGTATCTCGTCCAGGATTAAGATACATCTCCTAAACCCCAACGACTTGGATGACATCTTTTATTTATAACACAGCTGGAAACACATGCAAACACCTGCCAGATCCACTTAGTTCCCTGAAATACATGTAATTTGAAAACATCAACAAAAGTTGAGCGAGTTCATGTGTTTGTATAAGTATGTATAAACCTTTGTAAACAGTGTATGCAAATCCCGGTATGAAAGCAAACAAGGAAAAGATCATCAATGGTTTGCAAGGCCACTGATATGTGTAACGGTGTAGGAAGACTCAAACCTAGCAAATTTGTACCGGGCTTCCGGCTGGAAGACATAGTCACCCTATGGGCCACCCTGGTCCTCAGGGGTGTGGGCTTGCTACACCCAAATAGATCTATAACTCATGTCCCTCGGTCCTTATACGAGGATTAATGGTCCCAAGTATCCGCCTACCCATTCACATGATCTATGGTTCTTTCCTAGGCTAATCATACCAATAGTATTCGTATGTAATCCTTTTGTAACATGTATTTCACCCCCGAAGTTAATAAACAAAACAGTTTAAAGAAAAGGGGGGACATGAACTCACAGTTTTGCGTCTTCACAATCGTAACCCAAATCTCCTCAGCAAACACGACTACCTACAATGTACTAACGTCTATTACACGAACGGGTCGTGCCTTGCCTTAGTATTAATGTTTTCGAGTTACGTTTCTTTCAATATTATCCCAAGTTATAATTTCTTGTTAAAATAATAATTATTTTAACTTTAAAATTATATTTGATTTTGGAATAATTTGTTAAACAATATTTTTGAAATAATACTTCTCAAGTATTTATTTTTCGTATTTCCTTCCCAAGGATGGGGGTATCTCATACATGTATTTTCGCATTCTTGTATTCGTAGTTCCAAAATATATTTTCAAGTCTCACTTTTAGAAAATATATTTAAACTTACTTGTCAAAAATATTGTATTTCAAGAAAATATATATTTTTCCCAAAAATCATATATCTTCTAAATATTCCAAGAAAATATATTTTTACTTCAAAAAACAATATATTTTCTTCTTGTCGAAAATATGATATACTTTGGTAATATTTACAAAAATCATATTTTCATTTCTTGTATCCAAAATAATATTTACCAAAAATATATTTGTAACGGTATTTTCCGGAATATTTTGTAAGTTACGTTCTTGCGTTCGGTTTCAAAATATTAAGTGTGTAACTTATATATTTTTATTCCTTGTGATTTTTGGTATTATTTTGGATTGTAAATTCTTGGTATTTTGTTAAGTTATATTACTTTAAATCCTAAAATAGTATAAATACTACACAGAGTATACAAATAATCACACACAATGTGTAAATATATATTCTAAATACATATTTATCCATTTTTATTTATAAAAACCAACCTCCAATACTTGTATTTTTGTAACAAATCTATGGCAAGGTTTATGTTGAAAGCCATAGTTAAAACACACTTGTAAATATTTGTTTAGAAAATATTTTTCTAACTGTTTTTATTTTTAGAAAATTTTGCCATAGTTTCCCCTAAAAATGGGGGTGTCCATGCTATCAAAGCATATCATTTTCTTTTTTAAAAAACATCACAAACAATCAACAATCAACCTACACTTACCAAGTGCCACATTAATGCTATTTACATAACAATCATGAACTTGAGTTTTCATAAAAACTTGTAGCAACTTGGTAGTGTGTTTAGTAGCTTTAGTTACTCTTTCAAGTGTGTTTATTTCTTTAAAAATCTCATTCTTAAAGAATTTAGGTGTTTACATCTTGTAAACATGTTTTACTAAAATGCTTCTTTATGAAATCTTCTTGTTTCTCTAGTGTTTCTACACTTGTTTTACCACCAAAAATAGTGTGTGTTTAAGTAAGAACCAAGATCTTCTAAAAATCATATTTTGAACTTGGTCCTTTTGGAAAACCATTCATAAATCTTAGATCCATAAGATTATTAACCCACTTTGATTATTATTTTTCAAGAAACCACTTTATTCTTCAAGTTCATGCTTACACATGAGGATGATCATCTTGTTTCATCAAATAATCATCCTCTCACTTGCTAGATCATGTGTTTAATCACAATCTAGCAAGCTCCTTATGATGATCAACATCATAATCTCAAGAAAATAACAACCAAGTATTATACATACATTAAACAACATAGTTTCATCAAGATTTCATCATGTGTTATGCTTATGTTAGAGATTTATGATCATTTTCATTAGTGTTCTTCATGATTATCAGTGTATATCATCTTTTAACCAACAATATATGAAGTAACAAAGGGTTATGAGGGCCTTACTACTAGCACAAGGCTAGGGAAGAACACTTGATGTTGTAGATGACAAATGTGGAGGATAATAGCAAGTAAGAAAGGTCCTTGATGATCCACAAGCTCCTAACCTCCTTAAACACCTCCTTGCACCTTGTGACTTCTTGAGATTGGATGAACTTGAGTGAAGAATGATGGTGGGGTGGGTGGTTGTTCTCGGCCGAGAGCCAAGGAGAGGGAGAGTGAAAGTGTTGAGTGAAATGTGTGTTGTGTAATGAGGATGGTGATCTAGTGGTTCATTCTTATAATTTCCAACAAGTGTTTATCCCATGGTTTTCATGTTCCCCATAGTACCAAGCATATCTTATTAAACAATTCAATAAAATCCACTAATTAGGCCATGTGGTCGATTACTAGCATGGGGGGGTCTAAGTGTAAATTCCAACCATTAAGTTAGATTATAGTTCAAATCCAAGTATAGTTGTAAGTGTTAGTTACTTAGATATTTTATATGAGGTGTTATGATGTTCGGGGATCATAACTAGCTCAGAAATAATAAAACAATGCTTCTAGTATAATTTTGGTGTTTCGGGTAGTGTCCGGTTGTTTGGTTAGATACCGGTTCGTTAAAGTGTCAAACTATTCCGTTTAGTGATCTTTAAGTACCCTTCTGTGACACTTTTAATTCCCGACACTTAGGAAAGCATTCGGGACAATTTAGTCATATTTTTGCATGTTACTAGCTTGTTAAATTGCTGATTTTTGCTGAAAAATGCAGAATTCAGCACTTTGAGTGGGTTTTAGGCACTTTCTGGCACTTAAACTATCACCTAGTGAAGCAGTTTTGTGGTCCTTACTTCCCTACACACTATACTAGTGTAGAACTTGGTTTCCGGCTCATACTGGGTCTCAAAACACTGTCTGTCTATGTACTGAACATCTTCAGCATTTTTCTGAGTTATCCGCTAACTGTGCTAGCTGTGCTTTGTGCATCGTTTATGTCACTAAAGTTTGTATAGCACAAGTAAGTATGATGCAGAAATTAGAACGCAGTTATTTGTATTTCAGCACAGTCATTAAGCACTAATCAATATTAATTAATTGTACGGATACCTGTATTTTTTATAGTTGTCACACAATGAAGCTGGGATTCACGTTGATCTAGCTAAGATTGACTCTATCAAGAACTGGCTTGCACCTAGAACTCCAACTGAAATCCGCCAATTCTTGGGTCTGCCGGTTACTATCGTATCATTGAGGATTTCTCGAAGATCACTCAACCCCTCACAGCTCTAACCCAAAAGGGTATTACCTACAAGTTGGGTGATGCTCAAGAGTCCGCATTTCAGCAGCTGAAGGAAAAGCTCTGCAGTGCCCCTATTCTTTCATTACCGGAAGGAACCAAAGATCTCATCGTCTACTATGGTGCGTCCATACAAGGACTCGGTTGCGTGTTAATGCAACTCGAGAAAGTTATTGCTTATGTGTCACACCAACTCAAAGTTCACGAAAAGAACTACACTACCCACGACTTGGAAGTGGGAGCTATAGTCTTCGCACTCAGATATGGAGGCACAACTTGTACGGTACCAAGTGCACGATTTACACCGATCACAAGAGTTTCCAGCACATACTTGATCAGAAAGAGTTGAATATGCGGCAACGCCGGTGGGTCGAACTCCTAAATGATTATGAGTGCGCAATCAAATACCATCCGGGCAAGGCAAACGTCGTAGCCGATGCCCTCAGCCGAAAGGAAACCAAACCAAAGCGTGTTCGTGCGCTTCAGCTTGCCATTCATTCGAACCTCCCTAACCAAATCCGAAACGCTCAAGTTGAAGCACTGAAGGAAGAAAATCTTCTAGCTGAGTCCATGCGGGGCATGGAAAAGCAACTTGAACTCAAGGAAGATGGCATCCACTACTTCATGGAATGAATCTGGGTTCCATTCTATGGAAACCTTAGAGAGCTTGTGATGGGCGAAGCACACAAGTCTCGCTATTCGATACATCCTGGTTTCGACAAGATGTATCATGACTTCAAGGCCTTGTACTGGTGGCCTAACATGAAAGCTATCATCGTGAAGTATGTTAGCAAATTCTTGACATGTTCTAGGGTCAAGATCGAATACCAAAAGCCGTCAGGGCTACTGCGACAACCGGAATTACCAACATGGAAATGGGAGCAAATTTCCATGGATTTCGTTACCGGTTTACCTAAATCTTGAGGCGGGAATGACACCATTTGGGTAATCGTAGATCGGTTAACTAAATCCACGCACTTCCTCCCGATCAAAGAGACCGACAAGTTTTCGAGACTTGCAAGCATTTACTTGAATGAGATAGTTGCTAGGTATGGGGTGCCAACTTCCATTATCTCTAATCGTGACCCACGTTTCGCATCTGATTTGTGGCAAGCTATGCACAAATCCTTCGGCTAACGTTTAGAAATGAGCACCGCTTATCACCCACAAACGGATAGTCAAACCGAATGTACCATCCAAACCTTTGAAGACATGTTAAGGGCATGTGGCATTAACTTTGGCAACGGCTGGGAAAGACACCTACCTTTGGTGGAATTATCTTACAACAATAGTTACCACACTAGCATTCAGGCTGCTCCATTCGAGGCATTGTACGGACAGAAATTCTGATCACCCTTGTGTTGGGCTGAAGTTGGCGATAGCCAAATCACGGGCCCTGAACTCATACTCGACACAATAGAGAAGATTTTCCTAATAAGATAATGAATGGTGGCTTCTCACAACCGTCAGAAGAGTTATGCCAATAAGCGTAGAAAACCATTGGAATTCCAAGTTGGATACCGAGTTCTGCTAAAAGTCTCACCTTGGAAAGGTGTGGTTCATTTTGGCAAACGGGGCAAGCTTAATCCACGTTACGCCTGACCTTTCGAAATCACCGAGAGAATCGGCACCGTAGCATATAGACTGAACTTTCCCGAAGAGCTTAGTAGTGTACACAACGTCTTCCATGTGTCGAATCTGAAGTATTTATCTGATGAAACTCTCATTCTTCCTTTCAAGGTACTCACGATCGCTGATCAGCTTCATTTCATTGAAGAACCAGTTGAGATCATGGATCGGGGAAATCAAAACCCTCAATCATTGCAAGATACCCATAGTTCGAGTTCGTTGGAACTCACGACGTGGTCCAGAGTTTACTTAGGAACGAAATGATCAAATGATGTGCAGGTTCCCTCAGTTGTTTAAGAACAACGCATCCAGTACTGAAGCTACTACTGAATTTCGGGACGAAATTACAAATCAGCATAGGGATGATGTTATACCCCGCGAAAACACTTAACTACGTTAGTTTATTCAGGGACTGCATGCTAAATTTCGGGACAAAATTTCTTTCAACTTGGGGATGATGTGACAACTCGTACTCCGGGATTATAACTTCGTATCATTTCCTTTCACTTACCACCTTACGTTGTAATTAGGTGAGATTAATAAAAGAGAAATATTTTAAAAAGTTTGTGAGTTGTTTGAAATTAATTATATTATAAAGAAACTTGTCGCACACTATGTCTGGCTATGCGCTCACACCCAATTCCATCCACACACAATTCTGGTCGCACACTACTGTGCACCCACACACCTGGTCGCACACCTCTTTTGGGTATTAGCCCAACACTGCCCAAGAGAACATTAATTTGGACCGCACACTTGCATGTGCGGCCTCCCCCTTGAGTATAAATATACATGCTGCCGAAACCCTAGCACTTTTTCCCCCAAATCATTTGACGGCAGCGTTTCAAAATATTATCCCCTCCTTTTCAGCAAACATTCTCCCCTTCCTTTTTAGGAAATCATTGCACATTCTTCCCTTTTTGAAGATTGTAGACGACAACCCTCCCCTGCACTCTCCGAGCTCTACCTTCATCATTGTAGCATCTTCCTTCCTTCACAAATTCCTGGTTAGTGTAACTATTAAGCTTTATTTGGTGTAATTGGCTGAAATCTTGCTTGATGATTTATGTTAAGTGATATAATAACAAGTATAACCTAGGGTTTCGCTAGAATCAAGATTCAAAATGGTTTAACTAAGTAAAAGGTCTGATTGTATCATTGTTCTGGCTTGATGTTAATGTATTGATGACTAGGTATAATGTTCATAGATAGTCTAAAGGATTATAGTATGTTGCTAAATCTTTTGTGATTCTAAACCTGTTTATGAACCGTAGTTAACATTGATGAAATGATAAAAATATGTGTTGTAGTGATAGGTTCTCATGACATAGTGTTCATAAACCTGATATGATGATTTATTTGTGACGATTGATTTGTGTGATTGATGAACTAGGATAACATGATGATGATGATGATGATGATGGTGGTTTCTTATAATGATAAATGAGTAGATTTTGTTTGTTAATACTTAAGGATTTCTGAATCTGCTTATAAGGGTGAATGAATAGATTTTGTTATTAAGGATTGGTTCATCATTAGGGTTTATAAAGTCAGTGTAAATTGTTGATGAAAATAATGTTGGGATTCATGAGGGTTATGTTAAAAGTTGCATTTTTGCTTGTTTTGATCATATGAACCTGGGTGATTATATGTTTGATCAGTAGAATTGAACCGTAGACTACGGTTGAGCACTGTAGTCTATGGCAGGGTTGTTTAGACCACACACTCATGAAAGGTACACCATAACTTGCATACTGTACAACTCACACACAGCACATCGCACACTCATGTGCCGCACACTTCTAAGTGTTAAATCCCTGACACACAATGTACAAACACATGATGAATGGTCGCACACTCCTACATTGTACAATCCTTGACTGCACATTGTATAATTAGGTTATGTAAGGTCGCACACCCTTGGAGATCGTACATTCATGTTGTACAAACACCTGATGCACAGAGTACAATCTTTCTATGCATGACCACACAATATCAAGTGGCCGCACGCACTCTTGTGTGCCGCACACTTGATAGTGGGCCGCACACTTGATAGTGGGTCGCACACTTACTTTGGGTCATAGACTGTGATGGGCCATACTCCTATAATTGGCCATACACAAGTAATATTCAATCTATGAGCTTTTGTGGAGGATCTATGTTTCTTTGTTTGACTAGTATGACATGCGTATTATATAATGGCTTTTATCTACATGAAACCTGATATATACGTGTAGAAAATACGTAATTTGCTTGTGTACAACCTAATAAACATTGATAACCATAATAGGACATGGTTGACCATAATTAACTCAAGTAATTAAACTTGCCGAGCTAAGCAAAGGTGAGTTCACACTTTCACTAAAAGCATGTATCCCGGTGGTTGGGAACCTAGTGTTCCAAGGGATAGAATACTGTTAAATGTTATTTATAATTCATGTCTTTAGCGGACTAAACGAAACTCTATCATAAAGTCCCCATACATTATACCGATTAATCATCGGTGCCTGGCGAACAGGATATTAGTTGATAGCACCTATTAGGTTTGACAAACCTCACACCGTTCCGGAGAGGACGGGCATGAAATTTTATGCCTTGGTACTGGTAAATAATGATAAACATTGATCTGGGGCACAAACAACTTAACAGTCAAAGTATTGGTACCACACAATATTGTAGCTTAATGATGGGTTAGCTCCCCATGACATATTTTATAACTGGGTAACCTAATAACTTATGTTTTTGGATAAAACAATTCAAAAACGTGAACTCGCCAACTTTATGTTGACACCCTATTACATGCTTTGCAGGTCCTTAGGTACTGCGCTGGAGCTTGCATGGAGAAGTGTAGCAGGTTGCGTAGAATCATTGTTGGGATCCTTATTAAATGATTATGGTTTTACAACTTTTGTTGAGAATCTAAACTTTATACTTCTGCTAATAACTTGAACAACGTTTTAGACCTTGAATATTTTGTCACTAATCATATTAATGGTGATGGATATACTTTATTTTATTCAATTGTTCAATATGATTGGTGGCATGATCATGGTCAGTCACACACCTCGCGGTGATACTCCGCAAGTGGAATTTGAGGGTGTGACAAGTTTAGCCAAGAAACATGATTAAAAACGAACAAACAATAGTCTAGAACAGAGAATTCATCTTAGTAGGAAAGAAAAATAAGAAACAAAGAAAACTGGGAAGACAAAACCCGTAAATCTTCAATCTTTATGCTCCAAACTCTTACCAAGCAATTCCGTATGCTCAATTGCCTTCAAATCTTGCTAAACCAGAGCTCCAAGTTGCACACATTCATATAAAGTCGTCAGGGTTTTTATATTCATAACATTGTATTTATACTTGCTAAAGGACCAAAAACCCTAACTTTCGCGATATTGGCTGGAAACTGGGACTCTCATTGGCCGTGATAGCCAAGGCATAGGCTATCGCGGGTGGCGGTGTCCCCATATCTGTCAACGAGTCAAACTAAGCTTTTGGCTACCCGCGATAACTATATGCTCATCTGTCGCGTCCCATCAAACCCTAAAAACTTGATTTTTCTTCACCGTTTCATCTTTCGGGCTTTCATTCGCGATCCGGTACTTGGTTTACTTTAAGCTCATTTTCTACCCTTATCAGTTTTTTTATCCACCAAGACCAACAAAACATAAATAAATCAAAAGTATGTACATTCTAAATAAAAATGAAACTAAATCTAACTAAAACGCATAAACTATACAAGAATAACAGATGTATTTAACAATACATCAAAACCTAATTGACGAATTGAAATCTCATGGTCAGGAATTCTCTAATTGAGTTAGTTTGAAAGCATGAGATCAATGCCTACAAGGTGTTTAAGAAAATGCTTAAATGAAAGCTAAAATGTTTGAAAACTATGATAAAAATTGTGTTATTAATTAATGGTAAGTTTATATGTCATGGAATGAGCTACATAATTCTAATGATAAATGGGTTGTACTATTTAGGCAACTCAAGTGAGAATTCGGGAGCTCAAGCCGGTGAGGACGTGCACTTAAAAGAGAGACTTTAAGATACGTGGCTTCATGCTCCATAGTGTTTTTGTTAAATTATGCGTTAATTGTGTATGATTGAATAATGGTACAATACTCTTAAAGTTTGGTTTGTTTAAAGTGATAGATTTCATATAAATATCCAAACGGGTCAAAATAAAGAGTTATGATGAGTTTGGTTTTTTTAAAGTGATGGATTTCACATAAACATCCAAACGGGTCAAATTTAAAGAGTTATGGTGAGTTTGGTTTACTTAAAGTGATGGATTTCCCATAAACATCCAAACGGGTCAAAATAAAGAGTTATAATGAGTTTGGTTGTTTAAAGTGATGGATTTCACATAGATATCCAAATGGGAATAGCGAATTAATAATAGGTTTGGTTTGTTCCAAGTGATGGATTTCATACAAACAACCAAACGGTTCAAAACAAAGTTATAACGCATACCGGAATGGGTGCGTGAGTAATACTTCGGTATAAACCCGGTTGATGGGTTAAATTACGAAGGCAAGTGTAAACCGGGTAACGAGAACGTGAACTATAAATAGATGGAGTCTGGTAATGGGTCATAATCGAAAGATTTTGAATTCTTGAAAAGAATTCGAACTAATTAAGTTCGGCCATTGAAAGGTTGAACGGGTCAAATAGGCGTAAACGCAAACCGGGTAATGGATGCGCGTGACGCAAGGTTTATAACCCGGTTAATGGGGTTTAATCGTAAAATATTGTTGTTCTTGCAAAAAGAATGTAAATTCATAGGCTTGTTTTCTTAAACATGCAAACGGGTCAAACATTTAATTATATAAATTTAGAACCGAGAGCAAGAACATAAATTTATAGATCCAGGTCATGGGTTTACATATTAAGAATGTGGACAAATGTTTTACGAACACATAGAAACGAGTTTCGTGTGAAACAGATAAGTATTCGGGAAGATATGGAACCTTTAGTAAAAAGGGCAACAGAGGAATAAAATGCAGCAGGTGGGTGCTATAACCTACGGCTTTTTGTCGTAGGCTACGGGGTAACATCTAACACGTTTTAATCGAAAAGACGCAGCGGAAAAATGGACCATAAAATTCTTTCTTTATATTCGTTCTAATATGTTTGAAAACCGTTTAATATGACTCTTTTACATGAATTACATCCTTACTTCTTATTAAATGCTCCAAGTGTTACATACATTTTCAACTAAGCAACCATACGCATGTACAATACACGTTTGAGCTCGATCTCCAACCGCTTACACCTCATGGTGATGATTATCCATGTAACCTACAAACACTCTACACATCCACACCATTAGTAATCAATAATAACATACATAATCTAAAACAAGTATAACTTAAAGGACAATACGCATTCTTCCAACGTGTGATAATCCATTCAATTATCCTTATGAATTCAATCCTTGCACTCCGGCAACGAACCTTCATTGGCCAACAATAACTTCCCTGCATCTTCATTCTATTCTCAAAGATAACATGATTAGTACCGTTAATACTCGTATGTATTATATGTCACGTACACATATTTACAAGTCCCATTCATTCATATATACTAAATTCCAATATATGCGTACATAGCATTCTATCCAACTTTATCGTGTATGAAGGACCTACCACGAACATGCATTCCTCCGGTTATTTATCACAATTTTTGCTATGATTCATACTTATGCGCTCATTCTATGACTAATCAAAACGGTCATGAATCATGGTGCGCGTCGAGTGTGATATGGTTTTATTAATATTTTAAGCCCGTTTTACGCATTAGTCAAGTTTTAAATTTGTAAAACACGATATTATACTAACACTAAACACACACTTGGGAAAGTGCACCCATCGCGAGCGTAGTATAGTGTTGGTAAGATACCGAGGTCGTCCAAGGACACAAGAGCTTTTAGTACCTGTTTATCGTCAACGTCTAATCAATCTAAATTATCGAGAAAGGAGTTTTTAAATATGAAAGTAAAACTAGAAATTAAAAGTTAAATAAAATGAAAAACAAATAGACAAGATAGAATCACTTGGATCCAAATCATCTTTAATGTATACCCTTTGATGATTTTCGCACTTTCAGACTTTTTAATAGATTATCTTAGTTATAGTAGTAGGCCTCTCTTTTGAAGGCGACGTCACCCTCAACCCAGTGGTTTGAGTCAGCAGGGATACAATCCCAAAGGTTCAGAATATTGAAAGATAATTAAATAAGTTATTAATGCAAAAAGTGGTAGGCCCCTCTTTTGAAGGGGACGTTACCCTCGGTTAAGTGATTTGAGTCAGCAAGGATACAATTCCAAGAAGCTGGCTTAAAGTTTTAATAGTAGTTTACATATGAGGGGTTCAAGCTATTTGCACCCCCGCCATCCAATACCCTTGGGGCATTGAGGAGGTCCTAGTAATCTTGAACCAAGTCCTTGCAGGATCTATACACTGAACGAGGCAAGAACTTTCCCAAACCACCCTCCTAACCCCCTTCCAGCCAGTTAACATGCTTTATATAGACCCTAAAGACCCGAATGAGCAAATCAATGACATTATGAAGAAATGGTAAAGAAAATTCACTTTCAACATAAGAAACTAGTTATTAAAGTCATTAATACAAAATCAATTAAAAAGTGCCGAACGATTAAAAATCAAAAGTAATACAATAAAGACTTGTCTTCACCAAGTGATGTAAGAGATTAGCCAAACATGGCCTTTCATTGACAAGAACTCTTACGATCAATCTTGGGTCACGAGACTACTACACACTCTAAAGATAAAAGATGGATGATGGTGGTAGGTGTTCGTGTTGTAGTGGTGGTGGAATGGTGGCGAAGTGAGAGAGATGTGGTTTGCCAAGGGATGCCTTTGAAGTGAACCAAGCACTCCTATTTATAGCCTAAACAGAGCCCTGGCCACGGCCCCGTGTCCAGTGGGCACGGCCCGTGGCCAGCCTTCTTCTCTTCCATCATTAAATGCAGCTGTCAGCAGGGGGCCCCACGCGACCTCGTGGCCACTGGACACGGCCCTGTGGTCAACTATTTGCTGTACTATCAAGATTCTGCGAATCTAAGAGCCCCATGGTGAGCTGGGCACGGCCCCGTGGTGGGCGTAGAATCTTCTGCAAAGTTTGTCTTGTTGTGCAGGGTCTAACCATGCCCCATGCCCAGCTGGGCACGGCCCCGTGGTCAGCTTCTGTTTCTTGTTTTTGTCTTGGGAGATGCTGCCGAGGGGTCAGGCATGTCACGTTATTCTTTCTTATTGTATCTATGTTGGTTTTTGGCTGCTTATTTGTTCCTTTTGTTCTTTTAAGCTCATTTGGTCATGTAAATTCAAAAGGAAGAAAGAAACGCGCTTTTTCCAACATTAGTACTAAAAAATGGTTGGTTTTATGTCTCAATTGATGTAATTTATATGTTGCATTTTGTACACATTAAATCATCTACCAGCCCTAGTTCATACATTCTAATCATTCTTTCCAATACTTTATGTTCCCGGCATTCTCTTATCATAATTTCTTTAAGTTCATATAACTCCCTATTAGTTATTATCACCTTTCGGGACTCTTTAAAGGTTACGGAACATGTTTTAGGAAGTACGGAAGTCGTGGTGGGATAAACCATCAAAAACAACTTTGGACTTGTGAGGGGCATCGGCGACGCCCTCTTATGCGTCGACGACGCACCATGGATGAACCCCTAACCTACAAATGGTTTCTTAAAATCAACAAAATGAATTCCAGAATTGATACCGAGGTGCTGCCGGTGTTCCTTGTGATTGTAATCGATAGTAAATCAATATACAAGAGATATTTCCCGAAGTATCATCTGATTATTGAATCATGGCTGAGGAATTCTACAATGCTCATCAGAAAAGAATCCCGATTTTTCCAGATCTTGGAAGTGATGTGGATACCGATGATGAGGAAGAACATCTCAACAAAGCTAGAAAAGGCATAGATCCTGCTAGTTTTAATTTTTTTTTTGCAGATAAAATGGAGATGCTGTATCAGAAGAAGATGGCAAGATTGAGGAAAGAGCTGGAAGCAGTAAGAAGGCTAGCTGATGAAAAGACAAAGACAGAAGCTGGAGAAGCTAATGTTGAACCAGCAACTGAAAAAGTGGTAGAGAAAATTGTTGAGATTGAGAAAATTGTTGAAGTCGAAAAAATCATTGAAGTTGAGAAAGTAGTCGAAGTTGAAAAACTGGTCGAAGTAGAGAAACTCGTCGAGTTAGAAAAAATCGTTGAAGTAGAGAAATCTGTCGAGATTGAAAAGATAGTAGAAAAATTGGTTGAAGTTGAAAAACCATGTTTGAAGTGTTCAGTTTCTTGCAAAGATTGTACTGAGAAGGATACAAAGATTGCTGAGTTAGAAAAAATTAAAGAAGATTTATTGTCTGATGTGAAGTACATTAAAGAGTCTTATGATGTACTGAACAGAACAGTTGATAGTCTGAAGAAGACAAATTCAGAAACCGAAAAGGCAATGGATAAAATGAGTGCAACATTAATGACAAAGCAGAGCGTCATCAATGAGTATATTGAAGACTGTGCTAAATTGAAGAAAGAAGTAGAACTTGAGAAGATTGAGAGTGAAAGGATTAAACGATTATTGCTAAGCTATACAACATGTGATTATTTGATTGATCGTGTTTATCCTACTGTTGCAGATCTGGAAGCGTTCATGGATAAAAAGACTGAAGATACTGATACTGGTAAGAAACCAAGTGTCAAGTATAACAGATGTCCGCCCCCGATCCATGAAACTTATTCTCCAAGGAATCCTAACGAGGAGCGTCTAAAAAAGGCAGTCAACATCAAGTTAAAGTCTGAAATCATTGATGAATTACCAGATAACATTGATGTTACATTCACAGCGTCTGACACTGATCATGAGTCTGAATTATTAAAGAAAGTGGTCGATCAGGTGTTAGATATGGATGAAGAGTCAAAACCGGAGTCTAAGTCGGAAAGTTTGAGTTCATCAGAAAAGAGTCCGAGTTCACCGGTTAACAGGGTTTACAATAGAGAATTCCTGTTATCAAAATCTAATTTGAATGACGGATCAATCAAAGTAGCTTATACTTTGTATGATTCAGACAAATTATATTCTGATGAGGAATTTCCAATAAGAAGTGTCAAAACTGAAATGATCAAACAGGTTTTCAAATTAACAGAAATTAATATTTCTGAAATAAATGATTTAAATCTTCATGAAAAACCTAAAAAATACACTTCAAGAGTTCAACATAGATTGAACAAGAAAAAGGGTTACGGTTATGGTTCACGATATCAAAAGAAACCAAACCATAACCGTAATTTCAAAAAACAAGGTCTGGGTTTTAATTCTTCAGAAAAATTATAAACCAAAAACAAAATTTGTTTCAGGAGGAAGTTCAGAGGTTGAACAGAAGAAACCGTTCTGGAAGCAGTCAAACCAGGAGTTTCTTGCTGAACTGAAGAAGAATGTGAGAAAGTTTGCTCAAAGAGTTGACAGAAGAACCTGTTTCAAATGCCAAGAAGTTGGACACATAGCTTGGAATTGCCCCAAGACCAACTACCAAAAACAGGAACTTTCTTCTAACTCTGTTCTAAGAAAGACTTGTGTTGATAAGAAAGAACAACCTGTGAAAAATGTTAAAAAGTTTGAAAATTCTACTTCTGAGGAAGGAGAAAGTTCAAAACGGTTTTACAAAAGAAGAGGTGATTTGAGTAAACAAAAGTGGGTGGTTAAATCTGAGGGTAATTCTGACAATGAATCTGATTCCATAAAATCAGAGGAGTCATCTGTTGAGAAAAAGGTTGTTAATTCCGTTCCAGAGGTGAACGATGAGAATTTTCCTTCATTGTCAAAGGAAAATTTGATGAAGAAAGTGGGAAAAGTAGAAATTTCAGGTCAATTCTTTGCTGATAACAAAGAATTTGATGTTGAAAAGGTGTTTAATGGAAATGTTAAACATATTTTTGGAAAGATGGTTGACAGAAAGGTGAAAGGTGCAAAAGAATTTTATAGAAGAAAAGCAGGATGGAGTGATGATGAGATAGAATCACCCAAGACTGGTTAGACTTGGGTGACAGTAGTTTCTAACTGAAATTCCTGACTTGCCGGAGCTCCCAGGTTGGTAAGTGTGGAGCAGGAATCGGCATCTTTCTTAGCAAATGATCCTACATGTGGTACGGTTGGTAAAGTACAGGTGGTATATTTAAATTGTTATATTTTGATTTACAAGTGATTATGGTTGGTGAGTGAATCTGTAAGTGGTTGAAAGAGGTTTTCATTTACAAGTGGTTAATCAAGGTCATTAAGTTGAACTTGATTGGACCATACTTACAAGTGATATTTTGGAGAACAATGTGATGAACCCCTAACCTACAAATGATTTGAAAATCAACAAAACTAATTTTCCGGAAAAACCATTTGATTAAAACAAACTTAAGTGTTTTCAGATCACAATGGGAAAATAGTTTGTTGTAAGAGGGAGTTCTGATTATTTATGCCAAGTGGATGGCGATTTGAAGTGATTTGATATCAGTTGTCATTTTTTTGTACAGTTTATTTTCAAATTTCCTAAAATGTGTTTGCATTTTAGGGGGAGTAAAAATTTTCAGAAAATCCAAAAACATTAGAAAATTTGAAAAAGCCAAAAACATGATAAAATCAAAAATGAGTTTTGTTGTACAAAAGAGGAAATGATAGTACATCAGTGGACTATCACAGCATGCTAAAGAATTGGAAAGTCAAATGTGATAAATGATCTCACTGTGGATGTGTGAGTAGGTTTTTGCACATTTAGTAGATTGTGATGAGATATAAACCTAAATTCAAACTTGCTTATGTGACAATCCGAACTTTTAAGGTTAGAATCTTTTAACCACGCGATCCTGTTTCTCGTTATTCTTCTTTCACATTCCTTACGACGATAAAAATTGGTAAACACACTTATAACTGGGACGTAGTGGCTGAAAGTATAACGTGATTGATTATTTCTGCTTGTGTGTGTAACTGTTTAATTATGAGAAATCGTTAACATGTTTCTTTGGCCCGGATTACTTAACACAAACCGTATCCAACCTATCTCTAATATGTTTGACTTAATCAAGTTACGATCCAACCTATCTCTAGTATGTTTTAAACAAGTCATAGGATTGGCAGCCCACATGAAGCCCAATCGATTTATTTGCATTGTGTGTGTATTGGGCTTGAGCCAATCAACATTCTATATGTATACGTATTAGAGATCTTTAAGTTAACCCTAGTTACAAGTCATAAACCATATCGTTTACCTTATTGTTCTTCATCGCACGAACTCAGCAGCAGACCCCCCCCCCCTCGAGACATTCTGCTGTTGGATCCATCAACTCGGTTAGTGAAACCACCTTTATAAGGATTGTTATTTGATAATTTTGTTGTGTGCAATAGGATGTAATAAATCATATACAAAGGTTGACACCTATTGATGTTGCATGCTTGTTAATGTGGAATCGTTTGTTACCAGTTACGATTGTGTTGATGGGTTTGTTTTATTATCACATATTAATTAATTGGTAAAGGGATTGGCAGACCACAAATATGCTGAAATCATGACCGAATTAGATGATGTAGGATATGCTTGATTTGAATATTAATTTATGTAATACATTGTGACATGTTATTACTTTGACACGTGAATGGTGATTTTTATCTCAATTGTGCGGTCCAATTATGGTTGATATTTGTGAACTGTGTATTAAAATTGTAGGTGTCAATAATTACATATTAAACCATTGACTGTTCTTGATTCATCGTTCTAATAAGTCAAACCTTTAGGGCTTCGATGGTCATACATAATCACGTGGTTGTTACTGTCCATTAATTGACAGGCCATGTGATAATAAGGTCCAATAGCATGAGGTGGTTGAATGGTCCAATTAAAACGATTGCATGTTAATAAGTTATATGCACTATGTGGGCCGGGAATCCTGTTCGGTCAGATGGGCTGCGGGTTATCATAGTTGGGCCGTTTGAAGGATAAGAGTTCATGGGTTTAAATTGTTACCTAAGTACAAACTAGATGGCCAATATTTGTAGTATGGTACTAGAGTATGTGTTATGGCATGAAAACTGTTATGTGAGCAGCATGTGAATAATTTAACTGACATATGTGACAAATGCTTTCTTGAGACATGATTTGTGTTGATTGACGGATACAACTCGTACAACTTATTTAGCGACTAGTGCACTATTTGTGTAGTATGTGCAAAAGTGTATAACATATGTGATTTATGTGCGTGGGAAACTGACTGGTATTGAAACTATACTAGGATTCGGGTATCCAACTGAAAACAAGTAATTAACCTTACCGAGCAAACCTAAGGTGAGTTCATTGCTCTTTTCTCAAGCATGGATCCCAGGGAAGGGATAACGGGTAACGTTCCGAGGAGGAATGCATGTGTAATGGGATGTTGGTTATCGTACTCAGTTTCTATCATTGTAAGACCACAATATCTACCGGCACGTTGCTTGTAGGGCAACGGGGGTTATTAGTTGATAGCGCTATTAGGTTTGGCACCCTCACGACGTTCGAGGAGAACGGGCGTGAACTAATTACCTTAAAACATGACCAATGCTTTGATAGAGGCATTGGGGTTGGCAATCACATATCATATGGCCATTCGGTAATCGAGTAATAACAACATCAAAACATCAAACGTCATAACAACAAACAACATATCGTCTTATAAACTAGTTTACTCACATGATTGGTAACACAACTTGGTAAACAAACACAAACCTTGAACTCACCAGCGTAGTCTGACACACTTGTTTACATGCTTGTAGGTAATCATTGAAGGAACTTGGGAACTTGCCGTCTGATGCTGCTGGAGTGGTTGTGGTCATGATAAACAATTACATTGATTTGGTTTTGATACATTTACACACTTATACATTTATGCTTCCGCTCAATACTTTGGTTTTGGTTTAAAACGATACATTTCTTTCAATTGAGTATTTCAATACATTATTACTTGTGTTTGATATGATTGGTGGCTCTTTGTTGGATCGTTGCACCTCCATTAGGGACATGCCCTAGGTGGTAATTTGGGGGTGTGACAGCTTATATCGTGGGGAAACATCTCTCGGATATATGGGTAACCCCCGAAATCTTGTTTGAAAGATTCCTTTGATATCTGGGGTATTATTCCTGGACTTCTGCTGAATGGAAGTTCTGACCTAGTCCTCGAATAATACTTTCCACAATGCTTGAAACATAGCATCACCCTCAGCATATATGATAAGACAATAAAATTGCTTAGCAATGCTGTTGTAAAAAAGATCCTCTAAAGGGGACACACCCAAAAGTTGAGTCATGATCTCTCTGCTGAACGGTAGTTCTGACCTGAGCTCTCATGATTCTTCATAATTTATTCCCCTTACAGATATCATTTGTGTTATAATTACCTGTAAGACTGAATATTGGGATCTGGATACGGGAGTATATTCTGAGGTGGGACACGCGAATAAGTTTAAGTCTCTAAGACATTAATCTCGTATCTCGAAACAGTTGAACTTTGTGTGAGAATTTAAGTGGATCAGTATACTGACAATCTAAGTGAATCGTTTAGAACTTAAAATGTTTATAGCTTAACGGTGTTGGTGATTTGTCTCAAAAACTGATATGATTCTCTTACACAAACTCACAAAAATATTGTATGTTAAATAGTTCTTTACTGCATTTCATTTCTGTTATATCAAAAAATCCAAAAAGATTTTCGGTGTGTTTTGGCATAAATTTTGAAAAACTCAAAAAGATTTTAGACGACTGATGTTGAAAAGCTGAATTTCAAAATTCCGAGTGTTAAACATGACGAACAGGTTTGGGAAAGTTTGTTTGAAGATGTGTGAAATGAAAATGATATATATTCAAGTGGTTCATCAGAAATTGACATGATAAATCATTTTGTTTGATACTTGAAAATGATGTATTCAGGGTTGTGTCTTCTAGTGATTAGTAAAGTTTCTAATTTGTTATATCTTATCTTTTATGAAACTTATGTTTTGGGTAGAGAATTTGCAGGTGAGTCAGGTTACGATACCTGAACCTGTGAAAGCCAGACTACGATTCCAGTACAAGTTGAGGGGGAGTCTGTTAGAGAAAGAGAGTCTAAAGATGCAAGAGCTAGGAGCCAGAGATCCTGAAAGAGAATTGGAGATAGGATAGAGCCAGATAGAGATCCTGAAGGAAGCCCAAAGACTGATAAAGACTGAAGATTGAGAAGACTCGACACTTAAGACTCGTCAACATCTGAGGGGGAGTCTGTTAGTGCATTCATCTGTTGACTTCGTCTAATATCGAGTCTCAGTTGCGTTGCGGATCTGAACAAGTGTGACATCATCTTATACAAAGATGACATCATCAAAGTGACATCATCATTGCATCATTACACAAGAAGACAAAACAATATGGAAGGTTTCGCTTGAAATCAGAATATTATACATGTGGGTTTCGCTTCAGTTGACCTATGTGTCTTCAAGCGAAAGCCTGAGTACTATAAATAGGGTGATAGGCTTGTCATTTGTAATGATTTGCAGAGTGATACCGAGGTGCTGCCGGTTTTCCTACTGATTGTAAACGTTGTTAAATCAATATACAAGAGGATTAAAGTGTGAATCAAGTTGTTTTTATATCCGTTTCTTAGTTTCCGCCTCTGAAACGGAATTGAGCTCTTCCGAACGACTTGTTTGGGTCACAATCCGATCCTACAACTACTTGCGTAAGCAGGAGATTAAAGCGTCGGGAACAGGAGGCAGCGTCGCCGACGCCACAGGTGTGACACCTGTGTCACTGCACCCGTCAAACAAATACCAAATCAATGAAATATGGTGTTTCATACTTGGTATTTGTAAAAATATGTGTATCGTTTGCACATATCAATTCTTGTTCGATTTCGAGCTTTAAATCGCTTTCTGGAAGGTTATACGCGATCTGATGCGTAAATATGACCAGTTTAATGCAACAAACACTCCGGAACAGTGACATAGGCTTAACATACCTTAAATAACCCTTACATAACTTAGAAATAAGTTTCGGAAGGTTTGGTATGCCGAAATCATGTTTATCCGAACTAAAGAACTATTTACGACAAAACTGCGAAACTAACGTTAGTGACCGCCCGGATAATATTTAAATCCCAAAAATACTCTGTTATGATTAAAATTTTATTTTAATCAGGTCCGTGTTGAAAAATAAATTAATACTCTTAAAAACGTTATTTTTCAAGTTTAAGCGTGTACCGTGTGTTTCTGCGCGACACAGTGCTTCTACTGCAAAACGCAGACAACACAGCCAGTCCTGGCAACTGAAATTTATTTCAGCAATATTTTGGCAGGTTTATTTTTATAGAATAATAAAAATAATTTAGAACGCCATAAACCGGGATTTAAACGCTTGATAAAATACCCGGTATCTAGTTAAACACTCGTTTTAGCCTACTTATGGCTTGTTTATATAAAAACTTACACTTCACCCCCTCCCCCATCTAATTTTCGGTCATCATCATGTTGGCCCCACCAAATATTAGATGAATCTTGCAAAATATTTCATTAAGAATTGTGTTGACACTTGTTAATGCATGCTAGCCCCATATATCCTTTATATCTTTACCAAATCATAACATATCACAACAAGACCACTCAACGTATCTCTCCCTCCTCTCTCCTCCCTCTAAACCGTCCCATCTCTCTCTCTCTCCTCCATCTTCATCTTCTTCAAACCTTCAAGTCTCATTCTTCATGTTCATGTCCCTTTCTAGCAACTTTCAAGTTAGTGTGAAGATCTAAAGGTGATTCCAAGGTGTTGACAAGTGATTACAAGCTTCCTATCATCAAAATCTCATCCTACAACCTACTTGAATCTTGAAGGTATAACATTTATGTTTAAATCATACTTTTGATTCTTGGTTGTTCTTGATGATTGAAGTTTCTCTTGAATCTTGGGATTTTCACTAAACTTGAAATCTAACAATGAAATGGGTCTTGAAACAAGTAAAAATGGTGGTGTATATATATGTGTATATAACCATATATATGTATGTGTGTATATGGGTTTTGAGTTTGGTTCTTGTTAAGTACTTGTTTATGTTGTTACATGTTCTAGAATGGTGGTAAAAATGCAAGTATTTGGTGATTTATGTATGATATGTTAAAAATAAATTACATCAGCAAATACATCTGAATATATCACATATTTTATGCATCTAAACCCATATAAAAAGATGATGAAATGTTAGTGTGCTTTAGGCACTTGTACATGAAGATACATGTTGATGTAAGGCTCAAGAAATGGTAAAAAAAAATGGCTATATGACAAAAATAATTTTTGAACAGGTTATAAACATTAAAATAACATTTATTTGGTATATTATATGGACATAAAACTTTGACATAGGTTTGATAGCTTTGCATGTTGTACATATAGCTTAAAAAGTGGTAAATTATGTGAAATTTGCATGACTTATGTGCTTTTTTTAAGACCTGCACTATCATGAGTATAACCATTATTTTGTTCAGTAAATTACATGGGTTGTGTCAAAATTTCAAGTCGTTTCGATTTCGGATGGTTCGGGAAATGTTTGATGCAAAACTATGCGGTAAAACGGTCGAAAATCGCCTTTTCGGAGGACTTTTATAAAACTATTTTAGATCAGTAACCAAACTGATATTTTTGATATAAAAATAAGTATTTTAACTAATATTAAGTTTACTTGGTGTTTGGTTAGTCATACGTGACTTTCGACGCCCAAAAATGTCACCGAATCGCTAAAATAAGTGTTTTTCGACATACAATAGAATGGTTGTTTATGGGTTATTTTATGTGTTACAATGTGCTATGTGTTTTACAATATGTGTATAGTAATGTGTTAGTATTGACAAGGTTATAAGTGTTACGCTCGAGTACATATATACAAATACACCAAAATAATCAAAAATAATAACTTTTTGAGAAAAATCTCAAAGTTATGTGAAAATTCCAAGTATCGGAGAAACTCATGTATTTTTGTGAAGTTTTGTTTATTTAATCATTCTTATTTAATTTAGGACAAATAAACAATTTGAGGGATTGTGTTAACATATAAAAACGCACCCAAAGGTGAGTACATAGACCCCTCTTTTACTGTTTTCGAACTATTTTGGGGTGAAACACATGTGCCTACTTGTTACTTTCATACTTTCATGTTTTCACATCATATACTTGCTATGTTCGTTAGTACATTTATAGTACATGATTTACATTACATTGTTTTGTTATTTATGTTTACTTAGCATACTTAGTACATTGTTTTACTTTACATTTCTGCTATGTATGTTGATTGAGCATGCTAGCACATTGATTTACATGACTTTTCTGCTTTGTATGTTAACTTAGCATACTTAGCACATTGTTTTCATTTAACATGTTTACAATCGGTGTGACATTTGGTTTGTACAAACGGTACTTATATACGTTCATTGACATTAGCTACGCCGCTCGGTAGTAAGTAGTGGTACCATAGGACTTGACAAATCTCGTTCCTGATATCCTAGGTTTGTTTGGGTGTAAGGAATGACTGAATCCGAAAACATTTCTTTTGATAACCTTGACTTAGGGTTATCCGTCTGTCTCAAGGCTTGAATGTATGCGTTAACTTACCACATAAATGTTTGTATCAGTAAAACATGCATTTACTTTGCAAAACATAACTTTTGATATATTCAAAATACCTTGTTTTGTACATTTTTATATTTGGTTTATGTGACTACACTTTACTTACCATACATAACATTTGTTACACATTACTTGACTACATTTGGACTTTTAACATTTGACATGGTTTATACAAGGACTTTTTGACAATTGGTTTAAACATGGACTTTATACACTAGTGGTTTGTTTAAGTGACATAAGTAACGAGATGTGTGTAGTATGATACAAGCATGGTGGATACACCGCTGGTACTTCCTATATATAAGTGCTTGTATTGTACTACATGTCGTAGCGTTATTTAGATCATTCAATTTGGACTTATACCTTTTACTCAAACAATATATTTTTCACAAGACTTTGGTTAACAAAACTATTTACAAGGTTCATGACTAACTTTTATTAAACATTTCTTTAAACTCAAGTCATGAATCCTATTTTCATAAAACCTATGTATCTCACAGGCATTTTTATGCTGCGTACCTATTTTCACATGTGTTTCAGGATATGATGCGTAGGATTTATCAAGATACACCTAGGCAGACTTGGACTTTAGCAACAATAAAAGATGCAAGACTAGTTAATTATGTTATATTTCTTGTTTGTTAAACATTGTAACTCTCTAAGTCAATAAAACGAAATTTCAATTTTCCATGTGTTATGAAACAATGATTCTGTTACAACACTCCCCGACGATTCCGCCATGTTTTGTTGTTTTTACGTGGTCGGGGTGTGACAACAGGGACCGTTGGTGACGCCCCCTCAATGTTACCGACGTTGTTTTCCTTGTTTCATGCTCATACAACCCGTTTCAGGATCCCGTTCCAACCCGAACTGACCCAAAATGTCCGTAACATTCTAGAACATTCCCACATGACTCCCAACATTCATATAAATAAAATTTCACACTAATCCCCATACTCTAACGTCCAAAATCAACATCTTATTACGCTACTTTCGGTTTTTGACCCGTTTGCTTCTACCATGCGATTTTCGACATAGTTGTCACACCCTCAAAATCCACAAGCGGAGTATTACCGCGAGGCGTGTGACTGAGCAGGATCAAACCACCAATCATACTGAACATTTAATTAAAGTAAAGTAAGGTAAAATAAAACCATAGCAAACCAAACGTCTAAAGTTCACCAAACCAAAGTCCAAAACCAAATTTAACAGTCAGCGGAAGCATTAAGTTCAAAACCAAAATATAAGTTTAAAGTTTCATAAAGTTTCTCATGAACACACAGCGGTTCATGTCCCACAACGACTCCTTCTCCATTTCAAGCACCAGCAAATAAACTAACAACCTGCAAAGCATGTGGTAACGTGTCAACAAAAGGTTGGCGAGTTCACAGTTGGTTGTCTTTTTTAATGTTGTTCCAAAAACCATAAGTTGTTAAGTTGTTTCGAAAACCACAAGTTATCCAGTTCCATGTTCCCATAACCATATATCGTGGGGGCTACCCCATGTTGTAAACCACTAGACCCGTTACCATATCGACTACTGACTTAAGTCATGTTTATGTGCCCTGCGTCAATGTCTATCATCATTCACAAGTGCCCAAGTACATTAGTCCACTCTTGTCCTCTGCGGCACGGTGTGAGGCTTATCAGACCTAATAGCGCTATTTAACTAATGACCCGTTCGCCAATGGCCTGGCGATTAAGTCGATATAAAAATGAGGGACTTCATGATAGAGTTTTGTATAGTAAGTTTATGGTTGTTGTCCTACCCAAGGAGGACCGAGGTACGTATTCTACCCAAGGAGAATACGCAGGTTGCATCCCACCTAAGGGGGATTGTTGTTTAATTAACCCATTCCCAACCCACCGGGAATCCTTATTTGACTCATTCCCAAACCACCGGGAATCCTTATTTAACTCATTCCCAAACCACCGGGAATCCCATGCTTTGTAGAAAAGTGTGATGTCACCTTTGGTTGCTCGGTTGGACTCTTAAAAATAGCTAACAGTCAGGGTTGGTCAATCACGTCCTAGTATGATTACCATTTAGTCAATTAGTGGTTTCAAATAGAGCACAAAGTTCCTACACGCATCTACCACATAACATGCACTCACTTTGACAGTTCACGCCCATACATACGTTCCACCTATAACTACTCAAGAGCAAGCACCCGATACTTCACATAACACTTTCGTTGACATATAACAAATTGAATCATTATCAGATAACATAACCGACATTTAGACACGCAAATCACTACTTATATCGTTTTAGCTTAAACATCCAAAACTGGGCTGTTTTCGGATACTTTAATAAAATAGTTAACTTCTTTCAAAAATTCCCAAAATTTTTCAGAATGTTCTAAATGGTCCAAATACTATTGTGTAAAAATATCAGGATCCAATTCATTACTAATTATTTTATAAAAATCATTTACCGGGCTGCAATCATATTCGTCACTTTCTAACTACAGTCCACGGAAAAATTCATTTAAAATTCATCGTATGTCCGATTGACGAAATTCCAGTTGGAGAATTACAATGACACCCGTGGCCATCTACTATATAAATTTTGTGACCTAACTCTATCCAGATTTCAAGTTATGACGAAAAAAATAACACACATTTTCTGCAGAAAAAAACGCAGCTTTTGCTGCTGTACAAAACCGACCTTTAAAAATAGCAAACGACCTCAAAAAAATGTGATTCTAGTGCCATTTGATTCATTTTTCGAAAACATATAATTTCGACTTCAGAAAATCAATTTTTCACTGTATAACGGTCCGTTTACAGCCAACTGAAGTTGGTTGTTTTCGTCAATCAGCATACTGTTTTACAAACCAAACAACACCTGTTTAATACCAACTAACAGCAGGTTAATCATCGATTATCACCTAACCATATTAATAACCACAAAACCCTAGATATAAACATCATGATTTTCACGAAGAACACAGCCAACAATCATTTACGCATACATATCATCGATTAGTTCAAGAAATCGCATACTCAACCGAAATAAATCATGCAATATCAAAACCCTAGCATGTTCACTAAAAATCACAGCCATGTTTCTACAAATATCACACCAATAATCACAATCCAAATCAAGAATACTAACCTTGGAGCAAGAGAAGGGATTACGAGGAAGTGGAAGGCGAATCAAGAAGCTGAACTGAGGAGCTAGGGTTTGCGCAGAGAGGGGGGCTCCTGGTCGACGCACACAAGTGTGTTTAGGGTTTCTTGTTTGATTTTTCTTGTTTCCTAATCCATATACGTATAATTAAAACACATGGAAGTTGGGCTAATGGGCTACAAGGAACAAGAGATGTGGGTTTGGGCTTTATATTTCGAATAAGGGGACAAGGGTGGGGTTGGGCCAATAAATGGCGCAAGAAGGGGAGGGGGTGGGCTTGGGTTGGGTTTTAATAGGTAACGGTTTCGCACAAAGTGATGGTTTCGCAAGATTCATGAAATACCTAATTTAAAACGTTTCATATCGCAAAGCACTATAATACAACACTTCATTTCACAAAATAAATTATTCCAATATTTCAGTTTCGGGTTTCGGTTTCACACCTTACCAAGCACACAATCGTTCAAATAAAATCAATCGCCAAATTCAATTCATTTAACGTACATGAAATTACACAGTAAAAACGAAACGTTTAGGAATTTACACGAGTTGTCACAATGGTCAACTACATTTGACACACAACAATAATACTTACCTTGGTGCTTATCATTACCTATACTTTCTTACATGATTCCCTATATTAAATCATAGCAAACATCAAATATAATATAAGAAGTGAATTCGGAATTCACTTACCTTAAGCGTCCGTAATCGTATTCACTTCCTCGTCTCCTCTCGACCCGTTAGCTTTCCATGCTTGAGTCCTTACTAACGCGATTCATATCCTTTCATGCCATTATGTTATAACATTGTTAGTATCCATGATTATTCATATTATCAATCATTCCACTCCTATGTCACATTGACTTTCATTGGTCAACTACTAACATACACAAGGCATAGATTCATTACCACATTATTCATAATACAATCAATTCAACTTACCTTCATGTACGTCGCGTAATAATCTAACAAGTATTCACATGATTTCCATCTTCTCACAATCGTGTTAGAAAGTCTAACCTCGTTATTCATACCTTGTTGACTTTCTAGAAAGTCAACTGTCAATCATATAAACTTCCAATCTCATGAACATATTCCATACCAATGAAATCATATGCATTTCATTCCCATGTGCTAGGTCATATGCCACCTTGTGATCACCTAGTTACACACATATATTCACACAATCAATTCTACACACACTAGTGCTTCATGATTCTATAAGTGGCAATATTATGCAAGGTTAGCTAATACAACATAATTCCAACATTATTCTTTACTAGTCAGCTCGTATTTTTCACATGTAGTACATATTCACTACTTAATCACCATTAAACGATTAATCAACCCATGGTGACCGTCATACCATTCAAGCACAAGGTACAAGCCCATAATGCATAATTTTGACCAAAACATATATTCAACCCGAATTCTCATATGAATTCCATCTAAAGCACATTATTCATGTTAGTTTACTATCAATTACATCATTATCATTTTCATTCATATTTGTCAAGTTCTTTCATAAAATCCTACATTCTAACTTCACCTAGACATTGCATCAAACACTTTGTGTGCATACAATATACTAAGCACATACTACAAGTGATAAATACCTAATCCTCCTAGTTCATAACATAAATCATCAAGTCTTCTTACTAATTAGCAAGTATCATTCACACATAGACATCAACATAGCAAAATCTCTAGTTCTTCCAACTCATTCATATTAAACCATAAACCATCAAAAACCCCAAGTTCTTGAACATGGGTTCTGTCGCAACCCACGTACTCTATCTGTCCCGGGAACGGGCGGCCGCGAGACCAGTTTTGGTGGTATCGGTGTTTATCATTTTGGCAGCGAAAATTACATCAGGACCGTAGTTAGGAAATATTTTATCAGAGTAAATACCACACTTTATATAGATATATTGGGATAAAACCCAAGTTTCATTACAAACTGTTTTATAGGGATAAACCCCATTTTATTTAAATAAAACATCTTCTTTTATTTAGGTAACTTTTATAGCCACTTTTTCCAAGCCTTCAGTGCTGTCCAGCTGGCTTCTAGTTGGCTTTCACATTTTGTTACCTGAAACGCGTTTAAAAACATTTTGTCAGTGGGAAATACTGGTGAGTAAATCCCAGTTTAATTAAGAAGAGTTTTATCTTTTAACAGTATTGAGAGCTATTACAATGTTTATTTCTACACAATTACTCATTCAGTACTGTCAATCCTGACTGGTGGGTCATATTACTCATTGGCTATCTCGTTGTCCAATGGTAACGTGTTCCACATTTTGTATACAAAACCCCAACATACCGGCAGTAATTGAAGAACTACAAAGACTCAATCACTGCTAATTACATTGTAAAATCATTAAGGTTTTGTAAAAACAGTTTACAAAAAGGTTTACATAAAGGAGATTACTCACATTGCTGTCTTAGATTTTTTTTTAAGGGTTTCCTGGTGATTATCTATTAATTACACAAATGTACATGTGTTAGTATAATAACCCAATATTTACATTAGCAATACCCTCCCCGAGAAGGCATACCAATGACTTCGTCGGGCAGAACCACGACAGCCATTACGGAACCCTGGATCAATCGGGCAGCGTATCTGATACGTAACCGGGGTTATAAAACTTACAACAGGGCAGAACTTCGTTAATTAGGGGGTATTATACCCGAAAAGCACTTTAACTCTATAGAAATTCGAGAGAGAAAGAAGGGAATGAGCGAGTTCGACTGAAGACCGAAGGCCTCTATTTATAGGTGACCTTTCGGCTTCCCTCGCGGCCCGCGTAGACTACACAGGGGTCCTTCGCGGCCCGCATAGTAAGTGTGTAGGGCTTAGCTTCGTCGATTCAACAAACTAGCTTCTCCGGGTGGCCTAACACATGGCGGGCTAGGGTTTCGCCTGGTGGCACTAGGTCGCGACCCGCGTATGAAGTAGCCAAAGGCTACGCACCCTCGACAGCCCTTTGAAATTTGTTTTTAATTAAATTTAATAAAATTAAAGGTATTCGGGGTCCGTTTTTGCATACGGGGTATAATTTAGGACATATAGGGGCATTTTAAAATATATTAGGGTTGTCGGAATATTTTGGAGGGTCGTGTTAGGATCGGAGGCTCTCATGATTGTGCTTGTTTGTATAATTTGAACAAATCAAATAGAAATGAACAGAGTTTAAGTGCAGCGGAAATGAATAACAAACTTTGTAAACACAATCAAATGGAAAATAGTTTTGATAAACATTTGCTTCTCATTAAGTTGAAAGATTACAAATCAAAGAAAAAGATTATAATGCAAGCTTACAAACTAAACTCCCCCTCAGCCTGATACTCCATGGTTGGTTTGCACAAGATGAAAGGATTGAATTGAGGAGAAGAACTCACTCAAAACGATCAAATGTAACAGTACAGAGTACTGTTCCATTTATAGACAATCCAAACCACTGAGACATCTCAGCTGACGTCACCATGAAAGCGACGTCTAATAGCCTAACAACATGTATCTACTGTTCTTATACAAACACTGTTAAACCTTACCACTGACTATACATAAAACAGATGACATACTAAACTACTGCTCTCTCTTTACATCAGTGTTTTCCTCAAGGTTGATCAGTTCTTGATTGGGCAGTGCTTTGTCATCAGTAGATTGTACCAGCAGTGCTTAGTTCTCAGCAGTCTTATGGGCTTCATCAGTAGTATTGAAGAGCAGCAGCAGTTGTATCCGGGCAGTGGATATAAGACCATCAGCTGTTATAATCACTTTCAAGGGAGAAGACTTAGTGTAAACAACTACTTATTGTGAATCCACTGTAGTGAACCAGTTTTGGCTTTCATTATCTGTTCCTCTGGTAGGGTTCAATCCCAACAATCTCCCCCTGGAACAGATAATGCCAAAACACTTCATTATTTAGGATCTTTATTCCTCATCAGCAGTTCCCTTGCTAGTCTTTTAAATTCTTCTTCAAATTCTTTGGAACTTGTGTCATCCTCATCCCTGCACAATGAAAGTTCAAGGAGATCCTGCAAATCTTCAACACTAAGGCCTAGTGCTTCTTTCCTTGATATGTAATTCATCTCACCATTGGATCTGACCAGGGTCAATACATGGGTCTTTTGATCAGAGAGCCACTTTAGTACTTTTGAACCCAATGGGTTTCTTGGGAGAGATTTATTTCCAGATGAGCTTGGAGATTTTGGCCTTGAGAAAAATTGTAACGCAGTATCCTGAACTTCAGACATTCGTTTAAAAGCCTCTTCTATGACTTCATTTGCTGCAGCTATGTCTTCTGCAGCTTCTTGTTCAATCAGCTCTTGCCTTTTTCTTTGTTCAAGTTCAGTGTCTGTGATATCTGTTGTAGGTTTGGTTAATACCTTTTTGAAAAGGTTTTGAAGGCTCACTGAACTATCTTCTTTTAGACCCATTTTCTTGATGGCTTCTGTGAAGTACTCAACTTCCTTTTCTTTTTCTTCTTCACTGGTCAGCAGTTTTCCTTTTTCTTGGTTTTCCACAAGGATAGGGTTATCTGCTGATATGAGCAGTGTTTTAAGAGCATCTAGTTGCTGTTCCATCTTGTTGTAGTCTGGCCTTTTTGAAGTGTATGGGACTGTTGTCCTTCTTTTCTTCAGCCTTTCATAAGCTTCGTCGGTATACTGCTTTGTCCATTTTGATATGGCTTCAGCAGTATCCACCTTAGCATCTATCAGTTCCTGTTTCTTCTTTTTGTACTCGGATGTCAGATCAGCAATAAGCTTTTTGTATTTGTTCCAATTAGGAGCTGTCTTCTTCTTTCTTGGATCATTTTTAATCCTTTCAATTCTGTTAGCTTCATGCTTTAAAGCGATCATTGGCCATTCTTCAAATTGTTTTTCTTCAGCTGAATAGAATTTTTCTTTCATTATATATGCAAGATATTCTTTTCTCATTTATTTTCGTTGATCTGCCTTTTCTTTTCTCAGATCTTGTGCATAGTTTTCCATCAGCTTGACTTTTGTGAGCAAAAATTCCAATTTTTCAGAAATGGCTTCATCACCTTGATCTTTGCATTCGAGTTTAGCTCTAATCTTTGTTTGCCTTGCTTTCATCTCGAGATATTCATCCATGTCTTCTGGGATTATGAAGCCTATGAGAGATGGAAATCTTCTTTTTGAAGGATCATCCTTAGTATAAAATTGTTTCATCTCATTTTTCACAGTTTCTAGTTCCAGTGGATATTTAGCAGCAACAGGATCATACTTTTCATCAGTAGCCTGAGTTATTTCTCTTTTTCTTTTGTAAAACTTTGGAGGGAATTTTGGTTGTGATGTAGGAATGATGAGAGCAGTGGTGGATGGTTGACAAACAGCTGTTGAAACAACTGGTGCTTCAACTTCTGTCGTCATTACAACTACTGATGTGTCAGTAGATGTCTTCTGCTTTTGAGCAGGGGTTGAAGTTTGTGAAGTTGTTTTTGGTGGTGGTGATGGAGAATCATCAGGTATGAAAATCCTTCTCCTTTTTATTATAGGAGAGGCCGATGATGTCTTGAGTGGATCAGTGGTGGTGGTTTGAGAAGTGGAAAGTGTCTGGCAAACAGTTGTTGAAACAACTGGTGTTTCAACCACTGTTGCCATTACAACAGATGTTGTAACATCCGTTGTCTTCTGCTTTATAACAGGAGGTAATGATGATGATGGTAGGGCAGTGGTTGTGGTAATGTGTGATGAAATGGTGTGTGTTGTAGAGATGGCAGCTGTTTGGCTAGCAGTTTTTGAAACCACTGGCATATCAGTTGTCATAGCAGTCTTTGTGATTTGGGGTTTGGAGCCTTTGGAGGATTTAGATGTCTGTTTTTCTTGTTCGGGTTCAACATACAGGCCATCTTCAATTCCCTTTTTCTTCAACTGCTTGATGTTCTCCCCCTTTTTGGCATTATCTGCAAGGGGTTTATCCATGAAGAGGATAGTAGATGGAGCTTTTCCAGTGGTGCTTTGGATGCTGGCCTTTATAGCCTTAATATCTGCTTGAGTATCTTTGAATCTTGATTCCACCATGTTTGTCAGCATTTGTACATGTATTGCATGTTGCTGATCTGCCGTTTGTTTTTGCTTTTCAAGCAAGGGTTGGAATAAGTTCCACAACTCATTTGCAGCAGATGCAGGTTGTGCAGGTGCTTGAGCAGGAACAGAAGTGGATTGTGCTTTTTGAGCATTTAACAGCTGTTGCACCATATCCTTTATTTCAGCAACTGATGTTTCAAGCTTTTCAACTCTGCCCGTCAATTCCTGATATTTTGAATCATCACCCACGTTAATGGGATCATCTGATTCCCCACCAGCAGTGGTTGTATCAATGTGTGACTTAGGAGCTGAGTCCCAAAAATCACCCATTGATGCCCCTTGTTCTTGGTACTGGGGACTTCTTTCTTCAGCACTTGATAACCTTGTTATTTTACCAGTGGTCAAAACTAACTCACTAGTGGTTACCAGAGGCGCTATGGAAGAAATTGCCTTCAAGGGAGTCTTACTAACGAAACAACTGTCCAACTAAAGATCTGTTGATCCATCACTTGTAGTTGCTGCTCCACTTGAACTACCACCAAGAGTTACTTGTAACTCAAGGGGTGTAACCTCCTCAGTTGTTGCTGGGATAGCAGGGGTAGTAGCATCAGACCCAGTCACTTGTGGGAGTATACTCTCAGTGATAGGTGATAGAGAGGAACTGGTTTGTGTCTGAGCTATAGCAACTGCATGCAACAAGGGTATTATTGAATGTGGTAATATGATTGGTGAGGGTATAGGTGTTGAAAAAGACATGTCCTTGGGATCAGTACTGAGGAAGATAGATCCGATTGGGTCCAGAGCTTCATATTGTGGGGTCCCTGTGCTTACAACCTGATCCTTTTGTGAGAATGCAGGAGGAGTTTGAGGCAATGGTGGAGATCTTTCTACCAACTGCTGTGAGGAAGTAGCAGCAGTGGTTTGTGGTGACATTTGTTTTGTCACTGGCAGTTGCTCTGGGATCTCATCTTCCAGAGTTGCCTTTGTTTTGGGTTTGGTGGGTTTTCTGGATGTTTTCTTTTTGGTCTTTTTAGTAATAGCAGGTGTGGGTTTCAAAGCAGTGGTAGTGCTGCTATGATCACCTGGAGCAGTGGGCTCAGCAGCAGATGTCTGAGGAGCAGTGGTAACTGCTAAATTCTACTCAGGCACCTCTGCTTTTGTTTTTATTGGTGCCATCATTCTAGAAAATGTTTCAGTTGTTAACCCTTTTATTTGAAAATAGACACCCTGTTTGAGCAAATTTTCATTTTATTTATCAAATTTTTGTTTAAAATAATAGCTTAAAAATCTTGGAAAAAGTAAAAATGATTTGCTATCAACATTTTTTACCAAGTCATTAAAGATCTCCTGGGAATAGTTGTAATTTTCATTCTTTAAAATAGCATAACCCAGACATTGAATCTTCAATGGTATTTCGTTAAACGCAGTTGTTTTATTTGAAACACACATCAAAAGTGTGTGAATTAAAAACCTTGGTGCAGAAGGGAAGTAACCTTTTTGTAAGGTATCTACCTTTGATTGTTCTGCATATCCCCTTTTCAGAAAATCAGCTTTTAACTCGTTTTTGGGAAAAGATGTTTTACCTTTCTAATCATCGAGTTTGAAGACTTCCGAAATGGATTGAGAAGTAATTTGAATCGCTTTACCCTGTATGGAAGAGTTGATGGCTACTACTTTATCGTCTTGTTTTTCAAGCGTAGCATTTTTCCAAAACTCTCTCTGGGTTTGCAGGTAAATGGGAGCATCTGCTGTTAACAAAGTTTTGTACTTTGATGCAGATATGGTATCGATGATGGAATCGAAGGTGTGGTTGTTTTTGGGTTTTGTGAGTAGGCCCAAATAGTTATGAGGGGATTTGTATGGTATTTCAACGGGTTCAGCGGCCGTTTGAGCGACCTCTTTGGAAGATGATGGTGATTTTGGTTTTGATTTTGATTTTGATTTTGATTTTGATTTCGTCATTTTGAAAAGGAAGAAGAAGAACAGAGAATGATTTGGGATGGAGGGTTGAAAACTGCTTTGAGAAGAGAATTTTAGAATTCAATTCGACAGTGTAAAACCCTGTTTGGGGGTTTTGATCAGGGTTTTATTAAGAGAAAAAATGAGTGCTGATGTGGCAGCGGTTACAAAGATCTGAGGGCTAAAAACTGACCACGTGCCAACCTCTGATGAAGTGGATGAAGAGTGGAGGACAGTTGTTTTGAGAGCCACTGATGTACCAAGTATCAGTAGTTACAACGGTAATAATGTGATAACAGTGGATGATTTTTACTATCAGTAGATAGCATATCAGTGGATAAGACACTGATTTTGAACATCAGTGCTTGCCAAGAAACTGAAAGATCAGTGGCTGACTTTCAGCAGTGGACAGTATTTAGTAAACAAATGTTTGAGCAAAACAGTGGTTAGAGGTAAGGTAATGGTAATGATTTGAAAGACTTAGTATGTCAGCAACTGTTTTGAGAATTTTCATTCAAGGTTTTGCGACATGTCATTTACATATCTTGAAGCTTTTACAACTCCCTGACAGTGGTTTAGTACCCCAGATGATGTAAACTTTTTACTAAGGCTACTCATTCTTGCTATAATATTTAAATTAAAACAAGAGTACCCCAGTATTTCAAAGTCTTTTGGCAATCAATCTTTGATCAATTTTAAGACAAACTTGAGTTAGACATGACCTTGATACTTGTACCAATTTCCTTTCGATCTGTTTTGAGGATAATATAATAAAAAAAAATAAAGATTATACATCCTGACAGGAGATTGAAACTTTTACTATCAAAAACCAGTAAAAGTTCAAAATATATTATTCTTTTTTTTAAATGAAGAATGATATATCATGCCTTATTCGAGAGAATCCTTTTACAGAAAAATAAGTAAAGGATTTTCTGAAAACAACATCAAAAAGAATCTGGTATAATTTTCACTGAAACTCCTAATCATATCAATCTCAAGCTTATGAAAATGGTCAGTGGTTTGACAACAGTGGTATGAAATTTTAAAGACATTTTGACCACTGTTTGGTACCATTCTTTTGTTGATTGATTGACAACAGAAAAATAAGGACACAAGATCACATGAGTTTTCGAAAACCCTGATGTAGATTTTGTTACCATGTGATGATTTTGAAAATTTGTCTAGTCCTTTTGAAAGTTTATTTTCTGCGAATACTATTGTTACCTGAACCTTTTCCTGAACCAATGAATGCATACAGTTGCTTAATAACCATTTTTACCCCAACTTCTGACTCTTAAGCGTTTTATATTTATACTCTTTTCTTTTGACTTCAAAAGTTTTGAGATAAACACACTTTTTGAGTTTTTATGATTATCTTCTTCCCTTTTTACCCTTCCCATTCATAAGTACTGAAATACTCACTAGGAGGCATTTATTGAAGGAATACTTATTCCAAAATCATTTTGCAGTAATGTTTTGAGAGATTTGGTCATTTATACACATGCTCATGCCAAATTTCACATCACCTATGATCTGGACATTTTTGACCCCTGATTTTCTTAATGTAATTTTAACTAGGTTGATTTGTTCCTTTTGAGGATCTCAACCTGTTTTTCAACACATAAGATCAAATGACTAAAGTTTTAATTTCCCTCTCTTTCGTTAGCAAAAACACTAATGTTTTTATGAACATAGGTTTTTGTTAATCCGAGGTTCATACTTTAGCATCTAATATAATTAAAACATCACAAATTTCATAACAACAGTTGAAATCAATTTTGAAAAGAAGAAATAATATCATAGTTTAACATATATGTTTTCAGATCTGAAAACTATGAGTGACTTGTGTATGACATCACTTGTTGTGTGAAATTTGTGTGTCTTATGACATCTTGGTTGTTTTACAGAGTTTTTGGATTAACAGTTTTGAACTAATTACTCGTTACTCTGTTTTTCAACTGAATAAAACCAACCTTAGTATCAATGAATTTTTGAGCTGAACTGTTATGTCAAATTGATTGTTAGATCGAATTTGACTGTCCGAGCTCTGATACCAATTGTTAGGATCGGAGGCTCTCATGATTGGGCTTGTTTGTATAATTTGAACAAATCAAATAGAAATGAACAGAGTTTAAGTGCAGCGGAAATGAATAACAAACTTTGTAAACACAATCAAAGGGAAAATAGTTTTGATAAACATTTGCTTCTCATTAAGTTGAAAGATTACAAATCAAAGCAAAAGATTATAATGCAAGCTTACAAACTAAACTCCCCCTCAGCCTGATACTCCATGGTTGGTTTGCACAAGATGAAAGGATTGAATTGAGGAGAAGAACTCACTCAAAACGATCAAATGTAACAGTACAGAGTACTGTTCCATTTATAGACAATCCAAACCACTGAGACATCTCAGCTGACGTCACCATGAAAGCGACGTCTAACAGCCTAACAACCTGTATCTACTGTTCTTATACAAACACTGCTAAACCTTACCACTGACTATACATAAAACAGATGACATACTAAACTACTGCTCTCTCTTTACATCAGTGTTTTCCTCAAGGTTGATCAGTTCTTGATTGGGCAGTGCTTTGTCATCAGTAGATTGTACCAGCAGTGCTTAGTTCTCAGCAGTCTTATGGGCTTCATCAGTAGTATTGAAGAGCAGCAGCAGTTGTATCCGGGCAGTGAATATAATACCATCAGCTGTTATAATCACTTTCAAGGGAGAAGACTTAGTGTAAACAACTGCTTATTGTGAATCCACTGTAGTGAACCAGTTTTGGCTTTCATTATCTGTTCCTCTGGTAGGGTTCAATCCCAACAGGTCGTTATATCCTCCCCACTTTGACTTAGAGCTCGTCTTCGAGATCTACCGGAACAGGTGTGGATATTTCCTTTGCATCTCTTCTTCAAGCTCCCATGTGTACTCTTGTCCTCTTTTGGAGTCCCATTTCACTTTGACTAGAACTAATCTTTTGTGCTTGAGGTTCTTGACTTTCCTATCTTCAATCTGTAGAGGCTTCTCTGCAAACTTAAGTTGTTCATTTACCTCTATATCCTTAAGAGGTACTACGAGTGATTCATCAGCTAAGCATTTTTTGAGATTAGATACATGAAATACATCATGTATTCCTGCCATTTCCTCTGGCAGTTGTAGCTGATAGGCTACAGGTCCTATTCTTCTAATAATTTCAAAAGGTCCAACATACCTAGGACTTAGCTTTCCCCTTTTGATGAATCTTACCACTCCTTTCCAAGGAGAGACTTTCAATAATACTTTATCTCCTACCTGAAAGTCTAATGGCTTTCGTCTGTTATCAGCATAACTCTTTTGTCGATCACGTGCTGCTTTCAATCGTTCCTTGACTTGAATGATCTTGTCTGTGGTTTCTTGTACTATCTCAGGTCCATATAGTTGCTTTTCTCCAATTTCTGCCCAACAGACTGGCGTTCGGCACTTTCGTCCAGAAAGTGCTTCGAATGGTGCAGCATTGATACTTGTGTGATAACTGTTATTATAAGAAAATTCTATTAACGGTAAGTGATCGTCCCAATTACCTCCGAAATCAATTACACAAGCTCTAAGCATGTCCTCCATTATCTTAAATTGTCCTTTCACTTTGTCCGTCCATTTGAGGATGATAAGTGGTGCTTAGATTTAACTTGGTTCCCATTGCTTTTTGGAAACTTGTCCAAAAATGAGAGGTAAAATGACTATCTCTGTCAGAAACAATTGATAAAGGAATTCCATGTAATGAAACTATTTCATTTACATATAATTTAGCTAATTGTTCCATACTGAAAGTTTCTTTCATTGGTAGGAAATGAGCTAACTTGGTTAGCCTGTCTATAATCACCCAAATTGTATCATTACCTTTTCTTGTTTTGGGTAATTTAGTAACAAAATCCATTGTTATCAATTCCCATTTCCATACAGGCATTACTAAATGTTGCAACAAACCTGAGGGTTTCTGATGTTCAGCTTTGACTTGTGAACAGGTTAAACACTTTGCAACATATGCTGCTATATCCTTTTTCATTCCTATCCACCAGAAATTCTTTCTTAAGTCCTGATACATCTTATCACTTCCAGGATGCATAGTATACTTAGACTTATGGGCTTATTCTAATATACGGTGGTGTAGGTTTCCTAATTTAGGTATCCACATTCTTTTCTTATGGAATCTCCAAATTCCATCAGTGCCTTGTTCTAATTCCTTAATCATTCCTTTCAATTTCTCAGTATCATCCTTGATTACTGATTCTTGTGCCTTTCTAATTTGTTCATTTAAATCTACTTGCAAATTTAGTTTAAGTAAACGTACTCTTTTTGTTTTTTCATGATACTTTCAACTTAAAGCATCCGCTACTACGTTTTCCTTTCCAGCATGATATTGGATATTACAATCATAATCACTAAGTATCTCCATCTAGCATCTTTGTCTCATATTCAACTCCTTTTGTCCGAAGACATCCCTTAAACTCTTATGGTCGGTGAAAATGGTAAACTTACTACCGTAAAGGTAATGTCTCCAAATTTAAAGGGCAAAATTTATAGCTCCTAATTCTAAATCATGGGTTGAATATTTTTCTTCATGATTCTTAAGTTGTCTAGAGGCGTAAGCTATAACCTTTTGACATTGCATTAATACACATCCATAACCTAACTTAGAAGCATCACAATAGACTATAAAGTCTTCAGTTCCTTCTGGTAATGCTAGTATGGGTGTATTGGTTAGTCTTTGCTTAAGAATTCTAAAGGCTTTTTCTTGTTTTGATCCCCATTCAAACTTAACAGATTTACGGGTTAGCTTAGTTAAGGGAATGGCTATTCTAGAAAAATCTCGAATAAATCTTCTATAATAACCGGCCAATCCTAAGAAACTTCTAACCTCGGTTGGTGACTCAGTGGTTTTCCATTTAGTAATCGCCTCGATCTTAGTGGGATCCACATGAATTCCTTCATGATTGATTAAATGTCCAAGAAACTGTACCTGTTCTAACCAAAACTCGCACTTTGAAAATTTTGCATAAAGCTTTTCTTTTCTCAATAAACTTAGAAGTGCATGCAATTGCTTTGCATGCTCCTCTTTACTCTTAGAATAAATAAGAATATCATCTATAAAGACAATTATGAATTTATCCAAATATGGCTTACATATTCGGTTCATCATGTCAATAAATGCAGCTGGGGCATTGGTTAAACCAAATGGCATGACAGTAAATTCATAATAGCCATACCTTGTTCTGAAAGCGGTCTTAGGAATGTCCTCTTCCTGTACCTTTAATTGATGATATCCTGACCATAAATCGATTTTAGAGAAAAATCGTGCTCCTTGCAACTGGTCAAACAGATCATCGATTCTTGGTAACGGATACTGATTCTTAATTGTGACCTTGTTCCATTCACGGTAGTCAATGCACATACACATTGATCCGTCCTTCTTTTTAACGAATAAGATCGGTGCTCCCCATGGTGACGAGCTTGGTTGTATGAATCTTTTTTTCCAATAATTCATCTAACTGTTTCTTCAGTTCCTGCATTTCAGCGATCACATCCGGGATCATCTTTGCTTCTTTTGTAGTTAGAACAAATGCTCTAGCATTTTTAGTATTCTTTGTGTTCGTGGCTGGAGCTAGTTTTGGACAGTTTGGCTTGATATGACCTGGTTCTCCACAGTTGTAGCATATCCTGTTGTTAGGCTTTTTCCTGCAGTCTTCCTCCTTGTGTCCGGATATTTTGCAGAAGTTACAATATATGGAGCATCTTCCAGAATGCTTCCTTTTGCAATACTTGCAATAGGGTGCAGAGGTAGAACCTACATTTTTTCCACGGTTAGAATTTCCAGAACGGAATTCTTGGGTAAGCTTCTGGGCTAGGTTTCTCCTCTGATCCTCTTCTCGAGTACGGACTAATTCATCTGTCAAGGTGTTTGCTAGTTCTACAGCTTCTTCTATGGTTTCAGGTCTAGCTGCCTTGACTACATTCCTAATTTCACTGATTAATCCCCAAATATAACGGGAGATTAATACTAGTTCAGGTGATGCAAGGGTTGGCACTATTCTAGCATATTCAAAGAATAATGTAGTATAACCCTTACTATCTACCCCAGTCATTCTAAGGTTTAGGAATTTATTTGCTATCTGATTCTTTTCATTGGGAGGGCATAATTTTCTTTCTACTATGCTTTTAAATTCCTCCCATTCTATATTGTAAGTTCTATCACTTCCCCTTGACTGGAGGATAGTGTTCCACCATTCTAAGGCTGAGTTCTTAAACAGATTAGAAGCAAACATTATCTTATCCTCTTCCGAGCATTTGCTTATTCTTAAGACTGTCTCAGTCTTTTCTATCCAGCGTAGAGATGCAACGGCCCGTTCATTGCCCGAGAATTTCATTGGTTTACAAGACCAGAATTCTTTATAAGAACAACCATAGGACATGGTTCTTCTTCTTTTGGGAATGGGCACTTGAAGTATGGGTCCATTGTTTACGTTGCGTTCAAGTTCAGTGGGTCGTTTACTATCATGTTTACTTTTATTTTCTGCTTCCTTAACCGTTTTGATAATATATGGCATTGCATCTATTATCCCTTGTGCCACTATGTGTTGCATGGCACTGTTATCCACTTGGTTTCCATTATTGTTGTTGTTTGGGTTTTCGTTATCTGGGTTATTGTTACTCTGGTTATCATTATTCTGGTTTTCCTGGTTCACTTCATTGTCCATCTGAATTTTAAATATTTGTCAATTATTAATATCACAAAATAATATTTAAGGCAAACAATCACACAACACACATATTGGTCAAAAGCGTCGAGCATTGCGACTTACTCTTTCTTATAGTATGCATCTAATACAAACTGATACTGGAATTTAAAATTACAATACTACTATGCATCACTAACCACAAAGTGGTCTATACTACGATAGATATATTATTATTATTATTATTATTATTATTATTATTATTATTATTATAATTTTTTTTCATAAACACATATTATATATATATATATATATATATTATCACCGTCACTGATATGGGTTCATCCAGAACTCCATATTACGCTCGTCGTACTTCCAAACGAGTCGTTCTCCAACCTGCCTCATTCTCTCGCTACTTTCTAAAATCTCCTCTCCAAAAGTTCGGAGTTCTTGCACATTTTCTGCACTCATTTGGGGTGCAGGTGCTGGTACTGGATCTGGGTATTGTGGCATGGGTTCTTCCTGGGGATACGGATTCTCTAAGATTTCCCTAATGTATTCATCATTATCGTAGTAGGGATCTAGAGGGTCCAGACCTGGGTAGGCTGCTGGGTTTGGCATGGGTTCGTCTGTTAGGTGGTAACGTTGTACATAATCCCTATGATCATCAAACCACGGATCGTAGTCTGGGTCTAAGGGATTGGGTGCTGGTATCCTAGGTATCTCCTCTGGGTTAAAATCATGCATTTGGACTTGGTTTTCTGGGTTGTTTTCAATCTCCATTGGCTGGGTGGGAAACAAGGGTAACGGTTGAGGGGCTATTAGTTGTTCCAGGTTTGGGTCGGCAGCTGTGGTTGCTAAAATATGGAAGTTTGCTAAACCCCTATTAAGCATGTCTTGGGTGTGGGCATCTGTTTCTCTTTTAGCGGCTGCTAGAACGCGCTGCTATTGTAACTTTTTCATTCTTTTCCTACGCTCGTGTGCTCCCCTACTGAACCATCCTCTCTTTTTAGGAGGGAATGACTCTTCAGACTGAGCCTTAAACACGAATATCCCATCTTCATTGTCAGCTGAATACCCTGAGAGGGCAGGCTGTGAAGAGGTGCCTTCGCTTCTAGGTGAGCCGGACAACTGACGATAGGCTTTGAAGGGTCCTTGATCGCTCATACTGTAAACTAACAAATAGTCAAATAACACACAACAATAAAATACAGATATGCACGTATTTTCGTAATTAATTTCCTAACAATTTGAATAATATCTTGGTGTCAGCAGAACACTTTTGTGGCCGAATCAGTGGCTTAGCTCTGATACCACCTTCTGTCGCAACCCCCGTACCCTATCTGTCCCGGGAACGGGCGGCCGCGAGACCAGTTTCGGTGGTATCCGGTGTTTATCATTTTGGCAGCGGAAATTACATCAGGACCGTAGTTAGGAAATATTTTATCAGAGTAAATACCACACTTTATATAGATATATTGGGATAAAACCCAAGTTTCATTACAAACTGTTTTATAGGGATAAACCCCATTTTATTTAAATACAACATCTTCTTTTATTTAGGTAACTTTTATAGCCATTTTTTCCAAGCCTTCAGTGCTGTCCAGCTGGCTTCTAGTTGGCTTTCACATTTTGTTACTTGAAACGCGTTTAAAAACATTTTGTCAGTGGGAAATACTGGTGAGTGAATCCCAGATTAATCAAGAAGAGTTTTATCTTTTAACAGTACTGAGAGCTATTACAATGTTTATTTCTACACAATTACTCATTCAGTACTGTCAATCCTGACTGGTGGGTCATATTACTCATTGGCTATCTCGTTGTCCAATGGTAACGTGTTCCACATTTTGTATACAAAACCCCAACATACCGGCAGTAATTGAAGAACTACAAAGACTCAATCACTGCTAATTACATTGTAAAATAATTAAGGTTTTGTAAAAACAGTTTACAAAAAGGTTTACAAAAAGGAGATTACTCACATTGCTAGCTTAGATTTTCTTTAAGGGTTTCCTGGTGATTATATATTAGTTACACAAATGTACATGTGTTAGTATAATAACCCAATATTTACATTAGCAATACCCTCCCCGAGACCGCATTCCAATGACTACGTCGGGCAGAACCACGACAGCCATTACGGAACCCTGGATCAATCGGGCAGCATATCTGATACGTAACTGAGGTTATAATACTTACAATGGGGCAGAACTTCGTTAATTAGGGGGTATTATACCCGAAAAGCAATTTAACTCTATAGAAATTCGAGAGAGAAAGAAGGTAATGAGCGAGTTTGACTGAAGACTGAAGGCCTCTATTTATAGGTGACCTTTCGGCTTCCCTCGCGGCCCGCGTAGACTACACAGGGGTCCTTCGCGGCCCGCGTAGTAGGTGTGTAGGGCTTAGCTTCGTCGATTCAACAAACTAGCTTCTCCGGGTGACCTGCCACGTGGCGGGCTAGGGTTTCGCCTGGTGGCACTAGGTCGCGGCCCACGTAGGAAGTAGCCAAAGGCTATGCGCCCCGCGACAGCCCTTTGAAATTTGTTTTTAATTAAATTTAATAAGATTAAAGGTATTCTGAGTCCGTTTTCGCATACGGTGTATAATTTAGGACATATAGGGACATTTTAAAATATATTAGGGGTGTCAGAATATTTTGGAGGGTCGTTATAGGTTCTTTCATTAAACTCCTAATTGAGATGATTAAATCATTATTAACACTAAATTAAGTGCATCTAAACCCAAATTCAACCATTCCATTCTTTTAATTTACCCAATTAAGGTTAATTCCTCAAAACCCACAAAGAACTTCATTCAAAAGATTCAAGAGGTGATTTGGGTACTTACTTAATACTTAGGAGATGGTGAACACTTCAAAACTCATAGATTATCCATGCAAAATTTCGAATTCCTTCTCTTCCCCTTATTCCTTGATTCATACAAGAACACACACACTATGTATGTGTGTTGACCATTCTCCCCCCAAAACTACTACCCGTATGTTTTATAACTAATGTTACACATTGAGCCCTCCTAAATTAATGAATTCCTCCTTTTTATTCCAACTTTCTTTTTCTTTCTAATTAACACATTTTCTAACTAAGTTAATTAGACTAGTTGGACCACTTCATGCCATGTACGAGAAACTTACTAGCAAATCAAACATTCGGGTTTTTGGGGTATTACACTACGACAGAGATCAACTGTCGTTTTATTGTTTCGTGTGCAGTAGGCTACGACATACATGTCGTAGCTTACGGCGGGTCTTTTCTAATTCTTTTTGTTTGATTGTTTTGATGAACATGGGTAGTTAAGCTACGTTTTAATCATCTTATAACTAACGCATGAGATAGTATATGATATATAGGTGATAGCTATGATGTTACAGATGAAGATCAAGCATAACGAAGAACCTAACAGAACCGAAGTTAAAGCTTCCGCTTTTGTTTAGTTATTTTATAAACTGAACAACGTTAATGTGTTGGAATATTTTAAATACTTATGAAGTTTTATCAAACTCCAAATTTTGTATGAATGATTATTTGCATTACTTTCATATAAATGCAAAACTTTTATAAATTCTTAGTTATGTAAGTCCGGGTCTTACATTTTAGGTCTTAACTTAGTACGTTTTCAATCAAAGAAAGAACCGGTTTGTGACCAATATGGTTTAAAACCAGTGTTTAAGGGGAGAAAGAATTAGTTCGGTTTTGAAAATATGATTTTCTTTGGTTCTGTTTCTAGAGTAGGTCGGTTTCAGTTTAAGAATTATGTTTAGTTCGCGAGTGAAAAACAGTAATGATCACATGTGTAACTTGACGATAAACAATAATGATTAAACCTGTAATTTTTTTAAAAGTTCAGAGTGAAAAACAACAATATAAGTTCCATCCATACAATTTACTTTATAAGATTAGCATCAAATACAAAATTAATATAAAGGGTGGGAATAATTTAGTCAAGTGATTTTTTTATCTTTCTCCATATCCAAGACACATGTCAATTTCCTCAATCATTTTAAAACGTCTATAACTTTTTCGTACGATATTTCTAAATAAAATTAACCATAACAACGAACATTTTTTATCTTTATATGAGTCAAATATTTTTTACTGATTTTCTTTGCATTGTATTAAAAGTTATGGTCATTGTGTTTTTCAACTGGGTTTTAGTCATTGCGTTTTTTATTAGGGTTCATATACATTGTGTAATTATCAAAACTTATAACATAATGTTAATTTGGGTTCTATCTATTGTGTTTTTATCAGAGCCTATAACACAATGAAGATCGTGTTATATTTTGGTTTTTTATACATTGTGTTATTGGTTCTAGTTATTGTGTTTATCAACTGATGGGTATTCTATACATTGTGTTATAGGTTATGGTCATTGTGTTTAATTTGCTATCCATGTGTTTTAGTTTGTTATTCATTGTGTTTTTGTTCTGTTGTCCATTGTGTTTTAATCTGTTGTTCATTGTGTTTTAATCTGTTGTTCATTGTGTTTTTAGTATGTTGTCCATTGTGTTTTTGTATTCATTGTGTCTTAGTCTGTTGGCTATGGTGTTTTAGTTTGTTGTCAATTGTGTCTTTTATCTGTTGTCATCAATTATGTTTTTAGTCTACTTTCTGTTGCGTTTTTAGTTTGATATACGGATGAGCATTTGGTACCGGGGACCGGTATCGAACCGTACCATGTATATTCGGTACCAGTACCGATACCCACTTTCCCTGTTTTTTGGTACCGGTACCGATACGGTAACGGTATTTACGGGTAAAACGCCAGTAAATACCGGTACCCACTTTTCCCGTTTTTCGGTACCAAACGGGTACCGTGCTCATCCCTAGTTTTATATTCATTGTGTTTTACGTTATGTCTATTGTGTTTTAGTTTGTTGTTCAATGAGTCATTTATCCGTTGTCATCGATTGTGCTTTTAGTCTACTTTCCATTGTGTTTTAGTTTGATACACAGGTGCTGTTTGACAACTTCTGAATGGTTAAGTGCTGAACCAGCAAGAGGTCTGAATCATTAAGTGTTGAACCTTTAAGATGTCTGAATCATTAAGAATTAGTATAATGCTTAACCATTCAGAGGCAAATATCTGACTAATCCAGATTAGAGGTCTTAACCATTCAGACTCAGTATAATACTTAACTATTCAAATGCAAATGTCTGAATCATTCAGACATCTGCTCGCGAAACAAACAGTCTGAACTATTAAGTGCTGAACCAGTAAGAGGCCTGAACCATTAAGAGGCACATTAAAAGGTAAACAAACAACCCCTCATTATTTTTTACGCAATTGAGTTTTCGATTTTTTTTTTTTTGGGTAAAGGGTTACCCCGGTGAATTTTATTAAAAAGAATAAAGAATCACGCAAGTGTTCCAAAGTAGCACACAAGAGCGAGTTTTCGATTTTTTTTTTGAAAAAATATAACAATAGCGTAGTTGTATTAAAGATTATAAGACGCTCAATATTATAGTATAATTTTTTTTAAACAAATGATTACTATAAAAGTTATGGACATTTAAAAAAAGAGAGAAAATAACGTGTGACTTACATGTGAGAATGATGTGGATAGTGATTTATCTTTTCCACTCGATTTTTATTAGACATTTATCACTCGAGTAAACTGTCATTTTGGTCCCTGTGGTTTGGGCACTTTTGACATTTTAGTCCAAATCTCAAACTTTTTAAATCTGGGTCCCTGTGGATTCGTTTTTGTTGTCATTTTAGTCCAAAACTCAAAAAACCCCTTATTTGACTGTTGAAAGCTGTCTATTTTGTCTTCTTGTTCAGGGGCAAATTGGTCATTTTATGAGTTATTATAACAAATAAAAATAAAAAACCTCAACCCTCACCATCTTCACCCCTTATCTGCACTCTCTCTCTCTCTAAACACACCTCACCTCTTCATCTTCAACCTTAAACCACCATAACCAAACTGCCACAACCCTCACCCTCTTCACCCCCACCACCCCTTTATCTTCAATCTTCAACCACCATAACCAAACCACCACGGCCTTCACTATCGTCGCACCACCACCATTGTTACTCAGAAAGAGAGAGAGAAACGAGTTACACAGAGAATCCAAAAGAGAGAGAATGAGAGGGAGGTTCACCGGTCTTGATCGGAGGTTCACTGGCAACCACTATCGCCTTCTATTTTGCTTTACCGGTGGTTCACAGGCCGTGACTGGAACCTCGGGTCGGAATCGCAGCTACGAATCCGACCGTCATCGTCTATTCACTGTTGAACTCTCTTCTCCGTCATCTAAACACCCTACGTCGTCGCCGAGTGCCTGAACCATAGCTCGCACTCAACATCCTCTTTGAAACCCTAGCCGTCACGACCTTTAAATTCCTTAATGATGTCGTCGCCATGGACCATGGTAACCACCGTCTAACATGGTTACACGCTACTGAACTTGTGGTTGTCTGAATCGGAACCATCTCGATCTTCGTTTTTTGGATGCAGTAAATGGTGGTGGTGTTACGGAGATAAGGAAAGAGAGAAAGAGTAGTGTTATGGTGGTGGGGGCAGTGTGGTGGGGGTGGGTGTGGGGGTGGGGTGGTGATGAGGGTGATGGTGGTGGTGGGGATAATGTTGGGGTGGTGGTTCAAATGAGATATGTGGATTGTGTGTGTGGGGAAGATGATGTTCTGGTAAATGATTTGGGGAAGATGATGTTTTTTGGTTTATTATTTTTAATTAGTTGTGAGTTGTAATAATTCTAAAATGACCAAAATGCCCCTGAGAATAAAGACAAAATAGAAGGTTTTAAGTTTAGGAATCTGGCCAAATTTGAAATTTGGACCAAAATGGCAACAAAAACGAAACCACAGAGATCCAGATTTAAAAAGTTTGAGATTTGGACTAAAATGGCAAAAGTGCCCAAACCACAATGACCAAAATGACAGTTTACTCCTTATCACTCTTTATGGCTTTTTACCATTCTTGTTTCCTTATCGTTAATATTGTTTTTATGTACTTAGGTAAACATAAGAAGGCCCGTGGCTTTATCCCATATTTATTGGGTTTTCTCCTGAATTGGTGTATAGGCATTATGTCTAGTGGAGATGGATATGATCGGGTGGTTTCGCTGGTAGCACGATGATATCTTAGTGGTCTGTCAATGATCCGAATTTGTCTTTAAAAAAAATAAGTACAAGAAGAATTTGAATTTTTTTTATTATTTTAAAATTCTTTTTTTGACGGCAGTAGAAGAGTTTGATGAGCATCGCACCGTCTTATCCGGTGGCGGAGTCACCGGGAAACACGTCATGAAAACAACTCTTCACCGGAAATTCAGGAGACTATTTTTTATGCACGTGGGCAGGTTCATGACCCACATTTTTTTAATAAAATTGCACCTCTTCTCATCTTATTTTAACTATTTCTTTGTTTAAGTTTTCAATAAAAACATATTGTTAAGCATATTTATATATTAAAAAATGACCCTATGATAAAAAAAAAATGTTTTCTGTTTACCCTAGACCGGTGCCTCACAACCCATATGTATAAATTATTTAACCCTTGTAATAACTATGTTTATAAACATATGGGCGAGCTAGGGTATCAGGAGGGGTAGCATGGGCTCCCTCTCAACCTCGTCTCCGTACTGTTTTTATAGTGTAAAAAAATATTATTTTTTTAGATTTACACAAAAAATACCTCTGATCCAAAAAAATAGCATGCCAACGTGATTAGAGAAGTTAAATAACATTAGTTATATGAATAAATGAATAAATGAATAATATGATGATTACAAAATCGAGTCATCTTAAAAATCATTTACAGAAATGTTTTTTATTTTCTTCTACAGTCTACACCCAAGACCGTTATACCAACCACTCATGATTAGAGAAGTTAAATAACATTATTCAAAAAACTATCTTATATGTCATACTTTACTAAACTTTTTAAGCAGTCACTATCATGCGCATATGATAAATAACTTTTTCTTTTAGTTTTAGTATTATGTATATTAACGTTATTATGCTACATCTCCCGAAAGGATTTTTTAAATATCTCACAACACTATTTAAGCAACAATCGTTGCAACGCTTTGACTAACCACTTGCAAACTTAAAAACACAAAATTGAAAATACTTAAAACTTTCATGAGTGATTATTTACATGTATATTCGATTCTGAATCACGAGATCAACATGAAAAAGGAAGAGAAGAGCTAGCAAGCTGGACTACAAATTTTTAATTTTTAACATACAAACATTTGTAATAGATGGTCATTTCATTGAAAGCGAAAAGCTAGTGGTGACCTTGAGGGAAGTTGTGCATTACTTTAGCCTAGCGAAAAAAAATGTATATCGACGACCTCTATCAATATACACACTGTGAATTTGTATACATACTCTCGAACCACAATACATTATTATGTTTGTGTGATGATATCTTCCTATCGCTTGACTAGTTATATAGTGATAAAAATGTATAAATTTTAAGTTGACGTTTACACACTCAAGGTTATTCATTTTGTGATAAGGTACAAAGATGTCATCTTAATCTTCAACTTTATTATTTAGATCATATAATTATTGAAATTGATATACAAGTATTCTAATATGTATCTCGTTTTGAATATACTAATTTTTTTGATAGAAAAATATGGTTGTTGATGAACATTACCACGTAATTTTTCTAAAAAAATTATATCATTAGTTACTTTCTATAAATTAAAAAAAAATATTATTTCTCTTTTGAATTCTTTTCAAATATATAAAGTTTAATAATACAAATGTTATTTATTTATACGCTACATAAAGTATTAACTATTCATCATTGGTCAAGAAATGATGAAACAAAAATATGTCAATGGATCACAGCTCTTAATTGGCTTTCTAAGTGGTGGATGCATACGTGTGTCTTGTTTTTCAATAAATTTAATATGTATATAATAATAAAAAATAGTGATTTAATTAAGCTAATTAGAATTAGAAATAGTATAATATAATAACACGTGTCGTAATCTAGTAAAGCGAGAACAATAATCATCAAGAATCTTTTAGAGTGGGCTGTTACTAATGCTACATTATTGCTTCCTAATCACAATATAATTAAACACTTTCATCAATTTAATTTTACAAATAGTAGTTACTAAGTCATTGTCATAACATATTGGACTATTATAAAAATTCACATACACCAAACTCTGCACCTTAATTAATAAGGTATACTTTCTCTAATTTGTCTTTTATGTCTAACTATGATGCCATTTGTTGATGCATAATCGCTAAGATGCGAATGTTACAATTTCGTAATTACATAAGTGTTCAATATGATTGAAGGGACAAAAAAAAAAAAAAAACCACAATTGTTAATTCTTTTTATGTAGTTTTATCGTTTTCTAAACTAAGTAATTTTAAAATACTCTACTTTTAGATAGATTTTATCACAAAATCGAACATTTTTAAACGTTTGTGTTTATGCATATAAATTGTGCTGACATATAGTGTTTGGATACTATTAAAATAGTAAAATGACAAAACTAGCGATATATAGTGGCATGCTACATTGCTACTATATGTAATTGTGCATAATTGATAATTATATACATAATTGTTCTTGTTATCTATATATATTAATTCATAACATTGGGAGGAATATTGATTTTTTTTGTCTTTTTATGGTTTTGTCTTGTGTGTGTTTGTAATAAAACTTTGATTTTTTATAATTTTGCCACAAAAAAATGAGTTTATTTTTTGTTACTTTTGTTTTACGTTTTTTCCCCGGATTTGGTCGAAGTTCGGTTGGTACTTAGCACTGTGTTTGGTGGTCACATTCGGTCCCTTACATTTTTTTACCCCCTCGACTTCTAATACGTGTCAGTATAAATTCTATTTTGACTACATTTTATGTCATGTGAGTCACTTGGTGCTAGAAACTCGTGTTTTTATTTTATGTTTTTCTCGGTTTTGATCGTCGTTTGGTTGCTACTTAACATGGTTTTATATCTCCCTACAACGCTGGTAGTATAGTTTTACGTCCCTCGCCGCAACGCGGGAGAGCTAAGACTAGTTATATATATTTGCACACATGTGTTTTTGTTTATTAATAATCATGACTTTGTACGCTTTGAACCAAAATTATACTTTGTACATGAACCTCCCTCCCCCTCTGAAAATATTAGTTTGTTATTCTTATTTTTTATATTGTTTATCTTTATCTTTATCTTAGAATCTATATTCATGACCAACGTTTCAAAAGGATCAAACTATAAGGAGGATTGCTAATTTATGACAACCTAAAACGCTAGGTACAAAAATAATTAGCTCTATTTAACAAACATGTTGGTGTTTGGATTGACATGTCATACAGTGTTCATGTCCAAGTTATATACTAAAGTTAAATGAACTGACTTGTTAACCCATTTTATATTAGAATAGAAGAATATGATTAATAACTTCTATATGTTAACTTGTTTACGACGTGGTTCACCCTTCTACAACTTTATTGCAACATGTTTGCAACTCTATTACAACCTACTTACAACCCATCAATCAATTTTAACATGTCGGCCTATCTGACCCAATTAGATACACAAGTTACATGGATTATTTTCGTGTTACATGGTTTAGGTGTGTTCATGCTATGATTGATATCTTTGATACGAAAAAACAAAGTGCCGTGCTTGGATTATCAAATCTCATCCCATCAATTCAACATGATTGCCACATCCGATAACAATAATAGAAAGAAAGAAAAAAATACCTAACACTCGCTCATGGCTCTAACGACATCGTGGGGTTGGTTTAACGGGAAAGTAATCCGGATATTTTTTAACGACAAATTTGGATCACTGACGGACCATTGTAGTATCATCGTGCCAGTACCCGATTATATCCATCTCCACTAGGCAATAATGCCTAGACACCAATTCGGTAGAAAACCCAATAAATCTGGAAAAAAACCTCATGTGAGAATCGAACCCATGACCTAATGGTCCCTAAGCCTTATCCCAGCTAAGATGCCACTAGACTATATTTTTAAAAGAGAAGCATAATAGTGAATCAATGGTCTAATAACTAATATAATACACTAGAGATAGAAGGAAACAATATCTTATACATACATGGTATTAAAAGTTTTCTTCTTTTACTTTGATACTCTTTTTTTTTCTAACACACATTTGTATTTTAGTGGTTTTATCTTTGGATATTATATGCTTTTGTGTATATATAGTACATATATAATTTTGTTTATTAGCATACATCGACTTTTTTTTATAATTGATGTAATTTATAAGGTTTTTTATATGTACTTATGTTTTTTGGATTTGTTGTATTAAACTATTTTTGTTATTTTTATTTCAATAAATTCAATCAGCTGGAAAATCATAATTGAATTATTACCTAGAAATATTAATGTTTGAATCATCACACATAAATACATATATAAACATAAATCTAAAAATTGTATTTTTGTCGGTGACATTTGGATTTTGTTTGGGTCTATGAATATGAATCTTTGAATAACGACGTGTGAGTATGAGCGTATCCCTTGTCTTATCAACGGACACTAATGAAATAAATAAAACATATATATATATATATATATATATATATATATATATATATATATATATATATATATATATATATATATAGGGAGGGGCTCATGCGAGAACCACTCTTATTGTGAGAACCTTGAGAACCAATGTGAACACAACCTAAAATAGCTAAAAAAAACCTAAAAAAACCTAACCCCCACCCCCCCCCCCAAAAAAAAACCTAACCCCCCCCCCCCCCCCCAGCTAAAAAAACCTAACCCCCACCCCCCCCCCCCCCCAAGCTAAAAAAAACCTAACCCCCCCCCTCCCCCAAAAAAACCTAAACCCCCCTCCCCCACCCCCCAAAAACCTAAACCCCCCACCACCCCCCCCCCCCCCCCCCCAAGCTAAAATGCTAAAAACTAAACCCCCAAAAAACCTAAAAAAATCTAAAAAAAAATCTTAAAAAATCCAAAAAAAATCCAAAAATTTTTTTTTGATTTTTTTAATATTTTTTAGGTTAAAATCGCTACTTTTCGAAGCAAAAAAAAAAATTTTTTTTTTTTTATAAAAAAAAAAAAACAATTTTTGGGTTCGAAAAGTAGCGATTTTAACCTAAAAAATATTTAAAAAATCAAAAAAAAAAATTTTGTGTGATTTTTAGCTATTTTTAGGCATTTTTTGTGTGTTCACATTGGTTCTCGCGGTTCTCGCAATAAGAGGTGGTTCTCGCATGATCTTCTCCCTATATATATATATATATATATATAAATGTTAATTAAAAATAATATATTGGGTTTTTTTCGGAACAAAAAAGTATTGGGCTACTGACTTCTTCCCGTTACATCCTACACTTAACACCTAATCCCCAATTTTTAAACAAACCCCACAATTTTATAATTTATTATTTCCACCTTCCCTCTTTCTTCCACTATATTTTTCAAATTATCTTTTTTTCTGATTGCAATATAAGGGGTAGTTGTGAATAGAGAATTTATATCTTTTATCTTTAAACATCTTTAGTGCATCGGTATACTTGGTGTATGGAATATGTATATACATATTAAAAAGAGTATAGGTTACTATATAACACTAAAACCATGTTCCCGAGTTTCATTTAACAGGGTGAGGGGAGGGAAAAGGGGGGGGAAAAGGAAGAAAATTTATCCATATATTCATCCTCCCAAATTGGAGAGATTAGGAGAGAAAATCCTATAAATTACTAAAGTACCCTCCAATCTAATTAAAGTGTTTTATGTTTAAAGGGTATAATGGTAAAATTGTTATTTTCTTTTCTTTTCCTCCTAACTCGGGAACACATAAAATTCTTGATTTCTTCTCTTTTCCTTTACATTTCATTAAACTCGGGAACACGAAAAAAATCACATCTTTTCCCTCCTTTTCTCTCTTAATTCATTTTCCTTCCCCTCCCCCGGTTAAATGAGACTCGAGAACAAAGCATAAGCGCTTCTAGGTTTTTCCATCGCCAACACCCGACTTTAAAATCAATCAACTCGATGTAAAGGAGTCAAGCCGAGCCCAAACTGTTTTCAAACTCGAGTTCCACTAGTTTATTATTAATTAACTAATTTATTTGAAAATATATAATTATTTATTTGTAAGTCATGTATATTAGCTACACATGTGTAGGTTTGTGTTAACGATCTAAAAACATACGAAGAAATTAGTTTGATGGTTTTTTATATACATAAACATAGGAATTTATGATGCATAAGAAGTAAAAAACAATTACAAATATGAATCATTGATCAAAAAAATAAACAATTTAGGCTTGTTTTCATAATAATCCAGTATTCTGTAATGAAACTCACCCTCACCCTATGTATATAAATATCTATATATAAAAATTACATCTTGAAATGGAATGAACTGTACTTTACTTTACTTGTCTGAGTTGAATTGCTTTAACAGAAGAAGAGAAGTAAAACAAGTAAACCCAGATGCCATTTTGATTTCTGAGGTTGAAGTTATACTTGTAACCTTATCTACAATTGTAAACTGGATGCTATTAATAATCAAGTCAAGTCTCAGTGAGTTTGTTGGTGATGAAGAAACTATAAATGTCACTGAAAATTGCCATGATGCTTGATGATACTGCCAATATTATCATCACCCACGACACGCGCCTATCCTTTTTCGTCGCAATTCCATGAGTGTCCCTGCAACACCAACAACACTCAGTTTCCATCCAACTAAAACTTAATTCACCTACATTTATTCTGGAAAAGAAAAAGAATTTTTATTTAATACTTATTGTGAATAACTTTTTACGAAAAAAGAAAAGAAATTCCCAAGTAGTGTGTTGGATAAAGTATCCATCATATCATGGTTTTAAAAAACGTTTGAGGCGTGCGCCTCAAGGCGTGCCTCGAGGCAAAACGGCCAAAAAACGAGTCCGAGGCGCGCCTCATGGTGTTTTTAATGTATATGCGCCTCAGAGGGGCTGAGGCGCTAAGAAAGCTGCGCCTCAGGGGATTTTGATAGTTGTTTATGATGTTTTTGACTTTTTGTGTCAATTTCAAGCATTTCCTGTCTTTTTCTGATGATGAAATTAGTTAGTATTATTATTTTTATAATATATATAATTTTTATATTTATTTATTAATACCGCCTCGGCCTTACGCCTCGTTTCGCCTCGAGCTTATGCCTCGTGAGACGAACGGAAAACGCCTCGAAACTCGTTTCCGTTCTTTTAAACCTTGCATCATATTAGAAACACTTCTAGAATTGATTATAACATGTTGGTTAGGTTAATTTATGATAAACTTTGCTTAGTGATGATAATGCATGTTAGTGTTCTTGGTGAAATTCAACCAAATGACCAATCTTGACCAAGAGTTGAATTTTATGAAAGACGGTTATAACTTATGAGCACTAGTTGTTTATCAAAATCGATGATGATTAACACTAGAAATGTAACATTACAAGAATTGTGAATTTTACCACAAATGGCGACTTTGCCACCCAAACTGGTCAACAATGGAAATACTTTTGCAAGCGTTTTCCAACTTAAAAATGTGGTGTCGAAGATAATCAAACACATTTTAGTGATTTAATAAAAACGAGTCGGCTCATTTGAAGAAGTTGCAAAAATATAGTTAAAGCTCAAACCAACTCTATGCTATTAATTCGTGACAAAATGGATGCCAGTGGGGAATTTAATTTAAATTACTAGAATTGTGAATTGGTCATGTTAGTGAAGAATTTGGTCATATATCATTTTCATAGATACTGTATGCAGTGGCGGATCTTGCCCGTTGAACGTGTCAGGGCCGAAAGACACGGGCACTAAAAAAAGCCCCGGCAAGCCCGGGCCAAACATAGTATATATAAAAAAATTCGATCGAAATGCGGAAAATTAGCACTACGGCCGAAAAACTTGCCCGGGCCGTGGCCCTGCCAGTGGCCTTCTAAGAACCGCCCCTGACTGTATGAAGCATACTTATGGAGTTTAAAATGAACGATAGGTGTTCATGTAATATGAGTACATGAAGCTTTCTTCCAAAACAGAGTATACACCTAAATTAACTATCTAAGATATTTACATAAACTGCTTGCCCGTTTCTTTAAATATATCCAACATGACTAACTTGATACTTTTGTTGTGTGGCCATGTTATAACTTATATGTGCCTATAATGTGTTGTTAGTTCTAAGTTATAAGTGTTGTATGTTATATACTAACTATCGGTTAAATAACTAACGCCCCGCTTGCGGTGTGCACATATAATTATATATGTGTGGGTCCTCAGGGGCAAAAGTGAAATTGCACTAATTTTAACGTTATTTTACTAATTTCGTGAAACTAACATTAAAAGCAGCGGACGGTTAATCATGCATCATGTGGTGGCATTGATAGCCGAAAGACAAAAGGGTACATGCACTAATCGGCCATTGTCCTGATTGTTGAGTGTTATATGCCTTATGTCCAAGGCTTGATGCAAAACTACTATCGAGCCAGGGGTACAACTGGAAGCAACCTCTCTATTCCTTTGGCTGTCTACATCTTACCCTCCTTAGACCCTACCTTAGCTTTGCTATTGGTGGGATTTACTGAGTATGATGATGATGGGTTAAATAACTAGCAAGTTAGCCTTGAGAAATTGATTATCACTAAGAAGGCATTGAAAATCTTGATTATCGCCTATTTGGTATTGAGAACTTAGATTCTCACTTATTTGGTATTGAAAAGTATGATATGATCTTCACAATTTGGTATTAAGAACTTAGATCTCACTTTTTTGGTATTAAAGACTATGATCTTCACTAATTGGCAATGAGAAATATGATTCTCACTGAGAACATTATTTTACATCTATGATTTTTGGATCCTGTTTGTGTGAGGTATGTTGTTATATAAAGTGATTGATAGGATTACCTTATGTGCACAATATTGGCTTCCTGATTATTAGCTTAGTTAAATTCGTGAGTTTGGATTCATTCCTACATTTTATATAAATTCACTAGTATGTTGCTTTATAAATAAATGAAGTAAGGGGCTGTTTGGTAGCCTCTTAATGACCATTCAGATGCTACCTCTTAATGGTTTAAAACCTCTGAATGAATAAGAGGTAACCTCAAGTCTGAATGGTTAAGAGGTAACCTCTGAATGATAAATCATCACATGTCACATTCTTCTACCTTCTCATTGGTAAAATTCTTAATGGTTCCATTAAGAGGTTTAAATTGACCTTGGAATATGTGGCAATGCTTAGGTTTAAATTGACCAACTTCGAGTTGTGCGAGTATTCAACTCAAAATTCATGAAGCTTCCACTACAATACTCATACAACACCATTGAACTTGGCGACTACCATAGCCTAATGGTACATGTTTTCCGCAACAACTTTTTAAACTTGGCAAACGCTTTAAGACATAAAATCTCTGTGTTCATCTAGCTTTGCTTACGTGTGTGGTGTATGCTTTCAGGTAATACATCCAAGGAAACCAAGTTTGAGAAGTAGGACTACTTAAGAGATCGATCATGTCTGTGCTCAAGATCGTTCATTTATTGTATGCATAGTTGTCAATAGCGATCGTAGCAATCGCTATAGCGCGCTATGGTCCACATCTCCCAAACTGAAACTCAACCCGCTACCTCTCCTCCTTCAGCCCAACTGTCGGCCCAGCCCAATGCCACCCATCCTTCAGCCCAACCATCGGCCCAGCCTACTGCCACTCATCCTTCGGCCCAACTTCCTACCTCTCCCACCACTCAGATCCCCACCCATCCCATCTTTACTGCCCCATCCGACCACCACACTGCACCAACCAGCCCAAACACAGCCCAACAAACAGCCCCTGCCATCGCCCAGCCTATTACCTCTCCCTCAGCTTCCACAGAATCTACTCAGCCAAACCCTCCTCCCGTCATTCACATTTACAGCCGACGACAACCCAGGTATGTTTTCTTCCCGGATCATACTGCTTCAGCCCAAACAGCCCAACCTAGCCCGTCTCAACCACCAGCACCTCAGCTTCCCACTCGCACCATGCACACGCGCTCTATGCATGGCATTTCTAAACAAATTAGACCAAACCTCAACTTTCACACTTCCACCATTGTTCCTATTCCCAAAAACCCACAGGTTGCCCTATCCACACCAGAATGGTACAATGCTATGAACGATGAATTTAGTGCTCTGATTAAAATGAGACCTGGGAACTTGTTCCTAAAACACTAGATATGAACATTATTCGCAGCATGTGGCTTTTTAAGCACAAATTTAAATCGGATGGACGTCTTGAATGTTATAAGGCTCGGTTGGTATGTGACGGTCGAAAACAGCAGGTGGGTATTGAGTGCGGGGAAACTTTTAGTCCGGTAGTCAAACCGGCAACTATCCGGTTGGTGTTATCTTTAGCTCTTTCTCAGTCATGGAACATTCACCAACTTGATGTCACCAATGCCTTTCTACATGGGAATCTGGCTGAAACTGTCTACATGCATCAGCCCATGGGATTTCGACATCTGGATTATCCGGATCATGTTTGTCGCCTTAAAAAATCTCTATATGGTTTAAAACAGGCACCTCGCGCGTGGTATCAACATTTCATTGTTAGTTGCATTTTTAGGCACGTTTTTATAGCATATTAATATGGAAATTTCATCACATATCATGCATATTTCATAGTCATTCCTCATTATTTTGCAAAACACTTGTTTTTGTAGAATGGAATCTACTTTGGTTTGTTTTTGGTTGATAGGATTGCAATAGGGCATGGAAAGAATTGAAATAAATTTTGAAGACAAAAGCTCCAAGATGAGAACAAGCTAAATGATAAAGAAAAAAGTGTCATGAAGACAATTGAAGGGGCACATGAGATTTGAGATGAAAGAAAAATTAAGAGTCTACGTAATATTTGTTGGATCAAGGATCTTTGTGGGCCAATAGGAATTAATGTTGGCTTAAATTGATTTTTATCAATTGAGTTTCAATTAAATCAAATATGAGCCATGAGCAACATTTTGGTGGGCTTTAGAAGAAGTCGGTGGGCAGAAGGTATGAAAAGAACTGAAAGAGGACTAACAACTGACACACCCAAGCTGGGACTTCTTTTCGACGGCTGCAATCTTTGAAGCAAGAAGCAATTGGAGTTTTTGAATACTAAAAATTTTTGGTTTGTTGGTTTATGCTTTGTTTCGTATTTAACCTTTGATTTAGCCATCATGTGCGGCTAATCAATTTAATTCTGACACTAGGGTTTGTTTTCTTTGGTTTTGATTCGTAAACTTATGTGAAACTTTTATAAGATCCAATTATTGAATGGTTTGTTTGTGTTTCTTGATTTTAAATCCGGATATTTTACGGGATATATATTAGTTTGTTAATGAAACTGGCCACTTTGTTAATTATTCTAATAAAGTTCATCAAGTTTTAAAACCTTAACTAGTTTTGATTTTTGATAAAAGGAACAAATAATGGGCTGTATTTGTCTATGAACTCGGTTTCGTTATAGAATCATACAATCTAGTTAAACATTCCGAACGACGTGAATTATAATAGATATTTCTATCACGCAACCCGCATGCTAAGATCCGAACGGCGTGAGCTTAGAGTAGCGGGTTGGCTCTAATCAACAAACTGCGCTTGGTTAGACTTTAGATGGAGTGGATGTCCGAACGGCGTGACGTCTAATATTGATATAAACCGTTTAATTAAGGATTATTGCACCATAATTGTTAATGATCGTAAACCGAATCAAATCAAGAAATTGCCTTAGTGTTGGAATTAGTATTTAACATCTGAATTTCCAAACAATTTAATCGTGTTAATTTGTTTTTAGTCTAAATTAAAAACCCCCCTTTCAAAACAACCGTATCGGTGTCTAAAACGTTTTGGCATAACTAGTTAATCTGTATCTCTATGGACACGAACCCGACTTCCATTCATACTATTTTTAGAGTGTCAAGTAGGTTTATTTTATATTTATTTGCTGGATTCGACACCCAACACTCATGCAGAGCAAGTCTGACAACTCTCTCTCTCTTCATCTATCATCAGGGATCACACACAGCTTATCTTCTCATCTATGTGGATGACATCATCCTCTGATGATCTTCGCAAACACCTGATGTCTTCTCTTGCCGGTGAATTTGCTATGAAAGATTTGGGGCCCTTGACCTATTTTCTAGGGATTTCGGTCACTCACACTGGTTATCAAATGTTTCTATCTCAACAGACCTATGCTAAAGATATTCTACATCGAGCTGCTATGGATTCTTGCAAGCCTCTCCCCACTCCTGTTCACACTCAATCTAAGCTGAGTGACTCCTCGGGTCCTTTGTTCGACGACCTGACTACCTACAGGAGTCTTGCGGGTGCTCTACAGAATCTTACCTTCCTACGTCTCGATATTACATATGCCGTGCAACAAATTTGTATGCATATGGACTCACCTCGTCTTGATCCCTGGAATTCCCTCAAAAGAATCATTCAGGGCACTTTTGAGTTTGGTCTTCTCTTAGGACCCGCACCATAACTATCCTTGCTTTCCTACACTGATGCCGACTGGGCTGGTTGTCCCGACACTCGTCATTCCACATCCGGATACTGTGTTTATCTCGGGGACAATCTCATATCCTGGTCCTCCAAACGTCAGTCCACCATGTCTCGCTCCAGTCGAGAAGTTGAATATTGCAGCGTTGCTAATGTTGTAGCCGAGATTTGCTAACTTCGGAATTTGCTTCTTGAGCTACACCGTCCTCTCTCACGTGCAACCCTAATTTATTGTGACAATGTCGGTACCATTTATCTATTTGGCAATCCAGTTCAACATCAGCATACCAAACATATTGAACTGGATATTCACTTTGTTCGGGAACATGCGCAGCGAGGTGATGTTCGTATTTTCCATGTGCCGTCTCGTTACCAGATTGCTGACATATTCACCAAAGGGCTCCCGCGGATACTATTTGAACACTTTCGGTCCAGTCTTAGCATACACTCTCCTCCTGCTTCGACTGCGGGGGTGTAATAGACATCGTACATATTTATAGTAATGATTGTATAGATGGATAGGATTTATGTTAACTGAGAGAATCTCTCAATTCTCTTGTATATATATTCTAGGTTATTGATCAATACAATTCATTCAAAATCGTTCTATCTTACAGTGTGAAATCTTGTAATTCAATAAAAGAGATATTGAATCTGGCAAGATCAGTTTCACATTAGTTGGTATTTTGTGGGAGTGTCTACCGTTATAGAAACCCGTTCCTACCACAAACAGTTTATACCATCAAGGAGGAGTTCATAGTCGAAGTACAACGGATCAACTTGTGTAGTTTGATCATTCGACTCAGATTTACTCACAACATGTGGTTGTTGCAATCAGATTTTGGGACAAGACCGGATGTGAAGCGGGTCCAAATCAGAATTATGGGGGTGAACGAAGAGATAATTCTGATTTGGTGGATATCCGTAAAGTCAATATGGGTTAAGGATAATTCAAGTTAGTCGGAGATAAAAATAGTTTGGTTTATTTATTAAATTAGTTTGAATTATTTGTTTATTAGATAGGTTTATTTAGTTAGTTTTTTTAATTATTTAAATAGAATTTGAGTAGGTTTAGGATTAGTTCATGTTTAGTATAAATAGAAGATTATGTATTTAGTTTTATTTGTCGAGTTGAGTTTAATAATAAAAGAGTACGAGACATGTTAGTCTCCAAATCGTTTGTGTTTGGATTTGTATGTTCGTAATTGGAAGCATAGTTGTTAATAGCGAATAGCGACAAATAGCCACAAGGGACCAATATGCTACATAGCGAATAGCGACAAATAGCGACCGCTATTTTATATATAGCGATACACTAGAAAAAGAATTTTGAAAATTTGTATATGTATATTATATCAAGAGTTAACTGCCATTTTCGTCCCTGTGGTTTGGTCACTTTGGCCATTTCAGTCCATTTCTCAAAAATGCGTCATTTTCGTCCCCCACGTTCTGGAAAGGTGTCATTTCAGTCCAAAAATCATAACCCAGTTAAGTCAGTTTGTAAATAAGGACTGATTGTGTAAATTTGTAACATTAAGGACCATTTAAGTAAATATTAAACACCACCACCACTAGCCCTGCCACCACCACTAGCCCTGCCACCACCACCACTCCGCTGCCACCACCACCACCACCACCACCGCCACCACAGCCCTGCCACCACCACCACCGCCACCGCCACCACAGCCCTGCCACCACCACCACTCCGCTGCCACCACCACTCTCACAGATCAGACGAGAGAGGGAGTAAGTCGGAGAGAGAGAGAGATAACGACGAGAGAGAGAGAGAGAGAGAAGGAGGCGGGAGAGAGAACCGGCGACGGTGGGGGTGCCGTTTTTCCGGTGAGTTGCAGGCGGCGGCAGTGGTGATGAAGGTCTGATGATGATGATGGATTGGATAATGTATATATATATCAGACGAGAGAGGGAGAAAGTCGAAGGTGATGGTGGTGGTTTAGAGAGAGAGAGAGAGTAGAATGTGGTGGTGCCACCACCGCCGCTGGAACCGGTGATGATCGGAGAAGGATGAACTATGATGAATGATGAAGACGGAGTAAGTGGTCGGAGGTGGTGGTTATCGTCGGAGTTCACAGGTGAATAATGGTGGTTGAGGGATCGTCGGAGATGGTGGTGATCGACGGACTGTTGATGATGATGATCAGTGGTGGTGGATGGAGACGTGTGCGGGTACGAGATTGATGGTAATGATGTACGATGTCCAAACGAACTCGAACTCGAAGATGACCGATGTGGCGGTTAACGGTGGTGAGTAACGGTGGTCTTGATGGTGATGTGGGAGGTGTACAGTGACGAGGGGTCGGAGAGGTTGAATGTGTTGGACGTCGAAACGGTGAAGGTGATCGGAACACGACAGAGATGGAGATGGTGGCAGTGGCTGTGGTGGCGGTGGTGGCGGTGGCGGTGGCTGTGGTGGCGGTGGTGGCTGTGGTGGCGGTGGTGGTGGTGGTTGCAGCGGAGTGGTGGTGGTGGCAGGGCTAGTGGTGGTGGTGTTAACTGCCATTTTCGCCCCTGTGGTTTGCTCACTTTGGCCATTTCAGTCCATTTTTCAAATTTACACAATCAGTCCTTAATGTTACAAATTTACACAATCAGTCCTTATTTACAAACTGACTTAACTGGGTTATGATTTTTGGACTGAAATGGCACCTTTCCAGAACGTGGGGGACGAAAATGGCGCATTTTTGAGAAATGGACTGAAATGGCCAAAGTGACCAAACCACAGGGACGAAAATGGCAGTTAACTCTTATATCAAGATACCTTGGTATAGGGTAGGGATAGTGTACATTAATTCAAAAGTGTGAGAAGTGTTTTAAACCATTAGATCTTTGATCTAATGGTTGAGATCAATAGGGACCAAAATTTGGACTGATTTGAAAATTGTAGGGGTAATAGTGTCTTTGTATATGTTTCAAATTAGGTAACTTCTCCTAAATTCTAGCGATTCACTCCTAAATTCTAGCGATTCAAATTTAAACTTATTCTAAAATTCGGACATTCTAAAAAATCCAGAAAATATGTAACTGCTACAAGAAATATATAACACTATACATCCATCATATAACACTATATAACACCATATAACACTATGTAACACTATGGGTATGTTTGGCAAAAGTAGCTGGTGGCTGCTAGCTGGAAGCTGTAAGCTGGTAGCTGGTGGCTGGAAGCTGGTAGCTGTAGCTGGTAGTTAGTAGCTGTAGCTTTTTAGATATATTTGGTGTTTGGTAGAGTAGCTGGAGCTTTTAATAAAATGTATAAAATGACCAAAATGGACATAACTAAAAATTTAGAAAGTTGATGCATTAAAAAGTTTCCTATTTTTAGAGGTTAAAATAGTCATTTTTTCCCTAAAAGCTTGTAGCTCCTTCTAAACGCTACTAGTAGTAGCGTTCAACCAAAAGCTTCAAGCTCCTAACCTAAAAGCTTAAAGCTCCTTCAACCAAACAAGACTTTTTATTGAGTAGGAGCTTTTTCTTAAAATCTTAAAGCTAGAAGCTCCTAAAAGCTCCATGCCAAACATACCCTATATAACAATATATAACACTATACATCTATCATAGACATGCTATCAGAAAAATATAACACTATAACACTATATAACACCATATAACACTATACATCCATCATATAACACTATATAACACCAAAAAACACTATATAACACTATATAAAAATATATAACACTATACAGTTCTGAATGAGATGACACAAATTCGTAGATTAATTCTTAAATTATATTCCTATAATTAAGGGTGGCGGTTATGGAAGGTTACCAATTAATTAAATCAATAAGAAAATTACTTGTTTACCCTTTTGAATTAATTAAGATTTAGGACACTTGTCATCACCACAATATTTCTCACCCTTCCCACACTTTTAGATTAATGTACAGGATCCTCTACCCCTTGGTATATATGCTATTTTACATGTATATTTAACAAGACACTTGGTCGCTTCGCTACGTAGCGCACTATAGCGGTCGCTATAGCCGCTATTGACAACTATGATTAGAAGCCTGGGCCAACACCCTTGTGGTGGTGTGGACATGGCGTGGTGATGAAGGCGGGGAGTTTTCCACTGGCATGAGGGGGCATTTGGGTTGTGAGGTGGAGGCTCTTGATTGGTGGGTGGATTTTGGGTTTTTAATTGGTTGAAGTTTTTTTTTTTTTTATAAAAACGCCACGAACCACGCCGCTCCCACTCCTTTTTTGCACCACGTCACTTTTCTGACGTGTGCTGACGTGGTAGCCACATGTCGAATAACGCCACTCTTTCAACCCCCCCCCCCTCCATGTAGTCTGAGGTGCTCACATTATCTTGCATAGAGATTTCCGAAACGAAGTATACACTAAAATTGCCTATTTTTTTAAAATAGGTAAATTGCATCGCCATTCCTCGATTATAGGCAACACGACCAATTTAACACTTTTGTGGTGTGGCCATATGTGCCTATAAGGTGTTTAAGCACTTTAACTTCTAAGTTATAAGTGTTAGATGTTATGTGCTAATTAGTAGCATGTTTAGCCTTAGAAAACTTAATTCTCACTAAACAATAATGGAAACCTTTTCACCTATTTGGTACTGAGAACTTAGATCCTCATTTATTTGGTATTGAAGCTTATACTCTTCACAATTCGGTACTGAGACTTATTTGGTATCAAAGACTAAGATCTTCACAATTTGGCTTTAAGAAATTAGATTCTCACTTATGTGGTACGGAAGACTATGATTGTCACAATTTAGTCAACTTAAATTCCTAATAAATGGCACTCAGAACTATGATTCTCACCATAATGTTACTGATAACTTGATTCTCACATTTATGTTTATTTTTTATCCTATTCGCGTGAAGTATATCATGTTTTGTGCAAGTGATTGATAGGGCTATCTTATTATTTAAAACTATGCACAATATTGGCTTCATAACCATTAGCTTAATTAAATTAGTGAGTTCGGATTTATTCCTACATGTGATAACGTTATGTATACTCACCAAAAAAGGGATGATACCCTTTTTCACTAGACATTCTAATAGCAATATATTGCAATTTATATGGGACAGAAAAAGTTTAATAACTGACTCACCTTAGCGCAACAGCAGCCGGAAAAATGAAACCGACAGAGACAGTAGCAGTGGCACCGGTAAACTGAAAAGCGTCCCAGATACTAGGAACAAAGTTTGCTCCAAGAAATACAAAACTCATAAGTAAAGCCGTCACCAGGAAGAATCTTCGATTGTCAAAAGCAATAGGGATAGCGTAAGGAAAAAGAAGGCCATCAAGATTAAGCCGCAAAGAGAAAAAAATAATTGGAAAAACGAGCATTAAATGCAGACAGTAACTTATTCTCACAACATCATTAATCAATGAGCTATATGGTATTCCAAGATCACCGTCAAAATTAGCAAGTACATCATCTTGTGTATGATCACCGAACAGAAGGTATCCGAAAAAGCCCGTTGCTATATAGACTGATGAGCATAATATGATTGATGTTTTAACTATGGATTTCATCTGGGTGGGATCTTTTAACTCATTGTCTATGGGGTGAACTGCGACAAATAATTTAACAAAAAGCACCAAGTTAGATAAAAGTTTGTTTATTTAATGATCTTTTAGATGAATAAAAAACTACATAAAAGGAGTAAATCGTCAAAATCGACCCTGAGGTTTGGGCATGTTTGCCAGTTTCATCCAAAACAACTTTTTTGTACCATATTGCCCTTCACTTTTGGGATTTTTTTGCCATTTCATCCAAACGTCTAATTTGGATTATTTTTTCTAGCAGATATTTGGATGGAAATGGCAAAAAATATCAAACCTCAAGGACGATTTTGGCAAAAAGTTAGACGTTTGGATGAAAATAGCAAATTAGCCCAAAAGTGAAGGGCAATATGGTACAAAAAAAGTTGTTTTAGACAAACCTCAGGGACGATTTTGGCAATTTACTCTAAAAGAAATTACCATTGTGGTGACAGATATACGCGGTAACTAGTACGGGAACTGTTGTGAAAAGCTTTAAGAACGATGTCTGATCAACAAGATTGGGATGCATACGCGGTGTTGTAATAGTTCCGTTGATTATTTTAACTATGGTTACTCCAGCTGTGATTACCACGAATACGACTGCTAAACCCACCGACAAGGCTGATGTGAATCTTAATGAATCTGGCAGTGTTTGTCAAACAAGAGAAAAGTCAGATAATGACATATTTAAACATGAAGACTTTTGGGTGTTGATAAAATATCACTAACATGCTTTTAAGAAACGCGAGACGGGATTCTTTTTTCATATTATACTAATACGACACTACCTATAAATATTCAAGAAAGCAAGCAGAAGTCTGCACACGATCTAACAGACCAAATTATCTAATGGCTATCTTTTATGGCAGTAAAACATAAAAATTAAGCATGTGTTTATCATGTGAGTAAAAGAGTAGGAAAAACTCACCTACACGTTTGAAGGATATTAGAGGAGAGAAAACAAGGAGGGAGGTTAAAAGCAGCAAGACGGAACGTGAGGTCCACCATTGATGACCGAACCATTCTTGCATCAACCCCAAATGGTGTTCCCCCTCTGACCATGTTCCTGATAGCACATCACCTGCACCAAAACTCGCACCGCTTAATACTCACGTTCGCTCAGCTTTCCATACAGAATTCATTATATTAATACTATAATAGTCACTGCCTAAAATGAAGCAGTCAACAGTGTAAACAGTTCCATGATCCCCCTAAAGGATCATTTATTGTGTCTAAATCTATTTGCATCTCTAAGTTGTACATGTAAAACGGCATATACTTAAACATCACACACCACGTATAGGTTATAACTACGATTCATTACCTCCTCATCCTGCATAAGTCAACGGTTTTCTTTTGCAGAACTGCTCAAATGTATATTATTTGTTTCGGATCTACATGGTACAAAAACTAGGTCACCTTACGATATCATAAATCTCAAAAATCAATAACCTAATTAATTATAATGACATTCGTGATTGATCATTTAATACTACAAAAGGTTTCCTGATAAAAATAGATCTTGAAAAAAACTACTCCAAAAACACAAATGGATGCAACAAACAATGTGACAAAAATCTCAATAAAATCACTAAAAAATTATAATAAAAGTAATAACAAAAACAACCCGCGACCAAAGTTGCTGATTGATCATTCTGCCAACTTGATCTGTACCGTACCGATTTTGGTTATTCGGTACATGTATCAGTACCATGTTTTATTGATTTCGGTATCGGTAGCCTACCTTTTCGGTAAAAATGGTACTGGTACGAATAAGTATAGAATTTCAATACCGTACTAATATATTTGCTACGGTATTCGGTACTCATTTTTGTTCAGATTCGATACTATCAATCCCATCTTTGTTTCATAGATCAATTCAGCAAACAAACTCACAATTAATAAAATGCAGGATCTAATCATGTGTAAGTACCAATAATAATCATGTAAACAACGAGCAATCCAACGTTATTAACAACAATTCCGATCTGCAACAGCGACCGTCCGGCACCACCGAACGCATCTCCAACAAGTCCGGCGTACGAACTGGACTTAGAAGCCCTACTAAACCTAATTATCATATCAACGGAAGTTTCAGTCAAGATTCCGACCAGTAGAATAACAATTAGGCCTGGAATCATGCCTAACTGCTTCAGAGTGGCCGGAAGGGCCATGATTCCGGCACCGACGATGGTGGTTGAGAGGTTGAAGACGGCGCCGGAGAACGAGGAGCCGGTGAATGTGGATTCCGGTGGGAAGGTGGAGTTGGTGGTGGTGGTGGTGTGACGGTGGTGGGGGAGGAGTGGAGTTGAGTTGAGGATCCGCCGGCGGTTGTGGTCGCCGGTCGGCATTTGGTGGAAATTTGTGGTGGAGAGAGGATGGGAATGATGAGGTGGAAGTGATGTTAGTAATCGGAAAGTGACGTAAGCAGATGGGTGTGAATGTTTGTTAAGTGGTGTTTGATTTTTTGTTATTTATAGGGTGAGACCACTTGTTAGTTCTCTGATCAACGTTAACGTTTAATTTTGATAGACTTTGGTTTCGTTTACCGGATAACACCTCGTTATCTATCAGCACACTTTGCTTTTTTAATACGCATCGTATAAACCTATACGATGCGTATTGAAAAAGTAAAAAACATGACAGACTGACTGACAGGTACAGGTGTTGTCTGGTGGCTGGCCTAATACTCATCGTATATGGCTATACGATGCGTATTAAGGCACTGAATTTTTGAAGTTTATTCTTGGTGTGTTGTGTTTGGTTTTTGGTGATTTGGGTTTGTTATTGTTGTTTATTATTGGTTATTTTTGTTTTAATGAGTTTTTAAATTTTTATTATTTTTTTATCGTTAAGCATCTTATTATAGCGTATCGTGGCGTATCATATTATTATTTTTTTTTTTTGAAGTTTAATTTTTGGCGTATCGTATCGTATCACATTTTTAACTTAATATCGTATTATAGCGTATCGTATCACATTTTTAACTTAATATCGTATTATAGCGTATCGTGTCGTATCGTATCACATTTTTAACTTAATATAGTATTATAGCATATTGTGTCGTATCGTCTCACATCTTTATTATTTTTATATCGTTAAGTATCGTATTATAGCGTATCGTGTCGTATCCTATCACATTTTTAACTTAATATCGTATTATAGCATGTCGTATCCTATCACATCTTTATTATTTTTATATCGTTAAATAGGGGTGAGCAAATTAACCACCATAACCGATAACCGAACCATAACCAACATAACCGAACCACTAATAACCGATAACCAATATAACCGATGGTTATGGTTATGAAACTTTGTATAACCACTCAATCGGTTATGGTTATGGTTATGAAGCTTTGGTTAACCGAATATAACCGAAACCGAACCGAAGTTAATATCGTATTATAGATTGTACGTAACCACACATACCAATCTAAACAGTTAAAATAAACAATCACAAATACAAATAAATTGAAACTGCAAATTTAATTCCATGATAAGTTTGTACATACACAGGACATCGTTCAAAACACATAAACCGTCAAAATGCAAGAAAAGTACAACGATCCTAAACCTATGGATCCTGAGTGGTGCCTGAGGGCCCCGCCCCCTGATCCGCATCCTCTCCAGGGGCAGGCGACAATGGCGGCATTGGCAATGGATCCTGAGTGGTGCCTGAGGGCCCCGCCCCCTGTATATCGCCCTGGATCGCCCGCATAAGAAGACGATCCATACGTGATACGACGGTGAGCGGCGTCCATCCGCGCCTCCAACCGATCTAACGCACATGCCACAACTGGATGGAGCTTATAACAACTCTCCCAAAACCATTAAAATACTCCTAAAACGTCCAAATATACACCTTGTATGTGAAAAACGGTCCCAAATAACATTTATATTATTAAAAATCAAATAAAAACAAATAATCAAGTCTCTCGCGGGGCGCGACACAGACCAGCCTAGTCTGTCGCGGGCCGCGACAGCTGGACACCAGGCTGCACCCGATGCCGCCACGTGTCCCTGTCGTGTTAAACCTATACCGATGATTCGCCAAGCCTAGATCCTACCCTATATCGCTCGCGGGCCGCGAAGGGCAAGCTTGTAGCTCTCGTGGGGCGCGAGAGAACGACGATCAGGCCTATATAAGGAGTGGTCGAGCTTAGTTCACAATCGTTCAATTCTTTTCTTTTCTCTCAGTCCCTATAATAGTTAAATGTTACCCGATATTATACCCCTAAAAAGCGAAGCTCTGCCTCGTTGTAAGTATTATAACCCCCGGTTACGTATTAGTTACTCTGCCCGATTGATCTAGAGATCTGTAACGCATGTCAAGGCTCTGCCTGACTCAGTCGTTGGAGTTCTGTCTCGGGGGTACGGCTAATGTAAATTGGGTTATCTTAGTAACACGTGCGCATTGTTTAATTTAATAGATTATAACCAGAAAGTCACCAGAATTAATAGATTATAACCAGAAAGTCACCAGAAAGCAGTAGTATTATCTAAAACAACAATGTGAGTACATTTGCTTATCGTAAACTGTTTTAACAAAACCTCAATTATTTTAAAGTATATTTAACAGTGATTGAGTCTATGTATTCTACAATTATTGTCGGTATGTTGGGGATTTGTATACATTACTTATTACTACACTATGAGTAGTAGCATGACCACAAGTCAGGATTGATAGTACCGTGGGTGGTAATTGGGTAGATAAAAACATTGTAATCGCTCTCTGTTGGACTCTGTATGCCCAAGACACATATTAAATTGATGTGGCTAGTACGTTATGATCCAAGTCGAGTCATACCCAATAACAAGCTAGATAAACACTTATATTATTTATTTATTTGTGATGTGATCAAACAAATAAATATTAACACTTACAATATTTAGAAATTGGTTTTCTAAATAATTACACTTGAGAAACCAATAAATTATGTGGATAATTTACTTTGAGAGAATATTTTATTTTGTTATTTAATAGGTTAAATGACATTATAAAAGATTATATAAAGTCTTGGAAACATAGTGTTATATTTTATAAAAGTTATAAAATTAAACAAGACTTTATTTGTTATAAAAAAAAATTAGAATTTTTTTTATAAAACCCCTTAGGGCCGTCCCATGTGGGTGGTCTTCTCAAGGCCATCTTGGTCCAATTAGATTACATGCAAGCCTTACAATTGCATGGGTTTTGGTTGGGTCTTGATAATGGTAAGATTCTCTCATGGATTATAAATAAATATAATGACCCAAAAAATAAAAGGGGAGCTGAATTTTTACTCAAAAATTTCGGCCATTTGAGGGTTCTTTCAAGTGTTCATATTTTGATTTTCAAGTGTAAAATCCTAGCTATACTTGTGGTGTTTGTTGGAAGCTTGGGGTATACAAGCTTGAGGTCTTCTACTCTTGAAGACAACCATTTCAAGAAGCATCATCCGTTTCATAATCCTTGCACTTCAAGAAGGTAGTTTTCTAAACATCCTATGGTTGTGTTTGTAAGTATACATCTCATATATGGATCCGGGTTTTGGGATTTTGCATATAAATGGTTTTATATCTTATAAAAGTAACATGTTTTAAACTTATTTTCCGCTGCGTTTTTATTTCATATGGATGAAATTACTTTGATGAACATGTTAAAATCCCATCAATGGCATCTAGAGCCGCTTATATGAGTGCATACTTCAATAGATTAAAAATTTCGGGTTTCGGGTTTGAAGAAAACCCTATGGCCGAAAATTTTAACTTGGTTAACCCTTTGTTTTTCAAGATTATTTTCTTACATGCATAAGAGAATCTTGAAAATTTTATTTCATATGGATGATTTGTTTGTTTGGACAAAACTTAGCTTTTCGGTTTTTTGCAAATAGCCGAAAAATGTTTATAAAAGGGAACCATTTTTTTTATGCTTCTTGAAATTAATATATATATATATATGGATATGTATTTTGGTGCATATGACCTAGCCATGACCTTGTGTTGAATGATTGTGTTGTGATTTATTATTTCAATGGGTTGTAATAATTATTTTGTTCTTCCATTAGAAGATATGTAATTTATTTATTTCATTTGGTATGTAAAATAAATAGATTAGGTGCATTTTATTTTACTAGAAAAAATGTATTAGGATATATTTTGTAAAAGAAGATGCACACAAAAATGCGGTTTTGGTTTGGACCATAATATTTGGTCCAAAGAACTTCATCGTTCTTAACGGGATTTTAACCCGATAACCAAAACACATTTTTGAAGTCCAAAGGAGTTTGGAGCTGAAAATAAAAGACTTTTGGAAGCTCAAAGAAGGTGGAGAAATCACAACACAAGATGGAGACTTGAAGCATTTGGATGCGGGATCAAGTGGGAGTTCATCGACACATTACTTGTGTCATTTTCACCCTTTAGGAAGGACCTTTTGACACACTTGTTTCGGCTAACAAGTGTTGTCAAAATATTTGGCTATGGTTATGCACCTATTGTTATGCTTGTGTGGTTGTTTATTTTGTTGTTTAGATGATATGTAGATATGCATGACTTAACAAACTAATAATCAACAACAAGCGTAAAATTGGTTCTTGACAAAGTCATTAAAATGTTTAATAAAGGTTTTATTAAAAATTAATGATTTTATAATAAAATGGGTTTTATTAAAAAGAACCATGAAAATTAGTTTTCACTAAAGTACCATTGATTTGAATGCATGCAAATATATGGTACAAAAAGTTCTCTAAACTAGAATTTTGAAAACTCAAAATCCCTTTTATAAAACAAGTCAAACACCATCCTTTTATACAACACTCGAAACACTTGGGAACTCTTATTGTGGGATAAAGGTCACCTAACCACATTTGAGGGAACTTGTATGTTCGAGGTGGGTTTACCATGTTTGTGGGATAAAGGTCACCTAACCACTTATGTGTATAAACTCACACGTGTGTGTAAGTTGGACGACTTGATTTGGAAACCATGAACTTAGGGTCACCAAAGCATGGGGAACAAAGGTGTTGATGGGATTAAACATGCCAACTAAACATAAAGATGTTTAACCGATCCCATATGGCTAGAAGTTGCAAAGAGTTGCAATTGTCAAACGTTGACTACCTTGTTAATTTAAATAGAGGGATAAAGGTCACCTAACCAATATTTAAATGTAACGTTGGATTCTAGATTTTAATTATTAATTGTCTTTAAAGACACAAAAGGGTATTAATGATTAAAATATAATAATATCGAAAATACTAAAATTGAACTTGTTAAATTTTGTAGATGGCCGCTAACAATGCAAACCCGATTAACCAAACCGTCCGAAACCTGTCACTAAGAACCATCCTTGAAAAGGATCGTCTCAACCATAACAACTTCATGGATTGGTTTCGAAACTTGAGAATCGTTCTCAAGCAAGAGAAAATATCCTATGTGTTGGACGATCCTATTCCCGATGAACCTAACGTGGAAGATGTGGAAGCCTACAACGATTGGGTTAAATATACCGAGGACTCCATGCAAGCCTCATGCCTCATGTTGGGAACTATGATTCCCGAAATTCAAAAGGATTTTGAACACCACGGGGCATACGACATGATTACCCAGTTAAAGGAAATGTTCCTACAACAAGCAAGGGTAGAACGCTTCGAAACTGTTTGGGCGCTTCATGCATGTCGAATGGAGGAAACCCAATCGGTATCATCTTATGTTCTCAAGATGAAAAGCCACATTGATCGCCTCGAACGGCTAAATTGTCCCGTCTCTAAAGAGTTGGCTACGGATTTGATCCTCAACTCTTTAACAAAGAAATTTGAGAGTTTTGTAATGAATTACAACATGAATGGATGGGACAAGAGCATTGGTGAGCTTCATGCAATGCTCAAAACGGCCGAAGCAAGTATGGGCAAAAAGGCTTTACCCGTCCTAGCGATCAATGAAGGTGGCAACAAGAAGAGGCCCCACCCCGACTCTAAAGCAACCTATGCTAAAAGAAAGGGACACGTCAAAGGAAAAGGGAAAGGAAAAGCTAAAGCAGAACCCACCAAACCGAAGGAGAAGAAGCAAAAGGTTGCTACAAATGACCCATGTTTTGAATGTGGTGAGATAGGACATTGGAAGAGAAATTGTCCAACCTATCTCAAGGAGTTGAAAAACAAGAGGGATGCAGGGCAAACCTCAGGTACTATCTTTATGATACATGTTGAGCTTAATGTTATTTCTTCTAACACATGGGTACTAGATACCGGATGTGGAACTCATATTTGCAATTCGTTGCAGGGGTTCAGAAGAAGTAGACATTACAAGAAGGGAGACAGTAGTCTCTTTATGGGCAACGGGGCAAAAGTTGAAGTCGAAGCTCAAGGAGACTACGTTTTAAAGCTTCCAAGTGGTTTGGAAGTGATTTTGAAGAATGTTTTATATGCTCCTAGTTTGACTAGGAACATAATTTCTGTTTCCCTTTTAAAACAATCTGGTTTCAATTTCGAATTTGTTAACTATGATATTTATGTTTCTAAGAATGATGTGTTTTATTTTAAAGCTATGTCTTTAAATGGTATTTATGAATTAGATCATGATAACGCATCATATGATAGCTCAATGTACCAAGTAACCAACAAGAAACTCAAAATGGATTTGAGTGATTCCTATCTTTGGCATTGTCGCCTTGGACATATAAGCAAGAATCGCATGCATACACTTCAGAAAAATGGTCTTCTGAATACAAATGAAGATAATTCATTTGATGTATGCGAATCTTGTTTACAAGGAAAGATGACCAAGACACCCTTTAGTGGAACTTTTGAAAGGGCAAAAGACTTACTAGGCATCATACATTCAGATGTATGTGGTCCTTTTAAGCCGATGACTAGGAATGGTGAAAGATACTTCATTACCTTTACCGACGACTATAGTCGTTATGGTTATGTGTACTTACTAAGACACAAGGATGAAGCATTTGAAATGTTCAAAGACTTCAAAAGTGAAGTAGAAAATCAACTCAAGAAAACAATTAAAGTCCTTCGTACCGATAGAGGAGGTGAATACCTAAGTGGTGCTTTTCAAGATCATCTTAGAAGTTGTGGAATCATTTCACAACTTACTCCACCTGGAACACCACAACACAATGGTGTGTCCGAAAGGAGAAATCGAACTCTATTAGATATGGTTCGATCTATGATGGCTAGAACCACATTACCTCTATCATTTTGGGGTTACGCTTTGCTCTCCGCAGTCCGTATACTAAATATGGCCCCAACCAAGAAAGTAGAAAGGACACCTTTTGAAATATGGCATGGAAACCCTCCATCATTATCATTCTTAAGGGTTTGGGGTTGTGAAGCTTATGTTAAGCAATACACTCCAAATAAATTAGAAGTCCGATCTACTAAGTGTATATTTGTAGGATATCCTAAAGATGATATAGGATATTATTTCTACGATCCAACCGAGCAAAAGGTATTTGTTGCTCGAAAGGGTAAGTTCTTAGAGGCTAAATTCCTTATGGAAGGAACTAGTAGTAGAACAGTGGAACTTGAAGAGGATCAAGAACCACAAGACGATACACGTTTGGTTGAAACTAGCACTCAACAAGAGGTTGTTGAAAATGATCAAGAGGTTGATCGGAACACACAAAATGTTCGCAGATCTGGTAGAATTAGTAATCCACCTGAAAGATATGGATTTTTCATGGATGGATGCTACGTGGTAGATTCAGATGAACCAACCACATACCATGATGCAATGTCAAAATCCGATTGTGACAAATGGCTTGAAGCCATGAACATAGAGATGCAATCCATGTATGACAACCAAGTTTGGGAATTGGTTGTGCCACCACTCAACTCCAAAGTAGTTGGAAGTAAGTGGGTTTTCAAGAAGTAAACGGATATGCATGGTAACTTGGATACTTATAAAGCAAGACTTGTAGCAAAAGGTTTCACTCAAACTCAAGGGATTGATTATGATGAGACCTTCTCGCCTGTGGCGATGCTAAAGTCAATCAGGATATTATTTGCCATAGCTGCATATTATGACTATGAGATCTGGCAATTGGATGTCAAAACGGCCTTTCTTAATGGATATCTTGATGAAGATGTCTATATGGTTCAGCCTGAACGTTTTGTCGATCCAAAACATCCTGACAAAGTATGCAAGTTAAAGAAATCAATCTATGGATTGAAACAAGCATCTAGAAGTTGGAATCATCGTTTTGATGAAGAAATTAAGAATTTTGGATTCATCAAGAACGGTGATGAAGCTTGTGTGTATAAGAAAGCTAGTGGGAGCATCATAACTTTCTTAGTATTGTATGTCGATGACATTCTACTATTTGGGAATGACACTCCAACCATGGAAGGTGTAAAAGCTTGGCTTGGAAGTTGTTTTTCCATTAAGGATCTTGGTGAAGTCGCCTACATTTTGGGAATAAAGGTCTATAGGGATAGATCAAGGCGCTTGATAGGTTTAAACCAAAGTGCATACATTGACAAAGTCTTGAATAGGTTCCAAATGGAGAACTCTAAGAGAGGTTTTGTACCTATTCAAAAGGGGACAATATTGAATACATCTCAATGTCCTAGCTCAAAGGATGAGCAAGAGAAAATGAAAAGAATCCCATATGCGTCAGCTATAGGATCCATCATGTATGCAATGATATGCACCAGACCGGACGTTTCATACGCCTTGAGCATGACCAGTAGATACCAGCAGAATCCAGGTAACAGTCATTGGATGGCTGTTAAAAGTATATTGAAATATCTTAGGAGGACTAAGGATATGTTCTTAATATATGGATCTGGTGAGGAGGAACTTGTTGTAAAGGGTTACACGGACGCGAGTTTCCAAACCGATCGAAGTGATTCTCGATCGCAATCAGGGTATGTCTTCATTTTAAATGGAGGAGCAGTCTCTTGGAAGAGCTCTAAACAAGACGTGGTAGCATTGTCCACTACAGAATCAGAATACATCGCCGCTTCATTGGCAGCCCAGGAAGCTGCATGGCTGAAGAAATTTATAGCCGACCTAGGGGTGGTCCCTACCATTCAAGACCCCCTAGAGATCTTTTGTGACAACGAGGGTGCGATTGCTCAAATCAAGGAACCTCGTGCGCACCAAAAGACTAGACATATCGAGCGGAGATTCAACTACATAAGGGATGAAGTTGAAAAGGGAAAGATATGTATCCGCCAAGTTCACACAGATCAAAACATTGCGGATCCACTCACGAAGCTCCTTGACAGGGGAAAACATGAGGGTCATACATGTTCCTTAGGACTTCGATATTCTAGTGATTGGATTTGATCTAATTTTGTATTTGGATATTGAAACGATTATTAATTTAACTCCTTTTATGGTATTTGAGTTATGTTTCATATTAGCATGTTTAATCCGTGAATAAGTTAGTTATTCTAAATGTCCGTAGTCGATCATAATTGTGGGAACAAATATGAATGTAAGACTATTATGAACTAGGAATTGGTGGATATTCATTTAGAATGAATATAGAGCAAAGTGTTGCTGCCAAAGTTCATAGATATTTGTGGGATACAAATATTGGACTGACCCGCTCTCAAATATTACTGCATGGAATCATTTGTGATTGATCATAAGTAAATTTTGAGTTAAGGCGAATATCATAGTATCCTCTGACCTGAGATACATATTGGGTCTTGATATTCACCAAATATTATGCCTTGACTTATTTCTTCGCTGTCAGTAATATGACAGTACATAAGGCTGAGCTCAGGTGTGGTACAAGGTGATTGTGAGAGACGTATGTAGTCAAGAAGGGATTTGTTCCTCTTATTCGTTGAGAGTAAGATGTCTAAGGCCTGCTAAAGTTAAATCAACAGAGAGTGATCACTCTGTGTCTCTGGATTTAACATGACATCTGTAACGAAAGGATAAATGATAGATTCACCTAAATCATGTTCAAGTAAGGGACTTGAAAGGGATGATGTTATTGAATGGTAAATATAGTCATACGTATTGGGGGTAGTAAACCGTAGTTAGGCGTCATTTACTACTTGCATCAATCTTCTATATATCTTGTGCAAGTGGGAGATTGTTGGACTCTGTATGCCCAAGACACATATTAAATTGATGTGGCTAGTACGTTATGATCCAAGTCGAGTCATACCCAATAACAAGCTAGACAAACACTTATATTATTTATTTATTTGTGATGTGATCAAACAAATAAATATTAACACTTACAATATTTAGAAATTGGTTTTCTAAATAATTACACTTGAGAAACCAATAAATTATGTGGATAATTTACTTTGAGAGAATATTTTATTTTGTTATTTAATAGGTTAAATGACATTATAAAAGATTATATAAAGTCGTGGAAACATAGTGTTATATTTTATAAAAGTTATAAAATTAAACAAGACTTTATTTGTTATAAAAAAAATTAGAATTTTTTTTATAAAACCCCTTAGGGCCGTCCCATGTGGGTGGTCTTCTCAAGGCCATCTTGGTCCAATTAGATTACATGCAAGCCTTACAATTGCATGGGTTTTGGTTGGGTCTTGATAATGGTAAGATTCTCTCATGGATTATAAATAAATATAATGACCCAAAAAATAAAAGGGGAGCTGAATTTTTACTCAAAAATTTCGGCCATTTGAGGGTTCTTTCAAGTGTTCATATTTTGATTTTCAAGTGTAAAATCCTAGCTATACTTGTGGTGTTTGTTGGAAGCTTGGGGTATACAAGCTTGAGGTCTTCTACTCTTGAAGACAACCATTTCAAGAAGCATCATCCGTTTCATAATCCTTGCACTTCAAGAAGGTAGTTTTCTAAACATCCTATGGTTGTGTTTGTAAGTATACATCTCATATATGGATCCGGGTTTTGGGATTTTGCATATAAATGGTTTTATATCTTATAAAAGTAACATGTTTTAAACTTATTTTCCGCTGCGTTTTTATTTCATATGGATGAAATTACTTTGATGAACATGTTAAAATCCCATCACTCTCAATACTGTAAAGACATAAAATCCTGTTTTGATTAAACTGGGATGCACTCACCAGTATTTCTTGCTGATAAAACTTTTTAAAACGCGTTTCAGGTAACAAAATGTTAAAGCCAAATAGAAGCCTGCTGGAGAGCACTGAAGGCTTAGAAAAGTGGTTGTAAAAGTTACCTAAACAAGAAAGAAGTTTTATTTCAATAAAATAGGGTTTATCCCTATAAGCATATTATAATGGAAACTTGGGTTTTTCCCATGTATTTATTATTTATAAAAGTGTGGTGTTTTACTCTGATAAACTATTTCCTAACTACGGTCCTGATGTAAATTTCCGCTGCCAAATTAATAAACATCGATACCACTGAATCTGCCCACGCGGCCGCCCACTCTCGGGGTCGGGGTCGGGGGCTGCAACAGAGAGTGGTATCAGAACTACAGCCACTGATTTAAGCCACGGAATTGTTCTGCTGACACCAAAATTTTATCATTTATGTTAGGAAATAATTTATGTGATTACGTGTATACATGTATATTATTGTTTTGTGTTATTTGACAATCTGTTAGTTTACAGTATGAGTGAGCAAGGTACGTCTGACGCCTATCGTCACCTAGCTAGTTCTCCCAAAAGTGAAGGAACTTCATCACAGCCTACTCCTTCGGGGTATTCTGCTGACACTGAAGAAGGAATCTTCATCTTTAAGGGGCAATTCGAGGACCATTCCCTTCGAAAAAGCGAGGATGGTTTAGTCGGGGAATACATGAGAGGAGAAAGCGAATGAGAAAGTTGCAACAACAAAGAGCGTTAGCAGCAGCCAATAGGGAAGTAAATGTCCAAACACAAGAAGCAGTTAATAGGCGGTTGGCAAACTTTCATATACTAGCCACCACTGCAGCAGATCCAAACCTAGATCAGATAATTGCACCACAACCACTGCCACTATTCCCAACCCAACCAATGGAGATAGAACTTACCCAAGGAAACCAATTACCCATACCAGCATTTGACCCTAACGAGATACCTAGAATCCCAGCACCTAATCCTCTAGCGTATGATCCATGGGAGGATGACTATAGGGGATATCAGGAACTCTATCCACAGGAAGAACCGATGCCAGATCCCATAGCACAGTATACCAACCTTAATCCCGGGAATCCATTTTGGAATAACGACCCGTATTTTCAGAGTGTGTTAGGCGACCCATACCCATATGGAGAACCTATACCTCAGTACCCTGACCCAGTACCCGCACCACTGCCATCCATGAGTGAAGAGAATGTGCAGGAACTCCGCACATTTGGTGAGGAATTAGTTAAGGAAGGAGAGAGGATAAAACAGATAGGAGATAAGCTCGTGTGGAAATACGACGAGCGAGAATTGTAATTCTAGAGAAACGACCCATAATATATATATATATATATATAAATGTGTGTAGTTTGAAAAAAAAATCAACTAAAATAGATAACCTAATATCTATCGATGCATAACTAGTAGTGTGTTTAAATTCCAGTTGTAGATTGTAATATATATATATATATATATATGTGTGTGTGTGTGTGTGTGTGTGTGTGAAAAGAGTAAATGTCGCAATGCTCGACGATTTTGATCAATTTGTTTGTTTGCTTGATTGTTTGCATTAAATCTTTTTCTGTGATATTAATACCTGATAAATGTTTATAATTCAGATGGACAACGAAGTAAATCAGGAAAACCAGAATAATGATAATAATGGGAACCAAATAGATAACAGTGCCATCCAACATATAGTCGCACAAGGAATTATAGATGCTATGCCATATATCATCAAGACTGTTAAAGAAGCAGAAAATAATAAAACTAATAGTGGAAGTAAACGGCCACCTACTGAACCCAGTCACAGCGTGAATAATGGACCGTTACTCCAATTGCCTATTCTAAAAAGAAGAAGAACCATCTCATATGGTTGTTCTTACAAAGAATTCTGGTCTTGCAAACCAATAGAATTCTCTGGCAATGAAGGAGCCATTACAGTTCTACGTTAGATAGAAAAGACAGAAGCAGTCTTAAAAATAAGCAAATGTGCAAATGAAGATAAAATTATGTTTGCTTCTAATCTTTTTAAGAATGCAGCCTTAGAATGGTGGAATACTATTCTCCAGTCTAGAGAAAGTGATAAAATTTATAATATGGAATGGACTGACTTTAAGAACATGGTTGAAAGGAAATTTTGTTCTCCTCATGAAAAAGAACAAATTGCCAATAAGTTCTGAAAAAGAACAAATTGCCAATAAGTTCTTAAATCTTAGAATGACTGGAATAGACTGCAAGGGTTACACTACCGTATTCTTCGAATATGCTAGAATAGTACCAACCCTAGCCTCACCATAACCAGTATTAATCTCCCGTAACATCTGGGGATTAATTAGTGAAATCAGACATGTGGTCAAGGCAGCTAGACCACAAACCATAGAAGAAGCAGTAGAACTAGCCAATACCTTAACTGATGAATTAGTACGTACGCAAGAAGAGAACCAGAGAAAGAACTGTAAGGACCTGCAAAAATGTCCCAAAACGACCCGTAAGTAAAAACCCAGATCCCTGAAACCCTAATGTACATAAAAAACCAAGAAAACATGAAATTTGGTTTCTCGCGGGTCGCGTAAATATAAGCATAGGCCTACGCGGGCCGCGTCAACTCAAGGTTGACCAGATAAGCGATACAGGCCACGTGGCAGCCACGTGGCGGACCTACCTGTGACACGGATGCCCTAGTCGTAGACTAGGGGGTCCTCGCGGGCCGCGTAAATGTTAAGAAGGGGTTTACGCGGGCTGTGTAAAACCCATTTTCAGCTATAAATTGATCTGGTCATGGCCTGTTCATCTGTGGTCTAAATCAAGAGATTGTTATGAAATGAACTGTGCGGACTGTGCAAGGAACTACGTAATTATGGAGGCCTACATAATTATGGAATTCAGTGCATAGAAACCACAGGAAGTTTTGTCATGTGTTAAGACCAACAGTGGCAAGAGTAATGATACGGGAGAAGTCTTGGACTTCGACCAATGTCATTTATTCTCACACTCCCCAATTCTGATCTAAATCACACATACAGTTTCCTATGATAAGTCTTCATACGAAACGTTCTTCTGTCCGTAGTTCAAAACTCCATGTTTTGTTACTACAAGGACTTCACTTTGAGGGTTGACATCTTTGCTAAGAATCCTAACATGGCCCAGAGTTTTACTTAAGGGCTCAATGGATTTCTCTGAAGGCAAAACCGTCACAGCTGTCTCCACAAGTTTCCTCTAAAACTAAATTTCGGGACGAAATTTCCTAAAGCAGGGGAGACTGTAACACCTGTGTCATTTCAACCATCAAACAAATGCCAAACCAATGAAATATTGTATCTCATACTTTGAACTTGTATAAATATGTGTAGCTTTTGCACATATCAACTCTTGTTCGATTTCAAGCTCTAAATCGCTTTCTGGAAGGTTATACGCGCACTAATGCGTAGATATAACCAGTTTAATGCAACGAACACTCCAGAATAGTGAAATAGGCTTAACATACCTTAAATAACCTTTACATAACTTAGTTATAAGTTTTGGAAGGTTTGGTGTGGTGAAATCAAAGTTTATTCGCTTACAGGGACTAAATTTGACAAACTGCGAAAGTATGCCAATTTGAACTGTAACAGACATTCCGGAGCATGACCATAAGTTAAACACACCATAAATACCCTTCACATAGCTTAGAAATAGGCTTTGAGGTGTTTGGTATGCTAAAATAAACTTTTGTGTCATTCAGGGACTAAAAGTGTCAAAAAGTGCACAAGTTTGCATTTTCGCGCATAACTTACGTTCTGAATACATCCGGACATCCAAAAATTTATGTAAGCACTAAAATATTTTATTTTAGTGTTCGGCATAAGAAAAATCCATTCGTCACGTCATTTGGATCGTTTTTCGCGCTTATGCGCATTCCGTCATAATTAAGCGAACATCGCGTTCGTACGAACCAACATCCGACATATTTTTGAGCATGTTTCATGTCCACAATGTTTAGGCATCATTTTAGGGCCTTAAAGTTGGCTTTACGGGCCTTAGAAGTGCCGGAAATGGGCTTAAACACATGCAGGGACTGAAACTGTCAAAATGGAAACATGTTTGCTAATCAGAAGTCCCAGGCGGCCCGCATTATGTTTGTCTGATCCTGAAGCGGGCCGCGTCCGACTATCAGACCAGATTAACTGCATTTAACAGCAGATTGCAGTTGTTTGATCCTCACCCACACATTCCCAATTGCTTAGTCAGATGATAAGGACCATTTTTAGGCACCATAACTTTCCAACACTTGTACGGATGCGATTAAAGCACGGTTTCCATGAAACGATCCTAACGGTTCGGGTATTCCTATAAATACCCATCCACCCCAACCTCATTTCTCACAAGAATCTGGATTTGAGAGCTCTAAGTTGAAACCATTGTTTCATACCTGAGTTCTTAGATCGAGATTAGCATTCGGGGACCCTTCGTAAGTATTCTTTCGTTCTTTTCTTTCTTTTATTGCTTTTCGAGTCAGAAAGTCAAACTTTGTTTGACTTTCAGCGTTGACCAGCTTATGGTCAATGCGAAGTTCGTTTGAACTTCGCAACGTGAGTGTAATCACGTTGGTTATAGTCCCTTGGGACTATGCCTACTGATTACCACGTTGTCTAGGGTCGTAGGGTAAGCGATCTAATAAATCGCTTATACCTCGAACCCGACCCATTTGGTCGATCATTAGGATCCGACCAAATACATTAGGTGACCATAGTAGGTAGGGAATAACCTTCCGAGGTTATACCCTATGGTCACATCGTTTAAGTAGTTGTATGATAGGTAGTTTATATGCCTTAGGTAAATTACCAGAATACCTTTTTCATGTATAATTGGTAATTTAGCATATGTAACCTAAACTTTTGTCACATAACTGATTATGTAACATGTTTAGGCATATAACACTTGTCATAGGACTAGTAAGACGTTCCGAACGCGTTTCACGCGAACGACGCGTTAAAGTAGCATAAGTTACCTAAACGGGGAACTAATAATGCCAAGGTAACCCTAATCTCTCTCTCTAGCATGGCGATTCTGGAGTCTCATGCAACCTTCGATTTTTCTGCCTGATCTTTGTATAACAGTCTGATCATTAGAGTGTTGTTCATCAATATCTCTAATTCGAACTCGTTAGCAAAGGGATCGCTTTTGAATCTAGGGTTTTTTTCTTTCTGTTTTCATCGCCTCCTTCACTGTGTGTTTCGAATCTGTTGGTATAGCGATTAGGGTTTATCGGTCCCTTGATTTACCTGAGTCCCTATATCGATTTGATTAGCTGCACTACGTAAAGTGCTAGATTAGGGTTTGTTTTTGTTTCTTGGTCGGCTTTTGCTCAGTTTGGTCAGATTGGATTTACGTCGGGTTGTCTTTGCATGGTGTGTTTTTCATTGTGCTGATGGAGAGAGATGCGGATCCGGGTGGGGTTGATTACCCCAACCTACAGAATTTACGTTCAGATACGGTCATTGATGATTCTGAAGTTACTCCGGGCACGGCTCCGGTACGTGGGATTGGGCTGCGTGTCACCAACATTGAAGGTATCCCTCTAATGCCTAGACGGGGTATTTACGCGACTAATAACTCATCGGTTATTGACGGGTTAGCGGCTATCTCCAAACCTGTGAACTTGGGGAAAATACCAGTGGATCAGATCAATAACAGGGATACAAATGGGCTAGAGATGAACGAGTTTGATTTGGTTACGAAGTCTCAGGATGAGCCGATAAGTTTGACTGAGGAAGGCAGTCTGGATGCTGGGTCTTTGGGCACTTATGCCTCCAAACTTAAAGGAAAAAATGAGGTCAGACCTATTAATTTTCGTGTGTTACATTCTGTGGAGGTCATTGAGGATGTTGATGTGGTGCTTCCTAAGGAAAATGTTAGACTTGTTAAGGATAAATATGCTAATACCTTGTATGGCTATTTCTTGGGAAAAAGGCTACCGTTTCCGGTTGTTGACTATTTTGTGAAGAAGAATTGGCGGAAGTTTGGTATACAAAAATCAATGATGAACGCTAATGGTTTTTTCTTCTTTAAGTTTTCGGATGACAAAGGAATGCATGATGTATTGGAAGGTGGGCCTTGGTTAATCAAGAATACTCCATTTTTACTTAATGTTTGGACTCCAACGACTATATTGAAGAAGGATGATATTAAAAAGATAGCGGTTTGGGTTAAAATTCATAATGTTCCGTTGGCTGCGTATTCGGATGATGGTCTTAGTATGCTTGCAACGAAACTGGGTACCCCGAAAATGCTTGATAACTATACGTCTCAGATGTGCTCGGATGCATGGGGTAGGAGTAGTTTTGCTCGGGCTCTTGTTGAACTTTCAGCAGATAATAATTTAAAGGAGGAGCTTAAGATTGCTATCCCATGTGTTGAAGGGGAGGGTCATGTAAAAGAAACTATGAAAGTTGAATATGAATGGAAGCCTCCGAGGTGTGATGGTTGTAAAGTATTTGGACACATTGACTCGAGTTGCCCGAAATCTGTCCAACCCGTTCAAAAGCCTCAAGTAATTAAGGATGCTGACGATTTTGAGCTAGTGAGAGGAAAAAATAAAACTAATAATAAAAAGGGTGTTCCTCTTAATAAAGGAAAGCCGAATTTTGTTTACAAACCGGTTGGAAGGAAGGGAGGTAATATTGGTGCTTCTTCGTCTTCTACCAAACCTGTGGGTGTTTCTAATTCATTTGAAGTTTTGAATAAGGTCGGGGAAGATGTTGATAATGGGCTGCACAGTGGATCTCTAAAGAATCCTGTTGTTGTGGGTACTGACGAGGAGGAGGTTGAAAATGTGTATGATGAAACCGCTTGTTTCATGGCAGCGGGTGTTCAATCCAAAGTTTTTTCTGAGGGGGCAAGCACTCCCGGTTCAATGGGTATTAATGGGTAGTGTGGCTTCATGGAATGTAAGGGGTTTGGGTCGTGCCCCTAAAAAGAATGAGGTTCGGGAAGTGGTTAATGAGAATCATCTGAATGTGTGTGCTATTTTGGAATCCCATATGGATGTGTCGTTGGTTTATAAGGCTTGTCGTTCAATTTGTAGTGGTTGGAGCTGGACGTCTAACGGCTCGTTGTGTGACAAGGGTACTAGAATCATTGTCGGGTGGAACGCTGATGTTGTGGATTTAATGGTGCTTGCACAAACTAATCAAGTGATGCATACTCAGGTTGTCTATAAATCTGATAAGTCTTCGTTTTATTGTTCCTTTATTTATGCCGATAACAATTACATCAAAAGAAGGGAGCTTTGGCAGAATTTGGCCATGCATCATCAGTTTGTTAACAATAACCCTTGGGTTCTATTGGGTGATTTTAACTCATCCTTAAACCTTGAGGACAATTTTTTTGGATCATCTAACATTAGTACGGGAATGAGAGACTTTAAGGAATGTGTCGAGCAGATTGAGGTGATGGATGTGAAGAGTTCGGGCCTTCATTATACATGGAATCAAAAACCAAAGAATGGATTGGGTATTCTGAAGAAAATTGATAGAGTTATGGGTAACGCTAAGTTTTTGGAGAAGTTCCCTTCAGCCCATGCTATCTTTCAGCCGTATAGGTTGTCTGTTAGTGCACTACGTCTATTGACTTCGTCTTGTATCATGTAATAGGATAGAATTACCAGTGTACGAGGTTCGGGAAATTAAGAAAAGAGGTTTAAGTGAAGATTTCGCTTGAAACTGTTCAAGCGAAATCATCCACAACAGATTTCGCTTCAAGTTCAAGCGAAATCAACTACAATAGATTTCGCTTCAAGCATTCAAGCGAAATCTTATCCTCTATATATAGGTGCACTTGGTTATTCATTTGTAACTTTTCGGATCTGAGTAGCGAAGCTCTCCCAGATTGTCTCTAGGTTGTAAAACAGTTTTATATCAATATAAGAGACATTATAATTACATCGAGTGTCCGTATCTTTGATTCCGCCTCTGATTCGGATAAAAGACTCTTCTGATCGACTCAGTCAGGTCGTACAACGATCCAACAAGTGGTATCAGAGCTCAGGAGGAAGAGTTTAGCTCGATTGCAATTAGATTCTGACTTCTACACCTTCTTTTTCAAACTGAATGAGATTTTATGGTCAAAATGGATTGAACTTCTCACCGAACATTCAAAACAACAGTTTAACAAAGCCTTGAAAGTTTGAGACCGAAATTCGCATTAAAAGTGACTGATTTGGATCAAAAACTAGATTTCGCTTGAAGAGAGTTCGTGGATTTAATTGATTTCGCTTCAATATAAGACTGTTTGGACTATTTCGCTTGAATATCTGAAGCGAAATAGTGTTATGTTCTTGGATTTCGCTTGAAAATCTGAAGCGAAATAGATTTCCTGAAGCGAAATAGTGGTGTTGCTTGAATGGTTGAAGCGAATTAGATCTTGTGGGTTTTCGCTTGAAGGTTCTAATCAGCTGAAGCGAAATAGCTGATTTCGCTTGAATCAAGTTTGTTAGCAGATTTCGCTTGAAGTCTTGAGATTTCGCTTGAATTTCCTAGTTCGATTGAAAAGTGAAATTTCGTGTCGAGATTATTTCACGTCAACAGGGTATCAATCTATTTCAGGATATTATTGTGTATACTGATTGTTTGTTTGTTTGTTTGCAGGTGATTTACACGGCACAAATATCAAGAATTCAAAATGTTTGATGAACTGGAAAACACTAAATTTGAAAGAATGAACAATTGGACTTGTTGTTCTTCTTCTGAGAAAAAGGAAGTTTTAGTTGAAAGATTTGAATATTTCATGTGTCGAAAGGATGAAACGTTGGATGAGTTGGAAATTCGGTTTAAAAATTTAATGGACAGTTTGAGAAACAAGAATATTAGAATATCAAATGATGAACAGATATCAAAATTGGCAAATGCATTACCTGCTAAATGGGATAAATTCTTGGTTGATCTAAAAAGGGAAGATTTTTTTAAAGAACTTTATCCAACACAGCTCTTTAATGAGGTTAATGGAGAGTTTCGTAATGAAAATAGGAAAAAGAAAGAAATATTGACCAAAATGGAAAAGAATTTACAAAAATTGGAATTGGATGTTATTACTGAAATTGATAATAGAATTCATGTGTGTCTTGAAACAAAGAGTATTCTGAAATATGATATTAAAAGGAAATGTTATATTGATGAAAATATGAATCCTTTTGATTTCGTTAAACTCTTTTGTGCAGGAACATATAAGATGGAAACAAAGGATATTCCAAAGAACGAAGAATCTTTAAAGCTTGAATCTTCAAGTTCAGAATCAGTGTGCTCAAAATGTGAAAACTTTAAGGCTGAAAATGACAAACTTTTGAAGGATGCAGAAAGTTTGACATCAGAAGTCGAGAAGTTGAGAGATGAGAAGCAAACTGATGATAACCAGATTCTTATGTTGCAGGGAATTTATGAAAATTTGAAGTCTGAAAATGTCAAATTGCTTAGTGATTTGAACAGTTTGACATCAGAAAACAAGATTTTGAAAGAAAAAGAAAAAGAGTTTGAAAATGAAAAATTAAAATTTGAAAATGATTTCAAAAGTCAGTTAAAGATTTTAGAAGATGAGAGAGATGTTTTTGGTAAAGATAATCTTGAAAAACAAATTGAAATCAATTCTCATCTTGCTAAAATCATTCAGCTTGAAAAAGAAGCTGAAAAAGCTCGGACTAAAATCAAAGAGCTTGAAGTAAAATTGAAAGGTTTTGTGACTTCTACATCACATGTTTGTTCAAAACCAATCAATTTCAAAATTGAAAATGTCAAAGTTGAATATTGTGATGAGATATCTGATGATGAAAAAGAAAAGAAAAGAAAAATATCTTTAGATTTACAAGAAAAATTTCAAAATACTGTTTTGCAATCTACTGAAACAGGTGAATGTTCTAAACAAAAACCTGTTAAGAAGAATGTAGAACAGAAACAAAAAGTTAGAAATTTGAAAAATTCTAAAATTGAAGTTAAAAACTCATCAGATAAATCATCCAATCATTATCAAAAATCACAAAAAGTTAAATATGAAAACTTACAAAATGTTGGTAATAAGTGGTGCAGGTTTGACCATAGTGCTCAAAAGACAAATCCAGCATTGAAGAGGAGAAATGATTATAATCAAGCCAAACAATGTTATGATTTGAAGGTTTGGACTAACCAAAGTGGATGGTACGATAACAGAGTGTGCTACACCTGTGGTGTTAGAGGACACATTGCTGTTAACTGCCAGAATTGGTATTGTGAGACAAGAAGAAGCTATAATTGCCATATCAGAGGACATATTGCCAGAGATTGCCCAAGGAGATCGATGGGAAGATTGAGGGTTGAATCTCAGAGAACGGTAAAGAAACCAGTCATTGTCAAGCCCATAGAACAGAAAGTGGAAGATAAGAAAGTAAAGCTTTCACAGGGGCAGAGAGACAGACTGAGAAAGAAGAGGAAGAAGGCTAGAGAGTATCTTGAGAAGATTTTGTCTTTGGGTTCACTGGTTGGTTCGAATAATAGTTCTGATGAATTGATTCACTCGACAGCAAAGTCAAGCAAATCGAATTCTTCAGATACAAATCTGAGGACAAAAGAGAAAAAGGAAAAGAAGAAAATGGTCGGCGATGAATCTGATGTTTCAAAGTCAGACAAGCCACCATCAGGCAATGAATCTGACTCATCTAAGTCAGATAAGTCAAGTTTGGGCAATGAATCTGATTCCACAAAATCAGAGGAGCCACAAGTTGAGGTAAAGAAGGAAGAAACTATTCTTTTGATGAATGATGAAAAATTTCCTCCATTACAAGCCACAAACACAAAATCAAAAGGTGTTGATGCTGGAAAAATGTTTAATAGCAATGTTAAACATATTTTTAGTAAGATGGTTGATAGTAAGGAAAAAGGAGTGAAAGAGTTTTATGAAGAAAAGAGAAAAGCTCAAAATACACCCAAGGACAGTCAGGCTTGGGTGAAACTTTTCAAATAGAAAAATCTGACTTGCCGGAGCTTCCAGGTTGGTAAGTGTGAAGCAGGTATCGGCATCATTCTTGAGAAATTCACAGGATGGTAACTGTGATATTTCGTTTTACTAGTGGTTAATCAAGGACATTAAGTTGTACTTGATTTTCTACAAGTGATTGTGGTGGTTGATCTTATTTTGTTAAAATCTGTACAAAAAGGTTTTAAAGAGAACAAGGTGATGTGATGACCCCGAACTCACAAGTGATGGGTAAACAAACTAATTTTTCCGGAAAAACCATTCTGATTAAAACAAACTTAAGTGTTTTGAAATCATTATGGGAAAATAGTTTGTTGTAAGGGGGAGTTGTTGACTGAATATGCCGAAACCCTCACGGCTGAACAAACATGATTACTTTCATCAGATTGAAAAACGGTTTTCAAACTGTTAAGATCAATGGGTTGTATATCATGGGGGTACATTATATTTTGTGCAAAACAGAGCATGAGATGCAGAAAATGGATGGCGAGACAAAGCTATCAGTATTGGTTGTCAAATTTTCTTTATATGATTTTGCATTTTAGGGGGAGTAATATTGTTAGAAAATACTAAAACATTTGAAAATTTGAAACAGTCAAAAACATGATAAAATTAAAAAAAAAATTGAGTTTTTGCGTAAAAAGAGGAAATGATAGTACATCAGTAGACAGTTACAGTATGCTAAAGAATTGGAAAGTTTAAATGTGTTAAACGATCTCACCGTGGATGTGTCGGTAGGTTTTTATACATTTAGTAAACTTTTTCGGGATATAAACCTAAATTCAAACACTTACTTATTTCGTGGGGAACACTACTTGGATATATAGGTAACCCCTGAAATCTCGTTTGAAAGGTCTCTTAATCTGATATACTAGGTCTTTATACTCTATGATGTCTGGGGTATTATTCCGGGACTTCTGCTGAATGGTAGTTCTGACCTAGTCCCTGGCTAATACTTGCTGCAATGCTTGAAACACAGCATTACACCCTCAGCATGCTGAAACAATTAAATTGATATATGCTGCTGTTGTAAGCGAAAAGATCCTCTAAAGGGGACATACCGTAAAGTCGAAGCTGATATCTCTCTGCGTATACGGAAGTATCGATCTGAGATCCCTTGGCCCTCGCATACCTAATTTATATACAGATATCATTGTAGTATTCTCACCTGTAAGACTGATTATTGGGATTCTGGATACGGGAGTATATTCAAGAGGTGGGACACATGAATGGGTTTAAGTTCCTAAAATACCTAATTCGTATCCTGAATCAGTTGAACTTTGTGTGAAAATTTAAGTGGACAAGTATATCAACAATCTAAGTGAATTGTTTAATGCATAAAGTGAAATTAAACTCAACGGTACTTGTGACTTGTCAAAATCTGATATGATCCTCTGATGCATACTCAAACAAAAATATTGTCTGTAAATATGTTTGTACATATTTCGTTACCGCTTTATATTTTTCAGAAAATACAAAAAGATTTTGATTTTTGCTTTATTTTCGACGACCGATATCTGAGTGCTGAGTTTCAAAATCTAAGTAAGCTGATTGTGTTTCTGAAAGTAAAACAAGTTCATTAATTTGAAACTTGAATTAAAATAAAAAATTTCAAAAACAGTTTGTGATATCTCCAAGGTCATTAGCTTGAACTTGGATGATTAACTGTGAGGGAGTTGGATTCTTTTATATTGCTAAATCTATACAGTTTGTTGATAGGGGAAGTGGATTAGAGGATTTGATTGGAATGGCCAGGTTATGATTCCTGGATAGTCTAAAATGTTGTTACTTATAAACGTATGAGTGATTGCAGATAGTCCAGACTACGATCCCGAAAGCTGAGTCTAAGGGGGAGTCTGAAGACGAGCTTAAAGCAAGGGAGAGCTTGTATACGGAAAGCAAGGTGTCGATCCCAAAGCACGGAAGCTTGATGAAAGGGGGAGCCAGAAGCTGATAGAAGAAGAGATAGTTGGATGCTTACAATGTTACAATCTAAGTGAAGATGCACAATGATCAAGACTGAAGATGTGTCATATTGAAGAATAGTCACTGAAGACTTCGTCAATATCCGAGGGGGAGTCTGTTAGTGCACTACGTCTATTGACTTCGTCTTGTATCATGTAATAGGATAGAATTACCAGTGTACGAGGTTCGGGAAATTAAGAAAAGAGGTTTAAGTGAAGATTTCGCTTGAAACTGTTCAAGCGAAATCATCCACAACAGATTTCGCTTCAAGTTCAAGCGAAATCAACTACAATAGATTTCGCTTCAAGCATTCAAGCGAAATCTTATCCTCTATATATAGGTGCACTTGGTTATTCATTTGTAACTTTTCGGATCTGAGTAGCGAAGCTCTGCCAGATTGTCTCTAGGTTGTAAAACAGTTTAATATCAATATAAGAGACATTATAATTACATCGAGTGTCCGTATCTTTGATTCCGCCTCTGATTCGGATAAAAGACTCTTCTGATCGACTCAGTCAGGTCGTACAACGATCCAACATTGTCGGATCATTGTCCTTGTGTGTTAAAGCTTCCTAATGTCACTAGATCAGGTCCGAAACCGTTCAAATTTGCTAATTTTTTAGTTCATAAACCTGAATATTTAGCCGAAGTAATTAAAGGTTGGGGTTCGAGTGTCAAGGTAATCGAATGTATTGTGTGGTTAAGAGGTTGAAATCTCTTAAAACATCCATGAGAAAGTTGTTGTTTAAACAGGGTAACTTGCACGAGAGAGTGAAGAGTATTCGGGCTGATTTGGATGAAGTTCAATCAGCTATGGATAATGATCCAAGTAATATATCATTACGTGAACAGGAGATTAAGCTTGTTAAAGCTTTCAATGAGGCGTTATTGGATGAGGAGAGTTTTTTGAAACAGAAATCTAAAATCGATTGGCTTCAAGTGGGGGATTCTAATTCGGCTTTCTTTCATAACTATGTTAAATGTAGGAACCATGTTACCCGTATCGATTACATCAAGGATAGGAATGGAAGTATTTTTGAAGGGGACAAGGTGCCGAATGCGCTAGTCGATCATTTTTCTAATTTTTTGGGAGTTGAGGGCCGCGTTTCTGATTCTTTGAGTTCTGATATGTTTGTTAAAAAGTTGGACTCGGAGAAGGCGCTTAATATGGTTCGGAATGTCTCTATTACTGAAATTAAGGAGGCTATGTTCTCTATTGATAATAATAAAGCTCCGGGTCCGGATGGTTATTCAGCGGCGTTCTTTAAGCATGCGTGGGATGTTGTAGGTGATGATGTTTCTCAAGCCATACAACAACTTTTTATTAATGGGAAGCTTTTGAAGGAGATAAATCATACGATTTTGGCTCTCATTCCTAAGGTATCCACTCCTGATTCAGTATTGGATTACCGTCCTATTTCTTGTTGTAATGTGTTATATAAATGCATTAGCAAAATCATTACGAATAGGATTAAGGATGGGTTGGATGATATTGTTGATATTAACCAATCGGCTTTTATACCGGGTAGACGTATTTCAGATAATATTTTACTTACTCAAGAGTTGATGCACAAGTATCATCGACCTGTTGGGCCGCCTAAATGTGCTTTTAAAGTCGACATTCAGAAAGCTTATGATACGGTTGACTGGTCGTTCTTGAGGTCTCTTCTGATTGGGTTTGGATTTCATCACAGGATGGTTCATTGGATCATGGCATGTGTTACCTCTACATCTTTTTCCATAGGAGTCAATGGAAACATACATGGCTATTTTAGAGGCAAAAGGGGCTTGCGTCAAGGGGACCCAATGTCGCCTTATTTGTTTACTATGGTAATGGAGTCGTTGACATTAATCTTGAAGGATTTGGTTGCCAAATCTAACAACTTTAGATATCACAATCTTTGTAAGAAACAAAAAATTGTTAATGTCTGTTTTGCAGACGACTTATTTCTATTTGCCAGAGGTGATGTAAGTTCAGCTAGAATCATTATGGAGGGTCTAGAGCGATTTAAAAATGTTTCGGGCCTTGTTCCTAGTGTTGCTAAGAGTACGGTTTTCTTTGGTAATGTTCCGTTGGAGGTCAAGCAAGCCATTTTACAGTTAATGCCATTTGCTGAAGGATCGCTTCCGGTTCGCTATTTAGGTGTTCCTCTCCTCTCCACCAGATTGTTGTATAAGGATTGCAAAATTTTGGTTGAAAAATTGGAAGCTAGAATTGTTAGCTGGAAGAACAAGACATTATCATTTGCAGGTCGTCTTCAATTAATCAAATCGGTTTTGTCTTCTATGCATCTATACTGGGCCTCGGTTTTCATTCTCCCTGCTCGTATTATTGATGAATTAGAAAAGAAAATGCGAGATTTTCTTTGGTCTCAAGGTCCGATGAAGAAAGGGAAAGCAAAAGTGAGTTGGAGTGATGTTTGTTTGCCTAAACTTGAAGTTGGGTTGGGGGTTAGGAGAGTTCGTGATATGAACATAGCGTTAATCTCTACACATGTTTGGAGTCTTATTACTAGAAGGAACTCGCTTTGGGTTAAGTGGATTCACTATCATAAACTTAAAGAGAGATCCTTTTGGCATGTTAGTTTGAAGAATGATTGTTCTTGGTGTTGGCGTAAATTGATTCAGCTTCGTGAGCATTTTCGGCCGCACGTCATAGCAAAAATAGGGAATGGCATGTCTACCTCAGCGTGGTTTGATTCCTGGGCGCCCATTGGTCCCCTTTCTTCTGTTATTTCGGCTAGGGAGATGCACCGTGCTGGGTTTGATCTTTATTCAAAAGTTTCGGATATAGTGGAGAATGAATCGTGGTTATGGCCGCAAGCATGGTTAGACTTATTTCCAGTTCTTATTAATATTCAGCCTCCTATTATTCAAACTCATATGGAAGATTCGTTTGTTTGGCGTTGTCATGATGGGGCGGAACTTGGTCATGCTGTGTCCATTGTCTGGGATACGTTGAGAGCTCGTAATGATAGAGTTCCTTGGGTTGATTTGGTATGGTTTTCTAATTGTATTCCAAAACATGCTTTTTTGCTTTGGCTGGTTTGCAAAAGGAAATTGAAGACTCAAGATAAGCTAAGGCAATGGGATGTTGGTGGTGCCACTAACTTAAACCTGCTTTGTTGCTCGTTATGTCAATCAGGTCCGGATTCGCATGATCATCTATTCTTTGAGTGTTCGTATGCTATGAAGGTTTGGTCTATTGTTAGACCTTTCGCTGATATTCAAACATCCTCTTTTAAAATTGGCGATATCATGGAGGGCTTATTGTCTATTTCTAACAAGAATTCGGTGAGGAGTATTATTGGTCGCTTGCTTTTGGCGGCTTCTTCTTATTTTATATGGCAAGAGCGTAATGCTAGATTGTTCAACTCAACGAGGAGATCAGCTGATAAGCTTGGTGAAGTTATAATCTCAACGGTCCGTTTGAAGCTCGCTTCATTGAAGATTAAGAGATCTATGACGGGTGTTAGCTTGTTGGATAAATGGAGATTACCAATGACGTAGATTTTAGTGTTTTTTGTGTTCTCTAATGATGTCTAGAGTTGTTTGATTGTTTGGTTAGTTGCTTTGTGTTTGCTTTATGCTTGTATACACTTTCCTAGCATGTTGGGATTGTGAACTAATGAGGTACTCTGCCTTGTTACTTGTATTGTTTGGTGATTGATGTTATAAAAGTGAATCGGGGTAACCCTTTACCCAAAAAAAAAAAAGTTACCTAAACGGGTCGTAATGGGTCGAAAGCACTTAGATTAAGGTTTCATTTAGTATGTAGGCTTTGTTAAACCATATGACACGAGTCTCTATACTCGTTTGGTTTACGAACCCTCATTCTATCAGATCTTCCGATTTAGGTCCGGTTTATTAACATAGTTACCTATATTAGGTGCCGTTTGATATCCGCGATCTCTAGCATTGTTTGGTTGTTACTCAAGGACTACTGAGCAATCTCAAGTGAGTACATAGACCCCTCTTTTACTGTTTTCCAAACTGTTTTGGGGTGAAACACATGTGCCTACTTGTTACTTTCATGCTTTCCATGTTTTCACATCATATACCTGCTATGTTCGTTAGTACATTATAGTACATGATTTTATTACATCTTATGCTAGGTATGCCCATTGTGTGCATTACTTAGTACATCGTTTTACATTACATTACATGCTACGTATGTCTATTGTTGTATACGTAGTACAGGTCACATGCTACGTATGTCTATTGTTGTATACGTAGTACAGGTCATATGCTACGTATGTCTATTGTTGTATACGTAGTACAGGTCACATGCTACGTATGTCTATTGTTGTATACGTAGTACAGGTCACATGCTACGTATGTCTATTGTTGTATACGTAGTACAGGTCACATGCTACGTATGTCTATTGTTGTATACGTAGTACAGGTCACATGCTACGTATGTCTATTGTTGCATACTTAGTACAGGTCACATGCTACGTATGTCTATTGTCGCGTACTTAGTACATTTGTTATTCATCACAGGCTTACATTTTGGATACATATTACATGATTTACATTAGACATGAACATTTTACATCTTGATGGTTTGGTTTGATTAAGTGATTTAAGTAACGAGGCATGTGTAATATGATACAAGCATGGTGGATACGCCGCTGGTACTTCCTATATATAAGTGTTTGTATGGTATTACATATCGTTGCGTTATTTGAATCATTTCAGTTTGAGACATATAACATTTTATACAAATAACATACTTTTCACAGTACATTGTTTTACAAGCAACTTATCTTATACAAACTCATTTTACAATGGTTATTCATTTAACCATACATTATTCTCTTATTTATACATATCATCTGATCTTATCGTTTTTCAAATGATTTACAAGACAAAGCAAATTACAAGGTTCATGACTAAACATTTTCTCAAACATAAGTCATGAAACCTATTTTCACAAAACCTATGTATCTCACAGGCATTTTTATGCTGACGTACCTATTTTCACATGTGTTTTTCAGGAGCTGTTGCATAAGATGATCAAGATACACATAGGCAGACTTGGGCTTTAGTGACAATAAAAGATGCAAGACTAGTTAATTATGTTGTATTTCCTTGTTTGTTAAGACATTATAACACTTCTAATCAATAAAACGAAACTTCAATTGCCATGGATTTGAAACAATTAATTCTGTTACAACACTCCCCGACATTTCCGCCATGTTTTGTATGTTCTACGTGGTCGGGGTGTGACAGAAAAGATGGTATCAGAGCCAATGGTTATAGGGAATTAGGTTATTAGTAATGCTTTGACCTAGTCTATAACCTTCTTAGGACCCTAACGCGAGTTTACTTGCGTTTAGTCATAAAACAATACCGTCACCTATCCTTAGGCGACTACCACCACAAGAACATAAATTTCAAAACCGCTTTGAAAACTAATCATCTGTTCTAGGATGATTTATTACAAGGTTTTGAACCCTCTATTGTAAGGTTTTGAACCCTCTGTTACATGGTTTTAAACCCCTTTGAATTTTCAAAATCTCGTCAAGGTTTTGGGTTTTAAATAATGTGAACACGTGCAAACTGGAAGGGTGAATGCCTGTATTCTGGGTTTTCTGTCTAGGCAAGCACTTCGTATACATCTCATCAGACGCGAGACCAGTTGTGCTTACCTGGGAATTCCTGGGATGAGTGTTCACTTATAGGCGAGCATGTCTTCGCGATACATTATTTTTGACCTATTTACTTTGATTAATCACCGAGGTCGTTTGTTGCTTTGTAGTAACAAACAAATGACCACTATCCTTGCTTTCATCAGATTTGTTTCATCTCATTCTTTTCGTCTAATTCTCTCACTCGTTTCCTTTCATGTTTCTTCTTTTAGAATGCCTCCTCGACGCGAAAGCCAGATAGCGACTGCCGAACTGGCAGAAATCATCGCGCAGCAAATGGCTGCTGCCTTCCCAAATCTTTATGCTCAAATGATGCAAGCCATCAACAACAATAATGCTCCATGCAACTTCAAGAGTTTCAACTCGGCTAACCCGCTCAAGTTTAGTGGTTCTGAGGGAGCAACTGGGCTTCTTCAATGGTTTGAGAGCATTGAGAATACGTTCTGTCACGTTCAGTGTCCTGAAAATCGCAAGCTTGAGTTTTCTTCGAGCGTGTTTCAGAAGAGGGCTCTTACGTGGTGGAACGGGATTATGAGAGACCGGGGTGCTGAAATTGCACTAGCACAGACTTGGGCCAAGCTTAGAGCTCTTATGATGAGGGAGTTCTGTCCTCGTCATGAACTGCGAGCGTTGGAGAAAGAATTTGATGATTTGAAGCAAGACAGTGGGGAACATCGAGCCTATACTGACCGCTATGAGAAATTGAGCTTGTTATGCCCTACTATGGTTACGCCTCTGGATAAGGCGATTGAGAAATATATTGATGGTCTTCCTGACCTAGTTCAGGATATTGTTACTGGCAGTAACCCTACTACTGTCAGACAAGCCATTGAACTGTCTGCTACCCTAACAGAATCCCACATCAGGAAGAATAAACTTTTTCGGAAAGGCGACAAGAAACCAGAAGCTAATGTTCAGGAGGAAACCAAGGATAGCAAAACCGAACCTTCTAAGAAACGTAAGGCTTCGCAGAATTTTGCGATTGCTGCTCAACCCAACCAAAACATCCGCCACCAACCAGCTCAGCCTCCTGCAAGGAAACCTTATGCCGGTACTGCACCGATATGCGACAAATGTAATGCACACCACTTAGCTCACCTACAGTGTCGTTTGTGTGCATCATGTGGGCGACTCGGTCACCTGGCAAATGCTTGTCGTTTTACCCCGAACCAAGCTGGTCCAAACCAACCTCAAGTAAATCCTGCTCAAGCTCGTCTTCCAAGAGGTCCTTGCTTCAACTGTGGCGAGATGAGCCATTTCCGAAGAAATTGCCCAAAGATTGCTAATGCGAATCCAGCGCAGGGATGAGCATCGGACCAACTAGAAGACAATGTTGTTTGGAAATAATCAAGCCTTATGTATTATTTTCTTTTGTTGTCAAGGTCCATGAAACAGTTGTTGTTGTTTATAAATAAATCTTTTTATTTTGCATTGTAATGTACAAATATGATGGCATGTATAAACAACGTATTCCCTACAATATCGACAATCAAGGAACCGTATCCCTTGAAGAACAGACTACCCCATAATTTCTTTCATTTTATTACCTCTTGCGTTTTCCACGGAAATCCAAAGTACCCGTTTCTTCCAAGGAAACGAAGTACAAGACGCAAGTTACAACTCTGTACGAATACCCAAAGTACCACTATAAATTCTTAATAGGGTACCTAAGGGTATTTCCGTATATTCAAAAAAAAATTTACCTTAATTCGAATATTGTGTTTTCTTGAAAACGAAATCGAATTTTTGGAAGATCTTGCTATCTTCATAGTTAGATTCTTGCTAATGTTTAAAGTACCGAATGAAATCCATGAAATGGATTCCTAGTGTGCTTTAAATGCATGTACATAATTAACAAAACAAAACTTACAAATTAAAGATCTAGATAAACAATTTTGTGGTTATGTGACTATGTGTTTATGCATCTTGTTTTTCCTTTTAAGTATTTTGTGTTTTTGTATACTCTGGATATTCGCTATCCAAATCCTCATAGAATCTTTCTTATCTTCATATGAAGGATTCGTAGTAGGATATTCAAAAAGGTACTATCTTAAATCCTTAATGGACTTCTACGTTGTAGTTAAGTCCCTTGGATTATAAAGTACTATTCCAAAGTTTAAGGGCAACATGTGTTGATAAGTTAAATAGATTGGTCCGACAATTTAGTTAAATACATCCTACGTCGATGTAATTAAATATTCCCCGTAGGTAGTTAGTTAAAGAGATCCTACGTCGATCTAAGTTAAATAGATTGGTCCGACAATCTAGTTAAATACATCCTACGTCGATGTAGTTAAATATTCCCCGTAGGTAATTTAGTTAAAGAGATCCTACGTCGATCTAAGTTAAATAGATTGGTCCGACAATTTAGTTAAATACATCCTACATCGATGTAATTAAATATTCCCCGTAGGTAGTTAGTTAAAGAGATCCTACGTCGATCTAAGTTAAATAGATTGGTCCGACAATCTAGTTAAATACATCCTACGTCGATGTAGTTAAATATTCCCCGTAGGTAATTTAGTTAAAGAGATCCTACGTCGATCTAAGTTAAATAGATTGGTCCGACAATTTAGTTAAATACATCCTACGTCGATGTAATTAAATATTCCCCGTAGGTAGTTAGTTAAAGAGATCCTACGTCGATCTAAGTTAAATAGATTGGTCCGACAATCTAGTTAAATACATCCTACGTCGATGTAGTTAAATATTCCACGTAGGTAGTTAGTTAAAGAGATCCTACGTCGATCTAAGTTAAATAGGTTGGTTCGACAATCTAGTTAAATATATCATGTGTTTATGTAGTTAAATAGGCCCTCGGGTGGTCTAAATCAAGAGATTGTTATGAAATGAACTGTGCGGACTGTGCAAGGAACTACGTAATTATGGAGGCCTACATAATTATGGAATTCAGTGCATAGAAACCACAGGAAGTTTTGTCATGTGTTAAGACCAACAGTGGCAAGAGTAATGATACGAGAGAAGTCTTGGACTTCGACCAATGTCATTTATTCTCACACTCCCCAATTCTGATCTAAATCACACATACAGTTTCCTATGATAAGTCTTCATACGAAACGTTCTTCTGTCCGTAGTTCAAAACTCCATGTTTTGTTACTACAAGGACTTCACTTTGAGGGTTGACATCTTTGCTAAGAATCCTAACATGGCCCAGAGTTTTACTTAAGGGCTCAATGGATTTGTCTGAAGGCAAAACCGTCACAGCTGTCTCCACAAGTTTCCTCTAAAACTAAATTTCGGGACGAAATTTCCTAAAGCAGGGGAGACTGTAACACCTGTGTCATTTCAACCATCAAACAAATGCCAAACCAATGAAATATTGTATCTCATACTTTGAACTTGTATAAATATGTGTAGCTTTTGCACATATCAACTCTTGTTCGATTTCAAGCTCTAAATCGCTTTCTGGAAGGTTATACGCGCACTAATGCGTAGATATAACCAGTTTAATGCAACGAACACTCCGGAATAGTGAAATAGGCTTAACATACCTTAAATAACCTTTACATAACTTAGTTATAAGTTTTGGAAGGTTTGGTGTGGTGAAATCAAAGTTTATTCGCTTACAGGGACTAAATTTGACAAACTGCGAAAGTATGCCAATTTGAACTGTAACAGACATTCCGGAGCATGACCATAAGTTAAACACACCATAAATACCCTTCACATAGCTTAGAAATAGGCTTTGAGGTGTTTGGTATGCTAAAATAAACTTTTGTGTCATTCAGGGACTAAAAGTGTCAAAAAGTGCACAAGTTTGCATTTTCGCGCATAACTTACGTTCTGAATACATCCGGACATCCAAAAATTTATGTAAGCACTAAAATATTTTATTTTAGTGTTCGGCATAAGAAAAATCCATTCGTCACGTCATTTGGATCGTTTTTCGCGCTTATGCGCATTCCGTCGTAATTAAGCGAACATCGCGTTCGTACGAACCAACATCCGACATATTTTTGAGCATGTTTCATGTCCACAATGTTTAGGCATCATTTTAGGGCCTTAAAGTTGGCTTTACGGGCCTTAGAAGTGCCGGAAATGGGCTTAAACACATGCAGGGACTGAAACTGTCAAAATGGAAACATGTTTGCTGATCAGAAGTCCCAGGCGGCCCGCATTATGTTTGTCTGATCCTGAAGCGGGCCGCGTCCGACTATCAGACCAGATTAACTACATTTAACAGCAGATTGCAGTTGTTTGATCCTCACCCACACATTCCCAATTGCTTAGTCAGATGATAAGGACCATTTTTAGGCACCATAACTTTCCAACACTTGTACGGATGCGATTAAAGCACGGTTTCCATGAAACGATCCTAACGGTTTGGGTATTCCTATAAATACCCATCCACCCCAACCTCATTTCTCACAAGAATCTGGATTTGAGAGCTCTAAGTTGAAACCATTGTTTCATACCTGAGTTCTTGGATCGAGATTAGCATTCGGGGACCCTTCGTAAGTATTCTTTCGTTCTTTTCTTTCTTTTATTGCTTTTCGAGTCAGAAAGTCAAACTTTGTTTGACTTTCAGCGTTGACCAGCTTATGGTCAATGCGAAGTTCGTTTGAACTTCGCAACGTGAGTGTAATCACGTTGGTTATAGTCCCTTGGGACTATGCCTACTGATTACCACGTTGTCTAGGGTCGTAGGGTAAGCGATCTAATAAATCGCTTATACCTCGAACCCGACCCATTTGGTCGATCATTAGGATCCGACCAAATACATTAGGTGACCATAGTAGGTAGGGAATAACCTTCCGAGGTTATACCCTATGGTCACATCGTTTAAGTAGTTGTATGATAGGTAGTTTATATGCCTTAGGTAAATTACCAGAATACCCTTTTCATGTATAATTGGTAATTTAGCATATGTAACCTAAACTTTTGTCACATAACTGATTATGTAACATGTTTAGGCATATAACACTTGTCATAGGACTAGTAAGACGTTCCGAACGCGTTTCACGCGAACGACGCGTTAAAGTAGCATAAGTTACCTAAACGGGTCGTAATGGGTCGAAAGCACTTAGATTAAGGTTTCATTTAGTATGTAGGCTTTGTTAAACCATATGACACGAGTCTCTATACTCGTTTGGTTTACGAACCCTCATTCTATCAGATCTTCCGATTTAGGTCCGGTTTATTAACATAGTTACCTATATTAGGTGCCGTTTGATATCCGCGATCTCTAGCATTGTTTGGTTGTTACTCAAGGACTACTGAGCAATCTCAAGTGAGTACATAGACCCCTCTTTTACTGTTTTCCAAACTGTTTTGGGGTGAAACACATGTGCCTACTTGTTACTTTCATGCTTTCAATGTTTTCACATCATATACCTGCTATGTTCGTTAGTACATTATAGTACATTATTTTATTACATCTTATGCTAGGTATGCCCATTGTGTGCATTACTTAGTACATCGTTTTACATTACATTACATGCTACGTATGTCTATTGTTGTATACGTAGTACAGGTCACATGCTACGTATGTCTATTGTTGTATACGTAGTACAGGTCATATGCTACGTATGTCTATTGTTGTATACGTAGTACAGGTCACATGCTACGTATGTCTATTGTTGTATACGTAGTACAGGTCACATGCTACGTATGTCTATTGTTGTATACGTAGTACAGGTCACATGCTACGTATGTCTATTGTTGTATACGTAGTACAGGTCACATGCTACGTATGTCTATTGTTGCATACTTAGTACAGGTCACATGCTACGTATGTCTATTGTCGTGTACTTAGTACATTTGTTATTCATCACAGGCTTACATTTTGGATACATATTACATGATTTACATTAGACATGAACATTTTACATCTTGATGGTTTGGTTTGATTAAGTGATTTAAGTAACGAGGCATGTGTAATATGATACAAGCATGGTGGATACGCCGCTGGTACTTCCTATATATAAATGTTTGTATGGTATTACATATCGTAGCGTTATTTGAATCATTTCAGTTTGAGACATATAACATTTTATACAAATAACATACTTTTCACAGTACATTGTTTTACAAGCAACTTATCTTATACAAACTCATTTTACAATGGTTATTCATTTAACCATACATTATTCTCTTATTTATACATATCATCTGATCTTATCGTTTTTCAAATGATTTACAAGACAAAGCAAATTACAAGGTTCATGACTAAACATTTTCTCAAACATAAGTCATGAAACCTATTTTCACAAAACCTATGTATCTCACAGGCATTTTTATGCTGACGTACCTATTTTCACATGTGTTTTTCAGGAGCTGTTGCATAAGATGATCAAGATACACATAGGCAGACTTGGGCTTTAGTGACAATAAAAGATGCAAGACTAGTTAATTATGTTGTATTTCCTTGTTTGTTAAGACATTATAACACTTCTAATCAATAAAACGAAACTTCAATTGCCATGGATTTGAAACAATTAATTCTGTTACAACACTCCCCGACATTTCCGCCACGTTTTGTATGTTCTACGTGGTCGGGGTGTGACAATTGTAATCGCTCTTATGCTGTAATCTATAACTAATGTGTCGTTTTATTTAACCTGAATGACTCGCCAGTATTTCCCCGCTGATAAAATCTTTTTAAAACATGTTTCAGGTGACCTACTGTGAATCAAGGCAAAGTGCTACGGAGCACTAATAAAGCTTGAAGTGGTGGCTCAGTAAAAATAAATAAACATGTTTTGTAATACAGGGAATTTCCTCGTGAAATTCCTCTATTGTAAATTACGGGGTTTGCCCCAACTTATGAAATAAAATAATTGGGTATTTTCAAGTCTTAAAAGATCCTGTTAAACTTCCACTGTCAACTCAAATAATAAAATACCACGGGTTTCTGCCCTGCGGCTCCTGGACCGGGTAAAACCGGGACGGGGGCCATGACAGAAAAAGGTGGTATCAGAGCCACTGATTTAAGCCAATTAAGTATTTAGAAATACTTAATTTTTCTGATTTCCATTCTGTGATTATGTGAAAATTTATTTACAACATTTTAACTTAGAGTTTTTGTGTGTTTCTTCATATATGCTAACAGCATGAATGAGTTGTCTGAAGCTCTTCAGAATATCACTATCCATTCTGCTGAAATGGAAATTTCCGGGGACTTTTCCGGTTATTTGACCGACGTTGATGAACCTATGGAATTTCAAGCCCAACCTCCGGAGAAACCAAAGCCGAAGAAGAGAAGAAGATTCATGGGCTGGAGGCGTGTGCGTAAGAAGAAACCAGCGACAGGAAAAGTTATAAAGACTGAGGATCCAAATGATGAAGGCAAAGGAAAGGAGATCTGGGAAAGTTCAGGGCAAGCCCAAGAAATGCCATCATGGGAGGAGCTGGATCGTAAACTAGCACTTAGTGACCTCATCGGACCTGCCGATGAAAACCTCTTTAACTATCCAGTGGAAGCACAACTTACAGTTGATCTGGAACCTGCTATCCCAGATCCTATTATCCACCCTCGACCTCTACCAGGAGAGCTAGAAAAATGGTGGACAACTGACTGGCAATTCCAGAATATTTTAAATAACCCTAATACCTTTTTCCCTCAGTTCGACCCGGAGCCTGCCCCAAACCCACCAATGAGCAATGAGAACTTGGCTGAACTCCGCCACTATGGCGAGGAGCTAATAGACGCAGGAAATAGAATCCGAGAAGTGGGGGAACAGATCTCCTGGAAGTACGACAAGAGGGAACGTCGTTTCTGAAGTGCCAACTGATGAGGATCGTGTGTGGTTACGTGTTTAATAATAATAAAATATTAATAAAAATATAATCATGTAAAATAACTTAAAATAAAACTTTTGTAATATAACTGGTGTGTACGGATGCATACTAAAATATATAAAAATATCAACGTCGCAAAGTCGACAATTTTGGCTAAACGTATTGATGTAATTATGTGCGATTGTTTTATTATATTTGGTTATTATTTATTTATGCTAATAACTTATATATATTAACTACCAGATGGAACACGCTGTTAATGACCCAGTTAATGAAGTTAATCAATCTGAGCAAAACAATGAGGATCATTTCCTCAATAGGCAAGATATAGAGAATATCATTGCCCAGGGAATAGCAAATGCTATCCCAGCAATCGTCGATGCTGTCAAAAGTCCTGTTGAGCCTTCACAAGCTAACCCCAGCAAACGTACTCGTGATGACTCCAGTAATAGTGTAAACGGAGGCGGTAATAGTGTAAACGGAGGCGGCAATAACGACAACTTGATTCAGGCCCCAATTCTTAAGAAAATGAAAGCTGTAATGCCTGGTTGCACTTACAAGGAATTTCTTGCCTGTAAACCTGTTGAATTTGCAGGTAATGAAGGGGCAACTGCTGCACTGCGTTGGTTGGAGAAAACTGAGGCGGTGATTAAAATAAGTAAATGTGCCGAGGAGGATAAGGTCATGTATGTTTCGCATCTTTTTAAAGAAGGGGCACTAGAATGGTGGAACACCGTGCTACAAGCCAAGGGAAGCGATGTGGCCTATGCCATGAATTGGGAAGAATTTAAAAGACTGGTGGAAAGAAAATTATGTCCCGAATATGAGAAAGAGCAAATGGCAAATAAATTCTTAAACCACCGGATGTTGGATGTAGACTGTCGAGGGTATACTTCGACATTCTTCGAATATGCTAGAGTGGTACCAACCCTGGCTTCGCCAGAACCGGTACTTATTTCCCGCTATATTTGGGGGTTGACTGGCAAAATCCGTGATATCGTCAAAGCTGCAAGACCCCGCACTATTGACGTTGCTGTGGAATTAGCTAACACCCTAACTGACGGGCCGGTACGCACAAGAGAAGAAAACCGGAAAAAAGAAGTGGCCCAAAAGATTACCCAAGGATTCCGTGTGGGTAACAGTAGTAATTTCAAGAAAAAGGGGACTGGGCAATCTTCCACTGCTCCATTCTGCGGTACCTGTAAAAGAAAGCATTTTGGAAAATGCAAAGGGTATTGCAATTTCTGCAAAATTCCGGGGCATCAAGAGGAAGATTGCAGGAGGAAGAAATCAACAATCTGCTATAACTGTGGAGAAGCTGGACATTTTAGGCCAGACTGCCCAAAACTGGTCAAACCAGCTGACAACAAAACCAAACCTGCAGACGGAGCTACCAAAAAGAATGCAAGAGCATTCCAGTTGACTACCCAGGAAGCCGAGCTAATCCCTGATGTGATAGCTGGTACGTTCCTAGTTCATGACGTTTATGCAAAAGTATTATTCGACTCTGGTGCAAACCAAAGTTTTATAAATACTTCATTCTGTCAAGCACTTAAACTACCCTTAACCAACCTTAGACATTTTTTTACGGTAGAAACGGCAGATGGGAATTCTGTTCACATAAATAAGGTTTTGCAAGAAGGAAAGATAGAACTTTTAGGTTATAATTTTTTTGCAAATCTGTTACCTATGAATCTAGCCGGATTCGATGTGGTATTAGGAATGGATTGGTTAGTAGCCAACCATGCTCGAATCCTCTGTGATAAAAACTCCATAGAAATACATACACCCACAGGAGAAGTAGTGGTGATTACAGGAGATAAGCCACGTAAGTCAATGAAGTTCATTTCAATAATGAAAGTGGCTAGTTATTCAAGAAAACAAGGAATAGTGTATATGATTTCGGTAAACATTAACACTAAGAATAAGGAACTTAAGGAAATCCCAGTAGTATCAAAATACCCAGACGTATTCCCCGAAGAACTACCTGGATTACCTCCCGATAGGGAAGTAGAATTTAGAATTCATCTAATTCCTGGAACTACACCGATAGCCAAGGCACCTTATCGGTTAGCACCCACCGAAATGCTAGAATTGAAAAAGCAATTAGAGGAATTGCTCAGTAAAGGATTCATACAACCTAGTTCACCCCCTTGGGGAACACCAATATTATTCGTAAAGAAAAAGGATGGTTCGATGCGAATGTGTATCGATTATAGAGAATTGACTAAGGTTACAATTAATAATTGATACCCATTGCCTAGGATTGATGATCTTTTCGATCAACTTCAAGGAGCTAGATATTTTTCTAAGATAGATTTACGCTCCGGATACCATCAATTGAAGGTACAAGACGAAGACATACCTAAAACTGCTTTCAGAACTAGGTATGGTCACTACGAGTTTACAGTTATGCCTTTTGGACTAACAAATGCTCCGGCAACATTTATGGATATGATGAATAGAATCTGTAAACCGTACTTGGATAGATTTGTAATTGTCTTCATCGACGATATACTTATTTATTCCAAAAATCAGGAAGAGCATTGTGAGCACCTGCATACACTCTTAACTTTGTTAAGAAAGGAAAAGTTTTACGCCAAACTCTCGAAGTGTGAATTTTGGCTACAGGAGGTGCAATTTTTAGGTCACATGGTGAATCACGAAGGTATTCACGTAGATCCTGCTAAGATAGAAGCAATCACCAAATGGAAAGTCCCGCAATCAGCTACGGAAGTTAGAAGTTTTCTAGGATTAGCTAGATACTATAGGCGCTTTATTAAGGATTTCTCAAGATAGCTGTGCCATTAACTAAGCTAACCTGTAAAACAGTTAAGTTTGAATGGGGACCTAGGCAGGAAGAGGCTTTTAAGATTTTAAAGCAAAAGTTAACCAACACCCCAATTCTTGCCTTACCAGAAGGGACATAAGATTTTGAAGTTTATTGTGATGCTTCTAAGCTAGGATTAGGATGTGTGCTAATGCAACGCAAAAAGGTAATTGCGTATGCCTCAAGGCAATTGAAAAAGCACGAGGAAAATTATACGACACATGACTTAGAATTAGGGTCGATAATTTTTGCCCTTAAGATTTGGAAACATTATCTGTATGGCAGTAAGTTTACAGTCTATACAGATCATAAGAGTTTAAGATATATATTTGGGCAAAAAGAATTAAACATGAGGCAAAGAAGATGGATGGAAATTCTAAGTGACTACGACTGTGATATTCAATATCACGAAGGAAAAACAAATGTAGTTGCAGATGCCTTAAGTCGTAAGTATCATGAAAAACAACGACGAGTTCGTGCTCTTAGGTTAAGCTTGTAATTAGACTTAATGGAACAACTGAAAAATATTCAAGAAACAGCAATCAAGGATGATGCTGAAGGAATGAAAGGAAGAATAAAGGAATTAGAACAAGGAAGTGATGAAATTTCGAGATTCCACAAGAAAAGGATTTGGGTACCTAAGCAAGGAGAGTTAAGAAATAAGATTTTAGAGGAAGCCCATAAATCTAGGTATACCATGCATCCTGGTAACAATAAAATGTACCAAGATTTAAGGAAGAACTTCTGGTGGGTAGGAATGAAAAAGGATATAGCTAGATATGTTTCTAAATGTCTAACTTGTTCACAAGTTAAGGCAGAGCACCAGAAACCTTCAGGGTTACTCCAACAATTAGAAATGCCTATTTGGAAATGGGAACTAATAACCATGGATTTTATTACTAAGTTGCCCAAAACCAGAAAAGGTAACGACGTAATTTGGGTAATTGTGGATCGATTAACCAAATCAGATCATTTTCTACCCATGAAGGAAACCTTTAGCATGGAAAGGTTAGCTAAGTTATACGTAGACGAGGTAGTGTCCTTACATGGAGTCCCACTCTCCATTGTATCGGATAGGTATAGTCGTTTCGCTTCACATTTTTGGACAAGTTTCCAAAAAGCCATGGGGACACGATTAAATGTAAGTACAGCTTATCATCCCCAAACAGACGGACAAAGTGAAAGGACAATTCAAACCCTGGAAGACATGCTTAGAGCATGTGTTATAGATTTTGGTGGAAACTGGGATGACCACCTACCTTTAATTGAATTCTCCTATAACAATAGTTATCATTCAAGCATTGAAGCTGCCCCATTCGAAGCACTGTATGGACGAAAGTGTAGGACTCCAGTTTGTTGGGCAGAAATAGGAGAGAGTCAACTATCAGGTCCCGAAATCGTACAAGAAACCACTGAAAAGATAACGCAAATCAAGGAAAGACTGAAAATGGCTCGAGATCGCCAGAAGAGTTATGCAGACAATCGACGCAAGCCACTGGAATTTCAAGTCGGAGATAAGGTACTCTTGAAAGTTTCTCCTTGGAAAGGAGTAGTTCGGTTCGGGAAAAAGGGAAAGTTAAGTCCAAGGTACGTAGGACCATTCCCAGTAATCCAGCGAATAGGACCAGTTGCCTATCGTTTACAACTACCAGAAGAGCTACCTGGGGTACATGACGTCTTTCATGTATCCAACCTCAAGAAATGTCTATCTGACGAATCCCTGGTAGTACCTCTTCAAGATATAGAGGTCAATGAAAAGTTAAAATTTGTTGAGAAGCCACTGCAGATAGAAGACAGAAAGGTCAAGTTTCTCAAGCACAAAAGACTAGTACTGGTCAAAGTCAAGTGGGATTCGAAGAGAGGACCTGAATACACCTGGGAGCTGGAATCGGAAATGAAGCGAAAGTATCCTCACTTATTTCAGTAAATCTCGAGGACGAGATTTAAAATAAGGTGGGGAGGATGTAAGGACCTGCAAAAATGTCCCAAAACGACCCGTAAGTAAAAACCCGGACCCCTGAAACCCTAATGTACATAAAAAACCAAGAAAACATGAAATTTGGTCTTCTCGCGGGCCGCGTAAATATAAGCATAGGCCTACGCGGGCCGCGTCAACTCAAGGTTGACCAGATAAGCGATACAGGCCACGTGGCAGCCACGTGGCGGACCTACCTGTGACACGGATGCCCTAGTCGTAGACTAGGTGGCCCTCGCGGGCCGCGTAAATGTTAAGAAGGGGTTTACGCGAGCCGCGTAAAACCCATTTTTCAGCTATAAATTGATCTGATCATGGCCTGTTCATCTGTGTCGAAAACTTTGATCAAAAACGAAGTTCTACTGCTCAAAATCACACTTTCACGTAAAGAAACGTTGCTACGATACAGGGTATTAACTCGATCGCTGCTACGATTCAGTGTCCGATCGATTGAAACCAATCCGATGGATGTTTAAGTGCTGCTCAAACTTGGGCTATACTTTGTCATTCGTCGTGAATTCGATGGATGTTTAAGTATTGCACTTTGTCATTCGTTGTGAGGGTTTTTATCTCGTGAGTTATCGTAAATGTGGTATTAAGTTACTAACCTAGTTTCGTATGCATTGTCATTTAAATTAGGTTACAAGGCTAAATCAGTAGGCTAAACTCTGCCTGTCTAAACCTGCAACGTGAGTCATTCTCTTTTTATCAACAATGTTTTACAATACTCCAATTATTTTCAAAGTTATAATTACAGGGATTAAGTCGTGGTTATCTTAAATCACTGGCTAGTGGGGTATTGTGCACATTACTAATTTCTCATGGTTAGGTTCATCAACCTAACAGTGATAATCATCACTACTTAGGTGAAAGGACCCAATAGTGGTATGACCATCATCACCAGGAGGTGACACGGCGCCAGATAAAAATAAGATAAAAGCCATTGTAATCGCTCTTATGCTGTAATCTATAACTAATGTGTCGTTTTATTTAACCTGAATGACTCGCCAATATTTCCCCGCTGATAAATTCTTTTTAAAACATGTTTCAGGTGACCTACTGTGAATCAAGGCAAAGTGCTATGGAGCACTAATAAAGCTTGAAGTGGTGGCTCAGTAAAAATAAATAAACATGTTTTGTAATACAGGGAATTTCCTCGTGAAATTCCTCTATTGTAAATTACGGGGTTTGCCCCAACTTATGAAATAAAATAATTGGGCATTTTCAAGTCTTAAAAGATCCTGTTAAACTTCCGCTGTCAACTTAAATAATAAAATACCACGGGTTTCTGCCCTGCGGCTCCTGGACCGGGTAAAACCGGGACGGGGGCCGTGACAAGAACCTAGCCCAAAAACTTACCCAGGAATTTTGCTACGGTAATTCCAACCGTGGGAAAGGTACAGGTTCTACTTCTGCACCTTACTGTAAGTACTGCAAGAAGAAGCATTCAGGAAGATGCTCCATATACTGCAACTTCTGCAAAATATCGGGGCACAAGGAAGAAGACTGCAGGAAGAAACCCAGCAATAAGCTATGCTTCAACTGTGGCTGGGCATATCAAACCGAACTGTCCGAAACTAGCTCCAGCCGCAAACAGCAAGGCTACCAAGAACGCCAGAGCATTTGTTCTGACAGCTGAAGAAGCCAAGATGATTCAGGATGTGATTGCCGGTACGTTTTAAGTTAATGATATTTTTGCTCAAGTATTATTTGAATCTGGTGCAAACCAAAGTTTTATTAATACTTCGTTCTGCAAGCTTCTCAATCAACCATTAACTAAACTTCAACAAGAATGTCTGGTAGAAACGGCAAATTGAGAACCCATTAAGATTACAGAAATCTTGCAGGGAGCAAGAATAGAAATTTTAAACCATAATTTTATTGCTAACCTTTACCCAATGAATCTGGCTGGATTTGATATCGTATTAGGAATGGATTGGTTAGTAGCCAATCATGCCAGTAGTCTATGTGATCAAAAGTCAATACAAGTAAGTTCACCAAAGGGTGAAAAGATCACAATTAAAGGAGACAAGCCAACTAGGTCCACAAAATTCATCTCTATGATGAAAACAACAAGTTATGCAAGGAAAGGATCACTAGTGTATATGATTTCCATAATCATTAACACTAAAGGAAAACAATTGAAAGACATTCCCGTAGTATCTCAATTCTCAGATGTTTTCCCAGAAGAGCTACCTGGACTACCGCCAGATAGAGAGATTGAATTCAGAATACACCTACTACCAGGGACAGCACCGATTGCCAAGGCACCTTACCGTTTAGCACCAGCAGAGATGCAAGAACTGAAGAAACAATTGGACGAACTTCTGGAGAAAGATTTCATACAGCCCAGTTCATCACCATGGGGAGCACCAATCTTGTTTGTCAAGAAGAAGGACGGATCAATGTGTATGTGCATTGATTACCGAGAACTGAACAAGGTCACTATTAAGAATCGGTACCCACTACCGAGAATCGATGATCTGTTTGATCAACTTCAAGGAGCTCAATTCTTTTCTAAGATCGATTTACGCTCAGGATATCATCAATTGAAAGTACAGGAAGAGGACATTCCTAAAACTGCTTTTAGAACAAGGTATGGTCAGTATGAATCTACAGTCATACCATTTGGTTTAACCAATGCCCCAGCTGCATTTATGGACATGATGAACATAATATGTAAACGATATCTGGATAAATTCATAATTGTCTTTATAGATGATATTCTTATTTACTCTAAGAGTAAAGAAGATCATAGACAACATTTGTATATACTTTTAAATTTGCTGAGAAAAGAAAAGCTTTACGCTAAATTCTCAAAATGTGAATTTTGGTTACAAGAAGTACAATTTCTTGGACATCTGGTTAATCATGAAGGAATTCATGTGGATCCCACAAAGATCGAGGCGATTACTAAGTGGAAAGTCCCTGAATCACCAACGGAGGTGAGAAGTTTTCATGGACTAGCAGGATATTATAGACGATTTATCCGAGATTTCTCTAGAATAGCAATTCCTTTAACAAAACAGACCTGTAAATCAGTTAAGTTTGAATGGGGACCAAAACAGGAAGAAGCTTTTAGAATTCTTAAGCAAAAATTAACCAACGCACCCATACTCGCGTTACCAAAAGGAACTGAAGACTTTATAGTCTATTGTGACGCTTCTAAGTTAGGTTATGGATGTGTGTTGATGCAAGTCAAAAGGTTATAGCCTATTCCTCTAGACAACTTAAGAATCATGAAGAGAATTATACAACCCATGATCTAGAGTTAGGAGCCATAATTTTTGCCCTTAAAATTTGGAGACATTATCTTTACGGTAGCAAGTTTACTATTTTCACCGATCATAAGAGTTTAAGATATGTTTTCGGGCAAAAGGAATTAAATATGAGACAGAGACGCGGATGGAAATTCTTAGTGATTATGATTGTAATATTCAGTATCATGCAGGAATGGCTAATGTAGTAGCTGATTCTTTAAGTCGAAAGTATCATGAAAAGCCAAAACGAGTACGTTCTCTTAAATTAAATCAGCAGATAGACTTAAACGAGCAAATTAGAGAAGTACAGGAATCAGTAATCAAGGACAATACTGAAAAATTAAAAGGAATGATTAAGGAAATAGAACAAGGAACAGATGGAATTTGGAGATTCCATAAGAAAAGAATCTGGATACCGAAACAAGGAAACCTACGCCACCGAATTTTAGAAGAAGCCCATAAGTCTTAGTATACGATACATCCTGGTAGTAATAAAATATATCAAGACTTAAGAAAGGATTTCTGGTGGATAGGAATGAAAAAGGATATAGCAACCTATGTTGTTAAGTGTCTAACCTGTTCACAGGTTAAAGCTGGACATCAGAAACCTTCAGGTTTATTGCAGCAACTAGAAATGCCAATATGGAAATGGGAACTGGTAACAATGGACTTTGTTACTAAATTACCCAAGACACGAAAAGGTAATGATACAATCTGGGTGACTGTAGACAGATTAACCAAGTCTGCTCATTTCTTACCAATGAAGGAAACATTCAGTATGGAATAATTAGCCAAGTTATATGTAAATGAAATAGTTTCGCTACATAGAATTCCTTTATCTATTGTTTCTGATAGAGATAGCTGTTTTACTTCTCGTTTTTGGACTAGTTTCAAAAAAGCAATAGGAACCAAGTTAAATCTAAGCACATCCTCAAATGGACGGACTAAGCGAAAGGACAATTCAGACAATGGAGGATATGCTTAGAGCTTGTGTAATTGATTTCGGAGGAAATTGAGACGATCATTTACCATTAATAGAATTTTCCTACAATAACAGCTATCATACCAGTATCAATGCTGCACCATTTGAAGCGCTTTATGGACTAAAGTGCCGAACTCCAGTCTGTTGGGCAGAAATTGGAGAAAAAAACTGCATGGACCAGAAATAGTACAGGAAACAACGGACAAGATTATTCAAGTCAAGGAAAGACTAAAAGCAGCACGCGATCGCCAAAAGAGTTATGCTGATAACAGGCGAAAACCATTGGAATTTCAAGTAGGGGATAAAGTGTTATTAAAAGTTTCTCCATGAAAATGAGTAGTCATATTCATAAAAAGGGGAAAGCTAAGCCCAAGGTATGTTGGACCTTTTAAGATTATTAGAAGAATAGGACCAGTAGCTTACCAGCTACAACTGCCAGAGGAAATGGCAGGAATACATGATGTATTTCATGTATGTAATCTCAAAAAGTGCTTAGCAGATGAATCCTTAATGGTACCTCTTAAGGACATAGAGGTAAATGAGAAACTTAAGTTTGTAGAGAAACCCCTACAGATTGAAGACAGGAAGATCAAGAACCTCAAACACAAGAGATTAGTTCTAGTCAAAGTGAAATGGGATTCCAAGAGAGGACCAGAGTACACTTGGGAGCTTGAGTCAGAGATGCAAAGGAAATATCCACACCTGTTCTAGTAGACCTCGAGGACGAGATCTAAAACAAGGTGGGGAGGATATAACAACTCTCCCAAAACCTTTAAAATACTCCTAAAACGTCCAAATATACACCCCGTATGTGAAAAACGGTCCCAAATAACATTTATATTATTAAAAATCAAATAAAAACAATTAATCAACTCTCTCGTGGGGCGCGACACAGACCAGCCTAGTCTGTCGTGGGCCGCGACAGCTGGACACCAGGCTGCACCCGATGCCGCCACGTGTCCCTGTCGTGTTAAACATACACCGATGATTCGCCAAGCCTAGATCCTACCCTATATCGCTCGCGGGCCGCGAAGGCCAAGCTTGTAGCTCTCGCGGGGCGCGAGAGAACGACGATCAGGCCTATATAAGGAGTGGTCGAGCTCAGTTCACAATCGTTCAATTCCTTTCTTTTCTCTCAGTCCCTATAATAGTTAAACGTTGCCCGGTATTATACCCCTAAAAAGCGAAGCTCTGGCTCGTTGTAAGTATTATAACCCCCGGTTACGTATTAGTTACTCTGCCCGATTGATCTAGAGCTCGGTAACGCATGTCAAGACTCTACCTGACTCAGTCGTTGGAGTTCTGTCTCGGGGGTACGGCTAATGTAAATTGGGTTATCTTACTAACACATGTGCATTGTTTAATTTAATAGATTATAACCAGGAAGTCACCAGAAAGCAGTCGTATTATCTAAAACAGCAATGTGAGTACATCTGCTTTTCGTTAACTGTTTTTACAAAACCTCAAGTATTTTAAATTATATTTAACAGTGATTGAGTCTATGTATTCTACAATTACTGTCGGTATGTTGGGGTTTTGTATACATTACTTGTTACTACACTGTGAGTAGTAGCATGACCACAAGTCAGGATTGACAGTACCTTGGCTGGTAATTGGGTAGATAAAAACATTGTAATCGCTCTCAATACTGTAAAGACATAAAATCTTGTTTTGATTAAACTGGGATGCACTCGCCAGTATTTCTTGCTGATAAAACTTTTTAAAACACGTTCCAGGTAACAAAATGTGAAAGCCAAATAAAAGCCAGCTGGAGAGCATTGAAGGCTTGGAAAAGTGGTTGTAAAAGTTACCTAAACAAGAAAGAAGTTTTGTTTCAATAAAATAGGGTTTATCCCTATAAACATATTATAATGGAAACTTGGGTTTTTCCCATGTATTTATTATTTATAAAAGTGTGGTGTTTTACTCTGATAAACTATTTCCTAACTACGGTCCTGATGTAAATTTCCGCTGCCAAATTAATAAACACCGATACCACTGAATCTGGCCTCGCGGCCGCCCGCTCCCGGGGTAGGGGTCGGGGGCTGCGACAGAGCTCGTTGTCGAGTACATGCTGGGGGTACTGAGGCACCCCATGTGGCTGCGGCTCCGGTGGCGGACCACCTATCGGAAATGCAGGCTGCGGCTCCGGTGGGTCAGCGTGGTCACCATCATCGTCATCGGAGGAGGAATCGTCGTCGTCGTCCTCTGCGGCATCACCATCTTCCGGCTGACCCTGACCCCGTGTTGGCTCTGGAGCCAACTCTGGTAACTTTTCTGGGAGAGTGGCGGGGATGAACACTAGCCCGTTGGCCCCTATAAATCGCAGCCCCCCTAGGGAAGTCACTCGTCACGTGCATGCCGATCAGGGTTTGACAATCCAACCTGACCGGCTCCACCACCCCCCTCTTCGAATAATGGGTCCTGCTGGGGAACTAGGCCCAACGAGACGGCGATACGTGTGATGTACGCCCTCCGTACAGCACAGACATGTCATATCTATGGTACGCCACCGCGAACCACTGGGCTAGGCAGCGATGGAAGGCGCACGTCTCCCCCCATATAAGGTACTACAGGTAAAAGAGATCCCCCTGATTGCACCACTCGTGACTCTTCTCGTGTGGTGCAATGGATATGGCAATAAGCTTGTGCAGGTAATGGTACAGGGGTCGGTGATCCAGGAAGCCCTCGACTTCGACTTCGGGCCGAAGCGACGGGTGCTGATCGTCTGCCAGAACCTCGAGAGAATCATCAAAATTACTCTACAAGAACATTTTACAAAATTACTTTACAAGATCAAAATTACTCTACATGATCGTTTGTAGAGTAATTTTGATAATTACCCTACGAGCAAATAATTACGAAAATATCACCGCGTTTTTTTGCCTTTTTCCTGCTATTCGTACGTTTAGTACGTTAAAGTTATTTGTACGGGAACTTTACTCTAAAATTATAAAAACTTCACTAATAACATGATTAGCGAAAAAGATTAATTTTCCAAAACCCAGTTTACGTTGCAGCGGAAAAATAAAGTAAAACCCATCAAGAACTTAAAACCACAACTTCAATAAAAGTTCAAAACATAAAGTTATAACGAACCACCCACTCCAGCTGATTGCAACGTCCGTCCATAGTTGTACTTACTGGCCTGCAAAGCATGCAACTACGTGTCAACAATAAAAATTTTAGATCATAACTCAATTCCTACATTGAGTTATGACATTCGTAATGGGCTGCAAATTTTGACAGAAAATGCAGCCTAGACCTTTGACACGAAATAAATCATTTAAAATACCAAACGACGTTGAAAAAATGCGATTCCAGTTGGATTTGAGAGGTATTTCCTGGAAGTTCATCATAGACTTAAGAAGCAACAATTTTTTATAATGTTTGACCCAATTACAGCCGATTAAAGTCGGCTGTAACGTTCTGGACAAAACATGTTTTGTTACCCGAACCCCACAAATGATTAATTTATGAACTCAACGACCTATATACTATAATCACAGCAGATTTGTCTCACAAAATAGATCATGTAACAACCGATTTATCACTACCCACTAGATTTAGCCCGTCAACGACACCCGGGAGACATACCAGCATCCATGTTCGGCCATAAAACCAACTATAACGATTTTTAACAACCCCAAGTAACCATCAAGCTTCAAGATTCATTATCTAATCAGAAACACAGCCTAGATATCATACAAAAATCATGCTTGAACACTTCTAGTTATCACCAAAACACAATATTCATCCGTGATTAAACCCTAGTGCTTTAACCGAGCTCATGATCAGATAAAACATCATAAAAATTGAATTCTAGCAGTCCTATCATACAAGTATCATCATTGAACACAATCACGCAGCCAAAACATGAAATCATCGAAACTCTGTTTCATACATAATTACATAAAGTCTAAACATACTTGATCAACAACCCTAACATCACACTTGATTTCTTTATGAATTTCAACCCACAACTTAACATCGTAACATCCATAATCATTATTTTATCATGAACACAGCCAAGTAACTTTGTTTAGATCTTGTATGAACATTGAAACTCCACAAAACACAAGATGAAAGATACCTAGTAAAGAATGAAGTAGAACCGAGCCTTGAACTGAACTCCTGAAACCCTTGGAGTTCCTTGGTTGCGTAGACAAGAGGGACAAGGGGGGGAGTGCAGAATCAAGATTAGGGTTTGGGGATTTTTATGGCAGTTAGCATGCAAACGTACGTATTACGGGGTAGGGGCGCTCCACTAGTGATGGAATTCCATCACTCACAATATCCAATCAAGTTTCGCCATGTCATCGAGCTTTATTCCATCACTAGTGTAAATGCCCATCACCTTTATTTTCTTCCTTCAAATTATTCAAATCAATGGCTGCTCATCCCACAACGGTAACTTCATAACGCTGAAGACGACAACACGGCATCTCCTCCACGCGTGATGAATGGTGGTGGTTGTCACACCCCAACCGATGGCGGAATCATCGGGGCGTGGCACTAGGCGAATCAGATTGCTCAAGAGAATCCATAACAACAATTTAGTGACAATATTTAGTGTGTCCATTATCCCATACTAATAAACAATATTTCATCAAACAGTTATACAGAATTCTTATCTCTCAACAATACAAATCCGACAACCTAGATTTTATGTGGGTTTCTAGACTTCCTAATCTTGATTCGAGATAATCTGTGATTAACCTTCAACATACGTTAAAATAAAGTCAATACAAAAAGTATTGGCGAGTATACAAGTTTGCATAGATATAGTATAGAAAGCGTTTATGCATAACCAGCATGTAACACATAATAGGCGAATCAAGTAAGCTATCAACAATGCTACAACCTAACCAGGTGATTGCGATGGAGAGTATGCGTGACACATGTTCACCGAAGCGAACACGTGAAGTAGAGTATGCGATCCTTAGCAACCCAGTTCACAACAGGTGCTAAGTCCAAACTATAGTACTATCATTACTAAAGGCGGTCTAGTGTAACACAGGGCAAGCATAGCAACAAATAATTCAACTAATCACGTATAACATGCAAGTGCGGTTAGCGTTTGTAATGCGTTTAAGTGTTGTGTTTTTGATAGAGAACGTATGTTACACCCAAAAGTGCGTTAAATGAAAATGGGTTAGAGTATACTCACAGTGTGTGTTTAGCACGTAAACACAAGCTGAACTGGATTGAAGGGAGCGCGTCGAGTCAGCCTATTCATGGAAACAAAAGCATAAGTCTTTCCCGGGGCTGAATGGTTGTAAATAGAATGTCGAACGTGTTAAGTGTTTAACAGGTGATCCGGAAGGATGGTCATCCTGGCGGATGACCATTCGAACAGTGTGTGGGTGTTTGTGAATCATTAAAATTTGAAGTTTGAGTTAAAAGTGTTTAAACAATGGGAATTGTAAGGGTCAGGTCATCCAAGCGGATGGTCATCCGGACGGATGGCCTTTCGGGAGAATGATCTGCGTTTGAAGTTTTTGTAAAATTTTCTAAGTAACAATTTTGAGTTAAAGGAGACGGCGTGACAACGTGTCAAACAATGGAACATACCAAATCCAGTTCATTCAGTCGGATGGGCCCAGCCCATTCGGACAGACGTGCTGTCCTTGATGAAGTTTCATGTTTGACCCGTTAATCGGACCATCTCTTCGGTGGGAATCCGTTTTCAAGCTAGCTCTCGACTAAAGAACGAGTCGAGAGTCTGATTGAGTCCAGATTCCATCAATATTGTGTGAAAACTGAAGAAAATTCAAAATAAGTTTGTAAAAGTGTTGAAATCTTTCATAACTAAGTTGAAAAGTGTGAAATCCTGTAGATCTGGAACGAACCTCGATTGAATGGTGCCCTTCAACAGTTCGCCCAAGCAAATTGAGTGGAAACCACTTTCGAGAGGTCCAAATCAAATGATTTTGAGAAAAAGTTTAAGTGTGTGTGGAATTTTGAAGAAGAAGATGGTTTAGAAGTGATTAGAGGTGAAGATTGACGGAGATTTGAGAGAAAAAGCTTACAAATAGGCCTTGAATCGTGACTGAGAGCTTGGTGGCGGATGAGAGAACCAAAGTGTTGAAATGAGGCGCAAAGGCCCTATTTATAGGTGAGGGTGGGAGTTAAGGCGGTGTGCTCGAATAGGTTCGGATGGGTGGCGTTCGGATGGGATTCATTCGGATGGCTTCATTCGGATGGGTTCCATTCGGATGGCCTCCATTCGGATGGCCTCCATTCGAATGAGTTTTGGTGCGATGTCAATTTCCAAGTTAAGCGTTGCGTTGCGTTGCGTTAAACATTGTGGATACTTTACGCCTTTTAGTGAGATAAGCAGTATCGTGTTAGGTTGCATTTCAGTGCGATATATTGAGTTGCGTGTGCCAGCGTGTGCGCGTTTAAATAGTTTTAATACTTAGATATCTATATCTAACTATTATTATAATATAATAGGTCATAGCATAAGTACTTGCGTTTCGAGTTTGCGTTTACGAGTAGCGTAGCAATAGCGTAATAGTAAATGTGAAAAGTGTAAGCGTGTTGTAACAAGTGATGAAATGCGAAAATATGCGAAGTAGCATAGTTTGCGATATAGTTTACATTATAATCCAAATCTCTAGTGCTAGGCGTAACGAGTGTAACGAGAGTAACAAGCGCGAAAGTGCGGTTTGTTACAGTCTCCCCTGCTTTAGGAAATTTCATCCCGAAATTTATTCGCAAGGAGGACTACGAGAATTGGCACGAGTAAGTAGCGATAAAGCGTTAGGGTATGCGAGCGATCGATCTAGGATTTGACGAGTGAGAGCGTCTAGGTGACATGGGGAAGGCGATGAGTAAAGTGATTCGTTTGACTAAAGGATGGTAATTCACGAGTTAGCGATCCAAAAATGTTTTAAGTTCTCAAAAGATTTTATCGAAAAGTGATTTTAAGGAAAACTCAGTTGTGAAAATTTCCTTACGACGCGGTGTTAAACTGAGTCGATGTTCACACCAGCGCTGTAAGAGAAGTCTTTTGTTAAGTTATTAAGATTTTAAGGAAAACTTGATTCACGAAAACTTTCCATCGTTGTAAGAAGGTTTTGTTTGTCCAAAAGGTTTTAGTTAAAATTTTCAGAAAGATTTCCTTTCATTCCAAAAAGTTTGCAAGAAAAGTTTTGTTTACAAAAGGTTTTAACAGTACAAAAGTTTTAATTAACGTCAAGCCCCACATGGCACCTTTCCACGAAAGTTTGCTAATATGGCTAAAACACTTATATATAGGAAGTAGCAACGGCGTATCCACCATGTTTTAGCCATATTGACTCCGTCCCGTGGAGCAATGTCATGTGTGTCGACATGGTACAGATAGAGTTTTGTATCCTTGGTCCAAGCGTTAAGTGGTTGGACCAAGTTCGAGAGGGAGATTGAGTAATCTGAGCGTGCGGTAAGCGAATGGTTCAGCGATTGAAGAATTGAAATAGCGTGAGTGTTGAGTGTGATAAGCGACAAGTGGTAAGCGGTAGTGGTAAGCCGTAATTCATACGTGGCAAGTGATACGCAATAAGCGATAAGCGGTAAGCGATAAGCGATAAGTGATACGCGGTAAGCGATAAGCGATAAGCGTCGAGATGGAGAAGCGATGCGAGTATCGAAGCGTTTAGATTCACATGTGCGATAAGCGTTAAGGCGTTGAAGCGTTGAGAGGTAAAGCGTTAGCGAAGTGAGTTAGATTTCAGCGAAGGTGCGATTGCGTTCGTGTAGACTTACGAAAAGCCTAGAGTTGACACGTTTGAGATGCGATGAGATGTTACGCCTTGTGAAGGAGTTTAGCGTGTTGAAAGTAGTCTCAATAGTATTAGAGGGCAAATAACGTTCAACTCCACATGGCATTTTCTTCACGGAAGTTTGTTAGCATGGCAAAGCACTTATATATAGGAAGTACCAGCGGCGGATCCACCATGCTTCGACCACGCCACTTCCGTCCCATGAGTAGATGTCACACTTTGTCGACATGGTTAAGACGCTTATATATAGGAAGTACCAGCGGCGTATCCACCACGCTTAACCATGCTTTTAACATTATGGCATCATTGGAACTTACTACGATCTTCGTGCACTTACCAAAATAATCCCGTGTGCACCCGTGATTAGTTTGGTCCTTGCACGTTTATCGTAACTTATTCCAAGGACGCGTAGTTGGGGTAAAACACATTATATCATGATATACTATATAGTGCTAGTAATATAATCTGTGTGTGAAATTAAACTAAGTGTGAGGACGAGGAAGAGAGAGAGAGAGAGCGAGAGCGAGAGAGAGAGAGTCAACGTCGCATATTGTGGTGACGTCGAGTAATAGAACGAGTATAACATATAAGAATTAACATTGAGAGTCGTATCATCAACAACGTCGTTCTGTGCTTGGTTGGTGTTGATGTTGAAGACTCTTGTTTGGGGCTGTGGTTGCTGCTGGAGCTTCTGCTGCTTGTGCGGCGGCTGGTGTTGCTTCTGGTGCAGCGACTGCTGGGGCTGCGGGCTGCGTTGGTGGTGCGGGGAGTGATAGCATGCCTTGATTTCGTGGCCCTGTGTGGCAGTGATGGGTGAAATGACCAAAACAGTTGCAGTTTACGCAATAGAGACAGTTAGCTCCTGACTGGTGATGATAAGTACACTTCGGGCACAGGGAAAGAGTTCCAATGTAGGCGCGCTTTTGGTGGACTGGAACTTCTCGGAGAGGTTCGGGGTTCAAAACTGTTTGGGGTGGAGCTGTTGTTAAGTAGTTAAAACTCGGGTTCTTTCGCTTGCGGCTGATCTTTTCGGTGTCTTGCGGTTGTGAGGCGTCGTCAGATGACTCGGTGGTAGCTTGGTTAGCCTTATTGGTGGCATCCTTGGAGAAGAATCCAGCCAAGACTCGCTTGTCATTGATTTCTGCGGTGAGGAGATAGGCTTCTTCGATGATAGCAGGTTTTACAGCTTCGACAAAATCACCCACACACTCAGGCAAAGCACGGATGTACTTCTTGATGGCCTTTTCGAGAGTGTCAACTTGGCTTGGGCAGATTATGCTAAGCTGTTTGAACCTTGTTGCGAGGCCGTTGTTGTCACCTTCAACTTGCTTGATTTCCCAAAATTAGTTTTCTAGTTTCTGCACTTCATGGGGAGGGCAGTACTCTTCCTTCAGGAGCTCCTTCAGCTCATCCCAGGAGAGCGCGTAGGCTGCATCGTTCCCACGGTTGGTATGCTCAGCTGTCCACCAGTCGAGGGCTCTTGATTGAAATACTCCGGTAGCGCACGTGGTACGAAAATGCTCGGGGCACCCACTCTGACGAAGGGTAACCTCGATGGCATCAAACCACTGACGTAACTGAGATACATCTCCTTCGCCTGTGAAGACCATCGGGTCACAGGCTTTGAACTGTTTGTAGGAGAATGTAGACTTTGGAGTGTTGGTTTTAGAGTCTTCCGATGTCTGAGAGTCGTTGAGGGATTGAATCTGCGAGACGATTTGAGGAATAACCTTGGCCATTTCCTTAGTGAGGGTGGGAGTTAAGGCGGTGTGCTCGAATGGGTTCGGATGGGTGGCGTTCGGATGGGATTCATTCGGATGGCTCCATTCGGATGGCTTCCATTCGGATGGCCTCCATTCGGATGGTTCCCATTCGGATGGGTTCCATTCGGATGGCCTCCATTCGGGTGGTTCCCATTCAGATGGCTTCCATTCGGATGGCCTCCATTCGAATGAGTTTTGGTGTGATGACAATTTCCAAGTTAAGCGTTGCGTTGCGTTAAACATTGTGGATACTTTACGCGTTTTAGTGAGATAAGCAGTATCGTGTTAGGTTGCGAAAAGTGTAAGCGTGTTGTAACAAGAGATGAAATGCGAAAATATGCGAAGTAGCGTAGTTTGCGATATAGTTTACATTATGATCCGAATCTCTGGTGCTAGGCGTAACGAGTGTAACGAGATTAACAAGCGCGAAAGTGCAGGTTGTTACAGTGGCAGCGGTGTTTCAATTGCCATAACGCGTGAAACTTTGTTGACAACGGGGCGCCTCGGGTGGCCTTATAATAAAAGACATGGGGGCAGTTTGGGTTGCACAAGTGGGCCGGCGCAAACAAAACAATTAAAGGAAAAAGAATTGTGGACTGAGGTTGGCGTCGTAACCAATGGAAACACGGGAATGTGTGAGCCTTAATTTTGGAACATGGTGGATGGCAGTAACAATTTTGTATAACTTTAGTTTTTTTTACTTAAAATCACTAATATGAATGTATAGAATTTTTGCCATGGTTCGGACCTCAAGAGTTTCAAGTTACGCGAGTTGCACGAGTTATGCCATGGTTCAAACGGTTTAGGTCGGTTTCACACGATATGGATTAGGTTTCGAATACTCGTTTGTATAATATAATTTTGATAAGCATGCAATTAATTTATCAACAAGATAAGTATATGATTTGATTTATAAATTCGAAACAAGCGGCTTTTACCTCAAAATCACGGGTTGTCACACTCTTCGTCAACATCATTTTCTTCATCATAATCTTCTTCAACGTCTTGTATTTGAACACCTTGTTCTTCAACCTTTTATTCTTCATCATCAAATATTGGGAGCCCTCGGTCTTCACTATGGATTGGGTCACAAAATGGACGGTTTTGGTAGCGGGGGTATGCAAACGGGTCAAACTTTTTTGAGGATATGATATTTGATCGGGTCCAATACAAGTAGGCATGATTGGCACTTGAGGACACATAATAAATGGATATTGAAATAATTGTTGCAATTGAAATGGTTGTTGTGGTTGAAATAGTTGTTGCGTGGGACGACTTCAACTAGAACCATCGGTCGATTTTTCTTAAACCGCCCTTTGAACTTTCCATAATATAAAATATAACTTTTTGGTGTAGAATGTAGAAGGAATGTATTTTGTTGAGGTAGAAAATAAGGAAATGATAAAAGGTATCTATAGGTTTTTAAAAAAATATTATTGAATATGTAACATACTAATGAATAGTGTCTAATTTGTCTTTTATTACATTTTTTGGCTTTTGTTATTTTTATCTTAATGTTTAATATTGACATTTACAAAGCATCAACTTTTTAAACACTTTGTAAAATGTCATCATTACTTCCTGGAGTTTTACCAACTTGGTTTACGTTTCGACGTAGATATTTTCCCAAGTTCCGCCAGGTCAAATATAATATGGTTTCATTCTTATTTTTATGTATTTTTCGGTTGATCACTTTGTGTTATAGATTCGTGTGTTTGGTTTACGTTTCCTAGGTTTCGATTGTCGTTCAGTTATCACGGTTTTACGCCCCCGACCCGCAACTCGGGGGGTTAAGACTAGTTATTATTATTGAATAAACCCCTAACCCCAACGGTCATATCCCCCCCCCCCCCCAAATCAGAGCCTTGTTGCTCTTTTTTAAAAAAATAAGATATTTCTTAAATTTTAAATGGAAAATAAAGATCTGTTTAAAAACGATTCAGAAGAATCGGAATAAACAACTGAAGTAATAAACTTTAGTGAAAACGAAAAGGGTTTTGTATCATATTATATGATTAACTCTGATCAACTAACAAAAATTAGCAAGCTTAAATTCAAGCTTGACACAAAACAAGTTTTTAATCAACCAAAAACTTTACAAAGTTTAGTTTCTAGAGCTTTTTCTAGAAAAAATAAAATATTTTATTGTTTTAACACTGAAGAACTCTCACATAAAAAATACATCTAGAGAAGTTTATTTGTCACTCCTAACAAAGGGAGAAATAGCGAAAAAGCTTTTACATATTAAACCAGAGTTGAGAAAATCTCTCAATATGGTACATACAGGAGCAGTCAAAATTCTCCTAAAAACACAGTTTAGAGATGGAATTAATTTTCCTATAAAAATGGCCCTTGTTGATAATAGAATTATCAATAGGCAAGACGCTCTTCTAGGAGCGATTCAAGGAAATTTGGCTTATGGTGAATTTATGTTTACTATCTATCCTAAATTTGCTTTACATAGAGATTCAAAAGATTTTGATAAAACTCTAAGTTTTATACATGAGTGTGAAATAACTGATCTTATGGAACCAGGAAATAAAGTTTTTATGATTAATTATTTAATTTCGTATGCTTTAACTTATAGTACTCATTCAATTGAGTATAAGGAAAAACAAAATATAACAATTGAAGATATTTTCTCAGAAATTAGAGTTGTTGAAGGTAGTAAATTTGCTGAACCATCACAACTACAAGAAAATTGGGCAATAGATATTGCAAGAAATAAACAAATTCTAGTATCAAAACCTAGACAAAGTTTTGCTGGAACCTCTTTACAAATAAGAGAATCTAGTAATACCAAACAATTAATACGATCTATGTCGGAAAGAATAGACAAGTATGGAGAAATTTTAAAAGAAGTTATTAGGGCATAATGCCTTTAAAACCAATTTTAGAATATTTACAAACTCTTGAAGAGGAAAGACGCCTATGAAGAGGCCGATATACAAATTTCTTTTATAAGAATACAACAACTAAAAGAAAATTTTATGATGAGTCATAAAATAAGATCTCTTAATATCGAAATTATTAAAAGAAACATCATTGCTTCTGAGCAAAAAATTATTGAGCTTAAAACTAAAAAAACAATAATATCTACAACATGACTTCCCTTTTAAAGTTAGAAGAACTTGTTAAAGAGTTAATTTGCAAGGTGGAAAGTTTATCTACCAACGAAAATCTTGAGGTAATTGCTGCAAAAATTATCAAAGATGTTTCAGACAAAATTGATGAAAAAATAAATTCAGAAACTCTTTTGCCCGAAAAGCCAAAAGAAAAAATGGTCAATGAAAAAAGCTTTCAAAAATATGCATTTCCAAATTTCAACGTTGGAAATCCATCATTAGGAAGCTCTAAAAGTCCAAATGCATTAACATGGCCTTTTTGACCACCTAAATCACCCACATGAACAATATATTTTTTCATAAAAGTTATAAAAAGACTTGAACAAAGAATTAAAAATCTTAAAGCTATAAAGATTATTTTGTCTTGCGGGTAAAATGAGCTCTATCACTAAAAAATTAGAGCAAATTTTAGATGAACAATTGGAAACCCTTCCAGTTGAACAGATAAATGAGCTTGTTCATCTCATTTCATTAGATGACAAAGAATGTGAACAAAAGTTTTCTGAAAATAAAATCTCAAATGAAAGATATTTTTCTGAAAATAAAGAACGGATCTTTGCTTTAAAAGAAGAAGAACCCGAGACTGAAGAAAGTTCTTCAGATATTGAAATGCCTTCAAAACATAGAGTAAATAATGCCTCTACTAGCAATAGTAACAAACGTTCTAATAGAAAAAAGAATACGGAATTTTCCATGCCGTATCATAAAGGTATACCTGATTCTAATGGTAATAATAACGGTAGTTCAACTACTATTAATACTATTAAAATTGATTGTATCTTTAATCTCGACAAAAGAAAAGAGATAATTGATAAATGAAACACGGAGATCAGACTAATCCAGAAGAGTTCTCTCATGCTAAGGCTTTGTTATTATTAGTTGAACATAAGTCTATTGGAATTGTCCAAAACTTCATCAAAGGAACAACTTGGAATGAAGATTTGCATGGTGAGGATCTTTTTGATCAAATAATAAATGCAATATACATGATGTTTTTAGGTCTTCACTTCATGACAGATAAAGACCGAGAAAATCAAAAGTTGCTAGAAAAAGCAAGACACAATCTTGCTAAATCACAACTTTGTGATATATGTCTTTTAGACGATTTCACTTGTCTTTATGAAACAAATTTATATAAATTAGGCACAGGTGAATTCCATTCTTGAATTGATGCCTACTTAATGAAAATTCCCATCGTCGGAGAAAAGGCAAAAGAACGATGGAACAAAGAAAAAAATTAGTTTACAATGCATTCTCTTTGGTTTGCTACAAGAATTGTTAAAGAGGAAATTGCAGCCTATTGTGATTTTTCTAATAAACTCACTGAGTTACCACAATTAACTTTTGGCTGTGAACCAACAAAAGATAAAGGTTATTTCAAAAAGAAATATAAAAATAAATATAAAACAAAAACTAAAAAACGTTTTTGGAAAACCAAGAAAAGAAAATTTTCACCGGGAAAATATTTTTCTAAAGAAAAACCTAAGGTCTGTCCTCAAGGGAAGAAAAAATGTCATTGCTGGATATGTTCTGAAGAAGGACATTATGCCAACGAATGTCCCAACAAACAAAAATTTTCAGAAAAATTAAAATTTAGAGTTAATTGCCATTTTCGCCCCTGAGGTTTGGGCACTTTTGCCATTTTCGTCCAAAATGAAGGTTTTGTACCATTTTGCCCTCCACGTTTGGCCATTTTTGCCATTTTCATCCAAATCTCTAACCTAGTTACTTTATAACGTCAAATTGGGGTATTTTTGAAATTTGTTAATAATAAGGGGGTAACTTGTAATATATCACAACACATACATACACACAACACATACATACATACTGCACTCTCTAATCTCTCATCTCTCATTATACAAACACATTATCAGTAGACGAATCAGAAACTAAAAGAACAGGGCAACATCATCAGCAGACGAAGAACAGGGCAACACCCCCAAATCCGTCAGCCACTGCATCCCTCGAAGCTCCCAAAACCCTCGATTCCCACCTAAATCACCTATCTCCGGCGATGATTCCGTCGATAACTTTTCAACATCATCTCCAACTAATCAAATTCAATCAAAATCCAATAAAACCCAAATCCCTTTACATCAGCTCCGCCACCTCCACCATCACCCCAAGAACCATCACCCCAACAACCACCATCTCTAACTTCACCCCAACAGCCACCACCGCTGCCACAACAACTATCGGCACCACCATCACCCCACCTCCACCATCGCCTCCACCATTACCCAAACAACAACAACTGCTGCACAACAACCATTGGCACCACCATCACCCCACCTCTACTATCACCCCAACCAACACCGCTACCCAGATTAGAGAGAAAGAGATACAGATCTAGAGACCGTCATTGATATCTGGTTGTTTTTTGTTTAAAGATTGTTGTTTGTTGAAGAATCACATTACCTGATATTCAGATCTGATGGTGGTGGTGGTGGTCTCTGTATGCGATTTGATGGTGGTGGTGGGGTGATAGTGGTGGTGGTGGTCTCCGCATTGTTTGACCAGCGATTTGATGGTGGTGGTGGTGGTGGTCTCCGTATGCGATTTGATGGTGGTGGTGGTGGGGGTAATGTTGAAGATGAAGTGGGTAACGGTGGGGAATGGTGGTGGAGGTGGTGGGGAACGGTGGTGGCGGTGATAGGAGATGAGAGAGAAGCCAGAGAAGAGAGAGAGATGGAGATGGTGATCTGTGTGTATTTTTATATATATACATATATTTTATTTATTTATTTAAAAAGAACATAATTGTTTATTATATTTTATAGAGTAAATATAAAAATTAAATTAAAAAAAATTCTCATTTAACAGAACTTTTTAACTAGGTTAGAGATTTGGATGAAAATGGTAAAAATGGCCAAACGTGAGGGGCAAAATGGTACCAAAGTGTCATTTTGGACGAAAATGGCAAATGTGCCCAAACCTCAGGGGCGAAAATGGCAATTAACTCTAAAATTTATCTCGGAAGCTGAAATTGAGGGATATTTTCCTTCTGAAAATATTTTTGATGGCTATACGCATGTATATACATTAGAAATACTAGATAACTTGTCATCTTCCGATTCTTCTACAGAAGACTCAGAATGAATCCTAACAACACTTTTAGTTGGGGAGATGAGAATCATAAACAAACTCATTGTTTTGAATTAGCCTATTCAAATATAACTAATCCAAATTCAATTTATATCAAAGGAAAAATCTTTTTCAAAGGGTATAAAACAATTGCTCCACATTGTTATGTAGATACAGGGGCAAGTCTTTGTTTAGCAAGTAAACATGTAATTCCTGATGATCTGTGGGAAAACACTCCCAAAGATATTAAGGCAATTATTGCTAACAAAGAAGTCATTAAATTAGATAAGGTTTGTAGAAATCTTATAATCTATTTTTCTGGAGAACCATTTACCATTCCTACTATCTATCAACAAGATCCAGGTATGGATTTACTTCTTGGAAATAATTTATGTCAACTTTATGAACCTTTCACTCAATGGTTAGACAGAGTATCTTTTCATCTTAATCAAGAAATGATTTTGATTAAAAAAAGTTACAAAGGCTTTTCAAATCGGAAAACCAAATTTTCTCGAAACTATGAAAAAAGATTCACAGATAAAATAAATTCCTGGAACTAATATAGTTCAAGAGGTTATAAAACCAGAAAAAATATTCTTACTTGAAATAAACAAGTTTCAAAAAATTGAAGAACTACTCGAAAAAGTTTGTTCAGAAAATCCAATTGATCCAGAAAAGACAAAAAATTGGATGAAGGCATCTATTAAATTAATAGATCCTAAAACTATTATAAGGGTAAAACCTATGAAGTATAGTCCTCAGGACAGGGAAGAATTTAGTAAACAAATCAAAGAACTTCTTGATTTGGGACTAATAACTCCTAGTAAATCTCCTCACATGTCTCCTGCTTTCTTAGTAGAAAACGAGGCAGAAAAAAGAAGAGATAAAAAACGAAATGGTCGTCAATTATAAAGAAATCAATAACGCTACTATTGGTGACAGCCATAATCTTCCTTGTATGCAGGAATTACTAACCCTCTTAAGAGGAAAAACTATTTTTTCCAGTTTCGACTGTAAAAGTGGTTTCTGGCAGGTACTGTTAGACAAAGAATCACAGCTACTGACTGCGTTTACATGTCCATAAGGTCATTATCAATGGAAGGTAGTTCCTTTTGGATTAAAACAAGCACCTAGCATATTTCAAAGACATATGCAAAATGCTTTGAGAGGTTTGGAAAATTACTGTACCGTCTATGTAGATGATATTATAGTTTTCTCAAACTCAGAAGACAAACATTATTTTCATGTCCTTTCAGTTTTAAAAACAATTGAAAAATATGGAATTATTTTGTCAAAAAAGAAAGCTAATCTTTTTAAGACTAAAATAAACTTTTTAGGTCTTGAGATTGAGCAAGGGACACATTGTCCACGAAAACATATCTTGGAAAATCTACACAAATTTCCAGATACCTTAGAAGATAAAAAAACATCTGCAAAGATTTCTAGGTATATTAACTTATGCAGAAAGCTATATTCCCAAGCTCGCTGAGCTTAGAAAACCTATACAGGTTAAATTGAAAAAAGAACACATATGGGATTGGAAACACTCCGATACCGACTATATTAAAAAGATAAAGAAAAACTTAATCAGTTTTCCAAAACTTTACCTTCCTAAAGAAAATGATTTTTTGATCATAGAAACAGACGCTTCTCATGATTTTTTGGGAGGTGTTTTAAAAGCTAAATCTGCAGAAAGAGAAGAAATTTGCAGGTACACTTCAGGAAGCTTCAAACAGGCAGAACAAAATTACCACAGTAATGAAAAAGAATTACTGGCAGTGAAAAACACGATTTCAAAGTTCTCTATTTATTTAACCCCAATTAAATTTTTAGTTAGAACAGATAATAAAAATTTTACCTATTTCCTAAAAACAAAAATTGCAGGAGATAATAAACAAAGTCGTCTTGTCAGATGGCAAGTGTGGTTTTCTAGGTATTCTTTTGAAGTAGAACTCCTAGATGGGGCAAAGAACGTGCTAGCTGACAGCTTGACATGAGATTTTCAAAAGACATAATCAATAATGTCATTCTTCCTCTATAAATAGAAGGCATCTCTTCTTCAAAACTCATCACCTTCAAACACAAAACACTTTTTGAAAGAAAGGGAGATGGAAGAATTAAAAGTTTTACGCCTGAAAGAAAAAAATCTTTTAATAGAATTAAAAGCTATTCAAGAAAAAATAGCTCTCTATGACGAAAGTCTAGAAACAACTGTTAATTCAGAACAGGAATCCGAAAGGATACAATCTGAATCTATTCCCTTACAAACGGCTAAGGGTAAAGAAAAATCAAGTCCGTTGACTCCTGTTGCTTTGGAAAAAAGCAAATATAAAGTAAATGAAGGACTACGATCTTCATCTAGCCCAGATGCAAACGGCTCTGGTAAAGGCATATCAAATCCGTTGATGGCTGACAGTTTGCCAAAAACTGAACAGGTCTCTCTCAGACCAAGTTACTCACAAATTACTCAAGAACCATAAAAATTTAAATCTAGATTCTATGACATCTTTGATGGAGAGCATAGAGGCATTTATGAAGACTCGTCCATTGTGTCTCATTATGTTTCTGGAAAACCGGTAAGATACAAAAAATTTGGGTCCTTACTACAAGCCCAACAAGAAGCCACTCGATACTCAACCGAGTGTGGAAAGAAAGAAATACCTCTAAAGGTAACAATTATTCCTGAACCACTGAAGTCCAAGAAAAAAGAAAGGATTATTGAATTCAAGAAAACTTTCTCAAAACCATTCTTTAATGAAGAAAAAGAAGAAAAAGACACAATATCATTTGACGAATTTAGAATGATTTGGTCCAAAGCTAGAGCTCTTAGTCAAAATGATTTCGAATTCGAGCATATCTATACAGAAGACAAGGCTACTAAAAGTCTCATTATCTTTTGTCCAGGTGCAAGCCCAGAACTTGTTTCACTAGCATTCTCTGCTGGTTTAATAAAGTTCATTTACCCTTCCCCAAATTTGCTTGAAATCAGCATGTTGCCAGAAGGGATAAAGAAAGCGATAAAAAACTTTCGAAAGAAGATTGTTGCAGCAAAAGATGCAATCATCTTCATTAAGTGTAACTCTACACTTCCAGATTGGTATCAAGGAACATCTTTCCAAAACTACCATCACCTAGAAATCGGACTCGCCAAAGCAAGAACCGTTAATCCCTCAAAGGTAATGACTGAGGATTATAAAGACCACGAAAATTGGGTGGAAATTAGGGCTAAAGGATTCTTAAAAATCCTAAGCAACCTTCAAAATATTAAAGCGGGAAGCTTTAATAAAGTGAATTATTGCAGTCATAACTGCATCATCACAAGTTACAGTGGAACTCCGTTACCAAAGTACGAAAAAGAGGCTTTAGAAAGAAAAGAACAGCGCATTATCTTTAATAAAGTTGATGTGAGTCCAACCACAAGACAAAAACTCTATCAAATAATGCAAGGTGCACATGAAAACCATCATTGCATATGCTGTAAAGAAACCTCCACCGAGGAAAATTCAAGTGGCCCCTCTACTAAAAATAACATCTGCTTTTCAGATGAAGACACTAGAGAGTTGGACCCAACACATGGATATGTCGATTAAAAACGTCATGCATGACGAAGAAAGGACATTATAGTCTTTTGTAACAATCAATTTCCTCTATATAAAGGAAAAAGATTTTAGTGTTAAGGATCCCTCATCTCTCGTATCTTTTCCTTTCCAACTTTTCATTTGTAACAAATATGTGTGTAAGTGAGTAGACTCCTTGCTAAAGAATAGTATTATGTAAATATCAAGAAGTTCTTCCTTAGGGAAGAACAGTTATGAATAAAAATATCAGTTTCCTTTTTATCCATTATATTCATCTTTAAAATTTTGCAAAACCTGGAGCCCTGGAGCCATAAGAGTACCGTTTAGGTAGAAGGCCGTAGGGAAAAATTGGTTGGGTTGGTCACTTGAAAAAATCAACTTAAAGATTTACTTAGCCGGATAAGGAGGAAAGGTATATTCTATTCTAACTGTTAAATTACTTCGAAATATTTATGTTAATCTCTCCTTAGGCATTTTTATAAATATCTGTTTTTCATATACAACAAACAAAAATCGATTAATCATTATCGAAATCAAATGATTCTTTTATTCAAAAGTTTTAGTCAACAAATGACTATAAATACTGAATTTCATAAATTCAAAATTATGAATTTTAGAACGATATTCTTTTGTTCAAACCTACTACAATAAAAGGCAAAAAATCATCATATTATTAGTAAAATGACAACTTTGTTTGTCGTCAATTTACTACACAAAAGATTTCTACACTTTTAGTATGACATCTTTGTCATTGACATCTTTGCCAATCAAATAATTAGAACCATTCCTCATTTGGTATGGCTTCTTTGTCATTGGCATCTCTGTCAATCATTTTCTAGAACCGTAGAACGATTCCGCATAACCCCAACGGTCATATCCCCCCCCCCCCCCCCCCCCCAATTGTCAAAAAGTCACACCAGTTGCCTCAAGCTAGCCTTGCACCCAAACCGCCCACCCCTACCCACACAAACGGCGATGGTGTAGCCGCATCAGCCCACAACCTGCGTATCCTTACCCGTGTAACGACCCTAAATTACCCTAAGAATGAACAAGAATCTTATGTGCTAGTTGTTGCACGTGTTTGTTGGTGTTTTGATGGGTTGGATAGGAGATTGTTTAATACAAAACCAACTATATGTTACAATACTACATAGTGCTTTTCGTAGAACTTTTTTCTCTGTTTAAAGTCGTTTAAAAAAATCGGTACATATCAATTCATATGATAATTCCTACACGTTAGGAGAGGATAACCCAACCCATGCCAAAAATTTTGAAGGTCAAATAAGCTCAATGCAGGTTTGGTAGGGCTCTCGGCTAAAAACTTTCAACGGTTTATTTGTATGGTTTTGGGTCATAAACCTATTACTAAAGGTTTGACTCATAATTTGAACTTCGAATCGTCATAAATCAGAACATAAACCACACAAAAATATCGTTTCTCATACAAACGAGAACATGAAATAATCCTTCCGATGATCAAAACATATACAATGTTCGATCTAACTAGTACATTAATCAAAGGTTAAACTACCAATAACCTTACAATCCTAGTTATATTTCCATAATCATAATCAACGCTTCCTCTTCTTTTTGCTGGATTTAGTATCAGCATTTGATGATTCTTCAACCTTGGCTCCAATGGCAGAACTCCATAAAGCTCTTTCTACATCTGAGGGTGTGAACACATCCCCTTCTGCACTTAATTCCTATACAAGAGAATGAAGAAACACAGTAAAAAATGATACTGCCAAATGTGATTATGAATAATATTACGGTGGCAATTTCATATACACTCCTAAAAACTGGTAATAACATCATATTTGCTGGCCGAAAAAATAATCAAATATACCCGTATAAAAGACTTCAAATTTTATACTTACTTATTTCATCAAATACAATTTATGAAACGACCGATTACATCCTTTTTGTTTTCCTTACACGTTAAACTCTAATAACCAAATCCTTAGATAAGAGAAAGGTACTTATGTCAATTTTTGAAAATGGGTTTATTTTATATTAGGATTATTTTTTGGGTATATATGATATTATACAAGTTCTGACAGTAGGGGAATACTAGATAGTGAACTTGAGAAACTCGATGAATATATTAAGCTACACCGTCGTGTTTCCTTTAAAAAAGATTAACGATATATGAACAGCTGAAAGGGTGTTTTGATTTTCAGTTTTTTATGTTCCGATGAGTCTGCTTCTATTAGCCAACTGTTTAGGGGTCAAGTAATACGAGTTACAATAAAATCTAGAATATTGTAACCAAATTTGAGAATGATTATTACAAATTCAAACAACAAAAGCACATCCAAACAGTATTTCCTCATCATCGCGGTTCCATAGAACTATCATATTTAGATTATCCAATATCATGGTATTAAAAAACATTTGAGGCGTGCGCCTCGAGGCGAAACAGCCAAAAAAACGAGTCTGAGGCGCGTCTCATGGTGTTTTTAATGTATATGCGCCTCAGAGGGGCTGAGGCGCTAAGAAAGCTGCGCCTCAGGGGATTTTGATAGTTGTTTTTGATGTTTTTGACTTTTTGTGTCAATTTCAAGCATTTCATCTTTTTTAAGTGTGTTTTGGATGATTTTGATGAATCTGATGATGAAAGTAGTTAGTATTATTATTTTTATAATATATATAATTTTTATATTTATTTATTAATACCGCCTCGGCTTTACGCCTCGTTTCGTCTCGAGGCTTACGCCTCGTAAGGCGAAGGGAAAACGCCTCGAAACTCGTTTCCATTCTTTTAAACCTTGTCCAATATCACACAATGACTCAAAACGCAAATCCAAATACCCCCTTAATCACTTCAGTCTACTATTTCCTTAATGTGTAACTGTATATTTTCAGGAGTAGGATCAAATACAAACCACATTTCGCATACAAACTATAAGAACTTTCAGGATGGTTGAAGAGCAAGATTTAAATGCTTGGAATGAAACTATGCTATGCAATTAACCATCCATGACAGGAACAAGGCAAAGATTCAGATAAATCGAAAACTAACCTTTGCTTTCTCCTGAAGCTTGTCAACAAACAAGAGGTATTGTTTCAATGTATAGTCTTTAGAGTTGCCAAGAGCTGCCACCATTGCCTTTATACAAAGAACAGTAATCATGTTGCCTCTGTTCATTTCATGAAAGTTGTAACCTTGGTTTTAAAATGCATGTAGCAATCCGATGCGTTTTGATCCCAAAATCCGATGCGTGATGCGTGCGTTCAATACTACTAAAAAAATATATAATATTTAAACTTGTGAACCTTTAAACACCAAGACTGTGGGGTATGGGGCGGGGGTTGGGGCAGGGATTGGGTACAAACGCCCAAGTAACCACCCCGGGTAGGCTTGGGTTTGGGCGTGGCCCCTTGGGCGGGGGTTTCAGCCCCGAAGTTGGGCATGCCTAGCAGTCCTACGTGGCCGGCTCCTATTCGCTTGTTGGCTAGGTCATAGCGGGCTACATTTAAATTTCAAAATATAACCGTTTGGCCAAGCCAAGCGGTTCACCCACCCAACTGTCCACATCGCTATATAACCCCCAACCCCACCGGCTTTCCACCGCTAACCCAACCCAAACACACTTGATCGAACCCGCTACCCACACACACTTGATCGATGGCCTCTTGGACACACGAGGAAGAGCTAGCTCTTGTCACGAGCGTCGTTGACGCGATGAAGGGCCGCCAACCCGGTGAGACCCGTTACTGGCCGGAAGCTTTTGCTAGCTACCGGCATAACGTGGGAAACGATCGGCACAATTTAAACGCGTGCCAACACAAATGGCGCGAGCTACGACCGAAGCTCGATCGTTTTAAAGCCTAACGCTTTAGGTTTTTTTTTTTGTAATCCTTTTTTTTTGTAGAATTTTGTAATTTTTAGGAATTTAATAAAATTTTAGGCTTTTTTTTAAATGTTGTGTGTATTTTTTAATTTTAGGTTTTTTTTATTTTATTTTAATAAACCTGCCAAGCCACGCGGGCTAGCCACGCCCCGCCATACCCCACGGACACGTCACTCATCAACGGGGGGGCTCGAACTCCACGTGTCAACACATGCCCCAAACCCCCGCCCCACCATACCCCACGGTCTAAGGGCATGTTTGGCTAAGCTTTTTAAAACAACTTATTGACTTGTTGGCGTTTTCAAAAAGCCAATAAGTCAAAATAATGTTTGGATAAAGGAAAAGGACTTTTCAAAATAGCTTTTTGACTAAGGTGGAAAAGTCATTTTAAAAAGCTAGAACATCCTGACTTCAAAACTTTTTGGCTTATTGGTTTTTCCCACCACATACGTTGATCCAAACATTTTTTTTAAAAACTACTTTTCAAAAAGTCATAAGTCAATAGCCAAACATGCCCTAAAATATATTCTCTTCATCTTTAGTAAGATTTGTTCAATTAAAGATCTAATTTGTTCAAATACTAGTCAACTGCATAAGGTGCCACATTAGACCACATCATCTGATGCGCGCATCACTGATTCGCAGCACGCGATGCAATCCCATCATTGCATCATGTGATGTGCGCATTTTAAAACCAAGGTTGTAACTGATAATCCGTACCTCATCAGACATAAAAGGAGCAACATCCGGAGCATAAGCAGCCAAAACAGCAGACGCAGTTGCCGGACCAACGCCTTTCAACACCGTCAGCTCCGAAACCGCTTTAGAAACCTCCGGTAACGCTTTAAACGCCTTCTCAGAAGCCGCTTTCACAGTCTCGTCGTCTATAGCCGATACAAAATCCAGCAACCTAGGTCTACAATCAATCAATCAACAAGTTCAAACACAAAATCAAAGCACACAATACAATCAATGAAGTTAAGTAAGTAAGAAACCTCCATTTTCCGCGAGTGAGCTTCCATTTCATGAGGTTTGAGAGCTCTGGAGTGGTGATATAGGGGTTAGGGTTTCGTTTGTGGATGATGGATGGCAGTTGTTTGGTATAGAAGTGATCTAGAGATGCGAGATCTGGTTTGTTCAGGGACTGGATTCTGCTATCGTACGCTGATAAAGCTGCCTTCCATTGATTCACGTCGGAGACCTTCAACTCCATCTCTGGGTTTCAAGGGAGGGGAGGGAGTTTCAAATGAAGAATATTTGGGGGAAAACTTATTTAGCAAAGCCGCTTTAATTTATTTAGGGTGTAAGAAGGAGTGAGAAACTAAAAAATCAACCAATGAGAGTGTGACATGTCAAAGTGGTAAACTATGCTCAAAAGTGTTGGCAATGGTTAGACACTTGGTGAAGTGATAAACTATTTTTTTTTAAAAGGAAAAATGTGTGATTGGTTGAGATTGGAATGAACCCCACCCCACACTACCCTCTCTCTCTCATGATTCCCGAGCGGCATTTGGCCACCGAGTGTTTAACGAAACCGAGCGGCAAAGGGGTAGGCGACGGTGTTGCCGCACGGCAAAACCCTTTGCCACTCCCCTTTGCCGCACCACTCCGGACACCCTTATGTAAAATGACAAAAAAAAAACTACTTGAAAAAGAAAAATCCATTTTATAACAAGATGCTGTAAAATCTATACTTTCTATAAAAGGGCAAATGTCGCTGACATAAGAAAAGCTTAGGGGGTAGCCATAGAGACTGTCCAGCAATGTCTTTTTTATGTCATTATTGTATCATAAATCTTAATATATATAATCACTTTAAAATACATTTAAACCTCTGCCATCAAAACATTTGCCCATATTCATCTACACAAAATTCAAACATCTGCCCATATTCAAAATTCAAACCACATACATATATAACATACATGATTCTGGCTCCACATTCAGATGATAATTCATCTCTCTCACTCATATCCGCGAGCAATCTCTCTCTCTCTCTCAAATGCAGAGCTCCCATGATTCAACCGGTTAATCTCCGATTATAGATCTTTGTTCGAACATTTACTGCTTCTGTTTACACATCATCGTTCCAACGAAGCTTCTAATCACACATCAACGTTTCAAAATCATTGTTCCAACAACGTTGAAAGTATGTTTTTTTTGTAATTTTGAATTTTGAACCGATCTACTCTAATTCTCAATTTATATTTCAGTCTGTTGGAACTATTGGAACTCTGTAACTGTAACAGACCTGACCGTCAAAGATAATCACAAAAACCACAGTCTGCGGTTGACCATGTGCTAGATTTTTTTATGAGAGAGTTGCATGTTAGGTTTGTGGCTTATTTTTTTTAACTGTAGTTATACTTATTTAATTTGATTATGAAGAAACAAGTGTTGATAATGTTGATAATTTTTATTAACACTCAGATTTTAGAATATGTTAATATGGATATTGATAGTATTAAATTAAATACAAAGAAATATTAAACACTAAAATACGCATAAAATATTACACGCTACAATTAACACTTGCTAGCATTTCGTAGACTCTCGCCTTCTTCCATGCGATTTCATTCTTTCTTTTGTTTTGCAGATCGCCTAGCATGTCGCAGATTTTCTGATCCTGTTTCAGCATTTGTGTGATAAACTCTTCTTCATTGTTCTTGAAATCTGGTGGAGGAGAGTGGAGGACTTCATCAAGCAATCTGATGTTGCTCCAGGTTTTCTTGTAATTATTATCACTGATGATGCCGACTTTTATGTTTAGTTCTTCATCTGTTCTCTTTTCTTCGAGCGACCATCTAGAGAATTGCGTTTTAATATCGCTGGTGTCTGACCAGTGGTAGAAGCATCTGTTTGCCATCTATAGTATTGTTGGTGTTGCTGATTTTGATTTGTTTTTTTTTTTTTGACAGACAGTTTTTTAAAAGACAATTGTTGATGTTTTGAATCAAACTAATCATCAGTCTTTTATAGTGTTTAAAATGCGTCTTTATGGTAAACGAAGAGGTTAATCATAATTATGATAACCTGTTTTTTTTTTAGGTTTAAAATTTGTCCTTTGAGTTTCTTGATAATTATTTTTATAGTTCTCCCATGAAAACTTATTTTTGAAAGGTTTTGCATTAAAAGGCTGTTGTTTTTAAATATAAATTTATATGTTTATATTAAATGTACATGTTTTTCCTTCCTAGATTATTAAATGTACAGTGAATTTAAATCTGACCTTTGGGCTGTTAGATATTTCACTATATAATATCATTGTCAGTTCACCTGTTTTTCATCACATTTTACTACCAAGATATTCTTCTTTCACATCAGTTGAGTAATATATAACTTAAAATGGCGTCATACACTTCTGCAGAGTCTGATGATTTAAAGCAGTGCTTTATCAAGCAAGTTGAGGATCAAGTATATGCGGATATGGCTACTCTTCAAGAGCTGAAGAGATGTTTTGATGGACTGCACCTTGGTCTGTTCATGATAGACCAGGTTTCCAGAAACCTGATGGTGATGCCTTCGACTTCCGTTCGTGACCTTTGTGTTGTCAGTAATATAGAGTGCGGTGATAGAGACGTGGAGTTCATGGCGATGCTCAAGGATATACATCGACAGGTTCAGCACTCGATGGAGTTAAAGCTAAAATTTCTTAATTCTTGCTGTTAGATTCTTAAATTTCTGGGTGTTATTGTTAGATTTCAAAGTTTCTTAGTTCAATACTCGATGTAGTTATTAATCTTTTAATGTCATAAATTTTAATCCTATTAATCTTTCTTGTCGCGTTTTACTTTTACTTATTTTAGCAAGCAAAAGTATTATTATATAGTTTTGAATATCATCTGAGGATTGCAGATCGATATTGATGTAGATGTGAAATTGTGTCTGAGTTTGATTTAGATTATGTTGATGTTGAATTATGCCTGAACAGATGTTTGGTAAGTCAACAGAGGTTTAAATCCCTCAGGTTGGTTTAAGGCTGAACAGATGATTGCAAAGCCAAAATATTCTAGAATATCTGATCATGAATAACAATTTTTTTGAAGAATTTGCTCCTCCAAATTACAAAGACTCAATATCTGCTACTGTAAAGGTCTGTCAAAGCTAAAGTCTGCCAAAAGAGAACATCTGCTTAAAGTGATCCTCTGCTGATGAAGAAAGTCTGAAGAAGCAAAGGTCTACTATGGGCCAACAGATGTTAAAGAACAACATATGATATTCAACATATGCTGCTCAACAGAGGTTTTCATAGTAACAGTGCTTAGGCTAATAGCAGATGTTGGGAGTTTGTTAGGCTATTAGATGTTGCTCTCTAGGTGAACATTTTTATTACAATCTTTGTATAAGCATGATGATGAAAGCATTATTTTCATTCTTATGAGAAAAAAGTTTATTATTCTTCTGCATATCTCCATTTTTGTTTTATCTTCTTCCATTGTTATCATCTTAACTGTCACAACAATCAAAATCAGATGCTAACAATTGGTATTAGAGTTTAGTCAATCAAATTCGATCCCAACAAATCCTGCTGAATTGGTTAATCAAAAGCATTAAAATGTCTTCAGAAAATCAAAAGTACATTCTTAAAAAAATAGCTATTTTTGAAAAAAATTCAAAAATCCTTAAAAGTATGTTCAAAACAACTGTTTTTGAAACCTCTGCTTGGCTAAAAATTCATCCACTGCTGAAAGGTATCGTCTGTTCTCATAACTTCTGTTTATCCTAACGACTGTTGACTTACCACTGTTCCCAACCTCTGTTGTTGCCCAACAGAGGTTTCCAAACAACTGTCATCCAATATCACAACAGAGGTTCTGACGTGGACATATGCTAGCCATTAGATCTTTGTAATTGCTGCCATGTCAGCATTCACTTTTTCACTCTACATAAATCCTGTTTCATCCCCAAACCGAGCTTCTACCACTGCCGTCTTGAATTCAAAATTCTCAAAAGCAGTTTCCATTATCACCTTCTTCTCCGATCATGGCTCTGAACATCAAAAACTCTCACAACTACCTCCCCATCTTGGAGAAAACCAGCAAAAATACCAGCTTTCATTCAATAATTGACGTTTTAACGTCATCAAAATATAAAGCAATCCTTACTGCTGATGCTCCAGTTCATACGGAAACACTCCGACAATTTTGGGCTAATGCTAAAATACAGTCTGAAAATAATAAGTCGGTTGCCATCACATCTAAAGTCGGAAAAAGTCTGGTTCGAATTTCCCCATCTACAATTTCCACTACATTTGCATTGGACGACTTGGCAGGTAAGACCAACTTTGAAAAACATGAACCTCATACAGAGTTCATTGAAAGAGGGTATGATGCACAATTAAAGGAGTTACTATTTTCAAACCAAACTTCCCTCCGCCAATGATTTTTTTCCCATACTCTTTTAACTTGTCTCTCAGCCAAGACCACTGCATTTAATGAGATACCTTTAAAATTCAGTATTTGGGATATGCTATTTTAACAAAATCTTATTACAATTTATCCCAAGCACTGTTTTCTGATTTGGTGACTAATGTGAAAAATGTGAAAAAAGTGAAAAAGGGTGCTAATAATGCTTTTCTGTTGTATCCAAGACTTCTAAGCTACTACCTACGAAAATAAGTGTCACAAACTCAAACAAGACTGTTATACTACCTATACATACAGACTCAAACAAAGATGCGGTCATTAGACATAAGTGCACCAACAGACTCCCCCTTGGATATTGTTGCAGTCTTGTCTTTGTAGGTTTTCAAAACTTCAATCTTTTAATCCGTAAACTCGCTTCCGATATTCTTTTCTATGTTCTTCAAAGCTCTTCTTTGGCTTCTGATTTGTTATCGGCAGTTTCATATTCTTGTATCTCGAGATAGATGCTTTCTTTGTCTTCGTAGCAATCTTCACTAGTCTCTTTTCTCTTTCTCTTCCTTTATCTTCTCCAACTCCCTCCAATTACTTTCCCACATCCGACCAAAGTGTATTTCATATGCAAAGCAAATTCTGACAACTCTTTGAAATTGCATTGCTTGTTCTCTGTCTTCCTTTGCATCGAATATTTTGTTGAAGAATATAATCTCTATATCCTTATCAGACATATTTACCAGCCACATAGGATTGCACACCCGTATCGTTCTCCAGTTCTTCTCCTCTTCACATAACTCAATCACTGCCTCACCCGTGTTTTCATCATAATACCACCACTTGAAATATTTGTATATATCCTATTCCATTTCATGGAATGGTATCACCTTCAAAACATTCGGTTTCTTGTACTTCAGCGTGACGGCATATTTACACATCTCTGGATCAATCTCTATCGTTGATACGATGCATTTTGGTTCTTGATACTTCCAGTATTTGAACCTTGTATGAGCTTCTCTTTTTATAAACCTTAATAGATGTTGATTGTATGCATTGAGCTCGTAATTAATCAACTTTAACTTGCATAACTCCTTAACGTCCAACCATGGCAAGCTTTTTATGTCATTAATAACTCTGAAGTATTGAACCACATATTCTCTTCGTATAGCAATTTTCCTCAACTTAGGAATCCAACTCCAGCTTATAATGTCTCACATAGAAATATCTGTGTTCCTTGAAAAACTTTAATGGCCTTAGAAACTTTCTTTCATCTTTTAACTCCTTGAACAACTTCACTCGATCTATAATTGTATCCATATCATTCACCACAGGAATATTCCCCTGTCTTTCTTCAACCTTTCTTTTCAAAACATATTCTACTTATTCGGTAAATATTTCAACTTTTTTTTTTAGAACAACAGCAATCTTTATTACTAAAGAAAGAGCGGGACAGCTAGAAACTGAAACCCAAAAACAAAACAGGAAACAAAACAAACGACGACAAACAACTTACAAAATCACATCACGAATGTTAAACTCTTTCCACCTATCCCAATTGATCTTCTTATACCTTGATCTATTAGTAATCCAGATGTATGTCATTTCTTTAATAAGATCCGATGTTCTTTCCGAAGCAAGTGAAATGTTATTGAATTCCACATCATTTCTGGATTTCCAAATAAACCAAAGCGTTGTTCTAATAATCACACCCACCATCTTTTTCCAGCCTTTCGATCCATTCATCTCCAGTGGCGGACCCAGGAATTTTTCCATGGGGGTGCGGAACATTTTTAAATATTTTAGGCCCCAAGGTATATAAATAAAAAATCGGTTCGTATCGGGTCAGGTGCGGAACATTTTTAAAATTTTAGGCCCCAAGGTATATAAATAAAAAATCGGTTCGTATCGGGTCGGGTCGGGTGCGGAACATTTTTAAAAATTTTAGGCCCCAAGGTATATAAATAAAAAATCGGTTCGTATCGGGTCGGGTCGGGTCGGGTCATGTAAAACAAAAGAAAATCGAACTAAATTTATATAATCATAAAAAATATGTCAAACCTTGTTACAAACATAATTAAAACGTCACCCTACGGGTTTTATTTTTTGAAATCTATCCAAAACATGGATCCATAACATATTACATAATATATCCACTATTCAAGCCCTAGAAATCATAATGTAAATAACCCTAAAAATCATCTAAACAACATATACACCATAAAAAGAAAAAGCCAAACATTCTTCACTAACAAATATAACCTACCAGATCTACTCTGCGGTGTATGTGGCTATAAAAAAGGCAGAATATCATCACTAACAAAATATAACCCACCATATAACATAATGAAAAACAAAACGAAGCACATGTCTACTGTCATGGTTAGTATGCGGCTAATATCAACCAAAAAATCAACCAAAATTCATCAAAAATAACAAAGAAATTTATCTGTGTTCGATCGACGGTGGTATGGTGGCTGATTACAGTGGTATAGAGAGAGCGGGAGAGAATATGTGTCACACCCTGCTAGTAGCGGAAGCATGTTGCGTGTGACGTAAGAAAGGTAATCATTGCATCCAATCATGTATCACCGGCTCCAGACTTGTTTCCTGAAATACATGTAGTTTTAAAAAATCAACAAAAGTTGAGCGAGTTCATGCAGTTTTTGTTATCATATGTAATCGTAGTATTCATGAAAATGAAATCTTGTAATCATAGTATTCATGAAAATGAGATCTTGTAATCGTAGTATTCATGAAAATGAGATTTTGTAATCGTAGTATTCATGAAAATGAGATCTTGTAATCGTAGTATTCATGAAAATGAAATCTTGTAATCATAGTATTCATGAAAATGAAATCTTGTACTCATGGTATGTTCTGATTCATTCATGGAGTCTGTTAAGGATCTATCAGTGGGTAGCGAGCCCCCTGACATAATGTACCATAAGCAAATAACCAAACCGAGAACACTTTGTCATCATTGGGATCACAAAAGCACTCCAGGGTATACCAACCAGGAGTGGGGCGTGCCTCCAGCCCAATAGATCTACACCTTTTGCACCTTGGTCACTAAGTGATTAATGGTTACTAATGTTGTTTCCCTACTTATGCACATTGATCATGTCATCTACTCCGTAACTAACATACCAATAGTTTTAGCATGTATTTCCCCTCGATGTTTTTGAAAACAAAACATTGAAAACAGTGAAAGGAGGGACATGAACTCACAAGTTTGCGTTCCGTGAAATATGATATCGAAGTGAGCGTCCGTACGTGTCAATAACCTACATGTGTACTAATCTCGTTAGACACTAGGTCTTTCGGACCTCGTACAAGTTGTTCATCTTGAATTCTTTATTATGTTTTCGCTTGTCATCTTTGGAACAACTTTGTATTTTAGAGCGTTGATAGCTCACTCGCTCGATTGTTATGTGTATTCATGTGTTCTATGTGTATTGGATTATATGCGAACGGCTTCGAACTTATGTAATTGGGCTTAACCCACGTTTCATTGTTATTGGGCCTAGCCCTAGTTTTCTTGTTATTGGGCCTAGCCCTAGTTTTTAGTAATTTGGGTCTAGCCCAAATCTAATCCTAGTGAGTCCATTAAATATACTCTTGCAATTTTTACCAAAAAATTTACCAAGCATGTAACTTAATAAGTTCGTTTTTCACATGAAAATACTTGGTAATTTTTATAGTTTTCGACTTTCCGGATTCTTGTTTTTGACCACTTAGTTATGCGTTCGCTTTAGTGTCTAAAAATATGTTATTTTTAGACTCGACATTGTAGTAACTTGTTTACGATGTCGATACGCCCAAATTGTCGTCATCAAGTGTTATGTATTTCCATTTCAGCCATTTTATTTAATTGTCCGATTTTCCTAGCATTTCTTGGACCATGTAGGAACATGTATGTGTATTTATTTTGATCACCCTATAGGTATCTAATACATACACATATATAGCAAACACTTAGCAAGTTTCCGAAAATATATAATTTTTCTTACCAAAAATTATATTTACACAATGTTATATTTTTACCCATTTATCTTTGTAAAAATATAAGTTAAAGTTCATAAGAACTTCTTGAATATTTAAACCTTAAATATTCCCATCAAAGTTTCCATAATGACGTTTAAGACCACTAATCGCGTTTAACAATGTTAATCACCCTTTAATCTCCTCTTTAATTGCGATTAGATTTTTAGAAAAATTCACAATAATTTCCCCTAAAACTATGGCGTCTTCCACGTTCTAAAAACGTATTTAAATCATGTTTAACCCCTATAATCGCAACAATCTCAAATCAAGTTTCAAAATCCATATCTTTCAATAATTAATTCCCACATAATCACCCTCATAATCCTTGAATTTTATGTATAGTTTTTCACCATTCTTTTAATAAAGATAATACCACTTTTGTTCTTTTAACAAGACCATTTAAATCATCATGTTTAACACACTTTAAAGTCTTTATTTTTAATTTCATCACTTTGATTAACACACTTTTTAAACCATCATTAGTGTAGATCATGGTATTTAACCTTTTTTTAAAAGTCTTAACATGTTAAGAATCATTTTTACATTGTAGTAAAGTTCATGGAATATGTAAGTGATGATCTTGTTAAGATCTAAACATCCTAATGTTTAGATCATCCTTCTTAATCTAGATTATACAAAATCATCCATGTAATAATCCTATTTTAACATAATCATCCTAAGCATAAGCATAATTTAACACAAAACAACATAATCAACACAAGTAATATATATTTAGTTGTGTTTAACATGTTAAATTTATGGTTTGATTATATATATTTTGAGTTTCAAGATGATTAACTTGTACGTTAGTATTCTACATAGTGTAACAAGCTAAAAAAATATAATCAAAGAGATCTTACACTTTGCAAATGGTTAGTAGGTTGTAGGTTGAAGATTAAGAAGAAAAATAAGCTTCCATGCACCTCCTAATGTTCCTCCATTGTTGCAAGTTCCTTAAATGTTCTTATAATAACTTGAAATGGCTTAATTTAAGGTGTTTATGAGTGAAATAGAGTGGGTTTATGTGGGGGGAGTTGGACTCGAGAATGAGAAGGCAAGAAGAAGAGTTCTTTAGTTTTTTTTTTTAATACTAGAGTAAGGATGGTGATGATTATTGATCTTTATAATTGTCCTAGTAACAAGTTAGTCAACATTCACCTTACCACCATACTTTCTTATCCCATTTTACAAGTTTGTAGGTGATTTGGAATGGGTCCCCCTTATTGGCCGATTTTTTTAATGATGGATGGATAGATTTTGTTGTTTTTTTTTTATAAAAGTCCTTAATCACTAGATATTTTGGTCATTAAATGAAGTTGGGTGATTAGTATTTTAAGTACATCATTAGTGGGGTAATTAGGGATTCGGAACCAATATTATTATTAACTAGTTCACTAGACTAGTTAAAATAGTGTTTAACTAGTTTAAACGGTTCTCGGTTAAGCGCCGGTTCACCTACGATGCTTTTATGTCATACCGATAAGGATTTTCCGTAAGTTGTATGAAGTGATTCCGAGTCCCAAATTTAGCTTAACTAGTTCACTAGAGTTTCCATTTGGTTGCTATGATGACGGAAATATTGCTTACTAGCTCGTTGGTTCGCTAACGGACTAGTTTAGTGCATAGCGACGTAACGCTGGAAACTTGTGATTATGAACATTCCGTTGATATCATCTTATTGTTTTAGTATGTTATTCATCAATTGACATTATTCCGAAGTCCCGGAAATGCTTTGTTATAGGTTCGGACGCGTTAAAAATACTATATTTTAAGCCGAAACGGACATTTTTGAGATTAGGGCGTTATACCGGAAGTCTTATATCTTTGCAAGACATGTTTTCATAATAATGTTTTCTTATAATAATGGACTCAATTATGTTATCCGAGTGTCGTTTTTCAGTGTTTCGGTCTGATTTCACGGTTTGCTGGCATGAATAGTGTAACCGTGAATAGTGCACGTGACACTTTCTACCAACACTTTTAGGACATTGTTTGTCTGGTTTCGCAATGTGGTGAAAACCAACATATGTTTTAGCATTGTTTCCTTGTCCTAACCTTGTTATCAAATTAACGACACTGTTACGTAATTAAATTACACTAAATGCATGAGATTATGTAAATAAAATAGTGATTAGTTTGTACGGAATTGCCGGTTTATTGCCATTTGTCACATTCTCCCCCTGTTAAAAAGAATTTCGTCCCGAAATTCACGTTGAGTTATCCTTTAAAGGACTCTTCTCGACCAGGTGGAGGGGTACTTTGTATTGATCTGAACTCCACGTTCCCATGTATTCTCGGGTTCGTGACGTGAGTTCCAGCGGACCTTGACTAGTTCGATATTACTTCTCCTTGTCTTGTGGACCTTCCGGTCCATAACCTCAACGGGTTCTTCGGTAAACTGGAGCGTGTCGTCTACATGAATTTCATCCGCTGGAATGATAACTGTATCAACGGTCGGACTTTTCTTGAGATTCGACACATAAAATGTGTCATGTATGTTGCTGAGTTCCTCTGGCAGTTTCAACTTGTATGCAACGGTACCGATCTTTTCTAGAATCTCAATGGCCCAATGTATCTGGGGTTTAGTTTTCCGCGTTTCCCAAATCTAGCTACGCCTTTCCAAGGTGAGACTTTCAGTAAGACTTTGTCTCCGACCTCGAAGGATAATGGTTTACGTTTTCTGTCCGCGTAGCTCTTTTGTCTGTCACGAGCCGCTTTGATACGGTCTCGTATTTTTGCTATCTGGCCAGTAGTCTTTTGGACTAGTTCAGGGCCAACGAGTTATTTGTCTCCGACTTCCGCCCAACACAGCGGTGATCGGCACTTCCGTCCGTATAGTGCTTCGAATGGGACGGCTTTAATGATTGTGTGATAACTGTTATTATATGAGAACTCAACCAGCGGTAAATGATTATCCCAGTTTCCACCCAAATTCATCACACAGGCGCGAAGCATGTCTTCTAACGTTTGGATGGTTCGTTCGCTTTGTCCATCGGTTTGCGGATGAAATGCTGTGCTCAGATCCAGACGAGATCCAAGCGATTCTTGAAATGATTGCCATATTCTTGACACAAAGCGACCCTCACGATCCGAGATTATCGAAATAGGCACTCCATGACGTGCCACAATCTCGTTGAGGTAGATTTCGGCTAACTTCGCGGTACTGTCATTTTCACGAATAGGTAGGAAGTGAGCCGACTTGGTTAATCGATCAACGATAACCCATATCATGTCATGACCTCGAGAGGTCCGTGGGAGTCCTGTAATGAAATCCATTGATATATGCTCCCATTTCCAAACAGGAATCTTGGGTTGTTGTAATAACCCAGATGGCTTTTGATATTCGGCCTTGACCTTTGCACAAGTTAGGAAATTCCCAACGTAGGTCGCAATATCTTTCTTGAGTTTAGGCCACCAATAGTATTCTTTCAAATCCTGATACATCTTATCAGATCCTGGATGTATTGAATATCTGGACTTGTGTGCTTCATCCAGCACTAAGTCTCGTAAGCCACCAAAATAGGGGATCCAGATCTTTCCTCTGAAATATAAAGTGTCATCCTTATTTGTTTCCATGTGTTTCCTTGCTCCTCGCAAGTATTCTGCTTGAATATTTCCTGGCTTTAGGGCTTCCCATTGTGCGTCACGCACTCGAGTAGTGAAGTTTGTCTGGATTGTCAACTCTAAAGCCCGTACTCGTAATGTTCTAACTCGTTCTTTCCGGTTCAAAGCATCCGCTACAACGTTTGCTTTCCCCGGATGGTATCTGATTTCACAGTCATAGTCATTCAACAATTCTACCCATCGCCGATGGCGCATGTTTAATTCCTTTTGGTCGAATATGTGTTGAAGACTTCTATGATCAGTGAATATGGTACACTTAGTACCATAGAGATAGTGACGACAAATCTTTAAAGCGAATACCACTACACCTAATGCCAGGTCATGAGTGGTATAGTTCCTTTCATGAACTTTTAACTGCCGCGACGCATACGCGATGACTTTTTCACGTTGCATTAACACGCAACCCAAGCCTTGACGCGATGCATTACAGTACACCACGAAGTCATCGGTGCCCTCAGGGAGTGATAAGATTGGCGCTTGGCATAGTTTATCTTTGAGCGTTTGGAATGCCATTTCCTGTTTTTCACCCTAATCGAACTTTCTATCTTTTTGAGTGAGTGTGATCAGCGGTTGAGAAATTTTTAGAAAAATTCTCTATGAATCTTCGATAGTATCCCGCTAAACCCAGAAATTGTCTTACTTCCGTTGGGGTCTTTGGAGTGTTCCAGTTCTTTATGGCCTCTGTTTTTGCTGGGTCAACTTGTATTCCATTCTCGTTCACCACATGACCGAGAAATTGGACCTCGCGAATCCAAAATTCGCATTTGAGAATTTGGCATACAAGTGTTCTTTCTTAAGTAGCTCCAGGATAATTCTCAAGTGTTGTTCATGTTCCGTCTCGGTTCATGAGTATATTAAAATGTCATCAATGAATACGATCACGAATTTGTCGAGGTATGGTTTACATACCCGATTCATCAAATCCATGAATACGGCGGGAGCGTTTGTTAAGCCGAAAGGCATAACAAGGAACTCGTAATGCCCATAGCGAGTCCTAAACGCTGTCTTAGGAATGCTTTCCTCCTGAATCCTCAGCTGATGGTATCCGGACCTTAAATCGATCTTGGAGTAGAAGCTGGAACCTTGTAACTGATCGAACAAGTCATCAATCCTCGGTAAAGGATACCGATTTTTGATAGTTAACTTGTTTAGTTCTCTGTAATCGATGCACATTCGAAAGGTTCCGTCCTTCTTCTTGACAAATAGCAACGGAGCTCCCCAAGGTGAGAAACTCGGTCTAATGAATCCCTTGTCAAGCAACTCCTGAAGCTGAGTAGATAATTCCTGCATCTCCGAGGGCGCGAGTCTATATGGAGCTTTCGCCACCGGTGCTGCTCCTGGCACAATATCGATACTGAATTCGACTTGTCACTGCGAAGGTAGTCCCGGCAAGTCTTCTGGAAAGACTTCAGGGTATTCCCTTACCACAGGGATGTCTTCCACCTTGCGCTACTCGGCCTTCTTGTCGACCACTTGGACAAGAAAGGCGATGCATCCTGTTCTCAGACTCTTCCGTGCCTTCATGCAGTTGTTGGTCAGCAGCCGTGTGTCATGTTTCTCTCCGTGTACCAAAATATGTTCTCTCGTCAGACAGAGGGAAAAAGAATAATAGTTTTCGCAGCACAACTACTTCTACTCGGTTGTCGGCCCACCAGTCTATGCCAGAAGTTTAAGTCGTAACAACCTAATTGAATGAGTGAAAAGTCGTTACTGAATTTTTCGTGCTCCAAGTTTGAGTGTGCATCCTTTGATGTCTTTCCTGACTTGACTAATTTACCATTGGTCAATCCTATTGAATGGGAGGACGTCTTGTTTACTTGACTCGGCCAAGCATACTTTGAATTTTATGGGGATGAAGCTAATACCAACACCGGTGTTAAACAAAACGGATGCAACGGGTCGGTTGATAGGAACGTATTCGGTGACCCTTAATGACTTCACATGACTTCGCTAATTCCTCATTAGCTATCTTGATAGAGCAAGACATGTTTAACCTACATGACTCTAATTCGTGTATAGGCTTAATGTCTAGAGACACTAAGTTAAGCTGACGTTGGTATCCAAAGAATTGATACATGCTGGTTGTAGGGTAGACCATACCCATGGCAACATTGGGATTTTGTGAAGTATTCCTAGTTCTACCCATACACTCACTCATTCACTTGCTTGATTCGTCTACAGATATCCATCCTCGTAGTGATCTCTTTGCCACAGTCAAAACCTCCTTGTTCTTTCTTGAACATAACTAACTCATTAGTTTCCGTTTTGTGCCCAGTCTCACCACACTACTACTATTGGCACTTTTGCAAGTGCCCTCATGGTGAAAGTTTTACTTATCTCATTCAGAATTTTGACAAGTTATTAGCGTGCTTCTTGAAGTCAGCTTTGTATCTCAGGGCTAAACCCCAAATGTAGCGCTCAGTGCGTTTGAATTCGAGTGTTATCCAGTATGCAACAATCCTTGAGAGATTGTAGAGGCGTCGGGGGTAACCAACAACATTGGTTCTAATCATGATCGAGTTCTAGAGCTCGGTTCCCAAACTTGGAATTCTCCCGCTAGCGAGCAATACTCCTCTCGTGTAAGATCCTGGAGTTCTTCCAACAACATCCTCTTTGCTGTCTTACTCTCTATAGTTTGCACTTGGAGATTCCATCAAGTTAACATCTCCCTCAACAGATGACTATCCATTTACCAAATTGTTTACTTATTAGCACCTTTGCTAGCACGGTTAACTGACTCCATTTTCTTTATTTAGCGGACATAACTTACCGCACCTCTCGTATCGATGAGGTCTCGCCACTTGTAATCCGGAGATGCCTTAGAATTAAAATCTGGTGTGATTGCATCTCCAAGTGCGGCATTGCTACTCGTTCTCGTCCCATCGGAATTTGAACCACTTGAACTACTGGTACCATCAGTACCATTACTAGTGTCGACTCAGCAACCTCATGTTGTGCAATTTCCACAACCTCATGTCGCTCCATAAAAACTTGAGTTCAACTTTAATAGTAGGGTGCTGATTAACTGACCCTCTTCTAGGCGTAGATTTTCTTGTCGACGCCACGTTGTTTCCAATACATAGTATCATGGGGTCTAGGCTCTTATTTGGACATATATAGCCTACCATGCGCCTAAGAATTAAGATTGTGATTGGTCATGGAAACCTCAAGACAGCATTGCTCAGGTATGTTTGAACAATGATATTCATGAATAAACGCATTCCAAAAGGCATAGTATCTCTTGAGTGTATTAGTCATATGCCTAAATGGGAAAAGAAGTAATTCGTTGAGGAGGAGAAACCAAACGGTCGTCTCCAATTTTTACAACGTGTATTCCATACTTACTGGATATCGATCGTCCAAAGTAGGAAAAATCCTTCGCCGCACTAGCCCGGGTGACGAATACGTTGATACTCCTTGAGCTCCACGAGCTTCGACAAAATTGTTATAATTTCCATAGATGTCGAATAATACAATGAAGGGGTTGTAGCATGGCTCATGCCATAGCATCCCTTGGAATAAGACAAATATCGAACAACAGAGTTTAATGTAATCATCTCTGATAACTAAGATAAGGTGAGATGTCATAGACACCAAAGAACCAGCCCATGTACAAGAATTTCGAGAGTGTTGAGGAAAAATCCTCCATGAGTGGCTAACGAGTTTTGTTTGCTCTCGATGACTAGTCTCAAACAACTCGTGTTATAGATCGAATGTTAAGTGCAATCAATACGTGTAGTCTTCTTGTATCGTAGAGTGTTATAGTAACCATTCCGGTTAGTGTTCTACTAGATAGAAATTTGAACAACTTAGGAATTTCTTATGGCTAGTGATCATTAGCTTGACCCGCAGAGCTCACCAGGATTCCCATACACTACAAGTTGTTATTACGTGGGCCCCCGTAATAATAAATTGTCTTGTATGGTCACCCTAGCATTCTCTCGTTCAAGCAGTCGATCAGTCAAAGAGAGGACACTATTGTCTATATACTTTCAACACAGAAGGGACCTTCGTGATGGTCCATATGCTAACGTCCATTGTCATTATTCGTGAAAGGACACAATGTTAGCCGAAATAGGAATAAAAAGAATCCGTAACAATAATAACTGGAGGGGCACCTTTAAGATGAGTACTTCATCTTCCTTGTCTGGACGAGAGTGTCATCAATCACGATTAGTATGAGCCTCAGGGACCTCGTCCCACTAGTAGGGTTGTTGTCCAAGGCTGCCACCTCCGCCTCGTCGTCACTGCCAAATCCGGACATATACCATCCGAGGGAAAACAACCAGCTTCCTTGGGATCAATGCTTTAGGGTCTCTCTCAGGGACCACGCTTGCCATAAGCTTCGTAATAGACGCGAGGTCGTCATTCTCATCGCATGAGTCAAGTGTAATAATAGGATTCGTAGTCGAAGTTATTTTCGTTCATGGCAAAATATTCCGTACAACACATATATAAATACATTATATATATAATCACTAAATCTCATGTTATTTTTGTTCTCGTGTTTCACATGTAATTCCTAGTGTTTCGAGTCTATTCCTTATAGACTAAACATGTATTGATCCATATCCGTTACTTATGATTGAGCTCGCGTGATAGATCCTCATGTTATCTTGACACAATGAAAACCTTTTGTCATTTTTGTCATAATTTTGAAATCATTTGTGTATTGTTATCGACTTTGTTTTCATGTGAGAGCCCTTGGTGATTGTAGACCAAACTTTATAAAAGTTTGTCCCCTGTTCACTACAATCGGAGCTCTGATACCAATCTGTCACACCCTGCTAGTAGCGGAAGCATGTTGCGTGTGACGTAAGAAAGGTAATCATTGCATCCAATCATGTATCACCGGCTCCAGACTTGTTTCCTGAAATACATGTAGTTTTAAAAAATCAACAAAAGTTGAGCGAGTTCATGCAGTTTTTGTTATCATATATAATCGTAGTATTCATGAAAATGAAATCTTGTAATCATAGTATTCATGAAAATGAGATCTTGTAATCGTAGTATTCATGAAAATGAGATCTTGTAATCGTAGTATTCATGAAAATGAAATCTTGTAATCATAGTATTCATGAAAATGAAATCTTGTACTCATGGTATGTTCTGATTCATTCATGGAGTCTGTTAAGGATCTATCAGTGGGTAGCGAGCCCCCTGACATAATGTACCATAAGCAAATAACCAAACCGAGAACAGTTTGTCATCATTGGGATCACAAAAGCACTCCAGGGTATACCAACCAGGAGTGGGGCGTGCCTCATGCCCAATAGATCTACACCTTTTGCACCTTGGTCACTAAGTGATTAATGGTTACTAATGTTGTTTCCCTACTTATGCACATTGATCATGTCATCTACTCCGTAACTAACATACCAATAGTTTTAGCATGTATTTCCCCTCGATGTTTTTGAAAACAAAACATTGAAAACAGTGAAAGGAGGGACATGAACTCACAAGTTTGCGTTCCGTGAAATATGATATCGAAGTGAGCGTCCGTACGTGTCAATAACCTACATGTGTACTAATCTCGTTAGACACTAGGTCTTTCGGACCTCGTACAAGTTGTTCATCTTGAATTCTTTATTATGTTTTCGCTTGTCATCTTTGGAACAACTTTGTATTTTAGAGCGTTGATAGCTCACTCGCTCGATTGTTATGTGTATTCATGTGTTCTATGTGTATTGGATTATATGCGAACGGCTTCGAACTTATGTAATTGGGCTTAACCCACGTTTCATTGTTATTGGGCCTAGCCCTAGTTTTCTTGTTATTGGGCCTAGCCCTAGTTTTTAGTAATTTGGGTCTAGCCCAAATCTAATCCTAGTGAGTCCATTAAATATACTCTTGCAATTTTTACCAAAAAATTTACCAAGCATGTAACTTAATAAGTTCGTTTTTCACATGAAAATACTTGGTAATTTTTATAGTTTTCGACTTTCCGGATTCTTGTTTTTGACCACTTAGTTATGCGTTCGCTTTAGTGTCTAAAAATATGTTATTTTTAGACTCGACATTGTAGTAACTTGTTTACGATGTCGATACGCCCAAATTGTCGTCATCAAGTGTTATGTATTTCCATTTCAGCCATTTTATTTAATTGTCCGATTTTCCTAGCATTTCTTGGACCATGTAGGAACATGTATGTGTATTTATTTTGATCACCCTATAGGTATCTAATACATACACATATATAGCACACATTGCAAGCACTTAGCAAGTTTCCGAAAATATATAATTTTTCTTACCAAAAATTATATTTACACATTGTTATATTTTTACTCATTTATCTTTGTAAAAATATAAGTTAAAGTTCATAAGAACTTCTTGAATATTTAAACCTTAAATATTCCCATCAAAGTTTCCATAATGACGTTTAAGACCACTAATCGCGTTTAACAATGTTAATCACCCTTTAATCCCCTCTTTAATTGCGATTAGATTTTTAGAAAAATTCACAATAATTTCCCCTAAAACTATGGCGTCTTCCACGTTCTAAAAACGTATTTAAATCATGTTTAACCCCTTTAATCGCAACAATCTCAAATCAAGTTTCAAAATCCATATATTTCAATAATTAATTCCCACATAATCACCCTCATAATCCTTGAATTTTATGTATAGTTTTTCACCATTCTTTTAATAAAGATAATACCACTTTTGTTCTTTTAACAATACCATTTAAATCATCATGTTTAACACACTTTAAAGTCTTGATTTTTAATTTCATCACTTTGATTAACACACTTTTTAAACCATCATTAGTGTAGATCATGGTATTTAACCTTTTTTTAAAAGTCTTAACATGTTAAGAATCATTTTTACATTGTAGTAAAGTTCATGGAATATGTAAGTGATGATCTTGTTAAGATCTAAACATCCTAATGTTTAGATCATCCTTCTTAATCTAGATTATACAAAATCATCCATGTAATAATCCTATTTTAACATAATCATCCTAAGCATAAGCATAATTTAACACAAAACAACATAATCAACACAAGTAATATATATTTAGTTGTGTTTAACATGTTAAATTTATGGTTTGATTATATATATTTTGAGTTTCAAGATGATTAACTTGTATGTTAGTATTCTATATAGTGTAACAAGCTAAAAAAAATATAATCAAAGAGATCTTACGCTTTACAAATGGTTAGTAGGTTGTAGGATGAAGATTAAGAAGAAAAATAAGCTTCCATGCACCTCCTAATGTTCCTCCATTGTTGCAAGTTCCTTAAATGTTCTTATAATAACTTGAAATGGCTTAATTTAAGGTGTTTATGAGTGAAATAGAGTGGGTTTATGTGGGGGGAGTTGGAGCCGAGAATGAGAAGGCAAGAAGAAGAGTTCTTTAGTTTTTTTTTAATACTAGAGTAAGGATGGTGATGATTATTGATCTTTATAATTGTCCTAGTAACAAGTTAGTCAACATTCACCTTACCACCATACTTTCTTATCCCATTTTACAAGTTTGTAGGTGATTTGGAATGGGTCCCCCTTATTGGCCGATTTTTTTAATGATGGATGGATAGATTTTGTTGTTTTTTTTTTTTATAAAAGTCCTTAATCACTAGATATTTTGGTCATTAAATGAAGTTGGGTGATTAGTATTTTAAGTACATCATTAGTGGGGTAATTAGGGATTCGGAACCAATATTATTATTAACTAGTTCACTAGACTAGTTAAAATAGTGTTTAACTAGTTTAAACGGTTCTCGGTTAAGCGCCGGTTCACCTACGATGCTTTTATGTCATACCGATAAGGATTTTCCGTAAGTTGTATGAAGTGATTCCGAGTCCCAAATTTAGCTTAACTAGTTCACTAGAGTTTCCATTTGGTTGCTATGATGACGGAAATATTGCTTACTAGCTCGTTGGTTCGCTAACGGACTAGTTTAGTGCATAGCGACGTAACGCCGGAAACTTGTGATTATGAACATTCCGTTGATATCATCTTATTGTTTTAGTATGTTATTCATCAATTGACATTATTCCGAAGTCCCGGAAATGCTTTGTTATAGGTTCGGACGCGTTAAAAATACTATATTTTAAGCCGAAACGGACATTTTTGAGATTAGGGCGTTATACCGGAAGTCTTATATCTTTGCAAGACATGTTTTCATAATAATGTTTTCTTATAATAATGGACTCAATTATGTTATCCGAGTGTCGTTTTTCAGTGTTTCGGTCTGATTTCACGGTTTGCTGGCATGAATAGTGTAACCGTGAATAGTGCACGTGGCACTTTCTACCAACACTTTTAGGACATTGTTTGTCTGGTTTCGCAATGTGGTGAAAACCAACATATGTTTTAGCATTGTTTCCTTGTCCTAACCTTGTTATCAAATTAACGACACTGTTACGTAATTAAATTACGCTAAATGCATGAGATTATGTAAATAAAATAGTGATTAATTTGTACGGAATTGCCGGTTTATTGCCATTTGTCACATTATGTAAGGGTTTTGGGCTTGGTTATTTTATTTTAGTTTGAAATATTATTGATTTGTTGGGTTTGTTTATTGGGCTAAGACTTAGTAGTGGGCTAGTTAAAGGTATTGGGTATTTGAGTTTAGTTATTTAGGTATTAAAAGTTATATAATTTAGGTAGTATTTTAAAAAAAAATAAGAGTTTACTAAAAAAATTTAAAATATAAATTGATAACACTTTTTACCTAAGGGGTGCAGACGAAAAATTCCAAGAGGTGCGGACGGAAAATTCCAAGGGGTGCGGACGAAAAATTCCAAGGGGTGCGGACGGGATTTTCGACGGAACTTAGCACTAATTTTTTTTTTCCCGGGGGTGCGCCCGCCCACCTTGGCTTTGTCTTAAGTCCGCCCCTGTTCATCTCCTCCACAGTTTTAAGCACATCCAAAATCTTCCATTCATCTTTAGGCATTGGGAATTTAATCTATAAAAAGACTAACCACCACACAGTTCTCGAAGCTGGGCATTCCACCAAAATATGATCAGCCGAAGATTCCTCTCCACCACATCTCCTGCAGTTTTGATTTTCTAGAATCACTCCCCTTTTCGCCAGTTCATGTTTACTCGCAATTCTATTCTGAATTGCACGCCACACAAAATAATTTATTTTGAGAGGAACCCAGTTATTCCAAAATGTATTTGAAATATTAACTTCCATCGACTCGCCTCCTATAATTTTGGCCCTAACTTCCGGCGTAAAAAAACCACCAGTTGGTTGCTCACCCCAGTACCATTTATCCTCTGTATGTCTGATTTGGATCGAAGAAAGTTTGTTACCCAAACTATTAAATTGTTCCCATTCTTCATCCGAATTTGGACTTCTTTTCCAATCCCATTCCCATATAGGCCCCATATCATTATTTGAGAAACATTCACCCACCTTTGCCCATTTATTCGCAGCAATAGCGAACAAAGCCTGGTATTTCGCCTGAAAAGGTCCACCTTCAGCCCAATTATCAATCCAAAATAAGACCTTATTACCATTACCCATTTTCACCTTCAATTCATCCTTAACACTAACATTAGCAGCCTCCAGTTCCTTTTGCACCGCCCCAATGTCCTTCCATAAACCCACAAACCTACTATTACACGGAACCAAATTGTAAACTCTAGGTCTATAATGAATCGCCTGAACTGTCGACGCCCATAATGTCTCCGGATTGCTTTTAAACTTCCACCACCATTTTAGGAGTAAGGCCAAGTTTGTACTCCTAATATCTCCTATGCCCAACCCCCCTTTATCTTTTGGTTTCACCAACTTTTTCCAAGCTACCCATTTAATTTTACCCCTCCCTCCCTTACTCCCCCAAACGAATTCTCTCCTTATGCTTTCCAGTTTCTTTAAAATGCTGATAGGAGCTTTAAAAATCGAAAGATAATAATTTGGCATAGCTCCGAGAACAGCTTTAGCTAAAGTAACTCTACCGGCAAACGAAAGGCACTTAGCTTTCCAAGCCGAAAGCTTAGAATTGAACTTATCCACCATAGGTTTCCAAGCATTAAACCTTTTCATATTGTTACCAATCGGAACTCCCAAGAACGAGAAAGGAAGTTTTCCCATTTTACAATTTATACTCGACGCCATATTTAATACAACCTCCTCCTCAATCCCTACACCATATAAACAACTTTTGGCAAGATTAACTTTAAGCCCTGAGCACAAATAAAAACACCTAAGAATCCGGTTCAAGTTTTTAATATTCTCCTCCGACCAAACTCCTAGAAAAACCACATCATCTGCATAACAAAGATGCGAGATGGAAGGGCCTTCATTTGGAAGTTTGACCCCCTTAAAAATACCCCTATCGATAGCCTTATTCATCACCACATCAAGAGCTTGAAGAGCAAGCACAAATAAAAACGGTGAAATCGGATCTCCTTGGCGTAGCCCTTTATGTAACTGGAACTCCGAAGTCGGAGATCCATTAACTAACACCGATGCCCGACCCGATCTAAGACACGCTCCTATCCATTTTCTCCACTTGAACGGAAATTTCATCGCCTTGAGACACTCAAACAAAAACCCCCAATTGACAGAATCATAAGCTTTTTCAAAGTCCACCTTAAAAATAAAAATCTTCTTTTTTTTCACCTTTGCCCATGATATCACCTCACTCACTATCATAGGGCCGTCAAAAATTGACCGCCCTTCTACAAAAGCCGATTGAACCGGGGCTACCAAATGGTTTAAAACCGGTTTAATCCGATTTGCTAAAATTTTTGCCATAACTTTATACAGAACTCCAATCAAAGAAATCGGTCTAAATTCCTTCACATACCAAGGATCTTGGACTTTAGGTATCAGAGTTATGAACGAGGAATTACACCCTCTACTAATCTCTCCTGTAGAATGAAAACGGGTCATCACAGCTTCAAAGAACGGCTCCAATACACACCAGAACTTTCTGATGAATTTAAATGTAAATCCATCTGGCCCCGGAGCCCGATCCCCACCACATCCCCAAACAGCATCCTTAATCTCCTTTTTAGAAAAATTAACAACGAGAGAAGAAGCTTGATTATTTGACAACTGTTGAAAACCATCCCTCCCCATTTTCGGTCGGACCCTACAACGCTCAGCAAATTTCTTTTTAAACTCTCTTAGAATGCCATCTTTAATCCTCCTGTTTATCATCATTCTCAGCATCATCCAGATCTTTCTCAAAATCAAATTCAATATCATCTTCAGAAATCCCACACAACTTAGCTAACTCTTCTTTGGTGTAATTGTGCACATACTTTCCTTCTTCGATGTCATAATATTTTTCAAGCTAGTCTCACACCTGAACCTATATATATACATGAAAATCCCAACGAGTATGCCTGATACCCGTTGGGTAAATACCCGACAGGTAATGGACCGAACATGTGACAAGATTTTGCAAGTACGGGTATGAGATTAGTCATACCCAGCACATGGGCCATATCACCACCCCTTACGGTTGCCCATTATTATTCGTTAGAAAACAGGAAACTTTATGTCGTGCTTCAACGTGAAAAAATCTTAATCGTACTACAAAAAAGTAGAATCATACAACCAAAATTAGAAATGAATAAGCGGATACATCGTTTGTAAACATCAAGCGGTGAACGACATTTGTTGAATATTTTTACATCTTTAAAAATCTCAAAATAACCAAATTTTGGGTTCTGAATAACGGTTTTATTTCTGCTAACCCTAAAACAATCAAATAATTAGTTTTGTACCTCTATAATCTATACCATATTCATCACTAGTTCAACCACACAAAACAAATACAAATACAAAAACATCATCATCGTCATCATACTCACTAAATCCTACCAATAGCAAAGCAAAGGTAGGTTTGGGGAGGGTAAGATGTAGACAGCCTTACCTGTACCCCGTAGGAATAGAGAGGCTGCTTCCAGTGAGACCCCCGGCTTGATAGTAGTTTTGCATCAAGCCTTGGACATAAGACACATAACACTCAGCAATCGGGACAAAGACCGATTAGTGCATGTATCGTTTTGTCTTTTAGCTATCAACGCCACCACATGATGCATGATTAACCGTCCTCAGCGTTTAACGTTATTTTCACAAAGTTAGTAAAATAACGTTAAAATTAGTGCACTTTCACTTTTGCCCCCCGATTGCCCACACATAAATACAAATACAAATTATAAAAATAATTACACTAAGCTATAAACTGTCTAAATGATATTATTCTTTCTTTCAGATTTGATGGCCTCATAAGAAGTCATAATTTCCTTGAACCTTGCTTCGGCAACCTCTGCAAACAACACCAAACATCCTTATATTAATATCAATTCCTTAATCAACCAAACATCATCATCATCCTATTTTGTGTTCATAGTAGTTGGCACCTTTGTTTTCCTGATTTTGATCAGGGTGATATTGCTTTGCCTTACTCCGAAATGCAGTCTGCATCGTGTACAACCAACACTATTCAGTATGTAACACATTAATAGCTTGAGTCGCGGCTCAACCTCTTTCAGGGCCTCAAAATTAATTATATTTTCAGGCCTTATACATAACATATTTAGCATAACAATCATCCCATTTATCTAGTTTTATTAATTTACGATAATAAAATAAATAATTTATAGTTAGAAAAGTTTTATAAACTAGTTTAATACATATTTCTAGATAAATTAGCTTTATGTAATACAAATTGTTGAGTAAATTTTTCATAATCAATTTCTTCTAATAGATTTATGAAAATGTGAACATAAGAGAACTTAGAAAAATATCATTCATGAGAGAAGAAAATGATGTAAAGAAAATATCATATATTGTTCTACTAATAAGAATACGACCTATAACCTAAGAGACGGATTAACATAAATGGATCACTACTGCAAACATCAAACAATTTTGCTTACCTTAATTTCATCATCCGTGTATGGCGTTGTCCTCGACCTATTGGCAAGAAAAAAAGATGTAGAAATATGTAAATGAGCTTGGTTTTTGAAAAAAAAAAAGAGACTATAATCTAAACTAAAGTATTCACATAATTAGATAACTAACATAAATAACATAATTCAGACTTTTCGTTCTTTAGAATTACTTAAATTATGAATTTTCAAAGTTTTATGCTTTTACTTAATCATGATCATCATCATACTCAGTAAATCCCACCAATAGCAAAGCTATGGTAGGGTCTCAGGAGGGTAGATGTAGACAGCCTTACCTCTACGCCGTAGGCATAGAGAGGCTGCTTCCAATGAGACCCCCGGCTCGATTGTAGTTTTGTATCAAGCCTTGGACCTAAGACACATAACACTCAAATAATCGGGACAGAGACTGACTAGTGCATGTACCCCGTGTCTTTCAGCTATCAACGTCACCACATGATGCATTGATTAACCATGATAACCATCCGCCGCTTTTAACGTTATTTTCACGACATTATGCTTATACTTAATGTGAAATTCAATTGTAGTTTTTGGGCAGAAGAATAATCCCTTTGTAAGTGCACAATATCAATACTACTCCCCAGCTATTAATGCTTTTCGACTACATAGCATAACTTTTATCTCAATAAAACACGGTAATATTTTGCCTAACTCTGTTTTATGAAGGAGGCATTACAAGAAGATTTATGTCATTGATCTTAGGAGATTATACTCAGCAGAAGACTCTTTTATCTCTGAGTAGATAAAGTATTATTCTAGTATCTAATCAAAACAACATTAATCAAGCAACACCAACAACATATATATTAATGTTTCCATAGGGAAGATGTACCTACCTGGCGAGACCCAAAACAGCATAGTGATGAGACATAGAATAATTTGCAGGGGTATGAGTAGTGCCCTTATAATTACTCCAATTCCCATAACTTGAATCGGTTTTCCAATACCAATCGTCACGTTGAAAATGTTGATGGTACTCCCAATAACTATCATCCCTCCACCTCTCATATCCCCTTCTGTGCTTAATCTTCTCCCTATTGAACACACTTTGCATACGCCTTATACGCTCCTATAAACACAAACTCAGCATCAAACACATCAAGAACTCAAAACCATAATAAATAACTTTCTTTTAATCTTTTATACATTCTAGGTGCAATTTAACAATATATGTTTAAATTATACGCAAGCATATTGGATTTTAATAATCCAAGCTATTATCCACTGGCCGATAATAATTCATACCGGCAGTGTGACCAATGTCACTCTTAACTTTAAGCCGCTTAATGAACAATTGACTGCTTTTTATCCCAATCAGAATGTCATAAATTGTTTTAAAACGACATAAATAAAAGTTAAGGGTGTCACTGGTCACATTACTAGTATGAATTACTTTATATGGAATCGACGTAAAACATATACAAAAAGATACACATACACACCACTCTCTCCATCTCTTCTTCTAACTCCTCCCGCAGCCGGCGAGCATACCTTCTCCTAGCTTCATCTTTAACTCCTGTTCTCGAATACCCACCACCCGAACCGCCTTTAAACGCTGCCTGCGACACGGTAAACGTAAACTTCCACAACAAAACAAAACAAAACAAAACATTAGCCAATTTAAACACCCAACCCCTTATCCCCATTCACACAAATCCAAAAATCCCCATCTGGGTTCACAAAAAGATCCAATTTTTTTTCATACCCATATAACAAAGATCATTCTCAACTTCAATCAAAATCTAGAACAATCACATACCTGAGAATGAAACCAATCAACCGACCTTCTCAGCTGCCCAATCTATCAAATTGTTCAAATAATATTTCAATTTCAAATATTTAACAAAAATATAAAATAAAATAAAAACATACGGCGAAAGTGGTGGCGGTGGCTCCGATAACTCCGAATATGAGGATGCCCCAAAGTTTCATCTGTTCTTGATTTTGAGTGGGAGAATACGGCGTCGTTTTTGTAGGTTTAGGGTCGGTGCCATTGATATTGGTGTTGCTGTTGATTTGTTCAGAAGACATTAGAGTTTGAAGAAGTTTTGAGAAAAGAAAATCATAGTTGTTGCATGTGAAGGTTGTTCGATGATCGCCGACTTTATTGAGAGATTGGTTGTGTTGAAAGTTGTCTCCGACTTTATTTGGAGAATGTTGATTTGTGTACGTGGTCGATTTGTGTTCGGATGGCCCAATGGGGGCAATTTTGGTGCTTTTTCTTCTTTTAACCATAAACATGTGTTACTAGTTACTACTCTATCGCCAAGAAATTAACCACAAAGAGGGGATTTCTAACATCTTCTAAAGCAATGGATTAGAAATGATTGGTGTTAGAATATGACTGAACCAATACATGTAATTTTGGGCACTTGGGCTGTGAGTGGTAAGTAGTCAAAGATTACTTTGGTGAAACCCAGATTAAGGGGAAATAATTTGTTGTTAAAAAAAACACATGTAATTGTGTGATAACTTTTTGTTCTCATACATCCAAAATACTATATGGTAGTGTTCGGTATGCAGGAATAAGAACCGTAATGGAATGAACTATTACAGGGGAACGAAGAAAATGGTGTTTAGTTAGAGCATTCTCATCCATGGAATCAAATTCTATGTGTGATGGTTTTAAAATATAAAGAGTATAAAAAGTGGTTGTGAGTGAAGGAGAGATAAAGTGGTTGTGATTGGAGGAGAGAGAGAAAAAGTAATGATAAAGGTATAAAAAATATTATTTAACCGAAACGGAAAGAGAAAATGTAGTGTTTTTAGTGTAATTTAAGGTGAAAATATGGTGGGATGAATGTGAATGCTCTTAGTCAATGGAATGGAATCACGCATTCCCTTCCCCTCAAAATCATTCCATCCTCCCTATGTTTTTTTCTTTTCATTTCATCTCCTCTTGCACCATTCATTAATACCACAACCCAGCACCGTCGCCACCACCCATCACTTGCCGCCACCCGCAACCCGCCACCGCCTCCACCGCCACCTGACGACCACCATTGTCGTCACCCACCCACCACCATTGCCACCCACCGCTGCCTTCGCCACCACCGGCCATTACAAACAAGTCCTTTAATTGATAATCGGCTAGTATCCAAAGTATATGCAACTAACAACTTCATATATTTACGATGCAAAATTTACAACTAATGACATTACTAAAATTGTAAGTAAACGAACTTACCTCGTTCTTGAGCCTTTTGTTGTAATCCGGAACTTGCTCCTTCTTCTTTCAATCCTACACATAATCCATCCTTATATAGATTATGTCATTCGTTTACATAACACTTATATTCACGTATCATTCGTATTTCATATTACGATTCACAATATATCAAGTTTCGTATTTTCCTTATGCAAGACATTATTTCACAATCCATTCAAAACTACTTAGATTATTATTGGGGCATTTCATCGAACACTTAATATGCGTACCACATTTTATGCATTATGTACAATTGTCCTATGCACAAATCTACTAGTAAACCACACAACTCATTCAATCAACTAACTTCACATAATTCATTCATCCTACAATATGAGTATCTAACAATATTTTGGTACATATGCATTCATCCATCAAAATCACTCAAATTATACAATTACAAGATCATCATACTACTAGAACAAATGGATTTCAACTCAAATCTTCAATAAAACCAATTTTCCAAGCATAGGTCATCTTCTATATGATGATTCTAACTCATACACAAGTTCGATTTTATACAATTTCACGGATTGATTAAACCCACTTCATCAAGAAACATCAAAACACAAAATTTAACTTACCTTATGTTCAAAACACTTAGGTTAAAGAGTAATTAAGCTCATGCATTCAGTTTTTGTCCAAAACCATCTCTAATTTGCTGAAGTCTTGTGATCAATTGAAGGAGAAGGGTTTTCTTCTTTCCCCTGCCCCTTCTCGCGACACACAAACACACCCACTAGCACTGGGATTATTTTTCATTTGTTTAATTATCACATTTTACATATTCAGCCCTCATAATTACTTTTGTTGTCATTTTTGCATATTTTTTAAAGTTTATAAACTTTCATCATATTTATTAAACTTAATTAATCAATTTAAACATTTAACACCAAAGTAATCTATTATGCATTTTTGGGGTGTTACACAAAACCCAACAAACCAAAAATTTGTGTGTCCCACTGCATTGCGCGAGCACCCCACTAATGTTTATAATGAAAGGGAGTAATGACAAAAGAATCATTAAGAGATAGAGAAATCTTAATAGATATAACCAATGTAAGTATGCTAAGTGATGTACGTAAAATACAACATACAAATTACATCAAACAAGGCGTAAAATCAACCTTTTTTTGGTACTAATGTTGGAAAAAGCATGTTTCTTTGTTTCCTTTTTATTTACAGGATCAAAAGAGCTTAAACGCACAAAAGGAACAAATTAACAGCAAAAACCAATCTAAATACAAAGAAGAAGGATTGACACGACTCACCGAGCCCCCATCCACATCCAAACCAACAAAAATAACAAAAACAGAAGCTTAGGCACGGGGCCGTGCCCAGTCAAGATTCCCCGCAGAAAAAAAAACAACAAGAAAAGACAAACCAACACGGGGCCGTGCCAACTCAACATGGGTCATGGTCAACTCTAAGATTCGCAGAATCTGAGATAGTACAACAAGTACAATCACCACGGTCCATGCCGTTGACACACGGGGTCGTTTTAGTACAAGACCTGGCACTGCAGTTAATGAAGAAAAGAGAGAATGAAGGCCACGGGGCCGTGCTAGTTGGGCACGGGGCCGTGCTAGTTGGGCACGGGGCCGTGTGAGCAGTCTGATTTCAGGTATAAATAGGGGTGCTTGGTTTCATTCCAACTCATCCCTTGGCAAACCACTTATCTCACACTTGCTACCAGTCCACCACCACTGCAACACCATCACCCACCACCATCATCCATATTCGTCTTTTAGAGTATGTAGTAGTCTCGGGATCCAAGATCGATCATAAAAGTTTTTGTCAAACAAAGGCCATGCTTAGCTAATCTCTAACATCACTTGGTGAAAACAAATCTTTTATGTATTACTTTTGATTTCCAATCTTTGACAAACTTTTTATTTGGGTATGTATTAATGACTTTAATAACTAGTTTTCTATATTGAAGGTGGAATTTACTTAATCATTTCTTCATGTTTTGTTGATTCACTCATTCGTGTCTTTACGGTCCATATAAAGCGCGCTAACTGCCTGGAAGGGGGTTAGAAGGGTGTTTGGGTTTGCCTCGTTCAGTGTATAGATCCCGCGAGGACCTGATTCAAGCTTAGTAGGACTTCCCTTGAGGCAGATAGCATCAAATCGGGGGAAGTAAGAACCGCTTGTAATCCCTTATCTATAAACTACTATTAAAACATTAAACCGACCTTGCGGGACTGTATCCTTGCTGACTCAGGCCTATAGGTTGAGGGTAACGCTGCCTGGAAAGGGGCCTACCACTTTTCATATTAATAACTTACTTAATTATCTTTCAATAATCCTACCTTGCGGGACTGTATCCCTGCTGACTCAGACCAATAGGTTGAGGGGAACGCTGCCTGGAAGGGGGCCTACTACTATAACTTAAAGATAATCTCTTACAAAAACCCAAAGTGCGGAAATCATCAAAGGATACATAAAAGAGGAGTTGAAACCAAGTGATTCCTTCTTGTCTATTTGTTTTCCATATATTTTATTTTGATTTTCTAATTTATCTTTTATAACTTTCAAAACTTTTTATCAAAATTTGGTTAGATTAGACGTTAACGATAAGCTGGTACTAAAAGCTCTTGTGTCCTTGGACGACCTCGGTATCTTGCCATCACTATACTACGTACGCGATGGGTGCACTTGCCCTAACGTGTGTAGCGTGATAGTATTATATCGTGTTTTTTAAATTTAAAGCTTGATTCGCGAGTAAAAAGTGCTTAAAATATATCTAAAAATAATACACACCCGCACACATGTCACTAAGACTATCTAGATAAATCATTATTGTGTTAGCAAGGCTCAAATTGATTTGGGGTTCACAAGCATGGCCGGCCCTTAGGGTGGGCGAGAGCACCACCGGTCAGGACCCGATACTTTGAAGGACACGTTATTTTAAAAAAAATCCTATATGTAAATGTAAAAATAAATAAATTAATAGGGTATACTCATACAAATACCAACATTGGCCCACTTACAAAACTATTTTTATGCTTTAGATTAGTTATTAGCCCATTATCATTATTAATGAGCCCAATGCCCAATTTCGTTAAGGACTAAGGACACGTTTTTTCGAGCTCGAACATGTTGACCAGTTCTGTTTTATATGTAATGGAAAACATGAAAACATACGTGTTACAGCAGACAGGGCAGTGGAGAATCTAGTCAGAGATGCATTCATTGAGTTCGACATTTGTCAGGATGATCTGGTTTCTCCTTAGGGTGCAAACTAATGATGGTGATGATGAGAACTGAAAAGGGTATCGGTTGAGGAAAGGGAGGCCGAATTGATGTTATAATGATTAGGTTATTTTTCTAACCCTTTAACCTCTACATAAGTCTCCTTATATATGCACCCAAGAGGAAACCTAATTAGTTAATAAGGGTAATATGGTCCATCAACAATTACCAACTAATTATTTAATAGGTTATTATATATATTTTGATCTATATTATGTAAATGATTATAATGTCTACTAGATTAAATATTATAACATAACATATTTAATCTTACATTCTCCCACTTAGCCGAGTAATCATTTACTATGAGTATTAGATAAGCCTGATCAGGAGTTAACACTCATTTTAGCCTTAAACCAAGAAATATAGCAGAGAAATACAGCCGTTGAATCATCATGCGACTTAGGACCCCCATTAGTCATACTATAGCCTCAATTTAAAACCTAATCGTCATGATCAAAATACGCATAAGCCCTTTGTTTGATTTGTAATTTTATTTGTCTATATGCCATTATACCGATTGAACATATTCTAAGAGACATACAAAATCAAACTGAGGAAATTCCATTAACATAAAACATAAGCTAGTACAATATGCTAAATAAGGTCTTTAGTAAATCCCATATTCCGAACATGTTCTTCGTAAACCTTAGGAGGGAGACCTTTAGTCATCGGATCCGCAAGCATATCTTTAGTACTAAAATACTCAATATAAAGATTATTTTCCTCAACTCGTTCACGTACGAACATATATTTTGTATCGAGATATAAACCAGCTCCAGTCGAACTGTTACTGTTCGAGAAACTAACGGCAGCTGAATTATCACAATAAATCTTCAATGGTCTAGAAATCGAATTAACGTTTTGAGTCCAGTGATCAGATTTCTAAGCAACATTCCATGACAGGTTGCGTTATAAACAACAATGTACTCTGCCATCATTGTGGAAGTTGTGGTCAACTGTTGTTTATGACTCTTCCATGAGACAGGCCCGCCTGCTAACATAAAAATATAGCCCGAAGTGGATTTCTTGTCATCTTTGCATTTGGCAAAGTCAGAATCAGAATAGCCCACCACTTCTAAATGATCACTTCTTCTATAAGTCAGTTTATAGTCTTTCATCTCTTGCAGATATCGAGGTACCTTCTTAGCTGCTTTCCAGTGATCTAGGCCAGGATTAGTCTGATAACGGTCTAGCATTCCAGCAATATAAGCGATATCTGGGCAAGTACAGACTTGAGCATACACCAGGCTCCCGACTACTGACGCGTAAGGTATCTGGCTCATTTGCTCCTTCTCAACCTCTGTTGTCGGACACTGGAATGAACCGAAAACATCTCCCTTAACTACTGGAGCGACGGAGGGTATGCATTGTTGCATGTTGTAACGTGTAAGGACACGATCTATGTAAGCCTTTTGAGACAATCCTAAGATCCCTTTGTGTCTATCTCGGTGAATTTCGATGCCAATGACGTAAGAAGCATCTCCGAGATCCTTCATGTCGAAGTTATGCGAGAGTAACCGTTTCGACTCATGCAACATGTCTAAACTATTACTTGCCAATAGAATATCATCTACGTAAAGGTCAAGTATAGTAAAGTTTCTCACACTCATATTGAGGTAGGTGCATTGATCCACTTGATTCTTCATAAAACCTTGTTTCTTCATGACTTCATCAAACTTGAGGTACCATTGACGTGATGCTTGTTTTAACCCATAAATGGATTTCTTCAACTTACAGACTAGATGCTCCTGACCTTCAGGTTTAAAGCCTTCAGGTTTAAAGCCTTCAGGTTGTTTCATGTAAACATCTTCATCTAAGTCTCCGTTAAGGAAAGCGGTTTTAACATCTATCTGATGCAGCTCTAAATCAAAATGAGCTACTAGGGCCATGACGATCCTTAATGAATCCTTACGAGAGACAGGTGAAAACGTCTCTTGATAATCAATTTCCTCTTTCTGAGTGTAGCCCTGTGCAACCAATCTCGCTTTGTAGAGTTCAACGTTCCCATTCAGATCCAATTTTGTTTTGAACACCCATTTACATCCTACGGGTTTGACACCGTTGGGTAATTCTACCAAATCCCAAACGTCATTTTTCTTCATGGATTCAAGCTCATCAATCATAGCTAATGGCTTCATTGTAAGAGATAGGATCATTGAGCTTTCCGGGATCCATTTCAGTCAGGTAGGTAACATAATCATCCCAATTAGTAGGCCTTCTGGGCCTAGATGACCTCCTGAGTTGATTATCGGGTTCAGCGTTGTCTTGGTTTTGAGCATTTGATGTGCCTTCATCATGAGGTATAATGGGTTCTGATTATAGAGGTAAATTTGGAGTTGGTTGTCACACCCCAACCGATGGCAGAAACATCGGGGTGCAAGTACTAAGCGTTCATATTGCTCATGAGAATCCATAACACTAAATAGTTTCAATATAGATTAGATTCATTTCATGCAATTGTCTAAAACAACATCAACCACCAAAACATAGTATCAAACTAAAACAAACATAATCCCTGTTTCAGAGTTTCTAGTTTTAGCTACGTGGAGTATCTAAGTTCCATCCTAGCTTGTTTCACGATTCCTAGCATCCTGTCAGCCTGCAACATGTATTAAAATAAAGTCAGTACAAAACTGCACTGGCGAGTATACAAGTTTGAGTAATAGCATAATAGATTTAACAACTCATATCCATCGTGTAAATGATAAAAAAAAAAAATAGTTTCAGCCTTGATAGTGTTCGCAGTCCAACAAGTGATAGCCCAAGTATCCCGATGCTTTAGTGTTTTCCCAAGTCTCAAGGAAAACTAGAATCCTCCTAACAATACCCCCGAGAATAATGGGGAGGTGCATCTCCTATAGCGCTACTATTGTTAAGGCTGAACTACACACCCTGGATTAAACGTCCACATAGCACAAAGAGTCTAGAATCAAGAATCACAAGTTTCACATACACATAGGATAGAGTTTAGTTTCCAAAAGTTTCAAGTATCATAGTTTAATAGAATACATGTTGCATCCCAAGGTTTAAAACAAAAAAGGATCGAGTATACTCACAGTGATTGCTTAACAGATTAACTGTTATTGGATCAAAGGGAGCTCTTTAGAGTTAGCCTGATTAGATTACAACAGATAAGAGTTGGGCATAATAACGAGATTCAAACCAAGTGTCGGATCAGTCATCTTGATTGGATGGCTGTTCTATCGGATGGCTATCCGATCGGATTGCCATTCGATTGGGATGACTATTGTGTGGGGGACGGATTGCCATCCGATCGGATGGTCATCCGTACGGATGGCCATTCGATCGGATGGCCATTCGATCGAATGGCCATTCGATCCAAGTGTCAAGTTTCCAAATGTTTAAGTTTCTGAAAAAGTTTCTAAATGTTGAAGGGTTCCAAAACACATTGTTACCTCGATCGGATGGCGGTTCGATCGGATGACTATCCGATCGGTTTGCCATTCGACGATCAAGGACTTCAAGGTTTCCAAGTATTTAAGGTTACGAGGCAAGCGTCACCTGTGACACCTGTGTCACTTCAACCATCAAACAAATACCAAACCAATGAAATATTGTATTTCATACTTGGGATTTGTATAAATATGTGTATCATTGGCACATACAAATTCTTGTTCGATTTTGAGCTTTAAATCGCTTTCTGGAAGGTTATACGCGCACTGATGCGTAAATATAACCAGTTTAATGCAACAAACACTTCGGAATAGTGACATAGGCTTAACATACCTCAAATAACCTTTACATAACTTAGAAATAAGTTTTGGAAGGTTTGGTATGCCGAAATCAAGTTTATTCGCTTACAGGGACTAAATTCGATAAACTGCGAAAGTATGTCAATTTGTACTGTAACGGACATTCCAGAACATGATCATAAGTTAAACACACCCTAAATATCCTTTACATAGCTTAGAAATAGGCTTTGATGGGTTCGGTGTGCTAAAATAAACTTTATGCTCATTCAGGGACTAAAAGCGTCAAAAAGTGCAAAAGTTTGCATTTTCGCGCATAACTTACGTTCTGAATACATCCGGAAATCCAAAAATTTAAGTAATCATTAAAATATTTTATTTTAGTGTTTGGCATAATAAAAATCCATTCGTCGCTTAATTTGGATCGTTTTTGCGTTCGTTACGACTTCCGTCGTAATTAACCGAATAACGCAACCGTACGACCGAACGAACCGACATCTGAGATATTTTTGAGCATGTTTTAAGTTCCCTATACTTTAACTTCATTTTAGAGCCTTGAAATAAGGTTAACGGGGCTTAAACGTGCCAAAAATGAGCCGAAATCCATGATTCTGAAGTACAGGGACCAAAACTGCAATTCTGTAATAGTTGGCCAGGCGGCCCGCGTAAGCTGGTGCTAGGGGTTACGCGGCCCGCGTGAGAGGCTCAAATCTGCAAAACTGATTTCCAGCTGTTAACAGCTGTTCCACACCCTTTGCACCTGGTTTTGATCAATCTAGGGGCCAAATTTGATGGTTTTTAAGTGCCCATGGTATCCAAATACCATGTGCCCACATGTACGGCCGTGATCAAAGCACCTTATTCGATGAACAATCTTAACGGTTGTACAAAAACTATATATACCCACCCTCACTTCCTCCCAAAGCACACTTGATCAGATTTTGGCTCTCTAAGTTGAAGTTTATGCTTCATACCTGAGAGTAAATCGGGTCAAGAGCTTGCGGGGACCTTCTGTAAGTATTCTTTCGTTCTTTTCATTCGTTTTAGCGTTAAAGTCAAACTTTGTTTGACTTTCTGCATTGACTAGTTTATGGTCAATGCGAAGTTCGTTTGAACTTCATAACGTGAGCGTAATCACGATGGTTATAGTCCCTAGTGACTATACCTACTGATTACCACGTTATCTAGGCTCAGTGACGAGTCGTAGTTTCGGTCAAAATGCGTATTCTCGCGTATTTTGTAACCAAACTACTTGTGGGTATCAAAACCGTTTGTTTTGATACCAAACCTGTTTTTAAACCTCGTTAAACATGTTTTAACATGTTTAGCTCGTCACTTTTAGATTTGTGCTTGTGTAGGGTCGTAAAGGTAAGCGATCTAACCAATGGCTTATACTTTCGAACCCGACCCGTTTGGTCGATCATTAGGATCCGACCAAACACATTAGGTGACCATAGTTGTATAGGGAATAACCTTCCTAGGTTATACCTTATGGTCACGTCGTTTAAGTAGTTGTATGATAGGTAGTTTATATGCCTTAGGAAAATTACCAAAATACCCTTTTTACGCATAAATTCATTTTAAGCATATGTAACCTAAATTTTGACATCTAAACTGATTAGGTAACTATATTAGACATGTTAAGGCATATTTTACTTGTCATAGGACTAGTTAAGCGGTCCGAACGCGTTTTACGTGAACGACGCGTTAAAGTAGCATAAGCTACCTAAACGGGTCGTAGTGGGTCGTAAGAACTTAGGTTAGGTTTCATTTTAGTATGTAGGCTTTGTTAAACCATATCATATGAGTTCCAATACTCATTTCGTTTACGAAACCTCATACTATCCAATCTCCCGATTTAGGTTCGGTTATTTATGTAGTTATCTATATAGGTGCCGTTTGATTTCCGTGATCCCTCTAGCTTTGCTTGGTTGTTGTTCAAGACTTCTAAGCACCCTCAAGTGAGTACATAGACCCCTCTTTTACCGTTTTTCAAACATTTTGGGGTGAAACACATGTGCCTACTTGTTATTTTCATGCTTTCCATGTTTTCATATCATATACTTGCTATGTTCATTAGTACACTATTAGGACATGATTTCATTATGTTTTGCTATGTATGTTTATTTAACATGCTAGCACATTGTTTTACATTACATTTCTTTTGCTATGTATATTTACTTAACATGCTAGCACATTGTTTTACAAGACTTTTCTGCTTTGTATGCTAACTTAGCATACTTAGTACATTGTTTTACATTGCATCTCTGTTACATATGTTCTCGTAACATATGGACACATTGTTTTATATCTCTACCTGGTATGTTCACTTAGCATATTAGGTACATTATTTTCATAAAACGTGCTTACATTTGATATGACATTTGGTTTGTTTAACAGGTCTTTATTACATTCATTAACACCGATCATGCCGCTCGGTAGTAGGTAGTGGTACCATAGGACTTGACACCTCCCGTTCCTGAAATCCTAGGTTTGTTTGGGTGGAAGGAATGACCAAATCCGAAAACATTTTTTTGGTAGACCTTGACTATAGGGTTTATCTTACTGTCTCAAGGCTTGAATGTAGGCGTTTAACATTACCGCATAAATGGTTGTATCAGTAAGGCATGCATTATCTTACAAAACATAACTTTTGATTATATTTTATCAAGTGCATTGTTTTGTACATTACTTTCTTATAGGGTTGAATAAATGCATTTAATCAATAAATGCTTTTATTCACTCTACATAACACTTGTTTACACATTACATGATTTACATATGATGGTTTTTACATAAACATTTGACATTTGACTATACATAAACATTTCTACATTGATGGTTTGTTTTATTTAAGTGATTTAAATAATGAGGCGTGTGTAATAAGATAAAAGCATGGTGGATACGCCGCTGGTACTTCCTATATATAAGTGCTTTTATAGTATTACATATCGTAGCGTTATTTAAACCATTTCAATATTTGACATATTACATTTTAAACAAATGACATATTTTCACTAAACAATTGTTTTACAAAACAACTTATTTTATACAAACTCATTTTACTTGGTTATTCATTTAACCTTACATTACTCTTTTACATATCATCTACTTTATCATCGCTTTTCAAATGATTTATGAAACAAAACATTTTTCAAGGATCATGACTGACTTTTGTTGAACAACTTTTTCTAAACTTATAAGTCATGAATCCTAAATCAATAAAACCTATGTATCTCACAGGCATTTTATGCTGACGTACCTATTTTCACATGTGTTTCAGGAAATGATGCATAGGATTAATTAAGATACACTTAGGCGGACTTGGGCCTTAGTGACAATAAAAGATGCAAGACTAGTTAATTATGTTATACTTCTTTGTTTGTTAAGACATTGTAACTCCTTTAATCAATAAAACAAAATTTCAATTGTCCATGTGTTATGAAACAATGATTCTGTTACAACACTCCCCGACGATTCCGCCACGTTTTGTTGTTTTACGTGGTCGGGGTGTGACAGAAAAGTTGGTATCAGAGCTCATGGTTATAGGGAATTAGGTTATTAGTAATGCTTTGACCTAGTCTATAACCTTCCTAGGACCCTAACGCGAGTTTACTTGCGTTTAGATCATAAAACAATACCGTCACCTATCCTTAGGCGACAACCACAACAAGAACATAAATTTCAAATCCGCTTTGAAAACCAATCATCTGTTCTAGGATGATTTATTATAAGGTTTTGAACCCTCTAAGTTTTCAAAATCTCGTCAAAGTTTGGGTCTTTCGATGTGAACACGTGCAAACTGGAAGGGTAAATGCCTGTACTCTGAGTTTTCTGTCTAAGGCTAGAGTGTTCGTACAAATCCGCAGAATCGGACCAGTCACTCTTACCTGGGAACTCTCGGGGTGAGTGTTTACTTATAGGCAAGCATGTCTTCAGTGATACATTAATATGACCCGTTTACTTTGATTAGTCACCATCTCATTTGTTTGCCTTAGGTAACAAACAAATGATCACAAATTTTATGCATTACCGTTCTGTTTTGTTTATCCGATAACATTTCACTTGTTTCTTCCTATGCCTTTCATTTCTTCTAGAATGTCTCTTCATCGCAATGACACCCAGATATCCGAGCAGACTGCCAAATTCGCTCAGCGAATAGGCGAAGTCGTCTTGAAGACTGTTGAATTAGCTACTGCTATGTACCATCTCCAGGAATAAGCCACTCAAGAAGCATCGAAGGAATCAGAAGTCAAGCCTGCACCAAAATCAAGGAAGCGTAAGGCTTCAAATAAACCCGCAGCAGTTACACCTAATCAAGCGGGACCTAGCCAAGTGGCAGCGCCACCAGCTAGGAAGCCGTACTTAGGAACTGCCCCATGGTGCAAACGATGCAACCGTCATCATTCAAACCTCTTACCCTGCTTCAAATGTACCTACTGTGGACGGTGGGGACATTTGATTAACATATGCCGCTTTGCTATCCAAAACAAAGCTGCTATAAACCTTGCTGCTACCCAACTCCAAGTCAACCCTACTCAAGCTCGTTTTCCGCCTGGTACTTGCTACAACTGTGGCGAGACGAGCCATTTCAGGAACAAATGCCCAAAGATTGTCAATGCAAATCCAACTCTTGGATGAGCATTTGGCTGATTAGAAGAAGCTGCTGCTTTAAATAATTTGTATCTATTGTTTTTGTTTCTTTTGTTGAACTCAGAAACAATGTGTTCAGTTTATGAATAAATTATTGTTCACAATTCTGATGTACAAGTGTAGTTACATGTGTGTATGGCCTTTCCCTATGATACCTACATCAAGGAACTATGTTCTTTAAACAAGCTACTCTTGTGATTCTCCCTTTCAAGTGATCGCTCATGATTTCCTCGGAAAAATTTTAAGTACTCGTTTCATTCTAGGAGACGAAGTACAAGAAAGAAAGCGAAATTATGAGTAATCGTGCTTTTGCACATCTGTACCTTTGAATCTTTGGTTAGATAACTGAGGGTATATTTAATCTCGTACCCATACCATTTCATTATGGTTTCGTAACAATATACATAGTATAAGTATTTCAAAAACAACCTTCATGATTTCAAAAGATTTCATATAGTTTGAAAACAAATTTTCAAATGCATTGTCTATATTTTCAAAAACAACCTCCATGATTTCAAAAACATTGTCTATGTTTTCAAAAACAACCTCCATGATTTCAAAAACATTGTCTATGTTTTCAAAAACAACCTTCATGATTTCAAATGTTTCATATAGTCTGAAAACAATATTAACACAGTATATTTTCTTATCAAGTGCATGATTTCAAAGAGCATTATTCATATTTTCAAAAAAAAAAAAAAAACTTATACATAATTTCAAAAATATCATCTAGCATGATTTTAAAACATTTTTATCTAATACACCTACTTATGATTTCAAAAGTATTATGTAAAATTTCAAAAAAAACATTAAACACATTGTTAAAAGAAACCTCATGCATAGTTTTCAAAAACATTTTTCTCATACATTAACTTAACTTTCAAATTCTGCTTCATATGTCGCCTTGACATATCTAGCATCTCAACTTCATAAGCATTTTACTTCATGTTTTGACTTAAGCACATCCAGTGCAAGGTTTCAAAATATCTTCAACTTCTAAAATCCATATGGGATCTTTTTATCTTCACAATTAGACCCTAGTGGATGATTATCTTTCAAAATCAGAGTCTTTAATTGGATTCCTTGTGTACCTTAATTCGGACATTTCGGTTCCTTATAATCGAAATCGAATTTTTCTCTTTAAAGATCTTTCTATCTTCATAGTTAGATTCTTGATAATGTTTAAAGTACCAAATGAAATCCACGGAATGGATTCCTAGTGTGCTTTAAATGCATGTACGCAATTAACAAAACAAATTAGCAAATTAAAGATCTAGATAAACAATTTGTGGTTATGTGACTATGTGTTTATGCATCTTGTGTTTTCTTTTATGCATTTTGTGTTTTTGTATACTCTGGATATTCGTTATCCAAATCCTCGTAGAATCTTTCATATCTTCATATGAGGGGTTCGTAGTAGGATATTCAAAAAGGTACTATCTTAAATCCTTATTGGGCTTCTACATGATAGTCAAGACCCTTGGATTATATAGTACCATTCCATGATTCAAAAAGAGACCCTTTGAGTGGTCTAGTCAAAAGATTGATTCAGAATCTGGTTAAAGAATGACATGTGGTGATATGGCTGAACAGACTCCTTGGTAGTCTATTTAGATCATTTATTGATTTAATTAAAAGGACTCTATGGTGGTCTAGTCACACTCATCACAGGTTTGTTCATTTGGTTTTCCCCTACACATTATAAAATATACTGTGTGAACTATGCAAGGAATTGTGTAATTATGGACGCATACATAATTATGAAATTCAGTGCACAGAAACCCAGTAAGATTTATTATGTGTAAGAACCGATAGTGACAACAATAACAAAATGCGAACGATGTAATGGAGGTACGGTGGACGCACCAATAACGCTTAATAGACTTATATATAAGTGTCCCTCCTACATTGTAAGCATGATGTTATTTAAAGTTACTAGAAGTTCAGAACTCTAACTAGTGTTGTTTGATCTTTTCAACTTCATGTTTCAAACCCTCACAAGTTTCCTCTAAATAAATTTCGGGACAAAATTTCCTGAAGTAGGGGAGACTGTGACACCTGTGTCACTTCAACCATCAAACAAATACCAAACCAATGAAATATTGTATTTCATACTTGGGATTTGTATAAATATGTGTATCATTGGCACATATCAGTTCTTGTTCGATTTCGAGCTTTAAATCGCTTTCTGGAAGGTTATACGCGCACTGATGCGTAAATATAACCAGTTTAATGAAACAAACACTCCGGAATAGTGACATAGGCTTAACATACCTCAAATAACCTTTACATAACTTAGAAATAAGTTTTGGAAGGTTTGGTATGCCGAAATCAAGTTTATTCGCTTACAGGGACTAAATTCAATAAACTGCGAAAGTATGTCAATTTGTACTGTAACGGACATTCTGGAACTTGATCATAAGTTAAACACACCCTAAATATCCTTTACATAGCTTATAAATAGGCTTTGAGGGGTTCGGTGTGCTAAAATAAACTTTATGCTCATTCAGGGACTAAAAGCGTCAAAAAGTGCAAAAGTTTGCATTTTCGAGCATAACTTACGTTCTGAATACATCCGGAGATCCAAAAATTTATGTAATCATTAAAATATTTTATTTTAGTGTTTGGCATAATAAAAATCCATTCGTCGCTTAATTTGGATCGTTTTTGCGTTCGTTACGACTTCCATCGTAATTAACCGAATAACGCAACCGTACGACCGAACGAACCGACATCCGAGATATTTTTGAGCATGTTTTATGTTCCCTATACTTTAACTTCATTTTAGAGCCTTAAAATGAGGTTAACGGGGCTTAAACGTGCCAAAAATGAGCCGAAATCCATGATTCTGAAGTACAGGGACCAAAACTGCAATTCTGTAATAGTTGGCCAGGCGGCCCGCGTAAGCTGGTGCTAGGGGCTACGCGGCCCGCATGAGAGGCCCAGATCTGCAAAACTGATTTCCAGCTGTTAACAGCTGTTCCACACCCTTTGCACCTGGTTTTGATCAATCTAGGGGCCAAATTTGATGGTTTTTAAGTGCCCATGGTATCCAAATACCATGTGCCCACATGTACGGCCGTGATCAAAGCACGTTATTCGATGAACGATCCTAACGGTTGTACGAAAACTATATATACCCACCCTCACTTCCTCCCAAAGCACACTTGATCTGATTTTGGCTCTCTAAGTTGAAGTTTATGCTTCATACCTGAGAGTAAATCGGGTCAAGAGCTTGCAGGGACCTTCTGTAAGTATTCTTTCATTCTTTTCATTCGTTTTAGCGTTAAAGTCAAACTTTGTTTGACTTTCTTCATTGACTAGTTTATGGTCAATGCGAAGTTCGTTTGAACTTCATAACGTGAGCGTAATCACGATGGTTATAGTCCCTAGTGACTATACCTACTGATTACCACGTTATCTAGGCTCAGTGACGAGTCGTAGTTTCGGCCAAAATGCGTATTCTTGCGTATTTTGTAACCAAACTACTTGTGGGTATCAAAACCATTCGTTTTGATACCAAACCTGTTTTTAAACCTCGTTAAACATGTTTTAACATGTTTAGCTCGTCACTTTTAGATTTGTGCTTGTCTAGGGTCGTAAAGGTAAGCGATCTAGCCAATCTCTTATACTTTCGAACCCGACCCGTTTGGTCGATCATTAGGATCCGACCAAACACATTAGGTGACCATAGTTGTATAGGGAATAACCTTCCGAGGTTATACCTTATGGTCACGTCGTTTAAGTAGTTGTATGATAGGTAGTTTATATGCCTTAGGAAAATTACCAAAATACCCTTTTTTACGCATAAATTCATTTTAAGCATATGTAACCTAAATTTTTACATCTAAACTGATTAGGTAACTATATTAGACATGTTAAGGCATATTTTACTTGTCATAGGACTAGTTAAGCGGTCCGAACGCGTTTTACGTGAACGACGCGTTAAAGTAGCATAAGCTACCTAAACGGGTCGTAGTGGGTCGTAAGCACTTAGGTTAGGTTTCATTTTAGTATGTAGGCTTTGTTAAACCATACCATATGAGTTCCAATACTCACTTGGTTTACGAAACCTCATACTATCCAATCTCCTGATTTAGGTTCGGTTATTTATGTAGTTATCTATATAGGTGCCGTTTGATTTCCGTGATCCCTCTAGCTTTGCTTGGTTGTTGTTCAAGACTTCTAAGCACCCTCAAGTGAGTACATAGACCCCTCTTTTACTGTTTTTCCAACATTTTGGGGGTGAAACACATGTGCCTACTTGTTATTTTCATGCTTTCCATGTTTTCATATCATATACTTGCTATGTTCATTAGTACACTATTAGTACATGATTTCATTATGTTTTGCTTTGTATGTTTATTTAAAATGCTAGCACATTGTTTTACATTACATTTCTTTTGCTATGTATGTTTACTTAACATGCTAGCACATTGTTTTACAAGACTTTTCTGCTTTGTATGTTAACTTAGCATACTTAGTACATTGTTTTACATTGCATCTCTGTTACATATGTTCTCGTAACATATGGACACATTGTTTTATATCTCTACCTGGTATGTTCACTTAGCATATTAGGTACATTATTTTCATAAAACGTGCTTACATTTGATATGACATTTGGTTTGTTTAACAGGTCTTTATTACATTCATTAACACCGATCATGCCGCTCGGTAGTAGGTAGTGGTACCATAGGACTTGACACCTCCCGTTCCTGAAATCCTAGGTTTGTTTGGGTGGAAGGAATGACCAAATCCGAAAACATTTTTTGGTAGACCTTGACTATAGGGTTTATCTTACTGTCTCTAGGCTTGAATGTAGGCGTTTAACATTACCGCATAAATGGTTGTATCAGTAAGGCATGCATTATCTTACAAAACATAACTTTTGATTATATTTTATCAAATGCATTGTTTTGTACATTACTTTCTTATAGGGTTGAATAAATGCTTTTAATCAATAAATGCTTTTATTCACTCTACATAACATTTGTTTACACATTACATGATTTACATATGATGGTTTTTACATAAACATTTGACATTTGACTATACATAAACATTTCTACATCGATGGTTTGTTTTGTTTAAGTGATTTAAATAATGAGGCGTGTGTAATAAGATAAAAGCATGGTGGATACGCCGCTGGTACTTCCTATATATAAGTGCTTTTATAGTATTACATATCGTAGCGTTATTTAAACCATTTCAATATTTGACATATTACATTTTAAACAAATGACATATTTTCACTAAACAATTGTTTTACAAAACAACTTATTTTAAAAAAACCCATTTTACTTGGTTATTCATTTAACCTTACATTTTCTTTTACATATCATCTACTTTATCATCGCTTTTCAAATGATTTATGAAACAAAACATTTTTCAAGGATCATGACTGACTTTTGTTAAACAACTTTTTCTAAACTTATAAGTCATGAATCCTAAATCAATAAAACCTATGTATCTCACAGGCATTTTATGCTGACGTACCTATTTTCACATGTGTTTCAGGAAATGATGCATAGGATTAATCAAGATACACTTAGGCGGACTTGGGCCTTAGTGACAATAAAAGATGCAAGACTAGTTAATTATGTTATACTTCTTTGTTTGTTAAGACATTGTAACTCCTTTAATCAATAAAACAAAATTTCAATTGTCCATGTGTTATGAAACAATGATTCTGTTACAACACTCCCCGACGATTCCGCCACGTTTTGTTGTTTTACGTGGTCGGGGTGTGACATCACCTGATCGGATGGCGGTTCGATCGGATGGCTATCCGATCGGATTGCCATTCGATTGAGTTGTCCCTGTCCCGTTCACAACCTTGTAAAGTTTCTAAGTTTCCGTTTTAACGACGACGACATGGTACGTATTGAGGCAACGGTAAGCACATCAATATACAGCCGTTCTGATCAGATGGGAATCACCCCAGTCCGTCCAGTCGTCTGCTCTTGGCGATGCTTATGTCGGAATCGTACTCCAGTCATCTTCTCTGGCAATAACCCATTTCTAAGCTGACTCAAGACTAATCATCAAGTCTTTAGTCCGTTCAGATCTGAATTCCACCGTTTTTAAGTGAAAAGTTAAGAAAAGGTGAAGATAAACATAAGTTTTAGCTGAAAAAAAATCTAGATTTAGTTAAAATTCAATGTAAAACACATGAAATTCCTGAGATCTGAGTTAGATCTAGGCAGGAATGACATCATACCATAGTTTGTACAAACCACCATGATGACGTCACCCTCTAGAGCTCAAATCTTAGAGATTTCACAGTGAAAAGTAAGATTTCAAAGGAGAATCATGTAGAGAATAACGTGTAGATCAAAGATGTACAAGAATCTAGTGTAAAACGTACCAAAATTGCCGAGAAATGAAGAAAGTAGGAGTGCGTGCGTCTGGATCGAGTGAGGCTGTCACATTAGTGAGAATGATGTGACAGGCCTATTTATAGTGTCAGAGGGAGAGAGTGAGGCGGTGTGCACTGATCGGATGGCAGCTCGGTCGAATAGCCATCCGATCGGTTTGCCATTCGGTCAATCCCATCCTTTCCGCATTCCCGTATTTAATTCGTTTTGCGAGTTAGATTAAGCATTGCGTATTATTGGGCAATAGTAATCACATAACTAGATTATATCATTAATCACAAAAGTTTCCATAACTTCCATAGTTTCCATAGTTTCCGCCAGTGACAAGACTCCAGTCCCTCGTTCAACCAAGTATCAAGTTTCACGAGCCTCAAGAGTCAAGCACCAAAGTATCAAAAGTCAAGAATCTAGATTCCAAGTATCAAGAATCATAGTTTCCAAGTTTCAAGAATCATAGTTTCTAAGTATCAAGTATCAAGAATCATAGTTTCCAAGTATCAAGTATCAAGAATCATAGCATTGAGAATCAGGTATCATAGCGTAAGATTCACCAAGTATCAAAAGTATCAAGTATCACAGTTTCTAGAGTTAAGTCTCATAAGATTCATAGTATTAGATTCACAAAGTATCAAAGGTATCACATATCTCATAGTATAGGGGCTAAAAGTGACAATTAGCCAAAAGTCTAGGGACGCAGGCGGTACAGTCTCTCCCCCTTTAGGAGATTTCGTCCCCAAAATCTAGGAAGAAGACTGCTCGAAGAGCTGCGGATACTTGGTCTTCATCTCACTTTTCAGTTCCTAAGTGAACTCGGCGCCACGCTTTCCTTCCCATCGAACCTTGACTATGGGAATTTTGCTGCGCCTCAATCGCTTGACACCTTGATCCATGATTTCGACCGGTTTCTCCACAAAGTATATAGCTTCATTTATTTGCAAGTCTTTAAGGGGAACCCGTAATTCCTCGTCGGCTAAGCATTTACGTAGGTTAGATACGTGGAATACTGGATGCACGTTGTTTAGTTCTTGTGGCAGGTCGAGTCTGTACGCCACCTTGACAATCCTTTCGAGTATCTTGAAAGGACCCACATAGCGAGGGGCGAGCTTTCCCTTCTTACCAAAATGAACTACCCCCTTCCAGGGAGATACCTTGAGAAGAATTCGGTCACCAACATCAAATTCCAGAGGCTTACGCCTATTATCAGCATAGCTCTTTTGTCTACTCCTAGCCTTGATCAAGTTATCACGGATCTGAAGAATCTTATTCGTTGTCTCTTGAATGATTTTAGGGCCAGTAAACTGCTTGTCAGTAATCTCATGCCAGCTGAGAGGAGATCGGCACTTGCGGCCATACAAAGCTTCGAAAGGAGCCATCTGAATACTGGAATGATAGCTGTTGTTGTATGAGAACTCAGTCAATGGTAAATGTACATCCCAGTTACCACCTATGTCGATGACACAAGAACGGAGCATATCCTCTAGGGTCTGAATAGTACGCTCAGTCTGTCCATCCGTCTGAGGATGAAAGGCCATGCTAAGATTCAAATGAGAACCCATAGCGGATTGAAAAGTTTGCCAAAGACGTGAAGTAAAACGACCATCACGGTCTGAGATTATGTCAAGAGGTATGCCATGACGACATATAATCTCATCGGTATAGATTCGAGCAAGTTTCTCCACTTTATAATCTTCACGAATAGGAAGGAAGTGGGCTGATTTGGTCAAACGATCAACAATCACCCAGATACTATCATGACCATTAGTGTACGGGGTAGTTTAGTAATAAAGTCCATAGCAATGCTATCCCATTTCCAAACTGGGATTTCGGGTTGTTCTAAGAGTCCAGAAGGACGCTGATGTTCAGCCTTAACCTTCGAGCAAGTAAGGCATTTAGAAACATATACAACAATGTCCTTCTTCATACCAGGCCACCAATAAGTCATTCGCATATCATGGTACATCTTATCGGCACCTGGATGAATAGAGTAACGGGATTTGTGAGCCTCATTCATGATGAGCTCACGAAGATTTTCGTGATCCGGCACCCAGATGCGATTGAGATAGTATTGAAGACCATCAGATTTAGTTTCGAGTTGATCCACATTAGCACCATGAATTTCAACAAATAGACTACCATCATTAACTGACGAATACTGAGCTTCACGAATACAAACATGCAGGTCACTAGAGATACGAATAGCCTTAACATAAGTTTTTCGACTAAGAGTGTCGGCTACTACATTCGCCTTGCCAGGATGATAGCGAATTTCGCAGTCGTAGTCGTTAAGTAGTTCCACCCAACGTCTCTGTCGCATGTTCAGTTCCTTTTGGTCAAAGATATGTTGAAGGCTCTTATGGTCGGTGAAATTCACACACTTAGTACCATACAGGTAGTGTCGCCGGATCTTTAATGCAAACACAACTGCACCAAGCTCCGGATCATGGGTAGTATAGTTTTTCTCATGTACCTTGAGTTGACGAGAGGCATAAGCAATAACCTTGTCCCATTGCATGAGCACACAGCCCAAGCCACGGTTTGAGGCATCACAATATACTACAAAGTCGTCATTCCCATCGGGAAGAGTAAGAACAGGAACGTTACACAAAAGAGTCTTAAGAGTCTGAAAAGATTCCTCTTGCTCGGAACCCCAAACAAAAGGTTTCTCTTTTTGAGTCAACGAAGTGAGAGGAACAACGATCTTAGAAAAGTCTGAGATGAATCGACGGTAATAATCCGCCAATCCTAGAAAGGAACGAATCTCAGATGCAGATTTTGGCGTACTCCAATTCTTCACAGCTTCGATTTTTGATGGGTCAACATGAATACCTTGCTTACTAACGACATTACCAAGAAATTGCACTTCATCAATCCAAAACTCACACTTAGAAAATTTTGCATACAAACGTTCACCACGTAAAAGTTCAAGCATCAAGCATAAATGACGAGCATGATCAGCCTTAGATTTAGAATAAATGAGAATATCATCAATAAAGACTATCACAAAACAGTCAAGATAAGGTTTACACACACGATTCATAAGATCCATGAACACAGCGGGTGCGTTGGTCAATCCAAAAGGCATGACCACGAACTCCTAATGTCCATAACGAGTATGAAAAGCGGTTTTGGGAACATCATCTTCGAGTACACGAAGCCGATGATAACCAGAACGAAGATCGATTTTCGAGAAACAGGACGCGCCTTGTAGTTGGTCGAATAAATCATCGATACGAGGGAGAGGATAACAATTCTTAATGGTAAGCTTATTAAGTTCACGGTAGTCGATACACATACGAAACGAACCATCTTTGTTCTTGACGAACAGTATAGGAGTACCCCACGGTGAGGTACTCAGACGAATGAATCCTTTGTCAAGCAATTCTTGCAGTTGGCTGGATAATTCTTGCATCTCGGAAGGTGCAAGTTGATAAGGAGCCTTGGCGACAGGAGTCGCACCAGGTATGAGATCAATACGAAAATCGACGGATCTAGGAGGAGGAAGACCAGGAAGGTCTTCGGGAAAAACATCAGGGAAATCACACACTACTGGAACGTCACTTATGTTCTTCCCTTTGCCCTTTTGTTCCACCACGTGGGCCAAGAAGGCAAAGTTCTGTTTACGTAAGCATCTATTCGCTTGAGTGCATGACATCAACTTCAGTCCTTTCGAAGGTCGGTCTCCATAGACATGCAAAATATCACCGGAGGGTAGAGGTAGACGAACAAACTTCTCGTGACAAACAATCTCGGCATGATTCTTACGCAACCAATCCATACCGATAATGACATCAAAACTACCCAATTGCATGGGAATTAGATCAATAGTAAACATGTGGTCGTTAAGAATCAAGGAACAACCACAGAGAATGTAATCAACTAGAATAGACTTCCCATCGGCAACCTTCATCGAAAACGACTTAGGTAACATAGAGCGTGCACAGTTTAACAAAGATTCAAATTCAACGGATACAAAGGTTCTGTCGGCACCAATATCAAATAGAATCAAAGCATAAAGGTTATTCACAAGAAACATACCATTAACGACGTCATTGTCGTTACGAGCCTGGTTAGCATTGAGATTGAACGCTCTCCCACGAGTGGCTGGATGCTAGTCCTGGTTGAGCTGAGGACACTGATTACGAAGATGAGTAGTATCTCCACACTTGTAGCATGCACGAACAGCATTGACCGGCCTAGGATTCTACTGAGGAGTTGGAGGAGCTGGTAGGACTGCCTGAGCTGGTTGAGCAGGATTAGCTTGACGATAGTAAGGAGTCGTGTGGCCATAGCGAATGCAGTTGGTGCACAAGCGACATGCAGAATTAGCAGGATAATGAAAGTTGCAACTTGCGCACTTGGGGTACGACCCAGAGTACTTCTTTTTTACTTCAGGAGTAGCAGGGTTCTGAACCATAACAGCAGGAGCAGGTTTAGTAGGGTTTGCAGCAGGAACAATAGCATTGCCTCCTGAACCCTATAAATTTCGCCTCTTGTTCTTGCTGCCACTTGGCTGCTGGGTAACTTGATGAGTAGACTTGGAAGGAGCAGAAGTAGCAAACTGCTTATCACGAACGCGGTTGTTGTTGAGACTAGCTGCAAGACGGTAGACTTCCTCAATAGTTTCGAGTTGAGCTGCTTCAATAGAATCACGCATAGCAGGAGGTAGATCATTGATGTTCTTGGTTATCATTCGCTTAGGAGTATAAACCAAGTGAGGAACGATCAAGCTGAGCTGCTTGAAACGGGTAGTATAAGCCAGATTATCATCACCAATCTGCTTCAAGTGCCAGAACTCTTCTTCAAGCTTCAATTGTTCATGGGGAGGACAGAACTCAAGCATCATTAGTTCATGCACCTCGGCCCATGGAAGAGCATAGGCCTCTTCATTCGAACGGATGTTTCTCTCATTTGACCACCACTCCAACGCTCTGCCTTGAAACATTCCAGTGGCACTCCTAGTCTTTAGATGATCTGGGCACTCGCTGTTGATAAAAGTAACCTCAATGCTGTCAAACCACTCGAGCATAGCGGTCACCCCATCACTGCCCGTGAAAGGTTTAGGGTTGCAAGAGATGAAATGTTTGTAGCTGAACTTTGTAGGCTTTAGCTTCTCGACCTTTGAGTCCATAGAGGATGGAGGAGTGTTTGATCCTTGGATCTCAGAGACGATCTTTGGCACGACTCGAGCAATCTGGTCGGCCATGAAGGACATCATCTTTTTATGAGACTTTTCCCTGGATCTCTTGAGAGTGTCGGATAGCTTACGAGAAGACATCTAAAGATCCAACAAGAGGATCGTATAAGTCTAGATTCACAAGGTCTCACAGTATAGATTCACACACGATAGATTAAGACTCAAGATTCAAGAAGATTCACATAGGTTAAAGATTGAAGTTTCACATAGATTTCAATAGACTCAACACCGCAACCCACGACCTTCGCATGGCACATTGTACGAAGTTTGGCAACATGTCAAAAACGCTTATATATAGGAAGTACCAGCGGCGTATCCACCACGCTTACATCGCTTCCGCCTCGTACTCGGTGTCATGTTACGTGTCGCAATACACTCATCATCATCATTATACTCACGTAGATTAACTCGATAGATTCTCATAGATTAACTCATTAACCCAATAGATTCGCATAGTTTTCAATAGATTCCAGTAGATTCAATAGACTCACATAGATTCCAATAGATTCCAATAGTCTCCAATAGATTCACATAGATTAGTGTTAACAATCCACAACCAACGAAATCCCGCATGGCACGTGCTACGAAAGTTCGGCAATATGACGGAAGCACTTATATATAGGAAGTACCAGCGGCGTATCCACCATGCTTCAATCATGCCACGTTCGTCTCGTCATCGGTGTCATGCTTCGTTAACCACAACATTAGATTTTACCACTTCTCACAACATAGATTATCCACATAGATTAACCAAATAGATTCCATAACCTCAACTCGAGCCTACAAAACTACGAACTTTGCTTAGCGCATGGTACGAAGGTTCGGCAACATGCAAGAAACACTTATATATAGGAAGTACCAGCGGCGTATCCACCATGTTTCGGACATGCCACGTCCGCCCCGTCTTCGGCGCTAGGCTACATTTCGTATTTTGTTTCTCAAACAACACATACTTAGATTACACGTAGATTGTGCTAGAGTACACATAGATTACACATAGATCACACTTAGATTTCACTTAGATTACACAAGTAGTTTGCCATAGTTTTAGAATTCAACAACCTCATTGCCGGTCTGCAAAACACTAAGTTTCGCATGGCACTTGGTACGAAAGTTGGTAACATGCCTGAAACACTTATATATAGGAAGTACCAGCGGCGTATCCACCATGTTTCAGACACGTCACTTATGTCTCGTATTTCTATGCCATGTTCTGTTTAGTGCTTCATAACCATATTAACTCATAGATTCATCAAATAGCTTCACATAGTATCATAGTTGATTAAGATTCCCACATGGATTAATATCATGAATAAAGCTTCATAAATTTAGTTTGATTTTGAGATTAGAATTAGTGTTTTAGATTGCGGACATACGTGTGAAATTTGTGTAAAAAGCCTCAAAATAGCATAAAACATAAAAATCACACATAAAAATCGAGATAGCATAAAAGATAGGCTCATAAAACATAGGATTGTTCCGGGTAGAGGAACTGTGACTAACCAAAGTGATTCGAACCCCTTTCGAATTGAGGCAACGTGTCTTGACTTACTTAGACAAATACGTCATCGATGTTAGGCCTACGATATTCGTCCTTTTGGTCATTTCACGTTCCTAATTGATTGGGAATTCCAAGACTTTGGCGAGACATAAAATCAAAGAGTGGGACTAGTCATCAAGGTCTGAGTTTCACTTCTAACTTGACAACCTCGTACCCTAATAACGTCGGTACTTATCAATAGATAAGACCTTACTAGAATATAACAAGGAAATTTCCCATCAAGGTTCGGATGTCACTCCTGTCTTGAGGGCATATCTCGTGCAAAATAAAAATACTGATTAACAACGTTTTCAAAGTATCAAGTGTATATTATGTCAGCCTTAGGAAAGGCATGTAAGTTTAGCAAAAAAATGTGCTGCTAGGAAGCAGATACGGTAGAATGCATAAGTCTTAAACAACAGATAAGAATCAAGATTCCTAGAACTATAGACTAGGGCAATCTGTCACACCATAAACCGAGGGCGGAAACATCAGGGTGCGAGCACTAAGCGTTCAGATTGCTCATGAGAATCCATAACACTAAATAGTTTCAATATAGATTAGATTCATTTCATGCAATTGTCTAAAACAACATCAACCACCAAAATATAGTATCAAACTAAAACAAACATAATCCCTGTTTCAGAGTTTCTAGTTTAGCTACGTGGAGTATCTAAGTTCTATCCTAGCTTGTTTCACGATTCCTAGCATCTTGTCAGCCTGCAACATGTATTAAAATAAAGTCAGTACAAAAATGCACTGGCGAGTATACAAGTTTGAGTAATAGCATAATAGATTTAACAACTCATATCCATCGTGTAAATGATACAAAAAAAATAGTTTCAACCATGCTAGTGTTCGCAGTCCAACAAGTGATAGCCCAAGTATCCCGATGCTTTAGTGTTTTCCCAAGTCTCAAGGAAAACTAGAATCCTCCTAACAATACCCCCGAGAATAATGGGGAGGTGCATCTCCTATAGCGCTACTATTGTTAAGGCGGAACTACACACCCTGGATTAAACGCCCACATAGCACAAAGAGTCTAGAATCAAGAATCACAAGTTTCACATACACATAGGATAGAGTTTAGTTTCCAAGAGTTTCAAGTATCATAGTTTAATAGAATACATGCTACATCCCAAAGTTTAAAACAAAAAGGGGTCGAGTATACTTACAGTGATTGCTTAACAGATTAACTGTTATTGGATCAAAGGGAGCTCTTTAGATTTAGCCTGATTAGATTACAACAGATAAGAGTTGGGCAGAATAACAAGATTCAAACCAAGTGTCAGATCAGTCATCTTGATCGGATGGCTGTTCGATCGGATGGCTATCCGATCGGATTGCCATTCGATTGGGATGACTATTGTGTGGGGGACGGATTACCATCCGATCGGATGGTCATCCATACGGATGGCCATTCGATCGAATGGTCATTCGATCCAAGTGTCAAGTTTCCAAATGTTTAAGTTTCTGAAAAAGTTTCTAAATGTTGAAGGGTTCCAAAACACACTGTTACCTCAATCGGATGGCGGTTCGATCAGATGACTATCCGATCGGGTTGCCATTCGACGATCAAGGACTTCAAGGTTTCCAAGTATTTAAGGTTACGAGGCAAGCGTCACCTGATCGGATGGCGGTTCGATCGGATGGCTATCCGATCGGATTGCCATTCGATTGAGTTGTCCCTGTCCCGTTCACAACCTTGTAAAGTTTCTAAGTTTCTGTTTTAACGGCGACGACATGGTACGTATTGAGACAACAGTAAGCACATCAATATATAGCCGTTCTGATCAGATGAGAATCACCCCAGTCCGTCCAGTCGTCTGCTCTTGGCGATGCTTATGTCGGAATCCGTACTCCGGTCATCTTCTCCGGCAACAACCCGTTTCTAAGCTGACTCAAGACTAATCATCAAGTCTTTAGTCCGTTCAGATCCGGATTCCACCGTTTTTTAGTGAAAAGTTAAGAAAAGGTGAAGATAAACATAAGTTTTAGATGAAAAAAAAAATTCTGGATTTAGTTAAAATTCAATGCAAAACACATGAAATTCCTTAGTTTGTAAAACATCATACCATAGTTTGTACAAACCACCATGATGACGTCACCCTCAAGAGCTCAAATCTTAGAGATTTCACGGTGAAAAGTGAGATTTCAAAGGAGAATCATGTAGAGAATAACGTGTAGATCAAAGATGTACAAGAATCTAGTGTAAGACGTACCAAAATTGCCGAGAAATGAAGAAAGTAGGAGTGCGTGCGTCTGGATTGAGTGAGCCTATCACATCAGTGAGAATGATGTGACAGTCCTATTTATAGTGTAAGAGGGAGAGAGTGAGGCGGTGTGCACTGATCGGATGGCAGCTCGGTCGAATGGCTATCCGATCGATTGGTTATCCGATCGGATTGCCATCGGTCAATCCCATCCTTTCCGCGTTCCCGTCTTTGATTCGTTTTGCGAGTTAGATTAAGCGTTGCGTATTATTGGGTAATAGTAATCACATTACTAGATTATATCATTAATCACAAAAGTTTCCATAGCTTCCATAGCTTCCGCCAGTGACAAGACTCCAGTCCTCGTTCAACCAAGTCTCAAGTTTCACGAGCCTCAAGAGTCAAGAACCAAAGTATCAAGAGTCAAGAATCTAGATTCCAAGCATAAAGTGTTGGTGCATATGTCTGTCGACTTCGTCTTGTATCGAGTCTTGTAATAGATTAGAAAGATCAGGGCACGAGGTACGAGAAAATAGCATTTTAGGGAAAGCTGTCCATTTCGCATGAAATGGAATGTGACCATTTCGCACGAAATGGAGCATCTTCCATGCCACACGAAATGGTGTCCCTATAAATACCTGTCATGTTCATTTCATTTAAAAAAAAACTTTCCGATTCCAGAGCCGAAGTGCTGCTGAAGTGTCTACAGGCTGTAAAACTCTGTTATATCAATAAACAAGACAATTAGAGTGTATATCAAGCTGTTTCAAAGTTGATACGTTAGTTTCCGCCTCTCGTATTGATTAGAACTCTTCTGAACGACTCGTTTTGGTCATGCAAACGATCCTACAAGTGGTATCAGAGCTCAGGATGAAGAGTTCTTACCGAATTCAGCTTGATTTCATCAAAATTCTGACTTCTACACCTTCTTTTACAACATTTTTCAAAATTAACGGAGATTTTATGGTTAAAATGGATTGAATTTCACATATAATAAGCGAAACACTGTTTTAATCAATCCTTGAAAGAATTAGACCTAAAATCGACCTAAAACTTGATCAATTTGACAAAACTCTGGCCGATTGGATGACATCAGCATCATTTCGTACGAATTGAGCTTCCATTTCGCACGAAATAGTTCCATTTTGCATCAAAGTTCATTTAGCATGGATTGCATAGTGTAGATCCCATTTCGCACGGATTGGCAAGTTTGTACTCCATTTCACACGAAATCGACCATTTCGTATCAAGTTGTCTCATTTCGTTTGAAAGTTATGTCATTTCGTATGAAATCATCCATTTCGTACCAAATCATCCATTTCGTACCAAATCATCCATTTCGCATCAGATCATCCATTTCGCGTGAAATTAGAGTTCATTTCATTTGAAGAAGTTCATTTCGTTTGAAAGACTGAGTTTGTGAAACATTTTACCGAAACATGGAAGAAGAGTTTTACAATGCGTTTGCTACTGCCCCGAGTACTCCTGTTACTATTGCTCAGAGTGTGAACATGGAAAATGAAACAGGAACGTTACAGAAACCTCCAAAGTTGATGGGCATTGAAGAATATTATTGTTGGAAAGACCGGTTCGAAAATTGGGTTCAAGCAAATCATTTGAGGTCTTGGGAGTGTATTGAGAAAAAAAGTATGTTAAACCTCGTACAGATGTGGGAGTTATCAAAACAATTTCTGAATTGACGGATAAAGAGAGAGATATGTATAAGGGAGGAAAAATGATGATTAGTCTACTTCAGCAAGCTGTGAAAGAAGACATCTTCATATTACTACAACACGATGGTACTTCACGTTCGATTTGGGAAGCACTTCGAATTAAGTTTGAGGGAAGTACGGAGATGATCAGGAGTAAGAAATCATTGCTAAAGAAAGAATTTGATTTGTTTACTAGCTTGCCGGGTGAAACTACAAAGAAGCTCATTGAAAGATATTGTCATTTAGTGCGTTCAATGTCACTGTTAGATATAAACAAAGATCGAGAAGAATGGGTTGACAAATTAGCTGATGCTCTACATCAGAAAGAATGGGGTACATATCTGATGATCTTAAAGAATACTGGAGAATATGATAAATTGACAATTTCTCAGTTCATTGAAAAACTTGAAGGACAAGATCTTGAACAACAAAAGATTGCTAGAATGAACAATCTAAGTGGTCAACAAAACATCAAGATGTATTACAAAGGGAATGTTCAGAATGTTGAAGCTAGTCCGAAGGTCCAAACCGCTTTCAGTGCAGAAAACTCATCTGGATCAGTTAATCAAAGTCCAATCAGCAACAGTGGATTTTCTTCATACTCGAGTGTTAATCCTAATGTCTCAACCTCAAGTTATCAGTCTCAAAGCTCAAACAGTGGTAATGGTCATGTGTTACACTGCAACATCGCGTTGCATCTTCAGAATGGTCAAAATTTCTCTGAAGAAGTCGGTAAAGGTCATATGGCATTACTAGCTACAGTATTAGAATCATATAAGGGTTTGGTTGCAGGAAGGATAGGAAATCCTATGCTGACAAAAGAGGATTACGATCAGATCGATGCTGAGGAAATGGAGCTTATGGATATTAAATGGTGTTTAGCGAGTGTGTTGAGGAGAGCTGAGAAATTTAAGCTGATTACAGGAAGAGATGACTTTTGTGATGCTAATGTTTCTACTTTAGGTTTTGATAAATCTAAAGTTACTTGTTTTCGATGCAGGGAAAAAGGACATTTCAAGAGGGAATGTACCAATCGAGAAGCAGGTGGAGCTCAGAATCCGTTCGGGAATAATGATTATTATCGGAAAGCTATATATCAACAAGTTGCTCAACAACCGTCATCATCCCATGTTATTGAAGATGGAAAGAAGAAAGCATATCTGGTTAATCAAGATGATGAAAAATTGCCAGAAGGCTTTAGCTGGGACAAATACATTCCGGATGATTCAAAATTTAGAGCCTTCATTGCACAAATAGTTCAAGAACCAGATTTGATGAAAGAGTGGATGGATGTGTTTGTCAATAATGAGAAAAGTCAAGATGAAGAGTCTATTTCTTCAGAAGAAAGTTCAGAAAAGACAACAGTCTTTGATCAATCATCAACTGATAGCAGTGATGATGAAGAAGAAATACAAATAAACATTGGAAAAACTCAATTATCTCCTGAAAGTTTTAAATTTTATTTTGCAGATAGATTGGAGAAGCTAAAGGAGAAGCGAGCAGCAAAAGAACAGAAAAAGGTAAAATGTGAGAATGTTGCTCAGGAAGAGAAGTCTGAACAGATTGAAGAAGTTAAAGTTGCTGAGAAGGTGGTTGAAATTGAAAAAATTGTTGAAGTCACAAAACCTTGTCTAAAATGTTTGGAACCATGCAAACATTGTGAAGAAAAAGATGAGAAGTATAGTGAGCTTGACAAAATGAAAGAAAAGTTACTGTTCGATGTTAAGTATGTGAAAGAATCATATGATGTGTTGAACAGAACAGTGAATAGTCTGCAAAAGACAAACTCAGAAAGAGAAGATGCTTTAACCATGATGAATGCAGTGATGATGTCTAAACAGAAGGCTATCAATCACTATATTGAAGAATGTGCAAAGTTGAAGCAAGAGTTGGAGACTGTGACAACTCCTATTCCAAACCTTTCATTGTACTTCGATGTAACTTATTTGAACAATATGTGTTTACGTGATATGAGGTCTTAATGGAATGTTATGTTTGTATTATGTGAATGTGTGTATGTATATAAATATATGACCCGAATCGCACAACAACAACCCAACCGCACAACACTTGGCCGACCGCACAAGCCTTTGGGCTTTGATTCCACACAACTCTCGGCCAACTCCTCACTCGAAACCGATGGGCAGCCCATGATGGGTTCGGCCACCCACCTATTTAAACTAAGACATACCCATTAGTGGGGGTTTGTTCCCCCATTATTTGCAAACACATAACACAACACATACAAACCCTACACTCTCTTTCACGAACTCGACGGTAGCCACATCCCTTCTCCATCGAAGACTTTCTATTCGGATCAATCCTCGTTCCATCCTCCCAATCGGTTAGTGTTTTGGTCATTGTTAATTGTATGATTGAGTGATGTGGTGATAAACTTGCATAATGATCTAGGGTTCTGGTTAATATAGTGGTTGATAATCTGTTCATAAGATTAAAGGATAGGTGGCTCAAATGTATGTTGCAATTGTTTGATATTAGGTTGGGTAAATCATAGGATGTAACTAATGATCTAGAACCGGATGCATGGAAATCGGCTATCATGAAAGGGTATTCGGATGTTTGTTATGCTAGGGTGCATGATAGTTTATTAATGTGATTACTGCATGATTGGTATGATGATTAAGATTAACTAGGGTTCATGAAAATCAGTTGGAATGTGTTTGGTTTAATAGATTGGATGTTAAATGGCAACTGTTGGAATTGATAAAATCAAAGATGTAACGGATTGAATGTGACTGGATCGAATAATGGAAACAATATAGCTGATTCGCATGATTTTAGGGAATTAGATAACCAATCGCACAAGCCACACCAAACATGATTCGCACAGGTTTGCATGGACCACACGAAACATGTTTCATGTAAGGGGTTAATCGCACAAGATAGAGTACAACTAAACAAGGCACACACTACAACTAGGTTATGCAGGGTCGCACAAGATTTGTGGATCGCACAAGACAGTGTCGATCGCACAAGTCTTGGGCCTTACACAGTATTTGGACTTAACATATTTTTGGGCCTCAAAGCCTAAACCCAGTCGCACAAGATTAAATGGATAGCACAAGATTGATTATCTGTTTATTAAATTGGGCCGTATATTTTTATATGTTGGGCTTTTAAATTGTTTGGGCCGGGTATATAGTGAATCGCACAACATGTCGTGGATCGCACAAGGCTGTGCTGATCGCACAACATGTTGGGCCGGAGTGGTTGTTGGGTTCATTTGTTGTATCGCACAAGACTATTGGGCAAATGAGCTTGTGCGAGCCCAATCATCTGAGTCGCACAAGTGGACATAATGTGTACTTGGCTGTTAATATGTTCTACGTGCTTGCTATGATCAATACGTGTTCATAACCTGTTAGCTTATGTGTAAACCTACGTGCACTACTTGAACCTAGATCTGACTTGTATGGTAACCATGTTAGGACTTGGTTGACCACTTATAGCTCGATTGACCTTTCGCTTATCTGCCGAGCTAATCTAAGGTGAGTTCACACTTTCTACAAAGCATGGTAATTCCCGGTGGGTTGGGAATGGGTTAAGGAATATGGATTCCTCGTCCTTCTTGGGTAGGACAGTACGGGTTAAGGAATCTAATTCCTCGTCCTCTTGGACAGTTTAAATTTCACTAGACCAAAACTCTATCACGAAGTCCCTCCTTTTTATATCGACTTAATCGCCGGGCCAATGGCGAGCGGGTCATTAGTTAGATAGCGCTATTTAGGTCTAACAAGCCTCACACCGTGCCGCAGAGGACGGGCGTGAACTAATGGATCTGGGCACGTCAATGATGATAGACATTGATGCTAAGGGCACATAAACATGACTAAAGTCAGTGGTCGATATGGTAACGAGTCTAGTAGTATAAACATGGGGTAGCCCCCACGGCCGGAGAGCCAGAGGATTGGACACGGGGTAGCCCCCACGGCTGTAAGGCCAGAGTAAATGGGATTAAACGATTCACGTTTTTAAACTATGGGGTAACCCCCATGGCGAGGATGCCAGCTAAAGGAAACTATGTTTTTGGAATAACTTAAACAAACACCCAGCTGTGAACTCGCTCAACTTTGTTGTTGACTCGTTACTACATGCTTTGCAGGTCATTAGGTACTTAGCTGGAGCTTGCATGGGGAGGAGTCGTTGTGGAGCATGGACATTGAGTGTTCATGATAAACTTAAATACTCTGAATTTATGATTTGGGTTTTGAACTATTTGCTTCCGCTGATAACTTAGACATATTAAATTGTTTTTGGACACCAATTATATTGTGTGGTTGAACTTTTAATTACTTTACTATATTGTTCAATATGATTGGTGGCTCGATCCTGGTCATGTCACGCCTCCACGCGGTGATACTCCGCGTGTGGATTTTGGGGGTGTGACAGAGACTAAAAAGATAGAGAATGAAAGAATCAGACGATTATTGCAAAGTTATTCAAGTTCTGATTATTTGATTGATAGAAGTTATCCAACTGTTGCAGGTTTCGAAGCATTTCAAGAAAAGAAGACTGAAGAGAAGGATACGGGTAAGAAACAAAGTGCAAATTATAACAAGTGTCCGCCTCCGATCTGGGAAGGTTATTCTCCCAGAAAACCAAATGAGGAACAAGTCAAAAAGGCAGTTAATATAAAATTGAAGTCTGAAACAACTGATGAGTTACCAGAAAACATTGACGTCACGTTCACATCGTCTGACACTGATCATGAGTCCGAGTTAATAAAGAAAGTGGTCGATCAGGTGTTGGATAAAGATGAGGAGTCAGAGTCAAAATCCGAATCCGAGAGTTCGAGTTCATCAGTTGACAGTCCAAAATCGTTGGTCAAACGGGTTTACAATAAAAAATTGCTGCTATCAAAATCTAATTTGAATGACGAACCAATCAAAGTGGCATATACTTTGAATGATTCAGACAAATTATATTCTGATGAAGAATTTCCAATAAGAGGTGTTAAAATTGAAATGATTAACAAGGTTTTCAAATTAACAGAAATTAATATTTCTGAAATAAAAGATGTAAATCTTACTGAAAAACCTAAACCTTACACCTCGAGAGTTCAACAAAGGTTAAACAAGAAAAAAGGGTTACAGTTCTGGTTCAGGTTATTGAAAGAAACCAAACCATAACAGTAATTTCAAAAAGAAGGGATTGGGTTTTACTTCATCCGAAAATCAAAAAAATGAGAAAATTTCTAAAACAAAAACAGTATTTGTTTCAGGGTCCAGTTCAGAAGAAGAGAAGAAAAGCTCATTCTGGAAGCAATCGAACAAAGCTTTCTTTGCAGAAAAACAAAGGTTTGAAAAGAATGGAGCTAATCCGAAAAGGGAGATAAGAACCTATTACCGATGTCAAGAAGTTGGTCACATCGCCTGGAATTGTCCAAAGGCAACCAACACAAAACAGGGAGTCTCTTCTAAACTGAAAGAAAAATTTGTTGATAAAACTAAACCATCGACTGAAAAATTCAAAGTGTTTAAAAACTCAACATATGAAGTTGGTGAATGTTCAAAAAGGTTTTACAAAAGAAGGGTGAATCTTAACAAGAAAACATGGGTTGCTAAGAAATCAAATGTGAAATTTGGCGATGAATCTGACTCGTCAAAGTCAGAGGACCCACAAGCTGAACCAAAAGAAGAAAATTCAGTTCTGCCAATGGATGATGAGAACATTCCACCATTGTGTGCTGAAAATTTAAAATCAAAAGTTGGAAAAGTGGAAATTTTGAATCAATTCTATTCTGAAAAGAAAGAATTTGATGTCGAAAAAGTTTTTAATGGAAAAGTGAAACATATTTTTGGGAAAATGGTTGATGGAAGAGCCAAAGGGGTAAAAGAATTTTATGAAGCAAAAAAGAAATGTTGAAACCCCGAGTGAAACTGAAAAGATCACACCTAAAGCTAGACAGGCTTGGGTGTCTGTATTCCATATGTAAAAATCCTGACTTGCCGGAACTCCCAGGTTGGTAAGTGTGTAGTAGGAATCAGCATCTTTTTCTAAATTGAAAGAATTGTCAAATTTCAATTTACAAGTGGTATTGATTGATGAGAACATAAAAGTGTATGTACCTACATGTGGTTAATCAAGGTCATTAAGTTGAACTTGATTTAACTTTCATACAAGTGTTTGAAAAACAATGTGATGAAACCTCTAACCTACAAGTGGTTTGTGAAAATCAACAAAACTAATTTTCCGGAAAAACCATTTTGATTAAAACAAAATTAAGTGTTTTGAATTCATAATGGGAAAATAGTTTGTTGTCAGGGTGAGTTCTGATTGTTTATGCCAAGTGGATGGCGATTTGAAGCAATTCACAACAGTTGTCACTTTATTTGTACAGTTTGTTTTTCAAATTTTCCTGAAAATCCAAAATTGAAACATATTTTTGATTTTAGGGGGAGTAAAAATTTTTAGAAATTTCGAAAATTTGAAAAACCCAAAAACATGATAAATCCTATAAAGCCAAAAACATGAGAAAATGAAAACGAGTTTTGTTGTGAAAAAGAGGAAATGATAGTACATCAGTGGACTATCACAGCACGCTAAAGAATTGGAAAGTTAAAATGTGATAAACGGTCTCACTGATGATATGCCAGTAGGTTTTCGCACACTTAGTAGATTGTATTCGAGATATAAACCTAAATATCAAACTTGCTTATTTCGTGGGGAACATCTCTCGGATATATAGGTAACCCCTGAAATCTTGTTTGAAGGGCTTTCTATTTCTGACATACTAGGTCTTTGTGCGTGGTGATATCTGGGGTATTATACTTGGACTTCTGATTTTGCGGGAGCAATAGCCTAGTCCTCGTATAATACTTTACATTGCTTTAATCTTAAAGCCCACCCTCAGCATAAAAAATGATGAAACATTAAAAAAACGCTAATCATGTGCTGTTGAAGAAAATATTCTCTAAAGGGAACACACCTTAAAGTCGAACCATCATCTCTCTGATTTTGCGGAAGCAATAGCCTGAGCTCTCATGGTCTCGCATTTAACCCCTTTACAGATATCATTAGTGTACATTCACCTGTAAGACTGAATATAGGAGTCTGGATACGGGAGTATATTCTGAGGTGGGTGATGCGTGTGAAGTGTTATATATATTAGGTGTATATTTTAAGCCCCTTTAACACTTATTTTAGCCAAGTTTTAAATTTATAAAACACGATATTTTACTAACACTAAACACACATATGGGCAAGTGCACCCATCGTGAGCGTAGTATAGTGTTGGCAAGATACCGAGGTCGTCCAAGGACACAAGAGCTTTTAGTACCGGTTTATCCTCAACGTCTAATCAAAATAAAAAGTTTAGAAAAATGTTTTAAACTAAGAAAAATAAAAACTAACTAAAATGCTGAAAATAAAAATGAAAATAAAAACAGATAGACAAGATGAATCACTTGGTTCCGACTCGTATCTAGTATAACCTTTGATTATTTCCGCACTTTTGCACATAATTAAGAGATTATCTTAGTTATTGTAGTAGGCCCCTCTTTTGAAGGTGACGTTACCCTCACCCCAGTAGTTTGAGTCAGCAAGGATACAATCCTAAAAGGGTGGATTATTGGAAGATAATGAATTAAGTTATTAATGCAATATTATGGTAGGCCCCGCTTTTGGCGGTGACGTTACCCTCGGCTAAGTAGTCTGAGTCAGCAGGGATACAGTCCTAAATAGCCGGGTTATAGTATTAATAGTAGTTAACTTATGAGGGGATCAAAGAGTTTGGACCCCCGCCATCCAATACCGTGAAGCATTGAAGGAGGTCCTACTAAATTTAACCCAGGTCCATTGCAGGACCTCTAAACGCTGAACAATGGCAAGACCTTTACCAAATCGTTCCCTTAACCCCCAACCAGGTAGCCAACATACCTCCATATAGACCGTGGAGATATGAATGGTGAAAATCTTTTATTTTATATAGACAGTAAAATAATGCCAAGACACCACGGACAAACGATAAGGAAAGATCACCTTCAACATAAGTAACTAGTTATTAAAGTCATTAATACAAAACCAAATAAAAAGTGCAAAAGATTAGAAATAAAAAGTATTATACTAGACACTTTGTCTTCACCAAGTAATGTAAGAGACTTAGGCAAACATGGCCTTGATTGTCAAGAACTTTTACGATCAATCTTGGATCCCGAGACGACTCACACACTCTATGATGGACAATGGATGATGGTGGGGGATGCTGGTGTTATGGTGGTGGTGGGTGGTGGGTGAAGTGTGAGAGAGGTGGTGTGCCAAGGGATGAGTTGAAATGAAACCAAGCACTCCTATTTATAGGCTGAACAGAAGGCTGGGCACGGCCCCGTGTCCGCTGGACACGGCCCCGTGCCTGTCTGACACTCTCTCTCTTCATTAATTGTAATTCGCAATTACAATTAATGCGCCTGCTGTACTTTCGCCACGCCCCCGTGCTCGCTGGACACGGCCCGTGGTGGGCAATAGAAGCTTCTATAGATTTGTCTTTTCTGCTGCTTCTTGGGCACGGCCCCGTGCTGGCTGAGCACGGGGCGTGTTCAGTCTTCTGCCTTCTCTATTTTGCTTGGGAAGATGCCGTTGAAGGGTCGGGCAGTCCACTTATGTTCCTTTTCTTGTATTTATGTTAGATTTAGCTGTCTTTTTGCTTCTTTTGTGAATTTGAGCTCATTTAATCCTGAAAATACAAAAGGAAGACAAAAACACTCTTTTTCCAACATTAGTACTTAAAAAGGGATAGTTTTATGCCTCATTTGATGTAATTTATATGTTGCATTTTACACACATCAAATACCCCCACACTTGAACTTTTGCTTGTCCTCAAGCAAAACTCTTTAATATGTGGCTTACACTTCCAAATGGAATGGGTAGAAGAGAAGGTTTTTGGGCTTGTCATAGAGTGTTGGGAATCCAAGATCTTTTTGGGTTCTATTTTTATCTATTTACAATCCTTATTCGTTATGATTTGTTTAGAACGTTTCATAGGAGAAATTACTTATTTGGGCATAACATGCCTTTTTAAAATTCCATTTATATACAAGTTCACATACCTCACGGGAGAAATCACTCACACTCGGCCGAAGGTGTATTTTTAGTGAATCACTCGAGAGCGGCATGGAACTTACTCCTACCATAGGCTTGCCAAGCAATCAATCCTCCTCCTTTTTAACTTTTATACCTTTGTAAATATCAAGAGGACTTTGCGGGTGAAGGGTTAGGCTTGGGTTAAAGGTAGGTGGTTGGGTTAGTGGTTAGTGGTTAGTAGAAAAAGCGTCACAAGTGTCGGTTTTCGTAGGACTTTCTATTTTTGTAACTTTTTATTTTTTGATGAAGCTATTATTCAAACAAAGTTATTTTTGATGAACTTGTTTGTTTATTTTCTTTGCTTCATCATCAACACATTTTTTTTTAAGGAAAGATCATACGAAAAACCGAACTTGTTACTAAAACAAAGGGTTAAAAATGAAAAAGGTTTTGGTGGGTAAAATGGGTGTTTGGTTTGGGTTATGAAATGAAAAGGTTTAGGCTCAAAGGGGCTAACTAGGGGGATTTTGGGTAGGTGGTAAAAAAAAAGAAAAATAATGGTGTAGAAATAAAAAGGGTTAGTCCTAATGCCTCTATCATTTACTTACTCGGGTTTAAGTCGATAAGGACCGGGAATGTATCGTCATGGCAAGTTCTAGAGTCGTAAGAACCAAGCGGCTATTCACACAAGAAACGAAAAATGAGCATTTAGTCTAAAGATGTAAATTTGTATGCTCAATAAAGGCTCAAAACTCACTTTTGTGGGAATGGGTTTTTATGTGATCAAGTATATATAATCAAATTTTAATTAAGCTTGTCATGCCGTTTCATAATTTTCTTATGTTGGTTCTTGTTGTCACGACGCTATCGGTTGTAAATTTGTAAAAATATAACCTTATTAATCTTATGATTCCTAACTTAAACTTTAGACAAGTAAAAAAAAAAATGAAAATTTTTGAAAAAATTTGGGGTGTTTAGCGGTTCCAATAGAGTTTTGTGTAAGGCTTGTTATTAGGACTTGCAAAATTTCAAGGTTTTAGCATCCCCCCCACACTTAAATTACACATTGTCCTCAATGTGTCCCAAAAATAATTTTTTAGGTTGATTAGATGTGTAAAATGGTGTTAAAAGCAAAGATTTATGTTACTGGCAGTCTGGACACGGCCCCGTGGGGACCGGACACGACCCCGTGTTCAGGTGCCAGTAACAGAAATTAAAGAAAAGAAACAGAAGCCTGGACACGGGGGCGTGTCCGGTGAACACGGCCCGTGTCCAGTTACCTGAACTGGGCATTTTTCTGTAGGGGGTTCAGCACGGGGCCGTGTTGGTTGGACACGCCCCGTGTTAAACCTTCTGTAATGGAGATTGATGCCGGGTTGCCTTGTTCTTGTGCATGAGGTCATTTTTCTCGTTCCCCTTTTCATCCCCTACCACCATGAGTGTGTTTTATTTATTATGAACGATCCAAACTTAAAAACCATCATTTCATTGCATCATAGAGAGACCTTACATAGTCCTAAATTTAAACTGAAAACAAAGAAATATTAAACCATGGAATTCTGGCCTCTACTTTATTTTAATTAGCAAAATTTCCAAGAAGATACTAATCTTGGTTAGACAAGGCCTTTTAGAACTCCATCTTCCGGGTGCGGCTCTCCTCATATGTCGGCGAGCCACTCCTCCACCTCCCTTGGAAGGAAAAAAGAAGGCTCATTGGCATTGGTTTGAGGAGTTTCGATTTCCACCGGGATCTCTTGTTGGTGTTCCACGGGAGGTTCCGCTGGCAAATCTTCCCATCCGGCAGGGTTGTTTATTCCGAGAGCCAGGTTCCAGTCCTGTTGAGGGAGGATTGGTTCCATTGGGGGTGCTACAAGAATATTTAACCTTTGGTGCAAGAGGTTAATTTCTTGGAAGCTGCTTTCGAGTCCCACCGTAAGATCGTTAATACGGTCGATTAGGACCTCCTCTACTGATGTCATTTCGTCGAGAGCCTCCCTTAATGCTATCACATAGTGCACAAGTGTAGCTTCAATGGAGGGCCTCCTTCCTCTTCGGCTGTTTGATGAATGCACGGAAGATGTTTCGCTGTTTTCACTCGACATCCTACGAAAAATAAACTGAAAAATAGTTTATTTGATGAAACAGTGAGCGGACACGGCCCCGTGCTCATTGAGCACGGCCCCGTGTTCATCTTTCTGCTGAATTTTGGAGCAAGGAAACTTGAAATTTTAAGTTATTTTCTCAACTTGTGGGGTCTTTTTAGACATTAATAACTTAAAACAATGTTACATAACATAATTTTACGAAGATTCCTTGAACAAAACTCACTAATCCCTTCCACAAAGTTGGAAGAATTCAAACTTTTAATGGAAGTTCTTGGAGAAAGATGGAGAAGAAGGAAATGGCTAAAAGAGGAAAGGACAAGATGGGTTGTTGGAACCTTCTTTTAGACTTACCTAGGATAGTTGAGAGAAGATTCCTTCAAATCTCTGTCCAAGTTGGTCCAAATGTGCAGAATTCTTGGCTGCATTTATAGAAAACGATAGCATCCTGGACACGGCCCCGTGTCCAATGGACACGGCCCCGTGTGCAGGTGGAGTTCTGACACAGTTTGTCCGTATTCTGACGTACTGATCAGAAAGGGAATCTTTTGGTGAACACGGGGGCGTGTTGGCTGGACACGGCCCCGTGTCGAGGGACTGTTTTATGAAGTTGTCTAGTTTTTTAAGGAACTCATTAGTATCGGGTGGCTCCTGATTGGTTGGAACAACCCCAAAGTGCCTAAGATACCTTAATTGTCCTAAACTAAGGCGAGAACGCAAGAGGTTGTCGGTGAGGGTAATTCCTATTTTCATTCTAGGTGGACAAGTCCAACCCTTTCCCGGGCTCTCGTTAAAGAAGGTGTATGCCGAATCGCTCAGGTCTATGTATGCACCGAACGAAGTCGATGGAGAGTCCTTCACGGCACAATCGGCACAGGGACGACTATCGTCCAAGTCTTTGCTAGGTATGAAGGTATTTTTGGGAGCAGCGAGTTTGTCGGAATGCGGTTCCAACATTTCTTCATGGTCATCGTCTTGGGGTGGATCAATAAAGTCCTTCCTAAGCTCTTCTAACCAATTCAGAATTAGCTCTTCTAGTTGAAATAACTCGTCAAGGAGCATTTCCCTTAGAATATCTGGCTGGGCGCATTCGAGGGAGAGATAGTGCTTATTTTTACTTTCGCCCCTCTTAAGGTTATAAGGACTCGGTGGGTCCATGTAGTGGGGCCTATAATTTAGAAAGTAACATTCTAATTCTTTATGTTCGCCTCCACATAATTGACACCGCGTACCATAAGAGTGCCGAAAGTAAAAACAATTACTATCACTCATGTTTATGTCAGAAATTACCAACCGCCGGGATCTAACGGTTCTGTTTTCAGTAAGAGAATCTTGGGCACGGGGGCGTGTTGAGTGAGCACGGCCCCGTGTTCAGCTTACTGTCTGACTTAAAACAGGATTGTCAGTTCCAATGATTTAGCACGGGGGCGTGTTCAGCGGGCACGGCCCGTGCTGAGCTCTGCAGAAGCTGAAAAACTAAGAAAATCCTAGAAAATTAAAAAGAAAAATAAAAATATGATTAGGCCGTTGATTCCTAACTTTCTTAAAATCCTTGTGTCCCCGGCAACGGCGCCAAAAACTTGATGCGTGTGAAGTGTTATATATATTAGGTGTATATTTTAAGCCCCTTTAACACTTATTTTAGCCAAGTTTTAAATTTATAAAACACGATATTTTACTAACACTAAACACACATATGGGCAAGTGCACCCATCGTGAGCATAGTATAGTGTTGGCAAGATACCGAGGTCGTCCAAGGACACAAGAGCTTTTAGTACCGGTTTATCCTCAACGTCTAATCAAAATAAAAAGTTTAGAAAAATGTTTTAAACTAAGAAAAATAAAAACTAACTAAAATGCTGAAAATAAAAATGAAAATAAAAACAGATAGACAAGATGAATCACTTGGTTCCGACTCGTATCTAGTATAACCTTTGATTATTTCCGCACTTTTGCACATAATTAAGAGATTATCTTAGTTATTGTAGTAGGACCCTCTTTTGAAGGTGACGTTACCCTCACCCCAGTAGTTTGAGTCAGCAAGGATACAATCCTAAAAGGGTGGATTATTGGAAGATAATGAATTAAGTTATTAATGCAATATTATGGTAGGCCCCGCTTTTGGCGGTGACGTTACCCTCGGCTAAGTAGTCTGAGTCAGCAGGGATACAGTCCTAAATAGCCAGGTTATAGTATTAATAGTAGTTAACTTATGAGGGGATCAAAGAGTTTGGACCCCCGCCATCCAATACCGTGAAGCATTGAAGGAGGTCTTACTAAATTTGACCCAGGTCCATTGCAGGACCTCTAAACGCTGAACAATGGCAAGACCTTTACCAAACCGTTCCCTTAATCCCCGACCAGGTAGCCAACATACCTCCATATAGACCGTGGAGATATGAATGGTGAAAATCTTTTATTTTATATAGACAGTAAAATAATGCCAAGACACCACGGACAAACGATAAGGAAAGATCACCTTCAACATAAGTAACTAGTTATTAAAGTCATTAATACAAAACCAAATAAAAAGTGCAAAAGATTAGAAATAAAAAGTATTATACTAGACACTTTGTCTTCACCAAGTGATGTAAGAGACTTAGGCAAACATGGCCTTGATTGTCAAGAACTCTTACGATCAATCTTGGATCCCGAGACGACTCACACACTCTATGATGGACAATGGATGATGGTGGTGGATGATGGTGTTATGGTGGTGGTGGGTGGTGGGTGAAGTGTGAGAGAGGTGGTGTACCAAGGGATGAGTTGAAATGAAACCAAGCACTCCTATATATAGGCTGAACAGAAGGCTGGGCATGGCCCCGTGTCCGCTGGACACGGCCCCGTGCCTGTCTGACACTCTCTCTCTTCATTAATTGTAATTCGCAATTACAATTAATGCGCCTGCTGTACTTTCGTCACGCCCCCGTGCTCGCTGGACACGGCCCGTGGTGGGCAATAGAAGCTTCTATAGGTTTGTCTTTTCTGCTGTTTCTTGGGCACGGCCCCGTGCTGGCTGAGCACGGGGCGTGTTCAGTCTTCTGCCTTCTCTATTTTGCTTGGGAAGATGCCGTTGAAGGGTCGGGCAGTCCACTTATGTTCCTTTTCTTGTATTTATGTTAGATTTAGCTGTCTTTTTGCTTCTTTTGTGAATTTGAGCTCATTTAATCCTGAAAATACAAAAGGAAGACAAAAACACTCTTTTTCCAACATTAGTACTTAAAAAGGGTTAGTTTTATGCCTCATTTGATGTAATTTATATGTTGCATTTTACACACATCAGTGGGACACGCGAATAAGTTTATGTCCTTAAAACACCTAATCTCATATCTCGAAACAGTTGAACTTTGTGTGAAAATTTAAGTGGATCAGTATACTGACAATCTAAGTGAATCGTTTAGAACTTAAAATGTTTAAAGCTAAACGGTGTTGGTGATTTGTCTCATAAACTGATATGATCATCTTACACAAACTCACAAAAATATTGTCTGTAAATATTTCTTTACTGTTTTTCATTACAAACATTCAAAAAGATTTTCAGTGTGTTTTAGCATAAATTTTTGAAAAATACAAAAAGATTTTTTGACAACTGATGTTGGAGAGCTGATTTTCAAAATTCCGAGTGCTAAATATGATGAACAGAGGTTTGGGAGAATTTGTTAGAAATGAAAGAAAATTTTTTGAAATAAAAATGTCAAATCTGAATGTTTTTCTTACAAGTGATCATCAGAAATTATAAATGTTAAATCATTTTGAACAAAATCTGCAAGTGGCTGTTAATTTTGTCAAATTGTTAAATGTGTGAAATTTATTTTGAGGTAGAGGCTGTGCAGGTTAGCCAGGCTTCGATTCCTGAAGATGTGCAGATTTGAGCCAGGTTCTTGATCCTGTTGCTACGGAGAGCCAGGAGACGACCTGAACCTGTGGAAAAGCTAAGTCAGATTGCGATCCCGGAACAACTTAAGGGGGAGTCTGCTAGCAAAGGGGAGTCTGAAGATACAAGAGCCAGATTCAAATCCTGATGATCATGCCAGCTGCTAATGCTGATGAGTGAGAGAAAGAGGAGATTGAAGATTAGATCAACATTCAAGGGGGAGTATGAATGGTTGAAAGCCAGGTTGAGATCCTGGAAAAGAGAGAGAGAAGAAGAGAGAAGATTGAGGATGCTTTACATTGTCAGATACTTTGGAAGAGTACGAAGACTGATCAAGACTGAATATGTGACATACCGAAGACTCGACACTAAAGACTTCGTCAACATCCAAGGGGGAGTCTGTTGGTGCATATGTCTGTCGACTTCGTCTTGTATCGAGTCTTGTAATAGATTAGAAAGATCAGGGCACGAGGTACGAGAAAATAGCATTTTAGGGAAAGCTGTCCATTTCACACGAAATGGAATGTGACCATTTCGCACGAAATGGAGCATGTTCCATTCCACACGAAATGGTGTCCCTATAAATACCTGTCCTGTTCATTTCGTTTAAAAAAAAAACTTTCCGATTCCAGAGCCGAAGTGCTGCTGAAGTGTCTACAGGCTGTAAAACTCTGTTATATCAATAAACAAGACAATTAGAGTGTAGATCAAGCTATTTCAAAGTTGATACGTTAGTTTCTGCCTCTCGTATTGATTAGAACTCTTCTGAACGAATCGTTTTGGTCGTGCAAACGATCCTACATCAAGAATCATAGTTTCCAAGTATCAAGTATCAAGAATCATAGTTTCCAAGTATCAAGTATCAAGAATCATAGTTTCCAAGTATCAAGAATCACAGCATTGAGAATCAAGTATCATAGCGTAAGATTCACCAAGTATCAAAAGTATCAAGTATCACAGTTTCTAGAGTTAAGGCTCATAAGATTCATAGTATTAGATTCACAAAGTATCAAAGGTATCACATATCTCATAGTATAGGGGCTAAAAGTGACAATTAGCCAAAAGTCTAGGGACGCAGGCGTTACATTGGTGCAGTAGCTTCAGGTACAATAGTTGCATTGGGTACAAGAGGAGTAATCGGAGTAATGGTAAGCGACGAGTCTCCCCCCCCTCGCATCTTGTACTTCTTGCAATTCTCCGTAAGGGTTAGTACTGCTCCCACTGACCTTGAAATCCTCCAGGAATGCAGCACGCTTGGTTTCAACAATATGAGTTACATGGAAGGACAATAGAAACGATAACCCTTTGAGTTATTAGGACACCCGATAAAGAAATAGGTAACTGTTTTAAGGTCAAGTTTCCTTAGGAAAGGATTGTAAAGTTTTGCTTCAGCAATGCAGCCCCATACTTTCATATATTTAAGACTCAGTTTCCTTCCTGTCCAAAGTTCATAAGGAGTTTTAGGGACAGACTTAGAAGGAACTCTATTGAGTATATGAACAGCTGCTTTTAACGCTTCAGTCCAGAGGAATAATGGTAAATTAGTGCTGGCTAACATACTGCGCACCATGTTCATATGGGTATAGTTTCTTCTTTCAGTGACACCTTTTTGCTGAGGTGTACCAGGCATGGTGTATTGGTTAACAATCCCCTGGCCCTTACAAAACTCATAAAATGGACCAGGAGCTTGACCCACATTAGTATGTCTTCCATAATATTCACCTCCTCTATCTGATCTTACAACTTTAATCTAACGATCTAATTGCTTTTCAACTTCAGCCTTATAATCTTTAAAAGTTGTAAGATATTCAGATTTCTTATTAATAAGATACAAGTACATGTAACGAGAATAATCATCAATGAAAGTGATAAATTAAGTATGTCCTATTATGCCAGCGATTTGGTAGGGACCACTAATGTCAGTATGAATGAGTTCTAATAAATTAGAGCTCCTAGTGGCACCTTTCTTATTCGCTAATGTCATTTTACCTTTAAGACATTTGACACATATTCCAAAATCAGAGAAATCGAGAGGAGGTAAGACTTCATCCTTTACGAGACGATTTAATCGTTCTCTTGAGGTGTGGCCTAAACGTTGATGCCACAACATGGATGAAGTCTCTAAGTCTCATTTCTCTTTCATCTTTGTGAGTGATTCATTTATGCTATATGACAACAAAGATTTGGAAAAATCATCATCTAGTTCTAATCTATAGAGACCGCCATCCAGAATACCATTACCCTCAAGAACAGAGTCATAGAGGATAGAGAGTTTGCGATGACCATGGGAAACAATAAAACCGTCCATGTCTAACTTTGGTCCTTATACAAGGTTCCAAGTTACCTCAGGAACATATAAGGTATCATAAAGTTTAATACATAAACCAGTTTTCATAAATATTTGTAATGTTCCAATGGCCTTCACTTCTAATTCTCGATCATCCCCAACCTTAAGCGTTCTTTGGTTTCTTCCCAGCTTCCAGATTGAACGGAATCCCTGAGTAGAATTTGTAACATGAACCATAGAACCAGAATCAAGCCACAAAGAATTAGCAGGAATATTTAGATTATAGGACTCAAGTATCATAAAATAATTGTTACCTTTCTTAGCCAGCCACTCCTTAAAGTCAGGGCATTCCTTCTGCATATGTCCTGCCTTTTTACAGAACTTGTAGTGGATTTTGCCTAAGGAGTTCTTAGAGCTGGAAGGTGCACTTGTACTAGGATTGGGCCTTTGGACTTTGGAAGCATCCTTTCTGTGATGATTGCTCTTCCTTTTCTTAGAATTGGAGGTGGTGAAGTTAGCAACATCAGTAGTGTGATCCATCCTCATACGCTCTTCCTCCTGTACGCACATAGCGACCAGCTCACTCATCGTCTATTTGTCCTTCTGAGTGTTGTAATTGATCTTGAATGCTTCAAAGTACGGAGGAAGCGAATTAATGATGAAATGAATGAGGAAACCATCACTGATTTCCATTTCTAGCCCCTTCAGCTTATTGGCCATGTCATTCATCATCATGATGTGCTCACGAATGCCGCTCCTCCCATCATACTTAGTTGTCACCAGCTTGAGGATAAGAGTACTAGCATGTGCTTTAGACGTCCCCTTGAATTGCGCCTCTACAGAAGCCAAGTAGGTTTTTGCATCTTCAGAATCAGGAATGGCTCCTCTGATTGCATTGCTTATGGACTGCTTCATAAACATGAGAGACATGAGGTTACACCTAGTCCACTTTTCATGAGTCAACTGATCAGCAACAGTACTTTGAGGAGTAAGGTCCGCTGGCTGATTCTCTCTTAGAGCATAATCAAAGTCCAGCAATCCAAGCGTAAGCATGAGAGCATCCTTCCATGCATCAAAGTTATCACCAGTCAAAGGTGGAATCCCGCAATTGGGTGCTGATAGTGGAAATAAGATGAGCGAATTATGATACTAAGAAAGAAGTCTTAACGTGATCTAAGGGCATGTTATACTAAGGCAGGCATAAAAATGACCATTTTAATTATGAAGCTGTGATATTGTCTATTACTAACATCAAAATAATAGAATTAGTTAAAATTCTACTTAAACGAAGACAAATCAACTTTGGCCAGAAGTGTAATCATTTAAGCATGTGTGCAAAGTGATTGTGACAAATCAGCTTTGGCCAGAAATGAGACAATCACTTTAGTTATGCACTTGTTGAGTATGCTATACATGAATGAATTAAATCAGCTTTGGCCAGAAATTAAGACATTCACGTTTGTAATGCACACTCAACATAGCTTTCGTAATACTTGAACGATAAATAGATGTATCAAATCAGCTTTGGCAAGAAATGATACATCAGAAGCTCATTCAAGTTAAGCCATTTTGGTTTTGTAAAACATTATCTGATTCTGATTAGTTAACTAAGTATTTACAAAAACCAATTATTTAATAGCAAACCACCTGTTAGCGCGGATCGAACTCCGTGGTGAGTTCGCTGGGGGGTGCAGGGGACAGCCTAATAAAGTAATGAGGTTTCGAGTGAGATCTCGAGTTAAGGTTTTGACTCAACATGAAACATTATGAGGTTTTAAGTCATTAAGATTTTGAGTCGCAATCACCTGGTTGCGAGTCGCAACCACCTTGTTGCGAGTCACTAATATCAGTCGAAAACTCAGTCGATATCTTGAGCTTTCGAGTACTGAATACTTATGAGATTTCGACTCCAGGATGAGGTTTCGAGTCGCAACCACCTGGTTGCGAGAAATCTCAGTCGCAATCTCCTGCTGTCCTCGTATTCTAATGAGATTTCGAGTCGGAACCTTGGTCTCGAGTTATGAAGATTGAAACCTTTATGATTTCAAGTCGCAATCTTGGTCTCGATTCAGGAAGACTGAAAACCCTTATGATTTCGAGTCGGAATCTTGGTCTCGACTCGTTAAGGGTGATCTCGAACCTACTGTCAACAGCTGTTATTGTGAAAATAACTGAAATTCAAATTCTTAGGGATTTTGAGATGTAATTTCCTATTTTAGTGCTGATCTAATTTTATCAAATATTTAGAAATTTTTTATCTATTGATCTAATAACAGTTTTCGAAAATTATTAAGAGTTAAAACAGATCAAAATAGGGAAAAACACTCAATAATCCAAATCATATTCCAAAACATAAAGGAATTTCGAATTTTCCTAAGAACACATGATGAACCCTAAAAAAATAAAACTTAATTCTGGAATCCGAAACATGAAAATTAAGGCTTCTAAAACAGATTTCAGACTTGTTGATTTTAACCATTATGATTTCGAGTCAACAGTTAACTTTTTCCTTTTCCTCGAAACAGTGATTTCGAGTGGTTATAGGCGACTCGAAACCGGCCGTGATTGTTAAGTCTTCAAAATTCCGTTTTCCATATTTCTATCCCAGAATTGATGAATACGAAAACAGAACTGACTAATCAACATATGCTCTAATACCACATGTTGATCAGTTCTGTTTTATATGTAATGGAAAACATGAAAACATACCTGTTACAGCAGACATGGCAGTGAAGAATCCAGTCAGAGATGCAGCCATTGATTTCGACATTTGTCATGATGATCTGGTTCCTCCTTTGTAACACCACATAAAAACGTGTCCAATAATGTGAAGGCACGTGTCCTAGACTCTAAGCATGTGAAAGATTTAGTTTGAAGGACCAAAGTTGTCAAACAGTGAAACTATGAAACCACAGGGACTAAAAGTGTCAACATGCCAAACTTGTGCCTCTGAATGACCATACATGATTAATATATTCTTAAACAAGTGATTGATTGGATATAAGAAGCCGTTTATGAAAATAATCGGAAGATTATTAAATTACAAGGGTTAAACGTGTCAACATGTCAATTCTGACCTCTGAGTGACCTTTTAACGAAACCGAGGCTTTGAAATATCCAAATATACTCTTAAGAATAAGTGGTATAAATTTCACGTGGTTTCAAGATCGTTAGGCATGTTTTCAAAACTTTGGGCTATAAGTGTCAACTTAACGAAACTTGCTTCCATAGTGATATTTAACAAACCGGAGCCTAACGAAGTTAGTTTATTCATCCTTGAGCTTCAACAAACTAACTACAAGGGCCTTGATTTCCAAAAATGGAGTTAAAAGGGGTTTAAATCAATCAGGGACTAAAGCTGCCAAGATTCAAACAAGTTTTAACCTGATCAGCCGGTCCAGGCGGGCCGCGTAAGTCTTCAAAGACTCTTACGCGGGCCGCGTAACACTGCCAGTAACAGAAAAAGGCTGCCAGGTGCGGGTTAGGTTGTTCCACCGCCTTAACTTTGATTGTATCGACTCTAGGGGCTGTAAGTCGGTTAAATTCACTAGCTAGGACACCTGGGGTGATCCCAGGGCCTCCAATAACACCTGGAGATGATCCATGATCTTGTGAATGGTTATATAAAGGAACTAGTTCTTGAGTTCACAAGTACACTTGCAACATTTGCTAATCTACAACTTCTGGAGCTTGCTAAGGACAAGGAGAAGAATTTGAAGTGTAGAAAAGACTGCTAGGACCTTTAGTAAGCCTCTAATTTCTTGTTTAGTCGTTTTAATTAGCTTAATTACTCTAAAGTCAAACTTATCGTAAATTTAGTTTGACTTTCATTTTAATTAAATATGGTTTAACCACTGATCAAATTGAAAGTGGTTATAGAACCACATTAGTGTGGGTGATTAACCCTTAAAAGGGCACCTCCTAATTATCTCATTTGACTGGTCAATTGTCGGGTCAAAGTAGTTTGACAAAAAGTCAAACTGGACAGAATGTTTGAAAATGACTAAAATTAATAAATCAGAGGTTCTAAATTATATTTTAACATTCTAATGACTTGGTAATTAATATTAAAACATGTTTTATCAGTCGTAACCCGGCAATTAATAGTCTAAGGTCAGTTTATAACCGAAAGTCGCAAAAGCTTGACTTTTGCTTTGACTTTCAGTTCTGACCCGTTTAAGCTTAATTCTCCCGTGTTTTAAGCTTCCATTAGGACCACATTACTTAGTAGTATAACCCTCTGGAGTTATATTGCATGGTGACTAGTGGTTTGAATTATATGCACTTGATCGTAATTATGCTTAATAATGCCATAAATGCCCTTTTGACATGCAACTGAGATTTTTAACAATGTGGATGGACTAACACCTTTTCATGCATAAAATGAATTTTACATAACATTTTGATGCCAAACCTTTTGCTACTGATTCTACATGATAAATAAAGTATTTTGAACTTTATAAACTGATCAAAAACTCAGATTTCCTATTTTAACCCGAATACCCCTTAAAACCGACTTTTAAGCATTTTTAGCACCTAGTATGGGTCAAAACTATTTTCAGCATATAAAACTTATTACCCACTGATGTTTTAAGCAAATTTATATAATTAAACAGTAAGCCAAAGTTTTTAAACTCAGAAGTGTATTTCGACCTTTAAAGCCTATGTAAAATTACCAAAATGCCCCTACGGTGCATAGTTTGGTTATATAAGATAAATTTCACATATATAAAATACCCTACTGATATAACTTATAAAAATGCATATTTTTACTGATTAGATCAGATCTGAAACTCAGTTTAATATTTAAACTCTTTTATGGACATTAAAATTACCAAAATGCCCTTATGGGACTTATTTTGGTTTAAATTACTTTTTGGGCATATGTGTTAACATCTTACTGATGTATTAACATATCTTGAGCATAATAACGATTAAGACCTGTATATAATTTATTTGGCTACCCGTTACGCGTTTAGGCGTTCGGATCGGCTTATGTGACTAGTTTACATAAAATAGTCGAAACGGGCTTAACCTTATCAATAAATTCTCATTTTCCAGAATGTATTTAGTTTACCCATATTATACAAGTATCCAAGCTTGTCGGGTCTAAATCACATTCTATTCCGGTCTCTGCTTAATCTAGCGTTTAGAACCGTAAGGTTTCCTTCTAGCTAGCCAGTCTAAGTCCTTGACTAAATTAAAGACCCGTTAGCATCCTAATTGGTAATAAACCTTCTATACAGATTAAATAGCTTCCGGTAGAAGGTGCCATCAAGAGCTTTTGGATTATACTGCTAGCATCAGGTAAATACTTTTAACTTATTTTCCCATATACGGGCTTGGGATATGGTATTATAATAATACCACTTGGTCGGGTATGAAATCATTTAATTGGATTGTGATTAATAAATTTACATAATCCGTTTTAATCTGTCTTGTTTGATAACATAAGCATTGGGGGTTAATACGACCGTGTCCTGGATATCCTCCGCTCATTTCATTTGAAAATGGCCACGACTTATGCACGGGGTGTAGGCATACACCTGACAGATGCAAATGCTAAAATATAAACCCACATGTTGGGGATAACTCCTTTGTGGGTTCTATAAGTGGTGAGTCGGTTAATCACGACTGGCTTCCAACCAGCCCCAATTGTAAGACAAACATGTAAATCTGTATACAAGATTATATTTAAATAATTGTCCCAAGTTATAAAAGATTTGTGCCATGTGCACTTAAATCAATTTTCATAAATGTTTTCAAAAGAGTCAGTTAATTGTATTTACCAGTATAAACTGATGTATTTTCTTAAAGACTGATTTGACAGGTACCTCTCGTAATAGGCTGGAGCTATTAGGTGTCATAAGAGGATCTTGCAAATCCATAGATGCCTGAAGTCTGTTATTTTGTTTCTTTGTATTTGTTTATGATCCGCCTGTGGATCTTATTACATTCCAGTCTGTATATTCTTTCACTCGAACACTCAGACATTATGGTTTGTAATAGTTTATTCACCAAGCCTTCCGCTGTGCTATTATATTGTGTGTATTGACTATGATGATATCAACTACGTCACGATACTCCCCGCCGGGCCCACCGGTAATATGTTGAAATATCGGGGTGTGACAGGTTGGTATCAGAGCCAACATTGAGTGAATTAAACACTAACCTTTTGTGTTTAATCTCAATGACACAATAAGCACATTCCTTAGATTCTCAAGTCTAGGCAAATGACCTAGGATTTTATTCTTAACCTTCCTTTTATTGTTTTATTATAGTTATTTGTTTTAACAGGTTATCACTTAGAAGAATGCCACCAAGAGTAAGAGGAAAAGGCAAAGGACCAATGCATGGAGGACCGTCTGGAAGCGCGGGACCCTCCCACAGACGTACACCGTCCGATTCACTTTCCGGCTCTGACTCAAGGGATAATTGGAGCCATAACTTTGAACCAGCAAGACATTCTGTCTCGCTGGGATCCTCACCATCTGACCCTCCTTACTTTGGGTTGCCCATTCCTATCGAACCCCAACATTCCCCTCTTTCGCAGGGAACTCATCACTCAAACCAATCACACCACTCCTTTCAATCTCATCCTTTTCATCATTCAGATTCTACTTACTCTCCCGCACAATTTAATCCGAATGATTATGTTAACAACTTTTTGGGCTACAACCCTTTGGGGCCTGAGGATCACTTTTCTCAGGAAATGGAAATGGATGATGACCCGGACCCAGAATTGCAAACGGGAACACCAGGCCACCCAATAAGCGTCTCAAGCGGTTCCCCATTTCAGGGATCACCGTACCATGGGCCCGACTCATTTCAAGAGAGGATGGCACAGTATGATTGGTTCTTTACACCTTCATACCATAATTCCCCAGCCCAACCTCCCTTGGTTGAACCCCAACTCCAAGTTGTTACCCCACCACCGTTACCAGTTGAGGAACCACCTCAACAGCCTCCCGAGCCGGCAAGGCGAAGGAGAAATGCTAGAATGTCTGTACGTGGGGGACCACGGTTTGCATCTCCTCATGGCTCAAGTTCTTACCCCCTATTCCAGAGGACCCACAGTTGGGTGGACCCTCACACACGGTGCCGGAAGTCAACCCTCCACCAGTTTCTCACGCACCACTGCAGCCACCGTTGGGTTTCGACAATCCGATCCCGACATACCCAGGTTCATCCGGGTATAACCCATCGGGATATCCATCGGATTATGGAACCCATGATCCGTACCTTACAGCTGCACAATACCATCTTCTTTACCCTTCTTCTTCTTACCCTCCAGTGTATCCAACTGGATACCCAGGGCAGGTTTATCAATACCCGCCATACCAGCAACCTCCTTCTTTTCAGCAGCAACAAACTCAAGAAATTCTAGAGAGGTTAGATCGGGTTGAACATGAAGCCCATGAAACTAAGTTGAAGCACAATGGTTTTGTCAAAGGTCTTATGAACATTCTTAAGGGCAAGAAGAAGTAGGAAACTGTTGTTTCATGTTGTATTCCAATAAGTCCCTGCGAGGACGTTTATTTTATTTTCTTGTACCAAGTCCCTGCGTGGACTTACTTTCTGTTTCAGTAGCCCCTGCGTGGGCAGTTTGTGTTGTTTTTCTCAAGTCCCTTTTTGGGCAGTGTTGTACTCGTTTCATGGTTTAATGAAGTTATTTTCGATTTTTATTATGTATTTTATTACATCATGCTATATCATTTCAAATTTATTGATATGCCAACAAATTTCTTAAAGGTATAACCTAGCCAAAATAGTAAATGGCTATGATGGTACAACCTTTTTAAGATAATAACTCTCTGTTAACATCTGAAAACAGGTTAACAATCCTGAATTATGCGGTACGAGAAACCACACAATCTTCCTATGTACTTGGACTTTTCCAAATCACTATTATAGCCTATATGATCAACATGAATCATGGCTAATAAACATCAATACGATGTAAACACCACAACATCCATTAGAGATGTATACTTATAAGCAAAGGTGTAATAATGACAATGGAAGTTTTGATTTATAGACTTCTTGTCAAAAAAGGCGATGAACTTTGTTCGACCCTTAAAGAAATCAATGATTTTAATCGTCCTTGTGACAAGGCTTGTGCCATCTAAATGTCCTTCGAGACGAGCTTTGTGTAATATGAATATGTCTTCATGACATTGACAGTGTGATTTATATTCCTCTGTCTAATAATAATATAAAAGAATTGTATTTCTTTGATTATTATTATTTTTCTTAAAATGGTCTTTATGGTTTAATAATACCATGACCATCTAATCATCAATATGATGATTTATTACATAATTTAAATATATCATTATTGTTTAATATAGTACTCGAAAATGGCTGGATCTGATGAGGCAAATAGCCACCCTTGAGGAGAAAACAATAATGAAGCAAGAGTAAATCTCACAAATGCTGAACTGCAAGCAATGATCGATACTGTAGTTGCCCAAGCAGTAGATAAGATATTTAAGGAACCGAGCAATGTTCGGTCCATAAGTCATTCGAGATCCCATTCTCAACCTCATACTCATAAGAAAAGTGAGTCTCAGCACTCATCTAATCAGGGTAGTGAGCCAAAGAGGCAGGTTGTCCTCGAGCCGACTCCCAGGTACACCAAGGGTTGTACCTACAAGTACTTTGTCTCCTGTAAATCGAGAGATTTTACAGGAGAAAAAGGTGCAATCGATTGCATGAAATGGTTAGATGAGAGGGAGACTGTGATAGACATCAGCGGATGTGCTAAAGAGGATATAGTGAAGTTTGTATCACAATCCTTCAAGGGCGATGCCCTCACTTGGTGGAAAGCGTTAGTGCAAGCCACTGGGAAGGTTCCTTTGTACAATCTGTCATGGAACAAGTTTGTTGATTTGGTTAAGGAAACCTATTGCCCTCAGCATGAAGTCGAGCGGATAGAGACTGATTTCCTCACCTTAGTGATGAAAGATCTGGATTGTAGATCCTACGTGACTAGCTTCAATTCAATGTCAAGGTTGGTACCGTATTTAGTCACTTCTGAACCCAAACGCATTGCGCGTTTCATCATTGGTTTGGTTCCCGAAGTAAAAGGGAACGTTAAGGCCTCTAAGCCAACTACTTATAGATCTCCTGTGGATCTATCATTGTCCCTCACTTTGGATGTTGTGAGGAGTAGGGCAAAGAAAACCACTGATGATGGGAAGAGGAAGAGAGAGGAAGATAAGTCTCCTCAGTCGAACAAGAAAGGAAAAGGGAACGTTAATTCCAAGAAGGGGCAGTCAAGTGATAAGCCCAGATGCAAAACCTGCAATAAGAGGCACTTTGGGAAATGCAACCAGGACCCACAAGCCAAACCATGTGGGATCTGCAAAAAGAAAGGGCACAAATCTGTAGAGTGCCGGAATATTAAGGATGCAACCTGTTACGGTTGCAATGAAAAGGGGCACATCAAAACCAATTTCCCCAAGAATGCTAAGAAGCCCGAGGAGGCAAAGAAAACCAATGCAAGGGTTTTCCAAATGAATGCTAGGGAAGCGGTGAACGACGAGAACGTCATAAGAGGTACCTTCCTCATTAATAATAATTATGCTAGAGTCTTATTTGATTCAGGTGCTGATAAGTCTTTTGTAGACCATAAGTTTTGTAAGTCACTGAATTTGCCTATTAAGACTCTAGACATAAAATATGAGGTAGAACTTGCCGATGGTACCTTAGAAACAGCTTCAACTTTGCTTGATGGATGCTTTATATCCATCAAGAATCATTCTATCCCGCTATCCCTCTTGCCAATGAAGTTGGCTGGGTTTGATATAGTTTTGGGCATGGATTGGTTGTCGCATAACCAAGCCCAAATTGCCTGTGATAAAAAGCTAGTTATTATCAAAACCCCTTCTGGTGAATCAGTCACTATTCACGGAGATACACAATACGGGTTGCCCAGTAATGTGTCTATTCTCAAGGTATCACAGTGTTTAAAGAGCGGATGTGTCATTTACATGGCACAAGTGACTGTGAATGATCCGAAACCTAAGATTGAAGACATCCCAATCATCTCTGAGTATCCTGATGTCTTTCCTGATGAGTTACCTGGATTACCTCCTGAGAGGCAAGTAGAGTTCAGGATAGACATTCTTCCAGGAGCTGCACCTATTGCACGAGCTCCTTATCGCCTAGCACCTACTGAAATGAAGGAACTTAGAACTCAATTAGATGACTTATTGGAAAAGGGTTTTATACAACCTAGTTCTTCACCTTGGGGAGCTCCAATATTATTTGTGAAAAGAAGGACGGATCAATGCGTCTATGCATTGATTATCGTGAGCTAAACAAAGTAACGATTAAGAATCGTTATCCTTTACCCAGGATCGACGACTTATTTGATCAACTCCAAGGAGCGAGCTTTTTCTCGAAGATTGATTTGAGATCTGGGTATCATCAACTCAAGGTTAGGACTGAAGATGTGCCTAAGACGACATTCAGAACAAGATAAGGACATTTCGAGTTTTTAGTGATGCCTTTTGGGCTCACTAATGCACCAGCAGCATTCATGGACCTCATGAATAGAGTCTGCAAACCATACTTAGATAAATTTGTCATTGTCTTCATAGATGACATTTGTAATCTCAAGAAATGCCTAGCCGATGAATCTCTAGCTATGTCTTATAAAGACGTACAGATTGATGAAAGCTTGAGATTCGTTGAAAGACCTATATCAATTGAGGATCGACAAGTTAAAAAGCTCCGAAGGAAGCATGTACCTATAGTAAAGGTCAAATGGGACGCCCGCAGAGGTCCCGAATATACGTGGGAAGTTGAGTCCACTATGCGACAAAAGTACCCTCACTTATTCCAGTAAATCTCGGGGTCGAGATTTCTTTTAAGGGGGTGAGGATGTAACACCACGTAAAAACGTGTCCAATAATGTGAATACACGTGTCCTAGACTCTAAGCATGTGAAAGATTTAGTTTGAAGGACCAAAGTTGTCAAACAGTGAAACTATGAAACCACAGGGAATAAAAGTGTCAACATACCAAACTTGTGCCTCTGAATGACCATACATGATTAATATATTCTTAAACAAGTGATTGATTGGATATAAGAAGCCGTTTATGAAAATAATCGGAAGATTATTAAATTACAAGGGTTAAACATGTCAACATGTCAATTCTGACCTCTGAGTAACCTTTTAACGAAACCGAGGCTTCGAAATATTCAAATATACTCTTAAGAATAAGTGGTATAAATTTCACATGGTTTCAAGATCGTTAGGCATGTTTTCAAAACTTTGGGCTATAAGTGTCAACTTGACGAAACTTGCTTCCATAGTGATATTTAACGAACCGGAGCCTAACGAAGTTAGTTTATTCATCCTTGAGCTTCAACAAACTAACTACAAGGGCCTTGATTTCCAAAAATGGAGTTAAAAGTGGTTTAAATCGATCAGGGACTAAAGCTGCCAAGACTCAAACAAGTTTTAACCTGATTAGCCGGTCCAGGCGGGCCGCGTAAGTCTTCAAAGACTCTTACGCGGGCCGCGTAAGACTGCCAGTAATAGAAAAAGGCTGCCAGGTGCGGGTTAGGCTGTTCCACCGCCTTAACTTTGTTTGTATCAACTCTAGGGGCTGTAAGTCTGTTAAATTCACTAGCTAGGACACCTAGGGTGATCCCAGGGCCTCCAATAACACCTGGAGATGATCCATGATCTTGTGAATGGTTATATAAAGGAACTAGTTCTTGAGTTCACAAGCACACTTGCAACATTTGCTAATCTACAACTTCTGGAGCTTGCTAAGGACAAGGAGAAGAATTTGAAGTGTAGAAAAGACTGCTAGGACCTTTAGTAAGCCTCTAATTTCTTGTTTAGTCGTTTTAATTAGCTTAATTACTCTAAAGTCAAACTTATCGTAAATTTAGTTTGACTTTCGTTTTAATTACATATGGTTTAACCACTGATCAAATTGAAAGTGGTTATAGAACCACATTAGTGTAGGTGATTAACCCTTAAAAGGGCACCTCCTAATTATCTCGTTTGACTGGTCAATTGTCGGGTCAAAGTAGTGTGACAAAAAGTCAAACTGGACAGAATGTTTGAAAATGACTAAAATTAATAAATCAGAGGTTCTAAATTATATTTTAACATTCTAATGACTTGGTAATTAATATTAAAACATGTTTTATCAGTCCTAACCTGGCAATTAATAGTCTAAGGTCAGTTTATAACCGAAAGTCGCAAAAGCTTGACTTTTGCTTTGACTTTCAGTTCTGACCCGTTTAAGCTTAATTCTCCATGTTTAAACTTCCATTAGGACCACATTACTTAGTAGTATAACCCTCTGGAGTTATATTGCATGGTGACTAGTGGTTTGAATTATATGCACTTGATCGTAATTATGCTTAATAATGCCATAAATGCCCTTTTGACATACAACTGAGATTTTTAACAATGTGGATGGACTAACACCTTTGCTACTGATATTTAGACATGTCCCGAAAATTTTACATCAGTTTGAGGTCTAGAATAGGAGTTATGCTCAATAGCGTAATTAAGGAGCTTTTTATTATTTAAATGGCGTAATTAACATAAAGCCTATCTAAACCGATTTTTAATACCAAAATATTTACCTACTGATGTAAAATAATATTTTGGGATTTTGAAGATTTTTATTTATTTTTAGGCTGAGCATAACATAGGATTATGGATTGAATTCGGTAATTGTCGGTTTTACCCTTTTCATGCATAAAATGAATTTTACATAACATTTTGATGCCAAACCTTTTGCTACTGATTCTACATGATAAATAAAGTATTTTGAACTTTATAAACTGATCAAAAACTCAGATTTCCTATTTTAACCCGAATACCCCTTAAAACTGATTTTTAAGCATTTTTAGCACCTAGTATGGGTCAAAACTATTTTTAGCATATAAAACTTATTACCCACTGATGTTTTAAGCAAATTTATATAATTAAACAGTAAGCCAAAGTTTTTAAACTCAGAAGTGTATTTCGACCTTTAAAGCCTATGTAAAATTACCAAAATGCCCCTACGGTGCATAGTTTGGTTATATAAGATAAATTTCACATATATAAAATACCCTACTGATATAACTTATAAAAATGCATATTTTTACTGATTAGATCAGATCTAATCAGTTTAAACTCAGTTTTATATTTAAACTCTTTTATGGACATTAAAATTACCAAAATGCCCTTATGGGACTTATTTTGGTTTAAATTACTTTTTGGGCATATGTGTTAACATCTTACTGATGTATTAACATATCTTGAGAATAATAACGATTAAGACCTGTATATAATTTATTTGGCTACCCGTTACGCGTTTAGGCGTTCGGATCGGCTTATGTGACTAGTTTACATAAAATAGTCGAAACGGGCTTAACCTTATCAATAAATTCTCAATTTCCAGAATGTATTTAGTTTACCCATGTTATACAAGTATCCAAGCTTGTCGTGTCTAAATCACATTCTATTCCGGTCTTCGCTTAATCTAGCGTTTAGAACCGTAAGGTTTCCTTCTAGCTAGCCGGTCTAAGTCCTTGACTAAATTAAAGACCCGTTAGCATCCTAATAGGTAATAAACCTTCTATACAGATTAAATAGCTTCCGGTAGAAGGTGCCATCAAGAGCTTTAGGATTATACTGCTAGCATCAGGTAAATACTTTTAACTTATTTTCCCTTATACGGGCTTAGGATATGGTATTATAATAATACCACTTGGTCGGGTACGAAATCATTTAATCGGATTGTGATTAATAAATTTACATAATCCATTTTAATCTGTCTTGTTTGATAACATAAGCATTGGGGGTTAATACGACCGTGTCCTGGATATCCTCCGCTCATTTCATTTGAAAATGGCCACGACTTATGCACGGGGTGTAGGCATACACCTGACAGATGCAAATGCTAAAATATAAACCCACATGTTGGGGATAACTCCTTTGTGGGTTCTATAAGTGGTGAGTCGGTTAATCATGATCGGCTTCCAACCGGCCCCAATTGTAAGACAAACATGTAAATCCGTATACAAGATTATATTTAAATAATTGTCCCAAGTTATAAAAGATTTGTGCCATGTGCACTTAAATCAATTTTCATAAATGTTTTCAAAAGAGTCAGTTAATTGTATTTACCAGTGTAAACTGACGTATTTTCTTAAAGACTGATTTGACAGGTACCTCTCGTAATAGGCTGGAGCTATTAGGTGTCATAAGAGGATCTTGCAAATCCATAGACGCCTGAAGTCTGTTATTTTGTTTCTTTGTATTTGTTTATGATCCGCCTGTGGATCTTATTACATTCCAGTCTGTATATTCTTTCACTCGAACACTCAGACATTATGGTTTGTAATAGTTTATTCACCAAGCCTTCCGCTGTGCTATTATATTGTGTGTATTGACTATGATGATATCAACTACGTCACGATACTCCCCGCCGGCCCCACCGGTAATATGTTGAAATATCGGGGTGTGACATCCTTAGGGTGCAAACTAATAATGGTGATGATGAGAACCGAAAAGGGTATCGGTTGAAGAGAGGGAGGCCGAATTGATGTTATAATGATTAGGTTATTTTTCTAACCCCTTAACCTCTACATAAGTCTCCTTATATATGCACCCAAGAGGAAAATTAATTAGTTAATAAGGGTAATATGGTCCATCAACAATTACCAACTAATTATTTAATAGGTTATTATATATATTTTGATCTATATTATGTAAATGATTATAATGGCTACTAGATTAAATATTATAACATAACATATTTAATCTTACAGAACATGGTACATGAATTCTCAGGGCCGGCCCTGTTCACAAGCGTAATCTCAAGTTGTATTCTTCGGATCTTTAGATTATGACAGAACTACTTCTATAAAACTCAAGTTAAAGAACTACCGGGATGAAATCTATTATATATAATAAATGTGTTAAATTTTGCTGATGTGTCAAGCAATGAGGGCACTGAATTTTACTTTTTGGCGGGAAAATGAGCTATGTATATTCTTTCCACGCGGATCCCGTTTTGAGCCTCGAATGGAGTTTTTTTGACCCGTTACATTATTCGGATCCAATATAACAAATGAGTTCGCTAGAAAACGTCTCAAGCATTCAGAAACCCTAATCTTTTCCACCCTCCATCTTCCTTCTTCCATCAGTCACGCAAATCAAATCAAATGGTAGTTTTTCTCATCTTCATCTTCTAACAAATGGATCGTATTTCTCTTCTCTCTCACACAGCAACAAATGACAACCTAATTTCTGCTGAACCCTAAAACCCACCATCGCAAATTTGCTTTGTGTGTTCTTGATCGATTCCTCTTTGATAATCGAAGGTATGCTCTTAATTCCATTCCACCTATGATTTTTATTGTTAATCTATTCCTTTTCATATCAGGGCTGTTTCCTAGGGTTCTTGAGGAAAAAAAGAAACTTTTTATTGTGGGTGTCATTCTTTAGGGCTACAATTGACAACCCTTTATGTTTATAATCATTTTCTGCATGTGCATGTGTTTGGTATCTGAAAAAGTTTCAGAATTGTAGTTTGGGGAGCAAAAAGTTCGATAAATTTTGTGGTCGTTGTGACTTGTGAGTGGCTTTTTGGGTGTAGTTGAGTGGTATTGAATAGTTGTGTATGGGTGAGCTTGAGGGATGGTCACAGATGGGTGGTGGGGGTGGCCGCCTGTTGCCGAATGGGCTATTGCTGAATGCGGGTTCGTTGGTAGATACTTTAGATTCTGAGAGGTGGTTAATAGCTGAAGAAAGAACGTCTGAGCTTATTGCGTGTATTCAACCGAACCAACCGTCGGAAGAACGTAGAAATGTTGTTGCTGATTATGTTCAACGGCTTATTATGAAAGGTGTTTATATATATTTTCAGTTAGTAATATTATTGTTAATTGTGATAATTCGTTGATTCAATGGTAGGCCATGGAGAAAGGTGTTTCCGGTGATAGGTATTGACTATATGTTTTATGTTTCTGGTGATAGCTATCGTAATGTATATTTTTCCATATAAATTATGGCTGTTCATTTTCCCTTTTAATGTATTGGTTAATGACAAGATGGAAGCGCTTGGATCTGAAACAGAGGCATATGCAATTGCTAACATTATGGTTGTAAGCAGTTTTTCCCTTTTTGTTGTAATTAAGAATTTAAAAAATTGAGAGCTCATGTACTGAACAGTCTAATTATTTATGCTTATTCTAACCCACCGCAACTACTGCAAGTCTGGGGTGTATAAATTTTAATGTGGTATGGCATTTCATCAAGAGGCAATGCTATTATTCCTTGGTACTAAAGGATATCGTGTCTTACAACCAAATTCATCTGATATGTTCTCTTTTTATTTTTATTTTGTTTTTTTCATCAAATACTAATATTATTCAATCTTCATTATCTAATTACATTTGTGTTATGTTTTGTGTTGCTGCAAGTGTTTTGTTTCATAGGACTTGTGTGAGCTGGAACATATGGATTGATAGTGCTACTGTGCAGGAACATATGGAACTGGAGAAACGGTACCGGGAACTTACGGATTTGTTGGTAAGTTAACAGTTGTAGTCTCCCGGTGATGAATATTGGCTTTAAAAATGATGACATGCTTTGACAATATGCACAGTTAGAAGTAATGCCAAGCGAAAAGGCGGCAACAGAGTTCCAATTAGAAAAGGAGATGAAGCGTATTAAAGAAGCTCAGGTTCATTATTGGTTCTATTCATTGCGTATACTTTTATATATGCGAAGGTGAATATGATGGGTGGGTCAGGCGACAGGCGATTGGGTAACATGTCAAAAAAGATTTGATTCAAAACGAGTTGAAACAAATCACTTTTAGCACAACACGTGCCGGATTGGCCCCTGAAACACTTTGTTCTCCGTTTCAAGCTAATTAAAGTAATAAATGCTTTAATTATGACAATTAAATACTAACGATTTAAGAGGTTGTATGTTTTAGAAAGACTTTAAGAAACTTTGACCGGTTGACCAGGTTGGGAACGGGAAGAAGACACCGACATGAAAGCCCTTGAGTATGTTGCTTTCCTCTTCCTTTTTTTATGAACATATTAAAATCATTGTCTATTTGTTCTACCAGAGTGTAAGTGTTCCTGTTTATCGACATTATATTTCCAATTAGCAAATGGTGATGTAAATCAAGTGTTTCACATTGAAGAAGTGTCACTTGATTAGATGTGTGAAATTCGTGTGGCATGTCTTTTACTGTAAAAAAATTTGTATTATATACATTTGTTTTTTTTGTAGTAAAAATTTAATTTTAATATATTAATTTTCAAAAAAAATTCGGGTTGAACGAGTTATATTCGGCTCAACCCGCGAATATTCGGGTTGTTCGGGTTCATATGTATGACACGCTTTTCGGGTTCGTCTAAATTTTTCGGGTTTGGGTTGGGGTGAACCCTTGAAAACGGTCCGTTTAGCACCCTTAGTAAAAACTGCCTTTTCTTTTTCCTCATAAGTCGTCAAGTGAATGTAAATACAGTTTATTCCACTTTATATATTGATGCATGATGATAATACAAATGTCCTTTCATTTAACGTAATACTGTTTCTTTTCACCTAAATATTAAAAAAAATGAATGCTTAAAAACATAATAAATTGCAGGCATCTCCCCTTTCATCGCTGCCACTTGGTTAGGGCAAGCATACAGGTAACTTAGTTCCATTACCATTGATACCCTTTCTTTTCGTTACTTCTTGCTCATTTTAATTAATACATATACGACAATTTCAGCTTCAGAAGGCTACAAAAATTTTAGACTTTGGTGTTGTCAGGGCTATGAGGTTTCTATATTCAAAGTTTAGATCTCTAGCAAGATAAGGTATCCTACATTTACTTAATCATGCAAGAACTTAAAGCTAGAGGAATCAACTAGGTCAGCCTTAAACTTCTTATTTTTCAAGAATATTTTTCTTATTTTTTATATGTTTCTGATAGATTTCTATGCTTATTTCTTGGTGTTAAGAGTCTCCTTGCTGTTCCTGTTAGGTAATATTATAAAAAGAAACCCTTAATCTCTTATTCACTTTATTTCAAAAATTATATAATTATTATCATTTAAATAACCTAAATTTTTTTAAGAAGTTATAAATTGGTTGTTTGTTTTGTTATCGTGTGATTGGCAGCAACAGTTCAACCACACACAACTCGGGCATTCACTCCTCTTCATGGAACAGGTTAGCTAATTTGTATATTTTAATGATTGAACTGCAAAAATTCTTCAATCGGGTTGAACGAGTTATATTCGGCTCAACCCGCGAATATTCGGGTTGTTCGGGTTCATATGTATGACACGCTTTTCGGGTTCGTCTAAATTTTTCGGGTTTGGGTTGGGGTGAACCCTTGAAAACGGCCCGTTTAGCACCCTTAGTAAAAACTGCCTTTTCTTTTTCCTCATAAGTCGTCAAGTGAATGTAAATACAATTTATTCCACTTTATATATTGATGCATGATGATAATACAAATGTCCTTTCATTTAACGTAATACTGTTTCTTTTCACCTAAATATTAAAAAATTTGAATGCTTAAAAACATAATAAATTGCAGGCATCTCCCCTTTCATCGCCGCCACTTGGTTGGGGCAAGTATACAGGTAACTTAGTTCCATTACCAGTGATACCCTTTCTTTTCGTTACTTCTTGCTCATTTTAATTAATACATATACGACAATTTCAGCTTCAGAAGGCTACAAAAATTTTAGACTTTGGTGTTGTCAGGGCTATGAGGTTTCTATATTCAAAGTTTAGATCTCTAGCAAGATATGGTATCCTACATTTACTTAATCATGCAAGAACTTAAAGCTAGAGGAATCAACCAGGTCAGCCTTAAACTTCTTATTTTTCAAGAATATTTTTCTTATTTTTTATACGTTTCTGATAGATTTCTATGCTTATTTCTTGGTGTTAAGAGTCTCCTTGCTGTTCCTGTTAGGTAATATTATAAAAAGAAACCCTTAATCTCTTAATCACTTTATTTCAAAAATTATATAATTATTATCATTTAAATAACCTAAAATTTTTTAAGAAGTTATAAATTGGTTGTTTGTTTTGTTATCGTGTGATCGGCAGCAGCAGTTCAACCACACACAACTCGGGCATTCACTCCTCTTCATTGATCAGGTTAGCTAATTTGTATATTTTAATGATTGAACTGCAAAAATTCTTCAATTATATGATTTATGATATTATCTATCCGTTGATACTCTTTTTAATTAAGTGGAATGAGAAATTACCATTTTATTCTAATACTACAACACGACTATAGTGGAATTCAATCTAAATCAAGTCAAACAAGCGTGATTCACAACTAGAAATAGTGCCACGATGGAGCATCGCAGAAAACTTGCCTAGGGAGACTCAGGTAATTAACATTTATATCGTTATTCAGTTATATGGTTTATGATATTATCCATCTATTGGAACAATCCTTATGGCTACAATGATGAAAACTGATGGCATATGAGAACTCTAGAAACATGTTAATTATGTTGATGTAGGAACCGTTCGTATAAATAAATAAAAATAAATTAAAATAAAACAAATTTTATTAATACGATTACAATACAGAAATGAGAAAGCTAAAATACTAGTACGAATACAACTGAAATAAAACAAATACAAGAATGGAGTAGAAGACATATTTGACTGAGGCACGTGTAAACACGCTTCCCTTAAAACAAATTCCGAGTCTCCCAAGAGTACTCGTTTTGTTTCCCAGGATACAACAGCCGGAGCAGTAGTACTGCCGGAGTTCGCCTACAACCCGAAGGTTACCTTGAAACTTGCAGGTAAAAGATCAGAAAACTTGTAGAGAGAAAGTGTTGTTTGCTGTTGTGTAGCTGGTGATTTCTTCTGCTGGGTATGGAGCTGTATTTATACAGCTCCTAAGTCGAAACAGTCAAAACGAATTAAAGAGAGGTTTAAATTGCATTAAACGTCTTCAATGCAATTTAATACGTCATTTAATTCTCAGTCAAAGCCAGTTAACTCGTCAGTTACGAAGCTGGACTGAAACTGCTCTGTTATTCAATGCTGGAAGCTTTCTGCGCGCGCGCCCATGCGCGGTGCGGCCTCTTGGCTCACAGCCGTGCGCCGCGCGCCCATGCGCGGTGCGGCCTTTTGGCTCACAGCCGTGCGCGCATGCGCCACGTCACCATGCGGTGCGTCCTCTTGGCTCAAGTCCATGCGCGCGTGCGCCACGTCACCTGTGCGGCTATACGAGGCGCCACACAGTCGCGCCGTATTGGCTCACTCTGGTGCGCCGCGCACGACACAGCAGGACCCATGCACCATCCGTGCACCCGCGCGCGCATGACTGCCACGTCATGCGCCGCATCACCTACCACTTGGTCCTTGCAACCCTTGTGCTCCACCACACGCACGTGGTCAAAAATACAAAGGCGGCTCTCAAGCGGCTCGCGGCGATGCGAGCGTGCGAAGTGCGCCATCAAAGCGCCACATTGCGCCTCATCGCCCACGCCACGCGCGCGTGCGCGTGCGAGTTAGGGTGCTCCGCACCCTTCGCGAGGACACTAGTGTGTGCTTCCATGAAACAATAAGGATGGAGAGTTCCCACTTAAATACCCCTTTAAGTTCCATCTCTCATCCAATGTGGGACAAGGTGCTACTTTCCCTTTTTGTTTCAGCATTGAATGTTCCAAACACCCAACTTTGAGCATCGATATCTCATTCATCTTAGCTCGGTTTTGGACGTGGTTTAGTTCGTTGCGAAGGTCTTCCAACATAGAACACAAACCCACAAATAAATATATAAAACCCGCTCATTTTATTATATTTATTTCTAGCCCAAAATAGGAAAAAATCCTTTTCCTATATTTGTGAAAAATGCTATTTTCACCTATTTTTCCAACAATCCCCCACATGAAAAATGCTATTTTCATCAAATTTCCAACCATCCCCCACATGTATGGAAATGGATCTTTTCCTTACACTTTTCAACGATAAGCTTCGACAGTTGAGTATTGCAAGATAGGTAGGTTTTAACCTTTGAACCTTCTTTTGTGAAGCGCACTTAGCTTACTAGCGGTGTGTAGACGCGATGTCCTTGAACATACCCCCATTTGTGTAAACGACAATACACTTCACACAATACTCTCCCTGGTTTGGCCAACTCCTCATTGTCGTGTCCTATTATGGTCCTGGAACACTAGCCTGGTTCTGCGAGAGCTCTAGGATTTGCGCACCCCACAAATCCATTTGAAGCGACCCCACTTCTCTCTAACATAGGTGATTCCCCTGAATCATTAAAAGCATCATGTTTATTTGATTTCCCGAAATCGTTAACCTTAATATGCTTAGCCTCACATCAATGTCACTGATTGGAATGGACTAGGAAGTATAAATAACTCCCTTTTTATTTAGTTTGGGGTACTCCCCCACAGTGACTCCGTTTGGTAATATGATTAAGTTGTCCTATTGAACTTAGATCTTGGGATCTCCAGTCAACTAAGTTAGGTTTCCCTCATATTCCCATTTACCACGGGCTTTAGTCCCATTCCTCTTGACGACGTTTCTACTAACTCTCTGCTTAAGCCTTTTGTAAACGGGTCCGCAATGTTATCCGTTGATCTCACATAATCAATTGTGATAACACCCGTTGAGAGTAGTTGTCGTATCGTGTTATGTCTACGTCGCATATGCCTTGATCTGCCATTGTACATCAAGCTTTGAGCTCTACCAATCGCTGATTGGCTATCACAATGTACACATATGGCTGGCAAAGGCTTTGGCCATCTTGGAATATCTTCCACGAATTGACGTAGCCATTCCGCCTCCTCGCCTGACTTATCCAAGGCGATAAATTCAGATTCCATTGTGGATCTCGCTATGACCGTTTGCTTAGAAGACTTCCAAGCAATAGCAGCTCCTCCAAGTGTAAACACATAACCACTTGTTGATTTGGAATCTTTATTATCCGATATCCAGTTTGCATCAGTGTATCCTTCGATCACTGCTGGTTGTCGGGTATAATGCAGTCCATAATCTCTTGTGTATCTTATGTATTTAAGCACCCTCGTGATAGCTTTCCAATGATCCGCGCACGGATTGCTGGTGTATCTACTTAGCCTACTCACCGCGTAAGCCAAGTCGGGTCTAGTACATGTCATTAGATACATTAGACTGCCAATAATTCTTGAATACTCTAACTGAGCAACTCCCTCTCCTTTATTCTTCTTGAGATGTTGAGAGGTATCAACTGGAGTTCGAGCTACACTCGTATCTCCCGAGTTGAATTTTTCAAGAATCTTATCCACATAGTGAGATTGACTTAAGACAAGACCATCTTGGGTTCTTATGATCTTTACTCCAAGAATCACATCCGCTAAACCCATGTCTTTCATATCAAATCTCGCTTTCAACATGTTTTTAGTAGCCTTGATAATTTTATCATTACTCCCAATGATAAGCATATCGTCTACGTAAAGACATAAGATTACATAACCTTCATTTGTGTCTTTGAAATAACACATTTGTCGCACTCATTTATTTTGAAACCATTGTCAAGCATGACATGATCAAACTTTTGGTGCCATTGTTTTGGTGCTTGCTTCAAGCCATACAAAGACTTGACGAGTTTACATACTTTACCCTCTTGACCTGGGGCGGAGAAACCTTCAGGTTGCTCCATGTAAATCTCTTCTTCTAAATCGCCATTTAGAAATGCGGTTTTAACATCCATTTGGTGAACTTCCAAATTTCTTAAAGCCGCTATAGCAAGAACCAATCTAATCGAGGTTATGCGCGTCACAGGCGAGTAGGTATCAAAGTAATCTAGACCTTCCTTTTGTCTAAATCCTTTAATCACCAACCTAGCCTTATATTTATCAATACTTCCATCAGTTTTCATCTTCCTTTTGAATATCCAACGATATCCAAGTGGTTTACAACCAGGTGGAAGATCTACTAACTCCCAAGTATGATTTTGCAATATCGAATCAATCTCGTTCTTTATTGCTTCTTTCCATTGAGGTCCTTCCGAAGAAGAAACCGCTTCGCGATATGTATTAGGCTCGCCCTCAACCATATAGCTAACGAAGTCTGGACCGAAGGATTTTTCAACCCTTGGCCTTTTGCTTCGCCTACGGTCACTTTCTTCAACCTCAGGTTGTTCATGTGTCTTATCATGAACTGCCTCATCAACTGGTCTAGATGAGCTTTCACCTACTTCAAAAGTAGGTGTATATGACGTTGCATGTGTTTGTCTTCTCAAAGGAAACACATTTTCAAAGTAAGACACAACGTTAGGATTTACCTCCATGATAGTGTTTACGTGTACATCAGGATTCTTGGACTCATGTACAAGAAATCGATGTGCACTACTGTTATGCGCATATCCAATAAATATGCAATCAACAGTTTTGGGTCCTATCCTAAGAGCCTTAGGAGGTGGCACAATCACCTTTGCTAGGCACCCCCACACTTTCAAGTATTTATATGAAGGCTTTTTCTTTTTCCATAACTCATATGGAGTCTCGTCTCTCTTTTTCAATGGTATCTTGTTCAAAAGATAATTGGCCGAGAGAATGGCCTCCCCCCACATTTCCTGGCTCACCCCAGAACTTATCAACATGGCGTTCATCATTTCTTTCAATGTGCGGTTCTTTCGTTCCGCCACGCCATTTGATTGTGGAGAATAAGGAGGTGTACACTCATGTACAATGCCACTTTTTGCGCATAAATCGGCAAAAGGTGCAACATATTCACCTCCTCGGTCGCTTCGCAAAGCTTTTATCTTCTTTTGAAGTTGATTCTCAACTTCATTTTTATACAAGATAAATTTAGTTATTGCTTCATCTTTACTTTTTAGTAAATACACATAGCAATATTTAGTACTATCGTCAATAAATGTGATAAAGTACTTATTTCCACCTCTTGTGGGTACCGCTTTTAAATCACAAATATCGGTGTGAATTAAATCAAGGGTTCAGTTATTCGTTCAACCGATTTGGATGATGTTCTTGTAAGTTTGGATTCTACACAAGTTTCACATTTATAGTGTGAATCAATATGGAATGTTGGTATACAATTTAAATTGATTAAACGTCGTATTGAATTAAAATTAACGTGACCTAATCTACCATGCCATTTATTTGAATCAGAAAACTCAAGCATATAAGTAGAAGTAGTAGCAATTTTATTCATCTTTTTGACAGCCATTACATTCAATTTAAACATGCCGTTTTGGGCGTAGCCCTTACCAACATACATTCCTCGTTTAGTAAGTACAAATTGATCGCTCTCAAATACTAAACGAAATCCAAACTTGTTAAGCAACCATCCCGAGACTAGATTCTTCCGCAAGTCCGGGACATACAACACGTTGCTTAGAGTGAGCTCCTTTCCTGAGGTCCACTTCAAGATCACCGTTCCTTCACCCATGATGTCGGCGGTGGCTGCATTGCCCATATACAGCTTCTCATCTCCTTCAAGCGCCTTGAAGGTGGTAAAGAGGGTTTTGTCTGCACAAACATGACGGGTCGCTCCCGTATCAACCCACCAACCTTTTGGAGTATTGGTCACCGTATTGACCTCATCCATCATTGCACTTTTGTCGGAAATCATTGCCACCAAAGGCATTCCGTCTTCATCCACCATGTGCGCGCGCTCACGCTTTGGTTTCTTGCATTGGTTAGCCCGATGCCCCGGCTCGTCACAGTTGTAACAAGTCCCTTGGAACGTTGGAGGTTTCTTTTTCGCAACCCCTTTCTTCGGTCCAAGTTTGCTAGCCTTTGCTTTCCCTTTGTCCTTTTTCCCCTTACCCTTTGCGCCTTTAGAGGATTGCCCATGCTCAACCACGTTTGCACTAGCACTAGGCTGCACAAGGCTGTTTTTTAGGGCGATCCTATTCTCCTCTTCTATACGAAGACGAAGAACAAGGTCCTCCACCGACATTTCCTTCCGCTTGTGTTTAAGATAATTCTTAAAATCCAACCAAGCAGGAGGTAATTTCTCAATCATGGCTGCCACTTGAAATGTCTCGCTAAGTACCATTCCCTCGGCATGGATGTCATTTAGTATAATTTGCAATTCTTGGACTTGGTTCATAACCGGCTTGTTATCAACCATTTTGAAGTCCAAGAAACGGGCGACAACAAATTTCTTTGTTCCCGCATCCTCCGTTTTGTACTTTTTCTCCAAGGACTCCCATAACTCTTTGGAAGTCTTGATATTATAGTACACATTATACAGTGCATCCGAGAGACCGTTGAGTACATAGCCTCGACATATGAAATCCGAATGCTTCCACGCATCTACCGCGCTCAGAGCCTGAGCGTCGGTCTCCCCTTCCGCAAGTTGGGGAGCGGTTTCCGTCAAGAACCTCGCAAGGTTCATGGTGGTCAAGTAGAAGAACATCTTCTGTTGCCACCGCTTGAAGTGTAGACCCGAGAACTTCTCGGGTCGTTCAGCATGATTTGCCACTGTGGACGCTCCCACAGTGTTGGCAGGGGTTCCAACGACAACATTCGTATTGTTGTTGTTTGAGGTCGACATTCTGAAAAAATTAAAAATTAAAATTTTTAGTCAAAAAATTCTGATTTACGCACAAACCAGAAGGAAACTACTAAATTTTAATTTTACCACAATTTACTGTTTCGGCTTCTAAGTCCAACTTTGAAGACCAAAAACAGAAAATTTATAATTTTTAGAACTTACTAATTGGCTTCTAAGTCCAACTTTGAAGACCAAATCAGAAAGTTTAGTAATTTTTAGGACAAAAATCTGAAAGTAACCAGAATGGTTTTCAACCAAAGTCGCTCCTTTGAAGGTGAAAACCAAAAAAAAATCTGTTTTTAAAACACAAACTGAGTGAAAACAAAACTGGTTTGAATCACAAACAGAATGGTTTTGTTACACGAACGGTTTTAAAAATTTGTTTTAAGATTGTAGGAACCGTTCGTATAAATAAATAAAAATAAATTAAAATAAAACAAATTTTATTAATACGATTACAATACAGAAATGAGAAAGCTAAAATACTAGTACGAATACAACTGAAATAAAACAAATACAAGAATGGAGTAGAAGACAGATTTGACTGAGGCACGTGTAAACACGCTTCCCTTAAAACAAATTCCGAGTCTCCCAAGAGTACTCGTTTTGTTTCCCAGGATACAACAGCCGGAGCAGTAGTACTGCCGGAGTTCGCCTACAACCCGAAGGTTACCTTGAAACTTGCAGGTAAAAGATCAGAAAACTTGTAGAGAGAAAGTGTTGTTTGCTGTTGTGTAGCTGGTGATTTCTTCTGCTGGGTATGGAGCTGTATTTATACAGCTCCTAAGTCGAAACAGTCAAAACGAATTAAAGAGAGGTTTAAATTGCATTAAACGTCTTCAATGCAATTTAATACGTCATTTAATTCTCAGTCAAAGCCAGTTAACTCGTCAGTTACGAAGCTGGACTGAAACTGCTCTGTTATTCAATGCTGGAAGCTTTCTGCGCGCGCGCCCATGCGCGGTGCGGCCTCTTGGCTCACAGCCGTGCGCCGCGCGCCCATGCGCGGTGCGGCCTTTTGGCTCACAGCCGTGCGCGCATGCGCCACGTCACCATGCGGTGCGTCCTCTTGGCTCAAGTCCATGCGCGCGTGCGCCACGTCACCTGTGCGGCTATACGAGCGCGCCACACAGTCGCGCCGTATTGGCTCACTCTGGTGCGCCGCGCACGACACAGCAGGACCCATGCACCATCCGTGCACCCGCGCGCGCATGACTGCCACGTCATGCGCCGCATCACCTACCACTTGGTCCTTGCAACCCTTGTGCTCCACCACACGCACGTGGTCAAAAATACAAAGGCGGCTCTCAAGCGGCTCGCGGCGATGCGAGCGTGCGAAGTGCGCCATCAAAGCGCCACATTGCGCCTCATCGCCCACGCCACGCGCGCGTGCGCGTGCGAGTTAGGGTGCTCCGCACCCTTCGCGAGGACACTAGTGTGTGCTTCCATGAAACAATAAGGATGGAGAGTTCCTACTTAAATACCCCTTTAAGTTCCATCTCTCATCCAATGTGGGACAAGGTGCTACTTTCCCTTTTTGTTTCAGCATTGAATGTTCCAAACACCCAACTTTGAGCATCGATATCTCATTCATCTTAGCTCGGTTTTGGACGTGGTTTAGTTCGTTGCGAAGGTCTTCCAACATAGAACACAAACCCACAAATAAATATATAAAACCCGCTCATTTTATTATATTTATTTCTAGCCCAAAATAGGAAAAAATCATTTTCCTATATTTGTGAAAAATGCTATTTTCACCTATTTTTCCAACAGTTGATTCATCGATCCTTAAAAATTATGACAACTAAGTGAAATGGGTTAACTGATTGCTTTCCTTGATCAAACTCATGAAGTGGGCTAAATCCATTCGTTCAACTTTTTCGATCATTCTAAGAAAAAAAACATGCACTGTATAGCTGAAATCATGATTTTTGATGTTTGTTCTTTTGTGGATCGTATGACATAAATAGTTAATACACTAAAAATTTCTCTTTTTGGTTAAAAGCGTGATTTGTGGCGGTCATCTTATTTCTTTTTCTTTATCATAGAAATATTGAAAACCATCATTTCAGTGGATGGATACAAAAGGAGCTTCTTTCGGTTCTCACTTTCATGTAAGCTATTATGTGACATTTATACAAGTTTTTGTCATGCAATATGTAATTATTTTGTCATGTGCAATATCTTAGGTGTAAAAATTTGTTTAAACCTGATGTGCATCTTCCTAATGCATGTACAGATCTTCAAACATGAGGTACAAACTGTTTTTGACATGGACCCATCGTCTCTTAGTGAACTAATACGTGATGACATATCACAGGTGATCCGAAAAGTGTGGTGGTCACGGAATTAAGTTCGGCAGCGATAAACGGCGGTTGAACACAACAATATTAATGTAATTTAATATCTACATAAGTAACGGAACGTTTCTTTTATTTCAAGGTTCATGTTTAAACGTATTTTTTTTTCAAAAAATAAAAAAAAAACATATCATTTCTCAACACACGTATTCATAAAAAGATTTAAGGGTGTGTTGATGACTATTGAACCCGTATATTATTGTTGCTTTTGATTGTAATTTAAATTTTCCTACCCGGGTATCTACCTGGGGAATAACCTAGTTATTTATATACAATTTCTACTCATTCCTTGCATATCTCTCTCTTTAGTTTAGTTGTCCCCCTTGGCCCTAATAAACCTAACACCATAAATCATACACATTAAGGCAATGTTATCATCTAGCGGTACGCCTTTTAGTTTAGTTGTCCCCCTTGAGACAATCTCATAATCTAACAATAATTTTTTTTTGTTTTTGTGAGCTGTTGATAGCGGTACGCCTTTTAGTTTATTTCAATGATGTCTACAACCACTTTAATTAGTTGAAACTTTGATGGGGGTTAGTTATATATGGAAATCTTGCACCATGGTGGTCAATTGGTCATAAGATTTTAAAGAGACATACATTCATTCAAACTCGTTACGTGCTTTGTTTTTATTTTTCAATTCAAACATGACCTTCCATTACAAAGATAAACGACATTAAGATCTTTACTTTATCTCAACAACCCAGTTAAACTTGTCTTCAATCTTCCCAACTTGAATCCCTACTAGCGTTTTGTACAACTTCTGGCTCACCAACTCATCACCCGTTTTATACTCCACTCTGTAAACAACAAAAAGAAAAAAAAAGGCTTTAATTTTAAGAAATTATTAATTTTTGTAAATGTTTTATTTGATATTTTTATACCTTCGATCATTGTATGTTACGCTACCAACGGTAGCAACACTAACGGCTGTTCCAGTAGTGAATATTTCGTCAGCTTCCATCAATTCGTCTACTGCAACCAGACGTTCCTCGACCTATATAACATTTGAAACATTATTAGATGGTTATTAGAAAATAAATTCAAACTGATACTACTTTACCTTGTATCCTAAGTCACGTGCGATATCAATTATGCTTTTTCTTGTGATTCCTTCAAGTATTGTACCTATTGTTGCAGGAGTTGAAATGACGTTCCCCTACACGGAGGAAGAACAACATTATGCACACACCAATAAAGAAGTTGATAGGTGTAGTCTTAGAGCAAGGAGAAGTAGAATGTGAGGATTAAGGAGAGTATTTGATAATGAATTCAATGGCAAAGCGGTCCCGGTTATAAGAATGGTGGACTCGATTAAGGAAGACGCCTTCCTGCGGTTAAAAAATTGGCTGAATTTTGACATTATTCCTATGTTATAAGTTTTGTTTCTTTGTTGTTTTATGCTCTTTTGTTCCTTTTTCCAGCCTCTGGCTAGGCTTTATTTCTAATAAAGTCGTTGCCGTTCAAAAAAAATTTGTGACTCAAATATATGGATGCCTAGAAATTTGACCACCATTATATATATTATTATATATATTGTTAATGAAGGGCCATGAATAGTAATATTATTTTTATAATAATATATAGCTTATTATTATTATTATTATAATAGTTTATTATTATATTTACTTTTAGTAACATATTTTTTAATTTTTTTTCTTTCTTTAAACCATATATTTCCTTTACCAATTTTTTTAATAATTCTTTTTAGAACATATATTAACTTATCAATTAATTCGATACTTCTTTAATAAATTACGTTTATAACTTTTTTCTAAAAACTTAAGTACGTAGTTGTACTTGATTTTCCCACGACATTCCGTTATAAGTTTTGTTAAAAATAAAGTTGTACTCAAAATAAAGTATTTATTTTGTATCATAAAATGGTATGATGATAAACTAAACCGTTCTAATGGTTTGGTTTTTTAAACAACATGTTTTATATTCAAATCATGTACGTTTGACATTATCATTTGCTCGGTTTCACCGCAACACATGACTTAAGAAAAACGAGTAACCTATTAACTATGACCAATAGCAATGTATGCATGGTTGTGTATGGACCTATGTCCACATATCATGGGTGTATTTAATAAATGACTAATATTAAGTAGATAACTATGACAATCGCATAATCACTTTTACATAATGATGACTAGATTTAGTGATAGGTACAAGTGATTATGTTAGTTTTCATAGTTTTCTACTTAAAATTGGTTTCATGCTGAACAGTCTTCTCTTTATATGCATGATCTAGAACTTTGATTCCATAAATCATGGAAGGCTAAGTACCTTAACAAGGAAAATATTGGAACAACTAGCTTCCTCGATGTACTTTTTGTGAACCGAATCAAGGTACACCACATCAGAGAACCCTTGTTCCTTTGCACTTGATATAGCTTTTAGTACCTAAACGTAAAGAATGTATTAAATATTAATGTTTTCCGCGACTACGATTTCAAACACTAATGACTATTAAGTTTTTATATGTACCGGGGCATAATTGGTTATGCTTTTTACGCCTCCTGCCCCGCCACGAGTTGCACGATGAGAGTCAGTGTTAACGTATAAGTTCAACGGTTTTGTACCCTCCTGCCGTATAAATGTAAGGTTTATAACCATATATAAGAAAAACAAGTAATTAAACATTTAGTGAAATAAAGACGAATAAAAACCTTGAAATAATTGCCTACGGGTGAGGCGTATACCAAGAATGTATACTCGGGAGCAGGAGACACACCCAATGTGGGCCCACTTCCAATGAGCAAAGGCCTAATGTACAATGATCCTTTTCCAGGGGGCGGAATCTGAAAAAAAAGAAAAAGAAAAAAGCCGAATAAATTAATATAAAAAAAATCGTTAAGATTTGTTTAGATCCAATAATTTATTAGTATTAAATCTATTGAAATAAATTTCGCTTTCCAAAATTCCTGAAAATTAAAGTATGAATTCACTCCGAGAAAGGAAAATACCCAACGTTTGTTTGCTATAGCAGTTTGTTTCACCGCATCTACAAATTGTTTAAAGGATGGAGATTGCATGCACATTCTCTCGGCTCCGATTTGCATACGGATTGCATTTTGATCCGGTCGAAACAGCAGAATCCTACCGTTTTCTCCCCTAAAAGCTTTTGTACCTTCGAAAATCCCCTATGCGACCAATTCATTAGTACTAGTAGTATCATTAAAAATTCAGTATATCTATTCAAAATCTTGCCACTTTCTTCTTCCAGAAAACTTTAACACGCCTATAAATTACCTGACCGTAGTTTAAAACTCCAGCAGCCGGGCTTAACTCAATGTTGCCATAATCGCTTACTTGACCTTGCTCAAAAGTGTTGTTTGGTGTGCATTTAGCCTTGTAGATGTAATCGGTTTTAATGATTCCATAACCCAAGTTGTTCCAGTCAATATCAGCATATTCCTCGTCTCTGTAAACCAAAACATTTCAATTGTTAGTAAAAAAGTGAAGGTAAAAAGTGTTACTAAATAATTAGCAGGAGCCATCCTTGAAAATTTAAGTGTATCGTACGAATAAAAAAAAGGCCTTTAAGCCTAATGAATTATATAAACTATTTTTTATTAACTTAACATTATATAAAAAGACCCCGGATGTAAGTCTCTTATTTGCGGGTCAACATTTGAAATTAATGATAAAACTAGAAGCCTATAACTACTTCTAACTTCTAAGAATAATAACATGAAATAAAAAAAACAAATTAACAAAAAAGTAAGAATGAAAACGAAAAGTACAGTGGTATAGAACAAAAAGGAGTTAAAAGTAGAGTGGAACCCAAAGGAAACAAGCAGGGATGCAAGTAGACAAGGTTGTTAACCATTGGGCCAAATCACATTTTATTTATAATTCATATTCATATTCATATTCTATATATTTATATACAAAATGTATAAAAGAAAAATTTAGGCCCCTTGGAAAAACGGGCCTTGGCCGGGAGTGCGGCTCGCCCACCCCTAGGGTTGGCCCTGATAATTAGTTATATGTATATATATTACATATCGATCTGTAAACCATGTGTCACCTAACTAACCTGATTATAGGTTTAGTTTCTTGAAGCGTAGAAGCAACATGTGTCGTTAAGCATCTTCCTCTGACCTTCAATAATATCGCCACAAAGTCTAATTTAGGATTTCAATTTAAACACAACTAATAATATTAACATAATAATGATTAGGGCTTTTCACGAGTTGTTTCACACGTAACAACATTTAACCGAGGCTTGAGCTTGTAATTATACACAACTTCATTGCTTCTCTTTTCTACACTTTGATCTCAACCATTTATTAAAAATGTTGAAGACGAAGATGACTTCTTACCCTAGTTAGACAAAATTAACTTTCTATTTGATCCACTCTATGTATATACACACTAATATAAAAGTTTCTTTCAAAACTATTAAAGAAACCTCCGTAAGAGATGAACTTGTTATTTACTCTAGTTTGTTAAAAGAGAAGAGCAAGAACAATTTTTGAGCTTTTTAGTCGAAGCTTTCAGGCATGCAGGTGACGGATCACTGGTGAGTTTATAAGAGGAAAAAAACTCTCACTATTCTCACATCCTTATATCTTATTCTCACACTTTTTTTTCACTCTATTTCTCTCTCTTTATATATATATCTATGTATGTATGTATAGAGAGAGAGATAAAAGAGAGGGAAGCGTGAATATTAACTCAAAAAAATGATGAAGATGGGTGGTTGAAGATGTTTAATGAATATTTAATATTTTTTTGGAACGATGAATATTTAATGTCTGATGGGATTTTTGTTTGGTACCCGGTTGTACAATGTCTTCACTTCGCTATTTCGCTACCTACCACCAGTGGCGGATCCAAAAACATTTTTCACTGGGTTCCTTTTGGTAGATGTTTTTTTTTCCAAATCATACGAGATTTCCGCTATTCTTTTCCAAATCGAGGGGTTCCCTGGATCTGCCCCTGCCTACCACAGTTTAAAGGGCGTACTATAAAGTCATGGGGTGTACTCTAACATTTGAGGTGTTAACGGTGACATGACATATTAATCGAAATTGCAAACTACTCTCTCCTTGTGTTAAGGGGCATTAAATGGGTTGCATGTTAACCGGATGTTAAAAGACTGAATTAATTATTCTTTTATTTTTTTAAACCAAAAACCGCTAAAAATAAGGTTAGATGAAGTTAACGAGGTTAAACCAGTTCCTTTGAGTAAGGTAAAATGAAATGACGAAGAAAGGTTGATGTAGCATTTAGATTGAGTTAAGATAAGTTAAAGTATATCCAAAGGTCTAATTTCAATTGTTAAGTTTATTTTCTTAGATTGATGATTAAATGTTATTTTAACTTTAAGCACATTATATCTTTGATTTTAACTATTATATCTAATGCATATTATTTTATTTGATAATTATATTTATTATCAGATTAAATTATTCAATTAAATTTTATATATTATTATTATATTATTATTAATTAATAAATAATTATACTATTAATAATCAAATCTTGTTTTATTTAAAAATTATTACTTTATGTATTTGTTTCTCACAAAATTTTCTATCATGTTTATATGTACAAATTTTTTTTCTTGAAAAGGTACTATAATTAAAAAAAAAACTAAATTCAAGCTTTAAAACTTGTTAAGATCTAGAAAAAAATTCAGAGGTATCATAAATATATATATTTTTTTTTATTTTAAGTTGCTATTTATATTTCATTTACTCATAAAAGGCAAATTACAAATCATGGGTTGGTAGACGGGCAACAAGCTGCGCCGCCACCCCCTTTTGAATTGCAAATCCTACTCGGCTAAATATTTTATATTCGTACAATGAATAATAATATTATAATTATATAATAATAATAAAGTACGAATAGGACAGAAGCCTTTTGCAATGTGTCAGGTCAGCTCGTTTTCTATTTAATAAACGTGTACCTTCAATTTTATTATTTATATTTCTCTTTGATTCATCATCTTTTCGCTTCATAACTTATAGAGACATCGCTGACCAGAAGAAATGTAGTTTATTTGCTTCTTTCTGGCTAGAATACTTTTGCTCAGGGTATCCTATTATTTGCTTGCTCAGAGCTATCCTATTATTTGCTTAGAGGTATTCTATACATATAACCATGAAAAAAAATTATACTTTGCAATTCGCCATGAAAGTTACCTGAGATACCCCAAGAACTGCCCCTGTGTTAATATGTTATTTATTGCTAAACGTAACTGTAAAATAAGTCGTAAAAAAGTAAACTTATTAGAAATAAGAATGTTGGTGACCCACCCTTGCGTAAATGATTTATTGAAGTATTTGACGAATGTAAAACATAAACTTTCCATTACCACCCTCCAATTTAAAACTCTAAAACTTCTGGTTCCATCTAAGGATTAGCGTGGTATCGATACCGTACCGGAAATCGCCAAAAGTGGGTACAGGTACGGGACCGATACAGTACTGGTATTTGAAGGTAAAAATCAGTATTTTACCGGCAACGAACCGAAAGTACCGGTAACGAAAATGCCAAAAAGTAGGTACCAAATCAGTACTGAAAAAATTCGGTACAACTGGTACCTAGTACCAAATGCTTATCCCTAGTTCCACTTGGGCATAGTTGTTGTAACTTTAGTTTGTTATGTTTATCCTTGTTTAGTTTGTTACAGAGTTAGTTACTCGTTAGATTATTTGGTAGAGACTCTCGTTTCTTAGATCACAGGTTCAATACCATGAAGACACTTGTATATAGTTAGTCGTTAAGAAAAAGAATTACTCATTATATTATTAGACAAGGTCATGATTAATAATATCCATTGATGCTAATCAGTACATCCTCATTAATAGGAGGTGATTTTTTCCTTTCCATACAGAAATATAATGTCACACAAAATGCTATGCAAATTCACCTACAATTTCCTAATTTCCAAATGTTCTTTAATTTATCTATTCAACCATACACAGATCATGCAATTAGTGTATTTAAATTGGAAATACGAAATAAAAGAAATGTAAAGTTTTGTTGAGGTGCAGAAGAAACAATGTTTGTTACCCTATGAAATTAAGCATAAACTCATACCTTAGTTTCCTCAAAATAGCCATTAAAATGGAAATTATGAAAGAAAACGAAATGAAGAAAGATGAAACCTTTGACAATGAGATCTGAGCAAAGCGACCAAGGAAGGGACTCTGTCGGATCATTGTGTTCGATACCTCAAAACCGGAAAATGTAATCTAGTGATGGAGGAATTTAGAGTGAAAGCTTTATGAGGAAGAAGATGGTGTGGTTGTCAATGGTATTTATGGGGACCATAGTGTGATGATCTACTTTATAATCCCCAACTTTTGGAATGCAATAAAATTGATTTGATCATTATTTAAATAATTAATGTGGCATTGCAAATGAGTAAACAAATTACACTCTTATACAAATAGTAACTTAGGGTGCCTCAACCCCACCATCGCATCACTTCGTTTAAAAGGAACCGAATCATTCAAAAGACACACTGTTTCATTCATATCTTATATATAAGTGCACTTATCAATATCGGACACGTCCGTCCACAATCAGACGCGACCATTAAAATTAAACTGTCGATACAAACTTCCTAAACACAACATGACATATCAGAACAAACCAACAACAATGTGAAATATATATATGCTTCTATACTCAAACCCTACCGGTGTTTATGAAACCGACAACATTCAAAAGCCGTCATGACTAAAGTTGATAACCAAACGACGCACCGTTCACGTATTCCCTGCAACCACCGTTCCCTGTCGTTTGCCACTCTTTCACTTCCTATATAACCCCCGCCATCACCAAAAATTTCCGGCCATGGCGGTTATGGAGAAATCAGAGAGAGATCGTCGGGGCCGACGGTTTTGGCGGAGATGGATTTTGAAAAGTTTAGGATTTACAAAATTGAACGGCGGTGGTAGCGGTGAATCTCTGGCGGTGCTGTGGTGACGGTGGTTCAGAAGTGGTGCTGTTGAGACGGCGGTTCGGTGGTGGTGATGTGCTGCTGCGGCTACGTCGTTGTGATGGTGATGGCGTGGTGCACTGTTGGCTTCTTCTCCGATTCTTGGATCCATTTGTTATGTGTGTTAGGTATGTAGAAGAAAACTGTCAAGAGCTTTTTGAATAGTGATGAGAATTTGTTTTGTAAGACCATGTGTAGTGGTAACACCTTATAATGCCCCCACCATGGGGCATTATCCGACATGTGGCGTCCTAGTATGTAACATTTATTAGTTTCGTTTTAAGTAGGGTATCCGGTATTGATGAGGAGAATTTCAAAGGCTGAATAACTTAACCATAACACCATGCGTAGAAGTAACTGATTTGGACGTTTTTTGGCCCCATAATGCCTCAAACGCCCATCACACTGGCCCTGGGGCGTTTTCGTCCAAAAATTATGTTTGACGATTTCTCAAACACGCCTCCTCAACTTTTATAGGACCAATAAGAAATTTCCAACTCATTTATGATAATATTATTTGTTTTATTTTTCTAAAAAGATAATAATTTGGTAATCATTGTTGGGGCATTATTGAGCATTAGGGTGTAGGGAGTGGTTAGACACTTGAAAGCGGCAAACTTCAAAATCAACCAATGAGAGTGTGTCATGTCAAAGTGGTAACTATGCTCAAAAGTGTTGGTAATGGTTAGACACTTCATGAATTGGTAAACTTTTTTTTTTTTAAAAAAGAAAATGTGTGATTGGTTGAGAAAGCATGGACCCCACCACACCCCCCCCCCTCTCTCTCCAATTCTCTCCCTTCACCGAATCGGTGATCCTTCACCGAATTTCACCCCATTTCGTTAAACACTCAAGCGGCAAAATGGTTGGCATTGGTTGTCGATCGGTGCCGAGTGGGTTTGTCGCCCCCACTCCGGACACCCTTATACCATTACACCCCTTTTTACCTTCACCTCCCATAATGCATTATATACCACATGTCACTTCATGCCAAATAGATAGGCATTGATGTGTGTAAAATGCAACATATAAATTACATCAAATGAGTCATAAAACTAACCTTTTTTAGTACTAATGTTGGAAAAAGCGTGTTTCTTTTTTTCTTTTGAATTTACAGGACCAAACGAGCTTAAAAGAAAAAAGAAGCAAATAAGCAGCCAAAACCAACATAAATACAAAAAGAAGGAATAAACGTGACATGCCCGACCCCTCGGCAGCATCCCCAAAGCAAAAACAAGGAAACAGAGACTGACCACGGGGCCGTGCCCCAGCTGGGCATGAGGCGTGGTCAGAAGCCTGCACAAAAGACAAACTTGTAGAAGCTTCTACGCCCACAACGGGGGCGTGCCCAGTTCAACACGGGGCGTGGTCAAGATACGCAGAATCTTGATAGTACAGATAAGAGTTGACCATGGGGCCGTGCCCAGGAGACACGGGGTCGTGTGGGGCCCTCTGCTGACAATTGCAATTAATGAAAGAAGAGAAGATGTCGGCCACGAGGGCGTGCCCACTAGACACGGGGCCGTGGCCAGGGCTCTTTTCAGGCTATAAATAGGGGTGCTTGGTTCACTTAAAATTAATCCCTTGGCAAACCACTACTCTCCCACTTTGCCACCACTCCACCACCACTACAACACCAACACCCACCACCATCATCCATCATCCATCATCCATCTTTAGAGTGTGTAGTAGTCTCGGGATCCAAGATTGATTGTAAGGGTTCTTGCCAATCAAAGGCCATGTTTGGTTAAGCCTCTTACATCACTTGGTGAAGACAAGTCTTTAGTGTATTACTTTTGATTTTTAATCTTTCGGCACTTTTTATTTGGGTTAGTATTAATGACTTTAATAACCAGTTTCTTATGTTGAAGGTGAATTTTCTTTATCATTTTTCCGTGGTGTCTTGAGGTTACTTTACTGTCTATATAAAGTAAATGATTACATCATTCGTGTCTTTACGGTTAGGGGAATGGTTTGGTAAAGTTCTTGTCTCGTTCAGTGTATAGATCTTGTGAGGACCTGGTTCAAGCTTACTAGGACCTCCTTCAATACCCACTTGTATTGGATGGCGGGGGTGCGAATAGCTTGAACCCCTCATATGTAAACTACAATTAATACTTTAAATCGGCTTCTTGGGATTGTATCATTGCTGACTCAAACCACTTAGCCGAGGGTAACGTCACCTTCAAAAGAGGGGCCTACCACTTTTCGCATTAATAACTTACTTAATTATCTTTCAATATTCCGACCCTTTGGGATTGTATCCCTGCTGACTCAAACCACTGGGTTGAGGGTAACGTCACCTCCAAAAGAGGGGCCTACTACTATAACTAAGATAATCTCTTAAAAAGTCTGAAAGTGCGAAAATCATCAAAGGATACTGTGGCATCTGAGGAAAATCTGCAGCAATCTTGATTTACCACTTCACTTCTCTAGCTTACTTATCAAATTTCGGGATGAAATTTCTTTCAAGTTGGGGATGATGTGACAACCCGAACTTTTAAGGTTTGTAATGTTAATCTTGTGATTCTCACTTCTCGTTAATTGTTTCTTTCTAACGCGCTGCGTTGAACATCCTGTGTTGTTGTAACTCGGTTAGTCAACATGATTATATACTTGGGCCACGTACATTTGGGCCAACACACACACACACGCATACTTGGAGCCCAACCCAACACCCGTATTCAAACCTTAGAGTTGGGCTGTGTAGATGTTTAATTACTTGGACTTTGTTACTAATTACTTGGGCTTTGTTACTCCTTGGCTGGTTTTGCAAGCCCAAACCAATCCCCTAATTAATTGGTTATGTGATAAGTGTATAAGATTACATGTAGTAATTTCAAACCCTAACAACTATCACCCCATCCATTCATTACGTGCGGCATAGCAGACCCCCCCTGTTCGAGACATCATCTCATTTGATCATAACTTGCGGTTAGTAGCTTCATACTTATACTATTTCGTAATTGGTGATGGTAGTTGTGTATTCTTGATTAACAAGGATTACATGTATGTATCATAAATAAACGTGAGAAGTTTACGTCATGTTTCTTGTATATTAATTGATGCTTAGGGATTGCATGCTATTTATATATTTAGGAAGAATGTTAAGGGTATGGATTTGGTTATTTGATTCTAATATTAATGATGAGGATGCAATAATACAGGTTGGTTAAATGATAATATATGTTATGATGTTCATATAATGCGATGGAACTTAACTGATTGTGTGAAAAGAATAGGGTGTTGCTCGTCATAAGTTCATAAGGATGTATGATTGTTAGAATTAATCATGTTGAACATAAATTGTTTCGTAAATTGTTGTTGATCTCAAAACTGTTGGTACATGGGTGAAAATCCCAACACATCATAATAGTGCCTTTGTTGATTATGTGAAGATTAGGATAATATTTGTTATTCAAGAATAGGGCTGCACGTGTAGATTGTGTTGGGCAATTAAATGGGAATAATTAACATATAATGTCAGTGGGCTTCACACAATTAGTTGGGCCGATACATGTTAACTGGGTTGCTAGAATTATTAGACGAAATTATATATGGTTGGGCCGGTTGTGATAGTTGTGCCGCAACCGTTAAACAGGAACCTACTTGTATATGTATGATAAATCACACACTTAATCGGTGGAATTAATTATGTGTGGGCTGTACAAAATAACTAAGTAATGTGCCTAGGGGATTTCAACATGGGATGCGGATTGGGTTGGGCGGCGATGCTGGATACGGCGCCTGATGGGTTTCGGGTCCATGAGTCACACACACTTACATTTATTGTGTAGCCGATTATATTGTGTTGCACAAATATTATGTGGGTCACTAGCTTGGTTAATGCGCATGTTCTAATATTGAGGAATTTTGTGTTGCGTGACTTGTATAACTCATAGAGGTGAATTCGTGTATAAATGGAATACCGAATGAGAGAATAATTAATGATACTTAACCAACGTGTAAATTGATTATGACTGGAACCATATGTGTGTGCTACCTGTATCTTGATTGTATAATGTGCGAACAAGGAATGCATGTACGTGAAACGTGTGGATTATGTGCACTATTGACTGATTGTTGTCGGTAACAATTCTAGGACGTGTTTGAACAATTGATAAACGAGTACCTAATCTTACCGAGCAAAACTAAGGTGAGTTCATCTCTCTTGAGCATGCGTCCCGGTGGTTGGGACAGTCTTTGGGTATCCCTGGGAGGGATAGGTTTTGGGTAACTTGTTTGGGTATTCCTGAGAGGAATAAGTCTTGTTGTAAATCGGTAATGTTGGATAATATACTCATCCTATCACCTTTAAAGTCCCTCCGTGTTGTTTGGTTACCTGAGAGGTAACAAGGTATTAGTTAGTAGCGCTACTTAGGTTTGGCAACCTCACCCCGTACCTGGGAGGACGGGTGTTGAACCAATGACCTAGTCATGACCAATGCTTTGATAGGAGCATTGGAGAAAGGGCAATGTAAATCAGGAGCCATCTTGTATTCGGGGTATTATCAACATTAAATTCAATGGATTAACTAAACACTTGGTAACCAACGTTTTCGTAAAACTATGAACTCACCAGCGTTGTCTGATACACTTGTTGCATGCTCGCAGGTCGTTAGATATCTTGGATTTGGGAACTTGCTGTCTGGAGTAGCTGGAGTGGTCATGGGTCGACTGGAAGGATTCATATGATTGATTATTGACAGTATACATTGGTTTTGAACAATTTAACTTTGGTTTACTATTTGCTTCCGCTGAACATGTTGGTTTTCATTTAAACTCATTAATGGTATTTTTCATTAATAATTGAGGATTTTATTTATAAACTTGAATGAGTTCAATGTGATTAGTGGCTCTTTGTTGGTACGTCACACGCCTAGTAGGGACATTCCCTAGGTGGTATTTTGGGGGTGTGACAGATACATTAAAGACGAGTTGGATCCAAGTGATTCTATCTTGTCTATCTTTTAATTTTTAGTTTTATTTTCATGTTTCAAAACTTTTCTCAAAAATTTAGATCGATTAGACATTGAGGATAAACCGGTATTAAAAGCTCTTGTGTCCTTGGACGACCTCGGTATCTTACCAACATTATACTACGCTCACGATGGGTGCACTTGCCCAATTGTGTGTTTAGTGTTAGTATAATATCGTGTTTTATAAATTTAAAACTTGACTAATGCGTAAAATGAGCTTAAAATATTAATAAAAACATATCACGCTTCGCACACACCAGGCATTATGATAATGTCCCACTACACATGGTCTACGCGAAATAGAGACACAATTGAGAAACAGATGATTTAGTCATGAGTTTTTTATCGTCTAGTTTTATGGTTTATTTATGATTGTTGCCCGTTTTCTTGCCATTATCATGTAATTTCTCTGTAGGATATAATTTTACATATATAAAAAAATTATTTATGGTTTTATGTTTATATATAACTGAATTAACCGAAATGATATTAAAATCGACTTTTTTATTTGTATCTGTTTTCTTATAAATAACTAGAATTGATTCCCCGCGTTGCGGGGTTGGTTCTGAATTTTTTGTAATTATTCATTGATTAAAACGTAGGCCAAAATAAAAACGTTCATAAAAACTAAAAATAAGCACAAAAACATTTTATATTTGACATGACCCGTTAAGCATAAGGTAACTTGAATTTTTATGACCTAATTAAAACGTATGATATTTGACCTGAATTATTTTCGAAATTTTCTTACGTTAAAACGTATACTGTAACACCCTTGTCATTATTTAATGGTTTTTGTAAAGTATACGACAAACAACATGTAATTATGACTACATATACTTTGTAAAAATACGGGTTTGTTTAAACTTTACAAATTTTAAAATAATGCGACATAACATAATTGAGTACATCGTTTAAACATTTCAAAAGTTGTTTAGCAAACAGTTTACATCATAAACATTATTTAAACCGAGTTGATTTATGCGGAAGCTTCAAGAGTATGTGTTTGATCCTTCAAAAGTTGCTTGATCGTCACCCATAATCCTTGAGTACCTAAGACTGAAATGTTTACATAAACATTTATATTAGAATGCTTAGAAATGATACTTGATCGAAACTACGATCGAAATGAATTTGAAAATTTACAATTATATAAAATTTATAAACATTCAGGCCCTACCGTAACTTACGGTTCCACCGTAAGTTACGGTGGTCAATTTCCAATAATGGTCCACCGTAAACCAGTAGACTCACACCGTAAGCTCCTGACCTCTACCGTAACTTACGGTACTACCGTAACTTACGGTAGTCCCTGTAAATCTATCTTTTGGTTGCTTTGTTCATTATACTCAAGCCTAAATCTCGGATTTCGCTCTTCTAACATACCAATACATTAGTTTCTCGAAATTCTAATATGTTACATATGAACCAATATCAAAGATCAATCAATCATATTCAAAATATCATGCATATCACATTATATCAATTTACTAATGTGCAAGGTTCAAATTACGGGTTTCTTATGAATTCTTAACCCGTTTTACCTATCTACTCCTTTTGACCCGTGAAGGGAAGTTAAACACTTTTAACTATAAATCTATATATAAGCGTACCTGGCTCGGGTCAACATATTGACCCGTTTTAAGACCTTGTCTCTATAATATGCTAATTCATAGCCTCGCTAATTCATAAACCAATTACCCTACGAGCATGAGACTCGACAAACACTTATTAGTCGTTAATTGTCAAATGGTATAAATATTACCATTTGACCCGTTTGGTCTAGACTACCAAATATTTTGTGCTTAATATTAAATGGTGTTGTTTTAAAACTTCAACTCTTTTTCGTCTACACATGACTAATTCGTCGTTTTACTCTTTTTATTCGTTTAGGCTTACCTTAATAAGTAGCCATTCAAAAACTCATTATATATATATGTCATCTCGTGACCAATTACCATTTCGCCCATTTTACCATTAAACATGGTTTATCATTATTTTATATGTCCCGACCCGTTTCATTCCGTGTCGGAACCATATTTCAAATATAGCTTTTGTCGTATTTACAACCTATGAATAAACACATAACTTACAAAGGAGGGCGTAAGCTTTACTTACCTCGCATCCGAATATGCTTTTCTTCTCGTGCTTGATTCGTTTGACCGCTTCTTTCCCAAGCCTCCACCTAGCTCGTTAGGCGACAAACTATCATCATTCACAAGGTGGTTAGATTAGTCATTTCAATTCACGACTATTCCACCTCACGTATTTTCTATGTCGAAACTACTATTTGACTTTATCATTGGTTAGTTTGACTTTTAAAAGTCAATTGACTTACCAACATATTCATATGCACATTTGGTTCATTGAACTCACTTAGGCATTTTTCATCCGAACTCTTAACAAAAATCAATTTTTACATACTAACTAGTAAGCCGCGATTTCATTTAGGCATTTCATATCAATGAAAATTGGCTGTTTTTGGTGACTTGTTTAACCTGTTTACAAGTCTTCAAAAATTATGATTTTTTTATGTGGCGTACCTCTCAGAGGGTTAGCCCTTGAGTTAAAATTGCAACATCTAACTCTTTACCAAAAATTCGTGAAAATTCATTTACTAAGCTGCAATCAGATTCGTCACTTCTGACTGCAGCTTACGGAAAAATTCATTAAAAATTCCTCGTTTATCCGATTGACGAAATTCCAATTGGCGATTCTTTTAATCACTTAAAACTTTCTACAGTAAGAATTTGAGACCATAACTCAATTCCTAAATTGAGTTATGACATTCGTAATGGGCTGCAAATTCTGCCAGAAAACGCAGCTTGAACCTTTGATACGGAAAAATTCATAAAACGCTCAATTCTCGTCGAAAAAATGCGATTCCAGTGGGGTTTTAAAGATATTTCCTGGAATTACATTTTAGACTCAAGAAACACATGTTTTTATCACGTTTTGTCCAGGTTACAGCCGATACAAGTCGGCTGTAAATTCTGATCAAGAGTCGTTTGAATTCAGCTTTCAATTTAAGCAAGTTCTTGACATCATAACACCATTTTAGCAATCAAAAACCCTAACAACAATCACCTTCAATGGTGTTCATGGATTTTTTTACTAAAATTAGGCACGATTTCAACATATCTTGTCTAGGGTTTACTCCTAAACACTACAAGGTTCCTATTTCATCCATATAACAAGCATGCATCAACAAATTTCGAATACCCTAAATTCATGAGAATTTCAAGTAGAGAATTAACATCAAATTTTACATACCTTACAACCCCCTTGCGATGAGGATCACGATTCTAAGCTCGGATTTCGTTTTGGACCAGATTTGCACCTCCAATTGAGAGTTTTTGTGAGTTTCCTAGGGTTTGGAGCATGGGGATCGCCCCTGTCTTTCTTCTGATCGACCAGACTCCCATTTTGGGGTGTTTGGTTTATTTTTTATTTGTTTTATCAATTTTGGTTTCAATTTTAACAACTTAGGTCCCTCCACTTTTCCTTAATTCTTAATTTAAGTGTTTTAACCCACTCATAAGTCACTTTCTAACTAGGTTAGAATTATTCCTAGTTAACTTGGTAGGTTCGGGAAGTTGTAACCCGTTTTACTTTAAGTCCCGTTAAATCGGGCCTTTTATCTTTCTATTTTCTTGAAAGTTCTTATTCACTTTAAATAAATATTAGGATTATTTAAATAAATTCCTAATATTTACCAGTTTACTTTTACCACTTACGGTACTTTCCCCGTCTTATGTATTAACGGGGTTTAATTACCCAAACCCGTTTTCGGGGTGTTACAAGTCTACCCCCCTTAAAGAGGTTTCGTCCTCGAAACCTTTTCTTACGTAATTCATTGAGTTTTAACTCAATGTATTTGAGCCGAGAATTCTTTTAAACACTACTTATACCTTTAACCAATTGTTAGTATTACCAGATAAGTATGGTAACATCTTTTCGGTCACTAATTGTCTACGTATCTCATACGACATAGTGCAACTTGGAATAACGTAGTCTCGTTATTCCCACTAGTTTAGTTAACTTAGCGATATCCATCGCTTTCATATGCTATCGAATTCTTTATGAATCCGTTACTTTGACTCGTTTAATGGTCTTTAGTGGAATCCTTCACTTTTAGCAACAAATTCTTTTGTTTTCAAATTTATTTATTCGGTTCAGTTATACCGAATCTACCACTTACAAGCAAACCAAATTTCTTGATTTGAATTGCTGACCTTAACCAGTCTCACTAACTAGACTTTTTAGTCCAGTTACTTTTTACCGCTCACTTGGTTATAATGTGATTTTACTTCACATTACATTTCCTAACCGTGATCGTGTCGCATCGTGTTTAGTTTGTATCAACCTTTCATTTTCGAAAATATCACTTTTCGAATATATCGTCTTGCGCCTATCAGTGTCAAGACTTCTATCTTTCATGCTTACTATTTAAATTCCTATCAGAATTTATGTTTGTAAAAACGTTATTTCTTACTAAAACTGAAGTTTTAGTTTTAGAATCTTCTCTTTAACTTTTGTCAATTATCCATACCAGGATATTGACAGTCCATAATTTATTCTTTCACAGTCTTAGTTTTATGCGGGGGATTCTCAACCGATTCCCTCGCTTTATCTAATTAACCCGTAGTTTTTTTTTATCACTTAGCCTTATGGGCTATTTTTATTAGACTTTCACCTTTTTAGGGCGAAGTCCTTATAACTTCTTTCTAATCATGTCCCGTGGGTCGTTTTAGTCCCGTAGATCTTTCATTTGCTTATAACCCTAAAGGTTATGTTGATCCCGTAGATCACTCATTACTCATGTCATTCTTAAAATACATGTTTGGTGTCAAGGCACCCTGTTTTTGTTCGAAGAATCGTTTGGTTTCAAGCTTAGGTCCCGTTAACCTTAATTGGATTTTCATGGCTATAATGGTTTTCTTTCGGACAATTTTCTGATTTTATGACTTCTCATGTCATTTATGCGTCAGTTCTTCTTATGCTTACTGTTATTTGATTTGCATATATTCTTATTTGGTTATATCCCATTACCAGGCTCATTATTCTCTTGCATTTAACGCTACCTTTATCTGGCTAGCGCTCATTTGTGCCATTCGACGTTATATTGTATTCAACCTGTTTGACATATTAATGTGAAATCCATCACTTATAAACAATCAACTTTATTCTTTATTCAACCCATTCGACTTCGAATAGTTGAACATATTTACTCACAATTTCTATATACGAGATTTTATAGTCATAACTCGTATTCCAAGTCCTTTGATTTTTTTTTGCGTTCACGTCTCTTGGTTTACGCATGTGTTTAATTCTTACCCATCAACCAGGTGTTTTACCGAAGTCGTTATTATTGCCACCCTCCCGGTATGCATTAAGACCTCGCTTCATTTTTATATTCTGACTTTATCCTTAAGTTCCCGTTAAGGGACATATTTGCATTTTCCGGGTTCGAGTGTAAGTACACTCCCTCCCAATGCTTGTCTAAATCATTTTACATGTTTGCATTTTCTGGGTTCGAGTGTAAGTACACTCCCTCCCAATACTTGTCTAAATCATTTTACATGCTTGCGTTTTCTGGGTTCGAGTGTAAGTACACTCCCTCCCAATACTTGTCTAAATCATTTTTCATGCTTGCGTTTTCTGGGTTCGAGTGTAAGTACATTCCCTCCCAATACTTGTCTAAATCATTTTACATGCTTGTTTGTCCCTTCACTCGGGCTCATTATCTTGATGTAATACGCTTCCGTCACTCGATTGTGCGTTTACATTATTATCAAATATTTTGCTTATCTGATTCATTTGGGTACCTTTTAATTAGTCCCATTCACTCCGCCCTTACTACATCGGATGTAAATGTGTCCGCTATAAGAAACTCGTGGTATCATATGCCACTACTTACTTGGCCAGAGTAAGCGATTTAACACATGACATACACGACCTTTTTATAGTGTTCACATCACGCCCTATGTAAGTAACGCCTCTATTTGTTTCTCTTGGAAACAATATCCCGAATACATTTTCTATTCGGGTTTTTCCAAGTTTTTAATCTACATATGCAACTTTCAATTTCTACTTATTTGTTGCATATTAATATTTGTGCGGTTATTTAAAATGTGCACCTGGTAATGTTTGCTCTAACTGGCTCCCCTTGCCATTAACTTATTCGCAATCGTTGCGCGATTTTGGTCCTTGGTGAGCATGCTCTTCTTGTCATACTTCAGACCGTTCCTCTATCATATCCGTAATTTGTTCAATCCTCGTCATCTTCAAATGCGAGTTTCCTCCAATTAAAACATTCATAAAAGTTAGTAGTGTCAACTTTACTAAATGCCCATATCATAATACAAGGCTTTTCTATTGTACGCGTCAACGCGCGCAATTTCGTCAACTATTTTCATCATTTAATTTAGGTAACGTGTATCACACGATAGCCTTATGTGTTGTTTACAACACTTTAGCATGCAAAACTATTAACATACTTGTACTTACCGGATTTGCGATCAAGCTTCGAACCGAACACAATTTACTCTTTAACCATGAGCTCTGATTACCAACTTGTAACACCCTTGTCATTATTTAATGGTTTTTGTAAAGTATACGACAAACAACATGTAATTATGACTACATATACTTTGTAAAAATACGGGTTTGTTTAAACTTTACAAATTTTAAAATAATGCGACATAACATAATTGAGTACATCGTTTAAACATTTCAAAAGTTGTTTAGCAAACAGTTTACATCATAAACATTATTTAAACCGAGTTGATTTATGCGGAAGCTTCAAGAGTATGTGTTCGATCCTTCAAAAGTTGCTTGATCGTCACCCATAATCCTTGAGTACCTAAGACTGAAATGTTTACATAAACATTTATATTAGAATGCTTAGAAATGATACTTGATCGAAACTACGATCGAAATGAATTTGAAAATTTACAATTATATAAAATTTATAAACATTCAGGCCCTACCGTAACTTACGGTTCCACCGTAAGTTACGGTGGTCAATTTCCAATAATGGTCCACCGTAAACCAGTAGACTCACACCGTAAGCTCCTGACCTCTACCGTAACTTACGGTACTACCGTAACTTACGGTAGTCCCTGTAAATCTATCTTTTGGTTGCTTTGTTCATTATACTCAAGCCTAAATCTCGGATTTCGCTCTTCTAACATACCAATACATTAGTTTCTCGAAATTCTAATATGTTACATATGAACCAATATCAAAGATCAATCAATCATATTCAAAATATCATGCATATCACATTATATCAATTTACTAATGTGCAAGGTTCAAATTACGGGTTTCTTATGAATTCTTAACCCGTTTTACCTATCTACTCCTTTTGACCCGTGAAGGGAAGTTAAACACTTTTAACTATAAATCTATATATAAGCGTACCTGGCTCGGGTCAACATATTGACCCGTTTTAAGACCTTGTCTCTATAATATGCTAATTCATAGCCTCGCTAATTCATAAACCAATTACCCTACGAGCATGAGACTCGACATACACTTATTAGTCGTTAATTGTCAAATGGTATAAATATTACCATTTGACCCGTTTGGTCTAGACTACCAAATATTTTGTGCTTAATATTAAATGGTGTTGTTTTAAAACTTCAACTCTTTTTCGTCTACACATGACTAATTCGTCGTTTTACTCTTTTTATTCGTTTAGGCTTACCTTAATAAGTAGCCATTCAAAAACTCATCATATATATATGTCATCTCGTGACCAATTACCATTTCGCCCATTTTACCATTAAACATGGTTTATCATTATTTTATATGTCCCGACCCGTTTCATTCCGTGTCGGAACCATATTTCAAATATAGCTTTTGTCGTATTTACAACCTATGAATAAACACATAACTTACAAAGGAGGGCGTAAGCTTTACTTACCTCGCATCCGAATATGTTTTTCTTCTCGTGCTTGATTCGTTTGACCGCTTCTTTCCCAAGCCTCCACCTAGCTCGTTAGGCGACAAACTATCATCATTCACAAGGTGGTTAGATTAGTCATTTCAATTCACGACTATTCCACCTCACGTATTTTCTATGTCGAAACTACTATTTGACTTTATCATTGGTTAGTTTGACTTTTAAAAGTCAATTGACTTACCAACATATTCATATGCACATTTGGTTCATTGAACTCACTTAGGCATTTTTCATCCGAACTCTTAACAAAAATCAATTTTTACATACTAACTAGTAAGCCGCGGTTTCATTTAGGCATTTCATATCAATGAAAATTGGCTGTTTTTGGTGACTTGTTTAACCTGTTTACAAGTCTTCAAAAATTATGATTTTTTTATGTGGCGTACCTCTCGGAGGGTTAGCCCTTGAGTTAAAATTGCAACATCTAACTCTTTACCAAAAATTCGTGAAAATTCATTTACTAAGCTGCAATCAGATTCGTCACTTCTGACTGCAGCTTACGGAAAAATTCATTAAAAATTCCTCGTTTATCCGATTGACGAAATTCCAATTGGCGATTCTTTTAATCACTTAAAAATTTCTACAGTAAGAATTTGAGACCATAACTCAATTTCTAAATTGAGTTATGACATTCGTAATGGGCTGCAAATTCTGCCAGAAAACGCAGCTTGAAAATTCATAAAACGCTCAATTCTCGTCGAAAAAATGCGATTCCAGTGGGGTTTTAAAGATATTTCCTGGAATTACATTTTAGACTCAAGAAACACATGTTTTTATCACGTTTTGTCCAGGTTACAGCCGATACAAGTCGGCTGTAAATTCTGATCAAGAGTCGTTTGAATTCAGCTTTCAATTTAGGCAAGTTCTTGACATCATAACACCATTTTAGCAATCAAAAACCCTAACAACAATCACCTTCAATGATGTTCATGGATTTTTTTACTAAAATTAGGCACGATTTCAACATATCTTGTCTAGGGTTTACTCCTAAACACTACAAGGTTCCTATTTCATCCATATAACAAGCATGCATCAACAAATTTCGAATACCCTAAATTCATGAGAATTTCAAGTAGAGAATTAACATCAAATTTTACATACCTTACAACCCCCTTGCGATGAGGATCACGATTCTAAGCTCGGATTTCGTTTTGGACCAGATTTGCACCTCCAATTGAGAGTTTTTGTGAGTTTTCTAGGGTTTGGAGCATGGGGATCGCCCCTGTCTTTCTTCTGATCGACCAGACTCCCATTTTGGGGTGTTTGGTTTATTTTTTATTTGTTTTATCAATTTTGGTTTCAATTTTAACAACTTAGGTCCCTCCACTTTTCCTTAATTCTTAATTTAAGTGTTTTAACCCACTCATAAGTCACTTTCTAACTAGGTTAGAATTATTCCTAGTTAACTTGGTAGGTTCGGGAAGTTGTAACCCGTTTTACTTTAAGTCCCGTTAAATCGGGCCTTTTATCTTTCTATTTTCTTGAAAGTTCTTGTTCACTTTAAATAAATATTAGGATTATTTAAATAAATTCCTAATATTTACCAGTTTACTTTTACCACTTACGGTACTTTCCCCGTCTTATGTATTAACGGGGTTTAATTACCCAAACCCGTTTTCGGGGTGTTACATATACCAACTGAAAACATCCACAAAATAAGCACGAAAATATATTATATTTGACATGACTCATTTTCGAATCAAATTGCGTCAAAACATGAACCAACTTAAATTTATACTGATACGTACATAAACATCAAAACGTAGATCCACTGAAGACGTCCATAAAAATAAGCACGGAAACGTATTATATTTGACATGACTCATGAAACATAAAGTAACTCGGATTTATACCGTCTAATGAAACCTTCATACATGATCCCACTAGTTTCTGAACACAATTTACATCAAAACGCAAACCAACTGAGGATGCCCAAAAAATTAAGCACCAAAACGTATTATATTTGACATTGACTCATTTTCGAAAAAAAAAAAATTTCGAACGTAAATCAATTTGAATTTATACAAGCACGTACATAAAAAATAAGCACGTAAAAGTCAAGGGTGTCAAAATAACATTTTATAAAAGTTTTTAAAAGTTGAAAGGGTGTAATTGTTAATGTTAAAAGTTGATGGGTGAGGTTTATAAAAGGAAAAGTTCTAAAAATAAATAAAAGAAATATACACAAACATCTTCTACTATAATAAAGCAAAAGTTTTCTATCCTATGTGTCACAATCTCAAGCCCTCCACATTATATAATCCTAGGTGTAATTTTGATAGTTTTTTCATTTTTTATGTTTAATCCAATGTGTAATTTTTAAAGCATATACAACAAACCCTTCTCAAACCAGTTTATCTGGTTTAAACGTCAGAAATATTCCACCTTTCCAGTTTCCTCAAACAGTTTCTCATTCAAAATTCAAATTCATTATTTCCCCAAACCAGATCTGCAAAACAAATTCCATAACCTAGAAAGAGAGAGCCGATGGAAACCCTGATGGAAACGCCCTCGATTCAACCGATCTTCATTTATAAGTTTTTGACCGATTAGGGTTTTTCGATTCGTCGTCTGTAGAGATGAAGATCGTCTTCTTCAGGTACGATCATCTTAGTCATGTTGGTTTGTTTCTTTTCGTTCATCTCAAAGTTAGGGCTTCGATTAACGGAAGGGTTTTTGTTTTGGTGATATAGGTGTTTACAACGATCTCGGAGCTCCAGATCTGAGCATAAGTTTATCACGGCCGGTGCTCGGCGGCGAGCAACATCCGTACCCTAGGCGGTGTCGTACTGGTCGCCCGATGTCCACCAAAGGTACACTGCTACTTACTGAACTGTATGAATATTAATACTAAATTGAAGGTTGTATGTTATTTCTAGGGTTAATATATCAATGTTTTGTTTGAGGAATAAATTGAAAATCACTGTTGGAATTTGAGATTCAGTACAAAATCTAAGTTTACATGTTATTTCTAGGGTTAATCCATTAATGTTTTGTTTGAGGAATAAATTGAAAATCACTGTTGGAATTTGAGATTGAGTACAAAATTTAAGTTTACATGTTATTTCTAGGGTTAATCCATTAATGCTTTGTTTGAGGAATAGACTGAAAATTGTTCGGATAGTCTATCTAAGACGAATGAATGGCATAATTGGACTAAAATATTTGTTGATTACCAGAGGAATTTTGTGAAAGCTAACATTATATGTTGATGCTTTGTATGAGGAATACTGGAATAGACTGAAAATCGTTTGGATAGTTTATCTATGACGAATGAATGTCAGAATTGGACTAAAACAATTGTTTGTTCGATATGATGGTTCGCTTAATTTTGGGATTAGGGTTCAGTGACGAATAAATCTTTCTGGCTTTATGTGCCTTTGATCTAGGTGAAATCTCCTTTCTGTCTAGGGTTTTTTCAGATCTATGAATTCATATGAATCTGCATAGCTTTTTTTTGGAATTAGTATTATGTATATTACTATATGATCAGACTCCTGATTCAAGTATAGTTAGTTTGTCATTCATTTTTATGCAAATGTGATCCTTTAATTATTGATTAAACTTCATATATTAGATCCAATCTACAAGCCCTGCTAGTTATTATTTTTATAATGCAAAGATTAAAGTTGCTATTGTCATATTTTACCAATTCTGAATGCCTTGAGCAGGAATAACTGAAATCAACTACATTATAAATACTCACCAATCACCATTATTATGATCACACTGGTGGGAACGTGAATTTAAAAGCAATATTTAGGGCAAGGATGAGTAATATATAATTTTTTGGTGCAATTTGTATAATTTCTCACTCCAAATGGGGGAGGGGCGCTATAGGGCGCCAAACTTGCTGAGTTGGTCAGGGGCGGTATACCACACCCCATGGTCTTACCGTCAAACTGCCAAAAACCGAGATGTTTGGATCTCATATAGGCTGACTTGCTTCGCTTTGGGCCGTGCGATCGATTTTAACTGTTCATGAAAGTCTTTTTTTAGACTCGTCCTCAATAGTCAAGTCTATATATGGAACTGCATTTTCATTTAAAAACGTTGCAGTTCTCTTAGGACAAATAGTAATAACTGAGCTTTTTGGTTTATTTTGTTCATGTATATTTTAAAAAGTGCTAATATATTGCATGTATAGTTCAAATTATTTTTTTAGCAACAAATACTATTTGCAAAAGGCCTATGGCACCCTCAGTGCCGTTGAAAGGGAGAGGCTTGCCATCCATGAAGGTTTTGAAAGTACAAACACGTGGTTGCGCAGGCGCAGGCTGACCTGTTGTGAGAAATGGAGCGAATAGGTTTTAGAGGTGAAAAGACGATGTGGGGGTAGGATCTAAACATCCTATAGCAACGAGTTTACCTCCAGGGTGAGCTGCGAAAGCTGCAGCCACCGTGTTGAGCAAGTTGGCGAATTGAGCCTGAGTCATGTTAACGCTTCCTCTTCCGCGTCCACTCATTGTCTTCATAACCAGAAAACACAGTATGAGTGTGATGTCGTAACGTAGCGAGAATAAGATAGAAGAGGGAGGTGTATCTATCTAATCAGGCACACTAGTATGTATGGTAGAGCAGTTAACATAGGTTAAATAAGCATGTAAGCACAAGTCCGAGCTACGAGGTTTAGTATGTCGAGTCTTGCCCTTGGAGTGTAGTGTCGTCACGAGTCACGGGTTATAGTCTGGTTTTTCTCAAAAAGACTCTTCCTTTAAAACCAAGTTCACTATAACCAATGGCTCTGATACCAATCTGTCACACCCCCAAAATCCACCTGCGGAGTACCGTCCGCTTGAGGGCGTGACCGACCAGGATCCAGCCACCAATTATACTGAGCATTGGATAATAGTAAGGATGATCACCAACCATAATGGTTAGTAAGCACCATAGTTAAAGTTCAAATGTTTAGGTTCAAATAACAGTTAAGTAAGTAGCGGAAGCAAATAGTTTAAACAAAGTTCATAGTCCAAATTATTTAGAACCCAACATGCGGGTTTAGGCGACCACTACACTTCCCAAGCTGCAAGCTCCTGAGTCACTGGTTACCTGCAAAGCATGCAGTAAGGGGTCAACAATAATGCTGAGTGAGTTCACTAGTTGTCCAGTTTTAATTACCAAAAACTTGTTTCACCAGTTAATTTATCCGTTTATACATGCCATGGGGAGCTACCCCAAAAGTTAGCAACTAAACTGTTTTTCCAATACCGAACACTAGGTGACCGTTGCGTATCCGCAAGAGAGTGCCCCGATGTCAATGTTCTATCATCATTGACGGATGCCTGAGTACATTAGTTCACGACCGATCCCATACCTTGGCACGGTGTGAGGTTGGTAAGACCTAAATAGCGCTATCAACTAATAACCCGTTCGCCTGGCCCCGGCGACTAATCGGTATTAAGTAGTAGGGACTTTAAGTGATAGAGTTTCGTTTAGTGCCGTTTGTTGCAATCCGTATAAACAGTAATTAACTAAAAGGTTCCCAATAGCAAGGGAAGAAAAGTAAGTTGTATCCCTCATAAGGGGATAGTGTTGTTTTTAGTTCCGTTTCCCAAACCACCGGGAATACATGCTTTAGGTTGTGAACTCACCTTGGGTTGCTCGGTAGATTAATTACCCGGTTGATCACGTTGGTCACCACGTCCTAGCATGGTTACCAATATAGGTCAAGTTGGGGTACAAGTATTCACGTATAGTCTACACATAACTAACACATAGCATGCACAACATATAATTACAGCACACAACATATGATTACAGCAACAGAGTTAACAGTTAACACGTAGCCCATTTAAACAGTAACAAGCATGCACAGCTAACACACTTTGGGCCCAATAACTAACAGCCCAGTCGAGAACACACAGTTGCGAGTCGCAACCGGAGGTTGCGGCTTGTCACGTCTTGGTTGCGAGTCGCAACCGGTGTTTTGACTTGTCATGTCTTGGTTACGAGTCGCAACCGCCGTAGTCTCGACTTGTCATGTTGTGGTTGCGAGTCGCAACCGGGCGGTTTCGAGTCGCAACCGATGGTCTTGAGTTGCCATGGTTTGGTTGCGAGTCGCAACCGGAGGTTTCGAGTCGCAACCTTGGAAACGTGCACAAGAAACCTTCTAGAACCTGGCGGATGTACTAACCAATAGAATTCTGTTTTCATGAGATTTTGTACTGGCCAATAAGAGTGCATAAACATGTTTTATTGTCTAATCTATGTTCAAAACGGATCAAACAGCCATATTTCAAATATTCATATGATGTTCAAACTGTTCTTCATATATTCAAGTTATCTATTATGCACATTCATTCAAAACAACCCAAATATATTCATCCTTTGTAGCATAGCACAACCCTAAGTCGAATCCTAATTTAGACATCATCATCGGCCCTAGTTCTAGCACATAATCATCATCAACATAACTAATATTCATTCACTTGAACATATTTACAACATAACATACAATCATCGGTTTAATGGTAATGCATAACATGCTATACTAACATTTATTCTAAACACCAAACACCCTATACTAACCATCATTTATCATTCAAATGTCTTATGTTCACATATTTCATTCAAACATCCAACTAATCAAATAGTTTGTGCATCAAGAACCATCATTTTAAGTCAAACAACCATAATACACTAACCGGTTGGATGAAGGGGTACAAAAGATCGATGAACCAAGTTCCGAGTGATGACCACAAGCTTGAACCGAGATGATCCGAGATGATCCGAGAGCTCCTTTGGTTATCGCCGGTTTGATCCGAGAGAGGGAGAGGAGAGGAGGTGAGTTTGATGTTAGAACTTTAGGGTTTTAGGGTTTTTAGAGAGAGAGGGAGAGTGTGTGAGATGAGGGAGTGTGAGAGTGATGTTGCCAAATGGTGCAAGTTGTGAGGGTGGCCGGTTATATATCTCGAGTGGGTAAGGGGGTTTCCGGGTGGGCTAAGGTTACGGCCCAACCGGCCCATATCGTTACTTGTTTACTCGAGACCGAGTGGTCTCGAGTCGGGTTCGGTTCGGTTCACACTTATATATATATATATATATACATACATAATACACACGACACAATCAAAAGATCACATAATGCACAACAATAAATAACGAGTTCTCATTTAATATTATATCTATGCACATACGTTCATTTAAAGACGACAGTTGGTTCGGGGAAAACCCGAAGTGTCACATTATCCCCAAGTTTTGAGAACTTTCATCCCGAAAGTTAGAGCAGCCACTGACAAGCTAGTAAAAGTGAGAGCGTTTCAACGGGGTGTCACATCTCATCCCCCCGTTAGTTTGGAATTTCGTCCCGAAATTCAGTTGTAGCTTCAGTGCTGGGGGTTTCATTTGGGAACAGCTGGGGATACTTGCGCTTCATCTGGTCTTCCCGCTCCCAGGTAAACTCTGGGCCACGGCGTGAGTTCCAACGAACTCGCACGAGGGGTATCTGGCTACGTTTGAGGGTTTTGATCTCACGATCCGTGATCTCAACCGGTTCCTCAGTAAAGTGTAGCTGTTCGTCGATAGTAAGTTCCTTGTAAGGAATGACGAGTGTTTCATCTGACAGGCACTTCTTCAGATTAGACACATGGAAGACGTTGTGCACAGCACTCAGTTCTTCAGGCAGATTCAATCTGTAAGCGGCCGTGCCGATCTTTTCGGTAACTTCAAAGGGTCCGACATACCTTGGATTAAGCTTGCCTCGTTTTCCAAAACGAACCACACCCTTCCAGGGTGAGACCTTAAGTAGAGCCCGTTCACCAACCTGGAACTCTTGTGGTTTTCTATCTTTGTCAGCGTAGTACTTTTGACGATCACGAGCTGCCGCCATGCGTTGCCTAATCTGGGCAATCTTTTCTGTGGTGTCAACTACATGTTCCGGGCCTGTGATTTGGCTGTCACCAACCTCAACCCAGCAGAGAGGCGATCGACATTTACGGCCGTACAATGCCTCAAAGGGTGCTGCCTGAATGCTGGTGTGGTAGCTGTTGTTGTAGGAGAATTCCACCAACGGTAGGTGCTTCTCCCAATTCTTGCCAAAATCGATCACACAAGCCCTAAGCATGTCTTCGAGGGTTTGGATGGTGCGTTCAGACTGCCCATCCGTTTGCGGGTGATAAGCGGTGCTCATGTCTAAACGTGAGCCAAAAGATTTGTGCATGGCTTGCCACAACTCAGAAGTAAAACGCGCGTCTCGATCAGAAATAATAGAGGTAGGCACTCCGTGCTTCGAGACCACTTCTTTTAAGTATACCTCTGCTAGGGTAGAGAACTTGTCTATTTCTTTAATGGCCAAGAAGTGTGCAGACTTAGTTAGGCGATCCACTATCACCCAAATGGTGTCATTTCCGCGCTGAGACCTAGGCAGGCTAGTAACAAAATCCATGGAAATCTGCTCCCATTTCCATTGCGGGATTTCTGGCTGTTGGAGTAGGCCTGATGGTTTCTGATACTCAGCCTTGACTCTTGCGCAGGTTAAGCATTTTCTGACATACGTTGCTATGTGGGCTTTCATGCCAGGCCACCAATAGGTAGCCCTCAAGTCGTGGTACATCTTATCTGATCCCGGATGTACTGAGTAACGGGACTTGTGGGCTTCATCCATCACTAGGTCACGTAAATTCCCATAAAGCGGAACCCGTATGCGTCCGGCTACGTAGTAAGCACCGTCTTCTTTTTGTTCCATTCGTTGTCTCGATCCTCGTAGGGACTCAGCCCTGATGTTTTCGGCTTTCAATGCTTCAACCTGAGCATTCCGAATCTGATTAGGGAGGTTCGAGTGGATAGTGAGCTGTAAGGCACGAACACGCTTGGGTTTGGTCTCCTTTCTGCTGAGGGCATCGGCTACCACATTAGCCTTGCCTGGGTGATATTTGATTGCACACTCGTAGTCATTTAGGAGTTCGACCCATCGGGGTTGCCGCATATTCAACTCCTTTTGTCCCATTATGTGCTGGAGACTCTTGTGATCAGTGTAAATCGTGCACTTGGTGCCGTACAAGTAGTGTCTCCAAAGCTTGAGCGCGAAGACCACAGCTCCAAATTCTAAGTCATGCGTCGTATAGTTCCGTTCGTGGACCTTGAGTTGTCGCGAGGCGTAAGCGATAACTTTCTCGCGTTGCATCAATACGCAGCCAAGTCCTTGAATAGAAGCGTCGCAGTAAACGACGAAGTCGTCGGTACCGTCGGGTAAGGAGAGGATAGGAGCACTACAAAGATTCTTCTTTAGTTCCTGGAAGGCAGATTCCTGAGCATTACTCCATTTGTAAGCAACACCCTTCTGAGTGAGTGTCGTAAGTGGTTGAGCGATCTTAGAGAATCCCTTGATAAACCTTCGATAGTATCCCGCCAATCCCAAGAATTGGCGAACTTCGGTCGGAGTCTTAGGTACAGGCCAATTCTTAATGGACTCAATCTTAGCGGGGTCAACATGAATCCCTTCCTGATTGACGATGTGCCCAAGGAAATGGACTTCTCTAAGCCAGAAATCACATTTCGAGAATTTGGCGTACAGTTGCTCATTGCGAAGGAGTTCGAGAATAAGACGTAGGTGTTGTTCATGCTCCTCTTGGCTCTTCGAGTAGATTAGGATGTCGTCGATGAATACGATTACGAACTTATCGAGGTAAGGTTTGCATACTCGGTTCATGAGATCCATGAAGATTGCAGGTGCGTTGGTCATTCCGAAAGGCATAACAAGGAATTCGTAGTGACCATAGCGGGTTCTGAAAGCAGTCTTAGAGATGTCCTCATCGCGGACTCTCAGCTGGTGATAACCCGATCGCAGATCGATCTTGGAATAATAGCTCGACCCTTGCAGCTGGTCGAACAGGTCGTCGATACGGGGAAGTGGATAGCGGTTCTTGATGGTGACCTTGTTAAGTTCGCGGTAGTCAATGCACATACGGAATGAGCCATCTTTCTTTTTGACGAAGAGCACTGGGGCTCCCCAGGGTGATGAACTAGGACGGATAAAACCTTTGTCCAAAAGTTCTTGTAGCTGGGTAGAAAGCTCCTTGAGCTCCGCGGGGGCTAATCGATAAGGTGCACGAGCTATAGGCGCTGCTCCGGGAGCTAGCTCGATTTGAAATTCGACCTGACGGTGAGGAGGGAGTCCAGGTAGTTCCTCCGGGAATACCTCGGGATAGTCGCGTACAACTGGAAAATCTTCAATCCTGTTTTCCATTTTCTGTGTGTCGGTAATGAGTGCTAAGATAGCGGTGTGCCCCTTTCGTAGGTACTTCTGGGCCTTTAAGAATGAAATGATGCCTGTGACCTCTCCGCTCTTGTCGCCTTGAACTATAAGGGGTTTGCCAGGGGGACGGGGAATACGAATAGCTTTCTCCTGGCAGAGGATTTCAGCTCGATGTTTGGATAACCAATCCATACCAATAATGACGTCGAAGCTTCCAAGAATGATGGGGAAAAGATCGATACAGAAGGTCTGACCAGACAACTCTAATTTGCAGTTACGAATTATGTGTGAGGCCTCGAGGTTTCTACCATTAGCTATTTCAACGGTGTGCTTAGAGCTCAGCGGCGTAAGAGTGAGCTTAAGTTTCTTACTAATGCGTAGGGATATATAACTAGCATCTGCCCCGGAATCAAATAGCATGGAAACATAACGATCATTAAGTAGGAACTTACCCGCTACAACGTTGGGGTCATTCCTTGCTTCCCCAGCTCCAATCACAAAAGCTTTTCCTCTAGCACCATTTCCGGCATTGTTGTTATTGTTCCCAGCACCTTGATTGTTGTTGTTCTGATTCAGTTCAGGGCAATCCTTTCGCATGTGCCCCATTGCTCCACACTTGAAGCATCCACGGTTGTTTCCTTGTTGCTGCTGCTGCTGTGGTTGTTGCTGATTCTGCCTAGCGGGGAACTGGCTTCGGCAGTCTTTGGCTTCATGCCCCATCTTGTTGCATCGCTGACACTGACCTTTTCCACATGGCCCACTGTGATGTCGGTTACATTTGTTACACTTAGGGTGGTTTCCTCGATAGCCACCCTGTTGCTGAGGGCCCTTGTTGCTTTCAGTCTTCCTTTGTTGAACTGGGGCCTGAGTGGGGTTAGCATCCTTTCCCTGACTTCCATCCCACTTTCGCTTGTTATCGCCAGAAGTTCCAGCAGTAGCACCGATCCTCTGGGGCAGCTTGCCCTCTTCCACAGCCTGATTGGTGAGTTTGTGAGCAAGACGAACCACGGGCTGTATGGTGTTGAGGTTGGCCGAGGTCACATGGCTCCGGATTTCTGGGACCAAGCCTTTGATGTACAACTCGACCCTTCGATACATAGGTTGGGACATGTTTGGGCAAAGTGCAGCATAGTCATTGGACTGCTTGGTGTAGGTCTCAATCTCTGACCCAACCATCTTGAGTGCATAGTACTCGTTCTCGAGTTTGTGGATGTCATCCCTGTGACAGTACTCCTCTTTGATCATGTCCTTGAAATCTTCCCATGCCGTAGCATTAGCAGTTTCCAGACCAAGCATCTGAATCTGTGCTTTCCACCATGAAAGCGCGTTTCCTTCAAGCGTACCAGTTGCATACTTAACCCAGTTAGCAGGGGGACACTCGCAGACAGCGAAGACAACTTCGGCCTTTTCAATCCAGTGCAGAAGGCCTATGGCACCCTCAGTGCCGTTGAAAGGGAGAGGCTTGCCATCCATGAAGGTTTTGAAAGTACAAACACGTGGTTGCGCAGGCGCAGGCTGACCTGTTGTGAGAAATGGAGCGAATAGGTTTTAGAGGTGAAAAGACGATGTGGGGGTAGGATCTAAACATCCTATAGCAACGAGTTTACCTCCAGGGTGAGCTGCGAAAGCTGCAGCCACCGTGTTGAGCAAGTTGGCGAATTGAGCCTGAGTCATGTTAACGCTTCCTCTTCCGCGTCCACTCATTGTCTTCATAACCAGAAAACACAGTATGAGTGTGATGTCGTAACGTAGCGAGAATAAGATAGAAGAGGGAGGTGTATCTATCTAATCAGGCACACTAGTATGTATGGTAGAGCAGTTAACATAGGTTAAATAAGCATGTAAGCACAAGTCCGAGCTACGAGGTTTAGTATGTCGAGTCTTGCCCTTGGAGTGTAGTGTCGTCACGAGTCACGGGTTATAGTCTGGTTTTTCTCAAAAAGACTCTTCCTTTAAAACCAAGTTCACTATAACCAATGGCTCTGATACCAATCTGTCACACCCCCAAAATCCACCTGCGGAGTACCGTCCGCTTGAGGGCGTGACCGACCAGGATCCAGCCACCAATTATACTGAGCATTGGATAATAGTAAGGATGATCACCAACCATAATGGTTAGTAAGCACCATAGTTAAAGTTCAAATGTTTAGGTTCAAATAACAGTTAAGTAAGTAGCGGAAGCAAATAGTTTAAACAAAGTTCATAGTCCAAATTATTTAGAACCCAACATGCGGGTTTAGGCGACCACTACACTTCCCAAGCTGCAAGCTCCTGAGTCACTGGTTACCTGCAAAGCATGCAGTAAGGGGTCAACAATAATGCTGAGTGAGTTCACTAGTTGTCCAGTTTTAATTACCAAAAACTTGTTTCACCAGTTAATTTATCCGTTTATACATGCCATGGGGAGCTACCCCAAAAGTTAGCAACTAAACTGTTTTTCCAATACCGAACACTAGGTGACCGTTGCGTATCCGCAAGAGAGTGCCCCGATGTCAATGTTCTATCATCATTGACGGATGCCTGAGTACATTAGTTCACGACCGATCCCATACCTTGGCACGGTGTGAGGTTGGTAAGACCTAAATAGCGCTATCAACTAATAACCCGTTCGCCTGGCCCCGGCGACTAATCGGTATTAAGTAGTAGGGACTTTAAGTGATAGAGTTTCGTTTAGTGCCGTTTGTTGCAATCCGTATAAACAGTAATTAACTAAAAGGTTCCCAATAGCAAGGGAAGAAAAGTAAGTTGTATCCCTCATAAGGGGATAGTGTTGTTTTTAGTTCCGTTTCCCAAACCACCGGGAATACATGCTTTAGGTTGTGAACTCACCTTGGGTTGCTCGGTAGATTAATTACCCGGTTGATCACGTTGGTCACCACGTCCTAGCATGGTTACCAATATAGGTCAAGTTGGGGTACAAGTATTCACGTATAGTCTACACATAACTAACACATAGCATGCACAACATATAATTACAGCACACAACATATGATTACAGCAACAGAGTTAACAGTTAACACGTAGCCCATTTAAACAGTAACAAGCATGCACAGCTAACACACTTTGGGCCCAATAACTAACAGCCCAGTCGAGAACACACAGTTGCGAGTCGCAACCGGAGGTTGCGGCTTGTCACGTCTTGGTTGCGAGTCGCAACCGGTGTTTTGACTTGTCATGTCTTGGTTACGAGTCGCAACCGCCGTAGTCTCGACTTGTCATGTTGTGGTTGCGAGTCGCAACCGGGCGGTTTCGAGTCGCAACCGATGGTCTTGAGTTGCCATGGTTTGGTTGCGAGTCGCAACCGGAGGTTTCGAGTCGCAACCTTGGAAACGTGCACAAGAAACCTTCTAGAACCTGGCGGATGTACTAACCAATAGAATTCTGTTTTCATGAGATTTTGTACTGGCCAATAAGAGTGCATAAACATGTTTTATTGTCTAATCTATGTTCAAAACGGATCAAACAGCCATATTTCAAATATTCATATGATGTTCAAACTGTTCTTCATATATTCAAGTTATCTATTATGCACATTCATTCAAAACAACCCAAATATATTCATCCTTTGTAGCATAGCACAACCCTAAGTCGAATCCTAATTTAGACATCATCATCGGCCCTAGTTCTAGCACATAATCATCATCAACATAACTAATATTCATTCACTTGAACATATTTACAACATAACATACAATCATCGGTTTAATGGTAATGCATAACATGCTATACTAACATTTATTCTAAACACCAAACACCCTATACTAACCATCATTTATCATTCAAATGTCTTATGTTCACATATTTCATTCAAACATCCAACTAATCAAATAGTTTGTGCATCAAGAACCATCATTTTAAGTCAAACAACCATAATACACTAACCGGTTGGATGAAGGGGTACAAAAGATCGATGAACCAAGTTCCGAGTGATGACCACAAGCTTGAACCGAGATGATCCGAGATGATCCGAGAGCTCCTTTGGTTATCGCCGGTTTGATCCGAGAGAGGGAGAGGAGAGGAGGTGAGTTTGATGTTAGAACTTTAGGGTTTTAGGGTTTTTAGAGAGAGAGGGAGAGTGTGTGAGATGAGGGAGTGTGAGAGTGATGTTGCCAAATGGTGCAAGTTGTGAGGGTGGCCGGTTATATATCTCGAGTGGGTAAGGGGGTTTCCGGGTGGGCTAAGGGTACGGCCCAACCGGCCCATATCGTTACTTGTTTACTCGAGACCGAGTGGTCTCGAGTCGGGTTCGGTTCGGTTCACACTTATATATATATATATATATACATACATAATACACACGACACAATCAAAAGATCACATAATGCACAACAATAAATAACGAGTTCTCATTTAATATTATATCTATGCACATACGTTCATTTAAAGACGACAGTTGGTTCGGGGAAAACCCGAAGTGTCACATTAGTGAACGCCAACATGTTCCTCTTGAATAATACAAAGAAAATTTGAGAAAAATCGTTCGTCATTTAAAGGTTCACTGATTTTACTGTTTCATTATTCCTATTTTCAGTTCAATCTACTTTCTGATTCCCAGATCTTGTCAAACTTTAACGTTTTAAAAACATATTAACGCAGGAATGCTCCCCCACAATGCTAATTGTCCTTGTAACTCCTCCGCCTATTGACGAAGAAGGGCGACAACAATATGCAACGTAATATTCAGTTTTAAATTCAGTTTTTATGTATGCTTTCGTGAATTTATATCGTTAATTTTATTATACAGATCTGTATATGGAGAAAAAGCAATGACAGCTCTGGAAAGAACAAATGAAGTAGCTGGAAATAATGGTCAAAGATGCAAGAAACGCAGGGCTGGCAGAAAAAGTTTCTAAGGTTGGTGATTTTACCGTCCTTATTGATTGTATGGTTGTTAACTTGGTTTAACCATAGTTGTTAAAAGCCATCGCCTCTTGAGCCTAGGCCCATTTTTCAGGCGAGCCGAGGCAGTTGCGCTTTAAGTAGAAGAAATTGCGCTTTAATTCTCCAGGTGATGGTTCAGGTGCACATTCCGGAGAGTTTCCGGCCAAATTCTCTAAATTCCGACAAGATTTTAGCCAGATTTCTACTTTCATCCAAGGAAAACTATTTTTCTACACTAATATTTTAGAACTTTTAGTATTAAATAGATGATATAAGGTGTTATATAAAAGATTTTGTTTATTTTGTTTAAAGAATAGTTTTACTTTTTCTAATACATAATATATTTTAATTTTATTTCATTATGCGCTTGATTTTTCTCAGGCGCTCGCTTTTTTTGCGCTTTAGGCCTATGCGCCTTGAGTGCGCCTAGCGCCTTTAATAACTATGGGTTTAACTACTATATCGCAAGACGCTAAAAGTACGATAAAACACTTATATGGGCGGGTCGGGTGGGCTGAGTTAGATTCGGTACAGTTTCACCAAATTTTGACCCACTGATGTCACTGTGTCGTACAGATCCGGAGTTAGATTCGGTACAGTTTCATCCAATTTTGATTCTTTGTTAAGATCAATCTTACAATTTCTCACTAGCTTTCACTTTTTGGTTTTGGCTACAAGGTTGAACAGCGACGGTGACAAATGAAGTTAAGCTCGTAAGTGAAGTTCATCATCGAAACCTTCTCCGTCTCCTAGGATGGTCCAGTGAAGGATCTAATCTACTTCTTGTCCTGGAGTACATGCCAAATGGCAGCCTTGACAGATTTCTATGGGGTAATTCACTGTTATAAAACTGATTAAATTTTGTTGCATGAGGATATTCATTTAGAAACAATTGCATGGGGAATAAATTTATTTTTATCTTTCCTACCCGGGAAATTCCCGGGTTATAACCTAGTTAGTAAATAAAACAAAAATTAACAAAAATATGTAAAAAAGCATTGTATGCCACCTGGTGTCGTAAGTCAACAATGCTACTTATGAATAGGCTTAGAGGAAATTAGGGTGTTGTCAAATGTCAAGCAAACGAAAGCTGGATACCTTTAAAAAAACAGAAACACAAAGTTTGTTGACAAAATTATGAATTCGTAAATGTTTCTGTAACGAAGGACTTCTTAAATTTTATATATAAATATATATATATATAGGGTAAGGTTATTGTAAAAAAGGTTAAAAGTGTGAGAAATGTGAGAAATATTGTGGAGATGACATGTGTCCTAAATCTAAATTAATTCAAAAGGGTAAACAAGTAATTTTATCATTAATTCAATTAATTAAAAACTTCCCATAACCGCCACCTTAATTATAGGATCCGGATTTTTTTTAAAAGATCTCTATAAACACCATTCAGCAAGTATATAACACCATTAAGCAAGTATATAACACCCTTCAGCAAGTATAAAACACCATTCAACAAGTATATAACACCATTCAGCAAAGTATATAACACCATTCAGCAAGTATATAACACCATTCAGCAAGTATATAACACCATTCATGGACTAAACATCTGATCGAAACATATTTTTTTCTCTATATAAGTATAGCAATATGGTACTCATATTAAAGATAAAAAAACGCTCGTTATTATGGTGTAATTTTTTTTTTTAAATTTACGTATAAAAATTTATTGACGTTTAAAAAAGACGGGGGGAAGTTACATGTGCATTAATGTTAGTTTCTTAATTTAAAAATGTTAAATTTACCTATATACCCTTAATCTTGAAAATTAATATGTTTAATAGTAAACATTATTTACAATTTTGCCATTATGATCTCAACCATTAGATCAAAAGATCTAATGGTGTAGATTCTTTCTTACCTTTCTCACAAAAAAACCTTTTTTTACACGAACCTCTACCTATATATATATATATATATATATAGGGGAAGGTTCAAATGAAAACCACTAGTTATCGCAAAAACTCGAAAACTAACTAAAAAAGCCAAAAAACATACCAATTTTTTTTTGCATACCAATTTTCGCTATTTTAGGTATATAAAAAAATTTCAAAAAAAAAAAAGGAATTTTTTTTGTAGTGCATATGTGTAATAATACACATGTGAATTATTACACATGTGCACTACAATTTTTTTTCTTTTGAATTTTTTTTTATATAAAACCTGTGATTTTTAATAATAAAATTAAAAAAAAAATTTGTGTGTTTTTTAGGAAAAACACTTTTTAGTTAGTTTTCGAGTTTTCGCGATAAAAGTGGTTTTCATTTTAACCATCCCATATATATATATAGGGGGCCGCTAGAATGAGAACCACCACGAGTTATGAGAACCGCGAGAACCAAGTGCCACGGAGGGCCGTTGACCACGAAATTTTTTTTACACCTAGATCCGTATATTTTAACACCGGGTGTAAAGTTTGGGTTCAAACGGCGCGCCCGATGGGGTAGTTTTTTACGCCCAAAGTTTGGGTTTTTTTAATTTTTTTAATTTTTCTTTTTTTTTTAACCAAACTTTGGGCGTAAAAAACTACCCCCTCGGGCGCGCCGTTTGAACCCAAACTTTACACCCGGTGTTAAAATATACGGATCTAGGTGTAAAAAAATTTCGTGGTCAACGGCCCTCCGTGGCACTTGGTTCTCGCGGTTCTCATAACTCGTGGTGGTTCTCATTCTAGCGGCTCCCTATATATATATATATATATATATATATATATATAGGGTAAGGTTCATTTGAGAACCACCTTTATTGTGAGAACCGCGAGAACCAATGTGAACACAACAAAATAACCTAAAAAAATCTAATCCCTCATCCCCCCCTTCCAAGCTAAATGCTAAAAACTAAACCCCCCCAAAAACCTTAAAAAACCCTAACCCCCCCCCCCCCCCCCCCCAAAAAAAAAAAAAAAAAAAAAAAACCTAAAGCCCCACCCTCCACTCAAGTTAAATGCTAAAAACTAAACCACCAAAAAAACCTAAAAAAAAATCTAAAAAACACACAAAAAATTGTTTTAAAAATATTTTTTTACTTAAAAATCGGTACGTTTAGTAGCCAAAAAATATTTAAGAAAAATTATAGCGAATTTTAAGTAAAAATGTTTAATTTTTTTTTGTGTTTTTTACTGTTTTTAGTTATTTTTGGCTGTGTTCACATTGGTTCTCGTTGTTCTCGTAATAAAGGGTGGTTCCTAACGGATCCTTCTCATATATATATATATATATATATATAGGGGAAGGTTAAATGAAAACCACTAGTTATCGCGAAAACTAACTAAAAAAGTCTAAAAAACATACCAAATTTTTTTTTGCATACCAATTTTCGCTATTTAAATTATATAAAAAAAACTTTTTTTCAAAATTTTTTTAGTTAGTTTTCGAGTTTTGGCTTCTTCTGGTACTACTACACATGTGCACTACACAATTTTTTTTTGAAATTTTTTTATATACCTAAAATAGCGAAAATTGGTATGCAAAAAAAAAAAAGTATTTTTTAGGCTTTTTTAGTTAGTTTTCGAGTTTTCGCGAGGGTGATGGTGATAATGCTGAGAATGAAAAAGAAAGCTAAAACTTACTTTGATGGAGATATGCACAACGGATGATGATGGATGAGAGTAGAAGGTTGCAGAAGATGGTTTTTTTTTTTTTTTTTTTTTTTTTTTTAAGTGTTGGAATATAATATGAAGAACTGGAGAAAACTTGGGATAGTAAGGAAATGGAGCTAAAGAAATGTGGAGAGAGTTTTAGTGTGCCATTGAAGTAGTAATTTTATTACCTGTAATGGTTCTTCGTGTCTCTTACAATGAAAAACAACTGCCTCTTTTATAGGTAAAAAAGAGAAAAAAGCAAAACTTAATCTACGGCTATAAACAAAAGAGAATAAATATAATCTAGTGCCATCTGTAAACAACTTTGTTGACTAGTGACTCTTATGTCGTCATTGCATATGTCATGTTTTTTGGTTTTTTCTTTCTGTCGTCATTGCTTACATCATCTCTTCTAGAAATCTCTGTGTGTGCTGTCTATTGACTGTGGGCTTGAACAGTCTTCGTGTTCATCATCTTTGTCTTTTAGGTTTATGATATGTTGTAGCTGTAGAGTGTCTCCTTCCCCTGCAAAAGGTAGAAGCATTCTCCAATTTGTTTTTGTATAGACTTGTATGTAGTGTCATTCGCCTATTAGTTGATAGTTTCTCCATGGAAAATAGTTGTTGGATCGTCGTGTGACCCTAACGAGTCAATCTGAGTAGTTCATCATCAAGTACAAAGGCGGAATCAGTGTAAAAGATGTCAACACAGCTTGTTCCTTTCTAATCTTTATCTTATTGATCAATCCTGAGCTTTTTACAATTCAAATGACACACGGACAACACCTCGACTCAGAGCATATGATCTAATTCCGCTCCAAATGACAACATACATCACCTATTTATAATGTTTGTGATTTCGCTTGAACATGTCACATTCCATTTCAAGCGGAATCAATTATGTTGATTTCGCTTGAACTGAACTGTGTCACTTTCAAGCGAAATCACCCACATTTACAAATAAAACTCTAATTTCTAACCCTGTTGCATGCTCGTTTATCCTATCTAGACATAAGACTCAATTAAGACGAAGTTAACAGACACTAGATGCATCAACAGACTCCCACTTGGATGTTGACGAAGTCTTCGGCGTCGAGTCTTTAGTCTTTGTCTTTATCCAAATTGTCTTGACATTGTAAAGCTCCCTTCAATCTTTATCTTCAGACTTTAATCTTCAATCTCCCCTTTGAGTGTTGATCCAGAATCTAGACTCCCCCTTTCGCAGACTCCCCCTCTCGATAAGCTGGGACTTGAATTCTGGTTCAAACTTTGACATTTTCTTTGCCATGGGGAACTTGACTCCTATTTCCTGCACAATCTCTACCTAAATATAAGATATATGACAATAACAGTTTCAATTCAAACTTACCATTCAATTTCATTTGATGGTTTTATCAGTGTACAGAAATCCACTTAAGTATTCAGGTCCAAGTTAATGACCCTGATTACTCAATTTATCTACCAAGTCCAACTTAATGACCTTGGTTGATCTGAGACAATTCACACTGACATTTGTTCAAACATTTTCAAACTTTTATGAAAATTACAAGTTTCAAGTTAATGAACTTGTTTTGACTTTCCATTTTCTCCATTAATCAAGATTAGCTCCAAACTCATCATCCAGCTTAGAAACTTCCTGCATCTGCTTCAATTTGAATCTGAAGATCAACTCTCCACTTTGGTTTGTCGGAAAATAAAGCAGAAATGTAAAATCTTTTTGTATTTTTAATAAAGTTTCTAAACTAGAAATGAAATACAAAAATAAAATGCAGTAAAAGTAAACTATTTACAAACATATTTTTGGTGAGCGTGTTAGGGAATCATATCAGCTATTCGACAAGTCACAAGTACCGTTAAGCTTTTAATTTCATACTCAGAATTAAACAATTCACTTAGATTGTCGATATACTGATCCACTTAAATTCTCACACAAATTTCAATCTGTCCAGGATACGGATTAAGTGTTTTAGAGACTTAAACTTATTCATGTGTCCCACCTCTTGAATATACTCCCGTATCCAGATCCCAATATTCAGTCTTACAGGTGAATATACCACAGATGATATCTGTAAAGGGTTAAATTGTGAAACCGTGAGAGCTCAGGTCAGAACTTCCGTTCAGCAGAGAGATGACGGTTCGACTTTAGTGGGTCCCCTTTAGAGGATCTTTTTTTACAACAGCATTGATTAGCAATTTTATTGTCTCATCATTTTATGCTGAGGGCGGCTCTATTTTTCAAGCAAGCAGTAAAGTATTCTCCGGGGACTAGGCCATTGCTTCCGCATTATCAGAAGTCCCGAGATAATACCCCAGATATCACTGAGTATAAAGACCTAGTATCTCAGAAAGAGGAATCTTTCAAACAAGATTTCAGGGGTTACCTATATATCCAAGTAGTGTTCCCCACGAAATAAGTAAGTAAAGATTTAAGTTTATATCCCGAACAAACTTACTAAATGTGTAAAAACCTATCGGCACATCATCAGCGAGACTGTTTAAAACTTTTTAAACATTTCATTTCTTTAGCATACCGTAACTGTCAAGCCGATTTGCTATCATTTTCCCTTTTTACACAAGCTCTTTTATGGTTTTATATTGTTTTTGGATTTTGAAATATATCATGTTTTTGTATTTTTGAAATTTTTTACTGTTTTTGTATTTTCTGAAAGATATTACCCTATACTCTCCCCCTAAATACCAAAACAGGTAAAAAATTGACAAACCATTGCAGATTGTTTCTCAACATCATCATCTACAATGTTTCCTTCATCAACGCCAATAATCTCTTCCAACACCGATAAAAGCTTCATACCATTCAGTTTTAGAAAATATTGAAAACGTGTTTTATCAAATGCTTTGGTATGTAAATCAGCTTTTTGTTCGTCAGTGTGGATTTTCTCAATTCGTATCAACTTCTTCTCGAAACAATCTTGAATGAAGTGATGACGAATTTCAATGTGTTTCGTTTTAGCGTAATGAACTGGATTTTTAGTAATGTTAATCGCTGCCTCATTATCAACAAAGATAGGGGTGTTTAGAAATTGCAAACCGTAGTCGCGCATCTGTTGCTGGATCCACAAGATCTGAGAACAGCAACTGCTCACAGATACATATTCAGCTTCATATGTGGATAAGGCTACAGAGGTCTGCTTTTTGCATTGCCAGGTGACCAATCATGGTCCGAAAAACTGGCATCCCGCTGTTGTTGATTTAGCGTTAACTTTGCAGCATCCAAAATCAGAATCAGAATACCCTTCGAGCATGAAATCGCCTTCTCTGGGATACCACAACCCCAATGATGGAGTTCCTTTCAGGTAGCGTAATATCCTTTTCACAATCACCATATGCGAAGCTCTAGGATTAGACTGAAACCTTGCTGCGAGGCAGGTTGGGTACATAATATCGGGTCTTGAAGCTGTCAAATACATTAACGAACCGATCATAGAACGATACAACGTTTCATCTACCTTCTCTCCGGTGAGATCAGGATTTATCCCATGATTCGTCGCTAATGGGGTGGAAGCTGGAGTAGAACCTGACATCCCGAATTTCTCCAAGATATCATGAACGTACTTCGTTTGATGTATGAAAATTCCTTTGGGTAGTTGATCAACCTGCAGTCCCAAAAAGAATTTCATCTCACCCATCGATGACATTTCAAATTTCTGCTTCATAACTTTTTCAAAATCTTTGCACAGATTTTCATTTGTTGACCCAAATATGATGTCATCCACGTAAATTTGAACTATCAGAAGATGTCCGTCGACCTCTTTGGTGAAGAGAGTAGCATCCACTTTTCCACGAATGAAGCTGTTGGCTAGCAGATGTTGAGACAATGTCTCGTACCAAGCTCTCGGGGCCTGGTGTAAACCATACAACACTTTGTCTAGCAAATAGACCTTGTCTTTGTGGATTGGATCGGTGAAACCCGGTGGCTGTCCGACATATACCTCCTCTTTGACCTTCCCGTAGAGAAACGCCGATTTCACATCTAGCTGATAAACTTTGAAGTTTTTCCAAGATGCAAATGCTAGGAAGATTCTGATCACTTCTAGTCTAGCAACTGGAGTATACACTTCAGTGAAATCTATACCCTCCTGCTGACTGAAACCATGGACTACGAGTCGTGCTTTGTTACGAACAACAACCCCTCGATCATCCCTCTTGCACTTGAACACCCACTTGGTGTTTATCTTCCTTTGATCATCAGGTAAGTCTACTAACTTCCACACACCTAACTTCTCAAACTGACTCAACTCTTCTTGCATAGCATTGACCCAAGAATCTTCAGTTAGCGCCTCTTTGTAAGTTCGCGGTTCGATCTGCGAAATAAAACAACTTAGTGAAAACTCAGTTTGTAAAGGTGCTACTGTAGAATAAAAACAAGTAAGGCCTTGGTCAATTTGTCGTCTTGTGCGGATGCCTGTCTGTAATTCTCCAATAATCAATTCTTCTGGATGGTACGAAAGAGTTCTCGGCATCACCTCGCCTGGAACATCTACCTCGCCTTCCAAATTTGTGAAATTTTGATTTGCACCTTGTTCATCGACTAGGTTTGTTTGACTTGAAATCTGAATTTGCTCCCCCTCAGAATCTGAATCACCATGATCGAATATCGGTCTATCATCAGATTCTAAATTATCATTAACTGCCGTCTGATTATCATGATCAACTTCATTTTGTTGAATATCATCATGTTCTCCAGCATTGCTTGGACCTGCTTCATCATCGTTTGAAGTTTGTCGCGGTCGTCTTGAATACTCAGCTGGAAACCTTTCCTGCGTTAACTCATACTCTCTCAAAATATCCAACTCGTCAAAGAAATCTTCTTCTTCTTCCTTTTCTTCTTCCATGTCAAACGAATCCCATAAAGTGTCATAGTGAAAACGCCATGAATCTCCGGGATTTTACGGCGGCATTGTGTAGCCTTGACATTCAACTTTGTATGCCTCAATAATCTGCTTCAAGCTTGGAACAAAGACTCGCTTTTGTGGACTAGCATAACCCACGAATATTCCCTCAATGCTCTTTGCACCAAATTTACCAAAAGGCTCTAGAACTGTACAGGGAGACCCAAACGGTTCTAAATACTTCAGGTTAGGTTTGCGGTTGTTCATTAACTCGAAACATGTCTTGTTAAATTTCTTTACTATGAGAACCCGGTTGAGTGTATAGCACGCAGCTGAGACTGCTTCTGCCCAAAAGTTTACAGGAAGTTTGGAATCAGCAAGCATCGTCCTGGCTGTTTCGATTAGCGTCCTGTTCTTTCTTTCAACTACTCCATTTTGCTGCGGAGTGTAAGGAGCACTAAATTCATGCAATATACCTCTCTCATCACAACATTCTTCCATCTTGTTGTTCCTGAACTCAGTACCATTATCACTTCTGATTCTTCTGATACGCCTTTGGTACAAGTTTTCAATTTTTCTGAACAACGCCATCAAACTATCAAATGTCTCATCCTTGGTTTTCAAAAATGATACCCACGAAAATCTGAAATAATCATCAGCTACTACGAGACAGTAGAGATCCCCGGTAATACTTTTGACATTCACTGGACCAAAAAGATCCATATGAAGTCTCTCTAAGGTCTCGAAACTGAATTGACTTTCTTTTTAGGGTGCGATTTCTTCTTTTTGCTTGCCTTTGATGCAGCTAATGCACTCCCCTTCCAGATGAAAACCTTTCACATGAACACCAATAACCAAATCATTGTGTACCAAGTGATTCATTTTTCTAAGATGTATATGACCCATCTTCCGGTGCCACAATTTTGATTCCTTCTCCGTTGCTCTGGACACAAAACAGTGAGCCTGACCCGTGGTTGTAGTAGCTACACTCATGTCCAACACGTACAAATCATTCACTCTAGGTGCCCTCATAATAATCCACTCTTCGGGAACAACAAATCCTGGTTTCAAGATCAAACATTCTTTGTCTGTAAAGTGCGTCGTATACATGTGATCACAAATCTGAGATATGCTCAGAAGATTATTTTCAAGCTCAGCAATGTAGTTAACTCTTTCAAACGTGACAATCCCATTTGATAAAGTTCCTTCACCGACTATTCGACCACCTTGATTGCCTGCAAAACCTACATTACCTCCATTAAACCCTCTAACATCATACAGTAGGGTCTTTTTCCCAGTCATGTGCCGAGAAGCTCCACTATCCATAATCCATCGTGAAACGGATCTTGGAAGCTCCTGCACATATCAAAAACACTTAGTGAGAAGTTGATGCCACCCAAGCCTCTTTTGACTCGGGTAACTTGACATTAATGTGAGTTTTAGCAGTGTAAAGTGGCGGAAAATTCTTGTCGTTCATTTTTAAGTTCTCATCAGACCCAATCTCAACCTTTTTGTATAAAAAGAAATCTTTTTGAGACGGTTGATCAGTTGATTGGTCTTTCTTTGGTACATACTTCTTTTCAGAAGTAGTAGACTTTTGTTTCTCCAGTTTCTCATAGTGATCCAAAGGAACATTCATCTTTACCGGAGTTGTAGAAGACGATTGTTTTTCTGACTCTGAAACCTTTGGTTTTGGAGAACTTGACTTCTTGTCAACTGATTTTGGCTTCCATGTTTGTTGAGGTGATGCAACTCGTTTGTAAAATTTGTCAGTTTTAGTTACCACATTCTTTACAGGTTCAGTTTTGATTTTGGTGTTATCATTTTCAAAACCTTTTTCTCAACAACCAATGGAGCTTTTCCCTTTGCAACAGCTTTCTTTCTCTGTCTCTCAACAACTTCAGACTTAGGCTTAAAGTTGGTACACTGTCGTGCAATATGCCCAACTTTGTTACATCTAAAACATGTACGAGTATCAACTACTCGACTTTTGCCTTCAGTCTGAGGCTGTGAGGCCTTTTCCTCAAAGAATTCTTCATTTGTTTTCGAAAAAATCTTAGATTCTTCATCAGAAAGTGATCTTGAACTTGAAACAAACACCGTTTTCTTAGTAAACTTCTTGTTTTGAACATTCCTTCGTTGATAATTCTTACCACCATGATAACCACCCGACCATTTGTTTTGATTATAGTTTGAAAAACGTGGCGGTATAACATGCTTTTTGTAGTAAGCTTTATCTTTTTCAAAATTTAATTGTCTCTCAGCACGTTTCAGATTTTTAAGTTCAAAAACATCAATTTCGACCAACTTGAAAACATTTTTCAATTTGTCCACATCCACATTCTCTAACGGAAAATCACAATCCGAATACAACTTATCTGATCCTTCCATCTTGTACATCACAAGATGTGGTTCTTCATTTAAGTTGTTTTTGGACTTTGATTTCGGAATATACTTATCCAAAAAGCATTCATCATCCTCAGTAGTGTCACTTTCAGATTTTAAAACATTTGCAGCCATACTTTTAACAATTTCAGACTGGACACTATCTTCATCAGATGATGAAGTGAATGTGACATCAATTGACTCTGGAAGTTTCACTTCATGAACATTTTCATCATTAACCAACCCGGATTTCTTCTTTGAGAAATTGTTTAGAACTGGTGGTGGAACCTGATGAAATCCAACCCCAGTTCCATCACAGTAAACATCTTCGCCTGCTTTGTTTTTCCCTATGGGTTTGGGAACAATGTGTTGCAAAACAAAGCTTGCAGAGTTGTAACTGTTCAGTTTTAAATTGATACGCTCATTCTCAATCTTAGCTTCTTCAAACTGAAGCTTCAATTTAGCAATCTCATCCAGTTGTTGGTTGATTTGTTCTTCTTTGTGTCTAAGAACTACAGTTAAATGCTCATTTTCTTTATTGGTTTTACCGTCAGAATCTTTTACTGTTCGTTTTAATTTGTCAAAATTTTCTGAGATCTGACGATTTTCAAGAACTAGCTTTTCATTCTCTTTCCTAATTCTTTCTACTTCAATTTTATAATTTTCAATTTTCTCAGTTAACTTTTTAGCTCGATCATTTGAAGCTTTGAGCATTTTATCACGGTCTAGAATCTGATCTTCAACCTTGCTGACTCTTGTTGTCAGTTCTTCAACCTTTGTATCACTAAGATAAGTAAGTGTACTACAAAACTTGCAGTTTTTCATGCAACTTTTGCAGTCACTATCACCTTTTACTTTCTTACCTGTCTCACTTGTTGAAATGTTTGGACTGACCTTGCTTTTAGACTCAGATTCAGACTTAGAGTCTACCTCAAGTTCCTTTGCAGCAAGCACTTTGTCAGCCATCTTTCCCAAGTTTTCAGCGGTGAATTCTTGTGAAGTATCAATAATCCCACCATCAATCTTCTTAGACTGTGACTCTTTCTCTATCTCTTTTTCTTTTTCTTTCTCTTCTCCACCTCCCCACCATTCTCTCTGTTGGGCGTCTTCTTCTGCAGCAAACTCCTTAATGAAAGCTTCAATACTAAGAGTTTTCGTATCAATAGCAATGTTTCCTTGAGGATCAAGGTAACATTCTCTATCAGCATCCCATCTCTTTGCTTTCCTGGCTTCACTAAACACCCTAGATAATCTCATCATCTTGAATTCTGCTCTCTGCTGTCTACTTTTGTATTTTTGTTCTTCAGTTCTTGTGTCTTTGAAAGGAACTTCCTTTGCTACAAACGCATAGCCTACTGCATCTTCCTCCGGTAACACATCACTCCAATCATATCCCTCATCATCATGAATAACAGCAAGAGCTCTTGATTTTTCTTTGGGGGTATCTTCAAGCTGCTTCATTCTGGGGGGTTCAGATTTGTTTTGATGGTAAATCGCTCTTTTGTAGTAATCCTCGCGTAATGGATTTGCAGTATCATCAGCAGGAGCGTTTCGACACTCACGTTTAAAGTGTCCTTTTTGTTTACATCGGAAGCATGTGACCTTTGATTTGTCAAAGCCAAGTTTTGTGGACGGCCCTCCAATAGAATGCCTCCCAGTAATCTCCATGAATCGTTGCGCTCTCCGGACTGCACTGGCCATACACCACCTGATATCGATCAGTTCCATCTCTTCAGGATCTATTTGATCATAGTCCTCCTTAGTCAGGTTAGTGTTTCCAATCTTGCCCGCCACAAGGCTCTCGTACGATTCTAACACCGACGCTAAGAACACCATCTGTTGTTTTGCTGACTCTTCACTGAAATTTTGAGCGTTTTTTAGATCCACAGCAATGTTACATTGGAACAGATTCTTTGACGCGGATTGGCTTAGAGTTGTTGAAGAAGATCCACTATGAAAACCACTGTGAGGAGTTTCTTGATTCACATTTTTTGAACTCTCTGCAGAAAATGCTGTTCTTGGAGAACCAGTCTTTGGTAGATTTCCTCTGTAGTACAACTCTACATTTTGCTGATAAGATGAGTTGTTGACTTTGCTAGATTTCTTTATCTCCAACTCGTGACTCTCCAGTCTTTCGATAAGCAGATCCACTGTCAACTCTTCAGACTTGATTGTATTCTTCAGCATTAATGCAAAGTACTGCCAATCTTGTTCATTCGGCAGCGAGTCGAACAATTTGTCAACTAATTCTTCTCGAGAATATACAATCCCGTGTCTTGCCAGCTCCAACTTCAAATGTCCAAACCTCTCAATCATCTTGGAAACAGACTCGTTCTTTAAACAACCAAATAAATCAAACTCTTTTCTTAACAATTTCTTTTTGTTTTTGACTATTTCAGCACTTCCTACACATTTTACCCTCAGTTTCTCCCAAAGATCTTTTGCATTTTCATATTCAATCAATGAAATTATATCATCTCTCACAGACTGATGAATCAACGCGATGCACTTTTGTTCAGCAATATATCTTTCAATCTCATCAGTATCTGTCAAACTTTCACCAAAACGTTCTCCTCTAATGTAACCAATCTTTCAACTCTTCCAGCTTTGAAATGCAAAATCTTGAAGCCACTCGTCAAATCTTGTAGCCCACCTATTATAATCTTTAATCGCCATCAACTTGGGCGGTTTGTTGTACGTCCCATAAGCACTCTCAACACTTAATGCATCAGATATAGTCTTCTTTGCACTCGGTGTTGGTGTAGTTTCATTTGTGTTATCTGAAGTGCCATCTCCCGAACCACCGGTAAATGCAAACACATCACAGAAAGGATTCATGAAGTCATCCATCTTTCACGTATCAGAAACAATCAACAAATACTTAGAAAATTTTTTAAATTTTGATAAAAGCAATTTCAAGCGGAATCAGCTGTTCAAGCGAGATCAGCTTTCGAGCGAAATTAGCTTTCAAGTGAGATAAGCTTTCAAGCGAAATACCACTCAAGCGAAATAAGATTTGAAGCGAAATTACTTATTCCGCTTGAACTTTCAAGCGGAATCTGATTTCAAGCGAAATCAGACAACAATTTCAAGCGGAATAAGACTTCAAGCGAAATCAACAACTGTTTTCAAGCGGAATCAACTAGACAAACTGATTTCGCTTGAAATCATACGTACTATTTCAAGCGGAATTAGTATGACATCAGCATGTTCGAACAGTTTTTCAAGCGGAATTACAAGTTTTTATCAGATTTTGTTCGAATTAAAGTCTAAAACTTTCAAGGATTAGTTAACACTATGTTTTGCTTGATATGTGTGAGTTTTAAGCCATTTCAACCATTAAATTTTGTTCAAATCAGAAAAGAATGAGTAGAAGTGAGAAAATCCGGTAAAATCAAGCTGAATTGGTATGAACTCCTCGTCCTGAGCTCTGATACCACTTGTTGGATCGTCGTGTGACCCTAACGAGTCAATCTGAGTAGTTCATCATCAAGTACAAAGGCGAAATCAATGTAAAAGATGTCAACACAGCTTGTTCCTTTCTAATCTTTATCTTATTGATCAATCCTGAGCTTTTTACAATTCAAATGACACACGGACAACACCTCGACTCAGAGCATATGATCTAATTCCGCTCCAAATGACAACATACATCACCTATTTATAATGTTTGTGATTTCGCTTGAACATGTCACATTCCATTTCAAGCGGAATCAATTATGTTGATTTCGCTTGAACTGAACTGTGTCACTTTCAAGCGGAATCACCCACATTTACAAATAAAACCCTAATTTCTAACCCTGTTGCATTCTCGTTTATCCTATCTAGACATAAGACCCGATTAAGACGAAGTTAACAGACACTAGATGCATCAACAATAGTCAGGAATTTCTGGAGTTTCTTGATGCTTTTTAATAAACTGTGTAAAACTATCTGGACTTTTTTCAGTTGTGTTTAACCAAGGTAAGGATGCAAACTCTATGTTGGTTTTTGTCATAACTGTTTATAAATAATTACTTGTATTTTTGTGTTTATTATGTTCGATGAAAATTCTCTTTCTAGCTGGTCTGTATGTGTATGAATCTATAAAAGGAAATGAGAAAATTATTTTGCAACCAATAATCGATGTTATCGATCTTGTTGCAATATTTCCTTTAGCTAGAATGATTTTTTTCTCCAAGCTGGTTGAGGAGATCTTCTGTTCTTCTGTTAAGCTTGATTTCCAAATAATCAATCATACCATGATGGTAGAATTGAATTATTTGTTCATCTGTCAGTTTTGTAGGATGATGTACTTGGAGTAACAGAAGACCAATTCCATCTCCTGCTTCATCAGTTCTTTCTACTACTGTGAATCCTTGTGCTTCGCTGTCGGTCCTGAATGCCATGTCTAATAGCTGTTGTTGTAGGTTGTATAGAACTAGAGGAAATTCTGCACAAACCTTTTGTGAAACAAGATTCTCAAATTCTGAGAATCTTTCTGTAACTAGTTTTAAACACTGTCACCAGGGTGTGTCTAAAATCCTTGTCCTAAAGGATTCAAAGGTTCTGTATACAACTGTTTTGTCCTCATTTTTCTCGAGCCTTTGTAATAACTGTGTATTTTTTGCTTCGAGCATCACTATTTTTTGTTTTAGCATATTATTTTCAATTTTTATCTGTATACCCTGCATATCTTTCGCCTTGTCTTCAAGCTGTGTTTTTAATGTTAAAATAAGTTCTTGCTGAGCCTTTATATACTGTTCAGGATCTGTTTTGGCTATATCAGAAAAACTTTTAACCTCTTCAGGTTCTATGTAAAAATTTTGTATACCTAAACTATCTCTTGCTACTTGAAGAGCTTCAACAAAACTTGTATAACATTTCCAAAATGATCCTCCTTGACAATTTATGTATTTTACCACTGTTTCCCATTTATTAAAAATACCAATTTTTGTACCTCTGAATATAACATAATGAGTGTAATTTGGTTTTGTTTTAAACTGTCTTTCAGGTGTTTTTAAACTTTGTTCCTGAAAGTAAATGCTTAAAGCATTTAAAACCTGTACTTTAAATGTTGAAGCTTGTGGCATGGTTTGGATATGCCATAAGTTATCTAGTAAACATTGCTGTTTATCTGTAAGCTTCATTCCCATAATAGGACGAAACTTTTTATCAGCTTCATTGCATATGTGTAAGGCATATGTTCCAAATTCAATCACTGGTTTGGGTGAAGAATTGGTGTGAATAGGTCTTTTGCCGGCTGCCTTTGGTTGTTGTTGTTTGTAAAACTGTCCCATCATTATTTGTGGTAATGAGGTGTGAGGAGAACTGTATATTCTTTCTGTTGACTGTAAATATGACTGTTGAATTTTTTCTTCCTCTGAAGAAGACTCTACTTGCTTTGGATGTATAAGCTTTATTTTATCTTTTTTTTTTCTGTCCATCTGAAACAAACCATTTGTTTATATTTCGAGATAACATATCAGCTATCCCATTATTTTTTCCTTTAATGTGTTCAAAGTTTATAAAATACCCATTTCCTTGTATAATATTTTGTAGATTAACCCATCTTGTTCTATTTACTTTTCTACTTTGGTAATTTTTTACAAATTTAACTACTGCTTCACAATCAGTTCTTACTGTAAATTCTTTATTAAGAAAAATTTTAAAATTTTCTAATGCATATATTAGTTCCTGTATCTCAAAATCAATTGTAGTCCAATTTGTTTTATTTTGAAAATTACCACTTGCATAACCGCAAATTTTCTCTTCTTCCTTGAGATTGTATTTGTTTGGTTTACATAGAAGGACTGCTCCCCATCCTTCTTTGCATCCATCTGTTTCAATAATTATATAATCTGTAACTAATGGCAATTCTAATGGTTTAATATTTTTGACTGCTTTTTTAATTTCTTTAACTAGTTTAATATCTTCTTGATAAAAATACCTTTGACAATTTTTAGTGGTTTTACTATATAAAGGTCCAACTAGCCTTAACAAGTTTGGAATAAATTTTCTAGCATAATTTACGAGACCCAAAAAGCTTGTATCTGTTTTTGGTTTTCAAATTTTTCTGGAAAACTTAGAATTTTTGTAGAAATATGTGGCTGCAATTCTATTTTTCCATTGCCAATTTCTAGTCCTAAAAAAGAAAATTTTCTTTTAAAAAGTTCCATTTTCCTTTTTGAAACAACTATACCGTTTTTCTTTATTTCTGTAAAGATCTGTTGTAGGTGTTTCTCATGTTCCTGCACTGTATTGCTTGCAACTAAAATGTCATCAATATATACTAAGCAAAAATCATATTTTAAAAATATACCGTCCATAAATCTTTAAAAAATTGAAGGTGCATTTTTAGTCCAAAACTAAGGACATTCCATTCAAATTGCCCTTCAGAGCATGTAAAAGTTGTCCATGGTTTAAAGTTTTCTTCTAGTTTTAACTGGTTATATCCTGATTTTAAATCAAATTTTGAAAATACTTTTTTTTTTTATTTTGTATAAGATTTAGCAAACTATCTTTATTAGGAATATTATACCCATCATCTATTGTATTATCATTTAATCTTTTATAATTATAGACTATCCTAACTTTTCCTCTTTTTATCTCACTATGATTTCTTACTAAAAAAACTGTAGATCTATGAGTACTTTCTGATTTTCTAATTAATCATTGATTTACCATTTCAGGGATTTGTTTTTTGAATTCCTCTTTATCTCCTCTTTTTTGAACAATTTGTGTTGTATTCATATATCTAAGGGTTGGTATTGTATATAATTGTTTACTTAGTGTTATAAAATTTCTTGTGATTGTTATTGCACCATTTAATCCTAATATGAAATTTAATCCTATTACAAAATCTTTTGATTTTATATTTGGTGGATTAATATTTATTTGTGGCATATCATATTTTATACTGTAATTATTTGCAAAATCTAAGAATTGTATTCCTATTGGTTCTAAGCAATGTGTAATATTTATTAATCTGTCTTCTACTGTTCTTGTACTTAATTCATACGATAATTTTTTATGATATTCTATAGGTGCCAAACTGTATGAAATTAAGCCTTTTGTAGCTCCTGTATCAACTAATGCTGTTAAATCTAAATATTAATTATTGTCTAACCATAAACGACATTGTATATTTATCATATTTGTTGATCATTGTGTTTGTATGTAAGTTTGTTCTTCTGGTTTTTGTATAGCCATTTTACTTATATCTTCTGTTTTAATTAATCTCTCAAGTTCTTCTACTTTATTTTCTAAGTTTTTTATTTTTAAACTATTTAACTCTATTGTTAATTCTAATTTGTGTAGTCTTTCATTTTCATTAATTTTGAAAGTCGTTTTAACTTTAGATGTTGTAGCTATATCTATATCTTTATCATTAATCTCCTTAAGGCATTTGAAACAAATTTCTTTAAAACATTTATTGCACTGTGACATTTTTTCTATACTGGGGTAATATCCACAATTGTAGCATCTTATGTGATTATTTCCTTTATTTTGTCTCCAATCATGTTCACAATTTTCTTCTGTATTCATATATGTATATGTTACTTTTGCTGTTGGATTTTCTTCTTCACTGTAAATACTATATATTGATTCATTGTCAGATTCATCATCTGTTCCTAGAGCTTCAATCTCATAGTCTTGTAATTGCTCTATTAGATTAGCTCTTTCCATATTTTTTCTTTTATTTGGACATTTATTAGGTAAGTGTGTTGTTTCTCCACAAGTATAGCATCTACATTTTCTTGTTTGAGGTTTTTTAACATATTTATTTGTATTATAATTTTTCTGTAATTTTTATTATATGTTGTGCTTTTCCGTATCTTTTTCTTTTTATCATAAACTCCATATGCTTGTGGTGTATAAATTGCTGTTTTACAGAATTCATAAGCATTTCTTTTTAATTGTTCTTGTAATGCTACTTCTTTGCATTTTTCTTCTAGTATACCAAATGTATAGGTTATTCTTGGTCATATTCCTAGATTCTGTTGTGTAGTTGGAATCTATTAATCATTGGTACTTTTCAAACAATCAAACGCCTAGAATTTCTAAATTTAGAATTTTCTGAAAAAGCTCACCGAAAAGCCCTCATAACAGATAATTTTAGTGTTATTTGTAATATTAAAGAACTTTGTGAACATACTTTACATACAAATAACTCACAGTTAAATACTTTAGTAGATTTATTTATAAATCTGAGTATTAGTTTACAACAAGAAGCTATAAATAATAAACAAACATTACAAAATTTAACAGCAGAAATTAAAAAGTTATCACAAAACCTAGACTATATAAAAAATCAGTCTAATATATTAATTAACGAAATAGGAAAAAATAAAAATAATACTGAAAATAATATACCTCTAGAAGTTGAAAAAATCACAGAAGCCTTACAAAAATAAAAAACAGATAAAAAACCTACTCCATATACACACTGGCAACCAAGAAAATGAATAATAACAATAATTTTTTAGGAAAAAGTAGAACCCTACAGAAAGCTAGAAATTCTACAATTAATATAAATGATAGTATAACATCAGATAGTTTTTTGTTGGGATTGAACCCTACCAAAGAACAGATGATAGAAAGCCAAAACAGATCTGAAACAACTGATCCAAAATAAACAGTGTTTTGAACCACTGCTTCCTTTAATATAACAAGTTTCCTAACAACAGTTGGTCCTAACATCTGGTTAAAGCCAAGCACTGTTACTTTGTAAAGACTGTTGAAGACCAAACCACTGCTAATGTCAAAGGTCTGCTGGAAGTCAAAGGTCTGATCATCCTTTGAAGAACATCTGCTAATGCTTCATCAGTGGTTGAGCTCATCAGTGGATAGCATCAACAGGGTCTTATAATCAGTGTTTTGTTAAGGTATCAAAGGTTAGCATTAGCTGAGGTTAGGGTTTGTTAAGGTTGTTGGATGTCACTGTCTCAGTGATGTCAGCAAAGATGCCACAGTGGTTAGAACCTGTACTATAAATAGACAGTGCCTGTACTGTTCTATTTAGCTCATACACACACACACACACACACTTAACTTGTACGTATCAAATAGTGTGAGCTCAGGCTGAGGGGGAGTTAGTGATTCAAGCATGTAATAGGTTTGTAATCCTTTGAATCTTATGATTAATGATAACATGTTATGATTTAAGCTAATCTCTCCTTGGTTATGTGATAAAGTTTTTACAAATTATTCCGCTGCAAGTTATTTCACTGTTTTATCTAATTTTGATCTTCACTTCTGTAAAAACGACATAATCAAGCAAACTCAGATCCTAACAATTGGTATCAGGGCATAGGACAGTCAAATTCGATCTAACAATCAATTTGACATAAAAGTTCAGCTCAAATTCATTGATACTTAAGTTGTTTGTATCAGTTGAAAAACTGAGTAAAGTATAATCACGTATAAAGTTGATTATTCAAAAGCTTCTGTAAAACAAACTGAGATGCTGCTAAACACACAAAATTCGCATAACACTGTATCTTATTGTCACATGTAATTACAGTGTTTATGTTGGAAATTGTGATAATTCCATGATTAACTGTTACTAAGGCTTCACCTCTAGTTATTAAAGACTAAGGCGAACAAAATCCTTAGGAACAAGATCTATATTTGAACAACAGTTTTGAACAGTTTTGAAAAACGTTTAAAATTTAAATCAAAATTGTTTTTAGTTAAAAGAAAATTAGCGGTTTCAAAACACTCATCAAAGCATAATCAAGGATCAACTCCCAAACTATGGTAGAAAAATACAAAGTTGATAAAAATGAGCTTGAATCTGCCTAAATCACTTGTGAAAAAAAAAGAAGGGGGCAAAATCCTGTATAGGTTATGTGTTGATGTATTCGAAAACCAGATAAAAAAGTAATGTGAAAATTGGCATAAGTAGTTGCAAAAAATGATCAAGTTTCTTAAAACATTGCTGTAAATGATTTTGGATTGATTATTCTTTTCTTAAAAACCCTCCAGTGAATGTTATAACATATGCCTTTGGAGAGGTTAAAAAGGAAAAGATAAAAATCACTAAACTCAAAAAGGTGTGTTTAACTCAAAACTTTTGAAATCAAAAGAAAAGAGTATAAACTCAAAACACTTGAGAGTTCACAGGTTACCAAACAACTGAGTGCAACCACTGGTTCAGGACAGTTCAGGTAACTGTTGTATCAGAAGGTAAAACTTATTTAAGAGGACTAAGGCAAATTTTCAAAAATCTATCACATGGGTTAGGGTTTACAAAAGACTCTTAAACCTTTGTGAACATGTTTCCTCAGAAATACAATCATCTGACAGGAAATGGTCTCCATCAATATTTATAAAATTTTACTTAAACCACTGATCATTATTATAAAATTGAGATTTAAACAAGGTCGACTCTATCCAAAATTATTTCTATTATGGAAATTACCAGATCTAATTGACTTATCTATCTGAAACTTTTACTTGTTTTTAAATGGTAAAAGTTACTTGTAAATATCAGGATATATTATTCTCTCATTTTTTGAATATTATATTTGGTGCTTTTACTTGTTTTGGATAGTAAAAGCTCATTACCTGACAGGATGAATGTAACACCTCGAAAATTCACGTCCTATAATGTGTTGACACGTGTCATAAAGTTTAAACGTGTGAAAGAATGTTATAAAGGGACTAAATTGACAAACATGGAAAGTATGTGATTATACGGGTTCTAAATGTCAACAGTGAATAAATATACTTCATAACAAACCTACATAATGTTTATAACATCAAACGAATAAATCATGGATCATACGAAGCAAAAAGTGAGAGATTTCAAACTACAGGGGTTAAATGTGTCAACATGTTTAAAGATATACCTCTGAGTGACCTTTTGACAAACCCGAAGCTTTGTAAATGTTAATTATGCTCACTAGAATGCACGCTATAAATTTCATAAAGTTTCGTTATCGTATGAGAAAGTTATGATCAAATTCGTGTGCGAGGGGTTAAAGTGCAAACGTTGAAAGTTAAGACTTTTCGGGTTAACCGGAAGAGTCCAGGGACTTGGCAAAGTGAGTATAGGTCCTAAAGCCCTTGTGGGTAAATATAAGGGGGTAAAAATGCAAGAAATAACCTTGGTTACCCTTTCGTGAAGCCAAAGGTCAAGTTGCAAGACAATAGAAAATTTAAAATCTGAAATTAGGGGCCATGCGGCCCGCGTAAGGATATGTTAAACGCGAGGCGGGCCGCGTCAGGTGCCCAGAACCAGAAAAAGGCAACAGCTGCCTGCAAACGCGGAAAACCGATCCTTTTTCGACATTAATGCACTGTGGGCGACCCCTAAACAGTCCTAGACACTAGGAACACATGTTGGAAGGTTGTGGTCAGCTGATAGCCTTAGTTGTCAACATCTTATGGTGATTACAACTAGTATATAAGGCCTCATTGTGCAACATTGTTTCACACACCTTCAAACAAGCTTCTGATCATTCTTGGAGCTCCCAAGCAGCCTCAACTGATCATATCTCGTGCATAGGACTCTTGTAAGTCTGCTAGTCCTTCTTTAATTGTGTTTAGCTTGGTTAATTAGCTAAAAGTCAAACCGTCGTAATTACGGTTTGACTTCGAGATTAGTCAACAATGGCTCAGTCATATCTCGAATTAAAAGTAGATATTAGTTGGTATTTATGTGGGTAATAAACCCTCAAAAGGGTTCCCCCTGATTACCACTCTAACCAGGTCAAAAGTCGGGTCAAACTAGTTTATAAAAAGTCAACAGGATACTTAAAATGCCATTTATGCATAATTAACATTATAGACCATATACAACCTGTTGGATCATTGTTATAACTTGGTAATAAGTGTAAGAACATGTCTAAACATGTTCAACCCGACAATTTCCTGTTTAGACCCGGTTCGGAAACGAAAGTCACATAGTTTGACTTTCACTTTGACTTTCAGTTCTGACCCGTTTAGGCATGTTTAAGAAATGCCTCAGAGCTTTAATTGGACTAGGTTACATGTTAGAACAACCCTCTGTGATTATACACCTTGGTTCATTAGTTATCCAATTAATATGCATATTTCCGTTAATTGCTCATATGTTGACCATTATGCCCTTATTACCTTAAAATGTGATTTTTGGAAATGTAAAAGAGTAAAAACTTAAATTACTGATATATAAACTTGTATTCAAAGTTTGACATCAGTTTGACTTGTAGATTAAGAGTTATGCTCATTATCGCAAAATGAATGCTTTATGATAATAAAACGGCGTAATTAGCGTATAGCCTAGTTAAGCCTACTTTTTGGTATCAAACTTAATACCCACTGTTGTAATATATTATTTTGGGAATTTTAAAGATTTTTAATAAACTTTAGGCTGAGCATAACTAGTAACCGTAGGCTTAATCCGGTAATTGTCGGTTTTGCCCTTACGGGCCATAAAATGAGTTTTACATATCTAAACGACTCCAAAACTTTTGCTACTGATCACATATGATAAATAAATTATTTTAAGCCTTCTGGAAATATAAAAATATCAGATTTCAGTATCGAACCCGGAAATGGCCTTTAATCTCCTTATTAAGCGTTTTTAGCGCAAAGTATGTATTAAAATTATATTGGACATACCCGGGTTGATACCTACTGATATATGAGGCAAATTATAATATTTTAACAGTAAGCAAAGTTTGTTAAACTCAGACTTCAGTTTTGAGCTTTTCGGCTTATGTAAAATTACCAAAATACCCCTACAGGGCATAGTTTGGTTATAATTGATAAATTTCACATATGTACTTTATCCTACTGTTATAACTCATTAAATTGAGTATGTTTACTGATTACATCAGACCTGTAACTCAGTTAAACACTTAAACCCTTTTACAACCTTTAAAATGACCAAACTACCCCTACGGGGCCTAGTTTGTGTTTAAACACGTTTCAGGCATAATGAAAGACATCTTACTGATGTCACAACATATTTGAGGCATAATTAACTTAGGAAACCTGTATATAGCTCTCATGAATGCCCGTCACGCTTATTACGCGTACGGTTCGGTTTATGTAACAAGTTTACATAAATTAGCCGAAACGGGTCAAACCTTAACGGTTTTATCTCAAAATCCAGAATGTGAATAATAAACCCATATTAAACAAGTCTTCAAACTTGTCGGGTCTAAATCACATTCTATCCGGTCTTCGCTTAAGCATGCGTACGAACCGTATCTTTGAAACTAGCCGGTCTAAGCTTAAGCTTAATAAAAGACCCGTTAGGATTCTAATAGGTTATATTAAACCTTCGTTCCAGATTAGGAGAACCAGTAAAAGCTACGTGCATTTTGCTTATTGTGATTAATACTTGCTCAGGTAAATACTTTTAACTTATTTTCCCTATACGGGCTTGGGTTACGGTATATAGTATACCGCTTGATCGAGCATCAAATCTCCACCGTTAAAGTGGGTAGTTGAATAATCTGATCGTCTCGTTTAAACAGTCTTGTTACTTAAAGCCTTTGGGGGGTTAATGACCGTGTCCCGGATATCCTTGGCATCATCTTACGAGATGGCCACGACCTGAGCACGGGGTGTAGGCGTACACCCATCAGTGTATAACTCAATAATGTGGTGTGTCTATTGATCTTTAACCCGGACAAGATCCAGGCTACTGAACGCACAAGGAACATGTAATTCGTTCACAAGATTATAATATTAAATAATTCTCCCAAGTTATAAAAATGTTTATGCCTCGTGCATCCAAACCAATTTTCAATCATTTTCCAAAATGAGTCAGTTGAATGTACTTACCAGTGTAAACTGACGTATTTTCCCAAAAAGACTGAATGCAGGTACTAAACGAAATTGGCTGGATTGTCTCCTTAGCATCAATAAAAAGTCTCGCAAGCTTAGGATGCCTGAAGTCTGTTGAACCATTGTTTCTATTTTATTTCGATCCGTTCTGTGGATAAACAATCAAACGTTGTGATACTTGATATTACAATAATTAAATTCGGTTGTATTATATTTTTAAATTTGCTTTCGCTGTGCATAATAATTATTGTGTTGTTTGACTATTATGTTGCCAACCACGTCACGATACTCCCCCACCGGGCCCACCGGTGACACGTGGAAATCGGGGTGTGACAATGAAGATCCTTTCTATTAAAAAAAAAGGGATATAATCCTTGATAATAAGTCAAATGGAGATGGTGTTTGGGTTAGGGTCAATTCATACAGAAACTCAAGTATAGAACCATTTCTCAAAGTTGATTGATAACAAGTGCTCAAAATGTTTTACCTTAAACTTAAAAGTCTCAATTAAAATTTTGGAGTCAAAGTTGGCTGTGGTTACCATCTGGGATACTCTACCACAGCCAAGGCCTGTAAAGTGTTTTAAACGCAAGAACTGGGTCTGTGAAAGAGTCTTTGAATGTTAAGTTCAATAAAACTTTTATCATTGAAAATCCTAGCAAATCCTGCTTAACTGTTTAATCCTGTTAAATTTACATATGAAGATGTGTCTGTTTAGACTAACCTTGCAGGTACCCCACAATTCTCATCACAAGACTTTGGATATGATATTGAGTTTCTTCAATACAAAATCATATTCACCACAAGAAGCATCAGATGTTCAAAACAACTGTTAAAGCTCATCCACTGCTGGATCAACAGTTGTTGAGAAAACTACACCCCAACCTTTGTCATCACATGATATCCAACCACTGATGACATCAGACATCATTTATGAGGGATTGCTATGAAAAGGTTTGAAGTTAATCTTTTTGAACAATTTGTGTTATATTCATATATCTAAGGGTTGATATTGTATATAATTGTTTTACTTAGTGTTATAAAATTTCTTGTGATTGTTACTGCACCATTTAATCCTAATATGAAATTTAATCCTATTAAAAAATCTTTTGATTTTATATTTGGTGGATTACAAAAGAACAGTAGAAGACAGATTAATAAATATTACACATTGCTTAGAACCAATAGGAATACAATTCTTAGATTTTGCAAATAATTACAACAATGTGTAATATTTATTAATCTGTCTTCTACTGTTCTTTTATTAATCCACCAAATATAAAATCAAAAGATTTTGTAATAGGATTAAATTTCATATTAGGATTAAATGGTGCAGTAACAATCACAATAAATTTTATAACACTAAGTAAACAATTATATACAATACCAACCCTTAGATATATGAATATAACACAAATTGTTCAAAAATCTTAACTTCAAACCTTTTCATAGCAATCCCTCATAAATGATGTCTGATGTCATCAGTGGTTGGATATCATGTGATGACAAAGGTTGGGGTGCTGTTTTCTCAACAACTGTTGATCCAGCAGTGGATGAGCTTTAACAGTTGTTTTGAACATCTGATGCTTCTTGTGGTGAATATGATTTTGTATTGTATTGAAGAAACTCAATATCATATCCAAAGTCTTGTGATGAGAATTGTGGGGTACCTGCAAGGTTAGTCTAAACAGAGACATCTTCATATGTAAATTTAACAGGATTAAATAGTTAAGCAGGATTTGCTAGGATTTTCAATGATGAAAGTTTTATTGAACTTAACATTCAAAGACTCTTTCACAGACCCAGTTCTTGCGTTTAAAACACTTTATAGGCCTTGGCTGTGGTAGAGTATCCCAGATGGTAACCACAGCCAACTTTGACTCCAAAATTTTAATTGAGACTTTTAAGTTTAAGGTAAAACATTTTGAGCACTTGTTATCAATCAACTTTGAGAAATGGTTCTATACTTGAGTTTCTGTATGAATTGACCCTAACCCAAACACCATCTCCATTTGACTTATTATCAAGGATTATATCCCTTTTTTAAATAGAAGGGATCTTCATCCTGTCAGGTAATGAGCTTTTACTATCCAAAACAAGTAAAAGCACCAAATATATTATTCTCTATAAAAAATGAGAGAATAATATATCCTGATATTTACAAGTAACTTTTACCATTTAAAAACAAGTAAAAGTTTCAGATAGATAAGTCAATTAGATCTGGTAATTTCCATAACAGAAATAATTTTGGATAGAGTCGACCTTGTTTAAATCTCAATTTTATAATAATGATCAGTGGTTTAAGTAAAATTTTATAACCATTGATGGAGACCATTTCCTGTCAGATGATTTTATTTCTGAGGAAACATGTTCACAAAGGTTTGAGAGTCTTTTGTAAACCCTAACCCATGTGATAGATTTTTGAAAATTTGCCTTAGTCCTCTTAAATAAGTTTTACCTTCTGATACAACAGTTACCTGAACTGTCCTGAACCAGTGGTTGCACTCAGCTGTTTGGTAACCTGTGAACTCTCAAGTGTTTTGAGTTTATACTCTTTTCTTTTGATTTCAAAAGTTTTGAGTTAAACACACCTTTTTGAGTTTAGTGATTTTTATCTTTTCCTTTTTAACCTCTCCAAAGGCATATGTTATAACATTCACTGGAGGGTTTTTAAGAAAAGAATAATCAATCCAAAATCATTTACAGCAATGTTTTAAGAAACTTGGTCATTTTTTGCAACTGCTTATGCCAATTTTCACATTACTTTTTGATCTGGTTTTCGAATACATCAACACATAACCTATACAGGATTTTGCCCCCTTCTTTTTTTTTTTCACAAGTGATTTAGGCAGATTCAAGCTCATTTTTATCAACTTGGTATTTTTCTACCATAGTTTGGGAGTTGATCCTTGATTATGCTTTGATGAGTGTTTTGAAACCGCTAATTTTCTTTTAACTAAAAACAATTTTGATTTAAATTTTAAACATTTTTCAAAACTGTTCAAAACTGTTGTTCACATATAGATCTTGTTCCTAAGGATTTTGTTCGCCTTAGTCTTTAATGACTAGAGGTGAAGCCTTAGTAACAGTTAATCATGGAATTATCACAATTTCCAACATAAACACTGTAATTACATGTGACAATAAGATACAGTGTTATGCGAATTTTGTGTGTTTAGCAGCATCTCAGTTTGTTTTACAGAAGCTTTTGAATAATCAACTTTATACGTGATTATACTTTACTCAGTTTTTCAACTGATACAAACAACTTAAGTATCAATGAATTTGAGCTGAACTTTTATGTCAAATTGATTGTTAGATCGAATTTGACTGTCCTATGCTCTGATACCAATTGTTAGGATCTGAGTTTGCTTGATTATGTTGTTTTTACAGAAGTGAAGATCAAAATTAGATAAAACAGTGACATAACTTGCAGCGGAATAATTTGTAAAAACTTTATCACATAACCAAGGAGAGATTAGCTTTCATCATAACATGTTATCATTAATCATAAGATTCAAAGGATTACAAACCTATTACATGCTTGAATCACTAACTCTCCCTCAGCCTGAGCTCACACTATTTGATACGTACAAGTTAAGTGTGTGTGTGTGTGTATGAGCTAAATAGAACAGTACAGGCACTGTCTATTTATAGTACAAGTTCTAACCACTGTGGCATCTTTGCTGACATAACTGAGACAGTGACATCTAACAACCTTAACAAACCCTAACCTCTGCTAATGCTAACCTCTGATACCTTAACAAAACACTGATTATAAGACCCTGTTGATGCTATCCACTGATGAGCTCAACCACTGATGAAGCATTAGCAGATGTTCTTCAAAGGATGATCAGACCTTTGACTTCCAGCAGACCTTTGACTTTAGCAGTGGTTTGGTCTTCAACAGTCTTTACAAAGTAACAGTGCTTGGCTTTAAGCAGATGTTAGGATCAACTGTTGTTAGGAAACTTGGTATATTAAAGGAAGCAGTGGTTCAAAACACTGTTTATTTTGGATAAGTTGTTTCAGATCTGTTTTGGCTTTCTATCATCTGTTCTTTTGTAGGGTTCAATCCCAACAAAAAACTATCTGATGTTATACTATCATTTATATTAATTGTAGAATTTCTAGCTTTCTGTAGGGTTCTACTTTTTCCTAAAAAATTATTGTTATTATTCATTTTCTTGGTTGCCAATGTGTATATGGAGTAGGTTTTTTATCTGTTTTTTATTTTTGTAAGGCTTCTGTGATTTTTTCAACTTCTAGAGGTATATTATTTTCAGTATTATTTTTATTTTTTCCTATTTCGTTAATTAATATATTAGACTGATTTTTTATATAGTCTAGGTTTTGTGATAACTTTTTAATTTCTGCTGTTAAATTTTGTAATGTTTGTTTATTATTTATAGCTTCTTGTTGTAAACTAATACTCAGATTTATAAATAAATCTACTAAAGTATTTAACTGTGAGTTATTTGTATGTAGAGTATGTTCACAAAGTTCTTTAATATTACAAATAACACTAAAATTATCTGTTATGAGAGCTTTTCGGTGAGCTTTTTCAGAAAATTCTAAATTTAGAAATTCTAGGCGTTTGATTGTTTGAAAAGTACCAATGATTAATAGATTCCAACTACACAACAGAATCTAGGAATATGACCAAGAATAACCTATACATTTGGTATACTAGAAGAAAAATGCAAAGAAGTAGCATTACAAGAACAATTAAAAAGAAATGCTTATGCATTCTGTAAAACAGCAATTTATACACCACAAGCATATGGAGTTTATGATAAAAAGAAAAAGATACGGAAAAGCACAACATATAATAAAAATTACAGAAAAAATTATAATACAAATAAATATGTTAAAAAACCTCAAACAAGAAAATGTAGATGCTATACTTGTGGAGAAACAACACACTTACCTAATAAATGTCCAAATAAAAGAAAAAAAATATGGAAAGAGCTAATCTAATAGAGCAATTACAAGACTATGAGATAGAAGCTCTAGGAACAGATGATGAATCTGATAATGAATCAATATATAGTATTTACAGTGAAGAAGAAAATCCAACAGCAAAAGTAACATATACATATATGAATACAGAAGAAAATTACAGTATAAAATATTATATGCCAGAAATTATCGTATGAATTAAGTACAAGAACAGTAGAAGACATATTAATAAATATTACACATTGCTTAGAACCAATAGGAATACAATTCTTAGATTTTGCAAATAATTACAGTATAAAATATGATATGCCAGAAATAAATATTAATCCACCAAATATAAAATCAAAAGATTTTGTAATAGGATTAAATTTCATATTAGGATTAAATGGTGCAGTAACAATCACAAGAAATTTTATAACACTAAGTAAACAATTATATACAATACCAACCCTTAGATATATGAATACAACACAAATTGTTCAAAAAAGAGGGGATAAAGGGAATTTAGATTTTTTAAAAACACAGAACAGGAAAAGGTTTATAGAAAATGAGTCATTAAAACTCTTAACAGATTTTTTAAGCTATGAAATAGAAAAAAGGGCAAGATATTACAAAAAGTGTGAATCATCTTATCATATTACATTTAGAAAAACTAGGATATATTGGAGAGGATATAACAAAATCAAATGTAAGTTATATTTTAAATTTAAACTAAAAAATCCTGACATAATAATCAGAACAGCTAATATAGAATATAGCCCATTAGATAAAGAGGAATTCAAAAAACAAATCCCTGAAATGGTAATTTAAGGATTAATTAGAAAATCAGAAAGTCCTCATAGATCTACATCTTTTTTAGTAAGAAATCATAGTGAGATAAAAAGAGGAAAAGCTAGGATAGTCTATAATTATAAAAGATTAAATGATAATACAATAGATGATGGGTATAATATTCCTAATAAAGATAGTTTGCTAAATCTTATACAAAATAAAAAAAATATTTTCAAAATTTGATTTTAAATCAGGATATAACCAGTTAAAACTAGAAGAAAACTTTAAACCATGGACAACTTTTACATGCTCTGAAGGGCAATTTGAATGGAATGTCCTTAGTTTTGGACTAAAAAATGCACCTTCAATTTTTCAAAGATTTATGGACTGTATATTTTTAAATTATGATTTTTGCTTAGTATATATTGATGACATTTTAGTTGCAAGCAATACAGTGTAGGAACATGAGAAACACCTACAATAGATCTTTACAAAAATAAAGAAAAACGGTATAGTTGTTTCAAAAAGGAAAATGGAACTTTTTAAAAGAAATTTTTTTTTTAGGACTAGTAATTGGCAATGGAAAAATAGAATTGCAGCCACATATTTCTACAAAAATTCTAAGTTTTCCAGAAAAATTTGAAAACCTAAAACAGATACAATCCTTTTTGGGTCTCGTAAATTTTGCTAGAAAATTTATTCCAAACTTGTCAAGGCTAGTTGGACCTTTATATAGTAAAACCACTAAAAATGGTCAAAGGTATTTTAATCAAGAAGATATTATACTAGTTAAAGAAATTAAAAAAACAGTCAAAAATATTAAACCATTAGAATTGCCATTAGTTACAGATTATATAATTATTGAAACAGATGGATGCCAAGAAGGATGGGGAGCAGTCCTTCTATGTAAACCAAACAAATACAGTCTCAAGGAAGAAGAGAAAATTTGCGGTTATGCAAGTGGTAATTTTCAAAATAAAACAAATTGGACTACAATTGATTTTGAGATACAGGCACTAATATATGCATTAGAAAAATTTAAAAATTTTCTTAATAAAGAATTTACAGTAAGAATTGATTGTGAAGCAATAGTTAAATTTGTAAAAAATGACCAAAGTAGAAAAGTAAATAGAACAAGATGGGTTAATCTACAAAATATTATACAAGGAAATGGGTATTTTATAAACTTTGAACACATTAAAGAAAAAAATAATGGGATAGCTGATATGTTATCTCGAAATATAAACAAATGGTTTGTCTCAGATGGACATGAAAAAAGATAAAATAAAGCTTATACATCCAAATCAAGGGGAGTCTTCTTCAGAGGAAGAAAAAATTCAACAGTCATATTTACAGTCAACAGAAAGAATATACAGTTCTCCTCACACCTCATTACCACAAATAATGATGGGACAATTTTACAAACAACAACAACCAAAGGCAGCCGGCAAAAGACCTATTCACACCAATTCTTCACCCAAACCAGTGATTGAATTTGGAACATATGCCTTACAGATATGCAATGAAGCTGATAAAAAGTTTCGTCCTATTATGGGAATGAAGCTTACAGATAAACAACAATGTTTACTAGATAACTTATGGCATATCCAAACCATGCCACAAGCTTCAACATTTAAAGTACAGGTTTTAAATGCTTTAAGTATTTACTTTCAGGAACAAAGTTTAAAAACACCTGAAAGACAGTTTAAAACAAAACAAATTACACTCATTATGTTATATTCAGAGGTACAAAAATTGGTATTTTTAATAAATGAGAAACAGTGGTAAAATACATAAATTGTCAAGGAGGATCATTTTGGAAAGGTTATACAAGTTTTGCTGAAGCTCTTCAAGTAGCAAGAGATAGTTTTGATATACAAAATTTTTACATAGAACCTGAAGTGGTTAAAAGTTTTTCTGATATAGCCAAAACAGATCCTGAACAGTATATAAAGGCTTAGCAAGAACTTATTTTAACATTAAAAACACAGCTTGAAGACAAGGCGAAAGATATGCAGGGTATGCAGATAAAAATTGAAAATAATATGCTAAAACAAAAAATAGCGATGCTCGAAGCAAAAAATACACAGTTATTACAAAGGCTCGAGAAAAATGAAGACAAAACAGTTGTATACAGAACCTTTGAATCCTTTAGGACAAGTATTTTAGACACACCCTGGTGGCAGTGTTTAAAACCAGTTACAGAAAGATTCCCAGAATTTGAGAATCTTGTTTCACAAAAGGTTTGTGCAAAATTTCCTCTAATTCTATACAACCTACAGCAACAGCTTTTAGACATGATTATTACTAATAGAATTCAAGAAGGGTTGCAAATGATTATTAGTGAGAATCAATCGGCTTTTGTTCCAGGAAGGAGAATATCAGATAATATTCTTGTAACACCTGTGCCTTCACGGCCATCAAACAAATACCAAACCAATGAAATATTATATTTCATACTTGGGATTTGTAAAAATATGTGTATCGTTTACACATATCAACTCTTGTTCAATTTCAAACCCTAAATCGCTTTCTGGAAGGTTATACGCGCACCGATGCGTAAATATAACCAGTTTAATCCAACAAACACTCCGGAATAGTGAAATAGGCTTAACATACCTTAAATAACCTTGACATAACTTAGACATAAGTTTTGGAAGGTTTGGTGTGGTGAAATCAAAGTTAAATCGCTTACAGGGACTAAAGTTGACAAACTGCGAAAGTATGTCAATTTGAACTGTAACGAACATTCCGGAACATGACCATAAGTTAAACACACCTTAAATATCCTTTACATAGCTTAGAAATAGGCTTCGAGGGGTTTGGTGTGCTAAAATAAACTTTTGGGACATTCAGGGACTAAAAGTGTCAAAAAGTGCACAAGTTTGCATTTTCGCGCATAACTTACGTTCTGAATACATCTGGACATCCAAAAATTTATGTGAGCATGACTATATTATATTTTAGTGTTCGCCATAAGAAAAATCCATTCGTCGCATCATTTGGATCATTTTTCGCGCTTATGCGTATTCCGTCGTAATTAACCGAACATCGCAATCGTACGGCCAAACGAACCGACATCCGAGATATTTTTGAGCACAATTTAAGTTCCCTATACTTTAACTTCATTTTAGAGCTTTGAAATGGGGTTAACGGGGCTTAAACGTGTCAAAAATGCATCGAAAACCAAGTTTAGGGGCTGCAGGGACCAAAACTGTAAATCTGCCAAAGTTGTTACCTTACGGACCTCAACATTGGCAGCTTTGAGGTCCGTAAAGCAAGTTCAGACCAGATGCAGAGTACTTAACAGCCTGTTTTCAGCTGTTTTGCACTCCTAATCTCTCTTCCACATGTTGATACCTTATGGTGGGTGGCCAATTAACCTACCATAAGCTTCCGACACTTGTACGGGTGAGATCAAGGCACGTTTCCCGATAAACGATCCTAACGGTGGTGCATTTACTATAAATACCCATCCATACTCAACACAAAAACCCACTAGAATCTGATTGAGGAGCTCTAAGTTGAAGCCTTCGCTTCATACCTGAGCTATTCGATCACGATTAGCATTCGGGGACCCTTCGTAAGTATTCTTTCGTTCTTTTCCTTATTTTACTGCTTTTCGAGTCAGAAAGTCAAACTTTGTTTGACTTTCAGCGTTGACCAGTAATGGTCAATGCGAAGTTCGTAGGAACTTCGCAACGTGAGTGTAATCACGTTGGTTATAGTCCCTTGGGACTATGCCCACTGATTACCACGTTGTCTAGGGTCGTAGGGTAGGCGATCTAATAAATCGCCTATACCTTCGAACCCGACCCAGTTTGGTCGATCATTAGGATCCGACCAAACACATTAGGTGACCATAGTAGGTAGGGAATAACCTTCCGAGGTTATACCCTATGGTCACATCGTTTAAGTAGTTGTATGATAGGTAGTTTATATGCCTTAGGTAAATTACCAGAATACCCTTTTCATGTATAATTGGTAATTAAGCATATGTAACCTAAACCTTTGTCACATAACTGATTATGTAATATGTTTAGGCATATAACACATGTCATAGGGCTAGTTAGGCGGTCCGAACGCGTTTCACGCGAACGACGCGTTAAAGTAGCATAAGCTACCTAAACGGGTCGTAATGGGTCGTAGACACTTAGGTTAAGTTTCATTTAGTATGTAGGCTTTGTTAAACCAAATGACACGAGTCTCTACACTCGTTTGGTTTACAAACCCTAATGCTACCCGATCTTCCGATTTAGGTCCGGTTTATTAATGTAGCTACCTATACTAGGTGTCGTTTGATATCCGCGATCTCTAGCATTGTTTGGTTGTTACTCAAGGACTACTGAGCAATCTCAAGTGAGTACATAGACCCCTCTTTTACTGTTTTCCAAACTGTTTTGGGGTGGAACACATGTGCCTACTTGTTACTTTCATGCTTTCCTGTTTTGACATCATATACTTGCTATGTTCATTAGTACATTATAGTACATGATTTCATTACATTTCATGCTATGTATGCCCATTGTGTGCGTACTTAGTACATCGTTCTACATTACATTTCATGCTATGTATGCCCATTGTGTGCGTACTTAGTACATCGTTCTACATTACATTTCATGCTATGTATGCCCATTGTGTGCGTACTTAGTACATCGTTCTACATTACATTTCATGCTATGTATGCCCATTGTGTGCGTACTTAGTACATTGTTTTACATTACATCTCATGCTATGTATGCCCATTGTGTGCGTACTTAGTACATTGTGTTACATTGCTTTTTCTGTTGCATATGCTTATCCAGCATATGAACACATTATACTACATATTGAACCGTTGAAATCTTTTGACTGTGATCCGTTGATATCTGTGAACCGTTTGTATCTGTGAACCGTGTGAACCGTATTTGACATAGACATTTCGGCATAGACATTTTAACATGATTGACATTTGATCATGCATTTCCCACAAAAACATAACTTTGATTTAAACCAAGTTTTACTTCAATACTTTGTTTTTATGTATATGGTTTAGTTGAGACATTTCACTTGCCATACATGATATTTTGACATAGACATTTGACATGGATATTTGACATAGACATTTGACATGGATATTTGACATAGACATTTTGACATTGTTTTGGTTTGATTAAGTGATTAAGTAACGATGCGTGTGTAATATGATACAAGCATGGTGGATACGCCGCTGGTACTTCCTATATATAAGTGTTTGTATGGTATTACATATCGTAGCGTTATTTGAATCATTTCAGTTTGATACATATAACATTTTATACAAATAACATACTTTTCACAAGACATTGTTTTACAAACAACTTATCTTATACAAATCCATTTTACTATGGTTATTCATTTAACCATACATTATTCATTTATTTATACATATCATCTGAACTCATTGTTTTTCAAATGATTTACAAAACAAAGCAAATTACAAGGTTCATGACTAAACATTTTCTCAAACATAAGTCATGGAACCTATTTTCACAAAACCTATGTATCTCACAGGCATTTTTATGCTGACGTACCTATTTTCACATGTGTTTTTCAGGAACTGTTGCATAAGATGATCAAGATACACATAGGCAGACTTGGGCTTTTGTGACAATAAAAGATGCAAGACTAGTTAATTATGTTGTATTTCATAGTTTGATAAGACATTGTAACACTTTTAATCAATAAAACGAAACTTCAATTACCATGGATTTGACACAATTAATTCTGTTACAACACTCCCCGATGTTTCCGCCACGTTTCGTATGTTCTACGTGGTCGGGGTGTGACAGAAAAGATGGTATCAGAGCCAATGGTTATAGGGAATTAGGTTATTAGTAATGCTTTGACCTAGTCTATAACTTTCTTAGGACCCTAACGCGAGTTTACTTGCGTTTAGTCATAAAACAATACCGTCACCTATCCTTAGGCGACGACCACAACAAGAACATAAATTTCAAAACCGCTTTGAAAACTAATCATCTGTTCTAGGATGATTTATTACAAGGTTTTGAACCCCTTTGTGTTTCAAAAATCTCGTCAAGGTTTTGGGTTTTAAATAATGTGAACACGTGCAAACTGGAAGGGTGAATGCCTGTATTCTGGGTTTTCTGTCTAGGCAAGCACTTCGTATACATCTCATCAGACGCGAGACCAGTTGTGCTTACCTGGGAATTCTTGGGATGAGTGTTCACTTATAGGCGAGCATATCTTCGCAATACATTATTTTTGACCTATTTACTTTTCACCGAGGTCGTTTGTTGCTTTGTAGTAACAAACAAATGACCACTATCCTTGCTTTCATCAGATTTGTTTCATCTCATTCTTTTCGTCTAATTCTCTCACTCGTTTCATTTCATGTTTCCTCTTTTAGAATGCCTCCTCGACGTGAAAATCCGGTATCTATTGACGATCTGGCCGCTGTCATTACACAGCAAATAACTGCTGCAATCCCAAACCTCGTTGCCCAATGTCACCAAGCTATCAACAACAATAATGCTCTCTGCAGCTTCAAGACGTTCAACTCGGCCAAGCCATCAAAGTTTTCTGGGTCTCAAGGAGCGACTGCACTTCTGCAATGGTTCGAGAGTCTAGAGAGCACTTTCAGGCATGTTCAATGTCCAAACGATCGAAAGGTAGATTTCGCATCCAGTGTCTTTGAGAAACGAGCTTTGACATGGTGGAACGGTGTGGTGAGAGATAGGGGTGCCGATGTGGCACTGGCCCAAACTTGGGAAGAACTTCGAACACTGATGATGAAGGAATTCTGTCCTCGTCACGAGATCAGGGCATTGGAAAGGGAATTCGACGATCTTAAGCAAGACAGCGGTGAACATCGAGCATACACTGATCGATATGAGGAGCTGAGCCTGTTGTGTCCTACCATGGTTACGCCTTTGGATAAGGCGATCGAAAAATACATTGATGGTCTCCCTGACTTAGTTCAGGACATTGTTACCGGTAGTAACCCCACTACGGTTAGGCAGGCCATTGAGCTATCTGCAACGTTGACTGAATCTCAGATCAGGAAACGTAAGCTTTTTCGAAAGGGTGACAAGAAACCAGTTGAGGAATCAAAGACCATGGATGTACAGACTGAATTCCCTGAGAAGTCAAAGAAGCAAAAGGCTTCTCAGAACTTCGCCATGGTTACTTACAGTAATCAAGCTATCCCCAACCAACCAGCTCAACCCCGTACTAGGAAGCCATACAATGGAACTTCGCCCTTGTGTAACCGATGTGGCCTACATCATCATGCTAATGTGAAGTGCCGCGAATGCCAAATTTGTGGACTTAAAGGTCATGTGGCAAAAGTTTGCGTTGCAGCAGTTGCACCGAATCAAGCCGACAACAAACCCGCTCGAGCTCGCTTTCCACCAGGTTCTTGCAACAAGTGTGGTGAGATGGGACATTTCCGAAGAAATTGCCCAAAGCTTGCTAATGCTAATCCAGCACAGAGATGAGCATCTGATCGACTAGGGGACAACACTCTTTAGAAATAATCATATCTTATGTATTATTTTCTTTTGTTGTCAAGGTTCATGAAACAGTTGTTATCATTGTTAATAAATAAATCTTTTTATTTACATTACAATGTATTTATGTAGTTGTATGCATAAACAACATATCCCCTATAATACCGACAATCGAGGAATCGTATTCCTTGAAAAGCAAACTATCCCCAAAATTCTTCCATGTTACAATCTCTTGCGTTTTCCACAAAGATCCTAAGTACCCGTCTCTTGCAAAGAAAACGAAGTACAAGGTACAAGTTATAATTCTGTACGAATACCCCAAGTACCACTATAAATTCTTAATAGGGTACCCAAGGGTATTTTCGTATGTCCTAAATTATTGTGTACCTTAATTCGAATATTGCGTTTTTCCTGAAAAACGGAAATCGAATTTTTGGTTGATCATCCTATCTTCATGAATGGATTCTTGAAATGATTAAAGTGCCAAATGAAATCCACGAATTGGATTCCTGGTGTACTTTAAGTATCCGCGTCCAAAGATAACAAATTAATAAACAAATTAAACAACTATGTGATTATGTGCTTATGTGTTTTCTTTTATGTTTTTGTGTAATCCAAGTTTTGTTATCCAAATCCTCGTAGAATCTTCCATATCATCGTATAAGGGATTCATAGTAGGATATCCAAAGGTACTATCTTAAATCCTTAATGGACTTCTACGTTGTAGTTAAGTCCCTTGGATTATATTGTACCATTCCATAATTAGACCCTGAGAGGTCTAGGTAAACAGATTGATCCAAAAATCTGGTTAGGAATATCATGTGATGATATAGCTGAAAGGACTCCTTGGTGGCCTAATTTAAAAGGATCCTTTGTCGATCTAATTAAAAGGACCCTATGGTAGTTTAGTCACACTCATCATCAGGTTTGATTTTTCCTCCCCACAAACATTTCAAGACAAGTTGTGCGGACTATGCAAGGAATTGCATAATTATGGATGCATACATAATTATGGAATTCAGTGCACAGAAACCACAACGAATTTTGTCATATGTCTAGAGTCTATTCCGTTCATTTTTGTTTCTGAAGATGTAAAATGACTATCCCGTTCATTTTTGTTTCTGAAGATGTAAAATGACTATTCCGTTCATTTTTGTTTCTGAAGATGTAAAATGACTATTCCGTTCATTTTTGTTTCTGAAGATGTAAATGACTATTCCATTCATTTTTGTTTCTGAAGATGTAAAATGACTATTCCGTTCATTTTTGTTTCTGAAGATGTAAAATGACTATTCCGTTCATTTTTGTTTCTGAAGATGTAAAATGACTATTCCGTTCATTTTTGTTTCTGAAGATGTAAAATGACTATTCCGTTCATTTTTGTTTCTGAAGATGTAAAATGACTATTCCGTTCATTTTTGTTTCTGAAGATGTAAAATGACTATTCCGTTCATTTTTGTTTCTGAAGATGTAAAATGACTATTCCGTTCATTTTTGTCTCTGAAGATGTAAAATGACTATTCCGTTCATTTTTGTCTCTGAAGATGTAAAATGACTATTCCGTTCATTTTTGTCTCTGAAGATGTAAAATGACTATTCTGTTCATTTTTGTTTCTGAAGATGTAAAATGATAATTCTGTTCATTTTTGTTTCTGAAGAGGTTGTGGAAAATGACTATTCTGTTCATTTTTGTTTCTAAAGGATGCCTGTTGAAAATAACTCCGTTCATTTTTCATTTCTGGAAAATGTTCATTAAAGAGAAATTACAGGATTATGTCTTGTTCATCTTTGATGGTTATTTAACACAAAGTCACAGATAGACTCCTACGAATGAATTTCGGGACGAAATTTCCTAAAGTAGGGGAGACTGTAACACCTGTGCCTTCACGGCCATCAAACAAATACCAAACCAATGAAATATTATATTTCATACTTGGGATTTGTAAAAATATGTGTATCGTTTACACATATCAACTCTTGTTCAATTTCAAACCCTAAATCGCTTTCTGGAAGGTTATACGCGCACCGATGCGTAAATATAACCAGTTTAATCCAACAAACACTCCGGAATAGTGAAATAGGCTTAACATACCTTAAATAACCTTGACATAACTTAGACATAAGTTTTGGAAGGTTTGGTGTGGTGAAATCAAAGTTAAATCGCTTACAGGGACTAAAGTTGACAAACTGCGAAAGTATGTCAATTTGAACTGTAACGAACATTCCGGAACATGACCATAAGTTAAACACACCTTAAATATCCTTTACATAGCTTAGAAATAGGCTTCGAGGGGTTTGGTGTGCTAAAATAAACTTTTGGGACATTCAGGGACTAAAAGTGTCAAAAAGTGCACAAGTTTGCATTTTCGCGCATAACTTACGTTCTGAATACATCTGGACATCCAAAAATTTATGTGAGCATGACTATATTATATTTTAGTGTTCGCCATAAGAAAAATCCATTCGTCGCATCATTTGGATCATTTTTCGCGCTTATGCGTATTCCGTCGTAATTAACCGAACATCGCAATCGTACGGCCAAACGAACCGACATCCGAGATATTTTTGAGCACAATTTAAGTTCCCTATACTTTAACTTCATTTTAGAGCTTTGAAATGGGGTTAACGGGGCTTAAACGTGTCAAAAATGCATCGAAAACCAAGTTTAGGGGCTGCAGGGACCAAAACTGTAAATCTGCCAAAGTTGTTACCTTACGGACCTCAACATTGGCAGCTTTGAGGTCCGTAAAGCAAGTTCAGACCAGATGCAGAGTACTTAACAGCCTGTTTTCAGCTGTTTTGCACTCCTAATCTCTCTTCCACATGTTGATACCTTATGGTGGGTGGCCAATTAACCTACCATAAGCTTCCGACACTTGTACGGGTGAGATCAAGGCACGTTTCCCGATAAACGATCCTAACGGTGGTGCATTTACTATAAATACCCATCCATACTCAACACAAAAACCCACTAGAATCTGATTGAGGAGCTCTAAGTTGAAGCCTTCGCTTCATACCTGAGCTATTCGATCACGATTAGCATTCGGGGACCCTTCGTAAGTATTCTTTCGTTCTTTTCCTTATTTTACTGCTTTTCGAGTCAGAAAGTCAAACTTTGTTTGACTTTCAGCGTTGACCAGTAATGGTCAATGCGAAGTTCGTAGGAACTTCGCAACGTGAGTGTAATCACGTTGGTTATAGTCCCTTGGGACTATGCCCACTGATTACCACGTTGTCTAGGGTCGTAGGGTAGGCGATCTAATAAATCGCCTATACCTTCGAACCCGACCCAGTTTGGTCGATCATTAGGATCCGACCAAACACATTAGGTGACCATAGTAGGTAGGGAATAACCTTCCGAGGTTATACCCTATGGTCACATCGTTTAAGTAGTTGTATGATAGGTAGTTTATATGCCTTAGGTAAATTACCAGAATACCCTTTTCATGTATAATTGGTAATTAAGCATATGTAACCTAAACCTTTGTCACATAACTGATTATGTAATATGTTTAGGCATATAACACATGTCATAGGGCTAGTTAGGCGGTCCGAACGCGTTTCACGCGAACGACGCGTTAAAGTAGCATAAGCTACCTAAACGGGTCGTAATGGGTCGTAGACACTTAGGTTAAGTTTCATTTAGTATGTAGGCTTTGTTAAACCAAATGACACGAGTCTCTACACTCGTTTGGTTTACAAACCCTAATGCTACCCGATCTTCCGATTTAGGTCCGGTTTATTAATGTAGCTACCTATACTAGGTGTCGTTTGATATCCGCGATCTCTAGCATTGTTTGGTTGTTACTCAAGGACTACTGAGCAATCTCAAGTGAGTACATAGACCCCTCTTTTACTGTTTTCCAAACTGTTTTGGGGTGGAACACATGTGCCTACTTGTTACTTTCATGCTTTCCTGTTTTGACATCATATACTTGCTATGTTCATTAGTACATTATAGTACATGATTTCATTACATTTCATGCTATGTATGCCCATTGTGTGCGTACTTAGTACATCGTTCTACATTACATTTCATGCTATGTATGCCCATTGTGTGCGTACTTAGTACATCGTTCTACATTACATTTCATGCTATGTATGCCCATTGTGTGCGTACTTAGTACATCGTTCTACATTACATTTCATGCTATGTATGCCCATTGTGTGCGTACTTAGTACATTGTTTTACATTACATCTCATGCTATGTATGCCCATTGTGTGCGTACTTAGTACATTGTGTTACATTGCTTTTTCTGTTGCATATGCTTATCCAGCATATGAACACATTATACTACATATTGAACCGTTGAAATCTTTTGACTGTGATCCGTTGATATCTGTGAACCGTTTGTATCTGTGAACCGTGTGAACCGTATTTGACATAGACATTTCGGCATAGACATTTTAACATGATTGACATTTGATCATGCATTTCCCACAAAAACATAACTTTGATTTAAACCAAGTTTTACTTCAATACTTTGTTTTTATGTATATGGTTTAGTTGAGACATTTCACTTGCCATACATGATATTTTGACATAGACATTTGACATGGATATTTGACATAGACATTTGACATGGATATTTGACATAGACATTTTGACATTGTTTTGGTTTGATTAAGTGATTAAGTAACGATGCGTGTGTAATATGATACAAGCATGGTGGATACGCCGCTGGTACTTCCTATATATAAGTGTTTGTATGGTATTACATATCGTAGCGTTATTTGAATCATTTCAGTTTGATACATATAACATTTTATACAAATAACATACTTTTCACAAGACATTGTTTTACAAACAACTTATCTTATACAAATCCATTTTACTATGGTTATTCATTTAACCATACATTATTCATTTATTTATACATATCATCTGAACTCATTGTTTTTCAAATGATTTACAAAACAAAGCAAATTACAAGGTTCATGACTAAACATTTTCTCAAACATAAGTCATGGAACCTATTTTCACAAAACCTATGTATCTCACAGGCATTTTTATGCTGACGTACCTATTTTCACATGTGTTTTTCAGGAACTGTTGCATAAGATGATCAAGATACACATAGGCAGACTTGGGCTTTAGTGACAATAAAAGATGCAAGACTAGTTAATTATGTTGTATTTCATAGTTTGATAAGACATTGTAACACTTTTAATCAATAAAACGAAACTTCAATTACCATGGATTTGACACAATTAATTCTGTTACAACACTCCCCGATGTTTCCGCCACGTTTCGTATGTTCTACGTGGTCGGGGTGTGACAATTCTCCTTACACAGGAGTTAATGCACAATTATCACCGTCAAGCTGGTCCCCCTAGATGTGCTTTTAAAGTAGACATCCAGAAAGCATATGATACGGTAAATTGGGATTTTCTTGAGGATATTTTGCATGGTTTCGGTTTTCATAATCAAATGATTCTATGGATCATGGTTTGTGTGAAATCAGTATCGTTTTCTCTAAGCATCAATGGGAATATCCATGGATATTTTAGAGGGAAACGGGGCCTTAGACAGGGTGATCCTATGTCTCCATTTCTTTTCACAATGGTAATGGAAGTGCTTACTCTTACCATCCAAAAACATGTGAAAAGTGGGACTTCGTTCAGATATCATAATAAGTGTGAAAAACAAGAAATTGTCAACTTGTGCTTTGCTGACGATTTGCTTTTGTTTGCGAGAGGGGAGGTTAAGTCGGCCAAGATTATTATGGAGTCCTTGATTGAGTTTAGAGACATGTCTGGTCTTATACCTAGCATCCCCAAGAGCTCCGCTTTCTTTTGTAATGTATCGACAGGGGTTAAAGCTAGTATATTGCAATTTATTCCTTTTGAAGAGGGTAAATTGCCTATAAAATACCTGGGGTATGCCGTTGCTAGCGTCAAGACTGTAGGATCGTGTTTTGACTCGAACAAGTCTATCAGAGGAGTTTTGATCAGATACAGGTGCGGAAAACAAGTACCTGACGTAGAAACAGCTAGATCTTCACTTAAATCACTTTTCTGATTGATATTACAACATTTACATTGAAATCTCACACCGGCAGCACCTCGATATGGAATCTCACCAAAATCTTATGAGGTTCGCTTATGCGCACCTATTTATAGGTGATGAGGTTCCCTTCAAGGGACATGTCCGAAAAAGCGAACCTGACAAATAAGCTAACCTGACAAATAAGCTAACCTGACAAATAAGCGGACCTCCTATGTCCATATAAGCGGATCTATCAGTTTAGACCTATATGCTATCCTATTTTCTCGTAAAATGTGCCCTGATCTAACAATCTAAAACTAAGACTCGATACAAGACGAAGTCGACATATGTAATGCACTAACAAAGACTGATGAAGAAAGACTGCAAAAGTTCTGGTGGAAAGAATGAATAACAAAATTACTAACTGGAAAAACAAGTTTTTGTCTTTTGCAGGTAGATTGCAATTAATTAAGTCGGTTCTCTCCTCTATACATGTTTATTGGGCGTCTGTATTTATATTACCTGTCAGCATAATCAAGGAGCTTGAAGCAAAAATGAAATGGTTTCTATGGGGTCAAGGCATGGTTTCTAAAGGTAAAGCTAAAGTGGCGTGGAAGGAAGTGTGTCTGCCAAAGCATGAGGGAGGTCTAGGTATTAAGCGAGTGGCTGATGTGAATCACTCGTTAATTACTTTTCACCTTTATAGTATTCTGGCTAGGCGGAAATCCATCTGGACTTCATGGGTGCTAGATCATAGAGTTAAAAACAGAAGTATATGGGATGTTCAATTGAAGGCGTCTGATCCATGGGGATGGAAAAAACTTCTTCGATGCAGGGATCTTGTGCGAAGTATATTCTGGATTAAGGTGGGGAATGGGAGAAATACTTATATTTGGCATGATAATTGGTCCGCTGTATCTCCGTTGGGAAATATGGTCACGCCAAGACAGATGTATCATCATGGCTTCTCAACAACCTCCAAACTTGCGGATGTTGTTCATCATGGTTTATGGAGATGGCCAGAAGAATGGAGAGATGTATACCCGCAGTTGTTTCAGCTCGCTCCAATCACGTTACACTCGAACAAGGAAGACATGGTCATGCTTAAGAAATCTGATGGTAAAGTAGTAGAATACTCAACTAAAGATGTGTGGGAAGAGATCCGAAGTAGGGGTACTGATATTGCATGGGTGAATGTAGTGTGGTCGGCTTTTAAAACGTTATATTGGAATCAAAACGTTAGTCGATCCATGAATCTTATGTGTTGCTTACTTTGCTGGAAAGGGGTAGATTCTCATGAACATTTGTTCTTTCAGTGCGATTATTCAAAGCAAGTATGGTTTGCTATCAGAGAAAAGGGAGGTATGCATTCTGTGTCAGAGAAATGGGAAGATATTAATCAATGGCTTATTCCTAAGGCGAGCTCGAAGATGGCTTTAGTTGTGTCAAGTAAGTTGCTTGTAGCTGCTACGGCGTACTACGTGTGGCAAGAACGCAATGCGAGATTTTTCAAAAACCAGTTACGTCCTCCAGAGTGTTTAATAGATATTATTATAAATATGGTGCGTATGAAGCTGATGTCGTTCAAGTTTCAGAGAAGTGCTCGGGTGCAATCGTTCTTAGAAGACTGGAAGCTAGATGCTGCTGATAGATTTGAAACTGAGTAGTGTCATGTCTGTAACTAGAACCTAGATGGCTTGGTGCTTTTGGAAGTTTATTTGTCTACTTATATGTGGTTTGTCACATATAAGAACTAGGGGGTAATTCAACCCCTCTACTTGTTTTTATTGATAGTAATACAATCACCGGGGTAATCCCTTTACCAAAAAAAAAAAACAGCTTTTAGACATGGCATTCAGGACCGATAGCGAAGCACAAGGATTCACAGTAGTAGAAAGAACAGATGAAGCAGGAGATGGAATTGGTCTTCTGTTACTCCAAGTACATCATCCTACAAAAGTGACAGATGAACAAATAATTCAATTCTACCATCATGGTATGATTGATTATTTGGAAATCAAGCTAAACAGAAGAACAGAAGATCTCCTCAACCAGCTTGGAGAAAAAATCATTCTAGCTGCAGGAAATATTGCAACAAGATCGATAACATTGATTATTGGTTGTAAAATAATTTCCTCATTTCCTTTTACAGATTCATACACATACAGACCAGCTAGAAAGAGAATTTTCATCGAACATAATAAACACAAAAATACAAGTAATTATTTACAAACAGTGATGACAAAAACCAACATAGAGTTTGCATCCTTACCTTGGTTAAACACAACTGAAAAAAGTCCAGATAGTTTTACACAGTTTATTAAAAAGCATCAAGAAACTCCAGAAATTCCTGACTATTTTCCATGGAGAAACTATCAACTAATAGGCGAAGGACACTACATACAAGTCTATACAAAAACAAATTGGAGAATGCTTCTACATTTTGCAGGGGAAGGAGACACTCTACAGCTACAACATATCATAAACCTAGAAGATGAAGATGATGAACACGAAGACTGTTCAAGCCCACAGTCAATAGACAGCACACACAGAGATTTCTAGAAGAGATGATGTAAGCAATAACGACAGAAAGAAAAAAACCAAAAAACATGACATATGCAATGACGACATAAGAGTCACTAGTCAACAAAGTTGTTTACAGATGACACTAGATTAGATTTATTCTCTTTTGTTTATAGTCATAGATTAAGTTTTGCTTTTTTCTCTTTTTTGCCTATAAAAGAGGCAGTTGTTTTTCATTGTAAGAGACACGAAGAACCATTACAAGTAATAAAATTACTACTTCAATGGCACACTAAAACTCTCTCCACTTCTCTTTAGCTCCATTTCCTTACTATCCCAAGTTTTCTCCAGTTCTTCATATTATATATAGGGAGCCGCTAAAATAGGAACCACCCCCAGTTGTAAGAACCGCGGGAACCACTCTCAACCAATTAGATTCAGTCACTAAAAAGGGTAGTTTGGTCATTTACTACCAAATGTCATTTCCTTATATCTCTCCTCATTTATTATGTCAGATCATCCTCTCTCTCTCATCTATTTAATGAAATTCAAAAAATCATCTCTCATTTCATTGTCTCTCTCTCTCTTGAAGTTGCAGAACTTCTTTGAAGCTTCTAAAGTTGCAGCCAACAACCCCTAACCTAAACACCTCTGTTCCTCCCCCAACCTCCGATGAACATGCAGCCGCCACACCCCCACACCGGCGACCCCCAAACACCGCACCCACTCCGACCCCCACACCTCGTTTCTCCGGCGCTCCCTCGTTTCTATACAGAGGGTCAGTGACTTTTTATGATTCTGATTTGTTTTTTGTGGTTGATTTGTTAATGGTTTTGGGTGTGGGTGATCTGCAACCCCATCTCTGGCGCTCCCTCGTTTCTCCGGTGTGGTGGCGGTGGTGTCTCCGGTGAGCCGTCTTGTCTCACCTTTTTTCGGTGGCGGTGGTGTCTCCGGTTGATGTGGTGGATTAGGGGCGGCAGTGTGTCGGCGGCGGTGGTGGCGGCAAATGATGGGGTGAAGGGGGTGGGTGATCTGACGGCGTCGGGGAGAGAGGCGGTGGGTGATCTGTTTGTTGGTAACTGTTTTTGCTGGGTTTGATTCTGTTGAATCTGGTGCTTTTTGGTTCGGTTGATTCCGTTGAATCTGGGTTTCAATCTTGTGGTTTTGACTTTCTTGATGGTTTGTTGGTAAGTGTTTTTGTTGGGTTTGAATCTGTTTGAATATGTTGTTGGGTTTGAATCTGGGGTTTTGTTGGGTTTGAATCTTGTGGTTTGAATATGGTGCTTTTTTAATATGTTGAATCTTTGAATCTCTTTTGAATCTGCTGAATCTGTTTGAATGATGTTCATGGTGCTTTTGAAATGTTTGAATCTGTTGAATCTGGTGCCTTTTGAATGTTTTGAATATGGTGCTTTTTGGTAGATTTCAAACAGTGAACTATATGGGTTTTGATCCGTTTGGATTTGCGCGGTGATGATGCAAAAAAAAAAAAAACGTATATTTTGATGACGATGGGCGCGGCAAGGATGGTGGAGGGTAGGTTTTTGAACCTGCAACCCCAGTTTGCAGCCTATGATTATCGGAAAATCTGAGCCAAAACATCGTTTTTTTCAAGAATCCACTCGTTCTTTTGATTTTTGTTTGTTGGGTTTTTATATTTTTTGAGGCGTCGATGATGATAGCAAACTATCTAAGACACCTACCGAGTAGCGATTTTCTGGGTGCGTTCGTTTTGTGTAAAAAACTTTTAGATAAAACGTAAAACGTAAATAGTTTTACGTAAAACGTAAAATTTTTACGTAAAACGTAAAACATAAAAAGTTTTACGTAAATCGTAAAAATTTTAACGTAAAACGTAAAAAGTTTTACGTAAAACGTAAAACGTAAAATTTTTAACGTAAAACAAATTTTTTTTACGTAAAACGTAAAAAGTTTAACGTAAAACTTAAAACATAAAAAGTCTAAAAAGTTTAACGTAAAACGTAAAAAGTGTAAAAAACGGCGAGTTAAAAATACGTGTAAAAAACGGCGCGTTAAGATAACGACGCTTGAAAAAACAGCGCGTCAAAAAAAAAAAAAACGACGCTTGAAAAAGCCCAGCGTTAAAACGGCGCGTAAAATCCGGCGCGCAAAAAAATTTGTCTTTATTAAAAAAATCTGAATTTAAAAATTCTATTGATAAAAAATTATGTTTAAAAAATAAAAACTAATATAATAATACAAAAAACTAATAAAAAACAATAAAAAAAGACAAAATAGAGTCATTTTACTAAATTACCCTTTTGGATTAAAATATTAAAGAAATAATAAGACAAAAAGTATTTAATATTATTTTTAGTTACTTTTAATCTCATCCATTGATCTTGAAGATTTAATGGTTAGGAACTGGTTCTCGCGGTTCTTACAACTGGAGGTGGTTTTCATTTTAGCGGTCCCCTATATATATATATATATATATATATATATATAGGAAAAGTATATCGTACATTACGGCTTAACGCACTTCACGTACGACAACATGCGTGATTAATGTTTTTAATATGCGTGATTATTGTGTTTCAACATGCGTGATTTTGGATTTTTGAGTTATAACATGCGTGATTTTAAAATGAACGTGCGTATTTACCTGTCGTACGTGATGTACGTTAAGCCGTAATGTACGTTAACCTTCCTCTCTCTCTCTATATAAAATATGACGTATATAAAAATAAAATTTTCCCTACATAAATATATTATATATTAACGTTTCTTCTCTTTTTAAATTAAAGGAAATGCTGATATATTATTTGACCCAATATACATTTGTTTTTTCTTTTTACTAAAATTAGCTTGAATCTACTCATTGTTGTTTCTAGATAACAATGCTCTTTAATTAAATTTGGCAAGTGATTTTAACAAGTATGAAAATAATGTGTGGAAATGGAAATCAAACTTTCAAGAAACACAACTACAGAATTTTCAAGTTTATATCACTTTGAAAAAAACAAGGTTTACAAGGTGATTGTGTGGTTATTGGCTAGTACAAACGAATACTTTAAGAATTCTATAATGAAGGGCCGTGGATTTTGTTTATGTAATGAATGCTTGGCTTAGCTCATTTTCCTTCGATGGTGACTTCTCTATTTATAGAAATTCTTTGTCATGAATAAACTTTATTTATGCACTTGCTCTGCATAAAATAGTTTTTTGGCATATTCATTGAATCCATCAAGATCAACTTGCTGCTTTACAAATGTGGCAGAACCTTATCTTTTAGACAAGTTGGCTCATCAGAATTTCTGATGACCCTCTTATCAGAAATCTTTTGAACTAATATTCAGATTTTCTGATGATCAGAAGTTACCAGATTCTGATGATAAACATCAGATTTATCATCAGACTTATAAGATTAGTCTACTCTGATAGTCATCTTTTAATTCTGGTCAAATTTTGATATCTGTTGAACATGTGTCTTCCCTTCTGCTTTTGTCCTATTTATCTTGTAACTTCCTTCTGTTTGATCTTTTTGACTTTATCTTCATCATATGACCAGATTGATCATATTTTTCTTCAATACCTACAAAACGTTTCCTAACAATTTCCCCATAAGTATTGTAAGAAAAATAACTACTCATAACAAAGAACATAAAAGAAATTCAGACCACATAAATTTAAATTTGTGACAGAAACATTGTTCAAATAAAGGAAATAACAGAAATAAATTATTGGTCAATCATTGTTAAGATTAACTCTGTATAGATCACCATCCTTTGATATTTTCTTGAAGTTAATCATCTTGTTGCATTCCTTGAACATTTCCTTGTACCAAGTTCTTGCTTCAATCCATTTGTTGATGATTTCTTCAATCTTTATTCTCAGCACCTCCTTGTCACGTCCATTTGCTTTGAGCTGCTCCTGTTTCTTGTTCATGCAATCTTTTATGTATTTGAGGTTCTAGTTTGAATACTTGCATATTTCATCAACCCTAAAGAGAGCCTTCTTTTCTTCATGATCTCTGAAAACAATAGAAAGTATTGGTTTTTCACAGATAACTCATGTTCTGGCTTCTTCTTGTAGTTATGTTGGGATTGTTGTGTCAGGAGGGGACATGAGCACTTTTCTGCTGGTCACATGATCATAATTGATGCAGAAATCAAAATCAGTTAAGGCTACTCGTGTGAACAAATTTACTCCAGCTTTTGAGAGGCTGTGTAGAGCTCTCCTTATAAACCTTGTGTTTCCTTTTTCTTGATAAAAGGACTTTTTCAGCATGGTTAGGTCTATTGGATGGAGCCTATCTGCTAAATCACCATATGTGATTATCTCTTCGTCTACATTCCTCCTAATCAAGGTGTACTTGTTCTGCTCATGGATTCCTATTACTGCAACTGGTGTAGTAAGGGGATCCACTTTTTTGACTCTCACTACCGGATGAGTTTAAACTCTGTGAATGCTGCATTTTCCTCTTTCAAGTCTTTCCAATCTTAAGTCCCTGCTTATATGACTCAATGGTCTATCTTCTTTGTCTTGTACAGACCAATAGAATTCTTTCAGGAAACATCATGTCTTTTCTATCAACCTCTTGTATAAAAGTGACATTTCCTGTAGAATCCTTCACTTGCACTATCTTTGGTCTTTTTGAAGATGTTGCAGATTCTTCCCATTTTCTTTTCTCTGAGAGATTCAAGGACTCACTAAAAGCAGTTTCACCTAATGAGGTCCTTCTTGGTGGTACCTTGATGTGCGTAAAATGCAACATATAAATTACATCAAACAAGGCGTAAAATCAACCCTTTTTCGAAACTAATGTTGGAAAAAGCATGTTCTTTGTTTACTTTTAATTTTCAGGATCAAAAGAGTTTAAACGCAAAAAAACGAACAAATTAGCAGCACAAACCAACATAAATACAAAGAAGAAGGATTGACACAACTCGCTAAACCCCTATCCACATGCAAACCAACAAATATAACAAAAACAGAAGCTTAGGAACGGGGTCGTGCCCACCAGGCATGGGGCCGTGCCCAGTCAAAATTCCCTGCAAAAAAAGACAACAGCAAAAGACAAACTTACACGGGGCTGTGCCACTCAACATGGGCCGTGGTCAACTCTAATATTCGTAGAATCTGAGATAGTACAACAAGTACAATCACCACGAGACCGTGCTCTGCCACCACGGGGCGTATTAGTACAAGACCTGACATTTGCAATTAATGAACGGAGAGAAAGTAAAGAACACGGGGCCGTGCCAGGTGGGCACAGGGCCGTGTGAATGATTTGTTTCTAGCTATAAATAGGGGTGCTTGGTTTCATTCCAAATCATCCCTTTGCAAACCACTTCTCTTACACTTTCCATTAGTCCACCACCACTACAACACCAACACCCACCACTATCATCCATCTTTCATCTTTTAGAATATGTAGTAGTCTTGGAATCCAAGATCGATCGTAAGAGTTCTTCTCAAACAAAAGCCATGTTTGGCTAAATCTGTAACACCCAAAAAATAGTCAATAATTACCATACACATATTATATACATGTGTATGTGTTAACTTAAATAGCAATATGTTAATAAAAAAACATAAGGGACTAATTGTGTAAAAAGGAAAACTTAATTAAATAAAAGAAAAGAAAAGAAAACATACTACACACTGATGTGTGCGTATGTTGTCACACCCCGACCGCGTAAAACAACAAATCGCGGCGGAATCGTCGGGGAGTGTTGTAACAGAATCATTGTTCCAAAACACACGGAAGTTTGAAGTTTCGTTTTATTAAACATTAAATATTTACATCGTCTGGAAATCTAAATAAACAAGTTAAACATAGTCTATCATTGTTATTAAGTCACTAAGGTCTCGTCCAGTCCTATGTAAGCATGCATCCTAGCAATCAACATCATTCAACAACACCTGAAACATATGTGAAAACAAAGTCAGCAAATAAATGCTGGCGAGTACATAGGTTTTTGAGAGTGTCGGATTCATGGCTAGTTTACATGTTGCAATACTTAATTAAAAACCTTGCTTTGAAAAGTATAGTATTGCGACATAATTAACCAACTCAAATCAAGTTGGTTATAATTTATAAAATCTCGTAGCCATGATTCTTAACCCAAAACATTTATTTAATTAAATCAAATTGTAAAACATCTCGTAAAAACTTGTTAATAAATCTCGTTAATAAAATTCATTAATAAAACTCGTTAATAAAATTCGTTAATAAAACTCGTTAATAAAATTCGTTAATAAAACTCCTTAATAAAATTTGTTAATAAAACTCGTATGGTTTATATCAATTCGAAAATCTCGTTTGTGTGACATCGTTCCAAAATCCTTTACCCAAGTGAACTAAATAATGCCACGATATGTAATACGATGAAAACACTTATATATTGGAAGTACCAGCGACGTATCCACCATGCTTTCATCACATTACACCCGTCCCGTTATCTAAACACTAACCAAAAACCAATCGTTTAATTCGTTAAAAACTGCTTTAGTCGTTTAAATCATTCTCGTTTTAAATTGTGAAAACTACTTTTGATTGTCTCGCTAATAACATCCAAACCTTCGCAACTCGCCCATCGCTTCTCGCATTAATAAACCACCAAAGGGTAAATTAATAATCACAGATTCAGTCGTTACCCACCTAACCCACACATAACCATGGGTGCAGTCTGATAATGGGATTTGTCAGATCCTATGGTACCATAACCTAATACTGGTCGGTTCGGCCAAAACTAATGAATGTTATTCGTTATGTAAATACAACCAACAAGTTTGTTTACTTTATCAAATCGTTATTTATTTTGTATAAACCATATCATTTATTTTTGAAACCATCGTTAAAACCTCGAAAACATTTAGCATATATGAATCACCCCAAAACAATTGAAAACAGTAAAATAGGGGAACTATGTACTCACCTGAGAATGCTTAGAAGTCTTGAACTACAACCAAGCAAAGCTAGAGGGAGCACGGAATCAATCGGCAACCTAATAACTATATAATTAAACCGGACCTAAGTCGGAAGATCGGATAGGATGAGGTTTTGTAAACCAAAAGAGTATTGGAACTCATACGACATGGTTTAACAAAGCCTACATTCTAAATCGAAACCTAACCTAAGTGCTTTTGACCCATTACGACCCATTAAGGTAGCTTACACTATTTTAACGTGTCGTTCGCGCAAAGTGCGTTCGAGACATCTAACTAGTCCTATGACAAGTATTATATGCCTAAACATGTTGCATAATCAATTAAGTGACAAAAGTTTATGTTACATATGCTTAATTACCAATTATGCATGAAAAGGGCATTTTGGTCATTTACCTAAGGCATATAAACTACCTATCATACAACTAATTAAACCTAAGTGACCATAAGGTATAACCTCGGAAGGTTATTCCCTATACAACTATGGTCACTAAACATGTTTGGTCGGATCCTAATGATCGACCAAACGGGTCGTGTTCGAAAGTCTAAGCGGGTGTTTAGTCCGCTTGACTTACGACTCTACACAAGCACTAATCTAAAAAGTGGCGAGCTAAACATGCTAAAACATGTTTAGTTAAGTTAGAAAACAGGTTTGGTATCAAAACAAACGGTTTTGATACCCAAAAGTAGTTTGGTTACAAAATACGCGAGAATGCGCATTTTGGCCGAAACTACGACTCGTCACTGAGCCTAGATAACGTGGTAATCAGTAGGTATAGTCACTAGGGACTATAACCATCGTGATTACACTCACGTTATGAAGTTCAAACGAACTTCGTATTGACCATAAACTGGTCAATGTAGAAAGTCAAACGCATTTTGACTTTTAAGCTAAAAACGCATAAAAAGAACGAAGGAATACTTACAAAGGGTCCCCGCAAGCAAATCTTGATCCAAGTAGCTCAGGTATGAAGCAAAGGCCTCAACTTAGAGCATCTTAGATCAGATTTGAGTGAGAATGAAGTGAAGGGGGGGGGGGTGGCTATTTATAGGAAAACTAGAACCGTTAGGATCGTTTATCGAGAAACGAGCTTCGATCTAGACCCTCCACTTGGTCCCATTGTTTTCTAATACCATTGGAGCCCCTAGTATGAGCCCATAGTAAGTTAAAAACCATTTGCAAGTGGAAAGATTGGCTGGAACAGCTGCAAACAGCTGGAAACATGATCTGTGCAGGTCTGACAGTACCACACAGCCCGCGTAAGAGTCTTAGGGGACTTACGCGGCCCGCCTGAGCTCCAGAGTTCAGCAACAGTTTTGCAGAATTACAGTTTCAGTCCCTGTTAGTGTTTTAGCTAATTTCCGACACTTCTAAGGCCCGTTAAGCCAACTTTAAGGTCCTAAAATGATGCCTAAACATTGTGGACATGAAACATGCTCAAAAATATCTCGGTTGTCGGCTCGTTTGGTCGTACGGTTGCGTTGTTCGGTTAATTACGACGGAAGTCGTAACGAACGCAAAAACGATCCAAATTAAGCGACGAATAGAATTTTTATTATGCCAAACACTAAAACAAAATATTTTAATTCTTACATAAATTTTTGGATGTCCGGGTATATTTAGAACGTAAGATATGCGCGAAAATGCAAACTTATGCACTTTTTGACGCTTTTAGTCCCTATTGATCAATAAAGTTTATTTTAGCATACCGAACCCCTCAAAGCCTATTTCTAAGCTATGTAAAGGATATTTAGGGTATGTTTGACTTATGATCAAGTTCCGGAATGTTCGTTACTATACAAATCGGTATAGTTTCACAGTTTGACACAAATAATCCCTACGACCGAACAAACTTGATTTCAACACACCAAACCATCCAAAGCTTATTTCTAAGTCATGTGGAGGTTATTTAAGGTATGTTAAGCCTATGTCACTGTTTCGGAGTGTTTGTTGCATTAAACTGGTTATGTTTATGCATCAGTGTGCGTATAACCTTCCAGAAAGCGATTTAGAGCTCGAAATCGAACGAGAATTGATATGTGCAAATGATACACATATTTATACAAATCCCAAGTATGAAATACAATATTTCATTGATTTGGTATTTTTTTGATGGCCGTGGAGGCACAGATGTCACATATGTGGGGGGCGATCAGAAGGGAAAAGGGAAGAAAAAACCCTAGCTCATGAAACATAACCTCAAATCCATCAAATTCAACTAAGAATCAAAGGGATTTTTATGCATGCTTGTTAATTTGAGTCTGCAACATTATCTTATCATAAGGTATGTCAAAAATCAAGTATATGATGAAGTAGTGATTCCTTGATGAGCCTTATGATGTACAATTGTAAAAGGGGTTGTTGAAATTGTAATGAATTTTATTATGCTTACATGATTGGAGGCAAATCCTTGATAAGTAATGGTAGAACAAATGCCATGATTGAGTATTAGGGTAATATGCACATGTATATGTAGGTGGTTTTTTGACAAATGATAGAGTCTATGAGATTGGAGGGCTAAATTAGGTATATGAACCCATAACAAAACTGAATTGAGATTACTATAACATTTATAACAAATGTGCCTTCTTGTTTAATGAGTTTCATGGTTAGAAGTTTGCTAAATTCAATCAACATAACTAGATAAAATTTATGCATGGAAGGTGTTCGACAAAACGCCTAAAAGAAACATTAGTTGCGATTAATGAACAAGTAGTGTTGATGAGAATTTATTATTGAATGTTTGACAATTACATATATAGGCCATGAATATGACAAAAAAGTTTTATTGGTAACTTGAGTTGCACACTATAGGCGACGCTAGTGCGCAGTACAAGTTTTTTTTTTTTTTGAATTTTTTTATATATAAAAAATAGCGATTGTTTATAAAAAAATTGTAAAAAAAATTTTTGGTATGTTTTTTAGGCTTTTTTAGTTAATTTTTTAGTTTGCTCATTTATATGTAGTTTTCTCATGATCCTCTCCCATATATATATATAGAGAGAGAAATGGGTTCAGGAGAAAACAGTTGAACGAGTGAAAACGGTGAGAACAATTTTCAGCCACAATTTGTGCTTTGTGGCTAAGATTGATGCGGTGGCGTTTTTGTAAATATTGGGAACCTTACAACTACTAAGAGGGGTAAATTGGGAAGATTTAAACAAGGATGCACAAGCTAATAACATGTCATTTCCCCCATCATATTTAAAATGTCCATAACTTTTTTATACATGATTATTGTTGGTCCTAGTTAGACTTAAAAACTTTTTTTTCTCGTAATATGGCAAGTGATTTCAACAAATGTGAAAATAGTGTGCGGAAATAGAAATCAGACTTTGAAGAAACAAGAACTACAGATTTTTTAAGTTTATATCACTTTGAAACAAAATGGTTTACAAGGTGATTGTGAGATTATATCTATTACAAACGAATACTTGTGTAATTCTGAGGTGAAAGGACAATGGAGTTTTTTGTTGTATGTATTGAATGCTTGGCTTAACTCATCGTCCTTTGTTGAAGAGCTTTCTATTTATAGAAAGCCTAGGGGCATGAATAAACATTTGTTTATTCATGCACTTGTCCTGCAAAAAGTAGTTTCTTAACATATTCATTGAATCCAATTATCATGTTTATTCGGTTATTATGAGATCCAATAATGTCAAGTTGCTTCAGTTATTGTGACAGGATAGAACTTATTCAGACAAGTGGTGTTTATCAGAATTTCTGATAACCACTTCATCAGAATTTCTGATAACCACTTCATCAGAAATTCTGATGAACAAATCATCAAAAAGTCCGATGATCAGATTTACCAGAAACTGATGATATTTCATCAGAAATATCATCAGATCCATCAGAATGGTCTTTTCTGATAATCTTCTCTTGTTATTAATCAGCTTCTGATTCTTTGATGAAGATGTGTTGTACTTTTCAAGTGTCGTATCTTGTTTCTTCTTGTTGTTTGATCTTCAAGACATTATCTTCTTCTTTAGATCAGGCTGAATATGTTTTCCTTCAATACTTACATAAAAAGTTTCCTAACAGTTTCCCCCTAAGTGTTGTAAGAAAAATAACTACTTATGTCAAACATAAACAAATTTCAACCAAACTTTAAACAAAATTCAAACAACCAAAGTAAGGAAAATTCAAACAAGTTCAAAACAAAAACATTGTTCCCAAACAGATTATAAATGCAAGATTTTATCAGTTTATCTTCAGACCACTTTTGAAGGTATCTCCTGTCTTCAACTTCTTCTTATGATCAATTTTCTTGTGAGTTGCTCTGTATAGTTCTTTGTACCATCATCTTGCTTCCTTCCATTCATCAATAATATCTTTAATTTTCTTCGTCAGCTGTTCATTCTCCTTTCCTTTCTCTTTGAGCTTGGCTTGTTTCTGATTCATGCACTCTTTGATGTAATTCAGGGTCTGGTTTGAATACCTGTTAATTTCATCAATTCTAAACAAAGCTCTTTCATCATTAGCATCTTTGAACACTATTGAAATTTTAGGTGTTTCAAAGATAGCTCCAGTTCTTGCTTTGGATATGATTTCAGTTGGAATGGTGTTGTTGGGTGGAGGTATGTGTACTTTCTTGCTGTACTCAAAATTGATGCACAAGTCAAAGTCTACCAGTGCAGCTCTATGATACATATTTCTTCCTGCTTCCTTGATGCTGTTAAGGGCTCTTCGATTGTGCCTTGTGTTCCCGTTTTGTTGATCAATAATCTGTTTTATCTTTACTATGTTCAGTGGATGAACTTGATCAACCAAATTTGCATCTGTAACAGTTGTTGTGCTTCCATCTTTTCTGACCAATGTATACTTGTTCTGCTCATAAGTTCCCATGATTTCACCTTGATGACTTTCTGAGCTTATTTTTTCAATACCAACTACTGGATTTGTAACAAGATTATGCATGAGAGCCCTATTTCTCTTTTGTCTTATTTCAATGATTCTTAAGCTTATTGGAGAGAGAGGCCTTTCCAGTTTATCCTCCTTATCATTCCAGTAGTAGTGTTTCAGGTGTTCTTCAGGGTACATCATTGTGTCTTGATCAACTTCCAAAAGTGTGTACTCTTTTGGCTTCCCATATGGACCTTCTCTGATCACTGTTTTTGGTCTTTTTGAAGATGTCACTTCCCCTTCCCATTTTCTTTTCTCAGCTTCATTCAATTTTTTACTGAACTCTGTTTCATTAGAAAGGGCTATGCTTTGTTGGCCATTTGAGATGGAAGAGGATTCAATTGAAATTGGTGGTTGTGTCAGGATCTTTAATCTTTCTGGTTTTGGTACATTTGGTGGGGGACCCATGGGTTGTTTTTGTTTTTGTGGTGTTGAAGCTTCTGGTTGTTTGGGCTGTTCTTGGTGGGAGATTTCTGGTTCTCTTACGGGTGTATCTTGTGGAATTTGAGCTTTCAGCTCATGCACATCAATCTTTGCCAGTCTGGCAACATTTAACTGCAACCTCTTTACTAACCATTGAACATTGTAAAGAGTTTGAGCATTTGTCTCTTCTTGTTTCTGCATCTTCTGAAACTCCAACTTGTCTTGATTTTTCTGTGTTGACCATTCCACCATCATCTTTTCAAGAGCCTCTGCCATGCTGCTGCTATTGGCTCTTAGGACTTGAATTTCTTCTAGAATCTTCACAGTGCTTGAACTTTCTCTTGGACTTGCAACTTCTGCCATTTTTGCCTTGATCTCTTGAATTTATTTGACAGCTTTCTCAAAGTCTGATGAACTCTCTCTTCTTTCTGATGACTGTTGAAGTTTGTTTAGGACTGCAGTGTTGTCTGCTGTTTGTTTCTTCACAGTTTCAACTGTTTCTGATAAAGCCTTTATATCAGATCTTTGATTTCTGATTTCTTCCAGTAGCAGATCTAGCTTCTCTTCTGTTGATGTCTTTCCAATGCAGACATTTGTGATGTCTTCAAGCTCTTTGTGAAGTTGTTCTGTTGACATAGGTTCTTGTTGGGTGTAGGATCGTTTGCAGACCCGAACGAGTCATTCAGAAGAGTTTATCTCGGTTTGTGCGGCGGAAACGAACAAACCGAGTTCAATTCAGCGAGATTTCACTTTAAACTGTTGTTGTATTGATAACGAATGCGATTACAGACCTAACAACACTTCGGCAGCACTTCGTGGCTCACCGGAAGAATCTCTAGAAAAATTACAACTGAAATGACAAATGGCCTATATATAATGAGCTTGATTTCGCTTGAAGTAAACATGAAGACTTCAAGCGAAACCTTTGAAGCGAAATTATCAATAAAAGACTTTTGTCTTCAAGCGAGATCTTCATAATTCATAAATCTGATTTGTAATTTTCATGCAATCTCACGTGTATTTGTAATATGATGTCATTGATGATGTCACCTAGATGATGTCATCATGACATCATGTCTTGATTAGCTCCGCACCGAACCGAGACTCGATACAAGACGAAGACGACAGATGAATGCACCAACAGACTCCCCCTCAGATGTTGACGAGTCTTAAGTGTCGAGTCTTTGCATCTTCAGTCTTTATCAGTCTTTGATCTTTCTCTGAAGTATTTGTCATTGCAAGAATCCTCATTCTCTATCTTTAATATCAACAAACTCCTCTCTCTCAAATGTTTACGAGTCTTGATGTCTTCAGACTCCCCCTCTCAATCTGCTGGGATCGTAGTCTGGAATTCACTTTCCACAGGTTCTTAGATCGTAACATGGCACTTCATCACTCTCCGGTTTTAGAACCTGGCTAACCTGCAAAAACTCTACCCAAAAATAAATTTTCTGATAACCATTTTGTAGATAAGATTTTCAAGACTAATTTACCACTTGCAGAAATAACATTTATATTTCAAAACATTTTTTTCATTTCATTTCAACATTCTTCAAACACTTTCACCCAAACCATTTGTTCATCATGTTTAGCATTCGGAATTTTGAAAATCAGCTCTCCAACACCAGTTGTCGAAAATCTTTTTAAAATTTTCAAACTTTATGCTAAAACACACTAAAATCTTTTTGGATTTTTGACTGAAATAGAAATGCAGAAAATGAAATATTTACAAACAATATTTTTGTGAGTTCGTGCAAGAGGATCATATCAGTTTTTGAGACAAATCACCAACACCGTTAAGCTTCATTTCATTTTAAGCTCTAAACGATTCACTTAGATTGTCAGTATATTGATCCACTTAAATTTTCACACAAAGTTCAATTGATCCGAGATATGAGATTAATGTTTTAAGCTCTTGAACTTATTCGTGTGTCCCACTACTTGAATATACTCCCGTATCCAGATCCCAATATTCAGTCTTACAGGTGAGTATACCACAGATGATATCTGTCAGGGGAATAAATTATAGTACGAGGGCCGTGAGAGCTCAGGTCGATCTTTCGATACGCAGAGAGATGACGGCTTCGACTTTTGGTGTGTCCCCTTTAGAGGATCTTTTGCATTACAACAGCAGTGACTATCAATTTTATTGTTTCATCAGCTTGCTGAGGGCGATGCTATGTTTCAAGCATTTGCATAAAGCATTATCCAGGGACTAGGTCAGAAATTTCTTTCAGCAGAAGTCCCGGGATAATACCCCAGATATCACTGAGCATAAAGACCTAGTATCTCAGAATAAGGGACCTTTCAAACAAGATTTCAGGGGTTACCTATATATCCAAGTTTGTGTTAACCCACAGAACAAGCAAGTTTGAAATTTAGATTTATATCTCGTCACAATCTACTGAATGTGTAAAAACCTACTGACACATCATCAGTGAGACCGTTTATCACTTTTTTATCTTACCAAATCTTTAGCATGTTGTGATCGTCCACTGATGTACTATCATTTCCTCTTATATGCAACAAAAACTCATTTTTCATTTTATCATGTTTTTGGCTTTTTCAAATTTTCAAATGTTTTTGAATTTTCTAAAATTCTTACTCCCCCTAAAATGCAAACACATTTTAGGAAATTTGAAAACAAACTGTACAATAATATGACAACTGATATCGAATTGCCTCAATTCGCCATCCACTTGGCATAAACAATCAGAACTCCCCCTCACAACAAACTATTTTCCCATTATGATCTCAAAACACTTAAGTTTGTTTTAATCAAATGGTTTTTCCGGAAAATAAGTTGTGTTGATTTTGTAAAACCATTAGTAGGTTAGGGATTTGGTTCATCACATTGTTTCTCAACCACTTGTAGGAAATCAGATACAACTTAATGTCCCTGATTTACCACTTGTAAGATCAATCCAATCAAACATCTGAACCACTTGTAAAAATCACAACCATACAACTTAAACCTGCTTTTCAACCAATTTACCATCTTTTGATTGAATTCTCAAGGTGTCGATTCCTACTCCTCGCTTACATACCTGGGAGTTCCGGCAATTCCTGCAAAAATTCTCAAAAATTTTCAATTTTCAAACAAACAACATAAGAATGATGCCGATTCATGATCCACGATTACCAACTTGGGATCTCCGGCAAGTCAGGTTTTTATTCTTTGAAGAATATATCCACCCAAGCCTGATCTTCCTTGGGTGTAACAACCTCTTTATCATCTTTTCTTTCAACTAACCTGTGACCTCCTCTTTTGGCAGCATAAAATTCTTTAACACTTTTGGCCTTACCATTGATCATTTTGCCAAAAATGTGTTTCACTGTTCCATTGAAAGCTTTATCAACATCAAATGTCTTCTTGTCAGAATAAAATTGATTTGAAATTTCAACTTTCCCAACTTTCTTTTTAAAAATTTCAGCACTCAAAGGTGGAAAATTCACATCATCCACTTTTGAAACTGATTTTTCAACCTTTTCTTTAACAACTTTTGGCTCCTCTGATTTTGTGGAATCAGATTCATCACCAGAACTGTTTCCTGAACCCTTAACAACCCATTTTTGATTTATCAGATTTTCTTTTCTTTTAACCACATTCTTTGAACATTCTCCCTTCTCAAAGATTGAATTTTCAAAGCCTGTGAACTTTCGGGTTGAAAGTTCAGTTTTCTCAACAACTTTCTCTTTCAGTTTACCAGATACTTCCTGTTTTGGTTTGAATGTTTTCGGACAATTCCTAGCAACATGACCAGCAATCTTGCACTGAAAACAGGTTCTGGTTTCTATCTTCTTTGGCACAGCATTTTTCTTCAACTCTTCTTGCTTCTTGGCAAGGAATTCCTGATTTGTCTGCTTTCTGAATGCTTGCTCTTTCTCATCATCTAAAGTATTTCCTGAAACAAACACAGTTTTTTGTTTAGAAAATTTTTCATTTTTATAATTTCTCGGTGGTACAAAACCTAATCCTTTCTTTTTGAAATTACGATTATGGTTTGGTTTCTTTTGGGAACTGTAACCATAATTGTAACCCATTTTCTTGTTAAATCTTTGTTGATCTCTTGAAGTGTATTGTTTAGGTTTTCCAATAAGATTTAAATCTTTTATTTCTGAAATATTAATTTCTGTAATTTTGAAAACCTTTTGAATCATTTCAAATCTGACACTTCTTATTGGAAAAATCTCATCAGAATATAATTTGTCAGAATCTTTCAAAGTATATGCCACTTTAAATGATTCATCATTCAAATTAGATTTTGATATCAAAAACTTTTTGTCGTAAACCCGTTTGTCCTTTTTGACTGTTGACTTTGACGTATTGGACTCAGACTTTGACTTGAATTTGGACTCCGGTTTTGACTCCTCACAATCATCTTTATCTAACACCTGATCGACCACACTTTTTATCAACTTTGACTCATGATCAGTATCTGACGACGTGTACGTGACATCAATATTTTCTGGCAAGTTATCCGACGGCCCAGACTCCCATTGTAAGTTTATTGCCTTTTCGACTCTTTCGGAATTTGGATTTCAAGGTAAAAATCCATTTTCGACCGGGGGCGGACATCTAGTGTAGACCACACTTGGTTTCTTACCAGAAGTCTTCACTTCATCTTTTGTCACAGATTTCTTTTCTTCAGACATTTTCATTTCTTCAAATGTCTTCAAATTCTCCACTATGGGATAAATCCTGTCAACAACAAAAGAAGAACATGAGTAACTGTTTAATAACTTTTTAACTTTCTCAGTCTCTATCTTCTGTGTTGCCAGCTCCAACTCTAAATCAGCACATTTCTTGATATGAAAGTTAGCATCATCCAGCTGTCTAAGATATGCTACTTTCAAAGTATTCATCGCCATTGCTTGTTCACCACTCGAATCAGTATATTTGTTAATTTCTCTGTTCATTGTGTCATACGATTCTTTCAACTTGTGAATATTGTGCAATAACTCATTGTTTTGTTTGATTAACGAATCACAGTTCATGCACTTTTCAGAAACTTCAACTCGTTCTTCATCAATCTTCACTTCATATTCTGGAACTTCTTTGACACTTCTGCTTGATTGTAAAAACTCAGCTCTTCTTCTTTTCTCATCTTTCGCTTCGTTCTTCAATCTCTCTTCTTCTTCTTCCTCTTCTTTGTTCTTCCTTCGTCTTTCTTCAGCTTCTTCCATGACTTTTCTGCACCTTTCTGCACATTTCAAATCATAAGCATTAGCAAAAAAAACATTAACATTTGAAGTATCTTTAGACATCTTATTCCTGAGCATATCATCACTTCCAGTAAACTTTGCTTCCAACTCTGTCCAGATCGAATATGCAGTTCCATCATGTTGAAGCAGTATCAAAATATCTTCTTTTATTGCTTGCTGAAGCAGACTCACCATCAAATTCTCATCTCGATATTTCTTTTTATCTGAAGTACTCATTTCTCTAAGTGTCAACGGAGTACCATTCACAACATCGTTCTTTGTGGGTTTAACATACGGCTCTTCAGTGTGTTCCCACGCATCCAAGTGATACGCCTCAACCCAATTTCCAAACCTTTCGGACCATCCATTGTAATCATCAATATCCATGAGTTTGGGTGGTTTCTGAGACGTCCCAGTTTCATTTTCATGCAAAGCATTCTGAGTGATTGTAACTGGACTAGCAAAAGCATTGTATAACTCGTTCTCCATGTTTCGAATTTTCAAAATGAGCTATACCACCTTGTAAAATACTTGTGAATTTTCTGTGCGGACTGAATGTTGACCAACTGTGCGGACAGAATGACCCTGTTCGAATTCAATTGACCTGACCCTTCGAAATCTTTGAACTCCAAATCGTATGAACTGGACTTTATCACGCGACTCGACCACGCAAAACAAACTGACTGTTCAAACAATCTTGATCAATCCGTGTAAACCGACTAACCTTCAAACCTTGTGACCTGACTACTCAAGTGTCTTGAACACATACAATTATACCGACAACAATATAATACTCATATTCAAACTGTCACATGCATCAACGAAATAACCTTTTTTTTTTTTTTTTTTTTACGAATTAAACCACTAAGTCAACAATTCTATTTAATGATCAATAATTCTGAATACACAAGATATTCTCAAATTTCCATTCAAGACTCACATGCAGCCGACAACAATTATCTTATCACATGTAAAGAGTGACAACTTACACATATATCGAATATGAATTACATGCAATTTGATTTAATCAAGAACCGATAGAATGTGACCTAATACTTATCAACTCACATGCTACACATAAATCGACGTGTTCACAAGTACACAAAGTTCACATGTAATCTGTCATCAATCAACGTAAAATATTAGACAACAAGCACAGGTATGCACATGTATACATTTAATGAACCGAATCTGAAAGAAATCGATGCACTATATAAACCGATATATTCACAATCAGATAAGCTGACTTAAGCAGACAATTGGTTTTTAATGAACAGCAGGTTTCGATGAACAGCACAATTCAGTTAAGACATCAGAATATTTCAAGTGAACTGCAGGTTTCAATCAGATGTTAACGTATTTTCAAGCGAAATGCAATCAGATGGTAACAGGAGGAACAACAGATGTTCCACCTTTAACACCAGCAGAAGACACACTTGCTGCTGTTTTAAGGTTATCAGGTTGGTAATAATCCCAATCCTCCTTACCCTTACCAGAATATTGAAACTTATTCAAATCCGGGTTTTCCTCATTTCCTTGAACTTTTTCAGGTTCTCCATGAGTTGTTGGGAAACTCTTACTTTTCTCTTCCAGGTTTCCTTGATCAGTAAACTGATCTCTACCTGTTGCCACCTCATTCTCCTCATTATTATCTGATTCAGAGAATAGGTCTGTGGATTCACTCACACCTTGTTTTTCAGAAGCAGGCACTCTATGTTCTACCACATAGTTGCCCTAAATAGAATCATTAGAATCACTATCATAATTTTGAACAACATTAAATTTAGATGTTGTGCACCTGTTTCTCCCATGTGTGAAGTTTCTGCATGATGCTGCTCTGCTAATGGACTCAGTTGTATTGTTCATTACCTTGTTCAAAGGTTCTGATTGATCCTCCTGCTCTGTTTGTGGTACACTTGATTCTTGGGCATCATGCTCCATTGGGGACACACTGTCATAAACTGCTGCATTTTCTGGTCTTCTGTTCAACATCTTTAAATATTCTGCCCTATAGGGTGAATCCTCTGGTATCAGATTCATCATGCTTTCTGATAGGACAGGCACATCATAATCTGATTTCCAGAAGCCCAGTGCAAACCATGGTCTCATCACCTCAGTTCTCCACATGTTTTCTGATGCAGGAATTTCCATATTCCTTTCAGCAAACGCATCAGAAATCAGGATTGACAAAAATCTGGTAAGGGGTAGATGTGAATTTATTCTCCCAGTATTCATCAATATTGATCTTCTTATCAGATTAAAGATTTCTGTTCCAAAATCAATGTTCATCCCTGTGATGAGACTGAACATGATTGTCAGAACATTCCTGTTAATCTGGTCTGTTCCCCCAATTTTTGATGATATGCATTTGTTTAAGATCTCCATCATCACTTGCTAGAAGGCAGGCAATTTGTTTCTTTTAAAATCACCAATTTTTGAGATCTTTACCTTGTATCCTATCACAGCATCAAGCTGTGCAAACATGTCATCTTTTGTTGGTGCTAGATCATAGTTGTGGCTTATAGGTAACTCCAGGCATTCCCATATTTTCTTCGGTGTAATTACAATGAAGATATCTCCCCACAAATGTGCTGCCAACTCATACGTATTTGAATGTTCGAGTGTGTTCACCAGTTGTTGTATTATTTTTTCCGGTACTTCTTTGGTCTTTGTTAGGGCTTGGTAATCGGGCACCTTGTCAGAAATTCAATTAGGATTTGGCACTTCATGTCATAATCTCCAATGTTGGTGTTCATCATTTCATTGTTGCTTTTTAAGGGTAGGAACTCTGCTTCACTGATGAATTGAACGGAGTGTTCAATTGGTGGCATGTTGATGTTGATTGCGGCCATGGTGTTTTGAGTTTTGCTTCGAAAGGGTTTTAGGGTTCATGATTTTGAGGGTGGAAGATGAAGGTGGTTTGCTCTGCCGTTTGCAAGATGTATTTATAGTGTTCTTTGAGACAGAGATCTTTGAGTATTTATCATGGGTGGTTAGTATTTAAGGTGGTTAATGACACCTTAATGATGTTTTAATCCCTTGTTTAAAATAGCTATCAATAAAACCTTTGGTATATCTCCGATTTTTTTTATATATATCCTTTATTAAGATTCGGAGAGATCAAACGTTCTGAATGATGAATACTGACCTCCAAGTTGTACCTTTTCTTCCTGTGGGACCCTTTTTTCATAAAGGGGTCCAATAAAATCCCTTTTGAAACTGACCTTCTTTCCCCAAAAAGTCCTTATGATGATGTATATCAGAAAATCCTTAAATTTATCTTTTGAGTGTTGGATTTTTCTTTATACTTCATCAGAATTCATCGGATTCATATTTGGAAATTGAGTCAGATTTTTGTTTTTGAGATGAGAGGGAATGTGTAGAGTTTTGAAGATATTACTTACATAGCATTTCTGAACCTCAAATCTTTGTTCTGATCTTCAAGGAGTGTTGTTGTGAATAAAAATTTAAAGCAAATTTCACATCACTTTATCATCATTTTTGTTTCCGTCTTTTGAAGATTGATTATCCAGAAAAAAAAATTTCAACTATGACAAAAACTTTTATGAATCTTTTCCTGCTTTGTCAAAAGTTTTTCTTGTCATTGTTTTGAATCTGGTTTTAAGCAATTGTATCTGATATTTCTTTTCATTTTGTTTTTTTAAGTATCAGACTTTCTGGTTATTTCAAAGATTTTCTGATGAGTTATCAGGTTTTCTGATGAATCATCAGATTTTCTGATAAGTTTATTAGATTCATCAGATTTTCTGATTTTTATCAGATTTCTTTATATTTCATCAGATTTTTCATGATTTTACCAGATATGTTATCAGATATGCCATTTACTTCCCCCTAGATCTATCATGGTGTTTAATTTCCCTAGATCTATCATGGTGTTTTTCTTTAAGATAAAGTAAATATATACCATTCAAAGAAAGGAAAACTTACGAAAAAGAAAAAAATTAAAACTAATCATTATAAACAAGAGTGACATACACCCACATATAGGTTATATGTCCTGTGTGATTTTGTATTGGCACCAAGGAGGGAACATTTAAATCTTCTTGTAGAACAACCTGGGCCCTTGGGGTACCAGTTTGTTACTCCTTCGAAGTCCAGCTGGCTTGTAATCACCTTGGTCACAAAACGGGGATAGATCAGAAAAGGTTGACGAGTATGCATTTTTGCCTCCAAATCTCTCATGAGAAATTTGGAGAAGTTGTACGGTTTGTCTTGTACAACTGCATGCACCACTTCCATTAGCCTGTAAGACAGCTCATTGAAATGTCCAATCTTCTTTGAGAAGCAAACACTGAGCTGTGTTACCAGATACTGGTATGGTGGAATATAACCAGATCTGCTGATCTGCCTCGAAAGGTTGGGTGTATTATGACCCATTTCCCACAAGGTTTCTTCTAGTTTTTCTCTTGGGAAGAAGTTGGCTTCTATGTCATCATTCAACTAGAGGGCAACTCTAAGAGTTTCCTCACTTAGAATGATTACCCTTTTCATCACCTTGCTTCTTATCCACATCCTTGTGCCTCCGTAGATGGTCTCTGCATTCCACCAAAACTCTTGAAGTAGTGTGTGGTAGATCGTGATGTGTGTTGATATGGCATGGCCCAAAGGACTTAGCTTCAACATGTTGTACACCAGCCGGCAGTTCTCCCATGCAGGACCTCCAAGCTTGGACCTTAGTCTTACGTTGTGTGTGGTGTGAAGGATAAGAGGAAAGTGCTCAGACTTGATTTCTTTTGCCATTGGGGTTTTGAGAGTGAGATTTTCTGAAAAGTATTTGAAGTGGTACTTGTGATGAAGAAAGTCTTCAGGAGTTTGTTAATTTATATAGGTGAAAGTGATAGTTTTACCATAAATGGTATTAACAACTCAAGATTTTCTTATCCTTTTCTTTCTCTTCATTGAATGAAATATCATTGATCAGAGGCCTGTGACAGAGTTTAAGCCCCCGTTTGTGAGATGCTTTGATGTTGAATTGAATAACTAGGCGGCTACTTTTCATAGCCCCTAATCATTTTTATGCCCATGTGTCTCACTATACTCCTTTGAAGGACGACGTTGCATGCTTTGGAAGTAGAAGAGAAATGAATTTTTGCAGAAAATTTTGCCTGTGACGGTTGATTTTCCCTATGGTGGCTTTGAATTTGTTAATCTAAATGCAAGTGGCCTTTCCCCCTTTTTGATTTTTTTTAATTTATGCAAAACAAAAAAAATTCAAAAACAGTTTATCTACAGTTATGTGTTCATACAAATATGAGATATGAATAAAGAAAGTGAAATCCATGAATTTTTTTGATAATCAATGGTGTTTCTGATGTTTTAATAGATTTTCTGATATTTTATTAGATTTTCTGATAAGTTATCAGATTTTCTAATACTTTATCAGATTTTCTGATGATTCATCATAGTTTATGGTAAATTATCAGATATTTTGATAATTTATCAAATTTTCTGATGTTTCACCAAATTGCTGACTATCTTTATCAGAAATCTGTTGTTTCATTCTTGGATCATCAGAATTTTTGTTTACACCCTGATTATCTCCTTTGAATTCATCAGTTTGATTTTCAGTTTGTGACTTATAATTTTCTGAAATTTCTTCATCTTTTATGTTAACCATGCCAAGTTTGCTGATTAGAAAATTGTGTCTCTTTTCATTAAGAGGTTTTGTGAAAATGTCAGCAATTTGGTTTTATGTTGGAACAAAGTACATCTCTATGTTACCTTTTTCAACATGATCCTTTATGAAGTGATATTGACATCTATGTGCTTGATTCTAGAGTGATGAACTGGATTTTCTGTAATTGCAATTACACTCTTTGAGTCACATAGAATTGGTATCTTTGTCAGATTTACTCCATAATCCTTCAGCTGAGTTTGCATCCATAGCACTTGTGAACAGCAACTTGCTGCAGCTACATATTCAGATTCAGCTGTTGATGTTGCAACACAATTTTATTTCTTACTTGGCCAACATACCAACTTTTCTCCCAAGATTTGACATGCACCAGATGTGCTTTTTCTGTCAATCTTGCATCTTGTATAATCTGCATCTGTGTATGCAATTAGTTCAAGATTTGTATCTTTAGGATACCAGAGACCAAGTTCTGATATGCCCTTTAGATATTTAAAAACCCTTTTGACTGCTTTTAGGTGAGATTCTTTAGGATTGCATTGGTATCTTGCTAGAAAACATGTAGCAAACATAATATCTGGTCTGCTTGCAGTTAAGTATAACAATGATCCTATCACCCCCTATAGGTTTTAATATCCACACATGTTCCTTCTTTATCAGAATCAAGTTTGTTCCCTGTTGCCATGGGAGTTTTTGAGATTGAGCAATTTTCAAGTGAGTATTTTTTCAAAATTGTTTTTATATACTTAGATTGACTCAGAAATATTCTATCATTTCTTTGTTTGACTTGTAAACCTAATAAGAAAGTTAACTCACCCATCATACTCATCTCAAAGTGGCTGGTCATTAATTTTTGAAACTTTTTGCAAAATTTTTCATTTGTTGATCCAAATATAATGTCATCAACATAAATTTGGACTAACAAAGTGTGACCCTTGTGTGTTTTAAGAAAGAGAGTTGTATCAATAGTACCTTTTGTGAAGCCAGAATTGAGTAAGAAGTTTGAAAGAGTTTCATACCATGCTCTAGGAGCTTTCTTCAAACCATACAAGGCTTTGTTTAATTTGTAAACATGGTTTTGAAATTTAGGATCAACAAAGCCTTCTGGTTGATGCACATATACTTCTTCCTTAATCTTACCATTTAGGAATGCATATTTCACATCTATTTGATATACCTTGAAGTCTTTGGATGCAACATAAGCAAGGAAGATTCTTACTGCTTCTAATCTGGCCACTAGTGCAAAGGTTTCATCATAGTCTATTCCTTCTTGTTGACAATAACCTTTAACCACTAGCCTTGCCTTATTCCTTGTTATTATGCCATTTTCATCTGATTTATTTCTAAATACCCATTTTGAGCCTATGACAGATTTGTCATTTGGCTTTGACACCAGATTCCATACCTTAGTCTTTTCAAACTGATCAAGCTCTTCTTGCATTGCTTGAATCCAGTCTGAGTCATTTAGAGCTTCTTTGACAGATTTAGGTTCAATCTTGCTTAAGAACCCAGCAAAAGCACACTCATGTGTTGTAGCAGATCTTGTTCTTACACCATCTTCTGGATTACCAATGATGTCAGATTGAACATGTCCTTTTATCCATCTTAACTTGTTGTGAAAATTTGTTGGTTCTGATGGATTTGAAGTTTCCCCCTGAACATTTGCCTCATTTGAATGGAATGTATCAGAATTTTGATTATCAGATGTATTTGCATTGTTCTGATTCAAGGTTTCTGATATATTTTCCATTTGTCCTGCAGGGTTAGTACATGATTTTTCTATAGATTTTTCTGTGAGATTTTGATCATGTCCTAGGAATTCTTGTAACCCCCGCTTCTTCGTACTTTCCATAATTAGAAAACGTTGCTTGCATTTCTATTTTCGGAAACTTGTTTCATTTGTAATCGTATTTCGTTTCAAGCCATTGTAAATCCGAGTCTTTAATCGTAATGAAATAAATCTTTTATATGGAATACTATTTTTTATATACATGCTTATACGGGTTGCAATACTCGGGTGATACGTTACCAATCTTGAATGCATACGCGCGACCGATACTCGACCTACTAGTACTCATAACTTAAACATGCTTGTTAACTATTAAATACGTAGTTAATAATAATAATAATAATAATAATAATAATAATAATAATAATAATAACAACAACAACAACAATAACAATATAGTAAACATCACGTGGATGTTACTATATTCAACTATCTATTAAAAAAAGAATAATAAAAGAAAGGGACAACATCTTGTGCGTCCAAAACAGCCTTTGGCTGACTTTTAGTCTTTTTTTGTTTACCATTCAACCATTAAGGCTTTAATATTATAACATAAAATATGAACCACTATTATGCACCAACTTATTGTCACAAAAAATAACAGATTTTATTGGCTGTAAACAGCCCACTCCGGCCGCAAATGTCAAAGACAGCAACAATGTTTTTTTTTATTTCTTAACACCCAACTAACTATCTTAAATGCTCACCCACTTAAAATCTAATCTTTTCCCCTATAAATACCACTTATAATAAGCTTCCTTACCACTTTGCAAACTCAAATCTTACTCTCAAAACACTCTAAAATAGCTAGAAATTAGACTCAAGACAGATTCGCTACAACTTACAAAAGTGAGCATAACTCACTCATTTCTTAAACTTTTTCCTTGATTCTTCTTCCTACTTGCTTGGAATAACCTTAGGTATGTTTCCAACAGGTTTTCCATGGAAAACCAAGGCTGGAACATTACCAAATAAGGCTCCAAACTTTCTGTTTGGATTAAACATTTACTAAACTCACTTAACTTGAGGTTTCTCATACACATTCCTATGTCCTTATGCTCATAATCACTTCTATGGTTAGTTAGTCTTAAAACAAGGTTGTGACACTTAAAATCAGAGGTTAAAACCTCATAAACTTTTTGTTTTGGTTAGGGTTTAACCCACAAGTAGTGAACAAGCTTAAAGCTTGATGTTTGTGTGATTATAGGACTAGCTTGGGCTATCCTACTAAGAAAATCCACACATTACTTGATGATTTCTTAGATTAGTTGTAATTATTTTCTTTCTTATTGTATGTTCATGACCCTCCTTGATTGTTTATAACAACAAGTGTAGTGGTGAACACCAAAGAGGTACCTAAATGGAAGACTTGTTCTTCCTACCTCCTACATGACTTATATGATATACAAAGAGGTTCCTAAATGGGGGATTTATCCTCCTACCTTATGCTTGACCTATATTACATAATGAACATTATATAATACTTATATATTATCTAAGTAATCGAACCTTTGATGATGAATTAGTGCTCATTTGTCAAAGTACTAGATTACATCATCTAAGACTTAATAACTTGTTATGATTCTAATGGGTATTTTGACCCATGAAAACATTCTAACCCTTGGGGTTTCATAGTGTCAAACAAGTATTATATGACTAGACAATTACTTTCTCATATGTTATTTCATGTATTTAAAATCCGAATCTTAATCTTCCGATGAACTCTCCATACTCACCCACCTATGTTTCTTCGTGTAGAAGGACAAGGTACTCCAAACTAATCTACCAAAAACTCTCTCACGGATTAACAAGTGGAAAGCTTGTAAAAACGTGAGTATACTGGAACCCCCTCTTTACGTTTACCACATTTTGGGGTGTAACATGTTTACTTATGAAACTTACACTTGAACTTTAATCGTAAATGCACAAACATTCCTATAACATGCTTGCATACTCGATTACTTGATACATTGAACTTGGGGTTATTCGTTTTGTGTTAGACTTATCATTAGCTTCGATCGAGCCTATCCTTGACATATATAGCACTATAGGATTAATGCACCACCGGTAGACTTGAGGTTATGTCATGAGCTTATTGCGTTTCATCATTGGTTTGATTTGTTAAACACATGCCGATTTTAATGTTTATCTTGTATCATTAGCTTGCTATGAGGAATCGTTTAAACTTATCTTTTTATACTATGCATGTATCAAACTTTTATACTCGCCTTTGCTTTTGCATTGAACTTTATTTTAAACATGTTACAGGTTGAGGATGACGATGCTATGAAATGCAGTAGCGTTGATGCTTAGATACACATATAGACGCTTTAGGTTTAATATGTTGTATCAATTTTGTTTATGTTGTTATGTAATTTCATTGAACTTGTTGTTATTTGAATTTCCTTGTAATGTTTGACAATTCGATTTATGAAATGAAAACGGTTGATTTAAATATTGTCACAAATAGTGTTATGAAGTCTCTTGCAATCTCGTTTTCGTCTCACTCCAATGTTTCCGCCATTGGTTGGGGTGTGACAGATTGGTATCAGAGCCATAACTATAGGGAATTAGGTAGAATTGCCATGTTTGACCTAGTCTATAGTAGGAACCATGTTTTTGACCATTCTTGTTTCATGCTTAAAATATCATTCTTCCTACTTTGTTTCTTTCTCCTCTTTTGGTCTAAATACTTACATTATGTCTTTGCTAAGACATTTTACACAATACACTTGAAGACACTCTTTATACAAAAGAGACGAGTTTACCAAAATAGGCGTGAAACCCACAATTTGGTGAACGACTCTCATCCCGCTTATACTTTATTTTTGCATGAAATTACGCCATTAAGTTAGGAATGAAATCCACATCTTAATGGTAAATTTCCAATTCACACTTTAGTGGACCCTCGTCAAAGTATCGAAATTATATTTTGACCCGACGAGTACCAACCACATTAGGGTATGAAATCGTCAAGTTAGGGGTGAACCCGCACCTTGTCGATTAAGTCCCATTCCTCGATTTTCAATCTCGCCAAAGTTTTGATTATTTCAATCGATTAGAGACGTGTAGTATCTGGAAGGGTAAGATATCGTTAATCGCTCCTCGACGAGAGTATCTTACCTATAGGCCAAAGCACGTTTCTCTAATTTGAAAGGACTTTCGATTCACTTTGGAATAGTCGACGTTTCTCTACCCGAAACAATCCCATGTTTTATGAGCCTCTCTTTTATGTGATTCATTTTATATGTGATTTTTATAGTTTATACCTCGTTCATTTCAAAACCGTTACAAAATCTCGTACAATAAAAAACAATAATAACTCTTGAGAACAAACTAAATTTATACTCTTTTATGCATTCATACGTGTTTATACTTGTCGAATACATGCAACTTATGTGAATTATACGTGATATGTGAACACTTACATGCTTATACATGCAAAAACCTTGTTTTAAAATTTATGATCAAGTCTCATCCTTTCCTTTTCTTTCGAACTTCTAGATGGCATCTCCAAACTCATCAAAGAAGACTAAGTCAAAGAAAGGTTCCCACAACGACTCCATCTCCAAACAAGAGCAAGTTAGGATCATTGCTGAACAAATGGCCGACCAAATGGCCCGAGTGATACCTGACATCGTGAGCCGCATTCAAACCAATTCCGATTCGCCCCATGGTTCTGTGGACTCCAAGGTGGAAAAACCAAAGACACCATTCATCTTCAAGCAATTCAAGGATTGCAAACCATTGGAAGTTACTGGAAAGGATGGTGCTACTGCACTACTAACGTGGTTTGACACTTCCATCAGAGTGGTTGTCCTGATGACTTGCGCACCTAAAATGCTACAGGGGTGTTCCGATCAAGAACTCTTGATTTGTGGACCTCTGAACGAAGCACAAGAGGTGAGGATGCCGCCCACGCATTGCCATGGGCTGAGTTGAAAAAGATTATGAGAGAAGAATGTTATCCGCTGCACAAGCTTAGGAAGTTAGAGCATGAATTTTGGCACCTTAAGCAAGTGGATGACAACAACGATGGTTTAACCCTCCATTTCAAACAACTTAGTATTCTTTGCCCTAGCCAGGTTGATACCCCTGAGAAATCCATCAACAAATACATCCACTGTTTACCCGATTCTTTCATGAACCTCGTAGAGGTTGCTTGCCCAGCTACTATCAAGGAAACCTTTCGCTTGGCCGCTCGTCTAAACAGTAACCATGTCATGCGCAGAAATGCCACAAAAGCCTCACTGAAAAGTGCACACCAAGCCACCGTTGAACCCAAATTTGAACACTCATCATCCACCAAGAAAAACCGAGGTAAGAAGTGGAAGGCTTCAAGCCAAAATTGCACGGTCATCATTCCGCCAAACCCTCAATCCTTGCAAGCCATGCCTACTGTATCCAACATTGAACCTCCGTGCAAAGTTTACACTGGGACTCAGCCCAAGTGTGGCCAATGCCAATACCATCACCCTCCCAATGTTCCATGCCGTAAGTGTGCCAACTGTAATCGATATGGGCACTTTTCCCAACACTGCCACAAACCACCTATGGCCAATCAGAACCAGGCCGTGGTAGCTCAAAACCCTGCCCCCAATCAAGCTCAAAACCAAGTTGCTCCTGTGCGAGCGTGTTTTAAGTGTGGTGATCTTAACCATCTGGTAAACGTCTGTCCTCAACGAAACCAGCCTCAGCAGCAACAACCACAATAGCATCAGTAGCAACAGGCTCAACAACCCGCTAGAGGCCGAGCTTTTCTCCTCACTACTGCACAAGCGTAAAATGAAACCGACGTCATTACTGGTACGTTCCTTGTGAACCATTTTTATGCTTCATGTTTATTTGATACTTGCGCCGATAAGAGTTTTGTGTCGTTAGAATTCTAACCATTTCTTAAGTGTAAACGCTCTAAGTTCCCAAGATCCTTCGCTGTCGAAGTCGCTGATGGTAAATCCGTCACTGCCGATTCCATCCTCTCTAAGTGTTATTTGATTCTTAATGATCATACCTTTCGCATCGACCTCATACCTATGCAAATGGGTAGTTTCGACGTCATAGTAGGTATGGACTGGCTTAGGCGAGTTCATACTGAAGTTGTTTGTTCTGAAAAGTTTATTCGTATTCCTCTTCCAAACGGTGATTCTCTACACGTCTATGGCGAGAAACCTTCTCAAGGTCTTAGGCTTATGTCGTGTATTCAAGCGAACAAATACTTCGCAAGGGTACCTTCGCCTTTCTCGCCCACATTGTGGAAAAGAAGGACAAAGGCCCAAGCATGAGTGATGTGTCCGTCGTACATGACTTTCCTGATGTGTTTCCTGACGATCTTCCTGGTCCGCCTCCTGCTCGTTCTGTCGACTTTCGAATTGATTTAGTGCCTGGCGCTACGCCTGTCGCTAAGTCTCCCTATCGTTTAGCACCCTCTAAGATGCAAGAACTCTCGAGCCAACTTCAAGAGCTTCTTGATAAAGGCTTTATACGCCCTAGTACATCTCCTTGGGGTGCTCCCGTTTTGTTTTGTCAAAAAGAAAGATGAGTCATTCCGTATGTGTATTGACTATCATGAGCTCAATAAGCTTACTGTCGAAAACCGATACCCTCTTCCTTGCATTGACGACCTCTTCGATCAATTGCAAGGCGTGACCTGCTTTTCAAAGATCGACCTTTGTTCTGGGTATCATCAACTTCGAGTTCTCGAAGAAGATATCCATGAAACCGCCTTTCGTACACGATATGGTCACTACGAGTTCGTGGTCATGCCCTTTGGTTTGACCAACGCACCTGCTGTCTTCATGGATTTGATTAACCGTGTGTGTGAAGAATTGGATCGCACCTAAGTCTCCGTATGAAATTCGTTCGTTCCTTGGTCTTGCTGGTTATTATCGTCCCTTTATCTCCAACGTCTCAAAAATCACCGTTCCTTTAACCTCTTTGAATAAAAAAGAGAGACCTTTTGTTTGGGGTCCCGAACAAGAGGAATCTTTTCAAACTCTTAAGGACATGCTTTGTATTGCTCCTATTCTCGCGCTTCCCGATGGTAGTGACGAATTCGTCGTGTATTATGATGCTTCGATCCTTGGTCTTGGTTGTGTTCTCATGCAACGAGACAAGGTTATCACATACGCGTCGAGACAACTCAAAATATATGAGAAGAACTATACTACCCATGACCTTAAACTTGGCGCAGTTGTTTTTGCCTTGAAGATTTGGCGACACTACCTTTATGGTAGAAGTGTGTGGTCTTCACCGACCATAAGAGCCTTCAACATATATTCAATCAAAAGGAACTGAACATGCGTTAGCGTCGTTGGGTTGAATTGTTAAATGACTACGACTGTGAATTCGCTACCATCCAGGTAAAGCGAATGTGGTAGCCGACAACTTTTCTGTCACACCCCGACCACGTAAAACAACAAAACGTGGCGGAAACGTCGGGGAGTGTTGTAACAGAATCATTGTTTCACAACCATAGATTAAATAATTCCGTTTTATTTCATTATTGAACTCATTGTTTTAGTACAAATCAGATAATTACAAATATTATCTTTCAAGTTTTAAAGTCACTAAGGCACGAGTCCATCCTATGTATAGCATGTATCAACAATCATCACACAGCAGTACCTGAAACATGTGAAAAATAGGTACGTCAGCATAAAAATGCCTGTGATCTACATAGGTTTTGTTTATGCATGATTCATGACTTATAAGTTTAAAAGAATGTTTTAACAAAAAGTAGTCATGAACCTAAAAATGTTTTCTTTATAAAATCATGTGAAAATTTATGAGAAATTTGTTGATATAAAAGAATGATGCATAAATAATCATGTAAAATGAGTTTATAAAATAATGTTTTGAATAAAATGTTTGTAGTATATATATAAAAATATACTTTGGTTCTAAGAAAGTCGATTAGGTAATATATCAAAATATATTTCGGTTCCAAAATCATTAAACAGATAGTATATTAAATATACTTTGGTTGTCAAAATAATCGTTTTCGATAGTATATCAAAAGTATACTTTGGATTTATGTATAACATATTAAACTATGTTTTGGTTGAATAAATAACATATTTAAAATATGTTTTGGTAGTTAACAAAATATATGTTGTTTTGTACAATATCACACATGAGAGTATATCAAACTATACCTTTGGGAGTATAATAAAATATACAATAAAAGTGTGATTTAAGGATTCAATCAGACCTAGTGCATCAAAATACACCTTTGAGACTAGAGGGATACCACAAAGGCAATCCCTATTTGGATGGAGAAACAAATTGGTTTCAGCCATTCCATGACAACAGGAATGGGGTGTCAAATCCTATAGCGCTATATCATACTACCAATCGGTCTGGTGAACAAAATATATACTATCCAACAATAAATTTTATAATCTTTGAAAAAATCAGTGTTTAGATCATAAATAATCATTTGGTTTGTCAAAAGATAGGTACTAATATGTATAATCAATTATACTTTGAAATAATAACATAACAAATAGGTACACATGCTTCACCCCAAATATTTGAAAGCGGTTGTCACACCCCTTTCTGCGGTGGAAGCACGAGGTGTGATCATGAAAGGTTCTCATTGCATACGAAAGGTAAACATACTACATGCTCAAAAATAACTTCAAACATTACATTACTGAAAACATATGTCAAGTGTTTACAACACGAGATAGCATATTGTCTTAAAAGTCACAACTTTATTTAACGATAAACAAAGCGACATCCACGAGCATGAGTAAGACCACGCGCACATCCATCCTAGTTACCTGAAATACATGTGAGTTTTGGAAAAACGTCAACATAATGTTGGTGTGAATTCATGCAGTTTTTGTATTTCACTTTTGTATACTTTGTATGAAAACATAGTTTGTGTCATGTATAAATCAAGTTTTCATATATAAATCAAGTATCCATGTGTACACCACGTACTCATGTATAATTCAAGTTTTTCTTGAGTACCCCACGTACTCAAGTATAATTCCCGTTTTCTTGAGTACCCCACGTACTCAAGTATAATTCAAGTTTTTTCTTGAGTACCCCACGTACTCAAGTATAATTCCCGTTTTCTTGAGTACCCCACGTACTCAAGTATAATTCAAGTTTTCTTGAGTACCCCACGTACTTCAAGTATTAATCAAGTTTTAGTATGCTATGAATTTTATGTAAATAAAGTATTCCTGTAAGTATCAGGATTTGTTAATGGGTTGCAAGGCCATTAACATGTGACACGACATAGGAAGTCACCAAACCATAGGCATTTTCTAGTTGGCATATTCTGAGACACAAAATCACTACTCGATACTCGCCCTCACCGAGAGTGTGGCTGCCCGGCACCCGTTAGATCTAACCTTTTGTTCTGCGGTCTAGGTATATTGTTTATTAATGGTGCTTATGTACCCTATTCGTGACACGATTTCTCGTATCATTTCTCATAACGCATCATACTTGGTACTCGTCCTCACCAAGTGCGCTTCTTGTATTCTTATATCTCGTCACACTTGGTACTCGTCCTCACCAAGTGTGCTTCTTGTTATCATACCATTTGTAAACATAGTAATATTTGTACATGTATTTCACCCCCGAAGTTATAAAACTGAAAACAGTTAAAAGAAAAGGGGGAGCATGAACTCACAACTTTGCGTTCCTTGCGTCGTAAACTGCACCGGATTTGCTTAATTAACGTCGTGACCTATACGCGTTTTCTTAACGTTAGTCACTAGACTTGCATCGCACAAGTACAGTCACTCTCTTTTGTATTGGTATTGTTGTGTTAAAAATATTTTATATTTTTAACTAAGTATCTTACTTATATGATTTTCTCAAAAATTAATATAAGTATCTCGTGTTTTGCACTTTGCACCCGAATTATGTATCTTGTATGTTGTATGTGTATTTTTGTGTTTATACTTCTCATGAGTATTTAGTGTATTTTTAAGTCTTAATACACTAGCACGTATAACACATACTATATACACTTAGCATAAAAGTTGGTGATCAAATAATATATATTTTTCTCTCAAAAATATACATACTTAACATAAATTTTAATCTTGAAGAAATCATCATTTCTTATCACCAAAAATTAGGGAAACCTTGGTAATATTTTTAAACACATTTTTAGGGAGTAAGTTTCTTAAAAACTTATATTTTTCTAAGTGTCAAAATTTATAGAAATTTTGACAGAGTTTCCCCTAAAAATGGGGGTTTCCCATGTTTTCAAAACATGTGTTTATTTTCTTTTAAATCATCAACTATATCAATAACACAATCTTTATTTACCAAACTTGTCAAAACAAGCATATACCACAAACTTATGAACTTGAGAGTTTGTAAAAATATGTAGTAACTTACTAGCACATTTAGTAAGTCTTGTTACCTTTAAAAATAAAATTAGTTTCTTAAAAACTTTATTTTTAAAGAACTTGGAGTTTTACAACTTCTAGTCAAGAGTTTTCAAAAATATTTCTCGTTAAATTTTCTTGTTCACACAAGTGTTTACACACTTGTTTCTCTTCTAAAAATATATTTAGTTCATGTAAGATCCGGGTTTTAAACAAGACTTGCATCTTTCACTTGGTTTTTCCGAAAAACCACTTGTAGATCTTTAGATCTACATGTTTAGAACTTCATTTTACAAGAAAAAATATTTTTATTCAAGTTTCAAGTTCATGGTGGATGGTTTCATCATCTTTCACATTTCTAACACTAACATCCTACTAGTTCATGTTCTTGAACATGATCTAGTATGTCTAGATGATGATCCATCCCACTTTTAGTAACAAACAACATCAAATAATCACAACTAGACAAGATTCACATGATTTACACACATATCTACTCTTTATCCACCATTAATCACTTATGTTCAAGACTTTATGTTATGTTCTTTAGGGTTCATAATTTTTAACCATTAAATCACCTATTAACCACCAAAAACAAGAACACGATGAAGATTTGAAGCAGTTACTACTAGCACAAGGCTAGGGGAGTTTAAGAGTGCAAATGAGGTGGATAAAAGCAAATGAAGGAGGTCCTTCAAGATTCGTTGCTTGCAACCTTCCTAATTAGGCTCCATACACCTTAGGATATGCTTAGAATTCTTGAGAATGGATTGAATAATGATGATGATATTTGGGGGTGTTGGGCCGTAGCCTTGAGAGAAGAAGGGGAGGTGGTTGGGGTGAGTTAGGAGATGAATGATGAAGGTTGTTGTTTTGTGGTTTATATAAAAGTCCTCCATACTCATGGTATATTATGTTGGAATATTCCATGACATAAATCTTAGCATATCTATTATTATATTTGAAAGAAATCCCCCTTGGGAACCCTTGTCCAACCGTCCAAGATTGGGGGGGGGGGGTATTAGTTGGATTCTAATTTGCTAGTTAGTTAAACTAGTTAGAAGTTTAGGTGATATAATTAGTGATTTAAGTGTGTTATTAAATATATAGTGTGTTAGGGTGTTCGGGGGCCCTAACTAGCTTAGAAAAAATAAAAACAATGCTTCTAGCATTATTTTGGTGTTCCGGGTAATGTCCGGTTGTTCGGTTAGATACCGATTCGTTAAAGTGCTAAATTGTACCGTTTAGTGTCTTTTAAGTACCCTTCTTGTACCCTTTCAATTCCCAACACTTCGGGAAGTATTCTGGATAACAAAACGGAATTTCTGCATAATATTTATGTGCTAAAAGCTGATTTATTGCTGAATTATATAAAATTCTGCACTTAAAGTGCGTTTCGGGTGCTTTTTAGTGCTTATTTTTGCTTCTGAAATGTCTATATATTAAACCCTTGTATGTACTCTTGGGTTTTACTGTATTCTTGACGTTGGACCTACACCTAGGCTCCAATTTTAATGTATGACTGCTTTTTGCAGTTCTGTTGACACAGAGTGTCTTACCGGTGAGTTTACTAGTATTTCTGACGCAACGCTCTCGTTTATGCATAAAGCAATATTTTGTAGTATACAACGTGCATGAATTCACTTATTTATCATGTAATCAGTCAATGTTGACATTTAAGCACATAATTGCAGTCATTAAATAATGATTAAAGTGTACGGAAATTACCGGTTTCGTGCCAGTTGTCACAGTCTCCCCCCGTTAAAAGAATTTCGTCCCGAAATTCAGGCTGAACTAACTCTCACAGGAGTCTTCTTGAATAGGTGGGGATACTTTTCTTTGAACTGGTCTTCGCGTTCCCATGTGTACTCGGGCCCGTGCTTAGTGTTCCAACGTACTTTGACAAGTTTAACAGTGCTCCTCCTGGTCTTGTTGACTTTCCAGTCGGTAACCTCAACGGGTTGTTCTGTAAATCAGAGGGCGTCATCAATATGCACTTCATCCACCGGGATGATCAAGTTTTCTTGTGTTGGACTCTTCTTGAGATTGGATACATGGAACGTATCATGTACTCCATTAAGTTCTTCCGGTAATTCCAGCTTGTATGCCACGGTACCAATTCTTTCCAATATTCTGAATGGTCCGATGTATCGTGGATTCAGCTTTCCACGTTTTCCAAATCTTACTACGCCCTTCCAAGGTGAGACCTTTAACAACACTTTGTCTCCCACCTCGAATTCTACTGGTTTTCTTTTCAGATCAGCGTAGCTCTTTTGTCGATCTCGAGCCGCCTTAATGCACTCTCGGATCTGCGCAATCTTGTCAGTTTTATCTTGTACAAGTTCAGGACCAACCATACGTTCATCTCCAGCATCTGCCCAACATAAGGGCGATCAGCACTTGCGGCCATACAGAGCTTCGAACGGCGCGACCTTTATGCTTGTATGATAACTGTTATTGTAGGAAAACTCAACTAAAGGTAGATGAGTATCCCAGCTGCCGCCCAGATCCATGACACATGGGCGAAGCATATCTTCTAACGTTTGTATAGTCCGTTCGCTCTGGCCGTCTGTTTGTGGATGGAATGCCGTGCTTAGATCTAACTGAGATCCAAAGGCTTCCTGAAATGATTGCCAGATTCTTGAGATAAAGCGTCCATCTCTGTCTGAAATGATTGAGATTGGCACTCCATGACGTGCCACAATTTCCTTTAAGTATATCTCTGCAAGCTTTCCAGTGCTATCCTTCTCTCGGATCGGTAGGAAATGCGCAGATTTCGTTAATCGATCAACTATTACCCATATCATATCGTGCCCTCTCGGGGTCCTGGGTAATTTCGTTATGAAGTCCATCGAGATTTGCTCTCACTTCCATATGGGTATCTCTGGTTTTTGTAGTAGGCCAGACGGTTTCTGATATTCTGCCTTAACCTTGGCACAGGTTAGGCATTTTCCAACATAGACAGCAACATCGCTTTTAACTCTCGGCCACCAGTAGTATTCTTTTAAGTCTTGATACATCTTGTCTGACCCTGGATGGATCGAGTATCTCGATTTATGCGCTTCATCAAGGATTACTTCTCGTAGGCCACCATAGAGCGGAACCCAAATACGCTTCTTAAAGTATAAGGCTCCCTCTTCATTTGGCATCATGTATTTCAACATACCCCGGAGGTATTCAGCTTTACGGTTTTCCATCTTAAGGGCTTCTTGTTGTGCATCATGAATACGTGCAGTGAGGTTCGTTCGAATAGTCATTTCTAACGCTCGAACCCTTAGGGTCTTAACCCTTTCTTTTCGACTTAGCGCGTCTGCTACAACATTTGCCTTTCCAGGATGGTACTTAATCTCACAGTCATAATCGTTTAGTAGCTCGACCCATCGTCGTTGGCGCATGTTTAATTCTTTCTGATCGAATATGTGTTGTAGGCTTTTGTGATCTGTGAAGATTGTACATCGAGTACCATATAGATAGTGTCGCCAGATCTTCAGGGCGAATACCACTGCTCCCAGCTCCAGGTCGTGAGTGGTGTAGTTTCTTTCATGAACTTTCAATTGTCTCGAAGCGTACGTGATAACTTTCTGGCGTTGCATGAGCACGCAACCCAAGCCTTGTCGTGAAGCGTCACAGTATACCACGAAGTCATCAGTGCCTTTGGGTAATGATAGTATCGGTGCATCGCATAGCTTGTTCTTAAGTAGCTGAAAGGCTTCTTCCTGTTTGTAACCCCAGTCGTATTTCTTATCTTTCTGCGTAAGGGCAGTTAGCGGTTGAGCTATCTTTGAGAAATTCTCGATGAATCGCCGATAATAGCCCGCTAAGCCCAAAAATTGTCGAACTTCAGTTGGGGTCTTGGGAGCTTCCCAATTCTTTATTGCTTCTATCTTGGACGGGTCTACATGAATGCCCTTCTCATTCACAACGTGACTAAGAAATTGTACTTCGCGAATCCAGAATTCGCATTTCGAGAACTTCGCATAAAGTTTCTCTTTCTTTAGTAGCTCCAAGATGGTTCTGAGATGTTTCTCGTGCTCTTCTTTCGTTCGCGAGTAAATCAGGATATCATCGATAAATACAATCCTGAATTTATCGAGATATGGTTTGCATACGCGGTTCATCAGATCCATAAAGACCGCTGGTGCATTCATCAGCCTGAATGGCATCACAAGAAATTCGTAGTGCCCATAGCGTGTTCTGAATGCAGTCTTTGGCACGCTTTCCTCTTGGATTCTCAGCTGATGGTATCCAGATCGAAGGTCGATCTTGGAATAGTAGCTTGATCCTTGCAATTGATCAAGTAAGTCATCAATCCTCGGTAGTGGATACCGATTCTTGATCGTGAGCTTGTTTAGTTCCCTGTAGTCGATACACATCCGCAGAGTTCCATCCTTCTTCTTTACGAACAATACCGGAGCTCCCCAGGGCGAGAAGCTTGGCCTTATAAATCCTTTATCCAACAACTCCTGGAGTTGTGTAGATAATTCTTGTATTTCGGATGGTGCAAGTCGATAGGGTGCCTTGGCTACAGGAGCGGCTCCTGGAACCAAGTCTATACGGAATTCGACTTGTCGTTGCGGAGGTAGTCCTGGCAGGTCTTCAGGGAACACATCAGGAAATTCCTTCACCACAGGAATGTCTTCGAGTTTCGGCTCCTCAGCCTTCTTATCTACAACGTGTGCTAGGAAGGCAACACATCCTTTCCTTAAGCACTTATGTGCCTTCATACAACTGATGATTTGAAGAGGCGCGTCTCGTTTTTCTCCATGCACGATGAGAGTTTCATCATTCGCCAGAGGGATGCGAATGATTTTCTCATGACATACAACTTCAGCTTTGTTCTTGGACAGCCAGTCCATTCCGACCACTACATCGAAGCTACCCAATTGAATAGGTAAGAGGTCGATGCTAAATCTTCGTTCACCAAGTTCTAGTGTGCAGCCTCTAACAACTTCGCCCGATTCAACAAGTTTACCATTGGCTAGTTCTATGGAATAAGGAATTTCTAATCTACTAGATTCTATTCCAAGCATGTGTTTAAATTCCACAGACATGAAGCTATAATCGGCGCCAGTGTCAAATAATATGGATGCAAAGTGATTGTTAATGAGAAACGTACCGGTGACCACGTTAGGGTCCTCGCGTGCGTTCTTTGCTCCAATCACAGATGCTCGAGCCTGAGCATTGTTTCTTTCTGGGCAGTCCTTCATGAAATGATCATTGCTTCCACATCTGAAGCATCCTTGGTTTCGCCCCTTCCCGTTACCATTCTTGTTTCCAGCACCATTTCCATTCCGGTTCTTTCCTTTTCCCCAACAGTCTTCTGTTTGATGACCCAACCTACCACATTTGTCGCACCTTGGAATGCGACAAGCTCCTTCATGATGATGCTTACATTTTTGGCATTTAGGCATGGTGCCTTGGTATCCTTTGGTTGCAAGGGTTTTCGTCTCCTGGGGCGGGTTAGCGTCACGCTTCTTGTTGTTGAAACCTTTGTTGTTACGAGTTGCTTGATTCAGATTCGAATGCTTTCTCTTCTTGTCACCGGACGACTCAGCATGTGTCTCGGTCTTCTCTGTTGGGTTCAGTGATAACTTCTTCATACGAACACAATCTTCAGTCAGGCTGACAGCCAGAGTTACAGCCTCGGTGATCGTTTGAGGTTTGGCCGAAGTTACCATGCCATGAAACTCTAGGGCCAGTCCCCTAATGTAGCGTTCAACACGCTTAAATTCAGGAGTCACCATGTAAGGAAGCACTCTAGACAGATCATGGAACCTTCGAGTATAACCATTAATGTCAGCACCTTCCATAGTCAAGTGCCAGAACTCCGTTTCCAGTCTTTGGAGTTCAGCACGAGAGCAATACTTCTCTCTCATCCTTTCCTTCAGTTCATCCCACGTTAGGCCATAAGCGGCATCATCGTCCAAGGTTTGGGCTTGCACGTTCCACCAAGTCAGAGCTTCATCGACAAACAACCCAGTAGCAAAAGTGACTTGCTGATCCGCGGTACACTTGCTCATGCGGATAGTAGCTTCAGTCTTCTCCGTCCAGCGTACAAAGGCTACTGCACCTCCTGTGCCATCATAGTTCATTGGCTTGCAGTCGAGGAACTGCTTGAAAGTGCAGCCTTGAGCTGCATTGCCTCCAGACGAATCTCCATGCCTGTTATGTCTAGCATTGCTTGGTCCTCCACTGTCTTGAGTGCGGTTCGCCTCGTACTGGGCGATAGCAGCGGAGATCCTTTCTTCCAGTAGAGCGTTCAGCTCTTCAGCAGTTCTTGGCAGTGGGGGAGGAGGAGGTTGGTCACGAGTGTTCACAGCTCTTCTGGGTGCCATGTTCTGAAGAACACAACCCAATAGGTTTAGGCATTTGTTTGATATCGTCATACTAGACAGTAGTAGTATATATATACACAAGCATATATCACATAAGTGACATCAAACAATTATTACTCTAGCAGAGTACTTAGTAGGCTTGCACTGAGGGAATCTATACGTGATAAGACTTGCTGTGGTTTCTGTGCACTGAATCCCATAATTATGTATGTATCCATAATTACGTAACTCCTTGCACAGTCCGCACAATTCGTTTCATCCTCGTATTTCTTCCTTCAGATGGGCCATCGCTTTCAGATAAAGTCACATATACTTGTGACATTCTACTTCTAGTATATGCTAATTATCACACATAATTGCAGGTAGTTTCTAGTCAACGACAAGTGCTACTCAAGTGCACTCTAAGTCTCGTAGTGTCTTTTCTAGACTCATGTAAACAGTTTCAGGTAGTGGATGTCGCGGGACGTTTTATGCAATGAAAACTCTTTGAAAATTGTTTTCATGAAAGGATCCTAGAGATTGTAGACTAGACTCGAGAAGGAATCTTGGTTCACTACAATCGCAGCTCTGATACCAATCTGTCACACCCCTTTCTGCGGCGGAAGCACGAGGTGTGATCATGAAAGGTTCTCATTGCATACGAAAGGTAAACATACTACATGCTCAAAAATAACTTCAAACATTACATTACTGAAAACATATGTCAAGTGTTTACAACACGAGATAGCATATTGTCTTAAAAGTCACAACTTTATTTAACGATAAACAAAGCGACATCCACGAGCATGAGTAAGACCACGCGCACATCCATCCTAGTTACCTGAAATACATGTGAGTTTTGGAAAAAAAAACGTCAACATAATGTTGGTGTGAATTCATGCAGTTTTTGTATTTCATGTTTGTATACTTTGTATGAAAACATAGTTTGTGTCATGTATAAATCAAGTTTTCATATATAAATCAAGTATCCATGTGTACACCACGTACTCATGTATAATTCAAGTTTTACTTGAGTACCCCACGTACTCAAGTATAATTCCCGTTTTCTTGAGTACCCCACGTACTCAAGTATAATTCAAGTTTTTTCTTGAGTACCCCACGTACTCAAGTATAATTCCCGTTTTCTTGAGTACCCCACGTACTCAAGTATAATTCAAGTTTTCTTGAGTACCCCACGTACTTCAAGTATTAATCAAGTTTTAGTATGGTATGAATTTTATGTAAATAAAGTATTCATGTAAGTATCAGGATTTGTTAATGGGTTGCAAGGCCATTAACATGTGACACGACATAGGAAGTCACCAAACCTTAGGCATTTTCTAGTTGGCATATTCTGAGACACAAAAGCACTACTCGATACTCGCCCTCACAGAGAGTGTGGCTGCCCGACACCCGTTAGATCTAACCTTTTGTTCTGCGGTCTAGGTATATTGTTGATTAATGGTGCTTATGTACCCTATTCGTGACACGATTTCTCGTATCATTTCTCATAACGCATCATACTTGGTACTCATCCTCACCAAGTGCGCTTCTTGTATTCTTATATCTCGTCACACTTGGTACTCGTCCTCACCAAGTGTGCTTCTAGTTATCATACCATTTGTAAACATAGTAATATTTGTACATGTATTTCACCCCCGAAGTTATAAAACTGAAAACAGTTAAAAGAAAAGGGGGAGCATGAACTCACAACTTTGTGTTCCTTGCGTCATAAACTTCACCGGATTTGCTTAATTAACGTCGTGACCTATACGCGTTTTCTTAACGTTAGTCACTAGACTTGCGTCGCACAAGTACAGTCACTCTCTTTTGTATTGGTATTGTTGTGTTAAAAATATTTTATATTTTTAACTAAGTATCTTACTTATATGATTTTCTCAAAAATTAATATAAGTATCTCGTGTTTTGCACTTTGCACCCGAATTATGTATCTTGTATGTTGTATGTGTATTTTTGTGTTTATACTTCTCATGAGTATTTAGTGTATTTTTAACTCTTAATACACTAGCACGTATAACACATACTATATACACTTAGCACAAAAGTTGGTGATCAAATAATATATATTTTTCTCTCAAAAATATACATACTTAACATAAATTTTAATCTTGAAGAAATCATCATTTCTTATCACCAAAAATTAGGGAAACCTTGGTAATATTTTTAAATACATTTTTAGGGAGTAAGTTTCTCAAAAACTTATATTTTTCTAAGTGTCAAAATTTATAGAAATTTTGACAGAGTTTCCCCTAAAAATGGGGGTTTCCCATTTTTTCAAAACATGTGTTTATTTTCTTTTAAATCATCAACAATATCAACAACACAATCTTTATTTACCAAACTTGTCAAAACAAGCATATACCACAAATTTATGAACTTGAGAGTTTGTAAAAATATTTAGTAACTTACTAGCACATTTAGTAAGTCTTGTTACCTTTAAAAATAAAATTAGTTTCTTAAAAACTTTATTTTTAAAGAACTTTGAGTTTTACAACTTCTAGTCAAGATTTTTCAAAAATATTTCTTGTTAAATTTTCTTGTTCACACAAGTGTTTACGCACTTGTTTATCTTCTAAAAATATATTTAGTTCATGTAAGATCCGGGTTTTAAACAAGACTTGCATCTTTCACTTGGTTTTTCTGAAAAACCACTTGTAGATCTTTAGATCTACATGTTTAGAACTTCATTTTACAAGAAAAAATATTTTTATTCAAGTTTCAAGTTTATGGTGGATGGTTTCATCATCTTTCACATTTCTAACACTAACATCCTACTAGTTCATGTTCTTGAACATGATCTAGTATGTCTAGATGATGATCCATCCCACGTTTAGTAACAAACAACATCAAATAATCACAACTAGACAAGATTCACATGATTTACCCACATATCTATACTCTTTATCCACCGTTAATCACTTATGTTCAAGACTTTATGTTATGTTCTTTAGGGTTCATAATTTTTAACCATTAAATCACCTATTAACCACCAAAAACAAGAACAAGATGAAGATTTGAAGCACTTACTACTAGCACAAGGCTAGGGGAGTTTAAGAGTGCAAATGAGGTGGATAAAAGCAAATGAAGGAGGTCCTTCAAGATTCGTTGCTTGCAACCTTCCTAATTAGGCTCCATACACCTTAGGATATGCTTAGAATTCTTGAGAATGGATTGAATAATGATGATGATATGTGGGGGTGTTGGGTCGTAGCCTTGAGAGAAGAAGGAGAGGTGGTTGGGGTGAGTTAGGAGATGAATGATGAAGGTTGTTGTTTTGTGGTTTATATAAAAGTCCTCCATACTCATGGTATATTATGTTGGAATATTCCATGACATAAATCTTAGCATATCTATTATTATATTTGAAAGAAATCCCCCTTGGGAACCCTTGTCCAACCGTCCAAGATGGGGGGGGGGGGGTATTAGTTGGATTCTAATTTGCTAGTTACTTAAACTAGTTAGAAGTTTAGGTGATATAATTAGTGATTTAAGTGTGTTATTAAATATATAGTGTGTTAGGGTGTTCGGGGGCCCTAACTAGCTTAGAAAAAATAAAAACAATGCTTCTAGCATTATTTTGGTGTTCCGGGTAATGTTCGGTTGTTCGGTTAGATACCGATTCGTTAAAGTGCTAAATTGCACCGTTTAGTGTCTTTTAAGTACCCTTCTTGTACCCTTTCAATTCCCAACACTTCGGGAAGTATTCTGGATAACAAAACGGAATTTATGCATAATATTTATGTGCTAAAAGCTGATTTATTGCTGAATTATATAAAATTCTGCACTTAAAGTGCGTTTCGGGTGCTTTTTAGTGCTTTTTTTTGCTTCCGAAATGTCTATATATTAAACCCTTGTATGTACTCTTGGGTTTTACTGTATTCTTGACGTTGGACCTACACCTAGGCTCCAATTTTAATGTATGACTGCTTTCTGCAGTTCTGTTGACACAGAGTGTCTTACCAGTGAGTTTACTAGTATTTCTGACGCAACGCTCTCGTTTATGCATAAAGCAATATTTTGTAGTATACAACGTGCATGAATTCACTTATTTATCATGTAATCAGTCAATGTTGACATTTAAGCACATAATTGCAGTCATTAAATAATGATTAAAGTGTACGGAAATTACCAGTTTCGTGCCAGTTGTCACAGTGGTAAAAGAGGGGAACTATGTACTCACTTGAGGGTGCTTAGAAGTCTTGAACAACAACCAAGCAAAGCTAGAGGGAGTACGGAATCAAACGACACCTAATATAGGTAACTATGTTATTAAACGGCTCTTAAACCGGGAGATAGGATAGAATGATGTTCTATAAATCAAATGAGTAATTGAACTCATATGGTATGATTTAATAGAGCTAACATTCTGATTTGGAAGTCTACCTAAGTGCTCTTGACCCGTTTCGACCCATTATGGTAGCATAAGCTACTATAATGCGTCGGTTGCGCAAAACTATGTTCGGATGGTTATCTATGAGCTATGTCAAGTCTTACATGCCCAATAATACCCTAACATGTTACTAATTCAGATTAGATGTCAAAAATATGTTCACATATGCACATTACGGATTTATGCTACAAAAGGGCATTTTGGTCATTTCCTATAGGCATGTAAACCAATTAACGAATAGCTAACCAATTCTTATGTGATCATAAGGTATAACCTCAGGGGTTATTCCCTATGCAACTATGATCACTAAGCAAGCTTGGTCGGATCCTAATGATCGACCAAACGGGTCGGGTTCGAAAGTCTAAGCGGTTGTTTAGACCGCTTAGCTTACGACCCTAAACAAGCACCAAACTAATAGTGACGAGTTAAACATGTCAAAACATGTTTAGCTAATTTATAAAATTGATTTGGTATCAAAACAATGGGTTTTGATACCCAAAAATAGTTCCGTTGCAAAATGCGCGCTAAAACGCATTTTGACCGAAACTTTGACTCGTCACTACCCCTAGTTAACGTGGTAATCAGTAGGTATAATCGCTAAGGATTATAACTATCGTGATTACAATCACGTTGCAAAGTTCAACCGAACTTTGCGTTGACCATTGACTGGTCAAACTGAAAGTCAAACATAGTTTGACTTTTTAAACTAGTAAGCAATAAAAGGATGAAGGAATGCTCACTAAAGGTCCTTGCTATCTTTTCTACCGAGAATAAGTTTCCAATCACTTGAGAGAGCTCCCAATTCAGATTAGAAAGGAGATTGAGATGAAATGAGCAAGGAATGAATGAAAGGTGATGGCTATTTATACTTGTAGCAAGAACACAAGATCATGACATGTGTTTGTGTAGCTTCCAAGCAAAAATCATGGCCATACACTTGTTGGATGCAGGTTCAAAGCCTTGGAGAAGGGATAACTTGGTTACCACATAAAGAATTTGCAAGAACAGCCCCTAAAGTATCAAACAGATTGCAAAATATGATTTCTGGTCGCTGGGCATGCCTTACGGACCGTAAGGACATGTGCATACGGTCCGTAAGCTACTTGCAGACCAACAACTTTCAGAAATTGACAATTTAGTCCCTGCACTTGAGAAACTTGATTTTTGATGCATTTTTGACACGTTTAAGCCCCGTTAACCCCATTTCAAAGCTCTAAAATGAAGTTAAAGTATAGGGAACTTAAAATATGCTCAAAAATATCTCGGATGTCGGTTCGTTTGGTCGTACGGTTGCGTTGTTCGGTTAATTACGACGGAAGTCGTAACGAACGCAAAAACGATCCAAATTAAGAGACGAATGGAATTTTTGCATGCCGATCACTAAAATAAAAATATTTTAGTGTGTACAAAAATTTTGGATGTCCAGATGTGGTCAGAACGTAAGATATGCGCGTAAATGCAAACTTACGTCGTTTTTGACACTTTTAGTCCCTGTAAGATCAAATAAGCATATTTTCACACACCGAACCACTCAAAGCTTATTTCTAAGCTATGTTTAGGTTATTTATGGTATGTTTAGCTTATGATCAAGTTCCAGACTATACGTTGCCTTACGAAACGGCAGACTTTTGCAGTTTGACGCAAATAGTCCCTGTGAGCGAATAAACTTGTTTTTGCCATACCAAACCCTTCAAAACTTATTTCTAAGTTATGTAAAGGATATTTAAGGTATCTTAAGCCTATTTCACTATTCCGGAGTGTTTGTTGCATTAAACCGGTTGTATTTACGCATTTGATTGCGTATAACCTTCCAGAAAGCGATTTAAGGCTCGAAATCGATCAAGAATTGATATGTGCAAACGATACACATATTTATACAAATCCCAAGTATGAAATACAATATTTCATTGGTTTGGTATTTGTATGATGGTTGAAGTGACACAGGTGTCACAGTCTCCCCCACTTTAGGAAATTTCGTCCCGAAATTTAATTTTAGAGGAAACTTGTGAGGACAACTGTGACGGTTTCGCTTTCAAATAAATCCCTCGAACCTTAAGTAAAACTCTGGGTCTTGTCAGGATTCTTAGCGAAATTGTCAACTCTCAAAGTGAAGTCCTTATAGCAATAAAACATGGAGTTTCGAACTACGGACAAAGGAACGTTTCTTATGAAGACTATCATAGGAAACTGGTGTGTGCTCGAAATCAGTTTCAGAGAGTGAAAGATAAGACAACATTGGTCAAGGTCCAGGACTTCTAGTAACTTAAATAACGCTACGTTCGCAATGTAAAAAGGTACACTTATATATAGGAAGTACCAGCGGCGTATCCACCATGCCCTTTTTACATTGTTCCCGTTTCGTTATTCTCATCACTATAGGTCTTAACACATGACAAAATATGCTATGGTTTCTGTGCACTGAATTCCATAGTTATGTATGGATCCATAATTACGTAATTCCTTGCACAGTCCGCACAGTTCATTTCATAATGTGTAAGGAAAAAAATCAATCGAATAAACATGAAGCGGCTTGACTAGACCACCAAAGGATCTTTTTAAGTAGATCAACGAACGATCTTTTTAACTAGATCAAAACATGATCTTCTTAACTAGACCATCGTACAATCTCCTTAAATTGACCACTTAAGGGATCTTTTCAATTATATCATCACATGATATTCCTAACCAGATTTTCAAATAAATCTGTTTAACTAGACCACTGAAGGGTCCAATTATAGAATAGTACTTTATAACCCAAGGGACTTAACTATGATGTAGAAGTCCATTAAGGATTTAAGATAGTACCTTTTGATATCCTACTATGAATCCCTCATATTGAAATATGGAAGATTCTATGAGGATTTGGATAATTCACATAAAACCATGCAACATATAAGAAAACACATAAGCACATAATTGTTTATCTTGATCTTCATTTTGTTAATTGAGCATACGAGTAATCAAAGCACACCAGGAATCAAATCCGTGAATTCCGTTTGGCACTTTAAACATTTTCAAGAATCTAACTATGAAGATAGGAAGACCTTAATAGAGATTTGTATTTGTTTCTTAAAAAGAAACGTTTATTTAATATTTTCGGGAAGATCACAAGTGATCATAAAATGACAGAACCACACGAGTAGTTTGTCTTAGTGTCGACATCGAAGGGTTGGATCAAACATTCACACAATCGTATCAGTTTTGTAAAATAAAATTGAAACATCAAATTTTATTTATATAACAACTGAATTGTTCCATCGTCAAAAGATAACAGGCCGAGGTATCCAAGAAGAAGAAGAAGGATAAGGCTTCTCAAAACTGTGCCATAACTGCTCAGAATAACCAGGTTGCACCAAACCAACCAGCACAACCTCGTAAGAGTAAAAATTATGTTGGTACCGCACCTTTGTGTAACAAATGCAACCGTCATCATCTAGAGCAAGAGCAGTGTCATAAATGTACCCACTGTGGACGGTTGGGACATTTGATCAATACCTGCCGTTATACCAACCAAAACCAAGCTGCTGTAAATCCTGCTGCTGTTCAAGCACGGTTCCCACCTGGGTCGTGTTATAACTGTGGTGACCTTACTCACTACAGAAACAATTGCCCAAGACTTGTTAACGCAAATCCAGTGCGTGGACGAGTGTTTAACATAAATGAGGCAAACGCGAACAACGATGCAGCAGTGAACAATTAGTCTTTTGTATTTTCTTGTCTGTTATCTTTTGACGATGGAATAATTCAGTTGTTATATAAATAAAATTTGATGTTTCAATTTTATTTTACAAAACTGATACGATTGTGTGAATATTTGATCCAACCCTTCGATGCCAACACTAAGACAAACTACTCGTGTGGTTCTGTCATTTTATGATCAGCTCTGATACCAACTTTTCTGTCACACCCCGACCACGTAAAACAACAAAACGTGGCAGAAACGTCGGGGAGTGTTGTAACAGAATCATTGTTTCACAACCATGGATTAAATAATTTCGTTTTATTTCGTTATTGAACTCATTGTTTTAGTACATATCAGATAATTACAAATATTATCTTTCAAGTTTTAAAGTCACTAAGGCACGAGTCCATCCTATGTATAGCATGTATCAACAATCATCACACAGCAGTACCTGAAACATGTGTAAAAATAGGTACGTCAGCATAAAAATGCCTGTGAGATACATAGGTTTTGTTTATGCATGATTCATGACTTATAAGTTTAAAAGAATGTTTTAACAAAAAGTAGTCATGAACCTAAAAATGTTTTCTTTATAAATCATCCGAAAATTTATAAGAAATTTGATGATATAAAAGAATGATGCATAAATAAATAATTAAGTAAAATGAGTTTATAAAATAATGTTTTGAATAAAATGTTTGCAGTATATATAAAAATATACTTTGGTTTTAAGAAAGTCATTTAGGTAATATATCAAAATATATTTCGGTTCCAAAATCGTTAAACAGATAGTATATTAAATATACTTTGGTTGTCAAGATAATCATTTTTGATAGTATATCAAAAGTATACTTTGGATTTATGTATAACATATTAAACTATGTTTTGGTTGAATAAATAACATATTTAAAATATGTTTTGTTAGTTAACAAAATATATGTTGTTTTGTAAAATATCACACATGAGAGAGTATATCAAACTCTACTTTTAGGAGTATAATAAAATATACAATAAAATAATGTGATTTAAGAATTCAATCAGACCTAGTGCATCAAAATACACCTTTGAGACTATAGGGATAACACAAAGGCAATCTCTATTTGGATGGAGAAACAAATTGGTTTCAGACATTCCATGACAACAGGAATGGGGTGTCAAATCCTATTGCGCTATATCATACTACCAATCGGTCTGGTGAACAATAAATAAGTACAATTCAACAATTAATTTTATAATCTTTGAAAGATCAGTGTTTAAACCATAGATAATCATTTGGTTTGTCAAAAGATAAGTACTAATATGTATAATCAATTATACTTTGAAATCGTGAACATAACAAATAGGTACACATGCTTCACCCCAAAACATTAAAAACAGTAAAAGAGGGGAACTATGTACTCACTTGAGGGTGCTTAGAAGTCTTGAACAACAACCAAGCAAAGCTAGAGGGAGTACGGAATCAAACGGCACCTAATATAGGTAACTATGTTATTAAACGGCTCTTAAACCGGGAGATGGGATAGAATGATGTTCTATAAATCAAATGAGTAATTGAACTCATATGGTATGATTTAATAGAGCTAATATTCTGATTTGGAAGTCTACCTAAGTGCTTTTGACCCGTTTCGACCCATTATGGTAGTATAAGCTACTATAATGCGTCGTTTGCGTAAAACTATGTTCGGATGGTTATCTATGAGCTATGTCAAGTCTTACATGCCCAATTATACCCTAACATGTTACTAAATCAGATTAGATGTCAAAAATATGTTCACATATGCACTATATGGTTTTATGTTTCAAAAGGGCATTTTGGTCATTTCCTATGGGCATGTACACTACTTAACGAATAGCTAACCAATCCTATGTGATCATAAGGTATAACCTCAGAGGTTATTCCCTATGTAACTATGATCACTAATCAAGCTTGTTCGGATCCTAAAGATTGACCAAACGGGCCGGGTTCGAAAGTCTAAGCGGTTGTTTAGACCGCTTAGCTTACGACCCTAAATGTAACATCTGTGCCTTCGCGGCTATCAAACAAATGCCAAACCAATGAAATATTGTATTTCATACTTTGGATTTGTATAAATATGTGTATCATTTGCACATATCAAATTTTTGTTCAATTCCAAACTCTAAATCGCTTTCTGGAAGGTTATACGCGCACCGATGCGTAAATATAACCAGTTTAATGCAACAAACACTCCGGAATAGTGACATTGGCTTAACATACCTTAAATAACCTTTACATAACTTAGAAATAAGTTTTGAAGGCTTTGGTATGGCAAAATCGAGTTAAATCGCTTACAGGGACTAAATTTGACAAACTGCGAAAGTATGCCAATTTGAACTGTAACAGACATTCCGGAACATGACCATAAGTTAAACATATCATAAATATCCTTTATATATCTTAGAAATAGGCTTTGAGGGGTTCGGTGTGCTAAAATAAACTTTTGGGTCATTCAGGGACTAAAAGTGTCAAAAAGTGCACAAGTTTGCACTTTTGCGCATAACTCACATTCTGAATACATCCGGACATCCAAAAATTTATGTAAGCACTAAAACATTTTATTTTAGTGTTCGGCATAAGAAAAATCCATTCGTCACGCATTTTGGATCGTTTTTCGCGCTGGTGCGCATTCCGTCGTAATTAAGCGAACATCGCGTTCGTACGGCTAAACGAACCAACATCCGACATATTTTTGAGCATGTTTCATGTCCACAATGTTTAGACATCATGTTAGGGCCTTAAAGTTGGCTTAACGGGCCTTAAACATGTCGGAAATGGCTTAAACACATAACAGGGACTGAAACTTCAATATTTGAAACTTGTTTTCTGATCTGAAGAGCTAGGCGGCCCGCGTGAGCCAAGCTTAAATCTTAGGCGGCCCGCGTCAGACTCTCTGATCAGATAAGATCGAACAGTCAGCGTATTCCAGCTGTTTTAACCACAACCACAAGCTCACCACTTGCCTATTCAGCTGATAAGGATCAATTTTAGGCACCATAACTTTCCGACACTTGTACGGATACGATTAAGGCACGATATTCGACAAACGATCTTAACGGTTACCCGAAAACTATAAATACCCCACCCCCCATGCTTCAAAATCACAAGAATTCTGATCCTAGAAGCTCTAAGTTGAAACCATTGTTTCATACCTGAGTTACTTGGATCGGGATTAGCATTCGGGGACCCTTCGTAAGTATTCTTTCGTTCTTTTATTGCTTTTCGAGTCTTTCGAGTTTGAAAGTCAAACTTTGTTTGACTTTCTACATTGACCAGTTATGGTCAATGCGAAGTTCGTTTGAACTTCGCAACGTGAGTGTAATCATGTTGGTTATAGTCCCTTGGGACTATGCCTACTGATTACCACGTTGTCTAGGGTCGTAGGGTAAGCGATCTAATAAATCACTTATACCTCGAACCCGACCCATTTGGTCGATCATTAGGATCGTACCAAACACATTAGGTGACCATAGTAGGTAGGGAATAACCTTCCGAGGTTATACCCTATGGTCACATCGTTTAAGTAGTTGTATGATAGGTAGTTTATATGCCTTAGGTAAATTACCAGAATACCCTTTTCATGTATAATTGGTAATTAAGCATATGTAACCTAAACTTTTGTCACATAACTGATTATGTAACATGTTTAGGCATATAGCACTTGTCATAGGACTAGTTAGGCGGTCCGAACGCGTTTCACGCGAACGACGCGTTAAAGTAGCATAAGCTACCTAAACGGGTCGTAATGGGTCGTAAACAATTAGGTTAGGTTTCATTTAGTATGTAGGCTTTGTTAAACCATATGACACGAGTCTCTATACTCGTTTGGTTTACGAACCCTCATTCTATCTAAATCCTCCGATATAGGTCCGGTTTATTAACATAGTTACCTATATTAGGTGCTGTTTGATTCCGTGATCTCTAGCATTGCTTGGTGGTTATCCTAGGACTTCTGAGCAATCTCAAGTGAGTACATAGACCCCTCTTTTACTGTTTTCCAAACTGTTTTGGGGTGAAACACATGTGCCTACTTGTTACTTTCATGCTTTCCTGTTTTCACATCATATACCAGCTATGTTCGTTAGTACATTATAGTACATTGTTTTACATTGACATTTTATGCTATGTATGTCCATTGCGTGCATACTTAGTACATCGTTTTACATTTACATTTTATGCTATGTATGTCCATTGCGTGCATACTTAGTACATCGTTTTCATCACATGCTTACATTTTGTTATGACATTTGGGTTGTTTACAATGGAACAATACATTCATTAACATTAGCTACGCCGTTCGTTAGTAGGTAGTGGTACCATAGGAATTGACAACTCCCGTTCCGGACATCCCAGGGAAAGGGGATGAAAGGAATGATCGAATTCGATATACATAATTTAGACAAACCTTTAAGTGGTTTAAGGGTTTATCGCCGCAGTCTCAAGGCTTGGATGTATGCATTTTCACAACACCGCATAGATGTTCGTATCAGTATAGCATGCATTTCCACAAAACATAGCTTTGATTTAAACCAAGTTTTACTTCAATACTATGTTCTTGTGCATATGGTTTAGTTGATACATTTCACTAGCCATACATATCATTTTGTTTACATATTACATGATTTACATTAATCATGCATTTCCACAAAACATAGCTTTGACTTAAACCAAGTTTTACTTCAATACTATGTTCTTGTGCATATGGTTTAGTTGATACATTTCACTAGCCATATATATCATTTTGTTTACATATTACATGATTTACATTGATCATGCATTTCCACAAAACATAGCTTTGATTTAAACCAAGTTTTACTTCAATACTATGTTCTTGTGCATATGGTTTAGTTGATACATTTCACTAGCCATACATATCATTTTGTTTACATATTACATGATTTACATTGATCATGCATTTCCACAAAACATAGCTTTGACTTAAACCAAGTTTTACTTCAATACTATGTTCTTGTGCATATGGTTTAGTTGATACATTTCACTAGCCATACATATCATTTTGGTTACATATTACATGGTTTACGTTTGACACATAAACACTTTTGACATTGGTTATACATTACATGATTTACATATTGACATGAACATTTTACATCTTGATGGTTTGGTTTGATTAAGTGGTTAAGTAACGATGCGTGTGTAATATGATACAAGCATGGTGGATACGCCGCTGGTACTTCCTATATATAAGTGTTTGTATGGTATTACATATATCGTAGCGTTATTTGAATCATTTCAGTTTGATACATATAACATTTTATACAAATAACATACTTTTCACAATACATTGTTTTACAAACAACTTAACTTATACAAACTCATTTTACATGGTTACTCATTTAACCATGCATTATTTTCTTATTTATACGTATCATCTGAACTTATTGTTTTTCAAATGATTTACAAAGACAAAGCAAATTACAAGGTTCATGACTAAACATTTTCTCAAACATAAGTCATGAAACCTATTTTCACAAAACCTATGTATCTCACAGGCATTTTTATGCTGACGTACCTATTTTCACATGTGTTTTTCAGGAGCTGTTGCATAAGATGATCAAGATACACATAGGCAGACTTGGACTTTAGCGACAATAAAAGATGCAAGACTAGTTAATTATGTTGTATTTCCTTGTTTGTTAAGACATTGTAACACTTTTAATCAATAAAACGAAACTTCAATTGCCATGGATTTGAAACAATTAATTCTGTTACAACACTCCCCGACATTTCCGCCACGTTTTATATGTTCTACGTGGTCGGGGTGTGACACTAAATAAGCACCAAACTAATAGTGACGAGTTAAACATGTCAAAACATGTTTAGCTAATTTATAAAACTGATTTGGTATCAAAATAATGGGTTTTGATACCCGAAAATAGTTCCGTTTCAAAATGCGCGCTAAAACGCATTTTGACCGAAACTTTGACTCGTCACTACACCTAGTTAACGTGGTAATCAGTAGGTATAATCGCTAAGGATTATAACCATCGTGATTACAATCACGTTGCAAAGTTCAACCGAACTTTGCGTTGACCATTGACTGGTCAAACTGAAAGTCAAACACTGTTTGAATTTTTAAACTAGTAACCAATAAAAGAATGAAAGAATGCTTACTAAGGGTTCTTGCTATCTTTTCTACCAAGAATAAGTTTCCAAATCAGTTGAGAGAGCTCCCAATTCAGATTAGAAAGGAGAATGAGAAGAAATGAGCAAGTGAAACAAGTGAATGACATGGCCTTATATAGTTTTTGCTAAACCATTAAGATCATTTCTTGGTAAGGAGGGAATGATCTTAGCTATACAATTGTTAGGAGCTGATTAGATACCTTGGGGAGGTGTTAACTTGGTCCCCAAAACATAAAAGTTGCGTACAAGGGCCTCAAGAATGAGCTGGGAAGCTGCTGTGAAGTTTATGAAATTTTGATGTGATGGGGACTGCTTACGGACTGTAAGCATATGTCCATACGGTCCGTAAGGACCTTGCAGACCAGCAACTTTCAAAAATGGTAGTTTTGGCCCCTGAGCTTGTTTCGTCGCGTATTGGCACTTCTAACACCCGTCAAGCCTATTTTTAAGCTCCATAATGAAGTTAAAGTATAGGGAACGTGATACATGCTCAAAAATATGACGGATGTTGGTTCGTTTGGCTGTACGGTTGCGTTGTTCGGCTAATTACGACGGAAATCGTAACGAACGCGAAAACGATCCAAATTGCGCAACGAATGGTATTTTTGCATGCCGATCACTAAAATAAAAATATTTTAGTGTCTACAAAAATTTTGGATGTCCAGATGTGGTCAGAACGTAAGATATGCGCGAAAATGCAAACTTACGTCGTTTTTTGACACTTTTAGTCCCTGTAAGATCAAATAAGCATGTTTTCGCATACCGAACCTCTCAAAGCTTATTTCTAAGATATGTTTAGGTTATTTATGGTATGTTTAGATTATGATCAAGTTCCGGACTCTTCGATACCATACGAATCGATATAGTTTCGCAGTTTGACACAAATAGTCTCTGCGATCGAATAGACTTGTTTTCAACACACCAAACCATCCAAAACTTATTTCTAAGTTATGTGAAGGTTATTTAAGGTATGTTAAGCCTATTCCACTATTCCGGAGTATTTGTCGTGTTAAACTGACTGCGTTTACGCACCAGTTTGCGTATAACTTTCCAGAAAGCGATTTAAAACTTGAAATCGGAATCGAATCAAATTGTAAAATCATCAAACATAAAAACACACATAATAAAACCAAAACACATTGTTTTATTAATAATTATCATTGTTTTACATTGTTCATCGATCACAGAGCACATATGTCATAGTCTCCCCTATTTTAGGAAATTTCGTCCCGAAATTTTAACTAGAGGTAACTTGTGAGAACAATTGAGGATATTTCGCCTTCATTTGGTCCTCACGTTCCCAAGTAAACTCTGGGAAACGTTTGGATTCCCAGCGAATCTTGACCAAATGAATTCGTTTGTTCTTCAATTGTTTGTAAGTACGGTCCACTATCTCCACAGGTTTCTCGACAAAGTGCATCGTTTCATCAATTTGAATCTCGTCGAGAGGAATGTGAAGATCAGCGTCAGCTAAGCACTTTCGCAAATTGGACACGTGAAAAGTCAGATGAATATTTCCAAGCTCTGGAGGTAGCTCTAGTCGATAGGCAACCTCTCCAACCCTTTCAACAATCTTAAATGGTCCAACATATCGTGGTGCAAGTTTTCCTTTCTTTCCAAATCTCACCACTCCCTTCCAAGGCGACACCTTGAGTAGGACATGGTCTCCGACTTGAAATTCTAAGGGCTTGCATCGTAAATCCGCATAACTCTTTTGATGGCATCTAGCTGTCACAAGATTATCGCGAATCTTCTTGATTTTATCTGTTGTTTCCAGAATGAGGTCAGGTCCAGTAAGCTGAACTTCACCGACCTCATTCCAACAGACAGGTGAACGACATTTTCGACCATAGAGAGCTTCGAATGGTGCCATATTAATGCTAGCATGATAACTATTGTTGTAAGAGAACTCGATCAATGGAAGATGAGAATCCCAATTACCACGAAAGTCTATCACGCATGCTCTAAGCATATCCTCCAAAGTTTGAATCGTTCTCTCTCAGATTGTCCATCTATTTGGGGATGATAAGCAGTGCTTAGATTTAGTTGGGTTCCCATAGCAGATTGCATGGTCTTCCAAAAATGAGATGAAAATCGAGCATCACGATCAGAAATGATATCCAAAGGAACACCATGTCGAGATACTATCTCATCAACATAAATCTTTGCAAGTTTATCAGCAGATAGATCCTTGCGAATCAGAATAAAATGAGCTGACTTCGTTAATCGATCGATAATAACCCAAATAGCATCGTGACCTTTAGATGTACGCGGTAATTTAGTGATGAGATCCATTGCAATGTTCTCCCACTTCCAAACCGGTATCTCTGGTTGTACAAGCAAACCAGAAGGTCGTTGATGTTTAGCCTTGACTTTGAGACAAGTTAGGCATTTTGATACATACAAGGCAACATCTTTCTTCATACCAGGCCACCAGAAGTTAGTACGAAGATCCTTGTACATTTTATCAGCACCAGGATGGATAGAATATCGAGACTTGTGAGACTCGTCCATTACTAAAGTGCGAAGATTGTCTTGTTTCAGAAACCACAAACGATCCTTAAAATAGAGCAAACCATCGTCCTTCGTTTCGAGCTTAAGCTCAAGTTGACGTGGTAATTCCTTACCCATCAAATTTTGTGAAACACAAAATTGTTGAGCTTGAAGAACACGAGTTTGAAGATCAGATAGAGTTCGAACAGAATGAAGCTTGACTCGCTCTTTTCGATTAAGCGCATCGGCTACGACATTCGGTGATGTGTGCAAAATGCAACATATAAATTACATCAATTGTGGCATAAAACTAACCCTTTTTAGTACTAATGTTGGAAAAAGTGTGCTTTTGTCTTCCTTTTGTATTTTCAGGATTAAATGAGCTCAAATTAACAAAAGAAGCAAAAAGACAGCAAAATCTAACATAAATACAAGAAAAGGAACAAACGTGACATGCCCGACCCCACGACAGCATCTTCCCAAGCAAAACAAGAAGACAGAAGACTGAACACGCCCCGTGCTCAGCCAGCACGGGGGCGTGCCCAAGTGTCAGCAGAAAAGACAAAGTGGTAGAAGCTTCTATTGCCCACCACGGGGCCGTGCTCAGCGGACACGGGGCCGTGGTCAACTATAAGATTCGCACAATCCAGGCAAATCTTCATAGTACAAAGATTCTTCTGCACACGGGGTCGTGCTCAGCGGACACGGGGGCGTGGTCAACTAATAAGACAAGCTGCATTAAATGAAGAAAGAGAAGGATGTGGACACGGGGCCGTGCCCACTGGACACGGGGCCGTGCCCGAGCTTCTGTTCAGCCTATAAATAGGAGTGCTTGGCTCAAGCTCAAACCATCCCTTGGCACACCACCTCTCTCACACTTCACCCACCACCACCATAACACCATCATCCACCACCATCATCCATTGTCCATCATAGAGTGTGTGAGTCGTCTCGGGATCCAAGATTGATCGTAAGAGTTCTTGACAGTCAAGGCCATGTTTGCCTAAGTCTCTTACATCACTTGGTGAAGACAAGTGTCTAATGTAATACTTTTTATTTTTAATCTTTTCGCACTTTTTACTTGGTTTTGTATTAATGACTTTAATAACTAGTTTCTTATGTTGAAGGTGATTCTTCCTTATCGTTTGTCCGTGGTGTCTTGACATTATTTTACTGTCTATATAAAATAAAAGATTTTCACCATTCATATCTCCACGGTCTATATGGAGGTATGTTGGCTACCTGGTCGGGGGTTAAGGGAACGGTTTGGTAAGAGTCTTGCCATTGTTCAGCGTTTAGAGGTCCTGCAATGGACCTGGGTCAAATTTAGTAGGACCTCCTTCAATACTTAACGGTATTGGATGGCGGGGGTCCAAACTCTTTGATCCCCTCATAAGTTAAACTACTATTAATACTATAACCCGGCTATTTAGGACTGTATCCCTGCTGACTCAGACTACTTAGTCGAGGGTAACGTCACCTCCAAAAGAGGGGCCTACCATAATTTGCATTAATAACTTAATTAATTATCTTTCAATAATCTGACCCTTTAGGATTGTATCCTTGCTGACTCAAACTACTGGGTTGAGGGTAACGTCACCTTCAAAAGAGGGGCCTACTACAATAACTTAGATAATCTCTTAAATAAGTGCAAAAGTGCGGAAACAATCAAAGGTTACACTAAACACGAGTCGGATCCAAGTGATTCATCTTGTCTATCTGTTTTTCTTTTATTTTTATTTTCAGCATTTTAGTTAGTTTTTATTTTCTTAGTTTAAAACATTTTTTCTAAACTTTTGATTTGATTAGACGTTGAGGATAAAACGGTATTAAAAGCTCTTGTGTCCTTGGACGACCTCGGTATCTTACCAACACTATACTACGCTCACGATGGGTGCACTTGCCCATATGTGTGTTTAGTGTTAGTAAATATCGTGTTTTATAAATTTAAAACTTGACTAAAAAGTGTTAAAAAGGGCTTAATATATATATTAAAAACTAACGACACTTCACACGCATCAAGTTTTTGGCGCCGTTGCCGGGGACACAAGGATTTTAAGAAAGCTTAAAATCGACGGCCTAATCAGTTTTTCAAAACCTTTTCAAAACGCGCGCACATTTTTCTGCATTTTAGTTTAGTTTTGCATTTACAGTAACCTGTACACGGGGCCGTGTTCACTGAACACGGGGCCGTGCTGCACATTTTCATAAAAACACCCAGTAACAGTAGCTTGAACACGGGCCGTGCTCACTGAACACGCCCCGTGCTCAACGAAATCAGTAATTAAATTAAAACGCCCAGATACAGATTCTGTACACGGGGCCGTGTCCACTGAACACGGGGCCGTGTCCAGCCTCTGTTTCCGTTTTTATTTTTGTTTTCTGATCTCGAGACTTGGTTGTGGTCTGCTGAGTGATTCTTATGGATCAATACTCAGGAGGTTACAACTACACCTTTGAGGAGGATGATTATAGGGGTAACTATTGCACTAATTGTAGTAATCCGCACTCGGTTCAATATTGTCACTCATATCAACCATCCAATTCATACAGCTACTATGAGGAGCCCAGGTATGAGCCATCAACTTCATACACATCCTATGAAGACCAAAGGTATGAACCTCCTCCCTCATACTCATATTTTGATGAACCAAGGTATGAGCCTTCATACTCATACTTTGAGGAACCACGATATGAGCCACCACCTTCGTATGCTTACTATGAGGAACCATGGCGTGAACAACCCACCTCATATGAGTATTATGAAGAAAAAAATTACGACCCTTATCCATCATATGCTTACAATGAAGAACAATGGTGTGAACCATCTAGTTCATATGGGTATTATGAGGAACAAAGGATCGAACAACCGGATTCAAGCTTTGAAAATCCCGATTCTTTTTCTATCACCGAAGTGACCGATAGGATATTAGAACACCTTAGAGTTATCGATCGCTATATAAAAGAATCTCGCGCAAGGGAAGGGGAGTCCCGCGCAAGAGAACAATTAAATAAAGAAGAGATAACCGAAAGAGTAAAAATGGAAGAACAAATAAGTGAAGAACGGACACATGAGTTAAACAACGAAAAAGGTGAGTCCGACAATGTTAAAATTCAAGAAGAGTCTAATTTTGAAGAAATTAATCTCTTATCACCTTCTTTTGAAAATCATTGTTTAGTTTCCACTCATGCTAAGTTTTTAAAAGAGTTAAACACTAACACTAAAATTGATGAAACGGTAAGTGTTAAGTTAACTAATGATCAAACTTCGCTAATAAAAGAAGACCCATTTGAAATTAACATTACACCGGTTCCATGTTTCTTTCAAAATTCGTTTCTTAGTAAGGTCACAATTGATAAAGATCTTTGTGTTAACATAATGCCTAACTACATTTTCGAAAAATTAAGTATTAGTGATTTTTCTCCACTTCAAATACCCATTTTTCTATCCAATCGGAAAGTAATAAAATCAATCGGTGTAGTTGAGGATGTCTTGGTTCAAACAAATCAAATGGTAGTCCCCACCGACTTTGTCATCCTCAATGACGCTCCTCTAGTGTTGGGACGACAATTTGTAAAAACTCACGAAGCTTTGAAAAACCAGAAGTACAACAATCTACCTCTTCAATTAGAGGTATTTAAAAGAAGTGTCGATCTTGAACGGTTAATGAAATATCCATTCGACAATAATGACCCCCTAATTGAAGATGAATATGAACCACCCGATACAAGTGAAAAGATTGACCACTTTGTTGAAGAAGAGGTCGCCATAGAACAAACTTTTAAAGTTCTTGATCAAAATGAGCAACCAAATAAGGAGTCTCCTAAAGACCAACCACTTGAGCTCAAAGAACTTCCTAAAGGTTTGGAATATGCTTTTCTAGACAAAGATGGTAATTTACCTGTAATTATTTCTTCTAAATTAGATAGCCTAGAAAAAGAAAAATTAATTAGTCTTTTGAAAAAACATAAAAACGCGATAGCTTGGAAGCTTGTAGACATTAAAGGAATAAGTCCTTCCATGTGTACGCACAAAATTTTAATGAATGATGACTACAAATCGGTAATACAACCACAACGTCGAGTAAATCCCAATGTTCAAGAAGTGGTTAAAAACGAAGTCATCAAATTACTTGACGCCGGACTTATCTATCGTATCTCCGATAGCCCTTGGGTAAGTCCCGTCCAAGTAGTTCCAAAGAAAGGAGGTATGACGGTGATAACTAACGAAGAAAATGAATTAATACCAACGAGAACCGTCACAGGATGGAGAGTATGTATAGATTATAGACGATTAAATGAAGCAACAAGAAAAGATCACTTTCCTTTACCCTTCATTGATCAAATGTTAGAAAGATTATCCGGTCATAAATTTTACTGTTTCTTGGATGGTTTTTCAGGTTACTTTCAAATCCCGATAGCACCCGAAGACCAAGAAAAGACAACTTTCACATGTCCCTATGGAACTTTTGCTTATCGACGCATGCCGTTTGGTCTATGTAATGCCCCCGCAACATTCCAACGTTGCATGGTAGCTATCTTCCATGACATGATAGAAAAGATAATGGAAGTCTTCATGGACGACTTTTCTATCTTTGGGGATTCATACGACCAATGCCTCGATAACCTTGAACGAATGCTATCCCGATGTGAGGAAACTAACCTCGCCCTTTATTGGGAAAAATGCCATTTCATGGTAACAGAGGGAATAGTACTCGGTCACAAAATCTCAAGCGAAGGAATGGAGGTGGATCGAGCCAAAATAGATACCATTTCTAGACTACCACCTCCATCCTCCGTAAGAGCTATCAGAAGTTTCCTAGGGCATGCCGGATTTTATAGGCGGTTTATCAAAGACTTTTCTAAAATTTCTAGGCCTCTAACAAAATTACTTGAAAAAGATGCTCCTTTCATCTTTGACAAGGATTGCAATCAAGCATTTCTAACATTAAAGGAAATGTTAGTCAATGCACCTATCATGATAGCGCCTGATTGGAAATTTCCTTTCGAAATCATGTGTGATGCTAGTGACTTTGCAGTTGGAGCTGTCTTGGGACAAAGAAAAGAAAAGCATTTCCACCCAATTTATTATGCTAGTAAAACACTAAATGATGCACAAGAAAATTACACAACAACTGAAAAAGAATTACTAGCTGTGGTATTTGCTTTTGATAAATTTCGTTCTTATCTTGTTCTTTCTAAAACTATAGTCTATACAGATCATGCAGCCATTCGATATCTTTTCAAAAAGCAGGACGCAAAACCACGTTTGATTCGGTGGATTCTACTCCTCCAAGAATTTGATATTGAAATCAAAGACAAAAGAGGAGAAGAAAACACCGCAGCAGATCATCTTTCACGCTTGGAAGACCCAGCTTTGGAGGCAACCAGGGATGAGCAAATCAACGAAAAATTCCCGACTGAGTCCCTAGAAATGGTGGAATATAAGGAAGAACCATGGTACGCCGACTATGCTAACTACCTAGCTAGCGGTATAGTCGCTAAGGGTTGGCCACATCATCAAAGAAAAAAATTCTTTGCCAATGTGAAACACTAGTTTTGGGAAGATCCATATCTTTTCAAAATGTGTGCCGACCAACTCATCCGACGATGCGTCCATGGTAGCGAAGCACGAAGAATTCTCCGCCATTGTCATGAAGGTCCATATGGAGGGCATCATGGTGCCTCAAGTACCGCACGAAAGGTATTTGATTCAGGATTTTATTGGCCGACCATTTACAAAGACGCCCGAAATCTTGTCAAGACATGTGATGCTTGCCAAAGAACTGGTAATATTTCTTCCAAAAACGAAATGCCACAAAATGGCATTCTTGTTTGTGAAATTTTTGATGTGTGGGGACTCGACTTTATGGGACCTTTCCCACCATCGAAAGGAAACAAATATATACTTGTGGCAGTAGACTACTTGTCTAAATGGGCCGAGGCCGAGGCACTTTCAACGAAGGATGGAAGAGTCGTGGTAAGATTTCTGAAGAAATTATTCTCTCATTTTGGCACACCTAAAGCATTAATAAGTGATAGAGGTACCCATTTTTACAACCATCAACTTGAAAAAATCTTAACAAGATATGGGGTCTATCACCGGGTCTCGACAGCATATCACCCTCAAACAAACGGACAAGCCGAAGTGACTAATAGAGGTTTAAAACGAATACTTGAAAAAACCGTAGGGTTAAATAAAAAGGAATGGGCAGATAAATTAGATGATGCTTTAGGGGCTTTTCGAACGGCTTATAAAACAACAATAGGAACAACCCCATATAAGCTAGTCTATGGAAAAAGCTGTCACTTGCCCGTAGAAATTGCACACAAAGCCTACTGGGCAATTAAAAATGTAAACTTAGATTTAGAATTTGCTGGTAAAAATCGATTTTGTTAACTAAATGAATTAGACGAACTTAGAAATTATGCATACTCAAACTCCGAAATTTATAAGGAAAGAATGAAAAATTTGCATGATAAACATATTAAACCTAATGAATTTCGAGTAGGAGATCTAGTTCTTTTGTTTAATTCATGACTTAGATTATTTCCTGGTAAATTAAAGTCTAGGTGGTCAGGACCTTTTTCCATCACCCATATTTTCCCACACGGTGCAATAGAAATTAAATCTCGGAATGGACCCCCTTTCAAAGTCAATGGCCAACGGCTAAAACTCTATCAAGGATTCATTGAGGATGAAGAGGAGGAGATCTCGCTTCAAACGGTTGAAGAATGAAAACATAATCATCATACCTGGTAAGTTATGAACGATATGGACGACATCTAAATCGGTAAGTCTTCTAACCAAACTTTTTGGGAAACAACGAGCACTCACACGAGCACTAAAAAAAAATTCAAAACTTTGCTCGGCACGAGGCCGTGTCCGCTGGACACGGGACCGTGTCCGCGCTGCAGTCGGGATAAAACCCCTTTTTCATAACAGTTACTTCATTCCACACGCCCCGTTTCCCCGAAAACACTCTGGTTCCTGGCGATTTTCCGCAGATTTTCAACGTCTCCTATCATTCTAACAACATCAAGGTATGATTCTATCACTACTCTTAGTTAGATTAGTTACTTGCATGTAGTTAAAACACCAAAAATTTGGGGAAAAATCTAGGGTTCTTGAAGTTCATCCCGATCGAACCTCAAATTTTTGTTTAGATCAGTTAGCATTTAGTTAGATTAGTGTTATGGGAAGTAAATCCACTTGTATTGTTCATAGATTCGCCAGATTTCTCATAAAAACACCAAACCCTTGTTTTTGAACCGAAAAAGATAAAATTGATATGGTAAACGGGTTATTTTGGGAAAAATGGCGCTTGGGGTTTCATTTTCGGGGGAAACCGCACCCATTGAACCAAAAATTTTCAAGTTTTCGAAACCGGGTCGAAAAATGGAATTTTTGTGTAACAGACGCCTGGACACGGGGCCGTGTCCGCTGAACACGGGGTCGTGTCCAGCCCACTGGTTGTAGTTTTGTCCTAAAATTCTTCTGTTTCGTGCTAACTTTTGGTGTATTCTTTCAGATGGCTAGGAAGTTCACAAGGTTTAACGCCAATGAGCTCGATGCTAGGGCTAGATACGAAATACTTCAGACAAGGCCGGAGGAATACCCGAGGCAAGCATGCATGGAACTGTTAACTATGGTGAATCAAATCGACCGTTTCAACAACATTGTAACCGGGCCATTAAGAGTCGCTTTAACAACTAGGCTCCGTTCCGTCCACGAATGCACTTTGGAATTCTATAGCACCTTCACGTTCAACTCAAGGTGCGACCCATTCGACAATGATGGGGTAGCATTCCGATGTGGCGGAACTAGGTATTCGATCTCTATGGCACAATTTGGGTCGATTGTCGGGTTGTATGCGGAAGAAGTTGCAGGTAACGAAGAAAATACTGGAGGGATGCGAGAGATAGGTGAAAACGATCGCCAAGCCGCGTGGGCTCAGATTGGTGAAGGGTATTACAATCCGAGCAGCACTAAGAGCACAAAGTTGAGGGATCCGCTCTACAGATACATCCATAGGCTCCTCGACTACTCTCTTAGTCAAAGACATGATAGCGGTGGCGTCGTTGGGTTAAGAGATTTGGTTGTCCTTCACTGCATCCATAACCGCAGGCCCGTTGATGTTCCGTTCCTCATGCTCTGAAACATGCATCATAACCGCCTTGCTACTGCACCAACCCCTATCTTCTTTGGGGGATGGGTGTACCGTCTCTTCAAGCACTTCACCAACATACCTAGGTCATTAGGAAGGAGCCCATGGTCGGGTAGGGTATATATACACATCTGCCGCTCAATGAACCTAATTTATGAGGCTGAAGACGGGACGGTAAGCTTTCAAAGGATGCAAGGTCATGCATGGAACCCACAAGAAGCACTTGTCCTCCACACTCCACAACATCATCAGTACCAATACCGGCCCCATGATGATCCGGGCCAATCCTCCTCAGGAGGCGGTTTTCCTAACTTTCAAAGTTTACATGATTTGTTGTAGGAAAACCTCATGTGCACCAGGAACACCTACAATATGGCAAGCAACACATACCACCGGGTAGGGGCGATCGAGAGAAACATTTCCGATATCCAAGATGATATTGGAAATATCCGGGAGTACATAGATGGCCATGGTGGGGATGATGATGATGAAGACGAGGACATGGATTAGGCGGGAGGAGCGGAGGAAGAAGCGGTTGGTTGATGATTCCCCAGGTTAACCTTTTCTAATCTTGAACAATTTAAGGCCTGCGTGCCAAGTGTTGAACAATTTACTTTCCCTAACTCCTTTTATTTTCTGCATTTATTTTTCTTTTAACTTTGTTGACTTGGATGTTGAACTTGGTAAAATTAGGATGTTTGCTATGGTGTGGTATAGTGTTTATTGATTAAGCAGGTACATACGAGGCTTAGAGTACTAAGCGTTAGTACTACTAAAGTCGGGACAGGAAAAACCAAAGCAAGAAGCCTGTTTTTCAACCTTGCAGATTGTCCACACGGGGCCGTGTCCAGCCGACACGCCCCCGTGCCCACTCCCCCGAACCTGCTGTTTGTTTTAATTCTGCAGACTTTGACAGAAACGGGGTCGTGTCCACCCAACACGCCCCCGTGTTCACCTTCTGTAAGTTTTCGTTACTGGCACCTGAGCACGGGGTCGTGTCCAGGCAACCAGTAACATAAATTTTTGCTTTTAACACCCTTTTTACACATTCAATCAACCTAAAAACTTATTTTTGGGACACATTGAGGACAATGTGTAATTTAAGTGTGGGGGGGTGGGGGGGATGCTAAAACCTTGAATCTTGCAAGTCCTAAACACAAGCCTTACACAAAACTCTATTGGAACCGCTAATTACCCCAAATTTTTTCAAAATTTTTTTTTTCATTTATTTACTTGTCTAGGTTTAATTTGGGAATTTCAAAGTTCTAAAAAGGTTATATTTTTACAAATTTACAACCGATAGCGTCGTGATAAAAAGAACCAACATAAAAAAATTATGAAAAGGCATGGCAAACTTAGTTAAAATTTGATTATATATACTTGATCACATAAAAACCCATTCCCACAAAAGTGAGTTTTGAGCCTTTATTGAGCATACAATTACATATCATTAAACTAAATGCTCATTTTTCGTTTCTTGTGTGAATAGCCCCGCTTGGTTCTTACGAATCTAGAACTTGCCACGACGATACATTCCCGGTCCTTACCAACTTAAACCCGAGTAAGTAAATGATGGAGGCATTAGGACTAACCCTTTTTATTTCTACACCATTATTTTTTTTTTACCACCTACCCAAAATCCCCCTAGTTAGCCAATTTGAGTCTAAACCTTTTCATTTCATAACCCAAACCAAACACCCTTTTACCCACCAAAACCTTTTTCATTTTTAACCCTTTGTTTTAGTAACTAGCTCGGTTTTTTGTATGACTTCTTCAAAAAAAAAATGTGTTGATTATGAAGAAAAAGAAAATAAACAAACAAGTTCATCAAAAATAAATGTGTTTGAATAATAGCTTCATCAAAATAAAAGTTACAAAAATAAAAAGTCTTACGAAAACCGATGCTTTTTACGCTTTTTCGCCCTTTTCTACTAACCACTAACCCAACCACCTACCTATAACCTAAGCCTAACCCTTCACCCAAAAAGTCCTCTTGATATTTACAAAGGTATATAAGTTAAAAAGGAGGAGGATTGATCGCTTGGCAAGCCTATGGTAGGAGTAAGTTCCATGCCGCTCTCGAGTGATCCACTAAAATACATTTTCGGCCGAGTGTTGAGTGATCCCCGTGAGGTAAGTGAACTTGTATATAAAGAAAATTTTAAAGAGGCATGTCATGCCCTAATAAGTAATTTATATTATGAAAAGTTTTAAATAAATCATGACGAATAGGATTGTAAATAAATAAAAATAAAACTTAATAAAGAATCTTGGAAATCCCGACACTCTATGACAAGCCTAAAAACTTCTCTTCTACCCATTCCATTTGGGAGTGTAAAGCCACAATTAAAGAGTTTTGCTTGAGGATAAGCAAAGATTCAAGCGTGGGGGTATTTGATGTGTGCAAAATGCAACATATAAATTACATCAATTGTGGCATAAAACTAACCATTTTTTAGTACTAATGTTGGAAAAAGTGTGCTTTTGTCTTCCTTTTGTATTTTCAGGATTAAATGAGCTCAAATTAACAAAAGAAGCAAAAAGACAGCAAAATCTAACATAAGTACAAGAAAAGGAACAAACGTGACATGCCCGACCCCACGACAGCATCTTCCCAAGCAAAACAAGAAGACAGAAGACTGAACACGCCCCGTGCTCAGTCAGCACGGGGGCGTGCCCAAGTGTCAGCAGAAAAGACAAAGTGGTAGAAGCTTCTATTGCCCACCACGGGGCCGTGCTCAGTGGACACAGGGCCATGGTCAACTATAAGATTCGCACAATCCAGGCAAATCTTCATAGTACAAAGATTCTTCTGCACACGGGGTCGTGCTCAGCGGACACGGGGGCGTGGTCAACTAATAAGACAAGCTGCATTAAATGAAGAAAGAGAAGGATGTGGACACGGGGCCGTGCCCGAGCTTCTGTTCAGCCTATAAATAGGAATGCTTGGCTCAAGCTCAAACCATCCCTTGGCACACCACCTCTCTCACACTTCACCCACCACCCACCACCACCATAACACCATCATCCATTGTCCATCATAGAGTGTGTGAGTCGTCTCGGGATCCAAGATTGATCGTAAGAGTTCTTGACAATCAAGACCATGTTTGCCTAAGTCTCTTACATCACTTGGTGAAGATAAGTGTCTAGTGTAATACTTTTTATTTTTAATCTTTTCGCACTTTTTACTTGGTTTTGTATTAATTACTTTAATAACTAGTTTCTTATGTTGAAGGTGATTCTTCCTTATCGTTTGTCCGTGGTGTCTTGACATTATTTTACTGTCTATATAAAACAAAAGATTTTCACCATTCATATCTCCACGGTCTATATGGAGGTATGTTGTCTACCTGGTCGGGGGTTAAGGGAACGGTTTGGTAAGAGTCTTGCCATTGTTCAGCGTTTAGAGGTCCTGCAATGGACCTGGGTCAAATTTAGTAGGACCTCCTTCAATACTTAACGGTATTGGATGGCAGGGGTCCAAACTCTTTGATCCCCTCATAAGTTAAACTACTATTAATACTATAACCAGGCTATTTAGGACTGTATCCCTGCTGAATCAGACTACTTAGTCGAGGGTAACGTCACCTCCAAAAGAGGGGCCTACCATAATTTGCATTAATAACTTAATTAATTATCTTTCAATAATCCGACCCTTTAGGATTGTATCCTTGCTGACTCAAACTACTGGGTTGAGGGTAACGTCACCTTCAAAAGAGGGGCCTACTACAATAACTAAGATAATCTCTTAAATAAGTGCAAAGGTGTGGAAATAATCAAAGGTTACACTAAACACGAGTCGGAGCCAAGTGATTCATCTTGTCTATCTGTTTTTCTTTTATTTTTATTTTCAGCATTTTAGTTAGTTTTTATTTTCTTAGTTTAAAACATTTTTTCTAAACTTTTGATTTGATTAGACGTTGAGGATAAACCGGTATTAAAAGCTCTTGTGTCCTTGGACGACCTCGGTATCTTACCAACACTATACTACGCTCACGATGGGTGCACTTGCCCATATGTGTGTTTAGTGTTAGTAAATATCGTGTTTTATAAATTTAAAACTTGACTAAAAAGTGTTAAAAAGGGCCTAATATATATATTAAAAACTAACGACACTTCACACGCATCATTCGCCTTACCAGGATGGTAGCGAATCTCGCAATCGTAGTCATTTAAGAGTTCAACCCAATGACGTTGCCTCATGTTGAGCTCTTTCTGATTAAGAATATGCTGGAGACTTTTGTGGTCTGTGAAAACCACACACTTCGTGCCATAAAGATAGTGTCTCCAGATTTTGAGAGCGAAAACCACAGCTCCCAACTCAAGATCGTGAGTCGTATAGTTCTTCTCGTGAACTTTCAATTGTCTAGACGCATATGCTATAACTTTAACTCGTTGCATAAGAACACAACCAAGGCCTAAGTTGGACGCATCACAGTAGACAACGAAATCATCGTATCCTTCGGGCAGAGATAGAACAGGAGCATCACATAGCTTCCGTTTTAGCGTTTGGAACGCTTCTTCTTGTTTTGGTCCCCACTCAAAAGGATTATTCTTTTGAGTCAAAGCAGTGAGTGGAACCGCAATCTTCGAGAAATTAGAAATGAATCGACGATAATATCCAGCTAGACCAAGAAAAGAACGAATTTCTGTGGGTGTCGTTGGTGTATTCCAATCCTTGATTGCAACAATCTTGGATGGATCCACATAAATACCTTGCTCGTTGACAATATGTCCCAAAAAACTGAACTTCTTTAAGCCAAAATTCACACTTGGAGAATTTAGCAAAAAGTTGTTCCTTCTTAAGGAGTTCCAATGTCAAACGAAGGTGTTGCTCGTGATCGGCTCGAAACTTCGAATAAATGAGAATATCGTCGATAAACACAATGATGAACTTGTCTAAATAAGGTTTACAGACCCTATTCATTAAGTCCATAAAGATAGCTGGGGCATTCGTCAAACCAAAAGGCATGACAGTGAACTCGTAATGCCCATATCTCGTGCGGAATGCAGTTTTGGGAATATCTTCTTCGAATACACGAAGCTGATGATACCCAGAACGCAGATCGATCTTAGAAAAGCATGAAACACCCTGCAGCTGGACGAAGAGATCATCAATTCGAGGTAGGGGATATCGATTCTTGATGGTAAGCTTATTAAGCTCACGATAATCGATACACATACGAAAAGATCCATCTTTCTTTTTCACAAAGAGGACAGGAGCACCCCAAGGTGAATAACTCGGACGGATGAATCCTTTATCAGACAACTCTTGAAGCTGTTTCGATAATTCTTGCATCTCAGATGGTGTAAGACGAAAAGGTGCTTTCGCAATCGGGTTAGCATTGGGTACAAGATCAATATGAAACTCGACTTGACGAACTGGAGGCAAACCAGGCAGTTCATCAGCAAACACCTCTGGATAATCCCGAACAATCAGAATATCCAGAATACTCTTGTTCTATTCGTCAAACCAAAAGGCATGACAGTGAACTCGTAATGCCCATATCTCGTGCGGAATGCAGTTTTGGGAATATCTTCTTCGAATACACGAAGCTGATGATACCCAGAACGCAGATCGATCTTAGAAAAGCATGAAGCACCCTGCAGCTGGTTGAAGAGATCAACAATTCGAGGTAGGGGATATTGATTCTTGATGGTAAGCTTATTAAGCTCATGATAATCGATACACATACGAAAAGATCCATCTTTCTTTTTCACAAAGAGGACAGGAGCACCCCAAGGTGAATAACTCGGACGGATGAATCCTTTATCAGACAACTCTTGAAGCTGTTTCGATAATTCTTGCATCTCAGATGGTGCGAGACAAAAAGGTGCTTTCGCAATCGGGTTAGCATTGGGTACAAGATCAATATGAAACTTGACTTGACGAACTGGAGGCAAACCAGGCAGTTCATCAGGAAACACCTCTGGATAATCCCGAACAATCGGAATATCCAGAATACTCTTGTTCTTGCCTTTCTCCTCGGTGACATGTGCCAGGAAGGCAACATATCCTTTTCGTAGATAGCTTTGGGCTTTCGTACACGACATGAGTTTCAATCCACCAGATGGTTTCTCGCCACGAACTTCTAGATCATCGCCCGACGAAAGAGGAATACGAATGATCTTATTGAAACAAATCACCTCAGCATGATGTTTGGTTAACCAATCCATTCCTACGATGATGTCGAAACTCTCAAGTTGCATCGGTACGAGGTCAATAGGAAAAAGATGGTTATCGAGGTTCAATTCACAACCACGAATAACAGAATTGAGAATATGAGGTTTACCAGTAGCAGCTTCAACAGATAAGGGTTTCCTCAGTTTAGTTCTAGGTATCGCAAGTAAAGGCTCAAAGGATAACAAAACAAAACTCCTATCGGCACCAGAATCGAAACGAACAGATGCAAGTTGATTGTTAACAAGGAACGCACCGTTAACAAGAAAGGTACCATGGACAATGAGGTTGTCAGCTCGAGCCTCGTTTGCATTCAGATTGAATGCTCGTCCACAAGCGGGATTCACATTCGCGTTCACATTTGGACAAACAAAAGAGGTATTGAAAACATCGACAAAACACAAGGAAGGCGATCATTGGTTTGTTACCTCGAACAAACAAACGACACGCGGTGACAAATCAAAGTAAATGGGTTAATATAATGTATCACCGAAGACATGCTCGCCTATAAGTGAACACTCACCCCAAGAGTTCCCAGGTAAGAGTGACTGGTCCGATACTGCGGATTTGTACGAACACTCTAGCCTTAGACAGAAAACTCAGGGTACAGGCATTCACTCTTCCAGTTTGCACGTGTTTACATTATTTAGACCCAAACTTTGACGAGATTTTGAAAATTCAGAGGGCATAAAGCCGAAAATGAATCAAACTGGAAGTGTTCAAAACCTTACAATCAATCATCCAAGGATAGATGATTAATTTTCGGAGCGGATTTGTTATTGTGTTCTCGTTGTGGTTATCACCTAAGGATAGGTGATGGTATTGTTTTAAAATCTAAACGCAACTAGAAAGTTATAGTCTAGGTCAAAGCAATGCTAATAACCTAATTCCCTAATTCCCGGTTTAAGAGCCGTTTAATAACATAGTTACCTATATTAGGTGCCGTTTGATTCTGTACTCCCTCTAGCTTCGCTTGGTTGTTGTTCAAGACTTCTAAGCACCTTCAAGTGAGTACATAGTTGCCCTCTTTTACTGTTTTCAATGTTTTGGGGTGAAGCATGTGTACCTATTTGTTATGTTCACGATTTCAAAGTATAATTGATTATACATAATAGTACTTATCTTTTGACAAACCAAATGATTATCTATGGTTTAAACACTGATCTTTCAAAGATTATAAAATTAATTGTTGAATTGGGAGCTCTCTCAACTGATTTGGAAACTTATTCTTGGTAGAAAAGATAGCAAGGACCCTTAGTGAGCATTCTTTCATTCTTTTATTGCTTACTAGTTTAAAAAGTCAAACAGTGTTTGACTTTCAGTTTGACCAGTCAATGGTCAACGCAAAGTTTGGTTGAACTTTGCAACGTGATTGTAATCACGATGGTTATAATCCTTAGCGATTATACCTATTGATTACCACGTTAACTAGGTGTAGTGACGAGTCAAAGTTTCGGTCAAAATGCGTTTTAGCGCGCATTTTGCAACGGAACTATTTTCGGGTATCAAAACCCATTATTTTGATACCAAATCTGTTTTATAAATTAGCTAAACATGTTTTGACATGTTTAACTCGTCACTATTAGTTTGGTGCTTGTTTAGGGTCGTAAGCTAAGCGGTCTAAACAACCGCTTAGACTTTCGAACCCGACCCGTTTGGTCGATCTTTAGGATCCGACCAAGCTTGATTAGTGATCATAGTTACGTAGGGAATAACCTCCGAGGTTATACCTTATGATCACATAGGATTGGTTAGCTATTCGTTAAGTAGTGTACATGCCCATAGGAAATGACCAAAATGCCCTTTTGAAACATAAAACCATATTGTGCATATGTGAACAGATTTTTGACATCTAATCTGATTTAGTAACATGTTAGGGTATAATTGGGCATGTAAGACTTGACATAGCTCATAGATAACCATCCGAACATAGTTTTGCGCAAACGACGCATTATAGTAGCTTATACAACCATAATGGGTCGAAACGGGTCAAAAGCACTTAGGTAGACTTCCAAATCAGAATGTTAGCTCTATTAAATCATACCATATGAGTTCAATTACTCATTTGATTTATAGAACATCATTCTATCCCATCTCCCGGTTTAAGATCCGTTTAATAACATAGTTACCTATATTAGGTGCCGTTTGATTCCGTACTCCCTCTAGCTTTGCTTGGTTGTTGTTCAAGACTTCTAAGCACCCTCAAGTGAGTACATAGTTCCCCTCTTTTACCGCTTTCAAATATTTGGGGTGAAGCATGTGTACCTATTTGTTATGTTATGATTTCAAAGTATAATTGATTATACATATTAGTACCTATCTTTTGACAAACCAAATGATTATTTATGATCTAAACACTGATTTTTCAAAGATTATAAAATTAATTGTTGGATAGTACATATTTTGTTCACCAGACCGATTGGTAGTATGATATAGCGCTATAGGATTTGACACCCCATTCCTGTTGTCATGGAATGTCTGAAACCAATTTGTTTATCCATCCAAATAGGGATTGCCTTTGTGGTATCCCTATAGTCTCAAAGGTGTATTTTGATGCACTAGGTCTGATTGAATTCTTAAATCACATTATTTTATTGTATATTTTATTATACTCACAAAAGTATTGTTTGATATACTCTCTCATGTGTGATATTGTACAAAACAACATATATTTTGTTAACTACCAAAACATATTTTAAATATGTTATTTATTCAACCAAAACATAGTTTAATATGTTATACATAAATCCAAAGTATACTTTTGATACACTATCAAAAATGATTATTTTGACAACCAAAGTATATTTAATATACTATCTGTTTAACGATTTTGGAACCGAAATATATTTTGATATATTACCTAAACCACTTTCTTAAAACCAAAGTATATTTTTATATATACTACAAACATTTTATTCAAAACATTATTTTATAAACTCATTTTACTTAATTATTTATTTATGCATCATTCTTTTATATCATCAAATTTCTTATAAATTTTCGCATTATTTATAAAGAAAACATTTTTAGGTTTATGACTACTTTTTGTTAAAACATTCTTTTAAACTTATAAGTCATGAATCATGCATAAACAAAACCTTTGTATCTCACAGGCATTTTTATGCTGACATACCTATTTTTACACATGTTTCAGGTACTGCTGTGTGATGATTGTTGATACATGCTATACATAGGATGGACTCGTGCCTTAGTGACTTTAAAACTTGAAAGATAATATTTGTAATTATCTGATTTGTACTAAAATAATGAGTTCAATAATGAAATAAAACGGAATTATTTAATCCGTGGTTGTGAAACAATGATTCTGTTACAACACTCGCCGACGTTTCCGCGTATATCAAAGGTATACTTTGGATTTATGTATAACATATTAAACTATGTTTTGGTTGAATAAATAACATATTTAAAATATGTTTTGGTAGTTAACAAAATATATGTTGTTTTGTACAATATCACACATGAGAGAGTATATCAAACTATACTTTTGGGAGTATAATAAAATATACAATAAAATAATGTGATTTAAGAATTCAATCAGACCTAGTGCATCAAAATACACCTTTGAGACTATAGGGATACCACAAAGGCAATCCCTATTTGGATGGATAAACAAATTGGTTTCAGACATTCCATGACAACAGGAATGGGGTGTCAAATCCTATAGCGCTATATCATACTACCAATCGGTCTGGTGAACAAAATATGTACTATCCAACAATTAATTTTATAATCTTTGAAAAATCAGTGTTTAGATCATAAATAATCATTTGGTTTGTCAAAAGATAGGTACTAATATGTATAATCAATTATACTTTGAAATCATAACATAACAAATAGGTACACATGCTTCACCCCAAATATTTGAAAGCGGTAAAAGAGGGGAACTATGTACTCACTTGAGGGTGCTTAGAAGTCTTGAACAACAACCAAGCAAAGCTAGAGAGAGTACGGAATCAAACGGCACCTAATATAGGTAACTCTGTTATTAAACGGCTCTTAAACCGGGAGATGGGATAGAATGATGTTCTATAAATCAAATGAGTAATTGAACTCATATGGTATGATTTAATAGAGCTAACTTTCTGATTTGGAAGTCTACCTAAGTGCTTTTGACCCGTTTCGACCCATTATGGTAGTATAAGCTACTATAATGCGTCGTTTGCGCAAAACTATGTTCGGATGGTTGTCTATGAGCTATGTCAAGTCTTACAAGCCCAATTATACCCTAACATGTTACTAAATTAGATTAGATGTCAAAAATATGTTCACATATGCACAATATGGTTTTATGTTTCAAAAGGGCATTTTGGTCATTTCCTATGGGCATGTACACTACTTAACGAATAGCTAACCAATCCTATGTGATCATAAGGTATAACCTCAGAGGTTATTCCCTATGTAACTATGATCACTAATCAAGCTTGGTCGGATCCTAAAGATCGACCAAACGGGTCGGGTTCGAAAGTCTAAGCGGTTGTTTAGACCGCTTAGCTTACGACCCTAAACAAGCACCAAACTAATAGTGATGAGTTAAACATGTCAAAACATGTTTAGCTAATTTATAAAACTGATTTGGTATCAAAATAATGGGTTTTGATACCCGAAAATAGTTCCGTTGCAAAATGCGCGCTAAAATGCATTTTGACCGAAACTTTGACTCGTCACTACACCTAGTTAACGTGGTAATCAGTAGGTATAATCGCTAAGGATTATAACCATCGTGATTACAATCACGTTGCAAAGTTCAACCGAACTTTGCGTTGACCATTGACTGGTCAAACTGAAAGTCAAACACTGTTTGACTTTTTAAACTAGTAAGCAATAAAAGAATGAAAGAATGCTCACTAAGGGTCCTTGCTATCTTTTCTACTAAGAATAAATTCCCAATCAGATTAGGAAGCTCTCCAAAGCAGATGTAGATGAGGAATGAGAAGAATGAGCAAAGAACAAATGAGAGTTAATGGCTATTTATACTTGTCATGAACTCACAAGTTCAAAACAAATGTTTGTTTGGCCAAGAAGTAAGAAATCTCAACCATACAAGTGTTATGGGCCAGCTAACATGCTTGGGAAGGTGTTAACTTGGTCCCCAAAACATGAAAATTGCAAACAAGGGCCTCAAGAACGAGCTGGGAAGCTGCTGTGAATTTTCTGTGAACTGGGCATGCGTTACGGACTGTAAGGACATGTGCATACGGTCCGTAAGCTACTTGCAGACCAGCAACTTTCAGAAATTGACAATTTAGTCCCTGCACTTGAGAAACTTGATTTTTGATGCATTTTTGACACGTTTAAGCCCCGTTAACCCCATTTCAAAGCTCTAAAATGAAGTTAAAGTATAGGGAACTTAAAATATGCTCAAAAATATCTCGGATGTCGGTTCGTTTGGTCGTACGGTTGCGTTGTTCGGTTAATTATGACGGAAGTCGTAACGAACGCAAAAACGATCCAAATTAAGCGACGAATGAAGTTTTTGCATGCCGATCACTAAAATAAAAATATTTTAGTGTGTATAAAAATTTTGGATGTCCAGATGTGGTCAAAACGTAAGATATGCGTGAAAATGCAAACTTACGCCGTTTTTGACACTTTTAGTCCCTGTAAGATCAAATAAGCATATTTTCACACACCGAACCACTCAAAGCTTATTTCTAAGATATGTTTAGGTTATTTATGGTATGTTTAGCTTAGGATCAAGTTCTGGACTATACGTTGCCTTACGAAACGCCAGACTTTTGCAGTTTGACGCAAATAGTCCCTGTGAGCGAATAAACTTGTTTTTGTCATACCAAACCCTTCAAAACTTATTTCTAAGTTATGTAAAGGTTATTTAAGGTATGTTAAGCCTATTTTGCTATTCCGGAGTGTTTGTTACATTAAACTGGTTGTATATACGCATTAGATTGCGTATAACCTTCCAGAAAGCGATTTAAGGCTCGAAATCGATCAAGAATTGATATGTGCAAACGATACACATATTTTTACAAATCCCAAGTATGAAATTCAATATTTCATTGGTTTGGTATTTGTATGATGGTTGAAGTGACACAGGTGTCACAGTCTCCCCTACTTTAGGAAATTTCGTCCCGAAATTTAATTTTAGAGGAAACTTGTGAAGACAACTGTGATTGTTTCGCTTTCGAATGAATCCCTCGAACCCTAAGTAAAAATCTGGGTCATGTCAGGATTCTTAGCGAAATTGTCAACTCTCAAAGTGAAGTCCTTGTAGCAACAAAACATGGAGTTTCAAACTACGGACAGAAGAACGTTTCTTATGAAGACTATCATAGGAAAATTGTGTGTGCTCGAAATCAGTGTAGGAGAATGAAAGATAAAACAACATTGGTCAAGGTCCAGGACTTCTAGTAACTTAAATAACGCTACGTTCGCAATGTAATAAGGAACACTTATTGTTGATGCAAATTTTGTGTCCGATGCTTGTCGAATAGATTAGTTATTATTTTACGCTGAATTTGTAATAGTTAGTGAAACGGTCAAACGAACGTGTATTGACCCGCTCGTTTGAAGTGGTCAAACGAGAGGGTTATTTGTTTGACCGTGTGTGTTTGCAAGACAAGGGGTGTGACTATAAATAGAAAACCCTTGCCATTTGCAACACTTGGAGTTTTTAGGAGACTTTAGGAGGTTTGAGACCTCACCGGGAGAGATCACCACTTGGTCTCTCCCCGGATGTATACTTCTTTGGTATTAGTTCGGTTATCTTGTAATCGGGCCGATTTGTAATGTTTTACTACCGGATTAATACAAAGTTGTTTGTTTATCATTTCTAATCTCTCCCGTCTTGAACCGATCTCACAAGAATCACGGTTTCGGTCACGAAACTCGGTCCTACACTTATATATAGGATGTACCAGCGGCGTATCCACCATGCTCCTTTCTACATTGTTCCCGTTTCGTTATTCTCAACACTATAGGTCTTAACACATGACAAAATTTGCTGTGGTTTCTGTGCACTGAATTCCATAATTACGTATGCATCCATAATTACGTAATTCCTTGCATTGTCCGCACAGTTCATTTCATAATGTGTAGGGAAAAATCGATCGAATAAACATGAAGCGACTTGACTAGACCACCAAAGGATCTTTTTAAGTAGATCAACGAACGATCTTTTTAACTAAATCAACACATGATCTTCTTAACTAGACCGTCTTACGATCTCCTTAAATTGACCACTTAAGGGATTATATCATCACATGATATTCCTAACCAGATTTTCAAATAAATCTGTTTAACTAGACCACTCAAGGGGTCCAATTATAGAATAGTACTTTATAATCCAAGGGACTTAACTACGACGTAGAAGTCCATTAAGGATTTAAGATAGTACCTTTTGATATCCTACTATGAATCCCTCATATTAAAATATGGAAGATTCTATGAGGATTTGGATAATTTACATAAAACCATGGAACATATAAGAAAACACATAAACACATCATTGTTTATCTTGATCTTCATTTTGTTAATTTTCTTGTTAATTGAGCACACGAGTATTTAAAGTATATCAGGAATTCAATCCGTGAATTCCATTTGGTACTTTAAATATCGTCAAGAATCTAACTATGAAGATAGGAAGATCTTAATAGAGATTTGTCTTTGTTTCTTAAAAAGAAACGTGTATTTAAGATTTTCGGGTAGATCACAAGTGATCATAAAATGACAGAACCACACGAGTAGTTTGTCTTTGTGTCGGCAGCGAAGGGTTGGATCAAACATTCACACCGTTCCACCATATAAGAGCACGCTTCTCGAACGCACTGGATGCAAACTCAACCTTACGCTCATTCGAGCATTGCACGTGCCTGAATGTGCTCTCCAAACTTTCGAACCATTGCAGGAGCGCGGTTGCTCCTTGAGATCCAGAAAACTTCAAAGGTTTGGCAGAGTTTGAAGGTCTTGAAATTACACTGGGTGTTGTTGTTGTTATATAATTCATGGATCTGAGTTAATACGCCTGGAAGTACTGCAGCCATTTGTTGAGCAACAAGGGCTGCGACTTCCTCAGCAGTAAAAGATTGAGCATCACGTTGAGGAGGCATTGTCTAAAGGGAACTTGGGAAACAAGTGAGGTCGATGATTGGAAAACAAAAAGAGGTATTGAAAATATCGACAAAACACAAGGAAGGTGATCATTTGTTCATTACCTCGAACAAACAAACGACACACAGTGACTAATCAAAGTAAATGGATCAATATAATGTATCACCGAAGACATGCTCGCTGATGTGAGTTAGGTGTATATGTAGGTTTAAGTATATTTTAAGCCCTTTTACACTTTCTTTAGCCAAATTTTAAATTTATAAAACACGATATTTACTAACACTAAACATACTTATGGGCAAGTGCACCCATCGTGAGCGTAGTATAGTGTTGGTAAGATACCGAGGGCGTCCAAGGACACAAGAGCTTTTAATACTGGTTTATCCTCAACGTCTAATCAAATCAAAAGTTTAGAAAAAATGTTTTAAACTAAGAAAATAAATACTAACTAAAATGCTGAAAATAAAAATAAAAGAAAAAAAGATAGACAAGATGAATCACTTGGCTCCGACTCGTGTTTAGTGTAACCTTTGATTATTTCCGCACATTTGCACTATTTAAGAGATTATCTTAATTATTGTAGTAGGCCCCTCTTTTGAAGGTGACGTTACCCTCAACCCAGTACTTTGAGTCAGCAAGGATACAATCCTAAAGGGTCGGATTATTGAAAGATAATTAATTAAGTTATTAATGCAAATTATGGTAGGCCCCTCTTTTGAAGGTGACGTTACCCTCGACTAAGTAGTCTGAGTCAGCAAGGATACAGTCCTAAGTAGCCGGGTTATAGTATTAAAAGTAGTTTAACTTATGAGGGGATCAAAGAGTTTGGACCCCCGCCATCCAATACCGTTAGGTATTGAAGGAGGTCCTACTAAATTTGACCCAGGTCCCTTGCAGGATCTCTAAACGCTGAACAACGGCAAGACTCTCACCAAACCGTTCCCTTAACCCCCGACCAGGTAGCCAACATACCTCCATATAGACCGTGGAGATATGAATGGTGAAAATCTTTTATTTTATATAGACAGTAAAATAATGCCAAGACACCACGTACAAACGATAAGGAAGAATCACCTTCAACATAAGAAACTAGTTATTAAAGTCATTAATACATAACCAATTAAAAAGTGCGAAAAGATTAAAAATAAAAAGTATTACACTAGACACTTTGTCTTCACCAAGTGATGTAAGAGACTTAGGCAAACATGGCCTTGATTGTCAAGAACTCTTACGATCAATCTTGGATCCCGAGACGACTCACACACTCTATGATGGACAATGGATGATGGTGGTGGATGATGGTGTTATGGTGGTGGTGGGTGGTGGGTGAAGTGTGAGAGAGGTGGTGTGCCAAGGGATGGTTTGAGCTTGAGCCAAGCACTCCTATTTATAGGCTGAACAGAAGCTCGGGCACGGCCCCGTGTCCAGTGGGCTCGGCCCCGTGTCCACATCCTTCTCTTTCTTTATTAATTGCTCTTGTCTTTATTAGTTGACCACGCCCCCGTGTCCGCTGAGCACGACCCCGTGTGCAGAAGCATATCTGTACTATGAAGATTTGCCTGGATTGTGCGAATCTTATAGTTGACCACGGCCCCATGCCCGCTGAGCATGGCCCCGTGGTGGGCAATAGAAGCTTCTACCACTGTCTTTTCTGCTGACACTTGGGCACGCCCCTGTGCTGGCTGAGCACGGGGCGTGTTCAGTCTTCTGTCTTCTTGTTTTGCTTGGGAAGATGCTGTCGTGGGGTCGGGCATGTCACGTTTGTTCCTTTTCTTGTATTTATGTTAGATTTTGCTGTCTTTTTGCTTCTTTTGTTAATTTGAGCTCATTTATTCCTGAAAATACAAAAGGAAGACAAAAGCACACTTTTTCCAACATTAGTACTAAAAAAGGGTTAGTTTTATGCCACAATTGATGTAATTTATATGTTGCATTTTGCACACATCACTCGCCTATAAGTGAACACTCACCCCAAGAGTTCCCAGGTAAGAGTGACTGGTCCGATACTGCGGATTTATACGAACACTCTAGCCTTAGACAGAAAACTCACGGTACAGGCATTCACTCTTCCAGTTTGCATGTGTTCACATTATTTAGATCCAAACTTTGACGAGACTTTGAAAACTTTGAAGGTTCAAAACCTTACAATAAATCATCCTAGAACAGATGATTGATTTTCAAAGCGGATTCAAATTTGTATTCTTATTATGGTTGTCACCTAAGGATAGGTGACGATATTGTTTTAAAACTAAACACAAGATAACTTATGTTAGGGTCCTAGGAAGACTTTCTATTTTTCAACTTTTTATTTTTTATGAAGCCATAATTTCAAACAAAGTTATTTTTGATGAACTTGCTTGTTTATTTTTTTTCTTTTGCTTCATCATCAACATTTTTTTTTTGAAAAGTCATACGAAGAACCGAGCTAGTTACTAAAACAAGGGGTTAAAAATGAAAAAGGTTTTGGTGGGTGAAAGGGTGTTTGGTTTGGGTTATGAAATGAAAAGGTTTAGGCTCAAAGGGGCTAACTAGGGGGATTTTGGGTAGGTGGTAAAAAAAAAAAGAAAAATAATGGTGTAGAAATAAAAAGGGCTAGTCCTAATGCCTCATTCATTTACTTACTCGGGTTTAAGTTGGTAAGGACCGGGAATGTATCGTCATGGCAAGTTCTAGAGTCGTAAGAACCAAGCGCCTATTCACACAAGAAACGAAAAATAAGCATTTAATTTAAAGATATATATTTGTATGCTCAATAAAGGCTCAAAACTCACTTTTGTGGGAATGGGTTTTTATGTGATCAAGTATATATAATCAAATTTTAACTAAGTTTGCCATGCCTTTTCATAATTTTCTTTTGTTGGTTCTTTTTATCACGATGCTATCGGTTGTAAATTTGTAAAAATATAACCTTTTTAGAACTTTGAAATTCCCAAGTTAAACCTAGACAAGTAAAAAAAATGAAAATTTTTGAAAAAATTTGGGGTGATTAGCGGTTCCAATAGAGTTTTTTGTAAGGCTTGTATTTAGGACTTGCAAGATTCAAGGTTTTAGCATCCCCCCCCACAATTAAATTACACATTGTCCTCAATGTGTCCCAAAAATAAGTTTTTAGGTTGATTGAATGTGTAAAAAGGGTGAAAAAGCAAAAAAATTGTGTTACTGGGCACTGGACACGGCCCCGTGCCTGGTGGGCATGACCCCGTGTTCAGGTGCCAGTAACGAAAACTTACAGAAGGTGGATGTAGGATCGTATTCGGACCTGTTTGAGTCGATCAGAAGAATTCCTATCCAAATCAAGAGGCGGAAACTAATGATTTGGTGCTATTTCAGCCGGATTCACTATTAACTGCTGTTGTATTGATCACTGAAACGATTACAGACTCTGACAGCACTTCGGCAGCACTTCGTGGCTTGCCGGAAGACAACACCTAGAACTATGAACATGATTTCGCTCATATGACCCTTATATAGATAAGCAGGTTTCGCTCATACTTACATGACATAAAAGCGAAACCTTACACTTGCCATATAAGCGGAACCTAGACAATGACATATAAGCGAAACTACCACTTGACACAAGAGCGAAATCATGTCAAGGACACATAAGCGAAACCTATTCTATCATATGTTTCTCATGCACATGCAACCTTATTTTGTCTCATATGTAGTGATGTAATGATGACATCACTATTATGATGTCATCATCAAAAATGGTGACATCATCCTCTTTCATATCCGCAACAAGACTGAGACTCGACATAAGACGAAGACGACAAATGAATGCACCAACAGACTCCCCCTCAGATGTTGACGAGTCTTAAGTGTCGACTATTTGCATCTTCAGTCTTTATCAGTCTTCGATCTTCCTCTGAAGTATTTGTCATTGTAAGAATCCTCATTCTTTATCTCTGTCATCAACAAACTCCTTTCTCTCGCATGTTGAATCTTTAAACTTTATCAGCATCAGCAAATCCAGAATCAACACTGGCTTTCCTGCTTTATCAACATTGTCATCAGACTCCCCCTCTCAATCTGCTGGGATCGTAGTCTGGAATTCACAAGATCATAACCTGGCTTTCATCCTGCTCTGGATCGAAACCCTGCCAACCTGCAAAAACTCTACCCAAAAATAAATTTTCTGATAACAATTTGTGGATAAGATTTTCAAATCTAATTTACCACTTGCAGGAATAACGTTTTTATTGCAAAAACTTTTCTCATTTCATTTCAACAATCTTCAAACACTTTCACCCAAACCATTTGTTTATCATGTTTAGCACTCGGAATTTTGAAAATCAGCTTTCCAAAATCAGTTGTCGAAAATCTTTTTGGATTTTTCAAAATTTATGCTAAAACACACTAAAAATCTTTTTGGATTTTCTGAAAGAAAATAACTAACACCATTTGTAGAATCAAGAAAATGCAGAAATGAAATATTTACAGACAATATTTTTGTGAGATCGTGCAAGAGGATCATATCAGTTTTTGAGACAAATCACCAACACCGTTAAGCTTCATTTCATTTTAAGTTTTAAATGATTCACTTAGATTGTTAGTATTTTTGTCCACTTAAATTTTCACACAAAGTTCAACTGATCTGAGATATGATATTAATGTCTTAATCACTTAAACTTAATCGCGTGTCCCACCTCAGAATATACTCCCGTATCCAGATCCCAATATTCAGTCTTACAGGTAATTATGACACAAATGATATCTATAGGGGTTAATAAATTATGAAGAATCATGAGAGCTCAGGTCAGAACTACCGTTCAGCAAAGAGATCATGATTTAACTTTTGGGTGTGTCCCCTTTAGAGGATCTTTTTTTACAACAGCATTGCTAAGCAATTTTATTGTCTTATCATATATGCTGAGGGTGATGCTATGTTTCAAGCATTGCAGAAAGTATTATTCGAGGACTAGGTCAGAACTTCCATTCAGCAGAAGTCCAGGAATAATACCCCAGATATCACTGAGTATAAAGACCTAGTATATCAGAAAAAGGAATCTTTCAAACGAGATTTCGGGGGTTACCCATATATCCGAGAGATGTTTCCCCATGATATAAGCAAGTTTGAAATTTAGGTTTATATCTCGTCACAATCTACTAAATGTGTAAAAACCTACTGGCACATCATCAGTGAGACCGTTTATCACATTTTGACTTTACATTTCTTTAGCGTGCTGTGATAGTCCACTGATGTACTATCATTTCCTCTTTTATGCAACAAAACTCATTTTTCATTTTATCATGTTTTTGCCTTTTTCAAAATTTCAAATGTTTTTGGATTTTCTAAAAAATTCTTACTCCCCCTAAAATGCAAACACATTTTAGGAAATTTGAAAACAAACTGTACAACAACGTGACAACTGATATCGAATCACTTCAATTCTCCATCCGCTTGGCATAAACAATCAGAACTCCCCCTCACAACAAACTATTTTCCCATAATGATTTCAAAACACTTAAGTTTGTTTTAATCAAATGGTTTTTCCGGAAAATTAGTTTTGTTGATTTTGTAAACCATTAGTAGGTTAGGGATTTGGTTCATCACATTGTTTTTTAACCACTTGTAGAAAATCAGATACAACTTAATGTCCCTGATTTACCACTTGTAAGATCAATCCAATCAAGCATTTTCAACCAAATAACATCTGTTGGTTGAATTCTCAAGGTGCCGATTCCTACTCCTCACTTACAAACCTGGGAGTTCCGGCAATTCCTGCAATATAAATTTCCAAAAAATTTCAATTTTCAAACAAACAACATAAGAATGATGCCGATTCATGCTCCGCGATTACCAACTTGGGAGCTCCGGCAAGTCAGGTTTTTACTCTTTGAAAAATATATCCACCCAAGCCTGACCTTCCTTGGGTGTAACAACATTTTCTTCTTCATCTCTTCTTTCAGCGAACCTGTGAACTCCTCTTTTGGCAGCGTAAAATTCTTTAACACCTTTGGCCTTACCATTGACCATTTAGCCAAAAATATGTTTCACAGTTCCGTTGAAAGCCTTATCAACATCAAATTTTTTCTTGTCAGAATAAAATTGATTTGAAATTTCTACTTTTCCAACTTTCTTTTTAAAATTTTCAGCTCGTAGAGGTGGAAAATTCATATCATCCACTTTTGGAACTGATTTCTCAACTTTTTCTTTAACAGCTTTTGGCTCCTCTGATTTTGTGGAATCAGATTCATCACCAGAACTGTTTCCTGAACCTTTAATAACCCATTTTTTATTTTTCGGATTTTCTTTTCTTTTTACCACATTCTTTGAACATTCACCAATCTCAAAGGTTGAATTTTCAAAGCCTGTAAACTTTCTGGTTGTAAGTTCAGTTTTCTCAACAACTTTTCTTTTATTTTACCAGAGACTTCCTGTTTTGGTTTGAAAGTTTTCGGACAATTTCTAGCAATATGACCAGCAGTCTTGCACTGAAAACAGGTTCTCTTTTCAATCATCTTTGGAACAGCATTCTTCTTCAGTTCTTCTTGCTTCTTGGCAAGGAATTCCTGATTCGTCTGTTTTCTGAACGCTTGTTCTTTCTCAGCTTCTAAAGAATTTCCTGAAACAAACACAATTTTTGGTTTAGAAAATTTTTCATTTTTATGATTTTTCGGTTGATTAAATCCTAATCCTTTCTTTTTGAAATTACAATTATGGTTTGGTTTCTTTTGGAAACTATAACCACAATTGTAATCCATTTTCTTGTTAATTCTTTGTTGATCTCTTGAAGTGTATTGTTTAGGTTTTCCGATAAGATTTAAATCTTTTATTTCAGAAATATTAATTTCTGTAATTTTGAAAACCTTTAGAATCATTTCAAATCTGACACTTCTTATTGGAAAAATCTCATCAGAATATAATTTGTCAGAATCTTTCAAAGTATATGCCACTTTGAATGATTCATCATTCAAATTAGATTTTGATATAAAAAATTCTTTATCATAAACCCATTTGTCCTTTTTGACTGTTGACTTTGACGTATCGGACTCAGACTTTGACTTGAATTTGGACTCCGGTTTTGACTCCTCACAGTCATCTTTATCTAACACCTGATCGACCACACTTTTTATCAACTTTGACTCATGATCAGTGTCGGATGACGTGTACGTGACATCAATATTTTCTGGCAAGTTATCCGACGGCCCAGACTCCCATCGTAAGTTTATTGCCTTTTCGACTCTTTCGGAATTTGGATTTCGAGGTAAAAATCCATTTTCGACCGGAGGCGGACATCTAGTGTAGACCACACTTGGTTTCTTACCAGAAATCTTCACTTTATCTTCATCTTTTGTCACAGATTTCTTTTCTTCGGACGTCTTCACTTCTTCAAACGTCTTCAATTCTTCCACGATCAGATAAATCCTGTCAACAACAAAAGTAGAACATGAGTAACTTTCTAATAACTTGTTGACACTCTCTCAGTTTCTATTTTTTGTGTTGCTAACTTCAACTCTAGATCAGCACATTTCTTTATGTGAAAGTTGACATCATCCAACTGTCTCAGATATGCTCTCTTCAGTGTATTCATTGCCACAACTTGTTCACCGTTTGAATCAGTATACTTGTTGATTTCTCTGTTCATTGTATCATAGGATTCTTTCAATCTGTTTATGTTATGCAGCAACTCATTGTTCTGCTTAATTAAAGAATCACAGTTCATGCACTTTTCAGGAACTTTAACAGGTTCTGCATCAACTTTGACTTCAAATTCAGGAACTTTAACAGGTTCTGCATCAACTTTGACTTCAAATTCAGGAACCTCTTTGACTTTTCTGTTTGATTGTAAAAATTCAGCTCTTCTCTTTTTCTCAGCTTTAGCTTCAGCTTTTAATCTCTCTTCCTCTTCTTCCTCTTCTTCAAGCTTTCTTCTTCTTTCTTCAGCAGCTTCCATTACTTTTCTGCATTTTTCGGCACATTTCAAATCATAGGCATTTGCAATGAAAGCTTTAGCATTTGAAGTGTCTTTGGAAATCTCTTTGGCCATGAGTTCTTGATCTGGGCAAAAATTGTCCCAACTGAAACCTCCAGCCAATTTTTCATCATCTTGTTCTGCCAAACACACTTTGCTGTTTGTTGGAAGATATTTATCCCAAGTAAAATTATCATACTTGCCCTGATTAACTATATACGCTCTTTTTGAACCTTCAATCACATCTCTTCCATGAGCAGTTTGTGCCTGATTCAATGCTGGTGGTGTGACTTGATGATAAATCGCCTTTTTGTGATAATCTTTGTTTCCAAAAGGATTCTGAGCTCCAGTAGCTTCACGATTTTTGCACTCCCTCTTGAAATGCCCCTTTTCCCCGCAACGAAAACATGTAACTTTAGATTTATCAAAGCCTAAAGTTGAAACATGAGCCTCACGAAAATCATCTCGGCCTGTAATTTGTTTAAACTTTTCGGCTCTTCTCAACACGCTGGCCATGCACCATTTAATATCCATCAATTCCATTTCCTCAGTATCAATTTGATCGTAATCTTCTTTCATGAGCATTGGATTACCGATCTTTCCGGCCACAAAACTACTATAGGATTCCAACACCATTTCCAACAAAGACATTTGATTTTTAGCAACCTCTTCAGTATAATCTTGATCATTTTCAAGACTTAGAACAATATTGCACTGAAGTTTTCTTCCGTTCTTTGTTGCTGAAATGTTTGGATCAAATGATGAAAATCTTGTGCTGCTTGATCCCTGGGATGATTTCTTTTCAGAAGAATCTTTCACACTGTAAGCAGTTTTGACTTTTGGAGAAAAATTTTACTTTTCGTTGACACCACCTTTGTAATACAAGCTGATATCTTGTTCTCCATCGTAGTTCTTCATCCTGGCAATCTTTCTCTGCTCCATCTCTTGAGCTTCCAGGTGTTTGATGAAATCTCCCAGTGTCATGTTTTTATAATCTTTTCTGTTGGATCTCAGCATCATCAGAAATGTTCCCCAAGTTTCATATGGTAGCGCATCTGCAAGTTTTTCAATCAATTCATCAGTATCTTTCTTAATTCCAAGTTTTGTCATATTTCTCACCAAGTTACAATATCTATCAATTATTTGCTTGGTGTTTTCAGATTTTAAACCATGGAATAAATCAAATTCTTTCTTCATGAGAGACATTTTGTTTTTGAGCATATCATCACTTCCAACAAATTTTGCTTCCAATTCTGTCCAAATTGAATAAGCAGTTCCATCATGTTGAAGCTGTATCAAAATGTCTTCTTTTATCGCTTGCTGAAGCAGACTCACCATCAGTTTCTCATCCCTATATTTCTTTTTATCCTCAGTACTCATTTCCCTAATTGTTAACTGCACACCATTTGTTGTGGGTCTAACATATGGTTCCTTAGTGTGTTCCCACGCATCCAAATAATAAGCTTCAACCCAATTTCCAAACCGTTCGGACCACACATTGTAATCATCAATATCCAAGAGCTTAGGCGGTTTCTGTGATGTCCCGGTTTCATTTTCCAAGTTCATATTCTGAGCAATAGAAACCGGAGTAGTCGGAGTAGCAAATGCGTTGTAAAAATCGTTGTCCATGATTCAGATTTTCAAATGAGTTGTACCACCTTGTAAAATACCTGACAACACACAAACAAAAACACAATCAGAATAAGACTTATCGATTAACAAAATAAGACTGGTATTCGAACTGATGAATATTCTGTGCGGACTGAAGGTTGACACACTGTGCGAACTGCTATGACCCGGATCAAAATCAAAACGACCAGACCCTTTTATGTGCAAACTGACGGACTTTCAGTTGACCTGGTGAACCTTTAAACACTTTGAACTCCAAACCTTGTAACCTGTAGACTTAATGTAAACTAAAACAATTTGATTAGCTATGATTGGGCCGTAAGTATACCACTGATTGGGCTGAACTCTTAATCAGATTTACATGAAAAAAAATTAATACCCAACAGCTTTATATTGTGAAGATGGCCGATAACTTTTACCAATACAAATCCATTAGACCGCTGAATTAACTTGGATTTAATTTTTCAATTAATGTTGACCGACAATTGTTATTATCACTCGATTTTCATTGGACCTACACTTGATTATGGCGGACACCTTTATCTAACACTTAAAGAATCACAAGCAAGACTTCTTGAAACAATTAATCCACATTCACGTGTACTGACAAAACAATTAAAGTCACTTTAATTCACATGCAAATGTCGACAATTTCTATTACCACATGCAATTTCTTGAACCAAACAATTTCGTGATACTAAGGCTACTCGGTATGGTGACGGAGGGAAGTCGGCGACGGAGGGGGACGGAGGGGGGCGGCGTGGGAGGACGGCGTCGCCGAGGGGGAGGCCCACATGTCTGGTCCGTCGCAAACGGCACAACTCACACGGGGAGGACAGGACGGAGGGGGACGGAGGGGGGGGGGGGGCAGCGTGGGAGGACGGTGGTGACGTGGCGGCGCCGATGGTGGAGACGGAACCCAGTAGTTTGAGTCAGCAAGGATACAATCCTAAAGGGTCGGATTATTGAAAGATAATTAATTAAGTTATTAATGCAAATTATGGTAGGCCCCTATTTTGAAGGTGACATTACCCTCGACTAAGTAGTCTGAGTCAGCAAGGATACAGTCCTAAGTAGCCGGGTTATAGTATTAATAGTAGTTTAACTTATGAGGGGATCAAAGAGTTTGGACCCCCGCCATCCAATACCGTTAAGTATTGAAGGATGTCCTACTAAATTTGACCCAGGTCCCTTGCAGGATCTCTAAACGCTGAACAACGGCAAGACTCTTACCAAACCGTTCCCTTAACCCCCGACCAGGTAGCCAACATACCTCCATATAGACCGTGGAGATATGAATGGTGAAAATCTTTTATTTTATATAGACAGTAAAATAATGCCAAGACACCACGGATAAACGATAAGGAAGAATCACCTTCAACATAAGAAACTAGTTATTAAAGTCATTAATACATAACCAATTAAAAAGTGCGAAAAGATTAAAAATAAAATGTATTACACTAGACACTTTATCTTCACCAAGTGATGTAAGAGACTTAGGCAAACATGGCCTTGATTGTCAAGAACTCTTATGATCAATCTTGGATCCCTAGACGACTCACACACTCTATGATGGACAATGGATGATGGTGGTGGATGATGGTGTTATGGTGGTGGTGGGTGGTGGGTGAAGTGTGAGAGAGGTGGTGTGCCAAGGGATGGTTTGAGCTTGAGCCAAGCACTCCTATTTATTGGCTGAACAGAAGCTCGGGCACGGCCCCGTGTCCACATCCTTCTCTTTCTTCATTAATTGCTCTTGTCTTTATTAGTTGATCACGCCCCCGTGTCCGCTGAGCACGACCCCGTGTGCAGAAGCATATCTGTACTATGCAGATTTGCCTGGATTCTGCGAATCTTATAGTTGACCACGGCCCCGTACCCGCTGAGCACGGCCCCGTGGTGGGCAATAGAAGCTTCTACCACTTTTTCTTTTCTGCTGACACTTGGGCACGCCCCCGTGCTGGCTGAGCACGGGGCGTGTTCAGTCTTCTGTCTTCTTGTTTTGCTTGGGAAGATGCTGTCGTGGGGTCGGGCATGTCACGTTTGTTCCTTTTCTTGTATTTATGTTAGATTTTGCTGTCTTTTTGCTTCTTTTGTTAATTTGAGCTCATTTATTCCTGAAAATACAAAAGGAAGACAAAAGCACACTTTTTCCAACATTAGTACTAAAAAAGGGTTAGTTTTATGCCACAATTGATGTAATTTATATGTTGCATTTTGCACACATCACTCGCCTATAAGTGAACACTCACCCCAAGAGTTCCCAGGTAAGAGTGACTGGTCCGATACTGCGGATTTATACGAACACTGTAGCCTTAGACAGAAAACTCACGGTGCAGGCATTCACTCTTCCAGTTTGCATGTGTTCACATTATTTAGATCCAAACTTTGACGATACTTTGAAAACTTTGAAGGTTCAAAACCTTACAATAAATCATCCTAGAACAGATGATTGATTTTCAAAGCGGATTCAAATTTGTATTCTTATTATGGTTGTCACCTAAGGATAGGTGACGATATTGTTTTAAAACTAAGCACAAGATAACTTGTGTTAGGGTCCTAGGAAGGTTATAGTCTAGGTCAAAGCATTACTAATAACCTAATTCCCTATGAAAAGTTGGTATCGGAGCCAATGGTTATAGGGAATTAGGTTATTAGTAATGCTTTGACCTAGACTATAACCTTCCTAGGACCCTAACACAAGTTATCTTGTGTTTAGTTTTAAAACAATGCCTGTGCCCTGAGTTTTCTGTCTAAGTCTAGAGTGTTCGTACAAATCCGCAGTATCGGACCAGCCACTCTTACCTGGGAACTCTTGGGGTGAGTGTTCACTTATAGGCGAGCATGTCTTCGGTAATACATTATAAAGATCCATTTACTTTGATTAGTCACTGCGTGTCGTTTTTTTGTTCGAGGTAACGAATGAATGATCGCCTTTCTTATGTTCTGGTCGATATTTTCAATACCTCTTTTTTTCCAATCATCGACCTCACTCTTTTCCCATGTTCCCTTTAAATAATGCCTCCTCAACGTGATGCTCAATCTTTTACTGCTGAGGAAGTCGCAGCCCTTGTTGCTCAACAAATGGCTGCAGTGCTTCCAGGCGTAGTAACTCAGATCCATGAGTTATATAACAACAACAACACCCAGTGTAATTTCAAGACCTTCAACTCTGCCAAACCTTTGAAGTTTTCTGGATCTCAAGGAGCAACCGCGCTCCTACAATGGTTCAAAAGTTTGGAGAGCACATTCAGGCACGTGCAATGCCCGAATGAGCGTAAGGTTGAGTTTACATCCAGTGCGTTCGAGAAGCGTGCTCTTACATGGTGGAACGGTGTGATGCGTGATAGAGGTGCTGATATGGCAATGGCACAAACCTGGGAAGAGCTTCGGGCTCTAATGATGAAGGAGTTCTGTCCTCGTCATGAGCTTAGAGCATTAGAGAGGGAATTTGACGATCTTAAACAAGACAGCGGTGAACATCGAGCTTATACTGATCGTTATGAGGAATTGAGTCTGTTATGTCCTGCTATGGTCACGCCTGTGGATAAGGCGATTGAGAAGTACATTGATGGTCTTTCTGATTTAGTTCAGGATATCGTTACTGGCAGCAACCCTACTACTGTCAGACAGGCCATTGAATTGTCTGCCACCCTGACTGAATCCCATATCAGGAAGGGTAAGCTTTTTTGAAAAGGCGACCCAAGACCATCTGATAAGACTGTTCAAGTTGAACCAAAGGAAAAACAGGCTGAGGTATCCAAGAAGAAGAAGCGTAAGGCTTCTCAAAACTGCGCCATAACTGCTCAGAATAACCAGGTTGCACCAAACCAACCAGCACAACCTCGTAAGAGGAAAAATTATGTTGGTACCGCACCTTTGTGCAACAAATGCAACCGTCATCATTTGGAGCAAGAGCAGTGTCACAAATGTACCCACTGTGGAAGATTGGGACATTTGGTCGATACCTGCCGTTATGCAAATCCTGCTGCTGTTCAAGCACGGTTCCCACCTGGGTCGTGTTATAACTGTGGTGACCTTACTCACTACAGAAATAATTGCCCAAGACTTGTTAACGCAAATCCAGCGCGTGGACGAGTGTTTAACATAAATGAGGCAAACACGAACAACGATGCAGCAGTGAACAATTAGTCTTTTGTATTTCTTTGTCTGTTATCTTTTGACGTTGGAACAATTCAGTTATTATATAAATAAAATTTGATGTTTCAATTTTATTTTACAAAACTGACACACTTGTGGGAATGTTTGATCCAACCCTTAGCTGCCGACACAAAGACAAACTACTCGTGTGGTTCTGTCATTTTATGATCACTTGTGATCTCCCCGAAAATCTTAAATACACGTTTCTTTTTAAGAAACAAAGACAAATCTCTATTAAGGTCTTCCTATCTTCATAGTTAGATTCTTGAAAATGTTTAAAGTGCCAAACGGAATTCACGGAATTGATTCCTGGTGTGCTTTGATTACTCGTATGCTCTATTAACAAGAAAATTAACAAAATGAAGATCAAGATAAACAATTATGTGTTTATGTGTTTTCTTATATGTTCCATGGTATTATGTGATTTATCCAAATCCTCATAGAATCTTCCATATTTTAATATGAGGGATTCATAGTAGGATATCAAAAGGTACTATCTTAAATCCTTAATGGACTTCTACGTCGTAGTTAAGTCCCTTGGATTATAAAGTACTATTCTATAATTGGACCCCTTGAGTGGTCTAATTAAACAGATTCATTCAAAAATCTGGTTAGAAATATCATATGATGATATAGCTGAAAAGATCCCTTAAGTGATCAATTTAAGGAGATCGTGCGACGGTCTAGTTAAGAAGATCATGTGTTGATCTAGTTAAAAAGATCGTTCGTTGATCTACTTAAAAAGATCCTTTGGTGGTCTAGTGAAGCCGCTTCATGTTTATTCGATTGATTTTTCCCCTACACATTATGAAATGAACTGTGCGGACTGTGCAAGGAATTACATAATTATGGATGCATACGTAATTATGGAATTCAGTGCACAGAAACCACAGTAAATTTTGTCATGTGTTAAGACCTATAGTGATGAGAATAACGAAACGGGAACAATGTAGAAAGGAGCATGGTGGATTCGCCGCTGGTACTTCCTATATATAAGTGTTCCTTATTACATTGCGAACGTAGCATTATTTGAGTTACTAGAAGTCCTGGACCTTGACCAATGTTGTCTTATCTTTCATTCTCCTACACTGATTTCAAGCACACACAAGTTTCCTATGATAGTCTTCATAAGAAACGTTCTTCTGTCCCTAGTTCGAAACTCCATGTTTTGTTGCTACAAGGACTTCACTTTGAGAGTTGACAATTTCGCTAAGAATCCTGACAAGACCCAGAGTTTTACTTAAGGTTCGGGGGATTTATTTGAAAGCGAAACCGTCACAGTTGTCCTCACAAGTTTCCTCTAAAATTAAATTTCGGGACGAAATTTCCTAAAGTATGGGAGACTGTGACACCTGTGTCACTTCAACCATCATACAAATACCAAACCAATGAAATATTGTATTTCATACTTGGGATTTGTATAAATATGTGTATCGTTTGCACATATCAATTCTTGATCGATTTCGAGCCTTAAATCGCTTTCTGGAAGGTTATACGCAATCTAATGCGTAAATACAACCAGTTTAATGCAACAAACACTGCGGAATAGCGAAATAGGCTTAACATACCTTAAATAACCTTTACATAACTTAGACATAAGTTTTGGAAGGTTTGATGTGGCGAAATCAAGTTTATTCACTCACAAGGACTAATTGCGTCAACTAGCAAAAGTCTACCGTTTCGTAAGGCAACGTACAGTCCAGAACTTGATCATAAGCTAAACATACCATAAATAACCTAAACATAGCTTAGAAATAAGCTTTGATAGGTTCGGTATGCGAAAATATGCTTATTTGATCTTACGGGGACTAAAAGTGTCAAAAACGGCGTAAGTTTGCATTTTCTCGCATATCTTACGTTCTGACCACATCTGGACATCCAAAATTTTTGTACACACTAAAATATTTTTATTTTAGTGATCGGCATGCAAAAATTCCATTCGTCGCTTAATTTGGATCGTTTTTGCGTTCGTTACGACTTCCGTCGTAATTAACCGAACAACGCAACCGTACAACCAAACAAACCGACATCCGAGATATTTTTGAGCATATTTTAAGTTCCCTATACTTTAACTTCATTTTAGAGCTTTGAAATGGGGTTAACGGGGCTTAAACGTGTAAAAAATGCATCAAAAATCAAGTTTCTCAAGTGTAGGGACTAAATTGTTAATTTCTGAAAGTTGCTGGTCTGCAAGTAGCTTACGGACCGTATGCACATGTCCTTAGGGTCTGTAAGGCATGCCCAGTTCATAGAAAATTCACAGCAGCTTCCCATCTCGTTCTTGAGGCCCTTGTTTGCAATTTTCATGTTTTGGGGACCAAGTAAACACCTTCCCAAGCATGTTAGCTGGCCTATAACACTTGTATGGTTAAGATTTCTTGCTTCTTGGCCAAACAAACACTTGTTTTGATCTTGTGAGTTCATGAAAAGTATAAATAGCCATCAACCCTTATTTGTTCTTTGCTCATTCTTCTCATTCCTCCTCTACATCTGCTTTGGAGAGCTTCCTAATCTGATTGGGAATTTATTCTTAGTAGAAAAGATAACAAGGACCCTTAGTGAGCATTGTTTCATTCTTTTATTGCTTACTAGTTTAAAAAGTCAAACAGTGTTTGACTTTCAGTTTGACCAGTCAATGGTCAACGCAAAGTTCGGTTGAACTTTGCAACATGATTGTAATCACGATGGTTATAATCCTTAGCGATTATACCTACTGATTATCACGTTAACTAGGTGTAGTGATGAGTCAAAGTTTCGGTCAAAATGCGTTTTAGCGCGCATTTTGCAACAAAACTATTTTCGGGTATCAAAACCCATTGTTTTGATACCAAATCAGTTTTATAAATTAGTTAAACATGTTTTGACATGTTTAACTTGTCACTATTAGTTTGGTGCTTGTTTATGGTCGTAAGCTAAGCGGTCTAGACAACCGCTTAGACTTTCGAACCCGACCCGTTTGGTCGATTATTAGGATCTGACCAAGCTTGATTAGTGATCATAGTTGCATAGGGAATAACCTCTGAGGTTATACCTTATGATCACATAGGATTGGTTAGTCATTTGCTAGTTAGCTTATATGCCCATAGGAAATGACCAAAACGCCCTTTTAAAGCATAAATCCGTACTTTGCATATGTGAACATATTTTGACATCTAATCTAAATTAGTAACATGTTAGGGTATAATTGGGCATGTAAGACTTGACATAGCACGTCGGGGAGTGTTGTAACAGAATCATTGTTTCACAACCATGGATTAAATAATTTCGTTTTATTTCATTATTGAACTCATTGTTTTAGTACAAATCAGATAATTACAAATATTATCTTTCAAGTTTTAAAGTCACTAAGGCACGAGTCCATCCTATGTATAGCATGTATCAACAATCATAACAGCAGTACCTGAAACATGTGTAAAAATAGGTACGTCAGCATAAAAATGCCTGTGAGATACATTGGTTTTGTTTATGCATGATTCATGACTTATAAGTTTAAAAGAATGTTTTAACAAAAAGTAGTCATGAACCTAAAAATGTTTTCTTTATAAAATCATGTGAAAATTTATGAGAAATTTGATGATGTAAAAGAATGATGCACAAATAATCATGTAAAATGAGTTTATAAAATAATGTTTTGAATAAAATGTTTGTAGTATATATAAAAATATACTTTGGTTCTAAGAAAGTCGATTAGGTAATATATCAAAATATATTTCGGTTCCAAAATCGTTAAACATATAGTATATTAAATATACTTCGGTTGTCAAAATAATCGTTTTTGATAGTATATCAAAAGTATACTTTGGATTTATGTATAACATATTAAACTATGTTTTGGTTGAATAAATAACATATTTAAAATATGTTTTGGTAGTTAACAAAATATATGTTGTTTTGTACAATATCACATATGAGAGTATATCAAACTATACTTTTGGGAGTATAATAAAATATACAATAAAATAATGTGATTTAAGAATTCAATCAGACCTAGTGCATCAAAATACACCTTTGAGACTATAGGGATACCATAAAGGCAATCCCTATTTGGATGGAGAAACAAATTGGTTTCAGACATTCCATGACAACAGGAATGGGGTGTCAAATCCTATAGCGCTATATCATACTACCAATCAGTCTGGTGAACAAAATATGTACTATCCAACAATTAATTTTATACTCTTTGGAAAAATTAGAGTTTAAACCATAAATAATCAGTCGGTTTGTCAAAAGATAAGTACTAATATGTATAATCAATTATACTTTGAAATCCTGAACATAACAAATAGGTACACATGCTTCACCCCAAAACATTGAAAACAGTAAAAGAGGGGACTATGTACTCACTTGAGGGTGCTTAGAAGTCTTGAACAACAACCAAGCAAAGCTAGAGGGAGTACGGAATCAAACGGTACCTAATATAGGTAACTATGTTATTAAACGGCTCCTAAACCGGGAGATAGGATAGAATGATTATCTATAAATCAAATGAGTAATTGAACTCATATGGCATGATTTAATAGAGCTAACATTCTGATTTGGAAGTCTACCAAAGTGCTTTTGACCCATTTCGACCCATTATGGTAGTATAAGCTACTATAATGCTTCGGTTGCACAAAACTATGTTCGGATGGTTATCTATGAGCCATGTCAAGTCTTACATGCCCAATTATACCCTAACATGTTACTAAATCAGATTAGATGTCAAAAATATGTTCACATATGCACAATATGGTTTTATGTTTCAAAAGGGCATTTTGGTCATTTCCTATGGGCATGTACACTACTTAACGAATATCTAACCAATCCTATGTGATCATAAGGTATAACCTCAGAGGTTATTCCCTATGCAACTATGATCACTAATCATGCTTGGTCGGATCCAAATGATCGACCAAACGGGTCGGGTTCGAAAGTCTAAGCGGTTGTTTAGACCGCTTAGCTTACGACCCTAAACAAGCACCAAACTAGTAGTGACGAGTTAAACATGTCAAAACATGTTTAACTAACTTAGAAAACTGATTTGGTATCAAAACAATGGGTTTTGATACCCGAAAATAGTTCCGTTGCAAAATGCGCGCTAAAACGCATTTTGACCGAAACTTTGACTCGTCACTACACCTAGTTAACGTGGTAATCAGTAGGTATAATCGCTAAGGATTATAACCATCGTGATTACAATCACGTTGCAAAGTTCAACCGAACTTTGCGTTGACCATTGACTGGTCAAACTGAAAGTCAAACACTGTTTGACTTTTTAAACTAGTAAGCAACAAAAGAATGAAAGAATGCTCACTAAGGGTCCTTGCTATCTTTTCTACTAAGAATAAATTCCCAATCAGATTAGGAAGCTCTCCAAAGCAGATGTAGAGGAGGAATGAGAAGAATGAGCAAAGAACAAATGAGAGTTGATGGCTATTTATAATTGTCATGAACTCACAAGATCAAAACAAGTGTTTGTTTGGCCAAGAAGCAAGAAATCTCAACCATACAAGTGTTATGGGCCAGCTAACATGCTTGGGAAGGTGTTAACTTGGTCCCCAAAACATGAAAATTGCAAACAAGGGCCTCAAGAACGAGTTGGGAAGCTGCTGTGAGTTTTCTGTGAACTGGGCATGCCTTACGGACCGTAAGGACATGTGCATACGGTCCATAAGGGACCTGCAGACCAGCAACTTTCACTTATTTACAGTTTAGCCCCTGCACCTTGTTTCGTCGCGTATTGGCACTTCTAACACCCATCAAGACCATTTTTAAGCTCCATAATGAAGTTAAAGTATAGGGAACATGAAACATGCTCAAAAATATGACGGATGTTGGTTCGTTTGGCTGTACGGTTGCGTTGTTCGGCTAATTACGACGGAAATCGTAACGGACGCGAAAAGGATCCAAATTGCGCAACGAATGGTATTTTTGCTTGCCAATCACTAAAATAAAAATATTTTAGTGTGTACAAAAAATTTGGGTGTCCAGATGTGGTCAAAACGTAAGATATGTGCGTAAATGCAAACTTACGTCGTTTTTGACACTTTTAGTCCCTGTAAGATCAAATAAGCATATTTTCGCACACCGAACCTATCAAAGCTTATTTCTAAGCTATGTTTAGGTTATTTATGGTATGTTTAGCTTATGATCAAGTGCCGGACTATACGTTGCCTTACGAAACAGCAGACTTTTGCAGTTTGACACAAATAGTCCCTGTGAGCGAATAAACTTGTTTTTGCCATACCAAACCTGCCAAAACTTATTTCTAAGTTATGTAAAGGTTATTTAAGGTATGTTAAGCCTATGTCACTGTTACGGAGTGTTTGTTGCATTAAACTGGTTATATTTACGCATCAGTTCGCGTATAACCTTCCAGAAAGCGATTTAGAGCTCGAAATCGAACAAGAATTGATATGTGCAAACGAAACACATATTTATACAAATTCCAACTATGAAATACAATATTTCATTGGTTTGGTATTTGTATGATGGTTGAAGTGACACAGGTGTCACAGTCTCCCCTACTTTAGGAAATTTCATCCCGAAATTTAATTTTAGAAGAAACTTGTGAAGACAACTGTGATTGTTTCGCTTTCGAATGAATCCCTCAAACCCTAAGTAAAACTCTGGGTCATGTCAGGATTCTTAGAGAAATTGTCAACTCTCAAAGTGAAGTCCTTGTAGCAACAAAACATGGAGTTTCGAAATACGGACATAAGAACGTTTCTTATGAAGACTATCATAGGAAACTTGTGTGTGCTTGAAATCAGTGTAGGAGAATGAAAGATAAGACAACATTGGTCAAGGTCCAGGACTTCTAGTAACTTAAATAACGCTACGTTCGCAATGTAATAAGGAACACTTATATATAGGATGTACCAGCGGCGTATCCACCATGCTCCTTTCTACATTGTTCCCGTTTCGTTATTCTCATCACTGTAGGTCTTAACACATGACAAAATTTGATGTGGTTTCTGTGCACTGAATTCCATAATTACGTATGCATCCATAATTACGTAATTCCTTGCACAGTCCGCACAGTTCATTTCATAATGTGTAGGGAAAAATCGATCGAATAAACATGAAGCGACTTGACTAGACCACCAAAGGATCTTTTTAACTAGATCAACGAACGATCTTTTTAACTAGATCAACACATGATCTTCTTAACTAGACCGTCGCACGATCTCCTTAAATTGATCACTTAAGGGATCTCTTCAGCTATATCATCACATGATATTTCTAACCAGATTTTTGAATCAATCTGTTTAACTAGACCACTCAAGGGGTCCAATTATAGAATAGTACTTTATAATCCAAGGGACTTAACTACGACGTAGAAGTCCATTAAGGATTTAAGATAGTACCTTTTGATATCCTACTATGAATCCCTCATATTGAAATATGGAAGATTCTATGAGGATTTGGATAATTCATATAAAACCATGGAACATATAAGAAAACACATAAGCACATAATTGTTTATCTTGATCTTCATTTTGTTAATTTTCTTGTTAATTGAGCATACGAGTAATCAAAGCACACCAGTAATCAAATCCGTGAATTCCGTTTGGCACTTTAAACATTTTCAAGAATCTAATTATGAAGATAGGAAGACCTTAATAGAGATTTGTCTTTGTTTCTTAAAAAGAAACGTGTATTTAAGATTTTCGGGAAGATCACAAGTGATCATAAGATGACAGAACCACACGAGTAGTTTGTCTTAGTGTCGACATCGAAGGGTTGGATCAAACATTCACACAATCGTATCAGTTTTGTAAAATAAAATTGAAACATCAAATTTTATTTATATAACAACTGAATTGTTCCATCGTCAAAAGATAACAGACAAGAAAATACAAAAGACTAATTGTTCACTGCTGCATCGTTGTTCGCGTTTGCCTCATTTATGTTAAACACTCGTCCACGCGCTGGATTTGCGTTAACAAGTCTTGGGCAATTGTTTCTGTAGTGAGTAAGGTCACCACAGTTATAACACGACCCAGGTGGGAACCGTGCTTGAAAAGCAGCAGGATTTGCATAACGACAGGTATCGACCAAATGCCCCAATCTTCCACAGTGGGTACATTTGTGACACTGCTCTTGCTCCAAATGATGACGGTTGCATTTGTTGCACAAAGGTGCGGTACCGACATAATTTTTCCTCTTACGAGGTTGTGCTGGTTGGTTTGGTGCAACCTGGTTATTCTGAGCAGTTATGGCGTAGTTTTGAGAAGCCTTACGCTTCTTTTTCTTGGATACCTCGGCCTGTTTTTCCTTTGGTTCAACTTGAGCAGCCTTGTCATATGGTCTTGGGTCGCCTTTTCGAAAAAGCTTACCCTTCCTGATATGGGATTCATTCAGGGTGGCAGACAATTCAATGGCCTGTCTGACAGTAGTAGGGTTGCTGCCAGTTACGATATCCTGAACTAAATCAGGAAGACCATCAATTTACTTCTCAATCGCCTTATCCACAGGCGTGACCATAGCAGGACATAACAGACTCAATTCCTCATAACGATCAGTATAAGCTCGATGTTCACCGCTGTCTTGTTTAAGATCGTCAAATTCCCTCTCTAATGCTCTAAGCTCATGTCGAGGACAGAACTCCTTCATCATTAGAGCTCGAAGCTCTTCCCAAGTTTGTGCCATTGCCACATCGGCACCTCTATCACGCATCACACCGTTCCACCATGTAAGAGCACTCTTCTCGAACGCACTGGATGCAAACTCAACCTTACGCTCATTTGGGCATTACACATGCCTGAATGTGCTCTCCAAACTTTCGAACCAGTGCAGGAGTGCGGTTGCTTCTTGAGATCCAGAAAACTTCGAAGGTTTGGCAGAGTTGAAGGTCTTGAAATTACATTGGGTGTTGTTGTTGTTATTATTGTTATATAACTCATGAATCTGAGTTACTACGCCTGGAAGCACTGCAGCCATTTGTTGAGCAACAAGGGCTGCGACTTCCTCAGCAGTAAAAGATTGAGCATCACGTCGAGGAGGCATTGTTTAAAAGGAACAAGGGAACATGTGAAACGAGTGAGGTCGATGATTGGAAAACAAAAGAGGTATTGAAAACATCGACCAAAACATAAGGAAGGCGATCATTCGTTCGTTACCTCGAACAAACAAACGTCACGCAGTGACTAATCAAAGTAAATGGGTCAATATAATGTATCACCGAAGACATGCTCGCTTATAAGTGAACACTCACCCCAAGAGTTCCCAGGTAAGAGTGACTGGTCCGATACTGCGGATTTGAACGAACACTCTAGCCTTAGACAGAAAACTCAGGGCACAGGCATTCACTCTTCCAGTTTGCACGTGTTCACATTATTTAGACCCAAACTTTGACGAGATTTTGAAAACTTTGAAGGTTCAAAACCTTACAATAAATCATCCTAGAACAGATGATTGATTTTCAAAGCGGATTCGAATGTTGTATTCTTGTTGTGGTTGTCACCTAAGGATAGGTGACGGTATTGTTTTAAAACTAAACACAAGATAACTTGTGTTAGGGTCCTAGGAAGGTTATAGTCTAGGTCAAAGCATTACTAATAACCTAATTCCCTATAACCATTGGCTCTGATACCAACTTTTCTGTCACACCCCGACCACGAAAACAACAAAACGTGGCGGAAACGTCGGGGAGTGTTGTAACAGAATCATTGTTTCACAACCATGGATTAAATAATTTCGTTTTATTTCATTATTGAACTCATTGTTTTAGTACAAATCAAATAATTACAAATACTATCTTTCAAGTTTTAAAGTCATTAAGGCACGAGTCCATCCTATGTATAGCATGTATCAACAATCATCACATAGCAGTACCTGAAACATGTGTAAAAATGGTACGTCAGCATAAAAATGCATGTGAGATACATAGGTTTTGTTTATGCATGATTCATGACTTATAAGTTTAAAAGAATGTTTTAACAAAAAGTAGTCTTGAACCTAAAAATGTTTTCTTTATAAAATCATGTGCAAATTTATGAGAAATTTGATGATGTAAAAGAATGATGCACAAATAATCATGTAAAATGAGTTTATAAAATAAGGATTTGAATAAAATGTTTGTAGTATATATAAAAATATACTTTGGTTCTAAGAAAGTCGATTAGGTAATATATCAAAATATATTTCGGTTCCAAAATCGTTAAACAGATAGTATATTAAATATACTTTGGTTGTCCAAATAAACGTTTTCGATAGTATATCAAAAGTATACTTTGGATTTATGTATAACATATTAAACTATGTTTTGGTTGAATAAATAACATATTTAAAATTTGTTTTGGTAGTTAACAAAATATATGTTGTTTTGTACAATATCACATATGAGAGTATATCAAACTATACTTTTGTGAGTATAATAAAACATACAATAAAATAATGTGATTTAAGAATTCAATCATATCTAGTGCATCAAAATACACATTTGAGACTATAGGGATACCACAAAGGCAATCCCTATTTGGATGGAGAAACAAATTGGTTTCAGACATTCCATGACAATAGGAATGGGGTGTCAAATCCTATAGCGCTATATCATACTACCAATCGGTCTGGTGACCAAAATATGTACTATCCAACAATTAATTTTATACTCTTTGGAAAAGTTAGAGTTTAAACCATAAATAATCAGTCGGTTTGTCAAAAGATAAGTACTAATATGTATAATCAATTATACTTTAAAATCGTGAACATAACAAATACGTACACATGCTTCACCCCAAAACATTGAAAACAGTAAAAGAGGGGACTATGTACTCACTTGAAGGTGCTTAGAAGTCTTGAACAACAACCAAGCAAAGCTAGAGGTAGTACGGAATCAAACGGTACCTAATATAGGTAACTATGTTATTAAACGGCTCCTAAACCGGGAGATAGGATAGAATGATGTTCTATAAATCAAATGAGTAATTGAACTCATATGGCATGATTTATTAGAGCTAACATTCTGAGTTGGAAGTCTACCTAAGTGCTTTTGACCCGTTTCGACCCATTATGGTAGTATAAGCTACTATAATGCGTCGGTTGCGAAAAACTATGTTCGGATGGTTATCTATGAGCTATGTCAAGTCTTACATGCCCAATTATACCCTAACATGTTACTAAATCAGATTAGATGTCAAAAATATGTTCACATATGCACAATATGGTTTTATGTTTCAAAAGGGCATTTTGGTCATTTCCTATGGGCATGTACACTACTTAACGAATAGCTAACCAATCCTATGTGATCATAAGGTATAACCTCAGAGGTTATTCCCTATGCAACTATGATCACTAATCATGCTTGGTCGGATCCTAATGATCGACCAAACGGGTCGGGTTCGAAAGTCTAAGCGGTTGTTTAGACCGCTTAGCTTACGACCCTAAACAAGCACCAAACTAGTAGTGACGAGTTAAACTGAAAGTCAAACACTGTTTAGATCGCTAAGGATTATAACCATCGTGGTTACAATCATGTTGCAAAGTTCAACTGAACTTTGCGTTGACCATTGACTGGTCAAACTGAAAGTCAAACACTGTTTGACTTTTTAAACTAGTAAGCAATAAAAGAATGAAAGAATGCTCACTAAGGGTCCTTGCTATCTTTTCTACTAAGAATAAATTCCCAATCAGATTAGGAAGCTCTCCAAAGCAGATGTAGAGGAGGAATGAGAAGAATGAGCAAAGAACAAATGAGAGTTGATGGCTATTTATACTTGTCATGAATTCACAAGATCAAAACAAGTGTTTGTTTGGCCAAGAAGGAAGAAATCTCAACCATACAAGTGTTATGGGCCAGCTAACATGCTTGGGAAGGTGTTAACTTGGTCCCCAAAATATGAAAATTGCAAACAAGGGCCTCAAGAATGAGCTGGGAAGCTGCTGTGAATTTTCTGTGAACTGGGCATGCCTTACGGACCATAAGGACATGTGCATACGGTCCGTAAGGGACCTGCAGACCAGCAACTTTCACTTATTTACAGTTTAGCCCCTACACCTTGTTTCGTCGCGTATTGGCACTTCTAACACCCGTCAAGACCATTTTTAAGCTCCATAATGAAGTTAAAGTATAGGGAACATGAAACATGCTCAAAAATATGACGGATGTTGGTTCGTTTGGCTGTACGGTTGCGTTGTTCGGCTAATTACGACGGAAATCGTAACGGACGCCAAAACGATCCAAATTGCGCAACGAATGGTATTTTTGCATGCCGATCACTAAAATAAAAATATTTTAGTGTGTACAAAAATTTTGGGTGTCCAGATGTGGTCAGAACGTAAGATATGCGCGTAAATGCAAACTTACGTCGTTTCTGACACTTTTAGTCCCTGTAAGATTAAATAAGCATATTTTCGCACACCGAACCTATCAAAGCTTATTTCTAAGCTATGTTTAGGTTATTTATGGTATGTTTAGCTTATGATCAAGTTCCGGACTATACGTTGCCTTACAAAACAGCAGACTTTTGTAGTTTGATACAAATAATCCCTGTGAGCGAATAAACTTGTTTTTGCCATACCAAACCTTCCAAAACTTATTTCTAAGTTATGTAAAGGTTATTTAAGGTATGTTAAGCCTATGTCACTGTTCCGGAGTGTTTGTTGCATTAAATTGGTTATATTTACGCAACAGTTCGCGTATAACCTTCCAGAAAGCGATTTAGAGCTCGAAATCGAACAAGAATTGATATGAGCAAACGAAACACATATTTATACAAATTACAACTATGAAATACAAAATTTCATTGGTTTGGTATTTGTATGATGGTTGAAGTGACACAGGTCTCACAGACGCGCTTAGTCATAAAACTCATGTAAAGGGTATTCGTTGTCTTCAACTCGTTAACGATCTTCAAAACCGTATTCGTGAAGCTCAATACGCCTCTATTAATGAAGCTAGTCTCTCCGTTGAGATAAAATGTTGTGTTGAAAAAGACCTTGTGTCTAAATCCGATGGTATTCTATATTATCTCAATCGTATCTGGATTCCTAATCGTGATAACCTTCGAGACTTTCTGATGAAGGAGGCACACAAATCGAGATATTCCATTCATACTGGTGCTGATAAGATGTACCAAGATATGCGTATGTCCTATTGGTGGCCTGGAATGAAGAAGGATATCGCCATCTTCGTTGCGAAATGTCTTACCTGTTCGAAGGTTAAAGCTGAACATCAACGCCCCTCTGGTTTGCTCGAACAATCAGAAATTCCTATCTGGAAATGGGAGAGCATCGCTTTGGATTTTTATCACTAAGCTCCCTCGCACTTCTTCTGGTCATGAGAGTATTTGGGTGATCGTTGATCGATTGACCAAATCTGCTCATTTTCTTCCCATTCGTGAAGATTTCAAGGTCGAGAAATTGGCTAGAATCTACACTAATGAGATCATTTGTCGTCATGGTATCCCCATCGACATCATTTCTGACCGTGATGGTCGCTTTACGTCCCGTCTTTGGAAAACTTTTCAATCTGCTATGGGTACTGTTTTAAACCTTAGCACCGCTTTCCATCCTCAGTTAGACGGTCAAACCGAGCATACTATCCAAACTTTAGAGGATATGCTTTGTTCATGCGTAATCGATTTTGGTGGCAACTGGGATTCACACCTGCCTTTGATCGAATTCTCGTACAACTAAAGTTATTACGCGAATATTCAAATGGCACCCTTTGAAGCATTGTATGGTCGCAAGTGTCGTTCGCTTATTTGTTGGCACGAGATTGGTGAAGTTCAAATCACTGGTCCCGAGCTTATACAAGAGACAACGGACAAGATTTTACAGGTTCTAGACAACTTACTGAAAGCCAGGAGCCGACAAAAGAGTTATGCCGACAAGCCAAGCCTTTGGAATTCGAGATAGGTGACTTCGTACTCCTCAAGGTATCCCCTTGGAAGGGAGTGGTTTGATTTGGTAAGAAAGGAAAACTCGCACCTCGCTATGTTGGTCCTTTCAAAATTCTCGAAAGAATTAGCAATGTTGCGTATAGACTGGACCTAACTGAGGAACTCAACAACGTTCATCATGTCTTCCATGTTTCAAACTTAAAGAAGTGTTTAACTAATGAAGGACTTCAAGTTCCACTAGAGGATCTTCAAATCAACGAAACACTACACTTCGTGGAGAAACCTGTCGAGATCATGGACCGAGGTGTCAAGAAATTGAGGCGCAGATAAATTCCAATCGTTAAGGTTCGATGGGAAGAAAAACATGGCGCTGAATTCACTTGGGAACTCGAGAGTGATATGAAGACTAAGTATCCGCACCTTTTCGTTACTTCTTCCTAAATTTCGGGACGAAATTTTCTAAAGGAGGAGAGACTGTAACGCCCCGGTTCTTCGTACTTTCCATAATTAGAAAACGTTGCTTGTATTACTATTTTCAGAAACTTGTTTCCTTTGTAATCATATTTCGTTTCAAGCCATTGTAAATTCGAGACTTTGATCGTAATGAAATGAATCTTTTATATTGAATACTATTTTTTATATACATGCTTATACGGGTTGCAATACTCGGGTTATACGTTACCAATCTCGAATGCATACGTGCGACCGATACTCGACTGAAGGGGTAAGGTCCTAAAAATCTCGTAAATAAGTACTTAGGACCATACCACCACCTTATCTTTTAGCCCTCTTTTGACCTTGCGCGGCCGCGCACTGGTCCTACAAAGAAGGCTTAGGAGAAAAATAGCAGGCAACACCTTCGCGCCAAAAAGAAGTTAATAAACTTTTGCGCCTTCCTTCATAATAAACAAAGGATAAGAATCCTAGTTTAAATACTTCCGCTCAAAAAAATACCCAGACTTGGATATTATTTACTCAACTGGTGCCACACGATAAGGAGTCACACAGGATTATCGCAGTAATCTTCTAGAAGACTCAATCGTGCACTACCAGACGGTTATAACCGTCTGTGACACGTGTCATCATCTCAGACCTCCTTGGAACCACGATGATGGCACGGAATTGAAGGAAAACTTCCACTTGCCCACTTTCCACGTGGCAATTCCCCAGCCGTAGATCTGAGAAGCAATCCGTGTGCATTCACATCAGATCAAGATAATTAACGGAAGAAAAAGTAACCGCTTACGGGGTTAACATCTGTAGGTCCGGCTAGGGGAGGATCTAGTCGCCTAATCCTTGTATACTAACCACTCCGGTTGTGCGGAATCCAACCGAAATAGCAAACCGAGATAGAACACGCAATAACACGACACGCAAGTTTCAACGATTAACACCACTTGTATTAAACGTATGAAAGGTCCAGTTACAGCTCAATGTTTACAAATCAGTCTTGCAAACTCTCTCTAGTGTGTGTGTGTGTTATCTATCTGTCTGAGTGTCTAACTATGTCTCTCAATCTGTCCCACTATGTCTCCCTCTGACTGTCGAAATGAACACAACACACGGGTATTTATACCCAACACAGCTGGTCCGGTCGAAGGATCAGATAGGATGATCGAAGGATCATCTATCGACCAGAATTAGCTCGAACGATCCAGATGCACCTCGAAAGATGTGATCTTTCGTGGTCCATCTATCGAAGGTTCATGTTTCGAGCTAATCATCATCGAAGGATATAAGTGATCCTTCGATGACTATCCTTCGACTCAGCCATCTTACAAACATAATGTTGACTGTTTGACCAAGTCAAACCGGAGGATGGTTGACTTGGTCAAACTTACAGACTAACAAAGACATCGTTTTACATCGTGACCGAATACAGACAAAGTGCAGACATCTTTCGTGGTCCATCTATCGAAGGTCCATCTATCGAGCTCGTCATCATCGAAGGATATAATTGATCCTTCGATGATCATCCTTCGACTCAAACACATTACAAACAATAATGTTGACTGTTTGGCCAAGTCAAACCGGAGGATGGTTGACTTGGTCAAACTTACAGACTAACAAAGACATCGTTTTACATCGTGACCGAATACAGACAAAGTGCAGACATAAGTGCACCAACAAACTCCCCCTTGGCTGTAGCTTTGTCTGGCTTATCAACAATCAGCTGTTGCTTTGTCTCGATCTTCATTCTTGTAAGTTCTGGTGTCTTCAAGTCTTTGACTTCTACTCAAGTCTTCAAGGTCGGAGGATCTTCAAAGTCTTCACGTCTTGAAAGCAGAAAGAGTACCAACAAACTCCCCGTATCACGTAGGAAGTGTGTTGACAAACTCCCCCTTAACATAAGCTCCCCCTTGAGTTATGCTCGTGAAAGTCTTTATCTTTATGAAGTGAGATCCTTGTGGTGTTGGTGATGGTCAGCGGCAACTCGATCATCTTCATCATTTGAGTGCCTTCACGTCGTGTCTTCATTCCGAAGCTTGTCATCAACCATGTTCTCCTAGCCTTTAGAATCTGCACATGCAAGAAATCTAAACGCGTAATGAGAACATCCGCCTGGAATATCATAAGCAAACGACACACATGTGACCATTGTTTAATCAAACACCGTCCGACAGTTTGAAAGTTTAACAAAGTTTATCAATCTCAATTTTAACTTTCAAAACTTGCAAATTTCGACCGTTTATGAAGATTTAGTCGTTTCGGTTTTCGTTCAGGTTTCAGGTAACGAAGACTCGAGCTCCAACATCGTACGATCGAGAATAAATAAAAATAAAATCTTTTTGGTATTTTGAATATAAAGTTTATATTAAAACACACTTAAAATCTTTTTGGTATTTTTGAAAATTTCAAATGTAAAGACTGAAAGCAGTAAATAAATATATACAGACATTCTTTTTGTGAGTCTCGAGGGTAAGAGAATCATATCAGTGTACGGTCAGCCAAAACACCCTTGTTGTTCAGTTAATTAACATTAAGATAAGCATCCTATAACAATTATCGGTATTGTTGTCCACTTAAGCTCAACTTATCAGATGTAATCATGGCGAGGGGATACGTTAAGGTATAATTTATACTTACCGACCGGTGTTCATCCACATCACGACACATTCCCGTATCAAGGTATGCACGAGGGTTCATCTTACCGGTGAGTATACCGATTATCATCTGTTTGACCGTATATGATGTGAGATTCTCACTTATTTTGATTTTGAAAACAAGTCCTATGTGATATAATCACTTATTTATGAGGAACTTGATTTTCGATGCATGAGGGCACAGGAGCAAGTCCGTGAACAGGTCAGTACTTTCGTACAGCAGAGAGACGAACTTGACTCCCGGAAAGAATTTGTGATAATTTATCACTTATTTTGATGGACATGTGATTGTTGATCACTTATTGAGGTCGTATGCAGTATGTACACGTATGTATAGTATCATGGAAGATCTAGACTTGCGTCCCCGTTATTTTTCGGTAAAAGATACAACCATGATACCCAGATGATAAGCAGCATAAAGACCGAATATCTCAGAACCTCGGCAATCTCTCAAACGAAATTTCGGTACTAAGACCATATGCCAATGAATGGTTCCCACCCAGTCTTCAGTCGATTTAAGTTTATATCACCCTGCACACTTTAAAATGATTGTGAGCCTACCGATACATCTTATATAGAGCTGCTTATCGTTTTTCATTTAAGGTTTAAAGAGGTTTAGACAGACCACTGATGTACTATCATTTTCTCTTTTGCTCGCCAGGAAACTCATTTTTGTTTTTCTATTGTTTTTGTGTTTTTGAAATTTTTTTTTTTTTTTTTTTTTTTTAATGTTTTTGGATTTTCAAATTTTGGATTTACTCCCCCTAAAATCAATAAACTAAGACAAATTTAAAACACAAAGGTATTTACAAAAATGATTTTCCGATGTGGATTACTCTTGCTTGACCTTAATGCCGTTTACCAATAAAAGATAGTCAAATCTTGATTTGTCAAAAGCTTTGGTAAAAAGGTCGGCACGTTGGTCATCGGTGTGGACGTAAGCAACATCGATTAGCCTTTTCTCAAAGCAATCACGTATGAAGTGATATTTGATTTCGATGTGCTTAGTCTTTGAATGCTGCACAGGATTTTTAGTGATCTGTAATGCAGCAGAATTATCAACGTAAATAGGAGTAGTTAGGAATTCAAAACCGTAGTCACGCATTTGCTGTTGTATCCACAGGACTTGGGAGCAACAACTCGAGGCAGCAATGTATTCAGCTTCGCATGTTGACGTAGCGACGCACGTCTGCTTCTTGCACTGCCATGTGACTAGGCGATTTCCCAAAAACTGACATCCAGCCGTTGTGGATTTGCCGTCGATTTTGCATCCGCCAAAATCAGAATCATTGAATGCGATCAAGTCAAAGTTATTATCCCTAGGGTACCACAGACCGGTGTCAGGGTAACCCTTCAAATAACGAAAAATCCTCTTTACAGCTGCAAGATGTGAGGCCTTCGGGTTGACTTGATATCTGGCAAGCAGGCACGTTGGGTACATTATATCTGGTCTTGATGCTGTGAGGTACATAAGGGATCCAATCATCGCGCGGTAGAATGAGGGGCTAACATCTTGACCCTTCAAGTCTGGAGTAATTCCGTGATTTTGTGGCAATGGGGTACCGATGGGCGTTGCATCAGACATCTGGAACCGGCTCAAGATGTCACCAACATATTTAGTCTGATGGATGAATATCCCAGACTCTGTTTGTTGTACTTGTAGGCCCAAAAAGAAGGTCATTTCCCCCATAGCACTCATCTCGAATTTATCCTGCATAACACGCTCGAAATCCCTACACAAAACATCATTAGAAGAACCAAATATAATATCATCAACGTATACCTGTACCAGTAGAAGATCTCCATCTTGTTCTTTGATGAAAAGAGTACAGTCGATAAGACCTCTTCGAAATCCATTCTCCAGCAGATAATTAGATAAGGTTGCGTACCAAGCTCGCGGTGCTTGATGAAGACCATAGAGAGCTTTGTTGAGCAACCAAACCCGATCGGGATGGATAGGATCTTCAAAACCTGGAGGCTGTTCGACGTACACCTCTTCTTCTACCACACCATGTAAGAATGCACTTTTCACGTCCATCTGGTATACCTTGAAACCTTTGAATGAAGCATAAGCCAGAAAAATCCGAATTGCTTCTAGACGTGCAACCGGTGCATACACTTCGTTGTAGTCGATCCCTTCAATCTGACGAAAACCTTGAACGACTAGCCTTGCTTTGTTCCGGATAACGATCCCACGGTCATCCTTTTTGCATTTAAACACCCAACGGGTACCAATCTTCTTGTATCCAGCAGGTTTCTCTACGAGTTCCAGACACCAAGCTTCTGGAATTGTTGCAGTTCTTCCTGCATTGCTTCAACCCATGAGCTATCTTTCAAAGCATCTTTCTAAGTTCTTGGTTCTTCCTGTGAGACATAACACGCGAAAGACCAATCATTCTGTTGACCAGATTCTCGGATAGTTGCATACAAGCCTGCATTGTTGTTGTTTCGCAACATGTTTCTTGTTTGAACGCCACTCTGTACATTTCCTATGATGTTTTGTTGAGGATGGGTATTGTGAATCCTTGTTTCTGGATTATCTCGAACTGGAATATTTGTACCCAGATTGTTGAGATTGAGATCAACAATCATTTCAAGTCCCGGAATTGACGAAGAGGATGATGCAGAAGTTTCAGCTGTTCGAGGGACAACCACTGGAGGAGTACCCTCTGAAATACCATGAACTGCTGTTGGAGCTTCTTGATCTGCATCTAGAAATTCATCATCCTCTGAAGATTCGTTCAATTCGGAAGCATCATGAAAATCCTCATTGTCGAGAGCATTATTGTTCACTGAAGATGGTTCTTGATTGACAATAATGGGACGAACCAACGGTGAATCTGTAGCATTGTCACTCTCGAAAAACATCATTGCTGCAGCACTTTCTTCAACTGCTTCAACATTGATCGAATTGAAAAAGTCATCGTACTCAAACATCCAAGGCTGACCAGGATTTCTGACTGGTAAAGTGTGCCTTTGTACTCTGACTTCAGACCATTCCTCGACCCTTTTAGTCTCTAAATTCCAGACTCTTAAGTTCGGGGTGGAATACCCAAGAAAGTATCCCTCGATAGATCTTGTCCCAAACTTTCCATGAGGATCGATAATTGTGCAAGGAGCTCCAAACGGTTCAAGATAAGACAAGTCTGGTTTCCGTTTGTTGATAAGCTCAAAGCAGGTCTTGTTGTGCCTTTTGACTGTAAGGACTCGGTTCAACGTATAGCATGCAGAGGACACAGCTTCAGTCCAGAATGGAATGGGTAGCTGCGACTCTACCAACATAGTCCTAGCAGTCTCGATCAATGTGCGGTTCTTACGTTCAGCGACGCCATTCTGTTGAGGAGTATAAGTTGCACAAAATTCGTGAAGAATACCTTTTGAAGTGCAAAACTCCGCCATGGCATGATTTTTGAATTCAGTACCATTGTCGCTACGTATCCGCCTAACCTTCAAGTTGTAAAGATTCTCAATCTGAATGATCAAGTTTTTGATAATACCGAAGGTTTCACTCTTGTGTGCCATGAACGCCACCCAAGAAAATCTTGAATAATCATCAGTAATCACGAGGCAGTATTGATCATTCCTAATGCTTTTGTGCTTGACAGGACCGAACAAATCCATGTGCAAACGTTCAAGAGGAACAGCCACCGTGTTGACTTTCTTTGTGGGGTGTCGCTTCTTCGTTTGTTTTCCTTTCTGGCACGAAACACAGACATCTTGAAGATGGAAATTTTTAAGAGGAACACCATTCACCAATTCATTTGACACCAAATGATTCATTTTGCGTAAGTGAATGTGACCCATTCGTCTGTGCCAAGAGATTGTGTCCTTTTCTGTGGCTTTGGAAACGAAACATGTTGCTTGTGCAGACGTTGTGATAGCTTGGCTCATATCAAGGACATACAGATCATTTATCCTTGGAGCCGACAAGAGAATCCATTCTTTTGGAATTTTGAAGCCGGGTTTCAGCACATAACATCCATTAGCATCAAAGTGTACTGAGAACTGCTTGTCACAAATTTGAGAAACACTAAGAAGATTGTGATCAAGTTGTTGCACAAAGTTGATCTTGTCAAAGCTAACAACCCCGTTGGAAATCATTCCTTCACCCGTTATATATCCGCCCTTATCTCCAGCAAAAGCAACATAACCTCCTCTAATAGATTTGACGTCGTAGAGAAGCTTCATGTCGCCTGTCATGTGCCTGGATGCCCCACTATCAACAATCCAATGACTACTGATAGTTCCTCCTGGAACACCCTGCACATGAACTCAAATGATTAGTTGGAGATGGGGACCCAAGCCATTGTGGTCTTGGGTCTTCCATTCTTATCAACAACAATAACTTCCACCTTTTGATGATTCGGAAATTGTGATGGTCCCCCTGATTCAGTAACCGTTTTTGGTTTCCAGGTCTGTTGAGTGTTACCAGTTTGATTGTTTGAAGTTTTTGAAAACTTTGAATTATCTGGTTTAACTGAAACAGATGGTTTGTGAACCACATCGGTTTTAATCGCCTTTTCGATTTTCTTGACCTGTTGGCGTTTCTGTTTCTTTTCCCTTTCTCTTATGAGTCGGGGATCTTGTTTTACAGAAACAGATCGCTTGCGGTCAGTTGGGCCACGGGGATCATCTACTATGCCTTTTTGTTTATGAAGATACGGGCAATTTCGAACAATATGCCCGATTGTTCCACATTCAAAACATGATCTTCGTTCAACAAACCCCGAAGTATCATGTGGTCGTCTTGCCGATGATGAACTTTGTGATCCCGAGGTACTAGGTTTTGAACAATTTGGTTCATTCCTTTTCATCACAGTGGCTTTCTGGACAAAATCTAAGTTAGATTGATTTGCAAACTTTTCAATTTTGTCCGTTCCCTTCGACTTCACAAAGTTCACATTCTTCTTCTTCTTATGATTCGGCTTCTTTTGATTTTGAATCGGTGCCTTACCATTTGTTTTGGTATGGTTTTGCTGTTTTGGCACTGTTGGTAATTTCTTGTTCCCAAACTGTTTTCTAACTTCAGCCTTTGGGATAGGAGGACACTGTGTGACTGTAACATGTGGTCCCGTCTTTCCCAAAAACTTACTTGTAGAATTTTCAAAGACTTTACTGATTAAAGATTGATTAACATTTTTAATAGGAAAATCTTTGTCTGAATAGATCTTATCATCACCAACAAGAGTGTACAGCAAATCCACACTCTCCGACTCTTTTGCTGATGTGGACTCGGTTGGAACAGTCTTAGCAGGTTTTGTGGGAGGATCACATAGGATATGATTCTCAAGAGGTATGTCCTCTTCTTTGATTACTGCATCAGACTTTTCCGAATCAGTATCATCAGACTCATCATCAGAAGAATCAACATCCTCAATCACAACTGGAGGATCCTGATTCTGTTCAGCAGTTACAAATGTATCTGCTGACACATCTGAATCTGACGATACTTCTTTCTTGTATCCGAGTCCTGTAGTAAATTCTGTAGCAAATTCATTAACATCTATAGGAACAGACGGTTCAAAGTGAGTTCTATATTCCTCATCAGGCAGAGCATCAAAATTGTTTCTCACGGGTGGTGGACATTGCTTATAACCTATGCATGTGACATCCTTTTTCTCTTTCTGCACATCAATGATGTGATCCAACACATAGCTAGAACTCAAATAACTGTCTAACTTGAGTCGGATCGCCTCACTTTCTGTTTTAACACAAGCCATTTCTTTTTGCATCACCTCAAGACGAGTGATATACAAATTAATGTCAGTTTGTTTTCTGGAAACCATTTTAGTCAGCTCCTTTTTATCTTTCTTCAATGTTTCAATCATTGATTTATAATCCTTTTCATGGTTTTCATAAAACATATTGGCTTCAGTGCACTTTGACATATCAACTGTCAATTTCTGATTATGAATAAATGTCACATCATATTTCTCTTGCAAAGCCTCGTGTTTGCTTTGCAATTCACACCACCTATCATTCACAGAAACATGTTTGTTTTGCAATTCAAACAAACTAGCTTGTAAAGCATCGTGTTTGCCTTGCAACTCAGACATGTTTGCTTCCAACTCAGCACATCTAACATGCAAACTATCACAGTTATTACAGCTAACAGAAGTGGGTTCGTCGACACATACCTGACTTGATGAACTGTCGACATTCGCCATAAAGGCTGAATGGAGAGAAGACGAAGAATAAGCAGCTTGATCCACCAAAATAGATATTCTTTGAATTCCTGCTGCAGCTTCCTCCAAAAGCTCATCAAAGTCAGCAGCATCGACTGACGCACTTGCAGTGTCATCCACCTGATCATTGCCTGAAGTTGAGGATTCTTCATCCGAGCTTCCACTAAAACCGGAAGAGTCTTCATCCTCAGAAGATACATCACCATTGGTGGAAGATTCTCCACCACTGGCGTGTTTAAGATCATTAACCACTTCAGCAAAACAAGCTGTTCCATCAGGTGCATCATTTCCCAGCTGGATTGACCAATCACAACCTTCATCTACCTGAACCACAAGTGCCTGATTGGCATTTGATGGTCCTGCTTGACTCTGGTTATTGACAGGCACCAGTGTTCGTTCGTTGTTCCTTCCTTGGTTCTGATTTGCCCTGTTGCCTTGACCTCGGAAAGGATTCTGGTTCCCATGTTGAGATGGCCTAGTACATTCACGCTTGAAATGACCACGTTCGCCACAGTTGAAGCACTTTACAGCTTGCTTGTCGAACCCATACTTGGTATCTTTCTTGCCTTCCAAGCTGGTTCGTCCAGTTCTTTCCATGAAATCCTTTGCTCGTCTAACAGCACTGGCAAAGGCCCACTTGATATCCATCATCTCCATCTCCTCTTTGTCTATCTGCTGATAGTCTTCTTGAGTCAGATTAATATTGCCAATCTGACCTTCCACTAACCCACAGTATGCGCTCACCACAGTGTTTAGCAGCTCCATGTGTTCCTTTGCTACTTCCACACTGACTTTAGAAAGGCTTGAGGTGTCGAGCCGTACTGTATTTGGCTTTGATTGTTGACCAGCAGATGATGTGCTTCCATAACATGCTTGCTGTTGAGGAGGAAGCGGATTCCCATACATGTCTGTTGTTGGTAAAGGGTTTCCGAACATATCAGTTGGTCTGAGAGGTCGTTGCTGTTGTGGTGCTGATTGAGGGACTGGTTCCAGCAGATTTCCATACATGTCTGTCTTTGGAGGAACCGGCACTTGGATAGTATTGCCATACATATCTGTGCTAGTCACAAAAGCTGTCTGAACTGGAGCATGCGAAGAGGGTTTTGTAGAGGTGCTAGAGGTTCCAAAATACATATCAGGATTTTGAGGCACGGGAATTCTTTTTGCCTTCAGAGTCTCTTCCTGATTCTTGTTTTCTAGAATTTGAACAAAATCGTTGAAGCTCGTTGTATCTAAAGTACCATTGTACTTCATGATTTCCAAGAATGTATTCCACTGAGGTGGCAATGCATCTGCAAACCTCTTAACAATCTCTACAGGAGTTGTAACAACCCCAAAATTTGTCAATTCAGTCATCAAGTGATTAAATCGACTTGTCAAATCACCCAACGACTCATTTTCCATACACGTAAAACCATCAAACTCTTTCTTCAGCAACTCTTTTCTCAACTGACGTGTTGCTTCATTTCCTACGCCCCTTGTCTTCAACGCGTCCCACAACCTCTTCGTTGTCTTGTAACTAACAAACTGATGATAAATATCTTTACTCAATGCCTGAGTGAGAATGGCATATGCCTTCTTTTCTAAATCATACACCTTTTTCTGATCTTCTGTAAGATCTGCAAACGTAGCAGCAGATGATGCAGCAACCTCTATTGTTTGATCAAAATCTGTAATAAACCGCAACCACAATTCTGTATTTTGGCCAAGAACGTATGTATGAAATCTATCAATCCATCCTGGATATTCATATAAATGCATCAACTTTGGAGGTCTATTCAAACTTCCCGTTTCACTCTCGCTTAAGAGAATGCTTTGAACACTTGGGACTTGATTTGATACAAACGCCCATTGACCGGTAGAAACTGCATTAGCTTGAGAAGATACCGGTGTGGAAGATGACGGAGTACCAAAGTACATATCTGTATTTACCAAAGTATTCCACCTTGGATTCATTTTAAATCAGCCGAAGGATACCTGTCAAAAGACACTTGAAAAACACAAACTGTTAAGCACAAACAGACTGATGATCGAAAGATCCACACCTGTTCGAAGGATCAACAGGGTTCGAAAGATCTCTGTTGAGTTTCGAGCAATGTTTTCGAAGGATTCTCCAACCGAAGGATCCTTATCCTTCGAAAAAGTACTGTAGACCGAAAGATACACACGAAAGATGACTTCGAAAGACTCCCCAGTCGAAGGATCCTAGTCTTTCGAAAATGAACAGTAGACCGAAAGATGAAAGTTTCGAAATGATTCCTTGGTTCGAAGGATGATGATCTATCGAACCTCCACTGATCGAAAGATGGTCTTTCGAGTTCGAAGGATATCTTTCGAAATGGTTCTGACACAGTTGACAATCGGTGACAAGTTGGTGAAAAAGTTGACGGGTTGGTGAGAACTTTCGGCAGAAAGTATGTTCAGACCATATCTTTCAGGTCTGAACATGCAGGTTTTTCACCAACCGAGTAATGATCAATATTTTAAACAAAGTACAACTTCCAACACACAAACACTTGGTAAATCAAAATTTTAAGATCAAAGTGTATTTTAATCAAGAACACAGCCCAGAAATATGAGATTTCTGATGAACCGAAGGTTTTCCGAAACCCGAATTTTGCTCGAAACTTCACTAAAAACCAACTTTTAATATGTGAGTATGAAAAGTATAGTGGTTTTTATAAGAACTTCCAGCAAAACACCAAGATTTTAGCCGTTTTAAACACGTTTTCCAGAAAAATATGAACTTTAAATCCCGAAAAACACAAGAACACCTCGGTTTTAACAAGGAGAAGAGCCAAGGCTCTGATACCACTTGTAGGTCCGGCTAGGGGAGGATCTAGTCGCCTAATCCTTGTATACTAACCACTCCGGTTGTGCGGAATCCAACCGAAATAGCAAACCGAGATAGAACACGCAATAACACGACACGCAAGTTTCAACGATTAACACCACTTGTATTAAACGTATGAAAGGTCCAGTTACAGCTCAATGTTTACAAATCAGTCTTGCAAACTCTCTCTAGTGTGTGTGTGTGTTATCTATCTGTCTGAGTGTCTAACTATGTCTCTCAATCTGTCCCACTATGTCTCCCTCTGACTGTCGAAATGAACACAACACACGGGTATTTATACCCAACACAGCTGGTCCGGTCGAAGGATCAGATAGGATGATCGAAGGATCATCTATCGACCAGAATTAGCTCGAACGATCCAGATGCACCTCGAAAGATGTGATCTTTCGTGGTCCATCTATCGAAGGTTCATGTTTCGAGCTAATCATCATCGAAGGATATAAGTGATCCTTCGATGACTATCCTTCGACTCAGCCATCTTACAAACATAATGTTGACTGTTTGACCAAGTCAAACCGGAGGATGGTTGACTTGGTCAAACTTACAGACTAACAAAGACATCGTTTTACATCGTGACCGAATACAGACAAAGTGCAGACATCTTTCGTGGTCCATCTATCGAAGGTCCATCTATCGAGCTCGTCATCATCGAAGGATATAATTGATCCTTCGATGATCATCCTTCGACTCAAACACATTACAAACAATAATGTTGACTGTTTGGCCAAGTCAAACCGGAGGATGGTTGACTTGGTCAAACTTACAGACTAACAAAGACATCGTTTTACATCGTGACCGAATACAGACAAAGTGCAGACATAAGTGCACCAACAACATCTTCCGTTAATATTTCACCAACAAGTTTTCCCGCCCAAAAACTCCCGGCTATAAATACGAAGAGTAATTCAGGTATGAAGGTCAAGTTACACACACTTCGTCAATACTTCTTCTTCTTCATAAACACCTACTTATTCTCACGCTGGAGTCGGGTCAAGGAGAGAACTCCTCTTCTCCCCTTGACGAGGCTAACGGTGTTTTATTTTGCAGAGTTTACCGGAGAAGAAGGTATGTCGCATCAAATCAAGTGAGAGAAAACTACCCCTTTTATGCAGGACATAACCCCTGGATAATCCGATTCCGAACCTTTTGTCAAGTGTTTCTTCATTGGTGCCCACCGATTTCTCTATTTTATCAGTTTTCATCTCGTTTCGATTTGTTTTCCCTCATTCTCTGTTTTCACATGGCAGAGAATTCATCACTCCACCCATCAGGTCCTCGATCTGAATTCAAGGGTTCTGCAACCCAAGAAACCCAGATCGACGGAATCATGGGAATCAACAAAAACAACGGTCATTCAGTAGAAAAGGACTCTTCAGAACAACTCCTAGAAAGAGCTCCAGAATACTATGAAACCAAATTTTCACACAAATTAACAGATCTGAGTCGCTAAACATCAGATCTGATACTATGAAAGAAAGCAAAGGTAAAATTGATACTGTAGTATTGGACCCACAGACACCTGGTCAGTGGGACATCCAATCTAACAGCCGTATTGAGATAATCCGAAGATCAAAAGGTACCAATGATCAGACATCCGAACCAAAACAAATACACATGGTACAAGGAGGTCCTTCAAAAAGGCCAAATAAACAAAACTACAATCAGCATTGGAGAGAACAGCAAGTTGTTTTTTCCTCTTGTCCCTGGAGGCCCTCAGGAAGAACGACCAGTAATTATTACTGGCATCTTCGGCCTCTACAGAATGGACTATATGTTTAAAGATCCAGGAAGCTCGATGGATATCATATACGAGCAGTTCTTCAAACAACTTGATCCAGAGGACAAAGCACGTCTAGAGCCGGTTGATTTCCCTCTCACCGGATTTTGCAACGAAGCTGTATTCCCATTAGGCCAAATTGCATTCCCTGTGACTCTATCTGATGGCGAGCATTCGCACACAGTCACAGTAAACTTCATGGTCATGCCAGCAACATCACGCCACGATGTCTTGCTCGGAAGAAGGTCATGAAGAGAATTCAGCATGATCACTTCTATTCCACATGCTGCATGCGGGTTTCCAACAGAAACTGGTGTCTCAATTTTATACTCAAGCAAGGAGGTCATGTACGTTGACGACGAGCCACCAGCAAAAGTGGCAAAGCCCTCAGCATCAAATGAGCCGGAGAAATGGATCCTGAACAAAGAATATCCAGAACAGACCATCTTGCTAGGGCACGCCATTTCGCCAACAGTACGAATACAATTGAAAGAATTACTGTCCAACAATAAGGACATATTTGCCTGGTGTCCAGCAGACATGACCGGGGTTCCGCGAGATATAGCGCAACATTGTTTGAACATCCGGCCCTCTGCACAACCTGTCGCGCAGGGAAGGCGCAGCCTCAGCCCCGAAAAAGCAGAAGCCATGAATGAACAAATAACAGTGTTACTTAACGCCAGAATCTTGCGCGAAGTCCAGTACCACACCTGGGTCGCCAATCCAGTGATGGTCCAAAAACACAGTGGCGGATGGCGAATGTGCGTAGACTTCAAAGACTTAAATAAAGCCTGCCCGAAAGATTGCTATGCTCTTCCTGAGATAGATAAAAAAAGTTGACTCCCTGGCATCATTTCGCTGGAAGTGCTTCCTCGACTGTTATAAGGGCTACCACCAGGTCCAAATGAAAGAGGAGGACGAGGACAAAACTGCCTTCCGCACGGACAAGGGCATCTTCTGCTACACAAAAATGCCCTTTGGTCTCCGCAACGCAGGAGCCACTTACCAGCGCTTAATGGATACAGTCTTCGGGGAAGACATTGGCAAAACAGTCTAGGTATACATGGATGACCTTGTCATCATGAGCCATGAGGAGGAAACAATGCTTGCAAATATCCAGCGCACGTTCGATTCTTTGTGCAGCGTAAACTTAAAGCTAAACCCAACAAAGTGCTCCTTCGGGATGGAAGAAGGAAAATTTCTGGGTTTCATAGTGATAAGAGATGGTTTTAAAGTAAACCCGGAGAAAGTGCAAGCTATCCAGATGATGTCGTCACCTGCAACAATAAAAGAAATGCAAAGACTCGCAGGGCGATTAGCAGCCTTGAACAGATTCTTGGCAAATCATGCTGCAAAATCTTACCCGTTCATTAGCACACTGCGTAACTGCACCAAGAAGACTCACTTCCAGTGGACACCAGAAGCGGAAGTAGCTTTCAAGCAAATGAAAGAATGTTTAATTCAATTACCAACGCTAACAGCTCCGCGAGAAAAAGAGCCACTCATCTTGTATTTATCCGCTGCGGAAGTAGCAGTCGGTGCAGTGTTAATGGTGGAACGAGAAAACATTCAGACTCTAATTTACTATATAAGAAAAATGATTACTGGCCCGGAGACACGCTACTCAATGATAGAGAAACTAGTGCTAGCTCTGGTACATGCATCACGACGCTTACGTCGATATTTCTCTAGTCATGTCATAACAGTTCTCTCTAATTACCTTTAGGGCAAATTCTATCCAAACCCGATGTAGCGGGAAGATTAGCTAAGTGGGCTATCGAGCTGGGAGGATACAATATCCTATACCGACCGCGACCAGCAATTAAAGGCCAAGTTTTAGCAGATTTCACTACAGAAGTCCCCATAGACAAAGTCCAAGAATGTGAAGCAATCCAGAACCCTACCCCTGTTTTCGACGATAGGGTCTGGACTCTGCACACAGATGGAGCTTCTAACGACGATGGGGCAGGCGCGGGTCTCCGATTAGTCAGCCCAGACGATCACGAGCTTACATATGCAATACGCTTAGATTTCCGAAGCACGAACAACGAAGCAGAATACTAAGCTTTTCTAGCAGGCCTTCGTTTAGCGCTCAAAATTGGGGCAAGAAATCTCGAAGCTAACGTTGATTCAAAACTGGTGGCTGAGCAAGTCAATGGGCATTACGATGCAAAGGGTGAAGCTATGGCATTATATTTGGAACAAGCGCGGATGTTAATCAGCCAGTTCCAAACATTCAAAGTCAATCACTTAAACAGAAGCGAGAACAAGCACGCGGATGCACTGAGCAAATTGGCTGCCACTAGCTTCAGACACCTAGCAAAAGAGGTACGCATCGAAGTGTTGTCCAATCCTTCTATCCCTCTCAAACAAGTAAACGTCATAGAGATCGGCAATCCATATTGGATGTCCCCGATCATCATGTATCTACAACATGGGAAACTACCGGAAGGAAAGGCAGAAGCTAGAAAAATCCAGAACAAGGCAATAAACTATGAAATGGCGGAGGGGATTCTATACCGAAAGTCATTCATGGGGCCGCTACTGTGCTGTGTCGACAAAACAGATGCATAGTACTTAGTCAGGGAAATCCATGAGGGTTTATGTGGGATACACGCTGGACCACGCATGGTAGTAGCGAAAATAATGAATGCGGGCTACTATTGCCCAGGAATGCATGTAGACACGGTAGAATTACTACGAAAATGCGCGGCTTGTCAGCGCTACGCACCAAAGACGCTCCGTCCAAAGAATCCGCTCGTACCAGTCACGTCCGCCTGGCCCTTCCAGCAATGGGGCATTGACCTTGTTGGCCCATTCCCTGACGCGCATGGCGCAGTGAAATTTATCATCATAGCAGTCGACTATTTCACAAAATGGGTCGAAGCCAAGGCATTAGCTTCAACCACAGCAATGGTAATCCGCAAATTTATATGGGAACGTATTATTTGCAGATTTGGATTACCATTTGCACATTATCTCCGACAATGGCACCAATTTTGCCTCAGAAGATCTTTAGAAGTGGTTCAAAGAAATGAAGATCGAACACAATTTTGCCTCTGTGGCGCACCCACAAGCAAACGGCCAAGTTGGGAGTGTCAATAAACAGATCGTCGATGGCATAAAAGTGCGACTCGGGACAGCGCGCAGAGGATGGGTTGATGAACTTCCCAGCATCTTATGGGCCCATCGTACCATGCCAAAGACTAGCACGGGGGAAACCACATTCAGTCTTGTCTACAGATCAGAAGCGGTAATCCCAGCCGAAATTGGCCTTCCATCACCGCGCATGCTCGCCATGGAAAAGCAAAACGACGAGCAAGAACGAAGAATGGATTTAGACCTTCTTGAGGAAAGGCGCGAGAACACCGCCATCGCAGAGGCAAGGTACAAATCCAAACTTGAAAAATACTACAACGCGCGCGTACGCGTGTGTACGTTCGTTCCGGGAGACTTCGTTTTGCGTGACAAGGAAGCCTCTAATGACGAAAAACCAGGCAAACTAGCGCCAAAATGGGAAGGACCATACATTATCAATGAAGTCCTAGGCAAAGGGGCGTACACCCTGAAAAGAATTGATGGGACACTAGTTCCCCGCACCTGGAACGCGCAGCAGCTGCGCAGGTGTTATATATAAGCCGAACTATTCCAAAAGGCGAAACTATACAGGCAAAGTATTTTTCTATTCCACTTTGTATTATTGGCCCTGCGCCTTATTAATGCAAAAATTATCCTTACACATTTTATTGTTTATTACAAATTGCATATAATTCTTTTGGTTTACGCGAAAACAATATGGTAAACATTGTGCGCCTCATGAGCAGTCTAAAAACAGCACAATCCTGCGCGCATTTTTAGGCAAACGTTCACACATGAGCACAAATACCATTCTCATTCGCTCTACCCATTCAAAAGTAATTAAGCATATGCAACATATTGTAATTCAAACATAATCTATAAACCATCAAAACAGATATGCACAAGCAGTGCATAAAAAAAAATCATTAGTGCAACAAGCACTCTAAACAAACCATTTACAAAAAACACAGCAGTGTTTCTTCAAAAAAGGAAAGAAAAAGTACTAGTTACAAAGTACACAAATTAGGAAAGCTGATCCAACGCCCCATATGGAGTATGGAGAACCTCACCATACTCAGACAAGGGACGGGGATCCACAATCCAGGGGTTAGCACCCTCCCCACTGTCTTCAGCACCACCTGCCGGAACTTCATCCGGAATAACAACATGGTGACGTCGTTGGTAAGCAATCGACGAACTCCCCCTCCGGAATAACAACATGTGCCGACAACCGGGTAACCCCACCATTATTGTCGTCAGCAAGACGAAGACGAATCCGGTCTTCTGAGATGTCCCGACGGTCTGCATCTTCATTCCTAGCAGCAGGATCAGGCAATGATCTGGAAAGTAGCAACAAACCATCAGCGGTGTCAAGCACTTTCAGCACCTTAGAAAGTCTTTTCCATCGAATCAGTCCCTTGTTCTCCATTTTCCAAAATTGGGGAAAGAATTACCCAAAGTGAATATATAGACCAAAGAAGCGGCAACATCGAGATAAGAATTGTGATGATTGAGTGTCAAATCAACTGCTGTCTCAACGGCGCTGCCACTGCAAGTATCACATCCCATTTAAAACCCCTGATAGGGCCCACACGCATTCCAAGAAACTACAGTTCAGCCAGAAGACGAAGAGTCAGCACGAATTATAAGAAATGACGTCAACTATCGTCAGCTCATAATTACGAAAACCCTTCGCCCAAGATCGCAACAGTCCAGAATAAACAAAGGTATAAATATCTTTCCTCATAAACTGTTCATCTTACCCAAATTCAAAAATTTTCAGATTCACTAAAGTAAGCAAAGAGAATCTTCTCATAAAAGATTCTTCATTTTCGCGCCTAAAAACCCACAAGTATCCCTCTCATAGTCCAGTGCTCCACTTATTTGCATAAGAGCAACACTAGACTGGGGAGACTTGAAGGGGTAAGGTCCCAAAAATCTCGTAAGTAAGTACTTAGGACCATACCACCACCTTATCTTTTAGCCCTCTTTTGACCTTGCGCGGCCGCGCACTGGTCCTACAAAGAAGGCTTAGGAGAAAAATAGCAGGCAACACCTTCGCGCCAAAAAGAAGTTAATAAACTTTTGCGCCTTCCTTCATAATAAACAAAGGATAAGAATCCTTGTTTAAATACTTCCGCTCAAAAAAATACCCAGACTTGGATATTATTTACTTAACTGGTGCCACACGATAAGGAGTCACACCGGATTATGGCAGTAATCTTCTATAAGACTCAATCGTGCACTACCAGACGGTTATAACCGTCTGTGACACGTGTCATCATCTCAGACCTCCTTGGAACCACGATGATGGCATGGAATTGAAGGAAAACTTCCACTTGCTCACTTTCCACGTGGCAATTCCCCAACCGTAGATCTGAGAAGCAATCCGTGTGCATTCACATCAGATCAAGATAATTAACGGAAGAAAAAGTAACCGCTTACGGGGTTAACATCTTCCGTTAATATTTCACCAACAAGTTTTCCCGCCCAAAAACTCCCGGCTATAAATACAAAGAGTAATTCAGGTATGAAGGTCAAGTTACACACACTTCGTCAATACTTCTTCTTCTTCATAAACACCTACTTATTCTTACGCCGGAGTCGGGTCAAGGAGAGAACTCCTCTTCTCCCCTTGACGAGGCTAACGGTGTTTTATTTTACAGAGTTTACCGGAGAAGAAGGTCTGTCCCATCAAATCAAACGAGAGAAAACCACCCCTTTTATGCAGGACATAACCCCTAGATAATCCGATTCCGATCCTTTTGTCTAGTGTTTCTTCATCGACCTACTGGTACTCATAACTTATACATGCTTGTTAACTATTAAATACGTAGTTAATAATAATAATAATAATAATATGATATGATATGATATGATATGATATGATATGATATGATATGATATGATATGATATGATATGATATGATATGATATGATATGATATGATATGATATGATATGATATGATATGATATGATATGATATGATATGATATGATATGATATGATATGATATGATATGATATGATATAATATAATATAATATAATAGTAATAATAACAATATTGTAAACGTCACGTGGATGTTACTATATTCAACTATCTATTAAAAAAATAATAATAATAAAAGATAGGGACAACATCTTGTGCATCCGAAACAGCATTTGGCTGACTTTTAGTCTTTTTTTGTTTACCATTCAGCCATTAAGGCTTTAATATTATAACATAAAATATGAACCACTATTATGCACCAACTTATTGTCACAAAAAAATAACAGATTTTATTGGCTGTAAACAGCCCACTCCGGCCGCAAATGTCAAAGACAGCAACAGTGGTTTTTTTTTATTTCTTAACACCCAACTAACTATCTTAAATGCTCACCCACTTAAACTCTAATATTTTCCCCTATAAATACCACTTATAATAAGCTTCCTTACCACTTTACAAACTCAAATCTTACTCTCAAAACACTCTAAAATACCTAGAAATTAGGCTCAAGACAGATTCGCTACAACTTACAAAAATGACCATAACTCACTCATTTCTTAACCTTTTTCCTTGATTCTTCTTCCTACTTGCTTGGAATAACCTTAGGTATGTTTTCAACAGGTTTTCCATGGAAAACCAAGGCTGGAACATCGCCAAATAAGGCTCCAAACTTTCTTGTTTTGATTAAACATTTACTAAACTCACTTAACTTGAGGTTTCTCATACACATTCCTATGTCCTTACGCTCATAATCACTTCTATGGTTAGTTGGGCTTAAAAACAAGGTTGTGACACTTAAAATCAGAGATTAAAACCTCATAAACTTTCTGTTTTGGTTAGGGTTTAACCCACAAGTAGTGAACAAGCTTAAAGCTTGATGTTTGTGTGATTATAGGACTAGCTTGGGCTATCCTACTAAGAAAATCCACACATTACTTGATGATTTCTTAGATTAGTTGTAATTATTTCCTTTCTTGTTGTATGTTCATGACCCTCCTTGATTGTTTATAACAACAAGTGTAGTGGTGAACACCAAAGAGGTACCTAAATGGAAGACTTGTTCTTCCTATCTCCTACATGACTTATATGATATACAAAGAGGTTCCTAAATGGGGGATTTATCCTCCTACCTCATGCTTGACCTATATGACATAATGAACATTATATAATACTTGTATATTATCCAAGTAATCGAACCTTTGATGATGAATTAGTGGTCATTTGTCAAAGTACTAGATTACATCCTCTAAGACTTAATAGCTTGTTATGATTTTAATGGGTATTTTGACCCATGAAAACATTCTAACCCTTGGGGTTTCATAGTGTCAAACAAGTATTATATGACTAGATGATTACTTTCTCATATGTTATTTACATGTATTTTAAAATCCGAATCTTAATCTTCCGATGAACTCTCCATTTCACCCACCTATGTTTCTTCGTGTAGAAGGACAAGGTGCTCCAAACTAATCTACCAACAACTCTCTCACGGATTAACAAGTGGAAAGCTTGCAAAACCATGAGTATACTTGAACCCCCTCTTCACGGTTACCACTTTTTGGGGTGTAACATGTTTACTTATGAAACTTACACTTGAACTTTAATCGTAAATGCACAAACATTCCTATAACATGCTTGCATACTTGATTACTTGATACATTGAACTTGGGGTTATTCGTTTTGTGTTAGACTTATCATTAGCTTCGATCGAGCCTATCCTTGACATATATAGCGCTATAGGATTAACGCACCACCCGTAGACTTAAGGTTATGTCACGAGCTTATTGCGTTTTATCATTGGTTTGATTTGTTAAACACATGCCGATTTTAATGTTTATCTTGTATCATTAGCTTGCCATGAGGAATCGTTTAAACTTATCTTTTTATACTATGCATGTATCAAACTTGTATACTCGCCTTTGCTTTTGCATTGAACTTTATTTTAAACATGTTACAGGTTGAGGATGACGATGCTATGAAATGAAGTAGCGTTGATGCTTAGATATACATATAGACGCTTTAGGTTTAATATGTTGTATCAATTTTGTTTATGTTGTTATGTAATTTCATTGAACTTGTTGTTATTTGAATTTCCTTGTAATGTCTGACAATTCGACTTATGAAATGAAAACGGTTGATTTAAATATTGTCACAAATAGTGTTATGAAGTCTCTTGCAATCTCGTTTTCATCTCACTCCGATGTTTCCGCCATCGGTTGGGGTGTGACAATTCTTCTGTTAATGATTCAAAGAGATGTTCAAGTTTTTCTTGTTTATCAGAAATGTTTATTTCCTTCATATATTCATCAGAAACTTCTGTTTCTAATGAATCATCAAAAGATACATATAAACTTTCTCTGATTGTCCTAGTACTTAAGATAAAAATCCTATATGCTTTTGAGGACATTGAATAACCAAGAAAAATACCTTTTTCTGCTTTTCTGTCAATTTTTCAAGACTTTCAAAATCATTGAAAACAAAACACCTACATCCAAATGTGTGCAAAAATTTTACATTTGGTATTCTTCCATTTATGATGTTGTAGGGTGTTTTAGGAAGTCTCTTATTAATTATGGATCTGTTCTGAGTAAAACAAGCATTTGCTATTGCTTCTGCCCAAAAATGAGTGGGCAGTTTTGCATGAGCAAGCATTGTTCTGGCTGCTTCAACCAAGGTTCTGTTTCTCCTTTCTACCACTCCATTTTGTTGTGGTGATCTTGGAGCAGAAAAGTCGTGAGAGATTCCTTTGCTTACAAGGAAGCTCTCAACTTTTGAGTTCTTAAATTCTGTTCCATTATCTGTTCTGATCCTTCTGACTGATAATTTTAAAAGATTTTCAATTTTTCTTATAAAATTTATGATCAGATCTGGAGTTTCACTTTTCTTTCTTAAAAAATTTACCCATGTGTATCTGGAAAAATCATCTACAATGACAAGTATGTATTTCTTTCCAGAAAAGCTTTCAGTGCTTATGGGTCCACAAAGATCCATATGCAAAAGTTCTAAATTTTGTGTTATTGATGATTCAGAAATTGTTTTGTGTGAGCTTCTTTTAGATTTACCCATTTTAAAAGCTTCACAAGTTTTATCCTTCTTTGAGGATATGAAAGGTAATCCTTTTACCAGTCCTTTGTTTGCTAATTTGCTTAAATTTTTAAAGTTTAAGTGGGCTAATCTTTTGTGCCACATTCAACTACTACCTTTGTTAATTTTTGAAAATAAACACAATTTAGGATGTTCATTTTCCTCTTAAAAATCAAAATAGTAGATAGACTGTCTTATTATTTTTCCACTTAAATAGATCTTATTGTCATCCAGACCAATTAGCAAACATTTTTCTGGTAAGAAGGTTACCTAAAAACCTTTGTCACAAAATTGACCACAGCTTAGCAGATTGTACTTTAAGCCTTCTACATAGGCTACTTTTTCGATGATCAATGATCCATACTTTATACATCCATACCCCAATATCCTCCCCTTTACTCCATTTCCAAAGTTAACTAATTTACCCAGTTTTGAGACAAAATTACTGAGCAAGCTCCTGTCTCCAGTCATGTTCTTGGAGCTACCAGAATTGTAGTACCAGATCTGCTGCACATGATGGTCCTGAAATAGTAAAGTTAGAGGGTCTTTGGTACCCGGACGTGCTTGGATGCTTTTTCTGATGAAGTTTTAATCAGATTGTCTTCTTTTGATGAACATTCATTAGAATATCTGTTGCATGCTGATCCATGAACAAATTTTTCAATTTTTGTTTGGAGATGGTGTTGAACCAGCTTCAGAATGTCAACACACATACAAGTTTCTTTGTCAGAATTTTCTGATTTCTCTTCTTGTGATGGAATTTTTGGATACTTTTGAAATTTTGAGTGAACCACTTCTGGAGTTTTTGAAAACTTTTGTTTGGATTCACTCCTCTTTGCTTTTAAGTTGATTTTTGAGATTTCAAAAGAGTTCTCAGAACTTATTGATCTGCATGATTCTGAATCAGATTCTGATGTCAATTTATCAGAAATCTGATGTGTTGCCTTTACAAAGGTGGTGGGTTTAATTACATTTGTTTTTACATACCCTAAACTTCACCTCTGTTCTTGGGTGTGGTTTCAATAAAGTTAATGAATTCCTTTGCATGCTGAAAACCCTTTACATTTATTTCTTTGTCATGAATTTTCTTGTATAAATCCTTCATTTCTTTTTCATAAAATTCAATATTTGCTCTGTTACCCAGGCTTTCTTCAATCTCTATCTAGTTTTCAATTATAACTTTATTTAAGGTTCTTTGCAACTCATCAGATTTTTTGCTTTCTGATTTTTGTTTTTCTTGCATGTTTAGAAAATCTGACATAAGTTTGTTTAATTTATGTTCAAGATCAAGATTTCTAAATTTACCTTTTGTTCTGATGTTTCAAGTTGTTCACCAGAAAGTGCCATGAGACAGAAATTTGCATATCTTCTTCTTCTTCTTCTTCTTCTTCTTCTTCTTCTTCAGAAGAGTCATCTAACAGCCATGTATCTGTCCCAGCTATCAAACTGACTTGTTGTTGCTTCTTGGCTTCTTCCAGCTTCTTCCAGCTTCTTCTCATAGTATGCAACATCCTTCAGTTTTTTATTTTTTGTACTCTGATGCATAGTGACCCTTTTGTTTACATTTGTAACACACAGCTTCTGATTTTCCTGTATCCCTTGATCTTCCTTCCATCCTCCCTTTATAACTTTTTTGGTACTTCTGACTACCTCCCCTTAACCTCTGCTCAAAAGTTTTGGTGAGCAATGCAATTGCCTCAGCAAATGCAGAAAAATCTGATGATGTATCAGAATTTTCAATATTTTGGCAGTTTGAGGTTTGTAGATCACAGATAGGTGTTCCTTGTGAGTTTGAGACTAGAGCTAATGATCCCCCTCTCTGGTTTGATTCTTCAAATATTTCTTCTTCTCTGGGGACAAGAATGCCATATAAGTCATGAAGACTCATATTTCCTAGTTCTAAAGTGGAGGATAAAGTCATGGTTAGACTTCTCCATTCTCTAGGTAAAGCATCCAGGAATTTTATATTTCTTTCATCATTTGATTTTTTAATCCCAAATTTCTTTAGCTCATTTAAAAGTTTTGCAAATCTATTGTAGGTTTCACAAAGTTTTTCATTTGGTAAACTTTTAAATCTCTCATAAGAGGAAACACAATTTGTTCTCTTGTTCCCTTCATTCTTTCCCATCTTTCACAAAGATTTTCTAACTAATCCCATATTTCTTTAGCTGATGCACATGCATCCACTTGAGAAAATATGTCATTAGGAAGTGCCATTATCAAAAGTGATTTGGCCCTTTCATCTGCAGCCACCATATCCTTGTTTTCTTGGCTCCAGAGATTTTCACTTTTGGGAGCCAAGGAGGCAGGAATGCCTGGTGATTGACCAGTTCCTGGAATAGCTGGTATTTCAGTAGTTGGTACATGTGGACCCCTTTCAATGGATTGAAAAAGAGCTCGGTCATGTCCATTAAGGAAGTTGACCATCCTGATTTTCCATTGTGGGTATTCCTCTCGGACCAAGGTCGGAGGTTTAGACATTGAACCAATATTGAAATCATTATTCCATGTTTGAAAGTTCGCCATATTTAGAAAAAGGAATGAGCAATTGATCGTTTGAAAATAATTTATTCAATTAGCTCTGATACCAATTGTTGGTCCCAGTTGGACTTAAAAACTTTCTTTTCTCGTAATATGGCAAGTGATTTCAACAAATGTGAAAATAGTGTGCGGAAATAGAAATCAGAATTTCAAGAAACAAGAACTACAGAATTTTCAAGTTTATGTCACTTTGAAACAAAATGGTTTACAAGGTGATTGTGAGATTATTATCTATTACAAACGAATATTTGTGTAATTCTGAGGTGAAAGGACAATGGAGTTTTTTGTTGTATGTATTGAACGCTTGGCTTAACTCATCGTCCTTTGCTGAAGAGATTTCTATTTATAGAAAGCCTAGGGGCATGAATAAACATTTGTTTATTCATGCACTTGTCTAGTAAAAAGTAGTTTCTTAACATATTCATTGAATCCAATTACCAAGTTGCTTCGGTTATTATGAGATCCAATAATGTCAAGTTGCTTCGGTTATTGTGGCAGGATAGAACCCGTTCAGACAAGTGGTGTTTATCAGAATTTCTGATAACCACTTCATCAAAAATTCTGATGAACAAATCATCAGAAAGTCCGATGATCAGATTTACCAGAAACTGATGATATTTCATCAGAAATATCATCAGATCCATCAGAATGGTCTTTTATGATAATCTTCTCTTGTTCTTGACCAGCTTCTGATTCTTTGATGAAGATGTGTTATTCTTTTCAAGTGTCCTATCTCGTTTCTTCTTGTTGTTCAATCTTCAGGACATTATTTTATTCTTTAGATCAGGCTGAATATGTTTTTCTTCAATACTAACATAAAAAGTTTCCTAATAATTATTTTCTTAAAAAAATTACACCATAAAATCCAGCGTTTTTTTATCTTTCCAACGAGTATACTATTGATATACTTTTCAAAAAATATGAACTGTGTTTTTTTATTGTGTTTTCAACTTTGTGTTTTTATGACGTTTTTCTGAACTGAGTGTTTTTATGGTGTTTTCAACTAGGTTTTTATTGTGTTTTTCTAAACTGGGTGTTTTTATGGCGTTTTCAACTAATTTTTCATGGTGTTTTTCTGAACGGTGTGTTTTTATAGCGTTTTCAACAGAATTTTTCATGGTGTTTTTCTAAACTGGGTGTTTTATGGCGTTTTCAACTGGATATTTTTGATAGCTTTTTCTGAACTTGCTGTTTTATGGCTTTCAACTAGGTATTTTTCATGGCGTTTTTTCTGAACTTCGTGTTTTTATGGAGTTTTTATTGAACACCCAGTTCATGTCATTTTTTTAATTTAAAAGTATAGCAATAGTATACTCGTTGGAAATATAATAAAATACTCGATTTTATGGTGTATTTAAAAAAAAGAGTAAAATGCACGGATAGTCCCTGTGGTTTTGCAAAATAACACTTATAGTCCCCAACTTTTGGAAATTACACCGGTGCTCCCTGTAGTTTGACAGTTTGTTACTCGGATAGTCCCTGGAGTGGATGTCCGTTAGTTTTCTCCGTTAAGTGGATGTTAAATGACAAAATTACCCTTCATCTTCTCCACTCTATAAAAAAAACAACCCCACCCCAACCCCATCCACCCCCACCTTTCTCTCTGTTTCCCCCCACCATTAACCACCTACCACCACCCACCTTCCACCCACACACAAGTAACATGGTTATTATTGTTAGCTAACGGAATTCACAGAAAGCGATTTACTTACTTCAACGGTGTTTCTTCCGTGCACGGACTCTGGAATCTGGATTTGAGTGAGCGATAGGAGTAACAGGTAAAGATGATGTTCTTTTCAATCGGAGTGCGAATAACTTTGTGAAAGATACGGTTCTAGACATTTTAGCTTTCTCTCGAATCTTTGACGATGAGCCACCGAGGGCTAAGATTGCAGCCTTTTCGATCTCGGAATTTCAGTTTTTAAATTTGAAACTTAATCTATGAATTAGGCTTTTGATGGATGTTTTACCTCTGGTTGATAAGGGACTTGATGATGATTCATTATATTTGGGATAGATTTATGTGGGGCTTGGTAATGGAGAAAAAATTACACTTTTTGGAGTGTGTTGTGTTAATGGCATGTTTAGCGTTAAATCTAGGTTTACAGTGAATGTATGAAGAAAGGTGGGATCAGGTTTACAGTGAATGGACACTCATACTTGGTGTTGGTGCTGATAACAAACGTAGGAGGAGCAGGGGATGTAACAAGGGTTGCAATCAGAGAGAAGGGTGGGGGTGGATGGGGTTGGGGTGGGGTTGTTTTGTTTTTATAGAGTGGAGAAGATGAAGGGTAATTTTGTCATTTCACATCCACTTAACGGAGAAAACTAACGGACATCCACTCCAGGGACTATCCGAGTAACAAACTGTCAAACCATAGGGAGCACCGGTGTAATTTCCAAAAGTTGGGGACTATAGGTGTTATTTTGCAAAACCACAGGGACTATCCGTGCATTTTACTCTAAAAAAAATAATCACTTATAGAAAAGTTACGAGAGTTTAAAAAAAATGGTGGAAAATGCATGTGATTTGCATGTGCGTGGTCTTTGACACGTGAGTGACATGTGGATGAGCTTTTTGACAATATTAACCTTAGTGTAAGTTAGCATCAACACCACATGTCAACACCAAAATCGTTCTCATCGTTTTCACACTTTTTGGCGTTTTCTCCAGATCCTGCACCTATATATATATATATATAGGGTAGGGTTCCAGCGTGAACAACCTCCCAAGAGTGAACTGCGTGAACAGATATGGACCCTTGATTTCCTTTTTAGTTGTTAAGGGTAGGATTGTAATTATATAAAAAAATTAGAGTTAAATCATTATTTTAAAAATTGAATTAAGTTACATCTTTCCTAATTTAAATTCATTATCCACATTATGTTTATTTATTAATAAGATAATTATTAAAACAAACAACAAATCACCAGATTTCAATTTTAATTTTTATTTCAGATTTCATCACCAGAATTCAAATTTTGATTTTTAAGATCCACGTAACCTTCATATTTGAACGGTATACACATGTGTACTTGGATATAAATAGAACAGTACACATGTGTACTAAGCATCGTACATATGTGTACAGTAATTCACAGGTGTACATCAACATTCAATACAAATTTTTTTTTGAGATATCACAAAAACAGACGATATACACATGTGTACATCGCATTAAAAGAGGGCAAAATCAGAATACACATGTATACATCGCATTTAAACAAATAATTATTTTAATAATTGAATTAAGTTACATCTTTCCTAATCCTTGATTTGATTTGTGAGAGATTTATGCAATCAATTTAAGATTGAAATTACACATATACCCTTTTTGTATTTAATTAAATGAAAAAAATTAACCAAATAATTACCATCATGCCACTCACTTTAATCTCAAGATCATAAAAATCAAGGGCCCAGATCAGTTCACGCAGTTTACTCTTGGGATTTTGTTCACGTTTGAACCTAATCCTATATATATATATATATATGGGGGAGGTTCAATTGAAAAGAAAATTATTGAAAGGAGAAATGACATATTGGTAAAATATTAATTCATTTATAACTTATCTCATTAATTTTCTCACTTTAATTAGTTAGTCAACTAATCATTAATTATCCTACATATAATCTACAAAACCTACACATATCGAAATTTTTCTACATATACCTTACACATTATAGAATTTTATTACACACCTCGAAATATATCCTACACAACTCGTAATTTATCTTACACACCACCTTTTAATTTATTTTACACTTTAAATTAAGTTGTTTTTTAATTTGAAAAACTATATATTTTGAAAAGGAGTTATAAATTTAAGTTAGTTATTAAAGGGGAATATTACAATTTAATGATCTATGTAAAGTTTACCAATATTTATTAAAATTAAATGCAAAAATTAAATGAAGTAAATTTAAGCATTCTTATTGGTTGAAACTTCTTCTTTCTTCTTCTTACAAAAAAATTCTTCTCGTTTGAACTCTCCACTATATATATATATATATATATATATATATATATATATATATATATATATATATATATATATATATATATATATATATATATATATATATATATATAGGGAAATTATAAGATGACATCTCAAATGAGTTATGAAACCTAAATGAATGGATCTTCTTTTGCCACATGTTACACCTTTTCTGCTAGAACATGTAACAGATTGACACGTGTAACATGTATTGAAAAAGCACAGTAACAGGTCTGCAACATATACTGAAAGAGCACTGTTTATAACAGATTCAATCTCTACCCTTGATTGTTTTTAATGGATGGTTGTTATTTCAATTTCAAGTATTGATGAATAGTGCTAAAAGTTGTTTTAGGAAATTACAATATTAACTCTAGTAAAATCTTTGTAGTAGTAGATCACCCCAAGCTCCACTAAACTCTCTTTCTATGATTTCAAGTTTCAACTTGCTACATTTCTACGTGTACATCTACGGGCCTCTTTCTATGATTTCAAGTTTCAACTTGCTACATTCTTACATGTACATCTACGGGCCATATCGAGTATATTATTGCTATGTGCGTATTTTTATCTACATCTCCATATAAGTTTTTTTTCGTCTAACTTTTAAGATTTCGAGTATCTCCTTGCTACATGCGCATTTTATCTACTTCTCGATATAGTTTTTTTTCGTCTTATAACTTTTAAGATAATGTTATATAAAACTTTCAGTATGTTACCGGTGTCGATATTATGGGAACCGGTATCATCATTTGTGTTTATGATTTTCAATCAATGTTAAATAAGACTTTATTTTATAGGTTACACGACTTTAACTTTTTGGTTGTATCAGGCAACTTTTGTGTCACACCCCGACCACGTAAAACAACGAAACGTGGCGGAAACGTCGGGGAATGTTGTAACAGAATCATTGTTTCATAACACATGGAAATTTGAATATTGTTTTATTGATTAAAAGTGTTACAATGTCTTGACAATCAAAGAAACATAACATAAATAACTAGTCTTGCATCTTTTATTGTCGCTAAGGCCCAAGTCCGCCTAAGTGTATCTTGATAAATCCTATGCATCATGTCCTGAAAGACATGTGAAAATAGGTACGTCAGCATAAAAATGCCTGTGAGATACATAGGTTTTGTGAAAATAGAATTCATGACTTATGTTTAAGAAAATGTTTAGTTATGAACCTTGTAATTTGTTTTGTCTTGTAAATCATTTGAAAAGTGATAAATAAACCAAATGATATATATGTATAAAAGAATAATACATGGTTAAATGAATAACCAAGTAAAATGAGTTTGTATCAGATAAGTTGTTTGTAAAACAATGTATTGTGAAAAGTATGTTATTTGTATAAAATGTTATATGTCTAAATTGAAATGGTTTAAATAACGCTACGATATGTAATACCATACAAGCACTTATATATAGGAAGTACCAGCGGCGTATCCACCATGCTTGTATCATATTACACACGCCTCGTTACTTAAATCACTTACTCAAACCAAACCACCAAAGTAAAATGTTTATGTATAATCAAATGTCAAAATGTTTGTGTGAAAACCATGTCTAATGTCTATGTCTAATGTAAATCATGAATTGTGTATACCAATGTCAAAATGTTTATGTCTAATGTAAATCATGAATCGTGTATATCAATGTCAAAATGTTTATGTCTAATGTAAATCATGAATCGTGTATATCAATGTCAAAATGTTTATGTCTAATGTAAATCATGAATTGTGTATATCAATGTCAAAATGTTTATGTCTAATGTAAATCATGAATCGTGTATATCAATGTCAAAATGTTTATGTCTAATGTAAATCATGAATCGTGTATATCAATGTCAAAGTGTTTATGTCTAATGTAAATCATGTAATGTGTATCCAAAATATCGTGTATGGTAAGTGAAATATATCAACTAAACCATATGTAAAATGCACAAAAACAAGGTATTGAAGTAAAACATGGTTTAAATCAAAGTTATGTTTAGTGGAACAAATGCATGATGTACTGATATAAACATCTATGCGGTATTTGTGAAAATGCATACATCCAAGCCTTGTGACTGTGGCGATAAACCCCTAAACGAATTTAAAGGTCTATATGTGTTATGTTTATCGAATTCGGTCATTCCTTCCATCCAAACATACCTAGGATGTCAGGAACGGGAGTTGTCAATTCCTATGGTACCACTACCTACTAACGAATGGCGTGATCAATGTTAATGAATGTATATTGTCCCATTTGAACAAACCAAATGTCATACCAAAATGTAAGCATGTGATGAATAACAAATGTACTAAGTATGCACACAATGGACATACATAGCATAAAATGTAATGTGAAATGTATTGTAAAACAATGTACTAAGTATGCACACAATGGACATACATAGCATAAAATATAATGTAAAACGATGTACTAAGTATTCAACAAAGGACATACATAGAAAAAACATAATGAAATCATGTACTATAAATGTACTAATGAACATAACAAGCATATGATATGAAAACATAAAAGGCACGAAAGTAACAAGTAGGCACATGTGTTTCACCCCAAAATGTTTGGAAAACAGTAAAAGAGGGGTCTATGTACTCACTTGAGATTGCTCAATAGTCCTAGGATAACCACCAAGCAAAGCTAGAAGATCACGGAATCAAACGGTACCTAATATAGGTAACTACATTAATAAACCGGACCTAAATCGGATGATCGGATAGAATGAGGGCTCGTAAACCAAATGAGTATGGGAACTCATGTAATATGGTTTAACAAAGCCCACATACTAAAATGAAACCTAACCTAAGTGCTTACGACCCATTACGACCCGTTTAGGTAGCGTATGCTACTTTAACGCGTCGTTCGCGTAAAACGCGTTCGCCTAACTAGTCCTATGACAAGTATTATATGCCTAACATGTTTGATTATGTTACATAATTAGTTAAGTGACGAAAGTTTAGGTTACATATGCTTAATTACCAATTACACATGAAAATGGTATTTTCGTAATTTACCTAAGGCATATAAACTACCTATCATATAACTACTTAAACTAGGTGACCATAAGGTATAACCTCGGAAGTTTATTCCCTATGCTACTATGGTCACTAAATGTGTTTGGTCGGATCCTAAAGATCGACCAAACGAGTTTAGTTCATAAGTCTAAGCGGGTGTTTAGTCCGCTTGACTTACCACTCTACACAAGCACTAATCTAAAAAGTGACGAGCTAAACATGTCGAAACATGTTTAGTTAAGTTAGAAAACAAGTTTGGTATCAAAACATGTCGAAACATGTTTAGTTAAGTTGGAATGCTAAGGTATGTCAATTGGCCCCCAATGATCAGGTATCAACATGTGGAATTGATATTTGGAGTGGGTAACAGCTGTTAACAGCTAGTTTAGAAGTTTTTGATGAGCTGGGAGGTCTTAGGGCTTACGGTCCGTAAGCTAGTAACTTTGCTGAAATGTCAGTTTTGGTCCCTGGAGCTCCAAACTTGGTTTTCGATGCATTTTTGACACGTTTAAGCCTCGTTAACCCCATTTCAAAGATCTAAAATGCAGTTAAAGTATAGGGAACTTAAAATGTGCTCAAAAATATCTTGGATGTCGGTTCGTTTGGCCGTACGATTGCGTTGTTCGGTTAATTACGACGGAAGTCGTAACGGAAGCAAAAACGATCCAAATTACACGACGAATGGATTTTTCTTATGCCAAACACTAAAATAAAATATTTTAGTGCTTACATAAATTTTTGGATGTCCGTATGTATTCAGAACGTAAGTTATGCGCGAAAATGCAAATTTGTGCACTTTTTGACGCTTTTAGTCCCTGAATGACCCAAAAGTTTATTTTAGCACACCGAACCCCTCAAAGCCTATTTCTAAGCTATGTAAAGGATATTTATGGTATGTTTAACTCATGGTCATGTTCCGGAATGTCTTTTACAGTTTAAATCGGCATACTTTCGCAGTTTGTCGAATTTAGTCCCTGTAAGCGATTAAACTTGATTTTGTCATACCAAAGCCTTCAAAACTTATTTCTAAGTTATAGTATTATAGTTAACTACCCAACTAGTTTAAAACATTCAAAACGCTAAGTTAAGTGTTTACAAGATTAACATTGTCTAAACAAATTAGATTAAGGCGGAAGCTTCAAAATGTTGTGTTCGGTTCTTGAAATCTTGCTTGATCGCCATCCGGAGTAACCCCAACTTCACCTAATGTCAAAACCATCCTAAATGTTAGTTTTGACAATATATAAACAATTATATCAAAGTTCTAATACCAAACAATGAAAATAAAAATAAAATTCTGGAAATGGGTCTCTCGCACCACGCGAGAGACACCCTTTAATCTTTCGCGGGCCGCGAGCGGCCCCGCATGTCGCACCAGGATTGATGCTCGCCGTCGCGTGCCGCGGGGGAGTCAATTTCCAACAGGTGCAGGTTTTGATCCTGCATTTTTGCCTAGCATCAATTTTTTTAAAAAGTCAACTTCAAATGATCATAACTTTTTATCTATTGGTCCGTTTTAGGTGATTCTTTTTCCTACGCGTCCGTAATTTGAATACCAACGCGTCCATCATTTTTATATTGTCAAAAGTTCGGTTTATGGACCGAAAGCCTATGAGTCCCCTTTTTATTTATTCGACCCGCTTAGTTTTGCAACAAACTTTTTACTACTTTTAATTTATGACCTCTAGACATATTTACCCATTCCCTGGGCTTGTGATCCTTGGCGTATCATTACCATTCCATGGTTTTACGCTCTCATGATCCACAATCACCAAGTGACGTTCAATTCACTTCCATATTACCTACTTAACATTTGTTTGACCCGTTTGGTTGATTAATGGAATCCACCATTTCAATGACAACCAAACATACCCTAACCAATCATTGACCCGTTTAATTATTTAGTGAACTTCGTCACTTCTACCAAATACTACATTTCTCGTAACACAATTTCAAGCAACTAAAATTCAAATCCAACTTAATGTAACAAAACCAAGGTTACATACCTTCAAAGTTTTCCCTTCAAGCGTGTATCACCACCGGCTTGTCCACTTGACGTCTCAGTTTCCATGCCTATAGAGTTCAACCACAAACGTTTAGAACTCCTTTTTGTGATTCAAAACACATAATTTGCCAAACTAATCAAATATGCGTTTTTGGTCCGATTTTCAACATTCAAATTTTCTTTTAGGCGTTTTAACAAACACCTTATGGGCATCGTTTTATAGAATTCATTATCAAGCTCATGACTAACTAACTGGCCAAATTTAAACAATTTTTTCAAGTTCATTATATCTAATTTGCCTAATAACATCTAAATTCACTTCAAGTGATTCAATAACACTTGTTTTACAATCAGATTCTTAGTGTTCATATCATTCCACTAAAACCCATTTTACACTTAGATGGGTGATCATGAATTTCACCAATATAAGCATCAATTCAACAAACTAATGACTAGGGTTTGCTCCTAGACATAAATTCATCCCTAATTTCATTCAAACTTTGATCATGCAAGCTAAAATTTTGATTCTATACTTTCACCTAGAACTCAAGGTGAAACTAAATAGCAAAATTAGGCATACCTTATGATCCTTTCACGAAGGTGATCACTATTCTAAGTTTGGATTTCAATTGTAGTCGATTTACCCTTTCAATTTGGTGAAAATGCAAGAACTAGGGTTCAAGAGGGAGCTCTTGGTCGCCCCCTATTTTTCTTCGATCCAGACACACACACCAAGTGTGTGTTTTGGATTTCTTAGTTTTTATTTTATTAAACTATTTTCAATTTTAACACTTTTGGCCCCCATACTATTCTCAAGTTTTATTTTAGATACTTTAACCAAATTTCTTTGTTACGACTAGACTTGTGACTAACTAGGTTATTTATTTCTAGTTAGTTTATTTTCGTTTATTACATACTTTAAATTTCAATATGAAGTTTATATTTTCAGGGTGTTACAAGTCCACCCCCCTTAAAAAGGGTTTCGTCCTCGAAACCGGAATACGTACCGAATAATGTTGGGTAGAGACGTTGCATCTCCTCTTCGGATTCCCATGTAGTATCCGATCCCTTTATATGCTCCCACTTGACCTTTATTTGGTTAATTTTCTTGTTTCGTAAACCTTTAACTTTTCGATCTAGGATTTCAATCGGCCTCACCGCATAATTAAGGCTATTATCCACTTCGATGTCGTTGTAGTGAATATAAGCCGTTTCTTCGGTTAGACACTTTCGGAGTTGTGACACGTGAAACGTGTTGTGGATTCCGCTCAATTCTTCCAGTAGTTCAAGGCGATATGCTACCTTACCAACCCGTTCGATGATTTTAAACGGCCCAATAAATCTCGGGCTTAACTTTCCTCTTTTTCTGAACCGGATAACGCCCTTCCACGGGGATACTTTGAGCATAACTCTGTCACCAACCTGAAATTCGATCGGTCTTCGTCTTTTGTCAGCATACGACTTTTGTCTACCTCGAGCCGTTTTCAGGTGAGCTCGAACCATATCAATTTTCTCGTTAGTGGCTCGAACTATATCTTTATGGGCGAGTTCACGCGGACTCACCTCACCCCAACACACCGGGGTTCTACACTTTCTACCGTAAAGCATCTCGCACGGAGCTATGCCGATACTGGCATGGTAACTATTGTTATATGAGAATTCGGCTAACGGTAAGTAGACATCCGAACTACCCCCGAAATCAATAATACACGCCCGTAGCATGTCCTCCAATGTTTGTATCATTCTTTCGCTCTGTCCATCCGTTTGAGGATGGTAAGTGGTGCTAATGAACAGTTTCGTTCCCATTTGCTCTTGGAAGTCTGGCCAAAAGTTTGAAGTAAACCGGGTATCCCTATCGGACAAAATGGATACCGGTACCCCGTGGCGTGCCACTATTTCATTAGTATACACTTGTCACACCCCGATATTTACAGCTCAGCCTGGTGGGGAGTATCGTGACGTAAGATTGATATTGTCATAGTTAAACATACACAGAATAGCACAGCGGAAGTCTTGGAATATAAAATATTATTACAAACCCAATTGTCAGAAAATACTGAAAAGATAATTACGTTCGAGCTTGTAATATTAAATCCACAGGAGGATCTAAGCAATTACACAACATGTTCCACTGACAGAAGGCATTACGGACTTGCAAGATCCTCTACTTAACGCCCAGAAGCTTCCAACCCATTACATGTAGTACCTGTCACTTAGTCTTTTGAAAATACGTCAGTTTACACTGGTAAATACAATTAACCGACTCTTTTAAAAACATTTATGAAATTGGTTTAGATGCACAAGGCACAAATATAACTTGGGACAATTATATAAAATAATCTTGTATGCAGATTCACATGTTTGTCGTACGTTCAGGGCCCGGGATAGAAGTCGAGACAAGATTAATAGACACACCACTACTGTCAGGTGTATGCCTACACCCCATGCTTAAGTCGTGGCCATTTCAAATGAATGAGCCGAGGATATCCAGGACACGGTCATTAACCCCCAAATGCTTAGATCAAACAAAACAGATTAAAATGGGTTATCTCAATGATTTAACCACTAATCGATTAAATATTTAATACCCGGCCAAGTGGTAATAATTTACCGTATCCCAAGCCCGTATAAGGGAAAATAAGTTAAAAGTATTTACCTGAGTTAAAATGTAAATTATACTCAGCCGTATATTCTAATTAGCAAGTGTAGGTAGCTTTTACTGGGCTTCTAATCTGGAACGAAGGTTTTAATAACCTATTAGATTCCTAACGGGTCTTATTCAAGTTGTAACTTAGACCGGTTAGTTTTAAAGAAAAGTTTACGGTACGAAACGCGAGATTAAGCGATGACCGGAGTAGAATGAGATTTAGACCCAACGAGTATGAAGACTTGTATAAAATGGGTAAACTAAATGCATTATGGATTTTGAAATAAAAATGATAAGTTTTGACCCGTTTCAGCTAATTTATGCAAACTAGTTACATAAACTGTACCGAACGCGTATAAGCATAACGGGTAACCGGATTAGACAAGTACAAGTTCCATAAATTATTATGCTGAAAATATGTTGTGATATCAGTAGGATATCTTAAATTATGCCCAAAACGAATTTAAAACCAATTTAAGCCCTGTAGGGGTATTTTGGTCATTTTAAAGTTTATAAAAGAGGTTAAATAGAAAACTGAGGTTCTGGTCTAAAATAATCAGTAAAAATAATTATTTTATCATGTTACATTAGTAAAATATCATACATATGTGAGGGTTACCATTTATGGCCAAACTATGCACCAGAGGGGCATTTTGGTCATTTCACATATGTTTTAAGGACCAAATTGGAAATCTGAGTTCAAGACTTATACTTACTGTTAAGATATTAAAATTTATTTATGAAATCAGTAAGTATCATGTCTTAGGTGCTAAATATGGTTTTAAACCATACTATGCACCTAATTCGCATAAAAGTCGGTATTTGACGATATTTAAGATGTTTATAAAATTCTGAGATTTTTATCAGTCTTGAATGTTTAAGATATTCTATTTAATTTATAACAACAGTAGGAAAAGGTTTGACATGTAAATGATGTGAAAAGGGCATTATCGTCAATTACCGAGTTCATGCAAGAACTCTATGTTATGGTCAGTACAAAATTTGACAAAAATTTCCAAAATTCCCTAAAAATTATATAAAAATAGTAGGTAATGAGTTTGGTGCCAGAATTTGGGTTTAAATATGATTTATGCTACAAATGTCATTTAATTAACAAAAAGTTTCATTTTACGCTATCTTGCATAACTTTTGTTTGGGAGCAGAAACTGATGTCAAATATTATAGACATACTTATATATCAGTAATAAAGCTTTTTCTCCTCTCACATTTTCAAAAATCTCGTTTTTATAATATAAGGGCATAATAGTCAACTTTTAAGCAAATAATGGAACATGCAATGTACTATGATTTCTAAGGGACCATGAAGTATAACCTCAGAGGGTTATTCTAACATATAAAATGGTCACAAAGGAACCCTAAGGTATAACTAAACTAAGCTAATTCGGGTCAGAACTGAAAGTCAAAGCAAAAGTCTACTTTGACTTTTGTGACTTTCGGTTGCGAACCGAGCCTAATACTTAGAATTGTCAGGTTGAACATGTCTAAACATGTTCTTATGTTAATTACCAAGTTATTTAAGTGATAAAACATATTTTATAGCTTCTACATTATCAGTTATGAATTATTTTATAAAAACTGACTCGTTTGACTTTTCAGTTCATTACTTTGACCCGACAATTGACTAAGTAAACGTGATAATTAGGAGGTTCCCTTTTGATGGATTATCAGCTACTTAATTACCAACACATAGCCACTTTCAATTCGAATAATTACTGGACCGTTAGTGATTAATCACAAAGTCAAAGTATCATTACGATATCTTTGACTTTCAGTCTTTAACTAATAAAAACTTAACTACAGGAGATAAGAACGCTTACAAGGGTCCTTAGCACGAAGATTAAACTTAAGAGAGCTTCCTTAATGCTTAGGATGCTCCAGAGAATGCTCCAAAGCTTGAGCAATTGAGATAGTATGAAATTTGAATTGTGCAAGTGAGAATGTTGCCCAAATATGTTTATTTGCATCGAAACTCAACGGAATCTTTATCCGACAATTGTGAGAATATAAAAAGATTCTACAAAGCCTCGCGATCGTAAAAAGGTCATTCAGAGGTATGAATTAACATGTTGACACTTTTAACCCCCGTGGTTTGTAAATTTTTGGTTTTAAGCACAAACGGCTTCTTGTGTCCGACAATTTATTCAATAAAGAATACGAACATCATATGAGGTCAATCAGAGGCACAAGTTTGGCATGTTGATATTTTGGGTCCTTCCACAATCATAGTTTTCGTTTTTGATGAAATTAGTCCCTCATAGTCAACGTTTGACTTTATTAGGGTTTAGAACACGTGTCAATGCATCATTGGTTGAAATTTTACGAGGTGTTACATCCTCACCCCCTTAAAAGAAATCTCGACCTCGAGATTTGCTCAAAAGATGGAAGTACTTTCTGTCATATAATGGACTTAACCTCCACAACATATTTGGGGCCTCTACGGGCACTCCAGTTGACCTTTACAACAGGTACATGCTTTCTTTCAGAGCTTCTAAACCGGCCGTTCCTTAATCGATACTGGTTTCTCCATAAACTATAAGTTTTTCATTAATCTGAACATCATTATGTGACAATGCTATTGACTTATTGTCTAACCATATCTTTAAATCACATGTGGCGAACACATTGTGAATTCCACCAAGCTCCTTAGATAAGTTTTAGCTTATAAGCTACTGATCCTGACGTATTCGATTTTCTCGAATGGTCCTGTTTATCTAGAGCTTAACTTGCCCATTTCGTCAAAATGCAGCACACCTTTCCAAGGTGGTGCTTTCCGTTGAATCTTGTTCCTTATTGAGAACTTAAGAGGTTTGTGACTCTTATTAATATTGATCTTCTGCCAATTACTGGCAGACTTCAAATGACCAGGGATTCGTACGATCTTATCCGTTGTCTCCAGGGTAATTTTAGGTCCTGATAAATGGGACTTACCAAACTTCTATCCATCAAACGGACGTTTGACATTCTATCTATACAAGGTCTCCAAAGGAGCATACTTGATGCTTATATACTAACTATTATTTATGGAAAGCATAATTTAAGTGAGATAATCATTCCAATTACTGCTTACTCCAATCTTTAAAATAGCTAACCTCACGGTTAGTCGAACAAATCGACGATCCTGGGCAGCTGATGGCGATTCTTAATTGTTGCCTAAATAGGGTAGCGGTAATCAATGCATAAGCATAATGAACCGTCTTTCTTAATTATAATACCGGAGCTCTCAGAATGATGAGTTACGCTTTATGAACCTTTCTCTTAATACTCATTTCATTGGGTTTCAATCCTTTTATTACTGTTGGTACTTAACCGATATGGAGATTTTTCAATAGCTGCAACCCTAAGTGGGATATTAATCTTAACTCTACTTGACTCCCAAGAGGTAAACAGGGTAGTTCTTCTAAGAGGACAATCGAGATTCACAGAGATGACATGAATATTCTAAATCTCAGGCTTTAGTTCATCTATCGATACCCGTGTCATATAAATGACACATTTTCTTTACGAATGCATGGTTGCCTTATTTAGTGACACTTACTTGGACATTTCTATACTGGATATCTTCTTTGAATACCATTAGCTGACTTTTGTACAATATGACCAATGGGATATCTCAATGGTTCCATGCATTAAACCTCCATACTGATCAGGCATGGAAGCAATCTATGGGACACAATAAGATACACCAATCCTCATATGGCGCTTTTATCATACAGTCTGGCATTCGTAGTTGATAGAAATCAATGAGGTAACAAAATAAAATAACATATATTGTCGTACTCTATGTGGAGAAAGAGTACTTTAGATTTTGCGGAAGAAGATTATTCGACGAGAATAGAAGAAATGGTTCCGATGATTTTCGTCGGTAAATTTACCTTATACTTAATATCCGGAGTTCTTATGGGAAAAATTTCTAAAAGTTTGCTAAGCTTATGATATATGGAATACTTAGTAGTTCCTGAATTAAAACATAATTCTTAGCAATTGAGTCATGATAAGGGATGTACCGGGTGTCTTTATTGATACGAACCGCCGCTGATATTTATCAGGAGGGTTTAAGCGCCTTCATTCTTAGTCTCTTTATACTTAGCTATACCATATTTGACAGTTTTAGGGCAGCTAGTCCTGATGTGGCCCTTCTCGCCACAGCCGAAACAGACTGCATTCATTAAGTTTCCACATTCATGGGACTGATGACCAGTTCTTTCACACACGCCACACTGCTTTAGCCTTTGTTCCAATCGACATTGTCCCTAGTGTCTTTTATAGCAGGTCTTGCATACAGGCTTCTTATTGGACTGTTGTTGGTTCGTATTGAATTCGGACTTTCCTTTCTTTCTTAGATTTCTGGGAGTTATCCTCCTCCCCATTCCTTTTCGGTTCATCCTTCGCATTCGAGGCATGAACAAAATTCTTCTCATGAGCAAGGAGTGTGGTTTTAATTGTGATTTGGAACAAGTAACATTTGGCTCCTTGAACTTTCTCATGACCTTTCTCATAGCTTTTCCAACAGCTGCTTCAATCAAAGCTTGAAGATTTTCTTTACTAACATTGAGGTTCACGATTTTTGCATCATTAGCATGTTTTGCATCATCATTAACGCGGTTGTTGGTTGTCTTATCCGAGTTTTCCATACTCGAGACTTGGTCCCTAACACCAAATGAATCAATTACTTAGTTGCATCACATCAGTTAGTCATCATCCTGATGACCTAACATACACTGGCCATGGTATAAATAAACCATATAGGTTAATAGGTTATGAACATTCCTAATGAAAGTTATTTGGATGAATTTCAATTACATTTAGCCTAGGTCACAAAAGGACCATCAATGGCATTTAGGGTTTGGTCTGAGTCCATTACCTTTTAGAAAGGGGATCACAATGTCACAATTTTCTTTGTCATATTGATGATTTTGTATAGCTCGCAAGCTCGCCAAACGGAATTTTAAATATGGAACATAAGTCCGTCATGAAGGACATGAAAAATGTCACACCCCGAAATATCAGAGCATTGGCGTGACTGGACTGGTATCTTCATTGCACAGCGGAAGCAAACAAGCTAAGACTTTTAGTATGTGAACGCCCACTAAGTACTCGACTCCAGATGGTTCTCCTATTCCAACCGTGCCTTGTCTTAGAACTGTAACCTGAGAAAGAAACATGTGAAAAATCAACATAAAGTTGAGCGAGTTCATAGTTTGTTTGTAAAAGATTTGAAATAAATCTTTTTGAATAACCGGTTTTTGAAGTATTATTGAGAAAACGAATTTAAAATCGTTTTCTTGTCATGTTATACAGAAACTTTGTATGAAAACATGGTATATATCTTGTATAAATCAAGTTTTCATATATAATTCAAGTATTCATGTGTACACCACGTACTTCAAGTATAATTCAAGTTTTTCTTGAGTACCCCACGTACTTCAAGAATAATTCAAGTTTTTCTTGAGTACCCCACGTACTCGAGTATAATTCAAGTTTTTCTTGAGTACCCCACGTACTTCAAGTATAATTCCCGTTTTCTTGAGTACCCCACGTACTCAAGTATAATTCCCGTTTTCTTGAGTACCCCACGTACTTCAAGTATAAATCAAGTTTTAGTATGGTATGAATTTTATGTAAATAAAGTATTCCTGTAAGTATCAGGATTGTTAATGGGTTGCAAGGCCATTAACATGTGACACGACATAGGAAGTCACCAAACCTTAGGCATTTAGTTGGCATATTCTGAGACACAAAAGCACTACTCGATACTCGCCCTCACCGAGAATGTGGCTGCCCGGCACCCGTTAGATCTAACCTTTTGTTCTGCGGTCTAGGTATATTGTTGATTAATGGTGCTTATGTACCCTATTCGTGACACGATTTCCCATATCATTTCTCATAACGCATCATACTTGGTACTCGTCCTCACCAAGTGCGCTTCTTATATTCTTATATCTCGTCAAACTTGATACTCGTTCTCACCAAGTGTGCTTCTTATATTCTCATATCTCGTCACACTTGGTACTCGTTCTCACCAAGTTTGCTTCTTGTTATCATACCATTTGTAAACATAATAATATTTGTACATGTATTTCACCCTCGAAGTTATAAAAGCTGAAAACAGTTAAAGAAAAAGTGGGAGCATGAACTCACTTGTTTTGAAAAACCGGTATCTAATATAAGCTTTTCGTAAACCATTTGTGTTCTTTGTAACAAGGTTTAGAAAGATATAATTCATGTTTATTGAAAATCTTGTATGCTTTGCAGAAGTGCATGTCTTTCCACCCCGAAAACATTTAGAAAAATGTAAAACCGTAAAAGGTGGGGTTATGAACTCACCTGAATATCCCTATGCAAAGCTAGCTAATTACGACTTCGTGATGTCGTTTCCAAGACTTGACTTGCTAGCATGCATTCTACAATATTCCTAACACGGAATATCTAATAAGTTTCCAATAAACGCAGTAATTAACTACGTGTCATTGAGCTTTACCGAATCGCTAATTGACTGATTCGTCTGTAAGTTATGACGGTAAATGAACGATGGTAACTAAACTATGTGTCGTTTAGGCGTTTTGAAATAAATATAACAACTTATATTTATTTAATAGCGTTTTCGTGTCGATGTCGTTTGAAATAAATACGATAGTTATATTTATTTCTTGAAATAATATGAGTTGCTTGGCGCTTGAAATAAATATATATAATATATTTATTTTATAAAAGAATTCGCGTTGTATGGTATTTGAAATAAATATGTAAACTATATTTATTTTGTAAAACGAATACGAGTTGTTTGACGCTTGAAATAAATAAAAAAAAACATTGTCGTTTTCGTATGTGATAAAGCGTCGTCGAAAGTGATATACACAATTATATTGGTTCTCATAAAAGTCACTTTTCAATAAAACATGTTTTGCTTTTACGGGTTTTCTCGAAAAACGGGCAGAGTTTCCTCTGTTTTTGGACGACCCTGACAACACCAGTTGTCGTTATTTTCCAAAATTCAACAAGATTCAACAAACAATCAATATGTATATAATTCTTGTCGAGTATATTAGAATGTAACTAATTGAATCGGTTCAAGCTCGTTGTCATGAAATAATAAAACTTAGGAAAATAACGAAATATATCGCCGTAAAATCTTTACCAATCCTTGCGTCGAGAAGCTGAGCCGACCGAGTCATCTCGCTGAGTTGACTGAGTCAACTGAGTTGACCGGTTGGACCGAGTTGACTCGAACCGCTTCAAAATCTAACCCGCACCGGCTGACTTGAACCTGCTGACCCGAACACTGAGTCGACTCGCCGTTGTCGACCGAGTTGACTCGGTTGAGTTGACCGAGTCAACCCGAACCATTTCTGACGCGGACAAATCTGACCGAACCGGACCTTGTTTAAACTGAACCGAGTTGCTTGACCCGAACACCGCACCAGAACTCTCGAACCCAACTGACCAGTGAAACTTGAGCCCCACATGTGACCCGAACCAGAATCGAGTCGAATCCGAAACCCGAACAAACAGATTATCATCAGCATCTTCTTCATCTAAATTTTCAGAAATTAAGGATGAAAGAAACAAGATCTTACCGGTGGATTTCGTCGGATAAAGGCTTGGACCGCCGGTCCGAGTCACGACCCACTGGTCCGAGACAGGGACCACCGGTCACCACCGTCATTGTCGTTGCGGCGGCGACGCCGTCCAGCTTCTTTCTCTCTCATCTTTCTGCCTCTCTCTCTCTCTCTTCTTCCTCTCTCTCTCTCTTCTGTTCGGTCGCCGCCGCACCACCACCTCACGGTGGTGGTGGTGTTCCGTTCTGTTAATCGGAAAAGGGGGGTGTGCGGGTCGTCGACCGGCTGTGGGTTTCACCGAGAAGGGAGAGGGAAAGCATGAGGGTGTGTGTGTGATTTGGAGAAGATAACTTCTCTGTGTTTGTTTGTTTATGTGAGATCGAGAGAGGGAGTAATGTAGAGGGTGTTTGGCAGTGAATTTATGTGGTTTGTGTGTGTGTAGCAAGAAAGAAAGAGGTAAGTTTTATACTCATTTTTATGGGTATTAACTAGTGTTATTACCTTATGTCCAGTATGTATAGATCTATAGAGATCTCTTGAATATTTCTTGTGTCCATCTTTATGAGACATAAATCTTTTGGAAAGATTTATAGAGATGTTTTAGAGATTTTGAATATCTTGTAGGATTTTGAGAATCTCTTGTAAATATTCTGTAAGATTTTATGAGTATTGCCTAGAGATCTTGTATGTTATGTGCGGGTTTAGGCTTGTGGGTTTTGGGCTTGGGCCCAGGGCCCACAAGCCCATCTCACGTGTGAGTGGCCCGTAATTCCTACGAGACCTGATATCGCGATCCATACTCCATAAGCATAAAATATTCGTGTAACATCCATATTTTTCTGTGTCGTCAGTATTTCGTACGGTTTCAGTCCGTTGTCATTTGATGTTTCGCAGATTCCAAGCGAATCTTCATACATATATTGTATAGCTGAACAAACGTTCCTGGGCACTCCAAGGGCCTGGTTAAGTTAATTAGCGTCGTAAACACTATTTATCATCGCGTTAATCGCCTGCTAGCCACGTAATTAAGGGCGTAAATAAGTTGTCACATTCTCCCCCTGTTAATAAAATTTCATCCTCGAAATTTAGACTACGTCAACTCCTTAGAGTTACGTTATGGGTATAAAATACGAATAGTACCAAAGTGGAACGATTATGAAATCGAATCAAGACTTATTCGAATGATGTGAATTCAAGGATGTATCGCAAGATGCAAATGAATTCTAGAAATGATCGCATCCAATAAATGAACTTAGATTCAACAAGCTCAAATGTAATAGTTTGCATGAAACGCTCGATCGTGATCAGCGCAAGCTGCAAGTTCTTCTGACGCCACAAGGTGTCGTAGTGAATGAAACAATTCAAATATAGCGGTGATCGAACAAGTATCACATGTGTTTTGCATAAAACGCTCAATCATGATTAGCCCAAGCTACAAGTTTGTACTGACACCACAAGGTGTCGTAGTTAACAAACGACTTAATGGAGTCATAGACCAAAAAAATCTACTACGACTCGGAACAATGAAACGCTTGTTAAAACGAATTCGAATATGATGTCTTCAATACATCATATGGTGTCTTGAATTGAATATGTGTAATGAACAAGTTCAAACAATTGAATTTGATTTCGGCGCAAGCCGACAATAATTACATGTATCGATAAGAAAACTCTCGGCATGGTCACAACGAAAGACCATGTATTTAACTTGAAAAGAAATGAAGTTTCAAGAGAATGTGTTGACTTGATTACAAAGAAGGCAACAATTACAATAATGCAGGTCATTTGAATCACAATTCACAATTAGATTTAGCGAAACAATATTTGAACTTCAATGAAACGCTTTACTTGAAACGAATCCACATGCGTAACAAACGATGCATGCGTAACATATGAATTTTCAAGAAATGAAGCAAATGAATATTCGGTATACCGAAAGAAACGATCGTGATACAATGACCATCAAGAGGAGTAGAGATACGAAAATCAACTCAGTAAATGTGAAAGTCGAAATTTCAATAAAAGAAATTTAAGGACTTTACCTGGGGTTGCATGTGATAACCAGTTATTAGGTGACATTACCATAGCGTATTTGTCGTTAACAAGTTAGGGGGAATGCGGAGACATACGTCTTCTTCTTTGCATAACTTGTGTCGTTTGCAGGACCGCGTGCCAAACTGCCGCTTCCTCGAAAGTCGTATGTGGTGTACTTCAACCTCCGTTGATGTATAGCTTAAGTTTCACGTATAGCTGTGCACTAGCGTTTCGTTATGCGTAGGATGCTTGCTTGGGAAGTTAAAATATCATAGACAATATGAATAATAGTGTGTGCCCGAGTTTATATTCGTGGTTCCTACGTGATGACCTTTAATGAACTTCAACATGAGTTTCCGAAGGTCTTAAATGCATGTTTCCTAAACTCTGAGGGTTTTATGTACTGTATGCGACTGTTTTGTGTACCGTGTATAAAACACCACTATAGCGTATGTGTGGAAACAAAATCTTAACTGTTTATTTTTCGGCAACGGTTGGAGACCATATTCGAGTACTATGCGTTCTGTATGTATTCAAGTTTTAATATTCTAATTTCCCAGAGAAAAGTAAGGTTAGAGCCTAGGTATCACAACAGAAACCTAATTCACTGTAACCTATAGCTCTGATACCAATCTGTCACACCCCGAAATATCAGAGCATTGGCGTGACTGGACTGGTATCTTCATTGCACAGCGGAAGCAAACAAACTAAGACTTTTAGTATGTGAACTCCCACTAAGTACTCGACTCCAGATGGTTCTCCTATTCCAACCATGCCCTGTCTTAGAACTGTAACCTGAGAAAGAAACATGCGAAAAATCAACATAAAGTTGAGCGAGTTCATAGTTTGTTTGTAAAAGATTTGAAATAAATCTTTTTGAATAACCGGTTTTTGAAGTATTATTGAGAAATCGAATTTAAAATTGTTTTCTTGTCATGTTATACATAAACTTTGTATGAAAACATGGTATATATCTTGTATAAATCAAGTTTTCATATATAAATCAAGTATTCATGTGTACACCACATACTCATGTATAATTCAAGTTTTTCTTGAGTACCCCACGTACTTCAAGTATAATTCCCGTTTTCTTGAGTACCCCACGTACTCAAGTATAATTCAAGTTTTTCTTGAGTACCCCACGTACTTCAAGTATAATTCCCGTTTTCTTGAGTACCCCACGTACTCAAGTATAATTCCCGTTTTCTTGAGTACCCCACGTACTTCAAGTATAAATCAAGTTTTAGTATGGTATGAATTTTATGTAAATAAAGTATTCCTGTAAGTATCAGGATTGTTAATGAGTTGCAAGGCCATTAACATGTGACACGACATAGGAAGTCGCCAAACCTTAGGCATTTAGTTGGCATATTATGAGACACAAAAGCACTACTCGATACTCGCCCTCACCGAGAGTGTGGCTGCCCGGCACCCGTTATATCTAACCTTTTGTTCTGCGGTCTAGGTATATTGTTGATTAATGGTGCTTATGTACCCTATTCGTGACACGATTTCCCATATCATTTCTCATAACGCATCATACTTGGTACTCGTCCTCACCAAGTGCGCTTCTTATATTCTTATATCTCGTCACACTTGATACTCGTTCTCACCAAGTGTGCTTCTTATATTCTCATATCTCGTCACACTTGGTACTCGTTCTCATCAAGTGTGCTTCTTGTTATCATACCATTTGTAAACATAATAATATTTGTACATGTATTTCACCCCCGAAGTTATAAAAACTGAAAACAGTTAAAGAAAAAGGGGGAGCATGAACTCACTTGTTTTGTAAAACCGGCATCTAATATAAGCTTTTCGTAAACCATTTGTGTTCTTTGTAACATGGTTTAGAAATATATAATTCATGTTTATTTAAAATCTTGTATGCTTTGCAGAAGTGGATGTCTTTCCACCCCGAAAACATTTAGAAAAATGTAAAACCGTAAAAGGTGGGGTTATGAACTCACCTGAATATCCCTATGCAAAGCTAGCTAATTACGACTTCGTGATGTCGTTTCCAAGACTTGACTTGCTAGCGTGCATTCTACAATATTCCTAACACGGAATATCTAATAAGTTTCCAATAAACGCAGTAATTAACTACGTGTGATTGAGCTTTACCGAATCGCTAATTGACTGATTCGTCTGTAAGTTATGACGTTAAATGAACGATGGTAACTAAACTATGTGTCGTTTAGGCGTTTTGAAATAAATATAACAACTTATATTTATTTAATAGCGTTTTCGTGTCGATGTCGTTTGAAATAAATACGATAGTTATATTTATTTCTTGAAATAATATGAGTTGCTTGGCGCTTGAAATAAATATATATATATAATATATTTATTTTATAAAAGAATTCGCGTTGTACGGTATTTGAAATAAATATGTAAACTATATTTATTTTGTAAAACGAATACGAGTTGTTTGACGCTTGAAATAAATAAATAAAAACATTGTCGTTTTCGTATGTGATAAAGCGTCGTCGAAAGTGATATACACAATTATATTGGTTCTCATAAAAGTCACTTTTCAATAAAACATGTTTTGCTTTTACGGGTTTTCTCGAAAAACGGGCAGAGTTTTCTCTGTTTTTAGACGACCCTGACAACACCAGTTGTCGATATTTTCCAAAATTCAACAAGATTCAACAAACAAACAATATGTATATAATTCTTGTCGAGTATATTAGAATGTAACTAATTGAATCGGTTCAAGCTCGTTGTCATGAAATAATAAAACTTAGGAAAATAACGAAATATATCGCCGTAAAATCTTTACCAATCCTTGCGTCGAGAAGCTGAGCCGACCGAGTCATCTCGCTGAGTTGACTGAGTCAACTGAGTTGACCGGTTGGACCGAGTTGACTCAAACCGCTTCAAAATCTAACCCGCACCGGCTGACTTGAACCAACTGTTGACTTGAACCTGCTGACCCGAACACTGAGTCGACTCGCCGTTGTCGACCGAGTTGACTCGGTTGAGTTGACCGAGTCAACCCGAACCGTTTCTGACGCGGACAAATCTGACCGAACCGGACCTTGTTTAAACTGAACCGAGTTGCTTGACCCGAACACCGCACCAGAACTCTTGAACCCAACTGACCAGTGAAACTTGAGCCCCACATGTGACCCGAACCAGAATCCAGTCGAATCCGAAACCCGAACAAACAGATTATCATCAGCATCTTCTTCATCTAAATTTTCAGAAATTAAAGATGAAAGAAACAAGATCTTACCGGTGGATTTCGTCGGATAAAGGCTTGGACCGCCGGTCCGAGTCACGACCCACTGGTCCGAGACAGGGACCACCGGTCACCACCGTCACTGCCGTCGCAGCGGCGACGCCGCCCCGCCGTCCAGCTTCTTTCTCTCTCATCTTTCTGCCCCTCTCTCTCTCTCTCTTCTCCCTCTCTCTCTCTCTTCTGTTCGGTCGCCGCCGCACCACCACCTCACGGTTGTGGTGGTGTTCCGTTCTGTTAATCGGAAAAGGGGGGTGTGCGGGTCGTCGACCGGCTGTGGGTTTCACAAAGAAGGGAGAGGGAAAGCATGAGGGTGTGTGTGTGATTTGGAGAAGATAACTTCTCTGTGTTTGTTTGTTTAGGTGAGATCGAGAGAGGGAGTAATGTAGAGGGTGTTTGGAAGTGAATTTATGTGGTTTGTGAGTGTGTAGCAAGAAAGAAGGAGGTAAGTTTTATACTCATTTTTATGGGTATTAACTAGTGTTATTACCTTATGTCCAGTATGTATAGATCTATAGAGATCTCTTGAATATTTCTTGTGTCCATCTTTATGAGACATAAATCTTTTGGAAAGATTTATAGAGATGTTTTAGAGATTTTGAATATCTTGTAGGATTTTGAGAATCTCTTGTAAATATTCTGTAAGATTTTATGAGTATTGCCTAGAGATCTTGTATGTTATGTGCGGGTTTAGGCTTGTGGGTTTTGGGCTTGGGCCTAGGGCCCACAAGCCCATCTCGCGTGTGAGTAGCCCGTAATTCCTACGAGACCTGATATCGCGATCCATACTCTATAAGCATAAAATATTCGTGTAACATCCATATTTGTCGGTGTCGTCAGTATTTCATACGGTTTCAGTCCGTTGTCATTTGATGTTTCGCAGATTCCACGCGAATCTTCATACGTATACTTTATAGCTGAACAAACATTCCTGGGCACTCCAAGGGCCTGGTTAAGTTAATTAGTGTCGTAAACACTATTTATCATCTCGTTAATCACCTGCTAGCCACGTAATTAAGGGCGTAAATTACCGGTTGTCACAAAAAATGTAGTACATAGGCTTGTCTCAAAGGACATATAATAGCCATATGGCACTAAGGCCTTGTCGCAAAGGACATATAGGATATGGCACAAAAGGCCTGTCATAGAGGACATTAATATATAAGCCGCAATCTTATTAGATTAGGGGATTTAAGATTTGAACGTAGTTCTTCACCTTTGGACAGGGAGTCACAGACTACAACTGTCATTGTCTTTGAAAGACGATTTATTTTGCCACATAGGCAAATCACTGGACATCACTAATGGATGTTTATACATATATTTATATAATTATTGTAATTAAGGATATTAGTCATGATCTTATCGATCTCATAGTCTATAAGGCTTGGGCAAAGCCCATCACCTCAGACGGTAAACCATAACGGTTCACATTTGTCAATGACACTAACGGACAATATAATATATGTAGCCCGTAGGCAAAACATCACTAAAGGATGTTAAATAACGTGATCATCGTATTAGATGATATTAGTCATGATCGCCTTGATCATATAGACTATTATGCTTGGACATAGTCCAATATCCTTAGACAGGGGGTTATAGATCACAACTGTCGTTGTCTTAAGGGACAACAAGTATAGCACGTAGGCACTTCATCACTAATGGATGTTCATATTATGATCATCATAATGATGATACTTGTCATGATCTAGTTTGATCATATAGGCTTTAAGGCTTAGACATAGTCCAAATACCTTGATGGTTGGTGTGGTTTCTTAAGTCACACTGCCAGGAATGTTAACATGTTCTTAGATGTTATCAAGGATTAATTGTCTTAAGAGGGTTTTACCATCATGGCATGTCTTGTATTGACATATTGGCTAGTTATACCATTAAGAAGCTCTTTTGAAATTATTTATCAGATCAATAAACTTCGAATAAAATTGATACTATCGCTTGATAAAGGACGAAATGAATACCTATGAAAAATTTTCAAAACTTTCAATAAATCATTAGGAAATTTACCATAGTGCCTTAAACAGGACCCTTAGTATCATATTTGTCCACAGAGGACTTAAAAGGAAATTATAAGTCCGTAAAGGGACTATAAAATATCATAAGTCTATATAGGGACTATATTAAAAACAGTTTGCCCATGAAGGGACTATAAGGAAATGTCACGTCTACAAAGAGGTTATAATGAAATATCATGTCCACCAAGGGACTATAATGAAATCTCGTGTCCACAAAAGGACTACTTAGAGAAAACATATCCCCAAAGGGATTTTAATGAAATAACGTGTCCATAAAAGGACTATATTGGTACAGCATGCGCACAAAATACTTTACTGAACAGATGCCCTCACAGGGACTTAAATTAAAATATGTTTATTAGGAAATTATAAAAAACCAACGTCCTCACAGGGACTATACAGAAAAGATAGGTCATAATAGAGACTTTGAAGCGATACTAGTCCATGTGGGAACTGAAAGGAAAATATAAGTCCGTATAGGGACTATAAATTATGTCAACATTTGGACTATACTAAAACGATATGTCCTTGAAAGGACTATGATGAATCATTATATTCGCCAGGGGCTTTAACGAAATAACACGTCTACAAAATATCTTTAATGAAATAATCATGTTTACAAAAGATTTTATTGAAATAACACGTCCATGTAAGGAATATAATGGAGTATAATGTCCATGAAAGGACTACTTTGAAGTATGATGCCCACGAAGGGACTATTTTGAAATATAATGTCCTTGAAAGGACTATATTGAAATATAATGTCCTCAAAGGGACTATAATAGATAAACATATATATATATATATATATATATGGAGTCTTATCAAAGAGGTTAGTCTACAAGGACTATGATGAAATAATATGTCCACAAAGGATTACAATAATCAAATGCCCATACAGGGACTTAAAGGAAAATGAAATATAATAGAAGAAGGGTTTTATAATGTCTTCCTTTCTTTATTCCGATTATTTTTCTTCTTTATTTATCGTACGTGGTAGCGACCCTGAAAATCTTTAGTGAATAAAGTAAACATTTAAAATCAGGATCCGTTGCTGAAGTAGAATCTAAGGACTCAACGGTTAAAGAAATAACATGGATTACGAATTGGATTTTGACTGGTATATTCCAAGTCTGAAATTTCGAAACTTGTAAATAGGAATTAGTGATTAATAGTACCCAGATGTATTATCTTCAATATGGGAGTCTCAGGGATCTCCTGGTATGGACTCCACTGATACAGACTTCAAAATTTGAGCCTCAGGGGACCTCCGGTATGGACTCCGAAGTCTGGTTAAGAGTTTAAATAGGTTTGGTTTTGGGAATAGGTCCATAAAGGTCTTTCCTTCAACCGGTCGCATGCTTATCCTAGCCGTGGTATGAAGCTTGGCATTTCTTGGCTTCGGACGTGGAGAATTTCCATCAACGGCTTCTTTGCCTGGCGACATATTCAAAACACATAAAATCGAAAACAATGATTACTAAATAGGGATGAGAGCATTCCTATGTTAAGTCTAGACTCAGAAAGTTTAAGGAATATGCTACTGTGTCATTTGAGATTAAACACTAAAGGCAAGTGTTTAATTCACTCAAACGTTGGCTCTGATACCAACCTGTCACACCCCGATATTTACAGCTCAGCCCGGTGGGCCCGGTGGGGAGTATCGTGACGTAAGATTGATATTATCATAGTCAAACATACACAGAATAGCATAGCAGAAGTCTTGGAATATAAAATATTATTACAAACCCAATTGTCAGAAAATACTGAAAAGATAATTACGTTCGAGGTTGTAATATTAAATCCGCATGAGGATCTAATCAATTACACAACATGTTCCACATACATATGGCATTACAGACTTGCAAGATCCTCTACTTAACGCCCAGAAGCTTCCAGCCGATTACGTGTAGTACCTGTCACTTAGTCTTTTGAAAATACGTCAGTTTACACTGGTAAATACAATTAACAGACTCTTTTTAAAACATTTATGAAAATTGGTTTAGATGCACAAGGCGCAAATATTCTTTTATAACTTGGGACAATTATATAAAATAATCTTGTATGCAGATTCACATGTTTGTCGTACGTTCAGGGCCCGGGATAGAAGCCGAGACAAGATTAATAGACACACCACTAGTATAAGCCCACAAGAAGTCATCCTCATGAGTGGGATACCATTTTACATAGGCAACTGTCAGGTGTATGCCTACACCCCGTGCTTAAGTCGTGGAAATTTCAAATGAATGAGCCGAGGATATCTATGACACGATCATTAACCCCCAAATGCTTAGATCAAACAAAACAGATTAAAACGGGTTATCTCAATGATTTATCCACTAATCGACTAGATATTTAATACCTGACCAAGCGGTAATAATTTACTGTATCCCAAGCCCGTATAAGGGAAAATAAGTTAAAAGTATTTACCTGAGCTAAAATGTAAAGTATACTCAGCAGTATATTCTAATTAGCAAGTGTAGGTAGCTTTTACTGGGCTCCTAATCTGGAACAAAGGTTTTAATAACCTATTAGATTCCTAAAGGGTCTTATTCAAGTTGTAACTTAGACCGGTTAGTTTTAAAGAAAAGTTTACGGTACGAAACGCGAGATTAAGCGATGACCGGATTAGAATGTGATTTAGACCCAACAAGTATGAAGACTTGTATAAAATGGGTAAACTAAATGCATTCTGGATTTTGAAATAAAAATGATAAGTTTTGACCCGTTTCGGCTAATTTATGCAAACTAGTTACATAAACCGTACCGAACGCGTATAAGCATAACGGGTAACTGGATGAGACAAGTACAAGTTTCATAAATTATTATGCTTAAAATATGTTGTGATATCAGTAGGATATCTTCAATTATGCCCAAAACGAATTTAAAACCAATTTAAGCCCTGTAGGGGTATTTTGGTCATTTTAAAGTTTATAAAAGAGGTTAAACAGAAAACTGAGGTTCTGGTCTAAAATAATTAGTAAAAATAATTATTTTATCATGTTACATCAGTAAAATATCATACATATGTGAGGGTTACCATTTATGGCCAAACTATGCACCAGAGGGGCATTTTGGTCATTTCACATATGTTTTAAGGACCAAATTGGAAATCTGAGTTCAAGACTTATACTTACTGTTAATATATTACTATTTATTTATGCAATCAGTAAGTATCATGTCTTAGGTGCTAAATATGGTTTTAAACCATACTATGCGCCTAATTCGCATAAAAGTCGGTATTTGACGATATTTAAGATGTTTATAAAATTCTGAGATTTGTATTAGTCTTAAATTCTTAAGATATTCTATTTAGTATATAACATCAGTAGGGAAAGGTTTGAGATGTAAATGATGTTTAAAACTCATTTTATTAATGAAAAAGGCATTATCGTCAATTACCGAGTTCATGCAAGAACTCTATGTTATGGTCAGTACAAAATTTGAAAAAAATTTCCATAATTCCCTAAAAATTATATCAAAACAGTAGGTAGTGAGTTTGGTGCCAAAATTTGGGTTTAAATATGATTTATGCTACAAATGTCATTTAATTAACAAAAAGTTTCATTTTACGCTATCTTGCATAACTTTTGTTTGGGACCAGAAACTGATGTCAAATTTTATGGACATACTTATATATCAGTAATAAAGCTTTTTGTCCACTCACATTTCCAAAAATCTCGTTTTTATAATATAAGGGTATAATAGTCAAGTTTTAAGCAAATAACGGAACATGCAATGTACTATGATTTCTAAGGGACCATGAAGTATAACCTAAGAGGGTTATTCTAACATATAACATGGTCACAAAGGAACCCTAAGGCATAACTAAACTAAGCTAATTCGGGTCAGAACTGAAAGTCAAAGCAAAAGTCTACTTTGACTTTTGCGACTTTCAGTTGCAAACCGAGCCTAATACTTAGAATTGTCGGGTTGAACATGTCTAAACATGTTCTTATATTAATTACCAAGTTATTTAAGTGATAAAACATATTTTATAGCTTCTACATTATCAGTTGTGAATTATTTTATAAAAACCGACTCGTTTGACTTTTCTGTTCATTACTTTGACCCGACAATTGACTTAGTAAACGTGATAATTAGGAGGTTCCCTTTTGAGGGATTGTAACCTACTTAATTACCAACACATAGCCACTTTCAATTCGAATAATGGCTGGACCGTTAGTGATTAATCACAAAGTCAAAATATCATTACGATATCTTTGACTTTCGTTCTTTAAGCTAATAAAATCTTAACTACAGGAGCTAAGAACGATTACAAGGGTCCTTAGCATGAAGATTAAACTTAAGAGAGCTTCCTTAATGCTTAGGATGCTCCAAAGAATGCTTTAAAGCTTGAGCAATTGAGATAGTATGAAATTTGAATTGTGCAAGTGAGAATGCTGTCCAAACGCACCTATTTATAGTGAATGAGTGTTAGGATTGAACCCTACCAAAGGAACAGTTGATTAAAGCCAAAACTGGATCAGATCAATGGATCCAGAATAAGTAGTTGTCTGCATCAGTCTTTCCCCTTGAATGTGGCCTAACATCTGATGCCCTCTAAGTACTGCCTTCTACAACAACGGCTGACCTACATCAACTGTTGTTCATTCAAAGACTGTTGAAGACCAAACACTGATGAGTCAATCTGTTGCTATAGTTCAAGTACTACTGAAGACACAAAGCACTGCTGGGGCTAAAGCAGTGGAATGAAGAAGCAGCAGTTAGACTAGTATTTGTATTCATTTATTGTAATCAGTTGTTAGATAACAGTGTTTGTAATAGTTAGTGGTTAGAGGTTGTTAGGAGGTTAGATGTCACTTTCATGGTGATGTCAGCAAAGATGCCATAGTGGTTTGTTCTGTACTATAAATAGAACAGTACTCTGTACTGTTCTATTAGCTCTCTTCTTCTCCAAGTCATTCTGTACGAACAAATCACTGTGAGCTCAGGCTGAGGGGGAGATTGCATGCATGCATGCATTGTGATTGAATATTGTAATAAATATAATCATTCGATTTCATGTTTGACATGTTTGTTGAAAACAATTCTCTCTTTGATTGTGTGCTGAAAGTTTGTTCCATTAAAATTCCGCTGCACTTAAATCTTATTTCATCTTCATTATAATCAAACAAGCACAATCATAAGAAACTCAGATCCGAACAATTGGTATCAAAGCTTGGACAGTCAAACTTGATCTAACAATCATTTTGACGTAAAAAGTTCAGCTCAAAATCGTTGATACTTTTAATTGTTTGTTTCGTTGAAAAACAGAGTAAGGGTTAATCACGAGCAAAGTTGATTAATCAGTGCCTGTAAAACAACCAGGATGACGTCACAACGACAGGATATCAATAATAACATTGGTTCTCTCTTCAAACCACCTATGTTGAAGAGAAATGAATACAACATCTGGGAGCGAAGGATGAGTCACATCTTAGCTCAACAGAATACCGGATGTTGGAAGTCGGTTATCTTTGGACCACATGTTCCAATGGTGCCAAGTGCTGAGGATCTAAAGGTTTCTGTTCCTAAGAAAATTGAGAACTATACTGACCAAGATTTTCAGAAAATTTAACTGGATGCCAAGGCATTTAACATCGTTGCATCTGCACTACCAAATGAGATTTATGCTGGACTGTTACATTGTAACAGTGCCAAGGAATTATGGGATGCACTTAAGGAATAGTTTGGGGGGACTGGAGAAGTAATTGAAAATAACAGGGAAATTCTGAACCAACAGTATGAAACCTTTTGTCACATTAAGGGTGAAACATTAACACAGCAGTTTGAGCGATTTAGCTGTCTCATAAGTGAACTTAAGCTTGTTAAAACTGAATTTCCTAAATCAACTGTAAACAGCAGGTTTTTAAGGTCACGTCCTGAAAAATAGGACACAATTGCTTTTGTAACCAGAAACTCTGTTGAGTTCAAAGATCTGACCCTAACCCAACTTCATGGTAGATTCCTGACCTATGAAAGGGAGTTGAACCAGAAAAAGAAGTTACAAGAGTCTGGAAAGTTGCAGATGATTATTCATTTGGCAGCACAGCTCTTTTGGGTCAGGAAGAATCTGGTAGTAGTAAGGATCAGAGTTATGATCATTATATTGACATAACTGCTAGTGGAGCATTTAACAACTCCGATTCTTACTCAAACAACTATGCTTTCACAGCTAGTAGTGAAAACCAGAATTCTGACAATCTGTGCTTTGAACTCAATGATTTGCAGCATTTTGATCCAACTGACTTAGAATAAATGGACATTTTGCATCAACTTACACTGCTGAGTGTTAGAACCAGCAAGTTTATAAAAGGACAGGGAGAAAATTTCCAGGGTTACATGGGAACTTAAAAGTAGGGCTGGATAAGTCAAAGATTAAATGCTATAAGTGTAATAGGTTAGGTCATTTTGCTAGGGAATGCAGGAGTCAAACCAATGGACCAATTATTACACATCCTAGCTCAAACCCTAGACCACAAAATAACCAAAACACTATGCATTATGCTCAATATGCCCCTGCTGCTCATGTAAACACTGCTCACTATGCACATCCTGGAACCCCTGTTCCTGTGCATTATGTTCAAACCAATGTTCCTCAGATACAGTATGTCCAGGCCCCTGCTCCTCAGGTTCAGGTGCAACAAGTTGCACCTCAACAAGCTGTACCAGCAGTGGTTTAACCAGATCAGCAAAGCTTTTTCACCCAAGGCCTTATTGACTGGAGCAGCTTACCTGAAGAGTTAGGAGATGAAAATTTTGCACTCTATGCTCAAAATATTGTTTCTAGTGATGATGTTTGTTTTCTAGCATTGGAGTCTATACCAGAAGGGCTGGAAACTGAAGAAGGACAGTCAAGTGATGAAACAGTTGTTGCTGATGAAATACTGCTGGGAGAAAGTTCAGAACCCCTGTTGGAACCACTGTATGACCCCTGGTCTGAAGAAGAAGAAGAAAAGAAGAAACACGGTGAAAAAGAAGAGAGAGCTCAAGAAGAAAGTGATCATACATGTGATTGTGCCATGATGGCTGCAACTAAGGTATCACCCTAGGTTCTTAAAAACCTTTGTTCAGACAAATGCATCATAGCATTTGCAAACATTAAGGAGGTGAATGAAAATCTTAGAGATAGGTTATTAACTGGTGAAGTACAATTTGAAAAGTCTTTAAAAGAACTGAAAATCAAATTGTCTGAAAAGGAAAATGAAATTTGTAGCATCAAACAAGAGCATAGCATAACTAAGGACCAACTCCAGACAATGATAGAAAAATATCAGGTCTGCAAAAAGGAGTTGGAAGCCACCCAAATCACTTGTGAAAAATGGGTGAAATCCTGCAAAGGCTATGAGATTATGCTTGAAAAACAGCTTGAAAGTAATGTAAAATTTGGCAAAGGGTTTACAAAAAATGACCAAGTTGAAAACATTGCTGCAAATCAAACTGGTTCTGTTGAGATCATACCAACCAACAAGAATGGCCAAGAAGTTAAAATAACTGATAAACTTGGTAACAAAATCACTCTGGAAAGATCTGTGGGATCCTCAACTTTTGAGGAGATTGAGAAATACCAATTCAAACCCACATGGTATGATGAGTGTGACATTCTTGAAAATTTCAAACCAATGGACTTCACAACTATAGATGGTGTCAAAGCTCCTAAGGCAAAGGTCATCCCTCTCAAGGACATCCCAACAGTGGTTCAAAACTTTGTTACAAAGGAGTCTGAAAAGAAGAAAAGAAAAGAAAAGGTTAAAAACTTGTTTTGTGATTTCTGTGAAAAGAAAAATCATTTGACCAAAGATTGTTTTCATCTTAAAGCATATGATATCAACAAAATAAGCATAATTGTGCCTTCTCAGAGCTGCACCATCTATGGTAAAACAAACCACCTCACTCAGGAATGTGTGTATCTCAAATCCTTTGATGTAAAAAGGAATGAGTACACTTCAAAAACATCCATGAGTTCATCAAAACCACAAGTCAATAATCAAGCACTGTTTGTGCCAGTTCAAACAGTTGTTACAAAACAGCTAAACCAAACCTTTGTCAAAAGAGATGTTCAGGTAACTGATGCACCCCCTGCTAACCAATACCATAGAGGTAAAGTTCAACCACCATATCCTAGGGTCCCACATGTTTATGAAGCCTACAAAAGGCCCTCTAAACCAAGAGTGAACATACATCCCTATGGATATCAAGAATTGATCGGAAATGGCCCCCAACAGTGGTTAGAGAAACAAGCTGCAAAAATTAATCAATCCCCTGATCTAACCACTGTCCATCTTCCTGACCTTAACATAGACACTATTGAGACCCCATCCAAGGCCTTATTGGCTTTGGAGACCCTCCTGGACTAATTATTTACTTGATGTGCAGGGAGCTTCTGCATGCTTAGATAGTCTTTGGTATGTAGATAGTGGAGGCTCCAGGCACATGACTGGATGTAGAGCCCTACACAAAGAATTCAAAACTCATGGAGGGGGTGATATATCTTTTGGTAATAATAGTAAAGGGAAGGTGATGGGATCTGGTACAATACAGTCTGGAAATGTTAAGTTTGAAAATGTCAATCTGATAGACAATCTAAAATTCAACCTCCTTATTGTCTCTCAAATGAGTGACAAAGGTTATGGTTCATTTTTTACTAAGGAGTGTTGGACCATAAAAGGTTGAAAAGATTGAAGAAATAATAAAAAAATGAATAACTAAACTTGTTGCTCAAAGAAGTGGCAATGTTTATGTAGTTGATTTGTCAAAAGAGAACCCAAGAACTGATGCCTGTCTGTTCTCAGCTGCCTCTAACAAAGAGACAGAACTTTGGCACAGGAGATTGGGGCACACAAATCTCAAGATAATCACTGCTTTGTCAAAACAGGGGTTAGTAAGAGGTCTTCCTAAAAAACTGTTCACCTGTCCTGAGCATTGTTGTAAGGACCTGCAAAAAAATGTCCCACAACACTCAGTAAGTGGAAACCCGGACCCCTGAAACCCTAATGTGCATGAAAAATCAAGAAATCAAGAAAATTGGATTTCACGAGGGCCGCGTAAGCCATAAGGTAAGGCTATGCGGGCCTCGACAACTTGAAAATCTCCGGATAAGCTTAAGGGAAACGTGTCGTCCACGTGTCAAAACCACCGATGACTCAGCAAACCCTACTGCCGCTTTTATGGCCTCGCGGGCAGCGTAAGATCTTATTAAGGCTTACGTGGGCCGCGTAAAACCTAAAATGTTGCTATAAGTAGCCTGTGCATGGGACTTGCTTCTGTATTCGGAATTTCAGTTTCAAAACGTCCCAATTCTGCTAAAAACGAGTTTTACGGTGTCAAGACGCTGCTATGAATCCAGGGTATTAGCTTGATCACTGCTACGTTTCAAACTGCTCAATTCTTTTCTTTCCTTCAGCTTTTATTATAGTAAATAGTAGCTCGGGATTATACCTTCTAAATCCCGAAACTCTGCCCGTTATTAGGGTAATAACTTTAATCACTGGTACGATACTTTATCCGATCGATTAAAACCGATCCAATGGATGTTTAAGTGCTGCCAATATCTGGCTATACTTTGTCATTCATTGTGAGGGTTTCGATCTCGTGATTATCGTTAAAGTTGAATCCAGTTAATACACTAATACGAGTTCTTGTGTCTAGAAATTAGAACTCATAACCAGGAAGCTGTTAAACTAGTATATCAAACTTAGCTATTAAGATAATTTAGCGGTTTAGAAAACTTAATAGCTACGGCAACTTAACAGGAAAGGAAACTTAGCAGTTAAGTAAGCTAAGTAAGTTAATTAATCAGCTAGTTACGTTATTTAATTAATCGGCTAAGTAAATTACTTGATTAAACCGTTAAAATTAATTAATCGGTTAAGTAAGATTAATTAAGCTAAGCAAGATTAATTAAGCTAAGCAAAATTAATTAAGCTAAGTAAGATTAATTAAGTAAATTAAACACCTAGAGAGATATACATGAAAATAAATATATATAAAATAGATAATATCAAAGGAAGGTGATAGGAAGGTGTAAGAAGATATATATGTGGGTAGGAAGGTTCCTAGAAAATGTATAGGTAACTCCCTAGAAAAGGTATATGAAATTTCCTACCTATAAATAGGAAGCTTAGGATTCATTTTTCTTTGCTCATTTCTTCTATTCTTCTCTTTATACGTTGGTGTTCTAACCAATAATCACCGATGCGATATTCTGTCCAATCGATTCAGGAACCAACTAATGAATGCCAAAGTGCTGTACTTTGTGAATTTCGTTAAACGGATGCCAAAGTGCTGTACATTGTGAATTTCGTTAAACGAATGCCAAAGTGCTGTCTAAACAAGACTATACTTTGTGAATTTCGTTAAGGTTCGGATCTCGTGACCATCGTTAGGTTTGATTAGGTTTAACACTAATACATATTCCATTCTGTTAAACTAAATGTTTAACTACTCGAAACTCTACCCCATACACTTAAAATCAAAATGGATGCTTAATCATCAGAGGATTCAGAACTATAAAGTAGATGCTTAGAATCAAGATACTTGTTTAATCAAGACTATATGCTAACAAGGTGAGTCCTTCTCTTTTTATCAAATTGTTTTCTTAAAACTCTACTTGTATTCAAAGTTATAATTACAGGGATTAAGTCTTTGTAATCTTCAATTACTGCCGGTATGTGGGGTTTTGTATACATTACTTGATACCCGTCACCATTGGACAACGGGTTAGCCAATGGGTGATCTGACCATAGTCACAGAAACGAGTCGAGTAACAAATACTGATTTGGGGTAATTGGTTGATATAAACATTTTAATCGCCCTTAATACTGTAATTTATAACTATGCGTTGTTTTGTACAAAAAAATGAATGAACTCACCAGTATTTCCTGCTGACCAAACCTTTTTAAAACGCGTTTCAGGTAATGATAGTAGATTAGAATAAGAGTGATGATACGACACCGAAAGGCTTAAAGAAGTGGCTAATTTTATCAATTGAATTAAATTAAGAAAACATGGTTTCATATATTCGGGTTTATCCCTTATTAAAGCTACCTCTGTAAAACATGGGTTTTATCCCATCTATTTAATAAATATAATCCGGTGTTTTCTAAACTCTGATATTTTTCCTAACTCACGGTCCTGATGAACATTTCCGCTGCAATGTTTTTAAACTAACCACCCGTACCACTTGACTGCTCGCGGCTCCCGTCCAGGGTGTGGTCGGGGGTCGTGACAGAAGGTGGTATCAGAGCTAAGCCACTGGTTTAAGCAATTAGGTGTTGTAATAATACCTAAGCTTAAACGAAAGAGTTAGGAAATTGTTATTAACTGGTAGCAACAAGGATAGTATTTAGATTTGAACTTAAGAAAGATGCCTTAGTATAAGCTTCGAGATAAGCTAATTACTTGCATAGATAAAATGTGATGGGTGTTAGTATGCCGTGAGGATGATGACTAGAACGTTGCAAGTATGGTAAATAAGTGATAACACTTGGCCACTGTTATTTCTTGTTTATTGGTAGTACTGGGTTCTAGAATATGATCCATCATGTGAATACTAATTACCTTGTTCTTTGATAAAAGCTCTAATAAAATATTCATTTTTAATCATGAATTGAGAAGATTCTATTTATGGGAAATACAATGATAATTACCTCTCTGGCAAGAACTGGGTAAGATGGGGTATATGATATGTCAAACAAGTGACAGAATTCCCTAAATAGCATCATGACCTGATATCTGGCTTGTTTTTCGAAATATGAATCTTTTAAATACATTAACCTTATGCAAGGTTTGTATATTACAATATGTGAAATATATGATTATATAGATATGTATATCTATAAGGAAATCCAAAAACCATAAGGAATGATAATTTAAAATACATCACTAGCCTGTGTGTCAATAGTAATTCTAGAATTTTTATCAGGAATCTCTCGTATACATCTATAATTCTGACATCGAAAACTATTCCATTTGGTCACCCGTCTCGTAACTCGTGCGACAAGATGAACGATGTGAACCCTTTAAGTTGGGACGCCATCGAAAGTATAAGAATTCCCTCTGCGTTACTTTAGATTATTAACGCATTAGGAAAAGTTGTGCTAGGTACAAAACGTCTCAAAACCTACGCTAATGAGGGTAATTCTGCTTTCTTTAAGAACTCTCGCAAAGATAAGAGTAATCACGACTAGGTGCACTTACAAAGACTTTCTTCTCTTATAATCCAACTAAGATTGTCAGTAACAAAGGAATTGCTGCAACAATACGCGAGCTCAAAGGACTAAAGTTGTCCTAACCATTAGTATATATGTTAAGAAAAATGAAGCAATGTATGCTTCAAAATTTAGACAGTTAGATAGTGAAACCCGATCCTCGAAACACAGGATCAAGATATATACCATGAAATGGAAAGAATGAAAAGAACTAACAGAAAGGAAATCCTGTCTGCTTCATAAAAAGGAATAACATGGAAACGATGATTCCAGAGGTGATTGCTGACTTAGGTTTAGATTTGCAAGCCAACCGGAGAAGTGACCACAAGGAGACAAGACAGACCAGCCGACAAAGTTCGTCTCTGTGAGGAAACCTGCGAGTTATGCACGGAAGTAAGACATAGCGTATATGGTCTCGGAGTTCATTAACACTAGAGGCATGGAACTGAAAGAAATTCTGACCGACGTTTCCCAGAGGATCTACTTAGACTATCACCCGATCGTGAGAATAAACTTACAATTCATCCGAGACTAGAAACAACACCGATTGTTATATCACAAAGTTAAAATTAATGTAGTAGTTAATGCTTTAAGTCATAAGTCTCATAGGAAGCCGAATCAAGTACGTGATCTTAGATTAAATTGCGGATAGATTTAATGAAATAATTAAAGAGTACCCAAGAAACAGCAATCAAGGATGATGCTGAAGGATTATAAAGAAATAATGAAGGAATCAGAAAAAGGAACTAATGGAAATTAGTGATTCCATAAAGAATTCGGGTACCTATTCAAGGAAACCTGCAAGAAGGGATTTTCGAAGAAGCCCATAGAACTAAGTATTTGATACATCGTATAAGTAATATGAGGTATCGAGGTTTGAATTACTGATAAATAAAAATGAAAAATGATGTAGCAAGTTATGTCTCTAAGTATTTAATCGATTAGCAAGTTAAAACTGAACATTAGAACCCTTTAGGTTTACCTCAACGATTAGAAATGCCAGTATGGAAATAGGATTGATAACAAATGAATGTTATTACCAAATTCCCCAAAAACGATAAGTTGTAACAACACAATCTGGGTGATTGTGGATCAACTAACCAAGTCTGCTCAATCCCTACCAATGAAGGAAACCTTTAGCATAAAACGCTTAGTTAAGTTGTGTAGGGATCCAATGGTCTCATTACATAGAATCCCGTTATCTATTGTATTAAATCAAGATAGTCATTTCACTTCTCATTTTTGGGAAAACTTTTAACCCGACCTATTTTGAGCAGTATAAAGGAACACTACAAACATTAAAAGACATACTAAGTGCATGTGTGATAAATAGAACTATCATTTATCACTCATAAGATTCTCCAATAATCGGTCTACAAGTACTAGTGTTAACCGTTTAAAACACTTTATGGATGACGGTATCATCCAGTATGTTAAACATACATATGAGAAAAGTAACTATAAGGCCATGAGATCGGCAAACCATTGAAATTTAAATCAGAGAAAGGATATCACTAAAAGTCTCTCTGTATTTGGAAAGGAAGGTTAAGTCCGAGGAATGTCCAACCATTAAAGTAACTAAGCAAAGTGGACCAGTAGCCTATCAGCTAAACTGGCAAGTATACATGATACATTTCATGAAATACTTAGAAATCTTTAGTTATACCTCCTCAAAATATAGAAGTAAATGCAAGACCGTATCAGTCAATCATGAGAATTCCAAAAACATGCAAGATTAGTTATGGTCAGGGTAAAGTAGGACTTAAAGCATGAACAAGAATATACTTGGGTATCGAAAATAAGACGGAAGTATCCTTACTTATTTCAGTAAATCTCGAGGACGAGATTTTAATTAAGGTGGGGTGGATGAAAGGACCTGCAAAAAAATGTCCCACAACACTCCGTAAGTGGAAACCCGGACCCCTGAAACCCTAATGTGCATGAAAAATCAAGAAATCAAGAAAATTGGATTTCACGCGGGCCGCGTAAGCCATAAGGTAAGGCTACACGGGCCGCGACAACTTGAAAATCTCCGGATAAGCTTAAGGGACACGTGTCGTCCACGTGTCAAGACCACCGATGACTCAGCAAACCCTACTGCCGCCATTATGGCCTCGCGGGCCGCGTAAGATCTTATAAAGGTTTACGTGGGCCGCGTAAAACCTAAAATGTTGCTATAAGTAGCCTGTGCATGGGACTTGCTTCTGTATTCGGAATTTCAGTTTCAAAACGTCCCAATTCTCCTAAAAATGAGTTTTACGGTGTCAAGACGCTGCTACGAATCCAGGGTATTAGCTCGATCACTGCTACGTTTCAAACTGCTTAATTCTTTTATTTCCTTCAGCTTTTATTATAGTAAATAGTAGCTCGGGATTATACCTTCTAAATCCTGAAACTCTGCCCGTTATTAGGGTAATAACTTTAATCACTGGTACGATACTTTATCCGATCGATTAAAACCAGTCCAATGGATGTTTAAGTCCTGTCAATATCTGGCTATACTTTGTCATTCATTGTGAGGGTTTCGATCTCGTGATTATCGTTAAAGTTGAATTCAGTTAATACACTAATACGAGTTCTTGTGTCTAGAAATTAGAACTCATAATCAGGAAGCTGTTAAACTAGTATATCAAACTTAGCTATTAAGATAATTTAGCGGTTTATAAAACTTAATAGCTACGGCAACTTAACAGGAAAGGAAACTTAGAAGTTAAGTAAGCTAAGTAAGTTAATTAATCAGCTAGTTACGTTATTTAATTAATCGGCTAAGTAAATTACTTGATTAAACCGTTAAAATTAATTAATCGGTTAAGTAAGATTAATTAATCAGTAAGCAAGATTAATTAAGCTAAGCAAGATTAATTAAGCTAAGCAAGATTAATTAAGTAAATTAAACACCTAGATACATATACATGAAAATAAATATATATAAAATAGATAATATCAAAGGAAGGTGCAAGGAATGTGTAAGAAGATATATATGTGGGTAGGAAGCCCCGTTTAATCCGGTGGGTGTTGTTATTACAAGAGTTTGATTTAGAGATCCGAGACAAAAAGGGAAGTGAGAATGTAGTGGCGGATCACTTGTCTCGGATCCCGGTGGAAGGGATTGACGATGTGAGCGAGATAAATGAAAGGTTTCCCGATAAGCAACTCCTAGTCGTGTCCACTTTTGTTGCACCGTGGTATACTCACTACGTAAATTATTTAGCCACGGGTGCCATCCCAAATCATTGGACCAAGAAGCGAAGACAACAATTTATGGTCCAAGTGAAGCAATACATTTGGGATGAACCGGATCTTTTCAAGATCGGGCCCGATCAAGTCATTCGGAGGTGTGTGCCCGAAACGGAGGTGTTGGAAATCTTGACTCATGCCCACTCATCCGCATGTGGAGGTCACTTTAGCGGGCATAAAACGGGTTATCGGGTTTTGTCATGTGGGTTTTATTGGCCCACTATTTTCAAGGATGCGTGTGAATTTGCATGAAATTGTGTAAATTGTCAAAGGATGGGAAGCATTTCAAAGAGGGACAAGATGCCATTACAACCAATTTTGGTTGTGGAAATATTTGATGTATGGGGCATTGACTTTATGGGTCCCTTTCCGAATTCCAACGGGTTTTTATATATTTTGGTGGCGGTGGACTACGTCTCGAAGTGGATTGAAGCTATTGCAACAAGAACAAACGACCATTCGGTTGTATGTAAGTTTGTTCAATCCAACATCTTTGCCCGTTTTGGCATTCCAAGAGTTATCATAAGTGACGGTGGTTCGCATTTCAAGAACTTTAATTTTGGGAAATTGTTGAAGCGGTATAGCGTGAATCACCGGGTTGCCACATCTTACCATCCACAAACTAGTGGACAAGTCGAAGTGTCCAACCGTCAAATAAAAGAAATTCTCATGAAGACGGTTAGAACGGATAGGAAGGATTGGTCGAGCAAGTTAGATGATGCGTTGTGGGCATACTGAACGGCCTACAAGACTCCAATTGGCACAACACCTTACCGGATGGTTTATGGGAAGGGTTATCACTTGCCAATGGAGTTAGCTCATCGGGCACATTGGGCAATCAAGAATGTGAATGCGGACTATGATGAAGCGGGAAAGATGAGGAATTTGCAATTGAGTGAAATAGAAGAAATTAGAGACGAGGCGTACGAGTGTGCATCGGCTTACAAAGACAAACTCAAAAAGGTACATGATGCAAAGTTGAGGAAAAAGACTTTTGAAGTGGGTCAAAAGGTATGGTTGTACAACTCAAGGTTGAAGATGTTAGTGGGCAAACTTAAAAGCAAATGGATGGGCCGATATGTTGTTTGGCGAGTTGGAAGATTTGGCGATGTAGATATCCAAGATGAGCAAACAAACAAACAACAAACGGTGAATGGCCATCAGTTAAAGCCATACTTGGAAGGGAACGACATCAACAACTTGGAGCTTGATAAGGCGGGCTACATCCTACTCCCGGTAGATGATGAACACCATGAGAGGCCCAGGTTTGGTAGTGTACATAGTTAGCATTTTATTTTGTTTGTTTTGTTGAGTTTGCACATAACCATGTTCGTTTAAAGTCCGTGTTTGAAACAAGTGTGGGGACATTCGGGTTACGAATAGTTCTAGCATTGTGTTGAGGACAACACGGGACTTTCGAGGGGGTAGGGTAATTTTTCCATGTTTTTGAAAAATTTTAAAAACACAAAAAAAAATTGAAAAAACTGAAAAAATATAAAGAAAAACACTTAAAATCGGAAATTTTGGCGAAGCAGGAAGGCCCAGAGGCCACCGTAATTTACGGTGTACACCGTAAGTTACGGTGGAGTTGAAAAATGTGGGGATTTACGGTGGAAACCTACTGAGTTACGGTGGGGATTTAGTGCCAGGAGCCACCGTAAATTACGGTGCCTACCGTAATTTACGGTAGGCCTGGCGGACTGAAGGGTCGCTTTGAGTGCAGCAGTTACATAATTAAAAATAATAATAATAAATAAATAAAATAGGGGTCGCGTGAACTTATCCCCAGCCACTCGTTTTCTTCCTCTTCTCCTAACCACGACATCTCACCTATCTCTTTCACAAGTCCCACAAGATCTCCATAACCCCACAACCTTCTTCAACCTTCCAAGCTTCATAACTCTTTCAATTCTTGGCTAAATCAAGTGAACTTTGGGTCTATCTTGGCTGAATTTTCACGTACTTCCTGATTTTGAGAAGAGATTTGTGAGAAAACATCGTTTCTGGTCCGATTTATAAACCCTAGAATCGAAATTTTTGGGGTTTTTGAAGTTTTTGAGTTTCTTGTGTTCTAGCATCTTCAAACCAAGGTATGTGATGTTTATTTGTTACTTTTGATGATGCATTGTGAAAAGGAAGGTTATTTTTGTTACTTGCTCATACACACTTGCTTGTTCTTAGATATTATCATGAAAAATTGTTACTTGAACATTGTTATGGTTGTAGATGTAGGATTGATGTTAAAGTTGTGAACTTTTGGGAACCTCTACATTGTAAGGGCACCATGCCCAATTTTTGAGAAAATAATTTATAAAATTTGTGTTCACAAACACCTACAACCATAGTAACAAGCAAGTGTGGGGATAGTTGATAAAAAGGGGCTAATTTTTTGTGTTTGGTTGTGTTGTTTGTTTTGCAATGTGTGTAGGAAAATGGTGAGAACTAAGGAACAAGCTGGATCTAGTTCTTCGTCTAAAGGCAAAGGCAAACAGCCGGAACAGCAACCAAAGAAAAGGAGGTATTTGGGTAGGGATGATAGTAGTGAGAGTGATGATGAAGAGATGGTAGAGTTGGACCCGGCTGATAAGCCAAGGTGGGAATCGGGTCCATTGGATGAGCAGCCGGATGAGTGGCAACCGACACTATTTCATGACAGTATGAACCGGTTAAAAAGCAAGGCTGCTGCGTTTATTTGCGAGATGGAAGTTAGAGAGGTTGAGTTTGGGCCGTTTAATATTTTTGCACAGTTTCGCGCCTTAGGATGGGAAGCGGCACTCAGTTGTTACGACAAAGACAACAAGAATTTGTTTATGGACGAGATTCAAGAATGGATGGCAACCCTGAAATGCAACAAGTATGATAAGCCGGCGCAGATGAAGTTGACAGGAACGGTTAATGGGATAAAGGTGGAAATGTCGTTTGATACATTGTGGAAGTTAGCGAGATATGACAGTTTGCCTGCTCGTGATTACACATTCCCGAGCCTTGATGATTTGTTGATTAAACCGGAGAAACATCCGAGGTGGAATGATATGTTAGCAGCCTTGTTCTTGCCGAATACTTATAGTGGCATATTGTACCGAAGGAACTTGAAGATTGAAGCAAAATTGATGTTAACTATTTGCATTTTAAATGTCATTCCACGAAGAGGAGATAAGGAACCGGTAAGGTACCAGGAAGTACCAGTCCTTTATTCGTTGCTCCATGGGTCTCCTCGCTTTCCGATACGGTATTTGATTATGAACCATCTTTGGATATGCCGTAACAAAGTGGGGAGGAGCAACATCCCATATTGCCGAATTATTACAGGGTTGTTGAAGCAGTTTAAGGCGATCACATCGGAGGATAGAGGAGCACCAAAAAGGCACAAGCCTTTTGATATACAAAAGATGGGTATTGGATGGACCTACACTCAATCGGAAAGATATCACAAGCTTAAATCGGAGGGTCAAAGATGGAGAGCGTTGAAAGTTGATGCAAGGGATCTCTTACCAGGTGAAGAGGATGAACCGAAGAGTGAAGCGGAACCCCCGAGTGGGGATGAGGACTATGCGGATGAGCCTCACGGTGAGAATGTGAATGTGGGCCAAGGGGGCCTAGGTAGGGGATATGGTGGTGCTTTCTATGATTACACGGAGCGCTCATACGAGCCGAATTGGGCTTACGATGGTACTATGCAAGAGGTTATTGAGAACCAACGTCCTCCGACACCCGTTTTTGATTCATGGTTGGGGTCGAAGCGTATTTTCTTTGATCACCAAACGATGATGAGTGCTAGTATGGAGCGGGCCTTAAAGCATAACTTTGACCGCACCGAATCGTGGAATCGTGTACATGCTTATTCCCGTGAGTTGGAGATGAATAACCGATACGAAGATGATCAAGCCCGAAGGATGCATGCGGGGCGGCCCGTGGTTGTGGATCCACCTCCGGTGGATTATGCGTCCCTACCACCTTACGATGGTAGTGTATCGTATCCGACCCCGCCGCTCCATCATTCACAGTGGCTGGACCCGCGTAAACAACAACAAGGAGCTTCGCAACAAAGTGGAAGTGGTAGCGACGCATTTGCTTTCGGAGAATGGAATGAGATGATGTCTTCCATTTTCGGGCCACCTCAGCCGCGCTACTATTAGTCAGGTCGTGCTCCTTCTTGTATATTTTGTGAATATTTGTTGGTTTGTTTTGTTTATGGTCGGGTGGATGGGTGGTGTGTAGTATGTTATGTCATGTTTTGGGTTGTGAGAGTTGGTGGTGTTATGTTTTTTAAAAGAAAAAAATATAAAAAAAATATAAAATGAAAAATACCAAAAAGAAATTTGTGGTTTGAATTGATGAGCTTTTGGTTGATGTTAAAGAGTTTAAGCGATCAAATCTTCCCAAAACCGTACATTGGGGTCAATGTATCCCAAGTGTGGGGATGGGGAGAAATTTTGAGGTTTTTGAAAAATTTTAAATCAAGCAAAATATTGTGAGAATTTGAACACCTTGGACTAACCCCAAATGATGCACCGGCAACCCTTAATTACCTTTATTCTTGGTGAGAGTTGAAGCCACACTTGTAAATAAATAATACTTGTCTTTGATGAGAGTGGCAACGGGTGGGGTGCATTAGAACTTGTGCTTGAATACGGTTCGAGGCCTTAGTTGGATATGAATGTAGAAAGGATAAGGGCATTTAGGTAGCCTCGTTATAAGTGTGTGCGAGTGTGGGTTTTGGGGGGTTGGACCTCATTAATTATATATATGAGCATGGTTGCGAGAGGGGTGGGGGGTTTGGACATTTAGTTGCCCATTTTGTGCCTAAAGCCTATCATTTGTTACCCCTTAGCTACTTTCCTAAAATTTACCCGACTTGACCCAGTCTTATAGTGTTAGTAGTTGTTTTAGTAGTGTGTAGATACGTTTGATGTCATGTTGAAGGTTGCTTCATTTGCTTGATTAAAAAAAAGAAAGAAAAAGAAAAGAAAAAATGGAAAAAGCAATGAAAAAGAAAAAAAATTGATGTTGAGTTGTTTTGTATATAGAAGTTAAGTTTGGTAGTTGTTTGTTTACTTTATTGTGTAATAAAAGACCGGGTTAAGTTTTTCGCCACTACATATATATTCCATTTCCTACCTGTACACCTAGCCACGTTACAACCTTAAAGCCCCTTTGATTTGCACTCATGTTTGGCACTTGTTAGTAGAAGGACCGATTTAGGTACAAGCCTATAGTTGTGAACCACCCGTTTGCCTTTTGTGTGTCTAGCTTACAAATGCTAGTGCTTACTTGTTGCCGAGAGGAGAGATATAGCGAGGGGTGTGTTATTTCGGGTGTTAAGAAAGGGTTAGTAAAAGGACAACATGTTTATGCTTGGTTTATGTTGATTGCTTGTTTTGAAAAATGGTTTTGATGAGTTTCTTGGGACAAGCAACGGTTAAGTGTGGGGATGTGACGGGTGGTCCATAGGACAACCCTTAATGGTGTTAAAAGACGAGTTTATCCCTCACTTGATCGCGTAATTATCTTGAATTAGATGAATACAGTTGCTTATGTTTCAGGTATGTTTTGGGTGCTAAAAATGGATAAAACGCTGCTTTGGATGGAACGGAGTGGAACGGGGCAAGCAAGGATGGAAAGAAGAAACAAAACAAGAGATTCAGGGGTCCACCGTAATTTACGGTTGCTACCGTAAATTACGGTAGCCCCTGAAAGTGCCCAGATTCACCGTAACACAGGAGAGAACCAGCATCACGATTTGGAGTCTACCGTAACTTACGGTAGCTACCGTAAGTTACGGTAGAGGTGACGAGGAAAACATAACTGCCTCATTTAAAACCGTTTTCATGTGCCTTTTCCAATTATTCATGATTGGAACGTTTTCTCTGCACCTTGGGGGCAAATTTCAGCTTTGGATATCATTTGGGAACAATTCTAAACATTTGGTTTTGGTTTTTGATTCGTATGACTATAAACTTTGATGTTATGATGATCAACCGAACAATGTCCGGCTAAATTTTTGGTGATCATCTTAGGTGAATGTTTCTCTACAACTCTTGTGTGATTTTCCTCAATTTCTAGAATGATAATTTGTGTGTTTGCTCGATTATCATGGTGTATGCATAATTGTTTATAGCTTGTTAATTGATATTGCAATTCTAGTCTAAATCGTACGTTCTTGGTGTCATTGACAATCGAGATATCAAGGGAAGGGTTAGGGTTGGATATTGATTGATTGATTATCGGGAAACGACCTCGCATTGATATAATCCGAGTACTTTGTTCCCTTTTATCACAACAATTATTTATGCACGAGTTATGTCTATGGAACTCTTTCTAGTTGGAATTTTGCACAAGTGTTAAAAGAAACTGAAACCTAGGATGATCATTGTTCTCATAATCTGAATTAAAAATCCAATCTTGATTAGCAATTAGTTGATAACTTAGTTTTAAATCAAATAATCCAAACCAATGATCTTTAATTTCTGCATATTAGGTTAATTGTAGTTAAATTGCAAGACTATAGAATCAACACATTTTCCACAAACTCCCTGTGTTCGATACCCATTTACTGCTATCTACTAGTTGTAATTTGGATTAAATTTGTGTGTACTACGATAGCACGTCACGGCTCATGATAGGCAAAAGTGCGATGCCGACAAACGACGCAAACCATTAGTTTTCGAGGTCGGAGACATGGTATTGTTGAAAGTCTCGCCTTGGAAGGGCGTAGCAAGATTTGGTAAGCGTGGAAAGTTGAACCCGCGATACGTTGGACCTTTCAAAATTCTGGAGAAGATCAGACAGTTGCGTATAAGTTAAAACTACCGGAAGAGCTTAGCAATGTACACGACACGTTTCGCGTGTCTAATCTCAATTAAAATCCTGCTCAAGAAACGATCGTCATTCCAGCAGATGAGATTCACATCAATGACAAACTCCAATTTACCAAAGAACCTGTTGAGGTTACAGACTGGAAGGTCCACAAGACACAGAGAAGTCGTATAAAGCTAGTTAAAGTTCGTTGGAACTCACGTCACAGTCCCGAGTTTACGTAGGAACATGAGGATCAAATCAAGTCCAAGTACCCTCATTTGTTTCAAAAACTCCCCTGCAACCGATAACGCAGCTTGAATTTCGGGACGAAATTATTTTAACGGGGGGAGAATATGACAACTAGCATTTTTCGGGTAATTTTCGTACCATGTGAACAGTGTTTAATATTATATGGTTATGTGTTTTGATCATCTGAAGTGCATAATTTCACGACATACATTTAAAGAACTCACAAAAACATTTTATGATGCATGTTATTCATTTTTATTGGTCGCGACCAGAAACAGTTTAGACAAGTGCTCAGAAATAACTAGTACACTTATCAGATAGACTAGTAGTGCTGACAGGGGTTCAGTACTCAGCGAAACGACACATTTAGGACACAGATTGAGGTCCAGAGTCAATATTATACTAAAACCCATGTGAGAAAATAAGGGATTCAGTTAATACTTTCCAGGAAACAATACAAACACCAAAAAACTGTCCGAAACACACTACAAGTAACAATTCAGCACAATACAGCAAAAATTCAACATTTTGTAATTATTACTAGATCCTGAAATATAGCTAAGCATCTTAATTTATTTGGAAAGCCTTGGAAATATTATACGGAATCATAAACACTCCATACACTACAAGATTCACAACTTAACAATTTCACGAACTAGTAACGAAACGATCACCCGAACACCACTAGACCCATCCTATGAACTAGTTAATGAAAATTTGACATCACAAGACTAGTTTATGGCCTTAAACACCTTCTTATACATAAAACTTCTCTAACACCCTTAATCACTTAACTAAACCTCTTGAAATTCAACTAGAATATCTAACTAACATTAAAACCCAACCAAGACCCCCCCCCCTATGTGGACGGTCAACCATGAGGGCCTATAAGCCCTCATGATGTCTAAACATGTTGGAAGTGTAATGGCATTACATGAAGGGTCTTGAGTGGGGACTTGTGCATAAGATATCTCACCATATCTCAACATTATCATCCATATCATTTTCATCAAATTTCAAACACCCACACTTCTCCTTCCCTCCTCTCCCACTCACGGCCAAAGACACCCCTCCCCATCTCCAATTTTCTTTCAACTTCCAAGCCATTTCAAGCATATCACAAGGTGTATCAAGCATACTTAGGAAGGTGTCAAGCCATAGGAGTTGAAGGACCTCTCTTTAGAGCTATTAACCACCATTTTTTCTTCATCTTCATCTACTTGTTTCTTCCCTAGCCTTGTGATAGTAGTAAGTTTCTTGTGCACCCATTTTTCATCTTGTTTATGTAGTTATAACATATGTATAACTAAAAATCTAAAAGATCTTACAAAACCAAGATGATGAACACTCTAATCAAACCAAAAATCACAAGAAAACAAGTTGTTTATGGTGTGTTATGAAGTTGTTTAGTTGATTGTTTGTGTGTATGATGATGAACATTACATAAAGGCTTGTTAGATGATGATTAGAAACATGATCTAACAAGTATGTATGAGGATCTTGAAAGATCTATGTTGAACATGTTGTATGAGATGATGAACTTGAAAGATAAATATGTTAAAGTGTAGAACTTGTTCTTGAAAAAGGAATGAACTTGTTACATATGCAAAATGAACTTGTTAAAGTGTTCAGAACATGAAATGTTGATGTAAATAAACTTTTACAAAAATGGATGAACAAGTTGTTAAGTATGATTTTCTACAAGGATGGTTTATTTTAGGGAAAAGTAATGTTTTTAAAGAAAAATCAACATGTTAAACATAATGTTAAAAGACTACGTGTTTTTACAAACTTTTGAGTTCATCATTCATGAAAAATGTATTTTTATGCATATGTTAGAGTTGTAGAATTTGTGGTGAATAATTTGATGAATTTTGAAAAGCTTACACACATGTTTTAAAACATGGGAAACCTCCATTTTTCAAAGGAAAATATGGCGAAATTTTTGTAAAATTTAAATACTTAGAAAATATATTTTTAACAAAGTTCTGACAAGTAAACTTGTTTGAAGATTTTAAATAGAAAAATTCCCATAATTTCTGTATAAAAATACAAGTAAAGGAGGTTTGGTTTTCAAAAATAAAAATGACTAAATATATATTTAGGAAAATATATATTTAGAGGTCACAAAAACTATCTTGTATTAGTTATATTAAAATTAGGGACTTGAAATAATATACCTAAACTAATACAATCAAATTTGTAATTAAAGAATTACAAGAATATATATATATATATATATATATATATATATATATATATATATATATATAATGCTAGGGAGAAAACCCTCTATTTTGAAAAAACCTTGGAAACCCATCACAAGGCCTACAATCAGCCACGTATACACAGACAACTTGACTATACTTTTTGCTTTTGAGGGTATAATTGTAACTTTACATTTAACCTCCCAACCCAAAAGATCTTATCCCCATTTGATTTGACAACTCTAATTAATGCATCTCACATCATTGTACAACCACCATTTCTTTTAGCTTATTTATTTTAAAAGGGAAATTTTTCAAATCCTCTTCATCTTCTTAAACAAGATCTTTAGTACGAGATCCACCATTAATGTACCCATGGAGCCTCCACCAACAATGCTTGAATTAATGTTACCAGAGTTTGACAACGACAATGAAGAAAATGTTTCAGGTTTGTACAACGATTATGCCGTTGATGTTGTTATTTTCATAAAAGAAATCAAAGAATCAAGATGCTGTCAAAATATTTTCATTTTGGTTTTAGTTTCCTTTCAATAATAAGTTGGTTTTGATAATTAATTGCCATTTACTTTGATTTTCGTTCTTCACAATTGGTTTTATTTTTTTCAGAATTAAGAATGCTGCCAAAAGATTTTTAATTTTCAATACCATTGATTTTTGTTTCAAAAGAAAGAAGGTCGTTTATAGGTAATAATATTTCAATGCTATTGATTTTAGTTTGGTTTTCATTCTTCTATGTTGATTTATGACTCCAACAATCAATAATGGTGTTTATAAATTTTAATTTTGATCCATGGATTACTTGTTTTGGTTTCAAACTTGTTGATTTTGATCCATGGATTAATTATTTTTGTGTTAAAATCATTTTTATGTTAAAAAATTGTGTTTGGTGTGGTTGCTTGTTTGGGGATTTTGATCTGAATAGTAACTGTTTTTGTGTGTTATAATACAGAAACAGACCCATAACATGTGTTAAGCCCCTGTTAGAATGATATATAACGTGTGTTGATTTACAGAAACAGACCCATAAAGATATTCAATTGACAAGCTGGATGGATGTAGGCGACGTTAATGCGGGGACATGTGTTAAAAAAAGATATTGAATAAGTCACATTTTTTGGGAAAGAACTCTTCGTTCATTTATAACATGTGTTAGTGGTAATGCTGTAACAGAACACCATGATGTAACCTGACATGTGTTTATGTATAACATGTGTTAAGCCCCTGTTAGAATGATATATAACGTGTGTTAACATAGATATTACTTGGAACATGTAGTTGCTTAACATGTGATAAGGGTGAAAACAGTCGACGGAGACGATGGGTTTAATGGTGGGCTTAGTTAATATTGTAATCTTATTGTAACCCGACTTGTATACATATGATAACATGTGTTAAGTATCCATTGTAATCTTTGTTGTAACCCGACTTGTATTAATGTATATGAAAGTGGTTTGCAAAACACTATGATGTGCATATACTGATCGTAACACTATGATGTGCATATACTGTTGTAACATGTGTTACACTTCGGGGTAAGAAGTGTTACATTGTTGAATGTAGGGCATGATCTACTTTGTCTTATATGTTGTAACATGTGTTACACTTCGGGGTAATATATCTTGCATACAGGGTGATATTCAATAGCTCATACGTTGAATAGTAGTTTATTATTTTTCATTACATATATTACATATATAACAACCATTGTTAGATATGTAACGACCATTGTTACATATGTAACGTTGCCTTTTTAACGTATGTAACACATGTGTACCAAAGGAATGAAGTGACCAACATTTACAAATGTTAATCAAAACAAAAGTCACTTGTCATCATGGGTTGTTAGTAATTGCACGCATTACAATCATACTTAAAGGTAACAAAAATGTTTATACAAACTTAAATATATAAAGATGATCCAAAAACTATCATAAAGGTAAAAAAATCTAGATACGCTTTGCGTCTTGATAACTATCTTTATTTTGAACATAGACATCCATTCACCTATGAACAAAACAAGTGCATCAGTGTTAAGGCCCTAAAGTTAAACTTATTAACACAAATGTAACTACATGTACATCAGTGTTAAGGCCCTAAAGTTAAACTTACAAAAAGATTATAACAGAGGCTTAACACATGTTATATATTCCAAAATGTGCACAACAAATGACCCATTTCATATTATATATTCCAAAATTACCGATACATGTGTTACCATAAATGGCTCGTTTAATATTACACGTTACATACTAACTTGTACATGTAATACTTGTACAAGTGTTACGCTCGGTATCCACATTATCGGATATTTTAAACATCAGTAAAAATAAGATAGATATTTCTTGTTTTTTTTAATTAACAAAGGTTAACACACGTTATATATCATTCTATCGGGGGCTTAACACATGTTATACTACATGTCAGGTTACATTATGGTGTTCTGTTACAGCATGAACTACTAACACATGTTATAAACGAACGAAGAGTTCTTTCCCAAAAGATTTGATTTATTCAATGTCCCCGCATTAACATCGCCTACATCCATCCAGCTTGTCAATTGAATATCTTTATGGGTCTGTTTCTGTAAATCAACACACCTTATATATCATTCTAACAGGTGCTTAACACATGTTATGGGTCTGTTTCTGTAAATCAAACAACCCAACAAAAAAAAAAACACTTACTGTTCAGATCAAAAGCCCAAACCAGCAACCAAACCAACAAAAAAACAATTATTGTTAAGATCAAAATCCCCAAACAAGCAACCAAACCAACAAAAAAAACCCGTTCAAAATCTCATCTTAAAGTTTTCGATTTATTTAAAATACATGAACATTAACCATTACTAGAACACTTTCAGCCCATAAAAATATATTAACAACCATTTCAACAAAAAATGAAGTGTGAAATGATATTTCAAGAACACTTACCGGATCTAGAACCGTCCGATGAACATGAAGAAGGTCTTCAAACCTTCTTCTCTCACACACACTTGTGTGTGTGTCTTTGTGATAAAGATTGTTGTTTCTCTATCTAAAACATCAACTTTCTCTCTCTAAAAACATTCATCGTGCCATCGTTCTCTCTCTAAAACAACAACTTCAAACTTTTTCTCTCTCACACACTTGTATGTGTGTTCTTGGTGTTATAGATGAACATGATGAAGATTGTTGTTTCTCTCTCTAAAACAACAAATTTCTCTCTCTAAAAACCTTCATCCTGCCGTCGTTCTCTCTCTAAAACAACAATCTTCAAACATTTTCTCTTTTCACACGATGTAGATCTGAACTTGAAGATCTAAACTTGTGTTTGGTGTTCATCATGATCTTGATTAAAGACAGAGGAGAGAGGAGAGAGAGATAACATGTGTGTGTAAGAGAAATAAAGTTGATGTGTGTGAGAGAAAAGTCAAATTTTCAATACCTTAAATGCCCTTCTCCTTTACTTGTGTACTAGTGGGAATGCCCGCGCGTTGCCGCGGGTATCTATGTTTTTTTTTCCGCCCGTTGCGTGTCGGGTTTCACGTATTTTGTTTATTAAAATAATTTACTTTGGTGATTTTCGAAGTTGCTCCAAGAATCATGCATGTTAAATGGGCAATCGTACTGGGCTCTAAATAGTTTATAGGTTGTAAATAGTTTATAGGCAATCGTACTGGGCTCTAAACCGCTTGCTCTTTTATGATTGTTCTATGGAGTCACTCGACTCCGTACCCTATACATTCCATCTGTCTATTCCTACCAATTATGCCAACTGCTATTGATGTTTTAGAAAGATAGAATCTTGAATGAAGGGCTCTTAGGGCTCTCACGCAATCTTCTCTTTTGACAACTACTGTGATGTTGTACTCTGGGCATATAGCTCGGATGTTAATAATTAGCCTGCAATGCAAGAAGGTTGCGGAACCATGAATAACAATAAACAAACTGTTAAAAATTTACATACAGACCATATTATATGTAACATGTATGACAAATCAAGGTGTACATAACTGACCTTGGTAAGTGCATAAAATATTGTGGTGCTAACACCTGGGGTGCTAGCCAAAGTTGAAAACTGTAATTGTCTTCCAGAAAAACCAGTCAAACATAAAAAAAAAAAAGCAAAAGTTGAGTGCCAAAAGTCTTGTAAATCAGTGCAACCAAACTAACAAATACATATTTCTGATAAAAAATTAAGACCAAAACTGAAAACTCTCCTTAAAAGCTTTCATCTTTGCCTTGATAGCATACTTTCTCAATGGAATGTACTTCTCTTTCTTCTCTCTTTCTGTCTTCGACGAAGCCTACATTAAAAATAAACTTTTATGATTAAAAAATCCACAACTTGAATAAATAGAACATACACACAACAAATCATGTAAATCAAATGGATACCTATTCTTTGGGGCGTAAACCATACACTATTACAACCACAGGTCTAAAAGTCAGTTTAAAAAAAAAAACGGTCCGGTTTTTTTAACCGGTTTTGGTTTTTTATGGCACAAAAAAACCAATTTGATGCGAGAACCCGAACTGGTACTGACCAGTTTGGTTTTTAACTGGTTTTGGCCAAAAACCCGGTTTTTATAACTAATTCGGGTTTTTTAAACCGGTTATAAATAGCAAACAGGTCTAAAACCGTCGAGTCGGGTTAAGCCCAAACCGGTTTCGCTTTTTTCCGCTTCGATCCTAAAACCGGTTTTTGTATAAGTCTAATTACAACTCTGGCAGTAAGTGCAAAGAAGAAAAGTCGTTTGTGAGCTACATGAGCTAACGCACTAAAATATCACGTACTGGTTGCAGCCTGAATGGCAGTGGGAGCGGATGATAACGATGCCAGTGTTCCCGCGCATTCCTAATCATCATAACCTGAAAATGTTAAAAAATGTAAACAGTTCTCACTTTCACTATGACCCTTTCGTCACAGCGAAATCCGCTTTTGCCACTAACAATTTATGACCATTAGTTAGTGGGCCAGAATGGATTGTCAAACATAAAAAGCCTATACAAGACCTTATAATTCCATATCACAGACCTTCTACTTTCTTTCACCAAAGCATACTTACCTTAATAGTGTCAATTTGGGTTTACATAGATTCCTGATACTCGGTTTCTCCGGAATTGTCAGACACAAGAGCCCAACCGTCCTCTTCTAGAACCTCACTGAGCATATCCCTTAGTTTTGGCTGCAACCACCAAATCACCGAGCAAAAAAATTAGGCTAATACTAATGAAACAAAATAATAGCGCTGAATTAACTAATCTTTTGCGTTAAGCTTCCTTGGACGTTACTTTAAATCTCTTGAGCCTTGGCAAAGATAAAGGAGAAACAGAAATAGTTGCTGGTCCAACAAGATTAGAGACATGAGAAACAGTGGTTCCAGATACAGCCGCATATTTCAAAATTGATGCTCGATTTAGATTACATTCACACGTACCTCTTAGCAAACTTAATGGTGACCTTGAAGCCATAGATGCCCATTACAGATAGCAATTGTTTTACGGATTTCTGAATGCAAAAACTACAATTAAGCATAAAAACCAAAGTTATCCAGAAACATATCGCCAAGTGTTAGACGAAAGTTAAATATCTTTTACATAACAACCTGCTTAATAGATCAACGTAAGTTACAAATGAATGGATTTTCCCAATTATATTTGTGCTGACCTATACAAGTCCGAACCGATTACCCGACACCCGAATATCATAGAAAGCGAATATTATCTATGGCAATTGTTTTACGGATCTCTGAAGTAATCACCAGATGAAAAAAAAACATAAAATATGTAATAAGGATACCAATAAAGCACAAATCACATATCTGAGAACCTGACGAGGGTACTCCACCTCCTTGCTCGGATTCCACTTTGCTGGTATCGACAGCTTGTATCAGTCACCGCGTCACAAAATCTGTGTTCTTCTTCTGTTTAGCAAATACATTTCGTAGCATAGTCACAAACACCATTAGTGCATAATATACTTCCAAATTTTATACAAATGACAAGTCAAATTCTATAAAATCAAGTTTCATAGTCCGCTAATCCCAGATCATCAGAATTTATTGGACTTTACCATATCGGCTTCTTAAAGAACCCCATGATGATGCTAGTCTCGAGGTAACAGGTTGTTTCGCCACTGGCTTTCAAGAAGTGACCATAAGCTGCAATTGCAAATTGCTAGACGTAGGGTTGTATTACATCTCAATCAATAATCACAATTGGATACCATGTAACCTTGGTGCCAGAACACGTTACACTCGAGTTAGCCACAAACATTCATCTATAAATAATAATCCAAACAAAAAAACCAATTCAAGTTCAGTTTTAAACTCAAAACCCCCTAAATCAATAGTAAATTAAAATCACAAACAGTAAAAAGACAGAATCAATTGCTTATGTAAAACTGAAAATTTAAAATAATAAGCGTCGAACACCGTTTTAGCCACCATCGTTGTGATCTCACCATTCCACAAAACCATAAATGTTTATATAAATTCGACAGAGCGTGTATTAGTAAGAACATGTAGAGAGAGATCAGACTCGTTAGAACCTTACCGTAGTTGCCGGAATCTTTGCCGGAGCATGATTGGAAGGTCGATCCTCCTCTGATAGTTGTCTAATCTTAACACACTCACCACCGGAACCCGTAACCATCTCCATTTTTGTCAGAACCCTAGATCTGAACACCCTCACAATTGTCCTTGAACCCATACAAATAGAAAAGAACAAAGATTGATTAGGTTAAATATAGATACATAGAGCAACATGAGATGTAGAGATTGAAAAAAAACTAACCAATGGAAGTGAAGCTTGCGGCTATGGTGGCCAGTGACACTGATTTTCGCTTGAAGGGAGACATAGATCTTGGATGGATGATCCCATTATCCACAATCCTTGCAAAAGCATTGAAGAAACCTTCTAATGATTTATTATGAGAAAGAAGATAGAATACAAAGAGGGGGGTTGAGAGAAGACAGAAAGTTGAACGATTGAGGTGTAGAATTGAATAGTGAGATAATTAAAGGAGGGGGTTTCACTATGAGGAAGATGTCGATTAGGTTGTTGAGGGCAGGGAAGGAAAGGATTTTGAGTCTGTGAGTTTGGGGTTTAGGTGTAATTTACTATCATACCCCTCACAGTGTCTTAAAAAATGAGTTTTTTACAATTGTACCCTCACAAAACAAGCTTTAATTAATTGTACATGTTACTTTAAAAGTTGGACGTCATGCAAAATTACGTTTGTGTACATCACTTCTCCTTTTCATAGTATTATAGATAATTTATGGTTTTATTTAAATGTAAAAGACACTAAAAAAAGCTCAACCATTGATCTACTTGGATGAAACAAAATCAATGGATGAGATTGGGTTTCCAAGGTTTTCTCAAAAAGATGGGGTTTTCCATATAACCCAACCCTATATATATATATATATATATATATATATATATATATATATATATATATATATATATATATATATATATCTTGGACTCAAATATTGGACTATTTGGACAAATGGACTTATTGGATAAATTATATAAATATTCCGGAATTAAAATATTATTAAAACAAAGCTTGGTAAACTATATTTTCCAAACCGAACAAATGACAAAGTATATATTTTTACAAGTATATAAAAATATACTATATTTTGTCAACCACAAAAATGTATAATTTTTTTTGAAGTGGATAAAATATATATTTCACAAACATCCTAAAAATATATTATTTTGGTGGAAACTAAAAATATATTTTATTCTAGACTTGATCTTAAAAATAAACTATTTTTAAGATATATGTAAACACTTGTATTTACCAAGCCTAAGGTATAGATATTTTCTATAAACATATCTTAAAATGTATATTTTAAGAATACAAGAATTATGATTATAATTATGCAAGAATAATATTCCGGATATGTTAAACATATATTAAGTATGGATTACATAAATAAATACAAGAACATACATATTCCTTTACGTACAAATACATGCCAACATATACTACCAACACTTGGTAAAAAATATACCATTATACAAGTATTATACTAAATTATGAGAATACGAAGTTAAATACACCAAGTGCTCATGATACAAGTATACCTATACTTGGGGATATTTAAACAAGTATAATACTTAACAAACACTACCATCGGTCATGTATAATTACAAACACATGCATATGGAAATAATATATATCAAAACAAGTTAAAAACACATTACTTTTAACAAACCCCTCGTAGTCACCAATGGTATATAAAACAATGCATGCAAATAATATAAGTTAGAATATAATATTTTAACTAATACATCGTACTTGGAATATTATATAATTATGAAAAATTATATAAAGACATCATACACCGAAAGTGCAACTCAAAACAAAAACAATTCCAAAACAAGTCTTAATATATATTTAAGACTAAGAACCGTTACAAGACCGAAGTGTCTAACAAAACCTAGCGCGATTATAGGTTGCAAAACGAACTGAGGGAACCGAACTTGAGTACGAACTATTATAGACACAAAACTGTGAGTTCATGTCCCCCTTTTCTTTTAACGATTTCGGTTTTACAACTCTCGGGGGGAAATACATGTTAACAAGGGTATGATTAAGCTATGGAATGAATTCTTAGATCACGTGAGAATGGGCGCTAACTTAGGCACCATTAATCCTTTTAAGGACCACGGAAAAAAGGTTAGATCTAATGGGTACAGGCGAGCCCCACTCACGGTCCTTGTGCAGCCACTTAGAGTGCTGTTGTGTCCCTATCGAGGTTAATCGACACTTAAATCGTCTACCCGGTTGAGTGCTTCCTATGTCATCACACATATTAATGTCCTTGCAAAACATTAATGATCAACATATTCATAGACGCTTTACATACCAACTTACAACGCTTGATCTTTCAAATGTTTTTGAGATTCATTTGATGCGCATAAACGTAAAACGCATGAACTCGCTCAACTTTTGTTGATGTTTTCAAACTTACATGTATTTCAGGGAATTAGATGGATCTTGGTGCTGGCGTTTACTAACAAGCTTTTGGCTTTCAAGTCTTCGATGTCATCCTTTTTGGGGGGTTTGGTCCATATATTACATCTTCGATGTGATATAGGATGTAAAGTCTCATACTTTAATCTTTTGTTAAACTAGTCCTTTTATGGAACTTTAAACTTATATTGGCGTGTAACCTAAACTTAAAACTTATGTGGTTTGTAACTTAAAAAAACTTATGGTTTGTAATATTTTAAACTTATGAATGGATGAACATCGCTTGTTTTAATCATGTAGTTGTTTACTATCATCGTATGCAATGAAAACTAATTAAGTTCACACCGCACGCTTCCGCAAATAGACGGGTGTGACACTATGAACTCGCTCAACTTTCTGTTGATTTTTTTCGCATGTTTCTTTCTCAGGTTACTTTCTCAAATTATGGCACGGTTGGAATAGGAGAACCATTTGGAGTCGAGTACTTAGTGGGCGTTCATTTCCTATAAGTCTTAGCTTATATGCTTCCGCTGTGCAATGAAGATACCAGTCTAGTCACCCCAAGCTCTGATATTTCGGGGTGTGACAGATTGGTATCAGAGCTATAGGTTACAGCGAATAGGGTTTTGTGTAGAGATACCTAGGCTCTAACCTCACCTTCCTCTAGGACTTAGATTATTAAGACTTTGAATCTATACAGAACGCCTAAGACTCGAATATGGTCTCCAACCGTTGCCGAAAACAATGAGTCAAAACTTTGTTTTAAACAAACGTTAATTTGTGTTTTATACACGGTACACAAAACAATTGCATACAGTACACAAAACTTTGAGAGTTTAGGAAACATGCATTTAGGACCTTCGGAAACTTATGTTGAAGTTCATTAAAGTTCATCACGTAGGAACCATGTCTATTAACTGGGGGCAAACGTCATTATTATGTCGTCTATGCTATTTTAGTTAACCGAGCAGGTAACCTAATCAAAACGAAGTACGGGCGTGCAAAATTCGCGAAACTCAACCTACACGTCAACGGAGGTTGAAGTACGTCACATACGAATTTCGAGGCAAGGTCTTTAAGAAGACACGATTGAGCATTTCAGCGACGATGCTAATCCTGTCAGCAAGGAAAACTACCAATCAGGATGCAACGATTTGTCACACAGTCCTGCAAACGACACGAATCACGCCAAGGAGAAGACGCATGTCTCCGCATTCCCTCTATCTCATTAACGACAAATACGCTACGTTCGACATTCTATGGTAATGTCACCTAACAACCGGTCATAACATGAAACCCCAGGTAAAGTCCTTAAATTTCTTTTATTGAAATTCCGACTTTGCTTCTAGTGAGTAGATTTTCACATCTCTACTCCTCTTAATGGTCATTGTATCACGATCATTTCTTTCATTACAGCGAACACTCATTTACTTCAATTCTTGAAAATTCATATGTCACACATGCATTGTTTCTTACACATGTGGTTTCACTTCGAATGATCGTTTTCATCAAAAATTTCAATTGTTATTTTGCTATATCTAGTTATTGCTTCATGATTTGGATGATTTGCATTATTATAAGTGTTGACTCCTTGCTATCGGGTCAACAACTTTCTTGAAATTTCTCTTTCTTTTCATGTTACGTACATGGTTTTTCGTTGTAACCATTTCGAAGTTTCCTTGCCAAGTTCAATTGTTTAAACTTGTCCACTACACATATTCAATTCAAGGCACCATATGATGTGTTGAGGGTATCTTATTTGAATCGATTTTTAACAAGCGTTTCATTTGTTCCGAGTTGTAGTAGACTTGTTTGGCCTTCGACTCCATTAAGTCATTTGATGATTTCGACACCTTGTGGTGGTGTTTTCACAAATTTGAAGCTTGCACTAATCTCGTTTACACATCTCATACATGGATTTAATTATTTATTCATTTATTTATTTTAAATCCACTTTGATTATCATACTAAAGTAGTCTTAACACAATCGTGTGTTAGGAGAATGGTACACAAATTCAGTTTATATTTTGGTGTACCTCCTAACGGTTCTTTCATTATCGATCGAATGTTTTGCGATATTCATTGCTTTTTCATCTTCGATCGAAAACATTATTTCTTTGATGTTCCATTTTCAATCGAAAATCCTATAATATCGTTTAAAACAAATTTTTAGATTTGCTTCATTGCGCTTTCATTTGATTTCAAACACGGTGAAATTGTTCGGTCACCGCTATTAATGAATTACTTCAATTATTACGACACCTTGTGGTGTCGGTAGAACTTGCAGCTTGGGCTGATCATGATCGACCGTTTCATGCAAAACTACTTCATTTGAGCTCGTTGATTCTAAGTTTCATTTAGTGGATGTTATTGATTCTAAATTCAATTGCATATTGTGAACGTCCGTTTGGAATTCTATTGCTTGAAATTCATGTCCCTTGTTGGACCCCTGTTAACTTAGTCACACTGATGACTGTATCAGTACTTCTCGTTTCCTTTGACGTCAATTTCTAAAACACGTATCTTTTAACCGTTGGGTTCTTATTGTTATAGCACGACCTTGAATTCACCTCATTCGAATAATTCTTGATTCAATTTCATGATCATTCACTTTGGTAATATTCGTATTTACCTACGCATAACATAACTCTAAGGAGTTAACATAGTCTAAATTTCGAGGACGAAATTTTAATAACAAGGGGAGAATGTGACAACCAGTGATTTACAGCTCCTAATTGCGTGATTAACAAACATTAAGACGATAATAAATAGTGTTTAAGACGTAGATTAATTTAATTAGGCCTTTGGAATGCCTAGAAACGTATATTCGACCTTTTAGTGCGTGTATGCTGATCTGCGGAGAATCGGCGAAACGTTAAACGATAACGAATTGAAATCGAACAAAATATTGAAAACGCTGACAAGTATGAATTTTATACGAATATTTTATATCTATAAATTTAGTTTTGCGAATCTATTGTGCTTCCGTACGTCACAAACGCAAACGTGAACGAGAAACGCGGCATCAGGAAACGCACCGACAGCGAAACAGAAGCATCGGACACGCGTACTACCTTTAAAACTTAAATTTTATGATATATTTAGCTCCGTAATTTAATTTTAATAACCGTAGTCGAAACCGGATCGAAAAACGGATTGAAACGGCGAACGACGCAACTTTTCGCGAATTTTATTGTGATTGACGAACGAACACGACAAATGACAACCGACCGTATTTTATGTATTTTAAATTCTAAAATATTATTTTATGATGATACGAAGTGTTCGGGTTTTAAAAACAAGTTCGTAGGAGCTTTCGGGCCAAAATGAAACCCAAGGTTGGGCTTATGGGCCTTGGCCCAAGCCCATTAACACAAATCTAACCTAAGTATCTATAAGAACTCAAACCCTAACCTTATCTCATTTTTTCAGCCGCACGTTATCATTCCCCTTTCAAATTCTCTGACAAGTTTTCATCTCATCTAAACACCCACAAATGAAAATCCAAAAACCAAAACCTTATCATCTTCTCTACAAAAATTATTAAACATCTACAACCACCTGCATCTCTTATTCCCCTTCCCTCTCTATTATATCTACATACAAAACACACACACACAAAAGCCACAGATCAAACAAAACACATACAAACATCATCATCTTCACTCTCTCTTCCCCTCAATGACTGACCTCCGGTGTGTAATGGCGAGCGGCGGCAAGTCGAGAAATAGAGAGAGACGGAGAAAAGAGGGAGAGAAAGAGAAATCGGTGAGGCGGCGGCAGACGACAAACGCCGCTGCGGCGGCGATGGTGTTTGTTCGATTAAACCCTGTCCGCTGTTATGTTAAAGATGGTGATGGTAGTGATTATCAGATTCGAGTTTTGGTTTCTTGCAGGTCAGTTATGGTTCTACTTGGTTTCGGGGGTTGGTTTTGATTTGGTTGTGGGTTGGAGCTTTTCGGTTCAGCAAGTTCATCGTTCGGGTCAAACTTGGTCAAAGTTCAGCCGATTTGGGTTTTTGGTCAAAACTAGTCAACGGATTCACATGGTTCAACGGGCCGGGCTTTGGATCGGGTCGCGGTTCGTGGTTCGGGTCGACTCGGTCAAACCGAGTCAACTCGGTCAAACTTGGTCAACTTAGCGAGTCAACTCGGTCAACCCGGTTGACTCGGTCAACTCAGTCAGCCTACTTGACAAATCGACGCGAGGGCTTTGGTAAAGATTTTAACGGCGCGAATAATATCATTATTTCTATAAGTTTTTAATATTTACGTGACAAACGAGCTCGAAACGATTTAATTATAGTTTACGCTTTATGAAATATTTGGCGAAATTGATATATAATGATTGAATCTTGTTGAATTTTGAAAAATAACGACAACTTGTGTTGTCGGGGGCGTCTAAAAACAGAGGAAACTCTGCCCGTTTTTCGAACGCGTTTTAATATAAAAACATAACCGATCGACTACAAACGACTTTTATAGAATTAAATACAAGTGTATAACATTTCCGATACACTTTACAACATACGAAAAATGCAATTCGGATATTATTTACAACGATAAATATAGTTATTATATTTATTCTAAACTTCGAAATTTCGACAATTCTTTTATAAAAATAAATATAGTTTATATATTTATTTCGAACATCAAATAACTCGGATTTCCGCTATAAAAATAAATGTAGTTTATATATTTATTTCGAATACCAAACAACACGACGATTCTTTTGTAAAATAAATATAGTTTATATATTTATTTCTAATATCAAACAACACGATTTCGTCTTATAAAATAAATATAGTTTAGATATTTATTTCAAATATCATACAACACGAATTCTTTTATAAAAAGATAGATATAGTTTATCTATTTATTTCAAACATCAAACAACTCGATAATTTTATAAAATAAATATAACTTTTTATATTTATTTCTAAACGCCGAAACGGCCTATACTTGTATTTTGACAAATAAATACAAGACGTAATAGATGATACGAGTTTGTTATATATTACTTTCATACGAATATTCCTACATACCCATACGACTTCTCGGGACGACAAAGCGATCTTATCGATATATTTATATAATATCTACTAAATCTCTCGAGAACTAAGTCTTTCCAAGACTTATTAAATTATTACCGACAATAATCGAACTAACAAGCCTAACTTAATCGTTTTCATTAAGTTAACAACTTACCGTCGAATCGTTCGGTTAACGATTCGGTAGAGCTCGGTGACACGTAGTTTAGTTACCACGTTTATTTAGAAACTTATAAGATATTTCGTGTTAGGAATATTGTAGAATGCATGCTAGCGAGTCACGTTTTGGAAACGACATCAGGAGTCGTATATAGCTAGCTTTGCACATGGAAATCCAGGTGGAAAGACATGCACGTTTTGCAGAAACATACAAAGTTTTCGATGAACAAAGATTATATATTTTTAGACAAGCACATTTTGCAAGAACATAAGAGGTTTTTGAATGAACTAAAACTTTATATTTCTAAACCATGTTACAACATGTTTTAACCAACACAAATGATTTGTGATTTTCATTGAACTTAAATGGTTTACGAAAAACTTATGCAAAACATACCGGTTTTTACAAGAACATGAACAGTACGAAACATGCATGAGCTACAGATACTAGTGACGGGGTTAGTCCTAGTTACAAAGGGGGACTGGAGGTCCCACATACAAACAAGAGGACTGGTGGTCCTGTACACGAAACAATGGAGACTGTGTGTCCCACATACAACAACCCAAATCTTGCATGCACCTAAGGCCTTCATCTTGAGGACTTACGAGTCCAACATACAGACTCATGCAGGCATGTTTGTCATTGTCATGCGTGTGACAACTGGCACGAAACCGGTAATTTCCGTACACTTTAACTATTAGTTAATGACTGCAATGATGTGCTTAATTGTCAGCAATCTCTGAACACATACTAAACAAGTGAATTCATGCACGTTGTATACTACAAAATATTGCTTTATGCATAAAAGAAAGCGTTGCGTCAAATATACTAGTAAACTCACCGGTAAGACACACTGTGTCAACAGAACTGCAGAAAGCAGTCAGACAAAAAAAATTGGAGCCTAGGTGTAGGTCCGACAACAAGAATACATTAAAACCCAAGAGTACATACAAGGGTTTAATATATATACTCTCCGGAAGCAAAAATACGCACTAAAAAGCACCCGAAACGCACTTTAAGTGCATAATTTTATATAATTCAGCAATAATTCAGCTTTTAGCACACGAATATTATGCAGAAAATATAATTTATCATTCAGAATACTTCCCTAAGTGTCGAGAACTGAAAAGGGTACAAAAAGGTACTTAAAAGACACTAAAAAGTGTGATTTAGCACTTTAACGAGCCAGTATATAACCGAACAACCGGATATTACCCGGAACACCAAAATAATGCTAGAAGCATTGTTTTTATTTTTCCAAGCTAGTTAGGGTCCCCGAGCACCCTAACACCCGTTATAATACACTACACACTATTGCACTAATTTAGATACCTAACTAAACTAACTAAACACTAACTATATGGTTGAAATCAAACCATAACCCCCCCCCCCTTCAACCGAATCGGTCCCCATGTGGGACACTCTCCCCAAATTTTGATTATTTTATTTGCCTATGTCCCATATCTAACATACACAATACCCCATGGTTAAAGCACTAATATGGACTATAAGTATAACCTAAGGATCACATTATCATTCACTTCAACACTTAAACAAAATTTAGCTCTCTCTCCCTTCTCTCCATAGTGTTCGGCCGAGAACACTAGAGCCACCACCGCCAACATCGAGTGTTGATCTTGCTATTCCACATGCATCCCAAGGTGAAAGGTGTCATACGAGGAGACCCGGTGCTTTCGGAATCTCAAGGACCTCTCTACGTTGCTTTTATCCACCTAGTTTTCGCTTTGATTCTTCCCTAGCCGCGAGCTAGTTGTAAGTGCTTCTAAACACTCTCTTGTTCATGTTTAAGGTGGTTAATAAGAGATTTAACAGTTAAAACTCGAGAACACACAAAGACAAAACTAAAAGACTTGAAAGTATGATAAACTAGTTGGTTAAAGTGAAACAAATGGTGTAAATCTTGTGAATCTTGTTTAGAAAGGGTTATTTTATGTTGTTAGTGGCTAGTAGTGGAACGGATCGTCATCTAACCATGCCAGATCATGTTCATGGAACATGAACTAGCAATATGTTAAGTGTAAAAGTAGCAAGATGATGAACCCTTCCACTCATGAACATGAACTTGTGTAAAAGTGATTTTTCTTGTAAAATGGAGTCCTAAACTAGTAGATCTAAAGATCTACAAGTGGTTTTTCGGAAAAACCAAGTAAAAGATACAAGACTTGTTTTAAAGCTGGATCTTACACAAACTAAAAGCCTTTTTGTGAACAAACAAGTGTGTAAACACTTGTGTGACAAGAGGATATAACAAAGAAACACTTTCATAACTTTTGACTAGAAGTTGTAAAATTTCATATTCTTTAAAAATAAAGTTTTCAAGAAACTGATTTTATTTTTAAAGATAACAAGATCCGCTGAATATGTTAGGAAGTTACTACATATTTTTACAAACTTTCAAGTTCATAAGTTTATGGCATATGCTTGTTTTGACAAGTTTGGTAATTAAAGATTGTGTTGTTGATATTGTTGATGATTTAAAAGAAAATAAACACATGTTTTGAAAACATGGGAAACCTCCATTTTTAGGGGAAACTCTGTCAAAATTTCTATAAATTTTGACACTTAGAAAAATATAAGTCTTTGAGAAACTTATTCCCTAAAAATGTATTTAAAAATATTACCAAGGGTTCCCTAATTTTTGGTGACAAGAAATGAGGATTTCTTCAAGAATAAAAATGGATATTAAGTATGTATATATTTTTGAGAAAAATATATATATTATTTGATCACCAACTTTTGTGCTAAGTGTATATAGTATGTGTTATACGTGCTAGTGTATTAAGACTTAAAAAAATACACTAAATACTCATGAGAAGTATAAACACCTAAAATACACATACGACATACAAGATACATAATTCGGGTGCAAAGTGCAAAATACGAGATACTTATATTAATTTTTGAGAAAATAATATAAGTAAGATGCTTAGTTAAAAATATAAATATTTTTAACACAACAATACAAATACAAAAGAGAGTGACTGTACTTGTGCGACGCAAGTCTAGTGACTAACGTTAAGAAAACGCGTATAGGTCACGACGTTAATTAAGCAAATCCGGTGAAGTTTACGACGCAAGGAACGCAAAGTTGTGAGTTCATGCTCCCCCTTTTCTTTTAACTGTTTTCAGTTTTATAACTTCGGGGGTGAAATACATGTATAAATATTACTATGTTTACAAATGGTATGATAATAAGAAGCACACTTGGTGAGGACGAGTACCAAGTGTGACGAGATATAAGAATACAAGAAGCACACTTTATGAGGACGAGTACCAAGTGTGATGAGATATAAGAATACGAGAAGCGCACTTGGTGAGGACGAGTACCAAGTATGATGCGTTATGAGAAATGATACGAGAAATCGTGTCACGAATAGGGTAAATAAGCACCATTAATCAACAATATACCTAGACCGCAGAACAAAAGGTTAGATCTAACGGGTGCCGGGCAGCCACACTCTCGGTGAGGGCGAGTATCGAGTAGTGCTTTTGTGTCTCAGAATATGCCAACTAAATGCCTAAGGTTTGGTGACTTCCTATGTCGTGTCACATGTTAATGGCTTTGCAACCCATTAACAATCCTGATACTTACAGGAATACTTTATTTACATAAAATTCATACCATACTAAAATTTGATTTATACTTGAGTACGTGGAGTACTCAAGAAAAACTTGAATTATACTTGAGTACGTGGGGTACTCAAGAAGACGGGAATTATACTTGAGTACGTGGGGTACTCAAGAAAAACTTGAATTATACATGAGTACGTGGTGTACACATGAATACTTGATTTATATATATGAAAACTTGATTTATACATGACACAAACTATGTTTTCATACAAAGTATACAAACGTGAAATACAAAAACTGCATGAATTCACACCAACATTATGTTGACGTTTTTCCAAAACTCACATGTATTTCAGGTAACTAGGATGGATGTGTGCGTGGTCTTACTCATGCTCGTGGATGTCGCTTTGTTTATCGTTAAATAAAGTTGTAAACTTTTTAAGACAATGTTTTATGCTACTTAGCGATGCAAATGCTAAACTTATTTTTTCAAATTATGGTATTTGATGTTATTTTTTTTCGAGCATGTAGCATGTTTACCTTTTGTATGCAATGAGAACCTTTCATGATCACACCTCGTGCTTCCGCCGCAGAAAGGGGTGTGACAGATTGGTATCAGAGCTGCGATTGTAGTGAACCAGGATTCCTTCTCGAGTCTAGTCTACAATCTCTAGGATCCTTTCACGAAAACAATTTTCAAAGGGTTTTCATTGCTTAAAACGTCTCGCGACATCCACTACCTGAAACTGTCTATATGAGTCTAGAAAAGACACTACGAGACTTAGGGTGCACGAGAGTAGCACTCGTCTGTGATTGAGAGTTAATTGCAATTATGTGTGATAATTAGCATATACTAGAAGTAGAATGTCACAAGTATACGTTACTTTATCTGAAAGCGATGGCCTATCTGAAGGAAGAAATACGAGGATGAAACGAACTGTGCAGACTGTGCAAGGAGTTACGTAATTATGGATGCATACATAATTATGGAATTCAGTGCACAGAAACCACAGCAAGTCTTGTCACGTATAGATTTCCTCAGTGTAAGCCTACTAAGTACTCTGCTAGAGTAATAATTGTTTGATGTCACTTATGTGGTATATACCTGTGAATATATATACTACTACTGTCTAGTATGACGATATCAAACAAGTGTTTTAACCCTGTTGTGTTATGTTCTGTCAGAACATGGCACCCAGGAAAGCTGTGAATGCTCGCAATGATGATCAACCTCCTCCTCCCCCACTGCCAAGAACTGCTGAAGAGCTGAACACTCTACTGGAAGAAAGGATCTCCGCTGCTATCGCCCAGTACGAGGCAAACCATACTCAAGACAGTGGAGGACCAAGCAACGCTAGACGTAATGGGAATGGAGATTCATCTGGAGGCAGCGCAGCTCAAGGTAACCTTAAGACAACGCACTAAGCATGGAGAAATTTATGAACGGTCTTTGTTTCATTATTTCTTCGATTGCTCACATGTGAATTGGTTAAATCAATTCCAGGCTGCACTTTCAAGCAGTTCCTCGACTGCAAGCCGATGAACTATGACGGCACAGGAGGTGCAGTAGCATTTGTGCGCTGGACGGAGAAGACTGAAGCTACTATCCGCATGAGCAAGTGTACCGCGAATCAGCAAGTCACTTTTGCTACCGGATTGTTTGTCGATGAAGCTCTGACTTGGAGGAACCTGCAAACCCAAACTTTGGGTGATGATGCCGCTTATGGCTTAACCTAGGAGGAACTGAAGGAAAGAATGAGAGAGAAGTATTGCTCTCGTGCTGAACTCCAAAGGCTGGAAACGGAGTTCTGGCACTTGACTATAGAAGGTGCTGACATTAATGTTATACTCGAAAGTTCCACGATCTGTCTAGAGTGCTTCCCTACATGGTGACTCCCGAATTCAAGCGCGTTGAACGCTACATTTGGGGACTGGCCCCAGAGTTTCGTGGCATGGTGATGTCGGCCAAACCACAAACAATCACTGAGGTTGTAGCTCTGGCTGTCAGCCTGACTGAAGATTGTGTTCGTATGAAGAAGTTATCACTGAACCCAACAGAGAAGACCGAGACACATGCTGAGTCGTCCGGTGACAAGAAAAGAAAGCATTCGAATCTGAATCAAGCAACTCGTAACAACAAAGGCTTCAACAACAAGAAGCGTGACGCTAACCCGTCTCAGGAGGCGAAGACCCTTACAACCAAAGCATACCAAGGCTCCATTCCTAAATGCCATAAATGTAAGTATCATCATGAAGGAGCTTGTCGCATTCCAAGGTGCGACAAATGTGGTAAGTTGGGTCATCAAACAGAAGACTGTTGGGGAAAAGGAAAGAACCGGAATGGAAATGGTGCAGGTACCAAGAATGGTAACGGGAAAGGGCGGAACCAAGGATGCTTCAGGTGTGGAAGCAATGATCATTTCATCAAGGACTGCCCAGAGGGAAACAATGCTCAGGCTCGAGCATTTGTGATTGGAGCAAAGAACGCACGCGAGGACCCTAACGTGGTCACCGGTACGTTTCTCATTAACAATCACTTTGCATCCATATTATTTGACACTGGCGCCGATTATAGCTTCATGTCTGTGGAATTTAAACGCATGCTTGGAATAGAATCTAGTATATTAGAAATTCCTTACTCCATAGAACTAGCCAATGGTAAACTTGTTGAATCGGGCGAAGTCGTTAGAGGCTGCTCATTAGAACTTGGCGAACGATATTTTAGCATCGACCTCTTACCTATTCAATTGGGTAGCTTCGATGTAGTAGTCGGAATGGACTGGTTGTCCAAGAACAAAGCTGAAGTTATTTGTCATGAGAAAATCATTCGCATCCCTCTAACGAATGGTGAAACTCTCATCGTGCATGGAGAAAAGAGAGACGCGCCTCTTCGAATCATCAGTTGTATGAAGGCAAAGAAGTGCTTAAGGAAAGGATGTGTTGCCTTCCTAGCACACGTTGTAGATAAGAAGGCTGAGGAGCCGAAACTCGAAGACATTCCTGTGGTGAAGGAATTCCCTGATGTTTTTCCCGAAGATCTGCCAGGACTACCTCCGCAACGACAAGTCGAATTCCGTATAGACTTGGTTCCAGGAGCTGTTCCTGTAGCCAAGGCACCCTATCGACTTGCGCCATCCGAAATGCATGAATTATCTACACAACTTCAGGAGTTGTTGGATAAAGGATTTATAAGGCCAAGCTTCTCACCCTGGGGAGCTCCAGTATTATTTGTGAAGAAGAAGGATGGAACTCTGCGGACGTGTATCGATTACAGAGAACTGAACAAGCTCACAATCAAGAATCGGTATCCACTACCAAGGATTAATGACTTATTTGATCAATTGCAAGGATCAAGCTACTATTCCAAGATCGACCTTCGATCTGGATACCATCAGCTGAGAATCCAAGAGGAAAGCGTATCAAAGACTGCATTCAGAACACGCTATGGGCACTACGAATTTCTTGTGATGCCATTCGGGCTGACGAATGCACCAGCGGTCTTTATGGATCTGATGAACCGCGTATGCAAACCATATCTCGATAAATTCGTGATTGTATTTATCGATGATATCCTAATTTACTCGCGAATGAAAGAAGAGCACGAGCAACATCTCAGAACCATCTTGGAACTACTGAAGAAAGAGAAGCTTTATGCAAAGTTCTCGAAATGCGAATTCTGGATTCGCGAAGTACAATTCCTTGGTCACGTTGTGAATGAGAAGGGCATTCATGTAGACCCATCCAAGATTGAGGTAATAAAGAATTGGGAAGCTCCCAAGACCCCAACTGAAGTTCGACAATTTTTGGGCTTAGCGGGCTATTATCGGCGATTCATCGAGAATTTCTCAAAGATAGCCCAACCGCTAACGACCCTTACACAGAAAGACAAGAAATACGACTGGGGTTACAAACAGGAAGAAGCCTTCCAGCTACTCAAGAACAAGCTATGCGATGCACCAATACTATCATTACCCGAAGGCATAGAAGACTTCGTGGTATACTGCGACGCTTCACGACAAGGCTTGGGTTGCGTGCTTATGCAGCACCAAAAAGTCAACGCTTACGCTTCGAGACAGTTGAAGGTATACGAAAGAAACTATACCACTCACGACCTGGAGGCGCAGTGGTATTCACCTTGAAGATCTGGCGACATTATCTATATGGTACTCGATGTACAATCTTCACAGATCACAAAAGCTTACAACACATATTTGATCAGAAGGAATTGAATATGCGCCAGCGGTGATGGGTCGAGCTGCTAAATGATTATGACTGTGAGATTAAGTACCATCCCGGAAAGGCAAACGTTGTAGCGGACGCGTTGAGCCGAAAAGAAAGGGTTAAGACCCTAAGGGTTCGAGCATTGGAAATGACCATTCGAACGAACCTCACTGCGCGCATTCGTGACGCACAGCAAGAAGCCCTTAAGATGGAAAACCGTAAAGCTGAATACCTCCGGGGTATGTTGAAATATATGGTGCCAAATGAAGAGGGAGCCTTATACTTTAAGAAGCGTATTTGGGTTCCACTCTATGGTGGCATACGAGAAGTCATCCTTGATGAAGCGCACAAATCGAGATACTCGATCCATCCAGGATCGGACAAAATGTATCAAGACTTGAAGGAATATTACTGGTGGCCGAGACTTAAAAACGACGGAGCTTTTATGTTGGAAAATGCCTAACATGTGCTAAGGTTAAGGCTGAATATCAGAAACCGCCCGGCCTACTACAACAACTAGAGATACCCATGTGGAAATGGGAGCAAATCTCGATGGACTTCATAACAAAATTACCCAGGACCCCGAGAGGGCACGATATGATATGGTAATAGTTGATCGATTAACGAAATCTGCGCATTTCCTACCGATCCGAGAGAAGGATAGCACTGGAAAGCTTGCAGAGATATACTTAAAGGAAATTGTGGCACTTCATGGAGTGCCAATCTCAATCATTTCAGACAGAGATGGACGCTTTGTTTCAAGAATCTGGCAATCATTTCAGGAAGCCTTTGGATCTCAGTTAGATCTAAGCACGACATTCCATCCACAAACAGACGGCCAGAGCGAACGGGCTATACAAACGTTAGAAGATATGCTTCGCGCATGTGTCATGGATCTGGGCGGCAGCTGGGATACTCATCTACCTTTAGTTGAGTTTTCCTACAATAACAGTTATCATACGAGCATAAAAGCCGCGCCGTTCGAAGCTCTGTATGGCCGCAAGTGCCGATCGCCCTTATGTTGGGCAGATGTTGGAGATAAACGTATGGTTGGTCCTGAACTTGTACAAGAGATAACCAACAAGATTGCGCAGATCCGAGAGCGCATTAAGGCGGCTCGGGATCGACAAAAGAGCTACGCTGATCTGAAAAGGAAACCAGTAGAATTCGAGGTGGGAGACAAAGTGTTGTTAAAGGTCTCACCTTGGAAGGGCGTAGTCAGATTTGGAAAGCGTGGAAAGCTGAACCCACGATACATCAGACCATTCAGAATATTGGAAAGAATTGGTACCGTGGCATACACGTTGGAATTACCAGAAGAACTTAATGGAGTACATGATACGTTTCATGTATCCAACCTCAAGAAGAGTCCAACACAAGAAAACGTGATCATCCCGATGGATGAAGTGCATATTGATGACGCCCTCCGATTTACAGAACAACCCGTTGAGGTTACCGACTGGAAAGTCAAAAAGACCAGGAGGAGCACTGTTAAACTTGTCAAAGTACGTTGGAGCTCTAAGCACGGACCCGAGTACACATGGGAACGCGAAGACCCGTTCAAAGAAAAGTATCCCCACCTATTCAAGAAGACTCCTGCGAGAGTTAATTCAGCCTGAATTTCGGGACGAAATTCTTTTAACAGGGGGAGACTGTGACAACTGGCACGAAACCGGTAATTTCCGTACACTTTAACTATTAGTTAATGACTGCAATTATGTGCTTAATTGACAGCAATGTCTGAACACATACTAAACAAGTGAATTCATGCACGTTGTATACTACAAAATATTGCTTTATGCATAAACGAAAGCGTTGCGTCAGATATACTAGTAAACTCACCGATAAGACACACTGTGTCAACAGAACTGCAGAAAGCAGTCAGACAATAAAAATTGGAGCCTAGGTGTAGGTCCGACAACAAGAATACATTAAAACCCAAGAGTACATACAAGGGTTTAATATATATACTCTCCGGAAGCAAAAATACGCACTAAAAAGCACCCGAAACGCACTTTAAGTGCAGAATTTTATATAATTCAGCAATAATTCAGCTTTTAGCACACGAATATTATGCAGAAAATATAATTTATCATTCAGAATACTTCCCTAAGTGTCGGGAACTGAAAAGGGTACAAAAAGGTAGTTAAAAGACACTAAAAAGTGTGATTTAGCACTTTAACGAACCAGTATATAACCGAACAACCGGATATTACCCAGAACACCAAAATAATGCTAGAAGCATTGTTTTTATTTTTCCAAGCTAGTTAGGGTCCCCGAGCATCCTAACACCCGTTATAATACACTACACACTATTACACTAATTTAGATACCTAACTAAACTAACTAAACACTAACTATATGGTTGAAATCAAACCATAACCCCCCCCCCCCCCCTTCAACCGAATCGGTCCCCATGTGGGACACTCTCCCCAAATTTTGATTATTTTATTTGCCTATGTCCCATATCTAACATACACAATACCCCATGGTTAAAGCACTAATATGGACTATAAGTATAACCTAAGGATCACATTATCATTCACTTCAACACTTAAACAAAATTTAGCTCTCTCTCCCTTCTCTCCATAGTGTTCGGCCGAGAACACTAGAGCCACCACCGCCAACATCGAGTGTTAATCTTGCTATTCCACATACATCCCAAGGTGAAAGGTGTCATACGAGGAGACCCGGTGCTTTCGGAATCTCAAGGACCTCTCTACGTTGCTTTTATCCACCTAGTTTTCGCTTTGATTCTTCCCTAGCCACGAGCTAGTTGTAAGTGCTTCTAAACACTCTCTTGTTCATGTTTAAGGTGGTTAATAAGAGATTTAACGGTTAAAACTCAAGAACACACAAAGACAAAACTAAAAGACTTGAAAGTATGATAAACTAGTTGGTTAAAGTGAAACAAATGGTGTAAATCTTGTGAATCTTGTTTAGAAAGGGTTATTTTATGTTGTTAGTGGCTATTAGTGGAACGGATCGTCATCTAACCATGCCAGATCATGTTCATGGAACATGAACTAGCAATATGTTAAGTGTAAAAGTAGCAAGATGATGAACCATTCCACTCATGAACATGAACTTGTGTAAAAGTGATTTTTCTTGTAAAATGGAGTCCTAAACTAGTAGATCTAAAGATCTACAAGTGCTTTTTCGGAAAAACCAAGTAAAAGATACAAGACTTGTTTTAAAGCCGGATCTTACACAAAGTAAAAGCCTTTTTGTGAACAAACAAGTGTGTAAACACTTGTGTGACAAGAGGATATAACAAAGAAACACTTTCATAACTTTTGACTAGAAGTTGTAAAATTTCATATTCTTTAAAAATAAAGTTTTCAAGAAACTGATTTTATTTTTAAAGATAACAAGATCCGCTGAATATGTTAGGAAGTTACTACATATTTTTACAAACTTTCAAGTTCATAAGTTTGTGGCATATGCTTGTTTTGACAAGTTTGGTAATTAAAGATTGTGTTGTTGATATTGTTGATGATTTAAAAGAAAATAAACACATGTTTTGAAAACATGGGAAACCTCCATTTTTAGGGGAAACTCTGTCAAAATTTCTATAAATTTTGACACTTAGAAAAATATAAGTCTTTGAGAAACTTATTCCCTAAAAATGTATTTAAAAATATTAACAAGGTTTCCCTAATTTTTTGTGACAAGAAATGAGGATTTCTTCAAGAATAAAAATGGATATTAAGTATGTATATATTTTTGAGAAAAATATATATATTATTTGATCACCAACTTTTGTGCTAAGTGTATATAGTATGTGTTATACGTGCTAGTGTATTAAGACATAAAAAAAATACACTAAATACTCATGAGAAGTATACACACCAAAAATACACATACAAAATACAAGATACATAATTCGGGTGCAAAGTGCAAAATACGAGATACTTATATTAATTTTTGAGAAAATAATATAAGTAAGATGCTTAGTTAAAAATATAAATATTTTTAACACGACAATACAAATACAAAAGAGAGTGACTGTACTTGTGCGACGCAAGTCTAGTGACTAACATTAAGAAAACGCGTATAGGTCACGACGTTAATTAAGCAAATCCGGTGAAGTTTACGACGCAAGGAACACAAAGTTGTGAGTTCATGCTCCCCCTTTTCTTTTAACTGTTTTCAGTTTTATAACTTCGGGGGTGAAATACATGTATAAATATTACTATGTTTACAAATGGTATGATAATAAGAAGCACACTTGGTGAGGACGAGTACCAAGTGTGACGAGATATAAGAATACAAGAAGCACACTTGGTGAGGACGAGTACCAAGTGTGATGAGATATAAGAATACGAGAAGCGCACTTGGTGAGGACGAGTACCAAGTATGATGCGTTATGAGAAATGATACGAGAAATCGTGTCACGAATAGGGTACATAAGCACCATTAATCAACAATATACCTAGACCGCAGAACAAAAGGTTAGATCTAACGGGTGCCGGGCAGCCACACTCTCGGTGAGGGCGAGTATCGAGTAGTGCTTTTGTGTCTCAGAATATGCCAACTAAATGCCTAAGGTTTGGTGACTTCCTATGTCGTGTCACATGTTAATGGCTTTGCAACCCATTAACAATCCAGATACTTACAGGAATACTTTATTTACATAAAATTCATACCATACTAAAATTTGATTTATACTTGAGTACGTGGAGTACTCAAGAAAAATTTGAATTATACTTGAGTACGTGGGGTACTTAAGAAGACGGGAATTATACTTGAGTACGTGGGGTACTCAAGAAAAACCTGAATTATACATGAGTACGTGGTGTACACATGAATACTTGATTTATATATATGAAAACTTGATTTATACATGACACAAACTATGTTTTCATACAAAGTATACAAACGTGAAATACAAAAACTGCATGAATTCACACCAACATTATGTTGACGTTTTTCCAAAACTCACATGTATTTCAGGTAACTAGGATGGATGTGCGCGCGGTCTTACTCATGCTCGTGGATGTCGCTTTGTTTATCGTTAAATAAAGTTGTAAACTTTTTAAGACAATGTTTTATGCTACTTAGCGATGCAAACGCTAAACTTATGTTTTCAAATTATGGTATTTGATGTTATTTTTTTTGGAGCATGTAGCATGTTTACCTTTCGTGTGCAATGAGAACCTTTCATGATCACACCTCGTGCTTCTGCCGCAGAAAGGGGTGTGACAATGCGCAGACATTGACAGCCACACTAATGTTACAGACACAAAACTCTACGAATACATAGTTTTACAAACATAATGCTTTACACTTACGAAGTTTCACGAATACAAAGTTTTCATATAACATGCCAAAGAAAAAGATTTTTAATTCGTTTTCTCAACAATATTTTAAAAACCGGTTATTCAAAAAAGATTTATTTCAAATCTTTTACAAACAAACTATGAACTCGCTCAACTTTATGTTGATTTTTTCGCATGTTTCTTTCTCATGTAACTTTCTTAAATTATGGCACGGTTGGAATAGGAGAACCATTTGGAGTAGAGTACTTAGTGGACGTTCATTTCCTAGAAGTCTTAGCTTATTTGCTTCCGCTGTGCAATGAAGATACCAGTCCAGTCACGCCAGCTCTGATATTTCGGGGTGTGACAATTATCGCTCTTCCCGATGGTAACGAAGATTTCGTGGTGTATTGCGATGCATATAACCAAGGTCTCGGTTGTGTTCTCATGAAATGAGACAAGGTTTTCGCTTACGCTTCGAGACAACTCAAAATACATGAGAAGAACTACCCTACCCACGACCTTGAACTTGGTGCGGTTATTTTTGTATATGGCAACACTACCTTTACGGTACTAAGTGTGTGGTCTTCACCGACCATAAAAGCCTTCAGCACATCTTTAACGAAAAAGATCTCAACATGCACCAATGCCAATGGGTAGAGTTTCTCAACGACTACGATTGTGAGATTCGATACCATCCTGGTAAGGCGAATGTCGTGGCCGACGCTCTTAGTCGAAAAACTCATGTAAATAGTATGCGTTGTTTCCAAATTCTAAACGACTTTCAAGACCGCATTCACGAGGCACAAGACACATCCGTTAATGAGGACACCCTATACAACGAGATGAAGTGTTGTGCCGAAAGCCAACCCGTTTCCAAATCCAACGGCATCCTTTACTACCTCGATCGCGTTTGGGTACTGAAGCGAGACGATATTCGTGAACTCTTAATGAAGGAGGCACCCAAATCACGATACTCTATTCATCCGGGTGCCGACAAGATGTACCAAGACCTTCGTATGTCGTATTGGTGGCCCGGTATAAAGAAAGATATCGCTACCTTCGTTTCAAAATGTCTCACCTGTTCCAAAGTCAAAGCCGAGCATCAACGTCCCTCTGGCTTACTCTAACAACCAGAAACTCCGGTTTGGAAATGGTAGAGATAGCTATGGATTTCATCACCAAACTAACTCAAGCCTCGTCCGGTCATGATAGCATTTGGGTAATCATCGATCGTTTGACCAAATCCACTCACTTCCTCCCCATTCGTGAAGACTACTGAGTTGAGAAATTAGCTCGTATCTACACAAATGAAGTCGTTTGTCATCATGGTATCCCCATTGACATCATTTCTGACTGTGATGGTCGTTTCACCTCGCGTCTTTGTCAAACCTTTCAAACAGCTCTTTGTACTCATCTCAACCTTAGTACGGCTTTTCATCCTCAATCGGATGGTCAAACCGAGCGTACTATCCAAACTCTCGAGGACATGCTTCGTTTTTGCGTAATCGATTTTGGTGGCCACTGGGATAGACACTTACCTTGGTGGAAATCTCGTACAACAACAATTATCATGCTAGTATTCAAATGGCTCCATTTGAAGCCTTGTATGGTCGGAAGTGTCGTTCGCCTATTTGTTGGCACGAGATCGACGACACATAAATCACTGGTCTTGAGCTCGCACAAGAGACGACGAACAAGATCCTCCAAATCTGCGGTAACCTACTCAAAGCAGAAGCCGACAAAAGAGTTACGCCGATAAAAAATGCCAACCTTTAGAATTTAATGTTGGTGATCATGTACTCCTCAAGGTATCCCCTTGGAAAGGAGTGGTTCTATTTGGTAAGAATGACAAATTCACTCCTCGCTTTGTAGGTCCTTTCAAGATTCTCGAAAGGATTGGCAAGGTAGCATACCATCTGGATCTACCTCAAGAACTCAACAACGTTCACTCGACATTTCACGTGTCCAATCTCAAAAAGTGCCAAGCCGGAGAGGGACTTGAAGTTCCACTCGACGACTTACAAATCAACGAGTCTCTACACTTCATCGAGAGACCGGTCGAAATCCTGGACCGAGGAACCAAGCAACTAAGGCGCAGTTGAATTCCCATAGTCAAGATTCGGTGGGAAGAAAAACGTTGCGCTGAATTCACTTGGGAGCTCGAGAGTGATATGAAGACCAAGTATTCACACTTGTTTGTTGAGTCTTCCTCTTGAATAAATTTTGGGATGAAATTTCCTAAAGTAGGGGAGACTGTAATGCTCCGCATTTTTGTACTTTTCTTATTAAGAAAGATGTAATCATATTTCTACTATTGGAAACTTGTATTCGTATTCATTCCCAAAATTGTAATCCGAGACTTTGATCAAAAAGAAATTCCATACTTTATACATACGTGTTATACATGCAATCATTCGTTAATTACGTGTTTACTTGCAAACTGATACTTGTTATACATTCAGAATGTCATCCACACATTCACGATATGCAACTTATGCATACTTACGCGTTCCATACTTGAAAACATGTTAAATTGTGAGGTTATTGCATAAAATTATAAACAAACCAAAGTTCAGGGGCTAAAGTGCAATAAAACAAAGCTGATTGGTTAAACATAGCGTAGCGTCACGCGAAGCTCTCCCTTATCAGCTTCACGTGACGCCAAGCCCCTTAATCCTCGGTGAGTTGTTTCAAGGCTGCGGGTTGGTCACCTTTTTTCACTTTTCTCCTTCTCCAATCACCTTATAACTCCATTAAACACCAAACCATACTTCACCATTATAAAACCAAGCCTCCATTACCTCATTTGCACTTTTCCAACTCTCTAAACACTCTATAATCAACTGAATTGCAAGTGAAAACAAAATTCTCCTAAGTCAAAGAGTGAGCTTTCATCTCACTTTCCTTCAACTTTCTTCACTTCTTCCAACTCTCTAATCACTCTCTAAACTCTCTATAATTAGCTGAATTGTAAGAGAAAATAGAATTCTCCCAATTCCAAGAGTGAGCTTTCATCTCACTTTCCTTCAACTTTCTTCACTTCTTCTTCTTCTTCGTGAAAGCTTGAAACACCTCTAGGAGTGTTTCCACAAGTTTACCATGGTAAACTAAGGTGGAACATCACCATTTTAAGGTCCAACTTTCTGTTTTGGAGAAGAATTTTACTTAAACTTTACTAAACCTAACTTTCTTGTAAGAATCATGCACCTATCTTGCTTCTAACCAAACCTATGGTTATGTGGCTTGATTAGGGTTGATTCCCATGAGTTTCGAGGTCCAAGAACCTCCTAAACTTTCTGTTTTGATAAGGTTCCAAGTAACCTTCAAGTGTGTGACTATCCAAGCTCACCATTGTTCATATGGTGAGTCTTGCATTTGTCTAAATGTATGAACCATGGAAGATTGGGCTCTCCAAACTTGTTCCATTACCTCACTTGCTTATTTTGTTTATGTTCATCTAAGTAGCTTCCAAGACCTAAAGTAACATAATCCCGCTGCACCTCCAACATTTGCCATGATGGGCATGGAACACCCGGATTTATCTTACTTGGCTACTTGACGAACTAGTTAGTTAAATTTCTATTTTTATTCATGACCAGCAGGACATAAACTAAGTTGATGACCTTGTGCTTTGGTGAATCATACAATGAGGTTTAACTGATGGAAATCATCCTACCTCAATGCTTGACTTATATGACAATACTTATGATAATACTACAAACTTGTATGCTCGCCAATACTTTAAATTGACTATTTTTTATTGAATATTGTTTTAATAAATAATTTTTTTAACTGATCACCATAGAAACCAAACAACCTGACAGTGTAATATTTAAAATTGTCAGAGAATGTGCCAAACAACCTGAAGTTTAAATTATGTAATGATTAGCATATGATTTCTAAGAATTGTTTTATGTTTCTGGAAACATTATATATTGATATAGCGCTTAAAACGCTGAAAATCTTTTTTACAATAATTTAGTTACATCGAAAGTGACTCAGTTCTCCAAAGTGAGGGTTTAAAACTTGGACCAATCTTTCAACTAAATAAACGAGACTTCCATTATCATCTCCCTAGGTGTCAACTCTGGAATCGTAATGCCATTGAATTCCTTCTTGTTCCAAGTGAGCCATATTCTCCATAGAGTTGCCAAAGTCGCTGTAGACACAATCTTCTTCCATGATTTAGAACTTATTAACCCATTGCGGCAATAGATCCTTAGCCAATATGAGACCCCATGGGACGGTACCTCTCATCCAAACGTAGATATGCCACCATAGAGTCCTCTCCAACAAACAAGTCCCAAAGATAATTGGCGAAGCTTGAAAATTTCTACTGGGAGGTCGGAAGTCACCGGACCTAAAAATTCTATATAAGTAATTTTTTTTAATAAAACCTTGGGGTCGAAAATGTATATACTTAAAAAAATTCTATACGAAACGCATATACATAACACTACTGAGCGAAAAGTTCGGGGGGCCGGACGCCTCCCGGCTCCTTGAAAGTTGCGCCCCTGGCAAAGATGTAGTCATATGTCCATCGCCAATACTACACCTGTAGCATAAGAAAATGGGGATCGGGATGCCCTATTAACCAAAGCAGAGTTCGAAGCCACCTTTCCCAAATTCGCTCAACATGCGAGACAATAAGGCCATGTGTAATGGTAACCCACATAACATTTGGGTGTCGTTGTTAACACCGTATAACCCCACCACATACCCCAAAAAACACATTCACCAACTCACCTTCACCTTGTTATCACCAACGTGGGGAAGAAAATTCACAAGCCATAACGCCGGGGGGGGGGGGGGGTGTTCCCCCCATCGGCTACATCACGTTAGAGGTGCACAAAAAAAACCGTACCCGGAACTGGACCTGGTAAAAAAACCCGGAAAAACAATTTTGTTAATACCCGGGTATTCTATACCCGATACCGGAACCGACCCTATCCGTAGGGTATAGGTAGGGTATGCATTTTGATCTCAATACCTGGAACTGGAACTGAAACCGATCATACCCGATTAATACCCGAAACCGGACAAGAACCGGAACCGGAACCAATTATACCCGTTATACCCGATACATGATTCTAATATCTTTCTTTTAGATTTATGTTAGTGCATTTATTTTAATTTGAGTAAAATGTCCGGATAGTCCCTGTGGTTTACCAAAATTTCACCTTTAGTCCCCAACTTTCTAAAATTACACTCTTGCTCCCCTGTGGTTTGACAAGTTGTTACTCGGATAGTCCCTACACTAGATGACAGTTAGTTTTCTCTGTTAAGTGGGTGAAATGACAAAAATACCCTTACTATTAAAATATATAATAATTAAAAAGGTAAAGAAATATAAATAATAATTAAGAATTAAAGTGGGGTCCACCACTTCATCTTCTCCGCCACTAAACCACCCCACAATTTAAAACCCTCTTGAGAATCACCTGTGACCACCATAACTGCACCGTCGGAAAATCCTTTCAAGAGGCGATCTAAACAAATTCTTATTACTCATCCCCAAACGCCTCAACGAAACCCCCCAAAATCGATGCTCGTTACGCTTCAGAACTGCAATAGAAGCCAAAATCGGATACTGATGGTTACAATTAACTGGAACTTTGAATCCGTTTTGACTTCGAATGTTGTTCTTGAGTTTCTTGGTTCGATACACACCAAGTGTTTGTTGAAAGTCCTTTTCACTTTATGAATACCGATTCAGACGTTGAATACAATGCTTCAAAGGAATCTGCAACAGTCGTCGATTCCGATGTCGTTCACCCTATCGTTCAGACGACAATTAGATGAAACCACCACTAACGATCGATTGTCGGAATCTGAAAAGACTCAAATCTTCGAGGTTATTCCGATTGATAAACATATGCAGGTATCTGTTGTTTAAGTATTTCATTAATCCACATGAAGTAATACATGTTATTTATGTGTAAGCACTTTCAAATTATCATCTGATCTGTTTGCAAAGAAGGTTCGTTGCAGGGGTTGGTTTGCAAAGAAGAAAGGGGTGGAGGGTCCCACCTTTAGTTTTAATATATCTATTTTAGTGTTTTAATTTAATACTAAGGGCATGTTGGTCATTTTACATAGATTTAACGGATAAAACTAACGGACATCCACTCAAGGGACTATCCGAGTAACAAACTGTCAAACCACAGGGAGCACTAGTGTAATTTTCAAAAGTTGGGGACTATAGGTGTTATTTTACAAAACCACAGGGACTATCCGTGCATTTTACTCTTTTAATTTTCTTACATTATACAATGCATATTTAATAATAATAAACAAAAAAATACGAGAGAAAATATGGTCCTAAAAACGCAATAGAGTATTAAAAGTACGAAAATATAGAATTAAAAAACTCGGAAACAGGGTACAAAAACCAAAAATATGGTATTTTACTACCCGGTTTCTTGAGAACCCGGACCGAACCCTACCCGGAACCGGGCACATAAAGTATGGTTTTTTGGTCAAATAACATGAAGCGGAACCGAACCGATTATAACAATAACCGGTTCCAACACTTAAAACAAGAAATCGAAACCAGTTCCATAACCAAAACCAATTATTAAAAATACCCGATTTGTGCACCTCTGCATCACGCCTGATGACTCTACCAGTACGCATACAACATCAGAAATTTCTAATCGCACTTGCTTAGTGGAGAATTTTAACCCCGAAGTTGTTGGGCTAGGACCAACTATCTTTGCCACCTTCAAAAGCCACCTGTTGAAGGGCCCATCAACGAGCCCATTTGAGCCCATTCCTCAACAGACTGCAAGTACTTAACCCAATCCTATATAGTTAAAGAACTACTAATCACTAATGTATCAACTTAGCAAGTAAAGGCTTTCATACTTTTAAATTTCTTCTACCCGGAATATCTTTATTGCAAATACAAAATCCTAAGTTTCAAATAACCTAGGAGGACGAAAACGAATCGTATATGTAACTTCACACGTTGCCACACATTCCGAATATTTTTGTTTAATAAAAATGTAACAAAAGTCCCCATGGATATCATACAACATATAGTTCACAATGTGGATCAAGTGATAAAGAATTTAATTACTAAGAGGAACATTAATATACACAATGGTTACAAGGTCCACATTGACGGGGGATCTACAAGTATAGTCAAGTTTGTTCGTCTTCGCATTATTTAGATAATAAAGGTTGAGCTTTGAATGACTAGAGTCAGGAACGTAGATGTGTGCCCATCTAAGTATTACGACAAAAATACATCTACAAGATAGATTATGGGTTCAAGGATTAATGATTATAAAGGATTAATGTTTGTATTGTGTATGTCCCTTGCGACGTGTATGCTCTTTAGTTATTTCGTTGGTTCAAAGTATTTTAATTGGTGGGGTTTAGCTATATATATGTCGTACACTATTGTAGTCATAGATCCTTTCATTTTTTTGAAAATGATTACATGATTTGTGGATTTTGAAATTAAGTGATGCTCAATTCTAACTTTTATTTTTCAAATCAAACATGACTTTGCCATTACAAAGATAAATATCAAAATTTTTACTTTATCTCGACAACCCAATTATATTTGTCTTCAATCTTCCCAACTTGAATCCCTACTAGTGTTTTGTACAATTTCTGACTCACCAAATTGTCACCTGTTTTATACTCTACTCTGTAAACATATAAACACAATAACTTCAAAACTTTATAAAATACGAAGATTTAGAATATATTTGAAGTAGTTTTTTTTCCGTTACCTTTGACCATTGTATGTTATGCTACCAACGGAAGCAACACTAACAGCGGTTCCTGTAGTGAACACTTCGTCGGCTTCCATCAATTCGTCTACTGCAACCAAACGTTCCTCAACCTATAACATGTAAAACATTTTTAGACGAGAGTTAAGAAATAAAATGAAATATATAATACTTTACCTTGTATCCTAAGTCTCGTGCGATATCAATGATGCTCTTTCTTGTGATTCCTTCAAGAATCGTACCTACTGTCGCAGGAGTTGATATAATGTTCCCCTATACACATAACATTATCCACACATATATAGACGAACGTTTGTTACATAACCAATTTTGAGCTGATAATCACAAGAATCGCATAAACACTTGTACATATTTCCCTAAGTGTAGTATAAAAGACGATTATATAACTGCGTAGTCACCTACCTTGTATATATGTGTGAGTGTGTGTGTCGATTACTTAATCTAAAGCTTTGATTTCATAAATATTGGAAGATACATACCTTTACAAGGAAAATATTACAAGAACTAACTTCCTCGATGTACTTTTTATGAACTGAATCTAGGTACAATACATCGGAGAACCCTTGTTCCTTTGCTCTAAGCATAGCTTTAATTACCTACACGTTCATAAGTCGTGTGTTAGAATTAAATGTTCTCAGTACTAGTATTTCAACACGTAATAGTTATAAGTTGTGTTTGTACCGGGGCATAATTGGTTATACTTTTGACGCCTCCTGCCCCTCCGCGAGTTGCACGATGATACTCAGTGTTAACGTATAAGTTCAACGGTGCCGTACCCTCCTGTATTTTTGTAAACCAATACCTTATAAATGCCAAGTCTATAGCTAGCTATATATTCAAGGAAAACAAGTGATTATATTAAGCAAGAATAAATACCTTAAAATAATTGCCTACAGGTGAGGCATATACTAAGAATGTGTACTCAGGAGCCGGAGATACCCCCAATGTTGCCCCAGTTCCAATGAGCAAAGGCCTAAGATATAGTGATCCTTTTCCTGATGGTGGAATCTAGACAAAGGCCCGAAAATATAAAATAAAGAAAAAACAAATTGTTACATAATTAAGATCTATTTGGATCTCAAAATTTATCAAACATTAAACTTTGATTTCTTGTTAAAAGGTAAAGTGAAATACCCAACGTTTGTTCGCTATAGCGGTTTGTTTCACTGCATCCACAAATTGTTGTATAGATGGTGATTCCATGCACATTCTCTCGGCTCCGATTTGCATACGGATTGCATTTTGATCTGGTCGAAATAGCAAAATCCTACCGTCCTCTCCCCTGAAAGCTTTTGTACCTTCGAAAATTCCCTGTGTAACCATTAAATATCATTAATTAAAACTTCATTATATCATACAAAATCCTACTATCTCCTTTCTTCAAAAAAAAAAAACTATAAATTACCACGGGCGGCCTACCCGTGCCCGTTGTCCGAAACCCAAATTTTATAAGGGCCCGAAAGGTTTTATAAGCTTTTATATATATATATATAGAGTTAACTTTCGTTTTGCTCCCTGTGGTTTGGTCATTTTAACGGTTTTGCTCCAATAGTTTAAAAAGAGCTATTTTTCACCCTGATATTTCAAGTTTGTCGCCAGTTTGCTCCCTAATCTTTCGAGTTTGTCGTCAGTTTCCTCCCTAATGGAGTTAGAGGCGGGGAGCAAAATGACGATAAGTTGAAAAAATCAGGGAGGAAAATAGCTATTTTTAAACTATTGGGGAAAAACCGTTAAAATGACCAAATTACAGGGAGCAAAATGGAAGTTAACTCTTATATATATTTAATATATGCATCCATTTATTTTGCAAAAAAAATGTTGGTGGTGGAGTGGAAAACCATCTAAAGATAATGTAAAGGTCTCAGTTGAAGTCGTAGTTTTACCAGGTTTTATTTTAATTCATTTCCCCTTAACCACAATTTTGGACCCAATCTCTTTTGTCGCCCAAGGCCTAAATTTTTTTGATAGTTCCCGGGGACGGCTCTGTAAATTACCTGGCCATAGTTTAGAACTCCTGCAGCCGGGCTTAACTCGACGTTGCCATAATCAATCACTTTGCCTTGCTCAAAAGTGTTGTTCAAAGTGCATTTAGCCTTGTACATGTAATCTGTCCGGGTCAGACCAAAACCCAAATTATTCCAATCAATATCTGCGTATTCCTCGTATCTAAAAACCAAAACATTTCAAAAGGTATTATTAAGTGTAAATTGTCAAAATCGTCCCTGATGTTTGGGCATGTTTGTCATTTACTTTTAGGATTTTTTTGTCATTTTCATCCAAACATCTAATTATCTGACCATAGGTTCGCTTTCTCGTAGAGCAGATCAACTATATATTTAATGAAAACCAACACCACGTGTCACGTAATTTTACCTGACTATAGGTTCGCTTTCTCGTAGAGCAGAAGTAGCCTGTGCAGTGAAGCATCTTGCTCCAACCTTAAAAGTACATCACCACAAAGTCAAATTCAGAACTCGATCTGAATTTAATCAAGTTTTTATAACGATTGGAGAAAAATTACAAGTCAGTTTAATTAATATAATCAATATATATTAAATACGCATCTTTTTTTCCCTCAAAATTGCACCTCATAATTTTCTTTTTGTCCCTCTATCTTTCAAAAACTTCCAGTTTCACCCCTGCACCTATTTATATCAAGTTGCTCTGTTTTGACTTTTTCTTCTCCTTTTTTTTATCGATTAAATTACTCTCAACAATTTTGGATTTAATATTCGTTAAACGATCATTCGAATCTAATATTTGACACAAATTTCCCCCGATCAACTTTCAATTCCATGGAGAAATATAAATAAAAATATCCAAAATATATAATATAATATTAATAATAATAATAATAATAATAATAATAAAATACAAATCATACAATGGATGAATTTTATTTGGAAATACGAAACAAAAGAATGCAGGATCATTCTTGATTCAAAAACAAAAGATCAAAAACCTGTTTAACATTTTTAAATATTAAATTCTGTTTTAACTAACCCCCATGATATTAAGCATGCACCAATATCCTTAATTTCCTCAAAATTGCCTTTAAAATGGATATTTTCAGATTAACAAGCATGATAATTGAATGATAAAAGAAAGAACACGAATCGAAGAGATACGATACCTTTGACGATGAAATCTGAAGCAGTCGACGAAGGATGGGACTCTGTCGGATCATCGTGTTTGGTATATTGAAACAAGAGGAAGTATGGAGGAATCAAGAGGCAAAGTTATGTGAGGAAGGTGATGGTTTGGTTGGCATTTTATAGGACGTGAAGGCCAACAGAGACCATGTTGGCATATTTTTTAATCCCCAAATTTTATAATGTCATAAAGGTAATACTTAGTAAATGTTTTTTTTTTTTAACAATTGTTACTCGTTTCAAGTATGGGTGGTTATTTGTATCATGTGGAATATGACATGAGTATATTATATTATTATTACGTTTAATAAATGAGTAAACTTTGACTTGTGGTAAAATACGTGAATATGATGTATAAATTAAAATAAGGAAACAAAAAATGTTAATATGTAAATTCCACTCGTTTACGATTAGCTTAAAGGGCTGTTTGATTACCTCTTAATGAGGCTCTTAACGGTTTAGACATCTTACTGGTTCAGCACTTAATGGATCAGACTGTTTGTTTCTCGAGCAGATGTCTGAATGGTTCAGACATTTGCCTCTGAATGGTTAAAATTTATATAGAGTCTGAATGGTTAAGATCCCTAATCTGATTTGGTTAGACATTTGCTTCTAAACGATTAAACATTATGCAGGCTCTTAATGATTCAGACCTCTTACTGGTCTGACACTTAACCATTCAGATGTTGTCAAACAGCCCCTAACTCGTTTAGAGCTTTATTACAATATGTTTATAATTTGTTAACCCTTATATGACTCGTTTACAACATGTCAACTAGTTTTGATCTTTCGACTCATTTGACCCATTTGCATAAACAGTTAAATGACCATTCGAGTTACATAAATTTTGTTGAAAGTTAATCCTAAACTCATATGAGTTGAAAGTTGAAGGGTCAAGATGAAAGTTTGATTTAATTAATTTTTTATTAAAGTTTGATTTATTTTAGGTAATTATATTGTAATTGATTAGGAAAGGTTTAAATTTAATTGTCTTGAAGAGCAAGTTTAGTAGTACTATAAATAGGGGACTATATTATTACTTTTATTTGTCTCTTTTCTTTGTAAGTTCGTAAGTTTGTAAGTTCGTTTGATTGAATAGAAATAGTCATGGGTTTGTTCTCCCAATATCTCGTGTTCTTGTTTGTTGATACGATTGTTTGAACCGTCTGGGCCAACAAATGGTATTAGAGCGGACGATTAAAACCTGTGAGGCGAAGAACAGTGGCGAAGCTTGAAAAAAAAGTTCGAGGGGTCGGAGGGTAACGGACTTAAAAAAAAAAATTCTATCGCGTAGTTTTGAGGTGTATGTCCGGGTCGGACGTCGGTGATTCGATTCGGGTCGGGTCAAACATTAATATCAAATAAAAAAAGTTCTCAAACATTAAAAAAGAAGTTATCATTTTATTCTTCCACATAGCATAATCTAATAACAAAACACGTTAACAAATCACCCTAAATTTTAAACTCTTATTTCTATCTAAATCAAATCACAATAAGATTAAACAAATAAACTTAGACATAGTTACAGAAAGATTCAACAAGTTTAGGGCAAAAATTCGGACCAATTTCACCCCTAATTTCAACCTAAATCACATAAATTGCAGCCCTAAATTAAACCTAAAGATAAAAAAAATACATACCTTTAACCTTATGAAGATTGAAGAAGTCGAATAAGAGTACAAGACCACAACAACGAGTAGTGTTTTGGCTTCTGTTCTCGAACAAGAAGCTGAAGTCGAACTCTGGAACCGACCTCCCCCCCCCCCCTTCTGCAGTTCTGGCTTGTGGCTTCTGTTCTTCTTGTCGATGTCCCAAAGTAAACGAATTTGGGTTTTTTTTTTTTTTGATATGATGGGCTTTTAAGTTGGGCTATATAATTTGATTTTGGTTATATAATATACATTCTAGTATTCTACCAAATATAATGATTTTGGCTATAATATTTGACTAATTAAATATTTTATTTGGGCTATATAAATAAAAAAATTAAAACCTCGAAAACGTATATATTTTTTTTTATAAAACCGGGGGGTCAAAAACGTATACACCTACGAAATCCTATACGAAACGTACATATATAACACTACTGACCGAAAAGTTCGGGGGGTCGGGCGCCCCTCCCGGCCCCTTAAATCCTTCGCCCCTGGCGAAGAAGATTGATCGAGCAAGAGAAAGACCGAGCAACTGAACCGACGCGACGAACGAAGCCACATGTGTAAGATTGTTTGGAGCCTTGAACAAGTGATTGGTTCAAAGGAATTGTGCAAACAAACTGGTGTGATATTGATTTTGCGATAAGAAGCGATAGGCGGAAACCACTGGGACTTTGAAAGAATCAAGTCTTCTTTTAGCCTTATGTTTTGTGCAAATTTCGTAGTAACTTGAGATTCAAATTGAAGAATTAAAAAAAAAAAAGTTTGGTGGAATTCAAAAATAATAAATTGTGATAAGATTAAAGTCAAATAGGTTGTTTTATGTTCGATCAGAGAGCATGGTGGAAATAATTTAACAGAATTTCTTTTGGCGGTTTCGGTATAATTAAATAAAGCTATTGTTAAGAGTGTTAATAATAACACATGGTAATATCTTATTCTTACATGGTGTATACAGGCCGTATAACATTATACGACATGTATACATCATGTGAAAATAAACTTTGGTCGTATACAATGTATACGGTAGTTTTATACGGACCCCGTATACGGTTATACGGCTCGTATACATCGGATTTCCTTTTTTTTTAAGTTAATATTCACAAATTAAGGTTTCGACTTCCTACTTTTTAATATTCACAAATTTCAATTTCCTATGGAAACGGTGGCTATGGAAAGAAAGGCTATTAGAGAGAAGAGTTAAATGCCATTTTAGTCCCTGTGGTTTGGGCCATTTTGCCAGTTTAGTCCAAAGGTTTCATTTTTAACCTGCGGGTCCAAAAAGGTTTCACAGTTGCCATTTTAGTCCATTGGGTTAACTTCATCTATTTTTTCTGTTAACAAGAAGGCCAATTCGGTAATTTTGTATGTAATTCTGTTAACTAAAAGGGCAATTCAGCCATATAAAATGACCGAATTGGTCTTCTTGTTAACAGAAAAAAATGGGTTGAGTTAACCCAGTGGACTAAAATGGCAACGGTGAAACCTTTTTGGACCCACAGGTTAAAAATGAAACCTTTGGACTAAACTGACAAATTAACTCAAACCACAGGGACTAAAATGGCATTTAACTCTAGAGAGAACTAGCCATTCTCATCTTTCACCAACAAGATCCAAATAGTCTATGTTCAACACCAAATCTCATTTGACCAACAATCAAGATGGTGGACCGCAACACCCGGGTTCCACCAATTTCCCTTGCGCCGACCGAAGAAAGACGACTTTTAACTATCAAGGAAAACCGTTTTCAGTTTTCTTTTTACTTTGAAACAAATCTCATTTCATCAAAGAGAAAGAAAACTCAGACAAACGACCAGTTGATGAACATAAAGCAACAACAAAAGCAATTGTGCTTTTTTGTTACCAAAGCACACAGCATCGCAGCTACCAACAATCAAGATTGCGATTCAACATCACTTGCGCCTGGCGCAAAGTTATTTTCAGTATCAAAGACAACTGATGTCTTTTTTACTTTGAAACGAGGGTTTAACAAAGATGAAGACCAAAGATGAAGACGAAGAAACGAGGGTTTAACAACAACAAAAACCCCACGAATCACAGATCAACGAAGCAAAAAACCCACTGATAATCGCACCTAGAAAAAATCATTCACACATACGGCGTCGATCTATGTCTCCAACCATCCACACAACCACTTCAACAATGTTGATGGACATTAATTAATGTTGAAATCTTTTCCACCCAAGATTGGACTTCAAAACAAGAACTTTTCATAACAAGAAACCTTAAACACAGCGTTTAAAAATAAAATCTACCAAACCATAACAAAGTCCTAATCACCAATTACAATTATTCAAACTTCTCCTTTTCTAGTTCTCGAAGAATCTCGTTCCGTATTCTCTCATTTTCTAGTTCTTGAAAAATCTCGTTCCGTATTTTCTCCTTTTCTAGTTCTCAAAGAATATTGTTCTGTATTTTCTCCTTTTCTAGTTCTCGAAGAATCTCGTTAAGGTAATGATAGGTGTCAATGACACATGTCAATCAAAGTCACACAAGGCAATTAAACCTTACAAATACCATCTAAAACTTATATAATATATTTCATATATTAAATATAAAATTGTTGATGCACTACATCTGTTGACTTCGTCTTGTATCGAATCTTAGATTTCATTGTATAGATCAGGGCACGTTGTACGAGAATATGTAAAATTATATAGGTAGTTAGAGATGATTTCGCTCATATGTACAAGAGGGTATCGCTTATGTGTACATGACACATAAGCGAAATCACTAACATGGGGTATCGCTTATGTGGTCTGTCATATAAGCGAAACCATCACCCTATATATAGGGTCCTCTTGACCGAAATCATTATCAGACTCTTGACAACTACGCCGAAGTGCTGCCGGTGTGAGATTTGAGCTGTAATTGTCATCCAATCAATCAAACAGTGTTTTAAAGCTATTTCTACCTTTGTTTCTTGTAATTCCGCACCTGAAACATAGGAGAACGCCTCTGATCGACTCGTTCAGATCCGAAACCGGTCCTACAAGTGGTATCAGAGCCAGTTGTAAGCTAGTTACCAAGAATCGAATCTATTTTCATACACTTTTTGAGTTTCAGGACCTTGCCACGGACAAAATGGACTGATTTTTCAATATAAGGTGTAAAACTAGTAGTTAATAAACCCTTGAAAAAATCAGACTTAAAATCAACCTAAAAATGACCTAAAACAGCTCGAAAGCAGGTTTCGCTTTTGTGGCATATCACAGAGAGATTTCGCTCAAGTGTCACTTACTGATTTCGCTTTTGTGATCAATTAGTGATTTCGCTCTTGTGACAAAACCATGGTTTCGCTTTTGTGGTAAAATCAGATTTCGCTCATATGGCAATCTAGGGTATCGCTCTTGTGGTCACATAGGTTTCGCTCTTAAGGTCAAAACCTGATTTCGCTCTTGTGTCACTGGTGCAAGTGATTTCGCTCCAGTATCAAGGTATTTGAAAAATTTCAAAGTTTGAGCGATAAGTCCATTGTGTACGTGTACGTGTGTTAGAAACTCAGTCAGTGTTGAAAGTTTTTCACAAAACCAATCTGTTTTCTAAAAAGTTAAACATTTTCACAAGTTTTGTCGCTAAAATGGAAAACCAAGATTTCTACAATCTGTTTGCGGGTAGTGGTTTCGTAGCAGGACAATCTTCAAGCAGTGTTATACAGAATGTAACTTTGGAGAACGAACTGGGAACGATGCAGAAACCTCCCAAGTTGATGAGTTTAGATGAATATTCAGGATGGTCCGGGAGATTCAAAAACTGGGTACAGGCCAACCATTTAGAATGCTGGATGAAAATTGAGAGAGAGTATGTTCTTCCGAGGGATGGAATGGATGTTGTGAAAAGAATTACAAGTTTTACTGAAGCAGAACAGATTGAGTTTAAAGCAGAAAAGAAGATGGTTAGTATTTTGCAGCAAGCGATAAAAGAGGATATTCTAGTTCTTCTACAACACAAAGATAGTGCACAGTCGATATGGCAAGCTTTGGAAAAGAAATTCAAAGGTAGTGCTTCGATGATCAAGAGCAAGACAGCACTGATAAAGAAGGAATTTGATATATTCACAGGAATCAAAGGTGAATCGACAAAGCAGCTTATCGAGAGATATTGTCACTTGGTGAAAGAAATGAGAAGGCTGGATATCGATAAGTCACATGAAGAATGGATAGACAAGCTTTGTGATGCACTTCCATATGAGGAATGGGGAACTTACTTGATGATGTTGAAAAATACTGGAGATTTTGTGAACTACAGTTTGAGTGAGTTTATTGAGAAAATCGAGGCGCATGAATTGGAGTTGGTAAAAATTAAAAAGATGAACTCATCAAATATACCACAAGATGTGTCGTTATATTACAAGAACAGTTCAGCAGCAGTAAATGTTCATGTCATAGGTGTCGAACTGCTGACCTTGTATTTTCTGAATATTGAATGAGAAAAGTGTTTAAAAGTGTATCTACTCTGTTTCTACTCCGTTTCTGATTCGTTTCATGCATATTATGTGTTTCCGCCACATAATGTGTAGGTTCTAGCTTCAATTGTCTCATTAGACTGACAACAAAGGTTAAACAAAAAAAAAAGGGAAAAAGAATTATAATTCTGGTTCTGAATTTCAAAAGAAATCAAACCAAAATCGTAATTACAAAAAGAAAGGTTTAGGTTTTATTCCTCCAGAAAATGGTAAAAATGAAAAATTCTCTAAAACAGTTACTAAATTTGTTTTAGGTACAACAGCAGAGGAAGAACAGAAGAGTTCATTTTGGAGACAGACAAATCAAGAATTCTTTGCTGAAAGGGAGAGAACAGGGACTGGAGTGTTTCATCCAGATAGAGATTTTCTGCAAAGAGATACAAGGATCTGTTTTCAATGCCAAGTTGCTGGACACATTGCTCACAACTGTCCAAACAAAGACAACAGAAAACAGGGAGTATCCGATAAACTCAAAGAAAAACTGGTTGAAAAGAATGTTTCACCAACTACAAACTTCAAAATTTTTGAAAATTCAAAAAATGAAGTTGGTGAAAGTTCTAAAAGATTTTACAAAAAGAAGGCTCATCTTGACAATCAAAAATGGGTTGTTAAAGAATCTGATGTAAAATCTGGCAATGAATCTGATTCCACAAAATCAGATGAGCCACAGGTGGAAAAGAAAGGTTCAGTGGATGATGTGGAAATTCCATCACTGAAAGGAAATGTTAAGAAAATTTTTGGAAAAATGGTTGATGGGAAAGTTAAAGGGGTTAAAGATTATTATGCAACTAAAAAGGCAACATATAACCCTACTAAACAGGAATTGGAAGCCACCAAGTCTGAGAAGACTTGGGTGGAAGTTTGTTTTCCATAAGTCTCAGGACTTGCCGGAGATCCCAAGTTTGTAATTGTGGATCAGGAATCGGCATCTTTCTTGAAAATTGATTGTTTGATTGAATTTTAAAATTAGTTGAATTTTTTTTTAGGATAAGTGTGACTTGCCGGAGCTTCCAGGTTGGTAAGTGTGAAGCAGGAATCGGCATCTTGAGTACTAAAATGGTTTGTGAAGATGATTTATTCCTACATGTGTTTTTAAATGTTGGATATTCTTACAAGTGGTAAGAGGTTGGATATGACAAAGTGATTCGTCAAGGTCATTAGTTTGAACTTGATGTAATCCTGATACGTATATGTGATGGACAAAATGATGAACCATACCCCTAATTTTACAAGTGGTAAACTCAACAAAGCTTATTTTCCGGAAAAATCATTTTGGTTAAAACAAACTTAAGTGTTTTGAAATCTTAATGAGAAAATAGTTTTGTGTAAGGGGGAGTTCTGATTGTTTATGCCAAGTGAATGGCGAATTGACGCAATTCGATATCGGTTGTCATTTTTTTTCTGTATAGATTGTTTTCAAATTTTCTAAAATGTGTTTGCATTTTAGGGGGAGTAGAAAATTTCAGAAAATCCAAAAACATTTGAAAATTTGAAAAAGACAAAAACATGATAAAATGAAAAACGAGTTTTTGTTGTGAAAAGAGGAAATGATAGTACATCAGTAGACAGTCACAGTATGCTAAAGAAATGTAATGTTTAAATAGCATTAAACGGTCTCACTGATGATATGCCGATAGGTTTTTACACATTTAGTAAGCTTTTTCGGGATATAAACTAAAATTCAAACTTGCTTATTTCGTGGGGAACACTACTTGGATATATAGGTAACCCCTGAAATCTCGTTTGAAAGGTCCCTTATTCTGAGATACTAGGTCTTTATACTCAGTGATATCTGGGGTATTATCCCGGGACTTCTGATTTTGCGGAAGCAATGGCCTAGTCCCCGGAGAATACTTTCCGTATGCTTGAAATATAGCGCAGCCCTCAGCAAATTGATGAAACAATAAAATTGATAGTCATTGCTGTTGTAATCAAAAGATCCTCTAAAGGGGACACACCAAAAGTCGAAGCCGTCATCTCTCTGCGTATCGAAAGATCGACCTGAGCTCTCACGGCCCTCGTACTATAATTTATTCCCCTGACAGATATCATCTGTGGTATACTCACCTGTAAGACTGAATATTGGGATCTGGATACGGGAGTATATTCAAGAGGTGGGACACATGAATGAGTTTAAGTTCTTAAAACACCTAACTCATATCCTGAATCAGTTGAAATTTGTGTGAAAATTTAAGTGGATCGGTATATCGGCAATCTAAGTGAATTGTTTAATTCTTAATGTGTAACTAAGCTCAACGGTACTTGTGACTTGTCATAAACTGATATGATCCTCTTACACGAACTCACAAAAATATTGTCTGTAAATATTTCTTTACTGCATTGTATTTCTTTACATTCAAAAATCCCAAAAAGATTTTAGTGTGTTTTAGCATAAGTTTTGAAAAATCCAAAAAGATTTTCGACAACTGATATTGAAAAGCTGATTTTCAAAATTTCAAGTGCTAAACATGATGACATTATTATAAAGAGGGAGTAAATCTTAAATGAAAAATTTATTTTTGAAATTTTACAATTGGTTCATCAAATAAAAGTGAGATGTGAATTTGAGGGAGAGTTAGTATTGGTGCATATAATTTGTTAAATTTAGAAATTTATATTTGGGTTAAGTTTTTTTCCAGATATTGACCTGATGCTGATGAACTTAAGGAATCAAGAGATCTGATCAAGAGAATTAGACTTGATTTTGAAAAGCCAGGTTTTGATATCTGAAGTCTTAGAAAGACAGACAGAGATCCTGAAGATTGTGCTGAAGAACAAAGGAATACCAGCAAATCGAGAGGGGGAGTCTGAAGAGAACATCTGAGGGAGAGAGTTCGAAAAGCCCTTAGATAGATCAAGACTGAAGAACTGAAGATACAGTTGGTGCTGGATGCGACTCGTCAACATCTGAGGGGGAGTTTGTTGATGCACTACATCTGTTGACTTCGTCTTGTATCGAATCTTAGATTTCATTGTATAGATCAGGGCACGTTGTACGAGAATATGTAAAATTATATAGGTAGTTAGAGATGATTTCGCTCATATGTACAAGAGGGTATCGCTTATGTGTACATGACACATAAGCGAAATCACTAACATGGGGTATCGCTTATGTGGTCTGTCATATAAGCGAAACCATCACCCTATATATAGGGTCCTCTTGAGCGAAATCATTATCAGACTCTTGACAACTACGCCGAAGTGCTGCCGGTGTGAGATTTGAGCTGTAATTGTCATCCAATCAATCAAACAGTGTTTTAAAGCTATTTCTACCTTTGTTTCTTGTAATTCCGCACCTGAAACATAGGAGAACGCCTCTGATCGACTCGTTCAGATCCGAAACCGGTCCTACAAAAATAAGTAAAATATATTCCTCCATTCATTGCTTCACTTGACCCAAAAGATGATAACTTTCACCAAAAAGTTTATAATAAAACTTCAAGCATTCTGAACCATAGCTACAAACAACCCAACAAACTTCGGATACTAAAAACCTTCAGCAATCATACTCTCAGTACTCTCACACACCCACTCGTCTCGCCACCCAACAAACTCCGTATACTGAAAACGCTATCTAAAGAATTACTACAATTTATTAAACGGTTGTTTAGTTTTACACAAAAAAAAACATATATACTGGTCGTATAACATTATACGGCCCGTATACATAAAAACCCAAAATCTGATCAAACCTCACAAAAATAAACACATATGGTCGTATAACATTATATTGCTCGTATACAATTGTATACGGATCGTATAATGTTATATGGTCCGTATACATGTAAAACAAAAAAAAGATTCCGCTGCATTTATTCCTGTGCAAAAGCATCCTATACGGTCCGTATAAGGTTATACGACCTGTATACACTAGGATGTGAAAATAAGATTATAGGGGTGTGAGAATAGTCCATGCCATTGTTAATTTTTAAAGGAAAGCTAACGAAGAAATAAAAAAGAGAGGAAGCAAGCACAGTAGTGAAGCAACTTTTTGCCATCGTTTTTTTTATTAATGATTGTTCAGAATACGGATACGTAGTGTTCAACAAAGTTTTTTTTTAAGATTTTGGTTCAGGTTTGTTTGCGTAGAAAGATAAAAAGATAGAAAGAGAAGAAAAGTTTTTGGTGTTTGGTTATTTAGTGAAGATTGTTTTCGGGATCGGGAACCAGATCCAACTAAAAATAGCAAACTAGAAAAGAATCGAAAGACAGAAAGACACGATGATAATTGAGGACCTTCCAGTATTAACAACATCGAACTACAAAGTATGGTCGACCAAGATGGAGGGATTCTTGAAAGACTATGGTTTTTGGGACGTTATTGAACCTACAGTCGGCGTAGCTGTAAATGAAAGGAAGATGTACACCGCATTAGGGTACATATGTCAAACCCTACTGGAAGACATCTTAGTACAAATTGGAATACTCATGAATTCTAAGGAAGTATGGCGTGCTTTGAAAATTCGACATCTTGGAATTGATCATGTACGAAAGGAAGAACAGGAAAAAGCAGCTCAAGAAGCCGCTGAGAAAGAAAGACTGGATGAGATCGCTGAGAAAGAAAGATTGGATGTCATTGTTCAAGAAGAACAAGCACGTAAGAAAGAAGCTCAGGAAGCTATAGAGAAAGAAGAAGCTTTGCAAGCTAATTAGGAAAGTGAAGAAAAAGAAAGATTGAATAAAGAAAAACTGCTTTGGAAAAAGAAGAGAAGACGGTGAATCTTCAGGTATGTTTTCCTGACTCAAACAACCTTGAAGATGAAAAAACTGTTAAGATCAATTTGCGGCAACGAAGCAAGAAACCTGCTACTGATCATGATGATGAGAGAAAGGATCTAGTACTGAACGAAAGGAATGATGCATCTGCACATTTAGAATCGTATGTGAAAGTCAACAGTCAAGCATGTAACACCCCAAAAACGGGTTTGGTAATCAAACCACGTTAATATTAATGACTTGGTAAAATACCGTTAGTGGTAAAATTTAACCCGGTGAATATTAGGACTTAAATAAATAATCCTAATATTAACTAAAAGGTGAATAAAAGCTTTATAGGAAATAAAAAGGATAAAAGGCCCGAGTTAACTGGACCTAAAATAAACTTAGTCATAAATATTCCCGAACCCGCTAAGTTAACTAGGAATATTAAACCTAGTTAATAAGTGAGAATATTATTGAAAATAATTAGGTTGTGACCTAATTAATAACTAATCAAACACGAGGGACCAAAGCCGGGTAGCTTGAAAATGGAATTATAAACTTAAAAACAAAACACAACACACACACAAGAGTGTGTGTGCGTGTTCTGATCGACCAGGAGAAAGCTCAGGAGAGCTCAAACCCTAACTTCAACAAATTGATCAAATTGAAGCCCAAATCAAGAGCCAAATCAATGCATGAACACAAATTCGTGATCACCAAGTCAAGGGGATCGTGAGGTATGTTGAATTTCTAACATTCGTGAAGTTGTAAAAAATTGATAATCATCCTAATCGCGAATTAGGCATGAATTAGAGAAGCTATGGCTAGATTAGTGATGTATACTTGCTTAGGAACGAAACCCTAAGTGAAAATCATACATAACATGTTATGTGATTGAATGAATTCCCACACTAGGCTAAGTGGGATTAGTCATAAGATGGAATTGATGATATGATTATGATTAGAATCATCATGCATGTTAAGTAATCGGGAAATACTTATACAATTTGCAATTTTGAGTATTTGATCATAAGTGATAGTGGTGAATTTTGATGTTAATCTTGGTAAAAATAACTAGTTACGAACTAGTTGTAAATGTGTAAAAAAAATGTATGCACATTAGGTGTTTGTTAAAATGCCTAAATGAAAACTAAAGTGTTGAAATTAGAGTGAAAATGTGTATTTGAATAATATGGCAAGCTATATGAAATATGAAACAAGAAGAGTTTTAATCATCATGTTGATTTGAACTAATGTTGTAAATCATGTGATCGAAAGTAGTTAACTTTAATAAGCTAAGTTAACTAATCATGAAGTCGAATAGTAGTTTCGACTTATGAAATAAGTGAGATGGAATAGTCGTTTATTTTCCGACAAACCAAAGTGGAGAGTTGATTGTTGGATTCTCAGATGATTGAAGCAGATGCAGGAGGTTCTGGACTGAAGAATGAGGAGAGCTTATCTTGATGGAGTTTGATTTATTGAAAAGTCAAAAACAAGTTCATTAATTTGATACTTGTTATTTTCAGAAAATGTGTAAAATGTTGTTTTTCAAAATCAGTTTGTTTCGTCAAATGATCAACCAAGGTCATTAAATTGGACTTGGTAGATTAATTGAGTAATCAGGGTCATTAACTTGGATCTGAATACTTGAGTGGATTGCTATAACTGATTGAGTTTGTGATTTATTGTTGAAAAGATAAGTTTGTAATGATTGATGTTTGAGAAACAGGTTTTGGACTTCATCATTCCCATGGAAGCTAAATGTCAAAGCTTGAACCAGATCAAGACCTCAGATTCTAGCATATTGAGAGGGGGAGTCTGTGAAAGGGGGAGTCTAGATCAATGTTCAAAGGGAATGCTGGAAATGAAGCTAAGAAGTGAACCTGAACCTGTGAAGATAAAGTGCTTATGATATGAAGACCGAGAGTTGGAGAGAAGACCAAGACTGAAGACTCAAGGCCAAAGACTTCGTCAACATCCAAGGGGGAGTCTGTTGGTGCACAGAATGTCTGTTTACTACGTCTTTAGTGAGTCTTAGGTCTAGAAAGGTTAGTTTGGAGCTCGGAAATGAAATAGTAAGTTTAGATTGTAATTCCGCCCCAAATGACGTGTCATTTGGTGTGGAATCAGGATTTTATGTAAAAATGTTAATTCCGCTCCTAGAGGTCTAAGAAGTTGATTCCGCTCCTGAGGAAACTTGTTGATTCCACTCCTGTGATTCCACTCGTAATGAACATGTCATTTGGGGTGGAATCAGATTCCGCTCCTAATCAACGTGTCATTTGGAGTGGAATCAGATCAACTATAAATAGGTGATAGGCTGTTGTCATTTGTAACTTTTGGAGCGGAATCTGATCATAGTGTTGGTGACGAAACTCTGTCAAAATTGTATCAGAAACACGTGTAAAGGATTGAAATCAGTAATAGAAAGAAAGATTAAGAGAAACCAAGTTGTTATGACTTTGTATACATCGATTCCGCCTTTGTATTCGAAGATGAACTGCTTTACTGACATTTAGGGTCACGCAAACGGTCCAACAAGTGGTATCAGAGCTCAGGACGAGGAGTTCATACCATAGCAGCTTGATTCTACCAGAATTTCTACTTTCTACTCACTTCTTGTTATGTTTTTGAGTTTTAAACAAGTTCCAATGGTCGGAATGGACTGAATTTCGAGTATATTGTGTAAAACAGAGTATTAACAAACCCTAGAAAGTATCAGGTTAAAATTCGGAGTAAAAATGGTAAAAACAACCTAAAAACCTGATTCCGCTCGTAACTTTCTTCGGTGATTTCGCTCTTAAAAACTTGAAAAATCTAATTCCGCTCGAAATTTAGTTATTGATTTCGCTCGTAATCAGTTAAAGTCTGATTCCGCTCCTAAAGACATTTTTCTGATTCCACCCCTAAAGACATTTTTCTGATTCCACCCCTAAAGACATTTTTCTGATTCCACTCCTAATTGCAAATTTGTGATTCCACTCCTAATTGCAAATTTGTGATTCCACTCCTAATTGCAAATTTGTGATTCCACTCCAAAAAGTGATTTCACTCGAACTTGTTGTGTTTCAAAACTTTGAAAAATTTTCTAACTGTTTTGCTGATTTTGCAGGTACATTCAAGATGGATGATATTTTCTTGAACCCGTTTAGCGACATGTACGCATTTGCTGGAAATTCGAGAGATGATACATCTACAAGCAACAACAATGATAACCCACCAAAAGAGAAGAAAAAGGAAGCTTGGGAATCTGAAAGTGCATTTGGAACGTTCAATAAACCTCCAAAGCTAATGGCTATCGAGGAATACAGTCGGTGGTCCAGAAAGTTTGAAGACTGGTTGATGGCATTCGCATTTCCCAGCTGGAAAAGTCTGAAAAATGGTTATGCAAATGGAAACAAAAATGATGAAACTTTAAGAGCAGCTGAGGAGATTGATTCATTTGTAGCTGAACAAAAGTGTGTGGCATTGTTATTTCAATCCGTCCGAGAAGACATAATTTCATTGATTGATTATTCAAATGCAAAAGATCTTTGGGCAAAGTTAGAAAAGAAATGTTTAGGAAGTACTGAAATCGTGAAAAACAAAAAGAAACTTCTTAGAAAAGAGTTTGATATGTTTGGATGTTTAAAGAATGAATCAGTATAAAAAATGATCGAGAGGTTTGGGCATCTAAAGCTGGAATTAGATAGACATGGAATTAAATATCCTGATGATGAGCAAGTAGACAAGTTGTTCGATTCGTTGCCAGACGAGATGGAGTGGAGATATTATGCTCTCATGCTAAAGAACACTATCTTGCCGAAAGATCTTACTCCAGATGTGCTGATTGAGAAACTCGAGAGCCACGAGTTAGAATTGAAGAAGACGTACAAAGTTAATCACTCATCTTATCAGCTGAATTTGGATTTGTACTATCCAAAGAGCATGATGCCAAAAGCAACTTCTCCAAAAACTGCATTTTCTGCTGAGAATGTGTCCACAACAAGCAAAGAAAGTCAAAGTGGTCAAAGCAGTGGAAATCACAGTGGATCTTCATCATCTGCAAGTCATTCCGATGCAAAGAATTGTTTTCAATGCAACATTGCAATAGACTTGAAGAATGCTCAGAATTTTGATGAGGAGTAGGCCAAACAGCAGATGATATTCTTAGCATCTGTGTTGGAATCGTATGAAGGGTTAGTAGCTGGGAAGATAGGCAACACCAATCTGACGAAAGAAGATTATGATCAGATTGATCCTGAGGAAATGGAGCTGATCGATATTCGTTGGGCTATGGCCAGTGCTGTTCGTCGAGCACAGCATTTCATGGAAATTACCGGCAGGAAGACAATTGGTGGTGCATCTACCAAGCTAGGGTTCGGTAAATCCAAAGTGACGTGCTTCAAGTGTAAGCAAAAAGGTCACTTCAAACGAGAATGCAGAAACGCTTATGCTGATGAGTCGGAGAATCCTTTCAGAGATGATTACTACAAGAAGGCAATTTATCATCAGAATAAATCCGAGCCGCCTAGATTGAAGCAGGTTGAAGACAGTAGAGAGAAATCTAGAGCTCTTGCGGTGATTTATGATGATGAAGGGTATGATTGGAGTCAAGAGGTTTTACCGGAAGAAGATGCGGTTGGTTACGCATTCATGGCGAAAAACGATGAACCTATTCCGTGGAAAGATGATAGAACTGAAGAGCAGAAATATCAATACAGAAAAATGATTGCTGAAAACAAAATTATTAGAATTTCTCGTATCTTTCTGGAAGCAAGGAGAGCAAATAGATGGGATCCGGACAGGGAATGTTATCTTGATGAATATGGAAATATTGCAATCGATGACAAAACGCTTGATATTGAAGCCATAATCCAGCAATACAAAGAAGAGGATGAGTATTGGCAAAACAAATGGTGGGGAACTCCAACTGAGAAAATGAAAGAAGAAGAGAAAGAGAGAAAGGAGAAAGAAGAGCAGGAGAAATCAAAGAAAGTTGATACTGGAATTATTGACATAACGCAGGAGTTGAATGCTGAGAACTTGGGAAAAATGGCTGATAAAGTGCTGGCTGCTAAAGCACTTGAGGTAGACTCTAACTCCATGTCTGAGTCAAAAAGCCAGGTCAGTTCAGATGTGTCAACAAATGCGTCAGGTAAGAAAATTGATGGAAATGCTGATTGCAAAAATTGCAACAGAGAGTGCAAATTTTGTAACACAGTCACGTATCTCAACGGGAAGAAAGTTGATGATCTGACAGCAAAGGTCAGAAGCGTTGAGAATCAGATTCTTGATCGTGACAAAACAGTTAAAGCTTCAACTGAACGGATAAGAGAATTAACTAGACAAATTGAAAATGATAAAATTGATCATGACAAAATTAAACAAGAAAATGAAAGGTTAATTCTTGAAAACCGTCAGATTTCTGAGAAGTTTGAAAAACTCAAAAGCACATTGAAAGATTGTGATGATCGAAATGGTAAAACTTTTAAAGAAAATGAACATCTAAAAGCAGTGCTTAGAGTAAAAGAAGAATCAATCAACCAACAACTGGATGAAATCGCTAAACTGAAACTTAAAGTTCAAGAGGCTGTAATCGAAAACGAGCGAATCCAGTTGAAGCTTAACAGTTACAGCTCCGCAAGCTTTGTGTTGCAACACATTATTCCCAAAGCGGGCGAAGATGTGTATTGTGATGGAACTGGGGTGGGTTTTCATCAAGTACCACCACCTGTTCTTGATAACTACACGAAAAAACAATCTGGGCTGGTTGAAATTGTGGAAGAAAGTGAAGTTAAACTTCCAGAGAACATTAATGTCACGTTTACATCTTCCAATGACGATAGTGTCCAAAATGATATTGTAAAAGGTGTTGTTGAAAATGTGCTAAAAATAGATAGTGACACTACTGAGGAAGACGGGTGTTTCTTGGATAAGTACATTCAGAAACCAAAATCCAAAAACAACTTAAGTGATGAACCGGGTCTTGTGATGTACAAGATGGCTGGATCTGATAAGTTGTATTCGGATTCTGAGTTTCCGATTGAGAATGTTAACATGAACAAATTGACAAATGTTTTCAAGTTGGTTGAAGTTGAGTTGTCAGAAATGAACAAGTTCAGTCAAACAAAGAGAAAAATGAGTTTTGAGAAAGATAAATCATACTACAAGAAATCTGTTAATTCATCACGTTTTTATAATAACAATCGAAATAACTGGTCGGGTGGTTGGAATTATCAGAGAAGAAATGTTCAAAACAAGAGGTTTGCTGAAAAGAAGGTGTTTGTGAACAGTTCAAGTTCACTTGCTGATGAAGAGAAAGAATTTTTTTCAAAATCAAATGAAGAGTTCTTTGAGAAAAGAGCTTCACAGTATCAGTCTGAAGGCACAAGTCGGGTTGTTGATACTCGAACATGTTTCAAATGTAATCAAGTTGGTCACATTGCACGAAAGTGTACCAACGTGAAGCCTAAGACTGAAACTGTGAAGATTCAACAGAAGAAAGTTGAGGTGAAGGGTAAAGCACCAATCGTTGTTGAGAAAAAGAATGTGAAAAATGACAACTTCAAAGTGAAAAATGAACCCGTAAAGAAAGTGGTAACTAAAAATGACAAATTTTACAAACGGGTTGCATTATCTCAACAAGTTTGGAAACCAAAAACAGAAATGAAAATTTCAACTTCTGAAGTGAAAAATGCTGAAGAATCAATTTCGGTTGATTATGATGCAAACTTTCCACCTCTTAAGGCTGAAAATTTCAAAATTCAAATTGCAAGAGTCAAGGTTACACCTAAGGCTGATGAGGCCTGGGTGGACACCATGTTCGAATAAGCAGTTTGAATTGCCGGAGCTTCCTGGATCGTGAAGCATGAATCGGCATCTTTATTGAAGTTGGTTAAGTCAAAGTTTGTTATGTGCAGGATCTTCCGAGAGCTATTTCAAGATGGATCATGGATAGTGGAGCGTCTCGACATATGACAGGAAAGACTGCATTGTTGTATGACGTTAAGAATATCAATGGTGGTTATGTGGGATTTGCTGGTCATGAAGGTGGTAGAATTATTGGTGAAGGAACGTTATCCAATGGGATTGTGACGTTTGAAAGAGTTAACTACATTACTGAGCTGGAGAACAATTTGCTTAGTATCTCGCAGATTTGTGACAATATGTATACTACTCACTTCACTGATAAAGAATGTTTGATTTTGAAACCAGGATTTGTTATCCCTGAAGAATGGATTATCATGCGGGCACCTAGAGTGAATGATTTATATGTGTTAGATATGAGTGTAGCAACTACAACTACTGGTCAAGCACATTGTTTTATTTCTAGAGCAACTGAGAAAGAATCGAGATTGTGGCACCGCAAGATGGGGCATATTCACCTAAGGAAGATGAATCACTTGGTGCACAATGATTTGGTTTTGGGTGTTAATATCAAAGGTTTTCATCTGGAAGGGGAGTGCATTAGCTGTGTTAAAGGCAAGCAGAAGAAAAAGTCACACCCTACAAAGCAAGTCAATTCAGTTTCGAGACCTCTGGAAAGACTTCACATGGATTTGTTTGGTCCTGTGAATGTCAAAAGTATTACAGGAGATTACTATTGTTTGGTCGTTACTGATGATTATTCCAGATTTTCTTGGGTTTCTTTCTTGAAGATGAAAGATGAAACGTATGATAGTTTGATGGAGTTGTTTAGAAAAATTGAGAATCTGTACCAAAGGCGTATCAAAAGAATTCGAAGTGATAATGGTACTGAATTCAAGAATAGCAAGATGAAAGAATTTGTGATGAAAGAGGTATATTGCATGAGTTTAGTGCTCCGTACACTCCGCAGCAGAATGGAGTTGCAGAACGAAAAAACCGGACACTAATCGAGACGGCTAGAACTATGCTCGCAGATTCAAAGTTACCGATTAATTTTTGGGCTGAAGCTGTTTCCGCCGCATGCTATACGCTCAACAGGGTTCTCACTGTCAAGAAGTTCAACAAAACATGCTTTGAGCTAATAAATAACCGCAAACCGAATTTGAAGTATCTAGAACCGTTCGGGTCACCCTGTACTATTATAGAGCCTTATGGAAAGTTTGGTCCAAAGTGCATTGAGGGAATATTTGTTGGTTATGCAAATCCGATGCGACGTGTCTTTGTTCCAAGTGAGAAGCGGATTATTGAAGCTGCAAATGTTGAATGTCAAGGTTATACTATGCCGCCGCAGAATCTTGGAGATTCATGGCGTTATCATTATGACAAACTGTGGGATTCGTTTGACATGAGAGAAGAATCAGAGGATGATGAAGATTTCTTTGATGAGTTGGATATTTTGCGTGAATACGAGTCACAGCTAAGGTTCCCAGCTGAGTATTCGAGGCGACCACGGGAAACTTCAAATGACGATGAAGCAGGTCCGAGTAATGCTGGTGAACATGATGATGTCCAACAGAATGAAGTTGCTCAGGTTAATCAGTCGGATCAGAATGATAATCAAGAAACTGAAAATATGCCAGTCTTTGATCATGGTGATTCAGATTCTGAGGGGGAGCAAATTCAGATTTCAAGTCAAACAAACCAAGTTGGTGAACAAGATGCAGAGCAGAATGTTACTAATCTGGAGGGAAATGTAGATGTTCCAAGCGAAGTGATGCCGCGAACTTTTTCATATCATCCAGAGGAATTGATCATAGGAGAATTGCAAACAGGCGTTCGCACAAGACGTCAAATTGACCAGGGCCTTACATGTTTTTATTCTACAGTAGCATCTTTACAAACTGAATTTTCACTAAGTTGTTTCATTTCGCAGATTGAACCGCGAACTTACAAAGAGGCGCTTACTGAAGACTCTTGGGTCATTGCAATGCAAGAAGAGTTAAGTCAGTTTGAAAAGTTGGGAGTGTGGAAGTTAGTGGATTTGCTGGATGGTCATAGGAAAATCAATACAAAATGGGTATTTAAGTGTTAGAGAGACGACAGAGGAGTTATTGTAAGGAACAAAGCTCGACTCGTTGTTCAGGGCTTTAGTCAACAGGAGGGGATTGATTTTACAGAAGTCTATGCTCCTGTGGCTCGACTAGAGGCAATCAGAATTTTCCTAGCATTTGCGTCTTGGAAGAACTTCAAAGTATATCAGTTAGATGTAAAATCGGCGTTTCTTTACGGGAAGGTCAAAGAGGAGGTTTATGCCGGACAGCCGCCGGGCTTCACCGATCCAATCCACAAAAACAAGGTCTACTTATTAGACAAAGCGCTGTATGGTTTACACCAGGCCCCGAGAGCTTGGTACGAGACTTTGTCTCAACACCTACTAGCCAACAAGTTCATTCGTGGAAAAGTGGATGCCACTCTCTTCACTAAAGAGGTCGACGGTCATCTTCTGATAGTTCAGATTAATGTGGACGATATAATTTTTGGGTCAACGAATGAGAGTCTGTGCAAAGACTTTGAGTCAGTAATGAAGCAAAAATTCGAAATGTCATCAATGGGGGAGATGAAATTCTTTTTGGGTCTACAAGTTGAACAACTTCCTGAGGGAATTTTCATTCATCAATCGAAGTACGTTCATGATATCTTGAAGAAATTCGGGATGTCAAGTTCTACTCCAGCTGCTACCCCACTTGCAACAAATCATGGGATTCACCCAGATCTCACCGGAGACAGGGCTTATGAAACGTTTTACCGATCCATGATAGGTTCTTTGATGTACTTAACTGCTTCACGTCCTGATATCATGTACCCAACGTGCCTCGCAGCAAGATTTCAATCTAACCCGAGAGCTTCGCATATGATTATTGTGAAGAGGATATTGCGCTACCTGAAAGGAACTCCTTCATTGGGGTTGTGGTATCCTAGGAAAGGCGACTTTACGCTCGAAGGGTATTCCGATTCGGATTTCGGATGCTGCAAAGTCAATTCAAAATCAACAACTGCAGGATGCCAGTTCTTTGGTCCTAGATTGGTTACCTGGAAGTGTAAGAAACAAACGTCTGTGGCGCTATCTACATGTGAAGCGGAGTACGTTTCTGCTAGCAGTTGCTGCTCTCAGATCTTGTGGATACAGCAACAGATGCGCGACTACGGTTTGCAGTTTCTTAACACACCTCTTTTTGTTGATAATGAGGCCGCAATTAATATAACAAAGAATCCAGTACATCACGCTAAAACTAAACACATCGAAATTCGTCATCACTTTATTCGTGATTGCTTTGAGAAAAAGTTGATACGAATTGAGAAAATCCACACTGACGAACAGAAAGCTGATTTACATACCAAAGCTTTTGATAAAAATTGGTTTAAATATTTGTTAAAACTGAATGGTATGATGCTTCTTTCGGTGTCGGATGGAATTGTGGGCGTTGATGAGAGTACTATTACGGATGAAGACGAGAAACATTCTGCAATGGTTTGTCAATTTTTTACTTGTTTTGGTATTTAGGGGGAGTAGATAGTTGTATATAGATATATTTTTCAGAAAATACAAAAAACAGTAAAAAATGAAAAAAATACAAAAACATGATAAAATCTGAAAAAGAGCTTGTGTATATAGGGAAAATGATAGTACATCGGCTAGACAATTACAGTATGCTAAAGATTTGAAAAGTTTAAATGAGTTAAACAGTCTCACTGATGATGTGTCAATAGGTTTTCGCACATTTAGTAGATTTATTCGGGATATAAACCTAAATTTCAAACTTGCGAAATTCGTGGGGAACACTACTTGGATATATAGGTAACCCCTGAAATCTCGTTTGAAAGGTCTCATAATCTGATATACTAGGTCTTTATACTCAATGATGTCTGGGGTATTATTCCGGGACTTCTGCTGAACGGTAGTTCTGACCTAGTCCTTGGATAATATTTTCTGCAATGCTTGAAATACAGCATAAACCCTCAGCATGCCGATGAAACAATAAAATTGATAGTCGCTGCTGTTGTAGCTAAAAGATCCTCTAAAGGGGACATACCGTAAAGTCGAAGCTGATATCTCTCTGCGTATACGGAAGTATCGACCTGAGATCCCTCGGCCCTCGCATACCTAATTTATATACAGATATCATTGTAGTATACTCACCTGTAAGACTGATTATTGGGATTCTGGATACGGGAGTATGTTCAAGAGGTGGGACACATGAATGAGCTAGTTCATAAGACATCTAATTCGTATCCTGAGTAAATTGAAATTTGTGTGAGAATTTAAGATGGATCAGTATATTGACAATCGAGGTGAATTGTTTAAGTCTGAGTATGAAATGAAGCTTAACGGTACTTGTAATTTGTCTGAAAAGCTAATATGATTCCCTGACACGCTCGCCAAAATTAAGTTTGTAAATAGTTTACTTTGTTTACTTTCTGCAAGTTAAGTTTCTGTATTTCATTTTTTAGTTTAGAACACTTTATAAAATCCAAAAAGATTTTATTTCTGCTTTATTTTCCGACAAATCAAAGTGGAGAGTTGATTGTTGGATTCTCAGATGATTGAAGCAGATGCAGGAGGTTCTGGACTGAAGAATGAGGAGAGCTTATCTTGATGGAGTTTGATTTATTGAAAAGTCAAAAACAAGTTCATTAATTTGATACTTGTTATTTTCAGAAAATGTGTAAAATGTTGTTTTTCAAAATCAGTTTGTTTCGTCAAATGATCAACCAAGGTCATTAAATTGGACTTGGTAGATTAATTGAGTAATCAGGGTCATTAACTTGGATCTGAATACTTGAGTGGATTGCTATAACTGATTGAGTTTGTGATTTATTGTTGAAAAGATAAGTTTGTAATGATTGATGTTTGAGAAACAGGTTTTGGACTTCATCATTCCCATGGAAGCTAAATGTCAAAGCTTGAACCAGATCAAGACCTCAGATTCTAGCATATTGAGAGGGGGAGTCTGTGAAAGGGGGAGTCTAGATCAATGTTCAAAGGGAATGCTGGAAATGAAGCTAAGAAGTGAACCTGAACCTGTGAAGATAAAGTGCTTATGATATGAAGACCGAGAGTTGGAGAGAAGACCAAGACTGAAGACTCAAGGCCAAAGACTTCGTCAACATCCAAGGGGGAGTCTGTTGGTGCACAGAATGTCTGTTTACTACGTCTTTAGTGAGTCTTAGGTCTAGAAAGGTTAGTTTGGAGCTCGGAAATGAAATAGTAAGTTTAGATTGTAATTCCGCCCCAAATGACACTTGTGTCATTTGGTGTGGAATCAGGATTTTATGTAAAAATGTTAATTCCGCTCCTAGAGGTCTAAGAAGTTGATTCCGCTCCTGAGGAAACTTGTTGATTCCACTCATGTGATTCCGCTCCTAGGTGATTCCACTCGTAATGAACATGTCATTTGGGGTGGAATCAGATTCCGCTCCTAATCAACGTGTCATTTGGAGTGGAATCAGATCAACTATAAATATGTGATAGGCTGTTGTCATTTGTAACTTTTGGAGCGGAATCTGATCATAGTGTTGGTGACGAAACTCTGTCAAAATTGTATCAGAAACACGTGTAAAGGATTGAAATCAGTAATAGAAAGAAAGATTAAGAGAAAACAAGTTGTTATGACTTTGTATACATCGATTCCTCCTTTGTATTCGAAGATGAACTGCTTTACTGACATTTAGGGTCACGCAAACGGTCCAACATAGATTAACTACTCAATAGGAACTAGGGGTTCCTTGATAGTTAAATGCAGTCATATAGACAATTGGTTACTTTAATAAGCAAACCGAATGATTCATATGATGATCGTTGTGTTTTGAAAACATAAAGACTTTTGAATCAAATGCATAGTTTAAAACAGGGCTTTTGGGTCGATGATGTTTTTAAAGGACCTTTATATTAACGAAATGACTAAATGGACCAAAATACCCTTGTAAACTAAATCAAGCGAACGACCCACAAAGGTTGTTCGGAAAAGAGTAGTATGCATAATTAAACACTTGGAATAAGTATACAAAAGCGAAACATGTGAATCCTTAGTCATTTGACTCTATAATAGTCTTTGCCGTAAAATAATGATTCGAGAGGTAAAATTTGGTTTATATTGATCACCACATTAAACCCACCATAAGTACAGTTGTGGTGGAAGATTATAGGATGAGAAATGTGGTGATGGAATGCTAGAAGCAATCGAAAGTGATTTTAGGCTTGAGAGTGCTTAAATACCCTTAACGGGTCAAAACAAGCACTTGAGCGTAAACGGGTTTTTATTATGTAAGAAACCCGTGATTTGAGATTAACTTGATATGAGACATTGAAACTATGAATTTCATAAGTTTAAAGATCAAATAAACATGTTTGATGATGAAATCATGAAACGGGTCAAAATTTGGTAAAAAGGGTAATAAGCCGAAGAGTTAAAAGTCTGAAATTTTGTTATGTCGGATGTTAGATTTTAACTCCATAAGATGGAGAATCAAATTACAATTACGTAGGAAGAAACGGTAGGTCAAACGGACGAGCGGATTAAAAGATACGAAAGTTTTCGTGTTAAAAACGGCAAAATGGGAGTTCTGATACAGGGGCCACCGTAACTTACGGTGCCCACCGTAAGTTACGGTGGAGCTGAAAGCTTTACGGTAGCTTCCTACTGATTTACGGTAGGGGCACTTTATACCAGGGGCCACCGAAACTTACGGTGCCACCGTAAGTTACGGTGGAGGTCAGTTTTATATCCTTGTTTTTGGAATCAAGACATCCATGTTGGAATTTCTCGATTTCCTTGTTTAATACGATTATTCGACTCAATCATCATTGTTGTACTAGTTATTTAATTATCAAAACTAACTTTTAAGTTGGTTTTGATCACAGGTGAATGTCAAGAGTCCCGGATGAAGATCAAGCATCGAGCAAGAACCGAACACGCGTTAAATGAAGCTTCCGCAAGTTGTTTCGTCGTTATTCTAAAACGATGAATTAAACCACATTACGTTGTATCACTTATGATTTGCGAAAAGTTTTAATAAATCCATATTTTTATAGTATGTGTAGTCCTAACTACACTTCTAATTCTTGGTATTTACATGTAAAACCGTTAATTAGAAACTAGGGTGTTACAAAGCATCTGTTGAAGAAAAATCTTAAAGGAATGAAAAGTTCAGAAGAATAGTCAGAAAGAAAAGCCCAACAGGATTTGATAAAGAAAGAAAGGCTAACCCAACTACGAGTTTTGTGTCAAAGTCGGATGACCAAGAATGTTTGGATAAACAAAAAAGAAAAGAAAACCGAGGAAAAATAACTTATCAAATTGAACAAGTGATGCAACAAATATTTGAAGATAGAAAAGTTCAAGAAAAGAAAGTGATGAATGAATTTCCATCTGAGATGAATGTGGATGGTTTGAACGATGAACGTGAAGAACCTGTTAAACAGGTTTGTTACAAACAAATGAAAAGAAAGAATAAAGACGGACCAATGATAAAAATTGAAGAGTTGAGAGTGCTATTTGGAATTCAAGACCTTGGCGATAAAAAGTTAAGAAAGTTTAAGTCACGTTTTAGGATTAATGGGGAATGTTGAAAGTTAATCATAAAACTCATATGAGTTGAAAGTTGAAGTGTCAAGGTGAAAGTTTGATTTAATTAATTTTTTTTATTAAAGTTTGATTTATTTTAGGTAATTATATTGTAATTGATTAGGGAAGGTTTAATTATCTCAGAGAGCAAGTTTAGTAGTACTATAAATAAAGGTCTAAATTATTACTTTTATTTGTCTCTTTTTTTTGTAAGTTCGTATGATTGAATAGAAAAAGTTATGTGTTTGTTCCTCCAATATTTCGTTTTCTTGTTTGTTGACACGATTGTTTAAACCGTCTGGGCCAATAATTTTAAGTGTATTCGGATTATAAAATTATTGTTATTAACTCGAAAAAATATATGAATTACGTTGGCGTTTATCAAATTTAAACCGTCAATGTCACACACTTGCAAGTTACCACTAAAGTTTTTAATATGGAAGAAATTCAATAGTAAAACATTATAAAAAGTTGTATTTGTTCGAGATCAATGTTATAGCATAAACTTGTACAAAAAATTAGTACTTAAAATATTTTGTTCCACTAAAGACTGATATTTTTTTTTTTATCAATTTAAGCTTTTTTAATAAAAAAATGTTTTGTTATTAACAGTAAGATTACTGTATAAATGAGCCTTAACATACAAATTGCCTGAACATTGGAAGTGAAGAATGAGATTTTTCTTTCAAATTTTTTTCGCATCTTATTAAGCACGTATTTTAATTTCCGAATCTAAAAGAAAATAAAAAATTCGTAACTATACACTAGTAGAGTAACTATATAAGTACTGCAGAGTAATTATAATTATTCTACAAAAGTTATATAATTAGGCTGGAGGGTGTGGTTGGAGCCCCCATGTAGGATCCATGTCAGCCATGGAGTCCCCTTTAATTTGCAGGGTGTGGATGGAGCCCAACCTGAACAAAATTAAAAAAAAAATTTGATTGGGCTAAAACTAGTGGGCGCCACCTGAACATTTCAACCTTGGCGCTACCATGGTTGCGAAGTGAAGATGGCGCCCCCCTCTTAAAATGGAGGGTGTGGTGATGGAGCCCTATGGGGCGCTATACATGGTGAGGTGGCGGGGGTGGCGCCCCCACACCCTCCAGCCTTAGTCTAGTAGTGTAAACTCACGAATTTTCTTTTTTACGTTTTGAAATTAAACATCATACTTAAGTACATGGAAAAAAATTTAAAAAAAAATTTGTTTCACTTCTCACGTTAAGGTGTTGTTTGGTTTTTAAGAGGTAAAATGTCTGCGAACCAAATCTGTAGACATCTATAGAAGAAGCGGTGGACCAAACCTCTACAGTTTGTAAGAAGAAAGTTGTTTGTTTTTTAACGTATGTAGACTTCTAAAATAATCAGGTGGTGGTGGCTGGTCGTGGTGGTGTTGGACGGTGGTGGGTGGTGGACAATGGTGGTGGTGATGGATGGTGGTGGACGGTGGTGGGTGGTGGACGATGGTGGTGTTTAATCCTCTGCAGACCTTAGAGGATCTTAGAAGTGGCTGGACCAAGTCTGCACCAATAAAAGCTTGCGCTGACGTTTTTTAATGAAACGTTTTCGGAAAAACAAACAGTCTGCATATGAAAATGTCTGCGCAGCGCATACATAAGAGCCTGCGTAGATCTTTTCTAAAAAAACAAACATCACCTAAGACTCTTTTGTATGTTAAAACCATTTATATTTGATCCTTATAGTTGTTACTAAATCAAATGCTTTTCTTTTGCCTGAAAATGGCAAAAGTTCCTTAAATTAGTTACTTAACGAAAACAATAAATATCAAAAAAATATAAAAAAAGACATATGCTAAGACGGACATGTATATTCGACGGCACAAGTGATGGACAAGATCAGCATAATAATGACCATGCTGAAAGCTGACAAAATATTTTATTCAATTCTATGGTTTATTTTTGTTTCTAAATGTAACCATAACATTTCTGAACGGTATATACTTGCATGAAAAAAAAAAGAAGTAATTTCTTATATGTTTCTATAAAACTTATATAGCATAACTACTTGGCATTGTTTCTATAAAGTAATTTCCCTAATATTTTTGCTTTTTCGATTAAAGACCTTCTTGGCATTCACAAGGATCTTTCGGCCTCGGAGAAGAAGGAAGCGGTTCACAGCATTATTTTAATAGTGTGTTGGAGCTTGTGGCGAGCGAGAAACAAATTGATCTTTTCTAATATTCCGGTCAGTATAGATAGGATTCTTAGCGAAGTTAAGGCTTTAGGGTTCCTTTGGTTCTCGAACAGATCGAAACATAAAGGGATAAATTGGGGAGAGTGGTGTTCTTTTGTAAATATGTAACTTTTTGTAGTGGTTTTTGGTCGGCCCGGTTTGGGTTGGCTGGTTGTTAATGAAGTTTACTTTTCAGAAAAAAAAAAAAAACATAGCATAACTACTTATGTTGGGTTATTTAACAAAGGGGGATGAAAACCAAACACACTTTTTTTTTATTCCTTCGCTAGACAGGAGATAGTAATTGCGTGAAGTAATTTGGCCGCTATGAATGTATATTATAAAAGATAGTGAATCTGTATTTTGATTTCTTCAATATTATTTTGTGTGTATTATCGTTGACTAACTCTTCTTTAATCCCGTATTTAATATACAGCTCGCTTTGCACATGCAGAGGTAATAAATACCAAATATATTTAACATACTTCATATTTACACCTTTAGTTACTTCATACTCCCAATGATCTCTAGATCAAGTGATGGAGGGTTTGCATTTCTCTTAAGATATGCAGGTTCGACTCCCACTTGGTGCAGAGTGAGACACTGGTGGGCAATGATAGAAGACCCAGGAAAACCTGGGTTGGATCCTTGAGCCAAACGGGTTTTACCGGTAATTTCACCGTCGTGCCTACGGGCGGGTGGGTTACCGGGTTTTGTAAGATTAAATATATTTTATTTTATATTTAATCTAGTAGCCATTATAATCATTTACATTATATGGATCAAAATATATAACAATCCTATTAAATAATTAGTTGGTAATTGTTGATGGGCCTAATTACCCTTATTAACTAATTAGGGTTTCCTCCTGGGTGCATATATAAGGAGACTTATGTAGAGGTTCTAGAGTAAGACACATAACCTAATTACTCATAACATCAAATCGCCTCCTCTCCTAACCGATTCCCCTTTATCGGTTTCTTCATCACCATCATTAGATTGCACCCCAAGGAGGAACTCGACCAATCTGACGAACATGACGTCTACTTCAATCTTTAGTGTGATTACTGGCTAATCAGGTACACACGTCTTATTTTATTGTTCATGATTGAATTTACATTATTAGGGTTTATGTTTTACCCATGTTCTTATGATATAATCAACATGTGGTATCAGAGCAATGTTGATTATATCAATTCAATCATGTAATTCAATCGGATATTGATGGTTAATTTTTCTGAAGTAGTATTGATAAGCCGATGAGATATTCTAAGAAATAAAATCAAAGGGTGAAAATTTTTTCTGCAACAAGTCTTGTGCAGATATCAAATAAGTTTTAGAATGAATAAAATTGTTTTAATATTTATCAATCCAATTCATGTCTTGAAATTTGTGAAAACAAAATAATGACATGGATTTAACTACATGAATTTAATCGATGAAATTGGTTTTACCTTTTACAATTGTCTAGAATTTTGAGCTATCAAGATTCTAAAGTCAACAATTCATCATCAGCTTATCAATAAGGTTGAATTAATTCCTTTAGTGGCTTTATTATTTATCAATTAATATGAATTTTGCCGCATATTGTATCAAGATCGAAATTTTTTGATTATTATTTCACTGATACATGTTATTATTGGATAATATTTAGAGAATAATTCTATCTCCTTAAATTGTCTAACTTTTATCTCCAAATTTCGTATAGATATTATAAATGAATGATTAATTTGGATAGATACATACTTTCATGTGTTCTTAGGAAAATTCGAAATTCCTTTATGTTTTGGAATATGATTTAGATTATTGAGTGTTTTTCCATGTTTTGATCTGTTTTAACTCTTAGAAATTTTGAAAACTGTTATTAGATCAACAGATAAAAATTTTCGAAATATTTGATAAAATTAGATCAACACTAAAATAGGAAATTACATCTCAAAATCCCTAACAATTCGAATTTTCAGTTATTTTCACAACAACAGCTGTAACAGGAGTTTCGAGATAAATTTTAACGAACCGAGACCAAGATCTCGACTCGAGACCACAAGGTCTCGACTCGAAATCATAAGTGTTCTCAAATCCTTACAACTCGAGACAACGATTTCGACTCGAGACCATAAGGTTTCGACTCGAGACCACTAAGGTTTCGACTAAGGACTTCAATCTTCACAACTCGAGACCATGGTTGCGACTCGAGACCTCATCAAGCATTCGAGATCTCATAAAACACAGTAGTCGAGACCATGATTACGACTCGAGACACTAAGGTTGCGACTCGAGACCTTAATGACTCGAGACCTCATAATGTTACAAGATGAGTCGATACTTGACTCGAGATCTCACTCGAGACCTCATAACTGAGTCGAGATCTCACTCGAAACCTAAGACTAACTCGAAATCTCAACCCCATTACTTTATTAAGCTGTTAATGTGAACTAAAATGTTTTACAAAACCAAAATGGCTTAACTTGGGTGAGCTTCTGATGTATCACTTCTGGCCAAAGCTGATTTGATACATCTATTTAGTGCTCAAGTATAATAAAAACCATGTTGAGTATGCATTACAAACGTGAATGTCTTAATTTCTGGCCAAAGCTGATTTAATTCATTCATGTATAGCATTCTTAACAAGTGCATAACTAAAGTGATTGTCTCATTTCTGTCCAAAGCTGATTTGTCACGATTACTTTGCACACATGCTTAAATGATTACACTTCTGGCCAAAGCTGATTTGTCTTCGTTTAAGTAGAACTTTAAATAAGTCTATTATTTTGATGTTAGTAATAGACATATCACAACCTCTTCACATAATGATCCTTATATCAATGATCCTTAATTAATTTTTATGATCATTTCGTCTGCCTTTTTCTTAGTACCCATAATTTTACTCACTATAATTTTCTTCTATAAATATATATCTCATCCACTCTAATTCCTAAATCTAATATGTTTTTGCTTAAAGTTTCTATAAGAATTAGCTCTTAAATTAAATCCTTGATTATCTCTTAAGACAAGATAATTCTATTGCTCTCTTCTGATAAAGCACTACAGAAGAAAAGTTGAGCATGATGATTAGGATAAATCGAACATGATGTCTCTTATGATAATCAAGAATAAGTGATGTCACTAAAAGGTTATTCCAGATTAAGTCTTTCCTAAGACTAATCCATAATTATGGAATAATCACCAGAATTCATAAGATGCATGCCTTCATTTAAAATTCTGAACTATAAAGTTAAGTGGTGTATGTGAATATATTATAATGTACAATACCATGACCCATAAAGTTAAGGGCTTACTCATGGAAATAAGTACATTTTTCCAGTACATTACATACTAAGATTTTCACTTGTACAAATTTGATGCCTTATAAATCAACTATAACACTTAAAAGTACCAAAGTATAACGAGTATGTTGATAAGTAACATATGTACAAAGAAATAAATGTTTGAAGCTGGAAAATAAGTTGTTACTCACCTTAGAACCACTTAAACTTTAAAAGAGGATTGTTCTAAGGTCCATAGACAAAATGCAAGTACAAAATCCCAACTCTAAGGTTCTTCAAGTGAAAATCTCACTGCATAATTATGCCATTAGACTAGGCATAAGCAACGAGACTATCCATTACTCTAAAAGAACAGTTGGATAAGTTAATTAGATAGTCACTTACTAATGATATTTAAGTCTGATAATTCTTCAATATTCCTATTAACACATGATTAGTTGACTCTAGTTTTAAACGTTTCCTTACCAGAAGTCAACAAATAACTAACATGAGAGTTAGTGACAAAATTAAATGTTAAGACTATAAGAACCATAATAAGCAGTCTTCTAACAACGCTTTTCGATACCTTATATATTCTGAAGATTAATCAGAATATAGTATCATAATTAAGCAATGCTATGAATGTTGTGAGGTTTTGCATAGTCAACATAAAGTCACACTTATCTTAAACTCTCATTTTATTTGTTCTAAATATCTGGATTGAAACATTACTAAGACAAAACTAGATGATACCTTACATTTTCACAACTTTTGTTATCATGCAAATGAGAATTTGACAAAAGAAAAATGAGACTTATAAATTTCATCCATTATAACCGAAATTCATGAGAAATCATGACATGGTTAATGAGGATGATTTTTTATCTAATCTCCTTTTAAGTGATTTACTTAAGGAATAAGTATGGGTCCATCATAAGTCATTCATTGACATTCGTGGAACTTATTCCAAACGGTATATTCAGACATAATTCATTTATCATTTAAAAGACTATCAACTTGTATCTAAATTTTGTCGCATATGGCTCACGGTCTTAGAAGAAATCTATTCATATATATACACTTAATAAGATTTCTATTAAATATGTCCCTGAGTTTTCTTATGACATCTGGACACTAAAGAAATCAAATACAGTCTAACATATATATGATAGGTTCCCACGTCACGTACCTCATTGAAACTTCTCTTGTAGCATTTCTAGAGATATCAAAGATCAGTGGGAGCATTAAGTGTCTTAATAATAACTTGCAATAGTTGCAAGAGGTGGGGGAGTGAAAACTTTACATTACCTAAATTTACACCTCTTGTACAAGACACCGCTCCATCACGACACTGTTCCATTAAAACTTGTCTCCTTAAAATCTAATTCTACTCTTACAAAAGTTTAATTGTTGCTTAATTGTGAGCACACTTAGATTTCATACCTAAACTAACATAATCCTCAACAAGAGAAACTACAACGACTAAGGTCATTAACTTGTTTCTCTATTAGAATTTGTTGGTCGTTAAATATTGACCCTAAGCATGCTGAGTTCCTAAAGATTTCTAAGGTCAGTGGGAGCAGTCAAAGTCCTTATCATGACTTGCAAGGAATACAAGAGGCGGGGGGAAGAGTGTCATTAAATTTCACTCCGAATTTAACTCTGATTACACCTCTTGTACACCATACTGCACCAACTCTTATAAACTTAGAATGAAAATGATAGCAACCTAACCAAGAGCTAATCCATAAAACTGAAACTTCTAATGAACCCAATAATCAACCCAGGAGGTCATCTAGGTTTAAAAGCCTACTAACTTTGATGATTACATAACCTCCCTAATTGAAGTTGAAATGGATTTTGGAAAAGTTTACTGGTCCTATCTCTTCAAATTAAGCCAATAGTGTCAATCAATATTCTTTTAAATGGAATAAAACAGTTTTCTAGTAAAACTGATTTTATGTGTTCGTATAACGTTTGGGATTTGATTGAATTACCTAAGAGTGTTTGTAACTAAACCAAATCCTAATATAAGCGTTAAGACACAAAGAAGCTTGATTGATTGTCAAAGGTTGTACTCAGGAAGAGATAAATTATTAAAGAATCTTTATTATATATCTAACAAAAGATTTCTTTGAGGATCATCACTGTTCTAGTAGCTTATAATAGTTTAAAGCTACATTAGATGAACATTAAAAACAATTTTCCCTAACAATTGGATGACACATTTACATGTTCATAAAACAACCTGAAAGTTCCAAACTGAAGGTTAAAGAACAATTTGTCTATAAGCCAATAAAATCCATGTATGGGTTAATGCAAACATCATAATGTGATGAAATCTTAACGTAATTATTTTCATCAACAACCAAGTGGATTAATGTACCTACCTTAAAATGAGTGGGAGCAACTAAGATAAACTTGTCTATATAGATGATATTCTTTTGACAAGTATATGTTACATAAGTCAAAGCATTGTTAACATAAACTTTGATATAATAGATCTCAGAGATATCTCTTATGTATTAGATATTATAACATGCCGAGATAGACCCAATGGGACATTAGTTCCGGTCCATAAGTTTAACATTAAATGGGTCCTTACATATGTAACAAACAATACTGCTCTCCTTTAGAGGATAATAGGATAAATGAGATTATTTATTTACGCTTCATTAATTGGAAGCCTTATGTAAGTTTAAGTCTATACTCGTTTAGATATTACTCACATTGCAACACACTAGATATGTTTAGATTAATGTGAAGCATCTAATGGAATATTATAATATCTTTAAAAGAAACGAGAGGCTATGATTTCAAGAAAAGTGAGAATTAAAACCGGTTTATTACTTTAACTTTGTGATATTCAAAGTTGACAAGAATGTAATTTCGGGTATATCCTTATGTCAGCAGACAAAACCTATCTCATAGAGGAGTCATAATGCACTGATATTAACAACCTAAGTTATAACGACATAATATAGTCACTAAATGTTGTTGGAAATTTATCAGTGGACTCATAAGCTCATTAACTCCATATAATTAATGTTTTGAAGACTTAGTGTGATAAAGTCAGCTACCATGACTCCTTGAACAGTAACAGTTCGAGAGGTGCTGCATTAAATTTCGATACGCAATTAATTATTCGTTTATGAACGAATTGAGGAAACTAAGTTTTGTATCGAATACATTCATGATATGCTTAAGGATCCTATAACTGAAGGGCTATTACCCATAAGTCTTATTAAGAGAGCTCATAGACGGGTATTAATTAATGGCCGTGCGCGATTGCATATCGTACTATGAATGACTAAGTATTAGTTAATTTTCCTCATCAGTTTGATTTTGTATGTCTCTGAGAATATGTCAAGCTGGCATAATGGCATATAGACAAATAAAGTTACAAATCAAACAAAGGGATTATGCGTATTTTGATCATAACGATTAGGTTTTAAATTAAGGCTATAGTATAACTAATGGGGGTCATGAGTCGCATAATGATTCAATGGCTGTATTTCTCTGCTATAGTACTTGTTTACGGCTAAAATGAGTGTTAACTCCTGATCAGGCTTATCTAATACTCATAGTAAATGATTACTCGGCTAAGTGGGAGAATGTAAGATTAAATATATTTTATTTTATATTTAATCTAGTAGCCATTATAATCATTTACATTATATGGATCAAAATATATAACAATCCTATTAAATAATTAGTTGGTAATTGTTGATGGACCTAATTACCCTTATTAACTAATTAGGGTTTCCTCCTGGGTGCATATATAAGGAGACTTATGTAGAGGTTCTAGAGTAAGACACATAACCTAATTACTCATAACATCAAATCGCCTCCTCTCCTAACCGATTTCCCTTTATCGGTTTCTTCATCACCATCATTAGATTGCACCCTAAGGAGGAACTCGACCAATCTGACGAACATGACGTCTACTTCAATCTTTAGTGTGATTACTGGCTAATCAGGTACACACGTCTTATTTTATTGTTCATGATTGAATTTACATTATTAGGGTTTATGTTTTACCCATGTTCTTATGATATAATCAACAGGTTTTCCCCGGAATTGGTGGTGGACTCGGGTTACTCTCGGAGTACTCCGTTTGTCCAGTAGGTGCCCGAGAGTGCTCGGGATTGAGTTTGTTGGCCGTTCAAAAAAAATTATTTCATACTGAAAAATCAAATAAATAAAAATTAAAAATACAGTATGTTTTTCTTGAACGGCTTAAATCACAAAAAAATATGATTTTGTGGTGCTTGAACCATTGACCTCAAAGAAGCAATATCTTAACTTCAATAATTTTATCAATCGAACTCAACCCTCCACCTAAAAAAATAGAACTAATACAATATGTCATTAGTTAAAATAGAACTAAATGTAATATTAATCATGTACTGATAGCTTCTAATTAGAGAGGTGCATAGATTATATAAGGCATCTTAAATATATTATCAAAACTATGTACTTATCCTAATAGAACCTGGATCATATGATAAAGAATTTATAAAACATTTAATATTTCGAATTTAGTGAAAAACAATCAGTGATTGATGATGACTTCTAGTTTGTGAATATTAGGCTGGAGGGTGTGGGGGCGTCACCCCCGCCATCTCAGCCACTATAGCGCCCATATGGGCTCCATCACCACACCCTCCAAGTGAAGAGGGGGCGCCATACACCTCTCGCCACCATGGTAACGCCAGAATTTAAGGGTTCAGGTGGGGCCCACAAGTTTTAAACCAATGAAATTTTATTTTTTTAATTTTGTCTAATAGGGGCTCCATCCACATCATGTAAATTAAAGGGGGCTCCATAGGTGAGGTGGATCCTAGGTGGCGCTGACGTGGACTTGATAAAGCCCCATGGGGCTCCAACCACACCCTATAGCCTTATTGTGTTTGATCAATATTTGTTTACAAACAAGAAACTCAGTTCTAACAATTGGTATCAGAGCTTGGTCACGTTAAATCTGATTTCATAATCAATTTAGAGTTAATTGCCAAATTCGTCCCTGAGGTTTGGGCAGGTTTGCCATTTTCGTCCAAAATAACACTTTTGTACCAAATTTCCCCCAACATTTGTAACTTTTTGCCATTTTCATCCAAACCACTAACTTAGTTTATTTTTTCTGTTAAGTTGAGGATATTTGGATGAAACTGGCAAATATAAAACCATAGGGACGATTTTGGCAATTTACTCAAAATCTTTTAAATTTCTTTTATTTAATTAATTTTGTTACATATATAATAAAAAAGACTATACATGGTTTTATATAAAAAAGATAATAGCTTTGTCACATAATTTTTATAAATTTTTCAACCAACCAGTAACTAAGTTAATTTTTCTATTAAGGTGAAGGATGTTTATAAACTAAGATAGAAATTAATTTTTAATTTTTTATATAGATAAGTTTTTATAAAAATAAAATCTACTTAAACCTCTAAATTTTATAAAACTATAATGCTGGTGACCTTATCGAAAAAGGTCAAATAAAAAAAATCTTATCATATGTACCAAGTTTGTAATTCATCTTCCAATCTTTTAAATTCGCTCCTACGGAAAAACAGAAGCCAGTGCCCCCCCCCCCCCCACACCACATCTATCAAACAACATATCATTACCAGACCTTAAAATTACCCACCAAATTGTAATTATAATGCTATGAACCAAAAGTTTCTTTACTCAACAACTCAGAATAAGTATTAGTTAGTTACTCTCGTAATCTTAATTAAATAAATATTTTATTTCTACCAACATATTTCCTAGGTGCTCAAGACATTTAAAAAATATGTAACGTTTTATAATTTTTTTCTATCTCTACAACTGATAAATACTAAAAGTTGTAATCGATTGTTATGTGTTGCACACCAATGACGTTTTCTCTTTATAAAATTGATTTATTTAAAGAATCGGTAAATTAATTTTTGTCTTAATTTATAAAATTTAAAACAACTTTCACCTTAAAAGAAAAAATAAACTGAGTTAGTGTTTTGGATGAAAATTTATAAAAATTATGTGACAAAACTATTAATTTTTTTTTTCTAAAAAACTCCATGTATATTCTTTTTTATTATATGTGTAACAAAAATAATTAAATAAAATAAATTAAAAAGGGTTTGAGTAAATTGCCAAAATCGTGCATGTGGTTTTATATTTGCCAGTTTCATCCAAATATCGTCAACTTAACAGAAAAAATAAACTAAGTTAGTGGTTTGGATGAAAATGACAAAAAATTACAAACCTTGGGGGCAATTTGGTACAAAAGTGTAATTTTGGACGAAAATGGCAAACGTGCCCAAACCTCAGGGACGATTTTGGCAATTAACTCATCAAGTTAACATAAAAAGATCAGCTCAGCAAAGATCCAGTTTCAGTTCGTAGCTCAGAGTTGTATAGTGAAGAACTTTCAAGTGTCTTTCACTTACTCTGTTTTTCTTCAAAAGAACTTGAGAAAATGGCACAAAACGATCCACACAACACCGGCTTTAGTAATAAACCACATATCCTTGTCAGATCTGAATTCAATATCTTGCAGCGTAGGATGCGGCATACACTAGCTCAACAAAATATTGGGTGTTGGCAATCGGTTGTCTTCGGACCTCATGTTCCAATGGTAACGAGTGCCGAAAACCCCAATGTATTCGAGCCAAAGCAGCCGGAAAACTATTCCGAGCAAAATTATCAAAAATTCGAGCTAGATGTGAAAGCCTTTAGTATCGTGGCTATGGCTCTGCCGAATGATATCTATGCTGGCTTACTGTATTGCAACAATGCTAAGGAGTTGTGGGATGCGCTGAAGGAACAATTTGGTGGGAATCAAGAATACTCGAGAAATCCTTAACTAGCAATATGAAACCTTCACTCATATCAAAGGGGAGACCCTTACTCGTCAGTTTGAACGTTTTTCATGTCTTATGAGCGAATTAAAGTTGGTTAACAAGGAATTTACAAAAGCCACTTTAACTAACCGATTTTTAAGATCTTTGCCTGAAAAATGGGACACTATTTCAAGGATATGAGTCTGACCCAGCTTCATAGAAAGCTCCTAACCTTTGAGAGGGAGCTTGTCCAAAAGAAAAAGCTTCATGGAAAACGCCTACCCTTTCAAGGATTTGTCGTTTGTACTTGATGATCTTAAGCACATAGACTCTACTGATCTTGAAGAGATGGACATATTGTGTAACACCCCGTGTTTCGGAAGTCAAAGTCAAAGTCAAGATTGAAGTCAAAGGAAGAAAAGATTGCTAATTGCGATCTGTCTCTCCTTACTCAAATCCTGTTTTGACTTCTTTGACTTGTAATTAGTCTATTTTATTTTCTCTTTAGTTGTATTATGTGGAGTATCTATTAATAATCGTATGGTAATCCCTATTTATCGCTTAATTAATCGCTTTATCGCTATCGCAATCGCACTCGCAACTCGAATTTCGCATTTTGGTTATTGTTATACGTGTGTGTGTGCCCTATGTGTTACTTGTGCATGTTTATTTATGTTATGTGTGGTAACCAATCGAAACGCAATCGAATTCAATCGCAATCGAATCGCAAACGCTAAACGAATACGAAGTAAGGATGCTTGTATGTTGATATAGTAGTTGGGATTAAAAGTAATTTGACTAGGAAACTCTATCGCATCGAAACGCTCGCAATCGAAATCGAAACGGCAAAACTCGGTGACTGATCGTCCAGGCGACCAGCCGTTCGATCGGACTGCCGTCCGATCGGGTAAGCTGTTCGATCGAGCTGCCTAACCGATCAACCAGCCCCTTTCCACTTTGGGTAACCCTATAAATACCCCTTGTCACTTTCATTCTTTCAACTTTTGGGAACTGACGTCCGACCAGTGCTTTTGCTCGCTTTTTCCTTCGATTTCTCGCAATTCCGGTAAGATCTCGTCCTAAATCTTGTACTTCCTTAATCTACACGCACTTCTACACCTTTCTATCTTTTAAATCTTAACTTTTAACTGAGAAATCATCAAGATTCAAGGTGTCCTAGGATGACGTCATCATGTGTTCTTGAAGAACTTCATGTTTTGGCATCAATCCACCAAGAACAACTTAGATCTAACCGATTTCCACATAAACAAACAAAGATCTTTCATAGATCTAAACATATTCACAAGAAAAAGGATTGAAAGATGGTTACCCAACTTTCTTTCAACTCTTTTACACTCAATGCACTCAAAACCGATAGAATCGGAGCTTGTGCCGACGTACTACTCATTCTTGTGGTCACGAGGGTTCAAGATCCGTATTTTATCCACGAGATTATCGATTCCGGGTTAACCAAGAACAATCGTCCTGAACCGGTGGACTAACCGAACTTGGGTGGTTCCTGTTCGATCTGGTCACTAGAGCTCAGGATGGGGTTTTGTTGGTTGGCACGATATCAACACATCTCGATAAAACGACAAACAATCAAAACAACCAAGTGTAAGACGAACAGGTCGACCAGGAAGGAGTGCCATCCGATCGGACTGCTGTCCGATCGAACAGCCAATCTGAACGACTGGCCAATCCAAACGACTTCCACCTTGGTCCCACCTTAATTCTCAATCCAAACTTCAAGAGTTTTGGGAACACCGAACGGATTGCCGTCCGATCGAGCTACCACTCGATCGACCGACCATCCGAATATGTGATGTTTCGAAACTTCAACACTTAAACAATTTTCAACATGTTCAATGCACAAGGGATGCCACCCGATCGAACAACCGTCCGATCGAGTGACAACCTGCTGTGAACTTGTTCTCACTGAAGTGCCCAACCTATCGGATTTCTCGCCCGATCGAATGGACGTTCGATCGATCGACCTGAAAGGTAGAGATACTTCTATGTTTTCAAAATGCTACAAAGAAAACTTCAAAAGTCAAGCCATCATACACAAACACATCCTTCTCAAAGGGAGAAACAATCCACTCGAACAGTCATCCGACCGGACGAACGTCCGAATGGACTACCACTCACACGACTGGCTGTCTGATCGGACTACCATCCGATCGAACTGCTGTCCGACTCACTTGTACCTTGCATCGTTTTGCGCGTCACTTATCGTAATGCTATCAATCTGTTCAGGCTAACCCTACTCTCTAGTGCTCCCTTCAATCCATCAACCACTGTGAGTATACTCGATCCCTTTTTGGTTTATGCACTTTTGGGTGTTACATACGTTGCTTATACAAAATCACATCGAACACACTACGCAATACTTTAAACGCTAACCGTTACCGCATGTTATACGTGACTTAATGAATGCTTGTTTGTTATGTTTACACATGGAATGCTGTCTACCTGCCTTAGCAACGATAATACTATTAGTTTGGACTCAGCACCCGTTCACTCGGGGGTTGTTAAGGACAATTACCTACATGGCTCATAGTGGTGAGAATGTATCGCGAACTGCCTTTGGCAGTCAACCCGCAGTCATTGGTATCGATAGGTTCATGTCGATAACTAACATGCCTCATTTTACACTGTGTACGTGCTGGTTATGCGTAACGCTTTCGAATTCTATATGCTATTATCAAACTTGTATGCTCACCTTTACACTATGTGTATTGACTTTTACTTTAACGTATGTGACAGGTGCTTAGGATGCTTAATTGCTTTCTGTGGTGTGAAATCGAGGCTAGGAAAGACCTAGGTCAACAATAAACAATTGTCTGTAATAAGAATCTGAGTTGTCGGAACAGAACAATTTGACTAGATCTTTCTGTAATAATTGTATTATCATTTATGACATGGTATGGGACGTGTTGCTTTAAATATTTGGTAAATATAGTTGTTATGGAAACTTCTGGACAATCTGTTTCGCTCAGTGCCACGCCCCGATGTTTCCGCCATCGGTTGGGGTGTGACATATTGCACTAGGTAGCCTTACCCAGTCTAAGAGCTAACCATTTTCACAAAAGGACTGGTAGGACTTACCCAGGATTAAGTGGGAGGTCTAAGGTGGGGTTGGATAAATCAAAAATTAAATATTTCAAGTGTAATAGGCTGGGACACTTTTCTAGAGAGTGTAAGAGTCAAACAAATAACTCTACACCAATGATTTCATACCCTAATCAAAGAACTCAGTCTAACATATAATAATAATTTTATCCCTAAAATACCACTGGACCAAATGTGCAAAACACAACCCATTTTGCACAAAATCTGAATCTTGTACCTGTGCATGATGTCCCTGCACCACATGTCCCTCAGGTTTAGTATGTCCAAATGCCAATGGCCCATGTTCAAGCACCCCAAGCTACTCCTGCTCCTGCACCAGCAGAGCCTAATCAACAGAGCTTCTTTACACAAGGCTATGTTGATTGGAGCAGCTTGCTAAAGAATTTAACCAACGAAAATTTTGCTTTAATAGCAAATGAATGTGATGAACATGAAAACTTTTGTTTTTTGGCCGTTGAGCATGTTACAGGTGATGAAGATCCAGTTCAAACTGTTGTGGTTGATGAAGAGATTGTTGGGTAAGCTGCTAAAAGCTCTGGTCAAACATCTGTTGATGATCAGGAGCATGTAGTAAGGATGGATGAAAAGCATTCCAAAAGTTCCACTGATTGCATCAGTGCGGATCAGATCGAAATGGCTGCCTCTAAGGTATCACCTCAAACTCTTAAAGAGTTGTGTTCAGATAATGCATCAAAGCTTTTTCTAACATAATAGAGGTGAATGAAAATCTTAGAGAAAAGGTACAAATCAATGAACTTATTCTTGAAAAATTGAAAAAGCATTTTAAAATAAGAATAGCTGAAAAAGACCTTGAATTGAGCAGCCTGAAACATGAAGCATCTGTAATCGAAGGTTAACTCCAGTCAATGATAGAAAAATATGAGACTTGTAAAAAGGAGTTAGAAGCAACACAGATCACCTGTGAAAAATGGGTTGAATCTTGTCAAGGTTATGAGATGCTTCTGGATAAGCAGATCAAGAGCAATGTGAAGTTTGGGGTTTGCTTTAGAAAATATGACAAAGAACAAGAAGCCCAAACTTCCATTGACTCTGAAATGGTTGAGGTAATTCCAACAACACTGCCGGGGAAGAAATAAAAATCACAGAACCTAATGGCAAGAAAATCACTTTTGAAAAGCCACTAAGTTCCATTCAAGCTGAAAAACTAGAGTATGAATTCAAACCTACTTGGTTAGATGAATGTGATGTGTTAGAAAATTTCAAACCCATTGATTCACTAAACAAAATGGTCTTGACCCACCGAAGATAAAAAATCATTCCTCTTACCAACTCTTAAACAGATGATAAAATATCTGTTTCTGAAAAGAGAGATACGGGTAAACAGAAAGATAAGGTTGCATCACTGAAGTGTTATTTCTGTGGAAAGTTAAATCATATTGCAAAAGACTGTTTTAAGTTAAAAGCCTATGATATCAACAAAACAAACAATGTTTATCTATCCACTTCTGGGTGTACCATTTGTGGAAAACTCAACCATTTGATTCAACAATCTTCTTTTCTTAAACCATTTGATGTAAATCTAAATAGGTAAAGTGTCACACCCCTTTCTAAGGCGGAAGCACGAGGTGTGATCTTGAAAGGTTCTCATTGCATACGAAAGGTAAACATACTACATGCTCGTAAAATAACTCCAAATGCCATTAACATAACATAAGTTAAATGTTTACATCACAAGACAACATATTGTTTGAAAGGTTTACAACTTTATTTAAAAGACCAATATCTAGAACTTGGTTCTTATATCCCTCATAGGATGAAATATAATAACCAATTCCCACAAAAAATGACATCGGAGTCTTGACACAAGATAACTAAAAACATAGACAGCATCCAAGAGCAAGAGTATGACCGCGCGCACATCCACTTTAGCTACCTGAAATACATGTGAGTTTTTGGAAAATCGTCAACATAATGTTGGTGTGAATTCATGCAGTTTTTGTATTGAACGTTTGTATACTTTGAATGAAAACATGGTATGTAATTTGTATGAAACAAGTATTTCTGTAAATATAAGGAAATCAAGATCGCTAATGGTTTGCAAGGCCATTAACATGTGACACGACATAGGAAGCATCCAAACCATAGGCATTTTTCGTTGTCGATTCACGACTAGAGACACAAAAGCACTGCTTGGTACTAGCTATGACCAAGAGTGTGGCTGCCTGAAACCCATTAGATCTAACCTTTTGTTCCGCGGTCTTGGTATGTAAACGATTAATGGTGCTTATGACACCCTATTCGTGACATGATCTAAAGTATCATTCCTTAGTTTTTGTATCCAACATACCATAACACATGTATTTTCCACAAGTTTAGAAAGTATGTAAAAGTTTAAAAGTGGGGACATGAACTCACAACTTTGCGTTTCCTGCGCCGTAAACTTCACCGGGTTTGCTTATTTAGCGTCGTGACCTATACGTGTTTTATTAACGTTGGTCACTAGACTTGTATCGCACAAGTACAAGTCACCATCTTTTATGTATGTGTTCTTTGTTGTTAAAAATAATTTATATTTTTAACTATGTATCTTACTTATATTATTTTCTCAAAAATAAATATAAGTATCTTGTATTTTTCACCCGAGTTATGTATTTTTGTCCAAAACTTCATTTTAAGTTCATAACTTGTCCAAGTTATTTAATCTATTAAGAATATATTTTCATAAATATATTTTCTTGTATTTGTCTATGCATGTTGTATGTGTATTTTTGCATTTCTACTCCTTGGGAGTATTTAGTGTATTTTCAAGTCCTAATACACTATTACATACAATACATATTACATACACTTAGCACAAAATTTGGTGACCGATAAATATATATATTTTACTCAAAAATATACATACTTAGTATCAATTTTTATCTTGAAGAAATCATCATTCCTTAACTTGAAATTTACACAAAAATTAGGGAAACCTTGGTAAATATTTCTAGGTGAATTTTTAGGGAATAAGTTTCACCAAAACTTATATTTTTCTAAGTGTCAAAATTTCTCATGGTTTCCCCTAAAAATGGAGGTTTCCCATGTTTTCAAAACATGTGTTTATTTTCTTTTAAAATCATCACAAACAATCATCAACTCATTCAACACTTACCGAGTGTCAAAATTAAGTAAATTACACTACATCATGAACTTGAAGTTTTTGTAAAAACTTGTAGTAACTTACCATGTTAATTAGTAGGTTTAGTTACCCTCTAAAACATATTTATTTGTTTGTAAATCACATTCTTGAAAGATTTAGTCATTTACAACTTTAAGATGATTTTTCTAAAAATATTCCTTTTGTATTTTTCTTGTTACAAACATGTTTCTAGTCTTGTTTAAACACTAAAAATATGATTAGTTTACTTAGAAACCATGACTTTGTAAATCTTGAAAATAAACTTGGTTTCTTGAGAAAATTATTTTGTAATCATCTATTTACAAGACTTTTGACATGTATCAACCATCATCATACTCTAAATCATTCTTATTTTCAAGTTCATTCAAAACATAAAGTATGATGATCTTGGTCTTTCACAAGATCATCACCTTAACTTACTAGATCATGAGTTTAATCACAATCTAGTAGGTTTCATATGATGTCTAACATCACTAACATAAATCATCAACCATCAAGAAGCAAATCAACACAATCAACATGTATTCTTATGTTATTAAGCTTATGTTAAAGTATCATGATCATGTTCTTTAGTGTTCTTCAAGATTAACAATGTTCATCATCTTTTAACCATCAAAATACGAAGTAACAAGAGATCATAAGGGTCTTACTACTAGCACAAGGCTAGGGAAGAACACAAGAGGTTAAAGATGACAAATGGGTTGGATAAAAGCAAATAAAGGAGGTCCTTCAAGATCCACAAGCTCCACACTTCTCAATCTAGCTTCTAACACCTTGTGAGGACTTGAGATTGCATGAAAGTGAGATGAAGGTGGTGGTGATGTGGGTGGTGGCTCACGGCCGTGGGTAAGGGAGGAGAGGGAGAGAAGAGTATGTGTGAGGTGTTGGTGATGTAACGCCCTGCGTTTTCATACTTTCCATATTTAGAAACCATTGCTTGAAATTCTATTTTTTTGGAAATCTTGTATTCCTTGTAATCGTATTTCGTTGTATCGTTGTAAAATCCGAGACTTTGATCGTAATAAAACGAATCTTTTATACATCGTTTATACATGTTTATACATTGATACGTGCACTCGTTTGATACATGGTTCATAATTCGTATAAACGTAAGCTTAACTCGTAAACAATGATCGTGTATCCGTAATCCTTAAATCTTCGTACATTTAAACACTTAGTTATTCGATTATAAGATTAAGTTGTATGTTTTTTTTTCACTTGATTATACCAAACTATAAACCATACATACTTGTTACATTTCATGTGATATACACACCTATGTTATCGCACTTTTTGCTAAATTAAAACATGTCATTTATGCATTTTGGACCTTGTTACAAGTTACACACATACTAGACACCATGTAACACTTTATTAAACATCAAATATATACCTTCTAATGTCAAAAAAATAAAATAAAATGAAAATTATAGGGCTGTTAACAGCCTTGCATCAGCCCACTTAATTTCCTTGTTTGAGTTATTTAGCCCACTAAACACTTCCAAAGCCCAACCCAATGAAACCCTAATCCATCCCCTATATAACCCAAGCCTCCTCCAAGCATTTTTCACTTTCTAAACACTCTCCATTCACTCTCAAATACTCCAAACCTTAGCTGATTGTAGAAGTTCGAGCAGATTTACACCACTTCACTAAAGTGAGCATAACTCACTCAATTCTTATCCGATTCACTCCATTCTTTTTCCTACTACTTTGTATTGACCTTAGCTATGTTTCCATGGGTTTTACCTGGAAAACCAGAGCCTGGAATGTTGCCAAAAGGGCTCCAAAGTGGACTGATTTTTCTGTTCTTGTTTCAAACTTTGATAAACTTGTTTAAACTTGAGGAAACTCATCTCAAACCTATGTCCTTATGCTTATAACCACTTCTATGGTTAGTTAGGCTTAAAAACAAGGTTGAGACATTCAAAATCAGAGGTATAAACCTCACAAACTTTCTGTTTTGTTCAAGGGTTTTAACCCACAAGTGATGCTCAAGTTCAAGACTTGATGATTGTGTGATTTAGGATTAGGTTGGGCTAACCTACTTGAAAATCCACACATTGCTTGATGTTTTCTCATAGATTAGTTGTTCATATTCTATTGTTTCTTGTAAGTTCATGACCCTCCTTGTTGTTCATAACAACAAGTGTAGTGGTGAACAATAGAGGTACCTAAATGGAAGCTTTGTTCTTCCTACCTCATGTATGAATTCCATGATACTTAGAGGTGCCTAAATGAAGACTTTTGTTGGTGCATCTAGTGTCTGTTAACTTTGTCTTAATCAATTCTTATGTCTAGATAGGATAAACGAGCACACAACAGGGTTAGAAATTAGGGTTTTATATGAGAAAGTGGGTGATTCCGCTTGAAAGTGACACATATCAGTTCAAGCGAAATCAACATGTTGATTCCGCTTGAAATGGAATGTGACAGGTTCAAGCGAAATCAGAACCTTATATATATGTGTGTGCTGGTGTCATTTGGAGTGGAATTAGGTCATGTTCTCTGAGCCGAGGTGCTGTCCGTTTGTCATTTGAACTTGTAAAAGCTCAGGATTGATCAATAAAAGGATAATTAGAAAGGAACAAGCTGTGTTGACATCTTTTACATTGATTCCGCCTTTGTATTTGATGATGAACTACTCAGATTGACTCGTTAGGGTCACACGTCGATCCAACAAGTAGTATCAGAGCTCAGGACGAGGAGTTCATACCAATTCAGCTTGATTTTGCCGGATTCTCACACTTCTACTCATTCTTTTCTAATTTGAAAAAAATTTAACGGTTGAAATGGCTTAAAACTTACACATACCAAGCGAAACATAGTGTTAACTAATCCTTGAAAGTATTGGACCTAAATTCGAACAAAATCTGATAAAAAATTATAATTCCACTTGAACGGCTGATCGATTTGCTGATGTCATCTTGATTCCGTTTGAACTTGCACGCGTAATTTCAAGCGAAATTAGCTTCTTTGTTAATTCCGCTTAAAACTGCAGTTGGTTTCAAACAAAATCACATATTCCGCTTGAAAGTTATTGTTTGATTTCGCTTGAAATCAGATTCCACTTGAAAGTTCAAGCGAAATAAGTGATTTCGCTTCAAACTTGATTCCGCTTGAGTGTTATTTCGCTTAAAAGCTGATTTCGCTTGAGATAATTCCGCTTGAACTTGTATTTTTCAAAATCAAAAATTTTTCTAAGTGTTTGTTAACTGTTTCAGGTACTTGAAAGATGGATGATTTCATGAATCCATTCTGTGACGTGTTTGCTTTTGCTGGAAATGGTGGAGATGATACTTCAAACGACACATCGAACAACACAAATGAGAAAGCTCCGAGTGCGAGGAAGACTTTTTCGGATGCATTAAGTGTTGAGAGTGCGTATGGGACGTACAACAAACCTCCAAAGTCGTTGGCTATTGAAGATTACAATAGGTGGGCTACAAGATTTGACGAGTGGCTTCAAGCTTTTGCATATCAAAGCTGGAAAAGTTTAAAGAATGGTTACCTTAGAGGAGAACGGTTTGGTGAAAGTTTGACAGATACTGATGAGATTGAAAGATATATTGCTGAACAAAAGTGCATTGCGTTGATTCATCAGTCTGTGAGAGATGAAATAATTTCGTTGATTGAATATGAAAATTCAAAAGATCTTTGGGAGAAACTGAGGGTAAAATGTGTAGGTAGTGCTGAGATAGTCAAAAACAAAAAGAAACTGTTAAGAAAAGAGTTTTATTTATTTGGTTGTCTAAAGAACGAGTATGTTTCCAAGATGATTGAAAGATCCGGACATCTAAAATTGGAGCTGGCAAGACACAAAATTGTATATACCCAAGAAGAGTTGGTTGACAAACTGTTCGAATCGCTGCCGAATGAACAAGATTGGCAGTACTTTGCATTAATGCTGAAGAATACAATCAAGTCTGAAGAGTTGACAGTGGATCTGCTTATCGAAAGACTGGAGAGTCATGAGTTGGAGATCAAGAAATCTAGCAAAGTCAACAACTCATCTTATCAGCAGAATGTGGAGTTTTACTACAGAGGAAATCTACCAAAGACTGGTTCTCCAAGAACAGCATTTTCTGCAGAGAGTTCAAATTCTGTGAATCAAGAAACTCCTCACAATGGTTTTCATAGTGGATCTTCTTCATCAACTCCAGGCCAATCTGCATCAAAGAATCTGTTCCAATGTAACATTGCTGTAGATCTGAAGAACGCTCAAAATTTCAGTGAAGAGTCAGCAAAACAACAAATGGTGTTCTTAGCGTCGGTGTTAGAATTGTACGAGAGCCTCGTAGCGGGCAAAACTGGAAACACCAACCTGACTAAGGAGGACTATGATCAAATAGATCCTGAAGAGATGGTACTAATCGATATCAGGTGGTGTATGGCCAGTGCAGTCCGGAGAGCGCAACGATTTATGGAGATTACTGGGAGACATTCAATTGGCGGACCTTCCACCAAATTGGGCTTTGACAAATCAAAAGTCACGTGTTTCAGGTGTAAACAAAAAGGACATTTCAAACGTGAATGTCGAAACGCTCCTGCTGATGATACTGCAAATCCATTCCGCGAAGATTACTACAAAAGAGCGACCTATCATCAGAATAAATCAGAACCGCCCAGAATGAAGCAGCTTGAGGATGCCCCCAAAGAAAAATCAAGAGCTCTTGCTATTATTCATGATGACGAAGGTTTTGATTGGAGTGAACTGCTACTAGAGGAAGATGCAGTAGGATATGCTTTTGCAGCAGAAAAGATTATTCCTTTCAAAGACACCAGAACTGAAGAACATAAATACCTCAGCAGAAAGCAGAGAGCAGAATTCAAGATGATGAGATTATCTAAGGTGTTCAGTGATGCAAAGAAAGCAAAGAGATGGGATGCTGATAGAGAATGTTACCTTGATCCTCAAGGAAACATTGCTATTGATACGAAAACACTTAGTATAGAATATTTTATTGAGGAATTTGCTGCAGAAGAAGATGCCTTACAGAGAGAATGTTGGGGAGGTGGAGAAGAGAAAGAAAAAGAAAAAGAGAAAAAGGATGAGTCTCAGTCTAAGAAGATTGATGATGGGATTATTGATACTTCACAAGAATTCACCGCTGAAAACTTGGGTAAGATGGCTGACAAAGTGCTTGCTGCAAAGGAACTTGAGGTAGACTCTAAATCTGAAACTGAGTCTAAAAGCAAGGCCAGTACAAACATTTCATCAAGTGAGACAGGTAAGAAAGTCAAAGGTGATAGTGATTGCAAAAGTTGCATGAAAAACTGCAAGTTTTGTAGTACACTCACTTACCTTAGTGATACAAAGGTTGAAGAACTGACAACAAGAGTCAGAAAGGTTGAAGATCAGATTCTAGATCGTGATAAAATGATAAAAGCTTCAAATGATCGAGCTAAAAATTTAACTGAGAGAATTGAAAATGATAAAATTGAAGTAGAAAGAATTAGGAAAGAGAATGAGAAGCTAATTCACGAAAATCGTCAACTCTCGGAAAATTTTGAAAAATAAAAAAGAACGGTAAAAGATTCTGATGAAAGAAACGGTAAAACCAATAAAGAAAATGAGCATTTAACTGTTGTTCTTAGATACAAAGAAGAGCAAATCAACCAACAACTAGATGAGATTGCTAAATTGAAGCTTCAGTTTGAAGAAGTTAAGATTGAGAATGAGCGTATCAATATGAAATTAACCAGTTACAACTCCGCAAGCTTTGTTTTACAACACATTGTTCCTAAACCCATTGGAAAAAACAAAGCAGGCGAAGATGTTTACTCGGATGGAACTGGGATTGGGTATCATCAGGTTCCACCACCAGTGTTAAACAATTTCTCAAAGAAAAAGTCCGGGTTGGTTAATGAAGAAGATGAAACAAATGAAATAAAACTTCCAGAGTCAATTGATGTTATATTTTCTTCATCTGATGATAGTGTTCAAACTGATATTGTGAAAGGCATGGCTGAAAGTGTTTTAAAGTCTGATAGTGATTCAGTTGAGGATGAAGAGTGTTTTCTGAATAATTACATTCCGAAACCAAAATCCAAAAACAATTTAAATGAAGAACCTACTCTTGTCATGTACAAGATGTCGGGATCGGATAAGTTGTATTCGGATTCTGAGTTTCCACTGGAGAATGTTAATGTTGCTAAATTGACAAATGTGTTCAAATTGGTTGAAATTGATCTGTCTGAGATTGAAGGTCTAAAACAGACGAAGAGGCAAATGAATTTTGAAAAAGATAAAGCTTACTACAAGAAACCTGTTGTTCCACCGCGTTTTTATAACAACAATCGAAACAGATGGTCGGGTGGTTATCTAGATGGTAAGAATTATCAGAAAAGGAATGTTCAAAACAATAAGTTTGCTGAGAAAAAGGTGTTTGTGAACAGTTTAAGTTCACTTTCTGATGAAGAATCTGAGATTTTTTGAAAATCAAACAAAGAGTTCTTTGAGAAGAGAGCATCGCAGCCTCAGTCTGAAGGCACAAGTCGGGTAGTTGACACCCGAACATGCTTCAAATGCAATCAAGTTGGACATATTGCACGAAAGTGTACCAACTTGAAGCCTAAGACTGAAGTTGTAATGAATTCAAGAAAGAAAGATGATGTGAAGGGAAAAGCTCCATTGGTTGTTGAGAAAATTTTGAAAAATGAGAACACAAAAGTCAAAATTGAACCTGTTAAGAAGTTGGAAACTAAAAATAACAATTTTTACAAACGGGTTGCTTCGTCTTGATGTGCGTGAGTGTTATTAGTTTTTAATGTATATGTTAAGCCCTTTTTAACACTTTTTAGCCAAGTTTTAAATTTATAAAACACGATATTTACTAACACTAAACACACATATGGGCAAGTGCACCCATCGTGAGCGTAGTATAGTGTTGGTAAGATACCGAGGTCGTCCAAGGACACAAGGGCTTTTAGTACCGGTTTATCCTCAACGTCTAATCAAATCAAAAGTTTAGAAAAAGGTTTTAAACTAAGAAAATAAAAACTAACTAAAATGCGGAAAATAAAAATAAAAGTAAAACAGATAGACAAGATGAATCACTTGGCTCCGACTCGTGTTTAGTGTAACCTTTGATTATTTCCGCACTTTTTCACTATTTAAGAGATTATCTTAGTTATTGTAGTAGGCCCCTCTTTTGGAGGTGACGTTACCCTCAACCCAGTAGTTTGAGTCAGCAAGGATACAATCCTAAAGGGTCGGATTATTGAAAGATAATTAATTAAGTTATTAATGCATATTGTGGTAGGCCCCTCTTTTGAAGGTGACGTTACCCTCGGCTAAGTAGTCTGAGTCAGCAGGGATACAGTCCTAAGTAGCCGGGTTAAAGTATTAATAGTAGTTTAACTTATGAGGGGACTAAAGAGTTTGGACCCCCGCCATCCAATACCGTTAAGTATTGAAGGAGGTCCTACTAAATTTGACCCAGGTCCTTTGCATGATCTATACACTGAACAATGGCAAGACTCTTACCAAACCGTTCCCTTAACCCCCGACCAGGTAGCCAACATACCTCCATATAGACCGTGGAGATATGAATGGTGAAAATATTTTATTTTATATAGACAGTAAAATAATGCCAAGACACCACGGACAAACGATAAGGAAGAATCAACTTCAACATAAGAAACTAGTTATTAAAGTCATTAATACATAACCAATTAAAAAGTGCGAAAAGATTAAAAATAAAAAGTATTACAATAGACACTTTGTCTTCACCAAGTGATGTAAGAGACTTAGGCAAACATGGCCTTGATTGTCAAGAACTCTTACGATCAATCTTTGATCCCGAGACGACTCACACACTCTATGATGGACAATGGATGATGGTGGTGGATGATGGTGTTATGGTGGTGGTGGGTGGTGGGTGAAGTGTGAGAGAGGTGGTGTGCCAAGGGATGGTTTGAGCTTGAGCCAAGCACTCCTATTTATAGGCTGAATAGAAGCTCGAGCACGGCCCCGTGTCCAGTGGGCACGGCCCCGTGTCCATCCTCTTCTCTGTCTTCATTAATTGCTTTTGTCTGCATTAGTTGACCACGACCCCGTGTCCGCTGGGCAAGACCCCGTGTCCGCTGGGCATGACCCCGTGTGCAGAAGCATATCTGTACTATCAAGATTTGCCTAGATTCTGCGAATCTTATAGTTGACCACGGCCCCGTGTCCGCTGAGCACGGCCCCATGGTGGGCGATGGAAGCTTCTACAACTTTGTCTTTTATGCTGACACTTGGGCACGACCCTGTGTTCACTGAGCACGGGGCGTGTTCAGCCTTCTGTTCTCTTGTTTTGCTTGGGAAGATGCTTTCGGGGAGGTCGGGCATGCCATGTTTGTTCCTTTTCTTGTATTTATGTTAGATTTAGTTGCCTTTTTGCTTCTTTTGTTAATTTGAGCTCATTTAATCCTGAAAATACAAAAGGAAGACAAAAACACACTTTTTCCAACATTAGTACTAAAAAAGGGTTAGTTTTATGCCACAATTGATGTAATTTATATGTTGCATTTTATACACATCAAATACCCCCACACTTGAATCTTTGCTTGTCCTCAAGCAAAACTCTTTATAATGTGGCTTTACACTCCCAAATGGAATGGGTAGAAGAGAAGGTTTTTGGGCTTGTCATAGAGTGTCTGGATTTCCAAGATTCTTTATTACGTTTTATTTTTATTTATTTACAATCCTATTCGTCATGATTTATTTAAAACTTTTCATAATATAAATTACTTATTAGGGCATAACATGCCTCTTTAAAATTCTATTTATATACAAGTTCACATACCTCACGGGGGATCACTCAACACTCGGCCGAAGATGTATTTTAGTGAATCACTCGAGAGCGGCATGGAACTTACTCCTACCATAGGCTTGCCAAACAATCAATCCTCCTCCTTTTTAACTATATACCTTTGTAAATATCAAGATGACTTTTGGGTGAAGGGTTAGGCTTGGGTAAAAGGTAGGTGGTTGGGTTAGTGGTTAGTAGAAAAGGGTGAAAAGCGTAAAAAGCATCGGTTTTTCATAAGACTTTTTATTTTTGCAATTTTTTATTTTGATGAAGCTATTATTCAAACAAAGTTATTTTTGATGAACTTGTTTGTTTATTTCTTTTGCTTCATCATCAATATATATATATATATATATATATATATATATTTTAATTTTTTTATTATTTTTTTAGTCATATGAAAAACCAAGCTTGTTACTAAAACAAAGGGTTAAAAATAAAAAAAAAATTTGGTGGGTGAAAGGGTGTTTGGTTTGGGTTAAGAAATGAAAAGGTTTAGGCTCAAAGGGGGTTAATTAGGGGGATTTTGGGTAGGTGGTAAAAAAATTAATGGTGTAGAAATAAAAAGGGTTAGTCCTAATGCCTCCATCATTTACTTACTCGGGTTTAAGTTGGTAAGGACCGGAAATGTATCGTTGTGGCAAGTTCTAGAGTTGTAAGAACCAAGCGGCTATTCACACAAGAAACGAAAAATGAGCATTTAATTTGAAGATATGTATTTGTATGCTCAATAAAGGCTCAAAACTCACTTTTGTGGGAATGAGGTTTTTTTATGTGATCAAGTATATATAATTAAATTTTAACTAAGTTTGTCATGCCTTTTCATAATTTTCTTATGTTGGTTCTTTTTATCACGATGCTATCGGTTGTAAATTTGTAAAAATATAGCCTTTTTAGAATTTTGAAATTCCCAAATTAAACCTAGACAAGTAAAAAAAATGAAAATTTTCGAAAAAATTTTGGGGTGATTAGCGGTTCCAATAGAGTTTTGTGTAAGGCTTGTTATTAGGACTTGCAAGATTAAAGGTTTTAGCTTCCCCCCCACACTTAAATTACACATTGTCCTCAATGTGTCCCAAAAATAAGTTTTTAGGTTGATTGAATGTGTAAAAGGTGTGAAAAAGCAAAAAATTATGTTCCTGGGCGCTGGACACGGCCCCGTGTTCGTTGGACACGGCCTCGTGTTCAGGTGCTAGTAATGAAAACTTACAGAAGGTGAACATGGGGGCGTGTCGGCTGGACACGACCCCGTGTCTGGCAAAAAGTCTGCATATTTAGACAAACAGCAGGTCTGGGGTAGTGGGCACGGGGGCGTGTCGGCTGGACACGACCCCGTGTAGACAGTCTGCAAGGTTGAGAAACAGGTTTCTGGTCCTGATGTTTCTGTCCCGGCTTTAGTAGCACTAAGGTTTAGTGCTCTAAGCCTCGTATGTACCTGTTTTTATCAATAAACACTACGCCAAAACATAGCAAACATCCTAGATTACCAATGTTCAACATCCCATCCATCACAAAGTTAGAAAGAAAAAAGAAATGCAGAAAATAAAAGAGTTAAAGGAAAGTAAATTGTTCGACACACGGCACGCAGGCCGGAAATTGTTCAAGATAAAAGGGGGTTAACCTGTAAGATCACCAACCAACCGCTTCCGCCTCCGCTCCTCCCGCCTAGTCCATGTCCTCATCCTCATCATCATCATCTCCACCATGGCCCGCAATGTACTCCCGGATATTTCCAATATCATCTTGGATATCGGATATGTTTCTCTCGATTGCTCCAACCCGGTTGTACGTGTTGCTCGCCATGTTATAGGTGTTCCTGGTGCACATGAGGTTTTCCTGCAACAAATCATGTAAACTTCAGAAATTAGGAAAACCACCTCCTTGAGAGGAGGACTGGCCCGGATCACCGTGGGGCTGGTACTGGTACTGATGATGTTGTGGAGCGTGAAGGACAAGTGCCTCTTGCGGGTTCCATGCATGCCCTTGCATCCTTTGGAAGCTAACCGTCCCGTCTTCAGCCTCATAGATTAGGTTCATTGAGCGGCAAATGTGTATATCTACCCTACCCGACCATGGGCTCCTTTCGAATGACCTAGGTATGTTGGTGAAGTGCTTGAAGAGACGGTACACCCATCCCCCAAAGAAGATAGGTGTTGGTGCAGTAGCAAGGCGGTTCAGATGCATATTTCGGAGCAGGAGAAAAGGAACATCAAGGTGTCTGCGGTTATAGATGCAGTAGAGGACAACCAAATCTCTTAACCCAACAACGCCACCGCTATCATGCCTTTGGCTAAGAGAGTAGCCGAGCAGCCTATGGATGTATCGGTAGAGCGGATCCCTCAACTTCGTGCTCTTAGTGCTGCTCGGATTGTAATGCCCTTCACCAATCTGAGCCCACGCGGCTTGGCGATCGTTCTCATCTATCTCTCGCATCCCTCCAGTATTTTCCTCGTTACCTGCATCTTCCTCCGCATACAACCCGACAATCGACCCAAATTGTGCCATAGAGATCGAATACCTAGTTCCACCACATCGGAATGCTACCCCATCATTGTCGAATGGGTCGCACCTTGAGTTAAATGTGAAGGTGCTATAGAATTCCAAAGTGCATTCGTGGACGGAATGAAGTCGAGTTGTTAAAGCGACTCTTAGTGGGCCTGTGACAAGGTTGTTGAAGCGGTCGAGTTGGTTCACCAATACTAACAAATCCGTGCATGCTTGCCTTGGGTATTCCTCCGGTCTTGTTTGAAGTACTTCGTATCTAGCCCTAGCATCGAGCTCATTTGCGTTAAACCTTGTGAACTTCCTTGCCATCTGAAAGAATACTCCAAAAGTTAGCACGAAACATTAGAATTTTCGGACAAAACTGCAAACAGCGTGCTGGACACGACCCCGTGTTCAGCGGACACGGTCCCGTGTCCAGGCGTCTGTTACTCAAAAACATCATTTTTCGACCCGGTTTCGAAAAATTGAAAATTTTTGGTCCAATAGGTGCGGTTTCCCCCGAAAATGAAACCCCAAGTGCCGTTTTTCCCAAAACAACCCGTTTACCCATTCAACTTTATCTTTTTCGGTTAAAAAACAAGGGTTTGGGGTTTGTAGGATCGTGTTTCGACCCAAATGAGTCGTTCAGAGGCGTTCAACTACGTTTCAGGTGCGGAATAACAAGAAACGAAGGTAGATACAGCTTGTTCTTCACTTTAAACACTCTTCTGATTGATATTATAAGAAATACAATCAGGAAACACACCGGCAGCACTTCGGTACAATATTCTGATTCACCTCGAAATGACATAACACTAGCCTATTTATAGTACTTCTGATTCCCCACGAAATGACATAGTGTCATTTGGAGCGGAATTAGAATTTAACTTTCGAGTGGAATCAACATTTTACATTTCGAGTGGAATTAGAAACTTATGTGATTCCCCACGAAATGACAAAGTATCATTTCGAGTGGAATCACCTCTAAAAACCACTATCTCGTTTTTCGTGCTCTGATCTAACTATTACAGTACAAGACTCGATACAAGACGAAGTTGACAGATGCATGCACTAACAGGGTTTTTGTGAGAAATCGGGCGAATCTTTGAACAATACAAGTGGGTTTACTTCCTATAACACTAATCTAACTAAATGCTAACAGATTAAAGCAAAATTTTGAGGTTCGATCCGGGTGTAGTTCAAGAACCCTAGATTTTCCCCCAAATTTTTGAAGTTTTAACTACATGCAAATGCTAAATCTAACTAATGATAGTGATAGAATCATACCTTGATGTTGATAGAATGATAGGAGACGTCGAAAATTTGCGGAAAATCGCCTGGAACCAGAGCATTTTCGGGGAAACGGGGCGTGTGGAATGAAGTAACTGTTGTGAAAAGGGGAATATATCTCGACAGTAGCGCGGACACGGCCCCGTGTCCAGCGGACACGGCCTCGTGCCGAGCAAAGTTTTGAATTTTTTTTATAGTGCTCGTGTGAGTGCCCTTTGTTTCCCAAAAAGTTTGGTTAGAAGACTTACCGATTTAGATGTCGTCCCAATCGTTCGTAACTTACCAGGTATGATGTTGATGTTTTCATTCTTCGACCGTTTGAAGCGAGATCTTTTCCTCTTCATCCTCAGTGAACCCTTGATAGAGTTTCAGCCGTTGGCCATTGACTTTGAATGGAGGTCCATTCCGAGATTTAATTTCTACTGCACCGTGTGGGAAAATATGGGTGATGGAAAAAGGTCCTGACCACCCAGACTTTAATTTACCAGGAAATAATCGAAGTCGTGAATTAAACAAAAGAACTAGATCTCCCACTCGAAATTCATTAGGTTTAATATGTTTGTCATGCAAGTTTTTCATTCTTTCCTTGTGTTGGTGCACACATCTGTCGTCTTCGTCTTATGTCGAGTTTCAGTCTCGTTGCGGATCTGAAAGAGGATGATGTCATCATCTCTCATGATGACATCATAATGGTGAAGTCATCATGACATCACTACATAGAAGACAAAAGGTTTAGAATGTTAAAGTCGGTCAAAATGTATTATCTGATTCCGCTTATGTGTACTTGACTAGTTTCGCTCATATGTCATTTAGATGGTCTCGCTTATGTGTCAAGATGAAGGTTTCGCTTTTGTGTCATGTACATATAAGCGAAATCATGTCATCTATAAATAGGTAGTATGAGCGAAACCACACATATAGTTCTAGGTGTTATCTTCCGGTGAGCCACGAAGTGCTGCCGAAGTGTCGACAGGTTGTAAACGTTATCCAGATCAATAATATCGACAGTTTATAGTGAATACTTGCTGAATTATACTCGGTTTGTCTGTTTCCGCCGTTCAAACTGAGATAAACTCTTCTAAGCGACTCGTTTAGGTCCGAATTCGATCCTACAATTGGTATCAGAGCTAGTGAAGAAGAGTTCTATACATTTCAGCTGCATATTCTGATATTTCTACACCTTCTTTGTTATTTTTGAAAAATTTTCACGGTAAAACCAGTTCAATTTCACACACAGCACTCGGAATCATCCATTAATAAACCCTTGAAAATTTCAAAGCTAAAATCGACCTAGAACTTGGGATTTTCAAGGTTTCGCTTTTACGGACTCGTGAAAATGATGATGTCATCAGTTGGTTCCGCTCATTTGGACAACTAGTGGTTTCCCTCCTAGGAACACTCAAGGTTTCGCTCCTGTGACAATTGAAGGTTCCGCTTTTGTGACAACTAAGGGTTTCGCTTATAGTGACATTTAGGTTTCGCTTTTGTGACACTATAGGGTTTCGCTCCAAGGAACAACTTGATTTCGCTCTTGTGACCATGAAAGTCTTTGTCAGTCGTTGAACAGGATAATCACGTGAATATTTGTCAGTCAATTGAAACAATAATTTGCATGTGTATAGTTCCAATGAAGTTGCATGTGAAAGTTGGTAAAGGTGTATAAGTCGGTTTGCATGTGATTCAAAGAAATAGGTGTCAGCCACAATCAGATATTAGTGGTTTTTGAGGTCCAATTAGAATTGTGATAGACTTTAAAATTGTCGACTAGTTGTATTAATTGTCCATCTGCATGAGATCAGACCACGTGATCAAGTCAGTCAAGTCATATAATGGATACATGTGAGTTGCAAAGTCAGCCCATGGGACTTTGAGTTTATAGCGGTCCAATCATATTTTGGTTTAGTGGAGTTACGTTAAACTAAACAATTCTATCAAGTGAGTGTTATAGGTGGCCTAATCAGATTCAAACACAGTTAAATTTTCGGTTTAGTGAGTCTTGCGGCTCAATGAGATAATTGTTGTAAATTGTTGTTGTCGGCTACTTGCAAAAGTACTCTGATTATAATGGATTGCTTGTATTGTTGTGAAGCCCATTGATTTCTCCGATTTACAAGTCTCGGCCCATTGATTCAATAAACTTCAATCTGCCCATTTTTCAACGTTTGAATTTGATCCGGGTCAAAGCAGTCCGCACAGTGTGTCGAAGCAGTCCGCACAGTGTGTCAAAGCAGTCTGCACAGTTTGTCTATCTTCAGTCTGCACAAAATAATCACCAGTTCGAGTACCACTCTTATTCTGTTAATCGATAAATTTTTAAACTGATTGATTATTTGTTTGTGTTCGTCAGGTATTCTTACAAGGTGATACAGTTAATTTGAAAAACCGAATCATGGACGAGGAATTCTACAACGCGTTCGCTACTCCTATTACTACAATTTCTCTTGCACAAAATACGATGTTGGAAAACGAAACGGGAACAATGCAAAAACCGCCCAAACTAATGAACATCCAAGAATATAAGGGTTGGGAAGGCCGTTTCGAGAATTGGGTACAAGCTAACTACTTGGATGCGTGGGAATGTGTCGAGACAAAATACATTCGACCAATGAATGATGATGAAAAGCCCATAAAGCATCATCTAATTTATCTGCCCATTCCTTTTTATTTAACCCTACGGTTTTTTTGAGTATTCGTTTTAAACCTCTATTAGTCACTTCGGCTTGTCCATTTGTTTGAGGGTGATACGCTGTTGAGACCCGGTGATAGACCCCATATCTTGTTAAAATTTTTTCAAGTTGATGGTTGCAAAAATGGGTACCTCTATCACTTATTAATGCTTTAGGTGTGCCAAAACGAGAGAATAATTTTTTCAGAAATCTTACCACTACTCTTCCATCATTTGTTGGAAGTGCCTCGGCCTCGACCCATTTAGACAAGTAGTCTACTGCCACAAGTATATATTTGTTTCCTTTCGACGGTGGGAAAGGTCCCATAAAGTCGAGTCCCCACACATCAAAAATTTCACAAACAAGAATGCCATTTTGTGGCATTTCGTTTTTGGAAGAAATATTACCTGTTCTTTGGCAAGCATCACAAGTCTTGAAAAGACTTTGGGCGTCTTTGTAAATGGTTGGCCAATAAAATCCTGAATCAAATACCTTTCGTGCGGTACTCGCGACACCATGATGTCCTCCATATGGACCTTCATGACAATGGCGGAGAATTCTTCGTGCTTCATTACCATGTACGCATCGTCGGATGAGTTGGTCGGCACACATTTTGAAAAGATATGGATCTTCCCAAAAATAGTGTTTCACATTGGCAAAGAATTTTTTTCTTTGATGATGTGGCCAACCCTTAGTGACTATACCGCTAGCTAGGTAGTTAGCATAGTCGGCGTACCATGGTTCTTCCTTGTATTCCACCATTTCTAGGGACTCCGTTGGAAATTTTTCGTTGATTTGCTCGTCCCTGGTTACCTCCAAAGCTGGGTCTTCTAAGCGTGAAAGATGATCTGCTGCGGTGTTTTCTGCTCCTCTTTTATCATTGATTTCAATATCAAATTCTTGGAGGAGTAGAATCCACCGAATCAAACGTGGTTTTGCGTCCTGCTTTTTGAAGAGATATCAAATGGCTGCATGATCTGTATAGACTATAGTTTTAGAAAGAACAAGATAAGAACGAAATTTATCAAAAGCAAATACCACAGCCAGTAATTCTTTTTCAGTTGTTGTGTAATTTTCTTGTGCATCGTTAAGTGTTTTACTAGCATAATAAATTGGGCGGAAATGCTTTTCTTTTCTTTGTCCCAAGACAGCTCCAACTGCAAAGTCACTAGCATCACACATGATTTCGAAAGGAAATTTCCAATCAGGCGCGATCATGATAGGTGCATTGACTAGCATTTCCTTTAAGGTTAGAAATGCTTGATTGCAATCCTTGTCAAAGATGAAAGGAGCATCTTTTTCAAGTAATTTTGTTAGAGGCCTTGAAATTTTAGAAAAGTCTTTGATAAACCGCCTATAAAATCCGGCATGCCCTAGGAAACTTCTGATAGCTCTAACGGAGGATGGGGCGGTAGTCGAGAAATGGTATCTATTTTGGCTCGATCCACCTCCATTCCTTCGCTTGAGATTTTATGACCGAGTACTATTCCCTCCGTTACCATGAAATGGAATTTTTCCCAGTTAAGGGCGAGGTTAGTTTCCTCACATCGGGATAGCATTCGTTCAAGGTTATCGAGGCATTGGTCGTATGAATCCCCAAAGATAGAAAAGTCGTCCATGAAGACTTCCATTGTCTTTTCTATCATGTCATGGAAGATGGCTACCATGCAACGTTGGAATGTTGCGGGGGCATTACATAGACCAAACGGCATGCGTCGATAAGCAAAAGTTCCATAGGGACATGTGAAGGTTGTCTTTTCTTGGTCTTCGGGTGCTATCGGGATTTGAAAGTAACCTGAAAAACCATCCAAGAAACAATAAAATTTATGACCGGATAATCTTTGTAACATTTGATCAATGAAGGGTAAAGGAAAGTGATCTTTTCTTGTCGCTTCATTTAATCGTCTATAATCTATACATACTCTCCATCCTGTGACGGTTCTCGTTGGTATTAGTTCATTTTTTTTTCATTAGTTATTACCGTCATACCTCCTTTCTTTGGAACTACTTGGACGGGACTTACCCAAGGACTATCGGAGATAGGATAAATAAGTCCGGCGTCATGTAATTTGATGACTTCGTTTTTAACCACTTCTTGAACATTTGGATTTACTCGACGTTGTGGTTGTATTACCGATTTATAGTCATCATTTATTAAAATTTTGTGCGTGCACATGGAAGGACTTATTCCTTTAATATCTACAAGCTTCCAAGCGATCGCATTTTTATGTTTTTTCAAAAGACTAATTAATTTTTCTTTTTCTAAATTATCTAATTTAGATGAAATAATTACAGGTAATTTACCATCTTTGTCTAGAAAAGCATATTCCAAACCTTTTGGAAGTTCTTTGAGCTCAAGAGGTGGGTCTTTAGGAGACTCCTTATTTGGTTGCTCATTTTGATCAAGAACCTTAAAAGTTTGTTCTATGGCGACCTCTTCTTCAACAAAGTGGTCAAACTTTTCACTTGTATCGGGTGGTTCATCTTCATCTTCAATTAGGGGGTCATTATTGCCGAATGGATATTTCATTGACCGTTCAAGATCGACACTTTTTTTAAATGCCCCTAATTGAAGAGGTAGATTGTTGAACTTCCGGTTTTTCAAAGCTTCGTGAGTTTTTACAAAGGGTCGTCCCAACACTAAAGGAGCGTCATCGATGATGACAAAGTCGGTTGGGATTACCATTTGATTTGTTTGAACCAAGACATCCTCAACTACACCGATTGATTTTATTATTCTTCGATTAGATAGAAAAATGGGTATTTGAAGTGGAGAAAAATCACTAATACTTAATTTTTCGAAAATGTAGTTAGGCATTATGTTAACACAAAGATCTTTATCAATTGTGACATTACTAATAAATGAACTTTGAAAAAAACATGGAACCGGTGTAATGTTGATTTCAAATGGGTCTTCTTTTATTAGCGAAGTTTGATCATTAGTTAACTTAACGCTTACCGTTTCGTCAATTTTAGTGTTAGTGTTTAACTCTTTTAAAAACTTAGCATGAGTGGGTACTAAACAATGATTTTCAAAAGAAGGTGACAAGAGATTAATTTCTTCAAAATTAGACTCTTCTTGAATTTCAACGTTGTCGGACTCACCTTTTTCGTTGTTTAACTCATGTGTCGGTTTTTTCACTTATTTGTTCTTCCATTTTCACACTTTCAGTTATCTCTTCTTTATTTAATTGTTCTCTTGCGCGGGACTCCTCTTCCCTTGCGCGAGATTCTTTTATATAGCGATCGATAACTCTAAGGTGTTCTAATATCCTATCGGTCACTTCGGTTATAGAAAAAGGATCAGGATTTTCAAAGCTTGAATCCGGTTGTTCGATCCTTTGTTCCTCATAATACCCATATGAAGTAGATGGTTCACACCATTGTTCTTCATTGTAAGCATATGATGGATAAGGGTCGTAATTTTGTTCTTCATAATACTCATATGAGGTGGGTTGTTCACGCCATGGTTCCTCATAATAAGCATACGAAGGTGGTGGCTCATATCTTGGTTCCTCAAAATATGAGTAAGAAGGCTCATACCTTGGTTCATCAAAATATGAGTATGAGGGAGAAGGTTCATACCTTTGGTCTTCATAGGATGTGCATAAAGTCGATGGCTCGTACCTGGGCTCCTCATAGTAGGTGTATGAAGTGGACGGTTGATATAAGTTACAATATTGAACCGAGTGCGGGTCACCACAATTAGTGCAATAGTTACTCCTATAATCATCCTCCTCATAGGTGTAGTTGTAACCTCCTGAGTATTGATCCATAAGATTCACTCAGCAGGCCACAACCAAGTCTCGAGATCAGAAAACAAAAATAAAAACGGAAACAAAGATTGGACACGACCCCGTGTTCAGTGGACACGGCCCCGTGTACAGAATCTGTATCTGGGCGTTTTAATTAAAGTTACTGATTTCGTTGAGCACGGGGGCGTGTTTAGTGAGCACGGCCCCGTGTTCAGCTTTTGTTACTGGGTGTTTTATGAAAAATGTGCAGCACGGTCCCGTGTTCAGTGAGCACGGCCAGTGTTAAGGTTACTGTAAATGCAAAACTAAACTAAAATGCAGAAAAATGTGCGCGCGTTTTAAAAAGATTGTGAGAAACGGATTAGGCCGTCGATTTTAAGCTTTCTTAAAATCCTTGTGTCCCCGGCAATGGCGCCAAAAACTTGATGTGCGTGAGTGTTATTAGTTTTTAATGTATATGTTAAGCCCTTTTTAACACTTTTTAGCCAAGTTTTAAATTTATAAAACACGATATTTACTAACACTAAACACACATATGGGTAAGTGCACCCATCGTGAGCGTAGTATAGTGTTGGTAAGATACCGAGGTCGTCCAAGGACACAAGAGCTTTTAGTACCGGTTTATCCTCAACGTCTAATCAAATCAAAAGTTTAGAAAAAGGTTTTAAACTAAGAAAATAAAAACTAACTAAAATGCTGAAAATAAAAATAAAAGTAAAACAGATAGACAAGATGAATCACTTGGCTACGACTCGTGTTTAGTGTAACCTTTGATTATTTCCGCACTTTTGCACTATTTAAGAGATTATCTTAGTTATTGTAGTAGGCCCCTCTTTTGGAGGTGACGTTACCCTCAACCCAGTAGTTTGAGTCAGCAAGGATACAATCCTAAAGGGTCGGATTATTGAAAGATAATTAATTAAGTTATTAATGCATATTGTGGTAGGCCCCTCTTTTGAAGGTGACGTTACCCTCGGCTAAGTAGTCTGAGTCAGCAGGGATACAGTCCTAAGTAGCCGGGTTAAAGTATTAATAGTAGTTTAACTTATGAGGGGATCAAAGAGTTCGGACCCCCGCTATCCAATACCGTTAAGTATTGAAGGAGGTCCTACTAAATTTGACCCAGGTCCTTTGCAGGATCTATACACTGAACAATCGCATGACTCTTACCAAACTATTCCCTTAATCCCCGACCAGGTAGCCAACATACCTCCATATAGACCGTGGAGATATGAATGGTGAAAATCTTTTATTTTATATAGACAGTAAAATAATGCCAAGACACCACGGACAAACGATAAGGAAGAATCACCTTCAACATAAGAATCTAGTTATTAAAGTCATTAATACATAACCAATTAAAAAGTGCGAAAAGATTAAAAATAAAAAGTATTACACTAGACACTTTGTCTTCACCTAGTGATGTAAGAGACTTAGGCAAACATAGCCTTGATTGTCAAGAACTCTTACGATTAATCTTGGATCCCGAGACGACTCACACACTCTATGATGGACAATGGATGATGGTGGTGGATGATGGTGTTATGGTGGTGGTGGGTGGTGGGTGAAGTGTGAAGTGTGAGAGAGGTGGTGTGATAAGGGATGGTTTGAGCTTGAGCCAAGCACTCCTATTTATAGGCTGAACAGAAGCTCGGGCATGGCCCGTGTCCAGTGGGCATGGCCCGTGTCCAGTGGGCACGGCCCCGTGTCCATCCTCTTCTCTGTCTTCATTAATTGCTTTTGTCTGCATTAGTTGACCACGGCCCCGTGTCCGCTGGGCACGACCCCGTGTGCAAAAGCATATCTTATAGTTGACCATGGCCCCGTGTCCACTGAGCACGGCCCCGTGGTGGGCGATGGAAGCTTCTACAACTTTGTCTTTTATGCTGACACTTGGGCACGCCCCCGTGTTCACTGAGCACGGGGCGTGTTCAGCCTTCTGTTCTCTTGTTTTGCTTGGGAAGATGCTTTCGGGGAGGTCGGGCATGCCACGATTGTTCCTTTTCTTGTATTTATGTTAGATTTAGTTACCTTTTTGCTTCTTTTGTTAATTTAAGCTTATTTAATCCTGAAAATACAAAAGGAAGACAAAAACACACTTTTTCCAACATTAGTACTAAAAAAGGGTTAGTTTTATGCCACAATTGATGTAATTTATATGTTGCATTTTGCACACATCAGTCTCAACAAACATGGAAGCCAAAAGTGGTTGAAAAGAAATCAAGTGTTCCAAAACCAAAGGTTTCAGAGTCAGAAAAACAATCATCTTCTACCACACCGGTAAAGATGGATGTTCCTTTGGATTATTATGAACAATTGGAGAAACAATCTTCTACTCCACCAGAGAAGAAGAATGTTCAAAAGAAAGATCAACCAACCGGTCATCCTAAGAAAGATGAGTGTATTTTATACAAAAAGGTTGAGGTTGGATCTGAGGAAAGCTTAAAGATGAATGACAAGAATTTTCCGCCAGTTTACATTGCTAAAAGTCACCTTAATGTCAAGTTACCCGAGTCAAAAGAGGCTTGGGTAGCAACAAAATCTCACTAAATGATAGTGATATGTGCAGGAGCTTCCAAGATCTGTTTCACGATGGATTATGGATAGTGGAGCTTCAACCCTACTGTATGATGTTCGAGGGTATAACGGAGGATATGTGGGATTCGCAGGCAATCAGGGTGGTCGAATAATCGGTGAAGGAACTTTATCCAATGGGATTGTTACGTTTGAAAGAGTGAACTACATCGCCGAGCTTGAAAACAATCTTCTGAGCATATCTCAGATTTGTGATCGCATGTATACGACGCACTTTACAGACAAAGAATGTTTGATTTTGAAACCAGGATTTGTTGTTCCCGAAGAGTGGATTATCATGAGGGCACCTAGAGTGAATGATCTGTACGTGTTGGAGATGAGCGTAGCAACTACAACCACGGGTCAAGCACACTGTTTTGTGTCAAGAGCAACGGAAAAAGAATCAAAGTTATGGCATCGAAAGATGGGCCATATTCACTTGAGAAAAATGAATTACCTGGTACATAACGACTTAGTTACTGGTGTTCATGTGAAAGGTTTTCATCTGGAAGGGGAGTGCATTAGCTGTATCAAAGGCAAGCAAAAGAAGAAATCACATCCTCAAAAGAAAGTCAATTCAGTTTCCAGACCGTTAGAGAGACTTCATATGGATCTGTTTGGTCCAGTGAATGTCAAAAGTATAACCGGTGATCTTTACTGTCTTGTGGTAACTGATGATTATTCCAGATTTTTGTGGGTATCATTCTTGAAGTCTAAAGATGAGACGTTTGAAAGCTTGATGGCGTTGTTCAGAAAAATTGAAAACTTGTACCAAACCCGAATCAGAAGAATCAGGTGTGATAATGGTACAGAGTTCAAGAACAACAAGATGGAAGAATATTGTGATGAGAGAGGTATATTGCAATAATTTAGTGCTCCTTACACTCCGCAGCAAAATGGAGTAGCAGAAAGAAAGAACATGACACTAATTGAAACGGCTAGGACGATGCTTGCTGATTCAAAGCTACCAGTCTATTTTTGGGCAGAAGCAGTGTCAGCCGCTTGCTATACACTCAACCGGGTTCTCACTGTAAAGAAATTCAACAAGACATGTTTCGAGCTGATCAATAACCACAAACCGAACCTGAAGTATTTAGAACCGTTTGGGTCTCCCTGCGCAGTTCTAGAGCCTTTTGGAAAGTTTGGTGCAAAGAGTATTGAAGGAATTTTCGTGGGATATGCTAGTCCATTGAAACGAGTCTTTGTTCCAAGCTTGAAGCAGATCATCGAAGCACAACATGTTGAGTGTCAGGGGTATACTATGCCGCCTCAGAATCCCGGTGACTCATGGCGTTTTAATTATGATAAATTGTGGGATTCGTTTGCCATTGAAGAAAAACAGGATTTCTTTGACGAGTTAGATATTTTGAGAAAGTATGAAGAAGAATCGCAGGAAAGATTCCCAGCAGAAACTTCCATTCGTCAACGACAAGCTTTGAACGATGATGAAGCAGGTCCAAGTAATGCTGGTGAACATGATTATATTCAACAATCTCTTGACAATCAGACGGCAGTCAACGATAATCAAGAATCTGATAATGGACCAATATTTGATCATGGTGATTCAGATTCTGAGGGGGAGCAAATCCAGATTTCAAGTCAAACAGTTCCAGTCGATGAACAAGGTGCAAATCAGAATATCACAAATTTGGAAGGCGAGGTAGATGTTCCAGGCGAAGTGATGCCAAGAACTCTTTCATACCATCCAGAGGAGTTGATCATTGGAGAATTGCAATCAGGCGTCCGCACTAGACGTCAAATTGACCAAGGCCTTACTTGTTTTTATTCTACAGTTTCTTCTTTACAAACTGAGTTTTCACTTAGTTGTTTTATTTCGCAGATCGAACCGCGTACATACAAAGAGGCGCTAACTGAAGATTCTTGGGTCAATTCCATGCAAGAAGAGTTGAGTCAGTTTGAAAAGTTAGGTGTGTGGAAATTGGTAGACTTGCCTGATGGTCAGAGGAAGATAAACACCAAGTGGGTGTTCAAGTGCAAGAGGGACGATAGAGGGGTTATTATTCGTAACAAAGCTCGACTCGTAGTCCAGGGTTTCAGTCAACAGGAGGGTATAGATTTCACTGAAGTGTATGATCCGGTTGCTAGACTAGAAGCGATCAGAATCTTCCTAGCATTTGCATCTTGATGTGAAATCGGCGTCTCTATGGGAAGGTAAAAGAGGAGGTATATGTCGGTCAGCCATCGGGCTTCACTGACCCAATCCACAAAGACAAGGTCTATTTACTGGATAAAGCGCTGTATGGTTTACACCAGGCCCCGAGAGCTTGGTACGAGACATTGTCTCAACACCTGCTAGCCAACAGTTTCATTCGAGGAAAAGTGGATGCCACTCTCTTCACCAAAGAGGTCGACGGTCATCTTCTGATAGTTCAAATATACGTGGACGACATCATATTTGGGTCTACAAATGAAAATTTGTGCAAAGATTTTGAACGAGTTATGAAACAGAAATTTGAAATGTCATCGATGGGTGAGATGAAATTCTTTTTGGGATTGCAGGTTGATCAACTACCCAAAGGAATTTTCATACATCAAACGAAGTACGTTCATGATATCTTGGAGAAATTTGGGATGTCAGGATCTACTCCAGCTTCCACCCCATTAGCGACAAACCATGGGATAAACCCTGATCTCACCGGAGAGAAGTTAGATGAAACGATGTATCGTTCTATGATCGGTTCGTTAATGTACTTGATAGATTCAAGACCCGATATTATGTATCCAACCTGCCTCGCAGCAAGATTTCAATCTAACCCGAGAGCTTTGCATATGGTTATTGTGAAAAGGATATTACGCTACCTGAAAGGAACTCCATCATTGGGGTTGTGGTATCCAAGAGAAGGCGATTTCACGCTCGAAGGTTATTCCGATTCCGATTTCGGATGCTGCAAAGTTAACGCTAAATCAACAACAGCGGGGTGCCAGTTTTTCGGACCACGATTGGTTACCTGGCAATGTAAGAAGCAGAACTCTGTAGCTTTATCCACATGTGAAGCAGAGTATGTATCTGCTAGCAGTTGCTGCTCTCAGATCTTGTGGATCCAGCAACAAATGCGCGACTACGGTTTGTAATTTCTTAACACCCCTATCTTTGTTGATAATGAGGCAGCGATTAACATTACGAAAAATCCTGTTCATCACGCTAAAACGAAACACATAGAAATTCGTCATCACTTCATCCGAGATTGTTTCGAGAAGAAGTTGATACGAATTGAGAAAATCCACACTGACGAACAAAAAGCTGATTTACATACCAAAGCATTTGATAAAACTCGTTTTCAATACTTGTTAAAATTAAACGGTATGAAGCTTTTATCGGTGTTGGAAGAGATTCTTGGCGTTGATGAAGGAGACATTGTAGATGATGTTGAGAAGCAATCTGCAATGGTTTGTCGATTTTTTACTTGTTTTGGTATTTAGGGGGAGAGTATAGGCTAATATTTTCAGAAAATACAAAAACAATAAAAAATGTCATAAATACAAAAACATGAGATATTTTCAAAATCCAAAAACAATAGAAAACCAGAAAAGAGCTTGTGTAAAAAGGGAAAATGATAGTACATTAGCTTGACAGTTACGGTATGCTAAAGATTTGTAAAGTTTAAAAGTTTTAAATAGTCTCGCTGATGATGTGCCGATAGGTTTTTACACATTTAGGGCTTGTTTGGCTAAGCTTTTCAAAACTACTTATTTGCTTATTTGCTTTTCTGAAAAGCAAATAAGCAAATAAGTAGTTTTGAAAAGCTTTAAAATGGAGCTTTTCAGAACTACTTATTTGCTTATTTGCTTTTCAGAAAGCAAATAAGCAAATAAGTCATTTTGAAAAGCTCAGCCAAACAGCCCCTTAGTAGGTTTGTTTGGGATATAAACTTAAATCTTACTTACTTATTTCGTGGGGAACACTACTTGGATATATAGGTAAGCCCTGAAATCTTGTTTGAAAGATCCCTCTTTCTGAGATACTAGGTCTTTATACTCAGTGATATCTGGGGTATTATCTCGGGACTTCTGATAATGCGGAAGCAATGGCATAGTCCCCGGGGAATACTTTACCGCTTGCTTGAAATATAGCGCCGCATAAAATGATGAGACAATAAAATTGCTAATCAATGCTGTTGTAAAAAAGATCCTCTAAAGGGGACCACCCAAAGTCAAACCGTCATCTCTCTGCTGAACGGAAGTTTTGACCTGAGCTCTCACGGTTTCGATGGTTTCATAATTTATTCCCTTACAGATATCATCTGTGGTATACTCACCTGTAAGACTGAATATTGGGATCTGGATACGGGAGTATATTCAAGAGGTGGGACACATGAATAAGTTTAAGTCTCTAAAACACTAAATCCGTATCCTGGACATATTGAAATGTGTGTGAGAATTTAAATGGATCAGTATATCGACAATCTAAACGAATTGTTTAATTCTGAGTATGTAATCAAAGCTTAACGGTACTTGTGACTTGTCGAATAACTGATATGATTCCCTAACACGCTCACCAAAAATATGTTTGTAAATAGTTTACTTTTACTGCATTTTATTTCTGTATTTCATTTCTAGTTTAGGAACTTTATTCAAAATTCAAAAAGATTTTCTTTTATTTTTTATTTTTGCTTTATTTTCCGACAAACCAAAGTGGAAAGCTGATCTTCAGATTCACAATTTGGAGCAGATGCAGGAAGTTTCTGAACTGGAGGATGAGTCGTGAGCTTATCATGATTAATTGGAAAAATGGAAAGTCAAATCAAGTTCATTAATTTGAAACTTGTAATTTTCAGAAAATGTTTGAACTTATTTGTACAAATGTCAGTGTGATTTATCTCAGGTCAACCAAGGTCATTAAGTTGGACTTGGTAGTAAAATTGAGTAATCAAGGTCATTAATTTGGACCTGAATACTTAAGTGGATTTCTATACACTGATAAAACTAACAAATGAGGTTGAATGGTAAGTTTGAATTGAAACTGTTATTGTCATATATCTTATATTTAGGTAGAGATTGTGCAGGATACAGGAGTCAGAAATCTCCATGGCAAAGAAAATGTCAAAGTTTGAATCAGAATTCAAGCCCTAGCTTATCGAGAGGGGGAGTCTGCGAAAGGGGGAGTCTAGATTCTGGATCAACATTCAAAGGGGAGATTGAAGAATAAAGTTGGAAGATAAAAGATTGAAGGAAGCTTTTATAGTGTCAAGACAATTTGGAAAGAGACAAAGACTAAAGACTCGACGCCGAAGACTTCGTCAACATCCAAGGGGGAGTCTGTTGGTGCATCTAGTGTCTGTTAACTTCGTCTTAATCGAGTCTTATGTCTAGATAGGATAAACGAGCACACAACATGGTTAGAAATTAGGGTTTTATATGAGAAAGTGGGTGATTCCGCTTGAAAGTGACACATATCAGTTCAAGCGAAATCAACATGTTGATTCCGCTTGAAATGGAATGTGACAGGTTCAAGCGAAATCAGAACCTTATATATATGTGTGTGCTGGTGTCATTTGGAGTGGAATTAGGTCCAGTTCTCTGAGCCGAGGTGCTGTCCGTTTGTCATTTGAACTTGTAAAAGCTCAGGATTGATCAATAAAAGGATAATTAGAAAGGAACAAGCTGTGTTGACATCTTTTACATTGATTCCGCCTTTGTATTTGATGATGAACTACTCAGATTGACTCGTTAGGGTCACACGTCGATCCAAAAACTTTAATCTTCTACCTCATGCTTGACTTATATGATGTAATATACACTATGTAATACTTATGTAACAACCAAATAATCGAACTCTTGGTGATGAACTAATGGACATTCGTCAAGCTAGTAGATTGTATCATCTTAGGCCTTGAAAACTTGTCACGATTCTAATGGAACTTTGTTCCATGAAAAACATTTAAACTCTTTTAGAGTTTCATAGTGTCAAGAACAAGTGTCATAGGTGTTAGATGATTATTTTCATATGTTTATTTTTCATGTTATTTAAACTCCAAATCCCTAGAACCATGTGTAAACACCTCTTAAACTCCAAATCGAACACATTCAACTTCCTAGTCTCAACAACTTCATCACATGGGATAATCGGAAAGCATATGCAACTTTGTGAGCACACTTGACCCATTTTCCTCTTAATACACTTTGGGTGCAACATGTTTTACTTGTGAAAATGCACGATTCACAAACATGCTTTTATTCGTTCAATCCTTATACATGCTTTGCTATGCTTAGGTTCATGCTAGAATACATACTACTTGTTAACTCGGCTTAACAATTATAGCGCTATAGGAGTAGCACACCACCCGACGGGGTTTTGTTGAGTCTTTATTCTATAACGGTCTCGTCACTTTTGTGTCGAGGGATGCTAAATACTAGTGGACACTAGAGTTGACATATTGTTATGCATGATAGATTGACCTTGTATACCAATTGCTATGTTGGATTGAAAATACCTTTTTATACATATGGCACTAGTCTAAAACTAGTGTACTCGCCAATACCTTTGTATTGAACTATGCTTTTAAAACATGTTGCAGGTTTAGCGATGATGTTGATGATGCATGGTGTCACACCCTGGCTTTGCGGAAGCGTGGTTATTTTGGATCTGGACTTGAGTGGATCTGGACTGAGCCTACAAATAATAAATAAATGTGCTCAACATTTGTTTGTAAAAAGTTTTGGATCTGGACTTGAGTGGTATGCAGTGTAAAAATGTTTTCGTGAGAGCCCTAGTGATCATAGTCTAGACTCGAGAAGGAATCCTAGTTCGCTATGAACCTGGCTCTGATACCAAGCTGTCACACCCTGGCTTTGCGGAAGCGTGGTTATTTTGGTGTGACTTCTTAATACCATAGCTTAACCATAACAAGCTATATGAAATAAAAATCATGCAAGATCATCTATAGATTTTAGTTTTAAAACCGAAGTAACATAACATTGTCTTAGTGACTACAACACCATAACATAAAACATTGTTTTGAAAGACATAAACATCAACATGAATAAAACGCAGTTTAAGATTTGTGACTCGTCCAGGAAAAAGTCACATTTCCTAAACCGGGATGACCTCGGAACCCATATGCAGCGGGAAAACATAACATACCGCGCCAGATCTTTAATTCCCTGAAATACATGTAAGTTGAAAAATCAACAATAATGTTGAGCGAGTTCATGTGTAAGTGAGTAAATAAACCTTTGTATGTATAAAAATCCTGGTATGTAGCAAATAAGGAAAAAGAGATCACCAATGGTTTGCAAGGCCATTGATATGTGTGAAGTGCAAGTAGGAAGACTCAAACCTAGCAGATTTATGCGTTGGGTACAAAGTCACCCCGAGGTCCATTCTGTGTTGGGCCTGGGGTTGGGCTCGCTACACCCAAATAGATCTACCGCTCCTGCCCCTCGGTCCTACCTTGAGGATTAATGGCCTCAAGTTTCTGCCTACCCACTCACATGATCTGAATAATAATAACCCTCCTTACGCTAACCATACCATGTAAAAGTACTCGTAATCATAGTAACATGTATTTCACCCCCGCAGTTTAGAAAACTGAAAACAGTTAAGAGAAAAGGGGGATATGAACTCACAGTGGTGCGTCTCTACCAAGTATATCTCCTGATCAAGCAGCTGTGCGACGACCTACACGTACTAAGTCTATTAGACGGACGGCCGTGCGTTGGCTTAAGGTTTAAGTTTTTGGGAAATAGTTAGACAACTATTTCGTGTTTATATTTTTGTAGAAACTTGGTAATTATTCTCCTTCCCAAGGATGGGGGATTTAATACATGTGCGTTCGTAAACTTCGAAATATATTATTAAGTCTCACTTAATATATTTTATTTCTTACTTAAAAATATAATCATTAACATTCGGTAATATTATTTTTACCCTAAAAATAATATTTGTATATTTCACAAAATAGTCATAAACATTTTACAAGTGACGCTTATGAAAAGTATATATACTAAATACATATATTTATCACATTTTATTTTGTGAAATCCCACCTCCGATATTTTGTAAATAAGTCGTGGTGAAATCTATAATTCGAAAACACGAAAAAAAATATTTCTAAGACTTGTAGTGAAAACATTTCTAAGTGTTAGGTTTTTGGAAAAAAAATTCGCTAGAGTTTCCTCTGTAACTGGAGGTGGCCATGCTTTCAAGCGTATCATTTTCTTTTACAAATCAAACCAATGATTTTCTCATTCAATCTATAAACATTATTCAAACCATCAAACTAGTCAAAATAGATGTAAATCGCAAAAATACATGAACTTGTGGTTTTTCCAAAATATGTAGTATCTTTCCATTATTTTTAGTGGATCTTTTGTATAAATCAATCCGGTTTCGTAAAAGTCTCGTTTTTAAAGAAAATAAATTTCCACAACTTCTTGTTAACATTTACAAAAATAGTTCTTTCGTCAAAACTTTGTGTTACACAAGTGTTTACACACTTGTGTGTTACTAAAATCATTCTTGTTTATGAAAGATCCGTCTTTAAAAGTATGTTTTCTCTTGACACGTGGTCCTTTGAAAATACCGCTTGTAGATCCGTAGATCTACTAGTTTTAAACACTATTTCGTAAGTAAAATCGTTTTTACACAAGTTCAAGTTTCTCGTGTGGTAGAGTTTCATCACTTAACCCTTGTTACACTTAAACAAGCTCTATGTCATGATCCATGATCATGACCAATCCGGGTTAAACGATGATCCGACCTACCACAACATAGATCGGCACTAAATAATCACACAAAACAAATACTACATGATTTACACAACAATCAAGCTTTTAACCAACATTTCTAACATTTTAGTAGACTTTTTCATATCTTTTTGCATGTTCATAAATTTTAACCGTCATATATCTTTTTAACCACTTTAGAATGGATCAAGAATGTGTTTCAAGCAACTTACTACTAGATCGAGGCTAGGGAAGATTCTAGTCGAAAAATGCGTGGATAAAAGCAATGGGGTGAGGTCCTTCGCGTTCCGAATGCACCAAGCTTCCTTGTAGGTGATCCTTAACACTTGTATGAGTTTGGAACTTGCAAGATCAAAACCGAAAAATGGATGGATGTATAGGGGTGTTCGGCCGAGAGCTTTTAGAGAGAGAGAGAGTTGTGAAGTTGAGTTGTGTGATGGAAATGTTAAGTGTGTTAAGCTTGGAACTTATAGACAATTAGTATGGTCATTAACCAAGAGTCTCTATGTTATCTTGATATGGAACAAGGATGATTAAACTAATCATCAAAGTACAAGGGGTGTCCCCCTTGGGGACGGTTCGGTTAGAGAGGGGGGGGGGGTCTTGGTTCATTTCCAACTAAATAGTTAGACATTAGTTGGTTAAGTGTGAAGGTTAACTCGGTTATTAGTATGTTATGCGTTATAGCGGGTGTTAGGGTATTCAGGGACCCTAACTGGCTCAGAAAAAGCTAAACAATGTAAATGGCAATATTTTTATGTTCCGGGTATAGTCCGGTTGTTCGGTTGGATAGTGATCCGTTAAAGTGCTTAACAAAGCTTTAAAGTGTCGTTATTATTATTTTTAGTGACACAACTTATTCCTGACACTTTGGAAAGTGTCTAGTAATATTTTTCTCATGTTTTGGCACTTTATTAGTTAGCTAAATGCTGAATTTTTGTGTAAAGTGCTGAATTTTGTACCTAGAGTACGTTTTAGGCACATCCGGTCACTGTAATCTCATTCCTAGTGACGCAGTTCTACAACCCTTATATCCCTACACTCTCTACTAGTGTAGCAAACTATCTCCGGCTCTTACAGGCCTTAGAGGCAGTACCTGCCTGGTGCTAGTTATGACAGCACGTTTAATAGGTTATCCGTTCATTGTGCTACTGTGCTTTTGGTGCATCAAGGTTGTCACAAAGGTGCTGTAAGCAAAACATGGAGTGACAGCAAGTAAAGTATGATGCACGTAAGTACATGTATCAGCATTCAAGTAACAGTTTATCCACAATTTCAAGTAGCACAGTAATTAAGCAGTAATTAATTATTAATTAAGTCGTACGGATACCTGGTTTAGTGAGGGTTGTCACATTCTCCCCCTGTTAGAAAAATTTCGTCCCGAAATTTTAAGTTCTGCTTGTAGATGCAGGGTTCTTAGGAAATAGGTGGGGGTATTTCTCTTTCATCCGGTCCTCACGCTCCCAGGTGTATTCAGGACCATGTCTGGCATTCCAACGAACCTTGACGAGCTTGACACTGCTCCGGCGGGTCTTGTTTACTTTCCAATCCGTAACCTCCACCGGTTCTTCAACGAAATGGAGCGTGTCGTCAACATGAATCTCGTCGGTGGGAATGGCAATGGTATCTTGAGTTGGACGTTTCTTCAGGTTGGATACATGAAATGTATCGTGAACTCCATTCAGCTCGGCAGGTAAGTCCAGCTTGTATGCTACTAGCCCTATTCTTTCCAAAATTCTGAAAGGGCCAATGTAACGCGGATTTAACTTCCCACGCTTTCCGAAGCGTGCCACACCCTTCCAGGGTGAAACTTTCAATAAAACCATATCTCCAACTTGGAATTCCAAATGTTTCCGGTTTGGATCTGCATAGGCTTTCTGTCTTTCGCGAGCTGCTTCGATGTGTTTTCGAATCTGCGCAATCTTGTCTGTCGTCTCTTGGACGATTTCGGGACCAACAAGCTGCCTATCACCTGCGTCAGCCCAGGATAGGGGTGATCGGCACTTGCGTCCATAAAGAGCTTCGAATGGCGCGGCTCCAATACTGGTGTGGTAGCTGTTGTTGTATGAAAATTCGACCAGTGGCCAATGCTTATCCCAGCTACCGCCCAAATCCATAACACATGCTCTCAGCATATCTTCCAAGGTCTGAATAGTCCGCTCGCTTTGACCGTCGGTCTGAGGGTGAAATGCAGTGCTCAGATTTAATTGTGAGCCAAAAGCTTCTTGGAAGGATTGCCAAATCCTTGATATGAAACGTCCATCTCTATCAGAGATGATCGAGAGAGGCACTCCATGACGTGCGACGATCTCTCTCATGTATATTTCTGCCAGTTTGCTGGTGTTATCCTTCTCTTTGATTGGCAGAAAGTGTGCGGACTTCGTTAATCGGTCCACTATTACCCAAATAGTGTCATGACCTCTTGGCGTTCTTGGCAACTTTGTAATAAAATCCATGGAGATTTGTTCCCATTTCCACTTGGGAATCTCAGGTTGTTGCAGAAGTCCTGAAGGCTTCTGGTATTCCGCTTTCACCTTAGCACACGTTAGACACTTGCTCACATAAACAACATCGCCCTTCATCCTAGGCCACCAATAGTAAGCCTTGAGATCTTGGTACATCTTATCCGCTCCTGGATGGATAGAGTACCGCGATTTGTGAGCTTCATCAAAAATAACTTTCCTTAAACCACCAAACAGAGGAACCCAAATCCTTTTCTCAAAACATAACGTTCCTTCCTCGTTTGGTACTAATAGCTTCTCCATCCCACGAAGATATTCTTCTTCAAGATTTCTTTCCTTAAGAGCTTCTTTCTGCGCGACACGAATGCGCAAGGAAAGATCGGTTTGGATAATCATCTCCAAAGCCCTAACCCTTATGGGCTTGATCCTCTCTTTTCGACTCAGGGCGTCGGCAACCACATTCGCCTTCCCTGGATGATACTTTATCTCGCAATCGTAATCATTTAACAACTCAACCCATCGTCTTTGTCTCATATTCAACTCCTTCTGGTTGAATATGTGTTGTAGGCTCTTATGATCTGTAAAAATTGTACATTTCGTACCATATAGGTAGTGTCTCCAGATCTTTAAAGAAAATATCACTGCGCCTAGCTCCAAATCGTGCGTGGTATAGTTCTTCTCATGTACCTTCAACTGACGTGACGCGTAAGCAATAACCTTCTTGCGTAGCATCAACACGCATCCCAATCCTTGACGCGAGGCGTCACAGTATACCATGAAATCGTCAGTACCTTCCGGTAGTGCTAGGATTGGCGCATTGCAGAGCTTATCCTTCAACAGCTGAAACGCTTCTTCCTGTTTGATTCCCCAATCAAACTTCTTATCTTTCTGGGTGAGGAGCGTCAATGGTTGAGCGATCTTCGAAAAATCCTCAATGAACCTTCGATAGTAGCCAGCCAAACCCAAGAATTGTCGAATCTCGGTTGGCGTCTTAGGCGTTTCCCAATTGTTGATCGCTTCGATCTTGGTTGGATCCACATGGATTCCATCTCCATTTACCACATGTCCAAGAAATTGGACTTCACATAGCCAAAATTCGCACTTAGAGAATTTGGCATACAGCTGTTCTTTCTTCAGCAGCTCCAAAATAGCTCTTAGATGCTGTTCGTGCTCAGCCTTTGTCCTTGAATAAATCAAGATGTCGTCGATAAACACAATCACGAACTTGTCCAAGTACGGCTTGCAAACTCTATTCATCAAATCCATAAAGACTGCAGGTGCGTTAGTCAACCCAAACGGCATAACAAGGAACTCGTAGTGTCCGTAACGAGTCCTGAAGGCTGTCTTCGGGATACTCTCCTCTTGTATCCTTAACTGATGGTATCCAGATCGCAAATCGATCTTTGAGTAAAAGCTTGAACCTTGCAGTTGATCAAACAGATCATCAATTCTTGGCAGAGGATATCTATTCTTGATCGTCAGCTTGTTCAGCTCCCGGTAGTCTATGCACATTCGAAAACTACCGTCCTTCTTTTTGACAAACAGGGCCGGAGCTCCCCAAGGCGAGAAGCTTGGTCGGATAAATCCCTTGTCTAACAACTCTTGAAGTTGTGTCGACAATTCTTGCATCTCAGACGGGGCAAGTCTATAAGGTGCCTTAGCCACATGCGCGACGCCTGGGACTAAATCTATGTGAAACTCCACTTGCCTTTGAGGCGGCAGTCCAGGTAAGTCCTCCGGGACGACTTCCGGATACTCCCTCACGACAGGGATGTCTTCGATCTTCGGTTCTGCAACTTTCTTGTCTACAATGTGTGCCAGGAAGGCAGCACATCCCTTCTGTAGACACTTTCGCGCTTTGAGGCAGCTGATAATTCTTAACGGTGTTTTGCGCTTTTCGCCATGAACCACGATCGTTTCACCATCTTCGGCCGGGATACGAACGACCTTTTCGTGACAAACAATTTTTGCCTTGTTGCCAGATAACCAATCCATTCCTACTACTACGTCAAAGCTCCCCAGCTGGATTGGTAGTAGATCCAAAGTAAACTCACGTTCTCCCAACTCGATTGCACAACCTCTGATCACTTCATTGGCTTCTACTAACTTCCCATTAGCCAATTCGATTGAGTAGGGGATATCTAACTTACTAGCAGCTAAACCGAGCATATTCTTAAATTCTAATGATACGAAGCTATAGTCGGCACCAGTATCAAATAAAACGGATGCATAGCGTTGGTTTACAGGGAACGTACCAGTAACGACATTGGGGTCCTGGCGCGCTTCCCTCGCCTCGATATGGAACACTCTTCCACGGGCTGGGTTCAACTCTGGGCAGTTCCTCTTAAAGTGCCCGATATCACCACAGTTAAAGCATCCAAGTCTTTGCCCGTTTCCACCTCCATTTCCAGCTTGGTTATTCCTTTGGTTATGATTCACAGTGCCGGATTGATTCGCATTGTTGCCTCGATTCCCATTACCTCCATTGTTTCCTTGTGGGCGATTTCCAATTCCACCCCGGTTATTGTTTCTGTTTCCAAATCCTCCTTGGCCTCCCTGACCAATAGTGGCCCAACAAGAATCCTTCAAGTGGCCAGGTTTCCCACATGCTTCACATGCCTTCCAACCACATCGGCCATAATGGTGACGCTGGCAGGTGTTGCACTTGGGCTGGGTGCCCATATATCCCTTTCCTTTCTTTCCAACACCAGCTGTAACCTGAGCTGGCGCGTTTGGCTCTCCTTTCTTAACAACACCACTAATGCCTTGTTTGAAGTTCGAGAACTTTCGTTTGTTACCTCCGGATGACTCGACGTGAGTCTCTTTCTTCTTTGTCTCGATCTCACCAAACTTGTTCAGGCGGATAGCCTCCTCAGTGAGAGCTACGCTCAAATCGATTGTCTCAGTAATCGTTGCAGGCTTGGAGGAGGTCACCATGCTTATGATTTGAGGAGCTAATCCCCAAATGAAGCTTTCAATCCGCTTGAATTCTGGAGTGACCATATAGGGTACCACATGCGACAGGTCGTGGAACCCCTGAACATATTCCGCGATTTTCGGACCTTCCATCTTCAAATGCCAGAACTCGGTTTCCAATCTTTGGATTTCAGCGCGAGAACAATACTTCTTGCGTATCAGTTCCTTCAGTTCGGTCCATGTTAGTGCGTAGGCAGCAGCTTCACCAAGTGTCTGCACTTGCAAATTCCACCAAGATAGGGCTCCATCCAGAAATAGCCCAGAAATGTAGGTGACTTGCTGGTTCGGTGCACATTTGCTCATGCGTAGAACAGATTCAGTCTTCTCGGCCCAACGAACAAAAGCGACAGCACCTCCGGTGCCATCAAAGTTGACAGGCTTGCAGTCCAGAAACTGCTTGTAGGTGCACCCTGCACATACGTTACAACATATGAATGGCATTAGCATCTTTGCTAGAGATATCCAATTAGATCATGGTATGTCTTAATGACTTAGTATTACCATGAGGTGGATTGTTGTTGCCATTGTTGTTTGAGCTGCTTCCGCTGGGTCCTCCTTGCGAGGTGGCGTATTGCGCGATGGCAGCAACGATGACTTGTTGGAGTTTTGCCTCATTGGTAGGCATCGGCGTTTGACGTCTAGGCGGCATCTTCTAAAAGATGGGTTTACGTCGGTCAGGCCATAATAAAGATCCCATGTTATACTACGTACGCTTTATTATGATAGTAATAGTACATAACATCTCATGTTATAATCATATCAATCACACAACATCCCATGTTATAAAACATAAATAATCAATCAAAACATTACATATGATGAGAATACTGCGATTGCCATATATCGAGACCACATAGTAAGTGTACAGGTACATAACAGTGTCATACATCATCATCGACTAAGGGCTACATCACCCTAGTCCAAAAGAATATCAAACCAGTGTCAATACATCCATATACATGTCACAAAAGTCAGAATCAAAATGCAGTCTCCAAAAATGCTGTGCAGTCAAAACAATCGCCGTCTTCTCACCAGCGTCTACCCATGCTGTACTAAGGATGCCCTAAACTGATGGTGGTGGAGGAGGGGGAAAATGGGTGTAGAAAAAACGTCGCAAATGGAGCCAGTCCTCCTCCATGGCTCTCTGGGTACGCAACCAAGAAGCAACCTGCTGCTCAAGTGCCAAAAGGCGTGCAGCATAGTCAGGTAACAATGGTCGAGGGTGCTGCGAAGAAGCAGAATGGGTCTGACCCTGACACTGGCACGGCGGTGGCTGAGCTCTCTCAAGCTCCTGAATACGCCGTGTGAGTGCCTCCTGCTGGACAACAAACGACATCAGAACGTCCTCAATAGAATACCCCATATGGAAAGGATGGTAGGGGTCGGTCGATGGCATAACAGAAGGTGGCGTCCAGAGAAACGGCTCGCTGGCTGGATCAAAAGGTGGCACAAAGAATGGTGGTACATGGGGAATAACAGATGAAGACTGTGGCATAACTGGAATACATGTCGGCACATGTCCAAATGGACGAGCCAAGGAACCCTCTCCAGGTCGAGCTGGAGGTGTGTACTGTGCAAATGAAAAAGAGAAATCAACGTGACGTGCATCGGTGGTATGAGGAGGAATAGGTGGAAGCTCATCATCCGCAGGAATCCACCCATGCAGGGCGTGCTCATCTCGTGGGTCAATCTGTGCTTCAAAAAGTGCTCGATCAAACTGTACAGGCATAGGGTCAAGGTGGGGTGCAACAAGAGGGTCAGCAGGTATATCAGCGATAAGTGGGGGATCAACATGATCAGCAGCAATAACATGGTCACCCTCCAGTAGTGGTGCATCAGCAGGGTGATCATCAATGGGTGGGTCAGCAATCACAGGATCAATAGGTATGCCAGCATGAGCAGGGTCATGCTCAAGCACTGGGTCAGGAGCAACTACTGGCTTGAGGGCCATGGCAGGCTCGGGATCAACGAACTCCATATCAAAATCTGCATGATCAGCGAATGCAGGGTCAACTGGATCTACTGGGTCAACCATAGGCTGATCCAAGTGGATGAACTCTATCTCCCGGTCCGGGTCAAATCCAGGGGGAAAAACAGGGTCTGAATCCTCATCGAGGTCGTGATCGAAGGCAAATCTATGAGCAGAGATAGCAGATGATGCCCTGTCAGGATCTGAACCGTGTGAATAGTGTTGTGCGCTCCGAGTGTGTGACGGTGCGGAGGCCACAGACTCGAAGGAGTCTGGAGCGGGTGAGTGTGCAGGTGACTCCTCAGCTGGAGCATCTGCGAGTAACAAAAGACCACCGTCAGCTAGAAGGGCCTCGCCCTCAACATCGTCCTCCAGGGGCTCATCATCAAATAGATCGACGTCGTCGTCAACGTCGGCGTCGAGGAGCATATCGTAAGCAGGATAAACGGCCAAAGGTATGGGAGCAGGGATCTCTACGAGTGGTAGGTACCCAGCAAAAGGACCATCAGCGGGCTCATCGACAGCGTCGGGCAGCGAAAAGGGCTGAAAGTCGTCCTCGTCTGTGCTGGTAACATCTGATGTGTGGACCTCGTGCTCTGAAGGCTCTAGGTCGTCTGATACTATGGGTCTAGGGCCTGTGGTGTCCGAATCACCTGTGTCAGGCGAGTCCATGGTGTCTGTAACACAAACACAAATATGTACAAATAATCAATCATACAATCAGATAAGCACATTAGTCACCAAGTAAGCAATCAAATAATTCTCCTAGTCCCACTAGCCTCCCAGCCTCTCAGACTGCTCTTCCTAGTCCAACTAGCCAAATTCTCCCAGCCTCTCAGACTGCTCTCCCTAGTCCAACTAGCCAAATTCTCCCAGCCTCTCAGACTGCTCTCCCTAGTCCTACTAGGCAAATTCTCCCAGCCTCTCAGACTGCTCTCCCTAGTCCTACTAGGCAACTACCTCGGTTTCCTAAACCGAGCCTCGGTCCTCCAGACCGAGCCTCAGCCTCTCAGACTGAGCCTACAAATAATAAATAAATGTGCTCAACATTTGTTTGTAAAAAGTTTTGGATCTGGACTTGAGTGGTATGCAGTGTAAAAATGTTTTCGTGAGAGCCCTAGTGATCATAGTCTAGACTCGAGAAGGAATCCTAGTTCGCTATGAACCTGGCTCTGATACCAAGCTGTCACACCCTGGCTTTGCGGAAGCGTGGTTATTTTGGTGTGACTTCTTAATACCATAGCTTAACCATAACAAGCTATATGAAATAAAAATCATGCAAGATCATCCATAGATTTTAGTTTTAAAACCTAAGTAACATAACATTGTCTTAGTGACTACAACACCATAACATAAAACATTGTTTTGAAAGACATAAACATCAACATGAATAAAACGCAGTTTAAGATTTGTGACTCGTCCAGGAAAAAGTCACATTTCCTAAACCGGGATGACCTCGGAACCCATATGCAGCGGGAAAATATAACATACCGCGCCAGATCTTTAATTCCCTGAAATACATGTAAGTTGAAAAATCAACAATAATGTTGAGCGAGTTCATGTGTAAGTGAGTAAATAAACCTTTGTATGTATAAAAATCCTGGTATGTAGCAAATAAGGAAAAAGAGATCACCAATGGTTTGCAAGGCCATTGATATGTGTGAAGTGCAAGTAGGAAGACTCAAACCTAGCAGATTTATGCGTTGGGTACAAAGTCACCCCGAGGTCCGTTCTGTGTTGGGCCTGGGGTTGGGCTCGCTACACCCAAATAGATCTACCGCTCCTGCCCCTCGGTCCTACCTTGAGGATTAATGGCCTCAAGTTTCTGCCTACCCACTCACATGATCTGAATAATAATAACCCTCCTTACGCTAACCATACCATGTAAAAGTACTCGTAATCATAGTAACATGTATTTCACCCCCGCAGTTTAGAAAACTGAAAACAGTTAAGAGAAAAGGGGGACATGAACTCACAGTGGTGCGTCTCTACCAAGTATATCTCCTGATCAAGCAGCTGTGCGATGACCTACACGTACTAAGTCTATTAGACGGACGGCCGTGCCTTGGCTTAAGGTTTAAGTTTTTGGGAAATAGTTAGACAACTATTTCGTGTTTATATTTTTGTAGAAACTTGGTAATTATTCTCCTTCCCAAGGATGGGGGATTTAATACATGTGCGTTCGTAAACTTCGAAATATATTATTAAGTCTCACTTAATATATTTTATTTCTTACTTCAAAATATAATCATTAACATTCGGTAATATTATTTTTACCCTAAAAATAATATTTGTATATTTCACAAAATAGTCATAAACATTTTACAAGTGACGCTTATGAAAAGTATATATACTAAATACATATATTTATCACGTTTTATTTTGTGAAATCCCACCTCCGATATTTTGTAAATAAGTCGTGGCGAAATCTATAATTCGAAAACACGAAAAAAAATATTTCTAACACTTGTAGTGAAAACATTTCTAAGTGTTAGGTTTTTGGAAAAAAATTTCACCAGAGTTTCCTCTGTAACTGGAGGTGGCCACGCTTTCAAGCGTATCATTTTCTTTTACAAATCAAACCAACGATTTTCTCATTCAATCTATAAACATTATTCAAACCATCAAACTAGTCAAAATAGATGTAAATCGCAAAAATACATGAACTTGTAGTTTTTCCAAAATATGTAGTATCTTTCCATTATTTTTAGTGGATCTTTTGTATAAATCAATCCGGTTTCGTAAAAGTCTCGTTTTTAAAGAAAATAAATTTCCACAACTTCTTGTCAACATTTACAAAAATAGTTCTTTCGTCAAAACTTTGTGTTACACAAGTGTTTACACACTTGTGTGTTTATTAAAATCATTCTTGTTTATGAAAGATCCGTCTTTAAAAGTATATTTTCTCTTGACACGTGGTCCTTTGAAAATACCGCTTGTAGATCCGTAGATCTACTAGTTTTAAACACTATTTCGTAAGTAAAATCGTTTTTACACAAGTTCAAGTTTCTCGTGTGGTAGAGTTTCATCACTTAACCCTTGTTACACTTAAACAAGCTCTATGTCATGATCCATGCGGGTTAAACGATGATCCGAGCTACCACAACATAGATCGGCACTAAATAATCACACAAAACAAATCCTACATGATTTACACAACAATCAAGCTTTTAACCAACATTTCTAACATTTTAGTAGACTTTTTCATATCTTTTTGCCTGTTCATAAATTTTAACCGTCATATATCTTTTTAACCACTTTAGAATGGATCAAGAATGTGTTTCAAGCAACTTACTACTAGCTCGAGGCTAGGGAAGATTCTAGTCGAAAAATGCGTGGATAAAAGTAATGGGGTGAGGTCCTTCGCGTTCCGAATGCACCAAGCTTCCTTGTAGGTGATCCTTAACACTTGTATGAGTTTGGAACTTGCAAGATCAAAACCGAAAAATGGATGGATGTATAGGGGTGTTCGGCCGAGAGCTTTTAGAGAGAGAGAGAGTTGTGAAGTTGAGTTGTGTGATGGAAATGTTAAGTGTGTTAAGCTTGGAACTTATAGACAATTAGTATGGTCATTAACCAAGAGTCTCTATGTTATCTTGATATGGAACAAGGATGATTAAACTAATCATCAAAGTACAAGGGGTGTCCCCCTTGGGGATGGTTCGGTTAGAGAGGGGGGGGGGGGGTCTTGGTTCATTTCCAACTAAATAGTTAGACATTAGTTGGTTAAGTGTGAAGGTTAACTCGGTTATTAGTATGTTATGCGTTATAGCGGGTGTTAGGGTATTCAGGGACCCTAACTGGCTCAGAAAAAGCTAAACAATGTAAATGGCAATATTTTTATGTTCCGGGTATAGTCCGGTTGTTCGGTTGGATAGTGATCCGTTAAAGTGCTTAACAAAGCTTTAAAGTGTCGTTATTATTATTTTTAGTGACACAATTTATTCCTGACACTTTGGAAAGTGTCTAGTAATATTTTTCTCATGTTTTGGCACTTTATTAGTTAGCTAAATGCTGAATTTTTGTGTAAAGTGCTGAATTTTGTACCTAGAGTACGTTTTAGGCACATCCGGTCACTGTAATCTCATTCCTAGTGACGCAGTTCTACAACCCTTATATCCCTACACTCTCTACTAGTGTAGCAAACTATCTCCGGCTCTTACAGGCCTTAGAGGCAGTACCTGCCTGGTGCTAGTTATGACAGCACGTTTAATAGGTTATCCGTTCATTGTGCTACTGTGCTTTTGGTGCATCAAGGTTGTCACAAAGGTGCTGTAAGCAAAACATGGAGTGACAACAAGTAAAGTATGATGCACGTAAGTACATGTATCAGCATTCAAGTAACAGTTTATCCAAAATTTCAAGTAGCACAGTAATTAAGCAGTAATTAATTATTAATTAAGTCGTACGGATACCTGGTTTAGTGAGGGTTGTCACACATGGAATCTAGTAGGATGCTTAGATACACACTTTAAATTTTGTATTTTATTTGTATTGTAGTTCATTATTCATGTTGTATTTGTTTCAAATCCTTGTAATTGACTCTTTAGAAATGAAATGAAAATTTATCATTTAAATACTTGTCACAAATAGTGTTATGAAGTCTCTTGCAATCTATTTCGTCTCACTCTGATGTTTCCGCCATCGGTTGGGGTGTGACAGATTGATATCAGAGCCATAACTATAGGGAATTAGGAAAATTGCCATGCTTTTGACCTAGTCTATAGTTAAGCACCAAAATTCGACCATACTTGCTTCACATGCTACTTTTATGAAATATCTTTACTTGTTATTCTTGAAATGTCTCTTACGTGTTATTTTCTTAAAATGCTTTATGTGCTTATACTTGTTATTATTATTTTGAACATACGTCTTTTACTCATTTATACTAAATTCGAAACCACTTGTAATACACAAACGAGATGACATCAACAAAATAGGCGTGAAACCCACAATTTGGTGAAAGACTCTCAATCCACCTATTCTTTTTACACGAAATTCGCCACCAAGTTAGGAGTGAGATCCTCACCTTGATGGAGAATTTCCGCTTTCAAATTCTAGTGGACCCTTGTCAAAGTGTTGAAATTAAATTTTGACCCGTCGAGTACCAACTACACTTAGGATACGAAATTGTCAAGTTAGGGGTGAAACCCGCACCTTGTCGACTAGTTCCACTCCTTGAATTTTTCCTAAATCCCGCCAAGTCTCGAAACTTCGATCGATTTGGGACATGTAGTAACCGGAAGGGTAAATACCGTTAACCGACTTGTCGGCGAGAGTATTCCACCTATTAGGCCAAATCATGCTCCTCAAATTCGAAAGACTTTTCGACCACTTTGGTTAGTCAATGTTCCGTTTTGGAACCATCCCAAATTTTAATCAAACATGTGTTTCTATTATTTATTTTCTTCTCACACATACATCATACTAAATCTTTTTCATACATTTATACCTATGCATGATTTCAAAACGTCACTCAATTTTGTTTACATTCTTTATAACGCCAAAATGGAGACATATCATTGAGTTAGGAGTGATTTCCTTACCTTCACGGATTAACTCCACTCCTTCTTTTCTTAAAACGGCCTCACCAACGAGTTAGGGGTGATTCCCTTACCTAGGTGATCGTTACCAAAACTTTCCTTCAAAATACTTTATCAAGCAAACACAATCATGTTTCATACCTAAATCATTTATCATTTATCGAAATACCCACTTATATCAATTCCAAAATACATTGTTTTATCAAACGTACTTCTTATCCTACAATCTATTTTCACATAACTCACATACACGAAATTCTTAATCATACCTTAAAACTTTTATTTCCTGAATTTCAAAACCTTACGAAATGCTACCTATCAATTTAATCGGTCCAATGAATCTCTGGCCCATGAACTTCATATTCAACTTAATCACTAAAACACGCACACGTTACTTCCATTCTTAATCGAAATCAAACCAACCTTTCTCAATTACTTATAAGATCTTATAGATGTTATATGATTGTTTTACCAAATACTTTTTCAACATCAAAAAATCATTTGGTAAAACTTTTAACAATCACTAAGTCCTTTTGCTAAAAGTCTTTTCTAAGGATCCTCGTTTTCACAAGAACCTCCTAATTGTTTGATGAAACGAACTTACTTTTTATCGAAAATCTTTTTCCTACACCAATTTACAAAACACGTGGGCAAGAAGACTTCATGGTCGACCGACCATCTTCAGATTATGTAAACTCTTTTAAAACAAAAGTAGCATTTCCATTCATTACAAAATACATTATGCTTAACCAATGAGTACTTTATATCCTCTTACATATACAAACTATATTCTACGCTTCAAATCAAGCTCAATCTAATTTTGATTCGATAAACTCAACGTTTCGTTTAAACAACTATACATGCATATCATCATACACATTTTAGTCGATATCTCGCGATAACATCATTCATATCGTTCGTATTTACATACTCAACCTTTTGAATGCTTTTATACGCTTAAATCTGCTATGTCCCAATGTACACTATATATGTAAATTTTATTATTCGTACCTACACTTATACGCATATGTTTTATGCTTATACTTATACTCATACTACTCGTACGTTTTATGTTTATACTCATACTTACGTGCATATTCATACTTAAACTTATACTTATGCTCATACTTTCATTCATACTCATGATTCATACATTCGTACCCGTACGCGAGCGTAATCCGAGTGATTCGCTTACGTGGGTCCCATACATACTTAAGCATGGACTTGCTTATATACTATATTCTTATACGTACACATTCTTATTTTTAAATTATGTATACCCTGATTCATACACAACTAGTACAAGCTATGCGGATCATGTGACGATCAAAATAATCGCGGGTGCACACGGGATTATAGTGATAGGCGTATGAAAACCATAGAGCGTACTAGTGTGTATGGTAAGACACGGAACGTAACATGACACCGAATAACGAGACGGACATAACATGGTCAAAACATGGTGGATACGCCGCTGGTACTTCCTATATATAAGTGTTTTCACCATGTTACCAAACTTTCGTAAAACGTGCCATGAGAAATTCAGTGTTTTGCAGACCTTTTGACCTAATACAAACTTTAAACAACTCTTAAACGCATTATATCCGATTATCCATGACGAGACTTCATCTTTAACATGCTACTTTCGTCTATCTAATACTTATATCATTCATATACTTGCATTCATTTAGAGTCAATCGTTCGCCCCATACTCCTATTATTCTCCATTATCCTTTCTTTCATATGAACCCTGTTCACAATCAAGCTTGTTTAAACATTCAAATCCTAACTTATCTCATTACCTTTAAATCTGTCTTCCTATTCTTTATTCTTGTGTAAATGTACTTAGTATACCTTTAACGCTTTATTCAAAGTACCAAACCTTATTCCTCTCAATAAACAATTTTTACGAAAGTGTGATTTTTATACTATCCTTAAAACTTCCCCTGTAAACTACCCCACTTTCCAACAAAATACAAACCGTTTGTCAAAATCTTCCTTCTTAATACGTCCCATTTTTAATACATCTCCAATTTAAGTTATCCAAACTTGTTTAGACTCACTTTACCTATACACGCACCTACACATTTTCAACTATGTTTGGTACCTCAAATTATTTTAGACAACGGACTCTCTTGGAAATTTACCTTGTCGTTCTCCAAAGTTTCGTACTTTTCAAACCGTTTCAAAATTTCCAAGTCTCAATTTTTGCCAAAACTTTTCAAGTCTTCCTCTTGAATAAATTTCGGGACGAAATTTCCTAAAGGAGGGGAGACTGTAACGCTCTGCGTTTTCATACTTTCCATATTTAGAAACCATTGCTTGAAATTCTATTTTTTTTTGGAAATATTGTATTCCTTGTAATCGTATTTCGTTGTATCGTTGTAAAATCTGAGACTTTGATCGTAATGAAATGAATCTTTTATACATCATTTATACATGTTTATACATTGATACGTGCACTCGTTTGATACATGGTTCGTAATTCGTATAAACGTAAGCTTAACTCGTAAACAATGATCGTGTATTCGTAATCCTTAAATCTTCATACATTTAAACACTTAGTTATTCGATTATAAGATTAAGTTGTATGTTTTTTTTCACTTGATCATACCAAACTATAAACCATACATACTTGTTACATTTCATGTGATATACACACCTATGTTATCGCACTTTTTGCTAAATTAAAACATGTCATTTATGCATTTTGGACCTTGTTACAAGTTACATACATACTAGACACCATGTAACACTTTATTAAACATCAAATATATACCTTCTAATGTCAAAAAAATAAAATAAAATGAAAATTATAGGGCTGTTAACAGCCTTGCATCAGCCCACTTAATTTCCTTGTTTTGAGTTATTTAGCCCACTAAACACTTCCAAAGCCCAACCCAATGAAACCCTAATCCATCCCCTATATAACCCAAGCCTCCTCCAAGCATTTTTCACTTTCTAAACACTCTCCATTCACTCTCAAACACTCCAAACCGTAGCTGATTGTAGAAGTTCGAGCATATTTATATCACTTCACTAAAGTGAGCATAACTCACTCAATTCTTATCCGATTCACTCCATTCTTTTTCCTACTACTTTGTATTGACCTTAGCTATGTTTCCATGGGTTTTATCTGGAAAACCAGAGCCTGGAATGTTGCTAAAAGGGCTCCAAAATGGACTGATTTTTCTGTTCTTGTTTCAAACTTTGATAAACTTGTTTAAACTTGAGGAAACTCATCTCAAACCTATGTCCTTATGCTTATAACCACTTCTATGGTTAGTTAGGCTTAAAAAAAGGTTGAGACATTCAAAATCCGAGGTATAAACCTCACAAACTTTCTGTTTTGTTCAATGGTTTTAACCCACAAGTGATGCTCAAGTTCAAGACTTGATGATTGTGTGATTTAGGATTAGCTTGGGCTAACCTACTTGAAAATCCACACATTGCTTGATGTTTTCTCATAGATTAGTTGTTCATATTCCATTGTTTCTTGTAAGTTCATGACCCTCCTTGTTGTTCATAACAATAAGTGTAGTGGTGAACAATAGAGGTACCTAAATGGAAGCTTTGTTCTTCCTACCTCATATATGAATTCCATGATACTTAGAGGTGCCTAAATGAAGACTTTAATCTTCTACCTCATGCTTGACTTATATGATGTAATATACACTATGTAATACTTATGTAACAACCAAATAATCGAACTCTTGGTGATGAACTAATGGACATTCGTCAAGCTAGTAGATTGTATCATCTTAGGCCTTGACAACTTGTCACAATTCTAATGGAACTTTGTTCCATGAAAAACATTTAAACTCTTTTAGAGTTTCATAGTGTCAAGAACAAGTGTCATAGGTGTTAGATGATTATTTTCATATGTTTATTTTTCATGTTATTTAAACTCCAAATCCCTAGAACCATATGTAAACACCTCTTAAACTCCAAATCGAAAACATTCAACTTCCTAGTCTCAACAACTTCGTCACATGGGATAATCAGAAAGCATATGAAACTTTGTGAGCACACTTGACCCATTTTCCTTTTAATACACTTTGGGTGTAACATGTTTTACTTGTTAAAATGCACGATTCACAAACATGCTTTTATTCGTTCAATACTTATACATGCTTTGCTATGCTTAGGTTCATGCTAGAATACATACTACTTGTTAACTCGGCTTAACAATTATAGCGCTATAGGAGTAGCACACCACCCGACGGGGTTTTGTTGAGTCTTTATTCTATAATGGTCTCGTCACTTTTGTGTCGAGGGATGCTAAATACTAGTGGACACTAGAGTTGGCATATTGTTATGCATGATAGATTAACCTTGTATACCAATTGCTATGTTGGATTGAAAATACCTTTTTATACATATGCCACTAGTCTAAAACTAGTGTACTCACCAATACCTTTGTATTGAACTATGCTTTTAAAACATGTTGCATGTTTAGCGATGATGTTGATGATGCATGGAATCTAGTAGGATGCTTAGATACACACTTTAAATTTTGTATTTTATTTGTATTGTATTTCATTATTCATGTTGTATTTGTTTCAAATCCTTGTAATTGACTCTTTAGAAATGAAATGAAAATTTATCATTTAAATACTTGTCACAAATAGTGTTATGAAGTCTCTTGCAATCTATTTCGTCTCACTCTAATGTTTCCACCATCGGTTGGGGTGTGACAGGTGAGTTATGAGCTCTTGTTCTTCGTATATCCATTCCAACCTATTAACCTTTGTGTATTATGTCTCACAAGTACAAGACATATCCAAGATTATGATCTTAAGAGATTCTATAAGATCAAAGGGAATCAAGAGAGATTGGCCACCTTGTGACCGTCCCAACCAAGGGGGGGGGGGGGGGAGTAAAGTGTAAGTTTCAATTACTAGTTACATAATTAAGTTAAGTTTCAAGTGTCTTGATTAGGGATTTAATGTGTTATTATGTTATAAGAGGTTTTATGGTGTTCGGGGATCATAACTAGCTCAGAAATAAATAAACAATGCTTCTAGTATAATTTTGATGTTTCGGGTAGTATCCGGTTGTTCGGTTAGATACCGGTTCGTTAAAGTGTCAAACTATTTCGTTTAGTGATCTTTAAGTACCCTTTTGTGACACTTTTAATTCCCGACACTTAGGAAAGCATTCAGGACCACTTAGTCATATTTTTACATGTTATTAACTCGTTACAATGCTGAATTTTGCTGAAATATATGAAATTCAGCATTAAAGTGTGTTTCGGGTGCTTTTTAGTGCATATTCTAGCTTCCGGAAAGTCTATATGTTAACCCTTGTATCCATACTTGGGTTTTAATGTATTTTAGACGTTGGACCTACTCCTAGGCCCCAATTCTTCTGTCTGACTGCTTTCTGTAGAATTACTGACACAATGTGTCTTACCGGTGGGTTTACTAGTATTTCTGACGCAACGCTAACAGTAATGCATAAAGCAATATTTGAAGTATAAAACGTGCATGAATTCACATGTATAGCATGAAATCAGACAATGTTGACATTTAAGCACACAATTGCAGACATTAGGTAATAATTAAACTGTACGGAAATTACCGGTTTGGTGCTAGTTGTCACAGTCTCCCCCCGTTAAAAGAATTTCATCCCGAAATTCAGGCTGAGCTAACTCTCATAGGAGTTTTCTTGAACAGGTGGGGGTACTTCTCCTTAAACTGGTCTTCACGTTCCCACGTGTACTCGGGTCCGTGCTTAGAGTTCCAACGTACTTTGACAAGTTTGACACTACTCCTCCGGGTCTTGTTGACTTTCCAGTCTGTAACCTCAACGGGTTGTTCTGTAAATCGGAGTGCGTCCTCAATATGCACTTCATCCGCAGGGATGATCACCGTTTCTTGGGTTGGACTCTTCTTTAGGTTGGACACATGAAACGTATCATGTACTCTGTTAAGTTCTTCCGGTAATTCCAACTTGTAAGCCACGGTACCAATTCTTTCCAAGATCTTGAATGGCCCGATGTATCGTGGATTCAGCTTTCCACGTTTTCTGAATCTTACTACGCCCTTCCAAGGTGAGACCTTCAACAAAACTTTGTCCCCCACTTCGAATTCTAAGGGTTTCCGTCTTTGATCAGCGTAGCTCTTTTGTCGATCTCGAGCCGCCTTAATGCGCTCTCGGATTTGCATGATTTTGTCGGTTGTCTCTTGAACAAGTTCAGGACCAACCATACATTTGTCTCCAGCGTCTGCCCAACATAATGGCGAGCGGCACTTGCGGCCATATAGAGCTTCAAATGATGCGGCTTTTATGCTCGTATGGTAAATGTTATTGTAGGAAAACTGAACTAAAGGTAGGTGAGTATCCCAGCTGCCACCTAAGTCCATAACACATGCGCGAAGCATATCTTCTAGCGTTTGTATGGTCCGTTCACTCTGGCCGTCTGTTTGCGGATGGAAGGCCGTGCTTAGATCTAGTTGAGATCCAAAGGCTTCCTGGAAGGATTGCCAGATCCTCGAGACAAAACGTCCATCTCTGTCTGAAATAATTGAGATAGGCACTCCATGACGTGCCATGATTTCTTTCAAGTACTGCTCAGCAAGCTTTCCAGTGCTATCCTTCTCTCGGATTGGTAGGAAATGCGCAGACTTCGTTAATCGATCGACTATCACCCATATCATATCGTGCCTTCTAGGGGTCCTGGGTAATTTCGTTATGAAGTCCATCGAGATTTGCTCCCACTTCCACATGGGTATCTCTGGTTGTTGCAGTAGCCCGGATGGTTTCTGATATTCAGCCTTAACCTTAGCACAGGTTAGGCATTTTCCAACATAGATAGCCACATCGCTTTTAAGCCTCAGCCACCAATAGTATTCCTTCAACTCTTGATACATTTTGTCCGATCCTGGATGGATCGAGTATCTCGACTTATGAGCTTCATTAAGGATGACTTCTCGAATACCGCCATAGAGTGGAACCCAAATACGCCCCTTAAAGTATAAGGTTCCCTCTTTGTTTGGCACCAAATTCTTCTGCATACCTCGGAGATATTCAGCTCTACGATTCTCCATCTTAAGGGCTTCTTGTTGTGCGTCATGAATGCGTGCAGTGAGGTTCGTTCGAATAGTCATTTCCAATGCTCGAACTCTTAGGGTCTTAACCCTTTCTTTTCGGCTTAACGCGTCTGCTACAATGTTTGCCTTTCCAGGATGGTACTTAATCTCACAGTCATAATCGTTCAGCAACTTGAGCCAACGTCGCTGACGCATGTTTAATTTCTTCTGATCAAATATGTGTTGTAGGCTTTTGTGATCTGTGAAGATTGTACATCGAGTACCATATAAATAGTGTCGCTAGATCTTCAAGGCGAATACCACTACGCCTAGTTCTAGGTCGTGAGTGGTATAGTTCCTTTCATGCACCTTCAACTGTCTTGAAGCGTAAGCGATGACTTTTTGGCGTTGCATGAGCACGCAACCCAAACCTTGACGCGAAGCGTCGCAGTATACCACGAAGTCTTCCGTGCCTTCGGGTAAGGATAGTATCGGTGCATCGCATAGTTTATTTTTGAGCAGTTGGAAGGCTTCTTCCTGCTTATTACCCCATTCGTACTTCTTGTCTTTCTGCGTAAGGGTCGTTAGCGGTTGAGCTATCTTGGAGAAATTCTTGATAAATCGCCGGTAATAGCCCGCTAAGCCCAAAAATTGTCGAACTTCAGTTGGGGTTTTGGGGGCTTCCCAATTCTTTATTACTTCTATCTTGGCTAGGTCTACATGAATACCCTTCTCGTTCACGACATGACCAAGGAACTGTACTTCGCGAATCCAGAATTCGCACTTTGAGAACTTCGCATAAAGTTTCTCTTTCTTCAGTAGTTCCAGAATGGTCCTGAGGTGTTGCTCGTGCTCTTCTCTCGTTCGCGAGTAAATCAGGATATCATCGATAAATACAATCATGAACTTATCGAGATATGGTTTGCAAACGCGGTTCATCAGATCCATAAATACCGCTGGTGCGTTCGTCAATCCGAATGGCATCACAAAGAACTCGTAATGCCCATAACTTGTTTGGAATGCAGTCTTTGGTACGATTTCCTCTTAGATTCTTAACTGATGGTATCCTGATTGAAGGTCGATCTTGGAATAGTAGCTCGATCCTTGCAACTGATCAAATAAGTCATCAATCCTTGGTAGTGGGTACCGATTCTTGATATTGAGCTTGTTCAGTTCTCTGTAGTCGATACACATCCGTAATGTTCCATCCTTCTTCTTCACGAACAATACTGGAGCTCCCCAAGGCGAGAAGCTTGCCCTTATGAATCCTTTATCCAACAACTCCTGGAGTTGTGTAGATAATTCTTGCATCTCGGATGGTGTAAGCCGATAGGGTGCCTTGGCTACAGGAGCGGCTCTTGGAACCAAGTCTATATGGAATTCGACTTGTCATTGCGGAGGTAGCCCTGGCAGGGCTTCAGGAAAAACATCAGGGAATTCCTTCACCACAGGAATGTCTTCGAGTTTTGGCTCCTCAGCCTTCTTATCTACAACGTGTGCCAGGAAAACAACACATCCTTTCCTTAAGCACTTCTGCGCCTTCATACAACTGATGATTCGCAGAGGCGTGCCTCGTTTTTCTCCATGCACGATGAGAGTTTCATCATTCGCAAGAGGGATGCGAATGATTTTCTCATGACAAGCAACTTCAGCCTTGTTCTTGGACAACCAGTCCATTCCGACCACTACATCAAAGCTACCCAATTGAATAGGTAAGATGTCGATTCTAAATCTTCGCTCACCAAGCTCTAATGTGCATCCCCTAACAAATTCACCCGATTCATCAAGTTTACCATTGGCTAGTTCTATGGAATAAGGAATATCTAATCTACTAGATTCTATTCCAAGCATACATTTAAATTCCACAGACATGAAGTTATAATCGGCACCAGTGTCAAATAGTATGGATGCAAAGTGATTGTTAACGAGAAAGGTACCGGTGACCACATTAGCGTCCTCGCGTGCGTTCCTTGCTCCAATCACGAATGCTCGAGCCTGAGCATTATTCTCCCTTGGGCAATCTTTCTTGAAATGATCTTTGTTTCCACAACCATAGCATCCTTGGTTCTGCCCAGCTCCATTACCATTCCGGTTACCATTGCCATTGCCATTTCCACCACCGTTTCTATTACCTGCACCGTTGCGGTTTCCATTCCCGTTCCTATTACCACTTCCATTTCCTTTTCCCCAACAGTTCTTAGTATGGTGACCCAGTTTTCCATAATTGTCGCAATTTGAAACGCGACAAACTTCTTCGTGATGACGCTTGCATTGGTTACAAATGGGTAAAGTGCCCAGGTATCCTCTAGCAGGAGCGTCATTCATGGTTGCAAGAGTTTTCGCCTCCTGAGGTGGGTTGGGGTCGCGCTTCTTATTGTTGGAACCCTTGTTGTTACGTGTCGCTTGATTCAGGCTCACATGCTTCCTTTTCTTGTCACCAGACGACTCAGCATGCGCCTCGGTCTTTTCAGTTGGGTTCAGTGATAACTTCTTCATACGAACAGCATCTTCAGTAAGGCTGATAGCCAAAGTTACAGCCTGAGTGATCATTTCAGGTTTAGCCGAAGTTACCATGCTGCGAAACTCTGGAGCCAATCCCCAGATGTAGCGTTCAACGCGCTTAAATTCGGGAGTCACCATATAGGGGATCACTCTTGACAAATTGTGGAACCTTCGGGTATAACCAGTAATGTCTGCACCTTCCATGGTCAATTGCCAGAACTCAGTCTCCAACCTTTGGAGTTCAGCACGAGAGAAATACTTCTCTCTCATTCGTTCCTTTAGCTCATCCCACGTCATGCCGTACGCAGCATCATCACCCAGAGTCTGGACTTACAAATTCCACCAAGTCAAATCCTCATCAACAAACAATCCCGTAACAAAAGTGACTTGCTGATCCGCGGTACACTTGCTCATACGGATAGTGGAATCCGTCTTTTCCGTCCATCGTACAAAAGCCACTGCACCTCCTGTGCCGTCATAGTTCAGCGGCTTGTAGTCGAGAAACTGCTTGAAAGTGCAGCCTTGAGCTGTGTTTCCTCCAGATGTATCTCCCTGCCCATTACGTCTAGCATTGCTTGGTCCTCCTCTTTGTTCGGTGCGGTTCGCCTCGTATTAGGCGATAGCTGTGGAGATCCTTTCTTCCGGTAGGGCATTCAGTTCTTCAGCAGTCCTCGGTAGAAGAGGAGGAGGGGGTTGATCGGAATCCTGATTGTTCATAGCTCTCCTAGGTGCCATGTTCTGAAAGAACACAACACAACAGGGTTAGACATTTGTTTGATATCGTCATACGAGACAGTAGTAGTATATGTACATAGGTATATACCACATAAGTGACATCAAATAATCCGCCAAACGTATAAATCAATTCATACAGCAACAAGCATGCATAAATAGATAAATACTGATGCGTCATAAGATATTCACCGAGTCTTTACACAAACTAGGGAAACTTGTTACATCATTGTTTGCGAGGTAAACAAAATGCATAAGGGTTACATCACCCCCATAGTACAAGTTTAACATATGTAAAAGACAAAATATCTTTCTTCACATTGGCGGTTCTTGTCTTTATACCGTAAATCATTACTCAGAAAGAGTATTTAATAGGCTGAGGGAGGGGTGAGGGTGTTCACATTTGCCCTTTTCTTGCGTTGAAGGAATCTCGTTTGATACGTGATAAGACTTGCTGTGGTTTCTGCGCACTGAATTCCATAATTATGTATGCATCCGTAATTACGTAACTCCTTGCACAGTCCGCACAGTTCGTTTCATCCTCGTATCACTTCCTTCAGATAGGCCACTGTTTTCAGGCGAAGACACGAGTACCTGAGATATTCAGTTTCTAGTATATATATATATATATATATATATATATATATATATATATATATATCAATTATCACACATAGTTGCCAGTAATTTCTAGTCAAAGACAAGTGCTACTCCAGTGCACCCTAAGTTTCGTAGTGTCCTTACTTGACTCCTTGAAAACAGTTTCAGGTAGTGGATGTCGCGGAAAGTTTTATGCAATGAAAACTTTTTGAAAAATTGTTTTCATGAAAGGATCCTAAAGATTGTAGTCTAGACTCGAGAATGAATCCTGGTTCACTACAATCGCAGCTCTGATACCAATCTGTCACACCCCTTTCTAAGGCGGAAGCACGAGGTGTGATCTTGAAAGGTTCTCATTGCATACGAAAGGTAAACATACTACATGCCTGTAAAATAACTCCAAATGCCATTAACATAACATAAGTTAAATGTTTACATCACAAGACAGCATATTGTTTGAAAGGTTTACAACTTTATTTAAAAGACCAATATCGAGAACTTGATTCTTATATCCCTCATAGGATGAAATATAATAACCAATTCCCACAAAAAACGGCATCGGAGTCTTGACACAAGATAACTAAAAACATAGACAACATCCAAGAGCAAGAGTATGACCGCGCACACATCCACTTTAGTTACCTGAAATACATGTGAGTTTTTGGAAAATCGTCAACATAATGTTGGTGTGAATTCATGCAGTTTTTGTATTGAACGTTTGTATACTTTGAATGAAAACATGGTATGTAATTTGTATGAAACAAGTATTTTTGTAAATATAAGGAAATTGAGATCGCTAATGGTTTGCAAGACCATTAACATGTGACACGACATAGGAAGCATCCAAACCATAGGCATTTTTCGTTGTCGATTCACGACTAGAGACACAAAAGCACTGCTTGGTACTAGCTATGACCAAGAGTGTGGCTGCCTGAAAGCCATTAGATCTAACCTTTTTCTCCGCGGTCTTGGTATGTAAACGATTAATGGTGCTTATGACACCCTATTCGTGACATGATCTAAAGTATCATTCCTTAGTTTTTGTATACAACATACCATAACACATGTATTTTCCCCAAGTTTAGAAAGTATGTAAAAGTTTAAAAGGGGGGGGGGGGACATGAACTCACAACTTTGCGTTTCCTGCGCCGTAAACTTCACTGGGTTTGCTTATTTAGCGTCGTGACCTATACGTGTTTTATTAACGTTAGTCACTAGACTTGTATCGCACAAGTACAAGTCACCATCTTTTATGTATGTGTTCTTTGTTGTTAAAAATAATTTATATTTTTAACTATGTATCTTACTTATATTATTTTCTCAAAAATAAATATAAGTATCTTGCATTTTTCACCCGAGTTATGTATTTTTGTCCAAAACTTCATTTTAAGTTCATAACGTGTCCAAGTTATTTAATCTATTAAGAAATATATTTTCATAAATATATTTTCTTGTATTTGTCTATGCATGTTGTATGTGTATTTTTGCATTTCTACTCCTTGGGAGTATTTAGTGTATTTTCAAGTCCTAATACACTATTACATACAATACATATTACATACACTTAGCACAAAATTTGGTGGCCGATAAATGTATATATTTTTCTAAAAAATATACATACTTAGTATCAATTTTTATCTTGAATAAATCATCATTCCTTAACTTGAAATTTACACAAAAATTAGGGAAACCTTGGTAAATATTTTTAGGTGAATTTTTAGGGAATAAGTTTCACCAAAACTTATATTTTTCTAAGTGTCAAAATTTATAGAAATTTTGACATGGTTTCCCCAAAAAATGGAGGTTTCCCATGTTTTCAAAACATGTGTTTATTTTCTTTTAAAATCATCACAAACAATCATCAACTCATTCAACACTTACCGAGTGTCAAAATCAAGTAAATTACACTACATCATGAACTTGAAGTTTTTGTAAAAACTTGTAGTAACTTACCATGTTAATTAGTAGGTTTAGTTACCCTCTAAAACATATTTATTTGTTTGTAAATCACATTCTTGAAACATTTAGTCATTTACAACTTTAAGATGATTTTTCTAAAAATATTCCTTTTGTATTTTTCTTGTTACAAACATGTTTCTAGTCTTGTTTAAACACTAAAAATATGATTGGTTTACTTAGAAACCATGACTTTGTAAATCTTGAAAATAAACTTGGTTTCTTGAGAAAATTATTTTGTAATCATCTATTTACAAGACTTTTGACATGTATCAACCATCATCATACTCTAAATCATTCTTATTTTCAAGTTCATTCAAAACATAAAGTTTGATGATCTTGGTCTTTAACAAGATCATCACCTTAACTTACTAGATCATGAGTTTAATCACAATCTATTAGGTTTCATATGATGTCTAACATCACTAACATAAATCATCAACCATCAAGAAGCAAATCAACACAATCAACATGTATTCTTATGTTATTAAGCTTATGTTAAAGTATCATGATCATGTTCTTTAGTGTTCTTCAGAATTAACAATGTTCATCATCTTTTAACCATCAAAATATGAAGTAACAAGAGATTATAAGGGTCTTACTACTAGCACAAGACTAGGGAAGAACACAAGAGGTTGAAGATGACAAATGGGTTGGATAAAAGCAAATGAAGGAGGTCTTTCAAGATCCACAAGCTCCACACTTCTCAATCTAGCTTCTAACACCTTGTGAGGACTTGAGATTGCATGAAAGTGAGATGAAGGTGGTGGTGATGTGGGTGGTGGCTCACGGCCGTGGGTAAGGGAGGAGAGGGAGAGAAGAGTGTGTGTGAGGTGTTGGTGAGTTATGAGCTCTTGTTCTTCTTATATCCATTCCAACCTATTAACCTTTGTGTATTATGTCTCACAAGTACAAGACATATCCAAGATTATGATCTTAAGAGATTCTATAAGATCAAAGGGAATCAAGAGAGATTAAGTAAAGATTTTGATGGGGGCCACCTTGTGACCGTCCCAACAAAAGGGGGGGGGGTGTGACACATGTGTCTGTAATCATTGTAAACAGTTCAGTTATCAATGAAATAATGTTATTTGATCCCAATATTTGTTTGTTTATGTTTGATATTTTTCATGTTTTGATTTTTGTTCAATTTCAAACTCTATATCGCTTTCTAGAGAGTTATACGCAAACTGGTGCGTAAACGTAATCAGTTTAACGCGAAAAACACTCTGGAACATCAATATATGCTTAACATACCTTAAATAACCTTTACATAACTTAGAAATAAGTTTTGAAGGCTTTGGTATGGCAAAATCAAGTTTATTCGCATATACAGGGACTAAATTCGACAAACTGTGAAAGTATGACGATTCGTACTGTAACGGACAATCTGGAACATGACCATAAGTTAAAAATACCCTAAATATCCTTTACATATCTTAGAAATAGGCTTTGAGGGGTTCGGTATGCTAAAATAAACTTTTTGGTCATTCAGGGACTAAAAGCGTCAAAAAGTGCATAAGTTTGCATTTTCGCGCATATCTTACGTTCTGAATACATCCGGACATCCAAAAATTTATGTAATCATTAAAATATTTTATTTTAGTGATTGGCATGATAAAATTCCATTCGTCGCGTAATTTGGATCGTTTTTCGCATTCGTTCGTGTTTCGTCGTAATTAACCGAACAACGCAACCGTACGACCAAACGAACCGACATACGAGATATTTTTGAGCATTTTTCATGTTCCCTATACTTTAAATTTATTTTAGAGCCTTGAAATGGGATTAACGGGGCTTAAACGTGTCAAAAAAGCATCAAAAACCATGTTTTGCACATTCAGGGACCAAAATTGACAATCTGCCATAGTTATCTTAGGAAGGGACCAAAGTTGAAAATCTGATTTCCAGCTTGTTCCAGCTGTTCCCCTCATTTGTACATGGTTTTAATGAAACTAGGGGCTTGTTTTGGGGTACCCATGGTATTCTAAAACCATGGGCACACATGTAAGGTCCAGATCGAAGCTCGGTGTTCGATGAACGATCCTAACGGTCTTGGTTTTCCTATAAGTTGAAGTTATACACTTCATACCTTAGAGTAATCGGATCAAAACTCCAGAGCTTGGACCCGTTGTAAGTCCTCTTTCGTTCTTTTACACGTTTTAGCGTGAAAGTCAAACGTTGTTTGGCTTTCAGCTTTAACCAGTTTATGGTCAACACGAAGTTCGTTTGAACTTCATAACGTGAGCATAATCACGATGGTTCTAGTCCCTTGTGACTATACCTACTGATTACCACATTATTTAGGCATAGTGGTGAGTCGTAGTTTCGGTCAAAATTCGTATTCTTGCGTATTTTGTAACCAAACTACTTTTAGGTATCAAGACCGTTTGTTTTGATACCAAACCTGTTTTCTAAATTCGTTAAACATGTTTTAACATGTTTAGCTCGTCACTTTAGGTTTAGTGCTTAATAGGGTCGTAAGGTAAGCGATCTAAACAATCGCTTAGACTTTCGAACCCGACCCGTTTGGTCGATCATTAGGATCCGACCAAACACATTAGGTGACCATAGTTGTATAGGGAATAACCTTCTGAGGTTATACCTTATGGTCACGTCGTTTAGTAGTTGTATGATAGGTAGTTTATATGCCTTAGGTAAATTACCAAAATGCCCTTTTTACGCCAAAATTCATTTTAAGCATATGTCATAATTTTTGACATCTAAACTGATTTGGCAACAATATTAGACATGTTAAGTCATATTTTACTTATCATAGGACTAATTAGGCGGTCCGAACGTGTTTTTACGCGAACAACGCGTTAAGGTAGCATAAGCTACCTAAACGAGTCGTAATGGGTCGTAAGCACTTAGGATAGGTTTCATTTTAGAATGTAGGCTTTGTTAAACCATATTACATGAGTTCCTATACTCATTTGGTTTACAAAACCTCATTCTATCCGATCTCCCGATTTAGGTCCGGTTATTAACATAGATACCTATATTAGGTGCCGTTTGATTCCGTGATCTTTCTAGCATTGCTTGGTGGTTACCTAAAGATTATTGAGCAATCTCAAGTGAGTACATAGTCCCCTCTTTTACTGTTTTTCAAACGTTTTGGGGTGAAACACATGTTCCTACTTGTTACTTTCGTGCTTTCCGCATTTTCATATCATATGCTTGTTATGTTCATTAGTACACTTATAGTACATGATTTCATTGTGTTTTTGCTATGTATGTCCATTTAGTGCATACTTAGTACATTGTTTTACATTACATTTCACGCTATGTATGTCCATTTAGTGCATACTTAGTGCATTGTTTTACACTACATAACATGCTATGTATGTTCATTTGTTGCATACTTAGTACATTTGTTTTACATCACATGCTATGTATGTACATTGTTGCATACTTAGTACATTTGTTTTACATCACATGCTATGTATGTTCATTTGTTGCATACTTAGTACATTTGTTTTTCATCACATGCTTACATTTTGGTATGACATTTGGTTTGTTTAAATGGGACAAAAATACGTTCATTAACATTGGCCATGCCGTTCGTTAGTAGGTAGTGGTACCATAGGAATTGACAACTCTCGTTCCTGACATCCTAGGTATGTTTGGATGGAAGGAATGACCGAATTCGATACACATAACTCAGATAAACCTTTAATTTGTTTAAGGGTTTATCGCCACAGTCTCAAGGCTTGAATGTATGCATTTTCATAATACCGCATAGATGTTTGTATCAGTATAGCATGCATTTCCACAAAACATAACTTTGATTTAAACTACGTTTTACTTCAATACCTTGTTTTATGCATTTTACCTATGGTTTAGTTGATATATTTCACATGCCATACATGATATTTTGGATACACATTACATGATTTACATTTGACACATGAACATTTTGACATTGATTATACATTACATGGTTTATATTTTTGACATAAACATTTTGACAATTGATTTAAACATAAACATTTTACATCAGTGGTTTGTTTGGGTAAGTGATCTAAGTAACGAGGCGTGTGTAATATGATACAAGCATGGTGGATACGCCGTTGGTACTTCCTATATATAAGTGCTTGTATGATATTACATATCGTAGCATTATTTAAATCATTTCAATTTAGACATATAACATTTTACACAAATAACATATTTTTCACAAGACATTATTTTACAAAACAGTTTATTTTATACAACTCATTTTACTTAGTTATTTTATTAACCATACACCTTTCTTTCATATAATCTGATTTCTTATCGAGTTTTCATATGATTTATAAAAGAAAACACTTAACAAGATTCATGACTAATTGTTATAAAACCTTTCTTTTAAAACTCAAGTCATGAATCCTATTTTCACAAACCTATGTATCTCAGAGGCATTTTTATGCTGACGTACCTATTTTCACATGTGTTTCAGGAGCTAATGCATAGGTTTGTTCAAGATACACTAGGGTGGACTCGGGCCTTAGTGACATAAAAGAAGCAAGATTAGTTTAAATAATGTTATGTACTCTTGTTTCTTCTGTTTAAAGACAATGTAACCCCCCCTTGTTTATAAATAAAACAGAACTTTAATTACCATGGTTATGAAACAATAATTCTGTTACAACACTCCCCGCCGTTTCCGCCGTGGTTGCATGTTATACGCGGTCGGGGTGTGACAGGGGGGGGGGGGTAAAGTGTAAGTTTCAATTACTAGTTACATAATTAAGTTAAGTTTCAAGTGTCTTGATTAGGGATTTAATGTGTTATTATGTTATAAGAGGTGTTATGGTGTTCGGGGATCATAACTAGCTCAGAAATAAATAAACAATGCTTCTAGTATAATTTTGATGTTTCGGGTAGTGTCCGGTTGTTCGGTTAGATACCGGTTCGTTAAAGTGTCAAACTATTCCGTTTAGTGATCTTTAAGTACCCCTTTGTGACACTTTTAATTCCCGACACTTAGGAAAGCATTCAGGACCACTTAGTCATATTTTTACATGTTATTAACTCGTTACTGTCACATCCCAACCGATGGCGGAAACATCGGAGTGCGAGCACTAAGCGTTCAGATTGCTCATGAGATTACCACAACACTATTGCGACAATAGAGATTAATAGATTTCATGCATAAATTCGTCTAACCAAATCCAACATTTAAAATCAAATACAAAACCTAACAAAATTGTTCAAATTGTTCAACAAGTTTCTAAATTCACTAGGCGACGTTTCTAGGCATCATCCTAGCTTGATTTCCATGTTCCTCGGCAACCTATTAGCCTGCAACATGTATTAAAATATCAATACAAAAAGTATTGGTGAGTATACAAGTTTGATAATAGAATAATAGATTAAAACAACTCATATCCATAGTGTGAGCAAATAAATAGTTTCAGCCATGCTAGTGTCGCAGTCCACGCAGTGATAGCCCAAGTTTCCAATGCGTTAAGTGCCTTTCCCAAAGTCTAATGGGAGGTTATATGTCTCCTCCTAACAATACCCCAAAGACTAATGGGGAGGTACATTACTCCTATAGCGCTACTATTGTTAAGGCGGAGCTACACACTCTGGATTAAACGTCACATAGCACAAAGAGTCAAGAATCAAGAATCACAAGTTTCACATAGGATAGAGCATAAGTTTTCAAAGATTCAAGTTTAAGTTTCATAGAATACATGTTACACCCCAAAAGTTTAAAGTAAAAGGGGATCGAGTATACTCACAGTGATTGTTTAACAGTCGCAACTGTTATTGGATCAAAGGGAGCTCTTTTGAGATTAGCCTGATTAGATTGCAATAGAGTAAGAGTCGGGCGAAGTATCGAGATAGAATAAAGTGTCTAATAGGTCACTGGGTCGGATGGTTGTCTGATCGGATGGCTGTCCGATCGGATGGCCAGTCGACCGGGTGGCCTTGTGTACGTATAGTGGCAATGTCTGCCCGATCGGATGGCTATCCGATCGGGTTGCCATCCGTCCGATCGAAAACAACATGAGATGAGACCAATTGGCTGTCTGATCGGATGGTAATCCGATCGAATGACCTATTGAGTGGCAGGGCTGTCCGATCGGATGGCAGTCCGATCGGCTGGCCTATTGTGGAGTGAGGCTGTCCGATCGGATGGCCTGTTGTTTCTTGTCTACTAACTTTCGTTTAAAATTTCTAAGTTTGAAAAGTATTGGTGACGTCACGGCACGTACTGAGGCAATAGTAACTTATCGTTTAACAGCCGTTCTGATCGGTCGGGAACCACCCCAATTCAACCAGTTGTCTGTTAGCGACGGGTTTATGCCGGAATCCATTTCGTGATCGTCTTAATCAGTGAACACCCGTTTCCTATACTAACTCTAGACCACCGATCAAGTCTACAGTCCGTTTAGTCACGTTTATTACCGAAGTAGGTCAGAAATTTAAAGAAAAGAAGAAGAAACCTAAGTTTTTATTATGAAAAATACTTGGATTTAGCTTAGATTTAGTGATAATTACATGGAATCCCTTAGATCTCATCTAGATCGTACCAAGAATGACCTCATATAGCAGTTTGTACAAACCACCATGATGACATCATCCTTAAGATCTCAGATCTGAGAGATTTCACAGTGGAAAGTGTGATTTCAAAGGTGAATCACGTAGAGGATGAAGTGTAGATCAAGAAAGTACAAGAATCTAGCTTGAAACGTACTGAAATCAGCAAGAAAATGAGAGATTTATGTGTGCGTGCGCCTGATTCGGTCAGAGCTGTCACATCACTTGAAATGGTGATGTGACAGTCTATTTATAGGTAAAGGGAAGAAAGGAGGTGAAGGGTGGTTTGGATCGGCTGGGGTGCCATCCGATCGGCTGGTCATCCGATCGGACGGCCACCCTGGCCAATCCAACCTTTCGGCTAGGCGTTGCGTTGCGTATAGATTATGTAAAGTATTTTATTAATTAGATTACATCATAAGTACCGAAGTCTCAAAGTTTCATAGATTCTGTCGGTGACAAGGCTCCAGTCTCTCGTTTAACCAAGAATCAAGCTTCACAAGTCTAAGGAGTCAAGCACCAATTTAAGTTTCAAGGGTCACGAATCATCGTTTCTCAAGCATCAAGAATCAGGAGTCCAAGTATCAAGATTCATATGAATCAAGAATCAAGTATCTAGTTTAATCAGAAAGATTCAAGTATCTAGATTAAGCATCAAGGGTCAAGCGTCAAGAGTCTAGTATCTATATCAAGTTTCATACTTTATGTTTTAAGAATCAAGCATCTAGATCAAAGAATCAAGTATCATAGCGTTAAGTATCAAGTATCAATAAGATTCACACCAAAATTTCCAAAGTATCAACATTACATAACTACAAGGTCTAAGATTAATAATTTATAGGAGTTCAGGGACTGATATTGCCAACTGCCTAAAGTTTAGGGACGCTGGGCGTTACAGTCTCCCCTCCTTTAGGAGATTTCGTCCCCGAAATCTTAGAAAGAGACTGTTCAAAGAGATGCGGGTACTTGGCCTTCATATCACTTTTCAACTCCCAAGTAAATTCAGCACCACGCTTTCCTTCCCATCGAACCTTAACAATGGGAATTTTGCTGCGCCTCAGAAGCTTGACAGTCTGATCCATGATTTCGACCGGTTTCTCCACAAACTGAACAACTTCGTTTATTTGCAAGTCTTCTAGAGGAACTTGTAGTTCCTTATCGGCCAGACATTTTCGTAGATTGGATACGTGGAAAACTGGATGCACGTTTTTTAGTTCCTGAGGCAAGTCGAGTTTGTACGCCACCTTGCCAATCCTCTCAAGTATCACAAAAGGACCCACATAGCGAGGAGCGAGCTTTCCCTTTTTACCAAAGCGAACTACTCCCTTTCAGGGAGATACCTTGAGAAGAACTCGGTCTCCAACAGCAAATTCCAGAGGCTTGCGCCTTTTATATACATAGCTCTTTTGTCTGCTTCTAGCCTTAGTTAAGTTATCACGGATCTGAAGAATCTTATCCGTTGTCTCTTTAATAATCTCAGGGCCAGTGAACTGCTTTTCCCCAACCTCATGCCAGCTGAGGGGAGATCGGCACTTTCGCCCATACAAAGTTTCGAAAGGAGCCATCTGAATACTGGAATGATAGCTATTGTTGTACGAGAACTCTATCAATGGTAAATGTACATCCCAGTTACCACCAAAGTCGATGACACAAGAACGGAGCGTCTCCTCTAGGGTTTGAATAGTACGCTCGGTCTGTCCATCCGTCTGAGGATGAAAGGCCGTGCTAAAATTCAAGTGTGAACCCATAGCGGACTGAAATGTTTGCCAAAGACGAGAAGTAAAGCGACCATCACGGTCAGAGATTATGTCTAAAGGTACGCCATGACGGCTTATAATCTCATCGGTATAGATTCGAGCAAGTCTCCTTACTTTGTAATCCTCATGGATAGGAAGAAAATGAGTGGATTTTGTCAAACGATCAATAATCACCCAGACACTATCGTGACCTTTAGCAGTACGGGGTAGTTTGGTAATAAGTCCATAGCAATGCTATCCCATTTCCAAACAGGGATTTTTGGTTGCTCTAACAGTCCAGAAGGACGCTGGTGTTCAGCCTTTACCTTCGAGCAGGTAAGACATTTAGAAACATATATAGCAATGTCCCTCTTCATACCGGGCCACCAATAAGTTGTACGCAGATCCTGGTACATCTTATCAGCACCTGGTTGAATAGAGTAACGAGATTTGTGAGCCTCAGTCATAATGAGCTCACGAAGATTATCGCGATCTGGCACCCAGATACGATTTAGATAATACTGCAGGCCATCAGATTTAGTTTCTTGCTGGTCCATTCTAGCGCCGTGAACTTCTTCTTCTAGACTTCCTTCATTTGCTGCTGAATACTAGGCTTCACGAATACAAACATGCAAATCGCTAGAGATACGAATAGCCTTGACATGAGTTTTACGACTAAGCGCGTCGACCACTACATTCGCCTTACCAGGGTGGTAGCTGTAGGATCGTTTTGCGACCCGAACGAGTCATTCAGAAGAGATTTAGTCCGTTTCAGAGGCGGAAACTAAGAAACGGATGTCGAAACAGCTTGCTTATCACTTTAAACACTGATTATATTGATATACTATCGATTACAATCAGTCTTCACACCGGCAGCACCTCGGTATGGAATTTCAGAACTGTTACAAATGAATAGCCAACTCACCTATTTATACTAAACAGGTTTCGCTTGAAGACACTCTCAAGCGAAACATACACTTATATAATAATCAATTCAAGCGAAAGCCCTCCTAAAAATGAATCTGTTGAAGCGAAACATGTAAACTTATTTGTCTTCTTGTGTGGTGATGTCATTGATGATGTCATCTTGATGATGTCATCATGACATCATGTTTGAACAAAAACCGCAACGAACTCGAGACTCGATATAAGATGAAGTCGACAGATGAATGCACCAACAGACTCCCCCTCAGATGTTGACGAGTCTTAAGTGTCGAGTATTCTCAATCTTCAGTCTTTATCAGTCTCTTTTTTTTCTTAGTATAAACCAGGATCTTCTCTTTGGCTCTAACCTCGTCAGACTCCCCCTCTCATCATGATGGGATCGCCGTCTGGAATTAGCTATCACCTTGAGATCAATCCCTGGCTTTATCTCTGATCAGCTCATTTCCTGCACATATTTTCTCACAAACACATCAGTTTTTACTTAAATCAATAAGAAAAACTTACTGGAAATAGTTACATCAAGTTCAAATTAATGACCCTGATTAACTAATCTCAACTTCTTTCTCAAAACAAAATTTCTTCTGTTAAACTCACACTCCCAAACCAGTTCATCATGTTCAGCACTCGAAATTTTGAATATCAGCTTTCCAACATCAGTTGTCGAAAATCTTTTTGTATTTTACAAAATTTATGCTAAAACACACTAAAATCTTTTTGGGTTTTCAAAATAGAATGAAATGCAGTAAAGAAATATTTACAGACAATATTTTTGTGAGTTTGTGTAAGAGGATCATATCAGTTTATGTGACCAATCACTAGCACCGTTAAGCTTTAAACATTTTAAGCTCTAAACGATTCACGTTGATTGACGATATTGTTGTCCACTTAAACTCAATCTAAAAACTTTCGAAATGCTTACCGATACGTTAAGGTATATTAATATTGCACTAAGTTCTTATGGACCCCACGATCTCAGCATATCCCCTCATCATGCAATACACTGACTCAAGTAATGCCTTTAAACTTTTATCAACTGTGATTTGTGCGAAAAACAAAGCAGAATGTTTAAACATTAACAATCAGGTCGATACTTCCGTATACGCAGAGAAAGTCCAATGTTTAAACAAAATAAGAAAAATAAAACAAGTTGAAGTTGTTTAGGCTTTAACCACCAGGTCGATACTCCCATATACGCAGAGGAGGTCCAAAGCTTAAACGAAACACCAAAGAAAATAAAGCAGAACGTTTAGGCAACAACATCTAGGTCGATACTCACGTATACGCAGAGGATGTCTGATGCTTAAACAAAATAAAAAAATAAGACAAGTTTAAATCTTTGCAAAATAAAATGCACAATCACAGCGACTTTTCAGCAAAGTTGTTAAAGTTCACAAACTTAACTAGTTTTATGTCTTACGACAATCAGCGATTACTGAGTAGGCACACAATCAAGAAGGACAAAACTAAGTACTATGCTTTCGACCATGTTTCCCACTAGAACTAGGCTTTTTCATTTAGGTTTGTATCGTTATCGCAAATCTACAAATCTAGCTGAGCCTATCGTCACATCTTTAGTAAGATCGTTTATCACATTTTATCTTTCTATTTCTTTAGCATGCTGTGACAGTCCAACTGATCTACTATCATTTCCTCTTTTTCACAACAAAACTCATTTTTTCGTTTATCATGTTTTTGGCTTTTTCAAATTTTCAAATGTTTTTGAATTTTCTAAAATTTCTTACTCCCCCAAAAATGCAAACACGTTTTAGGAAATTTGAAAACAAACTGTACAAGAACATGACAACTGATATCGAATTGCCTCAATTCTCCATTCACTTGGCATAAACAATCAGAACTCCCCCTGACAACAAACTATTTTCCCATAGTGATTTCAAAACACTTAAGTTTGTTTTAATCAAAATGGTTTTTCCGGAAAATAAATTTTGTAAGTCATTTCTCAAACATGGGGTTTCATCACCTTGTTCTTTCAACCACTTGTAAGATTTAACATTTATCGATTTTTCAACACAACCACTTGTAGAAAATCAAGTACAACTTAATGTCCCTGATTTACCACTTGTAAGTCGAAATATCACATTCGTGAATTTCTCAAGAAATGTGCCGATTCATGTTCCACGCTTACCAACCTGGGAACTCCGGCAAGTCAGGTTTTTCTATTTAAACAGATTCACCCAAGCCTGACTGTCCTTCGGTGATTTTGAATTCTTGTTCAACAATGGTGGAAAATTTTCATCATCCATTGTTAAACCTGAATTCTCCAATTTTACCTCAACCAATGACTCCCCTGGCTTTGACGAACCAGAATCATTGCCTGCACATGGCTTGTCTGACTTTGACCTGTCAGATTCATTGCCTGATGGTGGCTTGTCTGACTTTGACACATCAGATTCATCGCCGACCATTTTCTTCTTCTTCTTCTTTTCTTCTTTCGTCCTCAGATTTGTATCCGATGAATTCGTCTTGCTTGACTTTGCCAACGAGAGAGTTGATTCATCAGAACTCTTATTTGATCTATCCGGTGAACCCGAGGACAAAATCTTCTCTAGATACTCTCTAGCCTTCTTTCTCTTCTTCCTCAGTCTGTCTTTCTGCCCCTGAGAAAGTTTCACTTTCGTTTCTTGAACTTTAGGTTCTTGAACCTTCTGTTCTTTGGGCTTGACATTGACTGATTTCTTTGCCATCTTCTGAGAATTAACCCTTAATCTTTCATTTGATCTCCTTGGGCAATCTCTGGCAATGTGACCTCTGATGTTGCAATTAAAGCATCTCCTCGTCTCATAACTCCAACCTTGGCAGTTAACAGCAATGTGTCCTTGATAACCACATCGGTAACACACTCTGTTATCATACCAATCACCATTTTCAGTCCAAACATTCAGATCATAGCACTGTTTGGCTTGGTGATAATCATTGCTCCTCTTGTTTGCTGGATTTGACTTTTGAGCACTGTGGTCCGACCTGCACCACTTATTGCCAACAATTTTAGAGTTTTCATTTTTCTATTTTTTTTAATTTTTCAAAACTTTTAATTTTTTCTTCAAAAATTTTGTTTTCTGATGTCAAATTGTTCAAATCATTTAACAGTTTAACATTTTCAGCTTTCAGTTTTTCACAATTTCCCTGTAAATCCATAATCTTTTTTACATCAGTTTGCTTCTCATCTTTTAACTTCTCGACTTCCGATTTCAAACTTTCTGCATCCTTCAAGAGTTTGTCATTGTCAGTCTTAAAGTTGTCACATTTGGAGCTCATTGAGTCAGAACTTGAGAAATCAATCTCCACAGATTCTTCATTCTTTTGAACCTGCTCTGTCTTCATCTTGTATGTTCCTGCACAAAAGATTTTAACGAAGTCAAGAGGATTCATATTCTCATCAATATAACAACCCCTCTTCATATCGTATTTCATAACATCTTTTGCACTAAGACACACACAGACTCTTTTATTCAGTTCTACAACCACATCCAAACTTAATTTTTTCAAATTATTTTCTATCCTATTCAACAATTCTTTCTTTTTCTCTTCATTATCATATCCATGTGTTGTAAGTTTACTAATGAATTTACTTAAAGATAATTTTGAAAAACTAGAATTCTTTCTTAGATTTTCCAAAAAATCATTCCATTCAGCTGGTAATCCATTAGCAAACTTTGATACTCTTTCAGCTTCTGATATCATTATCTGGTTTTCTGTCAAATGATCAATCAAACAGTCAAATCTCTTCTCCAAATCAACTAATTTCTCATCTTTCTTACACAGAAAACATTCGAACCGTTTAGCCCAAACATTCTTGGACAAATCTTGATAATGACTACTGAAATATCCTCGATACCAATCATTTATCCTTTCAAGATAATGGTTTTCCGTCTCATCAAAAACCACTTCCATTTTAAACAATCTGATAGGGCCTTCACTGATTTGGTCAATGATAATAAAACTTGGGCCTTTGATCGATGAAAATAACAAACCGACAACAAATAGTATCGAGATAATATGATTGGGCCGTAATTGGGCTTAGAATGATTTGAACTGGGCCTTCCTTGTCACACGCAAATCCCACAAACAAATATAGAACCGACACAATTAACAATCACATGCACAGTAGTTTAAATGACAAATATTACACATGAACGACAATACTGATATTTGCACAAATATCGATAGAACTAACACACTTTATAAAAAGCTTTCACATGCAATCCTTTTAAATTGACCAAGACACTTTAATACAATGTTGAGTGGCCAACAACTTTAATGCATCCCACAATCCTATTTGACCGATTAAACCAAAATCACATGCCAATGATTAAATCTTGAATGATTTAGATAGAATCATAAGCACAACTGTCAATGCCACATGATGTTGTCTATTTAATTCATGAACCGAATTTCTTTAAGATCTTACAACATTCTCATTGGACCTCAAATCCACTAAACCGACAACTACAATTCACAACACATTCATTTTATCGAAACTCACAATTAGACAATTTTTATGACATAAATTCACTGATCTACACAAACCTCACATGCAAACCGAATTAATGGACTTCGCAATCTGAACTACAATTTACGATAATCACATGTAAACTGATAACTTGTGATTTCAATTTCCGACTTACTATAACCTTGTTTAATGTGTCACACAATACACTATGCACTTTTACTAACTTTCAAGCAGTGTGTCAGTTTCAAGCGAAAGCCACTTAAGTAAGACCTGTACTTTTCAAGCGAAAGACCCGGTTTCGCTTCAAACTTTTACCTTTTTCAAGCGAAAGCCATCATGATGTCAGCATGCAACGAACAACTTTCAAGCGACAGTTCAATTTGCATCAATTTTAAGCCGATTTTAGTTCTGAAACTTTCCAGGATTTGTTAATTCATGATTGCGCATAATATGTGTGAATTTGAGCCGATTTTATCCGTGAAAATTTTTTAAATCTGAAAAGAATGGTGTAGAAATCAGAAAAAGTGACAAAAACAGGCTGTTTTGGCAAGATCTCTTCCTCCTGAGCTCTGATACCACTTGTAGGATCGTTTTGCGACCCGAACGAGTCGTTCAGAAGAGATTTAGTCCGTTTCAGAGGCGGAAACTATGAAACGGATGTCGAAACAGCTTGCTTATCACTTTAAACACTGATTATATTGATATACTATCGATTACAATCAGTCTTCACACCGGCAGCACCTCGGTATGGAATTTCAGAACTGTTACAAATGAATAGCCAACTCACCTATTTATACTAAACAGATTTCGCTTGAAGACACTCTCAAGCGAAACATACACTTATATAATAATCAATTCAAGCGAAAGCCCTCTTAAAAATGAATCTGTTGAAGCGAAACATGTAAACTTATTTGTCTTCTTGTGTGGTGATGTCATTGATGATGTCATCATGACATCATGTTTGAACAAAAACCGCAACGAACTCGAGACTCGATATAAGACGAAGTCGACAGAAGAATGCACCAACAGTAGCGAATTTCACAGTCGTAGTCGTTAAGCAATTCAACCCATCGCCTCTGTCGCATGTTTAGTTCCTTCTGGTCAAAGATATGTTGAAGGCTCCTATGGTCGGTGAAAACCACACACTTAGTACCATAAAGGTAGTGTCGCCAGATCTTTAACGCCAAAACAACTGCACCAAGCTCCAGATCGTGAGTGGTATAGTTTTTCTCATGCACCTTGAGTGGTCGAGAAGCGTAAGCAATGACCTTGTCCCACTGCATGAGCACGCAGCCCAATCCACGGTTCGAGGCATCGCAATACACCATGAAATCGTCGTTGCCATCAGGTAGAGTTAACACAGGGGCATTACACAAAAGATTCTTAAGGGTTTGAAAGGAGTTCTCTTGCTCGGGACCCCAAACAAAAGGTTTCTCCTTCTGAGTTAGCGTAGTAAGAGGAACAGCGATTTTAGAGAAATCCGCGATGAACCGGCGGTAATAACCCGCCAATCCTAGAAAAGAACGAATCTCAGACACGGATTTGGGCGTACACCAATTCTTCACGGCTTCAATTTTCGAAGGGTCAACATGAATACCCTGACTACTAACAATATGACCAAGAAACTGCACTTCGTCAATCCAAAACTCACACTTAGAAAATTTAGCATATAGACGTCACCCCGCAGAAGTTCCAGCATAAGACGAAGATGGCGAGCATGATCAGCTTTAGACTTAGAGTAAATAAGAATATCGTCAATAAAGACTATAACAAAACGATCCAAATAGGGCTTACAAACGCGGTTCATAAGGTCCATGAACACGGCGGGTGCATTAGTCAAACCAAAAGGCATGACCATGAACTCGTAGTGCCCATATCGAGTACGAAACACATTTTTTGGAATATCTTCTTAGAGGACACGTAGTTGATGATATCCAGAACGTAGGTCAATTTTAGAGAAACAGGAGGCGCCTTGTAGTTGGTCAAATAAATCATCAATACGAGGCAAAGGGTAGCGATTCTTCACGGTAAGCTTATTAAGTTCACGGTAGTCGATACACATACGGAACGAACCATCCTTCTTCTTGACAAATAACACGGGAGCACCCCACGGGGAGGTACTTGGACGAATAAAACCTTTATCGAGCAATTCCTGTAGCTGGCTGGATAATTCTTGCATCTCGGAAGGTGCAAGGCGGTAAGGAGCCCTGGCGACAGGAGTCGCACCAGGTACGAGATCAATACGAAAATCAACGGATCTGGGAGGAGGAAGACCAGGTACATCCTCGGGAAAGACTTCAGGGAAGTCATGTAACACCTGTGCCTCCACGGCCGTCAAACAAATGTCCAACCAATGAAATATTGTATTTCATACTTGGGATTTGTAAAAATATGTGTATCGTTTACACATATCAACTCTTGTTCAATTTCAAGCTTTAAATCGCTTTCTGGAAGGTTATACGCGCACTGATGCGTAAATATAACCAGTTTAATCCAACAAACACTCCAGAATAGTGAAATAGGCTTAACATACCTTAAATAACCTTTACATAACTTAGATATAAGTTTTGGAAGGTTTGGTGTGGTGAAATCAAAGTTTAATCGCTTACAGGGACTAAAGTTGACAAACTGCGAAAGTATGCCAATTTGAACTGTAACAGACCTTCCGAAACATGACCATAAGTTAAACATACCATAAATATCCTTTACATAGCTTAGAAATAGGCTTTGAGGTGTTCGGTATGCTAAAATAAACTTTTGTGGCATTCAGGGACTAAAAGCGTCAAAAAGTGCACAAGTTTGCATTTTTACGCGTAACTTACGTTCTGAATACATCCGGACATCCAAAAATTTATGTAAGCACTAAAATATTTTATTTTAGTGTTCGGCATAAGAAAAATCCATTCGTCGCGTCATTTGGATCGTTTTTCGCGCTTGTGCGCATTCCGTCGTAATTAAGCGAACATCGCGTTCGTACGGCTAAACGAACCGACATCCGAGATATTTTTGAGCACATTTTAAGTTCCCTATACTTTAACTTCATTTTAGAGCTTTGAAATGGGGTTAACGGGCCTTAAACGTGTCAAAAATGGGCTGAATGCATGACAGGGACCAAAAGTGTAATTCTGCCAAACTTTGGCCTAGCGGTGCGCTACACTTTTAGTGTAGCGGTGCGCTAGCCAAGTCCAGACCAGATGCAGAGTACTAAACAGCCTGTTTTCAGCAGATTAACCCACACCCACATGTTTCCAATTGTCTAGTCATCTGATAAGGATGGATTTCTAGCCACCATAAGGTTCCGACAAGTGTACGGGTTGGATTCATGGCACGTTTTCCATGAAACGATCCTAACGGTTTGGGTATTCCTATAAATACCCAACCCACACAACCTCATTTTGCACAAGAATTCTGATTTGAGAGCTCTAAGTTGAAACCATTGTTTCATACCTGAGTTCTTGGATCGGGATTAGCATTCGGGGACCCTTCGTAAGTATTCTTTCGTTCTTTTCCTTATTTTATTGCTTTTCGAGTCAGAAAGTCAAACTTTGTTTGACTTTCAGTGTTGACCAGTAATGGTCAATGCGAAGTTCGTTTGAACTTCGCAACGTGAGTGTAATCACGTTGGTCATAGTCCCTTGGGACTATGCCCACTGATTACCACGTTGTCTAGGGTCGTAGGGTAGGCGATCTAATAAATCGCCTATACCTTCGAACCCGACCCAGTTTGGTCGATCATTAGGATCCGACCAAATACATTAGGTGACCATAGTGTATAGGGAATAACCTTCCGAGGTTATACCTTATGGTCACATCGTTTAAGTAGTTGTATGATAGGTAGTTTATATGCCTTAGGTAAATTACCAGAATACCCTTTTCATGTATAAATGGTAATTAAGCATATGTAACCTAAACTTTTGTCACATAACTGATTATGTAACATGTTTAGGCATATAACACTTGTCATAGGGCTAGTTAGGCGGTCCGAACGCGTTTCACGCGAACGACGCGTTAAAGTAGCATAAGCTACCTAAACGGGTCGTAAGCAGTTAGGTTAAGTTTCATTTAGTATGTAGGCTTTGTTAAACCATATCACACGAGTCTCCACACTCGTTTGGTTTACAAACCCTAATGCTACCCAGTCTTCCGATTTAGGTCCGGTTATTTAACATAGTTACCTATAGTAGGTGCCGTTTGATTCCGTGATCTCTATCTTTGCTTGGTGGTTATCCTAGGACTTCTGAGCAATCTCAAGTGAGTACATAGACCCCTCTTTTACTGTTTTCCAAACTGTTTTGGGGTGGAACACATGTGCCTACTTGTTACTTTCATGCTTTCCTGTTTTCATATCATATACCGACTATGTTTGTTAGTACATTATAGTACATGATTTCATTACTTTTCTGCTATGTATGTTGACTGATAACATGCTAAGCACATTGATTTACATGACTTTTCTGCTTTGTATGTTAACTTAGCATACTTAGTACATCATTTTACATTGCATCTCTGTTGCATATGTTCCAGTAACATATGGACACATTGTTTTACAGCTCTACCTTGTATGTTTACTCTAGCATACTAGGTACATTATCTTCATCTCATGCTTACATTTTGGTATGACATTTGGTTTGTTTAACGGGTCTATATAACATTCATTAACATTTGCTACGCCGCTCGGTAGTAGGTAGTGGTACCATAGGACTTGACAAATCCCGTTCCGGACATCCCAGGGAAAGGGGATGAAAGGAATGACCGAATCCGAATACATATTCTCTTGATAACTCACTTTTACATAGTTATCCGGCTGTCTCAAGGCTTGAATGTTTGCGTTTAACATACTGCATAAGTGTTTGTATCAGTAAAGCATGCATTATTCTACAAAACATAACTTTGATTTAAACCAAGTTTTACTTCAATACTTTGTTTTGTTCATTTTTACTTATGGTTTAAGTAGTCTAAATTTTACTTACCATACATATCATTTTGGTTATACATTACTTGACTACTTTTGGACTATCAACATTTGACATGGTTTATACAAGGACTTTTGACTATTGGTTTAAACATAGACATTTGACATGGATATTTGACATAGACATTTGACTTGGATATTTGACATAGAAATTTTTGACATGATTTACATCTTGACATGAACATTTTACATTGTTTGGTTTGGTTTGATTAAGTGATTAAGTAACGATGCGGGTGTAATATGATACAAGCATGGTGGATACGCCGCTGGTACTTCCTATATATAAGTGTTTGTATGGTATTACATATCGTAGCGTTATTTGAATCATTTCAGTTTGATACATATAACATTTTATACAAATAACATATTTTTCACAATACATTGTTTTACAAACAACTTATCTTATAGAAACTCAGTTTACATGGTTATTCATTTAACCATACATTATTCATTTATTTATACTTATCATCTGATCTTATCGTTTTTCAAATGATTTAAAGACAAAGCAAATAACAAGGTTCATGACTAAACATTTTCTCAAACATAAGTCATGAATCTTATTTTCACAAAACCTATGTATCTCACAGGCATTTTTATGCTGACGTACCTATTTTCACATGTGTTTTTCAGGAGCTGTTGCATAAGATGACCAAGATACACATAGGCAGACTTGGGCTTTAGTGACAATAAAAGATGCAAGACTAGTTAATTATGTTGAAATTCCTTGTTTGTTAAGACATTGTAACACTTTTAATCAATAAAACGAAACTTTAATATCCATGGTTGTGAAACATTAATTCTGTTACAACACTCCCCGATGTTTCCGCCACGTTTTGTATGTTCTACGTGGTCGGGGTGTGACAGAAAAGATCTTTTCTGTCACACCCCGACCACGTAGAACATACAAAACGTGGCGGAAATATCGGGGAGTGTTGTAACAGAATTAATCGTTTCAAATCCATGGCAATTAAAGTTTCGTTTTATTAATCAATTATGAGAGTTTACATTGTTTAAACAAGAAACAAAGGGTACATAACATAAGTTAACTAGTTATTGTCTCGTTTTAAGTCGCTAAGGCACGAGTCCATCCTAAATGTAGCATGTATCAACAATCATTGCAAAGCAGTACCTGAAACATGTGTAAAAACGAGGTCAGCAAAGAAATGCTGGCGAATACATTGGTTTTGTAGGAGTGTCGAAATCATGGCTAGTTTAGACGTTGCAATACTTTATTTAAAAACCTTGTTTTGAAAAGAGTATAATATTGCAACTTAATTAACCAACTCAAATCAAGCTGTTTATAATTTGTAAAACCTCGTAGCCATGACTCTTAACCCAAAAACATTTGTTTTAGTAAATTATTTGAAAATCAATGATAAGTTCTGATGATATGTATAAATAAGAGGATAATGCATGATTAAATGAATAACCATGTAAATGAGTTTGTATAATATATGTTGTTTGTAAAACAATGTCTTGTGTAAAGTATGTTATTTGTATAAATGTTATATATCTCAAACTGAAATGATTCAAATAACGTTACAGTATGTAATACCATACAAGCACTTATATATAGGAAGTACCAGCGGCGTATCCACCATGCTTGTATCATATTTCACACGCATCGTTACTTAATCACTTAATCAAACTAAACCAAATCGATAGATAGATAGTTCATTAAATATACCTTCGTTGTTCAAAAGAATAGATTTAGATAGTATAGTACAAGTATACTTCGGATTTATAGATAACATATCAAAATACGCTTTGGATGTGATAAATAACATATTAAACTATGTTTTTGTTTAGTAAATAACATATCAAAATATGCTTTGGATGTGATAAATAACATATTAAACTATGTTTTTGTTTAGTAAATAACATATCAAAATATGCTTTGGATGTGATAAATAACATATTAAACTATGTTTTTGTTTAGTAAATAACATATCAAAATATGCTTTGGATGATTAACAAAATATATGTTGGTTTGTACAATACCACACATGAGAGTATATCAAAATATACTTTAATAGTGTGATTTAAGAATTCAATCAGACCTAGTGCATCAAGATACACCTTTGAGACTATAGAAATACCACAAAGGCAATTCCTATTTGGATGGAGCAACAAATTGGTTTCAGACATTCCATGCCAACAGGAATGGGGTGTCAAATCCTATAGCGCTATATCATACTAACAATCGGTCTGGTGAACATAAAATAAGTACAATTCAACAATTTATTTTATGTTCTTTGAGAAAACAATGTTTAAATCATAGATAGTCATTCAATTGGTCAATAGATAAGTAATAACATGTATAATCAATTATACTTTTGGAAAACATGAAAGTAACAGATAGGTACACATGCTTCACCCCAAAACAGTTTGGAAAACAGTAAAATAGGGGAATAATGTACTCGCCTGAGATTGCTCAGTAGTCCTTGAGTAACAACTAAACAAAGCTAGAGATCGCGGATATCAAACGGCACCTAATATAGGTAACTACATTAATAAACCGGACCTAAATCGGAAGATCGGGTAGCATTAGGGTTTGTAAACCAAACGAGTGTAGAGACTCGTGTCATTTGGTTTAACAAAGCCTACATACTAAATGAAACTTAACCTAAGTGTCTACGACCCATTACGACCCGTTTAGGTAGCTTATGCTACTTTAACGCGTCGTTCGCGTGAAACGCGTTCGGACCGCCTAACTAGCCCTATGACAAGTGTTATATGCCTAAACATATTACATAATCAGTTATGTGACAAAGGTTTAGGTTACATATGCTTAATTACCAATTATACATGAAAAGGGTATTCTGGTAATTTACCTAAGGCATATAAACTACCTATCATACAACTACTTAAACGATGTGACCATAGGGTATAACCTCGGAAGGTTATTCCCTACCTACTATGGTCACCTAATGTATTTGGTCGGATCCTAATGATCGACCAAACTGGGTCGGGTTCGAAGGTATAGGCGATTTATTAGATCGCCTACCCTACGACCCTAGACAACGTGGTAATCAGTGGGCATAGTCCCAAGGGACTATGACCAACGTGATTACACTCACGTTGCGAAGTTCAAACGAACTTCGCATTGACCATTACTGGTCAACGCTGAAAGTCAAACAAAGTTTGACTTTCTGACTCGAAAAGCAGTAAAATAAGGAAAAGAACGAAAGAATACTTACGAAGGGTCCCCGAATGCTAATCCCGATCCAAGAACTCAGGTATGAAACAATGGTTTCAACTTAGAGCTCTCAAATCAGAATTCTTGTGCAAAATGAGGTTGTGTGGGTTGGGTATTTATAGGAATACTCGAACCGTTAGGATCGTTTCATGGAAAACGTGCCATGATCCAACCCGTACACTTGTCGGAACCTTATGGAAGCTTAAAATGGTTCTTATCATCATGACTAGGCAATTGGAAACATGTGGGTGTGGTTAATCAGCTGCAAACAGGCTGTTAAGAAACACTGCATCTGGTCTGTGCATGGCTAGCGCACCGCTACACTAAAAGTGTAGCGCACCGCTAGCCATAGTTTGGCAGAATTACACTTTTAGTCCCTGTCATGCATTCAGCCCATTTTCGACACGTTTAAGGCCCGTTAACCCCATTTCAAAGCTCTAAAATGAAGTTAAAGTATAGGGAACTTAAAACATGTTCAAAAATATCTCGGATGTCGGTTCGTTTGGCCGTACGAACGCGATGTTCGCTTAATTACGACGGAATGCGCATAAGCGCGAAAAACGAACCAAAAGACGTGACGAATGGATTTTTCTTATGGCGAACACTAAAATAAAATATTTTAGTGCTTACATAAATTTTTGGATGTCCGGATGTATTCAGAACGTAAGTTATGCGCGAAAATGCAAACTTGTGCACTTTTTGACACTTTTAGTCCCTGAATGACACAAAAGTTTATTTTAGCATACCGAACACTTCAGAGCCTATTTCTAAGCTATGTGAAGGATATTTATGGTATGTTTAACTTATGGTCATGCTCCGGAATGTCGGTTACAGTTCAATTTGGCATACTTTCGCAGTTTGTCAAGTTTAGTCCCTGTAAGCGAATTAGCTTGTTTTTGTCATACCAAAGCCTTCAAAACTTATTTCTAAGTTATGTAAAGGTTATTTAAGGTATGTTAAGCCTATTTCACTATTCCGGAGTGTTCGTTGGATTAAACTGGTTATATCTACACATTAGTGCGCGTATAACCTTCCAGAAAGCGATTTAGAGCTTGAAATCGAACAAGAATTGATATGTGCAAATGATACACATATTTTTACAAATCCCAAGTATGAAATATAATATTTCATTGGTTTGGTATTTGTTTGATGGCCGTGGAGGCACAGGTGTTACAGTCTCCCCTACTTTAGGAAATTTCGTCCCGAAATTTAATTTTAGGAGAAACTTGTGGGGACGACGGCGATGTTTTCGCTTTGAATGATCCCCTTGAACCCTAAGTAGAACTCTGGGCCATGTTAGGATTCTTAACGAAAATATCAATCCTCAAAGTGAAGTTATTTTAGTAACAAAACATGGAGTTTTGAATTATGGATAGAATAACGTTTCTTATGAAGACTTATCATTGGAAACTGTGTGTGTGATTGAGATCAGAATTGAGGAGTGTGAGAATAAATGACATTGGTCGAAGTCCAATACTTCTCCCGTATCATTACTCTTGTCACTATGGGTCTTAACACATGACAAAATTTCCTGTGGTTTCTGTGCACTGAATTCCATAATTATGTAGGCCTCCATAATTACTTAATTCCTTGCACAGTCCGCACAGTTCATTTCAGAATGCGTAGAGGAAAAATCAATTGAATAAACATAAAGCGACCTGACTAGACCACAAAAGGGTCCTTTTAATTTGATCTACGAACGATCTTTTTAACTAGATTAACATATGATCTTCTTAACCAAACCGTCGTATGATCTCCTTAAATAGACCACTTAAGGGATCTTTGTATTTATATCATCACATGATATTTTTGATCAGATTTTCAAAATCAGTCTGTTTAACCAGACCATTCAAGAGGTCCAGTTTTAGAATAGTACTTTAAAACCCAAGGGACTTAACTACAACGTAGAAGTCCATTAAGGATTTAAGATAGTACCTTTTTGGAATATCCTACTACGAATCCTTCATATGAGATATGGAAGATTCTACGAGGATTTGGATGGATCACATAAAACACAAAACACATAAGAAAACACATAAGCACAAAAATTAGTTAACTTGATTCTTTAATTTGTTGTCTTTGAGCATGGATAATTAAAGCACACCAGGAATCCAATCCGTGGATTTCATTTGGTACTTCAATCATTTTCAAGAATCTATCTATGAAGATAGAAAGATCTTAATAAGAATTCGGCTTTGTCCTTATTGAATCGTAATGTACGTATTGAATCATACAAAGAATTCAATTAAGGGCTCCGATTTGAGTGATATTCATCCACAAGGATCTGATTATAAGGATAGAAAGATCCTTCATGGATTTTGGAATTTGTGTAACGAGAGGTGATTCAACACCTTGCACTAGGCGTGTTTAAGTCGATACACAAGGTAGAAAATTCATGAGGTTGAGGCGCCAGATATGTCAAGCGACATATGAAGCAGAGTTTGAAGGTTGAGCAGCAGCAGGATTTATAACAGCTTTGCTTTGGATTGCAAAGCGGCATATGTTAACCAAATGTCTCCATTGTCCACCGTGGGTACATTTGAAACAAGGTATTTGATTTGAATAATGACGATGGCATTGATTGCACCAAGGAGCAGTTCCCTTATACAGCTTCATCCCTGAGGCGAGTCATGGTGATAGCTAAGTCAACGGTCCTCTGGAGTACGACGCCTATTCGCTGGGTAATTGCAGCACCTGGTTCGGACATTGTTGTTGCGATGAAGAAGCATCTTGAAGATAACGAAAGGCATAGGAGGAAACAAGCGAAAGATAGTCAAAAGGAAATAACAAGGTATGTAGATTGTGACCATTTGTTTGTTACCAAAGGCAAACAAATGAGATGGTGACTAATCAAAGTAAATGGGTCTATATAATGTATCGCGAAGACATGCTCGCCTATAAGTGAACACTCATCCCAAGAATTCCCAGGTAAGCACAACTGGTCTCGCGTCTGATGAGATGTATACGAAGTGCTTGCCTAGACAGAAAACCCAGAATACAGGCATTCACCCTTCCAGTTTGCACGTGTTCACATTATTTAAAACCCAAAACCTTGACGAGATTTTGAAAATTCAAAGGGGTTCAAAACCATATAACAGAGGGTTCAAAACCTTACAATAGAGGGTTCAAAACCTTGTAATCAATCATCCTAGAACAGATGATTAGTTTTCAAAGCGGTTTTGAAATTTATGTTCTTGTTGTGGTCGTCGCCTAAGGATAGGTGACGGTATTGTTTTATGACTAAACGCAAGTAAACTCGCGTTAGGGTCCTAAGAAAGTTATAGACTAGGTCAAAGCATTACTAATAACCTAATTCCCTATAACCATTGGCTCTGATACCATCTTTTCTGTCACACCCCGACCACGTAGAACATACAAAACGTGGTGGAAATATCGGGGAGTGTTGTAACAGAATTAATCGTTTCAAATCCATGGCAATTAAAGTTTCGTTTTATTAATCAATTATGAGAGTTTACATTGTTTAAACAAGAAACAAAGGGTACATAACATAAGTTAACTAGTTATTGTCTCGTTTTAAGTCGCTAAGGCACGAGTCCATCCTAAATGTAGCATGTATCAACAATCATTGCAAAGCAGTACCTGAAACATGTGTAAAAACGAGGTCAGCAAAGAAATGCTGGCGAATACATTGGTTTTGTAGGAGTGTCGAAATCATGGCTAGTTTAGACGTTGCAATACTTTATTTAAAAACCTTGTTTTGAAAAGAGTATAATATTGCAACTTAATTAACCAACTCAAATCAAGCTGTTTATAATTTGTAAAACCTCGTAGCCATGACTCTTAACCCAAAAACATTTGTTTTAGTAAATTATTTGAAAATCAATGATAAGTTCTGATGATATGTATAAATAAGAGGATAATGCATGATTAAATGAATAACCATGTAAATGAGTTTGTATAATATATGTTGTTTGTAAAACAATGTCTTGTGTAAAGTATGTTATTTGTATAAATGTTATATATCTCAAACTGAAATGATTCAAATAACGTTACAGTATGTAATACCATACAAGCACTTATATATAGGAAGTACCAGCGGCGTATCCACCATGCTTGTATCATATTTCACACGCATCGTTACTTAATCACTTAATCAAACTAAACCAAATCGATAGATAGATAGTTCATTAAATATACCTTCGTTGTTCAAAAGAATAGATTTAGATAGTATAGTACAAGTATACTTCGGATTTATAGATAACATATCAAAATACGCTTTGGATGTGATAAATAACATATTAAACTATGTTTTTGTTTAGTAAATAACATATCAAAATATGCTTTGGATGTGATAAATAACATATTAAACTATGTTTTTGTTTAGTAAATAACATATCAAAATATGCTTTGGATGTGATAAATAACATATTAAACTATGTTTTTGTTTAGTAAATAACATATCAAAATATGCTTTGGATGATTAACAAAATATATGTTGGTTTGTACAATACCACACATGAGAGTATATCAAAATATACTTTAATAGTGTGATTTAAGAATTCAATCAGACCTAGTGCATCAAGATACACCTTTGAGACTATAGAAATACCACAAAGGCAATTCCTATTTGGATGGAGCAACAAATTGGTTTCAGACATTCCATGCCAACAGGAATGGGGTGTCAAATCCTATAGCGCTATATCATACTAACAATCGGTCTGGTGAACATAAAATAAGTACAATTCAACAATTTATTTTATGTTCTTTGAGAAAACAATGTTTAAATCATAGATAGTCATTCAATTGGTCAATAGATAAGTAATAACATGTATAATCAATTATACTTTTGGAAAACATGAAAGTAACAGATAGGTACACATGCTTCACCCCAAAACAGTTTGGAAAACAGTAAAATAGGGGAATAATGTACTCGCCTGAGATTGCTCAGTAGTCCTTGAGTAACAACTAAACAAAGCTAGAGATCGCGGATATCAAACGGCACCTAATATAGGTAACTACATTAATAAACCGGACCTAAATCGGAAGATCGGGTAGCATTAGGGTTTGTAAACCAAACGAGTGTAGAGACTCGTGTCATTTGGTTTAACAAAGCCTACATACTAAATGAAACTTAACCTAAGTGTCTACGACCCATTACGACCCGTTTAGGTAGCTTATGCTACTTTAATGCGTCGTTCGCGTGAAACGCGTTCGGACCGCCTAACTAGCCCTATGACAAGTGTTATATGCCTAAACATATTACATAATCAGTTATGTGACAAAGGTTTAGGTTACATATGCTTAATTACCAATTATACATGAAAAGGGTATTCTGGTAATTTACCTAAGGCATATAAACTACCTATCATACAACTACTTAAACGATGTGACCATAGGGTATAACCTCGGAAGGTTATTCCCTACCTACTATGGTCACCTAATGTATTTGGTCGGATCCTAATGATCGACCAAACTGGGTCGGGTTCGAAGGTATAGGCGATTTATTAGATCGCCTACCCTACGACCCTAGACAACGTGGTAATCAGTGGGCATAGTCCCAAGGGACTATGACCAACGTGATTACACTCACGTTGCGAAGTTCAAACGAACTTCGCATTGACCATTACTGGTCAACGCTGAAAGTCAAACAAAGTTTGACTTTCTGACTCGAAAAGCAGTAAAATAAGGAAAAGAACGAAAGAATACTTACGAAGGGTCCCCGAATGCTAATCCCGATCCAAGAACTCAGGTATGAAACAATGGTTTCAACTTAGAGCTCTCAAATCAGAATTCTTGTGCAAAATGAGGTTGTGTGGGTTGGGTATTTATAGGAATACCCGAACCGTTAGGATCGTTTCATGGAAAACGTGCCATGATCCAACCCGTACACTTGTCGGAACCTTATGGAAGCTTAAAATGGTTCTTATCATCATGACTAGGCAATTGGAAACATGTGGGTGTGGTTAATCAGCTGCAAACAGGCTGTTAAGAAACACTGCATCTGGTCTGTGCATGGCTAGCGCACCGCTACACTAAAAGTGTAGCGCACCGCTAGCCATAGTTTGGCAGAATTACACTTTTAGTCCCTGTCATGCATTCAGCCCATTTTCGACACGTTTAAGGCCCGTTAACCCCATTTCAAAGCTCTAAAATGAAGTTAAAGTATAGGGAACTTAAAACATGTTCAAAAATATCTCGGATGTCGGTTCGTTTGGCCGTACGAACGCGATGTTCGCTTAATTACGACGGAATGCGCATAAGCGCGAAAAACGAACCAAAAGACGTGACGAATGGATTTTTCTTATGGCGAACACTAAAATAAAATATTTTAGTGCTTACATAAATTTTTGGAGGTCCGGATGTATTCAGAACGTAAGTTATGCGCGAAAATGCAAACTTGTGCACTTTTTGACACTTTTAGTCCCTGAATGACACAAAAGTTTATTTTAGCATACCGAACACTTCAGAGCCTATTTCTAAGCTATGTGAAGGATATTTATGGTATGTTTAACTTATGGTCATGCTCCGGAATGTCGGTTACAGTTCAATTTGGCATACTTTCGCAGTTTGTCAAGTTTAGTCCCTGTAAGCGAATTAGCTTGTTTTTGTCATACCAAAGCCTTCAAAACTTATTTCTAAGTTATGTAAAGGTTATTTAAGGTATGTTAAGCCTATTTCACTATTCCGGAGTGTTCGTTGGATTAAACTGGTTATATCTACACATTAGTGCGCGTATAACCTTCCAGAAAGCGATTTAGAGCTTGAAATCGAACAAGAATTGATATGTGCAAATGATACACATATTTTTACAAATCCCAAGTATGAAATATAATATTTCATTGGTTTGGTATTTGTTTGATGGCCGTGGAGGCACAGGTGTTGTACAATACCACACATGAGAGTATATCAAAATATACTTTAATAGTGTGATTTAGGAATTCAATCAGACCTAGTGCATCAAGATACACCTTTGAGACTATAGAAATACCACAAAGGCAATTCCTATTTGGATGGAGCAATAAATTGGTTTCAGACATTCCATGCCAACAGGAATGGGGTGTCAAATCCTATAGCGCTATATCATACTAACAATCGGTCTGGTGAACATAAAATAAGTACAATTCAACATACATTTTGTTAATCATCCAAAGCATATTTTGATATGTTATCTACTAAACAAAAACATAGTTTAATATGTTATTTATCACATCCAAAGCATATTTTGATATGTTATTTACTAAACAAAAACATAGGTTAATATGTTATTATTCACATCCAAAGCATATTTTGATATGTTATTTACTAAACAAAAACATAGTTTAATATGTTATTTATCACATCCAAAACATATTTTGATATGTTATCTATAAATCCGAAGTATACTTGTACTATACTATCTAAATCTATTCTTTTAAACAACGAAGGTACATTTAATGTACTATCTATCTATCGATTTGGTTTAGTTTGATTAAGTGATTAAGTTACGATGCGTGTGTAATATGATACAAGCATGGTGGATACGCCGCTGGTACTTCCTATATATAAGTGCTTGTATGGTATTACATACTGTAACGTTATTTGAATCATTTCAGTTTGAGATATATAACATTTATACAAATAACATACTTTTCACAAGACATTGTTTTACAAACAACATATATTATACAAACTCATTTACATGGTTATTCATTTAATCATGCATTATCCTCTTATTTATACATATCATCAGAACTTATCATTGATTTTTCAAATAATTTACTAAAACAAATGTTTTTGGGTTAAGAGTCATGGCTACGAGGTTTACAAATTATAACCCGCTTGATTTGAGTTGGTTAATTAAGTTGCAATACCATCTTTTCTGTCACACCCCGACCACGTGGAACATACAAAACGTGGCGGAAATGTCGGGGAGTGTTGTAACAGAATTAATTGTTTCAAATCCATGGCAATTGAAGTTTCGTTTTATTGATCAATTATGAGAGTTTACATTGTTTAAACAAGAAACAAAGGGTACATAACATAAGTTAACTAGTTATTGCCTCGTTTTTACACATGTTTCAGGTACTGCTTTGCAATGATTGTTGATACATGCTACATTTAGGATGGACTCGTGCCTTAGCGACTTTATCACTCAAATCGGAGCCCTTAATTGAATTCTTTGTATGATTCAATACGTACATTACGATTCAATAAGGACAAAGCCGAATTCTTATTAAGATCTTTCTATCTTCATAGATAGATTCTTGAAAATGATTAAAGTACCGAATGAAATTCATGGATTGGATTTCTAGTGTGCTTTAATTATCCATGCTCAAAGACAACAAATTAAAGAATCAAGTTAACTAATTTTTGTGCTTATGTGTTTTCTTATGTGTTTTGTGTTTTATGTGATCCATCCAAATCCTCGTAGAATCTTCCATATCTCATATGAAGGATTCGTAGTAGGATATTCCAAAAAGGTACTATCTTAAATCCTTAATGGACTTCTACATTGTAGTTAAGTCCCTTGGGTTTTAAAGTACTATTCTAAAACTGGACCTCTTGAATGGTCTGGTTAAACAGACTGATTTTGAAAATCTGATCAAAAATATCATGTGATGATATAAATACAAAGATCCCTTAAGTGGTCTATTTAAGGAGATCATACGACGGTTTGGTTAAGAAGATCATATGTTGATCTAGTTAAAAAGATCGTTCGTAGATCAAATTAAAAGGACCCTTTTGTGGTCTAGTCAGGTCGCTTTATGTTTATTCAATTGATTTTCCACTACACATTATGAAATGAACTGTGCGGACTGTGCAAGGGATTACGTAATTATGGAGGCCTACATAATTATGGAAGTCAGTGCACAGAAACCACAAGAAGTTTTGTTATGTGTTAAGACCTATAGTGACAAGAATAATGATACGGGAGAAGTCTTGGACCTCGACCAATGTCATTTATTTTCACACTTCCCAAATTCTGATCTCAATCATACACCAAGTTTCCTATGATAAGTCTTCATAAGAAACGTTCTTCTGTCCGTAGTTCAAAAATTTCATGTTTTACTACCACAAGGAATTCACTCTGAGGGTTAACAAATTCGCTAATTCTGAAGGCGAAACCGTCACAGCTGTTTTCACAAGTTTCCTCTAGAATTAAATTTCGGGACGAAATTTCCTAAAGTAGGGGAGACTGTAACACCTGTGCCTCCACGGCCATCAAACAAATACCGAACCAACGAAATATTGTATTTCATACTTTGGACTTGTATAAATATGTGTATCTTTTGCACATATCATTTCTTGTTCGATTTCAAGCTTTAAATCGCTTTCTGGAGGGTTATACGCGCTCTGATGTGTAGATATAACCAGTTTAATGCAACAAACACTCCGGAATAGTGACATAGGCTTAACATACCTTAAATAACCTTTACATAACTTAGAAATAAGTTTTGAAGGCTTTGGTATGGCAAAATCAAGTTAAATCGCTTACAGGGACTAAAGTTGACAAACTGCGAAAGTATGCCAATTGGAACTGTAACAGACCTTCCGGGACATGAACATAAGTTAAACATACCATAAATATCCTTTACATAGCTTAGAAATAGGCTTTGAGGTGTTCGGTATGCTAAAATAAACTTTTGTGTCATTCAGGGACTAAAAGCGTCAAAAAGTGCACAAGTTTGCATTTTCGCGCATAACTTACGTTCTGAATACATCCGGACTTCCAAAAATTTATGTAAGCACTAAAATATTTGGAAGTCCGGATGTATTCAGAACGTAAGTTATGCGCGAAAATGCAAACTTGTGCACTTTTTGACGCTTTTAGTCCCTGAATGACACAAAAGTTTATTTTAGCATACCGAACACCTCAAAGCCTATTTCTAAGCTATGTAAAGGATATTTATGGTATGTTTAACTTATGTTCATGTCCCAGAAGGTCTGTTACAGTTCAAATTGGCATACTTTCGCAGTTTGTCAACTTTAGTCCCTGTAAGCGATTTAACTTGATTTTGCCATACCAAAGCCTTCAAAACTTATTTCTAAGTTATGTAAAGGTTATTTAAGGTATGTTAAGCCTATGTCACTATTCCGGAGTGTTTGTTGCATTAAACTGGTTATATCTACACATCAGAGCGCGTATAACCCTCCAGAAAGCGATTTAAAGCTTGAAATCGAACAAGAAATGATATGTGCAAAAGATACACATATTTATACAAGTCCAAAGTATGAAATACAATATTTCATTGGTTCGGTATTTGTTTGATGGCCGTGGAGGCACAGGTGTTACAGTATTCTGTCACACCCCGACCACGTAGAACATACAAAACGTGGCGGAAATGTCGGGGAGTGTTGTAACAGAATTAATCGTTTCAAATCCATGGCAATTAAAGTTTCGTTTTATTTATCAATTATGAGAGTTTACATTGTTTAAACAAGAAACAAAGGGTACATAACATAAGTTAACTAGTTATTGTCTCGTTTTAAGTCGCTAAGGCACGAGTCCATCCTAAATGTAGCATGTATCAACAATCATTGCAAAGCAGTACCTGAAACATGTGTAAAAACGAGGTCAGCAAAGAAATGCTGGCGAATACATTGGTTTTGTAGGTGTGTCGAAATCATGGCTAGTTTAGACGTTGCAATACTTTATTTAAAAACCTATTTTGAAAAGAGTATAATATTGCAACTTAATTAACCAACTCAAATCAAGCGGTTTATAATTTGTAAAACCTCGTAGCCATGACTCTTAACCCCAAAAACATTTGTTTTAGTAAATTATTTGAAAATCAATGATAAGTTCTGATGATATGTATAAATAAGAGAATAATGCATGATTAAATGAATAACCATGTAAATGAGTTTGTATAATATATGTTGTTTGTAAAACAATGTCTTGTGAAAAGTATGTTATTTGTATAAATGTTATATATCTCAAACTGAAATGATTCAAATAACGTTACAGTATGTAATACCATACAAGCACTTATATATAGGAAGTACCAGCGGCGTATCCACCATGCTTGTATCATATTACACACGCATCGTTACTTAATCACTTAATCAAACTAAACCAAATCGATAGATAGATAGTACATTAAATATACCTTCGTTGTTCAAAAGAATAGATTTAGATAGTATAGTACAAGTATACTTCGGATTTATAGATAACATATCAAAATACGCTTTGGATGTGATAAATAACATATTAAACTATGTTTTTGTTTAGTAGATAACATATTAAAATATGCTTTGGATGTGATAAATAACATATTAAACTATGTTTTTGTTTAGTAGATAACATATTGGATGTGATAAATATATGTTGGTTTTGTACAATACCACACATGAGAGTATATCAAAATATACTTTAATAGTGTGATTTGGGAATTCAATCAGACCTAGTGCATCAAGATACACCTTTGAGACTATAGAAATACCACAAAGGCAATTCCTATTTGGATGGAGCAACAAATTGGTTTCAGACATTCCATGCCAACAGGAATGGGGTGTCAAATTCTATAGCGCTATATCATACTAACAATCGGTCTGGTGAACATAAAATAAGTACAATTCAACAATTTATTTTATGTTCTTTGAGAAAATCAATGTTTAAATCATAGATAGTCATTCAATTGGTCAATAGATAAGTAATAACATGTATAATCAATTATACTTTTGGAAAACATGAAAGTAACAGATAGGTACACATGCTTCACCCCAAAACAGTTTGGAAAACAGTAAAATAGGGGAATAATGTACTCGCCTGAGATTGCTCAGATGTCTAAAGATAATCACCAAGTAATGCTAGAGATCTCGGAATATCAAACGGCACCTAATATAGGTAACTACATTAATAAACCGGACCTAAATCGGAGGATCGGATAGCGTGAGGGTTTGTAAACCAAACGAGTGTAGAGACTCGTGTCATTTGGTTTAACAAAGCCTACATACTAAATGAAACTTAACATAATTGCTTACGACCCATTACGACCCGTTTAGGTAGCTTATGCTACTTTAACGCGTCGTGCGCGTGAAACGCGTTCGGACCGCCTAACTAGTCCTATGACAAGTGTTATATGCCTAAACATGTTACATAATCAGTTATGTGACAAAGGTTTAGGTTACATATGCTTAATTACCAATTATACATGAAAAGGGTATTCTGGTAATTTACCTAAGGCATATAAACTACCTATCATACAACTACTTAAACGATGTGACCATAGGGTATAACCTCGGAAGGTTATTCCCTACCTACTATGGTCACCTAATGTATTTGGTCGGATCCTAATGATCGACCAAACTGGGTTGGGTTCGAAGGTATAGGCGATTTATTAGATCGCCTACCCTACGACCCTAGACAACGTGGTAATCAGTGGGCATAGTCCCAAGGGACTATGACCAACGTGATTACACTCACGTTGCGAAGTTCAAACGAACTTCGCATTGACCATAAGCTGGTCAACGCTGAAAGTCAAACAAAGTTTGACTTTCTGACTCTAAAAGCAATAAAATAAGGAAAAGAACGAAAGAATACTTACGAAGGGTCCCCGAATGCTAATCCCGATCCAAGAACTCAGGTATGAAACAATGGTTTCAACTTAGAGCTCTCAAATCAGAATTCTTGTGCAAAATGAGGTTGTGTGGGTTGGGTATTTATAGGAATACCCGAACCGTTAGGATCGTTTCATGGAAAACGTGCCATGAATCCAACCCGTACACTTGTCGGAACCTTATGGTGGCTAGAAAATGGTTCTTATCAAATGACTAGACAATTAGGAACTTGTGGTTGTGGGTTAATCTGCTGAAAACAGGCTGTTAAGTACTCTGCATCTGGTCTGCAGACCCCTAGCGCACCGCTACGCTAAAAGTGTAGCGCACCGCTAGGCTTAAGTTTGGCAGATTTACACTTTTGGTCCCTGTCATGCATTCAGCCCATTTTCGACACGTTTAAGGCCCGTTAACCCCATTTCAAAGCTCTAAAATGAAGTTAAAGTATAGGGAAATTAAAATATGTTCAAAAATATGTCGGATGTCGGTTCGTTTAACCGTACGAACGCGATGTTCGCTTAATTACGACGGAATGCGCACAAGCGCGAAAAACGATCCAAATGACATGACGAATGGATTTTTCTTATGGCGAACACTAAAATATAATGTAGTCATGCTTACATAAATTTTTGGATGTCCGGATGTATTCAGAACGTAAGTTATGAGCGAAAATGCAAACTTGTGCACTTTTTGACGCTTTTAGTCCCTGAATGACACAAAAGTTTATTTTAGCATACCGAACACCTCAAAGCCTATCTCTAAGCTATGTAAAGGCTATTTATGGTATGTTTAACTTAGGGTCATGTTCCGGAATGTCTGTTACAGTTCAAATTGGCATACTTTCACAGTTTGTCAACTTTAGTCCCTGTAAGCGATTTAACTTGATTTTGCCATACCAAAGCCTTCAAAACTTATTTCTAAGTTATGTAAAGGTTATTTAAGGTATGTTAAGCCTATGTCACTATTCCGGAGTGTTTGTTTCACTGAACTGGTTATATCTACACATCAGAGCGCGTATAACCCTCCAGAAAGCGATTTAAAGCTTGAAATTGAACGAGAATTGATATGTGCAAATGATACACATATTTTTACAAATCCCAAGTATGAAATATAATATTTCATTGGTTTGGTATTTGTTTGATGGTCGTGGAGTGTAACACCTGTGTCATTTCAACCATCAAACAAATGCCCAACCAGTGAAATATTGTATTTCATACTTGGGATTTGTAAAAATATGTGTATCGTTTACACATATCAATTCTTGTTCGATTTCAAGCTCTAAATCGCTTTCTGGAAGGTTATACGCGCACTCCGGAAAAGTGAAATAGGCTTAACATACCTTAAATAAACTTTACATAACTTAGATATAAGTTTTGGAAGGTTTGGTGTGGTGAAATCAAAGTTTAATCGCTTACAGGGACTAAAGTTGACAAACTGCGAAAGTATGCCAATTTGAACTGTAACAGACATTCCGGAACATGACCATAAGTTAAACATACCATAAATATCCTTTACATAGCTTAGAAATAGGCTTTGAGGGGTTCGGTATGCTAAAATAAACTTTTGGGTCATTCAGGGACTAAAAGTGTCAAAAAGTGCACAAGTTTGCATTTTCGCGCATAACTTACGTTCTGAATACATCCGGACATCCAAAAATTTATGTAAGCATGACTACATTATATTTTAGTGTTCGCCTTAAGAAAAATCCATTCGTCACGTCATTTGGATCGTTTTTCGCACTTATGCGCATTCCGTCGTAATTAAGCGAACATCGCGTTCGTACGGCTAAACGAACCGACATCCGAGATATTTTTGAGCATGTTTTAAGTTCCCTATACTTTAACTTCATTTTAGAGCTTTGAAATGGGGTTAACGGGCCTTAAACGTGTCAAAAATGGGCTGATTGCATTACAGGGACCAAAACTGTAAATCTGCCAAAGTTGTTACCTTACGGACCTCAACATTGGCAGCTTTGAGGTCCGTAAAGCAAGTTCAGACCAGATGCAGAGTACTTAACAGCCTGTTTTCAGCAGATTTAACCACAACCACATGTTTGCAACTTGCTTAATCACTAAGATTAGGAGCATATGTGGCTCCATAACCTTTGTGACAAGTGTACGGCTCGGATCGTGGCACGATATTCAAGAAACGATCCTAGAGGCTCTACTTTATCTATAAATACCCACCCCCCTTTGGCTTAAAAACCCACAAATCTGATTGAAAAGACTCTAAGTTGGAACCTTCGTTTCATACCTGAGCTATTTTGATCTGGGTTAGCATTCGGGGACCCTGGGTAAGTATTCTTCCGTTCTTTTCCTTATTTTACTGCTTTTCGAGTCAGAAAGTCAAACTTTGTTTGACTTTCAGCGTTGACCAGTAATGGTCAATGCGAAGTTCGTTTGAACTTCGCAACGTGAGTGTAATCACGTTGGTCATAGTCCCTTGGGACTATGCCCACTGACTACCACGTTGTCTAGGGTCGTAGGGTAGGCGATCTAATAAATCGCCTATACCTTCGAACCCGACCCAGTTTGGTCGATCATTAGGATCCGACCAAACACACTAGGTGACCATAGTAGGTAGGGAATAACCTTCCAAGGTTATACCCTATGGTCACATCGTTTAAGTAATCGTGTGATAGGTAGTTTATATGCCTTAGGTAAATTACCAGAATACCCTTTTCATGTATAATTGGTAATTAAGCGTATGTAACCTAAACTTTTGTCACGTAACTGATTATGTAACATGTTTAGGCATATAACACTTGTCATAGGGCTAGTTAGGCGGTCCGAACGCGTTTCACGCGAACGACGCGTTAAAGTAGCATAAGCTACCTAAACGGGTCGTAATGGGTCGTAGACACTTAGGTTAAGTTTCATTTAGCATGTAGGCTTTGATAAACCATATGACACGAGTCTCTATACTCGTTTGGTTTACGAAACCTCATTCTATCCGATCTTCCGATTTAGGTCCGGTTTATTAATGTAGCTACCTATACTAGGTGCCGTTTGATATCCGCGATCTCTAGCATTGTTTAGTTGTCACTCCAGAACTACTGAGCAATCCCAGGTGAGTACATAGACCCCTCTTTTACTGTTTTTCCAAACTGTTTTGAGGTGGAACACATGTGCCTACTTGTTACTTTCATGCTTTCCTGTTTTGACATCATATACTGGCTATGTTCATTAGTACATTATAGTACATGATTTCATTACATTTTATGCTATGTATGCCCATTGTGTGCGTACTTAGTACATCGTTTTACATTACATTTCATGCTATGTATGCCCATTGTGTGCGTACTTAGTACATCGTTTTACATTACATTTCATGCTATGTATGCCCATTGTGTGCGTACTTAGTACATCGTTTTACATTACATTTCATGCTATGTATGCCCATTGTGTGCGTACTTAGTACATCGTTTTACATTACATTTCATGCTATGTATGCCCATTGTGTGCGTACTTAGTACATCGTTTTACATTACATTTCATGCTATGTATGCCCATTGTGTGCGTACTTAGTACATCGTTTTACATTACATTTCATGCTATGTATGCCCATTGTGTGCGTACTTAGTACATCGTTTTTCATTGCTTTTCTGTTGCATATGCTTATCCAGCATATGAACACATTTTACTACATATTGAACCGTTGTAATCATTTGACTGTGAACCGTTTGTATCTGTGAACCGTGTGAACCGTATTTGACATAGACATTTCGGCATAGACATTTTAACATGATTGACATTTGATCATGCATTTTCCCACAAAACATAACTTTGATTTAAACCAAGTTTTACTTCAATACTTTGTTTTTGTGTATATGGTTTAGTTGAGACATTTCACTTGCCATACATGATATTTTGACATAGACATTTGACATGGATATTTGACATAGACATTTGACATGGATATTTGACATAGACATTTGACATGGATATTTGACATAGACATTTTGACATTGGTTTGGTTTGATTAAGTGATTAAGTAACGATGCATGTGTAATATGATACAAACATGGTGGATACGCCGCTGGTACTTCCTATATATAAGTGTTTGTATGGTATTACATATTGTAGCGTTATTTGAATCATTTCAGTTTGATACATATAACATTTTATACAAATAACATACTTTTCACAAGACATTGTTTTACAAACAACTTATCTTATACAAACTCATCTTACATGGTTATTTATTTAACCATACATTATTCACTTATTTATACATATAATCTGAACTCATTGTTTTTCAAATGATTTACAAAACAAAGCAAATTACAAGGTTCATGACTAAACATTTTATCAAACATAAGTCATGGAACCTATTTTCACAAAACCTATGTATCTCACAGGCATTTTTATGCTGACGTACCTATTTTCACATGTGTTTTTCAGGAACTGTTACATAAGATGATCAAGATACATATAGGCAGACTTGGGCTTTAGTGACAATAAAAGATGCAAGACTAGTTAATTATGTTGTAATTCTTGTTTGTTAAGATATTGTAACACTTTTAATCAATAAAACAAAACTTCAATTGCCATGGATTTGAAACAATTAATTCTGTTACAACACTCCCCGATGTTTCCGCCACGTTTCGTATGTTCTACGTGGTCAGGGTGTGACAGAAAAGATGGTATCAGAGCCAATGGTTATAGGGAATTAGGTTATTAGTAATTAGAAATGCTTTGACCTAGTCTATAACCTTCTTAGGACCCTAACGCGAGTTTACTTGCGTTTAGTCATAAAACAATACTGTCACCTATCCTTAGGCGACGACCACAACAAGAACATAAATTTCAAAACCGCTTTGAAAACTAATCATCTGTTCTAGGATGATTGATTACTAGGTTTTGAACCCTCTACTGTAAGGTTTTGAACCCTCTGTTATATGGTTTTGAACCCCTTTGAATTTTCAAAAAATCTCGTCAAGGTTTTGGGTTTTAAATAATGTGAACACGTGCAAACTGGAAGGGTGAATGCCTGTATTCTGAGTTTTCTGTCTAGGCAAGCACCTCGTATACATCTCAACCAGACGCGAGACCAGTTGTGCTTACCTGGGAATTCTTGGGATGAGTGTTCACTTATAGGCGAGCATGTCTTCACGATACATTATTTTTGACCTATTTACTTTGGTTATTCACCGAGGTCGTTTGTTGCTTTGTAATAACAAACAAATGACCACTATCCTTGCTTTCATCAGATTTGTTTCATCTCATTCTTTTCGTCTAATCCTCTCACTCGTTTCATTTCATGTTTCCTCTTTTAGAATGCCTCCTCGACGCGAAAACCAGATAGCGACTGCCGAACTGGCAGAAATTATTGCACAGCAAATGGCTGCTCAATTCCCAAACCTCTTTGCTCAATCGAATCAAGCTAACAACAACAACAATGGTCCATGCAATTTCAAGAGTTTTAACTCGGCGAAACCACTCAAGTTTAGTGGTTCTGAGGGAGCGACTGGGCTTCTTCAATGGTTCGAGAGCATTGAGAATACTTTCCGCCATGTGCAGTGTCCTGACAATCGCAAGGTCGAGTTTGCTTCGAGTGTGTTCCAGAAGAGAGCCCTTACGTGGTGGAATGGGGTTATGAGAGATCGTGGTGCAGAAGTTGCTCTAGCACAGACATGGGCCGAACTTAGGGCTCTCATGATGAAGGAGTTTTGTCCTCGTCACGAGATCAGGGCTTTGGAAAGGGAATTCGACAATCTTGAGCAAGACAGCGGTGAGCATCGAGCCTACACGGACCGTTACGAGGAGTTGAGTCTGTTATGCCCAAACATGGTCACGCCTTTGGATAAGGCGATCGAAAAGTACATTGATGGCCTTCCCGACTCAATACAAGACATTTTGACTGGTAGCAACCCTACTACTGTTAGGCAGGCCATTGAGTTATCTGCAACCTTGACTAAATCGCAGATCAGGAAACGTAAGCTTTTCCGAAAGGGTGACAAGAAACTGGTCGAGGAATCGAAACCAATCGAGGAATCAAAGACCATGGATGAACAGACTGGATCCTCTAAGAAGTCAAAGAAGCGAAAGGCTTCTCAGAACTTCGCCGTGGTCGCTCACAATGATCAAGCCGTCCCCAACCAACCAGCTCAACCCCCTGCCAAGAAACCCTACAAAGGAACTGCACCCATGTGCAACCAATGTGGCCTACATCATCATACTGGTGTGAAGTGCCGCACATGCCAAGTTTGCGGACTTATAGGTCATACAGCGAGGGTTTGCCCAACAGCAGCAGCACCAAATCAGATTAACGACAATCCTGCTCAAGCTCGTTTCCCACTGGGATCTTGCTACAACTGTGGCGAGATGGGCCATTTTAGTAGAAATTGCCCAAGACTTGCTGATGCAAATCCAGCGCAGGGATGAGTATCTGACCGACAGAAGATAACGCTGTTTAGAAAATAATCGAGCCTTGTGTATTATTTTCTTTTATCACAATCTATGAAACAGTTGTTGTTATTGTTGTTTATAAATAAATCTTTCATTTACATTTCAATATGTTTATGTGGTTGCATGTATAAACATATCCCATACAATACCGACAATCAAGGAACCGCATTCCTTGAAGAACAGACTACTTCCAAATTTCTTCCCTTGTATAATCTCTTGCGTTTCCACGAAAATCCTAAGTACCCGTTTCTTCCAAGAGAAACGATGTACGAGGCGCCAAGTTAATAGCAATCAATAACAAGAAAATAACAATTAAACAATTATGTGGTTATGTGCTTATGTGTTATCCTTTATGTGTCATGTGATCCAATTTATGTTATTCAAATCCTCGTAAAATCTTACATATCTTTGTGCAAGAGATTCATAGTAGGATACCCAAAGGTACTACTTAAATCCTTAATGGACTTCTACGTTGTAGTTAAAGTCCCTTGGATTATAATGTACTACTTCATAATTAGACCCCTTTTGTGGTCTAGTTAAACAGATTGATCCAAAAATCTGGTTAGGGATATCATGTGATGATATAGCTGAAAGGACTCCTTAGTGGCCTAATTAAGAAGATCCTCTGTTGATCTAATTAAAAGGACCCTATGGTAGTCTAGTCACTTTCATCTCAGGTTTGATATCTTTCCCCACAACATTTCAAAACAAACTGTGCGGACTGTGCAAGGAATTACGTAATTATGGATGCATACATAATTATGGAATTTAGTGCACAGAAATCACAGCAAGTTCTATCATGTATCAAAAGTTAACCCTATTCATTTCCAATTCTGATGAAGCATCCGTTGAGGAAAAATGAACTAGCTATTCATTTTTCACTTCTGAAGAATATCCGTTGAGGAAATGAATATCCGTTGTTTATCTTTTCATTTCCATTCTGAAGAATAACCGTTGAGGAAAATGAATTATCCATTCATTTTCGTTCTAAAGAATATCCGTTGAAGAAATGAATATCCGTTGTTTATCTTTTCATTTCCATTCTGAAGAATAACCGTTGAGGAAAATGAATTATCCATTCATTTTCGTTCTAAAGAATATCCGTTGAAGAAATGAATATCCGTTGTGTAATTCTTCATTTTCAAACTCTGAGGAAATAACCGTTGAAAATGACTCCGTTAGTTCATTTTCGTTTCTGAAGATTTATCCGTTGAGGAAATGAATATCCGTTGTGTAATTCTTCATTTCCAACTCTGAGGAAATAACCGTTGAAAATGACTCCGTTAGTTCATTTTCGTTTCTGAAGATTTATCCGTTGAGGAGATGAATATCCGTTGTGTAATCCTTCATTTCCAACTCTGAGGAAGCAACCGTTGAAAATGACTCCGTTAGTTCATTTTCGTTTCTGAAGATTTATCCGTTGAGGAAATGAATATCCGTTGTGTAATTCTTCATTTCCAACTCTGAAGAACAAACCGTTGAGGAAAATGACCCCGTTTGTTCATTTTCGTTCTGAAGAATATCCGTTGAGAGAAATGAATATCCGCTGATTTTTTCTTTCATTTCAAATTCTGAAGAACAAACCGTTGAGGAAAATGACCCCGTTTGTTCATTTTCGTTCTGAAGAATATCCGTTGAGAGAAATGAATATCCGTGGATTATTCCTTCATTCCCATTTCTGACAAAGAATCCGTTGAGAAAGAATGAATCATCCATTCATTTTCACTTCTGAAGAATATCCGTTGAGGGAAATGTATATCCGTTTAGTTTATTCCTTTATTTTCCATTTCCGAAGAACCCGTTGAAGAAAATGACTCTGTTCGTTCATTTTCGCTTCTGAAAAATATCCGTTGAGGAAAATAATCAGATTATGCTTTACATATCTTTGATGACTATTTGAAACAAAGTCATAGACAGACTCCTACGAATTAATTTCGGGACGAAATTTCCTAAAGTAGGGGAGACTGTAACACCTGTGTCATTTCAACCATCAAACAAATGCCCAACCAGTGAAATATTGTATTTCATACTTGGGATTTGTAAAAATATGTGTATCGTTTACACATATCAATTCTTGTTCGATTTCAAGCTCTAAATCGCTTTCTGGAAGGTTATACGCGCACTAATGCGTAAATATAACCAGTTTAATGCAACGAACACTCCGGAAAAGTGAAATAGGCTTAACATACCTTAAATAAACTTTACATAACTTAGATATAAGTTTTGGAAGGTTTGGTGTGGTGAAATCAAAGTTTAATCGCTTACAGGGACTAAAGTTGACAAACTGCGAAAGTATGCCAATTTGAACTGTAACAGACATTCCGGAACATGACCATAAGTTAAACATACCATAAATATCCTTTACATAGCTTAGAAATAGGCTTTGAGGGGTTCGGTATGCTAAAATAAACTTTTGGGTCATTCAGGGACTAAAAGTGTCAAAAAGTGCACAAGTTTGCATTTTCGCGCATAACTTACGTTCTGAATACATCCGGACATCCAAAAATTTATGTAAGCATGACTACATTATATTTTAGTGTTCGCCTTAAGAAAAATCCATTCGTCACGTCATTTGGATCGTTTTTCGCACTTATGCGCATTCCATCGTAATTAAGCGAACATCGCGTTCGTACGGCTAAACGAACCGACATCCGAGATATTTTTGAGCATGTTTTAAGTTCCCTATACTTTAACTTCATTTTAGAGCTTTGAAATGGGGTTAACGGGCCTTAAACGTGTCAAAAATGGGCTGATTGCATTACAGGGACCAAAACTGTAAATCTGCCAAAGTTGTTACCTTACGGACCTCAACATTGGCAGCTTTGAGGTCCGTAAAGCAAGTTCAGACCAGATGCAGAGTACTTAACAGCCTGTTTTCAGCAGATTTAACCACAACCACATGTTTGCAACTTGCTGAATCACTAAGATTAGGAGCATATGTGGCTCCATAACCTTTGTGACAAGTGTACGGCTCGGATCGTGGCACGATATTCAAGAAACGATCCTAGAGGCTCTACTTTATCTATAAATACCCACCCCCCTTTGGCTTAAAAACCCACAAATCTGATTGAAAAGACTCTAAGTTGGAACCTTCGTTTCATACCTGAGCTATTTTGATCTGGGTTAGCATTCGGGGACCCTGGGTAAGTATTCTTTCGTTCTTTTCCTTATTTTACTGCTTTTCGAGTCAGAAAGTCAAACTTTGTTTGACTTTCAGCGTTGACCAGTAATGGTCAATGCGAAGTTCGTTTGAACTTCGCAACGTGAGTGTAATCACGTTGGTCATAGTCCCTTGGGACTATGCCCACTGACTACCACGTTGTCTAGGGTCGTAGGGTAGGCGATCTAATAAATCGCCTATACCTTCGAACCCGACCCAGTTTGGTCGATCATTAGGATCCGACCAAACACACTAGGTGACCATAGTAGGTAGGGAATAACCTTCCAAGGTTATACCCTATGGTCACATCGTTTAAGTAATCGTGTGATAGGTAGTTTATATGCCTTAGGTAAATTACCAGAATACCCTTTTCATGTATAATTGGTAATTAAGCATATGTAACCTAAACTTTTGTCACGTAACTGATTATGTAACATGTTTAGGCATATAACACTTGTCATAGGGCTAGTTAGGCGGTCCGAACGCGTTTCACGCGAACGACGCGTTAAAGTAGCATAAGCTACCTAAACGGGTCGTAATGGGTCGTAGACACTTAGGTTAAGTTTCATTTAGCATGTAGGCTTTGATAAACCATATGACACGAGTCTCTATACTCGTTTGGTTTACGAAACCTCATTCTATCCGATCTTCCGATTTAGGTCCGGTTTATTAATGTAGCTACCTATACTAGGTGCCGTTTGATATCCGCGATCTCTAGCATTGTTTAGTTGTCACTCCAGAACTACTGAGCAATCCCAGGTGAGTACATAGACCCCTCTTTTACTGTTTTTCCAAACTGTTTTGGGGTGGAACACATGTGCCTACTTGTTACTTTCATGCTTTCCTGTTTTGACATCATATACTGGCTATGTTCATTAGTACATTATAGTACATGATTTCATTACATTTTATGCTATGTATGCCCATTGTGTGCGTACTTAGTACATCGTTTTACATTACATTTCATGCTATGTATGCCCATTGTGTGCGTACTTAGTACATCGTTTTACATTACATTTCATGCTATGTATGCCCATTGTGTGCGTACTTAGTACATCGTTTTACATTACATTTCATGCTATGTATGCCCATTGTGTGCGTACTTAGTACATCGTTTTACATTACATTTCATGCTATGTATGCCCATTGTGTGCGTACTTAGTACATCGTTTTACATTACATTTCATGCTATGTATGCCCATTGTGTGCGTACTTAGTACATCGTTTTTCATTGCTTTTCTGTTGCATATGCTTATCCAGCATATGAACACATTTTACTACATATTGAACCGTTGTAATCATTTGACTGTGAACCGTTTGTATCTGTGAACCGTGTGAACCGTATTTGACATAGACATTTCGGCATAGACATTTTAACATGATTGACATTTGATCATGCATTTTCCCACAAAACATAACTTTGATTTAAACCAAGTTTTACTTCAATACTTTGTTTTTGTGTATATGGTTTAGTTGAGACATTTCACTTGCCATACATGATATTTTGACATAGACATTTGACATGGATATTTGACATAGACATTTGACATGGATATTTGACATAGACATTTGACATGGATATTTGACATAGACATTTTGACATTGGTTTGGTTTGATTAAGTGATTAAGTAACGATGCATGTGTAATATGATACAAACATGGTGGATACGCCGCTGGTACTTCCTATATATAAGTGTTTGTATGGTATTACATATTGTAGCGTTATTTGAATCATTTCAGTTTGATACATATAACATTTTATACAAATAACATACTTTTCACAAGACATTGTTTTACAAACAACTTATCTTATACAAACTCATCTTACATGGTTATTTATTTAACCATACATTATTCACTTATTTATACATATCATCTGAACTCATTGTTTTTCAAATGATTTACAAAACAAAGCAAATTACAAGGTTCATGACTAAACATTTTATCAAACATAAGTCATGGAACCTATTTTCACAAAACCTATGTATCTCACAGGCATTTTTATGCTGACGTACCTATTTTCACATGTGTTTTTCAGGAACTGTTACATAAGATGATCAAGATACATATAGGCAGACTTGGGCTTTAGTGACAATAAAAGATGCAAGACTAGTTAATTATGTTGTAATTCTTGTTTGTTAAGATATTGTAACACTTTTAATCAATAAAACGAAACTTCAATTGCCATGGATTTGAAACAATTAATTCTGTTACAACACTCCCCGATGTTTCCGCCACGTTTCGTATGTTCTACGTGGTCGGGGTGTGACATGGAGGCACAGGTGTTACAGTCTCCCCTACTTTAGGAAATTTCGTCCCGAAATTTATTTAGAGGAAACTTGTGAAGACAACTGTGACGGTTTCGCCTTCTAATAGATCCATTGAACCCTTAAGTAAAACTCTGGGCCATGTTAGGATTTTTAGCGAATTTGTTAACCCTCAAAGTGAATTCCTTGTAGTAGTAAAACATGGAATTTTTGAACTATGGATAGAATAACGTTTCTTATGAAGACTTATCATTGGAAACTGCGTGTGTGATTGAGATCAGAATTGAGGAGTGTGAGAATAAATGACATTGGTCGAAGTCCAATACTTCTCCCGTATCATTACTCTTGTCACTATGGGTCTTAACACATGACAAAATTCCCTGTGGTTTCTGTGCACTGAATTCCATAATTATGTAGGCCTCCATAATTACGTAGTTCCTTGCACAGTCCGCACAGTTCATTTCATAATGCGTATGGGAAAAAAAATCAATTGAATAAACATAAAGCGACCTGACTAGACCACAAAAGGGTCCTTTTAATTTGATCTACGAACGATCTTTTTAACTAGATCAACATATGATCTTCTTAACTAAACCGTCGTATGATCTCCTTAAATAGACCACTTAAGGGATCTTTGTAATTATATCATCACATGATATTTTTGATCAGATTTTCAAAATCAGTCTGTTTAACCAGACCATTCAAGAGGTCCAGTTTTAGAATAGTACTTTAAAACCCAAGGGACTTAACTACAACGTAGAAGTCCATTAAGGATTTAAGATAGTACCTTTTTGGAATATCCTACTACGAATCCTTCATATGAGATATGGAAGATTCTACGAGGATTTGGATGGATCACATAAAACACAAAACACATAAGAAAACACATAAGCACAAAAATTAGTTAACTTGATTCTTTAATTTGTTGTCTTTGAGCATGGATAATTAAAGCACACCAGGAATCCAATCCGTGGATTTCATTTGGTACTTTAATCATTTTCAAGAATCTATCTATGAAGATAGAAAGATCTTAATAAGAATTCGGCTTTGTCCTTATAAACCGTTTGAAAAGCAATAAGCTACCTAATTCCCTATAAATACCATCTTTTCTGTCACACCCCAACCACGTAGAACATACAAAACGTGGCGGAAATGTCGGGGAGTGTTGTAACAGAATTAATCGTTTCAAATCCATGGCAATTAAAGTTTCGTTTTATTAAACAATTATGAGAGTTTACATTGTTTAAACAAGAAACAAAGGGTACATAACATAAGTTAACTAGTTATTGTCTCGTTTTAAGTCGCTAAGGCACGAGTCCATCCTAAATGTAGCAAGTATCAACAATCATTGCAAAGCAGTACCTGAAACATGTGTAAAAACGAGGTCAGCAAAGAAATGCTGGCGAATACATTGGTTTTATAAGAGTGTCGAAATCATGGCTAGTTTAGACGTTGCAATACTTTATTTAAAAAAAACTTGTTTTGAAAAGAGTACAATATTGCAACTTAATTAACCAACTCAAATCAAGCGGGTTATAATTTGTAAACCTCGTAGCCATGACTCTTAACCCAAAAACATTTGTTTTAGTAAATTATTTGAAAAATCAATGATAAGTTCTGATGATATGTATAAATAAGAGGATAATGCATGATTAAATGAATAACCATGTAAATGAGTTTGTATAATATATGTTGTTTGTAAAACAATGTCTTGTGAAAAGTATGTTATTTGTATAAATGTTATATATCTCAAACTGAAATGATTCAAATAACGTTACAGTATGTAATACCATACAAGCACTTATATATAGGAAGTACCAGCGGCGTATCCACCATGCTTGTATCATATTACACACGCATCGTAACTTAATCACTTAATCAAACTAAACCAAATCGATAGATAGATAGTACATTAAATGTACCTTCGTTGTTTAAAAGAATCGATTTAGATAGTATAGTACAAGTATACTTCGGATTTATAGATAACATATCAAAATATGTTTTGGATGTGATAAATAACATATTAAACTATGTTTTTGTTTAGTAAATAACATATCAAAATATGCTTTGGATGTGAATAATAACATATTAACCTATGTTTTTGTTTAGTAAATAACATATCAAAATATGCTTTGGATGTGATAAATAACATATTAAACTATGTTTTTGTTTAGTAGATAACATATCAAAATATGCTTTGGATGATTAACAAAATATATGTTGGTTTGTACAATACCACACATGAGAGTATATCAAAATATACTTTAATAGTGTGATTTAGGAATTCAATCAGACCTAGTGCATCAAGATACACCTTTGAGACTATAGAAATACCACAAAGGCAATTCCTATTTGGATGGAGCAATAAATTGGTTTCAGACATTCCATGCCAACAGGAATGGGGTGTCAAATCCTATAGCGCTATATCATACTAACAATCGGTGTGGTGAACATAAAATAAGTACAATTCAACAATTTATTTTATGTTCTTTGAGAAAATCAATGTTTAAATCATAGATAGTTATTCAATTTGTCAATAGATAAGTAATAACATGTATAATCAATTATACTTTTGGAAAACATGAAAGTAACAGATAGGTACACATGCTTCACCCCAAAACAGTTTGGAAAACAGTAAAATAGGGGAATAATGTACTCGCCTGAGATTGCTCAGTAGTCCTTGAGTAACAACTAAACAATGCTAGAGATCGCGGATATCAAACGGCACCTAATATAGGTAACTACATTAATAAACCGGACCTAAATCGGAGGATCGGATAGAATGAGGGTTTGTAAACCAAACGAGTGTAGAGACTCGTGTCATTTGGTTTAACAAAGCCTACATACTAAATGAAACTTAACATAATTGCTTACGACCCATTACGACCCGTTTAGGTAGCTTATGCTACTTTAACGCGTCGTGCGCGTGAAACGCGTTCGGACCGCCTAACTAGTCCTATGACAAGTGTTATATGCCTAAACATGTTACATAATCAGTTATGTGACAAAGGTTTAGGTTACATATGCTTAATTACCAATTATACATGAAAAGGGTATTCTGGTAATTTACCTAAGGCATATAAACTACCTATCATACAACTACTTAAACGATGTGACCATAAGGTATAACCTCGGAAGGTTATTCCCTACCTACTATGGTCACCTAATGTATTTGGTCGGATCCTAATGATCGACCAAACTGGGTCGGGTTCGAAGGTATAGGCGATTTATCAGATCGCCTACCCTACGACCCTAGACAACGTGGTAACCAGTGGGCATAGTCCCAAGGGACTATGACCAACGTGATTACACTCACGTTGCGAAGTTCAAACGAACTTCGCATTGACCATTACTGGTCAACGCTGAAAGTCAAACAAAGTTTGACTTTCTGACTCGAAAAGCAGTAAAATAAGGAAAAGAACGAAAGAATACTTACGAAGGGTCCCCGAATGCTAATCCCGATCCAAGAACTCAGGTATGAAACAATGGTTTCAACTTAGAGCTCTCAAAATCAGAATTCTTGTAAGTTTTGCATTGGGGTGATGGGGTATATATAGTATTCGGGTAACCGTTAGGATCGTTTCAAGGAAACCGTGCCTTAATCCAACCCGTACAAGTGTCGGGACCTTATGGTAACTAAAATTCCATCCTTATCACATGACTAGACAATTGGAAACATGTGGGTGAGGTTAAAACAGCTGCAGCCTGCTGTTTAGAAACTCTGAATCTGGTCAGCAGACCCCTAGCGCACCGCTACGCTAAAAGTGTAGCGCACCGCTAGGCCCAAGTTTGGCAGATTTACACTTTTGGTCCCTGTTGTGTATTCAGCCCATTTTCGACACGTTTAAGGCCCGTTAACCCCATTTCAAAGCTCTAAAATGAAGTTAAAGTATAGGGAACTTAAAATGTGTTCAAAAATATGTCGGATGTCGGTTCGTTTGGCCGTACGAACGCGATGTTCGCTTAATTACGACGGAATGCGCATAAGCGCGAAAAACGAACCAAATGACGCGACGAATGGATTTTTCTTATGGCGAACACTAAAATAAAATATTTTAGTGCTTACATAAATTTCAAAACCGCTTTGAAAACTAATCATCTGTTCTAGGATGATTGATTACTAGGTTTTGAACCCTCTGTTATATGGTTTTGAACCCCTTTGAATTTTCAAAAATCTCGTCAAGGTTTTGGGTTTTAAATAATGTGAACATGTGCAAACTGGAAGGGTGAATGCCTGTATTCTGGGTTTTCTGTCTAGGCAAGCACTTCGTATATATCTCATCAGACGCGAGACCAGTTGTGCTTACCTGGGAATTCTTGGGATGAGTGTTCACTTATAGGCGAGCATGTCTTCGCGATACATTATTTTTGACCCATTTACTTTGATTAGTCACTGTGTGTAGTTTGTTTGCTTTGTAATGTGAACAAATGACCACTATCCTTGCTTTCATCAGATTTGTTTCATCTCATTCTTTTCGTCTAAATTCCCTCACTCGTTTCCTTTCATGTTTCCTCTTTTAGAATGCCTCCTCGACGCGACAATCAGATGGATAATGCCGAACTGGCGGAAATCATCGCACAGCAAATGGCTGTTGCCTTCCCAAATCTTTATGCTCAAATGATGCAAACCATCAACAACAACAATGCTCCATGCAATTTCAAGAGTTTCAACTCGGCAAAACCACTCAAGTTTAGTGGTTCTGAGGGAGCAACTGGGCTTCTTCAGTGGTTCGAGAGCATTGAGAATACCTTCCGTCATGTTCTGTGTCCTGAAAATCGTAAGGTCGAGTTTTCTTCGAGTGTGTTTCAGAAGAGGGCTCTCACATGGTGGAACGGGGTGATGAGAGACCGCGGTGCTGAGGTTGCATTAGCACAGACTTGGGCTGAGCTTAGGGCTCTTATGATGAAGGAGTTTTGCCCTCGTCATGAACTGCGAGCTTTGGAGAGGGAGTTTGATGATTTGAAGCAAGACAGTGGCGAGCATCGAGCCTATACTGACCGTTTTGAAGAATTGAGTCTGTTGTGTCCTGCTATGGTTACTCCTGCGGATAAGGCGATCGAGAAATATACAGATGGTCTTCCTGATCTAGTTCAGGATATCGTTACTGGCAGTAACCCTACTACTGTCAGACAAGCCATTGAACTGTCTGCCACTCTGACTGAATCCCACATCAGAAAGAAAAAGCTGTTTCGGAAGGGCGACCCAAGACCATCTGACAAGACTGCTCATGTGGAACCAAAGGAAGAAAATGCTGAGGTGTCCAAGAAGAAGAAGCGCAAAGCCTCTCAGAACTGCGCTGTAACTGCTCAAGACAAACAGGTTGCACCAAACCAACCAGCACAACCTCGCAAAAGGCAAAACTATGTTGGTACTGCACCTTTGTGCAACAAGTGCAACCGTCATCATCTAGAGCAAGAGCAGTGTCACAAATGTACCCACTGTGGACGTTTGGGACATTTGATCAATGTTTGTCGCTATGCAAATCAAGCTGCTGCAAACCCTGCTGCTGTTCAAGCACGGTTCCCTCCGGGGTCATGTTATAACTGCGGTGACCTTACCCACTACAGGAACAATTGCCCAAGGCTTGTTAACGCACCTCCGGCGCGAGGATGAGCGTTTAACATCAATGAGGCAAACATGAACAATGATGCGGCAGTGAACAACTAGTGTTTTGTTATTTCCTTGGTTGTTATCATATGATGTTTAAAGACAAGTCAGTTGTTATATAAATAAAAATTCGTCGTTTTTATTTTTGCAAAACTGATACGATTGTGTGAACGTTGGATACAATCTTATAATGTCAACCCAAAGACAAACTATTCGTATGGTTCAGTTATCTTATGATCACTTGTGATCTCCCCAAGAACCTTTAACACTTGTTTCTTTTAAGAAACAAAGCCAAACTCTTCTTGAGAATCCTTCTATCTTTTTAGATGGATCCTTGAAAATGATTAAAGTACCAAATGAAATTCATGGATTGGATTTCTAGTGTGCTTTAAATATCCATGCCCAAAGACAACAAATTAAAGAATCAAATTAACTAATTATGTGCTTATGTGTTTTCTTACATGTTTTGTGGTTGTATGTGATCCATCCAAATCCTCGTAGAATCTTCCATATCTCATATGAAGGATTCGTAGTAGGATATTCCAAAAAGGTACTATCTTAAATCCTTAATGGACTTCTACGTTGTAGTTAAGTCCCTTGGGTTTTAAAGTACTATTCTAAAACTGGACCTCTTGAATGGTCTGGTTAAACAGACTGATTTTGAAAATCTGATCAAAAATATCATGTGATGATATAAATACAAAGATCCCTTAAGTGGTCTATTTAAGGAGATCATACGACGGTTTAGTTAAGAAGATCATATGTTGATCTAGTTAAAAAGATCGTTCGTAGATCAAATTAAAAGGACCCTTTTATGGTCTAGTCAGGTCGCTTTATGTTTATTCAATTGATTTTTTTTCCCATACGCATTAGGAAATGAACTGTGCGGACTGTGCAAGGAACTACGTAATTATGGAGGCCTACATAATTATGGAATTCAGTGCACAGAAACCACAGGGAATTTTGTCATGTGTTAAGACCCATAGTGACAAGAGTAATGATACGGGAGAAGTATTGGACTTCGACCAATGTCATTTATTCTCACACTCCTCAATTCTGATCTCAATCACACACGCAGTTTCCAATGATAAGTCTTCATAAGAAACGTTATTCTATCCATAGTTCAAAAATTCCATGTTTTACTGCTACAAGGAATTCACTTTGAGGGTTAACAAATTCGCTAAAAATCCTAACATGGCCCAGAGTTTTACTTAAGGGTTCAATGGATCTATTAGAAGGCGAAACCGTCACAGCTGTATTTACAAGTTTCCTCTAGAATTAAATTTCGGGACGAAATTTCCTAAAGTAGGGGAGACTGTAACACCTGTGCCTCCACGGCCATCAAACAAATTCCAAACCAATGAAATATTGTATTTCATGCTTGGGATTGTAAAAATATGTGTATCATTTACACATATCAACTCTTGTTCGATTTCAAGCTCTAAATCGCTTTCTGGAAGGTTATACACGCACTGATGCGTAAATATAACCAGTTTAATGCAACGAACACTCCGGAATAGTGAAATAGGCTTAACATACCTTAAATAACCTTTACATAACTTATATATAAGTTTTGGAAGGTTTGGTGTGGTGAAATCAAGTTAAATCGCTTACAGGGACTAAAGTTGACAAACTGCGAAAGTATGCCAATTTGAACTGTAACAGACATTCCGGAACATGACCATAAGTTAAACATACCATAAATATCCTTCACATAGCTTAGAAATAGGCTTTGAGGTGTTCGGTATGCTAAAATAAACTTTGGTGTCATTCAGGGACTAAAAGTGTCAAAAAGTGCACAAGTTTGCATTTTCGCGCATAACTTACGTTCTGAATACATCCGGACATCCAAAAATTTATGTAAGCACTAAAATATTTTATTTTAGTGTTCGCCATAAGAAAAATCCATTCGTCGCGTCATTTGGTTCGTTTTTCGCGCTTATGCGCATTCCGTCGTAATTAAGCGAACATCGCGTTCGTACGGCCAAACGAACCGACATCCGACATATTTTTGAACACATTTTAAGTTCCCTATACTATAACTTCATTTTAGAGCTTTGAAATGGGGTTAACGGGCCTTAAACGTGTCGAAAATGGGCTGAATACACAACAGGGACCAAAAGTGTAAATCTGCCAAACTTGGGCCTAGCGGTGCGCTACACTTTTAGCGTAGCGGTGCGCTAGGGGTCTGCTGACCAGATTCAGAGTTTCTAAACAGCAGGCTGCAGCTGTTTTAACCTCACCCACATGTTTCCAATTGTCTAGTCATGTGATAAGGATGGAATTTTAGTTACCATAAGGTCCCGACACTTGTACGGGTTGGATTAAGGCACGGTTTCCTTGAAACGATCCTAACGGTTACCCGAATACTATATATACCCCATCACCCCAATGCAAAACTTAAGTGAATTCTGATTTTGAGAGCTCTAAGTTGAAACCATTGTTTCATACCTGAGTTCTTGGATCGGGATTAGCATTCGGGGACCCTTCGTAAGTATTCTTTCGTTCTTTTCCTTATTTTACTGCTTTTCGAGTCAGAAAGTCAAACTTTGTCTGACTTTCAGCGTTGACCAGTAATGGTCAATGCGAAGTTCGTTTGAACTTCGCAACGTGAGTGTAATCACGTTGGTCATAGTCCCTTGGGACTATGCCCACTGGTTACCACGTTGTCTAGGGTCGTAGGGTAGGCGATCTGATAAATCGCCTATACCTTCGAACCCGGCCCAGTTTGGTCGATCATTAGGATCCGACCAAATACATTAGGTGACCATAGTAGGTAGGGAATAACCTTCCGAGGTTATACCTTATGGTCACATCGTTTAAGTAGTTGTATGATAGGTAGTTTATATGCCTTAGGTAAATTACCAGAATACCCTTTTCATGTATAATTGGTAATTAAGCATATGTAACCTAAACCTTTGTCACATAACTGATTATGTAACATGTTTAGGCATATAACACTTGTCATAGGACTAGTTAGGCGGTCCGAACGCGTTTCACGCGCACGACGCGTTAAAGTAGCATAAGCTACCTAAACGGGTCGTAATGGGTCGTAAGCAATTATGTTAAGTTTCATTTAGTATGTAGGCTTTGTTAAACCAAATGACACGAGTCTCTACACTCGTTTGGTTTACAAACCCTCATTCTATCCGATCCTCCGATTTAGGTCCGGTTTATTAATGTAGTTACCTATATTAGGTGCCGTTTGATATCCGCGATCTCTAGCATTGTTTAGTTGTTACTCAAGGACTACTGAGCAATCTCAGGCGAGTACATTATTCCCCTATTTTACTGTTTTCCAAACTGTTTTGGGGTGAAGCATGTGTACCTATCTGTTACTTTCATGTTTTCCAAAAGTATAATTGATTATACATGTTATTACTTATCTATTGACAAATTGAATAACTATCTATGATTTAAACATTGATTTTCTCAAAGAACATAAAATAAATTGTTGAATTGTACTTATTTTATGTTCACCAGACCGATTGTTAGTATGATATAGCGCTATAGGATTTGACACCCCATTCCTGTTGGCATGGAATGTCTGAAACCAATTTATTGCTCCATCCAAATAGGAATTGCCTTTGTGGTATTTCTATAGTCTCAAAGGTGTATCTTGATGCACTAGGTCTGATTGAATTCCTAAATCACACTATTAAAGTATATTTTGATATACTCTCATGTGTGGTATTATACAAACCAACATATATTTTGTTAATCATCCAAAGCATATTTTGATATGTTATCTACTAAACAAAAACATAGTTTAATATGTTATTTATCACATCCAAAGCATATTTTGATATGTTATTTACTAAACAAAAACATAGGTTAATATGTTATTATTCACATCCAAAGCATATTTTGATATGTTATTTACTAAACAAAAACATAGTTTAATATGTTATTTATCACATCCAAAACATATTTTGATATGTTATCTATAAATCCGAAGTATACTTGTACTATACTATCTAAATCGATTCTTTTAAACAACGAAGGTACATTTAATGTACTATCTATCTATCGATTTGGTTTAGTTTGATTAAGTGATTAAGTTACGATGCGTGTGTAATATGATACAAGCATGGTGGATACGCCGCTGGTACTTCCTATATATAAGTGCTTGTATGGTATTACATACTGTAACGTTATTTGAATCATTTCAGTTTGAGATATATAACATTTATACAAATAACATACTTTTCACAAGACATTGTTTTACAAACAACATATATTATACAAACTCATTTACATGGTTATTCATTTAATCATGCATTATCCTCTTATTTATACATATCATCAGAACTTATCATTGATTTTTCAAATAATTTACTAAAACAAATGTTTTTGGGTTAAGAGTCATGGCTACGAGGTTTACAAATTATAACCCGCTTGATTTGAGTTGGTTAATTAAGTTGCAATATTGTACTCTTTTCAAAACAAGTTTTTTTTAAATAAAGTATTGCAACGTCTAAACTAGCCATGATTTCGACACTCTTACAAAACCAATGTATTCGCCAGCATTTCTTTGCTGACCTCGTTTTTACACATGTTTCAGGTACTGCTTTGCAATGATTGTTGATACTTGCTACATTTAGGATGGACTCGTGCCTTAGCGACTTAAAACGAGACAATAACTAGTTAACTTATGTTATGTACCCTTTGTTTCTTGTTTAAACAATGTAAACTCTCATAATTGTTTAATAAAACGAAACTTTAATTGCCATGGATTTGAAACGATTAATTCTGTTACAACACTCCCCGACATTTCCGCCACGTTTTGTATGTTCTACGTGGTTGGGGTGTGACAGAAAAGATGGTATCAACCACGTAGAACATACAAAACGTGGCGGAAATGTCGGGGAGTGTTGTAACAGAATTAATCGTTTCAAATCCATGGCAATTAAAGTTTCGTTTTATTAATCAATTATGAGAGTTTACATTGTTTAAACAAGAAACAAAGGGTACATAACATAAGTTAATTAGTTATTGTCTCGTTTTAAGTCGCTAAGGCACGAGTCCATCCTAAATGTAGCATGTATCACAATCATTGCAAAGCAGTACCTGAAACATGTGTAAAAACGAGGTCAGCAAAGAAATGCTGGCGAATACATTGGTTTTGTAGGTGTGTCGAAATCATGGCTAGTTTAGACGTTGCAATACTTTATTTAAAAACCTGTTTTGAAAAGAGTATAATATTGCAACTTAATTAACCAACTCAAATCAAGCGGTTTATAATTTGTAAAACCTCGTAGCCATGACTCTTAACCCAAAAACATTTGTTTTAGTAAATTATTTGAAAATCAATGATAAGTTCTGATGATATGTATAAATAAGAGAATAATGCATGATTAAATGAATAACCATGTAAAATGTGTTTGTATAATATATGTTGTTTGTAAAACAATGTCTTGTGAAAAGTATGTTATTTGTATAAATGTTATATATCTCAAACTGAAATGATTCAAATAACGTTACAGTATGTAATACCATACAAACACTTATATATAGGAAGTACCAGCGGCGTATCCACCATGCTTGTATCATATTACACACGCATCGTTACTTAATCACTTAATCAAACTAAACCAAATCGATAGATAGATAGTACATTAAATATACCTTCGTTGTTTAAAAGAATAGATTTAGATAGTATAGTACAAGTATACTTCAGATTTATAGATAACATATCAAAATATGTTTTGGATGTGATAAATAACATATTAAACTATGTTTTTGTTTAGTAAATAACATATCAAAATATGCTTTGGATGTGAATAATAACATATTAACCTATGTTTTTGTTTAGTAAATAACATATCAAAATATGCTTTGGATGTGATAAATAACATATTAAACTATGTTTTTGTTTAGTAAATAACATATCAAAATATGCTTTGGATGTGATAAATATATGTTGGTTTTGTACAATACCACACATGAGAGTATATCAAAATATACTTTAATAGTGTGATTTAAGAATTCAATCAGACCTAGTGCATCAAGATACACCTTTGAGACTATAGAAATACCACAAAGGCAATTCCTATTTGGATGGAGCAACAAATTGGTTTCAGACATTCCATGCCAACAGGAATGGGGTGTCAAATCCTATAGCGCTATATCATACTAACAATCGGTCTGGTGAACATAAAATAAGTACAATTCAACATTTTATTTTATGTTCTTTGAGAAAAAAATGTTTAAACCATAGATAGTCATTCAATTTGTCAATAGATAAGTAATAACATGTATAATCAATTATACTTTTGGAAAACACGAAAATAACAGATAGGTACACATGCTTCACCCCAAAACAGTTTAGAAAACAGTAAAATAGGGGAATAATGTACTCGCCTGAGATTGCTCAGATGTCTAGAAATAATCACCAAGTAATGCTAGAGATCTCGGAATATCAAACGGCACCTAATATAGGTAACTACATTAATAAACCGGACCTAAATCGGAGGATCGGATAGAATGAGGGTTTGTAAACCAAACGAGTGTAGAGACTCGTGTCATTTGGTTTAACAAAGCCTACATTCTAAATGAAACTTAACATAATTGCTTATGACCCATTACGACCCGTTTAGGTAGCTTATGCTACTTTAACGCGTCGTGCGCGTGAAACGCGTTCGGACCGCCTAACTAGTCCTATGACAAGTGTTATATGCCTAAACATGTTACATAATCAGTTATGTGACAAAGGTTTAGGTTACATATGCTTAATTACCAATTATACATGAAAAGGGTATTCTGGTAATTTACCTAAGGCATATAAACTACCTATCATACAACTACTTAAACGATGTGACCATAAGGTATAACCTCGGAAGGTTATTCCCTACCTACTATGGTCACCTAATGTATTTGGTCGGATCCTAATGATCGACCAAACTGGGTCGGGTTCGAAGGTATAGGCGATTTATCAGATCGCCTACCCTACGACCCTAGACAACGTGGTAACCAGTGGGCATAATCCCAAGGGACTATGACCAACGTGATTACACTCACGTTGCGAAGTTCAAACGAACTTCGCATTGACCATTACTGGTCAACGCTGAAAGTCAAACAAAGTTTGACTTTCTGACTCAAAAAGCAGTAAAATAAGGAAAAGAACGAAAGAATACTTACGAAGGGTCCCCGAATGCTAATCCCGATCCAAGAACTCAGGTATGAAACAATGGTTTCAACTTAGAGCTCTCAAAATCAGAATTCTTGTAAGTTTTGCATTGGGGTGTTGGGGTATATATAGTATTCGGGTAACCGTTAGGATCGTTTCAAGGAAACCGTGCCTTAATCCAACCCGTACAAGTGTCGGGACCTTATGGTAACTAAAATTCCATCCTTATCACATGACTAGACAATTGGAAACATGTGGGTGAGGTTAAAACAGCTGCAACCTGCTGTTTAGAAACTCTGAATCTGGTCAGCAGACCCCTAGCGCACCGCTACGCTAAAAGTGTAGCGCACCGCTAGGCCCAAGTTTGGCAGATTTACACTTTTGGTCCCTGTTGTGTATTCAGCCCATTTTCGACACGTTTAAGGCCCGTTAACCCCATTTCAAAGCTCTAAAATGAAGTTAAAGTATAGGGAACTTAAAATGTGTTCAAAAATATGTCGGATGTCGGTTCGTTTGGCCGTACGAACGCGATGTTCGCTTAATTACGACGGAATGCGCATAAGCGCGAAAAACGAACCAAATGACGCGACGAATGGATTTTTCTTATGGCGAACACTAAAATAAAATATTTTAGTGCTTACATAAATTTTTGGATGTCCGGATGTATTCAGAACGTAAGTTATGCGCGAAAATGCAAACTTGTGCACTTTTTGACACTTTTAGTCCCTGAATGACACCAAAGTTTATTTTAGCATACCGAACACCTCAAAGCCTATTTCTAAGCTATGTGAAGGATATTTATGGTATGTTTAACTTATGGTCATGTTCCGGAATGTCTGTTACAGTTCAAATTGGCATACTTTCGCAGTTTGTCAACTTTAGTCCCTGTAAGCGATTTAACTTGATTTCACCACACCAAACCTTCCAAAACTTATATATAAGTTATGTAAAGGTTATTTAAGGTATGTTAAGCCTATTTCACTATTCCGGAGTGTTCGTTGCATTAAACTGGTTATATTTACGCATCAGTGCGTGTATAACCTTCCAGAAAGCGATTTAGAGCTTGAAATCGAACAAGAGTTGATATGTGTAAATGATACACATATTTTTACAATCCCAAGCATGAAATACAATATTTCATTGGTTTGGAATTTGTTTGATGGCCGTGGAGGCACAGGTGTTACAGTCTCCCCTACTTTAGGAAATTTCGTCCCGAAATTTAATTCTAGAGGAAACTTGTAAATACAGCTGTGACGGTTTCGCCTTCTAATAGATCCATTGAACCCTTAAGTAAAACTCTGGGCCATGTTAGGATTTTTAGCGAATTTGTTAACCCTCAAAGTGAATTCCTTGTAGCAGTAAAACATGGAATTTTTGAACTATGGATAGAATAACGTTTCTTATGAAGACTTATCATTGGAAACTGCGTGTGTGATTGAGATCAGAATTGAGGAGTGTGAGAATAAATGACATTGGTCGAAGTCCAATACTTCTCCCGTATCATTACTCTTGTCACTATGGGTCTTAACACATGACAAAATTCCCTGTGGTTTCTGTGCACTGAATTCCATAATTATGTAGGCCTCCATAATTACGTAGTTCCTTGCACAGTCCGCACAGTTCATTTCCTAATGCGTATGGGAAAAAAAATCAATTGAATAAACATAAAGCGACCTGACTAGACCATAAAAGGGTCCTTTTAATTCGATCTACGAACGATCTTTTTAACTAGATCAACATATGATCTTCTTAACTAAACCGTCGTATGATCTCCTTAAATAGACCACTTAAGGGATCTTTGTATTTATATCATCACATGATATTTTTGATCAGATTTTCAAAATCAGTCTGTTTAACCAGACCATTCAAGAGGTCCAGTTTTAGAATAGTACTTTAAAACCCAAGGGACTTAACTACAACGTAGAAGTCCATTAAGGATTTAAGATAGTACCTTTTTGGAATATCCTACTACGAATCCTTCATATGAGATATGGAAGATTCTACGAGGATTTGGATGGATCACATACAACCACAAAACATGTAAGAAAACACATAAGCACATAATTAGTTAATTTGATTCTTTAATTTGTTGTCTTTGGGCATGGATATTTAAAGCACACTAGAAATCCAATCCATGAATTTCATTTGGTACTTTAATCATTTTCAAGGATCCATCTAAAAAGATAGAAGGATTCTCAAGAAGAGTTTGGCTTTGTTTCTTAAAAGAAACAAGTGTTAAAGGTTCTTGGGGAGATCACAAGTGATCATAAGATAACTGAACCATACGAATAGTTTGTCTTTGGGTTGACATTATAAGATGGTATCAGAGCCAATGGTTATAGGGAATTAGGTTATTAGTAATGCTTTGACCTAGTCTATAACTATCTTAGGACCCTAACACGAGTTTACTTGCGTTTAGTCATAAAACAATACCGTCACCTATCCTTAGGCGACGACCACAACAAGAACATAAATTTCAAAACCGCTTTGAAAACTAATCATCTGTTCTAGGATGATTGATTACTAGGTTTTGAACCCTCTGTTATATGGTTTTGAACCCCTTTGAATTTTCAAATTCTCGTCAAGGTTTTGGGTTTTAAATAATGTGAACACGTGCAAACTGGAAGGGTGAATGCCTGTATTCTGGGTTTTCTGTCTAGGCAAGCACTTCGTATACATCTCAACCAGACGCGAGACCAGTTGTGCTTACCTGGGAATTCTTGGGATGAGTGTTCACTTATAGGCGAGCATGTCTTCGCGATACATTATTTTTGACCCATTTACTTTGATTAGTCACTGTGTGTAGTTTGTTTGCTTTGTAATGCGAACAAATGACCACTATCCTTGCTTTCATCAGATTTGTTTCATCTCATTCTTTTCGTCTAAATTCTCTCACTCGTTTCCTTTCATGTTTCCTCTTTTAGAATGCCTCCTCGACGCGACAATCAGATGGATAATGCCGAACTGGCGGAAATCATCGCACAGCAAATGGCTGTTGCCTTCCCAAATCTTTATGCTCAAATGATGCAAACCATCAACAACAACAATGCTCCATGCAATTTCAAGAGTTTCAACTCGGCAAAACCGCTCAAGTTTAGTGGTTCTGAGGGAGCAACTGGGCTTCTTCAGTGGTTCGAGAGCATTGAGAATACCTTCCGTCATGTTCTGTGTCCTGAAAATCGTAAGGTCGAGTTTTCTTCGAGTGTGTTTCAGAAGAGGGCTCTTACATGGTGGAACGGGGTGATGAGAGATCGCGGTGCTGAGGTTGCATTAGCACAGACTTGGGCTGAGCTTAGGGCTCTTATGATGAAGGAGTTTTGCCCTCGTCATGAACTGCGAGCTTTGGAGAGGGAGTTTGATGATTTAAAGCAAGACAGTGGCGAGCATCGAGCCTATACTGACCGTTTTGAAGAATTGAGTCTGTTGTGTCCTGCTATGGTTACTACTGTGGATAAGGCGATCGAGAAATATACAGATGGTCTTCCTGATCTAGTTCAGGATATCGTTACTGGCAGTAACCCTACTACTGTCAGACAAGCCATTGAACTGTCTGCCACTCTGACTGAATCCCACATCAGAAAGAAAAAGCTGTTTCGGAAGGGCGACCCAAGACCATCTGACAAGACTGCTCATGTGGAACCAAAGGAAGAAAATGCTGAGGTGTCCAAGAAGAAGAAGCGCAAAGCCTCTCAGAACTGCGCTGTAACTGCTCAAGACAAACAGGTTGCACCAAACCAACCAGCACAACCTCGCAAAAGGCAAAGCTATGTTGGTACTGCACCTTTGTGCAACAAGTGCAACCGTCATCATCTAGAGCAAGAGCAGTGTCACAAATGTACCCACTGTGGACGTTTGGGACATTTGATCAATGTTTGTCGCTATGCAAATCAAGCTGCTGCAAACCCTGCTGCTGTTCAAGCACGGTTCCCTCCGGGGTCATGTGTGTGACAGAAAAGATGGTATCAGAGCCATGGCAATTAAAGTTTCGTTTTAATAATCAATTATGAGAGTTTACATTGTTTAAACAAGAAACAAAGGGTACATAACATAAGTTAACTAGTTATTGTCTCGTTTTAAGTCGCTAAGGCACGAGTCCATCCTAAATGTAGCATGTATCAACAATCATTGCAAATCAGTACCTGAAACATGTGTAAAAACGAGGTCAGCAAAGAAATGCTGGCGAATACATTGGTTTTGTAGGAGTGTCGAAATCATGGCTAGTTTAGACGTTGCAATACTTTATTTAAAAACCTTGTTTTGAAAAGAGTATAATATTGCAACTTAATTAACCAACTCAAATCAAGCGGGTTATAATTTGTAAAACCTCGTAGCCATGACTCTTAACCCAAAAACACTTGTTTTAGTAAATTATTTGAAAAACAATGATAAGTTCTGGTGATATGTATAAATAAGAGAATAATGCATGATTAAATGAATAACCATGTAAAATGAGTTTGTATAAGAAATGTTGTTTGTAAAACAATGTATTGTGAAAAGTATGTTATTTGTATAAAATGTTTATATGTATTAAACTAAAATGATTCAAATAACGCTGCGATATATGTAATACCATACAAACACTTATATATAGGAAGTACCAGCGGCGTATCCACCATGCTTGTATCATATTACACACGCATCGTTACTTAATCACTTATTCAAACCAATCCATCAAGATGTAAAATGTTCATGTCTAATGTAAATCATGTAATATGTATTCAATGTGATTTGTATAAATAAATGTAAGATTAAACAAATAACCTTATAGTAGCATATTAAAAGTATACTTTGGATTTGTAAGTAACATATTAAACTATGTTTTGGTTTCATATATAACATATCAAAATATGCTTTAGATGTGATAAATAACATATTACTACTATGTTTTTGGTTTTGTAAATATATGTTGGTTTTGTACAATACCACACATGAGAGTATATCAAAATATACTTTAATAGTGTGATTTGAGAATTCAATCAGACCTAGTGCATCAAGATACACCTTTGAGACTATAGAAATACCACAAAGGCAATTCCTATTTGGATGGAGCAACAAATTGGTTTCAGACATTCCATGCCAACAGGAATGGGGTGTCAAATCCTATAGCGCTATATCATACTAACAATCGGTCTGGTGAACATAAAATAAGTACAATTCAACAATTTATTTTATGTTCTTTGAGAAAATAATGTTTAAATCATAGATAGTCATTCAATTGGTCAATAGATAAGTAATAACATGTATAATCAATTATACTTTTGGAAAACATGAAAGTAACAGATAGGTACACATGCTTCACCCCAAAACAGTTTGGAAAACAGTAAAATAGGGGAATAATGTACTCGCCTGAGATTGCTCAGATGTCTAGAAATAATCACCAAGTAATGCTAGAGATCTCGGAATATCAAACGGCACCTAATATAGGTAACTACATTAATAAACCGGACCTAAATCGGAGGATCGGATAGAATGAGGGTTTGTAAACCAAACGAGTGTAGAGACTCGTGTCATTTGGTTTAACAAAGCCTACATACTAAATGAAACCTAACATAATTGCTTACGACCCATTACGACCCGTTTAGGTAGCTTATGCTACTTTAACGCGTCGTTCGCGTGAAACGCGTTCGGACCGCCTAACTAGTCCTATGACAAGTGTTATATGCCTAAACATGTTACATAATCAGTTATGTGACAAAAGTTTAGGTTACATATGCTTAATTACCAATTATACATGAAAAGGGTATTTTGGTAATTTACCTAAGGCATATAAACTACCTATCATACAACTACTTAGCGAAGCGACCATAAGGTATAACCTCGGAAGGTTATTCCCTACCTACTATGGTCACCTAATGTATTTGGTCGGATCCTAATGATCGACCAAATGGGTCGGGTTCGAGGTATAAGCGATTTATTAGATCGCCTACCCTACGACCCTAGACAACGTGGTAATCAGTAGGCATAGTCCCAAGGGACTATAACCAACGTGATTACACTCACGTTGCGAAGTTCAAACGAACTTCGCATTGACCATTACTGGTCAACGCTGAAAGTCAAACAAAGTTTGACTTTCTGACTCGAAAAGCAGTAAATAAGGAAAAGAACGAAAGAATACTTACGAAGGGTCCCCGAAAGCTAATCCCGATCCAAGAACTCAGGTATGAAACAATGGTTTCAACTTAGAGCTCTCAAATCAGAATTCTAGTGAGAAATAAGGTTAAGTGGGTTGGGTATTTATAGGAATACCCAAACCGTTAGGATCGTTTCATGGAAAACGTGCCATGAATCCAACCCGTACACTTGTTGGAACCTTATGGTGGCTAGAAATCCATCCTTATCAGATGACTAGACAATTGTGAACTTGTGGTTGTGGGTTAATCTGCTGAAAACAGGCTGTTAAGTACTCTGCATCTGGTCTGCAGACCCCTAGCGCACCGCTACGTTAAAAGTGTAGCGCACCGCTAGGCCCTAGTTTGGCAGAATTACACTTTTGGTCCCTGTATTGAAATCAGCCCATTTTCGACACGTTTAAGGCCCGTTAACCCCATTTCAAAGCTCTAAAATGAAGTTAAAGTATAGGGAACTTAAAACATGTTCAAAAATATCTCGGATGTCGGTTCGTTTGGCCGTACGAACGCGATGTTCGCTTAATTACGACGGAATGCGTATAAGCGTGAAAAACGAACCAAATGACGCGACGAATGGATTTTTCTTATGCCGAACACTAAAATAAAATATTTTAGTGCTTACATAAATTTTTGGATGTCCGGATGTATTCAGAACGTAAGTTATGAGCGAAAATGCAAACTTGTGCACTTTTTGACGCTTTTAGTCCCTGAATGACCCAAAAGTTTATTTTAGCATACCGAACCCCTCAAAGCCTATTTCTAAGCTATGTAAAGGATATTTATGGTAGGTTTAACTTATGGTCATGTTCCGGAATGTCTGTTACAGTTCAAATTGGCATACTTTCGCAGTTTGTCAACTTTAGTCCCTGTAAGCGATTAAACTTGATTTCACCACACCAAACCTTCCAAAACTTATATATAAGTTATGTAAAGGTTATTTAAGGTATGTTAAGCCTATTTCACTATTCTGGAGTGTTCGTTGGATTAAACTGGTTATATTTACGCATCAGTGCGCGTATAACCTTCCAGAAAGCGATTTAGAGCTTGAAATCGAACAAGAGTTGATATGTGTAAACGATACACATATTTTTACAAATCCCAAGCATGAAATAAAATATTTCATTGGTTTGGCATTTGTTTGATGGTTGCAGTGACACAGGTGTTACAGTTTTCTGTCACACCCCGACCGCGTAAAACATACAAAACGTGGCGGAAATGTCGGGGAGTGTTGTAACAGAATTAATCGTTTCAAATCCATGGCAATTAAAGTTTCGTTTTATTAATCAATTATGAGAGTTTACATTGTTTAAACAAGAAACAAAGGGTACATAACATAAGTTAACTAGTTATTGTCTCGTTTTAAGTCGCTAAGGCACGAGTCCATCCTAAATGTAGCATGTATCAACAATCATTGCAAAGCAGTACCTGAAACATGTGTAAAAACGAGGTCAGCAAAGAAATGCTGGCGAATACATTGGTTTTGTAGGAGTGTCGAAATCATGGCTAGTTTAGACGTTGCAATACTTTATTTAAAAACCTTTTTTTTGAAAAGAGTACAATATTGCAACTTAATTAACCAACTCAAATCAAGCGGGTTATAATTTGTAAAACCTCGTAGCCATGACTCTTAACCCAAAAACATTTTTTTTAGTAAATTATTTGAAAATCAATGATAAGTTCTGATGATATGTATAAATAAGAGAATAATGCATGATTAAATGAATAACCATGTAAAATGAGTTTGTATAAGATATGTTGTTTGTAAAACAATGTCTTGTGAAAAGTATGTTATTTGTATAAATGTTATATATCTCAAACTGAAATGATTCAAATAACGTTACAGTATGTAATACCATACAAGCACTTATATATAGGAAGTACCAGCGGCGTATCCACCATGCTTGTATCATATTACACACGCATCGTTACTTAATCACTTAATCAAACTAAACCAAATCGATAGATAGATAGTACATTAAATATACCTTTGTTGTTTAAAAGAATAGATTTAGATAGTATAGTACAAGTATACTTCGGATTTATAGATAACATATCAAAATATGTTTTGGATGTGATAAATAACATATTAAACTATGTTTTTGTTTAGTAAATAACATATCAAAATATGCTTTGGATGTGATAAATAACATATTAAACTATGTTTTTGTTTAGTAAATAACATATCAAAATATGCTTTGGATGTGATAAATAAAATATATGTTGGTTTTGTACAATACCACACATGAGAGTATATCAAAATATACTTTAATAGTGTGATTTGGGAATTCAATCAGACCTAGTGCATCAAGATACACCTTTGAGACTATAGAAATACCACAAAGGCAATTCCTATTTGGATGGAGCAACAAATTGGTTTCAGACATTCCATGCCAACAGGAATGGGGTGTCAAATCCTATAGCGCTATATCATACTAACAATCGGTCTGGTGAACATAAAATAAGTACAATTCAACAATTTATTTTATGTTCTTTGAGAAAATCAATGTTTAAATCATAGATAGTCATTCAATTGGTCAATAGATAAGTAATAACATGTATAATCAATTATACTTTTGGAAAACATGAAAGTAACAGATAGGTACACATGCTTCACCCCAAAACAGTTTGGAAAACAGTAAAATAGGGGAATAATGTACTCGCCTGAGATTGCTCAGATGTCTAAAGATAATCACCAAGTAATGCTAGAGATCTCGGAATATCAAACGGCACCTAATATAGGTAACTACATTAATAAACCGGACCTAAATCGGAGGATCGGATAGAATGAGGGTTTGTAAACCAAACGAGTGTAGAGACTCGTGTCATATGGTTTAACAAAGCCTACATACTAAATGAGACCTAATATAATTGCTTACGACCCATCACGACCCGTTTAGGTAGCTTATGCTACTTTAACGCGTCGTGCGCGTGAAACGCGTTCGGACCGTCTAACTAGTCCTATGACAAGTGTTATATGCCTAAACATGTTACATAATCAGTTATGTGACAAAGGTTTAGGTTACATATGCTTAATTACCAATTATACATGAAAAGGGTATTCTGGTAATTTACCTAAGGCATATAAACTACCTATCATACAACTACTTAAACGATGTGACCATAGGGTATAACCTCGGAAGGTTATTCCCTACCTACTATGGTCACCTAATGTATTTGGTCGGATCCTAATGATCGACCAAATGGGTCGGGTTCGAGGGTATAGGCGATTTATTAGATCGCCTACCCTACGACCCTAGACAACGTGGTAATCAGTGGGCATAGTCCCAAGGGACTATGACCAACGTGATTACACTCACGTTGCGAAGTTCAAACGAACTTCGCATTGACCATTACTGGTCAACGTTGAAAGTCAAACAAAGTTTGACTTTCTGACTCGAAAAGCAGTAAAATAAGGAAAAGAACGAAAGAATACTTACGAAGGGTCCCCGAATGCTAATCCCGATCCAAGAACTCAGGTATGAAACAATGGTTTCAACTTAGAGCTCTCAAAATCAGAATTCTTGTAAGTTTTGCATTGGGGTGATGGGGTATATATAGTATTCGGGTAACCGTTAGGATCGTTTCAAGGAAACCGTGCCTTAATCCAACCCGTACAAGTGTCGGGACCTTATGGTAACTAAAATTCCATCCTTATCACATGACTAGACAATTGGAAACATGTGGGTGAGGTTAAAACAGCTGCAGCCTGCTGTTTAGAAACTCTGAATCTGGTCAGCAGACCCCTAGCGCACCGCTACACTAAAAGTGTAGCGCACCGCTAGGCCTAAGTTTGGCAGATTTACACTTTTGGTCCCTGTTGTGTATCCAGCCCATTTTCGACACGTTTAAGGCCCGTTAACCCCATTTCAAAGCTCTAAAATGAAGTTAAAGTATAGGGAACTTAAAATGTGTTCAAAAATATCTCGGATGTCGGTTCGTTTGGCCGTACGAACGCGATGTTCGCTTAATTACGACGGAATGCGCATAAGCGCGAAAAACGAACCAAATGACGCGACGAATGGATTTTTCTTATGGAGAACACTAAAATAAAATATTTTAGTGCTTACATAAATTTTTGGATGTCCGGATGTATTCAGAACGTAAGTTACGCGTAAAAATGCAAACTTGTGCACTTTTTGACGCTTTTAGTCCCTGAATGACACAAAAGTTTATTTTAGCATACCGAACACCTCAAAGCCTATTTCTAAGCTATGTAAAGGATATTTATGGTATGTTTAACTTATGTTCATGTCCCGGAAGGTCTGTTACAGTTCAAATTGGCATACTTTCGCAGTTTGTCAACTTTAGTCCCTTTAAGCGATTAAACTTTGATTTCACCACACCAAACCTTCCAAAACTTATATCTAAGTTATGTAAAGGTTATTTAAGGTATGTTAAGCCTATGTCACTATTCCGGAGTGTTTGTTGCATTAAACTGGTTATATTTACGCATCGGTGTGCGTATAACCTTCCAGAAAGCGATTTAGAGTTTAAATTTGAACAAGAATTGATATGTGCAAATGATACACATATTTTTACAAATCCCAAGTATGAAATATAATATTTCATTGGTTTGGTATTTGTTTGATGGCCGTGGAGGCACAGGTGTTACAGTCTCCCCTACTTTAGGAAATTTCGTCCCGAAATTTAATTCTAGAGGAAACTTGTGAAAACAGCTGTGACGGTTTCGCCTTCAGAATTAGCGAATTTGTTAACCCTCAGAGTAAATTCCTTGTGGTAGTAAAACATGAAATTTTTGAACTACGGACAGAAGAACGTTTCTTATGAAGACTTATCATAGGAAACTTGGTGTATGATTGAGATCAGAATTGGGAAGTGTGAAAATAAATGACATTGGTCGAGGTCCAAGACTTCTCCCGTATCATTATTCTTGTCACTAAAGGTCTTAACACATAACAAAACTTCTTGTGGTTTCTGTGCACTGAATTCCATAATTATGTAGGCCTCCATAATTACGTAATCTCTTGCACAGTCCGCACAGTTCATTTCATAATGCGTAGGAAAATAATCACTTAAATAAACATGAAGCGACTTGACTAGATCACAAAAAAAAAAAAAAAAAGGGTCCTTTTAATTTGATCTACGAACGATCTTTTTAACTAGATCAACATATGATCTTCTTAACTAAACCGTCGTATGATCTCCTTAAATAGACCACTTAAGGGATCTTTGTATTTATATCATCACATGATATTTTTGATCAGATTTTCGAAATCAGTCTGTTTAACCAGACCATTCAAGAGGTCCAGTTTTAGAATAGTACTTTAAAACCCAAGGGACTTAACGACAACGTAGAAGTCCATTAAGGATTTAAGATAGTACCTTTTTGGAATATCCTACTACGAATCCTTCATATGAGATATGGAAGATTCTACGAGGATTTGGATGGATCACATAAAACACAAAACACATAAGAAAACACATAAGCACAAAAATTAGTTAACTTGATTCTTTAATTTGTTGTCTTTGAGCATGGATAATTAAAGCACACCAGGAATCCAATCCGTGGATTTCATTTGGTACTTTAATCATTTTCAAGAATCTATCTATGAAGATAGAAAGATCTTAATAAGAATTCGGCTTTGTCCTTATTGAATCGTAATGTACGTATTGAATCATACAAAGAATTCAATTAAGGGCTCCGATTTGAGTGATATTCATCCACAAGGATCTGATTATAAGGATAGAAAGATCCTTCATGGATTTTGGAATTTGTGTAACGAGAGGTGCTTCGACACCTTGCACTAGGCGTGCTTAAGTCGATACACAAGGTAGAAAGTTCATGAGGTTGAGGCGCCAGATATGTCAAGCGACATATGAAGCAGAGTTTGAAGGTTGAGCAGCAGCAGGATTTGTAACAGCTTTGCTTTGGATTGCAAAGCGGCACATGTTAACCAAATGTCTCCATCGTCCACCGTGGGTACATTTGAAACAAGGTATTTGATTTGAATAATGACGATGGCATTGATTGCACCAAGGAGCAGTTCCCTTATACAACTTCACCCCTGAGGCGAGTCATGGTGATAGCTAAGTCAACGGTCCTCTGGAGTACGACGCCTATTTGTTGGGCAATTGCAGCACCTGGTTCGAACATTGTTGTTGCGATGAAGAGGCACCATGAAGAAAATAGAAGACATGGGGGAAAACAAGGGAAAGATAGTCGAGAGAAAATGACAACGCATGAAGATTGTGACCATTTGTTTGTTACCAAAGGCAAACAAATGAGACAATGACTAATCAAAGTAAATAGGTCAAAAATAATGTATCGCGAAGACATGCTCGCCTATAAGTGAACACTCATCCCAAGAATTCCCAGGTAAGCACAACTGGTCTCGCGTCTGATGAGATGTATACGAAGTGCTTGCCTAGACAGAAAACCCAGAACACAGGCATTCACCCTTCCAGTTTGCACGTGTTCACATTATTTAAAACCCAGAACCTTGACGGGATTTTGAAAACTCAAAGGGGTTCAAAACCATATAACAGAGAGTTCAAAACCTTACAATAGAGGGTTCAAAACCTTGTAATTAATCATCCTAGAACAGATGATTAGTTTTCAAAGCGGTTTTGAAATTTATGTTCTTGTTGTGGTCGTCGCCTAAGGATAGGCGACAGTATTGTTTTATGACTAAACGCAAGTAAACTCGCGTTAGGGTCCTAGAAAGGTTATAGACTAGGTCAAAGCATTACTAATAACCTAATTCCCTATAACCATTGGCTCTGATACCATCTTTTCTGTCACACCCCGACCGCGTAAAACATACAAAACGTGGCGGAAATGTCGGGGAGTGTTGTAACAGAATTAATCGTTTCAAATCCATGGCAATTAAAGTTTCGTTTTATTAATCAATTATGAGAGTTTACATTGTTTAAACAAGAAACAAAGGGTACATAACATAAGTTAACTAGTTATTGTCTCGTTTTAAGTCGCTAAGGCACGAGTCCATCCTAAATGTAGCATGTATCAACAATCATTGCAAAGCAGTACCTGAAACATGTGTAAAAACGAGGTCAGCAAAGAAATGCTGGCGAATACATTGGTTTTGTAGGAGTGTCGAAATCATGGCTAGTTTAGACGTTGCAATACTTTATTTAAAAACCTTTTTTTTGAAAAGAGTACAATATTGCAACTTAATTAACCAACTCAAATCAAGCGGGTTATAATTTGTAAAACCTCGTAGCCATGACTCTTAACCCAAAAACATTTGTTTTAGTAAATTATTTGAAAATCAATGATAAGTTCTGATGATATGTATAAATAAGAGAATAATGCATGATTAAATGAATAACCATGTAAAATGAGTTTGTATAAGATATGTTGTTTGTAAAACAATGTCTTGTGAAAAGTATGTTATTTGTATAAATGTTATATATCTCAAACTGAAATGATTCAAATAACGTTACAGTATGTAATACCATACAAGCACTTATATATAGGAAGTACCAGCGGCGTATCCACCATGCTTGTATCATATTACACACGCATCGTTACTTAATCACTTAATCAAACTAAACCAAATCGATAGATAGATAGTACATTAAATATACCTTTGTTGTTTAAAAGAATAGATTTAGATAGTATAGTACAAGTATACTTCGGATTTATAGATAACATATCAAAATATGTTTTGGATGTGATAAATAACATATTAAACTATGTTTTTGTTTAGTAAATAACATATCAAAATATGCTTTGGATGTGATAAATAACATATTAAACTATGTTTTTGTTTAGTAAATAACATATCAAAATATGCTTTGGATGTGATAAATAAAATATATGTTGGTTTTGTACAATACCACACATGAGAGTATATCAAAATATACTTTAATAGTGTGATTTGGGAATTCAATCAGACCTAGTGCATCAAGATACACCTTTGAGACTATAGAAATACCACAAAGGCAATTCCTATTTGGATGGAGCAACAAATTGGTTTCAGACATTCCATGCCAACAGGAATGGGGTGTCAAATCCTATAGCGCTATATCATACTAACAATCGGTCTGGTGAACATAAAATAAGTACAATTCAACAATTTATTTTATGTTCTTTGAGAAAATCAATGTTTAAATCATAGATAGTCATTCAATTGGTCAATAGATAAGTAATAACATGTATAATCAATTATACTTTTGGAAAACATGAAAGTAACAGATAGGTACACATGCTTCACCCCAAAACAGTTTGGAAAACAGTAAAATAGGGGAATAATGTACTCGCCTGAGATTGCTCAGATGTCTAAAGATAATCACCAAGTAATGCTAGAGATCTCGGAATATCAAACGGCACCTAATATAGGTAACTACATTAATAAACCGGACCTAAATCAGAGGATCGGATAGAATGAGGGTTTGTAAACCAAACGAGTGTAGAGACTCGTGTCATATGGTTTAACAAAGCCTACATACTAAATGAGACCTAATATAATTGCTTACGACCCATCACGACCCGTTTAGGTAGCTTATGCTACTTTAACGCGTCGTGCGCGTGAAACGCGTTCGGACCGTCTAACTAGTCCTATGACAAGTGTTATATGCCTAAACATGTTACATAATCAGTTATGTGACAAAGGTTTAGGTTACATATGCTTAATTACCAATTATACATGAAAAGGGTATTCTGGTAATTTACCTAAGGCATATAAACTACCTATCATACAACTACTTAAACGATGTGACCATAGGGTATAACCTCGGAAGGTTATTCCCTACCTACTATGGTCACCTAATGTATTTGGTCGGATCCTAATGATCGACCAAATGGGTCGGGTTCGAGGGTATAGGCGATTTATTAGATCGCCTACCCTACGACCCTAGACAACGTGGTAATCAGTGGGCATAGTCCCAAGGGACTATGACCAACGTGATTACACTCACGTTGCGAAGTTCAAACGAACTTCGCATTGACCATTACTGGTCAACGCTGAAAGTCAAACAAAGTTTGACTTTCTGACTCGAAAAGCAGTAAAATAAGGAAAAGAACGAAAGAATACTTACGAAGGGTCCCCGAATGCTAATCCCGATCCAAGAACTCAGGTATGAAACAATGGTTTCAACTTAGAGCTCTCAAAATCAGAATTCTTGTAAGTTTTGCATTGGGGTGATGGGGTATATATAGTATTCGGGTAACCGTTAGGATCGTTTCAAGGAAACCGTGCCTTAATCCAACCCGTACAAGTGTCGGGACCTTATGGTAACTAAAATTCCATCCTTATCACATGACTAGACAATTGGAAACATGTGGGTGAGGTTAAAACAGCTGCAGCCTGCTGTTTAGAAACTCTGAATCTGGTCAGCAGACCCCTAGCGCACCGCTACACTAAAAGTGTAGCGCACCGCTAGGCCCAAGTTTGGCAGATTTACACTTTTGGTCCCTGTTGTGTATCCAGCCCATTTTCAACACGTTTAAGGCCCGTTAACCCCATTTCAAAGCTCTAAAATGAAGTTAAAGTATAGGGAACTTAAAATGTGTTCAAAAATATCTCGGATGTCGGTTCGTTTGGCCGTACGAACGCGATGTTCGCTTAATTACGACGGAATGCGCATAAGCGCGAAAAACGAACCAAATGACGCGACGAATGGATTTTTCTTATGGCGAACACTAAAATAAAATATTTTAGTGCTTACATAAATTTTTGGATGTCCGGATGTATTCAGAACGTAAGTTACGCGTAAAAATGCAAACTTGTGCACTTTTTGACGCTTTTAGTCCCTGAATGACACAAAAGTTTATTTTAGCATACCGAACACCTCAAAGCCTATTTCTAAGCTATGTAAAGGATATTTATGGTATGTTTAACTTATGTTCACGTCCCGGAAGGTCTGTTACAGTTCAAATTGGCATACTTTCGCAGTTTGTCAACTTTAGTCCCTGTAAGCGGTTAAACTTTGATTTCACCACACCAAACCTTCCAAAACTTATATCTAAGTTATGTAAAGGTTATTTAAGGTATGTTAAGCCTATGTCACTATTCCGGAGTGTTTGTTGCATTAAACTGGTTATATTTACGCATCGGTGTGCGTATAACCTTCCAGAAAGCGATTTAGAGTTTAAATTTGAACAAGAATTGATATGTGCAAATGATACACATATTTTTACAAATCCCAAGTATGAAATATAATATTTCATTGGTTTGGTATTTGTTTGATGGCCGTGGAGGCACATGTGTTACAGTTATCTTATGCAACAGCTCCTGAAAAACACATGTGAAAATAGGTACGTCAGCATAAAAATGCCTAAACAAAAGCATAAGATAACCAAGATACACATAGGCAGACTTGGGCTTTAGTGACAATAAAAGATGCAAGACTAGTTAATTATGTTGAAATTCCTTGTTTGTTAAGACATTGTAACACTTTTAATCAATAAAACGAAACTTTAATATCCATGGTTGTGAAACATTAATTCTGTTACAACACTCCCCGATGTTTCCGCCACGTTTTGTATGTTCTACGTGGTCGGGGTGTGACAGAAAAGATGGTATCAGAGCTAATGGTTATAGGGAATTAGGTTATTAGTAATGCTTTGACCTAGTCTATAACCTTCTTAGGACCCTAACGCGAGTTTACTTGCGTTTAGTCATAAAACAATACCGTCACCTATCCTTAGGCGACGATCACAACAAGAACATAAATTTCAAAACCGCTTTGAAAACTAATCATCTGTTCTAGGATGATTGATTTCTAGGTTTTGAACCCTCTATTGTAAGGTTTTGAACTCTCTATTATATGGTTTTGAACCCTTTGAGTTTTCAAAATCTCGTCAAGGTTTTGGGTTTTTAATAATGTGAACACGTGCAAACTGGAAGGGTGAATGCCTGTATTCTGGGTTTTCTGGCTAGGCAAGCACTTCGTATACATCTCATCAGATGCGAGACCAGTTGTGCTTACCTGGGAATTCTTGGGATGAGTGTTCACTTATAGGCGAGCATGTCTTCGCGATACATTATTTTTGACCCATTTACTTTGATTAGTCACCGTCTCATTTGTTTGCCTTAGGTAACAAACAAATGATCGCAATCTTCATGCGTTATCATTCTGTTTTGATTGTCCAATAATCTTTCACCTGTTTCTCCCTATGCCTTTCTTTTTCTTCAAGAATGTCTCTTCATCACGATGACGCCCAGATATCTGAGCAAGCAGCCAAATTCGCTCAGCGAATAGGCAAAGTAGTCCTGAAGACTGTGGAATTAGCTACTGCCATGTATCGTCTCCTGGATGAAGCCACTCAAGAGTCACCAAGACAGGCAGGACCTAGTCAGGTGACAACACCATCAGCCAATAAACCAATCGAGGAATCAAAGACCATGGATGAACAACCCCCTAAGAAGTCAAAGAAGCGAAAGGCTTCTCAGAACTTCGCCATTGTCGCTCACAATGGTCAAGCCTTCCCCAACCAACCAGCTCAACCCCCTGCTAGGAAGTCATACAATGGAACTGCACTCTTGTGCAACCAATGTAACCTTCATCATCACCCTTGTGTGAAGTGCCGCAAATGTCAGATTTGTGGACTTATAGGTCATACAGCAAGGGTTTGCCCAACTACAGCTGTACCAAATCAAGCTGGCGACACTACTGCTCAAGCTCGTTTCTCACGAGGGCTTTGCTATAACTATGGCGAGATGGGCCATTTCCTAAGGGATTGCCCAAAGCTTGCTAAGGCAAATCTGACCCACGGATGAGCAGTTGGCCAAGTAGAAGATGTTGCTATCTTATGCTTTTGTTTCTTTCGTTTTCTTGATTGTGAAACAATCTGTCTCGTTCATAAATAAAAGTAGTTGTTCACAGATTCTGATGTACAATTGTAGTTACATATGTGTAGGATTTTCCTATGATACCTACATCAAGGAACTATGTTCCTTACAAACTACTCTTGTGATTCTCTCTTTCAAATGATCGCTCGTGATTCCCTCGAACATTTTAAGTACTCGTTTCATTCTAAGAAACAAAGTACAGAAGATAAAGTGACATTATGAGTGATCATGCTTCTGCACATCAGTGCCTTTGAATCCTTGGTTAGATAACTAAGGATATTTTCAAATCTCATACCCATTACGTTTTGATTTTTCAACATATACAGTACAAGTATTTCAAAAACAATCCTCATGATCTCAAAACATTTCATATAGTTTGAAAACAATTTTTCTAGATGCATTGTCTATGTTATTTCAAAAAAAAAACATTGGTCATGTTATCAAAACCAACCTTCCTAATTTCAAAATATTTCATATAGTCTGAAGACAATATTAATACAATACATTTTCTTATCATGTGCATGATTTCGAAAAGCATCATTCATGTCTTTCAAAAAAAAACCTTATACATAATTTCAAAATTCATCTCGCATGATTTTAAAACATTTTTGTAAATATATCTACCTAATACACCTACTTTATGATTTCAAAAAGTATTATATATAAGGTTTCAAAAACGTTAAACACATTTTTCTTAAAAGAACCCCATGCATAGTTTTCAAAAATATTTTTCCTCATACATTGACTTAACCTTCAAAATTCTGCTTCATATGTCGCCTTGACATATCAAGCATCTCAACTTCTTAAGCATTTTACATCATGTTTTGACCTAAGCACGTCCAGTGCAAGGTTTCAAAACATCTCCAACTTTTAAATCCATATGGGATCTTTTTATCCTCACAATTAGATCCTTGTGGATGATTATTATTCAAATCAGAGTCCTTAATTGGATTCCTTATGTACCTTAATTCGAACACTTCGGTTCCAGATAATCGAAGTCGAATTTTCTTTTTGAATCTTTCTATCTTTATAGTTGGATTCTTGATAACGTTTAAAGTACCAAATGAAATCCACGGAATGGATTCCTAGTGTGCTTTAAATGCATGTACGCAATTTACAAGACAAATTAACAAACAATTTTGTGGTTATGTGACTATGTGTTTACTCATCTTATGTTTTCTTTTATGCATTTTTGGTGTTTTTACTACTCTGGATATTCTTTATCCAAATCCTTGCAGGATCTTTCATATCTTCATATGAGGGATTCGTAGCAGGATATTCAAAAGGTACTACCTTTAATCCTTAAATGGGCTTCTATGTAATAGTTAAGACCCTTGGATTATATAGTACCACTCCAAGATTCATAAGAGACCCTTTAGTGGTCTAGTCAAAAAGATTGATTCACAATTTGGTTAAAAAAAATGACATCTAGTGATGTAGCTGAACAGACTCCTTGATAGTCTATTTAAATCATTTATTGATTTAGTCTAAAGGACTCCATGGCGGTCTAAGTCACGCTCATCACAGGATTTTTCATTTGGTTTTACCCTACACATTATAAAATAGACTGTGTGAACTGTGCAAGGAATTCTCTAATTATGTATGCGCACATAATTGTGAAATTTAGTGCACAGAAATCCAGTAAGATTTATTATGTGAAAGAACCGATAGCGACAACAATAACAAAATGAGGACGATGTAATGGAGGTACGGTGGACGCACCAATGACGCTTCATATACTTGTATATAAGTATCCCTCTTACATTGCAATCATGATGTTATTAAAGTTACTAGAAGTTCAGAAATCTAGCCAATATTGTTCAATCTTTTCAACTTCATGTTTTAAACTCTTACAAGTTTCCTCTAAATAAATTTCGGGACGAAATTTCCTAAAGTAGGGGGGAGACTGTAACACCTGTGCCTCCACGGCCGTCAAACAAATGTCCAACCAATGAAATATTGTATTTCATACTTGGGATTTGTAAAAATATGTGTATCGTTTACACATATCAACTCTTGTTCAATTTCAAGCTTTAAATCGCTTTCTGGAAGGTTATACGCGCACTGATGCGTAAATATAACCAGTTTAATCCAACAAACACTCCGGAATAGTGAAATAGGCTTAACATACCTTAAATAACCTTTACATAACTTAGATATAAGTTTTGGAAGGTTTGGTGTGGTGAAATCAAAGTTTAATCGCTTACAGGGACTAAAGTTGACAAACTGCGAAAGTATGCCAATTTGAACTGTAACAGACCTTCCGAAACATGACCATAAGTTAAACATACCATAAATATCCTTTACATAGCTTAGAAATAGGCTTTGAGGTGTTCGGTATGCTAAAATAAACTTTTGTGGCATTCAGGGACTAAAAGCGTCAAAAAGTGCACAAGTTTGCATTTTTACGCGTAACTTACGTTCTGAATACATCCGGACATCCAAAAATTTATGTAAGCACTAAAATATTTTATTTTAGTGTTCGGCATAAGAAAAATCCATTCGTCGCGTCATTTGGATCGTTTTTCGCGCTTGTGCGCATTCCGTCATAATTAAGCGAACATCGCGTTCGTACGGCTAAACGAACCGACATCCGAGATATTTTTGAGCACATTTTAAGTTCCCTATACTTTAACTTCATTTTAGAGCTTTGAAATGGGGTTAACGGGCCTTAAACGTGTCAAAAATGGGCTGAATGCATGACAGGGACCAAAAGTGTAATTCTGCCAAACTTTGGCCTAGCGGTGCGCTACACTTTTAGTGTAGCGGTGCGCTAGCCAAGTCCAGACCAGATGCAGAGTACTAAACAGCCTGTTTTCAGCAGATTAACCCACACCTACATGTTTCCAATTGTCTAGTCATCTGATAAGGATGGATTTCTAGCCACCATAAGGTTCCGACAAGTGTACGGGTTGGATTCATGGCACGTTTTCCATGAAACGATCCTAACGGTTCGGGTATTCCTATAAATACCCAACCCACACAACCTCATTTTGCACAAGAATTCTGATTTGAGAGCTCTAAGTTGAAACCATTGTTTCATACCTGAGTTCTTGGATCGGGATTAGCATTCGGGGACCCTTCGTAAGTATTCTTTCGTTCTTTTCCTTATTTTATTGCTTTTCGAGTCAGAAAGTCAAACTTTGTTTGACTTTCAGCGTTGACCAGTAATGGTCAATGCGAAGTTCGTTTGAACTTCGCAACGTGAGTGTAATCACGTTGGTCATAGTCCCTTGGGACTATGCCCACTGATTACCACGTTGTCTAGGGTCGTAGGGTAGGCGATCTAATAAATCGCCTATACCTTCGAACCCGACCCAGTTTGGTCGATCATTAGGATCCGACCAAATACATTAGGTGACCATAGTGTATAGGGAATAACCTTCCGAGGTTATACCTTATGGTCACATCGTTTAAGTAGTTGTATGATAGGTAGTTTATATGCCTTAGGTAAATTACCAGAATACCCTTTTCATGTATAAATGGTAATTAAGCATATGTAACCTAAACTTTTGTCACATAACTGATTATGTAACATGTTTAGGCATATAACACTTGTCATAGGGCTAGTTAGGCGGTCCGAACGCGTTTCACGCGAACGACGCGTTAAAGTAGCATTAGCTACCTAAACGGGTCGTAATGGGTCGTAAGCAGTTAGGTTAAGTTTCATTTAGTATGTAGGCTTTGTTAAACCATATCACACGAGTCTCCACACTCGTTTGGTTTACAAACCCTAATGCTACCCAGTCTTCCGATTTAGGTCCGGTTATTTAACATAGTTACCTATAGTAGGTGCCGTTTGATTCCGTGATCTCTATCTTTGCTTGGTGGTTATCCTAGGACTTCTGAGCAATCTCAAGTGAGTACATAGACCCCTCTTTTACTGTTTTCCAAACTGTTTTGGGGTGGAACACATGTGCCTACTTGTTACTTTCATGCTTTCCTGTTTTCATATCATATACCGACTATGTTTGTTAGTACATTATAGTACATGATTTCATTACTTTTCTGCTATGTATGTTGACTGATAACATGCTAAGCACATTGATTTACATGACTTTTCTGCTTTGTATGTTAACTTAGCATACTTAGTACATCATTTTACATTGCATCTCTGTTGCATATGTTCCAGTAACATATGGACACATTGTTTTACAGCTCTACCTTGTATGTTTACTCTAGCATACTAGGTACATTATCTTCATCTCATGCTTACATTTTGGTATGACATTTGGTTTGTTTAACGGGTCTATATAACATTCATTAACATTTGCTACGCCGCTCGGTAGTAGGTAGTGGTACCATAGGACTTGACAAATCCCGTTCCGGACATCCCAGGGAAAGGGGATGAAAGGAATGACCGAATCCGAATACATATTCTCTTGATAACTCACTTTTACATAGTTATCCGGCTGTCTCAAGGCTTGAATGTTTGCGTTTAACATACTGCATAAGTGTTTGTATCAGTAAAGCATGCATTATTCTACAAAACATAACTTTGATTTAAACCAAGTTTTACTTCAATACTTTGTTTTGTTCATTTTTACTTATGGTTTAAGTAGTCTAAATTTTACTTACCATACATATCATTTTGGTTATACATTACTTGACTACTTTTGGACTATCAACATTTGACATGGATATTTGACATAGACATTTGACTTGGATATTTGACATAGAAATTTTTGACATGATTTACATCTTGACATGAACATTTTACATTGTTTGGTTTGGTTTGATTAAGTGATTAAGTAACGATGCGGGTGTAATATGATACAAGCATGGTGGATACGCCGCTGGTACTTCCTATATATAAGTGTTTGTATGGTATTACATATCGTAGCGTTATTTGAATCATTTCAGTTTGATACATATAACATTTTATACAAATAACATATTTTTCACAATACATTGTTTTACAAACAACTTATCTTATAGAAACTCAGTTTACATGGTTATTCATTTAACCATACATTATTCATTTATTTATACTTATCATCTGATCTTATCGTTTTTCAAATGATTTAAAGACAAAGCAAATAACAAGGTTCATGACTAAACATTTTCTCAAACATAAGTCATGAATCTTATTTTCACAAAACCTATGTATCTCACAGGCATTTTTATGCTGACGTACCTATTTTCACATGTGTTTTTCAGGAGCTGTTGCATAAGATGACCAAGATACACATAGGCAGACTTGGGCTTTAGTGACAATAAAAGATGCAAGACTAGTTAATTATGTTGAAATTCCTTGTTTGTTAAGACATTGTAACACTTTTAATCAATAAAACGAAACTTTAATATCCATGGTTGTGAAACATTAATTCTGTTACAACACTCCCCGATGTTTCCGCCACGTTTTGTATGTTCTACGTGGTCGGGGTGTGACAAGTCACACACAACTGGAACATCGTTTATGTTCTTCCCCTTGCCCTTTTGTTCCACCACGTGGGCCAAGAAGGCAGGGTTCTGTTTACGCAAACTTCTGCTCGCTTGCGTGCATGACATCAGCCTTAGTCCTTTCGAAGGTCGGTCCCCATAGACATGTAAAAGATCACCCGATGGTAGAGGAAGACGAACAAGCTTTTCATGATACACAATTTCGGCATGGTTCTTACGCAACCAATCCATACCGATAATGACATCAAAACTACCCAAACGCATTGGGATAAGATCAATAGCGAATACGTGATCGTTAAGTATCGAGGAACAATCACACACGATAGAATTCACAAGAATCGACTTACCATTGGCGACCTCAACAGAGAACGACTCTGGTAACTTAGAGCGTGTACAATTCATCAAAGACTCGAATTCCACGGATACAAAACTCTTGTCGGCACCAGTATCAAATAGAATCGAAGCATAGAGATCATTAACGAGAAACATACCATTGACGACGTCATTGTCATTGCGAGCCTGATTCGCGTTAAGGTTAAACGCCCGTCCACGAGCGGCTGGCTGCTGGTCCTGGTTCAGCTGAGGACACTGGTTACGGAGGTGGGTAGTATCTCCACACTTGTAGCATGCACGAACAGCATTGACTGTCCTTGGGTTCTGTAGAGGTGCTGGAGGGGCAGGTAGAGCTGCCTTAGCTGGGGCTTGCTGAGCTTGCGGTGCAGGGTTAGCTTGACGACAGTAGGGAGTCGTGTGACCATAGCGATTACAGTTGGTGCACAGGCGACAGGCAGAAGTAGCAGGATGATGGTAGTTGCAAGTTTCACACTCGGGATGCGGCCCAGTGTATTGCTTCTTAACTTCGGGAGCAGCAGGGTTAGCAGCAGCAGTAGTAGGAGCAGGTTTAGCCACAGGGTTTGCAGCAGGAGTAATGATATTACATCCCGAGCCCTGAGCTTTCCGTTTCTTGTTCTTGCTGCCACTTGGCTGCTGAGTGACTTGATTTGCAGACTTTGAAGGAGCAGGAGTAGCAAACTACTTGTCACGCACACGATTGTTGTTGAGACTAGCTGCGAGTCGGTAAACTTCTTCAATAGTTTCTAACTGAGCTGCTTCGATGGAATCACGCATAGCAGGAGGCAGGCCATTGATATACTTGGTTATCATCTGCTTGGGGGTCGAAACCAAGTGAGGAACGATAAAACTTAGCTGCTTGAACCGGATAGTATACGCCATGTTGTCATCACCAACTTGCTTCAAATGCCAGAATTCTTCTTCGAGTTTGAGCTGCTCATGGGGAGGGAAAAATTCAAGCATCATTAATTCACGCACCTCAGCCCATGGGAGAGCATAAGCTGCTTCATTTGTACGGATGTTCCTTTCATTAGCCCACCATTCCAAAGCCCTACCTTGAAACACTCCAGTTGCACTCCTGGTTTTCAAATATTCGAGGCATTCACTATTGATGAAAGTGACTTCTATACTATCAAACCACTCAAGCATAGTTGTCACACCATCACTGCCCGTAAACGGCTTGGGGTTGCAGGAGACAAAGTGTTTGTAGTTGAACTTGGTAGCTGTCGGCTTCTCTACTTTAGAGTCCACAGAGGATGGAGGAGTGTTTAATCCTTGGAGCTCAGAGACGATCTTTGGCATGACTCGAGCAATCTGGTCAGCCATGAATGACATCATCTTCTTCTGAGACTTCTCCCTAGATTTCCTGAGAGTGTCGGATAGCTCTCGAGAAGACATCCTAAAGATCCAACAAGAGGATCATATGAGTCTAGGTTACTAAGTCCCATAATAAGGTTCACTCACGATTGATTAAGATTCGAGATAGACTATCACCACAAAACGCACGACTTTCACATGGCACATTGTACGAAGTTTGGTCAACATGTCAGAAACGCTTATATATAGGAAGTACCAGCGGCGTATCCACCATGCTTCGGGCACATCGCCTCTCCTCGTACTCGGCGTCATACTACGTGTCGCCACACTCAACGTAACAATCATTATCATATGTTCACATAGATTAATAGATTACCGTGGATTACTCATAGATCACTCAATTACTTCACATAGAATGCTCAAAATAGATCATCGTAGAATACCCAAATAGATTAACATAGATCATCTCATAGATTGACATAGATTATATTGATAGATTATCATAGCTTGCTCAAGTAGATAGCTTAACATAGACTAACCAAGTACATGATCATAGATTAAACCAATAGTTCAAGGTAGTTTAACATAGTTTAGCTCAAAATAGATTATCGCGCTAGATTATCATAGATTAGCACGAATTGATTAACCATAGATCATGCTAGAATTCTCATAGATTACATAGGCTTTCCATAGACATTCCATAGATTGTATAGACGTTCCATTGATTACACAGACGTTCCATAGATTACATAGACGTTCCATAGACTTTCTACAACGGTCTGCAAACACTAAATCTCGCATGGCACTTGGTACGGAAGTTTGTAATATGCCGGAAGCACTTATATATAGGAAGTACCAGCGGCGTATCCACCATGCTTCAGACACACCACTTCTGTCCCGTACTTCCATGTCATCTTAGTGTTTCACACCTCCACAACATATCAAACCATAGTCGATTAAGTTTACCTAATAGATTACACCTAGAATAAAACTTCATAAATTTAGTTTGATATGAGATTAGAATTAATGTTTTAGGTTGCGGACAACGTGCAAGCGTTGCGTAAAAACATTTTACAAATAAACGAAGAATTAAGTTCAAAACCTTGTAAACAGAACCATCTTCATAAAATCAAGATAACATAAAAACGAGATAGGCTTTCCAAACACAGGATTGTTTTGGGTAGAGGAACGGCGACTAACCAAAGTGATTCAAACTCCTTTCGAATTGAGGTAACGCGTCTTGACTTACTTAAACAAATACGTCATCGATGTTAGGCCTACGATATTCATCCTTTTAGTCATTCTGCGTACTCAATTGATTGGCAGTTAGGAGACTTTGACGAGACATAAAATCATTAAGGAGTGGGACTAGTTATCAAGGTCTGAGTTTCACCTCTAACTTGCCAACATCGTACCCCAAAGGTTGTCGGCTCTCATCCGCAGACAAGACCTTCCAGAATGTTATGGAGATTTCCCATCAAGGTTCGGATGTCACTCCTATCCTGTGGGCAAATCTCATGCCAAAATAAACACTGTGTGACAGTGTCTTAATAGTATGATGTGTAGATTATAGCAGCCTTAGGAAAGGCATATAAGTTTAATAGGAACATGTGCTGCTAGGAAGCAGATACGGTAGAATGCATAAGTTTTAAACAGCAAATAAGAGTCAAGTTCCTAAAACTATAGACCAGGGAAAGTATTCCTACTTATCCTAATTCCCTATAGTTATGGCTCTGATACCAATCTGTCACACCCCAACCGATGGCGGAAACATCGGAGTGTGAGCACTAAGCGTTCAGATTGCTCATGAGATTACCATAACACTATTGCGACAATAGAGATTAATAGATTTCATGCATAAATTCGTCTAACCAAATCCAACATTTAAAATCAAATACAAAACATAACAAAATTGTTCAACAAGTTTCTAAATTCACTAGGCGACGTTTCTAGGCATCATCCTAGCTTGATTTCCATGTTCCTCGACAACCTATTAGCCTGCAACATGTATTAAAATATCAATACAAAAAGTATTGGCGAGTATACAAGTTTAATAATAGAATAATAGATTAAAACAACTCATATCCATAGTGTGAGCAAATAAATCGTTTCAGCCATGCTAGTGTCGCAGTCCACGCGGTGATAGCCCAAGTTTCCAATGCGTTAAGTGCCTTTCCCAAAGTCTAATGGGAGGTTATATGTCTCCTCCTAACGATACCCCAAAGACTAACGGGGAGGTGCATTACTCCTTTAGCGCTACTATTGTTAAGGCGGAACTACACACTCTGGATTAAACGTCACATAGCACAAAGAGACAAGAATCAAGAATCACAAGTTTCACATAGGATAGAGCATAAGTTTTCAAAGATTCAAGTTTAAGTTTCATAGAATACATGTTACACCCCAAAAGTTTAAAGTAAAAGGGGATCGAGTATACTCACAGTGATTGCTTAACAGTCGCAACTGTTATTGGATCAAAGGGAGCTCTTTTGAGATTAGCCTGATTAGATTGCAATAGGGTAAGAGTCGGGCGAAGTATCGAGATAGAATAAAGTGTCTAACAGGTCACTGGGTCGGATGGTTGTCCGATCGGACGGCTGTCCGATCGGATGGCCAGTCGATCGGGTGGCCTTGTGTACGTATAGTGGCAATGTCTGCCCGATCGGATGGCTATCCGATCGGGTTGCCACCCGTTCGATCGAAAACAACATGAGATGAGACCAATTGGCTGTCTGATCGGATGGTAATCCGATCGGCTGGCCTATTGATTGGCAGGGTTGTCCGATCGGATGGCAGTCCGATCGGCTGGCCTATTGTGGAGTGAGGTTGTCCGATCGGATGGCAGTCCGATCGACTGGCTTGTTGTTTCTTGTCTACTAACTTTCGTTTAAAATTTCTAAGTTTGAACAGTATTGGTGACGTCACGACACGTACTGAGGCAATAGTAACTTATCGTTTAACAGCCATTCTGATCGGTCGGGAACCACCCCAATTCAACCAGTTGTCTGTTAGCGACGAGTTTATGCCGGAATCCATTCCGTGATCGTCTTAATCAGTGCACCCGTTTCCTATACTAACTCTAGACCACCTATCAAGTCTACAGTCCGTTTAGTCACATTTATTACCGAAGTAGGTCAGAAATTTAAAGAAAAGAAGAAGAAACTTAAGTTTTTATTATGAAAAATACTTGGATTTAGCTTAGATTTAGTGATAATTACATGGAATCCCTTAGATCTCAGCTAGATCGTACCAAGAATGACCTCATATAGCAGTTTGTACAAACCACCATGATGACATCATCCTTAAGATCTCAGATCTGAGAGATTTCACGGTGGAAAGTGTGATTTCAAAGGTGAATCACATAGAGGATGAAGTGTAGATCAAGAAAGTACAAGAATCTAGCTTGAAACGTACCGAAATCAGCAAGAAAATGAGAGATTTGTGTGTGCGTGCATCTGATTTGGTTAGAGCTGTCACATCACTTGAAATGGTGTTGTGACAGCCTATTTATTGGTGAAGGGAAGAAAGGAGGTGAAGGGTGGTTTGGATCGGCTGGGGTGCCATCCGATCGGCTGGTCATCCGATCGGACGGCCACCCTGGCCAATCCAACCTTTCGCGTTCCCGATTTCGATTCGTTTTTCGCGGCCACCATTGCGTATAGATTATGTAAAGTATTTTATTAATTAGATTACATCATAAGTATCGAAGTCTTAAAGTTTCATAGATTCCGTCGGTGACAAGGCTCCAGTCTCTCGTTTAACCAAGAATCAAGCTTCACAAGTCTAAGGAGTCAAGCACCAATTTAAGCTTCAAGGGTCACGAATCATCGTTTCTCAAGCATCAAGAATCAGGAGTCCAAGTATTAAGATTCATATGAATCAAGAATCAAGTATCTAGTTTAATCATAAAGATTCAAGTATCTAGATTAAGCATCAAGGGGCAAGCGTCAAGAGTCTAGTATCTATATCAAGTTTCATAGTTTATGTTTTAAGAATCAAGCATCTAGATCAAAGAATCAAGTATCATAGCGTTAAGTATCAAGTATCAATAAGATTCACACCAAAATTTCCAAAGTATCAACATTACATAACCACAAGGTCTAAGATTAACAATTTATAGGAGTTCAGGGACTGATCTTGCCAACAGCCTAAATTTTAGGGACGCTGGGCGTTACAGTCTCCCCTCCTTTAGGAGATTTCGTCCCTGAAATCTTAGAAAGAGACAGTTCAAAGAGATGCGGGTACTTGGCCTTCATATCACTTTTCAACTCCCAAGTAAATTCAGCACCACGCTTTCTTTCCTATCGAACCTTAACAATGGGAATTTTGTTGCGCCTCAGAAGCTTGATAGTCTGATCCATGATTTCGACCGGTTTCTCCACAAACTGAACAACTTCGTTTATTTGCAAGTCTTCCAGAGGAACTTATAGTTCCTTATCGGCCAGATATTTTCGTAGATTGGATACGTGGAAAACTGGATGCACGTTGTTTAGTTCCTATGGCAAGTCGAGTTTGTACGCCACCTTGCCAATCCTCTCTAGTATCATGAAAGGACCCACATAGCAAGGAGCGAGCTTTCCCTTTTTACCAAAGCGAACTACTCCCTTCCAGGGAGATACCTTGAGAAGAACTCGGTCTCCAACAGCAAATTCCAGAGGCTTGCGCCTTTTATCTGCATAGCTCTTTTGTCTGCTTCTAGCCTTAGTCAAGTTATCACGGATCTGAAGAATCTTATCCGTTGTCTCTTGAATAATCTCAGGGCCAGTGAACTACTTTTCCCCAACCTCATGCCAGCTGAGGGGAGATCGGCACTTTCGCCCATACAAAGCTTCGGAAGGAGCCATCTGAATACTGGAATGATAGCTATTGTTGTACGAGAACTCTATTAATGGTAAATGTACATCCCAGTTACCACCAAAGTCGATGACACAAGAACGGAGCATGTCCTCTAGGGTTTGAATAGTACGCTCGGTCTGTCCATCCGTTTGAGGATGAAAGGCCGTGCTAAAATTCAAGTGCGAACCCATAGCGGACTGAAATGTTTGCCAAAGACGAGAAGTAAAGCGACCATCACGGTCAGAGTTTATGTCTGATTGATTTCTGTTGAATTGCTGACACAATGTGTCTTACCGGTAGGTTTACTAGTATTTCTGACGCAACGCTAACAGTAATGCATAAAGCAATATTTGAAGTATAAAACGTGCATGAATTCACATGTATAGCATGAAATCAGACAATGTTGACATTTAAGCACACAATTGCAGACATTAAGTAATAATTAAATTGTACGGAAATTACCAGTTTGGTGCCAGTTGTCACATAAAGAAAGAAAATGAACTTCAAAAAGGAAGATGGGCCTGATAACAAGAATACCCAATCTCTTCCCAAAAGAGTTGAGTCATTTTACACTATTTACCAACAAAAGTCAAACCAACATCCTGCACAGAGGTCAGGTCAAACCTCTGTTGCACCACATAACCAACTACCCAGAGGCTACGGGAAACCACCTTGCAATAGGGTACCTTACAGGTATATAGAACCTATGCCACAACCACAACAACCAAGGGTAAACAAGCATCCTCATGGGTATCAACATCTTGTTGGGAATGGTTAACTTCCAATTGACCCAAGTGTGTAGGCACTTTCAGAGGGTCAAAAACATTTGTTGGAGATTGTTCAAAAACTCCTTTTGACCTCTTACCATCCCAAGGAGCCATTGTAGTGGTTGATAATACCAAATCCAAAGCAGAAAATGCTTTGGATCATCTGCAGAATTGACCCATTTATCACCATCTGCATGAACCACTTTTGGCAATTTGAAAATACCAACATAGGAAACCTGTACATTTATCTCTATCCAAATAAAGAAAGAAGATTGTTTTGAAAAATATACCCAAAACTTTATCTTTATTGTTTAGTTGTTTTTAAAATGTTGTCAGAGAAATCAAAAGTTCTGTTTCAAAATTCAAGAAAAGATTGATAAAATCACCAAAAATAGAAACTCTACTAAAAAAGAGTAAAACAAATGTTTCTTTGGTTCAAAAGTCTGTTTATATGGATAAAACCATTGTTTAAGGCAAAAGAACCACTTTTTCAAAACCACTGTTTGACTACAAAAGTCAAACATAGCCACTGTTTCCACATACTTCCACCACTGTTTCACTCAAAACTCTGTTTAACCCTATAAAAGTTTCAAACAGAGGTTTTTCAAAACTATGTTGACCAAAAGTTAATCAGATGTTTCAAAAAACTGATGAGGTTATTCAAAGGCCTGTTGAGCACAACAGAGGTTTCAAACAAATATTTTGAAAACAGGTCTTTCATGTCTTTGCCAAAGGGTTTCCTCTGTAGGACCCACTTTTTGAACAGAGGTTTGCTATAACAAATAGCAACTAACCATGTGGACTGAAAAGGTAATCGTTGTCCCCGCTATCATCCCTTTTCCATTAACCCTATAAAACCCATGAGAAACAAAGTTTACTTCTATCCTCCGTTGTTGATAAAATCAAAGGTTTTGCAAAAGAGAAAAATTCCAAATTAGCTTCCATCAAACTCGGTTTTCAATCAAAAGATTGATAACTTAAAAGATTTTCAAAAGATTTGAACAATAGTTCATCATGGATCTTGAAATCAAAACCCCTCACAATTATTTGCCGTATCTTGTAAATCACAACAAGAATACAGATTTTCACTCCATCATTGACATCATAACTTCATGAAAATATCTTTTCACCCTCACTACAAACGCCCCATACATATTTCCACTCTCAGATAATTTTGGGCAAATTCAAAGCTTTCACTGCAAAACAAAAAGCCCTTTGTCATAACCTCCACCATCAAGAATGAACATGTGGAAATTACCGCATAATCCATCTCCACTATGTTCCGATTAGAGGATATGATAGGTATGGAATCTTACCCCAAAAATGACTTACATGTTGAGTTCATAGAAAGGGGCTATGAAGGTCAGACAGTGGGAGAAACAATTTACAAACCAAAGTTCCCATCTGAAATGAAATTTTTTTTCCATACTCTCTTGGTTTGCCTTTCTGCTAAAACCACTTCTTTTAACGAAATACTCGTAAAAACTCAGTGTATAGGGTATGCTATTTTGAAAAAATCAAATCATAAGCTATCCCAGACTCTAGATTTGGTAGCAAATTTAAGGGCAATGAAGAGAAGCACGGCAATCCTTTTCTTATCTATCCATGGCTGTTAAGCTTTTACCTAAAAAATGTTTTAAGAAAAGAACACTTTTTAACAAGGTGAAGCACTTGAAAGTAACAGGCTTTCAAATAAATTTTTTACACACATGATGGCCAAAGGGCAGGAAAATGATGTACAAGTAAACAGTTTAGAAAACCAAGTAACAGATGTTACAACATCTGTTGCTGAGCCCACTGCTCCTTGTGGCCACATTGTACAACCCAACATTGTGGAACCCACATGACTCTTCCACACAAACCAGTTCCATCCCTATCCACAAATCTAAAAGAAAGCCCACAAAGAAAGGGTCTTTGGAGGTTGATATGCCAAAGATACCTGTTGTAACACAAATGTAGCTAACATCTGTTGTTACTTCCTCACAACAGATGCAAACATCTCCACCTATCCAAAGTCCTCACTCATCCTCACAAATGTAGAGTGTTATAAACACAGGGGACACAAATCAAGGGGGAGATATATCACTTAATTATCTCTACTCAAGCCCTTCTCCTAGCGCTGCTTCTCTTGCTACACCACCACCCATTTCAACAGTCCCTTCACCGTTACAAAAATTGCTTGATGCAATTGATACATCTGACTTGCATATACCTAGTTTCTCTCAATGATAAATCACATAGACTTCACTCCCTCAAGTGGCTAGAGCAAGTTTAGGGATCATTGCTATCCCACAAACTGAGGAGGCAACACCTCATGTGTCCAAAGAGGCACAGGTTGGTATTTCAAGTGGGGCAACTACTGCAACTGTTGAGACAACAGTCTCACACTTGGACAATGGTTACATCTGTTGAGACATTAGTCTCTATTTCAGTTGGATGTCCCTAGTACCAAGAATAAGGGGCACTTGGTCTAAAACCAAGTTTATGTGACAACCGTCACTTTTCCGTACATTCTGTACACTAGATGAACAGTAATTTGTGCTATAATGACTGTACATGATCTAGTTTACCAGACGAATAAATTTCTGAATTCCATGCAAGTGAATTCGTGCACATTTTATACTACAAAATATTGCTTTATGCATAAACGAGAGCGTTGCGTCAGAAATACTAGTAAACTCACCGGTAAGACACTCTGTGTCAACAAAACTGCAGAAAGCAGTTAGACAGTAGAATTGGAGCCTAGGTGTAGGTCTGACGACAAGAATATATTAAAACCCAAGAGTACATACAAGGGTTTACAAATATACCATCCGGAAGCTAAAATACGTACTAAAAAGCACCCGGAACGCACTTTAAGCGCGTAATTTACTTAAATTCAGCTATAATCAGCAATATGACACTGAAATATTATGCAGAAATTATGATTTATCATCCAGAATACTTCCCTAAGTGTCGGGAATTGAAAGTGTCACAAAAGATACTTGAAAGACACTAAACGGTGCAATTTAGCACTTTAACGGAACAGTATCGAACCGAACAACCGGACACTACCTGAAACACAAAAATACTGTCAAACACATTATTTCTATTTTTCTGAGCTAGTTAGGGTCCCCGAACACCCTAACACACCTTATATTATGTTACACATCATAACACACTAACTAAACACTTAACCTTCTAGTTAACTAAGTTAACTTACCTTTACATTTCAACTAGACCAACCCCCCCCCCCCCCCAAACCGGTTAGGAGACAAAAAGGACTCCCACATGATTTTCTTTGATTAAATAATTGATTATGTTTAGTATCTAGAGGACACTTGGACTAGGGGGCAATGCAATGTTGGAAGATTTCTATTTAAACCATAAGTCCTTCACAATTCTCACTTTCACCTTCAAACAACAAAACACTCTCCTCCTCTCTTCTCTTTGGATCGGCTGAAATCAGCCACCACCCTACCACCATCATTCGACCTTGTTCCATCCATTCTATTACTATACAAGGGTGTGAGGAGGCACATAAGGAAGCTTGGTGTTCTCGGAAGTTGAAGGACCTCTTGCAAGCGCTATTAACCACCACATTTCTTCACTTGAACTTCCCTAGTCTTGAACTAGTCGTAAGAACTTAGATCCATTCTTTATTCATGTTATTTAAGTGGTTAATGATGTTTAAAGATAAAAAACATAAGAACATTAAAGAACATGAACAAGTCTTGAACATAAACTAGTCTAGTGATAAAGTAGTGTTAAAATGATGATGAAATATGATAATACATGTTGAATCTGAAATATATGAACTATAATCTGCTATAAATAACTTATGACCCGTTGTCAATCGTTATTAGAAAGTATGGTGGTCGTATGGGTGCGTTTTAGTAACCTTTAAACTAAAAACAGCATGCTGAGTTGTATTTTCAGCCAACTTCAACAGGCTGTAACCACATCGTAACTTAACAAAAACATGATTTTCTTAAGTCTATAACGTGTTATTATGAAATACGGTTCTAATGGCACTAGAATCATAATTTTTGGACTTCGTTTACTATTTTTAAAGTGTTGTTTTGTAACAGCAGCTAGAGCTGCATTTTTACTGCTGAAAATATGCGTTCTTTTTTCTGTCGTAACATAAATTCTGTGTAGAGTTAAATCATGAAATTTGTACTGTAGATGACCACCGATGTATTTGTAATTCTTTCACTGGAATTTCATAAATCAGACCCTCGATGAATTTTAAATAAATTATTCGGTGGACTGCAGTCAGAAAAAGATAAATCTGAGTTCAGTCCGGAAAATGAATTTTTATAAAATACTGGTGATGAATTGGATCCCTAGATTTTTACACAATAATATTTGGATCGTTTAAGATATTCTGTAAAAATTTGGGAGTTTTTGGAATAAGTTAACTATTTTATTAAAATGCCCGAAAACAGCCCAGTTTTGGATATTTAAGTTGAAATGACATAAGTAGTAATTTGCGTGTCTAAGTGTCAAGTATGTTATCTGAGGAAAATATATATGATTTGATCACCAAAAATTTTGTGCTAAGCGTGTGTAGTATGTATTATGCATGATAGTGTATTAGGACTTGAAAATACACTAAGTACTCTTAAGAAGTGAAAATACACATACAACATACTCAGACAAGATACATAATTCGGGTGCAAAGTGCAAAACACAATATACTTATATTAATTTTTGGGAAAATAATATAAGTAAGATATTTAGTTAAAAATATAAAATATTTTTAATACAATAATACAAATACAAAAGATAGTGACTTCTACTTGTGCGATACAAGTCTAGTGACTAACGTTAAAAACACGCGTTTAGGTCGCGACGCTAGATAAGCAAATCCGGTGGAGTTTACGACGCAGGAACGCAAAGTTGTGAGTTCATGCTCCCCCTTTTCTTTAACTGTTTTTGGTTTTATAACTCTCGGGGGTGAAATACATGTTACAAATATTACAATTTTTACAAATGGTAAAAATTACGAGAAGCACTCTTGGTGAGAACGAGTACCGAGTGCAATATGATTTGAGAATACGAGAAGCACTCTTGGTGAGTGCAATATGATGAGCTTTAAGAAATGCCTAGAAAATACTAGATCATGTGAGCTTAAACTAGATATTGAGATGCCATTAATACTTAATTAGGGACGAGGGTTAGATCTAACGGGTACGGCCGAGCCCCACTCATGGTCCTTATGTGACCTCTTGAGTGCTTTGGTGTCCCAGTCGAGGGAAATCGACACAGTCGAGGTTAATCGACACAGTCGAGGGTAATCAACACAGTCAAGGGAAATTGACACAGTCGAGGTTAATAGACACAGTCGAGGGTAATCGACACAGTTAAAGGAGAAAATACTAATGCTCCCTATGTCCTCACATGCCTTGAGGGAGAAAATACTAATGCTCCCTATGTCCTCACATGCGTTGAAGGAGAATATACTAATGCTCCCTATGTCCTCACGTGCCTTAATGTCCTTGTATAAACAATCATTTAATACATGGGGTACTCAAGAAAACTTGATTTATACTTGAAGTACGTGGGGTACTCAATAAAACTTGAATGATACTTGAGTACGTGGGGTACTCAAGAAAACGGGAATTATATTTGAGTACGTGGGGTACTCAAGAAAAACTTGAATTATACATGAGTACGTGGTGTACACATGAATACTTGATTTATATATGAAAACTTGAATTATACATGACACACACTATGTTTTCATACAAAGTATACAAACGTGAAATACAAAAACGCATGAACTCGCTCAACTTTATGTTGATATTTTCCAAAATTACATGTATTTCAGGTGACAGGATGGATCTTGGGCGCAGGTGTCATAACTAGAAGTAGACTTCAAGTTTAGATGTCATCCACTTTTGTTGAATTGTAACCTTGTCAAAGGTCGTGTTTTGAAAACTTAAATAACAGGTGTTTGTAATACTCAAATTTTCATGAATGGATGAACATCGTCTTGATCATGTAGTTGTTTATTACGATTGAATGCAATGATAACAAACTAGTCACACATCATACGCTTCCACAAAAGACAGGGTGTGACAGTTTAACCACTTCTGGTGGGAATTCAGATGATCCTGTTAACCCAGGTGATGGATTAAACTATCGAGAATTGATGGAGAGGGTCAAAAACTTGGAAACATCTGTTGGAGAGATCAAGGATATGCTGAAAATCTAGATTCAAAACTCTAGACCTCGTCCTTCTAATGCAGACATTGCAAAAGAAATGTGGGTTCATGTGCATTCATACCTACATTTTCAAAAGCAGGATGCATAAGAAAGATATTCCATGCAAGCAGAGCTTTTCAGAAAAACAGTGGATGCTAGGTACCAAGATACACAGGTAGAAGTTAAAGCCATCAAAGACTTTATCTTTGAAAACACTTGCGAAGCTCTCACTCTCCCTAAATATGATGATGCCAAAAGAGGGGAGGTAGAAGAATGCATGAGAAAGGTTCAACCCCATGTCAAAAAGGCTAGAAAAAGGCCTGACATTGCTGCACACAAAAGGGAAATAAAGGAAGAAATTGCCAAAGAAGTGGAGCTGCAAAAGAGAAGGATACAAGATAAGCTAACATGCAGAAAATCATCACTAGAAAAGAAATCCAAGACAACCAAGGTGCTTCAACAGAAGTTCCAGCAGAGGTTAGTCAAAGCACTGCTGCACCTATCCAAATATCTGCCACCACTCAAACTGCAGCTCACATTATCCAAACATATGTTGCCACTACAAAAGTGACAACATAGGTTACAACTACACCTCCATCTTCATCTTCACACAAGTCCCCAAAAGGACTACTTATCCACAAGAGAAAACCAACCACACCACTTCCACAACTGTCACCAAAAATACAAAAAATCACAAATCAGAACCAGGAGAACCAAATTCATTGTCGAAGATGTTGATGAAGAAACTCCTGATGTATCTCCTACCAAAACAACCACCACCACTACATATCCTATATCCACCACTACAACCACCACAATCACTCCCATCCTTTCACATACTACATCTTCACTTACTCCTTTTGACCCACTGGAGTTAGAACATGTCTTAAAAGAGATAGAGTCCTTCTACTCCACAACTGACATGAGCAAAGTGATCTTTCCTTCCCCCAGAAGATATAAAAAGCCTAAAAATGTACAAGAGTACCTGGATTCAAAGCTCAAATAGGCTGAAAATATTGTTTTATTCTAAAGCAAAGGAAATACAGTTCTTTCATATCTTCTTCAAGCAGATGTCTCAAAACACTAATCATGTTACTCAAAGGTCTACTAAGCACAACAGATGTTTCAAACAAATATTTTGAAGACGGATCTTTCATATCTTCTTCAAAGGGTTTCCTTAAAGAACCCACGCTCTGAATAGAGGTTTGCTACTACAAATAGCAACTGACCACACCGACAAAAGGGGTAACCGTTGTCCACGTTGGATCCCTGTTTCATTAACCCTATAAAAACCCATGAGAAACAGAGTTTACATCTATCCTCCATTATTGAAAAATTCAAAAGCATTTCAAAGAGAAAAACTCTGAATTTGCTTCCATTAAATTCTGCTTTCAATCAAAAGATCATTTGCATAAAATATTTTCAAAAGATTTGAGCAAACAGTTCATCATGGCCCTCGATTTGAAAACACCTCAAAACTATCTACCGTATCTTGTAAAACACAACAAAAATATAGATTTTCACCCCATCATCGACATCATAAATTACTCAAAATATCTCAACATCCTCACCGATGATACACCCATCTATCTTGCCACACTCAGAGAATTTTGGGCAAATGCAAAGCTTCCGCTTCTAAACAAAAAGCCGTTTCTCATAACCTCCACCATTAATAAAGAACATGTGGAAATCATTGTAGAATCCATCTCTACCATGTCTCATTTAGAGGACATGTTATGTATGGAATCTTACCCTAAAAATGACTTAGATGTTGAGTTAATAGAAAGGGGCTCTGAAGGTCAGACGGTGGGAGCAACACTTTCTAAACCAAAGTTCCCACCTGAAATGAAATTCTTTTTCCATACTCTATTAGTTTGCCTATCTGCTAAAACCACTACTTTTAACGAAATACCCCTTAGAACTCAGTACTTGGGGTATGGTAGTTTGAGAAATTCAAATCATAAGCTATCCCAGATACTGTTTAAATATTTGGTAGCAAATTTAAGGGTAATCAAGTGAGGTACTAGCAATCCTTTTCTTATCTATCCAAGGCTGTTAAGCTTCTACCACAAAAATGTTTTAAGAAAAGAAAACTTTGAACAAGGTGAAACACTTAAAATTAACAGTCTTTCAAATGAAACTTTTATTCGCATGATGGCCAAAAGCCAAGAAAATGTTGTAACGCCTTGCTTTTTGTAACTTTCCTTATTTAGAAAGTTTGTTTCGTAACTCTATTTTTGGAAACTTGTATCCCTTGTAATCGTATTTCATTTCGAATCATTGTAATCCGAGGCTTTGATTGTAATAAAATGGATCATTATTATAATAATTATACATTGATTATTCATACGTATTTATTATTCGATTTATTCACATACTTGATACATATTCATCATTCACTCGAACACGTACTTATTTAAATACAATCAGTCGTAAATACATGATTAATACTCATTATACGTGCAATATACATGATACTACTCTCACAATACTTGGTTTATGCTTTAACACTTGATTCACACTTAATACATGTTTGTTATAAAAGTTACACCTCAAAACATCGAACTTACCAAACTTCAGGGACTAAAAGTGACAAAAGGTGAAAGTTTCCTGGTAAGGGGCATGGCGCTACGCGTAGCCCCCCCCCCCCTTTCACCTCCATGGGGCGTCTAGCCCATGAATCCGTAGAAAGTTGTTTTAAGTTCACGGATTGGTCATTTGTGCATCTCCAACTCTCACCTACTTTCATTTAAAACACTCTTAACTCCTAACCCTAATCACCCACTATATATACAACCTTTCTAACACTCTTTTGCACTTTCTTAACACTCCTAATCTCTCAAAACACTCTCATAATCCCTGGAATTTGCAAGTGCAAGGCAGAAAACTTTCAAGTGCAAAAGTGAGTCAAAACTCACTTTCTTCTAATTTTCTTCACCAAATCTTCTTCTACAAAGCTTGGAACACTTCTAGGAGTGTTTGCACAAGATTACCATGGTAATCTAAGGTGGAACATCACCATTGTGAGGTCCAAACTTTCTGTTTTGGAAGATTATGCTTTAAACTTTATTAAACTCATACTTTCTTACATGAATCTTGTACCTACCTTACCTCTAACCAAGTCCATGGTTATAGTTCTTGAGTATGGTTAATTCTTGTGAGTTTAGAGGTGCAAACACCCTCTAAATTTTCTGTTTTAATAAGTTCATACATGTCCAAAGTGTTGAAACCATCCAAGATTCACCAACTTTCATATGGATGAACTTGTGTTTTGGTAAAAGTGTGAACCGTGGGAGCTTTGGCTTTCCAACCTAGTTCCACTACCTCACTTGTGAACCTTTTGTATGAACACTCCAGTAGATTTCTAGTTTCAAAGTAACATAATTCCGTCTAGCCTCCAACACTTAGTTAACTCTTTCCATGTTGTGGTTGTTCACCCGGGTTAGGATTTACGTGGCTACTTAAGAATGTATTAGTTAGTTTTATTTCTTGTTATTCATGACCCTCCGAATCATCCGTGTGATGATTTGTGTAGTGGTGAATCATATAACGAGGTTAAACCTCCATGCTTGACTTACATGAAATTTATGGTGGACTTAGCTTAGGACTATTATTATAAACTAAATATATATATATATATATATATATATATAGAGAGAGAGAGAGAGAGAGAAAGTATAATGTACATTACGGCTTAACCTGCATTAACACGCGACCAAATACATAACGTGCGTAATTATTTTTTTCACCATCATAACGTGCGTGATTATACTCCCCATGCGTGATTATCACCTCCCATGCGTGATTATCACCTCCATGCGTGATTATAGCCCTCATCTGACGGTTACCATTGTCGCGTACGTGAAGTATGATAAGGGCTTTTGTATGTTAACCTTTCCCTATATAGATATATATATATATGAACATGGCCAACTTTGTGATGATAGTCGTTTCATGGTTATTCGTCATAAACTTACGCTACTTTATCTATGAATATAAGTCTCTCGTTGATGATTCTAATGGGCAAACTAGGACCCATGAAATCACATACAACTTAGTGTAAAAAACGAGTACTTAGACTAGATAATACTTTTATGCATATATTCTTTTTGTACTTTAAATTCCAATTCGAATCTTCCGTTTAATCCGTTACTCACACACCTTCGTTTACCCCATGTAGGGTGACCTCGGTGTTCCATCCTCAAACTCTTAACCTCTTCACGGAATTCCAAAGGAAAGCTTTGCAAAACTGTGAGTAGACTCAAACACCCTTTTTACGTGTTGCACTTTTTGGCTACAATATATTTAACCTAGTAAATTCACAATCACACTTATACTTAATTAAAATGCACAAATAATCCAATACATGCATGCATACATTATATTTGATTTGTTAATCTGGATTTATTCTTTTTGTGATAAACTTGTCATTAACTTCGTACGAGCCTACCCTTAACATGTATAGCGCTATAGGAGTAATGCATTGCCCGTGTTCGTGAGGTCATGTTAAGTCTTTTGAACATTTGAGTAAACTTTGGGTTGACTTGATTAATCACATGCCAGTTTTACGTTAATCTAAATAACTAAGTTTGCCATTTGGATTTGTTTACAACTTTATTACTTAGGCTATGTATTCAAGTTGTGTACTCGCCAATGCCTTGTGTGTTGAACTATACTTTTAACATGTTGCAGGTTGATGATGATGATTATGATGAAATCTAGTAGGGACGACTTAGAAACACACTTAAAAATGCTAGATTTTGATGTTGTATTTGTTGTTGAATTTTGTCGCACTTTATCTTTAAATATTGTACTTTGATTTCCATGTTGTAATTGACAATTATTACTATGAATGAAATCAACTTTTGAATTAAATATTGTCGTAACAGTGTTATGGAGTCTTTGAGCAATCTCATTCGTCTCACTCTAATGTTTCCGCCATCGGTTGGGGTGTGTCAAATGTTGTAAATGAAAACATTTCAGAAAATTAAGCAACAGAAGTTACAACATCTGTTGCTACGCTCACTGCTCCTTGTGACCATGGTGCACAACCCAGCACTGTGGAACCCACACCAGACATTTCCATACAAACCACTTCCATTCCTATCCCCATATCCAAAAGTAAAACCAAAAAGAAAGGGTCTCTAGAGGTTGAGATGCTAGAGATACCTGCTGTAACATAAATGCAGCTAACATCTGTTGTTGCTTCCTTAAAACAGATGCAGACATCTCTACCCAATCAAACTACTCACTCTTCCTCACAAAAGGAAAGTGCTGTAAGCACAAGGGAGATGTATCCCTTGATTATCTCTACTCAAGTCCCTCTCCCAGGGTTGCCTCTCTTTCCACACCGGCACCTACTTCAATATTCTCTTCACCCTTACAAATATTGTTTGATGCAATTGATACATCTGACTTGCATATACCTAGTCCCTCTCAAAAATCAATCACAGAGAGTTCACTTCCACAAGTGATTAGGGCAAGCCCAGGGATCATTGTTATCCCACAAGCAGATGAGGCTACACCACCTGTGTCCAAAGAGACATAGGTTGGTATTTCAAGTGGGGAAGCCACTACAATTGTAGAGACAAAAGTCTCACAATTGGACTGCAGTTACATCTTTAAGACCCCCTTGAAGGCAACAACTTTTGAGACACTAGTATCTTCACCAGTTGGAAGTCCCTAGTACCAAGAACAAGGGGCACTTGGTCTAAAACCAAGTTTAACCACCCCAGGTGGGAATCAGATGATCCTGTTAACTCAGGTGACGGAAAAAATCTATCAAGAATTAACGGAGAGGGTTACTAATTTAGAAACATCTGTTGGAGAGATCAAGGATATGATAAAAACCTTGCTCAAAAAATCCAGACCCCGACCATCAAATGTAGACATTGCAAAAGAAATGTGGGCCCATGTTCAACCATATTTACATCTTCAAAAGCAAGCTGCAGAAGAAATATATGCTAGAGCTTGTAAGACAAACAATGGATGCCAGGTACCAAGATACACAGGCAGAAGTTAAAGCCATTAAAGACTTTATCTTTGAAAACATTGGTCAAGCTCTCACTCTCCCTAAGTATGATGATGCCAAAAAAGGGGAGGAAAAAAGACTGCATGAGGAAGCTCCCACCTTTGGTCAAAAAGGCTGGCAAAAAGACTGACATTGCTGCACACAAAAGGGCTAGAAAAGAAGAAATTGATAAAGAAATTGAGAAGCAAAATAAAAGGGATACAAGGGAAGAAAATATGCAGATAACCGTGTAGGAAATTATAAAAAAAAGAAGAAATTCAAGACAACCAAGGCTCTTCAACAGAGGTTCCAACAAAGGTTTGTCAAAGCACTGCTACACCTGTCCAAACCACTGCCACACCAATCACTACTCTAACCCCTGTTCCCCCTCCACTACTCAAACTACCGCTTTCGCTGCCAAAACATATGTTGCCACTACAAAAGTGACAACAAAGGTTACAACTACTTAAACACCACCATCTAAATCCCCCAAAGGACTTCTTTAAAGAAAACCTACATCACTACCTCCACAACCACCACCACCACCAAAAACTAGAACCAGGAGAACTAAGTTCATTGTCTAAGATGATAATAAAGAAACTCCTGATGCATCTCCAATCAAAACCACAACCACTGTTTCATCACAACCATCTACCACCACAACATCATCAATCTCAGCTTCCACACCCCTTTCCTTGACCCTATGGACCTACAAAATGTATCAAAAAAGGTACAATCTTTCTATTCCACAACTGACATCAGCCAACTTACCTTTCTTTCCTCAAAAGATATCAAAAGCCCAAAAATGTACACGAGTATCTAGAGACAAAGCTTGTGCAGGCTAAGAAGATAGCTGCTTACAAAAGCAAGGGACGAAGTGATAAGGAGGCTTAGCAAATCATGTCTGTAGAGTTTACTAAAGTGAACAGACTTGAAGATTTTGCTAAAGATGTCATTCAAAAGGCATCTCATGGACTAGCTAGCAACCCTAACCTCAAAAAGTAACTTAGGGAAGATTATCTGGATTTCATCACGAAGAACAAGCCATAAAGAGCTTCAAGAGCTTAATTCACTGGATGTTCTGTTGAGGCCCTTCTGGAAGAAATAGCCAGAATTGAGATGTTAAAGCTCAATCCAGCAATCAAGCCCACTCTCCCAACTGGGCTGCATGAAGAAAACTTGTTAGCTTAAAAGCAGTTGAACTTACTCGAATGAAGGAAGAGATGGTGGCTGCCAAATATGGCTCTATGCAATCAATGGCTAAATGGGATTAGCTTAAAAATTGAAGATCTGCAAGAATTACTAGATCTTCCATACGAAAGGGATGCTGATGATTCACTATCTGAAAGATTTGAAAAGCAATTCAAAGCACAAATCAAGAATATGTTGAAGAAGAGGAATAAAAGTTGATCCATAAACATCTGTTTTGGCATCATCTATTCTAGAGGGAGATTGTTGGACCTTTAAAAGAATAGATGATATCCAAAAGCCAAAGCATGATCCACTGATCAAATAATAAGAAAAAGATTGAACCAGTCTTTCCCTAGAGATAGTGAATCTTGAACACCTAATCAGAACATCTGTTCAAGAGCATGACAAACAACTGATGAAGGCTTGGAACCGATGTTCAAGATACATCATCTGTTGAAGACCAAAGCCCTAATCAAGCCAAAAGTTTGTTGAAGACCAAACCCTGATCAAGCCAAAGGTCTAATGAAGAAGGCCAATTATTTGTTTGGCTAAACATATGATTAGACAACTACAACAGAGGATAGCTTAGACAGTGGTTTCCCAATGTAACAATACTTATCTTATCAGTGTTTAGAATTAGCCTAGATCAGTTGTTAGGATTTCATGGATGTTTGTAACATCTGTGGAATCTTTTCTGTTAGGAATGTTAGATGTCACTATCAGGGTGATGCGCCAATCACTGAACAGAGCTTTCGTACTTAGTATAAATAGATCACACTTGTTAGTGATCTATTTATCACACACTTCACCTTTTTTCTTGTATGAACTGATTTGCTTACGTGGTCAGCTTAGGGGGAGTCTGTAGAGTCAAGCGAGTTGTAAAACATTGAATTTTTTGTATTTAATGAAAAATAATTAGTGATTGATGATGTCTTCCAGTTTGTAGATATTATTGTGTTTGATCAATATTTGTTTACAAACAAGAAACTCAGTTCTAACAATAGCTAATTTGAAAGACAAATGGTTTGAGTACAAAGGAAAAATCTTGATAACAATTATGTAACAAATGAAGAAAAATGAGCGGTGGTTAATCTTGAACCAAGGTTTAAATCTTTAACTCGAGTGGTCAGTTGGATCTTAAGAAAGCTTCAATTTTTTATCTTATATACATCAAAAAGTTTGATATCTAGACATCACAAATCCTATAAATGTCATATATTAAGGTTGGTCTAGGTAATGTATTTATAAATCTAACTAAATTCGACATGCTTAGATAAAATCCTTTGCCTAGTTATATATCTCATATTTGGGTACGGAATACATAGCACAAAATATTGTGTCACAAACTATGTGTTTAGTCATTACTTAGCCAGATACTGCAACATTTGGATATCTACAACTACAAATGTTACACGACTATTACTCTGGTAGCTCGTGTCTTGAATCTAGTCTACCCTTGAAATTTTCAGCAAAACACACCTAAGTATATAAGATTGCTTAGCTGTGTTTCTTGAATCTCTAGTATTCATCTTCTGATTCTTGATTTCATCATGAATTGTTCATTCTTCAGTTATGATGAGATCTTTATCCTTTCTCATTAAAATGCCAAAACAACAAATTAGAAAAAATGGCAGGTAAATGGGCAACAAGTTGCGTCGCAACCCCTTTTTGAATTACAAAACCAATCCTACTAAAAACGAATCGACTCTTAAGGTTCATAAAATTACTATTCATGACGCACTAGACCCTGTTTAGGAATTCCATGGCCACCGGGGCTAGGAACCAAATGTATCAAAAACAAATGGTATAAACACATGTTGATTCTCTAAACAAGGTTTCTCGTGTTTAACGACTTTGCTTGATTCCGCCTTCAGCGCTGCCTGGCCAGCAACAAACCCATTATCCCTGAGCCCAACAAGAGGAGACACTCCTGTAAGGTCAACACAAGCGTGTTTTCCCCTGCCTACCTAAACACAAGAATATTAGTTGGCTGAAGAGTAGACCTCCCTTCGAGCAGATCCGATAGAAAGTTTACTAGAGCCTCCTTTGTTTTTTTCAAAATCCCTACCAACTTTAGAACATCACAAAGAATATCCCTAACCAAATTATGTTTGTATTTAAACCCGGGTAACTGCTTGCAATAGACTGCATGCTCACCAAAAGTATCTAAAAGAACCTTATGGCAAACTGGACAGGACTTATCAACCGGAAACAGAGGGATCATTAGCTGGTACTTAAGAATTGCCTGTTATCCACAACCGGCATGTGTTGGCTCAGTCCTTCAATGGTGATGATTATCAGGAAATCCTGAGCACAAGAAGCCCAAAGATAATCAAACACGACTTTCTGATGAGGGGATAGACCAAACTTCTTTCCCAAACTCTGGACAGTTCTACTAAATAAGGCACTCATCAAAGCATCCTAGGCTTTTAGGGGCGGGGGGGGGGGGTTCCTTATTAGAGAAACCACTAAGATAAAAAATTAGGAAGGGACATGTGCATGCAATCCAATGCACATACATCATCCGAATCTAACCCGACAATACCATATTTACGAAGATTGTGGTCCTACAAACTCCAAGATTGCGCCCTCGAGGCCATGAGAGCGTTTGTCGATGCATCCTCAGCCGAACATAAACCCAAACCCCCAAAATGGATCAGAAGGGATGCCAACCTCCATTAAAGATCCCTAAAAACGGACCCTTGCAAATGCCAATATCCTCGATCGCTCTCCGAGGATCCTTATCAAAAACCGAAATAGCCTCCCAACAAGCGTAGGGTAGCACCTTTTGAGGCCGAACAACAACTTAGCAACCTCCATGAAGAAGCACAATAAGAGGAGCTTGCATTGGGTCTTGCAGACGTGAAAGATAGATCATCAGATCCAATGCACCATATTTCCTTTTCACGACCTAACTACTGATGAAACCCGCATCCCGACTAACAGTGCCTCCGAGGAGTTTTACACCCAACATCGGCCTTCCAATCCCCTTAGGAAACAAACCCCCATGTGCCTTAACTCCATTGCACGATGGCCAAAAAGCTTATGTTTTCCTAACATTAAATTCAAGCCCCAAACCAGGGCCCTCAAACCTAATGATTTCTAAAGCTTTAGCCACCACTTTTGTCACACCCGCTCGTAGTGGAAGTGCGAGGTGTGATCTGATCGGTTCTCATTGCATAACAATATAAGTGAGTATACTAAATGAATAAAAATAAGTTCCAGTGCCATTGTCATAATCGTTTCAAAATAACGCAACATAAGTTAAATGTATTGGTTACAAACCATCAAATGAAAATAAGTTGTCATTGTTTTATACATCAAAATGTAAGTCTTAAAATGTCAAGGCTTTGACCACTATATCACCGCAAAGAGGCGGCATATAACAGACAAACCCATTCAAATGGTGGCATGGAGTCTTGATACTTGCTTTCCTTGACTGAAATGTCTGCATGGTCCAATAATTCCCTGAAATACATGTGAGTTTAAAAACATCAACAAAAGTTGGCGAGTTCATGCAGTTTAGTTGTATAAGATGTATCTTGTAAAATGTGAGTTGTATAAAATGTATCTGTAAAATGTGAGTTGTATAAAATGTATCTGTATTTAAAGATGTAGTATATAAAGCGTCAATGAAATCGTTGATCATTAATGTTTCGCGAGGACATTAATATATGTGACGAATTAGGAAGCAATCCAAACCTAGACGATTTTGTGTCGACTACTATCGATTGGGACACAAACGCACTCTTCTGTATGGGTCCATGACCAAGAGTGGGGCTCGCCAAAACCCATTAGATCTAACCCTCTGTACCTAGGTCCAAACTGGATTAATGGTGCTTAGATGTATAACCCTATTCGCACATGATCTAAGGTGTTTCATTCCATGACTTTAACATACGATTGAACATGTATTTTTCCGCGATAGTTGTAAAGTTGTAAAACATTTAAATGAATAGGGGATATGAACTCACAGAATTGTGTCTGTGAATAGTAAGTAACTATGATCTCAAGTGTGGTCGTCCTGAATAGTGTCACGACCTACAAACGTTCTATATTTGTTAGACACTTCGGTCTTGTAGTGACTTGAGTAAAAGTCTTATGTCTTGAATATGTGTAAGACTTGTATGTCCATGTTATTCGTTGAACTTTGTTTTAGATTTATTAACAGATAACTGTTTAGTGTATATATATATTTCGCCAAATATATATATTCTTGTATCGTGAGTTGTATCGTAGTTGTATAAATGTGTGTTCACCAAGTGTTAGGTGATGTGAATGTGCATATCGTTGCAGGTATAGGAATACGTATGTCCGCGTGTTTGTTATATGTAATCTTGTATTCTTAGAATATATATACTTATATATTCTAAGATATATTCCATAAGAATATATAATCTATACTTGGTGAAAAGGTATAAAAATCATCTTAAAAATAATCTATTTTTAAGATTTGTTCTAAAAATATAATTTTAGTCTTTCACTAAAATAATATATTTTAGATGTTAGTAAATATATATATATATATATATATATATATATATATATATATATATATAGGGTTGAGTTCATTTCAGAACTTTAAATAACTACAGAACTTTCAGAACTCCTAATAAACAATCATTTTACATATAAGTTTTTGTATTTATGATCTTTTTATCATCTATTATATGTATTTCTTTGATAACATACATGTTAAAAGTAGTTTACATATGTTTAATTGACAAAATTATATACATGTGTCATAACTAATTACATATATGTAAAAACACTAGTTTTGTTGGATCTGAGTTTGGTTTTGATTGTGTTTTTACGTTTGAATTAGATGAAGATGAATGAGTTGTGCAGCGGAATTAAGATGGAAACAAACTTTACACACAATCAAACGAGAGTATTGCTTTGATCAAACATTTTTCACAAAGAACCGAAAGATTAAATTTAATTTCAACAACGATTACAATGCAATGCTTAATACAAACTCCCCCTCAGCCAGAGCTCAGCGTTTGTTCGTGCAGGAAGAGAATTTTGCAAAGAGCTAAATAGAACAGTGCATGGTACTGTTCTATTTATAGGCACTAGCAAACCACTGAGCATCTAAGCTGACGTCACCATGAAAGTGACATCTAACCTCCTAACAAACTCTAACCTCTGATCAATACAAACACTGCTATGCTAACTACTGCTATTACATTTCATTACATAAAAGACATCTAAATAACTGCTGCATCCTTCCACTGATGTGAACCCAGCAGTACTTGTCCGGATCAGCAGTGCTTGACTCAAGACAGTAGATTGAACAGCAGAGCTTTAGTCTTTCATCAGGTCTTTACTTGATCAGCAGTTTGTAGGTCAGTAGTTTGTACAATCAATAGATAGGAGGTCAGCAGATGTTGAAACCACTTTCAAGGGGAGAGACTTGTATAAAACATCTGCTTATTCTGGATCCACTGCTCTGATCCAGTTTTGGCTTTAATTATCTGTTCCTCTGGTAGGGTTCAATCCCAACAATCTCCCCCTGGAACAGATAATGCCAAAACTCTTCATTATTGTGGAACTTTATTGCCTCATCAACAGTTCCCTTATTTTCCCTTTAAGTTGTAGTTCAAAGGTTAAAGCATCTGTGTCATCATCATCCCTGCTAAGTGGAAGATCATGGAGATCCTGCAAATCTTCAAGACTTAGGCCAAGTGTTTGTTCCCTTGATATTTTCTTCACTTCTCCACCAGACCTGAACATAGTCAATACATGGGTCTGTTTGTCAGTTTCCCACTTTAGTACTTTTGAGCCTGGTGGGTTTCTTGGGAGATTTTTATTGGATGAGGTGTTTGGTGAAGCTGGCCTATTGATGACTGACTGAGCAGCACTTGCAGTTTGATCCAAACTAAGAGTTTCTATAATCATTTTCTTTATCCCTTCTTTTACAAGGTCATCTCCTTTTATCAGCTCTTGGATGGTTTCACCACCCAACTGTTTTTGTTGCCTTCTTTTATAGATGGCTGCACCAGCTGGAGCAGTGGCTCTCCTGATTTGCAGTTTAGATGGTCTTTTTGAAACCTCTGCTTCAGGATAGTCAGGTTTTTATGGAACAGTGGGATCTTTCTTTCTTAGTTCCTCCAACCTTTTGTAGGTGGCCCTGACTACATCTTCTTTCCATCTTGCCACTTGATGTTTAGACCCATAATCAGCAGCAACCAGTTCCTCTTTCAATCTCTTCAGCTCAAGTGATTTTTCAGGCACATTCTTTTTGTACTTTGCCCATTCTGGAGGAGTGTGTTTGACCTTATTCTTTATCATTTCTTGAATCCTGGCTGCTTCTTGCTCAAGCTCAGGGATGGTCCACTCCTTGTACATGTGCTTTTCTCCCTTGTACTTCTTTGTTGCCATGATGCTTTCAATGTAGTCTTTTCTCAAAGTTTCATCTTCTCTCTCTGAGATCTGTTGACATACATTTTTGGCAAATTGCTCTAAGGATCTGACTTGTGTGAGCAAGAATTGATAATTCTGCTGAATTTCTCTATCAGTTTTTCCTTGAGCATTTCTTTTTGAAATATCCTCTGCTTGTTTAGCTTTGACTTTCAAATATTCTTCAATATTGTTTGGCCTTGGATATCCTTTAACTGATGGCAACTTCCTTTTAGCAGGGTCATCCTCATAGTAGAAGGATTTGATCTCTTCTCTAACTGCTTCAAGTTCTAGAGGAAATTGGACACCTGCAGGAGTAATGACAGGGATTGATTGTTGTACTGGTGCTGATGAGAGAGGAACAGGTTTGGGTATTGTAACAAGTGATAGAGATGTTGAAGATGTTGGTGGTGGTGATGGTGAATCATCATCTGGTATGAAAATCCTTCTCCTTTTTATTTTAGGAGAGGCAGATGATGTTTTGGGTGGATCAGTGGTGGTGATTTGAGTGGCAGTGGTTTGTGATTGACTAACAGCTGTTGAAACAACTGGTGTTTCAACAACTGTTGTCATTACAGCAGATGTTGTAACATTTGTTGTCTTCTGCTTTTTGGCAGGAGGCGATGGTGGTGAGGTTGTTTTTGTTGGTGATGATGATGATGGTAAAGGAGTGGTTGTGGTGTGTGTTGAAGTGGTGTGTGTTAAAGTGATAACAGATGTTGAAACCTCTGAAGTTCCAACAGTAGTTGATACAGCAGGAGTTACAACAGCTTTTTGGGTGGAGGTTTAATGTAGAAGGCTTTTGGATGGTGGTTTTGGTGTATGCTTTGTGAGTCTGGATGGTATGGACTTGGGTTCCCTCACTTTTGTAGTGGGATTTCTTTTTGGCTTAGGATTTTTAGCATCCTTTGGTTCAGAACAACCCTGCTCGTTCAGCTCCATGTAAGCTCTTTTCTCCTCATTCCACCTTGACATATCCTTTGCCTCTCTGTCCCTTTTTACACTTGCTATAGCTTCATCAAGTGCATTTTGGGAAACATCAACCTTTTTACTACCATCTGGCAAAGGAATATTTCTGGTCATAGCATATTTTTCTGGTTCAATGTAAAGACCATCATCTATTCCCTTCTTCTTCCACTCCTGAATTTTCTCCCCCTTTTTGGCATTATCTGGGGGAAGTTGATCAATAAACAGAACTGTTGGAGGAGCAGTGCCAGTGGTTTTGAATAAATGGGCCTTGAGAGCCTTGATGTCTGCTTGTGTGTTCTTGAACCTAGACTCCATGATGTTTCTCAGCTTTTGTACATGTATTTCATGTTGCTGATCAGCCATTTGTTTTTGTTGTTGGAGAAAAGGTTGAAATAGATTCCAGAGCTCATTTGCAGCAGGTGCTTGTGGTGGAGCAGGTGCTTGAGGTGGAATAATAGTGGATTGCATATTTTGTACTTTCAACAACTGTTGTAGCATGTCCTTTATATCTGCAACAGCTGTATCCAGTTTGTCAACTCGTTTCGTCAAATCCATATATTTTAAACCATCACCCAATTTAATGGGATCATCTGATTTCCCACTAGCAGTGGTTTTATCAGTGGTTGAGGTAGAGAGTGTACTCCAAACATTAACCACTGATGCCCCTTTTTCTTGGTACTGGGGTCTTCTTCCTTCAACACTTGACAACCTTTTGATGTTGCCAGTGGTTAAAACAAATCCACTGGTGGTTGGCAGAGGTGCTATGTAAGGAATTGCCTCCAAGGAAGTCTTATTTATGTAACCACTGTCCAAATGTAAACCAGTGGGTTCAACATTTGTAGTGGTTGCTTCACTTGGATTACCACCAAGAGTTACTTGTAACTCAAGGGGTGTAACCTCCTCAGGTTGTGTTGGTGGGTTAGCAAAGATTGATACATCAGACCCAGTCATTTGTTGAGGCATGTTCTCATTTATAGGTGATTGAAAAGGACTGGTTAGTGCCTGGTTCAAATCAATTGCATCCAACAGAAGTTTAGTAGGTGGGGGAATTGTGGATGTGATGTTTGGTGTAGAAAGAGAATTTGCCCCGGGCATTGGGCTGTGGATGATGGAAGCGAGTGATTCCAGAGCATCATATTGTGGAGTCCCTATGTGTACAACCTGTTCTTTTTGAGAAGAAGCAGGAGGAGTTTCGGTTATAGGTTGAGATATTTGTACCAACTGCTGTGAGGAAGTAGCAGTAGTGGTTTCTTGTGACTTTTGTGTTGTCACTGGCAGTAGCTCTGGTATCTCATCCTCCAGAGTTGCCTTTTTGATGGGTTTGGGGGGTTTTTGTGTTTTTCTTTTTGTTGGCTTTTTGGTGATTGTAGGTGTGGGTTTCAAAGTAGTTGTTTTGCTACTTTGATCACCTTGAGCAGTGGGCTCAGCAGCAGATACCTGAGGAGCAGTGGTAGCTGCTAAATTCTGCTCAGGTACCTCTGCTTGTGTTTTGCGGTGTTGACATTCTAGTAAAAGTTTCAGCAGTTAAGCTGTTTATTTGAATAGATTCACCTTGTTTTATTGCAGCAGGGTCATTCTTACCAAGTTTCTTTTCAAAATAATAGCTCAAAAATCTTGGAAATAGTAAGAATGCCTTTGTTTTAACATTTTTAACCAGATCATTAAAAATTTCCCGAGAATAATTGAAATTTTCTCCTTGAAGAATAGCATATCCCAGATTTTGAATTTTTAATGGTATTTCGTTAAAAGCAGTGGTTTTGTTTGAAACACACATTAGGAGGGTATGAAATAATCATTCTTACCAAGTTTCTTTTCAAAATAATAGCTCAAAAATCTTGGAAATAGTAAGAATGCCTTTGTTTCAACATTTTTAACCAGATCATTAAAAATTTCCCGAGAATAATTGAAATTTTCTCCTTGAAGAATAGCATATCCCAGATTTTGAATTTTTAATGGTATTTCGTTAAAAGCAGTGGTTTTGTTTGAAACACACATTAGGAGGGTATGAAATAAAAATCTTGTTGCAGAAGGGAAGTAACCTTTTTGTAAGGTGTCCTTTTTTACTTCTGCATTATACCCTCTTTCCAGAAAATCATTTTTAAACTCGTTTTTAGGGATAGAAGTTAAACCTGTCTGATCATCGAGTTGAAAGACCTCTGATATGGATTGTGGTGTGATTTTGACTGCTTTACCCTTTATCGTGGAGTTAATGGCTATGACTTTGTCGCCTTGTATGTCAAGGGTTACATTCTTCCAAAACTCCCTTTGGGTTTGCAGGTAAATGGGTGCATCTGCTGTAAGCAAAGTTTTGTACTTTGACGCAGACATGAGATCAATGATGGAATCGAAAATTTCTGTGGTGCCGGGTTTTGTGAGTAAACCCAGAAGGTTGTGAGAAGGTTTGTGTGGAATTTCAGTGGGTTTTGCCTTTTGAGAGGCATATTTTGAATATGATTTGGAAGTGGTTTTTGCAGATGGCTTCGATTTTGTCATTTTGGAGATGATGATCGAAGAAGGTTTTGAAGGAATATGAAGAAAAACTGCTTTGAGAAGATAATTTTTGAGAATTCAATTCGACAGTAAAACCCTGTTTTGGTGTGAAGTGGGGGTTTTATAGAGGAAAAAGTGAAGGCTGACGTGGCAGCGGTTACAAAAGTACCGTCCACTATGTACTGCCCACATGCCAGCCCCTGGTGAGATGAAGGACAGTACTTTTATGAAAGTTACTGATGAAAGCAGTGGTTACAACGGTAACAAGTGGAAGCAGTGGATGATTTTCACTATCAGTGGATAGCATATCAGTGGATAAGACACTGCTTTTGAACAACAAAGTTTATCAAGGAAATGGGAGGACATGGGATGGCTTTCAGCAGTGGACAGACATTTTGAAGTAGAGCAGACTTTTGAACAAGCAGTGGTTATGGCAGACTTTTAAGGATTTTAATGAAAACTTCATTTTTAGCTATTTTTAAGGATGGATTTTTGATTTTCTGAAAACATTTTAATGCTTTTATTCATAGAAAAACAAGATTTTGCTTGTTATTCCATGTTTAGCATGCCAATCCTAGAGACCAAGCTTTCAAAGGTGGCAGTATCTAATGATTTTGTGAGCACATCTGCCAGCTGGTCTTTAGTTGGAACATGATGCAGAGAAATCAAACCTTTTTCATAGCAATCCTTCACAAAGTGATGTCTGATGTCGATGTGCTTGGTGGTTGAATGGGAAACTGGATTTTTGATGATATTTTCTGCTGCCTGGCTATCCAACATGAGTGGTGTCTTTAAGGCAGTGATACCAAAATCCAGCAACTGATTTTGAAGCCACAGGAGTTGGGCTGTACAGCTTGCAGCAGCAATGTATTCAGCTTCAGCAGTGGATGTTGAAACAGCTGCTTGCTTTTTGCTTTACCATGAAACTAAGCAATCACCTAGAAACTGGCACCCTCCTGAAATGGACTTCCTTGTGGTGTTACATCCAGCAAAGTCACTGTTTGAAAATCCTGAAAGCTTGATATTCCCATTAGCTGGATACCAGATACCAAGTGTGGGAGCACTTTTTATGTATCTGAATATCCTTTTTACAGCAATTAGGTTGGATTTTCTAGGGGCTGATTGACTTCTTGCACAGACACATGTTGCAAACATGATGTCTGGCCTAGATGCAGTTAGATACAAAAGAGACCCAATCATGCTTCTATATAGAGTTTGGTCAATCAGCTCATCCTTTTCATCAGACATGACCAGCTTATTTGTTGCCATGGGTGTGCTGCATGGTTTACAATCATTCATATCAAATTTGTTTAATAGTTCTTTAGCATATTTGCTTTGATGAATGAAAGTTCCATTTTGCATTTGCTGAACTTGGAGACCAAGAAAGCATTGCAGCTCACCCATTGCACTCATTTCAAACTCAGCTGTCATGAGTTCCCTAAACTCTTCACACATTTTATTACATGTGCTTCCAAAAATAATGTCATCCACATAAATTTGGACAATCATTAAATCCTTTCCTCTCCATTTTAGAAACAGTGTTTTATCAATGGTACCTCTTTTGAAACCATTTGAGAGTAAAAAGGTGGAAAGAGTTTCATACCAGGCTGTATGTGCTTGTTTCAGGCCATACAAGGCTTTGTTTAACCTGTAGACATGATCTGGATAAAATGGATCCTCAAAGCCTGGAGGTTGACAGACATACACCTCTTCTTGAATTGTACCATAGAGGAAAGCACTTTTGATATCCATTTGAAATACCTTCATGTTGTGGTTGACAGCAAAGGCCTAGAACAGTCTTATAGCTTCCAATCTTGCTACAGGGACAAAAGTTCCATCATAGTCAATCCCCTCTTCCTGTCTGTAACCTTGAACCACTAGCCTGGCTTTATTCTTGACAACAATGCCCCTTTCATCAGTTTTGTTTTTGAAGACCAACTTTGTGCCAATGGGACTGACCTCTTCTGGCAGTGGTACAAGCTCCCATACTTGTTGACTTTTAAACTGCTGGAGCTCTTCTTGCATGGCTTCTACCCAGCTGTTGTCTTTCAGTGCCTCTTGGTACTTGACTGGCTGATGGAGTGATAGAAAACCAGTAAAAAGACAAATGTTTTGGGTTTGGCTTCTTGTGAGCACCCCTTCATTGATGTTGCCAATGATTTGATCAGGTGGATGAGATCTCAAGAAGATTAAATCTCCTTGGTATGGTATGATGGCATTTGTTGGTGAAGGCTGCAAATGTGTATCATCTGAGCTAACCACTGCTGGTGATTTTGATGATCCAGCAGTGGCTTCAAAAGGTGGTGGAATAGGAGGCAATGGTGTGGACACATGCTGACTTTTATCCACTGTTTGGGGACTTTTGTCAGCAGTGTTTGTTGATGTGGAAGCAGTGGTTAAGGGGCTACTTTGGTCAACAACTGTTGAGGTAGCAGTGGTTGAGCTTTGACAGCTGTTTTGAACATCTGCTGCTCTTCCCATTTTGGCAGACCTTTGAGGGATGATGATTTCATACCAATAGTCTGGTGTTGAATCCTCTAATGGACCTGCACTGTTAGTCTTGACAGCAGTATTTTCAAAAGTGAATTTATCAAGATCAAACAGATCTGCAGGATTTGCTGGGATTTTCATTGATGAAAGTTCATTGAACTTTACATTCAAGGTCTCCTCCACTGCCTTGGTCCGTGTATTAAACACTTTGTAGGCCTTGGCAGTGGTTGAGTATCCCAGATGATAACCACAATCAATTTTGGCTGCAAATTTTGAAATGGAATCTTTTAAGTTCAAAATAAAGCATGGGCAGCCAAATACCTTGAAGTACGAGATCAGTGGTTTGATTTTATACAGAATTTCATAAGCAGTCTTTTTGTGCCTGGGATTTATTAAAACTCTGTTTTGGACATAGCAAGCAGTGTTTACTGCCTCTGCCCAAAAATTTAATGGCAAACCTGAATCAGCAAGCATGGTTCTGGCAGCCTCAATCAAAGTTCTGTTCTTTCTTTCAACTACCCCATTTTGCTCTGGTGTTCTAGGGATGTTGTACTGCCTTACAATCCCTTTCTTCACACAGAAGGCATCCAACTCCTTATTTTTGAATTCTGTGCCATTGTCACTCCTGAAGACTTTTACTGGAAGGTCAAATTGCTTTTCAACCTGTGTCACAAAGTCTTGCAAAATGCCTGCAGTCTCATCTTTTGAGTGTAAAAAGAAAGTCCATGTAAACCTAGAGAAGTCATCAACAATAACCAAACAATATCTTTTCTTCTTGAGACTCATGACTTGAACTGGGCCAAACAAATCCATGTGCAGCATTTGCAAACACTGGGTTGTTTTGGACTCTTCAATGGACTTAAAAGAGCTTTTATGCTATTTTCCTTTTAAACAGGAAATACAGTGCTCAGAACATGAAAACAATTTTTGTGGCAAACCTCTTACAAGGCCATTTTTTGAAATTTCTGTGATTGTCTTGAGATTTGTGTGCCCCAATCTTCTGTGCCAAAGTTCTGTCTCTTTGTTAGAGGCAGCTGAGAACAGACAGGCAACAGCTCTGGGACACTCTTTTGACATATCAACAACATAAACATTGCCACTTCTTTGAGCAACAAGTTTTGTTTTTTCAGTTTTTATTATTGATTCAATCTTTTTGACCATTTCAGGTCCAACAATCCTACAACACTCCTTTGTGAAGAATGACCCATACCCCTTGTCACTCATTTGTGAAACACTCAGGAGGTTGAATTTCAGACTGTCTATCAGATTGACATTTTCAAATTTTATATTTCCAGACTGCACTGTACCAGACCCCAGAACTTTCCCTTTACTATTATTCCCAAAGGATATATCACCCCCTCCATGGATTTTGAAGTCTTTGAGGAGGGCTTTACATCCTGTCATGTTCCTGGAGCCTCCACTATCTACATACCAAAGGCTATCAAAGCATGCAGAAGCTCCCTGCACATGAAGTAAAAGGATTAGTTCATTAGGGTCTCCAAAGCCAATAGGGCTTTGGATGGGGTCTCAACAGTGTCTGGGATGGATGCAGATTGATGGACAGTGGTTAGGTCAGGGGTTTGGACAGTTTTAGGACTGTTTCTTTCTAACCACTATTGTGGGTTTTGCCCAATCACCTGTTGGTACCCAAAAGGATGCATGTTCACTTTAGGTTTAGAGGGCCTTTTGTAGGCCTCATAAACGTGTGGAACCCTAGGGTATGGTGGTTGTCCCTTACCTCTTCTATATTGATTGGCAGGGGGTGCATCAGTAACCTGAACATCTCTTTTAATAGATGTTTGGTTCAGCTATTTTGTGACAGCTGTTTGAACTGGCACAAACAGTGGTTGGTTCTTAGTGAATTTGACAGATGATGTTGATGGACTCAAGGATGTTTTAGCAATGTACTCATTCTTTTTCACATCAAAGTTTTTGAGATACACACATGCTTGAGTTTTGTGGTTTGTTTTACCACAGACGATGCAACTTTCAGCAGGAACAATGACACTTGTTTTGTTCAAATCATAAGCTTTTAAATGGAAACAGTCTTTTGTTAGATGATTCCTTTTCTCACAAAATTCACAAAACAAGTTATTGATCTTTTCTTTCTTCTTTCTCTTTTCGGACTCCTTTGCAACAGAGGTTTTAACCTCTGTTGGGATGTCCTTGAGAGGAATGACTTTAGCTTTTGGAGCTTTAACACCGTCAGTGGTTGTAAAGTCCATGGGTTTGAAATTTTCAAGAATGTCACACTCATCAGACCATGTGGGTTTAAACTGGTATTTTTCAAGCTCCTCAAAAGTAGAGGATCCCACTGGTCTGTCAAGTGTGATTTTGTTACCAACTTTATCAGTGATTTTCACTTCTTGGCCATTCTTGTTTGTGGGGATGAACTCAGTGGATTCATCAGTGGTTTGAACAAATTTTTCAAAAGCAGTGTTTTCAACTTCATCATGTTTTCTAAAACCAATTCCAAATTTTACATTACTTTTGATCTGTTTTTCCAACAAGAGTTCATAACCTTTGCATGATTCCACCCATTTCTCACATGTGACATGGGTGGACTCCAACTCCTTTTTGCAAACCTGATATTTTTCTATCATAGTTTGAAGTTGGGTTTTGGTTATGCTCTGCTCTTCTTTGAGACTGCAGATTTCTTTATCTTTTTTCAGATCCTACGTGATGCATGACCAAACCATAAAACAACCGCCCCTGAAACATATGTGAAAAAAAAGTCAGCATAAAAAGCCGACGAGTACATAGGTTTTGTGAGTATGACAAATTTATGACTTCGTATACTTATTGCAATACTTCGACTATCTACGAGAGTCGATATGTGAAAATCATGTATCAAAAGTATTTGAATTGTTGCAATATAATTAACCAACTAAAACAATTCGCTTTTGTAAACCAAATTGTAATCGTTCATGTCATAAAACTCGTATGTTTTATATTATTTAGTAAACATCGTTGCGTGACATCGTTTGAAAATATTCGTCCAAAATCATTCAAATCGTTCAGTTCGTTCGTGTTATCAAAACCAATCGTTTAACTCGTTCGTGTTATAAACCATCGTTCATGCGTTCGTGTTATAAACCATCGTTCAATCGTTCAACTCGTTCGTGTTTTAATTGTGAAAACTAAGTTTTGGTCGTCTCGTTGAACACATTCAAACCTGTGTGACTCGTCCATCGTTCAATCGTATTAACAAACCACCAAAGGGTCAGTTAACATAACAGCCTCTGTCGTTACCCACATTACCCCCATATCCATGGTGATAGTCCGATAACGGGATTCGTCAGATCCTATGGTTCCATAACATACTACTGGTCGGCTTGGCCAAAGTTAGTGAATGTCATTCTATTGTCTTTCGACCAAGCAAAACTCGTTTTGATTCGGATTCTTCGTGTGTTACTCAACCTACAAGTGTTCTAACCTTATTAGACACTTAGGTTTATAGTCGTTCATCGTACAAGTTTCTCATCTTGAATCCGTTATCATATTTGTATTTCTTTGCTTTTCTTTGTTTATGTCGTTTATTTCGTCTGTGCCATATATTTTATTTTGTCCGAATTTGCGAAAAGTGTCCATATTGTCCGAAGTGTCCGATTGTTTGTTTATGTCCAAGGATGGACATTTCATTTTGTAGTTTTGTTTCCCAAGTGTTAATATATATATATTTATATATATTGTAATTTGTTGTGTTTACATATTTGTGTAATTATTCCTACTTGGTCTAAATACATAATATATACACACAAAAACTTATAAATATGATACTTGATGAATTTTGAAAGTATACATTTTATCTAAAATATATACTTTGTCATTTTTAGTTTAGAATTCTTCATAAAGTATGAACTTATAACTTCTTGTCCAAAATTTGTTTAATCATATTTAAAGACTTCAAATAGTTTTCTAGTTACATATTTCTTTGTTTAACCCTTTTGAACATAACAAAATTTATAAACATTTTGCTATAGTTTCGTTTGAAAAATGGATTTTTCCCAATTTTATACAAAACTTGTGTTCAAATCATTTCAACATAAAACATCATCAAGTATCAATATTCGTCATAATTTTTCAACAAAGTACCATGAACATGATATAGTTACTAACTTTCCCAAAAAGGAAACTTTATTCCTTGTTTTTGCCAAAAATTTGTAGAACAAGATTTTATTTAAAATTCTTGTTTTAGGTGACTCATATAGTCATTTGAAGCACAAATATGTATTCAAAACTCTTTTCACTAAGATATTTCATGTTCTTGATTCTTTCCAGAAATGGAAACTTTATTGATTCATTTTACAAAAAATCATATTCTTGAATTTTTAATAAATACTCATGTTTTCTAACATGCATGCAACTATTTTAAGAATAAAAACCCATGTTCATATCTTTTTGTTGATGAATCTTGTTAGATCTAAACATGCATGTGTTTAGATCTTGTTTTTATACAAAAATAACGAAGATTCATTTTCACTAGTCTAAATTTTTCGAGTTCATTCAAAATCATAGAAAAATCATAAACTAAAATAATGATTTTTGGTTTTTCTTAGTGTTTTTCATGTAGGTTTCGTTTTGATTTGATTCAAGATGAACTTGTATTCTTTCAAAATCAGGAATAGTTATAAAGTAGAAACTAGTGTAGAATCCTTACAATCTTGCTAGTATGAACAAGATGATAAATATGAAGAAAAGATGAGAATCAAGAGCTTCAAGTCTTGAGAAAGTGCTTTATATGAAATTCCAAGTATCACCAAGGTCTTGAATCAACCATGAACCTCCTTGTTATGCATGAATTTCTAGTGTTTGATTTTCAAAAGATGAAGGTGGTGGTGGGTTGTTCTTGACCGAAATAGAGAGAGAGAGAGAGAGAGAAAGAGAGTAGGAGAAGAAAGTTTGCATGTCTTGGAAATAATGAAAGAGGTGGAGTGTTTAAGGGATTTTGGTTTGATCAAGGTTCCACCTAACATGTCCACTAATCAAATTCTTAGCTTTCCAGCACAACCAAAGAAGATAGGTGGCAAACATGGGGCCCACTTTACCTTTCAAAACCGTGAACTACATGGGGGGGGGGGGGTATATGTATTTTTTTAAAGAATCTTGTTTAAATACATAATTTTATAAACTTTGATATTTTATATAAAAATATATACAAGGTTTCAAGCCCTCGTATCTTAAAGTAGTGTGAAACTAGGTAAAACTAGTCCATGAAAATTATTAGTTTGTTGATCGGGCGAAAAAGTTGGTTCGGGTCCTGTACCGAGTTAAATACTGACACTGTGTTTAGTTTATATAAATACATGACAAAAATTGTTTTTGCACATGTTTTATCATCCAAATAATTAATCCAACTTTTTGGACTAAAAATTTTATTATTTTTGACACAGTTCCGGTACCGGCTTTGCTGTCAGGCAGTTTACTGAACTAGCCGTGCAGCTTAACGCAAAAAGATTTAAGTGCGGATTTTGTGTCGTTTTTAATACCCGTTATATTATTTATGACAAATGATATTTATTTTTGGGTTTTCGGACAATTACTGTTTCGCTCTACGGAATGCTGTACATTTCGCAGGATTACAGTACTTTTCTGCGGACTTGGACAATTTGGTTTTTAAATGGAATTTTGCTAAATAATGTAAGGCACATGTTATAATAAGATTCTTGGATATCAAACAAAATGTTTCATTGATTGCAAACTTAATTACAAAGATTGAAAAACACAAATGTTTCAGTCTCCCCTACTTTAGGAAATTTCGTGACGAAATTTATTTAGAGGAAACTTGTGGAAACAGATGTGGATATTTCGCCTTCATTTGATCCTCTCTTTCCCAAGTAAACTCTGAGCCACGTTTGGATTCCCAGCGAATTTTGACTATCAGAATTCGTTTGCGCTTGAGTTTCTTGACTTCACGGTCCAATATCTCCACAGGTTTCTCGACAAAGTGCATAGTGTCATCAACGTGAATTTCGTCGAGGGGAATGTGGAGATTTGTATCGGCTAAACACTTTTTCAGATTGGACACGTGGAAAGTTGGGTGAATATTCCCAAGTTTAGAAGGTAGCTCGAGTCGGTAGGCCACCTTTCCGATTCTTTCAACGATCTTAAATGGTCCGACGTATCGTGGTGCAAGTTTTCCTTTGTTTCCAAATCTAACTACTCGCTTCCAAGGGGATACCTTGAGTAGGACACGATCTCCGACTTGAAATTCCAAGGGCTTGCGTCGCTTGTCCGCATAACTCTTCTGACGACTTCTAGCTGTTAGAAGGTTATCGCGAATTTTCTTGACTTTGTTTGTTGTTTCCAGAAAAAGTTGGGTCCAGTGAGCTGAGCTTCATCGATCTCATTCCAACAGACAGGTGAACGACATTTTCGACCGTATAGAGCTTCGAAAGACGCCATGTTAATGCTGGCATGATAACTATTGTTGTAGGAGAATTCGATCAACGGTAGATGCGAATCCCAATTACCACCAAAGTCGATCACGCAAGCTCTGAGCATATCCTCCAGTGTTTGAATCGTCCTCTCAGATTGTCCATCCGTTTAAGGATGATAAGCAGTGCTCAGACCGAGTTTGGTTCCCGTGGCAGATTGCATGGTTTCCTAAAAATGAGATGAAAATCGAGCATCACGGCCAGATATGATGTTCAATGGAACACCATGTCAGGATACGATCTCATCAACATAAATCTTCGCAAGCTTGTCAGTAGAAAGATCCTCACGAATCAGCAAAAAGTGTGCTGACTTTGTTAGACGATCAATGACTACCCATATGGCATCATGACTTCTAGACGTGCGTGATAACTTAGTAATAAGATCCATCGCAATGTTCTCCCACTTCCATACTGGTATTTCATGTTGTTCAAGTAAACCAGATGGGCGTTGATGTTCATCCTTGACTTTGAGACAAGTTAGGCATTTAGACACATACAAGGCAACGTCTTTCTTCATACCCGGCCACCAATACTGAGTACAAAGATCCTTGTACATTTTGTCTGCACTGGGATGGATTGAAAAACGAGATTTATGAGCTTCATCCATTAATTAGGTGCGGAGATTATCTAGAATTGGAACCCACAAACGGTCCATGAAATAATATAACCCATTTTCCTTTAGTTCAAGATAAGGCTTAATATGATATGGTAATTCCTTACCCATCAATTCTTGTGTAACACAAGTATGTTGAGCATGAGAGATGCGGGTTTGAATATCAGATCGAACTTGGACACAGTGAAGCTTGACGCGTTCTTTGCGACTCAATGCATCAGCTACCACATTTGCCTTACCAGGATGGTAGCGAATCTCGCAATCGTAGTCATTTAAGAGTTTGACCCAGCGTCGTTGTCTCATGTTTAGCTCCTTTTGGTTAAATATGTGTTGGAGACTTTTGTGGTCTGTGAAAACCACACACTTCGTACCATACAGGTAGTGTCTCCAAATCTTGAGAGTAAAAACTACAGCACCTAACTCAAGATCATGAGTTGTGTAGTTCTGCTCGTGGATTTTCAATTGCTTTGACGCATAGGCTATGACTTTGTCTCGCTGCATGAGAACACAACCGAGGCCTAAATTCGATGCGTCACAATAGACAATGAAATCGTCGTTGCCATCTGGTAAAGATAAGACAGGAGCATCACAAAGTTTTTGTTTTAGAGTTTGAAAGGCTTCCTCTTGTTTGGATCCCCACTCAAAAGGTTTATCTTTCTGACTCAAAGCAGTGAGAGGAACCACAATCTTTGAAAAGTTCGCGATGAATCATTGGTAATATCCAGCAAGGCCAAGAAAAGAGCGAACTTTTGTAGGAGTAGTGGGTGTGTTCCAATCCTTAATCGCTGCGATTTTGGAAGGATCCACATGTATACCTTGGCCGTTGACAATATGACCCAAAAACTGAACTTCCTTAAGCCAAAATTCACACTTGGAGAACTTGGCAAAGAGTTGTTCCTTCTTTAGGAGTTCTAGTGTCAAACGAAGATGTTGTTCGTGGTCGGCTCGAGACTTTGAATAAATAAAAATGTCATCAATGAAAATGATAATGAAACTGTCCAAAGAAGGTTTACAAACCCTATTCATCAAGTCCATGAAGACGGCAGGAGCATTCGTTAGACCAAAAGGCATAACAGTGAACTCATAGTGGCCATAACGTGTACGGAAAGCAGTCTTGGGAATATCTTCTTCGAGTACACGAAGCTGATGATACCCAGAACGCAGATCGATCTTTGAAAAACAAGTGGCACCTTGTAGTTGATCGAAGAGATCATCAATTCGTGGTAGGGGATTTCGATTTTTGATTGTGAGTTTGTTGAGCTCACGATAATCGATACACATACAGAAAGATCCATCCTTTTTCTTCACGAATAGAACAGGAGTGCCCCAAGGTGAAAAGCTTGGACGGATGAATCCTTTGTCAGCTAACTCTTGAAGTTTCTTTGACAACTCTTGCATTTCAGACGGTCCAAGACGGTAAGGTGATTTAGCAACTGGGCTGGCACCAGGTAGCAGATCAATACGGAACTCAACTTGACGTGCTGGAGGTAAACCAGGCAATTCTTCAGGAAACACCTCAGGATAATCCCGAACAATAGGGATATCTTGAATACTCTTGCTCTTGCCTTTCTCCTCTACGATATGTGCCAAAAGGCCACATATTTCTTTCGTAGGTATTTTTGGGCTTGAGTGCAGGTCATGAGTTTCAAGCTACTAACGGGTTTCTCTCCACGAACCTCTAAGACTTCACCGGACGAAAGAGGTATACGAACAACCTTGTCGAACCAAATCACCTCAGCATGGTGCTTGGTTAACCAATCCATTCCTACTATAACATCAAAACTCCCAAGTTGCATTGGCGTGAGGTCAATGGGAAAGAGGTGATCATTGAGGTTCAATTGGCAATTACAAGTGACAGAGTCGAGTACAAGGGGTTGACCATTAGCAATTTCCACAGATAAGGGCTTTCCTAGTTTAGTTCTAGGCATTGAAAGCAAAGACTCAAAGGCTAGTGATACAAAACTTCTATCGGCACCAGAATCGAAAAGAATAGAAGCATGCTGATTATTAACAAGGAACTTACCGTTGACTACTTCATTATCAGCACAAGCCTCGTTGGCGTTGATGTTGAACGCACGTCCACGAGCTGGATTTGCATTCGCGTTCACTAGTTTTGGACAATTGTTCTTGAAGTGACCCATTTCGCCACAATTGTAGCATGAACCAGGTGGGAATGGAGGTCTAGCAGGATTAGCTTGGGCTTGAGCCGGGTTCTGAGCAGCTTGATTAGGAACCGATCGACAAATATTGGCCGTGTGGCCAAGTTTCCCACATGATGTACACTATTTACATACTTGCTGAGCCGAATAATGACCATTGCACCGATTACAGTGAGGTGCAGTACCAGCATATGGCTTCCTCGCAGGAGGTTGTGCTGGTTGGTTCTGAGTGTTCGGGTTGGGTGGTGCGGTAACAACAAAGTTTTGGGAAGCCTTACGCTTCCTTGACCTCCTCGATGACTCACCCTTCTTCTTGCCTTTACCCTTGTCATGAGTGGTGTCGGCCGACTGTTTCTTGTCACCCTTGCGGGTTAGTTTACCCTTTCTAACCTGAGACTCAGTCAGGGTTGCAGCCAACTCGATGGCCTGACGAACAGTGGTAAGGTTGCTACCAGTAACTATCTCTTGCACAGAGTCAGGTGAACCATCAATGTACCTCTCGATCGCTTTCTCCAACGGGGTAACCATAGTGGGACACAGTAAACTCAGCTCCTCATAACGATTCGTATAAGCACGGTGTTCTCCTCCATCATATTTAAGATCATCAAACTCCTGTTCCAATGCCCTTATTTCGTGTCGGGGGCAGATCTCTTTCATCATAAGAGCCCGTTGTTCTTCCCAAATTTGTTCCATAGCCACATCGGCACCCCTATCTCTCATCACACCGTTCCACCATGTCAAAGCACGTTTCTCAAAAACACTAGATGTGAACTCGACCTTTCGCTCATTTGGACACTGAACATGTAAGAATGTGCTTTCCAGACTCTCAAACCATTGTAGGAGCGCAGTTGCTCCTTGAGACCCAGAAAATTTCAATGGTTTAGCCGAATTGAATGTCTTAAATTGCACTGAGCATTGTTATTGTTGTTTGCTTGATTTATCTGAGTTATGAGGTTTGGAATCACAGCAGCAATATGCTGAGCGACTAGGGCTGCGAGTGCAGCATCCTGTGTTTGATCACGTCTAGGAGGCATATTCTAAAAAGAACAAAGAAACATGAGAAACGAGTGAGATTGACAAATGGATAAACAAAAGAGGTATTGAAAACATCGACGAAACATAAGGAAGACGATTATTCGTTCGTTACTTTGAACCAACAAACGACACACAGTGATTTATCAAAGTAAATGGGTCATAATAATGTATCGCGAAGACATGCTTTAGCCTATAAGTGGACACTCACCCCAAGAGTTCCCAGGTAAGAGTGACTGGTCTGATTATGTGGATTTGTACGAACACTCTAGCCTTAGACAGAAAACTCGAGGTATAGGCACCCACTGTAACACTCTTACTATTAAATGACGCTTTTCGTATAAATTACGAAAATAAACATGTAATTATGATTACATATACGTTGAAAAATACGGGTAAATTAAAACTTTTACAATTTAAAATAATACAACATAATGTGATTGAGTTCATCGTTTAAAAAAATAACGATGAAACAACTTGCGGAAGCTTCATTTTCATGTGTTCGGTTCTTGTACGTCGTTTGATCTTCATCCAAGTACTCCTGATATTCACCTATGATCAAAACCAACTTAAAAGTTAGTTTTGATAACTTAAAAGTAAGATTAAACAAGTTCATAGCATCAAAAGCATCAAACCAACAAAATAAAAATAATTTTTTTGAACTAGTGCCTCTCGCGCCACGCGAGAGGCTTCCATTGTCCCTCCGCATGCCGCGACGCCTGTCGCGAGTCGCGCTGATGTCACAGTGTCCCCTCGCGTGTCGCGGGGGAGACAAGTTTCCAGCAGGTTCATATCTGAGATCTGCATATCAGCCCAACTATGTTTTTTAATCGAAAATCAAACTTTAAAGTGCCATAACTTTTATCTACTTATCCGATTTGCGTGATTCTTTTTCCTACGCGTTCGTAATTTGATTCCCCATCACATGGAGTTAAAATCCGACATCCAGATTTACAATTTTCTAGGTTTTAAGCCTTTGGCTTAATTTTAGTTATTAAACTTTTAACAAAGCTTTTGACCTGTTTATACTATCATCAAACCAGCTTGTTTATTACACCCTAATTCTCGTGGATATCATATTTTAAGGTTTCCTATCACACGAGGTTCAAATCGCGGGTTATTATACATCATTAACCCGTTTATACTTATGCGTTTGTTTTGACCCGTTAAGGGTATTTAAGCGCTTTTACGCACAAGCCATACTCATTCATTTATAACTTCATATTCCCATATTTTAATATCTACTTATATTCCGCCACCACTATTTTCGTGGTGGATTTGACATATTGAACCCATTATCCTAAGTTTTACCATTCAGTTAGTCATTTTACGCTAATGACCCATGTTTTTTAACTATAAACTTATTTATGCGTACCTGGCTCGGATCAACATATTGACCCGTTTTAATACCTTGTCTCAATAATCGCTAATTCATAGCATCGCTAATTCATAAGCCGATTTATCCAGTGTGCATAAAACTCCACAAACACTTATTAGTCGTTAATTGTCAAATGGTATCAACATTACCATTTGACCCGTTTGGTCTAAACGACCAAACACTTTGCGCTTATATTTTACTAGATCACCATTTTACCCTTTTTATTCGTTTAGGCTTACTTAGAAAGTAGCCATTCAAAAACTCATTTTTTTTATTTATGTCATCCCATGACCAAAATTGCCATTTCACCCATTTTACCATTGAACATGGTTTTTCGTCTTTTGATACGTTCCGACCCGTATCTTTTCATGTCAAAATCATATTTTGAATATAACCTTGTCGTATTTATAATCTATAAATAAATACATATCTTACGATAAAGGTGTAAGCTTTACTTACCTCGCGTCCGCGCAAACATTCTTCGCATCCATCATCCGTTTGACCCGTTCCTTTCCAAGCTCCCACCTAGCTTGTTTAGAGTCAAACTATATCAAAACATCCATAAGATGGTTAGATTGGTCATTCTATACAATGGCCATCACCCTATGGTCTTTTTTTTACACACTAATCAATCAAAGCATGCCATATATTCAACAACTAGTTTTATACCATAATTCTTTTCATTCACTAACCATTTGACCCATTAGTGAAGTTACTTATACAAACTAGTTAGTAAGTGATTTTAAACACTTTAAGCATGTCACATAAAGTGTTATTTGTTCCCAACAATCAATACTTCATGCCTAAAGCAAGTATGTACAATCCTATGCCTTTTTCTTGGTTAATAAGAACATTATTAATGTGCAGCTATTTTGTATTCAGCTGCTGTAATTGACCATTTTGACCCATTTAAAAACTAAATTATATCAACATGTTCAAAGATGGATCGTAGAACTCTCAAATAGCTTTCTAGGCGTATATGGTACGTCTTTTAACGATTTTTCTATGATTTTATATGATTTTTACAAAATCAGGATAGCAGCTTATTTTTAGCCCAAACAGCATGTTGTCTTTTCGAAATAGCCACTGAATTCGACGTTTTTCACCCATTTAACATCTGAACCAAATCATCATGTTAACTAACGAAGTGCAAATTACTCCGAGACCTTTCTAGGCATATAAAGTACACACCCATACGATTTTTCTGTGATTTATTGTGAATTTTTAAAATTCAGGTCTGCACTATATTATTTAAGCATTTTATCGAACACTTGGCGGGTTTCGTATTCAGGATTAGTCTCTAACCTATCTCTTGAACACCTTGCCCCAAATTTATCAACATATCATTACAAATACACATATGTCACTAAGTTTTAGCATCAAAATCAAGCCCCTATGTCTAGTGTACATGAGCTACATCTAGAACTAGCATCACAACATCAATGTTCATCCATTTAACACTTTAATTCAAGTGTTCATCTTTTTTATCATAAAACCCACTTAGCACCTACATAATTAGTTAACCGAAACACAAATTTATGGCGCTAAATCAACAAGTTTACATCTAGGGTTCGTTCCTAGACTCATAGACATCTCAATTTCACTATAACATTCATCATTCATACAAGAATTTCGTTTAAGAATGTTAATCAAATTTTCAAAGTATCACCAAATTACAAAATTTGACATACATTTCGATCCTCTTGACTTGGTGATCGCTTATACGCGTTCATGCATTGATTTGGTCTTGAATTGATCATCAATTTGGGGTTTTTAGCTTGAACAAGGGTGGAACCCTTGTTTTCCCCTTCCTGGTCGTACGAACACACACACACTTAGTGTGTGTGTGGTATTTTATTTCTTGTTTTATTAAAACAAGTTTGCCCACTTGGCCCTAATAGCCCTTCTTGTTTTATTTTGATCAATTGAAACCATAACTCATTATTTATCACTTAATTACATATTATTAACTAGGTTAATTATTCTCAGTTAATTTAATGGGTTCGGGAAGTCATAACCCGTTTTACTTTAAGTCCCGTTAAATCGGGCCTTTTATCCATTCTATTTTCTTGAAAGCTCTTATTCAATTTTAATTAATATTAGGATTATTCACTTAATTCCTAATATTTGCCAGTTTACTTTTACCACTAACGGTACTTTCCCCGTCTTTAGTATTAACGGGGTTTAATTATCAAACCTGTTTTCGGGGTGTTACAAGTCTACCCCCTTAAAGAGGTTTCGTCCTCGAAACCTTTTCTTACATAATTTATCGAGTTTAACTCCATGCATTTGCTCTCAATAATCAATTGAGCATTGCTCATATTTTAACCGATTGTTAGTATTACCAGAAAAGTATGGTAATATCTTTTTGGTTATTAATCATCTACGTATCTTATATGACATAATGCAACTTGAAATAACGTAATCTCGTTATTTCCACTAGTTTAATTAACTTAGCAATATTCATCACTCGGCTCGAATATTCGCCACTCGGCTCTAATGTGATTATACTTCACATTACACTTCTTGACCGTGATCCTGTCACGTCATGCCAAATTTTACATCAACTTTCTATTTTCAGAATTATCACTTTTCGAATATATCGTCTTGCACCTATCAGTGTCAAGACTTATATCTTTCATGTTTACTGTTTATACGTCTATCATAATTCATTTTTTTGTAGAAACGTTATTTCTTACCAAAACCAAAGTTTTAGTTTAGCGTCTTCTCTTTAACCTTTGTCAATTATCCATACCTGGATATTGACAGTCCAAAATTTATTCTTTTTTTCAGTCTTTGTTTTATGCGAGGATTCTCCATTTATTCCTTCGCTTTGTCTAATTAACCCGTAGGTTTTATCACTTAGTCTATGGGCTATTTTATTAGACCTTCACCTCTTTAAGGTAAGGTCCTTATAGTCTATTTCTTTCTAGTCATGACTCGTGGGTCGTTTTAGTCTCGTAGACCTTTCTATTGTTTATAACCCCAAAGGTTAGGTTGATCTCGTAGATCATTTCTTACTCATGTCATTCTTAAAATACATATTTGGTGTCAAGGCATCCTGTTTTTGTTTAAAATCATTTATTTTCGCCTTGGTATTTCCTTTGACCTTGACAGTAGTCTAAGGCTACATTCGTTTCCTTTCGGACAAATTTTCCGACTTTATGACTTCTCACGTCATTTATGCGTCGGTTTATCTTATGCTCACCATTATCCAGTTTACATACATTCGTATTTGATTATGTCGCATTACCGGGCTCATTATTCTTTTGCTTTTAACGCTACTATTATCCCGCTTGTGTTTACTCATGCCGTCCGGCATGATATTATATTCGACCCGTTCAACTTTAAAATAGTTGAACATAATTTATTCACAATTTCTATTTACATTATCTTGTCATCTTTTAGTTATGATCCAAAACCCGAGTCTTTTAACTTTCCATCCGAGTTCCCGTTTCTCGGTCTACGTATGTGTTTAATTCTTACCCATCAACCGGGTGTTTTACCGAAGTCGTTATTATTGCAACCCTCCCGGTATGCATTAAGACCTCGCTTCATTTTTATATTCCGACTTTGTCCTCGAGTTTGACGTTTTACAAAAACGACCCGTTTAGAGACATATTCGTATTTTCCGGGTTCGAGTGTAAGTACACTCCCTCCCAATGCATACCTTAATCGTTTTACATGTTTGCATTCTTCGGGTTCGAGTGTAAATGCACCCCCTCCCGATACATATCTTAATCATTTTACATGTTTCTTTGTCGCTTCACTCGGACTCATTATCCTAATATAATACGCTTACGTCACTCGGCTGTGCGTTTACATTATTATCAAATATTTTGCTTATCTAATTAATTTGGGTACTTTTTAATTTGTCCAACTCACCCCGTCCTTACTACATTGGATGTAAGCATGTCCATCATAAAAAGTTCATGGTACTACGTGCTCACCACTTACTTGGCCAGAGTAAGCGATCAACACCTAGTATACATGACCTTTTTAAAATTTTCACATTACACCCCATGTAAGTACTGCATCTATTTGTTTCTCTTGGAAACAATATCCCGGATAGGTTTTCTATTCGGGTTTTTCCAAGTTTTTCAATCTACATATGCAACTTTCAATCTCTACGTATTTGTTGCATATTACTATTTGTGAAATTTAAATTTAAAATGTGCACCTGGTAATGCTTGCTCTCACGAGATTCTCTTGCCATTAGCCTTGTTCGCGATCGCTACGCGATTTGGGTCTTTGATGAGCATACTCTTTGGGCCGTTCCTCTATCAAATCCGCGATTTGTTAAACTCTCGCTATCTTCATATGCGAGTGTCCTTTAACTAAATCATTTTCAAGAGTTAATAATATCAACTTCAATAATCACCTGTATTATAATACAAGGCTTTTTCTACTATACGCGTCAACGCGTGTAATTTTGTCAACTATTTCAATCATTTAATTGAGGGTAACATGTATTACACGATAACCCTATGTGTTGTTTACAACACTTTAGCATGCTAAACTATTAACATACATGTACTTACCGGATTTGCGATCAAGCCTCGAACCGAACACATTTGTCAACAACCTTGAGCTCTGATTACCAACTTGTAACACTCTTACTATTAAATGACGCTTTTCGTATAAATTACGAAAATAAACATGTAATTATGATTACATATACGTTAAAAATACGGATAAATTAAAACTTTTACAATTTAAAATAATACAACATAATGTGATTGAGTTCATCGTTTAAAAAATAACTACGAAACAACTTGCGCAAGCTTCATTTTCATGTGTTCGGTTCTTGTACGTCGCTTGATCTTCATCCGGGTACTCCTGATATTCACCTATGATCAAAACCAACTTAAAAGTTAGTTTTGATAACTTAAAAATAAGATTAAACAAGTTCATAGCATCAAAAGCATCAAACCAACATAATAAAAAAAAAAATTTGAACTAGTGCCTCTCGCGCCACGCGAGAGGCTTCCATTGTCCCTCCGCGTGCCGCGACGTCTGTCGCGAGTCGTGCTGATGTCACAGTGTCCCCTCGCGTGCCGCGGGGGAGACAAGTTTCCAGCAGGTTCATATCTTAGACCTGCATATCAGCCCAGCTATGTTTTTTAATCGAAAATCAAACTTTAAAGTGCCATAACTTTTATCTACTTATCTGATTTGCGTGATTCTTTTTCCTACGCGTTTGTAATTTGATTCCCCATCACATGGAGTTAAAATCCGACATCCAGATTTACAATTTTCTAGGTTTTAAACCTTCGGCTTAATTTTAATTATTAAACTTTTAACAAAGCTTTTGACCTGTTTATACTATCATCAAACCAGCTTGTTTATTACACCCTAATTCTCGTGGATATCATATTTTAAGGTTTCCTATCACACGAGGTTTAAATCACGGGTTATTATACATCATTAACCCATTTATACTTATGCGCTTGTTTTGACCCGTTAAGGGTATTTAAGCGCTTTTACGCACAAGCCATACGCATTTATTTATAACTTCATATTCCCATATTTTAATATCAACTTATATTCCGCCACCACTATTTTCGTGGTGGATTTGACATATTGAACCCATTATCCTAAGTTTTACCATTCGGTTAGTCATTTTACGCTAATGACCCATGTTTTTTAACTATAAACTTATTTATGCGTACCTGGCTCGGATCAACATATTGACCCGTTTTAATACCTTGTCTCAATAATCGCTAATTCATAGCATCGCTAATTCATAAGCCGATTTATCCAGTGTGCATAAAACTCCACAAACACTTATTAGTCGTTAATTGTCAAATGGTATCAACATTAACATTTGACCCGTTTGGTCTAAACGACCAAACACTTTGCGCTTATATTTGACTAGATCACCATTTTACCCTTTTTATTCGTTTAGGCTTACTTAGAAAGTAGCCATTCAAAAACTCATTTTTTTTTTATTTATGTCATCCCATGACCAAAATTGTCATTTCACCCATTTTACCATTAAACATGGTTTTTCGTCTTTTGATACGTTCCGACTCATATCTTTTCATGTCAAAATCATATTTTGAATATAACCTTGTCGTATTTATAATCTATAAATAAATACATATCTTACGATAAAGGTGTAAGCTTTACTTACCTCGCGTTCTCGCAAACATTCTTCGCATCCATCATCCGTTTAACCCGTTCCTTTCCAAGCTCCCACCTAGCTTGTTTAGAGTCAAACTATATCACAACATCCATAAGATGGTTAGATTGGTCATTCTATACAATGGCCATCACCGTATTGTCTTTTTTTACACACTAATCAATCAAAACATGCCATATATTCAACAACTAGTTTTATACCATAATTATTTTCATTCACTAACCATTTGACCCATTAGTGAAGTTACTTATACAAACTAGTTATTAAGTGATTTTAAACACTTTAACCATGTCACATAAAGTGTTATTTGTTCCCAACAATCAATACTTCATGCCTAAAGCAAGTATGTACAATCCTATGCCTTTTTCTTGGTTAATAAGAACATTATTAATGTGCATCGATTTTGTATTCAGCTGCTGTAATTGACCATTTTGACCCATTTAAAAGCTGAATTAGATCAACATGTTCAAAGATGGATCGTAGAACTCTCAAATAGCTTTGTAGGCGTATATGGTACGTCTTCTAACGATTTTTCGTTGATTTTATATGATTTTTACAAAATCAGGACAGCAGCTTATTTTTAGCCCAAACAACATGCTGTCTTTTCGAAATAGCCACTGAATTCGACGTTTTAGACCCATTTAACATCTGAACCAAATCATCATGTTAACTAACGAAATGCAAATTACTCCGAGACCTTTCTAGGCATATAAAGTATACACCCATACGATTTTTCTGTGATTTATTGTGAATTTTTAAAATTCAGGTCTGCACTATATTATTTAAGCATTTCATCGAACACTTGGCGGGTTTCGTATTCAAGATTAGTCTCTAACCTATCTCTTGAACACCTTGCCCCAAATTTATCAACATACCATTACAAATACACATATGTCACTAAGTTTTAGCATCAAAATCAAGCCCCTATGTCTAGTGTACATGAGCTACATCTAGAACTAGCATCACAACATCAATGTTCATCCATTTAACACTTTAATTCAAGTGTTCATCTTTTTTATCATAAAACCCACTTAGCACCTACATAATTAGTTAACCGAAACACAAATTTATGGCGCTAAACCAACAAGTTTACATCTAGGGTTTGTTCCTAGACTCATAGACATCTCAATTTCACTATAACATCCATCATTCATACAAGAATTTCGTTTAAGACTATTAATCAAATTTTCAAAGTATCACCAAATTACAAAATTTGACATACCTTTCGATCCTCTTGACTTGGTGATCGTTTATACGCGTTCATGCATTGATTTGTTCTTGAATTGATCCTCAATTTGGGGTTTTTAGCTTGAACAAGGGTGGAACCCTTGTTTTCCCCTTCCTGGTCGTACGAACACACACACACACTTAGTGTGTGTGTGGTATTTTATTTCTTGTTTTATTAAAACAAGTTTGCCCACTTGGCCCTAATAGCCCTTCTTGTTTTATTTTGATCAATTGAAACCATAACTCATTATTTATCAGTTAATTACATATTATTAACTAGGTTAATTATTCTCAGTTAATTTAATGGGTTCGGGAAGTCATAACCCGTTTTACTTTAAGTCTCGTTAAATCGGGCCTTTTATCCATTCTATTTTCTTGAATGCTCTTATTCACTTTTAATTAATATTAGGATTATTCACTTAATTCCTAATATTTGCCGGTTTACTTTTACCACTAACGGTACTTTCCCCGTCTTTAGTATTAACGGGGTTTAATTATTAAACCTGTTTTCAGGGTGTTACACCCACCCTTCCAGATTGCGCGTGTTCACATTGTAAGACCCAAACTTTGATGATATTTGAAAACTTTAAGGGCATAAAGCCTAAAAATACATCATCTAAGGATAGATGATTGATTTTCCAACAAATTCGAAATTTGTGTACTTGTTTTGGTAATCACCTAAGGATAGGTGATAGTACTGTTGTAAGATCTAAACACAAGATAACTTGTGTTAGGGTCCTAGGAAAGTTATAGTCTAGGTCAAAGTATTACTAATAACCTAACTCCCTATAACCATGTGCTTTGATACCAACTTTTCCTGTAACACCCCAACCGCGTAAAACAACAAACCACGGCGGAAAACGTCGGGGAGTCATGTCACAGAAACAATTTGTTTCACAACACATGATATTAGTAGTTTGATTCAAAGATTAAACATATTACATCGTCATAAATAAACAGAAACAAAGTTCAAACATAGTCTTCCTATTTTAAGTTACTAAGGCCCGCGTCCAAATCCTACGTGAAGCATGACCAAACCATCAAACAACCGCCCCTGAAACATATGTGAAAAGAAAGTCAGCATAAAAAGCCGGCGAGTACATAGGTTTTGTGAGTATGACAAATTTATGACTTCGTATAGTTATTGCAATACTTCGACTATCTACGAGAGTCGATATGTGAAGATCATGTATCAAAAGTTTTTGAATTGTTGCAATATAATTATCCAACTAAAACAATTCGCTTTTGTAAATCAAATTGTAAATCGTTCATGTAATAAAACTCGTATGGTTTATATCATTTAGTAAACATCGTTGCGTGACATCGTTTGAAAACGTTCGTCCAAAATCGTTCAATTTGTTCGTGTTATCAATTGTTCGTGTTATCAAAACCAATCGTTCAAATCGTTTAACTCATTCGTGTTATAAACCATCGTTCAAGCGTTCATGTTTTAAACCATCGTTCAATCGTTCAACTCGTTCGTGTTTTAATTGTGAAAACTAACTTTTGGTCGTCTCGTTGAACATATTCAAACCTGTGTGACTCGTCCATCATTCAATCGTACTAACAAACCACCAAAGGTTCAGTTAACATAACAGCCTCTGTCATTACCCACATTACCCCCATATCCATGGTGATAGTCCAATAACGGGATTTGTCAGATCCTATGGTACCATAACATACTACTGGTCGGCTTGGCCAAAGTTAGTGAATGTCATTCTATTGTCTTTCGACCAATGCCCCAACAAGTTCGTTCACATAATTGAAATCGTTATGTTTAATATAAACCATATTGTTTGTTTTGAAAACTCGAAAATCGTTTAGCACATATGAATCACCCTAAAACAATTGAAAGCAGTAAAAGAGGGGAACTATGTGTGACAACCGGTGATTTACGGCTCTTAATTACGTGATTAACAGGTGATTAATGCAATAATAAATAGTGTTTACAGCGCAAATTAACTTAATTAGGCCTTTGGAATGCCTAGGAACGTTTATCCGACTTTACAGTACGCGTATGAAGATTCGCATGGAATCTGCGGAACATCAAATGACAACGAACTAATACCGTGCAAAATACTGACAACGCCACTATTATACGCCTTTTAATTTTAAAATTTTATTCTTTCGACACTTATGGAGTTTGGGTTGCGATATCGAGTCTCGTAGGAATTACGGGCCACTTACACATGAGATGGGCTTGTGGGCCCTGGGCCCAAGCCCAAAACCCACAAGCCTAAACCTGCACATAATATAATAGATCTCTTCCTTAAGAATCTATACAAAATCTTACTAAATCTCTACAAAAATCTTTCCAAAATCTCTTCAAGATCTTTAAAAGATATTGTCTCAAAAGTTGAAGCATTTGCAATCTATAAATTCATGCTGATTATCACCTCCATACAAAACTTTCAAATACCAAATCACAAAAAAAACTTTGCCTGCCTTCCCCTTCTCTCTAGATATGTACATTAGACACACACACCAATAATCAACAAGATTACCCCTCCATTTTCATCATTAGCCTAAGAAAACCCACACTCTAACCCTTCGGTTTATCTTGTACCCCCCTCCGTCAGTTGAAGAAGACGACCACTGAGTGATGGTCATTCGTTTAGCACATATGAATCACCCTAAAACAATTGAAAGCAGTAAAAGAGGGGAACTATGTGTGACAACCGGTGATTTACGGCTCTTAATTACGTGATTAACAGGTGATTAATGCAATAATAAATAGTGTTTACAGCGCAAATTAACTTAATTAGGCCTTTGGAATGCCTAGGAACGTTTATCCGACTTTACAGAACGCGTATGAAGATTCGCGTGGAATCTGCGGAACATCAAATGACAACGAACTAATACCGTGCAAAATACTGACAACGCCACTATTATACGCCTTTTAATTTTAAAATTTTATTCTTTCGACACTTATGGAGTTTGGGTTGCGATATCGAGTCTCGTAGGAATTACGGGCCACTTACACATGAGATGGGCTTGTGGGCTCTGGGCCCAAGCCCAAAACCCACAAGCCTAAACCTGCACATAATATAATAGATCTCTTCCTTAAGAATCTATACAAAATCTTACTAAATCTCTACAAAAATCTTTCCAAAATATCTTCAAGATCTTTAAAAGATATTGTCTCAAAAGTTGAAGCATTTGCAATCTATAAATTCATGCTGATTATCACCTCCATACAAAACTTTCAAATACCAAATCACAAAAAAAACCTTTGCCTGCCTTCCCCTTCTCTCTAGATATGTACATTAGACACACACACCAATAATCAACAAGATTACCCCTCCATTTTCATCATTAGCCTAAGAAAACCCACACTCTAACCCTCATGTTTATCTTGTACCCCCCTCTGTCAGTTGAAGAAGACGACCACTGAGTGATCGTCAGCGGCGACCAGCAGCACACCCCCCCTCCCGTCAGATCGGCGACAAAACGGAGAGCCGGAGAGAGAGGGAGAACGGAGAGTCAGGGGAGAGCCGCCGCACACGGCGGCGGCGTGGCAGCAGAACCGGAGAGAGAGGAAGAGAGAGCGATGAGAGAGAGAGAAAGAGATGGTCGGCTCAACCGTCGACGGCGACGAAGCCGGTGACAGTGGTTCCCGGCGGCAGCGGACCGGTGGCTCCGGTTATGTTGATGTTGACCGTCATGGTGGTGGCTTTATGTCAGTTTGTTTTGATTTATGGCTCGGGTATTGTTATTTCATTTCGGGTTCACATCAGCGGGATTCCAGGGTCAGACTCAACGGGTTCGAGCTCGGTCAAACTCGGTCAAAGGTCAGCAACTTCAGTTCGGTTCGGGTCAGAAACGGAAAAGGGGTCCGATTTGGTTTCGGGTCTAGTTACAGAGGTCAACGGTTCGGTCAACGGTTCGGGTCAGTCGCGGTCAACATGTCAAACAGAGTCAACCTAGTGACTCAGTCAACTCAGCTGGTCAAACTCGGTTAACTCAGTTGACTTGGTCATTGCCTCGACGCGAGTTTTGGTAAATAGTTTAACGGCGCGATTAGTATTTACATTTTTATATAGTTTTATGTCTCACGTGAAAACGAGCTTGAACCGAACGAAGTGACAAATTATTAGTTAAAACATACTTGGCTTTATTTACAGTCTTGTTTACATAAATTGGTTATACTAAATTGTTGACTGAATTTTGATAAAATACGACAACTTGTGTTGTCGGGGGCGTCCAAAAACAGAGGAAACCCTGCCCGTTTTTCGAGAAAATCCCGAAAACAAAACGTGTTTAAACGACAACTGTCGACATCAAGCGACTGTTATGAAAATCCATATAAATGTACATACTATTTCAACGATACTCTATAATCTACAATAAACGTCAATAACGCGAAGTTTTTTTATAAAATGAATATAATAACTCTTATATTTATTTTCGAATACCTAATGAACGACAATTCGGATATTACTCACAATAATAAATATAGTTATTATGTCTATCCTAAACTTTGAAATTCCGACAACTCTTTTATAAAAATAAATATAGTTTATATATTTATTTTCGAATAACAAGGAACATGATTTCTTTTTATAAAAATAAATATAGTTATATGTTTATTTCGAATATCAGACAACACCAATTCTGTGACAACCCGCACTAAACCAGGTATCCGTACGACTTAATTAATGATTAATTACTGCTTAATTACTGTGCTTGTTTGAACTAGCTGTTGAACTGCTACTTGATATCTAATACATGCACTTACTTGCATCATACTTTACTTATCGTCACTACATTATTTACATACGGCACCTTAGTGACAAACATGATGCACAAAGAGCACAGTAGCACAATACACGGATAACCTATTGAACATGCTGATAAAGCCAGCATCAGGCAAACACTGCCTCCAAGGCCTATAAGAGCCTGAGATATTTGGCTACACTAGTAGTGAGTGTAGGGATACAAGGGTTGTGGAACTGCGTCTCTAGGGATAAGTCACTATGACTGGATGTGCCTAAAACGTACTTAAAGTACAAAATTCAGCACTTTACATAATAAATTCAGCTTCTAGCTAACTAATAAAGTGCCAAAACATGAGAAATATTCCTGACACTTTGGAGGAATAAGTTGTGTCACTAAAGATGTAATAACGACACTTTAAAGCTTTATTACGCGCTTTAACGGATTACTATCCAACCAAACAACCGGATCTTACCCGGAACATGAAAATATTATTATTTTCACTATTTACAATTTTCTGAGCCAGTTAGGGTCCCCGTATACCCTAACACCCGGGTTAATGCATAACACTCTAGTAACTAATATTAAAATCCTAATAACCTAACTAATACTTGGAGATTAGTTACAAACTAACCAAATAACCCCCCCCCCCTTACAAAATCGGTTCTCATGGGGGACACCCACTTAGTACTTGATCAATATTTTAATTCTTTTGCTAAATATCTAGCCTACATAATTTCCAATGGATAAAACACTTATGATTTACCTATAAAACCTAAGCTTAACACAAGATTACTTACACTTCACAACCCACCACATTTCACTCTCTCCTCTCCTCTCTTGGTTCACGGCCGAGACCCCCACCCCCCTTATCCATCATTTTCGATTTTTATCTTCAAGTTCCAAGATCATACAAGCTTTAAGGGTTGCGTATTAGGAGTCTTGGTGCACCCGGAGTTCGAAGGACCTCTTTCTTTGGCTTTTATCCACCCGTTTTTTGTCAAGAATCTTCCCTAGCCTCGAGCTAGAGGTATAACACTTAAAACTCATTTTTGAACTTACCTAAGGTGGTTAAAAGGATTTGTGTCGGTTAAATATCGTTAACATACAATTTGATGCTTAAAAGTATACTAAAAGTATGAAAAATGGTGGTTAATAGCATATAAATGGTGCAAAAGTTGTAGTATTTGAAATATATGGTTATTTAGACCCGATCTATGTTGTGGTAGCTCGGATCACCGTTTAACCCGGTTTGGTAAGATCACGGATCTTAACATAAGCTTGTTTTGAATGATACAAGGGTTAAAAGGTGAAACTCTACCACACATGAAACATGAACTTGTGTAAAAGTGTTTCAACATGTACAATAGTGTTTAAAACTAGCAGATCTACGTATCTGCAAGTGGTATTTTCAAAGGACCACGCGTCAAAGAAATCATGTTTTCTAAAAGACGGATCTTGCACTAACAAACATGATTTTTATAAACCACAAGTGTGTAAACACTTGTGAAATGAAAAGATCCGACAAAGAACTAGTTTTGTCAAATAGTACTAGAAGTTGTAAAGACAGATTTCTCTAAACACGAGGTTTTTACGAGGTCAAAATTACTTTATATAAAGATCCACAAAATATGATGGGATTTACACTATAGTTTTCGGGAAAAACTACAAGTTCATGCGATTATGCGATTTACATACTTGTCGACTAGTTTGATGTGTCGGAAATTGTTTGATTAAATAAGGAAGTTGTTGGAAATTGATTTTGTAAAAGAAAATGATACGCTTGAAAGCGTGGCCACCTCCAGTTACAGAGGAAACTCTGGCGAAATTTTTCTAAAAACCTAACACTTAGAATTATTTACATTACAAGTGTTAGAACTATTTTTGACATGTTTTCGAGATATGAATTTCGCCATGACTTTAATTACTAACTATTCGGAGGTGGGATTTTCAGAAAATTTAACGTGATAAATGTATATTGTCACAACACTGTTTATGATTATTTTGTGAAAATACATAAATATTATTTTTAGGAGTAAAAATAATATTTACAAACATTAACGATTCCAAAATAATACGAACATTTTCACATGAATATATAAGCTGCACCGGTAATTATATTACCACTCGATTACTAAAACGTAACTTACGCACATGTATTGAATCCCCATCCTTGGGAAGGAAATTAATTACCAAGTATTTTCAAAATGTAAACACGAAATAGTTGTCTAACTATTTCCCAAAAGCATAAACTATAAAGCTAAGGCACGGCCGTCCGTCTAATAGAATTAGCACTTGTAGGTCGTCGCACAGCTTTCTGATTTGGAGTACTTGGTAGAGACGCACCGACTGTGAGTTCATGTCCCCCTTTTCTCTAACTGTTTTCAGTTTTCTTAACTGCGGGGGTGAAATACATGTTACTTTTGTGACAACTCGAAATTTAGAACCTTTCGTTGTATGCTTAAACGTGTGAATAGTTAAACTTATGTGATTAATGATAAGTGAACCTTTATATGATTATGTGTTATGTTACATGTATGCTTGTGTGTATGTATGCGAATATGTATATGAACCGAGACAACACGAACCCGACTCGAGACCATGTGGTCTCGAGTGAACAATAACTTATGGGCCGGTTGGGCCACACATACACACTTAGCCTATTTCGAAGCCCATTAGGGTGCACTTGAAGCTAGTATATAACCCGATTGTTAGCCATCTTCACCATTTTGGACAACACTTCTACTCTCCTCTACACACACACTCTCCACTCTCTCACTAAAACCCTAGACACCAAGCATCACACTCTTCTCCTCACTCTCGGATCAACCGGTGACACTAGGACTAGCGGATCGGCTCTCACACACACACACTCGGAAGTCTCATACTCGCCTTTGAAACTCATCAACCGGTTAGTGATGTTATGATGTTTGTTGTTGTTTAATAATGGTATGAATGATATGATTAACTAGGGTAGTTGTATGCTTGATGATGTTTGTGAACCGGATATGTATGTTGTTGAGAATCGGTTAAACATGTCTTGATTTTAATATATGTTGTATGATGAGTTAATGAGATCTTGTGATTAAATGTGGTTTAACCCTTAGTTGTTGATGTTATAGAATCGGCTTGCATATGTATGATAGATGATGTTCATATAACCGGATTGCATACTCTTGTGTTAAGAACCGAATGCTCACTAGTAGGGTGATGCATCATGTTAATATCATAGGATACATGTTGGTGTTGATAAGTCGTTGATTACGATTTTTGTTTGGTTAGAGTTCATAGGAATATTTGATGAACATGATGAACACATGAAGAACTTGTTGAATATCATATGAACATGCTTGAATATTTGAATTCTGATATGTTTGATCCAAAATGGTAAATTGTTAGACAAATAAACATGTTTAAGTGGATAGTACAAACCATTTCCTGAAATCAAATTCTCATTGGATAGTACACTGTTCCGAATCAGCTCCTGTCCAACCGAAACCGCCAATTGCGACTCGAAACCATTGCATGACGAGTCGAGACCCCCGGTTGCGACACAGATTGCGAGTCGCAAACACCCGGTTGCGACTCGAAACCACACATGATCAGCACACCAACCTTGTGACTCGAAACCACGGTTGCGAGTCCAGTTGCGACTCGTAACCAAAACAACACGAACCGAAACCACGATTGCGACTCAGGTTGCGAGTCGCTAACGCCTAGTTGCGACTCGGGATTATACACAGATACACGCTGTTTGGGCTTGCACCTCGATTCGGACTTAATTGTTTGGGCCGAACTCTTGGGCCTGAATGCACAAACCCTATATGTTAACTGTTGAACGTGAATATTGTTGAACTGCAATGATCAAACGTGTATGCCATGAACAGTACTTGAATGCGTTATGCTAGAAACATCCGTGTGCTACTTGATTACGAACCTGACTTGTATGATACAACTATGATAGGACGTGAGTAGCCACAGCATTGCTTGTTTGACCTTTCTGTGTTTCTACCGAGCAAACCAAGGTGAGTTCACACCCTCTACAAAGCATGGGATTCCCAGGGGTCGGGAATTGGGGTTAAGGAACATGGGTTCCTCGTCCTCCTTGGGTAGGACAGCAAAGGTTCAGGAATGTAATTCCTCGTCCTCACGGACAGATAACTCGTACTAGACCAAAACTCTATCACGAAGTCCCTCATTTTTATATCGACTTAATCGCCGGGCCAATGGCGAGCGGGTCATTAGTTAGATAGCGCTATTTAGGTCTGACAAACCTCACACCGTGCCGCAGAGGACGGGCGTGAACTAATGGATCTGGGGCACGTCAATGATGATAGACATTGACAGTTTCAGGGCACATAAACATGACTACAGTCAGCAGTCGATATGGTAACGAGTCTAGTGTATACATGGGGTAGCCCCCACGGCCGAAATGCCAGATAACTAACACGGGGTAGCCCCCACGGCAGGATTGCCAGAGTAACCGGGAACAAACAAGTCACATTTTTAACTATGGGGTAACCCTCACGGCAGGATGCCAGCTAAAGGAAACTGTTTTCGAAACAACTTAAAACGAACACCCAACCGTGAACTCACTCAACTTGTTGTTGACTCGTTACTACATGCTTTGCAGGTCCTTAGGTTCTTAGCTGGAGCTTGCATGGAGGAGGATCGTTGTGGGACATGGACGACTGTGTGTCCACGTTAAACTATGAAACAATTAAACTTATGTTTTGATTTAAGACTTATGCTTCCGCTTGCAACTTAACCATGTTTTGTTTGAACACCAATTGTATTGGGTGGATTTTTATAACTACTTATATGCTTGTTCAATATGATTGGTGGCTGGATCCTGGTCAGTCACGCCTCCAAGCGGTAGTACTCCGTAGGTGGATTTTGGGGGTGTGACAGATTGGTATCAGAGCCATTGGTTATAGAGAACTTGGTTTTAATAAAAGGGGAAACGTTTTTTGTTAAAACCAGACTATAACCTGTACAGTGCTCAACGGTCCACAACGACGCTTCACTCCACATGCAAGGCTCGACATTCTAGGTGATATGATCTGTGTATATATTGCCTACTGGTTAGTTAGTACATTGCTCATGGTATGCTTGGTTAGTATAACTACTGTTGCTTGAACACGCGTGCACTTACTCACTTCTGACATCGCACTTTCGCGAACCCCTCTCACTCACGTTCTTCTTGATATGAAGATCATGTCTGGACGCGTTAACCTGACACAAGCCCAGTTGACGGCTCTGATCAACGAACGAGTTGCCGCAGCACTTGCAGCTGCACACGCAGGAGGTATATCCTGCAGTCCGAACTCATTCTAGGATCTTTAGGATCCTACTCTCGTGAACCAACCTTTGTGTTAAACTCTGTCTTTTCTTTCACCTACGATAGGTCATCATGTTCAGCCACCCGTGTGCACTTTTAAGACTTTCATGGACTGCCGACCAACTACTTTTAGCGTCACTGAAGGAGCAGTAGGTCTCCTACACTGGTTTGAGAAGCTAGAATCTGTGTTCGAAATGTGTGAATGCCCTGAGGCGCGCAGGGTGAAGTACGCTACTGGTACTCTCGAGGGTTTAGCCCTCACATGGTGGAACGCTCAAGTTCAGATGCTAGGGTTGGTTGCTGCCAACGCCACCCCATGGGAAACTTTTAAGGAAATGATCAAAGAAGAGTACTGCAGTCGTGATGAGATTCACAAACTCGAGGTGGAGTTCTTCAACCTCAAGATGACGGGGTCCGAAATTGAAGCTTATGTGAAAAGGTCGAACGAACTGGCAATTCTGTGCCCTACTATGGTGGATCCTCCCATCAAACGCATCGAACTATTTCTTCAGGGCTTAGTGCCAGAAATCCAAAGTCATGTGACTTCAGCGAACCTCGCTACCTACCAGCAAACTGTACAGTTGGCTCACCGTCTCACGGATCAGGCGGTGGAGCAGAACAAGTTACCAAAACGCATAGGTGCTGCAACTACTTCTGGTACCTCAGGCGACAACAAACGGAAATGGGATGGAACTTCGAGTAAGGGTTCGGCTTCTGTTCAGTCCCAGTCTCAGCAGAGAAAGACTGAGGACTACAAGAGCCCTAATCAGCAATCGTCTGGTGGCGGATACAAAGGAAATCACCCCAAATGCAATCGCTGCAGCCTGCACCACAGCGGACCATGCACCAGAGGCAACTGTCATCGGTGCAACAAGCCTGGTCACGCTGCAAAGGATTGCAGGAGCTTATACCCCGCCAATCAGAATCGTCATCAAGCTCAACAGAACCAGCACCAGCAGCAGCAGCAAGGTGATAACAAAGGGTGCTTTCAGTGTGGAGCTGAAGGCCACTTCAAGAGAGACTGTCCTCAACTGAACAGGAACCAGAACAACAACAACAACAATAACAACAATCAGGGGAATGGTAACAATGGGAACAATAACAACAATGGCGCCAGGGGGCGGATGTTTGTGATTGGCCAAGGTGAAGCAAGGAACGACCCCAATGTTGTGGCGGGTAAGTTCCTTCTCGACGACTTTTATGTTTCAGTTTTATTTGATTCGGGTGCCGATACTAGCTACGTGTCACTAGAAGTTAGTCGAATGCTTAAGCGTATTCCAACACTTTTGAACAACAAGCACACAGTAGAGCTAGCAAATGGTAAGAGCTTAGAAGCCACACACGTAGTCAAGGGTTGTAAACTTATTCTCGCCGACCAGACCTTCTCTATCGACCTCATTCCTATTGTCTTGGGTAGTTTCGACGTCGTCATTGGGATGGACTGGTTATCCCAGCACCGAGCAGAGATTCTTTGCAACGAGAAGGTTGTCCGTATTCCAGGTCCCGATGGTGAACCTCTCATGATTCATGGCGACAAGAGGAGTGCTGTTGAGAACGTCATTTCTCTCCTGAAGGCCCAAAAGTGCTTACAAAAGGGCCACACTGCCATTTTGGCTCTCGTTACTGACACCTCAGAAAAAGAGAAGAAGATAGAAGATTTTCCGGTTGTACGCGATTATCCAGAGGTATTTCCTGAGGAATTACCTGGTCTTCCACCTCATCGCCAAGTCGAGTTTCAGATCGAACTAGCTCCTGGAGCTGCGCCTATAGCCCGTGCACCTTATCGTTTAGCCCCATCAGAATTGAAAGAACTCTCCACGCAATTACAAGAGCTCCTGGATAAGGGTTTTATTCGTCCAAGCTCATCGCCCTGGGGAGTTCCAGTATTATTCGTAAAGAAGAAAGACGGTACTTTCAGAATGTGCATCGATTACCGGGAACTCAACAAGGTGACGGTGAAGAATCGTTATCCTCTACCGCGTATTGACGACTTGTTCGACCAGCTGCAGGGATCGAGCTACTATTCGAAGATCGATTTGAGATCGGGTTATCACCAGCTGAGAGTCCGGGAAGGGGACGTCTCCAAAACAGCTTTCAGAACTCGATACGGGCACTATGAGTTTTTGGTCATGCCTTTTGGGATGACAAATGCACCTGCGGTTTTCATGGACTTGATGAACCGAGTGTGCAAGCCTTACCTGGACAAGTTTGTTATAGTCTTCATCGACGACATCCTGATCTACTCTAAAAGTCGGGAAGAACACGAGCAGCATCTGCGACTTATTCTGGAACTCCTTCGAACAGAACGGCTTTATGCAAAGTTCTCGAAATGCGACTTCTGGCTTCGAGAAGTCCATTTCCTAGGCCACGTGGTAAACAAGGATGGGATTCACGTTGATCCATCCAAGATAGACTCGATTAAGAACTGGCCTGCACCTCGTACACCAAAGGAAATTCGCCAATTCTTGGGTTTGGCGGGATACTACCGGAGATTCATAAAGGATTTTTCTAAGATTGCACAGCCTCTCACCTCACTAACGCAGAAGGGCGTTGTTTATCACTGGGGAAACGCACAGGAGTTGGCATTTCAGCACCTAAAGGATAGACTTTGTAGCGCACCTATCCTTTCCTTGCCAGAAGGCACAGACGACTTTGTGGTTTACTGCGACGCATCAATTCAGGGTCTTGGTTGCGTGTTGATGCAACGAGATAAAGTTATAGCCTACGCCTCACGCCAACTCAAGGTTCATGAAAAGAACTACACTACGCACGATTTAGAGCTGGGAGCTGTTGTCTTTGCGCTTAAGTTATGGCGGCATTACCTGTATGGCACCAAGTGCGCGATCTACACTGACCACAGGAGCCTCGAGCATATCTTCAAGCAGAAAGAATTGAATATGCGGCAGCGACGATGGGTCGAGCTACTGAATGACTACGAGTGCTCAATCAGGTATCACCCGGGCAAGGCCAATGTTGTGGCTGACGCCCTCAGTCGGAAGGACACTGCGCCTAAGCGCGTGCGAGCTTTACAACTCACGATCCATTCTAGTCTGCCTTCACAGATACGAGCAGCTCAGATAGAAGCACTGAAACCAGAAAACGTCAGGGCTGAAGCCCTACGCGGATCAAGGCAACGATTGGAACAGAAGGAAGACGGTGCTTACTACGTAACGGGACGCGTTTGGGTCCCACTTTATGGCAACCTACGAGAGCTTGTGATGGATGAAGCACACAAGTCTCGCTACTCAGTACACCCTGGATCAGATAAGATGTATCACGACATCAAAACTACGTATTGGTGGCCTAGCATGAAGGCCCACATAGCAACCTACGTCAGCAAGTGTTTGACTTGTGCGAGAGTCAAGTCGGAATACCAGAAACCATCAGGCCTGCTCCAACAACCAGAGATACCTCAATGGAAATGGGAGCAAATTTCCATGGATTTTGTTACTGGCCTACCTAGATCCCAGCGCGGGAACGATACTATTTGGGTGATCGTGGATCGACTCACAAAATCTGCACACTTCCTGGCTATCAAGGAGACGGATAAGTTCTCCACTCTTGCAGAAATATACCTCAAGGAAGTCGTTTCGAGGCACGGAGTGCCCACCTCCATTATCTCGGATCGAGATGCACGATTTACTTCAGAGCTGTGGTAAGCAATGCACAAATCCTTCGGCTCACGATTAGACATGAGCACAACGTACCATCCTCAGACGGACGGGCAGTCCGAGCGCACTATTCAAACCTTGGAAGACATGCTTCGTGCATGTGTAATCGACTTTGGCAACCGCTGGGAAAAGCATCTGCCACTTGTGGAATTCTCGTACAATAACAGCTACCACACCAGCATTGGAGCTGCTCCGTTTGAGGCATTGTACGGACGTAAATGCCGGTCACCTCTTTGCTGGGCAGAGGTGGGTGATAGTCAGATCACTGGTCCAGAATATGTGGTAGATACAACCGAGCAAATCGCTCAGATACGAAAACGCATGACGGCCGCTCGTGAACGTCAGAAAGTTTACGCCGACATGGGCAGGAAACCGCTTGAGCTCCAGGTTGGGGAGCGGGTACTACTCAAAGTTTCACCCTGGAGGGGTGTGGTTCGTTTTGGTAAGCGCGGCAAACTTAACCCACGATACGTTGGACCTTTCGAAGTCATTGAGAAAATAGGCAGGGTGGCCTACAGACTGAACTTACCAGCGGAACTCGGTGCAGTTCACAACGTTTTTCACGTGTCGAATCTGAAGAAGTGTCCGTCAGATGACACCCACGTAGTTCCTTTGAAGGAACTCACGATCGACGAGCAGTTACGATTCGTCGAGGAACCAGTCGAAATCACGGACCGGGATGTTAAGGTCCTCAAGAGCACTAGAATACCTCTCGTTCGAGTTCGTTGGAACTCACGTCGCGGCCCAGAGTTCACCTGGGAGCGCGAAGATCAGATGAAACAAAAGTATCCCCAACTGTTCGCAAACAGTACACCCACTACTGAGGCCGAAGCTACGGAATTTCGGGACGAAATTCCAGATCAACGGGGGGTGGATGTGACACCCCAGGAAAACCAGGAAAACCATACAACTTAACTAGCTTCCTCAGTGAGTGCCTACCAAATTTCGGGACGAAATTTCTTTCAACTTGGGGATGATGTGACAACTCGAAATTTAGAACCTTTCGTTGTATGCTTAAACGTGTGAATAGTTAAACTTATGTGATTAATGATAAGTGAACCTTTATATGATTATGTGTTATGTTACATGTATGCTTGTGTGTATGTATGCGAATATGTATATGAACCGAGACAACACGAACCCGACTCGAGACCATGTGGTCTCGAGTGAACAATAACTTATGGGCCGGTTGGGCCACACATACACACTTAGCCTATTTCGAAGCCCATTAGGGTGCACTTGAAGCTAGTATATAACCCGATTGTTAGCCATCTTCACCATTTTGGACAACACTTCTACTCTCCTCTACACACACACTCTCCACTCTCTCACTAAAACCCTAGACACCAAGCATCACACTCTTCTCCTCACTCTCGGATCAACCGGTGACACTAGGACTAGCGGATCGGCTCTCACACACACACACTCGGAAGTCTCATACTCGCCTTTGAAACTCATCAACCGGTTAGTGATGTTATGATGTTTGTTGTTGTTTAATAATGGTATGAATGATATGATTAACTAGGGTAGTTGTATGCTTGATGATGTTTGTGAACCGGATATGTATGTTGTTGAGAATCGGTTAAACATGTCTTGATTTTAATATATGTTGTATGATGAGTTAATGAGATCTTGTGATTAAATGTGGTTTAACCCTTAGTTGTTGATGTTATAGAATCGGCTTGCATATGTATGATAGATGATGTTCATATAACCGGATTGCATACTCTTGTGTTAAGAACCGAATGCTCACTAGTAGGGTGATGCATCATGTTAATATCATAGGATACATGTTGGTGTTGATAAGTCGTTGATTACGATTTTTGTTTGGTTAGAGTTCATAGGAATATTTGATGAACATGATGAACACATGAAGAACTTGTTGAATATCATATGAACATGCTTGAATATTTGAATTCTGATATGTTTGATCCAAAATGGTAAATTGTTAGACAAATAAACATGTTTAAGTGGATAGTACAAACCATTTCCTGAAATCAAATTCTCATTGGATAGTACACTGTTCCGAATCAGCTCCTGTCCAACCGAAACCGCCAATTGCGACTCGAAACCATTGCATGACGAGTCGAGACCCCCGGTTGCGACACAGATTGCGAGTCGCAAACACCCGGTTGCGACTCGAAACCACACATGATCAGCACACCAACCTTGTGACTCGAAACCACGGTTGCGAGTCCAGTTGCGACTCGTAACCAAAACAACACGAACCGAAACCACGATTGCGACTCAGGTTGCGAGTCGCTAACGCCTAGTTGCGACTCGGGATTATACACAGATACACGCTGTTTGGGCTTGCACCTCGTTTCGGACTTAATTGTTTGGGCCGAACTCTTGGGCCTGAATGCACAAACCCTATATGTTAACTGTTGAACGTGAATATTGTTGAACTGCAATGATCAAACGTGTATGCCATGAACAGTACTTGAATGCGTTATGCTAGAAACATCCGTGTGCTACTTGATTACGAACCTGACTTGTATGATACAACTATGATAGGACGTGAGTAGCCACAGCATTGCTTGTTTGACCTTTCTGTGTTTCTACCGAGCAAACCAAGGTGAGTTCACACCCTCTACAAAGCATGGGATTCCCAGGGGTCGGGAATTGGGGTTAAGGAACATGGGTTCCTCGTCCTCCTTGGGTAGGACAGCAAAGGTTCAGGAATGTAATTCCTCGTCCTCACGGACAGATAACTCGTACTAGACCAAAACTCTATCACGAAGTCCCTCATTTTTATATCGACTTAATCGCCGGGCCAATGGCGAGCGGGTCATTAGTTAGATAGCGCTATTTAGGTCTGACAAACCTCACACCGTGCCGCAGAGGACGGGCGTGAACTAATGGATCTGGGGCACGTCAATGATGATAGACATTGACAGTTTCAGGGCACATAAACATGACTACAGTCAGCAGTCGATATGGTAACGAGTCTAGTGTATACATGGGGTAGCCCCCACGGCCGAAATGCCAGATAACTAACACGGGGTAGCCCCCACGGCAGGATTGCCAGAGTAACCGGGAACAAACAAGTCACATTTTTAACTATGGGGTAACCCTCACGGCAGGATGCCAGCTAAAGGAAACTGTTTTCGAAACAACTTAAAACGAACACCCAACCGTGAACTCACTCAACTTGTTGTTGACTCGTTACTACATGCTTTGCAGGTCCTTAGGTTCTTAGCTGGAGCTTGCATGGAGGAGGATCGTTGTGGGACATGGACGACTGTGTGTCCACGTTAAACTATGAAACAATTAACCTTATGTTTTGATTTAAGACTTATGCTTCCGCTTGCAACTTAACCATGTTTTGTTTGAACACCAATTGTATTGGGTGGATTTTTATAACTACTTATATGCTTGTTCAATATGATTGGTGGCTGGATCCTGGTCAGTCACGCCTCCAAGCGGTAGTACTCCGTAGGTGGATTTTGGGGGTGTGACAACTTTGTTTACAAGTACTTTATATACGGTATGGTTAGCGTAAGGAGGTTTATTACTCAGATCATGTGAGTGGGTAGGAGCAATATGAGGCCATTAGTCCTCATGTCGGGACCGAGGGACAGGAGCGGTAGATCTATCTGGGTGTAGCGAGCCCAGCCCCAGGCCAAACTAGAAACGGACCTTGGGGTGACTTTGTCCACATACAAATGCCGTGGCGAAATCTGCTAGGTTTGAGTCTCCCTATTTGCACTTCACATATATCAGTGGCCTTGCAAACCATTGGTGATCACAAGTCCCCTTATTGGCTACATACCACGATTACTTTTTTATACTCACAAAGGTTTACTTACTCACTTACACATGAACTCGCTCAACATTATTGTTGATTTTTCAACTTACATGTATTTCAGGAAATTAACGAGATCTGGCACGGTATGGAACGTTTTCCGCTGCACTAGTTTCCAAGGTCATCCGGGGTTTAGGGGATGTGTCTCTTTCCTGGACAAGACACGGTCCTTAAACCATGTTTATGTTATGTTTCAAGTTTGTAATGTCTGTTGAACAAGGTTATGGTTGTTAGGGTATGTTCCCGTTAAAAACAATGGTACTGTATTTGGTTTTCAAAACTTAATGAATGATCTTGCATGTTTTTAATTCATATAGCTTGGTTATGATTAAGCTATGGTATTAAGAAGTCACACCAAATTAACCACGCTTCCGCAAAAGCCAGGGTGTGACAGCTTGGTATCAGAGCTCTGATCATAGCGAACTAGGATTCCTTCTCGAGTCTAGACTATGATCACTAGGGCTCTCACGAAAACATTTTTCTGCATACCACTTAAGTCCAGATCCAAAACTTTTTACAAACCAATGTTGAGCACATTTTATTATTTATAGGCTCAGCCTGGAGGGCTGAGGCTCGGTCTGGAGGATCGAGGCTCGGTCTAGGTGACCGAGGTAGTTGAACACGTTGATTTATTATAGGCTCAGCCTGGAGGGCTGAGGCTCGGTCTGGAGGATCGAGGCTCGGTCTAGGTGACCGAGGTAGTGGGCTAGCAAGGCTAGGAAGAAAAGGCTCAGCCTGGAGGGCTGAGGCTCGGTCTGGAGGATCGAGGCTTGGTCTAGGTGACCAAGGTAGTTGGCTAGGAAGAGTAGGCTCAGTCATGAAGACTGAGGCTCGGTGTTGGAGACCGAGGCTCGATCTAAAAAGGTCGAGGTGGAGGATAGAGCAGTCTTAAAGACTGGGAGAAATTGGCTAGTGAGACTAGGAGAATGATTTGAATGCTTACTTGGTGACTATGTGATTAACTGATTATATGATTGATTATTATACGTATATGTGTTTGTGTTACAAACGTCATGCTTTCATCAAGTACTAGAAAGATGGACACTACGAATCCCATGGCCATAGTACCAGATGACATAGTTTCATTGAAGCACGAGGTGTACATTTACGATACTACCGGCACAGACAATGACGACTTTCAGCCCCTGTGCGCTGCCTGAAGTCGTAGCAGAGCCTACTGATGGCCATCTTGTTGGGAATTTGCCCCCTTGCCGCTTATCCTGTTGATGATATGCCCCCCAACGTGGCCTCTAACGACGATAACGACCTACTAGAGGAGGACCCATTCGAGGGCAGGACCCTATTGCTGCTGGTATTAGACTACTGCATGCGGACGCTTCTGCAGGGGAAACTCATGCCAATTCCCCTATCCCAGACTCATTTGAGTTTCTGACATCCGCATCTTCGCACATACAGGGAATGCAGCACCACTCACACGACGCCGACCCTGATATGGCATCATCAGCTGCACCGGATCCCGCCCACAGCTTTGAGTTTGATCACGATATTGAGGTTGATCCTGCTTTTTCCACCTGGTTTTGATCCAGACCATGACATTGAGTTCATGCACGTGGATCAGCCCTTGGAGGATCCTGTAACCCCCTGTGTTTGTTGATCCAGCTAATCTTAAGATGAAGTTTTTGATCCGGAGCCGGCCGTGGCCCCTGAGCCAGGCGCTGCTCCTGACCCCGCATTGGAGCATGACCCTGTTCATGCCAATGCACCTACTGTTGCTCCTTGATTGATCATCTGCTTGGACGAGAGAAAATTTGGGGTAACTGTGCAAGACAATTTATTATTACGGGGGCCCACGTAATAACGATTTGTAGTGCACAGGAATCCTGGTGGACTCTGCGGGTCAAGCTAATGATAACCAATGCAGCAGGAAATAACTTAAAATGACCAAGGCGATGTAGCCTCGAGTTCATTCTATTACGAGCAACAAGCCAAATTGGCAAGCCTATGTGAAGGCTCAGAAATTTACTTCCCCACTCATACAGTGAGTATATTTGCGTGTGAATTTGGGTGATTACATGATGGCTTATGTTGCTATATACACCTCATAGACAATTGAAACATTGTCTAACCCGCTTCACACCACTTCGACAAAAGGGAATGTCACCCAGACGTGACACAAACACCAGTACGTTGCCAAGGACAGAAGCCGAGCTGCAAGAACGCATCTCACAAATAAATGCACGACATGAAGCCCTCCGCTCTAAGTACAACGATGGTATTACTGGAAATAACCCTCCAACTGGCTGCACCTATAAACAGTTCCTGAACTGCAAGCCTTTGAACTTTGACGGAACAGGAGGCACCGTTGCATTTGTTCGTTGGTCCGAAAAGACCGACTCCATTCTAAGAATGAGTAACTGTTCGCCCCAACAGAGTGTTACCTACATCTCGGGGATATTTCTAGATGGCACACTCTCTTAATGGAACCTCCAGGTTCAGACCCTTGGCACAGACGCTGCCTATGCACTGAGCTGGGACGAGCTCAAGGAAACGATTGAGAAGAAATGCTGTTTTAGGACTGGAATTTAGAAGCTTGAGGTGGAGTTCAGGAATTTGAAAATGGACGAACCAGAGATTCCTGAACTTGTCCAGCGATCGCACGACTTATCTAGGGTCGCCCCCCCTACTTAGTCAAACCGAAGATTCAAAAGGATTGAACGATTCATTTGGACACTTGCACCCCAGATCAGGGGTATGGTTGCTACCTCAAAGCCCTCAACCATTGCAGAAGCTATCAATATGGGTGATCTATTTATAACATGAGATGTTATGTGATGGATAACATGAGATGTCATCGTTATATACTTACACTCTACTTATTATGACCTGACCAACGTAAACACATCTTTTAGAAGATGCCGCCAAGACGTCAAACGCCGTTGCCTACCAATGAGGCAGAACTCCAGCAAATTATCGCTGCTGCCATTGCACAATACGCCGCCTCTCAAGGAGGGACTAGTAGAAGCAAATATGGCAACACTGGCAACAACAATAATCCACCTCATGGATGCACCTACAAGCAGTTTCTAGACTGCAAACCGGTCAACTTCGATGGCACAGGAGGTACTGTCACCTTTGTTCGTTGGGCTGAGAAAACCGAATCTGTTCTTCGCATGAGCAAGTGCGCGCTGGATCAGCAAGTCACCTATATCTCAGGGCTGTTTCTAGATGGAGCCCTATCCTGGTGGAATCTACAAGTACAGACACTAGGCGAAGCTGCTGCCTACGCGCTGACCTGGACCGAACTGAAGGAACTTATGCGCAAAAAGTACTGTTCCCGCGCAGAAATCCAGCGATTGGAGACCGAGTTCTGGCACTTGAAAATGGACGGTCCAAAGATCGCAGAATACGTTCAAAGGTTCCATGACTTATCGCATGTGGTACCCTACATGGTCACTCCTGAGTTCAAGAGGATTGAACGCTTCATTTGGGGACTAGCTCCTCAAATCATAAGCATGGTAACCTCATCCAAGCCTGCGACCATTACTGAGGCGATTGATTTGAGCGTGGCTCTCACAGAAGAGGCCATTCGCCTGAACAAGTTTGATGATGCTGAGCATAAGAAGAAAGAGACTCACGTCGAGTCGTCAGGAGGTAACAAACGGAAGTTCTCAAACTTCAAGCAGGGCGCCAGTATGGCGGTTAAGAAAGGAGGACCAGCTGGTAGTGGGAAGAAAGGAAAAGGATACCAGGGCACCCAGCCCAAGTGTAATACCTGTCAACGCCATCATACTGGCCATTGTAATGTGAAAGTATGTGAAGCATGTGGAAAGCCGGGCCACTCGAAAGATTCTTGTTGGGCTAGTGCTGGCCGAGGAGGCCAGGGAGGATTTGGGAATAGAAATAATAATCGTGGTGGTAATCGCCCACAGGGGAACAATGGAGGAGACGGAAATCGAGGCAACAATGCTAACCAAGCGGGCACTGTGAATCGTAATCAGAGGAATGAACAAGCTGGTGGAAACGGGCAAAGACTTGGATGCTATAACTGCGGTGATATCGGGCATTTTAAGAAGAACTGCCCAGAGTTAAACCAAGCCCTTGGAAGAGTGTTCCAACTCGAAGCAAGGGAAGCGCGCCAGGACCCCAATGTTGTTACTGGTACGTTCCCTGTGAACCAACGCTATGCATCCGTTTTATTTGATACTGGTGCCGATTATAGCTTCGTGTCGTTAGAATTTAAGAATATGCTTGGTTTAGCCGCTAATAAGTTAGATATTCCCTACTCGATCGAATTGGCTAATGGGAAGTTAGTAGAAGCCAACGAAGTTATCAGAGGTTGTGTGATTGAATTAGGAGAACGTGAGTTTGCTTTAGATCTACTACCAGTCCAGTTGGGAAGCTTCGACGTGGTGGTAGGAATGGATTGGTTATTGGGCAACAAGGCTGAGATAGTTTGTCACGAAAAGGTTGTTCGTATCCCAACCGAAGATGGCGAAACAATTGTGGTCCATGGAGAGAAGCGTGATACGCCGTTAAGAATTATCAGCTGCCTGAAAGCGCGAAAGTGTTTGCAAAAAGGATGTGCTGCTTTTCTGGCACACATTGTGGATAAGAAGGCTGCTGAGCCAAGAATCGAAGACATCCCTGTCGTGAGGGAGTATCCAGAAGTCTTCCCAGAAGACTTGCCTGGACTGCCACCTCTGAGGCAAGTAGAGTTCCACATTGACTTAGTTCCAGGCGCCGCGCCTGTGGCTAAGGCACCGTACAGACTTACTCCGTCTGAGATGCAAGAATTGTCGACGCAACTTCAAGAGTTGTTAGACAAGGGTTTTATCCGACCAAGCTTCTCGCCTTGGGGAGCTCCGGTCCTGTTTGTCAAGAAAAAGGACGGTAGTTTTCGTATGTGCATCGACTACCGGGAGCTGAACAAGCTAACGATCAAGAATAGGTACCCTCTGCCAAGAATCGATGATCTGTTTGATCAACTGCAAGGCTCGAACTATTATTCAAAGATCGATCTTCGATCGGGATACCATCAGTTAAGGATACAAGAGGAAAGCATTCCGAAAACAGCCTTCAGAACTCGTTATGGACACTACGAGTTCCTCGTTATGCCGTTTGGTTTGACAAACGCACCTGCAGTCTTTATGGATTTGATGAATAGAGTCTGCAAGCCGTACCTGGACAAGTTCGTGATTGTGTTCATCGACGAAATCTTGATTTATTCGAAGACGAAGGCTGAACACGAGCAGCATCTTAGAGCCATTCTAGAGCTACTGAAGAAGGAACAGCTGTATGCCAAATTCTCCAAGTGCGAATTTTGGCTACGTGAAGTCCAATTCCTTGGGCACGTGGTAATGGAGATGGAATCCACGTGGATCCAACCAAGATCGAGGCGATCAAGGATTGGGAAACACCAAAGATGCCAACCGAGATTCGGCAATTCTTGGGTTTGGCTGGCTATTATCGAAGGTTCATTGAGGATTTCTCAAAAATCGCTCAACCATTGACGCTCCTCACGCAGAAAGATAAGAAGTTTGATTGGGGAATCAAACAGGAGGAAGCGTTTCAGGTATTGAAAGATAAGCTCTGCAATGCGCCAATCTTAGCTCTACCGGAAGGTACTGATGATTTTGTGGTATACTGCGACGCATCGCGTCAAGGATTGGGTTGTGTGTTGATGCAACGCCAAAAGGATATTGCTTAGGCATCGCGTCAATTGAAAGTGCACGAAAAGAACTATACCACACATGATTTGGAACTTGGCGCAGTGGTTTTTGCACTAAAGATCTGGAGACACTACCTTTATGGTACGAAGTGCACAATCTTCACAGATCACAAGAGCCTACAGCATATATTCAACCAGAAGGAGTTGAATATGAGGCAAAGACGATGGGTTGATTTTCTAAACGACTACGACTGCGAGATAAAGTATCATCCAGGAAAGGCGAACGTGGTCGCCGATGCCCTAAGTCGTAAAGAGAGAATCAAGCCCATAAGGGTTAGAGCTTTAGAAATGATCATACGAACCGATCTTTCCTTGCGCATTCGTGCCGCGCAAAATGAGGCTCTCAAGGAAGGAAACCTTGAAGAAGAATATCTCCGTGGAATGGAGAAGCTATTGGTACCAAACGAGGAAGGAACGTTATGTTTTGAGAAAAGGATTTGGGTTCCTCTGTTTGGTGGACTAAGGAAAGTTATTTTCGACGAAGCGCACAAGTCACGGTACTCTATCCACCCAGGAGCGGATAAGATGTACCAGGATCTCAAAGATTATTATTGGTGGCCTAGGATGAAAGGCGATGTTGCTGTTTACGTGAGCAAATGTTTAACGTGCGCTAAGGTTAAAGCGGAATACCAGAAGCCTTCAGGACTTCTGCAACAGCCTGAAATTCCCAAGTGGAAATGGGAACAAATCTCCATGGATTTTATTACGAAATTGCCAAGAACGCCAAGAGGCCATGATATGATTTGGGTGATAGTTGACCGCCTAACAAAGTCCGCACACTTTCTGCCAATCAAGGAGAAAGACAGTACTAGTAAACTTGCGGAAATATACATGAGAGAGATTGTCGCACGCCATGGAGTACCTCTCTCAATCATCTCTGATAGAGACGGAAGGTTTGTGTCAAGGATATGGCAATCCTTCCAAGAAGCCTTTGGCTCACAATTGAATCTGAGCACGGCGTTTCATCCACAAACTGACGGCCAGAGCGAGCGAACGATACAGACTTTGGAAGACATGCTGAGGGCATGTGTTATGGATTTGGGCGGTAGCTGGGATAAACATTTACCCTTGGTCGAATTTTCATACAACAACAGCTACCACACCAGTATTGGTGTCGCGCCATTTGAAGCCCTGTACGGACGCAAGTGCCGATCACCCCTCTGTTGGTCTGACGCAGGTGACAGGCAGCTTGCTGGTCCCGAGATCGTCCAAGAGACGACAGACAAGATTGCGCAAATTCTTAAACGCATCGAAGCAGCTCGCCATAGACAAAAGGCCTATGCGGATCCAAACCGGAAACATGTGGATTTCCAAGTTGGAGAAATGGTGTTATTGAAAGTTTCACCCTGGAAGGGGGTGGCACGCTTTGGAAAGCGTGGGAAGTTAAATCCACGCTACATTGGTCCCTTCAGAATTCTGGAAAGAATAGGACTAGTAGCATACAAGTTGGACCTACCTGCTGAACTAAATGGTGTTCACGATACATTTCATGTATCCAATCTAACGAAAAGTCCAACTCAAGTTGACGTTGCCATTCCCATCGACGAGATTCATATTGACGACACGCTCCACTTCGTTGAAGAACCTGTTGAGGTCACGGATTGGAAAGTTAACAAGACCCGCCGGAGCAGTGTCAAGCTCGTCAAAGTTCGTTGGAATGCCAGACACGGTCCTGAATACACCTGGGAACGTGAGGACCGGATGAAAGAGAAATACCCCCACCTTTTTCCTAAGAACCCTGCTTCTACAAGCAGAACTTAAATTTCGGGACGAAATTTATTTAACGGGGGGAGAATGTGACAACCCGCACTAAACCAGGTATCCGTACGACTTAATTAATGATTAATTACTGCTTAATTACTGTGCTTGTTTGAACTAGCTGTTGAACTGCTACTTGATATCTAATACATGCACTTACTTGCATCATACTTTACTTATCGTCACTACATTATTTACATACGGCACCTTAGTGACAAACATGATGCACAAAGAGCACAGTAGCACAATACACGGATAACCTATTGAACATGCTGATAAAGCCAACATCAGGCAAACACTGCCTCCAAGGCCTATAAGAGCCTGAGATATTTCGCTACACTAGTAGTGAGTGTAGGGATACAAGGGTTGTGGAACTGCGTCTCTAGGGATAAGTCACTATGACTGGATGTGCCTAAAACGTACTTAAAGTACAAAATTCAGCACTTTATATAATAAATTCAGCTTCTAGCTAACTAATAAAGTGCCAAAACATGAGAAATATTCCTGACACTTTGGAGGAATAAGTTGTGTCACTAAAGATGTAATAACGACACTTTAAAGCTTTATTACGCGCTTTAACGGATTACTATCCAACCAAACAACCGGATCTTACCCGGAACATGAAAATATTATTATTTTCACTATTTACAATTTTCTGAGCCAGTTAGGGTCCCCGTATACCCTAACACCCGGGTTAATGCATAACACTCTAGTAACTAATATTAAAATCCTAATAACCTAACTAATACTTGGATATTAGTTACAAACTAACCAAATAACCCCCCCCCCCCTTACAAAATCGGTTCTCATGGGGGACACCCACTTAGTACTTGATCAATATTTTAATTCTTTTGCTAAATATCTAGCCTACATAATTTCCAATGGATAAAACACTTATGATTTACCTATAAAACCTAAGCTTAACACAAGATTACTTACACTTCACAACCCACCACATTTCACTCTCTCCTCTCCTCTCTTGGTTCACGGCCGAGACCCCCACCCCCCTTATCCATCATTTTCGATTTTTATCTTCAAGTTCCAAGATCATACAAGCTTTAAGGGTTGCGTATTAGGAGTCTTGGTGCACCCGGAGTTCGAAGGACCTCTTTCTTTGGCTTTTATCCACCCGTTTTTCGTCAAGAATCTTCCCTAGCCTCGAGCTAGAGGTATAACACTTAAAACTCATTTTTGAACTTACCTAAGGTGGTTAAAAGGATTTGTGTCGGTTAAATATCGTTAACATACAATTTGATGCTTAAAAGTATACTAAAAGTATGAAAAATGGTGGTTAATAGCATATAAGTGGTGCAAAAGTTGTAGTATTTGAAATATATGGTTATTTAGACCCGATCTATGTTGTGGTAGCTCGGATCACCGTTTAACCCGGTTTGGTAAGATCACGGATCTTAACATAAGCTTGTTTTGAATGATACAAGGGTTAAAAGGTGAAACTCTACCACACATGAAACATGAACTTGTGTAAAAGTGTTTCAACATGTACAATAGTGTTTAAAACTAGCAGATCTACGTATCTGCAAGTGGTATTTTCAAAGGACCACGCGTCAAAGAAATCATGTTTTCTAAAAGACGGATCTTGCACTAACAAACATGATTTTTATAAACCACAAGTGTGTAAACACTTGTGAAATGAAAAGATCCGACAAAGAACTAGTTTTGTCAAATAGTACTAGAAGTTGTAAAGACAGATTTCTCTAAACACGAGGTTTTTACGAGGTCAAAATTACTTTATATAAAGATCCACAAAATATGATGGGATTTACACTATAGTTTTCGGGAAAAACTACAAGTTCATGCGATTATGCGATTTACATACTTGTCGACTAGTTTGATGTGTCGGAAATTGTTTGATTAAATAAGGAAGTTGTTGGAAATTGATTTTGTAAAAGAAAATGATACGCTTGAAAGCGTGGCCACCTCCAGTTACAGAGGAAACTCTGGCGAAATTTTTCTAAAAACCTAACACTTAGAATTATTTACATTACAAGTGTTAGAACTATTTTTGACATGTTTTCGAGATATGAATTTCGCCATGACTTTAATTACTAACTATTCGGAGGTGGGATTTTCAGAAAATTTAACGTGATAAATGTATATTGTCACAACACTGTTTATGATTATTTTGTGAAAATACATAAATATTATTTTTAGGAGTAAAAATAATATTTACAAACATTAACGATTCCAAAATAATACGAACGTTTTCACATGAATATATAAGCTGCACCGGTAATTATATTACCACTCGATTACTAAAACGTAACTTACGCACATGTATTGAATCCCCATCCTTGGGAAGGAAATTAATTACCAAGTATTTTCAAAATGTAAACACGAAATAGTTGTCTAACTATTTCCCAAAAGCATAAACTATAAAGCTAAGGCACGGCCGTCCGTCTAATAGAATTAGCACTTGTAGGTCGTCGCACAGCTTTCTGATTTGGAGTACTTGGTAGAGACGCACCGACTGTGAGTTCATGTCCCCCTTTTCTCTAACTGTTTTCAGTTTTCTTAACTGCGGGGGTGAAATACATGTTACTTTGTTTACAAGTACTTTATATACGGTATGGTTAGCGTAAGGAGGTTTATTACTCAGATCATGTGAGTGGGTAGGAGCAATATGAGGCCATTAGTCCTCATGTCGGGACCGAGGGACATGAGCGGTAGATCTATCTGGGTGTAGCGAGCCCAGCCCCAGGCCAAACTAGAAACGGACCTTGGGGTGACTTTGTCCACATACAAATGCCGTGGCGAAATCTGCTAGGTTTGAGTCTCCCTATTTGCACTTCACATATATCAGTGGCCTTGCAAACCATTGGTGATCACAAGTCCCCTTATTGGCTACATACCACGATTACTTTTTTATACTCACAAAGGTTTACTTACTCACTTACACATGAACTCGCTCAACATTATTGTTGATTTTTCAACTTACATGTATTTCAGGAAATTAACGAGATCTGGCACGGTATGGAACGTTTTCCGCTGCACTAGTTTCCAAGGTCATCCGGGGTTTAGGGGATGTGTCTCTTTCCTGGACAAGACACGGTCCTTAAACCATGTTTATGTTATGTTTCAAGTTTGTAATGTCTGTTGAACAAGGTTATGGTTGTTAGGGTATGTTCCCGTTAAAAACAATGGTACTGTATTTGGTTTTCAAAACTTAATGAATGATCTTGCATGTTTTTAATTCATATAGCTTGGTTATGATTAAGCTATGGTATTAAGAAGTCACACCAAATTAACCACGCTTCCGCAAAAGCCAGGGTGTGACAAATTCTTTTATAAAAATAAATATAGTTTTATATTTATTTGAAACATGCAACGACTCGATAATCTTTATAAAAAAAAATATAACTTTTATATTTATTACAAAACGCCTAAACGGCACATTATATATCAGATATATCACGTACGAGTTTGTTACATGTTATTTTCATGTAAATGTTTATTACATACACAACGACTTCTCAAGACGACTAACGAGATTCTACAGAAATATTTATATATTTTTTATATAAATATTTATATATTTTAAATCTCACGAGAACTAAGTGTTTTTCAAGACTTATTAAGTATTACCGACGAATAAACGAACTAAACAAGTATAATATCTTCGCTTCTTTTAAGTTAACAACTTATCGTCGAATCGTTCAGTTAACGATTCGGTAGAGCTCGGTAACACGTAGATAAGTTACCGCATTAATTAGAAACTTATAAGATATTCCGTGTTAGGAATATTGTAGAACGCACGCTAGCGAGTCACGTCTTGGAAACGACATTACGAAGTCGTATATTGCTAGCTTTGCACAGGTTTTCAATAAACATACAAGGTTTTTAAACCATTTTACAAACAAGATTTAACTAACATAAATGGTTTACGAAAAGCTTATGTTCTATACCGGTTTTTCAAGCAAGAGTATTTTTCGAAATGTGTATACACATGTATTCTAGTTTCTAAAGTTCGGAAAAATACAAGTACAAAGAGGTACATCAAACTAAGGAATGATACATGGATCACGTGACGAATAGGGTTCCATAAGCACCATTAGTCAACGTATACATTTAGACCGCGGAACAGAAGAGTTAGATCTAATGGGTTTCAGGCAACCCCACTCTAGGCCTACTTCTACCAATGAGTGCTTTTGTGTCTCAGTCGATCTCGACAAAAATGCCTAGGTTTGGTGGCTTCCTATGTCGTTACATATGTTAGTGGCCTCGAGAACCATTAGCGATCTTGTATTCCTTACATTTACAAAATTCAGTTTTAGATACGTCTTTACAAATTACATACAATGTTTTATAAAAATTCAAAGCATAGGATTAAGCATGCATGTTGTCAATGTCGGGGTGGACATTGACGGTTATACAAGTTTTACGAAAACAAGAGTTTACAAAAGCAAGGTTTTTGCGAATATAATGCGTTACAAATATAGAGTTTCCATATAACATGACAAGAAAATGATTTTAAATTCGTTTTCTCAATAATACTTCAAAAACCGGTTATTCAAAAAGATTTATTTTAAATCTTTTTCAAAACAAACTATGAACTCGCTCAACTTTATGTTGATTTTTCGCATGTTTCTTTCTCAGGTTACTTTTCAAAGTTATGGCACGGTTGGAATAGGAGAACCATTGGAGACTCGAGTACTTAGTGGGCGTTCTTTTTCTATAAGTCTTAGCTTATTTGCTTCCGCTGTGCAATGAAGATACCGGTCCAGTCACGCCAGCTCTGATTATTTCGGGGTGTGACAGATTGGTATCAGAGCTATAGGTTACAACGAACAGGGTTTTCAGTAGGAATACCTAGGCTCTAACCTCACATTACTCTGGGACTTAGGTCATTAAGACTTTCAATACGTACAGAACACCTATTACTCGAATATGGTCTCCAACCGTTGCCGAAAAAAAACAGTCAAAATTTTGTTTTCAAACATACGCTATTGTGGTGTTATACACATGGTACACAAAAATAATTACATACAGTACATAAAACCCTGAGAGTTTAGGAAACATGCTTTTAAGACCTTCGGAAACTCATGTTGAAGTTCATTAAAGGTCATCACGTAGGAACCACGTTTATTAACTCGGACAAACGCCATTATTATGTCTTCCATGCTATTTTAAGTAACCGAGCAGGTAACCTACGCAAAACGAAGTACGGGCGCGCAAATTACACAAAACTCAACCTATACGTCAACGGAGGTTGAAGTATGTCTTATACGAATATTGAGGCAAGGTCTTTGAGAAGACACGATGGCGCGACTGAACGGCGCTAGATTCCGTCAGCAGGAGAACTACCGAATCATGATTCGACAACTTGTCACACGGTCTTGCAACGACACGAATCACGCCAAGGAGAGGAGGCATGTCTCCATGTTCCCCCTATCTTAATAACGACGAATACGCCATGTTCGACATTCCATGGTAATGTCACCTAACAACCGGTTATCACATGCAACCCCAGGTAAAGTCCTTAAAATTTCTTTTATAGAAATTTAGACTTTTGCATCTAGTGAGTAGATTTTCACATCTCTACTCCTCTTAATAGTCATTGTATCACGAACATTTCTTTCATTATAGCGAATACTCATTTGCTTCATTTCTTGAAAACTCATATGTTACGCATGCATCGTTTGTTGCGCATGTGGTTTCGTTTCAAATAAGCGTTTCACCAAAGTTCAAATAATATTTCGCTAAATCTAATTACTGATTTGCGATTCGAATGACCCGCATTATTGTAATTGTTGGCTCCTTTGTTATCAAGTCAACACACTTTCTTGAAACTGCTTTTCTTTTCAAGATTACATACATGGTTTTTCGTTGCGACCATGCCGAAAGTTTTCTTGTTGATACATGTATTTATTATCGGCTTGCGCCGAAATCAAATTCAATTATTTGAACTTGTCCATTACACACATTCAATTCAAAGCATCATATGATGTATTGGGAGCATTATATTCAAATCAGTTTTTAATGAATGTTTCATTTGTTCCGAGTCGTAGTAGACTTGTTTGATCTACGACTCCATTAAGTTGTTTGTTGATTTCGACACCTTGTGGTGGTGTTTTCATTAATTTGAAGCTTGCGCTAATCACGTTTACGCATCTCATGCACGGATTTAATTATTTATTTATTGATTTGTTTTAAATCCGTTTTGATTTATCATGTTAAGACAATGGTACACAAATTCATTTTATATTCTGCTGTACCTATTAACGGTTCTTTCATTATCGATCAAATGTTTTGCGATATTCATTGCTTCTTCATCTTCGATCGAAAACATTATTTCATTGATGTTCTATTTTCAGTTGAAAATCCTTTGATGTTTGTTTGGAACAAGCGTTCAGATTTACCTCGTTGAACCTTTATTTGATTTCAAACACGGTGAACTTGTTTGGTCACCGCTATCATTGAATTATTCTGATCACTACGACACCTTGTGGCGACGGTAGAACTTGCAGCTTGGGCTGATCATGATCGAGCGTTTCATGCAAAACTATTTCATTGAACTTGTTGATTCTAAGTTCCATTTAGTGGATGTTATCGTTTCTAGAATTCATTTGCATATTGTAAACATCCACTTGGAATTCTACTGGTTGAAATTCTTTTTTTATTGGACCCCTGTTAACTTGGTCACACTGGTGACTGTATCAGTATGTCTCGTTTCCTTTGACATTATTCGTATTTACTTACACATAACGTAACTCTAAGGAGTTAACGTAGTCTGAATATTGAGGATGAAATTTCATTAACAGGGGGAGAATGTGAAAACCGGTGATTTACGGCTCTTAATTACGTGATTAACAGGTGATTAACGCAATAATAAATAGTGTTTACAGCGCAAATTAACTTAATTAGGCCTTTGGAATGCCTAGGAACGTTTATCCGACTTTACAGTACGCGAATGAAGATTCGCGTGGAATCTGCGGAACATCAAACGACAACGAACCGATACCGTGCAAAATACTGACAACGCCACTATTATACGCCTTTTAATTTTGAAATTTTATTCTTTCGACACTTATGGAGTTTGGGTTGCGATATCGGGTCTCGTAGGAATTACGGGCCACTTACACATGAGATGGGCTTGTGGGCCCTGGGCCCAAGCCCAAAACCCACAAGCCTAAACCTGCACATAATATAATAGATCTCTTCCTTAAGAATCTATACAAAATCTTACTAAATCTCTACCAAATCTCTACAAAAATCTTTCCAAAATCTCTTCAAGATCTTTAAAAGATATCGTCTCAAAATTCGAAGAATTTACAATCTATAAATCCTTGCCTGATTATCACCTCCATACAAAACTTTCAAATACCAAATCACAAAAAAACCTTTGCCTGTCTTCCCCTTCTCTCTCGATATATACATCAGACACACACACCAATAATCAACAAGATTACCCCTCCATCTTCATCATTAGCCTAAGAAAACCCACACTCTAACCCTCCTATTCATCTTGTACCCCCCCCCCCGGTCAGTTGAAGAAGACGACCACCGAGTGGTGGTCAGCGGCGACCAGTAGCACACCCCCCTCCCGTTAGATCGGTGACGTAAAACGGAGAGCCGGAGAGAGAGGGAGAACGGATAGTCAGGGGAGAGCCGCCGCACACGGCGGCGGCGTGGCAAAAGAACCGGAGAGAGAGAGGAAGAGAGAGCGATGAGAGAGAGAAAGAGATGGTCGGCTCAACTGTCGACGGCGACAGAGTCGGTGACAGTGGTTCTCGGCGGCAGCGGACCGGTGGCTCCAGTTGTGTTGATGTTGACGGTAATGGTGGTGGTTTTATGTCAGTTTGTTTTGATTTATGGCTCGGGTATTGTTATTTCATTTTGGGTTCACATCAGCAGGATTCCAGGGTCAGACTCAACGGGTTCGGGCTCGGTCAAACTCGGTCAAAGGTCAGCAACTTCAGTTCGGTTCGGGTCAGAAACGGAAAAGGGGTCCGATTTGGTTTCGGGTCTAGTTACAGAGGTCAACGGCTGGTCAGCGGCTCGGTCAACGGTTCGGTCAACGGTTCGGATCAGTCGCGGTCAACAGGTCAAACCGAGTCAACCCAGTGACTCGGTCAACTCAGCTGGTCAAACCCGGTCAACTCAGTTGACTTGGTCAATGCCTCGACGCGAGTTCTGGTAAATAGTTTACGCTGCGATTAGTATTTACATTTTTATATACTTTTATGTCTCACGTGAAAACGAGCTTGAACCGAACGAAGTGACAAATTATTAGTTAAAACATACTTGGATTTATTTACCATCTTGTTCACATAAATTGGTTATACTAAATTGTTGACTGAATTTTGATAAAATACGACCACTTCTGTTGTCGGGGGCTTCTAAAAACAGAGGAAACTCTGCCCATTTTTCGAGAAAATCCCGAAAACAAAACGTGTTTAAACAACAACTGTCGACATCAAGCGACTTTTATGAAAACCCATATAAATATACATACTATTTCAATGATACTCTATAATCTACAATAAACGTCAATAACACGAAGTGTTTTTATAAAATGAATATAATAACTCTTATATTTATTTTCGAATACCTAATGAACGACAATTCGGATATTACTCACAATAATAAATATATTTATTATATTTATTCTAAACTTTGAAATTCCGACAACTCTTTTATAAAAATAAATATAGTTTATATATTTATTTTCGAATAACAAACAACATGATTTCTTTTTATAAAAATAAATATAGTTATATGGTTATTTCGAATATCAGACAACACCAATTCTTTTATAAAAATAAATATAGTTTTATATTTATTTTAAACATGCAACGACTCGATAATCTTTATAAAATAAATATAACTTTTATATTTATTACAAAACGCCTAAACGGTACATTATATATCAGATATATCACGTACGAGTTTGTTACATGTTATTTTCATATAAATGTTTATTACATACACAACGACTTCTCAAGACGACTAACGAGATTCAACCGAAATATTTATATATTTTTATATAAATACTTATATATTTTAAATCTCACGAGAACTAAGTGTTTTTCAAGACTTATTAAGTATTACCGACGAATAAACGAACTAAACAAGTATAATTTCTTCGCTTCTTTAAAGTAAACAACTTATCGTCGAATCGTTCAGTTAACGATTCGGTAGAGCTCGGTAACACGTAGATTAGTTACCGCATTAATTAGAAACTTATAAGATATTCCGTGTTAGGAATATTGTAGAACGCACGCTAGCGAGTCACGTCTTAGAAACGGCATTACGAAGTCGTATATAGCTAGCTTTGCACAGGATTATTCAGGTGAGTTCATAACCCCACCTTTTTACGGTTTTACATTTTTCTAAATGTTTTCGGGGTGGAAAGACATGCATATTTTGCAAAACATACAAGGTTTTCAATAAACATGAATTACATATTTTTAAACCATTTTACAAACAAGATTTAACTAACATAAATGGTTTACGAAAAGCTTTTGTTCTATACCGGTTTTTCAAGCAAGAGTATTTTTCGAAATGTGCATACACATGTATTCTAATTTCTAAAGTTCGGAAAAATACAAGTACAAAGAGGTACATCAAACTAAGGAATGATACATGGATCACGTGACGAATAGGGTTCCATAAGCACCATTAGTCAACATATACATTTAGACCGCGGAACAGAAGGGTTAGATCTAATGGGTTTCAGGCAACCCCACTCTTGGCCTACTTTTACCAATGAGTTCTTTTGTGTCTCAGTCGATCTCGACAAAAATGCCTAGGTTTGGTGGCTTCCTATGTCGTTACATATGTTAGTGGCCTCGCGAACCATTAGCGATCTCGTATTCCTTACATTTACATAACTCAGTTTTAGATACGTCTTTACAAATTACATACCATGTTTTATATAAATTCAAAGCTTAGGATTATGCATGCATGTTGTCAATGTCGGGGTGGATATTGACGGTTATACAAGTTTTACAAACACAAGAGTTTACAAAAGCAAGGTTTTTGCGAATATAATGCGTTACAAATACAGAGTTTCCATATAACATGACAAGAAAATGATTTTAAATTCGTTTTCTCAACAATACTTCAAAAACCGGTTATTCAAAAAGATTTATTTTAAATCTTTTTCAAAACAAACTATGAACTCGCTCAACTTTATGTTGATTTTTCGCATGTTTCTTTCTCAGGTTACTTTTCAAAGTTATGGCACGGTTGGAATAGGAGAACCATTGGAGACTCGAGTACTTAGTGGGCGTTCTTTTTCTAGAAGTCTTAGCTTATTTGCTTCCACTATGCAATGAAGATACCGGTCCAGTCACGCCAGCTCTGATTATTTCGGGGTGTGACAGATTGGTATCAGAGCTATAGGTTACAACGAACAGGGTTTTCAGTAAAAATACCTAGGCTCTAACCTCACATTACTCTGGGACTTAGGTCATTAAGACTTTCAATATGTACAGAACGCCTAGTACTCGAATATGGTCTCCAACCGTTGCCGAAAAAAAAACAGTCAAAATTTTGTTTTCAAACATACGCTTTTGTGGTGTTATACACATGGTACTCAAAAATAATTACATATAGTACATAAAACCCTGAGAGTTTAGGAAATATGCATTTAAGACCTTCGGAAACTCATGTTGAAGTTCATTAAAGGTCATCACGTAGGAACCACGTTTATTAACTCGGACAAACACCATTATTATGTCTTCCATGCTATTTTAAGTAACCGAGCAGGTAACCTACGCAAAAACGAAGTACGGGCGCGCAAATTACACGAAACTCAACCTATACGTCAACGGAGGTTGAAGTATGTCTTATATGAATATCGAGGCAAGGTCTTTGAGAAGACACGATGGCGCGACTGAACGACGCTAGATTCCGTCAGCAGGAGAACTACCGAATCATGATGCGGCAACTTATCACACGGTCCTGCAATTACACGAATCACGCCAAGGAGAAGAGGCATGTCTCCATGTTCCCCCTATCTTAATAACGACGAATACGCCATGTTCGACATTCCATGGTAATGTCACCTAACAACCGGTTATCACATGCAACCCCAGGTAAAGTCCTTAAAATTTCTTTTATAGAAATTCCGACTTTTGCATCTAGTGAGTAGATTTTCACATGTCTACTCCTCTTAATAGTCATTGTATCACAAACATTTCTTTCATTACAGCGAATACTCATTTGCTTCATTTCTTGAAAACTCATATGTTACGCATGCATCGTTTGTTGCGCATGTGGTTTCGTTTCAAATAAGCGTTTCACCAAAGTCCAAATAATATTTCGCTAAATCTAATTACTGATTTGCGATTCGAATGACCCGCATTATTGTAATTGTTGGCTCCTTTGTTATCAAGTCAACACACTTTCTTGAAACTTCTTTTCTTTTCAAGATTACATACATGGTTTTTCGTTGCGACCATGCCGAAAGTTTTCTTGTTGATATATGTATTTATTATCGGCTTGCGCCGAAATCAAATTCAATTATTTGAACTTGTCCATTACACACATTCAATTCAAAGAATCATATGATGTATTGGGAGCATTATATTCAAATCAGTTTTAAACGAACGTTTCATTTGTTCCGAGTCGTAGTAGACTTGTTTGATCTACGACTCCATTAAGTTGTTTGTTGATTTCGACACCTTGTGGTGGTGTTTTCATTAATTTGAAGCTTGCGCTAATCACGTTTACGCATCTCATGCACGGATTTAATTATTTATTTATTGATTTGTTTTAAATCCGTTTTGATTTATCATGTTAAGACAATGGTACACAAATTCATTTTATATTCTGTTGTACCTATTAACGGTTCTTGCGTTATCGATCGAATGTTTTGCAATATTCATTGCTTCTTCATCTTCGATTGAAAACATTATTTCATTGATGTTCTATTTTCAGTTGAAAATCCTTTTATGTTTGTTTGGAACAAGCGTTCAGATTTACCTCGTTGAACCTTCATTTGATTTCAAACACGGTGAACTTGATTGGTCACCGCTATTATTGAATTATTCTGATCACTACGACACCTTGTAGCGTCGGTAGAACTTGCAGCTTGGGCAGATCATGATCGAGCGTTTCATGCAAAACTATTTCATTGAACTTGTTGATTTTAAGTTCCATTTAGTGGATGTTATCGTTTCTATAATTCATTTGCATATTGTAAACATCCACGTGGAATTCTACTGGTTGAAATTCTTTTTTTATTGGACCCCTGTTAACTTGGTCACACTGGTGACTGTATCAGTATGTCTCGTTTCCTTTGACATTATTCGTATTTGCTTACACATAACGTAACTCTAAGGAGTTAACGTAGTCTGAATTTTGAGGATGAAATTTCATTAACAGGGGGAGAATGTGAAAACCAGTGATTTACGGCTCTTAATTACGTGATTAACAGGTGATTAACGCAATAATAAATAGTGTTTACAGTGCAAATTAACTTAATTAGGCCTTTGGAATGCCTTGGAACGTTTATCCGACTTTACAGCACGCGTATGAAGATTCGCGTGGAATCTGCGGAACATCAAACAACAACGAACTATTATACGCATTTTAATTTTAAAATTTTATTCATTCGACACTTATGGAGTTTGGGTTGCGATATCGGGTCTCGTAGGAATTACGGGCCACTTACACATGAGATGGGCTTGTGGGCCCTTGGCCCAAGCCCAAAACCCACAAGCCTAAACCTGCACATAATATAATAGATCTCTTCCTTAAGAATCTATACAAAATCTTACTAAATCTCTACTAAATCTCTACAAAAATTTATCCAAAATCTCTTCATGATCTTTAAAAGATATCGTCTCAAAAGTTGAAGCATTTTCAATATATAAATCTACGCCTGATTATCACCTCCATACAAAACTTTCAAATACCAAATCACAAAAAAACCTTTGCCTGCCTTCCCCTTCTCTCTCGATATATACATCAGACACACACACCAATAATCAATAAGATTACCCCTCCATCTTCATCATTAGCCTAAGAAAACCCACACTCTAACCCTCTTGTTCATCTTGTACCCCCCCATCCGTCAGTTGAAGAAGACGACCACCGAGTGGTGGTCAGCGGCGACCAGTAGCACACCCCCCTCCCGTCAGATCGGCGAAGAGCCGGAGAGAGAGGGAGAACAGAGAGTCAGGGGAGAGCCGCCGCACACGGCGGCGGCGTGGCAACAGAACCGGAGAGAGAGAGGAAGAGAGAGCGATGAGAGAGAGAAAGAGATGGTCGGCTCAACCGTCGACGGCGACGGAGCCGGTGACAATGGTTCTCGACGGCAGCGGACCGGTGGCTCTGTTGTGTTGATGTTGACGGTAATGGTGGTGGTTTTATGTTAGTTTGTTTTGATTTATGGCTCGGGTATTGTTATTTCATTTCGGGTTCACATCAGCGGGATTCCAGGGTCAGACTCAACGGGTTCTGGCTTGGTCAAACTCGGTCAAAGGTCAGCAACTTTAGTTCGGTTCGGGTCAGAAACGGAAAAGGGGTCCGATTTGGTTTCGGGTCTAGTTACAGAGGTCAACGGCTGGTCAGCGGCTCGGTCAACGGTTCGGTCAACGGTTCGGGTCAGTCGTGGTCAACAGGTCAAACCGAGTCAACCCAGTGACTCGGTCAACTCAGCTGGTCAAACCCGGTCAACTCAGTTGACTTGGTCAATGCCTCGACGCGAGTTCTGGTAAATAGTTTACGCTGCGATTAGTATTTACATTTTTATATACTTTTATGTCTCACGTGAAAACGAGCTTGAACCGAACGAAGTGACAAATTATTAGTTAAACCATTGGAGACTCGAGTACTTAGTGGGCGTTCTTTTTCTAGATGTCTTAGCTTATTTGCTTCTGCTGTGCAATGAAGATACCGGTCCAGTCACGCCAGCTCTGATTATTTCAGGGTGTGACACTATGTACTCACAAATTTGTGTTCCAAGCAAAACTCGTTTTGATTTCGGATTCTCTTAGGATCTGAGTTTCTTATGATTTTGTTTTTTGTTTGATAATTAAGAAGATGAATGATTAATTGCAACGGAAACTAAATATATGGAAACAAACTTTGATCACACAATCACACAGGAGAATTGCTTTCAACACACAAGTTTTTCATTGAATCGAATGATTGAATTTATTTCAAACACCAATTACAATTGCATGCATGTATCACAAACTCCCCCTCAGCCCAAGCTCACAATGAATTGTTCGTGCAGGAAGACAAGTGGTGAAAGAGCTAATAGAACAGTACAACGTACTGTTCTATTTATAGGCACGAGCAAACCACTGAAGCATCTTGGCTGACGTCACCATGAAAGTGACATCTGACCTCCTAACAACCTGTAACTACTGATCTAATACAAGCACTTTTTAGCTAACTACTGATTACATTACAATACAAAGAATAGACTAAACTACTGCTTTCTCCTTCCACTGTTTTGACTCCAGCAGTACTTTGTTTCTTCAGCAGTGCTTGACCCATAACAGTAGATTGATCATCAGGGCTTTAGTCTTCATCAGTCTTTATACTTGATCAGTTGTTTGTAGAACAGCAGTTGTATACGGACAGTACATAAAGGCCATTAGATGTTAGAAACACTTTCAAGGGGAAAGTTGGAATACAGCAGTACTTATGTTGGAACCACTGCTCTGATCCAGATTTGGCTTTAATCAACTATTCCTTTGGTAGGGTTCAATCCCAACAATCTCCCCCTGTAACAGATGATGCCAAAACTCTTCATTATTTAGGATCTTTATTGCCTCATCAAAAGTTCCCTGACTTGCCCTTTGAATTGTAAATCAAAGTTCAGAGAATCTGTATCATCCTCATCCCTGCACAGTGTAAGATCAAGGAGATCTTGCAGATCTTCAACACCTAGGACCAATGCTTGTTCCCTAGATATTTTCTTCACTTCGCCACTGGATTTGATCAGAGACAATACGTGGGTCTGTTTTTCAGATTTCCACTTTAGTATTTTTGAATCCAGTGGGTTTCTTAGGAGAGGCTTTATTGATGATGAGTTTGGTGATGGTGGCCTGGTGATAACTGGCTGAGCAGTGCTTTGAGCTTGAGCAAGATCAACATTTTCAGCTATCATCTGCTTGATGACTGATTTTATAATATCATCACTAGCAGCTATATCCTCTGGTGTTTCTGCATCCGTCTGTTTTTGTCTCCGTCTTTGATAAAGGATGGCACCAGGTGGAGCAGTAGATTTTCTGACTTGCAGTTTTTGTGGTCTTGTTGAAACCTCTGCTTCAGGGTAAACATGTTTTTGTGGAACATTTGGATTCTTCTTTCTTAACTCTTCCAACTTTTGGTAAGAGGCCACCACTTTTTCTTCTTTCCACCTTGTCACCTGATTTCTTGACCCAAAATCATCAGTGATAAGTTCCTCTTTCATTCTCTTCAGCTTTAACACTTTATCAGGCACATTTTTCTTGTAATTTGCCCAAACAGGAGGAGTATGTTTAACTTTGTCTTTGTTCATCTTTTCAATTCTTTCCAACTCCTCTTTGAGCTCACCAACTGTCCATTCTTTATATTGAGCTTTGTCTCCCTTGTATCTCTTGAATGCCATAATGTGCTCAATATAATCTTTTCTCAAGGTTTCATCATCTCTTTCTGATAGTTGCTGACAGAGATTCTTTGAAAACCTTTCCAAAGTACTGACTTGAGTAAGCAGGAATTGATAGTATCTTTGGATTTCCTTGTCAGATTTACCCGTTGTGTTTCTTTTGGAGATATCCTCTACTTGTTGACCTTTCAATTTCAAGTATTCTTCAATATTGTTAGGTCTTGGATATCCTTGAAGAGATGATAAGCTTCTTTTATCGGGGTCATATTCAGAGTAAAAAGATTTGATCTCTTCTCTGACAGCTGCAAGCTCTAAAGGATACTGGACAGCTGCAGAAACAATGGCAGTGTTTGGGTTAAAGACTTGTGCTGAAGAGAGTGGAACAGGGTTTGGAATAGTAACAAGTGACAATGGTTGTGAAGATGCTGTTGGTGGTGAAGAATCTTCATCTTCCAAAATTATCCTTCTCCTTTTTGGTTTAGGAGAGGCTTGTGGTGTTTTGGAGGGTTGTGAAGTGGTGATTTGAGTGGTGGTGATTGAAGTGGAGGGTGGCTGACTAACAGTTGTTGAAACAACTGGTGTTTCAACCACTGCCGTCAATACAATTGATGATGTGTCATCAGCTGTCTTCTGCTTTTTGGCAGGAGGCTGTTTTGGTGGTGAGGATGTTTTTGGTGTGGAAGTGGTTGAAGTGGGAGCAGTGGTTGTAGTTGAAGTGGTTGAACTGCTGAAACCACTGAAGTACCAACAGTTGTTGATACAACAGGTGTTACAACAGCTGTTGGTTTGGAGGTTTGATGTGAGGAGTTTTTGGGAGGTTGAGAAGCATGTTTTGTTTGTCTGGAAGGTGTGGCTTAGGATTTTCTTCATCCTTTGGCTCTGAAATACCCTGAACTTCCTTTGCCATAAACATTTTCTTTCTTCTTCAAACCTGGACTTGCCCTTTACCTCTCTATCCTTTTTCACCTTTGCTTTTTCATCAGCAATGGCATTTAAGGTCACATCAACCTTTTTAGACCCATCTGGCTTAGGGATGTCTGCAAGCATGCTGGAATTGTTAGGTGCAATGTAAAGACCATCTTCATATCCTTTTTTCTTCAACTACTTCATTTTCTTCCCATTTTTGGCATCAGCTGGTGGTGGGTTATCCACAAAGATGATAGAGGGAGGAGCAGTGCCAGTGGTGTGCAATAGTGGTTCATCGTACAAGTTTCTCATCTTGAATCCGTTATCATATTTGTATTTGTTTGCTTTTCTTTGTTTATGTCATTTATTTCGTCCGTGCCATATATTTTATTTTGTCCAAATTTTCCAAAAGTGTCCATATTGTCTGAAGTGTTCGAATTGTCTGATTGTTTGTTTATGTCCAAGGATGGACATTTCATTTTGTAGTTTTCTTTCCCAAGTGTTAATATATATGTATTTATATATATTGTAATTTGTTGTGTTTACATATTTGTGTAATTATTCCTACTTGGTCTAAATACATAATATATACCCACAAAAACATATAAATATGATACTTGATGAATTTTGAAAGTATACATTTTATCTAAAATATATACTTTGTTATTTTTAGTTTAGAATTCTTCATAAAGTATGAACTTATAACTTCTTGTCCAAAATTTGTTTAATCATATTTAAAGACTTCAAATAGTTTTCTAGTTACATATTTCTTTGTTTAACACTTTTGAACATAACAAAATTTATAAAAATTTTGCCATAGTTTCGTTTGAAAAATGGATTTTCCCAAGTTAATACAAAACTTGTGTTCAAATAATTTCAACATAAAACATCATCAAATATCAATATTCGTCATAATTTGTCAACAAAGTACCATGAACATGATATAGTTACTAACTTTCCCAAAAAGGAAACTTTATTCCTTGTTTTTGCCAAAAATTTGTAGAACAAGATTTTATTTAAAATTCTTGTTTTAGGTGACTCATATAGTCATTTGAAGCACAAATATGTATTCAAAACTCTTTTTATTAAGATATTTCATGTTCTTGATTCTTTCCAGAAATGGATACTTTATTGATTCATTTTAACAAAAAATTATGTTCTTGATTTTTAATAAATACTCATGTTTTCTAACATGCATGCAACTATTTTAAGAATAAAAACCCATGTTCATATCTTTTTGTTGATGAATCTTGTTAGAACTAAACATGCATATGTTTAGATCTTGTTTTTATACAAAAATAACCAAGATTCATTTTCACTAGTCTAAACTTTTTCGAGTTCATTCAAAATCATAGAAAAATCATAAAGTAAAATAACGATTTTTGGTTTTTCTTAGCGTTTTTCATGTAGGTTTTGTTTTGATTTGATTCAAGATGAACTTGTATTCTTTCAAAATCAAGAATAGTAATAAAGTAGAAACTAGTGTAGAATCCTTACAATCTTGCTAGTATGAACAAGATGATAAATATGAAGAAAAGATGAGAATTAAGAGCTTCAAGTCTTGAGAAAGTGCTTTATATGAAATTCCAAGTATCACCAAGGTCTTGAATCAATCATGAACCTCCTTGATATGCATGAATTTCTAGTGTTTGATTTTCAAAAGATGAAGGTGGTGGTGGGTTGTTCTTGACCGAAATTTAGAGAGAGAGAGAGAGTAGGAGAAGAAAGTTTGCATGTCCTGGAAATAATGAAAGAGGTGGAGTGTTTAAGGGATTTTGGTTTGATCAAGGTTCCACCTCACATGTCCACTAATCAAATTCTTAGCTTTCCAACACAACCAAAGAAGATAGGTGGTAAACATGGGGCCCACTTTACCTCTCAAAACCGTGAACTACATGGGGGGGGGGGATATGTATTTTTTTTAAAGAATCTTGTTTAAATACATAATTTTATAAACTTTGATATTTTATATAAAATATCTACAAGGTTTCAAGCCCTCATATTTTAAAGTAGTGTGACACTAGGTAAAACTAGTCCATGAAAATTATTAGTTTGTTGATCGGGCGAAAAAGTTGGTTCGGGTCCTGTATCGGGTTAAATACGGACACTGTGTTTAGTTTATATAAATACACGATAAAAAAAATTTTTGCACATGTTTTATCATCCAAATAATTAATCCAACTTTTTGTACTAAAAATTTTATTATTTCTGACACAGTTCCGGTACCGGCTTTGCTGTTAGGCAGTTTACAGAACTAGCCGTGCAGCTTAACGCAAAAAGATTTAAGTGCGGATTTTGTGTCGTTTTTAATACCCGTTATGTTATTTATGACAAATAATATTTATTTTTGGGTTTTCGGACAATTACTGTTTCGCTCTACGGAATGCTGTACATTTCGCAGGATTACAGTACTTTTCTGCGGACTTGGACAATTTGGTTTTTAAATGGACTTTTGCTAAATAATGTAAGGCACATCTTATAAAAAGATTCTTGGATATCAAACAAAATGTTTCATTGATTACAAACTTATTTACAAAGATTGAAAAACACAAATGTTACATAAACCTTCCTTTTGACGCCATGATCTTTTTAATATACACTATTAAAAGAATCTAAACATATATTTGGACAATATAGTCTATCCTGCGCCCATGAATGAAGAATGCAGTCGGTCATGTAAACCTCTAGATTGCATTGTTCATACATGTTCGAATAAATGATAATGTGGGTAACCGCAACTAAAGGCGTAGTGCCTCTTGCGTGTATTGGTCATATATCTAAGTGGAAAACGAAATAATTTGTTGAGGAGGGGAAACCAACCCGTGGCCTCCGTCCCTATAGTATGCATTCCATACTACATAGGCTTTGATCATCCAAAGTAGAGAAATTCCTTTGTCGTACTTGTCCATGTGACGAATATGGTAATAGTGCTTGAGCTTCATGAGCTCCAACAAGATCATTAAGATCATCATAGATGTCGAATAGAATGCAATGGGGGAGTTGTAGCATGGCTCATGCCATATTATCCCTTTGGATAAGATAAGGTGTCATAGACTCCAAAGAACCAACTCATGTACAAGAATTCTAGAATGTTGAGGAAAAATCCTCCATGAGTGGCAAACAAGTTTTGTTTGTTTAGATGACAAGTCTCGAACAACTCGTGTTATAGATTGAATGTTAGATGCGAACAAATACGTATCGTCTTCATGTATTGTATTGTATTGTAGGGTGTTATGGTAACCATCTCGATTAGTGTTCGACTGGATAGAAACTTGAACAACTTAAGAATTTTGAATGGATAGTGATCACTAGCTTTGCCCGCAGAGTCCACCAGGATTTCCATGCACTACAAGTTGTTATTAGGTGGGCCCCCGTAATAATAAATTGTCTTGCATGGTCACCCTAGTATTCTCTCGTTCAAAGCAGACGATCAGTCAGAGAGAGGACACTATTGTCTATGTACCTTCAACATAGAAGGGACCTTCGTGATAGTTCACGTGTCAACGTCTATTGTCATTACTCGCGGAACGGCACGACGTTAGATGGAATAGAAATAGAGAGATTTCGTATGAATTACAACTGGAGGGGCACCTTCAAGATGAGTACTTCATCTTCCTAGTCTGGACAAGAGTGTCGTCATTCAGGATTTGTATGAGCCACAGGGACCTCGTCCCACTAATGGAGTTGTTGTCCAAGGCTACCACCTCCGCCTCATCATCACTACCGAAGTCAGGCATCTCATCATCCGTGAGAAAGCAGCCATCTTCCATGGGATAAATGCTTTATGGTCTCACTTAGGAACCACGTTCACCATAAGCTCCACAATAGACGTGAGGTCGATATTTTCATGGAAGATGTATTGTATAAAATATGTCATGTTTTGAAATAGAGTATCATATCTTATGTATAAGATGTCGTGTCTTAACCATGTCATGCGAGTCAAGAATAACAATAGAATTCGAAGTCGAAGGCATTTCGTTCTTGCCAAGATATTTCGTACAACACATATATAAATAATTTATATTTATAATCATATAAAATCCTATCTAACAAGGATTTTTATCTTGTATAAGCTAAACTTGTAAACTGTTTATAATGCGTAAACTGATAATGTAATGTGTTGTAGCCATATAGTCTGTTAATGTAATGTGTCTATTTCTCATAGACTTCACCCATGGAAATGTCCTCGCTTGATTTATGTGAAATGATTTTTTGTTGTAGTGGAACTTGAAAAATGTTTATGCAATGAAAACCTCTTGTTCTTGTATAAATTGTTTTCATGAGAGGTCCCTAGTGATTGTAGACTAGACTCGAGAAAGAATCCTGGTTCACTACAATCGATGCTCTGATACCAATCTATCACACCCGCTCGTAGCGGAAGAGCGAGTGTGATCTGATCGGTTCTCATTGCATAACAATATAAGTGAACATACTAAATGAATAAAAACAAGCTCCAGTGCCATTGTCATAATCGTTTCAAAATAACGCAACGTAAATTAAATGTATTGGTTACAAACCATCAAATGAAAATAAGTTGTCATTGTTTTATACATCAAAATTTAAGTCTTAAAATGTCAAGGATTTGACCACTATATCACCGCAAAGAGGTGGTATACAACGGGCAAACCCTTCAAATGGTGGCATGGAGTCTTGATACTTGCTTTCCTTGACTGAAATGTCTGCATGGTCCACTAATTCCCTGAAATACATGTGAGTTTGAAAACATCAACAACAGTTGGCGAGTTCATGCAGTTTAGTTGTATACGATGTATCTTGTAAAATGTGAGTTGTATAAAATGTATCTGTAAAATGTGAGTTGCATAAAATGTATCTGTAAAATGTGAGTTGTATAAAATGTATCTGTATGTAAAGATGCAGTATGTAAAGCGTCAATGAAATCGTTGATCAATAATGTTTCGCGAGGACATTAATATGTGTGACGAATTAGGAAGCAATCCAAACCTAGACGATATTGTGTCGACTACTATCGACTGGGACACAAATGCACTCATCTGTATGGGTCCACGACCAAGAGTGGGGCTAGCCAAAACCCATTAGATCTAACCCTCTCTACCTAGTTCCAAATTGGATTAATGGTGCTTAGATGTATAACCTTATTCGCACATGATCTAAGGTGTTTCATTCCATGACTTTAACATACGATTGAACATGTATTTTCCCGATAGTTGTAAAGTTGTAAAACATTTAAATGAATAGGGGACATGAACTCACAGAATTGCGTTCGTGAATAGTAATTATGATCTCAAGTGCGGTCGTCCTGAATAGTGTCACGACCTACAAACGTTCTATATTTGTTAGACACTTCGGTCTTGTAGTGACTTGAGTACAAGTCTTGTGTCTTGAATATGTGTAAGACTTGTATGTCTATGTTATTCGTTGAACTGTGTTTTAGATGTATTAACCGATAACTATTTAGTGTATATATATATTTCACCAAATATATATATTCTTGTATCGTGAGTTGTATCGTAGTTGTATAAATGTGTGTTCACCAAGTGTTAGGTGATGTGAATGTGCATATCGTTGCACGCATATGAATACATATGTCTGCGTGTTTGTTATATGTGATCTTGTATTCTTAGAATATATATACTTATATATATTCCATAAGAATATATAATCTATACTTGGTAAAAAGGTATAAAAATCATCTTAAAAATAATCTATTTTTAAGATTTGTTCTAAAAATATAATTTTAGTCTTTCACTAAAATAATATATTTTAGATTTTAGGGAATATATATATATATACATATATATATATATATATATATCTTTATATATTTCAAAAACAATACCTTTTTAAGTTAAACCATAAGTAACATATTTTGTATACTTGTAGAAAATATATGGTTACTTGTTCGGTTTAGAAAACGTAGTTTACCAAGTCTTTGATATAATATAAATTGTTGTCCGAAATACTTATATAGTCCGTTTATTTGTCCGTAAGTCCGATTTGTCCATACGTTGTGTCCGAATACTCGGATCCTCCGTAATTTTCTTTTAAGATGTATTTATGTGTAGTCTTGTAAGATTTTATTTGTAATGTGTCTTGTGTTTATTTGTATTATTGTATTCAAGTTCCTAACTTTCATGTATATAACTAGTAAAATCAAATAACACATAGCACATAAGTTGTTAGGATCTCTAAATATATATTTTCTCAAAAATATATATTTATATCTAGTTTTGTTTTTATAAAAAAACTATTCTTTCAAATCTTTCATTCTCGTAAAGATTTTGTCAAAAATGATAGTTTTTATAACATATGATTTCTAAGAAAAATTGGCCATATTTCCTTAGAAATATAAGCTTTGCCATGTTTAATAAAACATATCTTTTTTTTTTCTTTTCAAAATCACCAACAATTTACTCATCTTATTTCTAAGAAAAAACACATGAGATTTATAACATAAACTTAACAAGATGAACTCCTAATCATTTAGGGTTTTGGTATGATCTTTACATATGTTTACTAGTTCAAAACCATACTTTACTTCTAGTTTGTTGAAGTTTTATACAAAACCCATCTTGTATGTTTCTTTTTATAAATCCTGTAAAAGCATTATTTTTAGTGAAAAACCTTATTCACTTTAATAATATCAAAGATTATGATCATCCATTTAAACATTATGTTTAACATAATCCTTTTAACATTTTCATGTACACTTGTTAGATCATGCTTTTAAACATCATCTAACAAGTTATTCATATGATATTCATCATAACTAGATCAAATATGCAAGTAATAAGCTTTAAATCACAACACAAACAATCTTATATATCATGATTTTTATTTTGCTTCTTTGTATTTTCATCTTATTTTGTATGATTGTTTTAGTTATAGCTTGTTCTTTGAACAATAAATACACAAATAAGTATGTATTAGGTGACTCATATAGTCATTTGAAGCACAAATATGTATTCAAAACTCTTTTTACTAAGATATTTAATGTTGTTGATTCTTTCCAGAAATGGAAACTTTATTGATTCATTTTAACAAAAAATCATGTTCTTGAATTTTTAATAAATACTCATGTTTTCTAACATGCATGCAACTATTTTAAGAATAAAAACCCATGTTCATATCTTTTTGTTGATGAATCTTGTTAGAACTAAACATGCATGTGTTTAGATCTTGTTTTTATACAAAAATAACCAAGATTCATTTTCACTAGTCTAAACTTTTTCAAGTTCATTCAAAATCATAGAAAAATCATAAAGTAAAATAATGATTTTTGGTTTTTCTTAGCGTTTTTCATGTAGGTTTTGTTTTGATTTGATTCAAGATGAACTTGTATTCTTTCAAAATCAAGAATAGTAATAAAGTAGAAACTAGTGTAGAATCCTTACAATCTTGCTAGTATGAACAAGATGATAAATATGAAGAAAAGATAAGAATTAAGAGCTTCAAGTCTTGAGAAAGTGCTTTATATGAAATTCCAAGTATCACCAAGGTCTTGAATCAACCATGAACCTCCTTGATATGCATGAATTTCTAGTGTTTGATTTTCAAAAGATGAAGGTGGTGGTGGGTTGTTCTTGACCGAAATTTAGAGAGAGAGAGAGAGTAGGAGAAGAAAGTTTGCATGTCCTGGAAATAATGAAAGAGGTGGAGTGTTTAAGGGATTTTGGTTTAATCAAGGTTCCACCTCACATGTCCACTAATCAAATTCATAGCTTTCCAACACAACCAAAGAAGATAGGTGGCAAACATGGGGCCCACTTTACCTCTCAAAACCGTGATCTACATCGGGGGGGGGGGGGGGGGGATATGTATTTTTTTTAAAGAATCTTGTTTAAATACATAATTTTATAAACTTTGATATTTTATATAAAATATCTACAAGGTTTCAAGCCCTCATATTTTAAATTAGTGTGACACTAGGTAAAACTAGTCCATGAAAATTATTAGTTTGTTGATCGGGCGAAAAAGTTGGTTCGGGTCCTGTACCGGGTTAAATACGGACACTGTGTTTAGTTTATATAAATACACGACAAAAATTATTTTTGCACATGTTTTATCATCCAAATAATTAATCCAACTTTTTGTACTAAAAATTTTATTATTTCTGACACAGTTCCGGTACCGGCTTTGCTGTCAGGCAGTTTACTGAACTAGCCGTGCAGCTTAACGCAAAAAGATTTAAGTGCGGATTTTGTGTCGTTTTAATACCCGTTATATTATTTATGACAAATAATATTTATTTTTGGGTTTTCGGACAATTACTGTTTCGCTCTAAGGAATGCTGTACATTTCGCAGGATTACAGTACTTTTCTGCGGACTTGGACAATTTGGTTTTTAAATGGACTTTTGCTAAATAATGTAAGGCACATCTTATAATAAGATTCTTGGATATCAAACAAAATGTTTCATTGATTACAAACTTAATTACAAAGATTGAAAAACACAAATGTTACATAAACCTTCCTTTTGACGCCATGATCTTTTTAATATACACTATTAACAGAATCTGGACATATATTTGGACAATATAGTCTATCCTGCGCCCATGAATGAAGAATGCAGTCGGTCATGGAAACCTCTAGATTGCATTGTTCATACATGTTCGAATAAATGATAATGTGGGTAACCGCAACTAAAGGCGTAGTGGCTCTTGCGTGTATTGGTCATATATCTAAGTGGAAAACGAAATAATTTGTTGAGGAGGGGAAACAAACCCGTGGCCTCCGTCCCTATAATATGCATTCCATACTACATAGGCTTTGATCATCCAAAGTAGGGAAATTCCTTTGTCGTACTTGTCCATGTGACGAATATGGTAATAGTGCTTGAGCTTCATGAGCTCCAACAAGATCATTAAGATCTTCATAGATGTCGAATAGAATGCAATGGGGGAGTTGTAGCATGGCTCATGCCATACTATCCCTTTGGATAAGACAAATATCAAAATGACGGAATTTATTGTATTCATTTCCAATAAATAAGATAAGGTGTCAAAGACTCCAAAGAACCAACTCATGTACAAGAATTCTAGAATGTTGAGGAAAAATCCTCCATGAGTGGCAAACAAGTTTTGTTTGTTTAGATGACAAGTCTCGAACAACTCGTGTTATAGATTGAATGTTAGACGCGAACAAATACGTATCATCTTTATGTATTGTATTGTAGGGTGTTATGGTAACCATCTCGGTTAGTGTTCGACTGGATAGAAACTTGAACAAGTTAAGAATTTTGAATGGGTAGTGATCACTAGCTTTGCCCGCAGAGTCCACCAGGATTTCCATGCACTACAAGTTGTTATTAGGTGGGCCCCCGTAATAATAAATTGTCTTGCATGGTCACCCTAGTATTCTCTCGTTCAAAGCAGACGATCAGTCAGAGAGAGGACACTATTGTCTATGTACCTTCAACATAGAAGGGACCTTCATGATAGTTCACGTGTCAACGTCTGTTGTCATTACTCGCGGAACGGCACGACGTTAGATGGAATAGAAATAGAGAGATTTCGTATGAATTACAACTGGAGGGGCACCTTCAAGATGAGTACTTCATCTTCCTAGTCTGGACAAGAGTGTCATCAATCAGTAATTGTATGAGCCACAGGGACCTCGTCCCACTAATGGAGTTGTTGTCCAAGGCTACCACCTCCGCCTCATCATCACTACCGAAGTCAGGCATCTCAGCATCCGTGAGAAAGCAGCCATCTTCCATGGGATAAATGCTTTATGGTCTCACTTAGGAACCACGTTCACCATAAGCTCCACAATAGACGTGAGGTCGATATTTTCATGGAAGATGTATTGTATAAAATATGTCATGTTTTGAAATAGAGTATCATATCTTGTGTATAAGATGTCGTGTCTTAACCATGTCATGCGAGTCAAGAATAACAATAGAATTTGAAGTCGAAGGCATTTCGTTCTTGCCAAGATATTTCGTACAACACATATATAAATAATTTATATTTATAATCATATAAAATCCTATCTAACAAGGATTTTTATCTTGTATAAGCTAAACTTGTAAACTGTTTATAATGCGTAAACTGATAATGTAATGTGTTGTAGGCATATAGTCTGTTAATGTAATGTGTCTATTTCTCATAGACTTCACCCATGGAAATGTCCTCGCTAGATTTATGTGAAATGATTTTTTGTTGTAGTGGAACTTGAAAAATGTTTATGCAATGAAAACCTCTTGTTCTTGTATAAATTGTTTTCATGAGAGGTCCCTAGTGATTGTAGACTAGACTCGAGAAAGAATCCTGGTTCACTACAATCGATGCTCTGATACCAATCTATCACACCCGCTCGTAGCGAAAGAGCGAGTGTGATCTGATCGGTTCTCATTGCATAACAATATAAGTGAACATACTAAATGAATAAAAACAAGCTCCAGTGCCATTGTCATAATCGTTTCAAAATAACGCAACGTAGATTAAATGTATTGGTTACAAACCATCAAATGAAAATAAGTTGTCATTGTTTTATACATCAAAATTTAAGTCTTAAAATGTCAAGGCTTTGACCACTATATCACCGCAAAGAGGCGGTATACAACGGGCAAACCCTTCAAATGGTGGCATGGAGTCTTGATACTTGCTTTCCTTGACTGAAATGTCTGCATGGTCCACTAATTCCCTGAAATACATGTGAGTTTGAAAACATCAACAACAGTTGGCGAGTTCATGCAGTTTAGTTGTATACGATGTATCTTGTAAAATGTGAGTTGTATAAAATGTATCTGTAAAATGTGAGTTGCATAAAATGTATCTGTAAAATGTGAGTTGTATAAAATGTATCTGTATGTAAAGATGTAGTATGTAAAGCGTCAATGAAATCGTTGATCAATAATGTTTCGCGAGGACATTAATATGTGTGACGAATTAGGAAGCAATCCAAACCTAGACGATATTGTGTCGACTACTATCGACTGGGACACAAATGCACTCTTCTGTATGGGTCCACGACCAAGAGTGGGGCTAGCCAAAACCCATTAGATCTAACCCTCTCTACCTAGTTCCAAACTGGATTAATGGTGCTTAGATGTATAACCCTATTCGCACATGATCTAAGGTGTTTCATTCCATGACTTTAACAAACGATTGAACATGTATTTTCCCGATAGTTGTAAAGTTGTAAAATATTTAAATGAATAGGGGACATGAACTCACAGAATTGCGTCCGTGAATAGTAACTATGATCTCAAGTGCAGTCGTCCTGAATAGTGTCACGACCTACAAATGTTCTATATTTGTTAGACACTTCGGTCTTGTAGTGACTTGAGTACAAGTCTTGTGTCTTGAATATGTGTAAGACTTGTATGTCTATGTTATTCGTTGAACCGTGTTTTAGATGTATTAACCGATAACTGTTTAGTGTATATATATATTTCGCCAAATATATATATTCTTGTATCGTGAGTTGTATCGTAGTTGTATAAATGTGTGTTCACCAAGTGTTAGGTGATGTGAATGTGCATATCGTTGCATGTATAGGAATACATATGTCTGCGTGTTTGTTATATGTGATCTTGTATTCTTAGAATATATATACTTATATATTCTAAGATATATTCCATAAGAATATATAATCTATACTTGGTAAAAAGGTATAAAAATCATCTTAAAAATAATCTATTTTTAAGATTTGTTCTAAAAATATAATTTTAGTCTTTCACTAAAATAATATATTTTAGATGTTAGGGAATATATATATATATATATATATATATATATCTTTATATATTTCAAAAACAATACCTTTTTAAGTTAAACCATAAGTAACATATTTTGTATACTTGTAGAAAATATATGGTTACTTGTTCGGTTTAGAAAACGTAGTTTAACAAGTCTTTGATATAATATAAATTGTAGTCCGAAATACTTATATTGTCCGTTTATTTGTCCGTAAGTTCGATTTGTCCATAAGTTGTGTCCGAATACTCGGATCGTCCGTAATTTTCTTTTAAGATGTATTTATGTGTAGTCTTGTAAGATTTTAGTTGTTATGTGTCTTGTGTTTATTTGTATTATTGTATTCAAATTCCTAACTTTCATGTATATAACTAGTAAAATCAAATAACACATAGCACATAAGTTGTTAGGATCTCTAAATATATATTTTCTCAAAAATATATATTTATATCTAGTTTTGTTTTTATAAAAACTATTCTTTCAAATCTTTCATTCTCGTAAAGATTTTGTCAAAAATGATAGTTTTTATAACATTTGATTTCTAAGAAAAATTGGCCATATTTCCTTTGAAATATAAGCTTTGCCATGTTTAATAAAACATATCTTTTTTTTTTCTTTTCAAAATCACCAACAATTTACTCATCTTATTTCTAAGAAAAAACACATGAGATTTATAACATAAACTTAACAAGATGAACTCCTAATCATTTAGGGTTTTGGTATGATCTTTACATATGTTTACTAGTTCAAAACCATACTTTACTTCTAGTTTGTTGAACTTTTATACAAAACCCATCTTGTATGTTTCTTTTTATAAATCCTGTAAAAGCATTATTTTTAGTGAAAAACCTTATTCACTTTAATAATATCAAAGATTATGATCATCCATTTAAACATTATATTTAACATAATCCTTTTAACATTTTCATGTACACTTGTTAGATCATGCTTTTAAACATCATCTAACAAGTTATTCATATGATATTCATCATAACTAGATCAAATATGCAAGTAATAAGCTTTAAATCACAACATAAACAATCTTATATATCATGATTTTTATTTTGCTTCTTTGTATTTTCATCTTATTTTGTATGATTGTTTTAGTTATAGCTTGTTATTTGAACAATAAATACACAAATAAGTATGAAAAAGGGATTTAGAAGGCTCATTTCTAGCTCTTGTGGCTAGGGATGATCTAGATGATGATAAAAGTAAAGAAAATGTTGATCTTGATGCTTGAAAGCTCTTGAATGGAAGGAAATCACTTCTTCAAGTTGTGGTTGCTTTGGATCCTCCTAAGTTCCATCAAACTCCATCTTGATCATCAAAGAAAGGCTAGAAAATGAAACTTTTTGGTGGGTGTTCTTGGCTAAAATGATGAAGGTTGAGAGAGTTCTTAAGTGTGTCTAAAAGATGGTGAATAGTAAGGAAATGTGCTTTGTTGATTATGGTAACTAATTGTTATAAGTCTTCACCTAATTCACCAACTTGTCCACTTGGTTTAACCACTTGCAACTAAAGGTAAAAATCAAGATATTTGTGGAGACAACTTGGGGGTGGGTCCCACATGCTTTGTGAACTTGTTTCTTGGTTAAAATGTGTTAGTTTCCTTAGATAAAATGTTAGAAAACTTATATGTGCAAGTGTTTAAGTGTTTTAAAGGTGTTAAGTGACCATTACTAGTCTAATATGATCCAAATAATATTAGATGGTCACTGAAAAAAGATCCGATATTGTTTGGATAATCGTTTCGCTTTGTTTCCGTTAGTCGTTATTTGAACTCTAAGCTTGTGTAACTTGTGTGAATTGATGTAGTTATTGGCTCGGATGATACCCGAAGGTATCCTCATATGAATTCTATGTTAAACAACACTTTTACATGTTACAAAAAGATTAAAAGGCTTATTTCTGCAAAATTTATACGGAAAAGTGTTGAAATTGTCGCTTTTAGTGTTTTTCGGGCAGTTTATAGTGTTATCGGACTTCGGCAAGGTTTTAAACCAAACCCTTGCATTCCTAGTTAGGGTTTAATGTATATTAGATGTTGGACTTTCGTCTGAGTCCTAAAGATGTCATTTAGATGGTTTCTGCGGATCCTGCATTTTCGTCAGAATACTAGTTTACTAGGTGCTTTTCTAGTAGTTTCGATGCATTGTTTAAACTATTTCAAATGTACTTAATAAAAATGGACCATATGCATCATAAGTAAGTATTCCATAAGTATTCTAAGTGTATGTCATGAAATAAGCAGTTCGGATGTTCAAAACGCATTAAATGTAGCTAAAAATGAGCACTTTAAGTGTAAGAAAGTTACCGAAAAGTGTCAGTTGTCACATCTTTAGCATCTCCTATAATTGTACCATCATCCAAGTACCAAGCATAGAAGAGTAACTTGCATCTATCTCATATGTGGTGAATGAGGGGATGCAAAACTAAGGCAAATAGAATAGGCCTCAAGGGGTCTCCCTGCTGAACCTCGGTGGTGGACCAAATATGATTGTCTCTGGCATAAATCTAGCTGGTTGTCCATATAGAAAATCCACTCATAGGGAAATGGGCCGGCATCGGGTCCCAACCTCTGACAAAAGAATAGTCCTATCCACAAGGATGAAAACATTAGAGAAATTAATAGTAATCATAGCCAACGACCCATCTGAGTCAAACATGTTCAAGAACATGTTCGCGCTATGGAGCACAACCTCAGCTCCACTAGGGATCCCCCACCCCAAATTGAAAATCAACAAGATATTTAGCCATCTCCTCCAAATCGAGTGAAGTGGTCATCCGCAACTTTCCTTAAACATTGCTTAACATTGGTGCCCACCCTAGAATTATCAGACCCGCGGAGTGGCTCACCGGAGTGCAAGACCACCTCTAAGGGTTGGGTAAAAGGCGATTGGATGAGTTTAGCGAAACCATCCCCATTGCTCCACGCTGTCAGGCCCATTGATGAGATCAAACCTTCAATACTGTTCACTTGCCTAGATTATAATAATTGATATCAAAAGCTTGCATGTAAATGGAATCTCTAACATTTAACATAAGAACAACATTTAGAATAACTCATGTTCTTCTCTTTGAAAGCTCAATAAAGTTCGTACTTAATCGATTTTTATATAGATACTTATTCTGTTTTCTTTTTTTACTTCCCTGAGAACCATAAATCTTAGTACCCACCATAACTTAAATATCGTATAACATCTTTTCTTTGACTAAAATAATAGAATGATAAAAGTCTTATTTGGCTAGTGTCTTGAAATAAGTGGCTAAAACAAAATAATAGGATATAATGCTAAAAATTGGTAGACAAAACGATAATGTGTGGGTAAGGATAAACATAAAGAAAAGACTACCAAGTGGGTAAAGATGCTAATCTCCCCTCTATCATTTAAATTAATTATCTCAAATTTGTTCCTACAAAACAAGTATAAAGTAGGCAAGTTCTATAACCAACAAAATATACTAGTAATTTGCTCCAAAAGGTTTAAATTCGGCCGTAAACGAATAGAACGTTTTGCGAACAATTAATCAACCGTTTAGTGATAAGTTCGTTTACGTTCGTTTAATAAATGAACGAACATGAATAAGAAATTTTGTTCGATTAGTTATATGAACGAACATGAACAAAGGTCTCGCTCGTTTGATTGTGTTCGTGAGCGTTCAATAACGTGTTCGTGAACACTCGTTCATGTTTGCTTGTTTAGGTTGTTCATGAAAGATTTTTGTATTTTATTTTATCTAAACTTTTTATACTTTTAATTTTTTTTTTATTTTACTACCCTAACAATTAAAATAAGAAACCTTATTCCGACTGTGTTTATGCATCATTCCTTTCTCAATATTCACATCGACCTCCACTCCACGATTATGGCTTCATGCCCCCATCGCTTTCTCTGACTTTATTTGTGTTCATGAACACATTTTTTCCTTAATGAACAAACACAAACATAAAATCTTGTTTGGTAAGTGTTCATGAACCGTTCGTGAACATATCTATTTCCTTAACGAGAGAACATGAACTAGACCATATCTGTGTTCGTTCGATTCGTTTACGGCCATAGTTTTAAAACTCACAAAACGAATGAATAGAAAGTTTTTCTTTTAGGGTCTGTTTGATATGGGGTAATGGAATGAACAGGGGAATGGAATGGACGAGGTAATGGAATGGATGAGGTAATGGAATTGATCATTATCATTCCATGTCTTGTTTGGTTACCATGTGTGAATGGAATGAACAATTACTTTTTGTTGTTTGGTATGCGAAAAAAGACGAAGGAATAAAATCAGATTGCAGTGGTCATTGATTGGTGATGATGGGGCGTGGTGCTAGGTGTCAGTTGTAGCGGCGGCGGCGGTTGGCGGTGGTGGTGGGTGGAGACGACGGCAGATGGTGACAACGGTGGTGGTAGTGGATGACGGTGGAGGTAGGTGGCAGTGGTGGCGATGGTGGTGGCAGGGGTGGTCGGAGGTGATAGCAACGGCGACGGTGGTCGGCGGTGGTGGCGGTGGGTGATGGCGGTTGATAGCGGTGACGGCGGTGGGTGGCGGCGGTGATCGGAGGTGGTAGTGGCAATGGCGGCGGCGATGATCGAAAGTGGGTGGTGGCGATGATCGAAGGTGGCAGTGGCGACGGTGGGTGGCAGCGATGGGCGGTGGCGAGGACGGAGGTGGGTAGCGGCGATAGGTGGTGGCAGCGGTGGTGGCGGGTGGCGACAGAGGTGGGTGACGGCGGCGGATGACGGTGGTGGTGGTGGTGGTGGTGGTGGTGGTGGTGTGTGGTAGCAATGGTGGTGGGTTGTGGTGTTGTTAATGAAGGGGGAAGAGGAATGGAATGAAAAAAAAACAGGGGGGACGGATGGAATGATTTTGAGGGAATGAAATGCATTTTGGAATAGACGATTCCATTCCATCGACCAACCAATCACTCTTTTCTTCATTCCCTCACAATTGTCCATTCCATTCCACCTCTCGTTCCTACATACCAAACGCTACCTTATATTTTATACTTATTTTAGAACTACGTAAGATTTCAAATCAAGTAATACTAGTAGGGTGCCCGCGCGATGCGGCGGGGGCGACACTTTGGATTGCAGCACTCGTTGCTGGTAGTTTTCTTATTTGTATATGATAACATTATTGTGGTGGATATATGTCATAAGTGTTACACATGGGAGCCTAACACCTATAATGTCTTGCAATGTTCGATCAACTGCCTCTATCGTCTGACGTTTCGCCATCGATGCCTCATCCCATATAATTAACTTGGAGAACCTAATTAGTTGACTTATAATTCCTAAAATTTTGGGACATAGTTTACTATTTATCTACTAAATATCGTAAATTAGTATTAAATAAATATCGTAAATTAGTATTAAATAATTCCTAAAATTTTGGGATATAGTTTACTATCTATCTACTAATATCGTAAATTAGTATTAAATAATTCCTAAAATTTTGGAACATAGTTTATCTTCTATCTACTAAATATCAAAGTTTTGTTTTGTTATAAAAATTAATAATAAATAAAGTATAGAAAAACTGTTTTAAACATGTAAAGATTCGTTTGTTAATAAAAAATACTAAACAAATGACAAAAGTATATTAGTTCAATCGAGATGTAAATTATAAGTGCAATAAAATAACACAAAACATAAACTTCAAATATAAAATAAACTTTATTATTCATGGGATAGTCTAGATCAAACAAAAACAACTGAAAATGAAAAAAACATAAAAACACTTGATATATTTCATCTAATTTCTCTTCTTTTTTGATCCGTTTTTTTCTTGTTTGTGCTCGAATCAGCAGTATCATCTAATTCATCTTCTTTCTCATCGTCCTCAGAATCATCTAAATTTATAATCTCGACCCATTTCCATTCAGAGAGTCTCTTAGATCTTTTCTTTTGATTATCATACTTCCGATCCTTAAAAAACAAAAATTTAATAAAAAAGTTAAAAAATGATTAAATAAATTTTATAAAAAAACAAATATTGAAAAAAAATTTAAAAAAGATTAAAGAAATTTTAAAATTACCTCTTTACTAAATTGACGTTGAAGATTAGACTTGTATGGACTGAACATTGCACCATAAGAAATAATTTCAACACTATTATCACCATCATCCTACAATAAAACACCAAATAATAACATAACGAACTTGTTAATATGAAAGATTATAAGCGAAAATATTACTTAAAAACTAACAAAAGCTTGTTCGACAACTGGGGTGTTTAAATTGGTGTGTTGAATCTGAAAAATCAAATAAGTTAGTATTCACATAAAAGTAAATAAAAGAAAACAATTATTCATTATTGCGATATAACAAAACTTATCATAGAACCGACCTTAGATTTTTCAATATCGCATGCTTGTTTTTTCGCATCAAGTGAATTCAGAACTGGCTCCATATTTTAAATCTGTTTAGCAATAGAAATGTAGAATTGTGAGTGTTTGCTATGTATTTATAGTAGTCCATTATGGTTTAGTTTTAGATTGGTCATCCACTTATTTAGGAAGTTTGTTGTGAGTTTTAAGTTTTTAAAATAAGATGCACATATCCTGTTTAGTTTGTTGTGGCATGTTTAATAGGAAGTTTGTTGTGAGTTTTATCTATACTATATTAAACATGTCACAACAAACTGACTCTGTACAAGTAAAATTAGGGAATATTTTAGTTTATTAATGTCATTCAAAACAAAAAACTTGGGTAAAAAACAAATGTTGGCTTTAATCAATTGTACATTTACGCATCGGCTATTTGTACTTTATGAACGCACGGCGAAACTAAAAAAGACAACTATCGAAACGTTTAAAAAAATGTGCCGATCGTCATGGTACCTTCGGATTTTTTTAAAACATTACGGGTTGTAAGATATCGCAGGAATACATTAAAGAATTAATGAAGGGGGAAATGTAACTAATTACCCATAATTATGTTAAATGTCAAGGATTTAAATGTAATAGATTGAGGGACTAAAAAATAATTATGGTTTAAAAGACCACTTTACCCTCATTCTAGGGGTTTATTTATAAATAATGGGGGAAGAAGTTCTTAACTTTTGGGAATCCTTCCCTCATGTATTATAATATAGTATAGATATACCACATACAAAAAATAAAATTTATATTTCTTCTTTTTATAAATAACTCCATGCATGACTTCAAGAAATGATACTAAAATAGTTAAGCATATCATTCAAATCTAAACAACATTTTATTTATGAGATTAAATCACTTGAAATAGATAAAAACCATGGTTGTAGAAGTCGCTAGTCGGTTGGTGGGGTGGGAACTAGCGATTAATCTGGATTAACCGGGGATTAATCGAATATAATTGGGATTAATTATAATTAATCAAGATTAATCGGTGATTAATCGAGTATTAATTGGCGTATAGTCGGGATTTTTACAACCATGATAAAAACTGAATTAATAATAAAAACAAAAAACAAAATAAGTTTAAAATTCCTAGACTTTATCAAAAGAATAATTCTTCTCACACTTAAACCTGAGCAATGTCCACGATGTTTTAAAAACAAAACAACACAAAGTGTGAAAAAGAAGAATAAGGTAACAAAAGATCACACCCTAATTATATGCGCATATGTTCATTGAAAAAGATAATGTGGATGAGTAGAAAAGCGAGTAAACTAACCTCAACTAAATTTGTAAGCAGAAGAACAAAAGAATATACGAAAACAACACTAGCAACTCGACACAAAATAAATCCATACATCCCATAGAAAAAAAAAAAAGGATGTGAAAATAAGATTTAAGGGTGCTCGTTTAAGGCCTTTATGACCACCCTATACAAACCGTATGATGTTATACGGGTTGTATACAAGGTCATATTTTTTTAATTGTTGATTCGACGTAAGATTACTCGGTTCGTGTGCGACTCGATGTAAGATTCATCAATTCGAGTGTGAGTTATTTGATTTGATGTAATATTTCTCGATTCACGCATTAATTATTTGACTAGACGTAATATTCCTCGATTCACACGTTAATTATTTGACAAGACGTAATATTCTGTCAAAATCTACTATATAAACGACTATGATCTTCTTCATTTTTCATTCAACTTCTATTTGTGTCTTCTATATTCTCTATATATTGAAGTTATCTTACGCTAGCAATGTCCTTTTGGGACGACAATTATTGCTTCAGTGGTGACTCGACTAGCGAGTCGAACCAGGCGATGTAAGATTTGAATCAAAATAACAATTCAGTGTTGTTTGATTTAAATGTTCCATTCGATTTATATCTTACGTCTGATACCAGTCAAGATCCGTGGGCTAACAGTGACTATTAGGGTAATCATGTTGGTGTAAATCCTAACGATTTAGGGTTTGGTGACTATCACGGAAGTGATCCACCGCCGTCTGGTAGTGGAGGATAGCCGTCTGGGAGGGGGGGGGGGCTAGAGATGACGAACTGACCAGGTAACATTTATTTATACATTAATTTGGCGTACGCTTTATAGAATTGTTTTATAACCACAAAGTTTTTTTTCAGAGATACGATAGCATGGATGATTTGGTGAACTAGTGTAGAGCAGTCGAACACGACAACGGTTACACCATAGTCACCCAAAGGACGAAGTATGATGACCCCTAGCCATGAGTCCCTAAAAATATGGCTTATATGCGATTATTGTCACAACCCCCGACCACACCCTGGATGGGAGCCGTGAAGAGTCAAGTGGTACCGGTGGTTATTTCGAAAATATTGCAGCAGAAAATTTCATCAGGAACGTGAGTTAGGAAAAATATCAGAGTTGAGAAACACCGGAATTTTATTTATAACCAATGGGAATAAAACCCATGTTTTACAAAGGAAGCGTTAATAGGAGATAAACCAGAATTCATAAAACGATGTTTCTTTATTTTATTTGATAAAATAAACCACTTCTTTAAGCCTTTTTGGTGCGTATTACAACTCTTATTCAGATCTACTGTAATCACCTGAAACATGTTTAAAAACATTTTATCAGAAGGAAATACTGGTGAGTTCATTCATTTGTATAAAAAGACACAGTATTGTAATTACAACATTAAGAGTTTTTACATTTGTTTATATCTTTCAGTTACCCACTGTACTTGTCACTCGCCCATTTCGGTGATTGTGGTCATATTACTATTGGTTAACCATTTGTCCGATAGTAAAGCTTATCAAGTAATGTATACAAAACCCCACATACCGGCTGTAATTTCAGAATACAAAGACTTAATCACTATAAATACAACTAGAAAACATTTAGGGTTTTGAAATGCATTTTGATAAAAGAGAAGGACTCACTTTGCAGATTTAGGGTTTCAGTAATAGCCATCTAGTCTAAGTCTTGGGTTCCTAATTAAGCACACAATGCAACACGTATTAGTGTATTAAACGAATTCAACTTTAAAGATAATCACGAGATCAAAACCACAACGTAGATGACAAAGTATAGCCTTATCCAGGCAGCACTTAAACATCCGTTGATTTGGTTTCAGATCGATCGGAGAGGGTATCGTACCAGTGATCCGGGTTAGCACGCTGATTACGGAGCAGAGTTTTAGAGCTTTGGGTATTATAGCAGTGTTACGAGAGGAAAAGAAAAGAGTTTGAACGAGTCTGAATGTCCAAATCTCATCCCATTTATAGATGAGGAACAACCTCGTCGCGTCGCGCGACCGGATTTCACCATCATCATCACGTAGCACGAAGGTGTAAGCTAGGGCTTACGAACTGGGCCTTACCGGGTTAGTTAATATTAGGTTTTGGACCTTTATAAGTCACTTGGGCCAAGCTTTAGGCCATGTGGGCCAAGCAGGCCTAAGGGGAGCCCACGTGGTGAAGTGGGCTTGACTAGGTGTATAAACAAGTTTTTAACTTGTTTTATGGTTAGCCTCATTGTTACACAAATTCTAGAAGTCAGTGAGAGGGAGGCGATTTGGTTGTGAAGAACACTTGTACTAGACGATTTTGCTAGTCATAGTAATAGAATCGTGTGAGAGTGTTGAAAAGTGATTCGGTGTGTTCTTCGTATTTTCGTATTTTTCTTGAATCACCTATTGATTGGATTCCGCACAATCAATAGGTTGTTTGATATCATTGAAAGATCCATTTACTGCAGAAAATCTGGCTCTGCTTCTAAAGTCAGTTAACGAAAGGATTGGGAATCCTCCTTCTGCCTCTTCGTTACGAATTTAGGAGCTAGTAACTGAGGAGCTACATGATTCTGATTCTTAGCCAATAAAGCGGAGAAGAAGAGATGCTCATCCTGGAGTTTATGTTGAACAAACACAAGACCAATCAGTTGATGATGAAGACGATGATGGATTGTATAAGTTCGATTTTGAAACTGCAACAACAACAAAAACAACTTTCGATTTTGAAACTGCGGCAACAACAGAAACGACGTTTGATTTTGAAGCCACTAAGACGAGAATGGATGTGAGCTATGAGTCTGCTGAAGTTTTAGTTTCTTCAGAGATTCTTGTTAGTGTTTTAATTCCACCAGAAACCCCTGTTACAACATCAACTCCACTAGAGACTCCTATTGTTGAAAGATCATCGATTATAGTGCATGACGCTCCATGCAGCTCTAGTGGTATAAGGCATGAAGAATCTATGTTTACACATTTGAAGTTGCCTTTTGTTGATGATTCAAGTGATGATGATGAGTTTTTAAGTGTTCGAGAGCTGAAGAAAAGGATTGTGGTTCGTGAGCAAGATTCCATTCACAAGGATGCAAAGATTATTCAGCTAGAAGACACACTTGTTCAGAAAAATCAGCAGATTGATCAACTACAAGGAGATGTTGGTTTGTTATTCTCCATTGTATATGATCTTCGTGGAAAGTTGGAGAAGAAATTTGGACAAGAGTTTGCTGATCCAACCGATACTAAAAAATATGAGAAAGCTGTTGAGGATAGAGCTCGAGCTTATGCCAAAGATGACGCTGAGCGTGCTGCTGCTATGGATCTGTATTTCTGAACTCCAGTTGACAAAAAGAAAGATAAAGAGAAATCAAAGAGGTTAAAACAGAAAAGGGAACTGGTAGTTGTGAAGAACATAAATCTGAATCCTGTTGATCCTTACGTTCAAGCTACTCATCATCTGATGGATGTTGGTTCTAGTCACTATGACAAGGTTGGTAGTAAGTCAGGGATTGTAAGTTGGGGTTATGATCATGATCGAAAGATGTGGTAGATAACGCGAAAGATCATTCTAGTTGAATATTACTCGAAGCCAGGCCAATTCCAGTCGTTAACCAAGGTGGATTTGTCCATGCTCGCTAATGCACTATACGCTGATGACAAGCCAAATGGTAGAGGGTACATGTTCTTTGAGAGACGTAAGTGAGAGGTTGAAAGAGGATTTTCGCCTATGAAAACTGCGGAATCTATCTTGAGGCCTGCTCCAGGCGTACGTGATCCAAGAACCCATAGGTGAATGAAGACTGTGATTTGGCTACCTACAGATAAAGAAAAGACAATTCTGCTAGTGAAGAAAATCCTAGAGGGTGGTCTGAAGAAATTGCATTTCTAGGTTTATGATGAGTATGTGGGACAGGTTTTGATGGTATGTGATGACGATGTGCAGTTCAGAATGACAAATCAAATAGACTTATTGACTGTCAGTTTACAAGACTTGGAGGTGCTTGCACAGAATCAGATATGATTTACTGAGACGTATGAATCGATTGCCAAAGAGTGAACTGCTGCTGTGGCTGGTGCGCTGCAAGTTAGGAAGCAAGGATTTACTGGATTGAGAGACGTTTCTTGCAGCGGCGGAAGTAGTTGATGATTGAAGTGCCCCTATGCTATAAAACTATGGGGAGATTGTTGGAACCTGAAGGTTTATGCATAATGGGTTAGTATAGTTAACTGGATTGGGCTTGTAATATATTTAATTAAGTGGTTTTGGGTTGAATAGTGTAATGGGTCTCGTGGTTTCGACTGGGCTTAGTCTAGGGGCTTTAGGCCCGAATATGTTAGTATATAATCAAACCCTTCATGTTGTTTTGGGTTTGATCAGTGGTTCGATACATAGAAGCCAGCTGAAACTTGTTTTGTGTCTTGTATCAGTCATCCTTAATCGGTGAATGCATGATAAGTATTTTGGTTTATAATTGTTTGTGGTTTGTTTATTCTTGAATCATCTTGTGTTTGGATTCCGCACAAACACGAGATTTATGGTTGATATCGTTGAAAGATCCTTTTACGGGACTTACAATGATGAACTTCCACCCGTAGCAAAAGCAGTAAATCTGAATCCATGCCTTAGAAATTTTTTGAGAAATAACACTTTCAAACGTAGGACTTCAAGCGTATGAACCAAAGCACAGGACTAATAACGCGTATGACCCTTTAAATTTTTTACTATTGCGTGCATAAGAGCTCTTGTGCTTGACTCGTGCGCGCATAGGAGCTTATTGCGTGTGAATCAACCTCCTACATGTGAAACCATTTTTGATCAAATTTTGGCAATTTAGAGGTGAAAATGCATTAATCTGGTTGAGATCTTTGGATATGTTGTTTCAAAATGAATATGTGAGAAAAAATTTAGAACATTTTAACCGTGGAAACTAGTAGAAACTTGAAAAAGATGCTTTTTGAAGCTTTTTCACCTGAAATCTTTTAAATCCAAGTGTATCACAAGTAGATATCCATTAGGATCGGTTCGTGATGTGTAGATCTTAATAAAACTTGAAAAACGAACACACGCGGAAATCTAAGACTTCGACATAAGTGGGAATCCAAATGTAGAACTAGCAATACACTTGTTTCATAATATATCTTTTCTATTAAAATTTCGACAACATAACATTGTGTTTATAATTCGTATCAAAAACTCCAAATCACAAGTTTCTAAAAGTTATGAGCTCATGCGCACGAAGATGAATAGGCAAAGTCCTCCACGCAGGACTCTTACGCCCTGACGCTCATACGCGCGTATGACTCATGAGCGCTTATGAGTCTATTACAAAATCAAACTTTTACAATTCAATATGTTATGCTACCTATAAAAAACAGACTCTAACAAAGACACAGACATTAGACATTAGTGTATTACCACACTTTTTAATATGCTTTATTAAAGAAGTATTCAAAATAGGTTTAAATTGGTTCATATTGGATTTTCATGACAAAATAACGTAAGAATAACAAAGGAAGCAAAACCAGGTGAAAACGGAATAAAATGAAAGAAATTGTCCAAACACGCCCCATGCCTCACCAGACACGCCCATGCCTCGGATTCAGGAACTACCAGACACCTCTTGAAGCCTACCGAAGTTCAGGTGAAGAAAGTCAGGCATGCCGCGTGCCTCAGCAGTACAAGACAAAGAAAGACTTCTGGAAGATTTGGAATGTGACACCCGACATTTTTAGGTTAACACCATTAACTTTCTCAGTTATAACTTTCTAGGCAAGTTATAAGACACAGACTTAATACAAACTAGTGGGACTAGTCTTGTACATACACATAAAGTTAGGTTGTTTAACTTTCTACATAAGTTTTAGAGAATTAAAACTTAAGGGACTACACGTGTTAACTAAAAAAAATATAAAACCATGTTATAATTGTTCCCCAACCCTAAACCGCCCCTATCATCATCTCAACTCTCATCTCTCTCGGCTCCCATCCCTCTCGCAATCTTTCTCTCTTGGTAAGCCCTAATCTTTTATTTAACCGTTATCATATGGATGTGTATTGCTCTACATGATGTGTTTGATGATTTGTCTGAATTCATACATGTATGTGGGTAAATCAGAGATATATGATTTCATGAAAACTGAAATATGTATGCACGAATAGAGATTAGGATTTATGTAAAAGCATGATTTTGATAGAAAATGTGTTAAATCCGACCCATAAAGGCTTATGAATGCTAGAATGGCCGAAAGTATGTTAATGACGATCTTGTACACGTTTTTGATATGTGCAGTAGGTTAACAACTTTTGATCAGAATTTTGTGTCGACTTGTAAAGGCCATATCTCGGCCAAAACAAAATGAAACTACATGATTTTTTAGTCTAAAGTTATGTTCAAAGAATTTATTTCCAAACCCAACCGGTTTCACATTTTTACGATGGGTTTTGGTCATTCAAAAGTTTAAAACGAAACAAAAGGTCAAGGCTGAATTTCTAATCAGAAAATGGGGTTTATGACGAGGGTTATAACTTGGTCAATATGTACAGATATGACTTGAAATGTTTACAGTAGTTAACCATAGGAGTTTATAAGACACTCCAATTGGAATTTTGTCAACCGGATCAATGAAGATTTTTCCATAAATTAAACGGTAAACTGTCATTAGAAGATGACAGTTTTGACCTATGTGTGGAATAGAATTTTTCTCGAATTTTCTATAAGTGTTCAGGACCCAAGAAAATTACACAAACTTTTATGGACTAATTGACATGTCTTATAAAATAATAATAATTGTTCTTCATTGTTTAGTATTACAAATAAAATCCACAAATCGGCTGAAAATCTGACGTTGCTGAAACATTGTGTTAATATGTAAGAGCATATATAATGAGTTTTGTAAAGTGTTCTTGGAATGTGTAACCTGATTAAATGTCATTGAACATGTATGTGTGACCATTTGGTATATGTGTATGCACGAAACTTGTGATGACTTTGATGAAGAATGTTCTGCATGATAATATACGTGTAAACATGAAAACTGATTTAAGTAGGCATAAGCATGTGTTATAACTATTTACGTGAAACCTGTCACACCCCAACCGATGACGGAAACATCGGGGCATGGCACTGAGCGAAACAGATTGTCAAGAGAAATTCCATAACAACTATGTAGGATCGGTTTCGGATCCGAACGAGTCGGTTAGAAGAGCTTTTCACCAAAACAAGAGGCGGAAACAAGTGTTTTGGTGCAATTCAGCGAGTATTCACTTTAACTTGTTGATATTATTGATCTGCAAACGTTTACAAGTTCTAACAACACTTCGGCAGCACTTCGTGGCTCACCGGAAGACAACACACACACTCTCACTCTTTTTGATTCCCCACCAAATGACCTATTTATATAGATTCTGATTCCCCACGAAATGACATGGTGTCATTTGGAGTGGAATCAGCATGTAACTTTCGAGTGGAATCAGAAAATTATGTGATTTAGCTCGAAATGACAAGGTGTCATTTCGAGTGGAATCACCTCTAAAAAACACAATTTTGATTCTCATGCCCTAACTCTATACAAGACTCGATACAAGACGTAGGCGACAGACGGATGCACCAACAAACTCCCCCTCGGATGTTGACGGAGTCTTCAGTGTCGAGTCTTCGGTTGTCAAACCTTCAGTCTTTATCAGTCTTCGAGCATCTCTTCGAAATATTCTCCATTGTAAGCATCCTCAATCAAACTCTTTCTCGTAATCTTCAGAATCTGAATCTGTCTCTACAATCTTCAAATTCCCTCTCGATGTCTTCAGACTCCCCCTCTCACTAAGTTGGGATCGTAGTCTGGAATTCACTTTCAACAGGTTCTTAGATCATAACATGGCACTCATCTAGCTCAGGTTTCGGAACCTGGCTAACCTGCACAACTCTACCCAAAAATAAGTTTCACAAAGATTAAATCTTTAAAATTTAGAAACTATTTGCACGAAAATATTCAAAATAATTTGTTCTCTTCAAACCACTTGTAAAAACTTCTTCATACACTCTCTCCCAAACCTGTTCATCAAGTTTAGCACTTGGAATTTTGAAAAACAGCTCTCCAAAATCAGTTGTTGAAAATCTTTTTGGATTTTTCAAAATTTATGCTAAAACACACTAAAATCTTTTTGGATTTTTTTAAAGAAAATAACTGACACTACTTGTAGAAACAGGAAAATGCAGAAATAAAATATTTACAAACAATATTTTTGTGAGTTCGTGCAAGAGGATCATATCAGTTTATGAGACAAATCACCAACACCGTTAAGCTTCATTTCATTTTAAGTTCTAAACGATTCACTTAGATTGTCAGTATATTGGTCCACTTAAATTCTCACACAAAGTTCAACTGCTTCGAGATACGAAATTAATGTTTTAAGAACTTAAACTCAATCGCGTGTCCCACCTCAGAATATACTCCCGTATCCAGATCCCAATATTCAGTCTTACAGGTAATTATGACACAAATGATATCTGTAGGGGTTAATAAATTATGAAGAATCATGAGAGCTCAGGTCAGAACTACCGTTCAGCAGAGAGATCATGACTCAACTTTTGGGTGTGTCCCCTTTAGAGGATCTTTTTTACAACAGCATTGCTAAGCAATTTTATTGTCTTATCATATATGCTGAGGGTGATGCTATGTTTCAAGCATTGCCGAAAGTATTATTCGAGGACTAGGTCAGAACTTCCATTCAGCAGAAGTCCAGGAATAATACCCCAGATATCACTGAGTATAAAGACCTAGTATATCAGAAAAAAGAATCTTTCAAACGAGATTTCGGGGGTTACCCATATATCCGAGAGATGTTTCCCCACGATATAAGCAAGTTTGAAATTTAGGTTTATATCTCGTCACAATCTACTAAATGTGCAAAAACCTACTGGCACATCATCAGTGAGACCGTTTATCACTTTTTAACTTTCCATTTCTTTAGCATGTTGTGATAGTCCACTGATGTACTATCATTTCCTCTTTTATGCAACAAAAACTCATTTTTCATTTTATTGTTTTTGACTTTTTCAAATTTTCTAATGTTTTTGGATTTTCTAAAATTTTCTTACTCCCCCTAAAATGCAAACACATTTTAGGAAATTTGAAAACAAACTGTACAGAAACATGACAACTGATATTGAATCACTTCAAATCGCCATCCACTTGGCATAAACAATCAGAACTCCCCCTCACAACAAACTATTTTCCCATTATGATTTCAAAACACTTAAGTTTGTTTTAATCAAATGGTTTTTCCGGAAAATAAGTTGTGTTGATTTTGTAAAACCATTAGTAGGTTTGGGGTTTGGTTCATCACATTGTTGTTCAACCACTTGTAGGAAATCAGATACAACTTAATATCCCTGATTTACCACTTGTAAGATCAATCCAATCAATCATTTTCAACCAAACATCATCTGTTAGTTGAATTCTCAAGGTGCCGATTCCTACTCCTCGCTTACCAACCTGGGAGTTCCGGCAAGTCCTACTTTTCAAAAACACATTATACAAACATGATAAAAATGATGCCGATTCATGATCCACAATTACCAACTTGGGATCTCCGGCAAGTCAGGTTTTTATTCTTTGAAAAATATATCCACCCAAGCCTGACCTTCCTTGGGTGTAACAACATTTTCTTCTTCATCTTTTCTTTCAGTGAACCTGTGAACTCCTCTTTTGGCAACATAAAATTCTTTAACACCTTTGGCCTTACCATTGACCATTTTGCCAAAAATATGTTTCACAGTTCCGTTGAAAGCCTTATCAACATCAATTTTTTTCTTGTCAGAATAAAATTGATTTGAAATTTCTACTTTTCCAACTTTCTTTTTAAAATTTTCAGCTCGTAGAGGTGGAAAATTCACATCATCCACTTTTGGAACTGATTTCTCAACCTTTTCTTTAACAACTTTTGGCTCCTCTGATTTTGTGGAATCAGATTCATCACCAGAACTGTTCCCTGAACCCTTAACAACCCATTTTTGATTTTTCAAATTTTCTTTTCTTTTAACCACATTCTTTGAACATTCACCAATCTCAAAGGTAGAATTTTCAAAGCCTGTAAATGTTTTGGTTGTAAGTTCAGTTTTCTCAACAACTTTTCCTTTCAGTTTACCAGAGACTTCCTGTTTTGGTTTGAATGTTTTCGGACAGTCCCTAGCAACATGACCAACAGTTTTACACTGAAAACAGGTTCTCTTTTCAATCTTCTTTGGAACAACATTCTTCTTCAGTTCTTCTTGCTTCTTGGCAAGGAATTCCTGATTCGTCTGTTTTCTGAATGCTTGCTCTTTCTCATCATCTAAAGAATTTCCTGAAACAAACACAGTTTTTGATTTAGAAAATTTTTCATTTTTATAATTTTTCGATTGACTAAATCCTAATCCTTTCTTTTTGAAATTACAGTTATGGTTTGATTTTTTATGAAAACCAGAACCAGAACTGTAACCCTTTTTCTTGTTTAATCTTTGTTGATCTCTTGAAGTATATTGTTTTGGTTTTCGGATAAGATTTAAATCTTTTATTTCAGAAATATTAATTTCTGTAATTTTGAAAACCTTTTGAATCATTTCAAATCTTACACTTCTTATTGGAAAAGCTTCATCAGAATATAATTTGTCAGAATCTTTCAAAGTATATGCCACTTTGAATGATTCGTCATTCAAATTAGATTTTGATAAAAAAAATTTCTTATCATAAACCCGTTTGTCCTTTTTGACTGTTGACTGTTGACCCATCGGACTCAGACTTTGACTTGGATTTGGACTCCGGTTTTGACTCCTCACAGTCATCTTTATCTAACACCTGATCGACCACACTTTTTATCAACTTTGACTCATGATCAGTGTCGGACGACGTGTACGTGACATCAATATTTTCTGGCAAGTTATCCGACGGCCCAGACTCCCATTGTCAGTTTATTGCCTTTTCGACTCTTTCGGAATTTGGATTTCGAGGTAAAAATCCATTTTCGACCGGGGGCGGACATCTAGTGTAGACCACACTTGGTTTCTTACAAGAAATCTTCACTTTATCTTTGTCTTCTATCACCGATTTCTCTTCTTCTGAAGTCTTTAAATCTTCAAAAGTCTTCAAATTCTCCACAACTGGATAAATCCTGTCAACAACAAAAGTAGAACATGAGTAACTTTCTAATAACTTGTTGACTCTTTTAGTTTCTATCTTTTGTGTTGCCAACTTCAACTCCAGATCAGCACATTTCTTTATGTGAAAGTTAACATCATCAAGCTGTCTTAGGTACGCTCTCTTCAGCGTATTCATTGCCACAACTTGTTCACCGTTTGAATCAGTATACTTGTTGATTTCTCTGTTCATTGTATCATAGGATTCTTTCAATCTGTTTATGTTATGCAGCAACTCATTGTTCTGCTTGATTAAAGAATCACAGTTCATGCACTTTTCAGGAACTTTGACAGGTTCTGCATCAACTTTGACTTCAAATTCAGGAACCTCTTTGACTATTCGGTTTGATTGTAAAAATTCAGCTCTTCTCTTTTTCTCAGCTTTAGCTTCAGCTTTTAATCTCTCTTCCTCTTCTTCCTCTTCTTCAAGCTTTTTTCGTCTTGCTTCAGCAGCTTCCATTACTTTTCTGCACCTTTCAGCACATTTCAAATCGTAGGCATTTGCAATGAAAGCTTTAGCATTTGAAGTGTCTTTGGACATCTCTTTGGCATTAAGTTCTTGATCTGGGCAAAAATCATCCCAACTAAAACCTTCAGCCAACTTTTCATCATCTTGTTCTGCCAAACACACTTTGCTGTTTGTTGGAAGATATTTATCCCAGGTAAAATTATCATACTTGCCCTGATTAACTAGACACGCTCTTTGTGAACCTTCAATCACATCTCTCCCATGTGCAGTTTGTGCCTGATTCAGTGCTGGTGGTGTGACTTGATGATAAATCGCCTTTTTGTGATAATCGTTGTTTCCAAAAGGATTCTGGGCTCCACTAGCTTCACGATTTTTGCATTCCCTCTTGAAATGCCCCTTTTCCCTGCAACGAAAACATGTAACTTTAGATTTATCAAAGCCTAAAGTTGAAACATGAGCCTCACGAAAATCATCTCGGCCTGTAATTTGTTTAAACTTTTCAGCTCTTCTCAATACACTGGCCATGCACCATTTAATATCCATCAATTCCATTTCCTCAGCATCGATTTGATCGTAATCTTCTTTCGTAAGCATTGGATTACCGATCTTTCCGGCTACAAAACTACTATAAGATTCCAAAACCATTCCTAACAAAGACATTTGATTTTTAGCAACCTCTTCAGTATAATCTTGATCATTTTCAAGACTTAGAACAATATTACACTGAAGTTTTCTTCCGTTCTTTGTTGCTGAAATGTTTGGATCGAATGATGAAAATCTTGTGCTGCTTGATCCCTGGAATGATTTCTTTTCAGAAGAATCTTTTGCACTGTAAGCAGTTTCGACTTTTGGAGAAAAAATTGACTTTTCGTTGACACCACCTTTGTAATACAAGCTAATATCTTGTTCTCCATCGTAGTTCTTCATCCTGGCAATCTTTCTCTGCTCCATCTCTTGAGCTTCCAGGTGTTTGATGAAATCTCCCAGTGTCATATTTTTGTAATCTTTTCTGTTGGATCTCAGCATCATCAGAAATGTTTCCCAAGTTTCATAAGGTAGTGCATCTGCAAGTTTTTCAATCAATTCATCAGTATCTTTCTTAATTCCAAGTTTTTTCATATTTCTCACCAAGTTACAATATCTATCAATTATTTGCTTGGTGTTTTCAGATTTCAAACCACGGAACAAATCGAATTCTTTCTTCATGAGAGACATTTTGTTTTTGAGCATATCATCACTTCCAACAAATTTTGCTTCCAATTCTGTCCAAATTGAATAAGCAGTTCCATCATGTTGAAGCAGTATCAAGATATCTTCTTTTATCGCTTGCTGAAGCAAACTCACCATCAGTTTCTCATCTCGATATTTCTTTTTATCTTCCGTACTCATTTCTCTGATTGTTTGCTGCACACCATTTGTTGTGGGTTTAACATAAGGTACTTCAGTGTGTTCCCAAGCATCCAAATGATAAGCTTCAACCCAATTCCCAAACCGTTCAGACCATGCATTGTAATCATCAATATCCATGAGTTTGGGTGGTTTCTGAGGCGTCCCGGTTTCATTTTCAAGCAATGTACTCTGAGTAATTGTAATAGGACTAGCAAAGGCATTATAGAACTCGTTGTCCATGTTTCAAATTTCAAAAGTTCACAAATTCCAAATTTAAGCGATATAGCAAATGTATTCTTTCAAGCGGAATTTCTGATTTGGTATTCTGGAGTGGAATCAGAATTTTGCAACTTGGAGTGGAATCAAACTTTTGCAATTTGGAGTGGAATCAGACTTTTGCAATTTGGAGCTGAATCAGAAATTTGCAATTTGGAGCGGAATCAGCTTTTACAATTTGGAGCGGAATCAGCTTTATAATTTGGAGTGGAATCAGCTTTTGTAACTTGGAGCGGAATTAGAAACAACTCAGGAGCGGAATCACTGATTTAAACTTTGGAGCGGAATCAAGATCGATTTACGAGCGAAATCAAAGTTTTGTTACTCTTGAGCGGAATCAGGACCTGTTTAGGAGCGGAATCAGGCTGATGTCATCATATCTTCGATCAATTTAGAGCTGAATCACAATTTTGTCAAGATATAGTTCGAATTTGGACTTGAAACTTCTAAGGATTTGTTAAACACTAATTCCGAGCATTATGTGCAAAATTGAACCGATTCCGACCGTAAAATGATGTTCAATATGATGAGAAGGTGTAGAAAAAACAGAAAATGCGGCTGAATTAGCAAGAGCTCTTCTTCCTGAGCTCTGATACCACTTGTAGGATCGGTTTCGGATCCGAACGAGTCGGTTAGAAGAGCTTTTCACCAAAACAAGAGGCGGAAACAAGTGTTTTGGTGCAATTCAGCGAGTATTCACTTTAACTTGTTGATATTATTGATCTGCAAACGTTTACAAGTTCTAACAACACTTCGGCAACACTTCATGGCTCACCGGAAGACAACACACACTCTCACTCTTTTTGATTCCCCACCAAATGACCTATTTATATAGATTCTGATTCCCCACGAAATGACATGGTGTCATTTGGAGTGGAATCAGCATGTAACTTTCGAGTGGAATCAGAAAATTATGTGATTTAGCTCGAAATGACAAGGTGTCATTTCGAGTGGAATCACCTCTAAAAAACACAATTTTTATTCTCATGCCCTAACTCTATACAAGACTCGATACAAGACGTAGGCGACAGACGGATGCTCCAACAAACTAAATTACCAAATAGTTAATATTATGTCCCATACCATAACCCATTAAGTAATCTAATTATTACAGACATAGATATTCTCAAAACAAACATGTTCCGACGTCTCAGATTCAAATAAAATATAAATTGTCTTTGTTTCTATACTCTCGGTCCTACTTGATTCCACAAAAGCAGGTAAGCAACATCCTATGCATTCAAACACCTGTCACATACGTTAAAATATAGGTCAATACACATAGTGTAAAGGTGAGCATACAAGTTTGATATAGCATAATAGAGTTCGAAATCGTTTACGCATAACCATCATGTACAACGTATAATGTGAAGCATGTAGGTTATCGACAAAGATCCCATCAATACCAATGACTGCGAGTTGACTGCGAATAGCGAGTGCGCATCACATGTTCACCACTGCGAACACGTGAAGTATTGTCCTTAACAACCCCTGAGTGAACAGGTGCTGAGTCCAAACTATAGTACTATCGTTGCTAAGGCAGGTAGACAACAATCAATGTGTAAACATAATAAACAGGCATTTATCGAGTCACGTATAACATGCATTAGAGGCCAGCGTATAAATAGTGTTTGCGTTGTGTGATCGATGTGATTTAGAATAAGTAACGTATGTAACACCCAAAAGTGCATAAAGCAAAAAGGGATCGAGTATACTCACTGATTGTGTTTAACAAGTAAAGACTCTCTTGGATTGAAAGGAGTGCTTGAGAGATTAGCCTGAACAGGTAATGATAGCATAAACGATGAGTGGCGTGTAAAACGGGGAGAAGTAACCAAGTATCGGATGGAAATCCGATCGAATGGCAATCCGATCAGATGGCCAGTCGATCGGATGTTAATCCGTTCGGATGGTCATCCGATCGGATAGCCATTCGATTGGATTGACACCTTTTTTGGTATGGATGTGTTTGTGTATGATGGTTTGTCCTTTGAAGTTTTCGTTGTAGCATTTTAAAAATAGAGAAGTATCTCTGCCCTTCAGGTCGGTCGATCGGATGGCGGTTTGATCGGATGGCGATCCGATTGGTGAGGCTTCTCAGTTGAGAACAAGTTCAAAGCAGGACGGTCACTCGATCAGATGGCGATCCGATTGGTGAGGCTTCTCAGGTGAGGCTTCTTAGTTACTGTTAATCTTTGAAAATTGAAAAATTATTAGGTGTCGAAGTTCCAAATGTCACACGATCAGATGGTCGTTCGATCGGATGGCAATCCGATTGGACGGTAATCCGTTCGACGTTCAGAACCATGAAAAGTTTGAATAAAAGTTTATGTGTGAAACCAAGGGCAACCCGATCGGATGGCCGGTCGATCGGATGGCAATCTGATCGGACGACAATCCGTCCCAACGTCCTGATCGTCTTGACACTTGATTTCGTTGAAGATTTTTCAGTTTTGAACGAGACGTTATGATAATCTTCCTTAAACAACAGAAACCCCATCTCGACCCAAGTGACCCGATCGAACAGGAACCACCCTAGTCCGGCCAGTTCACGGTTTGAGACGGTTGTTCATGTTCAAACCTGAAATCAATTATCTCTTGGATAGAATTCAGATCGTGAACCAACCCATGACTAAGAAAGTGTAGAAGATCAGAACGAGTTCCGATTCTATCGGTTTTGAGTGCATTGAGTGTAAAAGAGTTGAAAGAAAGTTGGAAAACCTTCTTTCAATCCTTTTAACCATGAATTTGTATAGATCTAAGTGAAAACATTGTTTAATCTTGTGGAAATCCTTCAGATCTAAGTTGTTCTTGGTGGAATGAAGCCAAACATTGAAGTTCATCAGAACTCCATGATGACATCATCCTAGAACACCTCAAATCCAGTGATTTCACAGTTAAAAGTTAAGATTCAAAGGTGAAAATGATGAAGAAGTGCGTGTAGACCATAGAAGTACAAGATTTAGGTTGAAAACTTACAAAAATCGAGAGAAATCAAGAGAAATGAGTGCTTGAGTGCGGCTGGTCAAACAAGGAGCTGTCACATCACAAATGATGTGACAGGTGGGTATTTATAGGGTTTCCCAAAAAGGAAAGTGGTAAAGTGGCGAACCGATCGGGTGGCAACTCGATCCCCGATCTGGTGGCAGCCCGATCGGATGACAATCCGATCGAATGGCCACTCGATCCTGGTGTCCGGCGCAACGAGTTTTGCTGTTTTGATTCACGTGTTGAGCGTTGCGATGCGATTCGAATGAGCGATGCGATAGTATTTCCCATTAGTTACACCAATAACATAACAACTATATCTAACATACAATCACTATGATTAACTTGCGTTTAGCATTTGCGATTCGATTGCGATGCGATAGATTTGCGATTGCGATTAACACCTCAACATAAACATAACATGCACAAGTAACACATAAATAGCACACACACGTAAAACAATATCCAAATCACATAATTCGAGTTGCGATTGCGATAGCGATAAGTCGATTAAACATGCGATTAAATAGCGATTTAAACCTCGATTATTAATAGATACTCCACATAATACAACTAAAGCAAATACATAATAGATTCGATTACAAGTCAAAGAAGTCAAAACAATACTTGAGCAAGGAGTGACAGATCGCAATTAGCAATCTTTTCTTCCTTTGACTCCAATCTTGACTTTGACTTTGACTTTGACTTTCGAAACACGGGGTGTTACAGCCTCCTCAACTTAAGGGAATTTCGTCCCGAAATTAGGCTTTAGCCGGAACAAACAACTGCGGGTACTTCGCCTTCATGTTGCTTTCGAGTTCCCAGGTGAACTCGGGACCTCGTTTGCCTTCCCAGCGAACCTTCACAATGGGAATGCGTGAGCGTCTGAGCAGCTTGGTTTCTTGTCCCACAATCTCGACAGGCTTTGCCATGAAGTGTAATGTTTCGTCCACTTGTAGATCCTCAGGAGGGACATGTAATTCCTGGTCGGCCAAGCACTTTCTGAGGTTCGAAACGTGGAAAGTCGGGTGGACGTTACTCAGTTCCTCTGGTAGTTCGAGTCTGTAGGCCACTTTTCCAATGCTTTCCAGAATCTTAAAGGGTCCAACATATCGAGGCGCGAGCTTTCCTTTCTTGCCGAATCTGATTACCCTCTTCCAAGGTGCAACCTTTAAGAGTACGTGATCGCCAACGTCAAATTCAAGGGGCTTGCGGCGTCTATCAGCGTAACTTTTCTGTCGGCTCCGAGCTTTCAACAGATTGTCTCGAATTTGGAGGATTTTGTCTATCGTTTCTTGCAACAGCTCAGGACTGGTAATTTGTGCGTCTCCGACCTCGTGCCACACAATAGGCGATCGACATTTCCTTCCATATAGAGCCTCAAATGGTGCCATTTGTATGCTAGAATGATAACTGTTATTGTACGAGAATTCAACCAAAGGTAAGTACGCGTCCCAATTGCCACCGAAATCTATGACACACGAACGGAGCATGTCTTAAAGGGTACAAATCGTTCTCTCAATCTAACCGTCGGTTTGGGGATGGAAAGCGGTGCTTAGATTAAGAGTAGTACCGAGAGCAGATTGAAACGTTTCCCAAAAACGTGAGGTAAACCGACCATCACGGTCAGAGATGATGTCGCGAGGCGTCCCATGTCGACTAATGATCTCGTTGGTGTAGACCCGGGCTAATCTTTCTACCTTATAGTCTTCTCGTATTGGTAGGAAGTTAGCTGACTTGGTCAAACGGTCAACCACCACCCAAATGCTATCATGACCAGATTGAGTACGCGGAAGTTTCGTTATGAAGTCCATAGCTATACTCTCCCTTTTCCACATCGGGATCTCAGGTTGAACGAGTAAGCCAGAGGGTCTTTGATGCTCAGCCTTGACCTTGGAACAGGTCAGGCATTTCGAAACATAGATAGTGATATCCTTCTTCATGTCAGGCCACCAGTACTTGTAGCGCATGTCCTGGTACATCTTGTCAGCACCGGGATGAATAGAATATCGAGATTTGTGGGCTTCGTCTAGCAGAAGTTGTCGCAAATTCGTACGCTTGGGAATCTAAATTCGGTCCAAGTAGTGAAAGATACCATTCGATTTATTCTCGAGTTGGGCGCCATCACTTAGAATTCTTTCCTTCTTCAAACTTCGTTTGGTAAAACAAGCATGCTGCGCATCACAGATAAGAGCTTCGAGGTTGAGCTGGGCTTGGGAATTACGAATGCTAAGCAAGTAGCTTCACCGACTGAGGGCATCGGCAACGACATTTGCTTTGCCTGGATGGTAACGGATCTCACAGTCGTAATCGTTGAGCAGTTCTACCCACCGGCGTTGACGCATGTTTAGTTCCTTCTTGTCAAAGATATGTTGTAGGCTCCTATGATCGGTGAAGATCGTACACTTGGTACCATAAAGGTATTGTCACCAAATCTTTAACACAAAAACAAATGCGCCAAGCTCGATGTCGTGTGTGGTGTAGTTCTTCTCGTGGATCTTGAGCTGTCGAGAAGCGTACGCGATAACCCTATCTCGTTGCATGAGGACGCAACCAAGATCGAGGTTTGAGGCATCGCAGTAGACTACGAAGTTGTCGTTTCCATCTGGCAGTGAGAGCACGAGAGCATTACAAAGCATAGTCTTGAGGGTTTGAAAGGCTTCCTCTTGCTTAGTTCCCCAAACAAAAGGTTTATCCTTATGCGTAAGAGAGGTTAACGGCACGGCGATCTTAGAAAAACCTTCGATAAAGCGACGATAATAGCCTGCCAGTCCAAGAAAATAACGGACTTCAGACGGATTCTTGGGTGTAACCCAACTCTTAACAGCTTCGATCTTCGCAGGGTCAACATGGATACCTTGACTATTGACAATGTGACCCAAGAAATGGACCTCCTCCAGCCAAAATTTGCACTTGGAGAATTTGGAGTAGAGATGGTTTCACTGGAGTAACTCAAGAACCAAACTTAGATGTTGCGAGTGTTCAGCATTTGATTTGGAATAGAGCAGGATATCGTCGATGAATACGATCATGAAACGATCAAGGAAGGGTTTGCACACTCGATTCATTAAATCCATGAAGACTGCAGGAGCGTTGGTCAAACCAAAAGGCATGACAACGAACTCATAGTGACCATAGCGGGTTCGAAAAGCGGTTTTGGGTATATCCTCCTCTTGAATGCGTAACTGGTGATAGCTTGAGCGTAGATCGATCTTAGAGAAACACGTAGCACCTTGTAGCTGATCAAACAAATCATCGATTCGAGGCAAGGGATAGCGATTCTTGATTGTCAACTTATTCAACTCCCTATAGTCGATGCACATCCGAAACGAACCATCCTTCTTTTTGACGAAAAGGACAGGCGCGCCCCATGGAGTGGTGCTAGGGCTAATAAAGCCTTTATCAAGAAGTTCCTTGAGCTGACTAGAGAGTTCGCGCATTTAAGAAGGAGCGATATGGTAGGGCGCTTTAGCAACAGGGTTGGCTCCAGGAATGAGGTCGATTCGGAAATCGATATCACGAGCGAGAGGTAGTCCCGGTAAATCGTCGGGAAAAACGTTTGGGAATTCACAAACAACGGGAACATCTTTTACTACTGGATTACCTTTCTTTTCCTTCTCCGCTACTACGATGTGCGCCAAGAAAGCTTAGTATTCCTTGCGGAGATACTTGCTAGCCTGGACACACGACATGAGTTGGAGTTTCTTCAACGCGACTTCACCGTACACACACAATTGATCACTATTAGCGAGCGAGAATCGAATCATCTTATCGAAGCAAACAACTTCAACTTGGTTTTCACGAAGAAAGTCCATGCCTACTATGACGTCAAAACTACCGAGCTGCATCGGAATAAGGTCGATAGGGAAAATGTGATTGTTGAGTTCGAGAGTACAATCACGAAGAACAGAATTGACAGTGACGGTTCTTCCGGTGGCAACTTCAACATCGAACGTCGAGGGGAGATGAGCGCGCTTACGATTGAGGAGCTTTTCGAATTCAAACGATACAAAACAGTTATCTACTCCAGTATCAAATAAATACGTAGCATATATACCCTTCACAAGGAATGTACCATTGACCACATTGTTATCGGCTTGAGCCTGGCGAGCGTTAATGTTGAATGCACGTCCGCGGCTGCTGGTTGTTGTTGCTGTTGCTGAGGCTGCTGCTGGGGCTGCTTGTCACACCCCCAAAATACCACCTAGGGAATGTCCCTATTAGGCGTGTAACGTACCAATAACGAGCCACTAATTACATTGAACGCATACAAGTTTCAAAATAAAATCCTAAATTATTAATGTAAAATACCATCAACGAGTTTAAATGAAAACCAACATGTTCAGCGGAAGCAAATAGTAAACCAATGTTAAACTATTTAAAAAACCAATGTATGATATCAATAGTTCAATCACATGAATCACTCCAGTCGACCCATGACCACTCCAGCTACTCCAGACAGCAAGTTCCAATCCAAGACATCTAACGACCTACAAGCATGCAGACAAGTGTGTCAGACGAAGCTGGTGAGTTCAAAGTTTTGTTAATGCGTTTAGTTACCAGGTATGTGTATAAAACAGTTCAACAGTTCAATAGTTCAATAATTTGATTTGATGTTGTTATTAACTCGATTACCGCAGATGGCTACAAGATGTATTTGCCCAACCCCAATGTCTCTATCAAAACATTGGTCATGCTTTAAGGAAATTAGTTCACGCCCGTCTTCCCCGGTAGAGTGTGAGGGTGCCAAACCTAATAGCGCTATCAACTAATAACCTTGTTGCCTCCCCGACAACTATCAGTAGATGTAAGGGGTCTTATGTGATAGACAATGAGTGTATTAATAAGCATCCCATTAACCTGACGTTCCTCCCTGGAACGTTACCCGATATCCCTCCCCGGGATGCATGCTTGAAAAAGAGCAGTGAACTCACCTTAGAGTGCTCGGTAGATTGTGTTACTTGTTTATCAGTTGATTAAATACGTCCTATCATGGTTTACCAGTAACAATCAGTTTAGTATTCATGTCTAACCACGTATTTTGTCACAAGTTGCATTCATGAGATATTTACACATAATATCATGCGACAAGTAATAGTTGATCATGTAAAACACTTAACCATAGCATACATCGAAATCATTACAGGTACTAGGCACTTGAGTTACTTGGACATTATATCACATATTACTCAGTCCCATACCACACATCTCTAATATTTAAATAACACCCTTATAGTTCAAATCGTGGCAATTAACATACCAATTCAACATCATCGAGTAAACATATAACATGTAACCAGTTCCTAATCCCATTTACCTCATGAATTCACATATATACAAGTCACATAAAAATTAATCCTTGGTACCTGAACACATGCATCAGTCAACTTATTAATCCCTCTTTTAACTAGTGCGGCCCAAAAGCATGCCAAACACGAGATGTTTGCGTGTATGTGAGGCCCAACGGCCCGGCCCACACTATTTATGCGACTATTAAGTTATATTAGCCAACTGACGTAACAGGCCCAACCCCCTGACTTAACCCGTGGCCCATTTATTACCGGCCCAGCTAGTTATGCGGCTGGGCTCCCATATACGCTCCAAGACAAGTCCCTTTGGACTAAGTTCCAGATCCTAACTTGCGGTCCAGATTATACACAAACCCAGGAGGCCCAATACTCTTTAGAATAATTCAAATAATTAACATGCAGTTCCGATTAATATGAAGACCCATACATCCTTTTTTTTTCTTAAAAGTGGCTCATTATTATACAATCAGTATTACCATTTAATCATAACAATTTACATAATAACTAATTCAATCATACATCCGATTACACTCATATGATCCATAGCCTTACCTAATCTAGACTAGTAATTAACATACATTCTGTTAACATATAGATTAATGATTCCAACGAATAAAACATCAAAACATCCTTTAATATAGCCATATTGGTAGCTCTTTAACATCACTCGCATCACATGCAAACAATTAACACGACAACATTCTGATGATGATAACAATTCATTATCAAATCAAGATTATACATACAACAATTTACTTATCAAGATAATTCCTATTGGTTATTGATAATTCCTATTCGGTTAATGTTATATGAATTCTGTTTTCATCAAAAACCTCTTATCATAGCATGATCATCTAGTAACATGCAAACAATCATTCCACTTAATCATCAGATACTAACATAATCATTAATTACAATCGATAGATCACTAAGCATGCATAACAAGGAGATTGATTCAAGCATAAAGAGGTTTACACTAACCAAAAGAGTTAAAGTATTGCTGGATCCGAATTAATCTTCACGAGGGAGGGGGGTCTGCTATGCCGTGCGTGATCTTGAGAGAGGAGGGTAGGGTTTGATTTGTTTGAGTTTGTGTTAATTAGTCCTCACATATTACGCATCCTAAATAATCAAGGTCTTTTGGGGCGGTTCACTTCTTAACCGAGATGGGCTCAAGCCCATTCAATTGGGCCATCACAACATATATATAGAGTTGTTATCCTAATGGGCAAATTTAAATCCAATTAGTTTTTATTGGGTTACAAGGGTTTAGGGTGCGGCCCGCTCGAACAAGTCATCCTAAGAAGTGGCCCAATACAATTGCGGCCCAAAAACACTAATGTTAACAGAATCATATGAGCACGGACGTGTAACATTAAGAAACAATGAGGAGTTGAGATCACAAGATTTAAACGTTACTAACCTTAAAAGTTCGGGTTGTCACATCATCCCCAACTTGAAAGAAATTTCGTCCCGAAATTTGACAAGTAAGCACAGAGGAATGAAGTGATGGATCAAGATTGTTGCAGGTTTTCCCCAGGTGCCACATCATCCCCAACTTGAAATGGAATTTCGTCCCAAAATTCACCAGTAGTACCAGAATTAGACTGATCAATAGCAAAAAGTTGAGGATACTTGATGTCACACCCCCAAATTACCACATGCGGAAACCCCCGCGAGGCGTGTGACATACTAGGATCCAAGCCACCAATCACATTGAACTCATGAATATAATTAAATAAAACTTTCATTCATAACGTAAAGTATTACAAATGTTACATATCATTTATTGAATATAGCGGAAGCATAACTCGTCTGTTAAGTGTTTCATAAACCATGTGTACATAAACCATTAAGCTTGTATTGAGATTTCCATGTATCTCGACCCATGACCACTCCAGCCTCCTAGACAGCAAGTTCCAAATGATATAAGCTTATAGTCCTGCAAGCATGCAGACAAGTGTGTCAGACGACGCTGGTGAGTTCAAAGTTTTGTTAACGTGTAGTTACCAGATTAAAGCGTTTCACAGATTCGATGTTTTGACTTGATTTGATGTTGTTATTAACTCGATTACCGCAACTGGCTACAAGATATGAATGCCCAACCCCAATGCCTCTATCAAGGCATTGGTCAAGTGGTCGAGGTAATTAGCTCAACTAATAACCTCGAGTAGATGTAAGGGGTCTTACGTGATACAAGATGTGATTGCCCAACCCCAATGCCTCTATTAAGGCATTGGTCAAGTGGTCAAGGTAATTAGTTCACGCCCTTCCTTTCGGCACGGTGTGAGGGTGCCAATCCTAATAGCGCTATCAACTAAATACCTCGTTGCCTTCCCGGCAACAACGGTAGATGTAGGGGGTCTTATATGATAGAAACTGAGTAATAACCAACATCCCAATAACCTGTCGTTCCTTCCCGGAACGTTACCCGATATCCCTCCCTGGGATGCATGCTTGGAAAAGAGCAGTGAACTCACCTTTGGTTTGCTCGGTAAGATTTAGTTAACTGCTTAATAGTTGATCACAGACGTCCTAACATGATTACCGACAACAACTAATCTCAGTTGCACATAACCCACACGTACGCGTACAGTTAATCCACATATTCCAGGTTCACATAATATACCGTAATTGCTCGTATAATACACTCATGCAATACAAATCATAACAGTTAAACCAGTACCATTACATAATCACTTAGTACGTACGGCCCACTATACATATGCGGCCCAACGACCAAACAGACTCTTTCCCTTGTTTGTGAACTAACCGGCCCAATCCAAATAAGTGTGAAGCCCATTAAAGTTTTATGTTACTAATTCCCATTAATCGGCCCGAGACTTACAACCTGCTACATGTGCAGCCCACTGCACAGTACCCAATGGACTTTGTATATTACTAGTTTCTTCTAATAACCCATACCAATCTAGGTTATCACACGATACCAACAATTTTCATTTAGAATAATTAGCATAAGCCCCCATATGCACATCGGCATATATACAGAACCTTTAATCCCTATCCAGTGCACATCAATTAGTCATGACAACTCCCTATAATGGATCCATGCACAATTATCATTTGTTAACATCCAACATTCAGAATCACAAGATAATTTATCACACATAACCGAGATTATCATATAGGGACCAATATAAACATGTTTACACCAAATCATAACCCCACATACAGCATCATTGCATCAACAGTAAATGTTTAGTCAAGATCAATCATTACTCAATTTGTTTCGCATCATTCAAATATCATAAAGAACCACCATTATTCACACTAATCTTAATACCTATAGTACACACAAGAAATCAGGATTTAATATCATTAACATGTGCGTCATAACAGGATCATCATACACGGATCAGTCAACATATCATTTATTGGATCATGTCCATCACAATTACGCTACTCGAACCACATAGATACTCGCAACCTAATACCTGATTCATGTGTCTATTGATCGAAATCATGCTACTCATGCACATAGTTCTTGATCATACAGTATATGTTATATTGCACGTAGATTTCACCTAGATACACAATCATTAAAACAATCAACCAACTACAACAATCATAAGAAACACTAACCGGAAGACTGATGAGAATATGGTGATGATGATCACGACAGGGGGGGGGTCTCCTGCCGCACACCAACTAGGAATAGGTAGGGTTTGAATATGTGTTTGCTAACAAGTCACGTAATTCCTTGTGTGTATATAATCTACCATAACCGGCCCCCAACAACAAAACAATTATTCACGTGGGCTTCACCCGGCCCAACCACTATTTCGGTGTGTGTGGATATATATAAAATTCAACTAACCGGGTCTTTATGATGATGTGATGCTTTGATGCTTTGTTACTAGATATATAAAACCCTCCAAGTCAATGTTCACATGCACTCTCCTCAATATTGTAAGTGGTGATGATGATGTTGAAAACCTTGCTGCCGTCACAAGTCTGATGTTTGAGGAATTAATTAATATTGTTCATATTTCAAGAAATCCCACTATGATCACGTGACCCCCCTCCTTGGACGATGTGGTGATAGATGATATGAATTTTGTATGATCTTTTAAGAATATCATAAATACCCTCCATGTTTTTCAATGGCCCCACTTAATTGTGATAATAGAGATGTAATCTTTTGGCTGATTTTCATCGCACAGTGGAAGCTTAACAATATTAGAACAACTCATAACAATACCTTATCCATTCATGTATCGTGTACTGATCACAACGTAGAACGAATTGTGAGAACAAGATTATAATACAGGTGACGTGTAGAGGGGAGACCTTGGAATCTCGGGTTGTCACATCATCCCCAACTTGAAAGAAATTTCATCCCGAAATTTGATAAACCATCACAAAGGAGTGGAGTGATGAATCAAGATAACGCTGGATTAAGATGGTCAAGATGACTGTGGATTTTCCTCAGGTGTCACATCATCCCCAACTTGAAAGAAATTTCGTCCCGAAATTCGCCAATGATATCGGAGGTTGATTCAACCATTTACACAACTGAGGATACTAGAGCTCCTTCTGATCATCGCGTTCCCACGCGAACTCCGATCCATGTCTTGAGTTCCAACAAACTCTCGTGATTGGAATTCAACTATATTAACGAACTTTGATTTCTGGTCCATGTTTTGATAGATTCCTCGACAACTGCAACTGGTCTTTAATCTTAGGCGCTAGCAAGGGTATCACAAGTGTTTCATCGGACAACACCTCTTTAATTGCGAAACGAGGAAGATATCATGAACGTTACCCAATTTGGCAGGTAATTCGAGTTTGTAGGCCACTTTACCGATTCGTTCCAGAATTTTGAATGGCCCAGCATAGCGCAAATCAAGCTTGCCACGCTTCCCAAAGCGTACCGCACCCTCCCAGGTTGAGACTTTCAACATGACGCATTCGCCTGCAGCGAACTCCCAGCGTTTCTTAGGTTTACCAGGTTTCCTGGCGATCACACGTTGTCGCCACACTATTTCCGATGTAAACAATCTTCTCAAGAATTTCGAGTACGAGTTCTGGACCCGTGATCTGGTTATCACTCATCTCAGTCTAACAAGGAGGTTAGCATTGTCGTCCAAACAATGTCTCAAACGAAGTTGCCTGGATACCCGCATGGTAACTGCTGCAGTAGAACTCAACCAAAGTTAGATGTCCTTCCAATTTTACTAGAGTCAATCATGCACATGCTCACAGCATGTCTTCGTGTGTCAGGAGGGTTCGTTTACTCTAGCCGTTTATCCTCCGGTGATAAGCAATACTCATATCTAGATGTGAGCCAATGGTGTTGTGTATTGCCTGTCATGAATCAGGTATAGATCAAAATCGAAGGTAACAGGAGTTGGCACCTTGTGCCTAAAAGCCGCCTCTCTCAGAGGAACATTCACAGCTGTGAAGACTCGTCAGCTTCCTTGGTTGTAAGAACTGTGCTGGTAACGTGAGACAATCAACGATCACCCAGGTGATAATGGTTCCGTTTCGAGTTGTAGAATCCATGGCAGTCTGTTCTCATTTCCATATGTGTGTTTCTAGTTGCTGATTCATCCCCTTGACTTTCCCACAAGTCAAACATCATTCACATACATAGCTAGGTGGGCCCTCATGCCCGATCACCAGTGTAAGATTTATAGATACTAATAGCTCTCATCAAAAGCCAAACGACTAGAATATCGAGGTCGGTGTGCTTTGCTCGACATGAGTTCCCTACAGTTGTTGTATAACAAGATCCACATTCGTTCCATGAGGTAGCGCATATCGTCCGACCTGCCAAAGGTTGCTTCTCCTTGCCCCGCATGGGTTCAACTTGAAACTTCTCTTCCTTCAATTCTCCGGTTTGAATGGAGCGAGTCTGATCAGATAAGTTCGAGTCGATGGTGTGCTGCGAGGCTCGCACACGTCCAGGTTTCACAGTCAAAGTTAACCAAAGGTTCCATCAAGCGATGTCATCATATCTTTAGCTCTTTGAAACCTGGGTACACGGGAGGCCCTTGTGATCGGTCTAAACAATGCATCTGGTACCGTCCAAGTGATGCCTCCATCTAAAATCCCAAGGCCACGGTTTTCACCGCCAGTTGTGTGTCTTGCAGATTCTCTTTGTAACTCCATCACGTGAGTCATCACTCTCTCGTGTTGCGTCGGTGAGTAATTGGGACTCAGATTCGGACCATCATGGTATACTACTAAATCATCAGTACTTTCGGATAAAGACGATGCCAAGTGTATTGCTGAGTTACGATTCGAAAGCTGAAAAGACGTCCCCCTGTTTATCTTCCACGAACACAGCACCCTGCTGTGCTAAAGAGATATAAGCTCCGCGATCTTTGGTGTCGGTCAGTCTTTAACAAAATGGATCCTAGCAAGATCCACGTGTATTCCCACTTCGTTGATTATATGACCGAAAGGTATCCCTCGCATCCAGAAGTCACATTTATCAAGACTTCGCGCGGTGTGGCTCCTCCTTCAGGAGCTCTAAAATAAGATACAAAGCTGCCCATGATGTTCCTTTCTCCTGGAATGATTCAACGTGTAGTCAATAAGCATGGTCGATACATGTATTCCATACAACTGCTGGTGTGATGATTAGCTTGAGGGTCTTGGAATACAACGTCGAAATGGCCGCACTGCGCTTGGTATGCCGTTACAGGCACATTCTCCCATTAGACTACCTTCTGACAATAGCTCATTTGTTATTCAATCCTCGTATGGAAGCTTGACCCCCGCAACTAGTCGTCAGGTTGTCAATATATGGTCGTGGCAAACGGTTCTCAACTGCCGCCTTATTGAGTTCTTGAAAATCAGTACACATACGAAAAGGCTTATCTTCACGAATATAACTTGGGCTCCCCAACGCGAAGAACTAGATCCAACAAAACTCCTGTCCAACAGTTCCGGTAGTTGATTTGACAGTTCTGGCGACCCTCCTGATGCAAAACGGTGGAGAGTATGAGTAATCAGGGCTGCCTCTGGCGTGAGGTCAAACTGAGATTCCACCTAACAGTCATGAAAGTAAACCTGAAAGTTACTTGGGTAGTACGCCGAGAGAAATCTCGAACGATTGGTGGATCCTCGATCCTCTTTTCCTTAGCTTTACGCCAGTAACAGTTGTTAACGTAGTAGGGTAATCCCTCCGTAGACACTTTTTGGCCTTCATTGCTGACATGATGCTAACCGTTGCGCCACTCCGATGCGTTAGGGCAGATAACAATTCTCCACTAAGGGGAGGGGTAAGTAGAATCTTCTCCTTACAGGGTACATCTATCAAGAACACCGGAAGAAAGGTCGATGTCGCACACTTGTCCTTCAAGGTCGAGTTTGCATCCCAACGATCATATAGGGTTTCCATTGTCTTGCCATTAGCCGATTTCGCAACAGGTTGGGTTTCAGGAAGCATCAGGGTTATATAGAACAGAGACGAAGTGAGTTGCTACTCATACTAGCTACCATATCGTTAAGTCCTGACGTCACCCACGCCAATTCTAAATGCCCTTCCATGATCATCATCTCCAATGTTGTTGTTTTCGTTACAAGGATTGCCAGTACTGCTGTCATTTTCTTAGTCAATCCTTGTTAATGTCACCTTCATTTCCATGCTGCATGCTATGACCATGAATACCTTGATGTTGCCGCGACCGTCACCTCTAATGTTGTTGCTTGAAACGAAGCCCTACAATTCTTCACCTATTGAGCTCATCCTGACACTTTTCGTGTCACGTCCTCAGGCGCTATTCATAGTGCTGGCAGTTTTACATTCCACCCTATGGTCAATTGTCACCGTTTATGTCTCGATTAATTCGTAAAAGTTGACTCCCATGAGTCGCTGGCTAGGGTTAAGAATTCAATTGGAGTCAAATCGTTGATGTTCGTTGCTGGTAATCAGGGTCGTCCAAATACTGAGGTCGGTAAAGTACTACGCTTATCCTCCTATCCATCGATGTTGCAAGTTGCTTGAGTGATATACGATATGTTACGAGAGTGTTGCAGAAGTGATCGCACTTCGGGATCTAAGGCGTCAATATGTCAAGTTCCAGCAAACAAAGAAAGGTGGAAAAGATATAGACCAATCATTGTCGTTGCAACATCCAACTCGTGGATGTTCGTACCAGCACCTAACATTCTACACAGTTCGCTAGGCGTTCAGATGGGTGTTCAGGTATTACTCAATAGCATCGATATTCGAAAGGTTTTCAGAGAATCTTGAAAAAAATTCACGTTCGAGTAGGGGACAATCACTGCTATGACCCCTATAGGTTTGTTATGTTTCACATCGATCATGTAGGATCGATTGCTGACCCGAACGAGTCGTTCAGAGGTTGTCTCTTGCGTTTCAGATGCGGAATAATAAGAAATGCAAGTAGAAATAGCTTGTTCTTCTTCCTAACTGCTTGTTTTATTGATTTGAAACGTTTTACAGTTCGATCTTCACACCGGCAGAGCTTCGGCGTGGAATTTCACATACATGTTCTGAGATCCGCTCATGATATTCCTATATATAGAGTTTCTGGTTCGCTTATGTGACACATGTCCATATGAGCGGACCAGACATGTCCATATAAGCGGACCAGACATGTCCATATAAGCGGACCAGACATGTCCATATAAGCGGACCAGACTGACAAATAAGCTGACCAGCATGTCTATGTCCCTATGAGCGGACCAGACATGTAACACCTATACATACTCCTGTTTTCTCGTAAAACGTGCCCTATGCTATACAATACGACGTAAGACCTGATCCTAGACACCTAGACGTAATCAACAGATGTAGTGCACCAACAGACTCCCCCTCAGATGTTGATGGAGTCGCCTATACACTCTGACTGCAAAACTGTGTCTTCACATCTTCAATCTAGATCAGTCTCTAGGCTTTTTCTTCTTTCAATCTTCAGACTCCCCTTCTCGATTTACTGGCATTCTTTTGTTCTTCAGTAACATCTTCAGAATCGTTGTCTGATCTACACAGGCTTTCAGAATTGATTTCCAGGATCGAAACTTGGCTCTCTTCCAACAGAGATTTTCAGAATATCGAAACCTGGCTACCTGCACAATCTTAACCCAGACATAAATTTTCTAATTTTATCACATATCAAATACCTGTGCACCAACACATGACTCTCATAATCACTAAAACAAACATATAATTGCAACATCTCAGGCTTTCTCTCAAATATCTATGATGAACCACTTGAAGAAGGTTAGTTTTAACGAAAAACAGTTAGATTTACACAAACACTCCCCCTCAAATGCTGCTCATCATGTTTAGCACTCGGAATTTTGAAAATCAGTTTTCCAACATCAGTTGTCGAAAATCTTTTTGACTTTTTCAAAAATTATGCTAAAACACACACAAAATCTTTTTGTATTTTCTGAGAGACTAAAATGCAGAAATAAAATATTTACAAACAATATTTTTGTGAGTTTTGTGTAAGAGGATCATATCAGATTTTGACAAGTCACAAGTACCGTTGAGCTTAGTTACACATTAAGAATTAAACAATTCACTTAGATTGCCGATATACTGATCCACTTAAATTTTCACACAAATTTCAACTAATTCAGGATATGAGTTAGGTGTTTTAAGAACTTAAACTCATTCATGTGTCCCACCTCTTGAATATACTCCCGTATCCAGATCCCAATATTCAGTCTTACAGGTGAGTATACCACAGATGATATCTGTCAGGGGAATAAATTATAGTACGAGGGCCGTGAGAGCTCAGGTCGATCTTTCGATACGCAGAGAGATGACGGCTTCGACTTTTGGTGGGTCCCCTTTAGAGGATCTTTTGCATTACAACAGCAATGACTATCAATTTTATTGTTTCATCAATTTGCTGAGGGCTGCGCTATATTTCAAGCATGCGGAAAGTATTCTCCGGGGACTAGGTCAGAAATTTCTTTCAGCAGAAGTCCCGGGATAATACCCCAGATATCACTGAGCATAAAGACCTAGTATCTCAGAATAAGGGACCTTTCAAACGAGATTTCAGGGGTTACCTATATATCCAAGTAGTGTTCCCCACGAAATAAGCAAGTTTGAAATTTAGTTTATATCCCGAAAAAGTTTACTAAATGTGTAAAAACCTATCGGCATATCATCAGTGAGACTGTTTAACGCTATTCAAACATTACATTTCTTTAGCATACTGTGACCGTCTACTGATGTACTATCATTTCCTCTTCTAGACACAAAAACTCATTTTTGATTTTATCATGTTTTTGTCTTTTTCAAATTTTCAAATGTTTTTGGATTTTCTGAAATTTCTTACTCCCCCTAAAATGCAAACACATTTTAGGAAATTTGAAAACAAACTATACAAGAAACATGACAACTGATATCGAATTACTTCAATTCGCCATCCACTTGGCATAAACAATCAGAACTCCCCCTTTCACAAAACTATTTTCTCATTAAGATTTCAAAACACTCAAGTTTGTTTTAACCAAAATGATTTGTCCGGAAAATAAGTTTTGTTAATTTTCAAACCACTTGTAGGTTAGGGGAATGGTTCATCATTTTGTCCATTCAATCTCTTGTAGGAAAATGCAAGTACAACTTAATGTCCTTGATTTTACTACTTGTAGAATCACAAACAATACCACTTGTAAGTATAAACCTATACCAACTGTAGGAATGTTACGTCTACATCACCATTTTACCAATCAGGATGCCGATTCCTGCTTCGCACTTACCAACCTGGAAGCTCCGGCGTAGTCCTTCAACCTGTAAACATTCAAACACTATCAAAATCTTTCAATCAAAATCTTCAAACATTAGAAAGATGCCGATTCCTGATCCACGATATAAACTTGGGATCTCCGGCATAGTCCTGAGACTATCATGGAAAACAAACTTCCATCCAAGTCTTTTCAGACTTGATGGCTTTCAACTCTTGCGCAGTAGGGTTGTAAGTTGCCTTTTTAGTTGCATAAAAATCTTTAACCCCCTTAGCTTTCCCATTCAACATTTTCCCAAAAATTTTCTTTACACTTCCATTAAATGTTTTCTCGACATCAAACTTATTATTCTCTTTATAAAACTGATTCGAGATATCAATCTTTCCAACTTTCTTTTTCACCTCTTCAAACTTCAGTGATGGAAACTCATCATCATTCACTGAAATTTTCACCTCACCTTGTGGCTCTTCTGGCTTTGTGGAACCAGATTCATTGCCATCATTCGCATCAATTTTCTTAACGACCCACACTTGATTGTCATTCTCTTTCTTTTTATAAAAATTCTTTTTAGAACACTCACCAACCTCATAAGTTGAATTTTCAAAAATTTTAAGTCTGTCGGTTGGTGGTTCAACATCAACAACCTTTTCTTTCAATTTCTGAAAAACTCCCTGTTTTGTTTTGGCATTTTTCTGGCAGTTCCATGCAATGTGACTAGTTTCATTGCACTTGTAACAGGTACGAGTCTTTCTTTGATAAAACAATTCAGTTCCATTCTTCTTTTTTTTCAGCAAGAAACTCTTGATTTAACTGTCTCCAGAATGGTTTCTTCTGTTCCTCTTCTGCACTTCCACCTGACACAAATTCTGTTTTTGTTTTAGAATTTTTCAAATTTTTATGATTTTCTGGTGGAATAAATCCAAGACCTTTCTTTTTGTAGCTACGATTTTGGTTTTGTTTCTTTTGAAAACCAGAACCAGAATTGTAACCCTTTTTCTTGTTTAGACGTTGTTGAACTCTTGAAGTATATTTTTTAGGTTTTTCAAAACTTTTCAAAACTTTTAATTCTGGAATATTAATTTCTGTTAGTTTGAAAGTTTTGTTTATTAGTTCCGTTTTAATACTCATTATTGGGAACTCTTTATTGTAATATAATTTGTCCGAACCATTCAAAGTATACACAACTTCGAATGTTTCATCATTCAAATTTGCTTTTGATAACAAAAATTCTAAACTATAAGATCGTTTGACCGACAAATTTGGACTGTTGACTGACGAATTTGACCCTCCAGACTCAGACTTTGAATCGGACTCCTCCTCAGTATCCAACACCTGATCGACCACCTTTTTTATTAACTCAGACTCATGATCAGTATCGAACGAAGTAAACGTGACATCAATGTTATCTGGTAAAACGTCAGTTGTGTCGGTTTTTAGCTTTATATTGACTGCTTTTTCAAGTTGCTCCTCATTTGGTTTTCTAGGAGAATACCCTTCCCAAATTGGAGGCGGACACTTGTTATATCTAACAGTCGGTTTCTTACCACTATCTTTCTTTTCCATCTTTGGCTTCTCATCTTGAAAAGCTTCCATACCTGCAACAGTTGGGTAAATACGATCAATGAGATAATCAGAACTAGAATAACTTTGTAATAAACGTCTAATTCTCTCATTTTCAATCTTCTCTGTTTCCAACTCTTGCTTCCATTTAGCACTCTCTTCGATGTAAAAGTTTATAGCTTTTTGCTTTGTCATCATTACAGCATTCATCATCGTCAGTGCTTGTTCTCGTTCTGAGTTTGTCTTTTGAAGACCAGTTACTGTTTTGTTCAAGACATCATAAGATTCTTTCACATAATTGAGATTGAACAGTAACTGCTCTTTCTTCTTCTCATACTCAGCAATTATGTCATCTTTTGCAGCACATTCCTTGCAAGCTTCCAAACACTTCTCGCAAGGCTTTACAACTTCAACAATCTTCTCAACTTCGATTGTTTTAACAACCTCAATCACCTTTTCTACTTCAATCACCTTTTCTTCTTCTTTTTCAACCTCGGTAATCTTCTCAACAACACTTTCAGCATTCTGAACATCACCATCAGATTCAGTTTGTTGTTCTTTAGCAGCTCTTTTCTCCTTTAGTTTCTCTACTCGATCTGCAAAATAGAAATGAAAACTTTCAGGAGAAAGATGAGATTTGGCAACATTTATATGTTTTTCTTCCTCATCATCACTACTGCTATGATCTGGTGATTGATCAAATTTTACAGATTTATCAGAATCATCATCTGATTTACTAAAATCAGACGGTGGTTTATCAAAAACAACTGCCTTTTCTAAAACAAACTCATTCTGCACATCTTCATCTGAACTCTGTAAACTTTCATCTAAACCTTCTGAAATTTCTCCAGATCTCTCTGAAAGTTTATCAGTACTATCTGACCCTTCATCGGTTGACACAGACTTTTCATCTTCACTTTTCACATTCTCCCCTATAGATCTCATCCAAGTAGCAAACAAATCTGGCTCTCGGACGATCTTGGCAATGAACGCTTTGAACTCTCCCTTTTCATCCACAAACATATCCCAACTGAAACCTTCTGGTAGTTTCTCATCATCTTGATCGATAATGCGTGCTGCTTCGCCTTCAGATGATATGTAATCACTCCAGCTGAAATCTACCAAACATGCTCTTTTGGGATCTTTAATCTCTCTCCCGTGAGCTGTCTGTGGTTCTTGGAATTGACCGACTTGTTGATAGATAGCTTTGCGATAGTAATCATCTTTCCCGAATGGATTCTGTGCTCCGCTAGCTTCTCTTCCTTTGCACTCCCGTTTGAAATGACCTTTCTCCCTGCATCGAAAAAAAGTAACTTTAGATTTATCAAAACCTAAAGTTGATACATGAGCATCTAGAAAGTCATTTCTCCCAGTAATGGTTTTGAATTTCTCAGCTCGTCGAAGAACACTTGCGAGACACCATTTGATATCCATAAGTTCCATCTCTTCGGCGTCTATCTGATCGTAATCCTCTTTGGTAAGCATAGGATTGCCGATCCGACCAGCAACAAGACCTTCATAGGATAACAGTACTGAACCCAGAAGTGCCATATGGTCTTTAGCAGTGTCTTCAGAGAAACTTTGACCTTCTGGAAGGTTGAGAGCTATGTTGCATTGAATCACGTATCCATTTCCTGTTTTTGTACTCTGAGACTGAAAACTCGTGTTAGTCTCTTTCGGATTCACACTTGGAAACGATGAAAACCCGCCGCTATTCTTGTTCGAACCCTGATCAGATTTCTCAGATGAATCACCAGCACTGAAAGCAGTTTGAATCTTCGGACTTCTTTCAGACTCAATGTCTGGAATACTACCCTTGTAGTACATCTTCACATCCTGTTGACCACTCGGACTATTCATCCTCGCAATCTTCTGCTGTTCAAGATCCTGACTCTCAATTTTCTCTATAAACTGTGAGATTGTCAATCCATCATACACACCAGTATTCTTCAAGATCATCAAATACGTTCCCCACTCCTTTTGAGGTAATGCGTCCGCTAATTTATCCACCCACTCCTCACGACCTTTTTCAACACCCAACATAGATAAAGATCGCACCAAATGACAGTATCTCTCAATTAGCTTTTTAGTATCCTCTCCCGGCAAACTACTAAACAAATCAAATTCCTTCTTTAGTAACGCTTTCTTGCTTTTGATCATGTTTTCACTTCCCTCGAACTTGACCTTTAGCGCATCCCAAATTGACTTAGCAGTTTTGTCGTGCTGTAACAGGATGAATATATCTTCTTTTATCGCCTGCTGCAACAAACTAATCATCATTTTCTCAGCTCTATACATTGCTCGTTCTTGATCAGTGAACTCGGATATTTCTTTGATGACTTGCAAATCTGTTCGAGGCAATGTGTACTTCTTCAATATGCATTCCCACGATCTGAGATGATTTGCCTGAACCCAGTTTTCAAACCGATCCTTCCATCCATAATACTCCTCAATGTTCATCAATTTAGGGGGCTTTTGAGTCGTTCCCGTCTCGTTTTCTAAATTCATTGCTTGAGCAATTGCGGCTGGAGAAGTCGATGAGGCAAATGCGTTGTAGAACTCGGAATCCATACTGAAATAACACGTATTTCAAAGCAAATGACAGAAGGGCGAACCAACTCTGAACAAATAAGTGAACCAGAAAGATCCAAATAAGCGAACTAGAATTGTTCGTTCGAGTGGACCAGAAATTGTTCGTTCGAGCGGACCAGAAATTGTTCGTTCGAGCGGACCAGAAATTGTTCGTTCGAGCGGACCAGAAATTGTTCGTTCGAGCGGACCAGAAATTGTTCGTTCGAGCGGACCAGAAATTGTTCGTTCAAGCGGACCAGAAATTGTTCGTTCGAGCGGACCAGAAATTGTTCGTTCGAGCGGTCCAGAAATTGTTCGTTCGAGCGGTCCAGACTTGTTCGAATAAGCGGACCTCAATTTTGACAGCGAATTCGAGCAGAAAAACTTAGATTTCTCCTAAACGGTTAGGAATTTGGATCTGAAACTTTCAAGGATTTATCACGATACTATTTTGCACAAGCTGTGAAAATTTGAGTGAATTCCGACCGTGAAATCTTCCCGAATCAGTAAAAGAAGGTGTAGAAATGAGAAGAAATGATGAAAAACAGCTACAATCTGCAGAAAACCTCCTCCCAAGCTCTGATACCACTTGTAGGATTGTATGCTGACCCGAACGAGTCGTTCAGAGGTTGTCTCTTGCGTTTCAGATGCGGAATAATAAGAAATGCAAGTAGAAATAGCTTGTTCTTCTTCCTAACTGCTTGTTTTATTGATTTGAAACGTTTTACAGTTCGATCTTCACACCGGCAGAGCTTCGGCGTGGAATTTCACATACATGTTCTGAGATCCGCTCATGATATTCCTATATATAGAGTTTCTGGTTCGCTTATGTGACACATGTCCATATGAGCGGACCAGACATATCCATATAAGCGGACCAGACATGTCCATATAAGCGGACCAGACTGACAAATAAGCTGACCAGCATGTCTATGTCCCTATGAGCGGACCAGACATGTAACACCTATACATACTCCTGTTTTCTCGTAAAACGTGCCCTATGCTATACAATACGACGTAAGACCTGATCCTAGACACCTAGACGTAATCAACAGATGTAGTGCACCAACAGATCAAATAACGGAACGGAACCCCTTTTCCACTTGTTAAGGCTCACTGGAACTCGCATGCACCCCACATTATTATTATGTGTGCACCCACAATAATATTGTGATTTGCATGCTCATCTCAGCTCCTCTTAACTCATGTCGAACGGTTCCTCAAACTCGAGTAGCAACCAAAGAGCATCACGAAACGTAAGTCACGAAGGTTTAGGGAAATACCACCCTATCAAGCACATAACACAGGCAAGTAATACAGGAATTCGTACTGTTGTGCTAAACGTGCAATCACATGTGATATCATATGTAAGTGTTCACTAGTTATGTAGTACAATGAGTGTACGAGGGACGAACCTTGCAATCTGGAGCTGAGTGTCATGGTCGTATTCCTGTTTTTAGAACTGTTCGGTTATAGTCTGGTTTTACCAAAAACGTTTTTCCCATTTTTTTAAACCAAGTTCACTATAACCAATGGCTCTGATACCAAACTGTCACACCCCCAAATTACCACATGCGGAAACCCCCGCGAGGCGTGTGACATACCAGGATCCAAGCCACCAATCACATTGAACTCATGAATATAATTAAATAAAACTTTCATTCATAACGTAAAGTATTACAAATGTTACATATCATTTATTGAATACAGCGGAAGCATAACTCGTCTGTTAAGTGTTTCGTAAACCATGTGTACATAAACCATTAAGCTTGTATTGAGATTTCCATGTATCTCGACCCATGACCACTCCAGCCTCCTAGACAGCAAGTTCCAAATGATATAAGCTTATAGTCCTGCAAGCATGCAGACAAGTGTGTCAGACGACGCTGGTGAGTTCAAAGTTTTGTTAACGTGTAGTTACCAGATTAAAGCGTTTCACAGATTCGATGTTTTGACTTGATTTGATGTTGTTATTAACTCGATTACCGCAACTGGCTACAAGATATGAATGCCCAACCCCAATGCCTCTATCAAGGCATTGGTCAAGTGGTCGAGGTAATTAGCTCAACTAATAACCTCGAGTAGATGTAAGGGGTCTTACATGATACAAGATGTGATTTCCCAACCCCAATGCCTCTATTAAGGCATTGGTCAAGTGGTCAAGGTAATTAGTTCACGCCCGTCCTTTCGGCACGGTGTGAGGGTGCCAATCCTAATAGCGCTATCAACTAAATACCTCGTTGCCTTCCCGGCAACAACGGTAGATGTAGGGGGTCTTATATGATAGAAACTGAGTAATAACCAACATCCCAATAACCTGCCGTTCCTTCCCGGAACGTTACCCGATATCCCTCCCTGGGATGCATGCTTGGAAAAGAGCAGTGAACTCACCTTTGGTTTGCTCGGTAAGATTTAGTTAACTGCTTAATAGTTGATCACAGACGTCCTAACATGATTACCGACAACAACTAATCTCAGTTGCACATAACCCACACGTACGCGTACAGTTAATCCACATATTCCAGGTTCACATAATATACCGTAATTGCTCGTATAATACACTCATGCAATACAAATCATAACAGTTAAACCAGTACCATTACATAATCACTTAGTACGTACGGCCCACTATACATATGCGGCCCAACGACCAAACAGACTCGTTTCCCTTGTTTGTGAACTAACCGGCCCAATCCAAATAAGTGTGAAGCCCATTAAAGTTTTATGTTACTAATTCCCATTAATCGGCCCGAGACTTACAACCTGCTACATGTGCAGCCCACTGCACAGTACCCAATGGACTTTGTATATTACTAGTTTCTTCTAATAACCCATACCAATCTAGGTTATCACACGATACCAACAATTTTCATTTAGAATAATTAACATAAGCCCCCATATGCACATCGGCATATATACAGAACCTTTAATCCCTATCCAGTGCACATCAATTAGTCATGACAACTCCCTATAATGGATCCATGCACAATTATCATTTGTTTACATCCAACATTCAGAATCACAAGATAATTTATCACACATAACCGAGATTATCATATAGGGACCAATATAAACATGTTTACACCAAATCATAACCCCACATACAGCATCATTGCATCAACAGTAAATGTTTAATCAAGATCAATCATTACTCAATTTGTTTCGCATCATTCAAATATCATAAAGAACCACCATTATTCACACTAATCTTAATACCTATAGTACACACAAGAAATCAGGATTTAATATCATTAACATGTGCGTCATAACAGGATCATCATACACGGATCAGTCAACATATCATTTATCGGATCATGTCCATCACAATTACGCTACTCGAACCACATAGATACTCGCAACCTAATACCTGATTCATGTGTCTATTGATCGAAATCATGCTACTCATGCACATAGTTCTTGATCATACAGTATATGTTATATTGCACGTAGATTTCACCTAGATACACAATCATTAAAACAATCAACCAACTACAACAATCATAAGAAACACTAACCGGAAGACTGATGAGAATATGGTGATGATGATCACGACAGGGGGGGGTCTCCTGCCGCACACCAACTAGGAATAGGTAGGGTTTGAATATGTGTTTGCTAACAAGTCACGTAATTCCTTGTGTGTATATAATCTACCGTAACCGGCCCCCAACAACAAAATAATTATTCACGTGGGCTTCACCCGGCCCAACCACTATTTCGGTGTGTGTGGATATATATAAAATTCAACTAACCGGGTCATTATGATGATGTGATGCTTTGATGCTTTGTTACTAGATATATAAAACCCTCCAAGTCAATGTTCACATGCACTCTCCTCAATATTGTAAGTGGTGATGATGATGTTGAAAACCTTGCTGCCGTCACAAGTCTGATGTTTGAGGAATTAATTAATATTGTTCATATTTCAAGAAATCCCACTATGATCACGTGACCCCCCTCCTTGGACGATGTGATGATAGATGATATGAATTTTGTATGATCTTTTAAGAATATCATAAATACCCTCCATGTTTTTCAATGGCCCCACTTAATTGTGATAATAGAGATGTAATCTTTTGGCTGATTTTCGTCGCACAGTGGAAGCTTAACAATATTAGAACAACTCATAACAATACCTTATCCATTCATGTATCGTGTACAGATCACAACGTAGAACGAATTGTGAGAACAAGATTAAAATACAGGTGACGTGTAGAGGGGAGACCTTGGAATCTCGGGTTGTCACACTTGAGCTTCATCTGATCTTCACACTCCCACGTGAACTCCGGTCCATGTCATGAGTTCCAACGAACTCTAACAATCGGGATACGACTATGTTTACGCACCTTGACCTCCCGGTCCATGATCTCTATAGGTTCTTCAACAAACTGTAACTTGACATCAATCTTGAGCTCTTGAAACGGCACAATCAGTGTTTCATCAGACAAACACTTCTTCAATTGCGAAACATGAAAGACATCGTGAACATTACCCAACTCAGCAGGTAACTCAAGCTTGTAAGCCACTTTACCAATCCGCTCCAGGATTTTGAATGGCTCAACGTAATGCGGATTAAGCTTGCCGCGCTTTCCAAAACGCACCACACCCTCCCAAGGTGAAAACTTCAGCAGGACTCGCTTGCCTGTAGCGAACTCCCAGTGTTTCCTAACTTATCAGCTTTCCTGACGGTCGCGCGTTGCCGCCAAACAATTTCCGATCTAAGCAATCTTCCCAAGAGTTTCGAGTACAAGTCCTAGACCTGTGATTAGGTTGTCATCCACCCACCTTAATCCAACAAGGAGATTAACGTAACTGCTCATGCAACGCCTCAACAGAGCTGTCTGAATACTAGAATGGTAACTGCCACAGTAGAACTCAACACACGTTCGCAGCATGTCTTCGAGTGGCAGGGGGTTCGCTGACTATGTGTGACACCTGTGTCACTACGACCATCCAAAAATACCAAACCAATGAAATATTGTATTTCATACTTTGGACTTGTATAAATATGTGTATCTTTTGCACATATCAGCTCTTGTTCGATTTCAAGCTCTAAATCGCTTTCTGGAAGGTTATACGCGCACTGATGCGTAAATATAACCAGTTTAATCCAACGAACACTCCGGAATAGTGAAATAGGCTTAACATACCTTAAATAACCTTTACATAACTTAGAAATAAGTTTTGGAAGGTTTGGTATGGTGAAATCAAGTTAAATCGCTTACAGGGACTAAAGTTGACAAACTGCGAAAGTATGCCAATTTGAACTGTAACGAACATTCCAAAACATGACCATAAGTTAAACACACCTTAAATATCCTTTACATAGCTTAGAAATAGGCTTTGAGGGGTTCGGTGTGCTAAAATATACTTTTGGGACATTCAGGGACTAAAAGTGTCAAAAAGTGCACAAGTTTGCATTTTCGCGCATAACTTACGTTCTGAATACATCCGGACAGCCAAAAATTTATGTAAGCACTAAAATATTTTATTTTAGTGTTTGGCATAAGAAAAATCCATTCGTTGCGTCATTTGGATCGTTTTTCACGCTTACGCGCATTCCGTCGTAATTAAGCGAACATCGCGTTCGTACGACCAAACGAACTAACATCCGACATATTTTTGAGCATGTTTCATGTCCACAATGTTTAGGCATCATTTTAGGGCCTTAAAATTGGCTTTACGGGCCTTAGAAGTGTCGGAAATGGCCTTAAACACATGCAGGGGCTGAAACTGTCACTTTTGAAACTTGATTTCTGATCAGAAGCTCCAGGCGGCCCGCCTGAGTTTTGTCTGATCCTGAAGCGGGCCGCATCAGCCTCCCAGACAGCAGAAACATACAGAAACATCGAATCTGGTCCGTTCCACTTGTTGCAAATGGTTTTGGGGAATCTATGGGCTGGTAATGAGGGCACATGGTATTACAAAACCATGTGTGCACATGTATGGACAAGATCAAAGCACAATATTCGAGAAACGATCTTAACGGTTCTCCAAATCCTATAAATACCCAACCCACCCCATTGCAAAACCCACAAGAATTCTGATTTGAGAAGCTCTAAGTTGAAACCTTTGTTTCATACCTGAGCTACTTGGATCGGGATTAGCATTCGGGGACCCTTCGTAAGTATTCTTTCGTTCTTTTATTGCTTTTCGAGTCTTTTCGAGTCTGAAAGTCAAACTTTGTTTGACTTTCTGCATTGACCAGTTTATGGTCAATGCGAAGTTCGTTTGAACTTCGCAACGTGAGTGTAATCACGTTGGTTATAGTCCTTTGGGACTATGCCTACTGATTACCACGTTGTCTAGGGTCGTAGGGTAAGCGAACTAATAAATCGCTTATACCTTCGAACCCGACCCATTTGGTCGATCATTAGGATCCGACCAAATACTTTAGGTGACCATAGTAGATAGGGAATAACCTTCCGAGGTTATACCCTATGGTAACATCGTTTGAGTAGTTGTATGAGAGGTAGTTTATATGCCTTAGGTAAATTACCAGAATACCCTTTTCATGTATAATTGGTAATTAAGCATATGTAACCTAAACTTTTGTCACATAACTGATTATATAACATGTTTAGGCATATAACACTTGTCATAGGGCTAGTTAGGCGGTCCGAACGCGTTTCACGCGAACGACGCGTTAAAGTAGCATAAGCTACCTAAACGAGTCGTAATGGGTCGTAAGCACTTATGTAAGGTTTCATTTAGCATGTAGGCTTTGTTAAACCATATTATACGAGTCTCCACACTCGTTTGGTTTACGAACCCTCATTCTATCCGATCTTCCGATTTAGGTCCGGTTTATTAACATAGTTACCTATATTAGGTGCCGTTTGATATCCGTGATCTCTAGCATTGTTTGGTTGTCACTCAAGGACTACTGAGCATTCTCAAGTGAGTACATAGACCCCTCTTTTACTGTTTTCCAAACTGTTTTGGGGTGGAACACATGTGCCTACTTGTTACTTTCATGTTTTCACATCATATACTTTCTATGTTCATTCGTACATTTATAGTACATGATTTCATTGTGTTTATGCTATGTATGACCATTGTGTGCATACCTAGTACATTGTTTTACATTACATTTCATGCTATGTATGTCTATTGTTGCATACTTAGTACAGTTCACATGCTATGTATGTCTATTGTTGCATACTTAGTACAGTTCACATGCTATGTATGTCCAATCGTTGCATTGTTCATCATACTTAGTACATTTGTTATTCATCACATGCTTACATTTTGACATTTATATACACATTACATGATTTACATCTTGACATAAGCATTTTGACATATTATTCAATACATTTGGCAATTGGTTTAAACATAGACATCTTACATTGTTGGTTTGGTTTGAGTAAGTGATTAAGAAACGAGGCGTGTGTAATATATTACAAGCATGGTGGATACGCCGCTGGTACTTCCTATATATAAGTGTTTGTATGGTATTACATGTCGTAACGTTATTTCAATCATTTCAATTTGAGACATATAACATTTTATACAAATAACATACTTTTCACAAGACATTGTTTTACAAACAAACATATCTTATACAAACTCATTTTACATGGTTATTCATTTAACCATACATTATTCTCTTATTTATACATATCATCTTATCTTATCGATTTTCAAATGATTTACAAAACAAAGCAAATAACAAGGTTCATGACTAAACATTTTCTCAAACATAAGTCATGAATCCTAATTTCACAAAACCTATGTATCTCACAGGCATTTTTATGCTGACGTACCTATTTTCACATGTGTTTTTCAGGAGATGATGCATAGGACTTATCAAGACATACTTAGGCGGACCTGTGCCTTAGTGACTTAAAACGAGACAAGAACTAGTTAAATTTTGTTATGTACTCTTTATTTCTTGTTTAAAAGACAATGTAACTCGCTTGTTTGATGAATAAAGCGAAACTTAAATTTCCATGGTTGTGAAACATTAATTCTGTTACAACACTCCCCGATGTTTCCGCCACGTTTTGTATGTTCTACGTGGTCGGGGTGTGACAGAAAAGATGGTATCAGAGCCAATGGTTATAGGGAATTAGGTTATTAGTAATGCTTTGACCTAGTCTATAACCTTTCTTAGGACCCTAATGCGAGTTTACTTGTGTTTAGTCATAAAACGATACCGTCACCTATCCTTAGGCGACGACCTCAACAAGAACATAAATTTCCAAACCGCTTTGAAAACTAATCATCTGTTCTAGGATGATTGATTACTAGGTTTTGAACCCTCTATTGTAAGGTTTTGAACCCTCTGTTATATGGTTGAACCCTTTTGAATTTTCAAACTCTTGCCAAAGTTTTGAGTCCTAAATAATGTGAACACGTGCAAACTGGAAGGGTGAATGCCTGTATTCTGGGTTTTCTGTCTAGGCAAGCACTTCGTATATATCTCATCAGACGCGAGACCAGTTGTGCTTACCTGGGAATTCTTGGGATGAGTGTTCACTTATAGGCGAGCATGTCTTCGCGATACATTATTTTTGACCTATTTACTTTGATTAATCACCGAGGTCGTTTGTTGCTTTGTAGTAACAAACAAATGACCACTATCCTTGCTTTCATCAGATTTGTTTCATCTCATTCTTTTCGTCAAATTCTCTCACTCGTTTCCTTTCATGTTTCCTCTTTTAGAATGCCTCCACGATGCGAAAATCCGGTATCTATTGAAGATCTGGCAGCTGTCATTACACAGCAAATGACTGCTGCAATCCCGAACATCGTTGCTTAATGTCACCAAGCTCTCAATAACAACAATGCCCCCTGCAACTTCAAGACGTTCAACTCGGCTAAGCCATCAAAGTTTTCTGGGTCTTAAGGAGCGACTGCACTTTTGCAATGGTTCGAGAGTCTAGAGAGCACCTTCAGGCATGTACAATGTCCAAACGAGCGAAAGGTAGATTTCGCATCTAGTGTCTTTGAGAAACGAGCTTTGACGTGGTGGAACGGTGTGGTGAGAGATAGGGGTGCCGAAGTAGCACTGGCTCAAACGTGGGAAGAACTTCGAGCACTAATGATGAAGGAATTTTGTCCTCGTCACGAGATCAGGGCGTTGGAAAGAGAATTCGACGACCTTAAGCAAGACAGCGGCGAACATCGAGCATACACTGATCGATATGAGGAGCTGAGCCTGTTGTGTCCTACCATGGTTACGCCTTTGGATAAGGCGATCGAAAAATACATTGATGGTCTCCCTGACTCAGTTCAGGACATTGTTACTGGTAGTAACCCCACTACGGTTAGGCGGGCCATTGAGCTATCTGCAACCTTGACTGAATCTCAGATCAGGAAACGTAAGCTTTTCCGAAAGGGTGACAAGAAACCGGTCGAGGAATCGAAACTAATCGAGGAATCAAAGACCATGGATGAACCGACTGGATTCCCTAAGAAGTCAAAGAAGCGAAAGGCTTCTCAGAACTTCGTCATGGTTACTCACAATGATCAAGCCGTCCCCAACCAACCAGCTCAACCCCGTACTAGGAAGCCATACAATGGAACTTCACCCTTGTGCAACAAATGTAACCTTTATCATCATGCTATGGTGAAGTGCCGCGAATGCCAAATTTGTGGACGTAAAGGTCATACAGCAAAAGTTTGCGTAGCAGCAGTTGCACCAAATCAAGCTAACAACAATCCTGCTCAAGCTCGCTTTCCACCAGGTTCTTGCTACACGTGTGGCGAGATGGGTCATTTCCGAAGAAATTGCCCAAAGCTTGCTAATGCTAATCCAGCACGGAGATGAGCATCTGACCGACTAGAAGACAACACCTTTTAGAAATAATCATGTCTTATGTATTATTTTCTGTTGTTATCAAGGTCCATGAAACAGTTGTTATCATTGTTAATAAATAATTTTTTTTATTTACATTGCAATGTATTTATGTGGTTGTATGCATAAACAACATATCCCTTACAATACCGACAATCAAGGAATCGTATTCCTTGAAAAGCAAACTACTCCCCAAAATTTTTCTATTTTATAATCTCTTGCGTTTTCCACGAAATTCCTAAGTACCTGTTTCTTTCAAGGAAAACGAAGTACAAAACGCAAGTTACAACACTGGACGAATACCCAAAGTACTACTATAAATCCTTAATAGGGTACCTAAGGGTATTTCCGTAAATCCTAAAATTTTTGTGTTCCTTAATTCGAATATTACGTTTCTTAGAAAACAAAAATCGAATTTTGGGAGATCTTCATATCTTTTCAGATAAATCCCAGAGGACATTGAAGTCAATTGACTGGTTTCCATATCCATTTTCAATCGATAACAAGTTAATAACAAATTAAACAACTATGTAATTATGTGCTTATGTGTTCCCTTTTATGTTCTTGTGTAATCCAAGTTTTGTTATCTAATCCTCGTAGAATCTTCCATATCTTTGTGTACTATATTAAATCCTCAATGGGCTTTTACATAATAGTAAAGACCCTTGGATTATATTGTACTATTCCATAATTAGACCCCTTGAGTGGTCTAGTTAAACAGATTGATCCAAAAATCTGGTTAGGAATATCATGTGATGAGATAGCTGAAAGAACTCCTAGGTGGCCTAATTAAAAGGATCAGTTGTCAATCTAATTAAAAGGACCTTATGGTAGTCTAGTCACACTCATCACAGGTTTGATTTTTCCTCCCCTTCATATTACAAACAAATTGTGCGGACTGTGCAAGGAATTGCGTAATTATGGATGCATACATAATTATGAAATTCAGTGCACGGAAACCACAGCAAGTTTGGTCGTGTGTGAAGAAATTGTGGAAAATGACTCATTTCGTTCATTTTCGTTTCTGAAGAGGTTGTGGAAAATGACTCATTTCGTTCATTTTCGTTTCTGAAGAGGTTGTGGAAAATGACTCATTTCGTTCATTTTCGTTTCTGAAGAGGTTGTGGAAAATGACTTATTTCATTATTTTCGTTTCTGAAGAGGTTGTGGAAAATGACTTATTTCGTTCATTTTCGTTTCTGAAGAGGTTGTGGAAAATGACTCATTTCGTTCATTTTCGTTTCTGAAGAGGTTGTGGAAAATGACTCATTTCGTTCATTTTCGTTTCTGAAGAGGTTGTGGAAAATGACTCATTTCGTTCATTTTCGTTTCTGAAGAAATTGTGGAAAATGACTCATTTCGTTCATTTTCGTTTCTGAAGAGGTTGTGGAAAATGACTCATTTCGTTCATTTTCGTTTCTGAAGAAATTGTGGAAAATGACCCATTTCGTTCATTTTCGTTTCTGAAGAGGTTGTGAAAAATGACTCATTTCGTTCATTTTCGTTTCTGAAAAATTGTGGAAAATGACTCATTTCGTTCATTTTCGTTTCTGAAGAGGTTGTGGAAAATGACTCATTTCGTTCATTTTCGTTTCTGAAGAAATTGTGGAAAATGTCTCATTTCGTTCATTTTCGTTTCTGAAGAGGTTGTTGAAAATGACTCATTTCGTTCATTTTCGTTTCTGAAGAAATTGTGGAAAATAACTCATTTCGTTCATTTTCGTTTCTGAAGAGGTTGTGGAAAATGACTCATTTCGTTCATTTTCGTTTCTGAAGAAATTGTGGAAAATGACTCATTTCGTTCATTTTCGTTTATGAAGAGGTTGTGGAAAATGACCCATTTCGTTCATTTTCATTTCTGAAGAAATTGTGGAAAATGACTCATTTCGTTCATTTTCGTTTCTGAAGAGGTTGTGGAAAATGACTCATTTCGTCCATTTTTCGTTTCTGAATAATGCCTGTTGAAAATAACTCCGTTCATTTTTCAATTCTGAAAAATGTCCATTAAAGAGAAATAACAGGATTATGCCTTGCTTATCTTTGATGGTTACTTAACACAAAGCCACAGATAGACTCCTATGAATTAATTTCGGGACGAAATTTCCTAAAGTAGGGGAGACTGTGACACCTGTGTCACTGCGACCATCAAACAAATACCAAACCAATGAAATATTGTATTTCATACTTTGGACTTGTATAAATATGTGTATCTTTTGCACATATCAGCTCTTGTTCGATTTCAAGCTTTAAATCGCTTTCTGGAAGGTTATACGTGCACTGATGCGTAAATATAACCAGTTTAATCCAACGAACACTCCGGAATAGTGAAATAGGCTTAACATACCTTAAATAACCTTTACATAACTTAGAAATAAGTTTTGGAAGGTTTGGTATGGTGAAATCAAGTTAAATCGCTTACAGGGACTAAAGTTGACAAACTGCGAAAGTATGCCAATTTGAACTGTAACGAACATTCCAAAACATGACCATAAGTTAAACATACCTTAAATATCCTTTACATAGCTTAGAAATAGGCTTTGAGGGGTTCGGTGTGCTAAAATATACTTTTGGGACATTCAGGGACTAAAAGTGTCAAAAAGTGCACAAGTTTGCATTTTCGAGCATAACTTACGTTCTGAATACATCCGGACTTCCAAAAATTTATGTAAGCACTAAAATATTTTATTTTAGTGTTTGGCATAAGAAAAATCCATTCGTTGCGTCATTTGGATCGTTTTTCGCGCTTACGCGCATTCCGTCGTAATTAAGCGAACATCGCGTTCGTACGACCAAACGAACTGACATCCGACATATTTTTGAGCATGTTTCATGTCCACAATGTTTAGGCATCATTTTAGGGCCTTAAAGTTGGCTTTACGGGCCTTAGAAGTGTCGGAAATGGCCTTAAACACGTGCAGGGGCTGAAACTGTCACTTTTGAAACTTGATTTCTGATCAGAAGCTCCAGGCGGCCCGCCTGAGTTTTGTCTGATCCTGAAGCGGGCCGCATCAGCCTCCCAGACAGCAGAAACATACAGAAACATCGAATCTGGTCCGTTCCACTTGTTGCAAATGGTTTTGGGGAATCTATGGGCTGGTAATGAGGGCACATGGTATTACAAAACCATGTGTGCACATGTATGGACAAGATCAAAGCACAATATTCGAGAAACGATCTTAACGGTTCTCCGAATCCTATAAATACCCAACCCACCCCATTGCAAAACCCACAAGAATTCTGATTTGAGAAGCTCTAAGTTGAAACCTTTGTTTCATACCTGAGCTACTTGGATCGGGATTAGCATTCGGGGACCCTTCGTAAGTATTCTTTCGTTCTTTTATTGCTTTTCGAGTCTTTTCGAGTCTGAAAGTCAAACTTTGTTTGACTTTCTGCATTGACCAGTTTATGGTCAATGCGAAGTTCGTTTGAACTTCGCAACGTGAGTGTAATCACGTTGGTTATAGTCCTTTGGGACTATGCCTACTGATTACCACGTTGTCTAGGGTCGTAGGGTAAGCGATCGAATAAATCGCTTATACCTTCGAACCCGACCCATTTGGTCGATCATTAGGATCCGACCAAATACTTTAGGTGACCATAGTAGATAGGGAATAACCTTCCGAGGTTATACCCTATGGTAACATCGTTTGAGTAGTTGTATGATAGGTAGTTTATATGCCTTAGGTAAATTACCAGAATACCCTTTTCATGTATAATTGGTAATTAAGCATATGTAACCTAAACTTTTGTCACATAACTGATTATATAACATGTTTAGGCATATAACACTTGTCATAGGGCTAGTTAGGCGGTCCGAACGCGTTTCACGCGAACGACGCGTTAAAGTAGCATAAGCTACCTAAACGAGTCGTAATGGGTCGTAAGCACTTATGTAAGGTTTCATTTAGCATGTAGGCTTTGTTAAACCATATTATACGAGTCTCCACACTCGTTTGGTTTACGAACCCTCATTCTATCCGATCTTTCGATTTAGGTCCGGTTTATTAACATAGTTACCTATATTAGGTGCCGTTTGATATCCGTGATCTCTAGCATTGTTTGGTTGTCACTCAAGGACTACTGAGCATTCTCAAGTAAGTACATAGACCCCTCTTTTACTGTTTTCCAAACTGTTTTGGGGTGGAACACATGTGCCTACTTGTTACTTTCATGTTTTCACATCATATACTTTCTATGTTCATTCGTACATTTATAGTACATGATTTCATTGTGTTTATGCTATGTATGACCATTGTGTGCATACCTAGTACATTGTTTTACATTACATTTCATGCTATGTATGTCTATTGTTGCATACTTAGTACAGTTCACATGCTATGTATGTCTATTGTTGCATACTTAGTACAGTTCACATGCTATGTATGTCCAATCGTTGCATTGTTCATCATACTTAGTACATTTGTTATTCATCACATGCTTACATTTTGACATTTATATACACATTACATGATTTACATCTTGACATAAGCATTTTGACATATTATTCAATACATTTGGCAATTGGTTTAAACATAGACATCTTACATTGTTGGTTTGGTTTGAGTAAGTGATTAAGAAACGAGGCGTGTGTAATATATTACAAGCATGGTGGATACGCCGCTGGTACTTCCTATATATAAGTGTTTGTATGGTATTACATGTCGTAACGTTATTTCAATCATTTCAATTTGAGACATATAACATTTTATACAAATAACATACTTTTCACAAGACATTGTTTTACAAACAAACATATCTTATACAAACTCATTTTACATGGTTATTCATTTAACCATACATTATTCTCTTATTTATACATATCATCTTATCTTATCGATTTTCAAATGATTTACAAAACAAAGCAAATAACAAGGTTCATGACTAAACATTTTCTCAAACATAAGTCATGAATCCTATTTTCACAAAACCTATGTATCTCACAGGCATTTTTATGCTGACGTACCTATTTTCACATGTGTTTTTCAGGAGATGATGCATAGGACTTATTAAGACATACTTAGGCGGACCTGTGCCTTAGTGACTTAAAACGAGACAAGAACTAGTTAAATTTTGTTATGTACTCTTTATTTCTTGTTTAAAAGACAATGTAACTCGCTTGTTTGATGAATAAAACGAAACTTAAATTTCCATGGTTGTGAAACATTAATTCTGTTACAACACTCCCCGATGTTTCCGCCACGTTTTGTATGTTCTACGTGGTCGGGGGGTGACACTCTGACCATTTGTCCTGTGGTGATAAGTAATGCTCATGTCCAGACGTGAGCCAAGAATGTTGTGTATTGTCTGACATAAATCATGCATAGATCAAACTCAGAGGTAACAAGAGTTGGCACCTCTTGCCCAAAAGCCGCCTCTCTGAGAGGAACACTCACAACTGTGAAGACTCGTCAGTTTTCTTGATTGCAAGAAAGTGTGCTGGTAACATGAGTCCATCAACGATCATCCAGGTGATAATGTTTCCGTAAGTAGGCCAGTGATAAAATCCATGGCAGTCTGTTCTCATTTCCATACATGTGTTTCTGGTTCCCAATATCCCACCTTGACTTTCCCACATGTCAAACTTCGTTCCCATGCGTGGCTATGTGTGCCTTCAGGCCTGGTCACCCGTACATGGTCTTCAGGTTTTAATACATCCTATCAAAACTCAGATGAATAGGATATCAAGGCCCGTGTGCTTCGCCTGCACCAGTTCCATAAGGTCGCTGTATAGTGAGGTCCATATTCGTTCCATGAAGTAGCAAATATCGTCCGACCTGCCAAAGGTTGCTTCCCCATGCCCCGCAGGGGTCAATCTTGAGAACTCTCTTCCTTCAGTTCTTCAATTTGAACAAGGCAAGTCGGATCAGGTATGTTAAAGTCGATAGCGAGCTGCAAAGCTCGTGCGTGTCCAGGTTTCATGGTCCAATTCATTCAAAAGCTCCACCCAGCGTTGCCATCACATGTTTAGCTCTCTAGAAGCAGGGGTACACGGGAGGCCCTTGTGATCGGTCTAGGTGGTGCATTCGGTACCGTCCAAGTAATGCCTCCAATTTAAATCCAAAGTCCCTACTTTATACCGAATCAGTTGCCAGGGCAAATAGGTTATTCGTTGATAGCGCTATTAGGTTTGACTAACCTCACATCGTGCTGGGAGCCGGTTTTGAAGTTTTGGCTCTTTATTTACATCAATGTTGATGGACATTGTTGTGGGGCACAACACTTAACCAGCCAGTTTTTCGGTACTTCATGTTTAGTCGCTTAACCGTGGGTTAGCTACCCATGACATGCTTTTATAAATTTTGCATATACAATTAGTTTCGTTAAACTAAACTAGTGAACTCGCCAACTTTGTGTTGATATATTTGAGCATGCTTTTGCAGGTCGCTAGGTATGGCACGCTTGGAACATGCATCTTGGAGTGTCATTCTCAATTAAATTGTTTTATTTTAAACATAATACTAAGAACTGTAGGTTTTTTTATGTTTGGATTTTTATATTTTAGCTTCCACTGTTGAACTTAAACTTCTATTTTTAAAACAGTAAAAAAATTATCACTATTCATGTTAAAGGTGGTATTTAAGTATTATCAATTATTTATGAATGGTTCAACATGATTAGTGGCTGGATCCTGGTTTACCACGCGGCTCACGGTAAAACCCCCTAGTGGAATTTGAGTGTGTGACATGGAAGATCTAGTGGGGCCAAGAAAGTTGACCACGCCTCGTGTCTTGTAGGCATGCCCCGTGCCTCGAGTACCGGGAATAACTAGTCACCGAAGCCAGGCACGACCACAGCCAACCTATAAATAGAGGCCATTTCCACCATTTTATTTGTTTATTCTCTCCTTTCTTCTTCGCTACACACATTTTCTTTTACCCTACTATCTCTAATCATTGTAATCATTAGGAAAAACTCAAGAACCATTAGTGTAATCAGGCTTTTTATAATTAATATTATCTTTTCAAGTTTGGTAACATTTAGCTCCATAGCCATTTTTGGCTAGATTCTTGAGGGTTTTTGGGGAAACTTACCCCCTTGATGTTGAGTTAACTATGGAAGATCATGGGTGCACATGATGTGTGTGTGTGTGTGTGTGTGTGTGTTAATGAATTTAACTAATTAAATAGTTTATTGAAAGTGAGTGAAATAATAGTGTCGCATTACCTTGGGTCATTAGAGTTTTCGCCTAATCCTAAATCTACCAACAATCTTGCGACGCCATTAACTTGGGTCATTCATGTTTTCTATGTCTATGTAGAGTCAAAACATGTTGATGCTCTTAGCGGAGGTTAAAGGTTTTGGATGGGACTTCAAGTTGGGTAAGCTCTTAGCTTTGCGCATAAATAACACCAGAGTGTAAAGGACTTGGTTTATGTAAAAGTAACTATCTTAGGGGAATTGACAACTTTCTGACGAACTAAATAATACGATACCCGACTTTGAGTGGTGTTTCCCCGTTGATTGAAAGTTATATGGTTGAGTGTGCTAGGTTCCCTAAAAAAGAACTACACAATAATACATATTTGCACATGCAGTTCCTCGTCTGACAATCGAGCCCTTGCAATCCCATGATCCGAGCTAGTTCATAAAGAATCAATATCTTACCAATTATTATTTTATGGGAATGATGGATGCACTTGCCCAACGTAAGTTGTAGTGTGATAGTATTTTATCATTTTTTTATAGACATTAAACTTGAATTAATGTGTAAAACAACTAAAAATAACCATATTTTTATAGGCCCGGGCTATTCGCACACCCACTTGGTCTATTCACCCACCCAAAATGTCCCGCTTTGGCCAAAGCGGGGCGCTTTAGGTTAGAGTCAACAAAAAAGGGCTGAGCATGTCAGTCCTTGTCTGGTGACCTCATACCGAAGCGCCCCGCTTTGGCCAAAGCAGGGCGTTTTGGTTTGCAGTTTATTTTTGAGGCAAAAAGTAGGGTTTTGGTGAAAAAAATGGGTTGTTGGTTTGTTGTTTGATTGTATTGGTTGTGTTTTTTTGTTGAAAGTTGTAGATTTTTGTTTTATTTTTATAAAACATATATAATTTAAAGTTGATTTAAAGTTATTTTATTTTTACAAAACATATGTATATTAGTGTTATTAATTTATCAAGTAGTAAGTTACTTTTTTGTTGGTTTGCCAATATTATTTAAATGTTGGATGAAACCTGTAGTGTCTTGCATTTTGAAACACTCGCCATTCCTCTGGTATTGTATATCAAGTTGCTTTTCGTTCTTCTGACACGCCTATACAATATTAAATATAATTACAGAATCTTATTGAACGTGAACAAACCATCCATGTATGTTGCAAGTTAAATCCATAATCAATGTATAGAGCTGTAGCAACAGATTCAACAATATCACGTTCGATATTAAATATACTTTTCAAAAAAGCCTTATAAATATTCCCATCACAATCTATGACAAAACGGAACATAATCTCAGATTGTCTAGAGAAGCGCTTTTATCATGTGTCATATGTTGGATGGAATATATTTCAACTAGAGGAGTTCAACCAGTGCAAAAAATGTGGTTTCTGTATCAGTTATTCAGATCTCTATTCGGTCATATTTCCAAACTGCAACACACGAATGTACAAAAAATCTCGAAGAAGTTTAACAGAGATCACCAGAAGCAAATCCTGTTGAACAACAATGTCCAGTTAATTGTTTTAGATGACATGCTTGGTAACAAAGAGGAACACTTACTTCTTTTGTTCTTCGATCTTTGTTAGTTGTTAATGTTTTATTTTTTTCTACTTTTAGAAAGGTTTGACTATCACACCCTGACCGCGTTAAAACAACAAACCGCGGCGGAAACGTTGGGGAGTGTCGTAACAGAATCATTGTTTCACAACACATGGATTAAAGTTTCGTTTTATTGAATTAAGTTTATTACATTGTCTCGAAAGTTAAATACAAAACATGAACATATTTTCCTTCATTGTTATTAAGTCACTAAGGCCTCGTCCATCCCTATGTGAGCATGCATCATAATCATCATTAAACATCATCAACTATGGTACCTGAAACATATGTGAAAATACGTCAGCATAAAAATGCCGGCGAGTACATAGGTTTTGTGTGAGTGTCAGATTCATGGCTCGTTACATGTTGAAATGACTCGTACAACCTCGTTAATCGATATTAGAAAACTTAGTTTTGTAAAATGTTTGTATTGTAAATTGAATAACCTTGTCAAAACAGATTGGTTATAGTTTATAAAACCTCGATGCCATGAATCTTAACTCAAAACATTTGTTTATGTAAACCCAAAACGTAAATCGTTTTCGTAATAAAACTCAAATGGTTTATATCGTTAGAAAAAACCTTGTAGTGTAACTTCGTTTTGAAAACATTTGCCCAAGTGATCTAGATAACGAACGATATGTAATGTGTTAAAAACACTTATATATAGGAAGTACCAGCGGCGTATGCACCATGCTTTTAGAATATTACACCCGCCCCGTTACCTAATCACTTACCATAACCCAATCATTTAATATTTCAAATAGTTCCAATCGTTCAAATAGTTCAAGTAGTTTGTAGGATCGGTTTTGACTCCGAAACGATTGCGAAATGAACGTATGACGTGCGGAAACCGTACACAAACGTGACCTAACACACAAGACGTAATATAACGGTGATTCTATTAGAAACGTATGAAATTGTACACCACCTGAATCACTTTCTCTCTCTACAATCTCTCTCTAGATCTAGAGCTCTCCAAATGTCAAAATGAGCATCGAGTCCCTAAACTATGACATAACATCCCTATTTATAGGCCAAGGCTTTTACTGAGATTTCTCATTAATTACAAGATTGCCACCTTGCCTTTTGACTAGTTATTACAATATAAGCTTGTTATCTTCAGTTTCTTGCTACGGCTCGGATTGACGAAGGCGATAGACATAAATGCACTAACAGACTCCCCCTTGGATATTGCCGCAGTCAATCTCGTAGCGTCTTGTTTTTCTTTCTTGCTTTGAGTCTTCTTGAAGCTTTAACACGTTTTCATCAACGTAGACTCCCTCTTGCTAGAACAGAATCCCCGTGGATCTGTCTTCAACTTCAGCTTCCCCTTTCTGTAGACTCTTTTCTTCATCAGGCTCCCCCTTTCGTCAAGCTTCCTTGCTTTGGGATCGACACCTGGCTTTCCGTATACAAGCTCCTTCAGAATAGTTACATGGCTCCTTGAATCCACGCTTCCTCTTGCGTTGAGCTCGTCTTCAGACTCCCCCTTAGACTCTGCTGTCGGGATCGTAGTCTGGATTAGTATCTGCAACTCTCAAACATTTATAAGTACAAACATTTTAAACATTCGATTATCCAGGAATTGTGACCTGGCTCTTTTAAACTTTCTAAATCAAGATCCTGGCTTTAAGATATAATAATATGAATATATCCAGGATTCACTTGATACTCTCCCCTTATCAACAAACTTCATATATTTAGCAATTTTAGCGAACATAATCTGAAACTGGCTCTTTTACAGATTTTAACAATATGAGCATCAAAATTCCTCATAGTTAATAATCCAAGTCCAAATTAATGACCTTGGAGATTTCACAAACTGTTTTTGATTTTTAATTTTAAAACTTCAAGTTTCAAATTAATGAACTTGTTTATTTTTCAGAAACACAATCAGCATACTAAGATTTTGAAACTTAGCATCCCAGACATCGGTTGTCGAAAATAAAGTGAAATCAAAATCTTTTTGTATTTTTCTGAAATATAAAGCAGTAAAGAAATATTTACAAACATATTTACAGACAATATTTTTGTTTGAATTCGCGACAGAGGATCATATCAGTTTATGACAAATCACTAGCACCTTTGAGCTTTAAACACTTTAAGTTCTAAACAATTCACATTGATTGACAATATTGTTGTCCACTTAAACTTAATCTAAAAACATTCGAAATGCTTACCGATACGTTAAGGTATATTAATTTGCACTAAATTCTTATGGATCCCACGATCTCAGCATATCCCCTCATCATGCAATACACTAACTCAAGTAATGCTTTTAAACTTTCATCAACTGTGATATGTGTAAAAACAACGCAGAACGTTTAAACATTAACAATCAGGTCGATCTTTCGATACGCAGAGAAAGTCCAATGTTTAAACAAAATAAGAAATAAAAACAAGTTGAAATTGTTTAGGCTTTAACCACCAGTTCGATACTCACGTATACGCAGAAGTGATCCAAAGCTTAAACGAAACACCAAAGAAAATAAAGCAGAACATTTAGGCAATAACATCCAATTCGATACTCACGTATACGCAGAGGATGTCCAATGCTTAAACAAAATAAAGAAATAAAACAAGTTTAAATCTTTGCAAAATGAAATGCACAATCACAGTGACTTTTTCAGCAAGTTGTGAAAGTTCACAAACTGACCGGTTTTTATGCTCTTTCAGCATTCAGCGATTACTGAGTAGGTACACAGTCACGAAGGATAAAACTAAGTACTATGCTTTCAATCGTGTTTCCCACTAGAACTAGGCTTTTTCATTTAAGTTTGTATCGTTATCGCAAATCTACTAGTCTAGCTGAGCCTATTGTCACATCTTTAGTGAGATTGTTTATTGCTTTTTAACTTTCCATTTCTTTAGCGTATTGTGATTGTCTACTGATATACTATCATTTCCTCTTTTTTCACAAAAATTCATTTTTGAATTTTATCATGTTTTTGACTTTTTCAAATTTTCTAATGTTTTTGGATTTTCTGACAATATTACTCCCCCTAAAATTCAAAACCATTCTAAAGAAAATTTGATAACCCATGTAGATAGCTTTATCTCGCCATCCATTGCCTGCATCTCATGCTCTGTTTTGTAGAAAATAACGTACCCCCATGATTTACAACACGTTGATATTTTTTACAGTTTGAAAACTGTTTTTCAATCTTGTGAAATTAATCATGTTTGTTCCGCCGTGAGGTTTTCGGCATATTCAAGCAACATATTTTTGAATTTTTGGATTTTTGACAAATTAAAAAACAAACATATTTTTGATTTTTCAAAATTTTGACAAAATAAAAACATATTTTTGGTTTTTAAAATTTTCAATTTTTAGGGTTTTTGAAATATTGTTTATTTATGTACAGAAATCAAACAAACTCCCTGTTTCAACCAACACAGGGTTCAGCAGCCTTCTCTTCCTGTGCCAGGCTACTCTGATTTCCATTCTCACAGTCTTCAATTTTCTTGACCACCTGCACATTCAAACTATTTAATCACTTGAACAATTTAGCCCAGGTCTGTTTGACCTTAGGCATTTTAACACAATATGCATCATTCAACTTCGGAAAATCTTTGTCATTTTGTACAAAGACTTTTTCAACTTTGACTTCAACTTTTTCATCATTTACCGAAGTTACTTGTTTCTTAACACTCCATGTTTTACCTTTTGGAGTACCTCTTTTGTAAAAATGTGACTCTTTTTGAACATTTTGATGTTGAACAACAACTTTTGGTTTCCAAAACTCGTTTGGTTTTGTTGCATCGACAGTTGTTTTCCAACTTTGTGTTGTTCTTAATCTGGGTGTGTGAGAATTCCAGATCTATCTTGAATCGAACCTATTTGGGTTTGATTTCCAAGTTTGATTCGAAGCAAACTTGTTTGTGTTGTACCTCCAAGTTTGTTTTGAATCAAATCTGATTGACCTTTGTTTCACATCCTCATATTTCTATTTTTCCACATTATCAGACTTCTTTTTCTCAACATCAACAGGTTTTAGATTTGGACACTTGCGTGCAAGATGTCCAATTTGATCACATTTAAAACATGTTCTCTTTGACACATATTTGACCTGTGGTTGTTGCTTTTTCTTTTGAGCATAGAACTCTTCATTAGACTGTTGTCTAAATTGGAGTTCTTTCTCTTCTTCTGAACTTGTTCCGTGAACAAAATTCATCTTTGTCTGATAATTTGGCGTTTCATTTTTATTTCGACTTTGTTTCTTCTTATAACCCAACCCAGCCTTCATGTTTTTCTTCTTGTAACCAGGTTTGTTATAAAAAGTTTTGTAACACTTTCCAGCAAATTTTGAAATTTCAGATTTTTCAATCTCAACCATTTTGAAAACTTTGTCAGTCTTGTCTGAAATCACATTCTGAATCGGGAATACAATATCTAAAAATAATTTATCCGATCCAATCATGGTATAAACCAATCCTTTTGAATCATCATTCAAATTTTTCTCAGATTTTGAGTTTTTCAGATATTCTTCATGAAAACTACCTTCATTTCCGTCCTGTGATTCAGATTTACCTGTTTCAACTGACTCTTCTTTCAACACACTTTCAACAACCTTACCTACCACCTCTGAATCACTTGAATCATCAGATTTGGAATAGGTTACGTCAATGTTATCTGGAAATTGATCTACCATGTTGAAAGCTTTTTCGACCTTTTCATCATCATAAAATGCAAACTTTTCTGGTGGTGGAACTTGATGAAACTCTGAGCCAATTGTCACACCCTGTCTTTTGCGGAAGCGTATGATGTGTGACTAGCTTGTTATCATTGCATTCAATCGTAATAAACAACTACATGATCAAAACGATGTTCATCCATTCATGAAAATTTGAGTATTACAAACACTTGTTATTTAAGTTTTCAAAACACGACCTTTGACAAGGTTATAATTCAACAAAAGTGGATGACATCTAAACTTGTAGTCTACTTCTAGTTACGACACTTGCGCCCAAGATCCATCCTGTCACCTGAAATACATGTAATTTTGGAAAACATCAACATAAAGTTGAGCGAGTTCATGCGTTTTTGTATTTCACGTTTTTATACTTTGTATGAAAACATAGTATGTGCCATGTATAATTCAAGTCTTTCTTGAGTACCCCACGTACTCAAGTATAATTCCCGTTTTCTTGAGTACCCCACGTACTCAAGTATCATTCAAGTGTTCTTGTATACCCCACGTTTTAAATGATTGTTTATACAAGGACATTAAGGCACGTGAGGACATAGGGAGCATTAGTATATTCTCCTTCAAGGCATGTGAGGACATAGGGAGCATTAGTGTTTTCTCCCTTAAGGCATGTGAGAACATAGGGAGCATTAGTATTTTCTCCTTTAACTGTGTCGATTACCCTCGACTGTGTCGATTAACCTCGACTGTGTCGATTAACCTCGACTGTGTCGATTAACCTCGACTGGGACACCGAAGCACTCAAGAGGTCACATAAGGACCACGAGTGGGGCTCGGCCATACCCGTTAGATCTAACCCTCGTCCATAATTAAGTATTAATGGCATCTCAATATCTAGTTTAAGCTCACATGATCTAGTATTTTCTAGGCTTTTCTTAAAGCTCATCATATTGCACTCACCACGAGTGCTTCTCGTATTCTCAAATCATATTGCACTGGGTTCTCGTTCTCACCAAGAGTGCTTCTCGTATTTTTACCCTTTGTAAAAATTATAATATTTGTAACATGTATTTCACCCCCGAGAGTTATAAAACCAAAAACAGTTAGAGAAAAGGGGGAGCATGAACTCACAACTTTGCGTTCCTTGCGTCGTAAATTTCACCGGATTTGCTTATCTAGCGTCGTGACCTATACGTGTTTTCTTAACGTTAGTCACTAGACTTGTATCGCACAAGTACAGTCACTATCTCTTGTGTACGTATTGTTGTGTTAAAAATAACTTATATTTTTAACTAAGTGTCTTACTTATATTATTTCCTCGAGAATAATTATAAGTCTCTTGTATTTTGCACTTTGCACCCGAATTATGTATTTTGCCTAAGTATGGTGTATGTGTATATTTGTGTTTTCACTTCTCATGAGTATTTAGTGTATTCTTAAGTCCTAATACACTATCAAGTATAATACATACTACATACACTTAACACAAAATGTGGCGACCAAAATATATATTTTTCCTCACAAATATACATACTTATATCCTTTCAGTTTAAATATACAAAATTGGGCTGTTTTCGGGCATTTTAATAAAATAGTTATCTTATTCCAAAAATTCCCAAATTTTTACAGAACGTCTTAAACGATCCAAAAAATATTGTGTAAAAATATCGGGGTCCAGTTCATTACCAACATTTTATAAGAATTTATTTTCCGGACTGCAATCAGATTTGTCGCTTTCTGATTGCAGTTTACGAAATAATTCATTAAAAATTCATCGTGAGTCCGATTTACGAAATTCCATTGGGAAAATCACAAATACAACAGTGACCAACTACAGTATAAATTTCATGATCAGAATCCACGCAGAATACAAGTTATGACAGAAAACAGGACGCACATTTTCAGCAGCAAAAATGCAGCTCTAGCTACTGTTACGAAAAGACACCTTAAAAATAGTAAACGGAGTCCAAAAATTATGATTCCGGTGCCATTAGAACCGTATTTCATAATAACACATTATAGACTTAAGAAAATACATTTTTCGTTTCAGTTAGGTCCTGTTACAGCCAGTTTAAGTCGGCTGGAAAAGCGAATCAGCATGCTTTTTGTAGTATAAACGCCATTAAAAAGTACATTTACAATTACCATTCATCCTAAAAATGACTTATCTCGTAACAAAAGTTATTTACAGCAGATCAACACTTAAATATTTCAGTTTTATCATGTTTCATCTTCATTCTAACACTCCCTTATCATGTGCTAGTTAATATCCAAGACTTTGTTTAAGTTCTTTAAACTTTCTTATCATTCGATCACTACACATCTTTAACCACATAAACAACAAGTAAAACACAAGGATCTAAGTGCTTACCACTAGCACAAGGCTAGGGGAGTTCGAGTGAAGAAAACGAGTGGTTAATAGCGAATGGAGAAGGTCCTTCCACTTCCGAGAGCACCGAGCTTCGTTGTTGGACCTCTTACACCTTTGTGTGTATTTAATATGGCTAGAAAGGGACTTGAAAGTGGCGGTTTGGTGGTGGTGTATGGCTGCCGAACTCACAAGGAGAGGGAGAGAGAGAGCTCCATTTTGTGTTGGTGCAAGTGAATGAATGAATGATCTTGTGGGGATACTTATAATCCATTTAGAGTTTTTATCCATTAAACAATATGTCCTCTAGATATAAGACATACATGATTTAAATAATCAAAGGTTGGATGGCGTGTTCCCTAGGGAAACCAATTCGTTGGGGGGGGGGGGGTTATATGGTTAGATCTTAACCATTTAGTTAGGTAACTAGTTAAGATAGTTAGGTGATTAATTTAGTGTATTATGTGTGTTGTGAATTATAGCGGGTGTTAGGGTATTCGGGGACCCTAACTGGCTTAGAAAAGGAAAAACACTGTCATTGACAATATTTTTATGTTTCGGGTAATGTCCGGTTGTTTGGTTAAATACCGGTTCGTTAAAGTGCTAAATTGCACCGTTTAGTGTCTTTCAAGTATCTTTTGTGACCCTTTCAATTCCCGACACTTAGGGAAGTATTCTGGATGATAAATCATCATCTCTGCACAACGTTTCATTGTCATAATGCTGATTATAGCTGAATTTAAGTAAATTTTGCGCTTAAAGTGCGTTTCGGGTGCTTTTTAGTGCGTATTTTAGCTTTCGGAAGGTCTATATTAAAACCCTTGTATGTACTCTTGGGTTTTAATGCATTCTTGACGTTGGACCTACACCTAGGCTCCAATTCTAATGTCTGACCGCTTTCTGCAGTTCTGTTGACACGATGTGTCTTACCGGTGAGTTTACTAATATTTTTGACGCAACGCTATCATGAAGTAATTCTTGTAGCATATATCATGCATGAATTCACTTGCATGGAATTCAGAAATTTATTTGTCTGGTAAACCAGAGCATGCACAGTCATTTAAGCACAAATTACTGTTCATTCCGTGTACGGAATGTACGGAAAAGTGACGGTTGTCACAGTCTCCCTCCGTTAAAAGAATTTCGTCCCGAAATTCAAGCGATGCCATCGGTCGCAGGGGAGTGGTGAAACCAATATGGTCACTTAGATTCACGATTTGTATTCATGTTCCCATGAACTCTCTGGGTCATGTCATGAATTCTATTGTACTCAAGTAGATCAATCATATCTTTTCTGTACCTTGTGGACTCTTGGTCCATAACCTCAACAGGTTTCTATAGTATCACGGACTCTTGGTCCAAAACCTCAACAGGTTTCTATAGTGTTACGGACTCTTGGTCCCAAACCTCAACAGGTTTCTATAGTATTGCGGACTCTTGGTCCAAAACCTCAACAGGTTTCTATAGTAATTCTTGTCGTTTGTCATTGACGTGAATCTTATTTGTGGGAACAACGACTGTTCCTTGAGTCAGACTCCTCTAACGATTAGACACATGAATGTGTCGCGATCACTACTGATCTTTTTCTGGGAGCTTCATCTTGTGAGCAATGGTTCTGATCCCTACACCGGGGATTCAACCTTTTCGTTTTCCAAAACACACTACGCCTTCTCTAGGCAAGGCTCTCATTTTAGTCATACTTCTTGTCTCAAATTCTTACGATTTCTGCCGCTCATCGGCGTAATCTTTCTGTATTCTGCGGGCTGTCCTGATATGATCACATATCTGAACGATCTTGCCTCTAGTTTTCCTGAGCCATCCCGGGCTAGTTTGATTGTTTATTTCTGGTATCCGTTCATCATGACGGGAATTGACTCGTTATGTTCCGTCTAAAGCTTTACACGAAGCGGTTTAGAAGGCGGTGTGATAGATACCGTTGTAGGAAAACTCCACTAAGGGCAAGTGAGTGTTCCGACTTTTCATTAAAGTTTATCACACAAGCACGTATTGTGTTCATACAGTCTGCATCGTTCAGCAGCTCAGTTCATATTTGAGTTCTTACGATCATCGGTGTGCTGCAACCCTTGTGATCATTAAAGATCATGCAGCGTTTCCTCTCAGGTAATGACGTCCAGTTTGCGGCGCGCAATTACTGTATCTATCTCAAGGTCTCTTCTCATGATTCCTTAATCAATGTGCCGCGTACGCAATGTTGTGGTCTCGTTGTATCGACGTACAATCGAGACTTTGTCGAGAGACGTCACATAATTGCAACTCTAGCTCCTTAGCTCTTGGTTGCAGGGTTGGCATGAATTTCGTTCTTATCCACCATGTATCTTCAGTTCTCCCTTCGCGAACTCGAAATCCGCTTTTTGTCATCATTGCACATAACTGTGCTTTCTCTAAGAGTTGCAAGGTAAATTGCAGCTGTTGCTCACGACCTTCCTTGGTCGTTGGCCATATAAGAATGTAGTCAATAAGTATATGACTTATCCAGGTATGGCTCACACGTTCGATTCATGAGGTCCATGAATATATTGTCGATGCATGTGTCAAGCCAAATGATACGACAAGGATCTCGTAATGCTCGAAGCAACTCCTAAAGGTCGTTTTATGGATATTTCCTCTTGTATTCACAGTGGAGGACCTCTTGTCCTCAAGTTGATCCTTGGCAAAGGATTATGATTCTCAATTTTCTGAAGTTTATGTAAAGTGGAGACTACCAACTTTCTCCTTGTCTCCTTAACTAAGGATGTCATGTCTTTAATTTCCCCTGTCTAGCAGCTCTTGCCGTTATATCAGAGGTTCATGCTTCGCTGGTGAAGCTAGTCGGTATGGCGTCATTCATTACTGGTGCTGCTCCTGGCACGCGATTTATCCTGAACTCCTCTCGTCGCTACGGAGAGGCGTTCCGGGCAAGTCTTTCGAAAAGGCTACTGGGACTTCTTCCGTCACGGGGATGTTCTCAGTCTCTGCAGTCTACTCGGAGGCGTTTCTATGCCTCTTCGACCAATGAGGGATGTCGTAGATCTGCCGCCTTGTGGGGTCTAGCATCCTTGCACCTATTGCAGGAAAGTTGGGTTTCATCATCCGCAAGAGGGTTGCGTCTGATTTTCTCATGTCGAACGACTTCAGCTGTATACTTGGATTTCCGATCCATGCAGACTATCATTTTATGACTTCGCGAGTCAATGGTAACAGAAGGTTCCGGCCTTCTGAGTCCCTAAATTCAATCCTTACTTGCTTTGACTGTTTAAACTAGCCTTCTATATGCCCATATCTAAAGAATACAGGACGTCTATTTTACTTGAAACTAGGCCAAGCAGTTTCTTAAGTTCTAAGCATGTAAGGTTAACGTTGATGCCAGTATTAATTAAAAGTAGATGCATAGGGTTGGTTAATAGGGGACGTACCCGTAACCGCATCTGGATCCTGGCGTGCTTCACGAGTTTCGATCGTGAAAACCCTTCCTTGCTTGCCTCTTCCTAGGGCAATCTTTCCTAAAGTGCCCTGCTTCACCACATCTGTAGCAACCTGGTATTCTCTTATTTCTTCCATCTGGGTCCTTCGCCCAACAGGCATCCTTGCTGTGCCCTTCTTTTCCACACTTTCCGCACGCAGGCCTTAGACATCGACCTTCATGGTGAAAAGTGCATTCCCCGTATCTCGGCTTAGTCCCCGAGTATATTTTGCCACCAGCCTTATTAGTGGCTCCATCAGTTTTCCTGTCATGCGGCGGTTTCACTTTCTTTCTTTTGCCTGTATTAGAGCTTCCATAGTTGACTTGGGTGCTCATCTTTAGGTTTGAGGACTTCCTCTTCTTGTTGCTTGACGACTCCACATGAGTCTCTTTCTTGTTATCCTCAGATTCCGAAAATTTTCCCGCACGAAGAGCTTCTTCAGTAAGAGTGACACTCATATCGATAGCCTCTGCAATGGTTGAGGGCTTTGAGGTAGTAACCATGCTCCTGATCTGAGGTGCAAGTCCCCAAATGAATCGTTCAACCCTTTTAAATTCCGGTTTGACTAAGTAGGGGACGACCCTAGACAAGTCATGAAATCGTTGGACGTATTCAGGAATCTTCGGTCCGTCCATTTTCAAATTCCAGAACTCCACCTCAATCTTCTGGATTTCCGTCCTAGAACAGTACTTCTTTTCCATCATTTCCTTGAGCTCGTCCCAGCTCAGTGCATAAGCAGCATATGCACCAAGGGTTTGAACCTGAAGGTTCCACCAGGAGAGTGCGCCATATATGAATAACCCTGAGATATAGGTAACACTCTGTTGGGGTGAACAGTTACTCATTCTTAGAATGGAGTCAGTCTTTTCTGCCCAACGAACAAATGCAACGGCACCTCCTGTGCCATCAAAATTTAATGGCTTGCAGTCTAGGAATTGTTTATAGGTGCAGCCAGTCGGAGGGTTATTTCCAGTAGTGCCATCGCTGTGCTTAGAGCGGAGGGCTTCATGTCGCGCAATTGCCTGTGAGATGCATTCTTGCAGCTCGGCTTCTGTCCTTGGCAACGTACTGGTGTTTGTGTCTCGCCTGGGCGGCATTCTCTTCTGCCAAATTGGTATGAAGTAGCACCATAAGCCATTATGTAATCACCCAATTTCACATGTATATATAATCAATGTATAAGCGAGGAAACAGTTATTGAGCCTTCACATAGGCTTGCCAACTTGGCTTATTGTTTGAAATGAACTCGAGGCTACATTGCCTTGGTCATTCAAGTTTCAGTTATTTCCTGCTACATTGGTTTTCTTAGGTCTTTAGCTTTACTGGTGCGTATATTTCCCCTTTGAGGGGGTTGTTTGTGTAGAGGTGATAGGGAGTGTATCGTCACTGATTCTTCTTGAATGTCATTCCACCTCTCTTGCTTAAACATCGTTTTCTCAAACGTCTCGTATGCAGGAAGAAGTGTCAGTCACGAAGTAGGCTAAGACAGGCTTCCTACTTTCTAACGTGCTAAAGCACTGATCTATTTGTTGTTCTACCAGACGAAGGTGAGGACACCTATAGATTAATTTTGTGTGGTTTTCATTAGCTCGACCCGCAGAGTCCACCAGGGTTTCTGTGCAGTACAAGTCGTTATTACGTGGGCCCCCGTAATAATAAATTGTCTTGCACAGTTACCCCAATTTTCTCTCGTCCAAGCAGATGATCGATCAAGGAGGGGACACTACTGTCCTTATACCTCTTGTCAAGGAAAGGACCTTTGCGATGGTCCACGCGCTAACATTCGTTATCGTTACGCGCGTATAGGCACGATGATTAGATGGAATAGGAATAGAGAGAATTCCTAGTAGTTGGAGGGGCACCTTCGAGATGAATACTTCATCTTCCTTTTCTGGTCAAGTATGTCGTCAATCTTGCTTCACATAAGCCGTAGGGATCTCGTCCCGTTGATTGAGAATCCGTTCAAGGTTGCCGCCTCTGCCTCGTCATCATCACCGTAGTTAGGCATCTTCACGATCGAGAGGGAAGAGCAGCCATCTCCTACGGAAGCAAGCTCAGCATCTTGTTTGGTAATCACTCCCAGCCATGAGCTTTGCAAAGGACGCGAGGTCGGTAGCTTCATCGTGCGAGTCACGTACAGTAATAGGAGTCGGAGTCGAAAGTATCTTATTCACGTCAATAATCATTCCGTACACTTATTTGTATGTATATCAATAACATATATGCAACTTAGCATAATCAAGCAATTTAATGCAATATATCACGTATAACTCTCGTTTTTTTTTTGGGGGGGGGGGGTCATTTTGTTTTTGGCAAGTCTAACTCGTGTAGACTATGCTTTGGTTGGCACCTTATTTTAAAGGTATTCCTCACTAATGTCCTTGCCTTGTCATTTTTTTTTTGAAAAGTGTCTGACTTGTGGATCTTGGCGCTTTCGTGAATGCAATGAAAACCTTTTTGAAAAATGTTTTCGTGAGAGAACTCTAGTGATTGTAGTCTAGACTCGAGAAAGAATCCTAGTTCACTACAATCGAAGCTCTGATACCAAACTGTCACACCCTGTCTTTTGCGGAAGCGTATGATGTGTGACTAGCTTGTTATCATTGCCTTCAATCGTAATAAACAACTACATAATCAAAACGATGTTCATCCATTCATGAAAATTTGAGTATTACAAACACTTGTTATTTAAGTTTTCAAAACACGACCTTTGACAAGGTTATAATTCAACAAAAGTGGATGACATCTAAACTTGTAGTCTACTTCTAGTTACGACACTTGCGCCCAAGATCCATCCTGTCACCTGAAATACATGTAATTTTGGAAAACATCAACATAAAGTTGAGCGAGTTCATGCGTTTTTGTATTTCACGTTTTTATACTTTGTATGAAAACATAGTATGTGTCATGTATAATTCAAGTCTTTCTTGAGTACCCCACGTACTCAAGTATAATTCCCGTTTTCTTGAGTACCCCACGTACTCAAGTATCATTCAAGTGTTCTTGTGTACCCCACGTTTTAAATGATTGTTTATACAAGGACATTAAGGCACGTGAGGACATAGGGAGCATTAGTATATTCTCCTTCAAGGCATGTGAGGACATAGGGAGCATTAGTGTTTTCTCCCTTAAGGCATGTGAGAACATAGGGAGCATTAGTATTTTCTCCTTTAACTGTGTCGATTTCCCTTGACTGTGTCGATTTCCCTCGACTGTGTCGATTAACCTCGACTGTGTCGATTAACCTCGACTGGGACACCGAAGCACTCAAGAGGTCACATAAGGACCACGAGTGGGGCTCGGCCGTACCCGTTAGATCTAACCCTCGTCCCTAATTAAGTATTAATGGCATCTCAATATCTAGTTTAAGCTCACATGATCTAGTATTTTCTAGGCTTTTCTTAAAGCTCATCATATTGCACTCACCACGAGTGCTTCTCGTATTCTCAAATCATATTGCACTCGGTTCTCGTTCTCACCAAGAGTGCTTCTCGTATTTTTACCCTTTGTAAAAATTATAATATTTGTAACATGTATTTCACCCCCGAGAGTTATAAAACCAAAAACAGTTAGAGAAAAGGGGGAGCATGAACTCACAACTTTGCGTTCCTTGCGTCGTAAACTTCACCGGATTTGCTTATCTAGCGTCGTGACCTATACGTGTTTTCTTAACGTTAGTCACTAGACTTGTATCGCACAAGTACAGTCACTATCTCTTGTGTACGTATTCTTGTGTTAAAAATAACTTATATTTTTAACTAAGTGTCTTACTTATATTATTTCCTCGAGAATAATTATAAGTCTCTTGTATTTTGCACTTTGCACCCGAATTATGTATTTTGCCTAAGTATGGTGTATGTGTATATTTGTGTTTTCACTTCTCATGAGTATTTAGTGTATTCTTAAGTCCTAATACACTATCAAGTATAATACATACTACATACACTTAACACAAAATGTGGCGACCAAAATATATATTTTTCCTCACAAATATATATACTTATATCCTTTCAGTTTAAATATACAAAATTGGGCTGTTTTCGGGCATTTTAATAAAATAGTTATCTTATTCCAAAAATTCCCAAATTTTTACAGAACGTCTTAAACGATCCAAAAATTATTGTGTAAAAATATCCGGGTCCAGTTCATTACCAATATTTTATAAGAATTTATTTTCCGGACTGCAATCAGATTTGTCGCTTTCTGATTGCAGTTTACGAAATAATTCATTAAAAATTCATCGTGAGTCCGATTTACGAAATTCCAGTGGCAAAATCACAAATACAACAGTGACCAACTACAGTATAAATTTCATGATCAGACTCCACGCAGAATACAAGTTATGACAGAAAACAGGACGCACATTTTCAGCAGCAAAAATGCAGCTCTAGCTGCTGTTACGAAAAGACACCTTAAAAATAGTAAACGGAGTCCAAAAATTATGATTCCGGTGCCATTAGAACCGTATTTCATAATAACACATTATAGACTTAAGAAAATACATTTTTCGTTTCAGTTAGGTCCTGTTACAGCCAGTTTAAGTCGGCTGGAAAAGCCAATCAGCATGCTTTTTGTAGTATAAACGCCATTAAAAAGTACATTTACGATTACCATTCATCCTAAAAATGACTTATCTCGTAACAAAAGTTATTTACAGCAGATCAACACTTAAATATTTCAGTTTTATCATGTTTCATCTTCATTCTAACACTCCCTTATCATGTGCTAGTTAATATCCAAGACTTTGTTTAAGTTCTTTAAACTTTCTTATCATTCGATCACTACACATCTTTAACCACATAAACAACAAGTAAAACACAAGGATCTAAGTGCTTACCACTAGCACAAGGCTAGGGGAGTTCGAGTGAAGAAAACGAGTGGTTAATAGCGAATGGAGAAGGTCCTTCCACTTCCGAGAGCACCGAGCTTCGTTGTTGGACCTCTTACACCTTTGTGTGTATTTAATATGGCTAGAAAGGGACTTGAAAGTGGCGGTTTGGTGGTGGTGTATGGCTGCCGAACTCACAAGGAGAGGGAGAGAGAGAGCTCCATTTTGTGTTGGTGCAAGTGAATGAATGAATGATCTTGTGGGGATACTTATAATCCATTTAGAGTTTTTATCCATTAAACAATATGTCCTCTAGATATAAGACATACATGATTTAAATAATCAAAGGTTGGATGGCGTGTTCCCTAGGGAAACCAATTCGTTGGGGGGGGGGGGGTTATATGGTTAGATCTTAACCATTTAGTTAGGTAACTAGTTAAGATAGTTAGGTGATTAATTTAGTGTATTATGTGTGTTGTGAATTATAGCGGGTGTTAGGGTATTCGGGGACCCTAACTGGCTTAGAAAAGGAAAAACACTGTCATTGACAATATTTTTATGTTTCGGGTAATGTCCGGTTGTTTGGTTAAATACCGGTTCGTTAAAGTGCTAAATTGCACCGTTTAGTGTCTTTCAAGTATCTTTTGTGACCCTTTCAATTCCCGACACTTAGGGAAGTATTCTGGATGATAAATCATCATCTCTGCACAACGTTTCATTGTCATAATGCTGATTATAGCTGAATTTAAGTAAATTTTGCGCTTAAAGTGCGTTTCGGGTGCTTTTTAGTGCGTATTTTAGCTTTCGGAAGGTCTATATTAAAACCCTTGTATGTACTCTTGGGTTTTAATGCATTCTTGACGTTGGACCTACACCTAGGCTCCAATTCTAATGTCTGACCGCTTTCTGCAGTTCTGTTGACACGATGTGTCTTACCGGTGAGTTTACTAATATTTTTGACGCAACGCTATCATGAAGTAATTCTTGTAGCATATATCATGCATGAATTCACTTGCATGGAATTCAGAAATTTATTTGTCTGGTAAACCAGAGCATGCACAGTCATTTAAGCACAAATTACTGTTCATTCCGTGTACGGAATGTACGGAAAAGTGACGGTTGTCACACCAATGCCCTTTTTGTTTTGCTCAGAATCGTTACCATCCGGTTTTATGTTGAAAATTCTTTCAAGCACATAAGATGACGCATGATAACTTTTTAACTTATTATTGTCCTGTTCTAAATCAGCAATCTGACGTTTTAGCTTAGCAACATCCTCAATGTAAGAATTTACAACTTGTTGCTTTATTTCATACTGTCGCTTAAACATATCAGTTGTTTTAGAACAGTATCTCAATCTCGATTGAACAAGTTTCATTTGACTCTTCACTTAGTAATGTGATAAGCCAATTTTATTGAATCATATATTTTTTTTCATTTCTTGACATTCATTTTCCTTTTGAGAACATTCTTCTGTCATTTTCAAAACTTTTTCTTTTAAATTTTCATTTTCTTTTTCGAAATTTTTACAATTTTCTGAAATCTTTTCATCATTATCTTTCAAAACTTTTTTATTTTCAAGCATTTCTTTGTATTTATTTTTAAAAACTTTTTCTATTTTGGTAAATTCAATATCTCTTGTTCTGAACTTTTCATCTTTCTCAATACAAGCACTGCACGTTTCCATGTATTTCTTGCACTGTTCAACAATTTTCAAGATTTCAGAATCAGAATTTACCTTAGTGATTGACACTTCGGTGTTTGCTTCTGTTTGCTTCAACTCAGCTTCACTCTTCTTTTCTTTACCAGTACCAGCATCACCAACACTATCAGCTGAACTTTCAACCTTTAATTCAACCGATCTTTCCAACTTCTCCTCAGCTTCTTCAACCTGCTATTCTTCAGTAACAGCTTCTTTTCCAATAACTTTTTCTTCTACCTTCTCTTCCTCTACTTTAGCTTCTTCAGCAACTTTCTTCAAATCGTTCACCATCTCATCAACATTCTTCTTCATTCTCTCTTCATCCCTCTTCCTCAGACTTGAAGTCATAACATCTCTAAGAAGTTTTTCAAACCTTTTCACATATGTTTTATCTTTTCCAACATTTGTATAGTATTCGACTGATCGAGGGATTACTAAAAGAACATCATCAAAAACTATGTCCTTTTTGGGAACAACAGGTTCACAATTTCTGTTGACATAGCATTCTCGCTTCTTGTCTCATCTTTTGTTACTCACAGCACTTTCATACTCCTCTTGCATTTCATTAATTCTGTTCCAAGCAATGTTTTTCTCTCTGTATGTTTTCTCCTCCATAATCTCTTCTCTGGTTTTCTCTTTGATCTCAGCAACAAAAACATAATGTTTGCCTTGTGATAGTTTTCTTCCATGAACTGTGACTTTTTCATCAACACAATCTTCTTCATTTCTTTTCTTGATCTCAGCAGCCAATCTTGAATCAGATGGAATGTATTTGTCCCAACTGAAACCCTCTGCCACTTCTTCATCATCTTGATGTATAAGTAAGGCTTTCTTCTTGGGATTATTTTCAATCATTTTTGGCTCTTCTTTGCTACGGTGGTAAATCGCCTTTCGGTAATAATCATCATTGAAATGATTTTCATTTCCATCAACTGAAGAATTTTGACATTCTCTCTTGAAATGACCTCTTTGCTTGCATTTGAAACAAGTCACTTTGGATTTATCAAATCCTAGCTTAGTTGATGGACCACCGATTGACTGCTTTCCAGTAATCTCCATATATCTCTGAGCTCTTCTAATGCAACTCGCTAAACACCAGCGAATATCGATAAGTTCCATCTCTTCCGGATCAATCTGGTCATAGTCTTCTTTGGTCAATTCAGAATTTCCAATTTTACCAGCTACTAGACCTTCATTGATTACAGAACAGATGCAAGGAAACTCATTTGTTTCTTGGCTGCATTGATGCTCATTGCCGGAGAATTCTTCAATTTGAGAGCAATGTAGCAGAGAACTTCTTCAGATTCTTCAACACTAGCTTTTGATGAAGATGAATGATATCCCGGATTGTAGCTTGATGAGCTTGTCTGAGGTTCTTTTTTCTTCACACCACTAAATGATGTCTTTGGTGATTCACTAACTTTCACTGAAGGTATTACACCTTTGTAATAAAGACCGACATTCTGTTGATGCGAAGAACTGCTCATCTTGTTTTGTTTCTGCAATTCAAGCTCATGACTTTCTTTCTTTTCTATCAAGACATCAAGAGAAATTGTATCATATAAAGCATCATTTTTCAGTATGAATACGAACGTTTGCCACTGATCAACTCATGGTAACACTTCTATGATCTTATTAATTATTTCTTCTCGAGTTTTAACAATGCCAAAACGATCAAGTTCAATTTTTAGATGACCAAATCTCTCTATCATTTGTCTAACTGGTTCACCTTTCAAATTATCAAATAAATCAAATTCTTTCTTTAATAATGCAATTTTATTTTTCTTGATTTGTTTACCCCCCTCTGCTTTTACCCGTAAAGCTTCCCAGACAGATTTTGATGACCCATCATGTTGAAGTAAAGTAAACAGGTCATGTCTAATTGATGATTGAATTAAAGCAATCATTCTCTGTTCAGCTGAGAATTCCCTTTTGTCTTCTTGTGATAAGCTTTTGAGCGGGGTTTCTTCTCCTTTGTCATCAACCAGTCTACTGTAACCAAACTCCAAACAGAACCAGCTTTCATGCGCGTAGGCTTTTACCCAGTTAATGAAACGTTCTTTCCACCAAGTAAAGTCATCAATGCTTTCGAGCGTTGGTGGTTTTGAATTTGTTCCGTAGAAATTATCATGTTTAATGGTTTCAATGATCGCTTTTGTAATGGTTTTTGGTGTAACATTTGTGGTTTCGGAAGACTCGGATGTAAATGCATTATAGAAAGTGTTGTAAAATTCTTCAGCCATGATATGAACTTCTTGAATTACCTGAATCAAACAAGCAAACAAACACAATCAGTTTAAACAATATCAAACAACTTGAATCAAACTGATACTCGGACTGGTGAATATTTTGTGCGGACTGAGTTTGATGCGAACTGAGTTTTATGTTGTCAAACCGTACGAACTGCTATGACCCAGATCAAATTCAAACGACCTAACCCTACTCCAAATGATCTGACAAAACCACACGACTCGGACCAAATCAATTTGAACTAGAGTGACTTCGAAATGGTACTATACGACAAATATGCTTGGTTGATCGGTCAGCCTTTTGATCTTAGCACTATTACTTGACTTTCTGACATGCAAACATTTAAGCTTTCACATGCAAATGACTAACAATCTTTGCAAAGATCACATGCACTACACTGAGTTAATGGCCGACAATTGTGGTTCACAAGATTAATCTATTGGGCCGATAATCACATGGGCTGCACCCAACTTCCTTTTTAGAATATTAGTTGGATTTTAATTGGACCACAACTATTACACATGCAAACCTTGAATTTATGTCCGACAATTTCAAATTTCAATTCAATCTAATTGGACCTCAAATTCTTAGGCAGTTGTACAATTAAATGAGCCTGACAATCTTTCACTTAATTGGGCCGATACTTCTTGAAACAACTAATATTCAATTCTTTTAGTCCGACAAAAGCTGTTGTATTATTAAATGTGATTGGGCTGATAAACTGTTGACTACTGAATTGAAATACACATGTACAATGATTGCATATAATGTTTCACATGTAAACTGACAATCTCAAACGAAATGAAGTATTTCACACGAAATATCAATTTCACACGAAATATCAATTTCACACGAAATAGAGATCTGATGCGAAATAGTGACACATTCACACGAAATAGGCAGCTTCAAACGAAATGATGTATTTCGCACGAAATAGGTGAACTTTTCAAACGAAATAGGGTATTTCATGCGAAATAGGGTGAACTTTCAAGCGAAATAGGGTATTTCGTGCGAAATAGATGAACTTTCAAACAAAATAAGGTGTTTCGTGCGAAATAGGGTGTCAATTTGGTGCGAAATAAAGTTGTTGACACGAAATCGGACAGAAAAACTTATATTTCTCCTAAATGGCTTTGAATTAGGATCTGAAACTTTGTAGGGTTGTAGATCAGGTGTTTTCGCACAACATATCAAAAAATCATGTAATTTGGACCGTAAAAACTGTTCAATTTGACGATTTTCAGTGAAAAACGTGAAAAAAATGAAAAAGATGAAGAAACAGATGAAATCTTATGCAATTTGGATCTGATTCTGATGATTTTATGTGCATAATTGTGCGATAGATCCGTGCAATCGAGCTCCTGCTCTGATACCATTTGTAGGATCGGTTTTAACTCCGAAACGATTGCGAAACGAACGTATGACGTGCGGAAACCGTACACGAACGTGACCTAACACACAAGACGTAATATAATGGTGATTCTATTAGAAACATATGAAATTGTACACCACCTGAATCACTTTCTCTCTCTAGAATCTCTCTCTAGATCTAGAGCTCTCCAAATGTCAAAAAGAGCATCAAGTCCCTAAACTATGACATAACATCCCTATTTATAGGCCAAGGCTTTTAATGACATTTCTCATTAATTACAAGATTGCCAGCTTGCCTTTTGACTAGTTATTACAATATAAGCTTGTTATCTTCAGTTTCTAGCTACGGCTCGGATTGACGAAGGCGATAGACATAAATGCACTAACATAGTTCACATAGATCAAATAGTTCCAATGGTTCAAATAGTTCAAATAATTCACATAGATCAAATAGTTCCAGTAGTTCAATAGTTCACAAACTTCCAGTGGTTCAATAGTTCTCGTAGTTCCAGTGGTTCAATAGTTCATATAATTGAAGTCGTTGTGTTCAATATAAACCATACCATTCGTTTTAGAAAACTCGAAATCATTTGGCACATATGAATCACCCCAAAATATTTGAAAACGGTAAAAGAGGGGAACTATGTACTCACATTGAAGTGCAAAGTATCCTTGATTAAATGAACTAGCGAAGCTCGAGTAAACCAAGGAAATCAGATAACACCTAATAATCGGATCGCTAAGTTAATAAATCGACACCTAAATCGAGAGATCGGATAGAATGAGGTCTTGTAAACCAAATAAGTATTGGAACTCATGGGATATGGTTTAACAAAGCCTACATCCTAAATCGGAACCTATCCTAAGTGCTTTCGACCTGTTACGACCCATTAAGGTAGCTTATGCTACTTTCACGCGTCGTTCGCGCAAAATGCGCGTTCGGGGCGCCTAACTATTCCTATGACAAGTATTATATGCCCTAACATGTTTAAATAAGTTGCATAATTAATTTAAGTGACAAAAGTTAAGTTACATATGCTTAAATACCAATTATGCATGAAAATGGCATTTTGGTCATTTACCTAAGGCATATAAACTACCTATCATACCACTAATTAAACTAAGTGACCATAAGGTATAACCTCGAAAGGTTATTCCCTATACAACTATGGTCACTATACATGCTTGGTCGGATCCTAACGATCGACTAAACGGGTCGGGTTCGAAAGTCTAAGCGGTGGTTTAGACCGCTTGACTTTACGACCCTATACAAGCACTAGACTAAAAGTGACGAGTTAAACATGTTAAAACATGTTTAACTAAGTTAGAAAACAGGTTTTGATATCAAAACAAAGTGTTTTGATACCCAAGGATAGTTTCGTCTCAAAATGCGCATAAACGGCATTTTGACAGAAACTTTGACTCGCCACTTCGACTAATCAACGTGGTAATCAGTAGGTATAGTCACATGGGACCATAACCATCGTGATTACACTCATGTTGCAAAGTTCAAACGAACTTTGTGTTGACCAAAGACTGGTTAAAGCAGAAAGTCAAACACTGTTTAACTTTCATGCTTAAAAAGCAATAAAAGCATGAAGGAAGATTACAAAAGGTCCAAGCAATGAAGAATTTGATCTAAAACACTCAGGTATGAAGCAAAGGCCTCAACTTAGAGTAGATTTAGAGCAAATGTGAGTTGAATGAATGAAAAATGGTGGGTATTTATAGAATTCCAAGAACCGTTAGGATCGTTTCTCGTAATTCGTGCGTTAATCCTAGCCATCCAAGTGTTACCCATTGTTTACAATACAAGGCTAACTTGAAAACCATTAAATGGTATTGCAAATCAATGATCAAAACCATCAAATTCAGTTGAATTGGACAGGTTCAATGTTTCTGACCTGACAGTCTATCGCAGGCCGCATAGACCCAGACTTAAACTTACGCGCCCCTCCTAAGAAAGTTTCACAGATTGTCAGTTTTAGTCACTGCAAGTCCAAAACTTGGTTTTTGATGCATTTTTGACACGTTTAAGCCCCGTTAACCCCATTTCAAGGCTCCACAATGAAGTTAAAGTATAGGAAAATGAAATATGCTCGAAAAAATCTCGGATGTCGGTTTGTTTGGTCGTACGGTTGCGTTGTTCGGTTAATTACGACGAAAACTCAAACGGACGCGAAAACGATCCAAACTACGCGACGAGTGGTATTTTTGCATTCCAACCACTAAAATAAAATATTTTAATGATTACAAAAAAATTTGGATGTCCGGATGTGTTCAGAACGTAAGATATGCGCGAAAATGCAAACTTATGCACTTGTTGACGCTTTTAGTCCCTATTGATCAAATAAGTTTATTTTTCGCATACCGAACCCCTCAAAGCCTGTTTCTAATCTATGTAAAGGATATTTAGGGTATGTTTAACTTATGATCAAGTTCCGGAATGCTCGTTACTATACAAATCGACATAGTTTCGCAGTTTGACGCAAATAGTCCCTGCGATCGAATAAACTTGTTTTCGACACACCAAACCATCCAAAACTTATTTCTAAGTTATGTAAGGGCTATTTAAGGTATGTTAAGCCTATGTCAATATTACGGAGTGTTTTTCGTGTTAAACTGATTATGTTTACGCATCAGTTCGAGTATAACTTTCTAGAAAGCGATTTAAAGCTCGAAATTGAACAAGAATTGATATGTGCAAATGATGCACATATTTATACAAATACCAAGTATGAACATAATATTTCATTGGTTTTGCATTCGTTTGATGGTCGTAGAGACACAGATGTCACAATCTCCCCTACTTTAGGAAATTTCGTCCCGAAATTTATTCGTAGGAGTCTGTCTATAACGTTGTGTTAAACAATTGTCTTGCATGGGATCTAGGGTGTCATCTATTTGCATAGAGTAACCCATCAAATATTTCCATGCAAGGCATAACCTTGTCATTTTCCAGTGGATATACTTTGAAGCGAAAATGAATGGATAATTCATTTTCTCCAATGGATTCTTCGTCAGATGTGGAAATGAAAGATGAATAGGTTATTTGTTTCTAATGGATATTTCTTCAGAAGCGAAAATGAATGGATTATTCATTTTCCTCAATGGTTACTTCGTCAGAAGTGGAAACGAAGGATTATTGAATAAGATATTCATTTCCCCGATGGATATTTCTTCAGAAGCGAAAATGAATAGATGATTCATTTTCCTCAATGGGTACTTCATCAGAAGTGGAAATGAAGGATTATTGAGTAAGATATTCATTTCCCCCATGGATATTTCTTCAGAAGAGAAAATGAATGGATGATTCATTTTCCTCAATGGGTACTTCGTCAAAAGTGGAAATGAAGGATTATTGAGTAAGATATTCATTTCCCCGATGGATATTTCTTCAGAAGAGAAAATAAAAGGATGATTCATTTTCCTCAATGGGTACTTCGTCAGAAGTGGAAATGAAGGATTATTGAGTAAGATATTCATTTCCCCGATGGATATTTCTTCAGAAGCGAAAAATGAATGGATGATTCATTTTCCTCAATGGGTACTTCGTTAGAAGTGGAAATGAAGGATTATTTTCCTCAGTGGATATTTCCTCAAAAGTGAAAAAGAACGGATGGTTCATTTTCCTCAGTGGGTACTTCAATAGAAATGAAAATCATAGAATTAACGTAGGATTATTCATTCCCTCAGCGGGTATTTCTTTAGAAGTGAAAATGAATGATCAATTCATTTTCCTCAGCGGGTACTTCGTCGGAAATGGAATGAATTTTATTCATTTTTCTTAGTGGGTATTTCTTCAAAAGTGAAAATGAACAGATGGTTTATCTTCCTCAGGGGATATTTCTTAGAAGTGAAAATGAATGGATAATTCATTTTCCTCAGGGGTACTTCATAAGAAATGAAAATGAACACGGTTCATGAATAGATTATTCATTTCCCTCAACGGGAATTTCTTTCAGAAGTGAAAAATGAATAGCCAGTTAATTTTTCCTCAGCGGGTACTTCATCAGAAATGGAAATGAATAGAGTTAACTTTAGTTTCTTGATTAGATTGCTACATGACAAAACTTGATGTGGTTTCTATGCACTAATTTCCATAATTATGTATGCATCCATAATTACGTAATTCCTTGCATAGTCCGCACAATTTGTTTTATAACGTGTAAGGGATAAAGTCGGTCGAACACATAACACGTAAGCACATAATGGTCACACAATTGTTCACTTGGTTATCAATTTGTTATCAGTTTGTTAATAATTTTTATTAACTTGTTGTCGATTTGTGCATGGGTATTCATAGTACACCAGGAATCCAGTCAATGGACTTCAACATCCTCAAGAATCCATCTGTAAAGATAGGATAATCTTATAAGAATTCGATTTCGTTTACAAGGAATCGTAACATTCGTATTAAAGCACATAAAGGATCCAATTAAGGACTTTGATTATGCGCTTTGAATATCCACGAGGATCTAATTATGAAGAAGATCCTATAAGGATTTGGAATTTGTAGCGAGAGAAGTTTAGGAACTTGGTACTAAGTATGTTAAGACCACATATGACGTATAGTGTTTATGGAATCAAGGTGCTATGTATGCCAAGACAACATATGAAGCAAATGGATCCTTGAAGTCATTATGCCAAGCATGCAAAGCTAGCATACAAAGCAGGGTGTTCTTGAAAATCGAGTACTGCGTATGCTAAAACAACATGCGGGCAGTTTGTTTTTGAAAGTTATGATTGGAATCGTTAAAAATATGTTTTTGAAAACCTTTTTGTAATGCTTTTGAAATCACGTACTAAGTATTGTAGGTAAACATTTTTATGAAATGTTTTAAAACCATGTGAGATGATTTTGAAAACATGTATGAGGTTTTTGAAAACATGCATAATTTTTTTGAAATCATATGCTGTGTAAAATATCATGAAGTCGGGAAGATATGATAGGTAAGACCAATCAAGGGCTTACGGGAGTACCCTTAGGTATCCTATTAAGGATTTAAAGTGGTACTATGGGTATTCGTCCAGAATTGTAACTTGCGCCATATACTTCGTTTCCTTAGAAGAAATGAGTACTTAGGATTTTCGTGGAGATCGCAAGCGATCATACAATGGGAGAATTTCGAGAGTAGTTTGTTCTACAAGGAACACAGTTCCTTGATCGTCGGTATCGTAGGGGATATGTCATTTATACATATAACCACATTTGTACATCGCAATGTAAATAAAAGATTTATTTTCACACCAAAATAATTGTTTCATAGACTTTGATAACAAAAGAAAATAATACATAAAGTTCGATTGTTTCTAAACAGCATCGTCTTCCATTCAGTCGAATGCTCATCCTTGTGCTGGATTTGCATTAGCAAGTTTTGGGCAATTGTTTCGAAAATGGCCCATCTCGCCACAGTTGTAGCAAGAACCTGGTGGAAAACAAGCTTGAGCAGGATTGTTGTCAGCATGATTTGGTGCAGCTGCAGCTCAGCAAACCCTAGCTGTATGACCAACAAGTCCACAGTTTAGGCATTTGCGGCATTTCACACTAGCATGATGATGAAGGTTACATTGGTTGCACATAGGTGCAGTCCCATTGTATGGCTTCTTAGCAGGGGGTTGAGCTGGTTGGTTAGGGACAGCTTGATCGTTTTGAGCAACCACGGTGAAGTTCTGAGAGGCCTTACGCTTCTTAGACTTCTTAGAGGACTCAGTCTGCTTATCCTTTGGTTTCGATTCATCGGTTGGTTTCTTGTCGCCTTTTCGGAAAAGTTTACCTTTCCTGATTTGAGATTCATTCAGGGTAGCGGATAGCTCAATGGCCTGTCTAACTGTAGTAGGGTTGCTACCAGTAACAATGTCTTGTACTGAGTCAGGGAGGCCATCAATATACTTTTCAATTGCCTTATCCAAAGGCATAACCATGGTCGCGCATAACAGACTTAGCTCCTCATAACGGTCCGTGTAGGCTCGGTGCTCACCGCTATCTTCTTTAAGATCGTCGAATTCCCTTTCCAATGCCCTGATTTCATGACGAGGACAGAATTCCTTCATCATTAGAGCTCAAAGCTCTTCCCAGGTTTGAGCCAGTGCTACATCGGCAGCCCTATCTCTCATCACACCATTCCACCATGTTAAATCTCGTTTCTCAAAGACACTAGATGCGAATTCAACCTTTCGCTCATTTGGACACTGAACATGTCTGAAGGTGCTTTCTAGACTCTCGAACCATTGTAGGAGTGTAGTTGCTCCTTGAGACCCAGAAAATTTTGATGGCTTAGCTGAGTTGAATGTTTTGAAGTTACACTGAGCATTGTTATTATTGTTATTGTTATTCACTTCGTTTATCTGGGTAATGAGGTTCGGAAGCACAACAGCCATTTGCTGAACGATTGTGGCTGTGAGGGCAGCATCGTGTTCTGGATCACGTCTAGGTGGCATATTCTAAAAAGAACAAGGAAATATGAGAAACGAGTGAGATTGACGATTGGATAAACAAAAGAGGTATTGAAAATATCAACGAAACATAAGGAAGGCGATCATTTGTTTGTTATTTCGAACAAACAAACGACGCAAAATGGCTAAACAAAGTAAACAGGTCCTTATAATGTATCGCGAAGACATGCTTTAGCCTATAAGTGGACACTCATCCCAAGAGTTCCCAGGTAAGAGTGACTGGTCTGATTTTGTGGATTTGTATGAACACTCTAGCCTTAGACAGAAAACTGGGGATACAGGCCCCACCCTTCCAGATTGCATGTGTTCACATTAATAGGACCTAAACTTTGATGAGATTTTGAAAACTTTGAAGGTTCAGAACCTTATAATAAATCATCTAAGAGGAAATGATTAGTTCTCAAGTCGGATTCGTAATTCGGGTTCTTGTTGTGGTTGTCACCTAAAGGTAGGCAACGGTATTGTTTTATGACTAAACGCAAGAAAACTCGCGTTAGGGTCCTAGGAAGGTTATAGTCTAGGTCAAAACATTACTAACAACCTAATTCCCTATAACCATGAGCTCTAATACCAACTTTTCTGTCACACCCCGACCGTGTTAAAACAACAAACCGCGGCGGAAAGGTCGGAGAGTGTCGTAACAGAATCATTGTTTCACAACACATGGATTGAAGTTTCGTTTTATTGAATTAAGTTTATTACATTGTCTAGAAAGTAAAATACAAAACATGAACATATTGTCCTTCATTGTTATTAAGTCACTAAGGGCTCGTCCATCCCTATGTGAGCATGCATCATAATCATCATCAAACATCATCAACCATGGTACCTGAAACATATGTGAAAGTACGTCAGTATAAAAATGCCGGCGAGTACATAGGTTTTCTGTGAGTGTCAGATTCATGGCTCGTTACATGTTGAAATGACTCGTACAACCTCGTAAATCGATATTAGAAAACCTAGTTTTGTAAAATGTTTGTATTGTAAATTGAATAACCAAGTCAAAACAGATTGCTTATAGTTTATAAAACCTCAATGCCATGAATCTTAACTCAAAACATTTGTTTATGTGAACCCAAATCGTAAATCGTTTTCGTAATAAAACTCGAATGGTTTATATCATTAGAAAAACCTTGTAGTGTAACTTCGTTTTGAAAACATTTACCCAAGTGATCTAGATAACGCAACGATATGTAATGTGTTAAAAGCACTTATATATAGGAAGTACCAGCGGCGTATCCATCATGCTTTTAGCATATTACACCTGCCCCGTTACCTAATCACTTACCATAACCCAATCATTCAATAGTTCAAATAGTTCCAATCATTCAAATAGTTCAAGTAGTTCACATAGATCAAATAGTTCCAATCGTTCAAATAGTTCAAATAATTCACATAGATCAAATAGTTCCAGTGGTTCAATAGTTCACAAAGTTCCAGCGGTTCAATAGTTCATATAGATCAATAGCTCCAGTGGTTCAATAGTTCTCGTAGTTCCAGTGGTTCAATAGTTCATATAATTGAAGTCGTTGTGTTCAATATAAACCATAGCATTCGTTTTAGAAAACTCGAAATCGTTTGACACATATGAATCACCCCAAAATATTTGAAAATGGTAAAAGAGGGGAACTATGTACTCACATTGAAATGAAAAGTATCCTTGATTAAATGAACTAGCAAAGCTCGAGTAAACCAAGGAAATTAGATAGCACCTAATAATCGGATCGGTAAGTTAATAAATCGACACCTAAATCGAGAGATCGGATAGAATGAGGTCTTGTAAACCAAATGAGTATTGGAACTCATGGGATATTGTTAAACAAAGCCTACATCCTAAATCGGAACCTATCCTAAGTGCTTTCGACCCGTTACGACCCATTAAGGTAGCTTACGCTACTTTAACGCGTCGTTCGCGCAAAATGCGTGTTCGAGACGCCTAACTAGTCCTATGACAAGTATTATATGCCCTAACATGTTTAAATAAGGTGCATAATTAGTTTAAGTGACAAAAGTTAAGTTACATATGCTTAAATACGAATTATGCATGAAAAGGGCATTTTGGTCAATTACCTAAGGCATATAAACTACCTATCATACCACTAATTAAACTAAATGACCATAAGGTATAACCTCGGAAGGTTATTCCCTATACAACTATGGTTACTATACATGCTTGGTCGGATCCTAACGATCGACCAAACGGGTCGGGTTCGAAAGTCTAAGCGGTGGTTTAGACCGCTTGACTTTACGACCCTATACAAGCACTAGACTAAAAGTGAAGAGTTAAACATGTTTAACTAAGTTAGAAAACATGTTTTGATATCAAAACAAAGTGTTTTGATACCCATGGATAGTTTCATCTCAAAATGCGCATAAACGGCATTTTGACAGAAACTTTGACTCGCCACTTCGACTAATCAACGTGGTAATCAGTAGGTATAGTCACATGGGACTATAACCATCGTGATTACACTCACGTTGCAAAGTTCAAACGAACTTTGTGTTGACCAAAGACTGGTAAAAGCAGAAATTCAAACACTGTTTGACTTTCATGCTTAAAAAGCAATAAAAGCATGAAAGAAGGTTACAAAAGGTCCAAGCAATGAAGAATTTGATCTAAAACACTCAGGTATGAAGCAAAGGCCTCAACTTAGAGCAGAGTTAGAGCAAATGTGAGTTGAAGGAAAGAAAAATGGTGGGTATTTATAGAATTCCAAGATCCTTTAGGATCGTTTCTCGTAATTCGTGCTTTAATCCTAGCCATCCAAGTGTTACCCATTGTTTACAATACAAGGGGAACTTGAAAACCATCAAATGGTATTGCAAATCAATGATCAAAACCATCAAATTTAGCTGAATTGGATAGGCTCAATGTTTCTGACTTGACAGTCTATCGTGGGCCGCGTAGACCCAGACTTAAATTTACGCGCCCCTCCTAAAAAGTTTCACAGATTGTCAGTTTTAGTCCCTGCAAGTCCAAAACTTGGTTTTTGATGCATTTTTTAAACGTTTAAGCTCCGTTAACCCCATTTCAAGGTTCCACAATGAAGTTAAAGTATAGGGAACATGAAATATTCTCAAAAAAATCTTGGATGTCGGTTGGTTTGGTCGTACGGTTGCGTTGTTCGGTTAATTACGATGAAAACTCAAACGGACGCGAAAACGATCCAAATTACTCGACGAGTGGTATTTTTGCATTCCAATCACTAAAATAAAATATTTTAATGATTACAAAAATTTTTGGATGTCCGGATATGTTCAGAACATAAGATATGCGCGAAAATGCAAACTTATGCACTTTTTGACGCTTTTAGTCCCTATTGATCAAATAAGTTTATTTTTCGCATACCGAACCCCTCAAAGCCTATTTCTAAGTTATGTAAAGGATATTTAGGGTATGTTTAAATTATGATCAAGTTCCGGAATGTTCGTTACTATACAAGTTGGCATAGTTTTGCAGTTTGACGCAAATAGTCCCTACGATCGAATAAACTTGTTTTCGACACACCAAACCATCCAAAACTTATTTCTAAGTTATGTAAGGGCTATTTAAGGTATGTTAAGCCTATTTCAATATTCTGGAGTGTTTTTCGCGTTAAACTGATTATATTTACGCATCAGTTCGCGTATAACTTTCAAGAAAGCGATTTAAAGCTCGAAATTGAACAAGAATTGATATGTGCAAATGATGCACATATTTATACAAATCCCAAGTATGAAACATAATATTTCATTGGTTTTGAATTCGTTTGATGGTCGTAGAGACACAGATGTCACATTGACCACCTCACGAAACGAGGTTTCATAATCATGGGAAACGAAGAAATTTGATCTTGGAAGAGACCGAAGATTTGGGTACAACTTCAAGTCACGAAGATCACTCTGCAATAGTTGATCATGATGACTATAATAAACGAAACATAATCCCAGATTGTCTAGAGAAGCGGTTTTATCATGTGTCATACGTTGGACTAAATATATGGATGGAAAACCCGCATAGATGGTAGCATTCCTTGCCCACCAAAAGATATTGGTGGTTGTAATGATGGGACCCTTGATTTGAAACGCATAATGTGCATTGATTGGATTGTAGATATTCTAGAGAAAACAAACCAGGTATACAAAATCGTCAATAGTTATGGTGATCCGCAAACTTGTATGGAATTCAATACGAGTTGTTTGTTTTCTTTGAGTGCTAAAGACATTCAACCTCAAGATATGGCCCAGCCATATTATTGAATTTGTTAACTGCTTGCTTTTTAAAGATTACACCAACCCTCATAACGGCTACCTTGCATATACTTTTCCAAACTGCAACACACGAATATGTGGAGATCCATCGCCAAAATTACTTGAGGCGATACAAGGTTTAAGGACTAATTATCCAACCAATTAACCAGCTAACGTGATTTGAAATATTAGTGTTATTAATTTATCAAGAAATAAGTTCTCGTGAGCCTGAGTAACTTTTAATAAGCTGTCACAGTTGTAAAATTCGTTGCGTACATTCATATTGTTTGGAAATTGAAACCCCAGCAATTTACATCCGAGACGATTCAAGTGAGTCCTATGAAGCAAGTGTCTGTCTATTCATTTGAGAGGAATCATTGCATTACATCCACTCCGAAATCGATTGTGCTTATCAAACCAGGCTGCCACACAGGAGTATGTTGTTCCAAGATCAATTCTAAATGCAATTTTTTCAACTCTCCTAGCCATTTTCAAACAAGTGCAATCTTGGATTAATCACTGACGTAGTAAAATATGAGCTTTTATGGCAACCATAAATATTCTAGTTCTCTTTTTCCTTCAATTTTCAGAACCTTCATTGTGAACTTGAGAACAGTAAGCTCAACAAAAGATATTGGTGGTGAAGGTTAGCTGACACTCGCCATTCTCTTGCACCTTCTATAGACATGCATCTCTTGTAGTGGTAATTTACATCCACTAACCGTACTGTTATTACATCCGAGACTATTCACATGAGTCCTATGAAGCAAGTGACTGTCTATTTAATTGAGAGGAATCATTGCAAAACGAGAAATCTAGATGTTTTGAAAGGAGAGGCGTTGGAAAGAGGACCGAATAGAGATCTGAATAAGTAATGTAAGGAGAAGCGTTGGAAAGTTGATCAAATAGAGATCTGAACCGACCGAAATCCACAAATTCCATGGGTCTGTGTCCAATGCAAGGATCTTCGAATGCGGGCCTGAGACAACAACAGATAATGAACGAATTGTTGGACTTCTTGTTCCAAATGTAGCTATAGGATCCGTAGTTAAAGGTCTCTCTATAAAAGATGCAACTTTATGGCACGCTTACCTTAATCACATTTTCCATGGAGTCACATATCCGACAATAGGGCCCACGGATCATATGCCTACCAAGAGCACGAAACATGATTTCGAAATGAGAAACTTTCAAATCATTCATCACCTGGAACTTGAATGGCGGTTTCCATCACCGACTACAACCTGGAGTACCGGTACCTGACACACGATGTGTGGTACACCTGCGCCGTCGTTCTCGACGACGGCAACCACCACCTTCGTCTCAAGGTCCAGTATATATTAACCAGGGTCTTTGAAGAGACCCTGACTTTATGAATTCCAATGTCCTACAACTACAAGTTCGGTCATACGTGTTGACGTATTACATGATTTCGTGCGATTTTGTTTTGATTTCACTTGTAGTTCAACGTGTCGTGTTGTATGTATACACGTCCTACCAGATCAGTATTCGATGTATCTTGTCATTATACTTCGTATTATGAATTATAGTGGTAAAACACGTCACGTTACGACAGCTGCAGGTGCGTTCATAGATTCTGAACAAGTTATAAGCAGCAGCAGTAGCAACAGCACACCCACTTTTCTGACCACCCCATCATTGGTATGCTATCACTAATGTTCAATTTGTTTTTTTACAGACGATTTAGAGAAACAGAGAATACGTTACGAGATTCTTCGAGAATTAGAAAAGGAGAAAATACGGAACGAAATTCATCACCTATAACAATGTCAATAAACGTTGATCGGAACACGCCGCTTAAATCTCAGTTATGTCTCATTGCATTATGACAATACTGACAAGGGTGCTGGTCTTTTCTCCCACTGTGCAAACTTGAAGAATCTCACCATAACACATTGTAGACTGGTGGGCTTGAATGGTTTCAATATATTTCATCTTGGACTATCTAGTCTAACACTTGAAAATGGATATGATCGTGTCAAGATCTTTATCTATCATGTCATCGACCAACTGCTCGAAATCCCTTTCGTTTCTCGGGTTCGCATTCGACACAACACACCAAAAAATAAATTTCAAAAATTAAGTGCCTTGATACGCATCGTATATGCGTATACGATGCGTATTAAGCCCGCCACCAGACAACACCTGCACCTGTCAGTCTGCCAAGTTTTTTACTTTATTCAATACACATCGTATAGGCCTATACGATGCGTATTGAATTGGAAACGTGTGCGGATAGATGGGTTGGGTGTGCCAGATGCATGAAATGAGGGTTGAAGCGCCACGCTTTGGCCAAAGCGCGGCGCTTAGGGTTCAAACGTTCCACTTTTTCCAACACCGTACAGAATATAAAATCCCATCAAGTCTCATTACCCTTTATCTACAGATCACACCCTAAACTCCCCGCTTTGGCCAAAGCGAGGCGCTTCAACTGAACACGTACGCCACCGGTTGTTTGGAAAGCATGCCAAAACGCCCCGATTTGGCCAAAGCGGGGCGCTTTAGGGGGTGTGGAAATAAGGTTTGGGGTGTGTGAATATCAATGTCCTTTTTATATCAACGCTCGGCCACATCATTGTGTCTGATGTCACCGAGTGTACGTTGTACATGGACCATAAAATTCTGAATCACCAAAAAGGCTTTTAACGGGACAAAGGAGTGACACAAAGCATAATGACAGAAAGAAAGATTACACATTTTGATAGAAGTTTGAAATTTTGTGAGTGAGAAAACCAGTAAATGAAGCCTATATTAATGGGGTGGTGGTCAAGCCTATATTAGCAAAAATAAAACCTTAAAACATCTGGTTTGAGAGTTAATATTCAATTCAAGTTCCAAAGACAACATGGATTAAAAGAAATTAACAGTTTAAAAAAATACATCAAGTGCACATTTCTAAAATGATGCAAAATAAATACTTATAATTTAAATTAAAAGTTGAATGATTGAATTCACGAATGGTTCACATCTTTTAAACATTTAGGATTTAATTTGATGACCCATTTTATTCATGTGAGCTTATTGACTTTCTCTTGCTTTAAATCTCAACTGTCAATTTCCAAGTCTCGCCCCAAATGAATTAACATATCCAATATACCGAAATAACCTAAAGTTCCACTGTCAAATTATGAAATTAGAGATGCCCACAAGAGCCCAAGCTTATTGTTATTACTATCTTTTGGTAAATTATGAATCCAAGTTTGACTTTTCTTTGTTGAGTCTCAAGAAATCATGTAAGCACCTGACATTGTTTTAACCTTCCCTTGTTTATCTTTTACACCACTTTCTGCAACTCACTTTTACTTTCTATCATCACTAAAAATTTGAGTGAACATATACCTCCTTCACACTTTCTTTAACTAAGACAGCACAAAGTAAACCAGGACTACAGCCAAATATGACCCAAATCATCTCAGCCACAGAAATGAGAAACCAAACCAATCAAATTCAAAAATCAAACACAATCCAACTCGATGAAAATCAAACGAATCCAAAAAAGGCAAGATCAAAAATCAAAATTAGAGGAGAAAATGTTTTAGACAATTAGGGTTTGTGTATGTGTGGTTCAACGTTTTTACGTTTTGTTATACGCTTCGTTCTAAATTTTGCGAGTTAACATGGCGCAACGTACGTGTGTGGTTCAGTGTATTTACGTCGTCTATTCACCATGCTTTTGTTTGTCTTAGATGACGGTTCCATCATCGTCATCGACTTCGCAAACCAAAAAGAACTCAGATGCACCAGCATCATCATCATCGGTTCAACAAACAGTAACTCGACGTCGTAGCATCGAAACCACCCAAAAAACAACCATTATCAAGATTCTCAAAAACAGGCATCATCATGAAACACACATAAACCGCCGGCCATATAAAGCCTATTGCCAAAGGTTTCCATCCAAGAACATTGAATATACTTCATCCAGTATAACTAAAAAGAGAGAGAGTTAGAATGTCATACAACCCCTGCCGCCGCCATAGACAGCCGGAATGCTGTCGGCAAATACGGAGATGTTTCTCTCTCTAAAAACCCTATTCTCTGTGTACAAAACCAGACCTTAATAGGTCCCGCAAATGGTTGTCGGCTAAAAGGAGATATAGAGAAGATCGCACAGGTCTACCGCCGCTATGGGTGGCCGCAAAAGCCGACCACAACATCAAGACAACACCCTTTTGCTTTGTTTCTCTCTCTAGAAAGCCCACCGTCATTTCTCAAAAAATTTAATATTGAAACCACCTTAGAGGAAATGAATCCTAAAATAGAGGAAAACTGTAGAAGAGAGGGACACCTCAGAAGCCACGTGTACCCAACACAAAACTTTACAAAACTCTTAACATAAAGTACAAGCTAAAGAAACAAATAACACTAATGGAGCATGAAGTACAAACACCATAAACTTACATATCTTTTAAATTATAGTATATAAATAAAGCCATTTGTACAAGCAATAAAGCACAAAGAATAATACTTTTAATGAATAAAATACTAATAAAGCCTAGAATACAACACTAACTTGCATAGAAGTGTTACAAAATAATAGTATATAATTTAAATTAAAAGTTGAATGATTGAATTCACGAGTACAAAAAATTCATGATTCGCACATTTTTATATCAAAATTGTATAAATCAAAATAACGCAATTTCAGAAAAACTGTGAAAGTCGAATTTGGTGCTTCATTCGAGGGAATTTGAATCCAAGAGTTGGCGATTTTTGTCACAACATCTAGCCATTAAGCCATTTTCGTCCATACTTCATAGGCCTCATAAATCCATAAAAGTTAGTAATTAGCTAGTTATCATCTTTAACACTTTCTTTTCGTTTAGTTGGTTAAAAGACGAATATGTCAATTATTGAATGAAATTGAGCTCGTAAAACATTACTACCAAAAAATTTCACCAAAAATTCACTATCACCCGAGAAAGGCTGAGGTAATAGTCAATGCTATCAAACATAAACCATGAAAGATTCTCTATGCAATCAATAAAAACTAAAGTAATTCCCAAGTTGATTGACAATGTTAGATCATGGATACAAAAATTTTCTTTCTTTTAGGTAGGTTCGCAACTATTCATCATCAATCTACCTTTGTTCAACGTTGTGGTAGCTTATAGTGGTGGATTCAGAAATTTTTTCCACTGGGTTACTTTTGGTAAATTTTCACCAATTTTTTCAAATCATACAAGGTTCTCATTAATTTTTTCTATTTTTTTCAAACCTAATGGGTACCTGGGAACCCACAAATATGGGCTAGATCCGCCCCTGATAGGTTACCCCTGACCGAATCATATTTTATTTCATATTTTATCAATCTAATCTTTAGATCTTCACATAAGTCTATTTTTGGATCATGATTTGACAACATTATAAAATAAAATTCCGTTCACACATCAGGTTAACGACTTTTACTTGATATAACTAACATAATATTACTAAATTAATACACAACAATATAAAATGTCAAAAGTAAGTTATTAAAATAGATTAAAACTAAATTGATCAAATATAATAAGTTAAAACTCCTACGTGTTGGCTTTTCCTTATACAAAAATATAATTAAGTTTATACTTAATTTAACTGATATAATATTACTAAACTATAAAATAACAATATAAAATGTCAAAAGTAAATTAATTAAAATAGATAAAAATTAGATTAATCAAATAATAAGTTAAAACTCCTACGTGTTGACTTTTCCTTATACAGAAATATAACTAAGTGTAAATACAATCCCTAAGACTAGAGGGTATGGAGAGCCCCATCCTCAAGAGTATGGGCCGCCACGTCACCGCCACATAGGAGGGTTTGAGGTTGATGGACCTAGGGGGTGGAGGATGGGCCGCCATGTCATCGCTACGTCACCGCCATGTATGTATGTATAGGTATATGTGAGAGAAGGAGAGAGGAGAGAGGCCCGTCCTCTCCGTCTTGTGGGAGCCAGGTTTCACGAGGGGGGCGGTGTGGGGGACCGGCGCCGGGCTTCGTCGGGCCTAAGCCGGCCCCCATAGCGCTTAGTCTAAGTCGCTGAAGGTATAGTGGTTTACTTTGCACAAGTCGACAATGACACATTTTCTTAATACCATTTTGATTCTTTGTCATTGATGTCGCCATGTGGTGGCAATTCAACAAAGTAATGATCATTATTAATAGATATTTACCCCTAATATGAGTAAACTACTACTTCGGTCCCTGAGATTTGGTCACGTTTGTCACTTTAGTCCAAAATTCAAACCTTTTAAATCTGGGCCCCTGTAGTTTCACTTTTATTGTCATTTTGGTCCAATAGTGAAACCAACTGATATTTGTCTAATAAAATCCTATTATTTTGTCCGGTCAATATAATTTTATTATAACACATTATTAATTAAATTAATTAAATTAAATGCAGAACACAAGTAAGATGCAGCAACACTTTACCAGCAAAATACATCCGATTCTTTTATAATAAAAGGTTGAAATCGCCACATCTACCATCAACAATGCATAAATCACTAATTGGTATCCAGAAAAAGAAAAAAAAATCCAACAGTATAATCTTTAAATCAAATCTAAGGTTTTGCTCCACGTTGTGAGTGTTGATAAATCTCTTGTAGAATGCTTCATGTCACAATTGAGTCTGTAGCACCAAATCAGTGATGGTCAGTTTACTCATAGATCAACTTGTGATATTAAAGAGAAAGCTATAAGATCATACCAAAATTAAAGTATTAGAGTACAGAGAAACAAAATAGTAACTGGGTGTTGGGATTGAACCCTACAAAGGAACAGATGATAAAGCCAAAACTGGTTCAGAACAGTGGATTCTTCCTAAGCAGTGTTTGTACATATCTTTCCCCTTGACAGTGGCCCTAACAACTTATAGACTCCAAAGTACTGCCCATTACAACTGCTGCTGATCTAAAGACTGATGAAGATAAAGTACTGAAGCTCAATCTACTGATGTGACTCAAGTACTGTTGAAGACCAAAGCACTGCTCAAGCTACAACAGTGGAATGAAGAATCAGTGTTTTATTTATACTTTGTTTATGTAATCAGTAGTTTGCTATCAGTGGTTGTATAGGTCAGTGGTTGTAGTTTGTTAGGCGATTAGATGTCACTTTCATGGTGACGTCAGCCAAAGATGCTCAGTGGTTAGGTTGTACTATAAATAGAACAGTACAGTACTCTATACCGTTCTAGTAGCTCTTTCTCTTCTAAGTCATTGTGTACGAACAATCAGTGAGCTCAAGTTGAGGGGGGAGATTTGTGCATACATGCATTAGTATTGTTTATTGTAATCAAATACAATCATTCGATGTTAAACATGTGTGCTTAAACTTTTCTTCCATTGATTGTGTTCTTAAAGTTTATTTCATTTATTCCGCTGCAATTAATCTCTGTTTCATCTTCATTTCAATTAAACAAAACACAATCTAAGAAACTCAGATCCTAACAATTGGTATCAGAGCTATAACAGTCAAATTTGATCTAATAATCATTTTGACGTAAAAGTTCAGCTCAATTTCGTTGATACTTTCGATTGTTCGTTTTTAGTTGAAAAACAGAGTAAGGTATAATCACGTACAAAAGTTGATTATTCAGTGCCTGTAAAACAACCAGAATGACGTCATAATCACAAGACATTCATAACACTTGCTCACTCTTCAAACCACCTATGTTGGTCAGATCTGAATACAACATTTGGCAGCGTAGGATGGGTCACATCTTAGCTCAACAAAATACAGGATGTTGGAAGTCGGTTGTCTTTGGACCACATGTTCCAATGGTGCCGAGTGCTGAAGATCCAAAAGCCTTTGTACCTAAGAAAATTGAAAACTATTGTGAACAGGATTTTCAAAAAATTGAACTAAATGTAAAGGCCTTTAGCATAGTTGCATCAGCACTCCCAAATGAAATTTATGCTGGGCTGTTACACTGTAACAATGCTAAGGAATTGTGGGATGCACTTAAGGAACAGTTTGGTGGTACTGAAGAAGTAATTGAAAACAATCGGGAGGTTTTGAATCAACAGTATGAAACATATTGTCAAATCAAGGGTGAATCATTAACACAATAGTTTGAACGTTTTAGTTGTCTCATAAGTGAACTGAAACTTGTTAACATTGAATTTACTAAATCAACTCTAAACAGCAGGTTTCTAAGGTCACTTCCTGAAAAATGGGACAAAATTGCTTTTGTAACCAGAAATTCAGTTGGGTTCAAAGAGTTAACACTGACTCAACTTCATGGTAGACTCCTTACCTATGAAAGGGAGTTGAACCAGAAAAAGAAGTTACAAGAGTCAGGGAAGGTTGCCGATGACTACACATTTGGTAGCACAACACTTCTGGGTCAAGAGGAATCTGGTAGCAGTAAGGATCAGAGTTATGATCATTACATTGACATAACTGCTGGTGGAGCTTTTAACAACTCTGATTCTTACTCAACTAACTAAGCTTTCACAGCTAGTAGTGAAAACCATATTTCTAATAATCTCTCTTTTGAACTCAATGATCTTCAGCATTTTGATCCAACTGATTTAGAGGAAATGGACATACTACACCAACTTGCACTTCTAAGTGTTAGAACCAACAAGTTTTACAAAAGAACAGGGAGAAAATTTCCAGGGTTACATGGGAACTTGAAAGAAGGGTTGGATAAATCAAAGATAAAATGTTATAAGTGTAATAGGTTAGGTCATTTTGCTAGAGAGTGTAGGAGTCAAACAAATGGACCAATTATCACACATCCTAGCCCAAGACCACAAAATAACCAAACCACTGTCTAGTGTTCCCAATATGTCCCTGCTGCTCATGTAAACACTGCTCACTATGCACACCCTGCAACCCTTGTTCCAGTAAACTATGTCCAAACCACTGTTCCTCAGATACAGTATGTCCAGACCCCAGCTCCTCAGGTTCAGGTGCAACAAGTTGCACCTCAACAAGCTACTCAAACATCTGCTCAAACAGATCAGCAAAGCTTCTTTACCCAAGGCTTTGTTGATTGGAGTAGCTTGCCTGATGAACTAGGTGATGAAAATTTTGCTCTATATGCTAAAAATGATGCTTCTAGTGATGATTTCTGTTTTGTAGCATTAGAGTATATACCAGAAGGGCTGGAAACTGAAGAAGGACAGTCAATTGAAGAAACAGTGGATACAATTGTTGAAGCAGTGGTTACTACTGTTGTTGGTGAACAATTGTTGGGAGAAAATTCTGAACCTATGATAGAACCACTGTCTGACCCCTGGTCTGTTGAAGAATAAGAGAAGAAGCAAGAAGAAAGTGAGGAGAAAAGGCCAGAAGAGAGTGAACATGTGACAACTCGTATTTTAGAACCTTCTTTGTACTTCGATGTTACTTGTTTGAACAATATGTGATTACGTTATATGAGGTATTAATTGAATGTTATGTTATGTGTTTATGTGTAACGATTGTATGTATACAAAACGAACCGATTGCACAACAATAACCCAATCGCACAAGCCCATTCGGGGGGCCACATTCTTGTACTCGAATCATAAGGGCAGCCCATGAAGGGTTCGGCCCACTCCCCTTAGTTCGTATAACACATAGGGTGTTGGTATAAATCCCACACTTTACCTAATCACACAAAGTTTACAAAACCCTACTCTCTTTCTTTCCTCTCGAGCCCGACGGCAAACATCCCCATCCCTCGAAGACTTTCTTGTCGGATTGATCTAGTTCTTCTCTCAATCGGTTAGTGTTATATCCCCGCTTGATTCCTGTATGATTGATTATATGATGTTTGATGTTGATGTTAAGGTATGATGTTAGTAAACTCTAGATAAACAACCTACTGGATCAATAGGGGATTGTATGTTTGATAGATACTTTGTCGTTGATCTAGATAATTAAGAACTGAATAAATGTAATCGGCTGCATGGATGTTGAAATCGGATCAGTTGTATGGTCGAATATGAAGTATAATATGATGGTTTGAAACTCCTAAATTGAATAGTTAAATGTTGTGAATTGTTTGAATGTTTTGAACATGTCTAGGGTTCTTAAGAGATTGATGTTAAAACTATTGTTTGATCGATTATTGTTTGGTTTGGAAACTGTTAGCATTGATTGATCAAATGGAATTTTGGAAACTGTTAAATGATATAACTAATTAGCATAAGTTTCGGATAATTAAACTAATCGCACAAGATCAGATCGCACAAGATCTGATCCGAACGAACAAGTGTCTGGTCGCACAACACAGTCGCACAAGTCATAGAGTGCAACTGATTAAACACACTGTACAACACAGCATTTGCATGATCGCACAAGACCTTGTGGATCGCACAAGATGGCGTCGATCGCACAAGGCTTGGGCCATACACAAACTGTTACACGGTTGGGCCTCAAAGCCCAATATCCCATCGCACAACCCAACTGGACCGCACAAGTTGGTCGGATCGCACAATTCTGCCCGAACCGCACAAGACCAACCTTTGCTATTTATTGGGCCGTACATGTATGTTTGGGCTGGGTTATTCTGTTGGGCTTCACTTAGGGAATCGCACAAGACTAATGGGCTAATGAACTTGTGCGAGCCCAACCTTCTGTGTCGCACAAGTTGGGTATTATGTGGACTTGACTATTTAAGTGATTTACGTGTTTGCCATGATCAATACGTGTTCGTAACCTGTTAGCTTATGTGTAAACATACGTGCACTTCTTGAACCTAGACCTGACTTGTATGGTAACCATGTTAGGATGTGGTTGACCTCTAGCAGATCGATTGACCTTTCATTTATCTGCCGAGCTAACCTAAGGTGAGTTCACACTTTCTACAAAGCATGGGATTCCCAGGGGTTGGGAATGGGTTAAGGAATATGGATTCCTCATCCTTCTTGTGTAGGATAGTACGGGTTAAGGAATATATTTCCTCGTCCTCTTGGACAGTTTAAACTTCACTAGACCAAGCCTCTATCACGAAGTCCCTCCTTTTTATATCGACTTAATCGCCGGGCCAATGGCGAGCGGGTCATTAGTTAGATAGCGCTATTTAGGTCTGACAAGCCTCAAACCGTGCCGCAGAGGACGGGCGTGAACTAATGGATCTAGGCACGTTAATGATGATAGACATTGACGTTAAGGGCACATAAACATGACTAAAGTCAGTGGTCGATATGGTAACGAGTCTAGTAGCATATACATGGGGTAGCCCCCACGGCCAGAGAGCCAGATAATCAAACATGGGGTAGCCCCCACGGCTGGATTGCCAGAGTAAATGGGATAAACAAATCATGTTTTCAACTATGGGGTAACCCCCACGGCAGGAATGCCAGTTAAAGGAAACTGTTTTTGGAACAACTTAAAACCAACACCCAATTGTGAACTCGCTCAACATTGTTGTTGACTCGTTACTACATGCTTTGCAGGTCAATAGGTTTAGCAGGAGCTTGCATGGGGAAGAGTCGTTGTGGAGCATGGACATTGAGTGTTCATGATGAACTTAAACATTATTAACTTATACTTTGGTTTTAGACATTATGCTTCCGCTTGCAACTTAAACTATGCTTTTGTTTTGGACACCAATTATATTGTGTTGGATTTTATGTTTACTTACATGGTTGTTCAATATGATTGGTGGCTTGATCCTGGTCAGTCACGCCTCCAAGCGGTGATACTCCGCATGTGGATTTTGGGGGTGTGATAGAACATGTCTGTGATTGTGCCATGATGGCTGCAACTAAGGTATCACCCCAGGTTCTTAAAAACCTTTGTATAGACAAATGCATCATAACATTTGCGAATGTCAAGGATGTGAATGAAAACCTTAGAGATAAAATGTTGAATGATGAGATACAATTTGAAAAATCTTTAAAAGAATTGAAAATCAAATTGTCAGAAAAAGAAAGTGAGATTTGCAGCCTCAAACATGAGCATAGCATAACCAAGGACCAACTTTAGGACACGATAGAAAAATATCAGACCTGTAAAAAGGAGTTGGAATCCACCCAAATCACATGTGAAAAATGGGTGGAATCCTGCAAAGGTTATGAAGTTATGCTTGAGAAACAGATCAAAAGCAATGTAAAATTTGGTGTAGGTTTCAGAAAAAAATGACCAAGTTGAAAACAATGCTGCAAATGAATCTGTTGAAATCATACCCACTAACAAGGATGGTCAAGAAATCAAAATAACTGATAAAAGTGGCAACAAAATCACTCTAGAAAGATCAGTGGGTTCCTCAACTTTTGAGGAGATTGAGAAATACCAATTCAAACCCACTTGGTCTGATGAGTGTGACCTCCTTGAAAATTTCAAACCCATGGACTTCACCATAGTGGATGGTGTAAAAGCACCAAAGGCCAAGGTAATTCCTCTTAAGGACATCCCAATAGTGGTTCAAACTCTGTTGCAAAGGAGTCTGAAAAGAAGAAAAAGAGAGAAAATGTTAAAAACTTGTTTTGTGAAAAGAAAAATCATTTGACAAAAGATTTTTTTCACTTAAAAGCTTATTATGACATTAACAAAACAAGTACCATTGTGCCTTCAAAAGGCTGCACCATCTGTGGTAAAACAAACCATCTCACTCAGGAGTGTGTGTATCTTAAAACCTTTGATGTAAAAAGGAATGAGTACACTTCAAAAACACTCATGAGTTCATCAAGTTCATAAGTCAAGAAACAACCATCCTTTGTGCCTGTCCAAACAGCTGTTACAAAACAGCTGAACCAAAACTCTGTTAAAAGAGAGGTTTAAGTGACAGATGCACCCCCTGCTAACCAATTCCAAAGAGGAAAAGGTCAACCTCCATACCAAAGGGTCCCACATGTTTATGAGGCTTACAAAAGGCCTTCCAAACCAAGAGTGAACAGGCATCCCTTTGGATATCAACAGCTGGTAGGAAATGGCTCCCAACAGTGGTTAGAAAGAAATGCAACAAGAGCTGTCCAAACCCCTGATCTAACCACTGTCCATGTTCCTGGACTTGACTCTGACACTGTTGTGACCCCATCCAAAGCCTTATTGGCTTTGGATACCCTCCTGAACTAATTATTTACTTGATGTGCAGGGAGCTTCTGCATGCTTAGATAGTCTTTGGTATGTAGATAGTGGAGGCTCCAGGAACATGACTGGATGTAGAGCCCTACTCAAAGAATTCAAAACTCATGGAGGGGGTGATATATCTTTTGGTAATAATAGTAAGGGCAAGGTGTTGGGGTCTGGTACAGTTCAGTCTGGAAAAGTCAAGTTTGAAAATGTCAATCTAATTAACAATCTAAAATTCAACCTCCTTAGTGTTTCACAAATGAGTGACAAAGGTTTTGGATCATTCTTTACTAAGGAATGTTGTAGGATTGTTGGACCTGCAATGGTCAAAAAGATTGAAGAAATAATAAAAACTGGAAAAACTCAACTTGTTGCTCAAAGAAGTGGTAATGTTTATGTAGTTGATTTGTTAAAAGAGAGCCCTATGACTGATGCCTGTCTATTCTCAGCTGCCTCTAAGAAAGAGACAGAACTATGGCACAGAAGATTGGGGCACACAAATCTCAAGACAATCACTGCTTTGTCAAAACAAGGCATTGTAAGAGGCCTTCCATAAAAATTGTTCATCTGTCCTGAGCATTGTGTTTCCTGTTTAAAAGGAAAACAACATAAAAGCTCATTTAAGTCCATTGAGGAGTCCAAAACAACCAAGTGTTTGCAAATGCTGCACATGGATCTGTTTGGCCCAGTAAAAGTCATGAGTCTTAAAAAGAAAAGATATTGTTTGCTAATTATAGATGCCTTTTCTAGGTTTACATGGACTTTTTCTTACATTTTAAAGATGAGACTGCAGGCATTTTGAAAGACTTAGTCAAACATGTTGAAAAGCAATTTGACTTGCCAGTAAAAGTCTTCAGGAGTGACAATGGCACAGAATTCAAAAATAGGGAGTTTGATGAGTTTTGTGTGTCAAAAGGAATTGTAAGGCAGTACAGTATTCCAAGGACACCAGAACAAAAATGTCATTGAAAGGAAGAACAGAACACTGATTGAGGCTTCCAGGACCATGCTTGCAGATTCAGGTTTGCCATTAAGTTTCTGGGCAGAGGCTGTAAACACTTCCTGCTATGTCCAGAACAGAGTTTTGATCAACCCTAGGCATCAAAAGACTGCCTATGAAATTCTGTATAAAATCAAACCACTGATCTCATACTTTAAAGTATATGGCTGCCCATGCTTCATTTTGAACTTAAAAGACTCAATTTCAAAATTTGCAGCCAAAGTAGACTGTGGTTATCATTTGGGATACTCAACCACTGCTAAGGCCTACAAAGTGTTTAACACTAGGACTAAGTGTGTGGAGGAGACTTTGAATGTAAAGTTCAATGAACTTTCTTCAATGAAAATCACTGCAAACCCTGCTGAGTTATTTGATCTTGATATATTCACTTTTGAAAATGTTTCTGTCAAGACTAACAGTGCAGGTCCATCTCAACCTCCTCCATCAGACAATGGATATAAAGTTGATGCGTGTGTAGCGTTATATAATTTTGTATATATTTTTAGCCATTTTTTAACACTTTAGTCAAGTTTTAAATTTATAAAACACGATATTCTACTAACACTAAACACACATATGGGCAAGTGCACCCATCGTGAGCGTAGTACAGCGTTGGTAAGATACCGAGGTCGTCCAAGGACACAAGAACTTTTAATACCGGTTTATCCTCAACGTCTAATCAAATCAAAATTTTGGAAAAAGGTTTATACATGAAAATAAAAACTAAAAATGTTGAAAATAAAAATAAAATAAAAACAGATAGACAAGATGATTCACTTGGATCCGACTCGCAAGTCTAACTCGTGTAGACTATGCCTTAGTTGGCACCTTATTTTGGGGTATTCTCCTCCCTACTAATGTCCTTGACTTGTCTCTTCTTTGAAAAATGTTTGACTCATGGATATTGACGCTTACGTGAATGCAATGAAAAACCTTTTTGTAAAAATGTTTTTGTGAGAGAGTCTTAGTGATTGTAGTCTAGACTCGAGAAGGAATCCTAGTTCACTACAATCGAAGCTCTGATACCAAACTGTCACACCCTGACTTTTGCGAAAGCGTATGACGTGTAACTGGTTTAATATCATTGCATTCAATCATAATAAACAACTACATGGTCAAAACGATGTTCATCCATTCATAAAATTTGAGTATTACAAACACCGGTTATTTAAGTTTTAAAACACAACCTTCGACTAGGTTACAAACCAACAAAAGTGGATGACATCTAAACTTGAAGTCTACTTCTAGAAACAACACCCGCGCCCAAGATCCAACCTGTCACCTGAAATACATGTAATTTTGGAAAACATCAACAAAAGTTGAGCGAGTTCATGCGTTTTGTTTGAGTTCTTATAAACCTTTGAGAGACTCCTTTGAAAACAGGTATGAAAAGCGTGTATGAACATACTAAATGAATGTTGTACAAGGACATTAAGGCATGTGAGGACATAGGGAGCACTCAAAATGAGTAGGCTTATACCCTTGTCGATTTTCCCTCGACTATGTCGAATTTCCCTTTGACTATGTCAATTTACCTTGACTATGTCAATTTCCCTTGACTATGTCGATTTCCCTCGACTAGGACACCGAAGCACTCAAGTGATCACATGAGGACCATGAGTGGGGCTCGGCCGTACCCGTTAGATCTAACCTTCGTCCCTAATTAAGAATTAATGGCATTTCAATATTAAGTCTATGCTCACATGATCTAATAGTGCATTTCACAGGCATTTCATACCGTTTAAGCATTCGTAACATGTATTCCACCCCCGAGAATTATAAAGCAAAAAACAGTTAAGAGAAAAGGGGGACATGAACTCACTGTTTTGCGTCTTTGGTACTCGTAACTCAAATCTCGTCAGCAAACACGACTACCTACAATGTGCTAGGGTCTATTAGACGAACGGGCCGTGCCTTGCCTTAGTATTTACGTTTTTTGAGTTACGTTTCTTTTATGTCTCCAAAATTATTCCAAGTTATAATTCCTTGTTAAAATAATAATTATTTTTGTAACAATATTTCTCGAGTATTTATTTTTGTATTTCCTTCCCAAGGATGGGGGTATCTCATACATGTATTTTCGTATTCTTGTATTTGTAGTTTCCAAAATAATATATTTTCAAGTCTTACTTAAGAAAATATATTTAAACTTGTTTTGTCCCAAAAATAATGTATTTCAAGAAAATATTTTTTTTTCTCAAAAATCATATATCTTCTAAATATTCCAAGAAAATACATTTTTACTTCCCAAAATAATATATTTTCTCCTTGTCGTAAATACGATATACTTTGTAATAATAATGAAAATTATATTTTCATTTCTTGTATCCAAAATAATATTTACCAAAAATATATTTATAACGGTATTTTCTAGAATATTTTATAAGTTACGTTCTTGCGTTCGATTTCACATTATTAAGTGTGTAACTTATATATTTATTCCTTGTGATTTTTGGTATTATTTTGGATTGTAAATTCTTGGTATTTTGTTAAGTTATATTATTTTAACCCTAAAATAATATAACTATCACACAAAGTATACAAATAATCACACACAATGTGTAAATATATATTCTAAATACATATTTATCCATTTTTATTTATAAAAACCAACCTCCAATACTTGTATTTTTGTAACCAAAATCTATGGCAAAGTTTGTATTGTAAACCATAGTTAAAACACACTTGTAAATATTTGTTTAGGAAATATTTTTCTAAGTGTTCATATTTTTAGAAAATTTTGCCATAGTTTCCCCTAAAAATGGAGGTGTCCATGCTATCAAAGCATATCATTTTCTTTTCAAAATCATCACAAACAATCAACAATCGATCTACACTTACCAAGTGCTACAACAAAGCTATCTACATAATAATCATGAACTTGAACTTTCATAAAAACTTATAGTAACTTGGTAGTGCGTTTAGTAGGTTTAGTTACCCTTCAAAGTGTGTTTATTTCTTTAAAAATCTCATTCTTGAAAGATTTAGGTGTTTACAACTTACTAGATGATTTTTTCAAAAATCATTCTTTTGAATTTTTCTTGTAAACAATGTGTTCTTATGCTTGTTTTACCACTAGAAACATGATTTGTTTCTTTAAAAACTATGTTTATACAAATCTTGTGATTTAGCTTGATTTCTTTGGAAAACTATTTTAGAAATCATCCACTCACAAGACTTGTATTTTGGTTAAATCATCATCACATGAAAACAACTTTTATTATTCAAGTTCATGCTTATATATGAGGATGATCATCTTGTTTTGTCATATAATCATCCTCTCACTTGCTAGATCATGTGTTTAATCACAATCTAGCAAGCTCCTTATGATGATTAACATCATAATCCCAAGAAAACAACAATCAAGTATTATACATACACTAAACAACATTGTTTCATTAAGAGTTCATCATATGACAAGATTATGTTAGAGTTTTATGAATATCTCTTTTAATGTTCATTAAGATTAACAATGTTCATCACTTATTAGCCTACTATATATGAAAGATTAAGAGATCATAAGGGCCTTACTACTAGCACAAGGCTAGGGAAGAATACTTGAGGTTGATGATGACAAAAGTGTTGGATAAAAGCAATCGGGTGAGGTCCTTCAAGATCCAAGAGCACCAAGCTTCCTTGTAGACCTCCTTACACCTTTGTATGAACTTGGAATGAACAAATGATGATGATGGTGGTGTGGTTGAGGTTCGGCCGAGATGAAGAAGGGGGAGAGGGAGAGAGATGGTGTTGAGAAGTGTAGATGATAATGATCCATCAAGTACCTCTTATAACCAACTAATGTTGTTACCCAATGGTTCTTATGTTTGTTAAGTACAAGACATAATCTAAATGAATCTTCACAAATCCAAGCAAGATCTAGAGAAATCTTGTAAGATTTTGGAGGTGGAGCCACCCTCATAACCGTCCATATGGATGGGGGGGGGGGGGTCTAAGTGTAACTTCCAACCATCTAGTTAGATTAAAGGTCCAAATCCAAGTATTTGTTATAAGTGTTAGTTACTTGATATTTTTAGTGGGTGTTAGGGTGTTCGGGGATCATAACTAGCTCAGAAACATTAAAACAATGCTTCTAGTATAATTTTTGGTGTTTCGGGTAATGTCCGGTTGTTCGGTTAGATACCGGTTTGTTAAAATGTCAAACTATTCCGTTTAGTGTTCTTTATGCACCCCTTTGTGACACTTTTAATTCCCGACACTTAGGAAAGCATTCAGGACCATTTAGTCATATTTTTGCATGTAATAAACTTGTTAAAATGCTGAATTTTGCTAATTTATGCAGAATTCTACACTTTATGTGGGTTTTAGGCACTTTCCGGCACTTTATCTATCACCTAGAAAAGCAGTTTTTGTGGTCCTTACTTCCCTACACACTATACTAGTGTAGTACGTAGTCTCTGGCTCATACTGGGCCTCAAAACGCTGTCTGTCTATGTACTGAATTCCCGTCAGTGCTATTAGTTTGTCTGATAATGGTGCCAATTCTGTTCTGTGCACTATTAGAGCTATATCGTGTTGCATGTAGTAATGATAAAAGTCTTGCAACATGAAATGCCATTGTATGTATATAACAGTAATCAGAAATTCATTTGTCTCGTAAACTAGATCACGCACAATTATTAAAGCACAGATTACTGTTCAATTAGTGTACGGAATGTACGGAAAAGTGACAGTTGTCACAGGAAGAGGGCATTGAGTATGATGAAACTTTTTGTTGGTGCATCTAGTGTCTGTTAACTTCGTCTTAATCGAGTCTTATGTCTAGATAGGATAAACGAGCGCACAACAAAGTTGAAATTAGGGTTTTTCATGTTAAAGTGGGTGATTCCGCTTGAAATGGACTATGGGAGTTTCAAGCGAAATCAACATATGTGATTCCGCTTGAAACGACCTGTGACATGTTCGAGCGGAATCTCATCACTATATATATGTGTGTGCTGGTGTCATTTGGAGCGGAATCTGATCATTTGTTCTGAGCCGAGGTGCTGTCCGTTTGTCATTTGAACATGTAAAAGCTCAGGAAATCAGTATTAGATAAAGATTAGAAAGGAACAAGCTGTGTTGACATCTTTTACATTGATTCCGCCTTTGTACTTGATGATGAACTACTCATACTGACTATTTAGGGTTACACGTCGATCCAACAAGTGGTATCAGAGCTCAGGACGAGGAGTTCATACCAATTCAGCTTGATTTTACCGGATTCTCACACTTCTACTCTTTCTTTTCTGATTTGAACAAGTTTTAACGGTTGAAATGGCTTAAAACTCTCACATATCAAGCGAAACATAGTGTTAACTAATCCTTGAAAGTTTTGGACCTTAATTCGAACAAAATCTGATAAAAACTTGTGATTTCGCTTGAACAACTGATCGAATATGCTGACATCATCCTGATTTCGCTTGAACGTGCATGAGTAATTTCGAGCGAAATAAGCTATTTTGGTTATTCCGCTTGAAGATATTTGTCTGATTTCGCTTGAAATCAGATTCCGCTTGAAAGTTCAAGCGAAATAAGTGATTTCGCTCGAAACTTGATTCCGCTTGAGTGCTGATTTCGCTTGAAAGCTATTTACATTTAAATAGTCTTATTCCGCTTGAAAAGTTAAAAGCTGATTCGCTTGAAAGCTGATTTCGCTTCAACTGATTCCGCTTGAAACTGGTTTTTCAAAATTTCAAAAATTTTCTAAGTGTTTGTTGATTGTTTCAGGTACTTGAAAGATGGATGATTTCATGAATCCATTCTGTGACGTGTTTGCTTTTGCTGGAAACGGTGGAGATGATACTTCAAACGACACATCGAACAACACAAATGAGAAAGCTCCGAGTGCGAGGAAGACTTTTTCGGATGCATTGAGAGTGCGTATGGGACGTACAACAAACCTCCAAAGTTGTTGGCAATAGAAGATTACAATAGGTGGGCTACAAGGTTTGATGAGTGGCTTCAAGCGTTTGCATACCAGAGCTGGAAAAGTTTAAAGACTGGTTACATTAGAGGAGAACGTTTTGGTGAAAGTTTGACAGATACTGATGATATTGAAAGATATATTGCTGAACAAAAGTGCATCGCGTTGATTCATCAGTCTGTGAGAGATGATATAATTTCATTGATTGAATATGAAAATTCAAAAGATCTTTGGGAGAAACTGAGGGTAAAGTGTGTAGGCAGTGCTGAGATAGTAAAAAACAAAAAGAAACTGTTAAGAAAAGAGTTTGACTTATTTGGTTGTTTAAAGAACGAGTCTGTTTCCAAGATGATTGAGAGATTTGGGCATCTGAAGTTGGAGCTGGCAAGACATGGAATCACTTATACTCAAGACGAGTTGGTCGACAAATTGTTTGACTCGCTGCCAAATGAGCAAGACTGGCAATACTTTGCTTTGATGTTGAAAAACACCATCAAGCCGCCAGAAGTTTTGACAGTGGATCTGCTTATCGAAAGACTGGAGAGTCACGAGTTAGAGATCAAGAAATCTAACAAAGTCAACAACTCATCTTATCAGCAGAATGTGGAGCTGTACTACAGAGGAACTGGTTCTCCAAGAACAGCATTTTCTGCAGAGAGTTCAAATTCTGTGAAACAAGAAATTCCTCATAGTGGTGTTCATAGTGGATCTTCTTCAACAATTCCAAATCAATCTGCATCAAAGAATCTGTTCCAATGTAACATTGTTGTGGATCTGAAGAACGCTCAAAATTTTAGTGAAGAGTCAGCAAAACAACAGATGGTGTTCTTAGCGTCGGTGTTAGAATCGTACGAGAGCCTAGTGACGGGTAAGATTGGAAACACCAACCTGACTAAGGAGGACTATGATCAAATAGATCCTGAAGAGATGGAACTGATTGATATCAGGTGGTGTATGGCCAGTGCAGTCCGGAGAGCACAACGATTCATGGAGATTACTGGGAGACATTCTATCGGTGGTCCGTCTACAAAACTTGGCTTTGACAAATCAAAAGTCACGTGCTTCAGATGTAAACAAAAAGGACATTTCAAACGTGAATGTCATAACGCTCCTGCTGATGATACTGCAAATCCATTTCGCGAAGATTACTACAAAAGAACAATCTACCATCAAAACAAATTTGAACCCCCCAGAATGAAGCAGCTTGAAGATAACCCCAAAGAAAAATCAAGAGCTCCTGCTGTTATTCATGATGATGAAGGTTTTGATTGGAGTGAACTGCTACCGGAGGAAGATTCAGTAGGCTATGCGTTTGTAGCAAAAGAAGTTCCTTACAAAGACACCAGAACCGAAGAACAAAAATACCAAGCCAGAAAGCAGAAAGCAGAATTCAAGATGATGAGATTATCTAGGGTGTTCAGTGAAGCCAGGAAAGCAAAGAGATGGGATGCTGATAGAGAATGTTACCTTGATCCTCAAGGAAACATTGCTATTGATGCGAAAACTCTTAGTATTGAAGCTTTCATTCAAGAATTTGCTGAAGAAGAAGAAGCAAGACAGAAAGAATGGTGGGGAGGTGAAGAAGAGAAAGTTGTAGAGAAAGAAGAAAAAGAAAAAGAAGCAGAGAAGAAGCTTAAGTCTAAGAAGATTGATGATGGGATTATCGATACTTCTCAAGAATTCACAACTGAAAACTTGGGAAAGATGGCTGACAAAGTGCTTGCTGCAAAGGAACTTGAGGTAGACTCTAAGAATGAAACTGAGTCTAAAAGCAAGGTCAGTCCAAACAGTTCAACAAGTGAGACAGGTAAGAAAGTCAAAGGTGATAGTGACTGCAAAAGTTGCATGAAAAACTGCAAGTTTTGTAGTACACTCACTTACCTTAGTGATACAAAGGTTGTAGAACTGACAACAAGAGTCAGAAAGGTTGAAGATCGGATTCTAGACCGTGATAAAATGCTCAAAGCTTCAAATGATCGAGCTAAAAATTTGAATGAGAAAATTGAAAATGATAAAATTGAAGTAGAAAGAATTAAGAAAGAAAATAAAAAATTGGTTCTTAAAAATCGTAAACTTTCAGAAAATTTTGACAAATTAAAACGAACGGTAAAAGATTCTGATGAAAGGAACGGTAAAACCAATAAAGAAAATGAGCATTTAACTGTAGTTCTTAGACACAAAGAAGAGCAAATCAACCAACAACTGGATGAGATTGCTAAATTGAAGCTTCACTTTGAAGAAGCTAAGATTGAGAATGAGCGTATCAATCTGAAATTAACCAGTTACAACTCCGCAAGCTTTGTTTTACAACACATTGTTCCTAAACCCATTGGGAAAAACAAAGCAGGCGAAGATGTTTACTTGGATGGAACTGGGGTTGGGTTTCATCAGGTTCCACCGCCAGTGTTAAACAATTTCACAAAGAAAAAGTCCGGGTTGGTTAATGATGAAGATGAAAATGAGGTTAAACTTCCAGACACAATTGATGTTACATTCACTTCATCATCCGATGAAGGAAGTGTCCAATCTGAAGTTGTTAAAAGTGTGGTTGAAAGTGTTTTGAAATCTGAAAGTGACACTACTGAGGATGATGAATGTTTTCTGGATAAATACATTCCAAAATCAAAATCCAAAAACAACTTAGGTGATGAACCGGGTCTTGTGATGTACAAGATGGCTGGATCTGATAAGTTGTATTCGGATCGTGATTTTCCACTGGAGAATGTCAATGTTGCTAAATTGACAAATGTGTTCAAATTGGTTGAAAGTGGTCTGTCTGAGATTGAAGGTCTAAATCAGACAAAGAGGCAAATGAATTTTGAAAAAGATAAAGCTTACTACAAGAAACCTGTTGTTCCACCGCGTTTTTATAATAACAATAGAAACAGATGGTCGGGTGGTTATCAGGGTGGTAAGAATTATCTGAAAAGGAATGTTTAAAACAGAAGGTTTGCTGAGAAGAAAGTGTTTGTGTCAAGTTCGAGTTCACTTTCTGATGAAGAATCTAAGATTTTTTCGAAAACAAATGTAGAATTCTTTGAGAAGAAAGCATCGCAGCCTCAGTCTGAAGGCACAAGTCGGGTAGTTGACACCCGAACATGCTTCAAATGTCATCAAGTTGGACATATTGCACGAAAGTGTACCAACTTGAAGCCTAAGACTGAAGTTGTGATGAATTCAAGAAAGAAAGAGGATGTGAAAGGAAAAGCTCCAATGGTTGTTGAGAAAATTTTGAAAAATGAGAACACAAAATTCAAAACTGAACCTGTTAAGAAGTCGGAAACTAAAAATGACAAATTTTACAAACGGGTTGCGTCATCTCAACAAACATGGAAGCCAAAAATTGTTGACAATAAAGAAAGTTCATCTAAACCAAAGGTTTCAGAGTCAGAAAAACAATTGTCTTCTACCACTCGGGTAAAGATGGATGTTCCTTTGGATTATTATGAACAATTGGAGAAACAATCTTCTACTCCAACAGAGAAGAAGAATGTTCAAAAGAAAGATCAACCAACTGGTCAACCTAAGAAAGATGAGTTTTTCTTATACAAAAAGGTTGAGATTGAATCTGATGAAAGCTTGAAGATGAATGATAAAAATTTTCCGCCACTTTACATTGGAAAATCTCACATTAATGTTAAGTTACCCGAGTCAAAAGAGGCTTGGGTAGCAACAAAATCTCATTAAATGATTGTGATTTGTGAAGGAGCTTCCAAGATCCGTTTCACGATGGATTATGGATAGTGGGGCTTCTCGGCACATGACGGGAAAAACAGCCCAACTGTATGATGTTCGAGAGTATAACGGAGGATATGTGGGATTCGCAGGCAATCAGGGTGGTCGAATAATTGGTGAAGGAACTTTATCCAATGGCATTGTAACGTTTGAAAGAGTTAACTACATTGCTGAGCTTGGGAATAATCTTCTGAGTATATCTCAAATCTATGATAGGATGTATACAACGCACTTCACAGACAAAGAATGTTTGATCTTGAAACCAGGATTTGTTGTTCCCGAAGAGTGGATTATCATAAGGGCACCTAGAGTGAATGATCTGTACATGTTGGATATGAGTGTAGCAACTACAACCACGGGTCAAGCACACTGTTTTGTGTCAAGAGCAACGGAAAAAGAATCAAAGTTATGGCATCGAAAGATGGGCCATATTCATCTCCGAAAAATGAATCACCTGGTGCATAACGACTTAGTAACTGGTGTTCATGTGAAAGGTTTTCATCTGGAAGGAGAGTGTATAAGTTGCATCAAAGGAAAGCAAAAGAATAAATCACATCCTAAAAAGAAAGTCAATTCAGTTTCGAGACCGTTAGAGAGACTCCATATGGATTTGTTTGGTCCAGTAAATGTCAAAAGTATTACCGGGGATCTCTACTGTCTGGTAGTAACTGACGATTACTCGAGATTTTCATGGGTTTCATTTCTGAAGACAAAGGATGAGACTTTCGAAAGCTTAATGGCGTTGTTTAGAAAAATTGAAAACTTGTACCAAACCCAAATCAGAAGAATCAGGTGTGATAATGGTACTGAGTTCAAGAACAACAGGATGGAAGAATATTGTGATGAGAGAGGTATACTGCAAGAATTTAGTGCTCCTTACACTCCGCAGCAAAATGAAGTAGCAGAACGAAAGAACAGGACACTAATCGAAACGGCCAGGACGATGCTTGCTGATTCAAAGCTACCAGTCAATTTTTAGGCAGAAGTAGTGTCAGCCGCTTGCTATACACTCAACCGGGTTCTCACTGTAAAGAAATTCAACAAGACATGTTTCGAGCTGATCAACAATCGGAAACCGAACCTGAAGTATTTAGAACCGTTTGGGTCTCCCTGCACAGTTCTAGAGCCTTCTGGAAAGTTTGGTGCAAAGAGATTTGAAGGAATCTTCGTGGGTTATGCTAGTCCATTGAAACAAGTCTTTGTTCCAAGCTTGAATCAGATCATCGAAGCACAACATGTTGAGTGTCAGGGGTATACTATGCCGCCTCAGAATCCCGGTGACTCATGGCGTTTTAATTACGATAAATTATGGGATTCGTTTGACATTGAAGAAGAACAGGATTTCTTTGACGAATTGGATATTTTGAGAGAGTATGAAGAATCGCAAGAAAAATTCCCAGCACAAACTTTCAGTCGTCAATGACAAGCTTCGAACGATGAAGAAGCAGGTCCAAGCAATGCTGGTGAACATGATGATATTCAGGAATCTCTTGACAATCAGACGGCAGTCAATGATAATCAAGAATTTGATGATAGACCAGTATTTGATCATGGTGATTCAGATTCTGAGGGGGAGCAAATCCAGATCTCAAGTCAAACAGTTCCAGTCGATGAACAAGGTGCAAATTATAATATCACAAATTTGGAAGGCGAGGTAGATGTTCCAGGCGAGGTGATGCCAAGAACACTTTCATACCATCCAGAGGAGCTGATAATCGGAGAGTTGCAGTCAGGCGTCCGCACGAGACGACAACTTGAACAAGGGCTTACATGTTTTTATTCAAAAGTTGCTCCTTTACAAACTGACTTTTCACTAAGTTGTTTTATCTCGCAGATTGAACCAAGGACTTATAAAGAGGCGCTTACTAAACATTCTTGGGTCAATGCGATGCAGGAGGAACTATGCCAGTTCGAAAAGTTAGGTGTGTGGAAGTTAGTAGACTTGCCTGATGGTCAAAGGAAGATAAACACCAAGTGGGTGTTCAAGTGCAAGAGGGATGATCGTGGGGTTGTTGTTCGTAATAAAGCTCGACTCGTAGTCCAGGGTTTTAGTCAGCAGGAGGGTATAGATTTCACTGAAGTGTATGCTCCGGTTGCTAGACTAGAAGCGATCAGAATCTTCCTAGCATTTGCATCTTGGAAAATTTCAAATTATATCAGCTAGATGCTAAATCGGCAATTCTTTACGGGAAGGTAAAAGAGGAGGTATATGTCGGCCAGCCACCGGGCTTCACCGATCCAATCCACAAAGACAAGGTCTACTTGCTAGATAAAGCGCTGTATGGTTTACACCAGGCCCCGAGAGCTTGGTACGAGACATTGTCTCAACACCTGCTAGCCAACAACTTCATCCGTGGAAAAGTAGATGCCACTCTCTTCACCAAAGAGGTCGACGGTCATCTTCTGATAGTTCAAATATATGTGGACGACATCATATTTGGGTCAACAAATGAAAATCTGTGCAAAGATTTTGAAAGAGTTATGAAGCAGAAATTCGAAATGTCATCGATGGGTGAGATGAAATTCTTTTTGGGACTGCAGGTTGATCAACTACCCAAAGGAATTTTCATACATCAAACGAAGTACGTTCATGATATCTTGGAGAAATTTGGGATGTCAGGTTCTACTCCAGCTTCCACTCCATTAGCGACGAATCATGGGATAAACCCTGATCTCACCGGAGAGAAGGTAGATGAAACGTTGTATCGTTCCATGATCCAGATTCTTGGCGTTGATGAAGGAGACATTGTAGATGATGTTGAGAAGCAATCTGCAATGGTTTATCGATTTTTTACTTGTTTTGGTATTTAGGGGGAGAATATATGGTAATTTTTTTCAGAAAATACAAAAACAATAAAAAATGTCAAAAATCCAAAAAATGAGATATTTTCAAAATCCAAAAACAATAGAAAACCAGAAAAGAGCTTGTGTAAAAAGGGAAAATGATAGTACATCTGCTTGACAGTTACGGTATGCTAAAGAAATGTAAAGTATAAAAGTTTTAAACAGTCTCCCTGATGATGTGCCGATAGGTTTTTACACATTTAGTAGGTTTGTTCGGGATATAAACCTAAATCTTTACTTACTTATTTCGTGGGGAACACTACTTGGATATATAGGTAACCCCTAAAATCTTGTTTGAAAGATCCCTTTTTCTGAGATACTAGGTCTTTATACTCAGTGATATCTGGGGTATTATCCCGGGACTTCTGATTTTGCGGAAGCAATGGCCTAGTCCCCGGAGAATACTTTACCGCTTGCTTGAAATATAGCGCCGCCCTCAGTATAAATTGATGTGACAATAAAATTGCTAATCAATGCTGTTGTAAAAAAAAGATCCTCTAAAGGGGACACACCAAAGTCAAACCGTCATCTCTCTGCTGAACAGAAGTTCTGACCTGAGCTCTCATGGTTTCGACGTTTCATAATTTATTCCCTTACAGATATCATCTGTGGTATACTCACCTGTAAGACTGAATATTGGGATCTGGATACGGGAGTATATTCAAGAGGTGGGACACATGTATAAGTTTAAGTCTCTAAAACACTAAATTCGTATCCTGGACAGATTGAAAATTGTGTGAGAATTTAAGTGGATCAGTATATCGATAATCTAAGCGAATTGTTTAATTATGAGTATGAAATTAAAGCTTAACGGTACTTGTGACTTGTCGAACAGTTGATATGATTCCCTAACACACTCGCCAAAAATATGTTTGTAAATAGTTTACATTTACTGCATATTAGTTCTGTATTTCATTTCTAGTTTAGAAACTTTTTTAAAAATCCAAAAAGATTTTTCATTTCTGCTTTATTTTCCGACAAACCAAAGTGGAAAGCTGATCTTCAGATTCGAATTGAAGCAGATGCAGGAAGTTTCTGGGCTGGATGATGAGTTTGGAGCTAAAACATGATAAGTTTGTGAAAGTTGAAAAGTCAAAACAAGTTCATTAATTTGAAACTTGTAAATTTTCAGAAAATTGTTTGAACTAATTTGTTTTCAAATGTCAGTGTGATTTATCTCAGGTCAACCAAGGTCATTAAGTTGGACTTGGTAGATAAAATTGGGTAATCAGGGTCATTAACTTGGACCTGAATACTTAAGTGGGTTTCTGTACACTGATAAAGCCAACAAATGAAGTTGTATGGTAAGTTTGGATTGAAACTGTTATTGTCATATATCTTATATTTAGGTAGAGTATATGCAGGTAACAGATTTAAGTTTGAGAAAGCAGCTAAGCTAAATCCCATCCTACTGATAGGGGGAGTCTGAAGACTTAAAGTCAGATGCAGGTCTGGATCTACATTCAAGGGGGAGCTTGAAGGTTATTAAAGATTCAGAGTTTGTGATTCATGCTAGCTGTTGATAGAAAAGAAAGATTGAAGGAAGTTTTTACAATGACAAGACATTTTGGATAGAGACAAAGACTAAAGACTCGACGCCGAAGACTTCGTCAACATCCAAGGGGGAGTCTGTTGGTGGATCTAGTGTCTGTTAACTTCGTCTTAATCGAGTCTTATGTCTAGATAGGATAAACGAGCGCATAACAAAGTTGAAATTAGGGTTTTCCATGTTAAAGTGGGTGATTCCGCTTGAAATGGACTATGGGAGTTTCAAGCGAAATCAACATATGTGATTCCGCTTGAAACGACCTGTGACATGTTCGAGCAGAATCTCATCACTATATATATGTGTGTACCGGTGTCATTTGGAGCGGAATCTGATCATTTGTTCTGAGCCGAGGTGCTGTCCGTTTGTCATTTGAACGTGTAAAAGCTCAGGAAATCAGTAATAGATAAAGATTAGAAAGGAACAAGCTATGTTGACATCTTTTACATTGATTCCACCTTTGTACTTGATGATGAACTACTCATACTGACTATTTAGGGTCACACGTCGATCCAACACTTTTGCCACTGTAGCAAGATTGGAAGCTATTAGATTATTCCTGGCCTTTGCTGTCAACCACAACATAAAGGTGTTTCAAATGGATATCAAATGTGCATTCCTCTATGGTAAGATTCAAGAAGAGGTATATGTTTGTCAACCTCCTGGTCTTGAGGATCCATTTTATCCAAATCATGTCTACAAGCTAAATAAAGCTTTGTATGGCCTGAATCAAGCACCAAGAGCCTGGTATGAAACTCTATCCACCTTTCTACTCTTTATTGGTTTCACAAGAGGTAAAATTGATAAAACATTATTTTTAAAATGGAGAGGGAAAGAGTTGATGATTGTCCAGATTTATGTGGATGACATCAATTTTGGAAGCACATGTCCTAAAATGTGTGAAGAGTTCAGACAACTCATGATAGCTGAGTTTGAGATGAGTGCAATGGGTGAACTACAGTGCTTTCTTGGTCTCCAAGTGAAGTAACTGTAAAATGGTACTTTCATTCACTAAGGCAAATATGCCAAAGAACTTTTAAACAAATTTGATATGAATGATTATAAACCATGTAGTACACCCATATCAACCACCAAGATAGTCATGTCTGATGAGAAGGATGATTTGGTTGATCAAACTCTTTATAGAAGCATGATTGGGTCTTTATTGTACCTAACTGCATCTAGGCCAGACATCATGTTTGCAACATGTGTTTGTGCAAGATCCCAATCAACCCCTAGAAAGTCAAATCTTATTGCTGTAAAAAGGATATCCAGATACTTAAAAGGTGCTCCCACACTTGGTATCTAGTATCCAGCTGATGGAAATATCAAGCTTTCAGGTTTTTCAGACAGTGACTTTGCTGGATGCAACACAACAAGGAAGTCCACTTCAGGAGGGTGCCAATTTCTAGGCAATTGCTTGGTGTCTTGGCAAAGCAAAAAGCAAGCAGCTGTTTCAACATCCACTACTGAGGTAGAGTATATTGCTGCTGCAAGCTGCACAGCCCAACTGTTATGGCTTCAAAATCAACTGCTGGATTTTGGTATCACTGCTCTAAAAACACCACTCATGTTGGACAGTCAAGCAGCAGAAAATATCATTAAAAATCTAATTTCACATTTAACCACCAAGCACATTGACATCAGACATCATTTTGTGAGGGATTGTTATGAAAAAGGTTTGATTTCTCTGCACCATGTTCCAACTAAAGATCAGCTGGCAGATGTGCTAACAATAACATTAGACACATCCACCTTTGAAAGTTTGATCTCTAGAATTGGCATGCTGAACATGGAATAATAGGCAAAATCCTGTTTTTCTATGAATAAAGCATTATAATGTTTTCAGAAAAATCAAAAATCCATCCTTAAAAATGAAAATTTTCATTAATCCTTAAAAGTCTGTTGCAACCACTATTTTGGTTCAAACATCTGATTTATCTAAGTTATCCACTGCTGAAAGACAACCTCTGTTCCTTCATTCTCATGTTGACCACTGATTGACCAAACAACAGTGTTTCAATCACTGTTAGCTATCCACTGATAGTGAAAAACACCCAGTTGTTCACATTTTATTAATACCATCCACTGATATTGTCCATCAGTGGTTACCTAAACAACTGTCCTCTATTTCCATCAGAGGTTGTCACATGGACAGTACTTAGCCGTCCGATCTTTGTAACCGCTACCACGTCAGCATTCACTTTTTCCCTTATAAAACCCTGATTAAAACCCCAAACAGGGTTTTCACTGCCGAATCGAATTCAAAATTCCCTTCAAAAGCGGTTTTCATTTCTTCCATTCATCTCCTTCTCCGACTCGCAAATTTCTTTGAATCACCATGGCTCTCGCACTCAAAACCCCTCATAACTATTTGTGTACCCTTGAGAAAATAAGCAAAAACACAGATTTCCACTCCATCATTAATACTCTTTCAGCTTCAAAGTACAAAACTTTGTTGACCTGTAGCGCACCTATCTACCTGGACACCCTACGTGATTTCTGGAAAAATGCAAATATTGAAGTTCAGGACAAAAAGCCTTGGGCGATTACTTCAACAGTAGGGGGAATTCAGGTTGCTATCACACCTCAAACCATATTTGAGGTATTTGAAATAAATGATCATACAGGTAAAAATTCTTTCCCAAAGGAAGAATATCAAACTGACTTAATTGAGAGAGGGTATGAGGATCAAATGAAAAAAGATACTTTGCAAAAGGGAAGTTTTCCACCTCCCATGAGATTTTTATTCCATACCCTTCATTTGTGTGTTTCAAATAAAACAACAGCCTTCAATGAAATACCTTTGAAAATCCAATACTTGGGATATGCTATAATGGCAGAAGTTGATTTTAACTATTCACAAGATATTTTCAATGATATGGTTAAAAATGTTAATAACATAAAAGATAAGAAGAAACCATTTTTACTGTTTCCAAGATTTTTAAGCTTTTATTTACAAAAGAAGATTCCAAAGGATCGTGCACATGTGCTGATCCAAGGAGTTTCTTATCAAATTAACAGTCTTTCTTCTGAAACTTTTACCAGGCTGTCAAAACCATCTCAAACACAATCAGAGAAACCTGAGCAAAATTTGGATGAGTCCACATCTGCTCCTCAGGTTTCTACTGTTGAGCCCACTGCTCTTGGTGACCACAGCAGCACAACCACTGCTGTGCGACCCCCACCAAAACTCACCAAAAAGACCATCAAGAAAAAAAAATCCAAAAAGCCCCCCAAACCCTCCAAAAAGGATCTTCGGGAAGATGAGATCCTAGAAGTAACTCCTGTGACAACACAAAAGTCACCTACAACCACTGCTGCTACTTCCTCACAGCAGATGGTAGAAAGATCTCAACCTGAGCTTAAAACTCCTCCTGCATCCTCTCAAAAGGATCGGGTTGTATACACAGGGACACCACATTATGAAGCTCTGGATCCACTTGAATCCATCTTCCACAGCCCTACTCCCCTGGCAAATTTTCTTTCCACACCCATCCTCACTTCACAAATTCCACCATCCTTTTTACCTCTGTTGAATGCATTGGATATAGATCAGACAAAAATCACTTCTTCTCAACCACCTATCACTAAGAATATACTCCAACAAGTCACTGAGTCTGATTCCTCTATCTTTGCTAACCCATCAACAGTTGAGGAGGTTACACCCCATGAGTTACATGTAACTCTTGGTGGTAGTTCAAATGGAGCAGCTACTATAGGTGTTGAATCCACTGATTTCCTCTTTGGGAACCAAGGTGACCACTAGTGTGTTTCCAATACCCACTGGAGTGTTTACTAATGTCACACCCCCAAAATCCACAAGCGGAGTATCACCGCATGGAGGCGTGACTGACCAGGATCAAGCCACCAATCATATTGAACAAAGCATGCAAATAAATATAAAACCCAACACAATATAATTGGTGTTCAAACAAAACATTGTTTAAGTTGTAAGCGGAAGCATAATGTTTAAAACCAAAGTATAAGTTCAAATGTATCAAATGTTTAACATGGCATACGACTATCCATGTCCCACAACGATCACGCCTCCTCGTGCAAGCTCCATAAATACCTAACGACCTGCAAGGCATGTAACAGCGAGTCAACAACAAAGTTGAGCGAGTTCACAGTTGGTTGTTTAGTTTTACCAGTTTGTTTTGAAAACCATAAGTTGTTTCGTAAACCACGTGTTAACCATTATCTTTGTTTCCCAAATCATATCCATAATTAGTGGGGGCTTCCCCATGTGAACCACTAGACCGTTACCATATCGACAACTAACGAAAGTAAGTTGTGCCCTACGTCAATGTCTATCATCATTGACTAAGTGCCCAGATCCATTAGTACACGCCCGTCCTGCCGGCACGGTGTGAGGCTTGTCAACCCTAACAGCGCTATTAACTAATGACCCACTCGCCATTGGCCCGGCGATTAAGTCGATATAAAAATGAGGGACTTCATGATAGAGTTTTGTCTAATAAGTTTAAGGTTGTTGTCCTACCCAAGGAGGACGAACGTACGTATTCTACCCAAGGAGAATACGCAGGATTAATTTTGGCATCCTACCCATGGAGGATGGCGGTACATATCCTACCCAAGGAGGATATGTAGGTTCCGTTTTAATTCATTAACCCATTCCCAACCACCGGGAATCCCATGCCTTAGAAAGTGTGTGAACTCACCTCGGTTTGCTCGGTTTGCTAAAATACGTGCTCACAATATTCAGTCAAAGCCTATAGTATGCACGTATACACAATCAGTTTATGTTTGTAAGGTTTCACATGCAATCTAATATCACAAAGTGTGCTTGGCAGTTAACATCATGTAACACATAAACAGTTAATCAAGTTCATACAATTCATGCTTCACATAGTTGATTTCTCAGTTTATTCTAACATAGCTCTCCATTAACAGAACTAACAGACTTAACTGAGTTACTGTGTCTGTTTCCCAACCTGACAGAACATTTGGCGAAAACCCCTTCGGCGAAAACCTCCAGGCGACGAAATCCCCTGGGCGACGAAATCCCAAAGGGTTTTCATCGTGGTTGTATTTTCGTCGGGGCAGTGTCTTCGTCGACACAGGGTTTTCGTCGGGTAATGGGTTTTCGTCGGGTAAGGCATGATCATCAACAACACATTCCAGAAACCCTAATCGTCAACACTGTTTCATCCTTACCATTAATCATACGGTTGTTATCCAATCATAAGAATCATTAATACTACTAATCATCATAACAAAAGCATCACAGTACTTAACATCTAGCATGAACCCTAGTTTATGTATTCATCAAGTCGATTAGCATAACACATCACATAATCGAACACTATTAGTATGTTAACATGCTTTCAGATCCTGATCACATCAATATCATTCAAGATTATGCATTCAATCATATCAATCCTAGAACCCTAAATCAATATCATGTTTCGCATAAAATTATGTAACCGATTAATCATGCATACCAAAATCAAGAACATCATAATCATACATTTGAAACATAAGTTAAACTAAATGTGGAAATCACTAACCGAACTATGGGATTCGAATGAGAATGATCGAACAAAAGGAATCTAGTTTCGAGTGAGAGGAGGGCTGTCGTCGGGTGCACAGGAGAGGAAAGGGTGTTAGGGTTTTCAATCGGCTGCTAAAGAGGAGAATGAAACAGTTCTACGCAATATATACGCACAACAACGTACTGGTCTCTTAATGGGCTTTGGCGAAATCGGGGCCGGTGAAATCCCTAGATTTCGTCGAGAGGGTTATGGCGAAAACCCTTGGTTTTCGTCGAGCAGGCTAATGGCAAAAACCCCCTTGGTTTTCGTCATGCACATAAAATATAATATAACATCACATCACATATTTCACAAGGTCCAAGTTTATCATTTACCCAATTAACACTAAACCAGAATTTTACAATCAAATAACCAGGAGCACATAAAAGAAAGCAACGAATTAAGAAAACGCAGTTGCAAGGAAAGACCTTGAAAACTCGGGTTGTCACATCATCCCCAACTTGAAAGAAATTTCGTCCCGAAATTTAGCACGTGGTTACTGAGGAAGCTAGTTTATCATTTACCCAATTAACACTAAACCAGAATTTTACAATCAAATAACCAGGTGCACATAAAAGAAAGCAACGAATTAAGAAAACGCAGTTGCAATCAAATAACACTAAACCAGAATTTTACAATCAAATAACCAGGTGCACATAAAAGAAAGCAATGAATTAAGAAAACGCAGTTGCGAGGAAAGACCTTGAAAACTCGGGTAGTCACATCATCCCCAACTTGAAAGAAATTTCGTCCCGAAATTTAGCACGTGGTTACTGAGGAAGCTAGTTTTGTTGCGTTCTTTCCTGGTTTTCCTGGGGTGTCACATCATCCCCCCGTTGGTTTGGAATTTCGTCCTGAAATTCCGCAGTAGCTTCAGCCTCAGCAGTGGTTGCACATTTGTCGAACAACTGGGGATACTTGGGTTTCATTTGGTCTTCTCGTTCCCAGGTGAACTCTGGGCCACGATGGGAGTTCCAACGAACTCGAACAAGAGGTATTCTGGTGCGCTTGAGAACCTTAACGTCTCGGTCTGTGATTTCAACTGGTTCCTCGACGAATCGCAACTTATCGTCGATTGTCAGCTCCTTCAAAGGAACTATGAGGGTCTTATATGACAGACACTTCTTCAGATTTGACATGTGGAATACGTTGTGAACTCCACTGAGTTCTTCAGGTAGATTCAACTTGTAAGCGACTTTGCCAATTTTCTCAATGATTTCGAACGGTCCGACATAACGCGGATTGAGTTTGCCTCGTTTGCCAAAACGAACTACACCTTTCCAAGGTGAGACTTTGAGTAGCACTCGATCCCCAACCTGGAATTCGAGTGGTTTCCTGCGCTTATCAGCGTAGCTTTTCTGACGGTCACGAGCTACCGCCATTCGTTGAAGTATCGGAGCAATCTTCTCAGTTGTGTCTACCACAAGTTCTGGACCCGTGATTTGGCTGTCGCCAACCTCTGCCCAACAGAGAGGTGATCGACATTTACGTCCGTACACTGCCTCAAACGGAGCGGCCTGGATACTGGCGTGGTAGCTGTTATTATACGAAAATTCCACTAAAGGTAGATGTCGTTCCCAGCCGTTACCAAAGTCAATCACGCATGCCCTAAGCATGTCTTCAAGGGTTTGGATGGTGCGTTCAGACTGCCCATCCATTTGCGGGTGATATGCTGTGCTCATGTCTAATCGATAGCCAAAAGACTTGTGCATCGCTTGCCACAATTCTGAGGTAAAACGCGCGTTACGATCAGATATGATTGAGGTTGGCACCCCGTGCCTCGAAACTACTTCCTTTAGATAGATGTCTGCTAGAGTAGAAAACTTGTTTGTTTCTTTGATAGCCAAAAAGTGTGCAGACTTTGTCAATCTATCCACTATCACCCAAATAGTGTCATTTCCGCGTTGAGATCTAGGCAGGCCAGTAACGAAATCCATGGAAATTTGCTCCCATTTCCATGTCGGGATCTCTGGTTGTTGGAGTAGGCCTGATGGTTTCTGATATTCGATCTTGACTCTTGCACAAGTCAAACATTTACTGACGTAGGTTGCTATGTTGGCTTTCATGCTAGGCCACCAGTATGTAGTCTTTAAGTCGTGGTTCATCTTATCCGACCCAGGATGTACTGAGTAACGAGACTTGTGCGCTTCATCCATCGCAAGCTCGCGTAAGTTTCCGTAAAGTGGAACCCAGATGCGCCCGTTTACATAGTAGGCGCCGTCTTCCTTTTGTTCTAACCGTTTCCTTGATCCTCGTAGGGACTCCGCCCTGATGTTCTATGCTTTCAATGCTTCAACCTGAGCATCTCGTATCTGAGTAGGAAGACTAGATTGGATGGTAAGTTGTAACGCTCGCACGCGCTTAGGTGTAGTATCCTTTCGACTGAGGGTGTCAGCCACAACATTGGCTTTGCCCAGATGGTACTTGATCGCGCATTCGTAATCATTCAAGAGCTCGACCCATCGACGTTGTCGCATGTTTAACTCCTTTTGCTTGAAGATATGCTCGAGACTCCTGTGATCGGTGTAAATAGTGCACTGGGTACCGTACAGGTAATGTCTCCATATCTTAAGAGCAAAAACCACTGCTCCCAGCTTCAGATCGTGAGTGGTGTAGTTCTTTTCGTGAACCTTAAGTTGCCGCGATGCATAACTGATGACCTTGTCACGTTGCATCAACACGTAACCAAGTCCTTGGATGGAAGCGTCGCAATAAACCACAAAATCGTCTGTGCCTTCAGGCAATGAGAGAATTGGTGCGCTACAAAGTCTATCCTTTAAGTGCTGAAAAGCAGATTCGTGTGCATCACCCCAACGATAGGTGACACCTTTTTGAGTTAGTGAGGTGAGAGGTTGCGCAATCTTTGAGAAATCCTTGATAAACCTTCTGTAGTAGCCCGCCAAACCCAAGAATTGGCGGATTTCTGTTGGTGTACGGGGTGCAGGCCATTTCTTGATTGAGTCAACCTTGGATGGATCAACATGAATCCCATCCTTGTGTACCACGTGGCCTAGAAAATGGACTTCGCGAAGCCAAAAGTCACATTTCGAGAATTTGGCATACAGCTGCTCTGTTCGAAGAAGTTCCAGAATAAGCCTCAGGTGTTGCTCGTGTTCCTCCTTACTCTTCGAATAGATCAGGATGTCGTCGATGAAAACAATGATAAACTTATCCAGGTAGGGTTTGCACACTCGGTTCATGAGATCCATGAAGACCGTAGGTGCATTCGTCAATCCGAAAGGCATAACTAGAAACTCGTAATGCCCATAACGAGTCCTGAATGCTGTTTTAGGGATATCCTCGTCTCAGACTCTCAGTTGATGGTAGCCTGACCTCAGGTCAATCTTGGAGTAGAAACTCGACCCTTGCAACTGGTCGAATAACTCATCAATGCGTGGAAGAGGATAGCGATTCTTCACAGTCACCTTGTTGAGTTCGCGGTAGTCAATACACATTCTGAAGGTACCGTCTTTCTTCTTCACAAATAGCACTGGAGCTCCCCAGGGCGAAGAGCTAGGACGTATGAAACCCTTTTCCAAGAGTTCTTGTAATTGTGCGGATAGTTCTTCTAGTTCAGATGGAGCTAGACGATAAGGTGCACGAGCTATTGGTGCTGCTCCAGGAGCTAGCTCGATTTGAAACTCGACTTATCGATGAGGCGGAAGACCAGGTAATTCCTCAGGAAATACCTCAGGAAAGTCGCGCACAATAGGGATGTCTTCTATCTTCTTCTCTTTCTTTGAGGTGTCTGTAACGAGGGCTAAAATAGCAGTGTGGCCCTTTCGCAAACACTTCTGGGCCTTAAGGAAAGAGATGATGCCCACAACAGCACCACTCTTGTCGCCATGAATCAGGAGAGGTTCTTCACCAGAACGAGGAATACGGACGATTTTCTCCTTGCATATAATCTCCGCTTGATGTTGAGATAGCCAATCCATCCCAATAACGATGTCGAAACTACCAAGAATGATAGGAATAAGATCAATAGAGAAGGTCTGACTAGCTAAGACAAGATTACAACCCTTAACTATGTGTGTGGCTTCAAGACTTTTACCGTTTGCTAGTTCTACCATGTGTTTGGTGTTCAAAAGTGTTGGAGTGCGCTTAAGCATTTGACTAACTTTTAAGGACACATAACTAGTATCGGCACCCGAATCGAATAAAACAGTAACAAAGAAGTCATCCAGAAGAAACTTACCCATCACAACGTTGGGATCGTTCCTCGCGTCACCCTGACCCAGCACGAAAACACGTCCCCTGGAACCATTGCCATCATTGTTACCCCCGTTATTGTTCCCGTTCCCCTGATTGTTGTTGTTGTTGTTCTGATTCTGGTTCAACTGGGGGGCAGTTTCTCTTGAAGTGACCTTCAGCACCACACTGATAGCATCCCCTGTTACCCTGCTATTGCTGCTACTGATTCTGTGGAGCTGGTGGCTGTTGTTGACGATTCTGATTTGCCGGTCGTCCGTCCCTGCAATCCTTAGCTTCATGACCAGGCTTGTTACACCTCAGACAACGACCCTTATTGCACGGCCCACTATGATGCATGTTGCATCGGTTTCACTTGGGGTGGTTTCCTCTGTATCTACCCTGCCCTTGACTACCAGAAGATTGCTGACCAGGGCTCTTGTAGTCATCAGTCTTTCGCTGCTGAGACTGAGCTGATGTTGAACCCTTGCTTGAGACTCCATCCCATTTGCGCTTGTTGTCGCTGGGGGCATCAGAAGTATTAGTAGTAGTACCAATATGCCTGGGCAGCCTGTTCTGCTCAACTGCCAGATCAGTGAGACGATGAGCCAAACGAATAACTTGCTGTATAGTGGCGAGCTTCGCTGCAGTCACATGACTCTGGATCTCTGGCACTAAACCTTTAAGGTACAGCTCGATACGTTTGATAGGAGGATCCACTATAGTAGGACACAAGATAGCCAGCTCATTCGATCTTTTCGTGTACGCTTCAATTTCCGACCCCGTCATCTTTAAGTTGTAGAACTCCACTTCCAGCTAGTGGATGTCATCACGATTACAGTACTCTTCCTTGATCAATTCCTTGAAGTCGTTCCATGGGTTGGCATTAGTAGCGACCAACCCTAGCATTTGAACCTGAGCGTTCCACCATGTGAGCGCTACACCTTCAAGAGTACCAGTAGCATACTTCACCCTACGAGCCTCAGGGCATTCACACATCTCAAAAACAGATTCGATTTTCTCGAACCAGTGGAGGAGGCCTACAGCTTCTTCAGTGCCACTGAAAGTAGTAGGTCGGCAGTCCATAAAAGTTTTGAAAGTACAAACAGGAGGCTGAGCATGTTGACCTCCTGCCTGAGCGGTTGCGAGTGCTGCAGCAACTTGTTCATTGATTAAAGCCGTCAGCTGGGCTTGAGTTAGGTTGATACGTCCACTCATGATCTTCATATCAAAGGAAACATGAGTGAGAAAGGTGTCGCGAAAGTGCGATGACAGAAGAGAGTAAGCACACATGTGTTTCAAACAATAGCTGCTACTTTTATCTAAGCATACCATGAACAATGTACTATGTAACTAACAGGTAGGTAATATAAACATACACCATATCACCTAGAATGTTGAGTCTTGCACGTGGAGCGAAGCGTCGTTGTGGATCGTTGAGCACTGTACAGGTTATAGTCTGGTTTTGTCAAAAAGCTTTTCCCCTTTTTAAAACTAAGTTCACTATAACCAATGGCTCTGATACCAATCTGTCACACCCCCAAAATCCACAAGCGGAGTATCACCGCATGGAGGTGTGACTGACCAGGATCAAGCCACCAATCATATTGAACAAAGCATGTAAATAAATATAAAACCCAACACAATATAATTGGTGTTTGAACAAAACATAGTTTAAGTTATAAGCGGAAGCATAATGTTTAAAACCAAAGTATAAGTTCAAATGTTTAACATGGAATACGACTATGAATGTCCCACAACGATCACGCCTCCTCGTGCAAGCTCCATAAATACCTAACGACCTGCAAGGCATGTAACAGCGAGTCAACAACAAAGTTGAGCGAGTTCACAGTTGGTTGTTTTGTTTTACCAGTTTGTTTTGAAAACCATAAGTTGTTTCGTAAACCACGTGTTAACCATTATATTTGTTTCCCAAATCATATCCATAATCAGTGGGGGCTTCCCCATGTGAACCACTAGACCGTTACCATATCGACAACTGACGAAAGTAAGTTGTGCCCTACGTCAATGTCTATCATCATTGACTAAGTGCCCAGATCCATTAGTACAGGCCCGTCCTGCCGTCACGGTGTGAGGCTTGTCAACCCTAATAGCGCTATTAACTAATGACCCGCTTGCCATTGGCCCGACGATTAAGTCGATATAAAAATGAGGGACTTCATGATAGAGTTTTTCTAGTAAGTTTAAGGTTGTTGTCCTACCCAAGGAGGACGACCGTACGTATTCTACCCAAGGAGAATACGCAGGATTAATATTGGCATCCTACCCATGGAGGATGGTGGTACATATCCTACCCAAGGAGGATATGTAGGTTCTGTTTTAATTCATTAACCCATTCCCAACCACCGGGAATCCCATGCCTTAGAAAGTGTGTGAACTCACCTCGGTTTGCTCGGTTTGCTAAAATACGTGCTCACAATATTCAGTAAAAGCCAATAGTATGCATGTATACACAATCAGTTTATGTTTGTGAGGTTTCACATGCAATCTAATATCACAAAGTGTGCTTGGCAGTTAACATCATGTAACACATAAACAGTTAATCAAGTTCATACAATTCATGCATCACATAGTTGATTTCTCAGTTTATTCTAACATAGCTCTCCATTAACAGAACTAACAGACTTAACTGAGTTACTGTGTCTGTTTCCCAACCTGACAAAACATTCGGCGAAAACCCCTTCGGCGAAAACCTCCAGGCGACGAAATCCCCTGGGCGACGAAATCCCAAAGGGTTTTCGTCGTGGTTGTATTTTCATTGGGGCAGTGTCTTCGTCGACACAGGGTTTTCGTCGGGTAATGGGTTTTCATCGGGTAAGGCATGATCATCAACAACACATTACAGAAACCCTAATCGTCAACACTGTTTCATCCTTACCATTAATCATACGGTTATTATCCAATCATAAGAATCATTAATACTACTAATCATCATAACAAAAGCATCACAGTACTTAACATCTAGCATGAACCCTAGTTTATGTATTCATCAAGTCGATTAGCATAACACATCACATAATTGAACACTATTAGTATGTTAACATGCTTTCAGATCCTGATCACATCAATATCATTCAAGATTATGCATTCAATCATATCAATCCTAGAACCCTAAATCAATATCATGTTTCGCATAAAATTATGTAACTGTTTAATCATGCATACCGAAATCAAGAACATCATAATCATACATTTGAAACAGAAGTTAAACTAAATGTGGAAATTACTAACCAAACTATGGGATTCGAATGAGAATGATCGAACAAAAGGAATCTAGTTTCGAGTGAGAGGAGGGCTGCCGTCGGGTGCACAGGAGAGGAAAGGGTGTTAGGGTTTTCAATCGGCTGCTAAAGAGGAGAATGAAACAGTTCTACGCAATATATACGCACAACAACGTACTGGGCTCTTAATGGGCTTTGGCGAAATCGGGGCCGGCGAAATCCCCAGATTTCGTCAAGAGGGTTATGGCGAAGACCCTTGGTTTTCGTCGAGCAGGCTAATGGCGAAAACCCCCTTAGTTTTCGTCATGCACATAAAATATAATATAACATCACATCACATATTTCACAAGGTCCAAGTTTATCATTTACCCAATTAACACTAAACTAGAATTTTACAATCAAATAACCAGGTGCACATAAAAGAAAGCAACGAATTAAGAAAACGCAGTTGCGAGGAAAGACCTTGAAAACTCGGGTTGTCACAACTAAGGTAACCACTGCTGAGGAAAGAAGTCCCCAGTACCAAGAAAAAGGGGCATCAATGGATGATTCATGGGAAACTTCTCCTGGACCAACTACTGACACAACCACTGCTAGTTGGAAATCAGATGATCCCATTAAATTGGGTGATAGTTTACAATACAAAGAATTGACGGAGAGAGTTAAAAAAATTGAAACATCTGTGGCAGATATCAAAAATAGGGTGCAACAGTTGTTACAATCCCAAAAGGCTTATCCATTCCTCCATCCACTGCTTCATCCTCTGCTCCTACCACCAATGAGCTATGGCACATGTTCCAACCTCTGCTCCACCAAAAAAGGCAATATGCTGATCAGTAGCATGAAATTCAGCTACAAATGTTCAGAAATGTGATGGAAGCAAGGTACAAGGATACTCAGGCTGACATAAAAGCCATCAAAGCTCATTTGCTTCAAACCACTGGTACTTCTCCTCCTACAATTATTTATGTAGAAAACCCTGATGATGCCAAAAAGGGGGAGAAAGGAAAGAAAACAAAGGAAGGTCTACATCTACCACCAGATCCTAAGGCTAAACCTGTTGTTGAAATTCCAAGACCAGATGGTACAAAAAGGTTGATGTGTCTCTCAACCTGTTTGCTAAACAAAAAGCAGATAGAAAAAAGAGAATGGAAATAAAGGGTGCCAAAAGATTTGAAAAGGAAAAGAAAGTTTTAATGGCTAAGGAAGCACAGGGTACTTCAAACAGAAGAAAGTCTACTAGAAAGGTCAGCCAACCCAAAACCAGACCTTCCAAAACCACTAAACCTACTCCTAAAATCCCCAAAAGTTCCTCACCTCAAACCTCCAAACCAACAGATGTTGAGACACCTGTTATATCAATAGCTGTTGATACAACAGTGGTTTCAACAGATGTTGTGTCAACCAATGCTCTTGTCACTTTACCAACCACCACTCAACCCACTGCTACACCACAAACTACATCTCCATTACAAAACTCACCTGCCAAAAAGCAGAAAACAACAGTTGACACTTCAACAGTTGTAGTGACGACAGTGGTTGAGACACCAGTTGTTTCAACAACTGTTAGTCAGTCACCTATCACTTCAAACACTCCTTCACAAGCCATAATTCTTTCTTTTCCAAAACCTCAAACAAAAACACCTTCTCCCAAAAAGGTGTATACAAGAAAAATAAAGTTTCGGGTGCATGATGATGACATACCAGCACCTGTTCCTATTTCATCTACACCTTACAATGTAACCAAACCTCAATCATTCATTCCTCCAACTTTATCCAACCCAATCAAAGATCCAATAATGCTTCAAGGTCATGATCCTGCAAATGTTATACCAGTAGCAGCCAGTTATCCACAAGAATTGCATGCAGTTAAAAATGAAATGAAACAATTCTACACAGTGGATGACCCTTCACAAAGAAAATTCCCCTCTCTTGTTGGTTTTAGAGATCCAAAGAACATGGATGAGTACTTAAAACTCAAAGCCAGACAAGCTGAACTACAAGATAAATATGAATGCAAAGGGGGGAGTGATTATAACATCTCAAGTCGAATGCAGTTCTTATTTACTAAAGTCAAACAGTTGGAAGATTACGCAAGAGACTTAAGTAAAGAGATGTCAAATTTGCCACCAGATGCTGACCTGCAAAAGGAGATAAGTAAAGACCTCCTTAATTTGATCATAGGGGAAAAATTCTATCCTGCTAAGGTTGAGCAGTTCAGAGACTGGCACTCATTGCTCTGAAAGGTGAAGCTAATAGAATTGAAAGAATAAAGAAGGATCCAGGTATGAAAAGATCTGCACCAAATTGGAGCAAGTACAAAAGGCAATTGCAGACATTACCTTGGAATATAAAAGAAAGAAGCAAGAGTTGGTTGCAGCAAAGTTTGGTACAGCCAAAGCAATAGCAAAATGGTCAAGGCAATACACTAACAGGGCATATGAAAAGTTGGAAAGATTAAGGGAAATAGATCCTAAACTTCCAAAGAAACCAGCTTACAGTACCAAGAAGATTGATGATCCTCAGCAGCAGGCCCTCACTTTGAAAGAATTATTTACATCATCTGACACTTCCCTCATTGTTATGAATCAAAGGAAGAAGCAGAAACACACTGATGCTGAAGATGTAGCAAGTGAAGCAGTTTACATGAAAGAGGCCATTAAAAGAATGAAAGAAGAGGATCCTAACTCAGAAAAACTACAAGAAATTGCCAAAAGAGTTCTGAGTAGGCCTCCATCACCAAACTCATAAAAAATAAAGCCTCTCCCAAGAAACCCACTGGATTCAAAAATACTAAAGTGGGAGTCTGATCAAAAGACCCATGTATTGACTTTGCTCAAATCCAGTGGAGAAGTTAAGCACATATCAAGAGAGAATGCACTAGGCCTGAGTGTAGAAGATTTACAAGATCTCTTTGAGCTTCAACTGTGTAGGGATGAGGATGATGAAGATTCCATGAACTTTGAATTACAATTCAAATTGAAAGTTAGGGAATTCTTGATGAGGCAACAAAAATCCTGAATAATGAAGTGTTTAGGCATCATCTGTTCCCGGGGGAGATTGTTAGGATTGAACCCTACAAAGGAACAGATGATAAAGCCAAAACTGGTTCAGAACAGTGGATTATTTCCCCTTGACAGTGGCCCTAACAACTGATAGACTCCAAAGTACTGCCCGCCCATTATAATTGTTGTTGATCTAAAGACTGATGAAGATAAAGTACTGAAGCTCAATCTACTGATGTGACTCAAGTACTGTTGAAGACCAAAGCACTGCTCAAGCTACAACATTGGAATGAAGAATCAGTGTTTTATTTATACTTTGTTTATGTAATCAGTAGTTTGCTATCAGCGGTTGTATAGGTCAGTGGTTGTAGTTTGTTAGGCGGTTAAATGTCACTTTCATGGTGACGTCAGCCAAAGATGCTCAGTGGTTAGGTTGTACTATAAATAGAATAGTACTCTATACTGCTCTAGTAGCTATTTCTCTTCTAATCATTGTGTACGAACAATTAGTGAGCTCAGGCTGAGGGGGATATTTGTGCATGCATGCATTAGTATTGTTTATTGTAATCAAATACAATCATTTGATTCTATGTTAAACATGTGTGCTTAAACTTTTCTTCCATTGATTGTGTTGTTAAAGTTTATTTCATTTATTCCGTTGCAATTAATCTCTGTTTCATCTTCATTTCAATTAAACAAAACACAATCTAAGAAACTCAGATCCTAACACTGGGACTACCATAAGGGTACAAACATAATTCAAGTGTTTCATAATTTCTACATATTAAAATATTTGGAACTCTGCAATTCAGAGTCACAGGATGGGATATATAACTAAATAATAATTCGCTCATTTGATGAAATTATTGATAAAGTGTTAAAAAAAACGAGTTCAGATTTTGTTTTACCAAATAAAGAAAGAGAATGAAGATAATCACATAAACTCACAGTGCATGAATCATCACAGCAGGGTTCTGAATCTTCGGTGGCTCAGCCCAGACAACGAATCCACAGCTTGATGGTTTGTTTCAGCGTGAAATCGACGACCTGGATTTTGTGTTGTCCAGGATGTTCTCAGTTGGGTTGGGGCTCCACATGTGCATACCACCATTGTCGATCAGCCCGGTTGCAGGAGAATGGGGTATGGAGAAGATGACGGATTAGGGTTTGGGTTTGGGGGAAGATGAAGATGATAAGTCTGCTTTTATAGGGTCAAAGGGTTATTTAATTTAATTAATAATGTGTTAAAATAAAATTATATTGACCATTTTGCTCCTGAGGAAAAAGACAAAATAACATGATTTTATTAGACAAATATCAGCTGATTTCACTTTTGGACCAAAATGGCAACAAAAGTGAAACCATAGAGACCCAGATTAAAAAGGTTTGAGCTTTTTTGAACTAAAGTAGCAAAAGTGACCAAACCTCAGGGACCAAAATGGCAGTTTACTCCCTAAAATATTTTTTTTCTTTTCTAAACTAGTAGTGATACCCGTATCAAACACAATTGGTTTTTAGAAATTCATGCATACCACATTTTAATAGAAAATATAGATAGGTGTATAGATATTGTAATTTTTAGTTTAGTTTTTCTTTTGATTAATTAATATTAAATTAGTCATGAGTTATTCTCACAAATCTTGCGTGTTGAAGCATTTGAACTCTGATTTACAGTTAAACAAATAATCAAAAGTAGTCACTGCCTTTCATCATAAAAAGCAAGAACTACTATTTTATTTTTTCGAATGTTCATATCTGTTGGAAATTTGTTTATCAAACTTCAATACAGAAGTTGTAAAACATCAAACAAATATACTAACAAACTTAAAATCTTTACTTTGAAAAAAATCAATAAAATTTTAATATAACTTAACTTTCAACAAACATTAACTACGATTACATGATCACCTGCCTCAACAAGTGTCACACCCTGACTTTTGCGGAAGTGTGATTTGGTGTGACTTGCTTAATATCATTGCATTCAACAATAACAAACAACTATATGATAAAACCAAGATGTTCATCCATTGATAGTTTTGAAACGTTACAAGCAACATTGTTTTAAATCCCAAAACGCAGATTTCATGTTCAAAATACATTACCAACAAGTTTTAGATCCATAAGGACTTCACAAAAGACACTAACAACTAGGTTTCGAGCCATGTATCTTATCCAAGATACATAACCAAAACCCTTCGACTTCGGATGACACCTTTTATTAGAGACATGACTTGTAAACTTCAACGCCCGCCAGATCTATACTTAATTTCCTGAAATACATGTAGTTTTAAAACATCAACAAAAGTTGAGCGAGTTCATGTGTTTAGTATGTGTGCATGAATAGACCTTGGAAACATTTGTAAGTATGTTTGTATGTACTTGCAAACCCGGTATGAAAGCAACAAGGAAACAGATCAATTAATTTGTAGCTAATACATTAATATTTGTGACGTGATGCAGGAAGACTCAAACCTAGCAGACTTTGTCTCTGGCAATAAGACATAGTCACCACATGGTCCACTCGACGGACGCATGGGTGGGGCTCGCTACACCCGAATAGATCTATCACTCATGTCCCTCAGTCCTACAACGAGGATTAATGGTCTTAAGCATTATACCCATCACTCACATGATCTAGCACTACCCTTCCTTAGCTAACCATACCAAATAATAACGTTTGTAAATAGTTTGTAACATGTACTTCACCCCTGAAGTTATAAAACCGAAAACAGTTAAAAGAAAAGGGGGTCATGAACTCACAGGTTTGCGTTCTTCGAATCCGCCTGTAACTCAAAGTTTGCTCTGGTGTACATGACTACCTACAACTTACTATGGTCTATTAGGCGAGTGGGTCGTGCCTTGACTTAGTATTAATTAGTGTCTTTGAGTTACGTTTCCAAGTGTTTCCATCATTATTCCAAGTTATATAATTATTTGTTAAAATAATAAATAATTTTAACTTAAATTATATTTATTAAATTTTTGGAATAATAGTTAAAACATTATATATTTTAACTTGATATTTTTCAAGTATTTATACATGTATTTCCTTCCCAAGGATGGGTGTACTTGTATTCGTATTCTTATTCTTGTATATTTTTGCCATGTATTGGGTAGGGGTGCAAACGAGCCGAGCCGAGCCAGAGCTTGACCAGGCTTGAGCTCGAGCTCGGTTAACTTATGAGAGCTCGGGCTCGAGCTCGGCTCGATTCGAGCTTTGTTTTTCAAAGCTCGAGCTCGACTCGTTTGTATTTTCTCAAGCTCGAGCTCGGCTCGGGCTCGGCTCGTTTATTATCTATTAATTAGTATATTATATAAAAAATAATATAAATAATAGACTTTTTAAGCTCGTGAGCTCGATAAGTGAAGCTCGGGCTCGGGCTCGTTTACTAAATAAGCTTATTTTTAGGTTCGAGGTCGGCTTGTAAACAAGTTTAAATAAGCCCGACTCGACTCGGCTCGTTTACACTAAGGCTCGATAAGGCTCGACGAGCCTAACGAGCTTCACATGCGAGGCTCGAGCTCGGGCTTGATAAACAAACGAGCTTTGTTTTTAGGCTCAAGCTCGGCTCAGGCTCGATAAGGCTCGACTCGTTTCGAGCTTTTTCTCGAGCCGATCTCGAGTAGCTCGCGAGCCGCTAAGCTCGTTTGCACCCCTAGTATTGGGGTCGTATTCCGGCGTGTATTTATACGTACGAAAACACGTATTTCTTGTAATTATTAAGTATTTTTATACTTAATGTTATATCAACTTTTCCTGAATAATATTTCTAGTAAAAATACTTTAATATATATTTCCAATATATTCCGAGGAATATTACTTAGAAAATTATTTATAATTCTCCTTTGGCAAAAATATTCGTATTTTCATATGTAACACCACGTAAAAACGTGTCCAATTATGTAAAGACACGTGTCCTTTACTCTAAATATGTGAAAGATTGAGTTTGAAGGACTAAAGTTGACAAATGATGAAATTATGTATGAGAAGGGACTAAAAGTGTCAACATGCCAAACTTGTGCCTCTGAATGACCATGTATGGAAAATATAGTCTTAAACGAGAGATCAATTGGATATAACAAGCCGTTTATGAATATAATCGAGAGATTATAAACTACAAGGGTTAAACATGTCAACATGTTAATTCTTACCTCTGAATGACCTTTTAACGAACCCGAGGCTTCGAAATATTCCAATATACTCTCAAGAATAAGTGATATAAATTTCACAAGGTTTCGAGATCGTTATACATAGTTCATGCAAATTCCCAAGAATTTGGGGTTAAAGCGTCACCGTGGTGAAACTTATGTTTTCGGTGATCAATTAACAAAACTGGGCCCAACGGAGTTTGATTATACTCCCTAGAGCATCAACAAACTAACTACAAGGGCCAAAAGTGTCTAAAATAAAGGATATTTGAAGGAATAAAAGAGCAGGGGCTGAAAGTGTAATAAATGAAAGTTTTTAAACCTGGGAGACACCTTCACGCGGGGCGCGTAGCCCCTTTTGATACCTTACGCGGCCCGCGTAGCAGCTGCCAGCGTCCAAAAAACTAGCAGCTGCATGTTGCAGCCTGTTACACCGACTTTGGGGCCAAAATTTCGATTCCAGGAGCTATTTGTTGGTTTTAGAATACCAATAGGACACCTGGGGTGATCCTAGATGCCTCCAAAACACCTGCCTTGATTTTGTTGCATGCCATTTTGCTATATAAAGGCTCCTAAGTTAATGTGGTCATTTGCTCATTCACTTGCAACAACCACAACACTATCATCTGGAGTCTCCTGGCCTTAGAAGAGGATCAAAAAGTTTAGAAAAGATAGCTAGGACCTTATATAAGTGTCTTAGCCCTTCCTTAGTTCAGTTTATTAGTCTAAAAACCGAAAAGTCAAAGATATCGTAAATTAGCTTTGACCTTCGGTTTAATCACTAATGGTCCAGCCACTGACCAAAATAAAAGTGGTTATGGGACCATATTAAGGTAGGTGATTAACCATTAAAAGGGCACCTCCTAATTATTTCGTTTGACTACTTAATTGTCGGGTCAAACTTTTGAGTCAAAAAGTCAAACTGGGCAGAATTTAAAAATAATGATCTAAACTAATAAAATAGAGGTTATAAATTATATTTTAGCATTCTAATAACTTGGTAATTAGTATTAGAACATGTTTAAACCTGTCTAACCCGACAATTATCAGTCTAAGGTCGGTTCATAACCGAAAGTCGCAAAAGCTTGACTTTTGCTTTGACTTTCAGTCCTGACCCATTTAAGCTTAATTCTCCCATGTTTTAAGCATCCATTAGGACCATATTATATAGTAGTATAAACCCCTGGAGTTATATTGCTTGGTCCTTAGTAGTTTGAATTATATGCTCTTGTTGTTAATATGCTTATAAATGCCATAATTGCCCTTTTAACATATAAATGAGATTTTTAGAAATGTGAGAGGACAAAAACTTTTGTTACTGATATATAAGCTTGTTCCGAAAATTTGACATTAGTTCTTGGTCTCAAACTGAAATTATGCTCGATATCGTAAATAGAAGCTTTTTATTAATTAAATTGCGATATCTTGCATAAGAAATGTTTAAACTTGGATTTTGAACCAAAACTCGTTACCTACTGTTAAGATATTATTTTTTTAAGGATTTTTAGAATTTTTGGTCAGATTATAATCTGCTCATATCATAGAGTTCTTGTGTAAATCGGTAAATGACGATAATACCCTTTTCATTCATAAAATGAGATTAACAAATGATTTGAATGCCAAACTTTTTCCTACTGATTTCATACATTAAATAAGTTATTTTAAGCATTTAAAACTGATCAAAATCTCAGATTTACATAAAAATCTTAATTATCGTCAATTAGCGAGTTTTACACTAGTTAGGTGCATAGTATGGTTTAAAACCATATTTAACACCTAAGACTTATTACCTACTGAATATTTAAACAAATTTCAATATTATTACACTAAGTATAAGTCATGAACTCAGACTTCCAAAAATGTCCTTAAAAGCATATGTGAAATGACCAAAATGCCCTTTCAGGGCATAGTTTGGCCATAAATGGTAAACCTCACATATGTATATTATCTTACTGATGTAATGTGATAAAATAAATATTTTTACTGATTATCAAAGACCAGAACATCAGTTTGTTATAAAATCTCTTTTATAATCATTAAAATGACCAAAATGCCCTTACGGGACTTAATTTGGTTTTAAATACTTTTGGGGCATATATGTTAACATCCTACTGATGTATTAACATATATTAAGCATAATAACATTTGAGACCTGTATATAATTCATTTGGTTACCCGTTATGCATTTATGCATTCGGATCGCCTTATGTGACTAGTTTACGTAAAATAGCCGAAACGGGTTTAACCTTATCATTAAATCGTCAATTTCCAGAATGTGTTTGGTTTACCCATATTATACAAGTATCCAAACTTGTCGGGGGGTCCAAATCACATTCTATTCCGGTCTTCGCTTAATCTAGCGTTTAGAACCGTAAAGTTTCTTTCTAGCTAGCCGGTCTAAGTCTTTGACTTAAATAAAAACCCATTAGCATCCTAATAGGTTATTAAACCTTTCATACAGATTGAGTAGCTTCAGTAGAAGGTATTATCATAAAGCTTTAGGAATATACGGCTGAGTTACTTCTCACTTTTACCTCAGGTAAATACTTTTAACTTATTTTCCTTTATACAGGCTTGGGATACGGTATTATAATAATACCGCTTGGTCGGGTATGAAATCATTTAATCGGATTGTGATTAATAAATTTACATAACCCGTTTTAATTTTTCTTGTTTGATAACATAAACATTGGGGGTTAATACGATCGTGTCCTGGATATCCTCGGCTCATTTCATTTGAAAATGGCCACGACCTATGCACAGGGTGTAGGCATACACCTGACAGATGCAAATGCTAAATAACCCACATGTTGGGGATAACTCCTGTGTGGGTTCTATAAGTGGTGAGTCGGTTAATCATGACCGGCTTCCAAACCGGCCCCATATGTATAACAAACATGTAAAACTGTATACAAGATTATCTTAAATAATTGTCCCAAGTTATAAATGATTTGTGCCTTGTGCACTTAAATCAATTTTCTTAAATGTTTTCAAATGAGTCAGTTAATTCTATTTACCAGTGTAAACTGACGTATTTTCTAAAGACTGATTGACAGGTACTTCTCGTAAATAGGCTGGAGCTACTAGGTGTCATATAAGAGGATCTTGCAAATCCCTAGATACCTGAAGTCTGTTATTTTCCGTTTCTTGTATTTATTTATGATCCACCTGTGGATCTTATTACAACCAAGTCTGTATATTCTTTCTTTCAGACACTCAGACATTATGGTTTGTAATAGTTTATTCACCAAGCCTTCCGCTATGCTATTATATTGTGTGTATTGACTATGATGATATTAACTACGTCACCATACTCCCCGCCGGGCCCACCGGTAATATGTGGAAATATCGGGGTGTGACATCATATAAGTTCCAAAAATAATATATTTTCAAGTCTAACATGGAGATATATATATATATATATATGTATATATATATATATATACATATATGTTTATTTTTCTCCCAAAAAATAATATATTCCGTTTTTGTTTGAGAAAATCTATATTTCTTCCAAAAGTAATATATCTTCTAATTTTTCCAAGAAAATACATATTTTTATTCACCTAAAATAACTTCTTCTTGTCAAAAATATGATATAACCTTGTAATAATTGTGAAAATCATATTTTCATTCGCTTGATGTCCAAAATATTATTTACCAAAATATACACATGAATAATATTTCCGGAATATTTTGTGAGTTATATTTGTCGCAACCCCCAATCCCTTATCTGTCCCGGGAACGGGCGGACGCGAACTCAGAATTTCGGTGGTATCAGCTTGTTAATTTGGCAGCGGAATTTACATCAGGACCGTAGTTAGGAAATGTTTATCAGAGTAAAACCACCATATTTAATATTAATAATCACATGGGCAAAACCCAAGTTTCTTATTACAATACGTTTATAGGGATAAACCCTATTTTATTGAATTTAAAACATCGTCTTTTAGGTAACTTTTATAGCCACATTTTTCCCAAGCTTTCAGTGCTCTCCCGCTGGCTTTTTACTAATTGGCTGTCACATTGTGTTACCTGAAACGCGTTTTAAAAACATTTTTCAGTGGGAAATACTGGTGAGTGAATCCCAGTTTAATCAAGAAACATTTTATCAATTAAAACAGTATTGAGAGCGATCACATTGTTTATTTCTACACAATTACTCATTCAGTACTGTCAATCCTGACTTGTGGGTCATATTACACATTGGCTAACTCGTTGTCCAATGGTAACGTACTGTCATCCCCGACTTACTACTCGCGGTAGTAAATTTTGTATACAAAACCCCAACATACCGACAGTAATTGAAGAACTACAAAGACTCAATCACCGCTTAATCACATTGTAAAACATTTAAGGTTTTGTAAAATATTACAAAAAGGTTAACAAAAAGAGGATAAACTCACATTGCTATCTTAGACTTCGCGTAAGGGTTTCCTGGATATAATCTATAATTTATACAAATGTACACTGATTAGTATCATAACCCTTTGAAATTATAAATAATACCCTCCCCGAGACGGCATTCCAACAACTACGTGTGGCAAAACCACGACAGTTGTTACGGAACCCTAAATCAATCGGGCAGCGTATCTATTACGAAACTGGGGTTATAATACTTACAACGGAGCAGAACCTCGCTAATTAGGGGGTATAATACTAGCTTTATAAAGCCTATATTCAGAAATTGTGATTGAGAAATGAAAACTGAACGAACTGAAATGAAATCCGATGGCTCCTTTATATAGTGCTGATATCTGATTCTCACGCGGCCCGCGTAAGCGTAGCCTTAGGGCTACGCGGCCTGTGTCAAACCTCGGTCAAAGCGTAGCTCGTCCGGATCACCATCTAGACTTGACACGATGATGACACGTGTCATCACCAGGCTGCGCCACATTCTTGATCTCACACGGCCCGCGTAAGCTTAGGGGAGATCCTACGCGGCCCGCCTAAACTTAAAGAAATCAGCGAAATCAGGTTCTAACCCTGATACCGCCCGCGTAAGTGGTTGGGGTGGGTCTACGCGGCCCGCCTCAACTTAATAAACAGATTTTAAATTTTATTTTTAATGCTATACTGTATTTCGGGCTCGGTTTTCACATACGGGGTGTATTTAAATACATATTGAGATTTTTTTAAAATATACTGGGTGTCGGAAATATTCGAGAGTGTCGGTTTTTATTGAGGGTTGTTACATCTTCCCCACCTTGTTTTAGAGCTCGTCCTCGAGATCTACTGGAACAAGTACGGATATTTTCTTTGCATTTCAGATTCGAGTTCCCATGTGTACTCAGGTCCTCTTTTGGAGTCCCACTTTACTTTGACCAGAACTAGTCTCTTATGCTTGAGGTTCTTGACTTTCCTGTCTTCAATCTGTAGAGGTCTTTCTATAAACTTGAGTTGTTCATTTACCTCTATATCCTTAAGAGGTACTATCAGTGATTCATCAGCTAAGCATTTCTTGAGATTAGATACATGAAACACATCATGTATTCCTGCCATTTCCTCTGGCAATTGTAGCTGATAGGCTACAGGTCCTATTCTTCTAATAATCTCAAAAGGTTCAATATACCTGGGACTTAGCTTTCCCCGTTTGATGAATCTTACTACTCCTTTCCAAGGAGAGACTTTTAACAATACTTTATCTCCTATTTGAAATTCCAATGGCTTACGTCGGTTATCAGCATAGCTCTTCTGTCGATCACGTGCTGCTTTCAGTCGTTCTTTGACTTGAATAATCTTGTCAGTTGTTTCTTGCACTTTCGTCGGTTATCAGCATAGTTGCTTTTCCCCAATTTCTGCCCAACAGACTGGGGTTCGGCACTTTCGTCCATAAAGTGCTTCGAATGGTGCAGCATTGATACTTGTGTGATAACTATTGTTATAAGAAAATTCTATTAAAGGTAAGTGATCATCCCAATTACCTCCGAAATCAATTACACAGGCTCTAAGCATGTCTTCCATTGTCTGAATTATTCTTTCGCTTTGTCCATCCGTTTGAGGATGATAAGCTGTGCTTAGTTTTAACTTGGTTCCCATTGCCTTTTGGAAACTTGACCAAAAATGAGAGGTAAATCGACTATCTCTATCAGAAATAATTGATAAAGGAATTCCATGTAAAGAAACAATTTCATTTACATACAACTTAGCTAACTGTTCCATACTGAAAGTTTCCTTCATTGGTAAGAAATGAGCTGACTTGGTTAGTCTATCTACAATCACCCAGATTGTATCATTTCCTTTTTTTGTTTTGGGTAATTTAGTAACAAAATCAATTGTTATTAATTCCCATTTCCACACTGGCATTTCTAATTGTTGTAGGAATCCTGAGGGTTTCTGGTGTTCAGCTTTAACTTGTGAACAGGTTAAACATTTAGAAACATAGGCTGCTATGTCCTTTTTCATTCCTATCCACCAGAAATTTTTCCTTAAATCCTGGTACATCTTATCATTTCCTGGATGCATCGTATATTTGGACTTGTGGGCTTCTTCTAATATACGATGACGTAGGTTTCCTAATTTAGGTATCCACATTCTCTTCTTATGGAATCTCAAAATTCCATCTGTTCCTTGTTCTAATTCTTTTAGCATACCTTTTAATTTTTCAGTATCATCCTTGATTACTGATTCTTGTGCTTCTCTTATCTGATCATTTAAATCTACTTGTAGATTTAATTTAAGAGAACGTACCATTTTTTGCTTTTCATGATACTTTCGGCTTAAAGCATCTGCCACTACATTTGTTTTTCCTTCATGATACTAGATATCACAATCATAATCACTAAGCATTTCCATCCAGCGTCTTTGTCTCATATTCAACTCCTTTTGTTTGAAAATATACCTTAAACTCTTATGATCAGTGAATATGGTAAACTTACTACCATAAAGGTAATGTCTACAAATCTTAAGAGCAAAAATTATAGCTCCTAGTTCTAGATCATGGGTTGAATAATTCTCTTCATGATTCATAAGTTGTCTAGATGCGTAAGCTATAACCTTTTGGCGTTGCATCAATACACATCCATAACCTAATTTGGAAGCGTCACAATAAACTACAAAATCTTCAGTTCCTTCTGGTAACGCTAATATAGGTGTATGGGTTAATCTTTGCTTAAGAATTCTAAATGCTTCTTCTTGTTTTAATCCCCATTCAAACTTAACAGATTTACAGGTTAGCTTAGTTAAGGGAATGGCTATTCTAGAAAAATCTTGAATAAATCTTCTATAATAACCAGCTAATCCTAAGAAACTTCTAACCTTGGTTGGTGACTCAGGGATTTTCCATTTAGTAATTGCCTCAATCTTTGTGGGATCCACACGAATTCCTTCATGATTGACTAGGTGTCCAAGAAACTGTACTTGTTCTAACCAAAATTCGCACTTAGAAAAATTAGCATAAAGCTTTTCCTTTCTTAATAAACTTAAAAGTGCGTGCAAATGCTTTGCATGATCCTCTTTATTCTTAGAGTAAATTAGAATATCATCTATGAAAACAATTATGAATTTATCCATATATGGCTTACATATTCGGTTCATCATGTCCATAAATGTTGCTGGGGCATTGGTTAAACCAAATGGCATGACAGTAAATTCATAATGGCCATCCCTTGTCCTGAATGCGGTTTTAGGAATGTCCTCTTCCTGTACCATTAATTGATGATATCCTGACCTTAAATCGATTTTAGAGAAAAATCAAGCTCCTTGTAGTTGATCAAACAGATCATCGATTCTTGATAATGGGTACCGGTTCTTAATCGTGACCTTGTTTAATTCACGGTAGTCAATGCACATACGCATTGATCCGTCCTTCTTTTTAACAAACAGTATCGGCGCTCCCTATGGTGATGAACTTGGTTGTATGAATCCTTTTTCCAACAATTCGTCTAATTGTTTCTTCAATTCTTGCATTTCTGCAGGTGCCAAACGGTAAGGTGCTTTGGCAATTGGTGTCGTTCCTGGTATTAAATGGATCCTGAATTCAACTTCTCTATCTGGAGGTTGCCCTGGCAATTCTTCTGGAAATACATCTGAAAACTGAGATACTACTGGAATATCCTTTAAATCCTTTCCTTTAGTGTTAGTGATTATAGAAATCAAATACACTATAGAACCTTTTCTTATATAACTTGCAGTTTTCATCACAGAGATAAATTTTGTAGATCTAGATGGTTTATCTCCTTTAATTGTGATCATTTTACCTTTTGGTGCATTTACTTGAATTGACTTTTGATCACATAAAATACTGGCTTTATTGGCTATTAACCAATCCATTCCTAAAACAACATCAAATCCTGCCAGATTCATGGGATAAAGGTTTGCAATAAATTTCTGATTTAAAATTTCTATGCTTGCTCCCTGCAAGATTTCAGAAATCCTAACGATTTCTCCATTAGCTGTCTCTACTAAACATTCTTGTGGTAGTTTAGTTAATGACTGATTTAGAAATTTTCAAAATGATGTATTAATAAAACTTTGGTTTGCACCAGAGTCAAATAATACTTTAGCAAAAACATCATTAACTAAAAACGTACCATCTATGACATCTGGAATCATCTTAGCTTCATCTGCAGTCAGAACACATGTTCTAGCATTTTGAGTATTCTTGTTATTTGTAGCTGGAGCTAATTTCGGGCAATTAAGCTTGATATGGCCTTGTTCTCCGTAGTTGTAACATATCCTGTTATTAACTTTCTTCCTGCAGTTTTCTTCCTTGTGTCCCGATATTTTGCAAAACTTACAGTATATGGAGCATTTTCCTGAATGCTTTCTTTTGCAATTCTTACAGTAAGGTGCAGAGGTAGAACCTATATTTCTCCCACGGTTAGAATTTCCAGAACGAAATTATTGTGTGAGTTTCTGGGTTAGGTTCCTCCTTTGATCCTCTTCTCGGGTACGGACTAATTCATCTGTCAATGTATTGGCTAGTTCTACAGCTTCTTCTATAGTTTGAGGTCTAGCTGCCTTGACTACGTGTCTAATCTCTCCAATTAATCCCCAAATATAACGGGAGATTAACACTGGTTCTGGTGAAGCAAGAGTTGGCACTATTCTAGCATATTCGAAGAATATTTTAGTGTATCCCTTACTATCCACACCAGTCTTCCTGAGATTTAAGAATTTGTTTGCTATCTGTTCCTTTTCATTGGGTGGGCAGAATTTCCTTTCTACCTTGTTCTTAAATTCTTCCCATTCCATGTTGTAGGTTCTATCACTTCCTCTTGATTGGAGGATAGTGTTCCACCATTCTAACGCCGAATTCTTAAACAGATTAGAAGCAAACAATATCTTATCTTCTTCAGCACACTTACTTATTCTTAAGACTGCCTCAGTTTTCTCTATCCAGCGTAGAGTTGCAATAGCCCCTTCATTGCCCGAGAATTCCATTGGTTTACAAGACCAGAATTCTTTATAAGAACAACCGTAAGACACGGTTCTTCTCCTTTTGGGAATAGGCAATTGAAGTAAAGGTCCATTGTTTACACTGTTTTCGGGTTCGATGGGTCGCTTACTGCTATGCTTACTTTTATTATTCGCTTCTTGAATAGTTTGAATAATAAATGGCATGGAATCTATGATTCCTTGTGCCACTATGTGTTGAACGGCACTATTATCCATTTGGTTTCCATTGTTATTGATGCTTGAATTCTCATTAACCACGTTAATGTTACTCTGGTTATCGTTATTCAGATTTCCTTGATTTCCTTAATCGGCCATCTGAATTTTTAAACATTCACCCTATATTAATATCACAAGATAATATTTAATATAGTTAATCACATGACATGCAATCTATCCAAAAATGTCGGTCATTGCGACTTTACTCTATTCATATACTATTATGCATCCATTACATACTAGTACTGAAATAAAAATTACAATACCAACAGAAATAGAATCACACCAATAGTAATAGGCATCCGTATACACATATTTTATTTTATTTTTATTTTATTATATTATATTATACTATTACCATATCCTCTATCATATCACGGATATGGATTTATCCAAAAATTCATATTGCGCTCATCGTATTTCCATACGAGACGCTCTCCCACCTGTCTCATTCTCTCACTGTTTTCTAAAATTTCCTCCCCAAAAGTCCTAAGTTCTAGCACGTTTTCTGCACTCATTGGGGGTGCAGGTTCTAGGACTGGGTTCGGAATCTGGGGTGCGGGTTCCTGATATGGGGGTGAAATGCCTGAAATCGGTAAGGATCTTCTAAGATCTCCCTGGTGTAGTTATCATGGTAATAGGGATCTAAAGGGTCCATACCTGGGTAGGCTCCTATGTTCTGTATGGGTGTGTCTTCATGTATCGGGTAACGTTGTACAAAGTCCCTATTATCGTCCCACCAGGGGTCGTAATTTGGGTCTAGAGGGTTTGGTGCAGGTACCCTAGGTATTTCCTCTGGGTTAAAATCATGCATCTCCACTTGGTTTTCAGGGTTTTCTATCTCCATGGATTGGTCTGGGATTAGTGGTTGTGGGGCTACTAGTTGTTCCAGACTTGGGTCAGCAGCAGTTGTAGCTAGGATATGGAAATTGGCTAGGCTTCTATTAAGCACATCCTATGTATGGGCATCTGTCTTTCGCCTAACGGCTGCTAAAACTCTTTGCTGTTGCAACTTTCGCATTCTTTTCCTACGTGCAAAGGCTTCCTTACTGAACCATCCTCGTTTCTTATGAGGGAATGGCTCTTCTGACTGAGCTTTAAAAGCAAACATCCCTTCTTCCTGATCAGCAGAATACCCCGAAAGGGCAGGCTGTGATGAGGTACCTTCATTCCTAGGTGAATCAGACAACTGACGACACATGTCTGAGGGTCCTTGATCACTCATACTGTAAAGTAACAAATAGTCAAATAACACATAACAAATAAACACAGTTATACACGTATTTCCGTAATTTATTTCCAAACACAAAATTTAAATTTTAAGTGTCAGCAGAACACTTCTTTGGCTTAGACCAGTGGCTAGGCTCTGATACCACCTCCTGTCGCAACCCCCGATCCCTTATCTGTCCCGGGAACGGGCAGACGCGAACTCAGAATTTCAGTGGTATCAGCTTGTTAATTTGGCAGCGGGAATTTACATCAGGACCGTAGTTAGGAAATGTTTATCAGAGTAAAAACACCATATTTAATATTAATAATCACATGGGCAAAACCCAAGTTTCTTATTACAATACGTTTATAGGGATAAACTCTATTTTATTGAATTTAAAACATCGTCTTTTTGGTAACTTTTATAGCCACATTTTTCCCAAGCCTTCAGTGCTCTCCCGCTGGCTTTTTACTAATTGGCTGTCACATTGTGTTACCTGAAACGCGTTTTAAAAACATTTTTCAGTGGAAAATACTGGTGAGTGAATCACAGTTTAATCAAGAAACATTTTATCAATTAAAACAGTATTGAGAGCGATCACATTGTTTATTTCTACACAATTACTCATTCAGTACAGTCAATCCTGACTTGTGGGTCATATTACACATTGGCTAACTCGTTGTCCAATGGTAACGTACTGTCATCCCCGACTTACTACTCGCGGTAGTAAATTTTGTATACAAAACCCCAACATACCGGCAGTAATTGAAGAACTACAAAGACTCAATCACCGCTTAATCACATTGTAAAACATTTAAGGTTTTGTAAAATATTACAAAAAGGTTAACAAAAAGAGGATAAACTCACATTGCTATCTTAGACTTCGCGTAAGGGTTTCCTGGATATAATCTATAATTTATACAAATGTACACTGATTAGTATCATAACCCTTTGAAATTATAAATAATACCCTCCCCGAGACGGCTTTCCAACAACTACGTCGGGCAGAACCACGACAGTTGTTACGGAACCCTAAATCAATCGGGCAGCGTATCTATTACGAAACTGGGGTTATAATACTTACAACGAAGCAGAACCTCGCTAATTAGGGGGTATAATACTAGCTTTATACAGCCTATATTTAGAAATTGTGATTGAGAAATGAAAACTGAACGAACTGAAATGAAATCCGATGGCTCCTTTATATAGTGCAGATATCTGATTCTCACGCGGCCCGCGTAAGCGTAGCCTTAGGGCTACGCGGCCCGCGTCAAACCTCGGTCAAAGCGTAGCTCGTCCGGATCACCATCTAGACTTGACACGATGATGACACGTGTCATCACTGGGCTGTGCCACATTCTTGATCTCACACGGCCCGCTTAAGCTTAGGGGAGATCCTACGCGGCCCGCCTAAACTTAAAGAAATCAGCGAAATCAGGTTCTAACCCTGATACCGCCCGCGTAAGTGGTTGCGGTGGGTCTACGCGGCCCGCCTCAACTTAATAAACAGATTTTAAATTTTGTTTTTAATGCTATACTGTATTTCGGGCTCGGTTTTCATATACGGGGTGTATTTAAATACATATTGAGATATTTTTAAAATATATTGGGGTGTCGGAAATATTCGAGAGTGTCAGTTTTTATTGAGGGTTGTTACAATATTCCTTTGTTCGGTTTTATCGGTATTTTGGGTATTCTTTATATATTTATTCCTTGGAATTTTGGTAATATTTTGGATTGTAATTTCTTGGTATTTTGATGAGTTATATTATTTCAAATCCTAAAATAACATAACTACTACACATAATATACAAATAATCACACACATGGTGCCTTCTAAATATATATTTCCTAAATACATATTTAGTCACATTTATTTGTAAAAACCAACCTCCAATATTTATAATATTTGTAACAAAAATTATGGCAAAGTTTATGTAAAAATTCATGGTTTAAAGCACACTTGTAATTATTTGTTTAGAAATAATTTTCTAAGTGTTTAATTTTTAGAAAATTTTTGCCATAGTTTCCCCTAAAATGGAGGTTTCCATACCTTGAAGGTATATCATTTTCTTTTGTAAATCAACACAATCAACCAATAATCAACAATAAACAATCGATCTTGCCAAAAACAAGCATAATCTACTACTTCATGAACTTAAATATTTGTAAAAATTTGTATTAACTTACTAGTGTTTTTAGTAAGTCTTGTTACCCTTTAAAGTGTGGTTGATTCTTTAAAAACATCATTTTTAAAGAATCTAGATCTTTACAACTTATAATCATATTTTCTAAAAATGTTTCTTCTTAGATTTTTCTTGTTACATAAGTGTTTCTACACTTTATTAACCACCAAAAATAAGGTTTATTTGTTTAAGAACCAAGTTTAAGTGAAACTTGTATTTTTAACTTGGTTTCTTGAAAAATCATCCATGAAATATGAGATCTACAAGATTTATATCTTACTTTAATCATTATTTTACAAGAAAACATTTTATTCATTCAAGTTCATGACTTTTGTGAGGATGATCCATTAATCTTTAACACTTTCATCCTCTCATCTTGCTAGATTATGTTTTTAATCATGATCTAGCAAGATCATATGATGATCTACATCATTTTCATAAGTAATCAATCATCAAGTATCACAACAATACTAAACAACATGATTTCTTTAAGTTTTCTTACAATTTCAAGCTTATGATCATGTTTTATCTTCTTATTTCTTAGTGTTCTTCATGATAATCCACATGTATCATCTTTTAACCATTTAAACAAGATGTAAAATGAAAAAATTTGTGTTCTTACTACTAGCTCAAGGCTAGGGATGATCAAGAGGAGAAATGAAGTGGATAAAAGCAAATGGAGAAGGTCCTTCAACATTCGAAAGCTCCAAGCTTCCTTATATGCCCTCTTACACCTTTGTATACATGTAGGATGGATGGAAGGTGATTGAAGATGATGGGTTGGTGTGGAGTGTTCTTGGCCATGAGCAAGCAAGGAAGAAGGATAAGAAGTGTGATGTTGAGTGTTGAAAGTTATGAAAGATATGAACTTGAATGTATTACTTATAACCACTTCAAGACCTAATTTCAAATGTATAATGTGTTCACTTAAGAGAAACAAGATCTAATATTTAATCAAGATAAAAGCTTGATGGTGGGGCCCTTGTTGGCCGTCCATAGGTGGGGGGTGGGGTAGTAGACTAGGTTAAAACTATATAGTTGGATTAAGGTAAAAATTCAAGTATCTAGTTAGGGGTTTTAGTTACTTGATGCTTATATAGTATGTTATGATGTTCGGGGACCATAACTAGCTTGGTAAAGTAAAAATAGTGCTTCTAGTAAAAAATTGGTGTTTCGGATCGTGTCCGGTTGTTCGGTTGGTTACCGGTTCGTTAAGGTGCTAAATTTTGCAGTTTAGTGTGCTTTATGTTACCTTTTGTGACAGTTTTTGATTCCCGACACTTAGGAAAGTATTCAGGAAAGTATTCAGGACCATTTAGGCACTTTCCGGCACTTAAACTATCACTAGGAAGGCAATTTTGTGATCCTTACTTTCCTACACACTATACTAGTGTAATATTTGGTCTCTGGCTCATTCTGTCTCTCAATACAATGTCTGTCTATCTACTGAACTCTGTCAGCATTTTTCTGATTTGCCGGGTAATTGTGCTAACTGTGTTCCGTGCATCATTTGAGTCAATAAAGTTCTCATGCAATAATGACATGGCATTAAGCAATATATGATGCACACGTATGTATACGGTAATAATCAGAAGAAATTCAAGTAATTAATTGAAATTTAGCACAGTCATTAAGCACTAATCATTATTTAATAATTGTACGGATGCATGCAAATTTGACAGTTGTCACATTCTCCCTCTGTTAAGAAAATTTCATCCTCGAAATTTAAACTACATTAACTCCTTAGGGTTATATTATGCGTGTATGGATATGAATAATACTGAGGTAGATAACCACAAACCCTAATCAAAACGTATTCGAATCAGGTGAATCCAAGGACATATTACACCAACAGGAATCCAATGGTTAAAAGGTATGTGTTCCAGAAAGTGATGTCAAAGGATACGAGACGTATAGATGTATAATCTAGTGTAACTTAGTTAATAGGGGTTCAACAAAAGAGGAGTTCTGACCGATGGAATTCCAAATGATTGTTTGCAATATGCAAATGAGTTCTAGAAACAATAACATCCGCTAGATGAACTCAGAATCAGCAAGCTCAATTGTAGTAGTGAAATGAAAATGATACGTCAACTTCCAAACAAATAAATGAATAAAATTAGTGTGTTGACATTATTGAATTGCAAGAATACACCGAATGAAATACAATCGAATCTGGTGTATCATTGTCTTAATACATAGTTGTATTAAGAGTGTTTAATTGATGAGTCAAAAGTAAAATGTACGTAGTTTCGTATGAAATGGTTGACCATGATTAGCACAAGCTACAAGTTTATACCGACACCACAAGGTGTCGTAGTGAACGACATAATTCAATAATAGCGGTGACCGAACAAGTTCACCGTGTTTGAAATCAAATGAAAGTGTAGTGAAGCAAACCTGAAAATTTGATTCAAACGGCATCGTAGGACTTTTTCAATTGAATATAGGACACCAAAGAACTACTGTTTCCGATCGAATGATGTAAAAAAATGAATACTGCAAGGCATTCGATCGATAATGAAAGAATCGTTAGGAGGTACACTGGAATATAAAATGAATTTATGTACCATTGTCCTAACACACGATTGTGTTAAGACTGCTTTAATCGTAATAAAAAAAACGGATTTAGAGCAACTTAATAAATAAACAATTAAATCCGTGTATGAGGTGCGTAACGAAATTAGCGCAAGCTTCAATTTTGTGAAGCATCACCACAAGATGTCAAAACCAACAAACGATTTAATGGAGCCGTAGACCAATCAAGCCTATTGTGACTCGGAACAAAAGAAACATTTTCAAAAATGAAATTCGAGTATGATGCTCTCAATACATAATATGGTGTCTTGAATTGAAGGTGCGAAATGGACAAGTTCCAGCAATTGAACTTGGTTTTAGCGAAGTCTGACAATAAACGTAGGTATAGACAAGGGAATTTAGGCCTGGTTACAAAGATAAACCATGTACGTAGCTTTGAAAGAAAAGAAGTTTCAAGAAAGTGTGTTGACTTGATAGCAAAAGAGCCAACAATTGTAGTAATGTAGGTCATTCAAATTACAAATCAATAATTAGATTTAGCAAAATAATATTTGAACTTTGGTGAAGCGCTTATTCGAAACGAAGCCACATGCATAACAAATGGTGCATGCATAACATATGAATTTCCAAGAAAGGAAACAATGAGTATTTGCTAAAATGAAGAAATGATCAAGTACTGAAGCAAATAAGTGTTCGCTCAAATGAAGAAAATTGTCATGATGCAACTACCATTAAGAGGAGTAGAGATGTAACGATCTACTCGCTAGAAGCAAAAGTGGGAATTTCAATGTAAGAATTTCGAGTATTTCACCTGTTCGGTTAACTAGAATAGAATATATGACAGAATAGTGGTGTGTGCCCGAGTTAATAGACACGGTTCCTAAGTGACAACCTTTAATGAGTTTTGACCTAAGTTCCCGTAGGTCCTAAGTACATGTTTTCTAGGTTCTCAAAGTTTCGTATCATGTGTAAAACTGTTTTGTGCATCGTGTAGAAAACACCATATTAGCGTATGTTTAAAACAAATTATTGACTCACTATTCCTCGGTATACTTTCTTCCTGAATTCACAGCTAATGATACTCAATCAACGATCAATCTTCGAATAGTAGTTGGATCCTTGTAGTTAGTTAAATAAATCGTTAATCCTCAGCAAGAGTTACCGACTCTTGTTGGTTAGCTTGATCGGCTCCTGGTAGTCGATGCTCATTCGAACACTATCGTCCTTCTTCTTGACGAACAGTACTGAAACTCCCCAGGGAAAAAAGCTTGCCTTATAAATCCCCTATCTGGAAACTTCTGAAGTTGCGTTGGCAAATCTTGCATCTCTGAAGGCGCAAGTCGATAGGGTGCCTTGGCTATAGACGCGGCGCCTGGAACCAAATCGATGCGAAATTTGTCGTTGAGGAGGTAACCCTGTCGTGTCTTCGGGGAAGACTTCAGGATATTCCCTTACCACAGGGATATCTTCAAGCTTTGCTTCTTCGGCTTCCTAATCAACAACATGAGCCAAGAAGGAAACACTTCCTTTGTGCGAAAACTTCCGTGCCTTCAACGACTGATAATCCGTAGGGGCGTATCCTGCTTCTCTTCATGAATCACGATCGTTTCTTCATTCGCCATCGGGATGCGAATAACAATCTCCGCTCGATTGCTCGACAACCAATCCATCCCAATTACAACGTTGAAGCTTCCCATTAGCTAGTTCTATCGAGTACGGGATATCTAACTTACTTGCTACTAAACCAAGTATACTCTTAAACTCTAGAGATGCGATGCTAAAATTGGCAACAGTATCAAGCAGCGCAGATGCATAACGTTGACTAATATGGGACGTACCGATAACCTCGTTTGGATCCTGGCGTGTTTCCCTAGCTCTGTTGATAAGCTTTCATCCTTGTTCTTGATTGTTTTTAGGGCAATATTTTCTGAAATGCCTTTTGTCTCCACAGTTAAAACAACCTTGAGCACGTTTTTTATTGTCACTCTTCCTGCCTTGATAGTCGTTGTTATCGTTGTTTCCTCCTTGATTCTCGCTACCATGTTGGCCTTCATTTCCACGTTCAGTATCTTGTCTACAAGTCTCCTTGACATGCCCCCTCTTGCGACAGTTATCACATTTTCCATATTTACATCGCCCGACATGATGACATAGACAATTGTCGCACTTAGGTAGGATACCCATGTACTCTTTTCCGTTTTTGGCCTTGTTCTTGTTATTCGTCCGAGTACCCTTCTTGAAATTTGTGAACTTCCACTTGTTATCTCCAGATGTCTCCACAGGAGTCTTCTTTTTCTCCTCCGAGGTAGAAAATTTTCCTAGTCTAACCGCTTCTTCAGTAAGCGTCATATTTAAGTCGATAGCATCAGTAATTGTTGGAGGCTTCAATGTTGTCACCATGCTCAGAATCTGAGGTGCCAATCCCCAGATGAAACGTTTGATCCTCTTAAATTCTGGTTCTACCATGTAGGGGACAACATGAGACAAATCATGGAATCTCTGCGCATACTCGGCTATCTTTAAACCTTCCATCTTCAAATTCCAGAACTCAGTTTACAGCTTCTGGATTTCTGCTCTCGAATAATACTTCTTATGCATCAGCTCTTTCAGTTCGTCCCATGTCAAAGCATACGCAGCAGCCTCGCCCAACATCTAAACCTGAAGGATCCACCATGACAGAGCCCCATCTAGAAACAATCCAGATATGTACGTGACCTGATGCTCTGGGGCGCATTTGCTCAAACGCAAAATAGAATCCGTCTTCTCAACCCAGGGCACGAAAGTTACGGCACCCCCAGTGCCGTCGAATTCCAGGGGCTTGCAGTCCAAGAAGTACTTGTAGGTGCAGCCTGCGACATAAGCAACATCATTCACATGAGGCGTTAGCAAATCACACTTGGAAATATCCAAACATTTTGTAATGTGTCTTAAATGACTAAACATTACCGTTAGGTGGGTTATTTCCTGAGGTACCTTCGCTGCGTTCGGAGCGAAGGGCTTCGTGCTGTGCGATGGCCTGTGAGATGCGCTCTTGTAATTCTGCCTCTGTCGTCGGCAGAGGGTTGTTGGTATTGGTGTTTCTTCGAGGCGACATCTTCTAGGAAGAAGATTGGTTAGGTCAGGTCTTATTAAGGACACAGGCACATAAGCCTCTACTTAACGAATAAGACCTAGGAGGTGTGTATACATATATATATATATATATATATATATATATATATATATATAAGCAATCGTCATAGCAAGCAATCACATAACATCACAATTATAGCACCAACAAGTAAATCATCAACGTGTTTAGTGAGTACACAACGTCTGAGCTCTCACTATTTACCGACCATAATCACATTGTCTACAAAGTGTATCACATCAAAAGGGACACAGGGTCACACTACCCTTGTCCAATAAGTCTATCAATATACCAAAATCACGTGGTCAAAAGTGGTCTTCAAAAGTCTCCACAATCTCGGCTCATTAGTGGTGTCTTTACCAAAAAGTAATGCAATCCGCATAAAACTAGAAACCAACTATACTGGTGACTGAGAAGAAAGCAGACTTCTAACATGTGCGAGCTCCTCCTCGAGCTTGTATACACGTCGAAGTAATTAACTGATATGCTGCTCGATAGTAAAGAAACGAGCATCAAAACCTGGGAAAGGTGTAATAGCAGCAGGTGAGAGTGCAAAAGGAGACAGTGATGAATCTGGAGGATCAAAGTATACTGGCATAGATAGGGTGGAGGACGTGGTGTCAGCTCATGCTCCAAACCACTATGACTCAAAACCTCAAACTGTAGCTGGAGTAACAGGAGCAACTCATCACGTGTATAGCCTCCATAATGTGAGGGATGGTAGGGGTCTAAAACCAGCATAGTGTATGGTAGGAACCATCGGAATGGCTCGTCCAGCGGTGAAGAAATGAAAGGAGTAAACGGTGCAGCCTGAGGGATCTGTGGAAAAGCTGCTGAAGCAAAGGGATCGTCGCGCGGGTGCTGACCATAAGTACCTTCCCGGGGTGCTGGTATGTCCTGAAAGAAAACGATAGGCATGTCAGTGCGATGGGCGTCGGTCTCCATAGGGGGGAAAGGAGCAACATCAGCGGGTGCAGGCGGGGGAATAAATAGCTCAAAAAAGGAGGATCAACAGGTGCAGGAACTGGATCACATATAAGGGGTGAAAGGTCTGTTAAACCAAAAAAGAACATGATCCGGATCAGGAATCGGCTCAAGATCAGCAGGTGCAATATCAGGCTGATTAAAAGGGGCAAGAGCTAGCTCAGGAGCAGGCTCTGGGTCGTGTGGAGGTGTGGGATCTAGAGCAGGTGATAGTGCGGCAGACATAGTGGTGTTGCCGTCTGAGTCAGTAGCAAAAAGCTGCAATCCAGTCGTCTATAAAGCTGCAGATGTCACAAACTCAAAAGAGTCTGAAACCGAGTGCAAACTAGTATCAGAGGATAACTCAATAACAGGGATCTCAAGAAATGGAATAGCAACAACGTTCTTGTCTAACTTTCCCTCATCATGGGCGTCATAAGGAGGATAATCAACAAACAAATCAACGTCATCATCAAACTAATCGTCGAGAGGCCAATCCTCGGGGGGGAATGACCATCGGAGTTACAACATCGAGGATCAGAGTCACGGTGTGCTCGCCATCAGGATGACCAAATGATGAGGTGATCATGGACTGGAACTGGGATGGTAAAAGGATCCTCGTCAAGGAAGCCATCAGCAAGGGTAAATCATCACCAAAGTCTGGTAGCGCCAACGGTTGGAAGTCGTCCTCATCCTCAGACCGCATGTCAGGATCACTCTCAGTGTCTGACGTATATGTCTCTGGCGTGGCATGACCTCGTCGTCTGACGCGACTGCCTTTGGGTTGCGGGCATCTGACAACCCACTATCTGAGGATAACATGTGTGCCTGCAACATTGTAATCCTAACATATGTATGCACAGTAACCACTAACACCCTATACATGCAAACAAAAGCAATTTATCATGTAATTATGTATCCTTGTTATTCCTCATGAAATCTTTCTATCCTTCCTAGTCTCTCAGACTAAACCACCTAGTCTCCCATACTAAACCAACCAGTCTCCCAGACTAAACCACCTAGTCTCCCAGACTAGACCAACCAGTCTCTCAGACTGAACCACCCGGTCTCTCAGACTGAGCCACCCGGTCTCTCAGACTGAGCCACCCGGTCTCTCAAACTGAGCCACCCGGTCTCTCTGTTGATGCACTTTGTATGGACGCGACTCGGTTCGGTTCGACTCGGCCTTGAAGACTTGAAGACACGAAGATCGAGACAAAGCTACAGCCAAGGGGGAGTTTGTTGGTGCACTTGTGTCTGTACTTTGTCTGTATTTCGTCATGATACAAAACGATGTCTTATGTTAGTCTGGGTTACGTCTTAGTTTGTTACAATGTGCGTTCGATGTAAGTTTGACCAAGTCAACCATCCTCCTGGTTTGACTTGGCCAAACAGTTAGCACATTGGTTGTTAGTTGTGTGTGTCGAAGGATAGATCATCGAAGGATAGTTTATATCCTTCGATGATGAGCTCGAAAGATAGCTTTCGATAGATGGACCTCGAAGGATATCATCCTTCGAGGTACATATGGATCATTCGAGCTGTTTGTGGTCGACAGATGATCTTTCGATCAGTCTGTCTGATCCTTCGACCAGACACACTGTGTCGGGTATAAATACCCGTGTGTTGTGTTCTCTGTGAGAGAGGGGCAAGTTGACACAAGAGAAACAGAGAGAGCATTCTGTTGAGAGCACACACACACCTTGAGAGTTTATAGAATACTTCTGTAAACATTGAGCTTGTAACCGGACCCTTCATTCGTATTAATACATGTGGTGTTAATCGGTGAATCTTGTGTGTTGTGTTTGTGCTTGTTCTCGTATACATTCTCGGTTGCATGCTAGCTTGGATTCCGCACTCGCTAGTGTGTTTGATATAACAAGGATAAGGTTATTATCTCATCCTCGAGAGGGACCTACAAGTGGTATCAGAGCCTTGGCTCTTCTCCTTGTTAAAACCGAGTGGTTTCGGGTGTTTTCCGGGTGTTTATAGTTCATATTTTTCTGGAAATCTTTCTGTTTTTGCTTGATGTTTTGTTAAAAACCTTGTTATTTTTCATGTTTACATGTTAGTTGTTGGTTTTTGTTAAACATCTTAGCAAAATCGTTTGTTTGGAGAGTTTCGGTTCACCGAAATTCTTGTTTTTCTGGTTGGTGTTCTTGAAGTCTTCTTAGTGTTCTTCATAAAAATACACATTTGATCTTAAAATCTGAATTTTGTAACTTGTTTGTGCTTTGGAAGTTGTAAACTGATTAAAATATTGGGATCATTACCCGGTTGGTGAAAGACCTGCATATTCAGACCTGCAAGATATGGTCTGAACATACTTTCTGCCGAAAGTTCTCACCAACCCGTCAACTTTTTCACCAACCCGTCACTCTTTGTCAACTGTGTCAGACAAGATCGAAAGATATCCTTCGAAGTCGAAAGTTCATCTTTCGATCAAGGGAGGTTCGATAGATAATCATCCTTCGAACCAAGGAATCTTTTCGAAACATACATCTTTCGGTCTTCTGCTCATTTTCGAAAGACTAGGATCCTTCGATTGGGAAGTCTTTCGAAGTCATCTTTCGTGTTCATCTTTCGGTCTACAGTTCATTTTCGAAAGATAAGGATCCTTCGATTGGAGAATCTTTCGAAAACATTGTTCGAAACTCAACAGTGATCTTTCGAACACTGTTGATCCTTCGAACAGGTGTTGATCTTTCGATCCTTGTTTGTTTAAGGCTAACAGTTTGTGCTTTTCAGGTCTTTCGATTCTTGATCCTTCGGCTGGTTGTTATCCTTCGAGATTTTTAACATAGTTTGTGAAAATTAAATTTTCAAAAGGAGAAAACTTATTTTTCAAATTTTAAATCAATTTTCACTTAATATATTAATTTTCATAAAATGGGAACAAACGGTCAGTGGGATCCAACCGCGTGGACTCAAATAACTTCGACTCCACAATCATCAGCTATGCAATCTACGCAATCTACGTCAGATTTCGACAAAAATGCATGGATGCGAGCTATTGCCCCACCTCAAGCTGCAATGATAACTGCAAATCAATGGGCTTTGGTCACAAATCAAAGCAACAACATTCAATCTATGATGCAGAATGACAGTGAAACTGGTACAAGCACAAAACCGCCAAAGTTAAATCACATCAATGATTGGGGATGGTGGAAAGAAAGGCTGAGAACTTATGTTCAGGGACAAGGTCAAGATCTATGGATGTGCTTCTTCACAGCCTTTGAAAATGAGTTGGAAATTGCAGGATCTAATCCACAAACTTACAGCACTTTGTCTGAAGAAGATAAAAAGAAGTTTGAGTTAGAAAAGAAAGCATTCATGATTCTCACACAAGCTCTTCATAAAGACATTTACCACCAGTTTGTTTACTGCACGACTACTAAAAGCTTGTGGGATATGCTCACATTACGGTGTGAAGGAAATGCTCAATCTAGAAAGATCAAGCAAGAATTACTGAAGAAAGAGTTTGAAGGATTCACGTGTTTGGAGAATGAGACTTTGGCAGACCTATCTACAAGGTTCCATCACTTGTTGAGTGAGATGTTTGCTTTTAAAGTCACTACCACTCCACAAGAATTGGTGAAGAGATTCGCTGATAGCTTGCCAGCTAAGTGGAGCAGTTACCTTGAAATTCTCAAAGAAAATGGTGTTTTAGAAACAATCACCGTTTATGAATTAATTCAAAGATTGGAGAATAAGGATGTTGAAGAAAAGCTGAAGGCAAAAAGAACACAAACTCCTCAAAATCCAGAAATGTACTTTGGGATTGCAGGAGGTATCAGTGGAGAAAGACCAGCTTCTCAACACGCGAAGCTTCAAACAGCTTTCGTTTCTAACACCGGACCTTCAACAACAGATCAGTTTGATCCTTCAGCTTACACGATGTTTTCAAGACCGAATGCGCAACCGACAGCTCAGCAGCAACAACCACAACAACAAGGGTTTTATGGAGCCTCTTCAAACTTTCAAGCCACTTCCAATCCGAACACAGTCAGACTAGACACTTCCAACTTTTCCAAAGTTAGTGTTGAAGTAGCCAAGGAGCATATGGAGATGTTGAACACCTTGGTTAGTGCTTATTGTGGATTAGTTGCAGGTCAGATTGGGAATATCAATCTAACCAATGAAGATTATCAGCAAGTGGATAAAGAAGAGTTTGAAATGATGGATATCAAATGGGCTCTTGCTAGTGCAATTCGAAGAGCTAAGGAGTTTATGGAAAGGACGGGGAGAACCAACTTGGAAAACAAGAAAGACACCAAGTATGGGTTCGACAAGCAAGCTGTCAAGTGCTTTAACTGTGGCGAACGGGGTCATTTCAAAAGGGAATGCACAAGACCAGCTCAGCATGGAAATCAAAATCCGTTCAGAAATCAAGGCAACCAGCAGAACCAGAACGGGAACAATGTTCGCACGTTGATACCTGTCAACAACCAAGGCCAAGCAGGGTCATCAAATGCAAACCGGGGGCTGGTGGTTCAAATAGATGAGGGTTGTGATTGGTCGCTTCAGCTTGGAGAAGGAGGAAATGGTGGAACAGCATGTTTTGCTGAAGTCGTAAAGGATTTAAAGCACGCCAGTGGTGGAGAATCTTCCACCAATGGTGTTGCATCTTCTGGAGATGAAGACAGTTCTGGTTATAGTGGAAGCTCAGATGAAGAATCCTCCACTTCAGGAAATGATCATGTGGATGAGACATCAAGTGCGTCAGTCGATGCAGATATTGATGAGCTGTTGGAAGAAGCTGCAGCAGGAACTGAAAGAAGATCTAATTTGATGGATCAAGCTGCTTACTCTTCGTCTTCTCTCCATTCAGCCTTTATGGCTAATGTCGACAGTTCATCAGGTCAGGTATGTGTCGATGAACCCACTGTAGTTAGCTGTGAAAATTGTGATAGTTTAAATGTTAAATATGCTGAACAGGAAAGTCAGGTTGAACTCCTATCCAAACACAATCAAGAATTGATTGTAGATCTTTCTAAAGCAGCTGAAGCTAACGTGTTTTTAACCAGAAATGAAAAGGAATTTAAAACAACAATTGCGTCATTAAGACATGATGTTTCAGAATTACAAAAAGTTGTTTTACGAAAACAACATGCTAACAATGATCTTATAGACACAATTGAAAAGCAGATGGTAGAATTGGCAACCGCTCGATGTGAATGTGAAACAATCAAGCAGAAATTGGAAAGTTATTCCAATTCCCGCTATGTATTGGATCACATTATTGATGTTCAAAGGAAAAAGGGGGATAAGAAGTGTATGGGATTCAAATCATGTCCTCCCCCAATGAATCACAATTACTCCAAATTGCCTGATAACGAGGATATGCCCCGTTTTGAACCTACTGTGCCACTCAATCTAGATGATTTTGCAGCAGGCCTCGGGTTCACAACTGGTACATTATCCTCGGGTGAATCTGAAACTGAATCTGAATCTGAGAATGTGACAGATTCATCATGTGTTAAGGAACAGAGTCCTCCCATTGTTGAGGATGCTGATTCTTCGGATGATGAATCTGAAGTGATTGTGAAACAACAGTCTAACTCGGTTACAACAGATATTCCAATCGAGAATCACATCCTGTGTGATCCACCAGTGAAACCGAGTAAGACTGATATGTCAAAACCAATGGAGTCCCTTGTATCTAGCAGTGAAGAGAATAACTTGTTGTCATGTGTTGAAGGGAGTAACTTGTTGTACACGCTCAAAGGAGATAGCAAAATCTACTCTAACAAAGATTTTCCAATTAAAAATGTAAATCAAGATTTAATTAAGCAAATTTTTTAAGGATGTACTGATAAGTTTTTAGGGAACAAAGGTGGCAAAGTTACTGTCACTCAATGTGATCCAATTCCGTGTGAACAAATTAGAAAACAGTACGGAAACCAAAAACTACAAGCTGAGCGAAAACAACAAGTCAATTCCGGAAAGGGTAAGGTACAGGGAAAGAAGGCTCAGAACAAGAATGTTCAAGCACCTAAGGTTCAACAACAATGGGTGCAAAACAAAAGAGCTCCTGTTAAGAAAAGAGAACCGAAAGTGAACTTTGTTGGATCCACGGGTTCAGACAAACTTGAAACATTTCAGGATAAATCTAACCTTGATTTTATAAAACAAGTTAGAATTTTAAAACGAAATGATCAGAATAATTACACCCAACACACCAACGGATGTGATTTAGGTCCAAGCACGTCTAGATCACAAAGTTCATTGTCTGGTTCTCCGTCTGATCATCAACATGTTTCTCCGAGGTTTGTAGAGCGGAGAATGTGTTTTGAGTGTGGCACAATTGGGCATATTGTAAGATACTGCCCTTACCTGGAAAAGTTGAAGGCAAAAACAAGTGTTCCCCAAGAAACCAATTACCAAAAACGATCATTTTCCCCGAAACAAGACCCACGTGTCTTGAAAGAAAGGGAAAAGAAGTTAAAACAAAAGAATCAAAAGGTAATTGAAAAGGCCTTAAAATCAGAGGTCAAAGAAGAAAAACCTGTTCAAGCAAAACCTAAAACTGTAAAACCAGTAAATGCTAAAACAATTAATGCAAATACTGGTAAAGAACAAACAGCTTGGAAACAAAAACAGGTAATTCAGTCAGGGGGAGCACCACAGGTTCTTTTTCCTAATCATCAAGTGATTGAAATCACTTTTCTTGATGATCAAGGACGACCCAAGTCCACAAAGGCTTGGGTCCCTCTCTCCAACTAATTTTTGAGTAAGCGTGCAGGATATTCCAGGAGGAACTTTCGATAGTCGTAAGATTGTTGATAGTGGAGCATCCTTGCACAAAATAGGCAACAGAAGAAATTGCTGCCTTTGATGGAGAGAAAGGAAAAAGATAAGAAGTTAAACATTCCAATGAAGGAATGATGGTGAAAGAATGTGGTTGAATGAAATTGAAAGCTTCGACAACATGAAAATCTTTTCAAAATGTGAATGTTCAAGGCTTTGATCGGGTCCCCGGGATAGATTCAAATCAAAATGTACGCACCTGCAGCACGTCTGAAGTTCAACAATCTACAAGATGAATGTGCAGTGTACATTTCTTCGTGGTGTGATTGAAGAAAATGTGTTTGTTGAACAAACCAACCGGGTGTGCGGATGCCTTGGCATGGGTTGAACAACCGCACACTTCTTCTGAAAGAGAAAGACAAAGACCTTCGCTGGTGCAATGTGGAAGACCAGCCGGACCCGGAGGCTTATGATCTTGTTGCTGTGAAGGGATTTCAGTAGCTACAAAAATCGACTTTAAAGTCCACCCCGGGTGGATATTTAGTTTGGGAGAGCACTCAGATTCCTTGCGATGCACGATGCAGTTGCAGGATACGGTTTTAAATTTCTAATCTCTCCTATACTTGTCGATATTTAAGCTGCTTTGTGAATTATTATCTCGTTCAGCACTCTTTGACCAGACAATGTTGTCATGGTCCGCACCGCAAACCGACATGCCAACTGATTTTTCCAAAATTCGCTAAATCATTTCTGATTAAAACTTAATTTTGGTAAACGGCATTGAGGTAAAACATGAGTTAACCAACATCGGAAAATCATTTTTGTTAATACCTTTGTGTTTTAAATTTTATTTTAGTTTGTTGATTTTAGGGGGAGTAATTCAAAATCTGAAAATCCAAAAACATCGAAAAATTTCAAAAACACAAAAACAATAGAAAAGCAAAAATGAGTTTCCTGGCGAGCAAAAGAGAGTATGATAGTACATCAGTGGTCTGTCTAAACCTCTTTAAACCTTAAATGAAAAACAATAAGCAGCTCTATATAAGATGTATCGGTAGGCTCACAATCATTTTAAAGTGTGCAGGGTGATATAAACTTAAATCCGACTGAAGACTGGGTGGGAACCATTCATTGGCATATGGTCTTAGTACCGAAATTTCGTTTGAGAGATTGCCGAGGTTCTGAGATATTCGGTCTTTATGCTGCTTATCATCTGGGTATCATGGTTGTATCTTTTACCGAAAAATAACGGGGACGCAAGTCTAGATCTTCCATGATACTATACATACGTGTACATACTACATACGACCTCAATAAGTGATCAACAATCACATGTCCAAACAAATAAGTGATTAAATATCACAAATTCTTTCCGGGAGTCAAGTTCGTCTCTCTGCTGTACGAAAGTACTGACCTGTTCACGGACTTGCTCCTGTGCCCTCATGCATATGAAAATCAAGTTCCTCATCAATAAGTGATTATATCACATAGGGCTTGTTTTCAATCAAAATAAGTGAGAATCTCACATCATATACGGTCAAACAGATGATAATCGGTATACTCACCGGTAAGATGAATCCTCGTGCATACCTTGATACGGGAATGTGTCGTGATGTGGATGAACACCGGTCGGTAAGTATAAATTATACCTTAACGTATCCCCTCGCCATGATGACAAATGATAAGTTGAGTTTATGTGGACAACAATACCGATAATTGTTATAGGATGCTTATCTTAATGTTAACTAATTGAACAACAAGAGCGTTTTGGCATGACCGTACACTGATATGATTCTCTTACCCTCGAAACTCGCAAAAAGAATGACTGTAAATATTTATTTAATGTTTCCTGTTTATGCACTTTTGTATATATTTATTTATTGTTTTCCGTCTTTACATTTGAAAAATGAAAATTTCAAAAAGATTTTAGGTGTGTTTTAATATAAACTTTATAAAATCCAAAAAGATTTTTCTTCAAGTTTATTTTTGATTGACTGATGTTGGAACTCGAGTCTATCCTAACCAAAATCCTGATCGTAAGCTGAAAAACAATTGCATCTTCATAAACAGTCGAAGTTAACGAGTTTTGAAAGTTAAAGGATTAAAATGAATATTTTTCTAAACTTTCAAACTGCTGTCGGTTGGTGTTTGATTGAGATTTGATCTCATATGTGTCGTTAGTTTAAATGTTAACTATATTCCAAGCGGTTGTTCTCATTATGCGTTTGGCTTTCTTGCATGTGCAGATGCTAAAGGCGAGGAGAACATGTTCGATGAAAAAGCTTTGGAATGAAGACACGAAGTGGAGGCACTCAAAGGATAAAATAATCGAGTTGCCGCTGTCCCTTCATCAACACCACAAGGATCTGAAGAATTGACAAGTCAACGATTCGCGAGCATGACTCAATGAAGAGTTCAATCTAAGGGGGAGTTTGTCAACACACTTTCTACATGAAACGGGGAGTTTGTTGATACACTTTCTACTTTCAAGACGTGAAGACTTTGAAGATCCTCCGACATGAAAGACATAGAAGTCGAACCATCACGAGTAGCGTCCAAGGGGGAGTTTGTTGATGCACTTTGTATGGACGCGACTCGGTTCGGTTCGACTCGGCCTTGAAGACTTGAAGACACGAAGATCGAGACAAAGCTATAGCCAAGGGGGAGTTTGTTGGTGCACTTGTGTCTGTACTTTGTCTGTATTTCGTCATGATACAAAACGATGTCTTATGTTAGTCTGGGTTACGTCTTAGTTTGTTACAATGTGCGTTCGATGTAAGTTTGACCAAGTCAACCATCCTCCTGGTTTGACTTGGCCAAACAGTTAGCACATTGGTTGTTAGTTGTGTGTGTCGAAGGATAGATCATTGAAGGATAGTTTATATCCTTCGATGATGAGCTCGAAAGATAGCTTTCGATAGATGGACCTCGAAGGATATCATCCTTCGAGGTACATATGGATCATTCGAGCTGTTTGTGGTCGACAGATGATCTTTCGATCAGTCTGTCTGATCCTTCGACCAGACACACTGTGTCGGGTATAAATACCCGTGTGTTGTGTTCTCTGTGAGAGAGGGGCAAGTTGACACAAGAGAAACAGAGAGAGCATTCTGTTGAGAGCACACACACACCTTGAGAGTTTATAGAATACTTCTGTAAACATTGAGCTTGTAACCGGACCCTTCATTCGTATTAATACATGTGGTGTTAATCGGTGAATCTTGTGTGTTGTGTTTGTGCTTGTTCTCGTATACATTCTCGGTTGCATGCTAGCTTGGATTCCGCACTCGCTAGTGTGTTTGATATAACAAGGATAAGGTTATTATCTCATCCTCGAGAGGGACCTGCACTTTCAGAATGAGCCACCCGGTCTCTCAGACTGAGCCACCCGGTCTCTCAGACTGAGCCAGCCAGTCTCTCAGACTGAACCACAAACATAAACCTTGAAATGTGTTTCATGTCTTTTCTTTATAAAAATGTTTGTTTCTTGGATCTGGACGTTTTCGTGTATGCAATGAAAACATGTCGTAAAAATCTTTTCATGAGAGCCCTAATGATTGTAGTCTAGACTCTGGAAGGAATCCTAGTTCGCTAGAATCGAAGCTCTGATACCAAACTGTCACACCCTGACTTTTGCGGAAGCGTGATTTGGTGTGACTTGCTTAATATCATTGCATTCAACCATAACAAACAACTATATGATAAAACCAAGATGTTCATCCATTGATAGTTTTGAAACGTTACAAGCAACATAGTTTTAAATCCCAAAACACAGATTTCATGTTCAAAATACATTACCAACAAGTTTTAGATCCATAAGGACTTCACAAAAGACACTAACAACTAGGTTTCGAGCCATGTATCTTATCCAAGATACATTACCCAAACCCTTCGACTTCGGATGACACCTTTTATTAGAGACATGACTTGTAAACTTCAACGCCCGCCAGATCCATACTAAATTTCCTGAAATACATGTAGTTTGAAAACATCAACAAAAGTTGAGTGAGTTCATGTGTTTAGTATGTGTGCACGAATAGACCTTGGAAACATTTGTAAGTATGTTTGTATGTACTTGAAAACCCGGTATGAAAGCAACAAGGAAACAAATCAATTAATGTGTAGCTAATACATTAATATTTGTGACTTGATGCAGGAAGACTCAAACCTAGCAGACTTTGTCTCCGGCAATAAGATATAGTCACCACATGGTCCACTCGGTGGACGCATGGGTGGGCTCGCTACACCCGAATAGATCTATCACTCATGTCCTTCGGTCCTACAACGAGGATTAATGGTCTTAAGCGTTATACCCACCACTCACATGATCTAGCAGTACCCTTCCTTAGCTAACCATACCAAATAATAACGTTTGTAAACAGTTTGTAATATGTGCTTCACCCCCAAAGTTATAAAACCACAAACAGTTAAAACAAAAGGGGGTCATGAACTCACAGATTTGCGTTCTTCGAATCCGCCTGTAACTCAAAGTTTCCTATGGTGTACACGACTACCTACAACGTACTATGGTCTATTAGGCGAGTGGGTCGTGCCTTGACTTATTATTAATTAGTGTCTTTGAGTTACGTTTCCAAGTGTCTTCATCATTATTCCAAGTTATATAATAATTTGTTAAAATAATAAATATTTTAACTTAAATTATATTTTTTTATTAAATTTTTGGAATAATAGTTAAAATATTATATGTTTTAACTTGATATTTTTCAAGTATTTATACATGTATTTCCTTCCCAAGGATGGGTGTACTTGTATTTGTATTCTTATTCTTGTATATTTTCGCCATGTATTGGGGTCGTATTCCGGTGTGTATTTATACGTACGAAAACACGTATTTCTTGTAATTATTAAGTATTCTTATACTTAATGTTATATCAACTTTTACGGAATAATATTTCTAATAAAAATACTTTAATATATATTTCCAAAATATATATTCCGAGGAATATTACTTAGAAAATTATTTATAATTCTCCTTTGGCAAACATATTCGTATTTTCCAAAATTTGTAGTAACTTACTAGCGTTTTTAGTAAATCTTGTTACCCTTTAAAGTGTGGTTGATTCTATAAAAACATCATTTTTAAAGAATCTAGATCTTTACAACTTATAATCATATTTTCTAAAAATGTTTCTTCTTAGATTTTTCTTGTTACATAAGTGTTTCTACACTTTATTAACCACCAAAAATAAGGTTTATTTGTTTAAGAACCAAGTTTAAGTGAAACTTGTATTTTTAACTTGGTTTCTTGAAAAATAATCCATGAAATATGAGATCTACAAGATTTATATCTTAATTTAATCAGCATTTTACAAGAAAACATTTTATTCATTCAAGTTCATGACTTTTGTGAGGATGATCCATTAATCTTTAACACTTTCATCCTCTCATCTTGCTAGATTATGTTTTTAATCTTGATCTAACAAGATCATATGATGATCTACATCATTTTCATAAGTAATCAATCATCAAGTATCACAACAATACTAAACAACATGATTTCTGTAAGTTTTCTTACAATTTCAAGCTTATGTTCATGTTTTATCTTCTTATTTCTTAGTGTTCTTCATGATAATCCACATGTATCATCTTTTAACCACTTAAACAAGATGTAAAATGAAAAGATTAGTGTTCTTACTACTAGCTCAAGGCTATGGATGATCAAGAGGAGAAATGAAGTGGATAAAAGCAAATGGAGAAGGTCCTTCAACTTCCGAAAGCTCCAAGCTTCCTTATATGCCCTCTTACACCTTTGTATACATGTAGGATGGATGGAAGGTGATTGAAGATGATGGGTTGGTGTGGAGTGTTCTTGGCCGTGAGCAAGCAAGGAAGAAGGAGAAGAAGTGTGATGTTGAGTGTTGAAAGTTATGAAAGATATGAACTTGAATGTATTACTTATAACCACTTCAAGACCTAATTTCCAATGTATAATGTGTTCACTTAAGAGAAACAAGATCTAATATTTAATCAAGATAAAATCTTGATGGTGGGGCCCTTGTTGGCCGTCCATAGGTTGGGGGGGGGGGTAGTAGACTAGGTTAAAACTATATAGTTAGATTAAGGTAAAAATTCAAGTATCTAGTTAGGGGTTTTAGTTACTTGATGTTTATATAGTGTGTTATGATGTTCGAGGACCATAACTAGCTTGGTAAAGTAAAAACAGTGCTTTTAGTAAAAATTTGGTGTTTCGGATCATGTCCGGTTGTTCGGTTGGTTACCGGTTCGTTAAGGTGCAAAATTATGCAGTTTAGTGTGCTTTACGTTACCTTTTGTGACAGTTTTGATTCCCAACACTTAGGAAAGTATTCAGGACCATTTAAGCATATTTCTGCATGATATAAATATGTTTAAATGCTGAATTTGCTGATTTTCTGCAGAATTCTGTAGTTTATGTGAGTTTTAGGCACTTTCCGGCACTTAAACTATCACTAGGAAGGCAGTTTTGTGATCCTTACTTTCCTACACACTATACTAGTGTAATACTTGGTTTCTAGCTCATTCTGTGTCTCAATACAATGTCTGTCTTTCTACTGAACTCTGTCAGCATTTTTCTGATTTGCCGGATAATTGTGTTAACTGTGTTTCGTGCATCAATTGAGTCAATAAAGTTCTCACGCAATAATGACATGGCATTAAGCAATATATGATGCACATGTATGTATATGGTAATAATCAGAAGCAATTCAAGTAATTAATTGAAATTTAGCACAATCATTAAGCACTAATCATTATTTAATAATTGTACGGATGCATGCAAATTTGACAGTTGTCACAACAACTTTGACCAAAGCCTAATCAAGAGTCTCTTACCCAGCAATATCTCTTTTGCTACATGTCGTGTCCTGGCTATATATGCTGCTGGAAACAATGTCGCAACTACTGATCCAATGTTGGTGCATGTTTTGTGACAACAACTTAATAGTTTGATTATTTAGTCTTTGGATATTTTGTATTGGGCTTTGCATTATTGGTTACGGAGTTATTTTGTGTTATGGGCTTGGAGAATGGCCTGGCCCAGACCAAAGCCCATGTGCAAACCTTGTCCTATATAAACAAGGCTTGGCATAAGGGTTTAGGTTGGACATTACACAACATAGACATTCTAGACATTGGAGATATTCTAGAGTTTGAGAGAGAGTTAGAGAAATCTACAGAGAGTGGCTGAGAGATTTCTTGTGGGTCTTGAATTGATTGTAAACTTCGTGTTGGATAATCAATAAAAGACCGGATTGAAAGTGTATCGTGTTCTTGATTCTGTTTCTACTAGTTTTCTGTGAAATCTGATCTAGGGGATTCCGCACTCTAGGTTAGATCGACGATTCTGTTACGATCCGCATGGCTCACGGGACCTACAATTGGTATCAGAGCGTTACGCTCTCGATTGGCTTGGTTCAGAATCGTTTTATGCAGAAAATTGGCGTTTTTGGACGAGTTTGGAGGCTGTTCTTGAGTGCTGCTACTGATTTCGGATAGAATTCAAGCATTTCGGACCATTACTGATCAAAAGGCTTGGATTTCGGACCAAAAATCAGTCATTTCGGATAAAACAGCATCATTTCGGACCAGAAACAAGCAATTTCGTACCATTTCGGATCTTCTGACTTGCATTTCGGATCTTCTGACTTGCATTTCGGATTTTCAGTCTTGCATTTCGGATCAACCAGTTGATTTCGGACCAGATAGACTTGATTTCGGACCAGTTTAACTTGATTTCGGATCAGAGTGCATCATTTCGGATCAAAGGGTTCATTTCAGATCAAAAGGTGATCATTTCGGATCAGAGAAGCTCATTTCGGACCATCTCTGCCATTCCGGATAACCATTTTGAACTTGGAACCATTTCGGACAAGTGGTGGAAATTTTCATGGTTTGCGTAGGAAAATTTTCACAGTTTCTCGTTTAGAAAATCATCCGTAACTGATCTCAGGAAACCGTTCGCACCGTTAAATTCCTTGGATTTTTAGGACAAAAAAAACGACTCTGGAAAATCTGGAAATAGGTTTTTGACATTATACATCATTGGAATCGTAATTTCGAGATGAATCTAACGGTATAATTTGATAAAAACAGTTTTCAGAAAATATTTTGTACGGTTTTATCAGTTCGCTTACGGTAAAGGCTCGACAAGGACCAGTAGAGAAGTTAGATTTGGATTTTGACACAGGTTACCAAAATTCATTTAAACTTTTACTCTGCGTGATGGCTAAGATGGAAAATGGAAGTGAGGTTGTTAAGAACTGGCCAAAGCTTATAAATATGAAAGAATATGCTGACTGGAAAAAGAAGGTTGAGGCATATATTCAGAGTAAGGATACGAGAATGTGGAGCTGTATGATTGATGGATATGTTGCTCCCACACGTCGTGTTGAAGGAAGGGTAAAAGTAATTTCTTATGAGAAGATGGATGAATCTGAGAAACAGTTGGTTGATGCTGAGAAGAAAGCTTTTGCAGCAATAAAGATGTCCTTGCCTGAGAGTGTTAAACATACTTTCAAGACGTATGGGACTTCTAGAGAGCTGTGGGAAGCTTTGGAAAAACGTTATCATATCTCTTCACAAGTAACTACTTGTGATCAAGCATGTGTAGCCGAGCTTGCAGCTGTGAAGATTGGAGAGGAAGCTGCTGAGGTAGAAGAGAAGAAGAAAGCTGATAAGGAAACTGCTGAGAAGAAGGATGCAGAAGTTTCAAAGGGCTTGAAGGATGTGAATGGACTTACGTCAAAGGTGAAGGTATCATCAGAATCTGTAAGTCATACATGTCTTAATTGCACTGAACTACAGGTTAAAGTTGACAGACTATCAGAGCAAAACAAAATTCTGTTAGCTGATGTGGAAAACCGAAAAGAGTTAAATGTTCTTTTGATTAAAAGAGAGTCAAATTCTTTAGAAAAACTCAAATCAAATGAACAAGAAATTAGCAGTTTAACAAGCAAAGTCAATGAACTGTTACAGGTCATTGATTTGGCTCGTGAAACTGTGAAAGAAAAGACTAACGAGCTTTCAGAAAAGTGCACAGAATTGGCTGATGCACAAGCCAAAATTGTTGAACTTCAGGGGAAGTTAAACAATTTTGGAAATTCTTCGTTAGTCAGGACTCAAATTCAAAAAGGTTTAAGAAGGAGTAATGATAAAACAGGGGTGGGGTTTACTAAAGCTTCATCTTTTGAAAATCAAGACTATTCTTTTCTACCAAAAGAAGAAGAGCTAATTGATTTTGTAACCACTGCACAAGAGGTAGTGGATCCGATAGCTGTGGACTTACCAAAAAGTCCAGTTTCTTTGAAAGAATCTGTAGGGTCTAACAGTACACCTCATAAAGTGGATGAGGATACTGAAGACAAAAAGACCAACACATTTAAAAAGGGATCAAACAAAAAGAAAACTTATAAGAAAAGATCATGTTTTAAATGTCACAACAAAGGACATGTGGCAAGTTGTTGTCCTTTGAAGAAAGGTAAACAACAAGTTGATGAGGTTAAAGACGGGAATCAGGTTGGGTCAAGCAATAATGTAAAAACAAGTTGTCAGACAAAGAAACCTGAATCTTAATCAAAACCCTCAACTTCGAAACGTTTTGATAGACCAAGAAGTATTTCTCCACAATTTAGTCAATATAGTGGTAAATCAAATCGTTTTCAAAGTCAAAATAGAAATTTTGGATATCAAAATCGATACCAGACTTCTGGTAATCGAAATTTTCAAAGAAGAAACGAACATAGGGGTTTTAGTAACTCAAATGTTCAACAACATCCAAAATTCATGGTATGATAATGGTAGAAGAAGGTATCAAGATAATACTTTCCAAAGGTCAGAAAACCCGAGAGGTTCTTGGAACTCTCGAAATCAAAGACCTAGTGGAAATTATCAATCTTGTTCAACAATGGGAAAGCAATCCAAGAATCTACTGAGGAGTGATGGATATTGGATGGATGTTCCTGTGATGGATTAATTTGGAAAACCCAAGACTATCAGGGCTTGGGTTCTCAAGACTAACTGAGTTGTTGAGTGTGTGCAGGATGACCAAGAAGGACTGTTGATATGTTCGACAGTGGTTATTCCTGTAAAGCATCTGAGGTGAATAGTAGGTTAACATGGGTAACGAACTATTTACTTATGTGATCATTTTGATTGTTTTTATACTTTAAACGTGAAAAACTTTTGTCAGGTTAAGGTGGGAGTTTGTGTGTGTTTAAATTTGTGTTTTTGAAACTTACTCCATAAAAACAAAAATTTAGGGGGAGAAATTTCGCTAAGCCAAAAAGAGTTTAGATAGTGCGTGTGTTTAGGGGGAGTAAGTTATAAAATTTTAAAAATCCAAAAACATTGAAAAATTGGAAAAATGAGTTTTCATGGTGTGAAAAAGAAGAAATGATAGTACATCAGCAAGTTAGACTGTCACACTCAAACTGAATTAATATGCTTAAGTGTGAAAGCAGTTTCATCATATGATATACCAGTAGGCAAAAGCATGAAATAATCAACTTACCAATGTGATATAAACCTAAATGCACTGAGTATGAGTGGGGAACACATCAGTGGTGTATGGTTTAATGACCTTAAATCTTGCGTTGATAGATTGCCAAAATCTGAAGTTTTGGGTCTTTACACTGTTATTTCATCTGGGGATATCAGGGGTGTCCTTCTGCTGCATCCAGATACATGCTGACCTAGACACACCCAGGATATCTTAAAAGAGCTAAAAATGCCAAAACCCTGAAAATGAAGAAGCTCTCATAGAGAGTCATTCAATAAGTGCAAAATGCACAAATCGTACCAAAAATGGTATTTGTCTTAGCCCTCGTTAGATATTTTGGTCTCTCTGCTGTACGGAAGTACTGACCTGTTCACCAATTATCTAAAAGTTGAAAAACAAAACGGATGAATTCAGTATACTCACCTACTACGATGAATCTTTGTGCATACCTTGATCGCGGGGGTATATCCTGATGTGGGACACACTAATATATCAGAATTAAAATTACCTTAACGTATCATACGGTAATGGTACTTGAAATGTTCATGCATTTTATTTAGGTGGACAAACATACTGGTAATCGTCTTGAACTGCTTTTCACGGAAAATTACATAAAGAATTATCTAATAGTGTGAAAACAGTTTGATTTTGCTGATATGATCTTCTTGCACATGATACTCACAAAAAGAAGTATTGTAAATATTTTTTTTTAGTTTAATTTAGTTTGTTAGTTTGTTTTGAAAAATCAAAAATACCAAAAATATTTCTTTTTAAAAGATCTCCCATTTTGAACTGACAGGTAGTTGTTTTTGCAAACTAAGATAAAATATTGGTTTATCTTTAAATGTGAAAAAGGCTAATGGTTTTTCGAGATACTTTCTTGTGTTGCTAAACAGATTGATGCGGTTATCAAAATGAAGTGCAGAATACAAGTAAAGTGCAGATTGAGAGTGAAGTGAGGATGTGTGAAGATGCATGGTAGGATCCTTCTACTACATTGCAGAAAGAGATATGGAAGAGTTGGAGCTTACTTGCTTAACCAAAGATTGCTAGTTCACTGATCTACAACGAATGAAAGTTTTGGAGATTGGAAGCATCAGCTAAGGGGGAGTTTGTTGATGTCAGAAACTGTGTAGCTGACGTTATCCAAAGACCAAAAGACCAAAAGACTGCAAGATGTTTGAAGACAAAGTTACACTATGAAGCTATTGTCAAGGGGGAGTTTGTTGGTGCATGTTTTGTGACAACAGCTTAATAGTTTGATTATTTAGTCTTTGGATGTTTTGTATTGGGCTTAGCATTATTGGTTAGAGAGTTATTTTGTGTTATGGGCTTGGAGAATGGCCTGGCCCAGACCAAAGCCCATGTGCAAACCTTGTCCTATATAAACAAGGCTTGGCATAAGGGTTTAGGTTGGACATTACACAACATAGACATTCTAGACATTGGAGATATTCTAGAGTTTGAGAGAGAGTTAGAGAAATCTACAGAGAGTGGCTGAGAGATTTCTTGTGGGTCTTGAATTGATTGTAAACTTCGTGTTGGATAATCAATAGAAGACCGGATTGAAAGTGTATCGTGTTCTTGATTCTGTTTCTACTCGTTTTCTGTGAAATCTGATCTAGGGGATTCCGCTCTCTAGGTTAGATCGACGATTCTGTTACGATCCGCACGGCTCACGGGACCTACATCCAACAATCTCCCTATAGACCAGATGATACCAAAACCCTTCTTTATTACTGTAGGATCGTTTGCACGACCAAACGAGCCGTTCAGAAGAGATCTCGTCCAATACGAGAGGCGGAATCAAACGTATCGGATTTATTTCAGCTACAAACACACGAGAATCACTTTAACTATCTCTTGTATTGATTTGATGAAGATTACAGACCTGGAGATACTTCGGCAGAGCTTCGCTACCGGAATCGAATAAGTTACAAATGAAAACAACAAGTCCACTATTTATACTAACTCCACTTCGTTTGAACAAGCATCTCCAGTTCATACGAACTGGCCACTTCGTTTGAACTGGCCACTTCGTTTGAACTGACCACTTCGTTTGAACTGGCTTGTTCACCTCTGTATCCTGTTAATCTTGAACTGTGTGATTTGTTTCATCTATTCTTGTAACACCTGTGCCTCCACGGCCATCAAACAAATACCGAACTAATGAAATATTATATTTCATACTTGGGATTTGTAAAAATATGTGTATCATTTGCACATATCAATTTTTGTTCAATTCCAAACTCTAAATCGCTTTCTGGAAGGTTGTACGCGCACCGACGCGTAAATATAACCAGTTTAATGCAACAAACACCCCGGAATAGTGACATAGGCTTAACATACCTTAAATAACCTTTACATAACTTAGAAATAAGTTTTGAAGGCTTTGGTATGGCAAAATCAAGTTAATTCGCTTACAGGGACTAAATTTGACAAACTGCGAAAGTATGCCAATTTGAACTGTAACAGACATTCCGGAACATGACCATAAGTTAAACATACCATAAATATCCTTTAAATAGCTTAGAAATAGGCTTTGAGGGGTTCGGTGTGCTAAAATAAACTTTTGGGTCATTCAGGGACTAAAAGCGTCAAAAAGTGCACAAGTTTGCATTTTCGCGCATAACTTACGTTCTGAATACATCCGGACATCCAAAAATTTATGTAAGCACTAAAACATTTTATTTTAGTGTTTGGCATAAGAAAAATCCATTCGTCGCGCAATTTGGATCGTTTTTCGCGCTTATGCGCATTCCGTCGTAATTAAGCGAACATCGCGATCGTACGGCCAAACGAACCAACATCCGACATATTTTTGAGCATGTTTCATGTCCACAATGTTTAGGCATCATTTTAGGGCCTTAAAGTTGGCTTTACGGGCCTTAGAAGTGTCGGGAATGGCCTTAAAACACAACAGGGACTGAAACTGTCAAAATGGAAACTTGTTTTCTGATCAGAAGCTCCAGGCGGCCCGCCTGAGCTTTGTCTGATCCTGAAGCGGGCCGCATCAGCCCTCTGACAGCAGAAAACATGCAGAAACATCGAATCTGGTCCGTTCCACCCTTGCACATGGTTTTTCTCAATACTATGGGCTGGTTTTTTATGCACATGGTATTACAATACCATGGGTGCAAGTGTATGGCCAAGATCGAATCACGTTTTCCAAGAAACGATCCTAACGGTTCAGGAAATACTATAAATACCCCATGCCATCCATTGCTAAACCCACTAGAATTTTGATCTTAGAAGCTCTAAGTTGAAACCATTGTTTCATACCTGAGATTCTTGGATCGAAATTAGCATTCGGGGACCCTTGGTAAGTATTCTTTCGTTCTTTTATTGCTTTTCGAGTCTTTTCAAGTCTGAAAGTCAAACTTTGTTTGACTTTCTGCGTTGACCAGTTTATGGTCAATGCGAAGTTCATTTGAACTTCGCAACGTGATTGTAATCACGATGGTTATAGTCCCTTGGGACTATGCCTACTGATTACCACGTTGTCTAGGGTCGTAGGGTAAGCGATCTAATAAATCGCTTATACCTTCGAACCCGACCCATTTGGTCGATCATTAGGATCCGACCAAATACATTAGGTGACCATAGTGTATAGGGAATAACCTTCCGAGGTTATACCTTATGGTCGCTTCGTTAAGTAGTTGTATGATAGGTAGTTTATATGCCTTAGGTAAATTACCAGAATACCCTTTTCATGTATAATTGGTAAGTAAGCATTTGTAACCTAAACTTTTATCACATAACTGATTATGTAACATGATTAGGCATATAACACTTGTCATAGGGCTAGTTAGACGTCTCAAGTGCGCTTTTGCGCGCACGACGCGTTAAAGTAGCATAAGCTACCTTAATGGGTCACGATGGGTCGAAAGCACTTAGGTTAGGTTTCATTTAGTATGTAGGCTTTGTTAAACCATATGACACGAGTCTCTATACTCGTTTGGTTTACGAACCCTCATTCTATCTAAATCCTCCGATTTAGGTCCGGTTTATTAACATAGTTACCTATATTAGGTGCCGTTTGATATCCGCGATCTCTAGCATTGTTTGGTTGTTACTTAAGGACTACTAAGCAATCTCAAGTGAGTACATAGACCCCCCTTTTACTGTTTTCCAAACATTTTGGGGTGGAACACATGTGCCTACTTGTTACTTTCATGCTTTCCATGTTTTCACATCATATATCTGCTATGTTCGTTAGTACATTATAGTACATGATTTCATTGTGTTCATGCTATGTGTGCCCATTGTGTGCATTACTTAGTACATCGTTTTACATTACATTTTATGCTATGTGTGCCTATTGTGTGCATTACTTAGTACATCGTTTTACATTACATTTTATGCTATGTGTGCCCATTGTGTGCATTACTTAGTACATCGTTTTACATTAGATTTTATGCTATGTGTGCCCATTGTGTGCATTACTTAGTACATCGTTTTCACATGCTTACATTTTGGGTATGACATTTGGTTTGTTTACAATGGAACAACACATTCATTAACATTAGCTACGCCGTTCGTTAGTAGGTAGTGGTACCATAGGAATTGACAACTCCCGTTCCTGAAATCCTGGGTTTGTTTGGATTGGAAGGAATGACCGAATTCGATATACATAATTTAGATAAACCTTTAAGTTGTTTAAGGGTTTATCGCCACAGTCTCAAGGCTTGGATGTATGCATTTTCACAACACCGCATAGATGTTCGTATCAGTATAGCATGCATTTCCACAAAACATAGCTTTGATTTAAACCATGTTTTACTTCAATACTTTGTTTTTGTGCATATGGTTTAGTTGATACATTTCACTAGCCATACAGATCATTTTGGTTACACATTACATGATTTACATTTGACACATGAACATTATCGACATTGGTTACACATTACATGATTTACATTTGACACATGAACATTATTGACATTGGTTACACATCACAAGATTTACATTTGAGACATATAACATTTTATACAAATAACATACTTTTCACAAGACATTGTTTTACAAACAACATATCTTATACAAACTCATTTTACATGGTTATTCATTTAACCATACATTATTCTCTTATTTATACATATCATCTGATCTTATCGTTTTTCAAATGATTTACAAGACAAAGCAAACTAAAAAGGTTCATGACTAAACATTTTCTCAAACATAAGCCATGAATCCTGTTTTCACAAAAACCTATGTATCTCACAGGCATTTTTATGCTGACGTACCTATTTTCACATGTGTTTCAGGATATGATGCATAGGATCTATCAAGATACACTTAGGCGTACTTGGGCCTTAGCGACAATAAAAGATGCAAGACTAGTTATTTATGTTATGTTTCTCTGATTGTCAAGACATTGTAACTATTTAATTCAATAAAACAATATTTCAATATCCATGTGTTATGAAACAATGATTCTGTTACAACACTCCTCGATGTTTTCCGCCACGTTTCGTTGTCTCACGTGGTCGGGGTGTGACAGAAAAGTTGGTATCAGAGCCCATTGTTATAGGGAATTAGGTTATTAGTAATACTTTGACCTAGTCTATAACCTTTCTAGGACCCTAACGTGAGTTTACTTGCGTTTAGTCATAAAACAATACTGTCACCTATCCTTAGGCGACGACCTCAACAAGAACATAAATTTCCAAACCGCTTTGAAAACTAATCATCTGTTCTAGGATGATTGATTACTAGGTTTTGAACCCCTTTGAATTTTCAAAATCTCGTCAAAGTTTGGGTCTTATAATGTGAACATGTGCAAACTGGAAGGGTGAATGCCTGTATTCTGGGTTTTCTGTCTAGGCAAGCACTTCGTATATATCTCATCAGACGCGAGACCAGTTGTGCTTACCTGGGAATTCTTGGGATGAGTGTTCACTTATAGGCGAGCATGTCTTCAGTGATACATTAATAAGACCTGTTTACTTTGATTAGTCACCATCTCATTTGTTTGCCTTAGGTAACAAACAAATGATCGCAATTTCTATGCGTTGTCATTTTGTTTTATTTGTCCAATAATCTTTCACTTGTCTCTTCCTATATCTTTCATTTTCTTCTAGAATGTCTATTCCTCTCAGCACTGGTCAAATGTCCGTGCGAACAGCCAAATTTGCCCAGCGAATAGGCGAAGTGATTCTGGAGACTGTGGAATTAGGAATTGCCATATCTCGTCTCAACAATGAAGCCACTCAAGAGTCACCAAAGGAAGCAGAAGTCAAGCCAGCACTACCAGCCAAGAAACCAACCGAGGAATCAAAGACCATGGATGAACGATCCCCTAAGAGGTCAAAGAAGCGAAAGGCTTCTCAGAACTTCGCCGTAGTCACTCACAATGGTCAAGCCATCCCCAACCAACCAGCGCAACCCCCTGCTAGGAAGCCATACAACGGAACTGCACCCTTGTGCAACCAATGTAGCCTTCATCATCAGGCTAGTGTGAAGTGCCGCAAATGCCAAATTTGTGAACTTATAGGTCATACGGCAAGGGTTTGCCCAACTACAGCAGTACCAAATCAAACAGGACCCATCCGGGTGGCAACACCCCCTGCTAAGAAGCAATACAAGGGAACGGCACCAATATGCGAGAAATGTAATGGGCATCACCAAGCTCACTTACCGTGTCGTCTGTGTGTATCATGTGGGCGAGTTGGTCACGTGGCAAGTACTTGTCGATGTAACCCGAACCAAGGTGGTCCAAATCAACCACAAGCCGACTCTGCTCAAGCTTGTTTCTCACCAGAGTCTTGCTACAACTGTGGCGAGATGGGCCATTTCCTAAGGGATTGCCCAAAGCTTGCTAATGCAAATCCAACCCACGGATGAGCAGTTGGCTGACTAGAAGATGTTGCTGTCCTATGCTTTTGTTTTCTTTTTTCTTGTTATGTGAAACAATCTGTTTTGTTTATAAATAAATTATTGTTCACAATTCTGATATACAAGTATAGTTACATGTGTGTATGATTTTTCCTATGATACCTACATCAAGAAACTATGTACCTTACAAACTACTCTAGTGATTTCTCTCTTTCAAATGATCGCTCATAATTTCCTCGAAAATTCTAAGTACTCGTTTCATTCTAAGAAACGAAGTACTTGAAATAAAGTGAAATTATGAGTAATCGTGCTTTTTACACATTTGTGCCATTAAATCCTTGGTTTGATAACTAAGGGTATTTTCAAATCTCATACCCATTACGTTTTGATTTTTCAACATATACAGTACAAGTATTTCAAAAACAATCTTCATGATCTCAAAACATTTCATATAGTTTGAAAACAATTTTTCTAAATGCAATGTCTATGTTATTTCAAAAACATTGGCCATGTTATCAAAACCAACCTTTCATAATTTCAGAATATTTCATATAGTCTGAAAACAATATTAACACAGTATATTTTCTTATCAAGTGCATGATTTCAAAAGCATCATTCATGTTTTCCAAAAACCTTATACATAATTTCAAAAAAATTCATTTCGCATGATTTTAAAACATTTCTATAAATATACTTACCTAGTACACCTACTTTATAATTTCAAATGTATTATATATAAGGTTTCAAAAACATTGAACACATTTTTTTTAGAACCTCATGCATAGTTTTCAAAAATATTTTCCTCATACATTGACTTAGCCTTCAAATTCCGCTTCATATGTCGCCTTGACATAGCTAGCATCTCAACTTCATAAGCGATTTACTTCATGTTTTGAATTAAGCACGTCCAATGCAAGGTTTCAAAACAGTTTTCAAAACATCTTCAACTTCTAAAATCCATATGGAATCTTTTTATCTTCACATTTGGATCCTTGTGGATGATTATCATTCAAATCAGAGTCCATAATTGGATTCCTTATGTACCTAAATTCGAACATTTCGGTTCCTAATAATCGAAATCGAATTTTCTTTTTGAATCTTTCTATCTTTATAGTTAGATTATTGATAACGTTTAAAGTACCAAATGAAATCCACGGAATGGATTCCTAGTGTGCTTTAAATGCATGTACGCAATTAACAAGGCAAATTAACAAACAATTTTGTGGTTATATGACTATGTGTTTATTCATCTTATGTTTTCTTTTATGCATTTTGTGTTTTTATACTCTGGATATTCGTTATCCAAATCCTCGTAGAATCTTTCATATCTTCATATGAGGGATTCGTAGTAGGATATTCAAAAAGGTACTACCTTAAATCCTTAATGGGCTTCTATGTAATATTTAAGACCCTTGGATTATATAGTATCACTCCATGATTCATAAGAGACCCTTTAGTGGTCTAGTAAAAAAAGATTGATTCACAATTTGGTTAAAGAATGACATCTAGTGATGTAGTTGAACAGACTCCTTGATAGTCTATTTAGATCATTTATTGATTTAATTAAAAGGACTCTATGGCGGTCTAGTCACACTCATCACAGGATTGTTCATTTGGTTTTACCCTACACATTATAAAATAGACTGTGTGAACTGTGCAAGGAATTGTCTAATTATGGACGCGTACATAATTATGAAATTTAGTGCACAGAAACCCAGTAAGATTTATTATGTGTAAGAACCGATAGTGACAACAATAACAAAATGAGAACGATGTAATGGAGGTACGGTGGACGCACCAATGGCGCTTCATATACTTGTATATAAGTGTCCCTCTTACATTGCAAGCATAATGTCATTAAGGTTACTAGAAGTTCAGAACCCTAACCAATGTTGTTCGATCTTTTCAACTTCATGTTTTCAAACTCACACAAGTTTCCTCTAGATAAAATTTTGGGACGAAATTTCCTAAAGTAGGGGAGACTGTAACACCTGTGCCTCCACGGCCATCAAACAAATACCGAACCAATGAAATATTATATTTCATACTTGGGAGTTGTAAAAATATGTGTATCATTTGCACATATCAATTTTTGTTCAATTCCAAACTCTAAATCGCTTTCTGGAAGGTTATACGCGCACCGACGCGTAAATATAACCAGTTTAATGCAACAAACACCCCGGAATAGTGACATAGGCTTAACATACCTTAAATAACCTTTACATAACTTAGAAATAAGTTTTGAAGGCTTTGGTATGGCAAAATCAAGTTAATTCGCTTACAGGGACTAAATTTGACAAACTGCGAAAGTATGCCAATTTGAACTGTAACAGACATTCCGGAACATGACCATAAGTTAAACATACCATAAATATCCTTTAAATAGCTTAGAAATAGGCTTTGAGGGGTTCGGTGTGCTAAAATAAACTTTTGGGTCATTCAGGGACTAAAAGCGTCAAAAAGTGCACAAGTTTGCATTTTCGCGCATAACTTACGTTCTGAATACATCCGGACATCCAAAAATTTATGTAAGCACTAAAACATTTTATTTTAGTGTTTGGCATAAGAAAAATCCATTCGTCGCGCAATTTGGATCGTTTTTCGCGCTTATGCGCATTCCGTCGTAATTAAGCGAACATCGCGATCGTACGGCCAAACGAACCAACATCCGACATATTTTTGAGCATGTTTCATGTCCACAATGTTTAGGCATCATTTTAGGGCCTTAAAGTTGGCTTTACGGGCCTTAGAAGTGTCGGGAATGGCCTTAAAACACAACAGGGACTGAAACTGTCAAAATGGAAACTTGTTTTCTGATCAGAAGCTCCAGGCGGCCCGCCTGAGCTTTGTCTGATCCTGAAGCGGGCCGCATCAGCCCTCTGACAGCAGAAAACATGCAGAAACATCGAATCTGGTCCGTTCCACCCTTGCACATGGTTTTTCTTAATACTATGGGCTGGTTTTTTATGCACATGGTATTACAATACCATGGGTGCAAGTGTATGGCCAAGATCGAATCACGTTTTCCAAGAAACGATCCTAACGGTTCGGGAAACACTAGAAATACCCCATGCCATCCATTGCTAAACCCACTAGATTTTTGATCTTAGAAGCTCTAAGTTGAAACCATTGTTTCATACCTGAGATTCTTGGATCGAAATTAGCATTCGGGGACCCTTGGTAAGTATTCTTTCGTTCTTTTATTGCTTTTCGAGTCTTTTCAAGTCTGAAAGTCAAACTTTGTTTGACTTTCTGCGTTGACCAGTTTATGGTCAATGCGAAGTTCATTTGAACTTCGCAACGTGATTGTAATCACGATGGTTATAGTCCCTTGGGACTATGCCTACTGATTACCACGTTGTCTAGGGTCGTAGGGTAAGCGATCTAATAAATCGCTTATACCTTCGAACCCGACCCATTTGGTCGATCATTAGGATCCGACCAAATACATTAGGTGACCAAAGTGTATAGGGAATAACCTTCCGAGGTTATACCTTATGGTCGCTTCGTTAAGTAGTTGTATGATAGGTAGTTTATATGCCTTAGGTAAATTACCAGAATACCCTTTTCATGTATAATTGGTAAGTAAGCATTTGTAACCTAAACTTTTGTCACATAACTGATTATGTAACATGATTAGGCATATAACACTTGTCATAGGGCTAGTTAGACGTCTCAAGTGCGCTTTTGCGCGCACGACGCGTTAAAGTAGCATAAGCTACCTTAATGGGTTGCGATGGGTCGAAAGCACTTAGGTTAGGTTTCATTTAGTATGTAGGCTTTGTTAAACCATATGACACGAGTCTCTATACTCGTTTGGTTTACGAACCCTCATTCTATCTAAATCCTCCGATTTAGGTCCGGTTTATTAACATAGTTACCTATATTAGGTGCCGTTTGATATCCGCGATCTCTATCATTGTTTGGTTGTTACTCAAGGACTACTAAGCAATCTCAAGTGAGTACATAGACCCCTCTTTTACTGTTTTCCAAACATTTTGGGGTGGAACACATGTGCCTACTTGTTACTTTCATGCTTTCCATGTTTTCACATCATATATCTGCTATGTTCGTTAGTACATTATAGTACATGATTTCATTGTGTTCATGCTATGTGTGCCCATTGTGTGCATTACTTAGTACATCGTTTTACATTACATTTTATGCTATGTGTGCCCATTGTGTGCATTACTTAGTACATCGTTTTACATTACATTTTATGCTATGTGTGCCCATTGTGTGCATTACTTAGTACATCGTTTTCACATGCTTACATTTTGGGTATGACATTTGGTTTGTTTACAATGGAACAATACATTCATTAACATTAGCTACGCCGTTCGTTAGTAGGTAGTGGTACCATAGGAATTGACAACTCCCGTTCCTGAAATCCTGGGTTTGTTTGGATTGGATGGAATGACCGAATTCGATATACATAATTTAGATAAACCTTTAAGTTGTTTAAGGGTTTATCGCCACAGTCTCAAGGCTTGGATGTATGCATTTTCACAACACCGCATAGATGTTCGTATCAGTATAGCATGCATTTCCACAAAACATAGCTTTGATTTAAACCATGTTTTACTTCAATACTTTGTTTTTGTGCATATGGTTTAGTTGATACATTTCACTAGCCATACAGATCATTTTGGTTACACATTACATGATTTACATTTGACACATGAACATTATCGACATTGGTTACACATTACATGATTTACATTTGACACATGAACATTATTGACATTGGTTACACATCACAAGATTTACATTTGAGACATATAACATTTTATACAAATAACATACTTTTCACAAGACATTGTTTTACAAACAACATATCTTATACAAACTCATTTTACATGGTTATTCATTTAACCATACATTATTCTCTTATTTATACATATCATCTGATCTTATCGTTTTTCAAATGATTTACAAGACAAAGCAAACTAAAAAGGTTCATGACTAAACATTTTCTCAAACATAAGCCATGAATCCTGTTTTCACAAAAACCTATGTATCTCACAGGCATTTTTACATGTGTTTCAGGATATGATGCATAGGATCTATCAAGATACACTTAGGCGTACTTGGGCCTTAGCGACAATAAAAGATGCAAGACTAGTTATTTATGTTATGTTTCTCTGATTGTCAAGACATTGTAACTATTTAATTCAATAAAACAATATTTCAATATCCATGTGTTATGAAACAATGATTCTGTTACAACACTCCTCGACGTTTTCCGCCACGTTTCGTTGTCTCACGTGGTCGGGGTGTGACAATTCTATTACATGACTCGATACAAGACGAAGTCGACAGACGTATGCACCAACAGACTCCCCCTTGGATGTTGACGAGTCTTCGGTATGCCTTCAGAACATCTTCAGTCTTGATCAGTCTTCAAGCTCTCTCCAAAGTATCTGACAATGTAAGCATCCTAAATCTCTATCTTCTTTTCTTCTCTTTCTTATCAGCAATAACAGCATCTGGCTTTAACCAATCAGAAAACTTGCTTTTTCATCTTCAGACTCCCCCTTTCAATCAACTAGGGATCGTAGTCTGGCTAACCTGCACATTCTCTACCTCAAAGTAAATTTCACAAATTTAAAGTTTAACGAATTTAATCTCACTTGCAGGTTTTTAAACAATCAATAAATGATTTTTACAATGTTAATCTTTGATAAACCACTTGAAGAAATATCATTTTTCTTTTCAAACAAATTCAAACAAACTTTCCCAAACCAGTTCGTCATGTTTAGCACTCAAAATTTTGAAAATCAGCTTTTCAACATCAGTTGTCTAAAATCTTTTTGGATTTTTCAAAATTTTTTCTAAAACACACTGAAATTTTTTTTTGGAATTTTACATAACAGAAATGAAATGCAGTAAAGAAATATTTACATACAAAATTTTTTTTGTGAGTTTGTGTAAGAGGATCATATCAGTTTCTGAGACAAATCACCAACACCGTTAAGCTTTAAACATTTTAAGTTCTAAACGATTCACTTAGATTGTCAGTATACTGATCCACTTAAATTTTCACACAAAGTTCAACTGCTTCGAGATACGATATTAATGTTTTAAGCACTTAAACTCAATCGCGTGTCCCACCTCAGAATATACTCCCGTATCCAGATCCCAATATTCAGTCTTACAGGTAATTATGACACAAATGATATCTGTAGGGGTTAATAAATTATGAAGAATCATGAGAGCTCAGGTCAGAACTAGCGTTCAGCAGAGAGATCATGACTCAACTTTTGGGTGTGTCCCCTTTAGAGGATATTTTTTTACAACAGCATTGCTAAGCAATTTTATTGTCTTATCATATATGCTGAGGGTAATGCTATGTTTCAAGCATTGCAGAAAGTATTATTCGAGGACTAGGTCAGAATTTCCATTCAGCAGAAGTCCAGGAATAATACCCCAGATATCACTGAGTATAAAAACCTAGTATATCAGAAAAAAGAATCTTTCAAACGAGATTTCGGGGGTTACCCATATATCCGAGAGATGTTACCCACGAATTAAGCAAGTTTAAATTTAGGTTTATATCTCGTCACAATCTACTAAATGTGCAAAAACCTACTTGACACATCATCAGTGAGACCGTTTATCACATTTTACTTTCCATTTCTTTAGCATGCCGTGATCGTCCACTGATGTACTATCATTTCCTCTTTTATACAACAAAACTCATTTTTGAATTTTATCATGTTTTTGACTTTTTCAAATTTTCAAATGTTTTTGGATTTTCTGAAAATTTTTACTCCCCCTAAACTGCAAACACATTTTAGGAAATTTGAAAACAAACTGTACAATAAAGTGACAACTGATATCGAATCGCTTCAATTCGCCATCCACTTGGCATAAACAATCAGAACTCCCCCTTACAACAAACTAGTTTCTCATTTAGATTTCAAAACACTTAAGTTTGTTTTAATCAAAATGATTTTTTCGGAAAATAAGTTTGTTTGATTTTACCACTTGTAAAATTAGGAGTTTATCACTTTGTTCATCAAATACCATTTGTAAGTATGGTCCAATCAAGTTCAACTTAATGACCTTGATTAACCACTTGTCAATGATAACCTTCTTCAATCACTTACATGTTTACTCACCAACTATAAACACTTATAAAAATATAACAATTCAAAGATATCACCTGTACTTTACCAATTGTACCATTTGTAGGATCATTTGCTAAGAAAGATACCGATACCTGCTCCACTCTTACCAACCTGGGAGCTCCGACAAGTCAGATTTTTAGTTTGGAAATAATTTCCCCCAAGGCTGACCATCCTTAGGAGATTCAGGAACACATCTGTCCCACCAGCACTTTGATTTGTAAAACTCTTTAGCACCCTTCACTTTTCCTGCAACCATCTTACCAAAAATATGTTTAACATTTTCATTAAAAACCTTTTCAGTATCGAATTCTTTGTTACCAGCAAAAAATTGATCTGAAATCTCACCTCTACCTTTCGATTTCAAATTTTCCGCACTCAACGGTGGAAAATTTTCATCGTTCATCTCTGGAACGGAATTATCAACCTTTTTCTCAACACATGACTCCTCTGATTTTATGGAATCAGATTCATTGTCAGAACTTCTTTCAAATTTTACAACCCATTTTTGTTTGTTTAAATCAACTCTTCTTTTGTAAAAACGTTTTGAACTTTCACCAGTTTCAAAAGTTGAATTTTCAAACATGTTAGAGTTTTCAGTTAATTGTTTCTTTTTAGCCACAAATTTTTCTCTCAATGTGGAGTTAACAGAAACTCCCTGTTTTGTGTTGTTGGACTGCTGGCAGTTCCAAGCGATATGTCCAACTTGTTGACATTTGAAGCACTTCCTCCTTTCAACTCTGTGCTCAAATTTCTTCATATTCTTCTTCACTTCAGCAAGAAACTCTTGATTGGATTGCTTCCAGAATGGTTTCTTCTGCTCATCTTCAGCACTTCCTCCTGCAACAAATGTTGTTTTTGGTTTATAATTTTTCTCATTTTTATAATTTTCTGAAGAATTAAAACCAAGACCTTTCTTTTTGAAATTACCGTTGTGGTTTGGTTTCTTTCGATAACCTGAACCATAACCGTAACCCTTTTTCTTGTTCAATCTCTGTTGAACTCTTGAAGTGTATTTTTTAGGTTTTTCAGCAAGATTTAAGTCTTTTATTTCAGAAATATTAATTTCTGTTAATTTGAAAACCTGTTTGATCATTTCAGTTTTGACACTTCTTATTGGAAATTCCTCATCGGAATATAATTTGTCTGAATCATACAAAGTATAAGCCACTTTGATTGACCCATCATTCAAATTAGATTTTGATAACCGGTGCACTCGGACTCTTTTCTGATGAACTCGGACTTTCAGACTTAGACTCCGACTTTGACTCTTCATCCATATCTAACACCTGATCGACAACTTTCTTTACTAACTCAGACTCATGATCAGTGTCAGACGCTGTGAATGTAACATCAATATTATCTGGCAATTCATCAATGATTTCAGACTTTAACTTGATGTTGACTGCCTTTTTAGACGCTCCTCGTTAGGATTCCTTGGAGAATAAGTTTCATGGATTGGGGGCGGACATTTGTTATACTTGACACTTGGTTTCTTACCAGTATCAGTATCTTCAGTCTTTTTATCCATGAAAGCTTCCAGACCTGCAACAGTAGGATAAACACGATCAATCAAATAATCACAAGTAGTATAACTCAACAGTAATCGTTTAATCCTTTCACTTTCGATCTTTTCAAGCTCCAACTCCTTCTTCAGATTAGCACAGTCTTCGATGTAATCATTTATGACGCTCTGCTTAGTCATTAATGTTGCGCTCATTTTTTCCATTGCTTTTTCAATTTCTGTATTTGTCTTTTTCAGACGATCAACTGTGTTGTTGAGCACATCATATGACTCTTTCACATACTTCACATCGCACAGCAAATCTTCTTTAATCTTCTCTAAATCAGCAATCTTCTTATCTTTCTCCTCACAAACTTTGCAAGATTCTGAACACTTCAAACATGGTTTTTCAACTTCAACCATTTTTTCAACTATCTTTTCAACCTCAACGATTTTCTCGACTTCAACAAGTTTTTCAACTTCAACTACCTTTTCTATCTCGACAATCGTTTCAACAACTTTCTCTACTTCAACAATTTTTTCCACAACTTTCTCAATCACTTGATCAACATTCTTTTCTATTGCATTCTCAGTTACTGCTTCAACTTTTGTTTTTCCAGTTTCTGTCTTTGCCTTTTCATCAGCGAGTAACTTTGCTGCTTCCAGTTCCCTCTTCAAACGGGCAATATTCTTCTGATTCAGCATCTCAACTTTATCTGCATAGAAAAAATTAAAACTGTCAGGATCAATGCTTTTTCTACATTTGTTAAGATACTCTTCCTCATCATCCGTATCAACATCACTTCCAAGATCTGGAAAAATCGGGATTCTTTTCTGATGAGCATTGTAGAATTCCTCAGCCATGATTCAATAATCAGGTGATACTTCGGGAAATACCTGGAGATACACGAAAACAACTAATCAGTTTAAACGAACTGAATCCTGGTGAAATCAATCTAAGACTCGTGTCTAAGATTTGCGGACTCGTTGAACTCTCTGAAAGAATGAATTTAATCGAGTAAACTATGTAAAATGAGCTTTGAATGGACACAACTTTATACTTCAATTATTAATTGGGCTTCTCGATTGGGCCTTTGAAATATAATTGAACCGAGCTCCAATGGTGATTAATGATGTCGAAACACTTGATGTTACCAAATAAATTCTATTGACCGAGACACTTTAATGAAAGCTGCCACTATGGATTCAAACTATTTGGCCGATGACATAGACCAATCACATGGGCTGCAAAACTCTTATCAAAATTCAATGCAAATCTCACATGTGCCGACAACCTTTTGAATGCTTATTAAAATCGGACTACAATTACCCATGCAAACTTTAATATTTGTAACTTCTCATGCAATTATCATTTAAAGAGTCACGTGAATAATGGCCGACATACTTTGATTCACCACTCAATTTTCATTGGACCAACACATATAGTGAACTGAAATTATCACATGTAATGATGTTATGTGGCCGACAACCTTTTTTTTTATTCAATAGAACCTTTCAAACGAACCAAACAACCTCAGACGAACTGTGATTATATAAACGACCTGGTCAAAGCTTTCAAACGGACTGACGATTTCAGACGAACTGTGATTCAGACGACTTCGTATGACTTTCAGACGAACTGGATGCAAATTCTCAAACGAACTGAATATTTTCAAACGACCTGAATCCACTACGTGCGAACTGGGGTTAAAATGTCAAACGACCTGGGTAATCTCAAACAACCTGGGTAATCACTTCATACGATCTGACCTTTATGATGAACTTACGGACAGATTTTGGTAAAAATGATACTCTAGGATTATTCTTTAATACATTTCGATCATAATGAGATGTTTTCCGTTCAATATCGACCACAGAATCATTCTAGATCTAGGATTGAAGATTCAGTTCATGCGAGTTGGACAAATTTTCAAACGAACTGGCCAAATTCTCGTAAAATTGATCAAGATTTAATTTGTTTTAAGGTCTGAAACTTTCACATATTATCTAAACCACTGTTTCGCACGATATACTACAAAAACAAACCATTTTAACCAGAAAATTTCGTTTTACTTTGAAAAAACGTGACAGAAAGATGTAGAAGCAGAAATTATCGACGAATAACGGCTGAAATATCAAGAGCTCTTCCTCCTGAGCTCTGATACCACTTGTAGGATCGTCTGCACGACCAAACGAGCCGTTCAGAAGAGATCTCGTCCAATACGAGAGGCGGAATCAAACGTATCGGATTTATTTCAGCTACAAACACACGAGAATCACTTTAACTATCTCTTGTATTGATTTGATGATGATTACAGACCTGGAGATACTTCGGCAGAGCTTCGCTACCGGAATTGAACAAGTTACAAATGAAAACAACAAGTCCACTATTTATACTAACTCCACTTCGTTTGAACAAGCATCTCCAGTTCATACGAACTGGCCACTTCGTTTGAACTGGCCACTTCGTTTGAACTGACCACTTCGTTTGAACTGGCTTGTTCACCTCTGTATCCTGTTAATCTTGAACTGTGTGATTTGTTTCATCTATTCTATTACATGACTCGATACAAGACGAAGTCGACAGACGTATGCACCAACAATTACTGATCTTTATTTCTCTTCAACATCTCCCTGATTTGTCCTTTGAATTGTAGTTCAAAGTCCAGGGAGAACATGTCTTGTTCAACATTCCTTTCAAGTTGAAGGTCTAACAAATCTTGGAGATCGTATGCATTCAGACCATATGCACTCTCCTTTTTAAGCTTTTCAACACTACCATCTGACCCGATCAAAGTCAATACGTGGGTGTCTAAGGATGACTTCCAGTTTACTATTTTTGGATCAAATGGTTTTCTTGGTACAAGACTTATTGAAGATGAGTTTGGTGATTGTGGTCTGCTGACTAAATTTGCAACTGTTGCACTGAGTTGAGCAGCAAGTAAGGTAGCAGCAGGTTCAATGTGGTAATCAAACAAACACTTTATTGCCTCTTTTCTGTGTTCTTCATACTTCTTCTCATCTTCCTCATCAGTTTGCTTTTGCCTTTCTAATTGTCTTAAGGCATTTGCAGATAAATCAAATGATGAGAGAAGCTTTTTGGGAGTATGGGTCTGTTGAATCAAAGCAGCAGTTGTAGGATAGACTGGCTTTTGAGGAACTTTAGGATCTTTATCTCTGAGTTCTTCCAGCCTTTTGTAGGTCTCAACTATGTTGAGTTTAGACCATCTGGAATGGATCTAGCTGAACCATAATCAGCAGCCACAAGCTCTGCTCTCATTCTTTTAACCTTCAATGCCTCATCTGGATCCACTTGTTTGACTTTCTTCTAGTTAGGTGGAGTTGGCTTTACTAGAGGATCATTGTGTATTTTTGTGATTCTTTCAATTTCTTCTCTAAGAGCATCTGATGACCAGTCTTTGAATTGAGCTCTAGTTGCTTTATATGGTTTGTGCTTCATAATGTGTTCAACATAATCATCCCTCAGTTCCTTCTCAAGCTCAGGATTTATTGGCCTCTCAGACATGGATTTACTCAGGTCCTTAGCAAAGTCTTCAAGTTTTCTGACTTTGCTAAGCTCATGTGATAAGAAGCTCTGGTATTTCCTGTCATCCATTCCTATGCTATTCTCTCTTGCTATAAGCTCAGCCTGTCTGACTTTTAATTTCAGATACTCATCTAAGTTTTGAGGCTGCCTATAGCCATAAAGAGATGGGAAAGGATCTTTTTGATGGATCCTCTATTGTGAAGAATGACTCAATTTCACCTTTAATAGTGGCTACCTCCAAAGGATATTGAGCTGCCAGGGGAATGACTAATGGTAGTGTAGCAATTGGAAGGGATAAAGTGGGTTTTCTGGGTGGAAGTGATGAGGATAGAATGTTTTGATTGGGGGAAAATGATACGGAGATTAGTGATTTAATCTCCTCATCATCTTCTACCACAACATGAGTTTTTTCTCTTGCGTGTGGACTTGATTTGTGGCGAAGGAGAACGTTTTGGTGGTGAAGGTGGATGTGTGGGAAATCTTTTTGATGTTGGAGGTGGTTGGGTTGTTGGTGGTGTAGTGAAAATGATCATGGAAGACGTTTGACAAACATCTACCGAAACAACTGGTGTCTCAGCAGCTGTTTGGCTAACATCTGCTGATACTTTTGTTGTATCAGCATATGTTGGGTGAATTGGTGATGATGGTGGTGAAGCTATTTTCTTCTTCTTTTGTGGTGGTTGTTGTGGAGAAGGTTTGGTTTTGGGTTTAGCAGTGGATACAAATTTTGTAGGAGTAGCAGTGGTTTTAGAAAGGGTAGAGCCAGTAAGTTTGAGAAGATGTTCCTTAATGCCTATAATGTCTGCTTGTGTATCTTTATACCTAGCATCAACCATAATTCTGATAAGTTCCATATGGGAGTTGTGGTTGCTTTCAGCCAAATTCCTTTGAGCTTGAAGGATGGGTTACATAGAATTCCCAAGCTCATTGGTAATTTGCTGAGTGCTAGGTTGACTTTTAGAAAGCTCCATCATCTGCTTTATCATTTCTTTCATTTTAGCAACAGATGTTTTAATGTTAGACTTTCTATCCATCAAATCTTTATATCTTAAATCATCACCTAATTTAATAGGATCATCTGAATTCCCACCTGTGGTGGTTGTATTTGTTTTGATAATAGGAAAAGACCCCAAATCATCATAAACAAATGCCCCTTTTTCTTGGTTATGGGGACTTCCCACTGGAGCAGAGGTTACAGTTGTAGCCTCAACAGTGGTTGCCTTTAAGGGAGTCTTAAGTATGAAACCACTGTCCAATTGTAAATCAATGGATTCAACAGTTGTAGTGGCTGCTCCACTTGAACTACCACCAAGAGTTTCGTAAAACTCAAGGGGTGTAACCTCCTCAACTGTTTGTGGGATAGCAGATTGAATTGATTCAGACATGGTCATTTGTTGGGTTATACTCTCAATAATGTGTGAGTGAGAGGGACTGTTTTGAGTCTGAATTTCAATTGCTTCAAACAGAGGTATTATTGTTGTTGGAATTTGGAGAGAGTGTCGTGGTGTAGAAAGCGACATTGGCCTGGGAGAGGGGCTTTTAAGCATATTTTTAAATGAAAGGTCTGCTTCATGATGTGATGTGCCTGTGCTTACAACATGATCCTTTTGTGAGTATGCATGAGGAGTTTGGATGGGTTGAGATCTTTCCAACTGTTGTGAGGAAGTAGCAGCAATGGTTTCAATTGACATTTGTGTTGTCACTGGGTTAACCTCTGGGATCTCATCTTCCAGAGGACCCTTTTTATTTTGTTTGGTTTTGGTGGGCTTTTTGGATGTGGAAGGTTTCTTTTTGGGCTTTGCTAGTGTGCATTTCACAACACCGGTTGCGATGTCATGATCACCAGGAACAATGGGCACAACAACACAGGTTTGAGCAACAGATGTGGACGCATCTAAAACATGCTCATCCCCCTTTGTTTGTGTTTTTGAAACTTTTGACTCTTTATCCATAAGTCTGGTAAAATTTTCACTTGTTAGACTATTTATTTGAAAAGCTACACTTTGTTCAAAATCTGTTTGTGACACTTTTTTTCGTAGGTAGTAGCTTAGAAGTCTTAGATACAACTGAAAAGCATTATTAGCACCTTTTTTTTTTTTTACTTTTTTTCACTTTTTTCACATTAGTTACCAAATCAGAAAACAATGCTTGAGTTAAATTGTAATCAGATTTTGTTAAAATAGCATATCCCAAATACTGAATTTTTAATGGTATCTCATTAAATGTGGTGGTCTTGGTTAAGAGACAAGTTAAAAGAGTATAGAAAAAAAAATTCATTGGCGGAGGGAAGTTTGGTTTAAAAATAGTAACTCCCTTTAATTGTGCATCATACCCTCTTTCAATGAACTCTGTATGAAGTTCATGTTTTTCAAAGTTGGTCTTACCTGCCAAGTCGTCCAATGCAAATGTAGTGGAAATTGTAGATAGGGAAATTCGAACCAGGCTTTTTCCGACTTTAGATGTGATGGCAACCGGCTTATTATTTTCATACTGTATTTCAGCATTAGCCCAAAATTGTCGGAGTGTTTCTGTATGAACTGGAGCATCAATTATTGAATGAAAGATGGTATTTTTGCTGGTTTTCTCGAAGATGGGGAGGTAGTTGTGAGGGTTTTTAATGTCCAGAGAAGAAGGTGATAATGGAAACTGCTTTTGAGAATTTTGAATTCGAGACGGCAGTGGTAGAAGCTCGGTTTGGGGATGAAACAGGGTTTATATAGAGTGAAAAAGTGAATGCTGATGTGGCAGCAGTTACAAAGATCTGATGGCTAACATTTGTCCACGTTAGAACCTCTGTTGTGATAATGGATGACAGTTGTTTGGAAACCTATGTTGGGCAACAACAGAGGTTGGGAACATTGGTAAGTCAACAGTCTTTAGGATAAACAGAAGTTATGAAAACAGGCGATACCTTTCAGCAATGGATGAATTTTTAGCCAAGCAGAGGTTTCAAAAACAGTTGTTTTCAACATACTTTTAAGGATTTTTGAAATTTTTTTCAAAAATAGCTATTTTTTAACAATGGACTTTTCATTTTCTGAAGACATTTTAATGATTTTGATTAACCAATTCAGCAGGATTTGCTGGGATCGAATTTGATTGACTAAACTCTGATACCAATTGTTAGCATTTGATTTTGATTGTTGTGACTGTTAAGATGATAACAATGGAAGAAGATAAAACAGAAATAGAAATATGCAGCATAATAATAAACTTTTTTTCTTATAAAAATGAAAAGAATGCTTTCATCATCATGTTTTTACAAAGATTACAATTACAATGTTCACCTAGAGAGCAACATCTAATAGCCTAACAAACTCCCAAGATCTGCTATTATCCTAAGCACTGTTACTATGAAAACCTCTATTGAGCAGCTTATGTTGAATATCATCTGTTGTTCTTTAACATCTGTTGATCCATAGCAGACCTTTGCTTCTTTAGACTTTCTTTATCAGCAGAGGATCACTTCAAGCAGATGTTCTCTTTTGGCAGACTTTAGCTTTGACAGACCTTTACAGTAGCAGATATTGAGTCTTTGTAATTTGGAGGAGTAAATTCTTCAAAAAACTGTTATTCATGATCAGATATTCTAGAATATTTTGGCTTTGCAATTATCTGTTCAGCCTTAAACCAACCTGAGGGATGTAAACCTTTGTTGACTTACCAAACATTTTTTCAGGCACAATTCAACATCAACATAATCTATATCAACTTAGATACAATTTCACATCTACATCAATATCGACCTGCAATCCTCAGATGATATTCAAAACTGTATAATAATACTTATGCTTGCTAAAATAAGTAAAAGTAAAATACGACAAGAAAGAGTAATAGGATTAAAATTTATGACATTAAAAGATTAACAACTACATCAAGTACTGAAGTAATAAACTTTCAAATCTAACGATAACACCCAGAAATCTAAGAATCTAACAGCAAGAATTAAGAAATTTTAGCTTCAACTCCATAGAGTGCTAAACCTCTCGATTATATCCATGAGCATCACCATGAACTCCACGTCTCTATCACCGCACTCTATATTACTGACAACACAAAGGTCACGAACGGAAGTCGAAGGCATCGCCATCAGGTTTCTGGAAACCTAGTCTCTCGTGAACAGACCACGGTGCAGTCCATCAAAACATCTCTTCAGCTCTTGAATAGTATCCCTATCCGCATATACTTGATCCTTGAAGGGGTATGGTCCCAAAAGCCCACGTTGACTAATCAGGTCGTGCGCAGGACCATACCCCTACCTTACTAATTTGGCATCTTTCCCAACCCCGCGCCGACTTATTAGGTGAAACTTAGGTCGCGCGCGAGGTCTAAGCAAATTCAAGGGCGGATTTCACACTTAGCTTCCTAGATAAAGGCTATCACCTCCTGAACCTTGCGCCGGCTACTTGGGTCTTCCCAATAGGCCGCGCGGAGGACAGAATCGCGGGCCATTCTAGGATAAGTATTGAAGGTATGAGTGGCAGAGCAGTGGAAAAATGAGCATCCAACAGGCTGTATTCAATCATGCTCCATGATTAGCAATTATACAGGGGACATGAGAGTACACAAGGATGCATACGTGGCACCAATCAGCATGCGCCAACATCTGCTCCAAAATCTCCACTCAACCGCTGATGTTAGGGAGACAACAAGGACAGCGGTCAGGACACGTGGAGCCATTCAACTTGTGCCAACTCCGTCCTCACCCACAAGCACTAACGGTTGCTGCAGAGGGGACGAGAAGGATATTCCTTGTTGTCGGCTCCAGGCCCAAGGCCCATCAGCCCATCTCCTTCTTCACTACTCCGGCTATAAATAGGTATCTTCACCTACCGGTTAATTCATTATGTTCTCTGCTATCTCGCTACTAATCACATACATATTTCCTCAAAACGTATACATATTTTCACGCCGGAGAGTGGTTTAAAGGAGAACCCCGCTATTCCCCTCCCTTTAACGAGCTTAATGGGGTGTTTAGTGTTTTGCAGGAAGATCACGGCCACAACTTGGAAAGGATTCAGAAGATTAACCTTATTTGTCGAGGCACATACCACAAACTAATCACTAGATTAGTTTGGTGTTTCTTCATTGGTGCTCACCGATTTTTTACAATCACTTTCATCTTCTTTTTTCTGAGCTTTTCTGTTCTCTCGATCAATGGCTGATCAGGGAATACCAGAGTTCGGTTTCGGTACACGCTCTCAAATGGGAACGGGGAAGGACACTTCGCACGTCCAAAACCTTACCATTGACGAGTTTACTGCGGGCGAAACAACAAACGTTGGGGGACCCCACGCAAGTGGTGTTCGCATCACCCAAACGCTACCCCAACAAGTCACGGTGCTGGCCCGTCAACTCCAGCACCTTCGAGCATATCTATGTTGTTGGGTTTACCATAGGGGGAAACTCTCGCCTCTTGGTATGCCAAGCAATAGGCAACCTTGAATCTCGTATATTCATAACTGAGCGCGCAACAGGCAATTTTACAAGCACAGATGAAACCATCTCTGGTAGCAACTCCTACACCAGAGCAGGGGGCGCGCCGGACACCTCCTCAATAGAACGTACAAAGGCAGTATGAGAGACCCGCCTCTCAAAGAAGACAAAGCGTGGATAACACGCGCGATACCTATGAAGAGACAGACAGCTACTATGATCATCCATCCCATGCGCAGCATAGACGTCCATTGAGCAGCCGGCTTGGGCCGTGCAACATCAATGACGAAGGGAAAACACAGATGAGAAGGACTCCACATATCGTCAAGAGGAAATCTATTCGGTCTTCAACCGTCTGTACAAGAACCATGAATCATACAAGCCGAAGTTGCACATCGTGTACAATGAAGTAGCAGAACACGACTTCAGTCTTGTTTACAGACCAGCGGCAGCAGCTGAGCATTCCAAGTTTATCCGAAGCATCACTTTGGCTCCAATGGAGAAAGCTAAACTTCCACAAATTGTGGGAAAGTTTAATGGCCTTACTGATGTGACAACTGGCACAAACCGGTAATTTCCGTACACTATAATTATTGCTTAATGACTGCAATTATGAGTTTAAGTGTCAGCAATGTCTGAACACATGATTAAACAAGTGAATTCATGCACGTTGTATACTACAAAATATTGCTTTATGCATAAACGAGAGCGTTGCGTCAGAATAATAGTAAACTCACCGGTAAGACACACTGTGTCGACTGAACTGCAGAAAGCAGTCAGACGTTAGAACTGAGGCCTAGGTGTAGGTCCGACAACAAGAATGCATTAAAACCCAAGAGTACATACAAGGGTTAATATATATGCAATACGAAAGCAAAAATAAGCACTAAAAAGCACCTGAAACGCACTTTAAGTGCAGAATTTACACAATTCAGCAATATATCAGCATTTAGACATATAAATATTATGCAGAAATGTCGTTTTATCATCCAGAATATTTCCCTAAGTGTTGGGAATTGAAAGAGTACAAGAAAGGTACTTAAACGACACTAAAAAGTGTGATTTAGCACTTTAACGAATCGGTATGTAACCGAACAACCGGACTATACCCGAAACATGAAAATATTGTTATTTTCATTATTCATCTTTTTCTGAGCTAGTCATGATCCCCGAACACCCTAATACACACTAGAATATCTAGTAACTAACTACACTAGCTAGATACTTGGCATATGATTACAAGTAACTACATGGTTCACAATTTACACTTTACCCCCCCCCCCATATGCTTACCTACGGCCTAAAGAGGTGGCCCCCACCTCAAGATTTCCATGATCTCCTCAAATCCTTTTAAGATCTAATAAGATCTCTAGTAAATTTGGTGTAAGGATTTGCATGTACTCTTGGAGACATAATAACCAATAGGTAAAAGAACTTGTGGTTATAAGTTAGACAAGATCCTCCATCCTCTTCAACACCATCTCACTCCTCCCTTGGCCTCCCATTCACGGCCGTAACCCCCTCCCCTCATACCACCACCTTCACTTCAAGTTCATCCAATTCCAAGCTTGATACAAGGTGTAAGAAGGCCACTAACGAAGCTCGGAGCAAGCGGAACGCGAAGGACCTCTCTACCTTGCTTTTATCCACTCGATTTGTGCTTAGATTCTTCCCTAGCCTTGAGCTAGAGGTATAACACTTAAATCTCATATTTGAGCTTATCTAAAGTGGTTAAAAGAATTTTTGTCGGTTAAAACTCGGAATCTTACAAGTTGAAGCATTAAAGTCTACTAAAAGTATGAAAAATGGTGGTTAATAGCTCATGTGTTGTGTAAAAGTTGTAGTATTTGAAATATGCGATTATTTAGACCCGATCTATGTTGTGGTAGCTCGGATCACCGTTTAACCCGGTTTGGTAAGATCACGGATCTTAACATAAAGCTATTTTAGAAGTAACAAGGGTTAAAAGGTGAAACCCTACCACACATAAACCATGAACTTGTGTAAAAATGTTTTAACTTGTACAAAAGTGTTTAAAACTAGTAGATCTATGTATCTACAAGTGGTATTTTCAAAGGACCAAGTGTCCAAGAAATCACATGTTCTAAACCGGATCTTACACAAACAAAAGTGGTTTTTGTGAACAAACAAGTGTGTGGAATACTTGTGTAACAAAAGTTTTAACAAAGAAATAATTTTCATAAAAACCGACTAGAAGTTGTGAAACTTCATAGTCTTTAAAAATAAAGTTTTCAAGAAGTTAAACTTATTTTTAAAGATAACAAGACTTACTAAATGTGCTAGTAAGTTACTACACATTTTTGTAAATATTCAAGTTCATGAAATTAGTGATTATTGTTGACGGATATTGTTGATAAATTGTTGTTGATGATTATTGATGATTGTTGACAATTCAAAAGAAAATAAACACATGTTTTGAAAACATGGGAAACGTCCATTTTTAGGGGAAACTCTGTCAAAATTTTTATAAATTTTGACACTTAGAAAAATAAAAGTTTTTGAGAAACTTATTCCCTAAAAAATGCGTTTAAGAGTATTACTAAGGTTTCCCTGATTTTGATGATAAGAAATGAGGATTTCTTCAAGAATAAAAATGGATAATAAGTATATATTTTTGAGAGAAAAATATATATTATTTGATCACCAACTTGTGTGTTAAGTGTATATAGTATGTGTTATACGTGCTAGTGTATTAAGACTTAAAATACACTAAATACTCATGAGGAGTAGAAATATAAAAAATACACATACAACATACAAGAAACATAATTCGGGTGCAAAGTGCAAAACATAAAAGACTTATATTTATTTTTGGAGAAAATAATATAAGTAAGATACGTAGTTAAAAATATAAGAATATTTTTAACACAAGAAAATATACACAAAAGAGAGTGACTGTACTTGTGCGACGCAAGTCTAGTGACTAACGTTAAGAAAACGCGTATAGGTTACGACGTTAATTAAGCAAATCCGGTGGAGTTTACGACGCTAGGAACGCAAAGTTGTGAGTTCATGCTCCCCCTTTTCTCTTTAACTGTTTTCAGTTTTTATAACTTCGGGGGTGAAATACATGTACAAAAGTACAATATTTATAAATGGTATGATATAAATACAAGAAGTACACTTGGTAAGAACGAGAACCAAGTGTGACGAAATATATGAATATGAGAAGCGCATTTGGTGAGACGAGAACCAAGTATAAGGCGCTATGAGAAATGATAACAAGAAACGCGCTTGGTGAGAACGAGAACCAAGTAGGAGGCGTTATGAGAAATAGTGTCACGAATAGGGTACAGAAGCACCATTAATCAACAATATACCTAGACCGCAGAACAAAAGGTTAGATCTAACGGGTGCCTGGCAGCCACACTCCTGGTCGGGGCGAGAATCGAGGAGTGCTTTTGTGTCTCAGAATATACCAATTAAATGCCTTAGGTTTGGTGGCTTCCTATGACGTGTCACATGTTAATGGCTTTGCAACCCATTAACAATCTGATAAGTACAGAAACACTGTATTTACATAAAATTCATACCATACAAAAATTGATAAATAACTTGAAGTACGTGGGGTACTCAAGAGGATTGATGAATACTTGAGTACGTGGGGTACTCAAGAAAAGATTGAGTTATACTTGAAGTACGTGGGGTACTCAAGAAGAAATTGAATTATACAGATGTACGTGATGAACTGGAATTATACATGAAAACTTGATTTACTCACAAACTATGTTTTCATACAAAGTATACAAACATGAAATACAAAACTGCATGAATTCACACCAACTTTATGTTGACGTTTTTCCAAAAACTCACATGTATTTCAGGTAACTAGGATGGATGTGCGCGTGGTCTTGCTTATGCCCGTGGATGTCGCTTGTGTTTAACTTTAAATAAAGTTGTAAACTTTTAAGACAATGTTTTATGCTGTCTGGCGATGTAAACGCTAAACGTATGTTTTCAAATCATGGAATTTGATGTTATTTTGCGAGCATGTAGCATGTTTACTCTTCGTATGCAATGAGAACCTTTCATGATCACACCTCGTGCTTCCGCCGCAGAAAGGGGTGTGACAGATTGGTATCAGAGCTGCGATTGTAGTGAACCAGGATTCCTTCTCGAGTCTAGTCTACAATCTCTAGGATCCATTCACGAAAAAAAATTTCAAAGAGTTTTCATTGCATAAACATCCCGCGACATCCACTACCTGAAACTGTCTACATGAGTCTAGAAAAGACACTACGAGACTTAGAGTGCACTTGAGTAGCACTTGTCATTGACTAGAAATTACTTGCAATTATGTGTGATAATTAGCATGTACTAGAAGTAGAATGTCACAAGTATACGTGACTTTACCTGAAAGGTGGCCCATCTGAAGGAAGAAATACGAGGATGAAACGAACTGTGCGGACTGTGCAAGGAGATACGTAATTATGGATGCATACATAATTATGGAATTCAGTGCACAGAAACCACAGCAAGTCTTGTCACGTATAGATTCCCCCAGAGCAAGCCTACTAAGTACTCTGCTAGAGTAATAATTGTTTGATGTCCCTTATGTGGTATATATACCTGTGAATATATATGATACTACTATCTAGTGTGACGATATCAAACAAATGCCTAACCCTGTTGTGTTATGTTCTGTCAGAACATGGCACCCAGGAAAACTGTGAATGCTCGCAATGACGATCAACCTCCTCCTCCCCCACTGCCAAGAACTGCTGAAGAGCTAAACGCTCTACTGGAAGAAAGGATCTCCGCTGCTATCGCCCAGTACGAGGCGAACCGTACTCAAGACAGTGGTGGACCAAGCAACGCTAGGCGTAATGGGGATGGAGATTCGTCTGGAGGCAATGCAGCTCAAGGTAACCTTAAGACACTGTGCAAAGCATGAGGAAATTTATGAACGGTCTTTGTTTCATTATTTCTTCGATTGCTCACATGTGAATTGGTTGAATCAATTCCAGGCTGCACTTTCAAGCAGTTCCTCGACTGCAAGCCGATGAACTATGATGGCACAGGAGGTGCAGTAGCATTTGTGCGCTGGACGGAGAAGACTGAAGCTACTTTCCGCATGAGCAAGTGTACCGCGGACCAAAAAGTCACTTTTGCTACTGGGTTATTCGTCGATGAAGCTCTGACTTGGTGGAACCTGCAAGCCCAAACTTTGGGTGATGACGCCGCTTATGGCCTCACTTGGGAGGAACTGAAGGAAAGGATGAGAGAGAAGTACTGCTCTCGTGCAGAACTCCAAAGACTGGAAACAGAGTTCTGGCACTTAACTATGGAAGGTGCCGACATCAATGGTTACACTCGAAGGTTTCACGATCTGTCCAGAGTGCTTCCCTACATGGTGACTCCTGAATTTAAGCGTGTGGAACGCTACATTTGGGGACTGGCCTCAGAGTTTCGTGGCATGGTAACGTCGGCCAAACCACAAACAATCACCGAGGCTGTAACTCTGGCTGTCAGCCTGACTGAAGATTGTGTTCGTATGAAGAAGCTCTCACTGAACCCAACAGAAAAGACCGAGACGCATGCTGAGTCGTCCGGCGACAAAAAGAGAAAGCATACAAGTTTGAACCAAGCAACTCGCAACAACAAGAGTTTCAGCAAGAAGCGCGACACTAATCCGCCTCAGGAGATGAAAACCCATGCAACCAAAGCATACCAAGGCTCCATGCCTAGATGCCAAAAGTGTAAGTATCATCATGATGGAGCTTGTCGCATTCCAAGGTGCGATAAATGTGGTAAATTGGGTCATCAAACAGAAGACTGTTGGGGAAAAAGAAAGAACCGAAATGGAAACGGTGCTGGTAACAAGAATGGTAACGGGAAGGGGCAGAACCAAGGATGCTTCAAGTGTGGAAGCAATAATCATTTTATGAAGAACTGCCCAGAGAGAAACAACGCTCCGGCTCGAGCATTTGTGATTGGAGCAAGAGACGCACGCGAGGACCCTAACGTGGTCACCGGTACGTTTCTCATTAACAATCACTTTGCATCCATATTATTCGACACTGGCGCCGATTATAGCTTCATGTCTGTGGAATTTAAACGCATACTCGGAATAGAATCTAGTAGATTAGAAATTCCTTATTCCATAGAACTAGCCAATGGTAAACTTGTTGAATCGGGCGAAGTTGTCAGAGGCTGCACACTAGAACTTTGCGAACGAAATTTTAGCATCGACCTCTTACCTATTCAATTGGGTAGCTTCGATGTAGTAGTCGGAATGGACTGGTTGTCCAAGAACAGAGCTGAAGTTATCTGTCATGAGAAAATCATTCGCATCCCTCTAGCGAAGGATGAAACTCTCATTGTACATGGGGAAAAACGAGACGCGCCTCTTCGAATCATCAGCTGTATGAAGGCACAGAAGTGCTTGAGGAAAGGATGTGTCGCTTTCCTAGCACACGTTATAGACAAGAAGGCTGTGGAGCCAAAACTCGAAGACATTCCTGTGGTGAATGAATTTCCTGATGTTTTTCCCGAAGATCTGCCAGGATTACCTCCGCAACGACAAGTCGAATTCCGTATAGACCTGGTTCCAGGAGCTGCTCCTGTAGCCAAGGCACCCTATCGACTTGCTCCATCCGAAATGCAAGAATTATCTACACAACTCCAGGAGTTGTTGGATAAAGGATTTATAAGGCCAAGCTTCTCACCCTGGGGAGCTCCAGTATTATTCGTAAAGAAGAAGGGTGGAACACTGCGGATGTGTATCGATTACAGGGAACTGAACAAGCTCACAATCAAGAATCGGTATCCGCTACCAAGGATTGATGACTTATTTGATCAATTGCAAGGATCAAGCTACTATTCCAAGATCGACCTTCGATCTGGATACCATCAGCTGAGAATCCAAGAGAAAAGCGTGCCAAAGACTGCATTCAGAACACGCTATGGGCACTACGAATTTCTTGTGATGCCGTTTGGATTAACGAACGCGCCAGCGGTCTTTATGGACCTAATGAACCGCGTATGCAAACCATATCTCGATAAATTCGTGATTGTATTTATCGATGATATCCTGATTTACTCGCGAACGAAAGAAGAACACGAGCAACATCTCAGAACCATCTTGGAGCTACTGAAGAAAGAGAAACTTTATGCAAAGTTCTCGAAATGTGAATTCTGGATTCGCGAAGTACAATTTCTTGGTCACGTGGTGAATGAAAAGGGCATTCATGTAGACCCGTCCAAGATTGAAGCAATAAAGAATTGGGAAGCTCCCAAGACCCCGACCGAAGTCCGTCAATTTTTGGGTTTAGCGGGCTATTACCGGCGATTCATCGAGAATTTCTCAAAAATAGCTCAACCGCTAACGACCCTTACACAGAAGGACATGAAATACGACTGGGGTCACAAACAAGAAGAAGCCTTTCAGCTACTTAAGAACAAGCTCTGTGATGCACCAATACTATCGTTACCCGAAGGCACTGAAGACTTCGTGGTATACTGCGACGCCTCACGACAGGGCTTGGGTTGCGTGCTCATGCAACGCCAAAAAGTCATCGCTTATGCTTCAAGACAACTGAAGGTTCATGAGAGAAATTATACCACTCACGACCTGGAGCTGGGTGCAGTGGTATTCGCCTTGAAGATTTGGCGACACTATCTATATGGTACTCGATGTACAATCTTCACAGATCACAAAAGCTTGCAACACATATTTGATCAGAAGGAATTGAATATGCGCCAGCGACGTTGGGTCGAGCTGCTAAATGATTACGACTGTGAGATTAAGTACCATCCTGGAAAGGCAAACGTTGTAGCGGACGCGTTGAGCCGAAAGGAAAGGGTTAAGACCCTAAGGGTTCGAGCATTGGAAATGACGATTCGAACGAACCTCACTGCACGCATTCGGGATGCACAACAAGAAGCTCTTAAAGAAGAGAACCGTAAAGCTGAATACCTCCGGGGTGCATTGAAATACATGGTGCCAAATGAAGAGGGAGCCTTATACTTCAAGAAGCGTATCTGGGTTCCACTCTGCGGTGGCATACGTGAGGTCATCCTTAATGAAGCCCACAAATCGAGATATTCGATCCATCCAGGATCGGACAAGATGTACCAAGACTTGAAAGGGTACTATTGGTGGCCGAGACTCAAAAGTGACGTTGCTGTCTATGTTGGAAAATGCCTAACCTGTGCTAAGGTTAAGGCCGAATATCAGAAACCGTCCGGCCTCCTACAACAACCAGAAAGTCCCGTGTGGAAGTGGGAACAAATCTTGATGGACTTCATAACGAAGTTACCCAGGACCCCGAGAGGGCACGATATGATATGGGTAATCGTTGATCGATTAACGAAGTCTGCGCATTTCCTACCAATCCGAGAGAAGGATAGCACTGGAAAGCTGGCAGAGATATACTTAAGAGAAATTGTGGCACGTCATGGAGTGCCAATCTCAATCATTTCAGACAGAGATGGACGCTTTGTCTCAAGAATCTGGCAATCATTTCAGGAAGCCTTTGGATCTCAGTTAGATCTGAGCACGGCATTCCATCCGCAAACAGACGGCCAGAGCGAACGGACTATACAAACGTTAGAAGATATGCTTCGCGCATGTGTCATGGATCTAGGCGGCAGCTGGGATACTCATCTACCCTTAGTTGAGTTTTCCTACAATAACAGTTATCATACAAGCATAAAAGCCGCGCCGTTCGAAGCTCTGTATGGCCGCAAATGCCGATCGCCCTTATGTTGGGCAGATGCCGGAGATAAACGTATGGTTGGTCCTGAACTTGTACAAGAGGCAACCGATAAGATTGCGCAGATCCGAGAGCGCATTAGGGCGGCTCGAGAGCGACAAAAGAGCTACGCGGATCCAAATAGGAAATCGGTAGATTTCAAAGTGGGAGACAAAGTGTTGTTAAAAGTCTCACCATGGAAGGGCGTAGTCAGATTTGGAAAGCGTGGAAAGCTGAATCCACGATATATCGGACCATTCAGAATTTTGAAGAGAATTGGTACCGTGGCATACAAGTTGGAGTTACCGGAAGAACTTAATGGAGTACATGATACGTTTCATGTATCCAACCTGAAGAAGAGTCCAACGCAAGAAAACGTGACCATCCCGATGGATGAAGTACATATTGATGAAGCCCTCCGATTTACAGAACAACCCGTTGAGGTTACCGACTGGAAAGTCAACAAGACCAGGAGGAGCAGTGTGAAACTTGTTAAAGTACGTTGGAGCTCTAAGCACGGACCCGAGTACACATGGGAACGTGAAGACCAGTTCAAGAAAAAGTATCCCCACCTATTCAAGAAGACTCCGACGAGAGTTAGTTCAGCCTGAATTTCGGGACGAAATTCTTTTAACGGGGGGAGACTGTGACAACTGGCACAAACCGGTAATTTCCGTACACTATAATTATTGCTTAATGACTGCAATTATGAGTTTAAGTGTCAGCAATGTCTGAACACATGATTAAACAAGTGAATTCATGCACGTTGTATACTACAAAATATTGCTTTATGCATAAACGAGAGCGTTGCGTCAGAATAATAGTAAACTCACCGGTAAGACACACTGTGTCGACTGAACTGCAGAAAGCAGTCAGACGTTAGAACTGAGGCCTAGGTGTAGGTCCGACAACAAGAATGCATTAAAACCCAAGTGTTGGTGCACACATCTGTCGTCTTCGTCTTGTATCGAGTCTCGGTTCGGTGCGGGTTCGGTGCGAATATTATCAAGCATGATGTCATCATCTAGGATGATGACATCACACAAGTGACATCACATGTTGCATCATCACAAAAGACAAAGGAAATTCAAATCAGATTGTTATTTGTGAAAGATTCGCTTCAAGACAAAAGTAAATTGTAACATTTCGCTTCAACATGTTAGGTTCGCTTGAAGGGTTTCGCTTGAAGCCTTCAAGCGAAATCATGAGGCTATATATAGGTGGTTCATACTTGTCATTTGTAACAGTTTTTGCCAAGTTATACCGAGGTGCTGCCGGTTTCTCTTTCAATTGTAAAGGTTGTCAATATCAATATATAAGAGATTAAAGTGAATATCAAGCTGTTTACACGTTCGTTTCTTAGTTTCCGCCTCTGAAACGGACTAGAACTCTTCCGAACGACTCGTTAAGGTCGCAATCCGATCCTACAATTGGTATCAGAGCTCAGGACGAGGAGTTCTTGCCAAAAACAGCCGGTTTTCACCACGATTTCTGTTTCTACATCATTCTTTTTCGAAATTTCAAACATTTTACGGATAAAATCGGACAAATATCACATATGTTGTGCAAAAACACGTTTTAATAGTTCCTGGAAAGGTTCAGCATTAAAATCAGCCTAAAACTTGTAATTTTGTGTGTTTTCGCTTCAAGTGTTCGAACATATGATGACATCAGCAACTGTTTTCATTGATTTCGCTTGAGGGTTTGAAGCGAAATTGAGGATTTCGCTTGAAGTAAAAATTTGTTTGATGATATCGCTTGAAAGTATGATTTGAAAAACGTGAAGATTCCACTTCAATATATCCTGCTTGAATTGTTTAAAAGAAATATCATCGATATGTGTGAAATATAAAATTGTCGGTATGCATGTGTTAGACATTTAAGTGTGTCAGATTGGTCATGTGATTACTTTATCTAAGTGGTTTACATGTGAAAAAGTAAATGGGTTTTGTTCGGCATGTGATATAATCATTTCGAGGTCTTGAAAATTGTAATTCAGGTTACGTGGATAGATAAGGTGTCAGATAGTTCTTGCTTCAGTCCAAGTGATCAGTCCAAGACCACCGAATGAATCATTTTAATTGAATATTTGGTTAAATCAGATTAAATCAATTGACGTGTTGGTTTAAATTGAAAAGTTATTATGTACATGTGATCATCGGTTCATGTGTTTGAATTTTAATCACTTCACACAGTTTGGTAGTCAGGTTACAAGGTTTGGAGTTTAGTCGATTCGCACGGTTCGATCAGTACGTTTGATTAGTCAAGTCGTTTTGTCAGTCTAGTCGCGTATTAACGTCATCGACTCACTTGTCAGTTCGTACGGTTTGGAATTCAAAGGTTTCAAAGGGTTAAGTCACTTGATTTCGATTCGGGTCCTAGAAGTCCGCACAATTGGTCAACATTCAGTTCGCACAAAAAATCGCCAGTCTGAGTACCAGTTTGTTTCAGTTAATTGAAAAATCTTTAAACTGATTGTGTTTTTGTTTGTGATTGTAAAGGTACTTGCAAGGTATTTGCCGAAGACATGGAAGAGGATTTCTACAACGCGTTTGCCACACCAGTCGCTCCGGTTACTGCTGCTGAAAATTTATATAGTGAAAATGAAACGGGAACGCATCAAAAACCACCAAAGCTTATGTACATTGAAGAATTTAAAGGATGGCAGAATCGATTTGAGAACTGGGTACAAGCTTACAAGTTTGATGCATGGTGTTCATTGTTGAAAGACTATGAGAAACCAAAGAATGACCGTGGGATGGAAAAAGCATTTGAGGACTACTCAGAGATTGACAAATTAAAATTCACAAGTGAGAAAATGATGATCAGTATTCTTCAGCAAGCAATAAAAGAAGATATATTTGTTTTGCTCCAACATAATGGTACAGCTAAATCAATCTGGGAAGCATTGATTCAGAAATTCCAAGGAAGCGCAGATATGATAAAGAACAGAAAGGCTTTACTGAAAAAATCATTTGATATGTTTTCAGCCTTTGATCATGAAACTACAAAGAATACCATTGATAGATACTGTCATCTAGTCTTGGAAATGAAAAGATTTAACATTGAGAAAGAGGATGATGAGTGGGTTGATAAACTTGCTGAAGCATTACCACAACAGAAATGGGGAACGTATTTGCTGATCTTAAAACATACAAGAAAGTCTGAAAATATGAATTTGGCTCAGTTTATTCAGAGGATTGAAGAGCATGAGTTAGATATTCAGAAAACGGCTATCATGACAAATCCAAATGCCAAACAAGATGTCAGTTTGTATTACAGAGGGAACAAGTTTGAGACTACTACCAGCCCGAGCCCAAAGATCCAAACTGGTTTCAGTGCAGATGGTTCATCCGGAACAAAGAGTAATGTTACTCAAAGTGGTGGATCTTCATCATTCTCAAGTTTTGATCCAAACTTTACAACATCAAGTCCTCAACAACAAAACTCAACAAATCTTCAGTGCAATGTTACTTTAAACATTCAAAATGGCCAGAATCTGTCTCCGGAAGTTGCCAAGCAACACATGGCATCACTGGTTACTATGTTAGAATCTTACGAAAGTTTGATCGGTGGGAAGATTGGGAATCCGATGCTTACCAAAGAAGATTACGACCAAATTGATGCTGAAGAACTTGAAGTGATGGATATCAAATGGTGCTTAGCAAGTGCTTGGAGGAGAGCTGAGAAGTTTCAAGAGATTACTGGTAGGGATGAATTTCGAGGAATGGCTACCTCTCCATTGGGATTTGATAAATCAAAGGTTATCTGTTTCCGTTGTAAAGGAAAAGGTCATTTTAAACGAGAGTGCAAAAGTAAAGAAACTACCGGGAATCAAGATAGAAACAATTATTACCAGAAATCAATCTTCCATCAGACTACTCAACAACCTCAAATTGTACATGCTCATGCTACTGATGATGGAAAGAAGAAAGCTTTAATTATCCATCAAGATGACGAAAAAGCTGCCGAGGGATTTAGTTGGGATAAGTACATTCCATCAGAATTAGGCTTTGTTGCTCGAATTCTAGGTGAAGATGAGGTTAATCAGAAAAGAATCCCGATTTTTCCAGATCTTGGAAGCGATGTAGATACTGATGATGAGGAAGAATATCTTAACAAATGTAGAAAAAGCATTGAGCCTGATAGTTTTAATTTTTTCTATGCAGATAAAGTTGACATGCTGAATCAGAAGAAGATTGCCCGCTTAAAAAGGGAACTGGAAGCAGCAAAGTTACTTGCTAATGAAAAGGCAAAGACAGAAGTTGGAGAAACAAAAGTTGAAGCAGTGACTGAAAATGCAATAGAAAAAATTGTTGAAGTGGAGAAAGTGATAGAGAAAATAGTCGAAGTTGAAAAATTGGTTGAAGTAGAGAAGATTGTTGAGATTGAAAAGATAGTTGAAAAAGTGGTTGAAGTTGAAAAACCATGTTTGAAGTGTTCAGAATCTTGCAAAGCTTGTGAAGAGAAAGATAAGAAGATTGCTGAGTTGGAGAAGATTAAAGAAGACTTACTGTCTGATGTGAAGTACATTAAGGAGTCATACAATGTGCTCAACAACACAGTTGATCGTCTAAAAAAGACGAATACTGAAACCGAAAAAGCAATGGATAAAATGAGTGCAACATTGATGACAAAGCAGAAAGTCATTAATGAGTATATTGAAGATTGTGCACAGTTAAAGAAAGAAGTGGAACTTGAGAAGATTGAGAGTGAAAGGATTAAACGATTACTGTTGAGTTACACTACTTGTGATTACTTGATTGATCGTGTTTATCCTACTGTTGCAGGTCTGGAAGCATTCATGGACAAAAAGACTGAAGATACTGATACTGGTGGAAGTTGTGAAGATGAGCAGAAGAAACCATTCTGGAAACAATCCAATCAAGAGTTTCTTGCTGAAGTGAAGAAGAATGTGAGAAAGTTTGCTCAAAGAGTTGATCGAAGAACTTGTTTTAAATGCCAGGAAGTTGGACACATAGCTTGGAATTGCCCCAAGACCAACTACAAAGAACAGGGAGTTTCTTCTAACTCTGAAATGAAAAAGAAAAATGTTGATAAATCGACTTTGGAATTTGGTGAAACTTCAAAACGGTTTTACAAAAGAAGTGTCGATTTAACCAAACAAAAATGGATTGTAAAATCTGAAAGAAGTTCTGACAATGAATCTGATTCCATAAAATCAGAGGAGTCATTTGTTGAGAAAAAGATTGTGAATTCCGTTCCTGAGGTGAACGATGAAAATTTTCCTTCATTGTCAAAGGAAAATTGGAAGTCGAAAGTTGGAAAGGTAGAGATCTCAAATCAATTCTTCGCTGATAAGGGAGAATTTGATGTTGAGAAGGCTTTCAACGGGAAAGTCAAACATATTTTCGGTAAGATGGTTGATAGGAAGGTAAAAGGTGCTCAAGAATTTTATAAATCAAAATGTTGGTGGGACAGATGTTTGCCACCAAAGTCACCCAAGGCTGGTGAGGCTTGGGTGGACGTTATGTTTGAGTAAAAACCGGACTTGCCGGAGCTCCCAGGTTGGTTTAAGTGGAGCAGGAATCGGCACATTTCTTGAGAAATTCACGAAAGTGATTTCGACTTACAAGTGGTAAATCAGGGACATTAAGTTGTACTTGATTTTCTACAAGTGGTTTTTGATATGACAACAATGTGATGAAACCCCTAACCTACAAGTGGTAAAATCAACTAAACTAATTTTCCAGAAAAACCATTTGATTAAAACAAACTTAAGTGTTTTGAAATCAATGGGAAAATAGTTTGTTGTGAGGGGGAGTTCTGATTGTTTATGCCAAGAGGATGGCGAATTGAAGCGATTCGATATCGGTTGTCATTTTTTTGTACAGTTTGTTTTCAAATTTCCTAAAATGTGTTTGCATTTTAGGGGGAGTAAAAATTTCAGAAAATCCAAAAACATTTGAAAATTTGGAAAAAGCCAAAAACATGATAAAATCAAAAATGAGTTTTGTTGTATAAAAGAGGAAATGATAGTACATCAGTGGACTGTCACAACATGCTAAAGAAATGGAAGGTATAAATGTGATAAACAATCTCACTGTGGATATGTCAGTAGGTTTTTGCACATTTAGTAAATTGTGACGAGATATAAACATAAAATTTACTTGCGTCTACGTGGGGAACACCTCCAGGATATATAGGTAACCCCTGAAATCTTGTTTGAAGGGTCCCGTATTCTGAGATACTAGGTCTTTATGCTTAGTGATATCTGGGGTATTATCCCGGGACTTCTGATTTTGCGGAAGCAATGGCCTAGTCCCCGGAGAATACTTTCCGCATGCTTGAAAAATAGCTCAGCCCTCAGCAAATTGATGAAACAATAAAATTGATAGTCATTGCTGTTGTAATTCAAAAGATCCTCTAAAGGGGACCCACCAAAAGTCGAAGCCGTCATCTCTCTGCGTATCGAAAGATCGACCTGAGCTCTCACGGCCCTCGCAATTAACCCCTTACAGATATCATCTAGGTATACTCACCTGTAAGACTGAATACTGGGGGATACGGGAGTATATACTGAGGTGGGACACATGTAGATGTTTAAGTCCTAAAACATTAATCTCGTATCTCGAAACAGTTGAACTTTGTGTGAAAATTTAAGTGGATCAGTATACTGACAATCTAAGTGAATTGTTTAGAACTTAAAATGAAATGAAGCTTAACGGTGTTGGTGTTTTGTCTCAAAAAAAAAAAACTGATATGATCCTCTTACACAAACTCACAAAAATATTGTATGTAAATATTTCATTTCTGCATTTTATTTCTGTTATTTCAAAATCCAAAAAGATTTTCGGTGTGTTTTAGCATAAACTTTTGAAAAATCCAAAAAGATTTTAGACAACTGATATTAAAAGCTGATTTTCAAAATTCCGAGTGCTGAACATGACGAATAGGTTTGGGTGAATTTGATTGAAAAGTTTTTCAGAGATAAAAATTAGTTAAAAGATCATTGTTAATATTTGATTGTATATTGATTGGAGAGGATCAGTGTTGGTGCATGATATTTGATAAATTGTTAAATATTTTTTTGTGAATCTTATTTTTGGGTAGAGGATGTGCAGGATAGTAGATAGAGTGCCAGGTTCCGATACCTGAGGATTCTGATACTGTAAAAGTCAGACTACGATCCCAGCATGTTTTGAGGGGGAGTCTGTTAGAGGGAGAGAGAATTGGAGATAGGATAGAGCCAGATAGAGATCCTGAAGGAAGATCAAAGACTGATAAAGACTGAAGATTGAGAAGACTCGACACTTAAGACTCGTCAACATCTGAGGGGGAGTCTGTTGGTGCACACATCTGTCGTCTTCGTCTTGTATCAAGTCTCGGTTCGGTGCGGGTTCGGTGCGAATATTATCAAGCATGATGTCATCATCTAGGATGATGACATCACACAAGTGACATTACATGTTGCATCATCACAAAAGACAAAGGAAATTCAAATCAGATTGTTATTTGTGAAAGATTCGCTTCAAGACAAAAGTAAATTGTAACATTTCGCTTCAACATGTTAGGTTCGCTTGAAGGGTTTCGCTTGAAGCCTTCAAGCGAAATCATGAGGCTATATATAGGTGGTTCATACTTGTCATTTGTAACAGTTTTTGCCAAGTTATACCGAGGTGCTGCCGGTTTCTCTTTCAATTGTAAAGGTTGTCAATATCAATATATAAGAGATTAAAGTGAATATCAAGCTGTTTACACGTTCGTTTCTTAGTTTCCGCCTCTGAAACGGACTAGAACTCTTCCGAACGACTCGTTAAGGTCGCAATCCGATCCTACACCAAGAGTACATACAAGGGTTAATATATATGCAATACGAAAGCAAAAATAAGCACTAAAAAGCACCTGAAACGCACTTTAAGTGCAGAATTTACACAATTCAGCAATATATCAGCATTTAGACATATAAATATTATGCAGAAATGTCGTTTTATCATCCAGAATATTTCCCTAAGTGTTGGGAATTGAAAGAGTACAAGAAAGGTACTTAAACGACACTAAAAAGTGTGATTTAGCACTTTAACGAATCGGTATGTAACCGAACAACCGGACTATACCCGAAACATGAAAATATTGTTATTTTCATTATTCATCTTTTTCTGAGCTAGTCATGATCCCCGAACACCCTAATACACACTAGAATATCTAGTAACTAACTACACTAGCTAGATACTTGGCATATGATTACAAGTAACTACATGGTTCACAATTTACACTTTACCCCCCCCCCCCCATATGCTTACCTACGGCCTAAAGGGGTGGCCCCCACCTCAAGATTTCCATGATCTCCTCAAATCCTTTTAAGATCTAATAAGATCTCTAGTAAATTTGGTGTAAGGATTTGCATGTACTCTTGGAGACATAATAACCAATAGGTAAAAGAACTTGTGGTTATAAGTTAGACAAGATCCTCCATCCTCTTCAACACCGTCTCACTCCTCCCTTGGCCTCCCATTCACGGCCGTAACCCCCTCCCCTCATACCACCACCTTCACTTCAAGTTCATCCAATTCCAAGCTTGATACAAGGTGTAAGAAGGCCACTAACGAAGCTCGGAGCAAGCGGAACGCGAAGGACCTCTCTACCTTGCTTTTATCCACTCGATTTGTGCTTAGATTCTTCCCTAGCCTTGAGCTAGAGGTATAACACTTAAATCTCATATTTGAGCTTATCTAAAGTGGTTAAAAGAATTTTTGTCGGTTAAAACTCGGAATCTTACAAGTTGAAGCATTAAAGTCTACTAAAAGTATGAAAAATGGTGGTTAATAGCTCATGTGTTGTGTAAAAGTTGTAGTATTTGAAATATGCGATTATTTAGACCCGATCTATGTTGTGGTAGCTCGGATCACCGTTTAACCCGGTTTGGTAAGATCACGGATCTTAACATAAAGCTATTTTAGAAGTAACAAGGGTTAAAAGGTGAAACCCTACCACACATAAACCATGAACTTGTGTAAAAATGTTTTAACTTGTACAAAAGTGTTTAAAACTAGTAGATCTATGTATCTACAAGTGGTATTTTCAAAGGACCAAGTGTCCAAGAAATCACATGTTCTAAACCGGATCTTACACAAACAAAAGTGGTTTTTGTGAACAAACAAGTGTGTGGAATACTTGTGTAACAAAAGTTTTAACAAAGAAATAATTTTCATAAAAACCGACTAGAAGTTGTGAAACTTCATAGTCTTTAAAAATAAAGTTTTCAAGAAGTTAAACTTATTTTTAAAGATAACAAGACTTACTAAATGTGCTAGTAAGTTACTACACATTTTTGTAAATATTCAAGTTCATGAAATTAGTGATTATTGTTGACGGATATTGTTGATAAATTGTTGTTGATGATTATTGATGATTGTTGACAATTCAAAAGAAAATAAACACATGTTTTGAAAACATGGGAAACGTCCATTTTTAGGGGAAACTCTGTCAAAATTTTTATAAATTTTGACACTTAGAAAAATAAAAGTTTTTGAGAAACTTATTCCCTAAAAAATGCGTTTAAGAGTATTACTAAGGTTTCCCTGATTTTGATGATAAGAAATGAGGATTTCTTCAAGAATAAAAATGGATAATAAGTATATATTTTTGAGAGAAAAATATATATTATTTGATCACCAACTTGTGTGTTAAGTGTATATAGTATGTGTTATACGTGCTAGTGTATTAAGACTTAAAATACACTAAATACTCATGAGGAGTAGAAATATAAAAAATACACATACAACATACAAGAAACATAATTCGGGTGCAAAGTGCAAAACATAAAAGACTTATATTTATTTTTGGAGAAAATAATATAAGTAAGATACGTAGTTAAAAATATAAGAATATTTTTAACACAAGAAAATATACACAAAAGAGAGTGACTGTACTTGTGCGACGCAAGTCTAGTGACTAACGTTAAGAAAACGCGTATAGGTTACGACGTTAATTAAGCAAATCCGGTGGAGTTTACGACGCTAGGAACGCAAAGTTGTGAGTTCATGCTCCCCCTTTTCTCTTTAACTGTTTTCAGTTTTTATAACTTCGGGGGTGAAATACATGTACAAAAGTACAATATTTATAAATGGTATGATATAAATACAAGAAGTACACTTGGTGAGAACGAGAACCAAGTGTGACGAAATATATGAATATGAGAAGCGCATTTGGTGAGACGAGAACCAAGTATAAGGCGCTATGAGAAATGATAACAAGAAACGCGCTTGGTGAGAACGAGAACCAAGTAGGAGGCGTTATGAGAAATAGTGTCACGAATAGGGTACAGAAGCACCATTAATCAACAATATACCTAGACCGCAGAACAAAAGGTTAGATCTAACGGGTGCCTGGCAGCCACACTCCTGGTCGGGGCGAGAATCGAGGAGTGCTTTTGTGTCTCAGAATATACCAATTAAATGCCTTAGGTTTGGTGGCTTCCTATGACGTGTCACATGTTAATGGCTTTGCAACCCATTAACAATCTGATAAGTACAGAAACACTGTATTTACATAAAATTCATACCATACAAAAATTGATAAATAACTTGAAGTACGTGGGGTACTCAAGAGGATTGATGAATACTTGAGTACGTGGGGTACTCAAGAAAAGATTGAGTTATACTTGAAGTACGTGGGGTACTCAAGAAGAAATTGAATTATACAGATGTACGTGATGAACTGGAATTATACATGAAAACTTGATTTACTCACAAACTATGTTTTCATACAAAGTATACAAACATGAAATACAAAACTGCATGAATTCACACCAACTTTATGTTGACGTTTTTCCAAAAACTCACATGTATTTCAGGTAACTAGGATGGATGTGCGCGTGGTCTTGCTTATGCCCGTGGATGTCGCTTGTGTTTAACTTTAAATAAAGTTGTAAACTTTTAAGACAATGTTTTATGCTGTCTGGCGATGTAAACGCTAAACGTATGTTTTCAAATCATGGAATTTGATGTTATTTTGCGAGCATGTAGCATGTTTACTCTTCGTATGCAATGAGAACCTTTCATGATCACACCTCGTGCTTCCGCCGCAGAAAGGGGTGTGACAACTGATCCAGATGATCACATTCAACTTTTTCAAAGTGTTGGTGTTGTGGATGGATGGACCATGCCTATGTGGTGTCATCTTTTCATCCAAACTCTCACAAGAGCTGCTCGCGCATGGTTCGACAGCCTCCCGGCAGAAAGGATCAAATCTTGGATCGATTTCCAAGAGCAATTCGTGTCCCACTTCAACCAACAGAGGCGATACAAGCGTGACACATCTGAAGTTACGGATATCTAGCGAAGAGAGAATGAAGGTTTGGAAGATTTATCACTCGCTTTAATAAGGAGTGTTTAGAAATTGGTGTCCTGAGCGAAGATTTGATGTGCGCCTACTTCAAAAAGGCCATCCGTTGTGAAAGTCTAATCCGGACTATCACAGGTAGAGACGACATACCTAAAGAATGGGACAAGCTAATGGCAGCAGCCAAAATCGTCGAGCAAACAGAAGAGTCACTGACTGGTGGCAAGTACAGTTATTCCGAATATCGCTATTCTAGAAACAACGCGCATGATTCAAACAGGAGCAACAAGAACAAGAACCCTGGCTTGAAGTCCAACCAGTCCAGCGGTTATGAAGAAAGACCTCGAATCAAGGAGGACACGCGGGATACGATCGATCAAACTGGTTACCGCAAGGTGGTCAAGAATGAGAATAGAGAGAAGCATTGGACTCCGTTAATCAAGACACCTAAAGAGGTTCTTATGATGGAGAATCACGATTTTAAAGCTCCAAAGCCAACGTCGAACAAGAAGGGCCAGGGCCCTAATCTTTATTGTGATTTTCACAAGGATACGGGCCATCTGACTGATGACTGTATCATTTTAAGACAGGAGATCGAGAAGGCTCTCAAGAGTGGTAAGCTGAGCCATTTAGTCAAGAACGTGCACAAGGAGACACGCCAAATTCAAAGAAACGATGAAGGGGGTCAGAAGAAGGTCCATCGGTTCACGCACGTGGTTGACGGACCAAGAAAGAACATGAAAAGCAAGGGTAAGCGCCCATTTGAGCCAGCATAGCAATAACAACAAGTAATCTTCCCAGTGGTGCGCGGGGGGGGGGGGGGCACCACACGCCCCATCGTCATCACTGGCATCATTGGCCACTGTGAGACGGATTATGTCTTCATCGACCCTGGAAGAACGACCGATATAATCTATGAACAATGTTTTGATCTGTTTGACCCCGAAGATAAGGCACGCCTCGAACTAGTGGATTACCCATTTTCTGGGTTTTGTAACGAAACAGTATTTCCACTGGGTCAGATCAGCTTCCCTGTTACGCTATCTGATGGCAAACACTCATGAATAATAAACATCAATTTCATGGTCATGCCAGTGAAGTCAAGACATGATGTCTTGATTGGAAGAGAGACTCAAGAAGAAATGAGCATGGTAACTTCCACCCCCCATTCAGCCATCGGTTTCCCAACTGAAACGGGGGTGGCAATTATCTATTCAAGAAAAGAGGTCATGGCAACGAAAGAAGCTCAGCCAGCGAGGGCCAGTAAAGTTACGCTAACTGAACCAAAAAAATGGATCTTGAATCGCAATAATCCAGAGCAGACTGTGACGATCGGCCACACAATTTCCCCAAACATCAGGTCACATTTGAAACAACTTCTCTTCAAGAACATGGATATATTCGCCTGGACACCGTCTGACATGACTGGTGTCCCGCGCGATATCACCGAATATTGTTTGAATACTTATCCATCTGTTGAGCCAAAATTCCAAAGAAAGCCTAACCTAGGGTCTGAAAATGTTGGTTCATATTGCGAACGTCTGCCACTGTGCGAATAGCTAGATAGAATGTGAGTTGAATATTGTATAGAATAGGATCAGTTGGACACGGTTTAGATATTGTCAAGGTCCATCCATACGAATGGACATCATTTCAGTCCAAACCCCATCCGAATAGGTATTGACATTGTAAAAGTCCATCCGGACGGATGGAGTCCATCTGGACGGATGGAGTCCATCCGGACGGATGGACATAGGTTCATTCGGACATAGGTTGTTGCCTATAAATAGGGAGTTGGGGTTCCCATTTGGATAAGCTTTTGGTCCCTAAGGGGAAATGCTGTCGAACTAGTCTCGTGGTGCTGTAACGTTGGATTATTAATAAGAGACCAGATTATAAGTGACTGCACAGTGTTCTATTCTATCTTCTATTCATTTCTTATTGTTTATTACCACCGAACATGTCGTTTCGGGACCAAAGCTCCGTCAAACTCACCGGATCCTGTTTTCAGAGAAAAGACAAAAGCGATGAATGAACAAGTTTATGAGCTCCTGAAAGCAGGTATCTTGCGCGAGGTGGGCTATCAGAGTTGGGTGGTGAATCCTCTCATGGTTGAGAAGTCTAGTGGAGGGTGGTATATGTGCGTCGACTATACAGATCTCAACAAGGCATGTCCCAAAGATTGTAACTCACTGTCAGAGATCGACAAAAAGATATACTCTCTCACGCCATTCAGGTGGAAATGTTTCTTGGATTGTTACAAAGGCTATCATCAAGTCCAAGATGGCCTCGGGCTCAAGAATACTGGATAGACTTTTGGTGTTGACATCAGGCACAGAAATTGGTACATTTTGTTACACCAGCGACTGATGGATAAAACTTTTGGTGATAACATCAGGAAACACATTGAGGTGTACATCGACGACCTAGTGATCAAAAGTCCCGAAGAGGATCAAATGCTGAAAGACATTGAGAAAAATTTCAACTCCATTCGAAGCGTGAACATGAAGCTCAATCCGAGCAAATGTTCTTTTGGGATGGAAGAAGGTAAATTTTTGGGTTTCATGGTTACAAATGGTGGTTTTAAGGTCAACCCTGAGAAAGTTCAAGCAATTGAAAGGATGGCATCTCCACGCACCATCAAGGAGATGCAAAGACTAGCCGGCCGTCTGGCCGCGCTTAATCGATTTTCGTCAAACCACGCGACAAAGTCTTTTCCTTTCATTAGCACATTGCGCAACTGTGTGAAAAAGAATGAGTTTAAATGGACAACGGAAGCCGAGGAGGCCTTTCAACAAATGAAGGAGTGCTTGATCCAACTCCCTACCTTAACAGCACCATTCAAAGAAGAGCCCCTCGTTTTGTACTTATCTGCTTCAGACAAGGCAATCGGATCAGTCTTGCTCGTGGAAAGGGAAGAAGTCCAGACTCCAATCTATTATGTGAGTAGAATGCTTACAGACTCAGAAACACGCTACTCAATAATGGAAAAATTGGTCCTCGCGCTGCTACATGCTTCACGAAGATTGCACATGTATTTTACTAGTCATGTTATTACTGTGCTCACCAATTTTCACATTGGTACCATTCTATAAAAGCCCGAAATCTCAGGTCTATTGGAAAAGTGGGCAATTGAACTGGGGGCCACAACATCATCTACAGGTCGTGCCCAGAAATTAAAGGCCAATTTTTAGCGGATTTTGTCACCGAGTTTCCGGCCGACAAGATAAAGGAATGTGAGGCAGTTGATAAACCCGCTCAAGACTCACCGGATGAACTTTGGTTATACCGATGGCGCATCAAACGAAGATGGCACAGGGGCAGGTTTACGCTTAGTCAGTCCAGAAAAACACAAATTCACTTATGTTATAAGGTTGGATTTCAAAAACACCGACAATGAGGCTGAGTACGAAGCTTTCCTGGCAGGCCTGCGCCTAGCCATCAAGATGGGAGCAAAAAAATTACAGGCGCACGTAGATTCTCTGTTGATCGCCAACCAAATCAATGGGCTGTATGACGCGAAGGGTGAGATAATGGCGCTCTATCTGGAGCAGGCAAAGGAGTTACTCCAGCAGTTCAATTTGTACAAGGTTGTTCACATCAACAGAAGCAAAAACAAGCCGGCTGACGCGCTCAGAAAACTAGCCTCAACAGCATTTCAACATCTTGCAAAAGATGTTCGAATTGAAGTCTTGAAAACCCATCTGTACTGCTGCGCCAAGTAAACGTCATAGAGATAGGACCACCCTCCTGGATGACACCTATCATACAATACTTGCAGGCAGGGATCCTCCCTGAAAACAAAGAAGAAGCCAGGAAGATTCAGAATAAGGCGTTGTTTTATCAAATGGACGGGGGCATCCTCTATAGAAGGTCTTTTTTGGGACCACTATTGCGCTGTGTGGACCCACAAGATGCAAGTTACCTAATTCGGGAGATTCATGAAGGCATCTGTGGGATACACGCTGGGCCGCGCATGGTCATGGCGAAAATCATGAACGCCAGATACTATTGGCTGGGGATGCACGTCGATGCCATGAATGAATTGTGCAATGTGATGCCTACAAAAGGCATGCGCCAAAGACTCTCTAGCCAAAAACTGATCTGATCCCAGTTTCGAAAACATGACCCTTCCAGCAATGGGGCATTGATATGGTGGGACCTTTCCTCATGGCACCCAGCGTAGTCAAGTTCATCATCGTGGTTGTCGATTACTTCACAAAATGGGTGGGAGCAAAGGCCTTAACATCAACATCGACAATGATTGTGCAAAAATCATTTGGGAGCACATCATCTGTCGCTTCGGCCTTCCACTCAAGATAGTAACTGACAATGCCACGAATTTTGCCTCTGAAGACCTCCAACAATGGATGAAAAAGCTGAACATAGAGCACACCTTCTCCTCCGTTGCGCATCCTCAAGGAAACGATAAGGTTGAAAGTGTTAACAAAAGAATTGTTGAGGGGATCAAAGCCCGGCTGGGCATAAAGGGAAGGGGCTGGGTTGATGAGCTCCCAAGCATCTTATGGGCTCATCGCACCATGCCCAAGACAAGTAATGGTGAGACCCCCTTCAGTCTGGACTATGGCTCAGAGTCGGTCATCCCAGCTGAAATCAGCCTCCCCTCCCCACGCTTAACGGTAGTAAACGCAATCAACAACAAGGCAGAGCGCCGACTAGACTTGGACCTGCTCGAAGAAAGGCGCGAGAATGCGCGCATTAAAGAAGCTAAGTACAAAACTCATCTGGAAAGGTACTACAATGCGAGGGTGCGCATCTGTACGTACGACCCGGGGGAATATGTGTTCCAAGATAACTAGGCCTCTAATGTCGAGCGCCCTGGAAAACTAGAACCCAAGTGGGAGGGTCTATACCTCGTCCACGAAGTGCTGGGGAAAGGGGCACACAAACTGCGCACCTTAGACGTTCATATCATCCCGCGGACCTGGAATGCGCAACAACTACGCAAGTGCTATATATAACACAACTTTTCATGTATGCTGGCCAAGCGCCTTATGAATTATTAATGCAAAAGTTGTTTAAACTTTATTATGTGATTATCCATTGTGTTCATTTCAAGTTACAAATGCATGTTAAACTTTTAATTAGCACGAAAACACTTCAGTAAATTACGAGCTCTTGAGTTAAGACTCCAAGGTTTCCGTGATCACAACGCGAAGCCGAGCAACAATACTCAGCACGAGCCACACTTACATTCATTCACGCTAACTTAAACAAAGTTTCTAACAACAATGCAATAATTGTAACCTTGACAGAAATAAAATACAAATTATCTTCATTGATAAAGGCGCAAACGCGCATTTTTTACAACACATATGAGTGGAAGATATTACAAGGCATTACAGCCCAAGGTTAAAAAAACATATCAATCTACTCAACGCCACCACCTTCCGCTTCCTCCTCTTCATCGGTAAGTTCAACTGTTTCCGGGGGTTCAAAGATGGACTTTAACCGCGAACATAGTCATCATGCTTGATCGCTTCCGTGACCAGGTCGATTATCGGTAAGGATAGGTTATCATAAACTTCCTCAGCTTTAACTAACATCTCCTCCGCCAGATCGCTGACTGAGCAATGGCACGTGCCGAAATGTTGTTTAAGAGCGGCCTCAACATGATGAGTACATTCCACGTATCCCACGCGATGTCCAGCAGCCCACGGCCATCGTCAGCCCAACAACAACTTTATCCAGCTCAGTGGCATTGAGGATAGAGTTGGCAACCTGGTCAACAAATCAAGAAATTCAAAAACAAGTTGCGATAATTTAAGGAAAGAGAGAACGGAGCAATAACATACATATGCTACTCCATGATTTTGCATCCATTCGGAGTCAGCAAGTAACATGTCTACGATGGATTGCATTTCAGCATAATTCGTCTGGGCAACATTTAAAGCGGCAGCACTAATCTTGCGCACCTCTTCGGAAGTATCAGCTTTAATCTTCTCCGCGCCTAGGTCAATCTCCAAAGATTCATTTTTCTCCTGCGCCTCGAACAACCTGCGCTTTAGCTCAGCGATCTCAGCATCCTTCCCAGCTAAATCCCTATCCTTGCTAAGGATTTGGGCATTTAGCTCAACCTACAAGCACTCAAAGAAGAGACAACTTAGAAACTAACTTCAAAATAAGTAAGCATATAAGGAGTAAGGGGGCTATCCTGAAGAACCTCAACAGGTTCTCTATGAGACTTTGCTTCCTCGTACCTCTACTTGAAAGTTGCCTCAGATTTTTTCAAGTTTACAACATCAGCTTCAAGACTTGTGATCTTCGCGGGAGCACCATACATTTTCTTGTTCTCGTTATCACAGGTGTTAGGGATAGATTTTATAAACCTAAGGATCACAGATCCTCAAATGTAGCCAGGATCACGGATCCTCAATTCTGTTTGAATTAAGGACCCTCAGAAGACGTTGCAGGATTAAGGATCCAGGATCCTCATTGTTATCCTAACACTAACGGTTGTTTCCATTATATTTAAGCTTGTTTTGCAGGAATGAACGAGTGGGACTTGGTCTTGCCGATATTCTTGGGGAATATGCTCTCAATATTCTGCACGTGCATAGCTTAATGACCGTTTTAGAAGTCGTGGGTAGCTTGCACATTTAGCGGATAGTTTGTTATTTTGATTATTTCTATTTTTAAAGGGGATAACAAGCTTGAATTAGAACAATTAGCAAACACACACACTCTTTCGCAAGCTCTCGGCAACTCATTGGCAATCACATACATTTTGCACTCTAGTGATCCTTGTAACAAGCTTGTTATCATCCCGAGTTGTAATCATCATTTGTTTAATTATAGTTGGTGATCGGTAGTTTCCATCACCCGAGGTTTTTTATGCCGGAGATCATACATTGATCAAGGGCTTTTTCCTCGTATAAATCCTTGTGTCACTTGTTCATTTCATCTACAAGTTGTTCATACATTTGTTCATTGATTCAAGCATCATACCTGTTTTGGTCAAAAATTACCGAAGTAACTTAGTGATCAAATTAGTAAAGTGAGGTAGTGTGCTAGAAAGTGTGTTGAAAATATGCTTCTTAATTTATTTAGAAAATCAGTATTCAGGATACGGCTCAGGATATCGAGCTGTATCTATGATCAAACAATGAGCAAAAGTAAAGTAAACGACACGAGATGTACGAGGAAAGCCCTTGATCAATCTAGATCGCCGGCATAAAACCTCGGGAGCTGACAATCGCAGCTGCCTTGTTCTTCTATTGCTTCAAATATCAGGATACAGTGCAGGATGTGGTACGGATCGACTAAGTGTTACAACGAAATTTGAATACAAGTGTGGTGTTTGCAATGAGCTAGAAAGTGAAAGTATGCGAGAGTGTAAGTGGAAAAATGTGTGCCTTAAACTGATCCGCCCCCATCTATTTATAGTAAAGATAAAATAACAAACTATCCTAAACTTCCGGGATCCACCGAATATTCCTTCATCGAACGTTGTAGACCTGGTCTTTCCGGCTCAACGACTCTCCTTCAACAAACTCGTCCGAGTCTTGAGGAGAAGAAGTCCTCTTGACCCTTAGCAAGTCTCAGCCTATAACCTGCACGTGGTTAATTCAATAAACCTCAGGATATCGCCCAAGATGTTAGCAATATCCTCTTCCAGCATCCTGGTCACAAATAAACAAACAAAAGCAGGATATTGGTCAGGATACGTATGTTAAGAAAATGAACCCTAACAATTGTCCCCAAATATATCGGTTGGGATACCAATCCAACGGATATATTTCAAAAGTTTCACCTCATAACTTAAGGTAATTAATACGACTAGACCCTTGAAATGACAGCGGTGCAACTTCCAAAGCATTATTTACTCTTTACCCCCTATATTCATCCTATATTAACCGAGGGACTCCTTATTACAGTTATCCTTATCTTCAAGCGGACATCAGGTATTTTCCTTTCTATCCTTCTTTTTTGAATCGCTTTTAGTTTGCTCAATACTTTTTATGGCACCACGAACGAAATCCCGATCGGACCGACCAACCTCAAGCCTCGTAAGCCAGAACTTCATTGTTGATCCAGCGAAGGAGATCTGCTTCTTCAACAATGCCAACATCGCTGCTCTTAAAGATTCCGGTGCCTTCCCCACCGGAACAGTCTTTCGCCCTTTTGATCGGGAAGCCCGATCAGACGCAATATCCGATGAATGGGTTTGTTTCTTCGCCTACCCCTTCTCTCTTGGACTCCGGTACCCGTTTCCACCCTTTATTTCTAGCTTTTTCGACCTCACCGGCCTTAGTTACGCCCAGGTTATGCCAATGGTTTGGCGAGTTTTAATAGTGCTGGATCAAATCAAATCTCGTCATTTTCCTAACCTACTTGTTGAGGATCTTCCTATAGCATACCGGTTGAGATCCCACGGCAATCACCGTTATCTTCTGTTTTCTACCTCCAAGAACCCTCTGGTTCTTAAAGCCACCAAGAACGAGGATCGATGGCGACGAAAATTCTTTTTCGTAAAAAGAGACTCTATTGACAAGGGTTTCGATCTACCGGTTAAATGGTTAACCAAGGGTAGGATTTAGGGTTTTAGGAATATCCCCAATTATATCTTCAAACTGTATCCCAGACTTATATCCTGATGTTTTTATGCAGCGAATTTCAGAGATTTAGTGCCTCCCAGTGCAGAATCCGAATCCAAAATTGAAGAAATCTACCGTCTTCCTGCTAGTGAAAGAACTTTCTCCCTGTCTCATACCGATTCAAGCCAGAAATCAAGCTCAGAAATGTCTGGTAAGCACATTCTCAACATATATAAATTACTTTTCAAAAGTATGATAAATTTAAGAACATCTTCCCTTGTGTAGTACCAGTCGTCAACCTTGAAGGTTTTGAACTTGATGAGTTGGATTGCTACTCCAGCCTGGAACCCATCAAACAAGAATCCAAGCCAAAATCGTCTGCTACACCAAAGCCTACCTCCTCGAAGACTGTTTCTGCTCCCAAAGGCCCTCCGGCATCCAGGACCCGGGCATCCAGCTCTCGGAAGAGAAAGGAGACGGACTCCCCATCTGTTTCTGAAACATTCTCTCTCGAGAATCATGGGTTCAACGAAGCCACCTCATTCCTCAAACAGGTAGAATTTTCTTTTCGATATCCTGCACAAGTATGTTAGCTCTTATCCTGCTTATTTTTTACATCAATACCTGTGTCTTTATTGATAGGGTCTGGATCGTCTTATGCACTTGTATGAAGACGCTTGTGGGCTTAACAAGATGTTGGAGATCAAGCTGGAGAAAGCTGAGGCCACCATAGCCGACCAAGGAACCATTGCAGCTGCTAAATCCCAACATTATGAAGACAAATACAAGGCGATGATCCGGGATCACCAAGCTACTCTCCACAAAGCCAATGAGGATGCTCAAGCCAAACTAGATGCCGCTCTTCTCCAATATCAGCAGAATATGAGCTCATACCGGGATAGCCTAAAAGCATCTGTGGTCGTCTCTCTTCTCCAAGCCAGGATAAGGATGGCTTATGAGGCCATGGATCTGGGTTTTGAATGCCCCTCCTGGAATGTAAAGGCTTGGGAGGAGAAACTACAGGGCCTCGGAGCTCATCCCGTTGCTCATCCTGCAAAACATACTGGTGAAGAGCCTTCTAAGGCGGCAGAGGAAGCGGCCAATGCTGGTGATGATGCCGAGAAGAATCCTGAGGCTGATGCTGGTGCAAACGCTGGGAAGGAGGTTGCTGTTCAAGAGGTTGTTGCCCCTTAGGCAGCGGAGTGGGCGATGATGGATATACGTGCCAAGGCCGGAGCCCACTTTTTAATTTCATGGTTGTGGTTGCATAAACAATTTACTTTTCCTGTCTTTGAACAATTTACATTTCCTGCACTAGAACAATGTGATGACCAAAGGTGGATGGGTCCTAGGTTTTAGGACGAAGCCCTTGGTCATCAATTAGTATAACCTGTTTTGAATGTTATAACGGTTGTAGGTGGACAGGTCCTATTTTGAGATATATCCTGCAATCGTTACACAAGTATGGTAAAAACTAATTGTGCTTTTGGCGGATGGGCCTCGGTTTGGGGTGAAACCAAAAGCACAACTTTTGACTTATTAATAATATAACTATCTTTTGACTTATTCACTGTCGTCTTGCATTACTTAGTGTAACTCTTAGCTTTGTAAAAATATCATACTGTTATCTTATAAAATATCCTGTTCAGTATGCTCAGCGATATACTGTAAAAACCTTTTATTAGATAGAACTTCCAAACGTTCCTTCAACTTTGTAAAAATTTCTTTAGAAAGTGAAAAACAGTCTATCTTTTTAAAACCAAGTTTTGATAATATCTAAATGATCAAAGTTCCAAACTAATACTAGTTTCAAACACCCTAATCAAATATCCTGAAAAGGACTTTGAGAATATATCAGGATACTTAAAATAATGTCACTAAAAACTTAGACGACGTTTACAAAGGAAAGATCATACCAGAAATAGGGTATAAACCTATTACCAAACTTCAATCCCTTTGCAACTCTCCCAACGATGGTGTCCCCTGTGCAAGGTACTTAGTGCATTAGTTCCGAGCCTCATCCTTTTAGCTTTACATCACCATCTTGGCAGGGATGTCCCCTGTGTACAATGTCTTCAAATACTTTAGAAATCTACTGAATGTCAGTTTCCATTGCATAGGCAATTTTTTACGTCCCAAGGGTAAAACCCAAGGATGTACTGGAGATAAATCCCTTGTATCCTGGGGAAAATCCCAAATTTTCATGCGCTACAGGCGGGAGTGTATAAACTCCAAGACTTAGAAAGGTGAAAACCTTTAAACCTTAGAGAGTATGAAAATACCCTTTCGTGAGAGAGGGTGATCAATCCTCATATACCTTTAGGATTCAGGATATAGCCAACAGTAACGAAATTGTCAGCCACTTTTACATGGACTGGTCCCGCCACCTTAAACTATCCCTGAATAACTTGCGCTCCAGGCGGGGTGTTTAAACCCAATTCGGAAGAAAGGTGAATACCTTTAAACCTGTGAAGGGATCAGTATCCCTTAAACGTGAGAGAGGGGGCCAATCCTCTAATCTTTCGAGTTATCCTGAGTACATATCCTGGAGCTATATCCTGAAACACATCTTGCAAAACAATTGTAAACTAAGGTGGGTGTTAGCTTGGCTAACACCCCTCCGATGCTTAAGTCAGTATAGGGTTACAAAGAACAAATTAAACCAAACATATTTAAAAAAGGTAGAATTCATACCATCCTGAGTTAGAAATTAAATTCTAAACTCACTTGAAATAGAGCTTAAGGTGTATAGCATTCCAAGATCTCGGTAGCATATCCCCCTCCATATTCTTGAGTCTGTATGCTCCTTTCCCTGCTTCTGATTCAACTTCATATGGTCCTTCCCATTTTGGAGCTAACTTGCCATCGGCAGGATTAGTACTATTCTGAAAAGCCTTTCTTAACACCCAATCTCCAATCTTAAATCTTCTGGTCCTAATATTCTTGTTATATGCCCTGGATATTCTCTGTTGATATGCTGCCATCCTTAGCCTTGTCGCATCTCTCCTCTCATCTATAGTGTCTAAATCCTGACTCAAGGCTTCAGGATTCTGCTCAGGATCACTTAAGATAGATCTTGCAGTAGGTATTGTCATTTCTGTTGGAATCATTGCTTCTGCTCCAAATACCAAGGAAAATGGGGTTTGTCCTGTTGCATTCTTTACCGTTGTCCTATCAGCCCATAAAACAAAGGGTAATTCTTCTGCCCATCTTCCTTTTTTGGCTCCAAGCCTTTTCTTTAAGTTATTGACAATTATCTTGTTTGAGGATTCTGCTTGTCCATTTGCTTGAGGATGTACCGGAGTAGACGTAATCATTTTGATTCCCCAACTCTTGCAAAAGTCAGTAGTCCTCTTACTTATGAACTGAGAACCATTGTCACAGATTATCTCGGCTGGTACTCCAAATCTGGTCAGGATATTTCTCTTGATAAAGGATACGACTTCTTGGTCTCTAACTTGAACAAATGCTTCTGCTTCAAACCACTTAGAGAAATAATCCGTCATTGCTAGCATAAAGACTTTTCCTCCCGGAGCTTTTGGTAGCTTTCCCACTATATCCATACCCCACTTCATAAATGGCCAAGGGGAAACAATATGATATAATGGTTCAGCCGGCTGATGCAGTATGTTACTATGTCTTTGACATGCGTCACATCTTCGAACATATTCTGCGGCATCTTTTCTCATTGTCGGCCAATAATATCCTGTCCTTAACACTTTTCAGAATAACGACCTGCCCCCAGCATGGTTACCACAATCCCCTTCATGTATATCCTGAAGTACTTCTTTGGCTTCAGGATCCTCCAAGCATCTCAAATACGGTCCTGCAAGAGATTTCTTGTATAAAATATTATTTATAATAGTGAATCGTGATACCTTCATCCTAAATGCCTTAGGATTCTCATTTTCAGGGATGTGTCCTTCTTTGAGATATCTTATGATTGGAGCCGTCCAGGATCTAGGATCCTCTTCAGGATGTTCTGCTCCAGGATCCTGAATACCAGCTACTTCTTTATCCTGAGGATTCGTTGCAGGATATAAGACATGTAATATTGGTATTTGGGTCCCTTCAGGTATCCTGATTGATGATCCCAAATTTGCTAAGGCATCCGCTTCAGCATTATCCTCCCTTGGTACCTGTTCAAGTATAAAAACATCGAAATATCCTGCTAATTTTTTGAGAATATCGAGATATTCGATTAATTTCTCACCCTTAACTGCATAGGATCCATTAAAATGGTTAGTAATTAACAAAGAGTCAACATATACTTGCAAATTTTTGATACTCATGCTCTTAGCCAACTCTAATCCTGCAATTAAAGCCTCATACTCTGCTTCATTATTAGTAGCAGGAAATTCACACCTAATAGCCTGGGGTAATATGTCCCCCTGTGGCGATTTTAGTAGTATTCCTAATCCTACTCCTCTTACATTAGATGCACCGTCAGTATATAATGTCCAGGATCCTGAGGATTCTCCTAACTGTTGAACTTCTAGGTCTACCTCATCCTGAATATCACTACTGAAATCAGCCACAAAGTCAGCTAAAGCTTGAGACTTTATGGCATTTCTAGGTTCATATACTAAATCATAAGCACTCAACTTTACTGACCACTTGGCCATCATGCCTGACATCTCTGGTTTCCTGAGCACATTTTTGACAGGATAATTTGTTTTAACATGTATCCTATGTGTCTCAAAATAATGCCTAAGTTTTGCCGATGCCATAACTAGGGCTAATATCAATTTTTCTAAATGAGAATATCTAGTTTCAGCATCTAGCAAACTTTTACTAACATAGTTTCAAAGAACGGCACTTACAGCATTCCAGCATTCCTTCATGGTCTTTTATAAGAACGGCACTTACAGCATTCCCTGATACAGCAAGGTATAGGGATAGTGGTTCACCATTTTCAGGCTTCATCAATAGAGGTGCGGTTGAAAGATACTGCTTCAAATCCTGCAGGGCTGCTTCATGCTTCTCTCCCCATTCGAATCTTTTGTTCTTCTTCAGGATATCATAAAAGTCTTTGCATTTCTCTGAGGATCTCAAGATAAACCTGTTTAAAGCTGCTACTCGGCCTGTCAATCTTTGTACGTCCTTCATATTTGAGGGTGATTTTATATCCAGGATAGCTTTGATCTGCTCTGGGCTTGCTTCTATCCCCCTTTTTGTCACCATATATCCAAGAAACTTTCCTGCCCCCACTCCGAAATGGCATTTAGCAGGATTCAGCTTCATGTTGTATTGATCCAGGATATCAAATGCTCCCTTGATATCCTGGAGGTGATCCTCAGCCTTTTTAGATTTCACCACCATATCATCGATATATACCTCCATGGTGTCCCCCAGTTTGTCTTTGAACATCATGTTTACCAATCTTTGGTATGTTGCACCTGCATTTTTCAAACCAAAAGGCATAGCTGTATAACAATAAATACCTGTTGGTGTCATGAAGGCAGTATCCTCCTGGTCAGAAGGCTCCATTTGGATCTGTTGAAATCCTGAAGATGCGTCCATGAAGGTCAGCATTTCATGCCCGGCAGTGGCATCTACCATTGCATCAATGTGGGGAAGAGGAAATGGGTCTTTAGGACAGGCTTTGTTCAAGTCTGTGTAGTCTACACAAACTCTCCATTTCCCGTTTTTCTTTTGTACTACAACCACGTTTGCTAGCCACCTTGGGAACTTAACCTCTCTGATCATTCTGGACTTTAATAATCTTTCAATTTCCTCCTGGATAATCGTGTTCCGCTCAGGAGCAAACTTCCTTCTTTTTTGTTGCACAGGCTTGAATGATTTATCAATTCCAAGCTTGTGAGTGATAATATCTTTGGATATGCCTGTCATATCCTCATGCTTCCATGCAAACGTTGACATCCTGCATTTCAAAAAGTTAATTAATTGTTCTTCAATATCCTGAGGGATATTGGTCCCTACGAGCACCGAAATATCGGGATTATCCTGGTCCAGGATAATTTTCTTCACATCCTGCTCCAGATCCTCCACGATATCCTGGGCCCGCGTCTTTAATTGCTATGCTGCACTAGGTTTGGTTGAGGATTTCATCGAGGATGAGTAGCATTCTTTCGCCTCCTGCTGATCACTATCAACTTTGACAACTCCCCAAGGGGTAGGTATCTTGATGCATTGGTGATATGTTGATGGCACGGCCTTCATATCGTGAATCCACGGTCTTCCCAATATGATGTTATAGCAGGATAGAGAATCCATCACACAGAAACGTTGTATCGAGTTGACTCCTTCAACGTATACTGGCAACTTTATCTCTCCCACTGTGTTTCTAGCCTCTCCACTGAACCCACGAAGCACGGTAGACTTTGAAGTGATATCCATTGGAGATACATTCATTCTCTTCAGAGTTTCTAGTTGGATTATGTTGACGGAGCTGCCATTATCAACCAGTATCCTACGCACAAAATGGTTAGCCACATATAACGTTATTACCAGAGCATCATGGTGAGGATCCTGGACAGTATCCCTGTCATCAACATTAAAAGTGATCACTTTATCAGTTGTGAGTGTAGTCATCCTGACAGGTTTGTCTCCCCTTTCGGCTTTAGCTTCCTTTGCATGTCTCTTTGCTGCCGAATACGAAGTTCCACAAATGTCGGATCCTCCCGAAATGAAGTTGATTATCTTGGCATCCGCGGGAGGTGACGCTGCTCGCTCAGGATCCTTCTCAGTATCCTGACCCTTATTCTTCTTTCTCCCTAAGAGATCTTTCAAATATCCCTTGCTTAGAAGATATCTTATTTCTTTCCTTAGAGCAATGCAATCCTCAGTTACATGTCTGAAATCTTCGTGGAAAGCACACCATTTTGACTTATCTTTCCAGTCAGCCTTTTGTTGATTCTTTCGAGGCCACCTAGCCTTGTCTCCTAGACCCTGCATGGCATACATCAATTCAGGAATGTTAACAGAAAAGCAATATTCAGACAACTCAGGATACTCTTCGGGATCCTCATCTTCGACGGCATTCACTCTCTTGTTTTCATTTCTACCATATGGCTTAGGCCGATATGACTTGAATGAGGATTCTGACTTCCTATTAGTTGACTCATAGGTGTTAGATGAGTTCATCCTTTCTTGCATCTTCCTGTCATCTTCCAGACGGATATATCTCAAAGCCCTGTTACGAGCTTCGTCGAGATTCCTGCAGGGATTCATTACAAGATCCTGATAAAACTGAGAATCCTTTTGTAATCCCATCTTAAAAGCTTGCACAGCTGTTGCAACATCAAGATGTGGGATATCCAAGGATTCTCGACTGAATTTGTTTACATAATCCCTCAAGGATTCCTGAGGCCCTTGAGTTATCCTGTAAAGGTCACTGGTTAGTTTCTCAAAACTCCGACTACAAGATAATTGACTGTTAAATAAATTAACCAAATGAGCAAACGAAGTAATTGAGTGAGGAGGAACGTTTAACAGCCATTTTAAGGCTGATCCTGTTAGAGTAGAACCAAATCCCTTGCACAAGCACGCTTCCTTGAGCTCCGAAGGGATAGGGTTAATCTCCATTCTTTCCCTATACTGAGCAATATGCTCCTCAGGATCCGTAGTCCCATCATAAAGCTTCATGTTGGGGGTTTGGAATCTCTTTGGGATCTCAGCATCACAGATAGGATATGCAAAACGAGATATCTTGTGGCTGTCTTGGGACACTTCCGGGATCGGCTGGACCACCCCAGTTACACTGGATATCATGTCCTTCAACTTTTGAAGTTCCCTAGTAAGTGCTGATGTCACACCTGTATCCTGCAAAGATCCACTATTGTTAGTAGCATGAGTATTATTATTATTTGACACGTTACCCGTTGGAGGATTTTGCCCATATCCTGAAGCATATCCTGAGCTCCTCATGGTTGACATCCTGACCGAGGAGGGTATTTCAGGAGTATGATTCTGGGGAAGACTGGGCACAATATTCCCCCTGTTATCCTCAGTATACACAGCTGAACTGAAGTTCAACGCTCTGGGGTGTAAGGGAGTGACATTATCCTCAGCAGATCTGCTCGAGCCAGACTTCAGGAGTTGTATTTCCCTTAAAAGCATTTGGTTTGTTTCCTGTTGCTGCCTCATTTGTTCCTGCACACTTCCAAATAGAGTAAGAATTTCATCATTAGAAGCTAGAACAGGAGCAGATTCCTGAACACTGCGAGTAGGGATAATGTCCTGAGGTCGTGAAGAGGCTGGCATCCTTGGAGGAGGTGGTGGAAGCACCGGACCGGTAGTAGCAGAAGTCATAGCAGACACAGTAGAGGAACTCATGTTTGATCTTGAGGCCATTATGGACAATGTGGCAAAAAGTTTTGAAAATAGAAGGCCGATTAGCGATTTCACAAATTTTTTTAGTAAAGAGAGCACCACTTGCCCCACGGTGGGCGCCAAATTGTTTTGGTCAAAAATTACCGAAGTAACTTAGTGATCAAATTAGTAAAGTGAGGTAGTGTGCTAGAAAGTGTGTTGAAAATATGCTTCTTAAGTTATTTAGAAAATCAGTATTCAGGATACGGCTCAGGATATCGAGCTGTATCTATGATCAAACAATGAGCAAAAGTAAAGTAAACGACACGAGATGTACGAGGAAAGCCCTTGATCAATCTAGATCGCCGGCATAAAACCTCGGGAGCTGACAATCGCAGCTGCCTTGTTCTTCTATTGCTTCAAATATCAGGATACAGTGCAGGATGTGGTACGGATCGACTAAGTGTTACAATGAAATTTGAATACAAGTGTGGTGTTTGCAATGAGCTAGAAAGTGAAAGTATGCGAGAGTGTAAGTGGAAAAATGTGTGCCTTAAACTGATCCGCCCCCATCTATTTATAGTAAAGGTAAAATAACAAACTATCCTAAACTTCCGGGATCCACCGAATATTCCTTCATCGAATGTTGTAGACCTGGTCTTTCGGGCCCAACGTCTCTCCTTCAACAAACTCGTCCGAGTCTTGAGGAGAAGAAGTCCTCTTGACCGTTAGCAAGTCTCAGCCTATAACCTGCACGTGGTTAATTCAATAAACCTCAGGATATCGCCCAAGATGTTAGCAATATCCTCTTCCAGCATCCTGGTCACAAATAAACAAACAAAAGCAGGATATTGGTCAGGATATGTATGTTAAGAAAATGACCCCTAACAATACCTCACAAAAGAAGATTTGGTTACATTATCCTAGTCTGATTTTTTACCAAAATAGTTTGGCGCCCACCGTGGGGCAATTGGTGCTTCATTTCTGAAAAATTTTGTTCATTGTGTTCATTTCGGTTCATTATCTTCAACCATGTGGCTTCTTCAGCGAAGAACAATGCTGCGAAGAAACAAAGCCCCATCTTCCCAAAACCACCAACTTCTGTTGTTTCTTCTAGCCCTTCTAACAGTGATCTTTATTCTTTGATTTTGCAGATGAAGGATTACATGCAGCAGCAGGACAAAACTAATGACAGGATCCTTCGAGAGATTGATGACATCAAAAAATTGAAGAGATCAGCGGAGGATCACTCTCCACTGGTACCTAGATCACTGAATTTTGACACTCCAGCTATAACTGCCTTGCAATCTGCAGCTCCAGATATCCAGTACCATAGTGGACCATTGGGAAGGCGTTATGGATCAACAACTATGAGTCAAGCTTTAGGGTCCCACTTCCAGCCTTCAGGATCCTCTTTTCAGCCTTTAGGATCCTCTTTCCAGCATCAAGGATCCTTCGTTAGCTCAGGAGGATATATGGGAACGCATATAGTTCAAGGATCCTCCCAGGTTCATGGATCCTCCTCTCAGATTCAAGGATCCTCCCAGGTTCAAGGATCCTCCTCTCAGGTTCAAGGATCCTCCTCTTAGGTTCAAGGATCCTCATCTCAAGTTTACGGATCCATGGATTATCCTCCGAGACCCCCAGTCACAGTACATCAAGGATCCAACATCTTCCAGGATCAAGGATTCTTAAGGAGTGTACAACCCGGAAGTTCAGATGTTCATCAAGGAGACTTCATTCCTAAGCAAACTAATGCTTCATCTGGTCCCTCAATTATACCAGAATCCCGTCAATATGGATTCACATCTGGAATTCCAAACTTGAATCCTTCAGGAGGTAACACTTTGAATAAATCTTATAACACTAACCATGGCTTTGTGTAGGATATAGGTATCAATCAGGCTATGGCTAGGGAATTACAGAAACTGAAGGATATGATATCCAGCGTTCTAGGAGTGGTTAAGCCCATTCCTGAAATTGCAGATGGAAGCCACAGGATATCCCGTTTTGCACCACCCATTTGTGATGCAGAAATTCCAAAGAGGTTCCAAATACCAACCATGAAGCTGTATGATGGTTCGACGGATCCAGAAGAACATATAGCTCAATATAGAGAAAGGATGGAGATCAATCCCATCCCGGAGAGATTAAAAGAAGCATGTTTGTGCAAGGGTTTTGAATCCACATTAACAGGATCAGCTCTTAAATGGCTGCTAAGTCTTCCCCCTTACTCTATTACTTCATTTGCTAATCTAGTTAATCTGTTTAATAGCCAATTCTCATGTAGTAGAAAATTTGAACGTTTAACTAGTGATCTATATAGGGTAACACAAGGTCAAAATGAATCACTTAGAGATTATATCACTAAGTTTAGTAAAGAATCCTTGGATATTCCTAATTTGGATATTGCTACGGCTGTGGAAGCCTTTAAAATGGGTTTACTTAGGGATTCAATGTTCTATGATGATATTGTCATGACCCCTTGCAGGAATCTTGATGAAGTAAGAACCAGTGCCCTTAGATTCATCCGACTAGAGGATGATAAAAGGATCCAAGAAAGACTGGCAGGATCCTCGAAGCAGGAAAAGCAAGGATCCTACTTCAGGAACAACAAGTCCAAGTCTTACAACAAATCTGATATTCAGAGCGTGCTTGCAGTTGAACAGGAAGAGGATGATGAAGATTATCCTCCAATTTCTTAATATTGCTTTTCCGTTGATAACAATGAACTAATCGTTGCAATGCAGAACCTAGGTGAAAAAGCAAGATGGCCCAGAAAAGGTGATAAGCCAGCTGCAACAAAAGACAAATCCAAATGGTGTGCATATCATGAAGATTTTGGTCATCTCATTGAAGAATGTATTGCACTGAGAAAAGAGATTGGTTACTTGTTATGCAAAGGACACTTGAAGGAGCTTTTGGGAAGAAAAAAAGTCAAGGATCCAGGATCCTGAAAAGGTTCCAGAAAGAGCTCCTGCTCATCCGGCAGATGCACAAGTTATAAACTTTATATCTGGTGGATCAGACATTTGTGGTACTTCCTTTTCAGCAGCCAAGAGACATTCCAAGGAAACCAAGATGGATAATGGGGATAGACCCATCCGAACCTCTACTGTTACATAGGAAAAAGTTATAACTTTTGATGAGAATGATCATGTTGACGTTCAGGATCCTCATGATGATGGTCTTCTTGTTACCTTATTTATATCTAACCATTTTGTTCGCATGACCTTGATAGATGGAGGGAGCTCAGTAAACATCATTCAGCTTGATGTCCTCAAGAAAATGAACATCCCTGAATCGGACATTATCCCGAGATCCTCAGTTCTTGTGGGATTCAGTGGAGAAACCAAGAATACATTGGGGGACATTAAACTTCCCATCTACATAGAAGGACTTCATTCTTATAAAAAATTTTGTGTTATAGATTGCTTATCCTGTTGCAATGTTATCCTTAGCAGGCCATGGATACATGACATGAAGGCAGTTGCATCTACATATCATCAATGTGTGAAGCTTCCTAGTCCATGGGGGGTGATAAAGATTGAGAGTGACCAACAAGAAGCAAAAAATTGCTATACCTCATCAATGAAGCCAGCCCCAAGACCAATGGAGTAATAGCAATTAAAGCATCCTCCAAGAGATGTCCTGGAGGCAAGAGAACAAGATGTGAAAGATATCCTTATTGATCCTCATGATCCTGAATCCAAAGTCTTCATAGGATCAGGGATCCTCAACAACATCGAACAGGATTTGGTATCCTTCCTCAAGAGGAGAAAAACTACCTTTGCCTGGAAGCATGAAGACATGACAAGTATCTCTAAAGATATAATTACTCATAAGCTTGGCATTGAAAGGTCATTCAAACCTATACATTAGAAGAGGAGGAAGTTTGCACCTGAGAGGAATGTTATTATCCAGGAGGAGGTAGATAAACTGCTCCGAGCAGGTATGATTAGAGAGGTTAAGTATCCAAGATGGTTAGCCAATGTGCTTGTTGTTCAAAAGAAAAATGGAAAGTGGAGGGTATGTGTCAATTTTACTGATTTAAATAAGGCATGTCCCAAGGATCCTTTCCCATTGCCCCACATTGACTCCATGGTGGATGCTACCGCGGGTCATGAGTTGTTGACTTTTATGGATGCTTCATCTGGATTTCAACAAATTCAGATGGAACCATCTAATCAAGAGGATACAGCCTTTATAACCCCAACTGGTATCTATTGTTATATTGCTATTCCATTTGGACTAAGGAATGCAGGTGCTACTTATCAAAGGCTAGTCAATATGATGTTTAAGGAACAAATAGGACACACTATGGAAGTCTATATAGATGACATGGTGGTTAAGTCCAAGAGAGCTGAGGATCACCTTAGAGACCTGGAGGAAGCATTTGATATCCTTGACAAATTCAATATGAAATTGAATCCTTTAAAGTGTCACTTTGGTGTTAAAGCAGGCAAGTTCCTAGGCTACATGGTAACAAAAAGAGGCATAGAAGCAAGTCCAGAGCAAATCAAGGCAATTGTGAATATCAAATCTCCTGCCAATGCTAAGGATGTGCAAAGATTGACAGGGAGGATCACAGCCTTGAACAGGTTCATATCAAAGTCATCAGAAAAATGCAAGAAATTCTATGACATTTTGAGAAAGAACAAGAAATTTGAGTGGACTGAAAAGCATGAGAATGCTCTCAAAGCCCTTAAGGATTACCTATCCTCAGCTCCTGCCTTGATGAAGCCAGAAAAAGGGGATATATTATCCTTATATCTAGCGGTATCCTCCAAAGCAGTAAGTGCAGTCCTTGTCAAGGATCACGAAGGTACACAACATCCTGTCTATTATGTAAGTAAGAGTTTGCTTGATGCTGAATCCAGGTATTCACACTTAGAAAAACTTATACTTGCTTTGATTATGGCATCCACTAAATTAAGACATTATTTTGAAACTTATGCCATTATTGTTAAGACTAATTTCCCAATTAAGAATGTTCTCAGGAAACCTGAAATGTCAGGAAGGATGGCCAAATGGGCAGTGAAGCTTAGTGCTTATGATATAAGATATGAACCAAGAACTGCCATTAAATCCCAAGCCTTAGCTGACTTTGTGGCAGATTTTAGCAATGACTTACAAAGAGAAGCTGAGTTAGAAGTTCAGCAGCTTGAAGAGACTAAGGATCCTTGGATACTCTTCACTGATGGAGCCTCTAATGTTAAAGGATTAGGACTTTGAATACTACTAAAATCACCACAGGGGGACATAATACCCCACTCAATAGCTTGTGAATTTCAAACTACTAATAATGAGGCTGAATATGAGGCCTTGATAGCTGGTTTGCAAATTGCCAAGCATATGAGGATCAGATATCTTGAGGTACATGTAGATTCATTGCTAATTACTAATCACTTTAATGGATCTTATGCTGTTAAAGGTGAACGACAAATCAAATACCTAGAGATAGTCAAGGAATTGGCACTATCTTTTGTTTCCTTTAGTTTATCACAGGTACCTAGGGAAGAAAATGCAGAAGCTGATGCATTAGCCAATCTTGGATCATCATTGAAGATCCCAGAGGATATCAAAATTCCTATCATACATATTTTGGCTCCTGCTATTGAGGATCATATAGCTATGGAAATAGAAGAGGATTCTGCAGTCGTTCCCAGTGATAATGCACAATCTCATTCAGGATCATGGATCCTTCCAATTATGAGATATATACAACATGGAGAGATTCCTACAGGAGAGAACCCCAGGGCTTTCAAAATCAAGGTATCTCAATTTACAATATTAAATGACATGTTATATAAACGATCTCTTGCAGGTCCATATCTAAGGTGCATAGAGGATCCTGAAATTCAAGAAGTCCTAAAGGATTTTCATGAAGGAGATTGTGGAAACCACACTGGGGGCAGGGCATTGTTCTCAAGGATCCTTAGGATAGGATATTATTGGCCTACTATGAAGAAGGATGCTGTGGATTATGCCAAGAAATGTGATGCTTGTCAGAGACATAGTAATATCCTTCATCATCCAGCAGAGCTCCTGCATCCTATATCCTCTTCTTGGCCATTCATGAGATGGGGAATGGATATAGTTGGTAAACTTCCCAAAGCACCAGGAGGAAAAGTATTCATGCTTGCCATGACTGATTACTTCTCCAAGTGGATAGAGGCTGAAGCCTTTGCTCAAGTCAGAGAAAAAGAAGTGATATCCTTTATTAAAAGAAACATTATTACCAGATTTGGTATCCCTTCTGAAATTGTTTGTGATAATGGATCCCAATTTATTGGGAGTAGAACTACTAACTTTTGTGACAACTGGGGGATCAAGATGATAACATAAACACCAGTCCACCCACAAGCCAATGGTCAAGAAGAATCATCCAACAAGATCATCATCAATAACTTGAAAAAGAAGCTTGGATCCAAGAAAGGAAAATGGGCAGAAGAACTACCTTATGTACTATGGGCTGATAGAACAACCCCCAAGAATGCTACTGGCCAGACTCCATTTTCTTTAGTGTTTGGAGCAGAATCAGTGATCCTTACAGAGATGGTGGTTCGTACTGCTAGAACAAGCATCCGTGATCCTGAAGGAAATGCTGAAAACTTGGTTCAAGACTTGGATACCATAGAAAAACTCAGGGATTTGGCAAGGATAAGAATGGCTAGTTATCAACAAAGGATGGCTGGAGCTTATAACAAGAATGTCAGGATCAGGAAGTTTCAAGTTGGCGATATGGTGTTGAGGAAAGCATTCCAAAATACCACCAATCCTACTGATGGCAAGTTAGCACCTAAATGGGAAGGTCCCTATCTTATTGAAGCTGAGGCAGGAAAGGGGGCATATCGATTATTAACAATGGAAGGAGATTTGCTACCAAGAGCTTGGAATGCTGTCCACTTAAAGAGATACTTCATGTAATAAGGATCCAGGATCCTCAAGTATTTTCGTGTCCGATGTTCATGAAGGATCCTTAGAGGATAGATGATCCTCACTCTGGTAATGATCTAACCTCAATTTATCCACTTCTTTAATTAATTTATTTACAAGGAGAAGGATCCTGGATCCTTTATCCTTCCTTCACTTAATTCTGAGTTTTGCAGAAGATTGATATATCCTTAACGAAGGAACAAGTATCCACAGAAGTCTCCTAAGTTTTATGGGCTTGTCCTCAGTCTTTTGGGCTAGTCCCCAGTTTTTTGGGCCTGTCCCCAGTTTCGCCAATAGCGCATGATGATCCTGGCACAGTTTAAGGCAATGGGACCAGTACCCGCTTTAGGGGCTGACAATTTCATTGTACTGGCTGTATTCAGGATCCTACGTATAATGGTAGACGTACCATACATCCGTTCCTAAGGTTTCTAACGTTTTCATGTTAGCTAAGGTTTTGGCATTTTCATGTCACTAAGTTTGGATAGTCGCCAATGAGGGCCATACTCCAGTTTACATAAGATCCTTTGGGCTTGTCCCCAGTTTTTTGGGCTTGTCCCCAGTTTTTGGGCTTGTCCCCACTTTTTTGGGCTTGTCCCCAGTTTATTGGGCTTGTCCCCAGATTGTTGGGCTTGTCCCCAGTTGCTAACTCTTCTCTTATATTGGCTTAGTCCCAAGTTATGTTCCATTTCAGGTTTTTGAAGCTAAACAACTAAGGATCCTTAATCCTAACCTTTTATTAAGGTTTGTCTTTTTGCTATCCTGATTGTAAGTATTGAAGGTTTAGGATCCTAACTAGGATTCCCAGGTATGATCCTTAATCACCTTAATTTTATTCTTTGTTTATCTAAGTGACCCTTATTCTTTGACAACAGGATACATGATCCTTAAGTTACATCACTTTTTTGAATTTTCTGATTATAGGATATTTGATCCTTGATCATATCCTAAACTTTTTGACATAATTTACTAAACTTTTGTTCTTAACTCATGAATTCAAACAAAATATATCATAACAATTGAAAGGTAAAATATTCACAAATATAACAACACATGAGATAGTCAAAAGATTAAGCTTTTATTTATTTAGCAAAAGGTTAACCCTCTAAAGGTTGTCAAAATTACCTACCCCAAGCATCTACCAGCAATCCGTGGCCCATCCGCTGGGGTAGGTAAAGGGTGTCCATGATAATGAGTTCCAATAAGTGCAGGAATAAAAAGACGGCAGGATTACAATGGCTTCATCCCCCAAACAGAGGATCCCTCCACCATTTGTTATCCTACCTATTGTCTGAAGGATCAGTGATCCTTAAACCTAAGAACTATTGTTTAGAGTTATTACAGACCCACCATTGTTCAAAAAACATCAACAATTAAAAAACTACCAAACCATAAAAAAATGGGCTCCGACGACGTCTAGAAATTTCCATCATCGCCCATTTTTGCATCTCACACCTTCGCTGCATCACCATCACCCCCAGCCTCTGCATCCTCAGCCTGATCCTTAACCCCGCTGCCACTGGCTTCAATCATCAGGACCTCTCCAGCCTCTTCTTCATCGTCAAGCTCAGCCAGCTTAGCCTTCCAACCTTCCTAGTCCCAGGTGGTCCTGTCAAAGCTAGGATCATCAGCTTCCTTTGCCATTTGCAATTTAATTTTGAGCATAGCAATTGTGGCGGAAAGCTTAGCACCCTCTATCACATCAGCCTTCTCCTGATCAGCAGTGATGTGGGCCATGACCAGCTGCTTTTTCACCAAATTGAGCTCCTTCTCGAGGGAAGAGATAGTCTGATCCTTAGCCAGGTACAGCTTTTGGAAGTCTAGCTCCTTTTGCTCAGCCTCTTCAGCATAGGAATCAATAAGCATTTGGATCTCAGCAAGTTTCTGTAAAGGAATGTCACGCATCAGGATCCATTATCCTCAATATGGGTAGAACAGATTTAAGGATCAAGGATCCTTACCTCAGAGACGTATTCCTCAAACTGATGCTGGAGGAGAGGCAGGCCTTCAAGAGTGTCAGCGGTTTTCCTTTTTTTTCCACCCTTGCCTTTGGTGCTGACAGCCTTAGGAATTGGGACGCTGGGACTGGCAGCAAGTCGTTTCTTGCCGGACCTGGAGGAAGCAAATGCGTCAAGATCACTGACGCTGAAGCGGGAGGCTGATTTTGTAGACTTTCTGGCACTACAAAGGACAAATAACAGATAAGTATCCTTATTCTATATCTATTTAAATATTTAATTATGCGTAAATGAGAATACTTACTTGACATGGTGACTGAACCAGAGGATACTTCTTGTGAATCCTTTGTTTTGGCCTGGAATGTTCTAACTGCGGGATCAAGGCTCCAAAAGGCAGCTATCCTTTCTTTTGTTGCAGGTGACTGAATGAGATGAGAGACTGAGATAGCTGCACAAAAAAGGCAGAAAAGGTTCAGTTATCCTCAATAGAAACAGAATCACCCTATGATCCTTCTATAAGGATCCTATATCCTACCATGGGTGGTCCACTCTTTGGGGAGATCTTTCCCGTCTGGAATAGAATCTCTCTTAACAAAGAAGAAACGGTTTTTCCAGTGGGTATCATTATTTGTGGTCTTAAGGATTGGATGAGGATCACCAGGCTTATGTTTGAACAAAAAACGGTGTGAACCATGGCTCACAAGATTATACAACTCAGCCAGTTCCGACATTCCCATCTCTATGCCTTCCTGCTCAATGATGTTCTCTAGGGTATGCAGAACCCTCCACATCATTGGTATGGCCTGGATATAGCACATACCGGTGAGTGCAAAGAAAGATTGGGTGAAGGCAGGGAAAGGATAGGAGAATCCTATCAAGAATGGGGTGGCCAGAAAAGCAACCCAAGTGTCAAAGATGGAGTCACTTTTGGCAGTAGGGTCAAAAGGTTTAAAGATGGTATCCGCCGGGAAACAATGGCGAATCCGGTCAATCTCTGGGTCGGTAAAGCGGCATAGCTCAGACGAAGGATTTTTTATGATGCCTTGGATTTTCAAGGAATCATCCTTCTTTGGATCCTTGGCTGGTGAGGATCGAAGAACCATTTTCTCCATGGATGATAAGAAAAGAGGATATCAGAATAAGCAAATGAAGAGAAAGGGAGAACGAGAGATACCTGATCGGTCTTTGAATGAGGATTTAAAGGGAAGTATCGCTCGAATTTAAATGCAAATTAATCCTTATCTCTAACCTATATATAATGATGATTCTGCAGGTTGTCACTTCGCTGACGCACGATGTGTAACGGCTAGTCCTGCTCTAACGGCTATATTTGTCACACCCCTTTCTGCGGCGGAAGCACGAGGTGTGATCATGAAAGGTTCTCATTGCATACGAAGAGTAAACATGCTACATGCTCGTAAAATAACATTCAAATACCATAATTTGAAAACATACGTTAGCGTTTACATCGCTAGACAGCATAAAGACATTGTCTCAAAAGTTTACAACTTTATTTAAAGTTAAACACAAGCGACATCCACGAGCATAAGCAAGACCACGCGCACATCCATCCTAGTTACCTGAAATACATGTGAGTTTTTGGAAAAACGTCAACATAATGTTGGTGTGAATTCATGCAGTTTTGTTTTTCATGTTTGTATACTTTGTATGAAAACATAGTTTGTGAGTAAATCAAGTTTTCATAAATCCAGTTTCATGTGTACATCACGTACCTATGTATAATTCAATTTCTTCTTGAGTACCCCACGTACTTCAAGTTATTTATCAATCTTCTTGAGTACCCCACGTACTTCAAGTTATATATCAATTCTCTTGAGTACCCCACGTACTTCAAGTTATTTATCAATTCTTGTATGGTATGAATTTTATGTAAATACAGTATTTCTGTAATTATCAGATTGTTAATGGGTTGCAAAGCCATTAACCTGTGGCACGTCATAGGAAGTCACCAAACCTAAGGCATTTAATTGGTATATTCTGAGACACAAAAGCACTCCTCGATTCTCGCCCCGACCAGGAGTGTGGCTGCCAGGCACCCGTTAGATCTAACCTTTTGTTCTGCGGTCTAGGTATATTGTTGATTAATGGTGCTTCTGTACCCTATTCGTGACACTATTTCTCATAACGCCTCCTACTTGGTTCTCGTTCTCACCAAGCGCGTTTCTTGTTATCATTTCTCATAGCGCCTTACACTTGGTTCTCGTCTCACCAAATGCGCTTCTTGTATTTATATCATACCATTTATAAATATTGTACTTTTGTACATGTATTTCACCCCCGAAGTTATAAAAACTGAAAACAGTTAAAGAGAAAAGGGGGAGCATGAACTCACAACTTTGCGTTCCTAGCGTCGTAAACTCCACCGGATTTGCTTACTTAACGTCGTAACCTATACGCGTTTTCTCATCGTTAGTCACTAGACTTGCGTCGCACAAGTACAGTCACTCTCTTTTGTATATATTCTTGTGTTAAAAATGTTCTACATTTTTAACTACGTGTTTTACTTATATTATTTTCTCCAAAAATAAATATAAGTCTTTTGTGTTTTGCACTTTGCACCCGAATTATGTATCTTGTATTTTGTATGTGCATTTTTATGTTTATACTCCTCATGAGCATTTAGTGTATTTTTAAGTCTTAATACACTAGTACGTATAACACATACTATATACACTTAGCACAAAAATTGGTGATAAAATAATATATATTTTTCTCTCCAAAAATATATATACATAATATCCATTTTATCCTTCAAGAAATCACCATTTCTTATCACCAAAAATTAGGGAAACCTTAGTAATACTTTTAAACACATTTTTAGGGAATAAGTTTCTCAAAACTTATACTTTTCTAAGTGTCAAAATTTATAAAAATTTTGACAGAGTTTCCCCTAAAAATGGAGGTTTCCCACGTTTTCAAAACGTGTGTTTATTTTCTTTTAAATCATTATCAATCATCAACAACAATTATCAACAATAATCGTCAACAACAATCACTAATTTCATGAACTTGAATATTTACAAGAATGTGTAGTAACTTACTAGCACATTTAGTAAGTCTTGTTATCTTTAAAAATAAGTTTAATTTCATAAAAACTTTATTTTTAAAGAATATGAAGTTTTACAACTTCTAGTTGGTTTTTACGAAAACTATTTCTTTGTTAACACTTTTGTTACACAAGTGTCCATACACTTGTTTATTTACAAAAACCACTTTTGTTTGTGTAAGACCCGGTTTAGAACATGTGATTTCTTTAAGGTGTGGTTCTTCAAAGATACCACTTGCAGATACGTAGATCCGCTAGTTTTAAACACCATTGTACCGGTTAAATCACTTTTACACAAGTAAAATATTTTTACACAAGTTCATGTATCTTGTGTGGTAGAGTTTCGCCTTTTAACCCTTGTGGTTACCAAAAACGAGCTTATGTGAAGATCCATGATCTTGCAAAGTCGGGTTAAACGGAGATCCGAGCTACCACATCATAGATCGGGTCTAGATAAACACCAATTCCAATTACTACAACTTTTACACAAGTTATGAACTATTAACCACCACTTTTTGTATTTTTACTAGACTTTTATGCTTCAAAATGTAAGTTACCGATATTTAACCGACAATATTCCTTTTAACCACTTTAAATACGTTCAAGAACAAGTTTTAAACATTATACCTCTAGCTCAAGGCTAGGGAAGATCTTTGATGAAAAACGCGTGGATAAAAGCTAACGGTAGAGGTCCTTCGCGTTCCGAGTGCACCAAGACTCCTAATATGCGACTTGTGAAGCTTGTATGATGATGGAATGTAGTGATCAAGAGCCGAAGGTGGGTGTATGGGTGGTGGGGTGTTCGGCCGAGAGTGGATAGGGAGGGAGAGAGTATGTTGTGGTGAGTGGTGTTTAGTGAAAATGATCATGTGTCTAAGTGTTATTTTATAGACAATCAAAGGTGCTAATACCCAATGGGTCTTGTGTTCTCTAGATCTTAAGCACCACTTAATAGAATAATCATCATTAGTACTTGCTTGTTCCCTTGGTTGGGGCCGATTGTAATGTGGGGGGGGGGTCTAGTTCGATTACAAGTAGATAGTTAGGATAAAGTTTAAGTTAGATAGGTTAACTAAGTGTTTAACTTAGTTAGTTAAGTATGGCGTGTTATGACGGGTGTTAGGGTAATCAGGGACCCTAACTGGCTTAGAAAATTATAGATAGTGAAAATAGTAATATTTTCATGTTCCGGGTAAAGTCCGGTTGTTTGGTTACACACCGATTCGTTAAAGTGCTAAATTACACTTTTTAGTGTCGTTTAAGTACCCTTTTTGTATTCTTTCACTTCCCAACCCTTAGGGAAATATTCTGGATGATAAAACGAAATTTCTGCATAATATTTATATGCTTAAATGCTGATTAGAGCTGAATTATACAAAATTCGGCACTTAAAGTGCGTTTCGGGTGCTTTTTAGTGCTTATTTTTGCTTTCGCAATGTATATAAATTAAACCCTTGTATGTACTCTTGGGTTTTAGTGCATTCTTGTTGTCGGACCTACACCTAGGCCTCAATTCTAATGTCTGACTGCTTTCTGCAGTTCTGTTGACACATTGTGTCTTACCGGTGAGTTTACTATCGTTCTGACGCAACGCTCTCGTTTATGCATAAAGCAATATTTTGTAGTATACAACATGCATGAATTCACTTGTTTAATCATGTGTTCAGACATTGCTGACACTTAAACTCATAATTGCAGTCATTAAGCAATAATCATAGTGTACGGAAATTACCGGTTTGGGCCAGTTGTCACAATATTTACGATATTTAGTTCGTTGCAGATAAGATCAAAAATATGACTCATTAAGTTGTATTTTATTCCTCATATTTTGGGGGCAATTGTTAGGGATAGATTTTCTAAACCTAAGGATCACGGATCCTCAAATGCAGCCAGGATCACGGATCCTCAATTCTGTTTGAATTAAGGATCCTCAGAAGACGTTGCAGGATTAAGGATCCAGGATCCTCATTGTTATCCTAACACTAGCGGTTGTTTCCATTATATTTAAGCTTGTTTTGCAGGAATGAACAAGTGGGACTTGGTCTTGCCGATATTCTTGGGGAATATGCTCTCAATATTCTGCACGTTCATAGCTTAATGACCGTTTTAGAAGTCGTGGGTAGCTTGCACATTTAGCGAATAGTTTGTTATTTAGATTATTTCTATTTTTAAAGGGGATAACAAGCTTGAATTAGAACAATTAGCAAACACACACACTCTCTCGCAAGCTCTCGGCAATTCATTGGCAATCACATACATTTTGCACTCTAGTGATCCTTGTAACAAGCTTGTTATCATCCCGAGTTGTAATCATCATTTGTTTAATTATAGTTGGTGATCGGTAGTTTCCATCACCCGAGGTTTTTTATGTCGGAGATCATACATTGATCAAGGGTTTTTTCCTCGTATAAATCCTTGTGTCAGTTGTTCATTTCATCTACAAGTTGTTCATACATTTGTTCATTGATTCAAGCATCATACCTCACAAAAGAAGATTTGGTTACATTATCCTAGTCTGATTTTTGACCAAAACAACAGGCTAGACGCCACCCCTTACGCTCCTTAACAAGAAGATCCTCATTAGCTTGGAGTTTATTTCTTAATCCCTGAAGTCCCCACTCTTCAGACTTCTTCTCCTTGTCAAACGCAGCCTTCTCCTCCTGAAACTTGGCTTACACTTGTTCAAAGAGTTTGGCTTCAGCAGATAAGCGCTCACAATACTTCTCCCAGCCTGCACGCTCCAAGTGCATTGTCCGCCATTCACGAAGAATTTGATGGCCAGCAGCATAAGAATTTGCTTGGCCCATAACGTAAGATCGGTACAAGTTTCAGATTCCAGACCGGGGCATGAACTTCGTTGGCATGATCAGCAGTATATGTCTTATAGTAAATATCGCCCAACATGTCCTCTGCTCGGATCGGCGACGGCTGCCGTGGCTTCTTTGCTTGAAGCATCTTTCTTGGCAGTCGCGCCCAACCCACCAGCATCTCCACCAGCTGCGGCAGCATCTTTTAATACAACTTGCACCTAAACATCACCAGCAGACCCCCCAACAGCAGTTTGGACTGTTTCAGTTAGGGTGGGCGCCGCATGTTGCGCAACAGGGTTTTCAGTATGAACCTCTGGTCCCTTGCACGTGATAACGGGTTGGTCAAGCCTTGTGATTTTCACAACCTCCGGACCCTGCACCACTTCTGAAGTAACATCAACAGGCGTTCTCATGGCCTTGTCAGCAACACTCTCTTTCTTAATAGGCTTCTCACCCTCCCAAGTCTTTCCTTCGGCAATGGAAGTCTTCAGGGGGATAATGGTGAATTGAGGTTTCTTTACTTCTGGTTTTTTCGCTTCAACTTCCTGTTTCTTTACAGCTGCATCTGGAATTGAAAGGAAATGTTAAAAGATAGTTAAGGAAGAAAAAGAGATAATAAGAAGGTAAAAGCGCATACCTGGCGAGGCGTCAGAATAGTGACTCATTAAACTCCCCTTCTTCCCGATGGGCCTGCTAATCGCAACCTTCTTAGCAGGGGGAGTTGTAGCAGTAGTCTCCACTCGCGATCTTCTCTTGACAAGATTTTCAGCCTCGGGTTCCTCAGTCCCCGCATCTTCATGTATGGAGGAGGGGGTCACGCTGGAGTCAGGACCTTTCGATCCTGCACTCCCGGTACTCCTAACAGCGGCCACCGCGTTGCCTTGAGGTTTGTCACCTATATTATGCAACCCTTCTAGTGAATCACTAGTTACAACAAAATCTTCAAGGTTACTCTGGCAAATGCGGAGAATACTTTTTTTAGAAGCGGCATTAGACGCTGCATGGGTGGCCCCAACCTTCTTACTCATCGCCCCTCCAGCGACAGTAGCTTTCTTCTTCGTCGCAGTCTTCTTCGGCATCTTCTGCTCAAGATCGATCCCAAGGTGGAGCAACACACCTGCAAACACATCATCCAAGGTACTTAACTCATGATTGGATGAAGCTAAAGACTCCTCGCTGGAAAGATAGACAATCTCTTTCCCAGCGGAAGTCACGCCACACAATGGTCTTGGGTTTGGAATGCGCGCACCTTCAGTTCCCACAGGAGGATTGGCAAACGACTCCGTTGGGGCGAACATGAAGTTGGGTTTAATCTGTTTATACCAGAACTCTTCATCGTTGGGAAGGGGCCTCACGTCCATACTCCCAATAAAAGTTTGGAATGCAATCTGGTAAAGCGGGACCTCTGCGTTTGAAAGGCAAAAGTTAGAACACAAACTTCCTTAAAAGAAAATCAACCAAATTAAGAACTCACCTTCCCCATTGAACAACAGCACATGAACATCCTTGCTTCGCGCCGACCACTTATCACTCATGCCCACTGCGACCAAGACCTGCACACTAAAGACCCTGTTTGGTGTCGCGTACAACTTCTCATACGAGGCCTCCCGCTTTGGGACCGGAGTATCCTCCTTATCGCTTGCGCCAGGTTCATGAAAAATCATGGCGATCGGAAGAACTTCTTCACAAATAAAGAAGAACTTCATCTTCCAATCATGGAAGCTCTTTGATGGATTGATCAAAATTTTCTTCACATTGCAGGGAGCGAAAGAAAAAAAACCCCATCGTGCTGATCATTTGAACTCGAAATGGCGAATCCTCACCATGCCCATGGGCTAAGCTGGGAGATATGGAATGCATAATGCTGCAAGATCGCCGCCATAAAGTGAGTCGCCGACAACTGGAAGTTGCCCTCTCCGAAGAAATCGGCAAATAAGGTAATGTAACCCGGTGGTGAGTCTGTCACCGTCTGACCTTGTGAGGGATATTGTGTAACCCCATTCAGCCGAAAACTGCTGCCCTCCAATAACATGTTCGAATAAACCCTAGTCCCATTTTAACACCGGTAATGGGCCAGCGGTTTCTTCAACTGAAACTGGTTCTTCAGTCGTCATGATAATATAAGAAATGCTCGTAAAGGTCAAAGAACTGATGAAGATTCAAAGAAAACCTAGGAAAGTAATTGAAGATTTGAAGAACTCTTTGAAGTTTTGAAGGTTCAAAGGAGAGAATAAGAGCAACAGGGAGAGAATTCGACGAAATAGTGAAGTTTATCTCTCCATCTTCGGCTATATATACCTATCACATTAAATACGATGGGTAACCGTGCTAGACACGCCACGCGCGTATCCAATCAGGAGCTGACACGTAAGGCGGGATTTATGGGGTGACAGTTACCACGCACACGTGGGCCTCACTCCCTTGACAAAAGATGAAAAGGAGCAATGACAGTATGATGATCAATGTGCCAGCGGTCAACTCAAACGTCGCCATCAACGATATTTGCACCAACCTGTCATGATTCAAATTTCGAAAAATTTCCCGCGCAAATTCAACTTGCTTCAAGAACAAGATGCCAGAAGGTCGCGCCGTGTGCCCCAACATTCTTACACGCGCGCGCCACTTCTCTAAAGTATTAACCATGGGATTGTTCAAAGTGCAGGGTAAACTAACTCTTCAACAACCCTGGCAGGTGCTCCGTAGTAATTACAATACATTACACGCACCCCATCTCCCAGGATTTAGAAGATACTTACAAGAGACCCAAGCAAGACTAAGCCTAACTACTTCTTTTTTAGTCCAGAGCCCCAACCACTTGCCTCGCGCATAGAAGCAGCACTGGACTGGGGGACTTGAAGGGGTATGGTCCCAAAAGCCCACGCTAACCAATCAGGTTGCGTGTCGGACCATACCCCTACCTTACTAATCTGGCAACTTTTCCAACCCCGCGCCGACTGATTAGGTGAAACCAAGGTTGCGCGCAAGCAAAGTCAAGGCCGGATTTTATACTTAGCTTCCTAGATAAAGGCTATCACCTCCTGAACCTTGCGCCGGCTACTTGGGTCTTCCCAATGGGCCGCGCGGAGGACAAAAGCGCAGGCCATTCTAGGACAAGTACTGAAGGTACGAGTGGCAGAGCAGTGGACCAATGAGTGTCCAATAAGCTGTATTCGATCGTGCTCCACGATTAGCAATCGTACAGGGGACAAAAGAGTACACAAGGACGCATACGTGGCACCAATCAGCATGCGCCGACATCTGCTCCATAAACTCCACTCAACCGCTTATGTCAGGGAGACAACAAGGACAACAGTCAGGGCACGTGGAGCCATTCAACATGTGCCAACTCCATCCTCACCCACAAGCACTAACGGTTGCTGTAGAGGGGACAAGAAGGATATTCTTTGTTGTCGACTCCAGGCCCAAGGCCCATCAACACATCTCCTTCTTCACTACTCTGGCTTTAAATAGGTGCCTTCACCTACAGGTTAATTCGTTCTGTTCTCTGCTCTCTCACTACTAATCACACACTTATTTCCTCAAAACGCATACTTATTCTCACGCCAGAGAGTGGTTAAGAGGAGAACCCCCCTATTCCTCCCTCTTAACGAGCTTAACGGGGTGTTTATTGTTTTGCGGGAAGATCACGACCATAGCTTGGAAATGATGAAGAAGATTAACCTTATTTGTCGAGGCACATACCACAAACTAATCACCAGATTAGTTTGGTGTTTCTTCAATCCTCAACTTGCATGATAAAGCGCTGCTTTAAATCATCGGACTCTGTAGAAGTGTATGACGCAATTTTAAGTTATATATTACTCAACTGATGTGAAAGAAGGATATCTTGGTAGTAAAACGTGATGAAAAATAGGTGAATTGGAAATGATATTATATAGTGAAATATCTAACAGCCCAAAGGTCAGATTTAAATTCACTGTACATTTAATAATCTAGGAGGGAAAAACTTGTACATTTAATACAAATATAGAAATTTATATTTAAAAACAGTGGCCTTTTAATGCAAAACCTTTCAAAAATAAGTTTTTATGGGAAAACTATAAAATTAAATATGACTTAATTATCAACATTTTTCATTAAAAAATGACCTTTCGTATAAAGCTCGTAAGAACATTCACAATCAGTTCATCAAATTATATTAGAGAAAGTTTTTATTTTATGAAAAGTGGTTGTGAGTGAATGAATGAGAAAATGTAATTGTTCATCTTTATATTTAGAAAAAAAAAACAAGCAAACAAACACAATGAACACATCTTGTGTTTTGTTTTTTTCTACATGAACCAAACCCACTTAAAATGTTTTTTTTTTCATAAGTTTTATGTAGCAATATTATACTCGTTGAAAGATTAAAAAAAAACATTTGTAAATATAGTGTATTTTTTTTTAAATTATCTTATAAAAAATTATTACCATTTAAAAATGATGCGGGAAAATGCATGTGTCATGCATACGAAGAGAGAAAAAGACAACATTATCGCAATACATTTCCTTCCAATCTTCTTCCAACTTCAACTGAAAATTCTCTCCAATTTCTGATCCCATTTAGTCTCATCTAAACAACACAAAATATTTTTTACCCTTTTCCAAAAAAAAAAGTTATGTAACAACAATTGTTTTTTTTTGTTCCTTCTTGTGATGTCGAAGAATGTATATTTTGTAAGATTTGGAAAAAAAAATTATACACAAAAGGGTTTTTATTTTTTGTTATTTTATTATTGTATAGGAAAAGAGATAATTATTTTGTAATTCCAAATTTCATTTTAGCTTATACACCTTGGTATCATATTTAGTTTTACGACTTCATTCTAACATAAGCTTATTCTAATAAATCATGTAAATGATGATTGTAAAAGACCCAGACAAGGAGCAGCTAAGTCTCGTCCAACAAAGCGATTAACAAAAGCTAATTTTTAAACGGCGAAACTTCTATGATTATAGAACGAGGGTTAGGCAAGCTGTAAAACTCAAAAACAAAGTACAAAGAGAAAAATTAACAGGAAAAACAAATAACCCGATAAACAGTAAGTCTCGTCCAACAAAGCGATTAACAAAAGCTAATTTTTGGACTTGTGGCTGTTTCTCAAGAAAATTACTTCTTTTCGCAGTAAGAAATTCCATACTCGGTAATTATAAAATAGAGTTGTTAAATCCATAGTGATCACTAATATGTTTAAGAGACAATAATACAATCGGTTCCTCCCTCTTATTTTCTAACCCTTTTAACATAAAATCAAAATGCAAGAATTTTTAATAACTAAAAAATAGGTCTATGAAGAAAGGATACATGGTTCTTAGCCACCAAGTTATAACTAAGATTAAAATTTTGGTTGGTTTATGCAACGTTTTAAACACTGATTTTTAAATCATACTGGGCTCGGCTCTGAAATAATTAATTGGTTGAATCGGTTTGTACCGGGTTACCAATTAACTTTATAATTCCATAAAATACAAATTCATTAAAAAAATAAACCATCTCAATTAGAATTTATGTAAGTTACCATGGTTTTATCTAAAAAAAAATAAACAACTATTTTATTGTAAAATATTATGCATTTTTATTAGTTATAAACAATACTACCTTGGACGAGGTGTGTAAAAGTTTCAAAATAAATGAAATATTGATATGGAAGGCAATAAGTTAAACACCGAAATATAGAAGGTTAGTATTACCTTAATATCATTTTATTAAATTCAAATTCAAATTCTAAGATAATGTAAACTAGATTTGTTAACGTCGCGCGTTGCGGCGAAACGGAGCAAAAGATAATGTAAGCAAACGTTATTTTAAAATGAAACATGTTGTTTAGAAAGTCAAACCTTCAGAATCAATTAAGTTTATCATCGTACCGTTTTACATACCAAATAAATGCTCTATTTTAAATACAACTTGGTGACATGCTCCTTAAAGCTAGATACGTCACTAATCTAGGATGCCACGTAACACAATCCTAACGGCATGATTATTATTTCTCTAATTTTCCTGTAAATAATAATAGCCACATGTATAAGTTTTTCATATACTTATAATTATATAATATTTTTGAAACGTTAAAAAGATCAACATGACTACAAATGCTTGTACTCAATTTTATGTTAGGAGAGGATGGATGTGGTGGAATGAATTTATGTTATTGAAAAGAAAACTAAAAGAGATAGGATGGATATGATGGGATGAATATATTTTATTAGAAGAAGCAAAAGATAACAAACTAAAAGTGAGATCTAAGGGTGAGGGTTGGTGCTAGGACTTGAACTTGGGTCTACCAAGGATAGATAAGCAATCCTTACCACCAGACTAACTACAAAACTTTGTCTTTGTTTCAGTTTAAAATGTATATACACAAATATTATAGGTGAGAAAAGAAAAAAAAATGAAGTTAATAACCACCTCTTTTAACCAAACAATGCATAGATACACTATTCATGAAGCTTGGCTAATTATATATATATAATCGGTTCAACGATTTAAACTACTAGAGCCAGATTTACTACGAGTACATAAGACATATCATAGTTAACTTTTACCGATCTTTATCATACTAGGTTCGTATATCCAGTATTACTGGCCAGTTCATACAGGTATTTAAAATATTACGTCTATGCTTTAACATTCTCTCTTTGTAGACCTTTTTTCCTTTTTTGTTTACATGTCTCTTTAATCAATTTTGATATTTTGCCATAATGATCATTAGAAGCATAACATAGGTCAAAAAAGGCTAAATCTGGTAGGAAATAGATATCTGTGTTATTAGATATTACAAGGAAATAGATATCTGTATTATTAATTTATTATATATTACAATTTTGGTATATGATGGTTACAATGGCAGGAAATAGATATCTGTATTATTAGATTTTACAATTAAGGTATGTGATCGTTACAATTTTTGATGTGTATGTGATCTTATTTTCAATGTTTTATTATCCGGTAAATGCCGGTCACTTATACCGGTTTCTCTGTGTCGAATGTAAATTCGGTATACCAGTTTAAACCATTGTACCGGTACCGGCCCAGGTTAGTTTTGGGGTTGGATTTTTTTACTTTTTATCGGCTCATCTCTATGTTTACTCTCCATTTCTAACCTAGCGGGTAGCTACTTTCAGTATTTCAACTCCATCGATCAAAACTCAAAACCTGCTTCATTACTCCATCGTTCGTTCCTGACTTCCATCTTCATCCACCAATTTCGTTCCAGACTTCCATCTTCATCGTTCGTTCATTGTTTATCACTTCAGGTCGTTCCAGACTCTAGTTAAATATCAAGAAACCCAAGGGACAAATTTTAAACCTTCAAAAAAAGGGTTATCATAATTATAATTAACCTCTTCGTTTACTATAAAGACGCATTTTAAACACTATAAAAGACTAATGATTAGTTTGATTCAAAACATCAACAATTGTCTTTTAAAAATCTGACTGTCAAAAAACAAATCAAAATCAGCAACACCAACAATACTCTAGATGGCAAACAGATGTTCTACCACTTGTCAGACACCAGCAATGATAAAACACAATTCTCTAAATGGTCGCTTGAAGAAAAGAGAGCAGATGAAGAACTAAATAGAAAAGTCAGCATCATCATTGATTATAGTTACAAGAAAACCTGGAGCATCATCGGATTGCTTGATGAAGTCATCCACTCTCCTCCATCAGATTTCAAGAACAATGAAGAAGAGTTTATCACACAAATGCTGAAACAGGATCAGAAAATTTGTGACATGTTAGCCGATCAGCAAAACAATAGAAAGAATGAAATCGCATGGAAGAAGGCGAGAGTCTATGAAATCCTAGCAAGTGTTAATTGCAACGTGTAATATTTTATGCATATTTCAGTGTTTAATCTTTCTTTGTATTTAATTTTGTAAGGATCGGGTTTGCGACCTAAACGAGTCGGTTCAGAGGAATTCCATCAAATACAGGTGCGGAAAACAAGTATTTGACTTGTAAACAGCTGAATCTTCACTTTAACACTGATTTGTGTTGATATGAACACAAATACAATCAGTTCTCACACCGGCAGCACCTCGGTATGGAAATCTCACAAAAACAACTTATGATTTCGCTTGACACTAACCTCCTATATATAGACTTTGAGATTTCGCTTCAGCATCACTCAAGCGAAATCTGATATGATGATTTCGCTTGAGGCTTCAAGCGAAAACTCAAATACATTACACACTTTCAAGCGAAATCTTCTAATTCTCTAATTTTCTCGTTCTACGTGCCCTGATCTAATCTATCTAAAGTAAGACTCGATACAAGACGAAGTCGACAGATGTAGTGCACCAACAGACTCCCCCTCAGATGTTGACGAGTCGACTATCGAGTCACACCAATGCTGTGTCTTCACATCTTCATTCTTGATCAGTCTCTGGGCTTTTCTCTCTCTATCTTCTTTTCCAGAATCACCTAGCTCTATCAGACTCCCCCTCACGATTTGCTGGTATTCATTTGTTCTTCAGCAACATCTGCTTTAGGAACGATGTCTGACTCAAATGTTGTTTACAAGATCATTGCCTGGCTTTTATCTAATTCTCTTGATCAGATCTCTTGATTCCTTAAGTTCATCAGCATCAGCAGCTAGCAAACTTTAGATTCATGATCAGAGTCTGACTTTTGTAAGCTTTGAATGAATTAACCTGGCTCACCTGTAACAATCTTAACCCAGAAATAAATTTTCTAAATTTAACAATTTAAATGCACCAACAATCTGATATAATCAGATAATTTTCTCTCATATCACAAATCAATGATGAACCAAATGTAGGTTTTTTTTTAAAAAAAAAATACCAATTGTAGGATTTTAACAAACCTTTTTGACATTTTAAGATTCACTCCCCCTCACAACCAAGTCATCATGTTTAGCACTTGAAATTTTGACAATCAGCTTTTCAATACCAGTTGTCGAAAATCTTTTTGAATTTTTTAAAAATTATGCTAAAACACACTAAAATCTTTTTGTAATTTTTGATTGTAAAGGAATGCAATAAAGAAATATTTACAAACAATATTTTTGTGAGTTTGTGCAAGAGGATCATATCAGTTTCTGAGACAGATCACTAACACCGTTAAGCTTTATTTCATATTAAGTTCTAAACAATTTACCTAGATTGTCAGTATGTTTGTCCACTTAAATTTTCACACAAAGTTCAATTGATCCGAGATACGTTGTTAATGTTTTAAGCAACTTAAACTTATCCGTGTTTCCCACTACTTGAATATACTCCCGTATCTAGATCCCAATATTCAGTCTTACAGGTGAGTATACCACAGATGATATCTGTCAGGGGAATAAATTATAGTACGAGGGCCGTGAGAGCTCAGGTCGATACTCCCGTATACGCAGAGAGATGACGGCTTCGACTTTTGGTGTGTCCCCTTTAGAGGATCTTTTGTTTCAACAGCCATGATTATCATTTTTCAATGTGTCATCATTTTTAGCTGAGGGTGAGCTATATTTCAAGCAAATGGAAAGTATTCTCCGGGGACTAGGCCATTGCTTCCGCAAAATCAGAAGTCCCGGGATAATACCCCAGATATCACTGAGCATAAAGACCTAGTATCTCAGAATAAGGGACCTTTCAAACAAGATTTCAGGGGTTACCTATATATTCAAGTTTGTGTTAACCCACAGAACAAGCAAGTTTGAAATTTAGGTTTATATCTCATCACAATTTACTAAATGTGCAAAAACCTACTAACATATCCGCAGTAAGATTGTTTATCACATTTTTACTTTTCATTTCTTTAGCATGTTGTGATAGTCCACTGATGTACTATCATTTCCTCTATATGCAACAAAAACTCATTTTTGAATTTTATCATGTTTTTGTCTTTTTCAAATTTTCAAATGTTTTTGGATTTTCTGAAAATTTTTACTCCCCCTAAAATGCAAACACATTTTAGGAAATTTGAAAATAAACTGTACAATAAAATGACAACTGATATCGAATTGCATCAAATCTCCATTCACTTGGCATAAACAATCAGAACTCCCCCTATCACAAAACTATTTTCTCATTTAGATTTCAAAACACTTAAGTTTGTTTTAATCAAAATGATTTTTCCGGAAAATAAGTTTTTATGATATAATCATTTGAAGATTCGGAGTGTGGTTCATCACATTGTCTTTCAAAATACCAATTGTAAGTATGGTCCAATCAAGTTCAACTTAATGACCTTGATTAACCTTTTTCATGTATGCACCTACTATACCAAATGTAAGAATTACCACATGTAGGAATGTTACATCTACATCACCATTTTACCAATCAGAATGCCGATTCCTGCTTCGCTCTTACCAACCTGGAAGCTCCGGCGTAGTCATACATCCTGTAAACATCCAAACACTATCAAAAACTTTTAACCAAAAACTTCAAACATTAGAAAAATGCCGATTCCTGATCCACGATATAAACTTGGGATCTCCGGTAAGTCCTAAGACTTTAAGGAAAGCAAACTTCCACCCAAGTCTTCTTAGACTTGGTGGCTTCCAATTCTTGTGCAGTAGGGTTGTAAGTTGCCTTTTTAGTTGCATAAAAATCTTTAACCCCCTTTACTTTCCCATCAAGCATTTTCTTGAAAATTTTCTTAACATTTTCATTGAATGTTTTTTCAATATTAAAATCTGAGATTTCTACTTTACCAACCATTTGTTTAATCTCTTCCACACTCAGTGATTTAATGTCAACATCATTCATCAAATCTTTGATCTCATCTTGTGACTCCTCTGATTTTGTGGAATTAGAATCATCGTCAGATTTTTCACCTGATTTTTTAACAATCCATTTTTTATTGTCTTTTGCACTCTTTTTGTACAATCTTTTAGAATTTTCACCAACTTCATTCTTTGAATTTTCAAAATTTTTGAAGTTTGTAGTTGGTGAATCATTCTTTTCAACCACCTTTTCTTTAAGTTTTTCGGAAACTCCCTGTTTTTTGTTGACTTTGTTTGGACAATTATGAGCGATGTGTCCAACAACTTGACATTGAAAACAAGTTCTTGTGTCTCTGGTTTGAAAAACTCCAGTTGGATGAAAAACTCCAGTTCCTGTCCTTTTCCTTTCAGCAAGGAACTCTTGATTTGATTTTTTCAAAGATAAGCTATTTGACTCCTCTTCATAGCTTTTTCCTGCAACATATGTCATTTTTGATTTAAAATCTCTAACATATTTTTCATTTTTACGATTTTCAGGTGGAGTAAAACCAAGACCTTTCTTTTTGTAACTACAATTTTGATTTGTTTTCTTTTGAAAACTAGAATCAGAATTATAATTTTTTTTTCCTTTTTTCTTGTTTAACCTTTGTTGAATTCTAGAAGTGTATTTTTTAGGTTTTTCAATAGATTTTAGATTCTTAATTTCAGAAAAATTAATTTCTGTCATTTTGAAAACCTTTTTAATCATGTCAAAACGAACACTTCTAATCGGAAACTCTTTGTCAGAGTATAATTTGTCCGAATCATTTAAAGTATATGCAACTTCAAATGTTTCATCATCCAAATTTGCTTTTGATAACAAAAATTCTTTACTGTAAGATCGTTTTTCCGACAACTTTGAACTGTTGACTGACGAACTTGAACCCCCAGACTCAAACTTTGACTCAGACACCTCCTCAGTATCCAACACCTGATCGACCACCTTTTTGATTAACTCAGACTCATGATCAGTATCAGACGAGGTAAACGTGATATCAATGTTATCTGGTAAAACGTCAGTTGTCTCGGATTTTAACTTTATATTGACTGCTTTTTCGACTTGCTCCTCATTTGGTTTTCTAGGAGAATACCCTTCCCAGATAGGAGGCGGACACTTGTTGTATTTAACAGTCAATTTCTTACCAGTCTCATTCTTTTGCTTCTCATCCTGAAATGCTTCAAAACCTGCAACAGTAGGATAAACTCGATCAATAACATAATCAGAACAAGAATAACTCAGTAATAACCTTCTGATCCTTTCATTCTCAATCTTTTCTTTCTCCAACTCTTGCTTTAGATTAGCATTTTCTTCGATGTAATGATTAATTGCCTTTTGCTTTGCCATCAATGTAGAATTCGTCATCGTTAAAGCTTTTTCTCTTTCAGAGTTTGTTGTTTGAAGACCTGTCACAGTTCTGTTCAACACGCTATACGATTCTTTCACATAGCTGATATCAGATAGTAGCTTTTCTATCAGTCTTTCTCTATCAAACAAAATCACATCTTTTTCTTCACAATTTTTACAGACTTCCAAACACTTCTTGCAAGGCTTTTCAACTTCAACAATCTTTTCAACCTCAATTGTTTTTACCACTTCAATTACTTTTTCTTCATTCACTCTTTTAACTTCTTCAGTTTGAATAACAGTTTCAATCTTCTCATCTTGTTGTTGTTCTTTTGCAGCTTGTTTCTCCTTCAGTTTCTCCATGTGATCTGCAAAATAGAAATGAAAACTTTCAGGAGAAAGATGTTTTTTAGCAATATTAATATGTTTCTCTTCTTCATCATCACTGCTACTCTCCATTGGTGTTTGATCAAACTCTACGGATTTTTCAGAATCAGCATCTGAAATACCAGAATCAGATGGTGTTTGATCAAAAACAACTTCTTTTTCTGAAGTATCCTCATTTTGCACACTCTCATTTGTACTTAATGACTCAGAATCAGCACTTTCTGAACTCTCTTCAGATGTAATCGATTGATCTTTCACTTTTTCACCAATTGAACTAATCCAAGTAGCAAACAAATCTGGTTCTCTAACAATCTTTGCAATGAAAGCTTTGAAATCCCCTTTTTCATCAACAAACATATCCCAGCTGAATCCTTCAGGTAGTTGTTCATCATTTTGGTCCACTATACATGCTGTGCTATTAGAAGAAATGTAGTTGCTCCAGTTGAAATCTACCAAACATCCTTTCTTTGAATCTTCAATCTTTCTACCATGAGCCGTCTGTAATTCTTGTGTCTGACCAACTTGCTGATAAATGGCTTTCCGGTAGTAGTCATCTTTTCCAAATGGATTTTGAGCACCACTAACTTCTCTGTTCTTGCACTCCCGCTTAAAATGACCTTTTTCCCTGCACCTGAAACAAGTAACTTTAGATTTATCAAAACCTAAAGTAGAAACACAAGCATCAAGAAAATCATTTCTCCCGGTAATTGTCTTGAACTTTTCAGCACGTCTAAGAACACTTGCAAGACACCATTTGATATCCATTAGTTCCATTTCTTCTGCATCTATTTGGTCGTAATCCTCTTTGGTAAGCATAGGATTTCCAATTCGACCAGCCACTAAACCTTCATATGAGATAAGCACGGAACCAAGTAAAGCCATATGATCTTTTGCAATGTCTTCAGAAAAACTTTGACCTTCTGGAAGATTTAGAGCTATGTTGCATTGAATCACACAACCATTTCCCATCTTTGTGCTTTGAGACTGAAAACTTTCTGATGAAGTCTTTGGATTGACACTTGGATAAGATGAGAATCCACTGCTTTTGTTTGTGCTTTGATCAATTTTTTCTGTAGTATCCCCAACACCAACACTGTATGCAGTCTGAATTTTCGGACTTCTTTCAGCTTCTGAATTCGGAACACTACCCTTGTAGTACATCTTTACATCTTGTTGACCACTTGGATTATTCATCCTAGCAATCTTCTTCTGTTCCAAATCCTGACTTTCAATCTTTTCAATGAACTGAGAAATTGACAATCTATCATAAACTCCGGTATTCTTCAGTATCATCAAATAAGTTCCCCACTCTTTCTGAGGTAACGCATCAGCAAGTTTATCCACCCATTCTTCATTTTCCTTTTTAATGTTCATCATTGACATTGTTCTCACTAAGTGACAATATCGTTCAATGAGTTTCTTTGTATCTTCTCCGGGCAAACTTGTGAACAAATCAAATTCCTTTTTAAGCAATGCCTTCTTGCTTTTAATCATACTCGTACTGCCTTCAACCTTGATTTTTAGAGCATCCCATATTGATTGTGATGTTTTGTCATGTTGAAGTAGTATGAAGATGTCTTCTTTGATGGCCTGTTGAAGTAAACTGATCATCATCTTTTCAGCTCGGTATATTTCCCGTTCTTCTTTACTAAAATCTGAAAGCTGTTTTTCAGTCTGCATTTCGGTTAGTGGTAGAGCATACTTTGTTAAAATACATTCCCATGATCTCAAATGATTTGCCTGCACCCAGTTTTCGAATCTATCTTTCCATCCATAGTATTCTTCAATTCCCATTAGCTTCGGGGGTTTCTGAGTAGTCCCCATTTCATTTTCAGAATTCATGTTCTGAGCAATGGAAGATGAACTAGACGATGTTGCAAACGCGTTGTGAAAATCGTTATCCATGTTTCAATAACAGATTCTTTCAAGCGAAATAGTCAATTTGTAGCTTTCAAGCGAACTGGTCAACTGAACTTTCTTCAAGCGAAATAATCTGTCAAACTGGTTGAAGCGAGACTAATCAAATCTTTGAAGCGAAATCGTTCAAGCGAAACTTTCTGAAGCGAAAACCTTGAAGCGATAACCTTGAAGCGAAAACGAACTCTGTTTGAAGCGAAATGTTAAGTGTCGCTTGAAGTTTCAAGCGAAATCGTCCAATAATACTGAACTATTCAAGCGAACTCCATTCAAATGTCGATTTTGATCACTTTTAGGTCGAATTTTGTTGTGAAACTTTCAAGGGTTTGTTATCTAGTACTTTTAAACAATCCGTGAGAAATTGAATCAATTTTGACCGTGAAATATTTCTGAACTAAGAAAAGAAGGTGTAGAAGTAAGAAATTTTGATCGATTTCGGCTGAATTTTGCAGAACTCCTCCTCCTGAGCTCTGATACCAATTGTTAGGATCGGGTTTGCGACCTAAACGAGTCGGTTCAGAGGAATTCCATCAAATACAGGTGCGGAAAACAAGTATTTGACTTGTAAACAGCTGAATCTTCACTTTAACACTGATTTGTATTGATATGAACACAAATACAATCAGTTCTCACACCGGCAGCACCTCGGTATGGAAATCTCACAAAAACAACTTATGATTTCGCTTGACACTAACCTCCTATATATAGACTTTGAGATTTCGCTTCAGCATCACTCAAGCGAAATCTGATATGATGATTTCGCTTGAGGCTTCAAGCGAAAACTCAAATACATTACACACTTTCAAGCGAAATCTTCTAATTCTCTAATTTTCTCGTTCTACGTGCCCTGATCTAATCTATCTAAAGTAAGACTCGATACAAGACGAAGTCGACAGATGTAGTGCACCAACAAATTTAATACTATCAATATCCATATTAACATATTCTAAAATCTGAGTGTTAGTAAAATTATCAACACTTGTTTCTTCATAATCAAATTAAATAAGTATAATACAGTTAAAAAAATAAGCCACAAACCTAACATGCAACTCTCTCATCAAAGAAGCTAGCACATGGTCAACCGCGGACTGTGGTTTTTGTGATTTTCTTTGACGGTCAGGTCTATTATAGTTACAGAGTTCCAACAGTTCCAACAGACTGAAATATAAAGCGAGAATTAGAGTAGATCAGTTCAAAATTCAAAATTACAAAAAAAAAACATACTTTCAGCGATGTTGGAACAATGATGTTGAAACAATGATGTTGGAACGTTGATGTGTGATTGGAAGCTTCGTTGGAACGACGATGTTGGAACGATGATGTTCCAATGATGATGTGTAAACATAATAAGTAAATGTTCGAACAAAGATTTGTAATCGGAGATTAACCGGCTGAATCATGGGAGCTCTGCATTTGAGAGAGAGAGAGAGAGAGAGCGAGATTGCTTGCGGATATGAGTGAGAGATATGAATTGAAATTTGAATGTGGAGCCAGAATCATGTATATTATATATGTATATGGGTTGAATTTTAAATCTGGAGCCAATTTTGAATTTTGAATCTGGGCAAAGGTTTTGATGGCAGATGTTTGAATTTTGTATAGATTAATATGGGTAGAGGTGTTGATGACAGAGGTTTAAATATATTTTAAAATGATTTTATATATTAAGATTTATGATGCAATAACGACATAAAAAAGACATTGTTGGACAACCTCTATAGCTAACACCTCAGCTTTCTTTTATGTTAGCGGCATTTACACTTTTATAGAAAGTATAAATAGCTGATGGTACAAACATTTAATGAAATTCAGTCCCCATATATATATGCTCATCTAGTACTTGTACTTGGTGCGTCATCCTCTCAGCCTCTACTTTTATATATAATTTTTTTTATGCTAATTTCAATACTGTTTTCATTCCAATTATCAGGGCAAATTACATAAGAATAGCAGGTAGACGAGCAACAAACTGCGCCGCCATCCCTTTCTGAATATAATTTTGAAAACAAAATCACATAAATGACAAAAGAAAGTTGAATATGATAAAACAAAATCACATAAATGACATAAGAAAGTTGAATATGATCATTTAACTGCTACACACGGGTTAGTACAACCTGGTTAAAATGGATACTGTAAACCGAAAAAGTTAGCTGACTATTTCGAGGAATTCAATTAGATAGGTAACATAACCCGGCTGAACGACCAAGTCCCTTTAACTTACGTAACATGGTTAGAGGTGCATAAATTGCTTAATTTAAGTAATCATTTGGTTAACCGAATCGGTGGTTATTTAAAAAAAAATACCGGCTAATCTTTAACTAGTTCGGTTAATGATCAATTTTTTTTGTTCTTTAACCGGTTCGGTTAATAACCGTTTTTTCGGTTAATTAACCGGATATTCCATTTTCTGTTTGTTCGGTTAATCAGTAAATCGGTTAAAACCGGTTAAAAATTGGTTAATAACTGGTTCCACTACTTAATATGCTTAACTGGTTAGGAACCGGCGGTTAAAAGTAACTACGAACCAGTTACTACTCTAATGGTTATTAACAGGTTTTGATTTCGATTAACAAACCGGTTATTATGTGCACCTCTAAACATGGTTCTTTGAAACAAAATCAAACATTATTACTCTTAGTATAACCCGGTTGTGTTATATATTTAAATGTCTCTTTTTAAAATTTTTCATTTTCTCAAATAACACATTTCCATTTTATTAGAAAATATTATTATTGAATGAAAGACGATTTATGCGATTCTCAAATAAATAAGTTTTTATTAAAAGTGTTATTTTTTTAACTTAGAGAAATTCTCAAATTTTAGCTCAAATTTTATCATTTAGCAAGTTAAAAATGAGCAATTTTTAAGAACCACTTATTAAATCATACAAGATTGGGCTAAAAAATGGTTTAACCCGTTGAACCGGGTTGTACATAGCGGTTCAATCGGATTGACTAGTTAACTCTATAATTCCTTAAATTACACGCATACATCCAGATTTGTATACACTAACTACTGACATACACATACATGAAACATCATGTATACATGTTGACTAATTAAGATTATATAGTATATACACATGTCGTACTACAGTCAACAACAATAAAAATTCAAATGACCTACCAATCGTGAACTAGAGTCTGGAACGACCTGAAGTGATAAACAATGAACGAACGATGAAGATGGAAGTCTGGAACGAAATTGGTGGATGAAGATGGAAGTCAGGAACGAACGATGGAGTAATGAAGCAGGTTTTGAGTTTTGATCGATGGAGTTGAAATACTGAAAGTAGCTACCCGCTAGGTTAGAAATGGAGAGTAAACATAGAGATGAGCCGATAAAAAGTAAAAAAATCCAACCCCAAAACTAACCTGGGCCGGTACCGGTACAATGGTTTAAACTGGTATACCGAATTTACATTCGACACAGAGAAACCGGTATAATTGACCGGTATTTACCGGATAATAAAACATTGAAAATAAGATCACATACACATCAAAAATTGTAACGATCACATACCTTAATTGTAAAATCTAATAATACAGATATCTATTTCCTGCCATTGTAACCATCATATACCAAAATTGTAATATATAATAAATTAATAATACAGATATCTATTTCCTTGTAATATCTAATAACACAGATATCTATTTCCTACCAGATTTATAGCCTTTTTTGACCTATGTTATGCTTCTAATGATCATTATGGCAAAATATCAAAATTGAATAAAGAGACATGTAAAAAAAAATGAAAAAAGGTCTACAAAGAGAGAATGTTAAAGCATAGACGTAATATTTTAAATACCTGTATGAACTGGCCAGTAATACTGGATATACGAACCTAGTATGATAAAGATCGGTAAAAGTTAACTATGATATGTCTTATGTACTCGTAGTAAATCTGGCTCTAGTAGTTTAAATCGTTGAACCGATTTACATTATCTTAGAATTTGAATTTAAATTTAATAAAATGATATTAAGGTAATACTAACCTTCTATATTTCGGTGTTTAACTTATTGCCTTCCATATCAATATTTCATTTATTTTGAAACTTTTACACACCTCGTCCAAGGTAGTATTGTTTATAACTAATAAAAACGCATAATATTTTACAATAAAATAGTTGTTTTTTTTAGATAAAACCATGGTAACTTACATAAATTCTAATTGTGATGGTTTATTTTTTTAATGAATTTGTATTTTATGGAATTATAAAGTTAATTGGTAACCCGGTACAAACCGATTCAACCAATTAATTATTTTAGAGCCGAGCCCAGTATGATTTAAAAATCAGTGTTTAAAACGTTGCATAAACCAACCAAAATTTTAATCTTAGTTATAACTTGGTGGCTAAGAACCATGTATCCTTTCTTCATAGACCTATTTTTTAGTTATTAAAAATTCTTGCATTTTGATTTTATGTTAAAAGGGTTAGAAAATAAGAGGGAGGAACCGATTGTATTATTGTCTATTAAACATATTAGTGATCACTATGGATTTAACAACTCTATTTTATAATTACCGAGTATGGAATTTCTTACTGCGAAAAGAAGTAATGTTCTTGAGAAACAGCCACAAGTCCAAAAATTAGCTTTTGTTAAACGCTTTGTTGGACGAGACTTACTGTTTATCGGGTTATTTGTTTTTCCTGTTAATTTTTCTCTTTGTACTTTGTTTTTGAGTTTTACAGCTTGCCTAACCCTCGTTCTATAATCATAGAAGTTTCGCCGTTCAAAAATTAGCTTTTGTTAATCGCTTTGTTGGACGAGACTTAGCTGCTCCTTGTCTGGGTCTTTTACAATCATCATTTACATGATTTATTAGAATAAGCTTATGTTAGAATGAAGTCGTAAAACTAAATATGATACCAAGGTGTATAAGCTAAAATGAAATTTGGAATTACAAAATAATTATCTCTTTTCCTATACAATAATAAAATAACAAAAAATAAAAACCCTTTTGTGTATAATTTTTTTTTCCAAATCTTACAAAATATACATTCTTCGACATCACAAGAAGGAACAAAAATAAACAATTGTTGTTACATAACTTTTTTTTTTTTGGAAAAGGGTAAAAAATATTTTGTGTTGTTTAGATGAGACTAAATGGGATCAGAAATTGGAGAGAATTTTCAGTTGAAGTTGGAAGAAGATTGGAAGGAAATGTATTGCGATAATGTTGTCTTTTTCTCTCTTCGTATGCATGACACATGCATTTTCCCGCATCATTTTTAAATGGTAATAATTTTTTATAAGATAATTTAAAAAAAATACACTATATTTACAAATGTTTTTTTAATCTTTCAACGAGTATAATATTGCTACATAAAACTTATGAAAAAAAAAAAACATTTTAAGTGGGTTTGGTTCATGTAGAAAAAAACAAAACACAATGATGTGTTCATTGTGTTTGTTTGCTTGTTTTTTTTTTTTTTTTTCTAAATATAAAGATGAACAATTACATTTTCTCATTCATTCACTCACAACCACTTTTCATAATATAAAAACCTTCTCTAATATAATTTGATGAACTGAATGTGAATGTTCTTACGAGCTTTATACGAAGGTCATTTTTTAATGAAAAATGTTGATAATTAAGTCATAATGTTTTATTTTTTAATTTACCTACTTCATTCCGTAGTAAGAAAAGTTGAAGTTGTGAACAATGTGAAGTTGGTGAGTATCCAAGTCACGATTTCACATTTTGAACACAGTCAAAGATTTTCCATTTACGAACAAAGTAAAAAATAATGGTTAAATTAAGTCCGTGCGTTTCCCCCAATCCCACTTGCTAGTTAAATACCTGTTGATATATTCTTATTCAAAGTTACTTTCTTGTAACAAAGCTTACACATAGACACAAATATTAAAAGAGTTTACTTTCGTTTTGCTCCATGTGATTTAGTTGTTTTAACGGTTTTATCTCAATCATTTAAAAATAGCCATTTTTACTCTCTGATCTATGATGCTTATCTCTATTTCACTCCCCGCCTCTAACGTCATCCAGTTCAACTGTTAAATCCTGGTCACATGCCCCTCATATGAGGGGCATTTTAGTCTTTCCCATCCAAGATATTTTTAACATTTTTTATTGATAAAACAAAAGGAGATGGCCCACCCCATCATCTTCTTCATCTTCATTTACACACAGACACAACACACCAAATTCACTACTTTAACCCTAAAATTTCACTACACACCCTCACAAATAACCCAAAATTCTTCTAATTTCAACACCCGATCTTCAGATTTAGGGTTTCCAGATTTGGGGGAATTCGATTTGACTGACGGATGGAAGGAGGATTACGGTGAGTCCACGGCTATGTAACGAGCGACGAGTGGTGGCGAAGAAGCGGCGGCGTGGTGGTGGTGATGGATTTGTGAATAGTGTTAAGAAGCTGCAAAGGAGGGAGATTTGTTCGAAGAGGGTTCAAGGGTTTAGAATGTCTGATGCTCAGGAGAGATTCAGAAACATCCGCTTGCAGGTTCAATTTAGTTTTTTAAACTGTGTGATTCTTGTTTTAGTTGCCGGAGGCTTAATTTGGTGTGTTGGTGTGGTGCCGGAGGTTTGTGTAGATGGTGGTGATTGAACGGTGATGGGGCGACGTTTTGATTATTGTCTCCGAGTAAGGGTTCGGAGATGGATGGTTGTAGATGGGGTTGACGGATCTGGTGGTGGTGGTCGGGTATAGTGGAGGATGTTAGTTGTTGTTGGTGACGGGTCGGTCGTGGTATGCGACAGTATTGGTTCGCGGTGCTGGTTTCAGGTGGTGGTTCACGTGGTGAACGTTGGTGTTCAGAGGCAGTGGTTATGGTGGCCTAAAGATGATGGCTGATGGCGGTTACTGGTGTTTCAGAGAGAGAGAGAGAGAGGGGGTGAAGAAGATGATGGGGTAGACCCATCTCTTTTGTTTTATCAATAAAAAAGATGTTAAAAATATCTGGGATGGGAAAAGACTAAAATGCCCCTCATGTGAGGGGCATGTGACCAAGATTTAATAGTTGAATTGGATGGCGTTAGGGGCGAGGAGTGAAATAGAGATAAGCTTCATAGATCAGGGAGTAAAATAACTATTTTTAAAGGATTGGAGCAAAACCGTTAAAACGACCAAACCACAGGGAGCAAAACGGAAGTTTACTCTATTAAAAAAGTTAGAGAAAGGATCTTTATATCTTATAATTACTGGGTTATCATCCGCAAACCTCACGAGCAGGAAAAATTAGTTTATATTAATTAATCAAATAGTCATTAAATAAAATAAAAAGACATGTTTTCAAACGTTATATTGTTTTATAACTGTTTTGAATTGACAGTCGTATTTGAGATAAATTTTAAGGTAATTGACAAAATCTGTATAAAAACATGTATTGAACAATGTTTATTGACATAGTAAACAAGGGAAAATTACAAAAAATGACCATTAACCACAACCATTTTCAAATTTGGCCATTTCATGAGTCCTTGGAGTAACTCATCATGCACAGGATGAGTCTTTGGCCACCTCATGCGTCCTTCAGACGTCCCCGTTGATTTTTCAGACATCTCCGGCGAACCTCCATAGTTTCCGACGAGATTTCAAACTTAAATAACTCCAAAAAAATCCAATCTTTCTCAACAATCCCACACCGTCTCCGGCGGACCTTCATAGTTTCCGGAAAACTTAAACAATCCAACAAATTCAATCTTTCTTAACAATCCCACATCGTCTCCAGCGAACCTCCAAAGTTTCTTGCGAACCTCCATAGTTTCTGGCATCAACATCAACTCCAAAAAACCAAATCTTCCTCAACAATCCCACATCAACATCACACTTTCTGTGTTGAAAGTTTCCAGCGAACATCCATAGTTTCCGGCGAATCTGAAAGTTTCCGGGACCTGATGCGTCTGGGACCTCATGCGTCCGGGACCCCGCTTGCAAGTTATGAAAACGCCATGTGTCAATTTTTTATTGGGTATTAAGAAAGGGATTTCCAAATACTCATCTCATGCATGATGAGTCGCTCCAAGGACTCATGAAATGGCCAAATTTGAAAATGGTTGTGGTCAATGACCATTTTTGTAATTACCCTAGTAAACAACTCCGTTAACTATTTTACTTAAAGAAAACATATAATATAAACAAAGAATTTGTGTTATAAAATAAAATTATTGATAGATGTTAAAGCTGAAATGTAATGTCCGTAACCTAATTATCCTTATCTAAAATTAATAGTCTCGATCAGTCTCTTTTTTTGAATCTAGATAATGCGACACATGGTTATGGAGGATGATGACCATGAAAAATAGCAATGTCAAAACTTTTGTCGGTTGAACTTCTCAGCCATTCTTTTGCGTTGACTTTGGTAAAACTTGTTGCATCTAGGTAGACATTCATTCATGTGTGGAGATTGGAGAGACCAGACCATGCTTATGTAAGTTCTGTATGAGCGGTTTGGTTTTTAAGAAAACAATTTGTACTCTATTTTCATTATGATAGAAATGCTCACCAATTCATTCTATTCAAATTTAATATTGAACAACAAAAAGGGTCACAATCATAACAAATATGGATCAATGTGTTCATAGCTTATTCACTTTCTTTTTATATTATTGTGTGGAAAGCTGACTCGGCATCTTCAAGTGGTTGACCAACATAGAGCTTAAGTTAACATTTCTTCAGTAAAACTAACCTTCATTTTCTGTGACTTAACTTCCTTGTTAAGCTCCTGAAAGAGAGGTTAAAAACATTTCAATTGTCATAGATCAAAGTATCGGTCCTCTTCAAGCTTATTAATCGCGAACAAAGTCAAAATACTTGGATTATAAATCAGAAAAAATGTAATAAAATGTCATGGGCTCGTAGAAACTGGTGTTAGGAGCGTATTTGTTGCTTGATGTTTGAATGTTTGACAAAATCTAAATCATCATCATCATCATCATCATCATACTCAGTTAATCCCACCAAGAGCAAAGCAAAGGTAGGGTCTGAGGAGGGTAAGATGTAGACAGCCTTACCTCTACCCCGTAGGAATAGAGAGGCTGCTTCCAGTGAGACCCCTGGCTTGATAGTAGTTTTGCATCAAGCCTTGGACATAAGGCACATAACACTCAGCACTCGGAACAAAGACCGATTAGTGAATGTACCCTTTTGTCTCTCAGCTATCAACGCCACCACATGATGCAAAATTAACCGTCCTCAGCTTTTAACGTTATTTTCACGAAGTTAAAAAAATAACGTTAAAATTCGTGCACTTTCACTTTTGCCCCCCGATGGCCCACACATATATACATTATATGCGCATACCGCAAGCGGGGCGTTTTGACAAAATCTAAAAAATTAAGTAATTAATCTGGACAACCCTTTTATTAGATCATAATAAGGGCATGTTTGGCTAAGCTTTTTGAAACAACTTATTGACTTATTGGCTTTTTGAAAAGTCATAAGCTCCAAAATGATGCTTGGCAATGAGGGTGTATGTTAAGTCAATAAGTCACTCCATACTGATTTTTCCAAAAGGCCGATAAGTCAATAAGTTGTTTCAAAAAGCATAGCCAAACATGCCCTAAATGTCTCAAATTATATTTATCATTTTTTGCACCCTTTGATAATTTGAAACTAATTATTTGACCACATAGTCTGATCCACAATATAATTACCCCTAAAAACTTTTATAGCAACTAATGACAATCGGTTTCTAAACACACATATTATTACACCCAACTGTTGGTTCAGTTCTGTTTAATCATAATGGAAAACATGAAAACATACCTTTGATTGCATCAGCATAAACCAGCAGAGAATCCAGATGAAGACGCAGCAATAATGTTTGACATGGTTGTCAGTTTGGTCTGGTTCCTCCTTAGGGTGCTAACTGATGATGGTGATGATGAGAACCGAATAGGGGATTCAGTTATGGAGATGGAGGTCGAATGTGATGTTATGACTAATGGGGTGTATCTGATTGTGTAACCCCTTAACCTCCACATAATTCTCCTTATATAAGCACCCAGGAGGAAACCTAATTAGTTAATAAGGGTAATATGGTCCATCAACAATTACCAACTAATTATTTAATAGGTTATTATATATTTTGATCTATATTATGTAAATGATTATAATGGCTATAGATTAAATATTAAAACATAATATATTTAATCTTACATTCTCCCACTTAGCCGAGTAATCATTTACTATGAGTATTAGATAAGCCTGATCAGGAGTTAACACTCATTTTAGCCTTAAACAAGTACTATAGCAGAGAAATACAGCCGTTGAATCAATATGCGACTCAGGACCCCCATTAATCATACTATAGCCTTAATTTAAAACCTAATCGTTATGATCAAAATACGCATAAGCCCTTTGTTTGATTTGTAACTATATTTGTCTATATGCCATTATGCTAGCTTGACATATTCTTAGAGACATACAAAATCAAACTGATGAGGAAAATTAACTAATACTTAGTTATTCATAGTACGATATGCAGTTGCGCATGGCCATCAATTAATACCCGTCTCTGAGCTCTCTTAATAAGACTTATGGGTAATAGCCCTTCAGTTATAGGATCCTCTAGCATATCATGAATGTATTCGATACAAACTTAGTTTCCTCAATTCGTTCATAAACGAATATTAATTGTGTATCGAAACTTAATGCAGCACCTCTTGAACTGTTACTGTTCAAGGAGTTATGGTAGCTGACTTTATCACACTAAGTCTTCAAAACATTAATTATATGGAGTTAATCAACTTATGAGTCCACTGATAAATTTCCAACAACATTTAGTGACTATATTATGTCGTAATAACTTAAGTTGTTAATATCAGTGCATTATGACTCCTCCATGAAATAGGTTTTGTCTGCTGACATAAAGATATACCCGACATTACATTTTGTCATCTTTGAACATTACAAAGTTAATCGTAATAAACCGGTTTTAATTCTCACTTCTTCTTTAAATTATAGTCTCTCATTTCTTTTAAAGATATTGTAATACTCCATTAGATGCTTCACATTAATCTAGACATATCTAGTGTGTTGCAATGTGAGTAATATCTAAACGAGTATAGACTTGAACTTACATAAGGCTTCTAATTAATGAAGCGTAAAAATAATCTCATTTACCATATTATCCTCTGAAGGAGAGCAGTATTGATTGTTACATATGTAAGGACCCATTTAATGTTAAACTTATGGAACTGAACTAATATCCCATTGGGTCTATCTCAGTATGTTATGATATCAATCACATAAGAGATATCTCTGAGATTTATTATATCAAAGTTTGTGTTAACAATGCTTTGACTTATGTAACATATACTTGTCAAAAGAATATCATCTATATAGACAAGTTTATCTTAGTTGCTCCCACTCATTTTGAGGTAGGTACATTAATCCACTTGGTTCTTGATGAAAATAATTACGTTAGCTTTTCATCACATTATGATGTTTGCATTAACCCATACATGGATTTTATTGGCTTACAAATAAAGTGTTATTTAACCTTCAGTTTGAAACTTTAGGTTGTTATCTAATGAACATGTAAATATGCTAGCCATTTGTTAGGGAAAATTGTTTTTAATGTTCATCTAATGTAGCTTTAAACTATTATAAGCTACTAGAACAGTGATGATCCTCAAAGAAATCTTCTATAAGATAGGTAAGAAAGACTCTTTGATAATTCATCTCTTCCTGAGTATAACCTTTGACAATCAATCATGCTTTTGAGTGTCTTAACGCTTATATTAGGATTTGGTTTAGTTATGAACACTCTTAGGTAATTCAATCAAATCCCAAACGTTATACGAACACATAAAAACAGTTTTACTAGAAAACAGTTTTATTCCATTCAGAGGATTGATTGATACTAATGGCTTAATTTGAAGAGATAGGATCAATAAACATTTCCAAAATCCATTTCAACTTCAATTAGGGAGGTTATGTAATCATCAAAGTTAGTAGGCTTTTAAACCTATATGACCTCCTGAGTTGATTATTGGGTTCATTAGAAGTTTCAATTTTATGGATTAGCTCTTGGTTAGGTTGCTATCATTTTCAGGATTCTAAGTTTTTAAGAGTTGATGCAGTATGGTGTACAAGAAGTGTAATCGGAGTTAAATTCGGAGTGAAATTTAATGTCACTCTTCCCCCGCCTCTTGTATTCCTTGCAAGTCATGATAAGGACTTTGACTGCTCCCACTGACCTTAGAAATCTTTAGGAACTCAGCATGCTTAGGGTCAATACTTAACGACCAACTAATTCTAATAGAGAATCAAGTTAATGACGTCAGTCGTTGTAGTTTCTCTTGTTGAGGATTATGTTAGTTTATATAAGAAATCTAAGTGTGCCCACAATTAGGCAACAATGAAACTTTTGTAAGAGTAGCATTAGATTTAAGGAGATAAGTTTTGATAGAACAGTGTCGTGATGGAGCGGTGTCTTGTACAAGAGGTGCAAATTGAGGTAATGTAAAATTTTCACTCCCCCACCTCTTGCAACTATTGCAAGTTATTATTAAGACGCTTAATGCTCCCACTGATATTTAATATCTCTAGAAATGCTACAAGAGAAGTTTCAATGAGGTACGTGACGTGGGAACCTATCATATATATGTTAGACTTTAATTGATTTCCTTAATGTCCAGATATCATAAGAAACTTTAGGGACATATCTAATAGAAATCTTATTAAGTATATATATATGAATAGATTTCTTCTAAGACCGTGGGCCATATGCGACAAAATTTAGATACAAGTTGATAGTCTTTCAAATGATAAATGAATTATGTCTGAATATTCCATTTTGAATAAGTTCCACGAATGTCAATGAATGACTTATGATGGACCCATACTTATTCCTTAAGCCAAGTAATATTTAGGGCTATAACGTCATGATTTAAAATCACTTAAAATGAGATTAGATGAATAATCATCCTCATTAACCATGCCATGATTTCTCATGAATTTCAGTTATAATGGATGAAATTTATAAGTCTCATTTTCCTTTTGTCAAATTCTCATTTGCATGATGACAAAAGTTGTGAAAGAGTAAGGTATCATCTAGTTCCATCTTAGTAATGTTTCAATCCAGATATTTAGAACAAATACAATGAGAGTTTAAGGTAAGTATGACTTTATGTTGACTATGCAAACCTCACAATGTTCATAACTTTGCTTAATTATGATACTATATCCTGATTAATCTTCAGAATATTTAAGGTATCGAAAAGCGTTGTTAGAAGACTGCTTATTATGGTTCTTATAGCCTTAACATTTAATTTTGTCACTAACTCCCGTGTTAGTTATTTGTCGAGTTCTGGTAAGGAAACGTATGGAACTAGAGTCAATTAATAATGTGTTAATTGGAATATTAAAATTATCAGACTTAAATATCATTAGTAAGCGACTACCTAATTAACTTATCCAACTGTTCTCTGGAATAATGGATAGTCTCGTTGCTTATGCCTAGTCTAATGACATAATTATGCAGTGAGATTTTCCCTTGAAGAACCTTAAAGTTGGAATTAGCACTTGTAATTTGTCTATGGACCTTAGAACAATCCTCTTTTAAACTATTAGTGGTTGTAAGGTGAATAACATCTAATTTTCCAGTTTCGAACATTTATTTCTTTGTACATATGTTTCTTATCAACACACTCATTATACTTTGGTACTTTTGAGTGTTATAGTTGATTTATAAGGCACCAAATTGTACAAGTGAAAATCTTAGTATGTAATGTACTGGAAAATGTACTTATTTCCATGCGTAAGCCCTTAACTTTATGGGTCATGGTATTGTACATTATTATGTATTCACATATACCACTTAGCTTTATAATTTATAATTTTAAATGAAGGCATGCATCTTAGGAGTTCTGGTGATTATTCCACAATTATAGATTAGTCTTAGGAAGGACTTAATCTGGAATAACCTTTTAGTGACAGCACTTATTCTTGATTATCATAAGAGACATCATGTTCGATTTATCCTAATCATCATGCTCTACTTTTCTTCTGTAGTGCTTTATCAGAAGAGAGCAATAGGAGTATCGTGTCTTAAGAGATAACCAAGGATTTAATTTAAGAGCTAATTCTAATAGAAACTTTAAGCAAAACATATTAGATTTAGTAATTAGAGTGGATGAGATATAGACTTATAGAAGAAAATTATAGTGAATAAAATTATGGGTACTAAGAATAAGGCAGACGAAATGATCATAAAAATTAATTAAGGATCATTAATATAAGGATCATTGTGTGAAGAGGTTGTGATATGTCTATTACTAAGATCAAAATAATAGACTTAGCTAAAATTCTACTTAAACGAAGACAAAACAACTTTGGCCAGAAGTGTAATCATTTAAGCATATGTGCAAAGTGGTTGTAACAAATCAGCTTTGGCCAGAAATTGAGACAATCACTTTAGTTATGCACTCGTTAAGTATGCCATCTATGAAGGAATTAAATCAGCTTTGGCCAGATATTAAGACATTCATGTTTATGATGCACACTTAACATAGCTTTTCGTAATACTTGAATGATAAGTAGATGTATCAAGTCAGCTTTGGCCAGAAATGATACATCAAAAGCTCATTCAAGTTAAGCTATTTTGGTTTTGTAAAACATTATTTGATCCTTATTAATTAACTAAATATTTACAAAAACCAATTTTTTTAATTCACATTAAACAGCTTAAAATAATGAGGTTTCGAGTCACAACCTTGTTGTCTCGAGTCGAGACCTTTGTCTCGAGTTATGACCTTATGGTCTCGAGTCGAGACCTTATGGTCTCGAGTCGAGACCTTTGTCTCGAGTCATGATCTAATGGTCTCGATTCATGATCTAATGGTCTCGAGTCGAGATCTAATGGTCTCGAGTCGAGACCTCTGTCTCGAGTTGTGAAGGTTTAATGGCCTGATGATTTCGAGTCGAGACCTTGTTGTCTCGAGTCGAGACTGATGGTCTCGAGTCGTAATCTGATGGTCTTGAAACTTCCTGTTAACAGCTGTGAATGTGGAAACATAACTGAAAATTCGAAAATTAAGAATTGTGATAGAGTTTCCAATTATAACATTGATGTATTTTATCATAAAATTTCGAAAAACATAATATGTTTATCTTATTAACAGATTTCGAAATAACTTAATAGACAAAATTAGATCAAAATTAGGGAAACATTTAACAATTCAAACATTCATCCGAAATCTCTGAAATATTATTACACATTTAAACATATTGATTTCGGAACAGTAAAACTTCATGAACATATTCATCCGAGATCCATGATTCAGATCCAAGATGATATAATTCAGATCCGAGATGATATTTCAGATGATGATGACGAAAAATATTATGGTTTTATAATTCTGTTTTCCAGATTTATTCCAGATTTCGGATACAAAAAAACAGAACCGACTAATCAACATATGCTCTGATACCACATGTTGGTTCAGTTATGTTTAATCATAATGGAAAACATGAAAACATACCTTTGATTGCATCAGCATAAACCAGCAGAGAATCCAGATGAAGACGCAGCAATAATGTTTGACATGGTTGTCAGTTTGGTCTGGTTCCTCCTTAGGGTGCTAACTGATGATGGTGATGATGAGAACCGAATAGGGGATTCAGTTATGGAGATGGAGGTCGAATGTGATGTTATGACTAATGGGGTGTATCTGATTGTGTAACTGTGTAATCCCTTAACCTCCACATAATTCTCCTTATATAAGCACCCAGGAGGAAACCTAATTAGTTAATAAGGGTAATATGGTCCATCAACAATTACCAACTAATTATTTAATAGGTTATTATATATTTTGATCTATATTATGTAAATGATTATAATGGCTATAGATTAAATATTAAAACATAATATATTTAATCTTACACCAACCACCTAAAATCTTTCAAATTATTGTACTATTAACACACTGCAAACAATTTATTCCATGAAGATTGAGTTTTGATACTCACATTTTTTGGTTTTAGTATAATATTAATGCTGAAATTTGTTCGGGTCTTCGAAGAAAGATTCCAACATGATGTAAAAGCAATAGCGTGATGTTTGTGGCATCAGAATGATCTTCAAAAGCAACAACGTGATGTAAACCAGAGGTATTCCTTAAGTCAACCCTTTGAGCTAAAAATTGTCACATTCATCTAAAATGGTGAAAATTTGAGTTAAAAGCATGTGTGTGTATGATTTTAAATTTGTAGGCATTTCAGTGGCGGACCTACCCTTTGGCCAGGGTGGGCGGCCACACCCCTTGAAAATAAAAATTTAGTGTGTATTTTAGGCAAAAAAACCCGACCGCACCCATTGAAAATATGATTGAACACCTCATCCACACCCCCAACAAATAATTTCTGGGTCCGCCACTGAGGCAATTACCTGGTTGATAAAATATTGGGGTCGGCTCAACCCATTCTGAGCAGGTATGTAAACAACCTAAATCGACCCATTATCCAACCTACGAGACCGAACTATTTTGCAACCTGTATTGATTATGGTAGATAGAATAACTCAGTACATATCGTTTGTCAACTTATCTCATTAAGCATAATTGAAAAGGCATTGTTAACATAATTTATATATATGTATTGGTTATTGAATATTCAGAATCAGATTAGTAGCGATAAAACGTGATGCAAGAAATAGTGTTTGGATGCACTTAGGCTACTTGACATTGTAATGATCACTCTTAATGTTGTTGAGTGTTTGGTAAAATGTGATTATATAATGAAGTAGCAGGTAAAGTAAGTAAGGGCTTGTCTTTGTAAAAAAAAGAGCCATAGCCTTTGTCATTCGTTTGTGAAACATTATGTAAATTAAATTTTAAGTTGTCTATTAGATTAACATTTTCAAATTTTAGCTTACCAGTCTGTACTGTCCCTAATTCCATTACCTTTCCTTTAGAATTATTTCCAAACGATATATCCTCACCTCCATGAATATGGAAGTTTGTTAGTAGAGCTTTGCATCCAGTCATATGTCTGGATCCTCGACTATCTACATACCAAAGGCTATCTAGGCATGTAGAGACTCCCATTTTAGTGGCCATGAATGAGCATTCGCAATTATTCTCATCTTCAGTTGTATTCCAAGGATCATTGTTTTTTACAACACTATCATTAACCTCTTCAAAAACTGTAGCTTGAATTGGGTTAGATATACCTTCAACATTTTGTAACAATTTCCTTGGTTTTACTGATTTCTCTTTCAACTCATCTCATACCTCCTTTGCACTATTACAGTGTAATAACTCTTCTTAGATCTCATTTGGTAAAGCCTTTGCAACTATAATGAGTGCTTTGGCATCTATATCAAACTTTTCTAAATCTAGCATAGAGTAATCTTCCGGTTTCTTTAGCTCATTTACATCAGTATTTTCGACACAAGGTGTCATTAGAATATGTGGTCTGTACATTCCAAACCTCCAACATCTTGTGTTTGGTTGAGCAAGATAATGTACCATTTGATATTTCTAGATACTGTAATTTGATCTGTTAAACATCGGTGGTTTTCTATCACAACCAGAGATAGGGGAATCATAGTCATTGAGTGACATTCTCTTTTGATCTTTTAGAAGAAGAACAAATATGTGTAAGACACTTTTTGAGTTCTACACTTTTCTACTCTGCGCTACGAATAGTAACGGATCTTTGTGAGCTGATCTTTGTATGGTAAACTTATTGTGAAATCGAGTTTAACGTGGCAAGGATTTGATACCAATTGTTAGGATCTGAGTTTGATTTTGTAAACAAATACTGATAAAAACAATATAATTCATAAGGAGAGAGATATTATCAACAATTGTTTTTTAATTGATTCAAATGATTCAAAAGTTTACAGTAATGATTCTACAACCTCCCCCTCAGTCTGATCACTCACTAAAACTATTCGTACAAAAGAGAATGTGTGATGTGATAAAATAGATATCTAACAGGTGAGATATATTTATACTAAATACTATAGCTCTGTTTGTTATAGGCTGACATCACCCTGATAATGACATCTAACATTCCTAACAGAAAAGATTCCACAGATGTTGCAAACATCTGTGCAAATCTAACATACGTTGTAAATAGTCTAAACACTAATACAAGATATAACTGTTACATTGGGAAACTACTATTGGAGCTATCCTCTGTTGCTATGATCTTGTTAGTGCATTATGTCTGTAGCTTTCGTCTGTATCAAGTATTATATATTTTGTCCTGTATGTGTGTTTTTGTATATGTATGTATTTTGTGTCTAGACAAAACAGGGAACGGAACGGTAACTGTCAGATGTGGTCCGAACGGCTGACAAGTGTCATTCGTACGGATGGCCATCCGATCGGATGGCAATCCGATCGGGTGACATCCTCACCTCCCTGTGTTGCCTATAAATAGTAGGTTAGTGCCATTTATCTAGAACCTTTTACTGAATTGTCATAGCGAAGCTTTGTCTGATTGTCATCTGGAACTCTTGTATTTTCACACTCTATCAATGAAATGGGACATGTTAAGCGTTGAGATTGTTGTATGTGATTCTCAGACGGTGTTGAGGGATTCCACACCTCGCCACTGATTGATTCCGCTACGTTCTTCTACTAGAACAGATCCAGATTGTGTGCCTAACAAGTGGTATCAGAGCCATAGGAAGCCGGATCAGAGATAGCAACAACATTTCACCGAGATTTCAGCCATTTTCTGCAGATTTCAGTCAAATCTCACTGGAGATTCTGACAATTTCTTCATCTTCTTCTACATTTCTTGCAGTTTTCATACTTTCACACCTTAAAATAAGAAAAACTCAAAATTAAGCTAGATTTTACGAACGAAATTGACTAATTTTGATATTAAACTGATTGAAATTCATCACAGAACAATCCTACAAAGTTTCATTCAAAAATTCGGACTAAAACATCATCAAATCGATCAAAAACTATGGATTGTTCTTCGTGCATGCTGACGTCATTCATCTGATCGGATTGCAATCCGATCGGATTGGACTAGATCTTGTTCACATATCTTTGCTGACGTCATAACCCATTCGATCGGATTGACATCCGATCGGATTGGTTTTGAGATTTAAAATCTTCAAAAGCACAAGTCACTTCGATCAAACGACCATCCGATCGGATCACCATCCGATTGGATAGCCATTCAACACTTGTGCCATCCGACACTTGGAACTTGGTTCATTGCTCATCTGTGTCATCCGATCGAAGTGTCATTCGATCGGAAGACCATTCGATCCAAGTGCAAAAGTTTGAAGTTTTTTGAAAGTTGTGAAATTTTTCTAAGTGTTTGACTTTTTCAGGTGTTTCAAGATGGGAGACGACTTTTTAAACCCATTCAGTGACATCTTCGCGTACAACACTGGAGATACATCGACAAACACAAACACCAATTCCAACACAAACCCGAAAAAGGCAATCGCAGATTCTCTTAGCGTCGACAATGCCTACGGAACATATAACAAGCCACCAAAGTTGATGGCGATTGAAGACTACAACCGTTGGTCTAACAGGTTTGATGGATGGTTGAAGGCTTTTGCGTACGAAAGCTCGAGGTGTTTGAAAAATGGTTTCGAGCTTACAAGACAAGATTATGAAAACTTAGCCGACACTGAACAAGAAAATTTTATTGCTGAACAAAAGTGTATTGCCCTACTTCATCAATCAGTCCGAGATGACATTATATCTTTGATTGACTATACCAACTCAAAAGATTTATGGGCTAAACTAGAAAAGAAGTGTATCGAGGGTGAGGAAATTGTGAGAAACAAGAAAAGATTGTTAAAAAAGGAATTCGACTTATTCACTTGTATGAAAAATGAAAGTGTATTACAGATGATTGAAAGGTTTTGCCACATGAAGGTAGAACTCGTCAGATATGGGATCAAAATAGCCGAAGATGAGATGGTTGAAAAGTTGTTTGAATCTCTGCCAGATGAGAAAGATTGGCAATATTATGGTCTGGTGCTGAAAAATACCAAACCTGAAGGGGTAAGGTCCCAAAAACCTTGCACGGATACCTAGGACCATACCACAACCTCGTCAATAAGCTCTCTTTAGAAAAGAACCTTGCGCGGTCACGCACTGGTTCCAAAAGAGAACTTAAAAAGAAGTACAGTTTTAAACATCTGTGCGCCAAAAGGAAACCAACAAATCCTTGCGCCAGCCTACATAACAGATAGGATAAAATCCTAACAAAGCTTCCGCATAAATAACATCCAGACTTAGATAAAAGTAACTTCTTTGTTACCACAAAAAATTAGCATGAAGAAGAGCCACATAGGATTACAGCTGTATCCTTCTAGAAGGCTTGATCATGCACCACCATTCGGTTATAACCGAATGGCCATATGGCATCATCCCAGGCTCCCTCAAAGTCACGATGATGGCACAAAATTGAAGGAAAGATTCATTTTTGCCCACTTTCCACGTGGCATCACCCCGGCCGTTGATCATGATCACGATCCGTGTGCACACACTCGTTAGTGATTAACGGAGGACAAAATAACCGCTTACGGAAAAGCACTTTCTGTCAAGTTTTCATCAACAAACTTTCCCGCCCAAACTTTGGCTATAAATAGAGGATAATTCAGGTACAATTCTTCAAGTTACACACACTTCACTTTACTTTACTTCTTCTCCTTCATCAAACCTGTACTTATTCTTACGTTGGAGGGTGGTCACGGAGGGAACCTCCATTCTCCCCGTGACGAGTCTAACAGCTGTTCGTTTTGCAGTTGTTGTCCGAGGAAGAAGATCATTCACCCCCGAATCGAATGAGAAGACCTAACCCTTTTATGCAGATTCAAACCCCCTGGTTCAATTGATTTCGGTAGATTAAACCAGTGTTTCTTCATTGGCGCCCATCGATTTCTCAGTTTTTATTCATATCTTCTGTTTTTTATTTACTCTTCCATCTCTGTTTTTCAATGGAAGACACTCCGACAAACCGTCAATCCGCCCTCGGCCAAATTTCACACACAATACCCAAGTCGAAGGGATTGTGGAAGAAGCTTCGGATGATAATGAAGTCCAGTACAACGATAATCATCCAAATGACCCTGTTACTCCAAGGATGCAACCCGAGATCCCGATAAGTTCAATTTTACCTCCCGGTGAAACTCCCATCTTGTGGTATGTAAGATCCCAAGGTGCAATAAACGCTGTATATGCACAGCTTTATGCACATACTGCTCCTCCTACTTAGTCACGAAGACCTGCGTCTCGTGCACGGGCACCATCTGCACCTCGTGATTCACACCATGAATCACCATCATGAGTTCATGTGGAAGACACAGAGGTTTACTCCAGATCTCCTACAAGGTATAAATCTACTCATTCCGAGAATCGACGAAGAGAGTATCATGATGAATCCCATTCCCATCGAAGGCAATCGGTCCATTCTAGGTTGGGCCCGCGTTCCTACCAGAAGCGGGACACCCACACCGACGAATATGACAGGACATACCAGGAGGGAGATAACACGAGTGTGTTTAGTCGGTTGCAACGGGATCCCAAAAGTTATAAGCCTCGCGCGGTTTATAATTCAGATGCAGAGCACGATTACAACTTAATCTATCACCCGGTAGAAGCAGCCGTGAATTCGAAGTTCATTAGCGAAATCGCCTTGACTCCTCTCAAAAAAGCGAAGTTGCAATCGAATGTACAAAAATTCAATGCCATGACAGATCCGGACTATTACCTTCGGGTATTCACTAGCGCCGGTCTGGTAGGAGGATGGACCTTGCCAATGTGGTGTCATCTATTCATCCAAACCCTAACTGGTGCAGCCCAACTATGGTTCGATAATTTACCGGTCGGAAAGACAACGTCATGGGTAGATCTAAGAGAAAAATTCCTAGTGCATTTTAGCCAACAACGAAGGTCTATCAGAGACACTGCTGACGTGATGAATATTTGGAGGCATGATGACGAGAGCCTAGAGGACTTCATAACGCATTACAATAAGGAAGTACTAGAGATCGGTGATGTTCACGGACATTTGATACGAGCGCAATTCAAGTATGCTGTACGCTGCGATGACATGATCAAGGTTCTGTCAGGAACGGAAGGGTTACCCAAGAGTTGGGAAAAGCTGATGGCTGCGGCCAAAGTGTACGCCCAGACAGAACGAAACCTCAGCACCAACAGGCCACCGCCACATCATAATCGCCCACAAGACATGAGTGGTAGTGGTGGAAAGAAATTCAAGAAGAATTGGCGCGACTCAACCTCTAGAATGTATTCATCTGAAGACGCGCGAGCTACTATAAACAAGCTCAAAGCACAAAGGGAAACAAAGCAAGAGAATAGAGAACGACAGTGGACCCCCTTAACGAAAACTTCGGCGAAGGTGCTCAGCACAGAAGACTATCAGTTTAAAACCCCTCCGCCAATGAAGAATAAGAGGGGCCAAGATTGTGACAACCCGAACTTTCAAGGTTAGTGTCGTTAGCCTCGTGATCATAATTCCTCATAATCATTCCATTTCACGTCCTTGCTATATATTAAACTGTGGTTAAACATTTTGCTATGATAAAAATCGTCGAGTGTAATCATATTTGAGTGGGTGTCAATTAGTTATAGAATCCACCTTTGATATGGGGCCGGCAATGGATTCTAGTGTGTTTACACACATATATTAGGCCCTATCTACACAAGCCCAACTAGGCTGATTAATATTGTTAGTGGGCCGGTTAGTGGGTTAATAGTACACACACACTTATGAACTTAGTATCTCTTTTAGTCTCGGCCCAAGTGGTGTTAGAATTGGGCCCGATTACAACCTGGTCAAATTGTAAAGTTTATGTACACGGATTGGTGTCACCCCTTCATTATCTCATAATCTCTATATTTTAAACAAAACCCTACCCACCTCCCTTGTACGTACGGCAGTGGTAGACACCCCCCCTCCCGTCGTGATCACCATCACCGGTTAGTATTATCTCATGATTTGGCTAACTTGTTGATTTTCATGTTTGTATGATATTGTTCATGTGTGAAATCTCCTATTCGATATATATATATATATATGTATTCGTGTTATGTTTTGCAATTGGTTCGATGGTCTTGTGAATTCTTAAACTGGACATCATGGCTTGTATGTAAACTAGGAAGTAGGTATTAATAAATTAATCATCTTGTTTTACATGTAAACTAAATCTTGTTTTATGATAGTATTATGCTAGAGGAATTCATGTAATTAAATCCACTTGGTGATTATGAGGATATGATGATTGATCTAATGTGTCATGCGTATGGAATCAATGTAGTGATTATGTATAATAAGGAATAGTTTGTGTGATGAACCATGTTAGGATGTGTGGATATTCTTTAATTGGGATTATGAGTGATAATTATTGTATGATGATGAACAAGAACAGAATAGTTATATTGTTGATTTAAATTGAATACTAATTTGTGAATTGTGTATTAGAATTGCATGTGTTAATACATGAAATGACAGCCACTAACTTCATCGGCCCAATGATATTTGTGTGCATATAACAATTGTCGGCCACTTATGTTTTGTTTGATTCTCAATTGTCAAAATCCCATGTGATTTCAAGCAAGCACTATGAATGAGTAATAGGTGCAAATTATTACTACAAGGGTTGTAGCTTCAACACCTGGTCAATAGGGGTGTCCAGAAATATAAGTACTTATGGCAATACACCATTCCATAATCATTGAGATACTCTCAAAAGATAAAAAAAGTGACCATGTACCCATGTGTTAAGTACATCAATGCTTTTAAGAACATTTGTCAACATTTTTATGCCTTATTATATATATAAATATAAATTTTAAGTTGTGGTATATTATTAAATTACCCATTTAAAAAGTTGTTTGGTACTGTGATTTTGAATTCGTTAAGCAAGCACGATGAAACTGTTAAGGCCGACGAAGCTCCCTTCCCGATGAAACATGTGGAGTTTCATCACTCCCATGCCGACGAAACAAGGAGTTTCTGTTGGTGCATGCGTCTGTCGACTTCGTCTTGTATCGAGTCTAGTTTTAGAATTGTTAGATCAAGGCGTGTTATACGATAAAATAGGAATGTTTGGATGGTATTTGAGCTAATTTCGCTTGAAGGAAGCATGGGACACTTTCAAGCAAAATCAACTTTGTTGATTTCGCTTGAACTGACACCTGGTCTCTTTCAAGCGAAATCCCAAGTCTATAAATACCTTCTGAGCGAAATCAGTTGTAACTTTTCATTATTCTGGTACCGAACTGCTGCCGACACGTCATTTGATCTGTAAAGCTGTTATTTTCAATAAACAAGACGTTTAATAGTGAAACAAGCTGTTTTTCAGGTCTGTTTCTTAGTTTCCGCCTCTGAAACAGATAAGAGCTCTTCTGAATGACTCGTTTTGGTCACTACTCGATCCTGCAAGTGGTATCAGAGCTCAGGAAGAAGAGTTCTTGTCAAAACAACCTTATTTTCTGACTTCTACACCTTCTTTTTGAAATTGAATTAGTTTTCACGGTCAAAAAGTTTTGAATTTCACATATGACTGCGTAACAGTGTTTTAATGAATCCTTGAGAGTATTGGACTTAAAATCGGCTTAAATCTGGTAAAATACTTAATTCCGCTTGAAATACAGTTCCGACTTGATGACATCAGCAACAGTTCAAGCGATATTAGTGAGCTGATTCCGCTTAGAATTGTTATTCCGCTTGAAAATTGTCCTGATTCAGCTTGAAATTGTGTTTCCGCATGAAAATTGCCCTGATTCCGCTCGAAATTTTGTTTTCGCTTGAAAATTATTCTGATTCCGCTCGAAATCAGTGTTTTCATTTCAAGGTGTTATTCCGCTTCAAAGTTATCTAGTTTGAAGATGTGATTTCGCTTAAATAGTTATTCCGCTAGAACAGAGACTCAGTTTGAGGTGTAATTTCGCTTGGATCAGTATTCTGTTTAAAACTTGACTTTTTGTGAAAATTTTTTCGAAATATGGACGAGGATTTCTACAATGCGTTTGCTACACCGATTGCACCGGTTACTGCTGCTGAAACTTTGTACAATGAGAATGAAACAGGGACTTATCAGAAACCGCCAAAGCTCATGTACATTGAAGATTTTCAAGGATGGAAAAGTCATTTAGAGAACTGGGTGCAAGCTTACAAATTTGATGCATGGTGTTCATTGTTGAAAGATTATGAGAAACCAAAGAATGAACGTGGGATTGAAAAAGCTATTGTTGACTATTCAGAAGGTGACAAGTTGAAATTTACCAGTGAGAAAATGATGATCAGTATTCTTCAACAAGCGATAAAAGAAGATATCTTTGTTTTGCTTCAACATAATGGTACAGCTAGATCAATTTGGGAGGCATTGATTCAGAAATTCAGAGGAAGTGCAGATATGATCAAAAACAAAAAGGCATTATTGAAGAAATTGTTTGATATGTTTTCAGCTTTTGATCATGAAACAACTAAGCAGACTATTGATAGATACTGTCATCTGGTATTGGAAATGGGAAGATTGGACATTAAGAAAGAGGATGATGAGTGGGTTGATAAACTAGCTGAAGCGCTACCACATCATAAGTGGGGAACTTATTTGATGATTGTGAAACTCATGAGAAAGTCTGAGAGTATGAATTTGGCACAGTTTATTCAGAAAATTGAAGAATAGGAATTGGATATTCAGAAAACTGCTATCATGACAAATCCAAATGCTAAACAAGATGTCAGTTTGTATTACAGAGGGAACAAGTTTGAAGTTACCCCCAGCTCTAGCCCAAAGATACAAACTGGTTTTAGTGCTGACAGCTCATCTGGAAAAAAAATAGTAATGTGACACAGAGTGGTGGATCTTCATCTTCATATTCAAGCTTTGATCCAAATCATATAACATCAAATCCTCAACAACAGAATTCAACAAATCTTCAATGCAACGTCACTTTGAACATTCATAATGGTTAGAATTTGTCTCCAGAAATTGCCAAGCAACACATGGCATCACTCGTTGCTATGTTGGAATCTTATGAAAGTTTGATTGAAGGTAAGATTGGTAATCCGATGCTTACAAAAGAAGATTATGACCAAATTGATGCTGAGGAGCTTGAGTTGATGGATGTGAAGTGGTGTTTAGCTAGTGCTTGGAGGAGAGCAGAAAAGTTTCAACAAATTACTGGTAGAGATGAGTTTCGAGGAATGGCAACTTCTCCATTAGGTTTTGACAAATCTAAGGTTACTTGTTTTCGTTGCAAAGGAAAAGGCCATTTTAAACGAGAATGCAAAAAAAAAGAAGCAACTGGGAGACAAGATGGAAATAATGATTATTATCAGAAGTCAATTTTTCATCAGATTGATCAACAACCTCAACAAAAGGATACAAAGACTGCTCATGGTAAAATGATCGAGGAAGCAAATAAGAAAGCTTATTTTGGAATAATTGATCAAGATGATGAGTTTGTTGCCTAGGGATTTAGCTGGGATAACTACATTCCACAAGGTTCAAGTCTAGTTGCAGAGGGTTTTAACTGGGATAAATATATTCCACAAGGTTCATGTTTTGTTGCTAGAATTCTGGGTGAAGATGAGACTAGTGAGAAAAGAATCCCGATTTTTCCAGATCTTGGAAGTGATGTTGATACTGATGATGAAGAAGAACATCTTAATAAAGCTAGAAAAGGATTAGATCCTGACAGCTTTAATTTCTTCTTTGCAGATAAAATGGAGATGCTAAATCAGAAGAAGATTGCCAGATTAAGGAGAGAATTGGAATCAGCAAGAATGCTAGCCGATGAAAAAGCAAAAATAGAAGCTGGAGAAGAAAATGTTGAATTAGTGACTGAGAAAGTTGTAGAAAAAATCGTTGAAGTAGAGAAAGTAGTGGAGAAAATAGTTGAAATTGAAAAAAATGTTGAAGTTGAGAAAGTTATCGAAGTAGAGAAAATTGTTGAAATAGAGAAAATCGTCGAGATAGAGAAACTTGTTGAGGCTGAAAAGACTGTCGAGGTTGAAAAGACAATTGAAAAAGTGGTTGAAGCAGAAAAACCATGTTTGAAGTGTTTAGAATCGTGCAAAGTTTGTGAGGATAAAGACAAGAAGATTGCTGATTTGGAGAAGATTAAAGAAGATTTACTGTCTGATGTGAAATATGTGAAGGAATCGTATAATGTGCTCAACAAAACAGTTGATAGTCTGAAAAGAACGAATACAGAGATTGAAAATGCAATGACAAAAATGAGTGCAACATTAATGACAAAGCAGAGCGTTATCAATGAGTATATTGAAGATTGTGCTAAGCTGAAGCAAGAGTTGGAACTTGAAAAGATTGAGAGTGAAAGGATTAAACGATTACTGTTGAGTTATACCACATGTGATTATTTGATTGATCGTGTTTATCCTACTGTTGCAGGTCTTGAAGCATTCATGGAGAAAAAGACTGAAGATATTGATACTGGTAAGAAACAAAGTGTCAAGTATAACAGATGTCCGCCCCCGATCCATGAAAGTTATTCTTCCAGGAATCCTAACGAGGAGCGTCTAAAAAAAGCAGTCAACATCAAGTTAAAGTCTGAAATCATTGATGAATTACCAGACAATATTGATGTCACATTCACAGCGTCTGACACTGATCATGAGTCTGAGTTATTAAAGAAAGTGGTCGATCAGGTGTTAGATATGGATGAAGAGTCAAAACCGGAGTCTAAGTCTGAAAGTTCGAGTTCGTCAGAAAAGAGTTCGAGTTCGTCAGAAAAGAGTTCGAGTTCACCGGTTAAAAGGGTTTACAATAAAGAATTCCTATTATCAAAATCTAATTTGAATGACGGATCAATCTGTGACAACTCGAAATTTAGAACCTTTCATTGTATTCTTGAACGTTAAATGACTAACTGATTTGATGATTTGATGAATGATATATGTGAACTTATATGATTATGTGTTGTAATTATATGTATGCGTGTATGTATATGAACCGAGACAACAAGGACCCGACTCGAGACCATGTGGTCTCGAGTGAACAGTAACAGTGGGCCGGATGGGCCACACACCTCATTCAATCCAACCAAAAAGCCCATTAGGGTGCATTACTTGGAACTAGTATTTAACCCATGTGGATAGCCAACATCACCATTTTTGAGCAACCCACACTCTCCAACACACATACTCCCCTACTCTCTCTAGAAACCATTAAACCCTAAGTCTCAAACATCACCTTTCCTCCTCCTTCTCGGATCAAACCAACCGACCACAAAAGGGTTCTCGGATTTGCTTGTTCACACCAAACAAAGCTTCATCTTTCACCACTACTTCTCTAACCGGTTAGTGATTTATGATTTGATGTTTGGTCAAATGATATTTTGATTAATATGATGGTATACATTGATGATGAGTTAGTGTTCAAGTAATCGATGCATAAATGTTCTATGTTATGTGTTTACATTCGGTTGATGATGATTATATGTTAATGTGTTGATTTCGTTAGGGTGAATAATGTATGCTTGACTATGTATGAGTGTTATCGGCTCTATATGGTTTGGATGTTGATATAAGTTGAAATGATTGATGAATGGAAACCGAATACTTGTAATCGGCTGTGGTATGTGCACGATTAGGACGATTCATTGTGTTGATATCATAGGGTGCATGTTAGTGTTGATAAGTTGTTGATCATGATTTTTGTTTGGTTAAAGTTTATATGAATATTTGATGAACATGATGAACATATGAAGAACTTGTTGAATATCATATGAACATGTTTTGAATATTTGAAAACTGATATGTTTGATCCAATTTGGTAAATTGCTAGACAAGAAAACATGTTTAAATGGATAGTACTTAATGTTGCATGAAATGGAATTTCTATTGGATAGTACACTGCGCAGAATCAGCTTATGTCCAGCCGAGAACTTCAGTTTCGACTCGAAACCTTAAACATGATAACTCGAAACCGCAGTTGCGACTCAGGTTGCGAGTCGAGAACACCTGGTCTCGACTCGAGACCACACAACATTGACACAAAACAGCATGACCCAAGATCACGATTGCGAGTCCGATTGCGACTCGAGACCCTCTGTCTCGACTAATGCACGAACAACTCGAAACCGCATAGTCTCGACTCGAGATCTCTAGTCTCGACTCGAGACCATGTACACGGACTCACTGTTTTGGACTTCCATATTACGGGCCTAGTTGATGGGCCGGACCTTGGGCTTTGTTTATTTATATGCTACTGTGTAATCCGTAGGCATTATTTCAAACTGCCATGTTCATACATGTATTCCATGATTATTACTTGAGTACAATACGTGTAGAACATACGTGCACAACTTGGATACGAACCTGACTTGTATGATACAACTATGTTAGGACGTGGTTGACCACAATATTGCTTGATTGACTTTTCTGTGTATCTACCGAGCAAACCAAGGTGAGTTCACACCCTCTACAAAGCATGGGATTCCCTGGGTTGGGAATGGGGTTAAGGAACGTGGGTTCCTCGTCCTCCTTGGGTAGGACAGCAAAGGTTCAGGAATGTAATTCCTCGTCCTCACGGACAGATAACTCGTACTAGACCAAAACTCTATCACGAAGTCCCTCCTTTTTATATCGACTTAATCGCCGGGCCAATGGCGAGCGGGTCATTAGTTAGATAGCGCTATTTAGGTCTGACAAACCTCACACCGTGCCGCAGAGGACGGGCGTGAACTAATGGATCTGGGGCACGTCAATGATGATAGACATTGACAGTTTCAGGGCACATAAACATGACTACAGTCAGCAGTCGATATGGTAACGAGTCTAGTGTATACATGGGGTAGCCCCCACGGCCGAAATGCCAGATAACTAACACGGGGTAGCCCCCACGGCAGGATTGCCAGAATAACCGGGAATGAACAAGTCACGTTTTTAACTATGGGGTAACCCCCACGGCAGGATGCCAGATAAAGGAAACTGTTTTTGAAACAACTTAAAACGAACACCCAACCGTGAACTCACTCAACTTGTTGTTGACTCGTTACTACATGCTTTGCAGGTCAATAGGTACTTAGCTGGAGCTTGCATGGAAGAGAGTCGTTGTGGGGCATGGACGGCTGTGTGCCATGTTAAACTTTGAAACAATTAAACTTATGTTTTGATTTAAGACTTATGCTTCTGCTTGCAACTTAACTATGTTTTGTTTGGACACCAATTGTATTGGTTAAACTTTTATATCTTTTAACTTACTTGTTCAATGTGATTGGTGGCTGGATCCTGGTCAGTCACGCCTCCAAGCGGTGGTATTCCGCAGGTGGATTTTGGGGGTGTGACACAATCAAAGTGGCTTATACTTTGAATGATTCAGACAAATTATATTCTGATGAGGAATTTCCAATAAGAAGTGTCAAAACTGAAATGATCAAACATGTTTTCAAATTAACAGAAATTAATATTTCTGAAATAAAAGATTTAAATCTTCATGAAAAACCTAAAAAGTACACTTCAAGAGTTCAACAGAGATTGAACAAGAAAAAGGGTTACAGTTCTGGTTCAGGTTATCGAAAGAAACCAAACCATAACGGTAATTTCAAAAAGCAAGGTTTGGGTTTTAGTTCTTCGGAAAATTACAAAAATAAGAAAAATTATAAACCAAAAACAAAATTTGTTTCAGGAGGAAGTTCTGAAGAAGAGCAGAAGAAACCATTCTGGAAACAATCCAATCAAGAGTTTCTTGCTGAAGTAAAGAAGAATGTAAAGAAATTTGCCCCGAAAGTTGATAGAAGAACTTGCTTTAAGTGTCAAAAAGCTGGACACATTGCTTGGAACTGTCAAGAGTCCACTTATTCAAAACAGGGAGTGTCTTCTAACTTTGAAATGAGAAGGAAATGTGTTGATAAATCGACTTTGGAAGTTGGAGAAACTTCAAAACAGTTTTACAAAAGAAGTGTTGATTTAAATAAACAAAGATGGGTTATAAAATCTGAAAGTATTTCTGACAATGAATCTGATTCCATAAAATCAGAGGAGTCATTTGTTGAGAAAAAGGTTGAGAATTCCGTTCCAGAGGTGAACGATGAAAATTTTCCAATATTGTCAAAGGAAAATTTGAAGTTGAAAGTGGGTAAAACTGAGATTTCAGGTGAATTCTTTGCTGGTAATAAAGAATTTGATGCTGAAAAGGCGTTTAACGGAAAAGTTAAACATATTTTCGGGAAGATGGTTGATGGAAAAGTGAAGAGTGTAAAAGAATTTTACAAATCTAAATGTTGGTGGGATAGATGTGTATCACCCGAGGCTGGTCAGACTTGGGTGACACCATTTTCTACTTGAAATCCGGACTTGCCGGAGCTCCCTGGTTGGTAAGTGTGGAGCAGGAATCGGCATCATTCTTGAATATGTTTGGTTGGTAAATCTACAGGTGATATTTTAATATTGTTATATTTTGATTTACAAGTGGTTTTGGTTGATAAGTGAACCTACAAGAGGTTGAAGAAGGTTTTCACTTTCAAGTGGTAAATCAATGACATTAAATTGTACTTGTTTTTCTACAAATGATTAAGAAACAAAGTGATGAGTTTATCCTCTTATCTACAAGTGGTGTATTAAATCAACGAAACTTATTTTCTGGAAAAACCATTTGATTAAAACAAACTTAAGTGTTTTGAAATCACAATGGGAAAATAGTTTGTTGAAAGGGGGAGTTCTGATTGTTTTTGCCAAGTGGATGGCGATTTGAAGTGATTTGATATCAGTTGTCATTTTGTTTGTATAGTTTATTTTCAAATTTCCTAAAATGTGTTTGCATTTTAGGGGGAGTAAAAATTTCAGAAAATCCAAAAACATTAGAAAATTTGAAAAAGTAAAAAAAAAAAACATGATAAAATCAAAAATGAGTTTTTGTTGTGAAAAAGAGGAAATGATAGTACATCAGTGGACGATCACAGCATGCTAAAGAATTGGAAATTAAAATGTGATAAACGGTCTCACTGATGATGTTCCAGTAGGTTTTTGCACATTTAGTAGACTGTGACGAGATATAAACCTAAATTTCAAACTTGCTTATATCGTGGGTAACATCTCTCGGATATATGGGTAACCCCCGAAATCTTGTTTGAAGGACCCCTCTTTCTGAGATACTAAGTCTTTATGCTTAGTGTTATCTAGGGTATTATCCTGGGACTTCTGATAATGCGGAAGCAATGGCCTAGTCCCCGGAGAATACTTTACTGCTTGCTTGAAATATAGCGCCGCCCTAAGCAAAAATGATGAAACAATAAAATTGATAATCATTGTTGTTGTAAAAAATCCACTAAAGGGGACCCACTTAAAGTCGAGCTGTCATCTCTCTGCTGAACGGAAGTTCTGACCTGAGCTCTCACGGTTTCGCAATTTAACCCCTTACAGATATCATCTAGGTATACTCACCTGTAAGACTGAATATTGGGATCTGGATACGGGAGTATATTCTGAGGTGGGACACGCGAATAAGTTTAAGTGCTTAAAACATTAAATCTCATATCTCGAAACAGTTGAACTTTGTGTGAGAATTTAAGTGGATCAGTATTCTGACAATCTAAGTGAATCGTTTAGAACTTAAAATGTTTAAAGCTTATCGGTGTTGGTGATTTGTCTCATAAACTGATATGATCCTCTTACGCAAACTCACAAAAATATTGTTTGTAAATATTTCTTTACTGCATTTCATTTTTGTTATGTAAAAATCCAAAAATATTTTAGGTGTGTTTTAGCATAAATTTTGAAAAAAATTCAAAAAGATTTTCGACAACTGGTGTTGGAGAGCTGATTTTCAAAATTCCGAGTGCTAAACATGATGAACAGGTTTAGGAAAGTTTGTTTAAAGATGTTTGAAATGAAAATTGATATACATGCATGTGGTTCATCAGAAACTATAATTGATAAATCATTATTGTTTGATACTTGAAAATGATGTGTTAAGTTTGTGTCTTTAAGTGGTTAGCAGAGTTTCTAAATTTGTTATATCTTAGTTTTATGAAATTTATGTTTTGGATAGAGTATTTGTAGGTGAGTCAGGTTGCAATTTCTGAACCTGTAAATACCTTAGGAGGATATGAGCTAGACTGCGATCCCAGTATAATTCAAAGGGGAATCTGCTAGTAGATCAAAATCTGAGAGAGAGAAGAGTTTGAAGATGCAAGAGTCACGAAGAGATCTGATCAAGAGAAGCTGATAGGAATAGAGGCAGGAATTTGATCCTGGAAATTCAAAAAGAATTGGAGTAAGGCAAGAGCCAGATCGAGATTCTGGAAGCCCAAAGATTGATAAAGACTGAAGACGTTGAAGACTCGACACTTAAGACTCGTCAACATCCGAGGGGGAGTCTGTTGGTGCATGCGTCTGTCGACTTCGTCTTGTATCGAGTCTAGTTTTAGAATTGTTAGATCAGGGCGCGTTATACGATAAATAGGAAAGTTTGGATGGTATTTGAGCTAATTTCACTTGAAGGAAGCATGGGACACTTTCAAGCGAAATCAACTTTGTTGATTTCGCTTGAACTGACACCTGGTCTCTTTCAAGCGAAATCCCAAGTCTATAAATACCTTCTGAGCGAAATCAGTTGTAACTTTTCATTATTCCGGTACCGAACTGCTGCCGACGTGTCATTTGATCCGTAAAGCTGTTATTTTCAATAAACAAGACGTTTAAAAGTGAAACAAGCTGTTTTTCACGTCTGTTTCTTAGTTTCCGCCTCTGAAACAGATAAGAGCTCTTCTGAACGACTCGTTTGGGTCACTACTCGATCCTACAGTTTCGTAGCATACATCTTCACGACGAAAGTTAATGTTTCGTCACACACATCTACACGACGAAACTTAGAGTTTCGTCACACACAAACCAACAGTCAACTTTGATGTTTCGGAACTCTATCAATAGACTGTGATTTATGTTGTGCATGATAATAATAGACAATGTTACCACCTGTTAATGATGTTACTGATGACTGAGGATACTAGGGAATGTGAAGCCGTTCCATGAACCAATATATATATCGAACAACTAGAGTGTATCATGATATCATATACATACAATGCAAGGTGTTAATTATGTGATTAGGTATATGTGAATCGAATACTTGCTTATGATGAACAGCTCACTTAACTGTTAAGTACTAATTTGAAACATGCGTGTGAATTGTGAACTTATCTGATACGTGTATTAGGAATGATTGTTATCTATTTATTGAAGGGTGACAACATGTACTAAGAACTTAATCGGAACCTGCGTAATCTCCTAGGTTGGGGATTACGTACACATCCTCTTTATTGAAGGGTGATAACATTGATACTAGACCAAAATCTCTATCATGAAGTCCCTCATTTTATATCGACTTAATCACCGGGCCAATGGCGAGTGGGTCATTAGTTAGATAGCGCTATTTAGGTTTGACAAGCCTCACACTATGCCGCAGAGGACGGGCGTGAACTAATGGATCTGGGCACATCAATGATGATAGACATTGACGCTAGGGCACCAACTTACTTCAGTCAGTAGTCGATATGGTAACGGGTCTAGTGGTTACATGGGGTAGCCTCCACTGGTTATGTTTTAGGAAACAATGAATTGGATAACTCATGATTTTTGAATGAACTCGGGGTTTTTGAAACAACTATAAATTGGATAACCAACTGTGAACTCGCTCAACTTTGTTGTTGATTCGTTGTTACATGCCTTGCAGGTCTTTAGGTGCATATTATTGGAACTTGCTGTCTGGGAGGCTGGAGTGGTCATGGGCCGAGTTTCATGGAATCGCAACACAAGACTAATGGCTTTCACATGTGGTTTATAAATACTTAACAAACGAGTTATGCTTCCGCTATGTACTGTGAATTATTTGTAACGTTGTAACACTTAATGTTAACAAATGAAAGTTTTATTTAAATATACCTATGAGTTCAATGTGATTGGTGGCTTGGATCCTGGTACGTCACACACCCCGCGGTGATTCCGTGTGTGGTATTTTGGGGGTGTGACAGATTGGTATCAGAGCCATTGGTTATAGTGAACTTGGTTTTAAAAAGAGGAAAAACGTTTTTGTAAAACCAGACTATAACCAAACAGTCCTGAAAACGTGAATACGACCATGACACTCAGCTCCAGATTGCAAGGTTCATCTCTCGTATACTCATTGTACTGCATAACTAGTGAACACTTACATATGATATTGCATGTGATTGCACGTTTAGCACAACAGTATGAATTCACGTATTACTTGTATGTGTTATGTGACTGATAGGGTGGTATTCCCCTAAACATTCATGATCTACACTTCGTGATGCTCTTTGTTTGCTACTCGAGTTTGAGGAACGATTTGACATGAGTTAAGAGGAGCTGAGGTGAGCATGCAAATCACAATATTATTGTGGGTGCACACATAATAATAATGTGGGGTGCATGCGAGTCCCAGTGAGGCTTAATAAGTGAAAAAGGGGTTCCGTTCCGTTATTTGATCGATGTAAAACATAACAAACCCATAGGGGTCATAACAGTGATTGTCCCCTACTCGAATGTGAACTTTTCATTCCTCTCTGGATCCTTTCGAATCTCGATGCTATCGAGTATTACCTGAACACCCATCTGAACACCTAGCGAACCGTGTAGAATGTTAGGTACTTATACGAACGTCCCTGTGTTGGATGTCGTAGCGTCTAATGACTGATCGATACTTTTCTTACCCCTCTTCGTTTACTGGAACTTGTGTATTGACGTCTTAGATCCCGAAGTGTGATCACATCTGCAACACTCCCGCAGCATACTGTGTATTACTCGAACAGCTTGCAACATCGATGGACAGGAGGTTGAGCGTAGTACTTTACCAACCTCAGTACCTTGACGACCCTGATTACCGGCAACGAGCATCAGCGAATTGGCTTCAATCGAATCCTTAACCCATGTCAGCGACTCATGGGAGTCAACTCTTACGAATCTATCAAGACATAAGCAATGACAATTAACTATAACGTGGAATGTGTAACTGCCAGCACAGTGAGTAGCACTTTAGGACGTGGCTCAGAATGTGAAAAGATGGACCTTGGTGGTGAAGAATCGTAGGGCTTCGTTTCGAGCAACGACATTGGGAGCAGCAGTTACAGCGACAACAAGGTATTCGTAACCCTAGCCTACAGTATGGAAATAAAGGTGCCTACAACATGGATTGGCCGTGGTTAAGTTAAAAAGACAACAACCAAGGAAACGACGGTCATACTGGAAACCTCGCAACGAGTACAACCACACGGGAAATGATGCTCATGGAGGGGCATTTAGGATTGGCGTGGGCGACGCCAGGATTGTAATAACATGGTGGCATACCCGTTCTTGGTAACGATTCACTTTGTCTCTGTTCTATATAACCCTGATGCTTCTTGAAACCCAACCTGTGGTGGAATTGGCTAATGGCAAGACAATGGAAACCTCAAAAGATCGTTGGGATGCAAACTCGACCTTGTGGGACAAGTGTTCGACATCGACCTTACTTCTGTGTTCTTGATAGATGTATCATGTGAGGAGAAGGTTTTACGTATCCCTCTCCTTAGTGGAGAATTGTTATCTATTCTAACGCGTCAGAGTGGCGCAACGGTTAGCGTCATTTCAACAACGAAAGCCAGGAGTGTATACGGAAGGATTACCCCGCCATGATAGCACTCGTTACTGATGTCAAGGCTAAGGAAAGGAGGATCGAGGATCCACCAACTGTTCGTGATTTCTCCCTAAGTGCTACCAGAAGAACTATCAGGTTTACCTTCATATCGTCAGGAGGAATATCAGACCGGTATCATGTCAGAAGCAGCCCTTGCTACTAGTATTCCTTATTGTCTTACACTAGGAAGGTTGCAGGAACTATTGGACATGAGTTTTTTCGGATCTTGTTTTTCGCTTTGGGGAGCCCTGTAATACCAGTGAAGATAAGCCTTTTCGTATGCCTATCGATTATTGAGAACGTAACAAGGTGACAGTTAGGAACCGCTTGTCTCGACCATGCATCGGCCACCTGTCGACCAGTTGCGAGGAACAAGCTTCCATTCGAGGGTTGGCTAGCGAACGAGCTATCATCAGATGGAAGTCCAAGAGGAGAATGCTCTTAGAACAGCACGTCGAACGCAATGCAGCCATTTCAACTTTGTACACCATGATCATTGAGTTGATCAACACACCAGCAGCTTCAGGGATCACATGAATCGACCGTAGTTGTTGACGAAGTTCTGAATCATGACCAGGAGAAAGGAACGCTATGGGTGGCATATGTATCCTATTTCAGCGCTTCTGTGGGAGGAGCCATTATGTATGAAGTCTGGTTTAATGTCACATCTAGATTCGAGAGATGCACTTTGATCACGAAACCAACGGGGTGGGAATACACGTGGACCTCGCTAAGATAGAAACTGATTGACACCAAAGATTCCTTTGGGGATGCGGCAATTACTTGTTTTCGCTAGATACCATCGCAGCTTACCCACAGGGTTTTCGAAGACCGTGCAGCTTAACTCCCTTAAGCACAGCAGGGTGCTGTGTTCGTGGGAGACAAAACAGGAGGACGACTTTTAAGCTTTCGAATCCCAACACTGCAATGCACTGAGCATCGTCTTTACCCGAGGGTGCGGGTGATTTAGTGGTATACCGCGATGCTTTGAATAAGAGTCCCAGTTACACACCAACACAACACGAGAGAGTGATGACTTACGTGATGGAGTTACAAAGAGTAACTGCACGACACACAACTGGCGGTGAGAACCGTGGCCTTGGGATTTTAGATGGAGGCATTACTTGGATGGTACCAGATGCGTTATTTAGACCGATCACAAGGGCCTCCCGTGTACCTTGGCTTCGACAGAGTTAAATCAGTTAAGGGCATCGCTGGAGGGAACTTTTGGATGATTACAACTATGAAACTTGAACGTGCACGAGCTTTGCTGCTCACTATCGACTCTAACTTGTCTGATTAGACTCGCTCAGTTCAAACTGGAAAACTGAAGGAAGAGGATTTCCAAGTTGAACCCATGCGGGGCATGGAGAAGCAACCGGCATCTGTAGGGAACTGTAGGGAACTCGTGTTGAGCAAACCGTGTACTGGTAATCGGGTATGAAGGCCCACCTAGCTAGGTATGAGAATGATGTTTGACTTGTGGGAAAGTCAAGGTGAAGTGTTAGCAACCAGAAACACCTATATGGAAAGCAAAAGCAGACTGCCATGGATTCGGTCGCTAGTCTACTTACAACTCGAAGTGGAAACAATATCACCTGGATGATCGTTGATTGTCTCACGTAACCAGCACACTTTCTAGCCATCAAGGAAACGGATAAGTTTTCTACACTTGCATTCATCTACCTGAAAGAAATGGTTGTTAGGCACATGGTGCCAACCTCCATTATCTCTGATCACGACCCACGGTTTGCATCTGATTTGTGGCAAGCGATGCACAAATCCTTTGGCTCACGTCTAGACATGAGCACAGGATATCATCCACAGACTGATGGGAAGACTGAACGCACCATCCAAACTCTTGAAGACATGCTTCGAGCACGTGAAATCGACTTTGGAAAAGGCTGGGAAAGATACCTCCCTTTAGTGGAGTTTTCGTATAACAACAGTTACCACACCAGCATTCAGGCTGCTCCGTTCGAGGCATTGTACGGACGGAAGTGCCAATCACCTCCTTGTTAGGGCAGAAGTTGGAAATAGCCAAATCACTGGCCCAGAACTCATCGTAGACACAATAGAGAAGATTGCTCAGATGCGACAACGAATGGCAGAAGCTCGTGACCATCAGAAAAGCTACGCTGATAAGCGCAGGAAACCACTCGAGTTCCAGGTTGGGGATCGAGTACTACTTAAAGTCTCACCTTGGAAAGGTGTAGTACATTTTGGTAAATGAGGCAAACTCAACCAGCGATATGTTGGACCTTTCGAAATCACGGAGAGAATTGGCAAGGTGGCCTACAGATTGAATCTACCCGAAGAACTCAGTGGAGTTCACAACGTATTCCATGTGTCGAATCTGAAGAAGTGTCTGTTAGATGAAACCCTCATAGTTCCTTTCAAGGAACTCACCATCGACGATCAGTTGTGATTTGTCGAAAAACCAGTGGAAATCTTGGACCGGGAGGTCAAGATTCTCAAACGCACCAGGATACCTACTGTTCGAGTTCGTTGGAACTCCCGTTGTGGCCCAGAGTTTACCTGGGAACGAGAAGACCAAATGAAACACAAATATCCCCAGTTGTTCCACTACTGAGGCTGAAGCTACTACGGAATTTCGGGGTGAAATTCCAAACCAACGGGGGGATGATGTGACACCCTAGGAAAACCAGGAAACCATGCAACCTAACTAGCTTCCTCAGTAACTACGTGTTAAATTTCGGGATGAAATTTCTTTCAAGTTGGGGATGATGTGACAACCCAAACTTTCAAGGTTAGTGTCGTTAGCCTCGTGATCATAATTCCTCATAATCATTCCATTTCTCTTCCTTGCTATATATTAAACCGTGGTTAAACGTTTTGCTATGATAAAAATCATCGAGTGTAATCGTATTTGAGTGGGTATCAATTAGTTATAAAAGCCACCTTTGATATTGGGCCGGCAATGGATTCTAGTGTGTTTACATACATATATTAGGCCCTATCTACACAAGCCCAACTAGGCCGATTAATATTGTTAGTGGGCCGGTTAGTGGGTTAATAGTACACGCACACTTATGAACTTAGTATCTCTTTTAGTCTCGGCCCAAGTGGTGTTAGAATTGGGCCCGATTACAACCTGGTCAAATTGTAAAGTTTGTGTACACGGATTAGTGTCACCCCTTCATTATCTCATAATCTCTATATTTTAAACAAAACCCTACCCACCTCCCTTGTACGTACGGCAGTGCTACACACCCCCTCCCGTCGTGATCACCATCACCGGTTAGTATTATCTCATGATTTGTTTAACTTGTTGATTTTCATGTTTGTATGATATTGTTCATGTGTGAAATCTCCTATTGGATATATATATACATGTATTCGTGTTATGTTTTGCAATTGGTTCGATGGTCTTGTGAATTCTTAAACTGACGTCATGGCTTGTATGTAAACTAGGAAGTAGGTATTAATTAATTAATCATCTTGTTTTACATGTAAACTAAATCTTGTTTTATGATAGTATTATGCTAGAGGAATTCATGTAATTAAATCCACTTGGTGATTCTGAGGATATGATGATTGATCTAATGTGTCATGCGTATGGAATCGATGTAGTGATTAGGTATAATCTGGAATAGTTTGTGTGATGAACCATGTTAGGATGTGTGGATATTCTTTAATTGGGATTATGAGTGATAATTATTGTATGATGATTAACAAGAACATAATAGTTATATTGTTGATTTAAATTGAATACTAATTTGTTAATTGTGTATTAGAATTGCATGTGTTAATAAATGAAATGGCAGCCACTAACTTCATCGGCTCAATGATATTTGTGTGCATATAACAATTGTCGGCCACTTATGTTTTGTTTGATTCTCAATTGTCAAAATCCCATGTGATTTCAAGCAAGCACTGTGAATGAGTAATAGGTGCAAATTATTACTACAAGGGTTGTAGCTTCAACACCTGGTCAATAGGGGTGTCCAGAAATATAAGTACTTATGGTCATACACCATTCCATAATCATTGAGATACTCGCAAAAGATAAAAAAAGGGACCATGTACCCATGTGTTAAGTACATCAACGCTTTTAAGAACATTTGTCAACATTTTTATGCTTTATTATATATATAAATATAAATTTTAAGTTGTGGTATATTATTAAATTACCCATTTAAAAAGTTGTTTGGTACTGTGATTTTGAATTCGTTAAGCAAGCACGATGAAACTGTTAAGGCCGACGAAGCTCCCTTCCCGACGAAACATGTGGAGTTTCATCACTCCCATGCCGACGAAACATGGAGTTTCGTAGCATACATCTTCACTACGAAAGTTAATGTTTCGTGACACACATCTACACGACGAAAGGTAGAGTTTCGTCACACATAAACCAACGGACAGCTTTGATGTTTTGGAACTCTATCAATAGACTGTGATTTATGTTGTGCATGATAATAATAGACAATGTTACCACCTGTTAATGATGTTACTGATGACTGAGGATACTAGGGAATGTGAAGCCGTTCCATGAACCAATATATATATCGAATAACTAGAGTGTATCATGATATCATATACATACAATGCAAGGTGTTAATTATGTGATTAGGTATATGTGAATCGAATACTTGCTTATGATGAACAGCTCACTTAACTGTTAAGTACTATTTCGAAACATGCATGTGAATTGTGAACTTATCTGATACGTGTATTAGGAATGATTGTTATCTGTTTTGTGATGATCCTTGCTACGATTACCCACTATGAACATACGTGAACAACGTGAACGTAAACTGATTTCGTGTATATGAACATCATAGGCATTGACTGATTATGTGTGAACAAGAAACTAATCTTACCGAGCAAACCAAGGTGAGTTCACACTTTCTACAAGGCATGGGATTCCCAAGGGTTAGGAATGGGTAAAGGATTTATACTGAAACTGCGTGATCTCCTGGTTTGGAACACGTACCACATCCTCTTTATTGAAGGGTGACAATATGTACTAAGAACTTAATCGGAACCTGCGTAATCTCCTGGATTGGGGATTACGTATACATCCTCTTTATTGAAGGGTGATAACATTGATACTAGACCAAAATCTCTATCATGAAGTCCCTCATTTTATATCAACTTAATCGCCGGGCCAATGGCGAGCGGGTCATTAGTTAGATAGCGCTATTTACGTTTGACAAGCCTCATACCTGCCGCAGAGGACGGGCGTGAACTAATGGATCTGGGCACGTCAATGATGATAGACATTGACGCTAGGGCACCAACTTACTTCAGTCAGTATTCGATATGGGAACGGGTCTAGTGGTTACATGGGGTAGCCCCCACTGGTTATGTTTTAGGAAATGATGAATTGGATAACTCATGGTTTTTGAATGAACTCGGGGTTTTTGAAACAACTATAAATTGGATAACCAACTGTGAACACGCTCAACTTTGTTGTTGATTCGTTGTTACATGCCTTGCAGGTCTTTAGGTGCATATTATTGGAACTTGCTGTCTGGGAGGCTGGAGTGGTCATGGGTCGAGTTTCATGGAATCGCAACACAAGACTAATGGTTTTCACATGTGGTTTATGAATACTTAACGAACGATTTATGCTTCCGCTGTGTACTGTGAATTATTTGTAACGTTGTAACACTTAATGTTAACAAATGAAAGTTTTATTTAAATATACCTATGAGTTCAATGTGATGGTGGCTTGGATCCTGGAACGTCACACGCCCCACGGTGATTCCGCGTGTGGTATTTTGGGGGTGTGACAAAGATCCAAATCAATATTGTGACTACCACAAGGATAATGTTCACACTACAAACAATTGTATATCTCTCTCCACCGATATTGAAAAAGCGCTCAAAAGTGGTGAACTCACCCACTTACTGTAGAACGTGCGGAAGGATATAAAGCAAATTACTCGCGGCGATGAAGGCCCGAGTCAGAACGCATAAAAACTAAGCGGCACAAGAAGCAAGTAGCATACAATAGCCTTTTCACATGTTGGTCAAGTTCTTTAACTTACCAATCCATGGTGTAGAACTATAGTATGAGTAAGTTAAGTTCCATTTAATTATCCTAAACAGACGACTTTGTACTACGGCCTCTGAGCCTTATCATTAATCAAAGCAAAGTTAGTTCTATTATTTCTGGGTTTATTACAAAGTGCATTCAATTCCTTTTGGTAAGCTCAAAAACATTATGGTAAGTGTAACACAAGTCTCATGAACGGTCAGCGATCACACGCATCGCGTAAGGCCCAGCCTTACGTTCACACATGAGCTATATACCACCTTTATTCGCCTTACCTAATTAAATCAATTGTACTCATGCAAAATATTGTAAGTCAAACACACTTCATACTAGTTACTGGCGCACCACACGCCTTAACAAAAAATTATAAACATACACGGCAGTGTATAAAATAAAGTTACTTGCGCCACAACGCATTAACAAACAGGGACCCGCGTCCCGAACCTAAAGTTAACTATCAATTGTTCATACAAAGAAAGGAAAACCTAAGCTAGGTCTTTGTCTTCACCTTCTTCCCTGTCTGGGAAAATTTCTCTTAATCGCGTCATGAACTCTTCGGAATGTAGCACATCATTAATAAGATCCATGACCGGAAGCTGTAAAGTATTAAATTGCGTCTTTGCAGCAGCAAGAGCAGCTTCAGTATTAACACCATGAGTAGCAGACTTACTAGTGTCCCTGTCAACCTTTAAAGCATTAACCACATGGTGGGAACACTCCGCATACCCTTGGTCATAACCATCATTCCGCGCAGCAACCAGCAGATGCGCAACCGTCTTATCTAGTTCTTTAGAATTAAGAACTGATTCAGCAACCTACACAAGAAGAAAAAAGAAGAATAAAAAGACGCACCAATATCGCCAAATCTTATCAGAGATAAGATAAACTTACACTTGCAATCCCGTGCTCTTTCAACCACAACATATCACTCTTCAACGGTTCAAGCTCACTCTCCGCCATCGCCCGCGCAGTCTCAGAGTTCTCCAACTTATCTTCAATCTCAGTAAGACGGTGGGAAGTTTCAGCCTGTTTAGCCCATTCAAGCTCCAAATCCTTTTTGGCGGACTCAACTTCCACCTTAAGTTGTTCCTGCTCAGATAATAAAGAAATAAGTTCTTCTATCTCCTTATCTCTAAGAGTGAGGGTAGCGCAGGTATGTACCTCTCTTTGTTCACTTCTTTCCCTATGTGAGTGCGCCTCATCGCGAGCTGCTTCAGCCTCAGCTTTTTCTTGCTTCAATTTCTCAATCTCTGCATCCTGTTTTTTCAACTTCTCAACTTCAGCTTTAAGACTGTTGATAACATTGCGGAGACCCATCTTCTTAGCATTATCTTTCTCGCTAATCTCTCTCCAATTTTTGCGCTCCTTGGAAAGAAGGGCAGCCTCAGCCTCTGCTTTTCTCTTCTATCCCGCAACCGACCATTCTTCAGTTTTCCGGTCATGATCAAACTTGGCCTGGTCAGCTTCCAATGTAGCTTTCAACTGGGCTACTCGGGCCTCATCTTCAAAATATTTTTTCTTGGACTCCTCATAAGCAGCCCATTCTTTGTGCATACTATGCCACTCACGCACTATGCGACGAGTAGTAGACGTGTAAGTAGCGGCTTCTTCAAGATAAGCATGATAGGTCTGCTCATGAGGACGCCCTTCTTGGAACTTAATCTCCCCAAGAGGAAAGGTTCCTTGCAACCAATCACGGCACACACGCCAATCTGAAAAAGTATCCCCTTTTTTCAACTTCCACACCGGCGCATGAACCTCATCCTCCTGTTTCTCCGAATAACATCTATAATAATAATCCCCCAGAGTTTCATCCGGGCGGATAGGAGAATTTTCATAAGCTTGAATAAAAGAACCCTGGTCTCCACCAGGGTTCCTCTCAATGTTCTCAGGCACAGAACCAAAAACCGTAGAAGGAGAAGTTGCTACAGGAATTTCTTGAGCAGACTTTTCTTTCTCCGGGTCACGCGCCATAACTTCAGGAGACTTTGGATGCCCAGCATCAACACCCGTAGCCTCCAGGCTAATAACCTTCTCCGTTTCAACACGGTTTTCAACCTCAGGGTTCCTTGCTTCAGCAGTCTTCTCCGCCTCATCATCACCACCAGCTTTAGTACCTTCTAGTTGCTCACTTATCGGGGCGTGAGGGGGAGAAGGCGGAAGATCCTCATTAACCGCGGATGATGGCTCCGCGTGCACAGGGGAACTTGGTTTTTCTACAAAAACTAAGAACAGGTTACAAACATGCAATACACATAGAAAGAAAATAAAGGAAAAGCTTACCTAGAGTGGATTTCGCAATAAAGGCATCAAGATTGCCCCTTCTGGTGATTTTCTTCCTTTGAACCTTCTTAGCAGGCTGCCCCTCAGCCTCAGCATCAGACTATTTTCTTTTTACCGCCCTTGTCTTCAACAAACACTCTGGACTTGACTCTAAGTCAATAGGGTCATCAGGATTTGAAGGAGGGATGTCAACACTATCCCTAGGCTCCGCCTTCGGTTTCTTCACAACTGCAGGCGCAAGACCCTCCAACGAGTCAGATACCACCGCATAATCACACCAGGAGTCAGAGGAATGGCGCGTACCTTTCTTCTCTCCTCTAACATTTCTGACTTTGGATGATTGAGCATTCTTGGCATCATTCTTTCTCGGCGCAGTGGTAGTAGTCGGCGCACGTTTTTTCTTTTCAGGGCCTATGCCCAGGTTAGACAGTTCACCTACTGAGAAACGCAAAACTTGCAAAGGTTATTCAACGCGTAAAAGCAACAAGAAATAGTATTACAATTATAGCAAAATTACCAGCGCCAGTTGCGGGTTGCGCGGCCAAATCCTCATCCCATGGAAGAACAAAATTCTTCACAATCCGAAGATACCAAAACTCCTCATCAGCCCTTTTGGAAACAGTAGCCATCTTCCCATCGTCTCTCTCGAATGCAACAACATACAAAGAAACAACTGCAGAAGGGAGAAACAGACACAAATAAAAAAAAAACAACAACAACAAAAACAAAACATGAAAAGGCAGCAAATAGGGTAAGGAAACCCCAAATCTTACCTTTACCATCTTCCATATACACCGGCTTGTCCTCTCGATTCATCCGCCAGCAAAGGCTCATACTAGCACCAACCAGGGCTTTCTCTGGCAGAGCAATTGACGGAACATCCTTTAGATCCTGGTACCAATTCTCCGAGAAAGGAGTTTGTATGGTTTCATTCGGAACGTCCTCTTTACCCCTGAAAACCATCTTCATCGGAATCACTCCGGCTTTAATGAAGTTGAATTTTTGCTTCCAATCGTGAAAAGATTTCGGAGGTTGCAGCAAGATCTTTTTCGCAGATGCCCTTTGGACAAACGAGTAGAACCCCTGGGAACAGTGCATCTGGTGAAACACCCGGAAACGGGTAACCGTCGGCTCAATATGCATCGTACGGCAGACAAATTCAAAATGACGAACCCTAACCATCCCAATAGGGTGCATTTGGGAAATATGAAACTTGTCATACGAAAGAATTTCAAGAAAAAATTTAGTCACAGGCAACCGAAAGTTTCCTGCAGCAAAGAAATCACAAAACAAGGTAATATACCCAGGCGGGGCATCCGCTGCCGTCTAGCCCTTGTCAAGATACCGGGCATCCCAACTGTCAGGAAACTTGAAGTTTCGAACCAAACCATTGAAGGTTTCCCGAGACCACTTCAATGGTGGAAGACCAAAAGCCATTTCTTCAGAAGAATCTTCGTGATGGTCTCCGGTTGACATAGAGGGGAAAAATTACAAGTTTTTTTAAGGAAGTGACAGGGAAGACAAAGAAGAAAGGGTTTTCAAATGGAAATGTTTGTTGAGAAGAAGATTTTGAAAAATGAAAACATCAAAGTAAAAAATGAACCTGTAAAACAGTCGGTAAAGAAAACTGATCAATTTTACAAACGGGTCGCTTCTCCACAACAAACTTGGAAGCCTAAATCTGAGGTTAAGACATCAAGTGCTCCAAAACCAAAGGTTTCTGATTCTTCAAAACAATCATCTTCAAGCAAACCGGTTAAGATGAATGTACCTTTGGACTTTCACGAAAAGCTGGAGAAACAAACTTCTACCCTACCAGGGAAGAAGTATGTTCCAAAGAAAGATCAACCATCTGGTCAACCTCCGAAAGACGAATTCTTTTTATACAAAGAGGTTGAGGTTGGATCCCAAGAGAGTCTTAAAATGAATGACAAAAACTTCCCACCTTTGTACACAGCAACAACCCACATTAAGCTACCCGAGTCAAAGGAGGCTTGGGTTGCTTCAACTTCTAACTGAATGCTTGTGAAATATGCAGGAGCTCCCGAGATCTATTTCAAAATGTATTATGGATAGTGGAGTATCCCGGCACATGACAGGGAGAAAAACCCTATTATACGATGTTAGAGGTTTCAACGGTGGATATGTCGGTTTTGCTGGAAATCAAGGAGGACGTATTATTGAGGAAGGAACGTTATCAAATGGAGTCGTTACATTTGAGAGAGTCAACTACATAGCAGAGCTGGAGAACAACTTACTTAGCATTTCTCAAATCTGTGACAGAATGTACTCAACTCACTTTACTGACAAGGAATGTCTGATTCTGAAGCCGAGGTTTGTTATCCCTGAGGAGTGGATCATCATGCAGAGCACCAAGGGTTAATGATCTGTACGTGTTGGATATGAGCATTGCTACCACTACCATGGGTCAACCCCAGTGCTTCGTATCAAGAGCTACTGAAAAGGAGTCAGAGTTGTGGCACCGAAAGATGGGCAACATTTACCTACGTAAGATGAACTATCTAGTGCATAATGATCTAGTAAAAGGTGTTCACTTGAAGAGTTTTCATCTGGAGGGAGAGTGTATCAGTTGTATGAAGGGAAAGCAACGTAAGAAATCTCATCAGTGCAAAAAGATGAACTCAGTTTCGAAGCCACTAGAAAGGCTTCACATGGATCTCTTCGGTCCTGTGAATGTCAAAAGCATTACTGGAGATCTGTATTGTTTAGTGGTCACTGATGACTATTCGAGATTCGCGTGGGTAGTGTTTCTGAAGTCGAAAGACGAGACATTTGAGAGTTTGCTGAGGTTATTCAGGAAGATAGAGAATCTGTACCAAACCCGCATTCGAAGACTAAGAAGTGACAATGGTATGGAATTCAAGAACAACCGAATGGAGGAATTATGTGATCGACGAGGTATATTGCAAGAGTTCAGCACACCATACACTCCGCAACAGAATGGAGTTGCAGAAAGAAAGAAAAGAACGCTGATCGAAACGGCGAGAACGATGCTAGCTGATTCAAAATTACCAACTAATTTCTGGGCAGAAGCTGTATCAACCGCTTGCTATACACTCAACAGGGTACTTACTGTGAAGAAGCATAACAAAACGTGCTTTGAATTGATCAATAATTGCAAGCCAAATCTTGAATATCTAGAACTGTTCGGGTCTCCCTGCACTGTTCTAGATCCTGATGGCAAGTTTGGTTCAAAGAGCATAGAAGGTATCTTCGTGGGGTATTCCAGTCCACTCAGACGTGTCTTTGTTCCAAATTTCAAGAGGATCATCGAGGCACAGCACGTTGAATGTCAAGGCTATACTATGCCTCCACAGAAGCCCACAGACTCATGGCGATTCGACTATGATGCCTTATGGGATTTGTCACACCCCGACCGCGTAAAACAACAAATCGCGGCGGAAACATCGGGGCGTGTCGTAACAGAATTAATTGTTTCATAACCATGGCATACAAAGTTGTATTTTATTCAACAAACAAGGGTGTTACATTGTCTTGAACAGTAAACAAAAGAGTTTATAACATAATTAAACAAGTCTATCTTCGTTTTTAGTCTCTAAGGCACAGGTCCGCCCTAGTGTCATGATCAACATCCTACGGAAAAGCTCCTGAAAACACATGTGAAAATAGGTACGTCAGCATAAAAATGCCTGTGAGATACATAGGTTTTGTGAAAATAGGATTCATGACTTGAGTTTAAGAAAATGTTTAATCATGAACCCCGTACTTTGCTTTGTCTTGTAAATCATTTGAAAAACGATAAGTTCAGTTGACATGTATAAATAAATGTAAGGTTAAATGAATAACCATTTAAAATGAGTTGTATAAAATAAACTGTTTTGTAAAACAATGTCTTGAGAAAAGTATGTTATTTGTATAAAATGTAATATGTCTATACTGAAATGATTTAAATAACGTTACGTTATGTAATATTATACAAACACTTATATATAGGAAGTACCAGCGGCGTATCCACCATGTTTGTATCATATTACACATGTATCGTTACTCAAGTCACTTACCCAAACAACCACCAATGTAACTTGTTCATGTACAAACCAATTGTCATGTGTTATTGTGTAAACCATATCAAAATGTCTATGTCCAATGTAAACCACCAAATGTGCATATCAATGTCAAAATGTTTATGTTCAATGTAGATCATGTGATGTGTAACCAAAATGTCATGTATGGTAAGTGAAATGTATCAACTAAACCATATGTAAAATGCACAAAAACAAGGTATTGAAGTAAAGCATAGTTTAAATCAAAGTTATGTTTTGTGTAACAAATGCATGCTATACTGATACAAACATCTATGCGGTATTGTTAAAATGCATACATCCAAGCCTTGAGACTGTGGCGATAAACCCTTAAACAGATTAAAGGCTTATCTAAATTATGTATATCGAATTCGGTCATTCCTTTCATCCCCATACCCAGGATGTCCGGAACGGGAGTTGTCAATTCCTATGGTACCACTACCTACTAACGAATGGCGTAATTAATGTTAATGAATGTATTGTTCCATTGTAAACAAACCAAATGTCATAACAAAATGTAAGCATGTGAAAACGATGTACTAAGTAATGCACACAATGGGCACACCTAGCATGAAATGTAATGTAAAACAATGTACTAAGTAATGCACACAATGGGCACACCTAGCATGAAATGTAATGTAAAACGATGTACTAAGTAATGCACACAATGGGCACACCTAGCATGAAATGTAATGAAATCATGTACTATAATGTACTAACGAACATAGCATGTATATGATGTGAAAACAGGAAAGCATGAAAGTAACAAGTAGGCACATGTGTTTCACCCCAAAACAGTTTGGAAAACAGTAAAAGAGGGGTCTGTGTACTCACTTGATATTGCTCAGAGGTCTAAAGATAACCACCAAGTAATGCTAGAGTTCCCGGAATCAAACGGCACCTAGTATAGGTAACTATGTTAATAAACCGGACCTAAATCGGAAGATCGGGTAGCATGAGGGTTCGTAAACCAAACGAGTATTGAGACTCGTGTAATATGGTTTAACAAAGCCTACATACTAATTGAAACCTAACATAATTGTTTACGACCCATTACGACCCGTTTAGGTAGCTTATGCTACTTTAACGCGTCGTTCGCGTGAAACGCGTTCGGATCGCCTAACTAGCCCTATGACAAGTGTTATGTGCCTAAACATGTTACATAATCAGTTATGTGACAAAGGTTTAGGTTACATATGCTTAATTACCAATTATACATGAAAAGGGTATTCTGGTAATTTACTTAAGGCATATAAACTACCTATCATACAACTACTCAAACGATGTGACCATAGGGTATAACCTCGGAAGGTTATTCCCTACCTACTATGGTCACCTAATGTAATTGGTCGGATCCTAATGATCGACCAAATGGGTCGGGTTCGAGGTATAAGCGATTTATTAGATCGCTTATCCTACGACCCTAAACAACGTGGTAATCAGTAGGCATAGTCCCAAGGGACTATAACCAACGTGATTACACTCACGTTGCGAAGTTCAAACGAACTTCGCATTGACCATTACTGGTCAACGCTGAAATTCAAACAAAGTTTGACTTTCTGACTCGAAAAAGCAATTAAAAGAACGAAAGAATACTTACGAAGGCTCCCCGAATGCTAACTTCGATTCAAAAATCTCAGGTATGAAACAATAGTTTCAACTTAGAGTTTCTCAAATCAAAGTTCTTGTAAGTTTTGCATTGGGGTGATGGGGTATTTATAGTAAAAGGTCCACCGTTAAGATCGTTTCATGGAAAGGAGGGCACGATCAAGGCCGTACACTTGTCGGGAAGTTGTGGTGCCTCAAAATGCTCACCACCATAAGGAATCAACACTTGGCAAGGGGTTAGGGAGTGCAAAACAGCTGCAAACAGCTGTTAAATACACTTAATCTGGTCCAGAAGGGGGCTCGCGTGACGCTAAGGCCCCTCGCGTCACGCTAGGCCCCTGTTTTGGCAGATTTTACAGAAATGGTCCCTGCACCTTGTTTAAACGATTTTCGATGCGTTTGAACCCCGTTAACCTCATTTCAAGGATCTAAAATGAAGTTAAAGTATAGGGAACTCAAAATATGCTCAAAATATCTAGGATGTCGGTTCGTTTGGCCGTACGATCGCGATGTTCGCTTAATTACGACGGAATGCGCACAAGCACGAAAAACGATCCAAATGACACGACGAATGGATTTTTCTTATGGCGAACACTAAAATATAATATAGTCATGCTTGCATGAATTTTTGGATGTCCGGATGTATTCAGAACGTAAGTTATGCGCGAAAATGCAAACTTGTGCACTTTTTGACACTTTTAGTCCCTGAATGACCCAAAAGTTTGTTTTAGCATACCGAACCCCTCAAAGCCTATTTCTAAGCTATGAAAAGGATATTTATGGTATGTTTAACTTATGGTCATGTTCCGGAATGTTCGTTACAGTTCAAATTGACATACTTTCGCAGTTTGTCATATTTAGTCCCTCTAAGCGAATTAACTTGTTTTTGCCATACCAAAGCCTTCAAAACTTATTTCTAAGTTATGTAAAGGTTATTTAAGGTATGTTAAGTATATGTTGATGTTCCGGAGTATTTGTCGCATTAAACTGAGTACGTTTACGCACCAGTTTGTGTATAGCTCTCCAGAAAGTGATATAGAGTTTGAAATTACATAAAAGTCAAAACATGAAAAATGTAAAACATAACAAAACAAACATTGGGATCAAATAACATTGCTTTATTGATAACAGAACTGTTCATAGTGATTACAAGCACAGTTGTTACAGTCTCCCCTACTTGTGGAAATTTCGTCCCGAAATTTATTTAGAGGAAACTCGTGGGAAAAGATGTGGATATTTCGCCTTCATTTGATCTTCGCGTTCCCAAGTAAACTCGGGTCCACGTTTAGCTTCCCAGCGAACTTTGACCAAAGGAATGCGCTTGCGTTTAAGCCACTTGACTTCACGTTCCATGATTTCCACTGGCTTTTCAACGAATTTCAGTGTTTTGCCAACACGAATTTCGTCAAGCGGTATGTGGAAGTTCTCATCAGCTGTACACCTCTTGAGATTGGACACGTGAAAAGTTGGATGAACATTTCCCAGTTCAGGAGGTAACTCAAGTCTGTAGGCTACCTTTCCGATTCTTTCGACGATCTTGAATGGTCCAACGTATCTAGGTGCAAGTTTTCCTTTCTTTCCAAATCTGATCACACCTTTCCAAGGTGAGACCTTAAGTAATACGCGATCACCAACTTGAAATTCCAAGGCCTTGCGTTTTGGGTCCGCGTAAATCTTCTGACGGCTTCTAGCTGCCTGAAGGTTATCACGAACTTTCTTGATCTTGTCAGTAGTTTCTAAAATGAGGGCAGGTCCAGTAAGTTGAGCCTCGCCGATCTCATTCCAGCAGACTGGTGAACGACATTTTCGACCATAGAGAGCCTCGAAAGGAGCCATTTTGATGCTGGTGTGATAACTGTTGTTGTAGGAAAATTCAATCAATTTAAGATGTGAATCCCAACTACCACCAAAATCGATCACACAAGCTCTAAGCATATCCTCCAGAGTCTGGATTGTTCTCTCAGATTGACCATCCGTTTGCGGATGATAAGCTGTGCTCAGATTAAGTTGGGTCCCCATAGCAGATTGCATGGTTCTCCAAAAGTGAGAAGTGAAACGAGCATCTCTGTTAGAAATGATGTTCAAAGGAACACCATGTCGAGCTACAATTTCATCTACATAGATTTGAGCAAGTCTGTCAGTAGGAAAATCCTCACGGATTGGCAAGAAATGTGCTGACTTTGTAAGACGATCAACGACTACCCAGATGGCATCATGACCTTTCTTGGTGCGTGGAAGTTTAGTAATGAGATCCATAGTAATGTTTTCCCATTTCCAAACTGGGATCTCCGGTTGCACCAATAAACCCGAAGGACGCTGATGTTCAGCCTTAACCTTAAGACAAGTAAGGCATTTTGATACGTATAAGGCAATGTCTTTCTTCATACCAGGCCACCAATAATGAATACGAAGATCCTTATACATCTTATCTGAGCCTGGATGAATAGAATAACGAGACTTATGGGCTTCATCCATAAGCAAGGCACGAAGATCATCCTGGCTTGGGACCCACAAACGGTCCATGAAGTAATATGATCCATTGTCCTTCAGTTCCAAAGCAGGTGTTATGTGATAAGGAAATTCCTTATCCATCAAACCTTGTGAAACACAAGATTGTTGGGCCTGAGAAATGCGTTCTTGAATATCGGATCGAGCTTGAATAACAGATTGAACACGTACACAATGAAGCTTAGTACGTTCCTTACGACTCAATGCATCAGCTACGACATTCGCCTTACCAGGATGGTAGCGAATTTCGCAGTCGTAGTCGTTTAAAAGCTCAACCCAACGTCGTTGCCTCATGTTGAGTTCTTTCTGGTTGAAGATATGCTGAAGACTTTTGTGGTCCGTGAAAACCACACATTTTGTACCATACAAATAGTGTCTCCAGATCTTTAGAGCGAAAACAACTGCACCCAACTCAAGATCATGAGTGGTGTAGTTCTTCTCATGAATCTTCAACTGCCTCGATGCATAGGCTATGACTTTGTTCCTTTGCATCAGAACACAGCCAAGACCCAATTTAGATGCATCGCAATACACGACAAAATCATCATCACCCTTGGGCAATGATAGAACAGGCGCATCGCAAAGCTTCTGCTTCAAGTGTTGAAAAGCTTCCTCTTGTTTGTATCCCCAATAAAAGGGCATTTTCTTCTGAGTTAGAGCAGTTAGAGGAACTGCAATCTTCGAGAAGTTTTCTATGAAGCGGCAATAATAACCCGCTAGACCAAGAAAAGAACGAACTTCAGTAGGAGTAGTAGGCGTATCCTAATCCTTAATCGCACTGATCTTGGAGGGATCTACATGAATACCTTTTTCGTTGATAATATGCCCCAAAAATTGAACTTCTTTAAGCCAAAATTCGCACTTGGAGAACTTGGCAAAAAGTTGCTCTTTCTTTAGGAGTTCTAGGGTAAGACGAAGATGTTGCTCGTGATCAGCTCGCGTCTTAGAGTAAATCAAGATGTCGTCAATAAAAACAATGACGAACTGATCCAAATAAGGTTTGCAGACCCTATTCATTAAGTCCATGAAAACAGCAGGAGCATTAGTCACACCGAATGGCATGACTGTGAACTCATAATGCCCATATCGAGTACGGAACGCTGTCTTGGGAATATCTTCTTCATGCACCCGAAGTTGATGATATCCAGATCGCAGATCAATCTTCGAAAAATAAGAAGCACCCTGTAACTGATCAAAGAGGTCGTCTATGCGCGGTAGGGGATATCGATTCTTGATGGTAAGCTTGTTAAGCTCACGATAATCGATACACATCCTAAAGGATCCATCCTTCTTCTTGACAAAAAGAACGGGAGCACCCCAAGGTGAAAAGCTAGGACGGATAAACCTTTGTCAGAGAGCTCCTGAAGCTGCTTAGACAACTTTTGCATCTCAGACGGTGCAAGACGATATGGAACTCTGGCAATGGGATTTGCACCAGGTACGAGATCAATGCGGAACTCGACTTGGCGTGCTGGAGGTAGACCAGGTAAGTCTTCAGGGAATACTTCAGAATAATCCCGAACGACAGGAATATCTGAAATAGACTTACCCTTGCCTTTATCTTCTGTAACATGTGCTAAGAAAGCCACATAATTCTTCCGCAGATATTTCCGAGCTTTAAAACAAGACATGAGTTTGAGACCACCGGTAGGCTTCTCACCTTGAACCTGCAGGATCTCGCCTGTCGAAAGCAGCACACGAACAATCTTCTCAGAACAAACTATCTCTGCGTGATGCTTGGATAACCAATCCATTCCCACAATAACGTCGAAGCTTCCAAGTTGCATAGGCGCGAGGTCAATAGGAAAAAGATGGTCGTTAAGGTTCAACTGGCAGTTGCGAAGAACAGAATCAAGAATAATGGGTTCACCACTAGCAACTTCTACTGTCAAAGATTTACCTAGTTTTGTTCTAGACACGCGAAGCATTGGCTCAAAAGACAATGACACAAAACTCTTGTCGGCACCAGAATCGAAAAGTACAGATGCAGGCTGATTATTAATAAAGAACGTACCGTTCACCACATTATCGTCAGCCTATGCCTCTTGGGCATTCATGTTAAAGGCTCGGCCTCGAGCCGGAGCCTGAACCTGATTCTGGTTGGCTAGCCTTGGGCATCGGTTTCTGTAGTGGGTCAGATCCCCACAGTTATAACAAGCACCAGGTGGGTATTGTGGTCGTGCAGCTTGACCCTGTTGCTGAGCAGGAGGTTGTGCAACTTGTTGAGCCGGGTTTTGAACTGCGCGATTCTGAGCGAACCGACAAACATCGGCAAGATGACCCGACTTCCCACAGCTAGTACAGAAAACGGCACTGATGTTGCGGCTGATGGTGACTGTTGCACCTATTGCACAAAGGTGCATTCCCTGAATAGGGTTTCTTCACTGGAGGCTGTGCGGGTTGGTTGAGAGCTGCCTGATTAGCTTGGGCAGTGATAGCATAATTTTGGGAAGCCTTACGCTTCCTTGACCTCTTCGAAGAACCAGAGTCCTTTCCATTCCTGTTTTGACCTTTCTTGCTATCTTCCTTGTCAGCCGACTGTTTCTTGCCCTTGTCACCCTTCCTGTGTAGCTTTCCCTTTCTAATCTGCGACTCAGTCAATGTCACTGATAACTCGATCACCTGACCGAGTGTGGCAGGTTCACTACCGGTAAGAATGTCTTGTACCGAGTCAGGTAGGCCGTCGATGTATCTTTCGATAGCCTTGTCAAGTGGGGTAACCATTGTCGGGCAAAGCAAACTCAACTCTTCAAACCGATCAGTATATGCCCTGTGCTCACCACTATCTTGCTTCAAAACATCAAATTCTTTCTCCAACGCTCGCTGCTCATGACGAGGACAGAATTCCCTCATCATAAGGGCTCTTAGTTCAGCCCATGTCTGTGCGAGAGCAACTTCTGCACCTCTGTCTCTCATAACCCCGTTCCACCATGTCAAAGCCCTCTTCTGAAATACGCTCGAAGAAAACTCGACCTTGCGATTATCCAGACACTGCACGTGGCAGAAAGTATTCTCAATGCTCTCGAACCACTGAAGAAGCCCAGTCGCTCCCTCAGAACCACTAAACTTGAGTGGTTTAGCCTGATTAAAATCCTTGTATTTGCATGGAACATTGTTGTTGTTGTTGGCCTGGTTCCATTGAGCAAAGAGATTTGGAAATTGAGCAGCCATCTGCTGCGCAATGATTTCTGCCAGTTCGGCAGTTGCTATCTGATTTTCGCGTCGAGGAGGCATTCTAAAAGAGGAAAACATGAAAGGAAACGAGTGAGATGATTGGATGAAAAGAATGAGATGAAACAAAATCAACAAAAGCAAAGATGGTGGTCATTCGTCCGTATCACAAAGCAAACAAACGACACACAGTGACTTAATCAAAGTAAATGGGTCAAAAATAATGTATAATGAAGACATGCTCGCCTATAAGTGAACACTCATCCCAGGAATTCCCAGGTAAGCACAACTGGTCTCGCGTCTGGTTGAGATGTATACGAAGTGCTTGCCTAGACAGAAAACCCAGAATACAGGCATTCACCCTTCCAGTTTGCACGTGTTCACATTATTTAAAACCCAAAACGTTTGACGAGATTTTTGAAAATTAGAAGGCACAAGGCCAAAAACTAAACTGAAAAGGGTTCAAAACCATATAACAGAGGGTTCAAAACCTTACAATTGAGGGTTCAAAACCTTGTAATAAATCATTCAAAAACAGATGATTGTTTTTCAAAAATCGTTTCGGAAAATTTGGTTCTTGTTTTGATAATCACCTAAGGATAGGTGATGTACATGTTTTGAGATCTAAACACAAGATAACTTGTGTTAGGGTCCTAGAAAAGTTATAGTCTAGGTCAAAGCATTACTAATAACCTAATTCCCTATAACCATTGGCTCTGATACCAACTCTTCTGTCACACCCCGACCGCGTAAAACAACAAATCGCGGCGGAAACATCGGGGCGTGTCGTAACAGAATTAATTGTTTCATAACCATGGCATACAAAGTTGTATTTTATTCAACAAACAAGGGTGTTACATTGTCTTGAACAGTAAACAAAAGAGTTTATAACATAATTAAACAAGTCTATCTTCGTTTTTAGTCTCTAAGGGACAGGTCCGCCCTAGTGTCATGATCAACATCCTACGGAAAAGCTCCTGAAAACACATGTGAAAATAGGTACGTCAGCATAAAAATGCCTGTGAGATACATAGGTTTTGTGAAAATAGGATTCATGACTTGAGTTTAAGAAAATGTTTAATCATGAACCCCGTACTTTGCTTTGTCCTGTAAATCATTTGAAAAACGATAAGTTCAGTTGATATGTATAAATAAATGTAAGGTTAAATGAATAACCATTTAAAATGAGTTGTATAAAATAAACTGTTTTGTAAAACAATGTCTTGAGAAAAGTATGTTATTTGTATAAAATGTAATATGTCTATACTGAAATGATTTAAATAACGTTACGTTATGTAATATTATACAAACACTTATATATAGGAAGTACCAGCGGCGTATCCACCATGTTTGTATCATATTACACACGTATCATTACTCAAGTCACTTACCCAAACAACCACCAATGTAACTTGTTCATGTACAAACCAATTGTCATGTGTTATTGTGTAAACCATATCAAAATGTCTATGTCCAATGTAAACCACCAAATGTGCATATCAATGTCAAAATGTTTATGTTCAATGTAGATCATGTGATGTGTAACCAAAATGTCATGTATGGTAAGTGAAATGTATCAACTAAACCATATGTAAAATGCACAAAAACAAGGTATTGAAGTAAAGCATAGTTTAAATCAAAGTTATGTTTTGTGTAACAAATGCATGCTATACTGATACAAACATCTATGCGGTATTGTTAAAATGCATACATCCAAGCCTTGAGACTGTGGCGATAAACCCTTAAACAGATTAAAGGCTTATCTAAATTATGTATATCGAATTCGGTCATTCCTTTCATCCCCATACCCAGGATGTCCGGAACGGGAGTTGTCAATTCCTATGGTACCACTACCTACTAACGAATGGCGTAATTAATGTTAATGAATGTATTGTTCCATTGTAAACAAACCAAATGTCATAACAAAATGTAAGCATGTGAAAACGATGTACTAAGTAATGCACACAATGGGCACACCTAGCATGAAATGTAATGTAAAACAATGTACTAAGTAATGCACACAATGGGCACACCTAGCATGAAATGTAATATAAAACAATGTACTAAGTAATGCACACAATGGGCACACCTAGCATGAAATGTAATGAAATCATGTACTATAATGTACTAACGAACATAGCATGTATATGATGTGAAAACAGGAAAGCATGAAAGTAACAAGTAGGCACATGTGTTTCACCCCAAAACAGTTTGGAAAACAGTAAAAGAGGGGTCTGTGTACTCACTTGATATTGCTCAGAGGTCTAAAGATAACCACCAAGTAATGCTAGAGTTCCCGGAATCAAACGGCACCTAATATAGGTAACTATGTTAATAAACCGGACCTAAATCGGAAGATCGGGTAGCATGAGGGTTCGTAAACCAAACGAGTATTGAGACTCGTGTAATATGGTTTAACAAAGCCTACATACTAATTGAAACCTAACATAATTGTTTACGACCCATTACGACCCGTTTAGGTAGCTTATGCTACTTTAACGCGTCGTTCGCGTGAAACGCGTTCGGATCGCCTAACTAGCCCTATGACAAGTGTTATGTGCCTAAACATGTTACATAATCAGTTATGTGACAAAGGTTTAGGTTACATATGCTTAATTACCAATTATACATGAAAAGGGTATTCTGGTAATTTACTTAAGGCATATAAACTACCTATCATACAACTACTCAAACGATGTGACCATAGGGTATAACCTCGGAAGGTTATTCCCTACCTACTATGGTCACCTAATGTAATTGGTCGGATCCTAATGATCGACCAAATGGGTCGGGTTCGAGGTATAAGCGATTTATTAGATCGCTTATCCTACGACCCTAAACAACGTGGTAATCAGTAGGCATAGTCCCAAGGGACTATAACCAACGTGATTACACTCATGTTGCGAAGTTCAAACGAACTTCGCATTGACCATTACTGGTCAACGCTGAAAGTCAAACAAAGTTTGACTTTCTGACTCGAAAAAGCAATTAAAAGAACGAAAGAATACTTACGAAGGCTCCCCGAATGCTAACTTCGATTCAAAAATCTCAGGTATGAAACAATAGTTTCAACTTAGAGTTTCTCAAATCAAAGTTCTTGTAAGTTTTGCATTGGGGTGATGGGGTATTTATAGTAAAAGGTCCACCGTTAAGATCGTTTCATGGAAAGGAGGGCACGGTCAAGGCCGTACACTTGTCGGGAAGTTGTGGTGCCTCAAAATGCTCACCACCATAAGGAATCAACACTTGGCAAGGGGTTAGGGAGTGCAAAACAGCTGCAAACAGCTGTTAAATACACTTAATCTGGTCTAGAAGGGGGCTCGCGTGACGCTAAGGCCCCTCGCGTCACGCTAGGCCCCTGTTTTGGCAGATTTTACAGAAATGGTCCCTGCACCTTGTTTAAACGATTTTCGATGCGTTTGAACCCCGTTAACCTCATTTCAAGGATCTAAAATGAAGTTAAAGTATAGGGAACTCAAAATATGCTCAAAATATCTAGGATGTTGGTTCGTTTGGCCGTACGATCGCGATGTTCGCTTAATTACGACGGAATGCGCACAAGCGCGAAAAACGATCCAAATGACGCGACGAATGGATTTTTCTTATGGCGAACACTAAAATATAATATAGTCATGCTTGCATGAATTTTGGATGTCCGGATGTATTCAGAACGTAAGTTATGCACGAAAATGCAAACTTGTGCACTTTTTGACACTTTTAGTCCCTGAATGACCCAAAAGTTTGTTTTAGCATACCGAACCCCTCAAAGCCTATTTCTAAGCTATGCAAAGGATATTTATGGTATGTTTAACTTATGGTCATGTTCCGGAATGTTCGTTACAGTTCAAATTGACATACTTTCACAGTTTGTCATATTTAGTCCCTCTAAGCGAATTAACTTGTTTTTGCCATACCAAAGCCTTCAAAACTTATTTCTAAGTTATGTAAAGGTTATTTAAGGTATGTTAAGTATATGTTGATGTTCCAGAGTATTTGTCGCATTAAACTGAGTACGTTTACGCACCAGTTTGCGTATAACTCTCCAGAAAGTGATATAGAGTTTGAAATTACATAAAAGTCAAAACATGAAAAATGTAAAACATAACAAAACAAACATTGGGATCAAATAACATTGCTTTATTGATAATAGAACTGTTCATAGTGATTACAAGCACAGTTGTTACTGGATTCATTTGATCTAGAAGAAGAGCCAGAGTACTTTGATGAGTTAGATATTTTATGGGAATATGAAGCATCTCAGGGAAAATTTCCAGAAAGATCTTCTAAAAGTCAACAACAAACTTCCAATGATAATGAAGCTGGTCCCAGTAACACTGGAGAGAATGATGAAGTTCAGCAAACTCCGACTACTTCGGAACGCGAGCCTGCTCCAGAAAATCAGATGGCAGTCAATGATGATGATTCAGAATCTGATGATAACCCTACCTTTGATCATGGTGATTCAAAATCTGAGGGGGAGCAGATCCAATCTTCAGATTAGACAGTTCTTGACAATGAACAAGTTGCGGACCAAAATGTTACTAATTTGGAAGGCAAGGTGAATGTTCCTGGTGAAGTTATGCCGAGGACTCTTTCATACCACCCCGAGGAGTTGATTATAAGGGAGCTGCAGTCAGGAGTTCGCACAAGAAGCCAGATTGACCATGGCCTTACTTGTTTCTATACTAAAATAGCTCCACTACAAACTGAATTCTCACTTAGTTGCTTTATTTCGCAGATAGAACCGCGGACATACAAAGAAGCACTGACAGAGGAGTCGTGGGTAATTGCTATGCAAGAGGAGCTGAGTCAGTTCGAGAAACTTGGTGTATGGAAACTTGTGGATCTGCCTGATGGACACAGAAAGATAAACACGAAATGGGTGTTTAAATGCAAGAGAGACGACCGAGGAGCGATTGTCAGAATCAAAGCTCGACTCATGGTCCAGGGTTTTAGTCAGCAAGAAGGGATAGACTTCACTGAAGTTTACGCTCCGGTTGCTCGACTCGAAGCCATCAAAATATTCCTTGCTTTTGCTTCATGGGAAGGTTTCAAAGTATACCAGCTAGATGTCAAGTCGGCGTTCCTTTACGGAAAGGTGAAAGAGGAGGTCTACGTCGGTCAGCCACTGGGCTTTACCGATCCGATACACAAAGACAAGGTCTACCTCTTGGACAAAGCGCTGTATGGTTTGCATCATACCCCGAGAGCCTGGCATGAGACACTCTCTCAACACTTGCTTGCCAACGGTTTTATCCAAGGAATGGTGGATGCTACCCTCTTCACGAAGGAAGTCACTGGTCATCTGCTGATAGTCCAGATATATGTTGATGACATTATTTTCGGGTCAACAAACGATGAACTTTGAAAAGATTTCGAGAAAGTGATGAAGCAGAAGTTTGAGATGTCATCAATGGGTGAGATGAAGTTCTTCCTAGGGCTCCAGGTCGATCAGATGCCTGAAGGAACCTTCATACATCAAACAAAGTACGTTTACTATGTTTTGGAGAAATTTGGGATGTCCGAGACGGCACCTATGTCCACTCCATTAGCAACAAATCATGGTATCAACCTTGATCTCACCAGAGAGAAGGTCGACGAGACGCTATACTGCTCAATGATTGGTTCGCTAATGTAGTTGACAGCATCAAGGCCTGATATAATGTACCCAACTTGCCTCGCAGCCCGATATCAGTCGAGTCCTAGAGCCTCGCATATGTCTATCATCAAGAGGATTCTACACTACCTGAAAGGAACCCCAAGCCTGGGGTTATGGTATCCCAAAGATGGTGACTTCAAGCTCGAAGGATACTCAGATTTTGACTACGGTTGCTGCAAGCTCAATGCAAAATCAACAACTGCAGGATGCCAATTCTTCGGACCCCGATTGGTCACTTGGCAATGTAAGAAGCAAACGTCTGTTGCTCTTTCAACATGTGAAGCGGAGTACGTATCTGCCAGCAGCTGCTGCTCTCAGATCCTGTGGATTCAGCAACAGATGCGCGATTACGGTTTGCAATTTCTTACCTCTCTTATTTTTGTTGATAATGAAGCTGCAATCAACATAACGAAAAATCTGATACATCACGCTAAAACTAAACATATAGAAATACGTCATCACTTCTTCCGAGATTTCTTCGAGAAGAAGTTGATACGAATTGAAAAAATCCACACCGATGAACCAAAGGCAGACTTGCATACCAAAGCTTTTGATAAATCGCGTTTTCAATATCTATTAAAATTGAATGGTATGAAGCTGTTGTCGGATGCGGAGGAGTTACTTGGCGTTGATGAGAAAACCACTGCAGACGACGTTGAAAGGCAGACTGCGTTGGTTTGTCGTCTTTTTAGTTGTTTTGGTATTTAGGGGGAGATATGTCACACCCCGACCACGTAAAACAACAAATCGTGGCGGAAACGTCGGGGAGTGTCGTAACAGAATCACTGTTTCATAACACATGGATTGAAGTTCTGTTTTATTGAGTTAAATGTATTACATTACATTGAAATTAGAAACACAACATGAACAAATAAACTTTTATTGTTATTAAGTCACTAAGGCCTCGTCCGTTCCTATGTGAGCATGCATCAATATCATCATCAAACATCACCAACTATGGTACATGAAACACATGTGAAAATACGTCAGCATAAAAATGCCGGCGAGTACATAGGATTTTATGGGAGTGTCAGATTCATGGCTCGTTTATCTTTTGAAAATAACTTGAACACCTTTGTAAATTGATAATTAGAAAAACAAGTTTTGTAAAATGCTTGTAATGTAAATTGAAATAACCATGTCAAAACAGTTTTGTTTTATAAAACCTCGATACCATGAATCTTACTCAAAACATTTGTTTAAGTAAACCCAAATTGTAAATCTTTTTTGAAATAAAACTCGAATGTTTTAGAAAAACCTTGTAATATAACTTTGTTTTGATAACCTTGCCCAAGTGATCTAGATAACGCAACGATATATAATGTGTTAAAAGCACTTATATATAGGAAGTACCAGCGGCGTATCCACCATGCTTTTAACACATTACACCCACCCCGTTACCTAATCACTTCCCTAACCCAACGGTTCAAACAGATTCAAATGGTTCACATAAATCAAACAGTTACAAATGGTTCACATAAATCAAACAGTTACAAACGGTTCACATAAATCAAATAGCTTCAAATGGTTCACATAAATCAAACAGCTTCAAACGGTTCAAAATGTAAAACAATGTGTCCATATGATGGATGAACATATGCAACAAAATGTAATATGAAAATCATTGTGCTAGCATGCTAAGTGAACATACATAGCAAAACATAATGAAATCATGTACTATATACGTACTAATGAACATAACAAGCATATGATATAAAAACATGAAAAGCACTAAAGTAACAAGTAGGCACATGTGTATCACACCAAAACGTTTGAAAAATAGTAAAAGACGGGACTATGTACTCACTTGAGGGTGCTTAGAAGTCTTGAACAACAACCAAGCAAAGCTAGAGGGATCACGGAAATCAAACGACACCTAATATAGGTAACTATATTAATAACCGGACCTAAATCAGAAGATCGGATAGGATGAGGTTTCGTAAACCAAATGAGTGTTGGAACTCATACAATATGGTTTGACAAAGCCTCCATACTAAATCGAAACCTAACCTAAGTGCTTACGACCCATTACGACCCGTTTAGGTAGCTTACGCTACTTTAACGCGTCGTTCGTGCAAAGCGCGTTCGGAACACCTAACTAGTCCTATGACAAGTATTATATGCCTAAACATGTTTAAATATGTTGCATAATCATTTAAGTGACAAAAGTTTGAGTTACATATGCTTAAAATCCAATTATGCATGAAAAGGGCATTTTGGTCATTTTCCTAAGGCATATAAACACCAATCATACAACTAACTAAACGAAGTGACCATATGGTATAACCTCGGAAGGTTGTTCCCTATATAACTATGGTCACTATACATGCTTGGTCGGATCCTAAAGATCGATCAAACGGGTCGGGTTCAAAAGTCTAAGCGGTTGTTTAGACCGCTTATCTTACGACCCTATACAAGCACTAATCTAAAAGTGACGAGTTAAACATGTTTAACGAAGTTTAAAACAAGTTTGATATCAAAACAAAGGGTCTTGATACCCAAGAATAGTTTAGTTGCCAAATACGCAAAATGCGTATTTTGTCCGAAACTATAACTCGTCACTACACCTAATCAACGTGGTAATCAGTAGGTATAGTCACACGGGACTATAACCATCGTGATTACACTCACATTACGAAGTTTAAACGAACTTCCTGTTGACCAAAGATTGGTCAAAGCAGAAAGTCAAACACTGTTTGACTTTTGTGCTTAAAAACGTATAAAAGCACGAAGGAATACATACAAAGGGTCCAAGCAAAGAAATCTTGATCCAAATTGCTCAGGTATGAGGTGTTAAACCCCAACTTAGAGCTATTTAAATCAGATTGTGAGGAATGAGAATGAGGGTGTTGGGTACTTATAGAAAACCCATAACCGTTAGGATCGTTCCTCGTAAACCGTGCTTCGATCATGACCTTACACTTGGGCCCAAGGTTTTGAAATACAATGGGAGCATGAAAACCATCAAATGGTATTGAAAAACAAGCAACAAAACCATCAAATTCAGATGTTTGGGCCAGATTCAATGTTTCTGTCTGATGGGCTCTCGCGGGCCACGTAAGAATAGCCTCTGGCTTACGCGCCCCTCCTAGCCATCTTTGATAGATTGTCAAAAATGGTCCCTGCAGCCCAGAAACTTGGTTTTCGTTGCGTTTTTGGCAAGTTTAAGCCCCGTTAACCCCATTTCAAGGCTCTAAAATGAATTTAAAGTATAGGGAACTTCGAATATGCTCAAAAATATCTAGGATGTCGGTTCGTTTGGCTGTACGGTTGCGTTGTTTGGTTAATTACGACGGAAGTCGTAACGGATGCAAAAACGGTTCAAATTAAGCGACGAATGGAATTTTATCATGCCAATCACTAAAATAAAATATTTTAATGATTACATAAATTTTTGGATGTCCGGATATATTCAGAACGTAAGATATGAGCGAAAATGCAAACTTATGCACTTTTTGACGCTTTTAGTCCCTATTGATCAAAAAGTTTATTTTTGCGCACCAAACACCTCAAAGCCTATTTCTAAGCTATGTAAAGGATATTTCGGGCATATTTAACTTATGATAAAGTTCCGGAATGTCTGTCACAGTATGAATCGGCATACTTTCACAGTTTGTCACAATTTGTCCTTGTGATCGATTAACCTTGATTTCGGCATACCAAACCCTCCAAAACTTATTTCTAAGTTATGTAAAGGTTATTTAAGATATGTTAAGCCTATGTCAATGTTCCAGAGTGTTTGTTGCATTAAAATGGTTATATTTATGCATTAGATCGCGTATAACCTTCCAGAAAGCGATTTAAAGTTCGAAATTGAACATGAATTGATATGTGCACATGATACACATATTTATACAAATCCCAAGTATGAAACACAATATTTCATTGATTTGGTATTTGTTTGATGGTTGCAGAGGTACTAGTGTCACAGTCTCCCCTGCTTTTGGAAATTTCGTCCCGAAATTTATTCGTAGGAGCCTGTCTGTGACTTTGTGTTAAATAACCACCATAGATATGCAAGGCATAATCCTGTCATTTCCTCAACGAACATTCTTCAGAAATGAAAATGAACGGATGGAGTCATTTTTAACTGGTGCTTCCTCAGAAATGGAAATGAAGGAATAATCAAAAGGATATTCATTTTCCTCAACGGACATTCTTCAGAAACGAAAATGAACGGACATACTCATTTTCAACAGGTGCTTCATCAGAAATGGAAATGAATAGAATAAGCAAAAGGATATTCATTTTCCTCAACGGACATTCTTCAGAAACGAAAATGAACGGACGGGGTCATTTTCGACGGGTGCTTCATCAGAAATGGAAATGAACAGAATAATCAAAAGGATATTCATTTCCCTCAACGGACATTCTTCAAAAACGAAAATGAACGGACGGAGTCATTTTCAACGGGTGCTTCATCAGAAATGGGAATGAATAGAATTAACTCAAAAGGATATTCATTTCCCTCAACGGACATTCTTCAGAAACGAAAATGAACGGACGGAGTCATTTTCGATGGGTGCTTCATCAGAAATGGGAATGAATAGAATTAACTCAAAATGATATTCATTTCCCTCAACGGACATTCTTCAGAAACGAAAATGAATGGATGGATTCATTTTCAACAGGTGCTTCATCAGAAATGGAAATGAATAGAGTTATCTCTAGACACATGACAAAACTCGCTGTGGTTTCTGTGCACTAAATTCCATAATTATGTATGCATCCATAATTACGTAATTCCTTGCACAGTCCACACAGTGCATTTCATAATGTGTAGGGGAAGAAAATCAAACCTGTGATGAGTGTGACTAGACTACCATAGGGTCCGTTTAACTAGATCGACAAATGATCTCTTTAAATAGACCACCAAGGAGTCTTTTCAGCTATATCATCGATATTCCTAACCAGATTTTTGGATCAATCTGTTTAACTAGACCACTCAAGGGGTCTAATTATGGAATAGTACTTTATAATCCAAGGGTCTTAACTATTACGTAGAAGCCCATTAAGGATTTAAGGTAGTACCTTTGGATATCCTACTATGAATCCCTTATACGAAGATATGGAAGATTCTACGAGGATTTGGATAACGAAAATTCGGATCACACAAAAACATAAAAGGGAACACATAAGCACAGAATCATATAATCACATAATTGTTTAACTTGACCTTTAATTTGTTATCTTTGGACACGGATATCTAAAGCACACCAGGAATCCAATCCGTGGATTTCATTTGGCACTTTAATCATTTTCAAGAATCTATCTATGAAGATAGGAAAATCTTAATAGGAAATCAGCTTTTGTCCTTATTGAATCGTAATGTACGTATTAGAGCATACAAAGAATTCAATTAAGGGCTCCGATGAACGATATTTATCCACAAGGATCTAATTATGAGGATAGAAAGATCCTATATGGATTTTGAAATTTTATGTAATGAGAGGTGTTTCGAAACCTTGCACTAGACGTGCTTAAGTCGATACACAAGGTAGAATGTTCAAGAATTTGAGGTGCTAGATATGCCAAGGCGACATATGAAGCAGAATTTAGGGGTTGGTTACTACGTATGTTAAGTCAATCATACGAGTAGGGTTGACTTGGGGTTGGTTTGGACCACCTTGGCTTGGGTTGAATCGACAAGCATTTGCCAGGTGACCGAGTCGTCCATATGATGCACACAGATGACACTGCAGGTAAGCTCGGTGAGGTGCATTACACTTTTTGCACATCGGTGCAGTACCGGCATAAGGTTTCCTTGCAGGAGGTTGAGCAGCAGTAGGATTCCAACAGCTTTCTTTTGGATAGCAAAGCAGCACATGTTAATCAAATGTCCCCATCGTCCACAGTGGGTACATTTGAAACAGGGTATTTGATTCAGATGATGACGGTTGTATTGATTGCACCAAGAAGCAGTTTCCTTATACGGCTTCATCCCTGAGGCGAGTCATGGTGATAGCTAAATCAATGGTCCTCTGGAGTACGATACCTATTCGCTGGGCAATTGCAGCACCTGGTTCGGACATTTGAGTGTTGTTGCGATGAAGAGGCATCTTGAAGATAATGGAAGGCATGGGAGGAAGCAAGCGAGATGTTTTCGGAAAAATCAAAACAGAATGACAACGCATAAAAATTGCGATCATTTGTTTGTTACCTAAGGCAAACAAATGAGACGATGACTAATCAAAGTAAGCGGGTCATATTAATGTATCACGAAGACATGCTTTAGCCTATAAGTGGACACTCACCCCAAGAGTTCCTAGGTAAGAGTGACTGGTCCGATTATGTGGATTTGTACGAATACTCTAGCCTTAGACAGAAAGCTCAGAGTACAGGCATCCACCCTTCCAGATTGCACGTGTTCACATTATAAGACCCAACCTTGACGAGATTTTGAAAACTTTGAAGGTTTAAAACCATATAATAAATCATCCTAGAACAGATGATTAGTTTTCAAAGCAGATTCGAAATTTGTGTTCTTGTTGTGGTTGTCACCTAAGGATAAGTGACGGTATCGTTTTAAGATCTAAACACAAGAATCTTGTGTTAGGGTCCTAGGAAGGTTATAGACTAGGTCAAAGCATTACTAATAACCTAATTCCCTATAACCATGAGCTCTGATACCAACTTTTCTGTCACACCCCGACCACGTAAAAAACAAATCGTGGCGGAAACGTCGGGGAGTGTCGTAATAGAATCATTGTTTCATAACACATGGATTGAAGTTCTGTTTTATTGAGTTAAATGTATTACATTACAATGAAATTAGAAACAAAACATGAACAAATAAACTTTTATTGTTATTAAGTCACTAAGGCCTCGTCCGTTCCTATGTGAGCATGCATCAATATCATCATCAAACATCACCAACTATGGTACCTGAAACACATGTGAAAATACGTCAGCATAAAAATGCCGGCGAGTACATAGGATTTTATGGGAGTGTCAGATTCATGGCTCGTTTATCTTTTGAAAATAACTTGAACACCTTTGTAAATTGATAATTAGAAAAACAAGTTTTGTAAAATGCTTGTAATGTAAATTGAAATAACCATGTCAAAAAAGATTTGTTTTATAAAACCTCGATACCATGAATCTTACTCAAAACATTTGTTTAAGTAAACCCAAATTGTAAATCGTTTTTCAAATAAAACTCGAATGTTTTTGAAAAACCTTGTAATATAACTTTGTTTTGATAACCTCGCCAAGTGATCTAGATAACGCAACGATATATAATGTGTTAAAAGCACTTATATATAGGAAGTACCAGCGGCGTATCCACCATGCTTTTAACACATTACACCCGCCCCTTTACCTAATCACTTCCCTAACCCAACGGTTCAAACAGATTCAAATGGTTCACATAAATCAAACAGTTACAAACGGTTCACATAAATCAAACAGTTACAAACGGTTCACATAAATCAAACAGCTTCAAACGGTTCACATAAATCAAACAGCTTCAAACGGTTCAAAATGTAAAACAATGTGTCCATATGCTGGATGAACATATGCAACAAAATGTAATATGAAAATCATTGTGCTAGCATGCTAAGTGAACATACATAGCAAAACATAATGAAATCATGTACTATATACGTACTAATGAACATAACAAGCATATGATATAAAAACATGAAAAGCACTAAAGTAACAAGTAGGCACATGTGTATCACACCAAAACGTTTGAAAAATAGTAAAAGACGGGACTATGTACTCACTTGAGGGTGCTTAGAAGTCTTGAACAACAACCAAGCAAAGCTAGAGGGATCACGGAAATCAAACGACACCTAATATAGGTAACTATATTAATAACCGGACCTAAATCGGAAGATCGGATAGGATGAGGTTTCGTAAACCAAATGAGTGTTGGAACTCATACAATATGGTTTGACAAAGCCTCCATACTAAATCGAAACCTAACCTAAGTGCTTACGACCCATTACGACCCGTTTAGGTAGCTTACGCTACTTTAACGCGTCGTTCGTGCAAAGCGCGTTCGGAACACCTAACTAGTCCTATGACAAGTATTATATGCCTAAACATGTTTAAATATGTTGCATAATCATTTAAGTGACAAAAGTTTGAGTTACATATGCTTAAAATCCAATTATGCATGAAAAGGGCATTTTGGTCATTTTCCTAAGGCATATAAACTACCTATCATACAACTAACTAAATGAAGTGACCATAAGGTATAACCTCGGAAGGTTATTCCCTATATAACTATGGTCACTATACATGCTTGGTTGGATCCTAAAGATCGATCAAACGGGTCGGGTTCGAAAGTCTAAGCGGTTGTTTAGACCGCTTATCTTACGACCCTATACAGGCATTATCTAAAAGTGACGAGTTAAACATGTTAAAACATGTTTAACGAAGTTTAAAACAAGTTTGATATAAAAACAAAGGGTCTTGATACCCAAGAATAGTTTGGTTGCAAAATACGCAAAATGCGTATTTTGACCGAAACTATGACTCGTCACTACACCTAATCAACGTGGTAATCAGTAGGTATAGTCACACGGGACTATAACCATCGTGATTACACTCACATTACGAAGTTTAAACAAACTTCGTTTTGACCAAAGTCTGGTCAAAGCAGAAAGTCAAACACTGTTTGACTTTTGTGCTTAAAAACGCATAAAAGCACGAAGGAATACTTACAAAGGGTCCAAGCAAAGAAATCTTGATCCAAATTGCTTAGGTATGAGGTGTTAAAACCCCAACTTAGAGCTATTTGAATCAGATTGTGAGGAATGAGAATGAGGGTGTTGGGTATTTATAGAAAACCCATAACCGTTAGGATCGTTCCTCGTAAACCGTGCTTCGATCATGACCTTACACTTGGGCCCAAGGTTTTGAAATACAATGGGAGCATGAAAACCATCAAATGGTATTGAAAAATAAGCAACAAAACCATCAAATTCAGCTGTTTGGGCCAGATTCAATGTTTCTGTCAGATGGGCTCTCGCGGGTCGCATAAGAATAGCCTCTGGCTTACGCGCCCTTCCTAGCCATCTTTGACAGATTGTCAAAAATGGTCCCTGCAGCCTAGAAACTTGGTTTTCGTTGCATTTTTGGCACGTTTAAGCCCCGTTAACCCCATTTCAAGGCTCTAAAATGAAGTTAAAGTATAGGGAAGTTAGAATATGCTCAAAAATATCTTGGATGTCGGTTTGTTTGGCCGTACGGTTGCGTTGTTCGGTTAATTACGACAGAAGTCGTAACGGACGCAAAAACGGTCCAAATTAAGCGATGAATGGAATTTTATCATGCCAATCACTAAAATAAAATATTTTAATGATTACATAAATTTTTGGATTTCCGGATATATTAAGAACCTAAGATATGAGCGAAAATACAAACTTATGCACTTTTTGACGCTTTTAGTCCCTATTGATCAAAAAGTTTATTTTTGCGCACCAAACACCTCAAAGCCTATTTCTAAGCTATGTAAAGGATATTTCGGGAATATTTAACTTATGATCAAGTTCTGGAATGTCTGTCACAGTACGAATCGGCATACTTTCGCAGTTTGTCGCAATTAGTCCCTGTGATCGATTAACCTTGATTTCAGCATACCAAACCCTCCAAAACTTATTTCTAAGTTATGTAAAGGTTATTTAAGGTATGTTAAGCCTATGTCACTATTCCGGAGTGTTTGTTGCATTAAAATGGTTATATTTACGCATTAGATCGCGTATAACCTTCCAGAAAGCGATTTAAAGCTCGAAATCGAACATGAATTGATATGTGCACATGATACACATATTTATACAAATCCCAAGTATGAAACACAATATTTCATTGATTTGGTATTTGTTTGATGGTTGCAGAGGCACAGGTGTCACAAGATAGATATATTTTCAGAAAATACAAAAACAATAAAAAATACAAAAATCCAAAAAACAATAGAAAACCTAAAAAGAGTTTGTGTAAAAAGGGGAAATGATAGTACATCAGCTAGATAGTTACGGTATGCTAAAGATATGTAATGTTTAAAATCATTAAACCGTCTCGCTAATGATATGCCGATAGGTTTTTACATGTTCAATAAATTTGTTCGGGATATAAACCTAAAAATCATTTCTTGCTTATTTCGTGGGGAACATCTCTCGGATATATAGGTAACCCCTGAAATCTTGTTTGAAAGATTTTCTATTTCTGATATACTAGGTACATGTACTTAATGATATCTGGGGTACTATACGAGGACTTCTGATTTTGCGGAAGCAATAGCCTAGTCCCCGTATAATACTCTGCACTGCTTTTAATCTTTAAAGCCTCCCCTCATCATAAAAAATGATAAACATTGCAAAATGCTAATCATGTGCTGTTGAAGAAAAGATCCCCAAGAGGGACACACCGAAAGTCGAGCCATCATCTCTCTATCTGAACGGAAGTTCTAACCTGAGCTCTCATAGCCTCGCACTACCTTTTACAGATATCATTATTGTATGTTCACCTGTAAGACTGAATATAGAAGTCCGGATACGAGAGTATATTCTGAGGTGGGACACGCGAATAAGTTGAAATCTGTGTAAGAATTTAAAAGGATCAGTATATCGGCAATCTAAGTGAATTGTTTAATACTTAGTGTGTAATCAAGCTCAACAGTACTTGTAACTTGTCGGTAGCTGATATGATCCCCTAACACGCTCACCAAAAATATGTTTGTAAATAGTTTACTTTACTGCATTTCATTTCATTTTTAGTTAAAAACCCAAAAAGATTTCATTATGTTCTAGTTTAAACTTTCTTTAAAAATTCCAAAAAGATTTTACATTTCTGCTTTAGTTTTTCGACAAACTAAGGTAGAAAGCTGATCTTCAGACTCTCAGTCATGAAGCAAAGCGGGAAGTTTCTGAACTGGACAACAGGGTTGGGAGCTAATCTTGAAAATTTGAGAAATTCAAAGTAAAATACAAGTTCATTAAGCTGAAACTTGTACAATTTTCAGAAAAAATGATTGAAAAATGATGTAAAAAATGTCAGTTGTTTCATTTCGGGTCAACCAAGGTCATTAACTTGGACTTGGTAGACAAATTAAGTGCCTAGGGTCATTAACTTGGACCTAGATACTTAAGTGGATTCCTAAAACTGACCAAACTTGATGAAAACGTCAAAAAGTCAAACAGTCAAAGGTCAAAAGAGGTGTATGGATCGAATGGCAAATTGATCGGATGGCAATCCGATCGGATGGCCATCCGATTGGTGGTCACTGGTATAAATAGAGGGTCAATGGTTAGTTTGTCAAACACTTTCGATCGAACGACCTTCCGATCCACACCCAAACACTCTCAACTGTTCTTGTTTGATTTTCACACTCTTGCTTTCCAAGATTCATTGGATTGTTGGCATGCTCAACCTTCACAATGGGAAAGGTAAGATTACTAACTTTCACCGCTTAAATTTGAAGATTTTGATGGTTTTTTATGTTGTCGGCGGCTGTTAAGGTTTAAAACCTAGATCTAGGCTTGTTTAGGCTGTTTTGATTCAAACGAAACATTGGGTTTTGTAGATCGGCCTTAGAACTATAGGTTTACCGTCTCAATATGTACAAAAAAACATGTTAGATTTTTTGATTGAATGATTGAAGGGTGTTGGCAGTCGGTATACATTTTTTCAAATTAAACCCAAACTAGGTCATTTTAGAGTAATCTGAACATAAGGTTTTGTTAATCGGCGAATTTTCTACGTGAAAATGTGTTCAATTTTGTGAAATTGTTAGAAATTTTTTTATGTTCATATGATATTCAAACTGTTCTTCATGTCAAATTGATCGAATGGCAGTTCGAGCGGATGGCAATCCGATTGGATGGCCATCCGATCCAATGCTCACTATTATATGTTTGAAATTTTTTTCTAAGTGTTGGCTTGATATTTCATGCTTTATCTGTTAACAAGTTGTTTTGGATAAAATGGCAACTTGATCGGATGGTAATCCGATCGGATGGCCATCCGATCCAAAACACATTCAATGATTGTTTGATTCATGTCAGTTGATCGAATGGCAGTTCGATCGGATTGCAATCCGATCGAAGTGCCATCCGATCCAAAACACATACTCAACTGATTGACTGTTTCATGAGCTTATCTATGTTTGTCATTTTGATCGAGTGACAATCCGATCGGATGGCAATCCGATCGGAGGGCCATCTGATCCAAATCACACTATGTCATGCCTATTCATCATTGAGCTTTCCTGTCATTGATCAAATGGCAATCCGATCGGATGACAATCCAATCGGATGGCCATCCGATCCAAATCACTCACTCACTTGGTTGACTTATCAAAGGGGCAAAATTGTTATTCACATGGATTGAGTGACAATCCGATCGGATGGCCATCCGATCCAAATACACATGTTGTTGTCTGATGTAATATTTAAAGGAGATGTCAATTCGATCGGATGACCATCCGATTCATCAGTACTGTGTAGAGTGTTATAGTGATTGCAGAGTTAGAAAATTTTTTGAGTTTTCAAAATTTTTGTCACTATTCAATTTATGTCTCGAACTTTGTGCAGACTCTAACGTTGATCATTCTTGCAGGCAAGAGCATCAGATTGGCGTCATTCTCACAACATTTATTGTATATTAGATGAAAATTTTGCAAACATGACACCCTTTAAAGATATGGCGAAGTTTTTAAGGGGGAGTAGGATTGCCAAGGCATTGTCTGATAGGACGAAGGTTTATGAATCACAGGTTAGAATGTTCTGGAAGTCGGTGAGGTATGATGAAAAGGAAAAGATGATATACTCAGCAGTACAAAAGAAGGACAAGAATGATAAAGATATTGATGTTGAGGTCAAGTTCAGCGTGGGAGATGTTAGGAGAGTATTGGACTTAGGAGATAGTGATGATGACCCTACTATTGTTTCTGAAAGGCTATGCAAGGGTTTATGGTTTAGAATGAGATTCTCTGCACATGTGAATGATAAATATCTCAAGTCTAAGTTCTGCCGTCCATACAAATTCTTGGTTCATTGCGTGATACATGCTTTGTCTCACAGAAAGGGAGCTTACGACGAACCGTCAGATTACATCATGAATATTATTACTTGTTTGGTGCTCAACAAGCCTTACAATATTTCACAAGTAATATTTGATCACATGGTGGATAATATCAAGGGGGAGAAATATATTATGTATCCGAGGTTTATACAAATGCTGATTGATGATCAAGTGAAAGATCTTGTGAAGGATTCTGAAGATGAATTAAATCTACATCATATGACAGCTGAGACTTTGAGTAGATTAAATCAATATAAAATGAAGAAAGATGAATCAGAGCCAAGAGTTAAGAAAATGATCTGCAAGATTGCGAATCCAAGCTACGAGGCACCAGAAAATGATGCTTGGAGGCACGAGAACAACAACTCAGAGGATGAAACAGAAAGGCTAAGTGGAATGCATGAAAAGAAGTTGAGATACTGGTTTGTAAAGGATGGAAAGAGAAAGAGAACTCCGAAGGCTTCTCCAACAGTGACTGCACCTAAAGTGACACCAAAGATTGTTGTTAAGGGTAAAGTTGAAACGGGGAGTCACAAGAAAAGTTAGATTATTAAATGTTATATTATGCTAATGAATGATCAATGTTTGTTTTACAGATCCAGCTAAGAAGAATCCTACACCTACACTTGTGGATGAACCAATACTTGATCCAGTAGATGTTATTCAACAAGGTGTTGGTCTGATGAAGGAGTCACTGGAAAGCTTCTTAAAGAAGAATGAAGAAGCTACAGCTGCAAAGGCTCAAAGTTCAAGTGTTGAAAAGATTGCTAAATCTGCAAAGAATGTTCAAACAGAAAGTGTTAAAGAAAAAGATGCTGAAGGCGTTGCTCACACAAATTCAAGTGATGCTGATGATGAATCAACTGATACAGAGTCTGAGATTGATAAGTGAAAAATTGGTGTTGGAAAGATTACCTTGAAAAAGAAGCCTCAGAAGAAGAAAAAGGGTTCTGATGAAGAGGATGAGACATATATTCCTACACCTCAAGCAGAGAAAAAGAAAGGTGTTCTAAAACGAAAAGCAAACCCTCAAGGTGTTATTTCTAGAAGGGTCAGAGCAAGAAAGAGATCTGCATCAGTTCCTGAGATTCAGAGTGGCAAAATTGAAAAGCATGTGAACATCAAAGGGTCCTGAAGCTAATAAAGATCAAAATGTTGAAGTTCATGAGGTTCAACAAGTTCAATGTGTTCCAGAGGTTGAAGTTGAAAAGGTTGATAAGCCTGAGGTTGAAAAGAAAGGTGATGATGATGATGAAGATGAAGTTGTATTCACAGGAGAAAGAATATCCACACCACCACCACCACCAGAAAATCCAACCATTCATATTCCAGAGGATGCAGAGACGTTAAAGCCAAAGAAGACTACTCCTCCTGGTTTATTTGAAGGTTTTCCAAATGTTCGTGGAGAATTCACTGATGGCATTCTTCCTGATGAAGACTATGACATGTTTCATGATGCAAAGATCAAAGATTTGTCAAAGAAAGTAAGTCTTCTGGAGAAAGAAAAAGCAAAAGCTGAAGCAGAGCGTGATGAGTTGAAACAGATGCTTGAGAAGACTATTGAAGTGAATGATGAAATGAAGTCAGTTGTGAGTGATCATGCTGAAAGAATAGATGAATTGACAGAAGATCTGGCAGATAATGCTAAACTCATTGATCAACTAACTAATGAGCTGTCAGAAGTGAATGCAAGGTACGAAAACATGAATGAAACAAATCAAACACTGCATCAAATGTTAGATAATCTTCATGAAGCGTCTTCCAATGAAAACAAAGTGTTAAAGTTGGAGATTGAAGCTCTAAGGGCTGATAAGGCTGTGAAAGACGAGCAACTTAACATGTTATACATAGTGATGGAACATCAGCTTGGTATCAATGTCCAAGCTGTATACAACAACTTAGAGATTCAAGGGGTTGAAGAAAGAAGAGCTCAGAGGGAGAAAGAGTTGGCTGAGGCAGCAACTCAGAAAAAGAAAGATTTAATTGTTGAAACACAAGAAGCTGGCGGTTCTTTGAGTCAGCCTGTAAGTAATGATATTGAAATGGTAGATGCTGAAGTAGATCCTCAACAAAGCTTTGTACTTGTTGGTGAAGCTCTCTCACGTCCTTACAACTTAAATGATGTGATTCGTATGATAAAGGTAGAACAAAGAAAAGGTAAGGTGAGAGCAGCTGATGTGAAGTTACTTTGTTACAGAGAAGAAACAGAAGAAGAGAAAGAACAAAGGGAAAAAGAAGAAGAGTTAGAGAAAATTCTTGAAGAAATTGACAACTTCCCTGAGAATGATGATGATGAAGATCAAGGAGCAACAGGGTTGTTGATTGTGAAGCCTTCTGTCCAACAATCGTTGGATGATTTTCTGAATGATGAGATCAATGAACAGCAGGAGGATCAGCATCAGGAGTCTTCTTCTTCTGGAAAACAACATACTGATCAGGTATTCCTCACACAACCCAAAGTCATTTATTTGAATTATACTTTTGAGGGGGAGATAGAGGTACCGAGGACCAGGGAAGAGATGTTGGAGGAACTGGATTTGGAAGATGGTAATCTGAAATTTGATATAAAAGATGAAATTCCTTCATCACTAGAGAAAGAGTATGAGTTCAAGTTTGCTAATGAAGCTGACAATTTTGATCATGTTGAAGTTGAGGAGGGTTCGGATATCTCTGAAGAAGATATACCCTTTCATTATTCTGGAATTGATGATACTTTCCCAACGCTTGCTGAGATGTTCAAAGAACAGAATGAAGATGAAATTAGGAGGAAAGTGGTAGAAAAGATAAGTACAGAAGGTATTCCAAAAGTCGTTCCACAAGAGACTTTGTTCGAGGGCAGAAAGAACTGGTTCAAAGTGATGCCCAAAGAAAGGAAGTTCAAGAGACCTCGTCAGTATTTCACACATCATTCAGAGAAATCTCTGGGTGATATATTATCATGGGGTTATCTTGAAGATCTAAAGGTTTATGCTATTTGACGTGAATGTGGAGTTTAGTACTTTGAGTTTCTGTCAGACATTCAAACACTCCCATGGTGGGATATTGAAGAGCTTGTTCAGACGAAGAACATCAAACAGTTCTACTATGGATTAGATGTGAAGATGCACGATCAAAGGTTGTGGAACTACATTAAGTGGCAAGCAAAGAATCGATTTCCTGACTTGAAGCCATAATATCCGAAGCAAGACATAAAGATTGATCCAGTTACAGGGGAGAAAGACATTACGTTGGTAATCAAACCTTCTAGAATTTTAAAGAATATGCCGCTTCGTGCAATGGAACATGATTTCTATGAAGATTTTCAGGGATGGATGTATAACCAGAGCACAGCAGAAGCACTAATATCACTATACGACAAATCAAAGGGAGAATAAAGGCGTATTAGTGTGTTAGACCCCATGTGGTTGGTGAACTGCTCGAAAAAGGATATTGATTGTCTCTTCTACAACAAGATTGTGTATGAAAAGCCAGACAAAGTTCAATCTCAGCAGTATCAGAAGTTGGTGAACTTATGTTATGCAAAGGATATCAATTCTGGTAGATATTGGAAGTCAAAGTTCAGAGACTTGGAGCTGGAAGAGTTCTTGAAGAGAGAGAAGCGAGCTAAAAAGTTCAAGGAGATAGCTGATAGAGCTGCAAAACTTGGTAGACGAAAGCTGATGAGACCTCCACCAACTGACCAGACGCCAATCGAAAAGGAGGAAAACAAGATCCCAAGGTGGGATAGAAAGCGCGATGGTGATTCTGTATATAGAAAGTATTGGAATGAAGTTGGTAGGCCTCTAAGGCGAAAAATGCTTGCTGAACGAGATGAACAGAGAAGGCAGAAATCTAAAGCTAGGAGACGCAGCAGGAAGATGACTTAAAGACTATGCAGGAAGGAAGACTACAGCTACATCCAAGGGGGAGTCTGTTAGTGCATTATGTCTGTAGCTTCCGTCTGTATCAAGTCTTATGTATTTTGTCCTGTATGTGTGTTTTTATATATGTATGTATATGTATGTATTTTGTGTCTAAACAAAACAGGGAACGGAATGATAACTGTCAGATGTGGTCTGAATGGATGACAACTGTCATTCATACGGATGGCCATCCGATCGGATGACCATCCGATCGGGTGACATCCTCACTTCCCTGTGTTGCCTATAAATAGTAGGTTAGTGCAATTTGTCTAGAACCTTTTGCTGAATTGTCATAGCGAAGCTCTGTCCGATTGTCATCTGGAACTCTTGTATTTTCACACTCTATCAATGAAATTGGACATGTTAAGCGTTGAGATTGTTGTATGTGATTCTCAGACAGTGTCGAGGGATTCCGCACCTCGCCATTGATCGATTCCGCTACGTTCTTCTACTAGAACAGATCCAGATTGTGTGCCTAATAGTTCTAAACATCTGTTTGGCCATGCAGAAGTTTGGTCTTCTTCATCAGACCTTTGGTTTCAACAGGCTTTTGCCTTCAACATATGCTGTTTCTTTTAGAACAATGGTTCCAAGCCATGAATAGATGTTTGCTTTGTCTTCAACAGATGCTCTGATTTAGGTGTTCAAGATTCACTATCTTTGGGGAGAGAATTGCTTCATCAACTGTTTATTTCTTGATCTTTGTTGTCATGTTTTGGGTTTTGGATATCATATGTTCTTTTGTAGGTCCAACAAGTGGTTTCGAAAGGTGGTGGTGGGATTGGCCCAGTGGGGAATTGGCTCGGTTTGATATCAAACATTCAAGAAATTTTGAATTTTTGTTGAAGATCTTCATCATGTTCTTCGCATTCTTCATCGTTTTCTTTGTCTGTTTAAAAAAATCACTTTATTTTGGTGTTTTGATCTTTTTGAAAGTTGTTAAAGAATTGGGGATCTACACCAAAACTTCACCAGTCAACCTTATCCATATATCATACATCATCCGAAATTCCAAACAATATCATCATTAGTTAATTCGAAACATCAACATCAGACATCATCTATTAACATCATTGAACTAAAATCTTTTTCAAATTTTTTTTCACATCATCCAAGTTAACTTTATCCGAAACTCTCCTGACACTACTTTCAAAATACAAGTTCTGAATTGATTTAATCCGAAATATAAGCTTATCCGATACTGTTCATCATCATCATCATCATCATTGGAAACACCATCTGAAATCACAGCCATCATTATCCGAAACACATAATATCTTATCCGAAATACAAATCTTTCATCCGAAACACTTCACAGATTATTCGAAACACTTCATAGTTCTATTCGAAACAGTTTCTCTTTCGAATTAATTCTTCCGAAATCGATCTGAACCACCATCGTCATCTTCATCGATCTTTCACGCGTTTATTCACCGTTAACCTGCAACTACCATCTCCGCCATTACTTCCATCGACATCCGCTTCCATTCACCACCGTACATCATCTCCGGCTATCGTTTCTTCTCCAATAAGCATTCATCGGCAATCATCAACCATCATCGTTCTTCATCCATCATCATCATTCTTCATTGTCATCGCTCATCATCATTGTGAGCACTCGTGCATTGATGCCTCCTATAACTTGTACTGGTGGATGAGATCTATGGAGGATAGTCTTTCCAGTGTATGGAATGATAGAATTTTTTGGTGAGGGGCATAAATGGGAATTTTATGGTGAAACCTCTATTGCCATTTTAATATGGTCAACAATGGTTTGAAATGGTGGTGGAGATATTGGGCCACGTGGTGAGTAATTTGAGGATAAGGATAGATCAATGGTTTGAGCACAAGCAGCATCAGAGTTTTAGGGTTGACTTTGGTCAACAGTGGTTCCAGTTATCGTGGACTTACTGTTGTTTTGTGTAGAAGAACTGTGTGGATCTGATGTGACTTTGTATTGAGATGGCATCTCAATGTCAAACATGTAATCCTGTTGAACTGCACTTTGCTTACCTGTATCAACACCAACCTTAGCAGTTACTTCTTCAAAATTGAATTTATCAAGATCAAATAATTCTACAGGGTTTTTAGGGATTTTCAAGGATGATAATTCATTGAATTTTACATTCAAAGTTTCCTCTATAGTCATGGTCCTTGTGTTAAACACTTTATAGGCTTTGGTTGTAGAAGAATATCCCAAGAAATATCCACAGTCCACCTTTGCTGCAAACTTTGACATTGAATCTTTGAGATTCAAGATAAAGCATGGACACCCAAATATTTAAAAAAATGATATCAAAGGGTATATTTTGAACATATTCTCATAGGCAGTCTTTTGATTCCTAGGATTTATTAAAACCCTGTTTTGAACATTTTATGCAGTATTCATGACTTCTGCCCAAAAGGACAATGGAAGACCAGAATCTGCAAGAATAGTTCTTGCAGCCTCAATTAGGGTTTTCTTTTTCTTAGAGCAACCCCATTTTGTTAAGGTGTTTTGGGAATACTGAACTGTCTCAGTATTCCTTGGGAGATGCAGAATTCATCAACCTCTTGATTTCTGAATTATGTCCCATTGTCACTTCTGATGGACTTTATAGGAAGATCATATTATTTTTTATTATTTTTATGATAAATTCTTATAAGATTCCTACAGTCTCATCTTTTGAGTGAAGAAAGAATGTCCATGTAAACCTACAAAAATTATCAACTATCACTAAGCAATATCGCTTTTTACTCAAGCTCATGATTTTTACTGGGCCAAACAAATCCATTTGTAGCAGTTGTAAGCATTTGGTTGTTTTGGACTCTTCAATGGGGTTGTGTGAAACTTTGTGTTGTTTTCCTTTTAAACAGGAGACACAATGTTCATCACATTTAAATTGTTTGGTTGGTAAACCTCTAACAAGTTTTTCTTTTGTTAGAGTGTTAGTAGTTTTTAAATTAACATGTCCCAACCTTCTATGCCATAACTCTATCTCTTTTGTAGAGCCAATAGAGAATAGGCAAACATTGATTTTTGAGTTTTCTTTCGACATGTCTACCATATAAACATTGCCACTTCTATGAGCAATAAGTTGTCTAGTACTTTCAGCTATAATTTTGTCTATCTTTTTTACATCCTCAGGTCCCACAATTTTACAAGTTGTCTTTTTAAAAAAAAATGAGCCATAGCCTTTGTCACTCATTTGTGAGACTGAGTAAATTAAATTTTAAGTTTTCTATTAGATTGACATTTTCAAATTTTAGTTTTTTAGCTTGGATAGTCCCTGACCCTATTACCTTTCCTTTTGAATTATTTCCAAAAGAAATATCACCACGTCCACGAGTATCGAAGTTTGTCAGTAGAGCTTTACATCCAGACATATGTCTGGAAGCTCCACTATCTACATACCATAGGTTATCTAGGCATGTAGATACTCCTAATTTGGTGGCCATGAATGTACAATCGCAATTATTTTCATCTTTAGTGTTATTCCAAGGATCATTGATTTTTACAGCCTCATCATCTCTCATTTTAACAGATATTTGTCTGTATTGGGTTAGATATACTCTCAACATTTTGTATCTTGTGAGTTTTCTAATTGTTTTTATCAGTTTCCTTGGTTTTACTGAATTTCTCTTTCAACTCATCCCATATCTATTTTGCACTACCATTGTGTGATACTTCTGCATAGATGTCGTTTGGTAGAGCTCTAGCAATTATAATAAGTGTTTTGGCATCTATCTCAAACTTTTTGAAATCAATCATAGAGTAATCTTCTGGTTTCTTTGGCTCATTTACACCAGGATTTTCAACACAAGGTGCCATTGGAATATGTGGTCCGTACACTACTGACCTCCAATATACTGTGTTTTGTTGAGCAATATAGTGTACCATTTGACGTTGCCAAATATGATAATTTGATCTGTCAAGCATCAGTGGTTTTCTATCACAACCGGAGATTAGGGAATCATAGTTTTTGAGAGTCATTCTCTTTTGATCTTTTTAGAAGAAGAACAGAGTATTGTGTAAGAAACTATTGAGTTCTTACACTCTCTACTCTGAGCTACGAATAGTCAATGGATCTTTAATTGTCACACCCTGGCTTTGCGGAAGCGTGGTTAATTTGGTGTGACTTCTTAATACCATAGCTTAACCATAACAAAGCTATATGAAATAAAACCATGCAAGATCATCCATAGATTTAAGTTTTAAAACTGAAGTAACATAACATTGTCTTAGGGACTTACAACATCATAACATAAAACATTGTTTTGAAAGACATAAACATCAACATGAATAAAACGCAGTTTAAGATTTGTGACTCGTCCAGGAAAAAGTCACATTTCCTAAACTGGGATGACCTCGGAACCCATATGCAGCGGGAAAACATAACATACCGCGCCAGATCTTTAATTCCCTGAAATACATGTAAGTTGAAAAATCAACAATAATGTTGAGCGAGTTCATGTGTAAGTGAGAAAGTAAACCTTTGTATGTATAAAAATCCTGGTATGTAGCAAATAAGGAAAAAGAGATCACCAATGGTTTGCAAGGCCATTGATATGTATGAAGTGCAAGTAGGAAGACTCAAACCTAGCAGATTTCGCGATGGGTACAAAGTCACCCCAAGGTCCGTTCTGTTTGGGCCTGGGATTGGGCTCGCTACACCCAGATAGATCTACCGCTTACGTCCCTCGGTCCTACAATGAGGATTAATGGCCTCCAGTTTCCGCCTACACACTCACATGATCTAAGTAGTAAACCTCCTTACGCTAACCATACCATGTATAAAGTACTTGTAATCAAAGTCACATGTATTTCACCCCCGTAGTTTAGAAAACTGAAAACAGTTAAGAGAAAAGGGGGACATGAACTCACAGTGGTGCGTCTCGAAATAGTAATCTCCCAGTCAACCTGCTGCGTAACGACCTACACGTACTAACTTCTATTAGACGGACGACCGTGCCTTAGCTTAAGGTTTAATGTCTTTGGGAAATAGTTAGGCAACTATTTCGTAATTACTTTTCGTAATTATTTTGTAAATATATTCCTTCCCAAGGATGGGGGATTTAATACATGTGTATTTGTATAATTTCGAAATATATTGTTAAGTCACACTTAAAATATATTTTATTTCTAACTTCAAAATATAAATATTCTTCTAAAAAATATTATACTTTAATACATGTGATTTTCCCAAAATAATACTTAGTAATATTATTTTTACCCTAAAAATAATATTTACGTAGTTCACAAAATAATCATAAACACTTATACAAGTGATGTTGTGAAAAATATATACTAAATATATATATGTATCACGTTTTATTTTGTGAAATCCCACCTCCGGTATTTTGTAAATAAGTCGTGGCGAAATCTATAATTTGAAAACAAGTCAAAATGTATTTCTAACACTTATAGCGAAGATATTTCTAAGTGTTAGGCTTTTGGAAAAATTTCGCCAGAGTTTCCTCTGTAACTGGAGGTGGCCACGCTTTCAAGCGTATCATTTTCTTTTACACATCAAACCAACAATTTTCTCAATCAACAATAAGCATTAATCAAACCATCAAACTAGTCAAAATAGATGTACATCGCAAAAATACATGAACTTGTGGTTTTTCCAAAATACGAAGTAAATCCCATTACTTTTAGTGGATCTTTTGTATAAATCAATCCGGTTTCGTAAAAGTCTCGTTTTTAAAGAAAATAAATTTCCACAACTTCTTGTCACATTTACAAAATAGTTCTTTCGTCAAAACTTTGTGTTACACAAGGGTTTACACACTTGTGTGTTTACAAAAATCATTCTTGTTTATGAAAGATCCGTCTTTAAAAGTATGTTTTCTCTTGACACTTGGTTCTTTGAAAATACCGCTTGTAGATCCGTAGATCTACTAGTTTTAAACACTATTTCACAAGTACAATCGCTTTTACACAAGTTCATGATTCGTGTGTGGTAGAGTTTCATCCTTTAACCCTTATTACTTCCAAAACAACCTTATGTCATGATCCATGATCATGACCAACCCGGGTTAAATGATGATCCGAGCTACCACAACATAGATCGGGTCCAAATAATCACACAAATCAATTACTACAAGATTTACACAACATATGAGCTTTTAACCATCACTTTTAGTGTTTTTAGTAGACTTTTATGCTTCATCTTGTATGTTTGCAACTTTTAACCGTTACATATCATATTAACCACTTCAAAATAGTTCGAGAAGGTGATTCAGGCAACTTACTACTAGCTCGAGGCTAGGGAAGAATCTAAGCGAAAAATGCACGGATAAAAGCAATGTAGTGAGGTCCTTCGCCTTCCGGTTGCACCAAGGTTCCTTATACGCGATCCTTAACACTTGAATGATCTTGGAATGTGAAGATCAAAACCGAAAATATGATGGGTGCTCAAGGGGGTGTTCGGCCGTAGCCTTTGAGAGAGAGAGAGAGGGAGTGTTTTGGTGAGTTGTGTAATGTGAAAGATCAAGTGTGTTTAGTGATGAACTTATAGACAAAGTTTAAGGTAATTAACCATTGGATTTTGTGTATTCTAGATATTAAGCACAAGATTATAATAATCAACAAAAGGACAAGGGTGTCCCCATTCTTGGGGACGGTTTGTAAGGGGGGGGGGTACTAGTTCAAATCCAACCAAATGTTAAGTATTTAGTTAGGTTAATCTAGTTAGTTAAGTGATTAACCCGGTTACTAGTGTGTAGTGTGTTATGACGGGTGTTAGGGTATTTAGGGACCCTAACTGGCTCAGAAAAAGATAAACAATGAAAATGACAATATTTTCATGTTCCGGGTAAAATCCGGTTGTTCGGTTGGATGGTAATCCGTTAAAGTGCTTAACAAAGCTTTAAAGTGTCGTTAATACCCTTTTTAGTGACCCAACTCATTTCTGACACTTTGGAAAGTGTCTAGTAATATTTTTCTCATGTTTTGGCACTTTATTAGGTAGCTAAATGTTGAATTATTATGTAAAGTGCTGAATTTTGTGTTTCGGGCACGTTTTAGGCACATCCAGTCACTGTAACTTATTCCTAGAGACGCAGTTCTACAACCCTTATATCCCTACACTCACCACTAGTGTAGCAAAATATTTCTGGCTCATACAGGCCTTAGAGGCAGTGTCTGCCTGATGCTGGCTTTATCAGCATGTTCAATAGGTTATCCGTTTATAGTGCTACTGTGCTTTTTGTGCATCATGTTTGTCACTAAGGTTCAGCATATAAATAATGTAGTGACGGTAAGTAAAGTATGATCAACAAAAGTCAGAATCAAAATGTAGTCTCCAAAAATGTTGTGCAGTCAAAAGCAATCGCCGTCTTCTCACTAGCGTCTACCCATACGGTACTGAAGAGCTCTACACGGATGGCGGTGGAGGAGGGGGAAAGTGAGTGTAAAACAAGCGACGCAAAAGGAGCCAGTCCTCCTCCATGGCTCTCTGGGTACGCAAGAAAGAAGCAACCTGCTGCTCTAGGGCAAAAAGGCGTGCAGCATAGTCTGGTGGTAAAGGTCGAGAGGGCTGCAAAGGAGAGTGGGTCTGACCCTGGCACTGACACGGCGGCGGTCGGGCTCTCTCAAGCTCCTGTATGCGCTGCGTGTGTGCCTCGTGCTGGGCGACAAAAGACATCAAAACGTCCTCAATAGTATACCCCATATGGAAAGAATGGTAGGGGTCAGTCGGTGGCATAACAGAAGGTGATGACCAGAGAAACGGCTCACTGGTGGGATCAAAAGGTGCCACATGAAATGGAGAAACAGGGGAAATAGTAGCAGACGGTGGTATAGCAGGGATAGATACCGGTACATGTCCAAAAGGGTGAGCCGAAGAACCCTCCAGCTCCCGTGACGCGATGCCGACCTGGAGAGGGTACTGAGCAAAAGAGAAATCAACGTGACGGGTATCAGTGATCTGAGGGGGAATAGGTGGGACCTCGTCATCAGCAGGAATCCACCCATGCTGAGCGTGCTCGTCTCGTGGGTCCACCTGTGCCTCAAAAAGGGCACGGTCAAACTGAACTGGCATAGGATCATGGTGAGGTGCAACAAGAGGGTCAACTGGTGCATCAGCAATAAGTGGGGGATCAACATGATCAGCAGCAATGACATGATCGCCCTCCAACAACGGGGCATCTACTGGGTGATCATCAATAGGTGGGTCAGCAATGACAGGCTCAATAATAGGTGCATCAGCATGAACTGGGTCATGCTCAAGCACTGGGTCAGGAGCAGGGTCCAGTGGCTGCTCGGGCTCATCAAAGGCCATCTCAAAATCAAACTCAGGGTCGATGGAATCAACTGGGTCAACTGGGTCGACTGGATCCTCCATAGGCTGATCCATGGGTATAAACTCTGTATCCTGATATGGGTCGAATCCTGGGGGAAAGACAGGATCGGAATCCTCCACATCATCGTGGTCGAAAGTAAAACTAGGAATAGGGGCAACAGAGGATGCCTGGTTGGGATCTGATCCATGTGAGAAGTGCTGCGCACTCTGGGTGTGTGAAGGTGCGGAGGCCACAGACTCGAATGAGTCTGGGACCGGTGAGTGAGCAGGTGACTCCTCAGCGGGAGCATCTGTGATCAACAAAAGATCTCCAGCAGGAAGAAGGGCCTCGCCCTGAACCTCATCCTCTAAGGGCTCGTCATCAAACAGATCGACGTCGCCATCATCGTCGGCGTCGAGAAGCAAATCGTAAGCAGGATATGAAGCAAGCGGTATGGGAGCAGGGATCTCCACTAACGGTAGGTCCCCGGCCAAAGGGCCATCAGCGAGCTCATCAGCACCATCAGGTAAAGCAAAGGGCTGAAAATCATCCTCGTCTGTGCTAGTAACGTCGGACGCGTGGACCTCGTGCTCTGAAGGATCTAGGTCATCTGATACTATAGGTCTAGGTCCTGTGGTGTCTGAGTCACCTGTGCCAGAGGTGTCCATAGTGTCTGTAACATAAACACAAACATGCACAAACAGTCAATCATACAATCAAATAATCACATAAGTCACCAAGTAAGCATTCAAATAATTCTCCTAGTCCCACTAGCCTCCCAGCCTCTCAGACTGCTCTTCCTAGTCCCACTAGCCAAATTCTCCTAGTCCCACTAGCCAATTCTCCTAGTCCCACTAGCCAATTCTCCTAGTCCCACTAGCCAATTCTCCTAGTCCCACTAGCCAACTACCTCGATCTCTCAGATCGAGCCTCGGCCTCCGAGGCCGAGCCTCAGCCTTCAAGACTAAGCCTAAAAACAATGAATAAAATGTGCTCAACATTTGTTTGTAAAAAGTTTTGGATCTGGACTTAAATGGTATGCAGTAAAAATGTTTTCGTGAGAGCCCTAGTGATCATAGTCTAGACTCGAGAAGGAATCCTAGTTCGCTATGATCAGAGCTCTGCTACCAAGCTGTCACACCCTGGCTTTGCGGAAGCGTGGTTAATTTGGTGTGACTTCTTAATACCATAGCTTAACCATAACAAAGCTATATGAAATAAAACCATGCAAGATCATCCATAGATTTAAGTTTTAAAACTGAAGTAACATAACATTGTCTTAGGGACTTAAAACATCATAACATAAAACATTGTTTTGAAAGACATAAACATCAACATGAATAAAACGCAGTTTAAGATTTGTGACTCGTCCAGGAAAAAGTCACATTTCCTAAACTGGGATGACCTCGGAACCCATATGCAGCGGGAAAACGTAACATACCGCGCCAGATCTTTAATTCCCTGAAATACATGTAAGTTGAAAAATCAACAATAATGTTGAGCGAGTTCATGTGTAAGTGAGAAAGTAAACCTTTGTATGTATAAAAATCCTGGTATGTAGCAAATAAGGAAAAAGAGATCACCAATGGTTTGCAAGGCCATTGATATGTGTGAAGTGCAAGTAGGAAGACTCAAACCAAGCATATTTCGCGATGGGTACAAAGTCACCCCAAGGTCCGTTCTGTTTGGGCCTGGGATTGGGCTCGCTACACCCAGATAGATCTACCGCTTACGTCCCTCGGTCCTACAATGAGGATTAATGGCCTCCAGTTTCCGCCTACCCACTCACATGATCTAAGTAGTAAACCTCCTTACGCTAACCATACCATGTATAAAGTACTTGTAATCAAAGTAACATGTATTTCACCCCCGTAGTTTAGAAAACTGAAAACAGTTAAGAGAAAAGGGGGGCATGAACTCATAGTGATGCGTCTCGAAATAGTAATCTCCCAGTCAACCTGCTGCGTAACGACCTACACGTACTAACTTCTATTAGACGGACGGCCGTGCCTTAGCTTAAGGTTTAATGTCTTTGGGAAATAGTTAGGCAACTATTTCGTAATTACTTTTCGTAATTATTTTGTAAATATATTCCTTCCCAAGGATGGGGGATTTAATACATGTGTATTTGTATAATTTTGAAATATATTGTTAAGTCTCACTTAAAATATATTTTATTTCTAACTTCAAAATATAAATATTCTTCTCAAAAATATTATACTTTAATACATGTGATTTTCCCAAAATAATAATATTATTTTTAGCCTAAAAATAATATTTATGTAGTTCACAAAATAATCATAAACACTTATACAAGTGATGTTGTGAAAAATATATACTAAATATATATATGTATCACGTTTTATTTTGTGAAATCCCACCTCCGGTATTTTGTAAATAAGTCGTGGAGAAATCTATAATTTGAAAACAAGTCAAAATGTATTTCTAACACTTATAGCGAAGATATTTCTAAGTGTTAGGCTTTTGGAAAAATTTCGCCAGAGTTTCCTCTGTAACTGGAGGTGGGCACGCTTTCAAGCGTATCATTTTCTTTTACACATCAAACCAACAATTTTCTCAATCAACAATAAGCATTAATCAAACCATCAAACTAGTCAAAATAGATGTACATCGCAAAAATACATGAACTTGTGGTTTTTCCAAAATACGAAGTAAATCCCATTACTTTTAGTGGATCTTTTGTATAAATCAATCCGGTTTCGTAAAAGTCTCGTTTTTAAAGAAAATAAATTTCCACAACTTCTTGTCACATTTACAAAATAGTTCTTTCGTCAAAACTTTGTGTTACACAAGGGTTTACACACTTGTGTGTTTACAAAAATCATTCTTGTTTATGAAAGATCCGTCTTTAAAAGTATGTTTTCTCTTGACACTTGGTTCTTTGAAAATACCGCTTGTAGATCCGTAGATCTACTAGTTTTAAACACTATTTCACAAGTACAATCGCTTTTACACAAGTTCATGATTCGTGTGTGGTAGAGTTTCATCCTTTAACCCTTATTACTTCCAAAACAACCTTATGTCATGATCCATGATCATGACCAACCCGGGTTAAATGATGATCCGAGCTACCACAACATAGATCGGGTCCAAATAATCACACAAATCAATTACTACAAGATTTACACAACATATGAGCTTTTAACCATCACTTTTAGTGTTTTTAGTAGACTTTTATGCTTCATCTTGTATGTTTGCAACTTTTAACCGTTACATATCATATTAACCACTTCAAAATAGTTCGAGAAGGTGATTCAAGCAACTTACTACTAGCTCGAGGCTAGGGAAGAATCTAAGCGAAAAATGCACGGATAAAAGCAATGTAGTGAGGTCCTTCGCCTTCCGGTTGCACCAAGGTTCCTTATACGCGATCCTTAACACTTGAATGATCTTGGAATGTGAAGATCAAAACCGAAAATATGATGGGTGCTCAAGGGGGTGTTCGGCCGTAGCCTTTGAGAGAGAGAGAGAGGGAGTGTTTTGGTGAGTTGTGTAATGTGAAAGATCAAGTGTGTTTAGTGATGAACTTATAGACAAAGTTTAAGGTAATTAACCATTGGATTTTGTGTATTCTAGATATTAAGCACAAGATTATAATAATCAACAAAAGGACAAGGGTGTCCCCATTCTTGGGGACGGTTTGTAAGGGGGGGGGGTACTAGTTCAAATCCAACCAAATGTTAAGTATTTAGTTAGGTTAATCTAGTTAGTTAAGTGATTAACCCGGTTACTAGTGTGTAGTGTGTTATGACGGGTGTTAGGGTATTTTGGGACCCTAACTGGCTCAGAAAAAGATAAACAATGAAAATGACAATATTTTCATGTTCCGGGTAAAATCCGGTTGTTCGGTTGGATGGTAATCCGTTAAAGTGCTTAACAAAGCTTTAAAGTGTCGTTAATACCCTTTTTAGTGACACAACTCATTTCTGACACTTTGGAAAGTGTCTAGTAATAATTTTCTCATGTTTTGGCACTTTATTATGTAGCTAAATGCTGAATTATTGTGTAAAGTGCTGAATTTTGTGTTTAGGGCACGTTTTAGGCACATCCAGTCACTGTAACTTATTCCTAGAGACGCAGTTCTACAACCCTTATATCCCTACACTCACCACTAGTGTAGCAAAATATTTCTGGCTCATACAGGCCTTAGAGGCAGTGTCTGCCTGATGCTGGCTTTATCAGCATGGTCAATAGGTTATCCGTTTATAGTGCTACTGTGCTTTTTGTGCATCATGTTTGTCACTAAGGTTCACATATAAATAATGTAGTGACGGTAAGTAAAGTATGATGCAGGTATATGCATGTATCAGAAATCAAGTAGCAGTTCATCAGTAATTTCAAACAATCACAGTAATTAAGCAGTAATTAATTATTAATTAAGTCGTACGGATACCTGGTTTGGTGAGGGTTGTCACATTAATGAGCTGATCTTTTTGTGTTAAACTGATTGTGAAATCGATTTTAAACATGACCAAGCTTTAATACCAATTGTTAGGATATGAGTTTGATATTTGCAAACTAATTTTGATTATCACAATACAATTCACAAATAGAGAGATATTATTATAAACTGTTTTCTGATGATTCATATAGTCAAAAGTTTTACAGCGATGATTTTACAATCTCCCCCTTAGCCGATCACTCACTAGAACTATTCGTATAAAAGAGAATGTGTGTAAATTGATAAATAGATCACTAAAATGTGTGATTTATTTATACCAGTATTGAAGCTCTGATCGTGATGTGCTGACGTCACCCTGATAGTGACATCTAACATTCCTAACATAAAAGATTCTCAGATGTTTGCAAACATCAAAGCAAATGTTATCATATAATCTAGGCTATACTAAAACACTGATGAAATAAAGTACTGTTACATTGAGAAAGCACTGTCTAAACAATCCTCTATTGTAGTAGTATAAACATCTGTTTGGCCTAACAGATGTTTGGTCTTCTTCGTAAGACCTTTTCTTGATTAGGGCTTTGGTCTACAACAGATGCTTGCCTTCAACAGTTTTTTGTACTCTTGAATAGCGATTGGAAGTCTTCATCAGATGTTAGCCATGCTCGAACAGATGTTTTGAATAGGTGTTCAACATTCACTATCTTTGGGGAGAGACTGGTTCAATCTTTTGGTTATTTCTTGATTAGTGGATCATGCTTTGGTTTTTGGATATTATTTGTTCTTTTGTATGTCCAACAATATATATATATATATATATATATATATATATATATATATATAGATTCGCTTCGAGGATCGATTCCTTAACTGTTGAATGCGATGAACACGTATCTTGTGCGGAATCTAAGTACGTGTGTAGATTGAATACAAAGATGTAATTAACTGTTGATTTCTATTGATGATATGAAAGTACAGAACCACGAAATCAAACTGACAGAGTTTCCCCTCCAAGTCAACAAAGTTACCAAATGAACAAGACCCTGCATGTCACACCCCGACTGCGTAAAACAACAAACCGAGGTAGAAACGTCAGGGAGTGGAGCGACAGAATTATTGTTTCACAACCATGGCATTAAAAGTTTAGTTTTATTTATTAAGTTGATTACATTGTCTTGCAAATTAAAAGAAACACAACATAAGTTAAACTATTCTTGGTGCTTCTAAGTCACTAAGGCCCGGGTCCGCCTAAGTGTGTCACGTTCCATATCATGCATTAGCTCCTGAAAACACATGTGAAAATAGGTACATCAGCATAAAAATGCCTGTGAGATACATAGGTTTTGTTGATGCAGGATTCATGACTTGTAATTAAAAGAATGTTTAAAAAAAAGTAGTCATGAACCTTATAAAAATGTTTTCTTTTATAAATCATACGAAAATCGATAAGAAATCAGATGATATAAAAGAATAATGCATGGTTAAATAAATAACCAAGTAAAAATGTATTTGTATAAAATATGTCGTTTGTAAAACAATGTCTTGTGAAAATATGTCGTTTATATAAAATATATCATGTCTTTGTCGAAATGATTTAGATAACGCTACGATATGCAATATCATAAAAGCACTTATATATAGGAAGTACCAGCGGCGTATCCACCATGCTTTTCTCATATTACACACGTCTCGTTATATAAACCACTTACTAAATAACCACCAAAATGTCTTGTTTAAATTAGTGTCAAATGTTCATGTATAACAATGTTTAATGTCTCAATGTCATGTAAAAATCATGTATTGTATAGCAAATGTCAAGTAACAACAATGTCTTGTATGGTGAATAAAAAGTATTTACTCAAACCACATGTATATGTCAATGTATAATCAAATGTCATGTTTAACCAAATGTTATGTACAAAATAGTATATTTGAATAAACCATAATTTAAATCAAAAGTTATGTTATGCAACATCAATGCTTTTATGGATACAAACATTTATGCAGTAATGTTTATCGCATACATTCAAGCCTTGCGACTGACAGACAAACCCTTAACAAGTTAAAGGTTTATCAATTATGTATATCGGATTCTGTCATTCCTTACGTCCAAACAAACCTAGGATTCCAGGAATGGGAGTTGTCAATTCCTATGGTACCATTACATACTACCGAGCGCCGTGGTCAGTGTTAATGAACTTATTTTAGTCCCGTTAAACATACCAAATGTAAGCATGTCATGTGAAAACAATGTATTAAGTATGCTAAGTAAACATACGAAGCAGAAATGTCATGTAAATCAATGTGCTAGCATGCTCAGTAAACATACATAGCAGAAATGTAATGTAAAACAATGCGTCCATATGCTAAGTAAACATATGTAACAAAAATGTTTATGAAATCAATGTGCTAGCATGCTAAGTAAACATACATAGCAAAGCATAATGGAAATCATGTACTATGTGCGTACTAATTAACATAGCAAGTATATGTCATGAAAGCACGAAAAGCACGAAAGTAACAAGTAGGCACATGTGTATCACCACAAAATATTTGAAAGCGGTAAAAGAGGGTCCTACGTACTCACTTGATATTGCTTAATAGTCTTGAAATAACAACCAAGTAACGCTTGAAGGATCATGGAATCAAACGGCACCTAATATAGGCAACTATGTTAATAAACCGGACCTAAATCGGAAGATCGGATAAAATGAGGTCTCGCAAACCAAATGAGTGTTGGAACTCATATAATATGGTTTAACAATTCCTATATTCTAAATCGGAACCTATCCTAAGTGCTTATGACTCGTTACGACTCGTTAAGGTAGTTTACGCTACTTTAACGTGTCGTTCGCCCAAAAGCGCGTTCGGACCTCCCAACTAGTCCTATGACAAGTATTATATGCCTTAACATGTCTAATAATATTGCATAATCAGTTTAGATGTCAAAATTTAGGTTACATATGCTTAAAATGAAATTATGAAAAAAGGGCATTTTGGTTATTTTCCTAAGGCATATAAACAACCTATCATACAACTAACTAAACGAAGTGACCATAAGGTATAACCTCGGAAGGTTATTCCCTATACAACTATGGTCACAATATATGTTTGGTCGGATCCTAACGATCGAACAAACAGGTCGGGTTCGAAAGTCTAAGCGGTTGTTTACACCGTTTAACTTTCGACCCTATATAAGCACTAGACTAAAAGTGACGAGTTAAACATGTTAAAACATGTTTAACTAAGTTAGAAAACAGGTTTGATATCAAAACAAAGTGTTTTGATACCCGAAAATAGCTTCGTTGCAAAATACGCATTTTGACCGAAACTTTAACTCGTTACTACGCCTAATTAACGTGGTAATCAGTAGGTATAGTCACAAGGGACTATAACCATCGTGATTACGCTCACGTTGCAAAGTTCAAATGAACTTTGTGTTGACCAATCATGGTCAAAGCAGAAAGTCAAACACTGTTTGACTTTCATGCTTGAAATGCATAACCAAGCATGAAGGAGACTTACAAAGGGTCCAAGCTTGGATCAAGAACAAAGAAAACTGATGTTTGAAGCCTTCAACCAAGAGGGATAGCTTCAAGAGAGCAGATGTAGAAGAAAAAGAGGAATGAGCAAGTTGGAAATGAAAATTTGATGGGTATTTATAGAGAATCAAGCACTATTAGGATCATTCCATGTGTTTTGAAGCATGATCTTGGCCATACACATGTAGCACATAGATTAGAATACTAGGTGAACACTTAAACAAGCCAATGGTATGCTAAAACTAGGATAAAAACCAATGGGAACAGGCTATAAGGCCAGATTCAATGTTTATGTCTGCATAGGTTGTCATGCCCCGCGTAAGATGTAGCCTGGTCTTACGCTGCCCGCGAGGAACTATCAGGAAATGGCAGAATTGGTCCCTGCAAGCGTAAAACTTTGTTTTTGATGCTTTTAACCCTCGTTAACCCCATTTCAAGGCTCTACAATGAAGTTAAAAGTATAGGGGACATGAAATATGCTTGAAAATATCACGAATGTCGGTTCGTTTGATCGTACGGTCACGTTATTCGGTTAACTACGACGAAACATGAACGGACGCGAAAAATGATCCAAATTACGCGACGAATGGTATTTTTGCATTCCAATCCCTAAAATAAAATATTTTAATGATTACAAAATTTTTGGATGTCCGGATATGTTCAGAACGTAAGATATGCGCGTAAATGCAAACTTATGCACTTTTTGACGCTTTTAGTCCCTGTTTGATAAAATAAGTTTATTTTCGCATACCGAACCCCTCCAAGCCTATTTCTAAGCTATGTAAAGGATATTTATGGTATGTTTAACTTATGGTCATGTTCCGGAGTGTACGTTACTATATGAATCTGCAGACTTTCGCAGTTTATCGCAAATAGTCCCTGTAAGCGATTAAACTTGTTTTTGCCATACCAAACCCTTTAAAACTTATTTCTAAGTTATGTAAAGGTTATTTAAGGTATGTTAAGAATATGTTACTATTCCGGAGTGTATGTCGACTTAAACTGATTACGTTTACGCATCAATTTGCGTGTAACTTTCCAGAAAGTGATATAGAGTTTGAAATTGAACAAAAATCAAAACGTGCAAAATGTCAAACATAAATAAACAAATATTGGGATCAAATCACATTTTTTTATTGGTAATTGAACTGTTAAGAGTTTATACAATGATTACATAAGCACCGATGTCACACCCCCAAAATCCACCATGCGGAGCATCACCGCTTGGAGGCGTGACTTGACCAGGATCGAGCCACCAATCATATTGAACAACGTAATTAAGTAAATAAAACCAACCATAATACAATTGGTGACCAACATTAAGTTAGCAGCGGAAGCATAAAACGTAAAACCAAAACATAAGTTCCATAGGTTCATAAAGTTCAAATGTTTAGCATGGAACTCAACAGTCCATATCCCACAACGACCTCTTCCTCGTGCAAGCTCCGTAAGCATCTAACGACCTGTAAGGCATGTAACAACGAGTCAACAACAAAGTTGAGTGAGTTCACAGTTGGGTGTTCGTTTTAAGTTGTTGCAAAAACATAGTTTCTGTTTGGTTGGCTTACGTGCCGTGGGGGTTACCCCATAGTTTGAAAATATGATTAACCAATTCCTTCTTTCCCATACCGTACCCATAATTAGTGGGGGCTTCCCCATGTGAACCACTAGACCGTTAAGATATCGACAACTGACGAATAATAGTTGTGCCCTACGTCAATGTCTATCATCATTGACAGTTTGCCATAGTCCATTAGTACACGCCCGTCCGAATGGCACGGTGTGAGGTTTGTTAAACCTAATAGCGCTATTAACTAATGACCCGCTCGCCGTTGGCCTCGGAAATTAAGTCGATATAAAATGAGGGACTTAATGATTGAGTTTTGTCTAGTAAGTTTTAAGGTTGTTGTCCTACCCAAGGAGGACGAACGTACGTATTCTACCCAAGGAGAATACGCAGGATTAATATTGGCATCCTACCCATGGAGGATGGCGGTACATATCCTACCCAAGGAGGATATGTAGGTTCCGTTTTAATTCTTTAACCCATTCCCAACCACCGGGAATCCCATGCCTTAGAAAGTGTGTGAACTCACCTCGGTTTGATCGGTTAGATTAGTTACTCTAATAATCAGAAATCAAGCACGTCCTAATAAGGTACGGATAACAATCAGTTTCTCATGCATAACACGTATCCTACGTACGGTTTATTTACTCATTACCTCTATCACATACCACACAATTCAAATGTCAAGTTATATTGTTAAGTTACATTATTTTACCCTAAAATAATATAACTATCTCACAAAATAAACAAGTATCCACACAAGTGTTCTAGTATAAGATATATATTCTAAATATATATTTACCCATTCTTATTTACAAAAACCAACCTCCGACACTTTGTATTTTGTTACAAAAATTATGGCGAAGTTTATATTCGAAACACAAGTTATAAAATATACTTGTAACGCTTGTTTAGAAACATATTTTCTAAATGTTGGAATTTTTAGAAAATTTTGCCAGAGTTTCCTTTGTAAACGGAGGTGTCCATGCATATTAGCATATCATTTTCTTTTCAAAAATTCATTCAATCAATCAACAACAAATTATTAAACAACATTACACTAACCAAGTGCAAAAACAATGCACTCTACATAACAACATGAACTTGGTTTTTCATAAAAACGCGTAGTAACTTTGTAGGGTGTTTAGTGGGTTTAGTTACCCTCCAAAGTGTGTTTACTTTATTTAAAATCTCATTCTCGGGATTTTTGGATGTTCACAACTTGTAAATATAATTTACAAAAATGTTTACTTATAACATCTTCTTGTGTTAAGAGTATTTCTACACTTATGTTGTAATTTAAAAATGGTGTAGGTTTAATAAAAACCATGTTCTTCTAAAAATCATCCTTTTAAACTTGGTTTATTTAGGAAAATCATTCACAAGTCTTGGGTTTACAGTTTACTAGTTCACTAGGTTTATTACTTTGTAAGAAAATCATTTTTATTATCAAGTTCATGTTTTAAATAAGAAGATGATTATTTTATAAAAGCACATAATCATCTCTAACTTGTTAAGCCATGTCTTTAATCATACTTTAACAAGTTCAACCATGATGTTCAACATCATATTACAAGTAATCATCAAGCAAGCAACAAGTAATCAACTACATAACAAAACAACTCTCTTTCATCAAGATTTCATCTTATTTCATCATCATGTTAGCTTTATGTTCAAGACTTTTGTTTATGATCTTTTAGTGTTCTTGAGATTTCATCATAATATAACTATTAACCACCATAAACATGAAGTAAATAAGGATCAAAGAAGCTTACTACTAGCTTTTAAGCTAGGGAAGAATCACTAGAGAAAATGAGTGGATAAAAGCTTGTGGTAGAGGTCCTTCAAGATCCGAGCTCACCAAACTTCGTTAATCACCTTGTATTGCACTTGGGATGAATGTGTGAAAAATGAAAAGTGGCGAGTGTGGGGAGAGTATGTTCGGCCGTAGCTTTTTTTGTAGAGGGAAAGAAGAAGTTGAGTGGAGTGGAGGTGATGATGGTTCTTACATCCACAAATTGTATTAACCAATGGTCACCATGTTTCACAAAGTACATACAAGATCATCCAAATCCCCATGTGAAGATTTAGGAAGATATTAGAAGATTAAGTGGATCTTGGAGTGGGGCCATGCTTGGGGACGGTTACAAGGGGGGGGGGGGTTTAAAATTCAAATTCAAATGGTAAGGTGTGATTTAGTGGAAGGTTAAAGTGGTAAGTTTAGTGTTTAGTGTGTTACATGTTTCATGTAGTGTGTTATAGTGCTCGGGGACCATAACTAGCTTAGAAAAATAAAAACAATGTTTCTTGCAATATTTTAGTGTTCCGGGTAATGTCCAGTTGTTCGGTTAGATACCGTTCTGTTAAAGTGCTAAGTTATTCCATATAGTGTCCTATATATATCTTTTTTTTTGTAACACTTTTAATTCCCAACACTTAGGGAAGCATACAGGACCATTTAGTCAATTTTCTGCACAAGACTAGTATGTTAAAAAGCACATGTAAGTATGACACAGTAATCAGAAAGCAGTTAAGTAATTCAGCACAAGCACTTTAATTAACATTAATTAATCGTACGGATACATGTAATTATGAGGGTTGTCACATTCTCCCCCTGTTAAGAGAATTTCGTCCCGAAATTTAGCGCGTGGTTACTGAGGAAGCTAGTTAAGTTGCGTGGTTTCCTGGTTTTCCTGGGGTGTCACATCATCCCCCCGTTGGTTTGGAATTTCGTCCCGAAATTATGCAGTAGCTTCAGCCTCAGTAGTGGTTGCACTTTTCTTAAACAACTGGGGACACTTGAGTTTCATTTGGTCTTCTCGTTTCCAGGTATACTCTGGGCCAAGACGGGAGTTCCAACGAACTCGAACAAGAGGTATTCTGGTACGCTTGAGAACCTTAGCATCTCGATCAGTAATCTCTACTGGTTCCTCGACGAATCACAGCTGATCGTCGATAGTGAGCTCCTTGAGAGGAACTATGAGGGTCTCATCTGACAGACACTTTTTCAGATTTGACACGTGGAATACGTTGTGAACTCCGCTGAGTTCTTCAGGTAGATTCAACTTGTAAGCGACCTTGGCAATTTTCTCAATGATTTCGAATGGTCCAACATATCGCGGGTTGAGTTTGCCTCGTTTGCCAAAATGAACTACACCTTTCCAAGGTGAGACTTTGAGTAGCACCCGATCCCCAACCTGAAACTCGAGGGGTTTTCCTGCGCTTATCAGCGTAGCTTTTCTGACAGTCATGAGCTGCTGTCATTCGTTGTCGTATCTGAGCAATCTTCACAGTCGTATCTACTACAAGTTCTGGGCCTGTGATTTGGCTGTTACCAACTTCTGCCCAACAAAGAGGTGATCGGCATTTACATCCGTACAATGCCTTAAATGGAGCGGCCTGGAAACTGGTGTGGTAACTGTTGTTATACGAAAACTCCCCTAACGGGAGGTGTTTCTCCCAGCAATCACCAAAGTCGATTACACATGCCCTAAGCATGTCTTCAAGGGTTTGGATGGTGCGTTCAGATTGCCCTTCCGTCTGTGGATGATATGCCATGCTCATGTCTAATGGAGAGCCAAAGGACTTGTGCATAGTTTGCCACAATTCAGATGTAAAACGTGAGTCACGATCAGAAATGATGGAGGTTGGCACTCCGTGCCTTGATACTACTTCCTTTAGGTAGATGTCTGCTAGAGTAGAAAACTTATCTGTTTCCTTGATAGCCAGAAAATGTGCAGACTTGGTCAGTCCATCCACGATCACCCAAATGGTATCATTTCCGCGTTGAGATCTAGGCAGGCCAGTAACGAAATCCATGGAAATTTGCTCCCATTTCCATTTAGGTGTCTCTGGTTGTTGCAGTAGGCCTGATGGTTTCTGGTATTCGACCTTGACCCTAGCACAAGTCAAGCATTTACTGACGTAGGTTGCTATGTGGGCTTTCATGCTAGGCTACCAGTATGTAGTCTTTAGGTCGTGGTACATCTTATCTGAACCAGGATGTACTGAATAACGAGACTTATATGCTTCATCCATCACAAGCTCGCGTAAGTTTCCATAAAGTGGGACCCAGTTGCGCCCTGTTACATAGTAGGCGCCGTCTTCCTTTTGTTCTAGCCGTTTCCTTGATCCTTACAAGGACTCAACCCTGATGTTCTCTACTTTCAACGCTTCAACCTGAGCATCTCGTATCTGGGTAGGAAGACTAGATTGGATGGTAAGTTGTAACGCACGCACACGCTTAGGTGTAGTATCCTTTCGACTGAGGACGTCGGCCACAACATTGGCTTTGCCCGGATAGTACTTGATCGCACATTCGTAATCATTCAAGAGCTCGACCCATCGACGTTGTCGCATGTTTAATTCCTTTTTCTTGAAGATATGCTCGAGACTCCTGTGATCGGTGTAAATGTTGCACTTGGTACCGTACACGTAATGTCTCCATATCTTAAGTGCGAAAACAACTGCTCCCAATTCCAAGTCGTGCGTAGTGTAGTTCCTTTCGTGAACTTTAAGTTGGCGCGATGTGTAGGAAATGACCCTGTCATGTTGCATCAACACGCAACCAAGTCCTTGGATGGAAGCATCGCAATAAACCACAAAATCATCTGTGCCTTCAGGCAATGAGAGGATAGGCGCGCTACAAAGCCTATCTTTTAAGTGCTGAAATGCAGACTCCTGTACATCACCCCAACGATAGGTGACACCCTTCTGGTGAGAGGTTGCGCAATCTTTGAGAAATCCTTGATAAACCTTCTGTAATATATCCTGCCAAATCCAAGAATTGGCGGATTTCTGTTGGTGTACAGGGTGCAGGCCAGTTATTGATCGAGTCAACCATGGATGGATCCACATGAATCCCATCCTCATTTACCACGTGGCCTAGACAGTGGACTTCGCGAAGCCAGAAGTCACATTTTGAAAATTTTGCATACAACTGCTCTGTTCGAAGAAGTTCCAAAATAAGTCTCAGGTGTCGTTTGTGTTCCTCCTGACTCTTAGAATAGATCAGGATGTCTTCGATGAATACAATGACAAACTTATCCAGGTAAGGGTTGCACACTCTGTTCATGAGATCCATGAAGACCGCAGGTGCATTCGTCAATCCAAAAGGTATAACCCGAAACTCGTAATGCCCATAACGAGTTCTAAATGCTGTTTTGGAGACGTCCTCATCTCGGACTCTCAGTTGATGGTAGCCTGACCTCAGGTCAATCTTTGAGTAGAAACTCGACCCTTGCAACTGGTCAAATAAGTCATCAATTCGTGGGAGAGGATAACGATTCTTCACGGTCACCTTGTTGAGTTCGCGGTAGTCAATACACATTCTGAAGGTACCGTCTTTCTTCTTTACGAATAACACTGGATCTCCCCAGGGCGAAGAGCTAGGACGTATGAAACCCTTTTCCAAGAGTTCTTGTAGACAGTTCTTCAAGTTCTGATGGAGCTAGACGATAAGGTGCTCGAACTGTGACACCTGGGTCACTGTGACCATCAAACAAATACAAAACCAATTAAATATTGAATTTAATACTTGGGATTTGTACAAATATGTGTATCATTTGCACATATCAATTCTTGTTCGATTTCGGGCTCTAAATCGCTTTTTGGAAGGCTATACGCGCACTGATGTGTAAATATAACCAGTTTAATGCAACGGACACTCTGGAATAGTGAAAAAGGCTTAACATACCTTAAATAACCTTTACATAACTTAGAAATAAGTTTTGAAGGCTTTGGTATGTCAAAAACAAGTTAATTCGCCTACAGGTACTAAATTTGACAAACTGCGAAAGTATGACAATTTGAACTGTAACAGACATTCTGGAACATGACCATAGGTTAAACATACCATAAATATCCTTTACATAGCTTAGAAATAGGCTTTGAGGGGTTCGGTGTGCTAAAATAAACTTTTGGGTCATTCAGGGACTAAAAGCGTCAAAAAGTGCACAAGTTAGCACTTTCGCGCATAACTTACGTTCTGAATACATCCGGACATCCAAAAATTTATGTAAGCACTAAAATATTTTATTTTAGTGTTTGGCATAAGAAAAATCCATTTGTCACGCAATTTGGATCGTTTTTCGCGCTTATGCGCATTCCGTCGTAATTAAGCGAACATCGCGATCGTACGACCAAATGAACCAACATCCGACATATTTTTGAGCATGTTTCATGTCCACAATGTTTAGGCATCATTTTAGGGCCTTAAAGTTGGCTTAACGGGCCTTAAACATGTCGGAAATAACCTTAAACACCAACAGGGACCAAAACTGTCATTTTGCAAAGTTGTTTGCTGATCAGACAGGCCAGGCGGCCAGCGTAAACTCCTGGTGCCTCCTTACGCGGCCCGCGTCAGGCTCCCAGATGCAGAAACTCATTTTGACTACTGTTATCAGCCTTTCAACCCCCCAAAGGCCAATGCCACATGTCAATCTCTGGTGGTGGGGGCAAAATGAGTTACCATAACATTCCAACACATGTACGGATGAGATTCGATCACGTTATTCGATAAACGATCCTAACGGTTGTCCATTTACTATAAATATCCAACCCCATTCAACTCAAAACCCACAAATCTGATCTAAATTCTCTAAGTTGAAGCCATTGCTTCATACCTGAGCTATTTGATCAATATTTACTAGCGGGGACCCTTTGTAAGTGTTCCTTCGTTCTTTTATCGCTTTTCGAGTCCGAAAGTCAAACTATGTTTGACTTTCTGCGTTGACCAGTTTATGGTCAACACGAAGTTCGTTTGAACTTCATAACGTGAGCGTAATCACGATGGTTATAGTCCCTAGTGACTATACCTACTGATTACCACATTATCTAGGCTCAGTGATGAGTCGTAGTTTTGGCCAAAATACGTGTTATTGCGTATTTTGTAACCAAACTACTTTTAGGTATCAAAACCGTTTGTTTTGATACCAAACCTGTTTTCTAAACTTAGTTAAGCATGTTTTAACATGCTTAGCTCGTCACTTTTAGTTTAGTGCTTATATAGGGTCGTAAGGTAAGCGATCTAAACAATCGCTTATACTTTCGAACCCGACCCGTTTGGTCGATCATTAGGATCCGACCAAACACATTAGGTGACCATAGTTGTATAGGGAATAACCTTCCGAGGTTATACCTTATGGTCACATCGTTTGAGTAGTTGTATGATAGGTAATATATATGCCTTAGGTAAATTACCAAAATGCCCTTTTAACGCCAAAATTCATTTTAAGCATATGTAACATAACTTTTGGTATCTAAACTGATTTGGTAACAATACTAGACATGTTAAGGCATATTTTACTTATCATAGGGCTAGTTAGGCATTCTGAACGCGTTTTACGCGAACGACGCGTTAAAGTAGCATAAGCTACCTAAACGGGTCGTAATGGGTTGTAAGCACTTAGGATAGGTTTCATTGTAGTATGTAGGCCTTGTTAAACCATATTACGTGAGTTCCCCTACTCATTTGGTTTACGAGCCTCATTCTATCCAATCCTCCGATGTAGGTCCGGATTATTAACATAGTTACCTATATTAGGTGCCGTTTGATTTCCGTGATCTCTAGCATTGTTTGGTTGTTACTCAAGGACTACTGAGCAATCTCAAGTGAGTACATAGACCCCTCTTTTACTGTTTTCCAAACATTTTGGGGTGAAACACATGTGCCTACTTGTTACTTTCATGCTTTCATATCGTATACTTGTTATGTTCAATAGTACACTTATAGTACATGAATTCATTGTGTTTATGCTATGTATGCCCATTGTGTGCATACTTAGTACATCATTTTACATTACATTTTATGCTATGTATGCCCATTGTGTGCATACTTAGTACATCATTTTACATTACATTTTATGCTATGTATGCCCATTGTGTGCATACTTAGTACATCGTTTTACATTACATTTTGTGCTATGTATGTCCTTTGTTGCATACTTAGTACATTTGTTATTTATCACATGCTTACATTTTGGTATGACATTTGGTTTGTTCAAATGAGACAACGTACATTCATTAACATTAGCTACGCCGCTCGTTAGTAGGTAATGGTACCATAGGACTTGACAACTCCCATTCCTGAACCCTAGGTTTGTTTGGGTGGAAGGAATGACCGAATTCGATAAACATAACAACAAGATAGACCTTTAAATTCGTTTAGGGGTTTATCGCCACAGTCACAAGGCTTGGATGTATGCATTTTCACAATACCGCATAGATGTTTATATCAGTATAGCATGCATTTTTTCCACAAAACATAACTTTGATTTAAACCATGTTTTACTTCAATACCTTGTATTTGTGCATTTTACATATGGTTTTGTTGATATATTTCACTTACCATACATAAACATTTTGACATTAATATACAAATTACATGACTTGCATTAGACATAAACATTAGACATAGACATTAGACATGGTTTTTCACATAAACATTTTGACATTTGATTATACATAAACATTTTACTTTGGTGGTTTGGTTTGAGTAAGTGATTTAAGTAACGAGGCGTGTGTAATACGATACTAGCATGGTGGATACGCCTCAGGTACTTCCTATATATAAGTGCTTGTATGGTATTACATATCGTAGCGTTATTTGAATCATTTCAATTTAGACATATAACATTTTATACAAATAACATACTTTTCACAATACATTGTTTTACAAACAACTTATCTAATACAAACTCATTTTACTTGGTTATTTACTTAACCATGTATTATTCTTTTATACATATATATCATTTGGTTTATTTATCACTTTTCAAATGATTTACAAGACAAAGCAAATTACAAGGTTCATGACTAAACATTTTCTTAAACATAAGTCATGAATCTTATTTTCATAAAACCTATGTATCTCACAGGCATTTTTATGCTGATGTACCTATTTTCACATGTGTTTCAGGATATGATGCATAGGATTTATCAAGATACACTTAGGCGGAATTGGGCCTTAGTGACAATAAAAGATGCAAGACTAGTTATTTATGTTATATTTCTTTGATTGTCAAGACATTGTAACTCTTTCAATCAATAAAACAATATTTCGATTTCCATGTGTTATGTAACAATGATTCTGTTACAATACTCCCCGACGTTTCCGCCACGTTTTGTTGTTTTACGTGGTCGGGGTGTGACAGAAAAGTTGGTATCAGAGAATTAGGTTATTAGTAATGCTTTGACCTAGACTATAACCTTCCTAGGACCCTAACACGAGTTTACTTGCGTTTAGACATAAAACAACACCGTCACCTATCCTTAAGTGACTACCGCAACAAGAACATAAATTTCAAAACCGCTTTGAAAACTAATCATCTGTTCTAGGATGATTGATTACTAGGTTTTGAACCCTCTGTTATATGGTTTTGAACCCCTTTGAATTTTCAAAACCTCGTCAAAGTTTGGGTCTTATAGTGTGAACACGTGCAATCTGGAAGAGTGGATGCCTGTACTCTAAGTTTTCTGTCTAAGGCTAGAGTGTTCGTACAAATCCACATAATCGGACCAGTCACTCTTACCTGGGAACTCTTGGGGTGAGTGTCCACTTATAGGATAAAGCATGTCTTCGCGATACATTAATATGACCCGCTTACTTTGATTAGTCACCGTCTCATTTGTTTGCCTTAGGTAACAAACAAATGATCGCAATTTCTATGCGTTGTCATTTTGTTTTATTTACCGATAACATTTCATTTGTTTCGTCCTATATCCTTCATTTCCTCCAGAATGTCTCTTCATCGCAACGATGCGCAGATATCCAAACAGACTGCCAAATTTGCCCAGCGGATAGGCGAAGTAATTCTGAAGACTGTTGAATTAGGCATTGCCATGTCTCGTCTCAACAATGAAGCCACTCAAGGGCCACCAAAGGAAGCAGAAGTCAAGCCTGCACCACCAGCCAAGAAACCAATCAAGGAATCAAAGACCATGGATGAACAGACTGGATCCCCTAAGAGGTCAAAGAAGCGAAAGGCTTCTCAGAACTTCGCCGTGGTCGCTCACAATGGTCAAGCCATCCCCAACCAACCAGCTCAACCCCCTGCTAGGAAGCCATACAAAGGAACGGCTCCTTTGTGCAAACGATGCAACCGTCATCATTCAAACCTCTTACCCTGCTTCAAATGTACCTACTGTGGACGGTGGGGACATCTGATTAACATATGCCGCTTTGCTATCCAAAACAAAGCTACTATAAACATTGCTGCTACCCAACCACAAGCGAATCCTGCTCAAGCTCGCTTCCCGCCTGGATCGTGCTGCAACTGTGGCAAGATGGGTCATTTCGTGAATAAATGCCCGAAGCTTGCTAAGGCAAATCCAACCCACGGATGAGCAGTTGGCTGTTTAGAAGATGCTGTTGTCTTATGCTTTTGTTTCTTCTATTTACTTGTAATGTGAAACAATCTGTCCCGTTCATAAATAAAAGTTGTTGTTCGCAATTCTGATATACAAGTATAGTTACATGTATGTATGGCATTCCCCTATGATGCCTACATTAAGGAACTATGTTCCTTGCAAACTACTTTTGTGAATTTTTTCCCATTTTTGCGTTTACTCATGATTTCCTTGGTAAATTCTAAGTACTCGTTTTATTCTAAGAAACGAAGTACAGGAAATAAAGTGACATTATGAGTAATCGTGCTTCTATGCCTTTGAATCCTTGGTTAGATAACCAAGGATATTTTCAAATCTCATACCCATTACGTTCTGATTTCTTCAACATGCATAACATAAGTTTTCAAAACAACCTACATAATTTCAAAACATTCTATATATAGTTCGAAAACATTTTTAATATAGTGTATTTACTTAACATGACAAATGCACAAAGCTTTGTCTATGTTTTAAAAAACAACCCTCATGGTTTCAAAATATTTCATATAGTTTGAAAACAATTTTAAGTAATATATCAAGCGCACGATTTCAAAAGCATCATTCATGTTTTCAAAAACCTTATACATAATTTCAAAATTCATCTCGCATGATTTTAAAACATTTTTATAAATATACTTACCTAGTACACCTACTTTATGATTTCAAAAGTATTATGCATAAGGTTTCAAAAACATTGAACACATTTTTTTAAGAACCCCATGCATAGTTTTCAAAAATATTTATCCTCATACATTGACTTAACTTTCAAATTCCGCTTCATATGTTGCCTTGGCATATTGAGCATCTCAACCTCATAAGCATTTTACTTCATGTTTTGACTTAAACACGTCCAGTGCAAGGTTTCGAAGCATCTTCAACTTCTAAAATCCATATGGGATCTTTTTATCTCCACAATTAGACCCTTGTGGATGATTATCATACAAATCAGAGTCCTTAATTGGATTCCTTGTGTACCTTAATTCGAACATTTCAGTTCCTTAGAATCGAAATCGAATTTTCTCTTTAAGATCTTTCTATCTTTATAGTTAGATTCTTAGAAATATTTAAAGCACCAATCAAAATCCACTGATTGGATACCTGGTGTGCTTTGAATACATGTGCACAGTTAGCAGAACAAATTAACAAAATGATAACAAATCAAGTTAAACAATTTTGTGGTTATGTGACTATGTGTTTATGCATTTTGTGTTTTCTTTTATGCATTTTTTTGTGTTTTTGTATACTCTGGATATTCGTTATCCAAATCCTCGTAGAACCTTTCGTATCTTCATATGAGGGATTCGTAGAAGGATATTAAAAAAGGTACTACCTTAAATCCTTATTGGGCTTCTACATGATAGTTAAGACCCTTGGATTGTATAGTACCACTTCACGATTCATAAGAGGCCCTTTTAGTGGTCTAGTAAAAAAGATTGATTCAAAAATCTGGTTAAGAATGACATGTGATGGTATAAGCTGAAAAGACTCCTTGGTTGTCTATTAAAATCATTTATTGATTTAATAAAAAGGGACCCTATGGTGGTCTAATCACAATCATCACAGGCTCGTTCATTGTTTTCTTCCCCTACACATTTTAAGATGCACTACGTGACCATGCAAGGAATTACGTAATTATGGATGCATACATAATTACGAAGTTCAGTGCACGGAAACCACAGTAAGATTTATTATGTGTAAGAACCGATAGTGACAACCATAACGAAATGTGAACAATGTAATAGAGGTACGGTGGACGCACCAATGACGCTTTATATACTTGTATATAAGTGTCCCTCTCACATTACAAGCATGATGTTATTGTAAAGTTACTGGAAGTTCAGGATGCTAACCAGTGTTGTTTGATCTTTTCAACTTCATGTTTCAAGCTCTCACAAGTTTCCTCTGAATAAATTTCGGGACGAAATTTCCTAAAGTAGGGGAGACTGTGACACCTGGGTCACTGCGACCATCAAACAAATACCAAACCAATGAAATATTGTATTTCATACTTGGGATTTGTACAAATATGTGTATCATTTGCACATATCAATTCTTGTTCGATTTCGGGCTCTAAATCGCTTTCTGGAAGGTTATACGCGCACTGATGAGTAAATATAACCAGTTTAATGCAACGGACACTCCAGAATAGTGAAAAAGGCTTAAAATACCTTAAATAACCTTTACATAACTTAGAAATAAGTTTTGAAGGCTTTGGTATGTCAAAAACAAGTTAATTCGCATACGGGGACTAAATTTGACAAACTGCGAAAGTATGCCAATTTGAACTGTAACAGACATTCCGAGACATGATCATAAGTTAAACATACCATAAATATCCTTTACATAGCTTAGAAATAGGGTTTGAGGGGTTCGGTGTGCTAAAATAAACTTTTGGGTCATTCAGGGACTAAAAGCATCAAAAAGTGCACAAGTTTGCACTTTCGCGCATAACATACATCCGGACATCCAAAAATTTATGTAAGCACTAAAATATTTTATTTTAGTGTTTGGAATAAGAAAAATCCATTCGTCACGCAATTTGGATCGTTTTTCGCGCTTATGCGCATTCCGTCGTAATTAAGCGAACATCGCGATCGTACGACCAAACGAACCAACATCCGGCATATTTTTGAGCATGTTTCATGTCCACAATGTTTAGGCATCATTTTAGGGCCTTAAAGTTGGCTTAACGGGCCTTAAACATGTTGGAAATAACCTTAAACACCAACAGGGACCAAAACTGTCATTTTGCAAAGTTGTTTGCTGATCAGACAGGCCAGGCGGCCCGCGTAAACTCCTGGTGCCTCCTTACGTGGCCCGCGTCAGGCTCCCAGATGCGGAAACTCGTTTTGACTGCTGTTATCAGCCTTTCAACCCCCCAAAGGCCAATGCCACATGTCAATCTCTGTTGGTGGGGGCAAAAAGAGTTACCATAACATTCCAACACATGTACGGATGAGATTCGATCACGTTATTCGATAAACGATCCTAACGGTTGTCCATTTACTATAAATACCCAACCCCATTCAACTCAAAACCCACAAATCTGATCTATATTCTCTAAGTTGAAGCCATTGCTTCAAACCTGAGCTATTTGATCAATATTTACTAGCGGGGACCCTTTGTAAGTGTTCCTTCGTTCTTTTATCGCTTTTCGAGTCCGAAAGTCAAACTATGTTTGACTTTCTGCGTTGACCAGTTTATGGTCAACACGGAGTTCGTTTGAAATTCATAACGTGAGCGTAATCACGATGGTTATAGTCCCTAGTGACTATACCTACTGATTACCACGTTATCTAGGCTCAGTGACGAGTCGTAGTTTCGGCCAAAATACGTGTTATTGCGTATTTTGTAACCAAACTACTTTTAGGTATCAAAACCATTTGTTTTGATACCAAACCTGTTTTCTAAACTTAGTTAAGCATGTTTTAACATGCTTAGCTCATCACTTTTAGTTTAGTGCTTATATAGGGTCGTACGGTAAGCGATCTAAACAATCGTTTATACTTTCGAACCCGACCCGTTTGGTCGATCATTAGGATCCGACCAAACACATTAGGTGACCATAGTTGTATAGGGAATAACCTTCCGAGGTTATACCTTACGGTCACATCGTTTGAGTAGTTGTATGATAGGTAATATATATGCCTTAGGTAAATTACCAAAATGCCCTTTTAACGCCAAAATTCATTTTAAGCATATGCAACATAACTTTTGGTATCTAAACTGATTTGGTAACAATATTAGACATGTTAAGGCATATTTTACTTATCATAGGGCTAGTTAGGCGTTCTGAACGCGTTTTACGCGAACGACGCGTTAAAGTAGCATAAGCTACCTAAACGGGTCGTAATGGGTTGTAAGCACTTAGGATAGGTTTCATTGTAGTATGTAGGCCTTGTTAAACCATATTACATGTGTTCCCCTACTCATTTGGTTTACGAGCCTCATTCTATCCAATCCTCCGATTTAGGTCCGGATTATTAACATAGTTACCTATATTATGTGCCGTTTGATTTCCGTGATCTCTAGCATTGTTTGGTTGTTACTCAAGGACTACTTAGCAATCTCAAGTGAGTACATAGACCCCTCTTTTACTGTTTTCCAAACACTTTGGGGTGAAACACATGTGCCTACTTGTTACTTTCATGCTTTCATATCATATGCTTGTTATGCTCAATAGTACACTTATAGTACATGAATTCATTGTGTTTATGCTATGTATGCCCATCGTGTGCATACTTAGTACATCATTTTACATTACATTTTATGCTATGTATGCCCATTGTGTGCATACTTAGTACATCATTTTACATTACATTTTATGCTATGTATGCCCATTGTGTGCATACTTAGTACTTCATTTTACATTACATTTTATGCTATGTTTGCCCATTGTGTGCATACGTAGTACATCGTTTTACATTACATTTTGTGCTATGTATGTCCTTTGTTGCATACTTAGTACATTTGTTATTTATCACATGCTTACATTTTGGTATGACATTTGGTTTGTTCAAATGAGACAATGTACATTCATTAACATTAGCTACGCCGCTCGTTAGTAGGTAATTGTCACACCCCGACCGCGTGTAACATACAAACCGCGGCGGAAACATCGGGGCGTGTCGCGACAGAATTAATTGTCTCATAACCATGGCATACAAAGTTTTATTTAATTATTAAACAAGGGTGTTACATTGTTTCAAACAGGAAATTAAAGAGTTCAGAACATAATTAAACATAGTCTATCTTCTTTTAAAGTTTCTAAGGCACAGGTCCGCCCTAGTATCATGATCAACATCCTATGGAAAAGCACCTGAAAACACATGTGAAAATAGGTACGTCAGCATAAAAATGCCTGTGAGATACATAGGTTTTGCGAAAATAAGATTCATGACTTTTGTTTGAGAAAATGTTTAGTCATGAACCTTGTTATTTGCTTTGTCTTGTAAATCATTTGAAAACAATAAGATCAGATGATATGTATAAGTAAATGTCAGGTTAAATAAATAACCATGTAAAAATGTGTTTGTATAAGATAAGTTGTTTGTAAATCAATGTCTTGTGAAAAGTATGTTATTTGTATAAAATGTTCTATGTCTCAAACTGAAATGATTCAAATAACGTTACGCCATGTAATACCATACAAACACTTATATATAGGAAGTACCAGCGGCGTATCCACCATGCTTGTATCATATTACACACGCATCGTTACTTAATCACTTAATCAAACCAAACCAAACAATGTAAGAAGTCTATGTTTAAATCAATTGTCAAATGTATTGGGTAATATGTCAAAGTGTTTATGTCAAGATGTAAATCATGTCAAATGTCTATGTCAAAATATCCATGTCAAATGTCTATGTCAAAATGTCATGTCAAATGTCTATGTCAAAATATCCATGTCAAATGTCTATGTCAAAATGTCATGTATGGCAAGTGAAATGTCTCAACTAAACCATATGCACAAAAACAAAGTATTGAGGTAAAACTTAGTTTAAATCAAAGCTATGTTTTGTGTAGATGCATGCAACTATTTAATATGAACATTTATGCGGTATTGTGAAAATGCATACATCCAAGCCTGGCGACTGTGGTGATAAACCCTTTAAACAAATTAAAGGTCTATCTGTCTTATGTCAACGAATTCGGTCATTCCTTTCTGTCCCCTTACCCTGGGATGTCCGGAACGGGAGTTGTCAATTCCTATGGTACCACTACCTACTAACGAACGGCGTAGCTAATGTTAATGAATGTATTGTCCCATGTAAACAAACCAAATGTCATACCAAAATGTAAACATGTGAAAACAATGCACTAAGTATGTAATCAAATGAACATACATAGCGTGAAATGTCATGTAAAACGATGTACTAAGTAATGCACACAATGGGCATACCTAGCATGAAATGTCATGTAAAACGATGTACTAAGTAATGCACACAATGGGCATACCTAGCATGAAATGTCATATAAAACGATGTACTAAGTAATGCACACAATGGGCATACCTAGCATGAAATGTCATGTAAAACAATGTACCAAGTAATGCACACAATGGGCACACCTAGCATAAGATGTAATGAAATCATGTACTATAATGTACTAACGAACATAGCATGTATATGATGTGGAAACATGAAAGCATGAAAGTAACAAGTAGGCACATGTGTTCCACCCCAAAACAGTTTGGAAAACAGTAAAAGAGGGGTCTATGTACTCACTTGAGATTGCTCAGTTGTATAAAGATAACCACCAAGTAATGCTATAGATCTCGGAATCAAACGGAACCTAGTATAGGTAACTATGTTAATAAACCGGACCTATCTCGGAAGACTGGGTAGCATTAGGGTTTGTAAACCAAATGAGTGTCGGAACTCACGTGATATGGTTTAACAAAGCCTAGATGCTAAATGAAACTTAACATAATTGTTTACGACCCATTACGACCCGTTTAGGAAGCTTATGCTACTTTAACGCGTCGTGCGCGTGAAACGCGTTTGGACCGCCTAACTAGTCCTATGACAAGTATTATATGCCTAAACATGTTACATAATCAGTTACGTGACAAAAGTTTAGGTTACATATGCTAAATTACCAATTATGTATGAAAAGGGTATTCCGGTAATTTACCTAAGGCATATAAACTACCTATCATACAACTACTTAAACGTCGTGACCATAAGGTATAACCTCGGAAGGTTATTCCCTACACTATGGTCACCTAAAGTATTTGGTCGGATCCTAATGATCGACCAAACTGGGTCGGGTTCGAAGGTATAGGCGATTTATTAGATCGCCTACCCTACGACCCTAGACAACGTGGTAATCAGTAGGCATAGTCCCAAGGGACTATGACCATCGTGATTACAATCACGTTGCGAAGTTCAAACGAACTTCGCATTGACCATTACTGGTCAACGCTGAAAGTCAAACAAAGTTTGACTTTCTGACTCGAAAAGCAGTAAAAATAAGGAAAAGAACGAAAGAATACTTACGAAGGGTCCCCGAATGCTAAACTCGATTCGAAAATCTCAGGTATGAAACTAATGTTTCAACTTAGAGTTTCTCAAATCAAATTTCTAGTAATTTTTGCAAAGGGGTGATGGGGTATTTATAGTTTTCGGTGCACCGTTGAGATCGTTTCTTGGAAAAGGGGAAATGATCTCGTCCGAACACTTGTTGCAAGGTTATGGAAGCTTAAATTCCATCCTTATCTAGTGACTAAGCAAGTGAAAACATGTGGAGGATAATCAATCAGCTGCAACTTGTGTTTAAAACACTTAATCTGGTCTGATCATGCAGTCGCGTAGCGCTAGTGCAAAGGCACTATGCAGTCGCGCTACGCTAGCACCTCCCTGTTTCAGAAATGTTTCAAAAGTGGCAGAAATGGTCCCTGCACGTGTTTAAGGCCTTTTTCGATGCGTTTGAACCCCGTTAACCTCATTTCAAGGCTCTAAAATGAAGTTAAAGTATAGGGAACTCAAAACATGTTCAAAAATATGCCGGAGGATGGTTCGTTTGGTCGTACGAACGCGATGTTCGCTTAATTACGACGGAATGCGCACAAGCGCGAAAAACGATCCAAATGACGCATCGAATGGATTTTTCTTAAGGCGAACACTAAAATAAAATGTAGTCATGCTTTCATAAATTTTTGGATGTCCAGATGTATTCAGAACGTAAGTTATGCGCGAAAATGCAAACTTGTGCACTTTTTGACACTTTTAGTCCCTGAATGTCCCAAAAGTTTATTTTAGCACACCGAACCCCTCAAAGCCTATTTCTAAGCTATGTCAAGGATATTTAAGGTGTGTTTAACTTATGGTTATGTTCCGGAATGTTCGTTACAGTTCAAATTGACATACTTTCGCAGTTTGTCATATTTAGTCCCTGTAAGCGAATTAACTTGTTTTTGCCATACCAAAGCCTTCAAAACTTATTTCTAAGTTATGTAAAGGTTATTTAAGGTATGTTGAGTATATGTTGATGTTCCGGAGTATTTCTCGCATTAAACTGAGTACGTTTACGCACTAGTTTGCGTATAACTCTCCAGAAAGCGATGTAGAGTTTGAAATTACATAAAAGTCAAAACATGAAAAATGTATAACATAACAAAACAAATATTGGGATCAAATAACATTGTTTTATTGATAACAGAACTGTTCATAGTGATTACAAGCACAGTTGTTACAGTCTCCCCTACTTGTGGAAATTTCGTCCCGAAATTTATTTAGAGGAAACTCGTGGAAAAAGATGTGGATATTTTGCCTTCATTTGATCTTCGCGTTCCCAAGTAAACTCAGGTCCACGTTTAGCTTCCCAGCGAACTTTGACCAAAGGAATGCGCTTGCGTTTAAGCCACTTGACTTCACGTTCCATGATTTCCACTGGTTTCTCAACAAATTTCAGTGTTTTGCCAACACGAATTTCGTCAAGCGGTATGGAGTAGTTCTCATCAGCTGTACACTTCTTGAGATTGGACACGTGAAAAGTTGGATGAACATTTCCTAGTTCAGGAGGTAACTCAAGTCTGTAGGCTACCTTTCTGATTCTTTTGACGATCTTGAATGGTCCAACGTATCTAGGTGCAAGTTTTCCTTTCTTTCCAAATATGATCACACCTTTCCAAGGTGAGACCTTAAGTAATACTCGATCACCGACTTGAAATTCAAAGGCTTTGCATTTTGGGTCCGCGTAAATCTTCTGACGGCTTCTAGCTGCCTGAAGGTTATCACGAACTTTCTTGACCTTGTCAGTTGTCTCTAAAATGAGGGCAGGTCCAGTAAGTTGAGCCTCGCCAACCTCATTCCAGCAGACTGGTGAACGACATTTTCGACCATAGAGAGCTTCGAAAGGAGCCATTTTGATGCTAGTGTGATAACTGTTGTTGTAGGAGAATTCAATCAATTTAAGATGTGAATCCCAGCTACCACCAAAATCGATCACACAAGCTCTTAGCATATCCTCCAGAGTCTGGATTGTTCTCTCAGATTGACCATCCGTTTGCGGATGATAAGCTGTGCTCAGATTAAGTTGGGTCCCCATGGCAGATTGCATGGTTCTCCAAAAATGAGAAATGAAACGAGCATCTCTGTCAGAAATGATGTTCAAAGGAACACCATGTCGAGCTACAATTTCATCTACATAGATTTGAGCAAGTCTGTCAGTAGGAAAATACTCGCGGATTGGCAAGAAATGCGCTGACTTGGTAAGACGATCAACGACTACCCAGATGGCATCATGACCTTTCTTTGTGCGCGGGAGTTTGGTAACAAGATCCATAGTAATGTTTTCCCATTTCCAAACTGGGATCTCTGGTTGCTCCAATAAACCAGAAGGACGCTGATGTTCAGCCTTAACCTTAAGACAAGTAAGGCATTTTGATACGTATAAGGCAATGTCTTTCTTCATACCAGGCCACCAATAGTGAGTACGAAGGTCCTTATACATTTTATCTGAGCCCGGATGAATAGAATAGCGAGACTTATGGGCTTCATCCATAAGCAAGGTACGAAGATCATCCTGGCTTGGGACCCACAAACGGTCCATGAAGTAATATGACCCATTGTCCTTCAGTTCCAAAGCAGGCGTTATGTGATAGGGAAATTCCTTATCCATTAAACCTTGTGAAACACAAGATTGTTGAGCCTGAGAAATACGGGCTTGAATATCAGATCGAGCTTGAATAATAGACTGAACACGTACACAATGAAGCTTAGTACGTTCCTTACGACTCAATGCGTCAGCTACGACATTCGCCTTACCAGGATGGTAGCGAATTTCGCAGTCGTAGTCGTTTAAAAGCTCAACCCAACGTCGCTGTCTCATGTTGAGTTCTTTCTGGTTGAAGATATGCTGAAGACTTTTGTGGTCAGTGAAAACCACACATTTTGTACCGTATAAATAGTGTCTCCAGATCTTGAGAGCAAAGACAACTGCACCCAACTCAAGATCATGAGTGGTGTAGTTCTTCTCATGTATCTTCAATTGCCTCGATGCATAGGCTATGACTTTGTTCCTTTGCATCAGAACACAGCCAAGACCCAATTTCGATGCATCACAATACACAACAAAATCATCATCACCCTCAGGCAATGATAGAACAGGCGCATCGCAAAGCTTCTGCTTCAGGTGTTGAAAAGCTTCCTCTTGTTTGTACCCCCAATAAAAGGGCATTTTCTTCTGAGTTAGAGCAGTTAGAGGAACTGCAATCTTCGAGAAGTTTTCTATGAAGCGGCGATAATAACCCGCTAGACCAAGAAATGAACGAACTTCAGTAGGAGTAGTAGGTGTATCCCAATCCTTAATCGCACTGATCTTGGAGGGATCTACATGAACACCTCGTTCGTTGATAATGTGTCCCAAAAATTGAACTTCTTTAAGCCAAAATTCGCACTTGGAGAATTTGGCGAAAAGTTGCTCTTTCTTCAGGAGTTCCAGAGTAAGACGAAGATGCTGCTCGTGATCAGCTCGTGTCTTAGAGTAAATCAAGATGTCATCGATAAAAACAATGACGAACTGATCCAAATAAGGTTTGCAGACCCTATTCATTAAGTCCATGAAAACAGCAGGAGCATTAGTCAAACCGAATGGCATGACTGTGAATTCATAATGTCCATAACGAGTACGGAATGCTGTCTTCGGAATGTCTTCTTCTTGCACCCGAAGTTGATGATATCCAGATCGCAGATCGATCTTCGAAAAATAAGAAGCGCCTTGTAACTGATCAAAGAGATCGTCAATGCGAGGTAGGGGATATCGATTCTTGATGGTAAGCTTGTTAAGCTCACGATAATCGATACACATCCTAAAGGATCCATCCTTCTTCTTGACAAAAAGAACGGGAGCACCCCAAGGTGAAAAACTAGGACGTATAAAACCTTTGTCAGAGAGCTCCTGAAGCTGTTTAGACAACTCTTGCATCTCAGACGGTGCAAGACGATATGGAGCTCTGGCTATGGGATTTGCACCAGGTACGAGATCAATGCGGAACTCGACTTGGCGTGCTGGAGGTAGACCAGGTAAGTCTTCAGGGAATACTTCAGAATAATCCCGTACGACAGGAATATCTGAAATAGACTTACCCTTGCCTTTATCTTCTGTAACATGTGCTAAGAAAGCCACATAGTTCTTCTGCAGATACTTCCGAGCTTTAAAACAAGACATGAGTCTGAGACCACCGATAGGCTTCTCACCTTGAACCTGCAGGATCTCGCCTGTCGAAAGCGGCACACGAACAATCTTCTTAGAACAAACTATCTCTGCGTGATGCTTGGATAACCAATCCATTCCCACAATAACGTCGAAGCTTCCAAGTTGCATAGGCGCGAGGTCAATAGGAAAAAGATGGTCGTTAAGATTCAACTGGCAGTTGTGAAGAACAGAATCAAGAATAATGGGTTCACCACTAGCAACCTCTACTGTCAAAGATTTGCCTAGTTTCGTTCTAGACACTCGAAGCATTTGCTCAAAAGACAAAGACACGAAACTCTTATCGGCACCGGAATCGAAAAGAACAGATGCAGGCTGATTATTAATAAAGAACGTACCGTTCACCACATTATCGTCAGCCTGTGCCTCTTGGGCATTCATGTTAAAAACTCGGCCTCGAGCCGGAGCCGGATTCTGGTTCTGGTTCTGGTTCTGGTTGGCTAGCCTTGGGCACCGGTTTCTATAGTGGGTCAGATCTCCACAATTGTAACACGCACCAGGTGGGTATTGTGGTCTTGCAGCTTGACCCTGTTGCGGTGCAGGAGGCTGAGCAACTTGTTGAGCCGGGTTCTGAACCGCGGGATTCTGAGCAGATCGACAAACATTGGCGAGATGGCCTGATTTCCCACAGTTAGTACAGAAACAGCATGGAAGTTGCGGCTGGTGGTGACTGTTGCATCTATTGCACAAAGGTGCATTCCCTGTATAGGGTTTCTTCGCTGGAGGCTGTGCAGGTTGGTTGAGAGCTGCCTGATTAGCTTGGGCAGTGATAGTAAAATTTTGGGAAGCCTTACGCTTCCTTGACCTCTTCGAAGAACCAGAGTTCTTTCCATTCAAGTTTTGACCTTTCTTGCTATCCACTTTATCTGCCGACTGTTTCTTGCCCTTGTCACCCTTCCGGTGTAACTTGTTCTTCCGGATCTGCGACTCAGTCAATGTCGCAGATAACTCGATCGCCTGACGAAGTGTGGCAGGGTTACTACCAGTAAGAATGTCTTGTACCGAGTCAGGTAGACCATCGATGTATCTCTCGATAGCCTTGTCGAGTGGGGTGACCATTGTTGGGCAAAGCAGACTCAATTCTTCAAACCGATCAGTATAAGCCCTGTGCTCACCACTATCTTGCTTCAAAACATCAAACTCCTTCTCCAATGCTCGCTGCTCATGGCGAGGACAGAATTCCCTCATCATAAGGGCTCTAAGTTCAGCCCATGTCTGTGCGAGAGCGACTTCTGCACCTTGGTCTCTCATAACCCCGTTCCACCATGTCAAAGCCCTCTTCTGAAATACGCTCGAGGAGAACTCGACCTTGCGATTATCCGGACACTGCACATGGCGAAAAGTATTCTCTATGCTCTCGAACCACTGAAGAAGCCCAGTCGCTCCCTCAGAACCACTAAACTTGAGTGGTTTAGCCTGGTTAAAATCCTTGTATTTGCATGGAACGTTGTTGTTGTTGTTGGCTTGGTTCCATTGAGCAAAGAGATTTGGAAACTGAGCAGCCATCTGCTGTGCAATAATTTCTGCCAGCTCGGCAGTAGCTATCTAATTCTCGCGTCGAGGAGGCATTCTAAAAGAGGAAAACATGTAAAGAAACGAGTGAGATGATTGGATGAAGAGAATGAGATGAAACAAAATCAACATAAGCAAAGATGGTGGTCATTCGTCCGTATCACAAAGCAAACAAACGACACACAGTGACTAATCAAAGTAAATGGGTCAAAAATAATGTATAATGAAGACATGCTCGCCTATAAGTGAACACTCATCCCAAGAATTCCCAGGTAAGCACAACTGGTCTCGCGTCTGGTTGAGATGTATACGAAGTGCTTGCCTAGACAGAAAACTCAGAATACAGGCATTCACCCTTCCAGTTTGCACACGTTCACATTATTTAAAACCCAAAACGTTTGACGGGATTTTGAAAATTAGAAGGCACTAGGCCAAAAACCAAACTTGAAAAGGGTTCAAAACCATAAAACAGAGGGTTCAAAACCTTACAATTGAGGGTTCAAAACCTTGTAAAAATTTATTCAAAAACAGATGATTGTTTTTCAAAAATCGTTTCGGAAAAATTTTGATTCCTTGTTTTGTTAATCACCTAAGGATAGGTGATGTACATGTTTTAAGATCTAAACACAAGATAGCTTGTGTTAGGTTCCTAGAAAAGTTATAGTCTAGGTCAAAGCATTACTAATAACCTAATTCCCTATAACCATTGGCTCTGATACCAACTCTTCTGTCACACCCCGACCGCGTGTAACATACAAACCGCGGCGGAAACATCGGGGCGTGTCGCGACAGAATTAATTGTCTCATAACCATGGCATACAAAGTTTTATTTAATTATTAAACAAGGGTGTTACATTGTTTCAAACAGGAAATTAAAGAGTTCAGAACATAATTAAACATAGTCTATCTTCTTTTAAAGTTTCTAAGGCACAGGTCCGCCCTAGTATCATGATCAACATCCTATGGAAAAGCACCTGAAAACACATGTGAAAATAGGTACGTCAGCATAAAAATGCCTGTGAGATACATAGGTTTTGCGAAAATAAGATTCATGACTTTTGTTTGAGAAAATGTTTAGTCATGAACCTTGTTATTTGCTTTGTCTTGTAAATCATTTGAAAACAATAAGATCAGATGATATGTATAAGTAAATGTCAGGTTAAATAAATAACCATGTAAAAATGTGTTTGTATAAGATAAGTTGTTTGTAAATCAATGTCTTGTGAAAAGTATGTTATTTGTATAAAATGTTCTATGTCTCAAACTGAAATGATTCAAATAACGTTACGCCATGTAATACCATACAAACACTTATATATAGGAAGTACCCGCGGCGTATCCACCATGCTTGTATCATATTACACACGCATCGTTACTTAATCACTTAATCAAACCAAACCAAACAATGTAAGAAGTCTATGTTTAAATCAATTGTCAAATGTATTGGGTAATATGTCAAAGTGTTTATGTCAAGATGTAAATCATGTCAAATGTCTATGTCAAAATATCCATGTCAAATGTCTATGTCAAAATGTCATGTCAAATGTCTATGTCAAAATATCCATGTCAAATGTCTATGTCAAAATGTCATGTATGGCAAGTGAAATGTCTCAACTAAACCATATGCACAAAAACAAAGTATTGAGGTAAAACTTAGTTTAAATCAAAGCTATGTTTTGTGTAGATGCATGCAACTATTTAATATGAACATTTATGCGGTATTGTGAAAATGCATACATCCAAGCCTGGCGACTGTGGTGATAAACCCTTTAAACAAATTAAAGGTCTATCTGTCTTATGTCAACGAATTCGGTCATTCCTTTCTGTCCCCTTACCCTGGGATGTCCGGAACGGGAGTTGTCAATTCCTATGGTACCACTACCTACTAACGAACGGCGTAGCTAATGTTAATGAATGTATTGTCCCATGTAAACAAACCAAATGTCATACCAAAATGTAAACATGTGAAAACAATGCACTAAGTATGTAATCAAATGAACATACATAGCGTGAAATGTCATGTAAAACGATGTACTAAGTAATGCACACAATGGGCATACCTAGCATGAAATGTCATGTAAAACGATGTACTAAGTAATGCACACAATGGGCATACCTAGCATGAAATGTCATGTAAAACGATGTACTAAGTAATGCACACAATGGGCATACCTAGCATGAAATGTCATGTAAAACAATGTACCAAGTAATGCACACAATGGGCACACCTAGCATAAGATGTAATGAAATCATGTACTATAATGTACTAACGAACATAGCATGTATATGATGTGGAAACAGGAAAGCATGAAAGTAACAAGTAGGCACATGTGTTCCACCCCAAAACAGTTTGGAAAACAGTAAAAGAGGGGTCTATGTACTCACTTGAGATTGCTCAGTTGTATAAAGATAACCACCAAGTAATGCTATAGATCTCGGAATCAAACGGCACCTAGTATAGGTAACTATGTTAATAAACCGGACCTATCTCGGAAGACTGGGTAGCATTAGGGTTTGTAAACCAAATGAGTGTCGGAACTCACGTGATATGGTTTAACAAAGCCTACATGCTAAATGAAACTTAACATAATTGTTTACGACCCATTACGACCCGTTTAGGAAGCTTATGCTACTTTAACGCGTCGTGCGCGTGAAACGCGTTTGGACCGCCTAACTAGTCCTATGACAAGTATTATATGCCTAAACATGTTACATAATCAGTTACGTGACAAAAGTTTAGGTTACATATGCTAAATTACCAATTATGTATGAAAAGGGTATTCCGGTAATTTACCTAAGGCATATAAACTACCTATCATACAACTACTTAAACGTCGTGACCATAAGGTATAACCTCGGAAGGTTATTCCCTACACTATGGTCACCTAAAGTATTTGGTCGGATCCTAATGATCGACCAAACTGGGTCGGGTTCGAAGGTATAGGCGATTTATTAGATCGCCTACCCTACGACCCTAGACAACGTGGTAATCAGTAGGCATAGTCCCAAGGGACTATGACCATCGTGATTACAATCACGTTGCGAAGTTCAAACGAACTTCGCATTGACCATTACTGGTCAACGCTGAAAGTCAAACAAAGTTTGACTTTCTGACTCGAAAAGCAGTAAAAATAAGGAAAAGAACGAAAGAATACTTACGAAGGGTCCCCGAATGCTAAACTCGATTCGAAAATCTCAGGTATGAAACTAATGTTTCAACTTAGAGTTTCTCAAATCAAATTTCTAGTAATTTTTGCAAAGGGGTGATGGGGTATTTATAGTTTTCGGTGCACCGTTGAGATCGTTTCTTGGAAAAGGGGAAATGATCTCGTCCGAACACTTGTTGCAAGGTTATGGAAGCTTAAATTCCATCCTTATCTAGTGACTAAGCAAGTGAAAACATGTGGAGGATAATCAATCAGCTGCAACTTGTGTTTAAAACACTTAATCTGGTCTTATCATGCAGTCGCGTAGCGCTAGTGCAAAGGCACTATGCAGTCGCGCTACGCTAGCACCTCCCTGTTTCAGAAATGTTTCAAAAGTGGCAGAAATGGTCCCTGCACGTGTTTAAGGCCTTTTTCGATGCGTTTGAACCCCGTTAACCTCATTTCAAGGCTCTAAAATGAAGTTAAAGTATAGGGAACTCAAAACATGTTCAAAAATATGCCGGAGGATGGTTCGTTTGGTCGTACGAACGCGATGTTCGCTTAATTACGACGGAATGCGCACAAGCGCGAAAAACGATCCAAATGACGCATCGAATGGATTTTTCTTAAGGCGAACACTAAAATAAAATGTAGTCATGCTTTCATAAATTTTTGGATGTCCAGATGTATTCAGAACGTAAGTTATGCGCGAAAATGCAAACTTGTGCACTTTTTGACACTTTTAGTCCCTGAATGTCCCAAAAGTTTATTTTAGCACACCGAACCCCTCAAAGCCTATTTCTAAGCTATGTCAAGGATATTTAAGGTGTGTTTAACTTATGGTTATGTTCCGGAATGTTCGTTACAGTTCAAATTGACATACTTTCGCAGTTTGTCATATTTAGTCCCTGTAAGCGAATTAACTTGTTTTTGCCATACCAAAGCCTTCAAAACTTATTTCTAAGTTATGTAAAGGTTATTTAAGGTATGTTGAGTATATGTTGATGTTCCGGAGTATTTCTCGCATTAAACTGAGTACGTTTACGCACTAGTTTGCGTATAACTCTCCAGAAAGCGATGTAGAGTTTGAAATTACATAAAAGTCAAAACATGAAAAATGTATAACATAACAAAACAAATATTGGGATCAAATAACATTGTTTTATTGATAACAGAACTGTTCATAGTGATTACAAGCACAGTTGTTACAGTAATGGTACCATAGGACTTGACAACTCCCATTCCTGAACCCTAGGTTTGTTTGGGTGGAAGGAATGACCGAATTCGATAAACATAACAACAAGATAGACCTTTAAATTCGTTTAGGGGTTTATCGCCACAGTCACAAGGCTTGGATGTATGCATTTTCACAATACCGCATAGATGTTTATATCAGTATAGCATGCATTTTTTCCACAAAACATAACTTTGATTTAAACCATGTTTTACTTCAATACCTTGTATTTGTGCATTTTACATATGGTTTTGTTGATATATTTCACTTACCATACATAAACATTTTGACATTGATATACAAATTACATGACTTGCATTAGACATAAACATTAGACATAGACATTAGACATGGTTTTTCACATAAACATTTTGACATTTGATTATACATAAACATTTTACTTTGGTGGTTTGGTTTGAGTAAGTGATTTAAGTAACGAGGCGTGTGTAATACGATACTAGCATGGTGGATACGCCGCAGGTACTTCCTATATATAAGTGCTTGTATGGTATTACATATCGTAGCGTTATTTGAATCATTTCAATTTAGACATATAACATTTTATACAAATAACATACTTTTCACAATACATTGTTTTACAAACAACTTATCTAATACAAACTCATTTTACTTGGTTATTTACTTAACCATGTATTATTCTTTTATACATATATATCATTTGGTTTATTTATCACTTTTTAAATGATTTACAAGACAAAGCAAATTACAAGGTTCACGACTAAACATTTTCTTAAACATAAGTCATGAATCTTATTTTCACAAAACCTATGTATCTCACAGGCATTTTTATGCTGACGTACCTATTTTCACATGTGTTTCAGGATATGATGCATAGGATTTATCAAGATACACTTAGGCGGAATTGGGCCTTAGTGACAATAAAAGATGCAAGACTAGTTATTTATGTTATATTTCTTTGATTATCAAGACATTGTAACTCTTTTAATCAATAAAACAATATTTCGATTTCCATGTGTTATGTAACAATGATTCTGTTACAAGACTCCCCGACGTTTCGGCCACGTTTTGTTGTTTTACGTGGTCGGGGTGTGACACGAACTATGGGCGCTGCTCCAGGAGCTAGCTCGATTTGAAATTCAACTCGACGATGAGGCGGAAGACCAGGTAATTCCTCAGGAAATACCTCAGGAAAGTCGCGCACAAAAGGGATGTCTTCTATCTTCTTTTCCTTCGAGGATGTACCAGAAACGAGGGCTAGGATAGCAGTGTGGCCCTTCCGTAAACACTTCTGGGCCTTAAGGAAAGAGATGATGCCCACAACATCACCACTCTTGTCGCCATGAATCACGAGGGGTCCTTTACCAGAACGAGGGATGTGGAGAATCTTCTCGTTGCAAAGAATTTCCGCTTGCTGGTGAGATAACCAATCCTTCCTAATAACAGCGTCGAAGCTACCAAGTACGATAGGAATAAGATCGATAGAGAAGGTCTGACCAGCTAAGACGAGGTTACAACCCTTAACTGTGGGTGTGCCCTTAAGACTTTCACCATTAGCTAGTTCTACAACATGTTTGGTGTTTTAAGGGTAATGGGGTACGCTTAAGCACCTGACTAACTCTTAGGAACACATATCTAACATCGGCACCCGAATCAACTAAAATAGAAACAAAGAAATTGTCTGGTAGGAACTTACCCGCCATGATGTTGGGGTTGTTTCTTTCTTCCTTTTGTCCATTCAGGAACTCCTGCTCACCAGTCCGGCGGTTATCCTTATTGTCTCCGTTATTGTTCCCGTTGCCCTGGTTGCCGCTGTTGTCATGATTCTGTCTCATCAGCGGACAGTTCCTCTTGAAGTGGTTTTCAGCACCACATCGAAAACACCCTTTCTTGCTACCCTGCTGCTGGTTCCGGTTTACAAGATATGGGCTCATGCAATCTCTAGCCATATGTCCCATCTTCTTGCACTGCTGGCAACACGATCCCGCACATGCCCCGCTGTGGTACCGTTGGCACTTGCGGATCTCGGTTTATTCCCTAGGTATCCCCCCTGATTTTGGTAGTTCAGCCCGAGTTTCTTGTGCTGTTCCTGTTGTATAGAGCTAGGACCCTCACCTTGGTGATCACCCCAAATATACTTGTTACTAATAAGAGCATTTGCATTGGAAGAGTTACGCTTGGGTAACTTGCCCTCTTCCACCGCCTGATCGGTGAGTTGGTGCGCCAAACGAACGACTTGCTGGATTGTGGGAAGGTTGGCCGCAATTACAGACCCTTGAATTTCCAGGACTAAGCCTCTGAGGTATAGTTTGATTCGTCTAGATATGGGTTGTGACATGTTAGGACATAAGGCAGCCAGGTCGTTGGACCTCTTTGTGTACGCCTCAATCTCTGATCCTTCCATCTTCAAACCATAATACTCTATTTCATGTTCCAGAATGTCGTCCAGGTGGCAGAATTCTTCCTTAATCCAATCCTTGAAGTCGCTCCAGAGGGTGGCATTCGTGTCTGCCAACCCGAGCATCTGAACTTGTGCGTTCCACCAAGAATACGCTTTCCCCTGCAACATGCCAGTAGCGTACTTTACTCGTTTGCTGGCAGGGCTTTCACTTTCTTCGAATGTATATTCGATTCTTCGGATCCAGTGTAGAAGGCCGAATGCCCCTTCAGTGCCGTCGAAAGTGGGAGGTTTGCACTCCAAGAACGCCTTGAGGGTGCCTATGTGTGTTTGAGGGTGCATGGGTTGACTCCCTGTTTGGGTTGCTAAGGCTTCAGCAACCCGTTCATTAATCAAGGTCGTCAGCTGATCCTGAGTCAAGTTGAGGCGTCCACTCATGATCTTCACATCGAGGGAAAACACAGGTAAGAAGGGTGTCGCGAAAGTGCGTAAGTGTGGTGTCACACCCCCAAAATCCACACGCGGAGTATCACCGCTTGGAGGCATGACTGACCAGGATCAAGCCACCAATCATATTGAACAAGCATTTAAGTAAACATAAAACTCAACACAATACAATTGGTGTCCAAATCAAAACATAGTTTAAGTTGCAAGCGGAAGCATAAAGTCTTAAAACCAAAGCATAAGTTAATAATGTTTAAGTTTATCATGAACACTCAATGTCCATGCCCCACAACGACTCTTCCCCATGCAAGCTCCTGCTATACCTAGTGACCTGCAAACCATGTAGTAACGAGTCAACAACAAAGTTGAGCGAGTTCACAGTTGGGTGTTTGTTTTAAATTGTTCCAAAAACGGTTTCCTTTAACTGGCATCCCTGCCATGGGGGTTACCCCATAGTTGAAAACGTGTTTTGTTTAATCCCGTTCACTCTGGCTATCTAGCCGTGGGGGATACCCCATGTTTAATTATCTGGCTCTCTTACCGTGGGGGCTATCCCATGTATATACTACTAGACTCGTTACCATATCGACCACTGACTTTAGTCATGTTTATGTGCCCTTAGCTGTCAATGTCTATTATCATTGACGTGCCCAGATCCATTAGTTCACGCCCGTCCTCTGCGGCATAGTGTGAGGCTTGTCAAACCTAAATAGCGCTATCTAACTAATGACCCGCTCGCCATTGGCCCGGCGATTAAGTCGATATAAAAAGGAGGGACTTCGTGATAGAGTTTTAGTCTAGTGAAAACTGTCCAAGAGGACGAGGAATTATATTCCTGAACCCGTACTGTCCTACCTAAGAAAGGACGAGGAATCCATATTCCTTAACCCATTCCCAACCCCTGGGAATCCCATGCTTTGTAAAAAGTGTGAACTTTCCTTAGGTTAGCTCGGCAGATAAACGAAAAGTCAATCGAGCTGCTAGAGGTCAACCACGTCCTAACATGGTTACCATACAAGTCAGGTCTAGGTTCAAATGGTGCACGTATGTTTACACAGAGATAGCAAGTTACGAACACATACTGAGCATGGCAACACATTAATAGTCAAGTACATAACATATTCAAGCTTGTGCGATTCAATAGTTTGGGCCGATCCATTTGTGCGGTTGACCAACATAACGCAATTAAACACCCCGGCCTAACATGTTGTGCGGTCAGCACAGCCTTGTGTGACCCACATCATGTTGTGCGATCCATTACTCACCCGGCCCAATCTATGAATAAGCCCAATAGTACCCGGCCCGATAACTAGAAACCCAAACAAAACTATAAGCATAGACACGTCCTAATTAACTAAACAGATAACATATCTTGTGTGATTCGTTTGATCTTGTGCGACTCGGGACATCATGTGCGACTGGACTTGTGCGTCTGGCACCTGTGCGATCAGATCAGGTCTTGTGCGACCTGATCTTGTGCGATCAACAACTTGTGCGCTTTGGGTCCTTGTGCAACCAAGGACTCTTGTGCGATTGGTGATTTAATATCCGAAATCATGGCAATTCAGTTATATGATTTCCATTTATAAAGTTATCAATCAACAACACTAACAGTTTCCATTCATAAACTTAATCGATCAAACAAGTGTTTTTAGCATCAAATCTTTATGAACCCTAATCATGTTTCAAGCATAACCAACATCTTAAAACATTCAAACTATCCGATTTAAAGCTTTCAACATCATCAAACAAACAATCCGAAAGGCAGAAACATAACAGCCGATTAACAACTATTCGGTTCTAAATCATCAACTCCAAATCAGTCTAAACATAAACACATCACAGCCGAGTAAATATACATTCGGTTCTTGATTAATATCATGCAATTCTAAATCATATGAACATTATCGAATACACCTGTGAGCCGATTTTTATGAACACAAACCCTTAACAATCTCAAATACATAACCTCCTTAAATCATCATGTAAAAACATATAAGTTAACACATCATCAAACATGCAACCAAAAGTAGTATACTAACCGGTTAGAGAATGGGATGAAAGTTGATCCGGACGATAAAGCTTCGAGAGAGATAGGATGTTGTTGCTGTCGGGTTTGAGAGGAGAGAAAGAGAGTAGGGTTTTGATGTGTAAAGTGTTTAGCCAAACAATGAAAAGTATACCCCCTTCTCATGAGGTTATGCGACATAAGGGAGTGGGCCGAACCCTCACTTGGGCTGCCCATTGGTTTCGAGTGAGGAGTGGGCCGAGAGTTGTACGGGACCAAAGCCCAAAGGCTTGTGTGATTCGAATCGTGTTGTATACATACAATCATTACACATACACACATCACAAACATAACATTTCATTAATCATCAAGTTCACATAATCACACAGTGTTCACATACGTTACATTAATCACAAAGATAGGTTCTGAAATACGAGTTGTCACATTATCCCCAAGTTGAAAGAAATTTTGTCCCGAAATTTGGTACGTACTCACTGAGGAAGCTAGTTAAGTTGCATGGTTTTCCTCGTTTTCCTGGGGTGTCACATCCTTCCCCCGTTGATCTGTAATTTTGTCCCGAAATTCCGCAGTAGCTTCAGCCTCAGTAGTGGATGTGCTGTTTGCGAATAACTGGGGATACTTTTGTTTCATTTGATCTTCGCGTTCCCAGGTGAACACTGGGCCACAACGTGAGTTCCAACGAACTCGAACGAGAGGAATTCTAGTGCGCTTGAGGACCTTAACATCCCGGTCCGTGATTTCAACTGGTTCATCGACGAACCGCAACTGATCGTCAATAGTGAGTTCCTTCAAAGGAACTCTGAGGGTCTCATCTGACAGACACTTCTTCAGATTCGACACGTGGAAAACGTTGTGAACTGCACTGAGTTCTGTGGGTAGGTTCAGTTTGTAGGCCACCTTGCCTATTTTCCCTATGATGTCGAATGGTCCAACATATCGTGGGTTAAGTTTGCCTCGTTTGCCAAAATGAACCACACCCTTCCAGGGTGAAACTTTGAGTAGCACTCGATCCCCAACCTGGAACTCGAGTGGTTTCCTGCCCTTATCGGCATTGCTTTTCTGACGGTCACGGGCTGCCGCCATTCGTTGTCGTATCTGAGCAATCCTTTCTGTTGTGTCTACTACAAGTTCTGGGCCAGTGATCTGACTATCCCCCACCTCTGCCCAACAAAGAGGTGATCGGCATTTACGCCCGTACAATGCCTCAAATGGAGCGGCCCGAATGCTGGTGTGGTAACTGTTATTATACGAGAATTCCACTAGTGGCAGATGTTTTTCCCAACCGTTGCCAAAGTCAATCACACATGCCCTAAGCATGTCTTCAAGGATCTGGATGGTGTGTTCAGACTGCCCATCCGTTTGCGGGTGATAAGCTGTGCTCATATCTAAACGTGAGCCAAGGAACTTGTGCATTGCTTGCCACAGTTCAAAAGTAAAACGTGCATCACGATCAGAGATAATAGAGGTGGGCACCCCATGCCTCGAGATAACTTCCTTAAGATATACGTCTGCTAGAGTGGAGAACTTATCCGTTTCCTTGATAGCCAAGAAGTGTGCAGACTTTGTGAGTCGATCCACGATCACCCAAATAGTATCGTTCCCCCGTTGAGATCTAGGCATGCTAGTAACAAAATCCATGGAAATCTGCTCCCATTTCCATGGTGGTATCTCAGGTTGTTGGAGTAGGCCTGAAGGTTTCTGGTATTCGACTTTGACTCTCGCACAAGTCAAACATTTGCTAACGTAGGTTGCTATGTGAGCTTTCATGCTAGGCCACCAATACGTAGTTTTCAAGTCGTGGTACATCTTATCCGAACCAGGATGTACTGAGTAACGAGACTTATGTGCTTCATCCATCACAAGCTCTCGTAGGTTGCCATAGAGTGGGACCCAAATGCATCATGTTACGTAGTAGGCGCCGTCTGCCTTTTGTTCTAACCGTTGCCTTGAACCGCGTAGGGCTTCAGCCCTGACGTTTTCTGGTTTCAATGCTTCTACCTGAGCTTCTCGTATCTGTGCAGGAAGACTAGATTGAAAAGTGAGTTGTAAAGCTCGTACGCATTTAGGCGCAGTATCTTGTCGACTGAGGGCGTCGGCCACCACATTGGTGCCCGGATGGTATCTGATCGAGCATTCGTAATCATTGAGAAGCTCGAACCATCGACGTTGTCGCATGTTCAACTCCTTCTGTTTGAAGATATGCTCGAGACTCATGTGATCGGTGTAAATGGCGCACTTGGTGCCGTACAGGTAGTGTCTCCATATCTTAAGTGCAAAAACAACAGCTCCCAGCTCTAAATCGTGTGTAGTGTAGTTCCTTTCATGAACTTTAAGTTGGCGTGAGGCGTACGCAATAACTTTATCCTGTTGCATCAATACACAACCAAGACCCTGAATTGATGCGTCGCAGTAAACCACAAAGTCGTATGTGCCCTCTGGCAATGAAAGAATAGGTGCGCTGCAAAGTCTACCCTTTAGGTGCTGAAATGCCGATTCTTGTGCATTTCCCCATCGATAAGTAACGCCCTTCTGCGTTAGTGAAGTGAGAGGTTGTGCAATCTTTGAAAAATCCTTAATGAACCTCCTGTAGTAACCTGCCAAACCCAAGAATTGGCAAATTTCCGTTGGTGTGCGAGGTGCAGGCCAGTTCTTAATCGAGTCTACCTTGGATGGATCCACGTGAATCCCATCCTTGTTCACTACGTGGCCTAGGAAATGGACTTCGCGAAGCCAGAAGTCGCATTTCGAGAACTTTGCGTAAAGCTGTTCCATTCGAAGGAGTTCCAAAATGAGTCATAGATGGCTCTCGTGTTCCTCCTGACTCTTCGAATAGATCAGGATGTCGTCGATGAAAACAATAATGAACTTGTCCAGGTAAGGCTTGCACACTCTGTTCATAAGGTCCATGAAAACCGCAGGTGCGTTTGTCAGCCCAAAAGGCATGACCAAAAACTCGTAGTGGTCATACCAAGTTCTAAAGGCTATTTTGGAGACGTCCTCATCTCGGACTCTCAGCTGGTGATATCCCGATCTCAAATCAATCTTCGAGTAAAAGCTCAACCCTTGCAACCGGTCAAATAAGTCGTCGATGCGTGGAAGAGGATAGCGGTTCTTCACCGTCACCTTGTTGAGTTCTCGATAGTTGATACACATCCTGAAGGTACCGTCTTTCTTCTTCACGAATAGCACTGGAGCTCCCCATGGTGAAGAGCTAGGACGAATAAACCCCTTGTCCAAAAGTTCTTGTAGTTGTGTAGAGAGTTCTTCCAACTCTGATGGAGCTAAGCGATACGGTGCACGAGCTATTGGTGCGGCTCCAGGAGCTAGTTCAATTTGAAACTCGACCTGGAAATGAGGCGGAAGGCCAGGTAATTCCTTAGGGAATACCTCAGGAAAGTCACGTACGATCAGAAAATCTTCTATTTTCTTCTCTTTCTTCGAGGTGTCAGTAACGAGAGCCAAAATAGCAGTGTGGCCCTTTCGTAAACACTTTTGGGCTTTAAGGAAAGAGATGATGCTCTCAACAACACCACTCTTGTCGCCACGAATCATGAGAGGTTCATCACCTGAGCGAGGAATACGGACGATCTTCTCGTTACAAAGAATCTCTGCTTGGTGTTGGGATAACCAGTCCATCCCAATGACCATGTAGAAACTACCCAAAATGATAGGAATGAGGTCGATAGAGAAGGTCTGGTTAGCAAGAACAAGTTTAGAACCCTTGACTACGTGTGTGGCCTCTAAACTCTTACCATTAGCTAACTCTACAGTGTGCTTGGTGTTCAAAAGTGTTGGGGTACGCTTAAGCATTTGACTAACTTTTAAGGACACATAACTAGTATCGGCACCCGAATAAAATAAGACAGTAACATAAAAGTCGTCCAGTAGGAACTTACCCGTCACAACATTGGGATCATTCCTTGCATCTCCTTGTCCAATCACTAACACACGACCCCTTGTACCATTGCCGTTGTTACCCCCGTTGTTTCCATTTCCCTGGTTGTTATTATTGTTGTTGTTGTTCTGGTTCCGATTCAGTTGGGGAAAATCTCTCTTGAAGTGGCCTTCAGCTCCACACTGAAAGCATCCTTTGTTGATGCCTTGCCGCTGCTGCTGCTGGCGTTGATTCTGTGGGGCTTGTTGTTGCTGACGATTCTGGTTTGCGGGGTATAAACTTCTGCAATCCTTTGCGGCGTGGCCTGGCTTGTTTCATCGATGACAGTTACTCCTGGTGCATGGCCCGCTGTGGTGTAGGTTACAACGATTGCATTTGGGGTGATTTCCCCTGTACCCTCCTTGACTCTGACCACCAGATGATTGCTGACTAGGGATTTTGTAGTCGCCAGTCCTTCTCTGCTGAGACTGAGATTGAACAGAAGTCGAACCTTTGCTTGCAGTTCCATCCCATTTATGCTTGTTGTCGTTGGGGGTAACAGAAGTAGTTGTATCACTAATACGCTTTGGTAACCTATTCTGCTCCACCGCCTGATCAGTGAGACGATGAGCCAATTGAACAACTTGCTGGATGATGGCGAGGTTAGCTGAAGTCACATGACTTTGAATCTCTGGCACTAAGCCCTTGAGGTATAGTTCGATGCGTTTGATGGGAGGATCCACCATAGTAGGACACATAATAGCAAGCTCATTCGATCTTTTCGTGTACGCTTCAATCTCTGACCCCGTCATCTTGAGGTTGAAGAACTCTACCTCCAGTTTGTGAATGTCATCACGATTGCAGTACTCTTCCTTAATCATTTCCATAATATTGTTCCATGGGGTGGCATTAGCAGCAAACAACCCCAGCATTTGGACTTGAGCGTTCCACCACGTGAGCGCTTTACCCTCGAGAGTACCAGTAGCATACTTCACCCTGTGAGCCTCAGGGCATTCACACATCTCGAAGATAGATTCGAGTTTCTCAAACCAGTGGAGGAGACCTACAGCTCCTTCGGTACCACTGAAGGTAGTAGTTCGGCAGTCCATAAAGGTCTTGAAAGTGCACACAGGAGGTTGTGCAGGTTGACCTCCTGCCTGAGCGGCTGCAAGTGCCGCAGCAACTTGTTGGTTAATCAGAGCCGTCAACTGGGCTTGAGTCATGTTAACGTGTCCAGCCATGATCTTCATATCAAGGGAAACATGGGTGAGAGAGGTTCGCGAAGTGCGATGACAGAAGGGAGTAAGCACACACGTGTTTTCAAACTATCGTTGCTACGTTTATCTAAGCATACCATAAGCAAAGTTCTATGTAATCTAGTAAGTAGGAAATAAAACATAAACCATATCACCTAGAATGTCGAGTCTTGCATGTGGAGCGAAGCGTCGTTGTGGACCGTTGAGCACTGTACAGGTTATAGTCTGGTTTTAACAAAATTTTTTTCCCTTATTAAAACCAAGTTCTCTATAACCAATGGCTCTGATACCAATCTGTCACACCCCCAAAATCCACACGCGGAGTATCACCGCTTGGAGGCGTGATTGACCAGGATCAAGCCACCAATCATATTGAACAAGCATTTAAGTAAACATAAAACTCAACACAATACAATTGGTGTCCAAATCAAAACATAGTTTAAATTGCAAGCGGAAGTATAAAGTCTTATAACCAAAGCATAAGTTAATAATGTTTAAGTTTATCATGAACACTCAATGTCCATGCCCCACAACGACTCTTCCCGATGCAAGCTCCTGCTATACCTAGTGACCTGCAAAGCATGTAGTAACGAGTCAACAACAAAGTTGAGCGAGTTCACAGTTGGGTGTTTGTTTTAAGTTGTTCCAAAAACGGTTTCCTTTAACTGGCATCCCTGCCATGGGGGTTACCCCATAGTTGAAAACGTGTTTTGTTTAATCCCGTTCACTCTGGCTATCTAGCCGTGGGGGCTACCCCATGTTTAATTATCTGGCTCTCTGGCCGTGGGGGCTACCCCATGTATATACTACTAGACTCGTTACCATATCGACCACTAACTTTAGTCATGTTTATGTGCCCTTAGCTGTCAATGTCTATCATCATTGACGTGCCCAGATCCACTAGTTCACGCCCGTCCTACGCGGCACGGTGTGAGGCTTGTCAGACCTAAATAGCGCTATCTAACTAATGACCCGCTCGCCATTGGCCCGACGATTAAGTCGATATAAAAAGGAGGGACTTCGTGATAGAGTTTTGGTCTAGTGAAAACTGTCCAAGAGGACGAGGAATTATATTCCTGAACCCGTACTGTCCTACCCAAGAAAGGACGAGGAATCCATATTCCTTAACCCATTCCCAACCCCTGGGAATCCCATGCTTTGTAGAAAGTGTGAACTCACCTTAGGTTAGCTCGGCAGATAAACGAAAGGTCAATCGAGCTGCTAGAGGTCAACCACGTCCTAACATGGTTACCATACAAGTCAGGTCTAGGTTCAAATGGTGCACGTATGTTTGCACAGAGATAGCAAGTTACGAACACATACTGATCATGGCAACACATTAATAGTCAAGTACATAACATATTCAAGTTTGTGCGATTCAATAGTTTGGGCCGATCCATTTGTGCGGTTGACCAACATAACCCAAGTAAACACCCCGGCCCAACATGTTGTGCGGTCAGCACAGCCTTGTGCGACCCACATCATGTTGTGCAATCCATTACTCACCCGGCCCAATCTATGAATAAGCCCAATAGTACCCGGCCCGATAACTAGAAACCCAAACAAATCTATAAGCATATACACGGCCCAATTAACTAAACAGATAACATATCTTGTGCGATTCGTTTGATCTTGTGCGACTCGGGACATCATGTGCGACTGGACTTGTGCGTCTGGCACTTGTGCGATCAGATCAGGTCTTGTGCGACCTGATCTTGTGCGATCAACAACTTGTGCGCTTTGGGTCCTTGTGCGACCAAGGACTCTTGTGCGATTGGTGATTTAATATCCGAAATCATGGCAATTCAGTTATATGATTTCCATTTATAAAGTTATCAATCAACAACACTAACAGTTTCCATTCATAAACTTAATCGATCAAACAAGTGTTTTTAGCATCAAATCTTTATGAACCCTAATCGTGTTTCAAGCATAACCAACACCTTAAAACATTCAAACTATCTGATTTAAAGCTTTCAACATCATCAAACAAACAATCCGAAAGGCAGAAACATAACAGCCGATTAACAACTATTCGGTTCTAAATCATCAACTCCAAATCAGTCTAAACATAAACATATCACTGCCGAGTAAATATACATTCGGTTCTTGATTAATATCATGCAATTCCAAATCATATGAACATTATCGAATACACCTGTGAGCCGATTTTTATGAACACAAACCCTTAACAATCTCAAATACATAACCTCCCTAAATCATCATGTTAAAACATATAAGTCAACACATCATCAAACATGCAACCAAAAGTAGTATACTAACCGGTTAGAGAATGGGATGAAAGTTTATCCGAACGATAAAGCTTCGAGAGAGATAGGATGTTGTTGCCGTCGGGTTTGAGAGGAGAGAAAGAGAGTAGGGCTTTGATGTGTAAAGTGTTTAGCCAAATAATGAAAAGTATACCCCCTTCTCATGAGGTTATGCGACATAAGGGAGTGGGCCGAACCCTCACTTGGGCTGCCCATTGGTTTCGAGTGAGGAGTGGGCCGAGAGTTGTAAGGGACCAAAGCCCAAAGGCTTGTGCGATTTGAATCGTGTTGTATACATAGAATCGTTACACATACACACATCACAAACATAACATTTCATTAATCATCAAGTTCACATAATCACACAGTGTTCACATACGTTACATTAACCACAAAGATAGGTTCTGAAATACAAGTTGTCATTTTATCCCCAAGTTGAAAGAAATTTCATCCCGAAATTTGGTACATACTCACTGAGGAAGCTAGTTAAGTTGCATGGTTTTCCTGGGGTGTTGCATGGTTTCCTGGGGTGTCACATGTGGAGTGACAGAAGAGAGCAAACACACAGGGTTTTCAAGCAATAGTTGTTACGCTACCTAAGCATACCAAGATCAAATGCGCTACTTAAACTAGCAGGCAGGCAATACAAACATAAACCATATTACCTATAGTGTTGAGTCTTGCACATAGAGCGAAGCGTCGTTGTGGATCGTCGAGCACTGTACAGGTTATAGTCTGGTTTTGTCAAAAAGCTTTTCCCTTTTTAAAACCAAGTTCACTATAACCAATGGCTCTGATACCAATCTGTCACACCCCCAAAATCCACCATGCGGAGCATCACCGCTTGGAGGCATGACATGACCAGGATCGAGCCACCAATCATATTGAACAACGTAATTAAGTAAATAAAACCAACCACAATACAATTGGTGACCAAAAAAAAGTAACCAACATTAAGTTAGCAGCGGAAGCATAAAACGTAAAAGCAAAACATAAGTTCCATAGGTTCATAAAGTTCAAATGTTTTGCATGGAACTCAACAGTCCATATCCCATAACGACCTCCTCCTCGTGCAAGCTCCATAAGCATCTAACGACCTGTAAGGCATGTAACAACGAGTCAACAACAAAGTTGAGTGAGTTCACAGTTGGGTGTTCGTTTTAAGTTGTTGCAAAAACATAGTATTTGTTTGGTTGGCTTACGTGCCGTGGGGGTTACCCCATAGTTTGAAAATATGATTAACCAATTCCTTCTTTCCCATACCGTACCCATAATTAGTGGGGGATTCCCCATGTGAACCACTAGACCGTTAAGATATCGACAACTGACGAACAATAGTTGTGCCCTACGTCAATGTCTATCATCATTGACAGTTTGCCATAGTCCATTAGTACACGCCCGTCCGAATGGCACGGTGTGAGGTTTGTTAAACCTAATAGCGCTATTAACTAATGACCCGCTCGCCATTGGCCTCTGCGATTAAGTCGATATAAAATGAGGGACTTAATGATAGAGTTTTGTCTAGTAAGTTTTAAGGTTGTTGTCCTACCCAAGGAGGACGAACGTACGTATTCTACCCAAGGAGAATACGCAGAATTAATATTGGCATCCTACCCATGGAGGATGGCGGTACATATCCTACCCAAGGAGGATATGTAGGTTCCGTTTTAATTCTTTAACCCATTCCCAACCATCGGGAATCCCATGCCTTAGAAAGTGTAAGAACTCACCTCGGTTTGCTCGGTTAGATTAGTTACTCTAATAATTAGAAATCAAGCACGTCCTAATAAGGTACGGCTAACAATCAGTTTCTCATGCATAACACGTATCCTACGTACGGTTTATTTACTCATTACCTCTATCACATACCACACAATTCAAATGTCAAGTTATATTGTTAAGTTACATTATTTTACCCTAAAATAATAAAACTATCTCACAAAATAAACAAGTATCCAAACAAGTGTTCTAGTATAAGATATATATTCAAAATATATATTTACCCATTCTTATTTATGTAACATCTGTGCTTGTTATCATTGTGAACAGTTCAATTATCAATAAAACAATGTTATTTGATCCCAATGTTTGTTTGGTTGTGTTTTACATTTTTCATGTTTTGACTTTTATTCAATTTCAATTTCAAACTCTATATCGCTTTCTTGAGAGTTATACGCAAACTGGTGTGTAAACGTAATCAGTTTAATGCGAAAAATACTCCAGAACATCAACATATACTTAACATACCTTAAATAACCTTTACATAACTTAGAAATAAGTTTTGAAGGCTTTGGTATGTCAAAAACAAGTTAATTCGCTTACAGGGACTAAACTTGACAAACTGCGAAAGTATGCCAATTTGAACTGTAACGAACATTTCGGAACATGACCATAAGTTAAACATACCATAAATATCCTTTACATAGCTTAGAAATAGGCTTTGAGGGGTTCGGTGTGCTAAAATAAACTTTTGGGTCATTCAGGGACTAAAAGCGTCAAAAAGTGCACAAGTTTGCATTTTCGCGCATAACTTACGTTCTGAATACATTCGGACATCCAAAAATTTATGTAATCACTAAAATATTTTATTTTAGTGTTTGGCATAAGAAAAATCCATTCGTCGCGTCATTTGGATCGTTTTTCGCGCTTATGCGCATTCCGTCATAATTAAGCGAACATCGCGATCGTACGACCAAACGAACTGACATCCGACATATTTTTGAGCATGTTTCATGTCCACAATGTTTAGGCATCATTTTAGGGCCTTAAAGTTGGCTTAACGGGCCTTAAACGTGTCGAAAATGGCTTAAACACGTAACAGGGACAGAAACTGTCATTTACGAAAGTTTGTTTCTGACCAGTCAGGCCAGGCGGCCCGCGTAAAACCAGGGCTATCCTTTACGTGGCCCACGTCAGGCTCCCAGATCAGATAAGATCAATTAATCAGCAGATTACAGCTGTTAAACTCCCAACCACACACCCACACTTGCCCTTTCAGTTCATGAGGGGCCATTTTTAGTCACCACAACATTCCAACAAGTGTACGCCTTAGATTCGATCACGGTTTCCAAGAAACGATCCTAACAGTTCGGGAAATCCTATAAATACCCACATCCCCCAACTTCAAAACCCACTAGAATCTGATTTGAGAAGCTCTAAGTTGAAACCTTTGTTTCATACCTGAGCTACTTGAATCAAGATTAGCATTCGGGGACCCTTCGTAAGTATTCCTTCGTTCTTTTATTGCTTTTCGAGTCCGAAAGTCAAACTTTGTTTGACTTTCTGCGTTGACCAGTTTATGGTCAATGCGAAGTTCGTTTGAACTTCGCAACGTGATTGTAATCACGATGGTTATAGTCCCTTGTGACTAAGCCTACTGATTACCACGTTGTCTAGGGTCGTAAGGGTAAGCGATCTAATAAATCGCTTATACCTTCGAACCCGACCCATTTGGTTGGTCATTAGGATCCGACCAAATACATTAGGTGACCATAGTAGGTAGGGAATAACCTTCCGAGCTTATACCTTATGGTCACGACGTTTAAGTAGTTGTATGATAGGTAGTTTATATGCCTTAGGTAAATTACCAAAATACCCCTTTGATGCCAAAATTCATTATAAACATATGTGACATAACTTTTGACATCTAAACTGATTTGGCGACAATATTAGGCATGTTAAGGCATATTCTACTTGTCATAGGACTAGTTAGGCGGTCCGAACGCGTTTCACGCGAACGACGCGTTAAAGTAGCATAAGCTACCTAAACGGGTCGTAATGGGTCGTAAGCACTTATGTTAGGTTTCATTTAGTATGTAGGCTTTGTTAAACCATATTACATGAGTCTCCATACTCGTCTGGTTTACGAACCCTCATTCTATCCGATCCTCCAATTTAGGTCCGGTTTATTAACATAGTTACCTATATTAGGTGCCGTTTGATTCCGTGATCTCTAGCATGCTTGGTGGTTATCTTAGGACTTCTGAGCAATCTCAAGTGAGTACATAGACCCCTCTTTTACTGTTTTCCAAACTGTTTTGGGGTGAAACACATGTGCCTACTTGTTACTTTCGTGCTTTCCTGCTTTCACATCATATACTTGCTATGTTCATTAGTACATTTATAGTACATGATTTCATTGTGTTCATGCTATGTATGTCCATTGTGTGCATACTTAGTACATTGCTTTACATTACATTTCATGCTATGTATGTCCATTGTGTGCATACTTAGTACATTGTTTTACATTACATTTCATGCTATGTATGTCCATTGTGTGCATACTTAGTACATTGTTTTACATTACATTTCATGCTATGTATGTCCATTTTGTGCATACTTAGTACATTGTTTCACATTACATTTCATGCTATGTGTGTCCATTGTGTGCATACTTAGTACATTGTTTTACATTACATTTCATGCTATGTATGTCCATTTTGTGCATACTTAGTACATTGTTTCACATTACATTTCATGCTATGTACGTCCATTTTGTGCATACTTAGTACAGTTGTTTTCATCACATGCTTACATTTTGGTATGATATTTGGGTTGTTTAAAATGGAACAATACATTCATTAACATTAGCTACGCCGTTCGTTAGTAGGTAGTGGTACCATAGGAATTGACAACTCCCATTCCGGACATCCTGGGTAGGTTTGGATGAAAGGAATGACTGAATTCGATACACATAACTTAGATAAACCTTTAATTTGTTTAAGGGTTTATAGCCACAGTCTGAAGGCTTGGATGTATGCATTTTTACAATACCGCATAAATGTTTGTATCAGTATAGCATGCATTTGTTCCACAAAACATAACTTTGATTTAAACCATGTTTTACTTCAATACCTTGTTTTTGTGCATTTCACATATGGTTTAGTTGATATAATTCACTTACCATACATGATATTTTTGGGTACACATTACATGATCTACATTAAACATAAACATTTTGACATTGATATACACATTTAGTGGGTTATATTGGACATAGACATTTCGATATGGTTTATACATTAACACATGACAATTCATTTATACATAAACAATTTACATTGGTGGTTGGTTTGAGTAAGTGATTTGAGTAACGAGACGTGTGTAATATGATACAAGCATGGTGGATACGCCGCTGGTACTTCCTATAAATAAGTGGTTGTATGATATTACATATCGTAGCGTTACTTAAATCATTTCAATAATTGACATATTACGTTTTACATAAACAACTTACTTTCACAAGACATTGATTTACAAAACAACTTATCTTATACAAACTCATTTTTCTTAGTTATTCATTTAACCTTACATTATTCTCTTATTTATACATATCATTGCTTTTTGAATGATTTACAAAACAAAATAACTTACAAGGTTCATGACTGACTTTTGTTAAACAACTTTTTCTAAACTTATAAGTCATGAATCCTATTTTCACAAATCCTATGTATCTCACAGGCATTTTTATGCTGACGTACCTATTTTCACATGTGTTTTCAGGAGCTTTTGTGTAGGATGATGATCGTGACACTAGGGCGGACCTGTGCCTTAGAGAATAAAAATGAAGATAGACAAGTTTAACTATGTTATGAACTCTTTGTTTCCTGTTTAAGACAGTGTAACACTCTTGTTTAATAAATAAAACGTAACTTTGTATGCCATGGTTGTGAAACAATAATTCTGTTACAACACTCCCCGACGTTTTCCGCCACGTTTTGTATGTTATACGTGGTCGGGGTGTGACAATTTACAAAAACCAACCTCCGACACTTTGTATTTTGTTACAAAAATTATGGAGAAGTTTATATTCGAAACACAAGTTATAAAATATACTTGTACGCTTGTTTAGAAACATATTTTCTAAGTGTTGGAATTTTTAGAAAATTTCGCCAGAGTTTCCTTTGTAAACAGAGATGTCCATGCTTATTAGCATATCATTTTCTTTTCAAAAATTCATTCAATCAATCAACAACAAATTATTAAACAACATTACACTAACCAAGTGCAAAAACAATGCACTCTACATAACAACATGAACTTGTTTTTTCATAAAAACGCGTAGTAACTTTGTAGGGTGTTTAGTGGGTTTAGTTACCCTCCAAAGTGTGTTTACTTTATTTAAAATCTCATTCTCGGGATTTTTGGATGTTCACAACTTGTAAATGTAATTTACAAAAATGTTTACTTATACCATCTTCTTGTGTTAAGGGTATTTCTACACTTATGTTGTTATTTAAAAATAGTGTAGGTTTAATAAAAACCATGTTCTTCTAAAAATCATCCTTTAAACTTGGTTTATTTAGGAAAATCATTCACAAGTCTTGGGTTTACAGTTTACTAGTTCACTAGGTTTATTACTTTGTAAGAAAATCATTTTTATTATCAAGTTCATGTTTTAAATAAGAAGATGATTATTTTATAAAAGCACATAATCATCTCTAACTTGTTAAGCCATGTCTTTAATCATACTTTAACAAGTTCAACCATGATGTTCAACATCATATTACTAGTAATCATCAAGCAAGCAACAAGTAATCAACTACATAATAAAACAACTCTCTTTCATCAAGATTTCATCTTATTTCATCATCATGTTAGCTTTATGTTCAAGACTTTTGTTTATGATCTTTTAGTGTTCTTGAGATTTCATCATAATATAACTATTAACCACCATAAACATGAAGTAAATAAGGATCAAAGAAGCTTACTACTAGCTTTTAAGCTAGGGAAGAATCACTAGAGTAAATGAGTGGATAAAAGCTTGTGGTAGAGGTCCTTCAAGATCCGAGCTCACCAAACTTCGTTAATCACCTTGTATTGCACTTGGGATTAATGGATGAAAAATGAAAAGTGGTGAGTGTGGGGAGAGTATGTTCGGCCGTAGCTTTTTTTGTAGAGGGAAAGAAGAAGTTGAGTGGAGTGGAGGTGATGATGGTTCTTATATCCACAAATTTTATTAACCAATGGTCACCATGTTTCACAAAGTACATACAAGATCATCTAAATACCCATGTGAAGATTTAGGAAGATATTAGAAGATTAAGTGGATCTTGGAGTGGGGCCATGCTTGGGGACGGTTACAAGGGGGGTTAAAATAAAAATTCAAATGGTAAGGTGTGATTTAATGGAAGGTTAAAGTGGTAAGTTTAGTGTTTAGTGTGTTACATGTTAGGAAACTTTATTTGTATGTATTGAAGAAAATCACAATCAACTTGATCTATGAAGAGATCACAGTCCTGAAGATCACGAATTAGAAAAAGAAGATCAGATGGGACAACTGGAATGTACAACATCTACTTCAAAGAATCACAAGTTGATCAAGAGCTGAATTGGATTATCAGAAAAGGTCACTTCTGATGGTTCTGATGATATTTCTGATGAAATATCATCAGTTTCTGACGATTCTGATCATCAGGATTTTTCTGATGATTTGTTCATCAGAATTTCTGATGAAGTGGTTTATCAGAATTCTGATGAAATACCCCACTTGTCTGAAATTGGCTCTGTCCTGCCACACTTACCGAAGCAAGTTGACATTAATTGATATCATGATGAAAAAGGCAACTTGAACGTTGGATTCAATGAATATGTCAATTGGGCACTTTTTGCAGGACTTATTGCATGAATAAACTATTGTTTATTCATGCACCCAGCCTTCTATAAATAGAAGGCTCAACCAGGAGAAGCAAAGTGAGTGTGAAGCTTATCATTCATACATACATCAAAACTCCATTTCCCTCTCACCCACAGAATTCAAGATTCATTTGTACTAGATAATAATCTTACAATCACCTTGTAAACCATTTTGTTTCAAAGTGACATAAACTTGATAATTCTGTAGGTCTTGTTTCTTGAAACTCTGATTTCCATTTCCGCACATCTTTTTCACATTTACTGAAATCACTTGCCATATTACGTGAAAAGAAGTTGTTTTAAGGCCATACTGGGTCCAACAATTGGTATCATAGCAGATTGAATAAACTATTTTCAAACGATCAAGCGCTCATATTCTTTTCTCTAAATATGGCCAGCTTTCAATCCTGGAATAATGCTTTTAACATTGGTTCTATGTCCAAACCTCCGACTCTGGTCAGAGAAGAATACCCCCAATGGAAAATCAGGATGGTCAATTTCCTTAATGGTCATGACTGAGCTCTGCTTCAATCCATTGAAAGGGGTCCACATATACCAATGACAGACATACCTGCTATTCCAGCAACTGACCAATCAGCTGCTATCCCTGCCTCCCGCGCTCCCAAAAGTGAAATAAACTGGAGCGCGGAAGACAAGGAACGGGTGGCTGGGGATGAAAGGGCAAAGTCACTTTTAATAATGGCCATCCCCAATAACATATTTTCACAAGTTGATGCATGTGCATCAGCTAAGGAAATATGGGATCAGTTGGAAAATCTTTGTGAAGGTGGAGAAAGGATGAGAAAAAACAAGAGAAAAAACAGTGTCTCATCTTATGAAAGGTTTAAAAGTTTTCCAAATGAAAGGTTAAATGATACATATCAAAGATTTACAAAACTTTTAAACGAGCTAAAGAAATTTGGTATAACAAAGTCAAATGATGAAAGAAACATAAAATTTCTTGATGCCCTTCCTAGAGAATGGAGAAGTCTAACCATGACTTTATCATCAACCTTAGAACTAGGAAACATGAGTCTTCATGACTTATACAGCATCTTGATCCCCAGAGAGGAAGAAATATTTGAAGAAACCATTCAAAGAGGGGGATCTTTAGCTCTTATCTCAAACTCACAAAGATCAACAACAACCAATGATCCATAACCATCAAACAGCCAAAATCTTGAAACTTCTGATGCATCATCAGAATTTTCAGCTTTTGCTGAAGCAATAGCACTGCTCACCAAAACATTTGAGCAGAGGTTGAGGGGAGGTAGCCAGAGATACCAGAGGAGTGACAGAGGAAGGATGGATGGAAGATCTAAAGAAGAGGTTAGATCTAAGGATAAAGGGAAGGCTGAAGTTGTGTGTTACAAGTGCAAACAGAGAGGTCATTATGCATCAGAATGCAAGACCAAAAAGCTGAAGGATGTTGCATATTATGAGAAAAAGCTTGAAGAAGCAAAGAAACAGCAACAAGTAAGCTTAATTGCTGGAACAGATACATGGTTATCTGATGATTCTTCTGATGATGAAGAAGAAGAATTGGCAAATTTCTGCCTCATGGCACTCTCTGAAGGACTACCAGAAACTTCAGAACAAAAGGTAAATTTAGACAATCTTGATCTTGAACACAAGCTAAACAAGCTCATGTCAGATTTTCTAAATCTGCAAGAAAAACATCAATCATATATTAGAAAATCTGATGAGTTGCAAAGGACTTTGAATAAAATCATTCTTGAAAACCAACTTCTTATAGAGGATAGTTTAGATCAAAGAGCTAAAATTGAGTTTTATGAAAATGAAAGAAAAGATCTTTACAAGAAAATCAATGATAAAGAAATCAATGTAAGAGGTTTTCAACAGGCCAAAGAGTTCATAAATTTTATTGAGTCCACACCAAAGAACAAAGGAGAGTTTAGGTTATACAAGTTCTACAAGATCAAATAGAAATAAACCCACTATCTTTGTAAAAGCAACTCATCAGAATACTGATAGATTTACATCAGAATCTGAATCTGATTCTTGCAAAACAACCTGTTCTGAATATTCGTTTGAAAAACCAAACTTCAAAACAAACAATAGTGAATGCAGTCAAGAATCTGTAAAGACTCCAGAAGCAGTTCACTCGTCTTTTCAAAATTATCCACTCATTTCATCACAAGAGCACATATCATAAAATTCTGATAACTCTTGTATGTGTGTTGACATACTGAAGCTTGTTCAACACCATCTTCAAAAGAAAACTGTAAAATCTGTTAATGGCTCAGCATGTAACAGAGTTTCTGATGCAATATCAAGAAGAAGAAGAAAGAAAGTGATTAATATTCCATCAGAAATAGTACCCAAGCATGCCTGGGTACCAAAAACCCTCTAATCATTTCATTTCAGGACCATCATGTGTAGCAGATCTGGTACTGCGACTCAGGAAGCTCCAAGCACATGACTGGGGACAGGAGCTTACTCAGCAACTTTGTTTCAAGGCTGGGTAGAATGGTAAACTTTGGAAATGGAGTGAAAGGAAGGATCATGGGATATGGATGCATAAAGTATGGATGCCTGACCATAGAGAAAGTAGCCTATGTTGAAGGCTTAAAGTATAACTTGCTGAGCTGTGGTCAATTCTGTGACAAAGGTTTTCAGGTAACTTTTTTACCAGAAAAATGCTTGCTAATAGGTATAGATGATAATAAAATCTATTTAAGTGGGAAAAGAATAAGAAAATCAATTTACTACTTTGAATTCAAAGAAGAAAGTGAACATCCAAAACTATGTTTATTTTAAAAAATCAACAAAGGTAGTAGTTGGTTATGGCAAAAAAGGCTTGCCCACTTAAATTTCAAAAACCTAAGCAAACTAGCAAGCAAAGGTCTGGTAAAAGGATTACCTTTGATATCCTCAAAGAAGGATAAAATTTGTGAAGTATGTGAGATGGGTAAATCCAAGAGAAGCTCATATAAATCAATTTCTGAGTCTTCTATTTCACAAAATTTGGAACTTTTACACATGGATTTGTGTGGACCCATAAGTACAGAAAGTTTTTCAGGAAAGAAATACATACTAGTAATAGTAGATGACTTTTCCAAGTACACATGGGTAGAATTTTTGAGAAAGAAAAGTGAAACTCCTGATCTGATCATAAATTTTATCAAGAAAATTGAAAATCTGTTAAAACTAACAGTCAGAAGGATCAAATCAGACAGTGGAACAGAGTTTAAGAATTCAAAAATTGAGAATTTCCTTATAAGCAAAGGAATTTCTCATGATTTTTCTGCTCCCAGAACACCCCAACAGAATGGGGTGGTTGAAAGAAGGAATAGGACCTTGTTAGAAGCTGCCAGAACCATGCTTGCTTATGCTAAATTGCCCACTCAGTTTTGGGCAGAAGCTATAGCAAATGCATGTTTTACACAAAACAGATCCAGAATCAACAAAAGGCACAACAAAACACCTTACAACATTATAAATGGAAGAATTCCAAGTATAAAATTTTTGCATACATTTGATTGTAGATGCTTTGTTTTCAATGATTTTGAAAGCCTTGAAAAATTTGACAGAAAAGCAGAAAAAGGTATTTTTCTTGGTTACTCTTTGTCATCAAAAGCATATAGAATTTTTATTCTCAATACAAGGACAATCAGAGAAAGTCTGTATGTCTCATTTGATGACTCACCAGAAACAGAGGTTACTGATGAATACATGAAAGAAATAAATTTTTCTGACAAACAAGAAAAGTATGAACATCTCTTTGAAATAATAAATGAAGATTTCCTAGAACATGATAACTTTTTCAAAAACAAATCAAAAGATCCATCATGTACTAACTCTGCAGAACAAAGGTGTAGTACATCAGAACCTCAGAATTCTGATATCTTACACACAATTGAAGCACCTGTTCAGGGGGAAACTTCAAATCCATCAAAACCAACAACTTTTCACAACAAGTTAAGATGGATCAAAGGACATGTTCACTCTGACATCATAGGCAATCCTGCAGATGGTGTCAGAACAAGATCTGCCACTGCACATGAGTGTGCATTTTTTGGGTTCTTAAGCAAGATAGAACCCAAATCTGTCAAAGAAGCTCTAAGTGATCCAGACTGGATTCAGGCTATGCAAGAAGAGCTTGATCAGTTTGAAAGGAGCAAGGTATGGGATCTGGTACCCAAGCCAAAAGACAAATCTGTCATTGGTTCAAAATGGGTATTCAGGAATAAATCTGATGAGAATGGCATAATCACAAGAAAAAAAGCAAGGTTAGTGGTCAAGTGTTACTGTCAACAAGAAGGTATTGATTATGACGAAACTTTTGCACCAGTAGCTAGATTAGAAGCTGTAAGAATTTTTCTTGCTTATGCTGCATCCAAGGATTTAAAAGTTTATCAAATGGATATAAAATCAGCTTTTCTGAATGGTAAAATTGAGGAAGAAGTTTATGTGCATCAACCAGAAGGCTTTGTTGATCCAAAATTTCAAAATCATGTTTATAGATTACACAATGCCTTGTATGGGTTGAAGCAAGCTCCTAGAGCCTGGTATGAAACTTTATCACACTTCTTACTCAATTCTGGGTTTACCAAAGGAACTATTGACACCACTCTTTTTCTAAAAACACACAAAGGTCATACTTTGCTCGTCCAGATATATGTTGATGACATTATATTTGGATCAACAAATGAAAAATTTTGTGACAAATTTCAAAAATTAATGACCAGCCACTTTGAAATGAGTATGATGGGTGAGCTAACCTTTTTCTTAGGGTTACAAGTAAAACAACGAATTGATGGAATATTTTTGAGTCAATCAAAATATGTGAAAATAATTCTACAAAAATACTCACTTGAAAACTGCTCTATTTCAAAAACTCCCATGGCAACAGGGAACAAGTTAGATTCTGATAAGGATGGTATAAGTGTTGATATTAAAACCTATAGAGGGATGATAGGATCACTGCTTTATTTAACTGCAAGCAGACCAGATATCATGTTTGCAACATGCTTTCTGGCCAGATATCAATGTGATCCCAAAGAATCCCATCTAAAAGCTGTAAAAAGGGTTTTTAAATATCATAAAGGCACATCAGATATTGGTCTCTGGTATCCAAAGGATACAAACCTTGAATTAATTGCATACACAGATGCAGATTATGCAGGGTCCAAAAGTGACAGGAAAAGCACATCTGGTGCCTGTCAACTCTTGGGAGAGAAATTAGTATGTTGGGCAAGCAAGAAACAAAACTGTGTTGCCACATCAACAGCAGAATCAGAATATGTAGCAGCAGCAAGTTGCTGTTCACAAGTGCTGTGGATGCAAACTCAATTGAAAGATTATGGAGTAACTCTGACAAGAATTCCAATTCTATGTGACTCAAAGAGTGCTATTGCAATAACAGAAAATCCAGTTCATCACTCAAGAACCAAATACATAGATGTCAGATACCACTTCATAAAAGATCATGTGGAGAAAGGTAACATTGAAATGTATTTTGTTCCTTCTGAAAATCAAATTGCTTATATATTTACAAAGCCTCTTGATGAAAAGAGACACAATTTTTTGATCAGCAAACTAGGCATGGTTAATCTAAATGATGAAGATTTTTCAGAAAACACAATAATACAAATTAAAAACCAACTTGTTGTATGTCAAAGTTCTGATATTCATAGAACAAATCAACTAGCTTCTGATGAAACAATTCATCAATCTGATGGAACACCAGAAAATCTGATGAATCATCAATAAATGATAATTTATCAGATAATCTGAAGAAATATCAGAATATCTGGTGAAAACACCAGAAGTTCTGATATAAAATCAGAAACTAGGTTGAAACATCAGAATCATTTGTAAAAATTTTTTTCCATCCTCATGCATATCCCACATATTGTATTTACTCTCTTTTGTGTAATTTTTGGTTTTTGTATTTTTTATTAAAAAAACAAAAAGGGGGAAAAGTAACATGCATACCGATGAAGTTCCATACAGCTGTGAATATCAACCGTCTCAAAATTTTTTTCAGATTATTGAATTTCATTTTTCTTCTGCAAATGCATGCAACATCATTTTTTCATAAGAAACTTAAGTGACACGTAGGCACTAGAATCATTAGGAGCTATGAAAGTAGCCGCCTAGTCATTAAATGCTTACTCACACATGGGGCTTAGTAGACTGTCACATTCACTGTTACATTCACTGCAACAGATATCGTCTTAATTGAAGAGAAAAGGGTTGGCTGTAAACATCACTTTCATCTATAAATATTATCAACCTGAAAAGAACTTTCTTCACAAAAATCATCTCTTCAAAAGACCTTCGACAGAATCTTTCTTATCTAAAAATGGGTCGCCCAAAATTGATGAAAGCCACTCAATTCCCTCTCCCATTTCACAGACTTCATAATCTTAGATTAAGAGCAACTTGGAAGGACCTGCATGGGAGGACTGCAGGTTTGTGTACAATATGATCATGCGAAGTCCTTTAGGCTTTGTTGTATCATCACATGTCACCATTTATCAAAAACTTCTTCAAGAGTTCTGGTGGAACTCTTTAATCAATTTTAGTGGTACTTCCATGTGGCTTGAGAGTGAGGTTATGGGGGTAAAAATTACCCTAAATGAGGAAACAATCAGAAATGTCCTCAAACTGGGTAATGATCATGAAATCCAATTTCTGGATAAGGTAGATGTGCAACAAACCCTTACTGAAATGGGCTATCATACACTCAACTCATCAAGGGCTGTTAGCAAATCCGCTTTTATACCACCTTTCCAGTTTTTGGTAACACAGCTAAGTGTCTGCTTCTCCAAGAAGATTGGACACTGGAGAAGCAGACACTTCAACGAGCTGTCTCATAAGATGATGGAAGTGGTTCATGCTGTTGTACAGGAAAAACCTTACAACTATGCTAAGTTTCTCATGAGAGACCTAGAAGCAAACATCCACGACCGTCAACCCTTTCTGATCTACCCTCGATTCGTAACCAAGGTGATCACAAGTCAGCTGGACTTCGGAGGAGTGAGGAGCTGCTATCCAAGGGCCATGCTGGTACTTCAAGAAAACATTAGTGAAGCCACCCTGATGCCATCAACGAATCACACCGGTCGAATAACCAGTCTTTGGTTATATGTGAAGTGCATGTACAACGTATTGGAGGAGGAAGAGGAGTAGTTGTTTGTTTTTGTTATGTGTTTTATGTTTCCTTTATTTATATCATATCTGCTTTTATTTATTTTCATTCAAATTTTTTTAGTCAATAGATCTAGGGGGAACTAACACAACATGTCTGATAAAAACAAAGAAAATCTGGTGAAACACACATGAGATCTGACAGGATTTAATGAAACTCAGAAAATCCGATAATCAATCAGAAAATCTGGTGTTTATTCAGAAAACTCATTAAGAAACACAAATTTGATTTTTCACCAGAAACAGAGGTTTAAATTTACCAAAAAATCTAACAATAAATTAGAAAATCAAATTTTTTTTCGGAAAAATTTCTTAAAAGACAGGAAGTTTGACTAATCATCAGAAAAACAATGCTTTTTACCAGATTCAAAGAAACTTATGACCATTCAAAATTTTCTTGAAATAAGTTTCTTTCAAAAAAAAATTCTGAGGACTGGAACAAGCTGTATGAAAAATACTTCCTGTATATCAGAACAAAGGTGTGGAGGTTAGAACTGCAAGACTGCAATGTAAGTAAAAAATCTCGAAACTCTACTTATTCCCTCTCATCTTAAAAAAAAAAAGGAAAAAAAACTGATGATTCATTCTCTATCTATGAATCAAATGAATTCTGATGTTATATAAAAGAAGATACAACTCTCAATAGTATCATTCAAAATTTTCTGATATATATGTCATCAAGAGGAAAACCTGGGAAGACACACAAACTCGGAAAAGATTTCTATTGGACCTTTTAAACCAAAAGGGTCCCACATAGAGATAAGGTGCAAGTTGGACACTAGTGTTTATCTGCAAAATCATTGGAGTCTCTAAGTCTCTTTAAAAAGATTTACATTAAATTAGAGATAAACCAAAGGTTTTTCAAAAACGGTTGTTTCCTTAAAGGATTAAAACATCATAAAGGTGTCATTAATCACCTTGAACACAAACAACCCACGACAAACACTCAAAAATCTCTATCTGTACACCTTATAAATACCTCATTCAAAAACAGAGTCTTTCATCTTCAACCTTCAAATTCGAAACCCTAAAACTCTTCTCCGAAACAAAAAAACCAAAAGTCTCATTGGCTGCTATCAACATCAACATACCACCAACAGAACACTCTGTTCCCTTCATCACTGAAGTTGAATTTCTTCCATTAAAGAGCAACAATGAAGCAATGAATGATAACATCGAAGAGTATGATATGAAGTGTCAAATTCTCATTGAATTTCTAACCAGATACCCTATAGCTCAAGCTCTTACAAAGACCAGAGAGGTACCACAAGAACTCATACAACAAGTTGTAAAAACTCTCAAAATTTCAAGTCAAACTGAGCTAACAGCACATGTATGGGGAAATATCTTTATTAAAATTTCACCAGAAAAGATAAGGGAATGTTTGGAACTACCCTTAAATCAGAGCTATGAAGAAGCACCAGAAAAAGAAGATATGTTCTCACAACTTGATGTTGTAATGGGTTACAAAACAAAGATTTCAAAAATCAATGAATTCAAGAGAAACAAGCTACCTGCCTTCTGGCAAGTTTTAATGGAGATTCTGAACAAGTGTCTATCTTCAAAGATTGGAGGTACAGATCAGATAAATATGAACATTCTAACAATCATGTTCAGTCTCATTAAAGGATTGAACATTGATTTTGGAGTAGAAATATTTATTCTGATCAGAAGATCAATTCTGACAAACACTGGGAGGATAGATTCACATCTACCCTTTCCCAGATTTCTGTCAATCATAATTTCTGATGCCTTTTCAAAAAGGAACCTAGAAATTCCAGCATCATAAAATATGTGGAAAACAGAAACTATGAGACCTTGGACTGCCATAGGATCTTGGAAGTCAGATTATGATGTGCCTGCTCTATCAGAAAGAATGATGAATCTGATACCAGAAGATTCACCATACAGAGCAGAATATCTGAAGATGTTGAATAAAAGGCCAGAGAACAAAGGAATTTTTCAAAATGTGTCCCCCATGGAGCATGATGCACAGGAGTCAAGCACCCCAAGAATGGAACAGCAGGGTGAATCTGATCCTCATCCAGCTGATGAAGATGTAAATATGAGCCCTGTGGCAGAAGAACATCATGCTGAAATCTCACATATGGGAGAAACAAGTGCACAACATTCCAAATTAAACATATTTCATTTTTCTGAGAGCGATTCTGATGAATCAATTCAAGGAAAACATGAAATTTTACTTAGAGGTACTATTTCTTCAAAACAAGATGTGAGTAAAACAAAAGACCCATTTTCTGAATCAGATTCTGAGGAGGAAAATGTGGTGGCAACAGGTGGAGATTAGCCTGCTGATCAAGGAAACCTGGATGAGAAAACTAAGAGTTCCTCAACAACTCATGGAGAACCTGAAAGGGTTCAAGGATATGAGGAAATCCAGAACTTGAATCTGTTTCAATTTTCTGGTGAGGACATAGGGAATTTAGAATCTTCAAATCCTCTTAACCTCAGAACAGCAGAAAATGTGTTTTCTGCTGGTGCTAGAAGGGAAATATTAGTTGTTTCTCCTATCTCCCAAGGACATCAATCTATGTCCCCTAAACAACTTCACAAAGAACTTGAAGACACAACTGCTACTGTGAAAACAGCAACAGAAGAAAAACTTGATCTGATACTAGAAGAAATCAAAAATCAAAAGTCAGATATCAAGGTTTTGTCAGAAACTGTCAAAGCTGTGCAGAAGCAAACAGAAAACAATGCTGGAGCCCTTAACAAATTGCAAAAGTCATCAGAAAACAAAGAGAGCTCATCAGAATTTGAGAAGGCTCTCAAGGAACTTCATGATATCAAGAAAAAGATGGCTGAGGTTGCAACTGCAGGAGAAAGCTCAAGTTCAGGGAAGCTTCTTGAAGAAATACAGTTCCTCAGAGCCAACAACAGCAGCATGGCTGAGGCTTTTGAGAAACTGTTAATAGAATTAGCTGCACAAAGAAATCAAGAAAACCAGGAGTTTCAGAAAATGAAGAAACAAATACTCAAGCTCTCACTAATGTTCATCTGTTAGTAAAGAGATTGCAGTATAATATTGCCAGACTAGCAAATGTTGATCTTCATGAACTGAAAGCTCCAATTCCACATGAAAGACAAGCAAGGATATCAGAAACTCCTCAACAACAACCATAAACCATTCAACAAGGTCAAACCAAACAAACAAAAACTACAACAGCTCAAAAACAGAAGCAACCCACAGGTCCACCGCCAGATAAACAAAAGATACTCATGGATCCTCCACCAAATGTCCCAAAGCCAGACACATCAAGGGTACAGCAGAAAGATCATGTTCCAGTTCAGTCATCTTCTACAGCCATCACAGGAGAAACAGAGTTAAGTATAAGGATGGATGCAAAAGAGAAGAAAAGAATGGAACTTGAAGTAACTTCCTCAAAAAGGCCAAGAAAAGAGATGATAGAAGATTCTGAAGGGAACATAAGAGAAATGGATGTGCTAACAGGTGATTTACACACTATTATGTACCCTGAAGAACATCTAAAGCATTACTATTGGAAAGGCCCAGAAGACAACCCAAAGAGACCTCTCTCTCCATTAAGTAAAGGTATTGTTGAAAACAGAAACAATGGAGGTTGGGTAATTCTACACAAGAATATGACCAATCCAATAGTATCAATTGAAAGAATTGATACTATGACCACTGGAGGAGGTGTCTTAGGTACTGAAGCACAAAACAAGTATACCCTGATCAGAAAAGATAACAGTGAACAAAAGGTTACTGATGCAGATCTGGCTGATGATATTCACCCATTAGGAATAATCAAAATGAAGAATATCATTGATGAAATGAAAGGTAATTCAGTTATAGTCAGAAGAGCCCTTGAAAGTCTCAAAAGTGCAGGAGCAAAGTTATACAAAAGAGCTGCACTGGCAGACTTTGATCTATGTATCAATTTTGAGTACAGCAACAAGGTGCTAATACCACCTCCGAACACTTCAATTCCAGCTGAAATTCCTTCTAAACTAGTAAGAACCAGAGCAATCTTTGATCAACCAGAAATGAGTATAGTCTTCAAAGATGCTAATGAAGAGAAAGCTCTGTTCAGAATCAGTGATATATGCAGGTATTCAAATCAAACTCTGAAATATATTAGAAACTGCATGAATGATAAACAAGAGCAACTCAAGAAGAAGGGAAAGAACAATGAACAGCTGAGAAAAACAATTGAAGAGTGCATTGAAAATTAGATGGAAGCAAGAGGATGGTATAATGAAATGTACAAAGAAACTCAAAAGGCAATTGACCACAAGAAAAGGCTGAAACCAGGAGACAAATACAGAAGTGGAGTGAAGATCAATTAAAGAATTAATGAGATTAAAATTCCTGTTTTTGAACAATATTTTATTTTAGTCTGACTTATGGTTGGTTTGACTATGTTCTATGTTTCTGAACTTAGTTGTTTTTAAATTTATCTTTCAAAGAAAGTTGTTTATGTTAGATATAGAGGTAGTTCATTTTCTTACAATACTTAAGGGGAAACTGTTAGGAAACTTTATTTGTAAGTATTGAAGAAAATCACAATCAACTTGATCTATGAAGAGATCACAGTCCTGAAGATCACGAACTAGAAAAAGAAGATCAGATGGGACAACTGGAATGTACAACATCTACTTCAAAGAATCACAAGTTGATCAAGAGCTGAATTGGATTATCAGAAAAGGTCACTTCTGATGGATCTGATGATATTTCTGATGAAATATCATCAGTTTCTGACGATTCTGATCATCAGGATTTTTCTGATGATTTGTTCATCAGAATTTCTGATGAAGTGGTTTATCAGAATTCTGATGAAATACCCCACTTGTCTGAAATTGGCTCTGTCCTGCCACACTTAGCGAACCAAGTTGACATTAATTGATATCATGATGAAAAAGGTAACTTGAATGTCGGATTCAATGAATATGTCAATTGGGCACTTTTTGCAGGACTTATTGCATGAATAAACTATTGTTTATTCATGCACCCAGCCTTCTATAAATAGAAGGCTCAACCAGGAGAAGCAAAGTGAGTTTGAAGCTTATCATTCATACATACATCAAAACTCCATTGCCCTCTCACCCACAGAATTCAAGATTCATTTGTACTAGATAATAATCTTGCAATCACCTTGTAAACCATTTTGTTTCAAAGTGATATAAACTTGATAATTCTGTAGGTCTTGTTTCTTGAAAGTCTGATTTCCATTTCCGCACATCTTTTTCACATTTACTGAAATCACTTGCCATATTACGTGAAAAGAAATTGTTTTAAGGCCATACTGGGTCCAACATTACATGTTTCATGTAGTGTGTTATAGTGCTCGGGGACCATAACTAGCTTAGAAAAATAAAAACAATGTTTCTTGCAATATTTTAGTGTTCCGGGTAATGTCCGGTTGTTCGGTTAGATACCGTTCCGTTAAAGTGCTAAGTTATTCCATATAGTGTCCTATATATATCTTTTTTTTGTAACACTTTTAATTCCCAACACTTAGGGAAGCATACAGGACCATTTAGTCAATTTTCTGCACAAGACTAGTATGTTAAAAAGGACAAGTAAGTATGACACAGTAATCAGAAAGCAGTTAAGTAATTCAGCACAAGCACTTTAATTAACATTAATTAATCGTATGGATACATGTAATTATGAGGGTTGTCACATTCTCCCCTTGTTAAGAGAATTTCATCCTGAAATTTAGCGCGTGGTTACTGATGAAGCTAGTTAAGTTGCATGGTTTCCTGGTTTTCCTGGGGTGTCACAACCGATGTCACAGTCTCCCCTACTTTTGGAAATTTCGTTCTGAAATTTATTTAGAGAAAACTTGTGAGAATAGATGTGGATATTTTACCTTCGTTTGATCTTCATGTTCCTAAGTAAATTCTTGACCACGTTTAGATTCCCAGCGAACTTTGATGATAGGTATGCACTTGCGTTTAAGTTTCTTGACTTCACGGTCCATTATTTCCTCGGGCTTCTCGACAAAGTGCATCGTGTCATCAATACGAATTTCATCAAGTGGTATATGGAGGTTTTCATCAGCTAAACACTTCTTGAGATTGGACACGTGAAAGGTTGGATGAACATTTCCAAGTTCAGGAGGTAATTCTAGTCTGTAGGCCACTTTTCCGATTCTTTCGACGATCTTGAATGGTCCAACATATCTTGGTGCAAGTTTTCCTTTCTTTCCAAATCTGATTACACCTTTCCAAGGTGATACCTTAAGTAGGACGTGATCACCGACTTGAAATTCTAAGGGCTTGCGTCGTCTATCCGCGTAACTCTTTTGACGGCTTCGAGCTGTCTGAAGATTATCACGAACTTTCTTGACGTTATTTGTAGTCTCTAGAATGATTTCAGGTCCAGTAAGCTGAGCTTCACCGATCTCATTCCAGCAGACTGGTGAACGACATTTTCTACCGTATAAAGCCTCGAAAGGAGCCATGTTGATGCTGGAGTGATAATTATTGTTGTAGGATAATTCAATCAACGGAAGTTACGAATCCCAACTACCACCAAAATCGATCACACAAGCTCTAAGCATATCCTCCAATGTCTGGATTATTCTTTCAGATTGACCATCCGTTTGAGGATGATACGCTGTGCTCAAATTAAGTTGGGTCCCTATAGCAGATTGCATGGTTCTCCAAAAGTGAGATGAGAATCGAGCATCTCTGTCAGATATAATTTTCAAAGGAACACCATGTCAGGATACAATCTCATCCACAAAGATTTTGGCAGGTTTGTCAGCAGATAGATCCTCACGGATTGGCAAGAAATGTGCTGAATTTGTAAGACGATCAACAACCACCCAAATAGCATCATGACCTTTCTTAGTGCGTGGCAATTTGGTAATGAGATCCATAGCAATGTTTTCCCATTTCCAAACCGATATCTCTGGTTGCTCCAATAATCCAGAGGGGTGTTGATGTTCAGCCTTAACCTTGAGACAAGTTAGGGATTTGGATACACACAAGGCAATGTCTTTCTTCATACTCGGCCACCAGTACTAGGTTCGAAGATCCTTATACACTTTTTCAGCACCAAGATGAATTGAATAACGAGACTTATAAGCTTCATCCATTAGCAAGGTGCGAAGATTGTCTTGACTTGGGACCCACAAATGATCCATGAAATAATACAATCCATTGTCCTTCAGTTCATGATCAGGCTTAATATGATATGGTAATTCCTTACCCATCAAGTCTTGTGTAACACAAGTATGTTGAGCCTGAGAAATGCGGGTTTGAATATTAGATCGAACCTGAACACAGTGAAGCTTGGCACGCTCTTTACGACTTAATGTGTCAGCCACAACATTCGCCTTACCAGGATGGTAGCGAATTTTCGCAATCGTAGTCGTTTAGAAGTTCAACCCAACGTCGTTGCCTCATATTAAGTTCTTTCTGGTTGAAAATATGCTGGAGACTCTTGTGGTCAGTGAAAACCACACATTTAGTACCATAAAGGTAGTGTCTCCAGATTTTGAGAGCAAAAACTACTGCACCTAACTCAAGATCATGAGTCGTGTAGTTCTTCTCGTGTATCTTCAACTATCTCGATGCATAAGCTATGACTTTGTTTCTTTTCATGAGAACGCAGCCAAGGCCTAAATTGGATGCATCGCAATATACGACAAAATCATCGTTACCTTCAGGTAAAGATAGAATAGGTGCATCACAGAGTTTCTGTTTCAGGGTCTGAAAGGCTTCTTCCTGTTTGGATCCCCACTCAAAAGGCTTATTCTTCTGGGTTAAACAGTGAGAGGAACCGCAATCTTTGAGAAGTTTTCAATAAAGTGCCGGTAATAACCCGCAAGACCAAGAAATGAACGAACCTCGGTTGGAGTAGTAGGTGTATCCCAATCCTTAATCGCACAGATTTTGGTGGGATCTACAAGAATACCTTGTTTGTTGACAATATGTCCCAAAAATTAAACTTCTTTAAGCCAAAATTCGCACTTGGAGAATTTGGAAAAAAAGTTGTTCTTTCTTTAGGTGTTCCATAGTAAGACGGAGATGTTGTTCATGATCGGCCCATGTCTTGGAGTAAATCAAAATGTCATCGATGAAAAAAATGATGAACTTGTCCAAATAAGGCTTACAAACCCTATTCATCAAGTCCATTAAAACAGCAGGAGCATTAGTTAAACCGAATGGCATAACAGTGAACTCGTAATGACCATATCTCATGCGAAAAGTTGTTTTAGGAATATCTTCCTCGAGTACACGAAGCTGATGATACCCAGAACGTAGATCAGTCTTTGAGAAACAAGTAGCACCCTGTAACTGATCAAAGAGATCATCAATGCGAGGTAGGGGATATCGATTCTTGATGATAAGCTTGTTGAGCTCGCGATAATCGATACACATCCTAAAAGATCCATCTTTCTTTTTAACAAATAGAACGGGAGCACCCCACGGTGAAAAGCTAGGACGGATAAAACCTTTGTCAGAAAGATCCTGAAGATGTTTAGATAACTCTTGCATCTCAGATGTTGCAAGACAATAAGGAGATTTAGCAATAGGATTAGCACTAGGTACAAGATCAATACGGAACTCAACTTGGCGTGCTGGGGGTAAACCAGGTAATTCTTCAGGAAATACTTCAGGACAATCCCGAACAACAGGGATGTCTTGAATAGTCTTACCTTTGCCTTTCTCCTCTACGACATGTGCCAAGAAGGCCACATAATTATTTCATAGGTATTTTTGAGCTTGAGTACACGTCATGAGTTTGAGACTACTAGCAGGTTTCTCACCACGAACCTCTAAGATCTCACCAGTCGAAAGCGGTATACGGACAATCTTCTCAAAACAAACTACCTATGTATGGTACTTGGCTAACCAATCCATTCCTACTATAACATCAAAACTCCCAAGTTGCATTGGCGTGAGGTCGATTGGAAAAAGATGGTTATTAAGGTTCAACTGGCAATTTCGAAGAATAGAATCGAGTACAATGGGTTCACCACTAGCTACCTCTACTGTCAAAGGCTTTCCTAATTTTGTTCTAGTCATGCAAAGAAAAGGTTCAAAAGATAATGACACAAAACTCTTATCGGCACCCGAATCAAAAAGAATAGAAGCAGGCTGACTGTTAACAAAGAACATACCATTCACCACCTCATTGTCTACACGCGCCTCATTAGCATTCATGTTGAAGACTCATCCACGAGCCTGCGCCTGATTTGCATTCGCCAACCTCAGGCATTGGTTTCTGTAGTGGGTCAGATCTCCACAATTGTAGCAAGAACTAGGCGGGTAGTGAGGTCATGCAGCTTGTGCTGGTTGTTGAGCAGGCGGTTGAACAGGTTGCTGAGTAGGGTTTTCTGCGGCTTGATTAGGAGCAAAACAGCATGTGTTGGAGAGATGACCAGATTTTCCACAGTTGGTACAAAAACGGTACTGAACCTGCGGTTGATGGTGACTGTTACACCTCTTGCACAAAGGTGCATTACCAGCGTACTGTTTCTTGGCAGGTGGTTGTGCGGGCTGATTGGGAGCAGCTTGGTTAGGTTGTGCTGTAACAACGAAATTCTTGGAAGCCTTGCGCTTCCTAGACCTCTTTGAAGACTCAGCTTTCTTACCCTTCTGTTTCTCACTCTTGTCAGACGATTTCTTGTCACCCTTCTTGTGGAGTTTACCCTTCCTAATCTGGGACTCAGTCAGGGTTGCAGCTAGCTCAATGGCCTGACGAACAGTGGTAGGATTGCTACCAGTAATGATATCTTGCACAGGGTCAGGCAAACCATCGACATACCTTTCAATGGCTTTATCCAGCGGGGTAACCATTGTGGGGCATAGTAAACTCAACTCCTCATACCTGTCGGTATAAGCACGGTGTTCGCCACTGTCTTGTTTCAAATCATCAAACTCTCTTTCAAAAGCCCTGAGTTCATGACGAGGACCGAATTCCCTCATCATTAGAGCGCTAAGATCTGCCCAGGTCTGTGCTAAAGCAACATCAGCACCACGGTCTCTCATTACTCCATTCCACCAAGTAAGAGCCCACTTTTGAAATACACTGGAAGCAAACTCGACTTTATAATTATCAGGACATTGAACATGGCGAAAAGTACTCTCGATAATCTCAAACCACTGTAGGAGGCTAGTTGCTCCTTCAGAACCACTAAACTTGAGTGGTTTAGCCGAGTTGAATTGTTTAAAGTTGCACGGAGCAGGTGCTTTGTTGTTATTGTTGGCTTGGTTAATTTGAGCGATGAGATTTGGGAGTGCAGCAGCCATTTGCTACGCTATGATAGCCGCCAATTTGGCGTTAGGTTGTTGTGCATCTCGTCGAGGAGGCATTCTAAAAGAGGAAAACATGAGAGAAAAGCGAGTGAGATTATAAGATGGAAAATGAGATGTCATTGGGTAAAAAAATGTGTCACACCCCGACAACGTAAAACAACAAACCGTGGCGGAAACATCAGGGAGTGTTGTAACAAAATTATTGTTTCGAAACCATGGATACAAAAGAGTCTCGTTTTATTAAATATTAAACATTAACATTGTCTTTGAAACTGAACAAGCAAGTCAAACATAGTCTATCATCGTTATTAAATCACTAAAGCCTCGTCCAGTCCTAAGTGAGCATGCATTCTATTCGCAATCAACATTTAAGCAACATCACCTGAAACATATGAAAAAAACAAAGTCATGAAAGAAATGCTGGCGAGCACATAGTTTTTGTGTGAGTGTCAGATTCATGGCTCGTTTACATATTGAAATATCTCGTACAACTTCGTTAATCGATATTAGAAACCTTTTTTTGTAAAATGTTTGTATTGTAAAATGAATAACCAAGTCAAAACATATTGGTTATAATTTATAAATCTCGATGCCATGAATCTTAACCCAAAACATTTGTTTAAGTAACCAAATCGTAAATCGTTCTCGTAATAAAACTCGTATGGTTTATATAGTTTCGTAAACATCGTCGTGTTACATCGTTTAACTCGTTCTCGTTATAGATCATCGTTCATTTGTTTAAATCGTTCATAATCGTTCAATCGTTTAAAAATCGTACAATCGTTTAATATCGTTCTCGTTCCAATCGTTCTCGTTTTAAATGTGAAAAACTATTTTTGGTCGACTCGCTAATAACATTCAAACCTTCGTGACTCGTTCATCGTTCAACTTGTATTAACAAACCACCAAAGGGTAAGTTAACAATCATCAGGTTCAGTAATTACCCACTTAACCCACACATAACCATGGGTGCAGTCTGATAACGGGATTTGTCGGATCCTATGGTACCATAACCTAATACTGGTCGGTTCGGCCAAAATTATTGAATGTCATTCGTTATGTAACTACAACCAACAAGCTGGTTCACATTATCGAAATCGTTATTAGTTTAGTATAAACCATCTTACTCGTTTTGAAACCATCGTTAAAACATCGAAATTGTTTTGATACATATGAATCACCCCAAAACAATTGAAAACAGTAAAAGAGGGGATCTATGTACTCACCTTTGGGTGCGTTTTTAAACGTTAACACAATCCCTCAAATTGTTTATTCGTCCTAAATTAAATAAGAATGATTTAATAATCAAAAACCCACAAAATACATAAGTTTCTCCGATACTTAGAATTTTCACATAACTTTGAGATTTTTCTCAAAAAGTTATTATATTTTATTACCTTGGTGTATTTGTATATATGTACTCAAGCGTAATACACATAATCTTGTCAACACTAACACATCATCATACACATATTGTAAAACACATAGCACATTGTAACACATAAAATTTACCCATGAACAACCCATTCTAGTTATGTAGAAAAACACTTATTTTGGCGATTCGGTAACATTTTTGGGCATCGGAAGTCACGTATGACTAACCAAACACCAAGTAAACTTAATATAAGTTAAAAAACTTGTTTATATATCAAAAAAATCAGTTTGGTTACTGATCTAAAACAGTTTAATAAAAATCCTCCGAAAAGGCGATTTTTAACCGTTTTATCGCATAGTTTTGCATCAAACGTTACCCGAACCATCCAAAATCGAAACGACTTGAAATTTTAACATAACCCATGTTATTTACTGAATAAAATAATGGTTATACTCATGATAGTCCAGGTCTTAAATAAAGCACATAAATCATGCAAATTTCACATAATTTACCACTTTTTAAGCTATATGTACAATATGCAAAGTATCAAACCTATGTCAAAGTTTCATGCCATTATAATATACCAAATAATGTTATTTTTAGTGTTTATAACCTGTTCAAAAATATTTTTGTCATACAACCATTTTTTTTATCACTTCTTGAGCTTTAAATCAACATGTATCCTTATGTACAAGTGCCTAAAGCATACTATCATAACATCATCATTTTATGTTAATATAAACGCATCAAATATGTGATATATTCAGGTTTATTTGCTGATGTACTTGGTCATTTAACATAACATACACAAATCATTAAACACCTGCATTTTAACTATCCTTCGAGAACATGTAACAACTTAAACAAGTACTTATCAAGAAATCAAACTTCAAAACTCATACACACATTTATATATGTACGGTTATATATACATACATATCACCACCATTTTTATTTGTATCATGACCGATTTCATTTTAGATTTCAAGTTTGTGAAAATCTCAAGATTCAAGAGAAACTTCAAATCATCAAGAACAACCAAGAATCAAAAGTATGAGTTAAAAATAAATGTTATACCTTCAAGATTCAAGTAGGTTGTGGGATGAGATTTTGATGATAGGAAGCTTGAAATCACTTGAATACACCTTGGAAACACCTTTGTATCTTCACACCACTTGAAACATGCTTGAAAGGGAGCTTGATTCGTAAGAACAAAGTTTGAAGGTTTGAAGATGGAGAGAGAGAGAGGGTGGACGGTTGGGAGAGAGGAGAGAAGGAGTGGAGTGTTGAGTGGAGTGTGATCTTGAAAGATTATGAAGATATATGGAGATCTATGAAGATAGCATGCAAAGACACATGTCTAAAGAAAATCAAACAATATCCAAGCAAAAATAAAAATCAAATCTTGGAAATATTGTGTGATCTTGGTGGGGTCCATACATATATATGACCGTAAATTTATATGGGGGGAGGGGGTCCATGTGTAATTTTGATGGTAAATTAGATAAAAAAAAGGGGTTTAACTGGATACCGGGTATTTTATCTAGCGTTTAAATCCTGGTTTATGGCGTTCTAAATTATTTTTATTATTCTATAAAAATAAACTCGCCAAAATATTACTGAAATAAATTTCAGTTGCCAAGACTGGCTGCGTTGTCTGCATTTTGCAGTAGAAGCACTGTGTTGTGCAGAAACACGCGGTACGCGCTTAAACTTGAAAAATAACGTTTTTAAACATTTTAATTTAATTTTTCAGCACGAACCTAATTAAAATAAAATTTTAATCATAACAGAATATTTTTGGGATTTAAATATTATCCGGGCGGTCACCAACGTTCGTTTCGCAGCTTTGTCGTAAATAGTTCTTTAGTTCAAGTAAACAAGAATTTTTTTTTGCCATACCGAATCCTTCGAAACTTATTTATAAGTTATGTAAAGGATATTTAAGGTATGTTTGGCTTACGTCACAGTTCTGGAGTGTACGTCGTGTTAAACTGATTACATTTATGCACCAGTTTGCGTATAACATTCCAGAAAGCGATTTAAAGCTTGAAATCGGAATCGAATCAAATTGTAAAATCTTCAAACACAATAACACATATAATAACACCAAAGCACATTGTTTTATTGATAATCAACATTGTTTTACATTATACGGTGATTACAGAACACAGTTGTCACAGTCTCCCCTACTTTTGGAAATTTCGTCCCGAAATTTTATTTAGAGGTAACTTGTGAAAACAAATGCGGATATTTCGTCTTCATCTGGTCCTCACGTTTGGATTCCCAGTGAACTTTGACCAATCGAATCCGTTTGTTCTTCAACTGTTTGAATGTACGGTCCACTATCTCCACAGGTTTCTCAATAAAGTGCATCGTTTCATCGATTTGAATCTCGTCGAGAGGAATGTGAAGATCAGCATCGGCTAAACACTTTCGCAAATTGGACACGTAAAAAGTCGGATGAATATTTCCAAGCTCTGGAGGTAGCTCTAGTCGATAGGAAACCTTTCCAACTCTTTCAACAATCTTAAATGGTCCAACATATCGTGGTGCAAGTTTTCCTTTCTTTCCAAATCTCAACACTCCCTTCCAAGGTGACACCTTGAGTAGGACATGGTCTCCGATTTGAAATTCTAAGGGCTTGAGTCGCATATCCGCATAACTCTTTTGACGACTTCTAGCTGTCACAAGATTATAGCGAATTTTCTTGATTTTGTCCGTTGTTTCCAGAATGAGCTCAGGTCCAGTAAGCTGAGCTTCACCGATCTCATTCCAACAGACAGGTGAACGACATTTTCGAACGTAGAGAGCTTCGAATGGTGCCATATTAATACTAGCATGATAACTGTTGTTGTAAGAGAACTCGATCAGTGGAAGATGAGAATCCCAATTACCACCAAAGTCTATCACGCATGCTCTAAGCATATCCTCCAAAGTTTGAATCATCCACTCAGATTGTCCATCTGTTTGGGGATGATAAGCAGTGCTTAGATTTAGTTGGGTTCCCAACGCAGATTGCATGGTCTTCTAAAAATGAGATGAAAACCGAGCATCACAATCGGAAATGATATCCAAAGGAACACCATGTCATGATACAATCTCATCAACATAAATCTTTGCAAGTTTATCAGCAGATAGATCCTCGCGAATCGGTATAAAATGAGATGATTTCGTTAAACGATCGATAACAACCCAAATAGCATTATGACCTTCAGACGTACGCGATAACTTAGTGATGAGATCCATTGCAATGTTCTCCCACTTCCAAACCGGTATCTCTGGTTGTACAAGCAAACCAGAAGGTCGTTGATGTTCAGCCTTGACTTTGAGACAAGTTAGGCATTTCGATACATACAAGGAAACATCCTTCTTCATACCAGGCCACCAGAACTGAGTACGAAGATCCTTGTATATTTTATCAGCACCAGGATGGATAGAATATCGAGACTTGTGAGATTCGTCCATTACCAAGGTGCGAAGATCGTCTTGTTTCGGAATCCACAAACGATCCTTGAAATATAGCAACCCATCGTCCTTCGTTTCGAGTTCAAGTTCGAGTTGAAGCGGTCGCTCATATTTCAATAAGTCTTTGATCACACAAGATCATTGAGCTTGAAGGACACGAGATTGAATATCAGATAGAGTTCGAACAGAATGAAGCTTGACTCATTCCTTTCGACTAAGCGCATCGGCTACGACATTCGCCTTACCAGGATGGTAGCGAATCTCGCAATCGTAGTCGTTCAAGAGTTCAACCCAACGTCGTTGCCTCATGTTCAGCTCCTTCTGATTGAGAATGTGCTGGAGACTTCTGTGGTCTATGAAAACCACACACTTCGTTCCATAGAGGTAGTGTCTCCAGATTTTAAGTGCGAAAACCACAGCTCCTAATTCAAGATCATGAGTCGTATAGTTCTTCTCGTGAATTTTCAGCTGTCTAGACGCATAAGCTATGACTTTACCTCGTTGCATAAGAACGCAACCAAGTCCTAGATTCGACGCGTCACAATAGACAACAAAATCATCGTTTCCCTCAGGTAGAGATAAAACAGGAGCATCACAGAGCTTCCGTTTCAGTGTTTGGAACGCTTCTTCTTGTTTAGGTCCCCATTCAAAAGGCTTATTTTTTTTAGTCAAAGCAGTGAGTGGAATTGCAATCTTTGAGAAATTAGAAATGAATCGACGATAATAACCAGCAAGACCAAGAAATGATCGAATCTCTGTAGGTGTCTTCGGTGTACTCCAATCCTTAATAGCTGCTATTTTGCAAGGATCCACATGAATACCTTGCTCGTTGACTATATGACCCAAAAACTGAACTTCTCTAAGCCAAAATTCACACTTGGAGAATTTAGCAAAAAGTTGTTCCTTCTTCAGGAGTTCCAAGGTCAGACGAAGGTGTTGCTCGTGGTCAACTCGAGACTTTGAATAAATGAGAATATCGTCGATGAACACAATCATGAACTTATCTAAATAAGGTTTACAAACCCTATTCATTAAGTCCATGAAGATAGCTGGGGCATTTGTCAAACCAAAAGGCATGACACTGAACTCGTAATGCCCATATCTTGTACGGAAAGCATTTTTGGGAATATCTTCTTCGAGAACACGAAGTTGATGATACCCAGAACGTAGATCGATCTTGGAAAAGCATGAAGCACCTTGCAGCTGGTCGAAGAGATCATCAATTCTAGGTAGGGGATATCGATTCTTGATGGTAAGCTTATTAAGCTCACGATAATCGATACACATTCGAAAAGATCCATCTTTCTTTTTCACAAAGAGGACAGGAGCTCCCCAAGGCGAAAAGCTCGGACGGATGAATCCTTTATCAGACAACTCTTGAAGCTGTTTTGATAACTCTTGCATTTCCGATGGTGCAAGACGATAAGGTGCTTTTGCAATCGGGTTGGCATTGGGTACAAGGTCAATATGAAACTCGACTTGACGAACTGGAGGCAAACCAGGCAGTTCATCGGGAAACACCTCTGGATAATCCCGAACAATCGGAATATCCTGAATACTTTTGCTCTTGCCTTTCTCCTCGGTGACATGTGCCAGGAAAGCAACATATCCTTTTCGCAAATAACTTTGGGCCTTTGTACACGACATAAGCTTCAAATCACCAGATGGCTTCTCGCCACGAACTTCCAGAACATCGCCAGACGGAAGAGGAATACGAACAATCTTATCGAAACAAACCACCTCAGCATGATGTTTGGTTAACCAATCCATCCCCACGATAATATCGAAACTCCCAAGTTGCATCGGCGTGAGGTTAATGGGAAAAAGATGGTTATCAAGGTTTAACTGACAATCACGAATAACAGAATCGAGAACAAGAGGTTTACCAGTAGCAACTTCGACAGATAAGGGTTTCCCCAGTTTAGTTCTAGGTATCGCAAGCAAAGGTTCAAAAGATAATGAAACAAAACTTCTATCGGCACCAGAATCAAAAAGAATAGATGCAGGTCGATTGTTAACAAGAAACGTACCATTGACCAGAAAGGTACCATTGACAACGAGGTGGTCAGCTCGAGCCTCGTTTGCATTCAGATTGAATGCTCATCCATGAGCGGGATCGACAGTTGGAAAAACACAAGAGGTATCCAAAACATCGACAAAACACAATGGAGGTGATCATTCATTTGTTCGTTACCTCGAACAAACAAACGACATGCAGTGACTAAACAAAGTAATGAATCAAAATTAGGTATCGTGAAGACATGCTCGCCTATAAGTGAACACTCACCCCAAGAGTTCCCAGGTAAGAGTGACTGGTCCGATTATGTGGATTTGTACGAACACTCTAGCCTTAGACAGAAAACTCAGGGTACAGGCATTCACTCTTCCAGTTTGCACGTGTTCACATTATTTAGACCCAAACTTTGACGAGATTTTGAAAACTCAGAAGGCACTAAGCCAAAAATGAGTCAAACTATCACCTAAGGGTAGGTGACGGTTTTGTTTTTAAAAAATCTAAACGCAATTCAACTTGCGTTGGGGTCCTAGAAAGTTATAGTCTAGGTCAAATCATTACTAATAACCTAATTCCCTATAACCATTGGCTCTGATACCCCGACCACGTAAAACAACAAACCGTGCCGGAAACGTCGGGGAGTGTTGTAACATAATTATTGTTTCGAAACCATGGATACAAAAGAGTCTCGTTTTATTAAATATTAAACATTAACATTGTCTTTGAAACTGAATAAGCAAGTCAAACATAGTCTATCATCGTTATTAAATAACTAAGGCCTCGTCCAGTCCTAAGTGAGCATGCATTCTATTCGCAATCAACATTTAAGTAACATCACCTGAAACATATGAAAAAAACAAAGTCAGCAAAGAAATGCTGGCAAGCACATAGTATTTGTTTGAGTGTCAGATTCATGGCTCGTTTACATATTGAAATATCTCGTACAACTTCGTTAATCGATATTAGAAACCTTGTTTTGTAAAATGTTTGTATTGTAAAATGAATAACCAAGTCAAAACAGATTGGTTATAATTTATAAACTCGATGCCATGAATCTTAACCCAAAACATTTGTTTAAGTAACCAAATCGTAAATCGTTCTCGTAATAAAACTCGTATGGTTTATATAGTTTCGTAAACATCGTCGTGTGACATCGTTTAACTCGTTCTCGTTATAGATCATCGTTCATTTGTTTAAATCGTTCAATCGTTTAAAAATCGTACAATCGTTTAATATCGTTCTCGTTTCAATCGTTCTCGTTTTAATTGTGAAAAAATATTTTTGGTCGTCTCGCTAATAACATTCAAACCTTCGTGACTCGTTCATCGTTAAACTCGTATTAACAAACCACCAAAGGGTAAGTTAACAATCATCAGGTTCAGTAATTACCCACTTAACCCACACATAACCATGGGTGCAGTCTGATAACGGGATTTGTCGGATCCTATGGTACCATAACCTAATACTGGTCGGTTCGGCCAAAATTATTGAATGTCATTCGTTATGTAACTACAACCAACAAGCTGGTTCACATTATCGAAATCGTTATTAGTTTAGTATAAACCATCTTACTCGTTTTGAAACCATCGTTAAAACATCGAAATTGTTTTGATACATATGAATCACCCCAAAACAATTGAAAACAGTAAAAGAGGGGATCTATGTACTCACCTTTGGGTGCGTTTTTAAACGTTAACACAATCCCTCAAATTGTTTATTCGTCCTAAATTAAATAAGAATGATTTAATAATCAAAAACCCACAAAATACATAAGTTTCTCCGATACTTAGAATTTTCACATAACTTTGAGATTTTTCTCAAAAAGTTATTATATTTTATTACCTTGGTGTATTTGTATATATGTACTCAAGCGTAATACACATAATCTTGTCAACACTAACACATCATCATACACATATTGTAAAACACATAGCACATTGTAACACATAAAATTTACCCATGAACAACCCATTCTAGTTATGTAGAAAAACACTTATTTTGGCGATTCGGTAACATTTTTGGGCGTCGGAAGTCACGTATGACTAACCAAACACCAAGTAAACTTAATATAAGTTAAAAAACTTGTTTATATATCAAAAAAATCAGTTTGGTTACTGATCTAAAACAGTTTAATAAAAATCCTCCGAAAAGGCGATTTTTAACCGTTTTATCGCATAGTTTTGCATCAAACGTTACCCGAACCATCCAAAATCAAAACGACTTGAAATTTTAACATAACCCATGTTATTTACTGAATAAAATAATGGTTATACTCATGATAGTGCAGGTCTTAAATAAAGCACATAAATCATGCAAATTTCACATAATTTACCACTTTTTAAGCTATATGTACAATATTCAAAGTATCAAACCTATGTCAAAGTTTCATGCCATTATAATATACCAAATAATGTTATTTTTAGTGTTTATAACCTGTTCAAAAATATTTTTGTCATACAACCATTTTTTTATCACTTCTTGAGCTTTAAATCAACATGTATCCTTATGTACAAGTGCCTAAAGCATACTATCATAACATCATCATTTTATGTTAATATAAACGCATCAAATATGTGATATATTCAGGTTTATTTGCTGATGTACTTGGTCATTTAACATAACATACACAAATCATTAAACACTTGCATTTTAACTATCATTCAAGAACATGTAACAACTTAAACAAGTACTTATCAAGAAATCAAACTTCAAAACTCATACACACATGTATATATGTACGGTTATATATACATACATATAACCACCATTTTTCTTTGTATCATGACCCATTTCATTTTAGATTTCAAGTTTGTGAAAATCCCAAGATTCAAGAGAAACTTCAAATCATCAAGAACAACCAAGAATCAAAAGTATGATTTAAAAATAAATGTTATACCTTCAAGATTCAAGTAGGTTGTGGGATGAGATTTTGATGATAGGAAGCATGAAATCACTTGAATACACCTTGGAAACACCTTTGTATCTTCACACCACTTGAAACATGCTTGAAAGGGAGCTTGATTCTTAAGAACAAAGTTTGAAGGTTTGAAGATGGAGAGAGAGAGAGAGAGGGTGGATGGTTGGGAGAGAGGAGAGAAGGAGTGGAGTGTTGAGTGGAGTGTGATCTTGAAAGATTATGAAGATATATGGAGATCTATGAAGATAGCATGCAAAGACACATGTCCAAAGAAAATCAAACAAGATCCAAGCAAAAATAAAAATCAAATCTTGGAAATATTGTGTGATCTTGGTGGGGTCCATACATATATATGACTGTAAATTTATATGGGGGGAGGGGGTCCATGTGTAATTTTGATGGTAAATTAGATAAAAACAGGTATTTAACTGGATACCGGGTATTTTATCTAGCGTTTAAATCCCGGTTTATGGCGTTCTAAATTATTTTTATTATTCTATAAAAATAAACTCACCAAAATATTACTGAAATAAATTTCAGTTGCCAAGACTGGCTGCGTTGTCTGCGTTTTGCAGAAGAAGCACTGTGTTGTGCAAAAACACGCGGTATGCGCTTAAACTTGAAAAATAACGTTTTTAAGCGTTTTAATTTAATTTTTCAACACGAACCCAATTAAAATAAAATTTTAATCATAACAAAATATTTTTGGGATTTAAATATTATCCGGGCGGTCACCAACGTTCGTTTCGCAGCTTTGTCGTAAATAGTTCTTTAGTTCAAGTAAACAAGTTTTTTTTTTTTTGCCATACCGAATCCTTCGAAACTTATTTCTAAGTTATGTAAAGGATATTTAGGGTATGTTTGGCTTACGTCACAGTTCCGGAGTGTACGTCGTGTTAAACTGATTGCATTTATGCACCAGTTTGCGTATAACTTTCCAGAAAGCGATTTAAAGCTTGAAATCGGAATCGGATCAAATTGTAAAATCATCAAACACAATAACACATATAATAACACCAAATCACATTGTTTTATTGATAATCAACATTGTTTTACATTATACGGTGATTACAGAACACAGTTGTCACAAAATGAGATGTTACAAACATCGACAAAAAGTAAGGATGGAGGTCATTCGTTCATTACCACAAAGAAAACAAACGACAGACAGTGACTAATCAAAGTAAATAGGTCATAATAATGTATCACGAAGACATGCTTTAGCCTATAAGTGGACACTCACCCCAAGAGTTCCTAGGTAAGAGTGACTGGTCTGATTATGTGGATTTGTACGAACACTCTAGCCTAGACAGAAAACTCGAGGTACATGCACCCACCCTTCCAGATTGCACGTGTTCACATTATTTAGACCCAAACTTTGACGAGATTTTGAAAACTTGGAAGGCATTAAGCCAAAAAGAATAATTCAAGAATGGATGATTGATTTCAAAATCGTTTTGGAAATTCGTGTTCTTGTTTTGGTAATCACCTATAGATAGGTGACATTTATGTTTTAAGATCTAAACACAAGATAACTTGTGTTAGGGTCCTAGAAAGGTTTTAGTCTCGGTCAAAGCATTACTAATAACCTAATTCCCTATAACCATGAGCTCTGATACCAACTCGTCTGTCACACCCCGACCGTGTAAAAAAACAAACCGCGACGGAAACGTCGGGGAGTGGAGCGACAAAATTATTGTTTCACAACCATGGCATTAAAAGTTTAGTTTTATTTATTAACTTGATTACATTGTCTTGGAAATTAAAAGAAACACAACACAAGTTAAACTATTCTTGCTGCTTTTAAGTCACTAAGGCCCGAGTCCGCCTAAGTGTGTCACGGTCCATATCATGCATTAGCTCCTGAAAAGACATGTGAAAATAGGTACGTCAGCATAAAAATGCCTGTGAGATACATAGGTTTTTTTGATGCAGGATTCATGACTTGTAATTAATAGAATGTTTAACAAAAAGTAGTCATGAACCTTATAAAAATGTTTTCTTTTATAAATCATACGAAAATCGATAAGAAATCAGATAATATAAAAGAATAATGCATGGTTAAATAAAAAACCAAGTAAAAATGAATCTGTATAAAATATGTCGTTTGTAAAACAATGTCTTGTGAAAATATGTCGTTTATATAAAATATATCATGTCTTTGTCGAAATGATTTAGATAACGCTACGATATGCAATATCATAAAAGCACTTATATATAGGAAGTACCAGCAGCGTATCCACCATGCTTTTATCATATTACACACGTCTCGTTATATAAATCACTTACTAAATAATCATCAAAATGTCTTGTTTAAATTAGTGTCAAATGTTCATGTATGTAACACCCGAAAATTTTAAAACAAAAATATAACAACCATTATGATTTATAGTCCAATAGGAAACCCAAATTAAGATACCCAAGTAATTCTGCACAAACCCTAAGATTTTCAGAATTTTCAGAATCAGGATTAGGGCCCCTAAAACTCAGGTGGGGTATTTCCCACTTGACGATTATCCTAAAATATTCGTTGTCAGTTTAGAATTTTAAGAAAATGTTGACTCAGCTAGGCTAGTTCCACGCATGGCTACCCTATAACCTATTTTCAACCCTTACGCATCGTATAGGTTTTAGCGCTACGATGCGCAGGCGTTTTAAAGTTCCATACGCATCGTAGGGGTTATAGCGCTACGATGCGCAGGGCTGGGCAAAATTCAGCTATAAATAGAGGACCTTGGCATTCGATTTCTAGTGTTCAGTCGACGAAGAAATTCGCTCTAGGCACCGAATTATCGTCCAATTATCACAATTAACACACACGAAACACTAATTAAGTATAGCGGGGTGCTGCAGAACAGGGTATTAACTCGATCGCTGCTACGATTCATTGTCCGATCGATCAATATATCCAATGGATGTTTAAGTGCTGCCCACATTAGGGTTATACTTTGTCGTTCGTCATTAAATTGACGGATCATCGTTAATTCGATGGATAAAGTATTGTACTTTGTCGTTCGTCATTAATTTGACGGATCATCGTTAATTCGATGGATGAAGTATCGCACTTTGTCATTTGTTGTGAAAATTTGATCTCGTGAGTTATCGTAAAAGCTGTATTAGTTAATTACCTAGTTTGTGTGCAAATTAGGTTAAAAGAATAATCAGTAGGCTAAACTCTGCCCGTATAAATCTACAATTGAAAACAAGGTAGCATCACTTGGAAATTTTAAGGTACGGATAGATTCTTTTATTTCGATTTATGTCAATCCTGATTTTAAATTCCGTATTAAGATTAAGTAAGTTATAAATTCAGTACGTATAGAATCCTTTCTTTCGATTTATGTCAGTTGGATACGGGTAGATTCCTTTCTTTCGATTTCTGTCAATTCTGATATATCGTACGGGTAGATTCCTTTCTTTCGATTTCTGTCAATTCTGATATATCGTACGGGTAGATTCCTTTCTTTCGATTTCTGTCAATTCTGATATATCGTACGGATAGGTTCCTTCCTTTCGATTTATGTCAATCATGATTTTAAATTCCGTATTAAGATTAAGTAAGTTATAAATATAGTACGGATAGATTCCTTTGTCTTTTGATTTGATACAAGTATATCAGTTCTGCTTTGAAATTTCGTATTAAGATTTAGTTATGAATTAAGTTATAAATTCAGTACGGATAGATTCTTTTCTTTCAATTTAGATCGTTTTGATACAAGTATATTATTCCTGATTTTAAGTTCAGTATTAAGATTAAGTTATAAGCTAAGTTATAAGTTTCGTAAAGATAGAATCCTTTCTGTCGATTTATGTCAGTTAGGTACGTATAGAATCCTGTCTTTCGATTTATGTCCGTTGGGTACGGATAGAATCCTTTCTGTCAAATTATGTCGTTTAGGTACGTATAGAATCCTGTCTTTCTATTTATGTCCATTGGGTACGGATAGAATCCTTTCTGTCAAGTTATGTCATTTTGATATAAGTATATCAATTCTGATTTTAAGTTCCGTATTAAGATTAAGTTATGAAATAAGTTATAACTTCCGTATTAAGATTAAGTTATGAAATAAGTTATAAATTCCGTATTAAGATTAAGTTAGGAAATATGTGTTAGAAGTTACAAACGTTTTGAAAAAGGTTTGATTTTACATCAGTTATTTAGAAAATGGTTTATTTTATACAAGTTTCCTTTTATACTCTAGTGGTTCCTTGTTAACGAGTCAAGGTTTTATCTTGTTCGTTTAATAAACCACATTTTGGGGACGAAATTGTCAAGATAGGAGTGGTATCCATACCTTGGTGACTGGTTCCACTCTTTGATTATAAAACTCCTCACATCTTTGATTATAGATTCCTTTGACAGTCCGTTCTATTCCGATTCTAATCATTTGATTAAGTTTTCCTATCATGCGATAGTTTTCTGTTAAAATTGTACTCATTATCGCATGTTCCGATATATGTTCTGTTTTGTTATAAGAATAAGTTTTATAAGTTATGTGAATAAGACTCTTTGTACTCTGATACCCTGAGTATCGCTTCTCGTGGAATGTCCCACGAGCATGTTGTTGTGGCATCAACCTCATGTGCTCCACCCGTGACGGAGAGATCAGTTCACGGCGTCTCTTAAGTACAAGTGTGGTACATATATTAGGAGGCGTATGGATCGGATCCTAGGATTTCAGTTTTCAGGAGATGGATAACGGGTATGCCAACTCTCCATTTCGTGTGATAAGTATGCAGGAGTAGCTACCTGTGTATTGTCACGTTTTCAGTTTGCTCATGGGTATATCCGTAAGATATGATTATGAAATTATGTTTTTGTATCATAACGTTTTCACAATAAGTTACCTCCGAATATTAAATAAAATGAGCTTTTGTTTTCCTCTATCCGCACACTGGGCAAAACTTTTCAAAATTTTGCTCAGACGTACGTTTTTCTTTGTTGTGTTTTCTTCTTTACGTCAGGTTATCAGGACAATCTGGAACGGGATATGGAAGAGTGCTCGAGTGTTTTGAAAAGACGGTAGAGATAATTGTAATGGATTAGATATCCTTCATTAAGCTGTAAAGTCTTATAATACATTTAAGTATAAATGGAATTATGTTTTTTATCTGACTACTGTTATAGTGACACGCCGGCCCGTTCCGGGACGGGGTGTTACAATGTATAACAATGTTTAATGTCTCAATGTCATGTAAAAATCATGTATTATATAGCAAATGTCAAGTAACAACAATGTCTTGTATGGTGAATAAAAAGTATTTACTCAAACCACATGTATATGTCAATGTATAATCAAATGTCATGTTTAACCAAATGTTATGTACAAAACAGTATATTTGAATAAACCATAGTTTAAATCAAAAGTTATGTTATGCAAAATCAATGCTTTTATGGATACAAACATTTATGCAGTAATGTTTATCGCATACATTCAAGCCTTGCGACTGACTGACAAACCCATAACAAGTTAAAGGTTTATCAATTATGTATATCGGATTCTATCATTCCTTACGTCCAAACAAACCTAGGATTCCAGGAATGGGAGTTGTCAATTCCTATGGTACCACTACATACTACCGAGCGGCGTGATCAGTGTTAATGAACGTATTTTAGTCCCGTTAAACATACCAAATGCCATACCAAATGTAAGCATTTCATGTGAAAACAATGTACTAAGTATGCTAAGTAAACATACGAAGCAGAGATGTCATGTAAATCAATGTGCTAGCATGCTCAGTAAACATACATAGCAGAAATGTAATGTAAAACAATGCGTCCATATGCTAAGTAAACATATGTAACAAAAAAATGTTTATGAAATCAATGTGCTAGCATGCTAAGTAAACATAAATAGCAAAGCATAATGGAAATCATGTACTATGTGCGTACTAATGAACATAGCAAGTATATGTCATGAAAGCACGAAAAGCACGAAAGTAACAAGTAGGCACATGTGTATCACACCAAAATATTTGAAAGCGGTAAAAGAGGGGACTATGTACTCACTTGATATTTCTTAATAGTCTTGAAATAACAACCAAGTAACGCTTGAAGGATCACGGAATCAAACTGCACCTAATATAGGTAACTATGTTAATAAACCGGACCTAAATCGGAAGATTGGATAAAATGAGGTCTCGTAAACCAAATGAGTGTTGGAACTCATATAATATGGTTTAACAATGCCTACATTCTAAATTGGAATCTATCCTAAGTGCTTATGACCCGTTACGACTCATTAAGGTAGTTTACGCTACTTTAACGTGTCGTTCGCGCAAAAGCGCGTTCGGACCGCCTAACTAGTCCTATGATAAGTATTATATGCCTTAACATATCTAATAATATTACATAATCAGTTTAGATGTCAAAATTTAGGTTACATATGCTTAAAATGAAATTATGCGTAAAAAGGGCATTTTGGTCATTTTCCTAAGGCATATAAACTACCTATAATACAACTAACTAAACGAAGTGACCATAAGGTATAACCTCGGAAGGTTATTCCCTATACAACTATGGTCACAATATATGTTTGGTCAGATCCTAACGATCGAAGAAACGGGTGGGGTTCGAAAGTCTAAGCGGTTGTTTAGACTGCTTAACTTACGACCCTATATAAGCACTAGACTAAAAGTGACGAGTTTAACATGTTAAAACATTTTTAACTAAGTTAGAAAACAGGTTTGATATCAAAACAAAGTGTTTTGAGACCCGAAAATAGCTTCGTTGCAAAATATGCATAAATACACATTTTGACCGAAACTTTGACTCGTCACTACGCCTAATCAACGTGGTAATCAGTAGGTATAGTCACAAGAGACTATAACCATCGTGATTACGCTCACATTGCAAAGTTCAAATGAACTTTGTGTTGACCAATCATGGTCAAAGCAGAAAGTCAAACACTGTTTGACTTTCATGCTTGAAATGCATAACCAAGCATGAAAGAGACTTACAAAGGGTCCAAGCTTGGATCAAGAACAAAGAAAACTGATGTTTGAAGCCTTCAACCAAGAGGGATAGCTTCAAGAGAGCAGATGAAGAAGAAAAAGAGGAATGAGCAAGTTGGAAATGAAAATTTGGTGGGTATTTATAGAGAATCAAGCACTATTAGGATCATTCCATGTGTTTTGAAGCATGATCTTGGCCATACACATGTAGCACATAGATTAGAATAATAGGGGAACACTTAAACAAGCCAATGGTATGCTAAAACTAGGATAAAAACCAATGGGAACAGGCTGTAAGGCCAGATTCAATGTTTCTGTCTGCAGAGGCTATCTCGCCCCGCGTAAGATGTAGCCTGGTCTTACGCGGCCCGCGAGGAACTATCAGGAAATGGCAGAATTGGTCCCTGCAAGCACAAAACTTTGTTTTTGATGCTTTTAACCCCTGTTAACCCCATTTCAAGGTTCTACAATGAAGTTAAAGTATAGGGGACATGAAATATGTTTGAAAATATCGTGGATGTCGGTTCGTTTGATCGTACGGTCACGTTATTCGGTTAATTATGACGAAACACGAACGGACACGAAAAACGATCCAAATTACGCGATGAATGGTATTTTTGCATTCCAATCACTAAAATAAAATATTTTAAGGATTACAAAAATTTTTGAATGTCCGGATATGTTCAGAACGTAAGATATGCGCGTAAATGCAAACTTATGCACTATTTGATGCTTTTAGTCCATGTTTGATCAAATAAGTTTATTTTCGCATACCGAACCCCTCAAAGCCTATTTCTAAGCTATGTAAAGGATATTTATGGTATGTTTAACTTATGATCATGTTCCGGAGTGTACGTTACTATATGAATCGACAGACTTTCGCAGTTTGTCGCAAATAGTCCCTGTGAGCGAATAAACTTGTTTTTGCCATACCAAACCCTTTAAAACTTATTTCTAACTTATGTAAAGGTTATTTAAGGTATGTTAAGCATATGTTGCTATTCCGAATTTTATGTCACGTTAAACTGATTACGTTTACGCATCAGTTTGTGTGTAACTTTCCAGAAAGCGACAAAGAGTTTGAAATCGAACAAAAATCAAAACGTGCAAAATGTCAAACATAAATAAACAAATATTGGGATCAAAACACATTGTTTTATTGGTAATTGAACTGTTAAGAGTTTATACAATGATTACACAAGCACAAATTTCACACTATACACTTATATATAGGTATAGTGGGTTTATACCAAACACACTACGAACAGACTCGGTTCGTACGAAGTTGATATTGTCTCTTCGTACGAAGCTGCATGGTCCCTTCGTACGAAGATATGGTCCCTTCGTACGAACTGCCTTATGCACACATGAACTTTATAATTTGCTCTGTTCAGCACCAGTCTTTTCTCATCTGATTAAGCTACGAGACGTGATTGACAGAAGTGATAGACATACTGCTCTCATAGACCCCCCCCCTTGGATATTACTGCAGTCAATCTCATAGCTTTCTATTTTCTCTCTCTCTCTCTGAGTCTTCCAGAAGTGTTGACATTTTCAGCACCACAGACTCTCTCTTTATCTCTAACAGACTCCCCTTAGATCTGCTTACAGCTTCAGCTGCTCCCCCTTTCAGTAGACTCTTTCTTCAGGCTCCCCCTTGCTTTAAGCTTCCGAACTTTTAGCTTCTAGGATCCTCACCTGGTTCTTCGATTACAAGCTCCCCCGTGCTTCGAGCTTGTCTTCAGACTCCCCTTTAGCCTCAGCTATTATGATCGTAATTTAGCTTATCATCTGAAAATCTAACAATTTCAAAACACTTGTAAAATATTTGACAATTTAGGTCTAAGATCGAGAACCTGACTCTAAACATAAATATTTAACAAAGAACACTTTTAGGTCTTCCAGAATCAGTAACCTAGCTCTAAGCATGGATGTAACAATATGTAATCTTCCAGGATTGCCCAACTCTACTCCCCCTATCAAATAACTATATTTGACAATGAAAGCATCCAAAACCCTCTCAGTTAATCATCCAAGTCTAAATTAATGACCTTGGTGATTTCACAAACTGTTTTTTATTTTTCATATAAAAACCTCAAATTTCAAATTAATGAACTTGTCTTATTTTCATAAACATGTTCAGCATACTCATATTTTGAAACTCAGCTTTCAGACATCGGTTGTCGAAAATAAAGTAGAAACAAAATCTTTTTGTATTTTTTCAAAATTTATGCTAAAACTCTCCGAAAATCTTTTTGTAATTTTTCTGTAATGAAAAGCAATAAAGAACTATTTACAGATAATATTTTTGTTTGAGTTCGTGTCAAAGGATCATATCAGTTTATGACAAATCACTAGCAACGTTGACCTTTTTTAGACTTTAAGCTCTAAACGATTCAATTAGATTGTAAGTTTACTGATCCACTTAAATTTTCACATAAACTTCAATTGTTCTGAGATACGAGATTTTGTGTTTTAAGTACTTAACTCATTCGCGTGTCCCACCTTAGAATATACTCCCGTATCAAGATTCCCTAGATTCAGTCTTCCAGGTGAATATACCTAAATGATATATGTACTCTGGGTTAGTGCGAGGCCTTGAGAGCTCATGTATGAACTATCGTTCAGTTAAAGAGATGAAGGCTCGACTTTAAGGTGTATTCCACTTAGGATTCATTACAACTGCACTTGATTCATACCTTTCGATATTTTTCAATTTTTATGCAGAGGGAAAGCTTTAAAAGCACGCAAAGTATTATACAAGTCTAGGCCATTGCTGACCCAAAATCAGAAGACCAAGTATAATACCCCAGATATCAATAAGTATAAAGACCTAGTATCTCAGAATCCGGCAACCTTTCAAACGAAATTTCAGAGTACTAAGTCCATATATCCAAGAGATGTTCCCCACGAGATAAGCAAGTTATTGATATTTAGGTTTATATCTCGAAATCAATCTACTAAGTGTGTAAAAACCTACTGTCATATCATCAGTGAGACCGTTTATCACATTTGACTTTCCATTTCTTTAGCATGCTGTGATTGTCTACTGATGTACTATCATTTCCTCTTTTTACACAAAAACTCTTTTTTTTTTAATTTTCTCAAGTTTTTGGCTTTTTCAAATTTTCAAATGTTTTTGTATTTTCAAAATTTTTAAAGAAATTTGAAAACCGATGTAGATAGCTTCATCTCGCCATCCATTTTCTGCTAAAACATGTTGTTTTGCAAAAAGTACCCCCATGATTTACAACACATTGATTTTTGACAATGTTAAAACCATTTTCAACCAATTGCGAAATTAATCATGTTTGTTCAGCCGTGAGGGTTTCGGCATATTCAATCAACACATTTTTTTCAATTTTCAAATTTTGACAAAATAAAAACATATTTTTTAGTTTTTAAAATTTTTCTGTTTTTTAGGATTTTTTTTATTTATGGTTTATTTATATACAAAAACAAACCAACACTCCCTGTTTTTCCTCCTCATGGATTTGCTGCCTCCCGTGCCAGGCTGCTCCGGTCTGCAAGTTGACATTCAGCTATCTTCAGGAGCACCTGCACATTCAACTCACTCAATTACTTGTACAATGTAACCCAGGCCTGTTTGACCTTCGGTATTGTGACACAGTACGAATTGTTCAACTTCGGGAAATCTTTATCATTTTTCACAAACACTGTTTCATTTGTATTTTCAAGCTTCTTGATTGAATCGATTTTTCTTTTTTCACTTACAGAAGTACTTTATTTCATGACCACCCAAATTTATCCTTTAGAAACATTACTTTGATAAAACCTTGAATCACTTTAAATGTTTCGTTTTGACAAATCATTTTTAGGTTTCCAGATTTGTTTTGGTTCAAACTTAGATGTTTTTAACTTCCAAGTTTGTTTTGATTTTGGTAAATCAACCTTTTGTTTCCAAATCTGTTGTGGCACAACTTTGGGTGTCTTTGATTTCGGTTTCCAAGTTTGTTGTGATTCAAACTTTGTTGTCTTCTGTTTAACATCTTCAACTTTCTTTTTTTCAACATCAACAGGCTTCAGATTTGGACATTTGTGACCAACATTTTCAATTTGATCACATTTAAAGCATGTTTTCTTTGAAATATCTTTAGCCTGCTGTTGCTGTTTCTTTTGAGTATAGAACTCTTCATTTGAGTGTCGTCTAAATCTGAGTTCTTTCTCTTCCTCGGAACTTGTTCCGTGAACAAAGTTCGTCTTTTTCTCAAAGTTTAACTTTTCAGCCCTTTTCTTTTGATTTTGTTTCTTTTTATAAACCAACCCAGCCTACATGTTTTTCTTTTTATAACCAGGTTTGTTATAAAAAGTTTTCTTACTCTTGCCAGCAAATTTGTCAATTTCAGCGTTTTCAATTTCTACCAATTTAAAGACTTTGTCGAACTTCTCCGTAATCACATTTTGAATTGGAAATTCAACATCTGAGAACAATTTGTCCAATCCAATCATGGTATATGCCAATCCTATTGGATCATCATTCGCATCTGTTTTGGTAAAAAATTACCGAAGCAATTAAGTGATCAAATTAGTTAAGTGAGGTAGTGTGCTAGAAATGTGTGTTGAAAATATGATGATTAAGTTGTTTGTAAAAACAGTTTTCAGGATACGGCTCAGGATATTGAGTTGTATCTACGATCAAACTATGAGCAAAAAGTAAAAGGGGGGTGACACGAGATATACGAGGAAAGCCCTTGATCAATCTAGATCGCCGGCACAAAACCTCGGGAGCTGACAATCGCAGCTGCCTTGTTCTCCTTATTGCTTTAAACGTCAGGATACTGTGCAGGATATTGATCAGATCGCTAAGTGTTACAATGCTTTTTGTGAAAGTGAAAGTTGCGAGAGAGTAAGTGTGGGAGAGTAGTGAGTGTATTTGTGATGTCCTATTCGATCTGATTTATCCACCTATTTATAGCTAGCAAACGAAAACAAAATCTCCTATAAGTATGGGATGCCTTCGAATATTCTCTAGTAGCCGTTGGAGACCAGGTAATGCGGGTTCAACGTCTTCCTTTGAACGACTTAGACCGAGTCTTTCGGGGAAAGGGTCCTCATGAACGTTACCAGCTTGGACTCGTACTCCTGCACATAATCCGTTAGTAATCCTCAGGATACCATTCAGGATGTTACCAATATCCTGAATCAGCATCCCGGATATGAACATATATCATACAAGCAAGATATAATTTAAGATATTATCCAGGATATGAGCTCAGAATTTCACCCATAACAATTGTCCCCAAAAAATGTTACCGTTTAGTATCCTGGCACTAACGGTTATATTTTTTTACGAATAACGAGGCAATTAAGAGATTAGACTCATGATGTGACCGTTTGAAACCGCGCAGCCTATATTTACTCATTGCTCCCCTATATCTTCTCATTCTTAACCCATTTAACCTTTCCCGAAGAGAAAAAGGTAAATACTTCTCTCTCTCAATTCCATCTTCTTCTTTCATTCTGTTCAATATTCCGGCGACAATATGACAAGGCAAACAAGATTAAGCTCCGGTGACTCCGCTCCCACATTCATCCAGCGGAATCTTCTCCAAGATTCGGAGAAGGAAATATGCACCTTTGACAGTGCACACTTGTCAGCTCTCAAATCATCTGGCATCTTCCCGGAAGGGACGGTGTTCCGACCGTTTGACCGAGAAATCCGGTCGGACATGGTTTCCGACGAGTGGTTATGTTTCAATGCCTTTCCCTTTACCTTAGGATTGCAGTTTCCCTTTCCCGATTTCATTACTGATTTCTTTAATGTTACCAAAATCTGCTTCAGTCAGACAATGCCGATGCTCTGGCGAGTCTTGTCTGTTCTTGATCAGATCAAGAGCAATCATATCCCTAACCTTTCTGTTCATGACCTCCCCCTAGCGTATCGGCTTAGATGCCACGGTTCCTGTAGATTTTTGTTCTATTCTACCTCTGGCGATCCACTGATACTTCGTGCCACCAGGAACGAGGAGAAATGGCAATCCAAGTTCTTCTTTGTAAAAAGAGACTCCATCCCTGGTGGAACGGAATATCCGGTGAAGTGGTTGAGAAAGGGTAGGATTTAGGGTTAAGGATGATCCTGTCTTGTATCCTTCTTTATATCTTTAAGCTAATTCAACTTTTTTTATTGTCTTGCACACAGCTGATTTTAGGAAGCTTGCACCTCCCCTAGCTGATTCACAGAAGAGAATTAACGCTATTAGACTCCTCCCAGAGGCTGAAAGAAGTTTTAACCCGTCTCCACCATCTCCAAGCCCTCTTTCCAGTGCAAACAAGTCTGGTAAGGATCCTGCACGATATCCTGCATACATATCCTGATAGGATATCCTGGTTAATATATTTTGACTTATACCTGAATTTTGCCGTGCAGGGCCTCCAGCATCTGCTCCACCTTTACACCGATGCTTGCAGTACAAACAAGTTCCAAGAGGCCAGGATCAAACAGCTTGAGACCACCGTTGCTGACCAAGGGGCCATTGCTGAGGTTAAGACTCGGCATTATGAGGACAAGCTGAAGAAGGTCACCCAGGTTGCTGAGATCAAACTGGCCACCGTCCAAATGGAGCATGATCAGGCCTTGGTCTCTTTCATGGAAGGAATCAAAGCCTCTGCCATCGTCTCTCTGCTACAAGCTCGCATTAAGATGGCTTATGAGGCCAAGGAGACAGGCCTTGAGTGCCCATCCTGGCCGGTTGAATCCTGGGTGGCAAAGCTGAAGGAGCTTGGAGGCAAGGCTGTACCCTATCCTGCTGAAGCTGGTGAATCCTCTAAGTCAGCAGAGGTGGTGGACAAGGCTGGAGATAAGAAGGATGCTGGGACGGATGCTGGCGAGGATGCTGCTCAGGATGCTGAGGCTGAGAAAACGGAGAAGGCTGGAGAAGATGCCGTTGTGTGAGGGCATTCAAGTGGGCGATGATGGATGTTGATGCCTAGGCCGGAGCCCACTTTTTTAAATTTGATCGTTGGTTTGTAACCCTAAGACAATTTACTTTTTTCTGCACTTTACTTTTCCTGCATTTGAACAATATGATGGCCAAAGGTGGAGGAATCCTGAGTTTCAGGATGAAGCCCTTGGTCATCACCGTTAGTATGCTTTGCTTTTGAACAATATAACAGTTGGAGGTGGATGGGTCTAGGTTTGAGACAAAACCTTCAACTGTTAAGTAAATATGGTAAGGATATAACCGTGCTCTTGGTGGATGGACCTTGGTTTGAGGTGAAACCAAGAGCACAACTTTTGGTATGTTAATAATATAACCTTCTTTTGGCTTTATTTCTGTTGTTACACCTTTACTGCATGAATTTTATTTATGAAAACAATTTTGTTCGAACATTCTTGGGAACACATTGTAAGAGTATCCTGAGAAATATCCTGCTCAGGATACTGACACATAATCTGTAAAACTCAACTTATCCAAACAAAAAGGAGAGATCATACCAGAGATTCCTAAAGAGTCATTTCCAATCTTCAATTATAGGAATGTCCCAGTGCACACTTATAAGTTTGAATCCATCCTTTAAATTGTATGATACATGTCCCCTGTGTTCAACATGTTTGAAAACTTAATATCCTGGGGATAAACCCTTAATATCCTGGGGATAAACCCTTAATATCCTAGGGATAAACCCTGAATATCCTGGGGATAAACCCTTAATATCCTGGGGATAAACCCTGATTTTCATGCGCTACAGGCGAGAGTGTACAAACTCCAAGACTTAGAAAGGTGAAAACCTTTAAACCTTAGAGAGTATGAAAATACCCTTTCATTAGAGAGGGTGATCAATCCTCATATACCTTTAGGATCCAGGATATAGCCAATAGTAACGAAATTGTCAGCCACTTTTACATGAACTGGTCCCGCCACCTTGAACTATCCCTAGATAACTTGCGCTCCAGACGGGGTGTTTAAACCCAATTCGTAAGAAAGGTGAATACCTTTAAACCTTTGAAGGGATTAGTATCCCTTATACGTGAGAGAGGGGGCCAGTCCTCTAATCCTTCGAGATATCCTGATCATATATCCTGGAGCTATATCCTAAAGCATATTCTGCAAAACAATCTTAAACTAAGATGGGTGTTAGCTTGGCTAACACCCCTCCGATGCTTAAGTCAGTATTGGGTTCAAGATAATAAACAAATTGAAACATACTTAAAAGAGGTAGAATAATACCATTATGAGATAGAAATTAAATATAGCATTCCATGATCTTGGTAGCATATCCCCTTCCATACTCCTGAGTCGGTATGCTCCTTTTCCTGATTCTGACTCAACCTCATATGGTCCTTCCCACTTTGGAGCCAACTTTCCATCGGCAGGATTAGTAGTATTTTGTAAAGCCTTTCTTAACACCCAATCACCAACTCGAAATCTTCTAGTCCTTATATTCTTGTTATATGCTCTGGATATCCTTTGTTGGTATGCTGCCATCCTTAGCCTTGCTGCATCTCTTGTTTCGTCTACAGTGTCCAAGTCTTGACATAAAGCTTCAGGATTCTGCTCATGATCCCGAAGTATAGATCTTGCCGTAGGTATCACCATTTCTGTTGGGATCACTGCTTCTGCTCCAAATACCAAGGAAAACGGAGTCTGGCCAGTTGCATTTTTTACCATTGTTCTATCAGCCCACAAAACAAAGGGTAGTTCTTCTGCCCATTTTCCTTTTTTAGCTCCTAGTCTCTTCTTCAAGTTGTGACAATTATCTTGTTTGAGGATTCGGCTTGTCCATTTGCTTGAGGGTGTACCGGAGTAGATGTGATCATTTTGATTCCCCAACTTTTGCAAAAGTCAGTAGTTTTCTTGCTTATAAACTGAGATCCATTGTCACAAATGATTTCAGCTGGTACTCCAAACCTGGTCAGGATATTCCTCTTTATGAAGGATACTACTTCTTGGTCTCTAACTTGAACAAATGCTTCAGCTTCAACCCACTTAGAGAAATAATCAGTCATTGCCAGCATAAAGACTTTTCCTCCTGGAGCTTTTGGTAATTTCCCTACTATGTCTGTTTTGGTCAAAAATTACCGAAGCAATTAAGTGATCAAATTAGTTAAGTGAGGTAGTGTGCTAGAAATGAGTGTCGAAAATATGTTAATCAAATTAATTGTAAAAACAGTTCCAGGATACGGCTCAGGATATAGAGCTGTATCTATGATCAAACAATGAGCGAAAAACGTAAAGGGGTGACACGAGATGTACGAGGAAAGCCCTTGATCAATCTAGATCGCCGGCACAAAACCTCGGGAGCTGACAATCGCAGCTGCCTTGTTCTTCTATTACTTCAATTATCAGGATACAGTGAAGGATGTAATGCGGATCAAATAAGTGTTACAATGTGAATCGAGTACAAGTGTTTGTGTGTAGTGGTTGCCAGTAGCTTGAGAGTAAAGTGTGCGAATGAAAAAGTGTGTGCCTTAATGTTAGGGGAGGATTTTCCAAAGATCAGTGATCCTCAATTACTGTTGGGCTTAAGGATCGTCAATTCTGTTTGAATTAGTGATCCTCAGAGAGTATTGTAGGATCAGGATCTAGGATCATCATAGTGATCCTTACACTAACGATTGTCTACTTTGAATATGAAGTTGTTTTGCAGGAGTACGTGCTTGGGCTTGGTCTTGGCGATATTCTTGGAGCATATTCCCTTTTTATTCCGCACGTGTTTGGCTGATATGGACGTTATGGAGGTCGTGGAAGACTTGCACGAAATGCGGATAGTTAGTTAGTTTAGATATTTTCCAAATTTATAAGGGGATAGCGAGCTAAATTAGAACACTTGGCTATTTTTGGCTAAACACACACACTCATAACTGCTCTCATCAGCTCTTGACAGTTTGCTTGGCGAATACACACTTTTTTGCACATTACACTCTAGTGATCCTTGTAACAAGCTCGCTATCATCCAAAGTTGTAATACATTTTCTGTTTAATCTGAGTTGGTGATCGGTAGTTTCCATCACCCGAGGTTTTTTATGCCGGAGATTAACTCTTGATCAAGGGCTTTTTCCTCGTATAAATCATTGTGTCACTTGTTCATTACATTTCTGAATGATCCTTAGCATTGATCATTGATTCAAGCATCACACCTCACAACAGAAAGTTTGGTTGCATTATCTTTGCTTGATTTTTGACCAAAACAGATTGGCGCCCACCGTGGGGCAATTGGTGCTTCATTCCTAAGAAAATTTATATTTTTGTGGTCATTTCGGTTCGTTACAACCAAGCAGATGGCTTCCTCAACAAAGAACACTTCGAGTTCAATGCCGGCAATCAGTTCTTCACAAGGCGTTCCACCTTTGCCTCCACCACCTTCTGGATCCCAAAAGAATGTTGAAAATGCTGCGAAGAGACAAACCCCCATTTTCCCAAAACCACCAACTTCTTCTCTTTCCTCTAATCCTACTACTAATGATCTTTTTACTCTAATTTTGCAGATGAGAGATCGCATGCAAGAGCAGGACAAAACCAATGAAAGGATCCTCCGGGAGATTGGTGATATCAAGAAACAGAAGAAATCAGTGGCGGATCACTCTCCTCTGATACCAAGGTCATTGAATTTTGATACTCCAGTTGTAACTACCTTACAATCGGCAGTTCTGGGCATCCAGTATCAAAGTGGTCCATCAGAAAGGCGTTATGGAACAGCAACTATGAGTCAAGCATTTGGCTCTCACTTTCAGCCTCCAGGATCCTGTTTTCAGCCTTCGAGATCCTCTTTGCAGCATCAGGGATCCTTCGTCAGCTCAGGAGGATATTTGGGAATGCACACAGTTCAAGGATCCTCCCAGGTCCAAGGATCCCCCCAGGTCCAAGGATCCCCCCAGGTCCAAGGATCCCCCCAGGTCCAAGGATCCTCTATGGTTCTAGGATCCTCTCAGGTCCAAGGATCCTCTATGGTTCCAGGATCCTCTCAGGTTCAAGAATCCTCTCAGCCCTAAGGATCCTTTCAGGTTCAAGGATCCTCTCAGCTTCAAGGATCCAACATCTTTCATGATCAAGGATTCTTAAGAAGTATGCAGCCCCCAAGCACCGATGTTCATCAAGGAGACTTCATACCAATGCAGACCATTGCTTCATCTGGTCCTTCGATCATACTGGAGTCCCGTCAATATGGATTCACATCTGGAATTCCAAACATGAATCCTCTGGGAGGTAACACTTTCAATAATTCTTATAACACGAACCTTGGCTCCATGCAGGATACAGGTATCAATCAAGCTATGGCTAGGGAATTACAGAAGCTTAAGGATATGATATCCAGTGTCCTAGGAGTGGTCAAGCCCATTCCTGAGATCGTAGACGGTAGCCATAGGATATCTCGTTTTGCACCACCCTTATGTGATGCTGAGATACCCAAAAGATTCCAGATACCATCCATGAAGCTGTATGATAGTTCAACGGATCCAGTGGAGCATGTAGCTCAATACAGGGAGAGGATGGAAGGGATTTGGATCCACACTCACAGGATCTGCTCTTAAATGGCTGCTAAGTCTTCTCCCTTACTCTATTACTTCATTTGCTAATCTAGTTAATCTGTTTAATAGTCAATTCTCTTGTAGTAGAAAATTTGAACGATTAACTAGTGATTTATATAGGGTAACACAAGGTCAAAATGAATCACTTAGAGATTACATCACCAAATTTAGTAAAGAATCCTTAGACATTCCTAACCTGGATATAGCTACGGCTGTAGAAGCCTTTAAAATGGGTTTGCTTAGGGATTCATTGTTCTATGATGATCTTGTTATGACCCCATGCAGGAATCTTGATGAAGTAAGAACCAGGGCCCTTAGATTCATCCGTCTAGATGATGACAAAAGGATCCAGGAAAGACTGACAGGATCCTGAATAACAGGAAAAGCAAGGATCCTACTTCAGGAACAACAAATCAAAGTCCTACAACAAATCTGATAACCAGAACGTGCATGCAATGGAGCAGGAAGAGGATGATGAGGATTATCCTCCCATTTCTGAATATTGTTTTTCTGTTGATAACAGTGAACTAATTCTTGCAATGCAGAATATAGGTGAGAAAGCTAGGTGGCCAAGAAAAAGTGATAAACCAGCTGCTACAAAGGATAAGTCCAAGTGGAGTGCATATCATGAGGATTTCGGACATCTCACTGAAGAGTGTATTGCACTTAGAAAGGAAATTGGTTACTTGTTAAGCAAGGGGCATTTGAAGGAGCTTTTGGGACGAAAGAAGTCAAGGATCCAGGATCCTGAAAGGATCCCGGAAAGGGCTCCTGCTCCTCCAGCAGATGCACAAGTTATAAACTTCATATCCGGTGGATCAGACATTTGTGGTACCTCCTTTTCAGCAGACAAAAGACATGCCAAGGAAACCAAGATGGATAATGGAGACAGACCCATCCGGACCTCCACTGTCACCAAGGATAAGATCATAACTTTTGATGAGGATGATCGTCTTGATGTTCAGGATCCTCATCATGATGGTCTTGTTATTACCCTGTTTATTTCTAATCATTTTGTTCGCAGGATCCTTATAGATGGAGGAACCTCAGTGAACATTATTTAGCTTGATGTCCTCAAGAAGATGAACATTCCTGAATCAGACATTGTCCCAAGATCCTCAGTACTTGTGGGATTTAACGGGGAAACCAAAAACACATTGGGGGACATCAAACTCCCAATCTATATTGAAGGACTCCATTCTTATCAAAAGTTTTGTGTTATAGATTGCTTATCTTGTTGTAATGTTATCCTTGGCAGGCCATGGATACATGACATGAAGGCAGTCCCATCTACCTATCATCAATGTGTAAAGCTTCCTAGTCCGTGGGGAGTGGTGAAAATTGAGAGTGATCAACAAGAAGCTAAGAATTGCTATACCTCATCAATGAAGTCAGCCTCAAGACCAAGGGAGAAATAGCAATTAAAGTATCCTTCAAGAGATGTCTTGGAGGCAAGAGAGCAGGATGTAAAAGAAATCCTCATGGACCCTCATAATCCTGAATCCAAGATCTTTATAGGGTCGGGGATCCTTAGCGACATTGAACAAGATCTAGTATCCTTCCTTAAAAGAAGGAAAACTACCTTTGCCTGGAAGCATGAAGACATGACAGGTATATCTAAAGATATAATTACTCATAAACTAGGCATTGACAGGTCATTCAAGCCAATTCATCAAAAAAGAAGGAAGTTTGCACCTGAAAGGAACGCTATTATCCAGGAGGAGGTAGATAAACTACTTCGGGCAGGTATGATAAGAGTGGCTAAGTATCCAAGATGGTTAGCCAATGTGGTTGTTGTTCAAAAGAAAAACGGAAAGTGGAGGGTATGTGTCGATTTTACTGATTTAAACAAGGCATGTCCCAAGGATCCTTTCCCATTACCCCATATTGACTCCATGGTGGATGCTATCGCCGGTCATGAGTTGTTGACTTTTATGGATGCTTCATCTAGATTTCAACAAATTCAGATGGAACCATCTGATCAAGAGGATACAGCCTTTATAACCCCAACTGGTATATATTGTTATATTGCTATGCCATTTGGACTAAGGAATGCAGGTGCTACTTATCAAATGCTAGTCAATATGATGTTCAAGGAACAAATTGGACACACTATGGAAGTCTATATAGATGACATGGTGGTTAAGTCCAAGAAAGCTGAGGATCACCTTAAAGACTTGGAGGAAGCATTCAATATCCTTGATGAATTTAATATGAAATTAAATCCTTCCAAGTGTCATTTTGGTGTTAAAGCAGGTAAATTCCTAGGCTATATGGTGACATAGAGGGGCATTGAAGCAAGTCCAGAGCAAATTAAGGCTATTGTGAATATCAAATCTCCTGCCAATGCCAAGGATGTGCAAAGACTGACAGGCAGGATCGCAGCCTTGAACAGGTTCATATCAAAGTTCTTAGAAAAGTGCAAGGAATTCTATGAAATCCTGAGGAAGAACAAGAAATTTGAATGGACTGAGAAGCATGAAAGTGCCCTCAAAGCTCTTAAGGATTACATATCCTCAGCCCCTGCCTTGATGAAACCAGAAAATGGGGATATATTATCCTTATACCTAGCAGTATCCTCAAAAGCTGTAAGGGCGGTCCTTGTTAAGGATCACCAAGGTACACAACATCCTGTTTATTATGTAAGTAAGAGTTTACTTGATGCTGAATCCAGGTATTCACACTTACAGAAACTTATCCTTGCATTAATTATGGCATCTACTACATTAAGACATTATTTTGAGACTCATGCCATTATTGTTAAGACTAATTTTCCAATTAAGAATGTTCTCAGGAAACCTGAAATGTCAGGGAGGATGGCTAAGTGGGCAGTGAAGCTTAGTGCATATGATATACGATATGAACCAAGGACTGCCATCAAATCCCAAGCCTTAGCTGACTTTGTGGCAGATTTTAGTAGTGACTTGCAAAAGGAAGCTGAGTTGGAAGTCCAACAGCTAGAAGAAACTAAGGATCCTTGGATACTCTTCACTGATGGTGCTTCTAATGTCAAAGGAACAGGGCTTGGAATACTACTAAAATCGCCACAGGGGGACATAATACCCCACTCCATAGCTTGTGAGTTTCAAACTACTAATAATGAGGCTGAATATGAAGCCTTGATAGCTGGTGTGCAAATTGCCAAGCATATGAGGATCAGGTATCTTGAGGTACATGTAGATTCATTATTAATCACTAATCACTTTAATGGATCCTATGCTGTTAAAGGTGAAAAGCTAATCAAATATTTAGAGATAGTCAAAGAATTGGCACTCTCTTTTGTTTCCTTTAGTTTGACACAGGTACCAAGGGAAGAGAATGCAGAGGCTGATGCATTAGCCAATCTAGGATCATCCTTGAAGATCCCGGAGGATATTAAGATCCCAATAATCCACATCCTGACCCCTGCTATCGAGGATCATGTAGCCATGGAGATAGGAGAGGATTCTGCAATCATCCCTAGTGATGATAGTCAATCTCATTCAGGATCATGGATCGATCCAATCATGAGATACATACAACATGGAGAGATTCCTACAGGAGAAAACCCTAGGGCTTTCAAAATCAAGGTATCTCAATTTACAATATTAAATAATATGTTGTATAAACGATCTCTTGCAGGACCATATCTAAGATGCATTGAGGATCCTGAAATTCAAGAAGTCCTAAAGGATTTCCATGAAGGAGATTGTGGAAACCACACTGGGGGCAGGGCATTATTCTCAAGGATCCTGAGGACAGGAAACTATTGGCCTACTATGAAGAAGGATGCTGTGGAATATGCCAAGAAGTGTGATCCTTTTCAGAGACACAGTAATATCCTTCACCAACCAGCAAAACTTTTGCATCCTATATCCTCTTCTTGGCCATTTATGAGATGAGGAATGGATATAGTTGGTAAGCTTCCTAAGGCACCTGGTCGAAAAGTATTCATGCTTGCTATGACTGATTACTTCTCCAAGTGGATAGAGGCTGAAGCCTTTGCTCAAGTCAGAGAAAAGGATCCCATCCCTTCTGAAATTGTTTGTGATAATGGATCCCAATTTATTGGGAGTAGAACTACTAACTTTTGTGACAGCTGAGGGATTAAGATGATAACATCAACACCAGTCCACCCACAAGCTAATGGTCAGGCAGAATGATCCAACAAGATCATCATCAACAATTTGAAGAAGAAGCTTGGATCCAAGAAAGGAAAGTGGGCAGAAGAACTACATTATGTACTATGGGCTGATAGGACAACTCCCAAGAATGCCACTGGCCAAACTCCATTTTCTTTGGTATTTGGAGCAGAATCAGTGATCCCTACAGAGATGGTGGTTCCTACTGCAAGAACAAGCATTTGTGATCCTGAAGAAAATGCTGAAAACTTGGTTCAAGAATTGGATACTATAGAAGAACTCAGGGATTTGGCAAGGATAAGGATGGCCAGTTATCAACAAAAGATGGCTGGAGCTTACAACAAAAATGTCAGGATCAGGAAATTCCAAGTTGGTGATATGGTGTTAAGGAAAGCATTTCAGAATACCACCAATCATGCTGGTGGAAATTTGGCACCAAAATGGGAAGGCCCTTAGTTGATCGAAGCTGAGGCAGGAAAGGGGGCATATCGATTGCTAACAATGGAAGGTGATTTGCTACCAAGAGCTTGGAATGCTGTCCACTTGAAGAAATACTTCATGTAAAAAGGATCCATGATCCTTACCTGACAAGTATCCTTGAAGGATCCTTACAAGGCAGATAATCCTCATTTTGGTAATATTCTAATCTCAAACTATTTCATTCTTTAATTATCTTATATAAGGATAAGGATCCTGCATCCTTTATCCTCCTTTCACTTGAATCTGAGTTTTGTAGAAGGTTTAGGAATCCTTAACAAAGGACCGAGTCTCCACAGAAGTATCCAGTTATTTGGGCCTGACCCCAGTTATTTGGGCTTGACCCCAGTTATTTGGGCTTGACCCCTGTTTGGGCATGTCCCCAGTATCGCCAGTAGCGCACGATGATCCTGGTACAGTTCATGGCAATGGGACCAGTACTCGCTTTAGGGGCTGACAATTTCATTGTACTGGCTGTATTCGGGATCCTACGTATAATGGTAGACGTACCATACATCCGTTCCTAAGGTTTCTAACGTTTTCACGTTAGCTATGGTTTTGGCATTTTCATGTCACTAAGTTTGGATAGTCGCCAGTGAGGGCCATACTCCAGTTTACACACGATCTTTGGGCTTGTCCCCAATTATCCTTGGGCTTGTCCCCAGTTATCCTTTGGGCTTCTCCCCAGTTATCCTTGGGCTTGTCCCCAGTTATCCTTTGGGCTTGTCCCTAGTATATTGGGCTTGTCCCCAGTTACTAACTTTTATCTTATATTGGCTTAGTCACAAGTTGTATCCTATTTCAGGTTCTTGAAGCTAAACGACCACGGATCCTTGATCCTTACCTTCTACTAAGGTTTGTCTTTTGGTTATCCTGATTATAAATGTTAAATGGTTAGGATCCTAACTTGGATTCTCAGGTATGATCCTTAATTACTTTGATTTTATTATTCATCTAAGTGACCCTTATCCTTTGACAACAGAACTAGTGATCCTTAAGTAACATAACTTTTCTGAATTTATTGACCATAGGATGTTTGATCCTTGATCATATCCTAAAACTTTTAAACATGATTTACTAAATATTTATCTTTTATTTACAAATCCAAAGAAACTACATAACAATAGTAGAAAATTAAGGAATTCACAAGGATAACAACACGGGAAATAGCCAAAAAGTTGAAGTTATTTTTATTCACAAAAGTTAACCCTTCAAAGGTTGTCAGAATTACCTACCCCAAGCATCTACCAGCAATACGTGGCCCGTCCGCTGGGGTAGGTAAATGGTGTCCATTGTTAATAGGTCTTTCAAGTGCAGGAAATAAAAGTTGGCAGGATAACGAGTGGCTTCATCCCCCAAACAGAGGATCCATCCACCACCCATTATCCTACCTATTGTCTTAGGATCCATGATCCATAACCCTAGAACTATTGTTCAAATACAACCCAAGATTGTTTCAAAACACCATAACCAAAAAACTATTATCAAATCCTAAAAATGGGCTCCGGCCACGTCTAGAAATATCCATCATCGCCCATTTCAGCAGCTTACACCTTTGCTGCATCACCATCACCTTCACCAGCTCCTCCAGCTCCAGCATCACCCGCATGATCCTTAACCCCACTGTTGTCAGCCTCGATTGCCAGGACCTCACCAGCCTCTTCTTCGTCGTCCAGCTCAGCCAACCTAGCCTTCCAGCCTTCCATGTCCCAGTTGCTCTTGTCAAAGTTAGGATCATGAGTTTCTTGGGCCATTTGCAACTTGGTTTTGTACATAGTAATGGCAGCGGAGACTTTAGCATCATTGGTGATTTCAGCCTTCTCCTGATCAGCAGTGATATGAGCCCGGACAAGTTCCCTCTTCACCAGATTGACATCGTTTTCAAGGGAGGCAAACTTTTGATCCTTGGCCAGCATGATCTTTTGGAGGTCCAAACACTTTTGCTCAACCTCTTCAATACTCCCTACGTAATCTTGGATTTCAGCAAATTTCGGCAAAAGAAAGGATACAATTCAGGATCCTTTACCCTCAGTATGGAAGGAACATGTACAAGAATCACATTTAAGGATCAGTTATACTTACCTCAGCAACATATTCCTCGAACTGATGCTGGATCAGAGGCAGACCTTCAAGGGCATCAGCAGTCTTCCTTTTCTTTCCGCCCCTTCCCTTAGAAGTGGTTGCCTTCGGGATCGTGATGGATGGACTAGCAGCAGGCTTTTTCTTTGTGGATCGGACAGCATCAAGGTCAGTAACACTGAAACGAGTAGCAGACTTCGATGATTTTCCTGCACCTACACATCCAAAACAGATAAGTATCCTTATTTCATTTTAATTTAAACATTTAGTTATGCACAAAATGGGATACTTACTTGACATCGTAACAGAGCCTGAGGATACTTCTTGAGAATCCTGGGTATTTGCTTGAAATTTTCTGATTGCAGGATCAAGTTTTTGGAAAGCAGCAAGCCTTTCCTTCGTTGCAGGTGTGGTAATTGTTAGGGGAGGATTTTCCTAAGATCAGTGATCCTCAATTACTGCTGGGCTTAAGGATCCTCAATTCTGTTTGAATCAGTTATCCTCAGAGAGTATTGTAGGATCAGGATCCAGGATCATTATAGTGATCCTTACACTAATGATTGTCTACTTTGAATATGATGTTGTTTTGCAGGAGTACGAGCTTGGACTTGGTCTTGGCGATATTCCTGGAGCATATTCCCTTTTTATTCTGCACGTGCTTGACCAATATGGACGTTATGGAGTTCGTGGAAGACTTGCATGGAATGCGGATAGTTAGTTAGCTTAGATATTTTCTAAATTTATAAGGGGATAGCGAGCTAAATTAGAACACTTGGCTATTTTTAGCTTAACACACACACTCGTAACTGCTCTCATCAGCTGTCGATAGTTTGCTTAGCGATTACACACTTTTTTGCACATTACACTCTAGTGATCCTTGTAACTAGCTCGCTATCATCCAAAGTTGTAATACATTTTTGTTTAATCTGAGTTGGTGATCGGTAGTTTCCATCACCCGAGGTTTTTTATGCCGGAGATCATCTATTGATCAAGGGCTTTTTCCTCGTATAAATCATTGTGTCACTTGTTCATTACATTTCTGAGTGATCCTGAGCATTGTTCATTGATTCAAGAATCACACCTCACAACAGAAAGTTTGGTTGCGTTATCTTGGCTTTATTTTTAACCAAAACAGTTTGGCACCCACCGTGGGGCAATTGGTGCTTCATTCCTAAGAAGATTCATATTTTTGTGGTCATTTCGGTTCGTTACAACCAAGCGGATGGCTTTCTCAGCGAAGAACACTTCAAGTTCAATGCCGGCAATCAGTTCTTCACAAGGCGTTCCACCTTTGCCTCTACCACCTTCTGGATCCCAGAAGAATGCTGAAACTGCTGCGAAGAGACAAACCCCCATTTTCTCAAAACCACCAACTTCTTCAGTTTCCTCTAATCCTACTACTAATGATCTTTTTAATCTGATTTTGCAGATGAGGGATCGCATGCAAGAGCAGGACAAAACCAATGAAAGGATCCTCCAGGAGATTGGTGATATCAAAAAACAGAAGAAATCAGTGGAGGATCACTCTCCTCTGATACCAAGGTCATTGAATTTTGACACTCCAGTTGTAACTACCCTACAATCGGCAGTTCCGGGCATCCAGTATCAAAGTGGTCCATCAGAAAGGCGTTATGGAACAATAGTTAAGAGTCAAGCATTTGGCTCTCACTCCCAGTCTCAGGGATCCTATTTTCAGCCATCGGGATCCTCTTTTCAGCATCAGGGATCCTTCATCAGCTCAGGAGGATATTTGAGAATGCACAGAGCTCAAGGATCCTCCCAGGTCCAAGGATCCTCCCAGGTTCAAGGATCCTCCATGGCTCCAGGATCCTGCCAGATCCAAGGATCCTCCCAGGTTCAAGGATCCTCCATGGCTCCATGATCCTTCCAGGTTCAAGGATCCTCCATGGCTCCAGGATCCTCCCAGTTTCTAGGATCCTCTCTGCCCCAAGGATCCTTTCAGGTTCAAGGATCCTTTCAGGTTCAAGGATCATCTCAGCTTCAAGGATCCAACATCTTTCAGGATCAAGGATTCTTAAGAAGTATGCAGCCCCCAAGCTCGGATGTTCATCAAGGAGACTTCATACCAATGCAGACCATTGCTTCCTCTGGTCCTTCAATCATGCCAGAGTCTCGACAATATGGATTCACATCCGCAATTCCAAACACGAATCCTGTGGGAGGTAACACTTTTAATAATTCATATAACACTAACCATGGCTCTATGCAGGATAAAGGTATCAATCAGGCTATGGCCAGGGAGTTACAGAAGCTTAAGGATATGATATCCAGCGTACCAGGAGTGGTTAAACCGATTCCTGAAATTGCAGATGGTAGCCATAGGATATCTCGCTTTGCACCACCTATTTGTGATGCTAAGATACCCAAAAGGTTCCAAATACCAACTATGATAGGTTAAAAGAAGCATGTCTATGCAAGGGTTTTGGATCCACACTTACAAGATCTGCTCTTAAATGGCTGCTAAGTCTTCCCCCTTACTCTATTACTTCATTTGCTAATCTAGTTAATTTGTTTAATAGTCAATTCTCTTGTAGTAGAAAGTTTGAACGATTAACTAGTGATCTATATAGGGTAACACAAGGTCAAAATGAATCACTTAGAGATTACATCACTAAGTTTAGTAAAGAATCCTTAGACATTCCTAACCTGGATATTGCTACGGCTGTAGAAGCCTTTAAAATGGGATTGCTTAGGGATTCCTTATTCTATGATGATCTTGTCATGACCCCTTGCAGGAATCTTGATGAAGTAAGAACCAGGGCCCTTAGATTCATCCGATTAGAGGATGATAAAAGGATCCAGGAAAGACTGACAGGATCCTCAAAACAGGAAAAGCAAGGATCCTACTTCAGGAACAACAAAACAAAATCCTACAACAAATCTGATAACCAGAATGTGCATGCAGTGGAACAGGAAGAAGATGATGAGGATTATCCTCCCATTTCTGAATACTGTTTTGTTGATGCACAAGAATGTCTGTTGACTGCATCTTCATCAAGTCTTAAGTCAAAGTTAGTCAAGATTAGATCTTAAAAGTCAAAATTAGGGTTTTATACATGATTTCGCTTCAATGTACATTGTAATATGTTGATTTCGCTTCAAGGGTCAGTAGGTGATTCCACTTCAATGTACATAGGTGATTTCGCTTCAGTGTCAAGAGGTGATTTCGCTTCAGTGTCAGGGACACATGAGCGAAATCAGCAACACTATAAATACCTCATGTATGTGTTCATTTGAGCGAGATCTGGTCATAAGCTTTGTAACCGAACTCTGTCAAAATTGTTCCAGAAAGCTAATAAAGTGAAGGAATTGAATAGGAAAGCTGTTGTAACGTTGCGTGCATTGATTCCGCCTTTACACGTAATGTTGAACTACCTTGACTGATCGTTAGAGACACGACACGGTCCAACAAGTGGTATCAGAGCTTCAGGACGAGGAAGTTCATACTACAACAGCCGATTCGACACTCTTATCTCTTTTCTACTCATATTTCTCTTTTATTTTTCGGATTAAACAAGGACAAAATGAGCTGAAAGTCTAGTATTGTGAGCGAAACTAGTGAATAATCAATCCTTAACAATATCAGGCCTTAAAACTAAGTAAAACACATCCAATTTTTCCAAAAACACATTCGGTTTTCGAACATAAACTTCAACTTCAGATCTGGAACGAATCAGTGGTCAAAAGTGAACATATTTCATATCATTGTGATCGGTTTTAAGAGTATTACAACCCTTGAAAGTTTCAGATTGAATTTCAGTTTAAAAATGAATAAATTTGTGATTTCGCTTCTATGTACATTCGGACTCAGCTGATGTCGCTCATATGATCAGACTGATTTCGCTTTTACGAACATCAGACTAATTCCGCTTTTACGTACATAACCTGATTACATCACTTGATTCCGCTTTAGTGTACTTCGAGAATTAATCTGTTGATTTCGCTCATACGGTCTGAGTTGATTTCGCTCATACGGTCTGAGTTAATTTCGCTCATACGTACAACAGGTGTAATTTCGCTTATAAGGACATCCTAATTTCGCTTATAAGGACAATTTGATATTTCGCTCATAAGGTCTTAAGTGATTTCGCTCCAAGAGATAAAGTGTGATTTCGCTCATAAGTCAAACTTCTGATTTCGTTTGAGTGAACAGTTGTGATTTCGCTTATCAGTCATTGAGACTGATTTCGCTTCAGTGTTAGTATTTGACAAAATTTCGGAAAAAGTTTTCTAAGTGTTTGATAATTTTGCAGGTACGATCAAAATGGATGATATTTTTATGAATCCCTTCAGCGATATGTATGCTTTCACGGGTAGTTCAGGAAACAACGATACTTCTTCAAACGATGCAAACAAAAGTCCACCGAAAGAAAGAAAAAAGGAAGCTTGGGAGTCCGAAAGTGCATTTGGAACATTTAACAAACCTCCTAAGCTGATGGCTATAGAAGATTACAGCAGGTGGGCAACAAAGTTCGAAGATTGGTTGATGGCATTTGCTTTTTCTAGCTGGAAGAGTATGAAGAATGGTTATGCCCAAGGAAAGAAGAATGGTGAAGCATTAAGATCAGCTGAAGAGATTGAAAGTTTTGTGGCTGAGCAAAAATGTGTGGCATTATTGTTTCAATCGGTGCGTGAAGACATCATTTCGCTGATAGATTACTCCAATTCTAAAGACTTATGGGAAAAACTCGAAAAGAAGTGTCTTGGAAGCAAAGAGATTGTAAAAAATAAAAAGAAACTTCTTAGGAAAGAGTTTGATATGTTTGGTTGTCTTAAAAATGAATCGGTGTGTAAAATGATTGAAAGGTTTGGTCATCTGAAGCTGGAATTAGCAAGACATGATATCAGATATTCTGATGATGAGCAAGTAGACAAGTTGTTCGATTCGTTGCCAGACGAGATGGAGTGGAGATACTATGCTCTCATGCTTAAGAACACTATTCCTTCTGAATTGTTGAAACCAGATTTGGTGATTGAGAAACTGGAAAGTCATGAGCTAAAGCTGAAGAAAACGTTTAAAGTTAATAATTCATCTTATCAGCAAAATCTGGATCTGTACTATCCAAAAAGTTTGATCCCGAAAGCTACTTCTCCAAAAACTGCATTTTCTGCTGATAATGTTTCTCCAGTAAGCAAAGAAAGTAAAAGCGATTCAAGCAGTGGAAGTCACAGTGGTTTTCACAGTGGATCTTCATCTTCTGGAAATGCTGATACAAAGAATCGTTTTCAATGCACCATCGCAATAGACTTGAAGAATGCTCAGAACTTTGATGAGGAATCAGCCAAGCAGCAGATGATCTTTTTAGCATCAGTGTTGGAATCGTATGAAGGATTGGTAGCTGGGAAGATTGGCAATACAAATCTGACGAAAGAAGATTACGATCAGATTGATCCGGAGGAAATGGAACTGATCGATATTCGTTGGGCTATGGCAAGTGCTGTTCGTCGTGCACAAAGATTCATGGAAATTACTGGCAGAAAAACAATTGGTGGTGCTTCTACTAAGCTAGGGTTCGATAAATCCAAAGTAACATGCTTCAAATGTAAACAGAAGGGTCACTTCAAACGGGAATGCAGGAATGCGTATGCTGATGAGTCAGAGAATCCGTTTCGAGATGATTATTATAAAAAGGCAATCTACCATCAGAATAAATCCGAGCCGCCTAGATTGAAGCAGTCTGAAGATAACAGAGACAAATCAAGGGCTCTTGCTGTGATTTATGATGATGAGGGGTATGATTGGAGTAAGGAGGTTCTACCGGAAGAAGATGCGGTGGGTTACGCATTCATGGCAAGCAATGATGAACCCATTAAGTGGAAAGATGATCGTACTGAGGAACAGAAGTATCAATATCGGAAGATGATTACTGAAAACAAGATTATCAGAATTTCTGGTATCTTTCTGGAAGCTAGAAGAGCAAACAGATGGGATCCAGATAGAGAGTGCTATCTTGATAGGTATGGCAACATTGCGATTGATGACAAAACGCTAGATATTGAAGCCATTATCAAGGAGTACAAGGAAGATGATGAGTATTGGCAACACAAATGGTGGGGAACTCCAAATTCGAAAATGATTGAAGAAGAGAAAGAGAAAGAGAGAAAGGAGAAAGAGGAGAAAGAGAAGAAAGAAAAGCAGGTCGATACAGGTTTAATTGATACTACGCAAGAGTTGACAGCTGAGAATCTGGGAATGATGGCTGACAAAGTGCTAGCTGCAAAAGCACTTGAGGTAGATCCTAATTCTGTTACTGAGTCAAAGGGGTCGGTCAGTCAAAGTGTGTCAACAAATGCGTCAGGTAACAAAAATGAGTCAGGTAACAAGATTGAGTTAGGTAACAAGATTGACGGGAATGCTGACTGCAAAAATTGCACCAAACAATGCAATTTTTGTAGCACTGTCACGTATCTTAACAATGAGAAAATTCAGAATCTGACAACAAAGGTTAGAAATGTTGAAGATCAGATTCTCGATCGTGACAAAACTGTAAAAGCTTCAACTGAACGGATCAAAGAATTAACGGCTCAAATTGAAAATGATAAAACTGAACGTGAGAAAATAAAATCTGAAAATGAAAAGTTAATTTTTGAAAACCGTCAGATTTCTGAAAAGTTTGAGAAATTGAAAAACATTGTCAAAGATAGTGATGATCGTAATGGCAAAACATTTAAAGAAAATGAACATCTAAGAGCTGTTTTGAGATTAAAAGAAGAATCGATTAATGAACAACTGGATCAAATTGCTAAACTGAAACTTAAAGTTCAAGAAGCTGAAATTGAGAATGAACGAATCCAGTTGAAGCTTAACAGCTATAAATCAGCAAGCTTTGTTTTGCAGCATATTGTACCTAAACCTATAGGGAAAGACAAAGCGGGCGAAGATGTGTATTGTGATGGAACTGGGGTGGGGTTTCATCAAGTTCCACCACCTGTTCTTGATAACTATACGAAAAAGCAATCTGGGTTGGTTGAAATTCAGGAAGAAGAAGAAGTTAAACTTCCGGAGAACATTGATGTCACTTTTACATCATCTGATGATAGTGTTCAGACAGAGATTGTTAAGAGCACAGCTGAAAGTGTCTTGATGTCTGATTCATCTGAAGATGATGGATGTTTCTTGGACAAATACATTCAGAAACCAAAGTCCAAAAACAACTTAAGTGATGAACCGGGTCTTGTGATGTACAAGATGGCTGGATCTGATAACTTGTATTCGGATTCTGAGTTTCCAATTGAGAATGTTAATGAGAAAAGGTTGACAAATGTTTTCAAGTTGGTTGAAGTTGAGTTGTCTGAAGTGAACAGTTTGAAATACACAAAAAGGCAAATGAATTTTGAGAAAGATAAATCTTATTACAAAAAGCCTGTTGTTCCACCAAGGTTTTATAATAACAATCGAAACAACTGGTCGGGTGGTTATCAAGGTGGTAAGAGTTATCAGCAAAGAAGGTTTCAAAACAAAAGGTTTACTGAAAAGAAGGTGTTTGTGAACAGTTCAAGTTCACTTTCGGATGAGGAAAATGAAATTTTTTCAAAATCAAATGAAGAGTTCTTTGAGAAAAGAGCTTTACATTATCAGTCTGAAGGCACAAGTCGAGTTGTTGATACTCGTACATGTTTTAGATGTAATAAAGTTGGTCATATTGCAAGAAATTGCACCAACTTCAAACCTAAGACTGAAAATGTGAAGATTCAACAGAAGAAAGTTGATGTGAAGGGTAAAGCACCAATCGTTGTTGAGAAAAGGAATGTGAAAAATGACAACATCAAATTGAAAAATGAACCCGTAAAGAAAGTGGTAACTAAAAATGACAAATTTTACAAAAGGGTTGCATTATCTCAACAAGTTTGGAAACCAAAAACTGAAATGAAAATTTCAACTTCTGAAGTGAAAAAGGCTGAAGAATCAATTTCGGTTGATTATGATGCAAATTTTCCACCTTTGAAGACTGAAAATTTCAAAATTCAAATTGCTAAAGTCAAGGTTACACCTCAGGCTGATGAAGCCTGGGTGGACACCATGTTCGAATAAGCAGTTTGAATTGCCGGAGCTTCCTGTTTCGCGAAGCATGAATCGGCATCTTTCTTGAAGTTGTTTAAGTCATAGTTTGTTTTGTGCAGGATCTTCCACAATTGGTATCCAGATGGATTATGGATAGTGGTGCATCTCGACATATGACAGGAAAAACTGTGTTGCTGTATGATGTGAGAAACATTAATGGTGGTTATGTGGGATTTGCTGGTCATGAAGGTGGTCGAATTGTTGGTGAAGGAACGTTATCTAACAGAATTGTGACGTTTGAGAGAGTTAACTACATCACTGAGCTGGAGAACAATCTGCTTAGTATCTCGCAGATTTGTGATAATCAGTATACTACTCACTTCACTGATAAAGAATGTTTGATTCTGAAACCTGGTTTTGTTATCCCTGAAGAATGGATTATCATGAGGGCACCTAGAGTGAATGATTTATATGTGTTAGATATGTCTGTAGCAACTACAACTACTGGTCAAGCACATTGTTTCGTGTCTAGAGCAACTGAGAAAGAATCAAGATTGTGGCACCGAAAGATGGGGCATATTCACCTAAGGAAGATGAATCATTTGGTGCACAATGATTTGGTATTGGGTGTTAATATCAAAGGTTTTCATCTGGAAGGGGAGTGCATTAGCTGCATCAAAGGCAAGCAGAAGAAAAAGTCACACCCTACAAAGCAAGTCAATTCAGTTTCGAGACCTCTGGAGAGACTTCACATGGATTTATTTGGTCCGGTGAATGTCAAAAGTCTTACAGGAGATTACTATTGTTTGGTCGTTACTGATGATTATTCCAGATTTTCGTGGGTATCTTTCTTGAAGACGAAAGATGAAACATTTGACAGTTTGATGGGGCTGTTCAGGAAAATTGAGAATTTGTACCAAAGGCGTATTAAGAGAATTCGAAGTGATAATGGTACTGAATTCAAAAACAGCAAGATGGAAGATTTTTGTGATGAAAGAGGTATTTTGCATGAGTTTAGTGCTCCGTACACTCCGCAGCAGAATGGAGTCGCAGAACGCAAAAACCGGACACTAATCGAGACGGCTAGAACTATGCTCGCAGATTCAAAGTTACCGATAAATTTTTGGGCTGAAGCTGTTTCCGCCGCATGCTATACGCTCAACAGGGTTCTTACTGTCAAGAAGTTCAACAAAACATGCTTTGAGTAAATCAATAATCGCAAACCGAATTTGAAGTATCTAGAACCGTTCGGGTCACCTTGTACGGTTATAGAACCTTTTGGGAAGTTTGGTCCGAAGTGCATTGAGGGTATATTTGTTGGTTATTCAAATCCATTGCGACGTGTCTTCATTCCAAGTGAGAAGCGGATTATTGAAGCTGCAAATGTTGAATGTCAAGGATATACTATGCCGCCGCAGAATCCTGGTGATTCATGGCGTTATCATTATGACACACTTTGGGATTCGTTTGACATGAGAGAAGAATCAGAGGATGATGAAGATTTCTTTGATGAGTTGGATATTTTACGTGAATATGAGTCGCAGTTAAGGTTCCCAGCTGAGTATTCGAGGAGATCACGGGAAACTTCAAATGACGATGAAGCAGGTCCAAGTAATGCTGGTGAACATGATGATGTCCAACAGAATGAAGTTGCTCAGGATAATCAGTCGACTCAGAATGATAATCTAGAAGCTGAAAATATGCCAGTCTTTGATCATGGTGATTCAGATTCTGAGGGGGAGCAAATTCAGTTTTTAAGTCAAACAAATCAAGTTGGTGAACAAGATGCAGAGCAGAATGTTACTAATCTGGAGGGAAATGTAGATGTTCCAAGTGAAGTGATGCCGCGAACTTTTTCATATCATCCAGAGGAGTTGATCATAGGAGAATTGCAGAAAGGCGTTCGCACTCGAAATCAGATTGATAAAGGGCTTACATGTTTTTATACAAAAGTTGCTCCTTTGCAAACTGAATTCTCATTGAGTTGTTTTATCTCGCAGGTTGAGCCAAGAACTTACAAAGAGACGCTTACTGAAGACTCTTGGGTCAATGCAATGCAGGAGGAACTTAGTCAATTCGAGAAATTGGGAGTGTGGAAGTTAGTTGATTTGCCGGATGGTCATAGGAAAATTAACACTAAGTGGGTGTTTAAGTGTAAGAGGGACGATAGAGGAGTTGTCGTAAGGAACAAAGCTCGACTCGTTGTTCAGGGATTTAGTCAACAGGAGGGAATTGATTTTACCGAAGTTTATGCTCCTGTAGCACGACTAGAGGCAATCAGAATTTTTCTAGCATTTGTGTCTTGGAAGAACTTCAAAGTTTATCAGTTGGATGTTAAATCGGCGTTTCTTTATGGGAAGGTTAAAGAGGAGGTTTATGTCGGTCAGCCGCCGGGCTTTACCGATCCAATCCACAAAAACAAGGTCTACTTATTGGACAAAGCGCTGTATGGTTTACACCAGGCCCCGAGAGCTTGGTACGAGACTTTGTCTCAACACCTACTAGCCAATAAGTTCATTCGTGGAAAAGTGGATGCCACTCTCTTCACTAAAGTCGTTGATGGTCATCTTCTGATAGTTCAGATTTATGTGGACGATATAATCTTTGGGTCGACAAATGAAAATCTATGCAAAGATTTTGAATCAGTGATGAAGCAGAAGTTTGAAATGTCATCAATGGGGGAGATGAAATTCTTCCTGGGATTACAAGTTGAACAACTTCCTAAGGGAATTTTCATTCATCAGTCAAAGTATGTTCATGATATTCTAGAGAAATTTGGGATGTCAAGTTCTACTCCAGCTGCTACCCCACTTGCAACAAATCATGGGATTCACCCAGATCTCACCGGAGACAGGGCTGACGAAACGTTTTACCGTTCTATGATAGGTTCTTTAATGTACCTAACTGCTTCACGTCCTGATATAATGTACCCAACGTGCCTCGCAGCAAGATTTCAGTCTAACCCGAGAGCATCGCATATGATCATTGTGAAGAGGATATTGCGCTACCTGAAAGGAACTCCTTCATTGGGGTTGTGGTATCCTAGGAAAGGCGACTTTAAGCTCGAAGGGTATTCCGATTCGGATTTCGGATGCTGCAAAGTCAATTCAAAATCAACAACTGCAGGATGCCAGTTTTTTGGTCCTAGATTGGTTACCTGGCAGTGTAAGAAACAAACGTCTGTGGCGTTATCTACATGTGAAGCGGAGTATGTTTCTGCTAGCAGTTGCTGCTCTCAGATCTTATGGATACAGCAACAGATGCGCGACTACGGTTTGCAGTTTCTTAACACACCTCTTTTTGTTGATAATGAGGCCGCGATAAATATAACTAAAAATCCAGTACATCACGCTAAAACTAAACACATAGAAATTCGTCATCACTTTATTCGTGATTGTTTTGAGAAACAGTTGATACGAATTGAGAAAATCCACACTGACAAACAGAAAGCTGATTTACATACCAAAGCTTTTGATAAAAATCGGTTTAAATATTTGTTAAAATTGAATGGTATGAAGCTTCTGTCGGTGTCGGATGGCATAATTGGCGTTGATGAGAGTACTGTTGCGGATGAAGACGAGAAACAATCTGCAATGGTTTGTCGATTTTTTACTTGTTTTGGTATTTAGGGGGAGTAGATGTTTGTACATAGTTATATTTTTTTTCAGAAAATACAAAAACAGTAAAAAATGCAAAAATACAAAAACATGATAAAATGAAAAAGAGCTTGTGTATATAGGGAAAATGATAGTACATCAGCTAGACGATTACAGTATGCTAAAGATTTGAAAAGTATAAAAGAGTTAAACAATCTTACTGATGATGTGTCGATAGGTTTTTGCACATTTAGTAGATTTATTCGGGATATAAACCTAAATTCAAACTTGTGAATTCGTGGGGAACACTACTTGGATATATAGGTAACCCCTGAAATCTCGTTTGAAAGGTCTCTTAATCTGATATACTAGGTCTTTATACTCAATGATGTCTGGGGTATTATTCCGGGACTTCTGCTGAACGGTGGTTCTGACCTAGTCCCTGGCTAATACTTGCTGCAATGCTTGAAACACAGCATTAAACCCTCAGCATGCTGAAACAATAAAATTGATATATGCTGCTGTTGTAAGCAAAAAGATCCTCTAAAGGGGACACACCGAAAAGTCGAAGCTGATATCTCTCTGCGTATACGGAAGTATCGATCTGAGATCCCTCGGCCCTCGCATACCTAAATTATATACAGATATCATTGTAGTATTCTCACCTGTAAGACTGATTATTGAGATTCTGGATACGGGAGTATATTCAAGAGGTGGAACACATGAATGATCTAAGTTCTTAATTCATCTAAATCGTATCCTGAATAGGTTGAAATTTGTGTAAGAATTTAAGATGGATCAATATATCGACAATCGAGGTAAATTGTTTAAGTCTGAGTATGTAATGTAGCTTAACGGTACTTGTGATTTGTCTGATAAGCTGATATGATTCCCTGACACGCTCGCAAAAATATGTTTGTAAATAGTTTACTTTGTTTACTTTTTGCAATTTAAGTTTTCTGTATTTCATTTCTTAGTTTAGAACACTTTATAAAATCCAAAAAGATTTTATTTCTGCTTTATTTTCCGACAAACCAAAGTGGAGAGTTGATTGTTGGATTCTCAAATGTTTGAAGCAGATGCAGGAGATTCTGAACTGAAGAATGAGGAGAGCTTATCTTTGATGAAGTTTGTTTGAAAAGTCAAAAACAAGTTCATTAATTTGATACTTGTTATTTTTTAGAAAATGTTTGAAAATGTTTTCAAAATCAGTTTGATTCGTCAAATAATCAACCAAGGTCATTAATTTGGACTTGGTAGATTAATCAAGTAATTAGGGTCATTAACTTGAACCTGAATACTTGAGTGGATTTCTAAAACTGATTAAGTTTATGAGTTATATGTGAAAAAATAAGTTTGTAATGAATGATGTTTGAGTAACAGGTTTGGACTTCATTATTCCCAATGGAAGCTAATTGTCAAAGATTGAACCAGATATCTCAGTTTCAGCATATTGAAAGGGGGAGTCTGTGAAAGGGGGAGTCTGGATCAACAGCATATGGGAGTGTGAAGATAAAGTGCTTATGATGAAAAGACAGAGTTAGAGAAAAGACTAAGACTGAAGACTCAGGATCTGAAGACTACGTCAACATCCAAGGGGGAGTCTGTTGATGCACAAGAATGTCTGTTGACTGCATCTTCATCAAGTCTTAAGTCAAAGTTAGTCAAGATTGGATCTTAAAAGTCAAAATTAGGGTTTTATACATGATTTCGCTTCAATGTACATTGTAATATGTTGATTTCGCTTCAAGGGTCAGTAGGTGATTCCACTTCAATGTACATAGGTGATTTCGCTTCAGTGTCAAGAGGTGATTTCGCTTCAGTGTCAGGGACACATGAGCGAAATCAGCAACACTATAAATACCTCATGTATGTGTTCATTTGAGCGAGATCTGGTCATAAGCTTTGTAACCGAACTCTGTCAAAATTGTTCCAGAAAGCTAATAAAGTGAAGGAATTGAATAGGAAAGCTGTTGTAACGTTGCGTGCATTGATTCCGCCTTTACACGTAATGTTGAACTACCTTGACTGATCGTTAGAGACACGACATGGTCCAACATGTTTCTCTGTTGATAACAATGAACTAATTCTTGCAATGCAGAATTTAGGTGAGAAAGCTAGGTGGCCGAGAAAAAGTGATAAACCAGCTACTACAAAGGATAAGTCCAAGTGGTGTGCATATCATGAGGATTTCGGGCATCTCACTGAAGTGTGTATTGCACTTAGAAAGGAAATTGGTTACTTATTAAGCAAGGGGCATTTGAAAGAGCTTTTGGGACGAAAGAAGTCATGAATCCAGGATCCTGAAAGGATCCCGGAAAAGGCTCCTAGTCCTCCAACAGATGCACAAGTTATAAACTTTATATCCGGTGGATCAGACATTTGTGGTACTTCCTTTTCAGCATCCAAAAGACATGCCAAGGAAACCAAGATAGATAATGGAGACAGACCCATCCGGACGTCCACTGTCACCAAGGATAAGATCATAACTTTTGATGAGGATGATCGTCTTGATGTTCAGGATCCTCATCATGATGGTCTTGTTATTACCCTGTTTATTTCTAATCATTTTGTTCGCAGGATCCTTATAGATGGAGGAAGCTCTGTGAACATCATTCAGCTTGATGTCCTCAAGAAGATGAATATCCCGGAGTCTGATATTGTCGCAAGATCCTCAGTACTTGTGGGATTTAGCGGGGAAACCAAAAACACATTGGGGGACATCAAACTCCCTATCTATATTGAAGGACTCCTTTCTTATCAGAAGTTTTGTGTTATAGATTGCTTATCCTGTTGTAATGTTGTCCTTGGCAGGCCATGGATACATGACAAGAAGGCAGTCCCATCTACTTATCATCAGTGCGTGAAGCTTCCTAGTCCATGGGGAGTAGTGAAAATTGAGAGTGATCAACAAGAAGCTAAGAATTGCTATACCTCATCAATGAAGCCAGCCTCAAGACCAAGGGAGCTATAGCAATTAAAGTATCCTTCAAGAGATGTCTTGGAGGCAAGAGAGCAGGATGTAAAAGAAATCCTCATGGATCCTCATGAACCTGAATCCAGGATCTTCATAGGATCAGGGATCCTTAGTGACATTGAATAGGATCTACTATCCTTTCTTAAAAGAAGGAAAACTACCTTTGCCTGGAAGCATGAAGACATGACAGGTATATCTAAGGATATAATTACTCATAAGCTTGGTATTGACAGGTCATTCAAGCCTATACATCAAAAGAGGAGGAAGTTTGCACCTGAAAGGAATGCCATTATCCAGGAAGAGGTAGATAAACTATTTCGGGCAGGTATGATAAGAGAGGTTAAGTATCTAAGGTGGTTAGCCAATGTGGTTGTTGTTCAAAAGAAAAATGGAAAGTGGAGAGTATGTGTCGATTTTACCGATTTAAATAAGGCATGTCCCAAGGATCCTTTCCCATTACCCCACATTGACTCCATGGTGGATGCTACCGCGGGTCATGAGTTGTTGACTTTTATGGATGCTTCATCTGGATTTCAACAAATTCAGATGGAACCATCTGATCAAGAGGATACAGCCTTTATGACCCCAACTGGTATATATTGTTATATTGCTATGCCATTTGGACTAAGGAATGCAGGTGCTACTTATCAAAGGCTAGTCAATATGATGTTCAAGGAACAAATTGGACACACTATGGAAGTCTATATAGATGACATGGTGGTTAAGTCCAAGAAAGCTGAGGATCACCTAAGAGACTTGGAGGAAGCCTTCGATATCCTTGATAAATTTAATATGAAACTAAATCCTTCCAAGTGTCATTTTGGTGTTAAAGCAGGTAAATTCTTAGGCTATATGGTGACAAAAAGGGGCATTGAAGCAAGTCCAGAGCAGATTAAGGCTATTGTGAATATCAAATCTCCTGCCAATGCCAAGGATGTGCAAAGATTGACAGGCAGGATTGCAGCCTTGAACAGGTTCATATCCAAATCCTCAGAAAAGTGCAAGGAATTTTATGACATCCTGAGGAAGAACAAGAAATTTGAATGGACTGAGAAGCATGAAAGTTCCCTCAAAGCTCTTAATGATTACCTATCCTCAGCCCCCGCCTTGATGAAACCAGAAAAGGGAGATATATTATCCTTATACCTAGCAGTATCCTCAAAAGCAGTAAGTGTGGTCCTTGTTAAGGATCACCAAGGTACACAACATCCTGTTTATTATGTAAGTAAGAGTTTACTTGATGCTGAATCCAGGTATTCACACTTAGAGAAACTTATCCTTGCATTAATTATGGCATCTACTAAATTAAGACATTATTTTGAAACTCATGCCATTGTTGTTAAGACTAATTTTCCAATTAAGAATGTTCTCAGGAAACCTGAAATGTCAGGAAGGATGGCTAAGTGGGCAGCGAAGCTTAGTGCTTATGATATAAGATATGAACCAAGGACTGCCATCAAATCCCAAGCCTTAGCTGACTTTGTGGCAGATTTTAGTAGTGACTTGCAAAAGGAAGCTGAGTTAGAAGTCCAACAGCTGGAAGAAACTTAGGATCCTTGGATACTCTTCACTGATGGTGCTTCTAATGTCAATGGAACAGGACTTGGAATACTACTAAAATCGCTACAGGGGGGCATAATAACCCACTCCAAAGCTTGTGAATTTCAAACTACCAACAATGAGGATGAATATGAAGCCTTGATAGCTGGTTTGCAAATTGCTAAGCATATGAGGATCAGGTATCTTGAGGTACATGTAGATTCATTATTAATCACTAATAACTTTAATGGATCCTATGCTGTTAAAGGTGAAAAGCTAATAAAATATTTAGAGATAGTCAAAGAATTGGCACTCTCTTTTGTTTCCATTAGTTTGACACAGGTACCAAGGGAAGAGAATGCAGAGGCTGATGCATTAGCCAATCTAGGATCATCCTTGAAGATCCTGAAGAATATCAAGATCCCTATTATCCACATCCTGACCCCTGCTATCCAGGATCATGTAGCCATGGAGATAGGAGAGGATTCTGCAATCATCCCTAGTGATGATATTCAATCTCATTCAGGATCATGGATCCTTCCAATCATGAGATACATACAACATGGAGAGATTCCTACAGGAGAAAACCCCAGGGCTTTCAAAATTAAGGTATCTCAATTTTCAATATTGAATAACATGTTATATAAACGATCTCTTGCAGGTCCATATCTAAGATGCATTGAGGATCCTGAAATCCAAGAAGTCCTAAAGGATTTCCACGAAGGAGATTGTGGAAACCACACTGGGGGCAGAGCATTGTTCTCAAGGATCCTGAGGACAAGATACTATTGGCCTACTATGAAGAAGGATGCTGTGGAATATTCCAAGAAATGTGATCCTTGTCAGAGACACAGTAATATCCTTCCCCAACCAGCAGAACTTTTGCATCCTATATCCTCTTCTTGGCCATTTATGAGATGGGGAATGGATATAGTTGGTAAGCTTCCTAAAGCACCTGGTGGAAAAGTATTCATGCTTGCTATGACTGATTACTTCTCCAAGTGGATAGAGGCTGAAGCCTTTGCTCAAGTCAGAGAAAAGGATCCCATCCCTTCTGAAATTGTTTGTGATAATGGATCCCAATTTATTGGGAGTAGAACTACAAACTTTTGTGACAGCTGAGGGATTAAGATGATAACATCAACACCAGTCCACCCACAAGCTAATGGTCAGGCAGAATCATCCAACAAGATCATTATCAACAATTTGAAGAAAAAGCTTGGATCCAAGAAAGGAAAGTGGGCAGAAGAACTACCTTGTGTACTATGGGCTGACAGGACAACTCCCAAGAATGCCACTGGCCAAACTCCATTTTCTTTGGTATTTGGGGCAGAATCAGTGATCTCTACAGAGATGGTGGTTCCTACTGCAAGAACAAGCATTTGTGATCCTGAAGAAAATGCTGAAAACTTGGTTCAAGATTTGGATACTATAGAAGAACTCAGGGATTTGGCAAGGATAAGGATGGCCAGTTATCAACAAAGGATGGTTGGAGCTTACAACAAAAATGTCAGGATCAGGAAATTTCAAGTTGGTGATATGGTGTTAAAGAAAGCATTTCAGAATACCACTAATCCTGGTGATGGAAAGTTGGCACCAAAGTGGGAAGGCCCTTACTTGATCGAAGCTGAGGCAGGAAAGGGGGCATATCAATTGCTAACAATGGAAGGTGATTTGCTACCAAGAGCTTGGAATGCTGTCCACTTGAAGAAATACTTCATGTAACAAGGATCCATGATCCTTAGGTAACGAGTATCCTTGAAGGATCCTTACAGGACATATGATCCTCATTTTGGTAATATTCTAATCTCAAACTATTTCATTCTTTAATTATCTTATATAAGGATAAGGATCCTGCATCCTTTATCCTCCTTTCACTTGATTCAGAGTTTTGAAGGTTCAGGTATCCTTAACAAAGGGTTGAGTATCCACAGAAGTATCTAGTTATTTGGGATTGACCCCAGTTATTTGGGCTTGACCCCAGTTATTTGGGCTTGACCCCAGTTTGGGCCTGTCCCCAGTTTCGCCAGTAGCGCACGATGATCCTGGTACAGTTCATGGCAATGGGACCAGTACTCGCTTTAGGGGCTGACATTTTCATTGTACTGGCTGTATCCGGGATCCTACGTATAATGGTAGACGTACCATACATCCGTTCCTAAGGTTTCTAACGTTTTCACGTTAGCTAAGGTTTTGGCATTTTCATGTCACTAAGTTCGGATAGTCGCCAGTAAGGGCCATACTCCAGTTTACACGCGATCCTTTGGGCTTGTCCCCAGTTATCCTTTGGGCTTGTCCCCAGGTATCCTTTGGGCTTGTCCCCAGTTATCCTTTGGGCTTGTCCCCAGTTATCCTTTGGGCTTGTCCCCAGAATTGTTGGGCTTGTCCCCAGTTACTAACTTTTATCTTATATTGGCTTAGTCCCAAGTTGTATCCTATTTCAGGTTTTCGAAGCTAAATGACCAAGGATCCTTGATCCTCACCTTCTATTGAGGTTTGATTTTTGGTTATCCTGATTATAAGTGTTAAAGGTTAGGATCCTAACTTAGATTCTCAGGCATGATCCTTAATTACTTTCATTTTATTTATTATAAGTGACCCTTATCCTTTGACAACTGAATTTATGATCATTAAATTACACTACTTTTCAGAACTTGTCGACTATAGGATATGTGATCCTTGATCATATCCTAAACTTTTTGAGGATATTTATTAAAATTTTTTCTCTTTATTTAATAAATCCAGGAAAAATATATATCACAGCAATTGAAAAGTAAAGTATTCACAAGGATAACAACACGGGAAAGTTAAGATTTTATTTATTCACAAAACGTTAAACCCTTTAAGGTTGTCAAAATTGCCAACCCACGTTTCTACCAGCAAAACGTGGCCCGTCCACATGGGTTGGCAATGGGTGTCCATTGTTAACGGGTCTTAAGAGTGCAGGAAATAAAGACGGAAGGATAACGAGTGCCTTCATCCCCCAAACAGAGGATCCATCCACCACCCATTATCCTGCCTATTGTCCAAGGATCCATGATCCTCAACCCTAGAAACTATTGTCTAAAGTTATTACAGACCAGCATTGTTCAGAAAAACATCATCAAAACAAAAACCACTACCAAATTCTAAAAAATGGGCTCCGGTTGCGTCTAGAAATGTCCTTCATCGCCCATTCCTGCAACTTACACCTTTGCTGCATCACCATCACCTTCACCAACTCCTCCTGCTCCGGAATCATCCGCATGATCCTTAACCCCACTGCCGTCCAGCCCTCTATGTCCTAGTTGCTCTTGTCAAAGTTAGGATCCTGAGCTTTTTGGGCCATCTGCAACTTGGTCTTGTACATAGCAATGGCAGCGGAGACTTTAGCATCACTGGTGATCTCAGCCTTCTCCTGATCAGCAGTGATATGAGCCAGGACAAGTTCCCTCTTCACCAGATTGACATCGTTTTCGAGGGAGGCAATCTTCTTATCCTTGGCCAGCATGATCTTTTGGAGGTCCACACACTTTTGCTTAACCTCTTCAATACTTCCTACGTTGTCTTGGATTTCAGCAAATTTCTGCAAAAGAAAGGATACAATTCAGGATTCCTTACCCTCAGTATGGAAGGATCATGTATAAGAATCACATTTAAGGATCAGTTATTCTTACCTCAGCAACGTATTCCTCGAACTGGTGCTGGATCAGAGGCAGACCTTCTAGGGTATCAGCAGTCTTCCTTTTCTTTCCACCCCTTCCCTTAGAAGTGGTTACCTTGGGGATTGTGACGGATGGACTAGCAGCAGGCTTCTTCTTTGAGGATCGGACAGTGTCAAGGTCAGTGACACTAAAACGGGTAGCAGACTTCGATGATTTTCCAGCACCTACACATCCAAAACAGATAAGTATCCTTATTTCATTTTAATTTAAACATTTAGTTATGCACATAATGGGATACTTACTTGACATCGTAACAGAACCTGAGGATACCTCTTGAGAATCCTGGGTATTTTCTTGGAATGATCTTATTGCAGGATCAAGCCTCCGGAAAGCAGTAAGCCTCTCCTTCATTGCAGGTGTTGTAATAAGGTGTGAAACAGTAATAGCTGCAAAATAGAAACAAAAGGATGTTAGTGATCCTCAGCAGAAACAAGGTTATCCTGTGATCCTTCTCAGGATCCTCTATCCTACCATGAGTGGTCCATTTTCTAGGCAGATCCTTTCCATCAGGGATAGAATCCCTTCTGACAAAGAAGAATCGCCGTTTCCACTTGGTGTCATTCTTAGTGGCTTTAAAGATGGGGTGTTCTTCACCAGGTTTATGTTTGAATAGATATCGATGAGATCCATGGCTCACAAGGTCGTACATATCTGCTAACTCCGACATTCCCAGATCAATACCTTCATGCACAATGATCCTTTCAAGGGTATATAAGACCCTCCATATCATTGGCATTGCTTGGATATAGGAGATGCCGGTGAGAGAGAAGAAAGATTGGGTGAAATTAGGAAAAGGATACGAGTATCCTATCGTAAATGGGGTGACAGGAAAGGCTACCCAGGTTTCAGAAACAAAGTCACTTAGGACGGTGGGGTCAAAAGCTTTAAAAACGGTGTTCGCCGGGAAACAATGGCGGATCCTGTCAATCTGTGGATCAGTAAAGTAGCATCTTTCTTTCGCAGAGTCTTCAATGATCCCTTGGGTCTTTAAGGGACTGTCCTTTTTATGATCCTTAGCCGGTGAGGATCTCAGCATCATCTTGGTCATAATGATGGTGAAGAAGAAGAAACAGAATGAGAAGATGAAGAGAGAAAGGAAAGAGAAGTACCTAATCAAGTCTTCGAATGAGGATTTAAAGGATGAAACGCACAAATTTAAATGCCTCCTAACCCTTATTTCTAACTTCAATTTATAATCATGATTTTGTAGGATAGTCACTTCAGTGACGTCAGATTGGCAACGGCTAGTCAGGAAGTAACGCCTATATAGCCGTTGGTTTGTTACGGATAAGAACGAGAAAATATAACTCATTTATTTACACTTTACTCCTTATATTTTGGGGGCAATTGTTAGGGGAGGATTTTCCTAAGATCAGTGATCCTCAATTACTGTTGGGCTTAAGGATCCTCAATTCTGTTTGAATTAGTGATCCTCAGAGAGTATTGTAGGATCAGGATCCAGGATCATCATAGTGATCCTTACACTAATGATTGTCTACTTTGAATATGATGTTGTTTTGCAGGAGTACGAGCTTGGACTTGGTCCTGGCGATATTCCTGGAGCATATTCCCTTTTTATTCCGCACGTGCTTGACCAATATGGACGTTATGGAATTCGTGGAAGACTTGCATGAAATGCGGATAGTTAGTTAGCTTAGATATTTTCTAAATTTATAAGGGGATAGCGAGCTAAATTAGAACACTTGGCTATTTTTAGCTTAACACACACACTCGTAACTGCTCTCATCAGCTCTCGACAGTTTGCTTAGCGATTACACACTTTTTTGCACATTACACTCTAGTGATCCTTGTAACTAACTCGCTATCATCCAAAGTTGTAATACATTTTTGTTTAATCTGAGTTGGTGATCGGTAGTTTCCATCACCCGAAGTTTTTTATGCCGGAGATCAACTCTTGATCAAGAGCTTTTTCCTCGTATAAATCATTCTGTCACTTGTTTATTACATTTCTGAGTGATCCTTAGCATTGTTCATTGATTCAAGCATCATACCTCACAACAGAAAGTTTGGTTGCATTATCTTGGCTTGATTTTTAACCAAAACAGTAATGATGTGTGAAACAGTAATAGCTGCAAAATAGAAACAAAGGGGTCAGTGATCCTCAGCGGAAATAGGGTAACCTATGATCCTTCTATAAGGATCCTCTATCCTACCATGAGTAACCCATTTTCTTGGAAGATCCTTCCCATCAGGGATGGAATCCCTTCTGACAAAGAAGAATCGCCTTTTCCAGTTGGTGTCATTCTTAGTGGTTTTGAAGATGGGGTGTTCTTCACCGGGTTTATGTTTGAATAGATATCGATGAGATCCATGGCTCACAAGGTCGTACATTTCTGCTAACTCCGACATTCCTAGATCAATACCTTCATGCTCAATGATTCTTTCAAGGGTATACAAGACCCTCCACATCATTGGCATTGCTTGGATGTAGGAAATGCCGGTGAGAGAGAAGAAAGATTGGGTGAAATCAAGAAAAGGATACGAGTATCCTATCGTAAATGGGGTGACCGGAAAAGCTACCCAGGTTTCAGAAACAAAGTCGCTTACGACGGTGGGGTCAAAAGCTTTAAAAACTGTGTTTGCCAGAAAACAATGGTGGATCCTGTCTATCTGCGGATCAGTAAGGCAGCATCTTTCCTTCGCAGAGCCTTCGATGATCCCTTGGCTCTTCAATGGACTGTCCTTCTTGTGATCCTTAGCCGGTGAGGATCTTAGCATCATCTTGGTCATGATGAGGGTGAAGAAGAAGAAACAGAATGAGAATATGAAGAGAGAAAGGAGAGAGAAGTACCTGATCAGATCTACAAATGAGGATTTAAAGGATGAAACGCACGAATTTAAATGCTTCCTAACACTTATCTCTAATTTCAATTTATAATCATGATTTTGCAGGATAGTCACCTCAATGACGTCAGATTGGCAACGGCTAGTCAGAATGTAACGGCTATATATCCGTTGGTTTGTTACTGTGACAACTGTGTTCTGTAATCGATTTACGATGAAAAACAATGATGATTATTAATAAAACAATGTGATTTGGTGTTATTATATGTGTTTTGGTGTTATTATATGTGTAATTATGTTTAGTGATTTTACAATTTGATTCGATTCCAATTACAAGCTTTAAATCGCGTTCTGGAAGGTTATACGCAAACTGGTGCGTAAACGCAGTCAGTATAACGCGACAAACACTCCGGAATAGTGAAATAGGCTTAACATACCTTAAATAACCTCCACATAACTTAGAAATAAGTTTTGAATGGTTTGGTGTGTCGAAATCAACTTTGTTCGATCGCAGGGACTATATGTGTCAAACTGCGAAACTATTCCGATTTGAACTATAACGAACATTCTAGAACATGACCATAACTTAAAAATACCCTAAATAACCTTTACATAGCTTAGAAATAGGCTTTGAGGGGTTCGGTATGCTAAAATAAACTTTATGGTCATTCAGGGACTAAAAGCGTCAAAAAGTGCACAAGTTTGCACTTTCACGCATATCTTACGTTCTGAATATACCCGGACATCCAAAAATTTATGTAAGCATTAAAATATTATTCTTTAGTGTTTGGCTTGTCAAAAATCCATTCGTCGCGCAATTTGGATCGTTCTTCACGCTTATGCGCATTCCGTCGTAATTAAGCGAACAACGCGATCGTACGACCAAACGAACCGACATCCGGCATATTTTTTAGCATGTTTCATGTCCAAAATGTTTAGGCATCATTTTAGGGCCTTAAAGTTGGCTTGACGGGCCTTAGAAGTGCCGGAAATGAGCTTAAACACCAATAGGGGCTGAAACTGTCAACATGGCAAAGTTGTTTTCTGATCAGAAGGGCCAGGCGGCCCGCGTAAGCTTTGTGTGATCCTTACGTGGCCCGTATCAGCCTCCCAGATCAGATAAACATGTTTTAACAGCTGTTAACAGCTATTATGCACTCCAAACCCAATTCCACATGTTGTTTCCTGATGCAAGGGGGCCATATTGAGGTACCATGGTGTTACAACAAGTGTAGGGATGAGATTAAATCATGGTTTTCAAGAAACGATCCTAATGGTGGTCCATTTCCTATAAATACCCACCTTAATTTCTATTCTTCCTCACAAAATATGATCTAAAGTGCTCTAAGTTGAAGCCCTTGCTTCATACCTGAGATATTTGGATCGAGATTAGCTTGCGGGGACCCTTTGTAAGTGTTCCTTCGTTCTTTTATGCGTTTTTATCGCTTTTTGAGTCCGAAAGTCAAACTATGTTTGACTTTCTGCATTGACCAGTTTATGGTCAACGCGAAGTTCGTTTGAACTTCATAACGTGAGCGTAATCACGATGGTTATAGTCCCTAGTGGATATACCTACTGATTACCACGTTATCTAGGCTCAGTGACGAGTCGTAGTTTCGGCCAAAATACGCATTTACGCGTATTTTGTAACCAAACTACTCTAGGATATCAAAACCGTTTGTTTTGATATCATAACCTGTTTTCTAACTTAACTAAACATGTTTTAGCATGTTTAGCTCGTCACTTTTTAGTTTAGTGCTTGTGTAGAGTCGTAAGTCAAGCGGACTAAACACCCGCTTAGACTTTCGAACACGACCCGTTTGGTCGATCATTAGGATCCGACCAAACATGGTTAGTGACCATAGTAGTATAGGGAATAACCTTACGAGGTTATACCTTATGGTCACCTAGTTTAGGTAGTTGTATGATAAGTAGTTTATATGCCTTAGGTAAATTACCAGAGTACCCTTTTCATGTATAATTGGTAATTTAGCATATGTAACCTAAACTTTTGTCACATAACTGATTATACAACATGATTAGACATGTTTAGGCATATAATACTTGCCATAGGACTAGTTAGACGTCTCGAACGTGCTTTGCACGCACGACGCGTTAAAGTAGCGTAAGCTACCTTAATGGGTCGCGATGGGTCGAAAGCACTTAGGTTAGGTTTCAGTTAGGATGTAGGCTTTGTTAAACCATATCACATGAGTTCCAACACTCATTTGGTTTACAAAACCACATTCTGTCTGATCTTCCGATTTAGGTGTCTATTGTTTGACTAGTGATTCAATTACTAGGTGCTACTTGATTTCTCCGGTTTACTCGAGTTTGTTGAAGTACTATTGATTGAGGATACCTTGCACTACATGTGAGTACATAGTTCCCCTATTTTACTGTTTTCAAATTTTTTGGGGTGATTCAAATGTACAAAATGTTTTCAAGGTTTAAACGATGATTTCAAAAACGAATAGAACGATTTATACTAAACCTAATAACGATTTCGATAATGTGAACGAACTTGTTAGTTGTAGTTATATAACGAATGACATTCATTAGCATTGATCAAGCCGACCAGTATTAGGTTATGGTACCATAGGATCTGACAAATCCCGTTATTTCACTATACCCATGGTTATGTGTGGGTGTTGTGGGTAACCACTGAATCTGATGATTGTTAACTTACCCTTTGGAGGTTTGTTAATGCAAGAACGAGTTTAACGATGAACGAGTCACAAAGGTTTGAATGTTATTAGCGAGACGACCATATATAAGTTTCACAATTAAAACAAGAACGATTTGAACGATTGAACGATTTGAATGATTAAACGATTTAAACGAGTAAACGATTTGGAACGATGTTTAACGATTTGGGGTAAACGATTGATTTTGGTTAGTGTTTAGATAACGAGACGGGTGTAATGTAGTGAAAACATGGTAGATACACCGCTGGTACTTCTTATATATAAGTGTTTTCAACATATTACATGCCGTGGCGTTATTTAGTTCACTTGGGTAAACGATAGTGAAACGATGTCACACAACGGTGTTTTCGAAACAATATACGAGTTTTATTTACAAGTTATTACGAGATGTTTTACAATTTGCCTTACTAAAACAAATGTTTTTGGGTTAAGAATCATGGCTACGAGGATTTCTAAACCATAACCATCTTGATTTGAGTTGGTTAATTTAGTTGCAATATAATACTCTTTTCAAAACAAGGTTTTTAATAAAGTATTGCAACATTTAAAATAGCCATGAATCCGACACTCCTATAAAACCTATGTACTCGCCAGCATTTCTTTGCTGACTTTGTTTTCACATATGTTTCAGGGATTGATGCTTGATGATGATTACTAGGATGCATGAGTCACATAGGATCTGGACGAGACCTTAGTGACATAATAACAATATTAGTCGATATGTAAGTTGTTTGTTCTATGTTAAGACAATGTTAATGTTTAATATTCAATAAAATGAAACACTTTTGTATCCATGGTTATGAAACGATAATTCTGTTGCAACACGCCCCGACATTTTCCGCCTCGCTTTGTTGTTTTACGCGGTCAGGGTGTGACAGAAGAGTTGGTATCAGAGCCAATGGTTATAGGGAATTAGGTTATTAGTAATTCTTTGACCTAGACTATAACTTCTAGGACCCCAACACAAGTTTATCTGCGTTTAGATTTTTAAAACAAAATCGTCACCTACCCCTAGGTGATAACCACAATGAGAACACAAGTTCGAATCCGCTTTGAAAACTAATCATCTGTTCTAGGATGATTGATTACTAGGTTTTGAACCCTTTGTTGTAAGGTTTTGAACCCTTTAAGTTTTCATAATCTCGTCAAAGTTTGGGTCTAAATAATGTGAACACATGCAAACTGGAAGAGTGAATGCCTGTACCCTGGGTTTTCTGTCTAAGGCTAGAGTGTTCATACAAATCCACATAATCGGACCAGTCACTCTTACCTGGGAACTCTTAGGGTGAGTGTTCACTTATAGGCGAGCATGTCTTCGCGATACATTATTTTGACTTATTTTCTTTGATTAGTCACTGCGTGTCGTTTGTTTGTTCGAGGTAACAGACGAATGATCGCCTCTCTTAGGTTTTGTCGATACCTCTTTTGTTTTTCCTAAATTTCAACCTCACTCGATTCTCCTGTTTCCTTGTTAGACAATGCCTCCTCGACGCGATCCTCGAACTTTTACTATTGAAGAAATCGCAGCCCTGGTCTCTCAGCAAGTGGCTGCTGTGCTTCCCGGCGTTGTGACCCAAGTCCACGAGATATACAACAACAACAATAATAACAACAACAATAATGCGCCGTGGAATTTCAAGAACTTCAATTTTGTGAAGCCGCTTAAGTTTTCTGGGTCACAAGGAGCAACTGCGCTCCTACAGTGGTTTGAGAGTATCGAGAGCACATTCAGACATGTGCAGTGTCCGAATGCGCGTAAGGTTGAATTTGCTTCGAGCGTGTTTGAGAAGCGAGCGCTTACCTGGTGGAATGGCATTATGCGCGATAGGGGTGCCGAAGTGGCGTTGGCACAAACATGGGAAGAGCTTCGGGCTCTCATGATGAAGGAGTTTTGTCCCCGTCACGAAGTTCGGGCTTTGGAGCGAGAGTTTGATGATTTAAAGCAAGATGGGGCTGAACACCGAGCTTACAGGAATCGTTTCGAGGAACTTAGTCTATTGTGTCCCACCATGGTTACCCCTCTGGAGAAAGCAATCAAGAGGTATATCGATGGTCTACCCGATTCTATTCTAGAGATTGTGACCAGTGTTAATCCTCCTACCCTTCGCCAAGCAATCGAGTTGTCTGCTACCCTAACTGAGACTCAAGTCAGGAAGGGTAAACTCACCCGCGAGGGTGATAAAAAGAAGACGACTGATTCAGAGAAGGACAAGAAAAAGGGTAAGGGTAAGGAAGGTGAGTCATCGAAGAAGTCGAGGAAGCGAAAGGGTGCCCAGAATTTTGCTGTTACAGCACAGACTGCTCAGAACCCGCAGAACCCACCAGCTCAACCACCTGCAAAGAAAGCGTATGCTGGTACCGCACGTCATTGTGCTCGTTGCAACGGTCATCACGTTGCACAACAAGCTTGCAGGCAATGCACGACGTGTGGTAGACTTGGGCATTTGGCCAATGTTTGTCGTTTTGGACAGAATCAGGTTGCTAAGGTTCCAGCTCTGGGTCAGGGGAATGCTGCAAGATTCCCACCGGGTTCATGTTTTAATTGCGGAGAGTATGGTCATTTCCGCAACAACTGTCCGAGACTGGTGAATGCAAACGCGAATGCTAACGCGAACCCGAATGCGAACGTCAACGTTAATGTGAATCCCGCTCGTGGGCGAGCATACAATTTGAATTCAATCAAAGCGAGGGCTGACAACGAGGTTGTCAATGGTACGTTTCTTGTTAACAATCAACCTGCATCTATTCTTTTTGATTCTGGTGCCGATAAAAGTTTTGTTTCTTTGTCATTTGAGCCTTTGCTTGCGATACCTAGAACTAAACTGAGGTAACCCTTATCTGTTGAAGTTGCCACTGGTAAACCTCTTGTTCTCGATTCAGTTATTCGTGATTGTCAGTTAAATCTTGATAACCATCTTTTTCCTATTGACCTCACACCAATGCAACTTGGGAGCTTCGATATTATCATTGGAATGGATTGGTTAACCAAACACCATGCTGAGGTGGTTTGTTTTGATAAAATTGTTCGTATTCCTTTGCCTTCTGGCGATGTGCTGGAGGTTCGTGGCGAGAAACCTTCGGGTGGATTGAAGCTTATGTCGTGTACAAAGGCCCAAAGTTATTTGCGAAAAGGATATGTTGCTTTTCTGGCACATGTCACCGAGGAGAAAGACAAGAGCAAGAGTATTCAGGATATTCCGATTGTTCGGGATTATCCGGAGGTGTTTCCTGATGAACTGCCTGGTTTGCCTCCAGTTCGTCAAGTCGAGTTTCATATTGACCTTGTGCCCAATGCCAACCTGATTGCAAAAGCACCTTATCGTCTTGCACCGTTGGAGATGCAAGAGTTATCGAAGCAGCTTCAAGAGTTATCTGATAAAGGATTCATCCGACCGAGCTTTTCACCTTGGGGAGCTCCTGTCCTCTTCGTGAAAAAGAAAGATGGATCTTTTCGAATGTGTATCGATTATCGTGAGCTTAATAAGCTCACCATCAAGAATCGATATCCCCTACCTTGAATTGATGACCTCTTTGACCAGCTGCAGGGTGCTTCATGCTTTTCCAAGATCGATTTGCGTTCTGGGTATCATCAACTTCGTGTTCTCGAAGAAGACATTCCCAAAACTGCTTTCCGCACAAGATATGGGCATTACGAGTTTACTGTCATGCCTTTTGGTTTGACGAATGCTCCAGCTATCTTTATGGACTTAATGAATAGGGTCTGCAAGCCTTATTTGGATCAGTTCGTCATTGTTTTTATTGATGACATCTTGATTTATTCAAAGTCTCGAGCCGAGCACGAACAACACCTTCGCTTAACATTGGAACTCCTGAAGAAGGAACAACTTTTTGCTAAATTCTCCAAGTGTGAATTCTGGCTTAAAGAAGTTCAATTCTTGGGTCATATAGTCAATGAGCAGGGTATTCATGTGGATCCATCCAAGATTGATGCTATTAAGGACTGGAGTACACCGACGACGCCTACAGAGATTCGATCTTTCCTTGGTCTTGCTGGTTATTATCGTCGTTTCATTTCAAATTTCTCGAAGATTGCGGTTCCACTCACTTCTTTGACTCAGAAGAATAAGCCTTTTGAGTGGGGACCCAAGCAAGAAGAAGCGTTCCAAACGCTGAAGCAGAGGTTATGTAATGCTCCTGTTCTATCTCTGCCCGAGGGAAGCGATGATTTCGTTGTCTATTGCGATGCGTCCAACTTAGGCCTTGGTTGCGTTCTTATGCAACGAGGTAAGGTTACTGCATATGCATCTAGACAGCTGAAAGTTCATGAGAAGAACTACACGACTCATGATCTTGAGTTAGGACCTGTGGTTTTCGCGCTTAAAATCTGGAGACACTACCTCTATGGAACAAAGTGTGTAGTTTTCACAGACCACAAAAGTCTCCAGCATATTCTTAATCAGAAAGAGCTGAATATGAGGCAACGACGTTGGGTTGAACTCTTGAACGACTATGATTGCGAGATTCGCTACCATCCTGGTAAGGCGAATGTCGTAGCTGATGCGCTTAGTTGAAAAGAACGAAATAAGCTTCATTATGTTCGAACTCTATCTGATCTTCAATCTCGTGTCCTTCAAGCTCAACAATTTTGTGTTTCACAAAATTTGATGGTTACGGAATTACACGGCAACTTGAGCTCATGCTCGAAGCGAAAAACGATGGTTTGCTCTATTTTAAGGATCGATTGTGGATTCCGAAACAAGACGATCTTCGCACTTTAGTATTGGACGAATCTCATAATTCCTGATATTCTATCCATCCTGGTGCTGATAAAATGTACAAGGATCTTCGTACTAAGATCTGGTGGCCTAGTATGAAGAAAGATGTTGCCTTGTATGTGTCGAAATGCCTAACTTGTCTCAAAGTCAAGGCAGAACATCAACGACCTTCTGGTTTGCTTGTACAACCAGAGATACCAGTTTGGAAATGGGAAAACATTGCCATGGATCTCATTACTAAGTTACCGCATACGTCTAAAGGTCACGATGCTATTCGGGTTGTAGTTGATCGTTTAACGAAATCAGCTCATTTCATTCCGATTCGCGAGGATCTATCTGCTGATAAACTTGCAAAGATTTATGTTGATGAGATTGTGACACGACATGGTGTGCCCTTGGATATCATCTCTGATCGTGATGCTCGATTTTCATCTCATTTCTGGAAGGCCATGCAATCTGCTTTGGGAACCCAACTGAATCTAAGCACTGCTTATCATCCCCAAACAGATGGCCAATCTGAGAGAATGATTCAAAACTTTGGAGGATATGCTTAGAGCATGCGTGATAGACTTTGGTGGTAATTAGGACTCTCATCTGCCGTTGATCGAGTTCTCTTACAACAATAGTTATCATACTAGCATTAATATGGCACCATTCGAAGCTCTCTACGGTCGAAAATGTCATTCACCTGTTTGTTGGAACGAGACTGGTGAAGCTCAGCTTACTGGACCTGAGCTCGTTCTGGAAAAAACTGACAAAATCAAGAAAATCCGCGATAATCTTGTGACAGCTCGAACCGTCAAAAGAGATATGCAGATTTGGGAGGCAAGCCCTTAGAATTTCAAATCGGAGATCGTGTCCTACTCAAGGTTTCACCTTGGAAGGGAGTCGTGAGATTTGGAAAGAAAGGAAAACTTGCACCTCGATATGTGGGACCATTTAAGATTGTGGAAAGAATTGGAAAGGTTGCCTATCGACTAGAGCTACCTCCAGAGCTTGGAAATATTCACCCGACTTTCACGTGTCCAATCTACGAAAGTATTTAGCTGACGCTGATCTACACATTCCTCTCGACGATATTCGAATTGATGAAACAATTCACTTTGTCGAGAAACCGGTGGAGATAGTGGAACGTACATACAAACAGTTGAAGAACAAACGGATTCATTTGGTTAAAGTTCGCGGGGAATCCAAACGTGGCCCAGAGTTTACTTGGGAACGTGAGGACCAGATGAAGATGAAATATCCGCATTTGTTTTCACAAGCTTCCTCTAATTAAAATTTCGGGACGAAATTTCCTTAAGTAGGGGAGACTGTGACAACTGTGTTCTGTAATCGATTTACGATGAAAAACAATGATGATTATTAATAAAACAATGTGCCTTGGTGTTATTATATGTGTTTTGGTGTTATTATATGTGTTTTGGTGTTATTATATGTGTAATTATGTTTAGTGATTTTACAATTTGATTCGATTCCAATTACAAGCTTTAAATCGCGTTCTGGAAGGTTATACGCAAACTGGTGCATAAACATAGTCAGTATAACGCGACAAATAGTCCGGAATAGTGACATAGGCTTAACATAACTTAAATAACCTCCACATAACTTAGAAATAAGTTTTGAATGGTTTGGTGTGTCGAAATCAACTTTGTTCGATCGCAGGGACTATTTGTGTCAAACTGCGAAACTATTCCGATTTGAACTATAACAAACATTCTGGAACATGACCATATGTTAAAAATACCCTAAATAACCTTTACATAGCTTAGAAATAGGATTTGAGGGGTTCGGTATGCTAAAATAAACTTTATGGTCATTCAGGGTCTAAAAGCGTCAAAAAGTGCACAAGTTTGCACTTTCACGCATATCTTACGTTCTGAATACACCCGGACATCCAAAAATTTATGTAAGCATTAAAATATTATGCTTTAGTGTTTGGCTTGTCAAAAATCCATTCGTCGCGCAATTTGGATCGTTCTTCGCGCTTATGCGCATTCCGTCGTAATTAAGCGAACAACGCGATCGTACGACCAAACGAACCGACATCCGGCATATTTTTTAGCATGTTTCATGTCCAAAATGTTTAGGCATCATTTTAGGGCCTTAAAGTTGGCTTGAAGGGCCTTAGAAGTGCCGGAAATGAGCTTAAACACCAACAGGGGCTGAAACTGTCAACATGGCAAAGTTGTTTTCTGATCAGAAGGGCCAGGCGGCCCGTGTAAGCTTTGTGTGATCCTTACGCGGCCCGTGTCAGCCTCCCAGATCAGATAAACTTGTTTTAACAGCTGTTATGCACTCCAAACCCAATTCCACAAGTTGTTTCCTGATGCAAGGGGGCCATATTGAGGTACCATGGTGTTACAACAAGTGTAGGGATGAGATTAAATCATGGTTTTCAAGAAACGATCCTAACGGTGGTCCATTTCCTATAAATACCCACCTTAATTTCTATTCTTCCTCACAAAATCTGATCTAAAGTGCTCTAAGTTGAAGCCCTTGCTTCATACCTGAGATATTTGGATCGAGATTAGCTTGCGGGGACCCTTTGTAAGTGTTCCTTCGTTCTTTTATGCGTTTTTATCGCTTTTCGAGTCCGAAAGTCAAACTATGTTTGACTTTCTGCATTGACCAGTTTATGGTCAACGCGAAGTTCGTTTGAACTTCATAACGTGAGAGTAATCATGATGGTTATAGTCCCTAATGGCTATACCTACTGATTACCACGTTACCTAGGCTCAGTAACGAGTCGTAGTTTCGGCCAAAATACGCATTTACACGTATTTTGTAACCAAACTACTCTAGGATATCAAAACCGTTTGTTTTGATATCATAACCTGTTTTCTAACTTAACTAAACATGTTTTAGCATGTTTAGCTCGTCACTTTTTAGTTTAGTGCTTGTGTAGAGTCGTAAGTCAAGCGGACTAAACACCCGCTTAGACTTTCGAACACGACCCGTTTGTTCGATCATTAGGATCCGACCAAACATGGTTAGTGACCAAAGTAGTATAGGGAATAACCTTCCGAGGTTATACCTTATGGTCACCTAGTTTAGGTAGTTGTATGATAAGTAGTTTATATGCCTTAGGTAAATTACCAGAGTACCCTTTTCATGTATAATTGGTAATTTAGCATATGTAACCTAAACTTTTGTCACATAACTGATTATACAACATGATTAGACACGTATAGACATATAATACTTGTCATAAGACTAGTTAGACATCTCGAACGCGCTTTGCGCGCACGACGCGTTAAAGTAGCGTAAGCTACCTTAATGGGTCGCGATAGGTCGAAAGCACTTAGGTTAGGTTTCAGTTAGGATGTAGGCTTTGTTAAATCATATCACATGAGTTCCAACACTCATTTTGTTTACAAAACCTCATTCTGTCTGATCTTCCCATTTAGGTGTCTATTGTTTGACTAGTGATTCATTTACTAGGTGCTACTTGATTTCTCTACTCGAGTTTGTTGAAGTACTATTGATTGAGGATACCTTGTGTTAGGGGTGGATTTCTAAATGATCAGTGATCCTCATTTACTGTTGGGTTTAGTGATCCTCAATTCTGTCTGAAGTAGTGATCCTCAGAAGTGTTGCAGGATCAGGATCATGGATCATCATAAGGATCCTTGTACTAACGGTTGTCTACTTTGAATTCGAAACTGTTTTGCAGGAGTATCAACTTGGACTTGGTCTTGGTGATATTCCTGGAGTATATTCTATGTTTATTCCGCACGTGCTTGGCCAAAAGTGGACGTTATGGAGTCGTGGAGGACTTGCACCATTTGCGGAATGTTAGTTAGAGTAGATATTTTCCATTTTTAAAGGGGTAGCGAGCTAATTAGAAAACACTTGGCTATTTTTTGGCTACACACACTGTTACAACTGCTCTCACCAGCTCTCGTTAACTCACTTGGCGATTACACACTTTTTTACACAATACACTATAGTGATCCTTGTACTTAGCTCGCTATCATCCGAAGTTGTATTACATTTCTTGTTTAATTTGAGTTGGTGATCGGTAGTTTCCATCACCCGAGGTTTTTTATGCCGGAGATCATTCATTGATCAAGGGCTTTTTCCTCGTATAAATCTTCGTGTCACTTGTTCATTACATTTCATAGTGATCCTTATTGTTGTTCATCAATTCAAGCATCATACCTCACAACAGAAAGTTTGGTTGCATTATCATTGCTTGATTTTTGACCAAAACAGTTTGGCGCCCACCGTGGGGCAATTGGTGCTTCATTCCTATAAAGATTCGTATTTTCGTGCTCATTTCGGTTCGTTACAACCAAGCAGATGGCTTCCTCAGCGAAGAATACTTCAAACTTGATGCCGTCATTCAGTTCTTCACAAGGCGTTCCTCCTTTGCCTCCACCACCTTCTGGATCCCAGAAGAATGCTGAGAATGCTGCGAAGAAACCAACCCCCATTTTCCAAAAACCACCAACTTCTTCTGTTTCAACTAATCCTACTACTAATGATCTTTACACTCTGATTTTGCAGATGAGGAATAATGCACAAGAGCAGGACAAAACCAACGAAAGGATCCTCCGGGAGATCGATGAGATCAAGAAACAGAAGAAATCAGTGTAGGATCACTCCCCTCTGATGCCAAGATCGCTAAACTTTGACACTCCAATCATAACTTCCCAACACTCAGCGGTTCCGGACGTGCAATACTTGGGTGAATTACCAGGAAGGCGTTATGGAACAGCAACTATGAGTCAGGCATTTGGCTCTCACTTCCAGCCTCAAGGATCCTCTTCTCAGCATCAGGGATACTTCACGTCAGGAGGATAATTGGGAATGCATGCAGTTCAAGGATCCTCCCAGGTCCAAGGATCTTCCCAGGTCCAAGGATCCTCCCAGGTCCAAGGATCCTCCCAGGTCCAAGGATCCTCCCAGGTCCAGGGATCCTCCCAGGTCCAAGGATCCTTCCGGGTCCAAGGATCCTCCCTCACCCCAGCATCCTCTCTGGTTCCAGGATCCTTTCAGGTTTAAGGATCATCTCAACTTCAAGGATCCAATGTCCTTCAGGATCAAGGATTCTTGAGAAGTATGTAGCCTCAGAGCTCGGACGTTCATCAAGGAGACTTCATACCAATGCAGACCATTGCTTCCTCTGGTCCTTCAATCATGCCAGAGTCTCGACAATATGGATTCACATCCGCAATTCCAAACACGAATCCTGTGGGAGGTAACACTTTTAATAATTCATATAACACTAACCATGGCTTAATGCAGGATACAGGTATTAATCAGGCTATGGCTAGAGAGCTACAGAAGCTTAAGGATATGATATCCAGTGTACCGGGAGTGGTTAAACCCATTCCTGAAATTGCAGATGGTAGCCATAGGATATCTCGTTTTGCACCACCCTTGTGTGATGCTGAGATCCCTAAAAGATTCCAGATACCATCTATGAAGCTGTATGATGGTTCAACGGATCCAGAGGAGCATGTAGCTCAATACAGGGAGAGGATGGAGATCAATCCAATTCCTGAAAGGTTAAAAGAATGTTGGTGCATGTTATGTGACAACAGCGTTGGATTGGTCTTTGGATATTAAACGAGTTTGGGCCGCGAAGACTTATGAAGACTGAATAGAATTCGAGTTTGTTGAAGCCCAATCTAGTCCAAGTTTGTATCAAGTTTTAGTCTATCTAGTTTAGCCCGAATTGTATCTAGAATTCGTATAGGCCTGGCCCAGTTCGAATTGTATGGTTGTGTGTATATAAACAACCTTTATCTAGAGTTTTAGGGTTAGACTTTTGGAGACTTTTAGGCAATTGAGAGAGAGTTCGAATACACAGATTATTGGCTGTGAGTTCGTGAAGATCTTGAGTGATTGTAAACGTTTTCGTTGGATAATCATAGAAGATCAGTTGGTAAATCGTCTGGTGTTCTTGTTTCTGTTTATTTGGTTTATCAAGGGGATTCCGCACCCTTGGTAGATTGTCAGTTTTGTTACGATCCATACGGGATAGGGACCTACAATTGGTATCAGAGCGTTTGCTCTTGTGTACGGTTCAAAACTGATATTACAGATTCAAGGATTGTGTTCGTGTTTGAAGATTTTCGGATTCTGTGTGAAGAACATCGAAGAACAGTAAAAAATTGTGAGTGTTTGATTCGTTTTGGTTATTGATCTGATTTGTTTGTTTGTTTTTAGGAGTTTCAGTTGGAAAGTTATCAATCAGAGGATTCGTTGATGTAAAAGGTGCTGATTTTTTGGGATTTTGATTGGAAAATAGCTGGTCTCGACTCGAAACTGTAGTCTCGACTTGTGCTGATTTTACTCGCAACCGTGGTCTCGACTCGCAACCGTGGTCTCGAGTTATGCTGATTTGACTCGAAACGGAAGTCTCGACTCGCAACAGTAGTCTCGACTCGAAACAGTGGTCTCGACTGGACACACGAATCTAACGGTATAAGTTGGAATCGTAATCTCGAGACGAATCTAACGGTATAAGTTGGTAAAAACAGGTTTCGGACTAAAATTGTACGGTTTAACCAGTCTACTTAAGTTAAAATGTCGAACATGTCTAAATTGAACGAGCTTTTAAGGATGGAACACGAGGTAGGCACAACGAACAAACCACCTAAGATGATGAAAGTGGAGAATTACTTGACATGGAAGGATAGGTTTCAATCCTTTATTGAATATCAGGACATACGCATGTGGATTTGTATTGAAGATGGATACATAAACCCTACACATGACTTTGAAGGCAGACCGCGTGTCACAGCCTATGTGAACATGCAAGAAAATGATAAAATGATGTATGAGGCTGAAAAGAAAGCCTTGGCAGCTATCAAGATGTCCCTACCTGATAGCATCAAACACCCCTATAAGAAGTACACTACTTCAAAAGAAATGTGGGATGCGCTAGAGAAGAGATATGAAGGGAATTCTGATGTCAAGAAGAACAAAATTGATCTACTGAAGAAGCAGTTTGCTGTGTTCAAGTACATGAAAAATGAGTCACTTGAGGACGTCATTACTCGATACTACCATCTGATGTCAGAATTGGACAATTATGATATAGATTGCTATTCTGACATAGAGAAAAATGACAAGCTGCTTGATGCTCTGCCTGCTAAATGGGATATTTACACTCTCATGATAAAGGGAGAAGCTGATTATGAAACAAAGGAACTAGAAGAAGTAGTTGGAAAGCTAAGAGCTTATGAGCTCAGCATGAAGAAGAAGGACACTGGATATGATCAGGTTCAAGATCCAGGGATTTACAATGGGCTTACATCTTCTTCATCTCACGATGCTTCTAGCGACTCTGCCACTGCTTTTCTCTCGCGTGAAACTGAGCAGGTCACAGTAAATGAGGATGGTGATGTATGTTTTGTAGCTGCTTCAGGAGGATCAACTGGAGCTAAGAGAACATCAACTGCTAAGCAAAGTAGTAGTTCAAAGTCAATGCCAATGAGTGTGAAGTCTGCTGAAGAACATCTTGCTCTACTTGCTTCTTTTGTTGCTTCTTATGAAAACTACATTCAGGGGAAGATATCTGATCCTGCCGTTTTAGATGAAGATTACGATTAGATTGACCCTGATGATCTTGAAGATATGGATTTGCAATGGCAAATGGCCATGATTACTAGAAGGGTTAAGAGGTTCATGAACAGAACTGGAAGGAAATTTGTAGGGAAAACTGTTGGTTTTGACAAGACCAAAGTGAGGTGCTTTAACTGTCAAAGTTATGGTCATTTTGCTAGGGAATGTCAGAAACAAAAGCATGAAACTTCAAGTCAGAGTTCAAACAATAGAAATTCATCAAACAACTCTAACTCAAGAGTGCTGATCTCTACTGCACGAGAAGGTTCATATGACTGGAGTATTCACTTGGAAAATGATGAGAATGTCACTCAAGCATTTATGGCAGAGATTGTTCCCGTTGATGAAGCTGAAGCTAACATGAATGCTGAAGTTGAGAAGAAAAGTGAAGCTGAGGTAGATAAGGCTGATCAGACAACAGATGCTGAAAAAGGAAAGCCAAAGTCTGAGCATGAAATGGATGATGAAAAGGAAGCAGATGAGAAAGATGAAATCATCAAAAGAATGGAAGCTCAACTTGCTGCTCTTATGGCCAACTCAGACAAATTGACAGGAGAGGTAAGTAACTCTGCTACTTCTGTTTGCTTAAAGTGTCGTGAATTACAGGGTGAAGTTGACAGGTTGTCAACTCAAAACAAAAGTCTGGTGAGCGAAATATCTAACGCAAAAGAATCAAATTTCTTTGCAAAAAGAAATGAGTCATCATATTTGAAAAAGATAAAAGGCCATGAAGCTGAAATTGAAGTTTTAACCTGTAAACTAAACGAAAAACTTCAAGTCATAGACTTAGCTCATGACATGATGGCTGAGAAAACAAAAGAAATTTCTGAAAAATGCAAAGAGTTGTCAGATGCACAACTCAAAATTGTTGAACTCGAAAAGAAATTAGGTCAATTCAGGGATTCTACTTTTGTTATGAAACACATGATGGGTGGGTTAAAGAAGAGTAATGACAAGACAAGTGTGGGATTCAAGGGCTTCAATGAAGTTCCACCTCCTCTTAGTCATGACTATTCTTTCTTACCTGATGAAGATGAGTTCACAGACTTTCTGTCAACATCACCAAGTAGTTTCACATCTAGTCAAGGTGATGTGTTTGAAGATAATGATGCTAAGAAGGTCAATAACAGCAAACCTGTTTTGAAAAAGAAAAATTCAAATCCTACGAATAAAAATCCAACTTTTGTTAAAAAGGTTAATTTTGTTCAAGGAAGTGATATGAAAAACGAAACAGCTGTTATAGAAAATGAATCAAATGTAGAGTTTGCTAAAAAGAAAAACATAGAAAATCTTGAAACTAAGCAAACTGAACCAAATCCTTCTAAGGCATCATCATCTAAACCAGAATCTAGTTCAAAGGCTTCAGCTGAGAAGTCTTCGAAAAAGAGATCGTGCTTCAAATGTCACACAAAGGGACATGTAGCTAGCTGCTGTCCTAACAAAAAGGTTGAAGTACAAGTTAGTGAGAAACAAAGAGGGAAATCACCAGAGAAGAAAGGTGATAATGAGGAGAAAGTCTCAAATTCTCCAAAGAAATCTGCTCCAAAGCAACAACCGGGTGTTGCTGGTGGTGTAAAAATGGCTGAAAAAGGAACTCCACAAGTTCCTCGTTTCCAAAGAAATCAACCAAGATTTCAGCCTGAATCTACATCAGGCAGATATGAAAGACCAAGAAGTAGTTCACCAAGAATGAACAACCAAAATTCAAATAATTTTAGAAGTCAAGGTCAATATCAAAATCGATACCAAAATAATGGTAGTCGAACTTTTTATAACAATGGCTTTCGAAATTACAACAATCAAGGTTCTTGGAATCAAAATCAAAGTTTTCAAAGGTCACATAGTCCAAACACAAATAGGTACCCTCAGGACCAGAGACCTTATGGAAATCAAAACCAATTTCCATCAACAGGTCCAAGATCCAAGACTCAAGTTAGGAGTGATGGATGTTGGATGGACGTTCAAATAGTTGGTGAATTTGGACGACCCAAGACCATTAAGGCTTGGGTCCCCCAAGCTAACTAATCCTTTGGTTGGTGTGTGCAGGAGCTGCTAAGGAGGATTATCAACTTATGGTATGTTGATAGTGGCTGCTCTAGGCACATGACGGGGGATGTGAGGTTGTTTTCTGAATTTGAAGAATATGATGGTGGACATGTAAATTTTGCTGGTGCTAAAGGTGGTAGGATAACTGGAAGAGGAAAAGTGACGAATGGGAAGATCACTTTGGACAAAGTGAACTATGTTGAGCAGCTTAAGCACAATCTGATGAGCGTGTCACAAGTCTGCGACAAGGGTCACTCGGTCCATTTTACAAATACTGAGGCATTGGTGTTGAAACCGGGTTTGGTTATTCCGGACGATTGGATAGTGATGCGTGCACCGAGGAAAAATGATACTTATGTCATGGACATGGGTGCCAAGGATCCAACTGTTGCGGTGGCGTGTTTACTGTCAAAAGCATCTGAAGCTGAATCTATGTTGTGGCACAGACGCATGGCCCACATTCACTATCGCAAAATGAATTATATCATAAAAAATGAGCTAGTGAAAGGGGTTCCATTGCTGAGGTTTCAAGTGGAAGATAAATGTCTTCCATGTCAAAAGGGAAAACAACACAACAAACCTCATAAGTCTAAAACAGTAAATTCCATTAATGCCCCTTATGAATTACTTCACATGGATTTATTCGGTCCAGTGAATGTGAGGAGCATAGGTGGAAAGTATTATTGTCTTGTTGTCACTGATGATTATTCACGTTATTCATGGGTTTTCTTTTTAGGTTCAAAAGATGAGACAGCAGAGTTGCTGATAGATCTTTTTACAAAATTGGAAAACGTCCATGATGCAAGGATCAAGAGGATAAGGAGTGATAATGGCACAGAGTTCAAGAATCGGATTCTGGATCTCTACTGTCTTCGAAAAGGAATTGAACATCAATATTCTGATCCTTATACACCTCAACAAAATGGAGTCGCTGAGAGGAAAAACAGGACGTTGATTGAAGCCGCTAGGACGATGCTTTCAGATTCAAAGCTACCAGTTCTTTTCTGGGGAGAAGCTGTGAATACAGCTTGCTATGTCCTAAAGAAAGTTTTAACCGTTAAACATTTTAACAAAACTTGTCATGAGTTGATGTTTAACGAAAAACCAAACTTAACAGGCTTTGAACCATTTGGATTACCCTGCACCATTGTGCGAAACAAAGATAAACAAAAATTCGGTGAGGTGGCTGACGAAGGCTACTTTCTGGGTTATGTGCCTGGCACACCGAATAAAAGGGTTTTTAATCTCAAAACTGGTAAAATTGAGGTTGTTTTTAATGTGGAAATTACTTCCTACAAACCTCAACAATCAACGAGTGGTCCTGCTATACTATATGATTATGAAAGTGTGTTTAAATCATTTAATATTCCTGAGGCTTCTGATGCAGATGATTCTCAGTTGATTCAAACAGTGGTATGTGAAGACGATGAAGGCGAATTCATGCCTAGATCGAATGTTGATATGTCAGATGCTCCGGAAATTTCCCAAGGTGCTGCTGATCCTGATTCAAGTGATAGTGACTCTGAACCTATTCAGGGGGAGGAGTTCATTAATCCGTTTGCAAACCAGAATATTCAGGGGGAGATTGGATCAAACCTGGGTGATAATCTAGAAGTCTATACAGTTGCTACTACACGAGCAAATAAAGATCATCCGGTTGACATGATACTTGGAGATCCTACTGCAGGTGTTCAGACGAGAAGAAGCATAGCAGCGAATTCTGGGTTATTTGTTTCGATTGAGAAGACTGGGATAGTGAATGAATGCTTGTATAGTTGCTTTATTTCCCAAGAGGAGCCGAAGAACATTCACATGGCTCTTAAAGACAATTCATGGGTTGAAGCTATGCAAGAAGAATTGGCCCAGTTTGCGAAGTTGAAGGTTTGGGAGTTAGTGGACCTTCCTAAAGGTGAAAGAGAGATTGGCACTAAGTGGGTGTTTAAGTGCAAGAAGGATGATAGAGGTATTGTCATGCGCAACAAGGCTCGGTTAGTGGTAAAAGGGTTCAATCAGCAAGAAGGGATAGATTATAATGAAGTGTTTGCACCAGTGGCAAGGTTGGAGGCAATTCGTTTGTTTCTAGCTTTCGCTTCATTCAAGGGCTTTAAAGTTTTCCAACTAGACGTGAAGAGTGCATTTCTTTACGGGAAAGTCCAAGAAGTGGTGTATGTCTCACAACCAGATGGGTTCGTTGATCCAGACTATCCAGATCGAGTTTACAAACTTGATAAGGCTTTATATGGGTTACATCAAGCTCCTAGGGCGTGGTACGAGACACTGTCTACACATCTGATCAAGAATGGTTTTGAGAGAGGTCAGATTGACAGTACACTGTTCATCAAGAGAAAGAAGGAAGATTTTCTGCTGGTACAGGTATATGTGGATGACATCATCTTTGGGTCATCAGATGAGAACATGTATAAGGAGTTTGAACAGGTGATGAAGAGTAAGTTTGAAATGAGTGCTATGGGTGAGCTGTCTTACTTTCTGGGATTACAAGTTGAACAGAAGGAGGATGGGATGTTTATTCATCAAACAAAGTATGTGTATGCATTTTGGATCGGTTCAAAATGAATGATTGCTCTACTTTCTCCACACCCATTTGCGAAAATCACAATCTCGGCCCAGATCATGAAAGCACTGAAGATGTTGATCCTACTCAATACAGGGCGATGATTGGTTCTCTAATGTACTTGACTGCTTCAAGACCTGACATCATGTTTGCCGTATGCTTGTGTGCCAGATATCAGGAGAATCCGAAAGAGTCACACATGAAAGCAGTGAAGCGTATTCTTCGTTACTTGAAGGGGAAACCTAAACTTGGGTTGTGGTATCCAGCTGATAGTGATTTGAGGTTCGTTGCTTACACTGATTCAGACTTTGGAGGATGCAAATCAAACAGAAAGTCTACAACAGGTGGTTGTCAGTTCTTAGGAGGTAGGATAGTGTCTTGGCAATGCAAGAAGCAATCCTGTGTGTCTACATCTATGTGTGAAGCTGAATATATTGCTGCGGGTAGCTGTTGCTCTCAGGTTCTCTGGATTCAACAGCAGATGCGCGATTACGGTTTGGATTTCACTCGTACTCCTATTATGATAATAATGCCACCATATCAATCACAAACAATCCCGTAAAGCACAGTAGAACTAAACATATTGATATACGTCATCACTTTATACGGGATTGTGCTGAAAACGACTAATTGAATTACATCGAGTCGACACAGAAGATAACCTTGCTGATCTTTACACAAAAGCTTTTGATCGAGCTCACTTTGAACACTTAGTCGAACTCAACGGGATGAGGAATCCTGAATAACTGGTTTTTCATAAGAATTTTGTAAATAGTTTACTGTTTTCTTAAAAATCAAAAATACAAAAACATTGAAAAATCAAAAACATAAAAAATAGAAAATTAAAAATGAGTTATCACTGTGTGAAAAAGAGGATATGATAGTACATCAGCAAGTTAGACTGTCACACTCAAACTGAATTAAATTGCTTAAGTGTGATCGCAGTTTCATCATATGATGTACCAGTAGGCAAAAGCATGAACTAATCAACTTACCAAAGTGATATAAACATAAAAGCACTGAGTATGAGTGGGGAACACATCAGTGGTGTATGGTTTAATGACCTTAAATCTTGCGTTGATAGATTACCAAAATCTGAAGTTTTGGGTCTTTATACTGTTATTTCATCTGGGGATATCAGGGGTGTCCTTCTGCTGCATCCAGATATATGCTGACCTAGACACACCCAGGATATCTTAAAATAGCTAAAAATGCCAAAACCCTAAAAATGAAGAAGCTCTCATAGAGAGTTATTCAAAAAGTGCAAAATGCATAATTCGTACCAAAAATGGTATCTGTCTTAGCCCTCGATAAGATATTTTGGTCTCTCTGTTGTACGGAAGTACTGACCTGTTCACCAAGTATCTATCGTTGAAAAATAAAACGGATGAATTCAGTATACTCACCTACTACGATGAATCTTTGTGCATACCTTGATCGCAGGGGTATATCCGGAAGTGGGACACACTAAATATTTCAGATATAAAATTACCTTAACGTATCATACGGTAATGGTACTTGAAATGTTCATGCATTTGTTTAAATGGACAAACATACTGGTAATCGTCTTGAACTGCTTTTCATGGAAAATTACATAAAGAATTAACTAATGGTGTGAAACAGTTTGATTATGCTGATATGATCTTCTTACAAGTGATTCTCACAAAAATAGAGTGTTTATTGCTTTTCGTATTTATTTGCTTTCAGAAAAATACAAAAATACAAAAATAGTGTCTTTTTCTGTTTAAAATTCTTAATGTACGGAAAACTGTTATTCGTGGAGGAGTTGTTACTGATAGGGGGAGACGGTGTTAGTAAGTGGGTTCAAAATTTTGAAATGATGCAGGTTATAAGGTGTTTGTTTAAAAATTTGTGCGTGTTGGTGTTGAATTGGACAGTGCTTAATCTGTTATACAGTTTAACTATCTCTTGAATAATAATAATTCCTTAACTATGTTGAAAAATTCTTATGGTTTCTCGAGATGTTTGTTTTATAGTATACAGATTGAAGCAGTTTGTTGATGAGAAGTTGCTTTGAAGAGATGCGGAGTTTGTTGCTGCTTGGTAGAATCCTCCTTCTACAATGCAGAGTGGATGCTGTGAAGACTTATTGAGAATGCTGAATACAACTTGGAAGATTTGGTGATTGGATACATCAGCTTAGGGGGAGTCTGTTGCTGACAGAATTCATGTTGAAGCTGACGCTATCCAAAGACCAAAAGACTGTGAGATTATGAAGACTAAAGTTTCCTTTGCAAGCTATTGTCAAGGGGGAGTTTGTTGGTGCATGTTATGTGACAACAGCGTTGGATTGGTCTTTGGATATTAAACGAGTTTGGGCCGCGAAGACTTATGAAGACTGAATAGAATTCGAGTTTGTTGAAGCCCAATCTAGTCCAAGTTTGTATCAAGTTTTAGTCTATCTAGTTTAGCCCGAATTGTATCTAGAATTCGTATGGGCCTGGCCCAGTTCGAATTGTATGGTTGTGTGTATATAAACAACCTTTATCTAGAGTTTTAGGGTTAGACTTTTGGAGACTTTTAGGCAATTGAGAGAGAGTTCGAATACACAGATTATTGGCTGTGAGTTCGTGAAGATCTTGAGTGATTGTAAACGTTTTCGTTGGATAATCATAGAAGATCAGTTGGTAAATCGTCTGGTGTTCTTGTTTCTGTTTATTTGGTTTATCAAGGGGATTCCGCACCCTTGGTAGATTGTCCGTTTTGTTACGATCCATACGGGATAGGGACCTACAAAGAAGCATGTCTATGCAAGGGATTTGGATCCACACTTACAGGATCTGCTCTTAAATGGCTGCTAAGTCTTCCCCCTTACTCTATTACTTCATTTGCTAACCTAGTTAATTTGTTTAATAGTCAATTCTCTTGTAGTAGAAAATTTGAACGATTAACTAGCGATCTATATAGGGTAACACAAGGTCAAAATGAATCACTTAGAGATTATATCACTAAGTTTAGTAAAGAATCCTTAGATATTCCTAATTTGAATATTGCTACGGTTGTAGAAGCCTTTAAAATGGGATTACTTAGGGATTCATTATTCTATGATGATCTTGTTATGACACCTTGCAGGAATCTTGATGAAGTAAGAACCAGGGCCCTTAGGTTCATCCGCCTAGAGGATGACAAAAGGATCCAGGATAGATTAGCAGGATCCTCAAAACAGGAGAAACAAGGATCCTACTTCAGGAACAACAAATCCAAGTTCTACAATAAGTCTGACAATCAGAACATGCATTCAGTGGAACAAGAAGAGGATGATGAGGATTATCCTCCTATTTCTGAATATTGTTTTTCTGTTGATAACAACGAACTAATCCTTGCAATGCAGAATCTAGGTGAGAAAGCTAGGTGGCCAAGGAAAAGTGATAAACCAGCTGCTACAAAGGATAAGTCCAAATGGTGTGCGTACCATGAGGATTTTGGGCATCTCACCGAAGAGTGTATTGCACTAAGGAAGGAAATTGGTTACTTGTTGAGCAAGGGGCATTTGAAGGAACTCTTGGGACGGAAGAAGTCAAGGATACAGGATCCTGAAAGGATCCCAGAAAGGGCTCCCGCTCCTCCAGTAGATGCACAAGTCATAAATTTTATATCCGGTGGATCAGATATCTGTGGCACCTCCTTTTCAGCAGCAAAAAGACATGCTAAGGAAACTAAGATGGATAATGGAGACAGACCCGTCCGGACCTCCGTTGTCACCTAGGATAAAGTCATAACCTTTGATGAGGATGATCGTATTGACGTCCAGGATCCTCATCATGATGGTCTTGTAATTACATTATTTATTTCTAACCACTTTGTTCGCAGGATCCTTATAGATGGAGGAAGCTCTGTGAACATCATTCAGCTTGATGTTCTCAAGAAGATGAATATCCCAGAGTCTGATATTATCCCAAGATCCTCAGTACTTGTGGGATTCAATGGAGAAACTAAGAATACATTGGGGGACATCAAACTCCCAATCTATATTGAAGGATTGCATTCTTATCAAAAGTTTTGTGTTATAGATTGCTTATCATATTGTAATGTTATCCTTGGCAGGCCATGGATACATGACATGAAGGCAGTCCCGTCCACCTATCATCAATGTGTAAAGCTTCCAAGTCCTTGGGGAGTGGTGAAAATTGAGAGTGATCAACAGGAGGCTAAGAATTGCTATACCTCATCAATGAAGCCAGCCTCAAGACCAAGGGAGCAATAGCAATTAAAGTATCCTTCAAGAGATGTCTTGGAGGCAAGTGAACAGGATTTGAAAGAAATCCTCATGGATCCTGAGGATCCTGAATTCAAGATCTTCATAGGATCAGGGATCCTTAGCAACATTGAACAGGAGCTAGTATCCTTCCTTAAGAGAAGGAAATCCACCTTTGCCTGGAAACATGAAGACATGACAGGTATATCTAAGGATATAATTACTCATAAACTTGGCATTGACAAGTCATTCAAGCCAATTCATCAAAAGAGGAGGAAGTTTGCACCTGAAAGAAATGCTATTATCCAGGAAGAGGTAGATAAGCTACTTCGAGCAGGTATGATAAGAGAGGTTAAGTATCCAAGGTGGTTAGCCAATGTGGTTGTTGTTCAAAAGAAAAATGGAAAGTGGAGGGTATGTGTCGATTTTACTGATTTAAACAAGGCATGTCCCAAGGATCCTTTCCCATTACCCCACTTTGACTCCATGGTGGATGCTACCGCGGGTCATGAATTGTTGACTTTTATGGATGCTTCATCTGGATTTCAACAAATTCAAATGGAACCATCTGATCAAGAGGATACAGCCTTTATGACCCCAACTGGTATATATTGTTATATTGCTATGCCATTTGGACTAAGGAATGCAGGTGCTACTTATCAAAGGCTAGTCAATATGATGTTCAAGGAACAAATTGGACACACTATGGAAGTCTATATTGATGACATGGTGGTTAAGTCCAAGAAGGCTGAGGATCACCTTAAAGACTTGGAGGAAGCATTCAATATCCTTGATAAATATAATATGAAACTTAATCCTTCCAAGTGTCATTTTGGTGTGAAGGCAGGTAAATTCTTAGGATATATGGTAACAAAGAGGGGCATTGAAGCAAGTCCAGAGCAAATCAAGGCTATAGTGAATATCAAATCTCCTGCCAATGCTAAGGATGTGCAAAGATTGACAGGCAGGATCGCAGCCTTGAACAGATTTATATCCAAATCCTCAGAAAAGTGTAAGGAATTCTATGATATCCTGAGGAAGAACAAGAAATTTGAATGGACTGAGAAGCATGAAGGTGCCCTCAAAGCTCTTAAAGATTACCTATCCTCTGCCCAAGCCTTGATGAAACCAGAAAAAGGGGATGTATTGTCCTTGTACCAGCAGTATCCTCAAAAGCAGTAAGTGCGGTCCTTGTTAAGGATCACCAAGGTACACAACATCCTGTTTATTATGTAAGTAAGAGCTTACTCGATGCTGAATCCAGGTATTCACATTTAGAAAAACTTATCCTTGCATTAATTATGGCATCCACTAAATTAAGACATTATTTTGAGACTCATGCCATTATTGTTAAGACTAATTAACAATTAAGAATGTTCTCAGGAAACCTGAAATGTCAGGAAGGATGGCTAAGTGGGCAGTGAAGCTAAGTGCATAAGATATAAGATATGAACCAAGGACTGCCATCAAATCTCAAGCTTTAGCTGACTTTTTGGCAGATTTTAGTAGTGACTTGCAAGAGGAAGCTGAGTTAGAAGACCAACAACTTGAAGAGACTAAGGATCCTTGGATTCTCTTCACGGATGGAGCCTCCAATGTAAAAGGAACAGGACTTGGAATACTACTAAAATCGCCACAGGGGGACATAATACCCCACTCCATAGCTTGTGAATTTCAAACTACCAACAATGAGGCTGAGTATGAAGCCTTGATAGCTGGTTTGAAAATTGCAAAGCATATGAGGATCAGGTATCTTGAGGTACATGTAGATTCTTTACTGATCACTAATCACTTTAATGGATCCTATGCTGTTAAAGGTGAAAAGCTAATCAAATATTTGGAGATAGTCAAAGAATTGGCACTCTCTTTTGTATCCTTTAGTTTGACACAGGTACCAAGGGAAGAGAATGCAGAGGCAGATGCATTAGCCAATTTAGGATCATCCTTGAAGATCCCGGAGGATATCAAGATCCCTATTATCCATATCCTGACCCCGGCTATCGAGGATCATGTAGCTATGGAGATAGGAGAGGATTCATGATCCTTACCTGACCTGTATCCTTAAAGGATCCTTACAGAACGATGATCCTCATCTTGGTAATCTTCTAATCTCAAACTATTTCATCCTTTTATTCTCTTATATAGGGATAAGGATCCTGCATCCTTTATCCTCCTTTCACTTGATTCTGAGTTTTGAAGGTTCAGGTATCCTTAACTAAGGATTGAGTATCCACAAAAGTATCCAGTTATTTGGGCTTGACCCCAGTTATTTGGGCTAGTCCCCAGTTTGGGCCTGTCCCCAGTTTCGCCAGTAGCGCACGATGATCCTGGTATAGTTCATGGCAATGGGACCAGTACTCGCTTTAGGGGCTGACAATTTCATTGTGCTGGCTATATTCAGGATCCTACATATAATGGTAGACGTACCATACATCCGTTCCTAAGGTTTCTAACGTTTTCACGTTAGCTAAGGTTTTGGCATTTTCATGTCACTAAGTTTGGATAATCGCCAGTGAGGGCCATACTCCAGTTTGCATACGATCCTTTGGGCTTGTCCCCAGTTATCCTTTGGGCTTGTCCCCAGTTATCCTTTGGGCTTGTCCCCAGAATTGTTGGGCTTGACCGCAGTTACTAAATCTTATCCTATGTTGGCTTAGTCCCAAGTTGTACCTTATTTCAGGTTTTTGGAGATAAATGACCAAGGATCCTTGATTCTTACCTTTTTCTAAGGATTGTCTTTTGGATTATCCTGTTTACAACTGTTAAAGGTTAGGATTCTAACTTGGATTCTCAGGTATGATCCTTAACTATTTTGATTCTATTCATTATTTATTTGAGTAACCCTTATCTTTTGACAACTGAACTTGTGATCCTTAAACTATATAACTTTTCAAAACTAATCGGCTATGGAATATGTGATCCTTGATCATATCCTAAATTTTTCAGGGATATTTCTTAATTTTTTTTCTCTACTTGATAAGTTTAAACAAAATAAACATCACAACAGTTGGAAAGTAAAATATCAACAAGGATATCAACACGGGATAAGCCAAAAAGTTAAAGTTATTTTATTCACAAAAGATTAAACCCCTTAAGGTTGTCAAAATTACCTACCCCGAGCATCTACCAGCAATACGTGGCCCATCCGCTGGGGTAGGTAAAGGGTGTCCATTGTCTAAGGGTCTTGGTAGTGCAGGAATCAAAAGACGGCAGGATCACAATGGCTTCATCCCCCAAACAGAGGATCCCTCCACCATTTGAAATCCTACCTATTGTTCAAAGGATCCATGATCCTTAGCCCTAATTACTATTGTCTTAAGTACAACCCATCATTGTTCAACATGAAAACATCATAACCAAAACAAACTACCAAACTTAAAAAATGGGCTCCGGCTACGTCTAGAAATGTCCTTCATCGCCCATTCATGCAGCTTACACCTTCGCTGCATCATCATCCCCTCCAGCTCCAGTATCCTTCGCCTGATCCTTGCCACTAACACTAGCCTCTATTGCCAGGAGCTCGTCAACCTCATCCTCATCCTCCAACTCAGCCAGCCTGGCCTTCCAGCCTTCCATGTCCCAGCTGCTCCTATCAAAGGCGGGATCCTGAGCCTCTTGAGCCATCTGTAGCTTGGTCTTGTACATGGCAATGGCAGCGGAGACTTTAGCATCCTCCGTGATCTCGCTCTTCTCATAGTCAAAATTGATCAGAATGGCAGCTGTTTGAGCTTTGGCATCGTTGAGATCCTTTTCAAGGGAAGCGATCTTGAGGTCTTTGAGCATTGCTACTTTTTGAAGGTCAGAGTGTTTCTCCTCTAGCTCTTCAACATTCCCAACATAGTCCTCAATTTCAGCAAATTTCTGCAAACAAGACAATGCAAAGTTAGGATCATATGATCCTCAAGTGGATAGGATAACTAAGCTAAGTCGGTGATCCTTACATCATTAAAGTACTTGAGGAATTGATGGCGGATCAGAGGCAAGCCTTGAAGGTTGTCAGCTTCAGAGGTTTTTCTTTTCTTTCCACCTCTTCCCCTTGAAGTGGTAGCCTTGGGGATTACAACGGAGGGGCTAGCAGCATACTTTTTCTTGGAGGATCTGACATTGTCAAGATCAGTGATGTTGAACTTGGAGGCATATTTTGAGGATTTCCCAGCTCCTACACATTCAAAACAGATAAGTATCCTTATCCTATTTCTATTCAACTGTTTATTTAAATATTTGACTATACAAAATACAGGATACTAACTTGACATAGTGACAGAACCTAAGGATACTTCTTGTGAATCCTGGGTGTTTGTTTTGAATGATCTTGTTGCAGGATCAAGTCTTCTGAAAGCAGCGAGCCTTTCCTTGGTGGCAGGTGATGGTATAAGATGCGAAACAGAGATAGCTGTACAATGGAAACAAAAGGGTGTTAGGGATCCTTATACAAAAACAAGATTATCTGGTGATCTTTCTCAGGATCCTATATCCTACCATGGGTGCTCCACTTCCTTGGCAGATTCTTTCCATCCGGGATAGAATCCCTTCTGACAAAGAAGAATCGCCGTTTCCAGTTTGTATCATTCTTAGTGGCTTTGAAGATGGGATGTTCTTCACCGGGTTTATGCTTGAATAGATATCGGTGGGATCCAAATGTGGTGAGATCATACATCTCTGCCAACTCTGACATTCCTAGGGCAATTCCTTCCTGCTCAATGATCCTCTCAAGGGTATATATGACCCTCCAGATCATTGGCATAGCTTGAATATAGGAGATGCCGTTGAGGGAGAAGAAAGACTGGGTGAATTCAGGGAAAGGATATGAGTATCCTATTGTGAAAGGAGTGACAGGGAAAGCTACCCAAGTTTCAGAAATGTAATCACTTAGAACGGTGGGGTCAAATGGCTTGAAGTCGGTGTTCGCCGGAAAGCAACAGCGGATTCTGTCTATTTGTGGGTCGGTGAAGCAGCACCTTTAATTCGCCAGATCTTTGATGATCCCCTGGCTTTTAAGAGGAATGTCCTTCTTGTGATCCTTAGCAGGAGAGGATCTTAACATCATCTTGATTATGAAGAAGGTGAAGAGAGAAGGAGCAGAGAAAGAAAACGTAAAGGAAGAAGAGAAAGAGAGATACCTGTTTGATCTTCGGATATGAATTTAAAGGGAGTTTCTCTTGAATTTAAATGCAGATTGATCCCTATCTCTAACTCCTATTTATAATGATGATTTTGTAGGATAGTCACCTCAGTGACGTCATGTTCGAAACGGCTAGTCCGATTACAACGGCTAGTTATCCGTTGGTTGATTGCGGATAAGAACAAAATACAACTCTTTTATTTACATAATTACTCCTTATATTTTGGGGGAAATTGTTAGGGGTGGATTTCTAAATGATCAGTGATCCTCATTTATTGTTGGGTTTAGTGATCCTCAATTCTGTCTGAAGTAGTGATCCTCAGAAGTGTTGCAGGATCAGGATCATGGATCATCATAAGGATCCTTGTACTAACGGTTGTCTACTTTGAATTCGAAACTGTTTTGCAGAAGTATTAACTTGGACTTGGTCTTGGCGATATTCCTGGAGCATATTCTATGTTTATTCCGCACGTGCTTGGCCAAAAGTGGACGTTATGGAGTCGTGGAGGACTTGCACCATTTGCGGAATGTTAGTTAGAGTATATATTTTCCATTTTTAAAGGGGTAGCGAGCTAATTAGAAAACACTTGGCTATTTTTTGGCTACACACACACTGTTACAACTGCTCTCACCAGCTCTCGTTAACTCCCTTGGCGATTACACACTTTTTTACACAATACACTATAGTGATCCTTGTACTTAGCTCGCTATCATCCGAAGTTGTATTACATTTCTTGTTTAATTTTAGTTGGTGATCGGTAGTTTCCATCACCCAAGGTTTTTTATGCCGGAGATCATTCAATGATCAAGGGCTTTTTCCTCGTATAAATCTTCGTGTCACTTGTTCATTACATTTTATAGTGATCCTTATTGTTGTTCATCAATTCAAGCATCATACCTCACAACAGAAAGTTTGGTTGCATTATCATTGCTTGATTTTTGACCAAAACAGTTTGGCGCCCACCGTGGGGTAATTGGTGCTTCATTCCTAGAAAGATTCGTATTTTCGTGCTTATTTCGGTTCGTTACAACCAACCCTTGTGAGTCAAAACCTCATACGAGAACCAGAAAAAGAAATCTGCTCCTTCAATAATGCCGATATCGCTGCCCTGAAGGATTCCGGCGCCTTTCCCGACGGAACAATCATTCGCCCTTTTGATCGGGAGGTCCGATCAGACGCGTCATCAGAAAAATGGGTCTGCTTTTTCGCCTACCCCTTTTCTTTGGGACTCCGGTATCCATTTCCACCCTTCATCTCTCGTTTCTTCGACCTCACCGGCCTTAGTTATGCCCAAACTATGCCAATGGTCTGGTGAGTATTGATGGTGCTAGATCAAATCAAATCTCGCCATTACCCTGACCTGTGTATTGAAGACCATCCCATAGCATATCGATTGAGATCTCATGGCAATAGCCATTTCCTCTTGTTCTCCACTTCCAGAAATCCCCTAAACCTTAAAGCCACTAAGAACGAAGATCAGTGGCAACGAAAGTTCTTTTTCGTAAAAAGGGACTCCATCGACGGGGGTTTCGATCTGCCAGTTAGATGGCTAACCAAGGGTAGGATTTAGCGTTTTAGGAATATCCCCAAATATATCCTTAACTGTATATTCTGACTGATATTCTAATATTTGTGCAGCGAATTTCAGAGACCTAGCATCCCCAAGTGCAGAATCACAATCCAGGATCAAAGAGATTTACCGACTTCCTGCCGCTGAAAGAACTTTCTCCCTGTCTCTCACAAACTCAAGTCAGAAATCTAGTTCAAAAATGTCTGGTAAGTATACGTGAGTAAATCAACTATAGAATATAAATGACATAAATTAAACACTTCTCCCTTGACACAGTGCCGGTCGTCAACCTTGAGGGCTTCCAACTCGATGAGTTGGATAGTTATTCCAGCCTTGCACCCATCAAACAAGAGATCAATCCGAAGCCAGTCGATACTCCAAAGCCCAACAGCTCAAAGACTACTATCGCTCCCAAAGCCCCTCCAGCATCCAGGACCCGGGCCTCCAGCTCCCGGAAGAGGAAGGAAGCAGATCATCCTACTACTCCCCATGTATTCCTGTTTGAGAATCATGGGTTCACGGATTCCAGCAAATTCATAACAGGTTTCCTCAACCAGGTTAGTATCCTGGCCTGTATCCTGCACCACATGCTAATTACAAATGTTAATTTAGGCTGATACCTGTTTCCTTACCTTGCAGGGCCTTGAACGCCTGGTATTCCTCTATGAGGACGCATGTGGCTCGAACGTCATGTTAGAGAGCAAACTGAAGAAGGCTGAGGAAACCATCGTGGATCAAGCAGCAATCGCCACTGCCAAGTCGGAACACTATGAAGCTAAGTATAAGGCCATGACTCAAGACCACCAGTCTGCCATCCAGAAGATCACCCAAGAGGCCCAAGCTAAGGCCGACGCAGCCCAGGTTCAATATGAGCAAGATATGGCTTCGTACCGGGAGAGCCTTAAGAATTCAGTTATCATCTCCCTCCTCCAGGCCAGGCTGAAAATGGCTTATGAGGCCAGGGCTTTGGGTGTTGAATGCCCTTCGTGGAACATCAAAGCTTGGGAGATGAAATTGAAGGATCTCGGTGGCAACCCTGTGGAGCCCCCTTCAAAACCTGCTGCAGAGGAGCCCGCTAAGGTAACCGAGAAGGTGGATGATGCCGGTGCTTCAAAAGATGCTGGTAGCGATGCTGCTGATGAGGATGGGATGAATGCTGGAGAGGATGCTGCTGAAGAGGTCACGATGGAAGAAGGAGCTGCCCCCTAAGCGCAGCAATGTGGGCGATGATGGATATATGTGCCAAGGCCGGAGCCCACTTTTTTAGATTTGGCTGGTGTGGTTCGTTTAAACACTTTACATTTCCTGTCTTTGAACAATTTACATTTCCTGCACTAGAACAATATGATGGCCAAAGGTGGATGGGTCCTGTGTTTCAGGATGAAGCCCTTGGTCATCGGTTAGTATAAGTTGTTTTGGATAATGCAATGGTTTGAGGCGGATGGGTCTCGTTTTGAGATGAAACCTTCAACCGTTTCGTAAATATGGCTAAGACTAATCGTGCTTTTGGCGGATGGGCCTCGGTTTGAGGTGAAACCAAAAGCACAACTTTTGACCTGTTAATAATATAACTACCACTTGACTTACTTGTTGTTGCCTCCTAATTTCTGTCATGCATTTCTTAGTGTAGATTTTGCAAAATATCCTGATCAATATACTCAGTGATATATTATGAAAACTTTTATAGAATTTCTAAAAATTGATTCAACTTTAGATAAAACTTCTAAAGAATAAAAGACAGTCCATTTTCTAAAACCTGTTTTGATAATACTTGTTTAATCAGAGTTTTTATTTTCAATCAAGTAACACTTCCCAAATATTTCAATCAAATATCCCGAAACGTATCCCAAAAACACATTCTGAAGACATATCCTAAAGATATGTCATTTTCAGGATATTTTGAGCCCTAATCAGAGTTAAATAATTCATGTAAGATTCTCAAAGGAAAGATCATAACAGGAATTGAGTGTAACCCTAGTATCAAACTGCAACCCCTTTTGCAACTTCTCCCACTAAGATGTCCCCAGTCCAAGACACTTAGCCCAATTTTGATCTTTTGAGCTTCACACAATTGCTTTAGAAGGAATGTCCCCTGTGCATGAAGTCTTTAAACACTTAGAAAATTTTTGAACATTAGTTCCAACTGTTCAGAGAATTCTTGTGTTATAGGGGTAAACCCCAAAAATATACTGGAGATAAATCCTTAGTATCCTGGGGAAAATCCCAAATTTTCATGCGCTACAGGCGGGAGTGTATAAACTCCGAGACTTAGAAAGGTGAAAACCTTTAAACCTTAGAGAGTATGAAAGTACCCTTTCGTGAGAGAGGGTGATCAATCCTCATATACCTTTAGGATTCAGGATATAGCCAATAGTAACGAAATTGTCAGCCACTTTTACATGAACTGGTCCCGTCACCTTGAACTATTCCCGAATAACTTGCGCTCCAGGCGGGGTGTTTAAACCCAATTCGGAAGAAAGGTGAATACCTTTAAACCTGTGAAGGGATCAGGATCCCTTAGACGTGAGAGAGGGGGCCAATCCTCTAATCCTCCGAAGTATCCTGAATGTGTATCCTGACGCTACATCCTGAAGAATATACTGCAAAACAATCGTAAGCTAAGGTGGGTGTTAGCCTGGCTAACACCCCTCCGATGCTTAAGTCAGTAATGGGTTCAAAGCAGTAAATAATATCAAAGTTTAATAAAAGAGACAGAATCCATACCATCCTGAGTTAGAATTCCATACTCACTTAAAATAGAGTTTTAGATGTATAGCATTCCAGGATCTCGGTAGCATATCTCCCTCCATATTCTTGAGTCGGTATGCTCCTTTTCCTGATTCTGATTCAACCTCATAGGGTCCTTCCCATTTTGGAGCCAACTTTCCATCAGCAGGATTAGTAGTATTCTGAAAAGCCTTTCTCAATACCCAATCTCCAACTTGAAATCTTCTAGTCCTTATATTCTTGTTATACGCTCTAGATACCCTCTATTGATATGCTGCCATCCTTAGCCTTGCAGCGTCTCTTGTCTCATCAATAGTATCCAGTTCCTGGCATAGGACTTCAGGATTCTGCTCAGGATCCCTGAGGTTGGATCTCGCTGTAGGTATCACCATTTCTGTCGGGATCACCGCTTCTGCTCCAAACACCAAGGAAAACGGGGTTTGGCCAGTTGCACTCTTCACCGTCGTCCTATCAGCCCACAGAACAAAGGGTAATTCTTCTGCCCATCCTCCTTTCTTGGCCCCTAGTCTCTTTTTCAAGTTGTTGACAATTATCTTGTTCGAGGATTCTGCTTGTCCATTTGCTTGAGGGTGTACTGGAGTAGACGTGATCATTTTGATTCCCCAACTCTTGCAAAAGTCAGTAGTCCTTTTACTTATAAATTGAGATCCATTGTCACAAATTATCTCAGCTGGTACTCCAAACCTAGTCAGGATATTCCTTTTTATGAAGGATACCACTTCTTGATCTCTAACCTGAACAAATGCTTCTTCTTCAACCCACTTGGAGAAATAATCCGTCATTGCCAACATGAAAACCTTTCCTCCTGGAGCCTTTGGAAGCTTTCCCACTATATCCATCCCCCATTTCATAAACGGCCAAGGGGAAACAATAGGATACAGTGGTTCAGCAGGCTGATGTAATATATTACTATGTCTATGACATGCGTCACATCTTCGAGCATATTCTGCAGCATCTTTTCTCATCGTCGGCCAATAATATCCCGTCCTTAATACTTTTGAGAATAACGGCCTGCCCCCAGTATGGTTACCACAATCCCCTTCGTGTATATCCTGAAGCACGTCTTTGGTTTCGGGATACTCTAAGCACCTCAGATATGGTCCTGCAAGAGATTTCTTATACAAAACATCATTTATAATAGTGAATCGTGATACCTTCATTCTAAAGGCCTTAGGATTCTCATTCTTTGGGATGTGTCCTTCTTTGAGATATCTCATGATTGGAGCCGTCCAGGACTTAGGATCCTCCTCGGGATACTTGTGATCAGGATCCTGAATACTTATTACTTCCTTATCCTGAGGATTCGTCGCAGGATATAGGATATGTAATATTGGTATTCGGGTTCCTTCCGGTATCCTGACCGATGATCCCAGATTTGCCAAGGCATCAGCTTCAGCATTTTCCTCTCTTGGTACCTGTTCATGTGTAAAAATATCGAAATATCCTGCTAATTTTTTGAGAATTTCGAGATACTCGATTATCTTCTCTCCTTTAACTGCATAGGTTCCATTAAAATGATTAGTGATTAACAAAGAGTCAACATATACTCGCAAATTCTTGATACTCATATTTTTAGCCAACTCTAATCCTGCAATCAAAGCTTCATATTCTGCCTCATTATTAGTAGTAGGAAATTCACACCTAATAGCCTGGGGTAATATGTCCCCCTGTGGCGATTTTAGTAGTACACCTAACACCACTTACATTAGATGCACCATCAGTATACAATGTCCAGCATTCTAAGTTTTCTCCTAGCTGCTGTACTTCTAGGTCTACTTCATTTTGAATGTCACTACTGAAATCAGCCACAAAGTCAGCTAAAGCCTGAGACTTTATGGCATTTCTAGGTTCATACACTAAGTCATAAGCACTTAATTTCACTGACCACTTAGCCATTCTACCCGACAACTCGGGTTTCCTAAGCACATTCTTAACAGGATAATTAATTCTAACATGAATCCTATGCGTCTCAAAATAATGTCTAAGTTTCGTTGATGCCATAACTAGGGCTAATATCAATTTTTCTAGATGAGAATATCTAGTTTCAGCATCTAATAAACTTTTACTAACGTAATAGATAGGATACTGCTGACCTTCATGATCCTTTATAAGGACAGCACTTACTGCATTCCCTGACACTGCAAGATACAGGGATAATGGTTCGCCATCCTCAGGCTTCATCAATAAGGGTGCGGTTGAAAGTTACTGTTTCAAATCCTGCAAGGCTGCTTCATGCTTTGCTCCCCATTCAAACTTCTTATTCGTCTTGAGGATATCGTAAAATTCCTTGCACTTTTCTGAAGATCTTGAAATAAATCTGTTCAACGCTGCTACTCGGCCTGTTAACCGTTGAACAACTTTCATATTCGGAGGTGTTTTATATCCAGGATAGCTTTAATCTGCTCCGGGCTTGCCTCTATCCCTCTTTTGGTCACCATATATCCTAGAAACTTTCCTGTCCCCACTCCAAAATGGCACTTAGCAGGATTCAGTTTCATGTTATATTGATCCAGGATATCAAACGCTCCCTTAATATCCTGAAGGTGATCCTCAGCCTTTTTATATTTCACCTCCATATCATCAATATATACCTCCATGGTGTCCCCCAGTTTGTCTTTAAACATCATGTTTACCAACCTCTGGTATGTTGCACCTGCATTTTTCAGACCAAAGGGCATAGCAGTATAACAATAAATACCTGTGGGTGTCATGAAAGCAGTATCCTCCTGATCAGAGGGTTCCATTTGGATTTGCTGAAATCCGGAAGAGGCATCCATGAAGGTTAACATCTCGTGGCCGGCGGTAGCATCTACCATTGAATCAATATGAGGTAGAGGAAACGGGTCTTTCGGACAGGCTTTGTTTAAGTCTGTGTAGTTTACACAAACTCTCCATTTCCCATTTTTCTTTTGTACCACGACTACATTCGCAAGCCATTTAGGAAACTTCACTTCTCTAATCATCTTGCTCCTTAGTAGTCTTTCAACTTCCTCTTGGATGATCATATTTCGCTCCGGAGCAAATTTCCTTCTCTTTTGTTGGACCAGCTTGAATGACCTGTCAATACCGAGCTTATGTGTTATAATATCCTTGGAAATACCTGTCATATCCTCGTGCTTCCATGCGAATGTTGACATCCTGCATTTCAAAAAATTAGTCAATTGATTTTCAATATCCTGAGGGATATTGGTTCCTACGAGCACCGAGATATCCGGATTATCCTGATCCAGGATAACTTTCTTTACATCCTGCTCCGAAGCTTCCATGATATCCTGAGCCCGCATCTTTAATTACTATGCTGCATTAGGCTTGGTTGAGGATTTCATTGAGGATGAGTAGCATTCCTTTGCCTCCTGCTGATGACTATCAACCTTGACAACCCCCCAAGGGGTAGGGATCTTGATGCACTGATGATAAGTCGATGGCACAGCCTTCATATCATGGATCTATGGCCTGCCTAGTATGATGTTATAGCAGGATAGGGAGTTCATCACACAGAAACGTTGTATCGAGTTGACCCCTTCAACATATACTGGTAACTTTATCTCCCTTACGGTATTCCTAGCTTCCCCACTGAAGCCAACGAGCACGGTGGATTTCGAAGTAATGTCTATCGGAGATACATTCATCCTCTTCAATGTTTCTAGCTGAATTATGTTGACAGAGCTGCCATTATCCACTAATATCCTGCGTACAAAATGGTTATCAACATATAATGTTATTACGAGGGCATCATGGGGAGGATCCTGGACAGTATCCCTGTCATCACTGTCGAAAGTGATCACTTTGTCAGTTGTGAGGGTAATCATTCTGGCTGGTCTGTCTCCCCTTTCAGTCTTAGCCTCCTTTGCATGTCTCTTGGCCACAGAATACGAAGTCCCACAAATGTCAGATCCTCCTGAAATAAAGTTAATTATTTTGGCATCTGCTGGGGGTGATGCAACTCGTTCAGGATCCTTCTCAAGATCCTACCCTTTATTTTTCTTTCTTCCCAGCAAATCCTTCAGATATCCCTTGCTCAATAGGTAGCTTATTTCTTTCCTTAGAGCAATGCAATCCTCAGTCACATGTCCGAAATCTTCATGGAAGGCGCACCATTTGGATTTATCCTTCCAATCAGCTTTTTGTTGATTCTTTCGAGGCCATCTAGCTTTGTCTCCTAAACCCTGCATAGCATACATTAACTCGGGTATATTAACAGAAAAGCAATATTCAGATAATTCTGGATATTCTTCAGGATCCTCGTCTTCAACAGCATTCACTTTCTTGTTGTCATTTCTGCCATATGGCTTGGAGCGATATGGTTTATATGAGGATTCTGATTTCCTGTTGGTTGATTCGTAGGTTGAGGTAGAATTCATCCTCTCTTGCATCTTTTTGTCATCTTCCAAGCGGATATATCTCAAGGCCCTGTTACGAGCTTCGTTGAGATTCCTGCAGGGATTCATTACAAGATCCTGATAAAACTGAGAATCTTTTTGTAATCCCATCTTAAAAGCCTACACAGCTGTTGCAACATCAAGATGTGGGATATCCAAGGATTCCCGACTAAACTTGTTCACATAATCCCTCAAGGATTCCTGAGGTCCTTGAGTTATCCTGTAAAGATCACTGGTTAGTTTCTCAAAACTCCGACTGCAAGAAAACTGACTATTAAATAAATTAACCAAATGAGCAAACGAAGTAATTGAGTGAGGATGAACATTTAACAGCCATTTTAAGGCTGATCCTGTCAAGGTAGAACCGAAACCCTTGCACAAGCATGCTTCCTTGAGCTCCGGAGGGATAGGGTTAATCTCCATTCTTTCTCTATACTGGGCAATATGCTCTTCAGGATCCGTAGTCCCATCATACAGTTTCATGTTGGGGGTTTGAAATCTCTTTAGGATTTCAGCATCACAGATAGGATATGCAAAGCGGGATATCCTGTGGCTGTCTTGGGACACTTCCGGAATTGGCTGGACCACTCCAGGTACACTGGATATCATGTCCCTCAATTTCTGAAGCTCCATAGTAAATGTTGACGTCATACCTGCATCCTGCAAAGACCCATTATTTTTAGTAGCAAGATTATTATTATTCGACATGTTACCGGTCTGAGGATTCTGGCCATATCCTGAAGCACATCCTGAGCTCCTCACAGTTGACATCCTGACTGAGGAGGGTATCTCAGGAGTATGATTCTGAGAATGGCTTGGCATGATATTCCCCCGGTTATCCTCAGTGTAAACTGCAGAACTGAAGTTCAAAGCCCTAGGCTGCAAAGGAGTGACAGTTTCTTCAGCAGGTCTACTTGGGCCGGATTTCAAGAGTTGTATCTCTCTCATCCGCTTCCGATTAGTTTCCTGCTGCTGCCACATCTGTTCCTGTACACTACCAAACAAATTCAGAATTTCATCATTAGAAGCCAAAACAGGACCAGATCCCTGGGTATTGGGAGCGGGGATAACATCCCGAGCCACATGACTCTCAGTTTCGTGTGAAGAAGCTTGCATTCTTGGAGGAGGAGGTGGAAGCACCGAACCAATTCTTATAGAGGTTGTAGCAGACATGGTGGAAGAGCTCATGTTTGATCTCGAGGCCATTGAAAACAATCTAGCAAAAAGTTTTGACAATAGAAAACCGAGTAATGATTTTACTAAAGTTTTTAGTAAAAATAGCACCACTTGCCCCACGGTGGGCGCCAAATTGTTTTGGTCAAAAATTACCGAAGCAATTAAGTGATCAAATTAGTTAAGTGAGGTAGTGTGCTAGAAATGAGTGTCGAAAATATGTTAATCAAATTAATTGTAAAAACAGTTTCAGGATACGGCTCAGGATATAGAGTTGTATCTATGATCAAACAATGAGCGAAAAACATAAAGGGGTGACACGAGATGTACGAGGAAAGCCCTTGATCAATCTAGATCGCCGGCACAAAACCTCGGGAGCTGACAATCGCAGCTTCCTTGTTCTTCTATTACTTCAAATATCAGGATACAGTGCAGGATGTAATGCGGATCAACTAAGTGTTACAATGTGATTCGAGTACAAGTGTTTGTGTGTAGTGGTTACCAGTAGCTTGAGAGTAAAGTGTGCGAATGAAAAAGTGTGTGCCTTAACTGATCCGATCCATCTATTTATAGTAAAAGAAATGCAACAAACTACCCTATTAAACCGGGATCCGGCGTATATTCCCCACTTGAACGTTGTAGACCTGGTCTTTCGGGTTCAACGTCTCTCAAATAACTGGTTTGCCCGAGTCTTAAGGAGAAGAAGTCCATCTGACCGTTAGTGACCTACAGCTTCTTACCTACACGTGGACTATTTAGTTAACACCAGGATATCGCACCAGGATGTTACCAATATCCTGATCCGGTATCCTGGTCACAAGTAAACAATCAAAAGCAGAATATTAGTCAGGATATATATGCTTAGAAAATGACCCATAACAATGTCCATCCCCCATTTCATGAACGGCGATGGGGAAGGTATAGGATATAGTGGTTCAGCTGGTTGATGCAGTATCTTGCTGTGCCTTTGACATGCATCGCATCTTCGAGCATATTCTGTAGCATCTTTCTTCATTGTCGGCCAATAGTATCCCGTTCTCAACACTTTCGAGAATAATGACCTGCCCCCAGTGTGGTTACCACAATCCCCTTCATGTATATCTTGGAGCACTTCCTTAGTTTCAGGATCCTTCAAGCATCTCAGGTATGGACCTGCAAGAGATTTCTTATACAAAACGTTATTTATAATGGTGAATCGTGATACCTTCATCCTGAATGCCTTAGGATTTTCGTCTTTAGGGATGTATCCTTCCTTGAGATATCTTATGATTGGAGCCATCCATGATTCATCATCCTCATTAGGATCATGACCAGGATCCTGGATGCTTGTTACCTCCTTATCCTGAGCTTTGAAGGGATCCACAGCAGGATACAGGATATGAAGTATTGGTATTTGGGTTCCCTCTGGTATCCTGACCGATGATCCTAAGTTTGCCAAGGCATCTGCTTCAGTATTATCTTCTCTTGGTACCTGTTCAAGTGTAAAAATATCGAAATATCCTGCTAATTTTTTGAGAATATTGAGGTACTTGATTAACTTATCACCTTTAACTGCATAGGATCCATTAAAATGATTAGTGATTAACAATGAGTCAACATATACTTGCAAATTTTTGATATTCATATTCTTAGCAAAGTCTAATCCTGCAATTAAAGCCTCATATTTTGCTTCATTATTAGTAGCAGGAAATTCAAACCTAATAGCCTGGGGTAATATGTCCCCCTGTGGCGATTTTAGTAGTATTCCCAATCCTACTCCTCTAACATTAGAGGCTCCATCAGTATATAATGTCCAGGATCCTGAGGATTCTCCTAACTGCTGGACTTCTAGGTCTACTTCATCCTGAATGTCACTACTGAAATCAGCCACAAAATCAGCTAGAGCCTGTGATTTTATGGCATTTCTAGGTTCGTATACTAAGTCATAAGCACTTAATTTCACTGACCACTTAGCCATCCTGCCTGACATCTCAGGTTTCCTAAGCACATTTTTAACAGGATAATTGGTTTTAACATGAATTCTATGTGTCTCAAAGTAATGTATAAGCTTTGTTGATGCCATAACTAGAGCCAATATTAACTTTTCTAAATGAGAATATCTAGTTTCAGCATCTAATAAACTCTTACTAACATAATATACAAGATATTGCTGACCTTCATGATCCTTTATAAGGACGGCACTTACAGCATTCCCTGATACTGCGAGGTATAGGGACAGTGGTTCACCATTCTCAGGCTTCATCAATAGAGGTGCGGTTAAAAGATACTGCTTCAAATCCTACAGGGCTGCTTCATGCTTCTCTCCCCACTCGAATTTCTTATTTTTCTTTAGGATATCATAAAATTCTTTGCATTTTTTCGAAGATCTTGAAATAAATCTATTTAGTGCTGCCACCCGTCCTGTCAATCGTTGAACATCCTTCATGTTTGAAGGTGATTTGATATCCAAGATAGCTTTAATCTGCTCCGGGCTTGCCTCTATTCCTCTTTTAGTCACCATATATCCTAGAAACTTTCCTGCCCCCACTCCGAAATGGCACTTAGCAGGATTTAGCTTCATGTTATACTGGTCCAGGATATCAAATGCTCCCTTAATATCCTAGAGGTGATCCTCATCTTTCTTAGATTTTACCACCATATCGTCAATGTACACCTCCATGATGTCCCCCAACTTGTCTTTAAACATCATGTTCACCAATCTCTGGTACGTTGCACCTGCATTTTTCAAACCAAAAGGTATAGTTGTGTAACAATAAATACCTGTTGGTGTCATGAAGGCAGTATCCTCCTGGTCCAAAGGTTCCATTTGAATCTACTGAAATCCTGAGGATGCATCCATGAAGGTTAACATCTCATGACCGGCAGTAGCATCCACCATTGCATCAATATGAGGAAGAGGAAATGGGTCTTTGGGACAAGCCTTGTTCAAGTCTGTGTAATCCACACAGACTCTCCATTTCCCATTTTTCTTCTGTACCACGACTACATTCGCTAGCCATCTTGGAAACTTGACTTCTCTAATCATTTTAGATTTCAATAGCCTCTCTACTTCTTCCTAAATGATCACATTTCGCTCCAGAGCAAACTTCCTCCTCTTTTGTTGGACAGGTTTAAATGATCTGTCAATACCGAGCTTATGTGTTATAATATCCTTGGAAATGCCTGTCATATCCTCGTGCTTCCACGCGAATGTCGACATCCTGCACTTCAAAAAGTTAGTTAATTGTTCTTCAATATCCCGAGGGATATTGGTTTCTACGAGCACCGAGATATCCGGATTATCCTGATCCAAGATAACTTTCTTCATATCCTGCTCTGAAGCCTCCATGATATCCTGGGCCCGCATCTTTAATTGCTATGCTGCATTAGGCTTGGTTGAGGATTTCATTGAGGATGAGTAACATTCCTTCGCCTCCTGCTGATCACTATCAACCTTGACAACCCCCCAAGGGGTAGGGATCTTGATGCATTGATGATAAGTTGACGGTACAGCTTTCATATCATGGATCCATGGCCTGCCCAGTATGATGTTATAGTAGGATAGGGAGTCCATCACATAGAAACGTTGTATTGAGTTGACCCCTTCAACATATACTGGTAACTTTATCTCTCCCACTGTGTTCCTGGCCTCTCCACCGAATCCAACAAGCACAGTGGATTTCGAAGTGTTATCCATTGGAGATACATTCATTCTTTTCAAAGTTTCTAGTTGGATTATGTTGATGGAGCTGCCATTATCTACCAATATCCTGCGTACAAAATGGTTAGCCACATATAATGTTATTACCAGAGCATCATGGTGAGGATCCTGGATAGTATCCCTGTCATCACTGTCAAATGTGATCACTTTATCAGTTGTGAGGGTAGTCATCCTGGCTGGTTTATCTCCCCTTTCGGCCTTAGCTTCTTTTGCATGTCTCTTGGCCGCAGAATACGAAGTCCCACAAATGTCGGATCCTCCTGAAATAAAGTTGATTATCTTGGCATCCGCAGGAGGTGATGCTGCTCGTTCAGGATCCTTCTCAATATCCTGACCCTTATTCTTCTTTCTTCCTAGGAGATCCTTCAGATATCCCTTGCTTAGAAGATAACTTATTTCTTTTCTTAGAGCAACGCAATCCTCAGTTATATGCCCAAAATCTTCATGGAAGGCACACCATTTGGACTTATCCTTCCAATCAGCTTTCTATTGATTCTTTCGAGGCCACCTGGCTTTGTCTCCTAAACCCTACATGGCATACATTAATTCAGGTATGTTAACCGAAAAGCAATATTCAGATAATTCAGGATATTCTAAAGGATCCTCGTCTTCAACAGCATTCACTTTCTTGTTGTCATTTCTGCCATACGGCTTAGAGCGATATGGTTTAAACGAGGATTCTGACTTCCTATTGGTTGACTCATAAGTGGAGGACGAGTTCATCCTCTCTTGCATCTTCTTGCCATCCTCCAGTCGAATATATCTTAGGGCCCTGTTTCGAGCTTCGCCCAAGTTCCTGCACGGGTTCATTACAAGATCTTGGTAAAATTGAGAATCTTTTTGGAGCCCCCATCTTGAAAGCTTGCACAACTGTTGCAACATCAAGATGTGGAATGTCTAAGGATTCTCGGCTAAACTTGTTCACATAATCTCTTAAGGATTCCTGAGGTCCTTGAGTTATCCTATAGAGATCACTTGTTAGTTTTTCAAAACTTCGACTACAAGAAAATTGACTATTAAATAAATTCACTAGGTGAGCAAATGATGTAATCGAGTGAGGAGGAACATTTAAGAGCCATTTTAAGGCTGATCCTGTTAAGGTAGAACCAAAACCCTTGCATAGGCATGCTTCCTTAAGATCTGGAGGGATAGGGTTGATCTCCATTCTTTCCCTATACTGGGCGATATGCTCTTCAGGATCCGTAGTCCCATCATAGAGCTTCATGTTGGGGGTTTGAAATCTTTTTGGGATTTCAGCATCATAGATAGGATATGCAAAGCGAGATATCCTGTGGCTGTCTTGGGACACCTCTGGAATTGGCTGGACCACTCTAGGTACACTGGATATCATGTCCTTCAATTTTTGAAGCTCCCTAGTAAATGTTGACGCCATACATGCATCCTGCAAAGATCCACTATTGTTAGTAGCAAGAATATTATTATTATTTGACACGTTACCGGTCTGAGGATTCTGGCCATATCCTGAAGCATATCCTGAGCTCCTCACAGTTGACATCCTGACTGAGGAGGGTATTTCAGGAGTATGATTCTGAGAATGGCTAGGTACGATATTTCCCCTATTATCCTCAGTATATACGGCCGAACTGAAGTTCAAAGTTCTGGGCTGTAAAGGAGTGACAATATCCTCAGCAGGCCTGCTTGAACTAGATTTCAAGAGTTGTATTTCTCTCATCAGCATTTGGTTTATTTCCTGTTGCTGCCTCATCTGTTCCTGTACACTACCAAATAAGGTTAGAATTTCATCATTAGAAGCCAAAATAGGACCAGATCCCTGAGTGCTCCGAGTAGGGATAACATCCCGAGCCACATAACTCTCAGTTCCTTGTGAAGAGGTTTGCATTCTCGGAGGAGGTGGTGGAAGCACCAAACCAACTGTTGTAGAGGCTGTAGCAGACGTTGTGGAGGAGCTCATGTTTGATCTTGAGGCCATTGTAAACAATGTGGCAAAAAGTTTTGAGAATAGAAAACCAAGTAACGATTTCACAAAGATTTTTAGCAAAGATAGCACCACTTGCCCCACGGTGGGCGCCAAATTGTTTTGGTAAAAAATTACCGAAGCAATTAAGTGATCAAATTAGTTAAGTGAGGTAGTGTGCTAGAAATGTCTGTTGAAAATATGTTGATTAAGTTGTTTGTAAAAACATTTTTCAGGATACGGCTCAGGATATTGAGTTGTATCTACGATCAAACTATGAGCAAAAAGTAAAAGGGGGTGACACGAGATATACGAGGAAAGCCCTTGATCAATCTAGATCGCCGTCACAAAACCTCGGGAGCTGACAATCGCAGCTGCCTTGTTCTTCTTATTGCTTTAAACGTCAGGAATAGTGCAGGATATTGATCAGATCGCTAAGTGTTACAATGCTTTTTGTGAAAGTGAAAGTTGCGAGAGAGTAAGTGTGGGAGAGTAGTGAGTGTAGTTGTGATGTCCTATTCGATCTAATTTATCCACCTATTTATAGCTAGCAAACGAAAACAAAATCTCCTATAAGTATGGGATGCCTTCGAATATTCTCTAGTAGCCGTTGGAGACCAGGTAATGCGGGTTCAACGTCTTCCTTTGAACGACTTAGATCGAGTCTTCCGGGGAAAGTGTCCTCATGAACGTTACCAGCTTGGACTCGTACTCCTACACATAATCCGTTAGTAATCCTTAGGATACCATTCAGGATGTTACCAATATCCTGAATCAGCATCCTGGATATGAACATATATCATACAAGCAAGATATAATTTAAGATATTATCCAGGATATGAGCTCAGAATTTCACCCATAACAGCATCTTTCTCAGATTTTGAATTTTTCAAATAGTTTTTTGTGAAAACTTTCCTCATCTTTATTCTGTGATTTGGACTTACCAGATTTGGTAGAGTTTTCTGTCAGAATGCTTTCAACAACCTTGCCTACCACCTCTGAATCACCAAAATCATCATATTTGGAGTAAGTCACATCGATGTTGTCAGGTAATTGGTCAACTATGTTTATTGCTTTCTCCACCTTTTCATTATCATAGAATGTATAATTATTCTCCAACGGTGGTGGAACCTGATGATATTCAGACCCAATTTCCTTTTTGTTCTTTTCAGACTCTTTACCATCTGGTGTGATGTTGAAAATACGTTCCAGAATGTATGAAGAAGCATGATAACTTTGAAGTTTATTAACCAACTTTTCTTTTTCAGCCAATTCTTGTTTAAGTTTAGGAACTTCATCAATATATTGATTTAAAACCTGTTGCTTTTCTTCATATCTAGCTTCAACAAGTTTAGTTGTTTTTAAACATGCTGACAATCTATCATCTAGACTCTTGAATTTACTCTTCAAAGTTTCATAAGCTCTAAAGAGGTAAAATGACAATAGTACCCTCATGTGCAAGGCACATGGAAATATTTAACAACGAAATCTGACTGAGTTAGGGCTAAAGGACATAATGTTGGTCCCAGTTTGGACTTAAAAACTTCTTTTCACGTAATATGGCAAGTGATTTCAACAAATGTGAAAATAGTGTGCGGAAATATAAATCAGACTTTCGAGAAACAAGGCCTACAGAATTTTCAAGTTTATATCACTTTGAAACAAAATGGTTTACAAGGTGATTGTAAGATTATTATCTATTACAAATAAATACTTGTGAATTCTGAGGTGAAAAGACAGTGGAGTTTTTTTTGTATGTGTTGAGTGCTTGGCTTAACTCAATGTCCTCTGCTTGATGAGCCTTTTATTTATAGACGGCTTGGATACATGAATAAACATTTGTTTATTCATGTATATGTCCTATGAAAAGTAGCTTCTTGACATATTCATTGAATCCAATAATCAAGTTTCCTTTGTCATCATGATATCCAATAATGTCAAGTTGCTTCGATTATTGTAGCAGGATAGAACTGATTTTTAGACAAGTGGGGTTTTATCAGAATTTCTGATAACCACTTCATCAGAAATTCTGGTGAACAAATCATCAGAAAATCTGATGATCAGAATTGTCAGAAACTGATGATATTTCATTAGAAATATCATAAGATCCATCAGAAAAACCTTCTCTAATAATCTTCTTCAGTTCTTGATCAACTTATGATTCTTTGAAGTAGATTTTATTCTTTTCAGTTGTCCTATCCGATCTTCTTCTTGTTGTTTTGATCTTCAGGACTTTTATCTTCATCATAGATCAAGCTGAATCTGATTTTCTTCAATACTTATAAATAAAGTTTCCTAACAGTTTCCCCCTAAGTATTGTAAGAAAATGAACTACCTCAAGAACAGAAAATTTCCAAATAGTGGAAACTTAAAATTTGCAAATCAAACCAGTTACTGCTATTCTGAAAAACAAATTACATGATGAAATAAAATTTAAAACAAATATGTTCTTCAAAACAACTTTGCCCTCTTTAGTACATCTCCATCTTTCAATTTCTTTCTGTAAGAGATGTACTTGTTGCAGATGTCATACATGCCTTTGTACCAGCTGCTTGCTTGAATCCATTCTTCAATCATTTGTTCAATTTCCTATCTTTGATTCTCTTTGTTCATTCCTGTCTTCTGAAGTTGTTCTTGTCTCTTGTTCATACTTTTCATAATAAACTTCAGAGTCTGATTTGAGTATTTACAGATATTAACACTTCTGAACAGAGCCTTGTTTTTCTTAAAATGTCTGTAGACTACACCATAGTTATGTCTGTCTTTTATCATTGGCAGTTCAATGATGTCTCCAGATCTTGCATCTTTTATCAGCTCTGAGGGAATGCTTGTGTCTGGTGCACTGTGATAGACCTTTTTGTTGTGCACGTAATCATAGTTGATGCATAAATCAAATTCAGAAAAAGCTACTCTTTCAAACAGCTTTATTCCAGCATTGATATGCTCTTCAATGCTCTTCTGATTTCTTTTATGTTTTTCTTTTCTTTTTCATAATGATCCTTCATGAACAGAATGTCCAAAGGATGTAATCTATCAGCAATGTCTTCATCAGTCACTTTTTCTTCTTCCCCATTTTCTTTGATAAGTGTGTATCTGTTTTGCAGATAAGTTCCTCCAACACCATCAGTTCCAATTTTTACTTCATCCACTTTCATAATTCTTATTACTGGATTCACATTGGTGTAGTGAATACTTCTTGGACCTCTTTCTAACCACGCTGCCCTTATAGCCAATCTGTAAGGAAGTGGTGGCTTTTCTGGTACATCTTCCTTTGATCAATAGTACTTCACTAGATTGTGTTCAGGGAGTATCATTATATCCCTGTCAATCTCTCTAGCCATGATAGATTGAGTTTCAGATATTTTCTCTTGACAATCTATGGTTTTCTTGAATCAGCTTCTTGTTCCTATTCATTCATTGTTTGCAGATTCGTCAATTTACTTATGGCAGTGTCATCAGAAGAAGTTGGTTTTGGAACAGTTTGAGAAGTTATAAGTTTCAAATTTGTGATAACTTGAGGTTTGGAAGTTGCTAACCTTTTCAGTATTTCATCTTTTGAAACATTTGGAGGTGGACCCATTACAGTGGTTCCAGCTTCAGTGATTGGTGTAGTAGATGATGGTTGTGGGGTTGACTTTGGAATTTCTTGGTGAGATCGTTCAACAGGAATTGCCTTCATGATTTCTTTGGGATTAAGCTTAGCCAATCTGGCAATGTTGAAGTGCATTCTCTTCATCAGACGATACACTTCTCCTACCAGATTTGAGTTGCTGGCTATGCTTTTCTGAACTTCTGCAAATTCAGTTTGATTTTTCTCCTGCATGGCTGCCCATTCTTTTATTAGTTTTTCAAGGGCATCTGTGATACTGTTGTTGCTGCCCTTAGAATGGTGACTTCCTCCAAGACCTTGTTTGCACTGCTTGATTGTCTTAACTCCACAACATTTGTAACTTGTGTCTTGATCTTTTCCATTTCTGTGAAAATCTTCCGAATTTCTGATGCAGAGATGCTGGTTTTTGGTGCCTTTTCCTTTAGCTTTTGCATAGACTTTAGTGCTTCAGTGATTCTTTCAGTTTGTGCCTTTATGACCTCCATTGATTCTGATAAAATCTTCATATCTGTCCTTTGGCCTTGTATCTCTGACAGCAATAAATCAAGCTTTTCTTCCACTTGACTCTTTTTGTAGGCTTTGAAAACATTTTCTAGGACAGTTTCCAAATTTTCTTGTGTCATGGGTGTTTCAGGGATATTTGGAACAACAGATGTTCCTTCTAACGTTCCAGCTGGAAACAAATTTGCAGCTGTTTTGGAAATGATTGGATCACTTTTGGCTTTACCAGAATTTGGTGCAACCTTAGGTGTACCAGAATCATCTACACCAGAGGTGAAAAACACATTTTCATCCTGGATTTCCTTATGTCCTTGAATCATATCAGTGAATGATTCTCTATAAGTTGTTGAGGTAAACAGATTACCTTTTACTAGATTTCCTTGATCAGTTTCCTGATCTCTATCTGTTGAGATCTCAACCTCTTCCTCGTTTTCTGACTGAGGGTTGAGATGAATGGAACTAGTAACCTCCTCATTAACATCAGTGTTTCTATATTCTAATTTGTAAGAAACATTAATTGAATCTTCTGAGTTTGTTCTTTTTAAAGAAGTATCAACTAAAACTGTGTTTAAAAGAGATGTACCAGCAACTCGAGACTCATCATGATGTACAACTTCAGTAGCTTCATTTGTTGTACCAGCAAAGTGAGTTTCTTCATAATGTTGATCTTCAGCCTCTTCATGAGTTCCTCCAGCAATGTGAGATTCTTCATAGTGTTGATGTTCTGTTTCTTGATGAATTTCAAACTCAATATGAGTTCCAGCTTCAGGAATCTGATGACTTTCAGCATGTTCAGTTTCTATCTTATTTTCTGGTGAGTTAGTTATCATCAAAATTCCTTCTCCTCCTGTGGGCTCTGCTTGTGATGTCCAAGACTTCTCAGCCTCTTCTTTTTCTGGTGAAGAAGAGCAGTTAAAGACTTCTTTGCTGGGTTCTTCTGTTAGAGTATCTGATTTGGCAAGAAGTTCTTCATGTTGTAGTCTGTATTGAGAGTCTGTTGTAATAAGGCACAACATACTTTCTGGTAATTCAGGAACATCTTTATTTGATTCCCATCCATGAGTGGCATTCCAGGCTTTCATGATGTTTGAAGTCCAGACATCTTCCAAAATTGGAATCTCTTTCTTTCAGCAAAAGTTTCAGAAATGAAAATTGAAATAAACCTTGGATATGGCAGATGTGAGGTTACTCTTCCATTTTTGGTAAGGATTGATCTTTTGAGTAGATTGAAGATTTATGTTCCACAATCAAGTTTGAACCCTGTTATGAGTCCATACATGATTGACAGAATAGCTTGACTAACTTGATCAGCTCCTCCTATCTTTGATGTGAGGCATTTGTTCAATACTTCCATCGTCACTTGCTAGAAGGCTGGCATTTCATTTCTTCTGACTGCTCTAATTTTGTTAATTTTCTTGTTCTTGTAACCAAGCTCAATGATAAAGCTTATCAAGTCTTCTCTTTTTGTGTACTTCAATGTAGTTATCAAAAACTGGAAGTTCAAGCCATTCTCTTACCCTTGCAGGAGTTAATGTTACTGAAACATTTCCCCATACATGAGCAGAGACCTGATTTTCTCCATCTTCAATGAAAGCGTGAACAAATTGCTGCAATAACTTTTCTAGTATTTCTCTTCCTTTTGTTAAAGCACTTGAGATTGGACATTTTATGAGATATTCTATCAAAAGTTGACATCTCTCATCATATTCCGAATGCTCTGTATTCATCAGCATGTTATTTTCTTTCATTGGCAAGAATTCTGTGTCTTCAACAAAAGGTACATCATGTTGAACAATTGGGATGTTAAGGTTTACTTATGCCATTGCTAGATTTTGTGAGTTAGGGTTTGAGATTTAGGAATTTTGGATTTTGAGTGAAAACAGGGGATATTGAAGTTTGAAGTTTTGTGAAGAAGGTGAGTGATCTGTGAATTTCTGCTAAGCCTGAGTAATATAGTGAGGGTTTTAGCAGAGATTTGTAGGTTTATGGAGTTGAGGGGACATGGAACATGCCCTTGTAATGGCGGTTAAAAGATCATTAATTACCTTTATTACCGTTAGATCGTGTGATGTGAACTTCGGTTCAGAATGTAACAGTTGGATCGTGGGTATCAACACATTTAATGACGGTTGATCGTGTAATCGTGGTTATGCCTTCTCAACTTGTATTTTCTTCAATCATTCAAAAAAAATTTTTAACTGAATTTTGATTGGAGAATACTATCGGTCACATGACACCTTTTCATTTTTGTGGACCCCATTTTGTCAATGGTCCAATCAGCTTTCTTCTTAATATTCCTCCTTTTCAAAGTCAAAATTCCATTATGATGATGTCATCAGAAATTCAACATAAATTCTGTTAAGAATTTATATTTTCTTCTTATTTGAATTCTGTTGACCTTTCAAATGTGGTCAACAGAAGTCAACAATTTTCAACAGAATTTCTTAATTGAAATTCCCCTTTAACTTGTGAGCTTTTTCAACAGATTTCTGAAGTTTCTCTTTTGATTTGATAAAAGATATTCTAGTATCCATTTTTTTAAGATGAGAGGGAATGAGATGAGGTTAGTAGACTTACATATGATTTTCTGGTGGCATCTAAGTCTCTTGTGCTTTCTTCAAAGTCAAAAACCTTTTGGAAAACTTTGAAAATGATAATTAACTTTTTCTGATATTTTCTAAAACTTTTTATCATTTTGAAGCTTTAACAGAAAACAAAAAAAAATTCAGAGAAAGAAATTTGAAGTTATATTACCAGATTTCAGTCTTATGTCATTAGAAATTCAGAGTATTGTGGCAAATGATTTGTTTTCTGATGATCATACGTTGATTTTGTGGATATTTGACTTCTCATATATCTTTACCTATTTTTGTTTTTGCTTCCCCCAATCCATGAACTAGAAAACAAAGCAACTTTAGAAACATACTATATTAACATGTTAACAAGGAAAATATCTATACACACAAAGTTAAACAAAAATGACCTAACAAGGTCCATCCCTTCTCCATGAATCATTTCAAAGAGCAACCATAGTTCAATCACCAAACCAGAATTCTGATCAGTGGGTATAAGCATGTTGAGATTCATGTTTTGTTGAAGTCTCATCTCAGCTCTGGGAAAACCTGCAGAAACACCTCCAAAGCATAGCTGGCTCGTGATTATCCTCATCAGAAAACGAGGATAAACCAAGAATGGCTTGGCAGACCATAGATTGCTTGCAATATCTTTTATTATATAATTAGAGAAATTGTAAGGTGTGTCTAGTACGAGTGCTTGTACAGGCTCCATCAACCTATAGGAGGCTTTGTGATGGTTGATAATCTTCTTTGAGAAGCATGCTCCCATTTGTGTGATCAGATATTGCCATGGCTTGATGAAGCCATTTTTGGTGATTGCTCCTAGTGGGTTTGCAGGATTGTAACCCATCTGCTCCAAGGTTTCATTTATCTGTGCTTTTGTGAACATCACAACTTCATTATCATCATTGATTTGCAGAACTGTCCTAATGATATCTTCAGTTACCAGTATTCTTTGGTTAAGCACCACACTTTCGATAGAAATACGTCCTCTACCCTCATATCTCAACAATGTTGCATTTTTTCAGAACATTTGAAGAATGTCTTGGTAGACCATTATGTGGGCTTTGAGGGCATATTTCAAACGACTTCCCATGATCAGGTTCAGTATGGTTTGGCATCCTTCCCATTGAGGACCCTCAAGGTTGGTCCTCAGTCTAAGATTGTTATAAGGATGGTGAGGAAGTGGGAATCGATCAGCATTGATGGTAAGCATGTTTGTGAGTATGAAGAAGAAGATGAAGTTGAATTTTATAGGGTTTCCTGATGTGATAGTGACAGTCTTAGCACAAGGTGATGATCATTTATAGTAAACTTGAAGTTTGCCATAAATGATATCTACCTACTTATAGATTTTGTGTCATCACAATCTTTGTTATTTAATTTTCTTTTAGATAGCATAAGGAATTACTGAGATAAACTCTCTTGCATTTAATGACCTAGGCGGCCATTTTCTGATAATTCATCATGATTACCTGCCTATATGTCACTTCTATCTCCTTAATATTGATGAGGTGTAATGAATGAAAGAGAGAAAAGTTTAACTACCATTAACGAGTTCCTAGAAAATTTTCTGTCTATGACGTTATTAGCCCTAAGAAAAAAACAATGCAATATAAACTAATAATAAGAATTCGAAAAGACAAATTTAAAAACAGACGAAAAATCTACAGTTATGTTTATGCAAATATGAGATATGAATAAAGATGGTGACATGCATGAATTTGTTCTGATAATCAAGGATGATACTGATGTTTTAACAGGCTTTCTGATGTTTTAACAGATTTTCAGATGATTCATCAGATGTTCTGATGATTCATCAGATTTTCTGATGTTTCTCAGATTGATGATTTCCTTTATCAAAAAACTGTTGTTTCATCCTTTGACTATTAAAAAAATTTTGTTCCTTGATTATCATCAGAACCAATTTTCAAGCATTTTTCAGGTAAAGAGGTTACCTGAAAACCTTTATCACAGAATTGACCACAACTCAGCAGATTTTACTTTAAGCCTTTTACATAGGCTACTTTTTCTATGGTCAAACATCTATACCTTATGCATCCATATCCCAAAATCCTCCCTTTTACTCCATTCCCAAAATTAACCATTTTACCCAGTTTTGAAACAAATTTACTGAGTAAGCTCCTGTCCCCAGTCATGTGCTTGGAGCTTCCAGAATCGCAGTACCAGATCTACTGCACATGATGGTCCTGAAATGGAAAAATTAGAGGGCTTTTGGTAGCCAGACTTGCTTGGGTACTTTTTCTGATGAGATTTTAATCAGATTGTTTTCTTTTGATGGTCTTTCATCAAAATATCTGTTACATGCTGAGCCATGAATAGATTTTTCACTTTTCTTTTGGAGATGGTGTTGAACCAGCTTCAGTATGTCAACACACATACAAGATTCTTTATCAGAATTTTCTGATTTCTTTTCTTGTGATGGAATGAGTGGATAATTTTGAAACATTGAGTGAACTGCTTCTGGAATATTTAAAGTTTTTTGTTTGGATTCACTCCTTTTTGCTTTTAAGTTGAGTTTTGAGATTTCAAAAGAGTTCTCAGAACTGTTCGATCTGCATGATTCAGAATCAGATTCTGATATAAATTTATCAGAAATCTGATGTGTTGCTTTCACAAAGATGGTGGGTTTAATTTCACTTGTTTTTACATACCCTAAACCCTATCCTTTGTTCTTTGGCGAAGATTCAATAAAGTTAATGAATTCCTTAGCTTGTTGAAAACCTTTTACATTTATTTCCTTATCATGAATTTTCTTGTAAAGATCTTTTCTTTATTTTTCATAAAATTCAATTTTAGCTCTATGATCTAAGCTTTCTTCTATTAGTAACTGGTTTTCAAGTATAACTTTATTCATGGTTCTTTGCAACTCATCAGATTTTTTACTATCTGATCTCTGTTTATCTTGTAGACATAGAAAATCTAACATGAGTTTGTTTAATTTGTGTTCAAGGTCAAGATTATCTAAATTTACCTTTTGTTCTGATGCTTCAGAAATTTCATCAGAAAGTGTCATAAGACAGAAATTAGCCATCTCTTCTTCTTCATCAGAAGAATCATTAGACAGCCATGTATCTGTCCCTGCAATCAAACTGACTTGTTGTTGCTTCTTTGCTTCTTCTAGCTTCTTCTCATAGTATGCAACATCCTTTAGTTTCTTGGTTTTGCACTCTGATGCATAGTGACCCATATATTTACATTTGTAACACACAACTTCAGACTTTCCCTTATCCTTTGCTCTACCTTCATCCCTAGATCTTCTTCCATCCTCCCTCTGTCACTTTTCTGGTTTCTTTGGCCTCCTCCCCTCAACCTCTGCTCAAAGGTTTTAGTGAGCAGTGCTATTGCTTCAGCAAAAAAGCTAAAAAATCTGATGATGTATCAGAAAATTCAAGATTTTGACTGTTTGAGGGTTTTGTGAATTTGAGATTAAAGCTAAAGATCCCCCTCTTTGAATTGATTCTTCAAATATTTATTCTTCTATCGGGACCAGAATGCTATATAAGTCATGAAGACTCATATTACCTAGTTCTAAGGTGGAGGACAAAGTCATGGTTAGACTTCTCCCATTCTCTAGGTAAAGCATCCAGAAATTTTATATTTCTTTCATCGTTTGATTTTATTGTCCCAAATTTCTTTAGCTCATTCAAAAGTTTTGTAAATCTGTGATATGTTTCATTTAGTTTTTCATTTGGTTAGCTTTTGAATCTCTCATATGAGGAAACATTGTTTGTTCTTTTGTTTCTTTTCATCCTTTCTCCTCCTTCACAAATATTTTCCAACTGATCCCATATTTCCTTGGCTGATGCACATGCATTAACTTGAGAAAATATGTCATTAGGGAGAACCATTATTAAAAGTGACTTTGCCCTTTCATCTACAGACACTAGATCCTTGTCTTCTTGGCTCCAATGTGTTTCACTTTTGGGAGCCCTGGAGGTAGGGATTTCTTGTGATTGATCAGTTGCTGGAATAGCTGTTATTACAGTCATTGGTACATATGGACCCCTTTCAATGGATTGAAATAGAGGTCGGTCATGTCCATTAAGGAAGTTGACCATCCTGATTTTCCATTGTGGGTATTCCTCTTTGACTAGAGTCGGAGGTTTAGACATTGAACCAATGTTAAAAGCATTATTCCATGTTTGAAAGTTTGCCATGTTTAGAGAAAAGAAGATGAGCGATTGATCGTTTGAAAATTATTCAATCTGCTCTGATACCAATTGTTGGTCCCAGTTTAGACTTAAAAACTTCTTTTCACGTAATATGGCAAGTGATTTCAACAAATGTGAAAATAGTGTGCGGAAATAGAAATCAGACTTTCAAGAAACAAGACCTACAGAATTTTCAAGTTTATATCACTTTGAAACAAAATGGTTTACATGGTGATTGTAAGATTATTATCTATTACAAATGAATTCTTGTGAATTCTGAGGTGAAAGGACAATGGAGTTTTTGTTGTATGTCTTGAATGCTTGGCTTAACTCAATGTCCTCTACTTGATGAGCCTTCTATTTATAGACGGCTTGGATACATGAATAAACATTTGTTTATTCATGTATATGTCCTGCGAAAAGTAGCTTCTTGACATATTCATTGAATCCAATAATCAAGTTGCCTTTGTCATCATGATATCCAATAATGTCAAGTTGCTGTTGTTGTAGCAGGATAGAACTGATTTTTAGACACGTGGGGTTTTATTAGAATTTCTGATAACCACTTCATCAGAAATTCTGGTGAATAAATCATCAGAAAATCTGATGATCAGAATTGTCAGAAACTGATGATGTTTCATCAGAAATATCATCAGATCCATCAGAAAAACCTTCTCTGATAATCTTCTTCAGTTCTTGATCAACTTATGATTCTTTGAAGTAGATTTTGTTCTTTTCAGTTGTCCTATCTGATCTTCTTCCTGTTGTTTTGATCTTCAGGACTTTTATCTTCATCGTAGATCAAGCTGAATCTGATTTTCTTCAATACTTACAAATAAAGTTTCCTAACACATAACGTGCAGGATTTTGAAACGTTAAGGACAAAACTCATCAAATTTAAAGGCAAAGGACACCGCCTGCAATTTGGTACAAACATAAAGGACAAAACTTGTAATTTACTCTTTAAAAAATATCACATTTCTGTGTCAGCTCTTCTTCATTTTGTTTCAAAAATTTGTCATTTTCATGCATTTCAATACATTTTCCTTTAATAATATGTTCTATGTTAGTAAACTCAATGTTTCTGGATCTTAAATTTTTATCCTTCTCAGTACACGCACTACATGTTTCCTTGCATTTCCTACACTGCTCTTCAGTTTTGTTTTCAATTTTATTTAGTTATATAAAAAATCCAGTTTTAGTTATTACCTCAGTATTTGGCACCATGGCTTCTTTTGCCATCTAATTCTGATCTTCTTTAATCACTTGCTGTTTCTCAGCAACAGCTTCCTCTGCTGAACTATTCAGCTTCTCATCATCAGCTTTTTCTGCTGTTTTCTTCAACTCATCCACCATCTTCTGGCTTTCGTCAACAATTCCCTCTACAGTTTTCTTCTTCTTCTCGACATTGGCATAGATTACCCTTTTATGCCCTCCTCCACTTTGTCCTTAGACTTCGGATCCTTTAAGACGTTTGATTCACATACTCCTGCAGTTGAAATAGCAGCAATAAGCGCTTCAAAATTTACCATTTTAGGCTCAACTGTTGGATTTCCTTGAGGATCTACAAAGCATTCTCTCTCACCATCCCATCTATTTGGCCACTTTGCTTCCATGAAACTCTCGTACACATCAATCAACCACATCCGTGCATGACGTTCCTCACGACTCGGTCTTATCTCGGCAACCAAAGCAAGTTTCTCTTTTGGAATGTATTTATTCCAATTGAAACCTTCATCCTCTTGAATTGTGAACAAGGCTTGTTTTCTCTCTTTTGATGGACCTTCATCGATCTGCTTTTAATTTGTTTTTAATGGCTGCTCATTTGTGCGATGATAGATAGCTTTCTTGTAATAATCTTCATGAAATGGATTCACGCTATCATCAGCTTTATTATTGGTAAACTCTCTTTTGAAGTGCCATTTTTGTTTGCATTTGAAACAAGTGACATTTGCTTTGTCAAACCCCAGCTTCATGTCAGGACCTTCTAGATATTTTCTCCCAGTTATCTCCATAAAACGTTGAGCCCTCCTGATTACGCTAGCCATAGACCATCGAATATCCATGAGCTCCATCTCTTCTGGATCTACCTGGTCATAGTCCTCCTTTGTCATATCTGGATTGCCTCTCTTGCCTGCGACCAGACTTTCGTAAGATTCTAGAATGGAAGCCAAGAAACTCATATGTTGTCTAGCAAAATCAGTATTCAAGTTCGGAGAATCTTTCCAATTCTGATTCGGGTTAGATGCAGACGATGAATGATATCCAGAATCATAGCTTGGAGATTTGCTCTTTGAAGAATCACCAGTGTTGTCGGTACTAAAAACCGTACCGATCTTCGGTGCCTGATTGTTCATCAGCATACTCTTACGGTAATATAAATCAACATTCTGCTGATAACTTAAAATGGTCATTTTGTTTTGTTTCTGTAACTCTAGATCATGACTTTCAAGTTTTTCAATCAAATCATCCAAAGTGATTTCTTCAAACTTGGCATCATTTTTCAAAATAATCACAAACGTTTTCCAATCATCAACATGTGGTAATGCCTCAACCAGTTTGTCGAAAATCTCTTCTCTGTCCTTCTTGATACCAAACCTCTCTAGCTCGATTTTCAAATGACAGAATCTTTCTATCATTTGTCAGACAGTTTCTCCTTTCATGCATCCGAACAAATCAAATTCTTTTTTAACAAAAAATTTTGTTTTTCTTAATATCTTTTTCGCCTTCGGCTTTCAACTTCAACGCTTCCTACATTGACTTAGACATTTATCCATGTTGTTGGTACATGCGTCTGTCGACTTCGTCTTGTATCGAGTCTTACATTGAAATTGTTAGATCAGGGTGCATTATACGAGAAATAGGGTAGGTTTTAGATGTGATTGAGCTAATTCCGTTTGAGGAGTGCCATTCCGTTTGAGGAGTGCCATTCCGTTTGAAGCATGTCATGACACTTTCAAACGGAATAGCGTATCTTATAAATACCTCTCATGTTCATTTCATTTGTAACTTTCCGGTTTGTGCAACGAAGTGCTGCCGAAGTGTTGTCAGGTTGTAAAACATCATCAAATCAATTATACAACAGTTTAAAGAGTAAATCTAGCTGAATTGACCTCTACACGTTTGTTTCCGCCTTTCGTGTCGAGTTAAACTCTTCTGATCGACTCGTTCGGGTCTGAAAACGATCCTACAAGTGGTATCAGAGCTCAGGAGGAAGAGTTCATACCAATTCAGCAGCAAATTCTGATTTTCTACACCTTCTTTCAAAATTAAACAAGTTTTTACGGTTAAAAACGGCTTATTTTTACACATCATGTGCAAAATGTTGTTTTAACAAACCCTAGAAAGTTTCAGAATTAAAATCCGATTTAAACCTGACCAATTGGATAAAAAATTATACCGAATTGATGATGTCAGCAGCCTATTCCGTTTGAATCCGACATATTCTGTTTGAAATTGGGTATCTCGTTTGAAAATGGCATGGTAATTACGTTTGAAATATGTGAACCGTTTGAAATGATTGCTCATACCGTTTGAAGATAGAATTCCGTTTAAACTGATTATTAATCTCGTTTGAGGACAGGATTTCGTTTGAGGATTTCATTTGAACTGAACAATTCCATTTCAAGATCATTAATTCCGTTTGAAGTTGTCGGCCCAATCAGATTTAATGCATACTTGAATTTTTCGGCTCATATTAGTTTGCATGTGAATTTTGTTTGAGGTCCAATAGAATTGATTTGGTAGTAATTGTTATCGGCCAATTTAAAAAGGGGAATCACTTTGCATATGATCTGATCAAAGGTCATTGGTTAGTAATCAAAGTTAGTACTTGTCAGTTTAGTGGGTTTTGAGGTCCAATAGGATCAATTGAAAGTTAATGTTTTCATAAATATTAATAAAGTTTGTTAGCCCACTAGGTTGAATGGCCCAATCAGCATTGGAGTAATATCAAGTAAAGCAGCCCGATCAGTTTTGTTTAATCTTGAGTTGTCGGTTAAGTGAATTGGGCGGCCCAAAAGTATTTGATTTCAATTAATCTTTGTCCGACGCCCATGTGATATACTCTCGGCCCAAGTTCAAAGTTTTTTTTAATCAAGCTCAAAGCATAAAAGTTCACAATAGGTGGTTCAGTCCGTTTGAATTCAAACTCATTCCAGGTCGTGTGGTTTAGCCAGGTCATTGGAAAAGGTCGTTTGAATTTGATCCGGGTCATAGCAGTCCGCACAGTGTGTCAACCTTCAGTCCGCACAAAATATTCATCAGTTCGAGTACCAGTCTTATTCTGTTAATTGAGAAGTCTTAAAACTTATTGTATTTTGTTTGTGTGTTGTCAGGTGATACACGTGTTTTACGAGGTGAACCAGTTCATTTGAAAGCTTATTTGAGAAATTCTTCGATATTGAATCATGAGTGAAGAGTTTTACAACGCATTTGCAACATCCCCGACTAGTCCAGCTGCCATTACTCAAAACATGAACATGGAAAATGAAACCGGAACCTTACAAAAACCCCCGAAGCTAATGAGTATTGAAGAGTATTATGGTTGGAAATATAGGTTTGAAAACTGGGTTCAAGCAAACCATTTGAGATCTTGGGAGTGTATTTTGAAGAAATATGTATTACCACGTACTGATCTGCAAGTTGAGAAAGCAATATCTGAGTTTACTGACCAAGAAAGAGATATGTACAGAGCTGAAAAGATGATGATTAGTCTACTTCAGCAAGCTATTAAAGAAGACATCTTTGTGTTGCTTCAGCATGACAAAACTTCGAAATCAATTTGGGATGCTCTTCGAATCAAGTTTGAGGGTAGTGAGAACATGATTAAGAGTAAAAAGGCACTGCTTAAGAAAGAATTTGATCTATTCACGAGTTTGCCCGGGGAAGATACCAAGAAGTTAATTGAAAGATACTGCCACTTAGTACGATCCATGTCGATGCTGAGTATAACAAAAGATCGTGAAGAGTGGGTAGACAAGTTAGCTGACGCTTTATCACAAAAGGAATGGGGCACATACTTGATGATTTTGAAGAACACTGGGGTTTATGATGGGTTAACGATTTCTCAGTTTATCGAGAAGATTGAGGGTCAAGATTTGGAACAGCAGAAGATCGCGAGGATGAACAGTCCAAGTGGTCAACAGGATGTAAAAATGTACTACAAAGGCAGTGTTCCAGAAGTTGAAAGAAGCCCGAAAATCCAAACTGCGTTTAGTGCTGGAGATTCATCTGAAAAAGTTGATCAAAGTTCTAAAAGTAGCAGTGGTTTCTCTTCATACCCGAGTGTCAATCCAAAAGATACTACATCAAGCTTCCATTCTCAAAGCACAAAGACTGGAAATGGTTATGTGATACAATGCAATATTGCTTTGAATCTTCCTGATGGTCAAAGTTTTTCAGAAGAGGTTGCTAAAGATCACATGGCGTTGCTTGGTTCCGTGCTACTATCTTATGAAGGTTTGGTTGCAGGGTGGATCGGGAATCCTATGCTCACAAAGGAGGATTACGATCAGATAGACGCCGAAGAAATGGAACTAATGGACATCAAATGGTGTCTAGCTAGTGTCCTTAGAAGAGCTGAAAAGTCCAAACTGATTACTTGAAGAAATGACTTTCTTGATGCATAGGTTTCTACTTTAGGTTTTGATAAATCTAAAGTTACTTGTTTTCGATGCAGGGAGAAAGGTCATTTCAAGAGGGAATGCAAGAACAGAGAAGCTAGTGATGTAAAGAATCTGTTCGGAAAAGATGACTATTACCGGAAAGCCATATATCAGCAAGTTGGTCAGCAACAACAGCAAGAACCACAGGTGGCTCATGGTAGAAAAGTGATCAAGGATTCAAAGAGAGCATGTCTGGTGGATTTTAACTGGAACAAATACATATCACCTGAAAACAAAGCATGTCTAATCAATCAAGATGATGAAAAGTTACCTGAAGGGTTCAGCTGGGATATGTTTGCAGATGGAAATGGGAATTTCAAAGCTTTCATTGCCAAGATTGTGAAAGAACCAGACATGTTCACCGAGTGGATGAAATCCATTGGTGTTAGTGTGAAGAATGAAGATGAAAAATATGTTTCATCAGAAGAAAGCTCACATAGTTCAGATGAAAATTTACAAAGTGATGAAAGTTCAGAAAGAGAAATTGTTTTTGATCAAACACCATCTGATTCTGGTTCTTCGGATGATAATTCTGACAAATCAGTAAAGTTTGATCAATCACCAACTGATGATAGTAGTGATGATGAAGAAGAAAAACATATTAATATTGCAGAATCTCATCTCTCTCCTGAAAGTTTTCATTTTTATTTTGCAGATCGCTTGGAGAAACTAAAAGAGAGACGAGCAGCAAAACATCCAAAGCAAATGAAGACTGATGAGGTTGTTCAAAAGGATGATTCTAAAAAGGTTGCTGAGGAGGTTGTTGAAACAGAAAAGGTAACTGAAGCAGAAAAAGTGGTTGAGGTGGTGAAAACAATTGAAGTAGAAAAGATTGTGGAAATTATCAAGCCTTGCTCAAAGTGTTTGGAACCATGCAAGGAATGTGCAGCAAAAGAAGAGAAGCTAGCTGATTTTGAGAAGATGAAAGAACAATTATTGTTCAATCTCAACTACGTAAAAGAGTCTTATGATGTGCTAAACAGAACAGTCACTGGTCTTCAAAAGACAAATTCTGAAAGAGAAGATGCATTGACTATGATGAATTCTGTGATGATGACAAAGCAGAAGGCAATAAATCATTACATCAAAGAATGTGCAAAGTTGCAGCAAGAGTTGGAGACTGAGAAAATTGAGAATGAGAGAATCAGACGATTATTACAAAGCTATTCTAGTTCTGATTATCTTATTGATCGAATTTATCCAACTGTTGCAGGTTTTGAAGCGTTTAAAGATGATCAAAAGAAGCCAAAGGAGAAAAAGGATACTGGTAAGAAACCAAGTGTTCAGTATAATAAGTGTCCGCCTCCAATATGGGAAGGGTATTCTCCTAGAAAACCGAATGAGGAGCAAGTCGAAAAAGCAGTCAATATAAAGTTAAAGTCCGATGTAACCGATGAATTACCAGAAAACATTGACGTCGTTTTTACATCGTCTGACACTGATCATGAGTCCGAGTTAATAAAAAAGGTGGTCGATCAGGTGTTGGATACAGATGAGGAGTCGGAGTTAAAGTCTGAGTCAAAGTCCGAGTCTGGGTGTTCAAATTCGTCCATCAAAAGTTCGAGTTCGTCAGTCAACAATTCAAAGTCGTCGGTTAAACGGGTTTATAATAAAGAATTCCTGTTATCAAAATCTAATTTGAAGGATGAAGCAATCAAAGTAGCATATACATTGATTGATTCTGACAAATTATATTTTGATGAGGAATTTCCAATAAGAAGTGTTAGATTTGAAATGATCAAAAAGGTTTTCAAAATGACAGAAATTAAGATTTCTGAAATAAAAGATTTAAATCTTACTGGAAAACCTAAAAAATATACTTCAAGAGTACAACAACGATTAAACAAGAAAAAGGGTTACAATTCTGGTTCTGGTTTTCAAAAGAAATCAAACCATAATGGTAGCTACAAAAAGAAAGGATTAGGTTTTATTCCACCAGAAAATTATAAAAATGAGAAAAATTCTAAAACAAAAACAGAATTTGTTTCAGTAGGAAGTGCAGAAGAAGAACAGAAGAAACCTTTCTGGAGACAATCAAACCAGGAGTTTCTTGCTGAGAAGAAAAGGAATGGAACTGGAGTGTTTCATCCAAAAGAGACTCGAACATGTTTCAAATGCAATGAAGCTGGTCACATTGCATTAAACTGTCCGAAAAATGCTAATACTAAACAGGGAGTTTCTGAAAAACTGAAAGAAATAGTTGTTGATGTTGAACCACCAACCGAAAAATTCAAAATGTTTGAAAATTCAACTTATGAGGTTGGTGAATGTTCTAAAAAGAATTTTTACAAAAAGAAAGCAAAAGATAACCAAATGTGGGTTGTCAAAAAGGGTGATGTAAAAGTCGGCGATGAATCTGGTCCCACAAAGCCAGAAGAGCCACAAGGTGAGGTAAAAGAGGTAAATTCTGTATCTTCAGTGAATGATGATGAATTTCCATCACTGACGTTTGAAAAAATTAAGCAAAAGGTTGGTAAAGTTGAGATCTCAAATCAATTCTTTTCTGATAAGAAGGAATTTGATGTTGAAAAAGTTTTCAATGGAAATGTTAAGAAAATTTTTGGGAAAATGCTTGATGGGAAAGTAAAAGGGGTTAAAGATTTTTACGCAACAAAGAAAGCAACTTTTAACCCAACTGAACAAGAGCTAAAGGAGCTAAAAATACCCAAGGTTGGTCAGACTTGGGTGGAAATTCTTTTCCCTTGAACATCTGACTTTGCCGGAGCTCCCAGGTTTGTAAGCGTGGAGCAGGAATCGGCATCTTTCTTGGTTGTTAATCTTCCAAGTGGTAAATCAGGGACATTAAGTTGTATCTGATTTTCTACAAATGATTGAGAAACAATGTGATGAACCATTACTTTACAAGTGGTAACCCCAACAAAACTTATTTTCCGGAAAAATCATTTTGGTTAAAATAAACTTAAGTGTTTTGAAATCATAATGAGAAAATAGTTTGTTGAAAGGGGGAATACTGATTGTTTATGCCAAGTGGATGGCGATTTGAAGCGATTCGATATCGGTTGTCAATTTTATTATATAGTTTGTTTTCAAATTTCCTTAAATGTGTTTGCATTTTAGGGGGAGTAGAAATTTTCAGAAAATCCAAAAACATTAGAAAATTTGAAAAAGACAAAAACATGATAAAATTCAAAAATGAGTTTTAGTGTCTAAAAGAGGAAATGATAGTACATCAGTAGACAGTTACAGTATGCTAAAGAAATGTAATGTTTAAATAGCGTTAAACAGTCTCACTGATGATATGCCGATAGGTTTTTACACATTTAGTAAGCTTTTTCGGAATATAAACTTAAATTCAAACTTGCTTATTTCGTGGGGAACACTACTTGGATATATAGGTAACCCCTGAAATTTCATTTGAAAGGTTCCTCTTTCTGAGATACTAGGTCTTTATGCTCAGTGATATCTGGGGTATTATCCCGGGACTTCTGATTTTGCGGAAGCAATGGCCTAGTCCCCGGAGAATACTTTCTGCTTGCTTGAAAAACAGCGACGCCCTCAGCAAAAATGATGAAACAATAAAATTGATAATCATTGCTGTTGTAAAAAAGATCCTCTAAAGGGGACACACCAAAAGTCGAGTCATGATCTCTCTGCTGAACGGTAGTTCTGACCTGAGCTCTCATGATTCTTCATAATTTATAACCCCTTACAGATATCATCTGTGGTATACTCACCTGTAAGACTGAATATTGGGATCTGGATACGAGAGTATATTCAAGAGGTGGGACACATGAATGAGTTTAAGTTATTAAAACACCTAACTCATATCCTGAATCAGTTGAAATTTGTGTGAAAATTTAAGTGAATCAGTATATCGGAAATCTAAGTGAATTGTTTAATTCTTAATGTGTAGCTAAGCTCAACGGTACTTGTGACTTGTCAAAAACTGATATGATCCTCTTGCACAAACTCACAAAAATATTGTCTGTAAATATTTCTTTACTGCATTTCATTTCTTTCATAAATCCAAAAAGATTTTCAGTGTGTTTTAGCATAAAGTTTGATAAATTCAAAAAGATTTTCGACAACTGATGTTGGAGAGCTGATTGTCAAAATTCTAAATGCTAAACATGATGAGCATGTAATGAGGAGGAGATTGTGTTTAAATGAGAAAAATTTTTGAATATTTTTCGATACAAGTGGTTTATCAGAAATATCATTGATAAATCATTCTAGTTTAAATTTGAGAGAGAGTCTGTATATAAATCTGTCAAATTGTTAAATTTGTGAAATTTACTTCTGAGTTAAGAATGTGCAGGTGTAGCCAGGTTTCGATCTTGAACCTGAAGATAGAGTGTCAGGTTCTGATACCTGAAGATTATGTGATTTCAATAAGCCAGACTGCGATCCCAGCATAACGAAAGGGGGAGTCTGAAGACACATGTGGAAAGAGCTAAGATCTAGGTTGCGATTCTGGAAGAAAGAGATAAAGTTTGAGGATGCTTACACGTTCAGACTGATAAAGATTGAAGACGTTGAAGACGTTGAAGACTCGACACTTAAGACTCGTCAACATTCGAGGGGGAGTCTGTTGGTGCATGCGTGTGTCGACTTCGTCTTGTATCGAGTCTTACATTGAAATTGTTAGATCAGGGCGCATTATACGAGAAACAGGGTAGGTTTTAGATGTGATTGAGCTAATTCCGTTTGAGGAGTGCCATTCCGTTTGAAGCATGTCATGCCACTTTCAAACGGAATAGCTTATCTTATAAATACCTCTCACGTTCATTTCATTTGTAACTTTCCGGTTTGTGCAACGAAGTGCTGCCGAAGTGTTGTCAGGTTGTAAAACGTCATCAAATCAATTATACAATAGTTTAAAGAGTAAATCTAGCTGAATTGACCTCTACACGTTTGTTTCCGCCTTTCGTGTCGAGTTAAACTCTTCTGATCGACTCGTTCGGGTCTGAAAACGATCCTACACATGTTGAAGTAGGAACAAAATATCTTCTCTAACAGATTGTTTTAACAATGTTATCATTCTTAGTTCACTAGAGTGTTCCTTTTTATCCTTATTTGAAAATGCTTTAATATGAAGTAATTCATTTTTGTCATTTAACGGCTTTTCATATCCCAAATTTAACATGACCCAACTATCATAAGCATAAGCCTTCACCCAGTTTTCAAATCTACTGCTCCACCAATGATAATCGTCTATATTTATTAGTTTTGGTGGCTTTTGATGATTTCCGTAAACATTATCATAGTTCAAACTCTCAGAAATAACACTTGAAGCAGTCTTTGTCATGGGTGTTTCTTTGGTCGTGAATGCATTTTAAAATGTGTTGTAAAATTCTTCAGCCATGATCTTGAAAATTTGAATAACCTGCAAACACACAATCAAATACTTGATTCAACTCTGAAAATTAAACAAACACAAGAACTCGGTTCGTACGAACGTAGAATGGTCGGTTTGTACGAAGGAACTCTGATAACAAGTTGATTATGAAACCCGGTTCGTACGAAGCTATCTCCTGGGTTCATACGAACAGACTCAGAAAACAATTTGGTTTTACACCCCGGTTTGTACGAAGCTACCTGGGTTCGTACGAAGGCACAATTTCTGGGTTCGTATGAAGCTAGCCTGGGTTCGTACGAAGCTGTCCTGGGTTTGTATGAACAGTTCAGCGAACGCAGACCCCTTTCGTCATGGTTTTTTTTTTTTTGAAAAATTGATCGAGTTATAGATTGAATTTGACTGTAAAATTTTGTAGGTTTATTCAAAACCAGTTTTCGCACATAATATCAAAAATTCAGCCGATTTTAACCATGAAATCTCCGTAAATCTGAGTTTTAAAGATAAAAAATAATGAGTAGAAGAAGATATGAAGAAGATGATGAAATTTGTCTCTAAAACTGATGAATCTGCTTGAATCTTTGTGTCTTCAATCCGTGCAAACAATCACCCTCTCTGATACCACTTGTGGATTCGCTCCGAGGATCGATCCCTTAACCGTTGAATGCGATGAACACGTATCTTGTGCGGAATCCAAGTACGTGTGTAGATTGAACACAAAGATGTAATTAACTGTTGATTTCTAATGATGATATGAAAGTACAGAACCACGAAATCAAACTGACAGAGTTTCCCCTCTAAGTCAGCAAAAACCAAATGAACAAGACCCTACACTCTTATATATAGGTACAGTGGGTTCGCACCAAACACACTACGAACAGACTCGGTTTGTACGAAGCTGATATTGTCTCTTCGTACGAAGCTGCATGGTCCCTTCGTACGAAGCTATGGTCCCTTCGTACGAACTGCCTTATGCACACATGAACTTTATAATTTGCTCTATTCAGCACCAGTCTTGTCTCATCTGATTAAGCTACGATACGTGATTGACAGAAGTGATAGACATACTGCACTCACAACATATATATATAGGGTAGGGTTCATGCGAGAACCACCTTTATTGCAAGAACTGCGAGGACCAATGTGAGCACAAAAAAAAATACCTAAAAAAATCTAAAAAACACACTAAATTTAAAAAAAATCGCTATATTTCGTTACAAAAAAAACTTTTTTTTTCGAGTAACAATTATGGATGCACATGTGCATATGTATCATTTCTTAGACAAATTCCGTAATATATTACTAGTAGTAGACAAATGCATTTTCATTTATATTGCCATCCGCAATACACTACTTTTTACATTACCAATATTAAAAACGCACATGTGCATCATTTTGTATAACCATGTTATAATGTGTTTTGGTACAAAAAGTTTATGATTTTAAATGATGAAGTAGACCCATATACATGTTTTTTGGTTCGTTATATCTAGTGGTTGATGGTTTGATTATATTTGTCACTTTATGATGTAATATGTTGTTTGGATGATATAAAGGGTGTTGATGTACATGTAATAAAGTGAAATATTGGTAATTGTATTGTATTATGAATGGTAGGAGGTAATGGTATTGTATTACGGATGGTAGAAGGTAATGGTAGTGTATTATGGATTGTATGATAGATGAAAAGGAACGTGTATTCAAAGTGGTGTACCAAAACACGTTATAACATGTTCATACATATACATGCACATGTGCATTTCTAATATTGTTAATGTTATAACAAGTTCATACATATAGATACACATGTACATTTCTAATATTGTTAATGTAAAAAGTAGTGTATTATGAATGGTAGTTTAAATGAAAGTGCAATTGTCTAATATTAGTAATGTATTACGGAATTTGTCAAAGAAATGATACATATGCACATGTGTATGGATAATTGTTACTCGAATTTTTTTTAGGTTTTTTTAGTGACAAAATATAGCGATTTTTAAAATATATATATAAATTTGAGTGTTTTTTTTATTTTTTTAGGATTTTTTTGTTGTATTCACACTGGTTCTCGCGGTTCTCGCAATAAAGGGTGGTTCCTAACGGATCCTTCTCATATATATATATATATATATAACTAGATTAGTTACCCGTGTAATACACGAGCTGAGATAATATTATATTAATAGATGTTTTAATTGAACTACATGGAACATTGATTAAAAAAAACTAAATTGTAGTTAGAATTAATACATAAAAAGTAAAAATGTAATAGTAATCTATCACTCTCTAAATACTACTTTGTATACAACATTTGATGTTTTATTCGTCACACTACCATCTTTATCTAATATTAGTAGTTAACTCCGTCTCTGCTTTTAACAATTGACAACATCACATGTAATTGCCCATGCGTGAGAACAGGATATTTTAAAAACAATTCAATTAACTAATTTAATGTTTAAATTTGTATTTTCTCATGGAGTAAAAGATCAATTTATGAAATTTAAAAAGAAGAAAAAAATGACTAACATTTAGAGGGCTAGTTGTTAAAACTGAATTGTCTAAATTGACATTGACATGTTCATGAAAATGGATTTATAGGTTCACGACCATTAGAACTATAATTTAAATGTTAAGTGAAATAAACAAAAAATTGTTACATGTTCATAGTGAACTAATTAACTATACCAACAATACTTAATACTTAGAACGAATTGTAACATGAATACTTATGTTTTTATATTAACATAAAAAATCATACAATATGAATTAATAGTAATACATTAACCCTATAATTCCTCCTGTGTAAAGTTACAGGATGTAACGTAGTGTAATATGTATTTATTATCCAATTATCTGACAAAAAAAACTTAATTATAATTGATAATAACCTTTTATGTATCATAAAAACTACTTTGTTAAAAACTTACTAGCTTACTAGCTTTGTAAATAAAACCATGTAACAATATTTTATAAACTATTTGTGACTAATTTATTAACTTAACAAATAAATGTCATGATAAATTTCGCCGGATCCAAATAAAGTCAGATGCAAAAAATAAATTAATAAATTATTAAACAATCATTCGATCAAAATAAATCATTCAACTTCTAAAAAAAAATGCATTGACATTAGGGTGATCGGAGTGGGCTCGGCAAACCCCATTGCCGCGCGGCAAACACCGCCGCCAACCCTTTGCCGAAGCGGTTTGTTTGTCGGTCGGTGATTGCATGCCGATGCGGGGAAGAGTGTATGTGAGAGAGAGGGGGTAGTGTGGGGTGGGGTCCATTCCAATCTCAACCAATCACACCTTTTTCCTTTTTTTTTTAAATGGTTTAACACTTCACCAAGTGTCTAAACCATTGCTAACACTTTTGAGCATAGTTTACCACTTTGACATGACACACTCTCATTGGTTGATTTTTTAGTTTGCCACTCTCAAGTGTTTAACCACTCCTTACACACTTAGGAAAGTTAACACAATAGCATGGTTTGCCACGTGTAACATCACCAGTGTCAGCGAATTAGAGACTTTAAGATAGCCTAAAATAATAGGAGAGGACTGAAAACTAGCTAAGTGTACTTTTAAGTATAAATTTTTTTATATGTCGTTGATTCCTGATATTCATAAAAAAAATGTTGATTTCGATCGTTCATATTGTAAATCTTATGACTGAAGATTCGATTAAATTTCGTAACTGATATTAGTTGGCTGAGTAATATTGCAAAATCTTATGATTGAAGATTTGATAAAATTTAGTAAAAACTAATCTAGTTGGCCGAGTAGGTCAATGGCATAAAGAAAGAGGGTTGGAGCTGGTAGTCCGCATTAACGATGGCTGAGTACGCGAAGGTAAAAAGTTGATGACTATTTTCTGACTTTTAAAACAATAATAATAATAATACGACTAAGAATAAAAGTTTCACCTTGACAATTTTGGTCATAGCCAACAACTTTATAAAATTGGGTGATTGAGCAACAGTTTTAATTTTTACAAGTACACGTTACTTTCCTCGAACATCAATTAAAACTTGACTGTTAGCAAAACAATATATATTTTTTTAACGACAAATTTGGATAACTGACGGACCATTAGAGTATTATCGTGCTACTAACGAAACCACCCGATCATATCCATCTCCGCTAATTTGGGAAAAACCCCCTTGTGGGAATCGAACCCATAACCTAATGGTAATAAGCCTTATCCCACCGTCAATATGGCACTATGATATAATGTCATGGACACATGCCTCAAATATTGATTGTAATTAATGATATTACTATTTTATATAATATTATGTTAGTAGTCTCTGTATTACATGGGTTTTTTGTTTATAAATATATTATAGTATAAACATGTAAGTGGTAATCTGAACGTTAAGTGACTCAGATGATCTGAACGGTAACTTAATGACTGAACGTTTTTGGATAAAACAAGAAAACCTTTTTGAAAACCGTGAACTCGCCAACTTTATGTAACATACTACTGCATGCTTGCAGATTTACAGGTACAGCTGCGGACGGACGTTGCAAACGGATGTAGTCTGTGTGGTTTGGAAAGTTTTATATTTTGTACATTATTTAAATTGTGGTTTCTAAGGCTATGCGGTATGGTAGAGGGTCATCCCTTGGAGGATGATACGCTACGTAGGCGTCACGTCATAGTCATTGGAGGATGCCCCTCCAAGGTAGAAACACTGGAAATGCTGGATAAACCTACCCCACCAACTTTATTTATTTATTTTTAACTTTATCTACTTTTTTAACATTTATTAAATTAGATATAAAAATAAATTCATTAATATTAAAAAACCAAACATTACATAAGTTAAAAAAAATAAACTAAAAAAATAAAAATCCTAAGAACTTTCATACCTTTTCATGATTCTCTCTTGCATTTTTTTTAAAGTAGCTCGTTTTTCTTCGGGATAATTTTCAGCGTCGACCGTCATTATGTCTCATTCTTTTAGTTTTTTTTTTTCATTGTTCACCCGGACCTTTTCTTCCGCCATCCGTTCCTTCGCCTTTGCCTTTGGGGTCGTGACCTCCTTGTACGCTTTGAATTGGGCCATAAATGCCTCCATCTTCGAATCACCCCCTTTTCGTTTTTTTTTTCTTTGTAGCCGCCTTCTTTTTTGATTTGTCCCGGCTTGGGGGACATTCCTCCTCTCGTACGGCGTACTCTTCTTCGTCAAATTCGGCATCGCCGTTCAAATTTAATTTGACATCTTGCGTCCGAGCCGCCGGCACTAAAACTACCGGTCTCCGAGGTTTTTTGTCGTTTAGCCATCTCAACCTCATTTGGAACCGGCGCCCACTTGTTGGACGTTCGTAAAACTTCCCAAGCCCGAATGTGTGGAAAAACGGTTTTATGGTTCGATTGGTATTTATCCATCGCCGCTTTGAAAACATCCTCGTCGCTCATCCCACTACGGCGATTAATTGTATATAAATTATTATATATAGCCGCAAACCGGTTTACGACCGGATTCATTTTTCGCCACTTCGAGGATATCGAGTCGACATCTTGATATTGTCCTTGTTCCATTATCGCAAGGAACTTTGATAATACCGCTTTCCAAAACCCCTCGCCGGTTTGGTTGTTACCTATATTTAACAAAAGTATATATTAAAAAATTAAAATTTCTATTAAAAAGTATATATTAAAAAAATAAAAATTTAACTTTACATACCGACAACAGGGTGTGTGGATGTGCTAATATACGCCTTCGCTAAGGCCTCCTCCTCGATCCGCGTCCACAGTTTTGGCTTCGGTTTCGAAGGTTGATTTTGGTCAACCGCCACTTGCTTTTATTTTTTTACGTTTAGAAGATTGCGGTTGCGTCTCTGGAACGACTTCAATGTCGTCTTCAACGGGTTGTAGTGGTTGAGAAGATTGAACGGGTTGTGGTGGTTGAAAAGATTGAACGGGTTGCATGTTGAACGGGTTTCACATCATCAAGTTTTGTAACGCTTGCATTTCTTGCGTATTCGAAAAAGCGTTCCCAGATTGTTGGAAACCCGCAAAAGCGTTGACGGAAAATTGCAAGAAAGCGTTCAGTTCCATTGTAGGATAGTACTCGGGCATCGAAAAAACGTTCGGGTTTGGATTTGGGTTGTTCGGGTTGTATGGATCCATTGTAAAAAGTAGAAGAATGTTTTATAAAAAAGTAGAAAAGTTTATAAAAAGTTGAGAGAGAGATGAGGTCGAAGTGGGTAAAAAATGGGGTATTTGAGTTGTATTTATAAAAAGGTTTGATGAATTTTTGGGTATTTTTGAATTATTATCGTTTGTTTTTTTTTAAAAGGTAAGCTAATTTTTTTTCCAACGGTTCAAAGCCCAAACAGTCAAAAATTTTTGTCCTCACATACCCGTCACAATCGTACGGAGGGAGACATGGAAGACGTCACTGGGGGGAACGGTGTTTGGGACGTCGTCGGGCCTCGCAGAGCCTAAGCCGAGCCCCACACCGCCTAGCCTAACTGTGATAAGTTTATTTTACATTTCCGCTACAAACTTGAATTATATTTTAAAACATTTAATTTAAACCACTAATTGTATTATTTGTAATGATTTTCAAATTACGCAAACGGTTTAAAATAATTAGTGGCTAGATCCTAGGCTGTCGCACGCCTCGCGGTACTACTCCGCATGTGGAATTTGAGGGTGTGACACACAAAGTCAGCTAAAGCTTGAGACTTGATGGTAGGCCTAGGTTCATACTTAATGTCATATGCACTAAGCGTGACTACCCACTTTGCCATTCTACCTGACATTTCAGGTTTCCTGAGAACATTCTTAATAGCAAAGTTAGTTTTCACAATAATAGTGTGAGTTTCAAAATAATATCTAAGTTTAGTGGAGGCCATAATCAAAGCAAGAATTAATTTCTCTAAATGAAAATACCTAGCTTCAGCATCACGAAGGCTTTTACTTGCATAGTATACTGGATGTTGTTGGCCTTCATGATCCTTAACTAACACTGCACTTACTGCTTTACCTGAAACAGCTAAGTACACAGATAATGGCTCACCATCCTCTGGTTTCATTAAGACTGGTGCTGAGGATAGATAGTCCTTGAGAGCCTTGAGTGTAGCTTCATGTTTCTCAGTCCACTCAAATTTCTTATTCTTTCCCAGAATGTCATAAAAATCCTTGCATTTCTCTGAGGACTATGAGATGAAGCTATTTAAGGTTGCAATCCTTCCTGTTAGCCTCTGTACATCCTTTGCATTGGTAGGAGACTTTATATTTACAATAGCCTTTATCTGCTCAGGGCTAGCTTCAATCACTCTTTTGGTTACCATGTATCCTAGGAATTTCCCAGCTTTGACACCAAAATGACACTTTGAAGGATTCAGCTTCATGTTGTATTGATCCAGGATGTTAAATGCCACTTCAAGATCCTTGAGATGATTGATGTGTACAAAATGCAACATATAAATTACATCAAATGAGGCATAAAACTAACCTTTTTTTAGTACTAATGTTGGAAAAAGTGTGCTTTTGTCTTCCTTTTGTATTTTCAGGGATAAATGAGCTTAAATGAACAAAAGAAGCAAAAATGCAGCCAAATCTAACAATAATACAAGAAAAGGAATAAGCGTGGCATGCCCGAACCCTCGACAGCATCTCCCCAAGCAAAAACAAGATATCAGAAGGCTGAACACGCCCCGTGCTTAGTGAGCACGGGGGCGTGCCCAAGTGTCTGCAGAAAAGACAAAGCTGTAGAAGCTTCTATTTCCCAGCACGGGGGCGTGGCCAGTGGACACGGGGCCGTGGTCAATGCTAAGATTCGTAGAATCTAGGAAAATCTTGATAGTACAGATACGCTTCTGCACACGGGGTCGTGCCCAGCGGACACATGGGCGTGGTCAACTAATGCAGACAAACTGCAATTAATGAAGAAAGAGAAAATGGGTGGATACGGGGTCGTGCCCAATGGACACGGGGCCGTGTCCGGGCTTCTGTGCTGGCTATAAATAGGGGTGCTTGGCTTACTTGCAAATCATCCCTTGGCAAACCACACCTCTCACACTTCACCCACCCACCACCACCATCACAACCCACATCCACCACCATCATCCATCATCCATCATAGAGTGTGTGAGTAGTCTCGGGATCCAAGATTGATCGTAAGAGTTCTTGACAATCAAAGGCCATGTTTGCCTAAGTCTCTTACATCACTTGGTGAAGACAAGCATTTAGTGTAATACTTTTTATTTTTAATCTTTTCGCACTTTTTATTTGGTTATGTATTAATGACTTTAATAACTAGTTTCTTATGTTGAAGGTGAATCTTCCATATCATTTATCTGTGGTGTCTTGGCATTATTTTACTGTCTATATAAAATAAAAGATTTTCACCATTCATATCTCCATGGTCTATATGGAGATATGTTGGCTACCTGGTCGGGGGTTAAGGGAATGGTTTGGTAAGCGTCTTGCCTTGTTCAGTGTATAGATCCTGCAAGGACCTGGGTCAAGTTTAGTAGGACCTCCTTCAATACCCACTGGTATTGGATGGCGGGGGTCCAAACTCCTTGATCCCCTCATATGTAAACTACTATTAAAACTTTAACCCGGCTATTTAGGATTGTATCCCTGTTGACTCAAACTGCTTAGCCGAGGGTAACGTCACCTTCAAAAGACGGGCCTACCACAATATGCATTAATAACTTAATTAATTATCTTTCAATAATCCAACCCTTTAGGATTGTATCCTTGCTGACTCAAACTACTGGGTTGAGGGTAACGTCACCTTCAAAAGAGGTGTCACGGCCCCAGCCCCGGTTTGACCCGGTCCGGAGCCGCGGGACAGGAACCCGTGGTATCTGTGATGCGACAGCGGAAGATTTTTAACAGGATCTTTTAAAACTCAAAATGCCCAATTATTTTATTCCATAATTTGGGATAAAACCCATAATTTACAATAGAGGAATTTAACTAGGAAATTCCCTAATTTATTAAAACATGTTTATTTATTTTTAACTGAGCCACCTCTTCAAGCTTGTTAGTGCTCCGTAGCACGTTTTCTTGATTTACAGCAGGTCGCCTGAAACATGTTTTAAAAATATTTTATCAGCGGGGAAATGCTGGCGAGTCACTCAAATTTGATAAAACGACACATAATTATCAATTACAGCATAAGAGCGATTACAATGGCTTCTATCCTATTTTTATCTGGCGTCGTGTCACACTGTGTGACGATGGTCATACCACTATTGGGTCCTGTTACCCAAGTAATGATGATTATCCCTGTTAGGTCAATGAACCTAACCGGGAGAGAAATTAGTAATGTGCACAATACCCCACTAGCCAGTGATTCAAGATATCCACGACTTACTCCCTGTAATTATAACATTTGAAAATGGAGTATTGTAAAATGCTTTTGATAAAAATAGAATGACTCACATTGCAGATTTATACGGGCAGAGTTTAGCCTACTGATTAGCCTTTTAACCTAAATTTAAACAACATGCACACGAACTAGGTTAGTAACTAATACAGCATTTACGATAACTCACGAGATTAAACCCTCACAACGAATGACAAAGTGCGATACTTAAACATCCATCGAATTCACGACGAATGACAAAGCATAACCCTAATGTGGGCAGCACTTAATCATCCATTGGATAGTTTCAATCGATCGGACATTGAATCGTAGCAGCGATCGAGTTATTACCCTGTTATAGCGGCAGCGTTTCGTGATCGTGTGTGTTTTTATAGTAAACAGAAGGTAACTCAACGTACGAATTGAATTATAACGTCGAACGAACTCAGAATTGCAATTGCCAAACCCCTCTATTTATACCTGAAAAACAATCCCCTCGCGTGGCGCGATGGGCTGTCCCGTGGCGCAAGGGGTCCCCTCCTACCATAGGGTAGCCCCGTGTCTTGGTAGGCTTGCTGAGTTGGTCGTTCGTCAAATTTAGATTTCCACGTAAAACTGTATGGATATTACTAACTAGGGTTTTACCTCCCCTGATTTTAGGGGCCCTGATCCTGATTCCGATTGTTCTGAAAATTTTAGGGTTTATGAAGGATCACTTGGGGGTCTCAATTAGGGTTTCCTATTTAACAAAATAAAATAACAAGTAGGACTTTTGATAAGAGTTGTTACATCCTCCCCACCTTATTTAAAATCTCGTCCTCGAGATTTATTGGAATAAGTGAGGATACTTTCGCTTCATTTCTGATTCCAGCTCCCAAGTGTATTCGGGTCCTCTCTTCGAATTCCACTTGACTTTGACAAGTACTAAACGCTTGTGTTTAAGAAACTTGATCTTTCTATCTTCTATCTGAAGAGGTTTCTCAACAAATTTTAACTTTTCGTTTACCTCTATATCTTGGAGAGGTACTACCAGAGATTTGTCAGATAGACATTTCTTGAGGTTGGATACATGAAACACATCATGTACTCCAGCTAGTTCTTCTGGTAGTTGTAAACGATAAGCAACTGGTCCTATACGTTGGTTTATTGGAAATGGTCCTACGTATCTTGGACTTAGCTTTCCTTTCTTACCGAATCGAACTACTCCTTTCCAAGGAGATACTTTCAAAAGTACTTTGTCACCCATTTGAAACTCGAGTGGCTTGCGTCGATTATCGGCATAACTTTTCTGGCGATCTCGAGCCATCTTTAGTCTTTCCTTGATTTGAGTGATCTTGTCGGTAGTTTCTTGTACAATTTCAGGACCTGATAATTGACTTTCTCCTATTTCTGTCCAACAAACTGGAGTTCTGCACTTTCGTCTGTTTAGTGCTTCGAATGGGGCAGCTTCGATGCTTGAATGATAACTATTATTATAGGAGAATTCAATTAAGGGTAGGTGGGCATCCCAGTTTCCACCAAAATCTATCACACATGCTCGGAGCATGTCTTCTAGTGTTTGTATCGTCCTTTCACTTTGCCCTTCTGTTTGTGGATGATATGCCGTACTTAAATTTAGTCAGGTTCCCATTGCTTCCTGGAAACTTTTCCAGAAGTGGGAAGTGAAACTACTATCTCTATCTGATACAATGGAGAGTGGAACCCCGTTATGTAAGACATTGGTACCTAAGCCATTGTGGTCCTGGGTATTTTCTTACCTCTCGTATCTCCTTCAAACGAAACATATCAACTGTAAATAAATATACATTTTGCAACAGTGAAATGTTACCCGTTATGTCTCTGGAACAACCGCTATCAACATCCAAAAGTTGTCAACAGATCCTCCTTGGTTGTCCCTGAAAAGTAAGGAGATTAGTAAGACATTAGTACCCAAGCCATTGTGGTCCTGGGTATTCCTGAAGCATCAACATAAGACACTTCTCGAAAACACATGCCCCCTTTTAATTCAAGGACTGGTGATGTCGCTGCCTTATGTTTTGCCTTCCAAACTTGTTTAGGCTTTTCTAATTTCTTAGGTGCCTTGGGCAAAAGAGTTTGCTTTTCAACCTTTTTACTTTTCAGAACTTGTTTAGGTTTCAAAGCTTGTTTTCTTTTAGCTTTCGCAGCATTCCAGTCCCCATCAGATGGTTTAACCTTGGGACTCTTATTCATCATTGCCTTAGGTTTTTCAACCTTCATCGGCTTAGAATAAGATCTATCCCTAGATGTGACCTTCTGATGCTGTGCATAGTATGGCACATAGGGTCGATGTGTGCAGTTTCGTGCAATGTGACCGGGTATACCGCAGTTGTAGCATAACCCGATCCATTCCATCCAACTGATGCTGAGTATGAGTTATAGAACTTGTTGGATGATTTGTTTGCAGACTTTCCAAACTTTGTGCTCTGCTTCCTATGTCCCTGTTTGCAACAGTTAGCACATTCATTGGATTTAACATTTTCATTTCTAACTGTTGGCTTTGGAGGCACATATTTATTTGTAGGGCCTCTCAAAGCTGGCTCAGAAGCATCCTTTCTCACATATGGAGGAGCATCAACAGATAAATTTGATGTTTTTAAACAAACATCGTCAGCATTTTGACAAATAACATCATCCCCCTCAACCCAATCCTCTACTATTTCCTCATCTGTACATGAGGTAGAAGCATCAGTAACGTTCACTTTTTCACAAATGGTGTCAGGCGAAGCCGTAGTAACATTTTCATTCTCGAGTGACACCGTTTGTTCAGTAGTTTCAGAATCATTGTCATTCGAAAGAGCAGCAGGGGCTTCTGTAGTCGTTTTACCGTTAGACTCAACAGAAGCTCATGAAGTCGATTTTGATTCTACTTGTATCTGTTCTGATTCAACTTCTTCAGATGATTCATGACTAGACTCGGTAGAATCAACTAACTCTGACTTTTCACAGTTAGCTGTCTCTGTGGAGTCACATGACGAATCAGATGGAGCAGTTGAATCAGTTTGTTTGCGAGACCATTCAGCAAACTCATTCATCATAGCAAACTTGAAGTTGAGAGATTTTGTTTTAGACTCTTCTTCTTGATTTTGCGATTCAAGTAAAGTTTGAGAAAATTTTGATTCATTTTCATCTAACACTTGAAAATGTTTGTCAATGTTAGCATTATTCTCAAAATTAAGAGTCTCAGTGTGTTTTGAAACTTCAGCAGATTTCACCAAAGTTTTATTAAACGCCTGTTTTTCTAGAATAATTTCGGTTTTATCAGGCCTTGTGATTTTAACTTTCTTTGGATTAATAGGCTCAACCTTCCTATCCCTAGGCTTCCCATATTCCATTTCAGGCAAGTCGACTATCTCCTCCTCAGTCATAGGAATAGAGGTGTAATTGTGATTGTATGGTGGAGGTATGCATACGAATCCCAATCCTTTATTCCTCACTTCCTTTTTGCTATACTTTAACTGTTGATTTATCATCTTTTCGACCTTTTCACTTGAAACATCAAACTTTTTAAAATTAAATTAAGTATTTTCAAAAGTTTATTTTAAATCGTTTAATTCAACAGTTAATTTTTCAGATAACTCCTTGAAGTGGAGATATCGACAGTTCGCTTCGCTTAGATCACTATGCAACTTTCGAATATCGCGTTTTTGCGCCTCCACCATATCTTTATACCCACCCAGTTTCTTTTTAATTTCATAACTATTGGATCTGGTATATTGAAGTTGCATAGTAAGCGATTCGGCCTGTTCTTTAAACCCTTTTACCTTTTCCCTACACTTTGAAGTACAACAAACATCATCTACACATACCTCAGTAGAAATGGGAGTGAAGTCATGAATTTGAATACCTGCATCAGAAGTGGATGAGCAAACTGCAGCAGGCAATGGAGCGGTAGGAGTAGGAGTGGTGAGCAAACTGCATCAGATGTGTTGCCTTGAGTCGACTACTTGTCAGCATTGTCATATGATTTGATGAGTGAGATCAGCTCATCCGGCTTCATTTTGAAACAGTAGCAGTCAGTTGTCAGTATTATCTGATTAACATTGCTAAACCAACTACAGTTCGCCTGATCTGGAATCCTTTTCAGAACATCTAGAAGCCTTTTGTTGCTCATATGACTTGGCACCATAATTTCTGCCGTCTTCATATCAGTGAGCAGTTCTGTATATCTACCAATCAATGCTTCTACAGATTCACCAGGACAGTATCTAAAACCTTCAAGATGTCGATTAATCACATCATCCCGAGAAGACATTTCTAAGTTGCTATACTTTGATCCCCCGGAAAAGTGATCCCCCGAATATGTGATCCCCCAAAGATGTGATCCCCCGAAAATGTGATCGCTTAAAAGAAACCCTTTACCACACGCACGAATCAACTTTCTGTACCATGCCTCCAAACCTGTTAAAACTTATCACCAAACAATAACCAAACCCCGTTTTCTTCCCCCCCCCCCTTTTTTTATGGAAACAATAATCAAACTTAATCACGAAAATTAAGTAATTGATTTTAAAATTCAAATTTTGAGAGATTATTTCCAACAATAGTCTAAAAAAATCAGCAAACACAAACTTCAAGCCACCAAAACAGATCAAATCATGGAATTTGATATGTTCTTCGAGATCTTCAAAAATTTCTTCGTGTTCTTCGAACAAAAAAAATTCTTGTTCTTCGAATGATATCCAACAAACCGAGCCTACAAAAGACTTCTTAGGCTCTGATACCAATTGTAAGTCCCAAAAACTATCAACCGGATATCAAAATCACAATCAAGAGTGCGGAATACTGTTGAAAGTGATAAGAACAAGAACTTGAATGATTGAATAACCAAAGTGCACACGGTTTCTAGGAATCGTCTGGTACACCGAATTCGAAATATGACAAGAAGAAGAAAAAACAAACAGCCTCTCTAAAATGTTTAACCTAATAATGAACTAGGTTCACCCTATTTATAGTTACATAGGGTGACCTAGTTACAGACTGGGCCAAACCCACATGCACAATATAATTAACTAAATAAGCCCAAATCACTAATTAGCCCACATGGTTTATTCAAATGTTGTCTAACCCACTACAAGGCTAAGCCCAATAACCTATAATTGTGTTTGATAAAGATAAGCGTAAACCTACTCAATTATAGGGCCTTACAATTAGTGTTGTTCCGAGTTTATAAGAGTGACTAACATGTCTGAATTTACATGGATTTTAGTCCGAGATTAATTACTAGAAATGGGGTCCGAGTTTACTTAAATGGTTGGGCCGGGTTATAAAGGTTAATGGGGCCGAGTATAACTATCACTAGGGTCTGAGTTTATTTGAATGGGGTACAATGGATCTGGATTTATATATGTGTGTAATATCTTGAAGGTCTTAGTTTGGTCAGTATATGTATGCATGTTTGTGGAGTCCGGATCTAAGATAAAATGCTCAGTGGTCTGAATTTAATTGCACATTTATGTTCTGAGCATGTTCACAAACATGTTAATTGAGTTTTAATATCAAACATGTCTGGATATATAAGAGGATTACATGTGGTTCCGACCCTTGCTTATCCGTTCCGAGTATTTGACATTTTTATCCGAATATATGATTATGACCGTGTTTCTCAAAATTACAACACATATTACCAACTAATGTCACCAACAACTAGAGAAATCACTGTTTGTTACTGTGTGTCAAACCTGTAAGTCTGATCACATTCAACACTGTTGTTTGGAAACTTAAGGTATTGCATAACTCTACTCGTATACGTACTTACACTTAGTGTACATTAGGTCGCGTGTAACGGACCAAACTTTATTTAACGCTATAAGTACGTAAATAAAAACCGAGCAAGCTAAGGTGAGTTCACCACTCTTTCACAAGCATGCGTCCCGTGGGGGGGGGGGGGGGACAAACAAACTAATATTCCTGGGAGGAATACTTTTAAAACGTTGTAGTTTAAATTCGATGTTGGTTAATAAACTCAAACTCTATCACAAAAGTACCTACTTACTACCGAGCTAGTTGCCTGGGAGGCAACGTGGTATTAGTTAATAGCGCTATTAGGCTTGACAAACCTCACACCGTGCTGGAAGCCGGGCATGAACTAATGACCTTGAACACTTTTATCAATGCTGATAGACATTGATGAGGGCCCAATAAACATGACAGTCATTCAGTATCAAGTTTATTATTCTTAACATGTCTTTAAGCTAAACACTTACATGATATACATTAAAAAACTATGAACTCGCCAACTTTATGTTGACACACTTTTCTGCATGCTTGCAGGTTGTTAGATACATCATGCTTTGGAACTTGCAGTCTGAGGAGCGAGGAGTGTCATGGGACGTGTTGCTTGATGAATGATTAATGTTATGATTATACTTTTTAGGCAATTTGGTTTCGAATGCTTAAACAATTACAATTGCTTCCGCTGAACGTATAGTTCGCTGAAACGTTTATTTATGAAATGCACTATTCATGTTAGACATGATGCTTGTGAGGACCGGTGTCACACCCCAACCGATGGCGGAAACATCGGGGCATGGCACTGAGCGAAACAGATTGTCCAGAAGTTTCCATAACAACTATATTTACCAAATATTTAAATCAACACGTCCCATACCGTGTCATATAAGATAATATAATTATTACAGACAAAAATCTAGTCAAGTAATTCTGTTCCGACAACTCAGATTTATACATAGATAGTTTATTTATTGGTTTCTAGGACCTCTTTTCCTAGCCTCGATTTCATCACAGCACAGAGAGCATCCTAGGCCTTTCCTTCCCTCAAGTTCACAGCAAGCTAAGCATATAAACAACTTAAGCACCTGTCACATACGTTAAATTAACAGTCAATACACATAGTGTAAAGGTGAGCATACAAGTTTGATAATAGCATATAGATTTCGAAAGCGTTACGCATAACCAGCACGTACACAGAGTGAAATGAGGCATGTTAGTTATCGACATAAACCTATCGATACTAATGACTACGGGTTGACTGCCCAAGGCAGTTCGCGATACATACTTACCACTGTGAGCCATGTAGGTAATTGTCCTTAACAACCCCCGAGTGAACGGGTGCTAAGTCCAAACTAATAGTACTACCGTTGCTAAGGCAGGTAGACAACATTCCATGTGTAAACATAACAAACAAGCATTCATTTAGTCACGTATCCATGCGATAACGGTTAGCATTGAAAGTATTGCGTAGTATGTTCGATGTGATTTTGTATAAGTAACGTATGTAACACCCAAAAGTGCGTAAAGAAAAAAGGGATCAAGTATACTCACAGCGATTGATGGATTGAAGGGAGCGCTAGAAAGTAGGGTTAGCCTGAACAGATTGATAGCATAACGATAAGCGACGTGTAAAACGATGCAATGTACAGGTGGTTCAGACAGCAGTTCGATCGGATGGTAGTCCGATCGGACAGCCAGTCGTGCGAGTGGTAGTCCGCTCGAACGGTTGTCCGGTCGGATGACTGTTCGAGTGGATGGTTTCTTCCTTTGAGGAAGATGTGTTTGTGTGTGATGGCTAGGCTTTGAAGTTTTCGTTGTAGCATTTTGAAAACATTGAAGTCTCTCTACCTTTCAGGTCGGTCGATCGGACGGTCGTTCCATCGGACGGCAACCCGTTCGGTTGGGCACTTCAGTGAGAACAAGTTCACAGCAGGTTGTCACTCGATCGGATGGTAGTTCGATCGGGTGGCATCCTTTGTGCATTGCACACGTTGAAAATTGTTTAAGTGTTGAAGTTTAAATGTCTCATTATTCGGTTGGCAGTTCGATCGGATGGTAGTCCGATCGGACAGCAATTCGTTCAACATTCAGACTTCTAGTGTTGGCAAAAATGGCTAAGTGTGGGACCAACGTGCAAGTCGTACGGGTGGCCAGTCGTACTGTTTGGCTGTCCGTTCGGACGGCACTCCATCCTGGTTAACCTGTTCGTCTTACACTTGGTTGGTTTTGATAGTTTGTCGTTTTATCGAGATATTTTGATAACGTGTTAAGCAACAGAAACCTCGTCAATACTTGGTGCTCCTGATCGGACAGGAATCACCCAAACCCGATCAGTGGACGGTTCGAGACGATGTTCCACATTTAACCCGGAATCGATAATCTCATGGATAGAATACGGATCTTGAATCAACACAACCACAATAATGAGTAGTAAGCCGGCACAAGTTCCGATTCTATCGGTTTTGAGTGCATTGAGTGTAAAAGAGTTGAAAGAAGGTTGAAAACCATCTTTCACTCCTTTTCATTGTGAATATGTTTAGATCTATGAAAGATCTTTGTTTGTTTATGTGGAAATCGGTTAGATCTAAGTTGTTCTTGGTGGATTAAGGCCAAAACATGAAGTTCTTCAAGAACACATGATGACGTCATCCTAGAACACCTTGAATCTTGATGATTTCATTGTTAAAAGTTAAGATTCAAAAGATAGAAAGGTGTAGGAGTGCGTGTAGATTAAGGAAGTACAAGATTTAGGACGAGATCTTACCGGAATCACGAGAAATCAAAAGAAAACTGAGGAAAACGAGCTGGTCGGACGTCACTTGCCAAAAGTAGTAAGTTTGAAAGTGACAAGGGGTATTTATAGAGTTACCCAAAGTGGAAAGGAGTGGAGAGGGGCTGGTCGCTCGGTTAGGCAGTCCGGTCGGACAGCTGTCCGATCGGACGGCAGTCCAATCGGTCGGCTGGTCGAACGGCTGGTCGCCTGGTCGATCAGTCACCTCGTTCGAGTGTTCGGCGCGACGAGTTTTGATATTTTGATTTCGATTGCGAGCGTTGCGATGCGATAGAGTCTCCTAGTCAAATTACTTTTAATCCCAACTACTCATATCTCGCACTATCTCTTCTTCATCAATTATCATACCGTTTCGATTGCGATTCGATTGATTACCACAACATAACATAAATAAACATGCACAAGTAACACATAAGGCACACACACACGTATAATAATAACCATAATGCGTAATTCGAATTGCGAGTGCGATTGCGATAACGATGAAGCGATTAAACATGCGATAGATAGCGATTACTATGCGATTATTAATAGATACTCCACATAATACAACTAAAGCGGAAACAAAATAGACTATATACAAGTCAAAGAAGTCAAAACAGGAATTGAGCAAGGAGAGTCTGATCGCAATTAGCAATCTTTTCTTCCTTTGACTTCAATCTTGACTTTGACTTTGACTTTCGAAACACGGGGTGTTACAGCCTCCCCTAGTTGAGGGAATTTCGTCCTAAAATTAGGCCGAAGCCGTAACCAACAACTGCGGGTACTTCGCCTTCATGTCGCTTTCGAGTTCCCAAGTGAACTCTGCGCCTCGTTTGCCTTCCCATCGGACTTTCACAATAGGAATGCGCGAGCGTCTGAGCTGCTTGGTTTGGCGATCCGTGATTTCGACAGGCTTCTCCACGAAGTGTAGTGTTTCGTTTACTTGGAGGTCATCGAGAGGTACAATTAAATCATGCTCAGCCAGGCACTTTCGGAGGTTTAACACATGGAAAGTCGGGTGGACGTTACTAAGTTCCTCTGGTAGTTCGAGTCTGTAGGCGACTTTTCCGATCCTTTCCAGAATCTTAAAAGGTCCAACATATCGAGGCGCTAGTTTCGCTTTCTTGCCGAATCTGACCACACCCTTCCAAGGTGATACCTTTAGGAGTACGTAATCGCCAACGTCAAATTCAAGGGGCTTGCATCGTCTATCGGTGTAACTTTTCTGTCGACTTCGAGCTTTCAACAAGTTTTCTTGAATTTGGAGGACTTTGTTAGTCGTCTCTTGCACTAGCTCGGGACCGATTAGTTGCGAGTGACCGATCTCGTGCCATACAATAGGCGATCGACATTTTCTTCCGTATAAAGCCTCGAATGGTGCCATTTGTATGCTGGAATGATAAATGTTGTTGTACAAGAATTCGACTAACGGCAGGTATGCATCCCAATTACCACCGAAATCTATGACACACGAACGGAGCATGTCTTCAAGAGTACGGATCGTTCTTTCAGTCTGGCCGTCGGTTTGAGAATGGAATGCGGTACTCAGATTAAGCGTAGTACCGAGAGCCGCTTGAAACGTTTCCTATAGTCGCGAGGTAAACCAAGCATCATGGTCAGAGATGATGTCGCGAGGCGTCCCATGTCGACAAATGATCTCGTTGGTGTAGATTCGGGCTAATCGTTCTACCTTGTAGTCTTCTCGTATTGGCAAAAAGTGAGTTGATTTGGTTAGACGATCGACAACAACCCAGATGCTGTCGTGACCTGATGGCGTGTGCGGAAGCTTCGTTATGAAGTCCATACCTATACTCTCCCACTTCCACATAGGGATCGGCGGTTGTTCGAGTAAGCCAGAGGGTCTTTGGTGTTCAGCCTTGACTTTTGCACAAGTCAGCCACTTTCCAACATAGAGAGCAATATCCCTTTTCATGACCGGCCACCAGTACTTGTAGCGAAGGTCCTGGTACATTTTATCGGCACCGGGATGAATGGAATATCGGGATTTATGGGCTTCGTCCATCAATATCTGTCGCAGGTTGGTCCGTTTAGGGATCCAAATTCGGTCCAGGAAGTGGAATATCCCATTCGACTTATTCACAAGCTAGGTTCCATCGTGATAGATTCGTTCCTTCTTCAGAGTGCGTTTATTAAAACAGGCATGCTGGGCTTCGCGGATGAGGGTTTCGAGGTCGTATTGGGCTTGGACATCAAGGATGCTGAGCAGATAGCTCCGTCTGCTAAGAGCGCCGGCAACGACATTTGCTTTGCCTAGGTGATAACGAATCTCACAGTCATAATCGTTGAGAAGTTCTACCCATCGGCATTGACGCATATTAAGTTCTTTCTGATCAAATATATGTTGTAGGCTCCTATGATCGGTGAAGATCGTACACTTGGTACCATACATGTAGTGTCGCCAAATCTTTAACGCAAAAACAACCATGCCTAGCTCGAGATCATGGGTTGTATAGTTCTTCTCGTGGATTTTGAGCTGACGAGATGCGTAAGCTATAACCTTGTCCCGCTGCATAAGAACACAACCAATACCAAGGTTGGAAGCATCACAATAGACAATGAAGTCGTCGTTTCCGTCGGGTAGAGTGAGAATAGGAGCATTGAAAAGCATGTGCTTGAGGGTTTGGAAGACAGACTCTTGTTTAGTTCCCCAAACAAAAGGCTTGTCTTTATGCGTGAGAGCGGTAAGCGGCACAGCGATCTTTGAGAATCCTTCGATAAATCGTCGATAATAGCTCGCTAGTCCGAGAAAAGAACGGACTTCAGAAGGGTTCTTAGGTGTAATCCAACTCTTAACTGCTTCAATCTTCGTGAGATCTACGTGAATACCTTGACTATTTACAGTGTGACCCAGAAACTGAACCTCCCTTAGCCAAAATTCACACTTGGAGAACTTGGCATAGAGTCGATTCCCCTGGAATAGCTCGAGAACCAAACGTAGATGTTGCGCGTGTTCGGCTTTTGATTTGGAATAGATCAAGACATCGTCGATAAACACGATGACGAAACGGTCAAGATAAGGTTTACACACGTGATTCATCAGATCCATGAAAACCGCGGGTGCGTTGGTTAAACCAAAAGGCATAACAACGAATTCATAATGGCCATAGCGAGTTCGAAACGCGGTTTTGGGTATATCCTCCTCCTGAGTGCGTAGTTGGTGATAGCCTGAGCGTAGATCAATCTTCGAGAAACACGTAGTGCCTTGTAGTTGATCAAACAAATCGTCGATGCAAGGCAGGGGATAGTGGTTCTTGATAGTCAACTTATTCAGCTCCCGATAGTCGATGCATATCCGGAACGATCCATCCTTCTTTTTGACGAAAAGGACTGGTGCACCCCAAGGAGAGGTGCTCGGGCGAATGAAGCCTTTCTCAAGTAATTCCTGGAGTTGGTTCGAGAGTTCACGCATTTCGGACAGTGCGAGTCGGTAAGGAGCTTTGGCAATAGGGTTGGTGATGTGCGTGAGTGTTATTAGTTTTTAATGTATATGTTAAGCCCTTTTTAACACTTTTTAGCCAAGTTTTAAATTTATAAAACACGATATTTACTAACACTAAACACACGTATGGGCAAGTGCACCCATTGTGAGCGTAGTATAGTGTTGGTAAGATACTGAGGTCGTCCAAGGACACAAGAGCTTTTAGTACCGGTTTATCCTCAACGTCTAATCAAATCAAAAGTTTAGAAAAAGGTTTTAAACTAAGAAAATAAAAACTAACTAAAATGCTGAAAATAAAAATAAAAGCAAAACAGATAGACAAGATGAATCACTTGGCTCCGACTCGTGTTTAGTGTAACCTTTGATTATTTCCGCACTTTTGCACTATTTAAGAGATTATCTTCGTTATTGTAGTAGGCCCCTCTTTTGGAGGTGACGTTACCCTCAACCCGGTAGTTTGAGTCAGCAAGGATACAATCCTAAAGGGTCGGATTGTTGAAAGATAATTAATTAAGTTATTAATGCATATTGTGGTAGGCCCCTCTTTTGAAGGTGACGTTACCCTCGGCTAAGTAGTCTAAGTCAGCAGGGATACAGTCCTAAGTAGCCGGGTTAAAGTATTAATAGTAGTTAAACTTATGAGGGGATCAAAGAGTTCGGACCCCCGCCATCCAATACCGTTAAGTATTGAAGGAGGTCCTACTAAATTTGACCAAGGTCCTTTGCAGGATCTATACACTGAACAATGGCAAGACTCTTACCAAACCGTTCCCTTAACCCCCGACCAGGTTGCCAACATACCTCCATATAGACCGTGGAGATATGAATGGTGAAAATCTTTTATTTTATATAGACAGTAAAATAATGCCAAGACACCACGGACAAACGATAAGGAAGAATCACCTTCAATATAAGAAACTAGTTATTAAAGTCATTAATACATAACCAATTAAAAAGTGCGAAAAGATTAAAAATAAAAAGTATTACACTAGACACTTTGTCTTCACCAAGTGATGTAAGAGACTTAGGCAAACATGGCCTTGATTGTCAAGAACTCTTACGATCAATCTTGGATCCCGAGACGACTCTCACACTCTATGATGGACATTGGATGATGGTGGTGGATGATGGTGTTATGGTGGTGGTGGGTGGTGGATGAAGTGTGAGAGAGGTGGTGTGCCAAGGGATGGTTTGAGCTTGAGCCAAGCACTCCTATTTATAGGCTGAACAGAAGCTCGGGCACGGCCCCGTGTCCATCCTCTTCTCTGTCTTCATTAATTGCTTTTGTCTGCATTAGTTGACCACGGCCCCGTGTCCGCTGGGCACGACCCCGTGTGCAGAAGCATATCTGTACTATCAAGATTTGCCTAGATTCTGCGAATCTTATAGTTGACCACGACCCCGTGTCCGCTGAGCACGGCCCCGTGGTGGGCGATGGAAGCTTCTACAACGTTTTCTTTTATGCTGACACTTGGGCACGACCCCGTGTTCACTGAGCTCGGGGCGTGTTCAGCCTTCTGTTCTCTTGTTTTGCTTGGGAAGATGCTTTCGGGGAGGTCGGGCATGCCACGTTTGTTCCTTTTCTTGTATTTATCTTAGATTTAGTTGCCTTTTTGCTTCTTTTGTTAATTTGAGCTCATTTAATCCTGAAAATACAAAAGGAAGACAACAACACAGTTTTTCCAACATTAGTACTAAAAAAGGGTTAGTTTTATGCCACAATTGATGTAATTTATATGTTGCATTTTGCACACATCAAATACCCCCACACTTGAATCTTTGTTTGTCCTCAAGCAAAACTCTTTATAATGTGGCTTTACACTCCCAAATGGAATGGGTAGAGGAGAAGGTTTTTGGGCTTGTCATAGAGTGTCGGGATTTCCAAGATTCTTTATTACGTTTTATTTTTATTTATTTACAATCCTATTCGTCATGATTTATTTAAAACTTATCATAAGATAAATTACTTATTAGGGCATAACATGCCTCTTTAAAATTCTATTTATATACAAGTTCACATACCTCACGGGGGATCACTTAACACTCGGCCGAAGATGTATTTTAGTGAATCACTCAAGAGCGGCATGGAACTTACTCCTACCATAGGCTTGCCAAGCAATCAATCCTCCTCCTTTTTAACTATATACCTTTGTAAATATCAAGAGGACTTTTGGGTGAAGGGTTAGGCTTGGGTTAAAGGTAGGTGGTTGGGTTAGTGGTTAGTAGAAAAGGGCGAAAAGCGTAAAAAGCATCGGTTTTTCGTAAGACTTTTTATTTTTACAATTTTTTATTTTGACGAAGCTATTATTCAAACAAAGTTATTTTTGATGAACTTGTTTGTTTATTTCTTTTGCTTCATCATCAATATATATATATATATATATATTCTAGTCATATGAAAAACCGAGCTTGTTACTAAAACAAAGGGTTAAAAATAAAAAAGGTTTTGGTGGGTGAAAGGGTGTTTGCTTTGGGTTAAGAAATGAAAAGGTTTAGGCTCAAAGGGGGTTAACTAGGGAGATTTTGGGTATGTGGTAAAAAAAATTAATGGTGTAGAAATAAAAAGGGTTAGTCCTAATGCCTCCATCATTTACTTACTCGGGTTTAAGTTGGTAAGGACCGGGAATGTATCATCGTGGCAAGTTCTAGAGTTGTAAGAACCAAGCGGCTATTCACACAAGAAACGAAAAATGAGCATTTAATTTAAAGATATGTATTTGTATGCTCAATAAAGGCTCAAAACTCACTTTTGTGGGAATGGGTTTTTTTTATGTGATCAAGTATATATAATTAAATTTTAACTAAGCTTGTCATGCCTTTTCATAATTTTCTTATGTTGGTTCTTTTTATCACGACGCTATCGGTTGTAAATTTGTAAAAGTATAACCTTTTTAGAATTTTGAAATTCCCAAATTAAACCTAGACAAGTAAAAAAATAAAAATTTTCGAAAAAAATTTGGGGTGATTAGCGGTTCCAATAGAGTTTTGTGTAAGGCTTGTTATTAGGACTTGCAAGATTCAAAGTTTTAGCTTCCCCCCCCCCCCCACACTTAAATTATCAATTGTCCTCAATGTGTCCCAAAAATAAGTTTTTAGGTTGATTGAATGTGTAAAAGGTGTGAAAAAGCAAAAAATTATGTTACTGGGCGCTGGACACGACCCCGTGTTCAAATGCCAGTAGAAAAAATTAAACAAAAGAAACAGAAGCCTGGACACGGGGGTGTGTTGGGTGAACACGGCCCGTGTCCAGTTTACCTGAACTGGGTCATTTCTGCAGACTGTGCAGCACGGGGCCGTGTTGGGCGGACACGGCCCATGCTGAACTTGCTGTAATGAAGAAAGTTTGTCGGATGGCCCTGTTTTCCTGCATGGGGTGCTGGTTCAAGTTTATCTTGTATCCTTTGCCATCCAGAGAGTGTTTTATTCCTGAAAATTAAAACTAACTAAAAAACATAAAAATTAATCTAAACTAAACTAAGGATAGTTCCGCGGAATGCCTCCGTGGTGCGCCACGTTTATAAGGGTCCTTGGCTAGACCCAAAGCATGGTCATATGTCACCCAAGTGGGATGTTTTGCATCCCATGTTACACCGTCGGAGAGCGTCATCCAAGCTTGAGTCTATGACCTTCATGTAGTTGACCGGGTCTTCGTCTTCTACTCTCTTTCCAACTCCAAACTTCACTTCGTCGTCCCCAAACTTCAATGTTAATGTTCCGTCATTCATATCTACCACTTCTTGGGCGGTGGCTAGAAATGGCCTCTCGAGGATGAGGGGGACATCGGTGTCTTCTTCCATGTCTAGTATGACATAGTCGACCAGGAAGACGAAATTGTCGACTTTGACCAATAGATTTTCAGCGACACCTTGTGGAAATTTGACGGATCTGTCGGCTAGTTGTATTCTCATCTTGGTAGGGCTCGTTCTTCCTAAGCCAAGACGGTTGAACATTGATGTGGGCATGAGGTTAATGCTAGCCCCAAGATCGGCTAGTGCATTACGAATGGGGGATTCCCCAGTCGAGCAAGGGATCGTGAAGCTTCCAGGATCAATTTTCTTTTGTGGGAGTTTGTTGAGTACTAAGGCGGAGTACTCTTCGCCTAAGTTAACTAATTGCAATGATTCAATTTTCCTTTTGTGAGTGAGGAAGTCGCTCATAAATTTTGCATATTTAGGCATTTGGGTTAGGACCTCGATAAAAGGAATATTAACATGCAATTGTTTCAGTAAATTTTCGAATTTTGCGAATTGCTCATCGGTCTTTTGACGAATTAGCCTACCGGGGTATGGAACCGGAGGGGTCTTGGTGGGCTCTTGATTTGGTAAAGAAGCCTTTTCGGGTTGGGGTGCGGGTGGAGTCGTGGTTTGGCTGGACTGGCTTCTTTCATCCGGCGGTAATGGAGCCTCATCGGGACCCACGGTTTGATTTCTCAATGTGATGAGATGTACTTGTGCTTTTGTGTTGGTTTCGGTATTGCTTGGTAACGTGCCTTGTGGTCTCTCGGAGAAATTTTGAGCTACTTGATTTAATTGTTTTTCAATGTTCTGAATGCTAGCTTGTTGATTTCTAAAATTCGATTCCAATTGCTGAAATCGATCTGAGTTTTTCTTTTCGGTGTCGGAGATGAGGCGAGATACAGTATCTTCGAGCCTTTCTCGTCCACCTTGTTGTTGAGAAAACTTTTGTGGTTGTTGAAAGTTAGTTCGTTGGTTTTGTTGGTTACTACTATTGCCGGGATCTCTCCAACCAAGGTTAGGGTGGTTACGCCATCCTTGGTTGTAGGTACCCGTTGGTGGACCCGACGGCCTAGGTCTATTATCAATGTAGTTTACCGTTTCTGGTTGATCGTCTACTTCTTTCATACAACTCCAATTTTCATGTGGTCCACCACACCCCTCACAAGCCATAACCGAGGCCGTTTTTGCCATTTCTAACTTTTTGATTTTTGAAGAGAGGGCCTCGATTTGGGCTTGTAAAGAAGTGCTTTCATCAACCTTATGGGCGCCCGGGGCAATAGTTTTATTACCTTGGGGAGTGTGCCACTGAAAATTGGTTTGAGCAATTTCCTCAATTTGATTATATATTTCATTTGGGCGACGATTACCTAGAAGTCCCCCGGAGCTAGAATCAAGTGTTTGTCTTGTGTGTGGCAACAACCCATTGTAGAAAGTGGATACTTGTTTCCATACCACAAGACCGTGATGAGGACACTTTCTTAGTAGCTCCTTGAACCTTTCCCAAGTTTCATATAAGGATTCCCCATCCTCTTGAGAATATGTATTAATTTCAGTCATTAATTTAGCCGTTTTAGCAGGAGGGAAATACTTATATAGAAACTTTTGGGCTAGTTCATCCCAGGTGTTTACCGAACCAACTGGGAGGGTGTTAAGCCAAGCCTTAGCTCGGTCTTTTAGTGAAAATGGAAACATTCGAAGGCGGATGGCGTCGTTTGATGCTCCATTGATCCAAAAGGTATCACATATTTCTAAGAAATTAGTGATATGTAGATGGGGATCCTCGTCCGCAAGCCCATGGAAAGTTGCGGAGTTTTGAAGCATTTGTATCAAATGCGGACGAAGTTCGAAGTTACTGGCTTCGACATTCGGTGCATTGATAGCGGCGCCGAGTTTACCTACAGTGGGTCATAGGTAATCCATGAGGGTACGTTGGTCCGCCATTGGAAGTGGGTCCCCCGAAACTTTCTCTTGGTTTTTAGCTTTAAGTCTTTTTCTGAGAAAGCGTTTGGGTTTTTCTAGAGGTTCTTTTATGTCTCTACTAGAACTGGAGCTCATGCACTATGTAGGAAGTTCAAATGTGGCGCCTGGGTTCCAAGTCATGCAACAAAAACAGAAAAGAACGTTGGTCAGAAGGTTCACCACAGCCCCGTGTTCAGCGAACACGGCCCGTGGTCGGAGATACAGTGATTGTTTTCCGGATCCCTGTTACTGGGAGTTGGGCACGGCCCCGTGTTGCACCGACACGGCCCCGTGTTCAGCTCTCTGTAACTCGGAAAATAAAAACTGCCAGTAACAAGGCTGGGCACGACCCGTGTCCGACCAGGCACGTCCCGTGCTGAGCTCTGCAGAAGCTGAAAAACTAAGAAAAATCCTAAGAAAAATTAGAAAAATAAGAAAAAAAACGATTAGGCCGCTGATTCCTAACTTTCTTAAAATCCTTGTGTCCCCGGCAACGGCGCCAAAAATTTGATATGCGTGAGTATTATTAGTTTTTAATGTATATGTTAAGCCCTTTTTAACACTTTTTAGCCAAGTCTTAAATTTATAAAACGCGATATTTACTAAAACTAAACACACATATGGGCAAGTGCACCCATCGTGAGCGTAGTATAGTGTTGGTAAGATACCGAGGTCGTCCAAGGACACAAGAGCTTTTAGTACCGGTTTATCCTCAACGTCTAATCAAATCAAAAGTTTAGAAAAGGTTTTAAACTAAGAAAATAAAAACTAACTAAAATGCTAAAAATAAAAATAAAAGTAAAACAGATAGACAAGATGAATCACTTGGCTCCGACTCGTGTTTAGTGTAACCTTTGATTATTTCCTCAGTTTTGCACTATTTAAGAAATTATCTTAGTTATTGTAGTAGGCCCCTCTTTTGGACGTGACGTTACCCTCAACCCGGTAGTTTGAGTCAGCAAGGATACAATCCTAAAGGGTCGGATTATTGAAAGATAATTAATTAAGTTATTAATGCATATTGTGGTAGGCCCCTCTATTAAAGGTGACGTTACCCTCGGCTAAGTAGTCTGAGTCAGCAGGGATACAGTCCTAAGTAGCCGGGTTAAAGTATTAATAGTAGTTTAACTTATGAGGGGATCAAAGAGTTCGGACCCCCGCCATCCAATATCGTTAAGTATTGAAGGAGGTCCTACTAAATTTGACCCAGGTCCTTTGCAGGATCTATACACTGAACAATTGCAAGACTCTTACCAAACCGTTCCCTTAACCCCTGACCAGGTAGCCAACATACCTCCATATAGACCGTGGAGATATGAATGATGAAAATCTTTTATTTTATATAGGCAGTAAAATAATGCCAAGACACCACGGACAAACGATAAGGAAGAATCACCTTCAACATAAGAAACTAGTTATTAAAGTCATTAATACATAACCAATTAAAAAGTGCGAAAAGATTAAAAATAAAAAGTATTACACTAGACACTTTGTCTTCACCAAGTGATGTAAGAGACTTAGGCAAACATGGCCTTGATTGTCAAGAACTCTTACGATCAATCTTGGATCCCGAGACGACTCACACACTCTATGATGGACAATGGATGATGGAGGTGGATGATGGTGTTAGGGTGGTGGTGGGTGGTGGATGAAGTGTGAGAGAGGTGGTGTGCCAAGGGATGGTTTGAGCTTGAGCCAAGCACTCCTATTTATGTGACAACTGCCACTTTCGGGTAATTTACTTACATTTAAAACAATGATTTACATTATACAAGCATGTGTTTTGAATATTCTGACTGCATGATTACATGATATACATCTTAGAAAACTCATGGAATATTCATTGGTTATTACACATGATTCATTTTTATTGGGTACATTTGAAATAGTGCAAACAATTCACCGAAACAACTAGAGTAGTGCCTAGTGAACTAGAGTGCTGACGAAAACTCCGGATTCGCAGAAAACATCTAAAATGACATCTTTAGGACTCGGGTGAGAGTCCAATATCATTTATATATTAAACCCTATATGGGAATACAAGAGTTCGATCAATAATTTACCAATGCCCGGTAGCACTAAAAACTGTCCGAAACGCGCTAAAAATGACCATTTCATGAATTGTCCGCAAAATTCAGCAATTGTATTTTTAATACAAGATACAAAAATTGATGTTTAGGCACCAATTTCATATAAACATACTTATGGAATATCAATTTCACGCATAACGGAAATTTGCCCTACAACTTCCATAAGCGAACGTTTCGACTATTTACTAGTGAAACGAGCACTAAACAATTATCCGAACTACATTTTTGCACTTGTAGCGAACTAGTGACTTTTATTTTTGGTCTTGTAAAAACTAGTTTATGATCATTCCAAGTCGCAAAACATCTCGGAAAATTGTAATCCCTAAACACCTTAACACTTACATCTTTCTAATTCTTTTTAAGTCTTAAAAATTTACTAACATTTTTCATCATGCAAGACCCCCCCCCCCCCCCTCTCATAACCGTGAACAAAGGGGCCCCACCCCCTTGTTTAATTTTGTAAATATCTAGATATTATTTACCTAATTACTAGTGGATGAATGGATGATTATTACTAGACTTCTTCACTAAGTTACTACACATTTTACACCATCTCTTACACACACATAAGAAAACTCTCTAATCATCTTCATCTTCCATCAAGAACACCTCCATAAACCCATTTCTTTTTATCATCTTCTTCATAACCAAGATGGATTTCTTTGGAACATAGGGTGATCTAAGGCTTTTGAAAGCAAAAGGAAGGGTTTTTCATCCATACCAAAGTGTTCTAACATCAAGATCATCATCTTACTTATTCTTAATAATCTCTAAAGATCATCCCTAGCCTAGAGCTAGAAGTAAGCTTCTATTTTTTTTATACATATTATGTTTATGATTGTTATTATAATTAATAATAACCATATATAATCATACATAATGAACAAGAAAAATACAAAGAAGCAAAGATAAAAATCATCATATAATTATGCTTGTTTATATTGTGATTTAAGACTTGTAATATGCATATTTGATGTTGTTATGATGATTAGAATACAAATAAATTGTTAGAAGGTGTTTTAAAAATATGATCTAATAATCATACATGTTTATGTTAAATGGTTTTTAACATAAAGGGTTATAAAGGAATGATCATATCTAGTAATCTTGTGAAAGTATTTAGGGTTTATATTCAAAAACAAGACTTTCACAAGATTATAAAAATTAACATACAACTAAAGATTTTTATGAAAGTTGTTAAAACTAGAATTTAACTTGGTTTTTGAACTAGTTAACATATGAAAGGATCATGTTTAGAACCCTACATGATTTGCTTATCATCTTGATGATTTAATGTTATAAAAGTCTTATAATGTTTAGTTAAGATGATGAATAAATTGTTGTTGATTTAGTAAAGAAAATGATATGTTTAATGAAACATGGTTAAGATAAAAATGCCAAGGTTATATGGCCAATTTTTATAAAAACTTTATTTTATAAAATAACAACATTTTTTTTTGGGTAAATCTATACAAGATTTATAAAGGATATTAAAGATGGGTTTATAAAATAAAAGACAAGAAAAATATATATTTTTTTTTAGAAAATATATATTTGGTTACTTTAAACAATTTTTGTGTGATATATTACTTGGTGTATTAGTTATATATATCATTGTAGGAACTTGAATCTCATGTCAACTTTAAACTCAAAACACGTTATAACAAAAGTCCTACGAGACTTCACATAATAACGCCTTAAAACGAGTTACGGACGATTCTAATAATCGGACACCAAATATGGTCAAAATGAACGCCGGACGACTACTTAGCTAATTGCCAATCCGGGGAGTTACTACGACGTTAGACGATCTTTCGACACGAAAAATAAATATACTATCGATAACAAATTTTCGGATGTTTATAAACTTATAAAAGCTAGTATGTTTTTATTACTAACATCTATACTTAGTTAATTTTTATAAAAAGGGTTTTTATAAAAATGAAAGGCTTACATGTATTAGTGGGCTATTTTTCTACAAATGGGCTTATTATACTTAATGGACTATTTTTATAAACAAATGGGCTAGTTTAAGTAATGGGCTATTGTTTTATTAATGGGCTAAGCCCAAATACTAAACATATGGGCTAAAGCCCCACCACTATTTGAAGCCCAACACTATTCAAGCCCAACACTATTTGAGGCCCAACACTATTTGAGGCCCAACACTATTTGAGGCCCAACACTATTTGAGGCCCAACACTATTCAAGCCCAACACTATTTGAGGCCCAACACTATTTGAGGCCCAACACTATTTGAGGCCCAACACTATTCAGGCCCAGCACTATTTAAGCCCAATAACTTGAAAACATGGGCTTGGCCCAATGATACCATTTTCGTGAACACAACTATACAACGGATACATACAAGACACGAGATTCAGCGGACGAGATCCGACTATACAACTCATTCATCGAATACACAGTTAACGAACAATTGAACAACTCATACATCGAATACACAGTTAGCGAACAGTAAAGACACACAAGTCTTACACATACTCATGACACAAGACTTGTACTCAAGTCCTTTTCAAAGACCGAAGTGTCTAACAAAAATAAGAACATTTGTAGGTCGCCACGCTATTCAGGACGACCGCACGTGAGATCTTATTTTCATCTATTTTCAGGACGCGATACTGTGAGTTCATGTTCCCCTATTCATTTAAATGTTTTACAAACTTTACAACTATCGGGGAGGATACATGTTCAGAGTATGATAAAGTTAGGTAATGAAACACCATAGATCATGTGCGAATTAGGGCCATACTATAAGCACCATTAATCCAGATTGGACCAAGGAACAAAGGCTTAGATCTAATGGGTTTTGGCGAGCCCCACTCTTGGTCGTGAACCCATACAGAAGAGTGCGTTTGTGTCCCAGTCGATAGGAATCGGCATAAAATCGTCTAGGGTTGGTTTGCTTCCTTTTTCGGCACACATATTAATGTCCTTGCAAAACATTAATGATCAACGATTTCATTGACGCTTTACATACTACAACTCACATTTTTCATACATCGTTTACAACTAAATTGCATGAATTCACCAACTTTTGTTGATGTTTTCCAAACTTAACATGTATTTCAGGGAATTAAAGGACCATGTCGGATTTTCCAGTCAAGATAACAAGTACCGGAACTCCATGCCATCTTTTAAAGGGTTTAACTATTATATTCCGCCTCGCAGCGGAAATATGATGGTTTAAACCTTTGTAGTTTATTTCAAGTTAATGTATGAAACTATAACGCTTTACTTTCATGTTAATGGTTTGTAACCGACACACTAAACTTATGTTGTAATCTTTTGAAACACTATGTAATGGCAATGGAGTATGTTTTATTCATATAGTTTGTTCATGTACATCGATATTTATGCAATGAAAACCAGACAGATCACACCTTGCGTTTCCGCTATGAGCGGGTGTGACAATTTATAGGCTGAACAGAAGCTCGGGCACGGCCCCGTGTCCAGTGGGCACGGCCCCGTGTCCATCCTCTTCTCTGTCTTCATTAATTGCTTTTGTCTGCATTAGTTGACCACGGCCCCGTGTCCGCTGGGCACGACCCCGTGTGCAGAAGCATATCTGTACTATCAAGATTTGCCTAGATTTTGCGAATCTTATAGTTGACCATGGCCCCGTGTTCGCTGAGCACGGCCCCGTGGTGGGCGATGGAAGCTTCTACAACTTTGTCTTTTATGCTGACACTTGGGCACGCCTTGTTCACTGAGCACGGGGCGTGTTCAGCCTTCTGTTCTCTTGTTTTGCTTGGGAAGATGCTTTCGGGGAGGTCGGGCATGCCACGTTTGTTCCTTTTCTTGTATTTATGTTAGATTTAGTTGCCTTTTTGCTTCTTTTGTTAATTTGAGCTGATTTAATCCTGAAAATACAAAGGGCATGCCACGATGTAGACCCCATGGAGATTGTGTCTGACGATGACGTTGTGCCGGAGGTACAGGTCATCTTATCTGATAGCGACTCTACTTCTGACAGCGACATGGATGATTTCCAGCCGTTCGCAATTGGTGGTGACATTATGGACGCTTACATGTTAGGAGACATCATTGATGATGATGTGCTAGATGTGCCCCCTCTACTCAACGAGGTTGTTATCATGGGTCACCCGGAGGGTGAACATGTGATAGAGGTTATACCCTTGGATGTCCTTCCTCTTGCCATGATGCCTTTCATTGGCGACTTCGACGAGGAGGACGATGCTGTAGTTCCTGTGATTCCAGTGGAGCATTTGGGTGATGAGTTGGGAGACGGGGATGTTCATGACTTGGTTATTCTAGAGGTTGCCGCACCGGTGGTTCCGATTATTATTATCTCTTCTGATTCCGATACTGATACAGATGCTTCTTCTTATGCATCTGTTACTTCCTCTGCACTGCAGGCCATTGGCCTACAGCGCAATGCAGACATTGAGCTGGATGATGTCATACCTGATGAGCCAGTTGTCCCTGCACATGATCATGTTGCTCCTATTCTACCACATATAGACCATACTGACGAGGCAGGACCCTCTGGACATGCTCATGTACCACCCGGAGACATGGACCTATACCCACATGATATGCCCATCACAGACCCATACCACCCACTGCATTACTTAGTTGCTACTACCGAGTTACCGGCTCGTGTGCTCACACTTGAGCATCAGATAGATTTTATTATCCGTCGAGTTAGTGAACTCGAGGATGAGCTTACCCACCTGCTTAGCTTGGTACTTCAGGCTCCACCACCACCAGCCCATTCACCACCCCAGGATCCACCACCACCACCAGGGTCACCACCATTACCCCCACTACCACCTCAGATGCCACCAGCGGATCTACCGCCAGTGGATTTACCTACTCGGGTACTGACGCTCGAGCAGCAGATTGTATTCCTGAACCGTCTGGTTCTAGATTTGGAGGGTAGGGTCTCTGATGTCCACAGGTTGTTGTTTCCGATTCCACCACCAGTTTTTCCCCCAGCATAGACTATGGTTACCGGTAGTATACTTTTGGGACGGGTAGTTATAGTCGTTTTGTGTACATATTTGATGCTCCACCAAGTTTGAAGACAGCCGACATACAGCGGAAAACGCAGTTGGAAGGAAGACTTTATTATCTCTTTTGTTGTACTAGACTAGTATGACCGGGTTATGTAGCCCGAGTCTATTTTTGTTCCTTTCAAACGATTATGTAACCGGTTGACTATATATATGAAAAACTTGGTGTTATCTATTAAATGCAAATGAGAGGTCTGGTTGGACATCTCTTATTATTTATGTTAACTTATTTACGCGCATTATATATTTGGTGGTGATATTATTGTTAATGTTATGAATATTTCTTTTTGAACAAACAAAAATCAGCGTCTAATCTTTATCCTATTTCTCCTTTGGAAGAATCATGCCACCAAGGAGAGGCTTACGTTCACGAACTGATCCACCCCCACCCCCACAAATGCCTACGACCGAGGCGGAACTGAATGCACTTATAGAACAGAGAATCGCTCAAGCTATCGCACTGTATGAGGCATCCCGTGTCGAAACAAGTGGTGGCACCGGCGGATCGGGAGGCCAGGGTCCAAGTGGTCCTTCAGGTGGAACAAATATTCCGGGTAACGTTTATTCGTTTTATTACAACACATCAAATTTCTTTCTTAATCTATTCGTGCGATTCACTGTTTGCTCATTCAAAATCCGTTGTCCAATTTCAGGGTGCACATTCAAGCAGTTTCTAGACTGCAAGCCGCTTAACTATGATGGCACAGGCGGTGCTGTGGCTTATGTGAGATGGACTGAGAAAACGGATTCCACTATCAGAATGAGCAGATGTTCTGCTAATCAGCAAGTCACTTTCGTTACTGGCTTGTTTCTCAACGAGGCTCTTACCTGGTGGAACCTACAAGTGCAAACTTTGGGTGATAACGCTGCTTATGCGTTGACGTGGGAGGAACTGAAGGAACGTATGAGGGATAAGTACTGTTCTCGTGCTGAACTCCAGAAGTTGGAGAACGAGTTTTGGAACCTTACCATGGTCGGAGCTGATATCACGGGATATACGCAAAGATTTCACGATCTGTCCCGCGTGATTCCTTATCTTGTAACACCAGAATACAAGCGTATCGAACGCTATATCTGGGGACTTTCTGACAAGATTCGAAGTCTGGTTACTGCAGCTAAACCCACGACTATTACTCAGGCTGTGACTATAGCCGTGAGTCTTACTGAAGACGGGGTTAGGATGAAGATATTCACTGAGAAAGGTGATGACAAGAAGGAAACACATGTTGAGTCTTCCAACCGTGGAAAGAGGAGTTACTCGAATTTCAAGAGGGGAACCCGTAGTAATAACAACAACAGTAACAACAACCACAACAACAATAACAATAACCCCAACAACAACAACAACAACAACAACAACAACAGGCGACAGAACAACTCGCAAAGGGATGCAAAGGCGTTTGTAGCCACAAACGACACTGGTCCTAAGAAGGTACGCTGGTACTTTACCTAAGTGTGAACGATGCAAATTTCATCACGTGGGTGATTGTCGGGTTGTCAAGTGTGATAAGTGTGGCAAGCTTGGCCACCGTGTCGAGTCATGTTGGGGAACGGGAAATAATACTGGATCAGGAAGTGGTTTTGGTAACAAGAATGGGAACGGGAATGGTCGTAGTCAAGGATGCTTTGATGCGGAAGCAAAGATCACTACAAGAAAGACTGTCCTAAAGAAATTCAAGCTCATGGACGATCTTTTGTGATTGGAGCCAAGGATGCGCGCCAAGACCCTAATGTGGTCACTGGTACGTTTCTCCTCAATGATCATTTCGCATCCATATTATTTGATACCGGAGCCGATTTTAGTTTTATTTCTATAGAATTTAAAAATATTCTGGGCTTGGAACCTAGTAAACTAGATGTTCCGTATTCTATAGAATTGGCTAACGGTAAACTAATAGAGACGAAAGAAGTTGTTAAGGAGTGTACCTTAGAACTTGGCGAACAAAAATTCAATATCGATCTCTTACCCGTTGAATTGGGTAGTTTCGACGTAGTGGTTGGCATGGATTGGCTATCTAACAATCGAGCCGAAGTCGTTTGCCACGAGAAGATCATTCGCCTACCACTACCGAACGAAGAGACACTTGTTATACATGGAGAGAAGCGTGACACCCCATTGCGGATCATCAATTGCATGAAAGCGCAGAAATACTTACGGAAAGGTTACATTGCCTTTCTAGCGCATGTTGTAGACAAGAAGGCCGATGGGCCGAAGTTGACAGATATTCCGGTAGTAAAAGAATTTCCTGAAGTCTTTCCTGAAGACTTGCCAGGACTACCGCCTTATCGACAAGTCAAATTTCACATCGACTTGGTACCAGGAGCCGCACCCGTAGCTAAATCTCCATATCGATTAGCACCTTCTGAAATGCAGGAATTGTCCACACAACTTCAAGAGTTGTTGGATAAGGGATTTATCAGACCGAGTTTCTCGCCTTGGGGAGCTCCAGTTCTTTTTGTGAAAAAGAAGGACGGGACATTCAGAATGTGTATCGACTACAGAGAGTTGAATAAACTCACCATCAAGAATCGGTACCCACTACCGAGGATTGACGACTTATTCGATCAACTTCAAGGGTCGAGTTTTTATTCAAAGATAGACTTACGATCGGGGTATCATCAGTTACGGATTCAAGAAGAAAGCATACCGAAAACGGCTTTTCGGACTCGTTACGGTCATTACGAGTTTCTCGTTATGCCTTTTGGTTTAACGAACGCACCGGCGGTCTTCATGGATTTAATGAACCGCGTGTGCAAGCCGTATCTCGACAAATTCGTCATAGTGTTCATTGACGACATCTTGATATACTCACGATCGGCAGCCGAGCACGAACAACATTTGAGAACCATCTTAGAACTACTCAAGGAGGAGAAACTATACGCGAAGTTTTCCAAATGTGAGTTTTGGATTCGCGAAGTACAATTTCTCGGGCATATAGTGAACGAGAAGGGTATTCAAGTAGACCCATCGAAGATTGAATCGATTAAGAATTGGGAAGCACCCAAGACTCCTACTGAAGTGCGACAATTTTTGGGCTTAGCGGGATATTATCGGAGATTTATTGAGAATTTTTCAAAGATTGCTCAACCGCTAACTTCTCTTACACAGAAAGACAGGAAATTCGATTGGGGAGAGAAACAAGAAGCAGCATTTCAACATCTTAAAGACAAGTTGTGCATTGCACCAATCTTATCATTACCCGACGGTACCGATGACTTTGTGGTATACTGTGATGCTTCGCATCAAGGTTTGGGTTGTGTACTCATGCAACGTAAAAAGGTTATCGCGTACGCGTCCCGCCAACTGAAAGTTCACGAGAAGAACTATACCACTCACGACCTAGAGCTAGGCGCGGTGGTGTTTGCTTTAAAAATTTGGCGGCATTACTTATATGGTACACAGTGCACTATTTTCACAGATCATAGGAGTCTACAACACATATTCAACCAAAAAGAATTAAATATGCGTCAGCGACGTTGGGTTGAATTATTAAACGACTATGATTGTGAAATCAAGTACCATCCGGGCAAGGCGAACGTTGTGGCAGACGCCTTGAGCCGCAAGGAACGAGTTAAAACACTAAGAGTGCGAGCACTAGAGATGACGATTCACACAGACCTTACCGCACGAATTCGAAATGCACAACAAGAAGCGCTCAAGGAAGAACATATTCTAGAAGAATCACTTCGAGGCATGGAAAAACAGTTAGTACCAAAGGAGGATGGAACTTTGTACCTTGCGAGTAGAGTTTGGGTTCCATTCTTTGGAGGTCTCCGAGATCTCATTTTTGAGGAAGCACACAGGTCAAAGTACTCGATCCATCCTGGATCAGATAAGATGTACCACGACTTAAAAGAGTACTATTGGTGGCCTAACCTCAAAAAGGATATTGCTAGCTATGTTGGAAAATGCTTGACCTGCGCGAAGGTCAAGGCAGAGTATCAGAAACCATCTGGGTTATTACAACAACCCGAGATTCCCGCTTGGAAATGGGAACAAATATCCATGGACTTCATTACGAAGTTACCCAGGACCTCGAAAGGTCATGACATGATATGGGTAATCGTCGATAGATTGACAAAGTCCGCACACTTCTTACCGATCCGGGAGAAGGATAGTACTGAGAAACTAGCGGAAATCTATCTCAGAGAAATAGTGGCTCGTCATGGAGTGTCTATTTCAATCATTTCGGACCGAGACGGTCGTTTTGTTTCAAGAATATGGAATTCATTTCAACAGGCCTTTGGATCTCAATTGAATCTAAGTACGGCCTTTCATCCACAAACTGACGGCCAGAGCGAACGGACTATCCAAACACTCGAAGATATGCTTCGTGCATGTGTTATGGATTTAGGTGGCAATTGGGATAATCATCTACCTCTAGTTGAGTTTTCCTACAATAATAGCTACCATACAAGTATACGAGCTGCACCGTTTGAAGCTCTTTATGGTCGAAAGTGTCGCTCTCCGCTATGTTGGGCGGAAACGGGCGATAGTCAATTAATTGGTCCGGAACTAGTCCAAGATACTACGGATAAAATTTTTCAGATCCGAGACCGTATCAAGGCGGCTCGCGATCGACAAAAGTTCTACGCTGATGGAAAACGAAAACAAGCATCTTTCGAGGTTGGAGAGAAAGTTTTATTGAAAGTCTCACCTTGGAAAGGCGTAGTGAGGTTCGGTAAACGTGGAAAGCTTAACCCGCGTTACATTAGACCATTTGAAATCTTAGAAAAGATTGGCACTGTTGCCTACAAGTTGAAGTTACCTGATGAACTTAGCAGTGTACACCACACGTTTCATGTGACGAATCTTAAAAAGAGTCCAATACAAGTAACCGTTGCCATTCCTATGGATGAAATTCACATTGACGACAAACTCCATTTCACTGAAGAACCTGTTGAGGTCACGGACTGGAAGGTCAATAAAACACGGAGAAGTCGTATCAAGTTAGTAAAGGTTCGTTGGAACTCTCGTCACGGACCCGAGTATACTTGGGAACGTGAAGACCGAATGAAGGAAAAATATCCCCACCTATTTCCGAAAACTCCTGCAAAGAATAACAAAGCTAGAATTTCGGGACGAAATTCTAAATAACAAGGGGAGAATGTGACAACTGCCACTTTCGGGTAATTTACTTACATTTAAAACAATGATTTACATTATACAAGCATGTGTTTTGAATATTCTGACTGCATGATTACATGATATACATCTTATAAAACTCATGGAATATTCATTGGTTATTACACATGATTCATTTTTATTGGGTACATTTGAAATAGTGCAAACAATTCACCGAAACAACTAGAGTAGTGCCTAGTGAACTAGAGTGCTGACGAAAACTCCGGATTCGCAGAAAACATCTAAAATGACATCTTTAGGACTCGGGTGAGAGTCCAATATCATTTATATATTAAACCCTATATGGGAATACAAGAGTTCGATCAATAATTTACCAATGCCCGGTAGCACTAAAAACTGTCCGAAACGCGCTAAAAATGACCATTTCATGAATTGTCCGCAAAATTCAGCAATTGTATTTTTAATACAAGATACAAAAATTGATGTTTAGGCACCAATTTCATATAAACATACTTATGGAATATCAATTTCACGCATAACGGAAATTTGCCCTACAACTTCCATAAGCGAACGTTTCGACTATTTACTAGTGAAACGAGCACTAAACAATTATCCGAACTACATTTTTGCACTTGTAGCGAACTAGTGACTTTTATTTTTGGTCTTGTAAAAACTAGTTTATGATCATTCCAAGTCGCAAAACATCTCGGAAAATTGTAATCCCTAAACACCTTAACACTTACATCTTTCTAATTCTTTTTAAGTCTTAAAAATTTACTAACATTTTTCACCATGCAAGACCCCCCCCCCCCTCTCATAACCGTGAACAAAGGGGCCCCACCCCCTTGTTTAATTTTGTAAATATCTAGATATTATTTACCTAATTACTAGTGGATGAATGGATGATTATTACTAGACTTCTTCACTAAGTTACTACACATTTTACACCATCTCTTACACACACATAAGAAAACTCTCTAATCATCTTCATCTTCCATCAAGAACACCTCCATAAACCCATTTCTTTTTATCATCTTCTTCATAACCAAGATGGATTTCTTTGGAACATAGGGTGATCTAAGGCTTTTGAAAGCAAAAGGAAGGGTTTTTCATCCATACCAAAGTGTTCTAACATCAAGATCATCATCTTACTTATTCTTAATAATCTCTAAAGATCATCCCTAGCCTAGAGCTAGAAGTAAGCTTCTATTTTTTTTATACATATTATGTTTATGATTGTTATTATAATTAATAATAACCATATATAATCATACATAATGAACAAGAAAAATACAAAGAAGCAAAGATAAAAATCATCATATAATTATGCTTGTTTATATTGTGATTTAAGACTTGTAATATGCATATTTGATGTTGTTATGATGATTAGAATACAAATAAATTGTTAGAAGGTGTTTTAAAAATATGATCTAATAATCATACATGTTTATGTTAAATGGTTTTTAACATAAAGGGTTATAAAGGAATGATCATATCTAGTAATCTTGTGAAAGTATTTAGGGTTTATATTCAAAAACAAGACTTTCACAAGATTATAAAAATTAACATACAACTAAAGATTTTTATGAAAGTTGTTAAAACTAGAATTTAACTTGGTTTTTGAACTAGTTAACATATGAAAGGATCATGTTTAGAACCCTACATGATTTGCTTATCATCTTGATGATTTGATGTTATAAAAGTCTTATAATGTTTAGTTAAGATGATGAATAAATTGTTGTTGATTTAGTAAAGAAAATGATATGTTTAATGAAACATGGTTAAGATAAAAATGCCAAGGTTATATGGCCAATTTTTATAAAAACTTTATTTTATAAAATAACAACATTTTTTTTTGGGTAAATCTATACAAGATTTATAAAGGATATTAAAGATGGGTTTATAAAATAAAAGACAAGAAAAATATATATTTTTTTTTAGAAAATATATATTTGGTTACTTTAAACAATTTTTGTGTGATATATTACTTGGTGTATTAGTTATATATATCATTGTAGGAACTTGAATCTCATGTCAACTTTAAACTCAAAACACGTTATAACAAAAGTCCTACGAGACTTCACATAATAACGCCTTAAAACGAGTTACGGACGATTCTAATAATCGGACACCAAATATGGTCAAAATGAACGCCGGACGACTACTTAAGCTAATTGCCAATCCGGGGAGTTACTACGACGTTAGACGATCTTTCGACACGAAAAATAAATATACTATCGATAACAAATTTTCGGATGTTTATAAACTTATAAAAGCTAGTATGTTTTTATTACTAACATCTATACTTAGTTAATTTTTATAAAAAGGGTTTTTATAAAAATGAAAGGCTTACATGTATTAGTGGGCTATTTTTCTACAAATGGGCTTATTATACTTAATGGACTATTTTTATAAACAAATGGGCTAGTTTAAGTAATGGGCTATTGTTTTATTAATGGGCTAAGCCCAAATACTAAACATATGGGCTAAAGCCCAACACTATTTGAAGCCCAACACTATTCAAGCCCAACACTATTTGAGGCCCAACACTATTTGAGGCCCAACACTATTTGAGGCCCAACACTATTTGAGGCCCAACACTATTCAAGCCCAACACTATTTGAGGCCCAACACTATTTGAGGCCCAACACTATTTGAGGCCCAACACTATTCAGGCCCAGCACTATTTAAGCCCAATAACTTGAAAACATGGGCTTGGCCCAATGATACCATTTTCGTGAACACAACTATACAACGGATACATACAAGACACGAGATTCAGCGGACGAGATCCGACTATACAACTCATTCATCGAATACACAGTTAACGAACAATTGAACAACTCATACATCGAATACACAGTTAGCGAACAGTAAAGACACACAAGTCTTACACATACTCATGACACAAGACTTGTACTCAAGTCCTTTTCAAAGACCGAAGTGTCTAACAAAAATAAGAACATTTGTAGGTCGCCACGCTATTCAGGACGACCGCACGTGAGATCTTATTTTCATCTATTTTCAGGACGCGATACTGTGAGTTCATGTTCCCCTATTCATTTAAATGTTTTACAAACTTTACAACTATCGGGGAGGATACATGTTCAGAGTATGATAAAGTTAGGTAATGAAACACCATAGATCATGTGCGAATTAGGGCCATACTATAAGCACCATTAATCCAGATTGGACCAAGGAACAAAGGCTTAGATCTAATGGGTTTTGGCGAGCCCCACTCTTGGTCGTGAACCCATACAGAAGAGTGCGTTTGTGTCCCAGTCGATAGGAATCGGCATAAAATCGTCTAGGGTTGGTTTGCTTCCTTTTTCGGCACACATATTAATGTCCTTGCAAAACATTAATGATCAACGATTTCATTGACGCTTTACATACTACAACTCACATTTTTCATACATCGTTTACAACTAAATTGCATGAATTCACCAACTTTTGTTGATGTTTTCCAAACTTAACATGTATTTCAGGGAATTAAAGGACCATGTCGGATTTTCCAGTCAAGATAACAAGTACCGGAACTCCATGCCATCTTTTAAAGGGTTTAACTATTATATTCCGCCTCGCAGCGGAAATATGATGGTTTAAACCTTTGTAGTTTATTTCAAGTTAATGTATGAAACTATAACGCTTTACTTTCATGTTAATGGTTTGTAACCGACACACTAAACTTATGTTGTAATCTTTTGAAACACTATGTAATGGCAATGGAGTATGTTTTATTCATATAGTTTGTTCATGTACATCGATATTTATGCAATGAAAACCAGACAGATCACACCTTGCGTTTCCGCTATGAGCGGGTGTGACAATTTATAGGCTGAACAGAAGCTCGGGCACGGCCCCGTGTCCAGTGGGCACGGCCCCGTGTCCATCCTCTTCTCTGTCTTCATTAATTGCTTTTGTCTGCATTAGTTGACCACGGCCCCGTGTCCGCTGGGCACGACCCCGTGTGCAGAAGCATATCTGTACTATCAAGATTTGCCTAGATTTTGCGAATCTTATAGTTGACCATGGCCCCGTGTTCGCTGAGCACGGCCCCGTGGTGGGCGATGGAAGCTTCTACAACTTTGCCTTTTATGCTGACACTTGGGCACGCCTTGTTCACTGAGCACGGGGCGTGTTCAGCCTTCTGTTCTCTTGTTTTGCTTGGGAAGATGCTTTCGGGGAGGTCGGGCATGCCACGTTTGTTCCTTTTCTTGTATTTATGTTAGATTTAGTTGCCTTTTTGCTTCTTTTGTTAATTTGAGCTGATTTAATCCTGAAAATACAAAGGGCATGCCACGATGTAGACCCCATGGAGATTGTGTCTGACGATGACGTTGTGCCGGAGGTACAGGTCATCTTATCTGATAACGACTCTACTTCTGACAGCGACATGGATGATTTCCAGCCGTTCGCAATTGGTGGTGACATTATGGACGCTTACATGTTAGGAGACATCATTGATGATGATGTGCTAGATGTGCCCCCTCTACTCAACGAGGTTGTTATCATGGGTCACCCGGAGGGTGAACATGTGATAGAGGTTATACCCTTGGATGTCCTTCCTCTTGCCATGATGCCTTTCATTGGCGACTTCGACGAGGAGGACGATGCTGTAGTTCCTGTGATTCCAGTGGAGCATTTGGGTGATGAGTTGGGAGACGGGGATGTTCATGACTTGGTTATTCTAGAGGTTGCCGCACCGGTGGTTCCGATTATTATTATCTCTTCTGATTCCGATACTGATACAGATGCTTCTTCTTATGCATCTGTTACTTCCTCTGCACTGCAGGCCATTGGCCTACAGCGCAATGCAGACATTGAGCTGGATGATGTCATACCTGATGAGCCAGTTGTCCCTGCACATGATCATGTTGCTCCTATTCTACCACATATAGACCATACTGACGAGGCAGGACCCTCTGGACATGCTCATGTACCACCCGGAGACATGGACCTATACCCACATGATATGCCCATCACAGACCCATACCACCCACTGCATTACTTAGTTGCTACTACCGAGTTACCGGCTCGTGTGCTCACACTTGAGCATCAGATAGATTTTATTATCCGTCGAGTTAGTGAACTCGAGGATGAGCTTACCCACCTGCTTAGCTTGGTACTTCAGGCTCCACCACCACCAGCCCATTCACCACCCCAGGATCCACCACCACCACCAGGGTCACCACCATTACCCCCACTACCACCTCAGATGCCACCAGCGGATCTACCGCCAGTGGATTTACCTACTCGGGTACTGACGCTCGAGCAGCAGATTGTATTCCTGAACCGTCTGGTTCTAGATTTGGAGGGTAGGGTCTCTGATGTCCACAGGTTGTTGTTTCCGATTCCACCACCAGTTTTTCCCCCAGCATAGACTATGGTTACCGGTAGTATACTTTTGGGACGGGTAGTTATAGTCGTTTTGTGTACATATTTGATGCTCCACCAAGTTTGAAGACAGCCGACATACAGCGGAAAACGCAGTTGGAAGGAACACTTTATTATCTCTTTTGTTGTACTAGACTAGTATGACCGGGTTATGTAGCCCGAGTCTATTTTTGTTCCTTTCAAACGATTATGTAACCGGTTGACTATATATATGAAAAACTTGGTGTTATCTATTAAATGAAAATGAGAGGTCTGGTTGGACATCTCTTATTATTTATGTTAACTTATTTACGCGCATTATATATTTGGTGGTGATATTATTGTTAATGTTATGAATATTTCTTTTTGAACAAACAAAAATCAACGTCTAATCTTTATCCTATTTCTCCTTTGGAAGAATCATGCCACCAAGGAGAGGCTTACGTTCACGAACTGATCCACCCCCACCCCCACAAATGCCTACGACCGAGGCGGAACTGAATGCACTTATAGAACAGAGAATCGCTCAAGCTATCGCACTGTATGAGGCATCCCGTGTCGAAACAAGTGGTGGCACCGGCGGATCGGGAGGCCAGGGTCCAAGTGGTCCTTCAGGTGGAACAAATATTCCGGGTAACGTTTATTCGTTTTATTACAACACATCAAATTTCTTTCTTAATCTATTCGTGCGATTCACTGTTTGCTCATTCAAAATCCGTTGTCCAATTTCAGGGTGCACATTCAAGCAGTTTCTAGACTGCAAGCCGCTTAACTATGATGGCACAGGCGGTGCTGTGGCTTATGTGAGATGGACTGAGAAAACGGATTCCACTATCAGAATGAGCAGATGTTCTGCTAATCAGCAAGTCACTTTCGTTACTGGCTTGTTTCTCAACGAGGCTCTTACCTGGTGGAACCTACAAGTGCAAACTTTGGGTGATAACGCTGCTTATGCGTTGACGTGGGAGGAACTGAAGGAACGTATGAGGGATAAGTACTGTTCTCGTGCTGAACTCCAGAAGTTGGAGAACGAGTTTTGGAACCTTACCATGGTCGGAGCTGATATCACGGGATATACGCAAAGATTTCACGATCTGTCCCGCGTGATTCCTTATCTTGTAACACCAGAATACAAGCGTATCGAACGCTATATCTGGGGACTTTCTGACAAGATTCGAAGTCTGGTTACTGCAGCTAAACCCACGACTATTACTCAGGCTGTGACTATAGCCGTGAGTCTTACTGAAGACGGGGTTAGGATGAAGATATTCACTGAGAAAGGTGATGACAAGAAGGAAACACATGTTGAGTCTTCCAACCGTGGAAAGAGGAGTTACTCGAATTTCAAGAGGGGAACCCGTAGTAATAACAACAACAGTAACAACAACCACAACAACAATAACAATAACCCCAACAACAACAACAACAACAACAACAGGCGACAGAACAACTCGCAAAGGGATGCAAAGGCGTTTGTAGCCACAAACGACACTGGTCCTAAGAAGTACGCTGGTACTTTACCTAAGTGTGAACGATGCAAATTTCATCACGTGGGTGATTGTCGGGTTGTCAAGTGTGATAAGTGTGGCAAGCTTGGCCACCGTGTCGAGTCATGTTGGGGAACGGGAAATAATACTGGATCAGGAAGTGGTTTTGGTAACAAGAATGGGAACGGGAATGGTCGTAGTCAAGGATGCTTTGGATGCGGAAGCAAAGATCACTACAAGAAAGACTGTCCTAAAGAAATTCAAGCTCATGGACGATCTTTTGTGATTGGAGCCAAGGATGCACGCCAAGACCCTAATGTGGTCACTGGTACGTTTCTCCTCAATGATCATTTCGCATCCATATTATTTGATACCGGAGCCGATTTTAGTTTTATTTCTATAGAATTTAAAAATATTCTGGGCTTGGAACCTAGTAAACTAGATGTTCCGTATTCTATAGAATTGGCTAACGGTAAACTAATAGAGACGAAAGAAGTTGTTAAGGAGTGTACCTTAGAACTTGGCGAACAAAAATTCAATATCGATCTCTTACCCGTTGAATTGGGTAGTTTCGACGTAGTGGTTGGCATGGATTGGCTATCTAACAATCGAGCCGAAGTCGTTTGCCACGAGAAGATCATTCGCCTACCACTACCGAACGAAGAGACACTTGTTATACATGGAGAGAAGCGTGACACCCCATTGCGGATCATCAATTGCATGAAAGCGCAGAAATACTTACGGAAAGGTTACATTGCCTTTCTAGCGCATGTTGTAGACAAGAAGGCCGATGGGCCGAAGTTGACAGATATTCCGGTAGTAAAAGAATTTCCTGAAGTCTTTCCTGAAGACTTGCCAGGACTACCGCCTTATCGACAAGTCAAATTTCACATCGACTTGGTACCAGGAGCCGCACCCGTAGCTAAATCTCCATATCGATTAGCACCTTCTGAAATGCAGGAATTGTCCACACAACTTCAAGAGTTGTTGGATAAGGGATTTATCAGACCGAGTTTCTCGCCTTGGGGAGCTCCAGTTCTTTTTGTGAAAAAGAAGGACGGGACATTCAGAATGTGTATCGACTACAGAGAGTTGAATAAACTCACCATCAAGAATCGGTACCCACTACCGAGGATTGACGACTTATTCGATCAACTTCAAGGGTCGAGTTTTTATTCAAAGATAGACTTACGATCGGGGTATCATCAGTTACGGATTCAAGAAGAAAGCATACCGAAAACGGCTTTTCGGACTCGTTACGGTCATTACGAGTTTCTCGTTATGCCTTTTGGTTTAACGAACGCACCGGCGGTCTTCATGGATTTAATGAACCGCGTGTGCAAGCCGTATCTCGACAAATTCGTCATAGTGTTCATTGACGACATCTTGATATACTCACGATCGGCAGCCGAGCACGAACAACATTTGAGAACCATCTTAGAACTACTCAAGGAGGAGAAACTATACGCGAAGTTTTCCAAATGTGAGTTTTGGATTCGCGAAGTACAATTTCTCGGGCATATAGTGAACGAGAAGGGTATTCAAGTAGACCCATCGAAGATTGAATCGATTAAGAATTGGGAAGCACCCAAGACTCCTACTGAAGTGCGACAATTTTTGGGCTTAGCGGGATATTATCGGAGATTTATTGAGAATTTTTCAAAGATTGCTCAACCGCTAACTTCTCTTACACAGAAAGACAGGAAATTCGATTGGGGAGAGAAACAAGAAGCAGCATTTCAACATCTTAAAGACAAGTTGTGCATTGCACCAATCTTATCATTACCCGACGGTACCGATGACTTTGTGGTATACTGTGATGCTTCGCATCAAGGTTTGGGTTGTGTACTCATGCAACGTAAAAAGGTTATCGCGTACGTGTCCCGCCAACTGAAAGTTCACGAGAAGAACTATACCACTCACGACCTAGAGCTAGGCGCGGTGGTGTTTGCTTTAAAAATTTGGCGGCATTACTTATATGGTACACAGTGCACTATTTTCACAGATCATAGGAGTCTACAACACATATTCAACCAAAAAGAATTAAATATGCGTCAGCGACGTTGGGTTGAATTATTAAACGACTATGATTGTGAAATCAAGTACCATCCGGGCAAGGCGAACGTTGTGGCAGACGCCTTGAGCCGCAAGGAACGAGTTAAAACACTAAGAGTGCGAGCACTAGAGATGACGATTCACACAGACCTTACCGCACGAATTCGAAATGCACAACAAGAAGCGCTCAAGGAAGAACATATTCTAGAAGAATCACTTCGAGGCATGGAAAAACAGTTAGTACCAAAGGAGGATGGAACTTTGTACCTTGCGGGTAGAGTTTGGGTTCCATTCTTTGGAGGTCTCCGAGATCTCATTTTTGAGGAAGCACACAGGTCAAAGTACTCGATCCATCCTGGATCAGATAAGATGTACCACGACTTAAAAGAGTACTATTGGTGGCCTAACCTCAAAAAGGATATTGCTAGCTATGTTGGAAAATGCTTGACCTGCGCGAAGGTCAAGGCAGAGTATCAGAAACCATCTGGGTTATTACAACAACCCGAGATTCCCGCTTGGAAATGGGAACAAATATCCATGGACTTCATTACGAAGTTACCCAGGACCTCGAAAGGTCATGACATGATATGGGTAATCGTCGATAGATTGACAAAGTCCGCACACTTCTTACCGATTCGGGAGAAGGATAGTACTGAGAAACTAGCGGAAATCTATCTCAGAGAAATAGTGGCTCGTCATGGAGTGCCTATTTCAATCATTTCGGACCGAGACGGTCGTTTTGTTTCAAGAATATGGAATTCATTTCAACAGGCCTTTGGATCTCAATTGAATCTAAGTACGGCCTTTCATCCACAAACTGACGGCCAGAGCGAACGGACTATCCAAACACTCGAAGATATGCTTCGTGCATGTGTTATGGATTTAGGTGGCAATTGGGATAATCATCTACCTCTAGTTGAGTTTTCCTACAATAATAGCTACCATACAAGTATACGAGCTGCACCGTTTGAAGCTCTTTATGGTCGAAAGTGTCGCTCTCCGCTATGTTGGGCGGAAACGGGCGATAGTCAATTAATTGGTCCGGAACTAGTCCAAGATACTACGGATAAAATTTTTCAGATCCGAGACCGTATCAAGGCGGCTCGCGATCGACAAAAGTTCTACGCTGATGGAAAACGAAAACAAGCATCTTTCGAGGTTGGAGAGAAAGTTTTATTGAAAGTCTCACCTTGGAAAGGCGTAGTGAGGTTCGGTAAACGTGGAAAGCTTAACCCGCGTTACATTAGACCATTTGAAATCTTAGAAAAGATTGGCACTGTTGCCTACAAGTTGAAGTTACCTGATGAACTTAGCAGTGTACACCACACGTTTCATGTGACGAATCTTAAAAAGAGTCCAATACAAGTAACCGTTGCCATTCCTATGGATGAAATTCACATTGACGACAAACTCCATTTCACTGAAGAACCTGTTGAGGTCACGGACTGGAAGGTCAATAAAACACGGAGAAGTCGTATCAAGTTAGTAAAGGTTCGTTGGAACTCTCGTCACGGACCCGAGTATACTTGGGAACGTGAAGACCGAATGAAGGAAAAATATCCCCACCTATTTCCGAAAACTCCTGCAAAGAATAACAAAGCTAGAATTTCGGGACGAAATTCTAAATAACAAGGGGAGAATGTGACAACTGCCACTTTCGGGTAATTTACTTACATTTAAAACAATGATTTACATTATACAAGCATGTGTTTTGAATATTCTGACTGCATGATTACATGATATACATCTTATAAAACTCATGGAATATTCATTGGTTATTACACATGATTCATTTTTATTGGGTACATTTGAAATAGTGCAAACAATTCACCGAAACAACTAGAGTAGTGCCTAGTGAACTAGAGTGCTGACGAAAACTCCGGATTCGCAGAAAACATCTAAAATGACATCTTTAGGACTCGGGTGAGAGTCCAATATCATTTATATATTAAACCCTATATGGGAATACAAGAGTTCGATCAATAATTTACCAATGCCCGGTAGCACTAAAAACTGTCCGAAACGCGCTAAAAATGACCATTTCATGAATTGTCCGCAAAATTCAGCAATTGTATTTTTAATACAAGATACAAAAATTGATGTTTAGGCACCAATTTCATATAAACATACTTATGGAATATCAATTTCACGCATAACGGAAATTTGCCCTACAACTTCCATAAGCGAACGTTTCGACTATTTACTAGTGAAACGAGCACTAAACAATTATCCGAACTACATTTTTGCACTTGTAGCGAACTAGTGACTTTTATTTTTGGTCTTGTAAAAACTAGTTTATGATCATTCCAAGTCGCGAAACATCTCGGAAAATTGTAATCCCTAAACACCTTAACACTTACATCTTTCTAATTCTTTTTAAGTCTTAAAAATTTACTAACATTTTTCACCATGCAAGACCCCCCCCCCCCCCCTCTCATAACCGTGAACAAAGGGGCCCCACCCCCTTGTTTAATTTTGTAAATATCTAGATATTATTTACCTAATTACTAGTGGATGAATGGATGATTATTACTAGACTTCTTCACTAAGTTACTACACATTTTACACCATCTCTTACACACACATAAGAAAACTCTCTAATCATCTTCATCTTCCATCAAGAACACCTCCATAAACCCATTTCTTTTTATCATCTTCTTCATAACCAAGATGGATTTCTTTGGAACATAGGGTGATCTAAGGCTTTTGAAAGCAAAAGGAAGGGTTTTTCATCCATACCAAAGTGTTCTAACATCAAGATCATCATCTTACTTATTCTTAATAATCTCTAAAGATCATCCCTAGCCTAGAGCTAGAAGTAAGCTTCTATTTTTTTTTATACATATTATGTTTATGATTGTTATTATAATTAATAATAACCATATATAATCATACATAATGAACAAGAAAAATACAAAGAAGCAAAGATAAAAATCATCATATAATTATGCTTGTTTATATTGTGATTTAAGACTTGTAATATGCATATTTGATGTTGTTATGATGATTAGAATACAAATAAATTGTTAGAAGGTGTTTTAAAAATATGATCTAATAATCATACATGTTTATGTTAAATGGTTTTTAACATAAAGGGTTATAAAGGAATGATCATATCTAGTAATCTTGTGAAAGTATTTAGGGTTTATATTCAAAAACAAGACTTTCACAAGATTATAAAAATTAACATACAACTAAAGATTTTTATGAAAGTTGTTAAAACTAGAATTTAACTTGGTTTTTGAACTAGTTAACATATGAAAGGATCATGTTTAGAACCCTACATGATTTGCTTATCATCTTGATGATTTGATGTTATAAAAGTCTTATAATGTTTAGTTAAGATGATGAATAAATTGTTGTTGATTTAGTAAAGAAAATGACATGTTTAATGAAACATGGTTAAGATAAAAATGCCAAGGTTATATGGCCAATTTTTATAAAAACTTTATTTTATAAAATAACAACATTTTTTTTTTTGGGTAAATCTATACAAGATTTATAAAGGATATTAAAGATGGGTTTATAAAATAAAAGACAAGAAAAATATATATTTTTTTTAGAAAATATATATTTGGTTACTTTAAACAATTTTTGTGTGATATATTACTTGGTGTATTAGTTATATATATCATTGTAGGAACTTGAATCTCATGTCAACTTTAAACTCAAAACACGTTATAACAAAAGTCCTACGAGACTTCACATAATAACGCCTTAAAACGAGTTACGGACGATTCTAATAATCGGACACCAAATATGGTCAAAATGAACGCCGGACGACTACTTAAGCTAATTGCCAATCCGGGGAGTTACTACGACGTTAGACGATCTTTCGACACGAAAAATAAATATACTATCGATAACAAATTTTCGGATGTTTATAAACTTATAAAAGCTAGTATGTTTTTATTACTAACATCTATACTTAGTTAATTTTTATAAAAAGGGTTTTTATAAAAATGAAAGGCTTACATGTATTAGTGGGCTATTTTTCTACAAATGGGCTTATTATACTTAATGGACTATTTTTATAAACAAATGGGCTAGTTTAAGTAATGGGCTATTGTTTTATTAATGGGCTAAGCCCAAATACTAAACATATGGGCTAAAGCCCAACACTATTCAAGCCCAACACTATTTGAGGCCCAACACTATTTGAGGCCCAACACTATTTGAGGCCCAACACTATTTGAGGCCCAACACTATTCAAGCCCAACACTATTTGAGGCCCAACACTATTTGAGGCCCAACACTATTTGAGGCCCAACACTATTCAGGCCCAGCACTATTTAAGCCCAATAACTTGAAAACATGGGCTTGGCCCAATGATACCATTTTCGTGAACACAACTATACAACGGATACATACAAGACACGAGATTCAGCGGACGAGATCCGACTATACAACTCATTCATCGAATACACAGTTAACGAACAATTGAACAACTCATACATCGAATACACAGTTAGCGAACAGTAAAGACACACAAGTCTTACACATACTCATGACACAAGACTTGTACTCAAGTCCTTTTCAAAGACCGAAGTGTCTAACAAAAATAAGAACATTTGTAGGTCGCCACGCTATTCAGGACGACCGCACGTGAGATCTTATTTTCATCTATTTTCAGGACGCGATACTGTGAGTTCATGTTCCCCTATTCATTTAAATGTTTTACAAACTTTACAACTATCGGGGAGGATACATGTTCAGAGTATGATAAAGTTAGGTAATGAAACACCATAGATCATGTGCGAATTAGGGCCATACTATAAGCACCATTAATCCAGATTGGACCAAGGAACAAAGGCTTAGATCTAATGGGTTTTGGCGAGCCCCACTCTTGGTCGTGAACCCATACAGAAGAGTGCGTTTGTGTCCCAGTCGATAGGAATCGGCATAAAATCGTCTAGGGTTGGTTTGCTTCCTTTTTCGGCACACATATTAATGTCCTTGCAAAACATTAATGATCAACGATTTCATTGACGCTTTACATACTACAACTCACATTTTTCATACATCGTTTACAACTAAATTGCATGAATTCACCAACTTTTGTTGATGTTTTCCAAACTTAACATGTATTTCAGGGAATTAAAGGACCATGTCGGATTTTCCAGTCAAGATAACAAGTACCGGAACTCCATGCCATCTTTTAAAGGGTTTAACTATTATATTCCGCCTCGCAGCGGAAATATGATGGTTTAAACCTTTGTAGTTTATTTCAAGTTAATGTATGAAACTATAACGCTTTACTTTCATGTTAATGGTTTGTAACCGACACACTAAACTTATGTTGTAATCTTTTGAAACACTATGTAATGGCAATGGAGTATGTTTTATTCATATAGTTTGTTCATGTACATCGATATTTATGCAATGAAAACCAGACAGATCACACCTTGCGTTTCCGCTATGAGCGGGTGTGACAATTTATAGGCTGAACAGAAGCTCGGGCACGGCCCCGTGTCCAGTGGGCACGGCCCCGTGTCCATCCTCTTCTCTGTCTTCATTAATTGCTTTTGTCTGCATTAGTTGACCACGGCCCCGTGTCCGCTGGGCACGACCCCGTGTGCAGAAGCATATCTGTACTATCAAGATTTGCCTAGATTTTGCGAATCTTATAGTTGACCATGGCCCCGTGTTCGCTGAGCACGGCCCCGTGGTGGGCGATGGAAGCTTCTACAACTTTGTCTTTTATGCTGACACTTGGGCACGCCTTGTTCACTGAGCACGGGGCGTGTTCAGCCTTCTGTTCTCTTGTTTTGCTTGGGAAGATGCTTTCGGGGAGGTCGGGCATGCCACGTTTGTTCCTTTTCTTGTATTTATGTTAGATTTAGTTGCCTTTTTGCTTCTTTTGTTAATTTGAGCTGATTTAATCCTGAAAATACAAAAGGAAGACAAAAACACACTTTTTCCAACATTAGTACTAAAAAGGGTTAGTTTTAGGCCACAATTGATGTAATTTATATGTTGCATTTTGCACACATCAGTTGGCTCTAGGAATGAGGTCGATACGAAAGTCGATATTACGAGTTGGCGGTAGTTCGGGAAGATCCTCAGGAAAAACGTTAGGAAATTCTCGGACCACGGGTACGTCGCTTACTCCCGGTTTACCTTTCTTTTCCTTCTCCGCTACTACGATGTTAGCCAAGAAGGCTCTGTATTTCTTGCGGAGATACTTGCTAGCTTGGACACACAACATGAGTTTGAGACACTTCGAAGGGGTTTCACCATAAACACACAATAAATCACCATTCGCGAGCGAGAGTCGAATCATCTTATCGAAGCACACAACTTCAGCATGGTTTTCGCAAAGAAAGTCCATGCCTACTATGATGTCAAAACTTCCGAGTTGCATCGGAATGAGGTCGATTGGGAAGATGTGATTGTTGGGCTCAAGGTGTCACACCCCGACCGCGTAAAACAACAAATCGCGGCGGAAACATCGGGGCGTGTTGCAACAGAATTAATGTTTCATAACCATGGATACCAAAAAGTGTTTTGTTTTATTAAACATTGAATAATTACATCGTCTGGAAATCTAAATACACAATTTAAACATAATCTATCATTGTTATTGAGTCACTAAGGCCTTGTCCAGTCCTATGTGAGCATGCATCTTATCAATTGATATCATTCAACAATACCTGAAACATATGTGAAAACGAGGTCAGCAAAGAAATGCTGGCGAGATACATAGGTTTTGTGAAAATAAGATTCATGACTTCTGTTTTAAGAAAATGTTTAGTCATGAACCTTGTAATTTGCTTTGTCTTTGTAAATCATTTGAAAAATAATAAGTTCGGATGATAAGTATAAATAAGAAAATAATGCATGATTAAATGAATAACCATGTAAAATGAGTTTGTGTAAGATAAGTTGTTTGTAAATCAATGTCTTGTGAAAAGTATGTTACTTGTATAAAATGTTATATGTATCAAACTGAAATGATTCAAATAACGCTACAATATGTAATACCATACAAACACTTATATATAGGAAGTACCAGCGGCGTATCCACCATGCTTGTATCATATTACACACACATCGTTACTTAATCACTTAATCAAACCAAACCAAACAATGTAAAATGTCTATGTTTAAATAAATTGTCAAATGTCTATGTCAAATGTCTATGTCAAATATCCATGTCAAATGTCTATGTCAAATATCCATGTATGGCAAGTGAAATGTCTCAACTAAACCATATGCACAAAAACAAAGTATTGAAGTAAAACTTGGTTTAAATCAAAGTTATGTTTTGTGGAAAATACATGATCAAATGTCAATCATGTACAAATGTTTACCCAATCGTTAACCCATTTTGTAAAATCGTTCTAGTCGTTCTTGTTTTAATTGTGAAACTACTTTATGGTCGATTCTCTAATAACATTCAAACCTTCTTGACTCGCATTAATAAACCCTTACCAAAGGATAGATTAACAACTCGCATTAATAAACCCTTACCAAAGAGTAAATTAACAATTTCAGATTCATCGCTACCCACAACACCCACACATAACTACGGGTGTACCAAATAACGGGACTTGTCCGATCCTATGGTACCATAACCTAATACTGGTCGGCTTGATCATTGCTAATGAATGTCATTTGTTATGTAACCCAACCAACAAGTTTGTTCACTTTCTTGAAATCGTTATTAGTTTTGTATAAATCGTCTTAATCGTTTTTGAAACCATCGTTATAACATCGAAAATCGTTTTGTTATCATCGTTAAAGCCTTGAAAAACATTTAGCACATATGAGTCACCCCAAAACAATTGAAAGCAGTAAAATAGGGGAATAATGTACTCGCCTGAGAATGCTTAGAGGTCTTGAACAACAACCAAACAAAGCTTGAGGGAGCACGGAATCAGTCGGCAAATCTAAACTATATAAATAAACCGGACATAAATCGGGAGATCGGATAGGATGAGGCTTGGTAAACCAAATGAGTGTTGGAACTCATATGATATGGTTTAACAAGACCTACATACTACATTGAGACTAACCTAAGTGCTTTCGACCCATCGCGGCCCATTAAGGTAACTTATGCTACTTTAACGCGTCGTTCGCGTGAAACGCGTTCGGACCGCCTAACTAGTCCTATGACAAGTAGAATATGCCTAAACATGTTACATAATCAGTTATGTGACAAAGGTTTAGGTTACATATGCTTAATTACCAATTATACATGAAAAGGGTATTCTGGTAATTTACCTAAGGCATATAAACTACCTATCATACAACTACTCAAACGATGTGACCATAGGGTATAACCTCGGAAGGTTATTCCCTACCTACTATGGTCACCTAATGTATTTGGTCGGATCCTAATGATCGACCAAATGGGTCGGGTTCGAAGGTATAAGCGATTTATTAGATCGCTTATCCTACGACCCTAGACAACGTGGTAATCAGTAGGCATAGTCCCAAGGGACTATAACCAACGTGATTACACTCACGTTGCGAAGTTCAAACGAACTTCGCATTGACCATTACTGGTCAACGCTGAAAGTCAAACAAAGTTTGACTTTCTGACTCGAAAAGCAATAAAAATAAGGAAAAGAACGAAAGAATACTTACGAAGGGTCCCCGAATGCTAATCCCGATCCAAGAACTCAGGTATGAAACAATGGTTTCAACTTAGAGCTCTTAAATCAGAATTCTTGTGGAAAATGAGGTTGTGTGGGTTGGGTATTTATAGGAATACCCGAACTGTTAGGATCGTTCCATGGAAAACGTGCCATGAATCCAACCCGTACACTTGTCGGAACCTTATGGTGGCTGGAAATCCATCCTTATCAGATGACTAGACAATTAGGAATGTGTGGGTGTGGTTAATCAGCTGCAAACAGGCTGTTAAGAAACACTGCATCTGGTCTGTGCATGGCTAGCGCACCGCTACACTAAAAGTGTAGCGCACCGCTAGCCATAGTTTGGCAGAATTACACTTTTAGTCCCTGTCATGCATTCAGCCCATTTTCGACACGTTTAAGGCCCGTTAACCCCATTTCAAAGCTCTAAAATGAAGTTAAAGTATAGGGAACTTAAAACATGTTCAAAAATATCTCGGATCTCGGTTCGTTTGGCCGTACGGTCGCGATGTTCGCTTAATTACGACGGAATGCGCATAAGCACGAAAAACGAACCAAATGACGCGACGAATGGATTTTTCTTATGGCGAACACTAAAATAAAATATTTTAGTGCTTACATAAATTTTTGGATGTCCGGATGTATTCAGAACGTAAGTTACGCGTAAAAATGCAAACTTGTGCACTTTTTGACGCTTTTAGTCCCTGAATGACACAAAAGTTTATTTTAGCATACCGAACACCTCAAAGCCTATTTCTAAGCTATGTAAAGGATATTTATGGTATGTTTAACTTATGTTCATGTCCCGGAAGGTCTGTTACAGTTCAAATTGGCATACTTTCGCAGTTTGTCAACTTTAGTCCCTGTAAGCGATTAAACTTTGATTTCACCACACCAAACCTTCCAAAACTTATATCTAAGTTATGTAAAGGTTATTTAAGGTATGTTAATCCTATGTCACTATTCCGGAGTGTTTGTTGGATTAAACTGGTTATATTTACGCATCAGTGCGCGTATAACCTTCCAGAAAGTGATTTAGAGTTTGAAATTGAACAAGAATTGATATGTGCAAATGATACACATATTTTTACAAATCCCAAGTATGAAATATAATATTTCATTGGTTTGGTATTTGTTTGATGGCCGTGGAGGCACAGGTGTTACACAAGGGTACAATCATGAAGAACAGAATTAACGGCGACAGTTCTTCCGGTGGCGACTTCAACATCGAACGTCGAGGGGAGATGGGAGCGCTTACGACTAAGGAGTTTCTCAAATTCGAACGACACAAAGCAATTATCGGCTCCAGTATTAAACAAACACGAAGCATAAATACCATTCACAAGGAATGTACCATTGACCACGCTGTTGTCAGCCTGGGCTTGGCGCACATTGATGTTGAAAGTTCTGGCGCGTGCGGCTTGTTGCTGCAGCTGATGTTGTTGTTGCTAGTGTTGCTGCTGCTACTGGGGCTCTTGTTTCACAACCCTGTTCGGGCACATGTTCGCAAAGTGGTTGGGATCACCACATGCGAAGCAGACTCGGGCGTTGATCACGGGTGCCTGAGCCGCTTGTTGGCCTTGTGGGGCTGGGAGCAGAGCTTGACGAGCAATGGCTTGAGCTGGGGCTTGATGGGGACCAGTACGGAAGTTAGCAGTGAAGTGGCCGTACATATTGCAGTGAGCGCAGAAACGACAGGCGAGACCCACCGGGTGATGGTAAGAGCATGCCGGGCAAGCCGGGTGGGGGGCTGTGTATGCACGTTTTGCAGGCGGTGCATAAGTAACTGGTGCTGGACGGTGGTGCGATTGCTGCTGAGCCGGTACGGCTTGGAGTGGAGCAGCAGTGGTAGTGACAGCACAGTTCTTGTTGCTGGAGCTGCTGTTGTTGTTCTTCTTCTTTCGGCGTGAGGACTTTGACGATTGGGCGGCGGCGGTTTCAGCGGTTGGTGCGGTGGTGACTTAATGCAGGTTCTTCGAAGCTTTATCCGAAAAACAGCTTTTACCCGCTTGTCGTTGATCTCGGCGGCAAGCAAGTAAGTTTCTTCGATCGTTGCTGGCTTTGCGGCATGCACAAAATCTGCAACACAGTCGGGTAGAGCTCGAATGTACTTCTTGATCGTTATGTCGGGCGTCTTCACTTGATCGGGACAGATGATGCTGAGCTGCTTAAAGCGAGCAGTCAGGGCAGCGTTGTCACCTTCCTTCTGCTTGATGTGCCAGAACTCGTCCTCCAGCTTCTGGCACTCATGGGGAGGGCAGAACTCCTCGAGCATAACGTTCTTCAACTCGTCCCATGACAGGCCATAGGCTGCATCATTTCCGCGCTTATTCCTTTCGGCCGTCCACCAGTATAGAGCGCGGGACTGGAAGACGCCGGTCGGGTTCAGCGTGCGCGCAAAGTGACTTTGATCGAGTCAAACCATTGAAACAAAGCCGTAGGGCCTTCTTTTCCAGTGAACTCTTTCGGTCCACATGCCTTGAACTGTTTGAAGCTGAAAGCAGCTTTTGGAGTCTCGGTCCTGGATTCCTTTGCTCATGTTTTCGTACAGTTCACTGACGACTTGGGGTACAACCTTTGCCATTTTCTTAGTAATCATGGCAGCAAGGCGTTTGTCTGCTTGCTTTCGGCGAGCATCTCGGGTAGCGCGAGATCCAGATGACGACATTGTCTGCAACAGACATCGCCACGGGACTTAACATGACATATTCGAAACTCACCTCACACGCCTAATACTACTAAAGCTCAGGAACACGTATAGTCACGTCAGCACATAAAGCACAGAAGCACATAGTCACAGATTCACATAAACACAGCAGCACATAATCACGTAGGCACGTAGAGCACAGAAGCACAGAAGCACATAATCACCAGATGTAGTCAGAATACAGAAACCTATCATTCAAAGTCGGCAAGCGTTCGATATTAGCGACCGCGAATAACTTATCGAGTAGTATAGTATAAGCGTATAACATAGCATAAGGTTGTCCACTATTTAGCGATTTATCAGCGTTTTGAGATAGAAATGCAGTGCGAGTCGTGCGTGTCGATCGAAGTGAAAGCAAGAATCGAATAAGTCTCCAAAAATTAAAACACATAAGCAGGTAAATACTCATAAACACATAAAATCGGCGAATCATCAGAGTCAGCAGTTGCGGGCGCATAATCGAAACACATAAAAATCGAGAAATAGATTGTCTGCGGCTGTTAGACATTGACTGACCAGAGTGATTTGACTATTCACAAGGACTTGTTGTACACATTTTGACCTTCAGGACTGTGCCTTTGCCTCGATTCTTGGGCATTTGACACACATCCCATTAGTCATACCGTGACTTCATCGAGACTTTGGTGAGAGTTTTGTAAAACCAAGTAAAAGTCGGAACAAGTCGTCAAGGTTAGGGTTTCACCCTTGGCTTAACAACTTCGTTCCTGTTTTTGATGAAATAAAAGAGAATTATGCGTCAAAGTATGGATTTCACTCCTGGTTCAACGCAAGTTCTCGTGTTTATAGATGAAAATGTGGGTTGAACAAGCAAGTTAGTCGAGAGTTTGCGGTTTTCACACCTAATCTCGATTCAATCGCTCATTCATATTTGAAAATTCGAGTGCAGTGATAGTGCAGCATAGGCGAGAGTAGCGAGAAATGGCAGTAAGCTCATACATAATCCCTACTGGACATGTACGAGTTAGTCTGTTGGTTCCTAACTATAGACTAGGTCTCTAAGACTTCGACCCGGACTAGGTCGAGTCTTGCCTAATTCCCTATAGTCAGTGTTGCAGAAATCGGCCTAGGCGGCGATTAATCGGCGCCTAGGCGCTAGGCGGCCACTTGCTGCCTAATTTTGAGCTAGTCGGTCAATTAATCGGCCATGGTCAAAGTCGGTCAAAGGCGGTACCTAGGCGGTCAAAAATCGGATTAATCGGACTATATTAATCGGTCAAAATCAGTCCTAGGCGGTCAAAATCGGTCAAAATCGAACCATACTTTCTTAAACTTGAAGTATTTATGTGAATTTTGAAGTATTATTTTTATATTATTGGGTATATATATATAATTTTGAAAAAATACATATAAAAATCCCATTCCGATTAATCCCGATTAATCCCTAGGCGGTACCTCACCGCCCGACTAGCGCCTAGCGCCTTCTACAACATTGCTTATAGTTATGGCTCTGATACCAATCTGTCACACCCCAACCGATGGTGGAAACATTGGGGCATGGCACTAAGCGAAACAGATTTTCCAGAAGTTTCCATAACAACTATATTTACCAAATATTTAAATCAACACGTCCCATACTGTGTCATATAAGATAATATAATTATTACAGACAAAAATCTAGTCAAGTAATTCTGTTCCGACAACTCAGATTTATACATAGATAGTTTATTTATTGGTTTCTATGACCTCTTTTCCTAGCCTCGATTTCATCACAGCACAGAGAGCATCCTAGACCTTTCCTTGCCTCAAGTTCACAGCAAGCTAAGCATATAAACAACTTAAGCACCTGTCACATACGTTAAAGTAACAGTCAATACACATAGTGTAAAGGTGAGCATACAAGTTTGATAATAGCTTATAGAGTTCGAAAGCGTTACGCATAACCAGCACGTACACAGAGTGAAATAAGGCATGTTAGTTATCGACATGAACCTATCGATACCAATGACTGCGGGTTGACTGCCCAAGGCAGTTCGCGATACATACTCACCACTGTGAGCCATGTAGGTAATTCTCCTTAACAACCCTCGAGTGAACGGGTGCTGAGTCCAAACTAATAGTACTACCGTTGCTAAGGCAGGTAGACAGCATTCCATGTGTAAACATAACAAACAAGCATTCATTTAGTCACGTATACATGCGATAACGGTTAATGTTGAAAGTATTGCGTAGTGTGTTCGATGTGATTTTGTATAAGTAACGTATGTAACACCCAAAAGTGCGTAAAGCAAAAAGGGATCGAGTATACTCACAGCGATTGATGGATTAAAGGGAGCGCTAGAAAGTAGGGTTAGCCTGAACAGATTGATAGCATAACGATAAGCGACGTGTAAAACGATGCAATGTACAGGTGGTTCAGACAGCAGTTCGATCGGATGGTAGTCCGATCGGACAGCCAGTCGTGCGAGTGGTAGTCCGCTCGAACGGTCGTTCGGTCGGATGACTGTTCGAGTGGATGGTTTCTTCCTTTGAGGAAGATGTGTTTGTGTGTGATGGCTAGGCTTTGAAGTTTTCGTTGTAGCATTTTGAAAACATTGAAGTATCTCTACCTTTTAGGTCGGTCGATCGGACGGTCGTTCGATCGGACGGCAACCCGTTCGGTTGGGCACTTCAGTGAGAACAAGTTCACAGCAGGTTGTCACTCGATCGGACGGTAGTTCGATCGGGTGGCATCCTTTGTGCATTGAACATGTTGAAAATTGTTTAAGTGTTGAAGTTTAAATGTCTCATGATTCGATTGGCAGTTCGATCAGATGGTAGTCCGATAGGACAGCAATTCATTCAACATTCAGACTTCAAGTGTTGGCAAAAATGGCTAAGTGTGGGACCAAGGTGTAAGTCGTACGGGTGGCCAGTCGTACGGTTTGGCTGTCTGTTCGGACAGCAATCCGTTCGGACGGCACTCCGTCCTGGTTAACCTGTTCATCTTACACTTGGTTGTTTTTGATAGTTTGTCATTTTATCGAGATATTTTGATAACGTGTTAAGCAACAGAAACCTCGTCAATACTTGGTGCTCCTGATCGGACAGGAATCACCCCAAGCCGATCAGTGGACGGTTCGAGACGACGTTCCACGTTTAACCCGGAATCGATAATCTCGTGGATAGAATACAGATCTTGAATCAACACAACGAAAATAATGAGTAGTAAGCCGACACAAGTTCCGATTCTATCGGTTTTGTTAGTGCATACGTCTGTAGCTTCCGTCAGCATGTAGTCATGTTTTGTATATTTGTGTCTTTGTAAACAATTATGTAATGTATGTGTGTAGATAGTATGACAACTCAAGAAACGGGGCATAAATGTAAAGTGTTGACTTTTGTTGACTGATGTCATCCGATCGGATAGCACTCATCCGACCGGACAGCATGTTATCCGTTTGGACAGGATGTCATCCGATCGGATAGCTTGTTATCCAAGCGGACAACACTCACCACTTCCTGAGTTGCCTATAAATACCTCGTCAGGGTATTACTTTTGGGCACTTTTGACTCTGAAGAGAAACTGAACAGTGTCTGTCTTCTACCGGAACTTTGTACTTTCAGAACGTCTAATAGAAAGAACAGACCGTGTTTAATCGTTGAATTCTATGTTAAACAATCTAAGATTTGTCATAATGGATTCCGCACATTAGACAAAGTCGATTCATCTAGTTCCTTACAATCAGATCCTGTGCAAAGGGACCAACAAGTGGTATCAGAGCATTTGACAAAACACGTTTTCAATATCTTTTGAAACTTAATGGTATGAAGTTACTATCGGATGCGGAGGAAATCGTTGGCGTCGATGAAGGTACCACTGTAGATGATGTTGAAAAGCAATATGCAATGGTTTGTCGAATTTTTACTTGTTTTGGTCTTTAGGGGGAGATAGAAGATTATAATTTCAGAAAATACAAAAACAATAAAAAAATTCAAAAACCCAAAAACATTAGAAAATTTGAAAAAGCCAAAAACATGATAAAATTCAAAAAGAGCTTGTGTAAAAAGGGAAAATGATAGTACATCAGCTAGACGGTTACAGTACGCTAAAGAAATGGAAAGTTTAAATGCGTTAAACAGTCTCACTGATGATGTGCCGATAGGTTTTTACACACTTAGTAGATTTGTTCAGGATATAAACCTAAATCTTTACTTACTTAATTCGTAGGGAACACTACTTGGATATATAGGTAACCCCTGAAATCTTGTTTGAAAGATCCCTCTTTCTGAGAAACTAGGTCTTTATACTCAGTGATATCTGGGGTATTATCCCGGGAGTTCTGATTTTGCGGAAGCAATGGCCTAGTCCCCGCATAATACTTTACTGCTTTCTTGAAATATAGCACCGCCCTCAGCATCAAATGATAAGACAATAAAATTGCTAATCAATGCTGTTGTAAAAAAGATCCTCTAAAGGGGACCCACCTAAAGTCGAACCGTCATCTCTCTGCTGAACGGAAGTTCTGACCTGAGCTCTCACGGTGTCGCATTTTAACCCCTTACAGATATCATCTATGGTATACTCACCTGTAAGACTGAATATTGGGATCTGGATATGGGAGTATATTCAAGAGGTGGGACACATGTATAAGTTTAAGTCTCTAAAACACTAAATCCGTATCCTGGACAGATTGAAATGTGTGTGAGAATTTAAGTGGATCAGTATATCGACAATCTAAGTGAATTGTTTAAATCTGAGTATGAAATCAAGCTTAACGGTTCTTGTAACTTGTCGAATAGCTGATATGATTCCCTAACACGCTCAACCAAAAATATGTTTGTAAATAGTTTACATTCTGCATTTTATTTATGTATTTCATTTCTAGTTTAGAAGCTTTATTAAAAATCCAAAAATATTTTACATTTCTGCTTTATTTTCCGACAAAACAAAGTGGAAAGCTGATCTTCAGATTCGAATTGAAGCAGATGCAGGAAGTTACTAAGCTGGAAGATGAGTTTGGAGCTAATCATGAATTTTGAAAGTCAAAAACAATTTCATTAAGTTGAAACTTGTAATTTTTCAGAAAAAAAAAATGGTTGAACAAAAATAAATAAAATGTCAGTACGCTTTGAATCGGGTCAACCAAGGTCATTAAGTTGGACTTGGTCGACAAGCTAGGTACCTAGGGTCATTGACTTGGACCTAGATACTTAAGTGGATTTCTAAAAACTGATAAAATTTGAGAAAATGTTAAAAAGGTCAAAAAGTGAAAGTTTTAAAAAGTCAAATAGTGTGCCTCACTCGGATGACAATCCGGTCGGATGGCAATCCGGTCGGATGACCATCCGACTCACGCGTCACTATATATAGAGAGTCAAAGGTCAGTCAAAGGCTACCCGCTCGGACAACCTTCTTTCTCTCTCACACACTTTGATTTTCTGATCTTATTTTCTTCGGATTTCTTTGCACGAATCTTTGGATCGTTGGTTTGCACAACTTTTACAATGGCAAAGGTATGTAATTCTTACTTAAAACTGTTAAAATTCGATGTTCTTGACGATGACGTCACTGTCAGAGGGTTTAGGACAGATCTATGTAGTTTGAGTCAGTTTTGATGGGATTTAAGCATAGGGTTGTGTTCGGAATGATCAGATCTATAGTTTTACCGGTTTAATTTATGACATAACATGCTAAAATCAAGTAGATCTGATGTTAGGGTGATACGGTTATCGGTGGAGTTTTTGACGAATTAAACCCTGATTAGGACGTTTTAGACAACATTGAACATAGGGTTTTGATCAAGATAAGATTCTCTGTGTAGATCTGTGTTCAATTTGAGGATTTGCCTTAGAAAAATTTTGATGTTTCTAGAATGTTCTTGAACTGTTGTTTGAATCGGATAGCAATCCGATCGGATGACAATTCGATCGGATGGCAATCCGCTCCATCACTTGATTCTTGTAGTCTGTGCATCTCCTGTCATGACTCGGATGACAATCCGATCGGATGTCCATCCGATCGGATAATCCAATGCATTCACATGACTAGAATGACAATCCGATCGGATGACCATCCGATTGGATATCAAAAGCACTCACATGATACGGATGACAATCCGGTAGGATGACCATCCGATCGGACAACCATATCATTCACATGACTCGGATAGCAATCCTGTCGGATGACAATCCGATCGGACAGCAAAGTCAAACTCATTCAGAAGGTCATCCACTCGGATGACAATCCGATCGGATAGCCATTCAAGCTATTCAAAAGGCAATCCGAACGGATGACCATCCGGTCGGATAGCCATCCGAGTCTCTGCACTAGGTAGAGTGAAATATTCAGTGTTAGAAAATTTTTGATAAAATTTCAAGAATTCTTCTGTAGGACTGGGAGAAAACGCATAACATTTACTGCCTGTTAGAAAAAGAATATACAGAGAAACTAGTAATTGAAGAGGTTGCAAAATTCTTGAGAGAGAGCAGAATTGCTAAGGCATTAACTGATAAAACCATAGTTTACGAATCACATGTTAGATGTTTTTGGAATTCTGCACGATACGAAGAGAAAGATAAAACGATCTACTCTGCAGTAACAAAGAGAGATGAGAAGGGAAAGAAAATAGATTTGGAGATTAAGATAACAGTTGGTGATGTAAGACGTGTGTTAGACTTACGTGATTCTGATGATGATCCAACCATTATCTCTGAACGTCTAGCAAAAGGTTTGTGGTGCAGAATGGGGTTCACAGGAAGTGTCAATGGAAAGATCTTGAAAACAAGTTTCAGTAATGCTTACAAGTTCTTGGTACACTGTGTTATTCATGCTTTATCACACAGGAAGGGTGCCTATGATGAAGCTTCAGACTATATCATGAACATTGTCACTTGCCTTGTGTTAAACCGGCCATATAATGTTTCTCAAGTGATTTTTGACTACATGACTGAAAATGCAAAAGATGGAAACAAGAAGTATATTATGTATCCTCGCTTTGTTCAGATGTTAATTGATGAAAAGTTCAAGGATCTTGAGAAAAGTGATGATGATATTTTGGGACTACGACACATGACAGCAGAGACAATAAGCAGACTCACTAAGGGTCCAAACACAGGAGCAAAAAGAATGATATGCAGAATTAGTAGACCAGATTATATTGCTCCAGAGAATGATGCTTGGAGACATCAAGATAGTGAATCTGACAATGAAGTTGAGAAAATGAGTTTGTTTTCTGAAAAGAATACTAGATGGTGGTGTGTAAAAGATGGGAAGAGAAAGAGGACTCCCAAGTCATCTCCTACAGTTCAGATTCCAAAGGAACCAGTTCCTAAGATTGTTATTAAGGGTACAGTGAAAGGGGGAGTAATAAGAGAAGTTAGAATTTTAAAATGTTATATTATTCTAATGACATCATCTATGTCTATTTTGCAGAACCACAACAGAAATTGGTGGATGACATAGTTTTGGAACCATCTGCAGTTATTCAAGAAGGAACTGAGTTGCTGTCACAATCTCTTGAAAGCTTTTTGAAAAAGAATGAGGATGTTGCTGCTCAGAAAGAGAAAAGTTCAAATGTTCAAACTAAAGGTTTCAAAGGCAAAGAACCTGAAGGTGTTGTTCAAGATGTCTCAAGTGATGAAGATTCTGAAGCTACAGAGTCTGAATCAGAACTTGATCCAACTACACTTGGCAGAGGCAAAGTACAACTGAAGAAAAAGTCTTCGAAGAAACAGAAAGTATCGGACGAAGAAGACTCTTCTTTTGAACCGGATCAACCAAAGAAACAAATAAAGAAGCGCAAAGCTGTTCAAAGTGGAGTTATTCTGAGAAGCGTGCGTGCAAAGAAAGGGGAAGCTAAAGCTCAAAAAGATCAAGGAGGCAAAGGCAAAAAGCATGCTGAATCACCAAAGGCTCAAGAACCAGAGGTTAAAAAGAAAGTTAGTCACGATGATTATGTTGAAGTGACTGAGGGTGGAGACTTTTCTTCAAAATTTCCACAAATTCCAGAAAATATTGAGATTCCAGAATCCTCACGCCCAAAAGTTACAGATGATTTTTTTGGCAATTTTCCACCTGCAACTGGAATATATAGTGAAGATATTCCAGAAGATGATTACGACATGTTCAATAATGAAGCTGTAAAAGAATTACTGAAGAAAGTTGTTGCTCTTGAAAAAGCTAAAGATAAAGCTGAAGCAGAACGTGATGTTTTAAAAAAGCAAGTTAATCAGCTGATGAAAGCTCATGATCAAATCAGAATGGTGTTGATAGAAAAAGAAAAGACGATAAACGAAATGAAGGATGACAATAATGATAATTCTAAAATGTTTGAATTATTGACAGCAGAAATTTCTTCATTAAATGTGAAGATAAAGAATCTTCAAAATGTAAATCAGACACTTAATCAGCTTCTCAGTGAAATGAGTGAAGCTTCATCAAATGAAATGAAGGCTATGAAGTTAGAGATGGAAGCAATGAAAGCTGATAAAGTAATGAAAGACAACCAGCTCAGAATGTTATATGCGGTTATGGAAAGTCATCTGAAGATTGATATTCATGCTGCATTTAATAATCTTGAAGTTAGAACAATTGAGGAATGAAGAATGGAAAGAGAAAGACGACTAGCTGAAGATGCCACTCAAAAGAATAAAAGTGTTATTATAGAAGTTCAAGAAGCTGGTGGGTCTTCTAGTCAAGTTGACATTGAAATGGTTGATGTGGATAATAAAAAAGAACAAGTTGAAGAGCAAGATGTCGAAGATATTCTAGAACAAGATGCTGAAGATGAACAGAATCAAAACTTTATGCTGGTTGGTGAGTCTTCTCTATTCATTGATACTGATGAAGTTATTCGAAGAGTTGCTGCTATTCAAAAGAAGAAAAGGCCAAAGAAGTGTTGTTGCTAGAATGGAAGACACAGCAATTCGTTCTTGTTGGTAAAGCTTCTACAGTGCCCTACAACATACCAGAGATTGTTCGCAGAATGAAAATTAATGAAAGGAGAAAAGAAGCAAAGAAAGCACGTGGAGAAGTTGTTAGTGATTCTGATCTATAAATCCTTGATGATGAAGAAGATAATGAAGATGAAAATGATGATAAAGACGAGTCTGTTCAGAAAGATGATAAGAAAGATGATGATGACAAGAAAAACGATGATGATGATCAAGGGTCTTCTGGCTTGTTAATCAATAATCCTAATGTTCAAGAAAGGATTAAAGAGTTGCTGAATGATGAAATTAACGAACATGAAGATGATACTCAACATGAAGCCTCATCATCTGGAAAACAACATGCAGACCAGGTATTTCTAACAAACCCTACTGTTATCTACCTACATGAGTAATATGAAGGTGAGATCGAGGTTCAGAGAACTAGAGCTGAAATGTTAGAAGAGTTGGGTTTGGAAGATGGAAAGTTCAAGTTTGATATTGAGGATGAGATTCCTCAGTCTCCAGAGAAAGATTTTGAGCCAAGATATGCCCATGAAGCTGATCATTATGATGATGTCATTGTTGAAGATGCTTCAGATTCATCCGATGAAGATACTGATTTTCATTATGCTGGAATTGATGAAACATTTCCGTCACTTGCTGAAATGTTCAAAGATAGAAATGAAGATGAAATCAGAAGGAAAATTGTTGAAAAAGTTTCTACTGAAGGTATTCCAGAAACAATTCCCAGAGAAATTCTTGCTGAAGAACGAAAAAGGTGGTTCAAAGTTATGCCCAAAGAAAGAAAAACTCTTAGAGCTCTTCAGTATTTCACTCATGACAAAAATCTTTCATGGGGAGATATTCTATCATGGGGATATCTTGAAGATCTTAAAGTCTATGCTATCAGACGGGACGAAGGAGTTCAGTACTTCGAATTTCTGTCAGATATCAGTTCTTTACCGTGGTGGGATGTGGATGAGTTGGTGAAAACAAAGAATATCAAACAGTTCTACTATGGTCCAGAAGTTAGACAACATGATCAAGATTTGTGGAACTACATCAAATTGCAAGCAAAGAATGGTTATCCTGATTGGAAGCCACAGTATCCAAAGCAGATTGTCACATATCTAGAGAATGGTAGAAAAGATATATCTTTGGATGTAAAGCCGCCTAGATGCTTAAAGAATATGCCTCTCAGAGCCATTGAGCAAGACTTCCATGATTTATTTCAAGGCTGGATGTACAACGAAACGACGGCTGAGGCAGTTATCTCTCTCTATGACAAGTCAATGGGAAAGTCTCGAAGAATCAGTATTCTGGATCCAATGTGGCTTATTAACTGTTCAAAGAAGGATATCGATTGCTTGTTCTTCAACAAGATCGTTTACGAAAAGAGAGACAAAGCTCAAGCACAGCAATATCAAATAGTTGTAGATGTATGTTTTGCGCAAGACATCAATTCTGGAAGATACTGGAAGACAAAATGGAGAGATCTGGAGATTGATGAGTTTCTGAAAAAGTATAAACGTGAACAAAAATCTAAAAAGATTGCTGAAAGAGCTGCTGAGCTGGGTAAACGAAAGTTGGGAAAAGTGCCTCCAACAGATCAAACACCTATTGAATCAGAAGAAAACAAGATTCCCAAATGGGATCGAAAGCGTGATGGTGATCCAGTTTATAGAAAATAGTGGTTGACTGAAGGAAGACATATCAGGAAAAGAATGTTAGATGAGAAGGCAGAAAAGAGAAGACAGAGAGCTCGAGATCGAAGATGCAATAGGAGGAACTAAAGACTATGCTGGAAGGAACTACAACTACATCCGAGGGGGAGTCTGTTAGTGCATACGTCTGTAGCTTCCGTCAGCATGTAGTCATGTTTTGTATATTTGTGTCTTTGTAAAAAATTATGTAATGTATGTGTGTAGATAGTATGACAACTCAGGAAACGGGGCATAAATGTAAAGTGTTGACTTTTGTTGACTGATGTCATCCGATCGGATTGCCATCCGATCGGATAGCACTCATCCGACCGGACAGCATGTTATCCGTTCAGACAGGATGTCATCCGATCGGATAGCTTGTTATCCAAGCGGACAACACTCACCACTTCCTGAGTTGCCTATAAATACCTCGTCAGGGTATTACTTTTGGGCACTTTTGACTCTAAAGAGAAACTGATTAGTGTCTGTCTTCTACCGGAACTTTGTACTTTCAGAACGTCTAATAGAAAGAACAGACCGTGTTTAATCGTTGAATTCTGTGTTGAACAATCTAAGATTTGTCATAATGGATTCCGCACATTAGACAAAGTCGATTCATCTAGTTCCTTACAATCAGATCCTGTGCAAAGGGACCAACAGGTTTTGAGTGCATTGAGTGTAAAAGAGTTGAAAGAAGGTTGAAAACCACCTTTCACTCCTTTTCATTGTGAATATGTGTTGATGCAGATTTTGTGTCCGATGCTTGTCGAATAGATTAGTTTTATTTTACGCTGAATTTGTAATAGTTAGTGAAACGGTCTATCGAACGTGTATAGACCCGCTCGTTTGAAGTGGTCAAACGAGAGGGTTATTCGGTTGACCGTGTGTGTTTGCAAGACAAGGGGTGTGACTATAAATAGAAAACCCTTGCCATTTGCAACACTTGGAGTTTTTAGGAGGTTTGAGACCTCACCGGGAGAGATCACCACTTGGTCTCTCCCCGGATGTATACTTCTTTGGTATTAGTTCGGTTATCATGTAATCGAGCCGATTTGTAATGTTTTACTACCGGATTAATACAAAGTTGTTTGTTTATCTCTAATCTCTCCTGTCTTGAACCGATCTCACACGAATCACGGTTTCGGTCACGAAACACGGTCCTACAATTGGTATCAGAGCCATGGTGCCCGATTTAGTAAATCTAACCGTTTACTAAGTCACATGTGCTCTAGATCTGTGATTTTAGTGATTTTTGTTCAAGAAGAAAAGTTGGGTGAAAATGAGAAAAACTCAGATCTGGACCCGAATATTCAGATCTGTGCTGAAACAAGTGTTCGGTTTTATGTTTTTCACCTATATAATCAAGTTATCATCATCAAAAATCAAAAATACAATGTTTTCGTCAAAGATCTGCATAAGAACAGTCGCTGTGTTCTTGAGATGTTCTTGGCGGCTGCTTAATCCAGATCTGGATCGAAGGATGTTCTTTGGGTCGAAGGATCCAGATCTGGATCGAAAGATACCAGATATTTTGTGGGAACCCTCAATAACTTCGAAAGATGATCCTTCGTAGATGATCCTTCGAAAGATGATCCTCGAAGGATATCGTAGATGGGGGTATGGATGTGTGTATCGTAGATGATCCTTCGAAAGATGATCCTTCGTAGATGATCCTTCGAAAGATGATCCTCGAGAGATACCAGATGTATCGAAGAAGAAGAAGGGTCTGTGTATCGAATTGAAGAGAGAGAATAAAAGGTTGTCGGCTGATGTGGATGTTGGTATCGCAGAAATTTAAAAAAAAAAATTCTGTTTTTGAGTATGTTCATCGATCAGAGGTTGAAGATGGACTGAATGTTGAATTTGTTTTTGGGTGTCGCTGAATGTTTGATTGGTATATCGAAGAGAGACTTGAAATTAGGGAGGTTGTCTGCTCCTGTTGTTGTGTATCAAAGAAGGAGAAGAAGGTCAGACAAATGTTATTGTCGGCTGATTAAGTTATTAGGTTTGTTGACTTTTGAGTCTTATTGGATCCTTCTAATATGTGATAACCATTTTTATTTGGGCTTACATGTTGATTTTGGGTTTGGGCCTCATCTTCATGAAACATCAAATAAGTTATTCATGGGTATTAGGTAAAGATTAAAATTTTCGTTGTTTGGGCCCACTTGCAAAGATGAAGTTGGTGGATGAATAAGCAGGCTACGGAAGATTGACAAAGCTTTTTCATCGCAGACAAAGAGATGAGATAGATTTGAAAGTGGGTTGGTTATTGTGTGTTGCAAGACATGTCTCAAATGTAAAAAAAAAAAAAAAAAAAAAAAAAAAAAAAAAAAAAAAAAAGAGGAGGCCGATATGTTTGATTTTTATGTAGAATCACATAAGTTTCATTGATTTGGGCTTCTATATTGGACTAGACATCCAAGTATGAACAAATGGTTTATTGCTAAAGGATGTATTATTTGGGCCAAGGATTTTACATGGTTTGCAGAATGGGGTCGGGTGTTCGCGAAGATTATTGAACCGGGCTTCCAAATTTCAACATCAAATTCATACGAATTTTGGGAGCGCGCGGGATGATGCGGCATGATGAAAACAAGAGATGATGAAAACTTGATTTTTGAAAAATTGTGGGGTAGTCACGGTTACCGATGCAAACGTCAAATTTGGTGACTTGACTACTATGGGCCAAAAACAATACGGTATGTTCACTTCCGCACGTCAATGTTTATGATTGTTATCGGTTATTCGTAAATGTTCGAAAGCATTTTGTTTATTGTCATATTCTCGCATTTGAAAACGAACGTATGAACCTAGAATGTCAATACCGGTCCTAACGAGTTCACAAAGTCTTTGGAGGGATACAAGTCGGATCCTACGGGGTACTAGGCGAAATTTCTTTATCAACTAGAATATGCAACGAAGAAAATTTTTTGTTTATTGTCATATTCTCGCATTTGGTAACGAATGAATGAACCTAGAATGTCAATACCGGTCCTAACGAGTTCACAAAGTCTTTGGAGGGATACAAGTCGGATCCTACGGGGTACTAGGGGACGTTCTTATTCAACTAGAATATGCAAAGAAGAAAGTCGTTTTCGTGATTTTTCGGAACCGAGAACATTCAATGAAGATTGACGACAGTTCCGCTTAGTGGAGGGAATTGGTGAACATTTGACGACAGTTTCTTTGAAGTGGAGAGAATCTGTTAAGGTTTAGAGATTTTACCAAAGAAATGAGGGAATAAAAAATTTCAAATGTTGAATTTCTTCGGTAAATTTCTAAACGCAATCACAGGTGGTAGAGTTTGTGATTTTCTGGTGATACAAACGGTTCGGCGTGGAATGTTTTGCACAGACACATATTTGAGGATTTTAATTAATTCTCCAGCCAGCGTGAAGGGTTTTGCACGGAAAAATACAGGTTTCTAAAGTCTACAGTAGTTACAAAAGCGCTGTTCACTGAAGACCTGGGGAATCTTAATGAAAGCTGATAGTTCAAGGCTGAAGACCTGCAGGATTCGGTTTTGGGTTTGATGTTTCTTTGGGATTTTACAGGGATCTGGGGGTAACTCAATTCGTTGAGTTTGCAAACGATGTACTTGGTCAAGCTGACTTCCTGAGTACTGATGCTGAAGATCCGTAGTGCGTTACGTGGTCAACTTCACAAAGGCGAGACAATGAGATCTGGATGTAGTTCAACTAAGCGTGCCGTTTGGTTGAGCTTGCAAGGGATACACTTGGTCTAGCTGACTTTCCTGAGTGTTGATGCTGAAGATTAAAGTGCATTACTTGGTCGATTCCACAAAGACGATTTACAGAAGACAGTTCACCAGAAATCTCTATCAATGTAGTATGCTTGTATGAAACAGAGTTCTTATAACAAGATCAAGACTTGATGCAGTTCTTAAAGATTGGAACCCTTATCAAATGCCGTTTGGAGTATTGGAAGATCAGCGGAAGATCGGTCAATTGAGGAAATTGCACAACACCCAACACGGATACGCGTACTTTAAGGGGGAAATATTTTACAAGGAGCGTCAAGATACTACTTACCAGGATCATCGGTCAAGGGGGAATTTGTTAACACAGAGAAGATGAATACTTGACTGAAGATCGATTGCAGTTGCATTTTCAGCATTCGACAGCAACGGACAAGGGGGAATTTGTTGATGCAGATTTTGTGTCCGATGCTTGTCGAATAGATTAGTTTTATTTTACGCTGAATTTGTAATAGTTAGTGAAACGGTCTATCGAACGTGTATAGACCCGCTCGTTTGAAGTGGTCAAACGAGAGGGTTATTCGGTTGACCGTGTGTGTTTGCAAGACAAGGGGTGTGACTATAAATAGAAAACCCTTGCCATTTGCAACACTTGGAGTTTTTAGGAGGTTTGAGACCTCACCGGGAGAGATCACCACTTGGTCTCTCCCCGGATGTATACTTCTTTGGTATTAGTTCGGTTATCATGTAATCGGGCCGATTTGTAATGTTTTACTACCGGATTAATACAAAGTTGTTTGTTTATCTCTAATCTCTCCCGTCTTGAACCGATCTCACACGAATCACGGTTTCGGTCACGAAACACGGTCCTACAATATGTTTAGATCTATGCAAGATCTTTGTTTGTTTATGTGGAAATCATTTAGATCTAAGTTGTTCTTGGTGGATTCAGGCCAAAACATGAAGTTCTTCAAGAACACATGATGACGTCATCCTAGAACACCTTGAATCTTAATGATTTCACGGTTAAAAGTTAAGATTCAAAAGATAGAAAGGTGTAGGAGTGCGTGTAGATTAAGGAAGTACAAGATTTAGGACGAGATCTTAATGGAATCGTGAGAAATCTGAAGAAAAGTGAGGAAAACGAGCTGGTCGGACGTCACTTGCCAAAAGTAGTAAGTTTGAAAGTGACAAGGGGTATTTATAGAGTTAACCAAAGTGGAAAGGAGTGGAGAGGGGCTGGTCGCTCAGTTAGGCAGTCCGGTCGGACAGTTGTCCGATCAGAAGGCAGTCCGATCGGTCAGCTGGTCGAACGGCTGGTCGCCTGGTCGACCAGTCACCTCGTTCGAGTGTTCGGCGCGACGAGTTTTGATATTTCGATTTCGATTGCGAGCGTTGCGATGTGATAGAGTCTCCTAGTCAAATTACTTTTAATCCCAACTACTGATATCTCGCACTATCTCTTCTTCATCAATTATCATACCGTTTCGATTGCGATTGAGTTCGATTGCGATTCGATTGATTACCACAACATAACATAAATAAACATGCACAAGTAACACATAAGGCACACACACACGTATAATAATAACCATAATGCATAATTCGAAATGCGAGTGCGATTGCGATAGCGATGAAGCGATTAAACATGCGATAGATAGCGATTACTATGAGATTATTAATAGATACTCCACATAATACAACTAAAGCGGAAACAAAATAGACTATATACAAGTCAAAGAAGTCAAAACAGGAATTGAGCAAGGAGAGTCTGATCGCAATTAGCAATCTTTTCTTCCTTTGACTTCAATCTTGACTTTGACTTTGACTTTCGAAACACGGGGTGTTACAACCGGGATTTTGGTTTTGTTGGTTCATTTATGTCTATCGCCTCCGTCAATACAGATCGTAGCAGAAACAGATTAATTATAGGCTTTATATTGTAATATTTAGATAGAAATAGCAAGGTGGAATTTTGGTAATTAATGAGAAGTCTCATTAATTCCAAGGCCTATAAATAGGAGGCTTATGCCTTAGACTTACGACTTTTGCCATTTGGAGACTTGGAGAGCTAGAGGCTAGAGAGAGAAAGTCTAGAGAGAGAAAGTACTGTCTACGTGATTCAGGTGCTGTACGATTTCAGATCTTTCAATAGAATCACGATTATATTACGTTTTGTGTGTTCGGTCACGTTCGTGTACGGATTCCGCACGTTACACGAGTCGGTTCGCAATCGTTACGGAGTCGAAAACCGGTCCTACAAGTGGTATCAGAGCAGGAGCTCGATTGCACAGATCAAACACACAAATTCGCACAGAAATTCATCAGATTCAGATCAAAAATCGAATCAGATTTGCTCAATTTCTTCATCTTTTCATATTCTTCACGTTTCTAACTGAAAATCACCAAATTAAACAAGTTTTTACGGATAAAAATTGCTAATTTTTGGATATGTTGTGCGAAAATACTTGATCTAAAAGCCTACAAATTTTCAGATCTTAATTCTAAGCCGTTTGTGAAAAATTGATATTTTTGTGTTCGAAAGTTAAAAACATGCTAACTGTTGCTGTTGTCATTGTTCTTGGTGTTCACCGATCGGGTGGCAACCCGATCGAGTGACCACTCGATCCATTGCATTTCATTAAAAAAATTGACTTGTTGACTGTCACTCAATTGAATTACCACTCGATCGAGCGGTAATCCGATTCAAAGCACCTCACTCGATCGAGTCACTTAGTCAACATTGTTAACTTTGTCAGTCAAAGTCATTAATTGCAATAGTTGAGCATGTGAACATTAATTGCTTTTGTCTGATACTTATCGAGAACATATTCAGTTTGCATGCAAAGAAATTGATAGTTATCAATTTATCATAATTGTCGGCCATTGATAAACTTAATGTGATGTCATTATTTGGTAAGTGTGCATGTGATAATGTGAACTGAATGAGAGCATGTGCTAATTGTCAGTCTGTAGTTCATTAGTTTACATCTGCTTTGATTGAAAATCATATTACTTTGTGGTGTCCATCGATCGAACAGCAACTCGATCGAACAGTAACTCGATCGAACATCAACTTTGTGGTGTGACTCGATCGAACAGCAACTCGTTCGAGTTGCCACCCGATTCAAAGAACAAAGGTCAATTTGTTTGCATATCAATTAGTGTCACTCGATCGAGTTGCCACTTGATCCAAATTTCACACCTTATCCATTGCATAGTTTGACTTTTGTTGACCTACCCGATCGGGTCACCGTTCGATCCGTTGCACGTTGTTTGTCTTGTAGTGTTTGTAACATCTGTGCTTGTAATCATTATGAACAGTTCAATTATCAATAAAAAAAGTTATTTGATCCCAATGTTTGTTTGGTTGTGTTTTACATTTTTCATGTTTTGACTTTTGTTCAATTTCAAACTCTATATCACTTTCTAGAGAGTTATACGCAAACTGGTGCGTAAACGCAATCAGTTTAATGCGACAAATACTCCGGAACATCAAAATATACTTCACATACCTTAAATAACCTTTACATAACTTAGAAATAAGTTTTGAAGGCTTTGGTATGGCAAAAACAAGTTAATTCGCCTACAGGGACTAAATTTGACAAACTGCGAAAGTATGCCAATTTGAACTGTAACAGACATTCCGAAACATGAGCATAAGTTAAACATACCATAAATACCCTTTACATAGCTTAGAAATAGGCTTTGAGGGGTTCGGTGTGCTAAAATAAACTTTTGGGTCATTCAGGGACTAAAAGCGTCAAAAAGTGCACAAGTTTGCATTTTCGCACATAACTTACGTTCTGAATACATCCGGACATCCAAAAATTTATGTAAGCCCTAAAATATTTTATTTTAGTGTTTGGCGTGAGAAAAATCCATTCGTCACGCAATTTGGATCGTTTTTCGCGCTTATGCGCTTTCCGTCGTAATTAAACGAACCAACATCCGGCATATTTTTGAGCATGTTTCATGTCCACAATGTTTAGGCATCATTTTAGGGCCTTAACGTTGGCTTAACGGGCCTTAAACATGTCGGAAATGGCCTTAATGCATAACAGGGACCAAAACTGACATTTTCTAAAACTTGTTTCTGAACAGCAAGGCCAGGCGGCCCGCGTGGGATTAGTGAGTCCCCTTACGCGGCCCGTGTCAGCTTCCCAGATCAGATAAGATCAGTTTTAACAGCAGATTACAGCTGTTAAGCACCCAAAACTCACCCACACTTGCCCTTTCCTACACATGAGGGGCCATTTTGAGTTACCATAAGGTTGCAACAAGTGTAAGGCTGAGATTGAAGCACGTTATTCGATAAACGATCCTAACGGTTGTCCATTTACTATAAATACCCAACCCATTCAACCCCAAAAACCCACAAATCTGATCTAAAAGCTCTAAGTTGAAGCCATTACTTCATACCTGAGCTATTCGATCAAGATCCACTAGCGGGGACCCTTTGTAAGTGTTCCTTCGTTCTTTTATCGCTCTTCAAGTCCGAAAGTCAAACTATGTTTGACTTTCTGCGTTGACCAGTTTATGGTCAACACGAAGTTCGTTTGAACTTCATAACGTGAGCGTAATCACGATGGTTATAGTCCCTAGTGACTATACCTACTGATTACCACGTTATCTAGGCTCAGTGACGAGTCGTAGTTTCGGCCAAAATGCGCATTCTTGCGTATTTTGTAACCAAACTACTCATAGGTACCAAAACCGTTTGTTTTGATACCAAACCTGTTTTCTAAACTTAGTTAAGCATGTTTTAACATGCTTAGCTCGTCACTTTTAGTTTAGTGCTTATATAGGGTCGTAAGGTAAGCGATCTAAACAATCGCTTATACTTTCGAACCCGACCCGTTTGGTCGATCATTAGGATCCGACCAAACACATTAGGTGACCATAGTATGTAGGGAATAACCTTCCGAGGTTATACCTTATGGTCACGATGTTTGAGTAGTTGTATGATAGGTAGTATATATGCCTTAGGTAAATTACCAAAATGCCCTTTTGACGCCAAAATTCATTTTAAGCATATGTAACATAACTTTTAACATCTAAACTTATTTGGTAACAATATTAGACATGTTAAGCCATATTTTACTTGTCATAGGACTAGTTAGGCAAGTCCAAACGCGTTTTACGCGAACGACGCGTTAAAGTAGCATAAGCTACCTAAACGGGTCGTAATGGGTCATAAGCACTTAGGATAGGTTTCATTTTAGTATGTAGGCTTTGTTAAACCATATTACACGAGTCTCCATACTCGTTTGGTTTACGAACCCTCATTCTATCCAATCATCCGATTTAGGTCCGGTATATTAACATAGTTACCTATATTAGGTGTCGTTTGATATCCGTGATCTCTAGCATTGTTTGGTTGTTACTCAAGGACTACTAAGCAATCTCATGTGAGTACATAGACCCCTCTTTTACTGTTTTCCAAACTATTTTGGGGTGGAACACATGTGCCTACTTGTTACTTTCATGCTTTCCATGCTTTCATATCATATGCTTGTTATGTTTATTAGTACATTATAGTACATGATTTCATTACATTTTATGCTATGTATGTCCATTGTGTGCATACTTAGTACATCGTTTTACATTACATTTCATGCTATGTATGTCCATTGTGTGCATACTTAGTACATTGTTTTACATTACATTTCACGCCATGTATGTTCAGTTGATTACATACTTAGTGCATTGTTTTCACATGCTTACATTTTGGTATGACATTTGGGTTGTTTAAATGGGACAATATACATTCATTAACATTAGCTACGCCACTCGTTAGTAGGTAATGGTACCATAGGACTTGACAACTCCCATTCCTGAACCCTAGGTTTGTTTGGGTGGAAGGAATGACCGAATTCGATAAACATAACACAGATAAACCTTTAATTGTTTAAAGGTCTATCACCACAGTCACAAGGCTTGGATGTATGCATTTTCACAATACCGCATAGATGTTTGTATCAGTATAGCATGCATTTGTTCCACAAAACATAACTTTGACTTAAACTATGTTTAATTCAATACCCTGTTTTTGTGCATTTTACCTATGGTTTAGTTGATATATTTCACATGCCATACATGATATTTTTGGATACACATTATATGATTTACATTAAACATAAACATTTTGACATTGATATACACATTTGGTGATTTACATTAGACATGGACATTTTGATATGGTTTACACAATAACACTTGACATTGATTTATACATGAACAATTTACATTGGTGGTTGGTTTGGGTAAATTGTTTGAGTAACGAGGCATGTGTAATATGATACAAACATGGTGGATACGCCGCTGGTACTTCCTATATATAAGTGTTTGTATAATATTACATATCGTAGCGTTATTTAAATCATTTCAGTATAGACATATTACATATTACACAAATAACATATTTTTCAAGACATTGTTTTATACAATTCATTTTACTGGGTTATTACATTAACCATACACCTTTCTTTTATATAATCTGATTTCTTATCGAGTTTTCATATGATTTATAAAAGAAAACACTTAACAAGATTCATGACTAATTTTTATTAAACCTTTCCTTCTAAAACCCAAGTTATGAATCCTATTTTCACAAAACCTATGTATCTCACAGGCATTTTTATGCTGACGTACCTATTTTCACATGTGTTTTCAGGAGCTGTTGCTTAGGATGATGATCGTGACACTAGGGCGGACCTGTGCCTTAGAGACTAAAAATAAAGATAGACTTAGTTTAATTATGTTCTGAACTCTTTATTTCCTGTTTCAAGACAATGTAACACTCTTGTTTGATAAATAAAATATAACTTTGTATGCCATGGTTGTGAAACAATAATTCTGTTACAACACTCCCCGACGTTTCCTCCACGATTTGATGTTTTACGTGGTCGGGGTGTGACAGTGTTCAATCATCGAACGAGCACTCGATCGAGTTGTCACTCGATCGAACAGTCACTCGATCAAGTAGCCGTTCGTTCCAAAGATCATTTGTTAGTGTCACTCGATCGAGTTGCCACTCGATTCAAAGTTTCTATCTGATCAACATACTTAAAATTTTGTCCGATTCATTTTGCACAAAAGTCTTGTTGACGAACACTCAATTGTGTTGACGAACCTTTACTTATTCAACGAACTCTTAAATTTTTGTGTTGGGTCAATTCATCACGTGAACTCCTTAGTTCATTTATTAGATCTTGTCCATCGGCCCAATCACAAAGTGAAATCTATAGTGTTGTCAGTTTTGTCACGTGAATATCCCGGCCCAAGCATTCATAAGTATCGGCCCATCATTACATGTGATCATTAAATGGTGTCGGTCATGGTTTAATTGAGTAAATCAAGGTTGCATGTGATTTCAATTTTTGTTTGTCACCCAAGTCCATGTGAGCATTAAATGTTGTAGGTCATTTAGATATTCAATATTGTCAGTTGCATGTGATTTTGTTCATTACAAATTGTTGGTTCTTCATTTTTGTCGTGTAGTGGCATATCCATCGAGTGGTGACTCGATCGAATCAGCACCCGATTCATTACATTACATTAAAAGGTTTGACTTCTGTTGACCCACCCGATCGGGTCACAATCCGATTCAAGGGAGTTTGCTTGTTTGAAAGTTTAAAGTACAAAGAATCGAGTGGCAATCCAAACGGATTACCACCCGATCCTAATCTTCTTGTTTGTTTGTGATTCAGGTTATTGTCAAAGGATCGGATACCCGCCCGATCGAGTAGCCGCCTTATCCAAAGCACTTTACCACCCGACCGAACAGCATCCCACCCGATCGGACAGCATCCCACCCGGTAGGACAACTTGTCACTCGATCGGATCACCACCTGATCCGTTGTCACCCGATTGTTATTTCTGTTGAATTTTGTTGACTCACTCGATCAGATACCCGTTCGATCCAGTTATTTGATAAGTGTTAGAACTAATTGTGTTTGTTTGTTCCAGGTGATTCGAGGAGATAGCATCATGGCTGAAATACAAGTGAGAACGAAAGAAGAGATTCTAAAGGAAAAGACCGAAAGAGAAATATTCTTTGCAGGGTGCAGGATTGTTAATATGCACGAAGAATATGAAGATGCTAAGTACTGTAGAAGATACGACAAGAAAAGAGATTGCTATATCAACCAAAATGGTGATCCTGTCGTTCACAGAAAAGATGTGGTTTTCAATGATGTTCTTGCAGTAACTCCTCTTTCCGGAGAATACTATTCAAATGTCGAAAAAGATAAAACTTATCTGAAAAAGCTGGATAAGATAATTCGTGATGTTATGACAGCAAGTTTGAAAAAGAGGGATGAAGAAAGAATGCAAAAGAATGTTGATGAGTTGGTAACTGATTTGAAGAAGGTTGCTGAAGAAGTCAAAGTTGAAGCTGTGAAAGAGGAGGATGTGAAGATAGCTGTGAAAGAAGAAGAGAAGATGATAAAAGAAGTTGTTGAAGAAAAAGCTGTTACTGAAGAACAGCAGGTTGGTAAAGAAGAGATGAAGAAGAAAGAAGAAGAAGAAGAAGAAGTGAAGATTGAAAGTTCTGTTGAAGTGGATGATGGTGTTGGTGATTGTGAGGAACAGAAGAAGTGTGAAGCTGATCAGGCACAGATGGAAGCGAAAGCCGAGGTGTCAATCACTGAGGTAAATACTTTAACTGATTCTGAAGTCTTAAAAACTGCTGAACAGTGCAAGAAATGCATGGAAACATGCAGTGCTTGTACTGAAAAAGACGAAAAGTTCAAAACAAGAGATCTAGAACTTACTAAAATCGAAAATGTTTTAAAAAATAAATGCAAAGAAATGTTAGAAAATGAAAAAGTTTTAAAAGAAAATGATGAAAAACTAACACAAAAGTGCAAGAGTTTAGAAAAAGAAAATGAAATTTTGAAAGATAAGATTTCAAAAATGACTGAAGAATGTTTTCAAAAAGAAAATGCATGTCAGGAAATGAAAAGGAGTATGATTCAATAAAATTGGCCTACCACATTACAAAACAATCATATGAAGATGTGAAGAGTCAAATGAAACTTGTTCAATCTAGATTGAGAAACTGTTCTGAAACAACCGATACGCTTAAGCGACAATATTCAATAAAACAACAAGTTGTCAATTCTTACATTGAGGATGTTGCTAAGCTAAAGCGTCAAATAGCTGATTTAGAACAGGATAACAACAAGTTAAAAAGTTATCATGCGTCATCATATGTGCTTGAACGTATTTTCAACATAAAACCGGGTGATGATGATTCTGAGAAAAACAAGAAAGGTATTGGCTCAGAGTTTCATCAAGTTCCACCACCGGAAAAGTTCACAATTTATGATGATGAGAAAGTCGAAAAAGCTTTCAACATGGTCGATCAATTGCCAGAAAACATTGACATAACCTATTTCAAATCTGATGATTCTAGTGATTCAGATATGGTAGGTAAGGTCGTTGAAAGTATCTTGAAAGAAGAGTCGATTGAAACAGGTAAATCTGAATCACAGGATGAAAATGAAGGTAGTTTTCATGAAGGTTATCTGAAAAACTCAAAATCTGAGAAAAATGCGAATCATGATTCAAAAGGATTGGTTTACACCATGATTGGATCAGACAAATTATTCTTAGATATTGTTTTCCCGATTCAGAATGTGATTTCAGAAAAGATTGATAAAGTTTTCAAAATGGTTGAAATTGAAAAATCTGAAATTCCAAAGTTCGCTGGAAAGAGTCACAAATTTTTTTATAACAAACCTGGTTACAAAAAGAAAAACATGAAGGCTGGGTTGGGTTATAAAAAGAAACACAATTGGAAAAGAAATGAAACTCCAAATTATCAGACAAAAATGAATTTTGTTCACGGAACAAGTTCCGAAGAAGAGAAAGAACTCCAATTTAGACGACAGTCTAATGAAGAGTTCTATACTCAAAAGAAAAAAACAACAACAACAGGTGAAAGATGTTTCAAAGAGAACATGTTTCAAATGTGATCAAACAGGACATCTTTCTCGCTAGTGTCCAAATCTAAAACCTGTTGGTGTTGAAACGAAAAGGAAGTCTAATGTTGTGAATCAGAAGTCAACCAAATTTGATTCAAAGCAAACTTGGAAGCCTAAAATGTCAAAGGCTGACTCACAACAAACATGGAAACCGGTGACACCCAAATTAAGAACAACACAAAGTTGGAAAACAACGGTTGATGCAACAAAACCAAACCAATTTTGGAAACCAAAAGTTGTTGTTCAGAATCAAAATGTTCAAAAAGACTCACATTTTTACAAAAGAGGTACTCCAAAAGGTCAAACGTGGTCTGTTAAGAAACAAATCGCTTCGATAAATGATGAAAAAGTTGAAGTCAAAATTGACAAAGTCTTTGTACAAAATGACAAAGATTTTCCGAAGTTAAATGATGTATTTTGTGTTGAAATGCCTAAGGTCAAACAGACCTGGGCTAAATTGTTCAAGTAATTGAGTAAGTGTGATTGTGCAGGTGCTCAAGAAAACATATGATTATCAAGTTGGAAATGAGAGCAGCCTGGCACGAAAGGAAGAGGTTGCTGGTCCCTACAACTGTTGAACAGGGAGTTTGTATTTTTGTACATAAATAAACAATATTTCAAAACCCTAAAAATTGAAAAATTTAAAAACCAAAAATATGTTTTTATTTTTTCAAAAATTTGAAAAATCAAAAATGTGTTTGTTTTTAAATTTTGTCAAAAATTTGAAAATTTTCAAAAATATGTTGATTGAATATGCCGAAACCCTCATGGTGGAACAAACATGATTAATTTCACAAGATTGAAAAACGGTTTTCAAACTGTAAAATATCAATGTGTTGTAAATCATGGGGGTACATTATATTTTATGCAAAACAGAGCATGAGATGCAGAAAATGGATGGCGAGACAAAGCTATCTACATTGGTCTGTCAAATTTTCTTTAAATGTTTTGAATTTTAGGGGGAGTAAGAATTCGTCAGAAAATCCAAAAACATTAGAAAATTTGAAAAAGCAAAAAACATGATAAAATTCGAAAATGAGTTTTTGTGTAAAAAGAGGAAATGATAGTACATCAGTAGACAATCACAGTACGCTAAAGAAATGGAAAGTTAAAATGTGATAAACGCTCTCACTGATGATATGCCATGTGACAACCCGTACTCTCATTATTGAGAGAAGGGTATTTTAGTAAAAACGTGTGTTTATTATTATTATTATTCTTATTTAAATAACATCAACCGTGTCGCGAGGAACGTGTCATGGAACGAATAACCCGGAGCAAACAATACATAACTTAATGTACACTCGAGACCGTTAGATTAACCGTATATATGAAACGCAAAATTTACGAGTTCACACTGATGGGCTAGGCCCAACCCAATCCCTCTACACATACTAAACCCTACCATACATAAATCCCTCATAAACCTTACCCTCTCTATTATTCAATATGAAAAACCCTAAAATCCCTCACACCAGCCGCACATTTCCCCTCCCTTTTCCCTCTCGATAAATCTGACCGGCCATCAGAGCTTTTCCGGTGAGTCCTCCGGTGCTCAGTTCCTGTTCCGTCGCACGCCCACAATGTAACACCTGTGTCATTTCAACCATCAAACAAATGCCCAACCAGTGAAATATTGTATTTCATACTTGGGATTTGTAAAAATATGTGTATCGTTTACACATATCAATTCATGTTCGATTTCAAACACTATATCGCTTTCTGGAAGGTTATACGCGCACTGATGCGTAAATATAACCAGTTTAATCCAACGAACACTCCGGAATAGTGAAATAGGCTTAACATACCTTAAATAACCTTTACATAACTTAGAAATAAGTTTTGAAGGCTTTGGTATGGCAAAAACATGTTAAATCGCTTACAGGGACTAAAGTTGACAAACTGCGAAAGTATGCCAATTTGAACTGTAACAGACATTCCGGAACATGACCATAAGTTAAAAATACCATAAATATCCTTTACATAGCTTAGAAATAGGCTTTGAGGGGTTCGGTATGCTAAAATAAACTTTTGGGTCATTCAGGGACTAAAAGTGTCAAAAAGTGCACAAGTTTGCATTTTCGCGCATAACTTACGTTCTGAATACATCTGGACATCCAAAAATTTATGTAAGCATGACTATATTATATTTTAGTGTTCGCCATAAGAAAAATCCATTCGTCGCGTCATTTGGATCGTTTTTCGCGCTTATGCGCATTCCGTCGTAATTAAGCGAACATCGCGTTCGTACGACCAAACGAACCGACACCCGAGATATTTTTGAGCACATTTTAAGTTCCCTATACTTTAACTTCATTTTAGAGCTTTGAAATGGGGTTAACGGGCCTTAAACGTGTCGAAAATGGGCTGATTGCACTGCAGGGACCAAAACTGTAATTCTGCCAAAATAAGCTTACGGACCTCAACATCCATAACCTTACGGTCCGTAAGGCAACCTGCAGACCAGATGCAGTGTATTAACAGCCTGTTTGCAGCTTTTTTAACCACAACCACATGTTTGCAACTTGCCTAATCTGTTGATAAACATCATTTTTAGCCACCATAAGGTTCCGACAAGTGTACGGCTCGGATCGTGGCACGATATTCAAGAAACGATCCTAGCGGCTCTACTTTTTCTATAAATACCCACCCCCCTTTTGCTTAAAAACCCACAAATCTGATTGAAAAGACTCTAAGTTGGAACCTTCGTTTCATACCTGAGCTATTTTGATCTGGGTTAGCATTCGGGGACCCTGGGTAAGTATTCTTTCATTCTTTTCCTTATTTTTACTGCTTTTCGAGTCAGAAAGTCAAACTTTGTTTGACTTTCAGCGTTGACCAGTAATGGTCAATGCGAAGTTCGTTTGAACTTCGCAACGTGAGTGTAATCACGTTGGTCATAGTCCCTTGGGACTATGCCCACTGACTACCACGTTGTCTAGGGTCGTAGGGTAGGCGATCTAATAAATCGCCTATACCTTCGAACCCGACCCAGTTTGGTCGATCATTAGGATCCGACCAAACACATTAGGTGACCATAGTAGGTAGGGAATAACCTTCCGAGGTTATACCCTATGGTCACATCGTTTAAGTAGTTGTATGATAGGTAGTTTATATGCCTTAGGTAAATTACCAGAATACCCTTTTCATGTATAATTGGTAATTAAGCATATGTAACCTAAACCTTTGTCACATAACTGATTATGTAATATGTTTAGGCATATAACACTTGTCATAGGGCTAGTTAGGCGGTCCGAACGCGTTTCACGCAAACGACGCGTTAAAGTAGCATAAGCTACCTGAACGGGTCGTAATGGGTCGTAGACACTTAGGTTAAGTTTCATTTAGTATGTAGGCTTTGTTAAAACCAAAAGACACGAGTCTCTACACTCGTTTGGTTTACAAACCCTAATGCTACCCGATCCTCCGATTTAGGTCCGGTTTATTAATGTAGCTACCTATACTAGGTGCCGTTTGATATCCGCGATCTCTAGCATTGTTTAGTTGTTACTCAAGGACTACTGAGCAATCTCAGGTGAGTACATAGACCCCTCTTTTACTGTTTTCCAAACTGTTTTGGGGTGGAACACATGTGCCTACTTGTTACTTTCATGCTTTCCTGATTTGACATCATATACTTGCTATGTTCATTAGTACATTATAGTACATGATTTCATTACATTTTATGCTATGTATGCCCATTGTGTGCGTACTTAGTACATCGTTTTTCATTGCTTTTCTGTTGCATATGCTTATCCAGCATATGAACACATTTTACTACATATTGAACCGTTGTAATCATCTGACTGTGATCCGTTGATATCTGTGAACCGTTTGTATCTGTGAACCGTGTGAACCGTATTTGACATAGACATTTCGGCATAGACATTTTAACATGATTGACATTTGATCATGCATTTTCCCACAAAACATAACTTTGATTTAAACCAAGTTTTACTTCAATACTTTGTTTTTGTGTATATGGTTTAGTTGGGACATTTCACTTGCCATACATGATATTTTGACATAGACATTTGACATGGATATTTGACATAGACATTTGACATGGATATTTGACATAGACATTTGACATGGATATTTGACATAGACATTTTGACATTGGTTTGGTTTGATTAAGTGATTAAGTAACGATACGTGTGTAATATGATACAAGCATGGTGGATACGCCGCTGGTACTTCCTATATATAAGTGTTTGTATGGTATTACATATTGTAGCGTTATTTGAATCATTTCAGTTTGATACATATAACATTTTATACAAATAACATACTTTTCACAAGACATTGTTTTACAAACAACTTATCCTATACAAAATCCATTTTTACTATGGTTATTCATTTAACCATACATTATTCATTTATTTATACATATCATCTGAACTCATTGTTTTTCAAATGATTTACAAAACAAAGCAAATTACAAGGTTCATGACTAATCATTTTCTCAAACATAAGTCATGGAACCTATTTTCACAAAACCTATGTATCTCACAGGCATTTTTATGCTGACGTACCTATTTTCACATGTGTTTTTCAGGAACTGTTGCATAAGATGATCAAGATACACATAGGCAGACTTGGGCTTTAGTGACAATAAAAGATGCAAGACTAGTTAATTATGTTGTATTTCATAGTTTGATAAGACATTGTAACACTTTTAATCAATAAAACGAAACTTCAATTGCCATGGATTTGAAACAATTAATTCTGTTACAACACTCCCCGATGTTTCCGCCACATTTTGTATGTTCTACGTGGTCGGGGTGTGACAGAAAAGATGGTATCAGAGCCAATGGTTATAGGGAATTAGGTTATTAGTAATTAGTAATGCTTTGACCTAGTCTATAACTTTCTTAGGACCCTAACGCGAGTTTACTTGCGTTTAGTCATAAAACAATACTGTCACCTATCCTTAGGCGACGACCACAACAAGAACATAAATCTCAAAACCGCTTTGAAAACTAATCATCTGTTCTAGGATGATTTATTACAAGGTTTTGAACCCTCTGTTATAAGATTTTGAACCCCTTTGAGTTTTCAAAAATCTCATCAAGGTTTTGGGTTTTAAATAATGTGAACACGTGCAAACTGGAAGGGTGAATGCCTGTATTCTGGGTTTTCTGTCTAGGCAAGCACTTCGTATACATCTCATCAGACGCGAGACCAGTTGTGCTTACCTGGGAATTCTTGGGATGAGTGTTCACTTATAGGCGAGCATATATTCGCAATACATTATTTTTGACCTATTTACTTTTCACCGGGTCGTTTGTTGCTTTGTAGTAACAAACAAATGACCACTATCCTTGCTTTCATCAGATTTGTTCATCTCATTCTTTTCGTCTAATTCTTTCACTCGTTTCCTTTCATGTTTCCTCTTTTAGAATGCCTCCTCAACGCGAAAGCCAGATAGCGACTGCCGAATTGGCAGAAATCATTGCGCAGCAAATGGCTGCTCAATTCCCAAACCTCTTTGCTCAATGGAATCAAGCCAACAACAACAACAATGGTCCGTGCAACTTCAAGAGTTTTAACTCGGCGAAACCACTCAAGTTTAGTGGTTCTGAGGGAGCGACTGGGCTTCTTCAATGGTTCGAGAGCATTGAGAATACTTTCCGCCATGTGCAGTGTCCTGACAATCGCAAGGTCGAGTTTGCTTCGAGTGTGTTCCAGAAGAGAGCCCTTACGTGGTGGAATGGGGTTATGAGAGATCGTGGTGCAGAAGTTGCTCTAGCACAGACATGGGCCGAACTTAGGGCTCTCATGATGAAGGAGTTTTGTCCTCGTCACGAGATCAGGGCTTTGGAAAGGGAATTTGATGATCTTAAGCAAGACAGCGGTGAGCATCGAGCCTACACGGACCGTTATGAGGAGTTAAGTCTGTTATGCCCAAACATGGTCACGCCTTTGGATAAGGCGATCGAAAAGTATATTGATGGCCTTCCCGACTCAATACAAGACATTTTGACTGGTAGCAACCCTACTACTGTTAGGCAGGCCATTGAGTTATCTGCAACCTTGACTGAATCGCAGATCAGGAAACGTAAGCTTTTCCGAAAGGGTGACAAGAAACTGGTCGAGGAATCGAAACCAATCGAGGAATCAAAGACCATGGATGAACAGACTAGATCCTCTAAGAAGTCAAAGAAGCGAAAGGCTTCTCAGAACTTCGCCGTGGTCGCTCACAATGATCAAGCCGTCCCCAACCAACCAGCTCAACCCCCTGCCAGGAAACCCTACAAAGGAACTGCACCCTTGTGCAACCAATGTGGCCTACATCATCATGCTGGTGTGAAGTGCCGCACATGCCAAGTTTGCGGACTTATAGGTCATACAGCGAGGGTTTGCCCAACAGCAGCAGCACCAAATCAGATTAACAACAATCCTGCTCAAGCTCGTTTCCCACTGGGATCTTGCTACAACTGTGGCAAGATGGGCCATTTTAGTAGAAATTGCCCAAGACTTGCTGATGCAAATCCAGCGCAGGGATGAGTATCTGACCGACAGAAGATAACGCTGTTTAGAAAATAATCTAGCCTTGTGTATTATTTTCTTTTATCACAATCTATGAAACAGTTGTTGTTATTGTTGTTTATAAATAAATCTTTCATTTACGTATCAATATGTTTATGTGGTTGCATGTATAAACATATCCCATACAATACCGACAATCAAGGAACCGCATTCCTTGAAGAACATACTACTTCCAAATTTCTTCCCTTGTATAATCTCTTGCGTTTCCACGAAAATCCTAAGTAACCGTTTCTTCCAAGAGAAACGATGTACGAGGCGCCAAGTTAATGGCAATCAATAACAAGAAAATAGCAATTAAACAATTATGTGGTTATGTGCTTATGTGTTATCCTTTATGTGTCATGTGATCCAATATTATGTTATTCAAATCCTCGTAAAATCTTACATATCTTTGTGCAAGAGATTCATAGTAGGATACCCAAAGGTACTACTTAAATCCTAAATGGACTTCTACGTTGTAGTTAAAGTCCCTTGGATTATAATGTACTACTTCATAATTAGACCCCTTTAGTGGTCTAGTTAAACAGATTGATCCAAAAATCTGGTTGGGGATATCATGTGATGATATAGTTGAAAGGACTCCTTAGTGGCCTAATTAAGAAGATCCTCTGTTGATCTAATTAAAAGGACCCTATGGTAGTCTAGTCACTCTCATCTCAGGTTTGATATCTTTCCCCACAACATTTCAAAACAAACTGTGCGGACTGTGCAAGGAATTACGTAATTATGGATGCATACATAATTATGGAATTTAGTGCACAGAAATCACAGCAAGTTCTATCATGTATCAAGAGTTAACCCTATTCATTTCCAATTCTGATGAAGCATCCGTTGAGGAAAAATGAACTAGCTATTCATTTTTCACTTCTGAAGAATATCCGTTGAGGAAATGAATATCCGTTGTTTATCTTTTCATTTCCATTCTGAAGAATAACCGTTGAGGAAAATGAATTATCCATTCATTTTCGTTCTAAAGAATATCCGTTGAGGAAATGAATATCCGTTGTTTATCTTTTCATTTCCATTCTGAAGAATAACCGTTGAGGAAAATGAATTATCCATTCATTTTCGTTCTAAAGAATATCCGTTGAGGAAATGAATATCCGTTGTTTATCTTTTCATTTCCATTCTGAAGAATAACCGTTGAGGAAAATGAATTATCCATTCATTTTCGTTCTAAAGAATATCCGTTGAGGAAATGAATATCCGTTGTTTATCTTTTCATTTCCATTCTGAAGAATAACCGTTGAGGAAAATGAATTATTCATTCATTTTCGTTCTAAAGAATATCCGTTGAGGAAATGAATATCCGTTGTGAAATCCTTCATTTCCAACTCTGAGGAAGCAACCGTTGAAAATGACTCCGTTAGTTCATTTTCGTTTCTGAAGATTTATCCGTTGAGGAAATGAATATCCGTTGTGTAATCCTTCATTTCCAACTCTGAGGAAGCAACCGTTGAAAATGACTCCGTTAGTTCATTTTCGTTTCTGAAGATTTATCCGTTGAGGAAATGAATATCCGTTGATTTTTCTTTCATTTCAAATTCTGAAGAACAAACCGTTAAGGAAAATGACCCCGTTTGTTCATTTTCGTTCTGAAGATTTATCCGTTGAGGAAATGAATATCCGTTGATTTTTCTTTCATTTCAAATTCTGAAGAACAAACCGTTGAGGAAAATGACCCCGTTTGTTCATTTTCGTCCTGAAGAATATCCGTTGAGAGAAATGAATATCCGTTGATTTTTCTTTCATTTCAAATTCTGAAGAACAAACCGTTGAGGAAAATGACCCCGTTTGTTCATTTTCGTTCTGAAGAATATCCGTTGAGGGAAATGTATATCCGTTTAGTTAATTCCTTTATTTTCCATTTCCGAAGAACCCGTTGAAGAAAATGACCCTGTTCGTTCATTTTCGCTTCTGAAAAATATCCGTTGAGGAAAATAATCAGATTATGCTTTACATATCTTTGATGACTATTTGAAACAAAGTCATAGACAGACTCCTACGAATTAATTTCGGGACGAAATTTCCTAAAGTAGGGGAGACTGTAACACCTGTGTCATTTCAACCATCAAACAAATGCCCAACCAGTGAAATATTGTATTTCATACTTGGGATTTGTAAAAATATGTGTATCGTTTACACATATCAATTCATGTTCGATTTCAAACACTATATCGCTTTCTGGAAGGTTATACGCGCACTGATGCGTAAATATAACCAGTTTAATCCAACGAACACTCCGGAATAGTGAAATAGGCTTAACATACCTTAAATAACCTTTACATAACTTAGAAATAAGTTTTGAAGGCTTTGGTATGGCAAAAACATGTTAAATCGCTTACAGGGACTAAAGTTGACAAACTGCGAAAGTATGCCAATTTGAACTGTAACAGACATTCCGGAACATGACCATAAGTTAAAAATACCATAAATATCCTTTACATAGCTTAGAAATAGGCTTTGAGGGGTTCGGTATGCTAAAATAAACTTTTGGGTCATTCAGGGACTAAAAGTGTCAAAAAGTGCACAAGTTTGCATTTTCGCGCATAACTTACGTTCTGAATACATCTGGACATCCAAAAATTTATGTAAGCATGACTATATTATATTTTAGTGTTCGCCATAAGAAAAATCCATTCGTCGCGTCATTTGGATCGTTTTTCGCGCTTATGCGCATTCCGTCGTAATTAAGCGAACATCGCGTTCGTACGACCAAACGAACCGACACCCGAGATATTTTTGAGCACATTTTAAGTTCCCTATACTTTAACTTCATTTTAGAGCTTTGAAATGGGGTTAACGGGCCTTAAACGTGTCGAAAATGGGCTGATTGCACTGCAGGGACCAAAACTGTAATTCTGCCAAAATAAGCTTACGGACCTCAACATCCATAACCTTACGGTCCGTAAGGCAACCTGCAGACCAGATGCAGTGTATTAACAGCCTGTTTGCAGCTTTTTTAACCACAACCACATGTTTGCAACTTGCCTAATATGTTGATAAACATCATTTTTAGCCACCATAAGGTTCCGACAAGTGTACGGCTCGGATCGTGGCACGATATTCAAGAAACGATCCTAGCGGCTCTACTTTTTCTATAAATACCCACCCCCCTTTTGCTTAAAAACCCACAAATCTGATTGAAAAGACTCTAAGTTGGAACCTTCGTTTCATACCTGAGCTATTTTGATCTGGGTTAGCATTCGGGGACCCTGGGTAAGTATTCTTTCGTTCTTTTCCTTATTTTTACTGCTTTTCGAGTCAGAAAGTCAAACTTTGTTTGACTTTCAGCGTTGACCAGTAATGGTCAATGCGAAGTTCGTTTGAACTTCGCAACGTGAGTGTAATCACGTTGGTCATAGTCCCTTGGGACTATGCCCACTGACTACCACGTTGTCTAGGGTCGTAGGGTAGGCGATCTAATAAATCGCCTATACCTTCGAACCCGACCCAGTTTGGTCGATCATTAGGATCCGACCAAACACATTAGGTGACCATAGTAGGTAGGGAATAACCTTCCGAGGTTATACCCTATGGTCACATCGTTTAAGTAGTTGTATGATAGGTAGTTTATATGCCTTAGGTAAATTACCAGAATACCCTTTTCATGTATAATTGGTAATTAAGCATATGTAACCTAAACCTTTGTCACATAACTGATTATGTAATATGTTTAGGCATATAACACTTGTCATAGGGCTAGTTAGGCGGTCCGAACGCGTTTCACGCAAACGACGCGTTAAAGTAGCATAAGCTACCTGAACGGGTCGTAATGGGTCGTAGACACTTAGGTTAAGTTTCATTTAGTATGTAGGCTTTGTTAAAACCAAAAGACACGAGTCTCTACACTCGTTTGGTTTACAAACCCTAATGCTACCCGATCCTCCGATTTAGGTCCGGTTTATTAATGTAGCTACCTATACTAGGTGCCGTTTGATATCCGCGATCTCTAGCATTGTTTAGTTGTTACTCAAGGACTACTGAGCAATCTCAGGTGAGTACATAGACCCCTCTTTTACTGTTTTCCAAACTGTTTTGGGGTGGAACACATGTGCCTACTTGTTACTTTCATGCTTTCCTGATTTGACATCATATACTTGCTATGTTCATTAGTACATTATAGTACATGATTTCATTACATTTTATGCTATGTATGCCCATTGTGTGCGTACTTAGTACATCGTTTTTCATTGCTTTTCTGTTGCATATGCTTATCCAGCATATGAACACATTTTACTACATATTGAACCGTTGTAATCATCTGACTGTGATCCGTTGATATCTGTGAACCGTTTGTATCTGTGAACCGTGTGAACCGTATTTGACATAGACATTTCGGCATAGACATTTTAACATGATTGACATTTGATCATGCATTTTCCCACAAAACATAACTTTGATTTAAACCAAGTTTTACTTCAATACTTTGTTTTTGTGTATATGGTTTAGTTGGGACATTTCACTTGCCATACATGATATTTTGACATAGACATTTGACATGGATATTTGACATAGACATTTGACATGGATATTTGACATAGACATTTGACATGGATATTTGACATAGACATTTTGACATTGGTTTGGTTTGATTAAGTGATTAAGTAACGATACGTGTGTAATATGATACAAGCATGGTGGATACGCCGCTGGTACTTCCTATATATAAGTGTTTGTATGGTATTACATATTGTAGCGTTATTTGAATCATTTCAGTTTGATACATATAACATTTTATACAAATAACATACTTTTCACAAGACATTGTTTTACAAACAACTTATCCTATACAAAATCCATTTTTACTATGGTTATTCATTTAACCATACATTATTCATTTATTTATACATATCATCTGAACTCATTGTTTTTCAAATGATTTACAAAACAAAGCAAATTACAAGGTTCATGACTAATCATTTTCTCAAACATAAGTCATGGAACCTATTTTCACAAAACCTATGTATCTCACAGGCATTTTTATGCTGACGTACCTATTTTCACATGTGTTTTTCAGGAACTGTTGCATAAGATGATCAAGATACACATAGGCAGACTTGGGCTTTAGTGACAATAAAAGATGCAAGACTAGTTAATTATGTTGTATTTCATAGTTTGATAAGACATTGTAACACTTTTAATCAATAAAACGAAACTTCAATTCCCATGGATTTGAAACAATTAATTCTGTTACAACACTCCCCGATGTTTCCGCCACATTTTGTATGTTCTACGTGGTCGGGGTGTGACACACAACACCCCTGAAAACCCCCTCATCCCTTTCCACTTTAAGCTACTCCATAACCCCTGTCTCCCCTCAGTTTATCAGCTGACCACCACCAAACGGTGGTGGTGTACGATAGCAATTATTCGCAGAATGAGAGAGAGAAGGTGGAGCTGACGTCACTGGCGACGTTTATGACCAAACTCAACAGCAGCGACAGCCGTATCTGCTTCGGCTGATGTCGGTGCTGATGAAGATCTCGACAACGGAGACAAACTCCGACCGTCGGTACTCGATGAAGGCAGCAACGGCGGGTCAGCGGTGTGTTTGGAGCTGGACTTTGAGCCATAAAGGACAGACCTGAAGATGGTGGCTTGATCGGGTCAGAACAGGAAGAAATGGCAGCACACTCTTTGGTCTCGAAGGTTCTCGGTCAGTAAATAGTCATCAATGATTCTGTTATGCAATTCTATTATGACTGAGTGTGTAAAAATCGTGTTGTGTTGTGCTTCATTTCATGTTTTAAGTTGGTAAATTGGTGTGTTTGGTTTGGGAATATTTGATATATGTAAGTGTTAATTGTCTGATTAACTTAAACTTACATAGGATTCTAGATTTTGTTTAAACTGTTTTAATAAGATTGAAGGAATGATAGATGTTTTGTTGATGTGTGATAAAGGTGCGAGCCTGTTCGTGATTTGTATGTTAAACATGAATAGATTTAGGGTCGAACAAACAGGTAACTTGGTTTAATGAGTGGTCAGTTGGTACATGTGATAATTCATATGGCGATCGATTATGTATGCTTCTGATTGCTTGCACGGATAAAACGGATATATGATATTGTGATGTACTAAGGTTAAATCTGCTAGAAGGATAGGTGTTATGGTGATTCATATAATCAAATGGTTGAACCTGTTTCGATGAATGACAAAACACTAGTGAAGAACAGTTTGAATGGTATGCAAATATTTGAAATATGTTGGTTTGATCTGAATTTAGGAGTGTACGACATATGGAACATGTTAATAAAAATCTTATTGGACAGTACATGTTAATGAAATCTGATTGGATAGTACTATTCGGATGATTCTAGAAACATTTGCATAGTTGCGAGTCGAGACCTTATGGTTGCGACTCGAGACCACTCGAAACCAGGAAAGCAACTGGAGACTCGAGACCGGGTAGGTTACGACTCGAGATCTCCTGATCTCGACTCGAGACCTGACTCGAGACCTCTAAGGTTGCAACTCAATCATGCATAACCCGAGACCATCTGATTTCGACTCAGGAACTCGTGGTTGCGACTCGAGACCCGTGTTCTCGAGTCGAGACTACCTAGTTTCGACTGGACTACTTCACTTGGTTAATGGGCCGCACAAACGGGTGTTATGGACTATGTACTAATGTTGTTGTTTAACTGTTGGTGTCTAACTGCTGCTGATTAATTGTCATGCGTTAGGATAGGCCCAATAACATGTATGTTGGTATGATACGTGCTACTGTGACCATTACTGTACATTATGCAAAGTGTGTGTGTTATATGAAATGTTGATTTACGTGCTACGTGTTAGATACGTGTAATTTATACGAGACGTTACTTGCATACGAACCTAATAAATATGTATAACCATAATAGGGTATGGTTGACCAACATAACACAAGTAAATTGTCAACCGAGCAAAACAAAGGTGAGTTCACTACTTTTTACTTAAAGCATGCGTTCCCGGTGGTTGGGAAACGGAACGAAACACTTTTCTTGGTTTGGGATTGCTTACTATCTCCTTGTGCGGGATACGGTATTTCTATCTCCTTGTGTGGGATACGGGTAACAACTTACTTTTCTTCCCTTGTTATTGGGATACAAACTTACTTTTCTTCCCTTGTTATTGGGATACAAACTTACTTTTCTTCCCTTGTTACTGGGATACAAACTTACTTTTCTTCCCTTGTTATTGGGATACAAACTTACTTTTCTTCCCTTGTTACTGGGAACTCTTAGTTAATTACGGTTTATACGGAATGCAACGAGCAACACTAAACGAAACTCTATCACTTAAGTCCCTACCATTTAATACCGATTAGTCGCCGGGGCCTGGCGAACGGGTTATTATTTAATAGCGCTATTTAGGTGTAACCAGCCTCACACCGACCCTTGTTACTGGGAACGGGAGTGAACTAATAGACTCAGGCAGACCGTCAATGATGATAGAACATTGACAAACGGGGCACTGCGGAAACGTACGGTTAAGTAAGTATTCGGTATTGGAAAAACAGTTTAGTCGCTCACTTATGGGGTAGCTCCCCACGGCATGTATAAACGGATAAATTAACTGGTTAAAACAAGTTTTTGGAAATAAAAAACTTGAAAACTCTAAACTCGTGAACTCGCCAACTTTATGTTGACACTCTACTGCATGCTTTGCGGGTTGCTCGATACAGCTCTGGACGGACGTTGCAATCGGATGGAGTGCGTGGTTCGTAAGTTTCATATGAACAACTTGTGGTTTTAAATTACGATGTGTTCCTCTTTCCTTTCCGCTGCAAACTCAAGCTATGTTTTGAAAAATTTAAAATTGGTCGCTAATTATACTATTACATGTAATAATAACTAAACAGTTCAAAATAATTAGTGGCTAAGATCCTGGTCGTCACACGCCTCGGGGTAATACTCCGCGTGTGAATTTTGAGGGTGTGACAGATTGGTATCAGAGCCATTGGTTATAGTGAACTAGGTTTTAAATATAAAATATTTTTGGTTTGGGAAAGATAAAATATTTTATAAAAAGACCAGACTATAACCGTTCTTTAGTGGAAACCACAACGACACCACACTCCGGATTGCAAGGTTCGTCAACCTCAGATGCTTACCTGGTAATGGTAGGCTAACGACATTTACTTGTGCATAACTTAGGTGTGTGAACACGCATGTGTGTATGTGTATAATTAGCATATATGTGTTAGTATGTATACGTATATTTAGTATTTAACACAGTGGATCTTACGAAGGCTAGGCTAGCGCGTTACGTGTTAAATAGGAGCTAGTCCTCCTAAACCTGGTTCGAAATCACGATACACTAAGGGCAAGGAACCAGTTGTTCCAAGCCCTTGTCCACGTATTTCCTAACATCATCCCTGGACTGCAAATCGACGCGAGGGATGTCCACTTGATAGACCTGCCCAGGAAAGGCCTGCTACGAAGCACATAGAGAAGTTACGATGACGAATCGACGAAGGGGAGCCACCCCCACATCATGGGATATTAGGAGGAACGATGACGTCATTTGCATCCTTTTTACTTGCGTATTTCTTTTCCCAACTTCAATAGTGAGACTTGTTCCCTCACACGACTGATCACCTGGATTCTTGGGGCATTCTAGTAAGTCTACACCTTTCAGGTTTCTGGTTGCACGTCTCGAACATGAAAAGCAAGTGTGGTGTATGCTTCTCATTGTAGTGCCAGCAATTGTATCACCTTTTCCAACGACCTCAAGGTTATTTCCCCTAATTCCTCGTTACATGGTGAATCCGTATTCAAGTTCAACCTTATACCTTAGCACACCCCAAAACCCAACAAAGTGATATCTTTCTTACAAACCGGTGTATTTGAAGGCGTGGCAAGACGAAGATACGCGCCGGTCAACCCGCCGACGAGTACGGTGACCTAGATGCTTACCTTATCCTTCATTTGCCAGATCCGATATTCTTTGACGACTTTTCTGATCCCGTGACTCCTTCCGCTAGCTTTCGTACGAATCCGCGTTCATTGCTCAAGAGGGTATCCCCGCTTATACCGTCCCTTTATCACGACATCCACGTTTCTTCATATGGAAACCTTGACCCGATTTCTCTCCAGATTAATGAATTCAACAAACTCAACCTTTAGTCATCAAACTTTTTATCCCTTGAAATTCAACAATGTGTTACTTCAATCGTACTTTCCTGAAAACCTGTTTTCACAGCTTCACGTCGAACCCCCCCTCCTCATACTGAGACCTTGACCAGATTTCCCTCTAGTTTGGGGAAATTCAGCAAGCTCGACTACTAGTCAATAAACTTCTTGAATCTTAAAAATGGTGACGTGTGATCCAAACGTGTGCTTTCAGACATGTTTTTATTACCTTACATGGAAGCCTTTCGACGACACAAGCACTACTTCGGACTCGTCCTCACGACTTCGGTAGTCTATTCAATTTGGTTACTTACCGGTTTGAGAGATCACAAACTCGTTTTTCGCGTACAGCTCAGCTCAGAACATCTTGTTAGACGTTTTAGTGAACCTAAACCCCCCCGACCCATACGACGACCGTCCTTCTCTATCATTGGTTCTTGTTGTGCCATTCATACTGACGTAACACCTCTTATCGGCAAAACGACGTTCTTTATCCTAATCGCCCGCGGCTTATGTACGACCAGCTACCTCATCAACACCAGATAAATCCTTATTGCCGACCATCAAGCCTTTTATGTTTTGTCTCAAATTGAATGCACCAACGTTGACTACCCTTCAAACATTACCTCGCTACTCGTGTTATGAATTCCCTGATTCTTATCCTACTCTATTCTGCACAAATCTCCGTTTGAACGAAATACTTCCATCGAATGTTACTCGTTGGGGCAACAAGCCAAGGATACCCCGGGGGTAACGGAGACCGCAAGCACTGTTCTTCGAACTCGATACGATCAACACCTAGTCACGACACTCGAATTTATTCCATCCTGTCAATATTCGACACTTGTTTCTTTCGGCGACGCCCAAACCTATTCTGAAAGTCAGTGGGGAATCCAAACGACTCCTACGCTTTACCTTGGAACTTCTACGACGCAAAACCGCCTTGCGCTAAGTTTTCAGTACACGGCTTTTAGCGCCACAAAGCCCGCATTTCTCGACCGTATACGCAACCTCTCACGATTTGAACTCAAAAGGGGCATCACCTAGCATTCGAGAGATGCTCAAATGTCCGGAACTCCAGCAATTGGAAGATGATCTATGAGATGCTTCCATCTAATTTATTCCTATCCAAGGCATTGACGAAATGTCTGCTAGTAACGACACGCAACCAAGTAAATCGGTAAGTTTTTGAATTTGCAATCATCTACTTGACAGAAGTAGATGCTGGGCATGGAGTGCCAACTTCTATCACTTTTGATCGAAACCCCCACTTTGCATCTGATTCCTTACTAGCTGTGAACAAGGACCTTTGGCTCACAATAGGCATGAGCACTGCTTATCGACCGCAAACTAATGGTCAGGCCAAACGCACCATCCAAACACCCAAGGGCATGCTAAGAATATGTGTTATCGACCTTGGATACGAGTGACACTTCCTTTTTGAAGAATTCTCTTCCAATAACTGCTACCACACAAGCATTTAGGCAGCACCATTTGAGGCATTGCGCGGACGCTGATGCCGGTCACCTCTGCGTTGGGCGGAAGCCAAATTACCGGTCCAGAACTTGCACTTGACATAACGGGTAGGATTTCCCTGAATAGACAACGCATGGCGGCAGCTCTGGACCGTCAGAAAGGCTACGCGGATACGCGTAGGAAACCCCTAGAACTCCTAGTCAGAGATTGGGTTCTACTTAAAGTTCACCCTTGAAGGGTGTGGTACGTTTTGGCTAACGGGACGAACTTAATCCATGATATGTTGGACCGTTCGAAATTACCGAAAGGATCGGTAAGGAAGCTTTGCAGACTAAACCCGCCTGAAGAGCTGAGTGTGGTACACAACGTCTTTCACATGCCTAATCTGAAGAAGTGTCTGTCAGATGAAACATTCGTTGGTCAGCAACAAAATACGCTTCGTTGAGGAACCGGTTGAGATGAAGGATCAAGAAATCGAAACCCTCAGGCGTGGTATAATATGCCAACAGACCGAGTTCGTTGGAACTCACGCCGTGGCCCAGATTTTACCCGGGAATGAGAAAACCAGATAATACACACGTATCCCCAGTTGTCTGCAAACATTACTTCCAGCACTGAAGTTACAACTGAAATTTCTTCTAGAAATTTCAAGCCAACAAGGGGATTATGTGACACCCCGCGAAAACGTTTAAACAAACTAGCTTGTCAGTGGCTGCGCGCTAAATTTCGGGACGAAATTTCTTGAACTTGGGGATAATGTGACACTTCGGGTTTTCCTGTACGTTCCTTGGATGCTCTAATTAAATTTGTGAAATTCTATACTATGTAAAATACGTGCAAACTCTTGGAACCTTATGCTACTTGACCGTCTACGCGATGTGACCTTATGTGCTATGTGGCTTACATGTTTATTTTGTGAACTTTTGTGAACTACGTGTATGTACGTATGACATTAGGTTATCAGCGAGCCTATAATTAGAGCGAATCGTGTGACTTAGCTTAAATTTCGAGGAAGAAATTCCTGTAACATGGGGAGAATGTGACAACCCGTACTCTCATTATTGAGAGAAGGGTATTTTAGTAAAAACGTGCGTTTATTATTATTATTATTATTCTTATTTAAATAACATCAACCGTGTCGCGAGGAACGTGTCATGGAACGAATAACCCGGAGCAAACAATACATAACTTAATGTACACTCGAGACCGTTAGATTAACCGTATATATGAAACGCAAAATTTACGAGTTCACACTGATGGGCTAGGCCCAACCCAATCCCTCTACACATACTAAACCCTACCATACATAAATCCCTCATAAACCTTACCCTCTCTATTATTCAATATGAAAAACCCTAAAATCCCTCACACCAGCCGCACATTTCCCCTCCCTTTTCCCTCTCGATAAATCTGACCGGCCATCGGAGCTTTTCCGGTGAGTCCTCCGGCGCTCAGTTCCTGTTCCGTCGCACGCCCACAACACCCCTGAAAACCCCCTCATCCCTTTCCACTTTAAGCTACTCCATAACCCCTGTCTCCCCTCGGTTTATCAGCTGACCACCACCAAACGGTGGTGGTGTACGATAGCAATTATTCGCAGAATGAGAGAGAGAAGGTGGAGTTGACGTCACCGGAGACGTTTATGACCAAACCCAACAGCAGCGGCAGCCGTATCTGCTTCGGCTGATGTCGGTGCTGATGAAGATCTCGACAACGGAGACAAACTCCGACCGTCGGTACTCGATGAAGGCAGCAACGGCGGGTCAGCGGTGTGTTTGGAGCTGGACTTCGAGCCATAAAGGACAGACCTGAAGATGGTGGCTTGATCGGGTCAGAACAGGAAGAAATGGCAGCACACTCTTTGGTCTCGAAGGTTCTCGGTCAGTAAATAGTCATCAATGATTCTGTTATGCAATTCTATTATGACTGAGTGTGTAAAAATCATGTTGTGTTGTGCTTCATTTCATGTTTTAAGTTGGTAAATTGGTGTGTTTGGTTTGGGAATATTTGATATATGTAAGTGTTAACTGTCTGATTAACTTAAACTTACATAGGATTCTAGATTTTGTTTAAACTGTTTTAATAAGATTGAAGGAATGATAGATGTTTTGTTGATGTGTGATAAAGGTGCGAGCCTGTTCGTGATTTGTATGTTAAACATGAATAGATGATACCAGATTTAGGGTCGAACAAACAGGTAACTTGGTTTAATGAGTGGTAAGTTGGTACATGTGATAATTCATATGGCGATCGATTATGTATGCTTCTGATTTCTTGCACGGATAAAACGGATATATGATATTGTGATGTACTAAGGTTAAATCTGCTAGAAGGATAGGTGTTATGGTGTTTCATATAATCAAATGGTTGAACCTGTTTCGATGAATGACAAAACACTAGTGAAGAACAGTTTGAATGGTATGCAAATATTTGAAATATGTTGGTTTGATATGAATTTAGGAGTGTACGGCATATGGAACATGTTAATAAAAATCTGATTGGACAGTACATGTTAATGAAATCTAATTGGATAGTACTATTCGGATGATTCTAGAAACATTTGCATAGTTGCGAGTCGAGACCTTATGGTTGCGAGTCGAGACCACTCGAAACCAGGAAAGCAACTGGAGACTCGAGACCGGGTAGGTTGCGACTCGAGATCTCCTGATCTTGACTCGAGACCTCTAAGGTTGCAACTCAATCATGCACAACCCGAGACCATCTGATTTCGACTCATGAACTCGTGGTTGCGACTCGAGACCTCGTGTTCTCGAGTCGAGACTACCTAGTTTCGACTGGACTACTTCACTTGGTTAATGGGCCGCACAAACGGGTGTTATGGACTATGTACTAATGTTGTTGTTTAACTGTTGGTGTCTAACTGCTGCTGATTAATTGTCATGCGTTAGGATAGGCCCAATAACATGTATGTTGGTATGATACGTGCTACTGTGACCATTACTGTACATTATGCAAAGTGTGTGTGTTATATGAAATGTGGATTTACGTGCTACGTGTTAGATACGTGTAATTTATACGAGACGTTACTTGCATACGAACCTAATAAATATGTATAACCATAATAGGGTATGGTTGACCAACATAACACAAGTAAATTGTCAACCGAGCAAAACAAAGGTGAGTTCACTACTTTTTACTTAAAGCATGCGTTCCCGGTGGTTGGGAAACGGAACGAAACACTTTTCCTGGTTTGGGATTGCTTACTATCTCCTTGTGCGGGATACGGTATTTCTATCTCCTTGTGTGGGATACGGGTAACAACTTACTTTTCTTCCCTTGTTATTGGGATACAAACTTACTTTTCTTCCCTTGTTATTGGGATACAAACTTACTTTTCTTCCCTTGTTACTGGGATACAAACTTACTTTTCTTCCCTTGTTATTGGGATACAAACTTACTTTTCTTCCCTTGTTACTGGGAACTCTTAGTTAATTACGGTTTATACGGAATGCAACGAGCAACACTAAACGAAACTCTATCACTTAAGTCCCTACCATTTAATACCGATTAGTCGCCGGGGCCTGGCGAACGGGTTATTAGTTAATAACGCTATTTAGGTGTAACCAGCCTCACACCGACCCTTGTTACTGGGAACGGGAGTGAACTAATAGACTCAGGTAGACCGTCAATGATGATAGAACATTGACAAACGGGGCACTGCGGAAACGTACGGTTAAGTTTGTATTCGGTATTGGAAAAACAGTTTAGTCGCTCACTTATGGGGTAGCTCCCCACGGCATGTATAAACGGATAAATTAACTGGTTAAAACAAGTTTTTGGAAATAAAAAAACTGGAAAACTCTAAACTCGTGAACTCGCCAACTTTATGTTGACACTCTACTGCATGCTTTGCAGGTTGCTCGATACAGCTCTGGACGGACGTTGCAATCGGATGGAGTGTGTGGTTCGTAAGTTTCATATGAACAACTTGTGGTTTTAAATTTACGATGTGTTCCTCTTTCCTTTCCGCTGCAAACTCAAGCTATGTTTTGAAAAATTTAAAATTGGTCGCTAATTATACCATTACATGTAATAATAACTAAACGGTTCAAAATAATTAGTGGCTAAGATCCTGGTCGTCACACGCCTTGCGGTAATACTTCGCGTGTGGATTTTGAGGGTGTGACATGCCAGTAGGTTTTTACACACTTAGTAGATTGTTTTCGAGATATAAACCTAAATATTAAAACTTGCTTATCTTGTGGGGAAGATCTCTCGGATATATGGGTAACCCCCGAAATCTTGTTTGAGAGATTGCCTGATTCTGAGATACTAGGTCTTTGTACTGTTTGATATCCGGGGTATTAGACCTGGTCTTCTGATATTGCGGAAGCAATGGCCTAGACCTCGTATAATACTTTACACGCTTTAAAAGCTTACCCTCTACACAAAAATTGAAAAATATCGAAAGATATGAATCAATTGCAGTTGAAGAAAAGATTCCCTAAAGGGAACACACCTAAAGTCGAGCCTTCATCTCTTTGACTGAACGGAAGTTCATACCTGAGCTCTCAAGGTCTCGCACTAAGCCAGATACAGATATTAAATTGGTATACTCACCTGTAAGACTGAATCTAGGGAATTTTGATACGGGAGTATATTCTGAGGTGGGACGCACGTGTAAGTTTAAGTTCTTAAAACACTAATTTCGTATCTCGAATCAATTGAACTTTGTGTGAAAATTTAAGTGGATCGGTATACTGACAATCTAAGTGAATCGTTTAGAACTTAAAGTGTTAAAAGCTCAACGGTGCTAGTGATCTGTCATAAACTGATATGATCCTCTGACACGAACTTAAACAAAATTATTGTCTGTAAATATGATTGTAAATATTTCTTAACTGCTTTATATTTTAGAAAAATACAAAAAGATTTTGATTTCATTTTATTTTCGACAATTGATGTCTGAATGCTGAGTTTCAAAATCTAAGTATACTGATCATGTTTCTGAAAATAAAACAAGTTCATTAAGTTGAAACTTGAAGTTTTTAAAATCAAAAATCAAAAAACAGTTTGTGATATCTCCAAGGTCATTAAGTTGGACTTGGATGATTAACTGTGAGGGATTTGGATGCTTATACTATTAAAATGTAATGTAAAAGAGCCAGTTTCCGATCCTGTTTGCTAAAACTGCCAAATCTATGAAGTTTGTTGATAGGGGGAGAGAATCAAGTTAATCCTGGATATATTCATATTATTATATTTTTAGAGCCAGGATCTTGATTTAGAAAGTTTAATAGAGCCAGGTCACGATTCCTGGTCAATCGAAAATGCTTTCACTCTTGAAATGTTTTAGCTTATGCTGAGAGAGCAGGGTAATCATTCCTGGATGCTTAAAACATTTTCACTTATAAATGTTTGAGATTTGCAGATGCTATGCAAGACTACGATCCCGATAGCCGAGTCTAAGGGGGAGTCTGAAGACGAGCTCAACGCACGGGGGAGAGTGCATTCAAGGAGCCAGATAACTATCCTGAAGGAGCTTGTAGCCGGAAAGCCAGGTGTCGATCCCAAAAGCACGGAAGCTTGACGAAAGGGGGAGCCTGAAGAAAGAGTTTAACGAAAGGGGGAGCTAAAAGCTGAAGACGGATCCACGGGGATTCTGTTCAAGCTAGAGGGAGTCTATGTTTGCTGAAGACGTCAAAATTTCAAGAAGACTCAAAGAGAGAGAAAGACAAGACGCTATGAGATTGACTGCGGCAATATCCAAGGGGGAGTCTGTTGGTGCATTTATGTCTATCGCCTCCGTCAATACAGATAGAAATATCTAGGCTTTATATTGTAATAATTAGATAGAAACAGCAAGGTGGCATTTTGGTAATTAATGAGAAGTCTCATTAATTCCAAGGCCTATAAATAGGAGGCTTATGCCTTAGACTTAAGACTTTTGCCATTTGGAGACTTGGAGAGCTAGAGGCTAGAGAGAGAAAGTCTAGAGAGAGAAAGTACTGTCTACGTGATTCAGGTGCTGTACGATTTCAGATCTTTCAATAGAATCACGATTTTATTACGTCTTGTGTGTTCGGTCACGTTCGTGTATGGATTCCGCACATTACACGAGTCGGTTCGCAATCGTTACGTAGTCGAAAACCGGTCCTACAGGTTTGATTGAACACGCTCAGGTCAGATCAGCAACAACACGATCGTGCGGAATCCGATAGTGATGTAGGAGAAAGATAGACAGCATAGACACCGTTCAATGCATTCATTCTCACTGAATATGTTGATTCGTACAAGGTTCCAGAGAAAATTTGCAAGAGCTCCGCCAGAGGTGTCAACAATAGATCTCTTAAATAAGATCCAAGACCTTCTATTTATAGGCACGCTCATCCGGAAGAAAGCACACACCGTTTGGATGATCATCCGTTCGGATGATCATCCGTCCGGATGGACTTACAAAACAATCCTAACTTCCTTTTCGTCCCGGATTCGATATAAAACATATACAAAACTATACATAGACAACAACCAGGTAAATATATACTAAATACAAACGAAAGCTACAGACATATGCATCTACAGACTCCCCCTTGGATGTAGCTGCAGTCTTTCTTCCTGTATAGTCTTCAACGTGCCGTCCTGTTGCGTCTTCTATCTCTAGCTTTCCTCCTCCTCTCTTCTTTTCGTTCCTCTAGCAGTTTCTCAACGGTCTTCCAACATTGTTCCACCATTCACGGTAAACTGGATCACCATCTCGAGCTTTAGACCATCTCAAGATCTTCTTTTCTTGAGACTCGATTGGTGTTTGATTTGTTTCAGGCCATTTCAACTACCAGCTTGCCCGTTGAGCAGATCTAGCTCTTATCTCTTTCATCCTTTCACTACGACGTTCCTTCTTCAGAAATTCTTCAAGCTCAAGATCTCTAAACTTTGACGCCCAGTAACGTCCAGAATTGATGTCTTTCGCAAAACAGACATTCACCAATTTCTGATACTGTTGAGCTTGAACCTTGTCAGCTTCATTGTAACTGATCTTGTTGAAGAATAAGCATTCAATTTCTTTCTTTGAACAGTTAACTAGCCACATAGGATCTAACACATGAATGTGCCTCTAGTCACCTGTCTTTGCATCCAATAATGTAATCACCACTTCACAAGTACTAGGATTGAAAATCCAGCCTTTAAAGTCTTTGTGAAAGTCTTGTTCCATTTCACATAGCGGCATATACTTCAAACACCTTGGTCGTCTGATTTGTAACGTGATATATTTTTCTCCAGTGTTAGGATCAATCTTCACAATCTGCTTTGGTTGGTGTGGTTTCCAATCAGGAAAGTTTAACTTTGCTTACTGCTTTATTTAATCCCACAACCTCTGCTCGTGACACATTTAACCTCAGACTCGTAGTAGTACTGCTTGATATTCTTTGTCTGCACCAGTTCTTCTACATCCCACCAAGGTAGAGTTTTTATGTCTGATAAGAATTCAAAATACTGCACCCCAAACTCTCTCTTGATTGCATACACCTTCAGATCTTCCAAATACCCCCATGATAAAATATCACCAAGAGACTTATCTGGATGTCTCGTGAAGAACTGTAACGGTCTCTTGAACTTTCTCTCCTCAGGCATCACCTTAAACCATCTCTTCCTCTCTTTTAAAGGATCTTATTTAGACACAATTTCAGGAACACCTTCGGTAGAAATCTTTTCAACCACTTTCCTCCTAACTTCCTCTTCGTTATGTGATCGAAACAATTCATTGAAGGTAGGAAAATCATCATCCAAACCAGAATAATGAAATGGAGTGTCTTCATCAGAATCTGGTCCCTCCTCAATGATTACATTGTTGAAATTATCAGCTTCATTCACAAACTTGAAAGTATACTCCCGTTCTGGAGTTGGTGGAATCTCTTCCTCAATATCAAACTTAAATCTGTCTTCTTCCATATCCAACCTCTCTAACATGGACTCCCTAGTCCAGTTTTCGACTAACTCCCCCTCTTCCTCTGTATGATTCAAGTAAATAACTTTAGGAAGATTAAGGAATACCTCGGGAATATCAGCATGTTTGGTTCCAGACGACGAGTCTCCTTGATGTTGATCTTCTTCACGTTGCTCGTTCAGCTCGCCATTCAAAAAATCAATAGTACTTGGACCTGACGACTTTGTGATCAACAAACCAATAGCATCGTTATGATCATCATCATCATCACCCTTTTCATCTTTATCATCTTTGTTATCTTTATCGTCTTTATCGTCTTTGTCATCATCTTCTTCATCTTCATCTCCAAACATTTCTTTCAACTCTTCATCATCGTCATTAACTTTGTACTTATTCATTTTCACCTTCAATCGACGACGTTCGACTTCGATTCTTCTAAGACAAGCAAACTCACTATGAACCACATCTTTCACTTCTCCAACAGGAATAATAGCAAGGTTTACCTCAATATCTGCTTCAACCTCTACATCCTTCATCTCTTCATCCCCAGTATTAACTTCAGGGGTAGAAACATTTACCTCTGCATCTGCCTGTGATGGTTCTGGTTGACTTATCGACCCTAGAATTTCTTCAGTATCGATCACAAGACCCTTTCTTTTATCTTTAAGTGCTTCAACAGCCTCTTCAGCAATTCTTTTCTCTCTTTCTATCCTCCAAGCCTCTACTCTTTGGATCTCTATCTTGTCATAAGCTGCTTGAACATTAACTCCAAGTTTGTTTTCTGTCACGGTATATAGCATATTGAGTTGTTCATCTTTGCTTTCCTTATCTGCTCTCAACGCTTCTAATTATTTCTTTAGAACTTCATTCTCACTTGAAGTAGATGTGTGCAGATCACCAACAATTTCCGTCAATGTTTTGTGAGAATCATCCATTGCTTTGTATTGAGCATTAACCTCCATAATCTTTTCTGCCAGTTATTCAACTACATCTGTCAGATCTTCAACTTCATTCCTAAGACATCTTCAACATCTTTAAGCTTTTCTTTTGTAGCTTTGAGCTCTACTTCAGCTTCAGCTTTGGCTTTCTCCAATAAACTAACTTTCCTCATCAACGCATTGATCTTGCCATCATTAAATATGTCACCAAAATCAGAAGGAAGATCATAAGGAACCTTTGGAAAACCGTGGCTTGAGCTTTGAGGTGTTGGCGGTTTCTTTGATGCAGAACTTGGCTCTTCTGTAGTATTTGGTGGTTGATCTGGAGTTTTCTCACGTACTTCTTCTTGAATATGAATTGATTATTGAATAGGTGAAGTTGGAGGTGTTGGAATTCTATCTTCAGTTTGATCCAGAATCTCCATTTCTACACTTTCAACTCTTTCAAACTCTGGAACTTGTTGAAGAATGGAAGTTGTAGCTTTTCTACTTTTCTTTCTTTTTAGCAACTCACCAGTTGGACGTGCTTTGCATTTACAAATACCTTTCTTTTTCAGTTTCTCTTTTTCTGCTGGTGTTGGCTCATAAGTAGTATCTTCCTCATCTGAAGCTTTCTTATTCTTTGGAGACTTCTTCAGCTTGAACTTTCCACTGATGTAAGAAGTAGGTGCTATTTTCGTAGGATCAATGTCACTTTCTGTTTCACTCAAATTCGTATGCACCTCACCTTCAACAAATGTTTCTTTGAAACTTTCTCCACCAGCTTCAACATTTTCAGCAATCTTTGCCGCATCTTGAGTCGTAGATAACTTTTCATAATCAGCAAAAGACATCTTGAGAAGATTAACGCCTTGATCAATCACTTCTTGAGGAGAAATAACAGGCTCATCAACCAGGTGAGGTGGTGATTTCTTCTTTTGTGTATCTGCAACATAAACATTAACATTTTTAGTAAAAGATTCAAATGATTTATCTACCAACCTTTCTGGTGATTCCTGCTTCTTTGTTTTACCCTTTATCACAACTTTCGGAGTTGTCACTTTTGGTGTTCTTTTCCTCGATCTTTCTTCTTTCACAAACCACCATCTAGTCTACTTATAAATCAGCGGCTCCATTCTTTTTGTCTTGTCGTCCGAACCACTATTATCATGTCTCCAATTGTCGCCCTCTGGAGCTACATAATCAGGTTTCTTGATAGCAGCAAACTTTTGTCTATGCTTTGGCTCATTTTCTTTCTTAATTCCTCTATAAACATCCAAATGTTTCAATCTTTCACTGTCCATGTGATCTAACGGTAGTTCATCACTAACATCCTTTGGTAGATTCTGAATTTGGTCATCTATAAGCATCTACACAAACCTTGGATATTGGACATATTTTTCACCTTTAATGTTGTCCAGCATGTGATTGAATATGACTTGAGAAATGTTGTAAGGTATGTTGAGAACTAAGCTTGAAATGATGTTCATGATATAATCAAATGCTTCTTCGTAAGCACCCTTCCTATGCCCTAAGGCATGAATCACACAGTGCACTTAGAACTTGTAAGGTCTATGAAATTCTACTTCGTGTAAGCTTGATCATTTATGAACCCTGTATATCCCATTCTAAGCCAGAATCCCTTGCATAATCATTCCGAACCAATGATAGGATCTTCATCTTTATCCTTCAAATCCAACACTCTTCTAACATCACCCACTGTGATCTTCACAGGTAGATCAATGTCTTTGTCGTTCTCGTCCTTGATCCTCACTGCTGAGTGTATTGCCTTCTCGTCCTCGACATAATGAGTAGCATTCTAGAAGAATCTTACATGAGAACCGTAACACTTATGACTATCTGTCAATGCCTTAAAAATCCTACTATCATTCAAGAACGGCACTACATCTTTAAATGGTTCAATGTTTGGATAGTTCTCGTCCAAAACACAACAAATATTGTGTTTTTTTTATGGAAATCAGAAGCCCTTGCCTGCAAATTTTTCATTATCAGAATATGCACGTTTAACGAGACACTTAGTACACAGTGAAAATTTTCAACATTTGAAAAAATTTTCTAACACTTTTACATTGTGCAATCCATTCGGATGACAAGTTGTCAAATGGCCATCCGACCGGATGGTTATCCGCTCGGATGGATATGGTCTGAATGGCAAATGCTTCGAATGCCAAATGGTCCGAATGATCATTCGACTGGATGGCAAAATAAACAAGATAGTAACATGGTCCGGATGGTCATTCGATCTGATGACAACATAATCAATATTGTATGATGGTGCGGATGGTCATCCGCCCGGATGGTCATCCGCCCGGATGGTTATCCAAGTGAAACACATATGAACATTCAAGAACATTCAAACATATCAATTCAAAATTTTTCATGTTTTTGCAAAATTGAACTCAATTTCTCTTAAAAATATCGCCAATTAGGACTAATCTAAGTTCAATTTCTCCAAAAATGGCCTAATGAACCCTAGATCTAGCAAAAACACATGTCGGCTGTCAACCTATCTAATGGATCTAAGTTCAAATCTAAGTCTGTTTTGATGAAATTGGAACGGTAAACTCTTAAATCTAAGGCTAATGAACAAAGATCTATGATCAATTTCCCTAAAAATCAACACATAAAGCCTAGATCTAAGTTCATGAAACTGTTGGCCGTTCAAACATCAAAAACAAGCATTAAACATTGAAATCAGTGATACTTACCTTCACCAGTGTGAATGTTGTGCAAACCAACAAGCCTAGGAAAGAAATCCGGCAAAGTAACGGCTCAAAAACATAATATCAGTTGAGAGAAAAATTTGGCAGAGTGTCGAATGGCTATACGATCGAATGAGATGAATTTTGATCGAATGGCTATATATAGGCTTGCATCCATTCGGATGGCCATCCGATCGGATGGACATCCGCTTGGGTGACTTTCCAATCTAAACTTTTCAAATTTTCAATCTTTTTCAATTTTTTATCAGTTTTTAACATCCACTCAAGTATCCAGGTCCAAGTTAATGACCTTGGTTGACCCGATATCGAACATTCTGACATTTTTGATCAAATTTTCAACTTTTTCTGAAAATACAAGTTTCAAGTTAATGAACTTGTTTATCATTTTAAGATTCCCAAACCTTCAGATAAGCTCCCAACCCAGTCATTTAGCAAACTTTCTCTGCATCGCATCTGAGATTCTAAAGATCAGCTCTCCACAATGGTTTGTCGAAACTAACGCAGAAACAAAATCTTTTTGACTTTTAGAAAGTTTATATCAAAACACACTGAAAATCTTTTTGGGTTTAATGCTGAAATGAAATAATAGGAAACTATTTACAAACATATTTTTGTGAGATGTGTTAGAGGATCATATCAGCTACCGACGTGTCACTAGCACCGTTGAGCTTATTTCACTTTAAGTTTTAAATGATTCACCTAGATTGTCGATATACTGATCCACTTAAATTCTCACACAAAGTTCAACTGGTTCAGGATACAGACTTAGTGTTTTAAGAACTTAACTTATTCGTGTGTACCACCTCAGAATATACTCTCGTATCCAGATTCCCTATATTCAGTCTTACAGGTGAATATACTATAATGATATCTGTTTTTAGGGTAGTGCGAGACCATGAGAGCTCAGGTTACAACTTCTGTTCAGACATAGAGATGATGGCTCGACTTTAAGGTGTGTCCCACTTAGGGATCTTCTTTACAACAGCACTTGATTTGTATCTTTCGATAGTTATCAATTTTTATGCTGAGGGAAAGCTTTATATTTAAAGTGCATAAAGTATTTTACGAGAACTAGGCTATTGCTTTCACAAAATCAGAAGTCCTGGTATAATACCCCAGATATCACTAAGTATATAGACCTCGTATCTCAGAAACAGGCAATCTTTCAAACAAGATTTCAGGGGTTACCTATATATCTGAGAGATGTTCCCCACGAAATAAGCAAGATATATGATTTAGGTTTATATCCCGAATACAGCTTACTAAATGTGTAAAAACCTATCGACACATCATCAGTGAGACCGTTTAACGCTTTTAATCTTTACAAATCCTTAGCGTACCGTGACAGTCTAGCTGATGTACTATCATTTTCTCTTTTTACACTAACTCTTTTTGGGTTTTCTATTGCTTTTTACATTTTGAAATTTATATTGTTTTTGTATTTTTTACATTTTTAAATGGTTTTGGAATTGCTATATAAAACTATCTCCCCCTAAATACCAAAACATCTAAAAAGGTGACAAACCAGAGCAGATTGCTTCCCAGCGTCCTTTGCTTTGGATTGTTCATCAACGCCAACAACAACTCCCCCTGAAGACAAAAGCTTCATACCGTTTAGCTTTAACAAATAATGAAAACGTGATTTATCAAACGGTTTTGTGTGAACGTCAGCTTTTTGTTCGTCGGTGTGGATTTTTTCAATTCTAATCAACTTCTTCTCATAGCAGTCACGGATGAAGTGTTGTCGAATTTCAATATGTTTCGTTTTAGCGTGATGTACCGGGTTTTTAGTTATGTTGATTGCTGCCTCATTATCTACAAAAATAGGAGAAGTAAGAAATTGCAAATCGTAATCCCTCATCTGCTGTTGGATCCACAGAATCTGAGAACAACAACTGTTTGCTGAAACATACTCTGCTTCACACGTTGAGAGTGTGAGGGTAGTCTGCTTCTTACATTTCCAAGTCACCAGACGTGGTCCGAAAAACTGGCATCCTACTGTTGTAAATTTTGAATTCAGTTTGCAGCATCTGAAATCAGAGTCAGAGTAACCTTCCTGTTAGTGCATATGTCTGTTGACTTCGTCTTGTATCGAGTCATGTAACTAGATAAATAGACCAAGACACGTTGTTAGAAAGAAACAGGATACAGGCTTGAATCAGCCACCTCGCACGAGGTGACAGTTCGTGCGACCTGGCTTAACCAGTTCGTGCGACCTGGTGTGACTAGTTCATGCGACATGGGATTCCTATAAATAGTGGGTCTTGTGTCTTCATTTGTAACATTCTGATTCCGGTACCGAAGCTCTGCCGAAGTGTCGCCAGCTCGTGTAACTTTGTGAAATCAATACAAACGACATTTAATCTACTTCTAAGTGTATATCAAGCTGCAATGAAGATCAAATCAATGAATTCCGCCTCTGATTTGTTCTAGAACTCTTCTGATCGACTCATTTGATCGATTCAACGATCCTACTAGTGGTATCAGAGCTCAGGAGGAAGATTTCTTACCATTTCAACTTGTTTTCACGGATAAAACTGATTTCTTCTCATTTCTAGTCATCTTTCTACACTTTTTCTCAAAATTAACCATAAATTCGCGGTTAAAATGATCTGATTTTGACATATAACACGTAAAACACTATTTGAACAATCCGTGAACAAATCAGAAACAAAATCAACCTAAAAACTGATCAAATTTGGTAAAATGATGAACTATTGAACCAAACTGCGTGAAAACTCATCTCAGATCGTACGAATTTGGGTCAGACCGTGTGGAAAACCTTCAGGCCGTTTGAACTAGTTCGCACGAAGTGATCCAGGGCGTGCGAGGTAGTCCAAGTCGTGTGATAGTGAGCTAGATCGTTTGGGATTATGATCCAGGTCGCTTAGATTAGGACCAGGTCGTTTGGATTTGGTCAGATCGTTTATAATTGAACCAGATCATACGGTTTGAAAGCACATCAGGTCGTACGGTTTGAAAGCATATCCAGGTCGTTTGAACTGATCCAGATCATTTGAAGTCTAACAAGATCGCGTAGAATTCATCAGATCGTGTGAAACTAATCAGGTTGTTTGAGAAAGTGTGAACCAAGTCGTGTGAACCAAGTCATGTGGTCTGACCAGATCGTTTGAACAATCTATTATTGGGAACTCTCGATACCGAAACATGGATTCTGAATTTTACAACGTTTTTGCTACCCCAATCACTATGGCTCAGAACGTGAACTTAGAGAATGAAATGGGCACCATGCAAAAACCGCCTAAGCTCATGAATATCGAGGAGTATAGTGGATGGGTGGAACGATTCGAAAATTGGGTTCAAGCGAATCACTTAGAGGCGTGGGAATGTGTTGAAGAACGATATGTTAGACCGACTGATGAAGACGGAGAGATTGTTGCTATTAAATATTTAGATGACCAAGAGAAAAAGAAATAAAAAAGTGAAAAGATGATGATCAGTGTATTGCAACAAGCCATTAAGGAAGACATCTTGATCTTATTGCAACACAACGGAAGTGCACACTCAATGTGGAAAGCACTAAAAACGAAGTTTGTTGGAAGCTTAGACATGATCAAGAACAAAAAATCGCTTTTGAAGAAAGAATTTGATCTATTTCGTGGATTAAAAACTGAAAACACCAAAATGATTATAGAAAGATATTGCAACTTGGTGGTTAACATGAAGCGATTGGATATCAAGAAAGATAGAGAAGAATGGGTTGAAAAGTTGGCCGATGCGTTACCACAAGATGTTTGGGGCACGTATCTTATGATTTTGAAAAATAATGGTGAATTTGCGAATCTATCGCTGAGCAAGTTTATTGAAAAACTCGAAGTTCAAGAGATGGAACAACGGAAGATGGAAAAAATGAAGAATTCTAATGGTGAACAGGACATTGGTTTGTACTACAAAGGAAGTACGATTGATAAGACCAACATTGCACCAAAGATTGAAACTGCATTTAACGCAAACAGTTCTTCTGGAGGGTCATCTCAAGGATCAAACAACAATAATGGATTCTCTTCATATCTATCATTTGATCCAAAATTTTCAGCAACCAATTCTAAACCGTAAAGCTCATACAACAATAATGGCCAAGTTATACAATGCAACATTGCATTACATCTTCAGAATGGTCAGAATTTCTCGGAAGAGGTTGCTAAAGGTCATATGTCATTATTGGTGACCGTATTAGAGTCTTATGAAAGTTTGGTAGCCGGAAGGATTGGTAATCCAATGTTGACCAAAGAGGATTATGATCAGATTGATGCTGAATAGATGGAACTAATGGATATAAAGTGGTGTATGGCTAGTGTATTGAGAAGAGCTGAGAAGTTTAAACAGATCACTGGAAGAGATGATTTCCGTGATGCTGGAACTTCACCTTTAGGTTTTGATAAATCTAAAGTTACTTGTTTTCGTTGCAGGGAAAAGGGGCACTTTAAGAGAGAATGCACAAATCGCGAAGCAAGTGGAGCTCAAAATCCATTCGGCAACAATGATTATCATCGAAAAGCGATTTATCATCAAATTTCTCAACAGCCGCATCAACAACAATCGCCACAAACTTCACATGCTAGGAAGGATCTGATCGAAGAGCCATCAAAGAAAGCTTATCTAGTTCATCAAGAAGATGAGAGAATTCCAGAAGGTTTTAATTGGGATCATTATGATCCTAACAGAACTTCAAATTCTAAAGTATTTGTTGCTCAAATTTTTGAAGATTCAACTACTGAAGATGAAATGGCGTATGCTTATTACGAATCTCAGCAATTCAGTCCTAAAAAGAAAGAAGAAGAATCAGTTTCAACAGAAGAGGCTTCAGAAAAAGCACCAATCTTTGATCACTCATCAGATGAAGAGAGTGATGATGACAGTGAAGAAATTCGAAAACTTGAATATTATAAAAGAGAATTTTCACCTGATTGGTATAATTTGTATTTTGCAGGAAAAATGGAAAAGATCAAAGAAAGACAAGCTGCGAAGAAGAAGAATCATAAGGCAGCAACTGTTAAAGAAAATGTTAAACCTGAGGAAAATGTTCGAGTAGTAAAGAAGCAGGTTAAAGAAATTCCAGCTATCAAGGTTGAGAAGGAAGTAGATGCTGAAAAGATACCTGAGACGTGTGAAAATTGTGATACTGTGAAAAGGCACAACAACAAATTGATTCATAACATGAACAGATTGAAAGAATCTTATGATGTTTTAAACAAAGCTATGAATCAATATAACAAGTCAAGCAATGAACAAGAGATAGCTATGAAGACACTCAATGGAGCGTTCATGACAAAGCAGAAAATCATCAATCAGTACATTGAGAAATGTGCTGAACTTGAACAAAAATTGGAAACTCAGAGAATAGAAACTGAGAGGGTAAACATGTTATTGAAAAGTTATTCATGTGCTTCTTACGTGATTGACAGGATTTACACTACAGTAGAAGGCATGGAAGCGTTTGAAGAAAAGAAATCTGAAGTAAAGGATACTAGTAAGAAACATAGTACCAATTATACAAAGTGTCCACCTCCGCTTGAAGAAGGATATTCTCCACGAAATCCTAATTCAGAAAGAGTAAAAAAGGCAACCAATTTAAAGTGGGAATCTGAACCTTCAGATGGATTGCCAGATAATATCGACATCACATTCACTGCATCTGACATTGATCAACAATCTGAGTTGATAAAGAAAGTGGTCGATCAGGTGTTGGATAAGGATGAGGAGTCAGAGTCAAGTTCTAAATTGAAGAGTTCAAGTTCATCAGTTGGCAGTTCGAAATCATCGGTCAAAAGGGTTTACAATAAAGATTTTCTGATATCAAAAAATAATTTGAATGACGAAACATTCAAAGTAGCATATACTCTGAATGACTCTGACAAATTATATTCTGATGAAGAATTTCCAATAAGAGGTGTTAAAACTGAAATGATTAACAAGGTTTTCAAATTAACAGGAATTAATATTTCTGAAATAAAAGATGTAAATCTTTCTAAAAAACCTAAACAATACACTTCAAGAGTTCAACAAAGGTTAAACAAGAAAAAACGTTTTGGTCCAAATCACCATAAGAAACCAAATCACAAAAATAATTTCAAAAAGAAAGGATTAGGTTTTATTCCAAAGGAAAATGAAAAATATGTTAAAGATTTTAAATCGAAAGTTGTTTTTGTATCAGGAACATCTTCTGAAGAAGAAAAAGAGAATTTGTTCAGAAAGCAGACGAACAAAGAATTCCTTGCTAAGAAGCAAGAGGGAATGAGGAATGATGTTGCTCAGAAAAAGGAAATGAGAACCTGTTATCAATGTAAAAAGTTGGGCATATTGCATGGAATTGTTCAAAGGCAACCCAAACAAAACAGGGAGTTTCTAAACTCAAAGAAAAAGTTGTTGATAAAACTGAACCACCAACTGAAAAATTTAAAATGTTTAAAAATTCAACATATGAAGTTGGTGAGTGTTCTAAAAGGTTTTACAAAAGAAGAGTGAATCTTAACAACCAAATGTGGGTTGCTAAGAAATCAGAGGTTAAATCTGGCGATGAGTTTGTTTCTTCGGAAGCAAAGGAGCCACTTTCTGGCGATGAATCTGACTCGTCAAAGTCAGAAGAGCTATCAGTTGAGCTAAAAAGAGAAAAATCAGTTCCACCAATGGATGATGTCAATTTTCCACCATTTCGAACTGGGAATTTAAAACAAAAAATTGGCAAAGTTGAGATTTCAAATCAAATTTTTTCTGAAAAGAAAGAATTTGATGTTGAAAAAGCCTTTAACCTTAAAGTTCTAAATATTTTGGAAAAATGGTTGACGGGAAGGTCAAAGGGGTAAAGGAATTCTATGAAAAGAATAAGAAAGAAAAGAGACCGAGTGATGATGACTCGGAATCACCCAAGGACCATCAGGCTTGGGTGAATCTCTTTAACTGAAAATCCTGACTTGCCGGAGCTCCCAAGTTGGTAATCGTGGAGCATGAATCGGCATCATTCTTGAAAAATGTTTGTGTGAAAAAATCTATAAGTGATAGTTTTTACAAGTGGTTGAAAGAACAATGTGATGAAACCCCATGTTTGTGAAATGACAAACTAAACTAATTTTCCGAAAAAACCATTTTGATTAAAACAAACTTAAGTGTTTTGAAATCATAATGGGAAAATAGTTTGTTGTCAGGGGGAGTTCTGATTGTTTATGCCAAGAGAATGGAGAATTGAAGCAATTCACATCAGTGTGTCATTTTATTTGTACAGTTTATTGCGTTTATTTTCAAATTTTCCCGGAAAATTAAAAATTGAAACATATTTTTGATTTTAGGGGGAGTAAAAAATTTAGAAATTTTGAAAATTTGAAAAATCCAAAAACATGATAAAATCTAAAAACCAAAAACATCGAAAAATCAAAATGAGTTTTGTTGAGAAAAAGAGGAAATGATAGTACATCAGTAGACAATCACAGTACGCTAAAGAATTGGAAAGTTAAAATGTGATAAACGGTCTCACTGATGATATGCCAGTAGGTTTTTACACGCTTAGTAGATTTTTTTTGGAGATATAAACCTAAATATCAAATACTTACTTATCTCGTGGGGAACATCTCTCGGATATATAGGTAACCCCTGAAATCTTGTTTGAAGGGCTTTCTATTTCTGACATACTAGGTCTTTGTGCGTTATGATATCTGGGGTATTATACCTGGACTTCTGATTTTGCGGGAGCAATAGCCTAGTCCTCGTATAATACTCTGCACTGCTTTAATTATAAAGCCCACCCTCAGCATAAAAAATGATGAAACATTGAAAAATGCTAATCATGTGTTGTTGAAAAGAAGATCCCTAAGGGGGACCCACCTAAAGTCGAGCCATCTTCTCTCTGATGGAACGGAAGTTCTAGCCTGAGCTCTCATGGCCTCGCATTACCCGTTTACAGATATCATTAGTGTACATTCACCTGTAAGACTGAATATAGGAGTCTGGATACAGGAGTATATTCTGAGGTGGGACACGCGAATAAGTTTAAGTCCATTAAACACTAATTCTCGTATCTCGAAACAATTGAACTTTGTGTGAAAATTTAAGTGGATCAGTATACTGACAATCTAAGTGAATCGTTTAGATCTTAAAGTGTTTAAAGCTCAACAGTACTAGTGATTTGTCATAAACTAATATGATCCTCTTACACAAACTCACAAAAAGATGTTTGTATATAGTTTATTTCCCAAAATCCAAAAAGATTTTCAATATGTTTTAGCATAAAATTTTGAAAAATCAAAAAGATTTTATTTCTTCTTATTTTCGACAACTGATGTTGAAAAGCTAATTTTCAAAATTCCATGTGCTAAACATGATGAACGACAGTGGGTTGGGAGAGTGTGTTTGAAATGAAAAATGAAGTTAAAAGTTTGAGATCAAGGTCATTAATTTGAACTTGATATAACTATTGTTGATGTTGAATGATTTCTACAAGTGGTTTCTAAATTTGTTAAATTTTAACAATTGTGAAATTTACTTTTGGGTAGAGTATATGCAGGTAAAAAGCTTTGAAAGAGCTAGGTTTCGACTCCTGAGGACTTTCCGCATAAGCGTATGCAGATTAGAGCCAGGTTTCTGATCCTGTTGCTACGGAGAGCCAGGAGACGTTCAGATTGCGATCCCGGAACAACTTAAGGGGGAGTCTGTTAGCAAAGGGGAATCTGTTGACTGGAAGAGTGAAAGATAAAGATTGAAGGATGCTTACAGAGAAAGATACTTTGGAGAGAGCGAGAAGACCGATCAAGACTGAAGACTCGTTAACATCCAAGGGGGAGTTTGTTAGTGCATATGTCTGTTGATTTCGTCTTGTATCGAGTCATATAACTAGATAAATAGACCAAGACACGTTGTTAGAAAGAAACAGGATACAGGCTTGAATCAGCCACCTCGCACGAGGTGACAGTTTGTGCGACCTGGCTTAACCAGTTCGTGCGACTTGGTGTGACTAGTTCATGTGACCTGGGATTCCTATAAATAGTGGGTCTTGTGTCTTCATTTGTAACATTCTGATTCCGGTAGCGAAGCTCTGCCGAAGTGTCGCCAGCTTGTGTAACTTTGTGAAATCAATACAAACGACATTTAATCTACTTCTAAGTGTATATCAAGCTGCAATGAAGATCAAATCAATGAATTCCGCCTTTGATTTGGTCTAGAACTCTTCTGATCGATTCAACGATCCTACACTTCCAGTCTGAAATCACCGTCTTTTGGATACTACAACCCCAAGCTTGGAGTTCCTCTTAGGTAGCGTAGAATCCGTTTGACAATGACCATATGTGAGGCTCTAGGAATTGACTGATAACGGGCTGCGAGGCAGGTTGGGTACATTATATCGGGTCGAGATGCAGTGAGATACATTAACGAACCAATCATTGAGCGGTATAGCGTTTCATCAACCTTCTCTCCCGTGAGATCAGGGTTGATACCGTGATTAGTTGCTAATGGAGTGGACATAGGTCCAGCCTCTAACATACCGAATTTCTCCATAACGTCATGGACATACTTTGTTTGATGTATAAAGATCCCCTCCGGCAGTTGATCGACTTGCAGGCCAAGGAAAAACTTCATTTCACCCATTGACGACATCTCGAACTTCTACTTCATCACGTTCTCATATTCTTTGCAGAGCTCCTCGTTTGTGGACCCCAAAATAATATCATCAACATATATTTGCACGATCAGAAAATATCCAGTTACTTCCTTTGTGAAAAGAGTGGCATCTACCTTTCCTCGAATAAAGCCGTTGGATAGCAAATCTTGAGAGAGCGTCTCATACCAGGCTCTCGAGACCTGGTGCAATCCGTATAACGCTTTGTCCAAGAGGTAGACTTTATCTTTGTGAATTGGATCGGTAAAGCCTGGTGGCTGACCGACAAAAACCTCCTCTTTCACTTTACCGTATAGGAACGCCGACTTAACATCCAGCTGATAGACTTTAAAACCTTTCCACGAAGTGAATGCGAGAAAGATTCTGATAGCTTCTAATCTGGCAACTGAAGCATAAACTTCCGTGAAGTCTATTCCTTCCTGTTGACTGAAGCCCTGAATAACTAGGCGAGCTTTGTTTCGAACGATCACTCCCCTATCATCCCTCTTGCATTTAAACACCCATTTCGTGTTAATCTTTCTGTGACCATCAGGAAGATCCACCAGCTTCCACACACCAAGCTTTTCAAACTGACCTAGTTCTTCTTGCATAGCGTTAACCCATGACTCCTCAGTTAGCGCCTCTTTGTACGTTCTCGGTTCAACCTGTGAAATAAAGCAACTGAGTGAAAAATCATTTTGTAACGGTGCAATTTTAGTATAAAAACAAGCAAAGCCTTGGTCAATTTGATGTCTGGTTCTAACTCCTGACTGCAACTCTCCAATAATCAACTCCTCGGGGTGATATGACAGAGTCCTCGTCATAACTTCACCAGTAACATTCACCTCGCTTTCCAAATTAGTAACATTTTGATCTACAACTTGCTCATCGACTTGAGTTGTCTGATCTGATGACTGGATCTGCTCCCCCTCAGGTTCTCAATCACCTCGATCGAATGTTAGGCTATCTGAGTCAGACTCTGATTCATCAAACACTGCTGTTTGATTTTCTTGAGCAGGCTCCTGTTCTGAAGTTGTCTGAGTTTGCTGCAAATCTGCATCACCTTGACCACTTTGACTAGGACCAACTTCATGATCATTTGTATTCTGTTGACGTTTGGAAGACTTGATCGGCCATGAGTTCATATGGGAAGCTTCGTATTCCTGATATAGCTTTATCTGATCAATAAACTCTGGTTCTTTAGGAAGATCGAATGACTCCCACAACATTTCATAGTTGAATCGCCATGAGTCACCAGGTTTCTGTGGAGGCATAGTATAACCCTGACATTCCACATGTTGAGTTTCGATAATTTTTCCAACACTTTGAACGAGTACTCGTCTAAGTGGACTAGAATAACCCACAAAGATTCCTTCCAAACTCTTAGAACCAAACTTCCCATCAGGATCCAAAACCGTGCAGGGTGACCCAAACGGCTCTAGATATTCCAGATCTGGCTTTCTTTTGTTAAGTAGCTCAAAACACGTTTTGTTATGCTTCTTCACAGTCAAAACCCGATTCAGAGTATAGCAAGCAGCAGATACGGCTTCTCCCAAAAAATTCACAGGAAGCTTTGAGTCGGCCAACATTGTTCGTGCTGTCTCTATCAGTGTCCGATTTTTTCTCTCTGCTAATCCATTCTGTTGCGGAGTGTACAAAGCACTGAATTTGTAAAACCCAAAATTTTGAAAACTCTAAAGTAATAAATATATATTAATGTGTCGGTTCGAAACGTTAATACATTTTAAATTCGACTAAATGAGCTTCGCGTCTAGTTGTACATTTTGTTTAGTCGAGATTACTTGAGAATATTGTAAAAAATTAAAAAAAACAAATAATTATGTAAATATTAAAAATCTAATTATAGTTACAATAATAGTTTAGGGTTGTTTAAAATTATAACTAAACTAAAAGGTTCATTTTGTAGAACGTCTAATATCCTAGGGTAAAATCTAAAAAAATAAAATTGAATTAAAAGTCCTTATGACTTTCTTGAATTAACCGATGAGAATTAAAGAAATATAATTGCATAATTAATTTCTCACATAAATTCTACAAATAAATCTTGACCCCACATCCATTCTATGCGTTCAGCCTTGTATTCGCTGCTGCATACCGGTCACCATACCACCCGCCGCCGCAATTAGTTCCGGCCTTAGCGTTCTCGATCAACGATCAGCCGTGGCTCGAGCCGTCGTCGTCGTCGCACCCTGCCCTTGTACTGCTCGTCATCGCTACTTTGCCGCCACCGCTGCCATTGAGGTTGCGTTCGACTTTTCTTTTTGCTTCGATGTGACCCAGCCCAGAATTGGTCGGCCCTTGCCATGCATGTTAAACTAGCACCCCCCATTAGATTTGCTCTGCGCTTTTCGATTTGTTGAGGTAATTGTTTCAAGACTTCTTCATTGTATATATTTAGTAACCAGTGATTCGTTCCGGCGACTAAGACGTTAAAATTGGAATTTATCTTCAACTCTAGTACTAAGTGCGTGAGTTTGTTAATGGTTGTCTCAGAAAATTGTTTTGATTTGTTTTTATTTCTGAATAACTTATCTTTTCGTTATATGTTAAGAATATATTGAGTATTTGAATGGTTGTTCAAATGTGAGATAACAATCCATCCTTGTTTTCTTTTCCCAAATCGGTTTAATCTGCATCTTGTTCAGCAAAGAATGGTTTTTAGCAATATTTATAAAATTGACTACCTTGCCTTTAAATTTGAAACCTACATTGATCCATATTATATTTCACGTATATATATAATTGTTTACATCCAACACCAAGTTGTAAATTCTTGATTTGATCATAAATCTTTGAATTTGTATTACATGTTGCATATTAATTACTATGATAAGTAAGAGAGTTTGTTAGTCTATAAGACTAAAGAGTTAATTACTATTATCGTCCCTTGGTTTGTCAAAAATTACTATTTCAATTCATTAGTTTAAAAATTGTTATTTCAGTCCCTGTGGTTTCACTTTCGTAACAATTTCAGTCAACCTTCGTTAACCCCATCCATTTATTCTGTTAAGTACACGTTAATTGACCATAATGCCCTTATTAATAAAAAAACAAAAAGATATCTAAAATGAGTTAATTACTGTTTTCGTCCCTGTGTTTTGTCAAAAATCACTATTTCAGTCCATTTGGTTTCATTTTTGTAACCATTTCAGTCCAGTCCCCTAACACCGTCTATTTTACCATTAAGTTTTTAATGAAATACCTAAATTACCCTTGTGTTAATTAAATAAAAAAACCATGGAATTTTAAAAGATTATATTCTAGGACCCACTTGTTAAAACATAACCCCACTCCATCCCTGCTCTCATTTCTTGCAAGAGTTTCCGGTCATCTTCTCTTGCATCACAACCCCACCCTCTTAATGTCCGGCGATCCATTACCCCACCCCAATTAATATCTTCCTAGCAGCATCAATTAACATAATAACTTTGAAAAATAATGCTTACCTGGACATTTTCTCATTCAAAAATCCAAAATTAAAATTTTGGAACCATATATGTAAAATTAGTGCCAGACTCCTACTTCTACTTAAGCTATGGTGGGTCGAACCCTACAATCCAATTTAAGGGCATGTTTCGCTAAGCTTTTTGAAACAACTTATTGACATATTGGTTTTTTGAAAAGTAATAAGCTCCAAAGTGATGTTTGGCAATAAGGGTGTACGTGAGAGGAAAAAGCCAATAAGTCAATAAGTCACTTTATACTGACTTTTTAAAAAAGCCAATAAGTCAATAAATTGTTTCAAAAAGATTAGCCAAACTTGCCTTAAGTCCATATGTCATACAACAATAAAATCGTATAAATCCAATAATAAAATCATATAAGTCCATATTTAATTAACACAAGGGTAATTTAGGTATTTCATTAAAAACTTGACGGTAAAATAGACGGTGTTAGGATGATGGACTAAAATGGTTACGAAAGTGAAAGCACAGGGACTGAAATCGCAATTTTTAAACTAATGGACTGAAATAGTGATTTTTGAGAAACCACAAGGACGAAAACAGTAATTAACTCAATTAGATATCTTTTTGTTTTTTATTAATAAGGGCATTATGGTCAATTCATGTGTATTTAACAGAATAAATGGATGGGGTTAACGAATGTGGACTGAAATGGTTATGAAAGTGAAACTACAGGGACTGAAATCATAATTTTTAAACTAATGGACTGAAATAGTGATTTTTGACAAACCACAGGGACGTAAACAGTAATTAACTCAAGACTAAATATATTTTTAAGAAACGGTTTCCTTGAAAAAAAAAACAAGCAAATGCATTAGACAATTAAAAAGTATTCTTTATTGATCAACAAAATAGTAAGTTACATTTTATATTGACTTGTAATGTAATTGTAATTGTAATGTAATTGTTAAGTGTAAATGAACCTACGTTAGTCGTCAATAATTAATTACGAAATCCCAAGTCGATCTCGCCGGAAAAATCAACAAGTCAACGAATCGTAGTTCGTAAATTTAATCCGACAATAAAATTGGTAAATATAGGTTCACGTACTTGCTGACGACGATTTTATCTGTTTTGCTTTGTCATGCTAAACTAAGGTACGGATTCCGTTCTCTTTTCATCATAGTATAAAATTGTTTCCGATACTTTGTAGTACGGATTTTGTCATCATTGGTCATTCGTCATTATGTTATTGTGATATCTTTTAGTCTTTTTGAAAATTGTCCGTTAGCTTTGTTCTTGTTAGTATTGCCAGTTTTGGTTATTAGTATGTTATAGTATGTCATACCTTAGACTTGTAATCATGGTCGCATGCTCCTGTTGGTCATTATTTTTAGTTGTCTTTAATTATTTACATGGCCTAAGCTTTTGTACTGTGTCACCCAAGCGTTTCTGACTTGTCGTTTGGGCGTCAACGACATGGACACTTTCCGTGACAGTGCGTAATGAAAATCACAGCGTCTCTGACTTCTGCTTGTGTAGCACCTTGGTCCCTTAGAGGCGTATGGATCGATCCTAGTTCTGTTTCTGACTTCTGACTTCTGGGGGATGGATTAATGGGTGCACGCCACACTCACCATCTCATTGGTGCATAGAGTATTTACCTGTGTACCCCTCTGTTTCTGGCTCTGGATGATTCTGTGTTACACGACTTATTTTGATCAATATATCTGTCGTGTAAGTTAGTATATATTTCAGTATGTGAATATGTTATGTTTCTGATTTCGTTATGATAAGTTATGTGTGCATCTGACTATGCTCTGAGTGTAGTTCCGATCGTGTATTGGATTATGTTATAATATGCTAAGAATCTGATTACGTCTCTGTTTCTGATTATGAATTTGAGTCTGGTTATGTTCAGTATCCGATTATGTTCTGTATTAGTTATATTTGTTTTGACCGAACATCTATCTTAGTGTCAGTTTCAGTTTCGACTTAAATGCAGATGTCGTGTTATACGTTTAGTCTGAGTATTTGTTCTGATGTCTGTCTCAGTATTTGTATTCTTTAAATTGTCTTTTTATATATATTCGTTTATAAAATCTTCATAAAAATTTACTTATTTGGCTTTTAATCTTCGGTTATCTACAGTTTCTTATTTATTACATATGAGTTTGTAAATTACTACTTTTCTCAAGTAATGACTTGCAATGATATTCAATAAAGAACTATATCTCGTTTAAATCTCAATGTTTATTACTAATATTTAATTATTTACTTATTTTTGTTGGATTTCTGTTTAACAAAGACAACTAACATGTTTTCAAAATCATTAAATTATTAAATGATGGTTAACATAAAATTGTTTATAAAGGAATAAATGTTTCCCATGTCGGTTTACAAAATTTATCATTATTATTATTATTATTATTATTGTTATTATTATTATTATTATTATTTTTATTATTATTTTGTTTAGAAATCCAGGTTAATGAAATTACTCTTTCTTAAATATATAACTTTTCAAAGTTAGAAATTATTTACTTTTGTCTAATGATTGTTGCTATTAAAAAAGATAAATTGTTATATCTTGATAATAATTTGAATGTTCATATAAGAAAATAGTTTTGCCAAGTATCTCGTATTAAAAATATAAGTATTATTATATGATATTTTAGAATGGGTCCGTCTATAAATTAAAAATGGTTTTAGTCATCATGGTCAACGTCTCTACATCAATTTTGTGTTAGGTTCGGTATTGGTTAAGTATCTGAATGACTTTTGTTTCCTTATCAGTTTTCGCTATAGTTTCAAATCAGTTCGTGTATCAGTCCTGTGTCTTCATCAATTTTTAGTACTCATTTCAGTAACCGTTTCAGTTCAGCCTCAGTTATCTTTTGTTGTGTTTTTTCTTCCACCGATATGACTTTACTTGTACTGTTGATTTCTGCGTTACTGAGCAATTTTTGGCTCAGCCGTATTTTTCTTTTTGTGTTTTTCCTATTTGTTTTACAGGTAATATGGGATGATCTATGATTTCAGCGAGGAGCGTTAAGAAGTTGCTGGCCAAGATTCTTTATTTCAGTAATGTAATAAATGTAATTGGGATCTTTTATTTAATGCTATGGATTGGTTTTTAGTTTTGATATCTGTAAGAGTGACACGTCAGCCCTAGCGGGGTTGGGGTGTTACAGAATTCTTGCAAAATACCATTTCTGTCACAGAATTCTTCCATCTGACTGTTTTTAAATTCGGTACCATTATCGCTTCGAAGTCGACATATGCGCCTTTGGTACAAATTCTCTATCTTACGGAACAGATTCAGCAAAATCGTATAGGTTTGATCTTTTGACTTCAAGAACATGACCCACGAATACCTCGAATAGTCGTCTATAACCACTAAGCAATATATATCACTGATGCGTGCGAAGTGTCGTATATATTAGGTGTATATTTTAAGCCCTTTTTAACACTTATTTTAGCCAAGTTTTAAATTTATAAAACACGATATTTCACTAACACTAAACACACATATGGGCAAGTGCACCCATCGTTGAGTGTAGTATAGCGTTGGTAAGATACCGAGGTCGTCCAAGGACACAAGAGCTTTTAGTACCGGTTTATCCTCAACGTCTAATCAAAATAAAAGTTTAGAAAAATGTTTTAAACTAAGAAAAATAAAAACTAACTAAAATGCTGAAAATAAAAATAAAAGAAAATCAGATAGACAAGATGAATCACTTGGTTCCGACTCGTATCTAGTATAACCTTTGATTATTTCCGCACTTTTGCACATAATTAAGAGATTATCTTAGTTATTGTAGTAGGCCCCTCTTTTGAAGGTGACGTTTGTCACACCCCCAAAATCCACCTGCGGAGTACTACCGCTTGGAGGCGTGACTGACCAGGATCCAGCCACCAATCATATTGAACATACGAGTTAAAAGATATAAAAGTTTAACCAATACAATTGGTGTCCAAACAAACACATAGTTAAGTTGCAAGCGGAAGCATAAGTCTTAAAACAAAACATAAGTTTAATTGTTTCATAATTTAACGTGGCACACAGCCGTCCATGTCCCACAACGATCCTCCTCCATGCAAGCTCCAGCTAAGAACCTAAGGACCTGCAAAGCATGTAGTAACGAGTCAACAACTAGTTGAGTGAGTTCACGGTTGGGTGTTCGTTTTAAGTTGTTTCGAAAACAGTTTCCTTTAGCTGGCATCCTGCCGTGGGGGTTACCCCATAGTTAAAAACGTGATTTGTTTATTCCCGGTTACTCTGGCAATCCTGCCGTGGGGGCTACCCCGTGTTAGTTATCTGGCATTTCGGCCGTGGGGGCTACCCCATGTATACACTAGACTCGTTACCATATCGACTGCTGACTGTAGTCATGTTTAAGTGCCCTGAAACTGTCAATGTCTATCATCATTGACGTGCCCCAGATCCATTAGTTCACGCCCGTCCTCTGCGGCACGGTGTGAGGTTTGTCAGACCTAAATAGCGCTATCTAACTAATGACCCGCTCGCCATTGGCCCGGCGATTAAGTCGATATAAAAATGAGGGACTTCGTGATAGAGTTTTGGTCTAGTACGAGATATCTGTCCGTGAGGACGAGGAATTACATTCCTGAACCTTTGCTGTCCTACCCAAGGAGGACGAGGAACCCAGTTCCTTAACCCCAATTCCCGACCCCTGGGAATCCCATGCTTTGTAGAGGGTGTGAACTCACCTTGGTTTGCTCGGTAGAAAACACAGAAAAGTCAAACAAGCAACGTTGAGGCTACTCACGTCCTATCATAGTCGTATCGTACAATCAGGTTCGTATTCAAGTAGTGCACGTATGTTTCTAGCATAATGTACTCAAGTAACGTTCATGGCATACATGTTTAGTCATGGCAGATTCACGTTCAACAGTAACACATAAAGTCTGTACATTGGGCCCAAGAGTCCGGCCCAAACAGTTAAGTCTAAACAAGGTGAAAGCCCAACAGTGTGTATAGTCTCGCATGTGATCCCGAGTCGCAACTAGGCGTTTGCGACTCGCAACCGGAGCCGCAACCATGGTTTCGGTCCATGCTGTTTTGGTTACGAGTCGCAACTGGACTCGCAACCGTGGTTTCGAGTCACAAGGTTTGGTGGGCTGATCCGGTGTGGTTTCGAGTCGCAACCGGGTGTTTGCGACTCGCAATCTGTGTCGCAACTGCTGGTTTCGAGTGGACATCTACTGATTCGGAACAGTGTACTATTCTGATTTCAGGTAACAGTTTGTACTAACCAACCAAATTCCTTAAACATGTTTATTTGTCTAGAATTTCCTAAAATGGATCAAACAATTCAGATTTCAAATATTCAACCATGCTCTTATGATGTTCATCAAGTTCTTCATACATTCATCAAATATTCAAGTAGTTCATCATCACATTCAACAAGTTCTTCATACATTCATCATGTTCATCAAACACAAACAGCCCTTATTAAACATATTCTACATTTTCGGACAAGGGTTATATTATCTAAACTAGATATCAAAGCTCATATTGTAACAAACATGCATTCTATAATCCTCATGAACAACATCCGATTTCATGAGTAATAAACCTTCTAATCCTAATCAAGAACCGATAACATTTACTCATAGCCAAGCCTACATTGTTCATCCCAACATAATCAATATATTATCATATCATCTTTAGTCGAATATAGACACACTTCATGAAGCACTTATGAACCGATTACACAAGAAGGGTGTATTTATCATGCATAAGCTTAACAAGTAACCACATTATCACATAATCTTTATCATACATTATCAATAAACCGAAACACACATCTAGTATGAACCACTAACCGGTTGACGAGTCTCAAAGGCAAGTATGAAACTTCCGAGTGTGTGTGTGTTGATCCGAGAGCCCCTAATACCACCGGTTTGAGTCCGAGAATGAAGGAGGAGAGGCGGTGTGGCTTAGGGTTTTTAGTGTGAGAGAATAGAGAGTGAGTGTGGAGGAGTATGAGTGTTATCAAGAATGGCAACATGTCTAGCTATCAAGTTTATATATCCGCACCAAGTAATGCACCCCAATGGGCTCTCGGTTGGGTTAAGTGAGGTGTATGGTTCAACCGGCCCATATGTCACACTAATTCACTCGAGACCACATGGTCTCGAGTCGGGTTCTTGTCGTTTCGGTTCACAGGCATACTCGCATACATGCACATAGGCATAATCACAACACATAAAAATCACACAATCACATAAAGGTTCATTTATCATTAATCACGTAAGTTATCTAGTCACACGTTTAAGCATACAACGAAAGGTTCTAAATTTCGAGTTGTCACATCATCCCCAAGTTGAAAGAAATTTCGTCCCGAAATTTGGTAAGCACTCACTGAGGAAGCTAGTTAAGTTGTATGGTTTTCCTGGTTTTCCTGGGGTGTCACATCCACCCCCCGTTGATCTGGAATTTCGTCCCGAAATTCCGTAGCTTCGGCCTCAGTAGTGGGTGTACTGTTTGCGAACAGTTGAGGATACTTTTGTTTCATCTGATCTTCGCGCTCCCAGGTGAACTCTGGGCCGCGACGTGAGTTCCAACGAACTCGAACGAGAGGTATTCTAGTGCTCTTGAGGACCTTAACATCCCGGTCCGTGATCTCGACTGGTTCCTCGACGAATCGTAACTGTTCGTCGATCGTGAGTTCCTTCAAAGGAACTACGTGGGTCTCATCTGATGGACACTTCTTCAGATTCGACACGTGGAAAACGTTGTGAACTGCACCGAGTTCCGCTGGTAAGTTCAACCTGTAGGCCACCCTGCCTATTTTCTCAATGACCTCGAAAGGTCCAACGTATCGTGGGTTAAGTTTGCCGCGTTTACCAAAACGAACCACACCCTTCCAGGGTGAAACTTTGAGTAGTACCCGCTCCCCAACCTGGAGCTCAAGTGGTTTCCTGCCCATGTCGGCGTAAACTTTCTGACGTTCACGAGCGGTTGTCATGCGTTTTCGTATCTGAGCGATCTGCTCGGTCGTATCTACCACATATTCTGGACCAGTGATCTGACTATCTCCCACCTCTGCCCAGCAAAGAGGAGACCGGCATTTACGTCCGTACAATGCCTCAAACGGAGCAGCTCCAATGCTGGTGTGGTAGCTGTTATTGTACGAGAATTCCACAAGTGGCAGATGCTTTTCCCAGCGGTTGCCAAAGTCGATTACACATGCACGAAGCATGTCTTCTAAGGTTTGGATGGTGCGCTCGGACTGCCCGTCCGTCTGAGGATGGTACGCTGTGCTCATGTCTAGTCGTGAGCCGAAGGATTTGTGCATTGCTTGCCACAGCTCCGAAGTAAAACGTGCATCCCGATCTGAGATAATGGAGGTGGGCACCCCGTGCCTCGAAACGATTTCCTTGATGTATATTTCTGCAAGAGTGGAGAACTTATCCGTTTCCTTGATGGCCAGGAAGTGTGCAGATTTTGTGAGTCGATCCACGATCACCCAAATAGTATCATTCCCGCGCTGGGATCTAGGTAGGCCAGTAACAAAATCCATGGAAATTTGCTCCCATTTCCATTGAGGTATCTCTGGCTGTTGGAGCAGGCCTGATGGTTTCTGGTATTCCGACTTGACCCTAGCACAAGTCAAACACTTGCTGACGTAGGTCGCTATGTGGGCCTTCATGCTAGGCCACCAGTACGTAGTCTTGATGTCGTGGTACATTTTATCAGATCCAGGATGTACCGAGTAGCGGGACTTGTGTGCTTCATCCATCACAAGCTCTCGTAGATTGCCATAGAGTGGGACCCAAACGTGTCCCGTTACGTAGTAAGCACCGTCTTCCTTCTGTTCTAAGCGTTGCCTCGATCCGCGTAGGGCTTCGGCCCTGACGTTTTCCGGTTTCAGTGCTTCTATCTGAGCTGCTCGTATCTGGGAGGGGAGACTAGAATGGATCGTGAGTTGTAAAGCTCGCACGCGCTTAGGCACGGCGTCCTTCCGACTGAGGGCGTCAGCCACAACATTGGCTCTGCCCGGGTGATATCTGATTGCGCACTCGTAATCATTTAGCAATTCGACCCATCGTCGTTGCCGCATATTCAGTTCCTTCTGCTTGAAAATGTGCTCGAGGCTCCTGTGGTCAGTGTAGATCGCGCACTTGGTACCATACAGGTAATGCCGCCATAACTTAAGTGCAAAAACGACAGCTCCCAGCTCTAGGTCGTGCGTCGTGTAGTTCCTTTCATGAACTTTGAGTTGGCGTGAGGCGTAGGCTATAACCTTGTCTCGTTGCATCAACACGCAACCAAGACCCTGAATTGATGCGTCGCAGTAGACCACAAAGTCGTCTGTGCCTTCCGGCAAGGAAAGGATAGGTGCGCTACAAAGTCTATCCTTTAGGTGCTGAAATGCCAACTCCTGGGCGTTTCCCCAGCGATAAACAACGCCCTTCTGCGTTAGTGAGGTGAGAGGCTGTGCAATCTTAGAAAAATCCTTTATGAATCTCCGGTAGTATCCCGCCAAACCCAAGAATTGGCGAATTTCCTTTGGTGTACGAGGTGCAGGCCAGTTCTTTATCGAGTCTACCTTGGATGGATCAACGTGAATCCCATCCTTGTTTACCACGTGGCCTAGGAAATGGACTTCTCGAAGCCAGAAGTCGCATTTCGAGAACTTTGCATAAAGCTGTTCTGTTCGAAGGAGTTCCAGGATAAGTCGCAGATGCTGCTCGTGTTCCTCCCGACTCTTGGAATAGATCAGGATGTCGTCGATGAAGACTATAACGAACTTGTCCAGGTAAGGTTTGCACACTCGGTTCATCAAGTCCATGAAAACCGCAGGTGCGTTTGTCATTCCAAAAGGCATGACCAAAAACTCATAGTGCCCGTATCGAGTTCTGAAAGCTGTTTTAGAGACGTCCTCTTCCCGGACTCTCAGCTGGTGATAACCCGATCTCAAATCGATTTTCGAATAGTAGCTCGATCCTTGCAACTGGTCGAACAAGTCGTCGATACGCGGTAGAGGATAACGATTCTTCACCGTCACCTTGTTGAGTTCTCGGTAGTCTATGCACATCCTGAAAGTACCGTCTTTCTTCTTCACAAATAACACTGGAGCTCCCCAGGGCGACGAGCTAGGACGAATAAAACCCTTATCCAGGAGCTCTTGTAGTTGCGCGGAGAGTTCCTTCAACTCTGATGGGGCTAAACGATAAGGTGCACGAGCTATAGGCGCAGCTCCAGGAGCTAGTTCGATCTGAAACTCGACTTGGCGATGAGGCGGAAGACCAGGTAATTCCTCAGGAAATACCTCTGGGTAATCGCGTACAACTGGAAAATCTTCTATCTTCTTCTCTTTCTCCGTGGTGTCAGTAATAAGAGCCAAAATAGCAGTGTGGCCCTTTCGCAAGTACTTTTGGGCCTTAAGGAGAGAAATGACGTTCTCAACAGCACTCCTCTTGTCGCCATGAATCATGAGAGGTTCACCATCGGGACCTGGAATACGGACAACCTTCTCGTTGCAAAGAATCTCTGCTCGGTGTTGGGATAACCAATCCATCCCAATGACAACGTCGAAACTACCCAAGACAATAGGAATGAGGTCGATAGAGAAGGTCTGGTCAGCGAGAATAAGTTTACAACCTTTGACTACGTGTGTGGCTTCTAAACTCTTACCATTTGCTAGCTCTACGGTGTGCTTGTTGTTCAAAGGTGTTGGAATACGCTTAAGCATTCGACTAACTTCTAGTGACACGTAGCTAGTATCGGCACCCGAATCAAATAAAACTGAAACATAAAAGTCGTCGAGAAGGAACTTACCCGCCACAACATTGGGGTCATTCCTTGCTTCACCTTGGCCGATCACAAACATCCGCCCCCTGGCGCCATTGTTGTTGTTGTTCCCATTGTTACCATTCCCCTGATTATTGTTATTGTTGTTGTTGTTGTTCTGGTTCCTGTTTAGTTGGGGACAGTCTCTCTTGAAGTGGCCCTCAGCCCCACACTGAAAGCACCCTTTGTTATCACCTTGCTGTTGCTGCTGGCGCTGATTCTGTTGAGCTTGCTGACGATTCTGGTTGGCGGGGTATAAGCTCCTACAATCCTTTGCAGCGTGACCAGGCTTGTTGCACCGATGACAGTTGCCCCTGGTGCATGGTCCGCTGTGGTGCAGGCTGCAGCGATTGCATTTGGGGTGATTTCCTTTGTATCCGCCACCAGACGATTGCTGATTAGGGCTCTTGTAGTCCTCAGTCTTTCTCTGCTGAGACTGGGACTGAACAGAAGTCGAACCCTTACTTGAAGTTCCATCCCACTTCCGTTTGTTGTCACTAGAGGTACCAGAAGTAGTTGCAGCGCCTATGCGTTTTGGTAACTTGTTCTGCTCCACCGCTTGATCTGTGAGACGGTGAGCCAACTGAACGGTTTGCTGGTAGGTAGCGAGGTTCGCTGAAGTTACATGACTTTGGATTTCCGGCACTAAGCCCTGAAGAAACAGTTCAATGCGCTTGATGGGAGGATCCACCATAGTAGGGCACAGAATTGCCAGTTCGTTCGACCTTTTCACATAAGCTTCGATTTCCGACCCCGTCATCTTGAGGTTGAAGAACTCCACCTCGAGTTTGTGAATCTCATCACGACTGCAGTATTCCTCCTTGATCATTTCCTTGAAAGTTTCCCATGGGGTGGCGTTAGCAGCAACCAACCCTAGCATCTGAACTTGAGCGTTCCACCACGTGAGGGCTAAACCCTCAAGAGTACCAGTAGCATACTTCACCCTGCGCGCCTCAGGGCATTCACACATTTCGAAGACAGACTCTAGTTTCTCAAACCAATGTAGGAGACCTACTGCTCCTTCAGTGCCGCTAAAAGTAGTCGGTCGGCAGTCCATGAAAGTCTTAAAAGTGCACACGGGTGGTTGAACATGCTGACCTATCGTAGGTGAAAGAAAAGACAGAGTTTAACACAAAGGTTGGTTCACGAGAGTAGGATCCTAAAGATCCTAGAATGAGTTCGGGCTGCAGGATATACCTCCTGCGTGTGCAGCTGCGAGTGCTGCGGCAACTCGTTCGTTGATCAAAGCCGTCAACTGGGCTTGTGTCATGTTAACGCGTCCAGACATGATCTTCATACCAAGAAGAACGTGAGTGAGAGGGGTTCGCGAAAGTACGACGATAAAATAGAGCAAGCACGCACGTGTTCAAGCAACAGTAGTTATTCTAACCAAGCATACCATGAGCAATGTACTATGAAACTAACAAGTAGGCAATATATACACAGACCATATCACCTAGAGTGTCGAGCCTTGCATGTGGAGTGAAGCATCGTTGTGGACCGTTGAGCACTGTACAGGTTATAGTCTGGTTTTAACAAAAACGTTTTCCCCTTTATTAAAACCAAGTTCTCTATAACCAATGGCTCTGATACCAATCTGTCACACCCCCAAAATCCACCTGCGGAGTACTACCGCTTGGAGGCGTGACTGACCAGGATCCAGCCACCAATCATATTGAACATACGAGTTAAAAGATATAAAAGTTTAACCAATACAATTGGTGTCCAAACAAACACATAGTTAAGTTGCAAGCGGAAGCATAAGTCTTAAAACAAAACATAAGTTTAATTGTTTCATAATTTAACGTGGCACACAGCCGTCCATGTCCCACAACGATCCTCCTCCATGCAAGCTCCAGCTAAGAACCTAAGGACCTGCAAAGCATGTAGTAACGAGTCAACAACTAGTTGAGTGAGTTCACGGTTGGGTGTTCGTTTTAAGTTGTTTCGAAAACAGTTTCCTTTAGCTGGCATCCTGCCGTGGGGGTTACCCCATAGTTAAAAACGTGATTTGTTTATTCCCGGTTACTCTGGCAATCCTGCCGTGGGGGCTACCCCGTGTTAGTTATCTGGCATTTCGGCCGTGGGGGCTACCCCATGTATACACTAGACTCGTTACCATATCGACTGCTGACTGTAGTCATGTTTAAGTGCCCTGAAACTGTCAATGTCTATCATCATTGACGTGCCCCAGATCCATTAGTTCACGCCCGTCCTCTGCGGCACGGTGTGAGGTTTGTCAGACCTAAATAGCGCTATCTAACTAATGACCCGCTTGCCATTGGCCCGGCGATTAAGTCGATATAAAAATGAGGGACTTCGTGATAGAGTTTTGGTCTAGTACGAGATATCTGTCCGTGAGGACGAGGAATTACATTCCTGAACCTTTGCTGTCCTACCCAAGGAGGACGAGGAACCCAGTTCCTTAACCCCAATTCCCGACCCCTGGGAATCCCATGCTTTGTAGAGGGTGTGAACTCACCTTGGTTTGCTCGGTAGAAAACACAGAAAAGTCAAACAAGCAACGTTGAGGCTACTCACGTCCTATCATAGTCGTATCGTACAATCAGGTTCGTATTCAAGTAGTGCACGTATGTTTCTAGCATAATGTACTCAAGTAACGTTCATGGCATACATGTTTAGTCATGGCAGATTCACGTTCAACAGTAACACATAAAGTCTGTACATTGGGCCCAAGAGTCCGGCCCAAACAGTTAAGTCTAAACAAGGTGAAAGCCCAACAGTGTGTATAGTCTCGCATGTGATCCCGAGTCGCAACTAGGCGTTTGCGACTCGCAACCGGAGCCGCAACCATGGTTTCGGTCCATGCTGTTTTGGTTACGAGTCGCAACTGGACTCGCAACCGTGGTTTCGAGTCACAAGGTTTGGTGGGCTGATCCGGTGTGGTTTCGAGTCGCAACCGGGTGTTTGCGACTCGCAATCTGTGTCGCAACTGCTGGTTTCGAGTGGACATCTACTGATTCGGAACAGTGTACTATTCTGATTTCAGGTAACAGTTTGTACTAACCAACCAAATTCCTTAAACATGTTTATTTGTCTAGAATTTCCTAAAATGGATCAAACAATTCAGATTTCAAATATTCAACCATGCTCTTATGATGTTCATCAAGTTCTTCATACATTCATCAAATATTCAAGTAGTTCATCATCACATTCAACAAGTTCTTCATACATTCATCATGTTCATCAAACACAAACAGCCCTTATTAAACATATTCTGCATTTTCGGACAAGGGTTATATTATCTAAACTAGATATCAAAGCTCATATTGTAACAAACATGCATTCTATAATCCTCATGAACAACATCCGATTTCATGAGTAATAAACCTTCTAATCCTAATCAAGAACCGATAACATTTACTCATAGCCAAGCCTACATTGTTCATCCCAACATAATCAATATATTATCATATCATCTTTAGTCGAATATAGACACACTTCATGAAGCACTTATGAACCGATTACACAAGAAGGGTGTATTTATCATGCATAAGCTTAACAAGTAACCACATTATCACATAATCTTTATCATACATTATCAATAAACCGAAACACACATCTAGTATGAACCACTAACCGGTTGATGAGTCTCAAAGGCAAGTATGAAACTTCCGAGTGTGTGTGTGTTGATCCGAGAGCCCCTAATACCACCGGTTTGAGTCCGAGAATGAAAGAGGAGAGGCGGTGTGGCTTAGGGTTTTTAGTGTGAGAGAATAGAGAGTGAGTGTGGAGGAGTATGAGTGTTATCAAGAATGGCAACATGTCTAGCTATCAAGTTTATATATCCGCACCAAGTAATGCACCCCAATGGGCTCTCGGTTGGGTTAAGTGAGGTGTATGGTTCAACCGGCCCATATGTCACACTAATTCACTCGAGACCACATGGTCTCGAGTCAGGTTCTTGTCGTTTCGGTTCACAGGCATACTCGCATACATGCACATAGGCATAATCACAACACATAAAAATCACACAATCACATAAAGGTTCATTTATCATTAATCACGTAAGTTATCTAGTCACACGTTTAAGCATACAACGAAAGGTTCTAAATTTCGAGTTGTCACAACGTTACCCTCACCCCAGTAGTTTGAGTCAGCAAAGATACAATCCTAAAAGGGTGGATTATTGGAAGATAATGAATTAAGTTATTAATGCAGTATTGTGGTAGGCCCCGCTTTTGGCGGTGACGTTACCCTCGGCTAAGTAGTCTGAGTCAGCAGGGATACAGTCCTAAATAGCCGGGTTATAGTATTAATAGTAGTTAACTTATGAGGGGATCAAAGAGTTTGGACCCCCGCCATCCAATACCGTGAAGTATTGAAGGAGGTCCTACTAAATTTGACCCAGGTCCATTGCAGGACATCTAAACGCTGAACAATGGCAAGACCTTTACCAAACCGTTCCCTTAACCCCCGACCAGGTAGCCAACATACCTCCATATAGACCGTGGAGATATGAATGGTGAAAATCCTTTATTTTATATAGACAGTAAAATAATGCCAAGACACCACGGACAAACGATAAGGAAAGATCACCTTCAACATAAGTAACTAGTTATTAAAGTCATTAATACAAAACCAAATAAAAAGTGCAAAAGATTAGAAATAAAAAGTATTATACTAGACACTTTGTCTTCACCAAGTGATGTAAGAGACTTAGGCAAACATGGCCTTGATTGTCAAGAACTCTTACGAACAATCTTGGATCCCGAGACGACTCACACACTCTACGATGGACAATGGATGATGGTGGTGGATGATGGTGTTTTGATGGTGGTGGGTGGTGGATGAAGTGTGAGAGAGGTGGTGTGCCAAGGGATGAGATGAAATGAATCCAAGCACTCCTATTTATAGGCTGAACAGAGAGCTGGGCAAGGCCCCGTGTCCGCTGGGCACGGCCCCGTGCTTGTCTGACACTCTCTCTCCTCATTAATTGTAATTCGCAATTACAATAAATTCGCCTGCTGTACTTTCGACACGCCCCCGTGTCCGCTGAGCACGGCCCGTGGTGGGCAATAGAAGCTTCTATGGATTTGTCTTTTCTGCTGCTTCTTGGGCACGCCCCCGTGCTGGCTGAGCACGGGGCGTGTTCAGACTTCTGATTTCTCTATTTTGCTTTGGAAGGTGCCGTTGAGGGGTCGGGCAGTCCACTAATATTCCTTTTCTTGTATTTATGTTGGATTTAGCTGTCTTTTTGTTTCTTTTGCGTTTTTGAGCTCATTTAATCCTGAAAATACAAAAGGAAGACAAAAACACTCTTTTTCCAATATTAGTACTTTAAAAAGGGTTAGTTTTATGCCTCATTTGATGTAATTTATATGTTGCATTTTACACACATCAAATACCCCCACACTTGAACTTTTGCTTGTCCTCAAGCAAAACTCTTTAATATGTGGCTTACACTCCCAAATGGAATAGGTAGAAGAGAAGGTTTTGGGCTTGTCGTAGAATGTCGGGATATCCAAGATCTTTTTGGGTTTTATTTTTATTTATTTACACTCCTATTCGTAATGATTTATTTAGAACTTTTCATAGGAGAAATTACTTATTTGGGCATAACATGCCTTTTTTAAAATTCCATTTATATACAAGTTCACATACCTCACGGGAGAAGTCACTCACACTCGGCCGAAGGTGTATTTTTCGTGAATCACTCGAGAGCGGCATGGAACTTATTCCTACCATAGGCTTGCCAAGCAATCAATCCTCCTCCTTTTTAACTTTTATACCTTTGTAAATATCAAGAGGACTTTGTGGGTTAAGGGTTAGGCTTGGGTTAAAGGTATGTGGTTGGGATAGTGGTTAGTAGAAAAATGGCGAAAAGCGTAACAAGTGTCGGATTTTCGTAAGATTTTCTTATTTTTATTTTGATGAAGCTTTTATTCAAACAAAGTTATTTTTGATAAACTTGTTTGTTTATTTTCTTTTTGCTTCATCATCAACAATTCTCTCTCTTTTTTTTTTTTTTTTTTTTTTTTTTTTTTTTTTTTTTACGAAAAGCCGAACTTGTTACTAAAACAAAGGGGTAAAAATAAAAAGGTTTTGGTGGGTAAAAGGGTTTTTGGTTTGGGTGATGAAATGAAACGGTTTAGGCTCAAAGGGGCTAACTAGGGGGATTTTTGGGTAGGTGGTGAAAGAAAAAGAAAAATAATGGTGTAGAAATAAAAAGGGTTAGTCCTAATGCCTCCATCATTTACTTACTCGGGTTTAAGTTGATAAGGACCGGGAATGTATCGTCATGGCAAGTTCTAGAGTCGTAAGAACCAAGCGGTTATTCACACAAGAAACGAAAGATGAGCATTTAGTTTTAATGATATGTAATTGTTGCTCAATAAAGGCTCAAAACTCACTTTTGTGGGAATGGGTTTTTATGTGATCAAGTATATAATCAAATTTTAAGTAAGTTTGCCATGCCTTTTCATAATTTTCTTATGTTGGTTCTTTTTATCACTACGCTATCGGTTGTAAATTTGTAAAAATATAACCTTTTTGAGAACTTGAATTTCCCGAGTTAAACCTAGACAAGTAAAAAAAATGAAATTTTTTGAAAAAAATTTAGGGTGATTAGCGGTTCCAATAGAGTTTTGTGTAAGGCTTGTATTTAGGACTTGCAAAATTCAAGGCTTTAGCATCCCCCCCCCCCCCCACTTAAATTACACATTGTCCTCAATGTGTCCCAAAAATAAATTTTTAGGTTGATTAGATGTGTAAAATGGTGTTTAAAAAGCAAAAAATTTCTGTTACTGGGCGCTGACCACGGCCCCGTGTTATCCGGGCACGGCCCCGTGTTCAAGTGCCAGTAACAAAATTAAAATAGGAGAAACAGAAGTCTGGACACGGGGGCGTGTTGGGTGAACACGGCCCGTGTCCAGGTACCTGAACTGGGCGTTTTTCTGCAGGTGGTTCAGCACGGGGCCGTGTTGGTTGGGCACGGCCCGTGTTGAACCTTCTGAAATGGAGAGAATTGCCGGGTTGCCTTGTCCTTGTGCATGGGTTCATTTTTCTCGTTCCCCTTTTCATCCTTTACCACCATGAGTGTGTTTTATTCCTTACAAACCATCCAAACCTTAAAACCATCATTTCATTTCATCATAGAGAGAACTTACATAATCCTAAATTAAAACTAGATAATAAAAATTTAACTAAATAGGTCAGGAGGTACACGAGGTTATCATAGAGAGTTCTACTATTCTAAGAAAATTTCGAGAATAGTTTCCCGATATAGTAGGACTTTTAGCCGAAGGATTTCTTCCCTAAATGTTGTTTAAAGCCATTCTTCGATCTCCCTAGGAAGAAAGAATGCGGCTTCATTTTCTTCCGCAACTGGTGGCTGAGGAGGAACATTCACCGGGACTCCTTGCACCACTCTTCGCGGAGGCTCTTGGTGCATGGCGTACCATTCGGCTGGAATGACAACTTCGGGTACCATGTTCCATGCCCTTTGGGTAATTATGGATACCAAAGGCGGGGAGGCGAGAAGGTTCAACCTCTGGTGCAAGAGGTTTACTTCATGGAGACAGCCCTCCAGCCCCACTGTAAGATGGTTGATACGGTCGACCAATGCTTCCTCCACTCCCGTCATTTCATCAATAGCCTCCCTTAGAGCGTAAACATAGTTTACAAGAGAGTCTTCTGCTGTTGAAGATCTCCTCCCTTGTCGGTTATTTCTTGAAGATGATCCGCTTGTTCTGCTTGCCATTTTCTGTGAAGGAAACCGAAGAAAGCTAAATTTTTACAAAACAGAGCCCCGGACACGGCCCCGTGCTCGCTGAGCACGGCCCCGTGTCCATTTGTCTGCAGGATTTTATGCTAAGGAGTCTTGGAGTTTTAAATTATTCTCATGATTTTTAGCTAGTTTTTAGGCTTAGATAATTTAAAATAAAGTTATACAACTAACTTTAAACAAGAATCCTTAGCAAATAATCTTGCAAACTTCACATAGAGGGTTGGAATCAAGGGATTTCCAAGCTTCCATGGAGGAAATTTTGAAACATTTTGAAAGAGGAGGAAATGAATAAAAGTGGAAGGGACAAGAGGATCCTTTGGAACCTTCTTTTAACACTTACCTAGGATGGTATGAGTGAAAATCCCAGGAATCTCTGTCAATTGAAGTGGTCAAGATGAGCAGGAATCAGGCTGCATTTAAAGATAACGACAGCGCACTGAGCACGGCCCCGTGTTGACTGGACACGGCCCCGTGTTCAGAGGAAATCCTGACACATTTTGTCCGTATTCTGACCAAATCAGCAGAGAATCTTTTTGGTGAGCACGGGGGCGTGTTGACCTGGACACGGCCCCGTGTCTAGAGGCTGCTTTATGGAGTTTTGCTACTTCAAGGATCTCGTCGAAATCGGGTGGTTCCTTACTGGTTGGAACAACCCCAAAGTGCCTAAGATACCTTAATTGTCCTAGACTAAGGCGAGAACGCAAGAGGTTGTCGGTGAGGGTAATTCCTATTTTCATTCTAGGTGGACAAGTCCAACCCTTTCCCGGGCTCTCGTTAAAGAAGGTGTATGCCGAATCTCTCAGGTCTATGTATGCACCGAACGAAGTCGATGGAGAGTCCTTCACGGCACAATCGACACAGGGACGACTATCGTCCAAGTCTTTGCTAGGAACGAAGGTATTTTCGGGAGCAACGAGGTTGTCGGAATGCGGTTCCAACAATTCTTCATGGTTATCGTCTAGGGGTGGATCAATAAAATCCTTCCTAAGTTCTTCTAACCAATTCTGAATTAGCTTTTCTAGTTGAAATAACTCATCAAGGAGCATTTCCCCTAGAATATCTGGCTGGGCGCATTCGAGGGAGAAATAGTGCTTATTTTTACTTTCGCCCCTCTTAAGGTTGTAAGAAGTCGGTGGGTCCATGTAGTGGGGCCTATAATTTAGAAAGTAGCATTCTACTTCTTCATGTTTGCCACCACATAATTGACACCACGTACCATAAGAGTGCCGAAAGTAAAAACAATTACTATCACTCATGTTTATGTCAGAAATTACCAACCGCCGGGATCTAACGGTTCTGTTTGCAGTAACTGAAACTTGGGCACGGGGGCGTGTTGAGTGGGCACAGCCCCGTGTTCAGCTTACTGTCTGACGTAAAACAGGATTGCCAGTTCCAATGATTGAGCACGGGGGCGTGTTCAGCGGGCACGACCCGTGCTGAGCTCTGCAGAAGCTGAAAAACTAAGAAAATCCTAAAAAATTAAAAAGAAAAATAAAAGAAGATTAGGCCGTTGATTCCTAACTTTCTTAAAATCCTTGTGTCCCCGGTAACGGCGCCAAAAACTTGATGCGTGCGAAGTGTCGTATATATTAGGTGTATATTTTAAGCCCTTTTTAACACTTATTTTAGCCAAGTTTTAAATTTATAAAACACGATATTTCACTAACACTAAACACACATATGGGCAAGTGTACCCATCGTTGAGTGTAGTATAGCGTTGGTAAGATACCGAGGTCGTCCAAGGACACAAGAGCTTTTAGTACCGGTTTATCCTCAACGTCTAATCAAAATAAAAGTTTAGAAAAATGTTTTAAACTAAGAAAAATAAAAACTAACTAAAATGCTGAAAATAAAAATAAAAGAAAAACAGATAGACAAGATGAATCACTTGGTTCCGACTCGTATCTAGTATAACCTTTGATTATTTCCGCACTTTTGCACATAATTAAGAGATTATCTTAGTTATTGTAGTAGGCCCCTCTTTTGAAGGTGACGTTACCCTCACCCCAGTAGTTTGAGTCAGCAAGGATACAATCCTAAAAGGGTGGATTATTGGAAGATAATGAATTAAGTTATTAATGCAGTATTGTGGTAGGCCCCACTTTTGGCGGTGACGTTACCCTCGGCTAAGTAGTCTGAGTCAGCAGGGATACAGTCCTAAATAGCCGGGTTATAGTATTAATAGTAGTTAACTTATGAGGGGATCAAAGAGTTTGGACCCCCGCCATCCAATACCGTGAAGTATTGAAGGAGGTCCTACTAAATTTGACCCAGGTCCATTGCAGGACCTCTAAACGCTGAACAATGGCAAGACCTTTACCAAATCGTTCCCTTAACCCCCAACCAGGTAGCCAACATACCTCCATATAGACTGTGGAGATATGAATGGTGAAAATCCTTTATTTTATATAGACAGTAAAATAATGCCAAGACACCACGGACAAACGATAAGGAAAGATCACCTTCAACATAAGTAACTAGTTATTAAAGTCATTAATACAAAACCAAATAAAAAGTGCAAAAGATTAGAAATAAAAAGTATTATACTAGACACTTTGTCTTCACCAAGTGATGTAAGAGACTTAGGCAAACATGGCCTTGATTGTCAAGAACTCTTACGATCAATCTTGGATCCCGAGACGACTCACACACTCTACGATGGACAATGGATGATGGTGGTGGATGATGGTGTTGTGATGGTGGTGGGTGGTGGATGAAGTGTGAGAGAGGTGGTGTGCCAAGGGATGAGATGAAATGAATCCAAGCACTCCTATTTATAGGCTGAACAGAGAGCTGGGCACGGCCCCGTGCCTGTCTGACATTCTCTCTCCTCATTAATTGTAATTCGCAATTACAATAAATGCGCCTGCTGTACTTTCGACACGCCCCCGTGTCCGCTGAGCACGGCCCGTGGTAGGCAATAGAAGCTTCTATGGATTTGTCTTTTCTGGTGCTTCTTGGGCACGCCCCCGTGCTGGCTGAGCACGGGGCGTGTTCAGACTTCTGATTTCTCTATTTTGCTTTGGAAGGTGCCGTTGAGGGGTCGGGCAGTCCACTAATATTCCTTTTCTTGTATTTATGTTGGATTTAGCTGTCTTTTTGCTTCTTTTGCGTTTTTGAGCTCATTTAATCCTGAAAATACAAAAGGAAGACAAAAACACTCTTTTTCCAATATTAGTACTTTAAAAAGGGTTAGTTTTATGCCTCATTTGATGTAATTTATATGTTGCATTTTACACACATCAATCACCGGCTATGCTCTTCACATTCACAGGACCAAAGAGATCCATGTGAAGTCTTTCTAGCGGTCTCGAGATCGGGTTTTCCATCTTCCCGGGGTGAGACTTCTTGGTCTGCTTACCTTTTTGGCAACTTATGCATTCTCCCTCCAAGTGAAAACTTTTCAAATTCACACCTTTGACTAAATCTTTATGCGCTAAGTGATTCATCTTTTGCAGGTGTATATGGCCCATCTTTCGATGCCACAAAATTGACTCTTTCTCGGTAGCTTTGGAAACAAAACACTAAGGATGACCAAAAGTTGCCGTCGCTATGCTCATGTCAAGAACGTACAGATCATTCTCCCTTGGTGCTCGCATGATGATCCACTATTCGGGGACAACAAACCCCGACTTCAAAATCAGACATTCTTTGTCGATGAAGTGAGTTGTATACATTCTGTCACATATTTGAGAAATGCTTAGCAAGTTGTTCTTCAGCTCCAGATTGTAGTTGACTCTTTCAAAAGATACAACAGCCCTCCTTGATTAATCTTCCACCTTGGTTGCCAGCAAAACCAACATATCCACCAATAAAACCTCTCACGTCATATAACAGGGTTTTTCGCCCCGTCATGTCCCTGGACGCTCCGCTATCCATTATCCACTTTGAATCGATATTGGGAGCTCCTGCACATTTCAAATGCAATTTAGTTAGATGAAGCAACCCAAGCCTCTTTTGACTCAGGTAGCTTGACGTTTAGGTGAGTTTTCATGGTGTAAAGTGGTGGGATATTCTTATCGTTTATTTCCAATTTTTTCTCTGTTCCAACCTCAACCTTTTTGTACAAGAAAAATTCATCTTTTGGTTGAACAGTTGATTGAACCTTTTTGGGAACATACTTCTTGACCGAAGAGGTCGAGGAAGTTTGTTTCTCCAACTTTTGATACAAATCCAAAGGTACAGACTTCTCAACCGGTTTGGTTGAAGAAGTTTGTTTTACTTGTGTAGCACTAACAGCAACCTTTGGTTTTGCTTCAACTAATGCCTTGATTTGAGACTTTGGTATCCATGTTTGTTGTTGTGTGGGAAAACGTTTGGAAGATTCACCAGTTTTCTTAACTGGTTGTTTAACTTGTTTAGAATTGATTTTAGCTTTTTTAGTTTTTGGAATCTTCCTCTCAACAAACTGTTGGGTTTTTCACATATTTATCAAAGTGATTTCATCCATATGAAATAAAAACGCAGCAGAAAGATTATTTAAACATGTTGATTACAAGAGATAAAACTCATTTTATATGTAAAACCCAATTCCCAGATCCATATATGAACATGCATGCTATCAAAATTAAAACACAACCATAGAGTGTTTAGAATACTACCTTCTTGGAGTAAAAAGAAATGAAGAAGATGATGCTTCTTGAATGGTAGTCTTCAAGTGTAGAATACCTTTTTATAAAAAAAAAATTTCTTTTATAACAATTTAAGTCTTATATAATATCTCACAAGCTTTTATAATGTTATTTAACCCATTAAATAACAAAATAAAATATTCTCTCAAAATAAATTATCCATATAATTTATTAGTTTGTCAAGTGCAATTACTTAGAAAACCAATTTCTAAATATTCTAAGTGTTAATATTTATTTGTTTGATCATATCACAAATAAATATTATAAGTGTTTGTCTAGCTTGTATTTGGGTATGACTCGACTTGGATCATAACGTACTAGCCACATCAATTTAATATGTGTCTTGGGCATACAGAATCCAACAATCTCCCACTTGCACAAGATACATAGAAGACTGATGCAAGTAGTAAAGACCACCCAACTATAGTTTACTACCCCTAATACGTATGACTATATGTCCCATTCAATAACATCATCTCCTTTAAGTGCCTTACGTGAACGTGATTTAGGTGAATTTATCATTTATCCTTTCGTTACAGATGTCATGTTAAATCCAGAGACATAGAGTGGTCACTCTTTGTTGATTTAACTTTAGCAGGCCTTAGACATCTTACTCTCAATGAGTAAGAGGAACAAATCCCTTCTTGACTACATACGTCTCTCACAATCACCTTGTACCACACCTGAGTTTAGCCTTGTGTACTGCCTTATTACAGACAGCTAAGAACTAGGTCAAGGTATAATACTTGGTGAATATCAAGACCCAGTATGTATCTCAGGTTAGAGGATACTATGATATTCTCGTTTACTCAAATTTACTTATGATCAATCACAGATGATTCCATGCAGTAATATTTGAGAGCGAGTCAGTCCAATATTTGTATCCCACAAATATCTATGAACTTTGGTAGCAACACTTTGCTCTATATTCATACCTAATGAATATCCACCAATCCAAATTCATAATAGTCTTACATTCATATTTGTTCCCACAAGTATGATCGACTACGGACATTTAGAATAAGTAACTTATTCATGGATTTAAACATGCTAAAATGGAACATAACTCAAAATACCATAAAGAGTTATAATAACAATTGTTCCAATATCCAAATACAAAATCAAATCCAATCACTAGAATATCGAAGTCCTAAGGCACAAGTATGACCCTCATGTTTTGGCCGTTCAAGGAGCTTCGTGATTGGATCCGCAATATTTTGATCAGTGTGAACTTTGCGAATACATATCTTTCCTTTTTTAACTTCATCCCTTATGTAGTTGAATCTCCGCTCAAGGTTACTAGTCTTTTGATGTGCACGAGGTTCCTTGATTTAAGCAATCACACCATCGTTATTACAAAGATCTCTAGGGTTCCTAAATGGTAGGGACTACCCCAAGATCGGCAATAATTCAAGTGGCAGATCCACATGAATTATCTTGATCAATGAAGGGGAGATGTATTATGATTCTGTAGTGGACAATGCTACCCTGATTGTGATCGAGAATGATCTCGATCAGTTTGGAAACTCGTGTCCATGTAACCCTTTACAACGAGTTTCGATTCACCAGATCCATATATTAGAAACATATCCTTAGCCTCCTAAGGTATTTCAATACGCTCTTAATGGTCATCCAATAATCGTTACTTGGATTTCGCTGGTATCTACTCGTCATGCTTAATGCGCATGACATGTCCGGTCTAGTGCATATCATTACATCCATAATGAATCCTATAGTTGATGCATATGAGATTCCTTTCATTCTTTCTTGCTCATCCTTTAAGCTTGGACATTGAAACGCATTCAATATTGTCCCCTCTTTGAATATGTACTAAACCTTTCTTAGAGTTCTCCATCTTGAACCTTTTCAAGACTTTGTTAATGTATGCACTTTAGTTTAAACCTATCAAGCGCCTTGATCTATCCCTATAGATCTTTATTCCCAAAATATAGGCGACTTCACCAAAATCCTTAATGGAAAAACAACTTTCATGCCAGGTTTTTATACCTTCCATGGTTGGAATGTCATTTCCAAATAGTAGAATGTCATCAACATACAATACTAAGAAAGTGATGATGCTCCCACTAGCCTTCTTATACACACAAGCTTCATCGACATTCTTGATGAATCCATATTCCCTAATCTTTTCATCAAGACAGTGATTCTGACCTCTAGATGCTTGTTTCAATCCATATATTGATATCTTTAACTTGCATACTTTGTTAGGATGTTTTGGATCGACAAAACTTTCAGGCTGAACCATATAGACATCTTCCTCAAGATATCCATTAAGGAAAGCCATTTTGACATCCATTTTCCAAATCTCATAATCATATTATGCACTTATGGCAAATAATATCCTAGTTGACTTTAGCATTGCCACGGGCGAAAAGGTCTCATCATAATCAACCCCTTGAGTTTGATTGAAACCTTTTGCTACAAGTCTTGCTTTATAAGTATCCAAGTTACCATGCATATCAGTTTTCTTCTTGAAAACCCACTTACTACCAACTACTTTAGAGTTAAGTGGTGGCACAACCAATTCCCAAACTTGGTTGTCATACATGGATTGCATCTCTATGTTCATGGCTTCAAGCCATTTGTCGCAATAGGATTTTAACATTGCATCATTGGTATGTGGTTGGTTCATCTGAATCTACCACATAGCATTTATCCATGAAAAATCCATATCTTTCAGGTGGACTACTAATTCTACCAGATCTGCGAACATTTTGTGTGTTCTGATCAACCTCTTGATCATTTTCAGCAACCTCTAGTTGAGCGCTAGTATCAACCAAACGTGTATTGGCTTATGGTTCTTGATCCTCATCAAGTTCCACTGTTCTACTAGTTCCTTCCATAAGGAACTTAGCTTCCAAGAACTCAGCCTTTCGAGCAAAAAATACCTTTTGCTCTGTTTGATCGTAGAAATAATATCCTATACCATCTTTAGGATATCCTACAAAATACACTTAGTGAATCATATTACCAATTTATTTGGGTTGTGTTGCTTCACGTAAGTTTCACAATCCCATACTTTTAAATATAATAATGATGGAGTCCTTCCATGCTATATTTCAAAAGGTGTCGTATCCACTTTCTTGGCTGGGCCATACGGGCCGCGGAGAACAAAAGCGTAACCCCAAAAATGATAGAGATAATGTGTTCCTAGCCATCATAGATCGAACCATATCCAATAGAGTTCGATTCCTCTTGCATAGGAACGAAGAACTTTAAAAGAGTTGATTTTGTACTTCACTTTTTGAAGATTATGAGCATTTCAAAACTTCAACTTTGTGTCTCAATAAGGACACATAACCATATAGCTACTATAGTTGTCGATAAAAGTAATGAAGTATCTCTCACCATTCCTAGTCATTGGCTTAAAAGGATCACATGTATCCGAATGTATGATACCTAATAAATCTTTTGACCTTTTCCATTAAAGGGTTTCTTAGTCATTTTACCTTGTAAACTAGATTCACATGTATCAAATGAACCAATTTCATTTGTCTCCAAAAGACCATTCTTTCGAAGTGTTTACATGCGACTTCTATTCATATGACCAAGGTAATAATGCCAAAGATAGGTCTCACTCAAATCCATTTTGAGTCTCTTGGTGATTGCTTTTTACATTTAACTATCAAATGACGTATTATTATGAACCAATTCATAAATACCATTTGAAAGCTTAGCTTTAAAGTAAAACATGTCATTCATCGAAATATAAATGTCATTGTTTACAAACTTTAAATCAAAACCATATTGTCTTATAAGGGAAACTTGAATAATGTTCCTAGTCAAACTAAGAGCATTTAAAACATTTTTTAAAACAATTTCCAAACCATTTGGAAGTTTCAAAACATAGTCTCCTAGGGCTTCAACTTGAACTTTTGTTCCATTGCCCAGGAAGAGACTAATGTCTCCCTTTTGTAATGCTTATTTCTTTTGAACCCTTTGCAACAAATTGCAAACATGAGTTCCACATCCGGTATCTAATACCCATGTATTAAAAGAAATAATATTAAGGTCAATATGTATCATAAAGATTGTACCTGAGGTTTGCCCTGCATCCCTCTTATTTTTCAACTCTTTGAGATAGGTTGGACAATTCCTTTTCAAATGCCCTATCTCACCACACTCAAAGCATGGATCGTTCATGGCAACCTTTGCCTTCATTTCTTTGGGTTTCGGTGGTTTCGCTTTAGTCTTTCTTTTTCTTTTCCCTTTGATGCGCCCGTTTCCATTTGCAACATTTGCTTTGGTGTCGGGGTGATGCTGTTTCTTGTTGCCACCCTCATTGATCATTAGAATGAGTAAAGCCCTTTTACCCATATTGAGCCTTTCGGAGTGATCAATGTGTCTTTTCATCTTAAAGATATAAGATGAGATCGATTGGGTTTCCTCTATCCGACATGCATGGAGCGCTCGAAGCGTTCTACCCTTGCATAAGAACATTTCCTTTAATTGGGTAATCATGTCGTATGCCCATGATGTTCAAAATCCTTTTGAATCTTGGGAATCATAGTTCCTAACATGAGGCAAGAGGCTTGCATTGTATCCTCGATATACTTAATCCAATCGTTATAGGCATCCTTATCTTCCATAAGATGTTCATTGGGGTTAGGATCGTTCAACACATAGGATATCTTTTCTTACTTGAGAACGATTCTTAAGTTTCGATATTAATCCATAAAGTGTTTTGATTGATACGATCCTTTTCAAGGATTGTTTTAGTGATAGGTTACGGACAGTTTGGGTAATATTGTTAGCGGTCATCTACAAAATTTTAACAAGGTTCAATTTTAGTATTTTTGATATTATTATATTTTAATCATCAATACCCTTTTATTTCTCATAGACAATTAATAATTAAAATCTAGAATCCAACGTTACATTTAAATATTGGTTAGGTGACCCTTATCCCTCTATTTAAATTAGCAAGGTAGTCAATGTTTGACAATTGCAACCCTTTGCAACTTCTAGCCATATGGGATCGGTTAAACATCTTTATGTTTAGTTGGCATGTTTAATCCCATCAACACCTTTGTCCGCCATGCTTCGGTGACCCTAAGCACATGGTTTCCAAATCAAGTCGTCCAACTTACACACATATGTGAGTTTATACACATAAGTGGTTAGGTGACCTTTATCCCACAAACATGGTACACCCACCTCGAACATACAAGTTCCCTCAAATCTGGTTAGGTGACCTTTATCCCACAAACAAGTTCCCAAGTGATTCGAGTGTTGTATAAAAGGATGGTGTTTGGCTTGTTTTATAAAAGGGGTTTTTAATATTTCAAAATTCTAGTTTAGAAAATACTATGTACCATACATTTGCATTCATTCAAATCCTTGATACTTAAGTGAAAACCAATTTTCAAGGTTCTTTTTAATAAAACCCATTTTATTATAAAATCATTAATTTTTAATAACCTTTTATTAACCAGTTTTAATGATTTTTTAAGAACCATTTTAAGCTTGTTGTTGATTATTAGTTTGTTAAGCATGCATATCCAAATATCATCCAAACAATAAAATAAGCAACCACACAAGCACAACATACATAACAATAGGTGCATAACCATAGCCAACTATTTTCGACAACACTTGTTAGCCGAAACAAGTGTGCCAAACGGTCCTTCCTAAAGGGTGAATAATGACACATATAATGTGTCGTTGAACTCCCACTTGATCCCGCATCCAAATGCTTCAAGTCTTCTTCTTGTGTTGTGATTTCTCCACTTTTTTGAGCTTCCAAATATCTTTTATATTTAGCACCAAACTCCTTTGGACTTCAACAATGTGTTTTGGTTATCGGGCTAAAATCCCGTTAAGAATTATGAAGTCCTTTAAGCCTGAAATTAGCCAAAACCAAAAATGCATTTTTGTGTGCATCTTCTTTTACAAAAAAAAAAATATCCTAATACATTTTTTCTAGTAAAATAAAATGCACCTAATCTATTTATTTACATGCCAAATGAAAATAAATAAATTACATATTTTACAAATGGAAGAACAAAGATAAATATTTATTACAACCATTTGAAATAATTAAATACAAATCAAAAAACACAAATATTCAACATATTCATACACAAGGTCATGGCTAGGTTATGAGCACCAAAAATATATATTCACATATATAAAATTCAAGAAGCAAAACGGTTCCCTTTTTACAACCTACTTTTCGGTCAAGAATGAAAAAACCGAAAAAGTGGGTTTTTGTCCAAACAAAACAAATCATCCATATGAAATAATTTCTAAAGATTCCTTTATGCATGTAAGAAAATAATCTTGAAAAACTAAAGGGATAACTGTGACATCTGTGTATTTTAACCCTTGTACTGTTCCGAACAACTTTGTATTTAATAAAATATGATGTTTCAATTTCAATATGTGTTTAATTATTTGTGACATTAGTACGTTTTCAATCATTGTTCAATTCCGAACTCTCAAACCTGTTCTGGAAGTGAAATCATAAACCGTTACGTAAACATAATCAGTTTAACACGACGTACACTCCGGAACTGTGACATAAGCCAAACTGTCACACCCCGACCGCGTAAAACAACAAATCGCGGCGGAAACATCGGGGCGTGTTGCAACAGAATTAATGTTTCATAACCATGGATACCAAAAAGTGTTTCGTTTTATTAAACATTGAATAATTACATTGTCTAGAAATCTAAATACACAATTTAAACATAGTCTATCATTGTTATTGAGTCACTAAGGCCTTGTCCAGTCCTATGTGAGCATGCATCCTATCAATCGATATCTTTCAACAATACCTGAAACATATGTGAAAACGAGGTCAGCAAAGAAATGCTGGCGAGTACATAGGTTTTGTGAAAATAAGATTCATGACTTCTGTTTTAAGAAAATGTTTAGTCATGAACCTTGTAATTTGCTTTGTCTTAGTAAATCATTTGAAAAATAATAAGTTCAAGTGATATGTATAAATAAGAGAATAATGCATGATTAAATGAATAACCATGTAAAATGAGTTTGTATAAGATAAGTTGTTTGTAAATAATTGTCTTGTGAAAAGTATGTTACTTGTATAAAATGTTCTATGTCTCAAACTGAAATGATTCAAATAACGCTACAATATGTAATACCATACAAACACTTATATATAGGAAGTACCAGCGGCGTATCCACCATGCTTGTATCATATTCCACACGCATTGTTACTTAATCACTTAGTCAAACCAAACCACCAAAGTAATGTTCATGCCCAACGTAAATCATGTAATATGTATAACCAAAACCCAATCGTATATCGCTTTGAAGCCAATCGTTTACCCAATCGTTAAAACATCGTGTGAAAACCAATTGTTTACCCAATCGTTAAATTCGTTTTAGGTCATGAAACTACTTAAATGGTCGTCTCGCTAATAACATTCAAACCTTCTTGACTCGCATTAATAAACCCTTACCAAAGGATAGATTAACAATTCGCATTAATAAACCCTTACCAAAGGATAGATTAACAACTCGCATTAATAAACCCTTACCAAAGAGTAAATTAACAATTTCAGATTCAGTCGCTACCCACAACACCCACACATAACTAAGGGTGTAGTAACTAACGGGATTTGTCAGATCCTATGGTACCATAACCTAATACTGGTCGGCTTGATCATTGCTAATGAATGTCATTTGTTATGTAACCCAACCAACAAGTTTGTTCACTTTATTGAAATCGTTATTAGTTTTGTATAAATCGTCTTAATCGTTTTTGAAACCATCGTTATAACATCGAAAATCGTTTTGTTATCATCGTTAAAGCCTTGAAAACATTTAGCACATATGAGTCACCCCAAAACAATTGAAAGCAGTAAAATAGGGGAATAATGTACTCGCCTGAGAATGCTTAGAGGTCTTGAACAACAACCAAACAAAGCTAGAGAGAGCACGGAATCAGTCGGCAATCTAAAACTATATAAATAAACCGGACTTAAATCGGGAGATCGGATAGGATGAGGCTTGGTAAACCAAATGAGTATTGGAACTCATATGATATGGTTTAACAAGGCCTTCATACTACAATGAAACCAAACCTAAGTGCTTTCGACCCATCGCGACCCATTAAGGTAGCTTATGCTACTTTAACGCGTCGTGTGCGTGAAACGCGTTCGGACCGCCTAACTAGTCCTATGACAAGTAGAATATGCCTAAACATGTTACATAATCAGTTATGTGACAAAGGTTTAGGTTACATATGCTTAATGACCAATTATACATGAAAAGGGTATTCTGGTAATTTACCTAAGGCATATAAACTACCTATCATACAACTACTCAAACGATGTGACCATAGGGTATAACCTCGGAAGGTTATTCCCTACCTACTATGGTCACCTAATGTATTTGGTCGGATCCTAATGATCGACCAAATGGGTCGGGTTCGAGGTATAAGCGATTTATTAGATCGCTTACCCTACGACCCTAGACAACGTGGTAATCAGTAGGCATAGTCCCAAGGGACTATAACCAACGTGATTACACTCACGTTGCGAAGTTCAAACGAACTTCGCATTGACCATAACTGGTCAATGTAGAAAGTCAAACAAAGTTTGACTTTCAGACTCGAAAGACTCGAAAAGCAATAAAAGAACGAAAGAATACTTACGAAGGGTCCCCGAATGCTAATTTCGATCCGAGAATCTCAGGTATGAAACAATGGTTTCAACTTAGAGTTTCTAAGATCAAAATTCTAGTGATTATGAAGCATGGGGGGTGGGGTATTTATAGTAAAAGGTCCACCGTTAAGATCGTTTCTTGGAAACCGTGCTTTGATCTTGGCCTTACACCTCAAGATAATGGTTTTACAAAACCATGTGAGCCCATGGTATTTCCCAAAACCATGTGCACATCAAAACAGCCCCTAGTATTGCCCAAAACCATGTGCAAAGGTGGTATAGACCAGATTCAATGTTTCTTCACAGAAAGTTTCAAAAATGGCAGATTTGGTCCCTGTAGTGTAATAAGGCCTTTTCCGACGCGTTTAAGGCCCGCTAACCCCATTTCAAAGCTCTAAAATGAAGTTAAAGTAAAGGGAACTTAAAATGTTCTCAAAAATATCTCAGATGTTGGTTCGTTTAGCCGTACAGTTGCGTTGTTCGGCTAATTACGACGGAATGCGCATAAGCGCGAAAAACGATCCAAATGACGCGACGAATGGATTTTTCTTAAGCCAAACACTAAAGCATAATATAGTCATGCTTACATAAATTTTTGGATGTCCGGATGTATTCAGAACGTAAGTTATGCGCGAAAGTGCAAACTTGTGCACTTTTTGACACTTTTAGTCCCTGAATGACCCAAAAGTTTATTTTAGCACACCGAACACCTCAAAGCTTATTTCTAAGCTATGTAAAGGATATTTATGGTATGTTTAACTTATGGTCATGTTCCGGAATGTCTGTTACAGTTCAAATTGGCATACTTTCGCAGTTTGTCAACTTTAGTCCCTGTAAGCGATTTAACTTGATTTTGCCATACCAAAGCCTTCAAAACTTATTTCTAAGTTATGTAAAGGTTATTTAAGGTATGTTAAGCCTATGTCACCATTCCGGAGTGTTTGTTGCATTAAACTGGTTATATTTACTCATCGGTGCGCGTATAACCTTCCAGAAAGCGATTTAGAGTTTGAAATTGAACAAGAATTGATATGTGCAAATGATACACATATTTTTACAAATCCCAAGTATGAAATATAATATTTCATTGGTTTGGTATTTGTTTGATGGCCGTGGAGGCACAGGTGTTACAGTCTCCCCTACTTTAGGAAATTTCGTCCCGAAATTTATTTAGAGGAAACTTGTGAGAGTTTAAAAACATGAAGTTGAAAAGACCGAACAACATTGGTTAGGGTTCTGAACTTCTAGTAACTTTAATAACATCATGCTTGCAATGTAAGAGGGATACTTATATACAAGTATATGAAGCATCATTGGTGCGTCCACCGTACCTCCATTACATTGTTATCATTTTATTATTGTTGTCACTATCGGTTCTTACACATAGTAAACCTTACTGGGTTTCTGTGCACTAAATTTCATAATTATGTACGCGTCCATAATTAGACAATTCCTTGCACAGTTTACACAGTCTATTTTATAATGTGTAGGGTAAAACCAAATGAACAATCCTGTGATGTGTGTAACTAGACCGCCATAGAGTCCTTTTAATTAAATCAATAAATGATCTAAATAGACTATCAAGGAGTCTGTTCAGCTACATCACTAGATGTCGTTCTTTAACCAAATTGTGAATCAATCTTTTAGACTAGACCACTCAAGGGTCTATCATCGAATCCTGGAATGGTACTATATAACCCAAGGGTCTTAACTACCACGTAGAAGCCCATAAGGATTTAAGGTAGTACCTTTTTAATATCCTACTATGAATCCCTCATATGAAGATATAAAAGATTCTATGAGGATTTGAAAATCGTTTACCACACAAAAACATAGAGGAGAACACATAAACACATATCACATAATCGCATAATCGTATACTCGCATAATTGTTTAAATTGACCTTTAAATTTGTTATCTTTGGACACGGGTATTTAATGCATACAAGGAATCAATTCTTAATTGCATCAATTTGGATGGATCCACATGAATACCCTGCTTGTTGACTACATGACCCAAAAACTGAACTCCTTTAAGCCAAAATTTCCTCTTGGAGGATTTAGTGAAAAGTTTGTTCCTTCTTTAAGGGTTCCAATGTCAACGAAGGTGTTGATCGGGATCGGCTCGTGATATGAATAGATCAAGATGTCATTAATAACAATGACGAACTGATCCAAATAAGGCTTGCAGACTCTATTTATTAAGTCTTTGAAGATGGCTGGAGCATTTGTCAACCCAAAGGCATGACTATAAACTCTTAATGGCCATACTTCGTGCAGAAAACCGTTTTGGGAATATCTTCTTCGAGAATACAAAGTTGATGATACCCAAAACGCAAATCGATCTCGGAAAATATGAAACGCTATGCAGTTGATCGGAGAAATCATTGATTTAAGGTAGGGGATATCGATTCTTGATGATAAGATTACTAGGCTTACGTTAATCAATATACATTCGAAAAGATCCATTTTTCTTTTCACAAGGAGGACAGGAGTTTCTCCAAGGTGAAAAGTTCGGACGGATGAATCCTTTATCAGACAACTCGTGAAGCTGTTTTGATAATTCTTGCATCTCGAACGGTGCAAGATGATAAGATACTTTGGATTTAAGAGAAACTAGTGTTTGAGGTTCTTAGGGAGATCACAAGTGATCATAAAAATGACAGAACCACACGAGTAGTTTCGTCTTTGTGATGACATCATAAGGTTGGATCAAACATTCATACAATTGCATTAGTTGAAAATAAAAACCACAAATTTTTATTTATATAACAACCGCATTGTCTTTAAATGTTACAAGATAACAACCAGAGAAATTTCAAAATTCTACTTGTTCTTCATCATTGATTGCCTCATTGATGTTATACACTCGTCCACGTGCTGGATTTACATTGACGTTGACGTTCGCATTCGGGTTTGCGTTAGCATTTGCATTCACCAGTCTTGGGCAGTTGTGGCGGAAATGACCAATCTCTCCGCAATTGAAACATAAACCCAGTGGGAATCTCGCAGCATTCCCTTGAACCCGAGCTTGAACCTGAGCAGCCTGATTTTGTCCCAGACGACAAATATTGGCCAAATGCCCAAGTCTACCACACGTTGTGCATTTCTTGCAATCTTGTTGTGCAACGTGATGACCATTGCAACGGGCACAATGTGGTGCGGTACCAGCATATGCCTTCTTTGCAGCTGGCTGTGCCGGTGGGTTTTGCAAGTTCTGAGCAGTCTGTGCTGTAACAGCAAAATTTTGGGCACCCTTCCGCTTCTTTGATTTCTTCGAAGTCTCAACTTCCTTATCCTTCTTGTTTTGAGCTTTCTTGCTATTCTCCTTGTCAGACTCCTGCTTCTTACCCTTGTCACCCTTTCTGTGTAACTTATTCTTCCGAATCTGCGACTCAGTCAATTTCGCAGCTAACTCGATTGCCTGACGGAGTGTGGTAGGGCTACTACCAGTAAGGATGTCTTGTACCGTGTCAGGTAGGCCGTCAATGTACCTTTCGATAGCCTTGTCGAGTGGGGTAACCATTGTCGGGCAAAGCAGACTCAACTCCTCAAACCTATCAGTATACGCCCTGTGCTCACCACTATCTTGCTTCAACTCATCAAATTCCTTCTCTAAAGCTCGCTGCTCATGACGAGGACAGAATTCCCTCATCATAAGGGCCCTAAGTTCAGCCCACGTCTGTGCTAGAGCAACTTCTGCACCACGATCCCTCATAACCCCGTTCCACCATGTGAGAGCCCTCTTCTGAAACACACTCGAAGAAAACTCGACCCTGCGATTGTCAGGACACTGCACGTGGCGGAAAGTATTCTCAATGCTCTCGAACCATTGAAGAAGCCCAGTCGCTCCTTCAGAACCACTAAACTTGAGTGGTTTAGCCTGGTTAAAATCCTTGTATTTACACTGTGCGTTATTGTTGTTGTTATTATTGCCGTTGTTGTATATCTCGTGGACTTGGGTTACAACCCCGGGAAGCACAGCAGCCACCTGCTGAGAGATCAGGGCTACGAGTTCTTCAATAGTGAAAGTCCGAGCATCGGTTTGAGCATCGCGTCGAGGAGGCATTGTCTAAAAGAGGAAACATGAAATGAACGAGTGAGAGAATTTGACGAAAAGAATGAGATGAATAAATCTGATGAAAGCAAGGATAGTGGTCATTTGTTTGTTACTACAAAGCAACAAACGACACACATAACTAATCAAAGTAAATGGGTCAAAAATAATGTATCGCGAAGACATGCTCGCCTATAAGTGAACACTCATCCCAAGAATTCCCAGGTAAGCACAACTGGTCTCGTGTCTGATGAGATGTATACGAAGTGCTTGCCTAGACAGAAAACCCAGAATACAGGCATTCACCCTTCCAGTTTGCACGTGTTCACATTATTTAAAACCCAAAACTTTGCCGAGATTTTGAAAATTCAAAGGGGTTCAAAACCTTGTAATCAATCACCCTAGAACAGATGATTGGTTTTCAAAGCGGTTTTGAAATTTATGTTCTTGTTGTGGTTGTCACCTAAGGATAGGTGACAGTATTGTTTTATGACTAAACGCAAGTAAACTCGCGTTAGGGTCCTAGAAAGGTTATAGACTAGGTCAAAGCATTACTAATAACCTAATTCCCTATAACCATTGGCTCTGATACCATCTTTCTGTCACACCCCGACCGCATAAAACAACAAATCGCGGCGGAAACATCGGGGCGTGTTGCAACAGAATTAATGTTTCATAACCATGGATACCAAAAAGTGTTTCGTTTTATTAAACATTGAATAATTACATTGTCTGGAAATCTAAATACACAATTTAAACATAGTCTATCATTGTTATTGAGTCACTAAGGCCTTGTCCAGTCCTATGTGAGCATGCATCCTATCAATCGATATCTTTCAACAATACCTGAAACATATGTGAAAACGAGGTCAGCAAAGAAATGCTGGCGAGTACATAGGTTTTGTGAAAATAAGATTCATGACTTCTGTTTTAAGAAAATGTTTAGTCATGAACCTTGTAATTTGCTTTGTCTTAGTAAATCATTTGAAAAATAATAAGTTCAAGTGATATGTATAAATAAGAGAATAATGCATGATTAAATGAATAACCATGTAAAATGAGTTTGTATAAGATAAGTTGTTTGTAAATAATTGTCTTGTGAAAAGTATGTTACTTGTATAAAATGTTCTATGTCTCAAACTGAAATGATTCAAATAACGCTACAGAATTCTTCCTTAATCAAATCCTTGAAGTCGCTCCAAAGGGTGGCATTCGCGTCTGCCAATCCGAGCATCTGGACTTGTGTGTTCCACCAAGAATACGCTTTCCCTTGCAACATGCTGGTAGCGTACTCTACTCGTTTGCTGGCAGGGCTTTCACTCTCTTCGAATGCATATTCGATTCTTCGGATCCAGTGCAGAAGGCCGATTGCCCCTTCAGTGCCGTCGAAAGTGGGAGGTTTACATTCCAGGAACGCCCTGAAGGTGCCCATGCGTGTTGGAGGGTGCATAGGTTGACTCCTTTATTGGGTTGCCAAGGCTTCAGCAATCCGTTCGTTAATCAAGGTCGTCAGCTGACCCTGGGTCATGTCGAGACGTCCACTCATGATCTTCACATCGAAGGAACTTACGTAAGAAAGGTTTCGCAAAGTGCGTAGGTGTGGAGTGACAAAAGAGAGTAAGCACACAAGGTTCAAATAGCAATTATCACATTAACTAATGCATGTCATGAACAATGTACCATGTAACTAACAAGTAGGTAACATAAATCGTATCACCTAGAATGTTGAGTCTTGCACGTGGAGCGAAGCGTCGTTGTGGATCGTTGAGTACTGTACAGGTTATAGTCTGGTTTTATCAAAACGTTTCCCTTTTTAAAACCAAGTTCACTATAACCAATGGCTCTGATACCAATCTGTCACACCCCCAAAATCCACCATGCGGAGTACCACCGCTTGGAGGCGTGACGTGACCAGGATCGAGCCACCAATCATATTGAACAACACAATTAAGTAAATGAAACCAACTACAATACGACTGGTGACCTAAAGAAGGTGATCGATTTTAAGATAACAGCGGAAGCATAAAACGTAAGTTCAAAACATAAGTTCACAGTTTATAAGTTTAAAGTCTCAAACATAAGTTCCATAGGTTTATAAAGTTCAATTATTAAGTATGGGATATAACAACCCATATTCCACAACAACCTTCTCCTCATGCAAGCTCCAAAAGCACCTAGCGACCTGTAAGGCATGTAACAATGAGTCAACAACAAAGTTGAGTGAGTTCACGTTTGGTTGTTTAGTTTTAAGTTGTTTCTGAAAAACGTGGTTTGACTTTCGTTGGCTTAATTGCCATGGGGGTTACCCCGTAGTTGAAAGTATGTTTAACCAGTTCCTTTTTCATTACCCAAACCATAACCATAATCAGTGGGGGGCTTTCCCCGTGTGAACTACTAGACCATACATATCGACAAATGATGAACAATAGTTGTGCCCTACATCAGTGTCTATCATCACTGACAGTTTTCCATAGTCCATTAGTACACGCTCGTCCGAATGGCACGGTGTGAGGTTTGTTAAACCTAATAGCGCTATTAACTAATGACCCGCTCGCCATTGGCCTCGGCGATTAAGTCGATATAAATTGAGGGACTTCATGATAGAGTTTTGTCTAGCTAGTTTTAAGGTTGTTGTCCTGCACCAGGAGGACGAACGTACGTATTCTGCACCAGGAGAATTCGTAGGATTAATAATGGCATCCTATCTATGGAGGATGGCCGTACATATCTTCCCAAGGGGATATGTAGATTTAGTTTTAAATTCTTTAACCCATTCCCAAACCACCGGGAATCCCATGCCTTGTAGAAAGTGTGAACTCACCTCGGTTTGCTCGGTTAGATTCTCAAATATAGCTAACAGTCAAGGTCGGTCAATCACGTCCTAGTATGATTTATCAGTTAGTCATTTAGTGATTTTCAAATAGAGCACAAAGTTTCTACACGTATCTATCACATAGCATGCATTACTTTAACTGTTTATGCCCATATATACTTCTCATCCATTCCCCACTCATAAGCAAACATACGATAGTGCACGTAACACATATAACATGTTAGATCATTCACAGATAGCATACTCGACATTTAGACACGCAAATCACAACTTATGTCGTTTCCGCAATATTCAAAACCGGGCTGTTTTCGGACATTTTAATAAAATAGTTAAATTATTCCAAAGATTCCCAAATTTTTACCGAATGTCTTAAACGTTCTTAATTTTATTGTGTAAAAATATCGGGGTCCGGTTTATTATCAATATTTTATAAAAATTCATTTTCCGGACTGAACTCAGATTTATAATTTGCTGACCACAGTCCACGGGATAATTTATTTAAAATTCATCGAGCGTCCGATTTACGAAATTCCAGTGGGGTAATTACAAAAACATCGGTGGTCATCTACAGTAGAAGTTTCATGATCCAACTCTACACCGAACCCAAGTTATGATAGAAAACAAAACACATATTTTCAGCAGAAAAATGCAGCTCTAGCTGCTGTTACGAAATGACGCTTTAAAAATAGTAAACGAAGTCCAAAAATTACGATTCCGGTGCCATTAGAACCGTATTTCATAATAACACATTTTAGACTCAAAATATCAGTTTTTCGTAGAGTTTATGACCTGTTTACAGCCAACTGAAGTTGGCTGTAAAACTTGGACATATTCTGTTTTCATTCTTTAATCTTCTAAGACGCGTTCGATTGATTCCGTTAGCATGATTAGTGATCGTAACAACATCAAACATCAATATTAACCAGCAACACATCAGATAATCAACTAAGAATCATAACAAAACAAGATCCAAGAGTTTTACACTAATATTTGCTCATTAACCACCATGTTCATCATTTTTAGTAGACTTTAAACTTTGATCTTATATGTTCATGACTTTTATCCGAAAAATCTCTTATTAACCACTTTAGACAAGATCAAGAAGGTGTTTAGAAGCACTTACAACTAGCACAAGGCTAGGGAAGAAACTAGACGAAAAACGGGTGGTTAATAGCGTTGTGGTGAGGTCCTTGGCAATCCGTAAGCACCGAGCCTCCTTATACGTGATCCTTCACCTTTGTATGTTAATAAAATGCCTTAATCTAAACTTTAAAATGGATGTGGGGGTGGGTATATGTTCGGCCGAGATATCAAAGGGAAGGAGAGAAAAGAGTTGAACTTTGTTTAGTGGTTTGTGAATGAAATGAGAAATCTAATGGTATTATTTATAAACCATAACTTTCTAATTATCCAATGTATAAAGTGTCTTGGTGATATTGGACATGAATTAATAAAATAGTCAAAGTTGATGGAATGTGTTCCCCATTGGGGAAACGATCGTTGGGGGGGGGGGGATTTTATTTGGTTAGATCTTAACCAATTAGATAACTAGTTAGTTCAGTTGGTGGTTAATATTAATTATTAGCGTGTAGTAATTTGTAACGGGTGTTAGGGTATTCGGGGACCCTAATTGGCTCAGAAAAGCAATAACAATGTCATTGACAATATTTTTATGTTCCGGGCGAAGTCCGGTTGTTCGGTTGGATATTGATCCGTTAAAGTGTTTAACTAATCCGTAAGGTGTCTTATATATATATATATTTTTGCAACGTTTTTAATTTTTTAACACTCAGGAAGGCATACCGGACTATTTAGTAACTTTTATGTATCCTACTAGTATGTTAACAAATACATGTAAGTATAACACATATATCAGAAAGCAGTTAAGTAATTCCACACAGTCGTCAAGTACTTTAATTGTTATTAATAAATTGTACAGAATACATGTAATTTGAGGGTTGTCACACTCGACTTCTCCTTCCCTGGGTTATCTTCGATTTGTTTCATCTTTTGGCGGCTCTTCTCTATTTCTGTGGTACACCACTTTTTGATAGTAGTCATCGTGAAATGGATTTGCGGTTTCATCAACAGCCGAGTTTCTGCACTCTCTCTTGAAATGACCCTTTTGTTTACATTTGAAACAAGTCACTTTTGACTTGTCAAAGCCCAGTTTCGTCGACGGCCCACCAATCGATTGTCTGCTAGTTATTTCGATGAATCGTTGCGCCCAACGGATAACACTTGCCATTCACCATCTGATGTCAATGAGTTCCATTTCCTCTGGGTCGATCTGATCATAGTCTTCTTTTGTAAGATTTGTGTTCCCGATCTTTCCCGCTACAAGGCTCTCATATGACTCTAGGATTGATGCAAGAAAAACCATCTGTTGTTTTGCGGTCTCCTCGTTGAAGTTTTGGGCGTTGTTGAGATTGACGGCGATGTTGCATTGAAAAACATTAGCATATGGAGCATTTTGATTTTCTTGGGTGTTTGAAGCAGATGATGCTGGTGTGCTTGAGAACCATGATAACCATAACCACTCGAACTCGACGATCCACTTCCTGAATTGTCTTTTGCAGTAGTGTTCGATCTTTCAGCACTAAAGGCTATCTTTGGCGATGAAGCTTTGGAAATCATGCTTCCCCCGGTAGTACAAGTCTACGTTCTGCTAATAATTAGGATTATTCACCTTACTCTGCTTTTTAATCTCCAGCTCATGCCCTTCCAACTTTTCTATCAACCAATTGAGTGTAATTTCCTTCATAGGCTTATTATTCTTTAGCACAATTGCGAAATACTGCCAATCATTCTCGTTTGGTAACGCTTCGAACAACTTATCAACAATCTCCTCTTGATCCTTTTTAATACCAAATCTTTCCAGTTCAGCTTTCAGGTGGCAAAATCTTTCTATCATATGACGAACGGTTTCATTTTTCATACAAATGAACAAATCAAACTCCTTTTTCAATAACGATTTCTTGCTCTTTACAATGTCTTCACCTCCAGTGCACTTTTTCTCCAAAGCAATCCACAATTCTTTCGCATTCTCATAATCGATTAGGGAAATAATGTCATCCCATACTGACAGATGTAATAGTGCTATGGCCTTTTCCTCAGCAATGAATGCTTCGATCCTTTGACTCTTCGATGATGAGTGATTGCGTTCCTGATGTCTGGATCACTTTTCCTGCAAGCCCTTTCCAGATTGGCTTCACATATCCTTTCCCTTTCCTAACCCAAAGCTTTTTCACACTCACCGGTTTGTGCTACGTCCAAGCCATGTCGATGGTGTGGAAGGTTTTATACACACTTGAAAATATTATTGAACAGGAAGGAATTGATATAGGCTTATCTGAGTTGAGCCAGTTGTATAATCTTGTCAGCCATGGTTCTCATTGTTTTCTTTTTAAGCACAAACCTGGTCAAGCACATCCAATTCTGAAAACCACTAAGAACGATTCCAACTAGAGGAACCAGTTCTTCTTTGTAAGAAAGGACTCCATCCCAAATGGGAATCATCTACCCAAGAAATGGATCACCCAGGGTAGGATATGGGATCCTTGGACCAGGACCATGCTAGGATTCTTTTTTTCTGCTTAGGATAACTAATCCTTCTTTTTGTTTTTGTTGTGCAGCTATTTCATTCTCTAGCATCCAAGAATCTCCTGTCACAAGAGAGAGGATTGCTGCTTTCTGGAAGCTTGACCCTGCTACAAGAACATTTCAAGCCAAAGTAAAAGATTCTCAAGAGATCTCTTCCGGTTCCTACACAATGTCGAGTAAGTATCCATATTTATGTGTAAATAAGTGTTTAAATGAGTATAAGGTATGAATACTTATCTGTAAATTGTTTTTGTAGGCGCTGCCAAATCTTCCAAGTCTGCTTCAAGGTTCAGTGTACATCCAGGAATATGCCTCCCCTAGGTCTCTCAAGAAGGAGCTGGCTGCAAGCCAAAGCATCCCTGAGACCAAAGGAGTCAGCACCAGGGGTAAAGGAACCAAAAGGAAGAAGACTGTTGAACCCGCTGAAGGCCTGCCTCTAATGGAACACCAGGTTCAAGAATATGTCTCCAAGGTAAGGATTTCATATCCTAAAATTCGCCTTTCTTTTGAGGATATAGGATCCTGATTACTCAAATCTTCTGTTGAAGAAATTCGTTGAAGTCCAGATCCTCATTGACCAACATGTGGCTGAAGCTAAACAAAAATGCCTTGACCTCCAGGCCATTGCAGTTGCCAAGGATAAAAAGATCTCCCAGCTGGAGAACAAGCAGAAGGCACTGCGAAAGGAGCTTCTTGTTGCTGAAATGACATCCCAAAGAGAGAGGATTGAGGTCATGGAAGGGGCCAAACACTCTTCTGCTGTCGTCATGCTGAAGATCAAACTCCAAATAGCTAAGGAGGCTGCTAATCCTACCTTTGATAGGTCCGGCTGGGACGTGGAGGCTTGGAAGCAAAGGCTTGTGGAGCTTGGGGACGAAGAAGAACCTGAGGAGGTGGTGGCTCTCGAAGGTGGTGGCAGCAAAGCGAAGGATCCCGAGGATGCAGCGATTGAAGGAAGTGGTCAAGGTGGTGAGAAGAAGGTGGAGGATGCAGCGAAGGTATAGGCTGCACAAATGGGCGATGATGGAAATTTCTAGACGTGGCCGGAGCCCATTTTTTTTATGGTTTTATAGTTTTTTGGTGAACAATAGTCTTAGGGTTTAAGGATCACAGATCCTTCGAACAATAGGGGGTAACAAAGGTGGATGGGTCATTCTGTTTGTGGAGGATGAAGCCTTTGGTGCCCCTCGCCTTTAATTTCCTGCACTTATCGAACCTTTAGTACGGACACCCTTTGCCAACCCAAGTGGACGGGCCACGTTTTGCTGGTAGAAGCTTGGGTTGGCAATTTTGACAACCTTTTAATGGGTTAGCTATGATAAATAAATAAACTTTAACCTTTTGACTATCTTGGTGTTGTTCTTTTTGTGTATATTTACCTATCAATGGTTATTGTATAGTTTCAGAATTTACAAGTATAAATCAGTTTATGTCAAAAACTTAGGATTTGATCAAGGATCAAATATCCTTTAATCAAAAAGTTTGAAAAGTAAGACAATTTTAGGATCATATATACTGTTGTAAAAAATAAGGGTATGATCAATAAACTAAGAATAACGTTAAAGTAAATAAGGATCATACCCGAGAATCCAAGTTAGGATCCTATATCCTTAACCCTTACAACTGTGACAAACAAAGGATAGACACCTGTAGAAAGTTAGGATCCAGGATCCTTAACTGTTTAGTTTTGGAAACCTGAAATGAGACATAACTTGGGACTAAGCCGACTGTAAAAGAAAGAGTTAGCATCTGGGGATAACCCCAACAATCTGGGGACAAGCCCAATAAACTGGGGACAAGCCCAAAAAAAACTGGGGACAAGCCCAAAAAACTGGGGACAAGCCCAAAGGATCTTGTGTAAACTGGAGTATGGCCCATACTAGCGACTATCCAAACTTAGTGACATGAAAATGCCAAAACCTTAGCTAACGTGAAAACGTTAGAAACCTTAGGAATGGATGTATGGTACATCTACCATTATACTTAGGATCCTAAATACAGCCAGTACAATGAAATTGTTAGCCCCTAAAGCGGGTACTGGTCCCATTACCTTTAACTGCACTAGGATAATCGTGCGCAACTGGTGAAGGTGTAAGAACCTGATTCGTAGAAGGTAATAGATACCTTAAAATGGGGACAAGCCCAAAAACTGGGGACAAACCCAAAACTTAGGAGATTTCAGTGGATACTTGATCCTTTGTCAAAGATGCACCAACTTCTACAAAACTCAGAATTTAGTGAAGAAAGATAAAGGATCCTGGATCCTTCTCCTTATAATCAAATAAATTAAAGGATTAGATAAATTAAAATCAAATCATTACCAGAATAAGAATCATATATATCCTCTAAGGACCCTTTGTGTATACCAAATATGAGGATACCCAAAGATCATGGATCCTTCTTACATGAAGTATCTCTTTAAGTGGACATCATTCCAAGCTCTTGGTAATAGATCACCTTCCATTGTTAACAAACGATATGCCCCCTTTCCATCCTCATCTTCAATAAGATAGGGGCCTTCCCACTTTGGTGCTAACTTGCCATCAGCAGGATTTGTGGTATTTTGGAATGCTTTCCTTAACACCATGTCACCAACCTAAAACTTTCTGATCCTGACATTCTTGTTATAAGCTCCAGCCATCCTTTGTTGATAACTAGCCAATCTTATCCTTGCTAAATCCCTGAGTTCTTCTATGGTATCCAAGTCTTGAACCAAGTTTTCAGCATTTCCTTCAGGATCACGGATGCTTGTTCTTGCAGTAGGAACTATCATCTCTGTAGGGATCACAGATTTAGCTCCAAACACTAAAGAAAATGGAGTCTCACTAGTAGCATTCTTGGGAGTTGTTCTATCAGCCCATAACACATAAGGTAGCTCTTCTGCCCATTTTCCCTTCTTGGATCCAAGCTTCTTCAAATTGTTGATGATGATCTTATTAGATGATTCCGCTTGACCATTAGCTTATGGGTGGACTGGTGTTGATGTTATCATCTTAATCCCCCAGCTGTCACAAAAATTAGTAGTTCTATTCCCAATAAATTGGGATCCATTATCACAAACAATTTCAGAAGGTATGCAAAATCTAGTAATGATGTTTCTTTTAATAAAGGATATCACTTCCTTTTCTCTGACTTGTGCAAAGGCTTCAGATTCTATCCATTTGGAAAAGTAATCAGTCATAGCAAGCATACACACTTTTTCTCCTGGTGCTTTGGGAAGTTTGCCAACTATATCCATTCCCCATCTCATTAATGGCCAAGAAGATGATATAGGATGCAGGAGCTCCGCTGGTTGATGAAGGATATTGCTATGTCTTTGACAAGCATCACACTTCTTTGCATAATCCACAACATCCTTCTTCATAGTAGGCCAATAGTATCCTGTTCTAAGGATCCTTGCGAACAGTGCTCTGCCCCTAGTGTGGTTTCCACAATCTCCTTCATGAAAATCCTTCAGGACTTCTTGGATTTCTGGATCCTCGATGCACCTTAGATATGGACCTGCAAGAGATCTTTTATATAACATGTTATTTAATATTGTAAATTGAGATACTTTGATTTTGAAAGCTCTGGGGTTTTCTCCTGAAGGAATCTCTCCATGTTGTATATATCTTATAATTGGAAGGATCCAGGATCCTGAATGTGACTGTGCACCATCACTAGGTATGATTGCAGAATCCTCCACTATTTCCATAGCTGTATGATCCTCAATAGCAGGAGTTAAGATATGGATAATGGTAATTTTAATATCCTCTGGAATCTTCAATGATGATCCAAGGTTGGCTAAAGCATCAGCTTCTGCATTTTCTTCCCTAGGTACCTGTGTCAAACTAAAAGAAGCAAAAGAGTCTGCCAATTTCTTGACTATCTCTAGATATTTGATTAGTCTTTCACCTTTAACAGCATAAGAACCATTAAAATGGTTAGTGATTAATAATGAATCTACATGTACCTCAAGATACCTGATCCTCATGTGCTTGGCAATTTGCAAACCAGCTATTAAGGCTTTATACTCAACCTCATTATTAGTAGTTTGAAACTCACAAGCAATTGAGTGGGGTATTATGTCCCCCTGTGTCGATTTTAGTAGTATGCCTAGTCCAGATCCTTTGATATTTGAAGCCCCATCTGTGAAGAGTATCCAAGGATCCTTAGTCTCTTCAAGCTGTTGAACTTCCAATTCAGCTTCCCTTTGTAGATCACTACTGAAATCAGCCACAAAGTCAGCTAAGGCTTGAGATTTGATGGCAGTTCTTGGTTCATATCTGATATCATATGCACTAAGCTTTACTTCCTACTTTGCATTCCTTCCTGACATTTCAGGTTTTCTGAGGACATTCTTAATAGGAAAGTTAGTCTTGACAATAATAGCATGAGTTTCAAAATAATGGCGTAATTTAGTAGATGCCATGATTAAAGCAAGGATAAGTTTTTCTAAATGAGAATACCTGGAGTCAGCATCAAGCAAACTTTTACTTACATAATACACAGGATGTTGGGTACCTTCATGATCCTTTACAAGGACTGCACTTACTGCCTTAAAAGAAACTACCAAGTGTAAGGATAGTATATCCCCCTTTTTAGGTTTCATTAAGGCTGGAGCTGAGGATAGGTAATCCTTAAGGGCCTTGAGAGCATTCTCATGCTTTTCAGTACATTCAAATTTCTTGTTCTTTCTTAGAATGTCATAGAATTCCTTGCATTTCTCTGATGACTTTGAGATGAACCTGTTCAAGGCTGCGATCCTTCCTGTCAATCTTTTCACATCCTTGGCATTGGTAGGAGATTTGATGTTCACAATCGCCTTGATTTGCTCTAGACTTGCCTCTATCCCTATTTTTGTCACCATATAACCTAGGAACTTGCCAGCTTTTACACCAAAGTGGCACTTGGAAGGATTCAATTTCATGTTGAATTTATCAAGGATATCAAATGCTTCCTCCAAATCTCTAAGGTGATCCTCAGCTCTTTTGGACTTAACCACCATGTCATCAATATAGACTTCCATTGTGTGTCCAATTTGTTCTTTAAACATCATATTGACTAGCATTTGGTAGGTAGTGTTAGGGATGGATTTTCTAAGCTTATGGATCACGGATCCTCAAGTGCAGCTTGGATCACGGATCCTTAGTTCAGTTTGAATTAAGGACCCTCAGAAGATGTTGCAAGACTAAGGATCCAGGATCCTCATTATTATCCTAATACTAACAATTGTTTCCATTATGTTTAAACTTGTTTTGCAGGAGTATTCGAATAGGACTTGGTCTAACCGAGATTCCAGGGGAATATTGTTGGATTTGAGTTTGGTTTTGATTGTATTTTCTGTTTGAATTAAAATGGAAATTGTCACACCCCGACCGCGTAAAACAGCAAATCGCGGCGGAAACATCGGGGCATGTCGTAACAGAATAAATTGTCTCATAACCATGGCATTCAAAGTTGTATTTTATTTATAAACATAGGAGTTACATTGTCTTAAACAGGAAATACAGAGTTTATAACATAATTAAACAAGTCTATCTCCATTTTTAGTCTCTAAGGCACAGGTCCGCCCTAGAATCATGATCAACATCCTACGGAAAAGCTCCTGAAAACACATGTGAAAATAGGTACGTCAGCATAAAAATGCCTGTGAGATACATAGGTTTTGTGAAAATAGGATTCATGACTTGTGTTTAAGAAAATGTTTAGTCATGAACCTTGTAATTTGCTTTGTCTTGTAAATCATTTGAAAAACGATAAGATCAGATGATATGTATAAATAAATGTTAGGTTAAATGAATAACCATGTAAAAGTGTGTTCGTATAAGATAAGTTGTTTGTAAATCAATGTCTTGTGAAAAGTATGATATTTGTATAAAATGTTATATGTCTATACTGAAATGATTTAATTAACGTTGCGCTATGTAATATTATACAAACACTTATATATAGGAAGTACCAGCGGCGTATCCACCATGTTTGTATCATATTACACACGCCTCGTTACTCAAATCACTTACCCAAACAACCACCAATGTAACTTGTTCATGTACAAACCAATTGTCAAGTGTTATTGTGTAAACCATATCAAAATGTCCATGTCCAATGTAAACCACCAAATGTGTATATCAATGTCAAAAATGTTTATGTTCAATGTAGATCATGTAATGTGTAACCAAGATGTCATGTATGGTAAGTGAAATGTATCGACTAAACCATATGTAAAATGCACAAAAACAAGGTATTGAAGTAAAACATAGTTTAAATCAAAGTTATGTTTTGTGTAACAACTGCATGCTATACTGATACAAACATTTATGTGGCATTGTTAAAATGCATACATCCAAGCCTTGAGACTGTGGCGATAAACCCTTAAACAAATTAAAGGTTTATCTAAATTATGTATATCGAATTCGGTCATTCCTTTCATCCCCATACCCAGGATGTCCGGAACGGGAGTTGTCAATTCCTATGGTACCACTACCTACTAACGAATGGCATGATCAATGTTAATGAATGTATTGTTCCATGTTAAACAAACCAAATGTCATACCCAAGATGTAAGCATGTGAAAACGATGCACTAAGTATGTAATCATATGAACATACGTAGCGTGAAATGTAATGAAAAACGATGTACTAAGTAATGCACACAATGGGCACACCTAGCATGAAATGTAATGTAAAACGATGTACTAAGTAATGCACACAATGGGCACACCTAGCATGAAATGTAATGTAAAACGATGTACTAAGTAATGCACACAATGGGCACACCTAGCATGAAATGTAATGTAAAACAATGTACTAAGTAATGCACACAATTGGCACACCTAGCATGAAATGTAATGTAAAACAATGTACCAAGTAATGCACATAATGGGCACACCTAGCATAAGATGTAATGAAATCATGTACTATAATGTACTAACGAACATAGCATGTATATGATGTGAAAACAGGAAAGCATGAAAGTAACAAGTAGGCACATGTGTTCCACCCCAAAACAGTTTGGAGAACAGTAAAAGAGGGGTCTATGTACTCACTTGAGATTGTTCAGTAGTCCTAAGATAACCACCAAGCAATGCTATAGATCTCGGAATCAAACGGCACCTAATATAGGTAACTATGTTAATAAACCGGACCTAAATCGGAAGATCGGGTAGCATGAGGGTTCGTAAACCAAACGAGTATTGAGACTCGTGTAATATGGTTTAACAAAGCCTACATACTAATTGAAACCTAACATAATTGTTTACGACCCATTACGACCCGTTTAGGTAGCTTATGCTACTTTAACGCGTCGTTCGCGTGAAATGTGTTCGGACCGCCTAACTAGCCCTATGACAAGTAGAATATGCCTAAATATGTTACATAATCAGTTATGTGACAAAGGTTTAGGTTACATATGCTTAATTACCAATTATACATGAAAAGGGTATTCTGGTAATTTACCTAAGGCATATAAACTACCTATCATACAACTACTCAAACGATGTGACCATAGGGTATAACCTCGGAAGGTTATTCCCTACCTACTATGGTCACCTAATGTGTTTGGTCGGATCCTAATGATCGACCAAATGGGTCGGGTTCGAGGTATAAGCGATTTATTAGATCGCTTACCCTACGACCCTAGACAACGTGGTAATCAGTAGGCATAGTCCCAAGGGACTATAACCAACGTGATTACACTCACGTTGCGAAGTTCAAACGAACTTCGCATTGACCATTATTGGTCAACACTGAAAGTCAAAAAAAGTTTGACTTTCTGACTCGAAAAGCAATAAAATAAGGAAAAGAACGAAAGAATACTTACGAAGGGTCCCCGAATGCTAACTTCGATTCAAAAATCTCAGGTATGAAACAATAGTTTCAACTTAGAGTTTCTTAAATCAAAGTTCTTGTAATTTTGAAGCATGGGGGGTGGGGTATTTATAGTATTCGGTCCACCGTTAAGATTGTTTCATGGAAAACGTGCCTTAATCCTACCCGTACAAGTGTTGGAAAGTTATGGTGCCTAAAATTGGTCCTTATCATCTAACTAAGCAATTGGGAATGTGTGGGTGAGGATCAAACAGCTGCAACTTGCTGTTTAATACACTTAATCTGGTCAGAAGGACTGACGCGGGCCGCCTAAGGATGTTAAGAAACTGAGGCGGGCCGCCTAGGAGCCACAGATCAGAAAAAGTTTCAGAAATGACAGTTTCAGTCCCTGCACGTGTTTAAGCCCATTTCCGACACTTCTAAGGCCCGTAAAGCCAACTTTAAGGCCCTAAAATGATGCCTAAGCATTGTGGACATGAAACATGCTCAAAAATATGTCTGATGTCAGTTCGTTTGGCCGTACGAACGCGATGTTCGCTTATTTACGACGGAATGCGCATAAGCGCGAAAAATGATCCAAATGACGCGACGAATGGATTTTTCTTATGGCGAACACTAAAATATAATATAGTCATGCTTACATAAATTTTTGGATGTCCAGATGTATTCAGAACGTATGTTATGCGCGAAAATGCAAACTTGTGCACTTTTTGACACTTTTAGTCCCTGAATGACCCAAAAGTTTATTTTAGCATACCGAACCCCTCAAAGCCTATTTCTAAGCTATGTAAAGGATATTTATGGTATGTTTAACTTATGGTCATGTTCCGGAATGTTTGTTACAGTTCAAATTGGCATACTTTAGCAGTTTGTCAAGTTTAGTCCCTGTAAACGAATTAACTTGTTTTTGCCATACCAAAGCCTTTAAAACTTATTTCTAAGTTATGTAAAGGTTATTTAAGGTATGTTGAGTATATGTTGATGTTCCGGAGTATTTTTCGCATTAAACTGATTACGTTTACGCACCAGTTTGCGTATAACTCTCCAGAAAGTGATATAGAGTTTGAAATTTCATAAAAGTCAAAACATGAAAAATGTAAAACACAACCAAACAAACATTGGGATCAAATAACATTGTTTTATTGATAATAGAACTGTTTATAATGATTACAAGCACAGTTGTTACAGTCTCCCCTACTTGTGGAAATTTCGTCCCGAAATTTTTTTAGAGGAAACTCGTGGGAAAAGATGCGGATATTTCGCCTTCATTTGATCTTCGCGTTCCCAAGTAAAATCGGGTCCACGTTTAGCTTCCTAGCGAACTTTGACCAAAGGAATGCACTTGCGTTTAAGCCACTTGACTTCACGTTCCATGATTTCCACTGGCTTTTCAACGAATTTCAGTGTTTTGCCAACACGAATTTCGTCAAGCGGTATGTGGAAGTTCTCATCAGCTGAACACCTCTTGAGATTGGACACGTGAAAAGTTGGATGAACATTTCCCAGTTCAGGAGGTAACTCAAGTCTGTAGGCTACCTTTCCGATTCTTTCGACGATCTTGAATGGTCCAACGTATCTAGGTGCAAGTTTTCCTTTCTTTCCAAATTTGATCACACCTTTCCAAGGTGAGACCTTAAGTAATACACGATCACCGACTTGAAATTCCAAGGCCTTGCGTTTTGGGTCCGCGTAAATCTTCTGACGGCTTCTAGCTGCCTGAAGGTTATCACGAACTTTCTTGATCTTGTCAGTAGTTTCTAAAATGAGGGCAGGTCCAGTAAGTTGAGCCTCGCCGATCTCATTCCAGCAGACTGGTGAACGACATTTTCGACCATAGAGAGCCTCGAAAGGAGCCATTTTGATACTGGTGTGATAACTGTTGTTGTAGGAGAATTCAATCAATTTAAGATGTGAATCCCAACTACCACCAAAATCGATCACACAAGCTCTAAGCATATCCTCCAGAGTCTGGATTGTTCTCTCAGATTGACCATCCGTTTGCGGATGATAAGCTGTGCTCAGATTAAGTTGGGTCCCCATAGCAGATTGCATGGTTCTCCAAAAATGAGAAGTGAAACGAGCATCTCTGTCAGAAATGATGTTCAAAGGAACACCATGTCGAGCCACAATTTCATCTACATAGATTTGAGCAAGTCTGTCAGTAGGAAAATCCTCGCGGATTGGCAAGAAATGCGCTGACTTTGTGAGACAATCAACGACTACCCAGATGGCATCATGACCTTTCTTGGTGCGTGGAAGTTTAGTAATGAGATCCATAGTAATGTTTTCCCATTTCCAAACTGGGATCTCTGGTTGCACCAATAAACCCGAAGGACACTGATGTTCAGCCTTAACCTTAAGACAAGTAAGGCATTTTGATACGTATAAGGCAATGTCTTTCTTCATACCAGGCCACCAATAGTGAATACGAAGATCCTTATACATCTTATCTGAGCCCGGATGAATAGAATAACGAGACTTATGGGCTTCATCCATAAGCAAGGTACGAAGATCATCCTGGCTTGGGACCCACAAACGCTCCATGAAATAATATGATCCATTGTCCTTCAGTTCAAGAGCAGGTGTTATGTGGTAAGGAAATTCTTTATCCATCAAACCTTGTGAAACACAAGATTGTTGAGCCTGAGAAATGCGTGCTTGGATATCAGATTGAGCTTGAATAACAGATTGAACACGTACACAATGAAGCTTAGTACGTTCCTTACGACTCAATGCATCAGCTACGACATTCGCCTTACCAGGATGGTAGCGAATTTCGCAGTCGTAGTCGTTTAAAAGCTCAACCCAACGTCGTTGCCTCATGTTGAGTTCTTTCTGGTTAAAGATATGCTGAAGACTTTTGTGGTCCGTGAAAACCACACATTTTGTACCGTACAAATAGTGTCTCCAGATCTTTAGAGCAAAAACAACTGCACCCAACTCAAGATCATGAGTGGTGTAGTTCTTCTCATGAATCTTCAACTGCCTCGATGCATAGGCTATGACTTTGTTCCTTTGCATCAGAACACAACCAAGACCCAATTTCGATGCATCACAATACACGACAAAATCATCGTCACCCTCAGGAAATGATAGAACAGGCGCATCGCAAAGCTTCTGCTTCAAGTGTTGAAAAGCTTCCTCTTGTTTATATCCCCAATAAAAGGGCATTTTCTTCTGAGTTGGAGCAGTTAGAGGAACTGCAATCTTCGAGAAGTTTTCTATGAAGCGGCGATAATAACCCGCTAGACCAAGAAAAGAACGAACTTCAGTGGGAGTAGAAGGTGTATCCCAATCCTTAATCGCACTGATCTTGGAGGGATCTACATGAATACCTCGTTCGTTGATAATATGTCCTAAGAATTGAACCTCTTTAAGCCAGAATTCACACTTGGAGAATTTGGTGAAAAGTTGTTCTTTCTTTAGGAGTTCTAGGGTAAGACGAAGATGTTGCTCGTGATCAGCTCGCGTCTTAGAGTAAATCAAGATGTCGTCAATAAAAACAATGACGAACTGATCCAAATAGGGTTTGCAGACCCTATTCATTAAGTCCATGAAAACAGCAGGAGCATTAGTCACACCAAATGGCATGACTGTGAACTCATAATGCCCATATCGAGTACGGAACGCTGTCTTGGGAATATCTTCTTCATGCACCCGAAGTAGATGATATCCGGAACGTAGATCAATCTTCGAAAAATAAGAAGCGCCTTATAACTGATCAAAGAGGTCGTCTATGCGAGGTAGGGGATATCGATTCTTGATGGTAAGCTTGTTAAGCTTACGATAATCGATACACATCCTAAAAGATCCATCCTTCTTCTTAACAAAAAGAATGGGAGCACCCCAGGGTGAAAAGCTAGGACGGATAAAACCTTTGTCAGAGAGTTCCTTAAGCTGCTTAGACAACTCTTGCATCTCAGACGGTGCAAGACGGTATGGAGCTCTGGCAATGGGATTTGCACCAGGTACGAGATCAATGCGGAACTCGACTTGGCGTGCTGGAGGTAGACCAGGTAAATCTTCAGGGAATACTTCAGAATAATCCCGAACGACAGGAATATCTGAAATAGTCTTTCCCTTGCCTTTATCTTCTGTAACATGTGCTAAGAAAGCCACATAGTTCTTCTGCAGATATTTCCGAGCTTTAAAACAAGACATAAGCTTGAGACCACCAGACGGTTTCTCACCTTGAACCTGTAGGATCTCGCCTGTCGAAAGCGGCACACGAACAATCTTCTCAGAACAAACTATCTCTGCGTGATGCTTAGATAACCAATCCATTCCCACAATAACGTCGAAGCTTCCAAGTTGCATAGGCGTGAGGTTAATAGGAAAAAGATGGTCGTTAAGGTTCAACTGGCAGTTGTGAAGAACAGAATCAAGAATAATGGGTTCACCACTAGCAACCTCTACTGTCAAAGATTTACTTAGTTTCGTTCTAGACACGCGAAGCATAGGCTCAAAAGACAATGACACGAAACTCTTATCGGCACCAGAATCGAAAAGAACAGATGCAGGCTGATTATTAATAAAGAACGTACCGTTCACCACATTATCGTCAGCCTGTGCCTCTTGGGCATTCATGTTAAAGGCTCGGCCTCGAGCCGGAGCCTGAACCTGATTCTGGTTAGCTAGCCTTGGGCATCGGTTTCTGTAGTGGGTCAGATCCCCACAATTGTAACAAGCACCTGGTGGGTATTGTAGTCGTGCAGCTTGACCCTGTTGCTGAGCAGGAGGCTGTGCAACTTGTTGAGCCGGGTTTTGAACTGCGCGATTCTGAGCAAACCGACAAACATCGGCAAGATGACCTGACTTCCCACAGCTAGTACAGAAACGACACTGATGTTGCGGCTGATGGTGACTGTTGCATCTATTGCACAAAGGTGCATTCCCTGTATAGGGTTTCTTTGCTGGAAGCTGTGCGGGTTGGTTGGGAGCTGCCTGATTAGCTTGGGCAGTGATAGCAAAATTTTGGGAAGCCTTACGCTTCCTTGACCTCTTCGAAGAACCAGAGTCCTTTCCATTCTTGTTTTGACCCTTCTTGCTATCCCCCTTGTCAGCCGACTGTTTCTTGCCCTTGTCACCCTTCCTGTGTAGCTTTCCCTTTCGAATCTGCGACTCAGTCAATGTCGCTGATAACTCGATCGCCTGACGAAGTGTGGCAGGTTCACTACCAGTAAGAATGTCTTGTACCGAGTCAGGTAGGCCGTCGATGTATCTTTCGATAGCCTTGTCAAGTGGGGTAACCATAGTTGGGCAAAGCAAACTCAACTCTTCAAACCGATCAGTATAAGCCCTGTGCTCACCACTATCTTGCTTCAAAACATCAAACTCTTTCTCCAACGCTCGCTGCTCATGACGAGGACAGAATTCCCTCATCATAAGGGCTCTAAGTTCAGCCCATGTCTGTGCGAGAGCAACTTCCGCACCTCGGTCTCTCATTACCCCATTCCACCATGTAAGAGCCCTCTTCTGAAACACGCTCGAGGAGAACTCGACCTTGCGATTATCCGGGCACTACACGTGGCGAAAAGTATTCTCAATGCTTTCGAACCACTGAAGAAGCCCAGTTGCTCCTTCAGAACCACTAAACTTGAGTGGTTTAGCCTGGTTAAAATCCTTGTATTTGCATGGAACATTGTTGTTGTTGTTGGCCTGGTTCCATTGAGCAAAGAGATATGGAAATTGAGCAGCCATTTGCTTCGCAATAATTTCTGCCAGTTCGGCAGTCGCAATCAGATTGTCGCGTCGAGGAGGCATTCTAAAGAGGAAACATGAAAAGAAACGAGTGAGATGATGGGATGAAGAGAATGAGATGAAACAAAATCAACAAAAGCAAAGATGGTGATCATTCGTCCGCATTACCAAGCAAACAAACGAATCACAGTGACTAATCAAAGTAAATGGGTCAAAAATAATGTATAATGAAGACATGCTCGCCTATAAGTGAACACTCATCCCAAGAATTCCCAGGTAAGCACAACTGGTCTCGCGTCTGATGAGATGTATACGAAGTGCTTGCCTAGACAGAAAACCCAGAATACAGGCATTCACCCTTCCAGTTTGCACATGTTCACATTATTTAAAACTCAAAACCTTGACGAGATTTTTTTGAAAATTAGAAGGCACAAGGCCAAAAACCAAACTGAAAAGGGTTCAAAACCATATAACAGAGGGTTCAAAACCTTACAATAGAGGGTTCAAAACCTTGTAATAAATCATTCAAAAACAGATGATTGTTTTTCAAAAATCGTTTCGGAAAATTTGGTTCTTGTTTTGATAATCACCTAAGGATAGGTGATGTACATGTTTTAAGATCTAAACACAAGATAACTTGTGTTAGGGTCCTAGAAAAGTTATAGTCTAGGTCAAAGCATTACTAATAACCTAATTCCCTATAACCATTGGCTCTGATACCAACTCTTCTGTCACACCCCGACCGCGTAAAACAGCAAATCGCGGCGGAAACATCGGGGCGTGTCGTAACAGAATAAATTGTCTCATAACCATGGCATTCAAAGTTGTATTTTATTTATAAACATAGGAGTTACATTGTCTTAAACAGGAAATACAGAGTTTATAACATAATTAAACAAGTCTATCTCCATTTTTAGTCTCTAAGGCACAGGTCCGCCCTAGAATCATGATCAACATCCTACGGAAAAGCTCCTGAAAACACATGTGAAAATAGGTACGTCAGCATAAAAATGCCTGTGAGATACATAGGTTTTGTGAAAATAGGATTCATGACTTGTGTTTAAGAAAATGTTTAGTCATGAACCTTGTAATTTGCTTTGTCTTGTAAATCATTTGAAAAACGATAAGATCAGATGATATGTATAAATAAATGTTAGGTTAAATGAATAACCATGTAAAAGTGTGTTCGTATAAGATAAGTTGTTTGTAAATCAATGTCTTGTGAAAAGTATGATATTTGTATAAAATGTTATATGTCTATACTGAAATGATTTAATTAACGTTGCGCTATGTAATATTATACAAACACTTATATATAGGAAGTACCAGCGGCGTATCCACCATGTTTGTATCATATTACACACGCCTCGTTACTCAAATCACTTACCCAAACAACCACCAATGTAACTTGTTGATGTACAAACCAATTGTCAAGTGTTATTGTGTAAACCATATCAAAATGTCCATGTCCAATGTAAACCACCAAATGTGTATATCAATGTCAAAAATGTTTATGTTCAATGTAGATCATGTAATGTGTAACCAAGATGTCATGTATGGTAAGTGAAATGTATCGACTAAACCATATGTAAAATGCACAAAAACAAGGTATTGAAGTAAAACATAGTTTAAATCAAAGTTATGTTTTGTGTAACAACTGCATGCTATACTGATACAAACATTTATGTGGCATTGTTAAAATGCATACATCCAAGCCTTGAGACTGTGGCGATAAACCCTTAAACAAATTAAAGGTTTATCTAAATTATGTATATCGAATTCGGTCATTCCTTTCATCCCCATACCCAGGATGTCCGGAACGGGAGTTGTCAATTCCTATGGTACCACTACCTACTAACGAATGGCATGATCAATGTTAATGAATGTATTGTTCCATGTTAAACAAACCAAATGTCATACCTAAGATGTAAGCATGTGAAAACGATGCACTAAGTATGTAATCATATGAACATACGTAGCGTGAAATGTAATGAAAAACGATGTACTAAGTAATGCACACAATGGGCACACCTAGCATGAAATGTAATGTAAAACGATGTACTAAGTAATGCACACAATGGGCACACCTAGCATGAAATGTAATGTAAAACGATGTACTAAGTAATGCACACAATGGGCACACCTAGCATGAAATGTAATGTAAAACAATGTACTAAGTAATGCACACAATGGGCACACCTAGCATGAAATGTAATGTAAAACAATGTACCAAGTAATGCACACAATGGGCACACCTAGCATAAGATGTAATGAAATCATGTACTATAATGTACTAACGAACATAGCATGTATATGATGTGAAAACAGGAAAGCATGAAAGTAACAAGTAGGCACATGTGTTCCACCCCAAAACAGTTTGGAGAACAGTAAAAGAGGGGTCTATGTACTCACTTGAGATTGTTCAGTAGTCCTAAGATAACCACCAAGCAATGCTATAGATCTCGGAATCAAACGGCACCTAATATAGGTAACTATGTTAATAAACCGGACCTAAATCGGAAGATCGGGTAGCATGAGGGTTCGTAAACCAAACGAGTATTGAGACTCGTGTAATATGGTTTAACAAAGCCTACATACTAATTGAAACCTAACATAATTGTTTACGACCCATTACGACCCGTTTAGGTAGCTTATGCTACTTTAACGCGTCGTTCGCGTGAAATGCGTTCGGACCGCCTAACTAGCCCTATGACAAGTAGAATATGCCTAAATATGTTACATAATCAGTTATGTGACAAAGGTTTAGGTTAAATATGCTTAATTACCAATTATACATGAAAAGGGTATTCTGGTAATTTACCTAAGGCATATAAACTACCTATCATACAACTACTCAAACGATGTGACCATAGGGTATAACCTCGGAAGGTTATTCCCTACCTACTATGGTCACCTAATGTGTTTGGTCGGATCCTAATGATCGACCAAATGGGTCGGGTTCGAGGTATAAGCGATTTATTAGATCGCTTATCCTACGACCCTAGACAACGTGGTAATCAGTAGGCATAGTCCCAAGGGACTATAACCAACGTGATTACACTCACGTTGCGAAGTTCAAACGAACTTCGCATTGACCATTATTGGTCAACGCTGAAAGTCAAACAAAGTTTGACTTTCTGACTCGAAAAGCAATAAAATAAGGAAAAGAACGAAAGAATACTTACGAAGGGTCCCCGAATGCTAACTTCGATTCAAAAATCTCAGGTATGAAACAATAGTTTCAACTTAGAGTTTCTCAAATCAAAGTTCTTGTAATTTTGAAGCATGGGGGTGGGGTATTTATAGTATTCGGTCCACCGTTAAGATTGTTTCATGGAAAACGTGCCTTAATCCTACCCGTACAAGTGTTGGAAAGTTATGGTGCCTAAAATTGGTCCTTATCATCTGACTAAGCAATTGGGAATGTGTGGGTGAGGATCAAACAGCTGCAACTTGCTGTTTAATACACTTAATCTGGTCAGAAGGACTGACGCGGGCCGCCTAACGATGTTAAGAAACTGAGGCGGGCCGCCTAGGAGCCACAGATCAGAAAAAGTTTCAGAAATGACAGTTTCAGTCCCTGCACGTGTTTAAGCCCATTTCCAACACTTCTAAGGCCCGAAAAGCCAACTTTAAGGCCCTAAAATGATGCCTAAACATGGTGGACATGAAACATGCTCAAAAATATGTCTGATGTCAGTTCGTTTGGCCGTACGAACGCGATGTTCGCTTATTTACGACGGAATGCGCATAAGCGCGAAAAATGATCCAAATGACGCGACGAATGGATTTTTCTTATGGCGAACACTAAAATATAATATAGTCATGCTTACATAAATTTTTGGATGTCCAGATGTATTCAGAACGTATGTTATGCGCGAAAATGCAAACTTGTGCACTTTTTGACACTTTTAGTCCCTGAATGACCCAAAAGTTTATTTTAGCATACCGAACCCCTCAAAGCCTATTTCTAAGCTATGTAAAGGATATTTATGGTATGTTTAACTTATGGTCATGTTCCGGAATGTTCGTTACAGTTCAAATTGGCATACTTTAGCAGTTTGTCAAGTTTAGTCCCTGTAAACGAATTAACATGTTTTTGCCATACCAAAGCCTTTAAAACTTATTTCTAAGTTATGTAAAGGTTATTTAAGGTATGTTGAGTATATGTTGATGTTCCGGAGTATTTTTCGCATTAAACTGATTACGTTTACGCACCAGTTTGCGTATAACTCTCAAGAAAGTGATATAGAGTTTGAAATTTCATAAAAGTCAAAACATGAAAAATGTAAAACACAACCAAACAAACATTGGGATCAAATAACATTGTTTTATTGATAATAGAACTGTTCATAATGATTACAAGCATAGTTGTTACAGAAATGGATGAGTTGTGCATCAGAATTAATATGGAAACAAACTTTGCATACAATCAAACGAGAGTATTGCTTTGATCAAGACATTTTCAACAAAGAACCGAATGATTGAATTTAATTTCAACAACGATTACAAAGTAATGCTTGAATACAAACTCCCCCTTAGCCAGAGCTCAGTGTTTGTTCGTGCAGGAAAACAAGTTTGCAAAGAGCTAATAGAACAGTACAGAGCACTGTTCTATTTATAGGCACTAGCAAACCACTGAGCATCTTAAGCTGACATCACCATGAAAGTGACATCTAACCTCCTAACAAACTCTAACCCCTGATCTATATAAACACTATTATACTAACTACTACTTATTACATTACATTACATAAAGATGGAATAAACAACTGTTGCATCCCTCCACTGCTGTGAACCCAGCAGTACTTGTCCGGATCAGCAGTGCTTGAACCAAGGCAGTAGATTGAGCAGCAGGACTTTAGTTCTATCATTAGGTCTTTACTAGAGCAGCTGTTGTGAGTCAGTAGTTCGCAAGATCAGTAGATAGGAGGTCAGCACATGTTGAAATCACTTTCAAGGGGAGAGACTTGTATGTAACATCTGCTTATTCTGGGTCCACTGCTCTGACCCAGTTTTGGCTTTAATTATCTGTTCCTCTGGTAGGGTTCAATCCCAACAATCCCCCCTGGAACAGATAATGCCAAAACTCTTCATTATTGTGGAAATCTTTATTGCCTCATCAGCAGTTCCCTTATCTGACCTTTAAATTGTAATTCAAAGTCTAGGGCATCTATGTCATCATCATCCCTGCTAAGTGGAAGATCAAGGAGATCCTGCAAATCTTCAAGACTCAGGCCAAGAGCTTGTTCCCTTGATATTTTCTTCACTTCTCCACCAGACTTGAGCAAAGTCAATACGTAGGTCTGTTTGTCAGTTTCCTTCTTTTGTATTTTTGAGCCTGGTGGGTTTCTTGGGAGATGTTTATTTGCAGAGGTATTTGGTGAGGCTGGCCTATTCATGACTGGCTGAGCAGTACTTGCAGATTGTTCCAATTCAAGATCTTCTTTTATCATTAATTTAAGGCCTGCTTTTACAACAGCATTTCCAGCTTTTAGATCTTGGATTGTTTCAGCACTTGACTGGTTTTGGCTCCTTCTTTTGTAGATGGCAGCACCAGCTGGAGCAGTGGTTCTTTTGACTTGCAGCTTTCGTGGTCTTTTTGAGACCTCTGCTTTAGAATAGTCAGGCCTTTTAGGAACTGTAGGATCTTTCTTCCTCAGTTCCTCCAATCTTCTATAAGTGGCCCTGACTACATCTTCTTTCCATCTTGCCACTTGATGTTTAGACCCATAGTCAGCAGCTACCAATTCCTCTTTCATTCTCCTCAGCTCTTCCTTCTTTACAGATACATTCTTTTTAAACTTTGCCCAGTCAGGAGGAGTGTGAGTGACCTTCCTTTTTATCATGTCTTGAATCCTTGCTACTTCATTTTCGAGTTCAGGAATGGTCCACTCTTTGTACATGTGTTTCTCTCCTTTGTATTTCTTGTGAGACATGATGCTTTCAATGTAGTCTTTCTTCAAAGTTTCAGCTGCTCTCTCTGAAATTTGTTGACTGACATTTTTTGCAAATTGTTCTAGGGATCTGACTTGTGTGAGAAAATATTGATAATTCTGTGAAATTTCTTTGTCAAATTTCCCTTGTGTGTTCATCTTTGAGATATCCTCTGCTTGCTTAGCCTTGATTTCCAAATATTTATTGACATTTGTAGGCCTGGGATATCCTTCAATTGATGGCAAACTCCTTTTGGCAGGGTCATCCTCATAATAAAAGGATTTGATTTCATCTCTAACTGCTATGAGTTCAAGAGGAAATTGAACACCTGCATGAGGTAAGGGCTTGTGAATTTTAACTGAGGAGAGAGGAACAGGGTTTGGAATGGTGACAAGTGACAGGGCTTTTGAAGATGTTTGTGGTGGTGAAGAGTCATCATCTATGAGGATTAGCCTTCTCCTTTTTGGTTGAGGAGGGACTGATGATGTTTTGGGTGGAACAGTGATGGTAGATTGAGTGGCAGTGGTTTGTGCTTGACTAACAGCTGTTGAAACAACTGGTGTCTCAACCACTGTTGCCATTACAACGGATGTTATAACATCTGTTGTCTTCTGCTTTATGTCAGCAGGGGTTTTTGGTGGTAATGATGGTGGTGATAAAGCAGTGGTTTTGATATGTTTTGAAGTGGTGTGTGTTGAAGTAATAACAGGTGTTGAAACCTCTGAAGTACCAGCAGTAGTTGATACAGCATGAGTTACAACAGCTGTTTTGGTGGAGGTTTGATGCTGATGGCTTTTGGATGGTGGTTTTGGAGGCTTTGGAAATCTGGATGGGATGGACTTAGGTTTCCTTTTTGTCTTAGGATTTTAGTATCCTTTGAACCAGAACAACCTTGCGCATACAGTTCCATGAAAGCTCTTTTCTCCTCATTCCATCTTGAGATATCCTTTGCCATTCTGTCCCTCTTTACACTTGCTACTCCTTCATCAAGTGCTTCTTGGGTAGTATCAACCTTTTTACTACCATCTGGCAATGGAATTTTTCTGGTCATAGCATCCTTCTCAGGTTCAATGTACAGACCATCATCTATTCCTTTCTTCTTCCACTCCTGAATTTTCTCCCCCTTTTGGCATTATCTTCTGGGAGTTGATTAATGAAAAGTACTGTTGGAGGAGCAGTGCCAGTGGTTTCCAAGAAATGGGCCTTGATTGCCTTAATATCTGCTTGAGTGTTCTTGTACCTAGACTCCATAATGTTTCTCAGCTTTTGGACATGAAGTTCATGTTGCTGATCAGCCATTTCTTTTTGTTGTTGGAGAAAAGGTTGGAAAAGATTCCAGAGCTCATTTGTAGTAGATGCTTGTGGTGGAGCAGGTGCTTGAGGTGGAACATCAGTGGATTGCATCTTTTGTGTTTTCAACACCTGCTGTAGCATATTTTTAAGATCTGCAACAGATGTATCCAACTTTTCAATTCGTTTCGTCAAATCCTGATATTTTAAATCATCACCCAATTGAATGGGATCATCTGATTTCCCACTATCAGTGGTTTTATCAGTGGTTGAGGTAGGGAGTGTACTCCAAACACTAACCACTGATGCCCCTTTTTCTTGGTACTGGGGTCTTCTTCCTTCAACACTTGACAACCTTTTGATGTTGCCAGTAGGATAAATAAATCCACTGGTGGTTGGCAGAGGTGCTATGTAAGGAATTGCCTCCAAGGAAGTCTTATTAATGTAACCACTGTCCAACTGTAAACCAGTGGGTTCAACAGTTGTAGTGGCTGCTTCACTTGGAATACCACCGAGAGTTACTTGTAACTCAAGGGGTGTAACCTCCTCAGGTTGTGTTGGTGGGTTAGCAAAGATTGGTACATCAGACCTAGTCAGTTGTTGAGGTGTGTTCTCATTGATAGGTGATTGAGAAGGACTGTTTAGTGCCTGGTTCAAATCAATTGCATCCAATAGCAGTTTAGTAGGTGAGGGAATTGTGGATGTGAGGTTTGGTATAGAAACAGGATTTGCTCCGGGCATTGAGTTATGGATGATGAAACCAAGTGATTTCAGAGCATCATGATGTGGTGGCCCTATGTGTACAACCTGTTCTTTTTGTGAAGAAGCAGGAGGAGTTTCGGTTATGGGTTGAGATATTTGTACCAACTGCTGTGAGGAAGTAGCAGCAGTGGTTGTTTGTGACATTTGTGCTGTCACAGGCAGTAGCTCTGGTATCTCATCCTCCAGAGTTGCCTTTTTGATGGGTTTGGGGGGTTTTTGAGTTTTTCTTTTTGGCTTTTTGGTGATTTTAGGTGTGGGTTTCAAAGCAGTTGTGCTGCTGCTTTGATCACCTTGAGCAGTGGGCTTAGCAGCAGATACCTGAGGAGCAGTGGTAGCTGCTAAAATCTGCTCAGGCACCTCTGCTTGTGTTTTGCAAGGTGTTAACATTCTTGAAAAAGTTTCAGTAGTTAAACTGTTTATTTGAATATAATCACCTTGGTTTATTACAGCAATATCATCCTTACTGAATTTCTTTTCAAAATAATAACTTAGAAACCTTGGAAACAGTAGGAATGATTTTGTTTCAACATTATTAACCAAATCATTAAAGATTTCCCGAGAATAATTAAAATTTTCTTCTTGAAGAATAGCATATCCCAGATTTTGAATCTTTAATGGTATTTCATTAAAAGAAGTGGTTTTGTTTGAAACACACATTAGGAGGGTATGGAATAAAAATCTTGTTGCAGAAGGAAAGAAACCTTTTTGTAAGGTAGCTTTCTTCATCATTGTGTCTGCATACCCTCTCTCAATGAAGTCAATTTTCAACTCGTTTTTAGGGAAAGAATTTTTACCTTGCTGATCTTCGAGTTGAAAGACCTCTGAAATTGACTGTGGTGTGATTTGGACATTTTTACCCTTTAGAGAAGAGTTGATGGCAGTTACAGTTTCTCCTTGTGTTTCAAGGGTTGCATTCTTCCAAAACTCTCTTTGGGTTGCCAAATAGATTGGTGCATTGGCTGTTAACAAAGTTTTGTACTTTGATTTAGCCATTGTGTCGATGATGGAGTCGAAAGTCTCTGTGGTGCCGGGTTTTGTGAGAAGACCCAGAAGATTGTGAGATGGTTTGTGTGGGATTTCAGAGGTAGTGGCCTTTTGAGAGACCGCTTTCGACGATGATTTTGAAGTGGGTTTTGTGGATGGCTTCGATTTTGTCATTTTGAAGATGATTATCGAAGAAATTTGTGGAGAAATGAGATGAAAAACTGCTTTGAGAAGAGAATTTTTTAGAATTCAATTCGACAGTAAAACCCTGTTTTTGGTGTGAAGTGGGGGTTTTATAGAGGAAAAAGTGAAGGCTGACGTGGCAGCGGTTACAAAAGTACTGACCACAATGTACTGCCCACATGCCAAACTCTGAAGAAATGAAGGACAGTACTTTTATGAAAGTTACTGATGAAGGCAGTGGTTTAAACGGTAAAATGGAAGCAGTGGATGATTTTCACTATCAGTGGATAGCATATCAGTGGATAAGACACTGCTTTTGAACAACAGAGTTTATCAAGGAAATGAGAGAACAGAGGATGGCTTTCAGCAGTGGACAGACTTTGTAGTAGAGCAGACTTTTGAACAAACAGTGGTTATGGCAGACTTTTAAGGATTTTAATGAAAACTTCATTTTTTAGCTATTTTTAAGGATGGATTTTTGATTTCCTGAAAACATTTTAATGCTTTTATTCATAGAAAAACAAGATTTTGCTTGTTATTCCATGTTTAGCATGCCAATTCTAGAGACCAAGCTTTCAAAAGTGGCAGTATCTAGTGCTTTTGTGAGCACATCTGCCAGCTGGTCTTTAGTTGGGACATAATGCAGAGAAATCAAACCTTTTTCATAGCAATCCCTTACAAAGTGATGTCTGATGTCGATGTGTTTGGTGGTTGAATGGGAAACTGGATTTTTGATGATATTTTCTGCTGCCTGGCTATCCAACATGAGTGGAGTCTTTAAGGCAGTGATACCAAAATCCAGCAACTGATTTTGAAGCCACAGGAGTTGGGCTGTACAGCTTGCAGCAGCAATGTATTCAGCTTCAGCAGTGGATGTTGAAACAGCTGCTTGCTTTTTGCTTTGCCATGAAACTAAGCAATCACCTAGAAACTGGCACCCTCCTGATGTGGACTTCCTTGTAGTGTTACATCCAGCAAAGTCACTGTCTGAAAAGCCTGAAAGCTTGATATTCCCATTAGCTGGATACCAGATACCAAGTGTGGGAGCACCTTTTATGTATCTGAAAATCCTTTTTACAACAATGAGATTTGATTTTCTGGGAGCTGATTGACTTCTTGCATAGACACTTGTTGCAAACATGATGTCTGGTCTAGATGGAGTTAGGTACAGTAAAGACCCAATCATGCTTCTATATAAAGTTTGGTCAATCAGCTCATCCTTTTCATTAGACATGACAAGCTTATTTGTTGCCATGGGTGTGCTGCATGGTTTACAATCATTCATATCAAATTTTGTCAAAAGTTCTTTAGCATATTTGCTTTGATGAATGAAAGTTCCATTTTGCATTTGCTGAACTTGGAGACCAAGAAAGCATTGCAGCTCACCCATTGAACTCATTTCAAACTCAGCTGTCATGAGTTCTCTAAACTCTTCACACATTGAGTTACATGTGCTTCCAAAAATAATGTCATCCACATAAATCTGGACAATCATTAAATCCTTCCCTCTCCATTTTAGAAACAGTGTTTTATCAATAGTACCTCTTTTGAAACCATTTGAGAGTAGGAAGTTGGAAAGAGTTTCATACCAGTCCCTTGGTGCTTGTTTTAGGCCATACAAGGCTTTGTTTAGCCTGTAGACATGATCTGGATAAAATGGATCCTCAAAACCTGGAGGTTGACAAACATACACCTCTTCTTGAATTGTACCATAGAGGAAAGCACTTTTGATATCCATTTGAAACACCATCATGTTGTGGTTGACAGCAAAGGCCAGGAACAGTCTAATGGCTTCCAATCTTGCAACAGGGGCGAATGTTTCATCATAATCAATCCCCTCTTCCTGTCTGTAACCTTGAACCACAAGCCTGGCTTTATTCTTGACAACAATGCCCCTTTCATCAGTTTTGTTCTTGAAGACCCACTTTGTGCCAATGGGACTAACCTCTTCTGGCAGTGGTACAAGCTCCCATACTTGTTGTCTATTAAACTGTTGGAGCTCCTCTTGCATGGCTTCTACCCAGCTGTTGTCTTTCTGTGCCTCTTGGTACTTGACTGGCTGATGGAGTGATAGAAAACCAGCAAAAAGACAAATGTTTTAGGTTTGGCTTCTTGTGAGCACCCCTTCATTGATGTTGCCAATGATTTAATCAGGTGGATGAGATCTCAAGTAGATTAAATCTCCTTGGTATGGGATGATGGCATTTGTTGGTGAAGGCTGCAAATATGTATCATCTGAGCTAACCACTGCTGGGGACTTTGATGATCCAGCAGTGGCTTCAAAAGGTGGTGGAATGGGAGGTAATGAAGTGGACACATGCTGACTTTTATCCACTGTTTGGGGACTTTTGTCAGCAGTGTTTGAGGATGTGGAAGCAGTGGTTGATGGGATACTTTGTTCAACAACTGTTGAGGTAGCAGTGGTTGAGCTTTGACAGCTGTTTTGAACATCTGATGCTCTTCCCATTTTGACAGACCTTTGAGGGATGATGATTTCATACCCATAGTCTGGTGTTGAATCCTCTGATGGACCTGCACTGTTAGTCTTGGCAGCAGTATTTTCAAAAGTAAATTTTTCAAGATCAAACAGATCTGCAGGATTTGCTGGGATTTTCATTGATGAAAGTTCATTGAACTTTACATTCAAAGTCTCCTCCACTGCCTTGGTCCGTGTATTAAACACTTTGTAGGCCTTGGCAGTGGTTAAGTATCCCAGATGATAACCACAATCAATTTTGGCTGCAAATTTTGAAATGGAATCTTTTAAGTTCAAAATAAAGCATGGGCAGCCAAACACTTTGAAGTAAGAGATCAGTGGTTTGATTTTATACAGAATTTCATAAGAAGTCTTTTTGTGCCTGGGGTTTATTAAAACTCTGTTCTGGACATAGCAAGCAGTGTTTACTGCCTCTGCCCAGAAAGTTAATGGCAAACCTGAATCAGCAAGCATGGTTCTGGCAGCCTCAATCAAAGTTCTGTTCTTCCTTTCCACTACCCCATTCTGCTCTGGTGTTCTAGGGATGCTGTACTGCCTTACAATCCCTTTCTTCACACAGAAGGCATCCAACTCCTTATTTTTGAATTCTGTGCCATTGTCACTCCTAAAGACTTTTACTGGAAGGTCAAATTGCTTTTCAACCTGTATCACAAAGTCTTGCAAAATGCCTGCAGTCTCATCTTTTGAGTGTAAAAAGAAAGTCCATGTAAACCTAGAAAAGTCATCAACAATAACCAAACAATATCTTTTCTTTTTGAGGCTCATGACTTGAACTGGGCCAAACAAATCCATGTGTAGCATTTGCAAACACTGGGTTGTTTTGGACTCTTCAATGGACTTATAAGAACTTTTATGCTGTTTTCCTTTTAAACAGGAAATGCAATGTTCAGAACATGAAAACAATTGTTGTGGTAGGCCTCTTACCAAACCATTTTTTTGAAATTTCAGTGATTGTCTTAAGATTTGTGTGTCCCAGCCTTCTGTGCCAAAGTTCTGTCTCATTGTTAGAGGCAGCTGAGAACAGACAGGCATCAGCTCTGGGACATTCTTTAGACATATCAACAACATAAACATTGCCACTTCTTTGAGCAACAAGTTTAGTTTGACCAGTTTTGATTATTGCTTCAATCTTTTTGACCAATTCTGGTCCAACAATCCTACAACAATCTTTTGTGAAGAATGACCCAAACCCTTTGTCACTCATTTGGGACACACTCAGAAGGTTGAATTTTAGATTGTCTATCAGATTGACATTTTGAAATTTTACATTTCCAGACTGCACTGTACCAGACCCCGGAACTTTCCCTTTACTATTATTCCCAAAGGATATATCACCCCCTCCATGGATTTTAAAGTCTTTGAGGAGGGCTTTACATCCTGTCATGTGCCTGGAGCCTCCACTATCTACATACCAAAGACTATCAAAGCATGTAGAAGCTCCCTGCACATGAAGTAAAAGGATTAGTTCATTAGGGTCTCCAAAGCCAACAGGGCTTTGGATGGGGTCTCAACAGTGTCTGGGATGGATGCATATTGATGGACAGTGGTTAGGTCAGGGGTTTGGACAGTTTTAGTACTGTTTCTTGCTAACCACTGTTGGGGGTCTTGACCAATCACCTATTGGTACCCAAAAGGATGCTTGTTCACTTTAGGTTTAGAGGGCCTTTTGTAGACCTCATAAACGTGTGGAATCCTTTGGTAAGACTGTTTTTCCTTGCCTTTTCTGAACTGATTGGCAGGGGGTGCATCAGTAACCTGAACATCTCTTTTGATAGATGTTTGGTTCAGCTGTTTTGTGACAGCTGTTTGAACTGGCACAAACAGCGGTTGGTTCTTGGTGAATTTGACAGATAATGTTGATGGACTCAAGGATGTTTTAGCAGTGTACTCATTCTTTTTCACATCAAAGTTTTTGAGATACACACATGCTTGAGTTTTGTGGTTTGTTTTTCCACAAACAATGCAGCATTCAGCTGAAACAATGACACTTGTTTTGTTCAAATCATAAGCTTTTAAATGGAAACAGTCTTTTGTTAGATGATTCCTTTTCTCACAGAATTCACAAAACAAGTTATTGATCTTTTCTTTCTTCTTTCTCTTTTCGGACTCCTTTGCAGCAGAGGTTTTAACCTCTGTTGGTATGACTTTAGCTTTTGGAGCTTTAACACCATCAGTTGATGTAAAGTCCATGGGCTTGAAGTTTTCAAGAATATCACACTCATCAGACCATTTTGGTTTAAACTGACAATCTTCAAGCTCCTCAAAAGTAGAGGATCCCATTGGTCTGTCAAGTGTGATTTTGTTACCAAGTTTATCAGTGATTTTCACTTCTTAGCCTTTCTTGTTTGTTGCAGTAAACTCAGTGGTTACATCAGTGGTTTGAACAGATTTTCCAAAAGCAGTGTTTTCATCATCATGTTTTCTATAACCAACCCCAAATTTTACATTGCTTTTTATCTGTTTTTCAAGCATAACCTCATACCCTTTGCATGATTCCACCCATCTTTCACAGGTGATCTGGGTGGACTCCAACTCCTTTTTGCAAACTTGGTATTTTTCTACCATAGTTTGGAGTTGTGTTTTGGTTATGCTTTGTTCTTCTTTCAAACTGCTGATCTCTTTTTCCTTTTCAGTCAATTGTTTTTAAGTTCTTTTAAAGACCTTTCAAATTTGACTTCATCAGTTAAGATTTTATTCCGAAGGTTTTCATTTACCTCTTTGATGTTAGCAAAAGCAATAATGCAATTGTCAGAACATAGTTTTTCAAGAACTTGAGGTGATACCTTGGCAGCAGCCATCATTGCACAATCACATTGATGATTTTCTTCATCATCAGCTCTTTCTTCTTTCTCACCTGCTTTCTCAATTTCCTCTTCTTCTTTGTCCTCTTTGGACCATGGGTCTGTCACTGGTTCAATCAGGGTTTCTAAATTTTCTCCCAGCAGCAATTCACCAGCAACTGCACTAACAACTGCTTCAGTCACCTCATCCACTGTTTCATCACTTAGCTGTTCACCTTCAGTTTCAATCCCCTCTGGTATTGACTCTAATGCCATCAAACAAAATTTATCATTAGCAGATTCATTAGAAGCATAGAGTGCAAAATTTTCATCACTAAGCTCATCAGGCATGCTACTCCAGTCAACAAAGCCTTGAGTGAAAAAGCTTTGCTGATCTGGTTGTACCACTGCTGGAGCAGCAGTTTGAGGTGCAGGTTGCACTTGTGCCTGGGGGACAGGGGTTTGAACATATTGAATCTGTGGAACAGTGGTTTGGACATAGTTCTCTGGCACAGGGGCAGCAGCATAATGTGCAGCGTTAACATGAGCTGCAGGGGTAAATTGGGCATAGTGCACAATGCCTTGATTTTGAGGTCTAGGATTTGAGCTAGGGTGAGTGATTATAGGACCAGTAGTTTGACTCCTGCATTCCCTAGCGAAATGTCCCAACCTATTACACTTGTAGCACTTGATTTTCGATTTATCCAACCCAACCCTCAGATTCCCATGTAAACCTAGGAATTTTCGCCCTGTTCTTTTGTAGAATTTGCTAGTTCTAACACTGAGCAAAGCCAATTGGTGCAGGATGTCCATTTCCTCTAAGTCAGTGGGATCAAAATGTTGTAAATCATTGAGTTCAAAGCACAAATTATCTGACATCTGGTTTTCAGTGTTGGCAGTGAAAGCATAGTTTGCAGAGTGAGAATCAGGGTTGGTAAAGTTACCACCAGCTGTTATATCAATGAAATGATCATAACCCTGTTCCTTACTACTGCCACCAGATTCTTCCTGACCCAGAAGAGCTGTGCTACCGAATGAATAATCATCAGTGGCTTTTCCAGACTCTTGCAACTTCTTTTTCTGGTTCAACTCCCTTTCATAGGTCAGGAGTCTACCATGAAGTTGGGTCAGGGTGAGATCTTTGAACTCAACAGAGTTTCTAGTCACAAATGCAATTGTGTCCCATTTATCAGGTAGCGATCTAAGAAACCTGCTATTTTGAGTTGATTTTGGAAATTCAACCTTAACAAGCCTTTGCTCACTGATGAGACAACTAAAACGTTCAAATTGTTGGGTCAATGTTTCACCCTTAATGTGACAGAAGGTTTCATACTGCTGATTCAGAATTTCCCTATTGTTTTCAATAACTTCTTCGGTTCCCCCAAACTGTTCCTTCAAAGCATCCCATAGCTCTTTGGCGCTGTTACAATGTAACAGTCCAGCATAGATCTCATTTGGTAATGCAGATGCTATGATGCTAAATGCTTTGGCATCCAGTTCGAATTTTTGAAAATCAGTTTCAGTATAGTTTTCATAAGGTTTTGGTACGAACTTCTTTGGATCCTCAGCACTTGGCACCGTAGGAACATGGGGACCAAAAATCACAGACCTCCAACATCCTGTATTCTGTTGAGCAAGGATGTGTCCCATCCTTCTCTCCCAGATGTTGTATTCATTACGTTTAAGCATAGGTGGTTTAAAAAGCGAGCCAACATTATTCTAATCATCTAGTGATTGTGACGTCATCCTGGTTGTTTTACAGACACTGATTAATCAACTTTAATGGTGATTAAACCTTGCTCTGTTTTTCAACAAAAACGAACAAACTATCGATATCAACGATTTTGAGCTGAACTATTTATGTCAAAATGATTGTTAAATCAAATTTGACTGTCCAAGCTCTGATACCAATTGTTGGATCTGAGTTTGGTTTTGATTGTATTTTCTATTTGAATTAAAATGGAAATGGATGAGTTGTGCAGCGGAATTAATATGGAAACAAACTTTGCATACAATCAAACGAGAGTATTTCTTTGATCAAGACATTTTCAACAAAGAACCGAATGATTGAATTTAATTTCAACAACGATTACAAAGTAATGCTTGAATACAAACTCCCCCTCAGCCAGAGCTCAGTGTTTGTTCGTGCAGGAAAACAAGTTTGCAAAGAGCTAATAGAACAGTACAGAGCACTGTTCTATTTATAGGCACTAGCAAACCACTGAGCATCTTAAGCTGACATCACCATGAAAGTGACATCTAACCTCCTAACAAACTCTAACCCCTAATCTATATAAAAACTGTTATACTAACTACTACTTATTACATTACATTCCATAAAGATGGAATAAACAACTGTTGCATCCCTCCACTGCTGTGAACACAGCAGTACTTGTCCGGATCAGCAGTGCTTGAACCAAGGCAGTAGATTGAGCAGCAGGACTTTAGTTCTATCATCAGGTCTTTACTAGAGCAGCTGTTGTGAGTCAGTAGTTCGCAAGATCAGTAGATAGGAGGTCAGCAGATGTTGAAATCACTTTCAAGGGGAGAGACTTGTATGTAACATCTGCTTATTCTGGGTCCACGTGCATGAGCTCTTCAACCGTTATGGTGATCGTGGGGGACTTGCATCTTTTTCGGATAGTTAGTTAGACTAGTTAGTTTCTGTTTTTAATGGGGATACAAGCTTGATTAGATTAATATTAGCAACACAACTGCACTACACTCGAACTCTCAAGAATTCTTTGCGATTACACACTTTTGCACTATTGTGAACCTTGTACCAAGCTTGTTATCATCCCGATATGTAAACATTGTTTGTTTAATATAGTTGGTGATCGGTAGTTTCCATCACCCGAGGTTTTTTATGCCGGATATCATACATTGATCAAGGGATTTTTTCCTCGTATAAATCCTTGTGTTCACCATTCATTTCATTCATTCATTGTTCATACATTTGATCATTTAACTAAGCATCACACCTCACAAAATCAGATTTGGTTGCATTATCCTTGTGTGATTTTTGACCAAAATAGTTTGGCGCCCACCGTGGGGCAATCGGTGCTTCAATCTTGAAAAATTTTGTTCATTTCATTCATTTATGTCCATTACCTTCAACTATATGGCTTCTCATGCGAAGAATACTTCAAGCTCCATGCAAGCGATCATCTCTTCACAGGGCATTCGACCTTTGCCACCTGCTCCTTTTGGATCCCAGAAGAATGCTGAGAATGTTGAGAAGAAACAAACCCCCGTTTTCTCAAAACCAACTACTGCTGTTTCTTCTGGTCCTGCTAACAATGATCTTTATTCTTTGATTTTGCAGATGAAGGATTACATGCAGCAGCATGACAAAACTAATGACAGGATCCTTCGTGAAATTGATGAGATCAAGAAATTGAAGAGATCGGCGGAGGATCACTCTCCATTGATGCCTAGATTACTGAATTTCGATACTCCGGTCATAACTACCCAGCATTCCAAAGCATCAAGGGTCCAATACCAGGGTGAATCATCGAGTATACACTATGGATCATCGGCAATGACTCAGGCTTAAGGATCCTACTTTCAGCCTTCAGGATCCTCTCTTCAGCCTCAAGGATCCTCCTTCCAGCATCAAGGATCCTTCTCTAGTTCAGGAGGATACATGGGCATGCAGACAGTTCAGGGATCCTACTCTCAGTATCCAGGATCCTCATCTCAGGTTCAAGGATACTCGTTTCAAGTTCAAGGATCCTCATCTCAGGCTCACGGATCCATGGATTATCCTCCAAGAACCCCAGCTTCGGTGTATCAAGGATCCAACATCTTTCAGGATCAAGGATCCTTAAGGAGTGTACAACCCAGAAGTTCAGAGATTCACTTGGGAGACTTCATACCTATGCAAACTATTGCTTCATCTGGTCCCTCGATCATGCCGGAATCACATCAATATGGATTCACATCAGGAATTCCACCCTTGAATCCATCAGGAGGTAACACTTTAAATACTTCCCATAATGCTAACCATGGCTTTGTGCAGGATACAGGAATCAACTAAGCTATGGCTAGGGAATTACAAAAGCTCAAGGATATGATATCCAGCGTTCCAGGAGTGGTTAAGCCCATTCCTGAAATTCCAGATGGAAGTCACATGATATCTCATTTTGCACCACCTATTTGTGATGCAGAAATACCAAAGAGGTTTCAAACACCAAACATGAAGTTGTATGATGGCTCAACTGATCCAGAAGAACATGTAGCTCAATACAGGGAAAGAATAGAAATCAATCCCATTCCTAAAAGGTTGAAAGAAGCATGTCTATGCAAGGGTTTCGGATCCACACTAACAGGATCAGCTCTTAAATGGCTGCTAAGTCTTCCCCCTTACTATATTACTTCTTTTGCTAATCTAGTTAATTTGTTTAATAGCCAATTCTCATGCAGTAGGAGATTTGAACGATTAACTAGTGATCTATATAGGGTAACACAAGGTCAAAATGAATCACTTAGAGATTATATAACCAAATTCAGTAGAGAATCCTTAGAAATTCCTAATTTGGATATTGCTACAGCTGTAGAAGCTTTCAAAATGGGTTTACTTAAGGATTCACAATTCTATGATGATCTTGCCATACCCCCTGTAGGAATCTTGATGAAGTAAGAACCAGGGCCCTTAGATTCATCTGTTTAGAGGATGATAAAAGGATCCAAGAGAGACTGTCAGGATCCTCTAAGCAGGAAAAGCAAGGATCCTATTTCAGAAACAACAAGTCCAAATTATACAACAAGTCTGATAATCAAAACGCGCATGCAATGGAGCAAGAAGAGGATGATGAAGATTATCCACCCATTTTTGAATATTGTTTTGTTGTTGATAATAATGAACTAATCCTTGCAATGTAGAATTTAGGTGAAAAAGCAAGATGGCCCAGAAAGAGTGATAAGCCAGCTGCCACAAAAGATAAATCCAAATGGTGTACCTATCATGAAGATTTCGGTCATCTCACTGATGAATGCATAGCACTCAAGAAAGAGATTGGTTACCTGTTAAGCAACGGACATTTGAAAGAGCTATTTGGAAGAAAAAAGTCAAGGATCCAGGATCCTGAAAACATTCCAGAAAGAGCTCATGCTCCTCCAGCTGATGCACAAATTATCAACTTCATATCTGGTGGATCAGACATATGTGGCACTTCCTTTTTAGCAGCCAAGAGACATGCTAAAGAAACAAAGATGGATAATGGGGATAGACCCATTCGAACCTCAATCCTTACACAGGAGAAAGTTATATCCTTTGATGAGGATGATCGTGTAGATATTCAGGATCCTCATCATGATGGTCTTGTTATTACATTGTCTATTTCTAACCATTTTGTTCGTAGGATTCTCATAGATGGAGGAAGCTCAGTGAACATCATTCAGCTTGATGTCCTCAAGAAGATGAATATCCCTGAATCAGAAATCATTCCAAGATCATCGGTTCTTGTAGGATTCAGTGGACAAACCAAGAACACATAGGGGGACATTAAACTTCCCATTTAAATAGAGGGAGTTAATTATTTTCAAAAATTTTGTGTTATAGATTGCTTATCCTGTTGTAATGTTATCTTTGGCAGGCCATGGATACATGACATGAAAGCAGTTCCATCTACGTATCATCAATGTGTGAAACTCCCTACTCCATGGGGTGTGGTGAAGATAGAAAGTGACCAACAAGAAGCCAAAAATTGTTATACTTTATCAATGAAGCCAGCCTCAAGACCTAGGGAGCAATAGCAATTAAAGTATCCTCCAAAAGATGTTATGGAGGCAAGAGAACAAGATGTGAAGGATATCCTGATGGATCCTCAGGATCCTGAATCCAAAGTTTTTATAGGATCCGGGATCCTCAATGATATCGAGCAGGATCTAGTTACCTTCCTCAAGAGGAGAAAAGCTACCTTTGCCTGGAAGCATGAGGACATGACAGGTATTTCTAAAGATATTATTACTCATACACTTAGCATTGACAGGTCATTCAAACCCATAAATCAAAAGAGGAGAAAGTTTACACCTGAAAGGAATGCCATCATCCAGGAGGAGGTAGATAAACTACTCAGCGCATGTATGATTAGAGAGTTAAGTATCCAAAATGGTTAGCCAATGTGGTTGTTGTTCAAAAGAAAAATGGAAAGTGGAGGGTATTTGTCGATTTCACTGATTTAAACAAGGCATGTCCCAAGGATCCTTTCCCATTACCCCATATTGACTCCATGGTGGATGCTACCGCGTGTCATGAGTTGTTGACTTTCATGGATGCTTCATCTGGATTTCAACAAATTTAGATGGAACCATCTGATCAAGAGGATACAGCCTTTATGACCCCTACTGATATCTATTGTTATATTGCTATGCCATTTGGACTAAGAAATGCAGGTGCTACCTACCAAAGGCTAGTCAATATGATGTTTAAAGAACAAATCAGACACACGATGAAAATCTATATAGATGACATGGTGGTTAAGTCCAAGAGAGCTTAGGATCACCTTAGAGATTTGGAAGAAGCATTTGATATCCTTGATAAATTCAACATGAAATTGAATCCTTCCAAGTGCCACTTTGGTATAAAAGCTGGCAAGTTCCTAGGTTACATGGTGACAAAAAGAGGCATAGAGGCAAGTCCAGAGCAAATCAAGGCGATTATGTATATTAAGTCTCCAGCCAATGCCAAGGATGTGCAAAGATTGACAAGAAGGATCGCATCCTTGAACAGGTTCATCTCAAAGTCATCAGAGAAATGCAAGGAATTCCATGACATCCTGGGAAAGAACAAGAAATTTGAATGGACTGAAAAGCATGAGTATGTTCTCAAGGCCCTTAAGGAATACATATCCTCAGCTCCAGCCTTAATGAAACCAGAAAAGGGGGATATATTATCCTTATACTTGGCAGTTTCTTCTAAGGCAGTAAGTGCAGTCCTTGTAAAGGATCATGAAGGTACCCAACATCCTGTATATTATGTAAGTAAAAGTTTGCTTGATGCCGAGTCCAGGTATTCTCATCTAGAAAAACTTATCCTTGCTTTGATCATGGCATCCACTAAATTACGCCATTATTTTGAAACTCATGCTATTATTGTTAAGACTAACTTTCCAATTAAGAATGTTCTCAGGAAACCTGAAATGTCAAGTAGGATGGCAAAATGGGAAGTAAAACTTAGTGCTTATGATATATGATATGAACCAAGAACTGCCATTAAATCCCAAGCCTTAGCTGACTTTGTAGCTGATTTCAGTAGTGATCTACAAAGGGAAGCTGAATTGGAAGTTCAAGAGCTTGAAGAGACTAAGGATCCTTGGATACTCTTCACAGATGGGGCTTCAAATGTCAAAGGAACTGGACTAGGCATACTACTAAAATCGCCACAGGGGGACATAATACCCCACTCAATTGCTTGTGAGTTTCAAACTACTAATAATGAGGCTGAGTATGAAGCCTTAATTACTAACCACTTTAATGGTTCTTATATTGTTAAAGGTGAAAGACTAATCAAATATCTAGAGATAGTCAAGAAATTGGCAGACTCTTTTGCTTTTTTTAGTTTGACACTGGTACCCAGGGAAGAAAATGCAGAAGCTAATGCTCTAGCCAACCTTGGATCATCATTGACGATTCTAGAGGATATTAAAATTCCCATCATCCACATCTTGGCTCCTGCTATTGAGGATCACACAGCTATAGAGATAGTAGAGGATTCTGTAATCATACCTAGTGATGGTGCACAGTCATATTCAGGATCCTGGATCCTTCCAATCATGAGATATATACAACATGGAGAGATTCCTACAGGAGAAAATCCCAGAGCTTTCAAAGTCAAGGTATCTCAATTTACAATATTAAATAACATGTTATATAAACGATCTCTTGCATGTCCATATCTAAGGTGCATCAAGGATCCAGAAATCCAAGAAGTCCTGAAGGATTTTCATGAAGGAGATTGTGGAAACCACACTGGGGGCAGAGCACTGTTCTCAAGGATCCTTACGATAGGATACTATTAGCCTACTATGAAGAAGGATGTTGTGGATTATGCAAAGAAATGTGATGCTCATCAAAGACATAGCAATATCCTTCATCAACCAGTAGAGCTCCTGCATCCTATATCCTCTTCTTGGCCATTTATGAGATGGTGAATGGATATAGTTGGCAAACTTCCCAAAGCACCCAGAGGGAAAGTGTTCATGCTTGCTGTTTTGGTAAAAATTCACACAAGGATAATGCAACCAAATCCGATTTTGTGAGGTGTGATGCTTGGTAAAATGAACAAATGTATGAACAATGTATGAATGAAATGAATGTTGGACACAAGGATTTATACGAGGAAAAAGCCCTTGATCAATGTATGATCTCCGGCATAAAAAACCTCGGGTGATGGAAACTACCGATCACCAAGTATATTAAACAAACAATGTTTACAAATCGGGATGATAACAAGCTTGTTACAAGGATCACTAGTGTGCAAAAAGTGTGTAATCGCCAATAAGTTACAGAGAGTTATCGAGAGTAGTGTGTGTTGCCAATAATAATCTAATCAAGCTTGTTATCCCCATTTAAAAATAGAAATAAGCTAACAAACTAACAATCCAAAAAAGGTGCTAGCTTCCCACGATCTCCACAACGGTTACGAAGGCCATGCACGTGCAGAATTAGAAGGCATATTCCCCTGGAATCTTGGCAAGACCAAGTCCCACTCGAATACTCCTGCAAAACAAGTTCAAATATAATGGAAACAATTGTTAGTAGAAGGATCATAATGAGGATCCTGGATCCTTATTCCTGCAACGTCTTCTGAGGATCCTTAATTCAAATTGAACTGAGGATCCATGATCCTGGCTACACTTGAGGATCCGTTATCCACAAACTATGAAAATCCATCCCTAACAATTGCCCCCAAAATATGAGGAATTAAATACAACTAAATGAGTCATATTTTCTGCTTTATCTCGAACGAGTTGGTTAGAGAAAATATAGCCGTTGCGAGGATGATGTCAGCGATAAGACTTCCCTGCACAATCATCATTATATATACAGAATTAGAGATAAGGATCAAAATGCATTTAAATTCGAGCGTTTATCTCCTTTAAATCTTCATTCGGAGACTCCAACATGTATCTCTCTTTCCTTTCTCTCTAAATTTTCTTCTTTTGATCCTCTATTCTCCAAGCATCCATGGCAAAGATGACCTTCCGATCCTCACCTGCCAAGGATCCTAAGAAGGACAGCCCCCTGAAGAACCAGGATGTAACCAAAAACCCTTCGCTGGAACTCTGCCGTTTCACCGATCCTGAAATTGATCGGATGCGTCATTGATTCCCAGCGGAAGCCGTCTTCAAATCCTTCGACTCTTCGATGAAGAACGATTGTATCTCCGATGCCTGGATCACTTTTTCGGCAACCCCTTTTGTGATAGGGTTCAACTATCCTTTCCCTGCTTTTACACAATCATTCTTCACACTCACTGGCATGTGCTACATACAAGCCATGCCAATGATGTGAAGAGTTCTTTATACCCTTGAAAACATCATCAAGTAGGAGGGTGTTGAAATAGGGGTGTTTGAGTTGAGTCAAATGTACAACCTTGTTAGCCACGGTTCTCATCGCTTTCTGTTCAAACACAAACCTGGTCAGCCTCATCCAATCCTCAAAACCACAAAAAATGATACCTACTGGAGGAACCAGTTCTTCTTTGTAAGGAGGGACTCAATCCCAGATGGGAAAGACCTTCCCAAAAGATGGATCACCTAGGGTAGGATATGGGATCCTTGGACAAGGATCATAGTAGGACACTTTTTCTTTTAAGGATAACTGATCCTTCTTTCTGTTTTTGTTGTGCAGCTATTTCGCTTTCTCACATTCAAGAAACACCTGCAACAAAAGAAAGGATTGCTGCTTTTTGGAAGCTTGATCCTGCTGTCGGAACATTCCAAGCTAAAACAAAGGATTCACAAGAAGCATCCACTGGTTCCTACACAATGTCAAGTAAGTATCCAGATCTTTATGTAAATAAATGTTTAAATGGATGTAAAGTAAGGATACTTATCTGTGTTTTGTATTTGTAGGTGCTGGAAAATCCTCTAAATCTGCTTCCAGATTCAGCGTGAGTGACCTTGATGCATTCGCCTCCTCAAAATCCATCAAAAAAGAGCCGGCTGCAAGCCCAAGCATCCCGAATCCTAAGGGCATGAGCACACGAGGCAAGGGTGCCAAAAAGAGAAAGACCACTGAGCCCACTGAAGGCCTCCCTCTCATCAAACACCAGTTCGAAGAATATGTCTCCTAGGTAAGGATCCTGAATCCTTAAGTCTGAACCTTCCTTTCTGAGGATAATGGATCCTGACTGTATACTTCCTTTATGCAAAAATTTACTGAGATCCAAATGCTCCTTGATCACAATCTAGCAGAGGCTGAGCAGAAGAACCTAGACTTCCAGCAGATGTTCCTGGCCAAAGACAAGAAGATTTCTTCCCTTGAGAAGGATCTTAACCTGGTGCAGAAGGAACTGGTCCTGACCAAGATCACAGCCCAGCAGGAGAAGGAAGAGGTGATGCAAGGGGCGAAGCTTTCTGCTACGATTGACATGCTCAAGATCAAGCTGCAAATGGCCAAGGAGGCTGAGGATCCTGCTTTTGATAGGTCTGCTTGGGATCAGGAGGCTTGGAGGCAGAGGTTGGCTGAGCTGGACGATGAGGATGAGGCTGAAGAGGCAGCAGCTGATGGAGCTGGGAGCAGCGGGGTGAAGGATCCAGTGGATGAAGCAGCTGGCAAAGGTGGTGATGAAGAAGCGAAGGTTTAGGCTGCAGCAATGGGTGATGATGGATTTATCTAGACGCGGCCGGAGCCCATTTTTATGGTTTTGTGTTTTTAGTTTGTTGGTGGTTTAAACAATGATGGTTTGTAACTAAACAGTAGTATTTAGGTTTAAGGATCATGGATCCTTGGGATAATAGGTAGGATGATAGCTGGTGGAGGGATCCTCTGTTTGGGGGATGAAGCCACTATTATCCTGCCATCTTTATTTCCTGCACTTTAGACTTTGTTAATATGGACACCCTTTACCTACCCCAGCGGACGGGCCACGTATTGCTGGTAGATGCTTGGGTAGGTAATTTTGACAACCTTTGAAGGGTTTAATTATGGATAAATAAATAAAACCTTTAACTTTTGGCTATCTTGTGTTGTTCATTCTGTGTCTATTTACCTTTCAATTATTATTGCATATTCCTTTGAACTTTCAAGTTAATAATGAAAGTATAAAAATTAGTTTATGTCAAAAAGTTTAGGATATGATCAAGGATCAAATATCCTATAATCGAAAAGTTTAAAAAGTGAGATAATTTTAGGATCACATATCCTGTTGTCAAAGACCAAGGGCAACATAGACAAATCAAGAATAAAATTAGAGTAAATAAAGATCATACCAGAAAATACAAGTTAGGATCCTAAATCCTTAATACTTACAATCATGAGAACCAAAAAACAAACCCTTGTATGAAGTTAGGATCTAGGATCCTTAACTGTTTAGCTTTAGAAACCTGAAATAAGACATAACTTGGGACTAAGCCAACTTCAAAAGGAAGAGATAGTATCTGGGGACAAGCCCAACAATCTGGGGAAAAGCCCAAAAAACTGGGGACAAGCCCAAAAAACTGGGGACAAGCCCAAAAACTGGGGACAAGCCCAAAGGATCTTGTGTAAACTGGAGTATGGCCCTTACTAGCGACTATCCAAACTTAGTGACATGAAAATGCCAAAACTTAGCTAACGTGAAAACGTTAGAAACCATAGGAACGTATGTATGGTACGCCTACCATTATACTTAGGATCCTGAATACAGCCAGTACAATGAAATTGTCAGCCCCTAAAGCGGGTACTGGTCCCATTGCCTTTAACTGCATCAGGATAATCGTGCGCTACTGGCAAAGGTAGTAGATACCTTAAACTGGGGACGAGCCCAAAAACTGGGGATAAACCCATAAAACTGGGGACAAGCCCATAAAACTTAGGAGACTTCTGTGGATACTTGATCCTTTGTCAAAGATGCATCCACTTCTGCAAAACTCAGAACTTAGTGAAAAAGGATAAAGGATCCTGAGTCCTTCTCCTTGTAATAAAATAACTTAAAAGATTAGATAAATTAGAATCAGATCATTACCATAAGGAGGATCATATATCCTCTAAGGATCCTTAATGTATACCCAATATGAAGATGGCCAAGGATCCTAGATCCTTCTTACATGAAGTATCTCTTCAAATGGACAGCATTCCAAGCTCTTGGTAGCAAATCACCTTCCATTGTTAATAATCGGTATACCCCCTTTCATGCATCAGCTTCAATAAGATAGGGGCCTTCCCACTTTGGTACTAACTTGCCATCAGCAGGATTTGTGCTATTTTGGAATGCTTTCTTTAACACCATGTCACCATGTCACCATGTCACCAACTTGAAACTTTATGATCCTGACATTCTTGTTATAAGCTCCAGCCATCCTTTGTTGATAACTAGCCAATCTTATCCTTGCCAAATCCATGAGTTCTTCTATAGTATCCAAGTCTTGAACCAAGTTTTCAGCATTTCCTTCAGGATCACGGATGCTTGTTCTTGCAGTAGTAACTACCATCTCTGTAGGGATTACTGATTCTGCTCCAAACACTAAAGAAAATGGAGTCTGGCCAGTAGCATTCTTGGGAGTTGTTCTATCAGCCCATAACACATAAGGTAGCTCTTCTGCCCATTTTCCTTTCTTAGATCCAAGTTTCTTCTTCAAGTTGTTGATGATGATCTTGTTAGATGATTCTGGTTGACCATTAGCTTATGGGTGGACTGGTGTTGATGCTATCATCTTAATCCCCCAACTGTCACAAAAGTTAGTAGTTCTGTTGATGCATAATGTCTATCGCCTGCGTCATGAGTCTATGTCGTGTCGTTTGTATGTAATAGGGTTTTAAATGTTAAGTTTTATGTGTAATGTCCAGGTCGCACGAGGTGACAACCTCAGCTCGTGCGGACTGGAGCTGATTAGTTTGTGCTGTCTGGCAAGCCTATAAATAGGCTAGTAGTGTTCTTCATTTGTAACTTTCTGGAGAATTTTGTACCGAAATGCTGTCCAATTATCTCTGTACCAAAACGTATAAAATCAATGAAGAACATGTTTAAAGTGACTTTCTACTCTTCTACTCTTGTTCTAACACTGATTGCAAGGTTTCTAGTCTGATTCCGCCTTTCTAGAAACTAGATCTGACTCTGATTGACTCGTTTGGACGAATCATCGATCCTACAAGTGGTATCAGAGCTCAGGATGAGTCAAATCTGTTGATATCAGTGTTTTGAACGGTTTAGAACCATACACTTCTACTCTTTCTTAGATTTTCAGACGATTTAACAGATAAAATGGACTGAATTCTGGATATTAGGTGTAAAACATCATTTTGAACAATCATACAAAGTTTCAGACCATAAATCAAACTAAAACTGATCCAAAAATGTAAAAATCTTGAAATTTTGATAAACTAAGTCTTCAAACGAGGTGAAATTGTCCAAATCGTGTGAAAATGATGCTCAAATCGTGTGAAATTGATCAGATCGTATGAATTTTTGTCAAATCATATGAAATTTTTGTCCAGATCGTACGAATTAGATCAGATCGTGTGAAACTATGTGACCAGATCGCACGAACTGATCAGATCGTGTGAAGTTGATTCAGATCGCACGAACTGAAATTTTTAAACTAGTTTTTGTCACTTCGCACGGATTGGATAGTCCAGGTCGTTTGAGATTCAGGTCGTTTGAAATTCAGGTCGTCTGAAAGTCCAGATCGTTTGAAAGTCCAGGTCACTTGAAATTGTAATTTTTCAAAACTTAGAAATTTTTTGAAACATTTTTCAAAGAATAAAAATGGACAATCAAGAGTTTTACATTGCGTTTTTCAAAGGAGGTATGACTGCTCAAACTCCAGCAAGTATAGCCCAGAATGTGAATATGGAGAACGAGCTAGGAACCATGCAAAAACCCCCCGAAACTACTCAACATTGAAGATGATTCGGGGTGGCAGGATAGATTTCGCACGTGGGTTCAGGCGAATCACCTCGAATGTTGGCTGAAAGTTGAAACGAAATATGTAGTTCCTATGAATAATGCTGGTCTTCCGAAAACACTTAACACATTAACTCCGGCTGAACAAGACAACTTTAAAGCCGAGAAGAAGATGGTCAATATATTGCAACAGGCAATTAAGGAAGACATTTTGGTACTGTTACAGCATCAGGGTGATGCGCAATCTATTTGGAACTCTCTTAAAATACAATTTCTTGGGAGTGCTGCAATGATCAAAAGCAAAAAGGCGCTACTGAAAAAAGAATTCGACATATTTACTGCTATCAGTGGAGAATCAACGAAAGAGTTGATTGAGAGGTACTGTCACTTGGTAGTGGAGATGAAATGTTTGAATATAGACAAATCAGACGAAGAGTGGGTTGATTAGTTAGCTGACGCACTACCACAAGAGGAGTGGGGTACGTTCTTATTGGTTTTGAAGAACAATTTGGAATACGTGGTTTCAATTTGAGTACGTTTATCGAGAGAATTGAAGCTCATGAGCTTGAACTTTGGAAGATGAGGAAAATGAAATCTGCAAACGTAAAGCAAGATGTTCAGCTTTATTACAAAGGAAACTCATCTGCCACATCTGCTCCAAGTCCAAAGATTCAAACGGCATTCAGTGCAGATTCTTCATCAGGAGTATCTCAAAGCATGCCTAACAACAACTTTTCACCATTTCCAAATTACGAACCGAATCCTAAAGTTCAGAGTTTACAAGAATAGGTTTCTCCTCAAAGATCTTCAGGATCGAACAATCAGAGTTATAGTCATGGGATACAGTGCAATATCGCAGTTAATATAAAAACGGTCAAGATTTTACTGAGACAGCCGCAAAGCAGCATATAGCACTTCTAGCTTCTATACTTGAGTCTTACAAGAGTCTAGTAGCCGGACGAATTGGTAACCCAGACATGACTAAAGAAGATTACGATCAAATTGATCCGGAGGAACTAGAACTCATCGATATAAAATGGGGTATGTCGAGCATTGTGAGAAGAGCTCAGAGGTTCATGGAAATTACCGGAAGAAGTAGTCTTGCAGGTCCTGATTCTAAACTTGGATTCGACAAATCGAATGTGACTTGCTTCAAGTGTAAAGAGAAGGGGCACCTCAAACAAGAATGTCCGAACAGAGAAGTTAATAACCACCAGAATCCATTCGCAAACGATTAATACCGACAGGCCATCTATCATAAAAACAGTCAACAACCATTCATTTCACGACCTCAAATCGAGAACAGTCAATCCAAACAAACAGAAAAAGCTCTTTTGGTGAATCAAGATGACGAAAAGATTCCAGAAGGTTTCAGTTGGGATAAGTACGTTCCAGGAGGTGGTCTTGCAATGATGGCTGAAATTATTGAAGAGTCGGAACCGGAAATCGAGGAATGTGTTCCTGAAGTTGAAGAAGTCAGTGAAGTGGTGAATGAAGAAAGTTTTGCAGATCTAGAAGAGGAGGCAGCAGCGGACTACTATTATCAGTCTGAACAGGAGGTTATTACTAATGCATTTAAATCTATAATGCCAGCTAATGTGTTTGATTCTTTTGCAGGTTTCTTTAGTGAACCGACTACGGGTTTTTGCCCACAATACGAAGTTGAACAAACTCTGGTTCAAGAGATCATTGATGTTTCAAAGGAAATGAATGAAGAGACTTTGAAAGAAATAGCAGACAAAGCTCTTATGGTCAAGCTGCAAGAGGTAGAACAAACTAAAACACCTTCTGATAACAATGAGACAAAAGATGCAACTCAAGAGTCAGTGTCTGTTGAAAAGGAGTCAATTATCTAGACTTGTGATAAATATGAGCCAGGAGAGAAGTCCGAGTCCGATGACAAATCAGAAAATGTGAAGTCCGAATCTGAAGAGAAATCTGAGTCTGAGTCCGGAGAGTTTGGTAAATCGGAAAGTAAAACTGATAAACAAGAAAATGTTTTTGAAAAAGTTGATCCAATTCTAGAAAAGCCACGCGAAAACTGTTTGAAACCATGCATGGATTGTCTTGATAAAGACAAACAGTTTCAAGAGTTGAAAAAGTTTAACGACAAATTAAAATTTGATTTTAATGATGTTAAAGAAGCTTATGACACTCTGTCACGATCAATTAAAATGATTCACACTGAGAGTAAAGAAAATGATAAAATTGTTAATTTGCTCAAAGCTACGGTCATGGATAAGAAAATGTCGATCAACATCCATCTGGACACAATCGCATCTCTAAAGAAGGAACTTGAACTGATGCGTATTGAGACAGATAGAGTCGATAAAAAGTTGATTAGTTATCTTTCATCTTCATATGTGATTGATCAGATCGTTCCTCAACAAACTGAAGTTAAACCAGCTTTCAAAAATGTTCCACCCCCAATGTGGAATCATTATACTCAGAAATATCCAGACGGGGTGGAGGAGGCATTGAATCTCAAACTGAGAACAGAAGAGAATGAGTTACCGGAAAACATAGATGTTACATTCTCTCCCTCTGACACCGACAACGAGTCACACTGGTTAAAACAGTTGTAGACCAAGTGTTGGATGAAGAGAGTGATAACACTGATTTCAAAACGGTTAAAACTCATTTTGAGAATTCCAGTTCAGATTCTGAAGATGACGGAAACTTTCTTGATAAGTTTATCCAAAAGTCAGATAAAGTTCTGGATGACGATTCGATCATTGTGGTTTACATGATGACCGGAACTGACAAACTGTATACTGATTTTGAGTACCCGATTCAGAATGCGAACCTGGAAAAGGTTGAAAAAGTTTTTAAACTTGTGTAAATTGATATCTCAGAAGTTAACAACAATTCATTTCTATCAAAACCGAAAAAGTCTTTTGTTAAACAATAACTGGCAAACAACCCGGGAAAGAAAAAAGAATGGGTGGGTAACAATGGTAATAACAAGAGACATGGTAATAATTACAAAAAGAAAGGTGTTGCTTTTGAGACGAAAATGGCTAAGAAAGATGTTAAGCTAAAAAAAAATTGAGTGAAGTGTTTGTGGCTGGTAATAATACAGAAGTCGAAAAGGATTATATCTTTAGTAAGCAAGCAATTGACGATTTTATTGCGGCCAAAAAGACAAGAGACGAGACCAACAGATCCACTTTTGTTGAATATGACAAAAGAATCTGTTATCGATGCAATGAAATCAGTCACATGGCCAAACAATGTGTCAAAAAGATAATAAAACCATTTTTCCTTAAACCAAAACCAAAAATTTCAAAGGATGATAAGGGAAAATCACCTATGGTATCCCCCGTGTGTATTCTTAAACGCGGTGAATCATTGAAGTCAGTGGATAAACCAAAATCAACTTTTGAGATTGGTGAATCTTCAAAATCATAAAAGATTTCAAAGATTTATCCTAAAACAAAGACTTCCCAAAGTCAATCATGGGTGGAGAAAGCTAAACATTCTTTTGAGGAAAAGAAAATTGAAGAAGTTTTAAAATCTGAACCGAAAATCTTTGCAACCACTAATGAGAAAATTGAGTTTGAGTTAGATTAGTTGATTGAAGAATTCCCATCTATCAAGGAAGGAGCTCTAAAATCAAAACCAGAATCTGATGTTCCAAATGTTGTTTTTAACATTCCAAAAGTTAACAAAGTAGCTCATGATATTGTTTTTGGTAATGTACCAAATGTTGAAAAATATTGGGTATCATTGTTTAAGCAAATGTCTTTTGATGTGTGTAGGGGCTTCCAAGGTCTATCATTTCTAAATGGATAATGGATAGCGGCGCCTCACGGCACATGACAGGGATGTTAGTACTGCTATACGACGTCAAGTAATGGAGGTTATGTTGGGTTTGCTGGAACTCAAGGTGGAAGAATTGTTGGAGAAGGAATACTTACTAACGGGGTCGTAACATTCGATAAAGTGAATTACATTGCTAAGTTAGAAAACAATCTGTTGAGCATCTCTCAGATTTGTGATAAGTCATTTACTGTTCATTTTACAAAAGATGAATGTCTGATTCTTAAACCAGGGTTTAAAATACCCGAAGAAATGGTGTTGATGCGCGCTCCTCGTGAAAATGATCTTTATGTACTAGACATGAGCGTTGCAACAACGATAGATAAAAAGACACAATGCTTTGTGAGTAAGACAAAGACGACTGGGAAAGAATCCATCATGTGGCATTGTAAAATGGGCTATATTCATTTGCGAAAGATGAACTTTTTTGTTCATAAGGATCTTGTAGAAGGTGTTAATGTGAAAAGCTTCCATCTTAACGATGACTGTATTGAATGTAAGAAAGGGAAGAAGACAAAGAAATTGCACCCGAAAAAACTTTTGAACTCCATCAGATTACCGCTCGAAAGACTCCATATGGATCTTTTTGGACCAGTAAATGTGAAAAGCATAAGTGGAGATCTATATTGTTTAGTTGTTACTGACGACTTTACAAGATTCTCCTGGGTGTTGTTTCTAGAGAGAAAAGAGGAAACGTTTGATTCTTTGATGAAGCTATTCAAAAAGATGGAGAATGTTTACAAACTGCCGATTAGACGTATTCGAAGCGACAATGGCATGGAATTCAAGAACAACCGTATGCTCGAATTCTGCAACGATAAGGGCATTCTTCATGAATTCAGCGCACCGTATACTCCTCAACAAAATGGTGTCGCGGAACGAAAGAATCGTACGTTGATCGAAACGACTCGTACCATGTTAGCAGATTCGAAATTACCAGTATATTTTTGGAGTGAAGCGGTTGCCACGGCATGTTACATGCTTAATCGGGTTCTTACGGTGAAGAAGTACAAGAAAACTTGTGTTGAATTACTTCATCTTTACAAACCAAATCTAAAATATTTAGAACCATTCGGATCACCATGCACATTCATTGATCCAGACGGTAAATTTGGTTCGAAAGCTAATGAAGGTTTTTTTGTAGGATATGCTAGTCCGTTGAAGAGAGTTTTTGTTCCGAGTTTGGGGAAGATCATACAAGTTCAACACGTTGACTGTCAACATTTTACCGCTCCGAATCAACTTCCCGGAAATAGGTTGCTATTTGATTACGATAATCTCTGGGAGTCATTCCATTTACCGACAGTGCCGAATGAGGAGGAACTAGCATTCTTATACCAACAACAGCAGTCTCTTTCACAAGTGCAAATGCCGAGACTGTTGGTGGTTTCCTCGCCCACCGTGGGTTCAAATGATCATGAGGCTGGTCCTAGTGGAACTTCACATGTACCTCCAGAAGAAACAGCTCCAATATTTGACCAATCTGACGACTCAGAATCGGAAACCGATCTGATTTTTGACTAGGAACCAAATATTGCGACTTCAAATGATATTGATCACACGAGTGATCAGAATATAACAAATTTGCAATCGGAAGTGAGCGTACCGGATACGGTCATGCCAAGAACGTTATCTTACCATCCGTCAGAGCAAATCATTGGTGACCTTCAAAGCGGCGTGAAAACCCGTGAACAAATAAACAAAGGGCTTACATGTTTTTACTCATCTGTAGCACCTTTACAAGTAGACTTCTCATTAAAATGTTTTATCTCGCAGTTTGAAAAGCTTGGAGTGTGGAGGTTGGTTGATCTCCCGGAAGATCAGAAGTTGATCAAGACCAAGTGGGTCTTCAAATGTAAGAGAGATGATAGAGGGGTTATAGTAAGGAACAAAGCACGGTTGGTAGTCCAAGGTTTTAGTCAGCAAGAAGGGATTGACTTTACTGAAGAATATGCTCCCGTTGCTCGACTTCAGAGAATCAGAATCTTCTTGGCGTTCGCGTCATGGAAGGGGTTCAAGGTCTATCAACTGGATGTCAAATCTGCATTCCTCTACGGCAAGATTAAAGAAGAAGTGTATGTCGGTCAACCACCGGGTTTTACCGATCCTGTGCACAAAGACAAGGTGTATCTACTCGACAAGGCGTTATACGGATTACACCAGGCCCCGAGAGCCTGGTATGAGACGCTTTCCCAGCATCTGCTGACTAACGGGTTCACCAGAGGGACTGTCGATAGTACCCTGTTCACTAAAGAGGTTGCAGGACATCTGCTGATCGTGCAAATATATGTTGATGATATAATCTTCGGATCAACGAACGATGAGTTGTGTAAAGAGTTTGAGAAGGTCATGAAGCAGAAGTTTGAAATGAGTTCAATGGGGGAGATGAAGTTCTTTCTCGGGCTTCAAATTAAGCAACTGCCCGATGGAATCTTCATACACCAGACCAAGTATGTGAATGATGTGTTGGACAAATTCAATATGTCCGAATCATCTCCTATATCAACCCCCTAGCTACGAATCATGGCATATGTCCGGATGAAAGTGGTGAGAAAGTGGATGAAACGCTTTATCGGTCATTCATAGGATCGCTAATGTATCTGAAAGCATTACGACCGGACATCATGTATCCAACCTGCCTCTGCGCCCGGTACCAGTCAAGTCCCAGAGCATCACACATGATGATAGTGAAGAGGATCTTACGGTATCTCAAAGGTTGCCCAAGCACCGGCTTGTGGTATCCCTGATCTGGTGACTTCTCTCTAACTGGATATTCTGACTCTGACTTCGGGTTCTGTAAGTTGAATGCTAAGTCTACAACTGCTGGTTGCCAGTTCTTTGGAACTCGGCTGATCACTTGGCAGTGTAAAAAATAGACCACAGTCGCTCTCTCGACTTGTGAGGCCGAATACGTTTCGGCTTCCAGCTATTGTTCCTAGATTCTCTGGATTCAACAGCAAATGAGGGACTATGGTTTGCAATTCTTAGACACACCAATCTTTGTGGACAACGAGGCAGCCATTAATATCACTAAAAATCCGGTTCAACACTCAAAAACAAAACATATTGAGATTCGACATCATTTTATTCGTGATTGCTACGAGAAAAAATTGATTCGAATTGATTATATTCACACCGATGATCAGAGAGCTGATTTTTACACTAAACCCTTTGATAAAACAAGATTTAATTATCTTTTAAAATTGAACGGGTTAAAGAATTTGTTTTCTAGGAGGGTGGTAGAGTGTGTGGCTGAGGCGGACGGCGATCAGAAGTGATCTGCGTCTAGTTGTCATGTTTTTTTGTACAGTTTCTTTATTGTTTTTGATAAAACCAAAAACAAAAAATGTATGTTTTTGATTTTAGGGGGAGAAAGTTTATAGAAAATACAAAACATGATAAAATTTCATAAATACAAAAACATTGAAAAAGACAAAAAGAGGTTTGTGTAAAAAGAGGAAATGATAGTACATCAGTGGACTATCACAACATGCTAAAGAAATGGAAAGTCAAAATGTTTTTAAACGAGTCTTACTAATGATGTGTCAGTAGACTTCACACAATTAGTAGATTGAATTCGAGATATAAACATAACAAATAACTTGCTTATCTCGTGGGGAACATCTCTCGGATATGTGGGTAACCCCCGAAATCTTGTTTGAAGGGCTTTCTATTTCTGACATACTAGGTCTTTGTACGTGATGATATCTGGGGTATTATACCAGGACTTCTGATTCTGCTTTATTCTTAAAGCTCACCCTCAGCATAAAAAATGATGAAACATTGAAAAATGCTAATCATGTGCTGTTGAAAAGAAGATCCCCAAGGGGGACCCACCTAAAGTCGAGCCATCATCTCTCTGATTGAACGGAAGTTCTAGCCTGAGCTCTCATGATCTCGCATTTACCCCTTACAGATATCATTAGTGTGCACTCACCTGTAAGACTGAATATAGAAGTCTGGATATGGGAGTATATTCTGAGGTGGGACACGCGAATAAGTTAAGTCCTTAAAACACTAATTCGTATCTTGAATCAATTGAAACTTGTGTTGAAGTTTAAGTGGACAACAATACTGACAATCAAAAGTGAATTTGTTTAAGACTTAAAGTTAAATCAAGATCAACGGTGTTAGTGATAAGTCTCAAAAACTGATATGATCATCTTACACAAACTCACAAAAAGTTGTCTGTAAATATGTTTGTACAGTTTCTTCAATTTCTTCAAATCCAAAAGATTTTATGTTTGTTTAGCTAAAATGTTAAAAAATTCAAAAAGATTTGTCATTTCATCTTATTTTCGACAACAGACGTTGGGGATCTGATGATCAAAGTTCAACAGCGCTAAACAAGTTGGATCATTTGGGTTGGATAAGAAAAGTTTGAGAAAAGTGTTGGTAATTGCTCAAAATGTTTAAAAGTTCATTAACTTGAACTTAAAATGTTTCAAAATTGTCAGCGAGATCATAATTTGGTCAGCCAAGGTCATTAACTTGGACTTGGCAGGCTAAACAGTTGACTAGGGTCATTAACTTGGACTTGGTTAACTGAGTGTGTTGGTAAAAAGTTAAAAAAAATAATAAAAAGTAATAAAAAAAATTCAAAATTTAAAAAAATAATAAAAGGTTCACACGAGGTGACCAACTCGCACGAACTGGCCAGATAGTTTTAACTTGGCCAGACCGTTCCAAAAGCGCCAACTCGTGCGAGCTGGCCAAACCGTTTCAACATTCAACTCGTGCGACCTGGCAGCATCTATATAAAGGGGAAACCAGATCGCATGAAACTATTTTTGCTCCCACACCGCACCACACACACCTTCAGGCGTTTTAAGCGATTTCTTTGTTTTCAAGCTTTAATCTTGTGTTTTTGTGTTCGGATTCATTGTATAAGTTGGTTCGCACAACTTATATCATGGGAAAGGTAAAGATAGATGATAAATTGAACCAAACTTCATGAACTCATATGAACTCGGACGAACAGAATCTTTGAACTTAGATCTAGGCTTGTAAAGTGAATTAAAACGAACAAAATTCATATCAACATGCTCGGATTTTGATGTAGAACATATCTAGGGAATCAATTTTATGATAAAAACAACTTTTGAAAACCTGCAAAATCACTGTTCATAAATGTTGTTCAAACGAAGTGACGATTCAGACCGTACGATATGGCCACACCGTTTGTATATTTCAGACCGCTTGAAATTGGCCAATTCGTTTGGGGTTCACATCGTTTGAGACTGTTCAACTCGTTTGATTCTAGATCCTTGTCCATTAACTTCAGTTTCTGGTATGATCGAAGATGATGAAGAAGATGAAGATGATAATCTGAAAGATGATGTAGATGAAGTATATTCTGTTCATAGTGATGATGATGATGATGGAAATGATGATGCTGATAAAGGTAACTCTGGTATAAAAGTAACTGAAGCGTCACAAGAAGAAAATATTGACGAATATCTTCATGATGATGCAAACGAAGAACCAGATAATGCAGGAGGAGAGGGGGAGCATGGTGATGCTGATAAAGTTGATGAAACTGTTGATCAGGGTGCAGGTTTGATTCTATGTCTTGAACATGATGTAGAAGAAGGTGAGCTCTTGCATACTTACACTAGAGCTGAGATTATTAAGATGATGGATGTTGAAGAAGGTGAGTTTAACTTTGATTTTGAAGAAGAGTTGAACGAATTTGATATCAATCATCAACCTGTATATCCGTACAAGTATGTTGAAGAAGCTGATAATTATGATAAAGTGGAAGTAGAAGACTGGAGTGATGATGATCAGTCTGAGAATGTTAATGTTGATACTTCTAGCTTTCCAACTCTTGCTGAGTTATTCAGTCAAGCAAATGAGGATGAGCTGAGATGAAAGGTTACTGAAAGTGTTAAAAATAAAAGTTTTAAAGAAATGTCAAAAGAAGAACAACGCGAAGAACGAAAGAAGTGGTTCAGGAAGGATACGGAAAGAAAATTCAAAAGACCACTACAGTATTACAGAAGGAATAGAGATGTGTCTCTTGGTGATATCATAAGCTGGGGTTACTTACCACAAGTCAACGCTTATGCTATTAGAAGAGAATTTGGTGTTCAATATTTTCAATATATTCAAGATATAATGTCTCTACCTTGGTGGGATGTTGAAGAGTTGTCCCAGGTCATAACTTTATCATATCCAGTCAGAGTTCATGATATGCCAACATGGGGCTTGATGAAATTTGAAGCTTTCAAAGAATTTCAACACTGGAAGCCACATTATCCTAAGAATGTCAAGAGGAAGGATCCTGTTACAGGTATTGAGGAAACAATTCTGAAGATCAAGAAGCCCAGGGTTATAAAGAATATTCCATTGCCAAAGATGGAACAGAATTTTCATGAAGGGTTTGTATGCTGGGTTTATAGTTACATAACGACCGAAGCAGTGATTGTGTACAAAGTTGGGGATGAAATCAGATATATTCATCTGTACGATCCGATGTGGATAGTAAATTGTTCTGCAAAGGATATTGAATGTCTGTTTGTGAACAAGCTTGGATATAAGGCAGAAGATAGAGATCAAGCTATGCAATTTCAGAAGGTAGCTACAGTATGTTTTCAGAAGGGTATAAATTCTGAGAATATGTGGTTATCAAGTTGGAGAGAGATTGAAAGAGAAAAGTTTCTAAAAGAAGAGAAGGAAAGAGAAGAGCGTGAAGAAAAAGATAGAATTTCTAGAGCTACATGTTTGCAAAAGCTAGCTGAGGAAGAAAAGAGAGCTGCTAAAGAGAAAGAACAGCTCAGGAAAGCGTTATTGAAAAAGCCGAAGCAAAGAGAAGAATTTTACAAGTCTTTGTGAAGAATGTTTTGAAGACCGGCTGACTGAAGACTGCGGCAATATCCAAGGGGGAGTTTGTTGATGCATAATGTCTATCGCCTGCGTCATCAGTCTATGTCATGTCATTTGTATGTAATAGGGTTTTAAATGTTAAGTTTTATGTGTAATGTCCAGGTCGTACGACCTGAAGGGTCAGGTCGCATGAGGTGACAACCTCAGCTCGTGGTGACTGGAGCTGATTAGTTCGTGCTGTCTGGCAAGCCTATAAATAGGCTAGTAGTGTTCTTCATTTGTAACTTTCTAGAGAATTCTGTACCGAAATACTGTCCAATTCTCTCTGTACCAAAACGTATAAAATCAATGAAGAACATGTTTAAAGTGACTTTCTACTCTTCTACTCATGTTCTAACACTGATTGCAAGGTTTCTAGTCTGATTCCGCCTTTCTAGAAACTAGATCTGACTCTGATTGACTCGTTTGGACGAATCATCAATCCTACAAGTTCTATTCCCAATAAATTGGGATCCATTATCACAAACAATTTCAGAAGGGATACCAAATCTGGTAATAATGTTTCTTTTAATAAAGGATATCACTTCTTTTTCTCTGACTTGAGCAAAGGCTTCAGCTTCTATCCACTTGGAAAAGTAATCAGTCATAGCAAGCATAAACACTTTTCCTCCTGGTGCCTTGGGAAGTTTGCCAACAATATCCATTCCCCATCTCATGAATGGCCGAGAAGAGGATATAGGATGGAGGAGCTCTGCTGGTTGATGAAGGATATTACTATGTCTCTGACAAGCATCACATTTCTTGGCATAATCCACAGCATCCTTCTTCATAGAGGGCCAATAATATCCTGTCCTCAGGATCCTTGAGAATAGTACTCTACCCCTAGTGTGGTTTCCACAATCTCCTTCATGGAAATCCTTTAGGACTTCTTGAACTTCAGGATCATCAATGCACCTTAGATATGGACCTGCAAGAGATCGTTTATATAACATGTTATTTAATATTGTGAATTGAGATACCTTGACTTTGAAAGCTCTGGGGTTTCTCCCATAGGAATCTCTCCATGTTGTATATATCTCATGATTGGGAGGATCCAGGATCCTGAATGTGATTGTGCACCATCACTAGGTATGATTGCAGAATCCTCTATTACTTCCATAGTTGTATGATCCTCAATAGCAGGAGCCAAGATGTGGATGATGGGAATTTTAATATCCTCTGGAATCTTCAATGATGATCCAAGGTTGGCCAATGCATCAGCTTCTGCATTTTCTTCCCTGGGTACCTGTGTCAAACTAAAAGAAGCAAAAGAGTCTGCCAATTTCTTGACTATCTCTAGATATTTGATTAGTCTTTCGCCTTTAACAGCATAAGAACCATTAAAGTGATTAGTAATTAACAATGAATCTACATGTACCTCAAGATACCTGATCCTCATGTGCTTGGCAATTTGCAAACCAGCTATCAAGGCTTCATACTCAGCCTCGTTATCAGCAGTTTGAAACTCAAAAGCTATTGAGTAGGGTATTATATCCCCCTGTGGCGATTTTAGTAGTATTCCTAGTCCAGTTCCCTTGATGTTTGAGGCCCCATCTGTGAAGAGTATCCAAGGATCCTTAGTCTCTTCAAGCTGTTGAACTTCCAACTCAGCTTCCCTTTTTAGATCACTACTGAAATCTGCCAAAAAGTCATCTAAGGCTTGGGATTTAATGGCAGTTCTAGGTTCATATCTTATATCATAAGCAATAAGCTTTACTGCCCATTTTTCCATCCTTCTTGACATTTCAGGTTTCCTGAGAACATTCTTAATTGGAAAATTAGTTTTAATAATAATAGCATGAGTTTCAAAATAATGGCGTAATTTAGTAGATGCCATAATCAAAGCAAGGATAAGTTTTTCTAAATGTGAATACCTGGATTCAGCATCAAGCAAACTTTTACTTACATAATATACAGGATGTTGTCTACCTTCATGATCCTTAACAAGGACTGCACTTACTGCCTTAGAAGAGACTCCCAAATATAAGGATAAGATATCCCCTTTTTCTGGTTTCATTAAGGCTGGAGCTGAGGATAGGTAATCCTTAAGGGCCTTGAGAGCATTCTCATGCTTTTCAGTCCATTCAAATTTCTTGTTCTTTCTCAGGATGTCATAGAATTCCTTGCATTTCTCTGATGACTTTGAGATGAACCTGTTCAAGGCTGCGATCCTCCCTGTCAACCTTTGCAAATCCTTGGCATTTGTAGGAGACTTAATATTCACAATCGCCTTGATTTGCTCTGGACTTGCCTCTCTGCCTCTTTTTGTCACCATGTAACCTAGGAACTTGCCTGCTTTTACACCAAAGTGACACTTGGAAGGATTCAATTTCATATTGAATTTATCAAGGAAATCAAATGCTTCCTCCAAATCTCTAAGGTTGTCCTCAGCTCTCTTGGACTTAACCACCATGTCATCTATATAGACTTCCATCGTGTGTCCAATTTGTTCTTTAAACATCATATTGACTAGCCTTTGGTAGGTAGCACCTGCATTTCTTAGTCCAAATGGCATAGCAATATAACAATAGATACCAGTAGGGGTCATATAGGCTGTATCCTCTTGATCAGATGGTTCCATCTGAATTTGTTGAAATCCAGATGAAGCATCCATGAAAGTCAACAACCCATGACCCGCGGTAGCATCCACCATGGAGTCAATGTGGGGTAATGGGAAAGGATCCTTCGGACATACCTTGTTTAAATCAATAAAATCGACACATACCCTCCACTTTCCGTTTTTCTTTTGAAAAACAACCACATTGGCTAACCACCATGGATACTTAACTTCTCTAATCATACCTGCTCTGAGCAGTTTATCTACCTCCTCCTGGATGATGGCATTCCTCTCAGGTGCAAACTTTCTTCTCTTTTGATGTATGGGTTTGAACAACCTGTCAATGCCTAGCTTATGAGTAATAATATCTTTAGAAATACATGTTATGTCCTCATGCATCCAGGCAAAGTTAGTTTTTCTCCAGTTTAAGCAAGCAAACTTCATAGTCGCCAGTATGGGCCATACTCTAGTTTACACAAGATCCTTTAGGCTTGTCCCCAGTTTTTTGGGCTTAGAAGAGACTCCCAAATATAAGGATAAGATATCCCCTTTTTTCTGGTTTCATTAAGGCTGGAGCTGAGGATAGGTAATCCTTAAGGGCCTTGAGAGCATTCTCATGCTTTTCAGTCCATTCAAACTTCTTGTTCTTTCTCAGGATGTCATAGAATTCCTTGCATTTCTCTGATGACTTTGAGATGAACCTGTTCAAGGTTGCGATCCTCCCTGTCAACCTTTGCAAATCCTTGGCATTTGTAGGAGACTTAATATTCACAATCGCCTTGATTTGCTCTGGACTTGCCTCTTTGCCTCTTTTTGTCACCATGTAACCTAGGAACTTGCCTGCTTTTACACCAAAGTGACACTTGGAAGGATTCAATTTCATATTGAATTTATCAAGGAAATCAAATGCTTCCTCCAAATCTCTAAGGTTGTCCTCAGCTCTCTTGGACTTAACCACCATGTCATCTATATAGACTTCCATCGTGTGTCCAATTTGTTCTTTAAACATCATATTGACTAGCCTTTGGTAGGTAGCACCTGCATTTCTTAGTCCAAATGGCATAGCAATATAACAATAGATACCAGTAGGGGTCATAAAGGCTGTATCCTCTTGATCAGATGGTTCCATCTGAATTTGTTGAAATCCAGATGAAGCATCCATGAAAGTCAACAACTCATGACCCGCGGTAGCATCCACCATGGAGTCAATGTGGGGTAATGGGAAAGGATCCTTCGGACATGCCTTGTTTAAATCAATAAAATCGACACATACCCTCCACTTTCCGTTTTTCTTTTGAAAAACAACCACATTGGCAAACCACCACGGATACTTAACTTCTCTAATCATACCTGCTCTGAGCAGTTTATCTACCTCCTCCTGGATGATGGCATTCCTCTCAGGTGCAAACTTTCTCCTCTTTTGATGTATGGGTTTGAACAACCTGTCAATGCCTAGCTTATGAGTAATAATATCTTTAGAAATACATGTTATGTCCTCATGCATCCAGGCAAAGTTAGTTTTTCTCCAGTTTAAGCAAGCAAACTTCATAGTCGCCACTATGGGCCATACTCTAGTTTACACAAGATCCTTTAGGCTTGTCCCCTGTTTTTTGGGCTTAGAAGAGACTCCCAAATATAAGGATAAGATATCCCCTTTTTTCTGGTTTCATTAAGGCTGGAGCTGAGGATAGGTAATCCTTAAGGGCCTTGAGAGCATTCTCATGCTTTTCAGTCCATTCAAACTTCTTGTTCTTTCTCAGGATGTCATAGAATTCCTTGCATTTCTCTGATGACTTTGAGATGAACCTGTTCAAGGCTGCGATCCTCCCTGTCAACCTTTGCAAATCCTTGGCATTTGTAGGAGACTTAATATTCACAATCGCCTTGATTTGCTCTGGACTTGCCTCTTTGCCTCTTTTTGTCACCATGTAACCTAGGAACTTGCCTGCTTTTACACCAAAGTGGCACTTGGAAGGATTCAATTTCATATTGAATTTATCAAGGAAATCAAATGCTTCCTCCAAATCTCTAAGGTTGTCCTCAGCTCTCTTGGACTTAACCACCATGTCATCTATATAGACTTCCATCGTGTGTCCAATTTGTTCTTTAAACATCATATTGACTAGCCTTTGGTAGGTAGCACCTGCATTTCTTAGTCCAAATGGCATAGCAATATAACAATAGATACCAGTAGGGGTCATAAAGGCTGTATCCTCTTGATCAGATGGTTCCATCTGAATTTGTTGAAATCCAGATGAAGCATCCATGAAAGTCAACAACTCATGACCCGCGGTAGCATCCACCATGGAGTCAATGTGGGGTAATGGGAAAGGATCCTTCGGACATGCCTTGTTTAAATCAATAAAATCGACACATACCCTCCACTTTTCCGTTTTTCTTTTGAAAAACAACCACATTGGCAAACCACCACGGATACTTAACTTCTCTAATCATACCTGCTCTGAGCAGTTTATCTACCTCCTCCTGGATGATGGCATTCCTCTCAGGTGCAAACTTTCTCCTCTTTTGATGTATGGGTTTGAACAACCTGTCAATGCCTAGCTTATGAGTAATAATATCTTTAGAAATACATGTCATGTCCTCATGCATCCAGGCAAAGTTAGTTTTTCTCCAGTTTAAGCAAGCAAACTTCATAGTCGCCAGTATGGGCCATACTCTAGTTTACACAAGATCCTTTAGGCTTGTCCCCTGTTTTTTAGGCTTAGAAGAGACTCCCAAATATAAGGATAAGATATCCCCTTTTTTCTGGTTTCATTAAGGCTGGAGCTGAGGATAGGTAATCCTTAAGGGCCTTGAGAGCATTCTCATGCTTTTCAGTCCATTCAAACTTCTTGTTCTTTCTCAGGATGTCATAGAATTCCTTGCATTTCTCTGATGACTTTGAGATGAACCTGTTCAAGGCTGCGATCCTCCCTGTCAACCTTTGCAAATCCTTGGCATTTGTAGGAGACTTAATATTCACAATCGCCTTGATTTGCTCTGGACTTGCCTCTTTGCCTCTTTTTGTCACCATGTAACCTAGGAACTTGCCTGCTTTTACACCAAAGTGACACTTGGAAGGATTCAATTTCATATTGAATTTATCAAGGAAATCAAATGCTTCCTCCAAATCTCTAAGGTTGTCCTCAGCTCTCTTGGACTTAACCACCATGTCATCTATATAGACTTCCATCGTGTGTCCAATTTGTTCTTTAAACATCATATTGACTAGCCTTTGGTAGGTAGCACCTGCATTTCTTAGTCCAAATGGCATAGCAATATAACAATAGATACCAGTAGGGGTCATAAAGGCTGTATCCTCTTGATCAGATGGTTCCATCTGAATTTGTTGAAATCCAGATGAAGCATCCATGAAAGTCAACAACTCATGACCCGCGGTAGCATCCACCATGGAGTCAATGTGGGGTAATGGGAAAGGATCCTTCGGACATGCCTTGTTTAAATCAATAAAATCGACACATACCCTCCACTTTCCGTTTTTCTTTTGAAAAACAACCACATTGGCTAACCACCATGGATACTTAACTTCTCTAATCATACCTGCTCTGAGTAGTTTATCTACCTCCTCCTGGATGATGGCATTCCTCTCAGGTGCAAACTTTCTCCTCTTTTGATGTATGGGTTTGAACAACCTGTCAATGCCTAGCTTATGAGTAATAATATCTTTAGAAATACATGTCATGTCCTCATGCATCCAGGCAAAGTTAGTTTTTCTCCTGTTTAAGCAAGCAAACTTCATAGTCGCCAGTATGGGCCATACTCTAGTTTACACAAGATCCTTTAGGCTTGTCCCCAGTTTTTTGGGCTTATCCCCAGTTTATTGGGCTTGTCCCCAGATTGTTGGGCTTGTCCCCAGATTGTTGGGCTTGTCCCCAGATACTAACTCTTTCTTTTACAGTTGGCTTAGTCCCAAGTTATGTCTCATTTAAGGTTTCCAAAGCTAAACAGTTAAGGATCCTGGATCCTAACTTTCTACAGGTGTCTATCCTTTGTTTGTCACGGTTGTAAGTATCAAGGATATATGATCCTAACTTGGATTCTCTGGTATGATCCTTATTTACTTTAACATTATTCTTAGTTTATTGATCACACCCTTATTTTTGACAACAGTATATACGATCCTAAAATTGTCTTACTTTCCAAACTTTTTGATTAAAGGATATTTGATCCTTGATCATATCCTAAATTCTTTACATAAACTGATTAATATACTTGTAAATTCTGAAACTACACAATAAGAGTTGATAGGTAAATATACACAAAATGAACAACACCAAGATAGTCAAAAGGTTAAAGTTTATTTGTTTATCATAGTTAACCCTTTAAAAGGTTGTCAAAATTGCCAACCCAAGCTTCTACCAGCAAAACGTGGCCCGTCCACTTGGGTTGGCAAACGGTGTATGTACTAAAGGTTCGATAAGTGCAGGAAATAAAAGGCGAGGGGCACCAAAGGTTTCATCCTCCACAAACAGAAGGACCATCCACCTTTGTTACCCCCTATTGTTCGAAGGATCAGTGATCCTTAAACCCTAAGTTATTGTTCACCATACAGACCGTCATTGTTTAAAACATAACAACCAAAAAACTATCAAATCATAAAAAATGGGCTCCAGCCACGTCTAGAAATTTCCATCATCACCCATTTGTGCAGCCTAAACCTTCGCTGCATCCTCCACCTTCTTCTCACCACCTTGACCACTGCCTCCAGCCGCTGCATCCGCAGCATCCTTCACTTCGCTGCCACCACCTTCGAGAGCCAGCACCTCCTCAGGTTCATCTTCGTCCCCAACCTCCACAAGCCTTTGCTTCCAAGCCTCAACGTCCCAGCTGGACCGGTCAAAGGCAGGATCAGCAGCCTCCTTAGCCATTTGGAGTTTGATCTTGAGCATCACGACAACAGCAGAGTGTTTGGCCCCTTCCATGACCTCAATCCTCTCCCTTTGGGCTGTCATTTCAGCAACAAGAAGCTCCTTTCGCAGTGCCTTCTGTTCATTCTCAAGTTGGGAGATCTTTTTATCCTTAGCAACTGCAATGGCCTGGAGGACAAGGCACTTTTGTTCAGCATTAGCAATGTGTTGGTCAATGAGGATCTGAACTTCAGCGAATTTCTGAAATAAAGGAATTGAGTGTTAAGGATCCTGTATCCTCAAAAGAAAGGTAAACTTTAGGATATGAAATCCTTACTTCTAGGGGTGTTCAAGATCAAATAATCCGCTTTTCGGATATCCGAAATTTTTGGATATGGAATATTGTTATCCGAATCCGAAATTTCGGATATCTGAAATTTTGGATTCGGATTCAATCGGATATCCGAAATTTCAGATTCGGATTCGGATATCCAAACGGATATCCGAATTTAAAAACAAAACAAAAAATCTGTTTCATCACAAGACTAAATCTTAACCTGTATTTGACACAACCAACTTTCTAACATCGAAAATAATGAACATTCAAGCTTCAAACAACCACAAACATTCAAAATAATTCAAAGTGTCTAAACAACCACAAATATTCAAAACAAATTCTAAGATAAATCTAAAAGTAGTTCGTAAACACTTAAACATTATAAACAATAAATCTGACCATAAACACTTGTAATTTGTAAACATCCGTTATCCATCCCTTGTAAACCTACAATTATGCAAATACACAATAACATAGTATTAGATATATATATATATATATATATATATATGCATACAGTATGTTAGGAAACTTTATTTGTAAGTATTGAAGAAAAACACAATCAACTGGATCTATGAAGAGATCACAGTCCTGAAGATCACGAACTAGAAAAAGAAGATCAGATGGGACAACCGGAATACATAACATCTACTTCAAAGAATCACAAGTTGATCAAGAGCTGAATTGGATTATCAGAAGAGGTCATTTCTGATGGATCTGATGATATTTCTGATGAAATATCATCAGTATCTGACGATTCTGATCATCAAGGATTTTCTGATGATTTGTTCATCAGAATTTCTGATGAAGTGGTTTATCAGAATTTCTGATGAAATAACCCACTTGTCTGAAATTGTCTCTGTCCTGCCACACTTACCGAAGCAAGTTGACATTTAATGATATCATGATGAAAAAGGCAACTTGAACGTTGGAATCAATGAATATGTCAATTGGCTACTTTTTGCAGGAATTATTGTATGAATAAACTATTGTTTATTCATACACCAAGCCGTCTATAAATACAAGGCTAAACCAGGAGAAGAAAAGTGAGTTTGAAGCTTAGCATTCACACATACATCTAAACTCCATTGCTCTCTCCCCCACAGAATTCAAGATTCGTTTGTATTAGATAATAATCTTACAATCACCTTGTAAACCATTTTGTTTCAAAGTGATATAAACTTGATAATTCTGTAGGTCTTGTTTCTTGAAAGTCTGATTTCCATTTCCGCACATCTTTTTCACATCTATTGAAATCACTTGCCATATTACGTGAAAAGAAGTTGTTTTGAGCCTGAACTGGGTCTAACAATTGGTATCAGAGCAGATTGAATAAACTATTTTCAAACGATCAATCGCTCATCTTCTTTTCTCTAAATATGGCCAGCTTTCAATCCTGGAATAATGCTTTTAACATTGGTTCTATGTCTAAACCTCCGACTCTGGTCAGAGAGGAATACCCCCAGTGGAAAATCAGGATGGTCAATTTCCTTAATGGTCATGACCGAGCTCTGTTTCAATCCATTGAAAGGGGTCCACATACACCAATGACTGATATACCTGCTATTCCAGCAACTGACCAATCACCAGCAATCCCTGCCTCCCGCGCTCCCAAAAGTGAAATAAACTGGAGTGCGGAAGAAAAGGACCTGGTGGCTGGGGATGAAAGGGCAAAGTCACTTTTAATTATGGCTATCCCCAATGACATATTTTCACAAGTTGATGCATGTGCATCAGCTAAGGAAATATGGGATCAGTTGGAAAATCTTTGTGAAGGATGAGAAAGGATGAGAAGAAACAAGAGAACAAATAATGTCTCATCTTATGAAAGGTTTAAAAGTTTGCCAAATGAAAGGTTAAATGATACATATCAAAGATTTACAAAACTTTTAAACGAGCTAAAGAAATTTGGTATAACAAAATCAAACGATGAAAGAAACATAAAATTTCTTGATGCCCTTCCTAGAGAATGGAGAAGTCTAACCATGACTTTATCATCAACCTTAGAACTAGGAAACATGAGTCTTCATGACTTATACAGCATCTTGATCCCCAGAGAGGAAGAAATATTTGAAGAAACCATTCAAAGAGGGGGATCTTTAGCTCTAATCTCAAACTCACAAAGATCAACAACAACAATTGATCCACAACCATCAAACGGTCAAAATCTTGAAACTTCTGATGCATCATCAGACTTTTCAGCTTTTGCTGAAGCAATAGCACTGCTCACCAAAACATTTGAGCAGAGGTTGAAGGGAAGTAACCAGAGATACCAGAGGAGTGACAAAGGAAGGATGGATGGAAGATCTAAAGAAGAGTTTAGATCTAAGGATAAAGGGAAGGCTGAAGTTGTGTGTTACAAGTGCAAGCAAAGAGGTCATTATGCATCAGAATGCAAGACCAAAAAGCTGAAGGATGTTGCCTATTATGAGAAAAAGCTTGAAGAAGCAAAGAAGCAGCAACAAGTAAGCTTAATTGCTGGAACAGATACATGGTTATCTGATGATTCTTCTGATGATGAAGAAGAATAATTGGCAAACATTTGCCTCATGGCACTCTCTGAAGGACTACCAGAAACTTCAGAAAAAAAGGTAAATTTAGACAATCTTGATCTTGAACACAAACTAAACAAGCTCATGTCAGATTTTCTAAATCTGCAAGAAAAACATCAATCAGATATTAGAAAATCTGATGAGTTGCAAAGGACTTTGAATAAAATCATTCTTGAAAACCAACATCTTATAGAGGATAGTTTAGATCAAAGAGCAAAAATTGAGTTTTATGAAAATGAAAGAAAAGATCTTTACAAGAAACTCAATGACAAAGAAATCAACGTAAGAGGTTTTCAACAGGCTAAAGAATTCATAAATTTTATTGAGTCCACACCAAAGAACAAAGGAGAGGGTTTAGGCTATACAAGTACTACAAGATCAAATAGAAATAAACCCACTATCTTTGTAAAAGCAACTCATCAGATTTCTGATAATTTAGTATCTGAATCTGAATCTTGCAAATCAATCTGTTCTGAATATTCTTTTGACAAACCAAACTTCAAAACAAACAAGAGTGAATGCAGTCAAGAATCCGTAAAAACTCCAGAAGCAGTTCACTCATCTTTTCAAAATTATCCAATCATTCCATCACAAGAGGAACTATCAGAAAATTCTGATAACTCTTGTATGTGTGTTGACATACTGAAGCTTGTCCAACACCATCTTCAAAAGAAAAATGTAAAATCTGTTAATGGCTCAGCATATAACAGAGTTTCTGATGCAAAACCAAGAAGAAATAAAAATAAAATGTTTCAAATTTCATCAGAAACAGTACCCAAGCATGCATGGGTACCAAAAACCCTCTAATCATTTCATTTCAGGACCATCATGTGCAGCAGATCTGGTACTGCGACTCAGGAAGCTCCAAGCACATGACTAGGGACAGGAGCTTACTCAGCAACTTTGTTTCAAAGCTGGGTAGAATGGTAAATTTTGGAAATGGAGTAAAAGGGAGGATCATGGGATATGGTTGCATAAAATATGGATGTTTGACCATAGAGAAAGTAGCCTATGTTGAAGGCTTAAAGTATAATTTGCTGAGTTGTGGTTAATTCTGTGACAAAGGTTTTCAGGTAACCTTTTTACCAGAAAAATGCTTGTTAATAGGTATAGATGATAACAAAATTTATTTAAGTGGGAAAAGGATAAGAAAATCAATCTACTATTTTGACTTCAAAGAAGAAAGTGAACATCCAAAACTATGTTTATTTTCAAAACATAACAAAGGTAGTAGTTGGTTATGGCACAAAAGGCTTGCTCATTTAAATTTCAAAAACCTAAGCATATTAGCAAGCAAAGGTCTGGTAAAAGGATTACCTTTGATATCCTCAAAGAAGGATAAAATTTGTGAAGCATGTGAAATGGGAAAATCCAAAAGAAGCTCACACAAATCAATTTCTGAGTCTTCTATTTCACAAAATTTGGAACTTTTACACATGGATTTGTGTGGACCCATAAGTACAGAAAGTTTTTCTGGAAAGAAATACATACTAGTAATAGTGGATGACTTCTCCAGGTACACATGGGTAGAATTTTTGAGAAAGAAGAGTGAAACTCCTGATCTGATCATTAATTTTATTAAGAAAATTGAAAATCTGTTAAAACTAACAGTGAGAAGGATCAGATCAGACAATGGGATAGAATTTAAAAATGCAAAAATTGAGAATTTCTTAGTAAGTAAAGGAATTTCTCATGATTTTTCTGCTCCAAGAACACCCCAACAGAATGGTGTGGTTGAAAGAAGGAATAGGACCTTGGTAGAAGCTGCCAGAACCATGCTTGCTTATGCTAAATTGCCCACTCACTTTTGGGCAGAAGCTATAGCAAATACATGTTTTACACAAAACAGATCCATAATCAACAAAAGGCACAACAAAACACCTTACAACATTATAAATGGAAGAATACCAAGTATAAAATTTTTGCATACATTTGGTTGTAGATGTTTTGTTTTTAATGATTTTGAAAGCCTTGAAAAATTTGACAGAAAAGCAGAAAAAGGCATTTTTCTTGGTTACTCTTTGTCCTCAAAAGCATACAGAGTTTTTATTCTCAACACCAGGACCATCAGAGAAAGTTTGTTTGTCTCATTCGATGACTCATCAGAAACAGAGGTTTCTGATGATTACATAAAAGAAATAAACTTTTCTAACAAACAAGAAAATTATGAACATCTCTTTGAAATATTAAATGAAGATTTCCTAGAACATGATAATGCCTACAAAAATAAATCAAAAGATTATTCATGTTCTAACCCTGCAGATCAAGTATGTAGTACATCAGAAATCCAGATTTCTGATACTTTTCAGACAAATGTAGCACCTGATCAGGGGGAAACTTCAAGTCCATCAGAACCAACAACATTTCACAACAAGTTAAGATGGATCAAAGGACATGTTCATTCTGACATCATAGGAAATCCTGCAGATGGTGTCAGAACAAGATCTGCCACTGCACATGAGTGTGCATTCTCTGGGTTCTTAAGCAAGATAGAACCCAAATCTGTCAAGGAAGCTCTAAATGACCCAGACTGGATTCAAGCCATGCAAGAAGAGCTTGATCAATTTGAAAGGAGCAAGGTATGGGATCTGGTACCCAAGCCAAATAACAAATCTGTCATAGGCTCAAAATGGGTGTTCAGAAACAAATCTGATGAGAACGGCATAATCACCAGGAACAAAGCAAGGTTAGTGGTCAAGGGTTACTGTCAACAAGAAGGTATTGATTATGACGAAACCTTTGCACCAGTAGCTAGATTAGAAGCTGTAATAATTTTTCTTGCTTATGCTGCATCTAAGGATTTAAAAGTTTATCAAATGGATGTAAAATCAGCTTTTCTGAATGGTAAAATTGAGGAAGAAGTTTATGTGCATCAACCAGAAGGCTTTGTTGATTCAAAATTTCAAAATCATGTTTATAGATTAAACAAAGCCTTGTATGGGTTGAAGCAAGCTCCTAGAGCCTGGTATGAAACTTTATCAAACTTCTTACTCAATTCTGGGTTTACCAAAGGAACTATTGACACCACTCTTTTTCTGAAAACACACAAAGGTCACACTTTGCTGGTCCGGATATATGTTGATGACATTATATTTGGATCAACAAATGAAAAATTTTGTGACAAATTTAAAAAATTGATGACCAGCCACTTTGAAATGAGTATGATGGGTGAGTTAACCTTTTTCTTAGGGCTACAGGTAAAACAAAGAATTGATGGAATATTTTTTAGTCAATCAAAATATGTGAAAACAATTCTACAAAAATACTCACTTGAAAACTGCTATGTTTCAAAAACTCCCATGGCAACAGGGAACAAGTTCGATTCTGATAAAAATGGTATAAGTGTTGATATTAAAACCTATAGAGGGATGATAGGATCACTGCTTTATCTAACTACAAGCAGACCAGATATCATGTTTGAAACATGTTTTCTGGCCAGATATCAATGTGATCCTAAGGAATCCCATCTGAAAGCTGTAAAAAGGGTTTTTAAATATCTCAAAGGCACATCAGAAATTGGTCTCTGGTATCCTAAGGATACAAACCTTGAATTAATTGCATACACAGATGCAGATTATGCAGGGTGCAAAATTGACAGGAAAAGCACATCTGGTGCCTGTCAACTTTTGGGAGAAAAATTGGTATGTTGGGCGAGCAAGAAACAAAACTGTGTTGCCACATCAACAGCAGAATCAGAATATGTAGCAGCAGCAAGTTGCTGTTCACAAGTGCTGTGGATGCAAACTCAACTGAAAGATTATGGAGTAACTCTGACAAGAATTCCAATTCTATGTGACTCAAAGAGTGCCATTGCAATAACTGAAAATCCTGTTCATCACTCAAGAACCAAACACATAGATGTCAGATATCACTTCATAAAAGATCATGTGGAGAAAGGTAACATTGAAATGTATTTTGTTCCAACTGAAAATCAAATTGCTGATACCTTTACAAAAGCTCTTGATGAAAAGAGACACAATTTTTAATCAGCAAACTAGGCATGGTTAATCTAAATGATGAAGATTTCTCAGAAAACTCAAAAACACAAATTGAAGACCAACTTGTTGAAAATCAAAATTCTGATATTCATAGAACAAATCAACTATTTCTGATAAAACAATCCATCAATCTGATGGAACACAAGAAAATCTGATGAACTATCAATAAATGATAGTTTATCAGATATTCTGAAGAAATATCAGGATATCTGGTAAAAGCACCAGAAGTTCTGATATAAAATCAGAAATTATGATTGAAACATCAGGATAATCTGTAAAAATACATCCTCATGCACATTCCACATATTGTAATTACTTATTTTCGTGTATTTTTTTGTTTTGTTTTTTTTTAATTTAAAAAAAAAAACAAAAAGGGGGAAAAGTAACATGCATACTTATGGAATTCCATACAGCTGTAATAATCAACCGTCTCATTTTCTTTTCAGTTTATTGAATTTCATTTTTTTTTGCATGCAACGTCATTTCTTCATAAGGAACTTAAATGTGACACGTAGGCACTAGAATCATTAGGAGCTATGAAGATAGATGCCTAGTCATTAAATGCTTACTCACACATGGGGCTTAATAGACTGTCAAAATCACTGTTACACTCACTGTTACATTCACTGGGACATATATCTTCTTAATTGAAGAGAAAAAGGTTGGCTGTTAACATCACTTTCACCTATAAATATTAACAACCTGAAAAGAACATTTGTAACAAAAACCAGCTCTTCAAAAGCCTTTCAACAGTTTTTTTTTCCTTATCAAAAATGGGTCGCCCAAAATTGATGAAAGCCACTCAATTCCCTCTTCCGTTTCACAGACTTCACAATCTTAGATTAAGATCCAACTTGGAAGGACCTGCATGGGAGGACTGCAGGTTTGTGTACAATATGATCATGCGAAGTCCTCTAGGCTTTGCTGTGTCATCACATGTCACTATATATCCAGAACTTCTCCAAGAGTTCTGGTGGAACTCTCAAATCATTTATGGTGGTACTTCCATGTGGATAGAAAGTGAGGTCATGGGAGTAAAAATTACTCTAAAAGAAGAAACAATCAGAAATGTCCTCAAACTGGGTGATGATCATGAAATCCAACTTCTGGAAAAAGAAAATGTGCAACAAACATTGACTGAAATGGGCTATCACACACTGAACTCGTCAAGGGCCATTAGCAAGTCTGGTTTTATACCACCTTTCCAGTTTTTGGTAACACAGCTAAGTGTCTGCTTTTCCAAGAAAATTGGACACTTCAATGAGCTGTCGAATAGGATGATGGAAGTGGTGCATGCTGTGATACAAGAAAAACCTTTCAACTATGCTAAGTTTCTAATGAGAGACCTAGAAGCAAACATCCACGACCGTCAACCCTTTCTGATTTACCCTCGATTTGTTACCAAGGTGATCACTAGTCAGCTGGACTTTGGAGGAGTGAGAAGCTGCTATTCAAGAGCTGAGCTGGTACTTCAAGAAAACATTAGTGAAGCCACCTTGACGCCATCAATGAATCACACCGGACGAGTAACCAGTCTTTGGTTATATGTGAAGTGCATGTTCAATGTGTTAGAGGAGGAGGAGGAGTAGTTTTCTTTGTTTTATGTTTTGTTTTCATTTAACATGTTTGTTTTATGTTTTCTTTCTACAGGTTTGTTTTAAATTTTTTTATTGGTAAATAGATCTATGGGGAACTAACACAACTTGACTGATAAAATCAAAGAAAATCTGGTGGATTACACATGAATACTGACAGAAGTTAGTAGAACTCAAAATCTGATGATCAATCAGGAAAATTGATCATTCACCAGAAAACTGTGAAAATTCTGATAACAAATCAGAAAATCATATTTTGTTTTGAAAAACCAGAAAGTTTAACATATCATCAGAAAAACAATTCTTTTAATCAGATTTAATTGAATTTATGAAAATCCAAATTTTTAAGAAAAAGTTGCTTTCTAAATTTTTTTTTCTGAGGACTGGAACAAGCTATATATAAAAAAAAAAATATACCTCTGGTATATCAGAACAAAGGTGTGGAGTTCAAAACTGCAAGACTACAATGTAAGTAAAATCTCAGAACTCTACTTATTCCCTCTCATCTCAAAAAAAAAATAAATAAATAAATAAATTTCTTTTGATGATATATATATATATCATTATGAGAAATATCTGGGGAGACACACAAAGGGTTTCGATTGGACCTTTTAAAAAGGGGTCCCATATAGAGAAAATGTGCAAGTTGGAAACTAGTGTTTATCTGCAAAATCTTTGAAGTCTCTAAGTATCTTTAAAAGGATATACATTAAATTAGAGATAAATCAAAGGTTTTTCAAAAACGGTTGTTTCCTTAAAGGATTAAAACATCTTAAAGGTGTCATTAATCACCCTGAATTCAAACAACCCACGACAAACACTCAAAAATCTCTGTCAATACACCCTATAAATACCTCATTCAAAAACAGAGTCGTTCATCTTCAACCTTCAAAATTCAAAACCCTAAAACCCTTTTCCAAAAACAAAACCCAAATTCTCAATGGCTGCTGTCAACATCAACAAACCTCAAATTAAACACTCAGTTCCTTTCATCACTGAAGATGAATTTCTTCCATTAAAGAGCAATAATGAAGCAATGAATGATAACATCGAAGAATATGATATGAAGTGTCAAATTCTCATTGAATTTCTAACAAGATACCCGATAGCTCAAGCTCTTACTAAGACCAGAGAGGTACCACAAGAACTCATACAACAAGTTGTAAAAACTCTCAAAATCTCAAGTCAAACTGAGCTAACATCACATGTATGGGGAAATATCTTCATTAAAATTTCACCAGAAAAGATAAGGGAATGTTTGGAGCTACCCTTACATCAGAACTTTGAAAAGTCACCAGAAAGAGAAGATATGTTTTCACAACTTGATGCTGTAATGGGATACAAAACAAAGATTTCAACAATCAATAAATTCAAGAGAAACAAGCTACCTGCCTTCTGGCAAGTCTTAATGGAAATTCTGAACAAGTGTCTATCGTCAAAGATTGGAGGTACATATCAGATAAATATGAACATTCTAACAATCATGTTCAGTCTAATTAATGGATTGAACATTGATTATGGAGCAGAAATATTTATTCTGATCAGGAGATCAATTCTGACCAAAGATGGTAGAATAGATTCACATCTACCCTTTCCAAGATTTCTATCTATCATAATTTCTGATGCTTTTCTGAAAAGAAACATGGCAATACCAGCATCAGAAAATATGTGGAAGACAGAAATTATGAAACCTTGGAATGCTGCAGGGTCTTGGAAGTCAGATTATGATGTACCTGCTCTGACAGAAAAAATAATGAGTATGATACCAGAAGAATCACCATACAGAGCAGAATACCTGAAAATGTTGAACAAAAAGTCAGAAAGAAAAGGAGTTTTTGAACAAGTGTCCCCTATGGAGCATGATGCACAGGAGTCAAGCACACCAAGAATGGAACAACAGGATGAATCTGATCCTCATCTAGCTGATAAAGATATAAATATGAATCCTGTGGCTGAAGGACATCATGCTAAAGACTCACACATTGGAGAAACAGGTGCACAACAGTCTAAAATAAACATATTTTATGATTCTGAGAATGATTCTGATGAATCAATTCAAGGAAAACATGAAATCTTACTTAGAGATACTATTTCTTCAAAACAAGATGTGAGTAAAACAAAAGACTCATTTTCTGAATCAGATTCCGAGGAGGAAAATGTATGTTGGACCGTGTCGTGACCCTAAACGATCAGTTGAGCAAGTTCATCATTACGTGTAAAGGCGGAATCAATGCATGCAACGTTACAACAGCTTTCCTATTCAATTCCTTCACTTTATTAGCTTTCTGGAACAATTTTGACAGAGTTCGGTTACAAAGCTTATGACCAGATCTCGCTCAAATGAACATACACATGAGGTATTTATAGTGGGACTGATTTCGCTCATGTGTCCCTGACACTGAAGCGAAATCACCTCTTGACACTGAAGCGAAATTAACCTATTGACACTGAAGCGAAATCACCTATGTACATTGAAGCGAAATCATGTATAAAACCCTAATTTTGACTTTTAAGATCCAATCTTGACTAACTTTGACTTAAGACTTGATGAAGATGCAGTCAACAGACATTCTTGTGCATCAACAGACTCCCCCTTGGATGTTGACGTAGTCTTCAGATCCTGAGTCTTCAGTCTTAGTCTTTTCTCTAACTCTGTCTTTTCATCATAAGCACTTTATCTTCACACTCCCATATGCTGTTGATCAAGACTCCCCCTTTCACAGACTCCCCCTTTCAATATGCTGAAACTGAGATATCTGGTTCAATCTTTGACAATTAGCTTCCATTGGGAATAATGAAGTCCAAACCTGTTACTCAAACATCATTCATTACAAACTTATTTTTTTTCACTTATAACTCATAAACTTAATCAGTTTTAGAAATTCACTCAAGTATTCAGGTTCAAGTTAATGACCCTAATTACTTGATTAATCTACCAAGTCCAATTTAATGACCTTGGTTGATCATTTGACGAATCAAACTGATTTTGAAAACAACAATTTCAAATATTTTCTGAAAATAACAAGTATCAAGTTAATGAACTTGTTTTTGACTTTTCAAACAAACTTCATCAAAGATAAGCTCTCCTCATTCTTCAGTTCAGAATCTCCTGCATCTGCTTCAAACATTTGAGAATCCAACAATCAACTCTCCACTTTGGTTTGTCAGAAAATAAAGCAGAAATAAAATCTTTTTGGATTTTATCAAAGTGTTCTAAACTAAGAAATGAAATACAGAAAACTTAAATTGCAAAAAGTAAACAAAGTAAACTATTTACAAACATATTTTTGGCGAGCGTGTCAGGGAATCATATCAGCTTATCAGACAAATCACAAGTACCATTAAGCTACATTACATACTTAGATTTAAACAATTTACCTCGATTGTCGATATACTGATCCATCTTAAATTTTCATACAAATTTCAACTTACTCAGGATACGATTTAGATGAATTAAGAACTTAGATGATTCATGTGTCCCACCTCTTGAATATATTCCCGTATCCAGAATCCCAATAATCAGTCTTACAGGTGAGAATACTACAATGATATCTGTATATAATTTAGGTATGCGAGGGCCGAGGGATCTCAGATCGATACTTCCGTATACGCAGAGAGATATCAGCTTCGACTTTTCGGTGTGTCCCCTTTAGAGGATCTTTTTGCTTACAACAGCAGCATATATCAATTTTATTGTTTCAGCATGTTGAGGGTTTAATGCTGTGTTTCAAGCATTTCAGCAAGTATTAGCCAGGGACTAGGTCAGAACTACCGTTCAGCAGAAGTCCCGGAATAATACCCCAGATATCATAGAGTATAAAGACCTAGTATATCAGATTAAGAGACCTTTCAAACGAGATTTCAGGGGTTACCTATATATCCAAGTAGTGTTCCCCACGAATTCACAAGTTTGAATTTAGGTTTATATCCCGAATAAATCTACTAAATGTACGAAAACCTATCGACACATCATCAGTAAGATTGTTTAACTCTTTTAAACTATCCAAATCTTTAGCATACTGTGATCGTCTAGCTGATGTACTATCATTTTCCCTATATACACAAGCTCTTTTTCATTTTATCATGTTTTTGTATTTTTGTATTTTTGCATTTTTTACTGTTTTTGTATTTTCTGAAAATAAACTATGTACAAACATCTACTCCCCCTAAATACCAAAACAAGTAAAAATTCGACAAACCATTGCAGATTGTTTCTCGTCTTCATCCGCAACAGTACTCTCATCAATGCCAATTATGCCATCCGACACCGACAGAAGCTTCATACCATTTAGTTTATCTATTCAATTCCTTCACTTTATTAGCTTTCTGGAAAAATTTTGACAGAGTTCGGTTACAAAGCTTATGACCAGATCTCGCTCAAATGAACATACACATGAGGTATTTATAGTGGGACTGATTTCGCTCATGTGTCCCTGACATTGAAGCGAAATCACCTCTTGACACTGAAGCGAAATTAACCTATTGACACTGAAGCGAAATCACCTATGTACATTGAAGCGAAATCATGTATAAAACCCTAATTTTGACTTTTAAGATCCAATCTTGACTAACTTTGACTTAAGACTTGATGAAGATGCAGTCAACAGACATTCTTGTGCATCAACAATGTAGTAATAACAAGTGGAGATCAGCCTGCTGATCAAGGAAACCTGGATGAGAAAACAAAAAGTTTCTCAACAACTATGGAGAACCTGAAAAGGTTCAAGGATATGAGGAAATCCAGAACTTGAATTTGTTTCAATTTTCTGGTGAGGATATAGGGAATTTGGATTCGTCCAATCCTTTTAACCTTAAAACAGCAGAGAATGTGTTTTCTGCTGGTGTTAGAAGAGAAACATCGGTTGTTTTTCCAATTTCCCAAGAACATCAATCTATGTCACCTAAACAATTTCAAAAAGAACCTGAAGATAAAGCTGGTACTGTGAAAACAGCAACAGAAGAAAAACTTGATCTAATACTAGAAGAAATCAGAAATCAAAAGTCAGAGATCAAGTTTTTGTCAGAAACTGTCAAAGCTGTGCAGAAGCAAACTGAAGACAATACTGCAACTCTCAACAAATTGCAAAAATCATCAGAAAACAAAGAAAGCTCATCAGAAATTGAGAAAGCTATCAAGGAACTGAATGATATCAAGAAAAAGATGGCTGAGGGTGCAACTACAGGAGAAAGCTCAAGTTCAGGGAAGCTTCTTGAAGAAATACAGTTCCTCAGAGCCAACAACAGCAGCATGACTGAGGCTTTTGAGAAACTATTGATGGAATTAGCTGCACAAAGAAATCAAGAAAATCAAGAGTTCAAGAAAATGAAGAAACAAGAGGAAACAAATACTCAAACTCTTACTAATGTTCATCTGTTACTTAAGAGATTGCAGTATAATGTTGCCAGACTAGCAAATATTGATCTTCGTGAACTGAAAGCCCCAATTCCACAAGAAAGACAAGCAAGAAGATCAGAAACTTCTCAACAACAACCAGAAATTGTTCAACAAGATCAAACCAAACCAACGGAAACCTCAATAGCTCAAAAACAGAAGCAACCCATGGGTCCACCTCAAGATAAACAGAAGATACTCATGGGTCCTCCACCAAATGTCTCAAAGCCAGACACATCAAGGGTACAACCGAAAGATCATGTTCCAGTACAACCAGTTTCTACAACCATCACAGGAGAAACAGAGTTGAGCATATTAATGGATACAAAAGAAAAGAGAAGAATGGAACATGAAGTGACTTCCTCAAAAAGGCCAAGAAAAGAAATGATAGAAGATTCAGAAGGGAACATCAGAGAAATGGAAGTGCTAAAAGGTGATTTACACACTATTATGTACCCTGAAGAACATCTAAAGAATTACTATTGGAAAGGTCCAGAAGACAACCCAAAGAGATCACTCTCTCCAATGAGCAAAGGTATTGTTGAAAACAGAAACAATGGAGGTTGGGTAATTTTACACAAGCACATGACCAATCCAATAGTATCAATTGAAAGAATTGATACAATGACCACTGGAGAAGGCATCCTAGGCAATGAAGCACAAAACAAGTATATCTTGATCAGAAAAGACAACAGTCAACAAAAGGTTACTGATGCAGATCTGGCTGATGATATTCACCCATTGGGAATAGTCAAAATGAAGAATATCATTGATGAAATGAAAGGTAATTCAGTTATAATCAGAAGAGCCCTTGAAAGTCTCAAAAGTGCAGGAACAAAGTTATACAAAAGGGTTGCACTGGCAGACTTTGATCTATGTATCAATTTTGAGTACAGCAACAAAGTGCTAATACCACCTCCGAACACTTCAATTCCAGCTGAAATTGCTTCTAAACTATTAAGAACTGGAGCAATCTTTGATCAACCAGAAATGAGTGTAGTCTTCAAAGATGCTAATAAAGAGAAATCTCTGTTCAGAATCAGTGATATATGCAGGTATTCAAATCAAACTGCATGAATGAAAAACAAGAGCAGCTCAAAAAGGAGGGAAAGAACAATGAAAAGCTGAGAAAAACAATTGAAGAGTGCATTGAAAATTGGATGGAAGCAAGAGGATGGTATAAAGAAATGTACAAAGAAACTCAAAAGGCAATTGACTACAAGAAAAGGCTGAAACCTGGAGACAAATACAGAAGTGGAGTGAAGATCAACTAACGATTTAATAAGATTAAATTTCCTGTTTATGGACAATATTTTATCAATGTCTGATTTATAGTTGGTTTGACCATGTTCAATGTTTCTGAACTTAGTTGTTTTTGAATTTCTCTTTCAAAGAAAGTTGTTTATGTTTGATATAGAGGTAGTTCATTTTCTTACAATACTAAGGGGGAAACTGTTAGGAAACTTTATTTGTAAGTATTGAAGAAAAACACAATCAACTGGATCTATGAAGAGATCACAGTCCTGAAGATCACGAACTAGAAAAAGAAGATTAGATGGGACAACCGGAATACATAGCATCTACTTCAAAGAATCACAAGTTGATCAAGAGCTTGTAGGTCCCCTATTCGTATGGATCTTCAACAGAATTGTCTTTCCAATCAAGAGTGCGGAATCCTCTTGATCAGAATAAGCAGAAAACGTGTAGGAAACAGAAACAACAATTCACTTTCAAACCGGATCTTTATTGATTATCTATCAAAGTGATTACAATCAATCAAGATCCCTAACCAACACTCAATTTCGTCCAAGCACAAGTCTCTCACGAAATTATGTCTCTCAAACTGTTTTTGGCTGATTAACCTAAACCCTAAAGCCTAACCTTGTTTATATAACACAAGGTTTGCTACTTGGGCCAAGGTTCCTACATGGACTGCGAATTGGACAGGCCTAATTCGCCTCCATCACCCCATAAGTATGGGTTTGGTTAGCCCAAACATTACAACTAACTATTACAAAGCTAAACCCGCTAACTGTTTATCGTTTAACTAATTACAAGATATCCAAAGACCAAATCTAAGCTGTTGTCACAAACATGCACCAACAAACTCCCCCTTGACAATAGCTTCATAAAATAACTTTGTCTTCATTCGTCTTGCAATCTTCATGTAATCTTGCACTGTCTTTGGTCTTTGGATAGCTTCAGCTTCAACAGCTTCTGTCAGCAACAGACTCCCCCTAAGCTGATGCATCCAATCACCAAATCTTCAAAAACTTTAGCGTTTGAGTAAACTCCAGTTCAGCATTTGAATAGCAATCTTCAATCTCTTCAACTTTGTCTGCAATATAGAAAGGAGGTTCTACCATGCATCCAATCAAAATCTCATCTTCACAGCAACTCAGCAACACAGCAACTTCTCAGCAACACACTGCTTCAATCTGTTTACTATAAAACAAACATCTCGAGAAACCATAAGAATTTTTCAACATAAGTTAAATAAATTATTATCTTTCAAGAGATTTGTTAAACTGCATAACAGATTAAGCATTTTCCAATTTATCACCAACACGCAAAACTTTTTAATCACACACTATAACCCGCATGATTTAAAATTTTGAACTCACTTTCTAACACCGTCTCCCCCTATCAGTAACAATTCCTCCAAGAATAACAGTTTTCCGTACGTTAAGAATTTTAAACAGAAAAAGACACTATTTTTGGATTTTTTATATTTTTCTGAAAGCAAGTAAATAACAAAAACAATAAACACTCTATTTTTGTGAGAATCACTGGTAAGAAGATCATATCAGCACAATCAAACTGTTTCACACTATTAGATAATTCTTTATTTAATTTTTCATGAAAAGCAGTTCAAGACGATTACCAGGATGTTTGTCCTCTTAAACAAAATGCATGAACATTTCAAGTACCATTACCATATGATACGTTAAGGTAATTTTATTTCTGATATACTAGTGTGTCCCACTTCAGGATATACCCCCACGATCAAGGTATGCACAAAGATTCATCGTAGTAGGTGAGTATACTGATGTCATCCTTTAAGATATCCTGACAATGTCTAGGTCTGCATATAATCTGTTTTATCATGTTTTGATTGCTTAACAATGAACACCCAAATAAATACTAATCAAATCCTGGAAATATATACAACACACTCTATCATGCAAGTATCTTCCCTACCACATATTTCACAAGTCCAATCCAGATTTCTGAAATCTTAACTGGGAATAGGTTGAGAAGAGAACAGAATAGATCTTTAGGAGAGATGGTATAATATACAGATCAAATGAGTTTTTCTCAGTTTGATATAGGTTTATTGGGTTTCTTTTGGGCACTTGAGGGCCTCTTTCGGGTGTATTAGATCTATAGCGCGACAACGTACAGCTAGGTCAGCATGTATCTGGATGCAGCAGAAGCTGTCGTTGCCTAGCACCTCCAGGTCAGCATATATCTGGATGCAGCAGAGGAGGTACACGACTTTTTTCAGAGAAGATTTCAGAATCAGATCAAAATTGTGTGTATCGGGACAACATACAGACATTCAAATAGAAATGAGCTAATTCCAAGTGACTTTCTTTCCTGGGGTCATGTACAATTTTAGTTCTGAACAGAAAGACAGTCAAGATATCCCAGATGAAATAACAGTATAAAGACCCAAAACTTCAGATTTTGGCAATCTATCAACGCAAGATTTAAGGTCATTAAACCATACACCACTGATGTGTTCCCCACTCATATTCAGTTCATTTATGTTTATATCACATTGGTAAGTTGATTATTTCATGCTTTTGCCTACTGGTACATCATATGATGAAGCTACTATCACACTTAGGCAATTTAATTTCAGATTCAGTGTGACAGTCTAACATGCTGATGTACTATCATTTCTTCTTTTTCACACAGTGATAACTCATTTTTAATTTTCTATTTTTTTTATGTTTTTGATTTTTCAAATTTTTTTTTTATTTTTGATTTTTAAGAAAAGCAGTAAACTATTTACAAAAATTCTTATGAAAAACCAGTTATTCAGGATTCCTCATCCCGTTGAGTTCAACTAAGTGTTCAAAGCGAGCCCTGTCAAAAGCTTTAGTATAAAGATCTGCCAGGTTATCTTCGGTGTCAACTCGATGTAATTCAATTAGTCGTTTTTTAGCACAATCCCGTATAAAATGATGACGTATGTCAATATGTTTTGTGCGACTGTGTTTCACGGGATTATTAGTTATTGAAATTGTGGCATTATTGTCTATCATAATAGGAGTACGAGTGAAATCCAAACCGTAATCGCGCATCTGCTGTTGAATCCAGAGAACCTGAGAGCAGCAGCTACCCGCAGCAATATATTCAGCTTCACACGTAGATGTAGACACACAGGATTGCTTCTTGCATTGCCAAGACACGATCCTGCCTCCTAAGAACTGACAACCACCTGTTGTAGACTTTCTGTTCGACTTGCATCCTCCAAAGTCTGAGTCAGTGTAAGCGACAAAATTCAGATCACTATCAGCTGGATACCACAACCCAAGTTTAGGTTTCCCCTTCAAGTAACGAAGAATACGCTTCACCGCCTTCATGTGTGACTCCTTAGGATTAGCCTGATATCTGGCACACAAGCATACTGCAAACATAATGTCAGGTCTTGAAGCAGTCAAGTACATCAGAGAACCAATCATCGCCCTATATTGAGTTGGATCAACGTCTTCAGTACTTTCGTGATCTGGGCCAAGATTGTGATTTTCACAAATGGGTGTGTTGAAAGTAGAGCAATCATTCATTTTAAACCGACTCAAAATGTCATACACATACTTTGTTTGATGAATAAACATCCCATCCTCCTTCTGTTCAACTTGTAATCCCAGAAAGTAAGACAGCTCACCCATAGCACTCATTTCGAACTTGCTCTTCATCACCTGCTCAAACTCTTTACACATACTCTCATCTGATGACCCAAAGATGATGTCATCCACGTACACCTGTACTAGCAGAAAATCTTCCTTCTTTCTCTTGATGAACAGTGTACTGTCAATCTGACCTCTTTCAAAACCATTCTTGATCAGATGTGTAGACAGTGTCTCGTACCACGCCCTGGGAGCTTGATGTAACCCATACAAAGCCTTATCAAGTTTGTACACTCGATCTGGATAATCTGGATCAACGAACCCATCTGGTTGTGAGACATACACCACTTCTTGGACTTTCCCGTAAAGAAATGCACTCTTCACATCTAGTTGGTAAACTTTGAAGCCCTTGAATGTTGCAAAAGCTAGAAACAAACGAATTGCCTCCAACCTTGCCACTGGTGCAAACACTTCATTGTAATCAATCCCTTCTTGCTGACTGAAACCTTTTACCACCAATCGAGCCTTGTTTCGCGTCACTATCCCTCTGTCATCCTTCTTGCACTTAAACACCCATTTAGTGCCTATCTCTCTTTCACCTTTAGGAAGGTCAACCAACTCCCAAACCTTCAACTTTGCAAACTGGGCCAATTCCTCTTGCATAGCTTCAACCCATGAATTGTCTTTAAGAGCCATATGAATGTTCTTCGGCTCCTCTTGGGAAATAAAACAGCTATACAAGCACTCGTTCACAATCCCAGTCTTCTCAATCGACACAAATAAACCAGAATTCGCTGCTATGCTCCTTCTTGTCTGAACACCTGCATTAGGATCTCCAAGTATCATGTCAACTGGATGATCTCTATTTGCTCATGTAGTAGCAACAGCATCAACTTCAAGATTATCACCCAGGTTTGATCCAATCTCCCCCTGAATGTTCTGATCTGCAAATGGATTAATGAAATCCTCCCCCTCAATGGGTTCAGAGTCACTATCACTTGAATCAGGATCAGCAGCACCATTGGAAGTTTCTGCAGCATCTGTCATATCAACATTCGATCTAGGCATGAACTCGCCTTCATCGTCTCCACCAATCATTGTTTGAATCAACTGAGAATCATCTGCATTTGGAAACTCAGGAATATTAAATGACTTAAAAGTGCTTTCATAATCATATAATATAGCTGGACCACTCGTTGATTGTTGAGGTTTGTATGAAGTAATTTCAACATTAAAGACAACCTCAATTTTACCAGTTTTTAGATTAAAAACCCTTTTATTCGGTGCGCCAGGTACGTAACCTAGAAAGTAGCCTTCGTCAGCCACCTCACCGAATTTTTGTTTATCTTTATTACGCACAATGGTGCAGGGTAATCCAAATGGTTCAAAGCCTTCTAAATTTGGTTTCTTGTTAAACATTAATTCATGACATGTTTTGTTAAAACGTTTAACAGTCAAAACTTTGTTTAGGACGTAGCAAGCTGTATTCACAGCTTCTCCCCAGAAAAGAACTGGTAGCTTTGAATCTGAAAGCATCGTCCTAGCGGCTTCAATCAACGTCCTGTTTTTCCTCTCAGCAACTCCATTTTGTTGAGGTGTATAAGGAGCAGAATATTGATGTTCAATTCCCTTTCGAAGACAGTAGAGATCCGGAACTCGATTCTTGAACTCCGTGCCATTATCACTCCTTATCCTCTTTATCCTTGCATCATGGACGTTTTCCAATTTCGTAAAAAGATCTATCAGCATCTCCGCCGTCTCATCTTTTGTACCTAAAAAGAAAACCCATGAATAACGTGAGTAATCATCAGTGACAACTAAACAATAGTACTTTCCACCTATGCTCCTCACGTTCACTGGACCGAATAAATCCATGTGAAGTAATTCATAAGGGGCATCTATGGAATTTACTGTTTTAGACTTATGAGGTTTCTTATGTTGTTTTCCCTTTTGACATGGAAGACATTTATCTTCCACATGAAACCTCTGCATTGGAAACCCTTTCACTAGCTCATTTTTAACAAGGTAATTCATTTTTCGATAGTGAATATGGGCCATGCGTCTATGCCACAACATCGATTCAGCTTCAGATGCTTTTGATAGTAAACACGCCACCACCGCAGTTGGATCCTTAGCACCCATGTCCATGACATAAGTGTCATTTCTCCTTGGCGCTCGCATCACTATCCAATCGTCCGGAATCTTCAAACCTGGTTTCAACACTAATGCTTCATTCTTGGTAAAATGGACCGAGTGACCCTTGTCGCAGACTTGTGACACGCTCATCAGATTGTGTTTAAGCTGCTCAACATAGTTCACTTTGTCCAGTGTGATCTTCCCATTGGTCACCTTTCGTCTTCCTGTAATTCTACCACCTTTAGCACCCGCAAAATTTACTTTTCCACCATCATACTCTTCAAATTCAGTCAACAATCTCGCATCCCCCGTCATGTGCCTGGAGCAGCCACTATCAACATACCATAAGTTGATAATCCTCCTTAGCAGCTCCTGCACACACCAACCAAGAAATTAGTTAGATTGGGGGACCCAAGCCTTAATGGTCTTGGGTCGTCCAAATTCACCAACTACTGGAACATCCATCCAATATCCATTACTCCTAACTGGAGTCTTGGATCTCAGACCTGTTGATGGAATTTGATTTTGATTTCCATAAGGTCTTTGGTCCTGAGGGTTCCTATATACGTTTGGACTATTTGACCTTTGGAAATTTTGATTTGGGTATCTTGAATTTTGATTCCAAGAAGCTTGATTGTTATAATTTCTAAAGCCATTGTTATAAAAATTTCGACAACCATTATTTTGGTATCGATTTTGATATTGACCTTGACTTCTGAAATTATTAGCATTAAAATTGTTCATTCTTGGTGAATTGCTTCTAGGTCTGTCAAATCTGCCTGGTGGAGATCTAGGCTGAAATCTTTGTTGATTTCTTTGAAAACGTGGAACTTGTGGAGTTCCTGTTCCAGCCTTATCTACACCAACAGCAACATTCTCTGGTTGCTTAGGAGCAGATTTCTTTTGAGAATTTGATCCTTTCTCCTCACTATCACCTTCCTTCACTGGTAATTTCCCTCTCTGTTTTTCACTAAGTTGTGCTTCACTCTTTTTGTTAGGACAGCAGCTTGCTTAGCTGGAGTCTCTGAGGTAGATCCCTTATCAGATGGTGATGATCCCTTAGATGAACCTTGTTCAGTTTGCTTGATTTTAGATTTTTCTATGCTCTTATTTTTAGCAAACTCTACATTTGATTCATTTTCAATAATAGTTGTTTCATTTTTCATATCACTACCTTGAACAAAATTAATTTTTTTAACAAAAGCTTGATTTTTATTCTTAGGCGGTGAATTTTTCTTTTTCAAATCATCACTCTCAGATCCATCACCTTGACTTGATGTGGATGCGAAACTACTAGGTCTAGATGCCATAAAGTCTGCTAGCTCATTTTCACTAGGCAGGAATGAATAGTTATGACTAAGAGGAGGTGGAACTTCATTAAAGCCCTGGAAGCCCACACTGGTCTTGTCATTACTCTTCTTTAACCCACCCATCATGTGTTTCATTACAAAAGACGAATCTCTGAATTGACTCAATTTCTTTTCAAGTTCAACAATTTTGAGTTGTGCATCTGACAACTCTTTGCATTTTTCAGAAATCTCTTTTGTTTTCTCAGCCATCATGTCATGAGCTAAGTCTATAACTTGAAGTTTTTCATTTAGTTTGCAAGTTAAAGCTTCAATTTCAGCTTCACAACCTTTTATTTTCTTCAAGTATGCCGATTCATTTCTTTTAACAAAAAAGTTTGCTTCTTTTATGTTAGACATCTCACTTACCAGACTTTGGTTTTGTGTTGTCAACCTGGCAACCTCACCCTGTAGTTCACGACATCTCAAACATACTGAATTAGATTGTACCTCTTTCTCATGAACTTCTGAGGTTTCATCAGCAACAACCTGTTCAGCTTCACTATCCTTCTCTACTTCAGCATCTACTTGAGCTTCAGCATTCTCCACTTTTGCTTCAGCATTCTTCACTTCAGATTCAGCATCACTCACACTAGTTTCAGCCTCATCAACTGACACTATCTCTGCCATGAATGCCTGAGTGGCACTCTCATTTCCCTGATATCGCTTTTGTAATGCATCCCACATATCCTTTGAATTAGTGTACTTGTTGAAGATATGTTTGATGCTATCAGGTAAGGACATTTTAATTGCAGCCAATGCTCTCTTTTCAGCGTCATACTTCCTTTTATCTTCTTCTTGCATATTCACATAGTCTGTTCGACGTGGTCTGCCCTCAAAATCATGTGTTGGGTTTGCGTACCCATCTTCAATGCAGATCCACATGCGTGCATCCTGAGGTTCAATGAAGGATTTGAAGTTGTCCTTCCATGTAAGATAATTCTCCACCTTCATCATCTTAGGTGCTTTCAACTTCATCATGTTTGACATTTTAACGTAACTGACTGTTAAAACCGTACAAAATATCTCCGAAAACTGTGGTTACTAACTTACACCGTTAGAATCGTCTCGAAAAGACGAATCCAATGATATCTAATGTCGAAAACCGATTTCGGGATTTTCCAGAGTCTTATTTTTTTTTTTTTTTTTACCCTAAAAATCCAAGGAATTCAACGGTCCAAACAGTTCTGTCTAACGAGCTACGGATCGATTCCTATTTGCGAAACAGTGAAATTTTATCGACGCTTGCCAACTGAAATTCCACCCCTTAAATATGCTGTTAAAATCGCTGGGTAATCACTTAAATTCGCTGGTCACTTGTTCAATTTCGCTGATCAAAGTTCAAAGGTTCGCAGGTCAAATTCGCTGTTCAAGTTTGCTAGTCAAATTCGCTGGTTTATTTCGCGATTACGACGGCCAGTAAATTCGCCGAAAACCGTAATAACTTCGCTGTGGAAAGTTATCCGGTTACCAAAGTCGCCTTTGGATTTAACTTCGCCGTTCACCGAGTAATTTAGACACGAATTCGCTGATCAGTCTGCGAAAATGTTAAAATCGCCCAGTAACTTTGGAAAGTCAATCTGTTCGAAATTCTGAAGATTTTCCAACACAATCTGCAAAATCAAAACAGCAAATCAGCACAATTTTTTCGAAAATTATGAAGAACACGAAGAACAATCTTCGAATCTTCAAATCTGTTCAGCCGAATTTCTCAACCAAACAACCCACACAATCCTGAAAACCTGCAAATCAGCAAATAAGCAAACCAAAAGATCAAAACAGCCAAAAATTTTGAAAATTTTATCAAACAAAAATTTCGAAAATTATCAAACAACCAGAAAATTTTCGAAAATTTTAAAACCCTAGTTTTCAAAAATTCGAAAAACTCCCTGTTTCTGCAGCAACCAATTCTGAACCGAGCCTTCAAGAGCCTAATGCTCTGATACCAATTGTAGGTCCCCTATTCGTATGGATCTTCAACAGAATTGTCTTTCCAATCAAGAGTGCGGAATCCTCTTGATCAGAATAAGCAGAAAACGTGTAGGAAACAGAAACAACAATTCACTTTCAAACCGGATCTTTATTGATTATCTATCAAAGTGATTACAATCAATCAAGATCCCTAACCAACACTCAATTTCGTCCAAGCACAAGTCTCTCACGAAATTATGTCTCTCAAACTGTTTTTGGCTGATTAACCTAAACCCTAAAGCCTAACCTTGTTTATATAACACAAGGTTTGCTACTTGGGCCAAGGTTCCTACATGGACTGCGAATTGGACAGGCCTAATTCACCTCCATCACCCTATAAGTATGGGTTTGGTTAGCCCAAACATTACAACTAACTATTACAAAGCTAAACCCGCTAACTGTTTATCGTTTAACTAATTACAAGATATCCAAAGACCAAATCTAAGCTGTTGTCACAAACATGCACCAACAGAGCTGAATTGGATTATCAGAAGAGGTCATTTCTGATGGATCTGATGATATTTCTGATGAAATATCATCAGTATCTGACGATTCTGATCATCAAGGATTTTCTGATGATTTGTTCATCAGAATTTCTGATGAAGTGGTTTATCAGAATTTCTGATGAAATAACCCACCTGTCTGAAATTGGGTCTGTCCTGCCACACTTACCGAAGCAAGTTGACATTTAATGATATCATGATGAAAAAGGCAACTTGAACATTGGAATCAATGAATATGTCAATTGGCTACTTTTTGAAGGAATTATTGTATGAATAAACTATTGTTTATTCATACACCAAGCCGTCTATAAATAGAAGGCTAAACCAGGAGAAGAAAAGTGAGTTTGAATCTTAGCATTCACACATACATCTAAACTCCATTGCTCTCTCCCCCACAGAATTCAAGATCCGTTTGTATTAGATAATAATCTTACAATCACCTTGTAAACCATTTTGTTTCAAAGATATATAAACTTGATAATTCTGTAGGTCTTGTTTCTTGAAAGTCTGATTTCCATTTCCGCACATCTTTTTCACATCTACTGAAATCACTTGCCATATTACGTGAAAAGAAGTTGTTTTGAGCCTGAACTGGGTCTAACACAGTATATCAATAATACACATATATAAGTTAAAGTATTTAAAACCTAACCATAGTATTCTGCGATAACCAATCTTCATGATTCCATGGTCACTTCTACCTGTGTATTTAGTAACATACATTATAAATTAAAATCTTTGATAAATAATTGTATAGCAACCATAATTTAATAGAGATTAAAATACCTTAAACCGGTTCGATTGTTTCATCAACTCTTTCATCAGTGATGATGGTGGGTTGTTCCAATCGTCTCCTTTCATCAATAAAATAGCCATTACAATCTCTTGTTACGGTTGCACATGAAGGTACAATAAAACGAGGATTAACAACCTTACAAAATTCCCGAAACCCCACCCGCTCAACAAAAGAAAAGGGCAACTCATCAACAATCAACATTTCTACTAAAGCTTTCATAATCACTTCTTGGTTAAATTCCTCATTCTCTGAAACTAGATCACATTCTAAGTCATTTTCATCTGGAATACCCATTCACTAATAAAAATACAAAAACAACAAAGAAGCAAACTAATTATAAAGATTTACTATGTGTTATTACTTTACTAAAACAACTATTACAGTATTACTCACTTACTGAATGCTATAACTCAAATAAAAACCTTAATTGTTACTAAAACATAAACTTTATAACACAACCAAAACAACAAAAATTAAAAATGACCTTGATTTTACTGATTTTTATATGCTATGACTTTACTTTATGTAGAAAAGCCTATTACCTTTTGAAGATGTGTACACAAAAACAAAATATCCAAGTACCTACAATCAAATAGAAGTATAAGTTAGGTCTCAAAAGAGTAAATACAACTAGTTAGAATATAACTTACCAGGATCACGGCGGAGACAGAAGCTTCGTTGACCGAAGACACCGAGATAGAGAAGGGCGTCTCGGCGGCTGGTGATTGGCGGTGGGAGAAGGGTGGAGGCCAGTGGCGACGGCGCAGTGAGAATGTGAAACCCTAGCTTTCAATTGTGAATGTGCATGTTCTGTTATGTATGTATATATGTATTCTAAGTGAAGTTAAATGGGTAATGTTGTAATGGGCCATTGGGCCACCCTAATGGATATAATATATACTTATTTTTTTATTTTTTTATTTTTCGGATTCGGATAATCCGAATATCCGAAAATTTTTAAAACTAACATCCGAATCCGAAATTTCAGATTATCCGATTTTCGGATACGGATTTTCTGATATTTCAGATTCAGTTTCGGATTCGGATTTTTTTGAACACCCCTACTTACCTCAGAGACGTATTCTTGAACCTGGTGTTCCATCAGAAGAAGGCCTTCAAGGGGTTCAGCAGTCTTCTTCCTTTCGGTTCCCTTTCTCCTGGTGCTGACTCCTTTAGTTTCAGGGATGATTTGGCTTGCAGCCAGCTCCTTTTTGAGGGACATGGGGGAAGCGTACTCCTGGATGTCAGTCACACTGAACCTGGAAGTAGACTTTGAGGATTTTCCAGCGCCTACAAACATAATTTACAGATAAGTATTCATACCTTATACTCATTTAAACATTTATTTACATAAAAATATGGATACTTACTTGACATGATGTAGGAACCGGAGGAGATTTCTTGAGAATCCTTTACTTTGGCTTGAAATGTTCTTATAGCAGGGTCAAGCCTCCAGAAAGCAGCAATCCTTTCTCTTGTGACAGGGGATTCTTGGATGCTAGAGAATGAGAGTGTCACACCCCGACCGCGTAAAACAACAAATCGCGGCGGAAACATCGGGGCGTGTTGCAACAGAATTAATGTTTCATAACCATGGATATCAAAAGTGTTTCGTTTTATTAAACATTGAATAATTACATCGTCTGGAAATCTAAATATACAATTTAAACATAGTCTATCATTGTTATTGAGTCACTAAGGCCTTGTCCAGTCCTATGTGAGCATGCATCCTATCAATCGATATCTTTCAACAATACCTGAAACATATGTGAAAACGAGGTCAGCAAAGAAATGCTGGCGAGTACATAGGTTTTGTGAAAATAAGATTCATGACTTCTGTTTTAAGAAAATGTTTAGTCATGAACCTTGTAATTTGCTTTGTCTTTGTAAATCATTTGAAAAATAATAAGTTCAAGTGATATGTATAAATAAGAGAATAATGCATGATTAAATGAATAACCATGTAAAATGAGTTTGTATAAGATAAGTTGTTTGTAAATAATTGTCTTGTGAAAAGTATGTTACTTGTATAAAATGTTCTATGTCTCAAACTGAAATGATTCAAATAACGCTACAATATGTAATACCATACAAACACTTATATATAGGAAGTACCAGCGGCGTATCCACCATGCTTGTATCATATTCCACACGCATTGTTACTTAATCACTTAGTCAAACCAAACCACCAAAGTAATGTTCATGCCCAATGTAAATCATGTAATATGTATAACCAAAACCCAATCGTATATCGCTTTGAAGCCAATCGTTTACCCAATCGTTAAAACATCGTGTGAAAACCAATTGTTTACCCAATCGTTAAATTCGTTTTAGGTCGTGAAACTACTTAAATGGTCGTCTCGCTAATAACATTCAAACCTTCTTGACTCGCATTAATAAACCCTTACCAAAGGATAGATTAACAATTCGCATTAATAAACCCTTACCAAAGGATAGATTAACAACTCGCATTAATAAACCCTTACCAAAGAGTAAATTAACAATTACAGATTCAGTCGCTACCCACAACACCCACACATAACTACGGGTGTAGTAACTAACGGGATTTGTCAGATCCTATGGTACCATAACCTAATACTGGTCGGCTTGATCATTGCTAATGAATGTCATTTGTTATGTAACCCAACCAACAAGTTTGTTCACTTTATTGAAATCGTTATTAGTTTTGTATAAATCGTCTTAATCGTTTTTGAAACCATCGTTATAACATCGAAAACATTTAGCACATATGAGTCACCCCAAAACAATTGAAAGCAGTAAAATAGGGGAATAATGTACTCGCCTGAGAATGCTTAGAGGTCTTGAACAACAACCAAACAAAGCTAGAGAGAGCACGGAATCAGTCGACAATCTAAAACTATATAAATAAACCGGACTTAAATCGGGAGATCGGATAGGATGAGGCTTGGTAAACCAAATGAGTATTGGAACTCATATGATATGGTTTAACAAGGCCTACATACTACATTGAGACTAACCTAAGTGCTTTCGACTCATCGCGACCCATTTAGGTAACATACGCTACTTTAACGCGTCATGCGCGCAAAGCGCGTTCGGACTGTCTAACTAGTCCTATGACAAGTGTTATATGCCTAAACATGTTACATAATCAGTTATGTGACAAAAGTTTAGGTTACATATGCTTAATTACCAATTATACATGAAAAGGGTATTCTGGTAATTTACCTAAGGCATATAAACTACCTATCATACAACTACTTAAACGAAGCGACCATAGGGTATAACCTCGGAAGGTTATTCCCTACCTACTATGGTCACCTAATGTATTTGGTCGGATCCTAATGATCGACCAAACTGGGTCGGGTTCGAAGGTATAAGCGATTTATTAGATCGCTTACACTACGACCCTAGACAACGTGGTAATCAGTAGGCATAGTCCCAAGGGACTATAACCAACGTGATTAAACTCACGTTGCGAAGTTCAAACGAACTTCGCATTGACCATAACTGGTCAATGCAGAAAGTCAAACAAAGTTTGACTTTCAGACTCGAAAGACTCGAAAAGCAATAAAAGAACGAAAGAATACTTACGAAGGGTCCCCGAATGCTAATCTCGATCCAAGAATCTCAGGTATGAAACAATGGTTTCAACTTAGAGTTCCTAAGATCAAGATTCTAGTGATTTTAGCAATGGGGGTGAATGGGTATTTATAGGAATACCCGAACCGTTAGGATCGTTTCTAGGAAAACGTGATGCGATCTTGGCCATACACTTAGCACACATGGTATTGTAATACCATGTGCCCAAAATACCAGCCCATAGATTCCCAAAACCATGTGCAACAAGTGGGAAGGACTAGATTCGATGTATAAGCAAACATCTTTCAGAAATGACAGTTTTGGTCCCTGTTATGTGTTTATGTCATTTCCGACACTTCTAAGGCCCGTAAAGCCAACTTTAAGGCCCTAAAATGATGTCTAAACATTGTGGACATGAAACATGCTCAAAAATATGTCGGATGTCAGTTCGTTTGGTCGTACGAACGCGATGTTCGCTTAATTACGACGGAATGCGCATAAGCGCGAAAAACGATCCAAATGGCATGACGAATGGATTTTTCTTATGCCAAACACTAAAATAAAATATTATAGTGCTTACATAAATTTTTGGATGTCTGGATGTATTCAGAATGTAAGTTATGCGCGAAAATGCAAACTTGTGCACTTTTGACGCTTTTAGTCCCTGAATGACCCAAAAGTTTATTTTAGCACACCTAACCCCTCAAAGCCTATTTCTAAGCTATGTAAAGGATATTTATGGTATGTTTAACTTATGGCCATGTTCCGGAATGTCTGTTACAGTTCAAATTGGCATACTTTCGCAGTTTGTCAACTTTAGTCCCTGTAAGCGATTTAACTTGATTTTGCCATACCAAAGCCTTCAAAACTTATTTCTAAGTTATGTAAAGGTTATTTAAGGTATGTTAAGCCTATTTCACTATTCCGGAGTGTTTGTTGCATTAAACTGGTTATATTTACGCATCGGTGCGCGTATAACCTTCCAGAAAGCGATTTAGAGTTTGAAATTGAACAAGAATTGATATGTGCAAATGATACACATATTTTTACAAATCCCAAGTATGAAATATAATATTTCATTGGTTTGGTATTTGTTTGATGGCCGTGGAGGCACAGGTGTTACAGAGAGAGCTGCACAACAAAAACAAAAGAAGGATCAGTTATCTTTAATAGAAAAGAAGAGTCTTAGTATGGTCCTGGTCCAGGAATCCCATATCCTACCCTGGGTGATCCATTTCTTAGGTAAATGGTTTCCGTTTGGGATGGAATCCTTTCTTACAAAGAAGAACTGGTTTCTCCAGTTGGTATCATTCTTGGTGGTTTTCAGAATGGGGTGTGCTTGACCAGGTTTGTGCTTAAACAGAAAACGATGAGAACCATGGCTGACAAGGTTATACAACTGGCTCAATTCAGACAAGCCTATATCTATCCCTTCCTGTTCAATGATGTTTTCAAGAGTGTACAAAACTCTCCACACCATTGGCATGGCTTGAACGTATCACAAACCAGTGAGGGTGAAAAAGCTTTGGGTTAGGAAAGGGAAAGGATATGTGAAGTCGATTTGGAAAGGGCTTTCAGGGAAAGTGATCCAGGCATCAGAGATGCAGTCGCTCATCATCGAAGAGTCGAAGGATCTAAAGATGGTTCCTTCCGGGAAACAATGACGTAACCGATCAATCTCAGGATCGGTGAAGCGACAGAGTTCCATTAAAGGATTTTTAGTGATGCCCTGACTCTTCGGAGGGCTCTTCTTCTTGGGATCCTTAGCAGGGGGGATTGGAGATTCATCTTGGCCATGGGTAAACGGAGAACAGAGCACAGGAACGAAGAAGATTTAGAGAAAAGGAGAGAAGAGATACCTGATAAGTCTTCGAATGAGGATTTAAAGGGGAAGAGTCTCGAATTTAAATGCAGTTTTCATCCTTATCTCTAACCCTATATATAATGATGATAGTTGCAGGGAGTCTTATCGCTGATGTCATCCTCACAACGGCTAGTCCTATCGTAACGGTTAGTTTTTCGCTAACCAACTTGTCCGGATTCAAGCAGAAAATATGACTCACGCAGTTGCATTTTATTCCTCATATTTTTGGGGCAATTGTTAGGGATGGATTTTCTAAGCTTATGGATCACGGATCCTCAAGTGTAGCTTGGATCATGAATCCTTAGTTCAGTTTGAATTAAGGATCCTCAGAAGATGTTGCAGGACTAAGGATCCAGGATCCTCATTATTATCCTAATACTAACAATTGTTTCCATTATGCTTAAACTTGGTTTGCAGGAGTATTCAAATAGGACTTGGTCTAACCGAGATTCTAGGGGAATATGCTCTGTGATTTAACAACGTTTACAACCTGAAAGCAATCTGGCAGCACTTCTTTACAATTTTCAGAACCGTTACCAAATGAACAACATGTGCACTATATATAGTGGAGACAGGTTTGCTTATATGGACGTCCATATAAGCAGACCTATTAGCTTATGGTTCGCTTTTATGGACAATGTCCATATAAGCGGACCTATTAGCTTATGGTTCGCTTTTATGGACAATGTCCATATAAGCGGACCTACTTGCTAATCCACCAACTTTCGTTTCTCGAACCTCGTGCACTGAATATCCTATCCTATACTATAACATAACATGATACAAGACGAAGTCAATAGACGTAATGCACTAACAGACTCCCCCTCGGATATTGACGAAGTCTTCAGTGACTAATCTTCATCATGACACCTTCTTCAGTCTTGATCATTCTGCATCTTCACTCAGATTGTAACATTGTAAGCATCCATCACTTCTCTTTATCAACTTCACACTTTGACTCTTACACCATGATCTCATCACTGGTTCTATCATCAACAACTTTATCATTAGCAGGCTCCCCCTTTCGTCAAGCTTCCGTGCTTTTAGGGATCGACACCTAGCTTTCCAGCTACAAGCTCCTCCTAACTTTCAGCTAGTCTTCAGACTCCCCCTTAGACTCAGCTATCGGGATCGTAGTCTGGACTTTTCCTGCAATCACTCATACAACTATAAGTAACAACATTTTAATCTTCCAGATATCATAATCTAACAATTCAATCTCCTCAAAATCACTTCTCATGAATTTGGCAGTTTCATCGAATCATATCAAAAACTAACTCTATAACAATATAAGCATCCAAATCCCCCACAGTTAATCATCCAAGTCCAACTTAATGACCTTGGAGATATCACAAACTGTTTTTGAATTTTTGTTTTTTTTTTAAACTTCAAGTTTCAAATTAATGAACTTGTTTTATTTTCAGAAACACGATCAACTTACTTAGATTTTGAAACTCAGCACTCAGACATCAGTTGTCGAAAATAAAGCAGAAATCAAAATCTTTTTGTATTTTCTGAAAAATAAAGCAGTAAAGAAATATGTACAAACATATTTACAAACAATATTTGTGTTTGAGTATGCGTTAGAGGATCATATCAGTTTATGACAAATCACAAGTACCGTTGAGCTTAATTTCACTTTACGAATTAAACAATTCACTTAGATTGTCGATATACTTGTCCACTTAAATTTTCATACAAATTTCAACTGATTCAGGATATGAATTATGTATTTTAAGAACTTAAACCCATTCATGTGTCCCACCTCTTGAATATACTCCCGTATCCAGATCCCAATATTCAGTCTTACAGGTAATTATAACACAAATGATATCTGTAAGGGGTTAATAAATTATGAAGAATCATGAGAGCTCAGGTCAGAACTACCGTTCAGCAGAGAGATCATGACTCAACTTGTGGGTGTGTCCCCTTTAGAGGATCTTTTTTTACAACAACATTGCTAAGCAATTTTATTGTCTTATCATATATGCTGAGGATGATGCTGTGTTTCAAGCATTTGCGGAAAGTATTATTCGAGGACTAGGTCAGAACTTCCATTCAGCAGAAGTCCCGGAATAATACCCCAGATCTCACTGAGTATAAAAACCTAGTATATCAGATTATGAGACCTTTCAAACGAGATTTCAGGGGTTACCTATATATCCAAGTAGTGTTCCCCACGAAATAAGCAAGTGTTTGAATTTAGGTTTATATCCCGAAAAAGTTTACTAAGTGTATAAAAACCTACCGACACATCCACGGTGAGATCGTTTAACACAGTTTGACTTTTCAATTCTTTAGCGTACTGTAACTGTCTACTGATGTACTATCATTTCCTCTTTTTACGCAAAACTCAAATTTTTAAATTTTTATCATGTTTTTGGCTTTTTCAAATTTTCTAATGTTTTTGTATTTTCTAACAACAATATATCTCCCCCTAAAATGCAAAACCATTTAAACAAAAATTGACAACCAATACTGATAGCTTTGTCTCGCCATCCATTTTCTGCTTCTCATGCACTGATTTGCAGAAAATATAACGTACCCCCATGATTTACAACACATTGATCTTAACAGTTTGAAAACAGTTTTTCAATCTGATGAAAGTAATCATGTTTGTTCAGCCGTGAGGGTTTCGGCGTATTCAATCAACATTTATTCAACAAAATTAAAATCAACATATTTTGGTTTTTCAAATTTTAACAATTTTTTAGGATTTTGAAAATATTGTTTATTTATGTACAAACAACACTCAAACTAAACTCCCTGTTCAACCAAACCAGGGTCCTGCAACCTCTTCCTGTGCCAGGCTGCTCCAACTACCATTCTTACAATCTTCAGCTTCGTTGAGCACATGCACATTCAAACTTTATCAATTATTTGAACAATTTAGCCCAGGTCTGTTGGACCTTAGGCATTTCAACACAATAATGTTCATTTAATTTCGGAAACTCTTTGTCATTTAAAACTTTTTCAACATTGACTTCAACTTTCTCATCTTTTTCCGACGTCACTTGTTTCTTAACACTCCACATTTGACCTTCCGGAGTACCTCTTTTGTAAAAATTTGTCTCTTTTTGAACCTTTTGATTTTGAACAACTTTTTTAGGTTTCCAAAACTCTTGAGGTTTTGTCATATCAACATATGTTCTCCAACTTTGTGTTGTTCTCAATCTGGGTGTGTGAGAATTCCAGGTCTGTCTTGAATCGAACCTGTTCGGGTTTGATTTCCAATTTTGATTTGAAGCAAACTTGTTTGTATTATACCTCCAAGTTTGTTTCGAATCAAATCTGGTTGACCTTTGTTTCACATCCTCAGATTTCTGTTTTTCAACATCAACAGGCTTTGGATTTGGACACTTTCGTGCAACATGTCCAATCTGATCACATTTAAAACACACTTTCTTTGAAACGTCCTTGGCCTGTTGTTGTTTCTTTTTCATAGCATCAAACTCCTCATTAGACTGTTGTCCAAATTTGAGTTTTTCCTCTTCTTTCAAGCTTTTCCCTTGAACAAAATTCATCGTTTGTTGCAAATTTGGTATTTTACTTTGATTCCAATTCCGTTTCTTTTTATAACCCAAACCAGCCTTCATGTTTTTCTTCTTAAAACCAGGTTTGTTATAAAAATATTTATGACCTTTACCAGCAAACTTTGGAATCTCAGACTTCTCAATCTCAACCATTTTAAAAACTTTATCAACCTTTTCTGAAATCATATTCTGAATCGGGAATACAACATCTAAGAATAATTTGTCCGATCCAATCATGGTATAAACCAGTCCTTTTGAGTCATCATTCAAATTTTTCTCGGATTTTGTGTTTTTCAGATAACCATCATAAAGATTTCCTTCATCTTCATCCTGTGATTCAGACTTACCTTTTGTAGACTCATCTTTCAAAACGCTTTCAACAACCTTACTTACCACCTCTGAATCATTAGCATCATCAGATTTGGAGTAAGTCACATCGATACTATCAGGTAACTGGTCAGCTATGTTCAAACCCTTTTCCACCTTTTCCTCATCATAAAAAGTATAATTGTTTCTCAATGGTGGTGGTACCTGTTGAAATTCTGAACCAATACCCTTTTTGCAATTTTCAGTATCTTTGTCATCTGGTGTGATGTTGAAAATGCGTTCAAGAATGTACGAAGAGTTATGCTAACTTTGAAGTTTTGTAACAATCTTTTCTTTTTCAACCAAAACTTGTTTAAGATTAGCAATTTCATCAACACACTTGTTCAATTCAATTTGCTTTTCTTTAAACCTTCTTTCATACATTTCTTTAGTGACTAAATTTTTTGACAGTCTTTGATCAAAACTTTTGACTTGGCTCTTCAAAGTATCATAAGCTTCTTGTACTCTCTGACTCGACCACTTTAAAGAATCATATTGTTTTTGTAAATCTTGAAATTTAGATTCTTTTTCAACACAATCGACACATTTTGCTGAACACATTTGTCTATAAACATCATTATCCTTTTCAAGACCTTGACATTTCTGTGTCAATTTTTCAACTTTTAATTTTAAAATTTCTTCTGTTTCAATCATTTCTTTATATTTTGTTGTGAAAACATTTACAAGTTTAACTATGTCATTTTCTTTTGTTTTGATTATTTCATCTTTTTTCAATACAGGCTTTGCACATTTCTATGCAATTCCTGCATTTGTTTTCTTTTTCATCAACCAATTCAACATACGATAGATCAGAAGATTTTCTAACCTCAGTCTCATTCAGCACCGGTTCTTCTGACTCAACTTTCTGAACTTCCTCCATTTCTTCTTTCTGAGCTTCTTCATTCTTCTGTTTTTCTTCAGCTTTCTGATTTTCTTCAGCAGCAATCTTCACAACATTCTTTACTTCTTCAATCATCTTCTTCAATTCTTCTTCTTTTCTCTTCTTCATTTCTACCACCTTCGGTAGACTTGCTTCACAAACCTCTCTTATCTTCTTCTCCAAATCAGGCAAATATGCTTTATCAGATAACCTTCGTGTGTTGAAAGTAGCTTGCCTTGGAATCAATTTTGTTACAACTTCGAAATCCACTTTTGATGGGTCAGCAACTGGATTACCCCGTGGATCCATGTAACATTCCAACTCTTCATTCCATCTTTTTGCTCTCTGGGCTTCTTTGAATGGTTCATTTAATTTTCCGATTTCCCATCTTGCGTAATCTGCTTTCCAATATCTATCAGGATCAGCATCAGCCACAAATGCATATCCAACTGCATATTCTTCAGGGCATACTTGACTCCAGTCGTAACCTTCATCGTCATAGATAACTGCAAGAGCCCTTGATTTTTCTTCAGGCTGTTTCAATCTTGGTGGCTCAGACTTGTTCTGATGGTAAATCGCTTTCTTGTAATAATCTTCGTTGAACGGGTTTGCAGAATCATCATTAGCATACGCATTTCTGCACTCGCGCTTAAAGTGACCTCTTTGTTTGCATTTGAAGCATGTCACCTTAGATTTATCAAATCCCAGTTTGGTAGATGATCCACCAATTGACTTTCTCCCCGTGATCTCCATGAACCGCTGTGCCCGACGAACTGCACTGGCCATGCACCATCTTATATCCATCAGTTCCATCTCCTCGGGGTCTAATTGGTCATAATCTTCTTTCATCAAGTTGGTATTACCAATCTTCCCTGCAACGAGGCTTTCATACGATTCAAGTACAGATGCCAAGAAAACCATCTGTTGTTTTGCCGATTCTTCGCTGAAATTCTGCCCATTCTTCAAATCCACTGCGATATTACACTGAAACAAATTCTTGGAAGCAGATTGACTTGAAGTGTTTGAAGAAGATCCACTGTGAAAACCACTGTGAAGACTTTCATTGTTCACTGAATTTGAACTTTCTGCAGAAAATGCTGTTCTTGGAGAACCAGCCTGCGGTACATTTCCTCTGTAGTAAAGCTCCACATTTTGCTGATAAGCCGGATTGTTGACTTTAGATCTCTTTATCTCCAACTCATGGCTTTCAAGCCTTTCAATCAGCAAATCCACTTTTAAATCTTCAGGCTTGATTGTATTTTTCAACATTAGAGCGAAATATTGCCACTCTTGATCATTTGGCAATGAATCAAACAATTTATCCACCAGCTCCTCTTCAGAAGGTAAAATTTCATGTCTGATCAGCTCCATTTTCAGATATCCGAATCTCTCGATCATTTTACAAACAGATTCATTTTTCATACAACTGAAAAGATCAAACTCTTTACGCAACAGTTTCTTTTTGTTTTTAACAATTTCATTACTTCCTACACACTTTTTCCCTAACGCTTCCCACAAACTCTTTGAAGTTTTTTCTTGTTCAAGTAACGAAATAATATCCTCTCTTACTGACTGTTTGATGAATGTAATCATTTTATATTCAGCCACAACATTTTTTATATCTATGTCTGAGAAATCTTTTGGATCTATTAACTCTCATCCCTCTTTTACTTGTTTAGTGTATCCATCTGTCATTTTTAACCAACTTTCAGGAGCGAACGCTTTTACCCAACCCTCAAATCTGTTTTTCCACCAGTGATAATCTTCCACTTTCATTAGCTTTGGTGGCTTCTGTTGGCTTCAGTACATGTTCTCAAACTTCAAATTCTCCGAAATCTCTCTTGAATATTCTTTCATCTCAGATCTTCTATCTGACGATTCGGAAGTGAACGCTTTGTAGAATGTGTTGTAAAATTCTTCACCGTTGCTTGACATCTTCAATTACCTGAAAGCAAACAGATAAACTCAATCAGTTTAAACGGATAGAATACGTAAAAATGTATTTACGATTGAATCAATCTAGGACTTGTGTCGAAGATTTGTGGAGTCGTTTAATGTTGCACTGGCACTTGAATCAATTGATTGGGCTGATCAATAAATGTAATCCAAAACTTGTTCACGTATCTTGATTATAATAGGACCTTTAAGTGAATGTTGCAGACACCCTATGATACACCGATTGATTTAATTGGACCTCTCAAAATCTAATTACATTTGCCGATAATATGTCACATATAGACTTTAATGAACCGACAACTTTCACAATCCCCCACTTACTTTTAATTGAACCTTAAATTGTCTTGGACTTCAAACCCCACATGCAAACTGACACTCAACACATGATTTGATACTCTCTAGACTAAAAACAACAATCAATATTATCCTTTACTTGCACATGCACTATAAGAATTGATGGCTGACAAAACGTAAATGTGCTATGACACTTTACGAGATCACAAACTTCTTTTTAATTGTGCCGATAATTCTGATTGGACCTAATACTTTGGTTTTGGCACACCAATATAAATCTTCTATCACGTGTATACTGACACAAAATATCTCGAGATCCACATATGACTAAGTCTTGTGACAACTTTAAATGTTCAAATAAGTGGAAGTCCTGATGTTCAAATAAGCGGATCTCCTGATGTTCGAATAAGCGGATCTACAGACTTAGTGCACCTATGAGCAAACCAGGTGTTCAATAAGCGAACCTTTGGAGCGGATCTATGTAGTTTGGAGTAAAACTAGTGTCTTTGAAGCGAACCAAGATGGTCATAAAAGCGGACCTATGTAACTTTCAAGCGAACCTCAAGAGCGAACCACAAAAGCGAACCTAATGATGTCCGAATGAGCGGACCTCTAGAGCGAATCTACAACAAACATGACCTAATAAGCGGACCTAAATGGTTATTTTGAGCGGACCTACGAATGACCGTAAAAGCGGACATAACTTTTACCCAATTTTAACCATTTTTAAGCCGAGTTTTAACCTGAAACTTTCTAGGGTTTGTTAAAAGTATGTTCCGCACGTTATACTCAAAAATCAGACAATTCCAACCGTAGGAACCACTTCAAATAGAAAAAGTATGAGAGAAAGTGAGTAGAAATGAGAGAATTTTGCAGATTCAAGCTGTAGTAGTATGAACTCCTCATCCTGAGCTCTGATACCACTTGTAGGATCGTTGTTGAACCCAAACGAGTCAATCAGAAGAGTCTTTTCTATGTATCAAAGGCGGAATCAAAGATACAGATGCTCAAACTAATTATAATGCTTCTTTGATTGATTTAACAACGTTTACAACCTGAAAGCAATCTGGCAGCACTTCGTTACAATTTTCAGAACCGTTACCAAATGAACAACATGTGCACTATATATAGTGGAGACAGGTTCGCTTATATGGACGTGCATATAAGCGGACCTATTAGCTTATGGTTCGCTTTTATGGACAATGTCCATATAAGCGGACCTATTAGCTTCTGGTTCGCTTTTATGGACAATGTCCCTATAAGCGGACCTACTTGCTAATCCACCAACTTTCGTTTCTCGAACCTCGTGCACTGAATATCCTATCCTATACTATAACATAACATGATACAAGACGAAGTCAATAGACGTAATGCACTAACAGTTATCATCCCGATTTGTAAACATTGTTTGTTTAATATAGTTGGTGATCGATAGTTTCCATCACCCGAGGTTTTTTGTGCCGGAGATCATACATTGATCAAGGGATTTTTCCTTGTCTAAATCCTTGTGTTCACCATTCATTTCATTCATTCATTGTTCATACATTTGATCATTTAACTAAGCATCACACCTCACAAAATCCGATTTGGTTGCATTATCCTTGTGTGATTTTTGACCAAAACAGGTAGCACCTGCGTTTCTTAGTCCAAATGGCATAGCCATATAACAATAGATACCAGTAGGGGTCATAAAGCTGTATCCTCTTGCTCTGATGGTTCCATCTGAATTGGTTGGAATCCTGATGAAGCATCCATGAAAGTCAACAACTCATGACCTGCGGTAGCATCCAGCATGGAGTCAATGTGGGGTAATGGGAAAGGATCCTTGGGACATACCTTGTTTAAATAAGTGAAATCGACACATACCATCCACTTTCCATTTTTCTTTTGAACAACAACCACCTTGGATACTTAACCTCTCTAATCATACCTGCTCTGAGCAGTTTATCTACCTCCTCCTGGATGATGTGATTCCTTTCAGGTGCAAACTTTCTCCCCTTTTGGTGTATAGGTTTGAATGACCTGTCAATGCCAAGTTTATGAGTAATAGTATCTTTAGAAATACCTGTCATGTCCCCATGATTCCAGGAAAAGGTAGCTTTCCTCCTCTTTAGGAAGGATACTAGATCTTGTTCAACAATTTCCAGGATCCCTAATCCTATGAAAACTTTGGATTCAGGATCCTAAGGATCCATTAGGATATCTTTCACATCTTGTTCTCTTGCCTCCAGGACATCTCTTAGAGGATACTTTAGTTGCTATTGATCCCTAGGTCTTGAGGCTGGCTTCATTGATGAAGTATAACAATTTTTGGCTTCTTGTTGGTCACTTTCTATCTTCACCACACCCCATGGAGTAGGGAGTTTCACACACTGATGATATGTAGATGGAACTGCTTTCATGTCATGTATCCATGGCCTGCCAAGAATAACATTGCAACAAGATAAGCAATCTATGACACAAAATTTCTTAACAGAATTAACTCCCTCTATGTAAATGGGTAGTTTGATGTCCCCCAATGTGTTCTTGGTTTCTCCGCTGAATCCCACAAGAACCGATGATCTTGGGATAATTTCTGACTCAGGGATGTTCATCTTTTTTAGGACATCAAGTTGGATGATGTTCACTGAGCTTCCTCCATCTTGAGAATCCTGCGAACAAAATGGTTAGATATAAACAATGTAATAACAAGACCTTCATGATGAGGATCCTGAATGTCCACACTATCGCCCTCATCAAAGGATATGACTTTCTCCTGTGTAAGGATCGAGGTTCGAATGGGCCTATCCCCATTCTCCATCTTTTTCTCTTTAGCATGCCTCTTGGCTGCTGAAAAGGAAGTGCCACATATGTCTGATCCACCAGAAATGAAGTTGATAATTTGTGCATCAGCTGGAGGAGCAGGAGCTCTTTCTGGAATCTTTTCAGGATCCTGGATCCTTGACTTTTTTCTTCCAAATAGATCCTTCAGATGTCCTTTGCTTAACAGGTAACCAATCTATTTCCTGAGTGCTATGCATTCATCAGTGAGATGACCGAAATCTTCATGATAGGCATACCAGTTGGATTTTTCTTTAGTAGCAGCTGGCTTATTACTCTTTCTGGGCCATCTTGTTTTTTCACCTAGATTCTACATTGCAAGGATTAGTTCATTATTATCAACAGCAAAGCAATATTCAGAAATGGGTGGATAATCTTCATCATCCTCTTCTTGCTCCACTGCATGCACGGTTTGATTATCAGACTTGTTGTATGATTTGGATTTGTTGTTCCTGAAATAGGATCCTTGTTTTTCCTGCTTTGAGGATCCTGACAGTCTCTCTTGGATCCTTTTATCATCCTCTAAACGGATGAATCTAAGGGCCCTGGTTCTTACTTCATCAAGATTCCTGCAAGGGGTCATGACAAGATCATCATAGAATTGTGAATCCTTAAGTAAACCCATTTTGAAAGCTTCTACGGCTGTAGCAATATCCAAATTAGGAATCTCTACTGAATTTTGTTATGTAATCTCTAAGTGATTCATTTTGAGCTTGTGTTACCCTATATAGATCACTAGTTAATCGTTCAAATCTCCTACTGCATGAGAATTGACTATTAAACAAATTAACTAGATTAGCAAATGAAGTAATAGAGTAAGGGGGAAGACTTAGCAGCCATTTAAGAGCTAATCCTGTTAGTGTGGATCTGAAACCCTTGCATAGACATGCTTCTTTCAACCTTTCAGGAATGGGATTGATCTCCATTCCCTCCCTGTATTGAGCTACATGCTCTTCTAGATCGGTTGAGCCATCATACAACTTCATGTTTGGTGTTTGAAACCTCTTTGGTATCTCTGCATCACAAATAGGTGGTGCAAAACGAGATATCCTGTGACTCCCATCCGGAATCTTAGGAATGGGCTTAACCACTCCTGGGACGCTGGATATCATATCCTTGAGTTTTTGCAATTCCCTAGCCATAGCTTGGTTGATTCCTGTATCATGCACAAAGCCATGGTTAGCATTATAAGAAGTATTCAAAGTGTTACCTCCTGATGGATTCAAGGTTGGGATTCCTGATGTGAATACATATTGGTGTGATTCTGGCATGATCGAGGGACCAGATGAAGCAATAGTTTGCATAGGTATGAAGTCTCCCAAGTGAATCTCTGAACTTCTGGGTTGTACACTCCTTAAGGATCCTTGATCCTGAAAGATGTTGGATCCTTGATGCACCAAAATTGGGGGTCTTGGAGGATAATCCATGGATCCGTGAGCCTGAGATGAGGATCCTTGAACCTGAGATGAGGATCCTGGATACTGAGAGTAGGATCCTTGAACTGTCTGCGTTCCCATATATCCTCCTGAACTAGAGAAGGATCCTTGATGCTAGAAGGAGGATCCTTGAGGCTGAAGAGAGGATCCTGAAGGCTGGAAGTAGGATCCTTGAGCCTGTGTCATTTCCGATGATCCAGAGCGCATACTCGATGATCCACCCTGGTATTGGACACCTGATGCTGTGGAATGCTGGGTAGTTGTGATTGGAGTATCGAAATTCAGGGATCTCAACACCAATGGAGAGTGATCCTCCGCTAATCTTTTCAATTTCTTGATCTCATTAATTTCTCGAAGGTTCCTGTCATTAGTTCTGTCCTGCTGCTGCATGTAATCCTTCATCTGCAAAATCAAAGAAAAAAGATCATTGTTAGTAGGACTAGAAGAAACAGCAGTAGTTGCTTTTGAGAAAACGCGGGTTGGCTTCTTCGCAGCATTCTCAGCACTCTTCTTGGATCTAGAAGGGACAGGAGGCAAAGGTGGAATGCCCTGTGAAGAGGTGATCGACAGCATGGAGCTTGAAGTGTTCTTCGTGTGAGAAGCCATGTAGTTGAAGGTAATGAACAGAAATGAATAAAATTTTTCAAGAATGAAGCACCGATTTCCCTATGGTGGGCGCCAAACTGTTTTGGTCAAAAATCACACAAGGATAATGCAACCAAATCTGATTTTGTGAGGTGTGATGCTTAGATAAATGATCAAATATATGAACAATGAATGAATGAAATGAGTGGTGAACACATGGACTTATACGAGGAAAAAGCCCTTGATCAATGAATGATCTCCGGCATAAAAAACCTCGGGTGATGGAAACTGCCAATCACCAACTATATTGAATAAACAAGGTTTACAAATCGGGATGATAACAAACTTGGTACAAGGATCACTAGTGTGCAAAAGTGTGTAATCGCAAAGAGTTCTTGACAGCTCGAGTGTAGTGCAGTTGTGTTGCTAATAATAATGTCTAAATCAAGCTTGTATCCCCATTAAAAATAGAAATATCTAGCCTAACTAACTATCCGCAAAAGACGCAAGTCCCCCACGTTCACCATAACGGTCGAAGAGTTCATGCACGTGTAGAATCACTAAGCATATTCCCCTAGAATCTCGGTTGGACCAAGTCCTATTCGAATACACCTGCAAAACAACTTCAAAAATGATGGAAACAACTGTTAGTGTTAGGATAATAATGAGGATCCTGGATCCTTAGTCCTGCAACATCTTCTGAGGATCCTTAATTCAAACTGAACTGAGGATCCTTGATCCAAGCTGCATTTGAGGATCCGTGATCCATAAGCTATGAAATTCTATCCCTAACACATATCATATGAGTTCCAACACTCATTTGGTTTATAAAACTTCATTCTATCCGAATCCTCCGACTTAAGTCTCGACACACTAACATAAACTATCTGACACATTAGGACACGTTTGAGCTTTCTTATTTCCATTGATTCAAGGACGCTTACGCAATCCCAAGTGAGTACATATGTCACACCCCGACCGCGTAAAACAACAAAGCGCGGCGGAAACATCGGGGCGTGTTGCAACAGAATTAATGTTTCATAACCATGGATACCAAAAAGTGTTTCGTTTTATTAAACATTGAATAATTACATCGTCTTGAAATCTAAATACACTATTTAAACATAGTCTATCATTGTTATTGAGTCACTAAGGCCTTGTCCAGTCCTATGTGAGCATGCATCTTATCAATCGATATCATTCAACAATACCTGAAACATATGTGAAAACGAGGTCAGCAAAGAAATGCTGGCGAGTACATAGGTTTTGTAGGAGTGTCGAAATCATGGCTAGTTTAGACGTTGCAATACTTTATTTAAAAACCTTGTTTTGAAAAGAGTATAATATTGCAACTTAATTAACCAACTCAAATCAAGCGGGTTATAATTTGTAAAACCTCGTAGCCATGACTCTTAACCCAAAAGCATTTGTTTTAGTAAATTATTTGAAAAACAATGATAAGTTCAGGTGATATGTATAAATAAGAGAATAATGCATGATTAAATGAATAACCATGTAAAATGAGTTTGTATAAGATAAGTTGTTTGTAAATAAATGTCTTGTGAAAAGTATGTTACTTGTATAAAATGTTCTATGTCTCAAACTGAAATGATTCAAATAACGCTACAATATGTAATACCATACAAACACTTATATATAGGAAGTACCAGCGGCGTATCCACCATGCTTGTATCATATTCCACACGCATTGTTACTTAATCACTTAATCCAAACCAAACCACCAAAGTAATGTTCATGCCCAAATGTAAATCATGTAATATGTATAACCAAAATAATATCGTATATCGCTTTGAACCCAATCGTTAACCCAATCCTTAAAACATCATGTGAAAACCAATCGTAAATCGTTTAATTCGTTTTAGGTCGTGAAACTACTTATAAGGTCGTCTCGCTAATAACATTCAAACCTTCGTGACTTTCATCGCTTCTCGTTTTCGTCGCTTCTCGTTTTCGTATTAACAAACCTCCATAGGGTAAATTAATAATTACAGATTCAGTCGCTACCTACCATACCCACACATAACCACGGTTGTAGTAAATAACGGGATTTGTCAGATCCTATGGTACCATAACCTAATACTGGTCGGCTTGATCATTGCTAATGAATGTCATTTGTTATGTAACTACAACCAACAAGTTTGTTCACTTTATGAAATCGTTATTAGTTTTGTATAAATCGTCTTAATCGTTTTTGAAACCATCGTTATAACATCGAAAACATTTAGCACATATGAGTCACCCCAAAACAATTGAAAGCAGTAAAATAGGGGAATAATGTACTCGCCTGGGAGTGCTTAGGAGTCTTGAACAACTACCAAGTAAGCTAGAGGAGTCCCGGAAATCAAACGGTACCTAACATAGGTAACTACATAATTAACCCGGACCTAAATCGGAAGATCGGGTAGCATTAGGGTTTGTAAACCAAACGAGTGTAGAGACTCGACGCATTTGATTTAACAAAGCCTACATACTAAATGAAACTTAACCTGAGTGTCTACGACCCATTACGACCAGTTTAGGTAGCTTATGCTACTTTAACGCGTCGTGCGCGTGAAACGCGTTCGGACCGTCTAACTAGCCCTATGACAAGTGTTATATGCCTAAACATGCTACATAATCAGTTATGTGACAAAGGTTTAGGTTACATATGCTTAATTACCAATTATACATGAAAAGGGTATTCTGGTAATTTACCTAAGGCATATAAACTACCTATCATACAACTACTCAAACGATGTGACCATAGGGTATAACCTCGGAAGGTTATTCCCTACCTACTATGGTCACCTAATGTATTTGGTCGGATCCTAATGATCGACCAAACTGGGTCGGGTTCGAAGGTATAGGCGATTTATTAGATCGCCTACCCTACGACCCTAGACAACGTGGTAATCAGTGGGCATAGTCCCAAGGGACTATGACCAACGTGATTACAATCACGTTGCGAAGTTCCTACGAACTTCGCATTGACCATAAGCTGGTCAACGCTGAAAGTCAAACAAAGTTTGACTTTCTGACTCTAAAAGCAATAAAATAAAGAAAAGAACGAAAGAATACTTACGAAGGGTCCCCGAATGCTAATCTCGATCCAAGAACTCAGGTATGAAACAATGGTTTCAACTTAGAGCTCTCAAATCCAGATTCTTGTGAGAAATGAGGTTAAGTGGGTTGGGTATTTATAGGAATACCCGAACCGTTAGGATCCTTTCATGGAAAACGTGCCATGAATCCAACCCGTACACTTGTCGGAACCTTATGGTGACTAAAATGTGATCCTTATCAGATGACTAGACAATTGGGAATGTGTGGGTGTGGTTAATCAGCTGCAAACAGGCTGTTAAAACATTGAATCTGGTCTGCAGACTGCTTTACGGACCTCAAAGCTGCCAATGTTGAGGTCCGTAAGGTAACAACTTTGGCAGATTTACAGTTTTGGTCCCTGCAGCCCCTAAACTTGGTTTTCGATGCATTTTTGACACGTTTAAGCCCCGTTAACCCCATTTCAAAGCTCTAAAATGAAGTTAAAGTATAGGGAACTTAAATTGTGCTCAAGAATATCTCGGATGTCGGTTCGTTTAGCCGTACGAACGCGATGTTCGCTTAATTACGACGGAATGCGCATAAGCGCGAAAAACGATCCAAATGACGTGACGAATGGATTTTTCTTATGGCGAACACTAAAATATAATATAGTCATGCTTATATAAATTTTTGGATGTCCGGATGTATTCAGAACGTAAGTTATGCGCGAAAATGCAAACTTGTGCACTTTTTGACACTTTTAGTCCCTGAATGACCCAAAAGTTTATTTTAGCACACCGAACCCCTCAAAGCCTATTTCTAAGCTATGTAAAGGATATTTATGGTATGTTTAACTTATGGTCATGTTCCGGAAGGTCTGTTACAGTTCAAATTGGCATACTTTCGCAGTTTGTCAAATTTAGTCCCTGTAAACGATTTAACTTGATTTCACCACACCAAACCTTCCAAAACTTATATCTAAGTTATGTAAAGGTTATTTAAGGTATGTTAAGCCTATTTCACTATTCCGGAGTGTTCATTGGATTAAACTGGTTATATTTACGCATCAGAGCGCATATAACCCTCCCGAAAGCGATTTAAAGCTTAAAATCAAACAAGAGTTGATATGTGTAAAAGATACACATAATTTTACAAATCTCAAGTATGAAATATAATATTTCATTGGTTTGGTATTTGTTTGATGGCCGTGGAGGCACAGGTGTTACAGTCTCCCCTACTTTAGGAAATTTCGTCCCGAAATTTATTTAGAGGAAACTTGTGAGAGCTTGAAAACATGAGGTTGAAAAGATCGAACAATATTGGTTAGGGTTCTGAACTTCTAGTAATCTTTAATAACATCATGATTGCAATGTAAGAGGGATACTTATATACAAGTATATGAAGCGTCATTGGTGCGTCCACCGTACCTCCATTACATCGTTCTCATTTCGTTATTGTTGTCACTATCGGTTCTTACACATAATAAATCTTACTGTGTTTCTGTGCACTAAATTTCATAATTATGTACGCGTCCATAATCAGACAATTCTTTGCACAATTCACACAGTCTATTTTATAGTGTGTAGGGGAAAACCAAATGAACAAACCGGTGATGAGTGTGACTAGACCGCCATAGAGTCCTTTAAATTAAATCAATAAATGATCTAAATAGACTATCAAGGAGTCTGTTCAGCTACATCACTAGATGTCGTTCTCTAACCAAATTGTGAATCAATCTTTTTGACTAGACTACTAAGAGGGTCTCTTATGAATCATGGAGTGGTACTATATAACCCAAGGGTTTTAACTACCAGGTAGAAGCCCATAAGGATTTAAGGTAGTACCTTTTGAATATCCTACTATGAATCTCTCATATGAAGATATGAAAGATTCTATGAGGATTTGGAAAATCGTAACACACAAAAACATAGAGGAGAACACATAAACACATATCATATAACCACAAAATTGTTCGTTAATTTGTCTTGTAAATTGCGTACATGCATTTAAAGCACACTAGGAATCCATTCCGTGAATTTCATTTGGTACTTTAAACGTTATCAAGAATCCAACTATAAAGATAGAAAGATTCAAAAAGAAAATTCGATTTCGATTACTAGGAACCGAAGTGTTCGAATTAAGGTACATAAGGAATCCGATTAAGGACTCTGATTTGAATGATGATTATCCACAAGGGTCTAATTGTGGAGATAAAAAAGATCCCATATGGATTTTAGAAGTTGAAGATGTTTTGAAATCTTGCACGGGATGTGCTTAAGTCAAAACATGAAGTAAAAAGCTTATGAAGTTGAGATGCCTGATATGTCAAGGCGACATATGAAGCGGAATTTGAAGGTTAAGTCAATGTATGAGGAAAATATTTTTGAAAACTATGCATGGGGTTCTTTTAAGAAAAATGTGTTTAACGTTTTTGAAACCTTATATATAATTTTTTTTTTTTTTTGAAATCATAAAGTAGGTGTAATAGGTAGATATATTTACAAAAATGTTTTAAAATCATGCGAAATGAATTTTGAAATTATGTATAAGGTTTTTGAAAGACATGAATGATGCTTTTCGAAATCATGCACTTGATCAGAAAATGTATTGTGTTAATATTGTCTTCAGACTATATGAAATATTTTGAAATTAGAAAGGTTGGTTTTGATAACATGGCCAATGTTTTTGAAATAACACAGACAATGCATCTAGAAAAATTGTTTTCAAACTATATGAAATGTTTTGAGATCATGAAGATTGTTTTGAAATACTGGTACTGTGTATGTTGAAAAATCAAAACGTAATGGGTATGAGATTTGAAAATACCCTTAGTTATCTAACCAAGGATTTAAAGGCACAGATGTGCGAAAAGCACGATTACTCATAATGTCACTAAATTTTCTGTACTTTGTTTCTTAGAGTGAAACGAGTACTTAAAATTTTCGAGGGAATCATGAGCAATCATTTGAGAGAGAGAAATCACAAGAGTAGGTTGTAAGGTACATAGTTCCTTGATGTAGGTATCATAGGAAAAGCCATACACACCTAGCAGGGGGTTGAGCTGGTTGGTTGGGGACTGCTTTACCATTGTGAGCGACCATGGCGAAGTTCTAAGAAGCCTTTCGCTTCTTTGACTTCTTAGGGGATCGTTCATCCATGGTCTTTGATTCCTCGATTGGTTTCTTGGCTGATGGTGCTGTCACCTGACTAGGTCCTGCCTGTCTTGGTGACTCTTGAGTGGCTTCATCCTGGAGATGATACATGGCAGTAGCTAATTCAACAGTCTTCAGGGCTACTTCGCCTATTCGCTGAGCGAATTTTGGCTGCTTGCTCAGATATCTGGGCGTCATCGTGATGAAGAGACATTCTTGAAGAAAAAGAAAGGCATAGGGAGAAACAGGTGAAAGATTATTGGACAATCAAAACAGAATGATAACGCATGAAGATTGCGATCATTTGTTTGTTACCTAAGGCAAACAAATGAGACGGTGACTGATCAAAGTAAATGGCTCAAAAATAATGTATCGCGAAGACATGCTCGCCTAATAAGTGAACACTCATCCCAAGAATTCCCAGGTAAGCACAACTGGTCTCGCGTCTGATGAGATGTATACGAAGTGCTTGCCTAGCCAGAAAACCCAGAATACAGGCATTCACCCTTCCAGTTTGCACGTGTTCACATTATTTAAAACCCAAAACCTTGACGAAGTTTTGAAAACTCAAAGAGGTTCAAAACCATATAATAGAGAGTTCAAAACCTTACAATAGAGGGTTCAAAACCTAGTAATCAATCATCCTAGAACAGATGATTAATTTTCAAAGCGGTTTTGAAATATATGTTCTTGTTGTGGTCGTCGCCTAAGGATAGGTGACGGTATGGTTTTATGACTAAACGCAAGTAAACTCGCGTTAGGGTCCTAAGAAGGTTATAGACTAGGTCAAAGCATTACTAATAACCTAATTCCCTATAACCATTGGCTCTGATACCATCTTTTCTGTCACACCCCGACCGCGTAAAACAACAAAGCGCGGCGGAAACATCGGGGCGTGTTGCAACAGAATTAATGTTTCATAACCATGGATACCAAAAAGTGTTTCGTTTTATTAAACATTGAATAATTACATCGTCTTGAAATCTAAATACACTATTTAAACATAGTCTATCATTGTTATTGAGTCACTAAGGCCTTGTCCAGTCCTATGTGAGCATGCATCTTATCAATCGATATCATTCAACAATACCTGAAACATATGTGAAAACGAGGTCAGCAAAGAAATGCTGGCGAGTACATAGGTTTTGTAGGAGTGTCGAAATCATGGCTAGTTTAGACGTTGCAATACTTTATTTAAAAACCTTGTTTTGAAAAGAGTATAATATTGCAACTTAATTAACCAACTCAAATCAAGCGGGTTATAATTTGTAAAACCTCGTAGCCATGACTCTTAACCCAAAAGCATTTGTTTTAGTAAATTATTTGAAAAACAATGATAAGTTCAGGTGATATGTATAAATAAGAGAATAATGCATGATTAAATGAATAACCATGTAAAATGAGTTTGTATAAGATAAGTTGTTTGTAAATAAATGTCTTGTGAAAAGTATGTTACTTGTATAAAATGTTCTATGTCTCAAACTGAAATGATTCAAATAACGCTACAATATGTAATACCATACAAACACTTATATATAGGAAGTACCAGCGGCGTATCCACCATGCTTGTATCATATTCCACACGCATTGTTACTTAATCACTTAATCCAAACCAAACCACCAAAGTAATGTTCATGCCCAAATGTAAATCATGTAATATGTATAACCAAAATAATATCGTATATCGCTTTGAACCCAATCGTTAACCCAATCCTTAAAACATCATGTGAAAACCAATCGTAAATCGTTTAATTCGTTTTAGGTCGTGAAACTACTTATAAGGTCGTCTCGCTAATAACATTCAAACCTTCGTGACTTTCATCGCTTCTCGTTTTCGTCGCTTCTCGTTTTCGTATTAACAAACCTCCATAGGGTAAATTAATAATTACAGATTCAGTCGCTACCTACCATACCCACACATAACCACGGGTGTAGTAAATAACGGGATTTGTCAGATCCTATGGTACCATAACCTAATACTGGTCGGCTTGATCATTGCTAATGAATGTCATTTGTTATGTAACTATAACCAACAAGTTTGTTCACTTTATGAAATCGTTATTAGTTTTGTATAAATCGTCTTAATCGTTTTTGAAACCATCGTTATAACATCGAAAACATTTAGCACATATGAGTCACCCCAAAACAATTGAAAGCAGTAAAATAGGGGAATAATGTACTCGCCTGGGAGTGCTTAGGAGTCTTGAACAACTACCAAGTAAGCTAGAGGAGTCCCGGAAATCAAACGGTACCTAACATAGGTAACTACATAATTAACCCGGACCTAAATCGGAAGATCGGGTAGCATTAGGGTTTGTAAACCAAACGAGTGTAGAGACTCGTGTCATTTGGTTTAACAAAGCCTACATACTAAATGAAACTTAACCTAAGTGTCTACGACCCATTACGACCCGTTTAGGTAGCTTATGCTACTTTAACGCGTCGTGCGCGTGAAACGCGTTCGGACCGTCTAACTAGCCCTATGACAAGTGTTATATGCCTAAACATGCTACATAATCAGTTATGTGACAAAGGTTTAGGTTACATATGCTTAATTACCAATTATACATGAAAAGGGTATTCTGGTAATTTACCTAAGGCATATAAACTACCTATCATACAACTACTCAAACGATGTGACCATAGGGTATAACCTCGGAAGGTTATTCCCTACCTACTATGGTCACCTAATGTATTTGGTCGGATCCTAATGATCGACCAAACTGGGTCGGGTTTGAAGGTATAGGCGATTTATTAGATCGCCTACCCTACGACCCTAGACAACGTGGTAATCAGTGGGCATAGTCCCAAGGGACTATGACCAACGTGATTACAATCACGTTGCGAAGTTCCTACGAACTTCGCATTGACCATAAGCTGGTCAACGCTGAAAGTCAAACAAAGTTTGACTTTCTGACTCTAAAAGCAATAAAATAAAGAAAAGAACGAAAGAATACTTACGAAGGGTCCCCGAATGCTAATCTCGATCCAAGAACTCAGGTATGAAACAATGGTTTCAACTTAGAGCTCTCAAATCCAGATTCTTGTGAGAAATGAGGTTAAGTGGGTTGGGTATTTATAGGAATACCCGAACCGTTAGGATCCTTTCATGGAAAACGTGCCATGAATCCAACCCGTACACTTGTCGGAACCTTATGGTGACTAAAATGTGATCCTTATCAGATGACTAGACAATTGGGAATGTGTGGGTGTGGTTAATCAGCTGCAAACAGGCTGTTAAAACATTGAATCTGGTCTGCAGACTGCTTTACGGACCTCAAAGCTGCCAATGTTGAGGTCCGTAAGGTAACAACTTTGGCAGATTTACAGTTTTGGTCCCTGCAGCCCCTAAACTTGGTTTTCGATGCATTTTTGACACGTTTAAGCCCCGTTAACCCCATTTCAAAGCTCTAAAATGAAGTTAAAGTATAGGGAACTTAAATTGTGCTCAAGAATATCTCGGATGTCGGTTCGTTTAGCCGTACGAACGCGATGTTCGCTTAATTACGACGGAATGCGCATAAGCGCGAAAAACGATCCAAATGACGTGACGAATGGATTTTTCTTATGGCGAACACTAAAATATAATATAGTCATGCTTATATAAATTTTTGGATGTCCGGATGTATTCAGAACGTAAGTTATGCGCGAAAATGCAAACTTGTGCACTTTTTGACACTTTTAGTCCCTGAATGACCCAAAAGTTTATTTTAGCACACCGAACCCCTCAAAGCCTATTTCTAAGCTATGTAAAGGATATTTATGGTATGTTTAACTTATGGTCATGTTCCGAAAGGTCTGTTACAGTTCAAATTGGCATACTTTCGCAGTTTGTCAAATTTAGTCCCTGTAAACGATTTAACTTGATTTCACCACACCAAACCTTCCAAAACTTATATCTAAGTTATGTAAAGGTTATTTAAGGTATGTTAAGCCTATTTCACTATTCCGGAGTGTTCGTTGGATTAAACTGGTTATATTTACGCATCAGAGCGCATATAACCCTCCCGAAAGCGATTTAAAGCTTAAAATCAAACAAGAGTTGATATGTGTAAAAGATACACATAATTTTACAAATCTCAAGTATGAAATATAATATTTCATTGGTTTGGTATTTGTTTGATGGCCGTGGAGGCACAGGTGTTACAACATAGTACCCTCTTTTACGTTTTTAAATGTTTTGGGTGATTGATATGTGCCTATTCACTATTTTCATGATTTCAAAACTATATGATTCTACATACATAGTACTTTATCCTTTAACGATTTGAAACCATTACCTAGGGCTTAAATAACGATTTTCAAAGTTTGTAAGACTATTGTTGGTGTGTATTTGTATTTGTGCCTAAAATACATTCATTAACATTGATCAAGCCGATTAGTATTATGATATAGTGCTATAGGACTTGACACCTCATTCCCGCTTCCTAGATTTGTTTGGAAGTTTGATTAGGGAATGTTAGAAACCATGTTTACACCAAATAGATTTTGCCTTCGTGGTAAATCTATAATGTCACCAAAGTATAGTTTGATATACTAAGGTTTGAATGTATTACCAAACGACCACAATGTGTTGTTACAAAGTTTTTTCAATTAAGCAATAAAAATTTATCTTTTATTGATGACCAAAACCAAAGTATAGTTTGATATACTACAAAATCACAAACCAAAATATAGTTTGATATACTACCAAAGCATAGTTTGATATGCTACCAATGTGATATTGTTTACCAAAATATAGTTTGATATACTACCGATTTTGTTGTTCAAAACCAAAGTATATTTTGATATACTATCAAATCTCTTATTTGACAACCAAAGTATATTTTAACATACTACCTATCCTATTATTTCAAAATCAAAGTATATTTTGATATACTACTATCCTATTATTTCAAAACCAAAGTATATTTTGTATATATACTACAAATCTTTTCGTATAAAAAAAAGTATTTTAAATACCAAAATTTTATTAAGGATTCATGGCTATTTTTTATAACATATAATCTTTTTCTTATAATATTCAAGCCATGAATCTAAATCACAAAACCTATGTTACTCACTGGCATTTTTATACTGACGTTTTATTTTCACATATGTTTCAGGTTCTATTATGTGATGATTGTTGGCGCATGCTACACATAGAATGGACTCGGGCCTTGGTGACTTTAAAAGTTGAAAGATAATTACTTATATTTATTTGATTTATATCAAAACGATGTAACACATTAATTCAATAAAACAAAACTTTAAATACCATGTGTTGTGAAACAATTTCCTGTAACGTAACCCCCCGATGTTTCTGCCGCGGTTTGTTGTATTATGAGATCGGGGTGTTACATAATTTGCAGAAGTTTTATGATTCAGTTAAAGACAACTGCAGGGACATTAACCTTATCCACCTCATTATATCGTCTTAGGTGTAATTAAACTTATGTTAGCTTTTTTAATATATGTCTTCCCAGTTGGATCTAGCCGATGGAAACTTAGCGGATTATCCAAATGTCAACAAAGTCATCTTTTCGCTGCAACACATGGGGTAAAATATTAGTTATCTATATTTAAAAAAAGAAAAATCTTCAAGTTGTAACCAAGGTGAAAACAAAAAAATTTAGATTTGAATTTTGACATGCATTAGAAGAATAATGTGGAAATTTACACGAGAATGATAATATAATGGACAAACTTTATTCTTTCCAATAAATAATGAAAAGAAATAATTTCTAAGTAGTTCATCACCACATGTATTTTGCACTATATATTTCATTAATACGGTTGTAATATTTCTAGAAACTTTACAAAAACAAAGGTAAACTTAATAAAGTGGAACTAAGAATTGTTATAAAAAGAATTATTAAATAATAACATATTTTAATTTTATCCCAAGATAGTACATGTGATTATTTTAATTCATCTATGGTATATAAACTTTCAAGTACTATTAACCCATATATTTTTTTGGTCTACTTGATAAATCTTACAAAGGGTGATGTGACTTTGCATAGCCCTAAAAGGCTAGGTCAGGTAAGACCTTAACATTGCATAAAAAAGGAAACTAGGAATTTTGGTAACTAACCTGGCCCATAGATGTCACACCCCGACCACGTAAAACAACAAAGCGTGGCGGAAACGTCGGGGAGTGTTGTAACAGAATTATTGTTTCACAACCATGGATACAAAAGAGTTTCGTTTTTTTATTCATTAAGTAATTTACGTTGTTTTAGCATGAAACAAACAGGTTATATATCGACTATCATTGTTATTATGTCACTAAGGCCTCGTCCAGATCCTATGTGACTCATGCATCCTAGCAATCATCATCAAGCAACATCACCTGAAACATATGTAAAAACAAAGTCAGCAAAGAAATGCTGGCGAGCACATAGGTTTTGTGTGAGTGTCAGATTCATGGCTCGTTTATTTGTTTAAATAAATCGTACAACCTCGTTAATCGATATTAGAAAACCTTGTTTTGTAAACCATTTGTATTGTAAAATGAATAACCAAGTCAAAACTGATTGGTTATAGTTTATAAAATCTCGATGCCATGAATCGTAACTCAAAACATTTGTTTAAGTAACCAAATCGCAAATCGTTCTCGTTCAATCGTTCAAAATCGTTCAATCGTTTAATATCGTTCTCGTTCAAACCGTTCTCGTTTTAATTGTGAAACTACTTTTGGTCGTCTCGCTTATAACATTCAAACCTTCGCAACTCGTCCATCGTTCAACTCGTATTAACAAACCACCAAAGGGTAAGTTAACAATCATCAGGTTTAGTCGTTACCCACATAACCCACACAAAACCATGGGTGTAGTCTGATAACGGGATTTGTCAGATCCTATGGTACCATAACCTAATACTGGTCCGTTCGGCCAAAATTAATGAATGTCATTCGTTATGTAACTACAACCAACAAGTTCGTTCACATTATTGAAATCGTTATTAATTTAGTATAAACCATCTTAATCGTTTTTGAAATCATCGTAAAATATCGAAATCGTTTTGATACATATGAATCACCCCAAAACAATCGAAAACAGTAAAATAGGGGAACTATGTACTCACATAGTTACCACAAAACATGTAAAAAGAGGGGATATATGTACTCACCTTTCGGTGCGTTTTTATATGTTAACACAATCCCTCAAATTGTCTATTCATCCTAAATTAAATAAGAATGATTTAATAATCAAAACTCACAAAAATACATAAGTTTCTCCGATACTTAGAATTTTCACATAACTTTGAGATTTCTCGAAAAGTTATTATTTTTGATTATATTGGTGTATTTATATATATATTGTTGGACTCTGTATGTCCAAGACACATATTAAATTGATGTGGCTAGTACGTTATGATCCAAGTCGAGTCATACCCAATAACAAGCTAGACAAACACTTATATTATTTATTTGTGATATGATCAAACAAATAAATATTAACACTTACAATATTTAGAAATTGGTTTTCTAAATAATTACACTTGAGAAACCAATAAATTATGTGGATAATTTATTTTGAGAGAATATTTTATTTTGTTATTTAATAGGTTAAATGACATTATAAAAGATTATATAAAGTCTTGCAAACATAGTGTTATATTTTATAAAAGTTATAAAATTAAACAAGACTTTATTTGTTATAAAAAAAATTGGAATTTTTTTTAAAAAACCCCTTAGGGCCGTCCACTATGGGGGTCTTCCCAAGACCCATGTTGGTCCAATGCTATGACATGCAATTTTGCATGTGTAAGAGCTTTTGATTGGGTCTTGGATTTGATGATATTCTCTCTAGTATTTTAAATAAAATGGATGACCAAAAATGAAGAGGATGATCTGAATTTTTGCTCTCTAATTTTCGGCCATAAGAGGGTTTTTTCAAGTGTTCAATTTTTGATCTTCAAGTGTAAAATCCTAGCTAAACTTGTGGTGTTTGTTGGAAGCTTGGGGTATACAAGCTTGAGGTCTTCTACTCTTGAAGACAACCATTTCAAGAAGCATCATCCGTTTCATAATCCTTGTACTTCAAGAAGGTAGTTTTCTAAACATCCTATGGTTGTGTTTGATAGTATACATCTCATATATGGATCCGGGTTTTGGGATTTTGCATATAAATGGTTTTATATCTTATAAAAGTAACATGTTTTAAACAATTTTTCCGCTGCGTTTTTATTTCATATGGATGAAATTGCTTTGATAAACATGTTAAAATCCCTTCAATGGTATCAGAGCCGCTTATATGAGTGCATGCTTCAATAGATTAAATATTTCGGGTTTCGGGTTTGAAGAAAACCCTATGGCCGAAAATTTTAAGTATGGTTATCCCTTTGTTTTTCAAGATTATATTCTTACATGCACAAATGAATCTTGAAAAATTATTTCATATGGATGATTTGTTTGTTTGGACAAAACTCACCTTTTCGGTTTTTTGGACATAGCCGAAAATGGTTATTAAAAGGGAACCATTTTTTTATGCTTCTTGAAATTAATATATATATATATATATATATATATATATTTGGATATATATTTTGGTGCATATGACCTAGCCATGACCTTGTGTTGAATGATTGTGTTGTGATTTATTATTTCAATGGGTTGTAATATTTATTTTGTTCTTCCATTAGAAGATATGTAATTTATTTATTTCATTTGGTATGTAAAATAAATTGATTAGGTGCATTTTATTTTTACTAGAAAAAATGTATTAGGATATATTTTGTAAAAGAAGATGCACACAAAAATGCGGTTTTGGTTTTTGCCAATTTCAGGCATAAAGGACTTCATAGTTCTAAACGGGATTTTAGCCCGATAACCAAAACACATTTTTGAAGTCCAAAGGAGTTTGGAGCTGAATATAAAAGACATTTGGAAGATCAAAGAAAGTGGAGAAATCACAACACAAAAGGAAGACTTGAAGCATTTGGATGCGGGATCAAGTGGGAGTTCAACGACACAATACTTGTGTCAATTTTCACCCTTTAGGAAGGACCTTTTGGCACACTTGTTTCGGCTAACAAGTGTTGTCAAAATAGTTGGCTATGGTTATGCACCTATTGTTATATATGTTGTGCTTGTGTGGTTGTTTATTTATGTTGTTTAGATGATATTTGGATATGCATGCTTAACAAACTAATAATCAACAACAAGCTTAAAATTGGTTCTTTAAAAGATCATTAAAATTGGTTAATAAAAGGTTATTAAAAAATTAATGATTTTATAATAAAATGGGTTTTATTAGAAAGAACCATGAAAATTTGTTTTCACCAAAGTACCATTGATTTGAATGCATGCAAATATATGGTACATAATATTTTCTAAACTAGAATTTTGAAATATTAAAAACCCTTTTATAAAACAAGTCAAACACCATCCTTTTATACAACACTCGAAACACTTGGGAACTCTTATTGTGGGATAAAGGTCACCTAACCACATTTGAGGAAACTTGTATATTCGAGGTGGGTTTACCATGTTTGTGGGATAAAGGTCACCTAACCACTTATGTGAATAAACTCACACGTGTGTGTAAGTTGGACGACTTGATTTGGAAACCATGAACTTAGGGTCACCAAAGCATGGGGAACAAAGGTGTTGATGGGATTAAACATGCCAACTAAACATAAAGATGTTTAACCGATCCCATATGGCTAGAAGTTGCAAAGAGTTGCAATTGTCAAACGTTGACTACCTTGTTAATTTAAATAGAGGGATAAAGGTCACCTAACCAATATTTAAATGTAACATTGGATTCTAAATTTTAATTATTAATTGTCTTTAAGACACAAAAGGGTATTAATGATTAAAATATAATAATATCGAAAATACTAAAATTGAACTTCTTAAATTTTGTAGATGGCCGCTAACAATGCAAACCCGATTAACCAAACCGTCCGAAACCTGTCACTAAGAACCATCCTTGAAAAGGATCGTCTCAACCATAACAACTTCATGGATTGGTTTCGAAACTTGAGAATCGTTCTCAAGCAAGAGAAGATATCCTATGTGTTGGACGATCCTAATCCTGATGAACCTAACGTGGAAGATGTGGAAGCCTACAATGATTGGGTTAAGTATACCGAGGACTCCATGCAAGCCTCATGCCTCATGTTGGGAACTATGATTCTCGAAATTCAAAAGGATTTTGAACATCACGGGGCATACGACATGATTACCCAGTTAAAGGAAATGTTCCTACAACAAGCAAGGGTAGAACGCTTCGAAACTGTTCGGGCGCTTCATGCATGTCGAATGGAGGAAACCCAATCGGTATCATCTTATGTTCTTAAGATGAAAAGCCACATTGATCGCCTCGAACGGCTAAATTGTCCCGTCTCTAAAGAGTTGGCTACGGATTTGATCCTCAACTCTTTAACAAAGAAATTTGAGAGTTTTGTAATGAATTACAACATGAATGGATGGGACAAGAGCATTGGTGAACTTCATGCAATGCTCAAGATGGCCGAAGCAAGTATGGGCAAAAAGGCTTTACCCGTCCTAGCGATCAATGAAGGAGGCAACAAGAAGAGGCCCCATCCCGACTCTAAAGCAACCTATGCTAAAAGAAAGGGACACGTCAAAGGAAAAGGGAAGGGAAAAGCTAAAGCAGAACCCACCAAACCGAAGGAGAAGAAGCAAAAGGTTGCTACAAATGACCCATGTTTTGAATGTGGTGAGATAGGACATTGGAAGAGAAATTGTCCAAGCTATCTCAAGGAGTTGAAAAACAAGAGGGATGCAGGGCAAACCTCAGGTACTATCTTTATGATACATGTTGAGATTAATGTTATTTCTTCTAACACATGGGTACTAGATACCGGATGTGGAACTCATATTTGCAATTCGTTGTAGGGGTTCAGAAGAAGTAGACATTACAAGAAGGGAGACAGTAGTCTCTTTATGGGCAACGGAGCAAAAGTTGAAGTCGAAGCTCAAGGAGACTACGTTTTAAAGCTTCCAAGTGGTTTGGAAGTGATTTTGAAGAATGTTTTATATGCTCCTAGTTTAACTAGGAACATAATTTCAGTTTCCCTTTTAAAACAATCTGGTTTCAATTTCGAATTTGTTAACTATGATATTTATGTTTCTAAGAATGATGTGTTTTATTTTAAAGCTATGTCTTTGAATGGTATTTATGAATTAGATCATGATAACGCATCATATGATAGCTCAATGTACCAAGTAACCAACAAGAAACTCAAAATGGATTTGAGTGATTCCTATCTTTGGCATTGTCGCCTTGGACATATAAGCAAGAATCGCATGCATACACTTCAGAAAAATGGTCTTCTGAATACAAATGAAGATAATTCATTTGATGTATGCGAATCTTGTTTACAAGGCAAAATGACCAAGACACCCTTTAGTGGAACTTTTGAAAGGGCAAAAGACTTACTAGGCATCATACATTCAGATGTATGTGGTCCTTTTAAGCCGATGACTAGGAATGGTGAAAGATACTTCATTACCTTTACCGACGACTATAGTCGTTATGGATATGTGTACTTACTAAGACACAAGGATGAAGCATTTGAAATGTTCAAAGACTTCAAAAGTGAAGTAGAAAATCAACTCAAGAAAACAATTAAAGTCCTTCGTACCGATAAAGGAGGTGAATACCTAAGTGGTGCTTTTCAAGATCATCTTAGAAGTTGTGGAATCATTTCACAACTTACTCCACCTGGAACACCACAACACAATGGTGTGTCCGAAAGGAGAAATCGAACTCTATTAGATATGGTTCGATCTATGATGGCTAGAAGCACATTACCTCTATCATTTTGGGGTTACGCCTTGCTCTCCGCAGTCCGTATACTAAATATGGCCCCAACCAAGAAAGTGGAAAAGACACCTTTTGAAATATGGCATGGAAACCCTCCATCATTATCATTCTTAAGGGTTTGGGGTTGTGAAGCTTATGTTAAGCAATACACTCCAAATAAATTGGAAGTCCGATCTACTAAGTGTATCTTTGTAGGATATCCTAATGATATAGGATATTATTTCTACGATCCAACCGAGCAAAAGGTATTTGTTGCTCGAAAGGGTAAGTTCTTAGAAGCTAAATTCCTTATGGAAGGAACTAGTAGTAGAACAGTGGAACTTGAGGAGGATCAAGAACCACAAGACGATACACGTTTGGTTGATACTAGCACTCAACAAGAGGTTGTTGAAAACGATCAAGAGGTTGATCAGAACACACAAAATGTTTGCAGATCTGGTAGAATTAGTAATCCACCTGAAAGATATGGATTTTTCATGGATGGATGCTACGTGGTAGATTCAGATGAACCAACCACATACCATGATGCAATGTCAAAATCCGATTGTGACAAATGGCTTGAAGCCATGAACATAGAGATGCAATCCATGTATGACAACCAAGTTTGGGAATTGGTTGTGCCACCACTCAACTCCAAAGTAATTGGAAGTAAGTGGGTTTTCAAGAAGAAAATGGATATGCATAGTAACTTGGATACTTATAAAGCAAGACTTGTAGCAAAAGGTTTCACTCAAACTCAAGGGATTGATTATGATGAGACCTTCTCGCCTGTGGCGATGCTAAAGTCAATCAGGATATTATTTGCCATAGCTGCATATTATGACTATGAGATCTGGCAATTGGATGTCAAAATGGCTTTTCTTAATGGATATCTTGATGAAGATGTCTATATGGTTCAGCCTGAAGGTTTTGTCGATCCAAAACATCCTGACAAAGTATGCATGTTAAAGAAATCAATCTATGGATTGAAACAAACATCTAGAAGTTGGAATCATCGTTTTGATGAAGAAATTAAGAATTTTGGATTCATCAAGAACGGTGATGAAGCTTGTGTGTATAAGAAAGCTAGTGGGAGCATCATCACTTTCTTAGTACTGTATGTCGATGACATTCTACTATTTGGGAATGACATTCCAACCATGGAAGGTGTAAAAGCTTGGCTTGGAAGTTGTTTTTCCATTAAGGATCTTGGTGAAGTCGCCTACATTCTGGGAATAAAGGTCTATAGGGATAGATCAAGGCGCTTGATAGGTTTAAACCAAAGTGCATACATTGACAAAGTATTGAATAGGTTCCAGATGGAGAACTCTAAGAGAGGTTTTGTACCTATTCAAAAGGGGACAATATTGAATACATCTCAATGTCCTAGCTCAAAGGATGAGCAAGAGAAAATGAAAAGAATCCCATATGCGTCAGCTATAGGATCCATCATGTATGCAATGATATGCACCAGACCGGACGTTTCATGCGCCTTGAGCATGACGAGTAGATACCAGCAGAATCCAGGTAACAGTCATTGGATGGCTGTTAAAAGCATATTGAAATATCTTAGGAGAACTAAGGATATGTTCTTAATATATGGATCTGGTGAGGAGGAGCTCGTTGTAAAGGGTTACACGGACGCGAGTTTCCAAACCGATCGAAGTGATTCTCGATCGCAATCGGGGTATGTCTTCATTTTAAATGGTGGAGCAGTCTCTTGGAAGAGCTCAAAACAAGACGTGGTAGCATTGTCCACTACAGAATCAGAATACATCGCCGCTTCATTGGCAGCCCAGGAAGCTGCATGGCTGAAGAAATTTATAGCCGACCTAGGGGTGGTCCCTACCATTCAAGACCCCCTAGAGATCTTTTGTGATAACGAGGGTGCGATTGCTCAAATCAAGGAACCTCGTGCGCACCAAAAGACTAGACATATCGAGCGGAGATTCAACTACATAAGGGATGAAGTTGAAAAGGGAAAGGTGTGTATCCGCCAAGTTCACACAGATCAAAACATTTCGGATCCACTCACGAAGCTCCTTGACAGGGGAAAACATGAGGGTCATACATGTTCCTTAGGACTTCGATATTCTAGTGATTGGATTTGATCTAATTTTGTATTTGGATATTGAAACAATTGTTAATTTAACTCTTTTATGGTATTTTGAGTTATGTTTCATATTAGCATGTTTAAATCCGTGAATAAGTTAATTATTCTGAATGTCCGTAGTCGATCATAATTGTGGGAACAAATATGAATATAAGACTATTATGAACCTGGATTGGTGGATATTCATTTAGAATGAATATAGAGCAAAGTGTTGCTGCCAAAGTTCATAGATATTTGTGGGATACAAATATTGGACTGACTCGCTCTCAAATATTACTGCATGGAATCATTTGTGATTGATCATAAGTAAATTTTGAGTTAAGGCGAATATCATAGTATCCTCTGACCTGAGATACATATTGGGTCTTGATATTCACCAAATATTATGCCTTGACTTATTTCTTCGCTGTCAGTAATATGACATTACATAAGGCTGAGCTCAGGTGTGATACAAGGTGATTGTGAGAGACGTATGTAGTCAAGAAGGAATTTGTTCCACTTATTCGTTGAGAGTAAGATGTCTAAGGCCTGCTAAAGTTAAATCAACAGAGAGTGATCACTCTGTGTCTCTGGATTTAACATGACATCTGTAACGAAAGGATAAATGATAGATTCACCTAAATCATGTTCAAGTAAGGGACTTGAAAGGGATGATGTTATTGAATGGCAAATATAGTCATACATATTGGGGGTAGTAAACCGTAGTTAGGCGTCATTTACTGCTTGCATCAATCTTCTATGTATCTTGTGCAAGTGGGAGATTGTTGGACTCTGTATGCCCAAGACACATATTAAATTGATGTGGCTAGTACGTTATGATCCAAGTCGAGTCATACCCAATAACAACCTAGAAAAACACTTATATTATTTATTTGTGATATGATCAAACAAATAAATATTAACACTTACAATATTTAGAAATTGGTTTTCTAAATAATTACACTTGAGAAACCAATAAATTATGTGGATAATTTATTTTGAGAGAATATTTTATTTTGTTATTTAATAGGTTAAATGACATTATAAAAGATTATATAAAGTCTTGCAAACATAGTGTTATATTTTATAAAAGTTATAAAATTAAACAAGACTTTATTTGTTATAAAAAAAATTGGAATTTTTTTAAAAAATCCCCTTAGGGCCGTCCACTATGGGGGTCTTCCCAAGACCCATGTTGGTCCAATGCTATGACATGCAATTTTGCATGTGTAAGAGCTTTTGATTGGGTCTTGGATTTGATGATATTCTCTCTAGTATTTTAAATAAAATGGATGACCAAAACTGAAGAGGATGAGCTGAATTTTTGCTCTCTAATTTTCGGCCATAAGAGGGTTTTTTCAAGTGTTCAATTTTTGATCTTCAAGTGTAAAATCCTAGCTAAACTTGTGGTGTTTGTTGGAAGCTTGGGGTATACAAGCTTGAGGTCTTCTACTCTTGAAGACAACCATTTCAAGAAGCATCATCCGTTTCATAATCCTTGTACTTCAAGAAGGTAGTTTTCTAAACATCCTATGGTTGTGTTTGATAGTATACATCTCATATATGGATCCGGGTTTTGGGATTTTGCATATAAATGGTTTTATATCTTATAAAAGTAACATGTTTTAAACAATTTTTCCGCTGCGTTTTTATTTCATATGGATGAAATTGCTTTGATAAACATGTTAAAATCCCTTCATATATGAGTTCATATATATTTTAAAACATTGCGACTTGAACGATTTTATTGGTGACCCTCATCATGTCATAAGCAATATATCTATTATTTGCGCGTCGTAATATATACTTTTTGTGACATAATATAAATATCGTAACACACATAATCTTGTCAACTATAACACATCATCATACACATATTGTAAAACACATAGCACATTGTAACACTTAAAATTTACCCATGAACAACCCATTCTAGTGTACATTGAAAAACACGTATTTTAGCGATTCGGTAACGTTTTTGGGTGCCGGAAGTCACGTATGACTAACCCAACACCAAGTAAACTTAATATAAGTTAAAATACTTATTTTTATATCAAAAATATCAGTTTACTTACTGATCTAAAACAGTTTTATAAAAATCCTCCGAAAAGCCGATTTTTTAACCGTTTTACCGCATAGTTTTGCATCAAACATTACCCTAACCATCCCGAATCGAAATGACTTGATATTTTAACATAACCCATGTTATTTACTGAATAAAATAGTGGTTATACTCATGATAGTGCAGGTATCACATAAAACACATAAATCATGCAAATTTCACATATTTTACCACTTTCTAAGCTATATGTACAACATGCAAACCTATCAAACCTATGTCAAAGTTTCATGCCATTATAATATATCAAATAATGTTATTTTTAGTGTTTATAATATGTTCTAAAACATATTTGTCATACAATCATTTTTTATCATTTCTTGAGCTTTAAATCAACATGTATTCTCATGTACAAGTGTCTAAAGCACACTATCATATCGTCATCTTTTCATATGAGCTTAAATGCATCAAATATGTGATTTATTCATGTTTATTTGCTGATGTACTTGAACATTTATCATATCATACACAAATCATTCAACACTTGCATTTTAACTATCATTCAAGAAGAAGCAACAACTTAAACAAGTATTTACCAAAGATCAAGCTCAAATCTCATACACATTGTCACACCCCGACCACGTATAACATACAAAACGTGGCGGAAAACGTCGGGGAGTGTTGTAACAGAATTAATTGTTTCATAACCATGGCATTCAAAGTTGTATTTTATTTATCAACAAGCGTGTTACATTGTCAAAACAGGAAATAAAGAGTTCAGAACATAATTAAACTAAGTCTATCTTCATTTTATGTCTCTAAGGCACAGGTCCGCCCTAGTGTCACGATCATCATCCTACGGAAAAGCTCCTGAAAACACATGTGAAAATAGGTACGTCAGCATAAAAATGCCTGTGAGATACATAGGTTTTGTGAAAATAGGATTCATGACTTAAGTTTAAGAACTTGTTTAATAACAGTCAGTCATGAACCTTGTAAATTGTTTTGTCTTGTAAATCATTTGAAAAGTGATAAAATAAGATAATATGTATAAATAAGATCATAAAGTATGGTTTAATAAATAACCAAGTACAATGAGTTTGCATAAGATAAGTTGTTTTGTAAAACAATGTCTTGTGAAAAGTATGTTATTTGTATAAAATGTCATATGTCTAAATTGAAATGATTCAAATAACGCTACAATATGTAATACCATACAAACACTTATATATATAGGAAGTACTAGCGGCGTATCCACCATGATTGTATCATATTACACATGCCTCGTTACTCAAATCATTTAAACAAACCACCAACGTATAAAGTCCATGTTTAAACCAATCGTCAAAAGTCCTTGTATAAGCCATGTCAAATGTTTAAAAGTCCAAACGTAGTCAAGTAATGTGTAACAAAAGTTATGTATTGTAAGTAAAGTATTGTCACATAGTCCAAAATGTATAAATGTACAAAATAAAGTATTTTGATTATATCAAAAAGTTATATTTTGCAAAGTAATGCATGTTACATTGATACAAACATTTATGTGGTAAGTTAACGCATACATTCAAGCCTTGAGACAGTCGGATAACCCTTTCAGTCAAGGTTATCAAAAGAAATGTTTTCGGATTCAGTCATTCCTTACATCCAAACAAACCCGGGATGTCAGGAATGGGATTTGTCAAGTCCTATGGTACCACTACTTACTACCGAGCGGCGTAGCAAATGTTAATGAACGTAATAAAGACCCGTTTGTGCAAACCAAATGTCATAGCAGTTGTATACATGTCATATGAAAACAATGTACTAAGTATGCTAAGTTAACATACAAAGCAGAAAAGTCTTGTAAATCAATGTGCTAGCATGCTATCAGTCAACATACATAGCAGAAATGTAATGTAAAACAATGTACTAAGTATGCACACAATGGACATACATAGCATGAAATGTAATGAAATCATGTACTATAATGTACTAACAAACATAGCCGATATATGATGTTCAAATAGGAAAGCATGAAAGTAACAAGTAGGCACATGTGTTTCACCCCAAAACAGTTTGGAAAACAGTAAAAGAGGGGTCTATGTACTCACTTGAGATTGCTCAGAAGTCCTAAGATAACCACCAAGCATTGCTAGAGATCACGGAATCAAACGGCACCTAATATAGGTAACTATGTTAATAAACCGGACCTTTATCGGAGGATCGGATAGAATGAGGGTTCGTAAACCAAACGAGTATGGAGACTCATGTAACATGGTTTAACAAAGCCCACATACTAAAACGAAACTTAACCTAAGTGTTTGTGACCCATTACGATCCGTTTAGGTAGCTTATGCTACTTTAACGTGTCGTTCGTGAAAAACGCGTTCGGAACGCCTAACTAGTCCTATGACAAGTAAAATATGCCTTAACATGTCTAATATGGTTGTCAAATCAGTTTAGATGTCAAAAGTTATGTTACATATGTTTAAAATGAATTTTGGCATCAAAGGGGTATTTTGGTAATTTACCTAAGGCATATAAACTACCTATCATATGTTGGTGCATGTTATATGACAACAGCTTTGGATTGGTCTTTGGATATTAAACAGAAGATTGGATCATGAAGACTTAAAGAAAAACGAGTTCTATGAAGCCCATTCAGTCCAAGTTTGTACTAAGTCTATTAGGCCCAAGTTTATGTGACAAATGTAATATGGGCAAAGCCGAATTCGAGATCTTGGCTGTGTGTATATAAACAGCCTTACTCTTGAGTTCTAGGGAGACAATTTTTAGACAACTTGAGAGAGCATTCAAGTTTGAGAGGTTAAGAACAAAACAGAAATCGGCTGTTAGGTTCTTGTAGATCTTAGTGATTGTAAAACGCTTCTAAGGGTTTGATAATCACAGAAGATCAGTTTGAAAGCTTGCGTGTTTGTGTGTTCGAGTTCTTGTTCTTCTACATAATCTTGTTTCTGTGTTCGAAGATCAATCAAGGGGATTCCGCACCCTTGATAGATTAACAGTCTTGTACGATCCATACGGGATTCAGGGACCTACAATTGGTATCCAAAGACCAAAGTCTGGTGGAGATAAAGACAAATTCATGTTAAAGCTGACGCTATCCAAAGACCAAAGACTGTGAGATTCTGAAGACTAAAGTTTCCTTTGCAAGCTATTGTCAAGGGGGAGTTTGTTGGTGCATGTTATATGACAACAGCTTTGGATTGGTCTTTGGATATTAAACAGAAGATTGGATCATGAAGACTTAAAGAAAAACGAGTTCTATGAAGCCCATTCAGTCCAAGTTTGTACTAAGTCTATTAGGCCCAAGTTTATGTGACAAATGTAATATGGGCAAAGCCCAATTCGAGATCTTGGCTGTGTGTATATAAACAGCCTTAGTCTTGAGTTCTAGGGAGACAATTTTTAGACAACTTGAGAGAGCATTCAAGTTTGAGAGGTTAAGAACAAAACAGAAATCGGCTGTTAGGTTCTTGTAGATCTTAGTGATTGTAAAACGCTTCTAAGGGTTTGATAATCACAGAAGATCAGTTTGAAAGCTTGCGTGTTTGTGTGTTCGAGTTCTTGTTCTTCTACATAATCTTGTTTCTGTGTTCGAAGATCAATCAAGGGGATTCCGCACCCTTGATAGATTAACAGTCTTGTACAATCCATACGGGATTCAGGGACCTACAATTGGTATCAGAGCTTTTGCTCGTGTGCATGGTTCAAGACTGAAGACTGGATTCAAGCTGTGTTTCGGTTGAAGAAGTTTTGGTGTCTCATTCATAATTTTTGTGGAGAACAGCAAGAACAGGGAAGAACAGTTCAAAATTCTGTGTTTTGATCTGTTTTGGTAGTTGGTTGTTTGGAAATTTCGAGTTTAAGTTCTGGGTTTTTGCGAAGAACAGGAAGAACACTTGAAGAACAGTTTAAATTAGTGTATTTTGATCTTTTTTGATTATTTGTTTTGACTGTTTTCGTGTTTGTAGGAAAGAAGTGCTGATTGAGACTTTGCTTGAAAAGTTTCAAAAGAGGAAGCAAATTTCGTGTTGTTAGCTGCTGCATGTTTCAGGATTGGGTGGCTGGGTGGCCCAATCAGCTCTTGTGCGATTTTAACAGATATCTCGGTGACCGGCGAAGTTAAATCCAAAGGCGACTTTGGTAACCGTAAAATTTTCCTCAGCGAAATTATTACGGTTTTCGGCGACTTTACAGGTCATCGTAATCGAGAAGTTGACCGGCGAAATTGAGCAGCGATTTTAAGCTAAACTGTTGAGCAGCGAGGTTGACCTACTTGTCCAGCGAAATTAATCCAGAACTCAGCGAAATTAGGAGAGAAATTAAGGGGTGGAATTTCAGTTGGCAAGCGTCGAAAAAATTTCAGCGTTCTGCAAATAGAAATTGATCCGTAGCTCGTTTGAAGAAACTGTTTGCACCGTTGAACTCGTGGGACTTTAAGCTAAACTGTTGAGCACCGTTGAACTCATAAGTCTGGAAAATCCCGAATTCAGTTTTCGACATTATATATCATTGGATTCGTCTTTTCGAGACGATTCTAACGGTGTAATTTGGTAACCACTGTTTTTTCGAAATTTTTTGTACGGTTTTCTCAGTCTGTTACGTTGATATGTCGAACATGTGTAAATTGAACGAACTCTTAAGGATGGAACATGAGGTAGGCACGACGAACAAACCACCTAAGATGATGAAGGTGGAGAACTACTTGACATGGAAGGATAGGTTTCAATCTTTTGTTGAGTACCAGGACACGCGTATGTGGATATGCATAGACGATGGGTATGTGAACCCAACTCATGAGTTTGAGGGAAGACAACGTATAACTGCTTATGTTGATATGGATGCCGAACAAAAGAAAATGTATGAGGCTGAAAAGAGAGCCTTGGCAGCCATTAAAATGTCTTTACCTGATGGCATCAAGCATACCTTTAAGAAGTACACTACTACAAAGGAAATGTGGGATGCACTAGAGAAGAGATATGAGGGAAATCCTGATGTCAAGAAGAACAAAGTTGATCTACTGAAGAAGCAGTTTGCTGTGTTCAAGTACATGAAAAATGAGTCACTTGAGGACGTCATCACTCGATACTACCATCTGATGTCAGAATTGGACAATTATGATATAGATTGCTGCAGGAGGATCAACAGGAGTCAAGAGAACATCAACTTCAAAGCAAAGTAGTAGTGCAAAGTCAATGCCTATGAGTGTGAAGTCTGCTGAAGAACATCTTGCTCTACTTGCTTCTTTTGTTGCGTCTTATGAGAACTACATTCAAGGGAAAATATCTGATCCTGCCACTTTAGATGAAGATTATGATCAGATTGACCCTGATGATCTAGAAGAGATGGATCTACAATGGCAGATGGCCATGATTTCGAGACGTGTGAAGAGGTTCATGAACAGAACTGGAAGGAAGTTTGTAGGAAAGAGCGTAGGTTTTGACAAGACCAAAGTCAGGTGCTTTAACTGTCAGAGTTATGGTCATTTCGCTAGGGAATGTCAAAAACAAAAGCATGAGAATACGAATCAAAGTTCAAACAATCGGAATGCATCAAACAACTCTAACTCAAGGGCGTTGATATCTACTGCAAGAGAAGGCTCATATGACTGGAGCATTCACTTAGAAAATGATGAAAATGTCACTCAAGCATTCATGGCAGAGATCACTCCAGTCGATGATGGTGAAGCTACAGTAGATGAGGCTAAAGTTGAGAAGAAGGGTGAAGCTGGGGAAGATAAGGCTGATAAGACAACAGATGCTGAAGAGGAAAAGCCAGAGTCTGAGCATGAAATGGAAGCTGATGAGAAAGATGAAATCATCAAAAGAATGGAAGCTCAACTTGCTGCTCTCATGGCCAACTCAGACAAATCAACAGGAGAGGTAAGTAACTCTGCCACTTCTGTTTGCTTAAAGTGTCGTGAACTACAGGGTGAAGTTGAAAAATTGTCAACTCAAAACAAAAGTCTTGTGAGCGAAATGTCTAACGTAAAAGAGTCAAATTTCTTTGCTAAAAGAAACGAGTCATCATATTTGAAAAAGATAAAAGGCTATGAAGCTGAAATTGAAGCTTTGACCAGCAAATTAAATGAAAAACTTCAAGTCATAGACTTAGCTCATGACATGATGGCTGAGAAAACAAAAGAGATTTCTGATAAAAACAAAGAGTTGTCAGATGCACAACTTAAAATTGTTGAACTTGAAAAGAAGTTAGGTCAATTCAGAGATTCTACTTTTGTTATGAAACATATGATGGGTGGGTTAAAGAAGAGTAATGACAAGACAAGTGTGGGATTCCAGGGCTTCAATGAAGTCCCACCTCCTCTTAGTCATGACTATTCTTTCCTACCTGTTGAGGATGAGCTTACAGACTGTCTGTCAACATCACCAAGTAGTTCCACATCCAGTCAAGGTGATGTGTCTGAAGATAATGATGCTAAGAAGGAAAATAACAGCAAACCTGTTTTGAAAAAGAAAAACTCAAATCCTACGAATAAAAATCCAACTTTTGTTAAAAAGGTTAATTTTGTTCAAGGAAGTGACATGAAAAACGAAACAGCCGTTATTGAAAACGAATCAAATTTAAAGTTTGCAAAAAATAAGAACATAGAAAATCTTGAAACTAAGCAAACTGAACCAAATCCTTCTAAGGCATCATCATCATCAGAACCAGAATCTAGTTCAAAGGCTTCAACTGAGAAGTCTTCGAAAAAGAGATCGTGCTTCAAATGTCACACAAAGGGACATGTAGCTAGCTGCTGTCCTAACAAAAAGGTTGAAGCACAAGTTAGTGAGAAACAAAAAGGGAAATCACCTGAGAAGCAAGGTGATAATGAGGAGAAAGTCTCAAATTCTCCAAAGAAATCTGCTCCAAAGCAACAACCGAGTGTTGCTGGTGGTGTAGATAGGTCTGAAAAGGGAACTCCACAAGTTCCTCGTTTCCAAAGAAATCAACCAAGATTTCAGCCCGAATCTACATCAGGCAGATATGAAAGACCTAGAAGTAACTCACCAAGAATGAATAATCAAAATTCAAATAATTTCAGAAGTCAAGGTCAATATCAAAATCGATACCAAAATAATGGTGGTCAAACTTTTTATAACAATGGCTTTAGAAATTACAATCAAGGTTCTTGGAATCAAAATCAAAATTTTCAAAGGTCACATAGTCCAAACTCAAATAGGTACCCTCAGGACCAGAGACCTTATGGAAATCATGCCCCATTTCCATCAACAGGCCCAAGATCCAAGACTCCAGCTAGGAGTGATGGATACTGGATGGATGTTCCTGTAGTTGATGAATCTGGAAGACCCAAGACCATTAAGGCTTGGGTCCCCCAATCTAACTAATCTTTCGGTTGGTGTGTGCAGGAGCTGCTAAGGAGGATTATCAACTTATGGTATGTTGATAGTGGCTGCTCCAGGCACATGACGGGGGATGCGAGGTTGTTTTCTGAATTTGAAGAATTTGATGGTGGACATGTAAATTTTGTTGGTGCTAAAGGTGGAAAAATTACTGGACGAGGAAAAGTGACGAATGGGAAGATCACATTGGACAAAGTGAACTATGTTGAGCAGCTTAAACACAATCTGATGAGCGTGTCACAAGTCTGCGACAAGGGTCACTCGGTCCATTTTACCAAGTCTGAGGCATTGGTGTTGAAACCGGGTTTGGTCATTCCGGATGATTGGATAGTAATGCGTGCACCAAGGAAAAATGACACTTATGTCATGGACATGGGTGCCAAGGATCCAACTGTTGCGGTGGCGTGTTTACTGTCAAAAGCATCTGAAGCTGAATCAATGTTGTGGCACAGACGCATGGCTCATATTCACTACCGCAAAATGAATTACATTATTAAAAATGAGCTAGTGAAAGGGGTTCCATTGCTGAGGTTTCAAGTGGAAGATAAATGTCTTCCATGCCAAAAGGGAAAACAACACAAGAAACCTCATAAGTCTAAAACAGTAAATTCAATTAATGCCCCTTATGATTTACTTCACATGGATTTATTCGGTCCATTGAACGTGAGGAGCATAGGTGGAAAGTACTATTGTCTTGTTGTCACTGATGATTACTCACGTTATTCATGGGTTTTCTTTTTAGGTACAAAAGATGAGACATCAGAGATGTTGATAGATCTTTTTACAAAATTGGAAAACGTCCATGATGCAAGGATCAAGAGGATAAGGAGTGATAATGGCACGGAGTTCAAGAATCGGATTCTGGATCTCTACTGTCTTCGAAAGGGAATTGAACATCAATATTCCGCTCCTTACACTCCTCAGCAAAATGGAGTCGCTGAGAGGAAAAACAGGACGTTGATTGAAGCCGCTAGGACGATGCTTTCAGATTCAAAGCTACCAGTTCTTTTCTGGGGAGAAGCTGTGAATACAGCTTGCTACGTCCTAAACAAAGTTTTGACCGTTAAACGTTTTAACAAAACATGTCATGAACTTATGTTTAACGAGAAACCAAACTTAACAGGCTTTGAACCATTTGGATTACCCTGCACCATTGTGCGAAACAAAAATAAACAAAAATTCGGTGAGGTGGCAGATGAAGGCTACTTTCTAGGCTACGTGCCTGGCACACCGAATAAAAGGGTTTTTAATCTAAAAACTGGTAAAATTGAGGTCGTTTTCAATGTAGAAATTACTTCTTACAAACCTCAACAATCAACGAGTGGTCCTGCTATATTATATGATTATGATAGTGTGTTTAAATCATTTAATATTCCTGAGGTTTCTGATGCAGATGCTTCTCAGCTGATTCAAACAGTGATTGGTGAAGACGATGAAGGTGAATTTATGCCTAGATCGAATGTAGATATGTCAGATGCTCCGGGAACTTCCCAAAGTGCTGCTGATCCTGATTCAAGCGATAGTGACTCTGAACCCTTTCAGGGGGAGGATTTCATTAATCCGTTTACAAATCAAAATATTCAGGGGGAGGTTGGATCAAACCTGGGTGATAATCTAGAAGTCGATGCTGTTGCTACTACACGAGCAAATAGAGATCATCCGGTTGATATGATACTGGGAGATCCTACTGCAGGTGTTCAGACTAGAAGAAGCATAGAAGCGAATTCTGGGTTATTTGTTTCAATTGAGAAGACTGGGATAGTGAACGAGTGCTTGTATAGTTGCTTTATTTCCCAAGAGGAGCCGAAGAACATTCATATGGCTCTTAAAGACAATTCATGGGTTGAAGCTATGCAAGAGGAATTGGCCCAGTTTGCTAAGTTGAAGGTTTGGGAATTAGTGGACCTTCCAAAAGGTGAGAGAGAGATTGGCACTAAATGGGTATTTAGGTGCAAGAAAGATGAAAGAGGTATTGTCACACGCAACAAAGCTCGGTTGGTTGTCAAAGGCTTTAATCAGCAAGAAGGGATTGATTACAATGAGGTGTTTGCACCAGTGGCGAGGTTGGAGGCAATTCGTTTGTTTCTGGCTTTTGCTTCATTCAAGGGCTTCAAAGTTTACCAACTAGACGTGAAGAGTGCATTTCTTTACGGAAAAGTCCAAGAAGTGGTGTATGTCTCACAACCAGATGGGTTCGTTGATCCAGACTATCCAGATCGAGTGTACAAACTTGATAAGGCTTTGTATGGGTTACATCAAGCTCCCAGGGCGTGGTACGAGACACTGTCTACACATCTGGTCAAGAATGGTTTTGAAAGAGGTCAGATTGACGGTACACTGTTCATTAAAAGAAAGAAGGAAGATTTTCTGCTGGTACAGGTATACGTGGATGACATCATCTTTGGGTCATCTGACGAAAACATGTGTAAGGAATTTGAACAGGTGATGAAGAGCAAGTTTGAAATGAGTGATATGGGTGAGCTATCTTACTTTCTGGGATTACAAGTTGAACAGAAGGAGGATGGGATGTTTATAAATCAAACAAAGTATGTGTATGACATTTTGACTCGATTCAAAATGAATGATTGCTCTACTTTCAACACACCCATTTGTGAAAACCACAATCTCGGCCCAGATCATGAAAGCACTGAAGATGTTGATCCAACTCAATACAGGGCGATGATTGGTTCTCTAATGTACTTGACTGCTTCAAGACCCGACATCATGTTTGCCGTATGCTTGTGTGCCAGATATCAGGCAAATCCAAAGGAGTCACATATGAAAGCAGTGAAGCGGATTCTTCGTTACTTGAAGGGGAAACCTAAACTTGGGTTGTGGTATCCAGCTGATAGTGATTTGAGGTTCGTTGCTTACACTGATTCAGACTTTGGAGGATGCAAATCAAACAGGAAGTCTACAACAGGTGGTTGTCAGTTCTTAGGAGGCAGGATCGTGTCTTGGCAATGCAAGAAGCAATCCTGTGTGTCTACCTCTACGTGTGAAGCTGAATATATTGCTGCGGGTAGCTGTTGCTCTCAGGTTCTCTGGATCCAACAGCAGATGCGCGATTACGGTTTGGATTTCACTCGTACTCCTATTATGATAGATAATAATGCCACTATATCAATCACAAACAATCCCGTAAAGCACAGTAGAACTAAACACATTGACATACGTCACCACTTTATACGGGATTGTGCTGAAAAACGATTAATTGAACTGCACCGAGTCGACACAGAAGATAACCTTGCTGATCTTTACACAAAAGCTTTTGATCGAGCTCGCTTTGAACACTTAGTCGAACTCAATGGGATGAGGAATCCTGAATAACTGGTTTTTCATAAGAATTTTTGTAAATAGTTTACTGTTTTTCTTAAAAATCAAAAATACAAAAACATCGAAAAATTTCAAAAACACAAAAACAATAGAAAAGCAAAAATGAGTTTCCTGGCGAGCAAAAGAGAAAATGATAGTACATCAGTGGTCTGTCTAAACCTCTTTAAACCTTAAATGAAATATGCTAAGCAGCTCTATATAAGATGTATCGGTAGGCTCACAATCATTTTAAAGTGTGCAGGGTGATATAAACTTAAATCGACTGAAGACCAGGTGGGAACCATTCATTGACATATGGTCTTAGTACCGAAATTTCGTTTGAGAGATTGCCGAGGTTCTGAGATATTCGGTCTTTATGCTGCTTATCATCTGGGTATCATGGTTGTATCTTTTACCGAAAAATAACGGGGACGCAAGTCTAGATCTTCCATGATATCATACATACGTGTACATATTGCATTCGACCTCAATAAGTGATCAACAATCACATGTCCCCAAAATAAGTGATAAATTATCACATTTATCCGGGAGTCAAGTTCGTCTCTCTGCTGTAAGTACTGACCTGTTCACGGACTTGCTCCTGTGCCCTCATGCATCTGAAAATCAAGTTCCTCATCAATAAGTGATTCTATCACATAGGGCTTGTTTTTCAATCAAAATAAGTGAGTTTCTCACATCATATACGGTCAAACAGATGATAATCGGTATACTCACCGGTAAGATGAACCCTCGTGCATACCTTGATACGGGAATGTGTCGTGATGTGGATGAACACCGGTCGGTAAGTATAAATCATACCTTAACGTATCCCCTCGCCATAATTACATATGATAAGTTGAGCTTATGTGGACAACAATACCGATAATCGTTATAGGATGCTTATCTAAATGTTAACTAAAAGAACAACAAGAGCGTTTTGACATGACCGTACTCTGATATGATTCTCTTACCCTCGAAACTCGCAAAAAGAATGTCTGTAAATATTTATTTACTGCTTTCAGTCTTTACATTTGAAAATATAAAAATCCAAAAATAGTGTCTTTTTCGGTTAAAATTCTTAATGTACGGAAAACTGTTATTCTTGGAGGAGTTGTTACCGAAAGGGGGAGACTGTGTTAGAAAGTGGGTTCAAAACTTTTTAAATCATGCAGGTTATAAGGTGGTTGTTAAAAATTTGTGCGTGTTGGTGCTTAATTGGAAAATGCTTAATCTGATACAGTTTAACTATCTCTAGTATAATAAAAATTCTTTAACTATATTGAAAAATTCTTATGGTTTCTCGAGATGTTTGTTTTATAGTATACAGATTGAAGCAGTTGTTGATGAGAAGTTGCTGTGAAGAGAGGAGGCGTTTGTTGCTGCTTGGTAGAATCCTCCTTCTACAATGCAGAGTGGATGCTGTAAAGACTTACTTGGAATGCTGACTCAAAACTTGGAAGATTTGGTGATTGGATGCATCAGCTTAGGGGGAGTCTGGTGGAGATAAAGACAAATTCATGTTAAAGCTGACGCTATCCAAAGACCAAAGACTGTGAGATTCTGAAGACTAAAGTTTCCTTTGCAAGCTATTGTCAAGGGGGAGTTTGTTGGTGCATGTTATATGACAACAGCTTTGGATTGGTCTTTGGATATTAAACAGAAGATTGGATCATGAAGACTTAAAGAAAAACGAGTTCTATGAAGCCCATTCAGTCCAAGTTTGTACTAAGTCTATTAGGCCTAAGTTTATGTGACAAATGTAATATGGGCAAAGCCCAATTCGAGATCTTGGCTGTGTGTATATAAACAGCCTTAGTCTTGAGTTCTAGGGAGACAATTTTTAGACAACTTGAGAGAGCATTCAAGTTTGAGAGGTTAAGAACAAAACAGAAATCGGCTGTTAGGTTCTTGTAGATCTTAGTGATTGTAAAACGCTTCTAAGGGTTTGATAATCACAGAAGATCAGTTTGAAAGCTTGCGTGTTTGTGTGTTCGAGTTCTTGTTCTTCTACATAATCTTGTTTCTGTGTTCGAAGATCAATCAAGGGGATTCCGCACCCTTGATAGATTAACAGTCTTGTACGATCCATACGGGATTCAGGGACCTACATCATACAACTACTTAAACGTTGTGACCATAAGGTATAACCTCGGAAGGTTATCCCCTATATTCTATGGTCACCTAATGCGTTTGGTCGGATCCTAATGATCGACCAAATGGGTCGGGTTCGAAGGTATAAGCGATGTATCAGATCGCTTACCCTTACGACCCTAGACAACATGGTAATCAGTAGGCTTAGTCACAAGGGACTATAACCATCGTGATTACAATCACGTTGCGAAGTTCAAACGAACTTCGCATTGACCATAAACTGGTCAATACAGAAAGTCAAACAAAGTTTGACTTTCAGACTCGAAAAGCAATAAAAGAACGAAGGAACACTTACGAAGGGTCCCCGAATGCTAATCTAGATCAAAAAAGCTCAGGTATGAAACAAAGGTTTCAACTTAGAGCACAATTGATCAGATTCTTGTGAGAAAAGAAGTGAAATGGGTTGGGTATTTATAGTTTTTGGTCCACCATTAGGATCGTTTCTTGGAAAAGAGGGAATGATCTAGCCCGTACACTTGTCAAGATGTTGTGGTAACTGATTTTGGCCACCATAAGAGCTTAACAAGTGGCACTTGACCTTTGGAGGGTGTTTAAAAGCTGAAATCAGCTGTTTACTTGACCTTTGCTGATCTGAAGGGCTGATGCGGCCCGCTTCAGGATCAGACAAAGCTCAGGCGGGCCGCCTGGAGCTTCCGATCAGAAATCAAGTTTCAAAAGTGACAGTTTCAGCCCCTGCACGTGTTTAAGGCCATTTCCGACACTTCTAAGGCCCGTAAAGCCAACTTTAAGGCCCTAAAATGACGCCTAAACATTGTGGACATGAAACATGCTCAAAAAATATGTCGGATGTTGGTTCGTTTGGTCGTACGAACGCGATGTTCGCTTAATTACGACGGAATGCGCAGAAGCGCGAAAAACGATCCAAAATGCGTGACGAATGGATTTTTCTTATGCCAAACACTAAAATAAAATATTATAGTGCTTACATAAATTTTTGGATGTCCGGATGTATTCAGAACGTGAGTTATGCGCGAGAATGCAAACTTGTGCACTTTTTGACGCTTTTAGTCCCTGAATGACCCAAAAGTTTATTTTAGCACACCGAACCCCTCAAAGCCTATTTCTAAGCTATATAAAGGATATTTAAGGTGTGTTTAAATTATGGTCATGTTCCGGATTGTCTGTTACAGTTCAAATTGGCATACTTTCGCAGTTTGTCAAGTTTAGTCCCTGTAAGCGATTTAACTTGTTTTTGCCATACCAAAGCCTTCAAAACTTATTTCTAAGTTATGTAAGGGTTATTTAAGGTATGTTAAGTATATATTGATGTTCCGGAGTATTTTTCGCATTAAACTGGCTACGTTTACGCACCAGTTTGCGTATAACTCTCTAGAAAGTGATATAGAGTTTGAAATTGAATAAAAGTCAAAACATGAAAAATGTAAAAAATAACCAAACAGACATTGGGATTAAATGAAATTGTTTTATTGATAATGGTACTGTTCATAATGATTACAAGCACAGATGTTACAGTCTCCCCTACTTGTGGAAATTTCGTCCCGAAATTTTTTTAGAGGAAACTCGTGGGAAAAGATGCGGATATTTCGCCTTCATTTGATCTTCGTGTTCCCAAGTAAACTCGGGTCCACGTTTAGCTTCCCAACGAACTTTGACCAAAGGAATGCGCTTGCGTTTGAGCCACTTGACTTCACGTTCCATGATTTCCACAGGTTTCTCAACAAATTTCAGTGTTTTACCAACTCGAATTTCGTCAAGTGGTATGTGGAGGTTCTCATCAGCTAAACACCTCTTGAGATTGGACACGTGAAAAGTTGGATGAACATTTCCAAGTTCAGGAGGTAACTCAAGTCTGTAGGCTACCTTGCCGATTCTTTCGACGATCTTGAATGGTCCAACATATCTAGGTGCAAGTTTTCCTTTCTTTCCAAATCTGATCACACCTTTCCAAGGTGAGACCTTAAGTAATACTCGATCACCGACTTGAAATTCCAAAGGCTTGCGTTTTGGGTCCGCGTAACTCTTTTGACGGCTTCTAGCTATCTGAAGGTTATCACGAACTTTCTTTATCTTGTCAGTTGTCTCTAAAATGAGAGCAGGTCCAGTAAGTTGAGCCTCGCCGATCTCATTCCAGCAGACTGGTGAACGACATTTTCGACCATAGAGAGCCTCGAAAGGAGCCATTTTGATGCTGGTGTGATAACTGTTGTTGTAGGAGAATTCAATCAACTTAAGATGTGAATCCCAACTACCACCAAAATCGATCACACAAGCTCTAAGCATATCCTCCAGAGTCTGGATTGTTCTTTCAGATTGACCATCCGTTTGCGGATTATAAGCTGTGCTCAAATTAAGTTGGGTCCCCATAGCAGATTGCATGGTTCTCCAAAAATGAGAGGTGAAACGAGCATCTCTGTCAGAGATGATGTTCAAAGGAACACCATGTCGAGCTACAATTTCATCCACATAGATTTTAGCAAGTCTGTCAGCAGGAAAATCCTCAGGGATTGGCAAGAAATGCGCTGATTTAGTAAGACGATCAACAACTACCCAGATGGCATCATGACCTTTCTTTGTGCGTGGAAGTTTGGTGATGAGATCCATAGTAATGTTTTCCCATTTCCAAACCGGGATCTCTGGTTGCTCCAATAAACCAGAAGGACGCTGATGTTCAGCCTTAACCTTAAGACAAGTAAGGCATTTTGATACGTATAAGGCAATGTCTTTCTTCATACCAGGCCACCAATAATGAATACGAAGATCCTTATACATCTTATCTGAGCCCGGATGAATAGAATAACGCGACTTATGGGCTTCATCCATAAGCAAGGTACGAAGATCATCCTGGCTTGGGACCCACAAACGGTCCATGAAGTAATACGATCCATTGTCCTTCAGTTCCAAAGCAGGCGTTATGTGATAGGGAAATTCCTTATCCATTAAACCTTGTGAAACACAAGATTGTTGAGCCTGAGAAATGCGTGCTTGGATATCGGATCAAGCTTGAATAACAGATTGAACACGTACACAATGAAGCTTAGTACGTTCCTTACGACTCAATGCATCAGCTACGACATTCGCCTTACCAGGATGGTAGCGAATTTCACAGTCATAGTCGTTTAAAAGCTCAACCCAACGTCGTTGCCTCATGTTGAGTTCTTTCTGGTTGAAGATATGCTGAAGACTTTTGTGGTCCGTGAAAACCACACATTTTGTACCGTACAAATAGTGTCTCCAGATCTTTAAAGCGAAAACAACTGCACCCAACTCAAGATCATGAGTGGTGTAGTTCTTCTCATGTATCTTCAACTGCCTCGATGCGTATGCTATGACTTTGTTCCTTTGCATCAGAACACAGCCAAGACCCAATTTAGATGCATCGCAATAAACGACGAAATCATCATTGCCCTCAGGCAAAGTTAGAACAGGCGCGTCACAAAGTTTCTGCTTCAAGTGTTGAAAAGCTTCCTCTTGTTTGAATCCCCAATCAAAGGGTTTGTTCTTCTGAGTTAGAGCAGTTAGAGGAACTGCAATCTTTGAGAAGTTTTCAATGAAGCGGCGATAATAACCCGCTAGACCAAGAAAAGAACGAACCTCAGTGGGAGTAGTAGGCGTATCCCAATCCTTAATCGCACTGATCTTGGAGGGATCTACATGAATACCTTGTTTGTTGATTATATGCCCCAAAAATTGAACTTCTTTAAGCCAAAATTCGCACTTGGAGAATTTGGCGAAAAGTTGCTCTTTCTTTAGGAGTTCCAGAGTAAGACGAAGATGTTGCTCGTGATCAGCTCGCGTCTTAGAGTAAATCAAGATGTCATCAATAAAAACAATGACGAACTGATCCAAATAAGGCTTGCAGACCCTATTCATTAAGTCCATGAAAACAGCAGGAGCATTAGTCAAACCGAATGGCATGACCGTGAATTCATAATGCCCATACCGAGTACGGAACGCTGTCTTGGGAATGTCTTCTTCATGCACCCAAAGTTGATGATACCCCGAACGAAGATGAATCTTCGAAAAATAAGAAGCGCCCTGTAACTGATCAAAGAGATCATCTATGCGCGGTAGGGGATATCGATTCTTGATGGTAAGCTTGTTAAGCTCACGATAATCGATACACATCTTAAAAGATCAATCCTTCTTCTTGACAAAAAGAACGGGAGCACCCCAAGGTGAAAAGCTAGGACGGATAAAACCTTTGTCGGAGAGCTCCTGAAGCTGCTTAGACAACTCTTGCATCTCAGATGGAGCAAGACGATATGGAGCCCTGGCAATGGGATTTGCACCAGGTACGAGATCAATGCGGAACTCGACTTGGCGTGCTGGGGGTAGACCAGGTAAATCTTCAGGGAAAACTTCAGAATAATCCCGAACGACAGGAATATCTGAAATAGACTTCCCCTTGCCTTTGTCTTCTGTAATATGTGCTAAGAAAGCCACATAGTTTTTCCGCAGATACTTCCGAGCTTTAAAACAAGACATGAGTTTGAGACCATCGGCAGGTTTCTCACCTTGAACCTGTAGGATCTCGCCTGTCGAAAGCGGCACACGAACAATCTTCTCAGAACAAACTATCTCAGCGTGATGCTTGGATAACCAATCCATACCCACAATGACGTCGAAGCTTCCAAGTTGCATAGGCGTGAGGTTAATAGGAAAAAGATGATCGTTAAGGTTCAACTGGCAGTTGTGAAGAACAGAATCAAGAACAATGGGTTCACCACTAGCAACTTCTACTGTCAAAGGTTTACCTAGTTTCGTTCTAGACACGCGAAGTAATGGCTCAAAAGACAATGACACAAAACTCTTGTCGGCACCCGAATCAAAAAGAACAGATGCAGGCTGATTATTAATAAAGAACGTACCGTTCACCACATTATCGTCCGCCTGCGCCTCTTGGGCATTCAAGTTAAAAGCTCGCCCTCGAGCCTGAGCCTGATTTTGGTTCTGATTCTGATTTTGGTTGGCTAGCCTTGGGCACCGGTTCCTGTAGTGGGTCAGATCCCCACAATTGTAGCACGAACCAGGAGGAAAATGAGGTCGTGCAGCTTGACCTTGTTGCTGAGCAAGAGGCTGAGCAACTTGTTGGGCTTGGTTCTGAACTGCCTGGTTCTGGTTAACAGGAATGCGGCAGGTGGCAGCAAGATGACCAGGCCTTCCGCAGTTGGTGCACTGACGACACTGGAGGTGTGGTTGATGATGGCCGTTACACCTGTTGCACAAAGGTGCATTGCCAAGATAAGGCTTCTTGGCTAGTGGTTGCGCAGGCTGATTTGGTGCAGCTTGAGCCTGTGCAGTAACAGCATAGTTTTGGGAAGCCTTCCGCTTCCTAGACCCTCCAGAATTCTTTCCCTTCTTGTTTTGACCTTTCTTGCTATCTTCCTTATCAGACATCTGCTTCTTACCCTTGTCACCCTTTTTGTGCAGCTTCCCCTTTCGAACCTGCGACTCAGTCAATGTCGCTGATAACTCGATCGCCTGACGGAGTGTGGCAGGGTTACTACCAGTAATGATGTCTTGTACTGAGTCAGGTAGGCCGTCGATGTATCTTTCGATAGCCTTGTCGAGTGGGGTAACCATAGTTGGGCAAAGCAGACTCAACTCTTCAAACCTATCAGTATAAGCCCTATGCTCGCCACTGTCTTGTTTCAAGTCCTCAAACTCTTTCTCCAACGCTCGTTGTTCATGACGAGGACAGAAGTCCCTCATCATAAGGGCCCTAAGTTCAGCCCAAGTTTGCGCTAGAGCAACTTCTGCACCCTGATCTCTCATAACCCCGTTCCACCATGTGAGAGCCCTCTTCTGAAACACGCTCGAATAAAACTCGACCTTGCGATTATCCGGACACTGCACGTGGCGGAAAGTATTCTCAATGCTCTCGAACCATTGAAGAAGCCCAGTCGCTCCCTCAGAACCACTAAACTTTAGTGGTTTAGCCGAGTTAAAATCCTTGTATTTGCATGGAGCATTGTTGTTGTTGTTGGCTTGGTGCCATTGAGCAAAGAGATTTGGGAATTGAGCAGCCATCTGCTGCGCAATGATTTCTGCCAGTTCGGCAGTCGCTATTTGGTTTTCGCGTCGAGGAGGCATTCTAAAAGAGTAAAACACGAAAGGAAACGAGTGAGGTGATTGGATGAAAAGAATGAGATGAAACAAAATTAACAAAAGCAAAGATGGTGGTCATTTGTCCGCATTACCAAGCAAACAAACGACGCACAATGACTAATCAAAGTAAATGGATCAAAAATAATGTATCACGAAGACATGCTCGCCTATAAGTGAACACGCATCCCAAGAATTCTCAGGTAAGCACAACTGGTCTCGCGTCTGATGAGATATATATGAAGTGCTTGCCTAGACAGAAAACCCAGAATACAGGCATTCACTCTTCCAGTTTGCACGTGTTCACATTATTTAAAACCCAAAACCTTGACGAGATTTTGAAAATTTGAAGGCACAAGGCCAAAAATTTAGTCAACCTGGAAGGGTTCAAAACCTTACAAAAGAGGGTTCAAAACCTTGTAATAAATCATTCAAAAACAGAAGATTGTTTTTCAAAAATCGTTTCGAAAAATTTGGTTTCTTGTTTTGATAATCACCTAAGGATAGGTGATGTACATGTTTTAAGATCTAAACACAAGATAACTTGTGTTAGGGTCCTAGAAAGGTTATAGTCTAGGTCAAAGCATTACTAATAACCTAATTCCCTATAACCATTGGCTCTGATACCAACTCTTCTGTCACACCCCGACCACGTATAACATACAAAACGTGGCGGAAAACGTCGGGGAGTGTTGTAACAGAATTAATTGTTTCATAACCATGGCATTCAAAGTTGTATTTTATTTATCAACAAGCGTGTTACATTGTCAATACAGGAAATAAAGAGTTCAGAACATAATTAAACTAAGTCTATCTTCATTTTATGTCTCTAAGGCACAGGTCCGCCCTAGTGTCACGATCATCATCCTACGGAAAAGCTCCTGAAAACACATGTGAAAATAGGTACGTCAGCATAAAAATGCCTGTGAGATACATAGGTTTTGTGAAAATAGGATTCATGACTTAAGTTTAAGAACTTGTTTAATAACAGTCAGTCATGAACCTTGTAAATTGTTTTGTCTTGTAAATCATTTGAAAAGTGATAAAATTAGATGATATGTATAAATAAGATCATAAAGTATGGTTTAATAAATAACCAAGTACAATGAGTTTGCATAAGATAAGTTGTTTTGTAAAACAATGTCTTGTGAAAAGTATGTTATTTGTATAAAATGTCATATGTCTAAATTGAAATGATTCAAATAACGCTACAATATGTAATACCATACAAACACTTATATATATATAGGAAGTACTAGCGGCGTATCCACCATGCTTGTATCATATTACACATGCCTCGTTACTCAAATCATTTAAACAAACCACCAACGTATAAAGTCCATGTTTAAACCGATCGTCAAAAGTCCTTGTATAAGCCATGTCAAATGTTTAAAAGTCCAAACGTAGTCAAGTAATGTGTAACAAAAGTTATGTATTGTAAGTAAAGTATTGTCACATAGTCCAAAATGTATAAATGTACAAAACAAAGTATTTTGATTATATCAAAAAGTTATATTATGCAAAGTAATGCATGTTACATTGATACAAACATTTATGTGGTAAGTTAACGCATACATTCAAGCCTTGAGACAGTCGGATAACCCTTTCAGTCAAGGTTATCAAAAGAAATGTTTTCGGATTCAGTCATTCCTTACATCCAAACAAACCCGGGATGTCAGGAATGGGAATTGTCAAGTCCTATGGTACCACTACTTACTACCGAGCAGCGTAGCAAATGTTAATGAACGTAATAAAGACCCGTTTGTGCAAACCAAATGTCATAGCAGTTGTATACATGTCATATGAAAACAATGTACTAAGTATGCTAAGTTAACATACAAAGCAGAAAAGTCTTGTAAATCAATGTGCTAGCATGCTATCAGTCAACATACATAGCAGAAATGTAATGTAAAACAATGTACTAAGTATGCACACAATGGACATACATAGCATAAAATGTAATGAAATCATGTACTATAATGTACTAACAAACATAGCCGATATATGATGTTCAAATAGGAAAGCATGAAAGTAACAAGTAGGCACATGTGTTTCACCCCAAAACAGTTTGGAAAACAGTAAAAGAGGGGTCTATGTACTCACTTGAGATTTCTCAGAAGTCCTAAGATAACCACCAAGCAATGCTAGAGATCACGGAATCAAACGGCACCTAATATAGGTAACTATGTTAATAAACCGGACCTTTATCGGAGGATCGGATAGAATGAGGGTTCGTAAACCAAACGAGTATGGAGACTCGTGTAACATGGTTTAACAAAGCCCACATACTAAAACGAAACTTAACCTAAGTGTTTGTGACCCATTACGATCCGTTTAGGTAGCTTATGCTACTATAACGCGTCGTTCGCGAAAAACGCGTTCGGAACGCCTAACTAGTCCTATGACAAGTAAAATATGCCTTAACATGTCTAATATGGTTGTCAAATCAGTTTAGATGTCAAAAGTTATGTTACATATGTTTAAAATGAATTTTGGCATCAAAGGGGTATTTTGGTAATTTACTTAAGGCATATAAACTACCTATCATACAACTACTTAAACGTTGTGACCATAAGGTATAACCTCGGAAGGTTATCCCCTATATACTATGGTCACCTAATGCGTTTGGTCGGATCCTAATGATCGACCAAATGGGTCGGGTTCGAAGGTATAAGCGATGTATCAGATCGCTTACCCTTACGACCCTAGAGAACGTGGTAATCAGTAGGCATAGTCACAAGGGACTATAACCATCGTGATTACAATCACGTTGCGAAGTTCAAACGAACTTCGCATTGACCATAAACTGGTCAATGCAGAAAGTCAAACAAAGTTTGACTTTCAGACACGAATAGACTCGAAAAGCAATAAAAGAACGAAGGAACACTTACGAAGGGTCCCCGAATGCTAATCTAGATAAAAAAAGCTCAGGTATGAAACAAAGGTTTCAACTTAGAGCACAATTGATCAGATTCTTGTGAGAAAAGAAGTGAAATGGGTTGGGTATTTATAGTTTTCGGTCCACCGTTAGGATCGTTTATTGGAAAAGAGGGAATGATCTAGCCCGTACACTTGTCAAGATGTTGTGGTAACTGATTTTGGCCACCATAAGAGCTTAACAAGTGGCACTTGACCTTTGGAGGGTGTTTAAAAGCTGAAATAAGCTGTTTACTTGACCTTTGCTGATCTGAAGGGCTGATGCGGCCCGCTTCAGGATCAGACAAAGCTCAGGCGGGCCGCCTGGAGCTTCTGATCAGAAATCAAGTTTCAAAAGTGACAGTTTCAGCCCCTGCACGTGTTTAAGGCCATTTCCGACACTTCTAAGGCCCGTAAAGCCAACTTTAAGGCCCTAAAATGACGCCTAAACATTGTGGACATGAAACATGCTCAAAAAATATGTCGGATGTTGGTTCGTTTGGTCGTACGAACGCGATGTTCGCTTAATTACGACGGAATGCGCAGAAGCGCGAAAAACGATCCAAAATGCGTGACGAGTGGATTTTTCTTATGCCAAACACTAAAATAAAATATTATAGTGCTTACATAAATTTTTGGATGTCCGGATGTATTCAGAACGTGAGTTATGCGCGAGAATGCAAACTTGTGCACTTTTTGACGCTTTTAGTCCCTGAATGACCCAAAAGTTTATTTTAGCACACCGAACCCCTCAAAGCCTATTTCTAAGCTATATAAAGGATATTTAAGGTGTGTTTAACTTATGGTCATGTTCCGGAATGTCTGTTACAGTTCAAATTTGCATACTTTCGCAGTTTGTCAAGTTTAGTCCCTGTAAGCGATTTAACTTGTTTTTGCCATACCAAAGCCTTCAAACCTTATTTCTAAGTTATGTAAGGGTTATTTAAGGTATGTTAAGTATATGTTGATGTTCCGGAGTATTTTTCGCATTAAACTGGCTACGTTTACGCACCAGTTTGCGTATAACTCTCTAGAAAGTGATATAGAGTTTGAAATTGAATAAAAGTCAAAACATGAAAAATGTAAAACATAACCAAACAAACATTGGGATTAAATGACATTGTTTTATTGATAATGGTACTGTTCATAATGATTACAAGCACAGATGTTACACACATACGTATATGTATACAGTTATATACACACATAAATACCACCATTTTCATTTTGTATCAAGACCCATTTCTTTTTAGATTTCAAGTTTGTGAAAAATTCCAAGATTCAAGAGAAACTTCAAATCATCAAGAACAACCAAGAATCAAGAGTATGATTTAAACATAAACTTTATACCTTCAAGATTCAAGTAAGTTGTTGGATGAGGTTTTGATGATATGGAGCTTGAAATCACTTGAAAGCACCTTGGAAACACCTTTGGATCTTCACACCAACTTTAATTTAGCTTGAAATGGGGTTGGATCTTGAAGAACAAAGTTGAAAGGTTGGGAATGAAGGTGGTGGTGATGGTTACGGTTATGGGAGGAGAGAGGAGAAGGGGTTGAGTGATCTTGTTGAGTGAGAAATGATCTTGGAAGATTTATGTAGAAATTTGGTAGATATAAAGAGATTTGGAGTGAAGCATGCAACAACAAGTGTCAAGTAAGGATCAAATAAGATATTGAGAGATCTAGCAAAATTTTGGTGGGGGGCACACATAATGTGACCGTAAATTTGAAGGGGGGGTTAAAGTGTAAGTTTGTTTGGTAAATTAGATAAAAACAGGTATTTAACTGGATACCGGGTATTTTATCTAGCGTTTAAATCCCGGTTTATGGCGTTATAAATTATTTTTATTATTCTATAAAAATAAACTCGCCAAATTATTACTGAAATAAATTTCAGTTGCCGAGACTGGCTGTGTTGTCTGCATTTCGCAGCAGAAGCACCGTGTTACGCAGTAACACGCGGTACGCGCTTAAACTTGAAAAATAACGTTTTAAGCGTTTTAATTTATTTTTCAACACGAACCTAATTAAAAATAAAATTTTAATTATAACAGAATATTTTCAGGATTTAAATATTATCCGGGCGGTCACCAACGTTCGTTTCGCAGTTTTGTCGTAAATAGCTCTAAAGTTCAGATAAACACGTTTTTGCCATACCGAATCCTTCGAAACTTATTTCTAAGTTATGTAAAAGGTTTTTAGGGTATGTTTGGCTTATGTCACAGTTCCGGAGTGTACGTCGCGTTAAACTGATTATGTTTACGTAACGGTTTATGATTTCACTTCCAGAACAAGTTTGAGAGTTCGGAATTGAACAATGATTAAAAACGTACTAATGTCACAAATAATTAAACACATATTAAAATTGAAACATCATATTTTATTAAATACAAAGTTGTTCGGAAGAGTACAAGGGTTAAAATACACAGATGTCACAGTCTCCCCTACTTTAGGAAATTTCGTCCCGAAATTTTTACTTAGAGGAAACCTGTGAAAACAATTGCGGATATTTCGTCTTCATCTGGTCCTCATGTTCCGAAGTAAACTCGGGGCCACGTTTGGATTCCCAGCGAACTTTGACCAATCGAATCCGTTTGTTCTTCAACTGTTTGAATGTACGGTCTACTATCTCCACAGGTTTCTCGACAAAGTGCATCGTTTCATCGATTTGAATCTCGTCGAGAGAAATGTGAAGATCAGCATCAGCTAAACACTTTCGCAAATTGGACACGTGAAAAGTCGGATGAATATTTCCAAGCTCTGGAGGTAGCTCTAGTCGATAGGCAACCTTTCCAATTCTTTCAACAATCTTAAATGGTCCAACATATCGGGGTGCAAGTTTTCCTTTCTTTCCAAATCTCACCACTCCCTTCCGAGGTGACACCTTGAGTAGGACACGGTCTCCGATTTGAAATTCTAAGGGCTTGTGTCGCATATCCGCATAACTCTTTTGACGGCTTTGAGCTGTCACAAGATTATCACGGATTTTCTTGATTTTGTCTATTGTTTCCAGAATGAGCTCAGGTCCAGTAAGCTGAGCTTCACCGATCTCATTCCAACATACAGGTGAACGACATTTTCGACCGTAGAGAGCTTCGAATGGTGCCATATTAATACTAGCATGATAACTGTTGTTGTAAGAGAACTCGATCAGAGGAAGATGAGAATCCCAATTACCACCAAAGTCTATCACGCATGCCCTAAGCATATCCTCCAAAGTTTGAATCGTCCTCTCAGATTGTCCATCTGTTTGGGGATGATAAGCAGTGCTTAGATTCAGTTGGGTTCCCAACGCAGATTGCATGGTCTTCCAAAAATGAGATGAAAACCGAGCATCACGATCGGAAATGATATCCAAAATAAATCTTTTCAAGTTTATCAGCAGATAGATCCTCGCGAATCTGTATAAAATGAGCTGATTTCGTTAATCGATCGATAACAACCCAAATAGCATCGTGACCTTTAGATGTACGCGGTAACTTAGTGATGAGATCCATTGCAATGTTCTCCCACTTCCAAACCGGTATCTCTGGTTGTACAAGCAAACCAGAAGGTCGTTGATGTTCAGCCTTGACTTTGAGACAAGTTAGGCATTTCGATACATACAAGGCAAAATCCTTCTTCATACCAGGCCACCAGGACTGAGTACGAAGATCCTTGTACATTTTATCAGCACCAGGATGGATAGAATATCAAGACTTATGAGATTCGTCCATTACCAAGGTGCGAAGATCGTCTCTCGGAATCCACAAACGATCCTTGAAATATAGCAACCCATCGTCCTTCATTTCGAGTTTAAGTTCAAGTTGAAGCGGTAGCTCATATTTCAATAAGTCTTTGATCACACAAGATCGTTGAGCTTGAAGGACACAAGATTGAATATCAGATAGAGTTCGAACATAATGAAGCTTGACTCGTTCCTTTCGACTAAGCGTATCGGCTACGACATTCGCCTTACCAGGATGGTAGCGGATCTCACAATCATAATCGTTTAAGAGTTCAACCCAACGTCGTTGCCTCATGTTCAGCTCCTTCTGATTGAGAATATGCTGGAGACTTTTGTGGTTTGTGAAAACCACACACTTCGTTCCATAGAGGTAGTGTCTCCAGATTTTAAGTGCAAAAACCATAGCTCCTAGTTCAAGATCATGAGTCGTATAGTTCTTCTCGTGAATTTTTGGCTGTCTAGACGCATAAGCTATGACTTTAGCTCGTTGCATAAGAACACAACCAAGTCCTAGATTCGACGCGTCACAATAGACAACAAAATCATCGTTTCCCTCAGGTAGAGATAAAACAGCAGCATCACAGAGCTTCCATTTCAGCATTTGGAACGCTTCTTCTTGCTTAGGTCCCCACTCAAAAGGCTTATTTTTCTGAGTCAAAGCAGTGAGTGGAACCGCGATCTTTGTAAAATTAGAAATGAGTCGACGATAATAACTAGCAAGACCAAGAAATGATCGAATCTCTGTAGGTGTCGTCGGTGTATTCCAATCCTTAATAGCAGCTATCTTGGATGGATCTACATGAATACCCTGCTCGTTGACTATATGACCCAAAAACTGAACTTCTCTAAGCCAAAATTCACACTTGGAGAATTTAGCAAAAAGTTGTTCCTCCTTCAGAAGTTCCAAGGTCAAACGAAGGTGTTGCTCGTGGTCGGCTCGAGACTTTGAATAAATGAGAATATCGTCGATGAACACAATGATGAACTTATCTAAATAAGGTTTACAAACCCTATTCATTAAGTCCATGAAGATAGCTGGGGCATTTGTCAAACCATAAGGCATGACAGTGAACTCGTAGTGCCCATACCTCGTACGGAAAGCAGTTTTGGGAATATCTTCTTCGAGTACATGAAGTTGATGATACCTAGATCGCAGATCGATCTTGGAAAAGCATGAAGCACCTTGCAGCTGGTCGAAGAGATCATCAATTCTAGGTAGGGGATATCGAATCTTGATGGTAAGCTTACTAAGCTCACGATAACCGATGCAAATTCGAAAAGATCCATCTTTCTTTTTCACAAAGAGGACAGGAGCTCCCCAAGGCGAAAAGCTCGGACGGATGAATCCTTTATCAGATAACTCTTGAAGCTGTTTCGATAACTCTTGCATCTCCGACGGTGCAAGACGATAAGGTGCTTTCGCAATCGGGTTGGCATTGGGTACAAGGTCAATATGAAACTCGACTTGACGAACTGGAAGCAAACCAGGCAGTTCATCGGGAAACACCTCTGGATAATCCCGAACAATCGGAATATCCTGAATACTCTTGCTCTTGCCTTTCTCCTCGGTGACATGTGCCAGGAAAGCAACATATCCTTTTCGCAAATAACCTTGGGCCTTTGTACACGACATAAGCTTCAAACCATCTGGTGGTTTTTCGCCACGAACTTCTAGAACTTCACCGGACGAAAGAGGAATACGAACAATCTTATCGAAATAAACCACCTCATCATGATGTTTGGTTAACCAATCCATCCCCACGATAATATCGAAACTCCCAAGTTGCATTGGCGTGAGGTCAATGGGAAAAAGATGGTTATCAAGGTTTAACTGACAATCATGAATAATAGAATCGAGAACAAGAGGTTTACTAGTAGCAACTTCAACAGATAAGGGTTTCCTCAGTTTAGTTCTAGTTATCGCAAGCAAAGGTTCAAAAGATAATGAAACAAAACTTCTATCGGCACCAGAATCAAAAAGAATAGATGCAGGTCGATTGTTAACAAGAAACGTACCATTGACAACGAGGTTGTCAGCTCGAGCCTCGTTTGCATTTAGATTGAATGCTCATCCATGAGCGGGAGTCGCATTCGCGTTGACATTCACGTTCGGATTCGCATTTGCATTCGCCAACTTCGGACAGTTGTTGCAGAAGTGACCAAACTCTCCACAATTGAAACATGAACCCGGTGGGAATCTAGCAGTATTCCCCTGAACTGGAGCTTGATTCTGAACAATCTGATTCTGACCCAAACGGCAGATGTTGTCCAGATGCCTAAGCTTAGCACACGTTGTGCATTGCTTACAAGCTTGTTGTGCAACATGATGACCGTTGCAGCGAGCACAATGAGGTGTGGTACCAGCATACGCTTTCTTCGTAGGCGGTTGAGCTGGTCGGTTCTGAGAAGTAACGGCAAAGTTCTGAGCACCCTTTCGCTTTCTCGACTTCTTCAACGACTCACCTTTCTTACCCTTACCCTTTTCCTTGACAGATTCGGTCAACTTCTTCTTATCACCCTTGCAGGTAAGTTTACCCTTCCTGACTTGCGACTCAGTCAGGGTAGCAGATAACTCGATCGCGTGACGAACAGTAGTAGGATTAACGCCAGTCACAATATCCTGTATGGAATCGGGTAAGCCATTAATATACCTCTCTATCGCTTTCTCCAACGGGGTAACCATAGTAGGACTCAAAAGACTTAGTTCCTCAAATCGATCCGTATACGCACGGTGTTCTCCCCCATCTTGTTTTAGATCGTCAAACTCTCGTTCCAAAGCTCGAATTTCATGATGGGGACAAAACTCTTTCATCATGAGAGCTCGAAGCTCTTCCCATGTTTGTGCCAATGCTACTTCGGCACCCCTATCGCGTATCACTCAGTTCCACCATGTAAGAGCACGCTTCTCAAACACACTTGATGCAAATTCAACCTTACGCCCATCCGGACATTGCACATGTCTGAATGTGCTCTCGATACTTTCAAACCATTGAAGGAGCGCAGTTGCTCCTTGTGACCCAGAAAACTTTAGTGGCTTAGCAGAATTGAAATTCTTGAAATTACATTGTGCATTGTTATTATTATTGTTGTTGTATAGCTCGTGGATTTGGGTCACAATGCCTGGAAGCACAGCAACCATCTGCTGAGAGACAAGGGCTGCGACTTCTTCAGCAGTAAAAGATTGTGCATCACGTTGAGGAGGCATTGTCTAACAAGGAAATATGAGAAACGAGTGAGGTCGATAATTAGGAAAAACAAAAGAGGTATTGAAAATATCGACGAAACATAAGGAAGGTGATCCTTTGTTCGTTACCTCGAACAAACAAACGACACACAGTGACTAATCAAAGTAATGAGTCAAAATAATGTATCGCGAAGACATGTTCGCCTACAAGTGAACACTCACCCCAAGAGTTCCCAGGTAAGAGTGACTGGTCCGATTATGTGGATTTGTACGAACACTCTAGCCTTAGATAGAAAACTCAGGGTACAGGCATTCACTCTTCCAGTTTGCACGTGTTCACATTATTTAGACCCAAACTTTGACGAGATTTTGAAAACTCAGAAGGCACTAAGCCAAAAATGAGTCAAACTGGAAGGGTTCAAAACCTTACAATAGAGGGTTCAAAATCTAGTAATCAATCATCCTAGAACGGATGATTAATTTTCGAAGCAGATTCGGATTTTGTGCCCTCGTTGTGGTTATTACCTAAGGGTAGGTGATGGTTTTATCCTTAAAAATCTAAACGTAATTCAACTTGGGTTGGGGTTCTAGAAAGTTATAGTCTAGGTCAAAACATTACTAATAACCTAATTCCCTATAAACATTGGCTCTGATACCAACTCTTCTGTCACACCCCGACCACGTAAAACAACAAAGCGTGGCGGAAACGTCGGGGAGTGTTGTAACATAATTATTGTTTCACAACCATGGATACAAAAGAGTTTCGTTTTATTTATTCATTAAGTAATTTACATTGTTTTAGCATGAAACAAACATGTTATATATCGACTATCATTGTTATTATGTCACTAAGGCCTCGTCCAGATCCTATGTGACTCATGCATCCTAGCAATCATCATCAAGCAACATCACCTGAAACATATGTAAAAACAAAGTCAGCAAAGAAATGCTGGCGAGCACATAGGTTTTGTGTGAGTGTCAGATTCATGGCTCGTTTATTTGTTTAAATAACTCGTACAACCTCGTTAATCGATATTAGAAAACCTTGTTTTGTAAACCATTTGTATTGTAAAATGAATAACCAAGTCAAAACAGATTGGTTATAGTTTATAAAACCTCGATGCCATGAATCTTAACACAAAACATTTGTTTAAGTAACCAAATCGTAAATCGTTCTCGTTCAATGGTTCAAAATCGTTCAATCGTTTAATATTGTTCTCGTTTTAATTGTGAAACTACTTTTGGTCGTCTCGCTTATAACATTCAAACCTTCACAACTCGTCCATCGTTCAACTCGTATTAACAAACCACCAAAGGGTAAGTTAACAATCAACAGGTTCAGTCGTTACCCACATAACCCACACATAACCATGGGTGCAGTCTGATAACGGGATTTCTCAGATCCTATGGTACCATAACCTAATACTGGTCGGTTCGGCCAAAATTAATGAATGTCATTCATTATGTAACTACAACCAACAAGTTCGTTCACATTATCGAAATCGTTATTAATTTAGTATAAACCATCTTAATCGTTTTTGAAATCATCGTAAAATATCGAAATCGTTTTGATACATATGAATCACCCCAAAACAATCGAAAACAGTAAAATAGGGGAACTATGTACTCACATAGTTACCACAAAACATGTAAAAAGAGGGGATCTATGTACTCACCTTTGGGTGCGTTTTTATATGTTAACACAATCCCTCAAATTGTCTATTCGTCCTAAATTAAATAAGAATGATTTAATAATCAAAACTCACAAAAATACATAAGTTTCTCCGATACTTAGAATTTTCACATAACTTTGAGATTTCTCGAAAAGTTATTATTTTTTATTATATTGGTGTATTTATATATATATATATGAGTTCATGTATATTTTAAAACATTGCGACTTGAACGATTTTATTGGTGACCCTCATCATGTCATAAGCAATATATCTATTATTTGCGCGTCGTAATATATACTTTTTGTGACATAATATAAATATCGTAAAACACATAATCTTGTCAACTATAACACATCATCATACACATATTTTAAAACACATAGCACATTGTAACACATAAAATTTACCCATGAACAACCCATTCTAGTGTACATTGAAAAACACGTATTTTAGCGATTCGGTAACGTTTTTGGGTGCCGGAAGTCACGTATGACTAACCCAACACCAAGTAAACTTAATATAAGTTAAAATACTTTTTTTATATCAAAAATATCAGTTTACTTACTGATCTAAAACAGTTTTATAAAAATCCTCCGAAAAGCCGATTTTTTAACCGTTTTACCGCATAGTTTTGCATCAAACATTACCCTAACCATCCCGAATCGAAATGACTTGATATTTTAACATAACCCATGTTATTTACTGAATAAAATAGTGGTTATACTCATGATAGTGCAGGTCTCACATAAAACACATAAATCATGCAAATTTCACATATTTTACCACTTTCTAAGCTATATGTACAACATGCAAAGCTATCAAACCTATGTCAAAGTTTCATGCCATTATAATATATCAAATAATGTTATTTTTAGTGTTTATAATCTGTTCTAAAACATTTTTGTCATACAATCATTTTTTATCATTTCTTGAGCTTTAAATCAACATGTATTCTCATGTACAAGTGTCTAAAGCACACTATCATATCGTCATCTTTTCACATGAGCTTAAATGCATCAAATATGTGATTTATTCATGTTTATTTGCTGATGTACTTGAACATTTATCATATCATACACAAATCATTCAACACTTGCATTTTAACTATCATTTAAGAAAAAGCAACAACTTAAACAAGTATTTACCAAAGATCAAGCTCAAATCTCATACACATACCTATATGTATACGGTTATATACACACATAAATACCACCATTTTCATTTTGTATCAAGACCCATTTCTTTTTAGATTTCAAGTTTTCGAAAAATTCCAAGATTCAAGAGAAACTTCAAATCATCAAGAACAACCAAGAATCAAGAGTATGATTTAAACATAAACTTTATACCTTCAAGATTCAAGTAAGTTGTTGGATGAGGTTTTGATGATATGGAATATCTAAGGATTCTCTACTTAATTTTGTTATGTAATCTCTAAGTGATTCATTTTGAGCTTGTGTTACCCTATATTGATCACTAGTTAATCGTTCATATCTCCTACTGCATGAGAATTGGCTATTAAACAAATTAACTAGATTAGCAAATGAAAGTAATAGAGTAAGGGGGAAGACTTAGCAGCCATTTAAGAGCTAATCCTGTTAGTGTGGATCCGAAACCATTGCATAGACATGCTTCTTTCAACCTTTCAGGAATGGGATTGATCTCCATTCCATCCCTGTATTAAGCTGCATGCTCTTCTAGATCGGTTGAGCCATCATACATGTAACATCTGTGCTTGTAATCATTGTGAACAGTTCGGTTATCAATAAAACAATGTTATTTGATCCCAATGTTTGTTTGGTTGTGTTTTACATTTTTCATGTTTTGACTTTTGCTCAATTTCAAACTTTATATCGCTTTCTGGAGAGTTATACGCAAACTGGTGCGTGAACGTAACCAGTTTAATGCGAAAAATACTCCGGAACATCAACATATACTTAACATACCTTAAATAACCTTTACATAACTTAGAAATAAGTTTTAAAGGCTTTGGTATGGCAAAAACAAGTTAATTCGGCTACAGGAACTAAATTTGACAAACTGCGAAAGTATGCCAATTTGAACTGTAACAGACATTCCGGAACATGACCATAAGTTAAACATACCATAAATATCCTTTACATAGCTTAGAAATAGGCTTTGAGGGGTTCGGTGTGCTAAAATAAACTTTTGGGTCATTCAGGGACTAAAAGTGTCAAAAAGTGCACAAGTTTGCGCTTTTGCGCAAAACTCACGTTCTGAATACATCCGGACATCCAAAAATTTATGTAAGCACTAAAATATTTTATTTTAGTGTTTGGCATAAGAAAAATCCATTCGTTGCGTCATTTGGATCGTTTTTCGCGCTTATGCGCATTCCGTCGTAATTAAGCGAACATCGCGATCGTACGACCAAACGAACCAACATCCGACATATTTTTGAGCATGTTTCATGTCCACAATGTTTAGGCATCATTTTAGGGCCTTAAAGTTGGCTTTACGGGCCTTAGAAGTGTCGGAAATGGCCTTAAACACCAACAGCGACCTAAACTGTCAATTCAGCAAACTTTCTCCTGAGCTGAGGACTCAAGCGGCCCGCGTAAAACCAGGGCTGTCCTTTACACGGCCCGCGTCAGGGTCCCAGACAGCAGAATGTGCAGAAACATCGAATCTGGTCCGTTCCACTTGTTGCACATGGTTTTGGGAAATCTATGGGCTGGTTTTGATGTGCACATGGTATTACAATACCATGGGTGCAAGTGTATGGCCAAGATTGAAGCACGTTTTCCAAGAAACGATCCTAACGGTTCAGGAAATCCTATAAATACCCCATGCCTTCATTTGCAAAACCCACTAGAATCTGATTTGAGAAGCTCTAAGTTGAAACCTTTGTTTCATACCTGAGCTACTTGAATCAAGATTAGCATTCGGGGACCCTTCGTAAGTATTCCTTCGTTCTTTTATTGATTTTCGAGTCCGAAAGTCAAACTTTGTTTGACTTTCTGCGTTGACCAGTTTATGGTCAATGCGAAGTTCGTTTGAACTTCGCAACGTGATTGTAATCACGATGGTTATAGTCCCTTGTGACTATGCCTACTGATTACCACGTTGTCTAGGGTCGTAAGGGTAAGCGATCTAATAAATCGCTTATACCTTTGAACCCGACCCATTTGGTCGATCTTTAGGATCTGACCAAATACATTAGGTGACCATAGTATATAGGGAATAACCTTCCGAGGTTATACCTTATGGTCGCTTTGTTTAAGTAGTTGTATGATAGGTAGTTTATATGCCTTAGGTAAATTACCAAAATACCCCTTTGATGCCAAAATTCATTATAAACATATGTGATATAACTTTTGACATCTAAACTGATTAGACGACAATATTAGGCCATCAAACAAATACCAAACCAATGAAACAAATATTCTACGGCCATCAAACACCTGTGCCTCCACGGCCATCAAACAAATACCAAACCAATGAAATATTATATTTCATACTTGGGATTTGTAAAAATATGTGTATCATTTGCACATATCAATTCTTGTTCAATTTCAAACTCTAAATCGCTTTCTGGAAGGTTATACGCGCACCGATGCGTAAATATAACCAGTTTAATGCAACAAACACTCCGGAATAGTGACATAGGCTTAACATACCTTAAATAACCTTTACATAACTTAGAAATAAGTTTTGAAGGCTTTGGTATGGCAAAATCAAGTTAAATCGCTTACAGGGACTAAAGTTGACAAACTACGAAAGTATGCCAATTTGAACTGTAACAGACATTCCGGAACATGACCATAAGTTAAACATACCATAAATATCCTTTACATAGCTTAGAAATAAGCTTTGAGGTGTTCGGTGTGCTAAAATAAACTTTTGGGTCATTCAGGGACTAAAAGTGTCAAAAAGTGCACAAGTTTGCATTTTCGCGCATAACTTACGTTCTGAATACATCCGGACATCCAAAAATTTATGTAAGCATGACTATATTATGATTTAGTGTTTGGATTACCAAAAATCCATTCGTTGCGTCATTTGGATCGTTTTTCGCGCTTATGCGCATTCCGTCGTAATTAAGCGAACATCGCGTTCGTACGACCAAACGAACCAACACCCGGCATATTTTTGAGTATGTTTCATGTCCACAATGTTTAGACATCATTTTAGGGCCTTAAAGTTGGCTTTACGGGCCTTAGAAGTGTCGGAAATGGCATAAACACATAACAGGGACCAAAACTGTCATTTCTGAAAGATGTTTGCTTATACATCGAATCTAGTCCTTCCCACTTGTTGCACATGGTTTTGGGAATCTATGGGCTGGTATTTTGGGCACATGGTATTACAATACCATGGGTGCTAGTGTATGGCCAAGATTGAAGCACTTTTTCCAAGAAACGATCCTAACGGTTCGGGAAATCCTATAAATACCCCACCCCCCATGCTTCAAAATTACAAGAACTTTGATTTGAGAAACTCTAATTTGAAACTATTGTTTCATACCTGAGATTTTTGAATCGAAGTTTGCATTCGGGGACCCTTCGTAAGTATTCTTTCGTTCTTTTATTGCTTTTCGAGTCTTTCGAGTCTGAAAGTCAAACTTTGTTTGACTTTCTACATTGACCAGTTATGGTCAATGCGAAGTTCGTTTGAACTTCGCAACGTGAGTGTAATCACGTTGGTTATAGTTCCTTGGGACTATGCCTACTGATTACCACGTTGTCTAGGGTCGTAGGGTAAGCGATCTAATAAATCGCTTATACCTTCGAACCCGACCCAGTTTGGTCGATCATTAAGATCTGACCAAATACATTAGGTGACCATAGTAGGTAGGGAATAACCTCCCGAGGTTATACCCTATGGTCGCTTCGTTTGTATAGTTGTATGATAGGTAGTTTATATGCCTTAGGTAAATTACCAGAATACCCTTTTCATGTATAATTGGTAATTAAGCTTATGTAACCTAAAATTTTGTACATAACTGATTATACAACATAATTAAACACGTTTAGGCATATAAATACTTGTCATAGGACTAGTTAGACGTCTCGAACGCGCTTTGCGCGCATGACGCGTTAAAGTAGCGTATGTTACCTAAATGGGTCGCGATGAGTCGAAAGCACTTAGGTTAGTCTCAATGTAGTATGTAGGCCTTGTTAAACCATATCATATGAGTTCCAATACTCATTTGGTTTACCAAGCCTCATCCTATCCGATCTCCCGATTAAAGTCCGGTTTATTTATAGATTTGCCGACTGATTCCGTGCTCCCTCTAGCTTTGTTTGGTTGTTGTTCAAGACCTCTAAGCATTCTCAGGCGAGTACATTATTCCCCTATTTTACTGCTTTCAATTGTTTTGGGGTGACTCATATGTGCTAAATGTTTTCAAGGCTTTAACGATGATAACAAAACGATTTTCAATGTTATAACGATGGTTTCAAAAACGATTAAGACGATTTATACAAAACTAATAACGATTTCAATAAAGTGAACAAACTTGTTGGTTGGGTTACATAACAAATGACATTCATTAGCAATGATCAAGCCGACCAGTATTAGGTTATGGTACCATAGGATCTGACAAGTCCCGTTATTTACTACACCCGTAGTTATGTGTGGGTGTTGTGGGTAGCGACTGAATCTGTAATTGTTAATTTACTCTTTGTTAAGGGTTTATTAATGCGAGATGTTAATCTATCCTTTGGTAAGGGTTTATTAATGCGAATTGTTAATCTATCCTTTGGTAAGGGTTTATTAATGCGAGTCAAGAAGGTTTGAATGTTATTAGCGAGACGACCATATAAGTAGTTTCACGACCTAAAACGAATTTAACGATTGGGTATACAATTGGTTTTCACACGATGTTTTAACGATTGGGTAAACGATTGGCTTCAAAGCGATATACGATTGGGTTTTGGTTATACATATTACATGATTTACATTGGGCATGAACATTACTTTGGTGGTTTGGTTTGACTAAGTGATTAAGTAACAATGCGTGTGGAATATGATACAAGCATGGTGGATACGCCGCTGGTACTTCCTATATATAAGTGTTTGTATGGTATTACATATTGTAGTGTTATTTAAATCATTTCAGTTTGAGACATAGAACATTTTATACAAGTAACATACTTTTCACAAGACAATTATTTACAAACAACTTATCTTATACAAACTCATTTTACATGGTTATTCATTTAATCATGCATTATTCTCTTATTTATACATATCACTTGAACTTATTATTTTTCAAATGATTTACAAAGACAAAGCAAATTACAAGGTTCATGACTAAACATTTTCTTAAAACAGAAGTCATGAATCATATTTTCACAAAACCTATGTACTCGCCAGCATTTCTTTGCTGACCTCGTTTTCACATATGTTTCAGGTATTGTTGAAAGATATCGATTGATAGGATGCATGCTCACATAGGACTAGACAAGGCCTTAGTGACTCAATAATAATGATAGACTATGTTTAAATTATGTATTTAGATTTCCAGACAATGTAATTATTCAATGTTTAATAAAACGAAACACTTTTTGGTATCCATGGTTATGAAACATTAATTCTGTTGCAACACTCCCCGACGTTTCCGCCACGTTTGGTTGTCCTACGTGGTCGGGGTGTGACAGAAAAGTGGTATCAGAGCCAATGGTTATAGGGAATTAGGTTATTAGTAATACTTTGACCTAGTCTATAACCTTTCTAGGACCCTAACACGAGTTTACTTGCGTTTAGTCATAAAACAATACCGTCACCTATCCTTAGGCGACGACCACAACAAGAACATAAATTTCAAAACCGCTTTGAAAACTAATCATCTGTTCTAGGATGATTGATTACTAGGTTTTGAACCCTCTATTGTAAGGTTTTGAACTCTCTATTATATGGTTTTGAACCCCTTTGAGTTTTCAAAACTTCGTCAAGGTTTTGGGTTTTAAATGATGTGAACACGTGCAAACTGGAAGGGTGAATGCCTGTATTCTGGGTTTTCTGTCTAGGCAAGCACTTCGTATACATCTCATCAGACGCGAGACCAGTTGTGCTTACCTGGGAATTCTTGGGATGAGTGTTCACTTATAGGCGAGCATGTCTTCGCGTTACATTATTTTTGACCCATTTACTTTGATTAGTCACCGTCTCATTTGTTTGCCTTAGGTAACAAACAAATGATCGCAATTTTCATGCGTTATCATTCTGTTTTGAATGTCCAATAACCTTTCACCTGTTTCTCCCTATGCCTTTCTTTTTCTTCAAGAATGTCTCTTCATCACGATGACGCCCAGATATCTGAGCAAGCAGCCAAATTCGCTCAGCGAATAGGCGAAGTAGTCCTAAAGACTGTTGAATTAGCTACTGCCAAGTATCATCTCCAGGATGAAGCCACTCAAGAGTCACCAAGACAGGCAGGACCTAGTCAGGCGACAACACCATCAGCCAAGAAACCAATCGAGGAATCAAAGACCATGGATGAACGATCCCCTAAGAAGTCAAAGAAGCGAAAGGCTTCTCAGAACTTCGCCATGGTCGCTCACAATGGTAAAGCAGTCCCCAACCAACCAGCTCAACCCCCTGCTAGGTGTGTATGGCTTTTCCTATGATACCTACATCAAGGAACTATGTACCTTACAAACTACTCTTGTAATTTCTCTCTTTCAAATGATTGCTCATGATTCCCTCGAAAATTTTAAGTACTCGTTTCACTCTAAGAAACAAAGTACAGAAAATTAAGTGACATTATGAGTAATCGTGCTTTTCGCACATCTGTGCCTTTAAATCCTTGGTTAGATAACTAAGGGTATTTTCAAATCTCATACCCATTACGTTTTGATTTTTCAACATACACAGTACCAGTATTTCAAAACAATCTTCATGATCTCAAAACATTTCATATAGTTTGAAAACATTTTTTTCTAGATGCATTGTCTATGTTATTTCAAAAACATTGGCCATGTTATCAAAACCAACCTTCCTAATTTCAAAATATTTCATATAGTCTGAAGACAATATTAACACAATACATTTTCTGATCAAGTGCATGATTTCGAAAAGCATCATTCATGTCTTTCAAAAAAACCTTATACATAATTTCAAAATTCATCTCGCATGATTTTAAAACATTTTTGTAAATATATCTACCTAATACACCTACTTTATGATTTCAAAAAGTATTATATATAAGGTTTCAAAAACGTTAAACACATTTTTCTTAAAAGAACCCCATGCATAGTTTTCAAAAATACTTTCCTCATACATTGACTTAACCTTCAAAATTCTGCTTCATATGTCGCCTTGACATATCAAGCATCTCAACTTCATAAGCATTTTACATCATGTTTTGACCTAAGCACATCCAGTGCAAGGTTTCAAAACATCTTCAACTTCAAAAATTCATATGGGATCTTTTTATCTTCACAATTAGATCCTTGTGGATGATTATCATTCAAATCAGAGTCCTTAATTGGATTCCTTATGTACCTTAATTCGAACATTTCGGTTCCTAATAATCGAAATCGAATTTTCTTTTTGAATCTTTCTATCTTTATAGTTGGATTCTTGATAACGTTTAAAGTACCAAATGAAATCCACGGAATGGATTCCTAGTGTGCTTTAAATGTATGTACGCAATTTACAAGACAAATTAACGAACAATTTTGTGGTTATGTGATATGTGTTTATGTGTTCTCCTCTATGATTTTGTGTGATCCGATTTTCAAATCCTCATAGAATCTTTCATGTTTTCATATGAGGGATTCATAGTAGGATATTCAAAAGGTACTACCTTAAATCCTTATGGGCTTCTACCTAGTAGTTAAGACCCTTGGGTTATATAGTACCATTCCATGATTCGATGAGAGACCCTTTAGTGGTCTAGTCAAAAAGATTGATTCAAGATCTGGTTAAGAATGGCATGTGATGATACAGCTGAAAGGACCCTATGGTGGTCCAGTCACACTCATCACAGGTTTGTTCATTTGGTTTTACCCTACACATTATAAAATAGACTGTGTGAACTGTGCAAGGAATTGTCTAATTATGGACGCGTACATAATTATGAAATTTAGTGCATAGAAACCCAGTAATATTTATTATGTGTAAGAACCGATAGTGACAAAAATAACGAAATGAGAACGATGTAATGGAGGTACGGTGGACGCACCAATGACGCTTCATATACTTGTATATAAGTATCCCTCTTACATTGCAATCATGATGTTATTAAAGGTTACTAGAAGTTCAGAACCCTAAATCAATATTGTTCGATCTTTTCAACTTCATGTTTTAAACTCTCACAAGTTTCCTCTAAATAAATTTCAGGACGAAATTTCCTAAAGTAGGGGAGACTGTAACACCTGTGCCTCCACGGCCATCAAACAAATACCAAACCAATCAAATATTATATTTCATACTTGGGATTTGTAAAAATATGTGTATCATTTGCACATATCAATTCTTGTTCAATTTCAAACTCTAAATCGCTTTCTGGAAGGTTATACGCGCACCGATGCGTAAATATAACCAGTTTAATGCAACAAACACTCCGGAATAGTGACATAGGCTTAACATACCTTAAATAACCTTTACATAACTTAGAAATAAGTTTTGAAGGCTTTGGTATGGCAAAATCAAGTTAAATCGCTTACAGGGACTAAATTTGACAAACTGCGAAAGTATGCCAATTTGAACTGTAACAGACATTCCGGAACATGACCATAAGTTAAACATACCATAAATATCCTTTACATAGCTTAGAAATAAGCTTTGAGGTGTTCGGTGTGCTAAAATAAACTTTTGGGTCATTCAGGGACTAAAAGTGTCAAAAAGTGCACAAGTTTGCATTTTCGCGCATAACTTACGTTCTGAATACATCCGGACATCCAAAAATTTATGTAAGCATGACTATATTATTCTTTAGTGTTTGGATTACCAAAAATCCATTCGTTGCGTCATTTGGATCGTTTTTCGCGCTTATGCGCATTCCGTCGTAATTAAGCGAACATCGCGTTCGTACGACCAAACGAACCAACACCCGGCATATTTTTGAGTATGTTTCATCTCCACAATGTTTAGACATCATTTTAGGGCCTTAAAGTTGGCTTTACGGGCCTTATAAGTGTCGGAAATGGCATAAACACATAACAGGGACCAAAACTGTCATTTCTGAAAGATGTTTGCTTATACATCGAATCTAGTCCTTCCCACTTGTTGCACATGGTTTTGGGAATCTATGGGCTGGTATTTTGGGCACATGGTATTACAATACCATGGGTGCTAGTGTATGCCCAAGATTGAAGCACTTTTTCCAAGAAACGATCCTAACGGTTCGGGAAATCCTATAAATACCCCACCCCCCATGCTTCAAAATTACAAGAACTTTGATTTGAGAAACTCTAAGTTGAAAATATTGTTTCATACCTGAGATTTTTGAATCGAAGTTAGCATTCGGGGACCCTTCGTAAGTATTCTTTCGTTCTTTTATTGCTTTTCGAGTCTTTCGAGTCTGAAAGTCAAACTTTGTTTGACTTTCTACATTGACCAGTTATGGTCAATGCGAAGTTCGTTTGAACTTCGCAACGTGAGTGTAATCACGTTGGTTATAGTCCCTTGGGACTATGCCTACTGATTACCACGTTGTCTAGGGTCGTAGGGTAAGCGATCTAATAAATCGCTTATACCTTCGAACCCGACCCAGTTTGGTCGATCATTAAGATCTGACCAAATACATTAGGTGACCATAGTAGGTAGGGAATAACCTCCCGAGGTTATACCCTATGGTCGCTTCGTTTGAATAGTTGTATGATAGGTAGTTTATATGCCTTAGGTAAATTACCAGAATACCCTTTTCATGTATAATTGGTAATTAAGCTTATGTAACCTAAACTTTTGTACATAACTGATTATACAACATAATTAAACACGTTTAGGCATATAAATACTTGTCATAGGACTAGTTAGACGTCTCAAACGCGCTTTGCGCGCATGACGCGTTAAAGTAGCGTATGTTACCTAAATGGGTCGCGATGAGTCGAAAGCACTTAGGTTAGTCTCAATGTAGTATGTAGGCCTTGTTAAACCATATCATATGAGTTCCAATACTCATTTGGTTTACCAAGCCTCATCCTATCCGATCTCCCGATTAAAGTCTGGTTTATTTATAGATTTGCCGACTGATTCCGTGCTCCCTCTAGCTTTGTTTGGTTGTTGTTCAAGATCTCTAAGCATTCTCAGGCGAGTACATTATTCCCCTATTTTACTGCTTTCAATTGTTTTGGGGTGACTCATATGTGCTAAATGTTTTCAAGGCTTTAACGATGATAACAAAACGATTTTCGATGTTATAACGATGGTTTCAAAAACGATTAAGACGATTTATACAAAACTAATAACGATTTCAATAAAGTGAACAAACTTGTTGGTTGGGTTACATAACAAATGACATTCATTAGCAATGATCAAGCCGACCAGTATTAGGTTATGGTGCCATAGGATCTGACAAGTCCCGTTATTTACTACACCCGTAGTTATGTGTGGGTGTTGTGGGTAGCGACTGAATCTGTAATTGTTAATTTACTCTTTGGTAAGGGTTTATTAATGCGAGATGTTAATCTATCCTCTTTGGTAAGGGTTTATTAATGCGAATTGTTAATCTATCCTTTGGTAAGGGTTTATTAATGCGAGTCAAGAAGGTTTGAATGTTATTAGCGAGACGACCATATAAGTAGTTTCACGACCTAAAACGAATTTAACGATTGGGTATACAATTGGTTTTCACACGATGTTTTAACGATTGGGTAAACGATTGGCTTCAAAGCGATATACGATTGGGTTTTGGTTATACATATTACATGATTTACATTGGGCATGAACATTACTTTGGTGGTTTGGTTTGACTAAGTGATTAAGTAACAATGCGTGTGGAATATGATACAAGCATGGTGGATACGCCGCTGGTACTTCCTATATATAAGTGTTTGTATGGTATTACATATTGTAGTGTTATTTGAATCATTTCAGTTTGAGACATAGAACATTTTATACAAGTAACATACTTTTCACAAGACAATTATTTACAAACAACTTATCTTATACAAACTCATTTTACATGGTTATTCATTTAATCATGCATTATTCTCTTATTTATACATATCACTTGAACTTATTATTTTTCAAATGATTTACAAAGACAAAGCAAATTACAAGGTTCATGACTAAACATTTTCTTAAAACAGAAGTCATGAATCTTATTTTCACAAAACCTATGTACTCGCCAGCATTTCTTTGCTGACCTCGTTTTCACATATGTTTCAGGTATTGTTGAAAGATATCGATTGATAGGATGCATGCTCACATAGGACTGGACAAGGCCTTAGTGACTCAATAATAATGATAGACTATGTTTAAATTATGTATTTAGATTTCCAGACAATGTAATTATTCAATGTTTCATAAAACGAAACACTTTTTGGTATCCATGGTTATGAAACATTAATTCTGTTGCAACACTCCCCGACGTTTCCGCCACGTTTGGTTGTCCTACGTGGTCGGGGTGTGACATCATAGGACTAGTTAGGCGGTCCGAACGCGTTTCACGTGAACGACGCGTTAAAGTAGCATAAGCTACCTAAACGGGTCGTAATGGGTCGTAAGCACTTATGTTAGGTTTCATTTAGTATGTAGGCTTTGTTAAACCATATTACACGAGTCTCCATACTCGTTTGGTTTACGAACCCTCATTCTATCCGATCCTCCGATTTAGGTCGGGTTTATTAACATAGTTACCTATATTAGGTGCCGTTTGATTTCGTGATCTCTAGCATTGCTTGGTGGTTATCTTAGGACTTCTGAGCAATCTCAAGTGAGTACATAGACCCCTCTTTTACTATTTTCCAAACATTTTGGGGTGGAACACATGTGCCTACTTGTTATTTTCGTGCTTTCCTGCTTTCACATCATATACTTGCTATGTTCATTAGTACATTTATAGTACATGATTTCATTGTGTTCATGCTATGTATGTCCATTGTGTGCATACTTAGTACATTATTTTACATTACATTTCATGCTATGTATGTCCATTGTGTGCATACTTAGTACATTGTTTTACATTACATTTCATGCTATGTATGTCCATTGTGTGCATACTTAGTACATTGTTTCACATTACATTTCATGCTATGTATGTCCATTGTGTGCATACTTAGTACATTTGTTTCCATCACATGCTTACATTTTGGTAGGACATTTGGGTTGTTTAAAATGGAACAATACATTCATTAACATTAGCTACGCCGTTCGTTAGTAGGTAGTGGTACCATAGGAATTGACAACTCCCGTTCCGGACATCCTGGGTAGGTTTGGATGAAAGGAATGACCGAATTCGATACACATAACTTAGATAAACCTTTAATTTGTTTAAGGGTTTATCGCCACAGTCTCAAGGCTTGGATGTATGCATTTTCACAATACCGCATAAATGTTCGTATCAGTATAGCATGCATTGGTTCCACAAAACATAACTTTGATTTAAACCATGTTTTACTTCAATACCTTGTTTTTGTGCATTTAACATATGGTTTAGTTGATATATTTCACTTACCATACATGATATTTTTGGGTACACATTACATGATCTACATTAAACATAAACATTTTGACATTGATATACACATTTAGCGGTTTACATTGGACATAGACATTTCGATATGGTTTACACATTAACACATGAAAATTCATTTATACATAAACAATTTACATTGGTGGTTGGTTTGAGTAAGTGATTCGAGTAACGAGGCGTGTGTAATATGATACAAGCATGGTGGATACGCTGCTGGTACTTCCTATAAACAAGTGTTTGTATGATATTACATGTCGTAGCTTTACTTAAATCATTTCAATATTTGACATATTACGTTTTATATAAACAACTTATTTTCACAAGACATTGATTTACAAAACAACTTATCTTATACAAACTCATTTTTCTTGGTTATTCATTTAACCTTACATTATTCTCTTATTTATACATATCATTGCTTTTTGAATGATTTACAAAACAAAACAATTTACAAGGTTCATGACTGACTTTTGTTAAACAACTTTTTCTAAACTTATAAGGCATGAATCCTCTTTTCACAAATCCTATGTATCTCACAGGCATTTTTATGCTGACGTACCTATTTTCACATGTGTTTTCAGGAGCTTTTGCGTAGGATGATGATCGTGACACTAGGGCGGACCTGTGCCTTAGAGACTAAAAATGAAGATAGACTAGTTTAATTATGTTATGAACTCCTTGATTCCTGTTTAAAACAATGTAAATTTTATGTTGATAAATAAAATACAACTTTGTATGCCATGGTTATGAAACAAATAATTCTGTTACAACACTCCCCGACATTTCCGCCACGTTTTGTATGTTCTACGTGGTCGGGGTGTGACAGAAGAGTTGGTATCGGAGCCAATGGTTATAGGGAATTAGGTTTTTAGTAATTCTTTGACCTAGACTATAACCTTTCTAGGACCCTAACACAAGTTAACTTGTGTTTAGATCTTAAAACATGCACATCACCTATCCTTAGGTGATTATCAAAACAAAAACCAAATTTTCAGAAACGATTTTTGAAAGACAATCATCTGTTTTTGGATGATTTATTACAAGGTTTTGAACCCTCTGTTATATGGTTTTGAACCCTTCCAGCTTGGTTTTTGGCCTTGTGCCTTCAAATTTTCAAAATCTCGTCAAGGTTTTGGGTTTTAAATAATGTGAACACGTGTAAACTGGAAGAGTGAATGCCTGTATTCTGGGTTTTCTGTCTAGGCAAGCACTTCGTATATATCTCATCAGACGCGAGACCAGTTGTGCTTACCTGGGAATCCTTGGGATGAGTGTTCACTTATAGGCGAGCATGTCTTTGCGATACATTATTTTTGATCCATTTACTTTGATTAGTCACTATGTGTTGTTTGTTTGCCTTATGGTAACAAACAAATGACCACCATCTTTGCTATTGTCAATTTTTGTTTCATCTCATTCTTTTCATCCAATCATCTCACTCGTTTCCTCTCATGTTTTCCTCTTTTAGAATGCCTCCTCGACGCGAAAACCAGATAGCGACTGCCGAACTGGCAGAAATCATTGCGCAGCAGATGGCTGCTCAATTTCCAAACCTCTTTGCTCAATGGAACCAAGCCAACAAAAACAACAATGGTCCATGCAATTTCAAGACTTTTAACTCGGCTAAACCACTCAAGTTTAGTGGTTCTGAAGGAGCAACTGGGCTTCTTCAATGGTTCGAGAGCATTGAGAATACTTTTCGCCACGAGCAGTGTCCTGACAATCGCAAGGTCGAGTTTTCTTCGAGTGTGTTTCAGAAGAGGGCTCTCACATGGTGGAACGGGGTTATGAGAGACCGTGGTGCAGAAGTTGCTCTAGCACAGACATGGGCTGAACTTAGGGCTCTTATGATGAGGGAGTTCTGTCCTCGTCATGAACAGCGAGCGTTGGAGAAAGAGTTTGATAACTTGAAACAAGACAGTGGCAAGCACAGGGCATATACTGATAGGTTTGAGGAGCTGAGTTTGCTATGCCCAACGATGGTTACCCCACTCGACAAGGCTATCGAAAGGTACATCGACGGCCTACCTGACTCAGTGCAAGACATCATTACTGGTAGTAACCCTGCCATACTCCGTCAGGCGATCGAGTTAACAGCGACATTGACTGAGTCTCAGATTCGGAAGAATAAGTTACACAGGAAGGGTGACAAGGGCAAGAAACAGTCGTCTGACAAAGAGGATAGCAAGAAAGGTCAAAACAAGAATGGAAAGAATTTTGGTTCTTCGAGAGGGTCAAGGAAGCGTAAGGCTTCCCAAAATTTTGTTGTCACTGCCCAAGCTAACCAGGCAGCTCCCAACCAACCCGCACAGCCTCCAGCAAAGAATCCCTATTCAGGGAATGCACCTTTGTGCAATAGATGCAACAGTCACCATCAGCCGCAACATCCGTGCCGTTTCTGTAATAACTGTGGGAAGTCGGGTCATCTTGCCAATGTTTGTCGGTTTGCTCAGAATCAGGCAGTTCAGAACCCGGCTCAACAAGTTACTCAGCCTCTTGCTCAGCAACAGGGTCAAGCTGCACGACCACACTACCCACCAGGTGCTTGTTATAACTGTGGGGATCTGACCCATTACAGAAACCGGTGCCCAAGACTGGCAAACCAGAATCAGAATCCAAACCAGAATCAGGCTCCGGCTCGAGGTCGAGTCTTCAACATGAATGCTCAAGAGGCACAAGCAGACAATGAAGTGGTGAACGGTACGTTCTTTATTAATAATCAGCCTGCATCTGTTCTTTTTGATTCTGGTGCCGACAAGAGTTTTGTGTCATTGTCTTTTGAGCCAATGCTTCGCGTGTCTAGACCGAAACTAGGAAAACCCTTGACAGTAGAAGTTGCTAGTGGTGAACCCATTGTTCTTGATTCTGTTCTACGCAACTGCCAGTTGAACCTTCACGACCATCTTTTTCCTATCAACCTCACGCCTATGCAACTTGGAAGCTTCGACGTCATTGTGGGTATGGACTGGTTATCCAAGCATCACGCAGAGGTAGTTTGTTTCGAGAAGATCGTTCGTGTGCCGCTTTCGACAGGAGAGGTCCTACAGGTTCAAGGTGAGAAACCGTCTGGTGGTCTCAAGGTCATGTCTTGTTTTAAAGCTCGGAAATATCTGCGGAAGAACTATATGGCTTTCTTAGCACATGTTACAGCAGATAAAGGCAAGGGTAAGTCTATTTCAGATATCCCTGTCGTTCGGGATTATTCTGAAGTTTTCCCTGAAGAGTTACCTGGTCTACCCCCAGCACGCCAAGTCGAGTTCCGCATTGACCTCGTATCTGGTGCAAATCCCATTGCCAGAGCTCCATATCGTCTTGCTCCATCTGAGATGCAAGAGTTGTCTAAGCAGCTTCAGGAGCTCTCTGACAAAGGTTTTATACGTCCTAGCTTTTCACCTTGGGTGCTCCCGTTCTTTTTGTCAAGAAGAAGGATGGATCCTTTAGGATGTGTATCGATTATCGTGAGCTTAACAAGCTTACCATCAAGAATCGATATCCCCTGCCTCGCATCGATGATCTCTTTGATCAGTTACAGGGCGCTTCTTATTTTTCAAAGATTGATCTGCGATCTGGATATCACCAACTTCGTGTGCATGAAGAAGACATTCCCAAGACAGCGTTCCGCACTCGTTATGGGCATTACGAGTTCACAGTCATGCCATTCGGTTTGACTAATGCTCCTGCTGTTTTTATGGACTTAATGAATAGGGTCTGCAAGCCTTATTTGGATCAGTTCGTCATTGTTTTTATTGACGACATCTTGATTTATTCTAAGACGCGAGCTGATCATGAGCAACATCTTCGTCTTACTCTGGAACTCCTAAAGAAAGAGCAACTTTTCGCCAAATTCTCCAAGTGTGAATTCTGGCTTAAAGAAGTTCAATTCTTAGGACATATTATCAACGAACGAGGTATTCATGTAGATCCCTCCAAGATCAGTGCGATTAAGGATTGGGATACGCCTACTACTCCTACTGAGGTTCGTTCTTTTCTTGGTCTAGCGGGTTATTATCGCCGCTTCATAGAAAACTTCTCGAAGATTGCAGTTCCTCTAACTACTCTAACTCAGAAGAACAAACCCTTTGATTGGGGATTCAAACAAGAGGAAGCTTTTCAAAAATTGAAGCAGAAGCTTTGCGATGCGCCTGTTCTATCATTGCCTGAGGGTGATGATGATTTTGTCGTGTATTGTGATGCATCGAAACTAGGTCTTGGCTGTGTTCTAATGCAAAGGAACAAAGTCATAGCATATGCATCGAGGCAGTTGAAGATACATGAGAAAAACTACACCACTCATGATCTTGAGTTAGGTGCAGTTGTCTTCGCTCTTAAGATCTGGAGACACTATTTGTACGGAACAAAATGTGTGGTTTTCACTGACCACAGAAGTCATCAACATATCTTCAATCAGAAAGAACTCAACATGAGGCAACGACGTTGGGTTGAGCTTCTAAACGACTATGACTGCGAAATTCGCTACCATCCTGGTAAGGCGAATGTCGTAGCCTATGCATTGAGTCGTAAGGAACGTACTAAGCATCATTGTGTACGTGTTCAATCTGTTATTCAAGCTCAATCTGATATCCAAGCCCGCATTTCTCAGGCTCAACAATCTTGTGTTTCACAAGGTTTGATGGATAAGGAATTTCCTTATCACATAACACCTAATCTGGAACTGAAGGACAATGGATCGTATTACTTCATGGATCGTTTGTGGGTCCCAAGCCAAGATAATCTTCGTACCTTGCTTATGGATGAAGCCCATAAGTCTCGTTATTCTATTCATCCTGGCTCAGATAAGATGTATAAGGATCTTCGTATTCATTATTGGTGGCCTGGTATGAAGAAAGACATTGCCTTATACGTGTCAAAATGCCTTACTTGTCTTAAGGTTAAGGCTGAACATCAGCGTCCTTCTGGTTTATTGGTGCAACCAGAGATCCCAGTTTGGAAATGGGAAAACATTACTATGGATCTCATTACTAAACTTCCGCGCACAAAGAAAGGTCATGATGCCATCTGGGTAGTAGTTGATCGTCTTACAAAGTCAGCGCATTTCTTGCCAATCCGTGAGGATTTTTCTGCTGAAAAACTTGCTAAAATCTATGTGGATGAAATTGTAGCTCGACATGGTGTTCCTTTGAACATCATTTCTGACAGAGATGCTCGTTTCACTTCTCATTTTTGGAGAACCATGCAATCTGCTATGGGGACCCAACTTAATCTGAGCACAGCTTATCATCCACAAACGGATGGTCAATCAGAGAGAACAATCCAGACTCTGGAGGATATGCTTAGAGCTTGTGTGATCGACTTTGGTGGTAGTTGGGATTCACATCTGCCGTTAATTGAATTCTCCTACAACAACAGTTATCACACCAGCATCAAAATGGCTCCTTTCGAAGCTCTCTATGGTCGAAAATGTCGATCACCAGTATGTTGGAATGAGATCGGCGAGGCTCAGCTTACTGGACCTGCCCTCATTTTAGAGACAACTGATAAGGTCAAGAAAGTTCGTGATAACCTTCAGACAGCTAGAAGCCGTCAAAAGAGTTACGCGGACCCAAAACACAAGCCTTTGGAATTTCAAGTCGGTGATCGAGTATTACTTAAGGTCTCACCTTGGAAAGGTGTGATCAGATTTGGAAAGAAAGGAAAACTTGCACCTAGATATGTTGGACCATTCAAGATCGTCGAAAGAATCGGTAAGGTAGCCTACAGACTTGAGTTACCTCCTGAACTTGGAAATGTTCATCCAACTTTTCACGTGTCCAATCTCAAGAGGTGTTTAGCTAATGAAAACCTCCACATACCACTTGACGAAATTCGTGTTGATAAAACACTGAAATTTGTCGAGAAACCTGTGGAAATCATGGAACGTGAAGTCAAGTGGCTTAAACGCAAGCGCGTTCCTTTGGTCAAAGTTCGCTGGGAAGCTAAACGTGGACCCGAGTTTACTTGGGAACGCGAAGATCAAATGAAGGCGAAATATCCGCATCTTTTCCCACGAGTTTCCTCTAAATAAAATTTCGGGACGAAATTTCCACAAGTAGGGGACACTGTAACATCTGTGCTTGTAATCATTGTGAACAGTTCGGTTATCAATAAAACAATGTTATTTGATCCCAATGTTTGTTTGGTTGTGTTTTACATTTTTCATCTTTTGACTTTTGCTCAATTTCAAACTCTATATCTCTTTCTAGAGAGTTATACGCAAACTGGTGCGTGAACGTAACCAGTTTAATGCGAAAAATACTCCGGAACATCAACATATACTTAACATACCTTAAATAACCTTTACATAACTTAGAAATAAGTTTTAAAGGCTTTGGTATGGCAAAAACAAGTTAATTCGGCTACAGGAACTAAATTTGACAAACTGCGAAAGTATGCCAATTTGAACTGTAACAGACATTCCGGAACATGACCATAAGTTAAACATACCATAAATATCCTTTACATAGCTTAGAAATAGGCTTTGAGGGGTTCGGTGTGCTAAAATAAACTTTTGGGTCATTCAGGGACTAAAAGTGTCAAAAAGTGCACAAGTTTGCGCTTTTGCGCAAAACTCACGTTCTGAATACATCCGGACATCCAAAAATTTATGTAAGCACTAAAATATTTTATTTTAGTGTTTGGCATAAGAAAAATCCATTCGTTGCGTCATTTGGATCGTTTTTCGCGCTTATGCGCATTCCGTCGTAATTAAGCGAACATCGCGATCGTACGACCAAACGAACCAACATCCGGCATATTTTTGAGCATGTTTCATGTCCACAATGTTTAGGCATCATTTTAGGGCCTTAAAGTTGGCTTTACGGGCCTTAGAAGTGTCGGAAATGGCCTTAAACACCAACAGGGACCTAAACTGTCAATTCAGCAAACTTTCTCCTGATCTGAGGACTCAAGCGGCCCGCGTAAAACCAGGGCTGTCCTTTACGCGGCCCGCGTCAGGGTCCCAGACAGAAGAATGTGCAGAAACATCGAATCTGGTCCGTTCCACTTGTTGCACATGGTTTTGGGAAATCTATGGGCTGGTTTTGATGTGCACATGGTATTACAATACCATGGGTGTAAGTGTATGGCCAAGATTGAAGCACGTTTTCCAAGAAACGATCCTAACGGTTTGGGAAATCCTATAAATACCCCATGCCTTCATTTGCAAAACCCACTAGAATCTGATTTGAGAAGCTCTAAGTTGAAACCTTTGTTTCATACCTGAGCTACTTGAATCAAGATTAGCATTCGGGGACCCTTCGTAAGTATTCCTTCGTTCTTTTATTGCTTTTCGAGTCCGAAAGTCAAACTTTGTTTGACTTTCTGCGTTGACCAGTTTATGGTCAATACGAAGTTCGTTTGAACTTCGCAACGTGATTGTAATCACGATGGTTATAGTCCCTTGGGACTATGCCTACTGATTACCACGTTGTCTAGGGTCGTAAGGGTAAGCGATCTAATAAATCGCTTATACCTTCGAACCCGACCCATTTGGTCGATCTTTAGGATCCGACCAAATACATTAGGTGACCATAGTATATAGGGAATAACCTTCCGAGGTTATACCTTATGGTCGCTTCGTTTAAGTAGTTGTGCGATAGGTAGTTTATATGCCTTAGGTAAATTACCAAAATACCCCTTTGATGCCAAAATTCATTATAAACATATGTGATATAACTTTTGACATCTAAACTGATTAGACGACAATATTAGGCATGTTAAGGCATATTCTACTTGTCAAAGGACTAGTTAGGCGGTCCGAACGCGTTTCACGCGAACGACGCGTTAAAGTAGCACTTATGTTAGGTTTCATTTAGTATGTAGGCTTTGTTAAACCATATTACACGAGTCTCCATACTCGTTTGGTTTACGAACCCTCATTCTATCCGATCCTCCGATTTAGGTCCGGTTTATTAACATAGTTACCTATATTAGGTGTCGTTTGATTTCGTGATCTCTAGCATTGCTTGGTGGTTATCTTAGGACTTCTGAGCAATCTCAAGTGAGTACATAGACCCCTCTTTTACTGTTTTCTAAACATTTTGGGGTGGAACACATGTGCCTACTTGTTATTTTCGTGCTTTCCTGCTTTCACATCATATACTTGCTATGTTCATTAGTACATTTATAGTACATGATTTCATTGTGTTCATGCTATGTATGTCCATTGTGTGCATACTTAGTACATTATTTTACATTACATTTCATGCTATGTATGTCCATTGTGTGCATACTTAGTACATTGTTTTACATTACATTTCATGCTATGTATGTCCATTGTGTGCATACTTAGTACATTGTTTCACATTACATTTCATGCTATGTATGTCCATTGTGTGCATACTTAGTACATTTGTTTCCATCACATGCTTACATTTTGGTAGGACGTTTGGGTTGTTTAAAATGGAACAATACATTCATTAACATTAGCTACGACGTTCGTTAGTAGGTAGTGGTACCATAGGAATTGACAACTCCCGTTCCGGACATCCTGGGTAGGTTTGGATGAAAGGAATGACCGAATTCGATACACATAACTTAGATAAACCTTTAATTTGTTTAAGGGTTTATCGCCACAGTCTCAAGGCTTGGATGTATGCATTTTCACAATACCGCATAAATGTTTGTATCAGTATAGCATGCATTGGTTCCACAAAACATAACTTTGATTTAAACCATGTTTTACTTCAATACCTTGTTTTTGTGCATTTAACATATGGTTTAGTTGATATATTTCACTTACCATACATGATATTTTTGGGTACACATTACATGATCTACATTAAACATAAACATTTTGACATTGATATACACATTTAGCGGTTTACATTGGACATAGACATTTCGATATGGTTTACACATTAACACATGAAAATTCATATATACATAAACAATTTACATTGGTGGTTGGTTTGAGTAAGTGATTTGAGTAACGAGGCGTGTGTAATATGATACAAGCATGGTGGATACGCCGCTGGTACTTCCTATAAACAAGTGTTTGTATGATATTACATGTCGTAGCGTTACTTAAATCATTTCAATATTTGACATATTACGTTTTATATAAACAACTTATTTTCACAAGACATTGATTTACAAAACAACTTATCTTATACAAACTCATTTTTCTTGGTTATTCATTTAACCTTACATTATTCTCTTATTTATACATATCATTGCTTTTTGAATGATTTACAAAACAAAACAATTTACAAGGTTCATGACTGACTTTTGTTAAACAACTTTTTCTAAACTTATAAGGCATGAATCCTCTTTTCACAAATCATATGTATCTCACAGGCATTTTTATGCTGACGTACCTATTTTCACATGTGTTTTCAGGAGCTTTTGCGTAGGATGATGATCGTGACACTAGGGCGGACCTGTGCCTTAGAGACTAAAAATGAAGATAGACTAGTTTAATTATGTTATGAACTCCTTGATTCCTGTTTAAAACAATGTAACTTTTATGTTGATAAATAAAATACAACTTTGTATGCCATGGTTATGAAACAAATAATTCTGTTACAACACTCCCCGACGTTTCCGCCACATTTTGTATGTTCTACGTGGTCGGGGTGTGACAATACAACTTCATGTTTGGTGTTTGAAACCTCTTTGGTATCTCTGCATCACAAATAGGTGGTGCAAAACGAGATATCCTGTGACTCCCATCCGGAATCTTAGGAATGGGCTTAACCACTCCTAGGACGCTGGATATTATATCCTTGAGTTTTTGCAATTCCCTAGCCATAGCTTGGTTGATTCTTGTATCCTGCACAAAGCCATGGTTAGCATTATAAGAAGTATTCAAAGTGTTACCTCCTGATGGATTCAAGGTTGGGATTCCTGATGTGAATCCATATTGGTGTGATTCTGGCATGATTGAGGGACCAGATGAAGCAATAGTTTGCATAGGTATGAAGTCTCCCAAGTGAATCTCTGAACTTCTGGGTTGTACACTCCTTAAGGATCATTGATCCTGAAAGATGTTGGATCCTTGATGCACCGAAATTGGGGGTCTTGGAGGATAATCCATGTTTCCATGAGCCTGAGATGAGGATCCTTGAACCTGAGATGAGGATCCTGGATACTGAGAGTAGGATCCTTGAACTGTCTGCGTTCCCATATATCCTCTTGTACTAGAGAAGGATCCTTGATGCTGGAAGGAGGATCCTTGAGGCTGAAGAGAGGATCCTGAAGGCTGGAAGTAGGATCCTTGAGCCTGTGTCATTGCCGATGATCCAGAGCGCATACTCGATGATCCACCCTGGTATTGGACACCTGATGCTGTGGAATGCTGGATAGTTGTGATTGGAGTATCGAAATTCAGTGATCTCAGCACCAATGGAGAGTGATCCTCCGCTGATCATTTCAATTTCTTGATCTCATTAATTTCTCGAAGGTTCCTGTCATTAGTTCTGTCCTGCTGCTGCATGTAATCCTTCATCTGCAAAATCAAAGAAAAAAGATCATTGTTAGTAGGACTAGAAGAAACAGCAGTAGTTGCTTTTGAGAAAACGCGGGTTGGCTTCTTCGCAGCATTCTCAGCACTCTTCTGGGATCCAGAAGGGACATGAGGCAAAGGTGGAATGCCCTGTGAAGAGGTGATCGACGGCATGGAGCTTGAAGTGTTCTTTGCGTGAGAAGCCATGTAGTTGAAGGTAATGAACAGAAATGAATGAAATGAATAAAATTTTTCAAGAATGAAGCACCGATTGCCCCACGGAGGGCGCCAAACTATTTTGGTCAAAAATCACACAAGGATAATGCAACCAAATCTGATTTTGTGAGGTGTGATGCTTAGATAAATGATCAAATTTATGAACAATGAATGAATGAAATGAGTGGTGAACACATGGACTTATACAAGGAAAAAGACCTTGATCAATGAATGATCTCCGGCATAAAAAACCTCGGGTGATGGAAACTGCCAATCACCAACTATATTGAATAAACAAGGTTTACAAATCGGGATGATAACAAGCTTGGTACAAGGATCACTAGTGTGCAAAAGTGTGTAATCGCAGAGAGTTCTTGACAGCTCGAGTGTTGTGTAGTTGTGTTGCTAATAATAATGTCTAAATCAAGCTTGTATCCCCATTAAAAATAGAAATATTTAGCCTAACTAACTATCCGCAAAAGATGCAAGTCCCCCACGATCACCATAACGGTCGAAGAGTTCATGCATGTGTAGAATCACTAAGCATATTCCCCTAGAATCTCGGTTGGACCAAGTCCTATTCGAATACACCTGCAAAACAACTTCAAAAATGATGGAAACAACTGTTAGTGTTAGGATAATAATGAGGATCCTGGATCCTTAGTCCTGCAACATCTTCTGAGGATCCTTAATTCAAACTGAACTGAGGATCCTTGATCCAAGCTGCATTTGAGGATCCGTGATCCATAAGCTATGAAATTCTATCCCTAACACATATCATATGAGTTCCAACACTCATTTGGTTTATAAACTTCATTCTATCCGAATCCTCCGACTTAAGTCTCGACACACTAACATAAACTATCTGACACATTAGGACACGTTTGAGCTTTGTTATTTCCATTGATTCAAGGACGCTTACGCAATCCCAAGTGAGTACATAGTCACATCTTTTACGTTTTTAAATGTTTTGGGTGATTCATATGTGCCTATTCACTATTTTCATGATTTCAAAGCTATATGATTCTACATACATAGCACTTTATCCTTTGACAATTTGAAACCATTACCTAGGGCTTAAATAACGATTTTCAAAGTTTGTAAGACTATTGTTGGTGCGTATTTGTATTTATGCCTAAAATACATTCATTAGCATTGATCAAGCCGATTAGTATTATGATATAGTGCTATAGGACTTGACACTCCATTCCCGCTTCCTAGATTTGTTTGGAAGTTTGATTAGGGAATGTTAGAAACCATGTTTACACCAAATAGATTTTGCCTTCGTGGTAAATCTATTATGTCACCAAAGTATAGTTTGATATACTAAGGTTTGAATGTATTACCAAACGACCACAATGTGTTGTTACAAAGTTTTTTCAATTAAGCCATAAAAATTTATCTTATATTGATGACCAAAACCAAAGTATAGTTTGATATACTACAAAATCACAAACCAAAATGTAGTTTGATATACTACCAAAGCATAGTTTGATATGCTACCAATGTGATATTGTTTACCAAAATATAATTTGATATACTACCGATTTTGTTGTTCAAAACCAAAGTATATTTTGATATACTATCAAATCTCTTATTCGACAACCAAAGTATATTTTGACATACTACCTATCCTATTATTTCAAAATCAAAGTATATTTTGATATACTACTATCCTATTATTTCAAAACCAAAGTATATTTTGTATATATACTACAAATCATTTCGTATAAAAAAAAGTATTTTAAATACCAAAATTTTATTAAGGATTCATGGCTATTTTTTATAACATATAATCTTTTTCTTATAATATTCAAGCCATGAATCTAAATCACAAAACCCGATGTTACTCACTAGCATTTTTATACAGACGTTTTATTTTCACATATGTTTCAGGTTCTATTATGTGATGATTGTTGGCGCATGCTACACATAGAATGGACTCGGGCCTTGGTGACTTTAAAAGTTGAAAGATAATTACTTATATTTATTTGATTTATATCAAAACGATGTAACACATTAATTCAATAAAACAAAACTTTAAATACCATGTGTTGTGAAACAATTTCCTGTAACGTGACCCCCCGATGTTTCTGCCGCGGTTTGTTGTATCATGCGATGGGGTGTTACATAATTTGCAGAAGTTTTATGATTCAGTTAAAGACAACTGCAGGGACATTAACCTTATCTACCTCATTATATCGTCTTAGGTGTAATTAAACTTATGTTAGCTTTTTTAATATATGTCTTCCCAGTTGGATCTAGCCGATGGAAACTTAGCGGATTATCCAAATGTCAACAAAGTCATCTTTTCGCTGCAACACATGGGGTAAAATATTAGTTATCTATATTTAAAAAAAGCAAAATCTTCAAGCTGTAACCAAGGTGAAGACAAAAATTTTAGATTTGAATTTTGACATGCATTAGAAGAATAATGTGGAAATTTACACGAGAATGATAATATAATGGACAAACTTTATTCTTTCCAATAAATAATGAAAAGAAATAATTTCTAAGTAGTTCATCACCACATGTATTTTGCACTATATATTTCATTAATACGGTTGTAATATTTCTAGAAACTTTACAAAAACAAAGGTAAACTTAATAAAGTGGAACTAAGAATTGTTATAAAAAGAATTATTAAATAATAACATATTTTAATTTTATCCCAAGGTAGTACATGTGATTATTTTAATCCATCTATGGTATATAAACTTTCAAGTACTATTAACCCATATATTTTTTTGGTCTACTTGATAAATCTTACAAAGGGTGATGTGACTTTGCATAGCCCTAAAAGGCTAGGTCAAGTAAGACCTTAACATTGCATAAAAAAAAAGGAACTAGGAATTTTGGTAACTAACCTGGCCCATAGATGTCACACCCCGACCACGTAAAACAACAAAGCGTGGCGGAAACGTCGGGGAGTGTTGTAACAGAATTATTGTTTCACAACCATGGATACAAAAGAGTTTCGTTTTATTTATTCATTATGTAATTTACATTGTTTTAGCATGAAACAAACAAGTTATATATTGACTATCATTGTTATTATGTCACTAAGGCCTCGTCCAGATCCTATGTGACTCATGCGTCCTAGCAATCATCATCAAGCAACATCACCTGAAACATATGTAAAAACAAAGTCAGCAAAGAAATGCTGGCGAGCACATAGGTGTTGTGTGAGTGTCAGATTCATGGCTCGTTTATTTGTTTAAATAAATCGTACAACCTCGTTAATCGATATTAGAAAACCTTGTTTTGTAAACCATTTGTATTGTAAAATGAATAACCAAGTCAAAACAAATTGGTTATAGTTTATAAAACCTCGATGCCATGAATCGTTACTCAAAACATTTGTTTAAGTAACCAAATCACAAATCGTTCTCGTTCAATCGTTCAAAATCGTTCAATCGTTTAATATCGTTCTTGTTCAAACCGTTCTCATTTTAATTGTGAAACTACTTTTGGTCGTCTCGCTTATAACATTCAAACCTTCGCAACTCGTCCATCGTTCAACTCGTATTAACAAACCACCAAAGGGTAAGTTAACAATCATCAGGTTCAGTCGTTACCCACATAACCCATACATAACCATGGGTGCAGTCTAATAACGGGATTTTTCAGATCCTATGGTACCATAACCTAATACTGGTCGGTTCGGCCAAAATTAATGAATGTCATTCGTTATGTAACTACAACCAACAAGTTTGTTCACATTATCGAAATCGTTATTAATTTAGTATAAACCATCTTAATCGTTTTTGAAATCATCGTAAAATATCGAAATCGTTTTGATACATATGAATCGCCCCAAAACAATCGAAAACAGTAAAATAGGGGAACTATGTACTCACATAGTTACCACAAAACATGTAAAAAGAGGGGATCTATGTACTCACCTTTGGGTGCGTTTTTATATGTTAACACAATCCCTCAAATTGTCTATTCGTCCTAAATTAAATAAGAAAGATTTGGTAATCAAAACTCACAAAAATACATAAGTTTCTTCGATACTTAGAATTTTCACATAACTTTGAGATTTCTCGAAAAGTTATTATTTTTTATTATATTGGTGTATTTATATATATATGAGTTCATATATATTTTAAAACATTGCGACTTGAACGATTTTATTGGTGACCCTCATCATGTCATAAGCAACATATCTATTATTTGCGCGTCGTAATATATACTTTTTGTGACATAATATAAATATCGTAACACACATAATCTTGTCAACTATAACACATCATCATACACATATTGTAAAACACATAGCACATTGTAACACATAAAATTTACCCATGAACAACCCATTCTTGTGTACATTGAAAAACACGTATTTTAGCGATTCGGTAACGTTTTTGGGTGCCGGAAGTCATGTATGACTAACCCAACACCAAGTAAACTTAATATAAGTTAAAATACTTATTTTTATATCAAAAATATCAGTTTACTTACTGATCTAAAACATTTTTTATAAAAATCCTCCGAAAAGCCGATTTTTTAACCGTTTTACCGCATAGTTTTGCATCAAACATTACCCTAACCATCCCGAATCGAAATGACTTGATATTTTAACATAACCCATACTATTTACTGAATAAAATAGTGGTTATACTCATGATAGTGCAGGTCTCACATAAAACACATAAATCATGCAAATTTCACATATTTTACCACTTTCTAAGCTATATGTACAGCATGCAAAGCTATCAAACTTATGTCAAAGTTTCATGCCATTATAATATATCAAATAATGTTATTTTTAGTGTTTATAATCTGTTATAAAACATTTTTGTCATACAATCATTTTTTATCATTTCTTGAGCTTTAAATCAACATGTATTCTCATGTACAAGTGTCTAAAGCACACTATCATATCGTCATCTTTTCATATGAGCTTAAATGCATCAAATATGTGATTTATTCATGTTTATTTGCTGATGTACTTGAACATTTATCATATCATACACAAATCATTCAACACTTGCATTTTAACTATCATTCAAGAACAAGCAACAACTTAAACAAGTATTTACCAAAGATCAAGCTCAAATCTCCTACACATACCTATATGTATACGGTTATATACACACATAAATACCACCATTTTCATTTTGTATCAAGACCCATTTCTTTTTAGATTTCAAGTTTGTGAAAAATTCCAAGATTCAAGAGAAACTTCAAATCATCAAGAACAACCAAGAATCAAGAGTATGATTTAAACATAAACTTTATACCTTCAAGATTCAAGTAAGTTGTTGGATGAGGTTTTGATGATATGGAGCTTGAAATCACTTGAAAGCACCTTGGAAACACCTTTGGATCTTCACACCAACTTGATTTTAGCTTGAAATGGGGTTGGATCTTGAAGAACAAAGTTGAAAGGTTGGGAATGAAGATGGTGGTGATGGTTACGGTTATGGGAGGAGAGAGGAAAAGGGGTTGAGTGATCTTGTTAAGTGAGAAATGATCTTGGAAGATTTATGTAGAAATTTGGTAGATATAAAGAGATATGGAGTGAAGCATCCAACAACAAGTGTCAAGTAAGGATCAAATAAGATATTGAGAGATCTAGCAAAATTTTGGTGGGGGCCACACATAATGTGACCGTAAATTTGAAGGGGGGGGGGGGGTTAAAGTGTAAGTTTGTTTGGTAAATTAGATAAAAACAGGTATTTAACTGGATACCGGGTATTTTATCTAGCGTTTAAATCCCGGTTTATGGCGTTATAAATTATTTTTATTATTCTATAAAAATAAACTCGCCAAATTATTACTGAAACAAATTTCAGTTGCCGAGACTGGCTGTGTTGTCTGCGTTTTGCAGTAGAAGCACTGTGTTACGCAGTAACACGCGGTACGCGCTTAAACTTGAAAAATAACGTTTTTAAGCGTTTTAATTTATTTTTCAAAACGAACCTGATTAAAAATAAAATTTTAATCATAACAGAATATTTTCAGGATTTAAATATTATCCGGGCGGTCACCAACGTTCGTTTAGCAGTTTTGTCGTAAATAGCTCTAAAGTTCAGATAAACACGTTTTTCCATACCGAATCCTTCGAAACTTATTTCTAAGTTATGTAAAAGGTATTTAGGGTATGGTTGGCTTATGTCACAGTTCCGGAGTGTACGTCGCGTTAAACTGATTATGTTTACATAACGGTTTATGATTTCACTTCCAGAACAGGTTTGAGAGTTCGGAATTGAACAGTGATTGAAAACGTACTAATGTCACAAATAATTAAACACATATTGAAATTGAAACATCATATTTTATTAAATATAAAGTTGTTCGAAACAGTACAAGGGTTAAAATACACAAATGTCACAATAGACCATTCCAACTAATAAATAAGTTGGATGACTCGTGAATACATTTCCATATATGAGGTTCTTTAAATCCATAGGGTTTTGGTTTTACTCTATAAATTGCCACTGAAAAATATAAATAAATAAATAATACATGTGGTGCTATGAGTTAAAATCCTATCAAGTTGGTGGGCTGAGGGTTCGACAAATGAAGCTAATTATGTAGGTCCCGAGGTATCTCACCGGGATCGATACGAACTAGATCACAGATAGATAGATTACAGGATCCAATTAACGTATCCAACATAATAAATACAAAGCACACAAATAACTTTTCTTATTTTCACTTATCAAAATACATGTATTGCAAAGCACTCTCGGCTCTCACACACACTCGTAATCTAAAAGTCTCCAAAGTCTTGCTTTAAAATACAAAAAAAAAAAACAACTATTTATACACAACCCAATCAAGTGCACCAGTAAACCAAATGTGCTAGTTAAATGACTAGTGCAATTGGTTAACTATAACAACATACAAAAAAACATACACTAGCACAATAACCTATCACATCAACGCAAACTATATAACAAGCTCTCGTGACTAGGAATACATCTAAAGACTCCTCGTTAACCTGCATATGTCTTCATTCTATGTTTATCCAGTTGATCGGTAGTTGGTTTCCTGCATAAACGGAGTTCTTTACACACAGCTCTACGACTCTTTTGTACTACAGCTCTTGCAATCTCCTATCTCTGTGATACTAAATTTTAATTCTCCGCAACTTCTTTAGATTATCAAGAGGGCAATCTATCAAGTTGATTGCCTCATAAACTCGGACTATCTCATAAATAATATTTTCTCGTGTCATCACAGCTTCACCAGTCACACCATCAACAAACCAACACTTCATATATTTTAGAAGATCCAATGGATACTTATTAAGTGGAAGCTTCTTCACACACCTTGTCGGTTTGTAGACCACCTTATGCAAAAATTCACGAGAAACATGATTAGTTCTAGATTTATCTTTAACTCTTCTACTGAGGTTTCAGACATTCCCATTTTAAACTCTTCTACCAAGCTAAGGTTTAAGATGTTCCCATTCTTTGAAAAGGATGCATTCTCAACATTGAATGAAACTTTGTTTCTCCACCTTTGTAACACTCCAACCATTGGCAAAAACATTGGGGTGAAACGAGAATTGTTCAAAAGCTCATGATCACTATGGAAATTTAAATATATTATTCAACCAATTTAAAAGATCCATACAAAGGATAAAAGAAACAAATTGTTCAACAAACATGATAACCAAACAATCAAAATTAAAGTTTATATAGGTCCAAAGCTTCCTATGTAACTCAAAGCTTGGTAAAACTTCATGCATTGTTCCTTGAAACATTTTTAAAACAAAAAATGTCAGCTGTAGATAATAAGTGAGCATACATAGGTTTGCATAGATATAAGATATAAAAGTTGTGTTTAACAATTAACATGTCGGTGGTTTAGAAAAGCAATCTTGTCAAAAAAAAACACATTGGGAACAAGGTGGTGTACAATCAACCCTTGTGACTTAAGGTTCAACTCTAAGAGTTAACCTTTGTTAATGTTGTTGTTTCAATCATCCCCGTTCCCCCAAAAACGGTTACTGAAAAGGATTGGTTTTGTCAGACTTATAGTGTTTTAATCTACTACAGTTAGCTTGATCAAAGTTAATGATAGTACTATTTCTAATGTTAGTTCACAAAGTAAGTTCAAGAAAAGATGCATAGAGATAACATGCAAGGACATAGTTAATAGTTCAAATAATTGCACATGTTTCACCCCAAAATAGTTATAATAGAAAAAGGGGCTATGTAACTTACCTTGATAAGCTAGTTAGAGATTACACAATGTAGTTTTTGATGTGCTTAGGTGAATTCCAAGGAATTATTCTAAATTGTTTAAATGGTAATGTTCAATAGATGTTAGACTTAGATTAAAGTCTACGGATAGGACTAAAAGCAATTAGGGATTCTAGATTTAATTTGGGAATAATTAGGATTTTTGATTTAATGTTGGATTAGTATGGTTTAGTTATCCCTTTAAAATTTACAAATTGTGAAAACGAAATACGACATAATTAATTTACAACTTAATTATGAAAGGTTAAATGTTTTGGATAAAATATGAGTGATTCATTATTTATTTATAAACAATTTCTAGGTGTAATTATTTAAATAAATAAATAATTATTTGTTTAGCTTAAAGAGCAAAAATAATTAATTAAATTAATTATTTAGGGAATGCGGAATTTATTTTATTTAAAATAAAATAAGTTAAATAAGTAAAGTTTATAAATTTATCTAATTAAACTAATTAGATGAACTTTAATTGTATGCTTTCGGCCATCTTGACATGATCCATGTACTTTCATGTCATTATGGTTACCACATTATTATTGTTCACTCACATTCTCAATTACATTCATTTTACATTCATATCTTACATCAACCTTAACTAGTCAAATTCCAACAACATAATACATAAGCTAGCAATCCCATTATTTCGAGTCCACATCTTTCAACATATTATCAAGTATATCAATTAATGATTTATTGTGCACTACTAATATCATTCCCACATTCGTTGACTTTTCATAAGTCAACCATGAAGCATACTAACCTATAGTTTACAACAAATTTTCCTTTTTGTCATGCTAAAACTTAACCACCACACCATATGCATTTCATATTCATGTTCTAGAACACATACAACATGTGATCACTTGGTTACATATACATAACCAATTTTATACATACTAGTGCTTTCATAATTCTACATTTAACAATCACCTATAACGTTAGCCACTTTAACATAATCAAAACATAGTCCCTTTCTAGTAAGTCCATACGTTATACATGTAATACTCATCCATTTTTTAATTACCACTAAGCAACTAGTTCGACACATGATGTGCACCATCATTCAAGCATAGAGTATAAGCCCCTAAAGCATACTTCTTACTGAAATCATTTAACCATATTATATACCTACATGTAATCCATCCAAAACACATTTATCATGTTAATCTATCATTAATTACTTCATTGTTAGCTTCTAAACATATTCACCCATCATATGCATACAATTTCATCTAAAATTGTCACCTAGGCATTTCATCAAACACTTGGTGTGCATACTACTTTTTAAGCATAATGTACAAGTATTTTCATGCTCTTCTTCCTACTTATCATTTTCATACATTCATAGCAATTAAATATCATATAAATTCATGTCATGCTCAATTTATCTAACAAGAATTAACCACATACATCATCATACATCCAAATTGCACAAGGATTGGTCATGGTGATACACCCATGCCACCATCTTCATCATCACCAAGTGGGTTTTATGTCAAAACATCAAATTACTTGAAATTGTTCATAACTAAAGTTTTATTTGGTGATTCTAACACGCCTTCATACTTAAATTCATACAAATTCAAGAATTGATCATAAACCCACTTCATACATAATCACCAAATCAAAAATTACAACTTACCACATGTTTAATAGCTTGAGATGATAAGGAATCCTCATTCATGCAAAGCTTCATTACCCAATTTGATCTTAATTTGGGAGAATTTATGATGGAATGAATTAGAGGGAGTTCTTGCTCTCCCTCTCTCTCTATAGACGACACACAAACAAACACTAACTAGTGTTTTGGTTTTATAAAACTTTAATTCAACTTGCTAGATTTAGCCCCTCATGTTTGCCATTTTACTTGTTTGTCACAAACTTCATTCCCCACTATCAACTCATACCTTAACTAAGTTATTTAACCGGTTAAACCACTTCATGCCATAAAACAAGGAAACATATTCCTGAGTTAAACATTTGGGTTTTGGGGAGTTATAGAATGGGTTCTTTAGAATCAGAGAAGAAATAAATATGATGCTATTGCGAAGGTTGGCTATCGATCCGGATCTGGTGGTCACCTCCAACACACTTATAGTGTTTATATATAGGGTGTACTGCAGCTTACCCACCACACCACCTATGCATCTTAAGTGTACTAGTCCTATCCTAGCTAACTATTACTCGGTTTGCAGCTAATGAAGCTAGCAAAGAATATAACATCCAAATTCTTTCATCAATTTTTGTCCAAGAGGTCGAGCTTGGATATCTCATCTAGGATTGGCTGCGATGGATCCATAAGAGTAGTCGCCATGTCAACCAAGCTGTCATGCATCGAGAATCATTGGTTTAGTAGTGTTACTTAGCATGTAGTGGAGGTTCTAAAGATGGGATGCGTTATGTTGATTGGCCAAAGCTTTTGTTTTCCAGTTGTTTACATTACAAATCTAGTCCTCTAAGTTACGCTATGCTAGGCTTCAAGTTTAAGAACAACTTCTTGTGCGAGAAGAGCTTCAAGTCATGTTACAATGTTATGAGAAATGAAACACAGTGAGAGAGTAATCTGGAGTGGAGCTGGATGGCCTTGTAGGACGAATCGATATCCTGTTAGGATAAAATTGGTTTAGTAGTGTTACTTAGCATGTAGTGGAGTTTCTAAAGATGGGATGCCTTATGTTGATTGTCCAAAGCTTTGGCTTTTGAGTTGTTTAAATTACAAATCTAGTCCTCTAAGTTAGGCTATGCTAGGCTTCAAGTTTAAGAACAACTTCTTGTGAGAAGAGCTTCAAGTCAAGTTACAATGTTATGAGGAATGAAACACAGTGAGAGTAATCTGGAGTGAAGGTGGATGGCCATGTAGGATGAATCGATTTCCTGTTAGGATAAAATTGTGATGGGTAAAATCTAAGGCAAAGGTTCATTAAAGAATCCTTCAGAAAATTTTGCAATTTAGGGTCTCTATGCTTAATGTTGAAAGATGCGTCTTCATTGATTATCGACTCATGTAGCAAATCAAAGGTGATGGGTTCGAGCCCGAGTGTGTATAATTGAGGCACTAAACATTAGGAAAAAAATCCAGGGTGTATCAGAATTGGTAAGCCGAACAAGATGTCCTTGGGGTTTTGTACCCATCCGCTATGGGTCCATTGCTTTAGCATGAGTCAAGGGTAGAGTTATTATAATAGCTCATTCGGACTTATGTCATCAATCTTGTTAATGTTCTTCTGAAGGAAACATATTAATCATTTGTTCCGCTAGATATTGAAATCAGGCTGAGGCGAGTCTTGCGACGGAGATGTCTAAATCTAGTGAGTTGTGGTCATCACAGACCTGTAGACAACGAGATCAATTTATGGAACTCTTGCCGCAAGGTTGGGTATGCTAGTGTACAAATTAAGTCAGGTTTCACACACCAGGTTTCACCTGGACTCACATGCATCACAAATTACTATTACGTGTGCACCCGTAGTAATGATTCTCCTTGCATGCTTATCCTAACTTCCCCTATGGTGTGCAAAATGTCCCTCAAATTGGGTTACTGAGTATGGAGTGCTTCCAAAGATGGATGACCATCAAGGGCCTAAGCATCAACCCTAGGTTAAATAAACAAGGAGTTACATCAAGAAGAGTAGTCTAGGTTACTGGAAGAAGCAAAGTAATTGTTCTACTATTTGGGTCGGGATACGATTCGAGTATGCAATGAGCAAGGCGCTCTCAACTTCGTGGTCAATCTATCTTCCATAGAATATCGACTAAGATGCAAGTTCATGACTCGAATAAGTGATGGCCTCCCTGTGTCCGCGGACTTCTATAGTGGTGTGTAGAGGTCCACCTGCATATGATGTACCTCACGTGATGCCCACTGGTTTAGGCTTGAAGTAGAGTAGAGTAGAGTAAGCTAGTAAGGTCAGGGTATGGTCGCTGGTATGTGGAGAAAGGACTCGGTTCTGACGAATCCAACTCCAAAGAGTTATGTGCCAAGGTTGGGTGTCGTCCCAAACAAGGACTTATGAAGGCTCACCATACCTGATAGTACCATTGGTGGGCTCAAGCCGGGGTCTTCTTTGAGTATGTGATGTTGGAATAGGTGCAGATGATTATGATACGAGAAGCTCCTCTAGAGGCTCCGTCTCACGGACCGCGGACAAGAGTGGATGTTTTCTTGGCGACTCGACAGGTGTCGCCACTGGGAATGATCATGCAAAGAGATTGACGTGTTCCTCGTCAGTAGAGAGTGATGTGGATGATGTCGACATACCCATAGTAGCAGTGTATGTTTGGATGCCATATGCGTATGCATTTGCATATCATATATGAGTGTTTGTGTATGTCATGGATAAGTGTCTATGTTGATGTAAGACTAATGAGTGTCTAAAGCTATAGACTAAGTCTACTTTCTAATGCAAACCTAGTTCACTATAACCATTGGTTCCTTACCGTTAGCGTGGGACTAATGTGAGTTAGCCGTATCAGTGATGCAACACATGTGTGAGTGTTAAGTGAACATACGTGTAATGTATGCAGTGAGAATGAGGCACCATGCAATTTGGAGTGTAGTTCATTGTAGTTTCCTCAAAAAGAAAAAAAGTTATAGTCTTGTTTTAAAAAAAATTAAACCAAATTCACTATAACCAATGGCTCTGATACCAATCTGTCACACCCTTGAATTCCACTAGCGGAGTTTTACCGCGAGACGTGTGACAAACCAGGATCCACATAGCCATTTATTATAATAAACGAACTCATATACTAGAAACATTCACATCCATTTATATCTTTATAAGAGTAATTAAGTTCATCCAAAAGTTATTGAGTAAGTGCGGAATCGTAAATCAAAATAAAATATTAAGTCCTGCGCAACACACACGCCCAAAACCCATGTGTAGATTGTAAAAGCATATAAGTGCTATGTCTAAACAATTAATCGTGCAACTCCAAATGCATGCCCTAATGTGCCATATACCTGTCAACCTGCAAAAGTATGCTCAAATGTATCAACACAAAGTTGGCGAGTTCACTAGTTTAGTTTACCGAAAGTAAATGTAAATGCAAAAGTTATAAAAGCATGTTATGGGTAGCTAACCCACGATTAAGCGACTAAACGTTAAGTACTGAAAAACTGACTGATTAAGTGTTGTGCCCCACATCAATGTCTGTCAACATTGATATAAAGGAAGAGTCAAAAGTTCACAACCGGCTCCAAACATGGTGTGAGGTTCGTCAAACCTAATAGCACTATCAACTAATACCCTGTTTCCCCCGGCAACTGATTCGGTATAAAGTAGGGACTTTCATGATAGATGTTGTTTGGTCCACTATAGACGTGAAATTAAACTAAGGCATTAAGAGAAAGAGTATTCCTCTGAGGAATAAATGTGGTCCCAAAGCAGGGATACATGCTTTTAGATAAGCAGTGACACTCAACTTAGATTTGCTCAGTAAGAGTTAAGTAGCTAAGGGAAGTTATGGGTCAAACACATCCTAATATATTTTCCATGTTGTTGTTAGATAGGTTATTAGGATATCAGGATGTGATTTCATGTAAGTTTTATAACACATGCACGTACACAATCTACTAGTTTTTATGTTACACATGTATGCTACCATGCAGATTGTTCTACAACGGAACAAGAGCAAGTTTCATGTATACACATTTCACGTATTCACATATACATGTTCAATGACATTAATTTAGGTTTGACATATCAAAAACACTTTGCAAAATCCATTAGATACGCCTTCACATGTTAACCTAAAGTTTCTGCAGTTTCAGCTCAACATTAGATTTCATTCCGGTTTGAGGTTTTTATTTATAATACTAACTGGTTGGAAAAGTTATAAACATTTTATGAGACATGTCAACTAATACATAAAAGGTTGTGCAATTTTCTTGGGGCCTGAATAGTTATAGAAAATTCATGAAAAATTATATTCTACACAAAGGTCAAAACTGTCATCTTCTAAAGAGAGTATACCGTTTAATTTATAGAAAAATCCTCATCGACCCCAGTGATGAAATTCCAGTTGGAGTGTCTCATAATCTCCTGTGGTTAACCACTGTACAAATTTCATGTCCTAACTCTACATATTGACCAAGTTATAACCCTCATCATAACCCCATTTTCTGATTAGAATTTCAGCTTTGACATTTGATTTCATATTAAGCTTTTGAATTACCAAACCTCATGTAAAAATATGAAACCAGTGAGGTTTAAAAGGAAATTATTTGAACTTGACTTTAGACCCAAAAACTACTTAGTTTCATTATGTTTTGGCCGAGATATAGCTTTTATAATTTGACACAGAAACGTTGACATGGTTATTATTATCTCAATTTTGATCATTCTAGCATACACAAGCCCTTGTGGGCGAGGTTCAACACACAATCTATCAAAAATCATGCTCCTCATGCAAACCATAACCATCGTTCCTGCATATCTACTCGATTATACCCGTAACAACCATACATGCTGAAATCTATATACAAAACTTCATATTCAATCATTCCTATATACCCATAACCGATTATACACACATCAAAATGTACCCATACAAAACATCAATTCACATATACACACTGCACATAACATGATGAAGTTTTAACAAGGAACTAGGGTTTACCGAAGAGAGTCTTGCGAGGGAGAGGGAGAGGGAGAGAGAGATCCGAGAGAGTGTGAGGCTGAAAGTATGAAGGTATGTGTGTGTGTCGCAATATGAGAGAGCCAAAAGGGAAGCTGGCTGGTCGTAGGTTATAATCGCAGGTTGGGTTATTTTTGTTTTAGTTTCTAGTTTGACAAATACACATTTAGTCCCTCATTTTTCTAATTGTTGGAAACTTGCATAGAAAGTTATAATTTCTAGTTTGTTATTTCACACATCAAGTCCCCCAAGTTTCTAAACCTAAGAACTTGTATGGAAAGTTAACAAATTAACTTTTGTGTATGTACAAGACTAGTCCCGCTAGTTTGTAATTATGTATTTTATAAATTACACATGTGACACAAATGCATGTACAAGTGTTCTATAAATCGTAAGGATTTAACTAAGAAAATTTAATGGTGTTAACCTGAAAATGTCAGGTGTCACAAAGTAAGTCCGGAAATCGAATCCAAGAGACTCTTTTGATTACATAAACTAGACTTAATAAGTGACACAGCTAGTTGTTTTTATATTTCGAAAGGGGGGTTTTCTAATATCCTTAAATTGAAATTAATTAAAATATTAACAAATACGAATGAAATAAGACACAAATTGGACTTTGGATTTTACTCAAATGATGATAAAACGACTACCTAGGCTAGAATCCCATATACTATCAGTTATCTTTTTACCGGACACGAACTATTATGGAACAGGGATCGTTAGGTACTATACCTACTGAGAAAACGAACGGGACCCTCGACCCCTCTCGAGAAGATACCTATGGAACTCTATTAGGCTGTTAAATTACCGGTTTTTCTAGACTCCCTCACGATTATCTACTAATTCTAAAAGGTACCTCTAATCAACAATCTACCTCATGGCATGAAAGCCAAAGGTAACTTGGTAACTTGACTCGACTCAATAAGTAGGAATTGGAAAGGCAACTAAGTTGGACATCTCACAAAGTACCTAGGCATTTGTGAAGCAATAAACATTCCACTTGTGACAACTGGCACGAAACCGGTAATTTCCGTACACTTTAACTATTAGTTAATGACTGCAATTATGTGCTTAATTGTCAACTGTCACACCCCGACCACGTGTAACATACAAAACGTGGCGGAAACGTCGGGGAGTGTTGTAACAGAATTAATGTTTCATAACCATGGATACAAAAAGTGTTTCGTTTTATTAAACATTGAATATTTACATTGTCTGGAAATCTAAATACACAATTTAAACATAGTCTATCATTGTTATTGAGTCACTAAAGCCTCGTCCAGTCCTATGTGAGCATGCATCTTATCAATCGATATCATTCAACAATACCTGAAACATATGTGAAAACGAGGTCAGCAAAGAAATGCTGGCGAATACATAGGTTTTGTAGGAGTGTTGAAATCATGGCTAGTTTAGATGTTGCAATACTTTATTTAAAAACCTTGTTTTGAAAAGAGTATAATATTGCAACTTAATTAACCAACTCAAATCAAGCGGGTTATAGTTTGTAAAAACCTCGTAGCCATGACTCTTAACCCAAAAACATTTGTTTTAGTAAAGCAAATTGTGAAACATCTCGAAATAAATCGTTAATAAAACTCGTTAATAAATCTCGTTAAAAACTCGTATAGTTTATATCATATCGAAAACCTCGTTTGTGTGACATCGTTTGAAAATCGTTTACCCAAGTGAACCAAATAACGCCACAGTATGTAATATGATGAAATCACTTATATATAGAAAGTACCAGCGGCGTATCCACCATGCTTTCATCACGTTACACCCGTCCCGTTATCTAAACACTTAACCAAAAACTAATCGTATATCGCTTTGAAGCCAATCGTTTAACCAAATCGTTTAATTCGTTTTAGGTCGTGAAATTACTTATATGGTCGTCTCGCTAATAACATTCAAACCTTCGTGACTCGCTTACCTCGTCGCTTCTCGTTTTCGCATTAACAAACCCTTACCAAAGGGTAAATTAACAATTACAGATTCAGTCGCTACCCACCACCCCCACACATAACCACGGGTGCAGTATGATAACGGGATTTGTCAGATCCTATGGTACCATAACCTAATACTGGTCGGCTTGATCATTGCTAATGAATGTCATTTGTTATGTAACCCAACCAACAAGTTCGTTCACATTATCGAAATCGTTATTAGTTTTGTATAAATCGTCTTAATCGTTTTTGAAACCATCGTTATAACATCGAAAATCGTTTTGATACCATCGTTAAAACCTTGAAAACATTTAGCACATATGAGTCACCCCAAAACAATTGAAAGCAGTAAAATAGGGGAATAATGTACTCGCCTGAGAATGCTTAGAGATCTTGAACAATAACCAAGCAAAGCTAGAGGGAGCACGGAATCAATCGGCAGTCTAAAACCATATAAATAAACCGGACTTAAATCGGGAGATCGGATAGGATGAGGCTTGGTAAACCAAATGAGTATTGGAACTCATATGATATGGTTTAACAAGGCCTACATGCTACATGAAACCTAACCTAAGTGCTTTCGACCCATCGCGACCCATTAAGGTAGCTTATGCTACTTTAACGCGTCGTGCGCGTGAAACGCGTTCGGACCGTCTAACTAGTCCTACGACAAGTGTTATATGCCTAAACATGTTACATAATCAGTTATGTGACAAAAGTTTAGGTTACATATGCTTAATTACCAATTATACATGAAAAGGGTATTCTGGTAATTTACCTAAGGCATATAAACTACCTATCATACAACTACTTAAACGAAGCGACCATAAGGTATAACCTCGGAAGGTTATTCCCTACCTACTATGGTCACCTAATGTATTTGGTCGGATCCTAATGATCGACCAAACTGGGTCGGGTTCGAAGGTATAAGCGATTTATTAGATCGCTTACCCTACGACCCTAGACAACGTGGAAATCAGTAGGCATAGTCCCAAGGGACTATAACCAACGTGATTACACTCACGTTGCGAAGTTCAAACGAACTTCGCATTGACCATAAACTGGTCAATGCAGAAATTCAAACAAAGTTTGACTTTCAGACTCGAAAGACTCGAAAAGAAATAAAAGAACGAAAGAATACTTACGAAGGGTCCCCGAATGCTAATCTAGATCACAATAACTCAGGTATGAAACAATGGTTCCAACTTAGAGTCACTTAGATCAGATTCTAGTGATTTTTGAAGTTGGGGTGATGGGGTATTTATAGTATTTGGAGAACCGTTAAGATCGTTTGTCGAATATCATGCCTTAATCGCATCCGTACAAGTGTCGGAACCTTATGGTGGCTAAAAATGGTTCTTATCAGCTGACTAAGCATGTGTGAGTGTGTGGTTGTGGATCAAACAGCTGGAAACTGCTGTTAAATGCAGTTAATCTGGTCCAGAAGGCGGACGCGGCCCGCTTCAGGATGTTCATAAACTCAGGCGGGCCGCCTGGCTATGTCAGATCAGAAGTAAGTTTCAGAAATGACAGTTTCAGTCCCTGCACGTGTTTAAGCCCATTTCCGGCACTTCTAAGGCCCGTAAAGCCAATTTTAAGGCCCTAAAATGATGCCTAAACATTGTGGACATGAAACATGCTCAAAAATATGCCGGATGTTGGTTCGTTTGGTCGTACGAACGCGATGTTCGCTTAATTACGACGGAATGCGCATAAGCGCGAAAAACGATCCAAATGACGAAACGAATGGATTTTTCTTATGCCAAACACTAAAATAAAATATTGTAGTGCTTACATAAATTTTTGGATGTCCGGATGTATTCAGAACGTAAGTTATGCGCGAAAATGCAAACTTGTGCACTTTTTGACGCTTTTAGTCCCTGAATGATCCAAAAGTTTATTTTAGCACACCGAACCCCTCAAAGCCTATTTCTAAGCTATGTAAAGGATATTTATGGTGTGTTTAACTTATGGTCATGTTCCGGAATGTCTGTTACAGTTCAAATTGGCATACTTTCGCAGTTTGTCAACTTTAGTCCCTGTAAGCGATTTAGCTTGTTTTTGCCATACCAAAGCCTTCAAAACTTATTTCTAAGTTATGTAAAGGTTATTTAAGGTATGTTAAGCCTATGTCACTATTCCGGAGTGTTTGTTGCATTAAACTGGTTATATTTACGCATCGGTGCGCGTATAACCTTCCAGAAAGCGATTTAGAGTTTGAAATCGAACAAGAGTTGATATGTGTAAATGATACACATATTTTTACAAATCCCAAGTATGAAATACAATATTTCATTGGTTTGGCATTTGTTTGATGGCCGTGGAGGCACAGGTGTTACAGTAGCAATGTCTGAACACATACTAAACAAGTGAATTCATGCACGTTGTATACTACAAAATATTGCTTTATGCATAAACGAGAGCGTTGCGTCAGTTATACTAGTAAACTCACCGGTAAGACACACTGTGTTAACAGAACTGCAGAAAGCAGTCAGACAATAAAATTGGAGCCAAGGTGTTGGTCCAACAACAAGAATACATTAAAACCCAAGAATACATACAAGGGTTTACATATATACCTTACGGAAGCTAGAATACGCACTAAAAAGCACCCGAAACGCACTTTAAGTGCAGAATTTTATATAATTCAGCTCAAATCAGCTTTTAAACGTATAATTATCATGCAAAAATTACGTTTTATCATTCAGAATACTTCCCTAAGTGTCGGGAACTGAAAAGGGTACAAAAAGGTACTTAAAAGACACTAAAAAGTGTGATTTAGCACTTTAACGAATCGGTATCTAACCGAACAACTGGACTTTACCCGGAACATAAAAATATTGTCAATGACATTGTTTATACTTTTCTGAGCTAGTTAGGGTTCCCGAATACCCTAACACCCTTTATATTACACTACACACTAATAACCTACATAAAGTCCTAACTAAACTTAACTAGACACTAACTATCCATTTGAAATCCAACCATATACCCCCCCTAGTCTGATCGGTTGAAGGAGTGGGGACACACCCACCATTTGTTGATTATTTTATTAAGTTTGTCTAATATCTAGTTAGCATATTATATGTTGGTTAATGATGGAATGGGGTTATAAGTAAACTCATGGGTTATTCATTCTCTTTCATTCCTCCATCAACAACAAACAACTCCTCCTTCCCTCTTGCTTATGTTCGGCCGAAACCCCCAACCATCATCCACCCATCATCAAGTTTTGATCTACTCATTTTACTTACATACAAGTGTGCTAGAGATCATACAAGGAGGCTCGGTGCTTTCGGAAACTCAAGAACCTCTCTATACTTCTTTTATCCACCTTGTTTACGTCTTGTTTCTTCCCTAGCCTCGAGCTAGTAGTAAGTGCTTCTAAACATCCTCTTGTTCTTGTTTAAAGTGGTTAATAGGTGATTTAACGGTTAAAATTCAAGAACACACAAGATCAAAACTAAAAGTCTTGAAAGAAATATAAATAAGTTGGATAAAGAGAAACTAGTTGTGTAAATCTTGTGAAACTTGTCTAGTTGTGATTATGTGATGTTGTTTGTTACTAGAAGTGGGATGGATCATCATCTAACCATACTAGATTATGTTCGAGAACATGAACTAGTAGTGTGTTAGTGTAAAAATTATAAAAGATGGTGAACCCTTCCACTCATGAAACATGAACTTGTGTAAATATAATTTTTCTTGTAAAATAAGATTCTAAACTAGTAGATCTAAAGATCTACAAGTGGTTTTTCGGAAGAACCAAGTGAAAGATGCAAGTCTGGTTAAAACCCGGATATTTTATGAACTAGAAGTATTTTTGGGCAAATAAACAAGTGTGTAAACACTTGTGTAACAAGAAATTTAACAAAGAAATGTTTTGTAAATCTTGACTAGAAGTTGTGAAACTTCATGTTCTTTAAAAATAAAGTTTTTAAGAAACTAATCTTATTTTTAAAGGTAACAAGGCTTACTAAATGTGCTAGTAAGTTACTACATATTTTTACAAACTTTCAAGTTCATAAGTTGTGATATATGCTTGTTTTGACAAGTTTGATAAATAAAGATTTTATTGTTGAGATTGTTGTTGATTTAAAAGAAAATAAACACATGTTTTGAAAACATGGGAAACCTCCATTTTTAGGGGAAAATCTGTCAAAATTTTTATAAATTTTGACACTTAGAAAAATATAAGTTTTTGAGAAACTTATTCCCTAAAAATGTATTTAAAAATATTACCAAGGTTTCCCTAAATTTTGGTGATAAGAAATGAGGATTTCTTCAAGAATAAAAATGGATATTAAGTATGTATATTTTTGAGAGAAAAATATATATTATTTGATCACCAACTTTTGTGCTAAGTGTATATAGTATGTGTTATACGTGCTAGTGTATTAAGACTTAAAAATACACTAAATACTCATGAGAAGTATAAACACAAAAATACACATACAAAATACAAGATACATAATTCGGGTGCAAAGTGCAAAAATACGAGATACTTATATTTATTTTTGAGAAAATAATATAAGTAAGATACTTAGTTAAAAATATAAAATATTTTTAACACAACAATACAAAAGAGAGTGACTGTACTTGTGCGACACAAGTCTAGTGACTAACGTTAAGAAAACGCATATAGGTTACGACGTTAATTAAGCAAATCCGGTGAAGTTTACGACGCAAGGAACGCAAAGTTGTGAGTTCATGCTCCCCCTTTTCTTTTAACTGTTTTCAGTTTTATAACTTCGGGGGTGAAATACATGTTACAAATATTACTATGTTTACAAATGGTATGATAACAAAAAGCACACTTGGTGAGAACGATTACCAAGTGTGATGAGATATAAGAATACAAGAAGCGCACTTGGTGAGGACGAGTACCAAGTATGATGCGTTATGAGAAATGATACGAGAAATCGTGTCACGAATAGGCTACATAAGCACCATTAATCAACAATATACCTAGACCGCAGAACAAAAGGTTAGATCTAACGGGTGCCGGGCAGCCACACTCTCGGTGAGGGCGAGTATCGAGTAGTGCTTTTGTGTCTCAGAATATGCCAACTAGAAAAATGCCTAAGGTTTGGTGACTTCCTATGTCGTGTCACATGTTAATGGCCTTGCAACCCATTAACAATCCTGATACTTACAGGAATACTTTATTTACATAAAATTCATACCATACTAAAACTTAATTAATACTTGAAGTACGTGGGGTACTCAAGAAAACTTGAATTATACTTGAGTACGTGGGGTACTCAAGAAAACGGGAATTATACTTGAGTACGTGGGGTACTCAAGAAAACTTGAATTATACTTGAGTACGTGGGGTACTCAAGAAAACTTGAATTATACTTGAGTACGTGGGGTACTCAAGAAAACGGGAATTATACTTGAGTACGTGGGGTACTCAAGAAAACTTGAATTATACTTGAGTACGTGGGGTACTCAAGAAAACGGGAATTATACTTGAGTACGTGGGGCACTCTAGAAAAACTTGAATTATACATGAGTACGTGGTGTACACATGGATACTTGATTTATATATGAAAACTTGATTTTACATGACACAAACTATGTTTTCATACAAAGTATACAAACGTGAAATACAAAAACTGCATGAATTCACACCAACATTATGTTGACGTTTTTCCAAAACTCACATGTATTTCAGGTAACTAGGATGGATGTGCGCGTGGTCTTACTCATGCTCGTGGATGTCGCTTTGTTTATCGTTAAATAAAGTTGTGACTTTTAAGAGAATATGCTATCTCGTGTTGTATACACTTGACATATGTTTTCAGTAATGTAATGTTTGAAGTTATTTTTTTGAGCATGTAGTATGTTTACCTTTCGTATGCAATGAGAACCTTTCATGATCACACCTCGTGCTTCCGCCGCAGAAAGGGGTGTGACAGATTGGTATCAGAGCTGCGATTGTAGTGAACCAGGATTCCTTCTCGAGTCTAGTCTACAATCTCTAGGATCCTTTCACGAAAACAATTTTTCAAAGAGTTTTCATTGCATAAAACGTCCCGCGACATCCACTACCTGAAACTGTCTACATGAGTCTAGAAAAGACACTGCGAGACTTAGAGTGCACTTGAGTAGCACCTGTCGTTGACTAGAAATTACTTGCAATTATGTGTGATAATTAGCATATACTAGAATTAGAATGTCACAAGTATACGTGACTCTACCTAAAAGCAATGGTCTATCTGAAGGAAGAGATACGAGGATGAAACGAACTGTGCTGACTGTGCAAGGAGTTACGTAATTATGGATGCATACATAATTATGGAATTCAGTGCACAGAAACCACAACAAGTCTTGTCACGTATAGATTCCCTCAGTGCAAGCCTACTAAGTACTCTGCTAGAGTAATAATTGTTTGATGTCACTTATGTGGTATATACCTGTGTATATATATACTACTACTGTCTAGAATGACGATATCAAACAAATGCCTAAACCTATTGGGTTGTGTTCGTCAGAGCATGGCACCCAGAAGAGCTGTGAATGCTCGTGACCAACCTCCTCCTCCCCCACTGCCAAGAATTGCTGAAGAGCTGAACGCTCTACTGGAAGAAAGTATCTCCGCTGCTATCGCCCAATACGAGGCGAACCGTACTCAAGACAGTGGAGGACCAAGCAACGCTAGACGTAATGGGCATGGAGATTCATCTGGAGGCAACGCAGTTCAAGGCTGCACTTTCAAGCAGTTTCTCGACTGCAAGCCGATGAACTACGACGGCACAGGAGGTGTAGTAGCCTTCGTACGCTGGACAGAGAAGACTGAAGCTACTATCCGCATGAGCAAGTGTACCACGGATCAGCAAGTCACCTTCGCTACTGGGCTATTTGTCGATGAAGCTCTGACTTGGTGGAACTTGCAAGTCCAAACCTTGGGCGATGATGCCGCTTATGGCCTAACTTGGGATGAACTGAAGGAAAGAACCGGAATGGAAATGGTGCTGGTAACAAGAATAGTAACGGGAAAGGGCGAAACCAAGGATGCTTCAGATGTGGAAGCAATGATCATTTCATGAAGGACTGCCCAGAGGGAAACAATGCTCAGGCTCGAGCATTTGTGATTGGAGCAAAGAACGCACGCGAGGACCCTAACGTGGTCACCGGTATGTTTCTCATTAACAATCACTTTGCATCCATATTATTTGACACTGGCGCCGATTATAGCTTCATGTCTGTGGAATTTAAACGCATGCTTGGAATAGAATCTAGTAGATTAGAAATTCCTTATTCCATAGAACTAGCCAATGGTAAACTTGTTGAATCGGGCGAAGTTGTTAGAGGCTGCACATTAGAACTTGGTGAACGAAGATTTAGCATCGACCTATTACCTATTCAATTGGGTAGCTTCGATGTAGTAGTCGGAATGGACTGGTTGTCCAAGAACAAAGCTGAGGTTATTTGTCATGAGAAAATCATTCGCATCCCTTTGGCAAATGATGAAACTCTCATCGTACATGGAGAAAGACGAAATGAGCCTCTATGAATCATCAGTTGTATGAAGGCACAAAAGTGCTTAAGGAAAGGATGTGTTGCCTTCCTAGCACACGTTATAGATAAGAAGGCTGAGGAGCCGAAACTCGAAGACATTCCTGTGGCGAAGGAATTCCCTGATGTTTTCCCCGAAGATCTGCCAGGACTACCTCCGCAACGACAAGTCGAATTTCATATATATTTGGTTCCAGGAGCCGCTCCTGTGGCCAAGGCTCCCTATCGACTTGCGCCATCCGAAATGCAAGAATTATCTACACAACTCCAGGAGTTGTTGGATAAAGGATTCATAAGGCCAAGCTTCTCACCCTGGGGAGCTCCAGTATTATTCGTGAAGAAGAAGGATGGAACACTGCGGATGTGTATCGATTACAGAGAACTGAACAAGCTCACGATCAAGAATCGGTATCCACTACCGAGGATTGACGACTTATTTGATCAATTGCAAGGATCAAGCTACTATTCCAAGATCGACCTTCGATCTGGATACCATCAGCTAAGAATCCAAGAAGAAAACGTGCCAAAGACCGCCTTCCGAACGCGTTATGGGCGCTACGAGTTTCTTGTGATGTCGTTCGGGCTGACGAACGCGCCAGCGGTATTTATGGATCTGATGAACCGCGTATGCAAACCATATCTCGATAAATTTGTGATTGTATTTATCGATTATATCCTGATTTACTCGCGAACCAGAGAAGAACACGAGCAACATCTCAGAACTATCTTGGAACTACTGAAGAAAGAGAAGCTTTATGCAAAGTTCTCAAAATGCGAATTCTGGATTCGCGAAGTACAATTTCTGGGTCATGTTGTGAACGAGAAGGGCATTCATGTAGACCCATCCAAGATTGAAGCAATAAAGAATTGGGAAGCTCCCAAGACCCCAACTGAAATTCGAAAATTTTTAGGCTTAGCGGGCTATTATCGGCGATTCATCGAGAATTTCTCAAAGATAGCTCAACCGCTAACGACCCTTACTCAGAAAGACAAGAAATACGACTGGGGTCACAAACAAGAAGAAGCCTTCCAACTACTTAAGAACAAGCTATGCGATGCACCGATACTATCATTACCCGAAGGCACTGATGACTTCGTGGTGTATTGTGATGCCTCACGACAAGGTTTGGGTTGCGTGCTTATGCAGCGCCAGAAAGTCATCGCTTATGCTTCAAGACAATTGAAGGTTCATGAAAGAAACTATACCACTCACGACCTGGAGCTGGGCGCAGTGGTATTCACCCTGAAGATCTGGCGACACTATCTGTATGGTACTCGATGTACAATCTTCATAGATCACAAAAGCCTACAACACATATTTGATCAGAAGGAACTAAATATGCGACAACGACGTTGGGTCGAACTGCTGAATGATTATGACTGTGAGATTAAGTACCATCCTGGAAAGGCAAATGTTGTAGCAGACGCTTTAAGCCGAAAAGAAAGGGGTTAAGACCCTAAGGGTTCGGGCATTGGAAATGACTATTCGAATGAACCTCACTGCACGTATTCGTGATGCACAACAAGAAGCTCTTAAGATAGAAAACCGTAAAGCTGAATACCTCTGGGGTATGCTGAAATACATGGTGCCAAATGAAGAGGGAGCCTTATACTTTAAGAAGCGTATTTGGGTTCCACTCTATGGTGGCATACGAGAAGTCATTCTTGACGAAGCGCACAAATCAAGATACTCGATGTCACACCCCCAAAATCCACACGCGGAGTGTCACCGCTTGGAGGCGTGACTGACCAGGATCAAGCCACCAATCATATCGAACATGTAATTAATATATAACAGTAAATGCCATTCAACCACCAATATGAAAGGTGTTCAAAATAGACGTAGGTTATCACTGTTTAGCGGAAGCGTAAAAATAAACCCAACAAAATAAAGTATGAAATGCCATAAAGTGTTTAACGAAACAATCACGATCCAAGCCCACAACGACCAGCTCCTCCCTGTGCAAGCTCCATATATCTAACGACCTGCAAGGCATGTAACAGAGGATCAACAACTAGTTGAGCGAGTTCACAGATAACAGTTCAGGAATAGTATAGCGTGAGTAGTAGTATGTTCGTTCGTTACGTCATGTATCGTATTAGATTCCATCGCGGCCTCCCAGGAAGGTATGCGAAGATATTAGGGGATGTTTTTCCCAAGTATTCTAGACTAGGTTTATTTGTACCGCGGCCTCCCAGGCAGGTATGCGAAGACTTGTAAATTTACTTCGCGGCCTTCCTATGGCAGGTGTGCGAAGTCAGTCATAATATCGCGGCCAACCCTTGGCAGGTGTGCGAAGATCAGTTCAATAAGTGTTACTAGTCTAGTCGTATCTTATCGTTAGGTTCTACCGTCTGAGTATACACAATAATTCATCAAATCCCATTCCCACCCGGGAACCCCATGCCTTGGCTGTATGAACTCACCTTGGTTTGCTCGGTATGCTAGGTTATATGCTCAAGTAAATCATTCACGTCCTAGAGTACGCACGTATACATAATCAGTTTGTGTTCAAGTTGTTCACGTATAAACATGTAGCACGTATTCACAATCATATACAAGATGGTTACACTTAACAGCAGTTAAATATTCCAGTTAACACTTAACAGAATTAACTCAAGTTACTGTGCTGATTACACATATCGGCGAAACACAACAGTTGGCGAAACACATTCTATTTCGTCGAGGTCATGTTTGGCGAAACAGAGGTCTAATTCGTCGACTGCCCTTGGCGAAACACTTTCTGTTTCGCCGAGAGTTCTGTTTCGTCAAACAGATCAATTACGTCACCTACACATCAGTTACATACAGCAAACCCTAACTGCCGTCAGCACTAACATCGATTATACAGAGATCAAGTAGTAACCATACAAAAATCATTTAGCATAGCATCATAATAATCCATCATGGCCGACCACTGCTACCACACTTTAAGTTACTATTGGACCAATTATCATCAAATAGCAATTCATCAGATTCATGCTATAGTATTCCACACATCAAGAGCCAACATCATTAATTTAACCTTAATAAATCAATCATCCACTATCACAATTAATGGCTGACAATCTATCTACTACAACCTCCTAATTGGACCGAAAATAGACTTTCACATGGCCATAGAACATTGTGATAAATGGACTGTGAAGATCACGTGGGCATTTGTTGTGCACCGAAATAGACAATTTCAATTAATGGCCTGACACTATGCACCGATCGGATGAGGTTTGGTGTGTAAAGAATCGAATAACCTTTAGCAAATTATGATATCATATGTTACCTCAGATCATAATCATTATTTATCATATCAAGCATATAAATATTCCAATCATATATATACACATATGCAGTCATGTTATGATCTATCAAAGTTATATACGAATAAACAATGGTACCAACTAACCGAGATGGATGACACAAATGTTTGATTGCTCACGAGTGCTTGGGAGTTACACAAGGCTGCCGTCAAAGTGGAGAGGGTTCTAGGGTTTTCCAAATTGTTAAAAATAGCGAAATAAGCAGTCGGTTACGTTAAAAACACACTAATTGCCATACTGGGCCCGAACTGGGCTTCGCGAATTACTGGGCCGGCGAAACACTTACTGTTTCGTCGAGAATGGGTTGACGAATCAGGCTTCTGTTTCGTCGAGTTATATTTGGCGAAACACATCTCGTGTTTCGTCGAACCTATACATGGTTTAATATTTCTAAATTTCTCTCAACGAGTTCCGCATTACAAAACACATAAGCATGCAATACAATATGTTTATCATAACACAAGGTGTACATTACAAGTCAACAAGTCAAACAACGTAAACAGTCAAAGTCAACGTGCATTAAATGCAAAAGTGAAAGTTGAAAACTCGAGTTGTCACATTATCCCCAACTTAAAAGAAATTTCGTCCCGAAATTTAGCATGCAGTTACTGAGGAAGCTAGTGGTGTGACGTTGTTTACCTGTATCGTATCGCGGCTCCCCGAGCAGGTTTGCGAAGATTACTGGTTTTCTTGGGGTGTCACACTCGATCCATCCAGGATCAGATAAAATGTATCAAGATTTGAAAGAATATTATTGGTGGCCGAGACTAAAGAGCGACGTTGCTGTTTATGTTGGAAAATGCCTAACCTGTGCTAAGGTTAAGGCCGAATATCAGAAACCGTCTGGCCTCCTACAACAACCAGAGATTCCCTAATGGAAGTGGGAACAAATCTCGATGGACTTCATAACAAAACTACCCAGGACCCCGAGAGGGCACGATATGATATGGGTAATAGTTGATCGATTAACGAAATCTGCACATTTCCTACCGATCCGAGTGAAGGATAGCACTGGAAAGCTTGCAGAGATATACTTAAGGGAAATTGTGGCACGTCATGGAGTGCCTATCTCAATCATTTCAGACAGAGATGGACGCTTTGTCTCAAGAATCTGGCAATCATTTCAGGAAGCCTTTGGATCTCAATTAGATCTGAGCACGGCCTTCCACCCACAAACAGACGGCCAGAGCGAACGGACTATACAAACATTAGAAGATATGCTTCGCGCATGTGTCATGGATCTGGGCGGCAGCTGGGATACTTATCTACCCTTAGTTGAGTTTTCCTACAATAACAGCTATCATACGAGCATAAAAGTCGCACCGTTCGAAGCTCTGTATGGCCGCAAGTGCCGATCGCCCTTATGTTGGGCAGATGCTGGCAATAAACGTATGGTTGGTCCTGAACTTGTACAAGAGACAACCGACAAGATTGCGCAGATCCGAGAATGCATTAAGGTGGCTCGAGATCGACAAAAGAGCTACGCTGATCTGAAAAGAAAACCAGTAGAATTCGAGGTGGGAGACAAAGTGTTGTTAAAGGTCTCACCTTGGAAGGGCGTAGTAAGATTTGGAAAACGTGGAAAGCTGAATCCACGATACATCGGACCATTCAGAATATTGGAAAGAATTGGTACCGTGGCATACAAGCTGGAATTACCGGAAGAACTTAATGGAGTACATGATACGTTCCATGTATCCAATCTCAAGAAGAGTCCAACACAAGAAAAAGTGATCATCCCGGTGGATGAAGTGCATATTGATGACGCCCTCCGATTTACAGAACAACCCGTTGAGGTTACCGACTGGAAAGTCAACAAGACCAGGAGGAGCACTGTTAAACTTGTCAAAGTACGTTGGAACTCTAAGCACGGGCCCGAGTACACATGGGAACGCGAAGACCGGTTCAAAGAAAAGTATCCCCACCTATTCAAAAAGACTCCTGCGAGAGTTAGTTCAACCTAAATTTCGGGATGAAATTCTTTTAATGGGGGGAGACTGTGACAACTGGCACGAAACCGGTAATTTCCGTACACTTTAACTATTAGTTAATGACTGCAATTATGTGCTTAATTGTCAGCAATGTCTGAACACATACTAAACAAGTGAATTCATGCACGTTGTATACTACAAAATATCGCTTTATGCATAAACGAGAGCGTTACGTCAGTTATACTAGTAAACTCACCGGTAAGACACACTGTGTCAACAGAACTGCAGAAAGCAGTCAGACAATAAAATTGGAGCCTAGGTGTAGGTCCAACAACAAGAATACATTAAAACCCAAGAATACATACAAGGGTTTACAAATATACCTTACGGAAGCTAGAATACGCACTAAAAAGCACCCGAAACGCACTTTAAGTGCAGAATTTTATATAATTCAGCTCAAATCAGCTTTTAAACGTATAATTATCATGCATAAATTACGTTTTATCATTCAGAATACTTCCCTAAGTGTCGGGAACTGAAAAGGGTACAAAAAGGTACTTAAAAGACACTAAAAAGTGTGATTTAGCACTTTAACGAATCGGTATCTAACCGAACAACCGGACTTTACCCGGAACATAAAAATATTGTCAATGACATTGTTTATACTTTTCTGAGCTAGTTAGGGTCCCCGAATACCCTAACACCCTTTATATTACACTACACACTAATAACCTATATAAAGTCCTAACTAGACTTAACTAGACACTAACTATCCATTTGAAATCCAACGATATACCCCCCCCCCCAAGTCCGATCGGTTGAAAGAGTGGGGACACACCCCACCATTTGTTGATTATTTTATTAAGCTTGTCTAATATCTAGTTAGCATATTATATGTTGGTTAATGATGGAATGGGGTTATAAGTAAACTCATGGGTTATTCATTCTCTTTCATTCCTCCATCAACAACAAACAACTCCTCCTTCCCTCTTGCTTATGTTCGGCCGAAACCCCCAACCATCATCCACCCATCATCAAGTTTTGATCTAGTCATTTTACTTACATACAAGTGCGCTAGAGATCATACAAGGAGGCTCGGTGCTTTCGGAAACTCAAGAACCTCTCTATACTTCTTTTATCCACCTTGTTTACGTCTTGTTTCTTCCCTAGCCTCGAGCTAGTAGTAAGTGCTTCTAAACATCCTCTTGTTCTTGTTTAAAGTGGTTAATAGGTGATTTAACGGTTAAAATTCAAGAACACACAAGATCAAAACTAAAAGTCTTGAAAGAAAATATAAATAAGTTGGATAAAGAGAAACTAGTTGTGTAAATCTTGTGAAACTTGTCTAGTTGTGATTATGTGATGTTGTTTGTTACTAGAAGTGGGATGGATCATCATCTAACCATACTAAATTATGTTCGAGAACATGAACTAGTAGTGTGTTAGTGTAAAAATTATAAAAGATGGTGAACCCTTCCACTCATGAAACATGAACTTGTGTAAATATAATTTTTCTTGTAAAATAAGATTCTAAACTAGTATATCTAAAGATCTACAAGTGGTTTTTCGGAAGAACCAAGTGAAAGATGCAAGTCTTGTTAAAACCCGGATATTTTATGAACTAGAAGTATTTTTGGGCAAATAAACAAGTGTGTAAACACTTGTGTAACAAGAAATTTAACAAATAAATGTTTTGTAAATCTTGACTAGAAGTTGTGAAACTTCATGTTCTTTAAAAAATAAAGTTTTTAAGAAACTAATCTTATTTTTAAAGGTAACAAGGCCTACTAAATGTGCTAGTAAGTTACTACATATTTTTACAAACTTTCAAGTTCATAAGTTGTGATATATGCTTGTTTTGACAAGTTTGATAAATAAAGATTGTATTGTTGAGATTGTTGTTGATTTAAAAGAAAATAAACACATGTTTTGAAAACATGGGAAACCTCCATTTTTAGGGGAAAATCTGTCAAAATTTTTATAAATTTTGACACTTAGAAAAATATAAGTTTTTGAGAAACTTATTCCCTAAAAATGTATTTAAAAATATTACCAAGGTTTCCCTAAATTTTGGTGATAAGAAATGAGGATTTCTTCAAGAATAAAAATGGATATTAAGTATGTATATTTTTGAGAGAAAAATATATATTATTTGATCACCAACTTTTGTGCTAAGTGTATATAGTATGTGTTATACGTGCTAGTGTATTAAGACTTAAAAATACACTAAATACTCATGAGAAGTATAAACACAAAAATACACATACAAAATACAAGATACATAATTCGGGTGCAAAGTGCAAAAATACGAGATACTTATATTTATTTTTGAGAAAATAATATAAGTAAGATACTTAGTTAAAAATATAAAATATTTTTAACACAACAATACAAAAGAGAGTGACTGTACTTGTGCGACACAAGTCTAGTGACTAACGTTAAGAAAACGCATATAGGTTACGACGTTAATTAAGCAAATCCGGTGAAGTTTACGACGCAAGGAACGCAAAGTTGTGAGTTCATGCTCCCCCTTTTCTTTTAACTGTTTTCAGTTTTATAACTTCGGGGGTGAAATACATGTTACAAATATTACTATGTTTACAAATGGTATGATAACAAAAAGCACACTTGGTGAGAACGATTACCAAGTGTGATGAGATATAAGAATACAAGAAGCGCACTTGGTGAGGACGAGTACCAAGTATGATGCGTTATGAGAAATGATACGAGAAATCGTGTCACGAATAGGCTACATAAGCACCATTAATCAACAATATACCTAGACCGCAGAACAAAAGGTTAGATCTAACGGGTGCCGGGCAGCCACACTCTCGGTGAGGGCGAGTATCGAGTAGTGCTTTTGTGTCTCAGAATATGCCAACTAGAAAAATGCCTAAGGTTTGGTGACTTCCTATGTCGTGTCACATGTTAATGGCCTTGCAACCCATTAACAATCCTGATACTTACAGGAATACTTTATTTACATAAAATTCATACCATACTAAAACTTAATTAATACTTGAAGTACGTGGGGTACTCAAGAAAACTTGAATTATACTTGAGTACGTGGGGTACTCAAGAAAACGGGAATTATACTTGAGTACGTGGGGTACTCAAGAAAACTTGAATTATACTTGAGTACGTGGGGTACTCAAGAAAACTTGAATTATACTTGAGTACGTGGGGTACTCAAGAAAACGGGAATTATACTTGAGTACGTGGGGTACTCAAGAAAACTTGAATTATACTTGAGTACGTGGGGTACTCAGGAAAACGGGAATTATACTTGAGTACGTGGGGCACTCTAGAAAAACTTGAATTATACATGAGTACGTGGTGTACACATGGATACTTGATTTATATATGAAAACTTGATTTTACATGACACAAACTATGTTTTCATACAAAGTATACAAACGTGAAATACAAAAACTGCATGAATTCACACCAACATTATGTTGACGTTTTTCCAAAACTCACATGTATTTCAGGTAACTAGGATGGATGTGCGCGTGGTCTTACTCATGCTCGTGGATGTCGCTTTGTTTATCGTTAAATAAAGTTGTGACTTTTAAGAGAATATGCTATCTCGTGTTGTATACACTTGACATATGTTTTCAGTAATGTAATGTTTGAAGTTATTTTTTTGAGCATGTAGTATGTTTACCTTTCGTATGCAATGAGAACCTTTCATGATCACACCTCGTGCTTCCGCCGCAGAAAGGGGTGTGACAGATTGGTATCAGAGCTGCGATTGTAGTGAACCAGGATTCCTTCTCGAGTCTAGTCTACAATCTCTAGGATCCTTTCACGAAAACAATTTTTCAAAGAGTTTTCATTGCATAAAACGTCCCGCGACATCCACTACCTGAAACTGTCTACATGAGTCTAGAAAAGACACTGCGAGACTTAGAGTGCACTTGAGTAGCACCTGTCGTTGACTAGAAATTACTTGCAATTATGTGTGATAATTAGCATATACTAGAATTAGAATGTCACAAGTATACGTGACTCTACCTAAAAGCAATGGTCTATCTGAAGGAAGAGATACGAGGATGAAACGAACTGTGCTGACTGTGCAAGGAGTTACGTAATTATGGATGCATACATAATTATGGAATTCAGTGCACAGAAACCACAACAAGTCTTGTCACGTATAGATTCCCTCAGTGCAAGCCTACTAAGTACTCTGCTAGAGTAATAATTGTTTGATGTCACTTATGTGGTATATACCTGTGTATATATATACTACTACTGTCTAGAATGACGATATCAAACAAATGCCTAAACCTATTGGGTTGTGTTCGTCAGAGCATGGCACCCAGAAGAGCTGTGAATGCTCGTGACCAACCTCCTCCTCCCCCACTGCCAAGAATTGCTGAAGAGCTGAACGCTCTACTGGAAGAAAGTATCTCCGCTGCTATCGCCCAATACGAGGCGAACCGTACTCAAGACAGTGGAGGACCAAGCAACGCTAGACGTAATGGGCATGGAGATTCATCTGGAGGCAACGCAGTTCAAGGCTGCACTTTCAAGCAGTTTCTCGACTGCAAGCCGATGAACTACGACGGCACAGGAGGTGTAGTAGCCTTCGTACGCTGGACAGAGAAGACTGAAGCTACTATCCGCATGAGCAAGTGTACCACGGATCAGCAAGTCACCTTCGCTACTGGGCTATTTGTCGATGAAGCTCTGACTTGGTGGAACTTGCAAGTCCAAACCTTGGGCGATGATGCCGCTTATGGCCTAACTTGGGATGAACTGAAGGAAAGAACCGGAATGGAAATGGTGCTGGTAACAAGAATAGTAACGGGAAAGGGCGAAACCAAGGATGCTTCAGATGTGGAAGCAATGATCATTTCATGAAGGACTGCCCAGAGGGAAACAATGCTCAGGCTCGAGCATTTGTGATTGGAGCAAAGAACGCACGCGAGGACCCTAACGTGGTCACCGGTATGTTTCTCATTAACAATCACTTTGCATCCATATTATTTGACACTGGCGCCGATTATAGCTTCATGTCTGTGGAATTTAAACGCATGCTTGGAATAGAATCTAGTAGATTAGAAATTCCTTATTCCATAGAACTAGCCAATGGTAAACTTGTTGAATCGGGCGAAGTTGTTAGAGGCTGCACATTAGAACTTGGTGAACGAAGATTTAGCATCGACCTATTACCTATTCAATTGGGTAGCTTCGATGTAGTAGTCGGAATGGACTGGTTGTCCAAGAACAAAGCTGAGGTTATTTGTCATGAGAAAATCATTCGCATCCCTTTGGCAAATGATGAAACTCTCATCGTACATGGAGAAAGACGAAATGAGCCTCTATGAATCATCAGTTGTATGAAGGCACAAAAGTGCTTAAGGAAAGGATGTGTTGCCTTCCTAGCACACGTTATAGATAAGAAGGCTGAGGAGCCGAAACTCGAAGACATTCCTGTGGCGAAGGAATTCCCTGATGTTTTCCCCGAAGATCTGCCAGGACTACCTCCGCAACGACAAGTCGAATTTCATATATATTTGGTTCCAGGAGCCGCTCCTGTGGCCAAGGCTCCCTATCGACTTGCGCCATCCGAAATGCAAGAATTATCTACACAACTCCAGGAGTTGTTGGATAACGGATTCATAAGGCCAAGCTTCTCACCCTGGGGAGCTCCAGTATTATTCGTGAAGAAGAAGGATGGAACACTGCGGATGTGTATCGATTACAGAGAACTGAACAAGCTCACGATCAAGAATCAGTATCCACTACCGAGGATTGATGACTTATTTGATCAATTGCAAGGATCAAGCTACTATTCCAAGATCGACCTTCGATCTGGATACCATCAGCTAAGAATCCAAGAAGAAAGCGTGCCAAAGACCGCCTTCCGAACGCGTTATGGGCGCTACGAGTTTCTTGTGATGTCGTTCGGGCTGACGAACGCGCCAGCGGTATTTATGGATCTGATGAACCGCGTATGCAAACCATATCTCGATAAATTTGTGATTGTATTTATCGATTATATCCTGATTTACTCGCGAACCAGAGAAGAACACGAGCAACATCTCAGAACTATCTTGGAACTACTGAAGAAAGAGAAGCTTTATGCAAAGTTCTCAAAATGCGAATTCTGGATTCGCGAAGTACAATTTCTGGGTCATGTTGTGAACGAGAAGGGCATTCATGTAGACCCATCCAAGATTGAAGCAATAAAGAATTGGGAAGCTCCCAAGACCCCAACTGAAATTCGAAAATTTTTAGGCTTAGCGGGCTATTATCGGCGATTCATCGAGAATTTCTCAAAGATAGCTCAACCGCTAACGACCCTTACTCAGAAAGACAAGAAATACGACTGGGGTCACAAACAAGAAGAAGCCTTCCAACTACTTAAGAACAAGCTATGCGATGCACCGATACTATCATTACCCGAAGGCACTGATGACTTCGTGGTGTATTGTGATGCCTCACGACAAGGTTTGGGTTGCGTGCTTATGCAGCGCCAGAAAGTCATCGCTTATGCTTCAAGACAATTGAAGGTTCATGAAAGAAACTATACCACTCATGACCTGGAGCTGGGCGCAGTGGTATTCACCCTGAAGATCTGGCGACACTATCTGTATGGTACTCGATGTACAATCTTCATAGATCACAAAAGCCTACAACACATATTTGATCAGAAGGAACTAAATATGCGACAACGACGTTGGGTCGAACTGCTGAACGATTATGACTGTGAGATTAAGTACCATCCTGGAAAGGCAAATGTTGTAGCAGACGCTTTAAGCCGAAAAGAAAGGGGTTAAGACCCTAAGGGTTCGGGCATTGGAAATGACTATTCGAATGAACCTCACTGCACGTATTCGTGATGCACAACAAGAAGCTCTTAAGATAGAAAACCGTAAAGCTGAATACCTCTGGGGTATGCTGAAATACATGGTGCCAAATGAAGAGGGAGCCTTATACTTTAAGAAGCGTATTTGGGTTCCACTCTATGGTGGCATACGAGAAGTCATTCTTGACGAAGCGCACAAATCAAGATACTCGATGTCACACCCCAAAAATCCACACGCGGAGTGTCACCGCTTGGAGGCGTGACTGACCAGGATCAAGCCACCAATCATATCGAACATGTAATTAATATATAACAGTAAATGCCATTCAACCACCAATATGAAAGGTGTTCAAAATAGACGTAGGTTATCACTGTTTAGCGGAAGCGTAAGAATAAACCCAACAAAATAAAGTATGAAATGCCATAAAGTGTTTAACGAAACAATCACGATCCAAGCCCACAACGACCAGCTCCTCCCTGTGCAAGCTCCATATATCTAACGACCTGCAAGGCATGTAACAGAGGATCAACAACTAGTTGAGCGAGTTCACAGATAACAGTTCAGGAATAGTATAGCGTGAGTAGTAGTATGTTCGTTCGTTACGTCATGTATCGTATTAGATTCCATCGCGGCCTCCCAGGAAGGTATGCGAAGATATTAGGGGATGTTTTTCCCAAGTATTCTAGACTAGGTTTATTTGTATCGCGGCCTCCCAGGCAGGTATGCGAAGACTTGTAAATTTAGTTCGCGGCCTTCCTATAGCAGGTGTGCGAAGTCAGTCATAATATCGCGGCCAACCCTTGACAGGTGTGCGAAGATCAGTTCAATAAGTGTTACTAGTCTAGTCGTATCTTATCGTTAGGTTCTACCGTCTGAGTATACACAATAATTCATCAAATCCCATTCCCACCCGGGAACCCCATGCCTTGGCTGTATGAACTCACCTTGGTTTGCTCGGTATGCTAGGTTATGTGCTCAAGTAAATCATTCACGTCCTAGAGTACGCACGTATACATAATCAGTTTGTGTTCAAGTTGTTCACGTATAAACATGTAGCACGTATTCACAATCATATACAAGATGGTTACACTTAACAGCAGTTAAATATTCCAGTTAACACTTAACAGAATTAACTCAAGTTACTGTGCTGATTACACATATCGGCGAAACACAACAGTTGGCGAAACACATTCTATTTCGTCGAGGTCATGTTTGGCGAAACAGAGGTCTAATTCGTCGACTGCCCTTGGCGAAACACTTTCTGTTTCGCCGAGAGTTCTGTTTCGTCAAACAGATCAGTTACGTCACCTACACATCAGTTACATACAGCAAACCCTAACTGCCGTCAGCACTAACATCGATTATACAGAGATCAAGTAGTAACCATACAAAAATCATTTAGCATAGCATCATAATAATCCATCATGGCCGACCATTGCTACCACACTTTAAGTTACTATTGGACCAATTATCATCAAATAGCAATTCATCAGATTCATGCTATAGTATTCCACACATCAAGAGCCAACATCATTAATTTAACCTTAATAAATCAATCATCCACTATCACAATTAATGGCTGACAATCTATCTACTACAACCTCCTAATTGGACCGAAAATAGACTTTCACATGGCCATAGAACATTGTGATAAATGGACTGTGAAGATCACGTGGGCATTTGTTGTGCACCGAAATAGACAATTTCAATTAATGGCCTGACACTATGCACCGATCGGATGAGGTTTGGTGTGTAAAGAATCGAATAACCTTTAGCAAATTATGATATCATATGTTACCTCAGATCATAATCATTATTTATCATATCAAGCATATAAATATTCCAATCATATATATACACATATGCAGTCATGTTATGATCTATCAAAGTTATATACGAATAAACAATGGTACCAACTAACCGAGATGGATGACACAAATGTTTGATTGCTCACGAGTGCTTGGGAGTTACACAAGGCTGCCGTCAAAGTGGAGTGGGTTCTAGGGTTTTCCAAATTGTAAAAAATAGCGAAATAAGCAGTCGGTTACGTTAAAAACACACTAATTGCCGTACTGGGCCCGAACTGGGCTTCGAGAATTACTGGGCCGGCGAAACACTTACTGTTTCGTCGAGAATGGGTTGACGAATCAGGCTTCTGTTTCGTCGAGTTATATTTGGCGAAACACATCTCGTGTTTCGTCGAACCTATACATGGTTTAATATTTCTAAATTTCTCTCAACGAGTTCCGCATTACAAAACACATAAGCATGCAATACAATATGTTTATCATAACACAAGGTGTACATTACAAGTCAACAAGTCAAACAACGTAAACAGTCAAAGTCAACGTGCATTAAATGCAAAAGTGAAAGTTGAAAACTCGAGTTGTCACATTATCCCCAACTTAAAAGAAATTTCGTCCCGAAATTTAGCATGCAGTTACTGAGGAAGCTAGTGGTGTGACGTTGTTTACCTGTATCGTATCGCGGCTCCCCGAGCAGGTTTGCGAAGATTACTGGTTTTCTTGGGGTGTCACACTCGATCCATCCAGGATCAGATAAAATGTATCAAGATTTGAAAGAATATTATTGGTGGCCGAGACTAAAGAGCGACGTTGCTGTTTATGTTGGAAAATGCCTAACCTGTGCTAAGGTTAAGGCCGAATATCAGAAACCGTCTGGCCTCCTACAACAACCAGAGATTCCCTAATGGAAGTGGGAACAAATCTCGATGGACTTCATAACAAAACTACCCAGGACCCCGAGAGGGCACGATATGATATGGGTAATAGTTGATCGATTAACGAAATCTGCACATTTCCTACCGATCCGAGTGAAGGATAGCACTGGAAAGCTTGCAGAGATATACTTAAGGGAAATTGTGGCACGTCATGGAGTGCCTATCTCAATCATTTCAGACAGAGATGGACGCTTTGTCTCAAGAATCTGGCAATCATTTCAGGAAGCCTTTGGATCTCAATTAGATCTGAGCACGGCCTTCCACCCACAAACAGACGGCCAGAGCGAACGGACTATACAAACATTAGAAGATATGCTTCGCGCATGTGTCATGGATCTGGGCGGCAGCTGGGATACTTATCTACCCTTAGTTGAGTTTTCCTACAATAACAGCTATCATACGAGCATAAAAGTCGCACCGTTCGAAGCTCTGTATGGCCGCAAGTGCCGATCGCCCTTATGTTGGACAGATGCTGGCAATAAACGTATGGTTGGTCCTGAACTTGTACAAGAGACAACCGACAAGATTGCGCAGATCCGAGAATGCATTAAGGTGGCTCGAGATCGACAAAAGAGCTACGCTGATCTGAAAAGAAAACCAGTAGAATTCGAGGTGGGAGACAAAGTGTTGTTAAAGGTCTCACCTTGGAAGGGCGTAGTAAGATTTGGAAAACGTGGAAAGCTGAATCCACGATACATCGGACCATTCAGAATATTGGAAAGAATTGGTACCGTGGCATACAAGCTGGAATTACCGGAAGAACTTAATGGAGTACATGATACGTTCCATGTATCCAATCTCAAGAAGAGTCCAACACAAGAAAACGTGATCATCCCGGTGGATGAAGTGCATATTGATGACGCCCTCCGATTTACAGAACAACCCGTTGAGGTTACCGACTGGAAAGTCAACAAGACCAGGAGGAGCACTGTTAAACTTGTCAAAGTACGTTGGAACTCTAAGCACGGGCCCGAGTACACATGGGAACGCGAAGACCGGTTCAAAGAAAAGTATCCCCACCTATTCAAAAAGACTCCTGCGAGAGTTAGTTCAACCTAAATTTCGGGATGAAATTCTTTTAACGGGGGGAGACTGTGACAACTGGCACGAAACCGGTAATTTCCGTACACTTTAACTATTAGTTAATGACTGCAATTATGTGCTTAATTGTCAGCAATGTCTGAACACATACTAAACAAGTGAATTCATGCACGTTGTATACTACAAAATATCGCTTTATGCATAAACGAGAGCGTTACGTCAGTTATACTAGTAAACTCACCGGTAAGACACACTGTGTCAACAGAACTGCAGAAAGCAGTCAGACAATAAAATTGGAGCCTAGGTGTAGGTCCAACAACAAGAATACATTAAAACCCAAGAATACATACAAGGGTTTACATATATACCTTACGGAAGCTAGAATACGCACTAAAAAGCACCCGAAACGCACTTTAAGTGCAGAATTTTATATAATTCAGCTCAAATCAGCTTTTAAACGTATAATTATCATGCATAAATTACGTTTTATCATTCAGAATACTTCCCTAAGTGTCGGGAACTGAAAAGGGTACAAAAAGGTACTTAAAAGACACTAAAAAGTGTGATTTAGCACTTTAACGAATCGGTATCTAACCGAACAACCGGACTTTACCCGGAACATAAAAATATTGTCAATGACATTGTTTATACTTTTCTGAGCTAGTTAGGGTCCCCGAATACCCTAACACCCTTTATATTACACTACACACTAATAACCTATATAAAGTCCTAACTAGACTTAACTAGACACTAACTATCCATTTGAAATCCAACCATATACCCCCCCCCCCCAAGTCCGATCGGTTGAAAGAGTGGGGACACACCCCACCATTTGTTGATTATTTTATTAAGCTTGTCTAATATCTAGTTAGCATATTATATGTTGGTTAATGATGGAATGGGGTTATAAGTAAACTCATGGGTTATTCATTCTCTTTCATTCCTCCATCAACAACAAACAACTCCTCCTTCCCTCTTGCTTATGTTCGGCCGAAACCCCCAACCATCATCCACCCATCATCAAGTTTTGATCTAGTCATTTTACTTACATACAAGTGCGCTAGAGATCATACAAGGAGGCTCGGTGCTTTCGGAAACTCAAGAACCTCTCTATACTTCTTTTATCCACCTTGTTTACGTCTTGTTTCTTCCCTAGCCTCGAGCTAGTAGTAAGTGCTTCTAAACATCCTCTTGTTCTTGTTTAAAGTGGTTAATAGGTGATTTAACGGTTAAAATTCAAGAACACACAAGATCAAAACTAAAAGTCTTGAAAGAAAATATAAATAAGTTGGATAAAGAGAAACTAGTTGTGTAAATCTTGTGAAACTTGTCTAGTTGTGATTATGTGATGTTGTTTGTTACTAGAAGTGGGATGGATCATCATCTAACCATACTAGATTATGTTCGAGAACATGAACTAGTAGTGTGTTAGTGTAAAAATTATAAAAGATGGTGAACCCTTCCACTCATGAAACATGAACTTGTGTAAATATAATTTTTCTTGTAAAATAAGATTCTAAACTAGTATATCTAAAGATCTACAAGTGGTTTTTCGGAAGAACCAAGTGAAAGATGCAAGTCTTGTTAAAACCCGGATATTTTATGAACTAGAAGTATTTTTGGGCAAATAAACAAGTGTGTAAACACTTGTGTAACAAGAAATTTAACAAAGAAATGTTTTGTAAATCTTGACTAGAAGTTGTGAAACTTCATGTTCTTTAAAAAATAAAGTTTTTAAGAAACTAATCTTATTTTTAAAGGTAACAAGGCCTACTAAATGTGCTAGTAAGTTACTACATATTTTTACAAACTTTCAAGTTCATAAGTTGTGATATATGCTTGTTTTGACAAGTTTGATAAATAAAGATTGTATTGTTGAGATTGTTGTTGATTTAAAAGAAAATAAACACATGTTTTGAAAACATGGGAAACCTCCATTTTTAGGGGAAACTCTGTCAAAATTTTTATAAATTTTGACACTTAGAAAAATATAAGTTTTTGAGAAACTTATTCCCTAAAAATGTATTTAAAAATATTACCAAGGTTTCCCTAAATTTTGGTGATAAGAAATGAGGATTTCTTCAAGAATAAAAATGGATATTAAGTATGTATATTTTTTAGAGAAAAATATATATTATTTGATCACCAACTTTTGTGCTAAGTGTATATAGTATGTGTTATACGTGCTAGTGTATTAAGACTTAAAAATACACTAAATACTCATGAGAAGTATAAACACAAAAATACACATACAAAATACAAGATACATAATTCGGGTGCAAAGTGCAAAAATACGAGATACTTATATTAATTTTTGAGAAAATAATATAAGTAAGATACTTAGTTAAAAATATAAAATTTTTTAACACAACAATACAAAAGAGAGTGACTGTACTTGTGCGACACAAGTCTAGTGACTAACGTTAAGAAAACGCGTATAGGTTACGACGTTAATTAAGCAAATCCGGTGAAATTTACGACGCAAGGAACGCAAAGTTGTGAGTTCATGCTCCCCCTTTTCTTTTAACTGTTTTCAGTTTTATAACTTCGGGGGTGAAATACATGTTACAAATATTACTATGTTTACAAATGGTATGATAACAAAAAGCACACTTGGTGAGAACGAGTACCAAGTGTGATGAGATATAAGAATACAAGAAGCGCACTTGGTGAGGACGAGTACCAAGTATGATGCGTTATGAGAAATGATACGAGAAATCGTGTCACGAATAGGGTACATAAGCACCATTAATCAACAATATACCTAGACCGCAGAACAAAAGGTTAGATCTAACGGGTGCCGGGCAGCCACACTCTCGGTGAGGGCGAGTATCGAGTAGTGCTTTTGTGTCTCAGAATATGCCAACTAGAAAAATGCCTAAGGTTTGGTGACTTCCTATGTCGTGTCACATGTTAATGGCCTTGCAACCCATTAACAATCCTGATACTTACAGGAATACTTTATTTACATAAAATCCATACCATACTAAAACTTGATTAATACTTGAAGTACGTGGGGTACTCAAGAAAACTTGAATTATACTTGAGTACGTGGGGTACTCAAGAAAACGGGAATTATACTTGAGTACGTGGGGTACTCAAGAAAACTTAAATTATACTTGAGTACGTGGGGTACTCAAGAAAACGGGAATTATACTTGAGTACGTGGGGCACTCAAGAAAAACTTGAATTATACATGAGTACGTGGTGTACAAATGGATACTTGATTTATATATGAAAACTTGATTTTACATGACACAAACTATGTTTTCATACAAAGTATACAAACGTGAAATACAAAAACTGCATGAATTCGCACTAACATTATGTTGACGTTTTTCCAAAACTCACATGTATTTCAGGTAACTAGGATGGATGTGCGCGTGGTCTTACTCATGCTAGTGGATGTCGCTTTGTTTATCGTTAAATAAAGTTGTGACTTTTAAGACAATATGCTATCTCGTGTTGTAAACACTTGACATATGTTTTCAGTAATATAATGTTTGAAGTTATTTTTTTTGAGCATGTAGTATGTTTACCTTTCGTATGCAATGAGAACCTTTCATGATCACACCTCGTGCTTCCGCCGCAGAAAGGGGTGTGACACAACTAGGCATATGTGAAGCAATAAACATTCATCAAACAAGTAAAAGCATACATATACAATGAATCAAATAAACCAAGCCTTTTACTTTTATAGAAAAATCCCAAAATTAGTTCAGTATCGGATAAAAATCAAAACTTTAACATATGTTCATCCAAACCTAGGTAGTTCATGCACAAATAGCCAAGAATCATTGTCAAAATCATCAAAAGACAAAGTTTAACAAGTGAATTCATTGTAGAAAGATGAAAAGCGTAAAGAGTAAGAAAGCGGGAAGGTGAAACCCGTAAATTCTTAGTTCACGTGCCTTGAATCTTCTATTGGATGATTCCTAGCTTCAAAATCTTAGGTTCTTGACTTTCTTAAGCTCCAATTTTCGTCCAAAGATGTCCAAATTCATTGAGTTATGGGTTGTTTAATGTTAATGATGTTTATATATAAAATTCCTAACACAACCCATCTAATTCATGAATCATTCTGTGAAAATTAGCTCCCTGCATCGCACGGGGAGCATAAGATTGGTGGACACGTGATGCGGCCATGCCTTGGTCAGCATTGGTCAAATTCCCCTCCTCGTGGCGCGCAGGGAGGGCTTCCTCCTGGTCGCGTGACGCGGCCATGCTAATTTCTCTTTAAAATTATGTCGTTTTAGCTCCGGTTCTCCTGAACTCGTTCCGGGGCTCGGTTTTTGCCAATTATGATTTGGTTTTTGCCCTTTCCTGCAATTCTTGACTCCCGAGACCTGGAAATCACAAATAGATCAGTAATATACACATACTAATTAAAAATGAAACTGAAGTAACAAAAACTATATAAACTTTACAAGGAATACATATGTATTTTGCAATACATCAAATATCCCCACACTTTTTTTGTCCCTGAAAAAGAATTATGCTATTAGAATCATAGTCAAGTTTAAATTAGATTTCAAAAATATAAACTACATAATTAAAATTTACTCACTTGTTAATCGCGATTGCAGGTATACGATCCACTTAAACATCAGTTTTAATCCCCTTATCATGTTTATTTAGCTTAAGTGTGGTCGGTCAACCTAGGGTCTCACACTAAAAAGTCACAGTTTCACATAATACTGCCTCAAGCTTATGAAACAAAAGGAACAGTCAATTGACTATTTTCTAACTGTCTTATGCCAAAACCTAAAGAATTTGACATAAATATTTTTCCCTCCTTTTTTTCACATAAGCACATAACTTCACCGAACCCAGAGGTTGTCCAAACTAGAATCACCATCCAAAGTAATGATAACATTAGCTTTAACTATTTTTGTGACAACTCGTAATTTAGAACCCGCATTGTGTCTTGATGTAACATGCTTGAACGATATGTAACTAGTTGACACGTTTGTTTGATTGATGATATAAGTGAACATTCTATGTGATTATGTGTTGTATTTATTTGTATGCTTGTATGTATGCGACCCGAGACACAAGAACCCGACTCGAGACCATGCGGTCTTGAGTGAACAGTATAACTATTTGGGCCGATTGGGCCATTTAATCCATCCGAAACCCACTAGGGTGAACCAACTTAAGAGCTAGTATATAACTTATACTCCTAGCCAACTTTGCCATTCTTTGGGCAACTCACACACACTCTCCTACACACACACTCCCCTACACTCTCTCTCTAGAAAACCTTAAACCCTAAAGATCAAACATCACCTCTCCTCTCCTCTCTCTCGGATTCAAAACCGGCAACACTAGGACTACTCGGATCGAGCTTGGAATCATCATACGGAAGTTCACTCACCGACTCTTCATACCCTCACACTTAGAGAACCTAACCGATTAGTGATTCATGCTATGTATTGTATTCGGTTGATGATGATGTGTAATATTTCGGTTGATGATGATGTGTGATGAAGATACTTGATAAGGTGTGTGCTTGTTAAAGTTTTATGCATGATTAAAGTGTTTGATCGGTTTGATGAGTTCTTGTTTGCTATTGATACATGCTTGGTTCCAAATACATAAAATGAACAAATATTCTCTTTTGTGGAAAGTATGAATGTTGTATGATAAATGCCTTGCTAAGATAAGCTTGAGTGATAAAAGAATGATAGTTAGAGGATTTGTTATGATCATCCGATTTATGAAGTTACGGAACAAATGTTTTGTTTGCAAGATGATCTTGATATCTAGTTTAGGTATTATGATTCTTGTCCGTAAAATGCAAGAGTTTATATAGGATGAACATATGATGAAAAGGTGTTGAATGAGGATATGAATATTTGAATATGTGTTGAATGTGTTTGAATATGATATGAACATGCTATGAACATTTGAAAAATACTTGTTTGATCCATTTTAGTAAATTGTTAGACAAGAAAACATGTTTATATGGATAGTACATAAGGGTGCATGAAATCGGATTTCCATTGGTTAAGTACACTATGCAGATCAGCAGGTGCTGGGAGTCGAGACACCTGGTTTCGACTCGAGACCATCTAGAAGCCAGCTCGAGATCAGCGGTTGCGAGTCGAGAACCCCTAGTCTCGACTCGAGACCACACAATGCCAGCACAAGCAGCATAACTCGAGACCCCGGTTGCGAGTCCGGTTGCGACTCGAGACCACCTAGTCTCGACTAGTTCATGCATGACCCGAGACCTCCTCAGTTGCGACTCGAGAACTTGTAGGCTACAACTCGAGACCGCACAGTCTCGACTAGAGACCGCACAGTCTCGACTCGAGACGATATACATGTGCACGCTGTTTGGACTTGCACACTGCCATGGGCCTTAGTAGTTGGGCCGGACTTTTGGGCTTTGTTTACTTGTATACATGCTACTGTTCAACTCATAGGTATTATTGTAAACCGCCATGTTTATACGTGTATGCCATGAATAATACCTGTATGCAACTTGCTAGTGTACGTGTAGAACATACGTGCACTACTTGGATATGAACCTGACTTGAATGGTATCTATGTTAGGATGTAGTTGACCACTTACAACTTGATTGACTTTTCTGTGTATCTGCCGAGCAAACCAAGGTGAGTTCACACCCTCTACAAAGCATGGGATTCCCAGGGGTTGGGAATGGGGTTAAGGAACATCGGTTCCTCGTCCTCCTTGGGTAGGACATCATCGGTTCAGGAATATAAATTCCTCGTCCTCATGGACAGATAACTCATACTAGACCAAAACTCTATCACGAAGTCCCTCCTTTTTATATCGACTTAATCGCCGGGCCAATGGCGAGCGGGTCATTAGTTAGATAGTGCTATTTAGGTCTGACAAACCTCACACCGTGCCGCAGAGGACGGGCGTGAACTAATGGATCTGGGGCACGTCAATGATGATAGACATTGACAGTTTCAGGGCACATAAACATGACTACAGTCAGCAGTCGATATGGTAACGAGTCTAGTGTATACATGGGGTAGCCCCCACGGCCGAAATGCCAGATAACTAACAAGGGGTAGCCCCCACGGCTGGATTGCCAGAGTAACCGGGAATAAACAAATCACGTTTTCAACTATGGGGTAACCCCCACGGCAGGATGCCAGATAAAGGGAACTGTTTTAAAAAAAAAACTTAAAACGAACACCCAACTGTGAACTCACTCAACTTGTTGTTGACTCGTTACTACATGCTTTGCAGGTCTTTAGGTACTTAGCTGGAGCTTGCATGGAGGAGGGTCGTTGGGGGACATGGACAGCTGTGTGCCATGTTAAACTTTGAAACAACTAAACTTATGTTTTGATTTTAAACGTTATGCTTCCGCTTGCAACTTAAATTATGTTTTGTTCGGACACCAATTGTATTGGTTGGATTTTATAACTACTTATATGCTTGTTCAATATGATTGGTGGCTGGATCCTGGTCAGTCACGCCTCCAAGCGGTAGTACTCCGCAGGTGGATTTTGGGGGTGTGACAGATTGGTATCAGAGCCATTGGTTATAGAGAACTTGGTTTTATTAAAATCAGACTATAACCTGTACAGTGCTCTACGATCCACAACGACGCTTCACTCCACATGCAAGGCTCAACATTCTAGGTGATATGATCTGTGTGTATATTGCCTACTTGTTAGTTACGTAGTACATTGCTCATGGTATGCTTGGTTAGTATAACTATTGTTGCTTGAACACGTGTGTGCTTACTCTCGACTATCATCGCACTTTCGCGAACCTCTCTCACTCATGTTTTCCTTGATATGAAGATCATGTCTGGACGCGTTAACCTGACACAAGCCCAGTTAACGGCCCTGATTAACGAACGAGTTGCTGCGGCACTTGCAGCTGCACACGCAGGAGGTATATCCTGCAGTCCAAACTCATTCTAGGATCTTTAGATCCTATTCTCGTGAACCAACCTTTGTGTTAAACTCTGTCTTTCCTTTCACCCACAATAGGTCAACATGCTCAGCCACCTGTGTGCACTTTTAAAACTTTTATGGACTGCCGACCAACTACTTTTAGCGGCACTGAAGGAGCTGTAGGCCTCCTTCACTGGTTTGAGAAGCTCGAGTCAGTTTTCGAAATGTGTGAATGCCCTGAGGCGCGCAGGGTGAAGTATGCTACCGGTACTCTCGAGGGTTTGGCCCTTACATGGTGGATCGCTCAGGTCCAAATGCTGGGGTTGGTTGCTGCCAACGCCACCCCATGGGAAAATTTTAAAGAGATGATCAAGGAAGAATACTGCAGTCGGGATGAGATTCACAAACTGGAGGTAGAATTCTTCAACCTCAAGATGACGGGGTCGGAAATTGAAGCCTATGTGAAAAGGTCGAACGAACTGGCAATTCTGTGTCCTACTATGGTGGATCCTCCCATCAAACGCATCGAACTATTCCTCCAGGGCTTAGTGCCAGAAATCCAAGGACATGTGACTTCAGCAAACCTCGCCACTATCCAGCAGGTTGTTCAGTTGGCACACCGTCTTACTGACCAGGCGGTGGAGCAGAACAAGTTGCCAAAGCGCATAGGTGCGGCAACTACTTCAGGTGCTCTTAGCGACAACAAACGGAAATGGGATGGAACTTTAAGTAAGGGGTCGACTTCTGTTCAGTCTCAGTCTCAGCAGAGAAAGACTGAAGACTACAAGAGCCCTAGTCAGCAATCATCTGGTGGTCAAGGTCATGGTGGGTACAAAGGGAATCACCCCAAATGCAATCGCTGCAGCCTACACCACAGCGGGCCATGCACCAGGGGCAACTGTCATCGGTGCAACAAGCCAGGTCACGCTGCAAAGGATTGCAGGAGCTTATACCCCGCCAATCAGAATCGTCAGCAAGCTCAACAGAACCAACACCATCAACAGCAGCAAGGTGATAACAAAGGGTGCTTTCAGTGTGGAGCTGAAGGCCATTTCAAGAGGGATTGCCCCCAGCTGAACAGGAACCAGAACAACAACAACATCAATAACAACAATCAGGGGAATGGTAACAATGGGAACAACAACAACAATGGTGCCAGGGGGCGGGCGTTCGTGATTGGTCAAGGTGAAGCAAGGAATGACCCCAATGTTGTGGCGGGTAAGTTCCTTCTCGACGACTTTTATGTTTCAGTATTATTTGATTCGGGTGCCGATACTAGCTACATGTCACTAGAAGTTAGTCGAATGCTTAAGCGTATTCCAACACCTTTGAACAACAAGCACACTGTAGAGTTAGCAAACGGTAAGAGTTTAGAGGCCACACACGTAGTCAAGGGTTGTAAACTTATTCTTGCAAACCAGATCTTCTCTATCGACCTTATCCCTATCGTCTTGGGTAGTTTCGACGTTGTCATTGGGATGGATTGGTTATCCCAACACTGAGCAGAGATTCTTTGCAACGAGAAGGTTGTTCGTATTCCAGGTTCCGGTAGTGAACCTCTCATGATTCGTGGCGATAGGAGGAGTGCTGTTGAGAACGTCATCTCTTTCCTTAAGGCCCAGAAGTGCTTGCGAAAGGGCCACACTGCCATTTTGGCCCTCGTTACTGACACCTCGGAGAAAGAGAAGAAGATAGAAGACTTTCCAATTGTACGCGACTATCCCGAGGTATTTCCTGAGGAATTACCTGGTCTCCCGCCACATCGCCAGGTCGAGTTTCAGATTGAACTAGCTCCTGGAGCTGCGCCTATAGCACGTGCACCTTATCGTTTAGCCCCATCAGAGTTGGAAGAACTCTCTACGCAACTACAAGAACTCTTGGATAAGGGTTTTATTCATCCTAGCTCATCGCCCTGGGGAGCTCCAGTGCTATTTGTGAAGAAGAAAGACGGTACCTTCAGAATGTGCATCGACTACCGGGAACTCAACAAGGTGACGGTAAAAAATCGTTATCCTCTACCACGTATTGACGACTTGTTCGACCAGCTACAAGGGTCGAGCTACTATTCAAAGATTGATTTGAGATCGGGATATCACCAGCTGAGAGTCCGAGAAGAGGACGTCTCCAAAACGGCCTTTAGGACTCGATATATACACTATGAGTTTTTGGTCATGCCGTTTGGACTGACAAATGCACCTGCGATCTTCATGGACTTGATAAATCGAGTGTGCAAGCCTTACCTGGACAAGTTCGTTATAGTATTCATCGAAGACATCCTGATCTATTCTAAGAGTCAGGAGGAACACGAGCAGCATCTACGACTTATTTTGGAACTCCTTCGAACAGAACAACTTTACGCAAAGTTCTCGAAATGTGACTTCTGGATTCGTGAAGTCCATTTCCTAGGCCATGTGGTAAACAAGGATGGGATTCACGTTGACCCATCCAAGGTGGACTCGATTAAGAACTGGCCTGCACCTCGTACACCAACGGAAATTCGCCAATTCTTGGGTTTGGCAGGTTACTACAGGAGATTCATAAAGGATTTTTCCAAGATTGCACAACCTCTCACCTCACTAACGCAGAAGGGCGTGGTTTATCGATGGGGAAATGCACAGGAATTAGCATTCCAGCACACTTAAAGGATAGACTTTGCAGCGCACCTATCCTTTCACTGCCAGAGGGCACAGACGACTTCGTGGTCTACTGCGACGCATCGATTCAGGGTCTTGGTTGTGTATTGATGCAACGAGATAAAGTTATTGCGTATGCCTCACGCCAACTTAAAGTTCATGAGAAGAAGTACACTACACACGATTTAGAGCTGGGAGCTTTTGTTTTTGCACTTAAGATATGGAGACATTACCCGTACGGTACCAAGTGCACCATTTACACCGATCACAGGAGTCTCGAGCACATCTACAAACAGAAGGAGCTAAACATGCGTCAACGACGATGGGTCGAGTTATTAAACGATTACGAATGTGCAATCAAGTACCATCCTGGCAAGGCCAATGTGGTGGCTGACGCCCTCAGTCGGAAGGACACTGCGCCTAGGCGCGTGCGAGCGTTGTAACTCACCATACATTCTAGTCTTCCTTCCCAAATACGAGACGCTCAGATAGAAGCATTGAAACCAGAAAACAACAGGGCTGAAGCCCTACGCGGCTCAAGGCAACGCATAGAACAAAAGGAAAACGGTGCTTACTACGTAACGGGGCGCATTTGGGTCCCACTCTATGGCAACTTACGAGAACTTGTGATGGATGAAGCACACAAGTCTCGCTACTCAGTACATCCTGGTTCAGATAAGATGTACCACGATATCAGAACTACGTATTGGTGGCCTAGCATGAAGGCCCACATAGCAACATACGTCAGCAAGTGTTTTGACTTGTGCGAGAGTCAAGTCTGAATACCAGAAACCCTCAGGCCTACTCCAACAACCAGAGATACCTCAATGGAAATGGGAGAAAATTTCCATGGATTTCGTTACTAGCCTGCCTAGATCTTAGCGCGAAAACGATACTATCTGGGTGATCGTGGATCGACTCACAAAGTCTGCGCACTTCCTGGCTATCAAGGAGACGGATAAATTCTCCACTCTAGCAGAAGTATACCTCAAGGAAGTTGTTTCGAGGCACGGGGTGCCCACCTCTATTATCTCGGATCGAGATGCACGATTTACTTCAGAGCTGTGGCAAGCAATGCACAAATCTTTTGGCTCACGTTTAGATATGAGCACAGCGTATCACCCTCAGACGGACGGGCAGTCCGAGCGCACTATTCAAACCTTAGAAGACATTCTTCGTGCATGTGTAATCGACTTTGGCAACAGCTGGGAAAAGCATTTGCCACTTGTGGAATTCTTGTACAATAATAGCTACCACACCAGCATTAAAGCTGCTCCGTTTGAGGCATTGTACGGGCGTAAATGCCGGTCACCTCTTTGTTGGGCAGAGGTGGGAGATAGTCAGATCACGGGTCCAGAACATGTGGTAGACACAACTGAACGAATTGCTCAAATCCGACGATGCATGGCGGCAGCTCGTGACCGTCAAAAAGTCTACGCCGATAAGGGCAGGAAACTACTTGAGCTCCAGGTTGGGGAGCGGGTACTACTCAAAGTTTCACCCTGGAAGGGTGTGGTTCGTTTTGGTAAACGAGGCAAACTTAACCAACGATACGTCGGACCTTTTGAAATCATCGAGAAAATAGGCAGGGTGGCCTACAGACTGAACTTACCAGCAGAACTCAGTGCAGTTCACAACGTTTTCCACGTGTCGAATCTGAAGAAGTGTCTGTCAGATGAGACCCACATAGTTCCTATGAAGGAACTCACTATCGACGAGCAGTTACGATTCGTCGAGGAACCAGTTGAAATCACGGACCGGGATGTTAAGGTCCTCAAGAACACTAGAATACCTCTCGTTCGGGTTCGTTGTAACTCACGTCGCGGCCCATAGTTCACCTGGGAACGCGAAGATCAGATGAAACAAAAGTATCCCCAACTGTTCACAAACAGTACAACCACTACTGAGGCTGAAGCTACGGAATTTCGGGACGAAATTCCAGATCAACGGGGGGTGGATGTGACACCCCAGGAAAACCGGGAAAACCATACAACTTAACTAGCTTCCTCAGTGAGTGCTTACCAAATTTCGGGACGAAATTTCTTTCAACTTGGGGATGATGTGACAACTCGTAATTTAGAACCCGCATTGTGTCTTGATGTAACATGCTTGAACGATATGTAACTAGTTGACACGTTTGTTTGATTGATGATATAAGTGAACATTCTATGTGATTATGTGTTGTATTTATTTGTATGCTTGTATGTATGCGACCCGAGACACAAGAACCCGACTCGAGACCATGCAGTCTTGAGTGAACAGTATAACTATTTGGGCCGATTGGGCCATTTAATCCATCCGAAACCCACTAGGGTGAACCAACTTAAGAGCTAGTATATAACTTATACTCCTAGCCAACTTTGCCATTCTTTGGGCAACTCACACACACTCTCCTACACACACACTCCCCTACACTCTCTCTCTAGAAAACCTTAAACCCTAAAGATCAAACATCACCTCTCCTCTCCTCTCTCTCTCGGATTCAAAACCGGCAACACTAGGACTACTCGGATCGAGCTTGGAATCATCATACGGAAGTTCACTCACCGACTCTTCATACCCTCACACTTAGAGAACCTAACCGGTTAGTGATTCATGCTATGTATTGTATTCGGTTGATGATGATGTGTAATATTTCGGTTGATGATGATGTGTGATGAAGATACTTGATAAGGTGTTTGCTTGTTAAATTTTTATGCATGATTAAAGTGTTTGATCGGTTTGATGAGTTCTTGTTTGCTATTGATACATGCTTGGTTCCAAATACATAAAATGAACAAATATTCTCTTTTGTGGAAAGTATGAATGTTGTATGATAAATGCCTTGCTAAGATAAGCTTGAGTGATAAAAGAATGATAGTTAGAGGATTTGTTATGATCATCCGATTTATGAAGTTACGTAACAAATGTTTTGTTTGCAAGATGATCTTGATATCTAGTTTAGGTATTATGATTCTTGTCCGTAAAATGCAAGAGTTTATATAGGATGAACATATGATGAAAAGGTGTTGAATGAGGATATGAATATTTGAATATGTGTTGAATGTGTTTGAATATGATATGAACATGCTATGAACATTTGAAAAATACTTGTTTGATCCATTTTAGTAAATTGTTAGACAAGAAAACATGTTTATATGGATAGTACATAAGGGTGCATGAAATCGGATTTCCATTGGTTAAGTACACTATGCAGATCAGCAGGTGCTGGGAGTCGAGACACCTGGTTTCGACTCGAGACCATCTAGAAGCCAGCTCGAGATCAGCGGTTGCGAGTCGAGAACCCCTAGTCTCGACTCGAGACCACACAATGCCAGCACAAGCAGCATAACTCGAGACCCCGGTTGCGAGTCCGGTTGCGACTCGAGACCACCTAGTCTCGACTAGTTCATGCATGACCCGAGACCTCCTCAGTTGCGACTCGAGAACTTGTAGGCTACAACTCGAGACCGCACAGTCTCGACTAGAGACCGCACAGTCTCGACTCGAGACGATATACATGTGCACGCTGTTTGGACTTGCACACTGCCATGGGCCTTAGTAGTTGGGCCGGACTTTTGGGCTTTGTTTACTTGTATACATGCTACTGTTCAACTCATAGGTATTATTGTAAACCGCCATGTTTATACGTGTATGCCATGAATAATACCTGTATGCAACTTGCTAGTGTACGTGTAGAACATACGTGCACTACTTGGATATGAACCTGACTTGAATGGTATCTATGTTAGGACGTAGTTGACCACTTACAACTTGATTGACTTTTCTGTGTATCTACCGAGCAAACCAAGGTGAGTTCACACCCTCTACAAAGCATGGGATTCCCAGGGGTTGGGAATGGGGTTAAGGAACATGGGTTCCTCGTCCTCCTTGGGTAGGACAACATCGGTTCAGGAATATAAATTCCTCGTCCTCATGGACAGATAACTCGTACTAGACCAAAACTCTATCACGAAGTCCCTCCTTTTTATATCGACTTAATCGCCCGGCCAATGGCGAGCGGGTCATTAGTTAGATAGTGCTATTTAGGTCTGACAAACCTCACACCGTGTCGCAGAGGACGGGCGTGAACTAATGGATCTGGGGCACGTCAATGATGATAGACATTGACAGTTTCAGGGCACATAAACATGACTACAGTCAGCAGTCGATATGATAACGAGTCTAGTGTATACATGGGGTAGCCCCCACGGCCGAAATGCCAGATAACTAACAAGGGGTAGCCCCCACGGCTGGATTGCCAGAGTAACCGGGAATAAACAAGTCACGTTTTCAACTATGGGGTAACCCCCACGGCAGGATGCCAGATAAAGGGAACTGTTTTCAAAAAAAAAAACTTAAAACGAACACCCAACTGTGAACTCACTCAACTTGTTGTTGACTCGTTACTACATGCTTTGCAGGTCTTTAGGTACTTAGCTGGAGCTTGCATGGAGGAGGGTCGTTGGGGGACATGGACAGCTGTGTGCCATGTTAAACTTTGAAACAACTAAACTTATGTTTTGATTTTAAACGTTATGCTTCCGCTTGCAACTTAAATTATGTTTTGTTCGGACACCAATTGTATTGGTTGGATTTTATAACTACTTATATGCTTGTTCAATATGATTGGTGGCTGGATCCTGGTCAGTCACGCCTCCAAGCGGTAGTACTCCGCAGGTGGATTTTGGGGGTGTGACAATTTTATTATTCTTTCTAGCTTAACCTAGAGAGATTCTCAATCAGAGTCACTATCCCCAAGGAGATTCTATAGGCCCCATCATTTTTCTAGCTCATTTATTTAATTTAACACATTTTTTCTTTGATAAAAATTCTTACAGTTTTAACTTATAACGGCATTTCTTATACTATTTTTGGCGATTTTGGTTTCCCTATTTCTCCTAGATGAGAACCCACAAGTATCCTAACATTATTAGGTATATTAAGCTTCAAGGAAACCTATCAACTAGCTAGGCCTACCCACATATCCTAAATTAGACACGTCTTCAACTTATTTATCATCTTATATTACCACTATTTGAAAACCAGACACCTAACTTTATCTATCATTTTCCATATTTTAAAAGATGCAAACTTCTAAATCAGAGACATTTTCTCTTTTTTCAATTACTTTTTTGGATTTTTGGAAAAAAAAAATTATTTTTCAATTTTTCTGAATCAAACGACTCAATTTACAGACTCAAACGACAGTCCCCCATCACCACACTTAAAATCTACATTACCCTCAATGTAGGAATTGAAACCGACTCAAATGACTAAAATAAATAAGAATAAAAAGACATATATTGAAAAGGACTTAGCTGGTTAAATAATCGCGTAGACTCGAAAAACACTAGTCCAATCCAGCTCGATCGTATAGCATTTCGTTCGTGATCGGCTACTCTGACAGACTAATATTGTTTTGGTCAAAAATTACCAAAGCAATTTAATGATCAAATTAGTTAAGTGAGGTGGTGTGCTAACAATGTGTGTAGAAAATATTCTGATTATGTTGTTAAAAAAAATAGTTTCAGGATATAGCTCAGGATATCGAGCTATATCAATAATCAAACAGTGAGCAAAAAAAGGAAAAGGTGACACGAGATGTACGAGGAAAGCCCTTGATTAATCTAGATCGCCGGCACAAAATCTCGGGAGCTGACAATCGCAGCTGCCTTGTTCTTCTTATTACTTCAAATTTCAGGATACAGTGCAGGATATGATACGGATCAGCTAAGTGTTACAATGGATTTCGAGTGTGAGTGTTGGTGATTGCGAGTGATTGCAGCTAGTAGAAAGCAAAAGTGTGTGTAAAAAAATTGTGTCTCTATCGATCCATACATTCCTTTATATAGTGAAATAGAAATAACAAACTATCCTATAAAATCGGGATGCTTGGAATATTCTTTCCTAGACGTTGAAGACCTTTTCTTCCGGCTTCAACGTCTTCTTTTCAACTGAATAGCCCGAGTCTTCAGGAGAAGCAGTCCACTCGAACGTTATAGGTCTGCCATGCTAATCTGCACATGAACAATTAGTAACTACCAGGATACTATATCAGGATGTTACCAATATCCTGATCCGGTATCCTGGTTACAATCAAAAGTAATAAAGTCAGAATATAATTCAGGATATATGTTCAGAAAACCACCCATAACAATTGTCCCCAAAATATATATGTTGGATTTCTAAATTCTAACGGGTATATTTTAAAACTTATCGCATATTTCAAGGTAATTAAGATGAAGAGACGCTTTAAGTGACAGTGTGCAACCTCCCACGCGGTTTGTACTCAATGCCTATCTATTTCGCCCCTATATCTTCTCACTTTCTTGTTGATAATCATCCACCCTCCTCAGAATTCTCAGTTATTTCCTCTTCTCTTTTCTTTCAAGATTCTCCCTGCTTAACTTCCTCGATGGCCACCAGAACTCGATCCCATTCCGGCGAATCGACCTCGTCGTTTACTAACTAGAATCTGCTCAAACGTCCTAGAAGGAGGTGTGCTCTTTCGAAAACGCTGACATCGCCGCACTGAGAGCTTCCAGTGCTTTCTCCGACAGGGTGGTGATTCATCCGTTTGATCGGAGCATTCGGTCAGACATATCATCCGAAGAATGGATCTGCTTTTCAGCATACCCTTTCTCTCTTGGCCTTCGCTATCCTTTTCCCTAATTCATCATGCAATTCTTTTGAACCACCGGTCTCTGTTTTGCCCAAACAATGCCCATGGTTTGGAGAGTACTCATCGTGCTTAACCAGATCAAAACCCTTCACGTCCCTGACCTTTGCATCGAGGATATTCCGATTGCTTACCTTCTCTGATCACACGGCAATAGCTGTTTCTTGCTATTTTCAACCTCCAGCAACCCCCTCATCCTCAAAGTAACAAGGAACGAGGATGGGTGGCAATGTAAATTTTTCTTTGTTAGACGGGACTCCATTGCCGAAGGTGATAGCCTTCCGGTGAAATGGTTGACCTCCGGTAGGGTTTAGGGTTTTAAGATATCCCCAAATATATCCTAATGATGTATGTACTAACATCCTTATGTTTTTGTGCAGCAAACTTCAAAGAGTTGGCTCCTCCCACTGAAGAACCTGAAGAGAGAATCAACAGGGTCTACTAGTTGCCTGATAGTGATAGAACCTTTTCATTGCACCTTCCAAGTTCAAGCCAATATTCTTCATCTGACATGTCTGGTAAGGATCATATAATTTTCCACGTATTCAATTAGTTAAATTTAAAATAAGAGTAGAGATTTAGATTTTTTCCCTGTTATGTAGCACCAGCCAAGATTCTAGAAGTCTTCAACCTCGAAGAGTTAGACAGCTACTCTGGCCCTGTCCAAGTGAAGAAGGAACCCAGCAAACCTTCTACGGCTTCCAAACCGGTAACCAGCTCCAAGGCAGTAGCCATTCCTAAGCCTTCTCCTGTCACGAAGCCGCGTGCCTCAAGCTCCCGCAAAAGAAAGGAAACTGACTCTCCAGCTTCATCCGAAACCTTCCCCTATGAAAACCATGGGTTCCTTGAATCTAGTAGGTTTATGACCAGCTTTCTTAACTAGGTACATATCCTTATCCTATATCCTGCACCCATATGCTGATTATATATGTTAATATATAATGACACCTGTATACTCAGTTTGTAGGGTCTTGAACGCCTGACAAGCCTTTACGAAGAATGTTGTGGATTGAACAAGATGCTTGAAGTGAAGCTGAAGAAAACAGAGACCACGATTGCTGATCAGGGAGTGATGGCCGTCGCCAAGTCACAACATTATGAGGACAAATACAAAGCTGTGACCCAGGAAGCCAAGGCCGCCATCAACAAGGCCAACCAGGATGCTCAAGCCAAGCTCGATGCCGCCCATCTTCAAAACGAGTAGGACATGAACACCTACCGAGAGGGCCTCAAAGGGTCTGTTGTAATTTCCCTCCTTCAAGCCAGGCTAAAGATGGCTTATGAAGCCAAAGCCATGGGCTTTGAATGCCCTTCCTGGAATGTTAAATGCTTGGGAGGCGAAGTTGAAGTGTGACAACTCGTAATTTAGAACCCTTCATTGTATCTCGATGCAACACATTTGAACGATATGTAACCAGTTGACATCTTTGTTTAATTAATGATATAAGTGAATATTATGTGATTATGTACTGTGCTTATATGTATGCGTGTATTTATGTGACCGGAGACACAATGACCCGAATCGAGACCACTCGGTCTCGAGTAAACAGTAACAGTTGGGCCGGTTGGGCCATGCACTTCCTTTAGTCTACCCGAAAGCCCATTAGGGTGCACCAACTTAGAACAAGTATATAACCCTTGTTGATAACCAACCTTGCCATTTCTTTGGGCAACTCACACTCACTCTCACACACACTCTCCCTCTCTCTCTCACTAAAACCCTAAGTCTCAACATCCTTCTTCCCTCATTCTCGGATTCAAACCGGCAACACTAGGACCCTCGGTTCAAGCTTGGAATCGTCAATCGGAAGTTCACCCTTCATACCCTCTAGCCGGTTAGTATCTCCTTTAGTTTTTTAATAACAAATACATGATAAATTGTTGATAAAGGTGTTTGTTTGATAGAAGATGGTTATTTGTTATTAAATGATGTGTGTTTATTGAAGGATGCACATGTTTTTGTATAACACGCATACTCTTATGTGGTTAGGAAGATTGAGGTGAATTAATGATTATCATGCTAACTTGACAATTAAGTTGGGTAGAAATGAATAAGTGGACGCAAGCATGTTCTTGAATAATCAGATGTTGATACACTAGCTAAGTGCGATATGTTTGAATAATTTGTTTTAGTGTGTGTGTTTTAAATTTGATAAATCTTATGTAAGCATGCTATTGTATTGATTGAATATACTAGATTTAGGAGCCGATGATATCACTCACTTGAGTTCATGCTAGGATAGACTTTCTTGATGAAACATGTTGTTATGATGAAAACCCTAAAATGATGAACTATTTGAATGCATCATGAACATGATATGAAGATTTGAATTGTATGTTTTGATCTGTTTGGTATTAAGATTAGACAAGAAAACATGTTGGTGAAATTGTATTGGTTAGTACTAAGGATCATGAACATGAATTTTCATTGGATAGTACAAGTGAACATATTCTAGAAGGTTTCGGTTACCAGGAATACAAGTCGACATCTCTAGTCTCGACTCGAGACCATATATGTGACGACACGAGACTGCGGTTGCGACATAGGTTACGAGTCGAGAACCCCTAGTCTTGACTCGAGACCACGCATTACCAGCACACAAACATCATGACTCGAAACCAGGTTGCTGGTCTTGTTGCGACTCGAGACCTGACTCGAGACCACCAGGTCTCGAGTGATGAAGGCTACAAACCGAGACAGCACCATCTCGACTCGAGACCACTTGATCATGTATATTTTGTTTGGACCTACATGGTTACAGGCCTAAGTAATTGGGCCGAATATATGGACTTTATGTGTATTGTTCATTGTGTATGTTATGCACTGTTGATTGGACTGCCATGAATAACACCTGTTTACAACGTGCTAGTATACATGTAGAAAATGTACGTGCATTACTTGGTTTGTATCTGACTTGTGTGGTAACCATACTAGGATGTGGTTGACCATAATTAGCTTGATTTGACCTTTCGTTTAACTGCCGAGCAACCCAAGGTGAGTTAACACCCTCTACAAAGCATGGGATTCCCAGGGGTTGGGAATGGGGTTAAGGAACATGGATTCATCGTCCTTTATTGGGTAGGACAGTGCTGGTTCAGGAATATAATTCCTCGTCCTCTTGGACAGATAACTTTCACTAGACCAAAACTCTATCATGAAGTCCCTCCTTTTATATCGACTTAATCGTCGGGCCAATGGCGAGCGGGCCATTAGTTAGATAGCGCTATTTAGGTTTGACAAACCTCACACCGTGCCGCAGAGGACGGGCGTGAACTAATGGACTATGGCACGTCGGTGATGATAGACACCGACGCTAAGGGCACATAAACATGACTAACGTCAGTAGTCGATATGGTAACGAGTCTAGTAACGTACACGGGGTAGCCCCCACGGCCGTAGAGCCAGATAATTAAACATGGGGTAGCCCCCACGGCTGGATTGCCAGAGTAATTGGGTTAAACAAATCACGTTTTCAACTACGGGGTAACCCCCACGGCAGGATGCCAGATAAAGGAAACTGTTTTCGGAACAACTTAAAAACGAACACCCAACTGTGAACTCGCTCAACATTATTGTTGACTCGTTACTACATGCTTTGCAGGTCAATAGGTACTTAGCTGGAGCTTGCATGGAAGAGAGTCGTTGTGGGACATGGACAGCTGTGTGCCATGTTAAACTTTGAAATAATTAAACTGATGTTTTGGTTTTAAACGTTATGCTTCCGCTTGCAACTTAAACTATGTTTTGTTTGGACACCAATTGTATTGGTTGGATTTTATAATCACTTACATGCTTGTTCAATATGATTGGTGGCTGGATCCTGGTCAGTCACGCCTCAATGCGGTGGTATTCCGCAGGTGGATTTTGGGGGTGTGACAGATTGGTATCAGAGCCATTGGTTATAGTGAACTTGGTTTTAATAAGGGGAAAGAGTTTTATTAAAATCAGACTATAACCTGTACAGTGCTCTACGATCCACAACGACGTTTCACTCCACATGCAAGGCTTGACATTCTAGGTGATATGATCTATGTATATATTGCCTACTTGTTAGTTACATAGTGCATTGCTCATGATATGCTTGGTTAGTGTAACTAGTGTTGCTTGAACCCGTGTGTGCTTACTCTCTTCTGCCATCGCATTTTCGTGAACCCCTCTCACTCATGTTCCTCTTGATATGAAGATCATGTCTGGACGCGTTTACATGACTCAAGCCCAGTTGACGGCTCTGATTAACGAACAAGTTGCTGCGGCGCTTGCAGCTGCACACGCAGGAGGTATATCCTGCAGTCCAAACTCGTTCTAGGATCTTTAGATCCTACTCTCGTGAACCAACCTTTGTGTTAAACTCTGTCCTTTCTTTCACCCACAACAGGTCAACATGCTCAGCCACCTGTGTGCACCTTTAAAACCTTTATGGACTGCCGACCCACTACTTTTAGCGGCACTGAAGGAGCTGTAGGTCTCCTCCACTGGTTTGAGAAGCTCGAGTCAGTCTTCGAAATGTGTGAATGCCCTGAGGCGCGCGGGGTGAAGTATGCTACCGGTACTCTTGAGGGTTTAGCTCTCACATGGTGGAATGCTCAGGTCCAAATGCTGGGGTTGGTTGCTGCTAACGCCACCCCATGGAACAATTTTAAAGAAATGATCAAGGAGGAATACTGCAGTCGTGACGACATTCATAAGCTGGAAGTCGAGTTCTACAACCTCAAGATGACGGGGTCAGAAATTGAGGCGTATACTAAGAGATCGAATGAGCTTGCATTACTGTGTCCTACTATGGTGGACCCTCCAATTAAGCGTATTGAACTCTTTCTCAAGGTCTTAGTGCCAGAAATCCAAAGTCATGTGACTTCAGCAAACCTCGCCACCATCCAGCAGGTTGTTCAGCTGGCTCACCGTCTCACTGATCAGACAGTGGAGCAGAACAGGCTACCAAAGCGTATAAGCACTACAGCTACTTCGGATGCTCCTAGTGACAACAAGAGGAAATGGGATGGAGCTTCAAGCAAAGGTTCAACTTCTGTGCAATCTCAGTCTCAGCAGAGAAAGACTGACGACTACAAGAGCCCCAGTAAGCAATCATCTGGTGGTCAAAGTCATGGTGGGTACAAGGGGAATCACCCCAAATGCAATCGCTGCAACCTACACCACAGCGGGCCATGCACCAGGGGTAACTGTCATCGGTGCAACAAGCCAAGACATGCTGCAAAAGATTGCAGGAGCTTGTACCCCGCAAACCAGAATCGTCAGCAACAAGCCCCACAGAACCAGCGACAGCAGCAGCAGCAAGGAATCAACAAAGGGTGCTTTCAGTGTGGAGCTGAAGGCCATTTCAAGAAATATTGCCCCCAACTGAACAGGAACCAGAACAACAACAACAACAACAACAATAATCAGGGGAATGGTAACAATGGGAACAACAACAACAACAATGGTGCCCGGGGGCGGGTGTTCGTGATTGGTCAAGGTGAAGCGAGGAATGACCCCAATGTTGTGATGGGTAAGTTCCTTCTCGACGACTTTTATGTTACAGTTTTATTTGATTCGGGTGCCGATACTAGCTACGTGTCACTAGAAGTTAGTCGAATGCTTAAGCGTATTCCAACACCTTTGAATAACAAGCACACTGTAGAGCTAGCAAATGGTAAGAGTTTAGAGGCCGCACACGTAGTCAAGGGTTGCAAACTTATTCTTGCTAACCAGACCTTCTTTATCGACCTTATTCCTATCGTCTTGGGTAGTTTCGACGTTGTCAATGGGATGGATTGGTTATCCCAACAACGAGCAGAGATTCTTTGCAACGAGAAGATTGTTCGTATTCCTGGTTCCGGTGATGAATCTCTCATGATTCGTGGCGACAAGAGGGGTGCTGTCGAGAGCATCATCTCTTTCCTTAAGGCCCAGAAGTGCTTGCAAAAGGGCCACACTGCCATTTTGGCTCTCATTACTGACACCTCAGAGAAAGAGAAGAAGATAGAAGATTTTCCAATTGTACGTGACTATCCTGAGGTATTTCCTTAGGAATTACCTGGCCTTCCGCCTCATCGCCAGGTCGAGTTTCAGATTGAACTAGCTCCCGGAGTTGCGCCTATAGCTCGTGCACCTTATCGTTTAGCTCCATCAGAGTTGGAAGAACTCTCTACGCAACTACAAGAACTCTTGGATAAGGGTTTTATTCGTCCTAGCTCATCGCCCTGGGGAGCTCCAGTGTTATTTGTGAAGAAGAAAGACGGTACCTTTAGAATGTGTATCGACTATCGTGAACTCAACAAGGTGACGGTGAAAAATCGTTATCCTCTACCACGCATTGACGACTTGTTCGACCAGCTGCAAGGGTCGAGCTACTATTCAAAGATTGATATGAGACCAGGATATCACCAGTTGAGAGTTCAAGAAGAGGACGCCTCCAAAACAGCCTTCAGAACTCGATATGGCCACTATGAGTTTTTGGTCATGCCTTTTGGGCTGACAAACGCACCTGCGATTTTCATGGACTTGATGAATCGAGTGTGCAAACCTTACCTGGACAAGTTCGTTATAGTCTTCATCGACGACATCCTGATCTATTCTAAGAGTCAGGAGGAACACGAGCAGCATCTACGACTTATTTTGGAACTTCTCCGAGCAGAACAGCTATACGCCAAGTTTTCAAAATGCGACTTCTGGCTTCGAGAAGTCCATTTCTTAGGCCATGTGGTGAACAAGGATGGGATTCACATTGATCCATCCAAGGTAGACTCAATTAAGAACTGGCCTGCACCTCGTACACCAACGGAAATTCGCCAATTCTTGGGTTTGGCAGGTTACTACAGGAGGTTCATTAAGGATTTTTCCAAGATTGCACAGCCTCTCACCTCACTAACGCAGAAAGGCGTTGTTTATCGATGGGGAAACGCACAGGAATTAGCATTTCAGCATCTAAAGGATAGACTTTGCAGCGCACCTATCCTTTCATTGCCAGAGGGAATAGACGACTTTGTGGTTTACTGCGACGCATCAATTCAGGGTCTTGGTTGTGTATTGATGCAACGAGATAAAGTTATAGCCTACGCCTCACGCCAACTCAAAGTTCATGAAAGGAACTACACTACACACGACCTAGAGCTGGGAGCTGTTGTTTTTGCACTTAAGATATGGCGACATTACCTGTACGGTACCAAGTGCGCCATCTACACCGACCACAGGAGCCTCGACTATATCTTCAAACAGAAGGAACTGAATATGCGACAACGACGATGGGTCGAACTACTGAATGACTACGAATGCTCGATCAGGTATCACCCGGGCAAGGCCAATGTTGTGGCTGACGCCCTCAGTCGAAAGGACACCGCGCCTAAGCGCGTGCGAGCTTTACAACTCACTATACATTCTAGTCTTCCTTCCCAAATACGAGACGCTCAGGTAGAAGCATTGAAACCAGAAAACGTCAGGGCTGAAGCCCTACGTGGCTCAAGGCAACGCTTAGAACAGAAGGAAGACGGTGCTTACTACGTAACGGGACGCATTTGGGTCCCACTCTATGGCAACCTACGAGAGCTTGTGATGGATGAAGCACACAAGTCACGCTACTCGGTACACCCTGGTTCGGATAAGATGTACCACGATATCAAAACTACGTATTGGTGGCCTAGCATGAAGGCCCACATAGCAACTTACGTCAGCAAGTGTTTGACTTGTGCGAGAGTCAAGACGGAATACCAGAAACCCTCAGGCCTACTCCAACAACCAGAGATACCACAATGGAAATGGGAGCAAATTTCCATGGATTTCGTTACTGGCCTGCCTAGATCTCAGCGCGGAAATGATACTATTTGGGTGATCATGGATCGACTCACAAAGTCTGCGCACTTCTTGGCTATCAAGGAGACGGATAAATTCTCCACTCTAGCAGAAGTATATCTCAAGTAAGTTGTCTCGAGGCACGGGGTGCCCACCTCTATTATCTCGGATCGAGATGCACGTTTTACTTCAGAACTGTGGCAAGCAATGCATAAATCCTTTGGCTCACGATTAGACATGAGCACAGCGTATCACCCTCAGACGGACGGGCAGTCTGAGTGCACTATTCAAACCTTAGAAGACATGCTTCGTGCATGTGTAATCGACTTTGGCAACAGCTGGGAAAAGCATCTGCCACTTGGGGAATTCTCGTACAATAACAGCTACCACACCAGCATTAAAGCTGCTCCGTTTGAGGCATTGTACGGGCGTAAATGCCGGTCACCTCTTTGTTGGGCAGAGGTGGGGGATAGTCAGATCACTTGTCCAGAACACGTGGTAGACACAACCGAACGAATTGCTCAAATACGACAACGTATGGCGGCAGCTCGTGACCATCAGAAAAACTACGCCGATAAAGACAGGAAACCACTTGAGCTCCAGGTTGGAGAGCGGGTACTACTCAAAGTTTCTCCCTGGAAGGGTGTGGTTCGTTTTGGCAAACGAGGCAAGCTTAACCCACGATACGTTGGACCTTTTGAAATCATCGGGAAAATAGGCAAGGTGGCCTACAAACTGAACTTACCAGAGGAACTCCGTGCAGTTCACAACGTTTTCCATGTGTCGAATCTGAAGAAGTGTCTGTCAGATAAGACCCTCGTAGTTCCTTTGAAGGAGCTCACCATCGACGTGCAGTTGCGATTCGTCGAGGAACCAGTTGAAATCACGGACCGGGATGTTAAGGTCCTCAAGAACACTAGAATACCTCTCGTTCGAGTTCGTTGGAAATCACGTCGCGGCCCAGAGTTCACCTGGGAACGCGAAGATCAGATGAAACAAAAGTATCCCCAACTATTCGCAAACAGTACAACCACCACTGAGGCTGAAGCTACGGAATTTCGGGACGAAATTCCAGATCAACGGGGGGAGGATGTGACACCCCAAGAAAACCAGGAAAACCATACAACTTAACTAGCTTCCTCAGTGAGTACTTACCAAATTTCAGGACGAAATTTCTTTCAACTTGGGGATAATGTGACAACTCGTAATTTAGAACCCTTCATTGTATCTCGATGCAACACATTTGAACGATATGTAACCAGTTGACATGTTTGTTTAATTAATGATATAAGTGAAGATTATGTGATTATGTACTGTGCTTATATGTATGCGTGTATTTATGTGACCCGAGACACAATGACCCGACTCGAGACCACTCGGTCTCGAGTAAACAGTAACAGTTGGGCCGGTTGGGCCATGCACTTCCTTTAGTCTACCCGAAAGCCCATTAGGGTGCACCAACTTAGAACAAGTATATAACCCTTGTTGATAACCAACCTTGCCATTTCTTTGGGCAACTCACACTCACTCTCACACACACTCTCCCTCTCTCTCACTAAAACCCTAAGTCTCAACATCCTTCTTCCCTCATTCTCGGATTCAAACCGGCAACACTAGGACCCTCGGTTCAAGCTTGGAATCGTCAATCGGAAGTTCACCCTTCATACCCTCTAGCCGGTTAGTATCTCCTTTAGTTGTTTAATAACAAATACATGACAAATTGTTGATAAAGGTGTTTGTTTGATAGAAGATGGTTATTTGTTAGTAAATGATGTGTGTTTATTGAAGGATGCACATGTTTTTGTATAACACGCATACTCTTATGTGGTTAGGAAGATTGAGGTGAATTAATGATTATCATGCTAACTTGACAATTAAGTTGGGTAGAAATGAATAAGTGGACGCAAGCATGTTCTTGAATAATCGGATGTTGATACACTAGCTAAGTGCGATATGTTTGAATAATTTGTTTTAGTGTGTGTGTTTTAAATATGATAAATCTTATGTAAGCATGCTATTGTATTGATTGAATATACTAGATTTAGGAGCCGATGATATCACTAACTTGAGTTCATGCTAGGATAGACTTTCTTGATGAAACATGTTGTTATGATGAAAACCCTAAAATGATGAACTATTTGAATGCATCATGAACATGATATGAAGATTTGAATTGTATGTTTTGATCTGTTTGGTATTAAGATTAGACAAGAAAACATGTTGGTGAAATTGTATTGGTTAGTACTAAGGATCATGAACATGAATTTTCATTGGATAGTACAAGTGGACAGATTCTAGAAGGTTTCGGTTACCAGGAATACAAGTCGAGATCTCTAGTCTCGACTCGAGACCATATATGTGACGACACGAGACTGCGGTTGCGACACAGGTTACGAGTCGAGAACCCCAAGTCTCGACTCGAGACCATGCATTACCAGCACACAAACATCATGACTCGAAACCAGGTTGCTGGTCTTGTTGCGACTTGAGACCTGACTCGAGACCACCAGGTCTCGAGTGATGAAGGCTACAAACCGAGACAGCACCGTCTCGACTCGAGATCTCTAGTCTCGACTCGAGACCACTTGATCATGTATATTCTGTTTGGACCTGCATGGTTACAGGCCTAAGTAATTGGGCCAAATATATGGACTTTATGTGTATTGTTAGTTGTGTATGTTGTGCACTGTTGATTGGACTGCCATGAATAACACCTGTTTACAACGTGCTAGTATACGTGTAGAAAATGTACGTGCATTACTTGGTTTGTATCTGACTTGTGTGGTAACCATACTAGGACGTGGTTTACCATAATTAGCTTGATTTGACCTTTCGTTTAACTGCCGAGCAACCCAAGGTGAGTTCACACCCTCTACAAAGCATGGGATTCCCAGGGGTCGGGAATGGGGTTAAGGAACATGGATTCCTCGTCCTTTATTGGGTAGGACAGTGCTGGTTCAGGAATATAATTCCTCGTCCTCTTGGACAGATAACTTTCACTAGACCAAAACTCTATCACGAAGTCCCTCCTTTTATATCGACTTAATCGCCGGGCCAATGGCGAGCGGGTCATTAGTTAGATAGCGCTATTTAGGTTTGACAAACCTCACACCGTGCCGCAGAGGACGGGCGTGAACTAATGGACTATGGCACGTCGGTGATGATAGACACCGACGCTAAGGGCACATAAACATGACTAACGTCAGTAGTCGATATGGTAACGAGTCTAGTAACATACACAGGGTAGCCCCCACGGCCGTAGAGCCAGATAATTAAACATGGGGTAGCCCCCACGGCTGGATTGCCAGAGTAATTGTGTTAAACAAATCACGTTTTCAACTATGGGGTAACCCCCACGGCAGGATGCCAGATAAAGGAAACTGTTTTCGGAACAACTTAAAAACGAACACCCAACTGTGAACTCGCTCAACATTATTGTTGACTCGTTACTACATGCTTTGCAGGTCAATAGGTACTTAGCTGGAGCTTGCATGGAAGAGAGTCGTTGTGGGACATGGACAGCTGTGTGCCATGTTAAACTTTGAAACAATTAAACTGATGTTTTGGTTTTAAACGTTATGCTTCCGCTTGCAACTTAAACTATGTTTTGTTTGGACACCAATTGTATTGGTTGGATTTTATAATCACTTACACGCTTGTTCAATATGATTGGTGGCTGGATCCTGGTCAGTCACGCCTCCATGCGGTGGTATTCCGCAGGTGGATTTTGGGGGTGTGACATGAAAGATCTCAGTGGTAATCCTGTGGAGTATCCTTCGAAGCCTACGGCTGAGGAGCCTACCAAGGCGGCAAAAGAGGCGGCTGATGTTGGTTGTGATGCTTGGAAGAATGTTGATGGTGATGCTGGTGCGGGTGCTGGAGGTGATGCTGTGGTTGAAGAAGGTGCTGCTCCTTGAAATCAGTGAAGTGGGCAATGATGGATATTCATGCCTAGGCCGGAGCCCACTTTTTTAATCTCGATGGTTTTGGTTTAACAAACAATTTACTTTCTGTCTTTTGAACAATTTAAATTCATGCACTTAGAACAATTTGATGGCCAAAGGTGGAGGGATCCTGAGTTTCAGGACGAAGCCTGTTATGGGTGAAATTCTGAGCTCATATCCTAGATAATATCTTAAATTATATCTTGCTTATATGATACTAGTCCTCTACCCGCGCGATGCGGCGGGGTGACGATTTACAATAGGATACTCGTTTACCGTTAGTTTATCAGTCGTCTCGTGATATATTGTATAGTACTTAAGTTAGTTTTCTTATTTATGATATGTTTGTATGATTGGAATTGTGAATGATCCTGTTGGGACTTTACCGTCTAAATTATGGTGATTAATATTATAGGGTATTGGCTTTGCGGTTGGAATTTATGCAGTTATCTTAGCTTAGTTCATTGGAACTATTACATTTGAATTTTATGTTTTCTGAGATTAACAACATTTCACTTCATTTATCTGCACATATTTTGTTTCTTTGTAACAGATACTTTCTCTATGCAGGTGGATGATGTGATCGTTGAAGTCGCGGAAGGCGATCCTAGGAATGTTCTATGTGAAGCCGTAGAGAGGCACCGTGCTACCATGCTGGTCGTCGGTAGCCATGGTTATGGAGGCCGTGTGCGTTCATTTATGTTCGTGAACCTTCATTAACGTTTTTGTTCATGTTCATATCTTTGTTTGTGTTAGATAGTTCTTTAAAGTTTTTAATTTTTATATCTTATTTAAATACTTCAAAATTCTCATTAATGTATTAATAAATATTAGTGTATTGCATATAATATACCTTTTAAGTTTTAATATATGTTTGTTTGTGTTCAGGAACGTTCGTTTGTGTACGTGACATTTATTTGTGATTGTGTTCGTTTACGTTCATTACCTAAAACTAATGAACAAACACGAACGAACAGGAACACGTTCATTTCCTTAATGAACGAACCCAAACTAAAAACCTTGTTCGATAAGTGTTCATGAACAGTTCGTAAACTCTATTATTTACTTAACAAATGAACACGAACAAGGACTTGTTCGTTTGGCTCGTTTGCAACCTAAGTCAATCATAGAAGTACATAAAAGCTATATTTTGTGGCTATATTCTTTTGTTGTACTGTCAAAAGTATGATTAGAACTTGAAGAGTAGTAACTTTCAAGTCAACAAATGATTATTAGTAATATAAAAATTAAAAATACGTAAAAAGTATAAAAGTAAAAAACCAATAATTACTTTTTGAACAATCTTTTAACCCTTTGTGATGGTTTAATGACCACCGTTACAAACATACAGATGATGAATCAAGGGACCTTGACAATTTATTCAAGATAACAACCATGCCCTGGTTAGGTGAAGATATGTCTACGAAAGATTTCGGTTTAAGTTTGGTCCAGTGGATGAACATGCAGCAAACCTTTTCACTTGCTAACTCGGTCCTTAGTAATATTATACGTCCTCCACATCCACATCCACATTTACCATATATTTTATTATAATATATGAGTTTTGTTTGATTCACATATCCACATTGACCATGTATTTGTATTATAATAATGAGTTTTGTTTGCTTCCAGTGAAGATTCAACACCTTTTGGTATGGGTTTTAATCATGGACAACAGGCAGGCACAACATACTACCGCTTATTTGCAAAACAAAATTTAGCGTACAAGCCTCAAATCTTATCTTACGTAACCTTAAAAACAAAACAAGCTCAAATCATTTTTACTTCCATAATATTGAGACATGCACTGCTGATCTGTGTACATCCAATGCAAGACTCCACTACGGCACTACATCCGTATTCCATGAGACACGTAAAGCCGAATATAAATGGAGCTAAGTTTGACCCATTTATATACAAATGAATCATACTTTTAGTAACTAAACCAGAACAATAAGTTATGAGTGTCACATAACAGGTCAAAACTGAACTAAAATGCAAGAGTAAATTACCACTGTAGTCCTTGAGGTTTCCCCAAAATGTCACTTTAGTCCAAATAGTTTTTTCCTCCGCTGGGGTCCTCGACATTCGCAATTTTTGTCATTTTCATCCAACCTTCTAACTTAGTTCAAAAAGGTAAATTAACTAATGGGTATTTGGTCAAACCACATTTTAATGTACATGGATATGCTACTGGAGTGAGTACTGAGTAGTTTTCAAAAGGTTTAATTATAACTTGATTTGGAATGTCAAATAGACTACTATCATACCTAATGCTAGCCAGTACTTCAGTTTTTGGGAAACAAATAATAATACACCAACATGTACATTACACCTTGCAAATACAAAAAAAAAAAACATGTATAAAAATTTCAGCAGCGCCAGCCAAGCCTAGCCCCCCCAAGCTCCACCACCAGCAAAAGACTTGGAATCTCAATCCGATTAGCCTATATGGATCTCGAACTCGTTTAGGCTTTTAACAATATTGTTAAAAAGACCTCGTTATCATGGTTAAAAAAAATTCAATCCTATAACAATATAAATAAGGCGAATTGGAAATAAATAATTCCACCTAACTCAATCGGAAAAAAAACTTAACTCCGTCCAATTTCCACCCAATCGGAAAAAAACTTAACTCCGTCCAATCGGAAAAAAACTTAACTCCGTCAATCGGAAGGTGTTTAGACAAACCTGGTTGGCAGCAAACTAAATAACCCGTCCATCGCTATTGTCATTGTCACTTTGAACTTGCTGATCCCACCTGCTGATTAGTCGAAACCATCACTATTGTCACTTTGAACCGGCTCTTGTTTTCTGAGAGTTGACTGAAACCAAAGCTCCTAAGGTCATACGAAGCCATGGGAAATAGGTACAAGCAAGATGACAGAAATAAAAACCGAGATAACGGATCATATATTAGCAGCTAGTCATATTTACATACGAAGTTCAGTGTACTAATATTGTAGTAGAACTCATGTTTCAATTCAAGTTATATATCAAACTTGATGCACAACATGTTAATAAAATTCCATCAATCTTTGTTATCGGACACATAAACTCAAGAAACCCAAATCACTTCTGTTAGAGATTAAAACCGAGAAAGTTGCATTTACTCATTGTAGGTACAAGGCGAAAGGTTCCTAAAAGGTCAGTCATTATCAAGCTGAAATTGTAACCAGCATAAGCTACGCACAGTGATGTAGCCTATGTCCGGGCTTAAAAATTAACTTGTTTTTTTTCTAAACTCTCATGCTTTCAAGTCCAGTCCATTTCTCATTAATCCAAATTCTATCTTACATATAAATCATATACCTTTCATTCCAAAATATAACTACAACAGGTCAACATACGGGTCACATTTTTATTGGGAACTTTTCAGAAATAGTTATAAAACTGATTCTCGATCATATCCACTATTCACAGCATATTTCAGCATCATTTCACAGCAAATTATAGCACTATTTTACGACAAAATAAATAAAATGTAAGGTGATCATTTGTGGTGAAAATTACACACCCTTTATACAACAATAACGGGTTAATACAAGTTTAATTTTAATAATAACGGTCAACCGGGAAAATACAATATGTTTACAGCCTTCTATATCATTTCATTAAAGAGAAAAACTCACTAATTTAACAATATATCATATGTAATCATATTAATATTTTAGTTTATTTTAAGAAAGCATTTGCAAAAAATGTATCTTTCAAACATGTTTCCTGTTTATCTGGTATTGTTATCAGTAAAATCCAACCAATATAGTATGATCGGAGCAAAAGCTAACCTGTAAGCAGATCTCGAGAGACATAGTAAGAAAAGCTAACATGAAAAATTGATTATATTTATGATGTTATTGACTGTAACGGTAAGAAAATAATGAGTTGATATATAGCATATTTGCCTCTATTCGTAAGTGGAAATGGGGATGAATTATAAGTGAAGAAAAGACTAATAGCATATTTGCCTCTATTTAACTGGATCCTCATTACCCTCAACCTGTTTCAACATAAACTAATAAGTGAACAAGAAAAATTTGGCTCCCAACCATTACATTTATCTACATAGAAAATATGTGAATACACTAACTAAGGTGCATAAAAAAAGTTCAGATTTAGAATATGGTATGAAATTTCTTAACACACCCTAACAATGCAATTGTAGGAACTGGTAAAGCGGTCACATTTTTATGAGAAAGGAAGATATGTCCCTTCGAGAAACCATGAGAACAAGGCCAATGGAAGTCATGGTTGGTAGCTCGGAACAGTATGGTATGCACCCCTAACCAGTATCAGCAGCAGCCCTTTGTATGCCTCAAGATACCCTCCAACCTGTTAACATGATTACAAGTTAAAGATGGAACATATAATCCTGGCAACAGATGAAGCTGAAGAACAACAAATGCCATAAGGAAAATAATATTGATGCCTATTGCAACTGCGATATCCTCAATCGTAGCAATCAATCATTCCCCCTTCCTGTTTTAGATATATTACACCAAAAACCATCAGTTTTGACCCACCCTAGGATCCAGACAATCAAAACTCAATTCCAAAAGCCCCCTCGTTTGAAAATGAAAATAGAAATTGTTATCTACCAAAAGCGTACGTTTACAATGACCGATAATAGTATAAGAGAAAAGAACTCACTTTGCTTTAGAGAGCCGTTTGAAGAAAGGAAAGTGAAAATCCAAGTTGAAGATAGAGGAGAAAACCCCTTTTACTGAAAATTGTAGGTCCATTCTTCCACCAAAACATATAGGAGGAGAGAAGCACAATTAACTTTCCTGGAAACTACAATTTACATGTTATATCATCAGAATCTAAAATTTAGTATATGTAACCACCTTAGATAAATATACTTATAATTTGTACAAACATTTTGTCAAACTCAATTTTATGACTCATACCATTTGGTCAAAATTTTACCTTCTAATTAAAATATTGTTATCACGATAAATCGCTACTAAGTTCTCTGGTATATCCTACTTCAACACGCTCACTTATACACATATAAAAAGATAAGTGTATATGGTAAATGAGACCAATGGAAAATATGTGTAAAATGTTCCACTACACACAACATTATCGATGCTAGCAACAAATGAACTTACCAGAGAAGAATGATGAAAGACTATGTCTTGGTGAGTTTTGTGTCATGAAAATCTGGGTTGGGACTGATGTTCTGAAGGAATTAAAAGAGGAATAATATAAATAAGACAAAGGGTGACTCTTCTGCCCATCTTCCTTTCTTAGCTCCTAGTCTTTTCTTCAAATTGTTGACAATTATCTTGTTCGAGGATTCTGCCTGTCCATTTGCTTAAGGATGTACCGGAGTAGACGTGATCATCTTGATTCCCCAACTCTTGCAAAAATCGGTAGTCCTCTTACTGATAAACTGAGAGCCATTATCACAAATTATCTCAGCTGGTACCCCAAACCTAGTCAGGATATTCCTCTTTATGAAGGATACTACTTCTTGATCTCTAACTTGAACAAATGCCTCAGCTTCAACCCATTTGGAGAAATAATCTGTCATTTCCAGCATAAAAACTTTTCCTCCTGGAGCTTTTGGCAACTTTCCCACTATGTCCACACCCCATTTCATGAATGGCCAAGGGGAAGCAATAGGATATAGTGGCTCAACAGGCTGATGCAGTATATTGCTATGCCTTTAACATGCATCACATCTTCGAGCATATTCTGCAGCATATTTTCTCATCGTCGGCCAATAGTATCCTGTTCTTAGCACCTTTGAGAATAATGATCTGCCCCCAGTATGGTTGCCACAATCTCCTTCGTGTATATCCTGAAGTACTTCCTTAGTTTCGGGATCCTCCAAGCACCTCAGGTATGGTCCTGCAAGAGACTTCTTATATGGCACCTCAGGTATAGTGAATCGAGATACATTCATCCTGAAAGCCTTAGGATTCTCATCTTTTGGGATGTGTCCTTCTTTGAGATATTTCACGATTGGAGCCGTCCAGGATTTAGGATCCTCCTTAGGATACTCATCATCAGGATCCTGGATACTTGCTATTTCCTTATCCTGAGCCTTGAAGAGATCCATTGCAGGATATAGGATATGTAGTATTGGTATTTAGGTTCCTTCCGGTATCCTGACTGATGATCCCAAGTTCGCCAAAGCATCTGCTCAACATTATCCTCCCTTGGTACCTGTTCAAGTGTAAAAATATCGAAATATCCTTCTAATTTTTTGAGAATTTCAAGATATTTTATTAACCTTTCACCTTTGACTGCATAGGATCCATTGAAATGGTTAGTAATTAACAACGAATCAACATATACTTGCAAACTTTTAACATTCATACTCCTGGCCAACTCTAATCCTGCAATCAAAGCTTCATATTCTGCTTCATTATTAGTGGCAGGAAATTCACATCTAATAGCCTGGGGTAATATGTCCCCCTGTGGTGATTTTAGTAGTATACCCAATCCTACACCTCTCACATTAGATGCACCATCAGTATATAATGTCCAGGATTCTAAGGTTTCTCCTAGTTGTTGCACTTCTAGGTCTACTTCGTTTTGAATGTCACTACTAAAATCAGCCACAAAGTCTGCTAGAGCCTGAGACTTTATAGCATTTCTAGGTTCATATACTAGATCATAGGCACTTAATTTTACTGACCACTTAGCCATTCTACCCGACATTTCAGGTTTCCTAAGCACATTTTTAACAGGATAATTAGTTTTAACATGAATCCTATGTGTCTCAAAATAATGTCTAAGCTTAGTTGATGCCATAACTAGGGCTAATATCAATTTCTCTAGGTGTGAATATCTAGTTTCAGCATCTAATTGTTTTGGTCAAAAATCACACAAGGATAATGCAACCAAATCCGATTTTGTGAGGTGTGATGCTTGATTATATGATCAAATGTATAAACAATGAAAGAATGAAATGAATGTTGAACACAAGGATTTATACGAGGAAAAAGCCCTTGATCAATGTATGATCTCTGGCATAAAAAACCTCGGGTGATGGAAACTACCGATCACCAAGTATATTAAACAAACAATGTTTACAAATCGGGATGATAACAAGCTTGGTACAATCATCACTAGTGTGCAAAAAGTGTATAATCGCCAATAACTTGTAGAGAGTTCTCGAGAGTAATGTGTGTTGCTAATAATAATCTAATCAATCTTTTCATCCCCATTAAAAATAGAAACTAGCTAAGCTAACTAGCAATCCGAAAAAGGTGCAAGTCCCCCACGATCATCATAACGGTCAAAGAGCTTATGCACGTGCAGAATAATGAAGTATATTCCCCTAGAATCTCAGTTAGACCAAGTCCTATTCGAATACTCCTACAAAACAAGTTAAAAATGATGGAAACAATTGTTAATATTAGGATAATAATGAGGATCTTGGATCCTTAGTCCTGCAACGTCTTCTGAGGATCCTTAATTCAAACTGAACTGAGGATCCGTGATCTTGACTGCACTTGAGGATCCGTGATCCATATGCTTAGAAATTCTATCCCTAACAATTGCCCCCAAACATGACTAGTTGATATCGAATTAGATAGTCATGTTTCAACATTTCTCGAACTACCCGTTAGTAAGAGATATAGCCGTTACAGGCTGATGTCATCAACAGTCACCACCTGCAACAACATTCATTATATATAGGGTTAGAGATAAGGATCAAATTACATTTAAATTCGAGACTTTCTCCCTTTAAATCCTCATCCGAAGATCCAAGCAGGTATTCTCTCTTTCCTTCTCTCTAAATTCTCTTCTTACGATCCTCTATTCTCCAAGCATTTATGGCGAAGATGACCCTCCGATCCTCACCTACTAAGGATCCTACGAACGAGAGCCCCCTGAAGAGCCAGGGTGTAACCAAAAATCCTTCACTAGAACTTTGTCGTTTCACCAATCCTGAAATTGATCGGATACGTCATTGCTTTCCGGCAGGAACCGTCTTCAGATCATTCGACTCTTCAATGAAGGGCGATTGTGTCTTCGATGCCTGGATCACTTTCCCGGCAGCCCTTTTTCTGATAGGGTTCAATTATCCTTTCCCTGCTCTAACACAAGCATTCTTCACACTCACTGATATATGTTGTATACAAGCCATGCCAATGATGTGGAGAGTTCTTTAAACTCTTGAAAACATCATTGAGCAGGAGGGTGTTGAAATAGGGGTGTCTGAATTGAGTCAATTGTACAATCTTGTTAGCCATGGTTCTCATCGCTTTCTGTTCAAGCACAAACCTGGTCAGGCCCATCCAATCCTCAAAACCACTAAAAATGATTCCAACTGGAGAAACCAGTTCTTTTTTGTAAGGAGGGACTCCATCCCGGATGGGAATGACCTCCCCAAAAAGTGGATCACCCAGGGTAGGATATGAGATCCTTGGACAAGGACCATAGTAGGATTCTTTTTCTGTTAAGGATTCTGTTGTGCAGCCATCTCACTTTCTCATATTCAAGAAACACCTGCTACAAAAGAAAGGATTGCTGCTTTCTGGAAGCTTGATCCTGCTGTTAGAACATCTCAAGCCAAAACAAAGGATTCTCAAGAAATCTCCTCCGGTTCCTACACAATGTCAAGTAAGTATCCATATCTATGTGTAAATAGTTGTTTAAAAGAATATAAAGTAAGAATACTTATCTGTGTTTTGTATTTGTAGGTGCTGGAAAATCCTCTAAATCTGCTTCCAGGTTCAGCGTAAGTTATCTTAATGAATTCGCCTCCTCAAGGTCCGTCAAAAAGGAGCTGGCTGCAAGCCCAAGTATCCCGAATCCTAAGGGCATGAGCACACGGGGCAAGGGTGCCAAAAAGAGAAAAACCGCTGAGCCCACTGAAGGCCTCCCTCTCATCCAACACCAGTTTGAGGAATACGTCTCCGAGGTAAGGATCATGTATCCTTAAGTATAAACTTTCCTTTCTAAGGATAACGGATCCTGACTATATACTTCTTTTATACAGAAATTTGCCGAGATCCAAATGCTCCTTGATCAACATCTGGCAGAGGCTGAGCAGAAAAACCTGGACTTCCAGCAGATGTTCCTGGCCAAAGATAAGAAAATCTCTTCCCTTGAGAAGGAGGTGAACCTGCTGCAGAAGGAGGTGGTCTTGGCTCAGATCACAGCCCAGCAGGAGAAGGCAGAGGTCATGGAAGGGGCGAAACTTTCTAACACTATTTCCATGCTAAAGATCAAGCTGCAAATGGCCAAGGAGTCTGAGGATCCTGCCTTTGATAGGTCTGCCTGGGACCAGGAGGCTTGGAGGCAGAGGTTGGCTGAGCTGGACGACGAGGATGAAGCTGAGGAGGCAGCAGCTGATGGAGCTGGGAGCAGCGGGGTGAAGGATCCAATGGAGGAGGCAGCTGGTAAAGGTGGTGAGGAAGTAGCGAAGGTTTAAGCTGCAGCAATGGGCGATGATGGATTTATCTAGACGCGGCCGGAGCCCATTTTTTATGGATTTATCTTTTGCAAAATCATTACTTGGTTTTCTGTTTTCAAAACTTTTTGCTACACAATTTTCAATGGCCTCAAGATCAAACATGAGCTCTTCTACCATTTCCGCGACAACCTCTGCAACAATCGGTTCGGTGCTTCCACCACCTCCAAGGACGCAAGCCTCTTCATAGCCTCAGGATCTTCCAAGAAGGACTGAAACTTATGTGGCTTGGGATATTATCCCCAATCAGAATGCTCAAGGATCTGCTGTCTCAGGGGGAACTCCTATTTTAGCTTCTAATGATGAAATTCTAACCTTGTTTGGTAGTATACAGGATCAGATGAAGCAACAGCAGGAGACCAACCAAATGCTGATAAGAGAGATATAACTCTTGAAATCCAGCTCGAGCAGGCCTGCTGAGGATACCGTCACCCCTTGGCAGCCCAGGGCTTTGAACTTCAGTTCGGCAGTGTATACCGAGGATAATAGGGGCAATATTGTGCCTAATCATACTCAGAATCATACTCCTAAGATACCCTCTTCGGTCAGGGTGTCAACTGTGAGAAGCTAAGGATATGCTTCAGGATATGGCCAGAATCCTCAGACTGGTAACGTGTCTAATAATACTAATACTCTTGTTACTAATGGTCTTGGATCTTTGTAGGATGCAGGTATGACATCAGCATTTTCCAGGGAGCTTCAGAAATTGAAGGACATGATATCCAGTGTACCTGGGGTGGTCCAACCAATTCCAGAAGTATCCCAAGAAAGCCATAGGATATCCCAGTTTGCATATCCCATTTGTGATGCTGAAATCCCAAAAAGATTTCAAACCCCCAACATGAAGCTCTATGACGGAACTACGGATCCTGAAGAGCATATTGCTCAGTATAGGGAAAGGGTGGAAATTAATCCTATCCCTCCAGATCTCAAGGAAGCATGCCTCTGCAAGGGTTTTGGTTCTACCTTAATAGGATCAGCCTTAAAATGGCTCTTAAATGTTCCTCCTCATTCAATTACATCGTTTGCTCATTTAGTCAATTTATTTAATAGTCAATTTTCTTGCAGTCGAAGTTTCGAAAAGCTAACCAGTGATCTCTATAGATAACTCAAGGACCTCAGGAATCCTTGAGAGATTATGTGAACAAGTTTAGCAGGGAATCTCTGGACATCCCACACCTTAATGTTGCAACAGCTGTGCAAGCATTCAAAATGGGTTTACAAAAGGATTCCCAATTTTACCAGGATCTTGTAATGAATCCCTGCAGGAACCTGGATGAGGCTCGAAACAGGGCTTTAAGATATATTTGGCTGGAAGATGACAAGAAGATGCAAGAGAGGATGAATTCATCTTCATCCTACGAATCAACCAACAGGAAGTCAGAATCCTCGTACAAGCCGTATCGCTCTAAGCCATATGGCAGGAATGACAACAAGAAAGTGAATGTTGTTGAAGACGAGGATCCTAAGGATTATCCTAAATTGTCAGAATATTGTTTTTCTATTAATATACCTGAACTAATGTATGCTATGCAGGGTTTAGGAGACAAAGCAAGATGGCCTAGGAAGAACCAACAGAAAGCTGATTGGAAGGATAAATCCAAGTGGTGTACCATCCATGAGGATTTTGGACATGTTACAGAAGATTGCATTGCCCTGAGGAAAGAAATAAGCTATCTGCTGAGCAAAGGATATCTAAAGGATCTCCTAGGAAGAAAGAAGAATAAGGGTCAGGATACTGAGAAGGATACTGAACGAGCAGCATCACCTCCTGCGGATGCCAAGATAATTAACTTTATTTCAGGAGGATCTGATATCTGTGGGACCTCTTATTCTGCAGTAAAAAGACATGTAAAGGAGGCTAAGGCAGAAAGGGGAGATAAGCCAACCAGGATGTCAACCCTCACAACTGATAAAATGACCACGTTCGACAATGATGACAGGGATACTGTCCAGGACCCTCACCATGATGCTTTGGTAATAACTTTATATGTTGCTAATCATTTTGTGCGCAGGATACTGGTGGATAATGGCAGCTCCGTCAACATAATTCAGCTGGAAACACTGAAGAGGATGAATGTATCCCCGATGGATATTACTTCAAAATCCACTGTGCTTGTTGGATTCAGTGGAGAAGCTAGGAATACCGTGGGAGAAATAAAGTTGCCTGTGTATGTTGAAGGGGTCAACTCAATGCAACGCTTCTGTGTCATGGACTCCTTATCCTGCTACAATATTATATTGGGTAGGCCATGGATCCATGATATGAAAGTTGTGCCATCTACCTATCACCAGTGCATCAAGATACCTACCCCTTGGGGGGTTGTCAAAGTGGAAAGTGATCAACAAGAAGCGAAGGAGTGTTATTCTTCTTCGAAGAAATCCTCGGCAAAGCCCAACGCAGCATAGCAACTAAAGATGTGATCCCAGGATATCGTGGAGGCTTCAGAGTAGGATGTTAAGAAAATTTTCATAGATCAGGATGATCCAGGTATCTCGGTGCTCGTAGGAACCAATATCCCTCAGGATATTGAAAATAAGTTAACTAACTTTTTGAAATGCAGGATGTCAACATTCGCATGGAAACATGAGGATATGACAGGTATTTCCAAGGATATTATAACTCACAAGCTCGGAATTGATAGGTCTTTCAAGCCTGTCCAACAGAAACGAAAGAAGTTTGCTCCTGAACGGAATGAGATAATTCAGGAAGAGGTGGAAAGGTTGCTGAAGAGCAAGATGATTAGGGAAGTTAAATTTCCTAAATGGCTAGCAAATGTAGTTGTGGTTCAAAAGAAAAATGGGAAATGGAGAGTTTGTGTAGATTACATAGACTTGAACAAAGCGTGTCCTAAAGATCCATTCCCTCTGCCTCATATCTGTCACACCCCCAAAATCCACATGCGGAGTACTACCGCTTGGAGGCGTGACTGACCAGGATCCAGCCACCAATTATACTGAGCATTGATTAATAGTAAAGGTATTCACCAACCACAATAGTTAGTAAACACCATATTTTAAAGTTCTAACAGTTTAAGTTCAAATAACAGTTTAAACAAACAGCGGAAGCATAAACCAAACAGTCTCAAAACAAGGTTTATAGTTTAGATTATTTGAAACCCACACACGGGCTAAACGACCACTACACATTCCCAAGCTGCAAGCTCCTGAGTCACTGGGTACCTGCAAAGCATGCAGTAGGGTATCAACAAAGATGTTGGCGAGTCCACGAGTTGTCCAGTTTTAATTACCAAAAACTTGTTTCACCAGTTAATTTATCCGTTTATACATGCGTTGGGGAGCTACCCCATAAGTAAGCGACTAAACTGTTTTTACAATACCGAATACTATTCATCCGTACGTTTCCGTAGAGTGCCCCGTTTGTCAATGTTCTATCATCATTGACGGTTGCCAGAGTACATTAGTTCACGCCCGATCCCATACGCGGGCACGGTGTGAGGTTGGTGAGACCTAAATAGCGCTATCAACTAATAACCCGTTCGCCTGACCCCGGCGACTAATCGGTATTAAGAAGTGAGGACTTGAGTGATAGAGTTTTGTTTAGTGTTGCTTGTTGCATCCAATATAAACAGTAATTAACTAAAAGTCCCATTTAAGGGGAGAGAAGTAGATTTGTATCCCTTACGAGGGGATAGCGTTGTTTAAATTTTCGTTTCCCAACCACCGGGAACGCATGCTTTATTAGTTGTGAACTCACCTTGGGTTGCTCGGCAGTTTAGTTTACTTGGTCAAGCACGCTGGTCACCACGTCCTAACATGGTTACCAGTATGGGTTAAGCCCGGTACAATAAGTCACATAGAATCTACACATAACTAACACATAGCATGCATAACATACAATTATCCTTTAAGTTAATGAGCCTGTTCTAATATTTGAGCAGTAGACTAGTAACAGTTAACACATACATATATGTCATTCAAGGTTATTGGGCCCGTCCTATCGTGCTAGCAATTCAAGCAGAAATCAGTTAACACTTAGTCCACACAGAAAGCAGTCCGTTAAACCAACATGGCCCAGTAACAGCATGGCCCAAATCGAAACCACTGATAGGTTGAATCCACTGATGAGTGGTCTCGAGTCGATGCCACTGAGAAGCAGTCTCGAGTCGCGACTACCGTTGTAGGCATGGTCAGTGGTCTCGAGCGCCATCCACTGATGGTGAAGTTGAGGAGTGGTCTCGAGTCGAAACCGCTAATCTCGAGTCATGCCTTAATGTGTCGCAACCGGGCAGTGCTTTGACTCGCAACCACTGGTGGTCTCGAGTCGCAACACTGATGAACCACCTGCGGAGTCGAGACCTTTGTCGAGACAACTGTTCTCGAGTAGTCAGTTGATGGTCTCGAGTTGTCACTTGATGATCTCGAGTCGAAACCGGGGGTCTCGACTCGCAAACCTGGATGCGTGCACATGAAGTCCTTCTAGAACATCTTGATGTACTAACCAATAATCTTGCAATTTCATGTAATTGTGTACTAGCTAATGGAATTTCATAAACATGTTTTGTTGTCTAATTCCCAAACAATTCAGATCAAACATGGCATCTTTTAATGTTCAAAGCATATTCAAATCTTCATATTCACATTGTTCATTATATTCAACATCCAAACACATTTAACACATATTCATGTCATATTCATATAGTTCATCCCTAGGGTTTCATCATTCATCTTTATGCTCAAAGTGTGTGCATAAATCCTAAATTCTTCAACATATACATAAGACTTGTGAATAAGAACCATGTAACTTATATCCTAGATATCAAGACAATCTTGTAACCCATCATCTAAACACAATGTTTGTCCTATTTTATCAAGCACGAATCGGATTGTCATAAGTATCATCAATTATTTATCATTCAAAGCACAATTTATTCATCATTCAATCATTCAAAGTAAGTCACATCAATCTACACAAAACACCTAGTAAAGATCTAAAACACTAACCGGTTGATAGAGGGTGCGTGAAGGTGAGTTGGTTTGTCGTCTGGTATTCTCCGAGTGAAGAACACAAGCTAATCCGAGGGCTTGGTTGTCGCCGGTTTGATCCGAGAGAGGGAGAGGAGAGGAGGTGAGCTTGATTTGTTAGGGTTTTCTAGAGAGAGAAAGGATGAGAGGAGAGAGAGAATGGATAAGGGAATATTTGGGATTTGAGATGATGATTGTTCTTGCCAAAAGAGGAGATATCGGCTACATATGTGGGGTTTTATACCCATTCCGAACATGTGCACCCTAAGGGTTTCCGAATGGGGGTGCGGCCCAAGCGGCCCAACTGTTCACTATTTACTCGAGACCGGGTGGTCTCGAGTCATGGTTTCGGTTCACGAGTGTCTTTATACACACATATATATTACATACACGTTATCGAAACATAGCACAAGAAGAATAACAACTTCCATTTAATAACATATATATACGCACTAAGTAATTACAAGGTGTTTGCTCGGAAAAACCTAGAGTGTCACATTATATCGACTCAATGGTGGATGCTACTGCCAGTCATGAAATGTTAACCTTCATGGATGCATCCTCAAGATTCCAGCAAATACAAATGGAACCTTCGGACCAGGAGGATACCGCTTTCATGACACCAACAGGTATTTATTGTTATACTGCTATGCCTTTTGGTTTGAAAAATGCAGGTGCAACATACCAGAGACTGGTGAACATGATGTTTAAAGACAAACTGGGGGACACCATGGAGGTATACATTGATGATATGGTGGTAAAGTCCATGAAAGCTGAGGATCATCTCCGGGATATTGAAGGAGCATTCGATATCCTGGACCAATACAACATGAAATTAAATCCTGCCAAATGCCATTTTGGAGTGGGGGCAGGAAAGTTTCTGTCACACCCCGACCACGTAGAACCTACAAAACGTGGCGGAAACATCGGGGAGTGTTGTAACAGAATCATTGTTTCATAACACATGGAACTTGAAATATTGTTTTATTGATTAAAAGAGTTACAATGTCTTGACAATCAAAGAAACATAACAAAATAACTAGTCTTGCATCTTTTATTGTCACTAAGGCCCATGTCCACCTAAGTGTATCTTGATCAATCCTATGCTTCATTTCCTGAAACACGTGTGAAAATAGGTACGTCAGCATAAAAATGCCGGCGAGTACATAGGTTTTGTGAAAATAAGATTCATGACATCTGTTTAAGAAAATGTTTAGTCATGAACCTTGTAATTTGCTTTGTCTTTGTAAATCATTTGAAAAACAATAAGTTCAGATGATACGTATAAATAAGAGAATAATGCATGGTTAAATGAATAACCATGTAAAAATGAGTTTGTATAAGTTAAGTTGTTTGTAAAACAATGTATTGTGAAAAGTATGTTATTTGTATAAAATGTTATATGTCTAAATTGAAATGATTTCAAATAACGCAACGATATGTAATACCATACAATCACTTATATATAGGAAGTACCAGCGGCGTATCCACCATGCTTGTATCATATTACACACGCCTCGTTACTTAAATCACTTACTCAAACCAAACCACCAATATAAGATGTCTATGTTTAAACCAATTGTCAAAAGTCCTTGTATAAACCATGTCAAATGTTGATAGTCCAAAAGTAGTCAAGTAATGTGTAACAAATGTTTATGTATGGCTAGTGAAATGCATCAACTAAACCATAGATGAAATGCACAAAACAAAGTATTGAAGTAAAACTTGGTTTAAATCAAAGTTATGTTTTGTAAAATATATGCATGCTATACTGAATATGAACATTTATGCGGTATTGTAAAAATTCATACATCCAAGCCTTGCAACAGTCGGATAACTATGTAAAAATGAGTTATCAAAAGAATATGTATTCGGATTCGGTCATTCCTTACGTCCAAACAAACCCGAGATTTCAGGAATGGGATTTGTCAAGTCCTATGGTACCACTACCTACTACCGAGCGGCGTGATCGGTGTTAATGAATGTATAGTATAGTTTAAACAAACCAAATGTCATACCAAAATGTAAGCATGTTTTATGAAGATAATGTACCTAGTATGCTAGAGTAAACATACAAGGTAGAGCTGTAAAACAATGTGTCCATATGTTACTGGAACATATGCAACAGAGATGCAATGTAAAATAATGTACTAAGCATGTACTAAATGGACATACATAGCATGTGATGTGATGTGATGTAAAACAATGTACTAAGTATGCACACAATGGACATACATAGCATAAAATGTAATGAAATCATGTACTAATAGTGTACTAATGAACATAGCATGTATATAATGTGAAAACATGGAAAGCATGAAAGTAACAAGTAGGCACATGTGTTCCACCCCAAAACGTTTGGAAAACAGTAAAAGATGGGTCTATGTACTCACTTGAGATTGCTCAAAAGTCCTAAGATAACCACCAAGCAATGCTAGAGATCTCGGAATATCAAACGGCACCTAATATAGGTAACTACATTAATAAACCGGACCTAAATCGGAAGATCGGATAGAATGAGGGCTCGTAAACCAAATGAGTATGGGAACTCATGTAGTATGGTTTAACAAAGCCTACATACTAAATGAAACCTAACCTAAGTGCTTACGACCCATTACGACCCGTTTAGGTAGCTTATGCTACTTTAACGCGTCGTTCGCGTAAAACGCGTTCGGACCGCCTAACTAGTCCTATGACAAGTAACATATGCCTTAACATGTCTAATATTGTTGTCAAATCAGTTTAGATGTCAAAAGTTATGTTACATATGCTTAAAATGAATTTTGGCGTCAAAAGGGCATTTTGGTAATTTACCTAAGGCATATAAGCTACCTATCATACAACTACTTAAACGAAGCGACCATAAGGTATAACCTCGGAAGGTTATTCCCTATATACTATGGTCACCTAATGTGCTTGGTCGGATCCTAATGATCGACCAAACGGGTCGGGTTCGAAAGTATAAGCGATTGTTTAAATCGCTTACCTTACGACCCTATATAAGCACTAAACTAAAAGTGACGAGCTAAGCATGTTAAAACATGCTTAACTAAGTTTAGAAAACAGGTTTGGTAACGGTTTTGATACCCATAAGTAGTTTGGTTACAAAATACGCAAGAATACGTATTCTGACCGAAACTACGGCTCGTCACGGAGCCTAGATAACGTGGTAATCAGTAGGTATAGTCACAAAGGACTATAACCATCGTGATTACAATCACGTTGCGAAGTTCAAACGAACTTCGCATTGACCATAAGCTGGTCAATGCAGAAAGTCAAACAAAGTTTGACTTTCAGACTCGAAAAGCGATAAAAGAACGAAAGAATACTCACGTAGGGTCCCCGAATGCTAATCTAGATCAAAATAGCTCAGGTATGAAACAAAGGTTTCAACTTAGAGCATTTGAGATCAGATTCTAGTGAGTTTAGAGGTTGGATGGCAAGGGGTATTTATAGTGAATGGTCCACCATTAGGATCGTTTGTCGAAATACGTGCCTTAATCTCATCCGTACATGTGTCGGAACCTTATGGTACCCAAAAAGGCCACTCACCATAAGAGTTTGACACTTGGCACTTGACCTTTGGAGAGTGTTAAGGGCTGTTAAAAGATGAAAAAAAACGTTTTGCTGCATCTGGCCCCTGTTTACGGACCTAGTTTGGCAGATTTACAGTTTCAGTCCCTGCAACCTCAAAACTTGGTTTTCGATGCGTTTTTTTTACACGTTTAAGCCCTGTTAACCCCATTTCAAAGCTCTAAAATGAAGTTAAAGTATAGGGAACTTAAAATGTGTTCAAAAATATCTCGGGTGTCGGTTCGTTTAGCCGTACGGTTACGTTGTTCGGTTAATTACGACGGAATGCGCATAAGCGCGAAAAATGATCCAAATGGCGTGACGAATGGATTTTTCTTATGCCAAACACTAAAATAAAATATTTTAGTGCTTACATAAATTTTTTGGATGTCCGGATGTATTCAGAACGTAAGTTATGCACGAAAATGCAAACTTGTGCACTTTTTGACGCTTTTAGTACCTGAATGAGCCAAAAGTTTATTTTAGCACACCGAACCCCTCAAAGCCTATTTCTAAGATATATAAAGGATATTTAAGGTGTGTTTAACTTATGGTCATGTTCCGGAATGTCTGTTACAGTTCAAATTGGCATACTTTCGCAGTTTGTCAAGTTTAGTCCCTGTAAGCGAATTAACTTGTTTTTGCCATACCAAAGCCTTCAAAACTTATTTCTAAGTTATGTAAAGGTTATTTAAGGTATGTTAAGCCTATGTCACTATTCCGGAGTGTTTGTTGCATTAAACTGGTTATATTTACGCATCGGTGCGCGTATAACCTTCCAGAAAGCGATTTAGAGTTTGGAATTGAACAAAAATTGATATGTGCAAATGATACACATATTTTTACAAATCCCAAGTATGAAATATAATATTTCATTGGTTTGGTATTTGTTTGATGGCCGTGGAGGCACAGGTGTTACAGTCTCCCCTACTTTAGGAAATTTCGTCCCGAAATTTATTTAGAGGAAACTTGTGAGAGTTTAAAACATGAAGTTGAAAAGATCGAACAATATTGGTTAGGGTTCTGAACTTCTAGTAACCTTAATAACATTATGCTTGCAATGTAAGAGGGACACTTATATACAAGTATATGAAGCGTCATTGGTGCGTCCACCGTACCTCCATTACATCGTTCTCATTTTGTTATTGTTGTCGCTATCGGTTCTTACACATAACAAATCTTACTGGGTTTCTGTGCACTAAATTTCATAATTATGTATGCGTCCATAATTAGACAATTCCTTGCACAGTTCACACAGTCTATTTTATAATGTGTAGTGTAAAACCAAATGAACAAACCTGTGATGAGTGTGACTAGACCGCCATAGAGTCCTTTTAATTAAGTCAATAAATGATCTAAATAGACTATCAAGGAGTCTGTTCAGCTACATCACTAGATGTCGTCCTTTAACCAGATTGTGAATCAATCTTTTTGACTAGACCCCTAAAAGGGTCTCTTATGAAACATGGAGTGGTACTATATAATCCAAGGGTCTTAACTATTATATAGAAGCCCATTAAGGATTTAAGGCAGTACCTTTTGACTATCCTGCTACGATTCCCTCATATGGAGATATGAAAGATCCTGCGAGGATTTGGATAACAAATATCCAGAGTATAAAAACACAAAATGCATAAAAGAAAACATAAGATGAATAAACACATAGTCACATAACCACAAAATTGTTTGTTAATTTGTCTTGTTAATTGCGTACATGCATTTAAAGCACACTAGGAATCCATTCCGTGGATTTCATTTGGTACTTTAAACGTTATCAATAATCTAACTATAAAGATAGAAAGATTCAAAAAGAAAATTCGATTTCGATTATTAGGAACCGAAATGTTCGAATTTAGGTACATAAGGAATCCAATTAAGGACTCTGATTTGTATGACAATTATCCACAAGGATCTAATTGTGAAGATAAAAAGATCCCATATGGATTTTAGAGGTTGAAGATGTTTTGAAACCTTGCACTGGACGTGCTTAAGTCAAAACATGAAGTTGAAATGCTTATGAAGTTGAGATGCTCGATATGCCAAGGCGACATATGAAGCGAAATTTGAAGGTTAAGTCAATGCATGAGAAAAATATTTTTTTTTTGTAATACTATGCATGGGGTTCTAAAAATGTGTTCAATGTTTTTGAAACCTTATATATAATACCTTTGAAATCATAAAGTAGTTGTATTAGGTAGGTATATTCATAAAAATGTTTTAAAATCATGCGAAATGAATTTTGAAATTATGTATAACGTTTTTGGAAAACATGAATGATGCTTTTGAAATCATGCACTTGATAAGAAAATATAATGTACTAATATTATTTTCAGGCTATATGAGACATTTTGAAATCATGAAGGTTGTTTTTGAAAATACAGACAAAGCTTTGTGCATTTGTTATGTTTAAGTAAATACACTATATTAAAAATGTTTTCGAACTATGTATAGGATGTTTTGAAATCATGTAGGTTGTTTTGAAAACTTATGTTATGCATGTTGAAGAAATCAGAACGTAATGGGTATGAGATTTGAAAATACTCTTAGTTATCTATCCAAGAATTCAAAGGCACAGATGTGTGAAAAGCACGATTACTCATAATTTCGATTTATTTTTTTGTACTTCGTTTCCTAGAATGAAACGAGTACTTAGAATTTTCTAAAGGAATCATGAACAAACGCAAGAATGGGAAATTCGCAAAAGTAGTTTGTAAGGAATATAGTTCCTTAATGTAGGTATCATAGGAAAAGTCATACACATATGTAACTACAATTGTACATCATAATTTGTGAACAATAATTTATTTATAAACAAAACAGATTGTTTCACATTACAAGAAAATAAAAGAACAAAAGCATAAGACAGCAACATCCTTTGTTCAGTCAAATGCTCATCCGAGGATCAGATTTGCATTAGCAAGCTTTGGGCAATCCCTCCGGAAATGGCCCATCTCGCCACAGTTGTAGCAAGACCCCGGCGAGAAACGAGCTTGAGCAGGATTGTCATCAGCTTGATTTGGTACAGCTGCAGTTGGGCAAACCCTTGTTGTATGAGCTATAAGTCCACAAATCTGGCATTTGCGGCACTTCACACTAGCATGATGATGGAGGCTACATTGGTTGCACAAGGGTGCAGTTCCATTGTATGGCTTCCTAGTAGGGGGTTGAGCTGGTTGGTTGGGGACGGCTTGATCATTGTGAGCGACCACGGCGAAATTCTGAGAAGCCTTTCGCTTCTTTGACTTCTTAGGAGATCGTTCATCCATGGTCTTTGATTCCTCGATTGGTTTCTTGGCTGATGGTGTTGTCACCTAACTAGGTCCTGCCTGTCTTGGTGACTCTTAAGTGGCTTCATCCTGGAGACGATACATGGTAGTAGTTAATTCAACAGTCTTCAGGACTACTTCGCCTATTCGTTGAGCGAATTTGGCTGTCTGCTCGGACATTTGACCGGTGCTGAGAGGAAGAGACATTCTAGAAGCAAATGAAAGGCATAGGAAGAAACAGGTGAAAGGTTATTGGATAATCAATACAGAATGGTAACGAATGAAAATTGTGATCATTTGTTTGTTTCCTAAGGCAAACAAATGAGATGGTGACAAATCAAAGTAAATGGGTCAAAAATAATGTATCGCGAAGACATGCTCGCCTATAAGTGAACACTCATCCCAAGAATTCCCAGGTAAGCACAACTGGTCTCGCGTCTGATGAGATGTATACGAAGTGCTTGCCTAGACAGAAAACCCAGAATACAGGCATTCACCCTTCCAGTTTGCACGTGTTCACATTATTTAAAACCCAAGACCTTGACGAGGTTTTGAAAAACTCAAAGGGGTTCAAAACCATATAACAGAGGGTTCAAAACCTTACAATAAAGGGTTCAAAACCTAGTAATCAATCATCCTAGAACATATGATTAGTTTTCAAAGTGGTTTTGAAATTTATGTTCTTGTTGTGGTTGTCGCCTAAGGATAGGTGACAGTATTGTTTTATGACTAAACGCAAGTAAACTCGCGTTAGGGTCCTAAGAAGGTTATAGACTAGGTCAAAGTCTTACTAATAACCTAATTCCCTATAACCATGAGCTCTGATACCAACTTTTCTGTCACACCCCGACCACGTAGAACCTACAAAACGTGGCGGAAACATCGGGGAGTGTTGTAACAGAATCATTGTTTCATAACACATGGAACTTGAAATATTGTTTTATTGATTAAAAGAGTTACAATGTCTTGACAATCAAAGAAACATAACAAAATAACTAGTCTTGCATCTTTTATTGTCACTAAGGCCCATGTCCGTCTAAGTGTATCTTGATCAATCCTATGCTTCATTTCCTGAAACACGTGTGAAAATAGGTACGTCAGCATAAAAATGCCGGCGAGTACATAGGTTTTGTGAAAATAAGATTCATGACATCTGTTTAAGAAAATGTTTAGTCATGAACCTTGTAATTTGCTTTGTCTTTGTAAATCATTTGAAAAACAATAAGTTCAGATGATACGTATAAATAAGAGAATAATGCATGGTTAAATGAATAACCATGTAAAAATGAGTTTGTATAAGTTAAGTTGTTTGTAAAACAATGTATTGTGAAAAGTATGTTATTTGTATAAAATGTTATATGTCTAAATTGAAATGATTTCAAATAACGCAACGATATGTAATACCATACAATCACTTATATATAGGAAGTACCAGCGGCGTATCCACCATGCTTGTATCATATTACACACGCCTCGTTACTTAAATCACTTACTCAAACCAAACCACCAATATAAGATGTCTATGTTTAAACCAATTGTCAAAAGTCCTTGTATAAACCATATCAAATGTTGATAGTCCAAAAGTAGTCAAGTAATGTGTAACAAATGTTTATGTATGGCTAGTGAAATGCATCAACTAAACCATAGATGAAATGCACAAAACAAAGTATTGAAGTAAAACTTGGTTTAAATCAAATTTATGTTTTGTAAAATATATGCATGCTATACTGAATATGAACATTTATGCGGTATTGTAAAAATTCATACATCCAAGCCTTGCGACAGTCGGATAACTATGTAAAAATGAGTTATCAAAAGAATATGTATTCGGATTCGGTCATTCCTTACGTCCAAACAAACCCGAGATTTCAGGAATGGGATTTGTCAAGTCCTATGGTACCACTACCTACTACCGAGCGGCGTGATCGGTGTTAATGAATGTATAGTATAGTTTAAACAAACCAAATGTCATACCAAAATGTAAGCATGTTTTATGAAGATAATGTACCTAGTATGCTAGAGTAAACATACAAGGTAGAGCTGTAAAACAATGTGTCCATATGTTACTGGAACATATGCAACAGAGATGCAATGTAAAATAATGTACTAAGCATGTACTAAATGGACATACATAGCATGTGATGTGATGTGATGTAAAACAATGTACTAAGTATGCACACAATGGACATACATAGCATAAAATGTAATGAAATCATGTACTAATAGTGTACTAATGAACATAGCATGTATATAATGTGAAAACATGGAAAGCATGAAAGTAACAAGTAGGCACATGTGTTCCACCCCAAAACGTTTGGAAAACAGTAAAAGAGGGGTCTATGTACTCACTTGAGATTGCTCAAAAGTCCTAAGATAATCACCAAGCAATGCTAGAGATCTCGGAATATCAAACGGCACCTAATATAGGTAACTACATTAATAAACCGGACCTAAATCGGAAGATCGGATAGAATGAGGGCTCGTAAACCAAATGAGTATGGGAACTCATGTAGTATGGTTTAACAAAGCCTACATACTAAATGAAACCTAACCTAAGTGCTTACGACCCATTACAACCCGTTTAGGTAGCTTATGCTACTTTAACGCGTCGTTCGCGTAAAACGCGTTCGGACCGCCTAACTAGTCCTATGACAAGTAACATATGCCTTAACATGTCTAATATTGTTGTCAAATTAGTTTAGATGTCAAAAGTTATGTTACATATGCTTAAAATGAATTTTGGCGTCAAAAGGGCATTTTGGTAATTTACCTAAGGCATATAAGCTACCTATCATACAACTACTTAAACGAAGCGACCATAAGGTATAACCTCGGAAGGTTATTCCCTATATACTATGGTCACCTAATGTGCTTGGTCGGATCCTAATGATCGACCAAACGGGTCGGGTTCGAAAGTATAAGCGATTGTTTAAATCGCTTACCTTACGACCCTATATAAGCACTAAACTAAAAGTGACGAGCTAAGCATGTTAAAACATGCTTAACTAAGTTTAGAAAACAGGTTTGGTAACGGTTTTGATACCCATAAGTAGTTTGGTTACAAAATACGCAAGAATACGTATTCTGACCGAAACTACGGCTCGTCACGGAGCCTAGATAACGTGGTAATCAGTAGGTATAGTCACAAAGGACTATAACCATCGTGATTACAATCACGTTGCGAAGTTCAAACGAACTTCGCATTGACCATAAGCTGGTCAATGCAGAAAGTCAAACAAAGTTTGACTTTCAGACTCGAAAAGCGATAAAAGAACGAAAGAATACTCACGTAGGGTCCCCGAATGCTAATCTAGATCAAAATAGCTCAGGTATGAAACAAAGGTTTCAACTTAGAGCATTTGAGATCAGATTCTAGTGAGTTTAGAGGTTGGATGGCAAGGGGTATTTATAGTGAATGGTCCACCATTAGGATCGTTTGTCGAAATACGTGCCTTAATCTCATCCGTACATGTGTCGGAACCTTATGGTACCCAAAAAGGCCACTCACCATAAGAGTTTGACACTTGGCACTTGACCTTTGGAGAGTGTTAAGGGCTGTTAAAAGATGAAAAAAAACGTTTTGCTGCATCTGGCCCCTGTTTACGGACCTAGTTTGGCAGATTTACAGTTTCAGTCCCTGCAACCTCAAAACTTGGTTTTCGATGCGTTTTTTTTACACGTTTAAGCCCTGTTAACCCCATTTCAAAGCTCTAAAATGAAGTTAAAGTATAGGGAACTTAAAATGTGTTCAAAAATATCTCGGGTGTCGGTTCGTTTAGCCGTACGGTTACGTTGTTCGGTTAATTACGACGGAATGCGCATAAGCGCGAAAAATGATCCAAATGGCGTGACGAATGGATTTTTCTTATGCCAAACACTAAAATAAAATATTTTAGTGCTTACATAAATTTTTTGGATGTCCGGATGTATTCAGAACGTAAGTTATGCACGAAAATGCAAACTTGTGCACTTTTTGACGCTTTTAGTACCTGAATGAGCCAAAAGTTTATTTTAGCACACCGAACCCCTCAAAGCCTATTTCTAAGCTATATAAAGGATATTTAAGGTGTGTTTAACTTATGGGCATGTTCCGGAATGTCTGTTACAGTTCAAATTGGCATACTTTCGCAGTTTGTCAAGTTTAGTCCCTGTAAGCGAATTAACTTGTTTTTGCCATACCAAAGCCTTCAAAACTTATTTCTAAGTTATGTAAAGGTTATTTAAGGTATGTTAAGCCTATGTCACTATTCCGGAGTGTTTGTTGCATTAAACTGGTTATATTTACGCATCGGTGCGCGTATAACCTTCCAGAAAGCGATTTAGAGTTTGGAATTGAACAAAAATTGATATGTGCAAATGATACACATATTTTTACAAATACCAAGTATGAAATAAAATATTTCATTGGTTCGGTATTTGTTTGATGGCCGTGGAGGCACAGGTGTTACAGTTTCTAGGATACATGGTGACTAAAAGGGGGATCGAAGCAAGCCCAGAACAGATTAAAGCTATCCTGGATATCAAATCACCTTCAAACATGAAAGATGTACAAAGATTAACAGGGCGAGTTGCAGCATTAAACAGGTTTATATCAAGATCCTCGAAAAGATGCAAGGAATTATACGATATCTTGAAACAGAATAAGAAATTCGAATGGGGAGAGAAGCATGAAGCAGCCTTGCAGGAATTGAAGCAGATCTTTCAACTGCACCTCTATTGATGAAGCCCGAGGATGGTGAACCATTATCCCTAAATCTTGCAGTATCAGGGAACGCAGTAAGTGCTGTTCTGGTAAAGGATCACGAAGGTCAGCAGTATCCCGTCTATTATGTTAGCAAAAGTTTATTAGATGCTGAAACTAGATATTCTCATTTAGAAAAATTGATACTGGCTCTAGTTATGGCATCGACAAAGCTTAGACATTATTTTGAGACACTGATGTGCTAAAAATGGTCTAATTAAACTAACTAATTCTAACCCTAAATTAGACACTCTAAGTTTTAAATTTATAAAAACAGACTCTCTAAAACCTAGACCACACCACCGGCAAGTGTACCGGTCAATGCAGTATAGCCTAAGTAAGTCCGAGTATCGAACCCACGAGACTCTCTAATTATGTAAACTAGACTCTAATAGACACTGACTGACGCGACTTAAACTTGTTTGATTGTTTTGGGGGGGGGGGGGGGGGTTACTGAAAAACTAGGAAATCTATATTAACCTAATTAATTAACTAGACTTAGACTAAGACACGAACGAAAACTAGGGTTGTATTCAGATGAGATTAACGACTACCTAGACTTGAATCCAGTTTGAATGGGAGTGGACTTCTAATGGTATTATTGTTGTATGGAGCCGGGATCGTAAAATACTAAACCTTAAGGTATTTCAATGCTAAGACTTCCCGACCCTTCTCAGGAAGAAACCTAGGAAACCCTACAAGGCTGTTGTGATTACCGACTGTTAGACTTCCTCTCAGTCCTCTAACGATTTTAAAAGTGCCCTAATATGACTATCTACCTCTCAGCGCGATAATCTAAGGCAATTCTAGGTTCTGACTTGGTTTACTAGACACAAATGCAATTAGGGAACTAAAACCGACTTCTCTCAAAATCTATCTTAGATATATATTGCACTGAGACCTAATAACTAACTCGAGCCTCTCAGCGACAAGTTAAGCAGAACACTTGATTTTATTAAATTACCAAATATTACTTCTAAGGTTACTTACTAGATTTTCACCCTAAATGATTAATGATCTATTACGTGATATAGACAGTCACCTAAATCAAGAACCCTAATATAACCCTATTATGTGATAAAGACCGTCACCAAGGATCATATGAAGCAACAAACAATAATAAAATAAATGTCAAGCATGCATGTGCACCAAATCAGAAATTCTAAAACACTTTACTTTCAAGAATCAATCCATAAACGAACAATAAATAACCATTAAAAATCCAAACTTTAATCAAACTATCATCTTGTCTAGGTAGTATCTAAGGTTTAGCCAAGAAACATATTGTCTAACATAAACAAATCAAGTTCAAAACAAGAATTCATGGAAAAAGATTGAAAACACGAAATTAAAGAAAACCGGGAGATAAAACCCGAACAATCTTCTCTTCCACGCTTCCTAGCTTCAACCTTATGATTCCCGCAAACTTCAACTTTCCGAAACGCTCAAAATCTGCTCCAGACGTCGCCTAGGGTTGTGTTAATTCGTTCGTAAGATGTTCCCCCTTGATCGTGCGTCTCTAACTGTCTCCTTTTCGTAGGGGGCTGCCTCTAAATTAATTTAATGTATTGGGCTTCTAACAATAATAACAAAGATGGCCTTTATCTCCTCCTGTTCGGCCCAAGAAGTGTACCTCAAAAAAATTCCTTTTCTTTCAATTGGTGTCTGCCGTCAAAAGCATCCCTCCGTCCAACTATTTGCGTTTCTTTTTATACTTTCCCACATGTTGGCCTCTTTTGGTGGGCTCATGGCTTGCTTCTTTAGTTTACTCTAATTCCCAGCCCACATTATACCCAAATAAGTTTAGTGTGAGACACCCAAATTGCAATTTTGTTTCTTAATGTTGACTTTGTGCGTCTGCTACTCCACCAACATGATCCATCCATATATAAAAACCAATAGTGCACATGAACCATTAATTAATCCAAGCTTATTCATCCTTAGTACCCTGGCGGTCTACTCTACTCAACTGGCTGGTTATTTAATTATTACTCGTTTTCGCTCCATTTCCACCAGGACCTGCCAAAACCGAAATATGATCAATAACACGCAATTCTAAATGAAACGAAACTATAAATAACGATAAAATATACAAACTATACACGAATAAAGGATGTATTTTGCAATACATCAAATATCCCCACACTTACACTTTTTTCGTCCTCGAAAAAGAATTATGCAACGGAATCAGAGACGAATAATCACTTGGATCAAAAATTATTTATATCTTATTAAAACCAAAACTTGCGTTAGTCGCGATTGCGAATATACTGATCCTCTTAAACCCGAATCTAATCCTAAGCCCTTATCATGTGAATTTAATTCAAGTGCGGTCAGTCTACCTAAGGTCTCACGCTAGAATCTACGGTCCACCTACTCCCGCCTCAAGCTTATAGGACTAAAAGAACGATCACTGGACCAATTCCTAACCGTCTTATATCAAAACCAAGAGAGTTTACAATCAACCTTTTTTTTTCATTTTTTTTTCTATTTTTGCTTTGCTTTTTTTTTTTCTTTCGTGAGTTTAGACGATGCTTTCCCTAACCAAGAGGTATTCCGGCTGTAGAGTCGCTATCCCCAACCACAGATTACTTAGGTTTCGGTACTTTTAATCGGCAATTCGATTTCACACATCCCAGAGGCATTCCGGCTGTAGAGTCGCTATCCCCAACTCGGATTACATAGGCCTGTGTTACTTTCATTTAGTTTCTAGCTCACTTTTTATTCTATTTTTTTTTTCGCATGACCACAAACTCTAACGGTTTTAACTTATAACGGTGTCCCTTATACTATTATCGGCAGTTTTAGTTTCCCATATTTCCCAGGAAAAAACTCACTAGCAGACCGACAATTAAGGTATATTAGATCAAAGGGACTTAAAACCAAACCCGGGCCTATCCACATATCCCTAACTAGACGCAAGCTCGATTTATTATAATCTCATATTATTATTATTCAACCCAAGCAACAATTCACCTTTTCTATCATTTTCCGTTTTAATTGCAAACTTCTTTTTTTATTCGAAAGACATTTTCTAATTTTTCAAATTTTTTTTATTTTTTTATTTTTATGACTCAAACTAACCTAAAAAGCAGTTACCCATCCCCACACTTGAGATTTGCATTGTCCCCAATGCAGAGACGGAAACTAAAAACAAAATAAGAAATAAAAATAAAGATACAGAGAGAGTTGGAAAAGACTTAGCTGGTTAGGACAAAAGTCAGTGCCAGCCGTACGAGTCTTGAATCCAACGAACGATCGTATAGCATTTCCTTCGCGATCGTTGCCTAGTCTACTTGGGTTATATCAATAAGGCAGCTCCGAAATCACCCGAATGGAGATTGAGTACGGGTGGTACAATCCAAACCTGCACAATCACAACAAAACAAAACCCAAAGCAGTACTGGCTCTAAAAAAAACGACTCAAAAACTACTAAGACTCAATATACAAAAACTACGACTCTATACAAACTCTACAAAACCTCCCCACACTTGAATTTAATCAGGAGGCTTTTCCTTAACTTGAACCCGTTCCAACCCATTTAATTCCATCCGTTTCTCGTAAACATTTAAAAATTTAACGGTGGAATTATAAAATGATTTTAAAATTTTTAACGGGTTAGAACACAAAAATTTGAATTTACCTGGCAGTAGCCACCGAATCACGATCCCAGGTGTTCTTATCATTGCCTTCTCCCGTGGTTTTAAATTTTTACTCGCATTCGTTATCAGTACCACGGGCCAGCTGTGGTGGTCTTCCTCTTCCACCACCACTTCTTCTTGTCGGATGTCCGTCATTGGGTTTCCTTCAAGTAAAGCTTCTAGGTAAGCTAGGTCCCCCTCCGGATCAAACGTACCTACTTCTTCATCTACCGGCAAACCCTCTAACTCATCAGCAAATTCACTCTCCCAAAACAACTCATCAGAGACATCTTGGTCAATAGGATCACCTGCCATTAAGAGAGTAGACATAGCAGAGCAAGTAGAGAGAATAAAAACTAACAAAAAAAAATTACACAACTGTACAAGTAGCACGGATTTTTCAGTTAAGTCTAATCAAAGCTAATAAACACAATCGCCAAGAGTCCCCGGCAACGGCGCCAAAAACTTGATGTGCTAAAAATGGTCTAATTAAACTAACTAATTCTAACCCTAAATTAGACACTCTAAGTTTTAAATTTATAAAAACAGACTCTCTAAAACCTAGACCACACCACCGGCAAGTGTACCGGTCAATGCAGTATAGCCTAAGTAAGTCCGAGTATCGAACCCACGAGACTCTCTAATTACGTAAACTAGACTCTAATAGACACTGACTGACGCGACTTAAACTTGTTTGATTGTTTTGGGGGGGGGGGGGTTACTGAAAAACTAGGAAATCTATATTAACCTAATTAATTAACTAGACTTAGACTAAGGCACGAACGAAAACTAGGGTTGTATTCAGATGAGATTAACGACTACCTAGACTTGAATCCAGTTTGAATGGGAGTGGACTTCTAATGGTATTATTGTTGTATGGAGCCGGGATCGTAAAATACTAAACCTTAAGGTATTTCAATTCTAAGACTTCCCGACCCTTCTCAGGAAGAAACCTAGGAAACCCTACAAGGCTGTTGTGATTACCGACTGTTAGACTTCCTCTCAGTCCTCTAACGATTTTAAAAGTGCCCTAATATGACTATCTACCTCTCAGCGCGATAATCTAAGGCAATTCTAGGTTCTGACTTGGTTTACTAGACACAAATGCAATTAGGGAACTAAAACCGACTTCTCTCAAAATCTATCTTAGATATATATTGCACTGAGACCTAATAACTAACTCGAGCCTCTCAGCGACAAGTTAAGCAGAACACTTGATTTTATTAAATTACCAAATATTACTTCTAAGGTTACTTACTAGATTTTCACCCTAAATGATTAATGATCTATTACGTGATATAGACAGTCACCTAAATCAAGAACCCTAATATAACCCTATTATGTGATAAAGACCGTCACCAAGGATCATATGAAGCAACAAACAATAATAAAATAAATGTCAAGCATGCATGTGCACCAAATCAGAAATTCTAAAACACTTTACTTTCAAGAATCAATCCATAAACGAACAATAAATAACCATTAAAAATCCAAACTTTAATCAAACTATCATCTTGTCTAGGTAGTATCTAAGGTTTAGCCAAGAAACATATTGTCTAACATAAACAAATCAAGTTCAAAACAAGAATTCATGGAAAAAGATTGAAAACACGAAATTAAAGAAAACCGGGAGATAAAACCCGAACAATCTTCTCTTCCACGCTTCCTAGCTTCAACCTTATGATTCCCGCAAACTTCAACTTTCCGAAACGCTCAAAATCTGCTCCAGACGTCGCCTAGGGTTGTGTTAATTCGTTCGTAAGATGTTCCCCCTTGATCGTGCGTCTCTAACTGTCTCCTTTTCGTAGGGGGCTGCCTCTAAATTAATTTAATGTATTGGGCTTCTAACAATAATAACAAAGATGGCCTTTATCTCCTCCTGTTCGGCCCAAGAAGTGTACCTCAAAAAAATTCCTTTTCTTTCAATTGGTGTCTGCCGTCAAAAGCATCCCTCCGTCCAACTATTTGCGTTTCTTTTTATACTTTCCCACATGTTGGCCTCTTTTGGTGGGCTCATGGCTTGCTTCTTTAGTTTACTCTAATTCCCAGCCCACATTATACCCAAATAAGTTTAGTGTGAGACACCCAAATTGCAATTTTGTTTCTTAATGTTGACTTTGTGCGTCTGCTACTCCACCAACATGATCCATCCATATATAAAAACCAATAGTGCACATGAACCATTAATTAATCCAAGCTTATTCATCCTTAGTACCCTGGCGGTCTACTCTACTCAACTGGCTGGTTATTTAATTATTACTCGTTTTCGCTCCATTTCCACCAGGACCTGCCAAAACCGAAATATGATCAATAACACGCAATTCTAAATGAAACGAAACTATAAATAACGATAAAATATACAAACTATACACGAATAAAGGATGTATTTTGCAATACATCAGACACATAGGATTCATGTTAAAACTAATTATCCTGTTAAAAATGTGCTTAGGAAACCCGAGATGTCAGGTAGGATGGCTAAGTGGTCAGTAAAATTAAGTGCCTATGATCTAGTATATGAACCTAGAAATGCCATAAAGTCTCAAGCTCTAGCTGACTTTGTGGCTGATTTCAGTAGTGATATTCAAAATGAAGTAGACCTAGAAGTACAACAACTAGGAGAAACCTCAGAATCCTGGACATTATATACTGATGGTGCTTCTAATGTAAGAGGTGTAGGTTTGGGTATACTACTAAAATCGTCGCCAAGGGGGACATAATACCCCAGGCTATTAGGTGTGAATTTCCTGCCACTAATAATGAAGTAGAGTACGAAGCTTTGATTGCAGGATTAGAGTTGGACAGGAATATGAATATTAAAAGTTTACAAGTATTTGTTGATTCCTTGTTAATTACTAATAATTTTAATGGATCCTATGCAGTTAAAGGTGAGAAGTTAATTGAGTATCTCAAAATTCTCAAAAAATTAGCAAGATATTTTGATGTTTTTACACTTGAACAGGTACCAAGAGAGGATAATGCTGAAGCAGATGCCTTGGCAAATCTAGGATCATCAGTCAGGATACCGGAGGGAACCCAAATACCAATACTACATATCCTATATCCTGCAGTGGATCTTCTCAAATCTCAGGATAAGGAAGTAGTAAGTATCCAGGATCCTGATGATGAGTATCCCGAGGAGGATCCTAAGTCCTGGACAGCTCCAATCATGAGATATCTCAAGGAAGGACACATCCCAAAGGATGAGAATCCTAAGGCCTTTAGGATGAAGGTATCAAGATTCACTATTATAAATGATGTTTTGTATAAGAAATCTCTTACAGAACAGTACCTGAGGTGCTTGGAGGATCCCGAAACCAAAGAAGTGCTTCAGGATATACACGAAGGGGATTGTGGTAACCATACTAGGGGCAGATCGTTATTCTCAAAGGTATTAAGAACAGGATATTATTGGCCGACGATGAGGAAAGATGCTGCAGAATATGCTCGAAGATGTGATGCATGTCAAAGGCATAGTAATATACAGCATCAACCTGCTGAACCACTATATCCTATTGCTTCCCCTTGGCCATTCATGAAGTGGGGAATAGATATAGTAGGAAAATTGCCAAAGGCACCAGGAGGAAAAGTCTTTATGCTGGCAATGACTGATTATTTCTCTAAATGGGTTGAAGTTGAAGCATTTGTTCAAGTCAGAGACCAAGAAGTAGTATTCTTCATAAAAAGGAATATCCTGACTAGGTTTGGGGTACCAACTGAGATAATTTGTGACAATGGCTCTCAGTTTATCAGTAAGAGGACAACCGATTTTTGTAAGAGTTGGGGAATCAAAATGATCACATCTACTCCAGTACATCCTCAAGCAAACGGACAAGCAGAATCCTCGAACAAGATAATTGTCAACAATTTGAAGAAAAGACTTGGAGCTAAGAAAGGAAGATGGGCAGAAGAATTACCCCTTGTTTTATGGGCTGATAGAACGATAGTAAAAAGTGCAACAGGGCAAACCCCATTTTCCTTAGTATTTGGAGCGGAGGCAGTAATCCCGACAGAAATGGTGATACCTACAGCAAGATCCAGTCTCAAGGATCCTAAGAAGAATCCTGAAGCCCTATGCCAAGAATTGGATACTATTGATGAGACAAGAGATGCGGCAAAGCTAAGGATGGCAGCATATCAACAGAGGATATCCAGAGCATATAACAAGAATATTAGGACTAGAAGGTTTCAAGATGGAGATTGGGTATTAAGTAAAGCTTTTCAGAATAATACAAATCCTGCTGATGGGAAATTAGCTCCGAAATGGGAATGACCCTATGAGATTGAATCGAAATATGGGAAAGGAGCATACCGACTCAAGAATATGGAAGGGGATATGCTACCAAGATCCTTGAATGCTATACACCTAAAGCTCTATTTCAAGTGAGTTTAGAATTTAATTTCTAACTCAGGATGGTATGAATTCTATCTCTTTTAATATGTTTGAATTAATTTATTCTTTTGAACCCAATACTGACTTAAGCTTCGGAGGGGTGTTAGCCAGGCTAACACCCACCTTAGTTTACGGTTGTCTTGCAGAATATGCTTTGGGATATAGCTCCAGGATATACACTCATGATGAATCGAAAGATTAGAGGATTGGCCCCCTCTCTCACGTTTAAGGGATCCTGATCCCTTCACAGGTTTAAAGGTATTCACCTTTCTTTCGAATTGGGTTTAAAAACCCCGCCTGGAGCGCAAGTTATCCAGGAATAGTTCAAGATGGCGGGACCAGTTCATGTAAAAGTGGCTGACAATTTCGTTATCATTGGCTATATCCCGGATCCTTAAGGTATATGAGGATTGATCACCCTCTCTCGCGAAAGGGTATTTTCATACTCTCTAAGCTTTAAAGGTTTTCGTCTTTCTAAGTCTTGGAATTTATACACTCCCGCCTGTAGCGCACGAAAATTAGGGATTTCCCCCAGGATACTCAAGGGTTTATCCCCAGAACACCTATGGGTTTATCCCCAGAATTTTAAGGACTTATCTCTAGGATACTTTAGGGTTTATCCCCTGTAACACAAAAATTATACAAACAGTCGCAGTTGAAGTCCAGGAAATTTCTAAGTATTCGAAAACATAATGCACAGGGGACATTCCTACTAAGGCATTGTGGGGAACTCAGGGGGTCAAGCTTGGGCTTAGTTCTCTAAGTGTCCCAGACCGGGGACATCTCCGGTGGAAAAGTTGCAAAAAGAATGAAGTCTAAGGATTGGGTTATACTTTGAATCTGGTATGATCTTTCCTTTTTGTTCCTTCAAAAGCCTTATCTAAATTTTTGGAATTGTATTTGACAAAAGTTTGATTAAAACATTTATGAGTATAATACTTAGATTGAAGATATTCTAATTAGGATATATTCTTAGGATATATTTCAGGATATATTTTAGGGAATTTGCTCAGAATGTTTAAGGTATGACACTTAGAGTGAAAATCGAAACTATGTTCAAATCAAACAACAAGCTTTGCAAAATAAAAGTGAACTATCCTTTTTCTTTGAAAACTTTATCTAAATTGTTTGAGTTATAAAAACCCTATTTGACAAAAGTCTTAATAGAATATTTGCGAGTATCCTGATCAAGATATTTTCATGATATTTGGTTAGGACATTTGAAATATTACACTAAGTTTGGAACGTTGAAATCATATTCAAACTAAGCAATGCATAACAAGAATTGAAAATGGACAATGATAGATAAGGTCATAAAAAGGTTATATTATTAACATATCAAAAGATTGTGCTTTTGGTTTCATCTCAAACGGAGACCCATCGACCAAAAGCACAGTTAGTTTTCTACCATATTTACTTAACAGTTGAAGGTTTCATCTCAAACCGAGACCCATCCACCTCCAACTGAAATATTGTTCAAAATAAACGATACTAACTGATGACCAAGGGCTTCATCCTGAAACTCAGGATCCCTCCACCTTTGGTCACCATATTGTCTAAATGCAGGAAATATAAATTGTTTGAAAGACAGGAAACGAAATTGTTCAAACAGTTACAACCAACAAACGTAAAAAAGTGGGCTCCGGCCTAGGCACGAACATCCATCATCGCCCACATCACTGCTTTCAGGGAGCAGCACCCTCTTCACCAGCACCCTTCCCGGCATCACCGCCAGCATACTTTGTAGCATCAGCATCAGCCACCTTTTCGGCCATCTTAGAAGGCTCTTCCGCAACAGATTTCACAGGAGGCTCCACGGGCTTACCACCAAGATCTTTCAATCTCACCTCCCAAGCCTCGACATTCCATGAAGGGCATTCGAAGCCCAGGGCCTTAGCCTTATAGGCCATTTTCAATCTACCCTGGAGGAGGGAGATGATGACAGAATTCTTGAGGCCTTCCCAATATGAAGCAATATCCTGCTCATGTTGAACCTGGGCAGCATCAGACTTGGCTTGAGCCTCGTGAGTGATCTTCTAGATGGCAGATTGATGCTCTTGGGTCATTGCCTTGTACTTAGCTTCATAATACTCCGATTTGGCGGTGGCTATTGCTGCTTGGTCCGCAATGGTGGTTTCAGCCTTTTTCAGCTTGCTCTCTAGCATCTTGTTTAAACCACATGCGTCTTCGTACAGGAACATCAAGCGTTCAAGACCCTGCAAAATAAAGAAACAGGTATTAACACACATTAATGTATATACATAACCAGCATATGGTGCAGGATATAGGTTAAGGATATGAACCTGATTAAGGAAGCCGGTCATAAAACCGTTGGATTTAAGAAATCCATGGTTTTCAAAGGGGAAGGTCTCGGATGAGGCTGGAGAATCGGTCTCCTTTCTTTTGTGGGAACTTGAGGCACGTGGCTTGGTAGCAGGAGAGGGCTTAGGAAAAGTTGTCGGTTTGGAGCCGGGTGCAGGCTTGGAAGTGTAAGCAGGTTTGCTGGTGTCACGACCCCCGACCCACCCTGGACGGAATCGGTAGCCGCGAACAGCCAAGTGGTACCGGTGATTATTTTGAAAAATATTGCAGCGGAAATTTCATCAGGACCGTGAGTTAGGAAAAATATCAGAGTTTAGAAAACACCGGATTTTTATTTATTAAATAGATGGGATAAACCCATGTTTTACAAAGGTAGCTTTAATAAGGGATAAACCCAATTACATAAAACAGTATTTCTTAATTTGATTTAATTAATAAAATAAGCCACTTCTTGAAGCCTTTCAGTGCCGTATCCATCTTTTACTCCAATCTACTGTAATTACCTGAAACGCGTTTTAAAAAGGTTTTGTCAGCAGGAAATACTGGTGAGTTCATTCATTTTTTATAAAACATATTTGTTATAATTCACAGCATTAAGAGTTTTTACATTTGCTTCTTTAAGATTGGCAAAGACTTAATCACTGCAAAGTATAACTAGAAAACAGTGTTATAATTTACAGTATTAAGAGCGATTACAATGTTTCCTGATATCAACCAACTACCCACAGTATTTGTCACTCGACTCGTTTCTTTGACTATGGTCAGATCACCCATTGGCTAACTCGTTGTCCAAAGGTGACGGGAAATAAGTAATGTATACAAAACCCCACATACCGGCTGTAATTTGGTGATTACATAAACTTAATCACTGTAATTATAACTTTGAAAATAAACATGCTTTTGTAAACAAATTTGATAAAAAGAGAATGACTCACATTATAAGCATGCAGATTTATACGGGCAGAGCTTAGCCTATTGATTAGTCTTGTAACCTAGTGCACACGAACTAGGTAAGTAACTAATACAGCATTTACGATAACTCACGAGATTAAAACCCTCACGACAAATGACAAAGTGTAATCACTTAAACATCCATCGGATTCACAACGAATGACAGAGTATTCCCCGAGTTCGGGTGGTACTCAAACATCCTGTCGGAATCACGACTAATGACAAAGGATAGCACTTAAACATCCGGTCGGATAGTTTCAATTGATCGGATATTGAATCGTAGCAGCGATCGAGTTAATACCCGGTATCGTAGCAGCGCCTCGCTATATTAATTGTAATTTCGACTTTTGAGCAGCCAAACTTCGTTTTTATGAAATGATTTTGACACCAAAGGAATGCTCGTAGCCTGTCCTATTTATAGCAGAAATTTGGGTCTCACGCGGCCCGCGTGAGCCCTTGCTCGATCCTTACGCGGCCCGCGAGGGCACCTAGCCTACGCGTAGGGTTGTTGGGTCATCAGTAGGGTTGCCAGATGGATGACACGTGGATCTGGAACGCTTATCCGGTCAAACAAGAGTTGACGCGGCCCGCGTGACCTCCTACCTATCCTATATGCGGCCCGCCTGAGAACCAAGAATCTTGATTTCTTGATTTTTTATACGGATTGGGGTTTCAGGGGTCCGGGTTTTTACTTATGGATCAATTTGGGACATTTTTGAATATAATTATATCATAAAGAAAAAGGAATATAATAGTGAGAAAAGAGAATGGACCAACTTTGTAACTTTAGGGTTCAACTAGAAAGTCTCATGGTAGAATATTGGGTATAACTTCTGAGCTATTTTAAAAATATACATATATATATAATACACTTGTGTTAAGTATAGTACCCCTAATTCAACCTTATCCCGATGTCCCGAGACCGAATCCCAACAACTTAGTCGGGCAGAGCCCTAACATACGTTATGAGACTCAGATCAATCGGAAAGGGTAGCGGTGATCGGGAGTTAAAACACTTAAAACGAGACAAAGCTTTATTAAAATAATAAAAAGCTAGAAAGTGAGTGAGAGAAGGCGATATGAACACAGAGATGGAAGCCAATATTCTTCATGTCCTATTTATATTGTTTCCAAACTCTTTAGATTTCTGACACGTATATAATATTTTGTGGTGAGTTATTATTCCTTTTCATATGTTGAAGACACTTAGGTGCCTACTTAAATCAATTTCATTTGATGTTTTTAATATCATTTTATTCTTTCCTAAACATCTCGACCACAAGTAAAATTCTCAAATCAAATCTTAAATTATTTATTATTATTTTACTCTTATAATTAATTCAACTGCTTTATTTATTTGGCGCGTATAACTTTTAAAACATAACGTTTTAGAAAATAATAAATATGTCATTAGAACCAGAATATTTTTGTCTACATTTGGAACCAAATTTCATTAAAAATAGAGTAGGTTCAAAATACAATGTATTTTTATAATTTAATTATTATACGGTTCATGGGTCCGTCTAATTACTTCATATTTCTAATCTTCAACTTACCCGTAATCTACCCGTCTAATAATATAAGTTTTTTATATACTTTTATTTTATTTAGAAAGGTCACATATATACAGGCCAATTAATTAATATAATATTTCAACCAACTATATAAAATAGTGTTTAAAACTATTTGGGTTGAATATTTATATTAAAAATAAACTAGTTACTAGTGGTTAATAAATTTAACCAAACCTATAATTTTTATATATAAATAGGAATGTTACATTCTCCCCACCTTGTTTTAAATCTCGTCCTCGAGATTTGGGTTACGATATTTCTTTTAGACTTATGTCATATTTTAGTCAATAAAAACAATATTAAGGTAGATGACACAGAATTAAAATATCAAATTTTGTGAATACGAGTTGTACAATAAGTAGGATTCAATGGTTCAACTGAATTAGTTCAAGAAATCGATGACAAATGAATGAGATGAAATGATATAATTTCCAAGGTGACTAGGTTCAATCCAAAAGATATATGATCAATAGATATTTTAAAATGAATGTGAAGGACTTTTAGAATTAATAAAATTCTTTGTCAAAAGAAAGCTTACTTTGATTGGCAACTGAAGTGTAACATCTGTGCTTGTAATCATTGTGAACAGTTCTATTATCAATAAAACAATGTTATTTGATCCCAATGTTTGTTTGGTTGTGTTTTACATTTTTCATGTTTTGACTTTTATTCAATTTCAAACTCTATATCACTTTCTAGAGAGTTATACGTAAACTGGTGCGTAAACGTACTTAGTTTAATACGAAAAATGCTCCGGAACATCAACATATACTTAACATACCTTAAATAACCTTTACATAACTTAGAAATAAGTTTTGAAGGCTTTGGTATGTCAAAAACAAGTTAATTCGCTTACAGGGACTAAACATGACAAACTGCGAAAGTATGCCAATTGGAACTGTAACAGACATTCCGGAACATGACCATAAGTTAAACACACCTTAAATATCCTTTATATAGCTTAGAAATAGGCTTTGAAGGGTTCGGTGTGCTAAAATAAAATTTTTGGGTCATTCAGGGACTAAAAGCGTCAAAAAAAGTGCACAAGTTTGCATTCTCGCGCATAACTTACGTTCTGAATTCCTCCGGACATCCAAAAATTTATGTAAGCACTAAAATATTTTATTTTAGTGTTTGGCTTAAGAAAAATCCATTCGTCGTGCAATTTGGATCATTTTTCGCGCTTATGCGCATTCCGGTCGTAATTAAGCGAACATCGCGATCGTACGACCAAACGAACTGACATCCGGCATATTTTTTAGCATATTTCATGTCCACAATGTTTAGGCATCCTTGTGGAGCCTTGAAAATGATTTAACGAGCCTTAAACATGTCGGAAATGGCCTTAATACGCAACGGGGACTGAAAGGTGAACATTAGAAAGTGTTTGCTGATCAGGGGGACCCTAGCGTGACACCTAGCCCCCTTGGCGTCATGCGAGGCCCCTTCTGATCAGCAAAAGCCATTTTAATGACATGTTAACATCCCCTAACACCCTCCAAAGGTCAAGTGCCACATGTTAATCTCTTATGGTGGCCAAAATCAGCTACCATAACTTTCCAACAAGTGTATGGATGTGATCATTCCCTCTTCTCCAAGAAACGATCCTAACGGTGGACCGAAAACTATAAATACCCACCTCCACCCTTCACTTTTCCTCACAAGAATCTGATCTAATGTGCTCTAAGTTGAAACCTTTGTTTCATACCTGAGCTATTTTGATCTAGATTAGCATTCGGGGACCCTTTGTAGGTGTTCCTTCGTTCTTTTATTGCTTTCGAGTCCGAAAGTCAAACTTTGTTTGACTTTCTGCATTGACCAGTTTATGGTCAATGCGAAGTTCGTTTGAACTTCGCAACGTGATTGTAATCACGATGGTTATAGTCCCTTGTGACTATGCCTACTGATTACCACGTTGTCTAAGGTCGTAAGGGTAAGCGATCTAAATAATCGCTTATACCTTCGAACCCGACCCATTTGGTCGATCATTAGGATCCGACCAAACACATTAGGTGACCATAGTATACAGGGAATAACCTTCCAAGGTTATACCTTATGGTCGCTTCGTTTAAGTAGTTGTATGATAGGTAGTTTATATGCCTTATGTAAATTACCAAAATACCCCTTTGATGCCAAAATTCATTTTAAACATATGTAACATAACTTTTGACATCTAAACTGATTTGACAACAATATTAGACATGTTAAGGCATATGTTACTTGTCATAGGACTAGTTAAGCGGTCCAAACGCGTTTCACGCGAACGACGCGTTAAAGTAGCATAAGCTACCTAAACGGGTCGTAATGGGTCGTAAGCACTTAGGCTAAGTTTCATTTAGTATGTAGGCTTTGTTAAACCATACTACATGAGTTCCAATACTCATTTGGTTTACGAGCCCTCATTCTATCCGATCCTCCGATATAGGTCCGGTTTATTAACATAGTTACCTATATTAGGTGCCGTTTGATTCCGTGATCTCTAGCATTGCTTGGTGGTTATCTTAGGACTTCTGAGCAATCTCAAGTGAGTAAATAGACCCCTCTTTTACTGTTTTCAAACTGTTTTGGGGTGAAACACATGTGCCTACTTGTTACTTTCATGCTTTCCTGTTTTCACATCATATACCTGCTATGTTCGTTAGTACATTATAGTACATGATTTCATTACATTTCCTGCTATGTATGCCCATTGTGTGCGTACTTAGTACATCGTTTTACAATACATTTCATGCTATGTATGTCCATTGTGTGCATACTTAGTACATTGTTTTACTTTACATTTCTGCTATGTATGTTGACTGATAGCATGCTAGCACATTGATTTACATGACTTTTCTGCTTTGTATGTTAACTTAGCATACTTAGTACATTGTTTTCATATGACATGTATACAACTGCTATAACATTTGGTTTGCACAAACGAGACTTATATACGTTCATTAACATTAGCTACGCCGCTCGGTAGTAAGTACTGGTACCATAGGACTTGACAAATCCCATTCCTGACATCCCGGGTTTGTTTGGATGTAAGGAATGACTGAATCCGAAAACATTTCTTTTGATAACCTTGACTGAAAGGGTTATCCGACTGTCTCAAGGCTTGAATGTATGCGTTAACTTACCACATAAATGTTTGTATCAATATAACATGCATTACTTTGCAAAACATAACTTTTTGATATATTCAAAATACTTTGTTTTGTACATTTCTACATTTGGATTATGTGACAATACTTTACTTACAATACATAACAATTGTTACACATTACTTGACTACTTTTGGACTATAAACATTTGACATGGCTTATACAAGGACTTTTTGACTATTGGCTTAAACATAGACTTTATACATTGGTGGTTTGTTTAAGTGACTTAAGTAACGAGATGTGAGTAATATGATACAAGCATGGTGGATACGTCGCTGGTACTTCCTATTTATAAGTGTTTGTATTATATTACATATCATAGCGTTATTTAAATCATTCAATTTGGACTTATACATTTTACACAAGTAACACAATTTTCACAAGACTTTGGTTTACAAACAATTTACTTTATACAACTCATTTTACTTGGTTATACATTTAACCACGCATTATTCTTTTATTTATGTATATCATTCGATCTTATCGCTTTTAAACGATTTACAAAACAAAACAATTTACAAGGTTCATGACTGACTTTTGATAAACAACTTTTTCTAAACTTATAAGTCATGAATCCTATTTTTCACAAACCTATGTATCTCACATGCATTTTTATGCTGACGTACCTATTTTCACATGTGTTTTCAGGAGCTTTTGCATAGGATGATGATCGTGACACTAGGGCGGACCTGTGCCTTAGAGACATAAAACGAAGATAGACTTAGTTTAATTATCTTATAAAATCTTTGATCCCTGTTTAGAACAATGTAACTCTTATGTTGATAAATAAAATACAACTTTGTATGCCATGGTTATGAAACAATTAATTCTGTTACAACACTCCCCGACGTTTTCCGCCACGCTTTGTATGTTATACGTGGTCGGGGTGTGACAGAAGAGTTGGTATCAGAGCCAATGGTTATAGGGAATTAGGTTATTAGTAATTCTTTGACCTAGACTATAACCTTTCTAGGACCCTAACACAAGTTATCTTGTGTTTAGATCTTAAAACATGCACATCACCTATCCTTAGGTGATTATCAAAACAAAAACAAAAAAAAAACCAATTTTTTTTTCCGAAATGATTTTTGAAAAACAATCATCTGTTTTTGAATGAATTATTACAAGGTTTTGAACCCTCTATTGTAAGGTTTTGAACCCTCTGTTATATGGTTTTGAACCCTTCCAGTTTGGTTTTTGGCCTTGTGCCTTCAAATTTTCAAAATCTCGTCAAAGTTTTGGGATTTAAATAATGTGAACACGTGCAAACTGGAAGGGTGAATGCCTGTATTCTGGGTTTTCTGTCTAGGCAAGCACTTCGTATATATCTCATCAGACGCGAGACCAGTTGTGCTTACCTGGGAATTCTTGGGATGAGTGTTCACTTATAGGCGAGCATGTCTTCGCGATACATTATTTTTGATCCATTTACTTTGATTAGTCACTGTGTGTCGTTTGTTTGCTTGGTAATGCGGACAAATGACCACCATCTTTTCTTTTGTTAATTTTGTTTCATCTCATTCTCTTCATCCAATCATCTCACTCGTTTCCTTTCATGTTTTCCCCTTTTAGAATGCCTCCTCGACGCAAAAACCAGATAGCGACTGCCGAACTGGTAGAAATCATTGCGCAGCAGATGGCTGCTCAATTCCCAAATCTCTTTGCTCAATGGCACCAAGCCAACAACAACAACAATGCTCCATGCAAATACAAGGATTTTAACTCGGCTAAACCACTCAAGTTTAGTGGTTCTGAAGGAGCGACTGGGCTTCTTCAATGGTTTGAGAGCATTGAGAATACTTTCCGCCACGTGTAGTGTCCTGACAATCGCAAAGTCGAGTTTTCTTCGAGTGTGTTTCAGAAGAGGGCTCTCACATGGTGGAATGGGGTTATGAGAGACCGTGGTGCAGAAGTTGCTCTAGCACAAACTTGGGCTGAACTTAGGGCCCTTATGATGAGGGAATTTTGTCCTCGTCATGAGCAACGAGCTTTGGAGAAAGAGTTTGATGACTTGAAACAAGACAGTGGCGAGCACAGGGCATATACTGATAGGTTTGAGGAGTTGAGTCTGCTTTGCCCGACTATGGTTACCCCACTCGACAAGGCTATCGAAAGGTACATCGACGGCCTACCTGACTCAGTACAAGACATCATTACTGGTAGTAACCATGCCACACTCCGTCAGGCGATCGAGTTAGCAGCAACATTAACTGAGTCGCAGGTTCGAAAGGGGAAGCTGCATAAAAAGGGTGACAAGGGTAAGAAGCAGGCGTCTGACAAGGAGGATAGCAAGAAATGTCAAAACAAGAAGGGAAAGAATTCTGGAGGGTCTAGGAAGCGGAATGCTTCCCAAAACTATGTCGTTACTGCACAGGCCCAAGCTGCACCAAATCAGCCTGCGCAGCCACTAGCCAAGAAGCCTTATCTTGGCAATGCACCTTTGTGCAACAGGTGTAACGGCCATCATCCACCACACCTCCAGTGTCGTCAGTGCACCAACTGCGGAAGATCTGGTCATCTTGCCGCTACTTGTCGCATTCCTGTTAACCAGAACCAGGCAGTTCAGAACCAAGCCCAACAAGTTGCTCAGCCTCTTGCTCAGCAACAAGGTCAAGCTGCACGACCTCATTTTCCTCCTGGTTCATGCTACAATTGTGGGGATCTGACCCACTACAGGAACCGGTGCCCAAGGCTAGCAAACCAGAATCAGAATCAGGCTCCGGCTCGAGGACGAGTTTTCAACATGAATGCTCAAGAGGCACAAGCGGACAATGAAGTGGTGAACGGTACGTTCTTTATTAATAATCAGCCTGCATCTGTTCTCTTTGATTCAGGTGCCGATAAGAGTTTTGTGTCATTGTCTTTTGAGCCAATGCTTCGCGTGTCTAGAACGAAACTAGGAAAACCTTTGACTGTAGAAGTTGCTAGTGGTGAACCCATTGTTCTTGATTCTGTTCTTCGCAACTGCCAGTTAAACCTCAACGACCATCTTTTTCCTATTGAGCTCACGCCAATGCAACTTGGAAGCTTCGACGTCATTGTGGGTATGGATTGGTTATCTAAGCATCGCGCAGAGATAGTTTGTTCTGAGAAGATTGTTCGTGTGCCGCTTTCGACAGACGAGATCCTACAGGTTCAAGGTGAGAAACCTGCCGGTGGTCTCAAACTCATGTCTTGTTTTAAAGCTCGGAAGTATCTACGAAAGAATTATGTGGCCTTCTTAGCACATGTTATAGCAGATAAAGGCAAGGGTAAGTCTATTTCAGATATTCCTGTCGTTCGGGATTATTCTGAAGTTTTCCCTGAAGAGTTACCTGGTCTACCCCCAGCATGCCAAGTCGAGTTCCGTATTGATCTCGTACCTGGTGCAAATCCCATTGCTAGAGCTCCATATCGTCTTGCACCGTCTGAGATGCAAGAGTTATCTAAGCAGCTTCAGGAGCTCTCTGACAAGGGTTTTATCCGTCCTAGCTTTTCACCTTGGGGTGCTCCCATTCTCTGACAAGGATCGATTATCGTGAGCTTAACAAGCTTACCATCAAGAATCGATATCCCCTACCGCGCATAGACGATCTCTTTGATCAGTTATAGGGCACTTCTTATTTTTCGAAGATTGATCTACGTTCCGGATATCATCAACTTCGGGTGCATGAAGAAGATATTCCCAAGACAGCGTTCCGCACTCGGTATGGGCACTATGAGTTCACAGTCATGCCATTCGGTTTGACTAATGCTCCTGCTGTTTTCATGGACTTAATGAATAGGGTCTGCAAACCTTATTTGGATCAGTTCGTCATTGTTTTTATTGACGACATCTTGATTTACTCTAAGACGCGAGCTGATCAAGAGCAACATCTTCGTCTTACTTTGGAACTCCTAAAGAAAGAGCAACTTTTCGCCAAATTCTCCAAGTGTGAATTCTTGCTTAAAGAGGTTCAATTCTTAGGACATATTATCAACAAACAAGGTATTCACGTGGATCCCTCCAAGATCAGTGCGATTAAGGACTGGGATACGCCTACTACTCCTACTTAAGTGCGTTCTTTTCTTGGTCTGGCGGGTTATTATCGCCGCTTCATTGAGAATTTCTCGAAGATTGCAGTTCCTCTAACTGCTTTAACTCAGAAGAACAAGCCCTTTGATTGGGGATACAAACAAGAGGAAGCTTTTCAAAACTTGAAGCAGAAGCTTTGTGATGCGCCTGTTCTATCATTACCTGAGGGTAATGATGATTTTGTCGTGTATTGCGATGCATCGAAATTGGGTCTTGGCTGTGTTCTGATGCAAAGGAACAAAGTCATAGCATACGCATCGAGGCAGTTGAAGATACATGAGAAGAACTACACCACTCATGATCTTGAGTTGGGTGCAGTTGTTTTCGCTCTAAAGATCTGGAGACACTATTTATACGGTACAAAATGTGTGGTTTTCACGGACCATAAAAGTCTTCAGCATATCTTCAACCAGAAAGAACTCAACATGAGGCAACGACGTTGGGTCGAGCTTCTAAACGACTATGACTGCGAAATTCGCTACCATCCTGGTAAGGCGAATGTCGTAGCCGATGCATTGAGTCGTAAGGAACGTACTAAGCTTCATTGTGTACGTGTTCAATCTGTTATTCAAGCTCGATCCGATATCCAAGCATGCATTTCTCAGGCTCAATAATCTTGTGTTTCACAAGGTTTAATGGATAAGGAATTTCCCTATCACATAACACCCGATCTGGAACTGAAGGACAATGGATCGTATTACTTCATGGACCGTTTGTGGGTCCCAAGCCAAGATAACCTTCGCACCTTGCTTATGGATGAAGCCCATAAGTCTCGTTATTCTGTTCATCCTGGCTCAAATAAGATGTATAAGGATCTTCGTATTCAATATTGGTGGCCTGGTATGAAGAAAGACATTGCCTTATACGTATCAAAATGCCTTACTTGTCTTAAGGTTAAGGCTGAACATCAGCGTCCTTCTGGTTTATTGGTGCAACCAGAGATCCCAGTTTGGAAATGGGAAAACATTACTATGGATCTCATTACTAAACTTCCGCGCACAAAGAAAGGTCATGATGCCATCTGGGTAGTTGTTAATCGTCTTACTAAGTCAGCGCATTTCTTGCCAATCCGTGAGGATTTTCCTGCTGACAAACTTGCTAAAATCTATGTGGATGAAATTGTAGCTCGACATGGTGTTCCTTTGAACATCATTTCTGACAGAGATGCTCGTTTCACTTATCATTTTTGGAGAACCATGCAATTTGCTATGGGGACCCAACTTAACCTGAGCACAGCCTATCATCCGCAAACGGATGGTCAATCTGAAAGAACAATCCAGACTCTGGAGGATATGCTTAGAGCTTGTGTGATCGACTTTGGTGGTAGTTGGGATTCACATCTTCCGTTAATTGAATTCTCCTACAACAACAGTTATCACACCAGCATCAAAATGGCTCCTTTCGAGGCTCTCTATGGTCGAAAATGTCGTTCACCAGTCTGCTGGAATGAGATCGGCGAGGCTCAACTTACTGGACCTGCCCTCATTTTAGAGATAACTGACAAGATTAAGAAAGTTCGTGATAACCTTCAGACAGTTAGAAGCCGTCAAAAGAGTTATGCGGACCCAAAACGCAAGCCCTTGGAATTTCAAGTCGGTGATCGAGTATTACTTAAGGTCTCACCTTGGAAAGGTGTGATCAGATTTGGAAAGAAAGGAAAACTTGCACCTAGATACGTTGGACCATTCAAGATCGTCGAAAGAATCGGTAAGGTAGCCTACAGACTTGAGTTACCTCCTGAACTTGGAAATGTTCATCCAACCTTTCACGTGTCCAATCTCAAGAGATTTTTAGCTGATGAGAACCTCCACATACCGCTTGACGAAATTCGTGATGACAAAACACTGAAATTTGTTGAGAAACCTATGGAAATCATGGAACGTGAAGTCAAGTGGCTTAAACGCAAACGCATTCCTTTGGTCAAAGTTCGTTGGGAAGCTAAACGTGGACCCGAGTTTACTTGGGAACGCGAAGATCAAATGAAGGCGAAATATCCGCATCTTTTCCCACGAGTTTCCTCTAAATAAATTTCGGGACGAAATTTCCACAAGTAGGGGAGACTGTAACATATGTGCTTGTAATCATTGTGAACAGTTCTATTATCAATAAAACAATGTTATTTGATCCCAATGTTTGTTTGGTTGTGTTTTACATTTTTCATGTTTTGACTTTTATTCAATTTCAAACTCTATCTCAATTTCTGGAGAGTTATACGTAAACTGGTGCGTAAACGTACTTAGTTTAATGCAAAAAATGCTCCGGAACATCAACATATACTTAACATACCTTAAATAACCTTTACATAACTTAGAAATAAGTTTTGAAGGCTTTGGTATGTCAAAAACAAGTTAATTCGCTTACAGGGACTAAACATGACAAACTGCGAAAGTATGCCAATTGGAACTGTAACAGACATTCCGGAACATGACCATAAGTTAAACACACCTTAAATATCCTTTATATAGCTTAGAAATAGGCTTTGAGGGGTTCGGTGTGCTAAAATAAACTTTTGGGTCATTCAGGGACTAAAAGCGTCAAAAAAAGTGCACAAGTTTGCATTCTCGCGCATAACTTTTACGTTCTGAATACCTCCGGACATCCAAAAATTTATGTAAGCACTAAAATATTTTATTTTAGTGTTTGGCTTAAGAAAAATCCATTCGTCGCGCAATTTGGATCATTTTTCGCGCTTATGCGCATTCCGGTCGTAATTAAGCGAACATCGCGATCGTACGACCAAACGAACTGACATCCGGCATATTTTTTAGCATATTTCATGTCCACAATGTTTAGGCATCCTTGTGGAGCCTTGAAAATGATTTAACGAGCCTTAAACATGTCGGAAATGGCCTTAATACGCAACGGGGACTGAAAGGTGAACATTAGAAAGTGTTTGCTGATCAGGGGGACCCTAGCGTGACACCTAGCCCCCTTGGCGTCATGCGAGGCCCCTTCTGATCAGCAAAAGCCATTTTAATGACATGTTAACATCCCCTAACACCCTCCAAAGGTCAAGTGCCACATGTTAATCTCTTATGGTGGCCAAAATCAGCTACCATAACTTTCCAACAAGTGTATGGATGTGATCATTCCCTCTTCTCCAAGAAACGATCCTAACGGTGGACCGAAAACTATAAATACCCACCTCCACCCTTCACTTTTCCTCACAAGAATCTGATCTAATGTGCTCTAAGTTGAAACCTTTGTTTCATACCTGAGCTATTTTGATCTAGATTAGCATTCGGGGACCCTTTGTAGGTGTTCCTTCGTTCTTTTATTGCTTTCGAGTCCGAAAGTCAAACTTTGTTTGACTTTCTGCATTGACCAGTTTATGGTCAATGCGAAGTTCGTTTGAACTTCGCAACGTGATTGTAATCACGATGGTTATAGTCCCTTGTGACTATGCCTACTGATTACCACGTTGTCTAAGGTCGTAAGGGTAAGCGATCTAAATAATCGCTTATACCTTCGAACCCGACCCATTTGGTCGATCATTAGGATCCGACCAAACACATTAGGTGACCATAGTATACAGGGAATAACCTTCCAAGGTTATACCTTATGGTCGCTTCGTTTAAGTAGTTGTATGATAGGTAGTTTATATGCCTTATGTAAATTACCAAAATACCCCTTTGATGCCAAAATTCATTTTAAACATATGTAACATAACTTTTGACATCTAAACTGATTTGACAACAATATTAGACATGTTAAGGCATATGTTACTTGTCATAGGACTAGTTAAGCGGTCCAAACGCGTTTCACGCGAACGACGCGTTAAAGTAGCATAAGCTACCTAAACGGGTCGTAATGGGTCGTAAGCACTTAGGCTAAGTTTCATTTAGTATGTAGGCTTTGTTAAACCATACTACATGAGTTCCAATACTCATTTGGTTTACGAGCCCTCATTCTATCCGATCCTCCGATATAGGTCCGGTTTATTAACATAGTTACCTATATTAGGTGCCGTTTGATTCCGTGATCTCTAGCATTGCTTGGTGGTTATCTTAGGACTTCTGAGCAATCTCAAGTGAGTAAATAGACCCCTCTTTTACTGTTTTCAAACTGTTTTGGGGTGAAACACATGTGCCTACTTGTTACTTTCATGCTTTCCTGTTTTCACATCATATACCTGCTATGTTCGTTAGTACATTATAGTACATGATTTCATTACATTTCCTGCTATGTATGCCCATTGTGTGCGTACTTAGTACATCGTTTTACAATACATTTCATGCTATGTATGTCCATTGTGTGCATACTTAGTACATTGTTTTACTTTACATTTCTGCTATGTATGTTGACTGATAGCATGCTAGCACATTGATTTACATGACTTTTCTGCTTTGTATGTTAACTTAGCATACTTAGTACATTGTTTTCATATGACATGTATACAACTGCTATAACATTTGGTTTGCACAAACGAGACTTATATACGTTCATTAACATTAGCTACGCCGCTCGGTAGTAAGTACTGGTACCATAGGACTTGACAAATCCCATTCCTGACATCCCGGGTTTGTTTGGATGTAAGGAATGACTGAATCCGAAAACATTTCTTTTGATAACCTTGACTGAAAGGGTTATCCGACTGTCTCAAGGCTTGAATGTATGCGTTAACTTACCACATAAATGTTTGTATCAATATAACATGCATTACTTTGCAAAACATAACTTTTTGATATATTCAAAATACTTTGTTTTGTACATTTCTACATTTGGATTATGTGACAATACTTTACTTACAATACATAACAATTGTTACACATTACTTGACTACTTTTGGACTATAAACATTTGACATGGCTTATACAAGGACTTTTTGACTATTGGTTTAAACATAGACTTTATACATTGGTGGTTTGTTGAAGTGACTTAAGTAACGAGATGTGAGTAATATGATACAAGCATGGTGGATACGTCGCTGGTACTTCATATATATAAGTGTTTGTATTATATTACATATCATAGCGTTATTTAAATCATTCAATTTGGACTTATACATTTTACACAAGTAACACAATTTTCACAAGACTTTGGTTTACAAACAATTTACTTTATACAACTCATTTTACTTGGTTATACATTTAACCACGCATTATTCTTTTATTTATGTATATCATTAGATCTTATCGCTTTTAAACGATTTACAAAACAAAACAAAACAATTTACAAGGTTCATGACTGACTTTTGATAAACAACTTTTTCTAAACTTATAAGTCATGAATCCTATTTTTCACAAACCTATGTATCTCACAGGCATTTTTATGCTGACGTACCTATTTTCACATGTGTTTTCAGGAGCTTTTGCATAGGATGATGATCGTGACACTAGGGCGGACCTGTGCCTTAGAGACATAAAACGAAGATAGACTTAGTTTAATTATGTTATAAACTCTTTGATCCCTGTTTAAAACAATGTAACTCTTATGTTGATAAATAAAATACAACTTTGTATGCCATGGTTATGAAACAATTAATTTTGTTACAACACTCCCCGACGTTTTCCGCCACGCTTTGTATGTTATACGTGGTCGGGGTGTGACATGAAGAAGACTTAGAATTGACAGGTTCAAAATGAAATAAAAGCAGGAAAATGATTTGTCAAATATTAAATTATGATATGAGAAAATCGATATGCTGAGATGAGTGAATTGCAAGGATACATGAAAAGAAAATAGAGTTAGTGTATTATTGTCTTAATACATAATTGCATTAAGATTTTTTTTTTATGATGAGTTGAAAGATAGATGTGGTTTTGAATGATTCAAATGATTGTGATTAGCCCAAGCTATAAGTTTATACCGATATCGCAAGGTGTCGTAATGATTGAAATAGTTCAATAATTATGGTGATCGAACAAATTCACCGTATAATCAACTGAAAGCTTTTAATGAAAACTCTATGGGTTTACGTCTCTGATCTACATAACTCTTTTGTTGATCTTGATATATAATACTTCTATAAGTATTTAATAGTTGTGGAATATTAAACAAGATGAACAATTACTTATAAGTATAAAATGTCTTGTCCATGAATACTTAGACATTTATTTAGATAATTTTATTCGTCCCTCTAATTCTTGTATTGTTTTATGAAAATATGTCTTTTCCTTTCAGTACAAAGTATATATATTTTTTTATTTTTTATTTTTTATTTATTTATTTATTTATTTTATATAAAATATTTTTTTTACATATAATTAAAATTTACTAAATAAGTATGATGACTTAATTTATATATTTTAACTAGTCATTATCATGGTTGGATATTGGTTAGTGCTGCCTTATTTAAGCATAGGTGATCAGTCCATGCCTAACTAAGGCTAGGCTACTCAATACCTGCCCTTGACAATAACCCTAGTATTTAAAAATAATACTAACACTACTACTATTTAATATATTATTACTAATAATAAAACTAATATTAATTATCAATAATAAATAACTAAACATAAACTTAAATGAGAGTATATTTCAACAAAAAAAAATTTTATATAAATATAAATTCTTCACCTCAATGGTTTAACAAAATTCATTGACTCAATATCAAATAGTCACCGTTTTGCAATAATGCGGTTCACAGTGCAAAAAGCAGAATGATATTTGAGTTTGGATAAAACAACAAATTGGAATGGAGCCTTCCAGTGGTCTTCATAAATCAAACGAACCACATGCGTAACAAACAGTGCATGTGTAACGTGTGAATTTACCAGGAAATGAAATAGATCAATATTTGCTACTATGAAAGAAATCCTCATGGTATGATGACCATTAGGGGAAGTAGAAACACGAAAGTCAACTCTTTATATGCAGAAGTCAGAATTTCAACGAAAGAAATTTAAGAACTTTATCTGGAATTTCGTGTGATAACTGTTGTTAAGTGACATTATCTTGGAATGTTAAATATGGCATATTTGTCATAAAGGAAATAGGGGAACTGCAAAGGTATGTGATTCCTTTTTCAGTGCTAATAATTATGACTCTGATTAGACAGTGCACCTATAGTTGTGAAATCTTGTTCCAACGTACCTCAGCGAGATTCATGTTGGTTGTAGGATTATGTGGCAAAGTGCCGCTTTTAATCAGTAGTTTTGCTACTGCGGAATGAGCATTGTTGTTGTCGTGCCCAATCATGTTTTCAAAAGGTCTTGCCTCGAAAGTCGTGTGTGATATACTTCAACGTCTATGGACGTATAATTTAAGTTTCATGTGTTTTCTTGTGCACTAGCACAACTTTACAAGCTTCTTACTTGCATTAATAGTCTGTGGTAACGTATTGGAAATTTTTATACTTTTGATGGTGTCCTAACTTAATGGGTTTTCATTGTTTATTATTGTCGCTCGAGTTACGAGGTAGATGATCAAACGAAATCATGTTTGATATCGGAAAAGAGATTCCTGATAAAGAAATCTAGACACATATGCTTGTGCTTTATTCTAAATTGACTTTTCAAATTTCTTATAGATATAAATATTTATATAATCACATATTTCATATGCTATAATATACATACCCTTTATAAGGTCAATGTATTTAACAGATTCATATTAAGTCAGATATCAAATCATGATACTATTTAGGGAAATCTTGTCACTTGTTTGACATATTATATACCTCGTCTTATCCGGTTCTCGCTGGAGAGGTAACCCCGTTATATCCGAACAAGCTGGAGAGTTTGCTACACCATACCCAGTCTTGCCGGAGAAAATTTTATATTTCCCATAAATAGTATTTCTAAAAGTGCCTCTTTTATTAGGCTTTTATCCAGAATTAGGGAAATTTGTATTCCCGTAACATATCTTATTCTAGCCCAAGTAATATCAATAAGCAAGAATTAATAGCAATTAAGTGCTATTGCCTGCAATGTCTTAATCGTCATTCTTACGGCATACCAAAATCCATCATACTTTATTTACACAAGTACTTAGCTTATCTCGAAGCTTATACTAAGGCATCTTTTCTTAAGTTCAAGTCTAAATGCTACCATGTGTGCTACCAGTTAATAGCAATCTCCTAACTCTTCGTTTAAACTTAGGTATTATTATCACAACACTTATAGGCTTAATTCAGTGGCTCTGATACCACCTTCTTTCATGACCCCCGACCCACCCTGGACGGAATCGGTAGCCGCGAACAGCCAAGTGGTACCAGTGATTATTTTGAAAAATATTGCAGCGGAAATTTCATCAGGACCGTGAGTTAGGAAAAATATCAGAGTTTAGAAAACACCGGATTTTTATTTATTAAATAGATGGGATAAACCCATGTTTTACAAAGGTAGCTTTAATAAGGGATAAACCCAATTACATAAAACAATATTTCTTAATTTGATTTAATTAATAAAATAAGCCACTTCTTGAAGCCTTTCAGTGCCGTATCCATCTTTTACTCCAATCTACTGTAATTACCTGAAACGCGTTTTAAAAAGGTTTTGTCAGCAGGAAATACTGGTGAGTTCATTCATTTTTGATAAAACATATTTGTTATAATTCACAGCATTAAGAGTTTTTACATTTGCTTCTTTAAGATTGGCAAAGACTTAATCACTGCAAAGTATAACTAGAAAACAGTGTTATAATTTACAGTATTAAGAGCGATTACAATGTTTCCTGATATCAACCAACTACCCACAGTATTTGTCACTCGACTCGTTTCTGTGACTATGGTCAGATCACCCATTGGCTAACTCGTTGTCCAATGGTGACGGGAAATAAGTAATGTATACAAAACCCCACATACCGGCTATAATTTGGTGATTACATAAACTTAATCACTGTAATTATAACTTTGAAAATAAACATGCTTTTGTAAACAAATTTGATAAAAAGAGAATGACTCACATTATAAGCATGCAGATTTATACGGGCAGAGCTTAGCCTATTGATTAGTCTTGTAACCTAGTGCACATGAACTAGGTAAGTAACTAATACAACATTTACGATAACTCACGAGATTAAAACCCTCACGACAAATGACAAAGTGTAATCACTTAAACATCCATCAGATTCACAACGAATGACAGATTATTCCCCGAGTTCGTGGTACTCAAACATCCAGTCGGAATCACGACTAATGACAAAGGATAGCACTTAAACATCCGGTCGGATAGTTTCAATTGATCGGATATTGAATCGTAGCAGCGATCGAGTTAATACCTGGTATCGTACCAGCGCCTCGCTATATTAATTGTAATTTCGACTTTTGAGCAGCCAAACTTCGTTTTTATGAAATGATTTCGACACCAAAGGAATGCTCGTAGCCTGTCCTATTTATAGTAGAAATTTGGGTCTCACGCGGCCCGTGTGAGCCCTTGCTCGATCCTTACGCGGCCCGCGATGGCAGCTAGCCTACGCGTAGGGTTGTTGGGTCATCAGTAGGGTTGCCAGATGGATGACACGTGGATCTGGAACGCTTATCTGGTCAAACATGAGTTGACGCGGCCCGCGTGACCTCCTGCCTATCCTTTACGTGGCCCGCCTGAGAACCAAGAATCTTGATTTCTTGATTTTTTATATGGATTGGGGTTTCAGGGGTCCGGGTTTTTACTTATGGATCAATTTGGGACATTTTTTAATATAATTATATCATAAAGAAAAAGGAATAAAATAGTGAGAAAAGAGAATGGACCCACTTTGTAACTTTAGGGTTCAACTAGAAAGTCTCATGGTAGAATATTGGGTATAACTTCTGAGCTATTTTAAAAATATACATATATATATATAATACACCTGTGTTAAGTATAGTACCCCTAATTCAACCTTATCCTGATGTCCCGAGACCGAATCCCAACAACTTAGTCGGGCAGAGCCCTGACATACGTTATGAGACTCAGATCAATCGGAAAGGGTAGCGGTGATCGGGAGTTAAAACACTTAAAACAAGACAAAGCTTTATCAAAATAATAAAAAGCTAGAAAGTGAGTGAGAGAAGGCGATATGAACACAGAGATGGAAGCCAATATTCTTCATGTCCTATTTATATTGTTTCCAAACTCTTTCGATTTCTTACACGTATATAATATTCTATGCTGAGTTATTATTCCTTTTCATATGTTGAAGACACGTAGGTGCCTACTTAAATCAATTTCATTTGATGTTTTTAATATCGTTTTATTCTTTCCTAAACATCTCGACCACAAGTAAAATTCTCAAATCAAATCTTAAATTTATTTATTATTATTTTATTCTTATAATTAATTCAACTGCTTCAGTTATTTGGCGCGTATAACTTTTAAAATATAACGTTTTAGAAAATAATAAATATGTCATTAGAACCAGAATATTTTTGTCTACATTTGGAACCAAATTTCATTAAAAATATAGTAGGTTCAAAATACAATGTATTTTTATAATTTAATTATTATACGGTTCATGGGTCCGTCTAATTACTTCATATTTCTAATCTTCAACTTACCCGTAATCTACCCGTCTAATAATATAAGTTTTTTTATATACTTTTATTTTATTTAGAAAGGTCACATATATACAGGCCAATTAATTAATATAATATTTCAACCAACTATATAAAATAGTGTTTAAAACTATTTGGGTTGAATATTTATATTAAAAATAAACTAGTTACTAGTTACTAGTGGTTAATAAATTTAACCAAACCTATAATTTTTATATATAAATAGGAATGTTACAGCTGGATTCCATCTTCACTTGGACAGGAATAGGGTAACTATCCAGTTCATCAAGGTCAAAAACTTCTGGAACTTTGGTTGGAGCTGCAAAACAGGGAAAATATCTAAGTCTTTACTCTTATCTCTTATTTTATTAATTAAAAACGTGCGAAGATTATGTGATTCTTACCGGACATATCTAATGAAGAGTATTGGCTTGAACTTGGAAGATGCTGTGTAAAGGATCTGTCACAATCAGGCAACTGGTAGATCCTGTTGATTCGTTCTTGAGATTCTTCAGTAGGAGGGGCCAACTCTTTGAAATTTGATGCATAAAAGACATAAGGATGTTAGTACATGATATATCATCAGCATATGTTTGGGGATATCTAAAAGCCCTAAACCCTACCGGAGGTCAACCGTTTCACCAGATGACTTTTGCCCTCGGGAATGGAATCCCGTCTAACAAAGAAAAATTTTCGTTGCCACCCATCCTCATTTTTTGAAGCTTTGAGGATGAGGGGGTTGCTAGAGGTTGAGAAAAGCAAGAAGCGACTATTGCCGTGGGATCGGAGACGGTAAGAAAGTGGAAGGTCTTCGATGCAAAGATCGGGCATATGAAGGGTTTTGATCTGGTTAAGCATGATAAGTACTCTCTAGACCATAGGCATTGTTTGAGCAAAACAGAGGCCGGTAATTCAGAAAAAATCCATGATGAATTCCGGGAAGGGATATCGAAGACCAAGGGAAAAAGGGTATGACGAGAAACAGATCCACTCCTCGGAAGATACGTCGGAACGGATGCTTCGATCGAATGGACAGATAATCGCCATGTCGGAGAAAGCACCAGAGGTTCTTAACGCGTTGATATCGGCATTATCGAAGGAGCACACCTCCTTCTCGGGGTTCTTGAGCAGGTTCTGGATGACAAATGACGAGGAAGACTCGCCGGAATGAGAGCGTGTTCTGATGGCCATCGAAAAACTTGGGCGACGAAATTCTAAGAGATAAGAAGAAGGAAGTACCTGAGAATTCAGAGGAAGATGATCGTTTATCAACAAGGAAGAGAGAAGATATAGGGGCTAAATGGATAGCCATCGAGTGAAAAACGCGTTGGAAGTTGCACGATGTTACCTCAATCGTTACTTCAATTTAATTGCCTCGATTCGCGAGATAAGACTTTAAAATATATCCATTGGAATTGGTATACCAACAGATATATTTTAGGGACAATTGTTATGGGTGGTTTTCTGCTCATATATACTGAATAATATTCTGATTATGTTTCAGTTATTGTGATCAGGATATCGAATCAGGATATTGGTAACATTCTGATACAATATCCTGGTAATGACTAATTAATTCACGTGCAGATTGATGAAGCAAGTCTATAACGTTCAAGAAGACCTCTTCTCCCAAAGACTCGGGCTAATTTGTTGGAATAAGAACGTTGAAGCCGGAAGACGTGGACTACAACGTTCACATAGGGAATATTCGTTTTATCCCGAACTTGTAGGCTAGTTAGTTAGCTTTACTTTACTATAAATGGGATTGATCGGATCAGATAAGAACACACACAATTCTTCGAACACTCTTGCTCTCTAGCTGCAATTGTCACACCCTGTCTTTTGCGGAAGCGTATGATGTGTGACTGGTTTAATATCATTACATTCAATCGTAATAAACAACTACATGATCAAAACGACATTCATCCATTCATAAAAATTGAGTATTAAAACACAACCTTCGTCTAGGTTACAATTCAACAAAAGTGGATGACATCTAAACTTGAAGTCTACTTCTAGTTACGACACCCGCGCCCAAGATCCATCCTGTCACCTGAAATACATGTAATTTTGGAAAACATCAACAAAAAGTTGAGCGAGTTCATGCGTCTTGTTTGTGTACTGTAATTCTTGTAAATCTTTGAGAGACTCCTTTGTATACAGGTATGAAAAGCGTGTATGAACATGAATGTTTTACAAGGACTTTAAGGCATGTGAGGACATAGGAAGCACTCATAATGGCTTATACCCTTGTTGATTTTCCTCGACTGTGTCGATTAACCTCGACTGTGTCCATTTACCTTGACTGTGTCGATTTACCTTGACTGTGTCGATTTACCTTGACTGTGTCGATTAACCTCGACTGTGTCGATTAACCTCGACTAGGACTCCGAAGCACTACTAGGTACTAGTTGTGACCATGAGTGGGGTTCGGCCGTACCCGTTAGATCTAACCCTCGTCCCTAATGAATGTTTTAATGGCATTTCTGTATTTAGTCTATGCTCACATGATCTAGTATTTCATATGCATTTCATACCGCTTAAGTATTCGTAACATGTATTCCACCCCCGAGAGTTATAAAACCAAAAACAGTTAAGAGAAAAGGGGGAGCATGAACTCACTGTTTTGCGTCTTCAGTACTCGTAACTCAAATCTCGTCAGCAAACAAGACTACCTACAATGTGCTAGGGTCTATTAGACGAGCGGGCCGTGCCTTGCATTAGTATTCATGTTTTGGAGTTACGTTTCCTTTATATCTTTAACATTATCCAAAGTTATATTGCTTCTCAAGTATTTATTCTTGTATTTCCTTCCCAATGATGGGAGTATTTCATACATGTGTATTTGTATTCTCGTATTTGTAGTTTCCAAAATAATATATTTTCAAGTCTTACTTTAGAAAATATATTTAAACTTGTTTTGTCAAAACAATGTGTTCCAATAAAATATATATTTTTATCTCCCCAAAAAAAAATATTTTTCTTCTTGTTGAAAATACGACATAACTTGGTAATATGTACAAAAATCAAATTTTCACTTCTTGTATCCAAAATAATACTTTCCAAAAATATATTTGTAAGAGTATTTTCCGGAATATTTTATAAGTTACGTTTTATTTTTCGGTTTGCCAATATTTAAGTGTGTAACTTATATACTTTATTCCTTGTAATTTTGGTATTACTTTGGATTGTAAATTCTTGGTTAAGTTATATTATTTTACCATAAAATAATATAACTATTTCACATAATCACATACCATGACTTTCGTGTAAATATATATTCTAAATATATATTTATCCATTCTTATTTACAAAAACCAACCTCCAATACTTGTATTTTGTTACAAAAATTTATGGCAAAATTTATATTGAAAATCATAGTTAAAAAAAATACACTTGTAAACACTTGTTAGAAAATATTTTCTAAGTGTTGGAATTTTTAGAAAATTTCGCCATAGTTTCCCCTAAAAATGACGGTGTCCATGCTATTAAGCATATCACTTTCTTTTCAAAAATCATTCAAACAATCAACAACATTTCACTAAACAATATCATACTTACCAAGTGTAAAAACCATACACTTCACATAATAACATGAACTTGAGTTTTAGTAAAAACGCGTAGTAACTTGATAAAGTGTTTTGTGGGTTTAGTTACCCTCCAAAATATATTTACTACTTGGTAAACCTCATTCTTGAAGGTTTTAGATGTTTACAACTTGTAAACATATTCTACAAAAATGTTTATTTATTGGATCTTCTTGTTTCAAAAATATTTCTACACTTATTTTGTCACTAAAAATAGTGTAGGTTTAATAAAAATCTTGAGCTTTCAAAATCATCTGTTAAACTTGGTTGTCTTGGAAAATCATTCACAAATCTCAAATCTACAAGCTTACTAGTTCACTTGTTCATCATTTTACAAGAAATTATTTTTACTAGTTCACTTGTTCATCATATTACAAGAAATTATTTTTATTCATCAAGTTCATGTGTTTACTAGAAGATGATCATCATATGTTATTACATAATCACCTCCCACTTGCTAGATTATGTGTTTAAACACCATCTAGCAAGCTTCATGTGATGATCAACATCATCATCTCAAGAAATCATCAAGCTTATAGCATTTATGCACTAAACAACATCATAACAACAAGATTTCATCATATTTCATGCTTTATGTTTCAAGATTCAAGTGTATGTTCTTTAGTGTTCTTGTTATTTCAACATGTTATATCTTTTAACCACCATAAATATGAAGAAAACAAGGTTACAAGAGTCTTACTACTAGCTTCAAGCTAGGGAAGAACAATGGTGTAAATGGAGTGGATAAAAGCAAACGGGTGAGGTCCTTCAAGATCCGAGACCACCAAACCTTCTAATATTACTCCTTACACCTTGAGTGAAGCTTGGAATGATTGAGTTTGAAATGAAAATAATGGTAGTGTGTAGAGGGGAGTTCAACCGAGACTTGAAGGAGGGAGGAAGAAGAGTTGGTGTGGTGATAAGTGCTGAAGGTTATTTATAATCAAATTGCTATTAAACATAGGTCCTTGTGTTTGTGAAGTACAATACAATATCTAATCCAAATCCAAGTAATATCAAGATGGGATTTAGTAGAGATTTTGCAATCTTGGAGTGGGGCCATCATCTCATGACCGTAAAATGTGAAAGGGGGGGGGGGGGTAAGTTGGAACTGTGAACCATAAGTTAGATAATTATTTGGAAACCAAGTTTGTTAGTTAGTGTTTATATGCATCTTGCATTATGTAGTGTGTTAGAGTGTACGGGAACCATAACTAGATTAAAAATAATAAAACAATGCTTCTAGCAATATTTTAGTGTTCCGGGTAATGTCTAGTTGTTCGGTTAGATACCGATTCGTTAAAGTGCTTAGTTATACCGTATAGTGTCCTTTATGTAACTTTTTGTGACACTTTTAATTCCCGACACTTAGGAAAGCATTCCGAACCATTTTTCCATGTTTTTGCACATTACTAGCATGTTAAAATGCTGAATTTTGTTGGTTAATGCAGAATTCTGTGCTTTGTGTGGGTTTTAGGCACTTTCCGGCACTTTATCTATTACCTAGAAAAGCAGTTTTGTGGTCCTTACTTCGCTACACACTATACTAGTGTAATACGCAGTCTCTGGCTCATACTGGGCCTCAAAATACTGTTTGTCTATGTACTGAACTTCGTCAACATTTTTAGTTTGTCTGGTAATGGTGCCAATTTTGTTCTGTGTATCATTTGAACCATCTCGTGTTGCGTGTAGCAACGAATAAAGTCTTGTATCATGAAATGCCATTGTATGTATATAACAGTAATCAGAAATTCATTTATCTTGTAAACTAGATCATGCACAGTCATTAAAGCACAAATTACTGTTCATTTAGTGTACGGAATGTACGGAAAAGTGACAGTTGTCACAGACTCCCTCCGTTAAAAGAATTTTGTCCCGAAATTCAAGCGATGCCATCGGTCGCAGGGGGGTTGTGAATCAAGTGTCGTCACTTATGTTTAAAATTTGTCTTCATGTTCCCATGTATCTCTGGGTTATGTTATGAATTCTATCGTACTCAAGTGAATCAATCATGTCTTTTCTGCGTCTTGTGGACTCTTGGTCCGTAACCTTAACAGGTTTTATAGTATTGTGGACTCTTGGTCCGAAACCTTAACAGGTTCTATAGTAATTTTGTCGTTTGTCATTGACGTGAATCTTATTTGTGGGAACTGCGACTGTTCCTTGAGTCAGACTCCTTTAAAGACTAGACACATAGAATGTGTCGCGATCACTACGGATCTTTTTCTGGAAGTTTCATTTTGTGAACAATGGTTCCGATCCCTACATCGGGGATTCAACCTTTACGTTTTCCAAATCACACCACGCCTTCTCTAGGCAAGGCTCCCAATTAAGTCATACTTCTTATCTCAAATTCTTATGATTTCTGCCGCTCATCAGCGCAATCTTTCTGTATTCCGTGGCTCTCTCGATGTGATCACATATCTGGACGATCTTGCCTCTAGTTTTTCCTGGACCAACTCGGGCCAGTAGATTGTTTATCTCCGGTCTCCGTTCAACATGACGGGAATCGACTTATTATGTTTCATCTAAAGCTTCACACGAAGCGGTTTAAACGGCGGTGTGATAAATACTGTTGTAGGAAAACTCCACTAGGGGCAAGTGAGTGTTCCAGTTTTTCATCAAAGTTTGTCACACACGCACGTATCATGTTCATGCAGTCTGCATCGTCCAATGGCTTAGTCCATCTACGTTAATATTTAAGTTCTTACGACCAACGGTGTGCTGCAACCCTTGTGATCAGTAAAGATCGTGCAGCGTTTTCCTTCAGGTAATGACGTCAAATTTGCGGCGCGCAATTACTGTATCTAGCTCAAGGTTTCTTCTTATGATTCCTTAATCAATGTGCCGCGTATGCAATGCTGTGGTCTCGTTGCATCTACGTGCAATCGAGACTTTGTCGAGAAGCGTTACATAATTGCAACTCTAACTCCTTAGCCTTTGATTGCAGGGTTGGCATGAATCTCGTTCTTATTCACCATGTATCTTAAAGTTCTTATCTTGCGAATTCGAAATCCGCTTTTCGTCATCATAGCACATAACTGTTCTTTCTCTAAGAGTCGTAAGATAATTGCAGCTGTTTCTCACGACCTTCCTTGGTCGTTGGCCATATAAGAATGTAGTTAATAAATATAATCATGATCTATTCAGGTATGGCTTACATGTTCGATTCATGAGGTCCATGAATATTGTCGATGCATGTGTTAAGCCAAATGGTACGACAAGGAACTCGTAATGCTCGAAGCGAGTCCTAAAGGTCGTTTTAGGGATATTTCCTTCATGTATTCACAGTGGAGGACAACATCTTGTCCTCAAGTTGATTTTTGAGTGGTAACTAGAACCTTACGATTGGTCTGTTCATGTCATCAATCCTTGGCAAAGGATTCTGATTCTCAAATTTTCTGAAATTTATGCAAAGTGGAGTCTATCAACTTTCTCCTTGAGTCCTTAACTAAGGATGTTATGTCCTTAATTTCCTCTGTCTAGCAGCTCTTGCAGTTATATCAGAGGTTCATGCTTCGCGGACGAAGCTAGTCGGTAAGGCGTCATTCGGCACTGGTGCCGCTTCTGGCATGAGATTTATCCTAGACTCCTCTTGGCGCTGTGGAGGTATCCCTGGCAAGTCTTTAGAAATGACTACTGGAACTTCTTCCATCACGGGGATGTTCTCAGGCTCTACAGTTTACTCGGAGGCGTTTCTACGCCTCTTCGACCAATGAGAGATGTCGCAGATCCGCTGCCTTGTGGGGTTTAGCACCCTGGCACCTATTGCAAGAAGGTTGTGTACTATAAATGTTTCATCATTCGCAAGAGGGATGCGACTGATTTTCAGCTCTATACTTGGATTTCCAATCCATGCTTACTATCATATCATGACTTCTCAAGTCAATGGTAACAGAAGGTTCCGGCCTTCCGAGTCCCTAAATACAATCCTTAATTGCTTCGTCTGCTTAAACTAGCCTTCTATATGCCCATTTCTAAATAATACGGGACGTCTATTTTACTCGAAACTAGGCCAAGCAGTTTCTTAAGTTCTAAGCATGCAAGGTTAAAGTTGATGCCAGTATTAATTAAAAGTAGATGCATACGGTTGGTTAATAGGGAACGTACCCGTAACCGGATCTGGATCCTGGCGTGTTTCACGAGTTTTGATCGTGAAAACCCTTCCTTTCTTGTTTCTTCCTAGGGCAATCTTTCCTAAAGTGCCATGCTTCACCACATTTGTAGCAACCTGGTACTCTACCTTTATTTCTTTTGTCTGGATCCTTCTCCCAACAGGCATCCTTGTTGTGTCCTTCCTTTCCACACTTTCCGCATTTAGGCCTCAGACATCGACCTTCATGGTGAAAATTGCATTCCCCGCACCTCGTCTTAGTCCCCGAGTAAACTTTACCACCGGCCTTATTAGTTGCTCCATCAGTTTTCCTGCCATGCGACGGATTCACTTTCTTTCTTTTGTTTGCTTTAGAGCTTCCATAGTTAACTTGGGCGTCCATCTTTAGGTTTGAAGACTTCCTTTTCTTGTTCCCTAATGACTCCACATGAGTCTCTTTCTTGTTATCCTCAGATTCCGAAAATTTCCCCATGCGTAGAGCTTCTTCAGTAAGAGTGACACTCAAATCGATAGCCTCTGCAATGGTTGAGGGCTTTGAGGTAGTAACCATGCTCCTGATCTGAGGTGCAAGTCCCCAAATGAATCGTTCAACCCTTTTGAATTCCGGTTTGACTAAGTAGGGGACGACCCTAGACAAGTCGTGAAATCGCTGGACATATTCAGGAATCTTCGGTCTGTCCATTTTCAAATTCCAGAACTCCACCTCAAGCTTCTGGATTTCAGCCCTAAAACAGTATTTCTTTTCCATCATTTCCTTGAGATCGTCCCAGCTCAGTGCATAAGCAACATCTGCACCAAGGGTTTGAACCTGAAGGTTCCACCAGGAGAGTGCGCCATCTAAAAATAACCCTGAGATAAAGGTAACTCTCTGCTGGGGTGAACAGTTACTCATTTTTAGAACGGAGTCAGTCTTTTCTGCCCAGCGAACAAATGCAACGGCACCTCCTGTGCCATCAAAATTCAATGGCTTGCAGTCCAGGAATTGTTTATAGGTGCAGCCAGTTGGAGGGTTATTTCCGGAAGTGCCACCGCTGTGTTCAAAGCGGAGGGCTTCATGTCGTGCAATTGCCTGTGAGATTCGTTCTTGAAGCTCGGCTTCTGTCCTTGGTAACGTACTGGTGTTTGTGTCGTGTCTGGTGGCATTCTCTTCTGTCAAAATGGTATAAAGTAGGTTAGACAATATTCCATAATTGTCTATGAGGTACATAGCACTATAAGGCATCATGTAATCACCCAATTTCGCACGCATATATACTCAACAATGTGTGAGCGAGGAAACAATTACTGAGCCTTCATATAGGCTTGGCAACTTGGTCTATTGTTCGAAATAATGTATTCGAGGCTACATCGCCCTGGTCATACAAGTTTCATAAAGTGGTAGAGCGTAACGTCACTGAATCTTTCTGAATGTTATTCCTCTTCTCTTGCTTAAATATCGTTTCTCAAACATCTCGTACACGGGTAGAAGTGTCAGGCACGAAGTAGGCAAAGACAGGTTTCCTACTTTATAAAGTGCTAAAGCACTGATCTAGGTATTGTTCTACCATTTGAAGGTGTGAACACCTAGAGTTTATTTTTGTGTAGTAATCGTTAGCTTGGCCCGTAGAGTCCACCAGGATTTCCATGCACTACAAGTTGTTATTACGTGGGCCCCCGTAATAATAAATTGTCTTGCACAGTTACCCCAATTTTCTCTCGTCCAAGCAGATGATCAATCTAGGAGGGGACACTACTGTCCTTATACCTATGTCATGGGAAAGACCATTGCGGTGGTCCACGCGCTAACACTCGTTATCGTTACGCGCGTATAGGCACGATGATAGGAATAAAGAGAATTCCTAGTAGTTGGAGGGGCACCTTTAAGAAGAATACTTCATCTTTCTTTCTGGTCAAGTATGTCGTCAATCTCGCTTCACAAAAGTCGCAGGGATCTCGTCCTGCTGATTGGAAGTTGTTCAAGGTTGCCGCCTCTGCCTCGTCGTCACTACCGTAGTCAGGCACCTTCACGATCGAGAGGGAAGAGCAGCCATCTTCTACGGAAGCAAGCTTAGAATCTTGTTTGATAATCACTCCAGTCATGATCCTTGCAATGAACGCGAGGTCGATAGCTTCATCGTGCGAGTAAGAATTATAATAGGAGTCGGAGTCGAAAGTATCTCATTCACGTCAGTAATCATTCCGTACACTTATTTGTATTTATATATTCATGTCAATAATTATTCTGTACACTTATTCGTATGTATGTATCGATAAACAAATATGTTACTTAGCATAAACAGGCATTTCGATGCATCATATCACATATAACTCTCGTTTTTGGGGGGTCATTTTGTCTTTGGGAAGTCTAACTCGTGTAGACTATGCCTTAGTTGGCACCTTATCTTGAGGGTATTCCCTATTAATGTCCTTGCCTTGTCTCTTCTTTGAAAAGTGTTTGACTCATGGATCTTGACGCTTACGTGAATGCAATGAAAACCTTTTTGTAAAATGTTTTTGTGAGAGAGCTCTAGTGATTGTAGTCTAGACTCGAGAAGGAATCCTAGTTCACTACAATCGATGCTCTGATACCAAATTGTCACACCCTGTCTTTTGCAGAAGCGTATGATGTGTGACTGGTTTAATATCATTGCATTCAATCGTAATAAACAACTACATGATCAAAACGACGTTCATCCATTCATAAAAATTGAATATTACAACACTGGTTATTTAAGTTTTAAAACACAACCTTCGTCTAGGTTACAATTCAACAAAAGTGGATGACATCTAAACTTGAAGTCTACTTCTAGTTACGACACCCGCGCCCAAGATCCATCCTGTCACCTGAAATACATGTAATTTTGGAAAACATCAACAAAAAGTTGAGCGAGTTCATGCGTCTTGTTTGTGTACTGTAATTCTTGTAAATCTTTGAGAGACTCCTTTGTATACAGGTATGAAAAGCGTGTATGAACATGAATGTTTTACAAGGACTTTAAGGCATGTGAGGACATAGGAAGTACTCGTAATGGCTTATACCCTTGTCGATTTTCCTCGACTGTGTCGATTAACCTCGACTGTGTCAATTTACCTTGACTGTGTCGATTTACCTTGACTGTGTCGATTACCCTCGACTGTGTCGATTAACCTCGACTGGGACTCCGAAGCACTACTAGGTACTAGTTGTGACCATGAATGGGGTTCGGCCGTACCCGTTAGATCTAACCCTCGTCCCTAATGAATGTTTTAATGGCATTTCTGTATTTAGTCTATGCTCACATGATCTAGTATTTCATAGGCATTTCACACCGCTTAAGTATTCGTAACATGTATTCCACCCCCGAGAGTTATAAAACCAAAAACAGTTAAGAGAAAAGGGGAGCATGAACTCACTGTTTTGCGTCTTCAGTACTCCTAACTCAAATCTCGTCAGCAAACAAGACTACCTACAATGTGCTAGGGTCAATTAGACGAGCGGGCCGTGCCTTGCCTTAGTATTCATGTTTTGGAGTTACGTTTCCTTTATGTCTTTAACATTATCCAAAGTTATATTGCTTCTCAAGTATTTATTCTCGTATTTCCTTCCCAAGGATGGGAGTATTTCATACATGTGTATTTGTATTCTTGTATTTGTAGTTTCCAAAATAATATATTTTCAAGTCTTACTTTAGAAAATATATTTAAACTTGTTTTGTCAAAACAATGTGTTCCAATAAAATATATATTTTTATCTCCCAAAAAAAATATATTTTTCTTCTTCTTGAAAATACGACATAACTTGGTAATATGTACAAAAATCATATTTTCACTTCTTGTATCCAAAATAATACTTTCCAAAAATATATCTGTAAGAGTATTTTCCGGAATATTTTAAAAGTTACGTTTTATTGTTCGGTTTGCCAATATTTAAGTGTGTAACTTATATACTTTATTCCTTGTAATTATGGTATTACTTTGGATTGTAAATTCTTGGTTAAGTTATATTATTTTACCATAAAATAATATAACTATTTCACATAATCTCATACCATGACTTTCGTGTAAATATATATTCTAAATATATATTTATCCATTTTTATTTACAAAAACCAACCTCCAATACTTGTATTTTGTTACAAAAATTTATGGCAAAATTTATATTGAAAATCATAGTTAAAAAATACACTTGTAAACACTTGTTAGAAAATATTTTCTAAGTGTTGGAATTTTTAGAAAATTTCGCCATAGTTTCCCCTAAAAATGAAGGTGTCCATGCTATTAAGCATATCACTTTCTTTTCAAAAATCATTCAAACAATCAACAACATTTCACTAAACAATATCATGCTTACCAAGTGTAAAAATAATACACTTCACATAATAACATGAACTTGAGTTTTCGTAAAAACGCGTAGTAACTTGGTAAAGTGTTTTGTGGGTTTAGTTACCCTCCAAAATATATTTACTACTTGGTAAACCTCATTCTTGAAGGTTTTAGATGCTTACAACTTGTAAACATATTCTACAAAAATGTTTATTTATTGGATCTTCTAGTTTCAAAAATATTTCTACACTTATTTTGTCACTAAAAATAGTGTAGGTTTAATAAAAATCATGATCTTTCAAAATCATCTTTTAAATTTGGTTGTCTTGGAAAATCATTCACAAATCTCAAATCTACAAGCTTACTAGTTCACTTGTTCATCATTTTACAAGAAATTATTTTTATTCATCAAGTTCATGTGTTTACTAGAAGATGATCATCATATGTTATTACATAATCACCTCCCACTTGCTAGATTATGTGTTTAAACACCATCTAGCAAGCTTCATGTGATGATCAACATCATCATCTCAAGAAATCATCAAGCAAATAGCATTTATGCACTAAACAACATTATAACAACAAGATTTCATCATATTTCATGCTTTATGTTTCAAGATTCAAGTGTATGTTCTTTAGTGTTCTTGTTATTTCAACATGTTATATCTTTTAACCACCATAAATATGAAGAAAACAAGGTTACAAGAGTCTTACTACTAGCTTCAAGCTAGGGAAGAACAATGGTGTAAATGGAGTGGATAAAAGCAAACGGGTGAGGTCCTTCAAGATCCGAGACCACCAAACCTTCTAATATTGCTCCTTACACCTTGAGTGAAGCTTGGAATGATTGAGTTTGAAATGAAAATAATGGTAGTGTGTAGAGGGGAGTTCAGCCGAGACTTGAAGGAGGGAGGAAGAATAGTTGGTGTGGTGATAAGTGTTGAAGGTTATTTATAATAAAATTGCTATTAACCATAGGTCCTTGTGTTTGTGAAGTACAATACAATATCTAATCCAAATCCAAGTAATATCAAGATGGGATTTAGTAGAGATTTTGCAATCTTGGAGTGGGGCCATCATCTCATGACCGTAAATTGTGAAGGGGGGGGGGGGGTAAGTTGTAACTTTGAACCATAAGTTAGATTATTAGTTGGAAACCAAGTGTGTTAGTTAGTGTTTATGTGCATCTTGCATTATGTAGTGTGTTAGAGTGTACGGGAACCATAACTAGCTTAAAAATAATAAAACAATGCTTCTAGCAATATTTTAGTGTTCCGGGTAATGTCCGGTTATTCGGTTAGATACCGATTCGTTAAAGTGCTTAGTTATACCGTATAGTGTCCTTTATGTAACTTTTTGTGACACTTTTAATTCCCGACACTTAGGAAAGCATTCCGGACCATTTTGCCATGTTTTTGCCCATTACTAGCATGTTAAAATGCTGAATTTTTTTGGTTAATGCAGAATTCTGCGCTTTGTGTGTGTTTTAGGCACTTTCCGGCACTTTATCTATTACCTAGAAAAGCAGCTTTGTGGTCCTTACTTCCCTACACACTATACTAGTGTTATACGCAGTCTCTGGCTCATACTAGGCCTCAAAATACTGTCTGTCTATGTACTGAACTTCGTCAGCATTTTTAGTTTGTCTGGTAATGGTGCCAATTTTGTTCTATGTATCATTTGAACTATTTCGTGTTGCATGTAGCAACGAATAAAGTCTTGTATCATGAAATGCCATTGTATGTATATAACAGTAATCAGAAATTCATTTCTCTTGTAAACTAGATCATGCACAGTCATTAAAGTACAAATTACTGTTCATTTAGTGTACGGAATGTACGGAAAAGTGACAGTTGTCACAGCAATCACTCACAATACACTTACACTTGTATTAAAATCACATTGTAACACCTAGTCGGTCTGCATCATATCCTGCACTGTATCCTGATATTTGAAGTAATAAGAAGAATAAGGCAGTTGCGATTGTCAGCTCCCGAGGTTTTGTGCCGGCGATCTAGAATGATCAAGGGCTTTCCTCGTACATCTCGTGTCACCCTTTACCTTTTTTGCACATTGTTTGATCGTTGATACAGCTCGATATCCTGAGCCGTATCCTGAAAACTGTTTTTGTTAGCAACTTAATCAGCATATTTTCGATACACATTCTTAGCACACTACCTCACTTAACTAATTTGATTACTTAATTGCTTCGGTAATTTTTGACCAAAACAGTAGGGATCACCGATTCAGCTCCAAACACTAAGGAGAATGGAGTCTGACCAGTAGCATTTTTGGGAGTTGTTCTATCAACCCATTTCCCCTTTTTGGAACCAAGCTTCTTCTTCAAGTTGTTGATGATGATCTTGTTGGATGATTCTGCTTGACCATTAGCTTGTGGATGGACTGGTGTTGATGTTATCATCTTAATCCCCCAACTGTCACAAAAGTTAGTAGTTCTACTCCCAATAAATTCGGATCCATTATCACAAACAATTTCAGAAGGAATACCAAATCTGGTAACAATGTTTCTTTTAATAAAGGATATAACTTCCTTTTCTCTGACTTGTGCAAATGCTTTAGCTTCTATCCATTTGGAAAAGTAATCAGTCATGGCAAGCATAAACACTTTTCCTCCTGGTGCTTTGGGAAGTTTGCCGACTATATCCATTCCCCATCTCATGAATGGCCAAGAAGAGGATATAGGATGCAGGAGCTCTGCTGGTTGATGAAGGATATTGCTATGTCTTTGACAAGCATCACATTTCTTGGCATAATCCAGAGCATCCTTCTTCATAGTAGGCCAATAGTATCCTGTCCTAAGGATCCTTGAGAACAGTGCTCTGCCCCCAGTGTAGTTTCCACAATCTCCTTCATGGAAATCCTTCAGGACTTCCTGAATCTCTGGATCCTCGATGCACCTTAGATATGGACCTGCAAGAGATCATTTGTATAACATGTTATTTAATATTGTAAATTGAGATACCTTGACTTTGAAAGCTCTAGGATTTTCTCCTGTAGGAATCTCTCCATGTTGTATATATCTCATGATTGGAAGGATCCAGTATCCTGAATTTGACTGTGCATCATCACTAGGTATGATTGCAGAATCCTCCACTATTTCCATAGCTCTGTGATCCTCAATAGCAGGAGCCAAAATGGGGATAATGGAAATTTTAATATCCTTTGGGATCTTCAATGATGATCCAAGGTTGGCTAAAGCATCAGCTTCTACATTTTCCTCCCTGGGTACCTGTGTTAGACTAAAAGAAGCAAAAGAGTCTGCCAATTCATGGACTATCTCAAGATATTTGATTAGTCTTTCACCTTTAACAGCATAAGAACCATTAAAGTGGTTAGTGATTAATAAAGAATCTACATGTACCTCAAGATACCTGATCCTCATATGCTTGGCAATTTGCAAACCAGCTCTTAAGGCTTCATATTCAGCCTCATTGTTAGTAGTTTGAAACTCACAAGCAATTGAGTGGGGTATTATGTCCCCCTGTGGCGATTTTAGTATTATGCCTAGTCCAGTTCCTTTGACATTAGAGGCTCCATCTGTGAAGAGTATCCAAGGATCCTTAGTCTCTTCAAGCTGTTGAACTTCCAATTCAGCTTCCCTTTGTAGATCACTACTGAAATCAGCCACAAAGTCAATTAAAGCTTGGGACTTGATGGCAGTCCTGGGTTCATACTTAATATCATATGCACTAAGCTTGACTATCCACTTTGCCATTCTACCTGACATTTCAAGTTTCCTGAGAACATTCTTAATAGGAAAGTTATCTTCCACAATAATAGTATGAGTTTCGAAATAATGTCTATGTTTAGCGGAAGCCATAATTAAATCAAGAATTAATTTCTCTAAATGAGAATACCTGGTCTCAGCATCAAGTAGACTTTTACTTACATAGTATACCAGATGTTGAGAGACTTCATGATCCTTAACTAGGACCGCACTTACTGCTTTAGCCGAAACAGCTAAGTATAAGGATAATGATTCTCCATTTTCTGGTTTCATCAGGGCTAGTGCTGAGGATAGATAATCCTTAAGAACCTTGAGTGCAGCTTCATGCTTAGCAGTCCACTCAAATTTCTTATTCTTCCTCAATATGTCTTACCTGCCTTGAGCAATTTGTCTACCTCTTCTTGGATAATGACATTTCTTTCGGGTGCAAATTTCCACCTTTTTTGGTGTATTGGCTTGAAAGACCTGTCAATACCAAGTTTGTGAGTAATAGCATCCTTAGATATACCTGTCGTGTCTTCATGTTTCCAAGCAAAGGTAGACTTTCTTCTTTTCAAGATGGATATTAAATCCTGCTCAATACTGTCTAGGATCCTGGATCCTATAAAAATTTTGGATTTAGGATCCTCTGGGTTCAACAGAATATCCTTGACATCTTGCTCTCTTGCCTCCATGACGTCTTGCTCCTTGGAGGCTGGCTTCATTGAAGAAGTGTAACAGTTCTTTGCCTCCTGCTGATCACTTTCTATCTTCACCACATCCCATAGAGTTGGGAGCTTGACACATTGATGATATGTTGAGGGGGACTGCATTCATATCGTGTATCCATGGCCTGCCAAAGATAACATTACAGCAAGATAAGCAATCAATAACTGATGATCTTGGGATAATTTCACCACATCCCTCTATGTAAATGGGAAGTTTAATGTCCCCCAATGTGTTCTTGGTTTCTCAACTGAATCCCACAAGAACTGATGATCTTGGGACAATTTCTGATTCAGGGATGTTCATCTTCTTGAGGACGACAAGCTGAATGATGTTCACTGAGCTTCCTCCATCTATCAGAATCCTGCGAACAAAATGATTAGATATAAACAAAGTAATAACAAGACCATCATGATGAGGGTCCTGAATATCCACACGATCATCCTCATCAAAGGATATAACTTTCTCCTGTGTAAGGACCGAGGTTCGAATGGGCCTATCCCCATTATCCATCTTTGTCTCTTTAGCATGCCTCTTGGCTGCTGAAAAGGAAGTACCACAGATGTCTGATCCACCAGATATGAAGTTGATAATTTGTGCATCAGCTGGGGGAGCAGGAGCGCTTTCAGGGATCTTTTCAGGATCCTGGATCCTTGACTTCTTTCTTCCAAACAGCTCCTTCAAATGCCCTTTGCTTAACAAGTAACCAATCTCTTTCCAGAGTACTATGCATTCGTCAGTGAGATGGCCGAAATCTTCATGATATGCACACCATTTGGATTTGTCTTTTGTTGCAGCTGGCTTATCACTCTTTCTGGGTCATCTCGCTTTTTCACCTAGATTCTGCATTGCAAGGATTAGTTCATTATTATCAACATAAAAGTAATATTCAGAAATGGGAGAATAATCCTCATTATCCTCTTCTTGCTCCACTGCATGCACGTTTTGATTATCAGACTTGTTGTATGATTTGGACTTGTTGTTCCTGAAGTAGGATCCTTGCTTTTCCTGCTTTGAGGATCCTGCCAGTCTTTCTTGGATCCTTTTATCATCCTCTAGGCGGATGAATCTAAGGCCCCTGGTTCTTACTTCATCAAGATTCCTGCAAGGGGTCATAACAAGATCATCATAGAACTGTGAATCCTTAAGTAAACCCATTTTGAAAGCTTCTACAGCCGTAGCTATATCCAAGTTAGGAATTTCTAAGGATTCCCTACTGAATTTGGTGATATAATCTCTAAGTGATTCATTTTGACCTTGTGTTATCCTATATAGATCACTAGTTAATCGTTCAAATCTCCTACTACATGAGAATTGGCTATTAAACAAATTAACTAAGTTTGCAAATGAAGTAATAGAGTAAGGGGGAAGACTTAGCAGCCATTTAAGAGCTAATCCTGTCAGTGTGGATCCAAAACCCTTGCATAGGCATGCTTCTTTTAACCTTTCAGGAATGGGGTTGATTTCCATTCTCTCCCTGTATTGAGCTACATGCTCTTCGGGATCAGTTGAGCCATCATATAACTTCATGTTTGGTGTTTGAAACCTCTTTGGTATCTCTGCATCACAAATAGGTGGTGCAAATCGAGATATCTTGTGACTCCCATCTGGAATTTCTGGAATGGGTTTGACCACTCCTGGAACACGGGATATCATATCCTTGAGCTTTTGTAACTCTCTAGCCATAGCTTGGTTGATTCTTGTATCCTGCACAAAGCCATGGTTAGTATTATAAGTAGTATTTAAAGTGTTACCTCCTGATGGATTCAAGGGTGGAATTCCTTATGTGAATCCATATTGATGTGATTCTGGCATGATTGAGGGACTGGACGAAGCAATAGTTTGCATGGGTATGAAGTCTCCCAAATGAATCTCTGAACTTCTGGGTTGTATACTCCTTAAGGATCCTTGATCCTGAAAGATGTTGGATCCTTGATACACCGAAGTTGGGGGTCTTGGAGGATAATCCATGGATCCGTGAACCTGAGATGAGGATCCTTGAACCTGAGATGAGGATCCTTGTGTTGGGTTTTTCACATGTTTATCAAAGTATTTTATCCATATAAAATAAAAACGCAGCGGAAAATTATTATTTAAAACATGTTACTTACAAGATATAAAACCCATTTTATATGTAAAACCCAATCCCCGGATCCATATACGAACATGCATGCTATCAAAAATAAAAACACAACCATAGGGTGTTTAGAATACTACCTTCCAAGGAGTAAAGGATATGAAGAAGATGATGCTTCTTGAACGGTTGCCTTCAAGTGTAGAAGACCTCAAGCTTGTATACTCTAAGCCTTCCAACAAACACCTTGTGTCTAGCTAGGATTTTACACTTGCAACTCACTTGAAAAATCCCCTCTTGAAACCATCATATGGCCGAAAATTAGAGGTCCTTTTCTACAGTTCTTGCACTTGAAAACACTTGAGAAAAACTCTCTTGTATAACCATCTCATGGTCGATTTCTCTAGAGCTCTTTTACTTGATTTTGAAATTTAAAAGAACTTCTCTAATGGCACATACTTGGCCGATTTTTAGAGAGCCAAAAGAAGTCTTCTCAAGTTCATCTCCTTGTAATTTTGTCATACAAAATACTTATAAGAATTTAGAGAATCTTGGCCACCCAACTTGCCCAATCAAGATGCATCTTACCATGCAATTTGCATGCAATGTGATTGGCCAAAGCATTTAGGGAAGAGCACCCAATCAACACACATGCAAATGCATGAAATCTCATTGGACCAACAATTTTGGGAAGACCCCATGGGGGGGGGTGGCGGCCTAGACTTTTATAAAAAAAATTTCTTTTAAATAATATAAGTCTTACATATATATATATATATATTTTATAACTTTTATAAAATATAACATCATATGTTAGAAGACTTATGCTATTTTTATTATGTTGTTTAACCAATTAAATTACAAAATAAAATACTCTCTCAAAACAAATTATCCATATAATTTTATTAGTTTGTCAAGTGCAATTATTTAGAAAACCAATTTCTAAATATTGTAAGTGTTAATATTTATTTGTTTGATCATATCATAAATAAATATTGTAAGTGTTTGTCTAGCTTGTTATTAGGTATGACTCGACTTGGATCATAACGTATTAGCCACATCAATTTAATATGTGTCTTGGGCATATAGAGTCCAACAATCTCCCACTTGCACAAGATACATAGAAGATTGATGCAAGCAGTAAATGACACCTAACTACGGTTTACTACCCCCAATACGTATGACTATATTTGCCATTCAATAACATCATCCCTTTCAAGTCCCTTACTTGAACATCATTTAGGTGAATCTATCATTTATCCTTTTGTTGCAGATGTCATGTTAAATCCAGAGACATAGAGTGATCACTCTCTGTTGATTTAAATTTAGCAGGCCTTAGACATCTTACTCTCAACGAATAAGAGGAACAAATCCCATCTTGACTACATACGTCTCTCACAGTCACCTTGTACCACACCTGAGCTTAGCCTTATGTACTGTTATTTTACTAACAGCGAAGAAATAAGTCAAGGTACAATATTTGATGAATATCAAGACCCAATATGTATCTCAGTTCTGAGGATACTATGATGTTCTCCTTTACTCAAATTTACTTATGATCAATCACAGAGGATTCCGTGCTGTAATATTTGAGAGCGAGTCAGTCCAATATTTGTATCCCACAAATATCTATGAACTTTGGTAGCAACACTTTGCTCTATATTCATTCTAAATGAATATCCACCAATCCAAATTCATAATAGTCTTACATTCATATTTGTTCCCATAAGTATGATCGACTACGGACATTTAGAATAAGAAACTTATTCACGGATTTAAACAAGCTAAAAATGGAACATAACTCAAAATACCATAAAGAGTTATAATAACAATTGTTCCAATATCCAAATACAAAATAAATCAAATCCAATCACTAGAATATCGAAGTCCTAAGGCACAAGTATGATCCTTTCATGCTTTGCCTGTACAAGGATCTTCGTGAGTGGATCCGCAATATTTTGATCAGTGTGAACTTTGCGAATACATATCTTTCCCTTTTTCAACTTCATCCCTTATGTAGTTGAAAGTCCGTTTAATGTGCTTAGTCTTTTGATGTGCACGAGGTTCCTTGATTTGAGCAATGGCACCATCGTTATCACAAAGATCTCTAGGGGTCCTGAATGGTAGGGACTACCCCTAGATCGGTAATAATTCAAGTGGCAGATCCATATGAATTATCTCGATCAATGAAGCGGCGATGTATTCTGATTCTGTAGTGGACAATGCTACCCTAATTGTGATCGAGGACCATTTCGATCAGTTTGGAAACTCGTATCCATGTAACCCTTTACAACGAATTCCGAAACTCGTATCCCTGTAACCCTTTACAACGAGTTCCTCTTTACAAGATCCATATATTAGAAATATATCCTTAGTCTTTCTGAGGTATTTCAATATATTTATAACAGTCACCCAATGACCGTTACTCGCTGGTATCTTCTCGTTATGCTTAAAGCGCATAACTTGTCCGGTCTAGTGCATATCATTACCTACATAATGAATCCTATAGCTGACGCATATGGGATTCCTTTCATTCTTTCCTGCTCATCCTTTGAGCTTTGACATTGAGACGCACTCAATATTGTCCCCTCTTGAATAGGTACCAAACCTTTCATAGAGTTCTCTATCTTGAACCTTTTCAAGACATTGTCAATGTATGCACTTAAGTTTAAACCTATCATGCGCCTTGATCTATCCTTATAGATTCTTTATTCCCAGAATGTAGGCGACTTCACCAAGATCCTTAATGGAAAAACCACTTCCAAGCCAAGCTTTTACACCTTCCATGGTTGGAATGTCATTCCCAAATAGTAGAATGTTATCGACATACAGTACTAAGAAAGTGATGACGCTCCCACTAGCTTTCTTGTACACACAAGTTTCATCAACGTTCTTGATGAATTAAAATTCCCAATTTCTTCATCAAAACGGTGATTTTAACTTCTCGATGCTTGTTTCAATCCACAGATTGATTTCTCTAACTTGCATACTTTGTTAGGATGTTTTGGATCGACAAAATCCTCAGGCTTAACCATATAGACATCTTCCTCAAGATATCTATTAAGGAAAGCCGTTTTGACATCCATTTTCCAAATCTCATAATCATATTATGCAGGTATGGGAAATAATATCCTAATTGACTTTAGCATCGCCATAGGCGAGAAGGTCTCATCATAATCAACCCCTTGATTTTGATTGAAACCTTTTGCTACAAGTCTCGCTTTATAAGTATCCAAGTTACCATGCACATCTGTTTTCTTCCTGAAAACCCACTTACTTTCAAATAATTTGGAGTTAAGAGATTGCACAACCAATTCCCATGCTTGGTTGTTATACATGGATTGCATCTCTACGTTCATGGCTTCAAGCCTTTTGTCACAATCGGATTTTGACATTGGATCATGGTATGTGGTAGGTTCATCCGAATCTACCACGTAGCATCCATTCATGAAAAATCCATATCTTTCAGGTGGACTACTAATTCTACCAGATCTATGAAGGTTTTATGTGTATTGATCAACCACTTGATCGTTTTCAACAACCTCTTGTTGAGTGCTAGTATCAACCAAACGTGTATCGGCTTGTGGTTCTTGATCCTCATCAAGTTCCACTGTTCTACTAATTCCTTCCACAAGGAACTTTGCTTCCAAGAACTTAGCCTTTCGAGCAACAAATACCTTTTGCTCTGTTGGATCGTAGAAATAATATCCTATATCATCTTTAGGATATCCTACAAAGATACACTTAGTGGATTGTACTTCCAATTTGTTTGGGGTGTATTGCTTCACTTAAGCTTCACAACCCATACTTTTAAATATGATAATGATGGAGCCCTTCCATGTCATATTTCAAAAGGTTGTCTTATCCACTTTCTTGGTTTGGGCCATATTTAATATACGGACCACGGAGAGCAAAACGTAACCCCAAAATGATAGAGATAATGCGCTCCTAGCCATCATAGACCGAACCATATCCAAATAGAGTTTGATTCCTCCTCTATCGGAACGAATAACTTTGATTGAGTTGATTTTGTACTTCACCTTTTGAAGGCTTTGGTCATTTCAAAACTTCAACTTTGTGTCACATCAAGTACACATAACCATAACTACTATAGTTGTCGGTAAAAGTAATGAAGTATCTTTCACCATTCCTAGTCATTGGCTTTAAAAGGACCACATACATCTGAATGTATGATACCTAATAAATCTTTTGCTCTTTTCCACTAAAGGGTTTCTTAGTCATTTTACCTTATAAACTAGACTCACATGTATCAAATGAACCAACTTCATTTGTGTCCAAAAGACCATTCTTTTGAAGTGTTTGCATGTGACTTCTGTTCATATGACTAAGGCGACAGTGCCAAAGATTAGTCTCACTCAAAACCATTTTGAGTTTCTTGGTGATTGCTTGGTACATTGAACTATCAAATGATTTATTATGAACCAATTCATAAATACCATTTGAAAGCATGGCTTTAAAGTAAAACATGTCATTCATCGAAACATGAATTTCATTGTTTACAAACTTTAAATCAAAACCATATTGTCTTATTTCTTTTGAACCTTTTGCAACAAATTGCAAACATGAGTTCCACATCCGGTATCTAATACCCATGTGTTAGAAGAAATAACATTAAGGCCAATATGTATCATTAAGATTGTACCTTAGGTTTGCCCCGCATCCCTCTTGTTTTTCAACTCTTTAAGATAGGTTGGACAATTCCTATTTAAATGTCCTATCTCACCATACTCAAAGCACGGATCGTTCGTGGCAACCTTTGCCTTCTTTTCTATTGGTTTTGGTGGTTCCGCTTTAGTCTTTCTTTTTCTTTTCCCTTTGAATTGCCCCTTTCATGTGCAACACTTGCCTTTGGTGTCGGGGTGATGCCCTTTCTTTTGCTACCCTCATTAATCGTTAGAATGGATAAAACCCTTTTACCCATATTGAGCCTTTCGAGGCGATCAATGTGGCTTTTCATGAGACCGATTGGGTTTCCTCCATTCGACATGCATGAAGCACTCGAACCGTTTCGAATCGTTCTACCCTTAGGAACATTTCCTACAATTGGGTAATCATGTTGTATGCTCATGATGTTCAAAATCCTTTTGAATTTCGGGAATCATAATTCCTAACATGAGGCAAGAGGCTTGCATAGTTTTCTCGATATACTTAATCCAATCGTTATAGGCATCCTTATCTTCCATAAGAGGTTCATCGGGATTAGGATCGTTTTTAGTGATAGGTTACGGACGGTTTGGGTAATATTGTTAGCGGCCATCTACAAAATTTTAACAAGGTTCAATTTTAGTATTTTCGATATTATTATATTTTAATCATTAATACCCTTTTGTGTCTCACAGACAATTAATAATTAAAATCTAGAATCCAACGTCACATTTAAATATTGGTTAGGTGACCTTTATCCCTCTATTTAAATTAACAAAGTAGTCAACGTTTGACAATTGCAACCCTTTGCAACTTCTAGCCATATGGGATCGGTTAAACATCTTTATGTTTAGTTGGCATGTTTAATCCCATCAACACCTTTTGTTTGCCATGCTTCGGTGACCCTAAGTTCATGGTTTCCAAATCAAGTCGTCCAACTTACACACACGTGTGAGTTTATACACATAAGTGGTTAGGTGACCTTTATCCCACAAACATGGTAAACCCACCTCGAACATACAATTTCCCTCAAATGTGGTTAGGTGACCTTTATCCCACAATAAGAGTTCCCAAGTGTTTCGAGTATTGTATAAAAGGATGGTGTTTGACTTGTTTTATAAAAGGGTTTTTTTAATATTTCAAAATTCTAGTTTAGAAAATATTATGTACCATACATTTGCATGCATTCAAATCAATGGTACTTAAGTGAAAACTAATTTTCACGGTTCTTTTTAATAAAAACCATTTTATTATAAAATCATTAATTTTTAATAAAACCTTTATTAACCATTTTAATGATTTTGTTAAGAACCAATTTTACGCTTGTTGTTGATTATTAGTTTGTTAAGTCATGCATATCGACATATCATCTAAAACAACAAAATAAGCAACCAAACAAGCATATCATACATAACAATAGGTGCATAACCATAGCCAACTATTTTGACCACACTTGTTAGCCGAAACAAGTGTGTCAAAAGGTCCTTCCTAAGGGTGAATATTGACACAAATAATGTCTCGTTGAACTCCCACTTGATCCCGCATCCAAATGTTTCAAGTCTTCTTCTTGTGTTGTGATTTCTTCACATTCTTTGAGCTTCCAAATGTCTTTTATATTCAGCTCCAAACTCCTTTGGACTTCAAAAACGTGTTTTGGTTATCGGGCTAAAATCCCGTTAAGAACTATGAAGTCCTTTAGGCCTGAAATTAGCCAAAACCAAAACCGCATTTTTGTGTGCATCTTCTTTTACAAAAAAAAAGTATCCTAATACATTTTTCCTAGTAAAATAAAATGCACCTAATCTATTTACTTACATACCAAATGAAATTAAATAAATTACATAACTTTACAAATGGAAGAACAAAATAATAATTATTACAACCCATTGAATAATTAATAAAATAAATCACAACACAACCATTCAACACAAGGTCATGGCTAGGTTATATGCACCAAAATATATATCCAAATATATATTTATTAATTTCAAAAAGCATAAAAAAATGGTTCCCTTTTTCAACCTACAATTTTTAGGTCAAGAATGAAAAACTGAAAAATGTGGGTTTTTGTCCAAACAAAATAATCATCCAAATGAAATAATTTTTCAAGATTCATTTATGCATGTAAGAATATAATCTTGAAAAACAAAGGGATAACCATGGTGAAAATTTCGGCCATAGGGTTTTACCCAAACCCGAAACCCGAAAATTTCATATCCTATGAAGCATGCACTCATATAAGCGGCTCTGGTACCACTGTTGGGTTTTTCACATGTTTATCAAAGTATTTTATCCATATAAAATAAAAATGCAGCGGAAAATTATTATTTAAAACATGTTACTTACAAGATATAAAACCCATTTTATATGTAAAACCCAATCCCCGGATCCATATACGAACATGCATGCTATCAAAAATAAAAACACAACCATAGGGCGTTTAGAATACTACCTTCCAAGGAGTAAAGGATATGAAGAAGATGATGCTTCTTGAACGGTTGCCTTCAAGTGTAGAAGACCTTAAGCTTGTATACCCCAAGCCTTCCAACAAACACCTTGTGTCTAGCTAGGATTTTACACTTGCAACTCACTTGAAAAATCCCCTCTTGAAACCATCATATGGCTAAAAATTAAAGGGCCTTTTCTAGAGAGTTCTTGCACTTGAAAACACTTGAGAAAAACTCTCTTGTATAACCATCTCATGGTCGATTTCTCTAGAGCTCTTTTACTTGATTTTGAAATTTAAAAGAACTTCTCTAATGGCACATACTTGGCCGATTTTTAGAGAGCCAAAAGAAGTCTTATCAAGGTCATCTCCTTGTAATTTTGTCATACAAAATATTTATAAGAATTTAAAGAATCTTGGCCACCCAACTTGCCCAATCAAGATGCATCTTACCATGCAATTTGCATGCAATGTGATTGGCCAAAGCATTTAGGGAAGAGCACCCAATCAACACACATGCAAATGCATGAAATCTCATTGGACCAACAATTTTGGGAAGACCCCATGGGGGGGTGGCGGCCTAGACTTTTATAAAAAAAAAATTCTTTTAAATAATATAAGCCTTACATATATATATATATATATATATATATATATATATATATATATATTATAACTTTTATAAAATATAACATCATATATTAGAAGACTTATGCTATTTTTATTATGTTGTTTAACCAATTAAATAACAAAATAAAATACTCTCTCAAAACAAATTATCCATATAATTTTATTAGTTTGTCAAGTGCAATTATTTAGAAAACCAATTTCTAAATATTGTAAGTGTTAATATTTATTTGTTTGATCATATCATAAATAAATATTGTAAGTGTTTGTCTAGCTTGTTATTGGGTATGACTCGACTTTGATCATAACGTATTAGCCACATCAATTTAATATGTGTCTTGGGCATACAGAGTCCAACACCTTGACCCTGAGATGAGGATCCTTGAACCGTCTACGTTTCCATATATCCTCCAGAACTAAAGAAGGATCCTTGATGCTGGAAGGAGGATCCTTGAGGCTGAAGAGAGGATCCTAAAGGCTGAAAGTAGGATCCTTGAGCCTGTGTCATTGCCGATGATCCATAGTGTATACTCGATGATCCACCCTGGTATTGAACGCCTGATGCTGTGGAGTGCTGGGCTGTTATGGCTGGAGAATCAAAATTCAATGATCTAGGCATCAATGGAGAGTGATCCTCCGCTGATCTCTTTAATTTCTTGATTTCATCAATCTATCGAAGGATCCTGTCATTAGTTCTGTCCTGCTGCTGCATGTAATCCTTCATCTACAAAATCAAAGAATAAAGATCATTGTTAGTAGGACCAGAAGAAGCAGCAGTATTTGGTTTTGAGAAAACGGGGGTTTGTTTCTTCGCAACATTCTCAGCATTCTTCTAGGATCAAGAAGGTGCAGGAGGAAAAGGTGGAATGCCTTGTGAAGAGGTGATCGTCGGCATGGAACTTGAAGTGTTCTTCGCTTGAGAAGCCATGTAGTTGAAGACAATGAAGAGAAATGAATGAATTGAACAAAATTTCTCAGAATTAAAGCACCAATTGCCCCACGGTGGGCGCCAAACTGTTTTGGTCAAAAATCACACAAGGATAATGCAACCAAATCCGATTTTGTGAGGTGTGATGCTTGATTATATAATCAAGTGTATAAAAAATGAAAGAATGAAATGAATGTTGAACACAAGGATTTATACGAGGAAAAAGCCCTTGATCAATGTATGATCTCCGGCATAAAAAACTCGGGTGATGGAAACTACCGATCACCAAGTATATTAAACAAACAATGTTTACAAATCGGGATGATAACAAGCTTGGTACAATGATCACTAGTGTGCAAAAAGTGTATAATCGCCAATAACTTGCAGAGAGTTCTCGAGAGTAGTGTGTGTTGCTAATAATAATCTAATCAAGCTTGTCATCCCCATTAAAAATAGAAACTAGCTAAGCTAACTAACAATCAGAAAAAGGTGCAAGTCCCCCACGATCATCATAACGGTCGAAGAGCTTATGCACGTGCAGAATAATGAAGCATATTCCCCTAGAATCTCGGTTAGACCAAGTCCTATTAGAATACTTCTGCAAAACAAGTTAAAAATTATGGAAGCAATTGTTAATATTAGGATAATAATGAGGATCTTGGATCCTTAGTCCTGCAACGTCTTCTGAGGATCCTTAATTCAAACTGAACTGAGGATCCGTGATCCTGACTGCACTTGAGGATCCGTGATCCATATGCTTAGAAATTCTATCCCTAACACTAATAAACTTGTACTAACATAATAGACAAGATACTGCTGACCTTCATGATCCTTTACCAGAACAGCACTTACTGCATTCCCTGATACTGCAAGATACAGGGATAATGGTTCACCATCCTCGGGCTTCATCAATAAAGGTGCAGTTGAAAGATATTGCTTCAATTCCTGTAGGGCTGCTTCATGCTTCTCTCCCCATTCGAATTTCTTATTCTTTTTCAGGATATCGTAGAATTCCTTGCACTTCTCTGAGGATCTTGATATAAACCTGTTTAATGCCGCTACTCGTCCTCCTAATCTTTATACATCTTTCATGTTGGATGGTGACTTGATATCCAGGATAGCTTTGATCTGTTCCGGGCTTGCTTCTATCCCCCTTTTAGTCACCATATATCCTAAAAACTTTCCTGTCCCCACTCCAAAATGGCACTTGGCATGATTTAGTTTCATATTGTACTGGTCCAGGATATCAAATGCTCCCTCAATATCCCGGAGATGATCCTCAGCCTTCTTGGATTTTACCACCATATCATCAATGTACACCGCCATGGTGTCCCCCAGTTTGTCTTTAAACATCATGTTCACCAATCTCTGGTACGTTGCACCTGCATTTTTTAAACCGAAAGGTATAGTAGTATAACAATAAGTACCTGTTGGTGTCATGAAAGCAGTATCCTCCTGGTCCGAAGGTTCCATTTGGATCTACTGGAATCCTGAGGATGCATCCATAAAGGTTAGCATTTCATGACCGGTAGTTGCATCCACCATCGAGTCTATATGAGGTAGAGGAAATGGGTCTTTACGGCATGCTTTGTTCAAGTCTGTGTAATCTACACAAACTCTCCATTTCCCATTCTTCTTTTGAACTACGACCACATTTGCTAGCCATTTGGGAAATTTGACTTCCCTAATCATCTTGGATTTCAGCAATCTTTCAACCTCTTCCTGTATAATTGCGTTTCTTTTAGAAGTAAACTTCCTTCTCTTTTGCTGAACGGGCTTGAAAGACCTGTCAATTCCAAGCTTGTGAGTTATAATATCCTTAGAAATACCTGTCATATCCTCATGCTTCCATGTGAACGTTGACATCCTGCATTTCAAAAAATTAGTTAACTGACTTTCAATATCCCGAGGGAAATTGGCTCCTACGAGCACCGAGATATCTGGATTATCCTGATCTAGGATAATTTTCTTAACATCTTGCTCTGAGGTCTCCACGATATCCTGGGCTCGTATCTTTAATTGCTATCCTGCTTTAGGCTTTGTTGAAGACTTCATTGAGGAAGAATAACATTCTTTTGCCTCTTGTTGATCACTTTCCACCTTGACAACCCCCCAAGGGGTAGGAATCTTGATACACTGATGATAGGTTGATGGCACAGCTTTCATATCATGGATCCATGGTCTGCCCAATATAATATTGTAGCAGGATAAGGAGTCTATAACACAGAAATGTTGCATTGAGTTGACTCCCTCAACATATACTGGGAGCTTTATTTCCCCCACAATATTCTTGGCCTCTCCACTGAACCCTACAAGTACAGTGGATTTTGAAGTGATCTCCATCTGGGAAATATTCATTCTTTTCAGCGTTTCTGTAGGATCGAGTTTCGTGACCGAAACCGTGATTATCATGATTATGTTCATAGACGGGAAGATCATAGACGGATAAACGACTAACTTGTATTGATTTGATAACATAAGAGTACAAGTCAGCCCGATTAACAAGATAATCGAACCTTTACCAGAGCCGTTTACATCCGGGGAGAGAGCAAGTGGTGATCTCTCCCTGGTGAGGACTTGAACCTCCTAAAATCTCCAAGTGTTTGAAATGACAAAGGGTTGCTATTTATAGCCACACCCCTTTGTCTTTCAAACACACACGGTCAACCGAATAACCCTCTCGTTTGACCACTTCAAACGAGCGGGTCTATACACGTTCGATAGACCGTTTCACTAACTATTACAAATTCAGCGTAAAATAATAAATCTAATCTATTCGACAAGCATCGGACACAAATCTGCATCAACAAATTCCCCCTTGTCCGTTGCTGTCGAATGCTGAAAATGCAACTGCAATCGATCTTCAGTCAAGTATTCATCTTCTCTGTGTTAACAAATTCCCCCTTGACCGATGATCCAGGTAAGTAGTATCTTGACGCTTCTTGTATAATAGTTCCCCCTCAAAGTACGCGTATCCGTGTTGGGCGTTGTGCAATTTCCTCAAAAGGCTCAATTGAGCGATCTTCCGCTGATCTTCCAATACTCCAACCGGCATTTGATAAGGGTTCCATTCTTTTAAAAACTGCATCAAGTCTTGATCTTCAAGCATACTACAATGGTAGAGGTTTCTGGTGAACTGTCTTCTGTAAACCGTCTTTGTGTCACTAGAAAATCACAAACTCTACCACCTGTGATTGCGTTTAGAAATTTACCAAAGAAATTCAACATACGAAAATTTTTATTCCCCCATTTCTTTGGTAAGATCTCTAAACCTTAACAGATTCCCTTCCACTTTAAAGGAACTGTCGTTAAGTTTCAAATGTTCACCAGTTCCCTTCACTAAGCGGAACTGTCGTCAATCTTTACTGAACAAACCCTCTCCACTGAGTAGAATCTTTCAAATGTTCTCGGTTTTTCGAAAAAAAACACGAAAACGGCTTTCTTCTTTGCATATTCTAGTTGAATAAGAACGTCCCCTAGTACCCCGTAGGATCCGACTTGTATCCCTCCAAAGTACTGCTAACACCTAATCCGAAAACTTCCATCATAGGCATAACTCTTCGACTTTGTGAACTCGTTAGGACCGGTATTGACATTCTAGGCTCATACGTTCGTTTTCAAATGCGAGAATATGACAATAAACAAAATGCTTTCGAACATTTTCGAATAACCGATAACAGTCATAAATACTGACGTGCGGAAGTGAACATACCGTTTTGTTTTTGGCCCATAGTAGTCAAGTACCAAATTTGACGTTTGCGTCGGTAACCGTGACTACCCCACATTTTTCAAAAATATCAACTTTTCATCAAGCTTCATCATCTTTTGTTTTCATCATGCTGCATCATTCCGCATGCTCCCGAACCCCGTGCAAATTTGACGTTGAATTATAGAAGCACGATTCAAATCAATTCGCGAATACCCGACCCCACTTTTCAATTCACTAACTAATAGAGACGGGTCCACGACTCCATGTTTCATCTAGGAATTTGGTCCATAATCCCAATGCCAAAACATGATTTTAAATAATTCAACCAATGGATTTTAAATCAAATAAATTCATACATGGTCAACATGGCCACTATTAAAATCCATGAATTATTTTTATGTGGACCCCAAGGAATAACCAATCAACAATTAATTGGTGCTCCAACTTGTTGTATCTTAACATGCTAATCCACGTGAATCTAATAAGACAAATTAGATGTTTGCAAGTCTGCTACATCATGTCCCAATTAGAAAAGATACCTGATGCAACCGATCAAGTGTTGGCCAACATGTGAACTTTTTCTTGAAAACAATTCTTCACCAAATATGTCGACCACAGTGGGAGCCCAAACAAACATGCGTGTGACCCAGTGGAGCCCAAGAGAAATTATCTTGCTGATTCAAGAACTCAATGCATGGCCTACTAGAATTGCATATTAAAATAGCCCAAAAATGGAGCCCAACATCTTACGGTCATATAATTGCAAATCAAATACAAACTCAAGTCTAGTGGGCCCAAATATGATAACCTAGCTGCCATCAATTTACTTCAGCCGACATATATGCGATAACAAACAACAGGAGCAGACATCATCTTCAAAGTATGTCCCTCTTTCTTCGATACCCACCAAACATCCATTTCTGCGATACACAATCTGAAACATTCAAATTATTTTTCTTTCTCCTTTTCTGCGATAATCAGCATCCATCAAAACACTTCTCTTCGATACATATCAACCAAAACCATTTCAGCCACTTATTTCATTTGTCTCATCCTTTCTGCGATACCCAGCAACAAAACTGAATGAGATCTTGAACGACGAAAAGACTCCGGCGAAACAGGATTTGTGTGAAGTCGACGAAACAGATAAGTTTAAGGTCCGACGAAACTGATTGTTTTGTTTTGTTCGACGAAACAGGATTTTAAGTGTGAGAGACGAAACTGATTTGGGGGACGACGAAAGTGGAGGTGGTGTTTCGTCATGGGGTCAGTTTCGTCGGGAGTGGGTATGAAGAAACCCTAGTTTCTTTAAGCAGCCGCCAAGAACATCAAGAACAGAGTGTACTGTTACTTCCCAGATTTATATAAAAACATTTTGTATATGATTTTTGATGATGATAACTTGAATATTTAGGTGAAAAACATAAAACCCAACACTTGTTTCAGCACAGATCTGAATATTCGGGTCCAGATCTGAGTTTTTCTCATTTTCACCCAACTTTTCTTCTTGAACAAAAATCACTAAAATCACAGATCTAGAGCACATGTGACTTAGTAAACGGTTAGATTTACTAAATCGGGCACCATGGCTCTGATACCAATTGTAGGTCCCGTTTTTCCCGGTGAGGATCGATAACGAGAAACCTATCCCTGTTTATCACAAACACGGTAATGGGTGCGGAATCCCCGAGACGGTGCAAACCAAACACAGATAGTAAATAACACGGATTAACCAATGAAACACACTCTATTGATTAACGGGATGAGAACCGATTACAAACTGATACAAACACAGTTTTGACGGAATTTTGACAGAGTTTCTTTACAAGTATTTTCTCATCTCTATTTCACATAGAAACATAGAGGGTATTTATACTAGACACAGACACATATTGACGAAACGCATAAAGGCACTAAAGTCGACGAAACACATTATGTTTCGTCGACAAACATATTAACTCTATCTGTTTCGTCGTTTACAATTTGAGCCCAATCCAAGTGAAAAGCCCAATGCTAGTCTTCGGCCCATATTTGAAGTTACGACCCAAGTCTTTAATCTGTTTACAACTTTCACACAATTCACATATGAGACAAAGATAGAAACATCACCATGACATCACAATGATGATGTCATGGTGAGGTGTAAACGGGACTTTGCTTGCGGCGCTCCGTGCTTCGTGTGTCGAACTCTGGGGCGCACGACGGAGGAATGTCATGTCTTCGGGCTTGAGCCGGACCTAACCGAGTCGACCCGAACCGAATCGAACCGAGTCAAGTCGCGTCCACATAAAGTGTACCAACAATCTCCCCCTTGGACGCTACTCATGAGGTTCGTCTTTTGTGATTGTTCGTCTTCTGTGTCTTTCATGTCGGAGGATCTTCAAAGTCTTCACGCGTCATAAGAAGAAAGTGTATCAACAAACTCCCTTTATCATTCAGGTAGTGTGTTAACAAACTCCCCTTTAAATTGAACTCTCCATTGAGTTATGCTCGTGAATCTTTTGAACGTCAATTCTTTAGACCCTTGTGGTGTTGATGAAGGGTCAGCGGCAACTCGATCATTTTATCCTTTGAGTGCCTCCACTTCGTGTCTTCATTCCAAAGCTTGTCATCGAACATGTTCTCCTTGCCTTTAGCATCTGCACATGCAAGAAAGCTAAACGCATAATGAGAACAACCGCTTGGAATATAATTAACATTTAAACAAATGACACATATGAGATCAAATCTCAATCAACTACCTACCGACAACAGTTTGAAAGTTTAGAAAATGGTCAGTTTTAATCCTTTAACTTTCGAAACTTGTTAACTTCGACTGTTTATGAAGATGCAATTGTTTTCCGGCTTACAATCAGGATTTTGGGTAGGATAGACTCGAGTTCCAACATCGGTCAATCAAAAATAAACTAAAAGCAAAATCCTTTTGGATTTTATAAAGTTTATATTAAAACACACCTAAAATCTTTTTGAAATTTTCATTTTTCAAATGTAAAGATGGAAAGCAATAAATAAATATATACAAAGATGCAGAAACTGAAAGCAGTAAATAAATATTTACAGACATTCTTTTTGCGAGTTTCGAGGGTAAGAGAATCATATCAGTGTACGGTCACGTCAAAACGCTCTTTTTGTTCAATTAGTTAACATTTAGATAAGCATCCTATAACAATTATCGGTATTGTTGTCCACTTAAGCTCAAACTTATCAGATGTAATCATGGCGAGGGGATACGTTAAGGTATGATTTATACTTACCGACCGGTGTTCATCCACATCACGACACATTCCCGTATCAAGGTATGCACGAGAGTTCATCTTACCGGTGAGTATACCGCTTATCATCCGTTTGACCGTATAAAAGATGTGAGAAACTCACTTATTTTGATTGAAAACAAGCCCTATGTGATAAAATCACTTATTGATGAGGAACTTGATTTTCATATGCATGAGGGAACAGGAGCAAGTCCGTGAACAGGTCAGTACTTTCGTACAGCAGAGAGACGAACTTGACTCCCGCAAAGAATCTGTGATATATTATCACTTATTTTGTTTGGACATGTGATTGTTGATCACTTATTGAGGTCGAATGCAATATGTACACGTATGTATGATATCATGGAAGATCTTAGACTTCGTCTCCGTTTTGTTTCGGTAAAAGAAACAACCATGATACCCAGATGATAAACAGCATAAAGACCGAATATCTCAGAACCTCGGCAATCAATCAAACGAAATTTCGGTACTAAGACCATATGCCAATGTGCGGTTCCCACCTGATCTTCAGTCGATTTAATTTTATATCACCCTGCACACTTTAAGATGATTGTGAGCCTACCGATACATCTTATATAGAGCTGCTTATCGTTTTTCATTTTGCATTTCAGTTTAAAGAGGTTTCAACAGACCACTGATCTACTATCATTTTCTCTTTTTCTCGCCAGGAAACTCATTTTTGTTTTTCCAATGTTTTTGGGTTTTGAAATTTTTCGATGTTTTTGAATTTTCAAATTTGGATTTACTCCCCCTAAAATCAAGAAACTAAGATAAATTTAAAAGACACAAAGATATTTACAAAAACGATTTCCCGATGTCAGTTAACTCATGTTTTACCTCAATGCCGTTTACCAAAATTAATTTTAATCAGAAATTATGTATCGAATTTTGGAAAAATCAGTTGGCACGTCGGTAAGCGGTGCGGACCATGACAACATTGACGAGTTTCATAATGAAACAATCACGTGTGAGGTGATATTCGAGTTCAACGTGTCAGGCCAAAGAGTGCTACGAGAGGATAACAATTTATAAAGCAGCTTAAATATCGACAATTTATAAAGCAGTTTCTAGTTGAATAATGTTGACGGAGCTGCCATTATCCACCAGTATCCTGCGCACAAAATGATTAGCAATATATAAAGTTATTACCAAACCATCATGATGGGGATCCTGGACACTATCCATGTCATCACTATCAAACGTTATCACTTTATCGGTTGTGAGGGTTGTCATCCTGGTTGGCTTGTCCCCTCGTTCTACCTTAGCCTCCTTCGCGTGCCTTTTTGCTGCAGAATAAGAGGTTCCACAAATGTCGGATCCTCCTGAAATAAAGTTAATTATCTTGGCATCTGCAGGAGGTGATGCTGCTCATTCGGGATCCTTCTCAATATCCTGACCCTTATTCTTCTTTCTGCCCAGAAGATCCTTCAGGTATCCTTTGCTTAGCAGATAGCTTATCTCCTTTCACAGGGCTATGCAATCTACCGTGACATGTCTAAAATCCTCATGGAAGGCACACCATTTGGATTTATCCTTCCAATCGGCTTTTTGCTGGTTCTTCCTTGGCCACCTCTCTTTGTCTCCCAAACCCTGCATAGCATGCATTAGTTCGGGTATATTAATAGAAAAACAATATTCTGACAATTCAGGATACTCCTCAAAATCCTCATCCTCAACAGCATTCACTTTCTTGCTGTCATTTCTACCATATGGCTTAGAGCGATATAGTTTGTATGAGGATTCAGACTTCCTGTTAGTTGATTCATAGGTTGAGGATGAATTCATCCTCTCTTGCATATTTTTATCATCCTCCTGTCTGATATATCTCAAAGCCCTATTCTGAGCTTCATCTAGGTTCCTGCAAGGATTCATTACAAGATCCTGATAAAATTGGGAATCCTTTTGCAACCCCATTTTGAATGCCTGCACTGCTGTTGCAACATCAAGATGCGGGATGTCCAAGGATTCCCTGCGAAACTTGTTCACATAATACCTTAAGCATTCTTGAGGACCTTGAGTTATCCTGTAGAGATCACTGGTTAGTTTTTCAAAACTTCGACTGCAAGGAAATTGACTGTTAAATAAGTTAACTAAGTGAGCAAATGATGTAATTGAATGAGGTGGAACATTTAAGAGCCATTTTAAGGCTGATCCTGTTAGAGTAGAGCCAAAACCCTTGCAGAGGCATGCTTCCTTGAGATCCGGAGGGATAGGGTTAATCTCCATCCTTTCCCTATACTGAGCAATATGTTCTTCAGGATCCGTGGTTCCATCATAGAGCTTCATGTTGGGGGTTTGAAATCTTTTTGTGATTTCAGCATCACATATAGGATATGCAAACCGGGGTATCCTGTGGCTATCCTAGGACACTTCTGGAATTGGCTGGACCACCCCAGGTACATTGGATATCATATCCTTTAACTTCTGAAGCTCCCTAGAGAGTGTCGACGTCACACCTGTATCCTGCAAAGATCCAACACCGTTAGTGGCAAGAGTATTGGTATTATTAGAAATGTTACCAACCTAAGAATTCTGGCCATATCCTGGAGCATATCCTGAACTTCTCACAGTTGATACCCTGACCGATGAGGGTATCTCAAGAGTATGACTCTGGGAATGACTAGGTATAATATTGCCCCTGTTATCCTCGGTATATACTGCCGAACTGAAGTTCAATGCTCTGGGCTGCAAGGGAGTGACAGTATCCTAAGCAGGCCTGCTTGAACTGGATTTCAAGAGTTGTATCTCTCTTATCAGCATTTGGTTGGTCTCCTGCTGTTGCTTCATCTGATCCTGTATACTACTAGACAAAGTTAGAATTTCATCATTAGAAGCCATAATAGGAGTTCTCCCTGAGGCAGCAGATCCATGGATATTCTGAGTAGGCACAATATCCCGAGATGTTTGAGTTTCGGTCCTCCTTAGAGGAGCTTGAGGCTGAGAAGAAGCTTGCGTCCTTGGAGGTGGAGGAAGCACCGAACCGATTGTTGCAGAGGTTGTAGCAGATATGGTAGAGGAGCTCATGTTTGATTTTGAGGCAATTGAAAACAGTTGTGCAAAAGGTTTTGAAAATAGGAAACCAAGTAGTGATTTTATGAAAGCTTTTAATAGAAATAGCACCGCTTGCCCCACGGTGGGCGCCAAATTGTTTTGGTCAAAAATTACCGAAGCAATTTAGTGATCAAATTAGTTAAGTGAGGTAGTGTGCTAACAATGTGTGTAGAAAATATTCTGATTATGTTGTTAACAAAAACAGTTTCAGGATATAGCTCAGGATATCGAGCTATATCAATAATCAAACAGTGAGAAAAAAAGGAAATCGTGACACGAGATGTACGTGGAAAGCCCTTGATTAATCTAGATCGCCGGCACAAAACCTCGGGAGCTGACAATCGCAGCTGCCTTGTTCTTCTTATTACTTCAAATTTCAGGATACAGTGCAGGATATGATATGGATCAGCTAAGTGTTACAATGGATTTCGAGTGTGAGTGTTGGTGATTGCGAGTGATTGCAACTAGTAGAAAGCAAAAGTGTGTGTAAAAAAGTTGTGTCTCTATCGATCCGTACATTCCTTTATATAGTGAAATAGAAATAACAAACTATCCTATAAAACCGGGATGCTTGGAATATTCCTTCCTAGACGTTGAAAACCTCTTCTTCCGGCTTCAATGTCTTCCTTTCAACCGAATAGCCCGAGTCTTCAGGAGAAGCAGTCCACTTGAACGTTATAGGCCTGCCATGCTAATCTACACGTGAACAATTAGTAACTACCAGGATACTGTATCAGGATGTTACCAATATCCTGATCCGGTATCCTGGTTACAATCAAAAGTATTAAAGTCAGAATATAATTCAGGATATATGTTCAGAAAACCACTCATAACAGACATGCTTGGGAATTACTCGACAAATAATAAGTAGCTCTAAAATCACCTGAATGGAGATTGAGTACGGGTGGTACGATTCAAACCTATACAAGAAAAACCCTGAGCAATACCGACTCTAGATAAAAACCGACTCAAAAACACTACCTTAGACTCATGGTACAAAAATACGACTTAAAATATAGGTAAACCCGTATACGAACTAAACGAAACCAGACTAAGCAAGAAATCCACCTCGTCGCGTAACGTGACAAGGAAGCACAAGGTGGTCGCGCGACGCGGCCACAACCTTGACTCGTTGACCTTTAATGTTGCTCGCGTCACGAGGGCTTGTGCCCATATGCTCCTCGCTCGACGCGAGGAGCCCTTTTTCACAGAAAATTTCTTGAATTTTTCAGCTTCATGCCTTGAAATTTTTTTCTCAATTCATCCAATTTCGTTCCAAGCTCATTCTATATCAAATTTTCCACTCAAAAATACCTCGGAACTACCCCTATTCTCTAAACTTTCAAATACTTATTAAGGATCATGTAGATCCAGCTCACCTCTGTATGAAACCTTACGGGCTATAGCACTATCATTCAAACTACTACTCGTTTCTTGAAAACTTTCACCTTCCTTCTCCACAAAACTAAACCCGAGTGTAGGGAAGTCAAAACGTGGATTGCAAATAAACAAATTCTCCCCACACTTAGGCTTTTTCATACCGTTCCACCTACTCTCAAATAATTTCACTTCTCTTTCCAACTCATCCGCAAAACTATCCCCACACTTGGGATTTTTCTCAACCTTAAAATCAAGACTACCTAAGTTCATAACCTCCTCTTCAACTCCCATACCACTCTCATCCTTACACTCAAGTTCTATCACCATATACGGTGTACCCTCTAGTAAGGCTTCTATAATAGCAAGATCACCTTTTGGATCAAACACTCCAGTTTCTTTGTAAACCGGCAATCCTATAATTTCCTCTCCAAACTGGTCCTCTAAACTCAATTATCGTTCTCTCTCATCACCCTCTACCCGCCTAACATGAACAACGAAAATGGCTCAACCTTATCACTCACAACCTTCTGAGGCTTAAATACTTCGAATGTGACAGTTTCCTCACCTACCCTAAGTGCAATGGTCCCGCGAAGACATCAATTAAGGCTTTGGCGGTGCAAAGGAAAGGTCTACCTAAGATTAGAGGGACATTCTCATCGGCCGGCATGTCTAGCACTACAAAGCCCACGGGGAACACAAACTTATCAACCTTAACAAGCAAGTTTTCTACTATACTCTGTGGATACATTATGGATTTATCAGTTAAAGATAGGGTCATACTGGTCGAGGCAAGTTCACCTAGGCCTAACTTCTCATAAAGTGAATATGGCATTAAGTTTATACTAGCTCCAAGGTCCGCTAACGCATGGTTTTAAATGTCACTGCCAAACAGACACAACATCTTGACGATGCTCAGATCTATGAGCTTTTCCGGTAGCTTATTCATTACCACAACGAAATAATCGGTCGTCAAAGGGACGTTCGAAAGCTCTCCTAATTTACCTTTCCCTTTAAAAATATGTTTCAAAAAATTAGCATACTTAGGCATATGCTGGAGGGCTACGATAAACGAGATATTTATCTTAAGATGTCTACACATGTCAAGAAAGTGCCCGTACTCCTTAGCATATTTTCTATACTTAAGGCGTTCGGGATACGGGACACGAATACGATCTATCTCCGGAGTCGGTTGCACAAACTCAACTGGTTTCCTAACAACTTTTTCTAGAGGAGTGGTTTCTAACTCTAACACTTCATCCACTGGTTCCTCTTCCTCTGCTTGAACTAGTGATTCAACACTCTCTAGCTCTCTACCCTGACCTAGTGGTAATAGCTTTGACATGGGCATTCGAGTTTGTTTGGGTGCTACCTTAAAACTGTCTTGGGGCTTTCTCATCTAGCTTTTTAACTATATCCCCTACAGTTCTTTGAAGGTCTAAAAATGCAGATTGTTGGTTTTTCAAAAGAATGTCATGTTCGGCTAAGGTTTGTTGTGTTTTCTGATCCTTAACCACTAACTGAGATAACAAACTCTCTATCTTTTCCAACCCACTACCCCCAACAGCCTTATCATTACCCGCATTCTAACCACTAAAGTGACCCTGCCCCTGGTTATAATTTTGGTTTTGTTGGAAACCAGGGGGATGACCGGAAGACCGGAAATTGGAATTTTGATTTCTCCAACCGAAGTTATAAGAACTTCCAAACTGATTCTGACCTCCTACAAAACCGACCTCTTCTTGTTTCATCAATGGACACTCTAAAGTACAATGCCCTCCCTGACATAATTCACACTTATCTACCTTAGAATTGATCTCTCTCATCTCTCGGGTTAGGTTATCTAAAGGAGCGGCCACACTAGTATCCAATGTGACTTAGTGAACACCTGCGTAAACTAGGTAGTACTAGTGACATTAGTGGAAGTCCTATTTGCTGACCTCTGTTCGCACTCAGAATGTGCAAAACTCTCAAACATGTTATTGCATTCGGCCACAGTTTTCTTACCCATTAGGTGGCCTCCTAAAGAAGTATCAAACTGAGCTCAGGTCTCATAGGTGAGACCATTGTAGAATTACTCTACCAGTGCCCAGTCAAATAAACCATGTTCGGAACATCGAGCAAGTAAGTTTTGTAATCTTTCCCATGCTTGATAACAGGGCTTGGGTTCCATCCGAATCGAATGGATTTGATCCCAAAGTCTAGAAGCGGGAAGTACTTATTCAACAACCCTTCTCTAAGGGTTGCCAATGTGGTAAAAGTATCGGCTGGCTGAGAGTCGAGCCAAGTGGCGGCTCGACCATCTAAAGTAAATGGGAACAGCTAAAGGAAGATTGCGTCATCCACGGCACCTTGGAGCTTAAAGGTGCTACAGATTCGGATCAGGCGAGCTGTGTGGGCGGGTGCGTCTTCGTCATCAAGACCATGGATTTTGCTCGTGTTAGTAAGTGCGGTCATAATGTACGAGGGAATCTGTCAAGAGTTCTCGTTTGTGAAGGTTGGAACGGTGATGGGAGAATTAACTCAGGTGAAACCTTGGCTAGACTGCTGGTGGATGGTTCTATGTTCGGCCATTTGAGGACGTGGGTGGGAAGTATTAGGGGGTGCGGGTGGTGTAGATGGTGGAGTAGAGTCAGAAAGGGCTGAAGATGTAGATGAAGAAGTACTAACCTTGAACTTTAGATCCAAAAGCTTTGGAATAACGAGCATTGGCAGTGGCCCTTGCGAACGCGTATGGGGCATTCACTACAAACACAGACACAAAACAAGTGAGAAGACTCTAAACATGACGAAAAAAATCAAAACAAAAAGAAAAGTAAAGATATAGCAAGAAGATCTAATCAAAGCTAATAACCGCAATTGCCAAGAGTCCCCGGCAACAGCGCCAAAAACTTGATGTGCTAAAAGTAGTTTAATAATTATTAACTAAATTACCCAAATCTAGATACTAATTTAAACTCTAGACTCTTTTAAACTAAACTAACCTACGAACAGGAAAGTGAACCGATCGACTCTAGTAAAGCTAAGTATGTCCGGAAATCGAACCCATAAGACTCTTTTGATTACATAAACTAGACTTAGTGACTGACACGACTAGCTGTTTTTATATTTTGAGAGGGGGGTTTTCTAATATCCTTAAATTGAAATTAATTAAATATTAACAAATATGAATGAACTAAGACGCAAATTGGACTTTGGATTTTACTCTGATGATGATAAAATAACTAGCTAGGATAGAATCCCATATACTATCAGTTATCCTTTTACCATGTTGATGCTGATAGAAAGAGTGAAGCACAAAGACTGATAAAGACTGAAGATTGTGAAGACTCGACACTTAAGACTCGTCAACATCTGAGGGGGAGTCTGTTGGTGCACACATCTGTCGTCTTCGTCTTGTATCGAGTCTCGAGATCGGTTCGGATCTAATCAAGCATGACATCACTAGTGACATCATCATGTGACATCACTAGTGACATCACACTACATATTCACGTGAAATATAAAAGTCTTGCATGAAATCAGAATTGAGATTCACTAAAAGACAAAACAGATTTGAAGTTAACTTGAGGTTCGCTTGAAATTGTGACATATTTTACATGTAGATTTCGCTTCAAATTGTAATATCTTTATATGAAGATTTCGCTTGAAGGAGGTTCAAGCGAAATCATGTAGCTTATATATAGGAGTAGTGTGTTAACAGTTAGAATAGTTTTTGGCCAAGTGTACCGAAGTGTTGCCGGTTTCCTTTCGATTGTAAAGGTTGTAATATCAATATAAAAGAGGGTTAAAGTGAATATCAAGCTGTTTACACGTTCGTTTCTTAGTTTCCGCCTCTGAAACGAATTAGAACTCTTCCGAACGACTCGTTTAGGTCGGAATCCGATCCTACAATTGGTATCAGAGCCAGTGAAGAAGAGTTCTTGTTGATTCAGCCGTAAAATCTGTTTCTACACCTTTCTTTTCGAAAAAAAAAAAATTTTCGGTTAAAATCGGACAAAATTCACATATATTGTGCGCATACATGGTTTAATCAATCCTTGAAAGTTTCAAGTTTAAAATCAGCCTAAATCTTGTAATTTTGTGTGATTTCGCTTCAAGTGTTCGAACATATGATGACATCAGCAACTATTTTACACGATTTCGCTTGAATAGTTGAAGCGAAATCGCTTGAAAAAGTTAGAGTTTGAAGCGAAATTGAAAATTTCGCTTGAGAATTGTGTTAGAATTCGCTTGAAGTTTGGTGGTGTCTGAAGCGAAACTGTTTCACTTGAAGTTTACCTCGTGTATTGTGAAACCAACCAACCGATTGAAAATGGTTCAGTAATTCATGTGAAAGTTAATTGAATTGTGTGATACTTTAAACAAAAGTTGTTGATTGGGTCAGATGTTACATGTGAAGTAAATTGGTACATGTGATATTATCGAAAATACATTGAATAGTGTGAATCTATTGAGTGCTTGCATTGATTTGTGATTAAACTATAAAAAGTATTTTAGCAAGTGGGATATGAGGTCCAATCAGATTTTTTTAATCATATGCTAAAACTGTTGTTGGATACATGTTGTCATTTGCATGTTTTGAATTGAAAGTATCAATGCATTTTGTCAGATCATGATGGTGTACATGTGACACAAAAGTCTCGAATTGTGCTTGTTTAAGTGATAATTGTCAATCGGTTATTATCAAACAAAGACATATACATGTGAAATCTGCATAGTTTTAATGTGATCATGTGAATGTGGGTTTCGAGGTCCAACCGATATAGTGTGATATTATTTTAAAAATTGTCGGCAAGTTTAAAAAATTCAAAGATGACATGTGTCTAGTTGAGTTCATTTAAATGTGTTTTTGAATTGTGTGATATTAGTCAAAGAAAATTTGTTTAGATAAAGGATGTCAGTAAGCATGTGATAGTGTAGTTCTAGTTATATGTGCTAATTGTTAGTTCATTGTTTTCGATGTATGTCCACTATAGAGTGTCGGTTCATTGGAAATTTTAAAAGCTCAAATTGTTGTCAACTAAATGTTTACACGGCACATTTAATACGTGTTTTAAAGAAGATCACATGACCTCATATGTGTACTAAATTTTCAAATTGATATATTTCAGTATTGTCGTTTTTGTGTTTAGTATGTTTTTTTAAAAATTGTTTGTGATATATTGGTTATATGTGCTAGTCAATTGAGTCTTGTGCAAATTTAGTTTAAATTGTTTGAATAGAATCTACAGGTTGTGTGGTTTGACATTAAAATCCATTCGCATCAAATATATTCACTTCACACGGTGTGTACTCAAGTCGCGTGGTTTGAGTCGTGGTTTCTGTCAGTCCGTACGGTTTGGAGTTCAAAGGTCTCAAAAAGTCAAGTCACTTGAATTCGATTCGGGTCATTTTGTCCGTACAATTGGTCAATATTCAGTCCGCACAGAATATTCACAAGTTCGAGTATTTTTCACAAGGTGATACAGCTCATTTGAAAATTCAAAACATGGACGAAGATAGTGATGATGATCGTGAGTACTGGGCAAGAAAATTTGATGTTGATATGAAACTGATTGCTGAAAGTGATAGTGATGATGATCGTGAGTATTGGGCAAGAAAATTTGATGCTGATATGAAACTGATTGCTGAAAGTGATAGTGATGATGATAAAGTTAAAAAGAAAAAGAAAAAGATCAAAACACCAGTCAGCAGTGATGATGAGGAGGTTTTCGTGAAGAAGAAAAAGGTCAAGACACCAGTGAGCAGTGATGACGAAGAAGCTCCAGTGATCAAAAGGCAAGTAAAAGTTGAAGTTGCAAAGTTCAAAGTTGAAGATGAAGTTGATGCAAAGAAGATTCCTGTGAAGTGTGACACTTGTGAAGCTATAAAGAAGCAGAACAGCACATTGATTTATAACTTGAACAGTTTGAAGGAATCTTATGATGTACTGAACAAAGCAATGAACCAATACAATTTAACTAGTGAAGAACAAGCAACAGCGATGAAAACACTTCAAGGAGCTTTTATGACGAAGCAAAAAGTGGTGAACAACTACATTGAGAAGTGTGCTATGCTAGAACAAAAGTTGGAATTGCAAAGAATTGAGACTGAAAGAGTAAATCGATTGTTGAAAAGTTACTCATGTACTTCTTATGTCATTGACAGGATTTATCCAACTGTTGAAGGCATGAAGGCATTTGAAGAAGATGAAGTAACTGAAGAAAAGAAGGATGATGGAAAAGAGACTGAAGAAAAGACTCCAGACAAAAAGAAAAGTGATACAAAGAAAAAGACTGACAAGAAGGATTCTGGTAAGAAACAAGAAGTCAGTTATAACAAATGTCCACCCCCGCTAGAAAATGGATATTTGCCCAGGAATCCAAATCAGGAAAGAGTCGAAAAAGCAACAAATTTACAGTGGGAGTCGGAGTCGTCGGTAAATTTGCCAGAAAATATTGATGTCGTGTTTACATCATCTGACACTGATCATGAGTCCGAGTTAATTAAGAAAGCCGTCGATCAGGTGTTGGATAAAGATGAAACTGAGGAGTCAAAGTTGGAGTCCAACTCAGAGTCAAAGTCAGAGTCAGAGTCAAAGTCTGGTTCTGAAAGTTCGAGTTCGACGGTCAACAGTCAAAATTCTTCAGTTAAAAGGGTTTACAACAAAGAATTCCTGTTATCAAAATCTAATTTGAGTGACGAAACATTCAAAGTTGCATATACATTGAATGATTCTGACAAATTATATTCTGATGAGGAATTTCCACTAAGAGGTGTAAAAACTGAGATGATCAAAAAGATTTTCAAACTAACAGAAATCAATATTTCTGAATTAAAAGATGTAAACCTTATTGATAAACCTAAAAAATACACCTCAAGAGTACAACAAAGACTAAACAAGAAAAAAGGTTACAGTTCTGGTTCTGGATTTCATAAGAAACCAAACCCTAACCGTAATTTCAAAAAGAAAGGTCTTGGTTTTACTCCAACAGAAAAACAGAAAAATGAAACATATGTTCGTGATTTTAAAGCAAAGATGACATTTGTTTCAGGTACATCAAGAGATGAGGAAGAAAGGAAAAAGTTTTGGAGGCAGTCAAATAGTGAGTTTCTTGCAACGAAGCAAGAAGAGATGAAGTTTGCTGGACAAAGGAAAGATACGAGAACCTGTTTCCAATGCAACACTGTTGGACACATTGCCAGAGATTGTTCTAAGGCAATATCATCAAAACAGGGAGTTTTTCGTAAACAAAAAGAAAAAGTGGTTAAGTTTGAACCGCCAATTGATCGAACCAAATTATTCAAAAATTCGACTTTTGAAATTGGTGAAAGTTCAAACAGGTTTTACAAGAAAAGAGGAAATCTTGACAACCAGAAATGGGTTGTTAAGAAGTCTGTTGATAGTTCTAGCGATGATTCTGATAGGTTGAAATCAGAGGAGCTATCTTCTGGCGATGAATCTGATTCCATAAAATCAGAGGAGCCACAGGTTGAGTTAAAATTGAAAACTTCAGTTCCTCCAATGGATGATGTTCATTTTCCACCATTGAAGGATGAAGATTTTAAGAAGAAAATTGGTAAAGTTGAAATATCAAATCAATTTTATGATGATAACAAGGTTTTTGATGTTGAAAAAGCCTTTAACCCCACAGTGAAACACATTTTTGGTAAAATGATTGATCGAAAAGTCAAAGGGGTTAAAGAATTTTATGAGAAAAAGATGCAGAAGGAGAAAATTGAACCATCCCTAGTTCGTGACTGGGATGGCTCATACTATGAACAGTAAGACTGTGGACTTGCCGGAGATCCCAAGTTGGTAATCGTGGATCATGGATCGGCATCATTCTTTATCATGTTTGTATAATGTGTTTTTGAGAAATTTTTGCAGGAATTGCCGGAACTCCCAGGTATGTAAGCGAGGAGTAGGAATCGGCACCTTGAGAATTCAATCAAAAGATGGTAAATTGGTTGAAAAACAGGTTTGAGTTGTATGTTTGTGATTTTACAAGTGGTAAATCAGGGACATTAAGTTGTATCTGATTTACTACATATAATTGGTAAAACAATGTGATGATTTGATCCCCAATTTTACAAGTGATAAAATCAACAAAACTTATTTTCCGGAAAAACCATTTGATTAAAACAAACTTAAGTGTTTTGAAATCGATGGGAAAATAGTTTGTTGTGAGCGGGAGTTCTGATTGTTTATGCCAAGTGGATGGCGATTTGAAGCAATTCGATATCGGTTGTCATTTTTTTTGTACAGTTTACTTTCAAATTTCCTAAAATGTGTTTGCATTTTTGGGGGAGTAGAAATTTTAAGAAAATCCAAAAACATTTGAAAATTTGAAAAAGTCAAAAACATGATAAAAATGAAAATGAGTTTTGTTGCATAAAAGAGGAAATGATAGTACATCAGTGGACTATCACAACATGCTAAAGAAATGTAAAGAAAAAATGTGATAAACAATCTTACTGTGGATATGTCAGTAGGTTTTTGCACATTTAGTAAATTGTGACGAGATATAAACCTAAAATCAAACTTGCTTGTTCTGTGGGTTAACACAAACTTGAATATATAGGTAACCCCTGAAATCTTGTTTGAAAGGTCCCTTATTCTGAGATACTAGGTCTTTATGCTCAGTGATATCTGGGGTATTATCCCGGGACTTCTGCTGAAAGAAATTTCTGACCTAGTCCCCGGATAATGCTTTCTGCAAATGCTTGAAACATAGCATCGCCCTCAGCAAGCTGATGAAACAATAAAATTGATAGTCGCTGCTGTTGTAATGCAAAAGATCCTCTAAAGGGGACACACCAAAAGTCGAAGCCGTCATCTCTCTGCGTATCGAAAGATCGACCTGAGCTCTCACGGCCCTCGCACTATAATTTATTCCTTTACAGATATCATCTGTGGTATACTTACCTGTAAGACTGAATATTGGGATCTGGATACGGGAGTATATTCAAGTAGTGGGACACACGAATAAGTTCAAGTGCTTAAAACATTAATCTAGTATCTCAAAACAATTGAATTTTGTGTGAAAATTTAAGTGGACAAGTATACTGACAATCTAAGTGAATCGTTTAAAACTTAAAATGAAATGAAGCTTAACGGTGTTGGTGATATGTCTCAAAAACTGATATGATCCTCTTACACAAACTCACAAAAATAGTGTCTGTACATATCTTATTTCTGCAGTTAATTTCTGTTATTGCATTCATGTTTCATTCTATTAAAAAAAAAACAAAAAGATTTTAGTGTGTTTTAGCATAAATTTTGAAAAATACAAAAAGATTTTCGACAACTGGTATTGAAAAGCTGATTTTCAAAATTCTGAGTGCTAAACATGATGAGTATGATTTGAGGGGGAGTTTGTGTTCAAAACTGATTATTTTTGTTAAATCTTCAACTGGTTCATCAGATTGAAAGATCATTTTGATTAGGTTTTTAGAGAAGAGTTTGAATTAGTGAAAGTTTATATGTTTGAAATGTGTAAATTGTAAAATTTATTGTGAGGTAGAGTTTATGCAGGTTTAAAGTTCGAGAAGTGATGATTCTGAAAAGCCAAAATTGTGAAAGTCAGACAACGATCCTGAAGCAGATGACGCTGAAGAACTAAAGGAATGCCAGCACATTGCCAAGGGGAGTCTGTTGATGCTGATAGAAAGAGTGAAGCACAAAGACTGATAAAGACTGAAGATTGTGAAGACTCGACACTTAAGACTCGTCAACATCTGAGGGGGAGTCTGTTGGTGCACACATCTGTCGTCTTCGTCTTGTATCGAGTCTCGAGATCGGTTCGGATCTAATCAAGCATGACATCACTAGTGACATCATCATGTGACATCACTAGTGACATCACACTACATATTCACGTGAAATATAAAAGTCTTGCATGAAATCAGAATTGAGATTCACTAAAAGACAAAACAGATTTGAAGTTAACTTGAGGTTCGCTTGAAATTGTGACATATTTTACATGTAGATTTCGCTTCAAATTGTAATATCTTTATATGAAGATTTCGCTTGAAGGAGGTTCAAGCGAAATCATGTAGCTTATATATAGGAGTAGTGTGTTAACAGTTAGAATAGTTTTTGGCCAAGTGTACCGAAGTGTTGCCGGTTTCCTTTCGATTGTAAAGGTTGTAATATCAATATAAAAGAGGGTTAAAGTGAATATCAAGCTGTTAACACGTTCGTTTCTTAGTTTCCGCCTCTGAAACGAATTAGAACTCTTCCGAACGACTCGTTTAGGTCGGAATCCGATCCTACATACCAGACATGAACTATTATGGAACATAGATCGTTAGATACCAAACCTACCAAGAAAACGAACAGGACCCTCGACCCTCTCGAGAAGATACCTTTGGAACTCTATTAGGCTGTTAAATTACCAGTTTATCTAGACTCCCTCACAGTTATCTACTTATTCTAAAAGGTACCTTTAATCGACAATCTACCTCACTGTGTGAAAGTCAAAGGTAACTTCGTAACTTGAGTCGACTCGATAAGCAGGAATTGGAAATGTTTGAAAACTTTTATGTAAGTATTGAAGAAAAAGATGATTAACCTGATCATATGATGAAGATACAGTTAAGGAAGATCAATAAAAAGGTGCCGACATGATAACATGACAAGAAGAAAGATGGAAACATCTTCAACAAGTATTAGGAAATGATCAAGACAAAGAAAAGATGATAAGAAAGAACCATTCTGATAAGTATGATGATAAATCAGGTATTTATCATCAGAATCTGGTAACTCTGATCATCAGAATTTCTGATGATCAATCTCAACAGAATTCTGGTAAGCTAGTCATCAGAATTTCTGATGGACCACCTTGTCTTAAAGATAAGGCCCTGACATAATTTGGAAAGTAGCAAGTTGCAATCTACGGATTCAATGAATATGCTCAAAAGCTACTTTGTGTAGAGCAGGTGCATGAATAAACAAATGTTTATTCATGATCTAGACTCTCTATAAATAGAGATGTCAACCCCGAAGGTTAAATGAGTTGAGCTAAGCATTTAATACACACACCACAAACTCCATTATCCTTCAATACATAATTCTTTGAGCATTCATTTGTAACAGTCAATAACTTTGTTTTTCCAAAGTGATCAATATACTTGAAAATTTTGTAAGTTGTTGTTTCTTGAAATTTTGATTTCTAGTTCCGCACAATATTTTCCTACTTGTTGAAATCTATTTGCCATACTTAGTCCTTGAGCATCTTATCTGGGATCAACAATTGGTATCAGAGCAGATTGAATAAATCATTTTCAAAAGATCAATTGCTCATATTTTTATAACAATCTCTTTTACTTAATATGGCAAACTTTCAAACTTGGAACATCGCTTTTAACATTGGATCTATGTCAAAGCCTCCGACTTTGGTCAGAGAGAAGTACCCCTAATGGAGAATCAGGATTATCAATTTCCTTAATGGACATGATCGAGCTCTGTTTCAATCCTTTGAGAGAGGCCCACATAGACCCACTGCTGAAATTCGTGTTGTTCCATCAACTGAGCTCACACCAGCAATCCCTATCTCTTTTGCTCCTAAACAAGAAATACACTGGAGCAAAGAAGCTAAGGATATGGTTGAGGCTGATGAAAGGGCCAAATCACTCTTGATAATGGCACTTCCAAATGACATATTCTCACAAGTTGATGCATGTGCATCTGCTAAGGAGATATGGGATTAGTTGGAAAATATTTGTGAATGAGCAGAAAGAATGAAAAGAAACAAGAGAACAAACTCTGTTTCTTCATATGAATTTAAAAGTCTCCAAAGTGAGACACTTTCAGAAACATATAATAGGTTTACAAAACTTTTGAATGATCTTAAAAAGTTTGGTATTGAGAAGTCTAATGATGAAAGAAATGTAAAATTTCTGGATGCATTACCAAGAGAGTGGAGAAGTCTCACTATGACCTTGGCATCCACCCTTGAGTTAGGGAACATGAATTTGCATGATCTTTATAGCATTCTTGTCCCAAGAGAGGAAGAAATATATGAAAACTCAAACCACAAAGCAGGACCTATTGCGCTTGTTTCCAACACACAAAGAGTAATAATCACTGATCCACAAACCTTTAACTGCCAAAGCTCATAAATTTATGATACCTCATCAGGTTTTTCAGCCTTCGCTGAGGCAATAGCCCTGCTCATAAAAACTTTTGAGCAAAGGCTAAAAGGTGGAGGTAGCAAGTAACAGAATAGTGACAGAGGGAAGATGGAAGTTAAAACCAGAGAAAAGGGGAAGGCAGAGATTGTTTGCTATAGATGCAAACAAAAGAGGCACTGTGCATCTGAGTGCAAAAATAAGAAGCTGAAGGATGTAGCCTACTACGAAAAGAAGCTTGAAAACGCTAAAAGACAACAACAGAAAGTCAGTCTAATATAAGTACAGATACCTGACTAACAGATGACTCTTCTGATGAAGAAGAAGAGGAAATGGCTAATGTCTGTTTAATGGCTGCAACTTCTGATGGAAGCCCCAGTTCATCAGAACCCAAAGTAAGTTCAGATAACAATGATTAGGAACAACAACTAATGATTTTGTGATTTTACAAGATAAATAGTCATCAGAAAACACAAAATCTGATGATTTGTGAAAATTGCTCAACAAAGTCAAACTTGAAAACCAGTTACTAATTGATCAAAATTTAACAAAGGATGCCAAAATTGAATTTTATGAACGAGAAAGAAAAAATCTTTACAAAAAAGTTCATGATAATGAGATAAATGTAAAGGGTTTTCAACAAGCCAAAGAGTTCATACACTTTATTGAAGCAACACCTAAGAATAAAGGTGAAGGATTAGGATATGTAAAGACCAATACCAAAAATCCTACCACCTTTGTAAGGGCATCAGAAAACTGTTCAGATAAAATAATATCAGATTCTGATGCTGACTCTTGCAAATCAAGCAGTTCTGATACATTTTTTTCTGCCATCCAGAAGCGACTTAAAAGGAAAAAGGGATGATACTCTAAATTTTTCTGAAAAACCAAAAGAAATACATCTCAAATTTCAAAGAATAAAAAATCTTCCATCACAATCACATTTGTCTAAATAGATAGACAAAACAAGTTGTATGTGTGTTGAAATTCTAAAGCTAATTCAACACCATCTCTCAAAAGAAAATCATTCTGTTAATGGTTAAGCATTAAGCAGAAGTTCTGATGAGAACTGTTCCTCAGACGAATAAATACCTAGTGTATTTTCATTAGAAAAAGTACCCAAACAGGTTTGGGTACCGAAAACTCTCTAACCTTATCATTTCAGAACCGTCATGTGCAGCAGATCTGGTATTGTGATTCTGGAAGCTCCAAGCACATGACAGGGGATAGGAGCTTACTTAGTAATATCAAGAAAATTGGGTGAATTTGTAAATTTTGGAAATGGGGATAAGGGAAGAACCATGGGTTATGGTACCATACAGTATGGATCATTAACCATTGGGAAGGTTGCCTATGTTGAAGGTTTGAAATATAACCTACTAAATTGTGGGCAATTATGTGACAGAGGCTTCTAGGTAACTTTCTTACCTGAAAAATGTTTACTGGTTGGTTTAGATTGTAACAAAGTATATTTAAGTGGCAAAAGAATAAGAAACTCCATCTATTACTTTGACTATAGAGAAGAAATAAAGCATCCAAAGTTAGGCTTATTTTTGACAGAAAACAAAGGAAATAGCTAGTTATGGCACAAAAGATTGGCCCATTTAAATTTTAAAACTTTAAATCAACTGGCAAGCAAAAATTTGGTATAAGGCTTACCTTTCATTTCATCCAAAAAGGATAAAATGTGTGAAGCATGTGAGCTTGGAAAATCAAAACGAGTGTCACACCCCGACCACGTAGAACATACAAAACGTGGCGGAAACATCGGGGAGTGTTGTAACAGAATTAATTGTTTCAAATCCATGGCAATTGAAGTTTCGTTTTATTAATCAAACATGAAAGTTTACATTGTTTTAAATAGAAACAAGGAGTATATAACAAAAATTAACTAGTTCTTGTCTCGTTTTAAGTCACTAAGGCACAGGTCCGCCTAAGTATGTCTTGATAAGTCCTATGCATCATCTCCTGAAAACACATGTGAAAATAGGTACGTCAGCATAAAAATTCCTGTGAGATACATAGGTTTTGAGAAAATAGGATTCATGACTTATGTTTGAGAAAATGTTTAGTCATGAACCTTGTAATTTGCTTTGTCTTGTAAATCATTTGAAAAACGATAAGATCAGATGATATGTGTAAATAAGAGAATAATGTATGGTTAAATGAATAACCATGTAAAAATGGGTTTATATAAGATAAGTTGTTTGTAAAACAATGTCGTGTGAAAAGTATGTTAATTGTATAAAATGTTATATGTCTTAAATTGAAATGATTCAAATAACGCTACGATATGTAATACCATACAAACACTTATATATAGGAAGTACCAGCGGCGTATCCACCATGCTTGTACCATATTACACACGCCTCGTTACTTAATCACTTACTCAAACCAAACCATCAAGATGAAATGTTTAACAATTGTAGAAATGTTTATGTATAGTCAAATGTCTATTGTCAAATGTAAATCATGTCAACAGATACAACTGGTTCACACGGTTCAATAGTTACAAACAGTTCATGTAATCAAACGGTTACGACGGTTCACATAGTCAAATGGTTACAACGGTTCAAAATGTAATATAATGTGTTCATATGCTGGATGAGCGTATGCAACAGAAATGCAATGTAGAACAATGTACTAAGTATGCACAAAATGGACATACATAGCATGAAATGTAATGTAAAACAATGTACTAAGTATGCACACAATGGGCATACATAGCATGTAATGTAAAACGATGTACTAAGTACGCACACAATGGGCATACATAGCATGTAATGTAAAACGATGTACTAAGTACGCACACAATGGGCATACATAGCATGTAATGTAAAACGATGTACTAAGTATGCACACGATGGGCATACATAGCATGAAATGTAATGAAATCATGTACTATAATGTACTAACGAACATAGCAGGTATATGATGTGAAAGCATGGAAAGCATGAAAGTAACAAGTAGGCACATGTGTTTCACCCCAAAACAGTTTGGAAAACAGTAAAAAATGGGTCTATGTACTCACTTGAGATTGCTCAGAAGTCCTAAGATAACCACCAAGCAATGCTAGAGATCACGGAATCAAACGGCACCTAATATAGGTAACTATGTTAATAAACCGGACCTTTATCGGAGGATCGGATAGAATGAGGGTTCGTAAACCAGACGAGTATGGAGACTCGTGTAATATGGTTTAACAAAGCCCACATACTAAAACGAAACTTAACCTAAGTGTTTGTGACCCACTACGACCCGTTTAGGTAGCTTATGCTACTTTAACGCGTCGTTCGCGTAAAACGCGTTCGGAACGCCTAACTAGTCCTATGACAAGTAAAATATGCCTTAACATGTCTAATATGGTTGTCAAATCAGTTTAGATGACAAAAGTTATGTTACATATGTTTAAAACGAATTTTGGCAGAAAAGGGGTATTTTGGTAATTTACCTAAGGCATATAAACTACCTATCATACAACTACTTAAACGAAGCGACCATAAGGTATAACCTCGGAAGGTTATTCCCTATATACTATGGTCACCTAATGTGTTTGGTCGGATCCTAATGATCGACCAAATGGGTCGGGTTCGAAGATATAAGCGATTTATTAGATCGCTTACCCTACGACCCTATACAACGTGGTAATCAGTAGGCATAGTCCCAAGGGACTATAACCAACGTGATTACACTCACGTTGCGAAGTTCAAACGAACTTCGCATTGACCATAAACTGGTCAACGCAGAAAGTCAAATAAAGTTTGACTTTCAGACTCGAAAAGACTCGAAAAGCAATAAAAGAACGAAGGAATACTTACGAAGGGTCCCCGCAAGATTCGAACCCGATTCACTCTCAGGTAGGAAGCATATACTTCCACTTAGAGAGTGTAGAATCAGATTCAAATGTGAGGGAAATGGGTAAAACAAGGTGGGTATTTATAGATTTCGGTTTACCGTTAGGATCGTTTCTTGGAGAAGAGGGAATGATCTAGCCCGTACACTTGTCGGAATGTTGTGGTAACTGATTTTGGCCACCACAAGAGTTTAACAAGTGGCACTTGACCTTTGGAGAATGTTTAGGGGCAGATAACAGCAGCCAAAATCGATTTGCTGCATCTGGACACTGCTTGCGCACCGTAACAAATAAACCCTTACGGTGCGCAAGGGCCAAGTTTGGCAGATTTACAATTTTGGTCCCTGTTCTGCTATAAGGTCATTTCCGACGCGTTTAAGGCCCGTTAACCCCATTTCAAAGCTCTAAAATGAAGTTAAAGTAAAGGGAACTTAAAATGTTCTCAAAAATATCTCGGATGTCGGTTCGTTTAGCCGTACGGTTGCGTTGTTCGGCTAATTACGACGGAATGCGCATAAGCGCGAAAAACGATCCAAATGACGCGACAAATGGATTTTTCTTATGCCAAACACTAAAATAAAATGTTTTAGTGCTTACATAAATTTTTGGATGTCCGGGTGTATTCAGAATGTAAGTTATGCGCGAAAGTGCAAACTTGTGCACTTTTTGACGCTTTTAGTCCCTGAATGACCCAAAAGTTTATTTTAGCACACCGAACCCCTCAAAGCCTATTTCTAAGCTATATAAAGGATATTTAAGGTGTGTTTAACTTATGGTCATGTTCCGGAATGTCTGTTACAGTTCAGATTGGCATACTTTCGCAGTTTGTCAACTTTAGTCCCTGTAAGCGATTTAACTTGTTTTTGCCATACCAAAGCCTTTAAAAGTGATTTCTAAGTTATGTAAAGGTTATTTAAGGTATGTTAAGCCTATTTCACTATTCCGGAGTGTTTGTTGCATTAAACTGGTTATATTTACGCATCAGTGCGCGTATAACCTTCCAGAAAGTGATTTAGAGCTTATAATCGAACAAGAATTGATATGTGTAAAAGATACACACATTTATACAGATCCCAAGTATGAAATACAATATTTCATTGGTTTGGTATTTTTTTGATGGTCGCAGTGACACAGGTGTCACAGTCTCCCCTACTTAAGGAAATTTCATCCCGAAATTTATTCGTAGGAGTCTATTTGTGACTTTGTGTCAAATAACCACCAGAGATATGTAAAGCATAATTTTGTTATTTTCCTCAACGGATACTTTTCAGAAGCGAAAATGAATGAATGGGGTCATTTTCTTCAACGGGTTCTTCGAAAATGGAAAATAAAGGATTTTTAACTAAACGGATATACATTTCCCTCAACGGATATTCTTCAGAAGTGAAAACGAATGGATGATTCATTCTTCCTTAACGGGTCCTTCGTCAGAAACGGGAATGAAGGAATAATCCACGGATATTCATTTCTCTCAATGGATATTCTTCAGAACGAAAATGAACAAACGGGGTCATTTTCCTCGACGGTTATTCTTCAGAATTTGAAATGAAGAAATAATCAACGGATATTCATTTCCTCAACGGATAATCTTCAGAAACGAAAATGAACTAATGGAGTCATTTTCAACGGTTGCTTCCTCAGGTACAGAAATGAAAGATTTAACAATGGATAATCATTTCCTCAACGGATAATCTTCAGAAACGAAAATGAACTAACGGAGTCATTTTCAACGGTTGCTTCCTCAGGTACGGAAATGAAAGATTTAACAACGGATATTCATTTCCTCAACGGATAATCTTCAGAAACGAAAATGAACTAACGGAGTCATTTTCAACGGTTGCTTCCTCAGAGTTGGAAATGAAGGATAAACGGATATTCTTTTCCTCAACGGATATTCCTCAGAAGTGAAAAATAAATAGCTAGTTCATTTTTCCTCAACGGATGCTTCATCAGAATTGGAAATGAATTGGGTTAACTTAGATACATGATAGAACTTGCTGTGATTTCTGTGCACTAAATTCCATAATTATGTATGCATCCATAATTACGTAATTCCTTGAACAGTCCGCACAGTTCGTTTTGTAATGTTGTGGGGAAGGATATCAAACTTGTGATGAGGGTGACTAGACTACCATAGGGTCCATTTAAATTAGATCGACAGAGGATCTTCTTAATTAGGCCACCAAGGAGTCCTTTCATCTATATCATCACATAATATTCCTAACTAGATTTTTGGATCGATCAGTTTAACTAGACCACTAAAGGGGTCTAATTATGAAGTAGTACTTTATAATCCAAGGGACTTAACTACAACATAGAAGTCCATTAAGGATTTTAGGTAGTACCTTTGGGTATCCTACTATGAATCTCTTGTACAAGGATATGTAAGATTCTACGAGGATTTGGATAACATAATTTGGATCACATGACACATAAAAGGGAACACATAAGCACATAATCACATAATTGTTTAATTGTTATTATCTTGTTATTGATTGCTATTAACTTGGCACCTCATACTTCGTTTCTCTTGGAAGAAACGGGTACTTAGGACTTTCGTGGAAAACGCAAGAGATCATACAATGGAAGAAATTTTGGGGGTAGTCTGTTCTTCAAGGAATATGGTTCCTTGATTGTTGGTATTGTAGAGGATATGTTTATACATGCAACCACATAAACATATTAAAATGTAAATGAAAGATTTATTCATAACAACAATAACAACAACTGTTTCATAGATCGTGATAACAAAAGAAAATAATACACAAGGCTCGATTATTTTCTAAACAGCGTTATCTTCTGTTGGTCAGATACTCATCCCTGCGCTGGATTTGCATTAGCAAGCTTTGGGCAATTCCTACGAAAATGGCCCATCTCGCCACAGCTGTAGCAAGAACCTGGTAGAAAACGACCTTGCGCAGGATTGTTGCCAGCTTGGTTTGGTGCAGCTGCAGCTGGGCAAACTCTTGCTGTATGGCCTATAAGTCCACAAGTTTGGCATTTGCGGCACTTTACATTGGCATGATGATGGAGGCTACATTGGTTGCACAAGGGTGCAGTTCCATTGTATGGCTTCCTAGCAGGGGGTTGAGCTGGTTGGTTGGGGACGGCTTGATCATTGTGAGTAACCATGGCGAAGTTCTGAGAAGCCTTTCGCTTCTTTGACTTCTTAGGGGATCCAGTCTGTTCATCCATGGTCTTTGATTCCTCGATTGGGTTCGATTCCTCGACCGGTTTCTTGTCACCTTTTCGAAAAAGTTTACCTTTCCTGATCTTTGATTCAGTCAAGGTTGCAGATAGCTCAATGGCCTGTCTAACTGTAGTAGGGTTGCTACCAGTCACAATGTCTTATATTGAGTCAGGGAGGCCATCAATGTACTTTTCGATTGCCTTATCCAAAGGCGTAACCATGTTTGGGCATAACAGACTTAACTCCTCATAACGGTCCGTGTAGGCTCGATGCTCACCGCTGTCTTGCTCAAGTTTGTCGAATTCCCTTTCCAAGGCCCTGATCTCGTGACGAGGACATAATTCCTTTATCATAAGGGCCCTAAGTTCAGCCCATGTCTGTGCTAGAGCAACTTCTGCACCACGATCTCTCATAACCCCGGTCCACCACGTAAGGGCTCTCTTTTGGAACACACTCGAAGCAAACTCGACCTTGCGATTGTCAGGACACTGTACGTGGTGGAAAGTATTCTCAATGCTCTCGAACCATTGAAGAAGCACAGTCGCTCCCTCAGAACCACTAAACTTGAGTGGTTTCGCCGAGTTAAAACTCTTGAAATTGCATGGACCATTGTTGTTGTTGTTGGCTTGATTCCATTGAGCAAAGAGGTTTGGGAATTGAGCAGCCATTTGCTGCGCAATGATTTCTGCCAATTCGGCAGTCGCTATCTGGCTTTCGCGTCGAGGAGGCATTCTAAAAGAGGAAACATGAAAGGAAACGAGTGAGAGAATTAGACGAAAAGAATGAGATGAAACAAATTTGATGAAAGCAAGGATAGTGGTTATTTGTTTGTTACCACCAGGTAAACAAACGACACACAGGGACTAATCAAAGTAAATGAGTCGAAAATAATGTATCGCGAAGACATGCTCGCCTATAAGTGAACACTCATCCCAAGAATTCCCAGGTAAGCACAACTGGTCTCGCATCTGATGAGATGTATACGAAGTGATTGCCTAGACAGAAAACCCAGAATACAGGCATTCACCCTTCCAGTTTGCACGTGTTCACATTATTTAAAACCCAGAACCTTGACGAGATTTTGAAAACTCAAAGGGGTTCAAAACCATATAACAGAGGGTTCAAAACCTTACAATAGAGGGTTCAAAATCTAGTAATCAATCATCCTAGAACAGATGATTAGTTTTCAAAGCGGTTTTGAAATTTATGTTCTTGTTGTGGCCGTCGCCTAAGGATAGGTGACGGTATTGTTTTATGACTAAACGCAAGTAAACTCGCGTTAGGGTCCTAAGAAGGTTATAGACTAGGTCAAAGCATTACTAATAACCTAATTCCCTATAACCATTGGCTCTGATACCAACTTTTCTGTCACACCCCGACCACGTAGAACATACAAAACGTGGCGGAAACATCGGGGAGTGTTGTAACAGAATTAATTGTTTCAAATCCATGGCAATTGAAGTTTCGTTTTATTAATCAAACATGAAAGTTTACATTGTTTTAAATAGAAACAAGGAGTATATAACAAAAATTAACTAGTTCTTGTCTCGTTTTAAGTCACTAAGGCATAGGTCCGCCTAAGTATGTCTTGATAAGTCCTATGCATCATCTCCTGAAAACACATGTGAAAATAGGTACGTCAGCATAAAAATGCCTGTGAGATACATAGGTTTTGAGAAAATAGGATTCATGACTTATGTTTGAGAAAATGTTTAGTCATGAACCTTGTAATTTGCTTTGTCTTGTAAATCATTTGAAAAACGATAAGATCAGATGATATGTGTAAATTTAAGAATAATGTATGGTTAAATGAATAACCATGTAAAAATGGGTTTGTATAAGATAAGTTGTTTGTAAAACAATGTCGTGTGAAAAGTATGTTAATTGTATAAAATGTTATATGTCTCAAATTAAAATGATTCAAATAACGCTACGATATGTAATACCATACAAACACTTATATATAGGAAGTACCAGCGGCGTATCCACCATGCTTGTACCATATTACACACGCCTCGTTACTTAATCACTTACTCAAACCAAACCATCAAGATGAAATGTTTAACAATTGTAGAAATGTTTATGTATAGTCAAATGTCTATTGACAAATGTAAATCATGTCAACAGATACAACTGGTTCACACGGTTCAATAGTTACAAATAGTTCATGTAATCAAACGGTTACGACGGTTCACATAGTCAAATGGTTACAACGGTTCAAAATGTAATATAATGTGTTCATATGCTGGATGAGCGTATGCAACAGAAATGCAATGTAGAACAATGTACTAAGTATGCACAAAATGGACATACATAGCATGAAATGTAATGTAAAACAATGTACTAAGTATGCACACAATGGGCATACATAGCATGTAATGTAAAACGATGTACTAAGTACGCACACAATGGGCATACATAGCATGTAATGTAAAACGATGTACTAAGTACGCACACAATGGGCATACATAACATGTAATGTAAAACGATGTACTAAGTACGCACACGATGGGCATACATAGCATGAAATGTAATGAAATCATGTACTATAATGTACTAACGAACATAGCAGGTATATGATGTGAAAGCATGGAAAGCATGAAAGTAACAAGTAGGCACATGTGTTTCACCCCAAAACAGTTTGGAAAACAGTAAAAAAGGGGTCTATGTACTCACTTGAGATTGCTCAGAAGTCCTAAGATAACCACCAAGCAATGCTAGAGATCACGGAATCAAACGGCACCTAATATAGGTAACTATGTTAATAAACCGGACCTTTATCGGAGGATCAGATAGAATGAGGGTTCGTAAACCAGACGAGTATGGAGACTCATGTAATATGGTTTAACAAAGCCCACATACTAAAACGAAACTTAACCTAAGTGTTTGTGACCCACTACGACCCGTTTAGGTAGCTTATGCTACTTTAACGCGTCGTTCGCGTAAAACGCGTTCGGAACGCCTAACTAGTCCTATGACAAGTAAAATATGCCTTAACATGTCTAATATGGTTGTCAAATCAGTTTAGATGACAAAAGTTATGTTACATATGTTTAAAACGAATTTTGGCATCAAAGGGGTATTTTGGTAATTTACCTAAGGCATATAAACTACCTATCATACAACTACTTAAACGAAGCGACCATAAGGTATAACCTCGGAAGTGTAGGTCCCTTGGAGGTTGAGGTTAAACCTTATCCTTGTTATGTTTAACACACTAGCAAGTGCGGAATCCAAGCTAGAATGCAAACCGGTAGTTTATATGAGAACACAAGCTACAAAGAGAAAGGTAGACACACGAGATATCAAAGTTTTCTCTTGTATTTCAGTGGACACGGTTACAGACCTTGACCAAACTGAAAATACGCTCTCTACAAGACTAAGTTCACTCACTTCTATAGTGAACACATTACATGAGTATATATATCCATCACAGGTCGTCTGGTCGAAGGATCAGATAGTCAGATCGAAAGATCATCTATCGAACTGAAAACTATCAAAGGATCCACATGTACCTCGAAGGATGATATCCTTCGAGGTCCATCTATATCCATCGAAGGTTTATCCTTCGAGCTCATCGAAGGATATAAACAATCCTTCGATGACTCATCCTTCGACCCAGACAACTTACAACCATGTTCTAACTGTTTGGTCAAAGTCAAACTAGGAGGATGGTTGACTTGGTCAAACTTACATCAAAACACCTATTAACAAACATAAGACGTATACAAGACTAACAAAAGACATCGTTTTATATCATAACAAAATACAGACAAAGTACAGACACAAGTGCACCAACAAACTCCCCCTTGGCTGTAGCTTTGTCTCGATCTTCGTGTCTTCAAGTCTCTGACGTCCTTTCAACCGTTAAGTGATGCGTTGACCATGCACTTCCCGCATTCACAAGTAGGTTGAAGCAATACAAGGCCATCTTCTGAAACTTCATTGCTTGTGCACGATCTCTAACCAAGTAGTTGATCTCGTGATCCTTAAGAATAATAATATCCGACCTGGACATGTTAGTAATCCACATTGGATCTATCATTCGAAAGTTCTCCTGACTGTCTTTGAATAAGATCACCGCTTCTCCAGTATCTGCATCATAAACCCAGCAACGAAAGTTACCCAGAAAATCTGTCTTCATTTTCAAAAACGGTATTTTATTCATCAACTTCGGAGGATCATAAACCAATCGATAACGAGCAGTATTTGTCTCTGGATCAAGCGTGAACCTGATCTGCTCGTATCGAGGAAACTGCGGCTTGTATAGCGGATCCTTCCAACCTCTTTTTATACACTGTCCTCGAGACACGAACCGCCTCGAAGGATCATTAACCCTTCGAAAGATGAAAGAGGTGCTCGAAAGATGAGACTTTGTGTCGAAGGATCCAGATCTGGATCGAAAGATGCCAGATATTTGTGGGAACCCTCAACAACCTCGAAAGACGATCCTCGAAGGATATCTTTCGACCTGATCCATCTTTCGAAAAGTCTGATCAACTCGAAGGATCCAATTGGTCAAAACCTTCGTTGACCAATTTATCTTTCGAGCATCAAGATTGACTTTCATTGACCATCTGATCTTTCGAGGGCCATTGCTTCCTCGAAGGATCACATTTTCACCAACACTTTGGATTTTGGGAATTTGCAATTCAAACCCTTCAAATTCTTAAAAGTTTTCAGAAACGACCATTTTGAAAAATTGCCCGTTATGAAGTTCTGCAAAGGTCAGTTTTATGAAGTATCTCGGCTTGCCAGGTATTGATCGAGTACCAACATCGGTTAATCAAAAATAAGATTAAATTGAAAATCTTTTTGGATTTTGATAAAATAAAAGACAACAATTTTAATATCCTTTGAATGTTATCAAACGACATCACCGCTAATGTCGTGCTGATATGCACCAAACGACAAAACTGTTTAAAATAAGACAATAAAGGTTAAACAGTAAAATTAAGCAGTAAATAAATATGTACAAACACAACAATGTTTTTGCGAGTTTCTGGCGAAGAGAATCATATCAGTTTGCGGTCTTTTGTCAAAACACATTTCCTTTTAATATTCTTTTACAGAAGTAGATAAGTATTCTACCACAATTACCGATATTGTTATCCACTTAAACTCAGCGATCAAGTGTAATCATAATACATTGAGATACATTTAAGGTATGATTTATACTTACCGACCGGTGTTCATCCACTCACGACACATTCCCGTATCAAGGTATGCACGAGAGTTCATCTTACTGGCGAGTATACCATTTATCATCCGTTTTTAACGTATATAAAATGTGAACAAGTCACTTATTTGAGTTTGAAAACCAAGCCCTATGTGATGAAATCACTTATTGAAGAGGAACTTGATTTTCATATGCATGAGGGCACAGGAGCAAGTCCGTGAACAGGTCAGTACTTCCGTACAGCAGAGAGACGAACTTGACTCCCGGATAAATGTGATATTTTATCACTTATTTGTTTGGACATGTGATTGTTTATCACTTATTGAGGTCGAATGCAGTATGTACACGTATGTTTAGTATCATGGAAGATCTAGACTTACGTCCTTTATAGAAACAACCATGATACCCAGATGATAAACAGCATAAACCCCGAATATCTCAGAACCTCGGCAATCTATCAAACGAAATTTCGGTACCAAGACCATATGCCAATGAGCGGTTCCCACGCGGTTTTCAGTTCGTTATGTTTATATCTCCTGCATACTTTAAAATGATCGTGAGTCTACCGGTACATCATTAGTAGAGCTACTTATCATTTTCTTTTCTTTTGATTTCTAGAAACATGTTTCGACCGACCTCTGATGTAATATCATTTTCTCTTATATTACCAAGAAACTCATTTTTGTTTTTCTATTGTTTTTGTGTTGTTTTTTGAAACTTTCTCCCCCTAAAATTCAAAAATAAAATAAAGTAAAAACATATTTTTGGAATTTTTTTTTTTTTTTTTTTTTTTTAGAAAAATATTTACAAAAACGATTTCCCGATGTCGGTTACTCTTGCTTCACCTTTATGCCGTTTACCAAAAGTAAATAATCGAATCTTGATTTATCAAATGCTTTGGTAAAAAGGTCGGCACGTTGGTGATCGGTATGAATGTGAACCACATCGATAAGTCTCTTTTCAAAGCAATCACGTATGAAGTGATATTTAATATCGATGTGCTTCGTTTTTTAGTGCTGTACAGGATTTCTAGTGATCTGTAGAGCAGCTTCATTATCAACATAAATAGGAGTAGTTAGAAATTCAAAACCGTAGTCCCGCATCTGTTGTTGGATCCATAGAACCTGGGAGCAGCAACTAGACGCAGCAATGTATTCCGCTTCACATGTAGACGTAGCCACACATGTCTGCTTCTTGCATTGCCAAGTGACTAGGCGATTGCCTAAGAACTGACATCCTGCTGTAGTTGATTTGCCATCTTTCTTGCAGCCGCCGAAATCAGAATCACTGTAAGCCTTGAGATCGAAGTTATCATCCTTAGGGTACCATAACCCGGTGTCAGGGCAACCCTTCAGATAACGAAAAATCCTTTTGACAGCAGCATAGTGAGAGACCTTCGGATTCGCTTGGTATCTGGCGAGAAGGCACGTTGGATACATAATGTCGGGTCTTGATGCGGTGAGATACATTAAAGATCCAATCATAGCACGATACAGTGAAGAGTCCACAGCTTCCCCTTTTTCATCCAGAGTAATCCCGTGATTCTGCGAAAGAGGAGTAGAAATTGGCTTCGAATCGGACATCTGGAACCGGCTCAAGATGTCTCTGACGTACTTGGTTTGATGGATAAAAATTCCAGATTCGGACTGATTAACTTGCAAACCCAAAAAGAACGTCATTTCACCCATCGCACTCATCTCGAATCGATCTTGCATCACCTTCTCAAATTCCTTGCATAAATTATCATCGGTAGAACCAAAGATAATGTCATCGACGTATACCTGTACCAACAGAAGATCTTCACCTTTTTCTTTGATGAAGAGGGTACAATCAATCAAACCCCGTCTAAAACCGTTGTTCAGCAGGTAGGTAGACAGTGTCTCATACCAGGCTCGAGGTGCTTGATGAAGACCATATAACGCTTTGTTAAGTAGTAAAACTCTGTCAGGATGTAATGGATCTTCAAACCCCGGTGGTTGCTCGACATATACTTCCTCTTCGACTACTCCGTGAAGAAATGCACTTTTAACATCCATCTGGTACACCTTGAATTTCTTGAAGGATGCGTAGGCTAGAAAGATTCTAATAGCCTCCAGACGTGCAACAGGTGCATACACTTCATTGTAGTCAATACCTTCTATCTGACTGAAGCCTTGAACAACTAACCTTGCTTTGTTTCGGACAACAATCCCACGGTCGTCCTTCTTGCACTTAAACACCCAACGAGTTCCGATCTTCTTGTAGTGATCGGGCCTATCAACCAATTTCCATACGCCCAACTTCTCGAACTGCTGAAGTTCTTCTTGCATGGCTTCCACCCAGGAATCATCTTTCAATGCCTCCTTCCAAGATCTAGGCTCTTCTTGGCTAACATAGCAGGCGAAAGACCAATCATTTTGTTGTCCTGATTCTCGTATCTCAGCATACAAGCCAGCATTTTCGTTATTTCTGATTTGATTCCTTGTCCTTACACCACTGAGAACATCACCTATAATATTCTGCTGAGGATGAATGTTATGAATTCGGGTTTCAGGAACTAGAGGAATTTCAACATTGGTCCTCAAGTTATTGAAATTTAAATTCCCGAAATCATTCTGAAGCTGTTGAGTTGTAGAAGATGATGCATTTTCTTCTTGGACAATTGGCGCAGACACTGGATCCGTTGCTTCTGAAGTACCTTGAACCGGACCCCGTGCTTCACCATCATTTGCATCAACATACTCCTCATCTTCCGATGACAAATTGTAGTCGACAGCATCATTGAACACCTCATTTGAAACGAGATTGTTGACAGAAGAAGATGCTTGTGAGTCAACAATGATTGGGCGAGCTAACTGAGAGCCAGTCGCATTCTCGCTTTCAGACAACATTTGAGCAATTGCATTGTCATCATCAAATGTCGGCAGATTGAATGAGTCGAAAAGACCATCATAATCGAACATCCATGGATCTCCAGAAGGCTTCGGTGGATTAGAATATCTTTGAACTCTTACTTCACCCCACTCTTCAATCTTCTTGGTAGTCAGGTTCCATACTCGCAGATTAGGAGTAGCATACCCAAGGAAGTAACCTTCGATAGCTTTGGCACCAAACTTCCCATCAGGCTCAATCATGGTACATGGTGCACCAAAAGGTTCTAGATATTCTAAGTCAGGAGTCTTCTTGTGTAGAAGTTCGAAGCACGTTTTGCCATGTCTTTTCACTGTGAGAACCCTGTTTAACATGTAGCAAGCCGAGGCAACAGCTTCAGTCCAGAATCGAACTGGAAGCTGAGACTCAACCAACATGGTTCTTGCAGTCTCAATTAAGGTTCTGTTCTTTCTTTCAGCGACTCCGTTTTGTTGTGGCGTGTACCGAGAGCTGTATTCATGAAGGATTCCTTTTGCAGTGCAAAATTCATCCATAACCCTGTTTTTGAACTCGGTTCCGTTGTCGCTTCGAATTCGCCTCACCTTTAGATTATAAAGATTTTCCAACAAGGTGATCAAATTCTTTAGAATTTCTGGAGTCTCGCTCTTGTGGACCATGAAATCAACCCATGAAAATCTTGAATAGTCATCAGTGACTACCAAGCAGAAAACTTCCCCGTGCACACTCTTGTGTTTGACTGGGCCGAAAAGGTCCATATGCAGACGTTCGAGTGGCATGTTTACAGTGTTAACCTTCTTCAATGGATGTGATTTCTTGATCTGCTTCCCTTTCTGACACGGCACACAGACATCTTGAAGTTGAAAATTCTTCACATTGACACCTCTCACCAGATTGTTTTTGACAAGGTGATTCATTTTTCTGAGGTGAATATGACCCATCCGTCTGTGCCAAGAGATCGTCTCCTTTTCAGTGGCTTTTGAAATAAAGCAAGTAACTTGTTTGGACTTGGTTATTGCTTGGCTCATATCGAGGACATACAAATCATTAACTCTTGGTGCTGATAAGAGAATCCATTCTTCGGGAATCTTGAATCCTGGCTTCAGCACATAACAACCGGCATCATCAAAATGCACGGTGAACTTCTTGTCGCAGATCTGAGAAACACTCAGGAGATTGTGATCCAACTGTTGCACATAATTGATTTTGTCGAAACTCACAACTCCATTTGAGATCATTCCCTCGCCGGTGATATACCCTCCTTTGTCTCCAGCAAACGCAACATATCCTCCTCTTATACTTCGCACATCGAAAAGAAGACGATAGTCGCCCGTCATGTGCCTGGAAGCCCCACTATCAACAATCCAATGACTATTAATAGTTCCTCCTGGAGCCGCCTGCACATGCAATTAACTTATCAGTTTGAGAGGGGGACCCAAGCCTTTGTGGACTTGGGTCGTCCTTGATCATCAAGGAAAGTGATTTCAATCACTTGATGATTAGGAAAAAGAACCTGTGGTGCTCCCCCTGATTGAATTACCTGCTTTTGCTTCCAAGCTGTTTGTCCTTTACCAGTATTTGAATTTATTGTTTTAGCATTTACTGGTTTTACAGTTTCAGATTTTGCTTGTACAGGTTTTTCTTCTTTGACCTCTGATTTTAAGGCCTTTTCAATTACCTTTTGATTCTTTTTCTTTAACTTCTTTTCCCTTTCTTTCAAGACACGTGGGTCTTGTTTCGGGGAAACTGATCGTTTTCGGTAATCGATTTCTTGGGGAGCACTCATTTTTGACTTCAGCTTTTGCACGTGTGGGCAATATCTTACAATATGCCCAACTGTCCCACATTCAAAACATGTTCTCCGCTCTACAAACTTCGGAGAAACATGTTGATGACCAGACGGAGAACCAGACAATGAACTTTGTGATCTAGACGTGCTTGGACCTAAATCACATCCGTTGGTGTGTTGGGTGTAATTATTCTGATCATTTCGTTTTAAAATTCTAAATTGTTTTATAAACTCAACGTTAGATTTATCCTGAAATGTTTCAAGTTTGTCTGAACCCGTGGATCCAACAAAGTTCATTTTCGGTCCTCGTTTCTTAACAGGAGCTCTTTTGTTTTGCACCTTTTGTTGTTGAACCTTAGGTTGCTCAACCTTTGATTGTTGAATTTTAGGTTGTGCAGCCTTAGGTTGAGTAGCCTTAGACTGTTCAACTTTAGGTTGTTGAACCTTTGGTTGTTCAGTCTTAGGCTGCTGAACTTTAGGTGCTTGAACATTCTTGTTCTGAGCCTTCTTTCTCTGTACCTTACCCTTTCCGGAGTTGACTTGTTGTTTTCGCTCAATTGGTAGTTTTTGGTTTCCGTATTGTTTTCTAATTTGTTCACACGGAATTGGATCACATTGAGCGACGGTAACTTTGCCACTTTTGTTCCCCAAAAACTTATCAGTGCATCCTTCAAAAATTTGCTCAGTTAAATCTTGATTTACATTTTTAAGTGGAAAATCTTTGTTAGAGTAGATTTTGATATCTCCTTTGAGCGTGTACAACAAGTTATTCTCTTCACGGCTAGATACAAGGGACTCCATTGCTTTTGACATTTCAGTCTTACTCGGTTTCACTGGTGGATCACACAGGATGTGATTCTCGATTGGAATATCTGTTGTAACCGAGTTAGACTGTTGTTTCACAATTTCTTCAGATTCATCATCCGAAGAATCAGCATCCTCAACAATGGGAGGACTCTGTTCCTTAACACACGATGAATCTGTCACACTCTCAGATTCTGATTGACCCGAGGATGATGTACCAGTTGTGAACCCGAGGCCTGCTGCAAAGTCATCTAGGCCGAGTGGCACATTAGGTTCAAAACGGGGCATATCCTCGTCATCAGGCAATTTGGAGTAATTGTGATTCATTGGGGGAGGACATGATTTGAATCCAATACATATTGCATCCCCCTTTTTCTTTTGAACGTCAATGATGTGATCCAATACATAGCGGGAATTGGAATAGCTTTCCAGTTTCTGCTTAATTGTCTCACATTCACATCGAGCTGTTGCCAATTCTACCATTTGCTTTTCAATTGTGTCAATAAGATTATTGTTAGCATGTTGTTTTCGCAAAACAGCCTTTTGTAATTCTGAAACATCATGTCTTAATGACGCAATTGTTGCTTTAAATTCCTTTTCATTTCTGGTTAAAAACAAGTTAGCTTCAGTTGCTTTAGAAAGATCTACAATCAATTCTTGATTGTGTTTGTATGTGATTTCAAACTGACTTTCCTTTTCAGCATATTTTAAACACTTTGCACATTCAATAGGAACAGAAATAGAGTCAGAATTAGTATCACATACCTGAGAAGTCTGACCTTCTACGTGAGCCATAAAGGCTGTATGAAAAGAAAAAGATCCATCTTCAGAGAAGAACTGAGCAAGCTTCTCGGAAGTTCCAGCAGATTTCTGGCAAAGAATAGATCTCCTCTTGCATAATGCTTCAGCTTCAGCCAAAAGCTCATCAACTTCCAAATCTAAAGCATCACTTGATAAATCACCAGCATCAAGTGATTCCCCATCCATGCTCCCACTATAACCCGAACTATCTTCATCTTCTGAAGATTCACCAGCAGACATGGGTTCTACTACCTTCTCAATCACTTTAGCATAACATGCTGTTCCACCATTTCCTCCTTCTCCAAGCTGAAGGTTCCAATTGCAGATTTCATCAGCTTGAACAACCAATCCTCTGTGGGGATTAGTGTTTGTGGATCCAGATGCATTTCCTCCAACGGGAACTATTGATCTGTCAGAATTGTTGTTCGGTTGCTGTTGTGGCTGTCCTTGATTCCTGAAGGGATTCTGATTTCCTTGCTTAGGTGGCTTCTGACACTCCCGCTTGAAGTGACCTTTTTCACCACAATTGAAGCAAGTGACAGCATTCTTATCAAAACCATACTTGGTGTTGTTGTTGCTATTCAAGTTGGTTCTCCCCGTCCTTTCCATAAACTCCTTTGCTCTTCGAATTGCACTAGCAAGAGCCCATTTGATATCCATCATTTCAAACTCTTCTCTATCCACTTGCTGATAATCTTCATTGGTTAGATTGATATTCCCAATCTGACCTGCGACCAATCCACAATAAGCACTAACCAAGGTGTTCAACATCTCCATATGCTCCTTGGCTATTTCGACACTGACTTTGGAAAAGTTGGAAGTGTCTAATCTGACTGTGTTCGGATTGGAAGTGGCTTGAAAGTTTGAAGAGCTTCCATAAAACCCTTGCTGTTGCGGTTGTTGCTGCTGAGCTCTGCTTGGGTCTAAGAAAGGTGGTGGTGTGAATTGCTGAGCTGTCGGTTGCACATCCTGTCGTAGAGAAGAAGAATCTGGTCTTGAATACATCGTGTATGCTGAAGGATCAAACTGATTTGTTGTGGAAGGTCCGGTGTTTGAGATGAAGGCTGTTTGAAGCTTCGCATGTTGAGAGGCTGGTTTTTCTCCACTGATACCTCCTGCAATCCCATAGTACATCTCTGGATTTTGAGGAGTTAATGTTCTTTTTGCCTTAAGCTTTTCTTCTACATCCTTGTTCTCCAATTTTTGAATTAACTCATAAACGGTGATTGTGTCTAGAACACCATTTTCTTTGAGAATTTCAAGATAACTGCTCCACTTTGCTGGTAAGCTATCAACGAATCTCTTCACCATTTCTTGTGGAGTGGCAGTGACTCTAAAAGCAAACATCTCACTCAACAAGTGATGGAACCTTGTAGATAACTCTGCCAAAGTCTCATTCTCCATACACGTGAATCCTTCAAACTCTTTCTTCAGTAATTCTTGCTTGATCTTTCTAGATTGAGCATTTCCTTCACATCGTAACGTGAGCATATCCCACAAGCTTTTAGTAGTCGTGCAGTAAACAAACTGGTGGTAAATGTCTCTGTGAAGAGCTTGTGTGAGAATCATGAATGCTTTCTTTTCTAACTCAAATTTCTTCTTATCATCTTCAGAGATAGTGCTGTAAGTTTGTGGATTAGATCCTGCAACTTCCAAATCATTGTCAAATGCGGTGAAGAAGCACATCCATAGATCTTGACCTTGCCCCTGAACATAAGTTCTCAGCCTTTCTTTCCACCATCCCCAATCATTGATGTGATTTAGCTTTGGCGGTTTTGTGCTTGTACCAGTTTCACTGTCGTTCTGCATCATAGCTTGAATGCTGCTGCTTTGATTTGTGACCAATGCCCATTGATTTGCAGTTATCATTGCAGCTTGAGGTGGGGCAATAGCCTGCATCCATGCAGTTTTGTTGAAATCTGACGCAGATTGCGTAGCTGATGATTGCGTAGCTGATGATTGTGGAGTCAAAGTTGTTTGAGTCCATGCGGTTGGATCCCACTGACCGTTTGTTCCCATTTTATAAAAATTAATATATTAAGTGAAAATTGATTTAAAATTTGAAAAACAAGTTTTCCCTTTTTAAAAATTTAATTTTCACAAACTATGTTAATATCTCGAATGATAACAACCAGTCGAAGGATCCTTGATCGAAAGACCTGAAAAACACAAACTTGTTAAACTTAAACAGACTAGAATCGAAGGAACAGAACTTGTTCGAAGGATCAACAGTGTTCGAAAGATCACTGTTGAGTTTCGAACAATGATTTCGAAAGACTCTCCAATTGAAGGATCCTTATCTATCGAATAAGAACTGTAGATCGAAAGATATATCCTTCGAAAAGATTCCTTGGATCGAAGGATAAGTCACAGACTTCGAAGGATGTTCGAAGGATGATTATCTATCGAACCTCCTTTGATCGAAAGATGATCTTTCGACTTCGAAGGATATCCTTCGATCTGAACTGACACAGTTGACAAAAGTTGACAGGTTGGTGAAAAAGGTGATTGGTTGGTAAGAACTTTTGGCAGAAGGTATGTTCAGAACATACTTTCTACCAAACCAGATTTGACTAATAAAATATTACCTAAAAAGAAAGTTCTTATCCAGAAACCGGTCACCGGAGTAAGCCGGAATTTGGCCGGAAATTACCAAACTTCTTAAAAACAAGTTTTTAAGTTACCCAACCCGTCCTTTAACACACCCGGTTAGTTTAGAACACGTTTTTACGTCTAGAAATGTGAGAAAAACACTAAAAACAGATGCTAAACCATGTGAGTTTTTGTCCAAACACTCCAAAGTCTTGTATAAACTCGGTTTTTATCAAGGAAAAGAGCCACGGCTCTGATACCACTTGTAGGTTCCTCGGAGGTTGAGGTTAAACCTTATCCTTGTTATGTTTAACACACTAGTAAGTGCGGAATCCAAGCTAGAATGCAAACCGGTAGTTTATATGAGAACACAAGCTACAAAGAGAAAGGTAGACACACGAGATATCAAAGTTTTCTCTTGTATTTCAGTGGACACGGTTACAGACCTTGACCAAACTGAAAATACGCTCTCTACAAGACTAAGTTCACTCACTTCTGAAGTGAACACATTACATGAGTATATATATCCATCACAGGTCGTCTGGTCGAAGGATCAGATAGTCAGATCGAAAGATCATCTATCGAACTGAAAACTATCGAAGGATCCACATGTACCTCAAAGGATGATATCCTTCGAGGTCCATCTATATCCATCGAAGGTTTATCCTTCGATGACTCATCCTTCGACCCAGACAACTTACAACCATGTTCTAACTGTTTGGTCAAAGTCAAACCAGGAGGATGGTTGACTTGGTCAAACTTACATCAAAACACCTATTAACAAACATAAGACGTATACAAGACTAACAAAAGACATCGTTTTATATCATAACAAAATATAGACAAAGTACAGACACAAGTGCACCAACAGGAAGGTTATTCCCTATATACTATTGTCACACCCCGACCACGTAGAACATACGAAACGTGGCGGAAACATCGGGGAGTGTTGTAACAGAATTAATTGTTTCAAATCCATGGTAATTGAAGTTTCGTTTTATTGATTAAAAGTGTTACAATGTCTAATCAAACAAGGAAAAACAACATAATTAACTAGTCTTGCATCTTTTATTGTCACTAAAGCCCAAGTCTGCCTATATGTATCTTGATCATCTTATGCAACAGCTCCTGAAAAACACATGTGAAAATAGGTACGTCAGCATAAAAATGCCTGTGAGATACATAGGTTTTGTGAAAATGAGATTCATGACTTATGTTTAAGAAAATGTTTAGTCATGAACCTTTTAGTTTGCTTTGTCTTTGTAAATCATTTGAAAAACAATGAGTTCAGATGATATGTATAAATAAGTGAATGATGTATGGTTAAATAAATAACCATGTAAGATGAGTTTGTATAAGATAAGTTGTTTGTAAAACAATGTCTTTGTGAAAAGTATGTTATTTGTATAAAATGTTCTATGTCTCAAACTGAAATGATTCAAATAACGCTACAATATGTAATACCATACAAACACTTATATATAGGAAGTACCAGCGGCGTATCCACCATGCTTGTATCATATTACACACGCATCGTTACTTAATCACTTAATCAAACCAAACTAATATCAAAATGTCTATGTCAAATATCCATGTCAAATGTCTATGTCAAATATCCATGTCAAATGTCTATGTCAAATATCCATGTCAAATGTCTATGTCAAAATATCATGTATGGCAAGTGAAATGTCTCAACTAAACCATATACACAAGAACAAAGTATTGAAGTAAAACTTGGTTTAAATCAAAGTTATGTTTTGGGGGAAATGCATGATCAAATGTCAATCATGTTAAAATGTCTATGCCGAAATGTCTATGTCAAATACGGTTCACACGGTTCACAGATACAAACGGTTCACAGATATCAACGGATCACAGTCAAATGATTTCAACGGTTCAATATGTAGTATAATGTGTTCATATGCTGGATAAGCATATGCAACAGAAAAAGCAATGTAACACAATGTACTAAGTACGCACACAATGGCATACATAGCATGAGATGTAATGTAAAACAATGTACTAAGTACGCACACAATGGGCATACATAGCATAAAATGTAATGTAAAACAATGTACTAAGTACGCACACAATGGGCATACATAGCATGAAATGTAATGTAATCATGTACTATAATGTACTAATGAACATAGCAAGTATATGATGTCAAAACAGGAAAGCATGAAAGTAACAAGTAGGCACATGTGTTCCACCCCAAAACAGTTTGGAAAACAGTAAAAGAGGGGTCTATGTACTCACCTGAGATTGCTCAGTAGTCCTTGAGTAACAACTAAACAATGCTAGAGATCGCGGATATCAAACGGCACCTAGTATAGGTAGCTACATTAATAAACCGGACCTAAATCGGAAGATCGGGTAGCATTAGGGTTTGTAAACCAAACGAGTGTAGAGACTCGTGTCTTTTGGTTTAACAAAGCCTACATACTAAATGAAACTTAACCTAAGTGTCTACGACCCGTTTAGGTAGCTTGTGCTACTTTAACGCGTCGTTCGCGTGAAACGCGTTCGGACCGCCTAACTAGCCCTATGACAAGTGTTATATGCCTAAACATATTATATAATCAGTTATGTGACAAAGGTTTAGGTTACATATGCTTAATTACCAATTATACATGAAAAGGGTATTCTGGTAATTTACCTAAGGCATATAAACTACCTATCATACAACTACTTAAACGATGTGACCATAGGGTATAACCTCGGAAGGTTATTCCCTACCTACTATGGTCACCTAATGTGTTTGGTCGGATCCTAATGATCGACCAAACTGGGTCGGGTTCGAAGGTATAGGCGATTTATTAGATCGCCTACCCTACGACCCTAGACAACGTGGTAATCTGTGGGCATAGTCCCAAGGGACTATGACCAACGTGATTACAATCACGTTGCGAAGTTCAAACGAACTTCGCATTGACCATAAGCTGGTCAACGCTGAAAGTCAAACAAAGTTTGACTTTCTGACTCTAAAAGCAATAAAATAAAGAAAAGAACGAAAGAATACTTACGAAGGGTCCCCGAATGCTAATCCCGATTCAAGTACTCAGGTATGAAACAATTGTTTCAACTTAGAGCTCTCAAATCAAGATTCTAGTGAGAAATGAAGTTGGGGATGAATGGGTATTTATAGATAAAGTAGAGCCGCTAGGATCGTTTCTTGAATATCGTGCCACGATCCGAGCCGTACACTTGTCACAAAGGTTATGGAGCCACATATGCTCCTTATCTTAGTGATTAAGCAAGTTGCAAACATGTGGTTGTGGTTAATCAGCTGAAATCTGATGTTAAATACACTTAATCTGGTCTGGTAAGGCAGTCGCGTAGCGCTAGTGCAAAGGCACTATGCAGTCGCGCTACGCTAGCACCTCCCTGTTTCAGAAATGTTTCAAAAGTGGCAGAAATGGTCCCTGCACGTGTTTAAGGCCTTTTTCGATGCGTTTGAACCCCGTTAACCTCATTTCAAGGCTCTAAAATGAAGTTAAAGTATAGGGAACTCAAAACATGCTCAAAAATATGTCGGATGTCGGTTCGTTTGGTCGTACGATCGCGATGTTCGCTTAATTACGACGGAATGCGCATAAGCGCGAAAAACGATCCAAATGACGCGACGAATGGATTTTTCTTATGGCGAACACTAAAATATAATATAGTCATGCTTACATAAATTTTTGGATGTCCAGATGTATTCAGAACGTAAGTTATGCGCGAAAATGCAAACTTGTGCACTTTTTGACACTTTTAGTCCCTGAATGACACAAAAGTTTATTTTAGCACACCGAACCCCTCAAAGCCTATTTCTAAGCTATATAAAGGATATTTATGGTATGTTTAACTTATGGTCATGTTCCGGAATGTCTGTTACAGTTCAGATTGGCATACTTTCGCAGTTTGTCAACTTTAGTCCCTGTAAGCGATTTAACTTTGATTTTACCACACCAAACCTTCCAAAACTTATATCTAAGTTATGTAAAGTTTATTTAAGGTATGTTAAGCCTATTTCACTTTTCCGGAGTGTTCGTTGCATTAAACTGGTTATATTTACGCATTAGTGCGCGTATAACCTTCCAGAAAGCGATTTAGAGCTTGAAATCGAACAAGAATTGATATGTGTAAACGATACACATATTTTTACAAATCCCAAGTATGAAATACAATATTTCACTGGTTGGGCATTTGTTTGATGGTTGAAATGACACAGGTGTTACAGTCTCCCCTACTTTAGGAAATTTCGTCCCGAAATTATTTCGTAGGAGTCTGTCTATGACTTTGTTTCAAATAGTCATCAAAGATATGTAAAGCATAATCTGATTATTTTCCTCAACGGATATTTTTTTCAGAAGCGAAAATGAACGAGCAGAGTCATTTTCTTCAACGGGTTCTTCGGAAATGGAAAATAAAGGAATTAACTAAACGGATATACATTTCCCTCAACGGATATTCTTCAGAAGTGAAAATGAATGGATGAGTCATTCTTTCTCAACGGATTCTTTGTCAGAAATGGGAATGAAGGAAAAATCCATGGATATTCATTTCTCTCAACGGATATTCTTCAGAACGAAAATGAACAAACGGGGTCATTTTCCTCAACGGTTTGTTCTTCAGAATTTGAAATGAAAGAAAAAAAATCAACGGATATTCTTCAGAAGTGAAAATGAATGGATGATTCATTCTTTCTCAACGGATTCTTTGTTAGAAATGGGAATGAAGGAAAAATCCATGGATATTCATTTCTCTCAACGGATATTCTTCAGAACGAAAATGAACAAACGGGGTCATTTTCCTCAACGGTTTGTTCTTCAGAATTTGAAATGAAAGAAAAAAAATCAACGGATATTCTTCAGAAGTGAAAATGAATGGATGATTCATTCTTTCTTAACGGATTCTTTGTCAGAAATGGGAATGAAGGAAAAATCCATGGATATTCATTTCTCTCAACGGATATTCTTCAGAACGAAAATGAACAAACGGGGTCATTTTCCTCAACGGTTTGTTCTTCAGAATTTGAAATGAAAGAAAAAATCAACGGATATTCATTTCCTCAACGGATAAATCTTCAGAAACGAAAATGAACTAATGGAGTCATTTTCAACGGTTATTTCCTCAGAGTTGGAAATGAAGGATTACACAACGGATATTCATTTCCTCAACGGATAAATCTTCAGAAACGAAAATGAACTAACGGAGTCATTTTCAACGGTTGCTTCCTCAGAGTTGGAAATGAAGGATTTCACAACGGATATTCATTTCCTCAACGGATAAATCTTCAGAAACGAAAATGAACTAACGGATTCATTTTCAACGGTTGCTTCCTCAGAGTTGGAAATGAAGGATTTCACAACGGATATTCATTTCCTCAACGGATAAATCTTCAGAATGGAAATGAAAAGATAAACAACGGATATTCATTTCCTCAACGGATATTCTTTAGAACGAAAATGAATGGATAATTCATTTTCCTCAACGGTTATTCTTCAGAATGGAAATGAAAAGATAAACAACGGATATTCATTTCCTCAACGGATATTCTTCAGAAGTGAAAAATGAATAGCTAGTTCATTTTTCCTCAACGGATGCTTCATCAGAATTGGAAATGAATAGGGTTAACTCTTGATACATGATAGAACTTGCTGTGATTTCTGTGCACTAAATTCCATAATTATGTATGCATCCATAATTACGTAATTCCTTGCACAGTCCGCACAGTTTGTTTTGAAATGTTGTGGGGAAAGATATCAAACCTGAGATGAGAGTGACTAGACTACCATAGGGTCCTTTTAATTAGATCAACAGAGGATCTTCTTAATTAGGCCACTAAGGAGTCCTTTCAGCTATATCATCACATGATATCCCTAATCAGATTTTTGGATCAATCTGTTTAACTAGACCACTAAAGAGGTCTAATTATGAAGTAGTACATTATAATCCCAGGGACTTTAACTACAACGTAGAAGTCCATTAAGGATTTAAATAGTACCTTTGGGTATCCTACTATGAATCTCTTGCATAAAGATATGTAAGATTTTACGAGGATTTGAATAACATAAATTGGATCACATGACACATAAAGGATAACACATAAGCACATAACCACATAATTGTTTAATTGTTATTTTCTTGTTATTGATTGCTATTAACTTGGCGCCTCGTACATCGTTTCTCTTGGAAGAAACGGGTACTTAGGATTTTCGTGGAAACGCAAGAGATTATACAAGGGAAGAAATTTGGAAGTAGTCTGTTCTTCAAGGAATGCGGTTCCTTGATTGTCGGTATTGTAGGGGATATGTTTATACATGCAACCACATAAACATATTGAAATGTAAATGAAAGATTTATTTATAAACAACAATAACAACAACTGTTTCATAGATTGATAAAAGAAAATAATACACAAGGCTCGATTATTTTCTAAACAGCGTTATCTTCTGTCGGTCAGATACTCATCCCTGCGCTGGATTTGCATCAGCAAGTCTTGGGCAATTTCTACTAAAATGGCCCATCTCGCCACAGTTGTAGCAAGATCCCAGTGGGAAACGAGCTTGAGCAGGATTGTTGTTAATCTGATTTGGTGCTGCTGCTGTTGGGCAAACCCTCGCTGTATGACCTATAAGTCCGCAAACTTGGCATGTGCGGCACTTCACACCAGCATGATGATGTAGGCCACATTGGTTGCACAAGGGTGTAGTTCCTTTGTAGGGTTTCCTGGCAGGGGGTTGAGCTGGTTGGTTGGGGACGGCTTGATCATTGTGAGCGACCACGGCGAAGTTCTGAGAAGCCTTTCGCTTCTTTGACTTCTTAGAGGATCCAGTCTGTTCATCCATGGTCTTTGATTCCTCGATTGGTTTCGATTCTTCGACCAGTTTCTTGTCACCCTTTCGGAAAAGCTTACGTTTCCTGATCTGCGATTCAGTCAAGGTTGCAGATAACTCAATGGCCTGCCTAACAGTAGTAGGGTTGCTACCAGTCAAAATGTCTTGTATTGAGTCGGGAAGGCCATCAATGTACTTTTCGATCGCCTTATCCAAAGGCGTGACCATGTTTGGGCATAACAGACTTAACTCCTCATAACGGTCCGTGTAGGCTCGATGCTCACCGCTGTCTTGCTTAAGATCATCAAATTCCCTTTCCAAAGCCCTGATCTCGTGACGAGGACAAAACTCCTTCATCATGAGAGCCCTAAGTTCAGCCCATGTCTGTGCTAGAGCAACTTCTGCACCACGATCTCTCATAACCCCATTCCACCACGTAAGGGCTCTCTTCTGGAACACACTCGAAGCAAACTCGACCTTGCAATTGTCAGGACACTGCACATGGCGGAAAGTATTCTCAATGCTCTCGAACCATTGAAGAAGCCCAGTCGCTCCCTCAGAACCACTAAAATTGAGTGGTTTCGCCGAGTTAAAACTCTTGAAATTGCATGGACCATTGTTGTTGTTGTTGGCTTGATTCCATTGAGCAAAGAGGTTTGGGAATTGAGCAGCCATTTGCTGCGCAATGATTTCTGCTAATTCGGCAGTCGCTATCTGGCTTTCGCGTCGAGGAGGCATTCTAAAAGAGGAAACATGAAATGAAACGAGTGAGAGGATTAGACGAAAAGAATGAGATGAAACAATTCTGATGAAAGCAATGGATAGTGGTCATTTGTTTGTTACTACAAAGCAACAAACGACCTCGGTGAATAATCAAAGTAAATAGGTCAAAAATAATGTATTGCGAAGATATGCTCGCCTATAAGTGAACACTCATCCCAAGAATTCCCAGGTAAGCACAACTGGTCTCGCGTCTGATGAGATGTATACGAAGTGCTTGCCTAGACAGAAAACCCAGAATACAGGCATTCACCCTTCCAGTTTGCACGTGTTCACATTATTTAAAACCCAAAACCTTGACGAGATTTTGAAAACTCAAAGGGGTTCAAAACCATATAACAGAGGGTTCAAAACCTAGTAATCAATCATCCTAGAACAGATGATTAGTTTTCAAAGCGGTTTTGAAATTTATGTTCTTGTTGTGGTCGTCGCCTAAGGATAGGTGACAGTATTGTTTTATGACTAAACGCAAGTAAACTCGCGTTAGGGTCCTAAGAAGGTTATAGACTAGGTCAAAGCATTACTAATTACTAATAACCTAATTCCCTATAACCATTGGCTCTGATACCATCTTTTCTGTCACACCCCGACCACGTAGAACATACGAAACGTGGCGGAAACATCGGGGAGTGTTGTAACAGAATTAATTGTTTCAAATCCATGGTAATTGAAGTTTCGTTTTATTGATTAAAAGTGTTACAATGTCTAATCAAACAAGGAAAAACAACATAATTAACTAGTCTTGCATCTTTTATTGTCACTAAAGCCCAAGTCTGCCTATATGTATCTTGATCATCTTATGCAACAGCTCCTGAAAAACACATGTGAAAATAGGTACGTCAGCATAAAAATGCCTGTGAGATACATAGGTTTTGTGAAAATGAGATTCATGACTTATGTTTAAGAAAATGTTTAGTCATGAACCTTTTAGTTTGCTTTGTCTTTGTAAATCATTTGAAAAACAATGAGTTCAGATGATATGTATAAATAAGTGAATGATGTATGGTTAAATAAATAACCATGTAAGATGAGTTTGTATAAGATAAGTTGTTTGTAAAACAATGTCTTTGTGAAAAGTATGTTATTTGTATAAAATGTTCTATGTCTCAAACTGAAATGATTCAAATAACGCTACAATATGTAATACCATACAAACACTTATATATAGGAAGTACCAGCGGCGTATCCACCATGCTTGTATCATATTACACACGCATCGTTACTTAATCACTTAATCAAACCAAACTAATATCAAAATGTCTATGTCAAATATCCATGTCAAATGTCTATGTCAAATATCCATGTCAAATGTCTATGTCAAATATCCATGTCAAATGTCTATGTCAAAATATCATGTATGGCAAGTGAAATGTCTCAACTAAACCATATACACAAGAACAAAGTATTGAAGTAAAACTTGGTTTAAATCAAAGTTATGTTTTGGGGGAAATGCATGATCAAATGTCAATCATGTTAAAATGTCTATGCCGAAATGTCTATGTCAAATACGGTTCACACGGTTCACAGATACAAACGGTTCACAGATATCAACGGATCACAGTCAAATGATTTCAACGGTTCAATATGTAGTATAATGTGTTCATATGCTGGATAAGCATATGCAACAGAAAAAGCAATGTAACACAATGTACTAAGTACGCACACAATGGCATACATAGCATGAGATGTAATGTAAAACAATGTACTAAGTACGCACACAATGGGCATACATAGCATAAAATGTAATGTAAAACAATGTACTAAGTACGCACACAATGGGCATACATAGCATGAAATGTAATGTAATCATGTACTATAATGTACTAATGAACATAGCAAGTATATGATGTCAAAACAGGAAAGCATGAAAGTAACAAGTAGGCACATGTGTTCCACCCCAAAACAGTTTGGAAAACAGTAAAAGAGGGGTCTATGTACTCACCTGAGATTGCTCAGTAGTCCTTGAGTAACAACTAAACAATGCTAGAGATCGCGGATATCAAACGGCACCTAGTATAGGTAGCTACATTAATAAACCGGACCTAAATCGGAAGATCGGGTAGCATTAGGGTTTGTAAACCAAACGAGTGTAGAGACTCGTGTCTTTTGGTTTAACAAAGCCTACATACTAAATGAAACTTAACCTAAGTGTCTACGACCCGTTTAGGTAGCTTGTGCTACTTTAACGCGTCGTTCGCGTGAAACGCGTTCGGACCGCCTAACTAGCCCTATGACAAGTGTTATATGCCTAAACATATTATATAATCAGTTATGTGACAAAGGTTTAGGTTACATATGCTTAATTACCAATTATACATGAAAAGGGTATTCTGGTAATTTACCTAAGGCATATAAACTACCTATCATACAACTACTTAAACGATGTGACCATAGGGTATAACCTCGGAAGGTTATTCCCTACCTACTATGGTCACCTAATGTGTTTGGTCGGATCCTAATGATCGACCAAACTGGGTCGGGTTCGAAGGTATAGGCGATTTATTAGATCGCCTACCCTACGACCCTAGACAACGTGGTAATCTGTGGGCATAGTCCCAAGGGACTATGACCAACGTGATTACAATCACGTTGCGAAGTTCAAACGAACTTCGCATTGACCATAAGCTGGTCAACGCTGAAAGTCAAACAAAGTTTGACTTTCTGACTCTAAAAGCAATAAAATAAAGAAAAGAACGAAAGAATACTTACGAAGGGTCCCCGAATGCTAATCCCGATTCAAGTACTCAGGTATGAAACAATTGTTTCAACTTAGAGCTCTCAAATCAAGATTCTAGTGAGAAATGAAGTTGGGGATGAATGGGTATTTATAGATAAAGTAGAGCCGCTAGGATCGTTTCTTGAATATCGTGCCACGATCCGAGCCGTACACTTGTCACAAAGGTTATGGAGCCACATATGCTCCTTATCTTAGTGATTAAGCAAGTTGCAAACATGTGGTTGTGGTTAATCAGCTGAAATCTGATGTTAAATACACTTAATCTGGTCTGGTAAGGCAGTCGCGTAGCGCTAGTGCAAAGGCACTATGCAGTCGCGCTACGCTAGCACCTCCCTGTTTCAGAAATGTTTCAAAAGTGGCAGAAATGGTCCCTGCACGTGTTTAAGGCCTTTTTCGATGCGTTTGAACCCCGTTAACCTCATTTCAAGGCTCTAAAATGAAGTTAAAGTATAGGGAACTCAAAACATGCTCAAAAATATGTCGGATGTCGGTTCGTTTGGTCGTACGATCGCGATGTTCGCTTAATTACGACGGAATGCGCATAAGCGCGAAAAACGATCCAAATGACGCGACGAATGGATTTTTCTTATGGCGAACACTAAAATATAATATAGTCATGCTTACATAAATTTTTGGATGTCCAGATGTATTCAGAACGTAAGTTATGCGCGAAAATGCAAACTTGTGCACTTTTTGACACTTTTAGTCCCTGAATGACACAAAAGTTTATTTTAGCACACCGAACCCCTCAAAGCCTATTTATAAGCTATATAAAGGATATTTATGGTATGTTTAACTTATGGTCATGTTCCGGAATGTCTGTTACAGTTCAGATTGGCATACTTTCGCAGTTTGTCAACTTTAGTCCCTGTAAGCGATTTAACTTTGATTTCACCACACCAAACCTTCCAAAACTTATATCTAAGTTATGTAAAGTTTATTTAAGGTATGTTAAGCCTATTTCACTTTTCCGGAGTGTTCGTTGCATTAAACTGGTTATATTTACGCATTAGTGCGCGTATAACCTTCCAGAAAGCGATTTAGAGCTTGAAATCGAACAAGAATTGATATGTGTAAACGATACACATATTTTTACAAATCCCAAGTATGAAATACAATATTTCACTGGTTGGGCATTTGTTTGATGGTTGAAATGACACAGGTGTTACAACTATGGTCACCTAATGTGTTTGGTCGGATCCTAATGTTCGACCAAATGGGTCGGGTTCGAAGATATAAGCGATTTATTAGATCGCTTACCCTACGACCCTATACAACGTGGTAATCAGTAGGCATAGTCCCAAGGGACTATAACCAACGTGATTACACTCACGTTGTGAAGTTCAAACGAACTTCGCATTGACCATAAACTGGTCAACGCAGAAAGTCAAACAAAGTTTGACTTTCAGACTCGAAAAGCAATAAAAGAACGAAGGAATACTTACGAAGGGTCCCCGCAAGATTCGAACCCGATTCACTCTCAGGTAGGAAGCATATACTTCCACTTAGAGAGTGTAGAATCAGATTCAAATGTGAGGGAAATGGGTAAAACAAGGTGGGTATTTATAGATTTTGGTTTACCGTTAGGATCGTTTCATGGAGAAGAGGGAATGATCTAGCCCGTACACTTGTCGGAATGTTGTGGTAACTGATTTTGGCCACCACAAGAGTTTAACAAGTGGCACTTGACCTTCGGAGAATGTTTAGGGGCAGATAACAGCAGCCAAAATCGATTTGCTGCTTCTGGACACTGCTTTCGCACCGTAACAAATAAACCCTTACGGTGCGCAAGGGCCAAGTTTGGCAGATTTACAATTTTGGTCCCTGTTGTGCTATAAGGTCATTTCCGACGCGTTTAAGGCCCGTTAACCCCATTTCAAAGCTCTAAAATGAAGTTAAAGTAAAGGGAACTTAAAATGTTCTCAAAAATAACTTGGATGTCGGTTCGTTTAGCCGTACGGTTGCGTTGTTCGGCTAATTACGACGGAATGCGCATAAGCGCGAAAAACGATCCAAATGACGCGACAAATGGATTTTTCTTATGCCAAACACTAAAATTAAATGTTTTAGTGCTTACATAAATTTTTGGATGTCCGGGTGTATTCAGAATGTAAGTTATGCGCGAAAGTGCAAACTTGTGCACTTTTTGACGCTTTTAGTCCCTGAATGACCCAAAAGTTTATTTTAGCACACCGAACCCCTCAAAGCCTATTTCTAAGCTATATAAAGGATATTTAAGGTGTGTTTAACTTATGGTCATGTTCCGGAATGTCTGTTACAGTTCAGATTGGCATACTTTCGAAGTTTGTCAACTTTAGTCCTTGTAAGCGATTTAACTTGTTTTTGCCATACCAAAGCCTTTAAAAATTATTTCTAAGTTATGTAAAGGTTATTTAAGGTATGTTAAGCCTATTTCACTATTCCGGAGTGTTTGTTGCATTAAACTGGTTATATTTACGCATCAGTGCGCGTATAACCTTCCAGAAAGTGATTTAGAGCTTGTAATCGAACAAGAATTGATATGTGTAAAAGATACACATATTTATACAGATCCCAAGTATGAAATACAATATTTCATTGGTTTGGTATTTTTTTGATGGTCGCAGTGACACAGGTGTCACAACGAGGCTCACATAAAACAATTTCTGAATCATCAATTTTTGAAAATTTAGAACTATTACACATGGACCTTTGTGGACCTGTAAAAACTGCAAGTTTTTCTGGAAAGAAATACATTTTAGTCATTATAGATGACTACTCCAGGTACACTTGGGTTGAGTTTCTCAGAAATAAAAGTGCAACCTCAGATCTGATCATTAATTTAATCAGAAAAACTGAAAATCTGTTGAAATTACCTGTAAGAAGGATCAGATCTGACAATGGAACAGAATTTAAAAATGCAAAACTTGAATTTTTCCATACAAGCAAAGGAATTTCTCATGACTTTTCTGCTCCAAGAACTCCACAACAGAATGGAGTTGTTGAAAGAAGGAATAGGACCCTGGTAGAAGCAGCAAGAACAATGCTTGCTTATTCCAGATTGCCTACTTACTTTTGGACTGAAGCAATTGCAAATGCCTGTTTTACATAAAACAGATCTATCATTAACAAAAGACACCAGAAAACTCCATATAACATCATCAACCAAAGGATCCCAAACATCAAATTTTTACACACCTTTGGCTGTAGATGTTTTGTCTTCAATGATTTTGATAGTCTTGAAAAATTTGACAGGAAAGCTGAAAAAGGAACTTTTTTTCTAGGATACTCTTTGTCCCCAAAAGCATACAGAGTTTTTCTTTAAATTCAAGGACAATAAGAGAAAGTTTATACGTGTCATTTGATGATTCATCATAAACAAAAATTTCTGATGAAATTTTACAAGATATAAGCTTATCAAAACAAACAGAAAATTCTGAAGATCTTCTTAACAAATTGGCTGAAGAACTTTTAGAACATGACTACATGCAAATTGCTTTAAATAAAACCATGTCATGTACTAACCCTACAGATAATCTGGAACGTCCATAAGAAACTATAACAAATGATCCGAATTCTGGGAATTCATCACAAAATCCAATTGAACAACAGAATTCTGATCCTCTTAACAACACAGAGGTCACAGATCAGGGGGAAGCTTCAAATCCATCAGAAAGCACAACTTCACACAACAACATAAGATGGATCAAGGGACACTCACAGGAAAACATTATTGGAAACCCTGAAGAAGGTGTTAATACAAGATCTGCAACAGCACATGAATGCCTATATGTTGTATTCTTAAGCATGATAGATCCAAAATATGTCAAAGAAGCACTGAATAACTCAGATTAGGTACAAGCAATGCAAGAAGAGCTTGACCAATTTGAAAAGAGTCAAGTGTGGGATTTGGTACCCAAACTAACTGACAAATCTGTCATTGGATCAAAATGGCTATTTAGAAACAAATCTGATGAACAAGGCATAATAACAAGAAACAAAGCAAGACTGGTGGTAAAGTGCTATTGTCAACAAGAATGTATAGACTATGATGAGACCTTTGCACTAGTTGCAAGAATAGAAGCTGTAAGAATATTCCTTGCTTATGCTACCTCAAAAAATATCAAGGTTTATCAGATGGATGTAAATCTGCATTCTTGAATGGTAAAATTGAAGAAGAAGTTTACGTGCAACAACCAGAAGTCTTTGTTGATCCTCAATTTCCAAAACATGTTTATAAATTAAACAAAGCCTTGTATGGGTTGAAGCAAGCTCCAAGAGCATGGTATGAAACTTTATCAAACTTCTTAATCAATTCTGGCTTCACCAAAGGTACAATTGACACTACACTATTTCTGAAATCACACAAAGGGGACACTTTGTTGGTCCAAATCTATGTTGATGACAATTGGAAACAAACTTGATTATTATGTAGAAGGAATCTGTTGATATAAAAACTTATACGGGAATGATAGGATCATTGTTATGCTTAACAGGCAGTAGACCAGACATAATGTTTTCCACATGTTTTCTAGCAAGATATCAATGTAATCCTAAAGAGTCCTAAGCTATTAAAAGAGTTTTTAAATATCTTAAAGGCGCATCAGATCTTAGTTTATGGTATCCCAAAAACACAAATTTAAAATTAATTGCATATACAGATGCAGATCATGCAGGATGCAAACTAGACAGAAAAAGCACATCTGGTGCCTGTCAAATGCTGGGACATAATGTTTTCCACATGTTTTCTAGCAAGATATCAATGTTTTCCAAAAGTTAGTATGTTGGACAAGCAAGAAGCAAAACTGTGTAGCCATGTCAACAGCTGAATCAAAACATGTAGCAGCAGCAAGTTGTTGTTCAGAAGTTTTGTGGATACAAACTAAGCTAAGAGATTATGGAGTAAATCTGATAAAAAATCCAATTCTATATGATTCCATGAGTGCCATTGCAATCCAGTGCATCACTCAAGAACAAAACACATTGATGTCAGATACCACTTCATCAAAGATCATGTGGAGAAAGGTAATATTGAAATGTATTTTGTCCCAATAGAAAACCAATTTGCTGATATTTTCACTAAACCTTTAGATGAAAATAGACATAACTTCTTGATTGGCAAATTAGGGATGGTCAATATGAAAATTGAACAAACAAAAGAAATTTTGTCACAAAAGGAAGAAAAATATGATATACAAACATCTGATTATATTTTTGGTACAAATTTTGAGAATCCATTAGAAAACTCAAAATTACAAGAAAATCTGATGGATCACAAGAAGTTGACCAAGTCAACAGAATTTTGGATGAAGCTTGAAATATCATTTTTTTCCTCTCTTCTCACATGCATTAATATATTCCATACATAGTTATCATCACTCATCATTTTTGTAAATTTGATTCGTTCATATCTCAATTCTTTTATTTTTCTTTTATTTTCTCTAATAAAAAATTCAAAGATTATTTCTTTAGCATATGGTAGATCACGTCACAAAAGGAAGATTTCTGGGAAAACGTTAATATATGTTAGCTCTCTCTCCTACATTAATTGCTTACTCATCAATATTAATAGAGAAAGAGATAACATCTAGGCAGATCATAATGAGAATTTTCAGGACTCGGCCACCTATATCATTAATGCAGGAGATTTTATCTCTTAAAATTCTTTTGATTCTCTAATAGGAAAACTTAAATACAAAGAAAATAGAGGTAACAAAATCTAAGTAGGTAGATACCATTTAAGACAAGCATCACATTCACTATAAATAACTATCACTTAGATCTTCACTAGTCACTTTCACACACCAGAAAAACCCTAAAATCTCTTCATCTTTCTACACATTCACCAAAAATGGCTAGGATCAGTGCTAACCACTTTCCACTACCACTTCACCCACATCACAACCTAAGGGTTCAAACAAACTTTGATGGACTAGCATGGGAAGGATGCAGCATTGTCCTTGCAATGCTCATGCAAAGCCCTTTAGCCTATGCCCTATCCGCACACATCATGGTCTACCCGGACATTTGCAAGAGTTCTAGAAGGGAGCAAGACTCCTCATTTATAGGATCGGTTTTTGACTCCCGAATGATTTCATAACGACACGTGTGACGTGCGGAATCTGTACACGTGCGTGGATCGAACACGAGAACCGTACTATAATCTGTGATTCGATTAAAGATCCGAAAACGTACAAGAAACGTGAATCACCTTTTTCCTTTCTCTCTCTACTTTCTATCTCTAGCTCCAAGCTCTCCAAATGTCAAATGAGGCAAAAGTTCAAAACTCTAACCCTATGAGTTCTATTTATGGGCAAAGGATATAAGGAGAGTTTCCTTATTTACAATAATGCCACCTTGCCTTTTCTAACTAAATATTACAATATAAAGCTTGGTTATTTCAGTTTCTCGCTATAGACTGATTGACGGAGGCGATAGACATTAATGCACTAACAAACTCCCCCTTGGATATTGCCGCAGTCAATCTCATAGCGTCTTGTCTTTCTCTCTCTCTGAGTCTTCTTGATACTTTATCATCTTCATCATTCATAGACTCCATCTTTCTTGAACAGAATCCCCGTGGATCTGTCTTCGGCTTCAGCTCCCCCTTTCGGTAGACTCTTCAGGCTCCCCCTTTTGTCAAGCTTCCGTGCTTTTGGGATCGACACCTGGCTTTCCGGATACAAGCTCCCCCTTGCGTCGAGCTCGTCTTCAGACTCCCCCTTAGACTCGGCTATTGGGATCGTAATCTGGAATAGCATCTGCAACTCTCAAACATTTATAAGTAAAAACGTTTTGAATATCCAGGATTGAAAACCTGGCTCTCTCAGCATAAGCTGAAATATTTCAAATATGCGACAGTGAAAGCTTTTTCGATTGTCCAGGAATAGTGAACTGGCTCTTAAAACTTTTAAATCAAGAACCTGGCTCTAAATATAATAATATGAATATATCCACGATTAACTTGACTCCACTTCCCGTATCAACAAACTTCATAGATTTGACGATTTAAGCGACCAAGATCAAAACCTAGCTCTTTACAACAGATTTTCACAATTTAAGAATCCAAATTCCTCACAATTTATCATCCAAGTCCAACTAAATGACCTTGGAGATTTCACAAACTGTTTTTAATTTTTGAGTAAAACTTCAAGTTTCAAATTAATGAACTTGTTTATTTTCAGAAACATGATCAGCATACTTAGATTTTGAAACCCAGCTCTTAGGCATCGGTTGTCGAAAATAAATGGAATCAAACTCTTTTTGTATTTTCCTGAAACATAAAACAGTAAAGAAAAATTTACAGATTTTTTTTGAGTTCGCATCAGAGGATCATATCAGTTTATGACAAATCACCAGCACCGTTGAGCTTAAACACTTTAAGTTCTAAACAATTCACTTAGATTGTCAGTATACTGATCCTCTTAAATTTTCACACAAAGTTCAACTGATTCGAGATACGAGATTAGTATTTTAAGGACTTAACTTATTCACGTGTCCCACCTCAGAATATACTCCTGTATCAAGATTCCCTAGATTCAGTCTTACAGGTGAGTATACTAATTTGATATCTGTAATCTGGGTTAGTGCGAGACCTTGAGAGCTCAGGTATGAACTTCCGTTCAGTCAAAGAGATAAAGGCTCGACTTTAGGTGTGTTCCCTTTAGAGAATCTTTTCTTCAACTGCAATTGATTCATATCTTTCGATATTTTTCAATTTTTGTGCAGAGGGTAAGCTTTTTAAAGCGCGTAAAGTATTATACGAGGTCTAGGCCATTGCTTCCGCAATATCAGAAGACCAGGTATAATACCCCAGATACCAAACAGTATAAAGACCTAGTATTTCAGAATCTGGCAATCGCTCAAACAAGATTTTGGGGGTTACCCATATATCCGAGAGATGTTCCCCACGAGATAAGTAAGTATTTGATATTTAGATTTATATCTCGAAAACAATCTACTAAGCGTGTAAAAACCTACTGGCATATCATTAGTGAGATCGTTTATCACATTTGACTTTCCATTTCTTTAGCATACTGTGATTGTCTACTGATGTACTATCATTTCCTCTTTTTACACAAAAACTCTTTTTGAATTTTATCATGTTTTTGGCTTTTTCAGATTTTCTAATGTTTTTGTATTTTTTAACAATTTCTTAGTCCCCCTAAAATTCAAAATCATTTAAAGAAATATTGATAACCGATGTTGATAGCTTTGTCTCGCCATCAACTTTCTGCTTCTCATGCTCTATTTGCAGAAAATATACCCCGGTGATTTACAACACATTGATATTTTACAGTTTGAAAACCGTTTTTCAATCTTGTGAAATTAATCATGTTTGTTCAGCCGTGAGGGTTTCGGCATATTCAATTAACATATTTTTGGAAATTTTGATTTTTGACAAATTTAAAAACAAACATGTTTTTGGTTTTTAGATTTTCAATTTTTAGGGTTTTGAAATATGGTTTATTTATGTACAGAAATCAAACAAACTCCCTATTTAACAATCACAGGGACCAGCAGCCTCCTCCTCTCGTGCCAGGCTGCTCTCATGTCCATCTTGATAATCATCTGTTTTCTTGAGCACTTGCACATTCACACTTACTGAATTACTTGAACAAGTTAGCCTAGGTCTGTTTGACCTTAGGCATTTCGACACAATATGCTTCATTCATTCTTGGAAATTTTTTGTCGTTGGGAATAAACAACTTTTCATTTTTTACTTCATTCTTTTTTATTGAATCAATTTTCTGTTCAGAAATAGTTTGTGTCTTAACCACCCAGCTTTGACCTTTTGAAGCATTTCTTTTATAAAAATGTGAATCATTTTGAACATTTTGATTTTGAACAACAACTTTTGGTTTCCAAAACTGGTTTGGTTTTGTTGCATCAACAGTTATTTTCCAACTTTGTGTTGTTCTAAGTCTGGGTGTCACTGGCTTCCATGTTTGTTGTGAGTCAGCCTTTGAAATTTTCGGCTTCCAAGTTTGCTTTGAATCAAACTTGGTTGACTTCTGATTCACAACATCAGACTTCTTTTTCTTCTCAACATCAACAGGTTTTAGATTTGGACACTTGCGAGCAAGATGTCCAGTTTGATCACATTTAAAACATGTTCTTTTTTAAACATCTTTGACCTGTTGTTGTTGCTTTTTCTGAGCATAGAACTCTTCATTAGACTGTCGTCTAAATATGGAGTTCTTTCTATTCCTCAGAACTTGTTCCGTGAACAAAATTCATCTTTGTTTGATAATTTGGCATTTCATTTCTTTTCCAATTTTGTTTCCTTTTATAACCCAACCCAGCCTTCATGTTTTTCCTTTTGTAACCAGGTTTGTTATAAAAAGTTTTGTGTTTCTTTCCAGCGAACTTTGGAATCTCAGACTTTTCAATTTCAACCATCTTGAAAACTTTGTCAATCTTTTCTGAAATCACATTCTGAATTGGGACTTCAAGATCTGAGAATAATTTTTCCGATCCAATCATGGTATATATCAATCCTTTTGAATCTTCATTCGTATTTTTCTCAGATTTTGAGTTTTTCAGATAACCTTCATGAAAACTACCTTCATTTTCGTCTTGTGATTCAGATTTACCTGTTTCAACCGACTCTTCTTTTAAACCACTTTTAACGACCTTACCTACCACCTCTGAATCACTGGAATCATCAGATTTGGAATAGGTTACGTCAATGTTATCTGGCAATTGATCAACCATGTTGAAAGCTTTTTCCACCTTCTCGTCATCATAGAATGTGAATTTTTCCTCAAACGATGGTGGAACCTAATGATATTCTTAGCCAATACCTTTCTTGTTTTGCTCAAAATCTTTACAACTTGTTGTTATCTTGTTCTAAATCAGCTATTTTACGCTTTAGCTTAGCAACATCTTCAATATAAGAATTTACAACTTGTTGTTTTATCTCATACTGTCGCTTAAGCGTATCAGAGGTTTCAGAACAATGTTTCAATCTCGGTTGAACAAGTTTCATTTGACTCTTCACGTCTTCATAAGATTCTTTTGTGATATGATATGCAAGTTTTATTGAATCATACTCCTTTTTCATTTCTTGAAAAGAATTTTCTTTTTGCAAACATTCTTCAGTCATTTTCGAAACCTTTTCTTTCAAAATCTCATTTTCTTTTTCTAAACTCTTGCATTTTTGTATTAGTTTTTCGTCATTTTCTTTCAAAATCTTTTCGTTTTCTAACATTTCTTTGCATTTTTCTTTGAAAACTTTTTCGATTTTATTGAATTCTAGATCTCCTGTTCTGAATTTTTCATCTTTTTCAGTACAAGCACTGCACGTTTCCATGCATTTCCTGTACTGTTCACCAATTTTTAAGACTTCAGATTCAGTTGAAATGTTTACCTCAGTCATTGGCATTTCGGCTTTTTCTGTCGTCTGTGTCTGATCAGCTTATTTCTTTTGTTTTTCCTCAGCAGTATCATCAGCATTGATCACTTCAACCGAATGTTCAAGCTTCACACCATCTTTTCCTTTGTTTTTCAAATCCTCTTCATTTTGTTGTTCTTCAGTAATAGCTTCTTCGTCAACTGCTTCGCCTTCTTTTTCTTTCTTTTCCTCCGCTACCTTCTTCAGTTCATCCACCAAGCTTTCAACATTCTTCTTCATCCTCTCTTCATCTCTTTGTCTTAGACTCGCAGTCATGACATCTCTGGTGATTTTATCCAGCTTTTTCTCATAATGTTTATCTTTCGCAACATTTGAATAGTACTCGCCGGATAAAGGGATTACTGCAAGAACGTCGTCATAGACCACTTCTTTTGGATGAACAACTGGTTCACCTTTGCTGTTGACATAACACTCTCGTTTCTTGTCATATCTTCTATTTTTCTTTGCTTCTTCGTATTCTTTCTCCATTTCTTCAATCCGATATCATGCAATACACATCTCTCTGTATGTTTTCTCCTTCAGAATCTCTTCTCTCGTTTTCTTTTTCTCAACAGCAACGAATGCACTATGTTTATTCGTTGATATAGTTCTGCCATGAGCTGTGAACGTGTACCCGACAGCATCCTCTTCTGGAAGTACTTGACTCCAGTCATACCCTTCATCATCTTGGATCACAACACAAGCAGTTGACTTCTCTCTTTCAGAATTATCTTCAATTTGTTTTAACCTTGGTGATTCCTCTCTGTTCTTGTGATAGATCGCCTTTTGATAGTAATATTCTTTAAACGGATTAGCGGTTTCTTCAACAGCAGAGTTTCTGCATTCTCTTTTGAAATGACCCTTTTGCTTGCATTTGAAGCAGGTCACTTTTGATTTGTCGAATCCCAGCTTTGTTGATGGTCCATAGATTGATTGTCTGCCAGTAATATCCAAGAACCGCTGAGCTCGTCGAATGCAGCTTGCCAAACACCATCTCAGATCAATGAGTTCCATCTCTTCTGGATCGATCTGGTCGTAATCTTCATTTGTCAGTTCAGAATTTCCAATTTTCCCAGCTACCAGATCTTCGTATGATTCCAGAATTGATCCCAGAAAACTCATTTGCTGTTTAGCAGCTTTGATGTTCATTGTTGAAGAATTCTTCAGCTTCAAAGCGATGTTGCAGAGAATCTCATCAGGTTCTTCAGAGTTTGATGTTGTTGATGATGAATGATATCCTGGATCATAGCTTGATGAGCCTTTTTGTGAGTCTTTTGTGACAACCGGTAATTTACGCCCTTAATTACATGATTAACAGGAGATAAACACGATAATAAATAATGTTCAAGACGCAAATTTACTTAATTAGGCCTTTGGAGTGCCAAGGAACGTCTAACCGACTTCACAGTGCGCGAACGGTGGTTTACAGAGAAACCTGCTGAATATTACGCGACAACGAACTGATACCGTACAGAATACTGACAACGCCATCAAATATTAAATTTTATGATATATTTTAGCTTCGTAATTAAGTTTTAGTAACTACAGTCGAAACCGGATCGAAAAACGGATTAAAGACGGCAACGACGTATTTTTTCGCGATTATTACCGTTATCGACGCACAAACTCGACGACATCGAATACCGGCACTATTTCTAAATTAAAAATTTTGTTTTACGATGTTACAAAGTGTTCGGGTTTTAAAAGCGTGTCTCGTAGGAAATACGGGCCACTTACAGATGAGATGGACTTGTGGGGCCTGGGCCCAAGCCCAAAACCCACAAGCCTAAACCTGCACATAATACATTAGATCATTCAAGATCTTATCAAATCTCTAAAAATCTTTGCAAATCTTGCCAAAATCTTCATAAGATCTCTTTAGATCTTTACTCATAGAACAAAAGTGAATCACATTAGTCAATACCCACCTAAATTAGTATAAAACCCATACCCCCTTGATTCTCTTTTTGTGCAGACAAAATAAACAAACAAACCAAACATCCCTCTCGAAATCTACTGCACACCCAAAATTTTTAGAACCTTATCTTCAAAGAATCACCCCCACACTCCATCACTTTCACTAAAATACACACACAAACAAATATACAGACTTAATCCTCTCCTTCTCAACTACATCAAACATACAAACCCCTCCATCATCTTCACTCTCTCTCTCGCGTCTGGTAATCGGCAACCAGGAGCCGGATTACCGGCCGGCACACCGGTGTGGACTCCGACACCCACACACCCCTCGACAACACAGATACCCCCCCCCCTTTTTCTTCGTTCAGCAACGGACCACCACCACCAACGTCGGGTGGTGGTGAGCGACGGTCAGACGGTGAGGAGAGAGAGTCCGAGAAGAAAAAGATAGCTCGAGGTAGAGGAGGATGCACCGCCGTGAGCGGTGGCGGGTGTCTCCGGCGGCCCCTGATTCTTCTTCGCTTTGTTTCCGGTTCGGTTCACTCGAGGTTCAGGTTCGACTCAGGATGGTGCAGCTTTCGGGTTCCGGGATCGGTCCGACGGATTTCATCGGTAAACCCCTCCCCTCTGTTGATTTTTTTTAGTCTGATGAGGTTGATGGTGAGGTTATGTTATTAATATGTTAAAAATGATGTTCATATTTCGGGTCAGTTAGGAGCTAAGTCAAAGCGGGTCAAACACAGATTCACGTTCGGGCTCTTCAGGTGATGTCTCGGGTCCGGTCAGACTTTGGTCAACAGATCAGTCAACGGGTCGGGTCTCGGGTCAGATTTCCGGTCGACTCAGTCAAATGGTTCGATGTTTCGACACGCGAAGACTCGGTAAAGGATTTATGACGATTATTATTTATGTTATCGTGATAAACGAGCTCCGAACCGACTGATTATAATTTACATTTGATATATATATTACATATAGTTTAATTGAATCTTGGTTGAAATATTGTTGAATTTTGACAAAATGACGACACTTTAGTTGTCGGGGCCGTCCAAAAACAGAGGAAACTCTCCCGGTTTTTCAAGAAAATCCTTTAAAACTAACGCGTTTTATTAAAAGACGCAACTTATTGGATCCGAGAAACTTTAATAAACACGAATACAAATGAATATTTATTTACAACGACACTTTACAATTTACGGAAACGGCGATTCGAAAAGTATTCACAATAATGAATATGGATATTATATTTGATTTTAAACTTCGAAAATTCGACGAATTCTTTTATAAAAGTAAATGTAGTTTACTTCAAACGTCAAACAACATGACAATTCTTTTATCAAAATAAATATAGTATATATATTTATTTTAATTGTCAAACAACACAAATCCCTTTTACAAAAATAAATATGGATGATATATTTATTTCAAACTTTAAAACGACTCGTATACTTTTATAAAATAAATATAGTTTCTATATTTGTTTCAAATATCAAAGGATACGATTTCATTTTATAAAGATAAATATGGTTTATATATTTATTTTCAAACGTCAAAAGATCGACGATGCTTTTATAAAATAAATACAACTATTATATTTATTTTAAACAACCACAACACGAACACCATATAAAATAAATATAACTTTTTATATTTATTTTAAACGCCTAAACGGCGTACTATATATCAACATACGACTTCTCCAAAACGAGTTAATAAGTATTACTTCCTTGCTTCTTTTAGGTTAACAATTTACCGTCAAATCGTTCGGTTAACGATTCGGTAGAGCTCGATGACACATAGTTTAGTTACTGCGCTTATTCAGAAACTTATAAGATATTCCGTGTTAGGAATATTGTAGAATGCACGCTAGTGAGTCTCATCTTGGAAACGACATCACGAAGTCGTATATAGCTAGCTTTGCACAGGAATATTCAGGTGAGTTCATAACCCCACCTTTTATGGTTTTACATTTTTGTAAATGTTTTCGGGGTGGAAAGACATGCACTTTTTGCAAAGCATACAAGAATTACATATTCCTAAACCATTTTACAAGCAAGTTTTAACTGACACAAATGGTTTACGAAAAGCTTATGTTTTATACCGGTTTTTCAAACAAGCGTATTTTTCGAAATATGCATACACACGAATTCTAGTTTTCTAAACTACGGGAAAATACAGATACAAGAGCTTACAAGATACAAATGTTACAATGTTTACAAATGGTATGATACAAAAACAAAAAGCACTCTTGGTGAGAACGAGTGCCAAGTATGATGCGTTTTAAGAATACAGAAATACAAGAAGCACTCTTGGCGAGAACGAGTACCAAGTATGATGCATTTTAAGAAGTGATACAAGAAGTATGAGAAATGATACGAGAAATCGTGTCACGAATAGGGTACCATAAGTACCATTAATCAACAATATACCTAGACCGCAGAACAAAAGGTTAGATCTAACGGGTGTCGGGCAGCCACACTCTTGGTGAGAACGAGTACCAAGCAGTGCTTTTGTGTCTCGGAATATGCCAACTAGAAAAATGCCTAAGGTTTGGTTGTTTCCTATGTCGTGTCACATGTTAATGGCCTTGCAACCCATTAACAACAAGATACAAACAAGAATACTTGATTTATACAAGAAAACATGATACATACAAGAATACTTGACTTATACAAGAATACATGGTACATACAAGAATACATGGTACATACAAGAATACTTGATTTACACAAGAAAACCTTGATACATACAGAAACACTTGAATTATACAAGATACATACCATGTTTTCATACAAAGTTTCTGTATAACATGACAAGAAAATGATTTTAAATTCGTTTTCTCAACAATACTTCAAAAACCGGTTATTCAAAAAGATTTACTTCAAATCTTTTACAAACGAACTATGAACTCGCTCAACTTTATGTTGATTTTTCGCATGTTTCTTTCTCAGGTTGCATTTCTAAGACAAGGCATGGTTGGAATAGGAGAACCATGTGGAGTTGAGTACTTAGTGGCGTTCATTTCATAAAAGACTTAGCTTATTTGCTTCCGCTGTGGAAATGAAGATACCAGTCCAGTCACGCCAATGCTCTGATATTTCGGGGTGTGACAGATTGGTATCAGAGCTATAGGTTACAGCGAATTAGGTTTCTATAGAGATACCTAGGCTCTAACCTCGCCTTTCCTCTGGGAACTTAGAATATTAAAACCTGAATACATACAGAACGCATAGTACTCGAATATGGTCTCCAACCGTCGCCGAAAAACAAACAATCAAAATTTTGTTTTCAAACATACGCTATTGTGGTGTTTTATACATGGTACATAAAAACAGTCGCATACAGTACACAAAACTCCGAGAGTTTAGGAAACACGCATTTAAGACCTTCAGAAATTCATGTTGAAGTTCATTAAAGGTCATCACGTAGGAACTGCGAATATTAACTCGGGCACACACCATTACCCATATTGTCTATGATATTTTGACTTCCCGAGCAGGCAGCCTATGCATAACGAAACGCTAGTGCACAGTTATACGTGAAAGTTAAGCTATACATCAACGGAGGTTGGAGTACGTCACATACGACTTTCGAGGAAGCGGCAGTTGGCACGCGGTCCTGCAAACGACACGAGTCATGCTAAGAAGAAGACGTACGTCTCCGCATTCCCCCTAACTCATTAATGACGAATACGATATGTTTGACATTCCATGGTAAAGTCACCCAACAACTGGTTATCACATGAAACCCCAGGTAAAGTCCTTAAATTTCTTTATTGAAATTCTGACTTTTGCATCTAGTGAGTAGATTTTCGCATCTCTACTCCTTTACATGGTTATTGTATCACGATCATTTCTTTCAATATAGCGAATACTCATTGCTTCATTTCTTGAAAGCTTATATGTTACGCATGCATCGTTTGTTACGCATGTGGTTTCGTTTCGAATAAAGTGTTTCATTAAAGTTCAAATATTATTTCGCTAAATCTAATTATTGATTTGTGATTCGAATGACCCGCATTATTGTACTTGTTGGCTTCTTTGTTATCAAGTCAACACATTTTCTTGAAATTACATACATGGTTTTTCGTTGTGACCATATCGAGATTTCCTTGTCGATACATGTATTATTGTCGGATTTTGACTTGTTTTAAATCTGCTTCGAGTTATCATATTAAAGCATGTCTTAACACAATCGTGTGTTAAGATAATGGTACACAAATTCATATTATATTCATGTGTACCACCTAACGATTCTTTCATTATCGATCGAATGTTTTGCGATAATCATTGTTTCTTCGTCTTAGATCGAAAACATTATTACTTTGATGTTCCATTTCAATTAAAAATCCTATGATGTCATTTGAAACGAACCTTCAGATTCACTTTATTACGCTTTCATTTGACTTCAAACACGGTGGATTTGTTTGATCACCGCTATTATTAAATTATTTAAATCACTACGACACCTTGTGGTGTCAGTACACACTTGTAGCTAGGGCTAATCATGATTGAGCGTTTTATGCAAAACACAGGTGATACTTGTTCGATCACTGCTATATTGGAATTGTTTCATTCACTACGACACCTTGTGGCGTCGGTAGAACTTGCAGCTCGCGCTGATCACGATCGAGCGTTCATGCAAACTATTACATTTGAGTTTGTTGAAATCTAAGTTCATTTATTGGACGTGATCATTTCTAGAATTCATTTGCATCTTGTGATACGTCCTTGAATTCACAATCATTCGAATAAGTCTTGAATCGATTTCATGATCGTTCACTTTGGTACTATTCGTATTTTCTACGCATAAAGTAACTCTAAGGAGTTAACGTAAACTAAATTTCGAGGACGAAATTTCATTAACAGGGGGAGACTGTGACAACCGGTAATTTACGCCCTTAATTACGTGATTAACAGGCGATTAACACGATAATAAATAATGTTCAAGACGCAAATTTACTTAATTAGGCCTTTGGAGTGCCAAGGAACGTCTAACCGACTTCACAGTGCGCGAACGGTGGTTTACAGAGAAACCTGCTGAATATTACGCGACAACGAACTGATACCGTACAGAATACTGACAACGCCGCAAAATATTAAATTTTACGATATATTTTAGCTTCGTAATTAAATTTTAGTGACTACAGTCGAAACCGGATCAAAAAACGGATTAAAGACGGCAACGACGTAATTTTTCGCGATTATTACCGTTATCGACGCACAAACTCGACGACATCGAATACCGGCACTATTTCTAAATCAAAAATTAAGTTTTACGACGTTACAAAGTGTTCGGGTTTTAAAAGCGTGTCTCGTAGGAAATACGGGCCACTTACACATGAGATGGACTTGTGGGGCCTGGGCCCAAGCACAAAACCCACAAGCCTAAACCTGCACATAATACATTAGATCATTCAAGATCTTATCAAATCTCTAAAAATCTTTACAAATCTTGCCAAAATCTTCATAAGATCTCTTTAGATCTTTACTCATAGAACAAAAGTGAATCACATTAGTCAATACCCACCTAAATTAGTATAAAACCCATACCCCCTTGATTCTCTTTTTGTGCAGACAAAATAAACAAACAAACCAAACATCCCTCTCGAAATCTACTGCACACCCAAAATTTTTAGAACCTTATCTTCAAACAATCACCCCCACACTCCATCACTTTCACTAAAATACACACACAAACAAATATACAGACTTAATCCTCTCCTTCTCAACTACATCAAACATACAAACCCCTCCATCATCTTCACTCTCTCTCTCGCGTCTGGTAATCGGCAACCAGGAGCCGGATTACCGGCCGGCACACCGGCGTGGACTCCGACACCCACACACCCCTCGACAACACAGATACCCCCCCCCCCTTTTTCTTCGTTCAGCAACGGACCACCACCACCAACGTCGGGTGGTGGTGAGCGACGGTCAGACGGCGAGGAGAGAGAGACCGAGAAGAAAGAGATAGCTCGAGGTAGAGGAGGATGCACCGCCGTGAGCGGCGGCGGGTGTCTCCGGCGGCCCCTGATTCTTCTTCGATTTGTTTCCGGTTCGGTTCACTCGAGGTTCAGGTTCGACTCAGGATGGTGCAGCTTTCGGGTTCCGGGATCGGTCCGACGGATTTCATCGGTAAACCCCTCCCCTCTGTTGATTTTTTTTAGTCTGATGAGGATGATGGTGAGGTTATGTTATTAATATGTTAAAAATGATGTTCATATTTCGGGTCAGTTAGGAGCTCAGTCAAAGCGGGTCAAACACAGATTCACGTTCGGGCTCTTCGGGTGATGTCTCGGGTCCGGTCAAACTTCGGTCAACAGATCAGTCAACAGGTCGGGTCTCGGGTCAGATTTCCGGTCGACTCAGTCAAATAGTTCGATGTTTCAACACGCGAAGACTCGGTAAAGGATTTATGACGATTATTATTTACATTCATTTGTTATCGTGAAAAACGAGCTCCGAACCGACTGATTATAATTTACATTTGATATATATATTACATATAGTTTAATTGAATCTTGGTTGAAATATTGTTGAATTTTGATAAAATGACGACACTTTAGTTGTCGGGGCCGTCCAAAAACAGAGTAAACTCTGCCCGTTTTCCAAGAAAATCCTTTAAAACTAACGCGTTTTATTAAAAGACGCAACGTATTGGATCCGAGAAACTTTAATAAACACGAATACAAATGAATATTTATTTACAACGACACTTTACAATTTACGAAAACGGCGATTCGAAAAGTATTCACAATAATAAATATGAATATTATATTTGATTTTAAACTTCGAAAATTCGACGAATTCTTTTATAAAAGTAAATGTAGTTTACTTCAAACGTCAAACAACACGACGATTCTTTTACAAAAATAAATATAGTATATATATTTATTTCAAACTTTAAAACGACTCGTATACTTTTATAAAATAAATATAGTTTCTATATTTGTTTCAAATATCAAACGATACGATTTCGTTTTATAAAGATAAATATGGTTTATATATTTATTTTCAAACGTCAAAAGATCGATGATGCTTTTCTAAAATAAATATAACTATTATATTTATTTAAAACAACCACAACACGAACACCATATAAAATAAATATAACTTTTTATATTTATTTTAAACGCCTAAACGGCGTACTATATATCAACATACGACTTCTCCAAAACGAGTTAACAAGTATTACTTCCTCGCTTCTTTTAAGTTAACAATTTACCGTCAAATCGTTCGGTTAATGATTTGGTAGAGCTCGATGACACGTAGTTTAGTTACTGCGCTTATTCAGAAACTTATAAGATATTCCGTGTTAGGAATATTGTAGAATGCACGCTAGCGAGTCTCATCTTGGAAACGACATCACGAAGTCGTATATAGCTAGCTTTGCACAGGAATATTAAGGTGAGTTCATAACCCCACCTTTTATGGTTTTACATTTTTGTAAATGTTTTCGGGGTGGAAAGACATGCACTTTTTGCAAAGCATACAAGAATTACATATTCCTAAACCATTTTACAAGCAAGTTTTAACTGACACAAATGGTTTACGAAAAGCTTATGTTTTATACCGGTTTTTCAAACAAGCGTATTTTTCGAAATATGCATACACACGAATTCTAGTTTTCTAAACTACGGGAAAATACAGATACAAGAGCTTACAAGATACAAATGTTACAATGTTTACAAATGGTATGATACAAAAACAAAAAACACTCTTGGTGAGAACGAGTACCAAGTATGATGCATTTTAAGAATACAAAAATACAAGAAGCACTCTTGGCGAGAACGAGTACGAAGTATGATGCGTTTTAAGAAGTGATACAAGAAGTATGAGAAATGATACGAGAAATCGTGTCACGAATAGGGTACCATAAGCACCATTAATCAACAATATACTTAGACCGCAGAACAAAAGGTTAGATCTAACGGGTGTCGGGCAGCCACACTCTTGGTGAGAACGAGTACCAAGCAGTGCTTTTGTGTCTCGGAATATGCCAACTAGAAAAATGCCTAAGGTTTGGTTGTTTCCTATGTCGTGTCACATGTTAATGGCCTTGCAACTCATTAACAACAAGATACATACAAGAATACTTGATTTATACAAGAAAACATGATACATACAAGAATACTTGACTTATACAAGAATACATGGTACATACAAGAATACATGGTACATACAAGAATACTTGATTTACACAAGAAAACCTTGATACATACAGAAACACTTGAATTATACAAGATACATACCATGTTTTCATACAAAGTTTCTGTATAACATGACAAGAAAATGATTTTAAATTCGTTTTCTCAACAATACTTCAAAAACCGGTTATTCAAAAAGATTTACTTCAAATCTTTTACAAACGAACTATGAACTCGCTCAACTTTATGTTGATTTTTCGCATGTTTCTTTCTCAGGTTGCATTTCTAAGACAAGGCACGGTTGGAATAGGAGAACCATGTGGAGTCGAGTACTTAGTGGCGTTCATTTCCTAAAAGACTTAGCTTATTTGCTTCCGCTGTGCAAATGAAGATACCAGTTCAGTCACGCCAATGCTCTGATATTTCGGGGTGTGACATCTTTCGTCTTTTCAACACTATATGCAGTTTTTATCGGTTCACTAACTGTCACCGAAGGTACATTGCCCTTGTAGTAAAGACCGATATTCTGTTGATGCGAAGAACTGTTCATCTTGATTTGCTTTTGCAGCTCAAGCTCATGACTTTCTATCTTTTCTATCAAAACATCAAGAGTAATTGTATCAAACAACACATTGTTTTTCAAAATAAACACGAACGTTTGCCACTGATCAGCTCGTGGTAACGCTTCAATGATTTTGTCAATGATTTCTTCGCGTGTTTTTATAATTTCAAACCTATCGAGTTCAATATTAAGGTGACAGAATCTCTCTATCATTTGTCTTACTGATTCACCTTTTAAACCGTCAAACAAATCAAATTCTTTTTTAAGTAAAGCTATTTTGTTCTTTTTTATTTGTTTACCCCCCTCAGCTTTAACCCGTAATGCTTCCCACACAGATTTAGATGACCCATCGTGACTATGCAATGCGAAAATGTCATCTCTAATCGACTGTTGGATTAGAGCAATCATTCGTTGTTCGTATGAAAAATCCTTTTTATTGTCAACGGATAAGCTTTTAAGTGGGATCTCTTCGTTTTTCTCATCGACTGGTCTATTGTAACCGAATTCCATGCAAAACCAGCTTTCATGCGCATAAGCTTTGGCCCAGTTGATGAATCGTTCTTTCCACCATGTGTAATCTTCAATACTTTCGAGCTTTGGTGGTTTTGAATGGGTTCCGTAAAAATTATCATGGTTAATATTTTCAGTTATAGCTTTCGTTATGCTTTTCGGTGTGGCAGTCAATGTTCCGGAAGACTCGGATGTGAACGCCTTGTAAAACGTGTTGTAGAACTCTTAAGCCATGACGCTCCTTGTTTATCACCGTTAATCACCTGCAAACGAACAAACAAACGTTCAGTTTAAAAATGAGCAGTCAATATGATCGGATGTGTATTCGATCGGACGAGGTCAACAAAAGTCAATCGGATGACTTTGGATCGGATGGCAGCGGACCGGATGAGTTGGATCGGATGAGACTTTGTTCGGATTGTCGTCCGTTGATTGAACCAAACTATTCACACTTTAATTGAACCAAGTTGCAATGGAACGGATGTCAATCCGAATGGTTTGCCTTCCGTTACTTGGTCCTCAAAAACTTTTAATACACACCTTTTAATGAACAAGCAAAGAGATTATACTAATATAATATTGTGCTGCCAATTTGAAACAAACAAATTTTCGTGATATACTCGATCAGTTATTGGGCAGAGATGTGTTTATCACGTGAACTTTAGTCAAAGTTAAGCTATTATAGGACCTTTGTTATTGATCGGATGAGACAAGGTGTAATATTGAACAAAATGGATTTTGGATCGAACGGTGATCCGTTCGGATTGCCTTCCGACACTTCACAACACCAACTCAAATATCAATGGATGAAGAGGATCGGATGGCAATCCGTTCGAATTGCCATTCGATAGTTTTCAAACAATTTAATAATATGCAACCTAATAACCATTTCAAATAAAGAGACACCAATTTCTATTGGGCCGTTAATATCTAACAATTATGATATCAAATGCAAAATGCTTTTAACTTGTCTGAAATCAATTATAAAAAAAAGTGGTGGATTTTATTTTTTTACCTTTGATCATGATGAAGGGATGCTCCAAGTATTGGAAAGAAATCCTTGGTTAGTTAGAAATGTGCCTTTAGTGTTACAACTTTGGCAACCGAACACCATTCTATCGAAGCCGGATTTGGATAAAGTGCCAATTTGGGTAATGTTAAAAGACCTTCCGCTTTGCTTATGGAATGGAGGTAACATTGGGCAAATTGTAAGTTGTGTTGGTAAACCACTCATGTTAGATAAAGCTACGCATTTACGGTGTGAATCAAAAAAGGGACCGCTAAGCTTTGCTCGAGTACTTGTTGAAGCTAATGCATCATATGGCCTTCCAACCCGTGTAAAGGTGAGGTTTCCGTCTCTTAATGAATCACCAAGTAAAACTGAATATCTTGATTTGAGTTACAAATGGACCCCTCCCATATGTAAAAAATGTCATGTTTTTGGTCATCTTGATTCGAGCCACGAGGGGGTTCAAAAACCGGTTGGAAAAAAAGATAAAAATTTTATAGAACAACCGGTTCAAAAGAGCATTTTGAAAAAACCTATGGTTCAAGATGATGGCTTTACGTTGATTACTTGAAAGAAATCCAATGTTAAGTGGGCTCCATTGGCTAAAAAAGAACTTGAAAGGCTTGTACATGGTCCGAAAACATATGGGGCAGGCCCATCTGGAGTTCAGAATGCTGTGTCTGGCCCTGTTAAGGAATTGGATATGGGAATGAGCCCAATTAAGCCCAGCGATAAGGCTGCTGGGCTTAATAAAGGCGCTGTCAAAAAGGCCGGCCCAGTAGCGAGTAGCTCATGTGTGGGCTCATCTGTTTTGAATCAAGGCCCGCCAATTAATTCTGAGGTTCAGTTCCCGCCTTTAGGTAGGGCTGGCCCAGTTAATTCAGGCCCAGATTTGGTCGAAAATGACAGGTCCAACATATGTGCTGATTTGGGGGATACGATGAAGCCAGGCCCAAACTTGGTTGGCCCAAATATCTATGGGTTAAAATCTGACCCGGTTCTAATGGAAGTTACAGGCCCAAGAAATGGAAGTGGGTTTTATGATGTATCTCGAAATAATTTTGGGCCTCGACATAGCCCATCCCTTGAAACTAAAAATTCGTTTGACACTCTTCAAAATGAAGAAGATTGTTTTGATACCGAGCATGGATTGTGGGAAAAAGAAATGTTAATGGTTCGGAAATTCTACGAAACAAATACGCAACCTCCGGATGATGTATTTTCTTCATGGTCGGAGAAATTGAAGGCCTATTATGTGATGCTTACAAAGTTTGACCCGGTGAAGGAAGCTATGGTTGAAACAAATGAAGAGGATGAAGTAGAGGTTGGCTCTGAAACGGATGAGTCGGCAAGAGACATCGCTCATGGAGTTTAGTCTTTTATTTCATTTTCTAGTTTGGTGTTTGATGTATGTTGGTTTAGTGTTTTGTTTTCCTTTTGAGGTTTGGTTTTTTAGCGAGTTGCCTTGGCCAAATGCTCGTTGTTTGTAATCTCTTTTAAACATCATTAATAAAAGGTTTGCCCGGGGGTTGCCCTCGTTTCCAAAAAAAAAAAAAAAAAAATCTTCACGTTAATTCTGATATTGAACAATTGAGTAATTCAATGAATTGACAAATTCACATGTTAATGGCCGACAACCACTTTGTGATTTCTTAATTCTTATTGGGCCGAGAAGATGTTTAACACAAGCAGTTATTAAATGGGTCTGATCATTAAAAGAATTGATTGGGCCGCTGATTAACTTTGGATCGGATTAAGTATGGAACGGATTGCAATTCGTTCGAAGTGCAATCCGAGACTTGACACAATAACAAATATTCCACTTCGATCGAGTGAGATTTTGGATTGGATTGCAATCTGATTGAAGTGCCAATCGATGATTGAACCTCAAATCACAAGGACCAAGCTGCAGTGGATCGGATGGCAATCCGTTCGGATTGCCGTTCGACGATTGGACCTCAAATTTATTGAATAAGGGCCTTGGATCGGATGTCAATCTGATCGAAGTGCCGTTGGAGACTTGGACACTTATAACCAAAGTTCACTTCGATCGGATGTAGATCCGAGAGTTGATACCATTGGGCCGATGTTAATAGATTGACACTAGTTGGACCTTTTCCAAAATTTCACATGCAAATACACATGTATGGCCGACAAATGATGAATTGCTTATTTCCTATTGGACCGTTAATATATGATCTTTATCTTTGAATTGCTGATCATATGTGCTGATCATATGATGGTCTGCTACTTTCAAAACTTATCTCATGTGCTGATGTCAGTCCACATAAATTTTAATTGGGCCGCACAATTTACCTTTTCAGTATACACATGGTCCAATATTCAAATACTAATCACATGCAAAGGCAGCTGTTATCTTTATTGATTTAGAGAATTGATCGAATGAGATTTGGATCGGATGGTCATCCGATCGGATGGCCATCCGATCGGTGAATATCATCATGAACAACAACACCAACAGTTAACATTTTTGACGTTTTTCGGACCAAAAATTCTCAATATCTCACAAACCGCTTGGAATTAAGTTTTGAAAATTTGTAGGCTTGTAAATCAATTGTTTTCGCACAAAATATCCAAAAATCAGCGTTTTTTAACATTAAAATCTCGTTTAATTTTGCGTTTTTCAGTAAAAAACGTGAAGAAAAAGAGTAGAGTAAGAATTTTGACAAATCTGATGAGTTTTTGACTCTGATTATGATGAAATCTCGTGCGATTTTGTGTGTTTGATCCGTGCAATCGAGCTCCTGCTCTGATACCACTTGTAGGATCGGTTTTTGACTCCCGAACGATTGCGTAACAACACGTGTGACGTGCGAAATCCGTACACGTGCGTGGAACGAACACGAGAACCGTACTATAATCTGTGATTTGATTAAAGATCTGAAAACGTACAAGAAACGTGAATCACCTTTTGCCTTTCTCTCTCTACTTTCTCTCTCTAGCTCCAAGCTCTCCAAATGTCAAATGAGGCAAAAGTTCTAAACTCTAACCCTATGAGTTCTATTTATAGGCAAAGGATATAAGGAGAGTTTCCTTATTTACAATAATGCCACCTTGCATTTTCTAACTAAATATTACAATACAAAGCTTGGTTAGTTCAGTTTCTCGCTACAGACTGATTGACGGAGGCGATAGACATTAATGCACTAACAAACTGATTGACGGGGGCGATAGACATTAATGCACTAACATCATTCATGACGGAAGACTAACTTCTTTAGGAAGTTGGGTAGTTGGAAAGCCGATCATTCTCACAGAGAATGTTATCAGAGAGGTATTGAACCTCAACGATAACAACAATGTTCTCTCTTTTACCAGAGAACATATCAACAACAACCTAACCTAGATGGGGCATAATTTGGAGAATCCAAACAGGCCAATCTCCAAGTCTAGCTTTCTCAAGTTATGGTAGTATCTAGTAACTCAGCTTGGGGTATGTTTTTTTAGAAAAGACTATAAACTACCATGAGATCTCCTACAGGTTGATGGAACCCGTGCATGCCATTGTACAAGAGGTTCCATACAATTTCTCTCATTATCTGATGAAAGATCTTGCAAGCACCGTGGTGGTCTAGCAGTCCTTTTCTGGTTTATCCTCGTTTCATGATGAGGGTAATCACTAGACAGCTAGAATTTGGAGGTGTTCCTGCATGGTACCCCAGAGCTGAGGTGGTACATCAAGAAGAATATTCGTAACTCTCTTCTTGTACCAACTACCAACAATAAAGGACTTGTGACCCACCTCTAGCTGTTTGTTGAGCTGATCTTTGGAGTAGATTAAACATTGTTTTTACTTTTGTTGTTTTGTTTATTTATTTTTGTTAACGTAGTAAAGTTAATATTATGTCTTTATATACATGCATTCTGTTGAGTTAGTTAGGGGGAAAGAACAAGGGTACAAAGCACAAGATAAACAAAAGGGGGTTAAAGATACAAAGTAACATGTGCTCATCGAAAATAAACATTTTGACACAAAACAATAAGTTTCTGACAACACAAAGTTCAATTCTGGTAAAATCTGATAAAATAACTCCTAAATCGGATAAAAATATTTTTGCTCAAAATATTGAACAATCAGACAATATCTGGTCAGTTAATCTTCAAAAAGAAATAATAATGATAGATGAGATAAAAAAAAATAGTGTGAAATTTTAACTATACTCATGAGAGTCATCTTTTGAAAAATTTTTACAAAATATTCCTTGAAGAAGAGAACAAACGACTTGGACACCAACCAGAAGAGCATGTGTAAGTAATATCTCTGATCTTTACTCATTCCCTCTAATCTAAAAAAAAGGAACACTCTATCAAGGGGGAACTTTCAAATCGGATGACATTCCAATAAAGACAACATCAGCAAATCATGTTTCAAAACATCATAAACATTGGGTATGTTTTCTGATGACATCATCAGAAAGAATTTTTAACTTTCAAAAAGTTGGAAGAATATCAGCTTCCACAAGGAATATTACTGGACCATTTGTTAAAAATGGGTCCTACAAGAGGCAAAAGCTAACACATGGCCGTTAGTATTCTCCAATCACATTCATTCTTCAAAATTCATTCTCTAATTAAAAGAATGTTTGAGAAATTGAATGATAAAGTTGAGAAAGCATATTAAAACCCACAATGCACGGATAATCTCCATTAATTCACCTTGATACCCACAATCCAACAGTTACTTCTGAACCACTCATACATCCCATGATCTAGCGGTTAAAAAGGTAATTAATGACCATTAACCGTCATTACAGCCCACAATCTATGTCCCCTCATATAACAACCCTCCTGAATTTTTCTGACACCCTAATATATTTTAAAATACCCTTATATGTCTCTAAATACACCCCGTATGTGAAAACCGAGCCTAAAATACATTATATCATTAAAAATTAAATAAAAACAAGAAAATTAGGGCTCTGGCGGGCCATGTAAGACTCACCACTAGTCTACGCGGGCCGCAACAACTCAGATCTCTGGCGAGTCCCCAGGCCGCCACGTGTCGGACTCGTGTTGAGGCTATGTGTCGATGCAGCAAGGCTACGGCCTAGTCTACAAGCCCTCGCGGGCCGTGTAGAACTAAGCCGAAGCTTACGCGGGCTGCGACAAAACCCAAATCAGGCCCTATATAAGAAGGGCATCGGGCCTTCAGTCAATTCGTTCATTTCTCGACTTTCTCTCTCAAATTTCTTATAGTAGGCGTTATACTCGGGTATAATATCCCCCTAATTAACGAAGTTCTGCCCCGATATAAGTATCATAACCCCGGTTACGTATTAGATACGCTGGGCGATTGATCCAGGGTTCCGTAACGGCTGTCGTGGTTCTGCCCGACGTAGTCGTTGGAATGCCGTCTCAGGGAGGGTATAACTAATGTAAATATAAAGGGTTATTATACTAACGCATGTGCATTGTGTAAATTATAGATAATCACCAAGAAACCTTAGAAGAAACATAAGACAGCAATGTGAGTAATCTCCTTTTTGTAAATTGTTTTTACAAAACCTTAATTATTTTACAATGTGATTAAGCAGTGATTGAGTCTTTGTAGTTCTTCAATTACTGCCGGTATGTTGGGGTTTTGTATACAAAATGTGGAACACGTTACCATTGGACAACGAGATAGCCAATGTGTAATATGACCCACCAGTCAGCATTGACAATACTGAATAAGTAATTGTGTAGAAATAAACAATGTGATAGCTCTCAATACTTTTAAAGGATAAAACTCTTCTTGATTAAACTGGGATTCACTCACCAGTATTTCCCACTAACAAAATGTTTTTAAACGTGTTTCAGGTAACAAAATGTGAAAGCCAACTAAAAGCCAGCTGGACAGCACTGAAGGCTTGGAAATTGGCTATAAAAGTTACCTAAATAAAAGAAGATGTTTTATTCAATAATAAAATAGGGATTTTTCCTATGAAAATGTGTGTAATAGAAACTTTGGTTTTATCCCAATATGTTTAATATTATAAAAGTGTGGTATTTACTCTGATAAACATTTCCTAACTACGTTCCTGATGAAATTTCCGCTGCCAAATTGATAAATAAACGATACCACCAAAACTGGTCTCGCGGCCGCCCGTTCCTGGGACAGATAGGGGGCGGGGGTTGCGATAGAAGGTGGTATCAGAGCTAAGCCACTGATTCAGCCACAGAAGTGTTCTGTTGACACCAATATATTATTCAAATTGTTAGGAAATTAATTATGGAAATACGTGCATAATTGTATTTTATTGTTGTGTGTTATTTGACTATTTGTTAGTTTACAGTATGAGTGATCAAGGACCCTCAGACACGTATCCTCAGTTATCCGATTCACCTAGGAGTGAAGGTACCTCTTCCCAGCATGCCCTCTCTGGGTATTCAGCTGACCAGGAAGAAGGGATGTTTGTCTTTAAGGCTCAGTCTGAAGAGCCATTCCCTCAGAAAAAGAGAGGATGGTTCAGTAAGGGAGCATTCGAGCGTAGAAAAAGAATGCGAAAGTTGCAACAGCAGAGAGTCCTAGCAGCCGCTAAGCGAGAGTCAGATGCCCATACACAGGATATGCTTAATAGGAGCTTAGCCAATTTTCATATCCTAGCAACAACAGCTGCCGACCCAAACCTGGAACAACTAGTAGCCCCACAACCCTTACCTTTGTTTCCCACGCAGCCGATGGAGATAGAAAACAACCCCGAAAACCAAGTTCAAATGCATGATTTCAACCCTGAGGAAATACCTAGGATACCAGCCCCTAATCCCTAAGACCCAGATTATGATCGATGGTTCGATGATCATAGGGATTACGTGCCACGCTACCACCTAAACGACGAACCCATGCCAAACTTAGCAGCCTATCCAGGTCTGGACCATCTAGATCCCTACTACGACGATAACGATGAATACATTAGGGAAATCTTAGAGAATCCGTACCCTCAGGAGAATCACATGCCCCAGTACCCAGACCTAGTGTAACAACCCGCACGTTCGTGCGTTGTTACTACTCGTTACACTCGTTACGCCTAGCACCAGAGATTCGGATCATAATGTAGCTATATCGCATACATCGCTATTTCGCAGTATTTTCGCATATTACGCATACTTTATCGCTATCACATCACATTGCACTTGCTGACAACCACGAAGATGTCAAGTGAGGACCAATTCTACCCTCCTTGATAGCCGTGATGTGTCGCAGTGCAACTCAATACTCAAGAAAACGCACTCGCAGGCACGCGTAACTCGATTATCGCAGGATTTGAGATATGGATATGTATATACGACCCTATGTGACTAATTATTGCCACCGTCTTCGCTTACTATGCTTGGTGTTTGGTGTGGTGTTATCAAATTTTCGTGTACACTTATCGCTTATTGCACTCGCTCGTGTCACTAAACTGAGTTCGAAAACGACCTCATCACTCAGTTCGCCTTTCAAGACTTGATCCAACCCTTCTCGTTTGGATCGAGTCAACGCAAATCAGTCTGTACTATGTCGACACGTATGACACTGCCTCACGAGACGGAAGCCATCTGGCTAAAACAAGGTGGATACGCCACTGGTACTTCCTATATATAAGTGTTTTAACCATATTGTCGAACTTTCGTGGAAAGGTGCCATGCGGGGCTAACCTTAATTTAAATTTTGGCTTTACTTACACAAATTTTAAACTGGTCTTTTCTTACAAACCTTTTTTTCTAAAATTTGATCAAAACCTTGTACAAAACGAGATTTTCTTGTAACGACGACGTAACAATCGACTCAAGTTACTACCGCGTTACGAAAAGATTTCGTAAAACGAGTTTTAAACACCCTAAAATCTTTTAGTAACCTAATAAAACCCCACTCATAGCGCTGGTGCAAACATCGAAACAGTTTAACGCCACGCTGTGGGAAGATTTTGCATAAACAAGTTTCTTCAAACCTTTTCGAATTAATCATCTTCTCGAGAATTCAAACACTTTTGATCGCTTTTGTGTGTTGCCATCTTTTGTATACGAATCGCCTTACTCACTGCCAACGTTGGTCATCACAATGCTCTAGCTCATCGAGTTTCAATCGATCGCTCGTTTATTTCTGACGCTCTTAATCGCTAATTCCACTCGCATCGATCCTCGCAACCCTTTTGGTGGATTAATTTCGGGACAAAATTTCCTAAAGCAGGGGAGACTGTAACAACCCGCACGTTCGTGCGTTGTTACTACTCGTTACACTCGTTACGCCTAGCACCAGAGATTCGGATCATAATGTAGCTATATCGCATACATCGCTATTTCGCAGTATTTTCGCATATTACGCATACTTTATCGCTATCACATCACATTTCACTTGCTGACAACCACGAAGATGTCAAGTGAGGACCAATTCTACCCTCCTTGATAGCCGTGATATGTCGCAGTGCAACTCAATACTCAAGAAAACGCACTCGCAGGCACGCGTAACTCAATTATCGCAGGATTTGAGATATGGATATGTATATACGACCCTATGTGACTAATTATAATAAATATATGAATATGGGTATGAAAATGTGTAACCAAACAATCGCGATGCTTAACGAATAAAACTAAACATCAAAACGTGACACGTCGGAGACCACCGATCGAGTGACTGATCGATCAAGTGGCCACCCGATCGGACAACCACCCGATCGGACAGTCATCCGATCTGTGGCACTCCCTTCCCCTTTTCTCCTCTTCACCTATAAATAGCCCTTGTCACATCACTTAAACAGTGATGTGACAGCTCCCACTCAACCAGCACGCTTTGGGGCTATTTCCTCTCGATTTCTCATGATTCTTGTAAGTTTTATACCTCAATTCTTGTACTTCTACGATCTACACACACTTCTTCATCAATTTCACCTTTGAATCTTAATTTTGAACCGTGAAATCAACGGATTTGAGGTGTTCTAGGATGATGTCATCATGGAGTTCTTATGAGCTTCAAGTTTTGGCATCATTCCACCAAGAACAACTCAGATCTGAAGGATTTCCACATGATTAAATAACGTTTTCACATAGATCTACACAAACTCATGGTTAAAAGGATTGAAAGATGGTTTTCTAACTTTCTTTCAACTCTTTTACACTCAATGCACTCAAAACCAACGGAATCAGAGCTCGTTCTGATCTTCTACTCATTCTAAGTGAAGTGTTGGTTCCAGATCTGATTCTGTCTAAAGAGACAACTGATTTCGGGTTAAGCATGAACAACCGTTACGGACAGTTAACTGATCGGATCAGGGTGATTCCTGTTCAATCGGATGACTTGGTTCATGATGGAGTTTCTGTTGTTTAGCACGTTATCACATCGACTCGATCAAAACCACAGAACTTCCAAAACGAACAAGTGTCAAGACGATCTAGGCCACCGGGACAGATTGCCATCCGATCGGACAGCCACCCGATCGGATAGCCGTCCGATCGGCTTGCACTTGGTTCCTCACTTAAAACTATCATTTCAACTTTTCAAAGTCTTGAACGTCGAACGGATTGCCGTCCGATCGGACTGCCACCCGATCGAACGACCATCCGACCATGTGATGTTTGGGACTTCGACACTTAAACAATTCAATACATAGTCAGTTCCAAACGAATTGCCACCCGATCGGATTGCAATCCGATCAAGTGACAAACTGCTGCGAACTTGTTCTCACTAAGTGTCCTACTAATCGGATCGTCACCCGATCGAGCCGCCGTTCGATCGATCGACCTGAAGGGTAGAGATACTTATCTATTTTCTAAAATGCTACAACGAAAACTTCAAAAGTCAAACCATCATACACAAACACATCTTCACCAAACGAGGTGACAATCCAATCGAATGGCCATCTGATCGGATGACCATCCGAACGGATTGCCACCCGATTGACTGGCCATCCGAACGGATTGCCTCCCGATTGACTGGCTATCCGATCGGATTACCATTTGACGCTTGGTTCACTCGCCACCGTTTAACGCACTGTTCGACGCTTACGCTATCAATCTGTAACCAGGCTGATCTCAGACACGCTCCCTTCAATCCAACCAAGTTGTGTTTGCTTGCTGAGTATCGACTGTGAGTATACTCGACCCCTTTTTATCGCATTTTGGGTGTAACATACGTTCCTATTAAATCGAATTTATCAAAACGAATTATTCAATCAAACTGCTTATCACTTGCGAATAATTGTTATGCATATTTACACGTGATGCTAGTTACATATGTGTTAGGACTTATACTCGCGAGGTCCCGCCTTAACTAGTATAGTACTATAGCACCCGACGGGGTCTAGTTAGGATGAATAGCAATCGCAATCGCAGCTCGAGTGACTTAGCTGGTAGTATCGATCTTATATGCATGTGTGTGAGGTATCTCGTTTATGTATTTGGTAATTCGCAGCACTTTTTATCTACCTTTCGCAACTATCAAAACTTGTATACTCGCCAATACTTTTGTATTGACGTTATTTTAACGTATGTTGCTGGTTTAGTCGCAGTCTACATCAAATCAAGCTAGGAAGTCTAGAAACTCACCTAAAATCTGGGTTGTCGGATTTTTATTGTTCGAGAGGACAAGAAATCTGTGATAACTTATGTGATTGTATTGTTTGTTAGCATGGGATAACAAATGTAATCAATATTGTCGCTTTATAGTTGTTATGGATTCTCTTGAGCAATCTGATTCGCCTAGTGCCGCGCCCTGATGATTCCGCCATCGGTTGGGGTGTGACACCCAGTACCAGCACCTGCACCCCCAATGAGTGTAGAAAATATGCTTGAACTCCGAACTTTCGGAGAAGAAATTTTAGAGAGTAGCAAGAGGATGAGGCAGGTAGGAGAGCGACTCGTCTGGAAGTACGACGAGCGCAATATGGATTACTGGATGAATCCAGATCAGTGAATGTGATGGTGGAGTTGGTAATAATAATAATAATATAATAATATATAATATGTTTGTATGAATATATATATATATATATATATATATATATGTGTGTGTGTGTGTGTGTGTGTGTAATAATAATATATGTTGTAGTATAGACCACTTTGTGGTTAGCGATGCATAGTAGTGTTGTAATTTTAATTTCAGTCTTAGTGTGTATTTAACGCATACTCTAATAGAAAAGAGTAAGTCGCAATGCTCGACGCTTTTGACCAATATGTGTGATTGTTGCCTAAATTATTAATTATTTTATTAATAATTGGTAAATGTCTAAAATTCAGATAGACGACGAAGTAAATCAGGAAAACCAGAATAACGATAACCAGAGTAACAATAACCTGGATAATGAAAACCCGAACAACAACAATAATGGAAACCAAGTGGATAACAGTGCCATGTAACATATAGTAGCACAAGGGATAATAGATGTGATGCCATATATTATCAAAATGGTTAAGGAAGCGAAAAATAAAAGTAAGCATGATAGCAAACGACCTTCTGAACCTGAAAACAGCGTGAACAATGGACCCGTACTTCAAGTGCCCATTCCCAAAAGAAGAAGAACCGCGTCTTACGGTTGTTGATGCGTTGTCGAGTGTTATATATATTAGGTGTATATTTTAAGCCCCTTTAACACTTATTTTAGCCAAGTTTTAAATTTATAAAACACGATATTTTACTAACACTAAACACACATATGGGCAAGTGCACCCATCGTGAGCGTAGTATAGTGTTGGCAAGATACCGAGGTCGTCCAAGGACACAAGAGCTTTTAGTACCGGTTTATCCTCAACGTCTAATCAAAATAAAAAGTTTAGAAAAAAGGTTTTAAACTAAGAAAAATAAAAACTAACTAAAATGCTGAAAATAAAATAAAAAGAAAAACAGATAGACAAGATGAATCACTTGGTTCCGACTCGTATCTAGTGTAACCTTTGATTATTTCCGCACTTTTGCACATAATTAAGAGATTATCTTAGTTATTGTAGTAGGCCCCTCTTTTGAAGGTGACGTTACCCTCACCCCAGTAGTTTGAGTCAGCAAGGATACAATCCTAAAAGGGTGGATTATTGGAAGATAATTAATTAAGTTATTAATGCAATATTATGGTAGGCCCCGCTTTTGGCGGTGACGTTACCCTCGGCTAAGTAGTCTGAGTCAGCAGGGATACAGTCCTAAATAGCCGGGTTATAGTATTAATAGTAGTTAACTTATGAGGGGATCAAAGAGTTTGGACCCCCGCCATCCAATACCGTGAAGTATTGAAGGAGGTCCTACTAAATTTGACCCAGGTCCATTGCAGGACCTCTAAACGCTGAACAATGGCAAGACCTTTACCAAACCGTTCCCTTAACCCCTGACCAGGTAGCCAACATACCTCCATATAGACCGTGGAGATATGAATGGTGAAAATATTTTATTTTATATAGACAGTAAAATAATGCCAAGACACCACGGACAAACGATAAGGAAAGATCACCTTCAACATAAGTAACTAGTTATTAAAGTCATTAATACAAAACCAAATAAAAAGTGCAAAAGATTAGAAATAAAAAGTATTATACTAGACACTTTGTCTTCACCAAGTGATGTAAGAGACTTAGGCAAACATGGCCTTGATTGTCAAGAACTCTTACGATCAATCTTGGATCCCGAGACGACTCACACACTCTACGATGGACAATGGATGATGGTGGTGGATGATGGTGTTATGATGGTGGTGGGTGGTGGGTGAAGTGTGAGAGAGGTGGTGTGCCAAGGGATGAGTTGAAATGAAACCAAGCACTCCTATTTATAGGCTGAGCAGAAGGCTGGGCACGGCCCCGTGTCCGCTGGACACGCCCCCGTGCCTGTCTGACACTCTCTCTCTTCATTAATTGTAATTCACAATTACAATTAATGCGCCTGCTGTACTTTCGCCACGCCCCCGTGTTCACTGGACACGGCCCGTGGTGGGCAATAGAAGCTTCTATAGGTTTGTCTTTTCTGCTGCTTCTTGGGCACGACCCCGTGCTGGCTAAGCACGGGGCGTGTTCAGTCTTCTGCCTTCTCTATTTTGCTTGGGAAGATGCCGTTGAGGGGTCGGGCAGTCCACTTATGTTCCTTTTCTTGTATTTATGTTAGATTTAGCTGTCTTTTTGCTTCTTTTGTGAATTTGAGCTTATTTAATCCTGAAAATACAAAAGGAAGACAAAAACACTCTTTTTCCAACATTAGTACTTAAAAAGGGTTAGTTTTATGCCTCATTTGATGTAATTTATATGTTGCATTTTACACACATCAAATACCCCCACACTTGAACTTTTGCTTGTCCTCAAGCAAAACTCTTTAATATGTGGCTTACACTCCCAAATGGAATGGGTAGAAGAGAAGGTTTTGGCTTGTCATAGTGTGTTGGGAATCCAAGATCTTTTTGGGTTTTATTTTTATCTATTTACAATCCTATTCGTTATGATTTGTTTAGAACGTTTCCTAGGAGAAATTACTTATTTGGGCATAACATGCCTTTTTTAAAAATTCCATTTATATACAAGTTCACATACCACACGGGAGAAATCACTCACACTCGGCCGAAGGTGTAATTTTAGTGAATCACTCGAGAGCGGCATGGAACTTACTCCTACCATAGGCTTGCCAAGCAATCAATCCTCCTCCTTTTTAACTTTTATACCTTTGTAAATATCAAGAGGACTTTGCGGGTGAAGGGTTAGGCTTGGGTTAAAGGTAGGTGGTTGGGTTAGTGGTTAGTAGAAAAAAAAAGGGTGAAAAAAACGTAACAAGTGTCGGTTTTCGTAGGATTTTTTATTTTTGTAACTTTTTATTTTGATGAAGCTATTATTCAAACAAAGTTATTTTTGATGAACTTGTTTGTTTATTTTCTTTTGCTTCATCATCAACATATATATATATTTTTTTTGAAAGATCATACGAAAAACCGAACTTGTTACTAAAACAAATGGTTAAAAATAAAAAGGTTTTGGTGGGTAAAAGGGTGTTTGGTTTGGGTTATGAAATGAAAAGGTTTAGGCTCAAAGGGGCTAACTAGGGGGATTTTGGGTAGGTGGTAAAAAAATGGTGTAGAAGAAAAAAGGGTTAGTCCTAATGCCTCTATCATTTACTTACTCGGGTTTAAGTCGATAAGGACCGGGAATGTATCGTCATGGCAAGTTCTAGAGTCGTAAGAACCAAGCGGCTATTCACACAAGAAACGAAAAATGAGCATTTAGTCTAAAGATGTAAATTTGTATGCTCAATAAAGGCTCAAAACTCACTTTTGTGGGAATGGGTTTTTATGTGATCAAGTATATATAATCAAATTTTAATTAAGCTTGTCATGCCGTTTCATAATTTACTTATGTTGGTTCTTGTTATCACGACGCTCTCGGTTGTAAACTTGTAAAAATATAACCTTATTAATCTTATGATTCCTAACTTAAACTTTAGACAAGTAAAAAAATGAAAATTTTTGAAAAAATTTGGGGTGTTTAGCGGTTCCAATAGAGTTTTGTGTAAGGCTTGTTATTAGGACTTGCAAAATTTCAAGGTTTTAGCATCCCCCCCACACTTAAATTACACATTGTCCTCAATGTGTCCCAAAAATAAGTTTTTAGGTTGATTGAATGTGTAAAAAGGTGTAAAAAGCAAAAATTTTGTGTTACTGGCAACCTGGACACGACCCCGTGTTGAGTGGACACGACCCCGTGTTCAGGTGCCAGTAACGAGAACTTACAGATGGTGAACACGGGGGCGTGTTGGCTGAACACGACCCCGTGTCTGTCAAGGGCTGCAGAATCTAAACAAACAGCAGGTTCAGGGGAATGGGCACGGGGGCGTGTCGGCTGGACACGACCCCGTGTGGACAGTCTGCAAATTCGAAAAACAGGTTTCTTTCTTCGTTTTTCCAGTCCCGGTTTTAAGAGTACTAATGCTTAGTACTTTAAGCCCCGAATGTACCTGCTTACCCAATAAACACTCCACCAAAACATAGCAAACATCCTACTTTTATCAAAGTTAACATCCATGTCAAAGTTAAAATAAATGCAGAAAATAAAAGGAGTTAGGAAAAGTAAATTGTTCAACATTTGGCACGCAGGCCATCAATTTTTCAAGATTAAAAAGGGTTAACCTGGGGAGTCATCAATCAACCGCTTCCTCCTCTGCTCCTCTTGCCTACTCCATAGCATCGTCATCATCATCATCGTCATCATCCCCTCCATGGCGTGCAATGTGGTCTCGTATGTATCCAACATCGTCTTGGATTTCGGATAGGTTTCTCTCGATAGCTCCGACCCGATGGTAGGTGTTGCTCGCCATGTTATAGGTGTTCCTAGTACACATAAGGTTTTCCTGCAACAAATCATGCAAACTTTGAAAGTTAGGAAAACCGCCTCCCGAGGAGGATGATTGGCCCGGATCACCGTGGGGTTGGTATTGGTACTGACGATGTTGCGGAGCTGGGAGGACAAGCGCTTCTTGCAGGTTCCATGCATGACCTTGCATCCTTTGAAAGGTTACCGTCCCGTCTTCTACCTCATAAACCAGGTTCATTGAGCGGCATATGTGAATATCCACCGTACCCGACCATGGGCTCCTCTCAAATGACCTAGGTATGTGGGCGAAGTGCTTGAAGAGACGGTACACCCATCCCCCAAAGAAAATAGGCATCGGTGCACTAGCAAGGCGGTTGTGATGCATGTTTCGGAGCATGAGGAACGGAACATCGAGCGGCCTGCGGTTGTGAATGCAGTGGAGGACAACCAAATCTCTTAACCCAACGACGCCACTACTGTCATGCCTTTGGCTAAGAGAGTAGCCGAGGAGCCTATGAATGTATCTGTATAGTGGATCCCTCAGCTTTGTACTCTTAGTGCTGCTCAGATTGTAGAACCCTTCTCCAATCTGAGCCCACATGGCTTGGCGTTCGTTGTCACCTATCTCTCTCATTCCCCCAGTATTTTCTTCGTTTCCCGCATCCTCTTCCGCATACAACCCGATAATCGACCCAAATTGTGCCATAGAGATCGAATACTTCGTTCCGCCACATCGAAAAGCTACCCCGTCATTGTCGAACGGGTCGCACCTCGAGTTGAATGTGAAAGTGCTATAGAATTCCAGCGTGCATTCGTGGACGGAATGGAGCCGAGTTGTTAGGGCGACTCTGAGTGGTCCCGTGACAATGTTGTCGAAACGGTCAATTTGATTCACCATGGTTAGCAGGTCCGTGCAAGCTTGCCTCGGGTATTCCTCCGGCCTTGTTTGAAGAATTTCGTATCGAGCTCTTGCATCTAGCTCATTGGCGTTAAATCTTGTGAACTTCCTGGCCATCTTGATGTTGTTAGAGCGATAGGAGACGTTGAAATTCTGCGAAAAATCGCCTGAAACCAGAGCTTTTTCGGGGAAACGGGGCGTGTGGAATGAAGTAACTGTTTTGAAAAAGGGGATTTATCCCGACTGCAGCCCGGACACGGCCTCGTGCCGAGCATGGTTTTTTAATTTTTTTTTTTTAGTGCTCGTGTGAGTGCCCTCATTTTCCCATAAGCTATGGTTAGAAAACTTACCGCTTTATTTTGTTGTCTCAATCGTTCGTAACTTACCAAGCATGATGTTTTTATTCTTCCACCGTTTGAAGCGAGATCTCTTCTTCTTCATCCTCAATGAATCCTTGATAGAGTTTCAGCCGTTGGCCATTGACTTTAAATGGGGGCCCATTTCGAGATTTAATTTCTACTGCACCGTGTGGAAAAATATGGGTGATGGAAAAAGGTCCTGACCACCTAGACTTTAATTTACTAGGAAACAATCGAAGTCGTGAATTAAACAAAAGAACTAAATCTCCTACCCGAAATTCATTAGGTTTAATATGTTTGTCATGCAAATTTTTAATTCTTTCCTTATAAATTTCAGAGTTTGAGTATGCATAATTCCTAAGCTCGTCTAATTCATTTAATTGACAAAATCGATTTTTACCGGCAAATTCTAAGTCTAAGTTTACATTTTTTATTGCCCAGTAGGCTTTGTGTGCAATTTCTACTGGCAAATGACAACTTTTTCCATAGACTAGCTTATACGGGGTTGTACCTATTGTTGTTTTATAAGCAGTTCGAAAAGCCCATAAAGCATCGTCTAATTTATCTGCCCATTCCTTTTTATTTAACCCTACGGTTTTTTCAAGTATTTGTTTTAAACCTCTGTTAGTCACTTCGGCTTGTCCGTTTGTCTAAGGGTGATACGCTGTTGAGACCCGGTGATAGACCCCATATCTTGTTAAAAAAATTTCGAGTTGATGGTTGCAAAAATGGGTACCTCTATCACTTATTAAAGCTTTAGGGGTGCCAAAACGAGAGAATAATTTTTTCAGAAATCTTACCACAACTCTTCCATCATTTGTTGGAAGTGCCTCGGCCTCGGCCCATTTAGACAAGTAATCTACTGCCACAAGTATATATTTGTTTCCTTTCGATGGTGGGAAAGGTCCCATAAAGTCGAGTCCCCACACATCAAAAATTTCACAAACAAGAATGCCATTTTGTGGCATTTCGTTTTTGGAAGAAATATTACCTGTTCTTTGGAAAGCATCACATGTTTTTACAAGACTTTGGGCGTCTTTGTAAATGGTTGGCCAATAAAACCCTGAATCGAATACCTTTCGTGCGGTACTAGCAGCACCATGATGTCCACCGTATGGACCTTCATGACAATGGCGGAGAATTCTTCGTGCTTCAATACCATGTACGCATCGTCGGACGAGTTGGTCGGCACACATTTTGAAAAGATATGGATCATCCCAAAAGTAGTGTTTCACATTGGCAAAGAATTTTTTTTCTTTGATGATGTGGCCACCCTTTTGCGACTATACCGCTAGCTAGGTAGTTAGCATAGTCGGCGTACCATGGTTCTTCCTTGTATTCCACCATTTCCAGGGACTCAGTTGGGAATTTTTCGTTGATTTGCTCGTCCCTGGTTGCTTCCAAAGCTGGGTCTTCTAAGCGCGAGAGATGATCTGCAGCGGTGTTTTCTGCTCCTCTTTTGTCCTTGATTTCAATGTCAAATTCTTGGAGGAGTAGAATCCACCGAATCAAACGTGGTTTTGCATCTTGCTTTTTGAAAAGATATCGGATGGCTGCATGATCTGTATAAACTATAGTTTTAGAAAGAACAAGATAAGAACGGAATTTATCAAAAGCAAATACCACAGCTAGTAATTCTTTTTCGGTTGTGGTGTAATTTTCTTGTGCATCATTAAGTGTTTTACTAGCATAATAAATTGGGTGGAAATGCTTTTCTTTTCTTTGTCCCAAGACAGCTCCAACTGCAAAGTCACTAGCATCACACATGATTTCGAAAGGAAATTTCCAATCAGGCGCTATCATGATAGGTGGATTGACTAACATTTCTTTCAAGGTGAGAAATGCTTGATTGCAATCATTGTCAAAGATGAAAGGAGCATCTTTTTCAAGTAATTTTGTTAGAGGTCTAGAAATTTTAGAAAAGTCTTTGATAAACCGCCTATAGAAATGGTATCTATTTTGGCTCGATCCACCTCCATTCCTTCGCTTGAGATCTTGTGACCGAGTACTATTCCCTCCGTTACCATGAAATGGCATTTTTCCCAATTAAGGGCGAGGTTAGTTTCCTCACATCGGGATAGCATTCGTTCAAGGTTATCAAGGCATTGGTCATATGAATCCCCAAAGATAGAAAAGTCATCCATGAAGACTTCCATTGTCTTTTCTATCATGTCGTGGAAAATGGCTACCATGCAACGTTGGAATGTTGCTGGGGCATTACATAGACCAAACGGCATGCGTCGATAAGCAAAAGTTCCATAGGGACATGTGAAAGTTGTCTTTTCTTGGTCTTCGGGTGCTATCGGGATTTGAAAGTAACCTGAAAAACCATCCAAGAAACAATAAAATTTATGACCGGATAGTCTTTCTAACATTTGATCAATGAAGGGTAAAGGAAAGTGATCCTTTCTTGTTGCTTCATTTAATCGTCTATAATCTATACATACTCTCCATCCTGTGACGGTTCTTGTTGGTATTAATTCATTTTTTTTGTTAGTTATTACCGTCATACCTCCTTTCTTTGGAACTACTTGGACGAGACTCACCCAAGGACTATCGGAGATAGGATAGATAAGTCCGGCGTCAAGTAGTTTGATGACTTCGTTTTTAACCACTTCTTGAACATTTGGATTTACTCGACGTTGTGGTTGTATGACCGGTTTGTAGTCATCATTCATCTAAATTTTGTGTGTGCACATAGAAGGACTAATTCCTTTTATGTCTACAAGTTTCCAAGCTATTGCATTTTTATGTTTTTTCAAAAGATTAACTAATTTTTCCTTTTCTAAGTTATCTAATTTAGACGAAATAATTACAGGTAAATTACCATCTTTGTCTAGAAAAGCATATTCCAAACCTTTTGGAAGTTCTTTGAGCTCAAGTGGTGGGTCTTTGGGAGACTCCTTATTTGGTTGCTCATTTCGATCAAGAACTTTAAAAGTTTGTTCTATGGCGACCTCTTCTTCAACAAAGTGGTCAATCTCTTCACTTGTATCGGGTGGTTCATCTTCATCTTCAATTAGGGGGTCATTATTGCCGAAAGGATATTTCATTGACCGTTCGAGATCGACACTTCTTTTAAATGCCCCTAATTGAAGAGGTAGATTTTTGAACTTCCGATTTTTCAAAGCTTCGTGAGTTTTTACAAATGGTCGCCCCAACACTAGAGGAGCGTCATCAAGGATGACAAAGTCGGTCGGGATTACCATTTGATTTGCTTGAACTAAGACATCTTCAACTACACCGATTGATTTTATTACTTTTCGATTGGATAAAAAAATGGGTATTTGAAGTGGAGAAAAATCACTAATACTTAATTTTTCGAAAATGTAGTTAGGCATTATGTTAACACAAAGATCTTTATCGATTGTGACATTACTAATAAACGAATTTTGAAAGAAACATGGAACCGGTGTAATGTTAATTTCAAATGGGTCTTCTTTTATTAGTGAGGTTTGATCATTAGTTAACTTAACACTTATCGTTTCGTCAATTTTAGTGTTAGTGTTTAACTCTTTTAAAAACTTAGCATTAGTGGGTACTAAACAATGATTTTCAAAAGAAGGTGACAAGAGATTAATTTCTTCAAAATTAGACTCTTCTTGAATTTTAACGTTGTTGGACTCACCTTTTTCATTGTTTAACTCATGTGTCGGTTTTTCACTTATTTGTTCTTCCATTTTTACACTTTCGGTTATCTCTTCCTTTTTTAACTCTTCTCTTGCGCGGGACTCCTCTTCCCTTGCGCGAGCTTCTTTTATACATCGATCGATAACTCTAATGTGTTCTAATATCCTATCGATCACTTCGGTTATAGAAAAAGAATCGGTATTTTCTAAGCTTGAATCCGGTTGTTCGACCCTTTGTTCCTCATAATACCCATATGAAGTCAATGGTTCGCACCATTGTTCTTCATTGTAAGCATATGATGGATAAGGTTCGTAATTTTGTTCTTCATAATACTCATATGAGGTGGGTTGTTCACGCCATGATTCTTCATAATAAGCATACGAAGGTGGTGGCTCATATCTTGGTTCCTCAAAGTATGAGTAAGAAGGCTCATACCTCGGTTCGTCAAAATATGAGTATGAGGGAGGAGGTTCATACCTTTGGTCTTCATAGGATGTGTATGAAGTTGATGGCTCGTACCTGGGCTCCTCATAGTAGGTGTATGAATTGGATGGTTGATATGAGTGACTATTTTGAACCGATCGTGCGTTACGACAATTAGTGCAATAATTACCCCTATAATCATCCTCCTCATAGGTGTAGTTGTAACCTCCTGAGTATTGATCCATAAGAATCACTCAGCAGACCACAACCGAGTCTCGAGATCAGAAAACAAAAATAAAAAGCGGAAACAGAAGGCTGGACACGGCCCCGTGTTCAGTGAGCACGGCCCCGTGTTCAGAATCTGTATCTGGGCGTTTTAATTAAATTTACTGATTTCGTTGAGCACGGGGCGTGTTCAGTGAGCACGGCCCGTGTTCAAGCTACTGTTACTGGGTATTTAAAAAAAATTCTGCAGCACGGCCCCGTGTACAGTTTACTGTAAATGCAAATCTAAACTAAAATGCAGAAAAATGTGCGCGCGTTTTGAAAAGGTTTTGAAAAACTGATTAGGCCGTCGATTTTAAGCTTTCCTAAAATCCTTGTGTCCCCGGCAACGGCGCCAAAAACTTGATGCGTTGTCGAGTGTTATATATATTAGGTGTATATTTTAAGCCCCTTTAACACTTATTTTAGCCAAGTTTTAAATTTATAAAACACGATATTTTACTAACACTAAACACACATATGGGCAAGTGCACCCATCGTGAGCGTAGTATAGTGTTGGCAAGATACCGAGGTCGTCCAAGGACACAAGAGCTTTTAGTACCGGTTTATCCTCAACGTCTAATCAAAATAAAAAGTTTAGAAAAAAGGTTTTAAACTAAGAAAAATAAAAACTAACTAAAATGCTGAAAATAAAATAAAAAGAAAAACAGATAGACAAGATGAATCACTTGGTTCCGACTCGTATCTAGTGTAACCTTTGATTATTTCCGCACTTTTGCACATAATTAAGAGATTATCTTAGTTATTGTAGTAGGCCCCTCTTTTGAAGGTGACGTTACCCTCACCCCAGTAGTTTGAGTCAGCAAGGATACAATCCTAAAAGGGTGGATTATTGGAAGATAATTAATTAAGTTATTAATGCAATATTATGGTAGGCCCCGCTTTTGGCGGTGACGTTACCCTCGGCTAAGTAGTCTGAGTCAGCAGGGATACAGTCCTAAATAGCCGGGTTATAGTATTAATAGTAGTTAACTTATGAGGGGATCAAAGAGTTTGGACCCCCGCCATCCAATACCGTGAAGTATTGAAGGAGGTCCTACTAAATTTGACCCAGGTCCATTGCAGGACCTCTAAACGCTGAACAATGGCAAGACCTTTACCAAACCGTTCCCTTAACCCCCGACCAGGTAGCCAACATACCTCCATATAGACCGTGGAGATATGAATGGTGAAAATATTTTATTTTATATAGACAGTAAAATAATGCCAAGACACCACGGACAAACGATAAGGAAAGATCACCTTCAACATAAGTAACTAGTTATTAAAGTCATTAATACAAAACCAAATAAAAAGTGCAAAAGATTAGAAATAAAAAGTATTATACTAGACACTTTGTCTTCACCAAGTGATGTAAGAGACTTAGGCAAACATGGCCTTGATTGTCAAGAACTCTTACGATCAATCTTGGATCCCGAGACGACTCACACACTCTACGATGGACAACGGATGATGGTGGTGGATGATGGTGTTATGATGGTGGTGGGTGGTGGGTGAAGTGTGAGAGAGGTGGTGTGCCAGGGGATGAGTTGAAATGAAACCAAGCACTCCTATTTATAGGCTGAGCAGAAGGCTGGGCACGGCCCCGTGTCCGCTGGACACGCCCCCGTGCCTGTCTGACACTCTCTCTCTTCATTAATTGTAATTCACAATTACAATTAATGCGCCTGCTGTACTTTCGCCACGCCCCCGTGTTCACTGGACACGGCCCGTGGTGGGCAATAGAAACTTCTATAGGTTTGTCTATTCTGCTGCTTCTTGGGCACGGCCCCGTGCTGGCTAAGCACGGGGCGTGTTCAGTCTTCTGCCTTCTCTATTTTGCTTGGGAAGATGCCGTTGAGGGGTCGGGCAGTCCACTTATGTTCCTTTTCTTGTATTTATGTTAGATTTAGCTGTCTTTTTGCTTCTTTTGTGAATTTGAGCTTATTTAATCCTGAAAATACAAAAGGAAGACAAAAACACTCTTTTTCCAACATTAGTACTTAAAAAGGGTTAGTTTTATGCCTCATTTGATGTAATTTATATGTTGCATTTTACACACATCAGTTGTTCTTATAAAGAATTCTGGTCTTGTAAGCCAATGGAATTCTCGGGCATTGAAGGGGCCGTTGCATCTCTACACTGGATAGAAAAGACTGAGGCAGTCTTAAGAATAAGTAAATGTGCGGAAGAGGATAAGATAATGTTTGCTTCCAATCTGTTTAAGAATTCAGCACTAGAATGGTGGAACACTATCCTCCAGTCTAGGGGAAGTGATAGAACTTACAATATGGAATGGGAGGAGTTTAAAAACATGGTAGAAAGGAAATTATGCCATCCTAATGAAAAAGAACAGATAGCAAATAAATGTCTAAATCTTAGGATGATTGGGGTAGATAGTAAGGGTTATACTACAGTATTCTTTGAATATGCTAGAATAGTACCAACCCTTGCTTCACCTGAACCAGTTTTAATCTCCCGTTACATTTGGGGATTAATTGGAGAAATTAGACATGTAGTCAAGGCAGCTAGACCTCAAACCATAGAAGAAGCAGTAGAACTAGCCAACACCTTGACAGATGAATTAGTCCGTACACGAGAAGAGGATCAAAGGAGGAACCTAACCCAAAAGCTTACCCAAGAATTCCGTTCTGGAAATTCTAACCGTGGGAGAAATATAGGTTCTACCTCTGCACCCTACTGTAAGTATTGCAAAAGGATGCATTCAGGAAGATGCTCCATATGCTGTAACTTTTGCAAAATATCTGGACACAAGGAGGAAGACTGCAGGAAAAAGCCTAACAACAGAATATGCTACAGCTGCAGAGAACAAGGTCATATCAAGCCTAACTGTCCAAAGCTAGCTCCAGCTACGAACACCAAGAATACTAAAAATGCTAGAGCATTTATTCTAACTGCAGAAGAAGCAAATATGATCCCGGATGTGATCACCGGTATGTTTTTAGTTAATGATGTTTTTGCTAAAGTATTATTTGACTCTGGTGCAAACCAAAGTTTTATTAATACTTCATTTTGGAAAATTCTTAATCAATCATTAACTAAACTCCCACAAGAATGTCTAGCAGAGACAGCAAATGGAGAAACCATTAAGATTTCTGAAATATTGCAGGGAGCAAGAATACAAATCTTAAATCAGAAATTTATTGCAAACCTTTACCCAATGAATCTGGCAGGATTTGATGTTGTGTTAGGAATGGATTGGTTAATAGCCAATAAAGCCAGTATTTTATGTGATCAAAAGTCAATTCAAGTAAATTCACCAAGGGGTGAAAAGATCACAATTAAAGGAAATAAAACCTCTAAACCCACAAAGTTCATCTCTGTGATGAAAACAGCAAGTTATATAAAGAAAGGATCATTAGTGTATTTGATTTCTATAATCACTAACACTAAAGGAAAAGAATTAAAGGATATTCCAGTAGTATCCCAGTTTTCAGATGTATTTCCAGAAGAGTTACCAGGGCAACCTCCAGATAGGGAAGTTGAATTCAGAATCCACTTAATACCAGGAACCGCACCAATTGCCAAAGCACCTTACCGTTTGGCACCCGTAGAAATGCAGGAACTGAAGAAACAATTAGATGAATTGTTGGAGAAAGGATTCATACAGCCAAGCTCATCGCCATGGGGAGCACCTATATTATTCGTTAAAAAGAAAGACGGATCAATGCGTATGCGCATTGATTACCGCGAATTGAACAAAGTCACGATTAAGAATCGGTATCCATTACCAAGAATCGATGATCTGTTTGATCAATTGCAAGGAGCACGATTTTTCTCTAAAATCGATTTAAGGTCAGGATATCATCAATTAAAGGTACAGGAAGAGGACATTCCTAAGACCGCTTTCAGAATAAGGTATGGCCATTATGAATTTACTGTCATGCCATTTGGTTTAACCAATGCCCCAGCTGCATTCATGGACATGATGAACCGAAAATGTAAGCCATATTTGGATAAATTCATAATTGTCTTTATAGATGATATTCTTATTTATTCCAAAAGCAAAGAGGAACATACAGCCCATCTGCACGCACTTCTAGATTTACTAAGAAAAGAAAAGCTTTATGCTAAGTTTTTGAAGTGTGAGTTTTGGGTAGAAGATGTACAATTTCTTGGACATTTAGTCAATCATGAAGGAATTCATGTAGATCCCATCAAGATCGAGGCAATTACCAAGTGGAAAACCCCTGAGTCACCAACCGAGGTTACAAGTTTCTTAGGATTGGCCGGTTATTATAGAAGATTTGTTCGAGATTTTCTAGAATAGCCATTCCCTTAACTAAGTTAACCTGTAAATCCGTTAAGTTTGAATGGGGACCAAAACAAGAAGAAGCCTTTAAAATTCTTAAGCAAAGATTAACCCATGCACCCATAATAGCGTTACTAGAAGGAACTGAAGATTTTGTAATCTATTATGACGCTTCTAAGTTAGGTTATGGATGTGTGTTAATGCAACGTCAAAAGGTTATAGCTTACGCGTCTAGACAACTTAAGAATCATGAAGAGAATTACTCAACCCATGATTTGGAATTAGGAGCTATAATTTTTGCCCTTAAAATTTGGAGACATTACCTATACGGTAGTAAGTTTACCATCTTTACCGACCATAAGAGTTTAAGGTATGTTTTTTGGGCAAAAGGAGTTGAATATGAGACAAAGACGCTGGATGGAGATACTTAGTGATTATGACTGTAATATCCAGCATCATGCAGGAAAGGCAAATGTAGTAGCCGATGCTTTAAGTCAAAAGTATCATGAAAAGCCAAAAAGAGTACGTTCTCTTAAGTTAAATCTACAAGTAGATTTAACTGAACAGATTAGAAAGGCACAAGAATCAGTAATCAAGGATGATACTGAAAAATTAAAAGGAATGATTAAGGAATTAGAACAAGGAACCGATGAAATTTGGAGATTCCATAAGAAAAGAATGTGGATACCTAAATTAGGAAACCTACGCCACCGTATATTAGAAGAAGCCCATAAGTCTAAGTATACGATGCATCCTGGAAGTGATAAGATGTATCAAGACATAAGGAAAAAATTTTGGTGGATAGGAATGAAAAAGGATATAGCAGCATATGTTGCAAAATGTTTAACTTGTTCACAAGTCAAAGCTGAACATCAGAAACCCTCAGGTTTATTGCAACAATTAGAAATGCCTGTATGGAAATAGGAATTGATTGTGACAACCCGCACTAAACCAGGTATCCGTATGACTTAATTAGTAATTAATTACTGCTTAATTACTGTGCTTTCTTGAACTTGTGAATAAACTGCTACTTGCATACTGATACATGCACTTACTTGCATCACACTTTACTTGCTGTCACTACATTATTTACATGCTGAACCTTAGTGACAAACATGATGCACAAAAAGCACAGTAGCACAATACACGGATAACCTATTGAACATGCTGATAAAGCCAGCATCAGGCAAACACTGCCTCTAAGGCCTGTACGAGCCAGAAACGTTTTGCTACACTAGTAGTGAGTGTAGGGATATAAGGGTTGTGGAACTGCGTCTCTAGGAATAAGTCAGTATGACTGGATGTGCCTAAAACGTACTCTAAGTACAAAACTCAGCACTTTACAAAATAATTCAGCTTTTAGCTAGCTAATAAAGTGCCAAAATATGAGAAAAATAACACTAGACACTTTCCAAAGTGTCAGGAATAAGCTGTGTCACTAAAGAGAGTAATAACGACACTTTAAAGCTTTGTTAACACTTTAACGGATTACTATCCAACCGAACAATCGGACTATACCCGGAACATGAAAATATTGTTATTTTCACTATTTATCTTTTTCTGAGCCAGTTAGGGTCCCTGTATACCCTAACACCCATTGTGTCTCACTAAACATAACTAACTAAGTTCAACACTTAACCAACCTAATTAACCTAACTAAACATCAACTAATCTAGTTGAGATCGAACCAAACTACCCCCCCCCCCCCCTTAACCAAAACCGTCCCCAATGGGACATACCATGTACCATGTTGATTATTTTAATGTTATATGTCTAATATCCTAAAGACACATGATCCTTTGGTCCATAATCACAAGTATTGTCTATAAGATGCTAGATTAGCACAACATGATCATCCACCACACACAACATCACAACACATTTTCTCTCCCTCTCTTGGAGGTCTCGGCCGAGAGCACCCCACCCCCACCCATCCATCTTCGATTTTCAACAAGCCATTCCAAGGCCATTCTAGTATCAAGGGTCGTATACAAGGAGTCTTGGAGCAAGCGGAACGCGAAGGACCTCTTTCTTTAGCTTTTATCCACGCCATTTTCGTCAAGATCCTTCCCTAGCCTTGAGCTAGAGGTATAATGTTTAAATCTCTATCTTGAGCTAATCTAAAGTGGTTAAAAGGATTTGTATCGGTTAAATCTCGTTAAAATGCAAAATGATGCACAAAAGTCTACTAAAAACACTTAAAATGGTGGTTAATAGCTTATATGTTGTGTAAATGTTGTAGTAATTGAAAGTGGTGATTATTTAGACCCGATCTATGTTGTGGTAGCTCGGATCATCGTTTAACCTGGTATAGTCATGTTCTTGAATCATGACACAAAGCTATTTTAGAAGTAACAAGGGCTAAAAGGTGAAACTCTACCACACATGAAACATGAACTTGTGTAAAAATGTTTTACTTGTGTAAAAGTGTTTTAACTTGTACAATAGTGTTTAAAACTAGTGGATCTACGCATCTGCAAATGGTATTTTCAAAGAACCACGTATCAAAGAAATCATGTATTTTAAAGAGATGGATCTTACAATAACAAGCATGGTTTTTATAAACCACAAGTGTGTAAACACTTGTGAAATGAAAAGATCCGACAAATAACCGTTTTTGTAAAAGATGACGAGAAGTTGTAAAGATGGATTTCTCGAAAAACGAGGTTTTTACGAGATCAAAATTACTTTATATAAAGATCCACAAAATATAAGGGGATTTACACTATAGTTTCGGAAAAACTACAAGTTCATGCGATTATGTGATTTACATACTTGTCGATTAGTTGTTGTGATGAAAGTTGTTCTGATCAATGAAGAAAATTGTTGAGTTGATTTGTTAAAGAAAATGATACGCTTGAAAGCGTGGCCACCTCCAGTTACAGAGGAAACTCTGGCGAAATTTTTCTAAGAACCTAACACTTAGAACTATTTACACTACAAGTGTTAGAATCATTTTTGACATGTTTTCGAAATATAAATTTCGCCATGACTTTATTTGCTAAATATTCGGAGGTGGGATTTTCACAAATTCTAACGTGATAAATATATATTTTTCACACACTGTTTATGATTATTTTGTGAAAATGCATAAATATTATTTTTAGAGTAAAAATAATATCTACGAACGTTAACGAATCCAAAATAATACGAACGCTTTCACCATAAATATATAAGTTACATCGGTAATTATATTACCACTCGATTGTTAAACGTAACTTACGCACTTACGGAAATATTTATGAACGCACATGTATTGAATCCCCCATCCTTGGGAAGGAGATTAACTACCAAGTATATACAGAACGTAAACACGAAATAGTTGTCTAACTATTTCTCAAAGACTTAAACTATAAAGCTAAGGCACGGCCGTCCGTCTAATAGAAATTAGCACCTGTAGGTCGTCGCACAGCTGCGTGAGCAGGAGATACTTGGTAGAGACGCTTCACTGTGAGTTCATGTCCCCCTTTTCTCTAACTGTTTTCAGTTTTCTTAACTGCGGGGGTGAAATACATGTTACTATAATTACGAGTACTTTATACACGGTATGGTTAGCATAAGGAGGTTTACTACTTAGATCATGTGAGTGGGTAGGAGCAATATGAGGCCATTAGTCCTCATGTCGGGACCGAGGGACAGGAGCGGTAGATCTATCTGGGTGTAGCGAGCCCAGCCCCAGGCCAAACTAGAAACGGACCTTGGGGTGACTTTGTCCACATACAAATGCCGTGGCGAAATCTGCTAGGTTTGAGTCTCCCTATTTGCACTTCACATATATCAGTGGCCTTGCAAACCATTGGTGATCTCAATTCCCCTTGTCTGCTACATACCAGGACTATTTTTATACTCACAAAGGTTTACTTACTCACTTACACATGAACTCGCTCAACATTATTGTTGATTTTTCAACTTACATGTATTTCAGGAAATTAACGGATCTGGCACGGTATGGAACGTTTTCCGCTGCACTAGTCATGAGGTCATCTGAGTTTGGGGAATGTGACTCTTTCCTGGACAAGTCACAATCCTTAAACTGTGTTTATGTCATGTTATTGTTTGTGTTTATTGAACAATGTCGTTAGAACATGTTTCTGTTAAAACAATGTTACTGTATTTGGTTTTCAAAACTTAATCGAAAGGATGATCTTGCATGGTTTTTATTTCATATAGCTTTGTTATGGTTAAGCTATGGTATTAAGAAGTCACACCAAAATAACCACGCTTCCGCAAAGCCAGGGTGTGACAGCTTGGTATCAGAGCTCTGATCATAGCGAACTAGGATTCTTTCTCGAGTCTAGACTATGATCACTAGGGCTCTCACGAAAACATTTTTCTGCATACCACTTAAGTCCAGATCCAAAACTTTTTACAAACAAATGTTGAGCACATTTTATTATTTATAGGCTCAGCCTGGAGGGCTGAGGCTCGATCTGGAGGATCGAGGCTCGGTCTAGGTGACCGAGGTAGTTGAGCACGTTGATTTATTATAGGCTAAGCCTGGAGGGCTGAGGCTCGGTCTGGAGGATCGAGGCTCGGTCTAGGTGACCGAGGTAGTTGGCTAGCAAGGCTAGGAAGAGTAGGCTCAGTCATGAAGGCTGAGGCTCGGTCAAGGGGACCGAGGCTCGATCTAAGTGGTCGAGGTGGAGGATAGAGCAGTCTTAGAGACTGGGAGGAATTTGACTAGGAGAATTATGTGATACCTTACTTGGTGACTTATGTGATTATCTGATTGTATGACTGATTATTTGAGCATATTTGTGTTTATGTTACAGACTCATGGATTCAGCCGGTACTGGCGTTTCGGACACCACTGGACCCATACCCATCGTATCTGATGACCCCACATCCTCCGAGCACGAGGTGCACACTTCTGACTATACCAGTACTGACGAGGATGATTTCCAGCCTTTCGCACTACCCGATGGTGCTGATGAGCCTGCAGATGACCCTCCTGCTGAGTACCTACCTCTAGTAGAGATTCCGGCCCCTATACCCTTAGCCGTTTATCCAGCATATGATCTTCTTCTTGACGCCGAGGCTGATGGCGATATTGACCTGTTTGAGGATGAGCCTTTTTGAGGATGAGATCCAGGGCGAGGCCCTTCTTCCTGCGGACGATCTTCTGATGATCGCTGACGTTCCCGCTGAGGATTCGCCTGCACATTCTCCCATCCCAGACTCCTTCGAGTCTGTGGCATCCGCACCTTCTCACACATTGAGCGCACAGCACTTTACGCATGATTCTGATCCTGACCAGGCATCCTCTGTTGCACCTATTCCCAGTTTTGAGTTTGACCATGATGACATAGAGGATTCTGATCCTATCTTTCCCCCGGGATACGACCCGGATCGTGATATCGAGTTCATACCTATGGATCAGCCCATGGAGGATCTAGCTGACCCAGTAGACCCTATCGACCCCGAGTTTGACTTCGAGATGGCTTTTGATGATCCCGAGCCTGTCGTCGCTCCTGAGCAGGCAGCCGCTCTAGACCCCATACTTGAGCATGACCCCGTACATGCTGGCATCCCTATTGAGCCTGTTATAGCAGACCCACCTGTTGATGATCTCCCCGTAGATGTTCCCTTGATAGAGGGCGATCATGTTGATCTTGTTGTTCCCCCACCTGTTGTTGATATACCTGTTGACCATCCTGTTGAGCACATTGCACCTGTTCACCCTTTTGTTGCTCCCCCACCTGATCCCGTTCCACTAGAGCCCGAGCATGCATTGTTCGCGACACACATGGATCCACCAGATGAGCATGCATAGCACGGTTGGATACCTGCTGATGAGGATGTTCCACCATTTCCCCCTCATATCCCTGATACACGACATGTTGATTTTTCTTTTCGGGTTCCTCAGTTTGTACCTCCAGCGAGGGCTGGAGAGGGTTCTTCAGCCCATCCTTTTGGGCATGTACCGATGTCTATCCCTTTCATGCCCCAGATGTCATCTGTTCCACCCTCTGTTGCTCCATTTCATGTGGCACCTTTCGATTCCACTAGTGAGCCGTTCCTTTGGGCACCAGACTCTGCTGTACCGCCTACTGACCCCTACCATCGTTTCCACATGGGGTATACTATCGAGGACGTTTTGATGTCCTTTGTCGCCCAGCACGAGTCGCACACGCAGTGCATCCAGGAGCTTGAGAGAGCTCAGCTGCCACCATGCCAGTGTCATGGTCAGACACACTCTCCTCTGCAGCCATTTCGACCCTTACCTCCAGATTATGCTGCCCGTCTCTTTACACTAGAGCAGCAGGTTGCTTCTATCATTCGTACCCAGCAGGCCATGGAGGAGGACTGGCTCCAGTTACGTCGTTTGTTTTACACCTACTTTCCCCCTCCTCCACCACCATCTGTATAGAGCTCATCAGTGCTGTTTGGGTAGACGAGGGTGAGAAGACGGCGATTGTTGGACTGCACAGCATTTTTGGAGACTACTTTATGATCCTGACTTTTGTTGACATGTATTTGATGTTGTATTTGACACTGACATGATATAGTTTTTGGACAGGGGTGATGTAGCCCCTAGTTGATTGATGATTGTATGACACAGGGATGTATTGATACACTTACTATGTGGTCTCGATATATGGCAACCGCAGTATTCTCACCATATTTGATTCGCTTGATTGCTTATTTATATTTTTACGATATGGGATGTTGTGTGATTGATATTTGTGATGTATTGATAACATGAGATGTTATGTGCTATTACTATTACTATATATACGTACGTTTCACTATGGCCTGACCAACGTGAACCATCTTTTAGAAGATGCCGCCGAGACGTGAGCCACACATGCCTACTAATGAGGCAGAACTCCAGCAGATTATCGCTGCTGCCATTGCACAATACGCCGCCTCTCAAGGAGGGACTAGTGGAAGCAACTCTGGCAACACTGGCAATAACAATAATCCACCTCATGGTAATACTAAGTCATTTAGACATACCATGACCTAATTGGATATCCTTAGCAATGATGCTAATGCCAAACGTATGTTATAACGTATGTGCAGGATGCACCTACAAGCAGTTCTTAGACTGCAAGCCCGTAAACTTTGATGGCACAGGAGGTGCTGTCGCCTTTGTTCGTTGGGCTGAGAAAACCGAATCTGTTCTACGCATGAGCAAGTGCGCGCTGGATCAGCAAGTCACCTATATCTCAGGGCTGTTTCTAGATGGAGCCCTATCCTGGTGGAATCGACAAGTACAGACACTAGGCAAAGCTGCTGCCTACGCGCTGACCTGGACCGAACTGAAGGAACTTATGCGCAAAAAGTACTGTTCCCGCGCAGAAATCCAGCGATTGGAGACCGAGTTCTGGCACTTGAAAATGGACGGTCCAAAGATAGCGGAATACGTTCAAAGGTTCCATGACTTATCGCATGTAGTACCCTACATGGTCACTCCTGAGTTCAAGAGAATTGAACGCTTCATTTGGGGACTAGCTCCTCAAATCATAAGCATGGTAACCTCATCCAAGCCTGCGACCATTACTGAGGCGATTGATTTGAGCGTAGCTCTCACCGAGGAGGCTATTCGTTTGAACAAGTTTGATGAAGCAGAACCAAAGAAGAAAGAGACTCACGTCGAGTCGTCAGGAGGTAGCAAACGGAAGTTCTCAAACTTCAAGCAGGGCGCCAGTGTGGCGGTTAAGAAAGGAGGATCAGCTGGTAGTGGAAAGAATGGAAAAGGATACCAGGGCACCCAGCCCAAGTGTAATGCCTGTCAACGCCATCATACTGGCCATTGTAGTGTGAAAGTATGTGAAGCATGTGGAAAGCCGGGCCACTCGAAAGATTCTTGTTGGGCTAGTGCTGGCCGAGGAGGCCAGGGAGGATTTGGGAATAGGAATAGTAACCGTGGTGGTATTGGAAATCGCCCACAAGGAAACTATGGAGGTAACGAGAATCGAGGCAACAATGCTAACCAAGCGGGCGCCGTGAATCGTAATCAGAGGAATGATCAAGCTGGTGGAAACGGGCAAAGACTGGGATGTTATAAATGCGGTGATATCGGGCATTTTAAGAAGAACTGCCCAGAGTTAAACCAAGCCCGTGGAAGAGTGTTCCAACTCGAAGCTAGGGAAGCGCGCCAGGACCCCAATGTCGTTACTGGTACGTTCCCTGCAAATCAACGCTATGCATCCGTTTTATTTGATACTGGTGCCGATTATAGCTTCGTGTCGTTAGAGTTTAAGAATATGCTTGGTTTAGCCGCTAATAAGTTAGATATTCCGTACTCAATCGAATTGGCCAATGGAAAGTTAGTAGAAGCCGATGAAGTTATTAGAGGTTGTGTGATCGAATTAGGAGAGCGTGAATTCGCCCTAGATCTACTACCAGTCCAGTTGGGAAGCTTCGACGTGGTGGTAGGAATGGATTGGTTATCAGGCAACAAAGCAGAGATCGTTTGTCATGAAAAGGTTGTTCGTATCCCAATCGAAGATGGCGAGACAATTGTGGTGCACGGAGAGAAGCGTGAGACGCCGTTGAGGATTATCAGCTGCCTGAAAGCGCGAAAGTGTTTGCAAAAAGGATGTGTTGCCTTCCTGGCACACATTGTGGATAAGAAGGCTGCTGAGCCGAGAATCGAAGACATCCCTGTCGTGAGGGAGTATCCAGAAGTCTTTCCAGAAGACTTACCTGGACTGCCACCTCAGAGGCAAGTAGAGTTTCACATTGACTTAGTTCCAGGCGCCGCGCCTGTGGCTAAGGCACCCTATAGACTTGCTCCGTCTGAGATGCAGGAACTGTCGACGCAGCTCCAAGAGTTGTTAGACAAGGGTTTTATCCGACCAAGCTTCTCGCCTTGGGGAGCTCCGGTCCTGTTTGTCAAAAAGAAGGACGGTAGTTTTCGAATGTGCATCGACTACCGGGAGCTGAACAAGCTGACGATCAAGAATAGGTATCCTCTGCCAAGAATTGATGATCTGTTCGACCAACTTCAAGGTTCAAGCTTCTATTCAAAGATCGATCTTCGATCTGGATACCATCAGTTAAGGATACAAGAGGAAAGTATCCCAAAGACAGCCTTCAGAACTCGTTATGGACACTACGAGTTCCTTGTTATGCCATTTGGTTTGACAAACGCACCTGCAGTCTTTATGGATTTGATGAATAGAGTTTGCAAGCCGTACTTGGACAAGTTCGTGATTGTATTCATCGATGACATTTTAATTTATTCAAAGACGAAGGCTGAACACGAGCAGCATCTTAGAGCCATTCTAGAGCTGCTGAAGAAGGAACAGCTGTATGCCAAATTCTCTAAGTGCGAGTTTTGGCTACGTGAAGTCCAATTCCTTGGACACGTGGTAAATGGAGATGGAATCCACGTGGATCCAACCAAGATCGAGGCGATCAAGGATTGGGAAACGCCAAAGACGCCAACCGAGATTCGATAATTCTTGGGTTTGGCTGGCTACTACCGAAGGTTCATTGAGGATTTTTCAAAAATCGCTCAACCTTTGACGCTCCTCACCCAGAAAGATAAGACGTTTGATTGGGGAATCAAACAGGATGAAGCATTCCAGGTACTGAAGGATAAGCTTTGTAACGCGCCAATCTTAGCTCTACCAGAAGGTACTGATGATTTTGTGGTATACTGCGACGCATCGCGTCAAGGACTGGGTTGTGTGTTGATGCAACGCCAAAAGGTTATTGCTTACGCATCGCGTCAGTTAAAAGTGCATGAAAAGAACTATACCACACACGATTTGGAGCTCGGCGCAGTGGTTTTCGCTTTAAAGATCTGGAGACACTACCTTTATGGTACAAAGTGTACAATCTTTACAGATCACAAGAGCCTACAGCATATATTCAACCAGAAGGAGTTGAATATGAGGCAAAGACGTTGGGTTGAATTGTTGAACGACTACGACTGCGAGATAAAGTACCATCCAGGGAAGGCAAACGTGGTCGCCGATGCCCTAAGTCGTAAAGAGAGGATCAAGCCCATAAGGGTTAGAGCTTTGGAAATGATTGTCCAAACCGACCTTTTCTTGCGCATTCGTGCCGCGCAAAAGGAAGCTCTCAAGGAAGGAAACCTTGAAGAAGAATATCTCCGAGGGATGGAGAAGCTATTGATACCAAACGAGGAAGGAACATTATGCTTCGAGAAAAGGATTTGAGTTCCTCTGTTTGGTGGTTTAAGGGAAGTTATTTTTGATGAAGCTCACAAGTCGCGGTACTCTATCCACCCTGGATCGGATAAGATGTACCAGGACCTCAAAGATTACTATTGGTGGCCTAGGATGAAAGGCGATGTTGCTGTTTATGTGAGCAAATGTTTAACATGCGCTAAGGTTAAAGCCGAATACCAGAAGCCTTCAGGACTTCTGCAACAGCCAGAAATTCCCAAGTGGAAATGGGAACAAATCTCCATGGATTTTATTACAAAATTGCCAAGAACGCCAAGAGGCCATGATATGATTTGGGTGATAGTTGACCGCCTAACAAAGTCCGCACACTTTCTGCCAATCAAGGAGAAAGACAGTACTAGTAAACTTGCGGAAATATACATGAGAGAGATTGTCGCGCGCCATGGAGTACCTCTCTCAATCATCTCTGATAGAGACGGAAGGTTTGTGTCAAGGATATGGCAATCCTTCCAAGAAGCCTTTGGCTCACAATTGAATCTGAGCACTGCGTTTCATCCGCAAACTGACGGCCAGAGCGAGCGAACGATACAGACTTTGGAAGACATGCTGAGGGCGTGTGTTATGGATTTGGGCGGTAGCTGGGATAAACATTTACCTTTGGTCGAATTTTCATACAACAACAGCTACCACACCAGTATTGGTGTCGCGCCATTCGAAGCCCTTTACGGACGCAAGTGCCGATCACCTCTATGTTGGGCTGACGCAGGTGATAGGCAACTCGCTGGTCCCGAAATCGTCCAAGAGACGACAAACAAGATCGCGCAGATTCTTAAACGCATCGAAGCAGCTCGCCACCGACAGAAGGCCTATGCGGATCCAAACCGGAAACATGTGGATTTCCAAGTTGGAGAAATGGTGTTATTGAAAGTCTCACCCTGGAAGGGTGTGGCACGCTTCGGAAAGCGTGGGAAGTTAAATCCGCGCTACATTGGTCCTTTCAGAATTCTGGAAAGAATAGGACTAGTAGCATACAAGTTGGACCTACCTGCTGAACTGAATGGTGTTCACGACACCTTTCACGTATCCAATCTAAAGAAAAGTCCAACTCAAGTCACCGTTGCCATTCCCACCGATGAGATTCATGTTGACGACACGCTCCACTTCGTTGAAGAACCTGTTGAGGTCACAGATTGGAAAGTTAACAAGACCCGCCGGAGCAGTGTCAAGCTCGTCAAAGTTCGTTGGAATGCCAGACATGGTCCTGAATACACCTGGGAACGTGAGGACCGGATGAAAGAGAAATACCCCCACCTTTTTCCTAAGAACCCTGCATCTACAAGCAGAAGTTAAATTTCGGGACGAAATTTATTTAACGGGGGGAGAATGTGACAACCCGCACTAAACCAGGTATCCGTACGACTTAATTAGTAATTAATTACTGCTTAATTACTGTGCTTGCTTGAACTTGTGAATAAACTGCTACTTGCATACTGATACATGCACTTACTTGCATCACACTTTACTTGTTGTCACTACATTATTTACATGCTGAACCTTAGTGACAAACATGATGCACAAAAAGCACAGTAGCACAATACACGGATAACCTATTGAACATGCTGATAAAGCCAGCATCAGGCAAACACTGCCTCTAAGGCCTGTACGAGCCAGAAACGTTTTGCTACACTAGTAGTGAGTGTAGGGATATAAGGGTTGTGGAACTGCGTCTCTAGGAATAAGTCACTATGACTGGATGTGCCTAAAACGTACTCTAAGTACAAAACTCAGCACTTTACAAAATAATTCAGCTTTTAGCTAGCTAATAAAGTGCCAAAATATGAGAAAAATAACACTAGACACTTTCCAAAGTGTCAGGAATAAGCTGTGTCACTAAAGAGAGTAATAACGACACTTTAAAGCTTTGTTAACACTTTAACGGATTACTATCCAACCGAACAACCGGACTATACCCGGAACATGAAAATATTGCTATTTTCACTATTTATCTTTTTCTGAGCCAGTTAGGGTCCCTGTATACCCTAACACCCATTGTGTCTCACTAAACATAACTAACTAAGTTTAACACTTAACCAACCTAATTAACCTAACTAAACATCAACTAATCTAGTTGAGATCGAACCAAACTACCCCCCCCCCCCCCCTTAACCAAAACCGTCCCCAAGGGGACATACCATGTACCATGTTGATTATTTTAATGTTATATGTCTAATATCCTAAAGACACATGATCCTTTGGTCCATAATCACAAGTATTGTCTATAAGATGCTAGATTAGCACAACATAATCATCCACCACACACAACATCACAACACATTTTCTCTCCCTCTCTTGGAGGTCTCGGCCGAGAGCACCCCACCCCCACCCATCCATCTTCGATTTTCAACAAGCCATTCCAAGGCCATTCTAGTATCAAGGGTCGTATACAAGGAGTCTTGGAGCAAGCGGAACGCGAAGGACCTCTTTCTTTAGCTTTTATCCACGCCATTTTCGTCAAGATCCTTCCCTAGCCTTGAGCTAGAGGTATAATGTTTAAATCTCTATCTTGAGCTAATCTAAAGTGGTTAAAAGGATTTGTATCGGTTAAATCTCGTTAAAATGCAAAATGATGCACAAAAGTCTACTAAAAACACTTAAAATGGTGGTTAATAGCTTATATGTTGTGTAAATGTTGTAGTAATTGAAAGTGGTGATTATTTAGACCCGATCTATGTTGTGGTAGCTCGGATCATCGTTTAACCCGGTATAGTCATGTTCTTGAATCATGACACAAAGCTATTTTAGAAGTAACAAGGGCTAAAAGGTGAAACTCTACCACACATGAAACATGAACTTGTGTAAAAATGTTTTACTTGTGTAAAAGTGTTTTAACTTGTACAATAGTGTTTAAAACTAGCGGATCTACGCATCTGCAAATGGTATTTTCAAAGAACCACGTATCAAAGAAATCATGTATTTTAAAGAGATGGATCTTACAATAACAAGCATGATTTTTATAAACCACAAGTGTGTAAACACTTGTGAAATGAAAAGATCCGACAAATAACCGTTTTTGTAAAAGATGACGAGAAGTTGTAAAGACGGATTTCTCTAAAAACGAGGTTTTTACGAGATCAAAATTACTTTATATAAAGATCCACAAAATATAAGGGGATTTACACTATAGTTTCGGAAAAACTACAAGTTCATGCGATTATGCGATTTACATACTTGTCGATTAGTTGTTGTGATGAAAGTTGTTCTGATCAATGAAGAAAATTGTTGAGTTGATTTGTTAAAGAAAATGATACGCTTGAAAGCGTGGCCACCTCCAGTTACAGAGGAAACTCTGGCGAAATTTTTCTAAGAACCTAACACTTAGAACTATTTACACTACAAGTGTTAGAATCATTTTTGACATGTTTTCGAAATATAAATTTCGCCATGACTTTATTTGCTAAATATTCGGAGGTGGGATTTTCACAAATTCTAACGTGATAAATATATATTTTTCACACACTGTTTATGATTATTTTGTGAAAATGCATAAATATCATTTTTAGAGTAAAAATAATATCTACGAACGTTAACGAATCCAAAATAATACGAACGCTTTCACCATAAATATATAAGTTACATCGGTAATTATATTACCACTCGATTGTTAAACGTAACTTACGCACTTACGGAAATATTTATGAACGCACATGTATTGAATCCCCCATCCTTGGGAAGGAGATTAACTACCAAGTATATACAGAACGTAAACACGAAATAGTTGTCTAACTATTTCTCAAAGACTTAAACTATAAAGCTAAGGCACGGCCGTCCGTCTAATAGAAATTAGCACCTGTAGGTCGTCGCACAGCTGCGTGAGCAGGAGATACTTGGTAGAGACGCTTCACTGTGAGTTCATGTCCCCCTTTTCTCTAACTGTTTTCAGTTTTCTTAACTGCGGGGGTGAAATACATGTTACTATAATTACGAGTACTTTATACACGGTATGGTTAGCATAAGGAGGTTTACTACTTAGATCATGTGAGTGGGTAGGAGCAATATGAGGCCATTAGTCCTCATGTCGGGACCGAGGGACAGGAGCGGTAGATCTATCTGGGTGTAGCGAGCCCAGCCCCAGGCCAAACTAGAAACGGACCTTGGGGTGACTTTGTCCACATACAAATGCCGTGGCGAAATCTGCTAGGTTTGAGTCTCCCTATTTGCACTTCACATATATCAGTGGCCTTGCAAACCATTGGTGATCTCAATTCCCCTTGTCTGCTACATACCAGGACTATTTTTATACTCACAAAGGTTTACTTACTCACTTACACATGAACTCGCTCAACATTATTGTTGATTTTTCAACTTACATGTATTTCAGGAAATTAACGGATCTGGCACGGTATGGAACGTTTTCCGCTGCACTAGTCATGAGGTCATCTGAGTTTGGGGAATGTGACTCTTTCCTGGACAAGTCACAATCCTTAAACTGTGTTTATGTCATGTTATTGTTTGTGTTTATTGAACAATGTTGTTAGAACATGTTTCTGTTAAAACAATGTTACTGTATTTGGTTTTCAAAACTTAATCGAAAGGATGATCTTGCATGGTTTTTATTTCATATAGCTTTGTTATGGTTAAGCTATGGTATTAAGAAGTCACACCAAAATAACCACGCTTCCGCAAAGCCAGGGTGTGACATTGATAACAATGGATTTTGTTACCAAATTACCCAAAACAAGAAAAGGTGATGATACAATCTGGGTGATTGTAGACAGGCTAACCAAGTCAGTTCATTTTCTATCAATGAAAGAAACTTTCGGTATGGAACAATTAGCTAAATTATATGTAAATGAAATAGTTTCATTACTCAGATCTCCGGCGAGTCCCCAGGCTTGATATATATTAAAAAAATATTGTTATAAAAGAATTTATGCATTTATGCTATTAACTTAGAGATTTGGTTATAAAGAAAACGAATCAAAATAAAAGAAATCGTTTGAAATTATATACGTATTGTCTCGTGGATTTTTACGAAAACGGGCAGAGTTTCCTCTGTTTTTTGACGATCCCGACAACCAAGGTGTCGATTATTATTTGTCAAAATTCAACAAGTAACAAAACATTATATATTTATACGAGTTTCATAACGGAAATAAGTGTATTTATACAAGTTTCAAAACACGACTAATGAACAAATTCGAGTAACTAAGGTTTCGCGATTAAAACAGTAACCGAATATATAAACAATAATACTAATAAAAGTTGCGTCGTTTAAGATTATACCAAGTCTTGGATCGATAGTAGACCAGCTTTGACCAGGTTTGACCTGTTGACTACTGTTGACCGAACCGAAACTGTTGTTGACCGACCCGAAATCTGGACATGAGCCGAAACCAGGTTGAAACGAATCTGAAAACAAACCCGAAACAGAAACTGATTTTTAGAATAAAACGGAAGTTTAACGAAGAAGCTCAAAACCCTTACCGGAGCTGAAACGAGACTGAACCGGCTGACCAAGTGGAGTGGTGTTGACCCGACACGTGAACCGACACCCGAAGTTAACCAAGACTCGAGTTAGACCCGTCTGCAACCCCGAGTCGAACCGTGACTGAAATGAGACTCGAGTCAGACAACCCGATTCGAACAGAACCGGATCTTGAATCGGAACCAGTGCCATTGTTGCCGTTGAATCATGCCGCCGCCACGGCTCAGCTGCCTAAGGTGGTTCGTCACCGGAAACAAGAACAAACCGGGTCTAACCCGAATCGAATCGAAACAGAATGAAACCCAATCCAAAAATCAAAATACGATGAATGTATAAACACCCACATACCGTCTCTGCTGCTGAGAGCCATCGTCGCCGTCACCGAGCGCCGCCACCGATGATGGTGGTCGGCCGCTCGTTCTGTAGTGCGCGAGAGGAGAGAGAGAGATGTGTGGTTGTCTTTGAGTGGGGGTGTGGCCAGTGAAGACGACTGGAAGTTGGCCGGAGCCCCAACTCCGGTGGCCGGTTCTTGTACGGGAGTGAGAGAGTAGAGAAAAAGGGTGGGGGCTAGGGTTTTCTATAATGAAGATGATGAGGTTTAAGAGATTTAAATGGTTAGGTTTTTCAAGTGGTTTTGTGAGTGAGTTGGGCCTGAACCCCAATAACCTTTCATGAACCCGTTTTTGCACCCGCACTTCATATATTATCGTAATATTTTATTTAAAGTCGAAAACATGTAAATTGTAAGTCGGTAGTCGTTTTGGTGCGTACGTTCGACGTTTGCGGTAAAAAAATCGCGTAAGAGTGCATCGTTATCGTTTCTTGCTCAGACTTCGACTGCGATTAAAAATAAATAAATAAATAAAAGCGACATGTATTTCCTAAAAATATACATGTGGAAACACGAGGCGTTACAGGTAGGGGTGGGGGTGTTTAGGTTTCTGGGTTGTGGTGGGGTGGGGTGGGGTGCGGTGGTGGTGGGTGTTTAGGTTTTTGGTGGTGGTGGGTGTTTAGGTTTTTGGTGGTGGTGGGGTGGGTCCATTTTGGTTGTGTTCATATTGGTTCTCATGGTTCTCGCGATAAAGGTGGTTTTCACATGAACCCCCTCTCTCTCTCTCTCTCTCTCTCTCTCTCTCTCTTTATATATATAGGGCAGGGTTCATACGAGAACCACCTTTATTGCGAGAACCACAAGAACCAATGTAAACACAAAAAAATACCTAAAAAATCCAAAAAAACACACAAATTTTGGTTAAATATTTTTCTAAAAAAATCGCTATATTTTGTTACAAAAAAAAAACTTTTTTTTCGAGTAACAGTTATGGATGCACATGTGCATATGTATCATTTCTTAGACAAATTCCGTAATATATTACCAGTAGTAGAAAAATGCACTTTCATTTACATTACCATCCGCAATACACTACTTTTTACATTACCAATATTAAGAATGCACATGTGCGTCATTATGTATAACCATGATATAACGTGTTCTGATACAAAAAATTTGTGATTTTAAATGATGAAGTAGGCCCATATACATGTGTTTTGGTTAGTTATATCTAGTGGTTGATCGTTTGATTATATTTGTCACTTGATGATGTAATATGTTGTTTGGATGGTATAAAGGGTATTGATGTACATGTAATAAAGTGAAATATTGGTAATGGTATTGTATTATGGATGGTAGGAGGCAATGGTATTGTTTTACGAATGGTAGGAGGTAATGGTAGTGTATTATGGATGGTATGATAGATGAAAGGGAAAGTGTATTCAAAGTGGTGTACCAAAACACTTTATAACATGTTCATACATATAGATGCACATGTGCATTTCTAGTGTTGTTATTGTTATAACAAGTTCATACATATAGATGCACATGTCCGTTTCTAATATTGTTATTATAAAAAGTAGTGTATTATAAATGGTAGTGTAAATGAAAGTGCAATTGTCTGATATTAGTAATGTATTACGGAATTTGTCAAAGAAATGATACATATACACATGTGCATGGATAATTGTTACTCGAATTTTTTTTTTGGTTTTTTTTGTGACGAAATATAGCGATTTTAAAAAAAAATATTTAAAAAAAATTGAGTGTTTTTTTTATTTTTAGGTATTTTTTTGGTTGTGCTTACACTTGGTTCTCGCGGTTTTCGCAATAAAGGGTGGTTCCTAGCGGATCTTTCTCCTATATATATATATATATATAGTTTTCCCCTTAAAAAATCGGTCAAGCATCAGTGTTGCAAAACACATGCTTATATTGTGTAGTTTTTGTATACTTTTAGTGTTGTTTTATTGAGTTTTAGTGTATATTTGATTATTTTGTGTAAATTCAGGCCCGTGAGGAAAAGGAACTGAAAGGAGTTAAAACGGTCAAGAAACAAATAACCGGGAGCCAAAGATGAAGTCCAGGGGCTGAATTGGCAAATTGAGAAAATGAAACCTTCGGCGCCACGTGGAAGGAAGAAGAGGATCCCACGTGATGCGTGGGATAGAGTAACCAAGATCGAGTTATTTACGAGATTGCAACATGCAGAAATTATAATAACAACCCTCCGCGCCACGCGAAGGGAACATGGAGTTGTCCCGCTACGCACTGGAGAGGTAAAAGTCAGGAAAAGTTAGTTATTTATAGGTTTTGGGTTATTTAAGTATGATTATAACCCTAATTCAAGGACAAAACTTAATTGACGAACTCAGAGCTATTGAGAGATAGAGAGAGTAAGAGGTTGATTGGAAGCTTTGGGAGCTAAAACTTTGAAGATTCAAGTTGTAATTCGGTTAGAATCGATAAAGTTTCTTCTTTTTTGATCTTTGGGTTGATGAAATTGATGTTTACTACTTTTAAAATGAGTTTTGATCTTACCAACATGATTAGAGGCTAAGTTTTCATATCTACCTAGTTTGATGAACTAATTGCATGTTTGACTTTTGTTCAGTTTAACTTTTATCCAAGTTCTTATGTTTGATTTAAAATAGTTGTGATTATTGCTGAATTTGATCATGTCTGCTATTATTTGCGGATTGATATTGATTGGTTGTCATTATTGTTGTGTTTGTAAAGAAGAAATTTACCATAAACACGTTAAAATCATTAGTTAACTCGTTAATCTAGACAATTATCGCTTTGACCCTATCATTTGAAATAATATAGGTTAACTAATCAATAAAAATCAGTAGACATAAGTGTGCATCCAATTCCCATTGAATAGAAATATAATTTGTGATTTCTAGAGTTTGTCTAGTGTTGGTAGTTTTAGACACTCGATAGCTTGTGGTCTTTCTACTTATTCGCGTATAAAGAATTCTAGATTTTTATTGTATCATTTAAAGTGTGTGCTTTTTCATGTCTCTAATTCTGTGATTCAGTTTTGATAGGTCGAGTCATTTTTATCTATCTCTTCATCCACTATTTGATTACACGTCATAGATCGGTTTTTAGGCTTTTGTCTATTGGTCACATTCATCTTGCCTAATTATTATAGGATTTATCTTCTCTAACGAGAAGGTAGTCGGTCTAAAATCGGAAGACTTGTGATTGTCAACCGTAGAAATCTTAAATGTGGTTAGGGATTCCTTCCTAGGTTGTTTGTTCATCATCACTGATTTCACTCTTGCGTGCTATTTGCTTCCATCTTCGTCTTTGTTCTCATTAGGAAAATTTTACGATATTAGTTAATAATAATTACAATTAAAATAAAATCAATTTTAGGCTATTAATTCGGTTTAGGTTGAGTTTTAGAGTTGCTAAACAGAAGTCCCTAGATTCGATACCCGGTCTTGCTTGCTTTACTATATACGTCCGGTACACTAGTTGTTGGTGTGTAGTTTTTAAGTAATTCCATCTTTTAAAACCTGGTCCGATTTTGAGTACACATACACACACATCAAACTTCCTAATATCATAAAATAAATATTATAACAAAATGTCATATAATAATACAAATAACACTATAATTTTAATATATAAATATACCACTCTGCACAAATCTTAGAAATAACAACTGTTTGAATTTATTAACGCGAAAATATTATAAGTAGTGAATATTATAATTTGTGAAGCAGTTGATATACCCATCAACAATACATGAAATTCAATAGTGTGATAAGCAGTGGCGGAACTAGCCCAAAAAGTTAGGGTTATCCTAACTTTTTTTTAGGATCAGGGGTATCCTTTATATAACGGAAACGGAGTTGAGAGATAATTTTACACTACGGAAATGGAGTTAAGGAGTATTTTTACACTACGGAGATGGGGTTGAGGGGTAGCCCGTGCTACCCCTACTTTCTCTCTAAGTCCGCCTCTGGTGATAAGATTATAAAATTACTACATTTATTAACCATGTTACACATTTTTATAAAATTAGAGTTTATATTTCCTTAACTCGTATGATAAGATTCATGAATTAATTATGAATGTATAAGATTATAATATTTGTAGAATTTTTAACCGTGTAACACAGATAATATAGAAGTTTATTATTTACATTTTTTTATATTCAACCCTGTAATAACGTGTTTGTAACACCTATAAATTAAAATAATATTCTATCTAAATATTTTCCGATATTTAACTCTTACAATACATGTGTCAAAAAGCTAGTATATCAAAGAGAATAATGTGTTCTTTTTCGGCAGGTCACACCTAAATTTTCATACTTGTTACCCATGTGATATTCAATTTGTAAAATGATTATTTATCGATTTAAAGTATTATCTATTTAGCAGCTTAAATTTAAAAAATATGTATATTTTGTTTCACATAATCTGAAATATATACTAAAAAAATCATGTTTAGGTAGATAAAAAACAAATTGAAAAAATAGAAAAAAAATTCCTTCACTTCTTATGTTTACCATGCTAAAACTCATTTGTGTTTGATCATATATATATATGGTAGGGTTTATGAGTGAACAATGATTTATTTGTGAACAAAATGAACTTATCCTGATCATTGATTTTGTAGATCTAGATTTTTTATTTAATGACAAGATTGTAATTATCTTTTGTAACTTACAAGTATTTTAATAGACACAAGGGTATAATTGTATATTTCAATCTTCATTTAATTAATTAATTTTTTCTTTCTCCCGATTTCTCTTTCCAATTAAAAGAATATTTAATTACATTCTCTATATTTTTTTCTCTCACATATTACCTAACTTAATATTTCATAATTTAAAAAAAAAATACGAACATTATCAAATATTGTTCCAGCTAGAACACAATTAAAAATATTTAATTACATTCTCTATACATATATGTATTAGATCAATGTTTGATGAAAAGATGTATAGTGGAAATAATATGTAGTAATACACAGGTGTATACGTTGGTATATACCAACCCGTTGACGGGTAGTCTGTAGGACAACCCTTAAGTGTTATAAATGATAATTTAACCCCGAATTTATCCATGTAATTGTCTAGAATTAGGTAACTACGGTTGTTTGTGTTTTAGGTACAAATGGAGCTTAAAAGGGAAAGAATTTGGAGCATCAATAAAAAATAAAATATTAGAATGGAAGAACTAAGAATATCACATGAGCGAAAACGGCAAAGAAAACGGAGTTGAAACGAAAAAGTTATGCTGAAAACAAAATTTCATGCTGAAGCCCACCGTAGCCTACGGTGGAGGGCGTAGCTTACGGTGGTCCCTGACATAAATTGTCACCGTATGACAGTTTAAAGCCACCGTAAGCCATTCCAGGCCACCATAAGCTACGGTGGCCACCGTAGCTAACGGCGCTGACCTGCGTAAATTGTAACTTCCACCTTTAATGCGGATTTATGGTGTCTTTTCATGTCCAATCAATCCCATTCGGTTACCATGAGTCTAGGGGCGATTTTTGGGTGTTGTTGAGAGCTTAAAACAATTTCTAAACATCTTGTTAGTGTTTTTAATTCCTATGAACATTGATATGTATGTGATGATGATTGTCCAAGTCATGAGTGGCTAAACTTATGGTGATCATCCTAGGTTGAAGGTTTGTCTAAGACACTTGTGTTTTGATTCTTATTTCTAGAATAATAGACTTGCTATGATGGTTTGTTTATTATGGTGTGTTGTTTGCTTGTTTGTAAATTGTTAATTTGTATGTTAATCTTAGTCTAAACCATAAGTTCTTGATGCCGTTGGCAATCGAGATATCATGGGCGAGATCAGGATTGGGTATTGATTAATTGGTCATCGGGTAACAACCTCGCGTTCTAGGAATCCGAGTACTTAGTTCCTTTCATCACGACAAGTAATAACACATGAACCATGTCTATGTGGTTCTTTCTAGTTAAATATTAGCATGAATGTCAAAGCAAACCGGAAACTTAGGATGTTCATTTGTCTCTAAATTGTTTACAAAACCAAATTCTCATTTTGCAATTAGATTAGTAATCTTAGTTTTTAAAAAACAAACAATCCAAATCAGTGAATTTACTATTCTTGCAATTTAGTTTAACTTAGTTAAGTTAGATACACTTTTAAATAACACATATTCCACAAACTCCCTGTGTTCGATACCCACTTACCGCTAGCTATTTAGTAGTATTTGGATTAAATTTGATTGTGACCACGACATCACGTCCAATTCTGGCGCCGTTGCCGGGGAGTAGTGCGCAACGTGTGTTATTTTTTATCTTGTTAAGTTTGTTATTTTTCTGGTTTACGTTGGGTGTGTTAGTATGCAGGTATTTATAGGTGCATGCGTACTAGGAGCTCTCACAAGCTATCACCGTTGGCATTTGATCCAGAAATTGAGCGAACTTTGAGAAGAAACAGAATTTTGCTACGAGAAAACAAAATCATTGGTTCACCTACTACATCAACTACACCAAGTGATACAATGGATCCACCACCACTCACCACGGGTCAACCTACACCATCTTCAACACAACCTTCACCAAATACTACCATTCCTATATCCACACCAGAAATCAAACCAACCAACATTACATTACCCGAGAACACTCAACCTGAATACTCTTTTAGCTATCAAGCTACATCATCAGATGTTCCAGCTTATTCAACATTTTTCCCAACATCCAGTCAACCTTCATCATCACAACAAATACCACCACCTAACTTATACCAAACAGGTCCATCTATTATCCATTCTACTCCATTTCAACCAGGAGTGCAATTTCAACATACTTCGGGAGTAAGACAAGATGGGTTCGATGATGGGTATGGTGACGATTTTGGGGGATATGATGAAGAAGGATACATGTATGGGGGTGATGGAGATCAAGGGGAATATACTTATGTCCAAGGTCAAAATCAAAGAACGTCAAGTATTGGTAGAATTCCTCAGCAACAAATCATACCTCAACAAGTGCCACCACAAGGTCCACCGGTGCAAAGACAAGTTCAACAACCTCATGTGGGGCCGAGATTTCAACCACATCCACAACAATTTGGGCCTCCACGAATGCAAGTTCAAAGACCAATGGGTCCTATACGTCCAAGAGTTCGGTTGGGTGTACCAAGGAGACATATTCGAGAACACGCGAGAGGCATAGAAGCACATTTTAGACCGGTGATCATTCATAATCCTTCACCAATAGTTATCCCTCAAAATGACCAAGGAAGGATGTTTGAAGTTCGAACGAATTCTTTACAAAGTTTGCCAAAGTATACGGGTCTAGCAACGGAAGAGCCTTATTTTCATTTGGAGGCTTATGATTCGATTTGTAACACTATTGGGGGTCAAGGATTCTCAGCCGATGATGTTAAATTGGTGTTATTCCAATTTTCCTTAGAAGACAAGGCTAAAAAGTGGTTTTATACCTTACCTTCGGCATCTATCTATACATGGGCAGAAATGCAACAAATCTTCTTGGATGAATTCTTTACCGCCCAAAAGACAAATGATGCTAGAAGGAGTTTGAGGAGTTTTCAACAAGAATCCGGTGAGATGTTTCATGAAGCATTCGAGAGGTTTAATATGATGATAAAGAATTGCCCTCATCATGGGATAGAGCTATGGGAGTTGTTAAATGCATTTCATGAGGGGTTATGTTCCGAAGATGCTCGTGACTTGATGTCTATCACGAATGGTACATTCAGTACCAATTATGAGCAAGATGATTGGGAATTCGTGGAACAAATGGCGGTTACATCGAAAAGGAAAGCTCAATCGTCAAGGAGAGCATGACCGGCCATTACCCGAACTCAAGTGCATGCGGCGGAAGATACGAATGTGCAAACTACCAACCAAATATATGATGTTTGTTCACTTTGTAATGAGATAGGGCATGCGGCTGAAAATTGCCAAGGAGGTGAAGGGCAATATGAAGAGGTGAATGCGGTACAAGGTCAATGGGTTAGTGGTAGAAATTATAATATGAACTCGAACACTTACCACCCCGGTTTACGAAATCACCCGAACTTTAGATATGGGAATCCGTCAAATCAAGCCAACCTGAACTTCCAAGGAAACCAAGGATTTCAAAGGCAATATCAAACGGGTCAAGTGCATGGTGGGTCTCCGGGTCAAAGCTCTTCGGGTGGAAACGAAGTAATGGAGATGTTGAAGGGGATGCAAATTGAGATGCAACGAAGGAATCAGCTTGATAATGCTCGCATTCAAAAAGACGAAATCCGTGATAAAGCAATTCATTCGTTGACCACCCAAATGGGTCAACTTGCAAGTGAAGTGGCAATATTGAAGAAAACAAAAGGTCAACTACCGAGTGACACGGTGATAAATCCCAAGATCACAAAAAGCATGAATATCAATGTGGTAAGCACCGTTCCTAATAATGAAATTAATGAAACATTTCTTACTTCTTCTTGTCAAGTGAGTGCAGGTATAGGAAGGGATGCCGAGGTTGAAACGGACAAGGAGCATGGAGCACCACTTGTGCCGATCCGAGTGGGAAAATTAAAAATTCCTCATGCATTATTGGATTATGGGGCGAGTATGAGCGTGCTACCAGGTGACTTATATGATATGTATGATTTTGGTCCGCTTCAGGATGCAGACACCATGGTGACTTTGGCGGATGAACGTTGGAGGCGTCCACGGGGAATGGTTAAGAATGTTATGATTCAGTTGGGAGAATTCGAATACCCGGTGGATTTTCTGGTTTTAGATTATGCTACTACCATGATGGCGTCACAACAAAGGGTGATTTTGGGTCGACCGTTTCTCTATACGGCAAATGCTCAAATCGATTGTAGAGAAGGAATCATTACCATGACCGAAAAGAACCGTAAGTTGTCATTTGATGTTCAGACTAAGATGATTAGTTACGATTTTGTTGAGGCGAAGGATAGCGGGTTTAGTGAAAAGGTGTTTCAAAGAATGAGAAGAAATCACCCACCGGATCGTGAAGAAAAGCATATGGGTTCAAGCAAGAGTGTATTTGATTACCCACCGAGTCGAAACAAGACGGATGCATTTTGCTCAATGGCACGAGGAAGTGATGGAGATGGCAGGAACCGCTTCTTTGAGCCACCTTAAATGGGGGTGGCACGGTCTGGCTGAAGACCTGAAAACTTAGCGCTGCTCGGGAGGCTACCCGAGGTTTTTCACTGATCTTGTTATTTCTTTAGTTTTCTATGTTTCAGGGCCATGGCAACACTCAAGTGTGGGAAGATGTGCGGGTATTTGTGTGAAGGTGGTGATAGGAAATTGGATCATTTACAATATCTGTTGTGTCAAACTTCACCAGGTCAATGTACTTTTTCCTTAGACTTGTCATGTTCTTTAGCTTTGAAATATTGTTAGTTTATTAGTTTGCTTTTGTTTATAAAAAATAAAAAAATAAATAAAAAACCAAGTTGATGTTTTTGGTGTTTAAGCGATCTTCCCTTCAAAACCATACATTGGGGACAATGTATCCCAAGTGTGGGGATGAAGGGAAATTTTGAAAATTTTCTGAAAATTGTAAATTTTTAAAAAACAAGTGACAATAGTCCGAATTGAACATTTGAATACAAAACCGCATGATACACCGGCATCCCATATTCCCTTGTTCTTTCTTGGTGAGAGTTGAGCCATCTCTTTGAATTTATTAGAAATATTTTTCTTTGATGAGAGTGGCAATGGGTGGGGATACATTAGAACTTGTGCTTAGATGCGGTTTGAGGCCTTAGCTTTGCATGAATGTGAAAATGATAAGGGCATTTAGGTAGCCTCGTCATGGTGAGTGCGAGTGTGGGATTTGGGGGGGGGGGGGGGGGTTGGACCTCATAAATTATATATATGAGCATGGTAGTGAGATGGGCGGGGGTTTGGACATTAGTAGCTCATTTGAGCTTGAAGCCGATCATTTGTTAACCCGTGCCTGGTTCCTCTAAATTTAACCCGTATTTGACCCGGTCTATTAGTGTTGCATCTCGTATTAGTATGTTTATTTTGTTATGTTTGAAAAGAAAAAAAAATATAGAAAAAAGAGATATGAAAGGAAAGAGAAAAAAAAAGACAAAAAGTAATGAAAAATGAATGAGATATGTTGTACATAATTGTTTATGTTTTGTTTAGTTAGAAATAAAAGACCGGGTTGAATTGCTAGCTACTTTACATATATATTTCCATTTCCTACCCATTTGCCTAGCCACGTTACAACCTTTAAGTCCCTTTGATTCACGTGCATGTTTAGCAAATTATTTAGGCGAATGACCGATTTGAGTACAAGCATATTATTGTTCAACTACCCGTTTGCCTTTAGTGTGATTTAGCGTATCTTTGCTAGTTATTACTTGCCACCGAGAAGAGAGTTATTGTGAGGGGTGTGTTATGTGCGGGTTTAAGAAAAAGTTAGTAAATGAGGACAATTGTTGCTTGGTTTGTACTTAATCGCTTGAATAAATTGTGTTTTGTTGAACTGGTTGCTTGGGACAAGCAACGGTTAAGTGTGGGGATGTGACGGGTAGTCCGTAGGACAACCCTTAAGTGTTATAAATAATAATTTAACCCCGCATTTATCCATGTAATTGTCTAGAATTAGGTAACTACGGTTGTTTGTGTTTTAGGTACAGATGGAGCTTAAAAGGGAAAGAATTTGGAGCATCAATAAAAAATAAAATATTGGAATGGAAGAACTAAGAATATCACATGATAGAGGATGAAATTACGAGAACGTGGGCGAAAACGTCAAAGAAAACGGAGTTGAAACGAAAAAGTTATGCTGAAAACAAAATTTCATGCTGAAGCCCACCGTAGCCTACGGTGAAGGGCGTAGCTTACGGTGGTCCCTGACATAAATTGTCACCGTATGACAGTTTAAAGCCACCGTAAGCCATTCCAAGCCACCGTAAGCCATTCCAAGCCACCGTAAGCTACGGTGGACACCGTAGCTTACGGCGCTGACCTGCGTAAATGTGTAACTTCCACCTTTTAATGCGGATTTATGGTGTCTTTTCATGTCCAATCAATCCCATTCGGTTACCAGGAGTCTAGGGGCGATTTTTGGGGTGTTGTTGAGAGCTTGAAACAATTTCTAAACATCTTGTTAGTGTTTTTAATTCCTATGAACATTAATATGTATGTGATGATGCTTGTCCAAGTCATGAGTGGCTAAACTTATGGTGATCATCCTAGGTTGAAGGTTTGTCTAAGACATTTGTGTTTTGATTCTTATTTCTAGAATAATAGACTTGCTATGATGGTTTGTTTATTATGGTGTGTTGTTTGCTTGTTTGTAAATTGTTAATTTGTATGTTAATCTTAGTCTAAGCCATACATTCTTGATGTCGTTGGCAATCGAGATATCATGGGCGAGATTAGGATTGGGTATTGATTAATTGGTCATCGGGTAACAACCTCGCGTTCTAGGAATCCGAGTACTTAGTTCCTTTCATCACGACAAGTAATAACACATGAACCATGTCTATGTGGTTCTTTCTAGTTAAATATTAGCATGAATGTCAAAGCAAACCAGAAACTTATGATGGTCATTTGTCTCTAAATTGTTTACAAAACCAAATTATCATTTTGCAATTAGATTAGTAATCTTAGTTTTTAAAAAACAAACAATCCAAATCAGTGAATTTACTATTCTTGCAATTTAGTTTAACTTAGTTAAGTTAGATACACTTTTAAATAACACATATTCCACAAACTCCCTGTGTTCGATACCCCACTTACCGCTAGCTATTTAGTAGTATTTGGATTAAATTTGATTGTGACCACGACATCACGTCACCCGTATACACATATGTACTTGAATAATACACAAGCATATAAATCTGGTTTATACTAACCCGTGAAAACAAGATGTAATAATACACAAGTGTATAAGTCTTGTATATACTGACTTGTATACACATATGTTAAAAATCATAATTTAATTAGGTTTAATATTTAATTTTAAAATGAATATGACAGTTTATTAAAAAAAAAAACATTAGCCTTTCAATCTCTTATAATTAAAATAATAGAGAAATAATTAAAAATGAGAGAGAGAGAGAGAGAGAGTTAAGAGAGGAGAAAATTAAGGTATTTTAATTAAAAGTACTTGGCTAATGTCAATCTTACCCTTTTAATCTAAAAAATGATCAAAGGCCAAGATTAGTTCACTCGGTTCACTCTTAAGAAATTGTCCACTCATG